>CM057351.1:92749323-98106191 GCA_030015575.1 Agapanthus africanus
AACTTTGCGCCCGAGTTGCCTCGGTCAAGTGGTGGGAGCCCGTAAAAGTATTCAGCTACGTGGTGCCCTTTCCGACGAGGACGTGACGGACGAGATTCCGCGGGAGATCGGAGTGGAGACGAAGACCGAAGGACACGGATCGCTTGGTATACATCTCTACACTTATTTTAGTTTGCTATTAGCTAGGTTAATGGCCCGATCCGGGTGAAAAGTGCGCGGTGGTGCCGGTTTGCTAGTTTGCAAATTTTTGTTTCCGTGTTTCCGGCGTCGGATCGACGGCCGGGGCGCCGCCGCGGACTTACAAAAGCCATCTTGAACAACCCATCGAATGGAAGACTTTCCGTGATATGTTCGACGCGAATGACTTCCCTGAGACTACCAGGTTCGACATGGAACTGCAGTTCATCCATCTGCAACAAGGTTCAATGTGGACCCAAGTCGGTAGATGAGTATGACGCTGAGTTCACCATGCTCAATCGATATGATATGTTTCAATAAATTTGATTTTCAGAATATCATATATTACACATCTAGCACAATACTTTAACAGATTTGCGGCACACTTGATACCGACGGACGAGATCAGAGCCCGTCGATTTCAACAGGGTTAGGATTCGGAGATCCAGGCTGCACTAGCCACATGAGATTTTCTGACCCATGATTTGTCTTTGAAGGCTGCCCGAAGTTACGAGGCAAGTAGTAAAGAAGAAGGGCAGACCTCAATCTGCCGGAGTGAAGTGCCATGCCAATCAGGTGGCAGGAGGAGCCTCTTCAAGGCCAGCTATTGAACCCAGAAGACTGGAAGGAGCCATTGATCAGCCATGTACCAGTTTTTGCTTTTATTGCAAGAGGGAAGGACATTTGTGGAAGGACTGTAGGCGCGTAAAAGGCTTATGTTTAGTTTATGGCGCGTCCAATCATAGAATTGAAAACTGTCCTTATAGACGCAACTCAGCTCACACACCCACCAACTACCCGCAGCGGCCAACTATCCAAGCGACTGCAACTCGTCCTGCACTCCCATCACCACCTCCACGTGGATTTCCTGCACAGCCAAATCTCTAATTCCATCAGGCACTGAGGAACATGCCTCGAAGACATAGGAATGTGCCTCCAGCTAGGAGGAACGTGCCACGGCGACAAGCTTACACCTTAGCAACCATAGAAGCCAAGACAGTTGACCAAGGTAACACTAGTAAGACTCTTTCACATTTTAAAACCTTTTATCACTTTATTATTTTTTCATACACTATCAGTACTTCCGTCACCAAACTTTTCTTGAATCTGTTACACTTTCCTTTTACAAATTTCGAGGACGAAATTTTTATAAGGAGGGTAGAATGTAACAACCCCAAATTTCCTGTACAACTTTCTGTGCAAATTTTTCAAATTTTAAATAAAGGGGTACTTTTGCCTGAGCACAAGTTAAATACTTGTTTTGATAATTAATAGCAAGAAGGAGCCTGTGGATCATTGGTAATACCTTGCACTGTTGAACTAAGCCACCAGAGTTCAAATCCCATACCCCACATTATTTTTAATATTGTTTTATTTTGAATTTTTAGAATACCAATAGTTTACATGTGCATATCTCACAAAAACACCACTACACATGAAAACTTAAATGTACCAGAGAGTTAGTGAGACCACGGCGCACCATCCAACCGATCGACTCGGCCGGCGGACCGGACGACTCGGGCCGGCGCCGCTGGCCGGACTCGGCCTGACCGTCGAGTCGTCCATTGAGAAGATGTGGATTTTTGTCTCCCCTACCCCCTGTACAGTTTAAATCTTCAGACCTTTTCCAGAGACCTTTTAAATTCCCATTTACTCCACTTTTATTACATTTTAATATATTTTAATACATTTTTCCAATTAAACTCTTCATTTATCCTAACCCTAGACTAACCCTATAAATACCACTCCTAAACACTACCCCTTCAACCCAAAATTCTGAGCAAACTCTCCAGAAATTCATAGAAACCCTAGTGTGCATTTGATGTGAGCAAACGGGAGAAATTCCGGCGAACTCCGACGGCGATACGAGTAGTTTCCGGGGACGAAAAGATGCAACGATGATTCCCCTCTCTACCTCTATCCTCCCTCTTTCTTGTTAACCCGTAAGTCCCACTTTCCCCCTTCTCTACTCTTTCTGAAAATACGGAATTACAAAACCTGACGGAATCGGAGCAAATCCGATTTCCGATTCGGTTTCTTTCTAAAACTCTCACTTTTCTTTAATACAATCTTGTTAAACCATTACATCTTGACTATTAAACACTAACTAATCATATTGAATAAGTTCCATTTCAAAAGAAATTGCTATTTCCATTTTACCGTACTTTTTCATTTAAAATATCATATAGTTTCATTTCTAAATTTAAACCATCAAAACCTTGCTATACCTTTAAGTAGATCATGAGGTAATGACCTACCTCCTCACACACTCATATGCAACATAGCACAATACCCTCAGGAACATAGAATATGGGAAAACGATATCTTTTCAAATAAATACCATTACTATTAAAACCCTTTTTTCTTAATGATTAGTATTTTACACAAATCTTTACAAAGCGCTGCTACAACCCATTTGGGGAACCCGTTCGGGATGGTGCGGATTATCACACATCCTCGGGCCCAGTAGTGCGAGATGCAGACCTCCGCAAGGAGCATTCGGTCTCGAAAGGTTTAAAATACGACATCTTAAGAAAATGAGATTTTTTAAAAATATAAAAATATATATTAAAATTATTTTTATATAATTATATATATATATGTGACATAAAAATATCTATTTTGAAATAATATAAATATTACAACTCTTTTCAAAAATCACAAGAATCATTTTACGTTAAAATACCATGAATTCCATACAAAATTAATATTACAAATAAATACATTTTATTATGAAATTAGGATATTTTCACTAGAAATATCACAATATAAAATCTACATTCATTATAACTCTAAAGACGATTAATAAATACTTGGGGTGTATTTTGAAAAGTATATAAAAGTATTTTACATAAACCCCCTCAAGTTCTATAAATTACCCTAAGGACCCTAGTAAACATAAGTTTAAGCGAGACCAATCTCTTGAGCCTTAGGAAGCCGGAGAAGTAGGTGCTTGCCTATCTAAGGTAGAAAACTTAACAACGGTGTTATCAATACGGTAATCGTCTTTGAAAAAGGCAAATCCTGTCGCACATGTGCAGCGGTTACCGATAACATCAAAACCATCAGGACTTCAATTTACTTTTCAAATTGTCTGACTCAGATTGAGTCTGATTATAATCTGACTTGAATATGATTCAAGTACAATCTAATCTACAATCTACAATATTACAATTCAACATGAATACATAAATTCAATCTATATTGACTGAACCGAACTAGGGATATACTTCCATTTACATGATTCTCCAGTTATATCCATGATTCTACATTTACATCCATTTACTGATATCATGGTTTCGGCAAAGTCATCCAATTATACAATCTATACAATTTACAATACAATATAATACAATACAACAATACAATCAAGACACTACGGGGTTTAAGTGGTAGATTGGTACGGAAGGTGTTAGAAGTGGCACGAGATAGTAAGACTTAATACACCTAACATGAATCCAGTTGCTGTTGTACCATGGCATAAACGATTCATTGTACTATACTTGCCTCTAGTCTCTGGCATATAAAGACTCCTCTCGTATACACTGGCATCCTTCTGTACCAAACTACAAACAACAGCGTTAACACAACATTATAAATACAACTTTAAAAGCTACCTTCTTATTCTGTCTATTCTATCTCTCCCTTATCTTTGGGACTTACTGTTCATATCAGATTTTTGCATTTTCATACCGCCCAATTTTTATCACATTGCATATCCGTAGATACTCTTGAGCCGTGTTTGCTAGTCAATTGCAGGATACAGGTTCTCGGTTCCAAAACGGTGAAATTCATGGAAAACACGAAAAAAGTCCGGGTTCCTGCCAATCACAGATAAAACACGGTCTCCGCTCTTCATCCGTATGTTGCCAGATACCAATTTAAGAAGACAAAAGGTCAAATCAATGTCACCTTCATGCACAAGGCACAATGGTAGCACAAAATCCAAGAGATCTACGCGGAGCTCGAGGCAATCATGACAAAATCTTGACAAAAAGTCCACCTTTCCCTCAACAGAAATTCTGGAAAAATCGGGGAGCCAAATTGAGAAAATATTTGTACCAGAATAATGTAGATATTAGATCAGGCCAGCACAAGAAATTGGGGGGCCCAATTCCACTAAACGGCCGCGGATCCGCGGCCAAAGTGGGGTCCAGGCCGCGGATCCGCGGCCATACTGGCGCCGCATGCGCAGGGTTTTGGGGGGTATTTTTGTCATTGTACAGGTGTTCTGGTAGTTGCCCTAGGGTTTCATTTTATGGCCTATAAATAGCCCAGAAGTTTGTGAAGGAAGGGGTCCAAGTCTTGTATTTCTTTTTGCTAGGTTCTAGTTACATGTTCTTCTTCCTCTTCTCACCTCTTCTCCATTAAACTTGTAAGTGAGCTTTTGAGTGAAGAGTGATGAATAAAGAAGACCATTTTATTATCATGCTTGTCTTACTTGTGTTATAATTGTTGTAACTTTAAATTCGTTAAGTAGTTGTTGTTATTTCCTTGTTGTTTCTTTCTTCTTTCTTTTTCTTTATCCTTACATATGACAATGATACTTACGCTTGATCCTCGCCAAGGTGAGGTCGCAAATAGTTAGTCGTATTCTCCTAGTCTCCTTCTTTCTATCTTCCTCTTTTGTTTGTTTTATTTTTCCGTATTATGAAGTGTGAGTAGTTCTATACTTGCTAGGGTAGGATAAGGGAAGTTTGAGAGAAGGAAATCTCTCTCACTCTTTCCTTGCCCAACAACTTAAATCAACTCCCGTTAATTGAACCACAATCCGCTCCTTACGGCACCCTATCCTACATGATAGCGGTGATTCCGTAGTGAGACCGGTTGTGGTTGAATTAACCGGAGGTTATGGATAAGAGCCAAGAACGGACGGACAAGCACCAAAAGGAAGGACTATGCGTTGGAAAGCCTAGCTTATACTCGCAAGTTCCTTCCTAGTCGTGCTAATCCCCGTTATTGCCGATTACCGTAACACCGATATTAAGTGGGGCAACGAAAGATGTGGTGACTCCTAACTCAAACTAACCTAATCCTAACCCTAACAAGCTCTCTTTAAATATCAACTCAACACTTAGATAATCCAACAAAATCTGAAAACCGGACTTAACTCGTTAAAACACTTTGAAAAAGACTCCCATCTCCCTGCGGACGACCCGTACTCAACCGGCTAGCTACAAGCGAAACCGTCTTGATTGCGGTATTTAAACTAAACTTGAACACGCACATATCCTATCAATCAAATGGCGCCGTTGCCGGGGAGACGGTAGTTTGTTTCTTTGTGAAATTTCGGGTTAATTTGTAAGTATAACTCTAACCGAAAAACGAAAAAAAAAATACATACTTTGTAAAAAACCATCTTGTTATTCTTGATTAGTTTTTGTGCAAGTGTCCAGGAAAATACGAAGTTCAAGATTGACGTAAGGACGTTGAAAATACGGAGTTCGAGTACAGTGCCAAAGACGTGGGAAGATAGACCCACATTTCGCGGCTACACCGCGACGGATCGAAACGAAGCATCCGGTCTACTGTAAAAAATCTGGAGCAGATACAGTGAGCAAATCAGAATTCCAAACATCCAGACAAGCAGAAGACTCCAAGACCAGCACACAGAAAAAAATTGGAAGCCCAAACTCTCTGTTCCACCGCGGAACCGCGGCCTAAGCAGGTGTTTGGCCGCGGATCCGCGGCCTGTTGGTGCCTTCAGTGCCCCAAATTTCTCTGTATGTTCTCTGCTTCTCCCCACTCCTCTGAACTCCAATAAACTGTGTTTTCTGCAGGCTTCTTTGCGCAAATTCTTCTCCCCCTTCCAATAAATTGTTCTTGTGCAGGATTCTTTGCGCCGCAAATAAAAATTGTTTGCAGTTGATTTGTTACTGTTTTTCATTCTTTAATACGGACTTAAGGGGCTTGAAACCAATCCAGATTGGGTGGGGATTTCATCACCCTTCCCAGGACCCCAAAAATCACTAAAGCATATGCATTGTCCATTGTAAATTAAAAAATACTAGACTTCAGCCCTAAGGACTTCGCGCTCATTAGGAGAAGATAATCCTTGTTTAGAACCTCGCTTAACCGTATACTGATTACGGGGTGTCTAGGAAAGTGTTAAAGGTGCAACCGCCGAAAGAGAAAGGGTTATTTAATTAAGGAACTTCGCGAAAGCGTTGGACAACCTCCCCTTATCTCTGCACTTACCTGGCCCCGTGGTCGGTGTATTTTTAAGCCTGTTTCTCGACACTGTTTAACTTCGAAAATCAAGTTCAGGAGCAGGTCTAGTAGACCTAGGCGACCGTAGATCTAGGTGTGATTATGCATATCTTGTTTGTGATTGCTTAAGCCGTATTTCCGTACATACTTCTGTAAATCTCTTCTATAAAAAAAATAATCAAAAACTTTTATAAAAACTTGCCCTTTTTGTCGCCAAATCCATTTTCACCCACCACCCATCGCCTTTCTCCATTGACGTTTTCTTACCCGCACCTTCTCCGCTTTGACTATACTAAACTCGTTTAGTGTATGTCCGCTTGGACTCGGGACACTAGTGCCCGTCTAGTCCGTGTTACGTTAGTCGCGACCGACTACGCGATCGACTCCGAAGTCGATACTCCGTCCACTCCTCTTTCACCCCTTCCTTTGCCGGCTAACTCCGACGTTGACCGAAATTCTATTCATACATCTTCACCTTCACCTTCACCTTCACCAACCTCTTCTTCCGCGATGTCGGGATTTAATCCGAACATCTCTTTGACCACCGCTGGATTGGCTCCACCTCCTACGGAGACCAATCTTCCACCACCTCCGCCTGTTGTAGCACCGCAGCGAATTGCGCTCCAGGATCGTTTCTACCCCACCCGTTCTGCACTTCCCACCTGTCTCTCTCTTCCTCCGGCCAATGGGGACAACTTTGAAATTAAGCCCCATTTCATCAACATGCTTCCACGTTTTCATGGGCTCGAAACTGAAGATGCCTATATCTTCATCAATAAATTTCAAAATGTCTGTGCCATGATGAAAACAACCCAGCTGTCCGACGATGCTATACGTCTACGGGTCATTCCGTTCACTCTATGCGATCTCGCTGAAAAATGGCTGTATAGCACCGCTTCCCACTCAATCACCAGCTGGGACGAGTTTGTTAAAGCGTTTCTGAAAAAATTCTATCCGAATCATATGACCGCAAGAATTCGAAATGAAATCAATCAATTCTCCCAGCTTCCTTCTGAACCCTTCTGGAAGTGCTTTGACCGGTACAAAGACCTTCTTGTTCAGTGTCCTCACCACGGTATAGAGAAATGGCAACTTTGCCAAACCTTATACGAGGGACTGAACCCAGCAACGAAGCAGTTGCTGGAAACCATCTGTCAGGGCCACTTCCTATCAAAATCTGACGAGGAAGCGTGGCAGTTCTTTGACGATCTTGCGGAGCAAACGCTACAGTGGGAGAGCACCAGACCGACTTCTTCTTCTTCTTCTACCACCACTTCTACCGGTCAATCTAGGGTAGGAATCCACCAACTCGATGTCTCTATTGTGATGAAAGCTGAAATGGCTGCAATTACACGAAAGCTTGAAGCGATAGAGAGCAAATTTTCTGCTCCTACTCCTGCCCCTGTTCTCCCCCTTCGTACCATCTGCGCTTGTTGTTCCGATCCTTCCCACTTGACCGAAGAGTGTCCTTACAATCCACCATCGCAAGGACAGGATCAGGTTAATGCATTCCAGCAAAGACCGAGGAATGATCCATACTCTTCCACCTACAATCCCGATTGGAGGAACCACCCCAATTTCGCCTGGAATCAGAATCAGAATCAATTCCAGGGCAACAATTTCAAAAGGGCCCCTCCACCGCAACAACAAGCGCAACAGCAAACTCAGTATCAGCAGCCCTTCCAACCCCAACCTTACCAAAACCAGACGAACAATTTTGCACCAAACAATTCTTTTCCACCAAATAACAACTTTGTTCCGTCAAACACTGATAAGGTTTCCTCGCTCGAGCGAAGTCTGGAGGCGTTTTTTAAACAATCGACTCAATCCACCACCAACATCCAGTCTTCGATCCAATCTTTAGTGCAACACACCGCCGCACACGGGTAGAGCATCAAAACCATCGAGGCCCAGATTGCACAGCTGAACGCGGCCTTGAGCGAGCGAGAGAAGGGGAAGCTTCCGTCCCAGCCACTGCCAAATCCCGGTCACCCACATAATGCACATGTTGCTCTTGAATAACAAAACCATAATGTGAGTGCCGTGACTACGCTGAGATCGGGAAGGATGCTGCAAAACAACATTGGCAAGCGAATCAACGATGACACCCCGGCCGCCGCTTCTTCTTCTTCTTCTCCTTCTTCTTCTTCGTCTTCCGAGCCTATTCTCCGTTCTTCAACAGGCTCTCCTTCCTCTTCTTCTGCTCTGAACGGACCCACTTCTCACTCCACGAAAACACCTATTCTGGGATCCGTTCCAACTCCAAAATCTCCTCCTCCAGCATTAGACTCAACCAATTTTCAAAATGTTCCATTTCCAAACCGGTTGAGGTCTAATAAACAAAATCCTCAAATGGAGAAGATTTTGGAGTTATTCAAGCAAGTTAACATTAACATTCCTCTTTTAGATGCTGTCCAACAAGTCCCGTCTTACGCGAAAATCTTAAAGGACTTGTGCACGAAAAAGAGGAAGTCTCAGGTACCCAAGAAAGTTTTCTTGGCTAGTGCTGTGAGTGATGCCCTTACCCAATCTTTACCACAAAAACGGAAGGACCCTGGCTGTCCTACGATTTCAATTACCATTGGGGATAAGAACATCAACCGCGCACTATTAGATCTTGGTGCCAGTGTTAACCTGCTTCCGTATTCAGTATACGAGCAATTAGACGTCGGAGAGTTGAAACCCACACACTGCACTCTCCAAATGGCCGAACGATCGATCACCCATCCTAGGGGTGAGCTAGAGGATATGTTGATAAGAGTCGGGGACTTCATATTCCCCGTTGACTTCATTGTATTAGATACACAGCCTGTAGCTAACCCCCGGAATCAAATTCCGGTGATACTCGGTCGACCATTTCTCGCAACCTCAAATGCTGTGATCAATTGTCGCAATGGTTCGATGAACCTCTCTTTTGGAAACATGACGATTGAACTCAACATTTTTAGGTTAGGGAATCAGCCCGCCGAACCTAATGCTCATATACTGGATGTCTGCTCGATCCAGGAGATCACACCAGAAGATTGTGAATTCGAGGAGTTTCTGTTTGACCACGATAATCTTGACGCCACTAGTGCGTTTCTCTTCGAATCTGCTGCTGTTTCTGCGCCCGATAACGAATACGAGTGTTTCACGTTCTCGAACGATCTTAGCCGCGCACAACCCGAGTTTGAATCTTTCGACTTTCCGGATGAGTTACCTGAACCATCCGACTCGGTTGCCTACACTCGTTTTGAACCTTTGCTGGAATCCTTTGAGTTCGAGACCTTTGCACCGGTCTTGCCTTCCATCATTTCACCTCCAACGCTCGAACTCAAGCCATTGCCGTCTCACCTTAAGTATGCTTACTTAGGTGAGAACGAGACCCTTCCTGTCATCATTTCGGCTTCTCTAGCTCCAGAGCAAGAGAAAGCCCTTCTCACGGTCTTGCACAGCAACAGGCAAGCTTTTGGCTGGTCCATGGCGGACATCAAGGGGATTAGTCCCCTGATCGTTGAGCATCACATTCATCTGATGGATGATGCCAAACCAGCCCGGGATCCACAAAGACGTCTTAATCCAGTCATGAAGGAGGCTGTGAAGAAGGAGATCGTCAAATGTCTAGATAGTGGTATCATTTACCCTATCTCTGATAGCCAGTGGGTTAGCCCCATTCATGGTGTCCCCAAGAAATCGGGCATCACGGTCATAACCAACGAGGCGAATGAGTTAATCCCTACTCGCACCCAAACTGGGTGGCGAGTTTGCATTGATTATAGAAAACTCAACGCCGCAACGCGGAAAGACCACTTTCCGCTACCTTTCATTGACCAGATGCTGGAACGATTGGACGGACATGAGTACTATTGTTTTCTTGATGGCTACTCTTGCTACAATCAAATTCCCATCGCCGAAAAAGACCAGGACAAGACCACTTTCACTTGTCCTTTCGGCACGTTTGCATATCGCCGCATGCCCTTTGGGTTATGCAATGCGCCCGCTACCTTCCAGCGGTGTATAATGGGAATTTTCTCGGACATGGTGGAAAATTTTTTGGAGATTTTCATGGATGAGTTCTCCATCTTCGGCGACTCCTTCGACGAGTGTTTGCTGCATCTTGACGCTGTCCTTACCCGATGTAAGGACAAGAATCTCACTTTGAACTGGGAGAAATGCCACTTCATGGTGCGCGAAGGTATTGTCCTAGGACATATCATCTCGCAAAACGGCATAGAGGTTGACAAAGCAAAGATTGAGGTCATTTCCAATCTGCCTCCTCCCCGATGCGTCAGAGATATCCGAGCCTTCCTTGGCCATGCCGGTTTCTACAGACGGTTTATCAAGGACTTTAGCAAGATTGCTAGGCCCTTGACGCTTTTGCTGGCCAAGGACACGCCTTTCGACTTCGACTCGAGCTGTGTGACTGCATTCGAGTCACTGAAACGTTCACTCACTTCTGCTCCCGTTCTTTCTTCCCCTGACTGGACGCACCCATTCGAGATTATGTGCGATGCATCCGACTTTGCCATCGGTGCTGTCCTTGGACAGCACATCAACAAGATGCCGCACGTAATCTATTACGGAAGCCGGACCCTGAACGACGCCCAACTTAACTATACAACAACTGAGAAGGAATTCTTGGCTGTTGTATTTGCTTTAGAAAAGTTCAGGCCCTACCTCATCGGCTCTCCAGTCATTGTCTATACGGACCATTCAGCTCTGCGCCATCTTTTTGCGAAGAAAGATGCCAAATCTCGGTTAATACGTTGGATCCTCTTGCTTCAAGAGTTTGACCTTGTCATCAAGGACAAAAGAGGATGTGAAAACGTGGTTGCCGACCATCTCTCACGACTTCCTTCTTCGCCTTCGCTTCCAATTCCGATTAATGACGTTTTCCCGGATGAACAACTCTTGACAGTATCTTGCGAACCCTGGTTCGCAGATATAGTGAATTATTTGGCCACGGGATTACTACCGACCGAATGGTCGAGTCAGGACAGACTTCGCTTCTTATCCCAAGTAAAACACTTTTACTGGGACGAACCCTACTTGTTCAAGTACTGTCCCGATCAGATTATTCGTCGGTGTGTCCCCGATGAGGAATTCAAGAGTGTGCTGTCATTTTGCCACGATCAAGCGTGTGGCGGGCATTTTGGGCCCAGAAAGACAGCTGAGAAGATCTTGCAATGTGGTTTCTACTGGCCACAACTTTTCAAAGACGCTCACGACTATTGCAAGACTTGCTCCCGGTGCCAACACATGGGCCGGATATCCCGGAGAAACGAGATGCCGCTCCAACCGATCTTGGTTGTGGAGATTTTCGATGTTTAGGGGATAGACTTCATGGGGCCGTTTCCCAACTCTTTTGGGAACTTGTACATCCTTCTAGCTGTTGATTACGTCTCTAAATGGGTCGAGGCTGTGCCCAGCCGAACTAACGACAACAAGGTTGTCGTTAGGTTCCTTAAAGAAAACATTTTCTCATGGTTTGGGCACCCCCGAGCGATCATTAGCGACAATGGAAGTCATTTCTGCAATAGGACTTTCGAGGCCTTGATGCGGAAATACTCCATAAATCATAAGCTTTCTACGCCCTACCACCCCCAAACCTGCGGGCAGGCCGAAGTTTCAAATCGGCAGATCAAGCAGATATTGGAGAAGACGGTTTCCAAGAACCGTAAGGATTGGTCTCTGAAACTCACTGATGCCCTTTGGGCATTTAGAACCGCTTATAAGACCGACCTTGGCATGTCTCCCTATCGGCTTGTGAACGGAAAAGCCTGCCACCTTCCTGTCGAAATCGAGCATCGCGCATTTTGGTCGATTAAGGAGCTGAATCTTTCTCTTGAGGACGCGGGCATCCATCGGAAGCTGCAGCTGAACGAACTATGCGAGCTTAGGGATGAGGCTTACGACAATGCAGTTGTCGTTAAGAATCGAACGAAGGTGTTTCACGATAAACACCTGTTGCGCAAAACCTTCGTACCTGGTCAGCAGGTACTTCTTTACGACACCCGACTTCATTTCCATCCAGGAAAGCTCAGATCTCGCTGGAAAGGGCCATATTTTGTGCGGAATGTGTATCCGCAGGGCGCTGTGGATTTGGAAAATCCAAAGGACGGTTCACTCTTCAAGGTAAATGGACACCGATGCAAACCGTACCTTAGCGCCGAACCAACAGAGGAGCTCCTGTTCTTACAGGAGCCGGTTTACCCTGAATGATCTTCCTCTGCCTACCTCCAAACTTCGGTTATCCAGCCAAGAACAGTGGACACTGTTCCAAATAAGTTTGGGGGTATGTACAAACCATTTTGTTTATATTTGTGTATATTCTTTTTCTTTTCTTTAAAAACACAAACAAATAAAATTTGTATATTGCTAACCGACAATTTTGAACCTTCCAACTGCTCTCTTCATGCAACGACAGTGAGGACACTGTCCAGTTTAAGTTTGGGGGTACGCTCGGTACGCATTTCTTACCTTCGCATTCATATGTATATTTTGCATCTGCATATTAAAATCCATAAAATCCATAAAAATCTGAAAATTTTCTAAAAAAAAAACATAAAAACTTTTTTGTCAAGTTAGCTTGTGGTAGAACTTTGATTCAACATTTCGACGGTTTTTGTTTAAAAAATAGGAATAACTAGATCTTATGTTTGGATTTTGAAAACCTGAAAGATAACTCTCCTTTGAAGTTAACTATAGCTGATATACGTCTTTACATCACACTACACGTGTCGTAAGATTTTGGGAATTAGATGACAAGTCTTTCATGTTTAAACTTTTAAACAGATAAATGATTTTCTGAGAATCAAATAGGTTTGTTCTGAAATAAGTAATGTCAAGAATAGTTTATGAAGTAAAGCGAATATGAAGGAATGTTATTGATGCCGTAATTGGAGCTAAGTCTGAAAAATAACCCATCTAAAACTTGATTGGAATGATTACACACCAAACCCACTAGACACGTCTTTTATCCAAAAAAATATTTGAACTGCCGGTTATATCTCCGTTCGTATTAAATCATCTGATTTTCACGCCAAACTGTAATTTGTTTTTGGACCTAGGTAACTTGAGTAATTAAGTCCGCTGGGGTGTTTCTACACCTAATGCCCTAAAATCAACTGGTTTGGGAGCATTGGCCCAAAGCTCGCTAAGAAGCCTAGAAAGTCCAGTTTAAAACAAAATCAAGCAAGTGTTTTCTCCGAGTTAAAATTCCTAACGGTTCTTTGTGTGAGAATAATCTTGATAAAAGACAGGCTTTTAAAAAAAAATTTAACGGAGATATGAAGGTTTTACTCTTTGATAAAGACTATTGCACGTTCACAGAGGTGTGTACGAAATGAAAACAAGAAAAATGTGGAGTGAAAAATACGACTTAGTTTCCTGTTAAGGAAGATAGAAATTCTGAAGTTGAAACCTTACTGGAAAACGAAACTTGAAAAATGCTTAACTCGTTATAAAACTTATGTGATCCTTTTAAAATTGTTATCTGGGCTTTATTGTGCGACATGATGACTTTAATCGACCTTTCGGGAAACTTAACGACACTATACGCACTGCACGTAAAGACATATAAAAGCTGTAGTTAAATAAGAAGCGAGGTGTGAAAAATAAAGGTTCGATGATCTAGACTTAGGATTATAGAATTGTTATTTTCTAAAACAAAACTTTAGGGTTTGAAGCTTAGTTATTTTACAAAACCAACTTGACCGGATTTTGTGGGTAGTATCCGCTGAAAACCCTCAGGAGACAAAACTCCTCCTACTAGGGACACCTAGAGGTTTAACGGCTTGTTGCACATGCTCAGTGCAATCGCGTTCCCTGCGAAAGTGAGGTTAGGAAATTTTTTGTGAATAAATGGGCTTTGCTTGGGACGAGCAAATGATAAGTTTGGGGGTATTTGTTCATATCAGATTTTTGAATTTTCATACCGCCCAATTTTTATCACATTGCATATCCGTAGATACTCTTGAGCCGTGTTTGCTAGTCAATTGCAGGATACAGGTTCTCGGTTCTAAAACGGTGAAATTCATGGAAAACACGAAAAAAGTCCGGGTTCCTGCCAACCACAGATAAAACACGGTCTCCGCTCTTCCTCCGTATGTTGCCAGATACCAGTTTAAGAGGACAAAAGGTCAAATCAATGTCACCTTCATGCACAAGGCTCAATGGTAGCACAAAATCCAAGAGATCTACGCGGAGCTCGAGGCAATCATGACAAAATCTTGACAAAAAGTCCACCTTTCCCTCAACAGAAATTCTGGAAAAATCGGGGAGCCAAATTGAGAAAATATTTGTACCAGAATAATGTAGATATCAGATCAGGCCAGCACAAGAAATTGGGGGGCCCAATTCCACTAAACGGCCGCGGATCCGCGGCCAAAGTTGGGTCCAGGCCGCGGATCCGCGGCCATACTGGCGCCGCATGCGCAGGGTTTTGGGGGGTATTTTTGTCATTGTACAGGTGTTCTGGTGGTTGCCCTAGGGTTTCATTTTATGGCCTATAAATAGCCCAGAAGTTTGTGAAGGAAGGGGTCCAAGTCTTGTATTTCTTTTTGCTAGGTTCTAGTTACATGTTCTTCTTCCTCTTCTCACCTCTTCTCCATTAAACTTGTAAGTGAGCTTTTGAGTGAAGAGTGATGAATAAAGAAGACCATTTTATTATCATGCTTTTCTTACTTGTGTTATAATTGTTGTAACTTTAAATTCGTTAAGTAGTTGTTGTTATTTCCTTGTTGTTTCTTTCTTCTTTCTTTTTCTTTATCCTTACATATGACAATGATACTTACGCTTGATTCTCGCCAAGGTGAGGTCGCAAATAGTTAGTCGTATTCTCCTAGTCTCCTTCTTTCTATCTTCCTCTTTTGTTTGTTTTATTTTTCCGTATTATGAAGTGTGAGTAGTTCTATACTTGTTAGGGTAGGATAAGGGAAGTTTGAGAGAAGGAAATCTCTCTCACTCTTTCCTTGCCCAACAACTTAAATCAACTCCCGTTAATTGAACCACAATCCGCTCCTTACGGCACCCTATCCTACATGATAGCGGTGATTCCGTAGTGAGACCGGTTGTGGTTGAATTAACCGGAGGTTATGGATAAGAGCCAAGAACGGACGGACAAGCACCAAAAGGAAGGACTATGCGTTGGAAAGCCTAGCTTATACTCTCAAGTTCCTTCCTAGTCGTGCTAATCCCCGTTGTTGCCGATTACCGTAACACCGATATTAAGTGGGGCAACGAAAGATGTAGAGACTCCTAACTCAAACTAACCTAATCCTAACCCTAACAAGCTCTCTTTAAATATCAACTCAACACTTAGATAATCCAACAAAATCTGAAAACCGGACTTAACTCGTTAAAACACTTTGAAAAATACTCCCATCTCCCCGCGGACGACCCGTACTCAACCGGCTAGCTACAAGCGAAACCGTCTTGATTGCGGTATTTAAACTAAACTTGAACACGTACATATCCTATCAATCACTTACCGAGCGATTTGTTCGCTGACAACATTCTCATTCTTTCTTTTTTGAATGTCTTCAGGTGATCTGGACACTCCGGAGATCGAGCCCACTAGTGAAGACTTGGAACATTTCATTGAAGACCCAGAGCTTTAGTTTATTGTACACTTTTTATTTCAGTACTTTTCCTCCTCTGTTATTCCATTGTTTAGGCATTGCTTTTACCCAGTTGTATTTACTTTTCCATGCATTGTACAGAAAGAATGTGAATAAATAAAGTTGTTGTTTTATTATATCTTGTCTCTTGTGCATTTATCTTTATATTGCTTAGATACGCTTAGCGTATTCACTTCACAGTAAATACGTAGCGGCCTCGTCGCGTCCTCTTCCCGTACTCTGGAAAGCGGGGCGTGACAGGCGTAGCCCTACTAACACCGTTCTAGAAACCTACTTAGTTTATAGCATTGATTGTTAAGTGAGAAAATTTCCCGAGAGTAATCCTACTCATCAGTAGGATCGGGATCCAACTATGATTGTATGATGACCGAGATGGAAGCCACTCTAGTTACCACACTTCAGAAGGTATGCTAAATCTGCAAGTTTCATTTATGTTTGAAACTCCCGATGTGATTTTTATCTCGATCTCTTATGACCTTGACGAAGGCCAACAAATCATAAGATACAAGTCAAGTTCTACCCGTCGTTGTCCTGATTAATTTAGACCCATCCATACTCGCCCTTGACGAAGGCCAACAAGGTTGTACGACTGTCCTCAACTAATGCATCTATCTATGCAACAAATAAGAAACACATTGCTACCATTCATTATGCCTTGACGAAGGCCAACAAACATTGCATGAATACGATGTGTTGTTTATTTGAAACGACGGAGGGCTACAGCTGGATTTTGGTGAAAGCATTAATGTAATGAACTTTATATAATCGAAGGAACCATGATAGCTTTTTAAAAGGAGTGGTTTAGGCTCAGCATTTAAAAATTTGCTTTTTAAAGAAAACCGAGTGGTTTCGAAATTATTCCAACGATTTAGCTTAGGTTTGTTTTCTTTACATTAATGAGTTAATGTTGTCCCATCAATTAATCCTACCATTATAGAAAGAAACGAAAATACAACGTACGCTTATGCCATCCGCATTAGCCACGGGGCCCCGTCATCACCCGTTAGGTTACTTAACTAACGACAGAGCGAGGGCTGGACTAGCGCGGGTGCAAAACATAATCAACGCCTACTAAATATCATATATAGATATATGTACATTCATCTCACGTAATAATAGGCATTCCAGATCACAGATGAACATATTGGATATACTAGGAATTCCGCACTTCGTTTAAGCCCATAACGAAAGACGGATTCCACGGTCGTGATGAATATCCAAATCCCACCTTAGACCCCTACGGGTGCAACAAACTTCCCGCCAAATTCCTGAAATGAAGCAACCTCCCTCAACAAAGTGAGTAGGCCACTCGGTATTTCAAAGAACCCGGTAGTTTGTGCACCCCTCCTTGGGTCTATCCTAGGAGCAAAAAACAGTAAAAGAAAAAAGTACAACGGTGGCTACAACCTCAACCCGGATATGCCTCGCAAAATAATATTACATCACTTTTACAAATTACATTGAATGAAAGAAAAGAAAAAAACATCTCACATCCCCCGGCTATTCATCATCGACGATCCAATAAAGTTCATATACACAAACCAACATCACAGATATGTGCAACCCCCACTAATCGACGTATAGCGATTAGCGGACGTTTCAAAACACATATATCATTATAGATAATAACTTAAACTAAATGACACTAAACCTACGACTTCGAAGCACTCCGAAATTGCCGCAGTAAAAAGTTAACAGTGCAGTCAAAATTGGCAAAATCTAGCAATACCTGAAACACTAAATCCAAGAGACAAGAACACAGAACAAAATTCAACGCAATCCCACACAATTGAACCGGCGAGCTCAGAAATATTGATGGTGTGGCCGGACATTTTAAGGTGGAATTGCCTCATTTTTGTTTTTTATTCATTTCAAAGGAAAAGGAGCACTCTGCAATTGATTAAAAAAACATTTGAGGATCTGCAAAAATCGAAAGAAACTTGGATTTATGTTTCGTAGTTTCGGAGTTATTTCGGTTGTGTAGTTTCATACTTCATTTAATCTATTAGCGAGGATTTAATTAGGCTCTGATACCAGTGTAAGTCTATGTAGCACACCCCACGTGTTCGCGGGAAAGCGGAATACATCAAAAACGATTTTTCTCACTTCAAAAGATCATGTTTGGCTTTGCAACAGAGACTTTATCCACTTTAGGATCTTGATTAAACCTTAACTAACAAAAATTAAACAACAAGAGGGCGTTAACTACTCAGTTAAAAGTACAATACTCTCATGTCAAGTCCGTCGGGTCTTCAAGTGGTTCTTTGCTCCTTGGTTCAAGCTTCTTCTTGATCTCCTTTCTTTGGGTCCTCCAAAGCTTCAACTGAATTCGGTTGCCGGTCTCCTTTGTGTCGAAGAAAGATCCACCCGTGGGCCTATGGTCAAGCTCCAACCTCAAATGAGATAACTTAGTGATCCAACTTGCTAAGGAAGACTACTAAGTAGAAGTAGAGAAGATATATATTGGATTAATTTGTCTCAATGCTTATTGATTCACAACTCATGTGATGGGATGAGCTTAAGGGAGGAGGAGAGAAAACCTAGGAGAGGGAATGAAATCATGAGAATCATGTTGAGAAATGGATGTGAGAATGGCTAAGTCTTTTTCCAATAATTCAATCATGGAATAAAATACTCACAAAAAATGCAACCATGCTTGAATAAACAATTTAAAAAGCTATGCTTGCAACCAATTCCTCAAATATCTCCTAATTTCCACTTATCAAAAAGGGATAAATCAATAATGAGGTGTCTCCTTCTAGAAGCTCATTCTTGTGAAATTACAAGAATGCCCCCACCGTTTATACATACCCATATCCGTATTCCGAAAATTACGGATACACAGAGACAAGTATAATCCAATAGTATAATACTAGGATCCGGCTTAAACTAAAGCCCACTAGTATTATCTGTCCGAACATCATTCGTGTAGCCAGTACACGCATGCGATCGAAACCCTGCCGTAAGACCATACGGCCTCGACATCGTCTCGCCTGATCCAGGGAAACCCTTTGTGTGGGACTCTAAAGACTTGATAGTACGCTGGCAGTGGGTTTAACCTTAAGTCCGTTAGTGGCACTAGTTGTACGTAACGGAAACCCAGGTACATGTCGAAAAAGAGGCCGACTAGTGAATTCGTCCGAAACCCCTACTGAGCCTGTCCGTGACATTATCCGTGCAGTCCGGTCTGTTCGTATGAGAGTATCGCATGTAAGGTCTACGGGGTGGAAAACGTCAGACCCCTAATAACCGTACAAGTCGTGTCAGTATGGCTTAAGACCATCCGAGAAACTACTGGTCCGTCCACCAGTAATTCTCAATCGGCCCTGGCCAGGGACTTATGGCAATGACCAACCGATCACTGTGCGATATCGACTCCCTATACCGGGAGAGACGAATCCCCAACACTCTCTCACTGCCTCCATGTGGATCGGGACTGTACATTACTAAAACCTGTTTGCACGACTCTTTTGAGCCGTGGTAGGGTAGTAATCAAAGAACAGTGGGAACTCACACGAGACGAATGACGACCTCAGGTCGAAAGACTATCTGCACACATGTCACCATAGAACTTCTATCTGACGCTAGGTATAATACCATCTAGTCAGTCCTCGGCGAGTCATGTCCGGTGAACTTACACCCGGTGAGCATCTATATACAATCTTAGGTGCACATCACCAATGGTTGCGGGACCAATCCATCGCCCCTCGTCAGGGTCTAGATATGTATACACTAGTCTACTCTGGAGTATCGATGCCCAGTCTCAATACTCCTACTGTAAGTCCACGTTGCCCACCCCGGTGCTTGCGGGGAGGCGGAAACGGTATAAAAAACGGATTTTTAACACACTAGGCAACATGGACTAACAAAATGAGGTTGTTTGCTAAACATAAACTAACTACAAAGCTAAAAGGAGTTAGCTACTCGGAAAAGAGGTTATACCTAGGGCTTCAAGTCCTTCTCTCCTTGCTCCTTAGAGTGAAAGAAAGTGATCTCCTTGTCGCCTTCTCTTGTCGAAGAAAGATCCACCCGAGAGCCTCAACCTTTGGCTTCAACTTCAAACTAGAAGTAACTAAGATGCTTGGAGTGCTAATCTTAGAACCTTAGAAAGAGTAGAGAGTATTTTAGAAGGATTTATCTCAAGCTCAAGGGATTCTCAACTCATAAGAGGGGAGAGCTAGAGAGAGAGAGAGGAAGAGGAGGAGAGAGAACCAAAATGATAGAATGAGAAGAAATAAACCATTCTTCTCACATATATGTGAATTATGGAAATTAGATAATTAGCTAAGATAATTGTCATGGTTAATCAAGAATTGACCAATATCATTTCACATTAAATGCCTTTTGCAAGGATCAAAGAGCATCTTTCATATGGAATGATGATGGTCAACATGTCAAGTATAGTCAAATGGTCAACAACCCTAACCATGCACAATTATAATTAACTAATATCAATTAATCATAATTCACACATAAGCATTAGGGTTAAGAAAATGACAATGGTCATCAACCCTAATCAAAGTCCTCTGCCTCTGTCTCAGTCAACTGTGCATACACACCCGTATCCGTGTTCCGAGGAACACGAATACAATAAGATAAAACCAATCCCAAATCATATACTAGGATCCGGCTTAAACCAAAGCCCGCTAGTATAAGTTGTCCGGACAGAAAACGTGCACAAGTGCGCGGATGTGAACGAACCCTGTCGCAAAACCATGCGACCTCTACTCATTTTGCCTAAAGGCGAATAACCCTCTGTGTGGGACTCTAAAGACTCGACACTACACTGGCAGTGGGTTTAACCACAGACCGCAAGCGGCACTAGCTGTACGTAACGGTCCCCAGATAGATGCCTATAAGAAGACTGACGAGGTGAACCCATCTGAACTCCTACTGAGCCTGAATATGACAGTCTCCGTACAGTCTGGTCTGTACGTCTGATACATCGCATGGCGGGCCTAGGTGGTGGTAAACGTCAGTCCCCTAATAGAGGTACAAGTCGTGTCGGAGTGTAGCCCAGAACACCCAAAGATAACATTGGAAACCTACCAGTATACCTTGCTTGCCCTAGCCAGGGACTACTTGTGTAATGGCTCTCCTGGACACAGCGCGATGTCAACCGCCAATACCGGGAGAGACGAATCCTGTCTAACCGTCACTGCCTCCAAGTGCTTCGGGACTGCACCCGAGAACTACCTGTTTGCACGACTCCTTTAAGCCGTGGTAGGGTAGTAATCAAAGTGCAGTGGGAACACACTTGATTCGAAGTGACAGTGTCAAGTCAGCGGACTAAGCTGTACTCATGTCACCTGGGAACTAATAACCGACGATAGGTACAATACCAACCAACAGTTCCCGACGAGTCCTGTCCAGTGTACTCGTAACCCAACGAGCACCCGCATACTATCTCAAGTACAACGTACAGACGGCTGTGGGACAGACCGTCTCCCGTACTGGGATGTGAAGCGCATACGCTAGTCTACTCCGGAGTATCGATGCCCTGTCTCGATAATCCCACGACCAGGGACGTGTATATATAAGGATTTGCTTATAGATTACACAGCCCCCACGAGTGTGACTGCCATCACAACGCTGGTAATCAAGACAAGATCCTAAGGGCTCCACTAATGCGTATAGGTGATACAATAAAGAAACACATGCACACATTAAAGCAGAGACAAACCAAGTAGCATACTACCATTTCGAGCAAGATTGTCTATACAACTGTGAATATCCCAAGCTTCCATCAAGTAATAAACATACTAGTATGATACAGTAATGGCCTCTAGGGCATATACACTAACAATCTCCACTTGCACTAAGGCCATGTACTGGCGTATCGAAGACCTATTTTCTCGATCAGCCGCTCGAACCGAGTCTGGGTTAAGGCCTTCGTGAATGGATCTGCAGTGTTATCTTCTGAAGCAACCCTCCGAACCTCGATCTCCTGGCGATCCACGATCTCTCTGATCAGGTGATACCGCCTTAAGATGTGTCTGGATTTCTGATGGGACCTGGGTTCCTTCGCTAAAGCTATAGCCCCGTTGTTGTCGCAATACAGAGGTAATGGATCAACAATGGACGGAACCACCTGAAGTTCTTTCAAGAACTTCTTCATCCAGACGGCTTCTTTTGCGGTATCAGATGCAGCGATATATTCGGCTTCCATAGTCGAGTCAGCAACGGTTTCCTATTTGGAACTCTTCCAACACACCGCCCCTCCATTGAGGGTAAAGACAAAACCCGACATGGACTTGGAATCATCCTTGTCACTCTGGAAGCTGGAGTCAGCAAAGGCCTCGATCTGGAGGTCTTTTCTGCCATACACCAAGAACATCTCCTTAGTCCTTCTTAGGTACTTGAGAATGTTCTTTACGGCTATCCAGTGTTTCTCCCCAGGGTTTGACTGATACGGGCTTACCACACTCAGTGCGTAAGCAACATCTGGTCTGGTACACAACATCGCATACATTATAGAGCCTACCGCAGAAGTGTAGGGTATAATAGACATGCGATCCCTTTCCAAATCAGTCTTGGGAGACATCTCATTGGAGAGGTGTTAGTGTATATGCCCTAGAGGCCATTACTGTATCATACTAGTTTGTATATTACTTAATGGATGCTTGGGATATTCACCTTGTATATACAATCTTGCTCAAAATAGTAGTATGCTACTTGGTTTGTCTCTACTTCAATGTGTACTTGTGTTTATTTTACTATATCACTTATACGCATTAGTGGAGCCCTTAGGATCTTTTGCTTGATTACCAGCGCTGTGATGGCAGTCACACTAGTGGGGGCTGGGTAATCTATAAGCACATCCTTATACAGGTCCCTAGTCGCAGGACTATCGAGACAGGGCATCGATACTCCGGAGTAGACTAGCGTATGCGCTTCTCATCCCAGTATGGGAGATGGTCTGTCCCACAGCCATCAGTACGTCGTACTGGAGATAGTATACGGGTGCTCGTTGGGTTACGAGTACACTGGACAGGACTCGTCGGGAACTGACAGGTTGGTATTATACCTATCGTCAGTCATCAGTTCCCAGGTGACATGAGTACAGCTTAGTCCGCTGACTTGACACTGGCACTTCGCCTCGAGTGTGTTCCCACTGCACTTTGATCACTACCCTACCACGGCTCAAAGGAGTCGTGCAAACAGGTGGTGGTTGGGTGCAGTCCCGAAGCACTTGGAGGCAGTGACGGTTAGACAGGATTCGTCTCTCCCGGTATTGGGGGTTGACATCGCGCTGTGTCTAGGAGAGCCATTACACGAGTAGTCCCTAGCCAGGGCAAACGAGATATACTGGTAGGTTTCCAGTGTTATCTCAGGGTGTTTTGGGCTTCGCTCCGGCACGACTTGTACCGCTATTGGGGGTCTGACGTTTACCGCCCCCTAGGCCCGCCATGCGATGTATCAGACGAACAGACCGGACTGTACGGAGACTGTCACATTCAGACTCAGTAGGAGTACCGATGGGGTATCACCTCGTCAGCCTTCTTGTCGACATCTACCTGGGGACCGTTACGCACAGCTAGTGCCGCTTGCGGTCTGTGGTTAAACCCACTGCCAGCGTAGTGTCGAGTCTTTAGAGTCCCACACAGAGGGTATTCGCCTCTGGGCAAAACAGAGTAGAGGTCGCATGGTTTTGCGACAGGGTTCGTTCTCATCCGCGCACTTGTGCACGTTTGGAGTCCGGACGGATATTGCCAGCGGGCTCTGGTTTGAGCCGGATACTGGCATATGATTTGGGGTTGCTTTTATCTCTCAGTATTCATGTTCCTCGGAACAAGGATGCAGGTGTGTATGCACAGTTATTTGAGGAAGAGGAAGAGGACTTTCATTAGGGTTTCGGAACGGGTGCGTATGCACAGTTGACAGTCGTCTTTTTCCAAACCTTAATGGATTTGTATTATATCATTTAATAATATATAATAAAATGAAATTGTGTCATGGTTAGTTTTTGTTGACTTGTTGACCATGGTTGACTTGTTGACCATGGTTGAACTTTTGACCATTATCATTACAAAAGAAAGATGCTCTTGATTCTTGCATTTTCATTTAATGTTTGTAATGATATTAGTCATTCTAAAACTTTCCATCAACCTTTTCATTTTGATTATTATTATTTGATAATTCATTTTTTTTGGCATTATGGTTGCAAGAAAGAAAATGAGAGCTCATTATCTCATTTAGCTTCTCTCTCTTCATCTTCATCTTCTTCTTCCTCTAGCCAAGAGAAACCTTCTCATGAGTTGAGAATCCCTCTCTTGAAAAACAAAAGCAACCCTTAGACACTCTCTACTCACTCTAGGATCAAGGGTTTAGCAAGCCGGCGATTCTAGTTCACTCCAAGTTCGAGAAAGAGCCCAAAGGTCGAGCCTTCGAGGTGGATCCATCTTCGACGGAAGAAGGCGACAAAGGAGAACCATCAACCTCTACAAAGTTTGAAGAAGAAGGAGTTCAAGTTTAGGTATAATCATCTTTATCCGAGTAGCTAAATCTCTTTAGCTAGTTTGCTAGTTTTAGTTTAGACAACGATCCCGACCTTGATTAGTCCATGTTGCCTCTTGCGATAAAAATTTGTTTTTTATACCGTTTCCGCCTCCCCGTAAGAACCGGGGGTCGCAATATGGACTTACAGTGGTATCAGAGCCTAACTAAACTTAAACTAGCTTGGTAGTGAAGTGTAACGAAGTTCGGAACCGAAAAAAAAAAAAAAAAAACCCAAAAACCATACTTTTTCAAAACCTGAGTTTCTGTTGAAATTTTTTTGGCTCAAAATGAAAAACTTTATACTTGTAAAATCGTCTCAGGGTTTTGTGAGTGCACCCATGAAAAACGATCCACTGTTGAGCTCAAAGCGCCGCCCTTCCGCGGCACGAGGTAGGCTCGTGCCGCGCAACCGCCGCGCTTTGTCGTCTTCTTTGCGTCGTTTTTCGTGCAGTGTATTTGTGTGTTGGTTTTGGGATTTTTAAAATATATTATATGTGCCCAGATTTTCCAGAAAAGAAATTTCCTTTTGGGGTCCTATAATTCCGTATTTTTCCGAACTTCACTGCACTTTTGACTATGATGGTTATATCTGTGATGCTTGCATGTATTGAACGTCGGCTAATCGCTATAAGTCGATTAGTCGGGGTTATACATGATCTGTGTTTGATATTGGAATGTGTATATGAATGTGTTGGACTGTCGCGGGTGAATAGCCGGGGTGGATGTGAGATGAGCTTTTGTTTTTCTTTCATTCATTGTAAATGTAAATTGATGTAATAATATTATTTGTTTGGCCGCACAACCGGGTCGGGGTTGTAGCCGTCATTGTATAATTCTTTTTACTGTTTTTGCTCCTAGGATAGACCCATGGAGGGGTGCACAAACTACCGAGTACTTGGCGGGTAGTTTGCCGCACCCGTAGGGGTCTTGGGTGGGGTATTGCTATTCACCGCGACCGTGTTATCCGCTTTTCGTTTCAGGCTCGAAAGGATTGCGGATTGCTAGTATATCCAATGCATTCATCTGTGATCTGTAATGTCTACTATTGCTATATCTATAACTATTTAGGCGTTGCTTATGTTTTACAGACGCGCTAGCCCAGCCCCCGCTCTGTCGTTAGTTAAGTAACCTAACGGGTAATGACGGGGCCCCGTGGCGAATGCGAATGGCATAAGCGTACATCATATTTTGGTTGTTTTCTGCAATGGTAGGATTAAATGATGGGACGCATTAAAAGAACTAATGCAAGAATATCACGCATTAAAAGAACTAATGCAAGATAATAAACCAAGTTAAAGTCGTTGGAACACTTTCGAAAAACCACTCGGTTCTTTTCAAAACTAACTTTTAAAATGCGGAGTTTGAGCCACTCCATTTAAAAGCTATCTCGTTCCATCGACCAAATCAAGTTCACTACGTTCACGGTTTTGCCAAAACCATTCGTAGCCCTCCGTCGTTTCGCATGAATAGTCAATAGTATTCAAGCTGTGTATGTTGGCCAAAGTCAAGGCACAGTGATTGGTAGCTATTGGGTGTTCATGTGTAGCATAGATAGATGCGTTGGTTTGGGACAGTCGTACTGCCATTTTGGCCAAAGTCAAGGGTAGGTACGGATGGATCCAAATTAACCTGGATAATGACGGGTAGAACTTGACATGTGACTTATGATATTTTGGCCAAAGTCAAGGTCATAAGAGCATGGGGCAAAAATCCACATCGGGAGTTTCATAAGTACTGAAACTTGCTAGATTTGCATACCATTTGGAGTGTGATGATTCCGGTAGGATTCCTTCAGTTTCGTCGCACGATGATATTTGGATCCCGATCCTACTGTGAGTATATGCTACTCCTCGGGAAATTTCTCACTTAACGATCAATGCTATAAACCTAGTAGGTGCCTAGAAAGGTGTTAGCGGGGCTACGCCCCCAGGGAAAAGAGGTTCTCTAATTAAGGAACTTCGCGAAAGCGTTGGAAAACCTCCCTCGAAGTACCGACACCGGCCTGGCTGAACGGTTAAGCAAGTATTGTACGGTGGGATTGATCCTGGCTAATTCTTCCTTTATGGTTTGAGGAGGGATTCGAGAAACAGTGGGAGCCATCCTGTTTAGACAAACTAAAAACCACTCTAAACTTGCAAGAGCATCATGCTGAGTGTTTCTTCTTCTCTCTCCTAATTGCAGCGACCAATCAACATGACTGGACTTAAGTTACTCCTAGATAAAAACAAGCTGACAGGGCCAAACTACAAAGATTGGCTCAGGAATGTCAAGATTGCAATCACTTATGACAAGCTGGGGTATCTTCTTACCACCAAAGCTCCCCCTGTCCCTGGTCCAACTTCCAGCGTCGTGGATAAGGAAATCCGCAAGACTTGGGAGATTGATAGCGCGAAGGCCAAATGCCTCTTGCTTGCCTCGATGGACAACGAACATCAGAGGAGGCATGAGAATATGGACATGGAATCCATATTGCTCCATACAAAAGAACTGTATGGAGAGCAATCTCGTATCGCAAGATACGAAGCGTCGAAAAAGTTATTCTCGACAAGAATGGCCGTCGGATCATCAGTAGCCGAGCACGTGCTAAAGATGATCGGCTACATTGAGGAGCTCGCTGACCTAGGGATCACATTGGAGAGTGAGCTATATACGGATATAGTTCTCCAGTCCCTTCCTTCCACTTACGCCCAGTTTATAATGAACTTCAACCTACAAGAAAAGGAGGTTGAACTTTCAGAGCTCCTCAACCTGCTGAGGAGCGCAGAGGGCACCCTACAGAAAGGTAGGGAAACATCCACTTTGTTTGTAGGAGGATCATCTTCTTCTAGGTCCAAGGCGAAAGCCAAGGGAAAGAAGAAGAAGGCCCCCGCCAAACCAAGGGGCGGTGTTAGTAAAGAGGATACGAAGGGAAAAGGTAAAGCAACAAAGATAGCGGGGAAGCTTGTGGATAAGGAAGAATGCTTCTTTTGTCATAAGAAAGGACACTGGAAGAATGATTGCAGGGCCTGGAAGGCCAGAACACAGGAATTGAAGCAGGTTGCAGCTTCAGCTTCAGGTGTGTATGTTATTGAAAACTGTCTTTCTATAAACTCTACTTCCTGGGTATTGGATACCGGATCAGGATCTCATATCTGTAATTCTTTGCAGGCGTTGAGAAACCGTAGTTTTTTGAAAGCAGGTGACATGACCCTCAGAGTTGCAAACGAAGCTAGCATGGATGCTAAAGCCGTGGGGGACTATCACCTGGGAATGTCAGATGGACATATTTTGGTTTTGCGTAATTGCTTTTTTGTACCCAACGCAACTTGTAATATCATTTCTGTATCTTTAGTCTCTAAAGAAGGTTATGAATTTGTGTTTGTAAGTAATGTTGTGAACATTCACCTTAATCAAGTTTTGATTGGGTCAGGTACTTTGAGTAATGGTATATACGTGTTAAACCAACCACAGATTTTTAATGTCCAGAATACACACAAAAGAAAGTCTCCAGAAATAAATCAGACTTTCTTATGGCATTGTAGATTGGGTCACATCAATGAGAGAAGATTGACGAAGTTACATACAGAAGGGTATTTGAATGCGTTCGAATATCAGTCATATGCCACTTGTCAATCCTGTCTCAAGGGAAAGATGACAAAGACTCCGTTTACTGGACATGGAGTAAGAGCGAGCGAGCTCTTGGGACTCGTACACAGTGACGTGTGCGGTCCAATGTCTACACATGCCCGAAGAAGACATTCTTACTTCATTACTTTTACGGATGACTTCTCAAGGTACGGTTATGTCTTCTTAATGAAACATAAGTCCGAGGCCTTTGGAAAATTCCAGGAGTATAAGAATGAAGTAGAGAAACAGACCGACAAAAGTATTACGATTCTAAGATCGGATCGAGGTGGAGAATACTTAAGTGCCGAGTTCCTGGACTATTTAAAAGAGAACGGAATTCTCTCTCAACTTACTCCTCCTTACACCCCGCAACATAACGGTGTATCGGAGAGACGGAACCGCACCCTATTGGATATGGTGCGGTCCATGATGAGTAACGCTGAGTTGCCGCGATCATTCTGGGGATATGCGCTAGAATCAGCCGCATACCTTTTGAACCGAGTTCCCACTAAGACTGTGCCTACTACGCCATTTGAGATGTGGTGTGGGAAGAGACCCCATCTTAATCACATTAAGATATGGGGAAGTCCAGCTTTTGTCAAAAAGCAGCATGCGGACAAGCTCGAGGCACGCTCAGTACTGTGCAAGTTTGTGGGATATCCAAAGAATTCCAAGGGATATTTCTTCTACTGCGAAGAGGAACAAAAAGTTCTTGTTTCTCGTCATGCCCACTTTCTAGAACACCAGTTCATAGAAAAGGAAATAAGTGGGAGCGCAGTAGAACTGGAAGAGATTCCAGAACCATAGACTGTTACTGAAAGTTTGGTGGAACCAGAGGGTTCAACGGAACAGGACATTCCTACGCCGCTCCGCAGAAGTAGTAGGCAGTCTCATCCGCCAGAGAGATACTACGGTTTTCTCATAGACGGGGATAGAGAGGATTGCATCATAGATTATGATGAGCCTACTAGCTTCCAGCAGGCCGTTCAGAGCGTTGACTCAGTGAAATGGCTGGATGCAATGCGGACCGAAATGGAGTCCATGTACACCAACAAGGTATGGACGTTGGACATTGCTCCAGACGGGGTAAAACCCGTAGGATGCAAGTGGATCTTCAAAAGGAAGATTGGTGTAGATGGACAGGTTGAGACCTATAAAGCTAGGTTGGTAGCAAAGGGTTTCCGTCAAAGACCTGGCTTGGACTATGACGAAACCTTTTCTCCAGTAGCCATGCTGAAATCCATTCGGATCCTTCTTGCCATTGCTGCTTTCCACGATTATGAGATCTGGCAAATGGACGTAAAGACAGCTTTTCTAAATGGAAATTTAGAAGAGTGTGTCTATATGGACCAGCCAGAGGGTTTCATTCAGAGTGGGAGCAGCGGAAAGGTGTGCAAGTTGCTTAAGTCCATCTATGGACTGAAGCAGGCATCGCGGAGTTGGAACATCTGCTTTGATGAGACAGTCAAAGAATTTGGCTTTATCAAAAATCCAGATGAACCATGCATCTATAGTAGATTTGTAGCGAGAACTGTAGTATTCCTCGTTTTATACGTGGATGACATTCTCTTAATAGGAAATGACATTCCTATGCTACAATCTGTCAAGGGGTTCTTGTCACACAGGTTCTCCATGAAAGACCAGGGTGATGCCTCATACATCCTGGGGATCCGGATCCATCGTGATAGATCCAAGAGGATATTGGGACTTTCTCAGTCCAGGTACATCGACACCATAGTGAAGAGATTCAGTATGGAAGATTCCAAGCGCGGTAACCTACCGGCTTGTCACGGGATCACCCTCTCTAAAGAGATGTCTCCCAAGACTGATTTGGAGAGGGATCGCATGTCTATTATACCCTACGCTTCTGCGGTAGGCTCTATAATGTATGCGATGTTGTGTACCAGACCGGATGTAGCTTATGCACTGAGTGTGGTAAGCCGGTATCAGTCTAACCCTGGGGAGAAACACTGGATAGCGGTAAAGAACATTCTCAAGTACCTGAGAAGGACTAAGGAGATGTTCTTGGTGTATGGCGGAAAGGACCTCCAGATCGAGGCGTTTGCTGACTCCAGCTTCCAGAGTGACAAGGATGATTCCAAGTCCATGTCGGGTTTTGTCTTCACCCTCAATGGAGGGGCGGTGTGTTGGAAGAGTTCCAAACAGGAAACCGTTGCAGACTCGACGATGGAAGCGGAATACATCGCTGCATCTGATGCCGCAAAAGAAGCTGTCTGGATGAGGAAGTTCTTGAAAGAACTTCAGGTGGTTCCGTCCATTGTTGATCCAATACCTCTGTATTGTGACAACAACGGGGCTATAGCTTTAGCAAAGGAACCCAGGTCCCATCAGAGATCCAGGCACATCTTGAGGCGGTATCACCTGATCAGGGAGATCGTGGATCGCAAGGAGATCGAGGTTCGGAGAGTTGCTTCAGAAGACAACACTGCAGATCCATTCACCAAGGCCCTGCCCCAGACTCAGTTCGAGCGGCTGATCGAGATGATAGGTCTTCGATACGCCAGTACATGGCCTTAGTGCAAGTGGGAGATTGTTAGTGTATATGCCCTAGAGGCCATTACTGTATCATACTAGTTTGTATATTACTTAATGGATGCTTGGGATATTCACCTTGTATATACAATCTTGCTCAAAATAGTAGTATGCTACTTGGTTTGTCTCTACTTCAATGTGTACTTGTGTTTATTTTACTATATCACTTATACGCATTAGTGGAGCCCTTAGGATCTTTTGCTTGATTACCAGCGCTGTGATGGCAGTCACACTAGTGGGGGCTGGGTAATCTATAAGCACATCCTTATACAGGTCCCTAGTCGCAGGACTATCGAGACAGGGCATCGATACTCCGGAGTAGACTAGCGTATGCGCTTCTCATCCCAGTATGGGAGATGGTCTGTCCCACAGCCATCAGTACGTCGTACTGGAGATAGTATACGGGTGCTCGTTGGGTTACGAGTACACTGGACAGGACTCGTCGGGAACTGACAGGTTGGTATTATACCTATCGTCAGTCATCAGTTCCCAGGTGACATGAGTACAGCTTAGTCCGCTGACTTGACACTGGCACTTCGCCTCGAGTGTGTTCCCACTGCACTTTGATCACTACCCTACCACGGCTCAAAGGAGTCGTGCAAACTGGTGGTGGTTGGGTGCAGTCCCGAAGCACTTGGAGGCAGTGACGGTTAGACAGGATTCGTCTCTCCCGGTATTGGGGGTTGACATCGCGCTGTGTCTAGGAGAGCCATTACACGAGTAGTCCCTGGCCAGGGCAAACGAGATATACTGGTAGGTTTCCAGTGTTATCTCAGGGTGTTTTGGGCTTCGCTCCGGCACGACTTGTACCGCTATTGGGGGACTGACGTTTACCGCCCCCTAGGCCCGCCATGCGATGTATCAGACGAACAGACCGGACTGTACGGAGACTGTCACATTCAGACTCAGTAGGAGTACCGATGGGGTATCACCTCGTCAGCCTTCTTGTCGACATCTACCTGGGGACCGTTACGCACAGCTAGTGCCGCTTGCGGTCTGTGGTTAAACCCACTGCCAGCGTAGTGTCGAGTTTTTAGAGTCCCACACAGAGGGTATTCGCCTCTGGGCAAAACAGAGTAGAGGTCGCATGGTTTTGCGACAGGGTTCGTTCTCATCCGCGCACTTGTGCACGTTTGGAGTCCGGACGGATATTGCCAGCGGGCTCTGGTTTGAGCCGGATACTGGCATATGATTTGGGGTTGCTTTTATCTCTCAGTATTCATGTTCCTCGGAACAAGGATGCAGGTGTGTATGCACAGTTATTTGAGGAAGAGGAAGAGGACTTTCATTAGGGTTTCGGAACGGGTGCGTATGCACAGTTGACAGTCGTCTTTTTCCAAACCCTAATGGATTTGTATTATATCATTTAATAATATATAATAAAATGAAATTGTGTCATGGTTAGTTTTTGTTGACTTGTTGACCATGGTTGACTTGTTGACCATGGTTGAACTTTTGACCATTATCATTACAAAAGAAAGATGCTCTTGATTCTTGCATTTTCATTTAATGTTTGTAATGATATTAGTCATTCTAAAACTTTCCATCAACCTTTTCATTTTGATTATTATTATTTGATAATTCATTTTTTTTGGCATTATGGTTGCAAGAAAGAAAATGAGAGCTCATTATCTCATTTAGCATCTCTCTCTTCATCTTCATCTTCTTCTTCCTCTAGCCAAGAGAAACCTTCTCATGAGTTGAGAATCCTTCTCTTGAAAAACAAAAGCAACCCTTAGACACTCTCTACTCACTCTAGGATCAAGGGTTTAGCAAGCCGGCGATTCTAGTTCACTCCAAGTTCGAGAAAGAGCCCAAAGGTCGAGCCTTCGAGGTGGATCCATCTTCGACGGAAGAAGGCGACAAAGGAGAACCATCAACCTCTACAAAGTTTGAAGAAGAAGGAGTTCAAGTTTAGGTATAATCATCTTTATCCGAGTAGCTAAATCTCTTTAGCTAGTTTGCTAGTTTTAGTTTAGACAACGATCCCGACCTTGATTAGTCCATGTTGCCTCTTGCGATAAAAATTTGTTTTTTATACCGTTTCCGCCTCCCCGTAAGAACCGGGGGTCGCAATATGGACTTACAAGAGGGTGATCCCGTGACAAGCCGTTAGATTACCGCGCTTGGAATCTTCCATACTAAATCTTTTCAGTATGGTGTCGATGTACGTGGACTGCGAAAGTCCTAATATCCTCTTGGATCTATCACGATGGATCCGGATCCCCAGAATGTAGGAGGCATCGCCCAGGTCTTTCAAGGAGAACCTGTGTGACAAGAACCCTTTGACAGATTGTAGCATAGGAATGTCATTTCCTATCAGGAGAATGCAATCCACGTATAAAACGAGGAATACGACAGCTCTTGCTACAAATCTACTATAGATGCATGGTTCATCTGGATTTTTGATAGAGCCAAATTCTTTGACCGTCTCATCAAAACAGATGTTCCAACTCCGCGATGCCTGCTTTAGTCCATAAATGGACTTAAGCAACTTGCACACCTTTCCGCTACTCCCACTCTGAATGAAACCTTCTGGCTGGTCCATATTGAAACACTCCTCTAAATTTCCATTTAGAAAAGCGGTCTTTACGTCCATCTGCCAAATCTCATAATCATGGAAGGCATCAATGGCAAGAAGGATCCGAATGGATTTCAGCATAGCCACTGGAGAAAAGGTTTCGTCATAGTCCAAACCAGGTCTTTGACGAAAACCCTTTGCAACAAGTCTAGCTTTATAGGTCTCGACCTGTCCATCTACACCAATCTTCCTTTTGAAGATACACTTGCATCCTATGGGTTTTACCACATCTGGAGAAATGTCCAACGTCCATACTTTGTTGGTGTACATGGACTCCATTTCGGTCCGCATTGCATCCAGCCATTTTACCGGGTCAACGCTCTGAATGGCTTGCTGGAAGCTAGTAGGCTCATCACAATCAATGATGCAATCCTCTCTATCCCCGTCTATGAGAAAACCGTAGTATCTCTCGGGCGGATGAGACTGCCTACTACTCCTGCGGAGTGGCGCAGGAATGTCATGATCTTTCGAACCCTCTGGTTCTACTAAGATTTCAGTAATAGCCCGTGGTTCTGGAATTTCTTCCAGTTCTATTGCGCTCCCACTAATTTCTTTTTCCAAGAACTGGTGTTCTAGAAAGTGGGCATGACGAGAAACAAAAACCTTTTTTTCCTCTTCGCAATAGAAGAAATATCCCTTAGAGTTCTTTGGATATCCCACAAACATGCACTGTACTGAGCGTGCCTCGAGCTTGTCCGCATGCTGCTTTTTGACAAAAGCTGGACATCCCCATGTCTTAATGTGATTAAGATAGGGTCTCTTCCCACACCACATCTGATATGGTTTAGTAGGCACAGTCTTAGTTGGAATTCGGTTCAAAAGGTATGCAGCTGATTCTAGCGCATATCCCCAGAATGATCGCGGTAACTCAGCGTTACTCATCATGGACCGTACCATATCCAATAGGGTTCGGTTCCGTCTCTCCGATACACCGTTATGTTGCGGAGTGTATGGAGGAGTAAGCTGAGAGAGAATTCCATTCTCTTTTAAGTAATCTAGGAACTCGGCACTCAAGTATTCACCACCTCGATCAGATCTCAGTGCTACTTTTGCCTGTTTATTTTTCTACTTCATTCTTATATTCTTGGAATTTTTCAAAGGTCTCGGATTTATATTTCATTAAGAAGACATATCCGTACCTTGAAAAGTCATCCGTAAAAGTAATGAAGTTAGAATAACCGCTTCGTGCATGCGTAGACATTGGACCGCATACGTCGCTGTGTACGAGTCCCAAGAGCTCGCTCGCTCTTACTCCGTATCCAGTGAACGGAGTTTTTCTCATCTTCCCTTTGAGACAGGATTGACAAGTTGCATACGATTGATATTCGAACGGATCCAAATATCCTTCTGTATGTAACATCGTCAACCTTCTCTCATTGATGTGACCGAGTCTACAATACCATAAGAAAGCCTGATTGATTTCTAGAGACTTTCTTTTGTGTGTATTCTGGACATTCAAAATCTGTGGTTGGTTTAATACGTATATACCATTGTTTAATGTACCTGACCCAATCAAAACTTGATTAAGGTGAATGTTCACAACATTACTTACAAATGCAAATTCAGAACCTTCTTTAGACAATAAAGATACAGAAATGATATTACAAGTTGCATTTGGTACAAAATAACAACCACGCAAAACCAAAAAATGTCCATCTGACAATCCCAGGTGATAGCCCCCCACGGCCTCAGCATCCATGCTAGCTCCGTTTGCAACTCTGAGGGTCATATCACCTGCCTTCAAAACCCTACGCCTTCTCAATGCCTGCAAAGAATTACAGATATGAGATCCTGATCCGGTATCCAATACCCAGGAAGTAGAGTTTATTGATAGACAGTTTTCAATAACATACACACCTGAAGCTGAAGCCGCAACTCGCTTCAGATCCTGGGTTCTGGCCTTCCAAGCCTTGCAATCCTGTTTCCAGTGTCCACTCTTATGACAGTAAAAGCATTCTTCCTTTCCCACAAGCTTTCCCGCTGCCTTTGTTGCCTTTCCCTTTCACTTCGTATCCACTTTACTAACACCGCCCCTTGGTTTGGCGGGGGCTTTCTTCTTCTTTCCCTTGGCTTTCGCCCTGGACCTAGAAGAGGAAGATCTTCCTACAAACAAAGTGGATGTCTCCCTACCTTTCTCTAGGGTGTCCTCAGCACTCCTCAACATGTTCAGAAGTTCGGAAAGTTCAACCTCCTTTCCTTGCATGTTTAAGTTTTGGACAAACCTGGCGTAAGTGGAAGGAAGGGACTGGAGAATCAAGTCAGTGTAGAGTTCATTCACCAACGTGGTCCCAAGGTCCGCGAGCTCCTCTATGTAGCCAATCATCTTAAGCATATATTCTGCTACCGATGATCCGACGGCCAATCTTGCCAAAAACAGCTTCTTCGACACTTCGTATCTGGCGATACGAGATTGCTCTCTATACAGATCTTTTGTATGGAGAAATATGGATTCTAGGTCCATATTCTCGTGCCTCTTCTGATGTTCATTGTCCATAGAGGCAAGCACGAGGCATTTGTCCTTCGTGCAATCGATCTCCCATGTCTTACGGATTTCTATATCCGCGACGCTGGAGGTAGGACCAGGGACAGGGGGAGCTTTGGTGGTAAGGAGATACCCCAACTTGTCGTAAGTGATTGGCATTTTGACATTCCTGAGCCAATCTTTGTAGTTTGGCCCTGTCAGTATGTTTTTATCTAGTAATAACTTAAGTCCGGTCATGTTGATTGGTCACTGCAATTAGGAGAGAGAAAAGAAACACTTTAGCATGATGCTCTTGCAGGTTTAGAATGGTTTTTAGTTTGTCTAAACAGGACGGCTCCCACTGTCTCTCGAATCCCTCCTCAAACCATAAAGGAAGAATTAGTCGGGATCAATCTCACCGTACAATACTTGCTTAACCGTTCAGCCAGGCCAGTGTCGGAACTTCGAGGGAGGTTTTCCAACGCTTTCCCGAAGTTCCTTAATTAAGTAACCTCTTTTCCCTGTGGGCGTAGCCCCGCTAACACCTTTCTAGACACCTACTAGGTTTATAGCATTGATCGTTAAGTGAGAAATTTCCCGAGGAGCAGCATATACTCACAGTAGGATCGAGATCCAAATATCATCGCTTGATAAAACTGAAGGAATCCTACCAGAATCATCACACTCCAAATGGTATGCAGCGCTAGCAAGTTTCAGTTGTTTTGAAACTCCCGATGTGGATTTTTGCCCCATGCTCTTATGACCTTGACTTTGGCCAAAATATCATAAGTCACATGTCAAGTTCTACCCATCATTCTCCAGGTTAATTTGGACCCACCCGTACCTACCCTTGACTTTGGCCAAAATGGCAGTACGACTGTCCCAAACCGACTCATCTATCTATGTTGTACATGAATACCCAATAGCTACCAATCACTATGCCTTGACTTTGGCCAACATACATAGCTTGAATACTTATTGACCATTCATGTGAAATGACAGAGGGCTACGAATGGTTTTGGCGAAACCGTGAACTTTGTGAACTTGATATAATCGATGGAACGAGATAGCTTTTAAAAGGAGTGGTTCAATCTCCGCATTTAAAAGTTTGTTTTGAAAAGACTCGAGTGGTTTTGAAAGTGTTCCAACGACTTTTACTTGGTTTATTTTATTGCATTAATTCCAATGCGTCCCATCATTTAATCCTACCATTGCAGAAAACAACTAAAATATGACGTACGCTTATGTCATTCGCATTCGCCACGGGCCCTCGTCATCACCCGTTAGGTTACTTAACTAACGACAGAGCGAGGGCTGGGCTAGCGCGGATGCAAAACATAAGCAACGCCTAAATAGATATCATATATAGATATATAGCAATGATAGTCAATCCAGATCACAGATGAACACTTTGGATATACTAGGAATCCGCGATTCGTTCGAGCCCGCAACGAAAAGCGGATTACACGGTCGCGATGAATAGCCAATACCCCACCCAAGACCCCTACAAGTGTGCCAAACTACCCGCCAAGTACCCGAAGCGAAGCAACCTCCCTCAACGACGTGAGTAGGCCACTCGGCACTTCGAGATACCCGGTAGTTTGTGCACCCCACCATGGGTCTATCCTAGGAGCAAAAACAGTAAAAAGAAATTATACAATGGCGGCTACAACCTCAACCCGGATGTGCGGCTAAAAAAATAATATTTGTAGCGTCTTGAAAAGTCGTTTTGGTGTTTTCCTGAAATTCGGTGAAAATTCGGTATTTTTCCGAAAACCGTCTTTCTCGATATTTTGCAGTTTAGGGCTAATTATACCTTAAATGGATAGATAATTGCTTGTTTTTAGTGACTAATGAGTTAATTATAAAATTTTGGTCATTTAAAAATTTTTCCCTATTTTTCATTTTTTAATATTATTTTAAGCCGGTAAGAAAATACATTAAATAAGCGATAAATACAAATTTTTCCGGGCTAATTTTAATCTCTAAAATTAAGATAATTATAATCTAGTGATAACATGAATTTTTAGTAATTTATTTTGATTTTTAACAAATTTTTATGTTATGAAACGAATTTATTGAATTTTGGGCTAAAACTTGCAATTTTTGAGTTGTAGGGGGCCTTTTTGCATAAAATTTCTTTTGTAAAACCCCTCTATCTTTTCCCTCAGCCCTAGGACAGCCCAAACCTTGGCCAAGTCCAGAAATTTCTGGCCTCTCTTTCTTGAGTTGTTTCTTGAGTTGAATTTCATGGTTTATGGCTTTATTTTAATATAATGAATAATGTATGATACATTTGACTTTGGAAACTTGACCATGACTTTCCCCACTTGCCCACACCCTCCCCCATCCCTCCATTCTGGCCGAAACCTGCACCATTTCCCACCTCCATTATTTTCCTTCTCTTTCTCTCTCATTTTCTTCAAAATTTGCAACAAAATTCAATAAAAATCCACAAATCCTTCTCTTTTTCAACATAAAATCCTTGTGCTACCTCTTCTCAAGCCTAATATAGTTGAAATCACGTGGAAAGGAGGCATTTTTGGAGAAAATTTTCTTTCTTGATCCATTGATCAAGAGGTATAATTTCTATCATGTTAAATTCTTTGTTTAAGTGCTTATGTTATATGGTTTAGTGTTAATTTAGTGTAGTTTAATCTAGTTTTCTTAGATTTTGTTTGAAAATTCTAACTAGGGTTTGAAAGCCATGATAATTAATTAAGTTGTTTATTAGTTAATCTAGTTTTTAGTGAACTAATCTCTATGGTTACCTTGTTGATGTAGTTTTCAATTATGCTAATTTAGTTAATTTTAGAAGTGTGAAATTGTTGTTTTAGGATTTCAAGAGGAGGTTTTTGTATGGAAATGATATTTGAAACTTGATTAGTGAGTTGATTAAGGTTTAGAAACCATTATTTAGTTAATTAAACCTAATTTGTTATCTAGTATTTTGCTAACCAAAATCTAAGAGGTGAACTTGCTAATTGGGGTTGAAATTAGTGTTAATTAAGTTTTTCAAGTGTGGATTTTGATTTGCAATTGCTATTTATAAAAATCAAGAAAGGGTTTGGTCATGGAATATAGGTTTTGGAGCATGGTTAATGTGTTGTAATTAGTGGGTGTGGATTGCTTGTAGTGTGCTTGGGTGAGTATGCTTTATTGTAGTCGTTTTGTTGCAAATCGGCGACGTTGCACCGATTTTTGGAATGTATATGCTTACTAGATTTTTATATAAATTATGTGATGGACTATTTTTGATGTCTTGATGATTGTAATGGCTTGTCCTACGACTTTTAGGATGCGTGAGTGCGGTTTTTGGGTAGTTGGGTTTTAGTTTTGCCGGGCAACCCAAATCGGCGTTTTTCGGCAGTTTTTGCGATTTTCGCGTGTGTCCGCGCACTTTGTGCACGTTGTACCTAGCCAGCGAACGTTAGTAGTTTCGTTGAGGTTTTGCGTCGTTCTTGAATGTGTAACCTTATATTTGGTACTGATGTAAATTCCAGGTTCGGTCGCGGAAACGTCAGACGCGGCGCGAAAGGGAAAGGCGGTGATTGGACACAGCTAGCCAGGGATCCCGGTGAGTAGATTTAACATCTACGGGGGACGATCGTTGGATGGCGCAAGTCGCCCGATAGATTTAGTAAACTGAAAAATAGTAAATTGGATAATCACTTGTGACATTAGAATAATAATACTGGCATGATAATTGCTGCAATTAGATCAATAGGTTATACCCATATACGCAAACTCAATTGTAGGACACATGCACCATTACCAGGTCTTTATATGCAGCACGAGCACTATTCATGTTTACACACACACCCTGGTAATTGCCATGCCACCACACTAGATAACTTTTAAATTGAAACCTTTTACTAATTGATACTTAAACTGGTACTATTGCCTTTAATTCCTTAAAAATGGAACCGTAGTATTGCTAGTCATGTGCATGTACTTCATCATCTTAATTGTTCATGCTTAATACAATAATCACACATCGCATCTTGATTATTGATATCATACGCATTCATTATCATTGATATATGCACTTATGAGGATTTCTTGGGATTTGATGAGATTGCTGGATTTCGGGGGAAAACCGCAAATTTCTAAACTTATTATATATTTTTAAAACATGTAAATTGCGGTTTTCTAGTGATGTAAGTGTCGTCCACCATGAGTTTGCTGTGGTTTTTGGAGACCCGTTTCGAGGAGTTGGATGAACCGTTTCGGGTACATGGTGGGCCCGGTAAGGTACCCCGGGGCAAGAAGCTCGTGGTGATGACGATGAGCCTGGCAGGGGACGGATTACCTACCGGTGACTTCATTGGGCACGGCGGATATCCAGAGGGTACCGACCGGGGCCGCGAGAGGATGATATATTGATACTGAGTTGGGTCAGCCGGATGGCTGAGGCCAGAGACACTATGACATGGATTTATGGGATTTGAGACAGCTTTTGGGTGTCGTTGCTGGACACCGATTTTCGTCGATTCATTGACATCATGCTGGCATTCTAAAAGAGTTTCAAAAACAAAAGAAGATAAAATATTTCTTATATATACCTATTGAGACCCCAGATTTCCATGTTGCATACATATTAGCACACTGATGTTGTATACACACCTGCTAGTGCATCCAGTCATACCTGTATTTTAGATGCTAGGATGCTTGTGTGCATGCATACGATAGCCTTTGTAGATGTTATTTATTACTCACGAGTTGGCAACTCACCCCTGTTGTGCCGCAGTCTTTTGCAGGTCCGCTTCGTCAGTTCAGTAGCGGCGGGCGCACTTGTGCTTTTGCCTCTTTTGCTTGGGCTCGAGATTTGCTCATAGGTGGGTTATGTTATTATTTTGTACCACCTTGTATATTCTTGTATCTAGTGTACTCCATCTACCGTTCTACCAGATTATTGTATATTGACCTAGAGATGAGACTGTGAGGTTTGTGGATTTTATACTGTATTTGGGGTCGAGCTCACTTGAGCCGACATGCTACTTTTTCATGCTTCCTTATGCTTTATTATGCTTTATTATGCTTGTTGTCATTTACATCGCGTGGGATTTCTGACCGCCGTATGGCGAAGAGCTAGCTCCCGCTTGGGGATGCCCTATTTTGTGGATTCATGTATATATTTTGTTGTACCCATTTTTGGGGGTCAGTATTTACAAAGGAGACTCTGCCGAAATTTTCGGGAAAAAATTTGTATTGTTTTTAAAAAGTGTTTTACATGACTTATTTGATAACTCGCTTTCAATTGATTGGGTTTTCTTCACTCTTTTGCTTCATTGGTTTTGTTTTCTGGGCTTTGGCTTACTTATTTTACGGACGCCGTTAGACGTTTCGTAAACTTAAGTGCCAGTCACGTTCCGTACCCTGCGGGTCGTGACAAAGTTGGTATCAGAGCGATAGGTTTTACCTTTGTGAGTGTAGGATGACCCTTGGTAGATGGAGTAAGTGACTTAAGCAGGGTAACGTAGCGTGCGTATGTCCGTGGCATACTTACTATACGGTACTCCGCCTAAGTGACTTTAGGATATACTTGCTTGAAAAATTCCTTCTTCAATTCCATGTATCCTATGATCCTATTGCACTGTCCTTACTATCCGTTTTCCTGTGACAGCCACTATGCCGCCGAAGGCTACGAGGGCACAGAGGGCTGCCGCCAGAGACGAGATTCGAGCTGGCTCGTCCGAGACTAGGACTGAGCAGGGTGGTATGCCTACGCCGCTGGGACAGACCGATCCACCTTCCCCAGGCCGTATGGATAGGCTCGAGACCGGTATGGAGGAGTTGCGACAGATGATGGGAGGCATGCAGGAGCTGCGTCAGATGGTAGGATCCCTAGTTGCAGCCAGTCGTACACCGAGGCCGGATGACGTACCTACTACGTCACAGATGACCATGATACCTGCTCCTACTACTACCACCGTGGCCATTCCGGTTTCACTACAGGATTTCATGAGGCTGAGACCTCCAGTATTCACCGGCACCGAGGCAGCGGAGGACCCACAGACGTTCCTTGACAGTTTAGGCAGGATCTACCGTTCGCTGAGATGTTCGGATGATCGATGGGTAGAGCTTGCGAGTTTCCGACTAGAGGGTCTCGCGCAGACATGGTGGGAGTCAGTCTTGAGAGGTCGAGCTGCAGATCTGCCGCCTATGACTTGGGCCGAGTTTACAGCGGTCTTTCTACCCCGTTTCCTTCCAGAGAGCGTTCGTGACGCCAGAGCTCGCAGCTTCGAGGCCTTAGTCAAGACACCTGGGATGACGGTGTCTGAGTATGACATCCAGTTTACACAATTATCCCGATATGCTCAGTATTTGGTGGATACCGAGGAGAAGATGGTGAAGAGGTTCGTACAGGGACTTGATGCCCAGCTATACCTTGCCATTGGCGCCCAGCACTACGACACCAATTCAGCTGCTAGGGATACGGCATTACGGATGGAGGCACGCATATCACAGACTTCGGCCGTTTCTGGGCTGAAGAGGATGCGCACCGATGTACCGCCTCAGAGGCAGCGCGCCAGATTCTTTCCGAGAGATAGGCCTGGCAGAGGATTTGGGCGGGGACAGTTATATGGTTCTTATTCCCAGGGGCATTAGCCGTCGCCAGGATGTTTTGGGTGCGGGAGTTTGCACCATCTTGTCAGAGACTGCCCGGTGAGACGACAGGGAGCAGCGACAGTTCCGCATGTGACCCTACCACCATCACCACCCCCTCCTCAGAGAGCCCTACTTCCTACCCCAGGCGATGCTCCACGCCAGTTAGGTGCACCGAGAGGCCGTGGACGCGGTGGTCCTGTTCAGAGAGGACGAGGAGGCAGAGGCCGAGGTCGAGGTCAGCCCGCTATCGGCGGAGGACAGGCCCGAGTATTTGCTTTGACACCGCAGGATGCGCAGGCATCCAATGCCGTTGTGACAGGTACTTTGCCAGTTTGTTCTTTCGACGCACGGGTATTATTCGACCCAGGTTCCACACATTCGTACGTCTCTACACACTTTGCACCGATGTTGGGCCGTGAGTCGTCGTCGTTAGATCAGCCGCTTGTTGTTGTTACTCCGGTAGGCGAGTCGTTTGTCGCTCGGTTTGTATTTCGTTTGTGTTCCGTTCGTATCGGGGAGAGGGATTCATCAGTTGATTTGATACTCCTCGATATGTTGGACTTTGATGTGCTTCTGGGCATGGATTGGCTAGCCACTTGTTATGCTTCGGTGGACTGCCGTGAGAAGGCAGTCAGATTTAGCTTTCCGGGAGAGCCAGTCCTTGTTATTCAGGGAGACCGCAGTGTCGCCCTTCCCAGCTTAATTTCGTCTCTTCGCGCTGGTCAGCTCTTGCGGAAGGGATGTCAGGGATTCTTAGCGTTTTTTTGTGATACTCGAGCTACAGAGGTTCCGTTGGACCAGGTCCCGGTAGTTTGTGAGTTCCCTGATGTTTTCCCTGATGAGCTACCCGGGCTACCGCCTGAGCGCGATGTTGAGTTCTGCATTGATTTGATTCCCGGTTCGGGGCCTATTTCGATACCGCCTTATCGGATGGCCCCGGCAGAGCTTCGAGAGCTGAAGGATCAGTTGCAGGATTTGTTGGACAAGGGGCTTATTCGACCGAGTGTTTCTCCGTGGGGTGCTCCGGTCCTGTTTGTCAAGAAGAAGGATGGAAGTTTGCGCTTATGTATCGACTACCGCCAGCTGAACAAAGTTACCGTTTGGAACAGATATCCGTTGCCGCGCATTGATGATTTGTTCGACCAGCTTCAGGGTGCGGGGTATTTTTCGAGGATCGACATGCGATCAGGATACCATCAGCTGCGAGTTCGACAGGAGGATATACCGAGGACAGCTCTTCGCACGCGCTACGGCCACTACTAGTTTTTGGTGATGTCGTTCGGACTCACCAACGCCCCAGCTGCATTTATGGATTTGATGAACCGTACATTCAGGCCGTATCTTGACTTGTTCATCATCGTGTTTATCGACGATATCTTGGTGTACTCCCGGAGCAGAGAGGAACACGAGCAGCACTTGCGGATTACGTTACAGACTCTGAGGGAGCATCAGCTGTTCGCGAAGTTCTCCAAGTGTGCTTTCTGGCTGGACATCGTCGGATTCTTGGGTCATGTGGTTACGAGAGACGGCATTTGTGTGGACCCGAAGAAGATTGAGGCTGTTCAGCAGTGGCCCCGACCTACATCGGTGACTGAGATCCGTAGTTTCTAGGCTTGGCGGGCTACTACAGGCGTTTTGTTCAGGACTTCTCCCGTATAGCTGCACCGTTGACCAGTTTGACCCGGAAGGGAGTTCCTTTCGTTTGGACAGAGGAGTGCGAGCGCAGTTTTCAGCAGCTACGGACTTGTTTGACTACGGCGCCGGTATTATCTTTGCCTTCGGGATCAGGCGGATTTGTTGTCTACTGTGATGCTTCGCGAGTGGGATTAGGATGCGTTTTGATGCAGCATGGCCGGGTGATCGCTTATGCTTCTCGGCAGTTGAAGAAGCATGAACAGAACTACCCCACTCATGATTTGGAGATGGCTGCAGTGGTCTTTACACTGAAGATTTGGAGACATTACCTTTACGGCGAGTCATGTCAGATATTCACCGATCACAAGAGCTTAAAGTACATATTTCAGCAGTGAGACCTGAACCTCAGACAGCGTCGTTGGATGGAGTTGGTGAAAGACTACGACTGCGAGATCTTATATCACCCCGGCAAGGCGAATGTGGTGGCAGATGCGTTGAGTAGGAGGCCCGGGGGTAGTCTATCCTTTTTGCGCGCGGTGTAGAGGCAGTCGTCAGCAGATTGGCAGATATTATACGACAGCCGAGTTGAGTTCGAGTTCACTCAGACAGGGGGACAGCTCGCGCATGTTCGTGCACGCCCACAGTTGCTTGACCGTATATATGAGGCACAGCGCAGTGACGACCGTTGCTCAGAGATCATGGCACAGATGGGACAGGGCAGATTTTCCGAGTTCGTGGTTGACGATCAGGGGATTTTACGATATGGATCTAGACTGTGCGTACCAGATGCTGATGGATTGCGGCGCGACATTCTTGAGGAGGCACACCAATCAGTGTATAGTGTCCACCCCGGTTCCACCAAGATGTGCCATGATATGAGAGAGACCTACTGGTGGGACGGGATGAAGAGGGACATTGCGGAGTTCGTTTCGAGATGCCTGACTTGTCAGCAAGTCAAGGCCGAGCACCAGAGGCCCGCAGGAGAGCTACAGCCGTTACCCATTCCAGAGTGGAAATGGGAACAGATTTCGATGGATTTCGTTGTGGGTCTACCCAGGACCAGTCGAGGGTACGACTCCATCTGGGTGATCGTGGATAGATTGACGAAAGCGGCTCACTTCCTTCCAGTGAAGACGACTTTCAGCTTCGCTCAGTATGCTCAGCTCTATATTGACGCGATCGTGCGACTACATGGCGTACCGACTTGTATCGTGTCAGATCGAGGCACTCAGTTCACCAGCCGACTTTGGCAGAGACTTCAGGAGGCTTTGGGCACTCGTTTGAGCTTCAGCACAGCGTTTCATCCGCAGACAGACGGACAGTCAGAGCGGACCATTCAGACCCTCGAGGACATGCTCAGAGCGTGCGTTTTAGACTTTGGTGGTAGCTGGGATCGTCATCTACCTCTAGTGGAGTTCTCCTACAACAACAGCTTCCAGGATACTATTCAGATGGCACCTTTCGAGGCATTGTATGGGAGGAGATGCAGATCGCCCGTTTGTTGGACAGAGCTCAGCGAGAGCAGCATTTTGGGGCCGCAGCTTGTTGAGGAGACGACATCGAAGATCCAGTTGATCCGAGACCGGATGAGAGCGGCTCAGAGCAGGCAGAAATCGTATGCAGACAGGCGCCGTCGCAGATTAGAGTTCGCAGTTGGCGACCATGTTTTTCTGAAGGTCTCTCCGATGAAGGGCGTGATGCGTTTTGGGCGAAAGGGGAAGCTTAGCCCTAGATTCGTAGGTCCCTTCGAGATCCTCGAGCGTGTCGGCGCTGTTGCATATCGTTTGGCTCTTCCACCCAGCTTTCCCGATGTTCACCCCGTTTTTCATGTTTCGATGCTCCGCAAGTACCTTCACGACCCTTCGCATGCGATTCAGCACCCGACAGTCCAGCTAGAGCGCGACCTTTCTTTTGCAGAGCAGCCGGTGGCCATCCTGGATCGGCAGGTGAAGTAGTTGAGGTCGAAGATTATACCAACCGTCAAGGTCCTTTGGCGTAGCCCGAGCAGCGAGGAGGTTACCTGGGAGACCGAGGGCGAGATGAGGAAGAAGTATCCCCATCTCTTCGAAGGTACGCGTAGCTATATTTTTAAATTCGGGGACCGAATTTCTTTAAGGGGGGAAGATTGTAGCGTCTTGAAAAGTCGTTTTGGTGTTTTCCTGAAATTCGGTGAAAATTCGGTATTTTTCCGAAAACCGTCTTTCTCGATATTTTGCAGTTTAGGGCTAATTATACCTTAAATGGATAGATAATTGCTTGTTTTTAGTGACTAATGAGTTAATTATGAAATTTTGGTCATTTAAAATTTTTTCCCTATTTTTCATTTTTTAATATTATTTTAAGCCGGTAAGAAAATACATTAAATAAGCGATAAATACAAATTTTTCCGGGCTAATTTTAATCTCTAAAATTATGATAATTATAATCTAGTGATAACATGAATTTTTAGTAATTTATTTTGATTTTTAACAAATTTTTATGTTATGAAACGAATTTATTGAATTTTGGGCTAAAACTTGCAATTTTTGAGTTGTAGGGGGCCTTTTTGCATAAAATTTCTTTTGTAAAACCCCTCTATCTTTTCCCTCAGCCCTAGGACAGCCCAAACCTTGGCCAAGTCCAGAAATTTCTGGCCTCTCTTTCTTGAGTTGTTTCTTGAGTTGAATTTCATGGTTTATGGCTTTATTTTAATATAATGAATAATGTATGATACATTTGACTTTGGAAACTTGACCATGACTTTCCCCACTTGCCCACACCCTCCCCCATCCCTCCATTCTGGCCGAAACCTGCACCATCTCCCACCTCCATTATTTTCCTTCTCTTTCTCTCTCATTTTCTTCAAAATTTGCAACAAAATTCAATAAAAATCCACAAATCCTTCTCTTTTTCAACATAAAATCCTTGTGCTACCTCTTCTCAAGCCTAATATAGTTGAAATCATGTGGAAAGGAGGCATTTTTGGAGAAAATTTTCTTGCTTGATCCATTGATCAAGAGGTATAATTTCTATCATGTTAAATTCTTTGTTTAAGTGCTTATGTTATATGGTTTAGTGTTAATTTAGTGTAGTTTAATCTAGTTTTCTTAGATTTTGTTTGAAAATTCTAACTAGGGTTTGAAAGCCATGATAATTAATTAAGTTGTTTATTAGTTAATCTAGTTTTTAGTGAACTAATCTCTATGGTTACCTTGTTGATGTAGTTTTCAATTATGCTAATTTAGTTAATTTTAGAAGTGTGAAATTGTTGTTTTAGGATTTCAAGAGGAGGTTTTTGTATGGAAATGATATTTGAAACTTGATTAGTGAGTTGATTAAGGTTTAGAAACCATTATTTAGTTAATTAAACCTAATTTGTTATCTAGTATTTTGCTAACCTAAATCTAAGAGGTGAACTTGCTAATTGGGGTTGAAATTAGTGTTAATTAAGTTTTTCAAGTGTGGATTTTGATTTGCAATTGCTATTTATAAAAATCAAGAAAGGGTTTGGTCGTGGAATATAGGTTTTGGAGCATGGTTAATGTGTTGTAATTAGTGGGTGTGGATTGCTTGTAGTGTGCTTGGGTGAGTATGCTTTATTGTAGTCGTTTTGTTGCAAATCGGCGACGTTGCACCGATTTTTGGAATGTATATGCTTACTAGATTTTTATATAAATTATGTGATGGACTATTTTTGATGTCTTGATGATTGTAATGGCTTGTCCTACGACTTTTAGGATGCGTGAGTGCGGTTTTTGGGTAGTTGGGTTTTAGTTTTGCCGGGCGACCCAAATCGGCGTTTTTCGGCAGTTTTTGCGATTTTCGCGTGTGTCCGCGCACTTTGTGCACGTTGTACCTAGCTAGCGAACGTTAGTAGTTTCGTTGAGGTTTTGCGTCGTTCTTGAATGTGTAACCTTATATTTGGTACTGATGTAAATTCCAGGTTCGGTCGCGGAAACGTCAGACGCGGCGCGAAAGGGAAAGGCGGTGATTGGACACAGCTAGCCAGGGATCCCGGTGAGTAGATTTAACATCTACGGGGGACGATCGTTGGATGGCGCAAGACGCCCGATAGATTTAGTAAACTGAAAAATAGTAAATTGGATAATCACTTGTGACATTAGAATAATAATACTGGCATGATAATTGCTGCAATTAGATCAATAGGTTATACCCATATACGCAAACTCAATTGTAGGACACATGCACCATTACCAGGTCTTTATATGCAGCACGAGCACTATTCATGTTTACACACACACCCTGGTAATTGCCATGCCACCACACTAGATAACTTTTAAATTGAAACCTTTTACTAATTGATACTTAAACTGGTACTATTGCCTCTAATTCCTTAAAAATGGAACCGTAGTATTGCTAGTCATTTGCATGTACTTCATCATCTTAATTGTTCATGCTTAATACAATAATCACACATCGCATCTTGATTATTGATATCATACGCATTCATTATCATTGATATATGCACTTATGAGGATTTCTTGGGATTTGATGAGATTGCTGGATTTCGGGGGAAAACCGCAAATTTCTAAACTTATTATATATTTTTAAAACATGTAAATTGCGGTTTTCTAGTGATGTAAGTGTCGTCCACCATGAGTTTGCTGTGGTTTTTGGAGACCCGTTTCGAGGAGTTGGATGAACCGTTTCGGGTACATGGTGGGCCCGGTAAGGTACCCCGGGGCAAGAAGCTCGTGGTGATGACGATGAGCCTGGCAGGGGACGGATTACCTACCGGTGACTTCATTGGGCACGGCGGATATCCAGAGGGTACCGACCGGGGCCGCGAGAGGATGATATATTGATACTGAGTTGGGTCAGCCGGATGGCTGAGGCCAGAGACACTATGACATGGATTTATGGGATTTGAGACAGCTTTTGGGTGTCGTTGCTGGACACCGATTTTCGTCGATTCATTGACATCATGCTGGCATTCTAAAAGAGTTTCAAAAACAAAAGAAGATAAAATATTTCTTATATATACCTATTGAGACCCCAGATTTCCATGTTGCATACATATTAGCACACTGATGTTGTATACACACCTGCTAGTGCATCCAGTCATACCTGTATTTTAGATGCTAGGATGCTTGTGTGCATGCATACGATAGCCTTTGTAGATGTTATTTATTACTCACGAGTTGGCAACTCACCCCCGTTGTGCCGCAGTCTTTTGCAGGTCCGCTTCGTCAGTTCAGTAGCGGCGGGCGCACTTGTGCTTTTGCCTCTTTTGCTTGGGCTCGAGATTTGCTCATAGGTGGGTTATGTTATTATTTTGTACCACCTTGTATATTCTTGTATCTAGTGTACTCCATCTACCGTTCTACCAGATTATTGTATATTGACCTAGAGATGAGACTGTGAGGTTTGTGGATTTTATACTGTATTTGGGGTCGAGCTCACTTGAGCCGACATGCTACTTTTTCATGCTTCCTTATGCTTTATTATGCTTTATTATGCTTGTTGTCATTTACATTGCGTGGGATTTGTGACCGCCGTATGGCGAAGAGCTAGCTCCCGCTTGGGGATGCCCTATTTTGTGGATTCATGTATATATTTTGTTGTACCCATTTTTGGGGGTCAGTATTTACAAAGGAGACTCTGCCGAAATTTTCGGGAAAAAATTTGTATTGTTTTTAAAAAGTGTTTTACATGACTTATTTGATAACTCGCTTTCAATTGATTGGGTTTTCTTCACTCTTTTGCTTCATTAGTTTTGTTTTCTGGGCTTTGGCTTACTTATTTTACGGACGCCTTTAGACGTTTCGTAAACTTAAGTGCCAGTCACGTTCCGTACCCTGCGGGTCGTGACAATATTACATCAATTTACATATTACAAGAATGAAAGAAAAAAGAAACTCCCATCTCACATCCAGCCGGCTATTCATCCGCGACAATCCAACGAGTTCATATAAACAAACCATCAACATTACAGATCACAGATATGTATAACCCCCACTAATTGACGTATAACGATTAGCAGACGTTCAATACTTATAATACATCACAGATATAACCCATTAGTCAAAGTATAGGGAAGATCGATCAAAATACGGATTTGTAACTACCCGGAAAACAAATTTGCTCTCTGGAAAATCTGGGCAGAAAGAAACCATCCTAAAAATCCCAAAACCATAAAATAAGAACACTGCAAGAGAAACGAGCCGCGGCCGAGTCAACTCGGCCGCTGATCTGCGGCAGAAGCAAGCTTCTGCCGCGGAACCGTGGTGAGTTGGTCGGCTCGCTGGTTAGTTTTTCTTGGGTGTACTGTAAAAACCCTGAGCCGATTTTTAAGGTGTGATTTATTATTTTTAAAGCAGATTTAAAAATCGGCAGAAACTTAGGGTTTTTTAAAAAAGTTTTGTGATTTTTACCGATCGAAGTTCTATACACTTTACTAACTAGCTAGTTTGTGTTTAGTTAGGCTCTGATACCACTATAAGTTCACGTTGCCCACCCCGGTGCCTGCGGGGAGGCGGAAACGTTATAAAAAACGGAATTTTAACACACTAGGCAACATGGACTACCAAAATGAGGATCTTTGCTAAACATAAACTAACTACAAAGCTAAAAGGAGTTAGCTACTCGGAAAAGAGGTTATACCTAGGGCTTCAAGTCCTTCTCTCCTTTCTCCTTGGAGTGAAAGAAAGTGATCTCCTTGTCGCCTTCTCTTGTCGAAGAAAGATCGACCCGAAAGCCTCAACCTTTGGCTTCAACTTCAAACTAGAAGTAACTAAGATGCTTGGAGTGCTAATCCTAGAACCTTAGAAAGAGTAGAGAGTATTTTAGAAGGATTTATCTCAAGCTCAAGGGATTCTCAACTCATGAGAGGGGAGAGCTAGAGAGAGAGGAAGAGGAGGAGAGAGAACCAAAATGATATAATGAGAAGAAATGAACCATTCTTCTCACATATATGTGAATTATGGAAATTAGATAATTAGCTAATATAATTGTCATGGTTAATCAAAAATTGACCATTATCATTTCACATTAAATGCCTTTTGCAAGGATCAAAGAGCATCTTTCATATGGAATAATGAGGGTCCACATGTCAACCTAGTTCAACAAGTCAAGTATAGTCAAATGGTTAACAACTCTAACCATGCACGATTATAATTAACTAATATCAATTAATCATAATTCACATATAAGCATTAGGGTTAAGAAAATGACAATGGTCATCAACCCTAATCAAAGTCCTCTGCCTCTGTCTCAGTCAACTGTGCATACACACCCGTATCCGTGTTCCAAGGAACACGAATACAATGAGATAAAACCAATCCCAAATCATATACTAGGATCTGGCTTAAACCAAAGCCCGCTAGTATAAGCTGTCCGGACAGCAAACGTGCACAAGTGCGCGGATGTGAACGAACCCTGTCGCAAAACCATGCGACCTCTACTCATTTTGCCGAAAGGCGAATAACCCTATGTGTGGGACTCTAAAAACTCGACACTACGCTGGCAGTGGGTTTAACCACAGACCGCAAGCGGCACTAGCTGTACGTAACGGTCTCCAGGTGGATGCCGATAAGAAGACTGACGAGGTGAACCCATCCGAACTCCTAGTGAGCCTGAATGTGACAGTCTCCGTACAGTCCGGTCTGTTCGTCTGATACATCGCATGGCGGGCCTATGGGGGTGGTAAACGTCAGTCCCCTAATAGCGGTACAAGTCGTGTCGGAGTGTATCCCAGAACACCCTGAGATAACACTGGAAACCTACCAATATACCTCGCTTGCCCTGGACAGGGACTACTTGTGTAATGGCTCTCCTGGACACAGCGCGATGTCAACCCCTAATACCGGGAGAGACGGATCTTGTCTAACCGTCACTGCCTCCAAGTGCTTCGGGACTTCACCCAAGAATTACCCGTTTGCACGACACCTTTGAGCCGTGGTAGGGTAGTAATCAAAGTGCAGTGAGAACACACTCGAGGCGAAGTGACAGTGTCAAGTCAGCGGATTAAGCTGTACTCATGTCTCCTGGGAACTGATAACCGACGATAGGTATAATCTCAACCAACAGTTCCCGACGAGTCCTGTCCAGTGTACTCGTAACCCAATGAGCACCCGCATACTATCTCAAGTACGACGTACAGACGGCTGTGGGACAGACCGTCTCCCGTACTGGGATGAGAAGCGCATACGCTAGTCTACTCCGGAGTATCGATGCCATGTCTCGATAATCCCACGACCAGGGACGTGTATATATAAGGATGTGCTTATAGATTACCCAGCCCCCACGAGTGTGACTGCCATCACAACGCTGGTAATGAATCCAAGATCCTTAGGGCTCCACTAATGCGTATAAGTGATACAATAAAGAAACACATGCACACATTAAAGCAGAGAAAAACCAAGTAGCATACTACCATTTCGAGCAAGATTGTCTATACAACTGTGAATATCCCAAGCTTCCATCAAGTAATATACATACTAGTATGATACAGTAATGGCCTCTAGGGCATATACACTAACACCTACGACCAGGGACATTTAAGGATGTGCCTATTGACCACCCAGCTCCTATAAGTATGATTGCCATCACAACACTGGTAGTTAGGAAAATATCCTACGGGCTTTATCAACATGTACACAATATATGAAATACAAAGTAAAATATATCACATGTTAAAATAAAGACAACCAAATAGCGTACTATCATATCATGCAAGATTTCTCTGTACATACATATCCCTAGCATCTTATACAATGAAGGCCTCTAGAGCATATATCCAACACTTTGTTCAACAGAAAAGCTGCAGTCTCTAATGCATGCCCCCAAAAGGAGAAAGGTAACTCAGTATCACTCATCATGGATCGTACCATATCCAAGATGGTGCGATTCCGCCGCTCTAACACACCGTTGTGCTGTGGTGTGTAAGGGGGAGAGAGCTGAGAGAGAATCACATTCTCTTTTAGGAAGTTCGAAAACTCTGTACTAAGATACCCTCCACCTCGATCTGGTCGAAGTATTTTGATGCTCATTCCTGTTTGTTTTTCTACTTCAAGTTTGTACTCCTTGAATTTCTCGAAAGCTTCAGAATTATGCTTTAATAAAAACACATAACCGAATCTCGAGAAATCATGAGTAAAAGTTATGAAGTAAGAAAAACCGCCTCTCGCATGTGTAGACATTGGCCCACATACATCATTATGTATGAGGCCCAATAGCTCTTATGCTCTTTCTCCATGTCCAGTAAACGGAGTTTTGGTTATTTTCCCTTTGATACAAGACTGACAAGTCGCATAAGATTTATACTCAAAAGGATTCCATCTTTATGAAGCTTGTTTAGTCTTGTTTCATTAATATGACCAAGTTTACAATGCCAAAGAAAAGCTTCATTTATATCTGAAAATTTTCTTTTATTTGTGTGTTGTATGTTGAAAACTGTGTGTTGATTTAGGACATATATCACGTTATTAAGTGTACCAGAACCAATCAACTCTTGATTCAGTTTAATGTTCATAACATTATGCTGCAATACAAAATGATATCCTTCCTTTTCTAACAAAGAAATGGATATTATATTACAAAGCATGCTGGGTACAAAATAACATGGGTTCAAAACCAATATACAACCCGACGGCAACCCTAGGTGATACTCTCACACTGAAACTGCATGTACATTGGAACCATTTCCAACTCGTAGAGTGTGATCACCGGTCTTCAAAACTCTGCTATTTCTTAAGCCCTGCACAGAATTGAAGATATGAGAACCCGAACCGGTATCCAATACCCATGAAGCAGAGTTTATAGAAAAACGGTTTTCATTCACAAACACACTTGAAGCAGAAGCATCACCATGCTTCTTTTTATTGAGATCAGCAATATACACGACACAATTTCGCTTCCAATGCCCCGTCTTCTTGCAATAGAAACATTCTCCTTTTCCCGACTTCTTAACCTTGGATTTTTTTTCTCCTTTGCGCCTTCTTGATTCCACCTCTCGGTTTGGTAGATTCCTTCTTATTCCTTCCTTTGGCCTTGGCTTTTGGGACGGAAGAGGAAGATTGTCCAACAATTAGAGAGGGATACTTCGCCTTAGGCGTGCTCTCCGCACTTCTCAACATATTGAGAATTTCGGGTAGTGACTTCTCCATGTTATGCATGTTGAAGTTCACTATGAATGGAGCAAAGGAAGAGGGAAAAGACTGTAGAACAATATCAACATATTGCTCGTTCTCCATTGTCCATGCAAGGCCCTCAAGCTCTTCAATAAGAGATATCTTCAAAACGTGATCACCTACTGGTGTGCCAGGAGCTATCCGCATCTGAAACAGCTTTCGAGACGCTTCGTATCGTAGGATGCAAGATTGCTCCCCCATACAACTCTTTTGTATGGAGAAAGATGGATTGAACATCCATCTGGTTGTGCTGCTTTTGATGTGTATTGTCCATCGATACAAGCGCGAGGCATTTGGTAGTAGCACAGTCAATATCCCATGTTTGCGGATCTCCTTATCCGCAACAGAAGATTCAGTGCTTGGGCTGGGAGGGGCTGAGGCAGTGAGGACATATGATACTTTATCATATGTGAGAGCAATGTTAATGTTTCTCAACCAGTATTTATAGTTCGGCCCAGTTAGCTTATTTTTCTCTAACAAAAGCTTAAGTCCAGTCATGATTATCTGCCTTTAAGAGAGAGAAAAGAATACACTCAGCGAAAGCTCTTGCAAAGATCAGATTGGTTATTATCTTATCTAATCGATATCTCCCACCGCTTTAATCAAATTTCCTTCAAACCTTAAAAAGAAAATTAGCTAGGATTAATTACATTCTACAATTTCGTTAACCGTTCAGCCAAGCCAATGCCGGTACTTTGAGGGAGGTTCCCCATGCTTTCGCACGGACCTAATTAAAATAAACCTCATTTTCCCAGAGTCGTAGCCCCATTGACACTTTTCTAGACACCTAATGGGTTAGCTAATTGTAAAGTGCAAAACCCTCCCAGGAGCAACTCTAGCTCACAGTGGGATCGGGATCCTACTATCACATAGAAGGTATGCAATCTCATTGCAAATTTCAACTCTTGAAACTCCCGATATGGTTTTTACCCCTAGCACTCATGACCTTAACTATAGTCAACATATCATAAGTACTAGTAAAGTTATTCCCTTCATTTCGTGATTAACTAGACCCACCCATATAACCCTTAACTATAGTCAACATAATCATATGAATGTCCTAACTAATCGCATCATATGTTGTATAGGAAGACATCACTTAGCTACCGTACACTGCGCCTTAACTATAGTCAAAATATGCAGCATGAATACTAAGTACTCTACTTTCTAAAATGACGGAGGGCTGCGAATGTTTTTTAAGAAAACCTTTAACGCTTTGAACTTGATATCGTTGCAGAATCTAATGGTTTTAAAAGGAGTGGCTTAAGCTCCGCACTTTGAAAACTTGCTTTTTCACAAAAAGCCGAGTAGGTTTCAAATCCGATTCTTCAACATCTTTTAGGTTTCTTTTTCTTTACATTAATCTTATTAATGTATCCCCATCATTTAAGTCCTTAAACCATCACAGAAAAGAAAAGATAATAGAACGTACGCTTATGCCATCCGCATTCGCCACAGTGTCCCGTTATGTACCGTTATGTTACTTAACTAACGGTATAGCGGGGCGGGACTAGCGCGGATGCAAAACATAAGCAACGTTTATTATATATCATATATATAATGTTGTCTATAGTGCCTTCAAGGCAATTATCATAGTCGCGGGCAGGTGATTATGATGATTGAGTGAGGACCTATATCGGTAGAACAGTCTTACTCGAGATGATAGTATGCTATCTGGTTTGTCTTTATCATCACTATTACATATTGATAGAGCCCATATGATTCTTTCTTGACTACCAGCATTATGATGGCGATCATATACGTGGGAGCTGAGGGTCTATAAGCACATCCTTAAATGTCCTTAGTCGTGGGAGTATCGAGACTGGGTATCGATACTCCAATGTAGACTAGTGTATACTGATCGAGACCCCGACGGGGGGCGATGGCCAGATCTTACAAGCCATTGGTGTTAGTTTGTTCACCTAACATAGTATACAGGTTCTCATTGGGTTATGAGTACACTGACGGACTCGCTAGGAACCTGCTAGTTGGTATTATACCTATTGTCAGATAGCAAGTCCCAGGTGACATGTGTACAGGTTAGTCTGTCGACCTGAGATTGTCATTTGTCTCGTGTGAGTTCCTATTGTGCTTTGATTACTACCGTACCATGGCTCAAAAGGGTCATGCAAACAGGTTTTAGTTGGGTACAGTCCCGAACTACATGGAAGTAGTGATCGGATCGTCGGGGATTCATCTCTCCCGGTATTGGGGGTTGATGTCGCGTTGTGCATGGATGGCCATCACCAGAAATCCATGGCCATGGTGGACGAGAATTACCGATCCAGGATCGATAGTTTCAATGGTGGTGATGGGCTTCATGTCGACACTAAATGTCGCATTGTTAAGGGTCTGACTTTATCCACCCCCTAGACTCGATATGCGATACTCTTAGACGAACAGACCGGAATGTACGGATATTGTCACTGTCAGGGTCAGTAGGGGTTCAGGATGAGTTTTCTCGTCGGCCTCCCTTTCGCTCAATACCTGAGTAGCCGTTACGTACAGCTAGTGCCGCTGACGTGCTTGCGGTTAAACCCACTGCCAGCGTATTTACGAGTCTTTAGAGTCCCACACAGAGGGTTTTCATGGTTCAGGTGATATGGTGTAGATGACGTATGTTGGAACATACAGGTGTCCGATTAAATATGTGCGAATGCTGCACAAACTTTAATCGGACGATTGATAATACTAGCGGCTTAGAATTAAGCCGGATTATTAAATCAGGTTTCGATTTAATAATTTATATATGTATTTATATTCTAGTATTATTGTTCACTATTCATTTTCTCAATTGGCTATTCGTATTTGGTACGAATACGCGTATATGTATTTCGATACATGTACCGGGTTATATTCCGTATTTATACGGTATAGCTTCTAGAAGTGGATACCTCATTTGCATGATTTTCCTTTTATGGAAATTCATTTGTTTCACAAATGAAGTGGAGGAGTGAGGTGGCATGAGCATGGGTCATGGACATATAGAGAGGCATGGGTCTTATTTGTTTATTTGAAAAAAGAAAAAGAGATTTTTTATCTGTGGATTATTGAGATGAGAGAAAGAGAGGGCATCCACTAGGTTTGGTGTGGACTTGGTCATTTTTTTTCACTTGCTTCATTGCTTACACTCTCACTACTCACTTGATCACTTAGCCATTTCTTGAGTTGCTCCTGCCATGGTTTCCTCATCTCATCTTTATCTTCTTGAGTTGCTCATTAAGCATATGAGATGAGAGAAAAATATAGTGACACATTCCTACACCTCCACTCTCCATTGCTAGCAACCTTGGAGCGTCGGTTGCCTCGTTTTTCGATGCTGAAGCTTGCGCCGTTTCCCTCAGGTGGATCATCGGAGATGGAGGAAGACCGACAACCAAATTCGATCAAGGAATCACTAGGAGCTTGGGGATTATGGTTGAAGACCGAAGGATATGGATCAACTCAGTATAACTATCTAACTTCTTGTATATAGCATGGTAGTTTAGGGTTTAAGGTAGATCCGGGCATCGGGTAATGGTAGCGCAAGTTTAGTAAATTTTTGTTCCGCATTTGACCACGGTTTAATAGCTGGGGCGCTGCCGTAACCCAACATGGTATCAGAACCGGCCTTTAAACCCTTAGCTAGCTAGTTTGGACAATGTTAAAGTATCGAAATCGAAACAACCCGAAAACAATGCACTGCAGATTTCAGTCTCTGTCGATTTTCGAAGTCTTCAATATTTTTTTTCTAGCAACTGCAGAAGACTACTGACATGACCACTAGACCACAGACCAAATATGAACTAATTCCACCCTAAAAAAAATTGACCACATTGCTTGAAAAACCGAGGAGGCCGGCCTCTTTGAGGATTTTGGACTTCGTATTTGGGTGCTGGTCTGGTCTCTGGAATGTTGTTTTAGGGTATTGTTTGTTTTTCCCATTTTTGATATCATGTTATCTGTTGTTCGGGGGAAATTAGGGGTGTTTTGAAGTCAATGCTTTAACACTGTTTAAATGTTTATCAGTACATGCATTGCTATCTGCGACCGTGAATGTCATTAGATCGGTACAACTCGTCTAATTGCTATATGTTCTTTTTGACGGGTTTGCGAACGTGACATTCATGTTGATGTTATGTGTTGTGTTGTGATGTTGGTTCGATCGTCGTGGTGGATAGCTTGGGTGCAATGTTAGTACAGTTTAGTTTCATTTGTAACGTTGATATTGCGGGGCGAGCGTCCGACATGTAGACAGTCGTCACTGCCAGTTTTTATATTATTCGTTTAGGGCACGACCGGGTAGAGGTCGATGTCACCCTTGTACATATTATTTTCTTTTCTGTACTAGGATTATCCCATTGTGAAGTGCACGAATAGCCGGGTTCTAGAGGGCAACGGGTCTGCATCTCATGGTATTAAGATGGAGAGGACCTTACTCTAGAATTGGCGGGATATTCGCCGCACTCGTAGGGGGTATAGGTTGACCCACGGAAGGGTGCTAAAGTTACCAGATTCCGTGAAGTGCTGGATGGCCCATTCACGTTGTTGAAGGGGGTTACCTCGCTTCTAGTTTTGATGGGTAACTTGCCGCGCTCGTAGGTCTCTAGGTTTCATTTCATAGGCTATCGACACGATAGGGAATGTCGGGTCTCATTTGCGGCTCAAGTGAAACCCGGGGCTACAGGATGATCCACCATTCTGTGTTACTTCTGTGATGCTTCTATGATGTTGCTTTATATCATGACTGGGATGATTGTTATATATATTTATATATACTAGTAGATGTTGTATATGTTTTACACACGCGCTAGTCCAGTCCCCTCTCTGTGGTTAGTTAAGTAACCTAACGAGCGATGATGGGACCCAGTGGCGAATGTGGATGGCATATACGCACATTTTATTTTCGTTCTTTTCTGGTGTGATTAATTGATGGGACTTTGTTGATTCTTATCAATTCAAGGATAAAAAAAACCTATATAAGATGTTGTTGGAACCAAGTTTTTAGAAACTGACATTACAGACGTTCTCTTTTTCTTTGCACAAGGGTATTCGGTTATGAATATCCAGCACCACATTCGACGAGGCAAGTGCCGATATCCATTCATCGGGAGTGACCCCTTGAGTAAAAGTTTGCGTCAACGTAATAACTTCACTATAGTCGTTTCCTTTTGCTTTGCATCGTGGTATTCAGTTTGGAATATCCTGCACCTCATTCGACGAAGAAAGAGCCGAGATCCCTTCACCGGGAGTGGCCTCTTTAGCAAAAGTTTTCGCCACTATAAATTTGTAGAACCACTCGGTTCCTTCAATGATATCAAGTTCATTACGTTAATGGTTTTTCGCCAAAAACCAGTCGTAACCCTCCGTCATTTCTTTCAGGTGGTACCTAGTATTCGTGTTGCTTTTGTTGACCTTTGTCAAGGCGTAGTGTGCGGTAGCTTAATATTGCTTGTCTGTTGTATTGAGTTGCGATTATCTAGGACAGTCGTATAACCTTGTTGGCCTTTGTCAAGGGTTAGTATTGGTGGGTCTAGAGTAATCCAGGATAATGACGGGTTGAACTTGACTTGTGGTTTATGATTTGTTGGCCTTTGTAAAGGTCATAAACTGCTTGGGGTAAAAATCATATCGGGAGTTTCAAACATAAAGGAAACTTGCTAAGCTTCCGCATACCTTCTGGAGTGTGGTAACTTGAGTGGATTCCGTCAAGTTATCATGCGATGATAGTTGGATCCCTATTCCCACTGATGAGTAGGATTACTCCTCGGCTGATTCTGACTAATTCTCCTTTTGGGTTTGGAGGAGATTTCGAGGAAACAGCGGGAGCTATCCAGATTAGATAAAGTGATTAATCATTATGATCTAGGTTAGAGTGTACGCTGAGTGTTTCTTTTCTCTCTCTCTCTCTTAGGCAGCGACCATGGCCTAACCCTTGACTAAAACTCATGAACCAAGTTAACCGAACCTTCTTAAAAACACTTTGGGTTTTGGAATGTCACGGTGTCGCATACATCATTGTCACTTCTATATCACCTTTGCATTTCTCCAGAACACCCCGTATTACTACAAACATGCACTTCCATTGGATAAATCCATTGTATAGTTACATACGAACTCGAAAGAACTTGTTCCAGATTCGATCTGGTTCTGGAGAGATTGAATAAGATTATTCGGTTGTCTTTTCCCTTTACCTTCCCTCAGGTTGTGAGGGCTCCTAGGATTAGGAGAGGGTACACCTATTGAACTTATTGGATAGTCTTCCTCCAGAACATAGGCAGGTGTCGAAAGGTAAGGAGGGAAGAAAACCAAATTAAGCCTAAGTGTGGTGTACAGAAGGTAATAAGTAAAGACATATAAAGAGATTAGATTGAGGGCAAAGAAAACTGCGACCACCATTATTCACGACAAAACCGTCTATATCCCTGCCACTACCACATCCACTTTGGATTTCTCCAGAACACTCCGTATCACTACTGATATCCACTTCTATTGGATATGCCATCGTATAGTTACATACGAACTTGAAGGAATTCGTTCAAGATTCAAGGATGGTTTCCGGTTCAGGAGAAATAGAATAGGATTATTCAGATGTCTTTTCCCATTACCTTCTCTCAGGTTGCGAAGATTCCTAGGATAAGTAGAGTACACCTATTACGCTTATTGGATAGTCTTCTTCCAAACCTTAGGCCGGTGCCTAAGGGTGGGGAAGGAAGAAAACCAATTAGCTTAAAGAATGTGCACAGGAGGTAATAAGTAAAGACATAATAAAGGGATTGGAGTGAGGGCAGGTAAGTATATGCTTATTGTCATGGATCATGATAGTGGAAGAGGCATTACTAGGAATACCCGGTTACCCCTTCAAAACATTTTCATGTTTCAGTTTCACTGTGCGTTGTTAATTAAAAACTGTTTTCCCAATTGGAATCTAACTCCAGGGTATGTGTTTACCAGATCAGTTTCTCACATCTGTATGCTATTACGGATGGTTAGTGGGAGTAAGAAATTGGGAATTGGGTGATTAGATCCTCATTATATCGGAATTCATTGTAATTGGTGATATTTGAGGAAACCATCTGAATTTTGCTGGATAGCAAATATTTGGTTTTGAATATCCGTTATTATGCACCAATTTCATTCTGTACGTTTATTTTATAAAGTGAGATATAAATTTTTGAAATTATGTCTATAACATTTACATATATCAGTTGGTAATTAGGTAATGTGCATTCAACAGCGGTGTAATTCTTCTTAACCATAGTACAGTTTTTCAACCTACGACGCAAAGGTTTTGAGTTATTAAACTCGGTAGAATTATACGAAGTATTGTATGTTGTCCGGTGTCTATTAGGACAATAGGGTTGGTAATCATATTATATTCTGTTTACTCATGATTTCTCTAAATTTATACAGGTATTTCGTTGAAATGCAAGGTCTAGATATTGAGAAGTTATAGGTATAAGAATAAAGTAGATAACCATTTTTTTGGGAAGTTTTAGGATTCTTCGAGGTAGTCGAAGATGTAGATACTTGTGTTTGGTATTCCGTTGATAGTAATGGTTTTGAGAACTTGCTTCTCTTTCAGGTTACTCATATATGGATGCACCCCTAGATGAGTAATGCTGATTGGCCTCATTCCATTTGGTTGATATGCACTGGAGGCAGCTGCATGATTTTGAATCTGGTTCAAATTAAATTAGTTCTTTTGTTTCTATATTAGATATATATAGAATCAATTTATATCTTAACGATGTTAAGGTATAGTGAGTTGTCCGGCTGATGCTTAAAATCAGAATCCGGATAAACTCAAGGCACGTTTCAGTAATGGTTGTTTGTGAGTTATCCCAGGCTTTGACGAGGGTTAAATTTCTTCCATCAGGAAGATCAATATTTGTATTGTTATTGACTCGACACAGTTTTAGTAAAATGGATTTTTATAGAAAACATAAGTGGGAGTATGGTAGAACTGAAAGTGATTCCAGAAACACAAACGATCATTAAAGTTTTAATAGAACCTGAGGATTCAATTGGTTTCGACGTTCCATTAGCCACCCCGCAGATTTGGTGGGCAACCTCAGGCACCCGAGAGGTACTTCGATCTTCTCAGAGATGGTGACAGGGAGGTTCTTGTTTACCCAGACTTGCCATTGCTGTTGTTCTAGACTATAACACCCGGCAGGAGGATGAGTATATCGCCGTTCTAAACTAGCTTTAGAAGTGCAAGTGTATATGACCATGCCAGAGGGTTGTTTTAGTCAGCGGAAGCATAGTGGGCAAGTAACTTATATCTATTTATAGACTAAAGCTGGTATAGTGGAAATAGGTCATCTATTTTTGATGTGACAGTCATAGGCATTGACCTCATCAGAAGAGGAGATGGATCTGGTAAGAAGGTAGTAGGGTGTGATGTCCTGGTATTTAGGATGACATGTACTTTATAGGAAGTGAAATTCCTTTACTACGATCGGTTATACTGTGGTTGTCACAAAGATGTTTCTCCACAATGGATATAGATATAATATCAGGATTTCTGGTTACTAGATCTAGATTTGGGAAGTATCCTAATCTGGGTACTTTGACATTATTAAAAAAGTATTTTAGAATGGACGACTCCTGGCATGGTGGTGTACCTGCAGGTGATGGAGTCACCCTCTCTAAAGGTGTCTTACTGACTAAAAGGTAGAGGGATCTGCATGATTAGCATATCACTTTCTTTGGCAATTAAGTTAATCATGAAATGTCAAGTACCACACCAGATGTTGTTTTTTCACTAGCTGCAATAAACATATATTAGTCCAATCCTGGAGAAATGCCGGGAAGCAGTTTATGAAGATAAATGGATGTTCTAAGGATATGGAAACGGCAGCCTCCTTCGGGAGACAATTATCATTTCAGGCTTCCAAGTAGACCTGGATGACAAAGTGGCTGTCTGAGTTATAGTTTTTTCCCTCTTCTGAGGGACAGTATGTTGGACAGGTGGTCCAAGCGGATACTGAGGAAGGCATTGGCACAGGATAATGATTAAATTCAGCGGGCGATACAGTCTAAGAAATTTGCTGGATTGGGAGTTCATTTGTGAACTGGGTCCCATCAGATATCCAGACATATTATAAGACATGTATTGCTTATTTCGGGAGATATCTTTCTCTGAGAAGTTGAGATATAGAGAGATACAGAAAGAAACATTGGAGCGGATCCACTCACTGAGGCTATTTCTCGAACGCAATAGTTTCGCAAATGGGCTTTTGCGAAACAGATTAGTAGAAAAGTTGGGTGTTCGGTATCACACGAGCTGTGAGTATGTGTCACCGCAATAATTGGACTTAAGTGTAAGTGGGTGATTGTTGGCTATAGTGCCCTCAAAACAATTATCATAGTCGCGGGCAGGTGATTAAGATGATTGAGTGAGGACCTATACCGGTAGAACAGTCTTACTCGAGATGATAGTATGCTATCTGGTTTGTCTTTATCATCACTATTACATATTGATAGAGCAAATAGGATTCTTGCTTGACTACCAGCATTATGATGGTGATCATATACGTGGGAGTTGAGGGTCTATAAGCACATCTTTAAATGTCCCTAGTCGAGGGAGTATCGAGACTGGGCATCGATAAATCAGTGTAGACTAGTGTATACTGATCGAGACCCCGACGAGGGGCGATGGCCAGGTCTCTCAAGCCATTGGTGTTATTTTGTTCACCTAAGATAGTATATAGGTGCTCGTTGGGTTATGAGTACATTGGACGGACTCGCCGGGAACCTGATAGTTGGTATTATACCTATTGTTATATAGCAGTTCCCAGGTGACATGTGTACAGATTAGTCTGTCAACCTGAGATCGTCATTTGTCTCGTGTGAGTTCCCACTGTGCTTTGATTACTACCCTACCATGGCTCAAAGGAGTCGTGCAAACAGGTTTTAGTTGGGTACAGTCCCGAGCCACATGGAGGCAATGATCGGATCTTCGGGGATTCGTCTCTCCCGGTAATGGGGGTTGATGTCGCGTTGTGCATGGGTGACCATCACCAGAAATCTATGGCCATGGTGGACGAGAATTACCGATCCAGGATCGATAGTTTCTCTGGTGGTGATGGGCTTCATACCGATAATAAATGTCGCGTTGTTAGGGGTCTGACATTATTCACCCCCTAGACTCGATATGCGATACTCTTAGATGAACATACCAGACTGTACGGATATTGTCACTGTCAGGCTCAGTAGGGGTTCATGATGAGTTTGGTCGTCGGCCTCCCTTTCGCTCAATACCTGGGTAGCCGTTACGTACAGCTAGTGGCACTGACGAGCTTGTGGTTAAACCCACTTCCAGAGTATTGACGAGTCTTTAGAGTCCCACACGGAGGGTTTTCACGGTTCAGGCGATATGGTGTAGATGACGTATGTTGAAACATACAGGTGTCCGATTAAATGTGTGCACATGCTGCACAAACTTTAATCGGACGATTGATAATACTAGCGGCTTAGGATTAAGCCGGATTATTAAATCAGGGTTCGATTTAATAATTTATATATGTATTTATATTCTAGTATTATTTTTCACTATTCATTTTCTCAATTGGCTATTCGTATTTGGTACGAATATGCGTATATGTATTTCGATACATGTACCGTGTTATATTCCGTATTTATACGGTATAGCTTCTAGAAGTGGACACCTTATTTGTATGATTTTCCTTTTATGGAAATTCATTAGTTTCACAAATGAGGTGGAGGAGTGAGGTGGCATGAGCATGGGTCTTGGACATGTAGAGAGGCATAGGTCTTATTTGTTTATTTGAAAAAGGAAAAGAGATTTTTTATGTGTGGACTATTGAGATGAGAGAGAGAGAGAGGGCAACCACTAGCTTTGGTGTGGACTTGGTCTTTTTTCTTCACTTGCTTCATTTCTTACACTCTCGCTACTCACTTGATTACTTAGCCCTTTCTTGAGTTGCTCATGCCATGGTTTTCTCACCTCCTCTTTATCTTCTTGAGTGGCTCATTGAGCATATAAGATGAGAGAAAAATTTAGTGACACATTCCTACACATCCACTCTCCATTGCAAGAAACCTTGGAGAGTCGGTTGCCTCATTTGTCAAGGCTGAAGCTTGCGCCGTTTCCCTCAGATGGATCATCGGAGATGGAGGATGACCGGTAACCAAATTCGATCAAGGAACCACTAGGAGCTTGGGGATGATGGTTGAAGACCGAAGGACACGGATTAACTCGGTATAACCATCTAACTTCTTGTATATAGCATGCTAGTTTAGGGTTTAAGTTAGATCCGGACATCGGGTTATGGTAGCGCAAGTTTAGTAAATTTTTGTTCCGCACTTGGCCACGGTTTGATGTCCAGGGCGCTTCCATAACCCAACATATAATACACCATTCGTCACAGCATATAAAGTGATCACATCACAGAATATCAACAACAGAAGCACACATATGAAAATATATGATATTCTATAGGGTCCGTATTTTGTATTTAACCAACAATAGAAAATACGGATTCCACGGTCGCGATGAATAGCTAAGCCCACACCCCTATGTTAGTGATATGTATGCCCTAGAGGCCATTACTGTTTATACGATGTACATTGTAGTGGATGCTTGGACTTATATATGGAGGGCTTTCATGCTTGACATGATAGTATGCTTTCTGGTTGTTCTTTATCTTAACATGTACAGTGATTGTCTCTATGTTACATGTTGATAAAGCCCTTAGGATGAGTACTTGACTACCAGGACTATGATGCAGATAATACTAGTGGGGACAATGTAGTCACTAAGTACATCCTTCAAATGTTCATAGTCGTAGGTGTATCGAGACAGGGCATCGATATACCACGGTAGACTAGCGTATAGCTTCTCGACCCATGTAGATGGGTGATGGATGATCCCATATCTATTGGTGTTTGACATCAGAGACAGTATACGGGTGCTCAGTGGAGACAGGGTACACTGGACGGACTCGCTGAGAACTCCCAGATGGTATTATACATATCGTCAGATGGCAGTTCTCTGGTGACACTGGTACAGGTTAGTCTGTAGACCCGAGATCGTCATAGAGTCTTGTGTGATTCCCACTGTGCTTTGATTTCCACCTTACCACGTTCAATAGAACGAGCAAAACGGTGGCTTTTGGGTACAGTCCCGAGTGACATGGAAGCAATGAACGATAGGAGAGGTTTCATCTCTTTTGGTATAAGGAGTTGATGTTGCGCTGTGCTCGATTGGCTACATCAGGAAGACCTTGGCCAAGGCTGCTTCATAGATATACTGGTAAGTGTTATCAGTAGTTTCTCGACCCGTTATGATCCTCATATCGACACCACATATCGAGTTACTGGGGTCTGACGTTTACCACCCCTAGACGAGATATGCGACATATTAGACGAAGAGACCGGACTGTACGGTAGTGTTACTGATTGGATTCAAAGGAGTGTGAGAAGGCTTTCTTGTTGATCTTCTGATCGCTCAATACCCGGGTGGCCGTTACGTTTAGCAGACCGCTTACGGCTTGTGGGTGTTTGATATGATCATCACCTACTGCCGGCGTATTGACGAGTCTTTAGAGTCCTACAAAGGGGTTTCCTGGTTCAAGCGAAACAGAGTAGGAGCACATATGTGATATGTGCGGGACCGAGATTGATACGATATGAGATACCGTATTCTATTTTCGCGAATTGTGACATTTGTCGGGTATATGCGATATATAAGGATTATCAGATCAAGTGTTGAATCGATAAGTTGTTACACGTGTTATTAGTCGGTTATATATGATATAGCCGGATTATTAAATAAAGAGATGATTTAATAATTTAATGTATAATTATATATTTGATATATTACATTACATTAACTGATATTAAGCTCACTTAAGATTTCTTTTCTCACTAGATTGTGCACATTGTATATATGTGATATATGCAAGTGTACATGTTTGTGTCATGCTTGATGATACATACTAGATGGGTGTATGAGACTTTTACCATCATAAGGTTAAATTAGGGTTTTATTTTCTTAAGAATAACAAAAGAGTAAGACTTGGTCAATGTTGTCAAGCCTGATGAAGCTTGTAGAAATATTGACAAAGTCCACTCTTTTGTCATTCCTTAAGATATTAGTTAACCCAACCCTTAACCTTATACCTTGGTTAATTCTCTACATGAGTTAAGCATGAGGGCTTAACTCACCCATTGTTTCATTTTTCATTTTGATTAACTCATATGATGAGTTCTATCTTCTTCTTCTTCTTCCTCTTCAAAAGCTTTCTAGCTTCAATGGAGGTATGAGAAAAAGTGTGAGAAAATAAATTCTAAAGTGAGCCCACTTCCTACTTCATCATCCTCTACTACTTGCCATTTAGTATAGGGTGTTCTCATCACAAAGTTTATGACCTAGTGAAGAAATAGCTTGAGTTAGTGTCTCCTCGACATAGATCATCTTCGGCCTCGAAGTCATCGAAGAAAGTACGTTCGTTTCTTCATGGAGCCTCTATAGAGTATGGAGTTTACGATCGTAGCGAAGGGGACTACTACACGGAGCTAGTGAGGTGAAGGAACGGTCTACAAAGGTTCTATTTCTTGATCACTTAGATTGCAAAGTGTTTGCATATGTTATTCCGTAGATTTCTAGTTAACGATTCATGGTTAGGGTAAGCTAAAATGGCTAAAATTTGAATTTGGCATGGACGATGCCTCCCGAAACCTTATTTCCGTGTTGGATAATTCTTCAGTGGTATCAGAGCCATGTTAGAAATTAATATGGATTTTGTTAAGATCACGAAATCGAAACAACTCCGAAACTTGAAACTGCGAAATCTAGTTTCTGTCGATTTTAAATAATTGTCAATTTTTTTTAAAAATAAGTACAGAGTGATGTATGGGATATATCACGAACACACACAAAATTTCAGGGCATTCTGAGAAAATTGGGCCGTCCACCATACCTGCGATCTCGGCCAAAACCGAGCCCCCTCTCCTGAAATTTTGCCTGTGTTCCAGTGACTTGGTTTTGATGTTTCAGGTGTTGTTTGTTTTTGCTAATTTTGCATGTAATGTAATCTTACACTATAAATAATTCGGAGTGTTTCTTATTCGTATTTTTAACATTGTTCGGGTTATTCGAATGTTGTCTAGACGAGCTTAAAAAGTTCGATCGAATGTCAAAAACCCATTTTTCCAAGTTTAACGTATTCGGAAAAACATGCAAGTGATTCCGTGGACCCTCTAGAAGAACGAAACCTTAACTCGATTATGTGGCCGTCAAAACCGCTACTGAACCTTAAGGTTTGTGGTTGTTTAGCGTTGTCACATATGAGGCGTTGGTTTGACCCTTCTACGGCTGGTTCATAGGTACTGTGGCATCTTCTGGGTAATACTAAAACTGTGCTCAAGTGTTGAGCTGTCGAGAAATTATGGGACTTTGATGAATCAATCAAAGGGTTTATCGTCGTCCAGATATTATGTGATGGGATACAATATTTGGAATCCACAAGTAGTTATGAGATAACTAGTTTGAATGTTATAAATCTAGCAGTTTAGTCTCAGATGATCGGTTGCCACGGGATTTTGATGCGATCAAAAGTCCGTCGCAATCACGTAGCGTACGCGGATACTCGCCAGGTAAACTTAATAGATAGCCATGCCCCATAGCCCCGACCAAGTGACTGTAGAAGAACCCCGTGGCCAAAAGCATCCGTTCGGGTGCTCGTGGCAGCGGTGTTCCGCCATAGTGAACTTCGTCGACGGCATCGGGGGGTGCGGCCGTCTACTAAAGTTTCCGACGGGCATTCGATCAGAATGTCGGGAATCTTGTTGAATTACCCGACTAGATATTGAAAAGTGTTTTCGAGATCGAGACTAAAATGCGGGGTTTATAACTGTTAGGCATGTGATGTCTATGGAATTCATTTGGTTAAGCATGCAATGTCTAAGAAGGTTGCGGATTCCAACTGTTGTAGTTTTTCACTTTCTTTTCTGCGACCGTAAGTGTAATATGTGGTGTATCGCCGGTTTCGTTGCTATATGTCAAAGACAATTGGGATACGCATATTTACTTACGTTGATGACATGTGATGTTATGTGTTGCTTTGATATGTTATATTGGATCATTGTGTTTGAATAGACGGGGGGTTTTATGTGAGATGGCGGTTTTTATTTTCATTCATGTAAAATTCATTGTATGTAATATTCTTTTATTGGGGCACTTCCGGGTTGAGGATGATGTCACCATTGTATATTATTTACTTTTCCTCATTAGGATAGACCCAAGGCGGGGAGCATAAGTAACCGGGTTCTAGGGTCCCGTGGGAGACCATCTCGAGGAGTCAAGACCGGGTCTCCTAACTCTAGAATTGGTGGGGTTGCTTACTGCTCTCGTAGGGGTCTAGGGGTGTGGGATTGGCTATTCATCACGACCGGGGAATCCGTGTTTTATACAGGCTTAAAATAAAACCCGGAAATCCTAGTATATCCAATATTTCATATGTTGTTTTCTGCTGCGATATCTGTGATGTGATCATTTGATATATTGATGAGATTAATACAGGATATAGTATATGTGAAATATTATATAGAGGTTGCTTATGTTTTACACCCGTGCTAGCACTGCCCCACTCTGCCGTTAGTTACCTAACCTAACGGTGTACGAGGGGACATCGAGGCGAATGCGGATGGCATATGCGTACGTTGTATTTATCTGTGATGTTTAGGTAACTTAAATGATGGGACTTCATTAATGAGATTAATGAAATAAAAGAAACCTATAGTTATTGTTGAAACTTGTCTCGAAAACTGGTAGCTCTAGTTCTTGCTTTGCATAGCGATATTCCTTGTAGAATATCCAGCACCTTATTCGATAAGGAATGAGCCGAGATCCTTTCACCGGGAGTGACCTCTTTAGCAATAACTGGCAGATGCTACCGACTCAGTTTGTCTTTTGATTGTTTTTATAGTTTTTTCTTTGCATAGTGGTATTTGTGAAATATCCTGCACCTCATTCGACGAGGAAAGAGCCGAGATCCCTTCACCGGAAGTGACCTCTTTAGCGAAACTAGCAAAAGCTTCAAAAACACTCTATTTAAAATCACTAGATTCTATGACGATATCAAGTTCATTAAGCAAAGGATTTTCTTAAAAACCTGTTGTAGCCCTCCGTCATTTCAGATAAGTACTAGTTACTATTCGTGCTACGTTTGTTGCCTATGTTAAGGCGGAGTGTGCGGTAGCTGATTAGTGCTTATCTGTATATGCATATGATGCGATTGGATTAGGGTAGCGTGCGACTTTGTTGACTATGTTAAGGGTCGTGCGGGTGGGTTTAATTCAATCAGGAAATGAGGGTTTGAACTTTACTAGCACTTATGATTTGTTGACCATGTTAAGGTCATATACTGCTAGGGGTAAAATATTTTTGGGAATTTCAAGTGTTGAAATTTACAATGAGATTGCATACCTCCTATGAGATAGTTGGATCCCGATACCGACTACGAGTAAGAGTTACTCCTGGGAGAGTTTTACACATTACAATTAGCCGATCAGGTGGGTGTCTAGAAAGGTGTCAACGGGGTTACTCCCGTGGGAAAATGAGGTTTATTTTAATTTGGTCCGTACGAAAGCACGGGAAACCTCCCTCAAAGTACCGGCACTGGCCTGGCTGAAAGATTGGCAAACTTATAGGGAGTAAATTAATCCTGGATAGTCTTTCCTTTTAGCGTTTGAAGGAAGATTTGACTAAAACAGTGGGAGCCGTCCTGATTAGATATATTAATAACCAATCTAATCTTGCAAGAGCATACGCTGAGTGTTTTCTTCTCTCTCTCTCAAGGTAGCGACCATGTCACGCCTTAATCAAGATAATAATATGGATGTATTGACCAAACCCGCTTGTTATACTTGCTAGGGAACGTTGGCCCCACTCCAACATATAATTGTTATAGGAACGAGCAGGAAATTGGGGATTACCAGAATTCCCGTGCCGCCCAAACGAAGAAAGTACATGCTGATCCATCTTCTTCGGGTGTATTCATTACCAATAACTGTTTCTCAGTATTCTTTACGTCCTGGGTATGAGATACCGGATGAGGATCCCGTTAATGTAATCTGTTACATGAGCTAGGTAGAGAATTGAGAATGGGTGATAAGTTTCAAGAGTTGGAAACGGTGCATGTGTTGCAGCCAAGCTTGTTGGCAGTTATCACCCTATATTACCAAATACATTGATTCGGAATGAATGTTATTAGATACAGAACCTGATATACAACATCATATCAGTCTCTTTATTTAGTAAATAAGGATATAATTTTGTATTGTTGGATATTGTTGTGAACACTTCCTATATCAAGAGTTGATCGGTTCATGCACGTAATCTAAAAGCATATACATTCTAAATCAAACTACAGTTCTTAACATACAGAACACACACAAGGGGATGAATTCAGAAATGAACTAATCCTTCTTGAGGCATTGTAGACTAGGTCATATCAATTCGACCCGACTAAGATAAGTTACATTTAGATGCACATTTAAATCAGTTTAAATCTACATCTTGTGAAACTTTCCAGTCAAGTCACAAAGACAAAATGACCCTAGCTTCGTTTTTTGGAAACAGAGAAAGAGTTAGTGAACTCTTGGGATTGATACATGATGATGTATGTAGGTCCCCTATATACACATGCCAGGACCGGTTCTTTGTACTTCATTACATTCACTGATGATCGCTCAAGATTCACACATGTGTTCTTGTTGAAACATAAGTCTGAACCTTTTGAGAAATTCAATGAATATAAGTTAGAAGTATAGAACCAAAACGGGTATAAGTTTTATGTCCTTTGATGAGATCAGGGAGGAGAATACTAGAGCACGGAGTTCCTGGACTATTCTAAAGGAGAATGAGATTCTCTCTCAGCATTACTCCTCCGTATACACCACAGCATGTTGGTGTATCGGGACGGAGCAATCACACCCTATGTGATATGGTGTGCTCTATGATGAGTACTACTGAGTTGCCTATTTCCTTTTGGGTGTTATGCACTTGTGAAGATGCATACCTACTGAATAAGGTTCCAATCAAATCAGGTGCCTCCCACTCCATATGTGATATGGTATGGGAAAAGCCCATCTCTTAAGGATGTTAAGATTTGGGGTTGTCCGGCCTATGTTTAAAAGCAAAATCCGGACAAGCTCGAGACAAGGTCAGTTCTGTGGAAGTTTGTTGGATTTCCCAAGCATTCACAAGGGAATATCTTCGACAACACTGAGGAGCAAAAGATGTTTTGTTACTCAGCATGCCACCTTTGGGAAAGGGAATTTCTTATGAAGAAATTAGTAGTTATAAGGTAGAACTGGAAGGAGTTCCAGCTATACAAACTGCTGCTGATAATTTGGTAGAATCGAAGGATTCAATAGTTCCCAACGAACCTCAGCATCTCCGCCGATCTAGTAGGGTTCCTCATCCGCCTGAGAGATACTTCGGTTTCTCTATGACAGCGGGAGTGAGGATTGCATCATGAGATGATGACCCAACTAGTTTCGAGCAGGCCATCAAGAGTGGGGACTCTGTGACAATGGCTGGATGCTAAGTGATCTGAGATGGAATCCATATACACCAACAAAGTATGGACTTTAGTTGCTTTATCTGAAGGGTTAAATCCCCATCAGGAGCAAGTATATCTTGAGAAGATTACTAGGTGTACATGGAAAAGTTATGACTTTCAAAGCTAAGACTAGTTGTAAAAGGTTCTCGTCATCGACCAGGTGTGGATAATGATGAAGCCTTTTCTAGTGCTTATGCTTAAGTCCATCCAGATCCTCCTTGCAATTGCTACATACCATGACTATGATATCTGGCGGTTGGGTGTCATGACTGCTTTTCTAAATAGTGATTTAGAAGAGAGCGTCTATAAGTACATAGCCAGAGGTCTTCGTAGACAGTGGGAGCAGCGGAAACGTGGGCAAGTTGCTTTATGAGTTAAAGCAGGCATCGCGGAGTTGGAACATCTGTTTTGATGTGGTAGTCAAAAAGTTTGACTTCATCAAAATGATAGATGAGCCTTGTATATACAAAAAGGTAGTATGGAGTATGGTGGTGATCCTCGTATTATACGTGGATGACATACTCTTGATAGGGAAGGAGTTTCCTATGCTACGCTCAGAAAATCTCCTCGTATCACAAGGATTCTCCATATAGGATCAAGATGATAGCTCCTAAATCCTGGGTGTTGGATCTATGAGATAGATCTATGTGGATGTTAGGATTCTGACTAGCTGTAGTGAGTTGGTATCAATAGATCCTGGGGAGAATAACTGGATAGGATCCATGGTGGTAAGGTCGACTGAATGTCAGTCACAGGCATTGTCTTTACCTTCAGTGGAGGGACGGTATGTTGGATGATTTCCAAGCTAGATACCGTGGCAAACTAGACGATAAAGGCTGGATACATTGTTACCAAGAATGCTATCAAAGAGGCAGTCTAGATATATATAAGTTCATGAGATGAACTTCGTTCCTACCATTGTGTGACAATGGAGTTGTGGCTTAGGCCTAGGAACCCCCGTCACATCAGAGATCCAGACATATTCTTAGGCATTATCACCTGATCATGGAGATGGTTGATGTCCAGGGAGATCGAGGTTAGGAGAGTAGAAACAGAGGAGAACAGGGCGGATCCACTCACAAAGGCATATTCCCAGGAGAGACTTTTATGGGATGGTTGAGTATGAGATACTTCAACCGCTGCTGATTGTTGGGTATGAGATACTACAATAGATGGCCCTAGTGCAAGTGGGAGATTATTAGTGATATGTATGCCTTAGAGGCCATTACTGTACATACGATGTATATTGTAGTGGATGCTTGGACATATATATGGAGGACTTTCTTGCTCAACATGATAGTATGCTATCTGGTTGCCCTTTATCTTAACATGTACACTGATTGTCTCTATGTTACATGTTGATAAAGCCCTTAGGATGAGTACTTGACTACCAGGACTATGATGCAGATAATACTAGTGGGGATAGTGTAGTTGCTAAGTACATCCTTCAAATGTTTCTAGTCATAGGTGTATCGAGATAGGGCATCGATATACCAGGGTAGACTAGCGTATAGCTTCTCGACCCATGTAGATTGGCGATGGATGATCCCATATCCATTGGTGTTTGACATCAGAGACAGTATACGGGTGCTCAGTGGAGACTGGGTACACTGGACGGACTCGCCGAGAACTCCCAGATGGTATTATACCTATCGTCAGATGGCAGTTCTCTAGTGACACTGGTACAGGTTAGTCTGTAGACCCAAGATCGTCATAGAGTCTTGTGTAATTCCCAAAGTGCTTTGATTTCCACCTTACCACGTTTTAGAGAACGTGCAAAATGGTGGCTTTTGGGTACAGTCCTGAGTCACATGGAGGCAATGAGCGATAGGATGGGTTTTCTCACTCCCGGTATAGGGAGTTGATTTTGCGTTGTGCTTGATTGGCTATAACAGGAAGTCCTTGGCCAAGGCTGCTTCAGAGATATACTGGTAAGTGTTATCAGTACTTTCTCGACCCGTTATGAGCCTCATATCGACACGACTTATCGAGATACTGGGGTCTGACGTTTACCACCCTAGACGAGATATGCGATATATCAGACGAAGAGACCGGACTGTACGGTAGTGTTACTGATTGGATTCACAGGAGTGTGAGCAGGCTTGCTTATTGATCTTCTGATCGCTTAACACCTAGGTGGCTGTTACGTTTAGCAGACCGCTTGCGGCTTGTGGGTGTTTGATAAGATCATCTCCTACTGTCGGCGTATTGACGAGTCATTAGAGTCCTACACAGGGGTTTCCTGGTTCAAGCGAAACGGAGTAGGAGCACATATGTGATATGTGCGGGACCGAGATTGATACGAGATGAGATACCATGTTCCATTCTCGTGAATTGTAACATTGGTCGGGTATATGCGATATAGCTTGGTTATCGGATCAAGTGTTTGTTGGATGTAGTGCCCTCAAAGTCAATTATTGGATCGCAGGCACGTGATTTCAATGATTGAGGAGAACCTATACCGGTAGGACAGTCTTACTCGAGATAATAGTATGCTATCTAGTTTAACTTTATCATCGTTTACCGTTTTACGTGACATGATCACTATTACACGTTGATAGAGCCATTAGGATTCTTGCTTGACTACCAGCAGTATGATGGCGATCATACACGTGAAAGTTGGGTAGTCCATAAGCACATCCTTAAAAGTGGTCCCTATTCGTGGGAGTTTCGAGACAGGGTATCGTTACTCCGGAGTAGACTAGTGTATACAGTCGAGACCCCAACGAGGGGCGGTGGCCGGTCTCATAAGTCATTGGTGTCAGTTGGTTCACCTAAGATGTATACAGGTTCTCATTGGGTTATGATTGCTACGGATAGGACTCGCCGGGAACCTGCTAGTTGGTATTATACCTAGCGTCAGATAACAGTTCCCTGGTGATATGTGTACAGGTTAGTTCATCAACCTGAGGTCGTCATTTGTCTCATGTGAGTTCCCACTGTGCTTAGATTACTACCCTACTATGCCTCAAAGGAGTCGTGCAAACAGGTTTTAGTTGGGTACAGTCCCGAGCCACATAGAGGTAGTGAGCGGATCGGCAGGGGATTCGTCTCTCCCGGTATTGGAGGTGAGATCGCGCTGTGTCTAGCAGAGCTATTACACCATGTCCTTGGCCAAGGCAGGTGAGAATTACTGGTAGGTATTCCAGTAGTTTCTCAGGGTGTTCAGGGCTACCCTTCGACATGACTTATACCGCTATTGGGGGTCTGACGTTACCAGCCCCCTAGGCCTGATATGTGATGCTCATAGACGAAAGGACCGGACTGTACGGATATTGTCACCGATAGGCTCAATAGGATTTCAGGATGAGTTCACTCATCAGCTTCCCTTTCTGTCAATATATGGGCAGCCGTTACGTACAACTAGTACCACTGACGGCTTGTGGTTAAACCCACTGTCAGGGTATTGACGAGTCTTTAGAGTCCCCCACAGATAGTTTCCCAAGTTCGGGCGAAATGTTGTAGAGGCCGTATGGTTTTATGGCAGGGTTTTAACATGCACGTGCACTTGTGCACGTGTCATGGTTCGGACAGATAATACTAGTGGGCTTTGGTTTAAGCCGGATTCTAGTATTATATTGTGTAGGAGTATTTTTGTCTCATTGCCTTTTGTATTCGGTCGGAATACAAATGCGGGTATGAATATACAGTTGTGGGGTAATCCTGTAATTTGTTACGGGATTGTTTTTTGAAGTTGCCAGTTTTTCTCCGTTTGATTAAACATTATTTTTAGTGTTTACTTATTGGTTGAAGTTGATATATCTTTTTTTGGCCATATTTCCCTCATCCATTTGTCATGGCCGAAATCAATTTTGAGATGGTGATTCATTTGGAATGGGTGAGTCATTGTTTAATCATTTAATGAGGCATGGTGTTTGTTGTGACTCACTTGTTCATTAATTCCTTTTGTAATTGCTTAGGATATTTTAGTTGAACTTTTGTGAGTATATTTCTTTGTGGTCACCACTTTAGTTTTGTGCTCACTCCCTTCTCTTTTAGCAGAGAACAATTTCAGTCCCCCCTTCACTCAGTGGCCGAGACCATTCCTTTTGTGCATGGGCTGATTTTATTTGTTCTTTTCAAAATCCTTTGCACACAAAATTCCATTCCTGGCAACTTCATTAACCCTTCACCCAATTGCTTGGGTGCTGTAACGCCTTAGATTTCGGTTAGTGTTCGTTTAGACGTTAATGCGGATTTACTGTAAAAAAGTTTACCAATTCGGCTTCCTCACGTTTTATAAAATTTAATTAATAATTTATTATTATTTGTTATAAGCATGCACGCACGTGTGCACGTAAATGTGAGGTTTGTTTATGCTAATTTTGTTCTTAGCAACCATGACCCTTAACCAAATCCTAGTTAATCAAATCCTTAACCCTAATTCCTAGATCTTTTGTGAGAAGAAAAGAAGATATTTGTTTGGATGAGATGAGGTGGCAAGGTGTGTGTGAAAGTATTAATGATGTTTTAAATGCAAGGTGCACTCACCCTTAACCTCACCTCCCTCTCTCTTTATCAATCACTCTCTTTCTTTTTCTCTATCTCTTTCTCATTTCCCCATCTCTTGCTTTCACTCAAACTGAACACCCTCCATTTCCTACACAAAACTTCAAAATCCTCACAAAATCACATCTTTCTTGGATATTGCCTCTTGGATGCCTTGGATCATACAAAGCTAGGATCTTTGTGTTCATTTGATTAGGTAATGTTTCTTTTCTGTTCTTTAAGTTAGTTTTGTGTAGCTTATCTTTAAAATTGTTGTTTTTATCGGGTATCGTATCGTTTCGTATAAATATCGTATTTTTAGTGTCGATTTAGGGTCTCGGATGATCTGCTGTTAAACTAAGTATTTGTTGCAAAAATTGACTTGACAGTATCCTAGTGTAGAGACCTAGAACCTACCCACAAAATAAGAGCCAATTCCACCATGTTCGGGCCGCAGATTTAATGGTTCTGGCCGCAAATTGCGACCAGACTGGGGAGTTAGGGTTTGGGTTTTTTTGTAGGGGTCTCTGAGGTTATTTGTAATCTCATGGTGCTTGCAATTTTTACAGATTACTGGTATAGAAAACTCTGGGACCACTTGCGTGTTTCTAGTGTTTCGTTTCGTGTGATACGTTATCCGATACGGTGCGTTATACGTGTTGCTGTTGCGCTGAGTTGGTTTCGTAGTGTCGCTATACGCGTTAGCTACGATACGAACCCTTTAGAGTATGTAGGTGTGTCGTGTTGGTCCGTGTAGATTGTATGTATTTTGGGCCTATTATTAATATATACTTGTTTTATCGTATTATGTTGCAGGTTCGCAGGCGGGGACTTCGGATACTGTTACAAAGGGAAAACAGGTGGTAGGATTCACCTAGCCAGGAGCGTTGGTGAGTAGATTTAACATCTACAGGGAAATCGCCCGCATGGCGTTATGCGTATGGGCTATAGATGTTATTTTTGTCGCATATTCTATGTCATATTTAGAATTGCGCATTTACCCTATTCTTAGATATTGTTGTGCTTGGACTAGTAGCCTTAGAACACTGCATATATTATTGACGATTCATGTTGCACGAGCACTGATTGTATGCTACACACACCGTTAATAATTTCCATATCACGCAGAACCCACTTATAGATATGATATTGCTTGTTTAGAAACATTGAGACATTGATTCATATTTCTTATAACATATGACATTTAGCATACCTGCATATCTACATGCTTACACTTATGCCTTCATATACTTAAATGTTAGATACATGTATACCTATAGAGTATTGTACCTTTAGTGATAGATACATACACACTTTATGACATAGCTACAGGTATACCTTGCACACATATTTCACTGATACCCAGGGGGTATAATACATTATTACTATAGGTAGATACATATATCTTGCTATACCTTATTGTTTACTCATTTATCAATTATAGCTACATGTTTACCTTTACGTGATGTTAATTAGAATTGGAGAAATTAGCAACCGCATGATATTTATATTAACTTGTTGCAGTTAATTAGCGGCTTTTCCTTTATATGCTTTCATTACAGTTTTATGTTGCATATATTATATTCATGGATTTTCGCATTGTGATATGGATTTTTCATAATGTTTTCTGGATTTGGGGACCGTAGGAGTTCATGAAATTATGCATTATTTGAAAAACCCGGTTTCCCTTGATATGATATTTCAGCAGCTACCATGAGATTTATCGGTTCTGATATATATACCCCACGCGAGGAACGGAGGGGTCTGTGTGCAGGTACATGGTGGTGCCCGGAGGTACCCCGAGGCAAGAATGAGGTCGTGGTGTCAGACGATGAGTTGCAGGGGAACCATACCATCCGGTGACATTACCAATGACTCAGTGGTTATCATGGGGATACCGACGGGAGTCATGTACGTATAGATACATCGAGATGCGAGGGTCAGAGCTAGGCACTCGAGCTTTCGGGATAGCGTATGATATGTACCTATCAGGGTGCCAGTCGTGGTGACAGCACCTGATAGACCTGCATTTCTGTGTCGATGCTTCACGCATTGATTTCATGATATTTCTTTTTACTCCTTTGTATATATAACATGGGATTAGGCCGTTGTTATATATGCCCTTACACCAATATTAGTGGAATTGGATTCTAATATATGTGAATTGACATTTTTACTTCTTCGTATATATAACAGTGGATTAGGCCGCTGTTATATATGCTCTTACACCAATATTAGTGGAATGGAACGCTAATATATGTGTATTGACTTTAATTTAAATACATCATCATATTATTTCATTCAAATATATTTAGGGTGTTAGAATTTTACTTGATATTGGATTTGAGATATAGGTGATTCATTTGATATTGGATTGAGATATAGGTGATTCATTGATTTGGATACAGGATAGTTATGAGATTGCTGATTTGTACATTAAGGATATATGAGATTTATTCGATATTGTACATTCAGGATTTGTGAGACTTATATGATATGAGAGCCAATTTGGTGGCTGATTTGAGGAATTAGGATTTGGATTTGTCTTGATGGATTGTGATCCTACCACGATGTCAGGAATCCGTGGAAATGACATATTTCTTTCCATACTCCACATTTATCGTTTATGCACCGTTTCATGTATTAGTAGTACCTGTTAGTGTACCTTTCATGACTGTTGCATTTACCTACCTTTATTTATATGCATTAGTTCATGTGTTAGTTGTACTTGCTAGTGTACCTTTCATGATTGCTGCATACATATGACCGGTTACTCCTTTAACCTACATATGTTAGATTCGCGCTGTACGTGCATACTTGCGATTACCTGCATATGTTATTTACTATTCACGAGTTGGAAACTCACCCCCGTTGTGCCACAGTTGTTTTGGAGGGTGTTCCCCAGAGTAGTCGAGGCTGGCTATTCAATCTATCTATAATCTTTTGTTACGGATACCGCATCGACTCACAGTATGCTGTTTTGCTTAGGTGGGTTTTGTGGTTATTCGTGTTGTATTGTATATTCGTTGTATCCTTGTACTCTCCATCTACTACTTTCATGTTTGACTTAGAGACTTATGTGAGGACGATATTGTATATTATTTGTGACTTGTTGTCTTTTATAAATTTTTCTTTCTATCGTCTTTTATTTCTTCGCTACGGCGTCATATATTTGTTGTGGTGGTTGTTTTCCGCCTTTGAGGTTTTTTTGCTCCCGTTTGGGGATGCTTTACTTTTATTTATGTTGTACCTATTTTTGGGGCTAGTTTTTACAAAGGAGGTGCTGCCAAAATTTTAAAGGAAATAAGTTAGGCTTTTAAAGAATTTGGGTTGTTGTTTCAAATGTTTCAAAACTTCTATTATCTTTCCTTGTCTTTTTAATGGTTTAGATTTCTAGGTTTTGGCTATCTTTTACTGCGTTACGCCTGTAGACGTTGTGTAGTATTAGGGCCGTCATGTGCCAATTTCGGGTCGTGACAAAGTTGGTATCAGAGCGCTAGTTTCTCACCTTTCGGAGTGTAGGATGACCTTGGTATGATGGAGTAGGTAGCTTAAGCAGAGTAACGTTGTGTGTGTATGTCTGCAGCATACTCACGATGCGGTACTTCGCCTAAAGTGACCTAAGTACATTGCTTGAAATTCCTTCTTTGATGATTCATATCTTATGATTCGATTTCCATATTCTTATTGAATCCTTTTTCCATTTATAGCCTTGCCGCCGATGACTATGGGGACTCATAGTGATGCAGCGAGGGCCGAGGTCAGAGGTTGTTCGGGTGAGACGAGCACTGACCAGGATGGCACGCTAGTTGCACAGGTGCAGACGGATCCACCTTCGACAGATCAGCTCTCTAGGCTTGTGGCAGAGTTGCAAGACTTGCGCCAGATGATGAGTTCATTGGTTGAGGTCGTACGAGCGCAGCAACAGGAGATTGTCACCCCCGTTAACTAGTTGTTCCTTGCGATCAGCATGCAGCAGTCTGTCACCTTCATAGCACCAGTAGATGCAGCCCCAGTTTACGAGACACGTATTCCAGAGACTTTGGGAGTTCCGGAACAGTGGAGGACTCGTACCGGTGTACCATCTCAGAGATACAGGCCTAGTCGCCGAGACAGATTTCATGACCGTCGCGGGAGTAGTAGAGGCTTTGGACGAGGACAGTCGTTCAGCCCTCATCCCCAAGAGGGCCAGCAGCCATCGTATGGATGTTTTCGATGCGGGAGCCTTCATCACCACATCAGGGATTGTTCCTTAGCACTGTGACAGGGTCGTTTTCAGAGAGGTCGTAGATGCGGAAGGTTCGCTCAGAGGGGACGGGTTGGCAGAGGAAGATTTCAGCCAGTTGCGGGTAGGGGGCAGACACGATGGTTTGCTTCTACTCATCGGGATGCGCGGGCGTCCAATGCAGGGTTTTCAGGTATCCTTAATTCACATGTTCTTTGATGTACTTGTTGGTTTTTCACACATGTGCCATGGCCGGGACGAGAGTCGTATTAGGTAGATCAGTCGTTTGTTGTGTTAACTTCTGTCAGCGATTCTTTTGTTGCGCAACAAGTATTTCAGTTGTGTGCCAATCGGATAGGAGATAGAGATTCATCCATCGTTTTGATCCTTCTAGAGATGTTGGATTTGACGTTCTCCTAGGTACAGACTGGTTAGCTATGTGCTAGGCGTCTGTGGAATACCATGAAAAAACAGTCAGGTTTTGTTTTTCCAGCAGTCAGTTCTTTTTGTGCGGGAGGATAGTTGTGCCGCCTATCACAGCTCGAATTCAGCCTTTTTCGCTAGTCGGCTTTTGAGGAGAGGAGATGTCGTGGATTCTTGGCGTTCATTCGTGATACCGGAGCCACAGTTGGTTTGTTGGACCGGGTTCCTTTCGTGCGAGAGTTTTCCGACGTTGTTCCAGATGAGCTGGCGAAGCTTAGGGAGCTTAAGGGTTAGCTGCAGAGTTGTTTGTTGGGGGGGCTTGTGCGTCTAAGTGTTTCTCTTTTGGGAGCTCTTATATCTGTTCGTCAAGGAGAAAGACGACAGATTGAGGTGGTATATTGATGTATAGTTAATTGAACCGGCATACGGTGCGGATAGGTATCCCTTACCTCGCATTGACGATTTCTTCGATCAGCTCCAGAGTGCGAGAAATTTTCTAAGTTTGTTTGGGATTAGTTCATCATTGTTGCGGGTTCGGATTGATGACATTCCGAAGACTTCCATGTGCGTGCTACGGGTTTTGTGTGTTTTAGTGTGTCATTGGATTCACCAATGCCCTAGCAGCATTCGTAGATGTGATGAACCGAATTTCTTCAGGTCGTTCCTCGACCAGTTATTATTGTGTTAGTGACGATATTCTGGTCTATTTAATGTGGCGTGAGGGACAGGAGTAACACTTGAGGATTTGTTTTACAGACATTGGGAGAGCGCCAGCTGTTTGCTAGATTCTTGGAGTGTTCCTTCAGGCTTGTTTGTGTTGACTGTTACGGGAGACTGTTTTCGTATGGTTCCGAGGAAGATCGAGGCCGTACAGCTTAGGCCCAGACTTGTGTGCAGAACGGAGGTTCGTAGCTTTTTGGGCTTATCAGGTTTTTACCGCCGTTTCGTGCAGTATTGCTAGTGTAGTGCTGCACCGTTGACTGGATTGACCGAAAAGGAGGTTTCTTTTCTTTGGACTGAGGCATGTGTGCAGAGTTTTCGGCAGTTGAAGACTTTGTTAACAACTGCATCAGTTCTTTCTTTGCTTTCTGGTTCGGGCGACTTTGTTGTTTAACTGTAATGTTTCGCGAGTGGGGCTCGATTGTGTAATGAGGTGACACTATAGAGTTATCGCTTTTGCTTCCCTACATCTGGAGGAAGTACGAGCAGGATATCCCACACATGATCTAGAGATGGCCGCGGTGGTCTTATGTTGGAGATTTGGAGACACTACTCGTTCGAGAATCGTGTCAGATTTTCACGGACCACCAGAGCTTAATGTACTTCTTCCTGCAGCTAGTGTTGATTGCTGAGACAGTCTTCTGCAGATTTACAGTTCTTGTGCGATCGTTGAATAAAGCTTGTGTTCGCCTCTATTGAGGGGACAGCTTGCTCATGTCCATACCCGACCACTTTTTCTTAATCGCTTTCGCGAGACACTGCCCGCCGATGCTCGTTCGTCTGAGATACTTGAGCATACTCAGCTGGGTAATGATTCGGAGAACTTGATTTGTGACAAGGGTGTGCTAAGTTTAGGGACGCGTTTGTGTACCTGATACTATTGGGTAGAGACACGAAATCCTAGAGCAGGCACATCTGTCAACTCTCTGTACTCATTCAAGTTCCACCAACAATGACGTGACTGGTGAGATAGTTACAGGTGGGCTGGGATGTAAAGAGAAGTTTTGGTTTTCGTTTCAAGGTGTCTGTCTTATGGTGTGCTTTAGTTGAGCATCTGAGACCGGTTGGAGAGTTGCAACCTTTAACCGTTCTGAAGTGGGAGTGGAAGCAGATATCCACGAATTTCGTTATGGTGTCCACCCAGGGTTAGACAGGGTGTGACTCTATTTGGATGTTTGCTGTCCGGTTTTGCTCAGTTGTTCTTTGTTAAGTTGTGCGTTGCACGAAGTTCCTTCATGGGTCGTATCCAATAAAGGCACCCTGTTTGCTTGCCGTCTTTGGCAAGAGTTTCAGGAAGCCTTGGTTACTGGTTGAGTTTTAGCTCCATCTTTCCATCCGCAGGATAATGGTTTTGTGAGAGCGAGCTATACCGACTATGGAGGATATGTTTGTGCATACGTTTTAGTTGTTGTCGGCAGTGGGGGATCGTCACTCGCCATTGTTAGGGTTCTCCTTCAATGGCTGTTATCAGGAGTTACTCCAATTGGCAACCTTTAGATTTAGGGGTTAGGTCGTGTCAATCACCAGTCTGTTTTCTGACTCTACGTAGTAGGATTTTTGGACCCCAGCTACTTTAGAGACTTCGGAGTTGATCCAGTGGATTTAGGTCAGGATGAGAGTAGTCCATTGTGGACAGAGGTCTTATACCGACCGTGTTGGTCGCCGACTTGAGTTCGCAGTGGTAGATCATGTATTCCTACGGATTTTTCCGATGAATGACGTGTTGAGTTTTTGGAAGCTTATCCCGGAATTTTAGGTCCTTTTGAGATCCTATAGGCGAGTTAGTTTCGTTGCCTTTAATTTGGCACTTCCGGCCAGATTATTGAGTATTCAACCCGTATTCCTTGTGTCGATACTTTGCAATTACCTTCATGACCTTTCTCACATGATTCAGCACCAGACCATTTAGCTTGGACGCGATCTTTTCGTTCACCAGCAGCCAATTGTGTTAACGGCTCGGCAGGTGGAGAAACTTCGGTCAAGGGTCTTGCCATCTGTGAAAGGTTTTCTTAGGCATAGACGTATAGTGAGGTGATCACTTAGGAGGCTACGAGCGAGATTTGAGAGTTTGTAATCTTCTCTTTGAAGGTACGCTTAGTGAGAATTTTAAATTCTGGGACGAATTTTTATAAGGGGGAGATTGTAACGCCTTAGATTTCGGTTAGTATTCGTTTAGACGTTAATGCGGGTTTACTGTAAAAAAGTTTACCAATTCGGGTTCCTCACTTTTTATAACATTTAATTAATAATTTATTATTATGTTTTATAATCATGCACGGACGTGTGCACGTAAATGTGAGGTTTGTTTGTGCTAATTTTGTTCTTAGCAACCATGACCCTTAACCTAATCCTTGTTAATCAAATGCTTAACCCTAATTCCTAGATCTTTTGTGAGAAGAAGAGAAGATATTTCTTTGGATAAGATGAGGTGGCAGGTGTGTGTGAAAGCATTAATGATGTTTTAAATGCAAGGTGAACTCACCCTTAAACTCACCTCTCTCTCTCTTTCTCTATCTCTTTCTCATTTCCTCATCTCTTGCTTTCACTCAAACTGAACACCCTCCATTTCCTACACAAATCAATCAAAAAACTTCAAAATCCTTACAAAATCACATCTTTCTTGGATATTGCCTCTTGGATGCCTTGGATCATACAAAGCTAGGATCTTTGTGTTCATTTGATTAGGTAATGTTTCTTTTCTGTTCTTTAAGTTAGTTTTGTGTATCTTAGCTTTAAAATTGCTGTTTTTATCGTGTATCGTTTTGGATAAATATCGTATTTTTAGTGTCGATTTGGGGTCTCGGATGATCTGCTGTTAAATTAAGTATTTGTTGCAAAAATTGACTTGACAGTAGCATAGTATAGAGACCTAGAACCTACCCACAAAATACGAGCCAATTCCACCATGTTCGGGCCGCAGATTTAATGGTTCTGGCCGCAAATTGCTGGCAGACTGGGGAGTCAAGGTTTGGGTTTTTGTGTAGGGGTCTCTGGGGTTATTTGTAATCTCATGGTACTTGCAATTTTTTTACAGATTACTGGTACAGAAAAATCTAGGACCACTTGTGTGTTTCTAGTGTTTCGTTTCGTGCGATACGTTATCCGATACGGTGCGTGATACGCGTTGCTGTTGCGCTGAGTTGGTTTCGTAGTGTCGCTATACGCGTTAGCTACAATACGAACCCTTTAGAGTAGGTAGGTGTGTCGTGTGGGTCCGTGTAGATTGTATGTATTTTGGGTCTATTATTAATATATACTTATTTTATCGTATTATGTTGCAGGTTCGCAGGCGGGGACTTCGGACACTGCTACAAAGGGAAAACAGGTGGTAGGATTCACCTAGCCAGGAGCGTTGGTGAGTAGATTTAACATCTACAGGGGAATCGCCCGCATGGCGTTATGCGTCTGGGATAGAGATTTTATTTTTGTCGCATATTCTATGTCATATTTAGAATTGCGCATTTACCCTATTATTTAGATATTGTTGTGCTTGGACTAGTAGCCTTAGGACACTGCACATATTATTGACGATTCCTGTTGCACGAGCACTGATTGTATGCTACACAGACCATCAATAATTTCCATGTCACGCACAAACCACTTATAGATATGATATTGCTTGGTTAGAAACATTGAGACATTGATTCATATTTCTTATCGCATATGACATTTAGCATACCTGCATATCTACATGCTTACACATATGCCTTCATATACTTACATGTTAGATACCTGTATACCTATAGAGTATTGTACCTTTAGTGATAGATACATACACACTTTATGACATACCTACAGGTATACCTTGCACACATATTTCACTTATACCCAGGGGGTATACTACATCATTACTATAGGTAGATACATATATATTGCTATACCTTATTGTTTACTCATTTATCAGTTATAGCTATATGTTTACCTTTACTTGATGTTAATTAGAATTGGAGAAATTAGGAACCACATGATATTTATATTAACTTGTTGCAGTTAATTAGCGGCTTTTCCTTTATATGCTTTCATTACAGTTTTATGTTGCATATATTATATTCTTGGACTTTCGCATTGTGATATGGATTTTTCATGATGTTTTTTGGATTTGAGGACCGTGGGAGTTCATGAAATTATGCATCATTTGAAAAACCTGGTTTCCCTTGATATGATATTTCAGCAGCCACCATGAGATTTATCGGTTCTGATATATATACCCCACGGGGAGAATGGAGGGGTCCGTGTACGGGTACATGGTGGGTCCCGGAGGTACCCTGAGGCGAGAATGAGGTCGTGGTGTCAGAGGATGAGTTGCAGGGGAACCATACCATCCGGTGACATTACCAATGACTCAGCGGTTATCATGGGGATACCGACGGGAGTCATGTACGTATAGATACATCGAGAGGCGAGTGTCAGAGCTAGGCACTCGAGCTTTCCGGATAGCGTATGATACGTACCTATCAGGGTGCCAGTCGTGGTGACAACACCTGATAGACCTGCATTTCTGTGTCGATACTTGACACATTGGTTTCATGATATTTCTTTTTACTTCTTTGTATATATAACAGAGGATTAGGTCGCTGTTATATATGCTCTTACACCAATATTAATGGAATGTGACGCTAATATATGTGTATTGACATTTTTACTTTTTTGTATATAACAGGGATTAGGCCGCTGTTATATATGCCCTTACACCAATATTAGTGTAATGGGACGCTAATATATATATGTATTGACTTTAATTTATATACATCATCATATTATTTCATGCAGATATATTTAGGGTGTTAGAATTTTACTTGATATTGGATTTGAGATATATGTGATTCATTTGATATTGGATTGAGATATAGGTGATTCATTGATATTGGATACAAGATAGTTATGAGATTGCTGATTTGTACATTCCGGATATATGAGATTTATTCGATATTGTACATTCAGGATTTGTGAGACTTATATGTTATGAGAGCCAATTTGGGGGCTTATTTAAGGAATTAGGATTTGGATTTGTCTCGATGGATTGTGATCTTACCACGATGTCAGGATTCCGTGGAAATGACATATTTCTTTCCATACTCCACATTTATCCTTTATGCACTGTTTCATGTATTAGAAGTACCTGTTAGTGTACCTTTCATGACTGTTGCATTTACATATCTTCATTTATATGCATTACCTTATGTGTTAGTTGTACCTGTTAGTGTACCTTTTATGATTACAGCTTACATATGACCTGTTACTGCTTTTAACCTACATATGTTAGATTCACGTCGTGCGTGCATACTTGCGATTACCTGCATATGTTATTTACTATTCACGATTTGGCAACTCACCCCCGTTGTGCCACAGTTGTTTTGCCGGGTGTTCCCCAGAGTAGTCGAGGCAGGCTATTCAATCTATCTATCATCTTTTGCTATGGATACCCCATCGGCTCACAGTATGCTGTTTTGCTCAGGTGGGTTTTGTGGTTATTCGTGTTGTATTGTATATTCGTTCTATCCTTATACTCTCCATCTATTATTTTCATGTTTGACTTAGAGACTTGTGTGAGGACGATATTGTATATTATTTGTGACTTGTTGTCTTTTATACAGTTTTCTTTTTATCGTCTTTTATTTCTTCGCTACGACGACGTATATTTGTTGTGGTGGTTGTTTTCCGCCTTTAGGCTTGTTTTTGCTCCCGTTTGTGGTGCTAGTTTTATTTATGTTGTACCCATTTTTGGTGCTAGTTTTATTTATATTGTACCCATTTTTGGTGCTAGTTTTTACAAAGGAGGCGCTGCCCAAATTTTAAAGGAAATAAGTTGGGCTTTTAAAGAATTTGGTTTGTGATTTCAAATGTTTCAAAACTTCTATTATCTTACCTTGTCTTTTTAATGGTTTAGATTTCTGGGTTTTGTCTTTCTTTTACTGCGTTACGCCTGTAGACGTTGCGTAGTATTCGGGCCGTCACATGCCAATTTCGGGTCGTGACAGGTGCCTTGAGACAAAATATTCTACACACTCTCTACATCAATCTTGTACATGTCACCTAGCAAACTTCATGTCCGAGTTGCCTCGGTTTAGAGGCGGGAGCTCGTATAAAGATCCGTTGACGTGGATCCACCTCGACGAGGAGACTGGAGATCGAGCGAGATCGCAGATGCCGCGAGGAGCATGGGATGATGGTTAAAGACCGAAGGACACGGATCGATCGGTATAGCCATTCTATCATTTTGTAGATTGCTAGTTTAGTGTTAATGGCACGATCCGGGTTACAGTCTATGTTAGCGCCAGTTTATGAAAAAGTTTTTATTCCCCGTTTGGCCTCAGATTTTTCGCTGGGACACTGGCGTAGGCTTACATGTTATCAGAGCCACGCTATTAACACATACTAGCTTGTTCTAACATGTGTAAAATATCGATCGAACGAAATTTCCAAAGCCGCGATTCCAAAGTTAAAGTTTCTGTCGAAATTTTTTTGTCGTCTAAAAATTATTTTGAGTATGTCAGAAAATCGAGCAGGCTTTTCTAAGACTGCAGAAGAAATTTGGTAGACTGATCCCATAAAACCACCGCGGAACTGCCGCAGAACCCATAGGTTTGCCGCGGTTCCGCCGCCGTTTTGGGGCTTCAGTGCACCATTTTTCTTCTAGGTGTCTTTCATGTGGAATTGTGGTTTCTGGAATATTTTGTTTGGGCCCAGATTTGTTTGAGTACTGGATTTGTACTTGGGGCCCACTTCGGGAAATTTTGTCGATCGAAATTTTAAATATGTTAGTTCACAGTGCTTACATTATATCTTTGACCGTGAATGTCATTCGAGCGGTAAATCTTTTCTAATAGCTATAGTCCTTTTAGACTGGTTTGTGAACATGACATTCACGTTGATGTTCTGTATTGTGCTGTGATGTTGCGGATTTGTCGTGATGGATAGATTGGTGCAATGTTAGTGCAGTTTGGATTTATTTGTACTTTTGATATCGCAGGGCGAGCGTCCGACATGTGGACTGCCGTCGTTGCCTGTTTGTATAATATTCTTTTGGGGCACGACCGGTTTGAGGTCGATATACCCGTTGTACATATTTTCATTTCTGTACTAGGCTTACCCCACAACGGAGTGCACGGATAGCCGGGTTCTGGAAGGCAATGGGCCCGCATCTCATGGCTTTGAGAGGAAGGGGACCTCACTCTAGAATTGGCAGGCTATTCGCCGCACTCGTAGGGGGTACAGGTTGACCCAAGGAGGGGTGCTCAAGTTACCAGATTCCGTGAGGTGCCGGGTGGTCTATTCACTTTGCTGAAGGGGCTGCCTCGCTTCAGGTTTTGGCGGGTAACTTGCTGCACCTGTAGGGGTCTAGGTTTCATTGCACATGCTATCCACACGACCAGGGGAACGTCAGGTTTCAGTTGCGGCTCTGTGAAACCCGGGGCTCCCAAATTATCTGTATTGTTCTGTGATGCTTATTACTTTTCTATAATGTTGCATTTATCACGCTTGGAGCGATTATTGTATATTGGTATATATACTAGTAGATGTTGTATATGTTTTTCACCCGCGCTAGTCTAGTCACCGCTCTGTCGTTAGTTAAGTAACCTAACGGGTGATGACGGGACCCAGTGACGGATGCGGATGGAATATATATACATTTTATTTTCGTTCTTTTCTGGTGTGATTAATTGATAGGGCTGCGTTGATTTTGATCAATGCAAGCAAAACAAACCCGTTTGAAGTTGTTGGAACAGTTTTCAAAAAGTGTTAATACAAGGACGTTTTCTTTTGTTTTGCATAGTGGTATTCAGTTGGAATATCCTGCACCTCATTCGATGAGGCAAGGGTCGAGATCCCTTCACCGAGTGACCCCTTGGGCAAAAGTTTGCGTCAGGGTAATAACTTCACTATAGTCGATTACTTGTTGCTTTGCATCGCAGTATTCAGTTGGAATATCCTGCACCTCATTCCACGAGAAAAGAGCCGAGATCCCTTCACCAGGAGTGACCTCTTTAGCAAAGGTTTTCTCTACTATATTTTTTTAAAAAGCTATCAGGTTCCTTCAACGAGATCAAGTTCGTTACGTTAAAGGTTTTTCGCCAAAAACCAGCCGTAGCCCTCCATCATTTCAGTTGGGTATTCAGTAGTATTCAAGCTATGTATTTTGACGAACGCCAAGGCATAGTGTTTGGTAGCTGCTGGGTATTCATCTGTTGCATAGATAGATGAGTTTGTAGGGTTGCTAGGCACACGCATAAGGGTCTATGAGGCATCAACCATGCCCGATTAAAAATTTAGCCGTGCCGAACAACCCGAATACGGAACTTTAAACTAGAGATTAGGCGAAAACAAGCATGCTAAACACTTTAACACTAAGTGAGAGGGATTACAACCTTTGTAGATCCGGTCCTTCACTTCATATGCTCCGTTATGTGGTCCCTTCGCTGCGATCATCGGGATCCGGACTCTCGAGAGGTTCCACGAAAAGAAAGACGCAACCTTTGCTTCCGATCTTCGATACTAAAATGATCTACCTTGAAGTTTCTTTAACAACACTCATGAAATGATGTGAACACCCTATGTGAACACCCTCATCTAAATGGCAAGGGAAGATGAGGATGATGAAGTAGGATTTTTGCTCTCTTTATTTATCTTTTTCTCATATTTATTCATCACCTTTTGAAAAACTAGTAAGCTTTTCAATGAAAGAATGAAGGAGGAAGAAGATGAATAATCATGTTGAATCCTTTTGTGATGAATAGGAAAAGAATAATATGATAGATTATGCAACCATGGTCAAGTAAATCTTTGTAGAGAATTAACTAGGGTTAGGGTTTGGGTTGGGTTAAAGCATGAGTCACTTACAAATATCTTTATCAAAACAAAAAGAAAACCTTCTAGAAACATCTAGAAAGTTTTACCCTAATCCAAACCCTAATCATGTTTAAACTCCACTAAACAAGTTGCATTAGTTATCATATCATGTTACAATATTATATATCATATATATAATATTTATCGTAACAAAATAAAATAATACAATTAACATATATCACATATATATCAATGTATTACCCGAGTGAGAAAAAGAATCTTTTAGTGAGCAAATATTAGTTAATGTAATTTAATATATCATATATATTATTATACATTAAATTATCGAATCAACACTTGATCCGACAATCCGGCTATATCGCATATAACCGACTAATATTTATCCGTACCGATTCATCGAATCAACACTTGATCCGATGACCCGGCTGATATCAAATATCGCGAGAATATAATACGGTATCACATATCGCATTATCCTCGGTCCCGCACATATCACATATGTGCTCCTACTCCGTTTTGCATGAGTCAAGAAACCTCTGTGTAGGACTCTAAAGAATCGCCAATACGCCGGCAGTAGGTGATGATCATATCAAACACCCACAAGCTGCAAGCGGTCAGCTAAACGTAACAGCTACCCAGGTATTGAGCGCTCAGAAGATCAACAAGCAAGCCTGTACATTCTCCTGGGAATCCAAACAGTAATACTCCCGTACAGTCCGGTCTCGTCGTCTGATATGTTGCATATCTTGCCTAGGGGTCGTAAACGTCAGACCCCAGTAGCTTGATAAGTCGTGTCGATATGAGGTCTATAACAGTTCGAGAAACTACTGATAACACTTACCAGTAAATCTCAGCAACCCTGGCCAGGGATTTCCGGTTATAGCCAATCGAACACAGCACAACATCAACTCCCTATACCGGGAGAGACGAATCCCCTCCTATCGCTCATTGCCTCCATGTGATTCGGGACTGTACCCAAAAGCCACCTTTTTGCACGCCCTCTTGGACGTGGTATGATGGAAATCAAAGCACAGTGGGAATCACACAAGACTCTATGACGATCTCGGGTCAACAGACTACTCTGTACCAGTGTCACCGGAGAACTGCCATCTGACGTATGGTATAATACCATCTGGGAGTTCTCGGCGAGTCCGTCTAGTGTACCCAGTCTCCACTGAGCACCCGTACACCATCCTTGATGTCAAACACCGATGGATATGGGATCATCTATCGCCCATCATATGGGTCAAGATGCGTATACGCTAGTCTACTCTGGTGCATCGATGCCCTGTCTCGATACACCCTCGACTAGGAACAGTTATAGGATGTACTCGTCGACTACCGTGGCCCCACTAGTATGATCTCATCATAGTCCCAGTAGTCGAGTATATATCCTAAGGGCTTTATCAACATGTAATATAGAGACAATCAGAGTACATGTTAAGATAAAGTACAACCAGATAGCATACTATCATGTCGAGCAAGAAAGTCCTCCCTATATATGTCCTAGCATCCACTACAATATTTATCGTATGTACAGTAATGGCCTCTAGGGCATACATATAACTAACAATCTCCCACTTGCACTAGGGCCATCTGTTATGGTATCGCATACCCAACAATTAGCTGCGGTTGAAGTATCCCATACTCAACCATCCCATAAAAGTCTCTACTGGTAAAAAGGCCTTCGTGAGTGGATCCGCGCTGTTGTCCTCTGTGTCTACTCTCCTAACCTCGATCTCTCTGGAGATCAACCATCTCCATGATCAGGTGATACTGCCTAAGAATTATATCTGGATTTCTGATGGGACGGTAGTTCCTTGGCAAAAGCCACAACTCCATTGTCACACAATGGTAGGAACGAAGTTCATTTTATGAACTTATATATATCCAGACTGCCTCTTTGGTAGCATCCTTGGTAACGATGTATCTTGCCTTTAATCGTCTAGTATGTCACGGTATCTAACTTGGAACTCTTCCAACATACCGTCCCTCCACTGAGGGTATAGACAAGCCTGTGACTGACATTCAGTCGTCCTTATCAGCCTGGAACCTTTCCAGTGATTCTCCCCGGGATCGATTGATACCATCTCACTACAACTAGTGAGTATCCTAACATCCAATTAGATCTATCTCATAGATCCAAAACCTAGGATTTAGGAGGTATCACTTTGATCCTCTATGGAGAATCCTTGTGATAAGCGGAGATTGATCGAGCGTAGCATAGGAAACTCCTTCCCTATCAAGAGTATGCCATCCACGTACTCTACGAGGATCACCACCATACTCTCTACTACCTTTTCGTATATAAAAGGTTCATCTACCATTTTGATGAAGTCAAACTCTTTGACTACCACATCAAAACAGATGTTCCATCTCTACGATGCCTGTTTTATCATATAAAACATCTTGCACACGTTTCCGCTGCTCCCACTGTCTACGAAGCCCTCTGGCTGTGTACTTATAGACGTTCTCTTCTAAATCATCATTTAGAAAAGCAGTCATGACACCCAACCACCAGATATCGTAGTCATGGTATGTAGCCGTGGCAAGTAGGATCTGGATGGACTTAAGCATAGATCCTTAGAAAAGGTTCAACATAATCCATACCTGGTCTATGATGCAAACCTTTAACAAGTCTAGCTTTGAAAGTCTCAACTTTTCCATGTACACCAAGTAATCTTCTCAAGATATACTTGCTCCTGATGGGGATTTAACCCTTCAGATAAAGCAACCAAAGTCCATACTTTGTTGGTGTATAAGGATTCCATCTCAGATCGATAAGCATCCAGCCATTCTTACAGAGTCCCACTCCTGATGGCCAGCTCGAAACTAGTTGGGCCATCATCTCATGATGCAATCCTCGCTCCCACTATCATAGAGAAACCGAAGTATCTCTCAGGTGGGTGAGGAACCCTACTTGATCGGCGGAGAAGTTGAGGTTCGTTGGAAACTATTGAATCCTTTGGTTCTACCAAATCATCAGCTGCATTTTGTACAGCTGGAACCTTTCCAGTTGTACATAACAGACCTTGCCTCGAGCTTGTCCGGATTTTGCTTTTAGACATAGGCCGGACAACCCCAAATCATAACAAACTTAAGATATGGGCTCTTCCCTTTTCATATCATATATGAAGTGGTAGGCAACTGATTTGATTTGAACCCTATTCAATAGGTATGCAGCTTCACAAGTGCATAACTCCCTAAAGAAAATAGGAAACTCAGTAGTACTCATCATAGAGCACACCATATCAAATAGGGTGCTATTGCTCCACCCCGATATACCATCGTGCTATGGTGTATACGGAGGAGTAATGCTGAGAGAGAATCTCATTCTCCTTTAGAATAGTCCAGGAATTCCGTGCACAAGTATTCTCCTTCTTGATCTCATCAAAGGACATAATACTTTTACCCGTATTTTGGTTCTCTACTTCTAATTTATATTCTGTGAATATCTCAAAAGGTTCGGACCTGTGTTTCAGCAGGAACATATGTCTGAATTTTGAGAGATTATCAGAGAATGTAATGAAGTACAAAGAACCGATCTTGGCATATGTAGACAGGAAACCTTTCATACATCAACATGTATCAATCCCAAGAGTTCACTAACTATTTCTCTGTTTCCATTAAACAGAGCAGTAATCATCTTATCTTTGTGACATGACCGGCAAGTTTCACAAGATGTAAATTCAAACTAATTTAAATATGCATCTAAATGTAACTTCAGCCAGTCGGGTCGCATTGATATGACCTAGTCTATAATGTCTCAAGAAGGATTTGTTCATTTCTGAACTCTTCCTCTTGTGTATGTTCCTTATACTAAGAACTGTAGTTTGATTTAGAACATAAATGCTTTTAGATAACGTGCCTAAACCGACCAACTCTTGATATAGGAAATGTTCAAAACATTATCCAACAATACAAAATTATATCCTTTCTTTACTAATAAAGAGACTGATATGATTTTGTATATCAGGTTCGGTATCTAATAACATTTGTTCAGAATCAATGTATTCTGGTAATACAGGGTGATAGTGACCAACAGACTTGGCTGCAACACTTGCACCGTTTTCTGTCTCATGAAACTTATCACCCGTTCTCAGTTCTCTACCTATCTGTAGCCCATGTAACAGATTCCATATAGGGGATCCTGATCCGGTATCACATACCCAGGACGTAAAGGATACTGAGAAACAGTTCTGTGTAATGAACAAACCCGAAGATGATGCATCAACATGCACTTTCTTCGTTTGGGCGGCACAGGAAATCTGGTATTCCCCAATTTCCTGCTCTGTCTTATAACTATTATAAGTTGGAGCGGGACCAACGTTCCCCAGCTCAGTATAACAAGCGGGTTCAGTCAAATATATTTGTTTTATTATCTTGATTAAGGCGTGATATGGTACCTGGAGAGAGAGAGAAGAAAACACTCAGCGTATGCTCTTGCAAGATTAGATTGGTTATATAATATATCTAATCAGGATGTCTCCCACTGTTTTAGTCAAATCTTCCTTCAAACCCTAAAAGGAAAGACTAGCCGGGATTAATTACACGCTACAAGTTCGCCAATCTTTCAGCCAGGCCAGTGTCGGTACTTTGAGAGAGGTCCCCCGTGCTTTCGCACGAACCTAATTAAAGTAAACCTCGTTTTCCCAGAGGCGTAACCCCGTTAACACCTTTCTAGACACCTACTTGATCGGCTAATTGTAATGTGTAAAACTCTCCCAGGAGTAACTCTTACTCACAACGGGTATCGGGATCCAACTATCTCATAGAAGGTATGCAATCTCATTGCAAATTTCAACACTTGAAATTCCCAATAATATTTTACCCCTAGCGTCCCATGACCTTGACGCATGCCAACAAACCACAGTCCGCTAGTCAAGTTCAACCCGTCATTTCTTGATTGAATTAAACCCACCCGCACGACCCTTGATGCAGGCCAACAAAGTCGCACGACTACCCTAATCCAATCTGCATCATATGCATAAACAGATAAATACTAGTTAGCTACCGCACACTACGCCTTGACACAGGCCAACAAACGTAGCACGAATACTAAGTAGGACTTATCTGAAATGACGGAGGGCTACGACAGGTTTTTAAGAAAACCTATTGCGTAATGAACTTGATATCGTCGTAGAATCGAGTGATTTTAAATGGAGTGTTTTTGAGGATTTTCTAGTTTTGCTAAAGGGGTCACTCCCAGTGAAGGGATCGTCGGCCCTTTCCTCATCGAATAAGGTGCAGGATATATCATATATACCGCTGTGCAAAGCAAGAACTATAGAAGCAATCAAAAGACAAACCTAGTTTCTAGCATCTGCCAGTTATTGCTAAAGGAGTCACTCCCGGTGAAGGGATCTCGGTCCTTTCCTTATCGAATAAGGTGCTGGATGTTCTACAAGGAACACCGCTATGCAAAGCAAGAACTAGAGCTACCAGTTTTTAAACAAGTTTCTACAACATCTTTAGGTTTCTTTTAGTTTCATTAATCTCATTAATGAAGTCCCATTTTATTATGCTTCACAAGCATCACATTTGAAACGAAATCTGCAATATAACATATATCTCATATATATATAGTATAATCATTCGTCTCAGGCAGTAATATGATCTCATCACAGAACATTGCAGCAGAATAACATATATGAAATATTGGATATACTAGGACGTCCGTGTTTTCAATACGAGCCTGTATAAAACACGGATTCCACAGTCGCGATGAATAGCCAAACCCACATCCCTAGACCCCTACGAGAGCGGCAAGTAACACTGCCAATTCCAGGGTTAGGAGACCCGGTCTCGACTCCTCGAGATGGTCTCCCACTGTACCCTAGAACCCGGTTACTTGTGCTCCCCGCCTTGGGTCTACCTAATGCGGAAAAGTAAATAATATACAACGGTGACATCTTCCGCTACCTGGAAGTGCCCCAATAAAAGAATATTACATACAAATGAATTTTACATGAATGAAAAAGAAAAAACACTCATCTCACATAAAACCCCCGGCTATTCAAACGCGACGATCCAATACAACATATCACAGCAACACATAATATCTCATACCATCAACGTAAGCAAGTATGCGTATCCCGATTGTCGTTGATGTATAGCAACAAAGCCGGCGATACTCCACATACTACGCTTACGGTCACAGAAAAGAAAGTGTAAAACTACAACAGTTGGAATCCGCAACCTTCTTAGACATCGCATGCCTAACCAAATGAATTCCTTAGACATCACATGCCTAACAATTATAAACCCCGCATTTTAGTCTTTTTATCGAAAACTCTTTTCAATGTCAAGTCGGGCAATTCAACAAGATTCCCGACATCCTGATCGAATGCTCGTCGCAAACTTTAGTAGACGGCCGCACCCTAGATACCGTCGACGAAGTGCACTAAGGCGGAACACCGCTGCCGCGAGCACCCGAACGGATGCTTTCGGCGACGGGGTTCTCCTACAGTCACTTGGTCGGGGCTATGGGGCGTAGCTGTCTATTATGTTTACCCGGCGAGTATCCGCGTACACTACGTAATTGCGACGGACTTTTGATCACATCAAAATTCCGTGGCAACCGATCATCTGAGACTAAACTGCTATGTTTATAATATTCAAATTAGTTATCTCATAACTACCTGTGGATTCCAAATATTGTATCACATTCCAGATAAATAGATAAAGTTAAACTTTCCGATCGAATCATCAAACACCCATGATTTCCCCAATATATCTCAACACTAGAAATCAGTTTAAAAACATTCATCACATGCCACAGTACCAATGGTCCAGCCGTAGAAGGGTCAAGCCAACGCCTAACATGTGGCACGCCGTACTGCCCCAAACCCTAAGGTTCAAAAGGCAGTTCAAGACGGTCACATAATCGAGTTAAGGTTTGTTGTCTTCTAGAGGGTCCACCGAGTTACTTGCATGACTTAGAACATTCTTAAACACGAGAAAAAATCCAACTTTTGAAAAATTTTCCAACAGGGGAAAAAGTGAGTTATTGATATCCGTTCGAACTTTTTAACAGTTTCTTAAATTTATCCGGAAAGCCACATAGACAAAATCTAATACTCCGATCGAAACATCGAATCCCCAAAACAACCCCAGAAAACTCAACTGTAGAATAAAAATTAAAAATTCCCAGAGAACTCAGCACTGTGTAGTAGGAATTATTGTGCAAAATAGGAGGGGTGACGTCATCAAATGGCCGCGGAACCGCCGTAGAAGCCAGGCTTCTGCCGCGGTTCCGCCGCACTTTTGACGAATTAGCCCCTCGAATTTTACAGTAATTCTAATAAGACCCTGCTGAATTTTTTAGAAATTTTTAATTGACAAAAATCCAAATTTTCAGAAAATTTCCAGAGAGCATTTTGGAGTCGGGGTTTCGGGTTCGATCGGAGTTTAAACTTCGTCTAGACTTCGCCTAAAGCTCTAGCTTGGCTCTGATACCACTGTAGGGTTGCTAGGCACGCGCACAAGGGTCTATGAGGCATCAACCATGCCCGATTAAAAATTTAGTCGTGCCGAACAACCCGAATACGGAACTTTAAACTAGAGATTAGGCGAAAACAAGCATGCTAAACACTTTAACACTAAGTGAGAGGGATTACAACCTTTGTAGATCCGGTCCTTCACTTCATGTGCTCCGTGTTGTGGTCCCTTCGCTGCGATCATCGGGATCCGGACTCTCGAGAGGTTCCACGAAGAGAAAGACGCAACCTTTGCTTCCGATCTTCGATACTAAGATGATCTACCTTGAAGTTTCTTTAACACAAGCTAACACTCATGAAATGATGTGAACACCCTCATCTAAATGGCAAGGGAAGATGAGGATGATGAAGTAGGATTTTTGCTCTCTTTATTTATCTTTTTCTCATATTTATTCATCACCTTTTGAAAAACTAGTAAGCTTTTTCATGAAAGAATGAAGGAGGAAGAAGATGAATAATCATGTTGAATCCTTTTGTGATGAATAGGAAAAGAATAATATGATAGATTATGCAACCGTGGTCAAGTAAACCTTTGTAGATAATTAACTAGGGTTAGGGTTTGGGTTGGGTTAAAGCATGAGTCACTTACAAATATCTTTATCAAAACAAAAAGAAAACCTTCTAGAAACATCTAGAAAGTTTAACCCTAATCCGAACCCTAATCATGTTTAAACTCCACTAAACAAGTTGCATTAGTTATCATATCATGTTACAATATTATATATCACATATATAATATTTATCGTAACAAAATAAAATAATACAATTAACATATATCGCATATATATCAATGTATTACCCGAGTGAGAAAAAGAATCTTTTAGTGAGCAAATATTAGTTAATGTAATTTAATATATCATATATATTATTATACATTAAATTATCGAATCAACACTTGATCCGACAATCCGGCTATATCGTATATAACCAACTAATATTTATCCGTACCGATTCATCGAATCAACACTTGATCCGATGACCCGGCTGATATCGAATATCATGAGAATATAATACGGTATCACAAATCGCATTATCCTCGGTCCCGCACATATCACATATGTGCTCCTACTCCGTTTTGCCTGAGTCAAGAAACCTCTGTATAGGACTCTAAAGAATCGTCAATACGCCGGCAGTAGGTGATGATCATATCAAACACCCACAAGCTGCAAGCGGTCAGCTAAACGTAACAGCTACCCAGGTATTGAGCGCTCAGAAGATCAACAAGCAAGCCTGTACATTCTCCTGGGAATCCAAACAGTAACACTCCCGTACAGTCCGGTCTCGTCGTCTGATATGTTGCATATCTTGCCTAGGGGTGGTAAACGTCAGACCCCAGTAGCTTGATAAGTCGTGTCGATATGAGGTCTATAACAGTTCGAGAAACTACTGATAACACTTACCAGTAAATCTCAGCAACCCTGGCCAGGGATTTCCGGTTATAGCCAATCGAACACAGCACAACATCAACTCCCTATACCGGGAGAGACGAATCCCCTCCTATCGCTCATTGCCTCCATGTGATTCGGGACTGTACCCAAAAGCCACCTTTTTGCATGCCCTCTTGGACGTGGTATGATGGAAATCAAAGCACAGTGGGAATCACACAAGACTCTATGACGATCTCGGGTCAACAGACTACTCTGTACCAGTGTCACCGGAGAACTGCCATCTGACGTAAGGTATAATACCATCTGGGAGTTCTCGGCGAGTCCGTCTAGTGTACCCAGTCTCCACTGAGCACCCTACACCATCCTTGATGTCAAACACGGATGGATAGGGGATCATCCATCGCCCATCATATGGGTCAAGATGCGTATACGCTAGTCTACTCTGGTGCATCGATGCCCTGTCTCGATACACCCTCGACTAGGAACAGTTATAGGATGTACTCGTCGACTACCGTGGTCCCACTAGTATGATCTCATCATAGTCCCAGTAGTCGAGTATATATCCTAAGGGCTTTATCAACATGTAATATAGAGACAATCAGAGTACATGTTAAGATAAAGTACAACCAGATAGCATACTATCATGTCGAGCAAGAAAGTCCTCCCTATATATGTCCTAGCATCCACTACAATATACATCGTATGTACAGTAATGGCCTCTAGGGCATACATATAACTAACAGAGTTGGTTTGGGACAGTCGTACTGCTATTTGGCCAACGTCAAGGGTATGTACGGGTGGGTTCAAATTAACAAGATAATGATGGGTAGAACTTGACATGTGACTTATGACATTTTGGCCAAAGTCAAGGTCATAAGAGCATGGGGCAAAAATCTATATCGGGAGTTTCTAAAGAAACTGAAACTTGTCAGGCATGCGGATACCTTCTGGAGTGTGATAACGTGAGTGGATTCCTTCACATTATCATGCGATGAGAGTTGGATCCCGATTCCCACTGATGAGTTGATTTACTCTTCGGGTGATCCGGACTAATTCTTCTTTCAGGTTTGGAGAAGAATTTGACGATACAGTAGGAGGTTTCCTAATTAGATAAAATGATAACCATTCTGATCTAGGTTAGAGTGCACGCAGAGTGTTTCTTTTCTCTCTCTCTTTGGCAGCGACCATTGACCGATCCTAGACTATGAATCAGTGACCAAGTTGACCGAACCTTCTTAAAATACTGGGTTTTGGATTGTCTGAGTTGCATACATCATTGCCGCTCCTTCTTTTACCCTTTGCATTTCTCCAGAGCACCTCGTATCACTACGAACATCCACTTCCATTGGATAGATCCATCGTAAGGTTATATATGAACTCGAAGGGATTCTTCGGGGATGGATTCAGGTTCAGGAGAAATTGAATTGGTTTATTCAGTTGTCTTTTATCATCACCTTCTCTCAAGTTGAGAGTACTCTTTGGTTTAGGATACGGTACACCTATTACGCTCATTGGATAGTCTTCTTCCAAACCATAGGCAGGTGCCGAAAGGTAGGGAATGAAGAAAACCAATTAGCCTAAGTAGGGTGTACAGAAGGTAATAAGTAAAGATAAAATAAAGGGATTAGAAAGAGGGCAAAGTAAATTGCGACTGCAATCATTCACGACCAAACCACGTAGTTCATCGCCACTCCTATTTCACCTTTGCTTTTCTCCAGTTGAGGAGGAATAGCATAAGGTTTATTCAGGTTGTCTTTTATCATCACCTTCTCTTAAGTTGCGAGTACTCCTAGGATTAGGAGAGTACACCTATTACGCTTATTGGATAGTCTTCTTCCAAACCATAGGCTGGTGTCGAACGGTAAGGAAGAAAGAAAACCATTTATCCTAACGATGGTGTACAGAAGCTAACGACTAAAGACAAATAAAAGGATTTGGAGAGATGGCAATGAAATATATGGTTACAGTTATGAATCAAGATAATGGAAGAGGCATTACTAGGAATACCCGGATACCCCTTCGAAACATTTTCATGTTTCAGTTTCACTGTGCATTGTTAATTGAAAACTGATTTTCCAATTAGACACTTGCTCCAGGGTATGTATTTACTAGGTATGATTCTCACATCTGTATGGTTTTACAGATGATGAGTGGGAGTAAGTTATTGGGAATTAGGTGATCATCCTCATTATATCGGAATTCGTTGTAATTGGTGATATTTGAGGAAATCGCCTTGGTTTTTTCCTGACAGCAAGTCTTTGGTTTTGAATATCCGTTGTTATGCACCAATTTCAAATTGATATATCTATACGTTTATTTTCATAAAGTGAGATATAACTTTTGAAATTATGTATGTGACATTTACCTATATCAGTTGACGATTGGGTAAGGAGCATTGAACAGCGGAGTAGTTCTTAACCATAAGTACAGTTTTCAACCTACGATGCACAGGTTTTGAGTTATTGAACTCAGCGGACTTATACAGAGTATTGTATGTTGTCCAGTGTCCATTAGGACAAAAGGGTTGGTCCTCGTACTTGTGAGTTGTATGTATGCCTTAGAGGCCAGTATTGTACAGATGATGTATATTATATTGGATGCTTGGTCATATATAGAGAGGACTTTCTTACTCGATATGTTAGTATGCTATCTGGTTTCTCTTTACTTTAACATGTATACTTGTCTCTATACACTGTCTTATAGTTACATGTTGGTAAAGCCCTTAGTATGTGTACTTGACTACCTGGACTATGATGCAGATCATACTAGTGGGGACATGGTAGTCCATAAGTACATCCTTCAAGGTCCCTAGTCGTCGGTGTATCGAGACGGGGCATCGATATACCAGTGTAGACTAGCTTATACGCTTCTCGACCCATGAGATGGGCGATGGATGATCCCATATCCATTGGTGTTTGACATCAGAGATGGTATACGGGTGCTCAGTGGAGACTGGGTACACTGGACGGACTCGCCGAGAACTCCCAGATGGTATTATACCTTACCTCAGATGGAATTTCTCTGGTGACACTTATGCAGATTAGTCTGTAGACCCGAGATCGTCATAGAGTCTTGTGTGATTCCCACTGTGCTTTGATTTCCACCTTACCACGTCCATGAGGGCGTGCAAAACGGTGGTTTTTGGGTACAGTACCGAGTCACATGGAGGCAATGAGCGATAGGATGGGTTCCGTCTCTCCCGGTATTGGGGGTTGATGTTGCGCAGTGCTCGATTGGCCGTAACAGGGAAGTCCCTGGCCAGGGCTGATTAAAGATTTACTGGTAAGTGTTACCAGTAGTTTCTCGACCCGTTATGAGCCTCACATCGGCACTACTTATCGGTTATTGGGGTCTGACCACCCCTAGACTTGATATGCGACATATCAGACGAGGAGACCGGACTGTACGGTAAGTGTTACCGGAAGGCTTTAACAGGAGTTGGAGCGAGCTTGCTTGCTGATCTTCTGATCGCTCAAAACACGGGCAGCCGTTACGTCCAGCTAGTACCGCTGACGGCTTGTGGGTGCTTGATGTGATCATTACCTACTGCCTGCGTATTGACGAGTCTTTAGAGTCCTACATAGAGGTTTTACTGGCTCAGGCAAAACGAAATAGGTGCACGTATGTGATATGTGCAGGACCGAGAATAATGCGTGTATGTGATACCGTATTCTATTCTCGCGACTTTATGTATCAGTCGGTTATATATGATATAGCCGGGTTATCGAATCAAGTGCTGATTCGATAAGTCGATACATTGGATGTTAGACGGTTATATGTGATATGACCGGATTATTAAGTCAAGTGTTGATTTAATAATTAAGTGTATAATTCTATATAAGATATACTAGTTTACATTTACCAAGACTTGTTCACTTTAGGGTTTTTCTCACATGAGCACAATTTTAATGTATATATGATATATGTTAAAATGTGTTTTTCTTTTAGTATCATGGTTGATGATACACTTGACTTGGGTGTATGAGACTTACACCATGCTATCTTTTGTGATGGATTTTAATATTCAAAGTAATTACAAAATTAGCGGAGGATTAGCTAAATGCTTGAAGCTTGTGGAAGCATTTGACTAATTCCACTAAATTTGCTTTTACTATGGATACTTCTTAACCCAACCATAAACTTTAGCCATGGTTATGGCTCTACAAGGGTTAGTATATGAAACTCACTCACCATGGTTAGCCTTCTCACTTGATGATTATCCTCTTCTCTTTCTTTAGTTCATCTTCCTCTTCATTTTGATAAAAGAAAAAAGTTTGCTAGGATTTGATCAAAAGTGAGAAAGCTTGTGAGAAATAAAATACTAAAGAGATCCCACTTCCTATTTCTCCATCCTCTACTAGACTAGCACTTTAGTTTAGGGTGTTTGCTTCACTAATTCTCAAGTTAGTGAAGTAGAAGCTTAAGTTGGCATCCCCTCGACGTAGATCATCTTCGGCCTCGAAGACTTCAAGCAAGGACGTGTCTTTTGTAAGTCCATGCTACCTCTCCCGGTACTTTCGGGCATGCGGAATTTGGTGAAAAACAATTTTCTAGAGGTGGTAACATGGACTCAAAACCGGATCTTTGTTAAACATCTAACTAACAACCTAACTAGGAGTTGTTAACTACTCGGTTTGGGGGTTATACCTTTCTTTCATGAACTCCTTCGTCTTCAAGCCTAGATGGTTGTCCGGATCGGCTTCACCCCGTCGTCTCCTTGCGCCGAAGATCGATCCACCTGAAAACTTCTACCTTTGGCTTCTTCTTCGGTCTTTGAAGAAACTAGTTCACTTGGTTTGCTAAACCTTATGAACTAGAGTGAGTAGAGAAGAGTGTGTTGGGATTTTCTCTTTGGTTCTTGGTTCTCAACACATGAGACAAGTGAACCATAGACTAAAGAAAATGAGAGCAAGAGGAAGAAGATGAGAGCTCAAGAACAAGAGAGAGAATGAGAATGATAGAATGAGAAAGACTTTTCTCTCTTGGCTCTCATAATCCAAAACCATCATCATAAAAATAGTGATCAAGTATTTTGTAAAATGGTTTAAGTCAAAATGGCTATATCATTTCATGCACTCATATTGCACAAGAGAACAAGCAAGTGAAAAGTCTTTGTTATGAAATGATAGCCATTGTCATCATGATGGTCAACTAGTCCAACCTAGTCAACCGGTCAACAAAGTCAACAAGTCAACAAAGTCAACCACTCAACAACCATGTCACCACAATACTTAATTAATATTATTGTTAATCATATATCATATTCTCATTAGGGTTGAGCAAAAAGTCAACAGTCAACAGTCAACGGTCAACAACCCTAATGAGAATCTTCTGCCTCTGATTCTCCGTCAACTGTGCATACACACCCGCATCCGCGTTCCATGGAACACGAATACATACTGGATAAAACCAATCCCAATACGTACACTAGGATCTGGCTTAAAACAAAGCCTGCTAGTGTAAACTGTCCGGACACTAAACGTGCACAAGTGCACGGATGTGACTGAACCATGTCGCAAAACCATGCGACCTGTCGCAAAACCATGCGACCTCTACTCTTTTGCCTAAAGGCGAATAGCTTTCTGTGTGGGACTCTAAAGACTCGACACTACGCTGGCAGTAGGTTTAACTACAGACCGCAAGCGGCACTAGCTGTGCGTAATGGTCCCCCGGTGGATGCCGACAAGAAGACCGACGAGGTGAAACCCATCTGAACTCCTACTGAGCCTGAATGTGACAATCTCCGTACAGTCCGGTATGTTCGTCTGATACATCGCATGGCGGGCCTAGGGGGGCGGTAAACGTCAGTCCACTAATAGCGGTACAAGTCGTGTCGGAGTGAAGCCCAAAACACCCTGAGATAACACTGGAAGCCTACCAGTATATCTCGATTGCCCTGGCCAGGGACTACTTGTAAGTCCATGCTACCTCTCCGGGTACTTTCGGGCATGCGGAATTTGGTGAAAAACGATTTTCTAGAGGTGGTAACATGGACTCAAAACCGGATCTTTGTTAAACATCTAACTATCAACCTAACTAGGAGTTGTTAACTACTCGGTTAGGGGGGTTATACCTTTCTTTCTTGAACTCCTTCGTTTTCAAGCCTCGATGGTTGTCCGGATCGGCTTCACCCCGTCGTCTCCTTGCACCGAAGATCGATCCAACTGAAAGCTTCTACCTTTGGCTTCTTCTTCGGTCTTTGAAGAAACTAGTTCACTTGGTTTGCTAAACCTTTTGAACTAGAGTGAGTAGAGAAGAGTGTGTTGGGATTTTCTCTATGGTTCTTGGTTCTCAACACATGAGACAAGTGAACCATAGACTAAAGAGAGTGAGAGCAAAAGGAAGAAGATGAGAGCTCAAGAACAAGAGAGAGAATGAGAATGATAGAATGAGAAAGACTTTTCTCTCTTGGCTCTCATAATCCAAAACCATCATCACAAAAATAGTAATCAAGTATTGTGTAAAATGGTTTAAGTCAAAATGGCTACATCATTTCTTGCACTCATATTGCACAAGAGAACAAGCAAGTGAAAAGTCTTTGCCATGAAATGATAGCCATTGTCATCATGATGGTCAACTAGTCCAACCTAGTCAACCAGTCAACAAAGTCAACAAGTCAACAAAGTCAACCCCTAACAACCATGTCACCACAATACTTAATTAATATTATTGTTAATCATATATGATATTCTCATTAGGGTTGAGCAAAAAGTCAATAGTCAACAGTCAACGGTCAACAACCCTAATGAGAATGCTCTGCCTCTGTCTCTCCGTCAACTGTGCATACGCACCCGCATCCGCGTTCCAAGGAACAAGAATACATACTGGATAAAACCAATCCCAATACGTACACTAGGATCTGGCTTAAACCAAAGCCCGCTAGTGTAAACTGTCCGAACACTAAACGTGCACAATTGCACGGATGTGACTGAACCCTGTCGCAAAACCATGCGACCTGTCGCAAAACCATGCGACCTCTACTCTTTTGCCTAAAGGCGAATAGCTTTCTGTATGGGACACTAAAGACTCGACACTACGCTGGCAGTGGGTTTAACCACAGACCGCAAGCGGCACTAGCTTTGCGTAACGGTCCCCAGGTGGATGCCGACAAGAAGACTGACGAGGTGAAACCCATCTGAACTTCTATTGAACCTGAATGTTACAATCTCCGTACAGTCCGGTGTGTTCGTCTGATACATCGCATGGCGGGCCTAGGGGGCGGTAAACGTCAGTCCCCTAATAGCGGTACAAGTCGTGTCGGAGTGAAGCCCAAAACACCCTGAGATAACACTGGAAGCCTACCAGTATATCTCGATTGCCCTGGCCAGGGACTACTCGTGTAATGGCTCTCCTAGACACAGCGTGATGTCAACCCCCAATACCGGGAGAGACGAATCCTTTCTAACCGTCACTGCCTCCAAGTGCTTCGGGACTGTACCCAACTACTACCTATTTGCACGACTCCTTTGAGCCGTGGTAGGGTAGTAATCAAAGTACAGTGGGAACACACTCGAGGCGAAGTGACAGTGTCAAGTCAGCGGACTAAGCTGTACTCATGTCACCTGGGAACTGATAACTGACGATAGGTATAATACCAACCGGTCAGTTCCCGACGAGTCCTGTCCAGTGTACTCGTAACCTAACGAGCACCCGTATACTATCTCCAGTACGACGTACTGATGGCTGTGGGACAGACCATCTCCCACACTGGGATGAGAAGCGCATACGCTAGTCTACTCCGGAGTATCGATGCCTTGTCTCGATAGTCCTGCGACTAGGGACCTGTATAAGGATGTGCTTATAGATTACCCAGCCCCCACTAGTGTGACTGCCATCACAACGCTGGAAATCAAGCAAAGATCCTAAGGGCTCCACTAATGTGTATAGGTGATATACTAAAATAAACACATGTACATATTGAAGTAGAAACAAACCAAGTAGCATACTACTATATTGAGCAAGATTGTTTATACAAGTTGAATATCCCAAGCTTCCATTAAGTAATATACAAACTAGTATGATACAGTAATGGCCTCTAGGACATATATATTAACAATCTCCCACTTGCACTAAGGCCATGTACTGGCGTATCGAAGACCTATCATCTCGATCAGCCGCTCGAACTGAGTCTGGGACAAGGCCTTGGTGAATGGATATGCAGTGTTATCTTCTGAAGCGACCCTCCGAACCTCGATCTCCTGGCGATCCACGATCTCCCTGATCAGGTGATACCGCCTCAAGATATGTCTGGATCTCTGATGGGACCAGGGTTCCTTCGCTAAAGCTATAGCCCCGTTGTTGTCGTAATACAGAGGTATTGGATCAACAATGGATAGAACCACCTGAAGTTCTTTCAAGAACTTCCTTATCCAGACAGCTTCTTTTGCGGCATCAGATGCAGCGATGTATTCCGCTTCTATCGTCGAGTCTGCAACGGTTTCCTGTTTGGAACTCTTCCAAAACACCGCCCCTCCATTGTGGGTAAAGACAAAACCCGACATGGACTTGGAATCATCCTTGTCACTCTGGAAGCTGGAGTCAGCAAAGGCCTCGATCTGGAGGTCTTTTCCGCCATACACCAAGAACATCTCCTTAGTCCTTCTCAGGTACTTGAGAATGTTCTTTACCGCTATCCAGTGTTTCTCCCCAGGGTTTGAATGATACCGGCTTACCACACTCAGTGCATAAGCTACATCCGGTCTGGTACACAACATCGCATACATTATAGAGCCTACCACAGAAGCGTAGGATATAATAGACATGCGATCCCTCTCCAAATCAGTATTGGGAGACATCTCTTTAGAGAGGGTGATCCCGTGACAAGCCGGTAGGTTACCGCGCTTGGAATCTTCCATACTGAATCTTTTCAGTATGGTGTCGATGTACATAGACTGAGAAAGTCCTAATATCCTCTTGGATCTATCACGATGGATCCGGATCCCCAGGATGTATGAGGCATCACCCAGGTCTTTCATGGAGAACCTGTGTGACAAGAACCCTTTGACAGATTGTAGCATAGGAATGTCATTTCCTATTAAGAGATTGTCATCCACGTATAAAACGAGGAATACTACAGTTCTCGCTACAAATCTACTATAGATGTATGGTTCATCTGGATTTTTGATAAAGCCAAATTCCTTGACCGTCTCATCAAAACAGATGTTCCAACTCCGCGATGCCTGCTTTAGTCCATAAATGGACTTAAGCAACTTGCACACCTTTCCGCTGCTCCCACTCTGAATGAAACCCTCTGGCTGGTCCATATAGACACACTCCTCTAAATTTCCAATTAAAAAAGCGGTCTTTACGTCCATCTGCCAAATCTCATAATCGTGGAAGGCAGCAATGGCAAGAAGGATCCGAATGGATTTCAGCATAGCTACTGGAGAAAAGGTCTCGTCATAGTCCAAACCTGGTCTCTGACGAAAACCCTTTGCAACCAGTCTAGCTTTATAGGTCTCAACCTGTCCATCTACACCAATCTTTCTTTTGAAGATCCACTTGCACCCTACGGGTTTTACCCCATCTGGAGAAACGTCCAACGTCCATACTTTGTTGGTGTACATGGACTCCATTTCGGTCCGCATTGCATCCAGCCATTTTACCGAGTCAACGCTCTGAACGGCCTGCTGGAAGCTAGTAGGCTCATCATAATCTATGATGCAATCCTCTCTATCCCCGTCTATGAGAAAACCGTAGTATCTCTCGGGCGGATGAGACTGCCTACTACTCCTGCGGAGCGGTGTAGGAATGTCCTGTTCTTTTGAACCCTCTGGTTCCACTAAGCTTTCAGTAATAGTCTGTGGTTCTGGAATTTCTTCTAGTTCTACTGCGCTCCCACTAATTTCTTTTTCTAAGAACTGGTGTTCTAGAAAGTGGGCATGACGAGAAACAAAAACCTTTTGTTCCTCTTCGCAGTAGAAGAAATATCCCTTGGAATTCTTTGGATATCCCACAAACTTGCACTGTAATGAGCGTGCCTCGAGCTTGTCCGCATGCTGCTTTTTAACAAAAGTTGTACTTCCCCATGTCTTAATATGATTAAGATAGGGTCACTTCCCACACCACATCTCATATGGTGTAGTAGGCACAGTCTTAGTAGGAACTCGGTTCAAAAGGTATGCAGCTGATTTTAGCGCATACCCCCAGAATGATCACGGTAACTCAGCGTTACTCATCATAGACCGTACCATATCCAATAGGGTTCGGTTCCGTCTCTCCGATACACCGTTATGTTGCGGAGTGTATGGAGGAGTAAGCTGAGAGAGAATTCCGTTCTCTTTTAAATAATCCAGGAACTCGGCACTTAAGTGTTCTCCACCTCGATCCGATCTTAGAATCTTGATACTTTTGCCGGTTTGTTTTTCCACTTCATTCTTATATTCCTGGAATTTTCCAAAGGCTTCGGACTTATGTTTCATTAAGAAGACATAACCGTACCTTGAAAAGTCATCCGTAAAAGTAATGAAGTAAGAATAACCGCTTCGCGCAGGTGTAGACATTGGACCGCACACGTCACTGTGTACGAGTCCGAAGAGCAAACTTGCTCTTACTCCGTGTCCAGTGAACGGAGTCTTTGTCATCTTTCCTTTGAGACAGGATTGACAAGTGGCATACGATTGATATTCGAATGGATTCAAATATCCTTCTGTATGTAACTTCGTCAACCTTCTCTCATTGATGTGACCTAGTCTACAATGCCATAAGAAAGTCTGATTTATTTCCGGAGACTTTCGTTTTTGTGTATTCTGGACATTGAAAATCTGTGGTTGGTTTAATACGTATATACCGTTGCTCAATGTACCTGACCCAATCAGAACTTGATTAAGGTGAATGTTTACAACATTGCTTACAAACGAAAATTCATAACCTTCTTTAGAAACCAAAGATACAGAAATGATATTACAAGTTGCGTTGGGTACAAAAAAGCAATTACGCAAAACCAAAACATGTCCATCTGACATTCCCAGGTGATAGTCCCCCACGGCCTTAGCATCCATGCTAGCTCCGTTTGCAACTTTGAGGGTCATGTCACCTGCCTTCAAAACCTTACGGTTTCTCAACGCCTGCAAAGAATTACAGATATGAGATCCTGATCCAGTATCCAATACCCAGGAAGTAGAGTTTATTGAAAGACAGTTTTCAATAACATACACACCTCAAGCTGAAGCCGCAACCTGCTGCAATTCCTGTGTCCTGGCTTTCCAAGCCCTGCAATCATTCTTCCAGTGTCCCTACTTATAACAATAGAAGCATTCTTCTTTATCCATAAGCTGCCCCGCTTTCTTTGTTGCCTTTGCCTTTCCCTTCGTATCCACTTTACCAACACCGCCCCTTGGTTTGGCGAAGGCTTTCTTCTTCTTTCGCCTTCGACCTAGAAGAGGAAGATCCTCTTACAAACAAAGTGGATGTTTCCTACCTTTCTGTAGGGTGCCCTCTGGACTTCTCAGCATGTTGAGGAGTTCTGAAAGTTCAACTTCTTTTTCTTGTAAGTTGAAGTTCAGGATAAACTGGGCGTAAGTAGAAGGAAGGGACTGGAGAATCAAGTCCGTATAGAGCTCGTTCTCTAACGTGGTCCCAAGTTTCGTGAGCTCCTCAATGAAGCCAATCATCTTAAGCACGTGTTCCGCTACCGATTATCCGATGGCCAACCTTACCGAAAATAACTTCTTCGACACTTCGTATCTTGCGATACGAGATTGCTCTCCATACAGTTCTTTTGTATGGAGAAATATGGATTCGAGGTCCATATTCTCGTGCCTCCTCTGATGTTCGTTGTCCATAGAGGCAAGTATGAGGCACTTGGCCTTCGCGCTATCAATCTCCCAAGTCTTACGGATTTCCTTATCCGCGACGCTGGAGGTGGGACCTGGGACAGGGGGAGCTTTGGTGGTAAGAAGATACCCCAGCTTGTCGTAAGTGATTGCCATTTTGACATTCCTGAGCCAATCTTTGTAGTTTGGCCCTGTCAGTATGTTTTTATCTAGAAGTAACTTAAGTCCAGTCATGTCGATTGGTCGCTGCAATTAGGAGAGAGAAGAAGAAACACTCAGCATGATCCTCTTGAAGTTTAGAGTGGTTTTTAGTTTGTCTAAACATGATGGCTCCCACTTTTTCTCGAATCCCTCCTCAAAACCAAAAAGGAAGAATTAGTCAGGATCAATCTCACCGTACAATACTTGCTTAACCGTTCGGCCAGGCTGGTGTCGGTACTTCGAAGGAGGTTTTCCAACGCTTTCGCGAAGTTCCTTAATTTAAGAACCTCTTTTCTCTAGGGGCGTAGCCCCGCTAACACCTTTCTAGACACCTACTAGGTTTATAGCATTGATCGTTAAGTGAGAAATTTCCCGAGGAGTAGCATATACTCACAGTAGAATCGGGATCCAAATATCATCGCGTAACGAAACTGAAGGAATCCTACCAGAATCATCACAGTCGAAATGGTATGCAACATTAGCAAGTTTCAGTTCTTTTGAAACTCCCGATGTGGATTTTTGCCCCATGCTCTTATGGCCTTGACTTTGGCCAAAATATCATAAGTCACATGTCAAGTTCTACCCGTCATTCTCCAGGTTAATTTGGATCCACCCGTACCTAACCTTGACTTTGGCCAAAATGGCAGTACGACTGTCCCAAACCAACGCATCATCTATGCTACACATGAATACCCAATAGCTACCAATCACTATGCCTTGACTTTGGGAAACATACATAGCTTGAATACTATTGACTATTTATGTGAAACGACGGAGGGCTACGAATGGTTTTGGCGAAACCGTGAACGTAGTGAACTTGATATAGTCGATGGAACGAGATAGCTTTTAAAAGGAGTGGCTCAAACTCCGCATTTTAAAAGTTGATTTTGAAAAGAACCGAGTGGTTTTTCGAAAGTGTTCCAACGACTTTTACTTGGTTTATTTTCTTGCATTAGTTCTTTTAATACGTGTTATTCTTGCATTAGTTCTTTTAATGTGTCCCATCATTTAATCCTCCCATTGCAGAAAACAATAAAAATATGACGTACGCTTATGCCATTCGCATTCGCCACGGAGCCCCGTCATTACCCGTTAGGTTACTAAACTAACGACAGAGCGGGGGCTGGGCTAGCGCGGCTGTAAAACAAAAGCAACGCCTAAATAATATCATATATAGATATATGCAATGATAGCCATTTCAGATCACAGATGAACACATTGGATATACTAGGAACCTGCAATTCGTACAAGACTGTAACGAAAAGCAGATTACACGGTCGCGGTGAATAGCCAAAACCCCACCCAAGACCCCTACGGGTGCGGCAAACTACCCGCCAAGTACCCGAAGCGAAGCAACCTCCCTCAACCCCGTGAGTAGGCCACTCGGCACTTCGGCATACCCGGTAGTTTGTGCACCCCCTCCATGGGTCTATCCTAGGAGCAAAAACAGTAAAAAGAAATTATACAATGACGGCTACAACCCCGACCCGGTTGTGCGGCCATACAAATAATTATTACATCAATTTACAAATTTACATGAATTGAAAGAAAAAAAAATCTCGTCTCATAACCCCCGGCTATTCACCCGCGACAATCCAATGAGTTCATATACACAAACCAACAACATTACAGATCACAGATTTGTATAACCCCCACGAATCGACATATAGCGATTAGCTGACGTTCAATACAAATATCACATCACAGAAAAACCCGTCAGCTTAAGTCTTTTAGAAGTTCGATCAAAAATACGGATTTTTAGGCCCCAAACATAAAATTTTCGTTCTGGAAAATCTGGGCAGAAAATACATATTCCAAAAATCGCAAAATACCCTATAGAACAAACTTCAGTGAAGACGATCCAGAGAGGAGCTCAATCGGCAGCGGAACCACGGCAATAGCAAGCTATTGCCGCGTTTCCACGGTGGTTTGGTGAGATCTCTGGACCGTTTTTCTTCAGTAGACTATAAAAACCCCGAGTCGATTTTTAAAGTATGATTTATTACTTTTACAGCACTTTGAAAATCGACAGCAAGTTTAAAATCCGGGTGTATTTCGCGGCTTTTTCTCCGATCGAATTTCTAATTACTTTGCTAACATGTTAGATAGAGTTTAACTAGGCTCTGATACCACTGTAAGTCCATGCTACCTCTCCCGGTACTTTCGGGCATGCGGAATTTGGTGAAAAACGATTTTCTAGAGGTGGTAACATGGACTCAAAACCGGATCTTTGTTAAACATCTAACTAACAACCTAACTAGGAGTTGTTAACTACTCGGTTAGGGGTTATACCTTTCTTTCTTGAACTCCTTCGTCTTCAAGCCTCGATGGGTGTCCGGATCGGCTTCACCCCGTCGTCTCCTTGCGCCGAAGATCGATCCACCTGAAAACTTCTACCTTTGGCTTCTTCTTCGGTCTTTGAAGAAACTAGTTCACTTGGTTTGCTAAAGCTTATGAACTAGAGTGAGTAGAGAAGAGTGTGTTGGGATTTTCTCTATGGTTCTTGGTTCTCAACACATGAGACAAGTGAACCATAAACTAAAGAGAGTGAGTGCAAGAGGAAGAAGATGAGAGCCCAAGAACAAGAGAGAGAATGAGAATGATAGAATGAGAAAGACTTTTCTCTCTTGGCTCTCATAATCCAAAACCATCATCACAAAAATAGTAATCAAGTATTGTATAAAATGGTTTAAGTCAAAATGGCTATATCATTTCATGCACTCATATTGCACAAGAGAACAAGCAAGTGAAAAGTCTTTGCCATGAAATGATAGCCATTGTCATCATGATGGTCAACTAGTCCAACCTAGTCAACCGGTCAACAAAGTCAACAAGTCAACAAAGTCAACCCCTCAACAACCATGTTACCACAATACTTAATTAATATTATTGTTAATCATTTATCATATTCTCATTAGGGTTGAGCAAAAAGTCAACGGTCAACGGTCAACGGTCTACAACCCTAATGAGAATCCTCTGCCTCTGTCTCTCCGTCAACTGTGCATACACACCCGCATCCGCGTTCCGAGGAACACGCAAAACATACTGGATAAAACCAATCCCAATACGTACACTAGGATCTGGCTTAAACCAAAGCCCGCTAGTGTAAACTGTCCGGACACTAAACGTGCACAAGTGCACGGATGTGACTGAACCCTGTCGCAAAACCATGCGACCTGTCGCAAAACCATGTGACCTCTACTCTTTTGCCTAAAGGCGAATAGCTTTCTGTGTGGGACTCTAAAGACTCAACACTACGCTGGCAGTGGGTTTAACCACAGACCGCAAGCAGCACTAGCTGTGCGTAACGGTCCCCAGGTGGATGCCGACAAGAAGACTGACGAGGTGAAACCCATCTGAACTCCTACTTAGCCTGAATGTGACAATCTCCGTACAGTCCGGTCTGTTCGTCTGATACATCGCATGGCGGGCCTAGGGGGCGGTAAACATCAGTCCCCTAATAGCAGTACAAGTCGTGTCAGAGTGAAGCCCAAAACACCCTGAGATAACACTGGAAGCCTAGCAGCATATCTCGATTGCCCTGGCCAAGGACTACTCGTATAATGGCTCTCCTAGACACAGCGCGATGTCAACCCCCAATACCGGGAGAGACGAATCCTGTCTAACCGTCACTGCCTCCAAGTGCTTCGGGACTGTACCCAACTACTACCTGTTTGCACGACTCCTTTGAGCCGTGGTAGGGTAGTAATCAAAGTACAGTTGGAACACACTCGAGGCGAAGTGACAGTGTCAAGTCAGCGGACTAAGCTGTACTCATGTCACCTGGGAACTGATAACTGACGATAGGTATAATACCAACCGGTCAGTTCCCGACGAGTCCTGTCCAGTGTACTCGTAACCTAACGAACACCCGTATACTATCTCCAGTACGACGTACTGATGGCTGTGGGACAGACCATCTCCCACACTGGGATAAGAAGCGCATACGCTAGTCTACTCCGGAGTATCGATGCCCTGTCTCGATAGTCCTGCGACTAAGGACCTGCATAAGGATGTGCTTATAGATTACCCAGCCCCCACTAGTGTGACTGCCATCACAACGCTGGTAATCAAGCAAAGATCCTAAGGGCTCCACTAATGTGTATAGGTGATATACTAAAATAAACACATGTACACATTGAAGTAGAAACAAACCAAGTAGCATACTACTATATTGAGCAAGATTGTTTATACAAGGTCAATATCTCAAGCTTCCATTAAGTAATATACAAACTAGTATGATACAGTAATGGCCTTTAGGGCATATACACTAACATCTTTCGCCTCGTGAAGCCATGCAAGGGTCAGGGAGAACCACGATCGCAGCGAAGGGACTTCAACAAGGAGCTAAAGAAGTGAAGGACCGATCTGCAAAGGTTGTATATCGTATTCACTTAGTTGTAAACATAGTTTACTTGCATATGAAACCCTAATTTTCTAGTAACGATCTTGCTTAGGGTATTCGGCACGGCTAAAATTTTAAACGGGCATGTTTGATGCTTCCTTAACCCTTGTTAGAGTGCCTAGTAACCCTACAGTGGTATCAGAGCTTAGCTAGAACATTAGGCGATGTGTTAACGAAGTTAAAACTCTGAACGAACCCAAATACGTCGATTTAACCCCCTCTCAGGACATTTTTTCAAATCTGTGATTTTTCTAAATTAAAAATAACTAAAAATTCAGCTGGGTTTTCTAACAACTACGGTGAAATTTGAGCGCACCATCCGTACAAACCGCCGCGAAACCGCGACGTACCTCCCTTGGGCCATGGATCCGCGACAGTTATAAGGAATAATGCACTAAAAGTTTCACTGTAATTACTATATCTGTTATTTATATTTTCTGGGTATTTTTAAATTAACTCAAGTGTTGAGTATTTTGGGGTTTATTTTGTAATCGTCGATTCGATCGGAAAATTAAATTTTGTTATGTTATTCCGGATAATTTAGAAAGTATTAAAATGTTCGAATGGATATCATTAACTCAATTTTTCCCGGCACGAAAAACATTCAGGTGTTGAATTTTTATCGGGTTTAAATCTTTCGGAAAAACGTGCAAGTAATGCGATGGACCCTCTAGAAGACAACAAACCTTAACTCGATTATGTGACCGTCTTGAACTGCCTTTTGAACCTTATGGTTTGGGGCAGTACGCTGTGCCACATGTGAGGCGTTGGCTTGACCCTTCTACGGCTGGACCGTTGTTACTGTGACGTATTCAGGAATTTTTGAACTCCGCTCAAGTGTTAAGCTATTTAGGAAATCTTGGGTATTTGATTATTCGATCGGAAAATTTAATACTGTCTATTTATCTGGAATGTGATACAATATGTGGAATTCACACAGTTAGGCATGAAATGCGAAATATGTGATATTTCGGATTTACGATATCTAGAGAGATTGTGGATTCCAAATGTTGTAGTTTTACACTTTCTTTTCTGTGACCGTAATTGTAATATGTGATATCGCCGGTTTCGTTGCTATATGTCAACGACAATTGGGATGCGTATATTTACTTACGTTGATGACATGTGGTGTTATGTGTTGCTGGATATGTTATATTGGATCGTCGCATTATGAATAGCCGGGGGTTTTTATGTGAGATGAGAGTTTTTATTTTCATTCATGTAAAATTAAATGTATGTAATATTCTTTTATTGGGGCACTTCCGGGATGCGGTCGATGTCACCATTTGTATATTATTTACTATTCCGCACTAGGAAAGACCCAAGGAGGAGAGCACAAGTAACCGGGTTTTAGAGTCCAGTGGGAGACCAACACGAGGAGTCGAGTCCGGGTCTCCTAACTCTAGAATTGGTAGGGTTGCTTGCCGCTCTCGTAGGGGTCTAGGGATGTGGGTTTGTCTATTCATCGCGACCGTGGAATACGTGTTTTATAGAGGCTCAAAATAAAACACGGACGTCCTATTATATCCAATGTTTCATATATTTCTTCTGCTGCGATATCTGTGATGTGATCATGTGATGTGCTGTGATAAATACTATATATAGTATATATGATATATTATATAGGAGTTACTTATGTTTTACACCCGCGCTAGCCCTGCCCCGCTCTGCCGTTAGTTACCTAACCTAACGGTGCACGATGGGACATCGAGGCGAATGCGGATGGCATATGTGTACGTCGTATTTATCTGTGATGTTTAGGTAACTTAAATGATGGGACTTCATTAATGTGATTAATGAAAGAAAAGAAACCTAAAAGATGTTGTAGAATCAAATTTTTTAAAAGGTGTAGCTATAGTTTTGCTTTGCATAGCGGTATATATGATATACCCTGCACCTTATTCGATGAGGAAAGAGCCCAGATCCCTTCACCGGGAGTGACCTCTTTAGCAAAACTGGCAGATGCTACAACGCTCGGTTTGTTTTTGATTGCTTTTGGAGTTTTGCTTTGCATAGTGATATATATGATATATCCCGCACCTTATTCGATGAGGAAAGAGCCGAGATCCCTTCACCGGGAGTGACCTCTTTAGCAAAACTAATGAAAGCCTCAAAATCACTCCATTTCAAAATTTCACATGATTCTACAACGATATCAAGTTCATTACGCAATAGGTTTTCAGAAAAACCTGTCATAGCCCCCCTTCATTTCAGATAAGTCCTACTTAGTATTCGTGCTACGTTTGTTGACCTCCGTCAAGGCGTAGTGCGCGGTAGCTAACTAGTATTTATCGGCTTATGCATATGATGCAGATTGGATTAGGGTAGCCGTACGACCTTGTTGACCTCCGTCAAGGGTCGTGCGGGTGGGTTTGATTCAATCAAGAAATAACGGGTTGAACTTGACTTGCACCCTGTGGTTTGTTCACCTCCGTCAAGGTCATGGGATGCTTGGGGCAAAATATTATCGGGAATTTCAAGTGTTGAAATTTGCAATGAGATTGCATACCTTCTATGAGATAGTTGGATCCCGATACCCACTGCGAGTAATTGTTATTCCTGGGAGAGTTTTACACAGGACAATTAGCCGATCAAGTAGGTGTCTAGAAAGGTGTCAACGGGGTTATGCCTCTGGGAAAACGAGGTTTACTTTAATTAGGTCCGTGCGAAAGCACGGGGAACCTCCCTCAAAGTACCGACACTGGCCTGGCCGAAAGATTGGCGAAGTTGTAGGGTGTAATTAATCTCGGCTAGTCTTTCCTTTTAGGGTTTGAAGGAAGATTTGATAAAAACAGTGGGAGCAATCCTGATTAGATAAAATAATAACCAATCTGATCTTGCAAGAGCATACGCTAAAGTGTTTTCTTCTCTCTCTCTCTCCAAGTAGCGACCATATCATGCATTAATAAAGATAATAATATGGATGTATTGACCGAACTCGCATGTTATACTGTGCTGGGGAACGTTGGTTCCGTTCTTTCTTTTAAGAGTTATAGGACTGAACAGGATATAGGGAAATACCAGGATTCCCATGCCACCCGAATGAAGAAAGTACATGTTGATGCATTTTCTTCGGCTGTGTTCGTTACAGAGAACAGTTTCTCCATTTGCTCTACGTCCTGGGTATTAGATACCGGGTCAGGATCCCATATATGTAATCAGTTACATGGGCTTAGGAAAGGTAGAGAACTTGGAGAAGGTGATAAAGACATAAGGGTTGGAAATGGTGCAATTGTTGCAGCTAAAACCGTCGGGGAATATCACCTTGTATTGCCAACTGGTAATACATTGATTCTGAACGAATGCTATTACATGCCGAACCTGATATGCAACATTATATCGGTTTCTTTGTTGAGTAAAGAGGGATATAATTTTTTATTACAGGATAATGTTATGAACATTTTCCTTAACCAAAAGTTGTTTGGATCAGGCACGTTGTGCAATGGAATTTATGTTCTAAATCAATCAACAGTTCTGAGCATAACAAACACACACAAGAGGAAGAGTTCAGAAATGAACGAATCCTTCTTGTGGCATTGTAGACTGGGTCACATCAATGCGACACGACTAGCTAAGTTGCGTAAAGTTGGATATTTGAATCCGTTTGAATTTTCATCTTATGACACTTGCCAGTCATGTCTCAAAGGCAAGATGACCAAAACTCCGTTTACGGGACACGGAGAGAGAGTTACAGAACTCTTGGGACTGGTACATAGTGATGTATGCGGCTCCATGTCTACACATGCCAGGAATGGTTCTGCGTACTTCATTACATTCACTGACGATCTCTCTAGATTCGGATATGTGTTCCTGATGAAACACAAATCAGAAGCTTTTGAGAAATTTAGAGAATATAAACAAGAAGTCGATAACCAAACCGGGAAAAGTATTAAAATCCTTCGATCTGATCGAGGAGGTGAATACTTGAGCAATGAATTCCTGGACTTCCTAAAAGAGAATGGGATTCTCTCTCAGCTGACTCCTCTATATACACCACAGCACAACGGTGTATCGGAACGGGGGAACCACACCCTATTAGATATGGTGAGCTCTATGATGAGCACAACTGAGTTACCTATTTCCTTCTGAGGATATGCACTGGAAACAGCTGCAGACCTACTGAATATGGTTCCCACCAAATCTGTGCCAACCACTCCATATGAGATATGGAAAGGAAAGAGACCATGTCTTAATTATGTTAAGATATGGGGTTGTCCGGCCTATGTAAAAACGCAAAATCCGGACAAACTCGCGGCAATCTGTGTAAGTTTATTGGATATCCCAAACATTCGCGCGGGTATATCTTCTACCAAACCGACGAACAAAAAGTGTTTGTTTCTCGACATGCCACCTTTTTAGAAAAGGAATTTCTTGAAAAAGAGATTAGTGGCATGGAGGTAGAACTGGAAGTGGTTCCAGCAATACAGACTACAACAGAAGATTTGGTTGAATCAGAGGATTCGGTAGTTCCCGATGAACCCCAGCCACTCCGCATATCTAGTAGGGTTCCTCTCCCACCTGAGAGATACTACGGTTTTCTCATGGATGGTGGGAGCGAGGATTGCATCATGGTTGATGATGACCCAACTAGCTTCGAGCAGGCCATCACGAGTGGGGACTCAGTGAAATGGCTGGATGCAATGCGGTCCGAGATGGAATCCATGTACACCAACAAAGTGTGGACTTTGGAAGTTGCTCCTGAAGGGGTAAAACCCATTGGGAGCAAGTGGATCTTCAAGAAAAAACCTGGTGTTGATGGGAAAGTGGAGACTTTCAAAGCTAGAATTTTTGCTAAAGGTTTTCGTCAAAGACCAGGTGTGGACTATGAGGAAACCTTTTCTTCAGTGGCTATGCTTAAATCCATCTGGATCATGCTTGCCATCGCTGCATATCATGACTATGAAATCTGGCAAATGGATGTTAAGACCGCCTTTCTAAACGGTGATTTAGAAGAGTGCGTGTACATTACTCAGCCAGAGGGCTTCGTAGATAGTGGGAGCAGCGGGAAAGTGTGCAAGCTGCTTAAATCCATTTATGGATTAAAGCAAGCATCGCGGAGTTGGAACATCTGCTTTGACGTCGTTATCAAAGAGTTTGATTTCGTCAAAAATGTAGATGAACCTTGTATCTACAAGAAGGTGGCAGAGAGTAAGGTTGTCATCCTCATATTGTACGTGGACGACATACTCTTGATAGGAAATGACATTCCTATGCTGCAATAAGTCAAGCTCTTCTTATCATAAAGATTCTCAATGAAAGATCTTGGTGATGCCTCCTGCATATTGGGAATTATGATCTATAGAGATAGATCTAAACGGATATTGGGATTGTCCCAATCCAGGTACATTGACACCATACTAAAGAGGTTTAGTATAGAAGAGTCCAAACGTGGGTTCTTACCCAAGATCTCAGGGCTCACTCTCTCCAAAGAGATGTCTCCCAAGACTGATTTGGAGAGAGCTCGCATGCAAGGGATACCCTATGCTTCGGCAGTAGGCTCTATCATGTACGCGATGCTATGTACCAGACCCAATGTAGCATACTCACTAAGTGTAGTGAGCAGGTATCAAGCTGATCCTGGAGAGAGTCACTGGACAGCTGTGAAGAGCATTCTCAAGTACTTGGGAAGGACTAAAGAGATTCTCTTGGTGTATGGTAACGGAGAACTCCAAGTGGAGTCCTTTACCGATTCGAGATTCCAGAGTGATAAGGACGACTCTAAGTCACAGTCGGGATTTGTCATTACCCTCTACGTAGGGGCGGTTAGCTGGAAGAGTTCCAAGCAGGAAACCGTGGCAGACTCGACGATGGAGGCTGAATACATCGCTGCCAACGATGCTGCCAAAGAGGTTGTCTGGATCAAGAAGTTCATTACTGAACTTGGAGTGGTTCCATCCATTGAGCATCCAATACCTTTGTATTGCGATAACAATGGAGCGGTGGATTTGGCCAAGGAATCCAGGTCCCATCAGAGATCCAGGCATATTCTGAGGCGGTATCACCTGATCCGGGAGATAGTTGATCGCCGGGAGATCGAGATCAGGAGGGTTGACACGAAGAACAATACAGCGGATCCACTCACGAAGGCCATTCCCCAGATACAGTTTGAGAGACTCTTCGGGATGCTTGGTATGCGATACTACAGCAGCTGGCCCTAGTGCAAGTGGGAGATTTCTTAGTTGTATGTATGCCCTAGAGGCCAGTATTGTACAGATGATGTATATTATATTGGATGCTTGTGTTAGTTATATGTATGCCCTAGAGGCCATTACTGTACAGAGGATGTATATTGTAATGGATGCTGGGACATATATAGGGAGGACTTTCTTGCTCGACATGATAGTATGATATCTGGTTGCTCTTTACCTTAACGTGTATATTGATTGTCTCTCTGTTACATGTTGGTAAAGCCTTTAGGATATGTACTTGACTACCTGGACTGTGATGCGGATCATGCTTGTCACGACCCGCAGGGTACGGAACGTGACTGGCACTTAAGTTTACGAAACGTCTAAAGACATCCATAAAGTAAGTAAGCCAAAGCCCAGAAAACAAAACCAATTAAGCAAAAGAGTGAAGAAAACCCAAACAATTGAAAGCGAGTTTATCAAATAAGTCATGTAAAACCCTTTATAAAAACAATACCAATTTTTCTGAAAATTTCGGCTGAGTCTCCTTTGTAAATACTGGCCCCCAAAATAGGTACAACAAAAATATGCATTAATCCAACAAAATAGGGCATCCCCAAGCGGGAGCTAGCTCTTCGCCACAAGGCGGTCACAAATCCCACGCAATATAAAATGACAACAAGCAAATAATCATAATGAAGCATAAGAAAACATCATGTCGACTCAAGTGAGTTCGACCCCAAAATACAGCATAAAAGTCCCCAAACCTCACAGTCTCGTTTCTAGGTCAATATACAATAATACTGGTAGAAACAGTAGATAGAGTACACTAGATACAAAGAATATACAAGGTGGTACAAAAATAATAACATAACCCACCTATGAGCAAATCTCGAGCTCTAGCAAAAGAGGCAAAAGAACAAGTGCGCCCGCCGCTACTGAACTGACGGAGCGGACCTGCAAAAGTCTGTGGCACAACGGGGGTGAGTTGCTAACTCATGAGTAATAAATAACATCTACAAAGGCTATCGTATGCATGCACACAAGCATACTAGCATCTATAATACAGGTATGACTGGATGCACTAGCAGGTGTGTATACAACATCAGTGTACGAATATGTATGCAACATGAATATCTGAGATCTCAATAGGTATAAATAAGAAACATTTCATCTCTTTTTTGTTTTTGAAACTCTTTTAGAATGCCAGCATAATACTCAAAGAATCGACGAGAACCGGTGTCCAGCAACGACACCCAAAAGATGTCTCAAATCTCATAAATGTATCTCTGGCCTCAGCCGTCCGGCTGACCCATCTCAAATATCAATATCTCATCATCTAGCGGCCACGGTCGGTATCCTCTGGATATCCGCCGTCCCAAACAGTCACCGGTAGGTAATCCGTCCCCTGCCAGGCTCAACGTCAACACCACATTCCTCTTGCCCCGGGGTACCTTACCCGGCCCACCATGTACCCGTGCCGGTTCCTCTACTCCTCGACACGGATTTCCAAAACCACAGCAAACTCATGGTGGACGACACTTACATCACTAGAAAACCGCAATTTACATATTTTAAAAAATATAATAAGTTTAGAAATTTTGCAGCTTTCCCCCGAAATCCAGCAATATCATAAAATCTCAAGAAATCCTCATAAGTGCATATATCAGTGATAATGAATGCATATGGTATCAATAATCAAGTTGCGATGTGTGAATAATGGATTAAGCATGAACAATTAATATGATGAAGTACATGCACATGAATAGCAATTCTACGGTTTCATTTTAAGGAATTAAAGGCAATAGCACAAGTTTAAGTATCCATTAGTGAAAGGTTTAAATTTAAAGGTTATCTAGTGTGGTGACATGGCAATTACCAGGGTGTGTGTGTAAGCATGAATAGTGCTCGTGCTGCATATAAAAACCCTGGCAATGGTGCAGGTGTCCTATAAAATGGTTTCGTATAGGTATGTCAATATAATGCATGGATGCAGCAATTAGTCAAATAAGTATTTCACCCCTAATTACTAATATCACTAAGGGTCTTGTAAGTTACTAAAACTATCGGGCGGCTTGCGCAAACCAACGATAGTCCCCTGTAGATATTACATCTACTCACCGGAATCCCTGGCTAGCTGTGTCCAATCACCGCTTTTCCCTTTCGCGCCGCGTCTGACGTCTCCGCGACCGAACCTGGAATTTACATCAATACCAAACATAAGGTTACATATCAAGAACGATGCAAAACCCCAAAGAAACTACTAAAGTTCGCTAGCTAGGTACAACGTGCACAAAGTGCGCGGAACACACGCGAAAATCGCAAAAACTGCCAAAAAACGCCGATTTGGTCGCCCGACAAAACTAAAACCCGACTACCCAAAAATCCGCACTCACGCATCCTAAAAGTCGTAGGACAAGCCATTACAATCATCAAGATATCAAAATTAATTCATCACATAATTTTATAACAAAACTAGTAAGCATTTGTATTCCAAAATCGGTGCAAAAATCGCCGATTTGCGACAAAACGACTACAATCTAGCATAATCACCTAAGTCACACCATTAGATAACCACTACACAAAATTTCAACACATTAACCATGCTCCAAAACCTAAATTCCACAACCAACCCTTTCTTGATTTTTCTCAAAAGCAATTGCAAATCAAAATCCATACTAGAAAAACTTAACTAACGCTAATTTCAAACCCAATTAGCAAGTTAACCTTCTAGATTAGGTTAGCAAAACAACTAGATAACAAATTAGGTTTAATCAACTAAATAATGGTTTCTAAACCTTAATTCAACTCATTAATCATGCTTCACAACCCATTTCCATACACTAACCCCTTTCTAGATTTTCCTAAAAGAACAATTTACAACCAAATCACACTTCTAAAATTAACTAAATTAGCATAATTTAAAAACCACATAACAAGGTAACCATATAGATTAGTTAATTAACAACTAGATTAATTACAAAACAATTCAATTAACTATCATGGCTTCAAAACCCTAGTTTAAACAAACTACTCTTTTATAAACTAGATTAGAAATTAGTTAATCTTTTAACACTAAAACCATAAACTTAAAGGAATTTAGCAAAAAGAAAGTAACTTGATGGAAATTATACCTCAAGATCTATGGATCAAGCAAGTGATTTGCCTCTAAGGATGGCTTCCTAGCTCCAAGATTCAAGCAAGAATGGCTAAGGATAATGATAGCATAAGGATTTTGTTTGGATTTTTGAATTAATTATGGATTTTGATGTGTTTTCTTGAAGAAATTGAAGAAAAATGAAAAGAAAAGAGATGAAGAAGAGGGAGTGCAGGTTTCGGCCAGAGGAGAGCATGGGGGAGGGTGTGGGTGAGTGGGAAAGTCATGGTCAAGTCTCCAAAAGTCAAATGCACCATACCTTATCAACTATAATTAAAATAAATCAATAAACCCCTAATTCAACTGAAGAAAGCAAACAAGGAAATGAGGCCAGAAATTTCTGGACTTGCACAAGGTGGGGCTGTCCTATGGCTGAGGGAAAAGAGAGAGGGGTTTTACAAAAGAAATTTTATGCAAAAAGGCCCCCTACAAGTCAAAAATTGCAAGTTTTAGCTCAAAATTCAATAAATTCGTTTCATATCATAAAAATTTGTTAAAAATCAAAATAAATTACTAAAAATTTATGTTACCACTAGTTTTTAATTATCATAATTTTAGAGATTAAAATTAGCCCGGAAAAATTTGTATTTATCGCTAATTTAATGTATTTTCTTACCGGCTTAAAATAATATTAAAAAATTGAAAAATTAGGGAAAATTTTTAAACGACCAGAATTTCATAATTAACTCATTAGCTACTAAAAACAAGCAATTACCTATCCATTTTAGGTATAATTAGCCCTAAACAGCAAAATAACAAGAAAGACGGTTTTCGGAAAAATACCGAATTTTCACCGAATTTCAGGAAAACACCAAAACGACTTTTCAAGACGCTACAATCTTCCCCCCTTAAAGAAATTCGGTCCCCGAATTTAAAAAATATAGCTACGCGTACCTTCGAAGAGATGGGGATATTTCTTCCTCATCTCGCCCTCGGTCTCCTAGGTAACCTCCTTGCTGCTCGGGCTACGCCAAAGGACCTTGACGGTTGGTATAATCTTCAACCTCAACTTCTTCATCTGCCGATCCAGGATGGCCACCGGCTGCTCTGCAAAAGAAAGGTCGCGCTCTAGCTGGACTGTCGGGTGCTGAATCGCATGCGAAGGGTCGTGAAGGTACTTGCGGAGCATCGAAACATGGAAGACGGGGTGAACATCGGGAAAGCTGGGAGGAAGAGCCAAACGATATGCAACAGCGCCAACCCGCTTGAGGATCTCGAAGGGACCTACGAATCTAGGGCTAAGCTTCCCCTTTCGCCCAAAACGCATCACGCCCTTCATCGGGGAGACTTTCAGAAAAACATTGTCGCCAACTGCGAACTCTAATCTGCGACGGCGCCTATCTGCATAGGATTTCTGCCTGCTCTGAGCCGCTCTCATCCGGTCTCGGATCAACTGTATCTTCGCTGTCGTCTCCTCAACAAGCAGCAGCCCCAAAATGCTGCTCTCGCTGAGCTCTGTCCAACAAACGGGCGATCTGCATCTCCTCCCATACAATGCCTCGAAAGGTGCCATCTGAATAGTATCCTGGAAGCTGTTGTTGTAGGAGAACTCCACTAGAGGTAAATGATGATCCCAGCTACCACCAAAGTCTAAAACGCACGCTCTGAGCATGTCCTCGAGAGTCTGAATGGTCCGCTCTGACTGTCCGTCGGTCTGCGGATGAAACGCTGTGCTGAAGCTCAAACGAGTGCCCAAAGCCTCCTGAAGTCTCTGCCAAAGTCGGCTGGTGAACTGAGTGCCTCGATCTGACACGATACAAGTTGGTACGCCATGTAGTCGCACGATCTCGTCAATATAGAGCTGAGCATAATGAGCGAAGCTGAAAGTCGTCTTCACTGGAAGGAAGTGAGCCGCTTTCGTCAATCTATCCACGATCACCCAGATGGAGTCGTACCCTCGACTGGTCCTGGGTAGACCCACAACGAAATCCATCGAAATCTGCTCCCATTTCCACTCTGGAATGGGTAACGGCTGTAGCTCTCCTGCGGGCCTCTGGTGCTCGGCCTTGACTTGCTGACAAGTCAGGCATCTCGAAACGAACTCCGTAATGTCCCTCTTCATCCCGTCCCACCAGTAGGTCTCTCTCATATCATGGTACATCTTGGTGGAACCGGGGTGGACACTATACACTGATCGGTGTGCCTCCTCAAGAATGTCGCGCCGCAATCCATCAGCATCTGGTACGCACAGTCTAGATCCATATCGTAAAATCCCCTGATCGTCAACCACGAACTCGGAAAATCTGCCCTGTCCCATCTGTGCCATGATCTCTGAGCAACGGTCGTCACTGCGCTGTGCCTCATATATACGGTCAAGCAACTGTGGGCGTGCACTAACATGCGCGAGCTGTCCCCCTGTCTGAGTGAACTCGAACTCAACTCGGCTATCGCATAACATCTGCCAATCTGCTGACGACTGCCTCTGCACTGCGCGTAAAAAGGATAGACTACCCCCGGGCCTCCTACTCAACGCATCTGCCACCACATTTGCCTTGCCGGGGTGATATAAGATCTCGCAGTCGTAGTCTTTCACCAACTCCATCCAACGACGCTGTCTGAGGTTCAGGTCTCACTACTGAAATATGTACTTTAAGCTCTTGTGATCGGTGAATATCTGACATGACTCGCCGTAAAGGTAATGTCGCCAAATCTTCAGTGCAAAGACCACTGCAGCCATCTCCAAATCATGAGTGGGGTAGTTCTGTTCATGCTTCTTCAACTGCCGAGAAGCATAAGCGATCACCCGGCCATGCTGCATCAATACGCATCCTAATCCCACTCGCGAAGCATCACAGTAGACAACAAACCCGCCTGATCCCGAAGGCAAAGATAATACCGGCGCCGTAGTCAAACAAGTCCGTAGCCGCTGAAAACTGCGCTCGCACTCCTCTGTCCAGATGAAAGGAACTCCCTTCCGGGTCAAACCGGTCAAAGGTGCAGCTATACGGGAGAAGTCCTGAACAAAACGCCTGTAGTAGCCCGCCAAGCCTAGAAAACTACGGATCTCAGTCACCGATGTAGGTCGGGGCCACTGCTGAACAGCCTCAATCTTCTTCGGGTCCACACAAATGCCGTCTCTCGTAACCACGTGACCCAAGAATCCGACGTTGTCCAGCCAGAATGCACACTTGGAGAACTTCGCGAACAGCTGGTGCTCCCTCAGAGTCTGTAACGTAATCCGCAAGTGCTGCTCGTGCTCCTCTCTGCTCCGGGAGTACACCAAGATATCATCGATAAACACGATGATGAACAAGTCAAGATACGGCCTGAATGTACGGTTCATCAAATCCATGAATGCTGCTGGGGCGTTGGTGAGTCCGAACGACATCACCAAAAACTCGTAGTGGCCGTAGCGCGTGCGAAAAGCTGTCCTCGGTATATCCTCCTGTCGAACTCGCAGCTGATGGTATCCTGATCGCAAGTCGATCCTCGAAAAATACCCCGCACCCTTAAGCTGGTCGAATAAATCATCAATGCGCGGCAACGGATATCTGTTCCGAACGGTAACTTTGTTCAGCTGGCGGAAGTCGATACATAAGCGCAAACTTCCATCCTTCTTCTTGACAAACAGGACCGGAGCACCCCACAGAGAAACACTCGGTCGAATAAGCCCCTTATCTAACAAATCCTGCAACTGATCCTTCAGCTCTCGAAGCTCTGCCGGGGCCATCCGATAAGGCGGTATAGAAATGTAAGTCGATGTAGTACACCCCAGTACTTGTGGGGAGGCGGAATTTTCAAAAACGATCATGTTTAAAGAAGGAACATCGACTAACCGCTTGAATCGAAGCTAAACTTTAAATAACCGTACACAAAGAGTTTCTTATCAATTGTGTTTAGGGATTATACCTAATGAAACCGGTCCTTCGTCTTTGTGTCCTCCTTTGTTCTCCTCGACCTTCTCTATGTAGTAGACGATCCACCCGAGAGCAAAACACCAAGCTACACCTCTAACTTGAGGTAACTAATCTACTTTGATTGCTAATCAAAGAAGAAAGGATGATATAGAGTGAAGGTAATGGATGTTTAAGTCTAACAAATCCTTTGATCTCAACACATGAGGATTAAGGATTAGTCTCTTGAAGATGAGAGCTTGAGGAGAGAGAATATGATAATGATAATGAGATGAGAAAGTGAGTGTATCATAATATATTATGAAGCATTCTCATTTTAGAATAATGAATAATAGAAATGAATAAGCATGCTTCATAAATGAAAAGAGGTGATTCATTAAGCATGTGTCATTATCATTTATGGTGCAATAATGATAATGATGAATCACTCTCATGACTCACAATCTTATCCAAAGTAACCTCTTTAGTCACATCTTCTAGAAGCTTCTCGTACAATTAGGAGAACGCCCCTCCAATCCGCAAAAATACGGAAAAACTTTAGACTGTAAAAATCCAATAACCGGATACCAGTAACTGGCTTAAACCAAAGCCGACTGGTAAAAACTGTCCGAAAGTCGTACGTGCGTAAACGCACGTATGCGTCCGAACCCTTTGTCGCAAAACCATGCGACCTCTATATCGTTTCGCCTGGAGTAGAAAACTCTCTGTGTGGGACTCTAGAGACTCGACTACTACGCTGGCAGTGGGTTTAACCACAGACCGCAAGCGGCACTAGCTGTACGTAACGGTCCCCAGGTAGTTGTCGATAAGAAGGCCGATGAGAAAACCCATCCGAACTCCTACTGAGTCTGATGTGACAATCTCCATACAGTCCGGTCCGTTCGTCCAAGACTATCGCATATCGGGCCTAGGGGGGCGGCAAGCGTCAGTCCCCTAATAGCGGTATAAGTCGTGTCGGAGGGAAGCCCATTACACCCTGAGAAACTACTGGAACCTACCAGCAAATCTCGCTTGCCCTGGCCAGGGACTTTGCGTAATGGCTCTCTGACACAGCACGATATCTACTCCCAATACCGGGAGGGACGAATCCTGTCTAACCGCCACTGCCTCCAAGTGCTCGGGACTGCACCCAACTGCTACCTGTTTGCATGACTCCTTTGAGCCGTGGTAGGGTAGCAATCTAAGAACAGTGGGACACACTCGAGGCGAAGTAGCAGTGTCAAGTCTGCGGACTACGCTGTACTCATATCACCTGGGAACTGTTCACTGACGACTGGTATCAAACCAACCAACAGTTCCCTGTGAGTCCTGTCCGGTATACCCGTAACCTAACGAGCACCTGTATACTATCTCCAGTACGACGTACTGACGGCTGTGGGACAGACCATCTCCCCAACTGGGATGAGAAGCATACACACCAGTCTACTCCGGAGTATCGATGCTCTGTCTCGATAATCCAACGACCAGGGACCTGAATAAGGATGTGCTTGTAGACTACCCAGCCCCCACTAGTATGACTGCCATCACAACGGTGGTAGACAAGCAAGATCCTAAGAGCTCTATCAATACGTACACTCACATATTAAGATAGAAAAACCAAGTAGCATACTACCATGTTTAGTAAGACTGTTATATACATGTGAATATCCCAAGCTTCCATTAAGTAATATACAAACTAGTATGATACAGTAATGGCCTTCTAGGGCATAAACACTGACAATCTCCCACTTGCACTAGGGCCATGTACTGGCATATCGTAGACCAATGATCTCGAGCAGCCTCTCGAACTGAATCTGAGGAAGGGCCTTCGTGAATGGATCAGCAATGTTCTCTTCAGAAGCAACTCTCCGAACCTCGATCTCCTGACGATCAATGATCTCCCTGATCAGGTGATACAGCCTCAAGATGTGTCTGGACTTCTGATGGGACCTTGGTTCCTTCGCTAAAGCTGTAGCTCCGTTGTTGTCTCAATACAGAGATATTGGATCAACTATGGTAGGAACCACCTGAAGTTATGTTAAGAACTTCTTCATCCAGACTGCTTCTTTTGCGGCATCGCAAGCAGCTATATACTCCGCTTCCATCGTCGAGTCGGCAACGGTGTCCTGCTTGGAGCTCTTCCAGCACACCGCCCCTTCATTGAGGGTAAAGACATAACCCGACATGGACTTGGAATCGTCCTTATCACTCTGGAAGCCGGAATCAGCAAAGGCCTCCAACCTGAGGTCTTTTCCGCCGTAAACCAAGAACATCTCCTTAGTCCTCCCTAGGTACTTGAGAATGTTCTTTACTGCTATCCAGTGTTTCTCCCCTGGGTCTGACTGATACCGGCTTACCACGCTCAGTGCGTAAGCTACATCTGGTCTGGTACACAACATCGCATACATTATAGAGCCTACCGCAGAAGCGTAGGGTATAATAGACATGCGTTCCCTTTCCAAATCAGTCTTGGGAGACATCTCTTTGGAGAGGGTGATTCCGTGACAAGCCGGTAGATTACCGCGCTTAGAATCTTCCATACTGAATCTTTTCAGTATAGTGTCGATATACCTGGACTGCGAAAGTCCCAACATCCTCTTGGATCTATCACGATAGATCCGGATCCCCAGAATGTAAGAGGCATCACCCAGGTCTTTCATGGAGAACCTGTGTGACAAGAATCCTTTGACAGATTGTAGCATAGGAATATCATTTCCTATCAATAGAATGTCATCCACGTACAAGACGAGGAATACGACACTTCTGGCCACAACTTTACTATATATGCACGGTTCATCTGAATTTTTGATAAAGTCATATTCTTTGACTGTCTCATCAAAACAGATGTTCCAACTCCGCGATGCCTTCTTTAGTCCATAAATGGACTTAAGCAGCTTGCATACTTTCCCGCTGCTCCCACTCTGATTGAAACCCTCTGGCTGATCCATATAGACGCACTCTTCTAAATTTCCATTCAGAAAAGCCGTCTTTATGTCCATCTGCCAGATTTCATAATCATGGAAGGCAGCAATAGCAAGAAGGACCCGAATGGATTTGAGCATAGCCACTGGAGAAAAAGTTTCGTCATAGTCCAAACCAGGTCTTTGACGAAAACCCTTTGCAACAAGTCTAGCCTTATAGGTTTCCACCTGTCCATCTACACCAATCTTTTTCTTGAAGATCCATTTGCATCCTATGGGTTTTACCCCATCTGGAGCAAAGTCCAAAGTCCATACTTTGTTGGTGTACATGGACTCCATCTCGGTCCGCATTGCATCTAGCCATCGTACCGAGTCGCCGCTCTGGATGGCCTGCCGGAAGTCAGTAGGTTCATCATCTTCTATGATGCAATCCTCTCTATCCCCGTCTATGAGAAAACCGTAGTATCTCTCAGGCGGATGAGACGGCCTACTACTCCTGCGGAGGGGTGCGGGAATGTTCTGTTCTTCTTGAACCTCTGGTTCTACCATACTTTCAGTAGCAGTTTGTGGTTCTGGAATTTCTTCCAGTTCTATTTTGCTCCCACTTATTTCCTTTTCTAAAAACTGATTTTCCAGAAAATGGGCATTACGAGAAACAAAAACCTTTTGTTCATCTACGTAATAGAAATAATATCCCTTGGAGTTCTTTGGATATCCCACAAACATACATTTTACTGATCGTGCCTCGAGCTTGTCCACATGCTGCTTCTTAACAAAAGCTGGACATCCCCAAATCTTCATATGCTGAAGATGGGGTTTCTTCCCAGTCCACATCTGATATGGAGTGGTAGGCACAGTCTTGGTAGGAGCCCTGTTCAGAAGATATGCCGCTGATTCTAGCGCATAACCCCAGAAAGATCGCGGTAACTCAGTATTACTCATCATGGATCGTACCATATCCAAAAGGGTTCGATTCCGTCTCTCCGATACACCGTTATGCTGTGGAGTGTATGGAGGAGTAAGCTGAGAGAGAATTCCTTTCTCTTTTAGGTAACCTAGGAACTCGGCACTTAAGTATTCTCCACCTCGATCAGATCTTAGTGTCTTAATACTTTTTCCTGTTTGGTTTTCTACTTCATTCTTATACTCTTGGAATTTCTCAAAAGCCTCGGATTTATGTTTCATCAGATAAATGAATCCGTATCTTGAGTAATCATCCGTGAAAGTAATGAAGTAGGAATAACCACCTCTCGCATGTGTAGACATTGGACCGCATACATCGCTGTGTATGAGTCCTAAGAGCTCGCTCGCTCTTACTCCTTGTCCAGTGAATGGAGTCTTTGTCATCTTTCCTTTGAGACAAGATTGACAAGTGTCATAAGATTGATATTCGAACAAGTCCAAATATCCTTCTCTATGCAACTTAGTCAACCTTCTCTCATTGATGTGACCCAGTCTACAATGCCATAAGAAAGCTTTATTTAAATCTGGAGACTTTCTTTTTAGTGTGTTCTGGACATTGAAAATTTGGAGTTGGTTTAAAACATATATGCCGTTATTTAGAGTACCGGACCCAATCAAATCATGATTAAGGTGGATGTTGACAACATCTCTTACAAACGTGAAATCATAACCTTTATTTGATAACAAGGAAACTGATATGATATTACACGTTAAGCTGGGTACAAAATAACAGTTATGTAAAACCAAAATGTGTCCACTCGTCAATCCTAGATGATAGTCCCCGACGGACGCAGCTCCCACGCTAGCTCCGTTAGCAACCCTGAGGATCATATCACCTTCCTTCAGCACTCTACGGTTTCTCAGTGCCTGCAATGAATTGCAAATATGAGATCCTGATCCGGTATCCAATACCCAGGAAGTAGAGTTGATCGACAGACAATTCTCAATTACAAACACACCTGAAGTCGAAGCCACAGCTTGCTTCGGTTCCTGGTTCTTGGCGTTCCACGCCTTGCAATCCTTCTTCCAGTGCCTTTTCCTGTGACAATGGAAGCACTCATCCTGGCCAACTATCGGTACTGCAGTCTTTTTCTTTCCCTTCCCTCCCACCTTACTAACACCTCCTCTAGGTCTGGGTGCGGCCTTCTTCTTCTTTCCTTTGGCCCTAGCCTTGGACCCGGAAGAAGATGTACCGCCAACAAACATAGCGGGTGTTTCCCTTGAATTCTTCAAGGTGCCCTCTGCACTCCTTAACATGTTCAGGAGTTCCGGAAGTTCAACTTCTTTTCTTTGAAGATTGAAGTTCAGGATAAACTGGGCGTAGGTGTGAGGAAGGAACTGGAGAATAAGGTCTGTATAGAGCTCATTATCCAAAGTCGTCCCAAGGTCTGCGAGCTCTTTTATATAGCCGATCATCTTTAGGACATGTTCACCTACCGATGACCCGACAGCCAACCTCGCTCGAAACAAGTTCTTAGAGGTCTCGTATCTTGCTATACGAGATTGCTCTCCATAAAGTTCCTTTGTATGGAGAAATATGCCATCTAGGGACATATCCTCGTGCCTCCTCTGATGTTCATTGTTCATCGAGCCAGGCACGATGCACTTGGCTCTCGCGCAATCTGAATCCCAGGTTTTGCGGATTTCCTTATCCGCATTGCTGGATTTGGGACCAGGGACAGCAGGTGCCGTAGCGGGGAGGACGTACCCCAGTTTGTCATAGGTCAAAGCCATTTTGACATTCCGCAGCCAATCTTTATAGTTTGGCCCCGTCAGTATATTTTTCTCTAAAAGTAACTTAAGTCCAGTCATTTTCAGGGTCGCTGCAATTAGGAGAGAGAGAAGAAAACTCTTTAGCATGATGCTCTTGCAAGTTTAGAGTGGTTTTTAGTTTATCTAAACTGGATGGCTCCCACTGTTTCTCGAATCCTTCCTCAAACCATAAAAGAAGAATTAGCCAAGATTATTCTCACCGTACAATACTTGCTTAACCGTTCAGCCAGGCTGGTGTCGATACTTCGAGGGAGGTTTTCCAACGCTTTCGCGAAGTTCCTTAATTAACTAACCTCTTTTCTCTGTGGGCGTAACCCCGCTGACACTTTTCTGGACACCTACTAGGTTTATAGCATTGATCGTTAAGTGACGAATATCCTGATAAGTAGCATATACTCACAGTAGGATCGGGATCCAAATATCATCGTCTGATAATGTTGTAGGAATGCTACCAACATTCATCAAACTCAAAATGGTATGCATCTCTTTGCAAATTTCAGTTTCTTTAGAAATTCCCGATATAAGTTTTTGCCCCATGCTCTTATGACCTTGGCTTTGGTCAAAATGTCATAAGTCACATGTCAAGTTCTACCCGTCATTATCTTGTCAATTTGAACCCATCCGTATATACCCCTGACTTTGGTCAAATGGTAATACGACTGTCCCAAACCAACTCATCTATCTTATGCAACAAATGAAAACCCAGTAGCTACCAAACACTATGCCTTGACTTTGGCCAAAATGCATAGCTTGAATACTACTGAATACCCAAATGAAATGACGGAGGGCTACGACTGGTTTTGGCGAAACCGTGAACGTAGTGAACTTGATATAACCGAAGGAACCTGATAGCTTTTAAAAGGAGTGGTTAAAGCTCCGCATTTAAAAATATCTGTTTTAAAAATAACCGAGTGGTTTCTTTTAAATTGTTCCAACGATTAAAACTTTGGTTTATTTTCTTTGCATTATAGATAATGCGTCCCATCATTAACCTATCATTGCAGAAAACAACGAAAATACAACGTCCTCTTATGCCATCCGTATTCGCCACGGGGTCCCGTCATCACCCGTTAGGTTACTTAACTAACGACAGAGCGGGGGCTGGGCTAGCGCGGGTGTAAAACATAAGTGACGTCTAAATAGCTATCATAAATATAGATATTTTACATTCGTCTGACGCAATGATATACATTCCAGAACACAGATAAACAATATTGGATTTGCAAGCAATCTGTATTTCTTTTGAGCCTGCAAGAAAAGACAGATTACACAGTTGTGATGAATAGCCGTTACCCCACCCTCGACCCCTACGGGTACGGCAAACTACCCACCCGGCAGTTTGTGTACCCCACCTTGGGTCAGTCCAAGGAGCAAAAACAGTAAAATGAAATAATACAACGGTGGCTACAACCGCAACCTGGATGTGCCCCGCAAAATAATATTACAACAAATTACATTTACAACAAATGAATTAAACAATTACCAATTGCTAAACCCCGGCTATACACCACAACAGTCCAATACAGTTTATATGCACAAACAGATATAACCATTTCAGAAATGTGCAACCCCCTGCCAACCGACATACTAGCAGTTGGGGGAGGTTTACGAACACATTTATCAATCACAGATATAATCCAACATGCAAATACTGTACAATTTCGATCGACTAAACATCTTTAATATTGCTCCAAAAACTGCTCTGTAAACTGGAGACCTGAGCAAAATTAAAAAATTCCAGAAAATCCAAAATTTCACAGAGAAGCAACAGAAGAAAAATCGGCTCCTGACTCGCCAACTCGGCGGCGGAAGCGCGGCGACTCAGTAGGCTGAGGCCGCGGTTCCGCGGCGAGTTAGGCGATTCAGGCGACTGTTTTTCTTGGGTGTTCTACTGGTGTCATGTCAAGCTCTCTGAACTTACCTGAAAAATTTTTGGACATCATTTTAAGTTCGACAAAAACTGAACAGATTTAGGGTTTTCCCGCTTCGTTTTTCCGTTCGAAATTCGTACAAATTTGCAATTATGTTATTTAGTGTTTAGCGAGGCTCTGATACCACTGTAAGTCGATGTAGTACACCCCAGTACTTGTGGGGAGGCGGAATTTTCAAAAACGATCATGTTTAAAGAACGAATATCGACCAACCGCTTGAATCGAAGCTAAACTTTAAATAACCGTACACAAAGAGTTTCTTATCAATTGTGTTTAGGGATTATACCTAATGAAACCGGTCCTTCGTCTTTGTGTCCTCCTTTGTTCTCCTCGACCTTCTCTAGGTAGTAGACGATCCACCCGAGAGCAAAACACCAAGCTACACCTCTAACTTGAGGTAACTAATCTACTTTGATTGCTAATCAAAGAAGAAAGGATGATATAGAGTGAAGGTAATGGATGTTTAAGTCTAACTAATCCTTTGATCTCAACACATGAGGATTAAGGATTAGTCTCTTGAAGATGAGAGCTTGAGGAGAGAGAATATGATAATGATAATGAGATGAGAAAGTGAGTGTATCATAATATATTATGAAGCATTCTCATTTTAGAATAATTTATAATAGAAATGAATAAGCATGCTTCATAAATGAAAAGAGGTGATTCATTAAGCATGTGTCATTATCATTTATGGTGCAATAATGATAATGATGAATCACTCTCATGACTCACAATCTTATCCAAAGTAACCTCCTTAGTCACATTTTCTAGAAGCTTCTCGTACAATTACGAGAACGCCCCTCCAATCCGCAAAAATACGGAAAAACTTTAGACTGTAAAAATCCAATAACCGGATACCAGTAACTGGCTTAAACCAAAGCCGACTGGTAAAAACTGTCCGAAAGTCGTACGTGCGTAAACGCACGTATGCGTCCGAACCCTTTGTCGCAAAACCATGCGACCTCTATATCGTTTCGCCTGGAGTAGGAAACTCTCTGTGTGGGACTCTAGAGACTCGACTACTACGCTGGCAGTGGGTTTAATCACAGACCGCAAGCGGCACTAGCTATACGTAACGGTCCCCAGGTAGTTGTCGATAAGAAGGCCGATGAGAAAACCCATCCGAACTCCTACTGAGTCTGATGTGACAATCTCCATACAGTCCGGTCCGTTCGTCCAAGACTATCGCATATCGGGCCTAGGGGGCGGCAAGCGTCAGTCCCCTAATAGCGGTATAAGTCATGTCGGAGGGAAGCCCATTACACCCTGAGAAACTACTGGAACCTACCAGCAAATCTCGCTTGCCCTGGCCAGGGACTTTGCGTAATGGCTCTCTGACACAGCACGATATCTACTCCCAATACCGGGAGGGACGAATCCTGTCTAACCGCCACTGCCTCCAAGTGCTCGGGACTGCACCCAACTGCTACCTGTTTGCACGACTCCTTTGAGCCGTGGTAGGGTAGCAATCTAAGAACAGTGGGACACACTCGAGGCGAAGTAGCAGTGTCAAGTCTGCGGACTACGCTGTACTCATGTCACCTGGGAACTGTTCACTGACGACTGGTATCAAACCAACCAACAGTTCCCTGTGAGTCCTGTCCGGTGTACCCGTAACCTAACGAGCACCTGTATACTATCTCCAGTACGACGTACTGACGGCTGTGGGACAGACCATCTCCCCAACTGGGATGAGAAGCGTACACACCAGTCTACTCCGGAGTATCGATGCTCTGTCTCGATAATCCAACGACCAGGGACCTGAATAAGGATGTGCTTGTAGACTACCCAGCCCCCACTAGTGTGACTGCCATCACAACGCTGGTAGACAAGCAAGATCCTAAGAGCTCTATCAATACGTACACTCACATATTAAGATAGAAAAACCAAGTAGCATACTACCATGTTTAGCAAGACTGTTATATACATGTGAATATCCCAAGCTTCCATTAAGTAATATACAAACTAGTATGATACAGTAATGGCCTTCTAGGGCATAAACACTAACAAGAAATAGGCCCCGAACCGGGAATCAAATCAATGCAGAACTCAACATCGCGCTCAGGCGGTAGCCCAGGTAGCTCATCAGGGAAAACATCAGGGAACTCACAAACTACCGGGACCCGGTCTAACGGAACCTCTGCAGCTCGAGTATCACAAATAGACGCTAAGAATCCCTGACACCCCTTCCGCAAGAGTTGACCAGCGCGAAGAGACGAAATTAAGCTGGGAAGGGTGACACTGCGGTCTCCCTGAATAACAAGGACTGGCTCTCCCGGAAAGCTAAATCTGACTGCCTTCTCACGGCAGTCCACCGAAGCATAACAAGTGGCTAGCCAATCCATGCCCAGAAGCACATCAAAGTCCAACATATCGAGGAGTATCAAATCAACTGATGAATCCCTCTCCCCGATATGAACGGAACACAAACGAAAAACAAAACGAGCGACAAACGACTCGCCTACCGGAGTAACAACAACAAGCGGCTAATCTAACGACGACGACTCACGGCCCAAAATCGGTGCAAAGTGTGTAGAGACGTACGAATGTGTGGAACCTGGGTCGAATAATACCCGTGCGTCGAAAGAACAAACTGGCAAGGTACCTGTCACAACGACATTGGATGCCTGTGCATCCTGCGGTGTCAAAGCAAAAACTCGGGCCTGTCCTCCACCGATAGCGGGCTGACCTCGACCTCGGCCTCTGCCTCCTCGTCCTCTCTGAACAGGACCGCCACGTCCACGGCCTCTGGGTGCACCTAACTGGCGTGGAGCATCGCCTGGGGTAGGAAGTAGGGCTCTTTGAGGAGGGGGTGGTGATGGTGGTAGGGTCATATGCGGAACTGTCGCTGCTCCCTGTCGTCTCACCGGACAGTCTCTGACAAGATGGTGCAAACTCCCGCACCTAAAACATCCTGGCGACGGCTGCTGCCCCTGGGGATAAGAACCATATTACTGTCCCCGCCCAAATCCTCTGCCAGGCCTATCTCTCGGAAAGAATCTGGCGCGCTGCCTCTGAGACGGTACATCGGTGCGAATCCTCTTCGGCCCAGAAACGGCCGAAGTCCGTGATATGCGTGCCTCCATCCGCAATGCCGTATCCATAGCCGCTGAATAAGTGTGTAGTGCTGGGCGCCAATGGCAAGATATAGCTGGGCATTAAGTCCCTGTACGAACCTCTTCACCATCTTCTCCTCGGTATCCACCAAATACTGAGCATATCGGGATAACTGTGTAAACTGGATGTCATACTCAGACACCGTCATCCCAGGTGTCTTGACTAAGGCCTCGAAGCTACGAGCTCTGGCGTCACGAACGCTCTCTGGAAGGAAACGGGCTAGAAAGACCGCTGTAAACTCGACCCAAGTCATAGGCAGTAGACCTGCAGCTCGACCTCTCAAGACTGACTCCCACCATGTCTGCGCGAGACCCTCTAGTCGGAAACTCGCAAGCTCTACCCATCGATCATCCGAACATCTCAGCGAACGGCAGATCCTGGCTAAACTGTCAAGGAACGTCTGTGGGTCCTCCGCTGCCTCGGTGCCGGTGAATACTGGAGGTCTCAGCCTCATGAAATCCTGTAGTGAAACCGGAATGGCCACGGTGGTAGTAGTAGGAGCAGGTATCATGGTCGTCTGTGATGTAGTAGGTACGTCATCCGGCCTCGGTGTACGACTGGCTGCAACTAGGGATCCTACCATCTGACGTAGCTCCTGCATGCCTCCCATCATCTGTCGCAACTCCTCCATACCGGTCTCGAGCCTATCCATACGGCCTGGGGAAGGTGGATCGGTATGTCCCTGCGGCGTAGGCATACCACCCTGCTCAGTCCTAGTCTCGGACGAGCCAGTTCGAATCTCGTCTCTGGCGGCAGCCCTCTGTGCCCTCGTAGCCTTCGGCGGCATAGTGGCTGTTACAGGAAAACGGATAGTAAGGACAGTGCAATAGGATCATAGGATACACGGAATTGAAGAAGGAATTTTTCAAGCAAGTATATCCTAAAGTCACTTAGGCGGAGTACCGTATCGTAAGTATGCCGCGGACATACGCACGCTACGTTACCCTGCTTAAGTCACTTACTCCATCTACCAAGGGTCATCCTACACTCACAAAGGTAAAACCTATCGCTCTGATACCAACTTTGTCACGACCCGCAGGGTACGGAACGTGACTGGCACTTAAGTTTACGAAACGTCTAAAGACATCCATAAAGTAAGTAAGCCAAAGCCCAGAAAACAAAACCAATTAAGCAAAAGAGTGAAGAAAACCCAAACAATTGAAAGCGAGTTTATCAAATAAGTCATGTAAAACCCTTTATAAAAACAATACCAATTTTTCCAAAAATTTCGGCAGAGTCTCCTTTGTAAATACTGGCCCCCAAAATGGGTACAACAAAAATATGCATGAATCCAACAAAATAGGGCATCCCCAAGAGGGAGCTAGCTCTTCGCCACAAGGCGGTCACAAATCCCACGCAATATAAAATGACAACAAGCAAATAATCATAATGAAGCATAAGAAAACATCATGTCGACTCAAGTGAGTTCGATCCCAAAATACAGCATAAAAGTCCCCAAACCTCACAGTCTCGTTTCTAGGTCAATATACAATAATACTGGTAGAAACAGTAGATGGAGTACACTAGATACAAAGAATATACAAGGTGGTACAAAAATAATAACATAACCCACCTATGATCAAATCTCGAGCTCAGGCAAAAGAGGCAAAAGAACAAGTGCGCCCGCCGCTACTGAACTGACGGAGCGGACCTGCAAAAGACTGTGGCACAACGGGGGTGAGTTGCCAACTCGTGAGTAATAAATAACATCTACAAAGGCTATCGTATGCATGCACACAAGCATCCTAGCATCTATAATACAGGTATGACTGGATGCACTAGCAGGTGTGTATACAACATCAGTGTACGAATATGTATGCAACATGAATATCTGAGATCTCCATAGTTATATATAAGAAACATTTCATCTCTTTTTTGTTTTTGAAACTCTTTTAGAATGCCAGCATAATACTCAAAGAATCGACGAGAACCGGTGTCCAGCAACGACACCCAAAAGCTGTCTCAAATCTCATAAATTTATCTCTGGCCTCAGCCGTCCGGCTGACCCATCTCAAATATCAATATCTCATCATCTAGCGGCCACGGTCGGTATCCTCTGGATATCCGCCTTCCCAAACAGTCACCGGTAGGTAATCCGTCCCCTGCCAGGCTCAACGTCAACACCACATTCCTCTTGCCCCGGGGTACCTTACCGGGCCCACCATGTACCCGTGCCGGTTCCTCCACTCCTCGACACAGATTTCCAAAACCACACCAAACTCATGGTGGACGACACTTACATCACTAGAAAACCGCAATTTACATATTTTAAAAAATATAATAAGTTTAGAAATTTTGCAGCTTTCCTCCAAAATCCAGCAATATCATAAAATCTCAAGAAATCCTCATAAGTGCATATATCAGTGATAATGAATGCATATGGTATCAATAATCAAGTTGCGATGTGTGATTAATGGATTAAGCATGAACAATTAATATGATGAAGTACATGCACATGAATAGCAATTCTACGATTTCATTTTAAGGAATTAAAGGCAATAGCACAAGTTTAAGTATCCATTAGTGAAAGGTTTAAATTTAAAGGTTATCTAGTGTGGTGACGTGGCAATTACCAGGGTGTGTGTGTAAGCATGAATAGTGCTCGTGCTGCATATAAAAACCCTGGCAATGGTGCAGGTGTCCTATAAAATGGTTTCGTATAGGTATGTCAATATAATGCATGGATGCAGCAATTAGTCAAATAAGTATTTCACCCCTAATTACTAACATCACTAAGGGTCTTGTAAGTTACTAAAACTATCGGGCGGCTTGCGCCATCCAACGATAGTCCCCCGTAGATATTACATATACTCACCGGAATCCCTGGCTAGCTGTGTCCAATCACCGCTTTTCCCTTTCGCGCCGCGTCTGACGTCTCCGCGACCGAACCTGGAATTTACATCAATACCAAACAAAAGGTTACATATCAAGAACGACGCAAAACCCCAACGAAACTACTAAAGTTCGCTAGCTAGGTACAACGTGCACAAAGTGCGCGGAACACACGCGAAAATCGCAAAAACTGCCAAAAAACGCCGATTTGGTCGCCCGGCAAAACTAAAACCCGACTACCCAAAAATCAGCACTCACGCATCCTAAAAGTCGTAGGACAAGCCATTACAATCATCAAGATATCAAAATTAATTCATCACATAATTTTATAACAAAACTAGTAAGCATTTGCATTCCAAAATCGGTGCAAAAATCGCCGATTTGCGACAAAACGACTACAATCTAGCATAATCACCCAAGTCACACCATTAGATAACCACTATACAAAATTTCAATACATTAACCATGCTCCAAAACCTAAATTCCACAACCAACCCTTTCTTGATTTTTCTCAAAAGCAATTGCAAATCAAAATCCATACTAGAAAAACTTAACTAACGCTAATTTCAAACCCAATTAGCAAGTTAACCTTCTAGATTAGGTTAGCAAAACAACTAGATAACAAATTAGGTTTAATCAACTAAATAATGGTTTCTAAACCTTAATTCAACTCATTAATCATGCTTCACAACCCATTTCCATACACTAACCCCTTTTTAGATTTTCCTAAAACAACAATTTACAACCAAATCACACTTCTAAAATTAACTAAATTAGCATAATTTAAAAACCACATAACAAGGTAACCATATAGATTAGTTAATTAACAACTAGATTAACTACAAAACAATTCAATTAACTATCATGGCTTCAAAACCCTAGTTTAAACAAACTACTCTTTTATAAACTAAATTAGAAATTAGTTAATCTTTTAACACTAAAACCATAAACTTAAAGGAATTTAGCAAAAAGAAAGTAACTTGATGGAAATTATACCTCAAGATCTATGGATCAAGCAAGTGATTTGCCTCTAAGGATGGCTTCCTAGCTCCAAGATTCAACCAAGAATGGCTAAGGATAATGATAGCATAAGGATTTTGTTTGGATTTTTGAATTAATTATGGATTTTGATGGGTTTTCTTGAAGAAATTGAAGAAAAATGAAAAGAAAAGAGATGAAGAAGAGGGAGTGCAGGTTTCGGCCAGAGGAGAGCATGGGGGAGGGTGTGGGTGAGTGGGAAAGTCATGGTCAAGTCTCCAAAAGTCAAATGCACCATACCTTATCAACTATAATTAAAATAAATCAATAAACCCCTAATTCAACTCAAGAAAGCAAACAAGGAAATGAGGCCAGAAATTTCTGGACTTGCACAAGGTGGGGCTGTCCGAGGGCTGAGGGAAAAGAGAGAGGGGTTTTACAAAAGAAATTTTATGCAAAAAGGCCTCCTACAAGTCAAAAATTGCAAGTTTTAGCTCAAAATTCAATAAATTCGTTTCATATCATAAAAATTTGTTAAAAATCAAAATAAATTACTAAAAATTTATGTTACCACTAGCTTTTAATTATCATAATTTTAGAGATTAAAATTAGCCCGGAAAAATTTGTATTTATCGCTAATTTAATGTATTTTCTTACCGGCTTAAAATAATATTAAAAAATTGAAAAATTAGGGAAAATTTTTAAACGACCAGAATTTCTTAATTAACTCATTAGCTACTAAAAAAAAGCAATTACCTATCCATTTTAGGTATAATTAGCCCTAAACAGCAAAATAACAAGAAAGACGGTTTTCGGAAAAATACCGAATTTTCACCGAATTTCAGGAAAACACCAAAACGACTTTTCAAGACGCTACAATGCTAGTGGGGACATGGTAGTCCATTAGTACATCCTTCAAGGTCCCTAGTCGTGGGTGTATCGAGACGGGGCATCGATATACCAGTGTAGACTAGCATATACCTTCTCGACCCATACAGATGGGTGATGGATGATCCCATATCCATTGGTGTTTGACATCAGAGATGATATACGGGTGCTCAGCAGAGACTGGGTACACTGGACGGACTCGCCGAGAACTCCCAGATGGTATTATACCTTACGTCAGATGGCAGTTCTCTGGTGACACTGGTACAGAGTAGTCTGTTGACCCGAGATCGTCATAGAGTCTTGTGTGGTTCCCACTGTGCTTTGATTTCCATCTTACCACGTCCAAGAGGGCGTGCACAACGGTGGTTTTTGGGGACAGTCCCGAGTCACATGGAGGCAATGAGCGATAGGAGGGGATTCGTCTCTCCCGGTATAGGGAGTTGATGTTGCGCTGTGTTCGATTGGCTATAACCGGAAATCCCTGGCCAGGGTTGCTGAGATTTACTGGTAAGTGTTACCAGTAGTTTCTCAAACTATTATAGACCTCATATCGACATGACTTATCGAGCTATTGGGGTCTGACGTTTACCACCCCTAGGCAAGATATGCGACATATCAGACGACGAGACCGGACTGTACGGTAGTGTTACTGGTTGGATTCACTGGAGTGTGAGCGGGCTTGCTCGTCGATCTTCTGATCGCTCAATACCCGGGTGGCCGTTACGTTTAGCAGACCGCTTGCGTCTTGTGGGTGTTTGATATGATCATCACCTGCTGCCGGCGTATTGACGAGTCTTTAGAGTCCTACACAGAGGTTTCCTGGCTCAAGCGAAACGAAATAGGAGCGCATATGAGATATGTGCGAGACCGAGAATAATGCGTGTATGTGATACCGTATTCCATTCTCGCGATGAATGTATCGAATGGTTATATGCGATATAACCAAGTTATCGAATCGAGGGTTGATTCGATAAGCCGATACATTGGATACTAGTCGGTTATATGCGATATGACCGGATCGTTAAATCAAGTGTTGATTTAATGATTTAATGTATAATTAAATATATTTGATATATTAATTTTCATTAACTAGTATTGGTTCACTTTAAATGGATTTTCTCACTCGGATGTACACATTGTATATGTGATATACTTTTGTGCACTCGATTGTATCATGTTTGATGATGCATGCAAAATTGGTTTGTGTAAAGAATTAAACCTAGGTTAAGTAAATGGTTAAGGTTTTTATTTATTTGTCCATTCATTTATCTTTTTATTTTGGATGAAAATGAAATGACAAAAGAAAACAAAATGGTTTCATTATTTCTTTCTTTCTTTCTTTCATGAAGCTTGATGAAGCTTCATGAAGCTTTGACCATATGACCATTTTGTCTTCAAGCTTAACCCTAACCATTCTTTTAACCTTAGTCAATTCTCTACACCTAACTATAGTTAATGTTATGATAAGTATTCTTTTTATTTTATTATTCTAATGAACTTATCATATCATTATCTTATTCTTCTTCATCTTCAACATTGAAGAAAGCTTTCTACCAACAATGGTGGAATGTGAAAATGAGTGAGAAATCCAATTCTAAAGTGAACCCACTTCCTATTTCTTCATCCTCTACCTCTTGCCAAGTAGTAGAGTATGTTTCCTTCACAAGTTTTCTTGACTTGGTGAAGTGGGAGCTTGATCTAGCCATGCCTCGACATAGATCATCTTCGGCATCGTCGTCGATGACCTAGCCCGCTTCTTCTCCGATGAAGCCGATGCAAGAGTCATGGTTCGATTTGGACAGCGAAGAGGACTTCATCATGGAGCTATGGAGGTGGAGAAACGGATCTACAAAGGTTGTATTTCCGTTCTTTTAGTTTAGTTGTAAACTAGTTTCTTTTTCGCTTAAAAATCTAGTTAATGGTCCGTATAAGGGTTTCTCGGCACCGTTAAAATTTGAAATTGGCATGGTTGATGCCTTGTGAGACCTCCTTGGGGTGCCTAGAAACCTTTCATTGGTATCAGAGCCTAGCTAGAGCCTTAGGCGATGCGTAGACGAAGTTTGAAACCCGAACGAACCCGAAACCCTAAGTTTTACATGCTCTCTGGACTTTTTCTAAAAACTGGGATTTTTCCAGATTAAAAATTCTTAAAAAATTCAGCAGGGAATTCTAAGAATTACGGTGCAAATTTTTTCCAATGAACAGTATAGTGTGCGGCGGAACCGCGGCATAAGCATGGCTTATGCGGCGGTTCCGCGGCCTAATGATGACGTCAGCACTCTTACTTTGCACAGTAATTCATTTTTTTCAGTGCTGAGTTTTATGGGAATTTTTAATATTTATTCAAGAGTTGAATTTTCTGGGGTTGTTTTAGGGATTCGGTGTTTCGATCGGAGTATCAGATTTTGCCTATGTGGCTTTCCGGATATTTTTTGAATATGTTAAAAAGTTCGACCGGATATAAATACCCAATTTTTCCCCTGTCGGGAAATTTCCAATTGTTGGATTTTTCCGTAGTTTAACGACATTCTAAGTAGTGCAAGTAACGCGATGGACCCTCTAGAAGACAACAAACCTTAACTCGATTATGTGACCGGTTTGAACAGCCCTTTGAACCTTCGGGTTTGGGGCAGTACGGCGTGCCACATGTGAGGCGTTGGCTTGACCCTTCTACGGCTGGACCGTTGGTACTGAGGCACGAACTGAATGTTTTTAGACTTGTTTCATGTGTTGATCTGTATCGGGAAAACTTGGGTGTTCGATTGTTCGATCGGAAAATTTGACATTTTCTATTTATCCGGAATGGGATACAATAATTGGAATTCACAAGATGTTATGAGATAACTGAATGAATGTTATAAACATAGCAGTTTAGTCTCACCTGATCGGTTGCCACGGAATTTTGATGTGATCAAAAGTCCGTCGCAATCACGTAGCGTACGCGGATACTCGCCGGGTAAACTTAATAGACAGCTACACCCCATAGCCCGACCAAGTGACTGTAGGAGAACCCTGTCGCCGAAAGCATCCGTTCGGGTGCTTCCGGTAGCGGTGTTCCGCCTTGGTGCACTTCGTCGACGGCGTCGGGGGTGCGGCTGCCTACTGAAGTTTGCGAAGAGCATTCGATCAGGATGTCGGGAATCTTGTTGAATAGCCCGACTTGATATTGAAAAGAGTTTTCGATTTTGAGACTAAAATGCGGGGTTTATAATTGTTAGGCATGCGATGTCTAAGAAATTCATTTGGTCGGGCATGCGATGTCTGAGGTGGTTGCGGATTCCAACTGTTGTAGTTTTTCACTTTCTTTTCTGTGACCGTAAGTGTAATATGTGATATCGCCGGTTTCGTTGCTATATGTCAACGACAATTGGGATGTGCATATTTACTTACGTTGATGACATATGATGTTATGTGTTGCTGGATATGTTATATTGAATCGTCGGGTTTGAATAGCCGGGGGTTTTTATGTGAGATGAGTGTTTTTCATTTTCATTCATGTAAAAACTTGTATGTAATATTCTTTTATTGGGGCACTTCCAGGTAGCGGAAGATGTCACCGTTTGTATATTATTTACTTTTCTACACTAGGATAGACCCAAGGAGGAGGGCACAAGTAACCGGGTTCTGGAGTCCAGTGGGAGACCAACTCGAGGAGTCGAGGCCGGGTCTCCTAACTCTAGAATTGGTAGGGTTGCTTGCCGCTCTCGTAGGGGTCTAGGGGTGTGGGTTTGGCTATTCATCACGACCGTGTAATCCGTGTTTTATACTGGCTCGTATTGAAAACACGGACGTCCTAGTATATCCAATATTTCATATGTTTCTTCTGCTGCGATATCTGTGATGTGATCATGTGATGTTCTGTGATAGATACAGTATATAGTATATATGATATATTATATAGACGTTACTTATGTTTTACACCGGTGCAAGCCCTGCCCTGCTCTGCTGTTAGTTACGTAACCTAACGGTGCATGAGGGGACATCGAGGCGAATGCGGATGGCATAAGCGTACGTCGTATTTATCTGTGATGTTTAGGTACTTAAATGATGGGACTTCATTAATATGATTAATGAAATAAAAGAAACCTAAGATGTTGTAGAATCGAATTTCAAAATAAAACAGGTAGCTACAGTTCTTGCTTTGCACAGCAGTATATGTGATATATCCTGCACCTTATTCGATGAGGAAAGGACCGAGATCCCTTCACCGGGAGTGACTCCTTTAGCAATAACTGGCAGATGCTACACCCCTCGGTTTGTCTTTTGATTGCTTTTAAGTGTTTTTGCTTTGCACAGTGATATATATGATATATCCCGCACCTCATTCGACGAGAAAAGGACTGACGATCCCTTCACCGGGAGTGACTCCTTTAGCAAAACTAGAAAAGCCTCAAAAACACTCCATTTCAAAATTCATTCGATCCTACAACGATATCAAGTTCATTACGCAATAGGTTTTAAGAAAAACCTGTCATAGCCCTCCGTCATTTCAGATAAGTACTAGTTAGTATTCGTGCTACGTTTGTTGACTATGTTAAGGCGTAGTGTGCGGTAGCTAATTAGTGCTTATCTGCATAAGCATATGATGCGATTGGATTAGGGTAGTCGTGCGACTTTGTTGACTATGTTAAGGGTCGTGCGGGTGGGTTTAATTCAATCGGGAAATGGCGGGTTGAACTTGACTAGCACTTTTGATTTGTTGACTATGTTAAGGTCATATAGCTGCTAGGGGCAAAATATTATCGGGAATTTCAAGTGTTGAAATTTGCAATGAGATTGCATATCTTCTATGAGATAGTTGGATCCCGATACCCGCTGCGAGTAAGAGTTACTCCTGGGAGAGTTTTACACATTACAATTAGCCGATCAAGTAGGTGTCTAGAAAGGTGTCAACGAGATTACGCCTCTGGGAAAACGAGGTTTACAATAATTAGGTTCGTGCGAAAGCACGGCGGACCTCCCTCAAAGTACCGACACTGGCATGGCTGAAAGATTGGCGAACTTGTAGTGTGTAATTAATCCCGGCTAGTCTTTCCTTTTCGGGTTTGAAGGAAGATTTGATAAAAAGCAGTGGGAGCCATCCTGATTAGATAAAATAATAACCAATCTATTCTTGCAAGAGCGCACGCTGAGTGTTTTCTTCTCTCTCTCTCCTGGTAGCGACCATGTCACGCCTTAATCAAGATAATAATACGGAATATTGACCGAACCCGCTTGTTATACTGAGCTGGGGAACGTTGGTCCCGCTCCAACTTATAATTGTTATAAGACAGAGCAGGAAATTGGGGAATACCAAGATTCTTATGCCGCCCAAACGAAGAGAGTGCATGCTGATGCATCATCTTCGGGTGTGTTCATTACAAAGAACTGTTTCTCGTATCCACCGCATCCTGGGTATATGATACCGGGTCAGGATCCCAGAAATGTAATCTGTTACATAGGGCTACAAAAGGGTAGAAAAACTGAGAATGGGTGATAAGTTTCATGATGCAGAAAACGGGGCAAGAGTTGCAACCAAGTCTGTTGGTCACTGTCACCCTGTATTACCGATACATTGATTCTGAACGAATGTTATTAGATACCGAACCTGATATACAAAATCATATCAGTCTCTTTATTAGTAAAGAAAGGATATAATTTTGTATTGTGGGATAATGTTTTGAACATTTCCTATATCAAAAGTTGATCGGTTCAGGCACGTTATCTAAAAGCATTGATGTTCTAAATCAAACTATAGTTCTTAGTATATAGAACACACGCAAGAGGGTGAGTTCAGAAATGAACGGATCCTTCTTGAGGTATTGTAGACTAAGTTATATCAATGCGACCCGACTAGCTAAGTTACATTTAGATGCATATTTAAATCAGTTTGAATTTACATCTTGTGAAACTTGCCAGTCATGTCACAGAGATAAGATGACCATAGCTCCGTTTACAGGAAACAAAGAAAGAGTTAGTGAACTCTTGGGATTGATACATGTTGATGTATGTAAGGTCTCCTGTCTACACATGCCAGGACTGATTCTTTATACTTCATTGTATTCTCTGATAATCTCCCAATATTCAGTCATATGTTCCTGTTGGAACTTGAGTCCGAACCTTTTGAGATATTCACAGAATATAAGTTAGAAGTAGAGAACCAAAATACGGGTATAAGTATTATGTCCTTTGATGTGATCGAGGAGGAGAATACTTGAGCTCGGAAATCCTGGACTATTCTAAAGGAGAATGAGATTCTCTCTCGGCATTACTCCTCCGAATACACCATAGCACGATGGTATATCGGGGCGGAGCAGATACATTCTATTTGATATGGTGTGCTCTATGATGAGTACTACTGAGTTACCTATTTCCTTTTGGGAGTTATGCACTTGAGAAGCTGCATACCTATTGAATAGGGTTCCAATCAAATCAGTTGCCTACCATTTCATATGTGATATGGAAAGGGAAGAGCCCATGTCTTAAGCTAGTTAAGATTTGGGGTTGACCGGCCTATGTCTGTAAGCAAAATCCGGACAAGCTCGAGGCAATGTCTGTAATGTAGAACTGGAAAGGTTTCAGCTATACAAACTGCAGCTGATGATTTGATAGAACCAAAGGATTCAGTAGATTCCAACGAACCTCAGCCTCTCCGCCGATCTGGTAGGGTTCCTCACCTGCCTGAGAGATACTTCGGTTTCTCGATGACAGTGGGAGCGAGGATTGCATCATGAGATGATGACCCAACTAGCTTCGAGCTGGCCATCAGGAGTGAGACTCTGTAAGAATGGCTGGATGCTTAGTGATCTGAGATGGAATCCATGTACACCAACAAAGTATGGACTTTGGTTGCTAAATCTGAAGGGTTAAATCCCCATCAGGAGCAAGTAAATCTTGAGAAGATTACTTGGTGTAGATGGAAAAGTTGAGACTTTCAAAGCTAGACTTGTTAAAAGTTTGCATCATTGACCAGGTGTGGATAATGATGAAACCTTTTCCAGTGCCTATGCTTAAGTCCATCCGGATCCTACTTGTCACGGCTACATACCATGACTACGATATCTGGTGGTTGGGTGTCATGACTGCTTTTCTAAATGATGTTTTAGAAGTGTGCGTCTATAAGTACACAGCCAGAGGGCTTCGTAGACAGTGAGAGCAGCGGAAACGTGTGCAAGATGCTTTATAGAAATAAAGCAGGCATCGCGGAGTTGGAACATCTGTTTTGATGGATTAGTCAAAGAGTTTGAAATCATCAAAATGGTAGATGAACCTTGTATAAACAAAAAGGTAGTAGGGAGTATGGTGGTGATCCTCGTAGTGTACGTGAATGCCATACTCTTGATAGGGAAAGAGTTTCATATGCTACGCTCGATCAATCTCCGCATATCACAATGATTCTCCATATAGGATCAAAATGATACCTACAAAATCCTGGATTTTGGATCTATGAGATAGATCTAATTGGATGTTAGGAATCTCACTAGTAGTAGTGAGATGGTATCAGTTGATCCTGGGGAGAATCACTGGAAGGGTTCCAGGGTGATAAAGAAGACTGAATGTCAGTCACAGGCATTGTCTTTACCCTCAGTAAAGGGACGGTATGTTGGAAGAGTTCCAAGCTAGATACCGTGGCATACTAGACGATAAAGGCTAGATACATCGCTACTTTAGATGCTACCAAAGAGGCTGTTTGGGTGTATATTCGTTCATGAGATGAACTACGTTCCTACCATTGTGAGACAATGGAATTGTGGCTTATGCCAAGGAACGTCGGTCCCATCAGTGATCCAGACATATTCTAAGGCGGTATCACTTGATCATGGAGATGGTTGATCTCTAAGGGATCGAGGTTAGGAGAGTAGACTCAGAGGACAACACGGCGGATCCACTCACAAAGGCCTATTCCCAAAGAGAGACTCTTATGGGATGGTTGAGTATGAGATACTACAACCACTGCTACAGATGGCCCTAGTGCAAGTGGGAGATTGTTAGTTATATGTATGCCCTAGAGGCCATTACTGTACAGAGGATGTATATTGTAATGGATGCTGGGACATATATAGGGAGGACTTTCTTGCTCGACATGATAGTATGCTATCTGGTTGCTCTTTACCTTAACGTGTATACTGATTGTCTCTCTGTTATATGTTGGTAAAGCCCTTAGGATGTGTACTTGACTACCTGGACTGTGATGCGGATCATACTAGTGGGGACATGATAGTCTATAAGTACATCCTTCAAGGTCCCTAGTCGTGGGTGTATCGAGACGGGGCATCGATATACCAGTGTAGACTAGCGTATACCTTCTCGACCCATACAGATGGGTGATGGATGATCCCATATCCATTGGTGTTTGACATCAGAGATGATATACGGGTGCTCAGTAGAGACTGGGTACACTGGACGGACAAGCCGAGAACTCCCAGATGGTATTATACCTTACGTCAGATGGCAGTTCTCTGGTGACACTGGTACAGAGTAGTCTGTTGACCCGAGATCATCATAGAGTCTTGTGTGGTTCCCACTGTGCTTTGATTTCCATCTTACCACGTCCAAGAGGGCGTGCAAAACGGTGGTTTTTGGGTACAGTCCCGAGTCACATGGAGGCAATGAGCGATAGGAGGGGATTCGTCTCTCCCGGTATAGGGAGTTGATGTTGCGCTGTGTTCGATTGGCTATAACCGGAAATCCCTGGCCAGGGTTGCTGAGATTTACTGGTAAGTGTCACCAGTAGTTTCTCGAACTATTATAGACCTCATATCGACACGACTTATCGAGCTATTGGGGTCTGACGTTTACCACCCCTAGGCAAGATATACGGTATATCAGACGACGAGACCGGACTGTACGGTAGTGTTACTGGTTGGATTCTCTGGAGTGTGAGCGGGCTTGCTCGTCGATCTTCTGATCGCTCAATACCCGGATGGTCGTTACGTTTAGCAGACCGCTTGCGGCTTGTGGGTGTTTGATATGATCATCACCTGCTGCCGGCGTATTGACGAGTCTTTAGAGTCCTACACAGAGGTTTCCTGACTCAAGCGAAACGAAATAGGAGCGCATATGAGATATGTGCGGGACCGAGAATAATGCGTGTATGTGATACCATATTCCACTGTAATTACTATATCTGTTATTTATATTTTCTAGGTATTTTTAAATTAACTCAAGTGTTGAGTATTTTGGGGTTTATTTTGTAATCGTCGATTCGATCGGAAAATTAAATTTTGTTATGTTATTCCGGATAATTTAGAAAGTATTAAAATGTTCGAATGGATATCATTAACTCAATTTTTCCCGGCACGAAAAACATTCAGGTGTTGAATTTTTCTCGGGTTTAAATCTTTCGGAAAAACGTGCAAGTAATGCGATGGATCCTCTAGAAGACAACAAACCTTAACTCGATTATGTGACCGTCTTGAACTGCCTTTTCAACCTTATGGTTTGGGGCAGTACGTTGTGCCACATGTGAGGCGTTGGCTTGACCCTTCTACGGCTGGACCGTTGTTACTGTGACGTATTCAGGAATTTTTGAACTCCGCTCAAGTGTTGAGCTATTTAGGAAATCTTGGGTATTTGATTATTCGATCGGAAAATTTAATACTGTTTATTTATCTGGAATGTGATACAATATGTGGAATTCACACAGTTAGGCATGAAATGCGAAATATGTGATATTTCGGATTTACGATATCTAGAGAGATTGTGGATTCCAAATGTTGTAGTTTTACACTTTCTTTTCTGTGACCGTAATTGTAATATGTGATATCGCCGGTTTCGTTGCTATATGTCAACGACAATTGGGATGCGTATATTTACTTACGTTGATGACATGTGGTGTTATGTGTTGCTGGATATGTTATATTGGATCGTCGCATTATGAATAGCCGGGGGTTTTTATGTGAGATGAGAGTTTTTATTTTCATTCAGGTAAAATTAAATGTATGTAATATTCTTTTATTGGGGCACTTCCGGGATGCGGTCGATGTCACCATTTGTATATTATTTACTATTCCGCACTAGGAAAGACCTAAGGAGGAGAGCACAAGTAACCGGGTTTTAGAGTCCAGTGGGAGATCAACACGAGGAGTCGAGTCCGGGTCTCCTAACTCTAGAATTGGTAGGGTTGCTTGCCGCTCTCGTAGGGGTCTAGGGATGTGGGTTTGTCTATTCATCGCGACCGTGGAATACGTGTTTTATAGAGGCTCAAAATAAAACACGGACGTCCTAGTATATCCAATGTTTCATATATTTCTTCTGCTGCGATATCTGTGATGTGATCATGTGATGTGCTGTGATAAATACTGTATATAGTATATATGATATATTATATAGGAGTTACTTATGTTTTATACCCGCGCTAGCCCTGCCCCGCTCTGTCGTTAGTTACCTAACCTAACGGTGCACGATGGGACATCGAGGCGAATGCGGATGGCATATGTGTACGTCGTATTTATCTGTGATGTTTAGGTAACTTAAATGATGGGACTTCATTAATGTGATTAATGAAAGAAAAGAAACCTAAAAGATGTTGTAGAATCAAATTTTTTAAAAGGTGTAGCTACAGTTTTGCTTTGCATAGCGGTATATATGATATACCCTGCACCTTATTCGATGAGGAAAGAGCCGAGATCCTTTCACCGGGAGTGACCTCTTTAGCAAAACTGGCAGATGCTACAACACTCGGTTTGTTTTTTATTGCTTTTGGAGTTTTGCTTTGCATAGTGATATATATGATATATCCCGCACCTTATTCGATGAGGAAAGAGCCGAGATCCCTTCACCGGGAGTGACCTCTTTAGCAAAACTAATGAAAGCCTCAAAATCACTCCATTTCAAAATTTCACATGATTCTACGACGATATCAAGTTCATTACGCAATAGGTTTTCAGAAAAACCTGTCATAGCCCCCCGTCATTTCAGATAAGTCCTACTTAGTATTCGTGCTACGTTTGTTGACCTCCGTCAAGGCGTAGTGCGCGGTAGCTAACTAGTATTTATCGGCTTATGCATATGATGCAGATTGGATTAAGGTAGCCGTACGACCTTGTTGACCTCCGTCAAGGGTCGTGCGGGTGGGTTTGATTCAATCAAGAAATAACGGGTTGAACTTGACTTGCACCCTGTGGTTTGTTCACCTCCGTCAAGGTCATGGGATGCTTGGGGCAAAATATTATCGGGAATTTCAAGTGTTGAAATTTTCAATGAGATTGCATACCTTCTATGAGATAGTTGGATCCCGATACCCACTGCGAGTAATTGTTATTCCTGGGAGAGTTTTACACAGGACAATTAGCCGATCAAGTAGGTGTCTAGAAAGGTGTCAACGGGGTTATGCCTCTGGGAAAACGAGGTTTACTTTAATTAGGTCCGTGCGAAAGCACGGGGAACCTCCCTCAAAGTACCGACACTGGCATGGCCGAAAGATTGGCGAAGTTGTAGGGTGTAATTAATCTCGGCTAGTCTTTCCTTTTAGGGTTTGAAGGAAGATTTGATAAAAACAGTGGGAGCCATCCTGATTAGATAAAATAATAACCAATCTGATCTTGCAAGAGCATACGCTAAAGTGTTTTCTTCTCTCTCTCTCTCCAAGTAGCGACCATATCATGCATTAATAAAGATAATAATATGGATGTATTGACCGAACTCGCATGTTATACTGTGCTGGGGAACGTTGGTTCCGTTCTTTCTTTTAAGAGTTATAGGACTGAACAGGATATAGGGAAATACCAGGATTCCCATGCCACCCGAATGAAGAAAGTACATGTTGATGCATTTTCTTCGGCTGTGTTCGTTACAGAGAACAGTTTCTCCATTTGCTCTACGTCCTGGGTATTAGATACCGGGTCAGGATCCCATATATGTAATCAGTTACATGGGCTTAGGAAAGGTAGAGAACTTGGAGAAGGTGATAAAGACATAAGGGTTGGAAATGGTGCAATTGTTGCAGCTAAAACCGTCGGGGAATATCACCTTGTATTGCCAACTGGTAATACATTGATTCTGAACGAATGCTATTACATGCCGAACCTGATATGCAACATTATATCGGTTTCTTTGTTGAGTAAAGAGGGATATAATTTTTTATTACAGGATAATGTTATGAACATTTTTCTTAACCAAAAGTTGTTTGGATCAGGCACGTTGTGCAATGGCATTTATGTTCTAAATCAATCAACAGTTCTGAGCATAACAAACACACACAAGAGGAAGAGTTCAGAAATGAACGAATCCTTCTTGTGGCATTGTAGACTGGGTCACATCAATGCGACACGACTAGCTAAGTTGCGTAAAGTTGGATATTTGAATCCGTTTGAATTTTCATCTTATGACACTTGCCAGTCATGTCTCAAAGGCAAGATGACCAAAACTCCGTTTACGGGACACGGAGAGAGAGTTACAGAACTCTTGGGACTGGTACATAGTGATGTATGCGGCTCCATGTCTACACATGCGAGGAATGGTTCTGTATACTTCATTACATTCACTGACGATCTCTCTAGATTCGGATATGTGTTCCTGATGAAACACAAATCAGAAGCTTTTGAGAAATTTAGAGAATATAAACAAGAAGTCGAGAACTAAACCGGGAAAAGTATTAAAATCTTTCGATCTGATCGAGGAGGTGAATACTTGAGCAATGAATTCCTGGACTTCCTAAAAGAGAATGGGATTCTCTCTCAGCTGACTCCTCTATATACACCACAGCACAACGGTGTATCGGAACGGGGGAACCACACCCTATTAGATATGGTGAGCTCTATGATGAGCACAGCTGAGTTACCTATTTCCTTCTGAGGATATGCACTGGAAACAGCTGCAGACCTACTGAATATGGTTCCCACCAAATCTGTGCCAACCACTCCATATGAGATATGGAAAGGAAAGAGACCATGTCTTAATTATGTTAAGATATGGGGTTGTCCGGCCTATGTAAAAACGCAAAATCCGGACAAACTCGAGGCAATCTGTGTAAGTTTATTGGATATCCCAAACATTCGCGCGGGTATATCTTCTACCAAACCGACGAACAAAAAGTGTTTGTTTCTCGACATGCCATCTTTTTAGAAAAGGAATTTCTTGAAAAACAGATTAGTGGCATGGAGGTAGAACTGGAAGAGGTTCCAGCAATACAGACTACAACAGAAGATTTGGTTGAATCAGAGGATTCGGTAGTCCCCGATGAACCCCAGCCACTCCGCATATCTAGTAGGGTTCCTCTCCCACCTGAGAGATACTACGGTTTTCTCATGGATTGTGGGAGCGAGGATTGCATCATGGTTGATGATGACCCAACTAGCATCGAGCAGGCCATCACGAGTGGGGACTCAGTGAAATGGCTGGATGCAATGCGGTCAGAGATGGAATCCATGTACACCAACAAAGTGTGGACTTTGGAAGTTGCTCCTGAAGGGGTAAAACCCAATGGGAGCAAGTGGATCTTCAAGTAAAAACCTGGTGTAGATGGGAAAGTGGAGACTTTCAAAGCTAGACTTGTTGCTAAAGGTTTTCGTCAAAGACCAGGTGTGGACTATGAGGAAACCTTTTCTTCAGTGGCTATGCTTAAATCCATCTGGATCATGATTGCCATCGCTGCATATCATGACTATGAAATCTGGCAAATGGATGTTAAGACCGCCTTTCTAAACGGTGATTTAGAAGAGTGCGTGTACATGACTCAGCCAGAGGGCTTCGTAGATAGTGGGAGCAGCGGGAAAGTGTGCAAGCTGCTTAAATCCATTTATGGATTAAAGCAAGCATCGCGGAGTTGGAACATCTGCTTTGACGTCGTTATCAAAGAGTTTGATTTCGTCAAAAATGTAGATGAACCTTGTATCTACAAGAAGGTGGCAGAGAGTAAGGTTGTCATCCTCATATTGTATGTGGACGACATACTCTTGATAGGAAATGACATTCCTATGCTGCAATCAGTCAAGCTCTTCTTATCATAAAGATTCTCAATGAAAGATCTTGGTGATGCCTCCTGCATATTGGGAATTATGATCTATAGAGATAGATCTAAACGGATATTGGGATTGTCCCAATCCAGGTACATTGACACCATACTAAAGAGGTTTAGTATAGAAGAGTCCAAACGTGGGTTCTTACCCAAGATCTCAAGGCTCACTCTCTCCAAAGAGATGTCTCCCAAGACTGATTTGGAGAGAGCTCGCATGCAAGGGATACCCTATGCTTCGGCAGTAGGCTCTATCATGTACGTGATGCTATGTACCAGACCCAATGTAGCATACTCACTAAGTGTAGTGAGCAGGTATCAAGCTGATCCTGGAGAGAGTCACTGGACAGCTGTGAAGACCATTCTCAAGTACTTGGGAAGGACTAAAGAGATTCTCTTGGTGTATGGTAACGGAGAACTCCAAGTGGAGTCCTTTACTGATTCGAGATTCCAGAGTGATAAGGACGACTCTAAGTCACAGTCGGGATTTGTCTTTACCCTCTACATAGGGGCGGTTAGCTGGAAGAGTTCCAAGCAGGAAACCATGGCAGACTCGACGATGGAGGCTGAATACATCGCTGCCAACGATGCTGCCAAAGAGGCTGTCTGGATCAAGAAGTTCATTACGGAACTTGGAGTGGTTCCATCCATTGAGCATCCAATACCTTTGTATTGCGATAACAATGGAGCGGTGGATTTGGCCAAGGAATCCAGGTCCCATCAGAGATCCAGGCATATTCTGAGGCGGTATCACCTGATCCGGGAGATAGTTGATCGCCGGGAGATCGAGGTCAGGAGGGTTGACACGAAGAACACTACAGCGGATCCACTCACGAAGGCCATTCCCCAGATACAGTTTGAGAGACTCTTCGGGATGCTTGGTATGCGATACTACAGCAGCTGGCCCTAGTGCAAGTGGGAGATTTCTTAGTTGTATGTATACCCTAGAGGCCAGTATTGTACAGATGATGTATATTATATTGGATGCATGTGTTAGTTATATGTATGCCCTAGAGGCCATTACTGTACAGAGGATGTATATTGTAATGGATGCTGGGACATATATATGGAGGACTTTCTTGCTCGACATGATAGTATGCTATCTGGTTGCTCTTTACCATAACGTGTATACTGATTGTCTCTCTGTTACATGTTGGTAAAGCCCTTAGGATATGTACTTGACTACCTGGACTGTGATGCGGATCATGCTAGTGGGGACATGGTAGTCCATAAGTACATCCTTTAAGGTCCCTAGTCGTGGGTGTATCGAGACGGGGCATCGATATACCAGTGTAGACTAGCATATACCTTCTCGACCCATACAGATGGGTGATGGATGATCCCATATCCATTGGTGTTTGACATCAGAGATGATATACGTGTGCTCAGTAGAGACTGGGTACACTGGACGGACTCGCCGAGAACTCCCAGATGGTATTATACCTTATGTCAGATGGCAGTTCTCTGGTGACACTGGGACAAAGTAGTCTGTTGTCCCGAGATCGTCATAGAGTCTTGTGTGGTTCCCACTGTGCTTTGATTTCCATCTTACCACGTCCAAGAGGGCGTGCACAACGGTGGTTTTTGGGGACAGTCCCGAGTCACATGGAGGCAATGAGCGATAGGAGGGGATTCGTCTGTCCCGGTATAGGGAGTTGATGTTGCGCTGTGTTCGATTGGCTATAACCGGAAATCCCTAGCCAGGGTTGCTGAGATTTACTGGTAAGTGTTACCAGTAGTTTCTCTAACTATTATAGACCTCATATCGACACGACTTATCGAGCTATTGGGGTCTGACGTTTACCACCCCTAGGCAAGATATGCGACATATCAGACGACGAGACCGGACTGTACGGTAGTGTTACTGGTTGGATTCACTGGAGTGTGAGCGGGCTTGCTCGTCGATCTTCTGATCGCTCAATACCCGGGTGGCCGTTACGTTTAGCAGACCGCTTGCGGCTTGTGGGTGTTTGATATGATCATCACCTGCTGCCGGCGTATTGACGAGTCTTTAGAGTCCTACACAGAGGTTTCCTGGCTCAAGTGAAACGAAATAGGAGCGCATATGAGATATGTGCGAGACCGAGAATAATGCATGTATGTGATACCGTATTCCATTCTCGCGATGAATGTATCGAATGGTTATATGCGATATAACCTAGTTATCGAATCGAGGGTTGATTCGATAAGCCGATACATTGGATACTAGTCGGTTATATGCGATATGACCGGATCGTTAAATCAAGTGTTGATTTAATGATTTAATGTATAATTAAATATATTTGATATATTACTTTGCATTAACTAGTATGGGTTCACTTTAAATGGATTTTCTCACTCGGATGTACACATTGTATATGTGATATACTTTTGTGCACTCGATTGTATCATGTTTGATGATGCATGCAAAATTGGTTTGTGTAAAGAATTAAACCTAGGTTAAGTAAATGGTTAAGGTTTTTATTTATTTGTCCATTCATTTATCTTTTTATTTTGGATGAAAATGAAATGACAAAAGAAAACAAAATGGTTTCATTCTTTCTTTCTTTCTTTCTTTCATGAAGCTTGATGAAGCTTCATGAAGCTTTGACCATATGACCATTTTGTCTTCAAGCTTAACCCTAACCATTCTTTTAACCTTAGTCAATTCTCTACACCTAACTATAGTTAATGTTATGATAAGTATTCTTTTTATTTTATTATTCTAATGAACTTATCATATCATTATCTTCTTCTTCTTCATCTTCAACATTGAAGAAAGCTTTCTACCAACAATGGTGGAATGTGAAAATGAGTGAGAAATCCAATTCTAAAGTGAACCCACTTCCTATTTCTTCATCCTCTACCTCTTGCCAAGTAGTAGAGTATGTTTCCTTCACAAGTTTTCTTGACTTGGTGAAGTGGGAGCTTGATCTAGCCATGCCTCGACATAGATCATCTTCGGCATCGTCGTCGATGACCTAGCCCGCTTCTTCTCCGATGAAGCCGATGCAAGAGTCATGGTTCGATTTGGACAGCGGAGAGGACTTCATCATGGAGCTATGGAGGTGGAGAAATGGATCTACAAAGGTTGTATTTCTGTTCTTTTAGTTTAGTTGTAAACTAGTTTCTTTTTCGCTTAAAAATCTAGTTAATGATTCGTATTAGGGTTTCTCGGCACCGTTAAAATTTGAAATTGGCATGGTTGATGCCTTATGAGACCTCCTTGGGATGCCTAGGAACCTTTCATTGGTATCAGAGCCTAGCTAGAGCCTTAGGCGATGCGTAGACGAAGTTTGAAACCCGAACGAACCCGAAACCCTAAGTTTTACATGCTCTCTGGACTTTTTCTAAAAACTGGGATTTTTCCAGATTAAAAATTCTTAGAAAATTCAGCAGGGAATTCTAAGAATTACGGTGCAAATTTTTTCCAATGAACAGTATAGTGTGCGGCGGAACCGCGGCATAAGCATGGCTTATGCGGCGGTTTCGCGACCTAATGATGACGTCAGCACTCCTACTTTGCACAGTAATTCATTTTTTTCAGTGCTGAGTTTTATGGGAAATTTTAATATTTATTCAAGAGTTGAATTTTCTGAGGTTGTTTTGGGGATTCGGTGTTTCGATCGGAGTATCAGATTTTGTCTATGTGGCTTTCCGGATATTTTTTGAATATGTTAAAAAGTTCGACCGGATATAAATACCCAATTTTTCCCCTGTCGGGAAATTTCCAATTGTTGGATTTTTCCGTAGTTTAATGAAATTCTAAGTAGTGCAAGTAACGCGATGGACCCTCTAGAAGACAACAAACCTTAACTCGATTATGTGACCGTCTTGAACTGCCCTTTGAACCTTCGGGTTTGGGGCAGTACGGCGTGCCACATGTGAGGCGTTGGCTTGACCCTTCTACGGCTGGACCGTTGGTACTGAGGCACAAACTGAATGTTTTTAGACTTGTTTCATGTGTTGATCTGTATCGGGAAAACTTGGGTGTTCGATTGTTCGATCGGAAAGTTTGACATTTTCTATTTATCCGGAATGGGATACAATAATTGGAATTCACAAGATGTTATGAGATACCTGAATGAATGTTATAAACATAGCAGTTTAGTCTCACTTGATCGGTTGCCACGGAATTTTGATGTGATCAAAAGTCCGTCGCAATCACGTAGCGTACGCGGATACTCGCCGGGTAAACTTAATAGACATCTACACCCCATAGCCCCGACCAAGTGACTGTAGGAGAACCCCGTCGCCGAAAGCATCCGTTCGGGTGCTTCCGGTAGCGGTGTTCCGCCTTGGTGCACTTCGTCGACGGCGTCGGGGGTGCGGCTGCCTACTGAAGTTTGCGACGAGCATTCGATCAGGATGTCGGGAATCTTGTTGAATAGCCCGACTTGATATTGAAAAGAGTTTTCGATTTTGAGACTAAAATGCGGGGTTTATAATTGTTAGGCATGCGATGTCTAAGAAATTCATTTGGTCAGGCATGCGATGTCTGAGGTGGTTGCGGATTCCAACTGTTGTAGTTTTTCACTTTCTTTTCTGTGACCGTAAGTGTAATATGTGATATCGCCGGTTTCGTTGCTATATGTCAACAACAATTGGGATGCGCATATTTACTTACGTTGATGACATATGATGTTATGTGTTGCTGGATATGTTATATTGAATCGTCGTGTTTGAATAGCCGGGGGTTTTTATGTGAGATGAGTATTTTTTATTTTCATTCATGTAAAAACTTGTATGTAATATTCTTTTATTCGGGCACTTCCAGGTAGCGGACGATGTCACCGTTTGTATATTATTTACTTTTCTGCACTAGGATAGACCCAAGGAGGAGGGCACAAGTAACCGGGTTCTGGAGTCCAGTGGGAGACCAACTCGAGGAGTCGAGGCCGGGTCTCCTAACTCTAGAATTGGTAGGGTTGCGTGCCGCTCTCGTAGGGGTCTAGGGGTGTGGGTTTGGCTATTCATCACGACCGTGGAATCCGTGTTTTATACTGGCTCGTATTGAAAACACGGACGTCCTAGTATATCCAATATTTCATATGTTTCTTCTGCTGCGATATCTGTGATGTGATCATGTGATGTTCTGTGATAGATACAGTATATAGTATATATGATATATTATATAGACGTTACTTATGTTTTACACCCGTGCTAGCTCTGCCCTGCTCTGCCGTTAGTTACGTAACCTAACGGTGCATGAGAGGACATCGAGGCGAATGCGGATGGCATAAGCGTACGTCGTATTTATCTGTGATGTTTAGGTACTTAAATGATGGGACTTCATTAATATGATTAATGAAATAAAAGAAACCTAAGATGTTGTAGAATCGAATTTCAAAATTAAACAGGTAGCTACAGTTCTTGCTTTGCACAGCAGTATATGTGATATATCCTGCACCTTATTCGATGAGGAAAGGACCGAGATCCCTTCACCGGGAGTGACTCCTTTAGCAATAACTGGCAGATGCTACACCCCTCGGTTTGTCTTTTGATTGCTTTTAAGTGTTTTTGCTTTGCATAGTGATATATATGATATATCCCGCACCTCATTCGACGAGGAAAGGACTGACGATCCCTTCACCGGGAGTGACTCCTTTAGCAAAACTAGAAAAGCCTCAAAAACACTCCATTTCAAAATTCATTCGATCCTACAACGATATCAAGTTCATTACGCAATAGGTTTTAAGAAAAACCTGTCGTAGCCCTCCGTCATTTCAGATAAGTACTAGTTAGTATTCGTGCTACGTTTGTTGACTATGTTAAGGCGTAGTGTGCGGTAGCTAATTAGTGCTTATCTGTATAAGCATATGATGCGATTGGATTAGGGTAGTCGTGCGACTTTGTTGACTATGTTAAGGGTCGTGCGGGTGGGTTTAATTCAATCAGGAAATGACGGGTTGAACTTGACTAGCACTTATGATTTGTTGACTATGTTAAGGTCATATAGGTGCTAGGGGCAAAATATTATCGGGAATTTCAAGTGTAGAAATTTGCAATGAGATTGCATACCTTCAATGAGATAGTTGGATCCCGATACCCGCTGCGAGTAAGAGTTACTCCTGGGAGAGTTTTACACATTACAATTAGCCGATCAAGTAGGTGTCTAGAAAGGTGTCAACGAGATTACGCCTCTGGGAAAACGAGGTTTACATTAATTAGGTTCGTGCGAAAGCACGGGGGACCTCCCTCAAAGTACCGACACTGGCATGGCTGAAAGATTGGCGAACTTGTAGTGTGTAATTAATCCCGGCTAGTCTTTCCTTTTCGGGTTTGAAGGAAGATTTGATAAAAAGCAGTGGGAGCCATCCTGATTAGATAAAATAATAACCAATCTATTCTTGCAAGAGCGCACGCTGAGTGTTTTCTTCTCTCTCTCTCCTGGTAGCGACCATGTCACGCCTTAATCAAGATAATAATACGGAATATTGACCGAACCCGCTTGTTATACTGAGCTGGGGAACGTTGGTCCCGCTCCAACTTATAATTGTTATAAGACAGAGCAGGAAATTGGGGAATACCAAGATTCTTATGCCGCCCAAACGAAGAGAGTGCATGCTGATGCATCATCTTCGGGTGTGTTCATTACAAAGAACTGTTTCTCGTATCCACCGCATCCTGGGTATATGATACCGGGTCAGGATCCCAGAAATATAATCTGTTACATAGGGCTACAAAAGGGTAGAAAAACTGAGAATGGGTGATAAGTTTCATGAGGCAGAAAACGGGGCAAGAGTTGCAGCCAAGTCTGTTGGTCACTGTCACCCTGTATTACCGATACATTGATTCTGAACGAATGTTATTAGATACCGAACCTGATATACAAAATCATATCAGTCTCTTTATTAGTAAAGAAAGGATATAATTTTGTATTTTTGGATAAAGTTTTGAACATTTCCTATATCAAAAGTTGATCTGTTCAGGCACGTTATCTAAAAGTATTGATGTTCTAAATCAAACTATAGTTCTTAGTATATAGAACACACGCAAGAGGGTGAGTTCAGAAATGAACGGATCCTTCTTGAGGTATTGTAGACTAAGTCATATCAATGCGACCCGACTAGCTAAGTTACATTTAGATGCATATTTAAATCAATTTGAATTTACATCTTGTGAAACTTGCCAGTCATGTCACAGAGATAAGATGACCATAGCTCCGTTTACAGGAAATAAAGAAAGAGTTAGTGAACTCTTGGGATTGATACATGTTGATGTATGTAAGGTCTCCTGTCTACACATGCCAGGACTGATTCTTTATACTTCATTGTATTCTCTGATAATCTCCCAAGATTCAGTCATATGTTCCTGTTGGAACTTGAGTCCGAACCTTTTGAGATATTCACAGAATATAAGTTAGAAGTAGAGAACCAAAATACGGGTATAAGTATTATGTCCTTTGATGTGATCGAGGAGGAGAATACTTGAGCTCGGAAATCCTGGACTATTCTAAAGGAGAATGAGATTCTCTCTCGGCATTACTCCTCCGAATACACCATAGCACGATGGTATATCGGGGCGGAGCCGATACATCCTATTTGATATGGTGTGCTCTATGATGAGTACCACTGAGTTACCTATTTTCTTTTGGGAGTTATGCACTTGAGAAGCTGCATACCTATTGAATAGGGTTCCAATCAAATCAGTTGCCTACCATTTCATATGTGATATGGAAAGGGAAGAGCCCATGTCTTAAGCTAGTTAAGATTTAGGTTTGACCGGCCTATGTCTGAAAGCAAAATCCGGAAAAGCTCGAGGCAAGGTCTGTAATGTAGAACTGGAAAGGTTCCAGCTATACAAACTGCAGCTGATGATTTGATAGAACCAAAGGATTCAGTAGATTCCAACGAACCTCAGACTCTCCGCCGATCTGGTAGGGTTCCTCACCTGCCTGAGAGATTCTTCGGTTTCTCGATGACAGTGGGAGCGAGGATTGCATCATGAGATGATGACCCAACTAGCTTCGAGCTGGCCATCAGGAGTGAGACTCTGTAAGAATGGCTGGATGCTAAGTGATCTGAGATGGAATCCATGTACACCAACAAAGTATGGACTTTGGTTGCTAAATCTGAAGGGTTAAATCCCCATCAGGAGCAAGTAAATCTTGAGAAGATTACTTGGTGTAGATGGAAAAGTTGAGACTTTCAAAGCTAGACTTGTTAAAAGTTTGCATCATTGACCAGGTGTGGATAATGATGAAACCTTTTCCAGTGCCTATGCTTAAGTCCATCCGGATCCTACTTGTCACGGCTACATACCATGATAACGATATCTGGTGGTTAGGTGTCATGACTGCTTTTCTAAATGATGTTTTAGAAGTGTGCGTCTATAAGTACACAGCCAGAGGGCTTCGTAGACAGTGAGAGCAGCGGAAACGTGTGCAAGATGCTTTATAGAAATAAAGCAGGCATCGCGGAGTTGGAACATCTGTTTTGATGGATTAGTCAAAGAGTTTGACATCATCAAAATGGTAGATGAACCTTGTATAAACAAAAAGGTAGTAGGGAGTATGGTGGTGATCCTCGTAGTGTACGTGAATGCCATACTCTTGATAGGGAAAGAGTTTCCTATGCTACGCTCGATCAATCTCCGCATATCACAATGATTCTTCATATAGGATCAAAAGATACCTACTAAATCCTAGATTTTGGATCTATGAGATAGATCTAATTGGATGTTAGGAATCTCACTAGTAGTAGTGAGATGGTATCAGTTGATCCTGGGGAGAATCACTGGAAGGGTTCCAGGGTGATAAAGACGACTGAATGTCAGTCACAGGCATTGTCTTTACCATCAGTAAAGGGACGGTATGTTGGAAGAGTTCCAAGCTAGATACCGTGGCATACTAGACGATAAAGGCTAGATACATCGCTACTTTAGATGCTACCAAAGAGGCTGCTTGGGTGTATATTCGTTCATGAGATGAACTACGTTCCTACCATTGTGAGACAATGGAATTGTGGCTTATGCCAAGGAACGTCGGTCCCATCAGTGATCCAGACATATTCTAAGGCGGTATCACCTGATCATGGAGATGGTTGATCTCTAAGGGATCGAGGTTAGGAGAGTAGACTCAGAGGACAACACGGCGGATCCACTCACAAAGGCCTATTCCCAAAGAGAGACTCTTATGGGATGGTTGAGTATGAGATACTACAACCACTGCTACAGATGCCCCTAGAGCAAGTGGGAGATTGTTAGTTATATGTATGCCCTAGAGGCCATTACTGTACAGAGGATGTATATTGTAATGGATGCTGGGACATATATAGAAAGGACTTTCTTGCTCGACATGATAGTATGCTATCTGGTTGCTCTTTACCTTAACGTGTATACTGATTATCTCTCTGTTACATGTTGGTAAAGCCCTTAGGATGTGTACTTGACTACCTGGACGGTGATGCGGATCATACTAGTGGGGACATGATAGTCCATAAGTACATCCTTCAAGGTCCCTAGTCGTGGGTGTATCGAGACGGGGCATCGATATACCAGTGTAGACTAGCGTATACCTTCTCGACCCATACAGATGGGTGATGGATGATCCCATATCCATTGGTGTTTGACATCAGAGATGATATACGGGTGCTCAGTAGAGACTGGGTACACTGGACGGACAAGCCGAGAACTCCCAGATGGTATTATACCTTACGTCAGATGGCAGTTCTCTGGTGACACTGGTACAGAGTAGTCTGTTGACCCGAGATCATCATAGAGTCTTGTGTGGTTCCCACTGTGCTTTGATTTCCATCTTACCACGTCCAAGAGGGCGTGCAAAACGGTGGTTTTTGGGTACAGTCCCGAGTCACATGGAGGCAATGAGCGATAGGAGGGGATTCGTCTCTCCCGGTATAGGGAGTTGATGTTGCGCTGTGTTCGATTGGCTATAACCGGAAATCCCTGGCCAGGGTTGCTGAGATTTACTGGTAAGTGTTACCAGTAGTTTCTCGAACTGTTATAGACCTCATATCGACACGACTTATCGAGCTATTGGGGTCTGACGTTTACCACCCCTAGGCAAGATATGCGACATATCAGACGACGAGACCGGACTGTACGGTAGTGTTACTGGTTGGATTCACTGGAGTGTGAGCGGGCTTGCTGGTCGATCTTCTGATCGCTCAATACCCGGGTGGCCGTTACGTTTAGCAGACCGCTTGCGGCTTGTGGGTGTTTGATATGATCATCACCTGCTGCCGGCGTATTGACGAGTCTTTAGAGTCCTACACAGAGGTTTCCTGGCTCAAGCGAAACGAAATAGGAGCGCATATGAGATATGTACGGGACCGAGAATAATGCGTGTATGTGATACCGTATTCTATTCTCGCGATGAATGTATCGAATGGTTATATGCGATATAACCTAGTTATCGAATCGAGGGTTGATTCGATAAGCCGATACATTGGATACTGGTCGGTTATATGCGATATGACCGGATCGTTAAATCAAGTGTTGATTTAATGATTTAATGTATAATTAAATATATTTGATATATTACTTTGCATTAACTAGTATTGGTTCACTTTAAATGGATTTTCTCACTCGGATGTACACATTGTATATGTGATATACTTTTGTGCACTCGATTGTATCATGTTTGATGATGCATGCAAAATTGGTTTGTGTAAAGAATTAAACCTAGGTTAAGTAAATGGTTAAGGTTTTTATTTATTTGTCCATTCATTTATCTTTTTATTTTGGATGAAAATGAAATGACAAAAGAAAACAAAATGGTTTCATTCTTTCTTTCTTTCTTTCTTTCATGAAGCTTGATGAAGCTTCATGAAGCTTTGACCATATGACCATTTTGTCTTCAAGATTAACCCTAACCATTCTTTTAACCTTAGTCAATTCTCTACACCTAACTATATTTAATGTTATGATAAGTATTCTTTTTATTTTATTATTCTAATGAACTTATCATATCATTATCTTCTTCTTCTTCATCTTCAACATTGAAGAAAGCTTTCTACCAACAATGGTGGAATGTGAAAATGAGTGAGAAATCCAATTCTAAAGTGAACCCACTTCCTATTTCTTCATCCTCTACCTCTTGCCAAGTAGTAGAGTGTGTTTCCTTCACAAGTTTTCTTGACTTGGTGAAGTGGGAGCTTGATCTAGCCATGCCTCGACGTAGATCATCTTCGGCATCGTCGTCGATGACCTAGCCCGCTTCTTCTCCGATGAAGCCGATGCAAGAGTCATGGTTCGATTTGGACAGCAGAGAGGACTTCATCATAGAGCTATGGAGGTGGAGAAACGGATCTACAATGGTTTTATTTCCGTTCTTTTAGTTTAGTTGTAAACTAGTTTCTTTTTCGCCTAGAAATCTAGTTAACGATCCGTATTAGGGATTCTCGGCACCGTTAAAATTTGAAATTGGCATGGTTGATGCCTTATGAGACCTCCTTGGGGTGCTTAGGAACCTTTCAGCTTGGTCATATATAGAGAGGACGTTCTTTCTCGATATGATAGTATGCTAGCTGGTTGCTCTTTACTTTAACACGTATACTTGTCTCTATATACTGTCTTATAGTTACATGTTGGTAAAGCCCTTTGGATTTGTACTTGACTACATGGACTATGATGCGGATCATACTAGTGGGGACATGGTAGTCCATAAGTACATCCTTCAAGGTCCCTAGTCGTGGGTGTATCGAGACGGGGCATCGATATACCAGTGTAGACTAGCGTATACGCTTCTCGACCCATGAGATGGGCGATGGATGATCCCATATCCATTGGTGTTTGACATCAGAGATGGTATACGGGTGGTCAGTGGAGACTGGGTACACTGGACGGACTCGCCGAGTACTCCCAGATGGTATTATACCTCACTTCAGATGGCAGTTCTCTGGTGACACTTGTGCAGGTTAGTCTGTAGACCCGAGATCGTCATAGAGTCTTGTGTGATTCCCACTGTGCTTTGATTTCCACCTTACCACATCCATGAGGGCGTGCAAAACGGTGGTTTTTTGGTACAGTCCCGAGTCACATGGAGGCAATGAGCGATTGGAGGGGTTTCGTCTCTCCCGGTAGGGGGTTGATGTTGCGCAGTGCTCGATTGGCCGTAACAAGGAAGTCCCTGGCCAGGGCTGATTAGAGATTTACTGATAAGTGTTACCAGTATTTTCTCGACCCGTTATGAGCCTCACATCGGCACGACTTATCGGTTATTGGGGTCTGACGTTTACCACCCCTAGACTTGATATGCGACATATCAGACGAGGAGACCGGACTGTTCGGTAAGTGTTACCGGCAGGCTATTACAGGAGTTGGAGCGGGCATGCTTGCTAATCTTCTGATCGCTCAATACCCGGGTAGCCGTTACGTCCAGCTAGTACCGCTGACGGCTTGTGGGTGCTTGATGTGATCATCACCTACTGCCGGCGTATTGACGAGTCTTTAGAGTCCTACATAGAAGTTTTACTGGCTCAGGAAAAACGAAATAGGTGCACGTATGTGATATGTGCAGGACCGAGAATAATGCGTGTATGTGATACCGTATTCTATTCTCGCGACTTTGTGTATCAGTCTGTTATATATGATATAGCCGGGTTATCGAATCAAGTGTTGATTCGTTAAGTCGATACATTGGATGTTAGTCGGTTATATGTGATATGACCGGATTATTAAGTCAAGTGTTGATTTAATAATTAAGTGTATAATTATATATAAGATATACTAGTTTACATTTACTAACACTTGTTCACTTTAAGGTTTTTCTCACATGAGCACAATTTTAATGTATATATGATATATGTTAAAATGTGTTTTTCTTTTAGTATCATGGTTGATGATACACTTGACATGGGTGTATGAGACTTACACCATGCTATCTTTTATGTTGGATTTTATTATTCAAAGTAATTACAAAATTAGTGGAGGATTAGCTAAATGGTTGAAGCTTATGGAAGCATTTGACTAATTCCACTAAATTTGTTTTTACTATGGATATTTCTTAACCCAACCATAAACTTTAGCCATGGTTATGGCTCTACAAGGGTTAATATATGATACTCACTCACCATAGTTAGCCTTCTCACTTGATGATTATCCTCTTCTCTTTCTTTAGTTCATCTTCTTCTTCATTTTGATAAAAGAAAAAAGCTTGCTAGGGTTTGATCAAAAGTGAGAAAACTTGTGAGAAATAAAATACTAAAGAGAATCCACTTCCTATTTCTCCATCCTCTACTAGACTAGCACTTTAGTTTAGGGTGTTTGCTTCACTAATTCTCAAGTTAGTGAAGTAGAAGCTTGAGTTGGCATCCCCTCGACGTAGATCATCTTCGGCCTCGAAGACTTCAAGCAAGGACGTGTCTTTCGCCTCGTGAAGCCATGCAAGGGTCCGGAAGAACCACGATCGCAGCGAAGGGACTTCAACAAGGAGATAAAGAAGTGAAGGACTGATCTACAAAGATTGTATATCGTATCACTTAGTTGTAAACATAGTTTATTTGCATATGAAACCCTAATTTTCTAGTAACGATCTTGCTTAGGGTATTTGGCACCGCTAAAATTTTAAACGGGCATGTTTGATGCTTCCTCAACCCTTGTTAGAGTGCCTAGTAACCCTACAGTACTATGTTCTATTTAATTGTGACTTCTCTAGTTTTTAAACAAGTCTTTCGTAGAAATACAAAGTCTAAGTTTTGAGAAGTTATAGGTAAAAGAATAAAGTAGAGAACCAGGTGTCGCAAGTATCGGGATTTTTCAAGGTGATCGAAAATGTAGATACTTGTGTTGGGTATTCAGTCGATAGTAATGATTTTGAGAAACTTGTTTCTCTTTCATGTTTCTCATAATTGGATACACTCCTAAGTTGAGTAATGTTGATCGGCCTCTCTCCATTTTGTTGACATGCACTGGAGACAGCTTCATGACTTGAATCTGGTTCCAATTAAATCAGTGACAAAGTTTCTATATTGGATATAGATTGGTTCATATCTTAACGATGTTAAGGTACGGGGAGTTGTCCGGCTTATGCTTAAAACCAGACTCTGGATAACTCAAGGCACGTTTCAGTAATGGCAGTTTATGGGTTGACCCAGGTTATGACGAGGGTTGATTTTCTACCATCCGGAAGATCAATACTGATATTGTTCTTGACTCGCCACGGTTTTGGTAAAATGGATTTTTTTCAGAAACAGTAGTGGGAGTATGGTAGAACTGGATGAGATTCCAGAACCGCAAACGATTACGGAAAATTTAATAGGACCTAAAGATTCAATCAAGTTTGATATTCCATTAGCCGCTCCTCAGATATAATTGGTAACCTCATGCACCTGAGAAGTACTCCGGTAGCCTCAAGGACAGTGACAGGAAGGTTCTTGTTTACCCAGACTTGCCATTACTGCTGTTACAGACTATGAGACCCGGCATGAGGATGAGTATAACGTCATTCTAAACTACCTTTAGAAGTGCACGTGTATATGATTCTGCCAGAGGGTTTTTGTAGTCAGTGGGAGCAGCGGAAGCATAGTGGGCAAGTAGCTTTTGTCTATTTATAGACTAGAGCAGATATAGCAGAGATAGATCATCAAATTTTGATGTGACAATCGTGGCTTTGACTTCATCAGAATAGGGAATGGATCTGTTAAGAAGGTAGTAGGATGTGATATCCTAGTTTTTGGATGACATAAACAGAGTAGGAAGTAAAATTCCTATACTACGATCGGTTATACTGTGGTTGTCACACATTTTTTTTTCTACAAATGATATGGACATTCTGGTTACTAGATCTATGGTTTTAGATCTAGATTTGGGTAGTTTCCCAATCTGGGTACTTAGACGGTATTCTAAAGGTGTTTTAGAATGGATGACTCCTGGCATGGTGGTGCACCTGCAGGTGATGTAGTCTCCCTCTCTAAAGGTGTTTTACAGACTAAAGGGGAGAGGGATGTGCATGATTGGCATATCACTTGCTTAGGCAATTGAGTCAATCATGAGATGTCAAGTACCACACCGGATGTTGTTTTTGCACTAGATGCAATAAGTTTATATTACTCGAATCCTGCAGAAACATACGGAAGCAGTTTTAGAACATAAGTGGATGTTTTAGGGATTTGATAACGACAGCCTCTTTTAGGAGACGGTTATCATTCCAGGCTTTCAAGGTGACATGGATGACAGAGTTACTATCAGAGTTATAGTTTTCCCTCTGACGAAGGGGCAGTATTATGGACAACTTGTCCAAGAGGATACTGTAGGAGGCATGGTGCAGGATACTAATTAGGTTCAGTTGACGATACAGTGTAAGAAGTTTGAATTTGGAGTTCATTTATGAACTAGGTCCTATCAGATATCCAGACAAATTCTAAGACAGGTATTACTCAATTCGGGAGATGGCTTTCTCCGCGAACTTGAGATTAAGAGAGACATAGAAAGAAACATCAGGGCGGATGCACTCACTGAGGCTATTTCTCGAACACAAGAGTTTTACAAACGAGCTTTGTGAAACTGATTAGTAGAAGAGTTGGGTGTTCGGTATCACACGTGCTGTGAGTATGCGACATCGCAATAATTAGACTTAAGTGCAAGTGGGAGATTGTTGGATGTAGTGCCCTTAAAGACAATTATTGGATCGCAGGTACATGATTTTAATGATTGAGGAGGACATATACCGATAGGACAGTTTTACTCGAGATGATAGTATGCTATCTGGTTTAACTTTATCATCGTGTGCTGTTTTAGGTGACATGATCACTATTACACGTTGATAGAGCCCTTAGGATTCTTGCTTGACTACAAGCAGTATGATGGCGATCATATACGTGAGAGTTGGATAGTCCATAAGCACATCCTTAAAAGTGGTCCCTAGTCGTGGGAGTTTCGATACAGGGCATCGATACTCCAGAGTAGACTAGTGTATACAGTCGAGACCCCGACGAGAGGCGGTGTCCGGTCTCACAATCCATTGGTGTCAGTTGGTTCACCTAAGATATATACAGGCGCTCATTAGGTTATGAGTGCACCGAACATGACTCGCCAGGAACCTGCTAGTTGGTATTATACCTAGCGTCAGATAGCAGTTCCCTGGTGACATGTGTACAGGTTAGTTCATCGACCTGAGGTCGTCATTTGACTCGTGTGAGTTCCCACTGTGCTTAGATTACTACCCTACCACGGCTCAAAGGAGTCGTGCAAACAGGTTTTAGTTTGGTACAGTCCCGAGCCACATAGAGGCAGTGAGCGGATCGACAGGGGATTCGTCTCTCCTGGTATTGTGGGTGAGATCGTGCTGTGTCTAGGAGAGCTATTATACCAAGTCCTTGGCCAAGGCAGGTAAGAATTACTGGTATGTATTCCAGTAGTTTCTCAGGATGTTCAGGCCTACCCTCCGACACGACTTATACCGCTATTGGGGGTCTAACGTTACCAGCTCCCTAGGACTGATATGCGATGCTCATAGACGAACGGACCGGACTGTACGGATATTGTCACTGATAGGCTCGGTAGGGTTTCAGGATGAGTTCGCTCATCAGCTTCCCTTTCTGTCAATACATGGGCAGCCGTTACGTACAACTAGTACTACTGACATCTTGTGGTTAAACCCACTTCAGGGTATTGACGAGTCTTTAGAGTCCCCCAAAGATAGTTTCCCAATTTCGGGCAAAATGTTGTAGAGGCCGTATGGTTTTATGGCAGGGTTCGAACATGCACGTTCACTTGTGCACGTGTCATGGTTCAGATAGATAATACTAGTGGGCTTTGGTTTAAGCCGGATTCTAGTATTATATTGTGTAGGAGTATTTTCGTATCATTGCAATTTGTATTCGGTCGGAAAACAAATGCAGGTATGTATATACAGTTGTGGGATAATCCTGTAATTTGTTACGGGATTGCTTTTTGAAGTTGCCAGTTTTTCTCCGTTTGATTAAACAATATTTTTAGTGTTTAATTATTGGTTGAAGTTGATATATCTTTTTTTGGCCATATTTCCCTCATCCATTTGTCATGGCCGAAATCAATTTGGAGATGGTGATTCATTTGGAATGGGTGAGCCATTGTTTAATCATTTAATGAGGCATGGTGTTTGTTGTCACCCACTTGTTCATTAATTCCTTTTGTAATTGCTAAGGATATTTTAGTTGATCTTTTGTGAGGATATTTCTTTATGGTCACCACTTTAGTTTTGTGCTCACCCCCTTCTCTTTTGGCAGAGAACAATTTTAGCCCCCCCTTCACTTAGTGGCTGGGACTATTCCTTTTGTGCATGGGCTGATTTTATTTGTTCATTGCAAAATCCTTTGCACACAAAATTCCATTCATGGCAACTTCATTAACCCTTCACCCAATTGCTTGGGTGTCTTGAGATAAAATATTCTACACACTCTCTACATCAATTTTGGACATATCGGCTAGCAAACTTCATGACTGAGTTGCCTCGGTTTAAAGGCGGGAGCCCGTGTAAAGATCCGTTGACGTGGAGCCACCTCGACGAGGAGACCGGAGATCAAGCGAGATCGCAGATGCCGCGAGGAGCGTGGGATGATGGCTAAAGACCAAAAGACATGGATCGATCGGTATAGCCATTCTATCATTTTGTAGATTTCTAGTTTAGTGTTAATGGCACGATCCGGTTTATAGTCTATGTTAGCGTCAGTTGATGAAAAAGTTTTTATTCCGCGTTTGGCCTCAGATTATTGGCCGGGGCGCTGGCGTAGACTTACAGTGTTAAATCGATAAGTTGTTACACATGATATTAGTCGGTTATACATGATATAGCCGGTTTATTAAATCAAGAGTTGATTTATTAATTTAATGTATAATTATATATTTGATATATTACATTACATTAACTAATATTAAGCTCACTTAAGTTTTCTTTTCTCACTAGATTGTGCACATTGTATATATGTGATATATGCAAGTGTACATGTTTGTGTCATGCTTGATGATACATACAAGATGGGTGTATGAGAATTATACCATCATAAGGTTAAATTAAGGTTTTTATTTTCTTAAGAATAACAGCAGAGTAAGGCTTGGTCGATGTCAAGCTTGATGAAGCTTGTAGAAACATTAACAAAGTCCACTCTTTTGTCATTCCTTAAGATATTAGTTAACCCAACCTTTAACCTTATACCTTGGTTAATTCTCTACATGAGTTAAGAATGAGGGCTTAACTCACCCATGGTTTCATTATTCATTTGTATTAACTCATATGATGAGTTATATCTTCATCTTCTTCTTCCTCTTCAAAAACATTCTAGCTTCAATGGAGGTATGAGAAAAAGTGTGAGAAAATAAATTCTAAAGTGAGCCCACTTCCTACTTCATCATCCTCTACTACTTGCCATTTAGTATAGGGTGATCTCTTCACAAAGTTCATGACCTAGTGAAGAAATAGCTTGGGTTAGTGTCTCCTCGACGTAGATCATCTTCGGCCTCGAAGTCATCGAAGCAAGCACGTTCGTTTCTTCATGGAGCCTCTCTAGAGTCCGGAGTTTACGATCGCAGTGAAGGGGACTACTACATGGAGCTATTGAAGTGAAGGACCGGTCTATAAAGGTTGTATTCTCACTTAGATTGCAAAGTGTTTGCATATGTTATTTCTTAGATTTCTAGTTAACGATTCATGGTTGGGGTTAGCTAAAATGGCAAAAATTTGAATTTGGCATGGACGATGCCTCCCGAAACCTTGTTGCCATCTTGGGTAACCCTTCACCCTAGACCCCTACGAGAGCGGAAAGTGACCCTACCAATTCTAGAGTTAGGAGACCCGGTCTCGACTCCTCGAGATGGCCTCCCACTGGACCCTAGAACCCGGTCACTTGTGCTCCCCACCTTGAGTCTATCCTAATGCGGAAAAGTAAATAATATACAACAATGGTCACATCGTCCTCAACCCGAAAGTGCCCTAATAATTTTTTTTACATACAATGAATTTTATATGAATGAAAAGAAAAACTCTCATCTCACATAAAACCCCCGGTTATTCAATCACGACAATCATGTACATCATATCTCAGCAATATATAATATCACATATCATCAACGTAAGTATGTATGCATACCCCAATTATCGTTCATGTATAGAAAAAAAACCGACGATACACCACATACTACACTTACGGTCGCAGAAAAGAAAGTGAAAAACTACAACAATTGGAATCATCACTACCTTTAGACGTCATAAACCCGGATTATCACATATTCTAGATTTCATGCCCAATGATGCAAATCTTACCTTTGGGTATCATCTATGAAAACACCTTTTCAAAGAAAGCCAGGTAATTCAACAAGATTCCCGATTCCACCCGAGGCCAAAATGTTAGATTTACACGTAACTAATTACTTTTAACAAAACTATTTAGTGTAGAATCCAATTATTGTATCACATTCACAAATATCTAGACGATATTAAACGTTTCGATCGAATCAACAAACACCCACAAATTACACCGAGAGCTCAACACTTGAGCAAAGTTGAAATACCCAAAACATGCCACAGTGCTTATGGACCAACCGTAGAAGGGTCAACCCTTGCCTCATCTATGGCGCCACGGAACTACGGCAAACCCAAAGGTTTGGCCGCGGTTCCATAGTCATAGGATCGAGTTAGGGTTACGTTTTTCTAGAGGGTCCATAGGGTTACTTGCATGATCTTTCGAATATCTTTAACTTGGAAAATTCCAAAATTTGGAAAATTTCCAGGGAGAGTAATGAGGTAGTGTTTGAAGATCGTTCGAACTGTTAAACGTCATCCAAGTTACCAAAAACAATGTTAAAATTACGACTACGAAATACTCCGAATTAGCCCCTTAACATTATTAACATCACATGAAATTTTGGGCTAAACAAACAATACCTGAAACCCCAAAACCAACAGACCAGAGCACCTGAGGAAACTGATGCGAAACAGAGGGAATAGCGTCGACCGGGCCCGAAAAAATGAGCCTTTCACCGGGTCAAAACTGGTGGAATCTCCTCGTTTTTATCCAGTGTTCAACATGTATCATATGCAAGCTGCTGCAGTTGCTTAAAAAAAATTTCGAGGTCATTTAAAAATCGACAGAGAGCAGTTTTCAGGGTTTCAGTTTATCGTAGTTTCGGAGTTGTTTCGGTTTCGTAATATTTCTAACATCGTCTAAATTTCTAGCTTGGTTCCGATACCACTGTAGGGATTCTCTAGCACCATGCCTAGGGTTTGGGTTGCATTACACAGGCTATAATAAAAATTTTGGGGGTGCTAAACAAAACCAACCATGAATCGAACTATAAAATTAGGGTAACAAGAACTATTATCACATACTTTCAAGTGTCTAACACTAAGAGGTGAGTAATAAAACCTTTGTAGACCTCCTCTTGTGACTCTTTGGATCAACTTGGTGTTCGGACCGCTCCTCTTGAGTTCTTCGAAGTCCACGACGATCCACCACGGAGTCCCTTTGCACAAGCTCCTAGCTTCACTTGAACCAAATGGAAGTGGAGCAAACAAGCTACACTAGTGGGCTAGACTAATATAGATTGGTGATGTGGGTTTGGATCTTACTTAAAAACCTTTCTTTTTATGTTCTTCACTCACTTAAAAAAGCTAGAGAGCTTGAATTGAGGAAGAAGAAGGAGGAGATGGCTTAGCTTAACTCAAGTGAGAATCAAAATAATCGAGATCGAGATAGAGAGAGAGAGAGAGAGGGGTTATCTCATCCCAAACCATGGTTACTAAATATATAGATATTTTGATACTTGAGTTTAAGCCAAAAAATGGGCAACAAAAAACATGGTTTTGACTTTAGTCAACACAAAAGAAGAGTGTAGAAATTCAACCATGATTTTATTCCCATTTTGCTTTTCTCAATAATCAAAAAATATATAAATATGTTACCATGTGAGTCTTGCATTGCCATCACCAATGTATCATCAACCATGACACATGTATGCATGCATGTGTGAATCCATATCAATATATACATACACTCATGCATGTAACATAAAGAAATATGTCCCATATCAATGAGCTAATGGACTTAATATTAAATCAACACTTGAGTAAATAACCCGGTCATATCACATATGACCCATCCAATAGTTAACGCCCGATTAAAATACGGTATCAAAAACACGCATTTAATCGAGCTCCCGCGCATATCCCATATGCACCCCACATCTTTTCGCCTGAGCTTGGAAACCCCTTTGTGCGACTCTAAGACTCATCAATATGATAGCAGTAGGCAGTGATCATATCACATACCCACAAACCGTCAGTTGCATAAGCTGTACGTAACGGCTCCCAAGTATTGAGCGATAAGAAGAAACACAAGCGAACCTGTCAAAACTCCCATCGAGCCAACTGGCAACACTTACCGTACAGTCCGGTCTCTTCGTCAGATATACTGCATATCGAGTCTAGAGATGGTATCGTCGACCCCAATAACTCAATAAGTCATGTCGGTATATGGCTCATAACAGATCGAGAAACTACTGATAACACTTATCAGTAAATCTCATGAGCCCTGGCCAAAGAATTCCTGTTATAGCCAATCGAGCATAGCGCAACATCAACCCCCAATACCGGGAGAAACGAAACCCCTCATATCGCTCATTGCCTCCATATGCCTCGGGACTGTATCCAGAATCCACCTGTTTTCACGACTAAGTAGAGCCGTGGTAGGGTGGAGATCAAAGTACAGTGTGAGGACACATAAGACTCTATGACGATCTCGGGTCTACAGACTAACCTGTACCAGTATCACTAGAGAACTGCTATCCGACGATAGATATAATACTACATAGGAGTTCTCGGTGAGTCCATTCAGTATACCAAGTCTCCACTGAGCACCCGTATACAATCTTTGGTGTCACCACACCAATGGATATGGGATCATCCATCGCCCATCATATGGGTCAAGTAACGTATACGCTAGTCTACTCTGGAATATCGATGCCCCGTCTCAATACACCCACGACTAGGAACATTTCAAGGATATGCTTATAAACTACTCATGTCCCACTAGTATGATCTACATTATAGTCCCAGTAGTCAAGAAAATATCCTAGGGGCTTTATCAACATGTACCGAATGAGTAATAAGTATGATGAAGTGAACATGTCAAGATACCAGATAGCATATTATCATGTCGAGCAAGAATGTCATCTGAATACACTCACACACATACACATATTGATACATCCACTATCATATAATGGCTTCTAGGGCATACATATATCCAACAAATATATCAAATATATAATTATAAATTAAATTATTAAATCAACACTTGATTTAATAATCCGGCTATATCACATATAACCGACTAATATCATATGTATCAACTTATCGAATCAACACTTGATTCGATAACTGTAGGGTTTCTAGGCATGCGCACAAGGGTCTACGAGGCATCAACCATGCCCGATTAAAAATTTAGCCGTGCCGAACAACCCAGAGCCGGATCTTTAAACTAGGGTTTAGGCAAAAACAAGCATGTTAAACTCTTTAACACTAAGTGGGAAGGATTACTACCTTTGTAGATCCGGTCCATCACTTCTTAAGCTCCGTGTTGAGGTCCCTTCGCTGCGATCATCGTGTTCCGGACTCTCGAGAGGCTTCACGAAGAGAAAGATGCAGTCTTGCTTCCGATCTTCGATAACAAAGATGATCTACCTTGAAGTTTCATTTACACAAGCTAACACTCACTAAATAAAGTGAACACTCTCATCTAAAGGGCAAGGATAGATGAGAATGATGAAGTAGGATTTTCTCTCTCTTTTATTTTCTTATTCTCACTCATTTTCACCACTTGTAAAAAAGCTAGAAAGCTTTTTCCATGAAAGAAAGAAGAAAGAAGAAGAAGAATATCATAATCCTTTTGTGATGAATAATGCAAAGATAATAATAATGAATAATGCAACCATGGTCAACTAAACCCTTGTAGAGATTTAACTAAGGCCAGGGTTTGGGTTGGGTTAAAGGTGAGTCACTTGAAAATATCAAGCATAATATCTTTTCCATGACAAAAGAAAAGCTTCTAGAAGCTACTAGAAGTCTTAACCCTAATCCAAACCCTAACCATGTTTAAACTCCACTAAACATGTTGCATTAGTAATCATATCATGTTACAATATTATATATCACATATACAATATTTATTGTAACAAGATAAAATAATACAATTAACATATATCGCATATATATCAATGTATTACCCGAGTGAGAAAAAGAATCTTTTAGTGAGCTAATATTAGTTAATGTAATTTAATATATCATATATATTATTATACATTAAATTATCGAATCAACACTTGATCCGACAATCCGTCTATATCGCATATAACTGACTAATACGATAAGCCGGCTATATCACATATACCCGGCCGATATCTCATATCACGAGAATCCAATATGGTATCACATACCATATTATCCTCGGTCCCGCACATATCATATATTTGCTCCTACTCCGTTTTGCCTGAACCAAGAAACCTCTGTGTAGGACTCTAAAGAATCGTCAATACGCCGGCAGTAGGTGATGATCATATCAAACACCCACAAGCTGCAAGCGGTCAGCTAAACTTAACAGCCACCCAGGTATTGAGCGCTCAGAAGATCAACAAGCAAGCCTGTACATTCTCCTGTGAATCCAATCAGTAACACTCCCGTACAATCCGGTCTCGTCGTCTAATATGTCGCATATCTCTCCTTGGGGTGGTAAACGTCAGACCCCAGTAGCTTGATAAGTCGTGTCGATATGAGGTCTATAACAGTTCAAGAAACTACTGATAACACTTTCCAGTAAATCTCAGCAACCCTGGCCAGGGATTTCCGGTTATAGCCAATTGAACATAGCACAACATCAACTCCCTATACCGGGAGAGACGAATCCCCTCCTATCGCTCATTGCCTCCATGTGATTCGGGACTGTACCCAAAAGCCACCTTTTTGCATGCCCTTTTGGACGTGGTATGATCGAAATCAAAGCACAGTGGGAATCACATAAGACTCTATGAAGATCTCGGGTCAACAGACTACTCTGTACCAGTGTCACCGGAGAACTGCCATTTGACATGTGGTATAATACCATCTGTGAGTTCTAGACGTGTCCGTCCAGTGTACTCAGTCTCCACTGAGCACCCATACACCATCCTTGATGTCAAACACCGATGGATTTGGGATCATCCATCGCCCATCATATGGGTCAAGATGCGTATACGCTAGTCTACTCTGGTGCATCGATGCCCTGTCTCGATACACCCTCGAATAGGAACGGTTATAGGATGTACTCGTCGACTACCGTGGCCCCACTAGTATGATCTCATCATAGTCCCAGTAGTCGAGTATGTAAGTGCACGGCGGCGCCCCGGCCGTCAATCCGACGCCGGAATGCGGAAGCGGTGATTTACTTTAACTTTTCAAACCGGCACCACCGCGCACTATAAACCCGGATCGTGCCTTTAATCTAGTCCTAGCTATCAAGAGAAAGGGGTAGAGAGATATACCGAGCGATCCGTGTCCTCCGGTCTTCTCGTCGTCGTCCCGATCTCCCTCGGAATCTCCGGTCTCCACCAAGTCGTCGGAAGGGCACCACGTCGCCTGCTTCTTTTACGGGCTCCCACCTCTGGACCGAGGAAACTCAGGCACGAAGTTGGTGAGTCGACGTGCCCAAGATTTGCTGTAGAATGTAGTGTGGAACTTGTGTCTCATTTGGGGTTGTGGAAGTTGCCTTTTGGTGGAGGAATGATATGTGGAGTTTTGTAATGAAAAATGGAATTTTGCAAGCACCATGAGAACAAAACCCCACCCAAATACTTTTGGACAGCCCTATACTTGGCCGGCCATACATGTGAATGGGGAGAGAGAGAGCAAAGACAAGGGGTGGGTAAGCAATAATGCTAGAATGTTATCATGAGGAATAATGATAACCCAAAATCTCATACCAATAACCCAACACTCAATCATCAAAACAAAAGTCAAGCAATGATGGATTAATCAAGTCAATGGATGGTGCACCCATCATGAAAACCATCATGATGCAACAAAATGCAAAGAACACCCTCCACAAATGCTTATTTGCACAAAAGAAAATAAGCCCTCCTCCACCAATCTTCGGCCAATGAAAGATACAAAGAAATATGGCCGAAACGGAAAGCAAACTGGCAACTCCAGAAAACTGATCCCGTAATAAATTACAGGAAACACCCGATACTGTGTATACACACCCGCATCTGTATTCCAACCGAATACAAATGCAATGAGACAAAATCTACACTGTACTATACTAGGATCCGGCTTTAACCAAAGCCGGCTAGTAATATCCGTCCGATCCTGATCCGTGCAATGCTGCACATATCTGATCGAACCCTGCCATATATCCATACGCCCTCTAGTACTAACAGTCCGATCTTGATCCGTGCAATACCGCACGTATCTGATCGAACCCTGCCATATCTCCATACGGCCCTTACAACGTTTCGCCCGAAACTTGAGTAACTGGATTGTGGGGGACTCTAAATACTCGTCAATACTATGGCTGTGGATTTAACCACTAGCACGTCAGAGGTATTAGCCATACGTGACGGGCTACCAGCTATTGACCAAAAGGGACGTCGATGAGCGAACTCATCCAGACACCCTACTGAGCCTGTCATTGACAATATCCGTACAGTCCGGTCCGTTTATGAGCATCGCATGGTGGGCCTAGGGGGTTGGTAAAAGTCAGACCCCCAAAAGCGGTACAAGTCGTGTCAGAGTGTTGCCCAGAACACCCTGAGATACTACTGGAATACCTACCAGTAAATCTCCTGCCTTGGCCAAGGACTTCGTGTAATGGCTCTCCTAGACACAGCGCGACCTCACCCCCAATACCGGGAGAGACGAACCACTGATGATCCGCTCACTGCCTCCATGTGGCTCGGGACTGTACCTAACTAAAACCTGTTTGCACGTCTCCTTTAAGCGTGGTAGGGTAGTAATCAAAGTACAGTGGGAACTCACACGAGACAAATGACGATCCTCAGGTCGATGAACTAACATGTACACATGTCACCAGGGAACTGCTATCTGACGTCAGGTATAAGACCTACTAGCATGTTCCCGGCGAGTCATGTCCGGTGTACTCATAACCTAATGAGCACATGTATACATCTTAGGTGAACCAACTGACACCAGTGGCTTGTGAGACCGGCCACCGCCCCTCGTCGGGGTCTCGACTGTATACACTAGTCTACTCTGGAGTATCGATGCCATGTCTCGAAACTCCCACGACTAGGGACCTTTTAAGGATGTGCTTATAGACTACCAGCTCCCATGTATATGATCGCCCTCATACTGCTGGCAGTCAAGAAAGAATCCTAGGGGCTCTATCAACGTGCAATAGTGACCTGTCAGGTCACCTAAAGCAGTACACGATGATAAAGATAAATCAGATAGCATACTATCAGCTTGAGTAAGACTGTCCTACCGGAATAGGTCCTCCCTCAATCATTGCAATCACATGCCTGTGATCCAATAATTGACTCTTAAGGCACTATCTCCAACAATCTCCCACTTGCACTCAAGGCTAATTATTACGATGTCGCATACTCACAGCCCGTGTGATACCGAACACACAACTCCTCTACTAGTCAGTCTCACAAAGCTCGTTTGCGAAACTATTGCGTTTGAAGAATAGCCTCAGTGAGTGGATCCGCTTTGATGTTTCTTTCTATGTCTTTCTATATCTCAAGTTCGCGGAGAAAGCCATCTCCCGAAATGAGCAATACCTGTCTTAGAATGTGTCTGGATGTCTGATGGGACCTAGTTCATAAATGAACTCCAAATCCAAACTTCTTAGACTGTATCGTCAACTGAACTTAATCAGTATCCTGCGTCATGCCTCCCTCAGTATTGCCTTGGACCACCTGTCCAAAATACCGCCCCTCGTCAGAAGGAAAAACTATAACTCTGACAAGCTCCCTGTCGTCCAGGTCACCTTGGAAGCCTGGAATGATAACTGTCTCCCGAATGAGGCTGTCGTTATCATATCCCTAGAACATCCACTTTTGTTCTAAAACTGCTTCCGACTGTTTCTCCAGGATTGGATCAATGTCAACTTACTGCATCTAGTGCAAGAACAACATCTGGTGTGGTACTTGACATCTCATGATTGACTCAATTGCCTATGCAAGTGATCTGCCAATCATGCACATCCCTCTCCCCTTTAGTCTGTAAGACACCTTTAGAGAGGTTGACTCCATTACCTGCAGGTACACTACCGTGCCAGGAGTCGTCCATTCTAAATACCCTTAGAATGCTGTCTAAGTACCCTTAATTGGGAAACCACCCAAATCTAGATCTAAAACCATAGATCTAGTAGCCAGTATGTCAGATATAATGTCCAAGTCCCATGTGGAGAAACCACTGTGTGACGACCAAAGAATAACCGATCGTAGTATAGGAATATCACTTCCTACTCTGTGTATGTCATCCAAATACCATGACATCACACCCTACTACCTTCTCAACAGATCCATCCCCTATTCTGATGAAGTGAAACCTATGACTGTCATATCAAATATTGATGATCTATCTCCGCTATATCTGCTTTAGTATATAAATAGACATAAGCCACTTGTCCACCATGCTTCCGCTGCTCCCACTGACCACGACAACCCTCTGGCAGAGTCATATAGACGTACACTTCTAAAGCCAGTTTAGAACGACGCTATACTCATCCTCCTGCCAGGTCTTACAGTCTGGAACAACAGCTATGACAAGTGTAGGTAAACAAGAACTTCCCTGTCACCGTCCATGAGGCTACCGGAGTACCTCTCGGGTGCCTGAAGTTACCCACCTTATCTGCGGAGTGGCTAATGGAATGTCAAACCAGATTGAATCTTTAGGTTCCTATCAAATCTTCAGTAATCGTTTGTGGTTCTGGAATCACTTCCAGTTCTACCATACTCCCACTACAGTTTTCTGAAAAAAATCCATTTTTATTAAAACTGTGGCGAGTTTAGAACAATATCACTATTGATCTTCCAGATGGTAGAAAGTCAACCCTCGTCATAGCCTGGGTCAACCCACAAACAGCCATTACAGAAACGTGCCTTGAGTTTTCCAGAGTCAGGTTTTAAGCATAAGCCGGACAACTCCCTGTACCTTAACATCGTTAAGATATGAACTGTTCTATATCCAATATAGAACCAGAGGCACTGATTTAATTGAACCAGATTCAAATCATGCAGCTGTCTCCAGTGCATGTCAAATAAATGGAAGGAGGCCTATCAGCGTTACTCAACTTAGGAATGCTTCCAATTATGAGTAACCCGAAAGAGAAGCTAGTTCTCTTAATCATTACTATCAGCTGAACACCATATACAAGTATCTACATCTTCGATCACTTTGATGAATCCCGATACATGCAATGCTTGGTTCTCTACTTTATTCATATACCTATAACTTCTCAAAATTTGGACCCTGCGTTTCCACGAAACACCTGTCTAAAAACTAGAGAAGTCATAAGTAAACCGAATATAGTACGAGGACCAACCCCTCTGTCCTAATGGACGCTGGACAACATACAATACTCTGTATAAGTCCCTTGAGTCTGATAACTCATTCCCTGTGTTTCGTAGGTTGAAAACTGTACTCATGGTTAGGAAGAGTTACACCGTTGTTTAATGCTCTTTACCTAACCATCCAATGAAATAGGTAAATGTCATAGACATAATTTCAAAAAGGTATATCTCACTCTATAAAAATAGACGTACAGATATATCAATTTGAAATTGGTGCATGACAGCGGATATTCAAAACCAAATATTTGTCGTCCGGCAAACAACCAAGGTGACTTCCTCAAATATCACCGATTACAACGAATCCCGATATAATGGGGATGATCACCTAATTCCCAATAACTTACACCCACTCATCATCTGTAAAACCATACAGATGTGAGAATCATACCTGGTAAATACATACCCTGGAGTAAGTATCTAATTGGAAAATCAGTTTACCTTTAACAGTACACAGTGAAACTGAAACATTGAAATGTTTCGATGGGGTATCCCGGTATTCCTAGTAATGCCTCTTCCATTATCCAGATTCACAACTGTAACCGTGTAATTCTTTGCCATCATTCCAAATCCCTTTATATGTCTTTAGTCATTACCTTCTGTACACCCCTTTAGGCCAAATGGTTTTCTTCCTTCCCTACCGTTTGGCACCAGCCTATGGTTTGGAAGAAGACTATCCAATAAGCATAATGGGTGTACTGTCCTAATCCTAGGAGCACTCGCAATGCGAGAGAAAGTGGAGATAAAATAACAACCGAATAAACCTTATTCATATTTCTCCTGAACCAGAATCCATCCCCGAACTGGAACAAGATCCTTTCGAGTTCGTATATAACCATACGATGGAGTATCCAATAAACTGTGGATCTTCGTAGTGATACGGAGTGTCCTGGAGAAATACAAAGGTGATTTAGGATCGGCGAAGAAATACTTGGTTTGTTCATGAATAGCAGTCGCAATTTACTTTGCCCTCTTACTAATCCCTTTTTATGTTTTTACTTAATACCTTCTGTACACCATAGTTATGCTAATTAGTTTTCTTCATTCCCCACCGGTCGGCACCAGCCTGAGGTTTGGAAGAAGACTATCCAATTTGCATAAAAGGTGTACTATCTCCTAAACCAAGGAGTACTCGCAACCTGAGAGAAGGTAAAAGGAAAAGAAAACTGAATAGTCCTATCCGTTTTCTCCAGAACCGGAAACCATCCTCGAATAAATTCCTTTGAGTTCGTATCTAACCATATGATGGTATTGTCCAATGGAAGTGGACGTTCGTAGTAATACGGGGTGTCCTGGAGAAAAGGGTAAAAGTTGGAGTGGCAATGAGGTATGCAACTCTGACAATCCAAAAGCCAGTGTTAAGAAGGTTCGGTCAACTTGGTCACTGAGTCATAGTCTTTGGGTCGGGTCAATGGTCGCTGCCAAAGAGAGAGAAAAAAGAAACACTCAGCGTGCACTCTAACCTAGATAAGAATGGTTACCAATTTATCTAATCTGGAAACCTCCCACTGTAACCTCAAATTCTCCTCCAAACCTGAAAGAAGAATTAGTCCGAGTCACCCGAGGAGTAAACTAACTCATCAGTGGGAATCGGGATCCAACTATCATCGCATGATAACGTGACGGAATCCGCTCACGTCATCACACTCCAGAAGGTATGCGCATATCGGGCAAGTTTTAATTTCTTTAGAAACTCCCGATGTGATTTTTACCCCTTGCTCTTATTACCTTGACTTTGGCCAACATATCATAAGTCACATGTCAAGTTCTACCCGTCATTCTCCAGGTTAATTTGAGCCCACCCGTACATACCCTTGACTTTGGCCAAAATAGTAGTACGACTGCCACAAACCAACGCATCTATCTATGCTGCATATGAATACCCAATAGCTACCAATCACTGTGCCTTGACTTTGGCCAAAATTCACAGCTTGAATACTATTGACCACCCATATGAAACGACGGAGGGCTACGAATGGTTTCTGGCGAAAACCTTTAACGTAATGAACTTGTTATCGTTGAAGGAACTGGATAGCTTTTATGAAAAATATAGTGACGAAAACCTTTGCTAAAGAGGTCACTCCCGGTGAAGGGATCTCGGCTCTTTCCCCGTAGAATGAGGTGCAGGATATTCCAACTGAATACCACGGTGCAAAGCAAAAGTAATCAGCTATAGTGAAGTTATTGCCCTGACGCAAACTTTTTGACCAAGGGGTCGCTCCCGGTGAAGGGATCTCGGCCCTTGCCTCGTCGACTGAGGAGCAGGATATTCCAACTGAATACCACGATGCAAAACAAAAGAGAACGTCCTTGCAATAACAGCTTTTTGAAAAGTGTTCCAACAACATCAAAATTGGTTTGTTTGACTTGCATTGATCCGAATCAACGCAGTCCCATCAATTGATCACACCACAAAGAACAAAAATAATGACGTACGTATATGCCATCCACATTCGCCACTGGGTCCCGTCATTACCCGTTAGGTTAGCTAACTAACGACAGAGCGGGGACTGGACTAGCGCGGATGCAAAACATATACAACATCTACTAGTATATATATCAATATATAAAATTTCGCTCAAGACGTGATAAAATGCAACATCACAGAAATGTACATCATCACAGAACAATACAGATATCTGGGATCCCCGGGTTTCACAGAGACACTACTGAAACCCGACATTCCCCTGGTCGTGTGGATAGCCTGTGCAATGAAATCCTAGACCCCTACGGGCGCGGCAAGTTACCCGCCAAAACCTGAAGCGAGGCAGCCCCCTTCAGCAACGTGAATGGACCACCCAGCACTTCACGGAATCCGGTAACTTGGGCACCCCTCTTGGGTCAACCTGTACCCCCTACGAGTGCGGCGAATAGCCCGCCAATTCTAGAGTGAAGCCCCTTCCGTCTCAATGCCATGAGATATGGGCTTGTTTCCCTCTAGAACCCGGCTATCCGTGCACCCCACCTTGGGGTAATTCTAGTACAGAAAGTAAAATATACATACAACGGGTACATCGACCTCGACCTGGTCATGCCCCAAAAGAATAATATACAATCAGGCTGTGATGGCAGTCCACATGTCGCACGCTCGCCCGCAATAACAAATGTACATAATACAACAAAAACTGTGCTAGCATTGCATCCAGGCTATCCCCCACGACCAATCCGCAACATCACAGCACAATCACAGAACATCAACGTGAATGTCACGTTCGCAAATCCGTCTAACCGGGCTATAGCAGTTAGACGTGATTTACCGATCAAGTGACAATCACGGTCACAGATATAATGTAAATACTGTGAACCAATGTGTTTAAAATATTCGATCGATCAAATTTACCCAAGTGGGCCCCAAGCATTACTGTAGCAGTTAATGAAATTCTGGGCCCAAAAATAATATTCCAAAATCCTATTTTCATCCCATAAGCTCTCTGTAGAATTTTGGTGCCATGAACGGTCAAAACAGCGGCGGAACCGCGGCCCAAGCATGGGTTTGGCCGCGGTTCCGCGGTGGGGTAATGAGATCGCGCGACCAAATTTTTACAGGAAGCTTATAATCCCCTGCACATCATTCTGAAACAACCTGAAAAATTTTTGGACGCCAAAAAATTTCGACAGAAACTGATGCTATGAAAAATACGGGTTTTGGAATTTTTTTTGATCGAAAGAGTAAACACATTAGACCAAGCTAGACTAGGTTAATGGCGAGGCTCTGATACCACTGTAAGTGCACGGCGGCGCCCCGGCCGTCAATCCGACGCCGGAATGCGGAAGCGGTGATTTACTTTAACTTTTCAAACCGGCACCACCGCGCACTATAAACCCGGATCGTGCAATTAATCTAGTCCTAGCTATCAAGAGATGGGGGTAGAGAGATATACCGAGCGATCCGTGTCCTCCGGTCTTCTCGTCGTTGTCCCGATCTCCCGCGGAATCTCCGGTCTCCACCAAGTCGTCGGAAGGGCACCACGTCGCCTGCTTCTTTTACGGGCTCCCATCTCTGGACCGAGGCAACTCGGGCACGAAGTTGGCGAGTCGACGTACCCAAGATTTGCTGTAGAATGTAGTGTGGAACTTGTGTCTCATTTGGGGTTGTGGAAGTTGCCTTTGTAGGGTTCCTAGGCACTCTAATGAAGTCTCACAAGGCATCAACCATGCCAATTTTAAAATTTTATGGGTGCCGAGAAACCCTAATACGGATCGTCAACTAGAATTTTAGGCGAAAAAGGAAACTAGTTAATATCTTAACTAAAAGTGAGATGCTACAACCTTTGTAGATCCGGTTCTCCACTTCCTTAGCTCCACGTAGACGTCCTCTCGCTGTCCGTCTCGAATCCCGGACTCAAGCATCGGCTTCATCGGAGAAATGGGCGGGCAAGGTCGTCGGCTTCGTGCCGAAGATTATCTACGTCGAAGTTACACAGGATCAAGCTCCAACATCACCAAGTTGTGAAACATGTGAAGAAAACACCCTATACTACTTGGCAAGAGGTAGAGGGTGAAGAAATAGGAGGTGGGTTCACTTTAGAATTGGATTTAACACACTTTTGCTCAAGATGCCATTGATGAAGTCAAGCTTTCCTTCTTGATGAAGATGATGAAGAAGAAGAAAAGATATGATAAGTCATTAAAAAATGAAAAAGAAATTGAATACTTATCATAATGTAGACCATGGTTAGGTGTAGAGAATTGAGTAAGGTTAGATGAATGGTTAGGGTTAAGCATGAAGACAAAATGGTCACTTTGGTCAAAGCTTCATGAAGCTTCAACAAGCTTCAAGAATGAAAGCAACCTTTTTGTTTTCTTTTGCCATTTCTTTTTAATCCAAATAAAAAGATAAATGAATGCATAAAGAAAAACCCTAACCATTTACTTAACCAAGGTTTAATTCTTTACACTTAACCAAATGAGCGAGCATCATCAAACATGATACAAACATGTGCACAAAAGTATATCACATATACAACTTGCACACAAGTGAGAAAATCAATTTAAAGTGAACCAATACTAGTTAATGCAAAGCAATATATCATATATATAATTATACATTAAATCATTAAATCAACACTTGATTTAACGATCCGGTCATATCGCATATAACCGACTAGTATCCTATGTATCGGCTTATCGAATCAATCCTGGATTCGATATCTAGGTTATATCGCATATAACCAGTCGATACATTCATCGCGAGAATGAAATACGGTATCACATACACGAATTATTCTCGGTCCCGCACATATCTCTTATGCGCTCCTATTTCGTTTCGCTTGAGCCAGGAAACCTCTATGTAGGACTCTAAAGACTCGTCAATACGCCGGTAGCAGATGATGATCATATCAAGCATCCACAAGCCGCAGGCGGTCTGCTAAACGTAACGGCCACCCGGGTATTGAGCGATCAGAAGATCGACGAGCAAGCCCGCTCACACTCCTGTGAATCCAACCAGTAACACTTACCGTACAGTCCGGTCTGTTCGTCTGATATGTCGCATATCAAGTCTAGGGGTGGTAAACGTCAGAACCCAATAACTGATAAGTCGTGCCGATATGAAGCTCATAACGGGTCGAGAAACTACTGGTAACACTTACCAGCAAATCTCTGATCAGCCCTGGCCAGGGACTTCCCTGTTACGGCCAATCGAGCACTGCGCAACATCAACCCCCAATACCGGGAGAGACGAAACCCCTCCTATCGCTCATTGCCTCCATGTGACTCAGGACTGTACCCAAAGACCACCGTTTTGCATGCCCTCATGGACGTGTTAAGGTGGAGATCAAAGCGCGGTGGGAATCACACAAGACTCTATGACGATCTCGGGTCTACAGACTAACCTGCACAAGTGTCACCTGAGAGCTGCCATCTGACGTGAGGTATAATACCATCTGGGAGTTCTAGGCGAGTCCGTCCAGTGTACCCAGTCTCCACTGAGCACCCGTATACCATCTCTGATGTCAAACACCAATGGATATGGGATCATCCATCGCCCATCTCATGGGTCGAGAAGCGTATACGCTAGTCTACATTGGTATATCGATGCCCCGTCTCGATACACCCACGACTAGGGACCTTGAAGGATGTACTTATGGACTACCATGTCCCCACTAGTATGATCTTCATCATAGTCCAGGTAGTCAAGTACACAGCCTAAGGGCTTTACCAACATGTAACTATAAGACAGTTTAATGAGACTAGTATACATGTTAAGATAAAGAGTAACCAGATAGCATACTATCATATCGAGCAAGAAAGTCTTCTTTATATATGTCCAAGCATCCAATATAATATACATCATCTGTACAATACTGGCCTCTAGGGCATACATACAACTAACAATCTCCCACTTGCACTAGGGCCAGCTGCTGTAGTATCGCATACCGAGCATCCCGAAGAGTCTCTCAAACTGTATCTGGGGAATGGCCTTCGTGAGTGGATCCGCCGTGTTGTTCTTCGTGTCAACCCTCCTGACCTCGATCTCCCGGCGATCAACTATCTCCCGGATCAGGTGATACCGCCTCAGAATATGCCTGGATCGCTGATGGGACCTGGGTTCCTTGGCCAAAGCCACTGCTCCATTGTTATCGCAATACAGAGGTATTGTTTGCTCAATGGATGGAACCACTCCAAGTTCAGTAATGAACTTCTTGATCCAGACAGCCTCTTTGGCAGCATCGTTGGCAGTGATGTATTCAGCCTCCATCGTCGAGTCTGCCACGGTTTCCTGCTTGGAACTCTTCCAGCTAACCGCCCCTCCGTAAAGGGTAAAGACAAATCCCGACTGCGACTTAGGGCCATCCTTATCACTATGGAAGCTCGAATCGGTAAAGGACTACACTTGGAGTTCTCCGTTACCATACACCAAGAGCATCTCTTTAGTCCTTCGTAAGTACTTGAGAATGCTCTTCACAGCTGTCCAGTGACTCTCTCCAGGATCAGCTTGATACCTGCTCACTACACTTAGTGAGTATGCTACATCGGGTCTGGTACACAGCATCGCGTACATGATAGAGCCTACAGCCGAAGCATAGGGTATCCCTTGCATGCGAGCTCTCTCCAAATCAGTCTTGGGAGACATCTCTTTGGAGAGAGTGACTCCAGAGATCGTGGGCAAGTTCCCACGCTTGGATTCTTCCATACTAAACCTCTTTAGTATGGTGTCAATGTACCTGGATTGGGACAATCCCAATATCCGTTTGGATCTATCTCTATAGATCCTAATTCCCAAAATGCAGGAGGCATCACCAAGATCTTTCATTGAGAATCTTTGTGATAAGAAGAGCTTGACCGATTGCAGCATAGGAATATCATTTCCTATCAAGAGTATGTCGTCCAAGTACAATACGAGGAAGACAACCTTACTCTCTGCCACCTTCTTGTAAATACATGGTTCATCTGGGTTTTTGACGATATCAAACTCTTTGATAACGACGTCAAAGCAGATGTTCCAACTCCGCGATGCTTGCTTTAATCCATAAATGGATTTAAGCAGCTTGCACACCTTCCCGCTGCTCCCACTGTCTACGAAGCCCTCTGCCTGAGTCATGTACACGCACTCTTCTAAATCACCATTTAGAAAGGCGGTCTTAACATCCATTTGCCAGATTTTGTAGTCATGATATGCAGCGATGGCAAGCATGATCCGGATGGATTTAAGCATAGCCACTGGAGAAAAGGTTTCGTCATAGTCCACACCTGGTCTTTGACGAAAACCTTTTGCAACAAGTCTAGCTTTGAAAGTCTCCACTTTCCCATCTACACCAAGTTTTTTCTTGAAGATCCACTTGCTCCCAATGGGTTTTACCCCTTCAGGAGCAACTTCCAAAGTCCATACTTTGTTGGTGTACATGGATTCCATCTCGGACCGCATAGCATCCAGCCATTTCACTGAGTCCCTACTCGTGATGGCCTGCTCGAAACTAGTTGGGTCATCATCCTCCATGATGCAATCCTCGCTACCACCATCCATGAGAAAACCGTAGTATCTCTTAGGTTGGCGAGGAACCCTACTAGATCAGCGGAGAGGCTGAGGTTCATTGGAAGCTACTGAATCTTCTGGTTCCACTAAATCTTCAGTTACGGTTTGTGTATCAGGAACTTCTTCCAGCACTACCACTTTGCCACTAATTTTTTTTCCAAGGAATTCCTTTTCTAAAAAGGTGGCATATTGAGAAACAAACACTTTTTGTTCTTCAGCATGGTAGAAAAAATATCCTTGGGAATTCTTAGGATATCCCACAAACTTGGAAAGAACTGACCGTGCCTCGAGTTTGTCTAGATTTTGCCTTTTGACATAGGCCGGACAACCCCATATCTTGACTCGTTTAAAATATGGTCTCTTCCCACTCCATATCTCATATGGTGTGGTAGGTACAGCTTTAGATGGAACTTGATTCAATAGGTATGTTGCTGTTTCCAGCGCATATCCCCAGAAGGAAATAGGTAACTCAGCTGTGCTCATCATAGAGCGCACCATATCTAATAGGGTGCGGTTCCTCCATTCTGATACACCGTTGTGCTGTGGTGTATATGGAGGAGTCAGCTGAGAGAGAATCCCATTCTCTGTTAGGAAGTCCAGGAATTCATTGCTCAAGTATTCACCTCCTCGATCAGATCGTAGGATTTTAATACTTTTTCCGGTTTGGTTCTCAACTTCTTGTTTATATTCCCTAAATTTCTCAAAAGCTTCTGATTTGTGTTTCATCAGGAACACATAGCCGAACCTAGAGAGATCGTCAGTGAATGTAATGAAGTATGAAGAACCATCCCTGGCATGTGTAGACCTAGGACCGCATACATCACTATGTATCAGTCCCAAGAGTTCGGTAACTCTTTCTCCGTGTCCCGTAAACGGAGTTTTGGTCATCTTGCCTTTGAGACATGACTGGCAGGTGTCATAAGATGAAAATTCGAAAGGTTTCAAATATCCATCCTTATGCAACTTAGCCAGTCGTGTCGCATTGATGTGACCCAGTTTACAATGCCACAAGAAGGATTCGTTCATTTCTGAACTCTTCCTCTTGTGTGTGTTAGTTATGCTCAAAACTGTTGATTGATTTAGAACATAAATGTCATTACACAACGTGCCTGATCCAACCAACTTTTGGTTACGGAAAATGTTCATAACATTGTCCTGTAATACAAAATTATATCCCTCTTTACTCAACAAAGAAACCGATATAATGTTGCATATCAGGTTCGGCATGTAATACCATTCGTTCAGAACCAATGTATTACCAGTTGGTAATGCAAGGTGATATTCCCCGACAGTCTTAGCTGCAACAATTGCACCATTTCTAACTCTAATGTCTTTATCACCTTCTCCAAGTTCTCTATCTTTCCTGAGCCCATGTAACTGATTACATATATGGGATCTTGACCCGGTATCTAATACCCAGGACGTAGAGCAAATGGAGAAACAGTTCTCTGTAACGAACACACCCGAAGAAAATACATCATCATGTACTTTCTTCCTTCGGGTGGCATGGGAATCCTGGTATTCCCCTATATCCTGTTTAGTCTTATAACTCTTATACGAGAGAACGGAACCAACGTTCCCCAGCACAGTATAACATGCGGGTTCGGTCAATACATCCATATTATTATCTTGATTAGGGCCTGACATGGTCGCTACCTGGAGAGAGAGAGAAGAAAACACTTTAGCGTATGCTCTTGCAAGATCAGATTGGATATTATCTTATCTAATCAGGATGGCTCCCACTGTTTTTATAAAATCTTCCTTCAAACCCTAAAAGGAAAGACTAGCGGGGATTAATTACACACTACAAGTTCGCCAATCTTTCAGCCAGGCCAGTGTCGGTACTTTGAGGGAGGTCCCCCGTGCTTTCGCACGAACCTAATTAATGTAAACCTCGTTTTCCCAGAGGCGTAACCCCGTTGACACCTTTCTAGACACCTACTTGATCAGCTAATTGCAATGTGTAAAACTCTCCAAGGAGTAACTCTTACTCGCAGTGGGTATCGGGATCCAACTATCTCATAGAAGGTATGCAATCTCATTGCAAATTTCAACACTTGAAATTCCCGATAATATTTTTCCCCTAGCAGCTATATGACCTTAACATAGTCAAAAAATCATAAGTGCTAGTCAAGTTCAACCCGTCATTTCCTGATTGAATTAAATCCACCCGCACGACCCTTAACATAGTCAACAAAGTCGCACGACTACCCTAATCCAATCTGCATCATATGCATAAGCAGATAAATACTGGTCAGCTACCGCACACTACGCCTTAACATAGTCAACAAACGTAGTACGAATACTAACTAGTACTTATCTGAAATGACGGAGGGCTACGACAGGTTTTTCTGAAAACCTATTGCGTAATGAACTTGATATCGTTGTAGAATCAAATGAAGTTTTGAAATGGAGTGATTTTGAGGCTTTTCTGGTTTTGCTAAAGGGGTCACTCCCGGTGAAGGGATCGTCGGCCCTTTCCTCGTCGAATGAGGTGCGGGATATATCATATATATCACTGTGCAAAGCAGAAACTATAGAAGCAATCAAAAACAAACCGAGGGTGTAGCATCTACCAGTTATTGCTAAAGGAGCCACTCGCGGTGAAGGGATCTCGGTCCTTTCCTCATCGAATAAGGTGCAGGATATATCATATATACCGCTATGCAAAGCAAGAACTGTAGCTACCTGTTTCGTTTAAAATTTGATTCTACAACATCATAGGTTTCTTTTCTTTCATTAATCACATTAATGAAGTCCCATCATTTAAGTCACCTAAACAACACAGATAAATACGACGTACACTTATGCCATCCGCATTCACCTCGATGTCCCCTCGTGCACCGTTAGGTTAGGTAACTAACGGCAGAGCGGGGCAGGGCTAGCGCGGGTGTAAAACATAAGTAACGTCTATATAATATATCATATATACTATATACAGTATCTATCACAGAACATCACATGATCGCATCACAGATAAAGCAGCAGAAGAAACATATGAAACATTGGATATAGTAGAACGTCCGTGTTTTCAATACGAGCCAGTATAAAACACGGATTCCACGGTCGTGATGAATAGCCAATCCCACACCCCTAGACCCCTACGAGAGCGGCAAGCAACCCTACCAATTCTAGGGTTAGGAGACCCGGACTCGACTCCTCGAGTTGGACTCCCACTGGACCCCAGAGCCCGGTTACTTGTGCTCCCCTCCTTGGGTCTATCCTAATGCGGAAAAGTAAATAATATACAAAAGGTGACAACTTCCGCAACCTGGAAGTGCCCCAAATAAAAGAATATTACATACAAGTTTTTACATGAATGAAAATGAAAAACACTCATCTCACATAAAAACCCCCCGGCTATTCGAACACGACGATCCAATATAACATATCCAGCAACACATAACATCACATGTCGTCAACGTAAGTAAGTATGAATACCCCAATTGTCGTTGACGTATAGCAACGAAACCGGCGATATCGACATACTACACTTACGGTCACAGAAAAGAAAGTGTAAAACTACAACAGTTGAATCCGCAACCCATTTAGACATCGTATGCCTAATCAAATGAAATACTTAGACATCACATGCCTAACAATTATAAACCCCGCATTTTAGTCTCATTATCGAAAACTCTTTTCAACATCAAGTGAGACTAAACCGCTAGATTTATAACATTCATTCAGTTATCTCATAACTGTTTGTGAATTCCAATTATTGTATCACATTCCAGATAAATAGAAAATATTAAACTTTCCGATCGAATATTCAAACACCCAAGTTTTCCCGAAACCGATCAACACATGAAATAAGTTCAAAGACATTCACTTCATGCCTCAGTACCAACGGTCCAGCCGTAGAAGGGTCAAGCCAACGCCTCACATGTGGCACGCCGTACTGCCCCAAACCCGAAGGTTCAAAGGGCAGTTCAAGACGGTCACATAATCGAGTTAAGGTTTGTTGTCTTCTAGAGGGACCATCGCGTTACTTGCACTACTTAGAACGTCATTAAACTACGGAAAAGTCCAACAATTGGAAATTTCCCGGTAGGGGAAAAATTGGGTATTTACATCCGGTCGAAACTTTTAACATATTCCAAATATCCGGAAAACACATAGACGAAATCTGATAATCCGATCGAATCATCGAATCCCCAAAACAACACCAGAAAATTCAACTCTTGAATAAATATTAAAAATACCCATAAAACTCAGCACTGTGAAAGAGGAATTACTGTGCAAATATGGAGGGCTGACATCACCAGAGAGCCGCGGAACCGCCGCAGAAGCTAGGCTTCTGCCGCGGTTTCGCCGCATGTTTGAGGTATCATTGGTCAAATTTTGCACCGTAATTCTTATAATTCCCTTCTGAATTTTTTAAACATTTTTAATCTGGAAAAAAACCCAGTTTTTGAAAAAAGTCCAGAGAGCAATTTGTTTTAGGGTTTCGATGTTCATTCGGGTTTCAAACGTCATCTAGACTTCGCCTAAGGCTCTAGCTAGGCTCTGATACCACTGTAGGGTTCCTAAGCACTCTAATGAAGTCTCACAAGGCATCAACCATGCCAATTTTAAAATTTTATGGGTGCCGAGAAACCCTAATACGGATCGTCAACTAGAATTTTAGGCGAAAATGGAAACTAGTTAACATCTTAACTAAAAGTGAGATGCTACAACCTTTGTAGATCCGGTTCTCAACTTCCTTAGCTCCACGTAGACGTCCTCTCGCTGTCCGTCTCGAATCCCGGACTCAAGCATCGGTTTCATCGAAGAAATGGGCGGGCAAGGTCGTCGGCTTCGTGCCGAAGATGATCTACGTCGAGGTTACACAAGATCAAGCTCCAACTTCACCAAGTTGTGAAACTTGTGAAGAAAACACCCTATACTACTTGGCAAGAGGTAGAGGGTGAAGAAATAGGAGGTGGGTTCACTTTAGAATTGGATTTAACACACTTTTGCTCAAGATGCCATTGATGAAGTCAAGCTTTCCTTCTTGATGAAGATGATGAAGAAGAAGAAAAGATATGATAAGTCATTAAAAAATGAAAAAGAAAATGAATACTTATCATAATGTAGACCATGGTTAGGTGTAGAGAATTGACTAAGGTTAGATGAATGGTTAGGGTTAAGCATGAAGACAAAATGGTCACTTTGGTCAAAGCTTCATGAAGCTTCAACAAGCTTCTAGAATGAAAGCAAACATTTTGTTTTCTTTTGCCATTTCTTTTTAATCCAAATAAAAAGATAAATGAATGAATAAAGAAAAACCCTAATCATTTACTTAACCATGGTTTAATTCTTTACACTTAACCAAATGAGCGAGCATCATCAAATATGATACAAACATGTCCACAAAAGTATATCACATATACAACTTGCACATCAAGTGAGAAAATCCATTTAAAGTGAACCAATACTAGTTAATGCAAAGTAATATACCATATATATAATTATACATTAAATCATTAAATCAACACTTGATTTAACGATCCGGTCATATCGCATATAACCGACTAGTATCCTATGTATCGGCTTATCGAATCAATCCTGGATTCGAAATCTAGGTTATATCGCATATAACCAATCGATACGTTCATCGCGAGAATGAAATACGGTATCACATACACGCATTATTCTAGGTCCCGCACATATCTCATATGCGCTCCTATTTCGTTTCGCTTGAGCCAGGAAACCTCTATGTAGGACTCTAAAGACTCGTCAATACGCCGGTAGCAGATGATGATCATATCAAGCATCCACAATCCGCAAGCGGTCTGCTAAACGTAACGGCCACCCGGGTATTGAGCGATCAGAAGATCGACGAGCAAGCCTGCTCACACTCCTGTGAATCCAACCAGTAACACTTACCGTACAGTCCGGTCTGTTCGTCTGATATGTCGCATATCAAGTCTAGGGGTGGTAAACGTCAGACCCCAATAACTGATAAGTCGTGCCGATATGAGGCTCATAACGGGTCGAGAAACTACTGGTAACACTTACCAGCAAATCTCTGATCAGCCCTGGCCAGGGACTTCCCTGTTACGGCCAATCGAGCACTGCGCAACATCAACCCCCAATACCGGGAGAGACGAAACCCCTCCTATCGCTCATTGCCTCCATGTGACTCGGGACTGTACCCAAAGACCACCGTTTTGCACGCCTTCATGGACGTGTTAAGGTGGAGATCAAAGCACAGTGGGAATCACACAAGACTCTATGACGATCTCGGGTCTACAGACTAACCTGCACAAGTGTCACCTAAGAACTGCCATCTGACGTGAGGTATAATACCATCTGGGAGTTCTCGGCGAGTCTGTCCAGTGTACCCAGTCTCCACTGAGCACCCGTATACCATCTCTGATGTCAAACACCAATGGATATGGGATCATCCATCGCCCATCTCATGGGTCGAAAAGCGTATACGCTAGTCTACACTGGTATATCGATGCCCCGTCTCGATACACCCACGACTAGGGACCATGAAGGATGTACTTATGGACTACCATGTCCCCACTAGTATGATCTTCATCATAGTCCAGGTAGTCAAGTACACATCCTAAGGGCTTTACCAACATGTAACTATAAGACAGTTTAAAGAGACTAGTATACATGTTAAGATAAAGAGTAACCAGATAGCATACTATCATATCGAGCAAGAAAGTCTTCTTTATATATGTCCAAGCATCCAATATAATATACATCATCTGTACAATACTGGCCTCTAGGGCATACATACAACTAACAGCCTTTTGGTGGAGGAATGATATGTGGAGTTTTGTGATGAAAACTGGAATTTTGCAAGCACCATGAGAACAAAACCCCACCCAAATATTTTTGGACAGCCCCATACTTGGCCGGCCATACATGTGAATGGGGAAAGAGAGAGCAAAGACAAGGGGTGGGTAAGCAATAATGCTAGAATGTTATCATGAGGAATAATGATAACCCAAAATCGCATTCCAAAAACCCAACACTCAATCATCAAAACAAAAGTCAAGCAATGATGGATTAATCAAGTCAATGGATGGCGCACCCAACATGAAAACCATCATGATGCAACAAAATGCAAAGAACACCCTCCACAAATGCTTATTTGCACAAATGCAAATAAGCCCTCCTCCACCAATCTTCGGCCAATGAAAGATACAATGAAATATGGCCGAAACGGAAAGCAAACTGGCAACTCCAGAAAACTGATCCCGTAATAAATTACAGGAAAACCCCGATACTGTGTATACACACCCCCATCTGTATTCCAACCGAATAAAAATGCAATGAGACAAAATCTACACTGTACTACACTAGGATCCGGCTTAAACCAAAGACGGCTAGTAATATCCGTCCGATCCTGATCCGTGCAATACCGCACGTATCTAATCGAACCCTGCCATATATCCATACGGCCTCTAGTACTAACCATCCGATCCTGATCCATGCAATACCGCACGTATCTGATCGAACCCTACCATATCTCCATACGGCCCCTACAGCGTTTCGCCCGAAACTTGAGTAACTGGATGTGGGGGACTCTAAAGAATCGTCAATACTATGGCTGTGGATTTAACCACTAGCACGTCAGAGGTATTAGCCATACGTGACGGGCTACCAGCTATTGACCAAAAGGGACGTCGATGAGCGAACTCATCCTGACACCCTACTGAGCCTATCAGTGACAATATCCGTACAGTCCGGTCCGTTCGTCTATGAGCATCGCATGGCGGGCCTAGGGGGTTGGTAAAAGTCAAACCCCCAAAAGCGGTACAATTCGTGTCAGAGTGTAGCCCAGAACACCCTAAGATACTACTGGAATACCTACCATTAAATCTCCTGCCTTGGCCAAGGACTTCGTGTAATGGCTTTCCTAGACACAGCGCGACCTCACCCCCAATACAGGGAGAGACGAACCCTGAAGATCCGCTCACTGCCTCCATGTGGCTCGGGACTGTACCCAACTAAAACCTGTTTGCACATCTCCTTTTAGCGTGGTAGGGTAGTAATCAAAGTATAGTAGGAACTCACACGAGACAAATGATGATCCTCAGGTCGATGAACTAACCTGTACACATGTCACCAGGGAACTGCTATCTGACGTCAGGTATAAGACCAACTAGCATGTTCCCGGTGAGTCATGTCCGGTATACTCATAACCAAATGAGCACCTGTATACATCTTTGGTGAACCAACTGACACCAGTGGCTTGTGAGACCGGCCACCGCCCCTCGTCGGGGTCTCGACTGTATACACTAGTCTACTCTGGAGTATCGATGCCCTGTCTCGAAACTCCCACGACTAGGGACCTTTTAAGGATGTGCTTATAGACTACCAGCTCCCACGTATATGATCTCCCTCATACTGCTGGAAGACAAGCAAGAATCCTATGGGCTCTATCAACGTGCAATAGTGACCTGTCAGGTCACCTAATGCAGCACACGATGATAAAGATAAACCAGATAGGATACTATCATCTTGAGTAAGACTGTCTTACCAGAATAGGTCTCCCTCAATCATTGCAATCACGTGCCTGTGATACAATAATTGACTCTGAGGGCACTATCTCCAACAGTACATATTCTAAGGGCTTTATCAACATGTAATATAGAGATAATCAGAGTACATGTTAAGATAAAGTACAACCAGATAGCATACTATCATGTCGAGCAAGAAAGTCCTCCTTATATATGTCCAAGCATCCATTACAATATACATCGTATGTACAGTAATGGCCTCTTGGGCATATATATAACAAACAATCTCCCACTTGCACTAGGGCCATTTGTTGTGGTATCACCTACCCAACAATTAGCTGTGGTTGAAGTATCTCATACTCAACCATCCCATAAAAGTCTCTACTGGGGAAAAAGGCCTTTGTGAGTGGATCCGCGATGTTTTCCTCTGTGTCTACTCTCCTAACCTCGATCTCCCTGGAGATCAACCATCTCCATGATTAGGCGATACTGCCTAAGAATTATATCTGTATTTCTGATGGGACGGGGGTTCCTTGGCTAAAGCCACAACTCCATTGTCACACATTGGTAGGAACGATGTTCATCTCATGAACTTATATATATCCAGACTGCCTCTTTTGTAGGATCATTGGTAATGATGTATCTTGCCTTTAATCATCTAGTAAGTCACGGTATCTAGCTTGGAACTCTTCCAACATACCGTCCCTCCACTGAGGGTAAAGTCAAAGCATGCGACTGACATTCAGTCGTCCTTATCACCCTGGAACCTTTCAAGTGATTCTTCCCAGGATCGATTGATACCATCTCACTACATCTAGTGAGAATCCTAACATCCAATTAGATCTATCTCATAGATCCAAAACCCAGGATTTAGGAGGTATCACTTTGATCCTATATGGAGAAACCTTGTGATAAGCGGAGATTGACCGAGCGTAGCATATGAAACTCCTTCCCTATCAAGAGTATGTCATCCACGTACTCTATGAGGATCACCACCATACTCTCTACTACATTTTTGTATATACAAGGTTCATCTACCATTTTGATGAAATCAAACTCTTTCACTACCACATCAGAATAGATGTTCCAACTCCGCGATGCCTATTTTATCATATAAAACATCTTGCACGCATTTCCGCTGCTCCCACTGTCTACGAAGTCCTCTGGCTGTGTACTTATAGTCGCTCTCTTCTAAAACATCATTTTAGAAAAGCAGTCATGACACCCAACCACCAGATATCGTAGTCATGGTATCTAGCCATGGCAAGTAGGATCTGGATGGACTTAAGCATAGCTTTGAAAGTCTTAACTTTTCCATGTACACCAAGTAATCTTCTCAAGATATACTTGCTCCTGATGGGGATTTAACCCTTCAGATAAAGCAACCAAAGTCCATACTTTGTTGGTGTATAAGGATTCCATCTCAGATCACTAAGCATCCAGCCATTCTTATAGAGTCCCGCTCCTAATGGCCAGCTCGAAACTAGTTGGGTCATCATCTCAGAATGCAATCCTCGTTCCCACTGTCATAGAGAAACCGAAGTATCTCTTAGGTGGGTTAGGAACCCTAATGGATCGGCGGAGAGGCCGGGGTTCATTGGAAACTGCTGAATCCTTTGGTTCTACCAAATCATCAGCTGCAGTTTATATAGATGGAACTACTTCCAGTTTTACAGAGCTGACCTTACCTCGAGCTTGTCCGGATTTTGCTTTTAGACATAGGCCGGACAACCCCAAATCTTTACAAACTTAAGATATAGGCTCTTCCCTCTTCATATCACATATGAAGTGGTAGGCAACTGATTTGATTTGAACCCTATTCAATAGGTTTGCAACTTCTCAAGTGCATAACTCCCAAAAGGAAATAAGAAACTCAGTAGTACTCATCATAGAGGACACCATATCACATAGGGTGCTATTGCTCCGCCCCGATATACCATCGTGCTATGGTGTATACGAAGGAGTAATGCTGAGAGAGAATCTCATTCTCCTTTAGAATAGTCCAAGAATCTCCGTGCTTAAGTATTCTCCTCCTTGATCTCATCAATGGACATAATACTTATACCCGTATTTGGTTCTCTACTTCTAACTTATATTCATAACTTATATTCTGTGAATATCTCAAAAGCTTCGGACTTATGTTTCAACAGGAACACATGTCTGAATCTTGAGAGATTATCAGAGAATGTAATGAAATACAAAGAATCGGTCTTGGCATGTGTAGACAAGGGACTTTCATACATCAGCATGTATCAATCCCAAGAGTTCACTAACTCTTTCTCTGTTTCTAATAAACAGAGCTGTGGTCATCTTATCTTTGTGACATGACCGACAAGTTTCACAAGATGTAAATCCAAACAAATTTAAATATGCATCTAAATATAACTTTGCTAGTCGGGTCGCATTGCTATGTCCTAGTCTACAATGCCTCAAGAAGGATCCGTTCATTTCTGAACTCTTCCTCTTGTGTGTATTCTGTATACTAAGAACTGTAGTTTGATTTAGAACGTCAATGCTTTTAGATAACGTGTCTGAACCGATCAACTCTTGATATAGGAAATGTTCAAAACATTATCCAACAATACAAAATTATATCCTTCTTTACTAATAAAGAGACTGATATGATGTCGTATATCAGGTTCGGTATCTAATAACATTTGTTCAGAATTAATGTATTCTGGTAATACAGGGTGATAGTGACCAATGGACTTGGCTGCAACACTTGCACCGTTTCTATCTCATGAAACTTATCATCCGTTCTCAGTTCTCTACCAATCTGGAGCCCATGTAACAGATTACATATGCGGGATCCTGATCCGGTATCACATACCCAGGACGTAAAGGATACTGAGAAACAGTTCTCTGTAATGAACACACCCGAAGATGATGCATCAACATGCACTTTCTTCGTTTGGGCAGCAAGGGAAATCTGGTATTCCCCAATTTCCTGCTCTGTCTTATAACAATTATAAATTAGAGCGGGACCAACGTTTCCCAGCTCGGTATACCAAGCGGGTTCGGTCAATATATCCGTATTATTATCTTGATTAAGGCGTGATATGGTCGCTACCTGGAGAGAGAGAGAGAAGAAAACACTCAGCCTATGCTCTTGCAAGATTAGATTGGTTATCTAATATATCTATTCAGGATGTCTCCCACAGTTTTAATCAAATCTTCCTTCAATCCCTAAAAGGAAAGACTAGCCGTGATTAATCACACGCTACAAGTTCGCCAATCTTTCAGCCAGGCCAGTGTCGGTACATTGAGGGAGGTCCCCCGTGCTTTCGAACGAACCTAATTAAAGTAAACCTCATTTTCCCATAGGCGTAACCCCGTTAATACCTTTCTAGACACCTACTTGATTGGCTAATTATAATATATAAAACTCTCCCAGGTGAAACTCTTACTCGCAGCGGGTATCGGGAACCAACTATCTCATAGAAGGTATGCAATCTCATTGCAAATTTCAACACTTGAAATTCCAAATAATATTTTACTGCTAGCGTCCTATGATCTTGACGGAGGTCAACAAACCATAGGCTGCTAGTCAAGTTCTACCCGTCATTTCCTGATTGAATTAAATCCACCCGCAAGACCCTTGACGGAGGTCAACAAGGCCACACGACTACCCTAAAACAATCTGCATCATATGCATAAACAGATAAATACTAGTCAGCTACCGCACATTAAGCCTTGACGGAGGTCAACAAACGCGGCACGAATACTAAGAAGGACTTATCTGAAATGACGGAGGGCTACGACAGGTTATTAAGAAAACCTTTGCGTAACGAACTTGATATCGTTGCAGAATCGAGTGATTTTTAAATGGAATGTTTTTGAATCCTTTTCTATTTTTGCTAAAGAGGTCACACCCGGTGAAGGGATCGTCGGCTCTTTCCTCATCGAATAAGGTGCAGGATATTTCATAAATATCGCTGTGCAAAGCAAGAACTATAGAAACAATCAAAAGACAGACTGAGTTTGTAGCATCTGCTAGTTTCACTAAAGAGGTCACTCCCGGTGAAGGGATCTCGGCTCTTTTCCTTATCGAATATGGTGCTGGATGTTCTACAAGGAACACCGCTATGCAAAGCAAGAACTAGAGCTACCAGTTTTTTAAAAAGTTTCTACAACATCTTAGGTTTCATTTAGTTTCATTAATCTCATTAATGAAGTCCCATTTTATTATGCTTCACAAGCATCACATTTGAAACGAAATCTGCAATATATCATATATCTCATATATATAATATAAACATTCATCTCAGGCAGTAATATGATCTCATCACAGAACATTGCAGCAGAAGAACATATATGAAATATTGGATATAGTAGAATGTCTGTTTTTTAATACGAGCCTGTATAAAACACGGATTTCACGGTCGCGATGAATAGCCAAACCCACATCCCTAGACCCTACAAGAGCGGCAAGCAACGCTGCCAATTCTAGAGTTAGGAGACCCGGTCTCGACTCCTCGAGATGGTCTCCTACTGGACCCCAGAACCCGGTTAATTGTGCTCCCCGCCTTGGGTCTACCTAATGCGGAAAAGTAAATAATATACAATGGTGACATCATCCTCAGCCCGGAAGTGCTCCAATAAAAGAATATTACATACAAACGAATTTTACATGAATGAAAAAGAAAACTCGCATCTCACATAAAACCCCCAGCTACCCAAACACGACGATCCAATATAACATATCACAGCAACACATAATATCTCATATCATCAACGTAAGCAAGTATGCGTATCCCAATTGTCGTTGATGTATAGCAACGAAGCTGGCGATACACCACATACTACGCCTACGGTGACAGAAAAGAAAGTGTAAAACTACAACAGTTGGAATCCGCAACCTCTTTAGACATTGCATGCCTAACCAAATGAATTCCTTAGACATCGCATGCCTAACTATTATTAACCCCGCATTTTAGTCTCATTATCGAAAATACTTTTCAATATTAAGTCGGGCAATTCAACAAGATTCCCGACATCCTGATCGAATGCTCGTCGCAAACATTAGTAGATGGCCGCACCCCCGGATGCCGTCGACGAAGTGCACTAATGCGGAACACCGCTGCCGCGAGCACCTGAACGGATGCTTTTGGCGACGGGGTTCTCCTACAGTCACTTGGTCGGGGCTATGGGGCATGGCTGTCTATTAAGTTTACCCGGCGAGTATCCGCGTACGCTACGTGATTGCGACGGACTTTTGATCGTATCAAAATCTCGTGGCAACCGATCAATTGAGACTAAACTGCTATGTTTATAATATTCAAATTAGTTATCTCATAACTATCTTGTGGATTCCAAATATTGTATCACATTCCAGATAAATAGACAATGTTAAACTTTCCAATCGAATAATCAAACACCCAAGTTTTCCCAGATTATTCTCAACACTTGAAATTAGTTTAAAAACATCTATCAAATGCCACAGTACCAATGGTCCGGCCGTAGAAGGGTCAAGCCAATGCTTCACATGTGGCACGCCGTACTGCCCCAAACCCTAAGGTTTAGAGGCAGTTCAAGACGGTCACATAATCGAGTTAAGGTTTGTTGTCTTCTAGAGGGTCCACTGCGTTACTTGCACGACTTAGAACTTTTTTAAACAACGGAAAAATCCAACACTTGGAAATTTTTCCGACAGGGGAAAAAGTGAGTTATTGTTATCCGGCCGAACTTTTTAACACGTTCTAAAAATTACCCGGACAAACTAAACAAAGTTAAATTATCCGATCGAATCAATGAGTCCCCAATACAACCCTAGAAAACTCAACACTTGAGTGGAATTAAAACATTACCAGAAAAAATTACAAAAAAGGACCTAAGAATAAATATATGAAGTTCCAGGGACTAATTCAAAATTTTGGCCGGGGAAACTCGGCCAAACCAAGGGTTTGGCGGCGGTTCCGCGGCCGAATGAGCGAATTAGTGGGCCGTAGTTCACAGTAATTCTTATTTTTTCCTGCTTGTTTTTCTGAGTATTTTTAATTCATAAAAAATCACATTTTTGAAAATTGTCCATAGAAGGGTTCGTATCGGGGTATCCGGGTTCGATCGGACTTTAAACTTCGCTCAGACTTCGCCTAAAGCTCTAGCCTGGCTCTGATACCAATGTAGGGTTGCTAGGCACGCGCACAAGGTTCTACGAGGCATCAACCATGCTCCGATTAAAATTTTAGCCGTGCCGAACAACCCAAAGCCGGATCTTTAAACTAGGGTTTAGGCGAAAACAAGCATGTTAAACTCTTTAACACTAAGTGAGAACGATTACAACCTTTGTAGATCCGGTCCTTCACTTCTTAAGCTCCGTGTTGAGGTCCCTTCGCTGCGATCATCGTGTTCCGGACTCTCGAGAGGCTTCACGAAGAGAAAGATGTAGTCTTGCTTCCGATCTTCGATAACAAAGATGATCTACCTTAAAGTTTCATTAACACAAGCTAACACTCACTAAATGAAGTGATCACTCTCATCTAAAGGGCAAGGATAGATGAGAATGATGAAGTAGGATTTTTGCTCTCTTTTATTTTCTTATTCACTCATTTTCATCACTTGGAAAAAAGCTAGAAAGCTTTTTCCATGAAAGAAAGAAGAAGGAAGAAGAAAAAGAATATCATAATCCTTTTGTGATGAATAATGCAAAAATAATAATGTTGAATAATGCAACCATGGTTAACTAAACCCTTGTAGAGATTTAACTAGGGCTAGGGTTTGGGTTGGGTTTAGGCGAAAATATCAAGCATAATATCTTCTTCATGACAAAAGAAAAGCTTCTAGAAGCTACTAGAAGTCTTAACCCTAATCCAAACCCTAACCATGTTTAAACTCCACTAAACATATTGCATTAGTAATCATATCATGTTAAAATATTATATATCACATATACAATATTTATTGTAACAAGATAAAATAATACAATTAACATATATCGCATATATATCAATGTATTACCCGAGTGAGAAAAAGAATCTTTTAGTGAGCCAATATTAGTTAATGTAATTTAATATATCATATATATTATTATACATTAAATTATCGAATCAACACTCGATCCGACAATCCGTCTATATCGCATATAACCGACTAATACGATGACCCGGCTATATCACATATACCCGGCCGATATCTCATATCGCGAGAATCCAATACGGTATCATATACCGCATTATCCTCGGTCACGTACATATCATTTATGTGCTCCTACACCGTTTTCCCTGAACCAAGAAACATCTGTGTAGGACTCTAAAGAATCGTCAATACGCCGGCAGTAGGTGATGATCATATGAAACACCCACAAGCTGCAAGCGGTCAGCTAAACGTAACAGCCACCCAGGTATTGAGCGCTCAGAAGATCAACAAGCAAGCCTGTACATTCTCCTGTGAATCCAATCAGTAACTCTCACGTACAGTCCGGTCTCGTCGTCTGATATGTCGCATATCTCGCCTATGGGTGGTAAACGTCAGACCCCAGTAGCTTGATAAGTCGTGTCGATATGAGGTCTATAACAGTTTGATAAACTACTCATAGCACTTACCAGTAAATCTCAGCAACCCTGGCTAGGGATTTCCGGTTATAGCCAATCGAACACAACATCAACTCCGTATACCGGGAGAGACGAATCCCCTCCTATCGCTCATTGCCTCCATGTGATTCGGGACTGTACCCAAAAGCCACCTTTTTGCATACCCACTTGGACGTGGTATGATGGAAATCAAAGTACAGTGGGAATCACACAATACTCTATAACGATCTCGGGTCAACAGACTACTCTGTACCAGTGTCACTGGAGAACTGCCATCTGACGTGAGGTATAATACCATCTGGGAGTTCTCGACGAGTCCGTACAGTGTACGCAGTCTCCACTGAGCACCCGTATACCATCCTTGATGTCAAACACCGATGGATATGGGATCATCCATCGCCCATCATATAGGTCAAGATGCGTATACGCTAGTCTACTCTGGTGCATCGATGCCCTGTCTCGATACACCCTCGACTAGGAACAGTTATAGGATGTACTCGTCGACTACCGTGGCCCCACTAGTATGATCTCATCATAGTCCCAGTAGTCGAGTACATATCCTAAGGGCTTTATCAACATGTAACATAGAGACAATAAGAGTACATGTTAAGATAAAGTACAACCAGATAGCATACTATCATATCAAGCAAGAAAGTCCTCCCTATATTTGTCCAAGCATCCATTACAATATACATCGTATGTACAGTAATGGCCTCTAGGGCATACATATTACTAACAATAACCCGGCTATATCATATATAACCGACCGATATCACATATCCCGAGAATAGAATACGGTATCACATACACGTATTAATCTCAGTCCCGCACATATCACATATGTGCTCCTACTTCATTTCTCCTGAGCCAGGAAAGCTCTACGTAGGACTCTAAAGACTCATCAATACGCCGGCAGTAGGTGATGATCATATCAGTCACCCACAAGCCATCAGCGGTACTAGCTGGACGTAATGGCTTCCCGGGTATCGTGCGATCGGAAGATCAACAAGAAAGCCTGGTCATACTCCTGCTAATCAAATAAGTAACACTACCATACAGTCCGGTCTCTTCATCTGATATGTCGCATATCTCGGCCTGGGGGTGGTAAACGTCATACCCGAATAGCATGTTAAGTCATGCTGATATGAGGCCCATAACGGTTTGAGAAACTACTAATAACACTTACCAGTAAATCTCAGCAACCGTGGCCAAGGATTTCCTGTTATGGCAAATCGAGCATAGCGCAACATCAACCCCCAATACCGGGAAAGATGAAATCCCTTCCTATCGCTCTTTTCCTCTATATGACTCGGGACTGTACCCAAAAGCCACCATTTTGCACGTTCTCTTGAACGTGGTAAGATGGAAATTAAACCACAGTGGGAATCACACAAGACTCTGTGACGATCTCGGGTCTACAGACTAACCTGTACCAGTGTTACCAGAGAACTTCTATCTGACGATAGGTATAATACCATCTAAGAGTTCTCGGCGTGTCCGTTCAGTGTACCCAGTCTCCACTGAGCACCCGTATACCATCTCTGATGTCCAACACCAATGGATATGGGATCATCCATCGCCCATCACATGGGTCGAGAAGCACATACGCTAATCTACTTTGGAATATCGATGCCCCGTCTCTATACTCCCACGACTAGGAACAATTGAAGGATGTACTTACCGACCACCATTGCCCCACTAGCATAATCTGCATCATAATTCTGGTAGTCAAGTACTCATCCTAAGGGCTTTATCAACTTGTAATAGAGAGACAACAAGTGTACTTGTTTAGATAAAGAGCAAACAGACAACATACAATCATGTCGAGCAAGAAAGTCCTCCCTATATATGTCCAAGCATCCACTATAATATACATCACATGTATAATAATGGCCTCTAGGGCATACATATAACTAACACTTAGGGGCCCTTGTCGCTGCCGAACGGCTAGCGACGCGGGTTGCCTTGGCACTTTGGGGCGAGCCCGACACGGAGGAATCAACAAGAGAACCCTCTTGGCTGTCAGCAGACAAAGAGGCGGAAGACTCTCTAGACTCGGCTCCAACAACCGGTGCCGATTCAGATGTGGCTAGAAAGGCTCGTTTGAGCGATTCGAAAACCCTCGTCTCTAAGTACTTCTACAGACTCCTCAGAAGAAGACATTTAACCAGATTCAAAGGGATTGGTTCTCCGAGGAAAAAGTACAAAGGATCCGATCTAACGGAGGGAGCGCCGAGCAATCTTTGACAACGAAGGAAAATTATGACGGAAAGTGTTAGCCTTAGGGTCCCTCCTATTTATAAACTGCCGAAAAGGCATTCAATGGCCCAGATCAATTCCCGCCAAAACCAAGCGTCGCATCTGCCAGCCGTCAAGTCTCCACGTATCGAACAACCATTGGAGACGTCCTTTCGATCACATGCGACAGCGACAGCCTGTCGCATCCACCAACCCGCTGTAGACAATGGCCTATGACCCAACAGACGAACGAACGAATCGGCGCTCCCTCTTTAATGCGCAATCATTTCGTTGATCCGCTGATAACATCAGCGATACGTACGATGATCCAAGCACTGGGGGATATGCCACGTGGGTCCAGAAATCTGAACGACGCAACTGCCCAACACCACGTCGTCCCGAAAAACCCGCAACGAGGATTCCCGGCAACAGACTGAGCGAGACAAACTAAGCAGGCCACTCTCGACCCGACCCATAAATAGGTCGGAACGAGAGTGTGGGGCTAATGATGATGCTCATAAGTTTGAATTCCTCATATCACGACACGTGGTGAATGACACATCACCCGCGACAGCTCACTAGACTCCTGTAGGGCTACCGAAGCAAAATCAGTGTGGAGCACTGATGACCATCCTCGGTTCATCTTCGAGCTTACACTCCGCCTCTTATCCAAGAGTTGTAAGGTTGCTAGGCACGCGCCAAGGGTCTACGAGGCATCAACCATGCCCGATTAAAAAATTAGCAGTGCCGAACAACCCGAAACCGGATCTCTAAACTAGGGTTTAGGCGAAAACATGCATGTTAAACACTTTAACACTAAGTGAGAGGGATTACAACCTTTGTAGATCCGGTCCTTCACTTCTTAAGCTCCGTGTTGAGGTCCCTTCGCTCCGATCATCGTGTTTCGGACTCTCGAGAGGTTCCATGAAGAGAAAGATGCAGTCTTGCTTCCGATCTTCGTTACAAAGATGATCTACCTTGAAGTTTCGTTAACACAAGCTAACACTCATAATATGAAGTGAACACCCTCATCTAAATGGCAAGGATAGATGAGGATGATGAAGTAGAATTATTGATCTCTTTTATTATCTTTTTCTCACTCATTTATCATCACAAAATCAAATCAAGAAAGCTTTTCCATGAAAAGAGAAGGAAGAATAAGATGGAATCCTTTTGTGATGAATAATGAATAACTCATTGGTGAGGTTAGAAATGCAACCATAGTTAAGAATGTATCCTTAACCCTTGTAGAGAAACAACCATGGTCGAGGGTTTGGGTTTGGTTAAGCAAATATCTTCACAAAATATCTTACACAAAACAAAACAAAAACCTTCTAGAAACTTCCAGAAGAGCTTAACCCTAATCAAACCCTAACCATGTTTAATCTCCACTAATCATGTTGCATTAATAACCCTATCATGTTACAATATTATATATCACATATATAATATTTATTGTAACAAAATAAAATAATACAATTAACATATATCGCATATATATCAATGTATTACCCGTGCGAGATAAAGAATCTTTTAGTGACCAAATATTAGTTAATGTAATTTAATATATCATATATATTATTATACATTAAATTATCGAATCAACACTTGATCCGACAATCCGGCTATATCGCATAAAACCGACTAATATTTATCCGTACCGATTCATCGAATCAACACTTGATCCGATGACCCGGCTGATATCAAATATCGCGAGAATAGAATACGGTATCTCATATCGCATTATCCTCGGTCCCGCACTTATCACATACGTGCTCCTACTCCATTTTGCCTGAATCAAGATACCTCTGTGTAGGACTCTAAAGAATCGTCAATACACCGGTAGTAGGTGATGATCATATCAAACACCCACAAGCTGCAAGCGGTCCGCTAAACATAACAGCCACCCGGGTATTGAGCGCTCAGAAGATCAACAAGCAAGCCTGTAACTTCTCCTGTGAATCCAAACAGTAACACTCCCGTACAGTCCGGTCTCGTCGTCTGATATGTTGCATATCTCGCCTAGGGGTGGTAAACGTCAGACCCCAGTAGCTTGATAAGTCGTGTCGATTTGAGGTCTATAACAGTTCAAGAAACTACTGATAACACTTACCAGTACATCTCAGCAACCCTGGCCAGGAATTTCTGGTTATAGCCAATCGAACACAGCACAACATCAACTCCCTATACCGGGAGAGACGAATCCCCTCCTATCGCTCATTGCCTCCATGTGATTCGGGGCTGTACTCAAAAGCCACCTTTTTGCACGCCCTCTTAGACATGGTATGATGGAAATCAAAGCATAGTAGGAATCAGACAAGACTCTATGACGATCTCGGGTCAACAGACTTCTCTGTACCAGTGTCACCGGAGAACTGCCATCTGACGTAAGGTATAATACCATCTGGGAGTTCTCGGCGAGTCCATCCAGTGTACCCATTCTCCACTGAGCACCCGTACACCATCCTTGATGTCAAACACCGATGGATATGGGATCATCCATCGCCCATCATATGGGTCAAGATGCGTATACGCTAGTCTACTCTTGTGCATCGGTGCCCTGTCTCGATACACCCTCGACTAGGAACAGTTATAGGATGTACTCGTCAACTACCGTGGACCCACTAGTATGATCTTATCATAGTCCCAGTAGTCGAGTACATATCCTAAGAGCTTTATCAACATGTAACATAGAGACAATCAGAGTACATGTTAAGATAAAGTACAACCAGATAGCATACTATCATGTCGAGCAAGAAAGTCCTCGCAATATATGTCCAAGCATCCATTACAATATACAACGTATGTACAGCAATGGACTCTAGGGCATACATATAACTAACAATCTCCCACTTGCACTAGGGCCATCTGTTGTGGTATCACATACCCAACAATTAGCTGCGGTTGAAGTATCTCATTCTCAACCATCCCATAAAAGTCTTTACTGGGAAAAAGGCCTTTGTGAGTAGATCCGCGCTATTGTCCTCTGTGTCTACTCTCCTAACCTCGATCTCCCTGGAGACAACCATCTCCATGATCAGGTGATACTGCCTAAGAATTATATCTGGATTTCTTATGGGACGGGGGTTCCGTGGCTAAAGCCACAACTCCATTGTCATACAATGGTAGGAACGAAGTTCATCTCATGAACTTATATATATCCAGACTGCCTCTTTGGTAGCATCCTTGGTAACGATGTATCTTGCCTTTAATCGTCTAGTAAGTCACGATATCTAGCTCGGAACTCTTCCAACATACCGTCCCTCCACTGAGGGTAAAGGCAGTGCCTGCGACTGACATTCAGTCGACCTTATCACCCTGGAACCTTACCATTCATTCACCCCAGGATCGATTGATACCATCTCACTACAACTAGTGAGAATCCTAACATCCAATTAGATCTATCTCATAGATCCAAAACCTAGGATTTAGGAGATATCACCTTGATCCTATATGGAGAATCCTTGTGATAAGCGGAGATTGACCGAGCGTAGCATAGGAAACTCCTTTCGTATCAAGAATATGTCATCCACGTACTCTACGAGGATCACCACAATACTCCCTACCACCTTTTTGTATATACAAGGTTCATCTACCATTTTGATGAAGTCAAACTCTTTGACTACCACATCATAAAAAAGATGTTCCAACTCTGCGATGCCTGTTTTATCATATAAAACATCTTGCACACGTTTTCGCTGCTCCCACTGTCTACGAAACCCTCTGGCTGTGTACTTATAGACGCTCTCTTCCAAATCATCATTTAGAAAAGCAGTCATGACACCCAACCACCAGATATCGAAGTCATGATATGTAGCCGTGGCAAGTAGGAACTTAATGGACTAAAGCATAGCTTTGAAAGTCTCAACATTTCCATGTACACCAAGTAATCTTCTCAAGATATGCTCGCTCCTGATGGGGATTTAACCCTTCAGATAAAGCAACCAAAGTCCATACTTTCTTGGTGTATAAGGATTCCATCTCAGATCGCTAAGCATCCAGCAATTTTTGCAGAGTCCCACTCCTGAAGGCCAGCTCGAAACTAGTTGGGTCATCATCTCATGATGCAATCCTCGCTCCCACTGTCATAGAGAAACCGAAATATCTCTCAGGTGGGTGAGGAACTCTACAAGATCGGCGGAGAGGCTGAGGTTCGTTGGAAACTATTGAATCCTTTGGTTCTACCAAATCATCAGCTATAGTTTGTATAGCTGGAACCTTTCCAGTTCTACATAACAGACCTCGCCTCGAGCTTGTCCGGATTTTGCTTTTAGACATAGGCCGGACAACCCCAAATCTTAACAAATTTATGATATGGGCTCTTCCCTTTCCATATCACATATGAAGTGGTAGGCTACTGATTTGATTTTGAACCCTATTCAATAGGTTTGCAGCTTCTCAAGTGCATAACTCCTAAAAGGAAATAGGAAACTCAGTAGTACTCATCATAGAGCACACCATATCACATAGGGTGCTTCTGCTCCGCCCCGATATACCATCGTGCTATGGTGTATACGGAGGAGTAATGCTGAAAGAAAATCTCATTCTCCTTTAGAATAGTCCAGGAATTCCGTGCTCAAGTATTCTCCTCCTTGATCACATCAAAGGAAATAAAACTTTTACCTGTTTTTGGTTCTCTACTTCTAACTTACATTCTGTGAATATCTCAAAAGGTTCGGACTTATGTTTCAACAGGAACATATGTCTGAATCTTGAGAGATCATCAGAGAATGTAATGAAGTACAAAGAACCGGTCTTGGCATGTGTAGACGGGAGACTTTCATACATCATCATGTATCAATCCCAAGAGTTCACTAACTCTTTCTCTGTTTCCAACAAACAGCGCTGTGGTCATCTTATCTTTGTGGCATGACCGGCAAGTTTCACAAGATGTAAATTCAAACAAATTTAAATATGCATCTTAATGTAACTTCAGCTAGTCGGGTCGCATTGATATGACCTAGTCTACAATGCCTCAAGAAGGATTCGTTCATTTCTGAACTCTTCCTCTTGTGTGTGTTCTGTATACTAAGAACTGTAGTTTGATTTAGAACGTCTATGCTTTTAGATAACGTGCCTGAACCGATCAACTCTTGATATAGGAAATGTTCAAAACATTATCCAACAATACAAAATTATATCCTTCTTTACTAATAAAGAGACCGATATGATTTTGTATATCAGGTTCGGTATCTAATAACATTCGTTCAGAATCAATGTATTCTTGTAATACAGGGTGATAGTGACCAACAGACTTGGCTGCAACACTTGCACCATTTCTATCTCATGAAACTTATCACCCGTTCTCAGTTCTCTACCTTTCTGTAGCCCAAGTAAAAATTACATATGCGGGATCCTGATCCGGTATCTCATACCCAGGACGTAAAGGATACTGAGAAACTGTTCTCTGTAATGTACACACCCGAAGATGATGCATCAGCATGCACTTTCTTCGTTTGGGCGGCACGGGAAATCTGGTATTCCCTAATTTCCTGCTCTGTCTTATAAAAATTATAAGTTAGAGCGGGACCAACGTTCCCCAGCTCAGTATAACAAGCGGATTCGGTCAATACATCCGTATTATTATCTTGATTAAGGCGTGACATGGTCGTTACCTGGAGAGAGAGAGAAGAAAACACTCAGCGTATGCTCTTGCAAGATTAGATTGGTTATCTAATATATCTAATCAGGATGTCTCCCGCTGTTTTAATCAAATCTTCCTTCAAACCCTAAAAGGAAAGACTAGCCGGGATTAATTACACGTTACAAGTTCGCCAATCTTTCAGCCAGGCCAGTGTCGGTACTTTGAGGGAGGTCCCCCGTGCTTTCGCACGAACCTAATTAAACTAAACCTCGTTTTCCTAAAGGCGTAACCCCGTTAACTCCTTTCTAGACACCTACTTGATCGGCTAATTGTAATGTGTAAAACTCTCCCATGAGTAACTCTTACTCGCAGCGGGTATCGGGATACAATTATCTCATAGATGGTATGCAATCTCATTGCAAATTTCAACACTTGAAATTCCCAATAATATTTTTCCCCAAGCGTTCTATGACCTTAACGAATGCCAAAAAACCCATAGTCCACTAGTCAAGTTCAACCCATACATTTCTTGATTGAATTAAACCCACCAGCACGACCCTTGACGAATGCCAAACAACGCCGTACGAATACCCTAATCCAATCAGCATCATATGCATAAGCAGATAAGTACTAGTTAGCTACCGCACACTACGCCTTGACGAATGCCAAACTACCGCAGCACGAATACTAAGTAGTACTTATCTGAAATGACGGAGGGCTACGTCAGGTTTTTAAGAAAGCCCTTTGCGTAATGAACTTGATATCGTTGTAGAATCGAGTGATTTTAAATGGAGTGTTTTTTAGCCTTTTCTAGTTTTGCTAAAGGGGTCACTTCCGGTGAAGGGATCGTCGGCCCTTTCCTCATCGAATAAGGCGCAGGATATTTCACAAATATCACTATGCAAAGCAAGAACTATAGAAGCAATCAAAAGACAAACCGAGTTTGTAGCATCTTCTAGTTTCACTAAAGAGGTCACTCTCGGTGAAGGGATCTCGGCTCTTTCCTTATCGAATAAGGTGCTGGATGTTCTACAAGGAACACCGCTATGCAAAACAAGAACTAGAGCTACCAGTGTAGCGTCTTGAAAAGTCGTTTTGGTGTTTTCCTGAAATTCGGTGAAAATTCGGTATTTTTCCGAAAACCGTCTTTCTTGTTATTTTGCAGTTTAGGGCTAATTATACCTAAAATGGATAGGTAATTGCTTGTTTTTAGTAGCTAATGAGTTAATTATGAAATTCTGGTCGTTTAAAAATTTTCCCTAATTTTTCAATTTTTAATATTATTTTAAGCCGGTAAGAAAATACATTAAATTAGCGATAAATATAAATTTTTCCGGGCTAATTTTAATCTCTAAAATTATGATAATTAAAATCTAGTGGTAACATAAATTTTTAGTAATTTATTTTGATTTTTAACAAATTTTTATGATATGAAACGAATTTATTGAATTTTTGAGCTAAAACTTGCAATTTTTGAGTTGTAGGGGGCCTTTTTGCATAAAATTTCTTTTGTAAAACCCCTCTCTCTTTTCCCTCAGCCCTAGGACAGCCCCACCTTGTGCAAGTCCAGAAATTTCTGGCCTCTTATGTTGGTTTCTTTATTGTGTGAAAATGGGATTGTTTATGGATTTATTTTAATTATATGAATAAGGTATGGTGCATTTGACTTTGTGGACTTGACCATTGACTTTCCCCACTTGCCCACACCCTCCCCCTCACCTCTTGCTGGCCGAAACCTGCACTTCCCCCTCTTCATCTCTTTTCTTCTCATTTTCCTCACAATTCTTCAAGTTAAATTCAAAGAAAATTGCAAATTAAAGCTTGCAAATTTAAAACCATCTTTCATCCTTCTTTTCCTTCACCTCCCTAGCATGGATCTTGATGCTTGAGGCCATCATTTGGAGCAAAATCCATTCTTGCTAGATCTTGAGGTATAAATTTCTTCAAGTTACTTTCTTTTTTTGCTAATTCCTTTAATTGTATGGTTTAGTGTTAAAAGTTAGCTAAATTCTAATCTAGATAAAGAGTAGTTGTTTTAAACTAAAGTTTGTTAGCATACCATTATGTGGTTAATTAAATTTATTTTGCTTGCTAGTTCCTACACAAATCAAAGAAGTTACCTTGTTGATGTGGCCTTTAAATTGTGTTAATTTTGTTACTTTTAAAAGTTTGATTTTAGAAGTGTGAAATTGTTGTTTTAGGAAAATCTAGAAAGGGGTTTATGTATGGAAAATGGTATTTGAAGCTTGATAAATGATATGATTAGGGTTTAGAAAACATTATTTAGTTGATTAAACCTAAATTGTTATCTAGTTATTTTGCTAACCTAATCTAAGAGATTAATTTTCTTATGTGGGCTTTTGTTGTGTTAATTTAAGTTTTCAAGTGTGGAAATTGATTTGGAATTTGCTAGGTTATAAATTCAAGAAATGGTTTTTTATGGAAAATAGGATTGGAATCATTGTTATTGTGTTGTAATTAGTGTTTGTAGATTGCTAGTAGTGTGGTTGGGTGTTCAAGCTTGATAGTAGTCTTTTGTAGCCAATCGACGATTTTTGCACCGATTTTGGAATGCAAATGCTTACTAGTTTTGTTATAAAATTATGTGATGAATCATTTTTGATATCTTGATGATTGTAATGGCTTGTCCTACGACTTTTAGGATGCGTGAGTGCGGATTTTTGGGTAGTCGGGTTTTAGTTTTGCCGGGCGACCAAATCGGCGTTTTTTGGCAGTTTTTGCGATTTTCGCGTGTGTTCCGCGCACTTTGTGCACGTTGTACCTAGCTAGCGAACTTTAGTAGTTTCGTTGGGGTTTTGCGTCGTTCTTGATACGTAACCTTATGTTTGGTATTGATGTAAATTCCAGGTTCGGTCGCGGAGACGTCAAACGCGGCGCGAAAGGGAAAGGCGGTGATTGGACACAGCTAGCCAGGGATTCCGGTGAGTAGATGTAATATCTACGGGGGACTATCGTTGGATGGCGCAAGCCGCCCGATAGTTTTAGTAACTTACAAGACCCTTAGTGATGTTAGTAATTAGGGGTGAAATACTTAGTTGACTATTTGCTGCATCCGTGCATTATATTGACATACCTATACGAAACCATTTTATAGGACACCTGCACCATTGCCAGGGTTTTTATATGCAGCACGAGCACTATTCATGCTTACACACACACCCTGGTAATTGCCATGCCACCACACTAGATAACATTTAAATTTAAACCTTTTAATAATTGATACTTAAACTGGTGCTATTGCCTTTAATTCCTTAAAATGAAACCGTAGGACTGCTATTCATGTGCATGTACTTCATCTTATTAATTGTTCATGCCTAATCCATTAATTACACATCGCAACTTGATTATTGACACCATATGCATTCATTATCATTGATATATGCACTTATGAGGACTTCTTGAGATTTTATGATATTTCTGGATTTCGGGGGAAAGCCGCAAAATTTCTAAACTTATTATATTTTTAAAACATGTAAATTGCGGTTTTCTAGTGATGTAAGTGTCGTCCACCATGAGTTTGCTGTGGTTTTTGGAGACCCGTTTCGAGGAGTTGGATGAACCGTTTCGGGTACATGGTGGGCCCGGTAGGGTACCCCGGGGCAAGAAGCTCGTGGTGCTGACGATGAGCCTGGCAGGGGACGGATTACCTACCGGTGACTTCATTGGGCACGGCGGATATCCAGAGGATACCGACCGGGGCCGCGAGGGGATGAGATATTGATATTGAGATGGGTCAGCCGGATGGCTGAGGCCAGAGACACTATGACATGGATTTATGAGATTTGAGACAGCTTTTGGGTGTCGTTGCTGGACACCGATTTTCGTCGATTCATTGACATTATGCTGGCATTCTAAAAGAGTTTCAAAAACAAAAAGAGATGAAATGTTTCTTATATAGATACCTATTGAGACCTCAGATATTCATGTTGCATACATATTAATACACTGATGTTGTATACACACCTGCTAGTGCATCCAGTCATACCTGTATTATAGATGCTAGGATGCTTGTGTGCATGCATACGAAAGCCTTTGTAGATGTTATTTATTACTCACGAGTTGGCAACTCACCCCCGTTGTGCCACAGTCTTTTGCAGGTCCGCTCCGTCAGTTCTGTAGCGGCGGGCGCACTTGTTCTTTTGCCTCTTTTGCCTGAGCTTTAGATTTGCTCATAGGTGGGTTATGTTATTACTTTTGTACCACCTTGTATATTCTTTGTATCTAGTGTACTCCATCTACTGTTTCTACCAGATTTATTGTATATTGACCTAGAGATGAGACTGTGAGGTCTGTGGACTTTATGCTGCATTTTGGGGTCGAGCTCACTTGAGCCGACATGCTGCTTTTCTCATGCTTCCTTATGATTATTATGCTTGTTGTCATTTTACATTGCGTGGGATTTGTGACCGCCTTGTGGCGAAGAGCTAGCTCCCGCTTGGGGATGCCCTATTTTGTTGGATTCATGTATATTTTTTGTTGTACCCATTTTGGGGGCCAGTATTTACAAAGGAGACTCTGCCGAAATTTTCGGAAAAATTGGTATTGTTTTTAAAAAGGGGTTTTACATGACTTATTTGATAACTTGCTTTCAAATGTTTGGGTTTTCTTCACTCTTTTGCTTAATTGGTTTTGTTTTCTGGGCTTTGGCTTACTTATTTTACGGACGTCTTTAGACGTTTCGTAAACTTAAGTGCCAGTCACGTTCCGTACCCTGCGGGTCGTGACAAAGTTGGTATCAGAGCGATAGGTTTTACCTTTGTGAGTGTAGGATGACCCTTGGTAGATGGAGTAAGTGACTTAAGCAGGGTAACGTAGCGTGCGTATGTCCGCGGCATACTTACGATACGGTACTCCGCCTAAGTGACTTTAGGATATACTTGCTTGAAAAATTCCTTCTTCAATTCCGTGTATCTTATGATCCTATTGCACTGTTCTTACTGTCCTGTTTCCTGTACCAGTCACTAAGCCGCCGAAGGCTACGAAGGCACAGAGGGCTGCCGCCAGAGATGAGATTCGAGCTGGCTCGTCCGAGACTAGGACTGAGCAGGGTGGTATGCCTACGCCGCAGGGACAGACCGATCCACCTTCCCCAGGCCGTATGGATAGGCTCGAGACCGGTATGGAGGAGTTGCGACAGATGATGGGAGGCATGCAGGAGCTACGTCAGATGGTAGGATCCCTAGTTGCAGCCAGTCGTACACCGAGGCCGGATGACGTACCTACTACATCACAGAAGACCATGATACCTGCTCCTACTACTACCACCGTGGCCATTCCGGTTTCGCTACAGGATTTCATGAGTATGAGACCTCCAGTATTCACCGGCACCGAGACAGCGGAGGACCCACAGACGTTCCTTGACAGTTTAGCCAGGATCTGCCGTTCGCTGAGATGTTCGGATGATCGATGGGTAGAGCTTGCGAGTTTCCGACTAGAGGGTCTCGCGCAGACATGGTGAGAGTCAGTCTTGAGAGGTCGAGCTGCAGGTCTGCCGCCTATGACTTGGGCCGAGTTTACAGCGGTCTATCTAGCCCGTTTCCTTCCAGAGAGCGTTCGTGACGCCAGAGCTCGCAGCTTCGAGGCCTTAGTCAAGACACCTGGGATGACGGTGTCTGAGTATGACATACAGTTTACACAGCTATCCCGATATGCTCAGTATTTGGTGGATACGGAGGAGAAGATGGTGAAGAGGTTCGTACAGGGACTTGATGCCCAGCTATATCTTGCCATTGGCGCCCAGCACTACGACACTTATTCAGCGGCTATGGATACGGCATTGCGGATGGAGGCACGCATATCACGGACTTCGGCCGTTTCTGGGCCGAAGAGGATGCGCACCGATGTACCGTCTCAGAGGCAGCGCGCCAGATTCTTTCCGAGAGATAGGCCTGGCAGAGGATTTGGACGGGGACAGTTATATGGTTCTTATCCCCAGGGGCAGCAGCCGTCGCCAGGATGTTTTGGGTGCGGGAGTTTGCACCATCTTGTCAGAGACTGTCCGGTGAGACGACAGGGAGTACCGACAGTTCCGCATGTGACCCTACCACCATCACCACCCCCTCCTCAGAGAGCCCTACTTCCTACCCCAGGCAATGCTCCACGCCAGTTAGGTTCACCCAGAGGCCGTGGATGCGGCGGTCCTGTTCAGAGAGGACGAGGAGGCAGAGGCCGAGGTCGAGGTCAGCCCGCTATCGGTGGAGGACAGGCCCGAGTTTTTGCTTTGACACCGCAGGATGCGCAGGCATCCAATGCCGTTGTGACAGGTACCTTGCCAGTTTGTTCTTTCGACGCACGGGTATTATTCGACCCAGGTTCCACACATTCGTACGTATCTACACACTTTGCACCGATGTTGGGCCGTGAGTCGTCGTCGTTAGATCAGCCGCTTGTTGTTGTTACTCCGGTAGGCGAGTCGTTTGTCGCTCGGTTTGTATTTCATTTGTGTTCCGTTCGTATCGGGGAGAGGGATTCATCAGTTGATTTGATACTCCTCGATATGTTGGACTTTGATGTGCTTCTGGGCATGGATTGGCTAGCCACTTGTTATGCTTCGGTGGACTGCCGTGAGAAGGCAGTCAGATTTAGCTTTCCGGGAGAGCCAGTCCTTGTTATTCGGGGAGACCGCAGTGTCACCCTTCCCAGCTTAATTTCGTCTCTTCGCGCTGGTCAGCTCTTGCGGAAGGGATGTCAGGGATTCTTAGCGTTTGTTTGTGATACTCGAGCTGCAGAGGTTCCGTTGGACCGGGTCCCGGTTGTTTGTGAGTTCCCTGATGTTTTCCCTGATGAGCTACCTGGGCTACCGCCTGAGCGCGATGTTGAGTTCTGCATTGATTTGATTCCCGGTTCGGGGCCTATTTCTATACCTCCTTATCGGATGGCCCCGACAGAGCTTCGAGAGATGAAGGATCAGTTGCAGGATTTGTTAGATAAGGGGCTTATTCGACCGAGTGTTTCTCCGTGGGGTGCTCCGGTCCTGTTTGTCAAGAAGAAGGATGGAAGTTTGCGCTTATGTATCGACTACCGCCAGCTGAACAAAGTTACCGTTCGGAACAGATATCCGTTGCCGCGCATTGATGATTTGTTCGACCAGCTTTAGGGTGCGGGGTATTTTTCGAGGATCGACTTGCGATCAGGATACCATCAGCTGCGAGTTCGACAGGAGGATATACCGAGGACAGCTTTCCGCACGCGCTACGGCCACTACGAGTTTTTGGTGATGTCGTTCGGACTCACCAACGCCCCAGCAGCATTTATGGATTTGATGAACCGTACATTCAGGCCGTATCTTGACTTGTTCATCATCGTGTTTATCGACGATATCTTGGTGTACTCCCGGAGCAGAGAGGAGCACGAGCAGCACTTGCAGATTACGTTACAGACTCTGAGGGAGCACCAGCTGTTCGCGAAGTTCTCCAAGTGTGCTTTCTGGCTGGACAGCGTCGGATTCTTGGGTCACGTGGTTACGAGAGACGGCATTTGTGTGGACCCGAAGAAGATTGAGGCTGTTCAGCAGTGGCCCCGACCTACATCGGTTACTGAGATCCGTAGTTTTCTAGGCCTGGCGGGCTACTGCAGGCGTTTTGTTCAGGACTTCTCCCGTATAGCTGCACCGTTGACCGGTTTGACCCGGAAGGGAGTTCCTTTCGTTTGGACAGAGGAGTGCGAGCGCAGTTTTCAGCAGCTACGGACTTGTTTGACTACGGCGCCGGTATTATCTTTACCTTCGGGATCAGGCGGATTCGTTGTCTACTGTGATGCTTCGCGAGTGGGATTAGGATGCGTATTGATGTAGCATGGCCGGGTGATCGCTTATGCTTCTCGGCAGTTGAAGAAGCATGAACAGAACTACCCCACTCATGATTTGGAGATGGCTGCAGTGGTCTTTGCACTGAAGATTTGGCGACATTACCTGTACGGCGAGTCGTGTCAGATATTCACCGATCACAAGAGCTTAAAGTACATATTTCAGCAGCGAGACCTGAACCTCAGACAGCGTCGTTGGATGGAGTTGGTGAAAGACTACGACTGCGAGATCTTATATCACCCCGGCAAGGCGAATGTCGTGGCAGATGCGTTGAGTAGGAGGCCCGGGGGTAGTCTATCCTTTTTGCGCGCAGTGCAGAGGCAGTCGTCAGCAGATTGGCAGATGTTATGCGACAGCCGAGTTGAGTTCGAGTTCACTCAGACAGGGGGACAGCTCGCGCATGTTCGTGCACGCCCACAGTTGCTTGACCGTATATATGAGTCACAGCGCAGTGACGACCGTTGCTCAGAGATCATGGCACAGATGGGACAGGGCAGATTTTCCGAGTTCATGGTTGACGATCAGGGGATTTTACGATATGGATCTAGACTGTGCGTACCAGATGCTGATGGATTGCGACGCGACATTCTTGAGGAGGCACACCGATCAGTGTATAGTGTCCACCCCGGTTCCACTAAGATGTACCATGATATGAGAGAGACCTACTGGTGGGACGGGATGAAGAGGGACATTGCGGAGTTCGTTTCGAGATGCCTGACTTGTCAGCAAGTCAAGGCCGAGCACCAGAGGCCCGCAGGAGAGCTACAGCCGTTACCCATTCCAGAGTGGAAATGGGAACAGATTTCGATGGATTTCGTTGTGGTTCTACCCAGGACCAGTCAAGGGTACGACTCCATCTGGGTGATCGTGGATAGGTTGACGAAAGCGGCTCACTTCCTGCCAGTGAAGACGACTTTCAGCTTCGCTCAGTATTCTCAGCTCTATATTGACGAGATCGTGCGACTACATGGCGTACCGACTTGTATCGTGTCAGATCGAGGCACTCAGTTCACCAGCCGACTCTGGCAGAGACTTCAGGAGGCTTTGGGCACTCGTTTGAGCTTCAGCACAGCGTTTCATCCGCAGACCGACGGACAGTCAGAGCGGACCATTCAGACTCTCGAGGACATGCTCAGAGCGTGCGTTTTAGACTTTGGTGGTAGCTGGGATCGTCATTTACCTCTAGTGGAGTTCTCCTACAACAACAGCTTCCAGGATACTATTCAGATGGCACCTTTCGAGGCATTGTATGGGAGGAGATGCAGATCGCCCGTTTGTTGGACAGAGCTCAGCGAGAGCAGCATTTTGGGGCCGCAGCTTGTTGAGGAGACGACAGCGAAGATACAGTTGATCCGAGACCGGATGAGAGCGGCTCAGAGCAGGCAGAAATCCTATGCAGACAGGCGCCGTCCCAGATTAGAGTTCGCAGTTGGCGACCATGTTTTTCTGAAAGTCTCTCCGATGAAGGGCGTGATGCGTTTTGGGCGAAAGGGGAAGCTTAGCCCTAGATTCGTAGGTCCCTTCGAGATCCTCGAGCGGGTTGGCGCTGTTGCATATCGTTTGGCTCTTCCTCCCAGCTTTCCCGATGTTCACCCCGTCTTCCATGTTTCGATGCTCCGCAAGTACCTTCACGACCCTTCGCATGCGATTCAGCACCCGACAGTCCAGCTAGAGCGCGACCTTTCTTTTGCAGAGCAGCCGGTGGCCATCTTGGATCGGCAGGTGAAGAAGTTGAGGTCGAAGATTATACCAACCGTCAAGGTCCTTTGGCGTAGCCCAAGCAGCGAGGAGGTTACCTGGGAAACCGAGGGCGAGATGAGGAAGAAATATCCCCATCTCTTCGAAGGTACGCGTAGCTATATTTTTAAATTCGGGGACCGAATTTCTTTAAGGGGGGAAGATTGTAGCGTCTTGAAAAGTTGTTTTGGTGTTTTCCTGAAATTCGGTGAAAATTCGGTATTTTTCCGAAAACCGTCTTTCTTGTTATTTTGCAGTTTAGGGCTAATTATACCTAAAATGGATAGGTAATTGCTTGTTTTTAGTAGCTAATGAGTTAATTATGAAATTCTGGTCGTTTAAAAATTTTCCCTAATTTTTCAATTTTTAATATTATTTTAAGCCGGTAAGAAAATACATTAAATTAGCGATAAATACAAATTTTTCCGGGCTAATTTTAATCTCTAAAATTATGATAATTAAAATCTAGTGGTAACATAAATTTTTAGTAATTTATTTTGATTTTTAACAAATTTTTATAATATGAAACGAATTTATTGAATTTTTGAGCTAAAACTTGCAATTTTTGAGTTGTAGGTGGCCTTTTTGCATAAAATTTCTTTTGTAAAACCCCTCTCTCTTTTCCCTCAGCCCTAGGACAGCCCCACCTTGTGCAAGTCCAGAAATTTCTGGCCTCTTATGTTGGTTTCTTTCTTGTGTGAAAATGGGATTGTTTATGGATTTATTTTAATTATATGAATAAGGTATGGTGCATTTGACTTTGTGGACTTGACCATTGACTTTCCCCACTTGCCCACACCCTCCCCCTCACCTCTTGCTGGCCGAAACCTGCAATTCCCCCTCTTCATCTCTTTTCTTCTCATTTTCCTCACAATTCTTCAAGTTTAATTCAAAGAAAATTGCAAATTAAAGCTTGCAAATTTAAAACCATCCTTCATCCTTCTTTTCCTTCACCTCCCTAGCATGGATCTTGATGCTTGAGGCCATCATTTGGAGCAAAATCCATTCTTGCTAGATCTTGAGGTATAAATTTCTTCAAGTTACTTTCTTTTTTTGCTAATTCCTTTAATTGTATGGTTTAGTGTTAAAAGTTAGCTAAATTCTAATCTAGTTTATAAAGAGTAGTTGTTTTAAACTAAAGTTTGTTAGCATACCATTATGTGGTTAATTAAATTTATTTTGCTTGCTAGTTCCTACACAAATCAAAGAAGTTACCTTGTTGATGTGGTCTTTAAATTGTGTTAATTTTGTTACTTTTAAAAGTGTGATTTTAGAAGTGTGAAATTGTTGTTTTAGGAAAATCTAGAAAGGGGTTTATGTATGGAAAATGGTATTTGAAGCTTGATAAATGAGTTGATTAGGGTTTAGAAAACATTATTTAGTTGATTAAACCTAAATTGTTATCTAGTTATTTTGCTAACCTAATCTAAGAGATTAATTTTCTTATGTGGGCTTTTGTTGTGTTAATTTAAGTTTTCAAGTGTGGAAATTGATTTGGAATTTGCTAGGTTATAAATTCAAGAAATGGTTGTTTATGGAAAATAGGATTGGAATCATTGTTATTGTGTTGTAATTAGTGTTTGTAGATTGCTAGTAGTGTGTTGGGTGTTCAAGCTTGATAGTAGTCTTTTGTAGCCAATCGGCGATTTTTGCACCGATTTTGGAATGCAAATGCTTACTAGTTTTGTTATAAAATTATGTGGTGAATCATTTTTGATATCTTGATGATTGTAATGGCTTGTCCTACGACTTTTAGGATGCGTGAGTGCGGATTTTTGGGTAGTCGGGTTTTACTTTTGCCGGGCGACCAAATCGGCGTGTTTTGGCAGTTTTTGCGATTTTCGCGTGTGTTCCGCGCACTTTGTGCACGTTGTACCTAGCTAGCGAACTTTAGTAGTTTCGTTGGGGTTTTGCGTCGTTCTTGATACGTAACCTTATGTTTGGTATTGATGTAAATTCCAGATTCGGTCACGGAGACGTCAGACGCGGCGCGAAAGGGAAAGGCGGTGATTGGACACAGCTAGCCAGGGATTCCGGTGAGTAGATGTAATATCTACGGGGGACTATCGTTGGATGGCGCAAGCCGCCCGATAGTTTTAGTAACTTACAATACCCTTAGTGATGTTAGTAATTAGGGGTGAAATACTTAGTTGACTATTTGCTGCATCCGTGCATTATATTGACATACCTATACGAAACCATTTTATAGGACACCTGCACCATTGCCAGGGTTTTTATATGCAGCACGAGCACTATTCATGCTTACACACACACCCTGGTAATTGCCATGCCACCACACTAGATAACATTTAAATTTAAACCTTTTAATAATTGATACTTAAACAGTTGCTATTGCCTTTACTTCCTTAAAATGAAACCGTAGGACTGCTATTCATGTGCATGTACTTCATCTTATTAATTGTTCATGCCTAATCCATTAATTACACATCGCAACTTGATTATTGACACCATATGCATTCATTATCATTGATATATGCACTTATGAGGACTTCTTGAGATTTTATGATATTTCTGGATTTCGGGGGAAAGCCGCAAAATTTCTAAACTTATTATATTTTTAAAACATGTAAATTGCGGTTTTCTAGTGATGTAAGTGTCGTCCACCAAGAGTTTGCTGTGGTTTTTGGAGACCCGTTTCGAGGAGTTGGATGAACCGTTTCGGGTACATGGTGGGCCCGGTAGGGTACCCCGGGGCAAGAAGCTCGTGGTGCTGACGATGAGCCTGGCAGGGGACGGATTACCTACCGGTGACTTCATTGGGCACGGCGGATATCCAGAGGATACCGACCGGGGCCGCGAGGGGATGAGATATTGATATTGAGATGGGTCAGCCGGATGGCTGAGGCCAGAGACACTATGACATGGATTTATGAGATTTGAGACAGCTTTTGGGTGTCGTTGCTGGACACCGATTTTCGTGGATTCATTGACATTATGCTGGCATTCTAAAAGAGTTTCAAAAACAAAAATAGATGAAATGTTTCTTATATAGATACCTATTGAGACCTCAGATATTCATGTTGCATACATATTAGTACACTGATGTTGTATACACACCTGCTAGTGCATCCAGTCATACTTGTATTATAGATGCTAGGATGCTTGTGTGCATGCATACGATAGCCTTTGTAGATGTTATTTATTACTCACGAGTTGGCAACTCACCCCCGTTGTGCCACAGTCTTTTGCAGGTCCGCTCCGTCAGTTCTGTAGCGGCGGGCGCACTTGTTCTTTTGCCTCTTTTGCCTGAGCTCGAGATTTGCACATAGGTGGGTTATGTTATTACTTTTGTACCACCTTGTATATTCTTTGTATCTATTGTACTCCATCTACTGTTTCTACCAGATTTATTGTATATTGACCTAGAGATGAGACTGTGAGGTTTGTGGACTTTATGCTGCATTTTGGGGTCGAGCTCACTTGAGCCGACATGCTGCTTTTCTCATGCCTCCTTATGATTATTATGCTTGTTGTCATTTTACATTGCGTGGGATTTGTGACCGCCTTGTGGCGAAGAGCTAGCTCCCGCTTGGGGATGCCCTATTTTGTTGGATTCATGTATATTTTTTGTTATACCCATTTTGGGGGCCAGTATTTACAAAGGAGACTCTGCCGAAATTTTCGGAAAAATTGGTATTGTTTTTAAAAAGGGGTTTTACATGACTTATTTGATAACTTGCTTTCAAATGTTTGGGTTTTCTTCACTCTTTTGCTTAATTGGTTTTGTTTTCTGGGCTTTGGCTTACTTATTTTACGGACGTCTTTAGACGTTTCGTAAACTTAAGTGCCAGTCACGTTCCGTACCCTGCAGGTCGTGACAACCAGTTTTTAAACAAGTTTCTACAACATCTTAGGTTTCTTTTAGTTTCATTAATCCCATTAATGAAGTCCCATTTTATTATGCTTCACAAGCATCTCTTTTGAAAAGAAATCTGCAATATAACATATATCTCAAATATATAATATAAACATTCGTCTCAGGCAGTAATATGATCTCATCACAGAACATTGCAGCAGAAGAACATATATGAAATATTGGATATACTAGAACGTCCGTGTTTTAAATACGAGCCTGTATAAAACACGGATTCCACGGTTGCGATGAATAGCCAAACCCACATCCCTAGACCCCTAAGAGAGCGGCAAGAAACACTGCCAATTCCAAGGTTAGAAGACCCGGTCTCGACTCCTCGAGATGGTCTCCCACTGGACCCTAGAACCCGGTTACTTGTGCTCCCCTACTTAGGTCTACCTAATGTGGAAAAGTAAATAATATACAACGGTGACATCATCCTCAGCCCGGAAGTGCCCCAATAAAAGAATATTACATACAAATGAATTTTACATGAATGAAAAAGCAAAAACTCTCATCTCACATAAAACCCCCGGCTATTCAAACACGACGATCCAATACAACATATCACAGCAACACATAATATCTCATATCATCAACGTAAGCAAGTATGCGTATCCCGATTGTCGTTGATGTATAGCAACGAAGCCGGCGATACACCACATACTACGCTTACGGTCACAGAAAAGAAAGTGTAAAACTACAACAGTTGGAATCCGCAACCTCTTTAGACATCACATGCCTAACCAAATGAATTCCTTAGACATCGCATGCCTAACTATTATAAACCCGCATTTTAGTCTCATTATCTAAAACTCTTTTCAATATCAAGTCGGGCAATTCAACAAGATTCCCGACATCCTGATCGAATGCTCGTCGTAAACTTTAGTAGATGGCCGCAACCCCGGATGCCGTCGACAAAGTTCACTAAGGCGGAACACCGCTGCCGCAAGCACCCGAACGGATGCTTTTGGCGACGGGGTTCTCCTACAGTCACTTGGTCGGGGCTATGGGGCGTAGCTGTCTATTAAGATTACCCGGCGAGTATCCTCGTACGCTACGTGATTGCGACGGACTTTTGATCACATAAAAATTCCGTGGCAACCGATCATTTGAGACTGAACTGCTAGATTTACAACATTCAAATTAGTTATCTCATAACTATATGTGGATTCCAAATATTGTATCACATTCCAGATAAATAGACAAAGTTAAACTTTTCGATCGAATAATAAACACCCAAGATCTCCCCAATATATCTCAACACTTGAAATCAGTTTAAAAACATCCATCACATGCCACAGTACCAATGGTCCAGCCGTAGATGGGTCAAGCCAACGCCTCACATGTGGCACGCCGTACTGCCGCAAACCCTAAGGTTTAGAAGAAGTTCAAGACGGTCAGATAATCGAGTTAAGATTTGTTGTCTTCTAGAGGGTCCACCGCGTTACTTGCATGACATAGAACGTTCTTAAACTCGAGAAAAAATCCAACTTTTGAAAAAATTTCCGACTTGGGAAAAAGTGAGTTATTGATATCAGTTCGAACTTTTTAACAGTTTCCTAAAAATTATCCGGACAAACCTAAACAAAGTTAAATTATCTGATCGAATCAACGATTCCCCAATACAACCCTAGAAAACTCAACACTTGAGTGGAATTAAAATATTACCAGAACCAAATAACAAGAAATGACCTAAGAATAATTAAGTGAAATTCCAGGGACTAAGTCCAAATTTTGCCCGCGGAACCGCCGCCAAACCTTTGGTTTCGCCGCGGTTCCGCGGTCAAATTTTTGAGTTAGAGGTCCATACTTCACAGTCATTCTTAATTTTTCCTGCTTAATTTTCTGAGCATTTTTAATTCGGAAAAAACCACATTTTTGAAAAATGTACAGAGAAGGGTTCGTGTCGGGGTTTTCGGGTTCGATCGGACTTTAAATATCGTCTAGACTTCTCCTAAAGCTCTATCTAGGCTCTGATACCACTGTAGGGTTGCTAGGCACGCTCACAAGGTTCTACGAGGCATCAACCATGCCCGATTAAAAATTTAGCCCTGTCGAACAATCCGAAGCCGGATCTTTAAACTTGGGTTTAGGCGAAAACATGCATGTTAAACACTTTAACACTAAGTGAGAGGGATTACAAGCTTCGTAGATCCGGTCCTTCACTTCTTAAGCTCCGTGTTGAGGTCCCTTCGCTGCGATCATCGTGTTCCGGACTCTCGAGAGGTTCCACGAAGAGAAAAATGCAGTTTTGCTTCCGATCTTCGATACAAAGATGATCTACCTTGAAGTTTCATTAACACAAGCTAACACTCATAATATGAAGTGAACACCCTCATCGAAATGGCAAGGATAGATGAGGATGATGAAGTGGATTATTGCTCTCTTTTATTATCTTTTTCTCACTCATTTATCATCACAAAATCAAATAAAGAAAGCTTTTCCATGAAAAGAGAAGGAAGAAGAAGATGGAATCCTTTTGTGATGAATAATGAATAACTCATTAATGAGGTTAGAAATGCAACCATAGTAAAGAATGATTCCTTAACCCTTGTAGAGAAACAACCATGGTCAAGGGTTTGGGTTTGGTTAAGAAAATATCTTCACAAAATATCTTACATAAAACAAAACAAAAACCTTCTAGAAATTTCTAGAAGAGCTTAACCCTAATCAAACCCTAATCATGTTTAATCTCCACTAATCATGTTGCATTAATAACCCTATCATGTTACAATATTATATATCACATATATAATATTTATTGTAACAAACTAAAATAATACAATTAACATATATCGCATATATATCAATGTATTACCCGAGCGAGAAAAAGAATCTTTTAGTGAACAAATATTAGTTAATGTAATTTAATATATCATATATATTATTATACATTAAATTATCGAATCAACACTTTATCCGACAATCCGGCTATATCGCATAAAACCGACTAATATTTATCCGTACCGATTCATCGAATCAACACTTGATCCGATGACCCGGCTGATATCAAATATCGCGAGAAAAGAATACGGTATCTCATATCGCATTATCCTCGGTCCCGCACATATCACATATGTGTCCCTACTCCGTTTTGCCTGAGTCAAGAAGCCTCTGTGTAGGACTCTAAAGAATCGTCAATACGCCGGCAGTAGGTGATGATCATATCAAACACCCACAAGCTGTAAGCTGTCAGCTAAACGTAATAGCCACCCGGGTATTGAGCGCTCAGAAGATCAACAAGCAAGCCTGTAACTTCTCCTGTGAATCCAAACAGTAACACTCCCGTACAGTACGGTCTCGTCGTCTGATATGTTGCATATCTCGCCTAGGGTGGTAAACGTCAGACCCCAGTAGCTTGATAAGTCGTGTCGATTTGAGGTCTATAACAGTTCGAGAAACTACTGATAACACTTACCAGTAAATCTCAGCAACCCTGGCCAGGGATTTCGAGTTATAGCCAATCGAACACAGCACAACATCAACTTCCTATACCGGGAGAGACGAATTCCCTCCTATCGCTCATTGCCTCCATGTGATTTGGGACTGTACCCAAAAGCCACCTTTTTGCACGCCCTCTAGGACATGGTATGATGGAAATCAAAGCACAGTGGGAATCACACAAGACTCTATGACGATCTCGGGTCAACAGACTACTCTGTACCAGTGTCACCGGAGAACTGCCATCTGACGTAAGGTATAATACCATCTGGGAGTTCTCGGCGAGTCCGTCCAGTGTACCCAGTCTCCACTGAGCACCCGTACACCATCCTTGATGTCAAACACCGATGGATATGTGATCATCCATCGCCTATCATATGGGTCAAGATGCGTATACGCCAGTCTACTCTGGTGCATCGATGCCCTATCTCGATACACCCTCGACTAGGAACAGTTATAGGATGTACTCGTCGACTACCGATGCCCCACTAGTATGATCTCATCATAGTCCCAGTAGTTGAGTACATATCCTAAGGGCTTTATCAACATGTAACATAGAGACAATCAGAGTACATGTTAAGATAAAGTACAACCAGATAGCATACTATCATGTCGAGCAAGAAAGTCCTCCCTATATATGTCCAAGCATCCATTACAATATACATCGTATGTACAGCAATAGCCTCTAGGGCATACATATAACTAACAAGAGCGACCTAGCCGCCAAAATGGCGCCTATCCTCCTCTGCTCATCTCCGAGCTATTACAGAGCTGAGCTTCCTTGGCCTCCTGGCTCGTCTCCGAGGCTCACGCCGAGCTAAGCTTCCCCAGCTCTCCCGGACAAACAAGAACGCGAGGCCCTAGCGCTTCCGCAACGGCTCCGCGTATCTCGCCAAAGTGAGATATCCTCCGCCCCACGTCCTGTGTCGCACGCTGGAGTATCCCCCCTTTAATGGACATATCCCGCCATTAATGGGGTGATCCCGTCATTCACGCTGGCGTAACGTCATGGGCGTAACCGAAAGTGAAGATCTCGCGCCTGCTCACTCCATGCGACCACTATAAAAACCCCTCTCTAAGACAACTCAGGTAAGGCAATTTTAATCCAATAAACCGCTAATCTGCTCATTTTCCTTGGCTAACTTGATCGTCGGAGGGTCCTATGGTGGTCACCCACCCGGGACTTCTTTGCAGATAATTTGGCTTCACCTCAAAATCAACCAATTGAGATCCACTCGCCCAAGGAGACAACCGTCAAATCAAATCTCAGCCATTCAACAGTACACGCTACAGATCGACGAAGGACAGCATCTGAAGGAGATCCGACCTCGATCACATCCCCTCTTTTTTCTTACAAATTCTCTCTTATAACATCATCATCTTCATGGCCTCATTAGTTGTTATTGTCTCCTATCTTTCACTCTTATTCCTTTTCCTTCTCATCTCCATCTTTATTTTCACCTCCTCTTTTACGGCCGCTTCTATCATCCCCATCATTTATGAAATCTTCAAATCTTACAACTTTCCTATCGTCCTCTCCAAATGGACTGTTGGCTTCAACTTTAGGTTTCCCAACTCCTGCAAGTTCTCCAACTATTGGAGATAAACTTCTAGTTAAAGATAATAGTTGTTAGTTGTTGTGAATGTTCTCTTGCTAGACTAAATCATATTCTCTCGGTCTCTTTTTACAAGTCGTTTTAGAAAAATTCAAACCGATTAAGAAAAATATTATCAGTTTTTTAATATCAGTAATTAATCTACTGGCAAATCACCACTAAAATAATCATATCTTTCTGCCCTCAACTATTTATTATATCAGCAATTAATATACTGCTACATTATCACTAAAAAGTAATTTTCTAAGTTATTTTTGGTACTGTATCATTTATTGATATTTTGATTATTAATGATTTTCTCGTTATTTTTAAACGTCAAGTAAAATGGGACACTTTTTTCTCTCCAAAACGTCGAGTAAAAAGGGATGGAGGGAGTAATTAGTCCTACTAGATATCTTATCAATTGTTTGTCGATAGAGTCAAAACCATGAGATACTCTGCAAATGTTGGCAACACTCAATGTATTTGTAATTGTATACATTGATATGAGAATGGAATGCAAAGTGTCCAATTTAATACACCAAATCATTTGTTCTTATCAGTTATCAAGAGCCATTTTGACTCACTGTCTTCTTAATAATGTCTTCTTCTTCAACCTCCACCACCATTATTCCCACCAATACAAAGTTTGCCTCTACTTTTCAGTCCAAGAATCTGTTTAACATGATCTTTGTTAAATTAGACAGCTCAAATTATCTTCTCTGGCGCACACAATTTCTCCTAACTCTTAGGGGGCTCCATATCCTTGGTTATGTGGATGGCACATTCAAGTGCCCATCGGAGTTCATTGTGGCTGCTGCACCTTCATTTGATGACGCTGAAACTACCGTCAATCCGGAATATGTATGGTAGTAAGAATAAGATCAGCTCGTACTTGGGTGGATGCTTTTTTTTTCACCGAAGGTGTTCTTGCAAAAGGTGTTGGCTGTACTGTTGGTTCCTAGTACCCTGGTGATTACAATCCAGGCCAATGCGGAATCAAAGAACAAAAATTTTACGGTCTGCAGTAGAAACTAATCCCTAGCGATCTTTTCAAACACTAAATTAGCAACAAAACAAACAAGGTTCGTACAGTCTACAAACATTTTCGCGTGTCCACTCAATCGTGAAAGACCCTTCTAAATTTCTCGTAGGCCGTCAGGAAGAAGTTTGAGAAGTGATCGCCCTTACCGAATACAATCCACTCGAGTGAACAGAACAAAGCTCCAGTTTCACCTTGTGAAACAACCGATGCTCCAAACTTGTTAGAAATGATGAGTGGGGATGTAGAAATTTTCCATTATCATTTTCACTCTCAAATTCAAGCTCAAGAGAGCATGCAAAAAGAAGGAGAAAGAGGATGAAGAAGTAGCCATCACATAAAATGAACAAGTGTTGCATGAATGATAGAATAAAATGGCTTCATAATTTTTAAACCATAAAAAATATCAAAAACCATTTTTGCAATAAACAAATGAAGCCCATCACTCTCTACATATCCACAACCATGGTCACCCTCCACCTCATTTTCTTGAATATTCACAAATGAGATGTCCTCCTTCTAGATACTATTCCGTATAAATACAGAATACAACCCGGTATACGTATCGAAATACATAAACGTGTATCTGTATAAAAATACGAATAGCCAAGAGAGAGAAAATGAATAGTTAACAATAATACTAGAATATTATATATATATATATATAAATCATTAAATCAAAACTTATTAATAATCCGGCTTAATCCTAAACCGACCAGTATCATCAACCGTCCGATTAAAGTACGTGTAGTCTGTACACGTATTTAATCAGACTCCTGTATGTATTAATATATGTCATCTATATCATATCGCTTGAACCGGGAAAACGCTTTGTGTGGAACACTAAAGACTCGACAATACACTGGTAGTAATTTACTGGATAAATCCAAAACCATAAGCACATCAGCCGCACTAGCTGTACATAACGGCTACCCAGGTATATGCTGAAAGGGAGGTCAGAAATAAAGTCCGTCCGTACCCTACCGATCCTGATTGTAACAATCTCCATACAGTCCGGTCTCTTCGTCTAAGAGTATCGCATATTGAGTCTAGGGGATGGATAACGTCAGACCCCTAATAACACTATAAGTCGTGTCGGAGTCAAGCTCATCACCAACCGAAAAACTACTGAACTCCTATCAGTAAATCTCATCTACCATGGAAATGGATTTAGGGTTATGGCCAACCAAACACAGCGCGACTTCGACTCCTAATACCATAAGAGATGAATCCCTGAAAATTGCTCACTGTGTTTATGTGGCTCGGGACTGTACCCAACTAAAACCTATTTGTACGACTCTTTTGAGCCGTGGTAGGGTAGTAATCTAATTAAAGTGGGAACTCAAACAAGAAAAATAAATATCTCAGGTCAAAAAACTAACCTATACACATATCACTAGAGAACTGCTATTTGACGATAAATATAATACCATCTAAAAGTTTTCAGCGATTCCGTCCAGCGTACTCACCTCCAGTGAGCACCTGTATACTATCTTAGGTGACCCAATACTAATGGCTTATGAGATCAGCTACCGCCCCTCGTCGGGATCTCAAAACGTATGCACTAGTCTACTCCGGAATATCGATGTCCAGTCTTGATACTCTCACGACTATGGACATTTAAGGATGTACTTATGGACTACCCAGCTCTCACGTATATGATCGCTATTATAATACTGGTAGTCAAGCAATAATCCTACGTGCTTTATCATTATGAATTAGCGACATGTAATAACGAGTAAAACGTATACATGTCAATGATAAATACAAACCAAATAGCATACTATCATTTCGAGTAAGACTGGTTTACCTGTATAGGTCCTCTCTCAATTATCATAATCGCCTAATTGCAATTACAATAATTGTATTGAGTGCACTATATCCAACAATCTTCCACTTGCACTTAAGGCCAATTATAGCTATATCATATACATGTAAGTCAACGGTAGCGCCCTGGCCATCAATCCGAGGCCAAACGCGGAACTAAAACTTTTGTAAACTGGCGCTAACGCAGACTTTCACCCGGATCGTTCTATTAACCCTATACTAGCAACTACAAAGAAGTTAGAATGACTATACCGATCGATCCGTGTCCTTCGGTCTTTAGACACCATCCTTAGCTCCTTGCGGTATCTCCGATCAAGCTCGATCTCCGGTCGCCTCGTCGAAGTGGCACCACGTCAAGGAATCTTTTTACGGACAGCCGTTTCAAAACCGAAGCAACCGGACATGAAATTTGCTAGCCGACATGTCCAAGGTGAAGTAGAGAATGTGTGTGATTAGTTTGTCTCATGACATCCATGGATTCTCAACACATGAGATGGTATGTGTTAGTTATGTATATGCCCTAGAGGCCATTGTTGTACATTTGATGTATATTATAATGGATGCTTGGTTATATATAGAGAAGACTTTCTTGCTCGTCATGATAGTATGCTATTTGGTTTCACTTTATCTTAACATGTTGACTTGTATTGGTTTACTGTTTTACTCTCACATGTTGATAAAGCCCTTAGGATCTGTACTCGACTACTGGGACTATGATGAGATCATACTAGTGGGGCCACGGTAGTCGATGAGTACATCCTATAACTGTTCCTAGTCGAGGGTATATCGAGACAGGGCATCGATACACCAGAGTAGACTAGCGTATACGCATCTTGACCCATATGATGGGCGATAGATGATCCCATATCCATCGGTGTTAGACATCAGAGATGGTGTACGGGTGCTCAGTGGAGACTGGGTACACTGGACGGACTCGCCGAGAACTCCCAGATGGTGATATACCACACGTCAGATGGCAGTTCTCCGGTGACACAGGTACAGGGTAGTCTGTAGACCCGAGATCGTCATGGAGTCTTGTGTGATTCCCACTGTGCTTTGATTTCCACCTTACCACGTCCAAGAGGGCGTGCAAAACGGTGGCTTTTGGGTACAGTCCCGAATCACATGGAGGAAATGAGCGATAGGAGGGGATTCATCTCTCCCGGTATAGGGAGTTGATGTTGTGCTGTGTTCGATTGGCTATAACTGGAAGTCCCTGGCCAGGGCTGATATAGAGATTTACTGGTAAGTGTTACTAGTAGTTTCTCGACCCGTTATGAGCCATACATCGACACGACTTATCGGTTACTGGGGTCTGACGTATACCACCCCTAGACTTGATATGCGACATATCAGACGAACAGACCGGACTGTACGGGAGTGTTACTGATCGGATTCACAGGAGAACGCACAGGCTAGCTTGTTGATCTTCTGATCGCTCAATACCTGGGTGGCTGTTACGTTTAGCTGACCGCTTGCAGCTTGTGGGTGTTTGATATGATCATCACCTGCTACCGGCGTATTGACGATTCTTTAGAGTCCTACGCAGAGGTTTCTTGGCTCAGGAGAAACAGAGTAGTGGCACATATGTGATATGCGCAGGAACGAGAATAATGCGATATGGGATACCGTATTATATTCTCAGGATATTTAGATATGAACCGGGTCATCGGATCAAGTGTTGATTCGATGAATCGGTACATGATATATTAGTTGGTAATATTCGATATAGCCGGATCATCGATTCAAGTGTTGATTCGATGATTTAATGTATAATAATATATATGATATATTATTACATTATCTAATATTGGCTTGCTTTAATATTTCATTTTCTCACAGGATGATACATTGATATATATGCGATATATGTTAATTGTATTATTTTCTTTTGTTGCAAATATATAATATATATGTGATATATATTATTGTGACATGATATGATTAATTGTTAAACATGTTTAAGGATGATTAATTGAGGTTAGGGTTTGATTAGGGTTAGTTGCTTCAAGTTGCTTCTAGAAGCAATTTCTTTTGTCATTGTGAAGATATTTTTGGATGACACATTTATTAACCAAACCAAACCTTAACTATAGTTTATTCTCTACTCATTCTTATCCTATCATCCTTGACCATGGTTTACAAATCAATCATATAATTCTTTCTATTCATCACAAAAGGTTTTAAGCTTATGATTATATTTTCCATTATCTTCTTCTTCTTCTTCTTGAAGAAGCTCTCTTGAAAATCCTTATGTGATGAAAGATTATGAGAAAATGATATAAAAAGAAAGCTAAATCACTACTCTCTCATCCTCATCTCATCTAGCCCTTGGGATTAGGGTGTTCTTCTCTTTTGAGTGAGAAAGCTTGAGTCGAAGCAACTTCAAGGTAGATCATCGGAGATTTGGATTACGACAAGCTAGAATGGATCGTTCGAGTCGTGGAGCCTCTCATGAGTCCGGGAGATCGTGGATCGCGGCAAAGGGACTTCCACTCGGAGCTTGTGAAGTGAAGGAGCGGACTACAAAGGTTGTAATCCCTCACACTTAGATAAAAGTTATCTTATTGCATGTTAAACCCTAATAATCTAGCAAAGATCCCGGCTTTGGGTTGTTCGGCACGTCTAAATTTTAATCCGGGCATGTTTGATGCCTTTAGAACCTTCACAAGAGTGCCTAGGAACCCTACAGTATGGATGGAGGTTGAAGAAGAATCCATTAATGGAAGTTGTGAGCACAAGAAGAAAAACTAGTGTAAAAGAAGAAGATCTTGTTTATTGTGTGAGATGAAAAATGTGAGAGCTTTCCTTTTTTTTAATCTCAAAACCAAGCCCCACTATTAGTGGTTGCCCTCTCTCTCGACATATCAATTACACACAATAATCAAACATAAAAATGCACATGGCACAAAAATAACACCATGAGTCATCAACAAAACACATGCCACATTTAATGCTCTTGATCATGACTTGCGCTCACAATTTCCACCTAATAAACATTAACCCAAATGTTTAGAACAATAAATAGAATGACATCTTCTAAAGCACACTCATGACGGATCATAAGAATACCCCTCGTCTGTATATACATACCTGCATCCGCATTCTGACTGAATACGAATACTATGAGACGAAAGTAATCCAACAATCTAATACTAGGATTCGGCTTAAACCAAAGCCCACTTGTCACGACCCGAAATGGTACGTGACTGGCACTTGAATCATATGAAGTCTATAGGACCTCATCTAATTCAATTAAGCCAAGAAATCCCAGAAATCTAAATCATTTTAAGAAAGAAGTGAAGAAAATATGTTTTAAAATAAGTGGTTTTAAATAACATAAGCCGAATATGCATTTTATAATCTCAAGTCTTTTCTGAAAATTTCGCTAGAATTTCCTTTGTAAATATTGGCCCCAAAAGGGGTACAACATGCATAATATGAATAAAGGCGTCCCCAAGCGGGAGCTAGCTCTTCGTCAATCGACGGTCACAACCACACAAGCAATATAATATACAACGCCGAAGGGCGAGGATCAAAACTCAAAGGAACTCAAAATATCAAGAAAACCATAATAATACAACGCGTGACTCTAAGGTCGAAATAATAGCATCTGGTTTCCTAAGTCTGAATAAATACAAGTCTGGTTGATGGAATTTTACTAGATACAACTAAAAATAAATAGTACAATGGTGGCCACAATGCGAGTGAACCCACCTACCAAAGCAATCACCCGGAATGAAGTAATGTGTCAAAAAAGCCGCCAAGGAAAAACCTGCAAGAAACTGTGGCACAACGCGGGTGAGTTGCCAACTCGTGAGTAGAAAACATCACAGAGCAGAAATCGTATGTATGACTCAATCCTAGGTCAATACGATCAGTGGCATATATCCACATTATGATAAAGCCTGAAGCATGATAAGGTGGCGAAGGTAAACATCTATACCATGTGTAATACCAAGTGCTCGTGTCAGTGCCTCAGGTAGCAACATATCATAAACATGAGGTGTAATCAATGTAATCATCATGAAATCAGTGTCAACTATATCTTGAAGTCTATAAGTATGTGGATATTATCCAACTATATAATCAATGCCTGTATGCATGTGGAACTCGTCCACGTGTCAACCAATGACACAAAAACATCATGCATGTAAATATCATAAAGTATATGCATGGAAGTATGAGGATATAAATCAACGTGTTTCCCTCGCGACACATCAAAATCATGGAACTTGAGTGTCCAGTATCGACACTCGAAAACATCATGAAACCTGTGCCTAGCATTGGCACGTAAATCCTCTTATATCAGGCTCCGTCAGTCCGGATCGGACAGTATCATCTCTCGACTCCGGTCGGTATCCTCCGGATATCCGCCAGGCCCAACCAATAACCGGTAGGTAGTAGTCCCTCTGCCAGGCTCATCGTCTATATACACAGCATCCCTTTCTTGCCCCGGGGTACCATGCCGGGCCCCACCATGTACCCGCACATGGCCCACGGCTCCTCCTCGCATGGGGTATATATATATATCAGAACTGTTAAACTTCATGGTGGCCGCTGAAATATTATATCAAGAGAAACCGGGTTTTTAAAAATGTACATACTTTCTTTTGAAATACCTACGGTTCTCAAATCCAGGAATATCATGGAAACAACATATCTCAATGCATATAATCATAAAGCATGATGTATGCGACATATAACAGAATGTAAGCATATCCGTATATCATGCAACCTGGAAGATTAATATGCACATATTGAGGGAAAACCGCTCTTATAAAAGGAATCCAGTTTTAAAATATATCTTGCGGTTCCTAAATCTCCAAAATCAAGCCAGAATCATCTAGGTACGTGCAAATACGTATGTATGCAAGTATATCATGCAAAGAGTCATATCATGTTGCAATAATCCTACTGTGTAGTGACATGGCAATTATCGATGATGAGGGGTGTGAGCCGACAAGCAGGTGTACGTGGAACATACGCATCATCGATAATGGTGCCGGTGTCCTGACAGCATGGGTTTAATATGACAATAAACACATTTAAAGATGCAACACAATGCGAATAGAAATAATATGCGGAAAATGAATAATAAATACAACAGTGAAGAATCTACATCAATATATATATGTCATACAGTTTTTCCATTTGAAATAAGACGAATCGTGGTGTTTAGAAAAATAAGGGCTACGATGTTTTTAAGAAAAGATGCGTCTTTTGAAAATACCCGCAGAATCCCTTGGCCTGTCTTCAAAATACTCACGATTCGTTAGTTTTGAAATAGGTATGACTCGAGTCTAGTCTAACTTCTATACGTAAACTACACGGCTAAACGAAGAGTAATGATACCACTTAAATCTGAGTCAATACATTTAAATATAATAGTCGGTGATCCAACCTCAATAGTATCACATACGATACAATAAATAACATTATATCCTCGAGTCAAGAGTGCGAATCAATCATCAATATATATCTCGTACGTAAATCCGTCGTACGGCATCCCAATCCAGGTACTGGCCAAAAATCACATTCATCTCATCATTTATCTGGTATCCTTATCATCATATCTCATGAACTGTGGTACGGATCTAAGTCTAGTACAAACTGATACCATCTGCATATATATGCGTGTATGAAAACACACGCCTAAAGGCCCGCTAAAATCTCATGTCGTATCTCATAATATGAACCACATCATATCAACAATCTCATAGCACCATGCCCAATCTCATCGAATCATCTCCAAATACCATGTACAATCCTCATCATCCATGTGTAGATATACGTATATATATATATATACATAGTCCCATCCCTATATGCGTATATATATATATATATATCCCCATAAACGCACAAGTAAAACAATGTAAATATGTGTGTGTGTGTATGCACGTGTGGGTGTAAACCTTATTCTAAGGTCCGCGACTAAACTAACTAATGACGCTATCATCCAATGATACTAAAATTATCGATAACTCCCAAAGTCTATCTAGATAATCATAACCTCACAATAACATATAAATATATCCATACACTATACTACGAACTGCGGGGGTGCTATACGCCATCCACCCGACATCCCCCGTAGATATAATCTACTCATCTTGCTCTTCGTTTGCCATTGCCGACGTTGCCATGCGCTTGCTTGTCGTCTCGAATTCCTCATAGGGGTACCTACACATCATAACGTGTCGTGCCGCATTAAAACCCAATTCAAATCAAAACGACACGCTAAAAGCTTATAGGTTAGAACCTATAGACTACGTCTTCAAAACCACCAAACAACCCTCGATAACATCATACAAATGTCAAGTGATCGAGGTAAAACACAAATACTAAAATCCAGAATCCAAAATACGTAAAATATAACCCCAATTCAAAACAACAACTCACAAAAAAGTCCCATATTTTACCCTAAGTCAAATTAGCCAATTTTGCCTATGTGATGGGTCTAGTTTACAGGAGATGGAGCCACAGAACAAATACGAAACAAAAAGCAACAGGTCTGGCCATAAATTGGTGCCAGAAGGATTATTTCTGCGGACAAGGTGAGGGATTAAGGGATAGGGTTTCAGTGGGGGGACCTAGGTTGCCTGCATGTATCACTGTCTTTGGTAAATATTTTTCAGGTCACCCGGGTGTTAGCAGATTACCAAAAATCATCACAATTCCCACAATTTCCGTATCTGCAGAATTCAAATTTCGAATTTGGGGATTAAGTCTCAGGTTTTATTCCAATATGGTATCACTAACAGGGTTTAGGGTCACTACTAACCTCAATTAGGAATCAATTCAAACCCTAATTCTTTTCTAGGAATTTCCAAAGTTCGCAAAACTGCACAATATCGATTCTAAACTTGAATGGATACTTAAGGAATCGAAATACTATTATGATGGTGCAGAAATTATCTCATTTGGCACTCACGAATCCCCTACGGCACCAAAATGCAAACTTTCTTGGTCCATAGTGTTGCTTGTGAGCTTGTGCAAGTTTTTTGTGAAGTGGGGATGAGCTTTGGAATTTGTTTTGATGATGTTTTGAGGGTTTGTAGTGGAGGGGGTGTGAGGTGCTGCCATGGAATGAAGATGGAGGAGAAAAGATGAAGGGATGAAGATAATGGTCCAAGTCAAATGAATCCCTCTCCTTCTCTCTCTCATGCGCATACCTCTCACTATGCACTTTTTATTTTATGTTTTCATTTTTCTTTTTCTTTTCCATTTCTTTTCTCTTCTCATATAAAACCCAAACCATGAATGAAAATGAAGAGAAAGCCATGTAGGAAAATGTAACACAAGTGTAAAAATGTTATGGTGCATGTTTTGCACAAAACAAGCTTAATGCGTGATTTGCGATATTTAACCGCGATTAGAATTAAAATAGTGTATAATAAATCATAAAATTTCATAATTTGCTTAAATCCAATAAAGCACCCTATTTCAGTAATTTCTGTAATTCTCCAAATTTTCCCCAATTTATCCGTATTCAATTATACCGCCATATTAAAATATTCAATATAATATTATTTAATTACAAAAATTCTCAAAAATAATATTTTATCTTTCTGAAATGTTACAATCTTCCCCTCTTAAAGAAATTCGGTCCCCGAATTTAAATTTAAACCTCTCAAATAGTAAAACATTTCAGTAAAAAGTCCAAGTCGTCGGGGCTATGAAATCATCAATACATAAAACACATCGTAGCGCAATACATGCGCATGAAAGATGAGCAGATAACTCAAAATCAAAACTCCGTCAAGCATACCGTAATCATCGGAGTCATGGAGAAGACACAAATGCCAAATCCAATACGAAAACCAATATGATATAAATCAACACTATACATGTAAACATCTTAAGGAAATGCATGCCAAACCTTTCATGTTGCTGTGCGATGCGCGTATCGCGGCACAGTGGTGGACGTCTATTGTAAGAAAATAACTATATATATACTTATCCTTTATTTAATATGTACGTCCCGCCATTTTTGAAAATAATCTAGAAGGGTTTCGTATATAAAATGTTTCGTGTCATCTCAGACACGTAGGTAAATACTGAGACTATAGCTCCCTTTATGGAAATCCCATCGATAACTATCAATGCATGCAAAATATATCCAGGTACTGTCCTCTGACAGGTCCTGCTCAATACAAAAACAAATAGAAAATATCAAAAAACGTACTGCTCCATAAGAATCAATCCCAAAATGTGCATATGAATGCTACGTGCGTCTGGTGCGCACGGAAATCAAAACCCATGAATGTGGCATACATCTGCATAGAAACAACATCTAAGTGCATCAGGTGTGCACGAAACACCTGTCATAGGCAACGGGTGTGCCTGACAGCAATATCAGGTGCATCTGATATGCACGAAGAATCTCGGTTTAGTGCATCTGGTGTGCACCAAAATCGCATCTCATAACATGCGCCCAACATGCGCGAAAATCCAAATCAGGTGCATCCATCATGCACGAATAAAAATCTAAATCATGTGCATTCAACATGCACGAAATCATAAAATCCAATATCAAGTGCCAAACATGCGCAAAATCCAATCCGGTGCACAAGGTGCACAAAACAAATATCGAGTATCACAATCGAAATCGACAGTATACTGCACATTTCAATCCAAATCCAAATCAGGTATACTGTGGTATATAAAATCTCACAACCATGTGCATCAGTGTGCACAAAAGCAGATCAAATACAAAAAGTGCATGAAAACTATGCCGAAAGAATAAATCAAATCATATGCATATCATAGGTATGAACTCAAAAATCAATATCTCGAATGACATCAAATCGAAGTCAGGTGCAACTATGGTGCACAAAATCTCAATCATGCAAATAAATAGTCAAAGATGGTGGAAATAATCCCGCTCTAGCACATCCTCTAAAGATCTCTGGCCAACTATCTCGTCGACGATGCCGAACTATGGCCTACTGGGTGTGCGCAATATGACTGCTTCTGGGTCCAAGTCTTCTCGTATATTATTCCAGAAAGGTTCTGTCGAATTCTCTCCCAAATCTCGTTTCTACCGAACTTCCCGGAAGCCATCGTCCTTTACTAATCTGTTTCTCGTTCCGGAACGGCTGCATACTCATCGCGACTCCTTCTGGAAGATATATCTATATCCAACGCCTCTGCATGCGTATCACATCTCTGATGTCAGCGTAGTGGAATGTCATCTCATCAAGATCTCGTGCGAACCGCTTACTCCACTTTTCTCTAATGTCGAATGCTTCGGTCTCGTCTCTTCGTGGCTGCATGAACTGTGCTCCAACAGCTATACTCGTATCTGGAGTCTCCCAAGCAATGCATCCCATCACATGACATCCGAATGATATCGAACCATCCGATCGATTCGTCAAAACCTCATAATCCCCCAAGATATCAACATCTTGAGTACAGTTTAATAATATCGAGTACATGCTACAGCACCTATGGACCAACCGTAGAAGGGAAAACCCAAGCCTCACTAATGGCACCACTGAACTGCCGCAAACCTTAAGGTTTCAAGCGTTCTCATGGTCATTATGTCGAGTTAGGGTTTCATTCTTCTAGAGGGTCCATAGCATTACTTGCATTTGTCTCTGAATATTTTAAACTTAGAAAATGGTCTTCTGACTTTCGATCGTCTATATCGACTTCCAACGTACCTGCGTGAAGTCGTCTCTAGCTGGAATCAATCAATCTAATGACCTCGCATCGGGGTAGGCAACGAATCACATGTCCTAGTCCTTCCTCCATGGGTGACTTGCGATCCTCTATCATATTCCTAAGTACAACTCGTGCGGCAATATCTCCAAACATCTGGGGCGATATCTCGTCATTCGCTGCAACAACTGTCTCATTTGTCCACACGCTGAACAGTGCCTCAATCATCAAGTAATCGGTGCATCGACGGTCATCACATTCTGGATGGCCTCTAGCAGTAGCTTGATCCTCTGGTGCTGATCTGCACGTCCGAGAAATCTCGTAAAAGAGATCCATCAAACGCTCATGGCGCGAAAACACAATAAAACGACGCCTCTATGCAATCGTATGTCCAAGGAATCACGCCCTGGTCAGTCCTCATCCGTGACGAGCATGTGCTGACGCAACTCTAGCCATAGTTCTCTCTGCCCGTATAATCGTGGCAGCAAAATCATAACCAATATCGATGAGGATAGATCATAGGAATGAATATAATACCGTGCAAGGAAATGTACATCCTAAGGTTTCTTAAGCGGAGTAACGTATCGTAAGTATACCGCGGAACATACACACGGTACGTCACTCTCCTGAAGTCACCTACTCCATCAACCAATATCAACCTATGCGATGAAATTTCGGGTCTAATACCCCCTCGACTAAGTCTAAGTTCCGTAAGGTCAAGCCTAACTTCCGAAAATATACAAAGGCTCTAGGCTCCGCATATTCAAACTTAGACTCCAACCAAGGCTAACCTAGCGCTCTGATATCAACTTTGTCACGACCCGAAATGGCACGTGACTGGCACTTGAATCATATGAAGTCTATAAGACCCCATCTAATTCAAGTAAGCCAAGAAATCCCAGAAATCTAAACCATTTTAAGAAAGAAGTGAAGAAAACATGTTTTAAAACAAGTGGTTTTAACATAAGCCGAATATGCATTTTAAAATTTCAAGTCTTTTTTGAAAATTTCGGCAGAGTTTCCTTTGTAAATATTGGCCCCTAAAGGGGTACAACATGCATAATTTGAATAAAGGCGTCCCCAAGCGGGAGCTAGCTCTTCGTCAATCGACGGTCACAATCACGCAAGCAATATAATATACAACGCCGAAGGGCGGGGATCAAAACTCAAAGGAACTCAAAATATCAAGAAAACCATAATAATACAACGCGCGACTCTAAGGTCGAATTAATAGCAACTGGTTTTCTAAGTCTGAATAAATACAAGTCTGGTTGATGGAATTTTATTAGATACAACTGAAAATAAATAGTACAATGGTGGCTACGATACGAGTTAACCTACCTACCAAAGCAATCACCCGGAATGAAGTAAAGTGTCAACAAAGCCGCCAAGGAAAAACCTGTACGGCAAAACCTGCATGGCAAAACCTGCAAGAAACTGTGGCACAACGGGGGTGAGTTGCCAACTCGTGAGTAGAAAACATCACAGAGCAGAAATCGTATGTATGACTCAATCCTAGGTCAATACGATCAGTAGTATATATCCTCAGTATGATAAACTCTAAAGCATGATAATGTGGCAAGGGTAAACATCTACACCGTGTGTAATACCAAGTGCTCGTGTCAGTGTCTCAGGTAACAACATATCCTAAACATGAGGTGTGATCAATGTAATCATCATGAAATCAGTGTCAACTATATCATGAAGTCTATAAGTATGTGGATATCATCCAACTATATAATCAATGCCTGTATGCGTGTGGATCTCGTCCACGTGTCAACCAATGACACAAAAACATCATGCATGTAAATATCATAAACCATATGCATGAAAGTATGAGGATATAAATCAACGTGTGTCCCTCGCGACACATAAAAATCATGGAACCTGAGTGTCCAGTATCGACACTCGAAAATATCATGAAACATGTGCCCATCATTGGCACGTAAATCCTCATATCGGGCTCCGTCAGTCAGGATCGGCCCACGGGCTCCGTCAGTCCGGATCGGCTCGTATCATCTATCGAATCCGGTCGGTATCCTCCAAATATCCGCCAGGCCCAACCAATCACCGGTAGGTAGTAGTCCCTCTACCGGGCTCACCGTCAGTATAGACAGCATCCCTTTCTTGCCCTGGGATATCATACTGAGCCCCACCATGTACCTGTACATGGCCCACGGCTCCTCCTCACATGGGGTATATTTATATATATATCATAACCGATAAAATTCATGGTGGCGGCTGAAATATCATATCAAGAGAAACCGGGTTTTTAAAAAAGTATATACTTTCTTTTGAAATACCCACGGTTCTCAAATCCAGAAATATCATGGAAACAACATATCTCAATGCGTATAATCATAAAGCATGATGTATGCGACATATAACAGAATGTAAGCATATCCGTATATCATGCAACCTGGAACAGTATTATGCACATATCGAGGGAAAACGGCTTTTATAAAATGAATCCAGTTTTAAAATATATCTCGCGGTTCCGAAATCTCCAAAATCAAGCCAGAATCATCTATGTACGTGCAAATATGTATGAATGCTAGTATGTCATGGAAGGAGTCATATCCTGATGCAAAAATCCTACTGTGTAGTGACTTGGCAATTATCGATGATGAAGTGTGTGAGCCGGCAAGCAGGTGTACGTAGAACATATGTATCATCGATAATGGTGCTGGTGTCCAGACAACATGGGTTTAATATAACAATAAACACATTTAAACATGCAACGCGATGCGAATAGCAAGAATATGTGGAAAATGAATAATAAATACAACAGTGAAGAATCTACATCAATATAGATATATGTTATACAGTTTTGCCATTTGAAATAAGACGAATCGTGGTGTTTAGAAAAATAAGGGCTACGATGTTTTTAAGAAAAGATGCGTCTTTTGAAAATACCCGTAGAATCCCTTGTCCTGTCTTTAAAATACCCACGATTCGTTAGTTTTGAAATAGGTATGACTCGAGTCTATTCTAACTTCTATACGTAAACTACATGGCTAATCGAAGGGTAAGGAAACCACCTAAATCTGAGTCGATACATATAAATATAAAAGTCGGTTATCCCACCTCAATAGTATCACATACGATACAATAAATAACATGACATCCTCGAGTCAAGAGTCCGGATGAATCATCAATATATCGCTCGTACGTAAATCCGTCGTACGACATCCCAATCTGGGTACGGGTCAAATATCGCATTCATCTCATAATTTATCTGGTATCCTTATCATCATATCTAATGAACTCGGTTACTAATCTAAGTTTATTACAAACTGATACCATCTGCATATATATGCGTGTATGAAAACACACGCCTAAAGGCCCGCTAAAATCTCATGTTGTATCTCATAATACGAACCACATCATATCACCGATCTCATGGCACCATGCCCAATCACATCGACTCATCTCCAAATACCATGTACAATCCTCATCATCCATGTGTAGATATACGTATATATATACATAGTCCCATACCAATATGCGTATATATATAAACATATCCCCATAAACGCACAAGTAAAACATTGTATACATGTGTGTGTGTTCGTGTGGGTGTAAACCTTATTCTGTGGTCCGTGACTAAACTAACTAATAACGCTATCATCTAATGATACTAAAATTATCCATAACTCCCAAAGTCTATCTAGATAATCATAACCTCACAATAACATATAAATATATCCATACACTATACTACGAACTGCAGGGTGTTGGATATATGTATGCCCTAGAGGCCATTATATGATAGTGGATGTATTTATACATGTATATATATATTCAGTGTACATTCTTGCTCGACATGATAGTATGCTATCTGGTTCTTCTTTATTTGACATGTTGACTTGATCATGTTTTTATTCATTCATACATGTTCATAAAGCCCTGAGGATATAGGCTTGACTACTGTGATTATGATGGAGATCATACTAGTGGGATATTTGTAGTTTATAAGCATATCCTAAAAAGTCCCTGGTCGTAGGTGTATCGAGACGGGGCATCGATATACCAGAGTAGACTAGCGTATATGATACTAGACCTATATGATGGGCGATGGATGTTCCCACATTCATCGATGTTTGACATCGAGATCGTACACGGGTGCTCAGTGGTGACTGGGTACACTGGACGGACTCACCGAGAACTCCTATATGGAATTATATCTATCGTCGGATAGCAGTTCTCAGGTGACACTTGTACAGGTTAGTCTGTAGACCCGAGATCGTCATAGAGTCTTGTGTGTTCTCCCACTGTATATTGATTACCACCCTACCACGGCTCTATTGAGTCGTGCAAACAGGTGACCGTTGGGGTGTGCTGTGCTCGATTGGCCATATCAGTAAGTCCCTGGCCAGGGCTGTTGAGATTTACTGATAAGAGTTATCAGTAGTTTCTCGATCTGTTATAGACCACTCATCGGCATGACTTATTGAGTTATTGGGGTCGACGTTACCATCACTAGACTCGATATGCAGCATATCTGACGAAGATACCGGACTGTGCGGTAGTGTTGCCGGTTGGAACGACGGGAGTTGTGACAGGTTCGCTTGTTTTCTTCTGATCGCTGAATACCCGGGTGGCCGTTTTGTTTAGCTGACCGCTTGAAGCTTGGGGGTGCTTGATATGATCATCACCCACTGCCTGCGTATTGACGAGTCTTAGAGTCCCACAATGGAGTTGCCTAGTCCAGGCGAAACGATGTGGTGCTCTCAAAACCCTAGCTTTTACTACTTGTGTTTATGTTATAGTTATGTTACCCTAAATTTTCTAGCATGATCTTTAAGATAGTTTCTTTAGCACCATATAAATTTTAAATATGGCATGTGTGTTTCCTCCAAACCCTTGTAGTGGTGCTGTAGGTGCCCTAGAGGCCATTACTGTACATACGATGTATATTGTAATGGATGCTTGGACATATATAGGGAGGACTTTCTTGCTCGACATGATAGTATGCTATCTGGTTGTACTTTATCTTAACATGTACTCTGATTGTCTCTATATTACATGTTTATAAAGCCCTTAGGATATGTACTCGACTACTGGGACTATGATGAGATCATACTAGTGGGGCCATGGCAGTCGACGAGTACATCCTATAACTGTTCCTAGTCGAGGGTGTATCAAGACAGGGCATCGATACACCAGAGTAGACTAGCGTATACGCATCTTGACCCATATGATGGATGATGGATGATCCCATATCCATCGGTGTTTGACATCAAGGATGGTGTACGGGTGCTCAGTGGAGACTGGGTACACTGGACGGACTCGCCGAGAACTCCTAGATGGTATTATACCTTACGTCCGATGGCAGTTCTCTGGTGACACTGGTACAGCTTAGTATGTTGATCCGAGATCGTCATAGAGTCTTGTGTGATTCCCACTGTGCTTTGATTTCCATCATACCACGTCCAAGAGGGCGTGCAAAAAGGTGGGTTTTGGGTACAGTCCCGAATCATATGGAGGCAATGAGTGATAGGAGGGGATTCGTCTCTCCCGGTATAGGGAGTTGATGTTGCGCCGTGTTCGATTGGCTATAACCGGAAATCCCTGGCCAGGGTTGCTGAGATTTACTGGTAAGTGTTATCAGTAGTTTATCGAACTGTTATAGACCTCATATCGACACGACTTATCGAGCTACTGGGGTCTAACGTTTACCACCCCTAGGCGAGATATGCGACATATCAGACGACGAGACCGGACTGTACGAGAGTGTTACTGATTGGATTCACTGGAGAATGTACAGGTTTGCTTGTTGATCTTCTGAGCGCTCAATACCTGTGTAGCTGTTATGTTTAGCTGACCGCTTGCAGCTTGTAGGTGTTTGATATGATTATCACCTACTGCCGGCGTATTGACGATTCTTTAGAGTCCTACACAGAGGTTTCTTGGGTCAGGCAAAACGGAGTAGGAGCACATATGTGATATATGCGGGACCGAGGATAATGAGGTATGTGATACCGTATTGGATTCTCGCAATATGAGATATCGGTCGGGTATATGTGATATAGCCGGGTCATCGTATTAGTCGGTTATTTGTGAAATAGCCGGATTGTCGGATCAAGTGTTGATTCGATAATTTAATGTATAATAATATATATGATATATTAAATTACATTAACTAATATTAGCTCACTAAAAGATTCATTTTCTCACGGGATAATACATTGATATATATGCGATATATGTTAATTGTATTATTTTCTATTGTTACAAAATATATTATATATGTGATATATAATATTGTAACATGTTAGGGTTAAAAATTTAACAATGGATTAGGGTTTAAACTTGGTTAGGGTTTGGATTAGGGTTAGCTTTTGCATGAAGCTTCCATGAAGTTTTGACTTTTTGGTTGCTTGATATTTTTGTAAGATATTATGTTAACCCAATACAAACCATTAACTCTAGTTAACTCTCTACAAGGGTTAACTTTTTCATGCTTAACCCTTAGTTAGATTTGTAACCACTACAATAATTCATTGTTCATCACAAAAGGATGAAGTTATCATCTTCATTCATTCTTCTTCTAGATTGAGTTCCTTCATGAAAAAGCTTTCTTTTGTGATGAAAGTGAGTGAGAAAAAGATTATAAATGAGAGTAAAAATCCTACTTCATCATTCTCATCTATCCTTGCCATTTAGATAAGGGTGTTCACTTCATATTATGAGTGTTAGCTTGTGTTAATGAAACTTCAAGGTAGATCATCTGTGTATCGATGATCGGAAGAAAGACTGTATCTTTCTCTTCGTGGAACCTCTCGAGAGTCCGGAACACGATGATCGTAGCGAAGGGACCTCAACACGGAGCTTAAGAAGTGAAGGACCGGATCTACAAAGGTTGTAATCCCTCTCACTTAGTGCTAAAGAGTTTAACATGCTTGTTTTTGCCTAAACCCTAGTTTAAAGATCCGGCCTCGGGTTGTTCGGCACGGCTAAAATTTTAATCGGGCATGGTTGATGCCTCGTAGACCCTTGTGCGCAAGCCTAGCAACCCTACAGTAGGAAACCCTTCATGGTATCAGAGCCAAGCTAGAGCTTTAGGCTGTAAGTCCACGTTACCCTTCCCGGTTCTTTCGGGGATGCGGAAGCGGTGAAAAACGATTTTTCGGTGGAGGTAACATGGACTCAAAAACCGGATCTTTGCTAAAAAAACTATCTAACAACCTAACTAAGAGTTTAGCTATTATGTTAGGGGTTATACCTAATCTTGAACTCCTTCTCTTCGACTCCTTGTAGTGGTCGGACCGGCCTCACCTCATCGTCTCCTTGTGCCGAAGATGGATCCACCCGAAAGCTTCTACCTTTGGCTCCAACCTCAATCAAGAGGAAACTAAAATACTTGGCTTGCTAGAACTTGTACTCTAGGATGAGTAGAGAAGTGTTTTAGGGTTTTATCTCAATGGTTCTTGTTTCTCAACTCATGAGACAAGAGAACCATGAGCAAGAGGCAGAGGGAGAGCTTGGATGAGAGAGAATGGAAATGATAAAATGAAAAAAACTTTTTACAACCATGCTCTAAAAAAGAAAAATAATCATGATAATAAATAATAATTATGTATTTGTGATGGTTCATGTCAATGGTATTATCATTTCGTGCACTCATTTTGTAAAGAACAACAAGCAAACAAAAGTCATACTCATGAAATGATAGCCATGAAATGATGATGGTCAACAAGTCCAAAATAGTCAACCGGTCAACAAAGTCAACAAGTCAACAAAGCCAAACTTTCAACCCAACCATGGCACAATAATACTTAATTAATATTATTATTAATCATATTTCTTATTCTCATTAGGGTTTAGAAAAAGTCAACAGTCAACAACCCTAATGAGAATCCTCTGCCTCTTTCTCTGTCAACCGTGCAAACATACCCGCATCCGCTTTCCGTGGAACACGAATACAAACGAGATAAAACCAATCCAAAAACGTATACTAGGATCTGGCTTAAACCAAAGCCCGCTAGTAATAACTGCCCGGACACCAAACGTGCACAAGTGTACGGATGTGAACGAACCCTGTCGCAAAACCATGCGACCTCTACTCTGTTTTTCCCAAAGGCAAATAGTTCTCAATGTGGGACTCTAAAGACTCGACAGTACGCTGGCAGTGGGTTTAACCACAGACCGCAAGCGGCACTAGCTGTGCGTAACGGCCCCCAGGTAGATGCCGATAAGAAGACTAATGAGGTGAAACCCATCCGAACTCCTACTGAGCCTGAATGTAACATTCTCATTACAGTCCAGTCTGTTTCTCTGAGAATATCGCATGGCGGGCATAGGGGGGCGGTAAACGTCGGTCCCCTAATAGCGGTACAAGTCGTGTCGGAGTATAGCCCAGAACACCCTGAGATAACACTGGAAACCTACCAGTATATCTCGCTTGCCCTGGCCAGGGACGACTATGTGTAATGGCTCTCCTTGACACAGCGCGATATCAACTCCCAATACCGAGAGAGACGAATCCTGTCTAACCGTCACTACCTCCAAGTGCTTCGGGACTGCACCCAACTACTACCTGTTTGCACGACTCCTTTGAGCCGTTGTAGGGTAGTAATCAAAGTACACTGGGAACACACTCAAGGCGAAATGACAGTATCAACTCAGCGGACTAAGCTGTATTCATGTCACCTGGAAACTGATAACTGACGATAGGTATAGTACCAACCAACAGTTCACGACGAGTCATGTCCAGTGTACTCGTAACCTAACGAGCACCCGCAAACTATTTCAAGTACGACGTATTGACGGCTGTGGGACAGACCGTCTCCCCTGCTGGGCTGAGAAGCGCATACGCTAGTCTACTCCGGAGTATCGATGCCCTGTCTCGATAGTCCTACGACTAGGGACCTGTATAAGGATGTGCTTGTAGATTACCCAGCACCCACGAGTGTGACTGCCATCACAACGCTGGTAATCAAGCAAAGTTCCTAAGTGCTCCACTAATGTGTATAGGTGATATACTAAAAGAAACACATGTACACATTAAAGTAGAAACAAACCGAGTAGCATACTATTATTTTGAGCAAGATTGTCTATACAACTGTGAATATCCCAAGCTTCCGTTAAGTAATATACAAACTAGTATGATACAGTAATGGACTCTAGGGCATATACACTAACATAAGCGTCGTTTAGGCGAAGTTAAAACTCCGATCGAACCAAGATATACGGAATTAGACCCTTCTCTGGACATTTTTTAAAACCGTGTTTTTTCCTGAATTAAAAATACTTAAAAAATTCAGCAGGGAAATATAAACATAACTGTAAAAAACGACACCATGATCCGTACATATCGCCGCGGAACAGCGGCCAAACCTTGCTTGGACCGCGGATCCGCGGCCGTACAGAAGCTTTATGGCATCGATTTTGTACAGTAATGTCAGTAGCTGCTTGTACATATTTCTGGGTATTTTTAATCTGACTCAAGTGTTGAGTGTTTTGGGGATTATTTTGGATTCGTTGATTCGAACGGAAAATTTAATTTCGTGTTGTTTTCGGGTAATTTAGATAGTATTAAAAAGTTCGAACGGATATCATTAACTCACTTTTTCCCGGCACGAAAAACTTTCAAGTGTTGAATTTTTTCTCGAGTTTGAATCTTTCGGAAATACGTGTAAGTAATGTGGTGGACCCTCTAGAAGAACACAAATCTTAACTCGATTATGTGACCGTCTGAACTGCCTCTAAACCTTAGGGATTGGGGCAGTATGACGTGCCACATGTGAGGCGTTGGCTTGACCCTTCTACGGCTGGACCACTCTACTGTGACACATTCTGGGATTTTTGAACTCCGCTCAAGTGTTGAGCTATTTAGGAAATCTTGGTTATTTGATTATTCGATCGGAAAGTTTAATACTGTCTATTTATCTGGAATGTGATACAATATGTGGAATTCATATAGTTAGGCATGAAATGCGAAGTATGCGATATTTCGGATTTACGATGTCTAAAGTTATTGTGGATTCCAAATGTTGTAGTTTTATACTATTTTTTCTGTGACCGTAAGTGTAGTATGTCGCATATCGCCGGTTTCGTTGCTATACATCAACGAAAATCAGGGTACGCATACTTACTTATGTTGATGATATGTGATATTATGTGTTACTGAGATTTGACAAGTAGGATTGTCGTGATTGAATAGCCGGGGGTTTTTATGTGAGATGATAGTTTTCTTTTCATTCATGTAAAATCCAAATGTAATGTAATATTCTTTTATTTGGGGCACTTCCGGGTTGAGGTTGATGTCTCCAGTGTTGTATATTATTTACTTTTCCGCATTAGGATAGACCCAAGGAGGGGAGCACAAGTGACCGGGTTCTGGGGTTCAGTGGGAGGCCATCTCGAGGAGTCGAGACCGGGTCTCCTAAACTCCAAAAATGGTAGGGTCGCTTGCCGCTCTCGTAGGGATCTAGGGGTGTGGGCTTGGGTACTCATCGCGACTGTGGATTCCGTATTTTCTATTATTGGCTAAATACTAAATACGGACGTCCTAGTATATCCTATATTATCATATCTGTGTTTCTGCTGCCTGTATACTGTGATGTGATATCTGAGACGAATGATATATTATATATAAGATATATAGTAGACGTTGCTTATGTTTTACACCCGCGCTAGTCCCGTCCCGGTATGTCGTTAGTTAAGTAACCTAACGGTGCATAACAGAATATTGCGGCGAATGCGGATGGTATAAGCGTACGTTGTATTTTCGTTTCTTTTCTGTGATTGGCTTAAGGACTTAAATGATGAGGCTACATTAATATGATTAATGTAAAGAAAATAAACATAAAAAGAGGTTGTAGAATCGGATCTGAAAACCACTCGGCTCTTTAAGAAAAAGGTACATTTGAACTGCGGAGCTCAAGCCACTCCTTTTAAAAACCATTTGATTCTACGACGATATCAAGTTCAAAGCGTTAAATATTTTCTTAAAAATCATCCGCAGCCCTCCGTCGTTTTAGGATGTAGAGTACTTGGTATTCGTGCTGCGTTTTGATTAGTGTCAAAAACTTGAGTTTACCGCAATCAGAAACGGCGTCGCTTCGCAGCTAGCCGGTGAGTACGGGTCGATCCACAGAGACGGGTAAATTCCTTTAGTGTGTCTTAACGAGTTGATTCTATTTGTCGTTTTTGTTTTATAAAAATCTAGATCTAAAACTTAATTAATCTAATTTAAATTCTTGCTAGGGTTAGGCTTAGAGGAAGTTTTGGAGATTGATGTTTCCTCACCGCGTTCAATGCCGTATTTTAGATCCATTAGGTGTTATAGTAATTATCGATAAAGTGGATACGACTCTTTTGGGAAGATGTTTTCTTCCTCTAGATTCGTATCCTTCCTTTGTCGTTAATTACCTTAACCCCCATGGAAAACGCACGCAACCGGCCCTTTATACTGCGGTTCACCGTTACCTCGAGGGGTAGGGTGCCGCAGGGAGCGGTTGTGCGCGCATGCATGGAGTCCTTAATGGGTTAGTTTAATATGGCATTGAAAGGGGTGAGAGATCTCATCTCTCAACCCTTTCCCTAAGGCTAACCCTAACAAGCGAGGAGACTACTCGCTCATTAGGGGATGAAATAACATTAAAAGAATAAAAGAAAAATACTTACTAATGGTGATGGCTCCCTCCAAGCGATAAAGAACAGATCTGAATGTCACTTCCAGAATTTCTGAATTTTATTTATTGAAAAGAGGCATACAATTTTTAGATCTAAGATTACAATTTATAGGAAAATAGGAAACCTAGGGTTACAGACTCTCGCACATGCGCAATTACAGATTCGCCCATGTAAAATCCCAACACCAGAAACTTCGCAACAACCCAGAAAATCTGCACCGACACGGGCGCTTGATGGCCGCGGAACCGCGGCGCCAGGTAGGCTTTGGCCGCGGTTCCGCGGCCAAAGGAAGGAGTTGGGCCATGAGACTTTTGGGCTTCCTTCTTTGCTTCTTGGGTTCTGTAGTTTTATATGTATTTTCTTTGTTGGGCTTCTGAGTCTTCTCCAGATTTTTCAGTGAATACTTGTAGCGATCTTTCAACCGTTCACTTGAAATTTTGGACCTTGCACTGTTCTTCGACTAGGCTTGACTAGGATCGGTCTGCTTGTTGGTCAAAAGTCCCTTTTTTGTTGTTTTGTGTCTTTTTCACTGTATTTGCTCCAGAAACCTGTAACCTGTAATATGCAACAAACGTGCGTCAAGAGTACCTGTTTATTTATAAAAAGGATAAGAATAGGGGAATGATAAATGCAATATTATGGTCTGAACAAATACCCCCAAACTTACCTTTTGCTCGTCCTCGAGCAAACTTATTATTTTATTCACTAAAATCCTAACCGGACTTTCGCAGGGAAACGCGATTGCACTGAGCACGTGCAACAAGCCGTTAAACCTCTAGGTGTCCCTAGTAGGAGGAGTGTTGTCTCCTGAGGGTTTTCAGCGGATTACACCCACAAAAATCCTATCAACTCGGCCCATTGACTTTTGTTCTCCAATTAGGTCTTCTAATAAGGAATTCTATTATCTTCTACTTGTAAATTATCCACCCATATTCTTCACGCTTCCTCATTATTTAACTTAAGATTATATATGTTATGTAGACCTACTTAGCTTTCGGCATCTCTTAACTTTTCCTTCTAGGGTTACATCTCCACTTAGGAATTTCTATCAACTCTATTAAAGATACAAGTTCTATTCTTCATTCCTTTCTCTTATCTAAATTCCAATCACATATCCCTACGTGTGTGTATATATTACCCCTACACTTGGAAATTCAAATCAAGCAATCATACTCTCATCCAAAGCACTTATTAAAATGAAATTTGCTTACACATCCTTCATGCGACCGTTAATACTTCTTGAGGTACCAACGACCGATTACAAAATGCGTTTGCACTTTAAAACATACTTCCTAGTCTTTGCAACACCCAAGGCTTTAGCAGTGACTCTCAAACCAGTTGGTCTAAGGCACTAGGTGATGAAGCACCCTCGCTAAATATTTTTCTATTTTTGCAGCCTTAAATAATCACAAAAACCAGTGTCCATTTTTTTTTTCTTTATTCACACTTTTTCATACTAAGGACTTTAGACAAGAGCATTTCAAGGTCTCTTCTACTATTCCAAGTTTCAAGGTTCGTGAATGTGCAATTTGTAGGGTATATATTTTCAGAATTTAGACTTAAGCTAGGAACTATTTTTCAAACTTATACTCTGATAAGAACATCAATACTCTTCCCTCATTTTGACTTAGCCCAAGAAGTGAACCCAAAATTTGCCTATTTCTAAATAAACTACAAGGCATATACTTTCTACCGTTAAACCTTAAGGAAGGTTAATTTTAGGGTTTTTAACTTACTAAGTCTAAGATCTAGTTGTTCCTAACCAGTTAACCTATTTGTCAAACTCACGTCAAATAAGCCAAAATTGAATACATTAATTTTTATAATTTTTGAAATTTTTCAAATTTTTATAGGTTTTCAAATAAGTATGCAAATGCAAAAATATGTACAAATGAATGCGAAGGAAGAAGACGTACCGAGCATACCCCCAAACTTGAACTTGACAGTGTCCTCACTGTCATGCTAAACCAAGAGGGTCAAAATACCGATACTCCCCTGTTTATTTATTATTATTTTTTTTTAATGTTTTGAATTTTTTTTTTAAGTTTTATAGAAAAAGAAAACAAAAGGATATATACAAATATACAACAAAATTCCCTCCAAAGTTAAGCTTGGCCTTACACAAGCCAAAGGTTAGCACCAACCATTCAAAAATCTTATCGTGATAATGGTATAGTTGGTGCAAGAATAGGGTGTGGAGGAAAGAAATGAGAAACACGCGAGACCGTGTGGGAAGAAGGGTAGAATACGGTCTCGGTGGAGGAGAAGAATGGCGGAAAGGAGAAAGAAGTGGAGTGCGATCTTGAGGGTGTAAATTGAGTGAATAAATTAGCGCAATTTGTGATGACCGATGTGTTAAAAGCGATTGCGCCAACCTACCAACTAGTCGTGCAATGGGGTCAAATGTCTCAAGATTCGCAAGAAAACATGGGTACGCCGAACTTGGTATAGGAGATGAAAGTGTAACAGTCATTTGTTCGGTCGGAACAATACGAAGGAGGGAGGGTGATATAACAGTCAAAGAGTCAGGAGGCTGAATCGGAAAATCCGACACATCCAATAAAAATGGTTCAACCTCGATATTATCCTCAAGGCTCTCCTCAGTACTATCCTCAATATGTAATTCATCCATGCCATTATCATTAAATTCTAGACGCATATGAGATTCGGGGGAAACATTTAATAACTCAAGATGATGATTTGAACATAAAATTTCTATTAAATCGACAGGTTCATCATCCGAAATATTCCCGGCGTCTATATCCTCAATCAAGTGATAATCAATTTCTTTAGACACTTTATCCACAGCATGGATATTTATCAATGTAGGTTCTAGAGTGGAGGTGTAAAGATCAAAAGGATTAGGTACGGTTTCACTTGAAAGGGGTTCCTCACAATTTGGCAAATCAAACACTACAAAATTGCACAACTCATTTTTATTTTCAACTGGTGAATCATTTGGAACAATCGATGGAAAACCGGAGTTGTGGGCTTCAATTGGGTAAGGGTAGGTTTGATTTGAAAATCCTCTCTCATTCTCACTCTGTCCAACTGCCGCCTTACACATTGAAAAATTCGGAGCTAGCGGGACACTAGCTACCGGTTCACTAGGTTGCGTAAGGGCGGCCATGGATGCTTCCATTGTCCTCATCATTTTATTTGTTGCAGCAATATATGCTTCCAACGACTCTTCCAAACTAGACTTAGGTGGTGAGGGGGTTTCAGTAAAAGATTCACAATTGGTTGGGTATGTGAAACTCCCTAATGGCTGTGTCGAAACAGTGTCTAGTGAAGGTGGGAAGGTCGGGTATGATGGGTAGGAAGTGGGTGGTAAGACAGGAGTAGGGTCAACATATGGATAAGAAGGTGAATAATCGTGTGGATCCCTAAAACTAGATGAGTGGAGAGGGGTGAAAGATCGACTGCGAGATTGAGCAATATGCTCAGCAATGGACATCGGCCTAGGAGTTACAGCAGGACTTGGAAAAGTGGTGTCAACATATGTAGGTGGTAAAGGTTGACTAGGTTGACACAAAGTGGGTTGAAAAGTCAAACTGTTTTTCCTAGACTCCTCTATGTGATCTTTCAGAGATTTTTTAGGCATGGAGGGATCGTTTTTAAATTGACCGAACACATTGACAAACGACGCAAAGTTAGGTTCGGGATACCAAGATTCGGCAAGAGATTTATGATGTGGGGTACCCATGATAGAAGAATGCAAGGATTTCTTAGCGACAAAATTTTTGCTAGTTTTTAAAAGATTTTTTCCCTTTTTTTTATTTATGTGAGAGTTTTGCAAATAGTTTTTAGAAAATGGGACTCGTGACACAAATTTATCAACCACACATGCACAATCAGACCTAGATCTAGGGTTGCCTAGGTCTACTAGACAGCTCCTAACTAGGGCTAGAAATAGACCTCAAACCGCCTCTTCACGGACAAATACGGCCAGGTAAGTGGGAAGGAACCACCACTACAGTGGGCCTAATTAATAACCACTAGCCTAGACACCGCAATGTCGGTTAGGATAAACGGCCGATGCCTACCCTAGTCCTTTTCCTATTGAGCTCGCTGTCCTTAGGTCTGAGTCTAATCTTTTTTTAATTAAAGGTGGTCAATGCAAAATGCTTTAGGTGTTTTCTGGGGTCCTGGGAAGGGTGATGAAATCCCCACCCAATATGAGTTTGGTAAAATAGCCCCTTAAGTCCAATTAAATTATGCAAAACAAAAATTCACTTGCAATCAATTTTAGCGCGGCGCAAAGAAACTTGCAGAAAATCTGTTATTGAGAAGGGGAAGAAAGACTCTTTACGCAAAGAAATCCTGCAGAAAACTTTTTACAGAGAGATATATTGTAGGTTGCAGAGAGGAAGAAAAGAGAGAAAACCACATAAATTTTTAGGGCTGACATGGCATTTCAAGCGCGGAACCGCGGCAGGAGTCCACTAATGCGGCGGAAACGCGGTGGAGTGGAGAGATCGGCCTCTGAAAAAAATTCTGTGGTTTTCTATCTTCAGTTCCTCTCTGTTCTTATGTACCAAATTTTGATTTGCCCTCTGTAAAATTTCAGATCCGTGATTCTTCGCTGTTTCTGCAAGATCCAAAAGATACACCCTTCAAACAGATCAAATTTGATAAAAATTTTTTTTATTTTTTTATATTTTCAGATTTTTATAATTTTTAAATTTTATATCAACCCGAAAATTCACAAAAAAAAAGATTACGCCGTCCCCGGCAACGGCGCCATTTGATTAGTGTCAAAAACTTGAGTTTACCGCAATCATAAACGGCGTCGCTTCGCAGCTAGCCGGTGAGTACGGGTCGATCCACAGAGACGGGTAAATTCCTTTAGTGTGTCTTAACGAGTCGATTCTATTTGTCGTTTTGGTTTTATAAAAATCTAGATCTAAAACTTAATTAATCTAATTTAAATTCTTGCTAGGGTTAGGCTTAGAGGAAGTTTTGGAGATTGATCTTTCCTCACCGCTTTCAATGCCGTATTTTAGATCCATTAGGTGTTATAGTAATTATCGATAAAGTGGATACGACTCTTTTGGGAAGATGTTTTCTTCCTCTAGATTCGTATCCTTCCTTTGTCGTTAATTACCCTAACCCCCATGGAAAACGCGCGCAACCGGCCCTTTATACTGCGGTTCACCGTTACCTCGAGGGGTAGGGTGCCGCAGGGAGCGGTTGTGCGCGCATGCATGGAGTCCTTAATGGGTTAGTTTAATATGACATTGAAAGGGGTGAGAGATCTCATCTCTCAACCCTTTCCCTAAGGCTAACCCTAACAAGCGAGGAGACTACTCGCTCATTAGGGGATGAAATAACATTAAAAGAATAAAAGAAAAATACTTACTAATGGTGATGGCTCCCTCCAAGCGATAAAGAACAGATCTGAATGTCACTTCCAGAATTTCTGAATTTTATTTATTGAAAAGAGGCATACAATTTTTAGATCTAAGATTACAATTTATAGGAAAATAGGAAACCTAGGGTTACAGACTCTCGCACATGCGCAATTACAGATTCGCCCATGTAAAATCCCAACACCAGAAACTTCGCAACAACCCAGAAAATCTGCACCGACACGGGCGCTTGATGGCCGCGGAACCGCGGCGCCAGGTAGGCTTTGGCCGCGGTTCCGCGGCCAAAGGAAGGAGTTGGGCCATGAGACTTTTGGGCTTCCTTCTTTGCTTCTTGGGTTCTGTAGTTTTATATGTATTTTCTTTGTTGGGCTTCTGAGTCTTCTCCAGATTTTTCAGTGAATACTTGTAGCGATCTTTCAACCGTTCACTTGACATTTTGGACCTTGCACTGTTCTTCGACTAGGCTTGACTAGGATCGGTCTGCTTGTTGGTCAAAAGTCCCTTCTTCTGTTGTTTTGTGTCTTTTTCACTGTATTTGCACCAGAAACCTGTAACCTGTAATATGCAACAAACGTGCGTCAAGAGTACCTGTTTATTTATAAAAAGGATAAGAATAGGGGAATGATAAATGCAATATTATGGTCTGAACACGTTTGTTGACTATAGTTAAGGCGTAGTGTACGGTAGCTAAGTGATGTCTTCCAACACTGCATATGATCCAGATTAATTAGGACATTCATGCGACTTTGTTGACCATAGTTAAAGGTCATGTGAGTGGGTCTAATTAATCAAGAAATGACGGGTAGAACTTTACTAGTACTTATGATTTGTTGACCATAGTTAAGGTCATAGGTACTAGGGGTAAAAACCACATCGAGAATTTCAATAGTTGAAATTTGCAATGAGATTGCATACCTTCCATATGATGGTTGGATCCCGATCCACTGTGGGCAATAGTTGCTCCCAGGAGAGTTTTGCAGTTTACAATTAGCTAACCCATTTGGTGTCTAGAAAGGTGTTAACGGGGCTACGCCTCTGGGAAGACGAGGTTTACTTTAATTAGGTTCGTGCGAAAGCACGGGGAACCTCCCTCAAGTACCGACACTGGCCTAGCTGAACGGTTGGCGAAGTTGTAGACTGTAATTAATCCTGGGTAGTTTTCTTTTTAAGGTTTGAAAGAAAAACTTGATTAAAGCAGTGGGAGACATCGATTAAATAAGATAATAACCAATCTGATCTTTGCAAGAGCTTTCGCTGAGTGTATTCTTTTCTCTCTCTTTATGGCAGATACCAATGACAGGACTCAAGCTTCTACTAGATAAAAATAAACTGAATGGGACCAATTATAAAGACTGGCTGAGGAATCTGAACATTGCCTTGACTTATGATAAGGTATCATATGTCCTCACGGCTCCAGCCCCGCCCCTCCCAGGTCCAAAATCCTCAGTTGCGGATACTGAAGTCCGCAAGACATGGGACGCTGACTGTGCCACGACCAAATACCTCGCGCTTGCTTCGATGGATAACACACATCAAAAGCAGCACGAGAATATGGACGTTCACGCCATATTCCTCCATACAAAGGAGTTGTATGGAGAGCAATCCCGCGTATTACGATACGAAGTATCAAGGAAGCTGTTTCAGATGCGAATGGCCCCTGGCATACCAGTAGGAGACCATGTTCTGAAGATGATAGCTCTCATAGAAGATCTTGAGGACCTTGGATAGACGATGGGCAATGAACAATATATGGATATTATTCTGCAGTCCTTCTCCTCCACCTTTGCTCAATTTATAGTTAACTTCAACATGCACAACATGGAGAAGGAACTATCTGAACTCCTTAATATGTTAAGGAGTATAGAGAGCACACTGAAATCAGTGAAAACTCCCGTTTTGAGTGTTGGGAAATCTTCCTCTTATCGCCCAAAGGCTAAGGCCAAGGGAAAGATGAAGAAGAAGCCCACCAATCCTAGGGGTGGAGTTAAAAAGGTTAAGGGGAAGAACAAGTCCAAAGCTAGAGAATCGGGGAACGGGGAATGTTATCACTGCCACAAAACAGGACATTGGAAGCGCAACAGCACGGAGTACTTAAATCTCAAGAAGAAGCATGGGGATGCTTCCGCTTCAGGTGTGTTTGTGACAGAAAAATGTTTTTCAATAAACTCTGCTTCCTGGGTATTAGATACCGGTTCAGGTTCTCACATTTGAAATTCTATGCAGGGGCTGAGAAATAGCAAGGTTTTGAAGATAGGTGACCATATTCTCCGCGTTGGAAATGGTTCCAATGTACATACAGTTGCAGTGGGATAGTATCATTTGGGGTTGCCGTTTGGGTGTATATTGGTTTTGAACCCAAGGTACTATACCTAGTATGCTTTGTAATATAATATCCGTTTCTTAGTTAGAAGACGATGAAGGATATAATTTTGTATTGAAGAACAATGTTATTGGCAATCACCTGAATCAAATGTTGGTTGGGTATGGTACGCTTAATAACGGGATATACATCCTAAATCAACACACAGTTTTCAGCATACAACACATTGATAACAGAAAACTTTCAGAAATAAATGAAGCTTTTCTATGGCACTGTAGACTTGGTCATATTAACGAAATAAGACTAAACAAGTTACACAAAGATGGATATTTAAACCCTTTTTATGCGACTTGCCAGTTTTGTATCAAGGGTAAAATGACCAAAACTCCGTTTACCCGACACGGAGAAAGAGCTACTGAGCTCCTAGGCCTCATACATAATGATGTATGTGGGCCAATGTCTACACTGGCTAGAGGAGATTTTTCATACTTCATTACTTTCACTGACGATTTCTCAAGATTCGGTCATGTATTTTTATTAAAGCACAAATCCGAAGCTTTCGAGAAATTCACTGAATATAAACTCGAAGTAGAAAAACAAACCGGCTTGAGTATCTAAATGCTTCGATCAGATGGAGGTGGAGAGTATCTCAGTACAGAATTTGCAAACTTCCTAAAATAGAATGTGATTCTCTCTCAGCTCACTCCTCCTTAAACACCACAGCACAACGGTGTGTCAGAACGACGGAATCGGACCCTATTAGATATGGTCCGTTCCATGATGAGTTATGCTGAGTTACCCGTCTCATTTTGGGGGCATGCATTGGAGACTGCAGCGTTTCTACTGAACAGGGTTCCAACCAAAATCATGTCTACCATGCCATATGAGATATGGCATGGGAAGAGACCATCTCTTAAGAGAATTAAGATTTGGGGTTGTCCAGCCTATGTTAAAAAGCAGAATCAAGACAAACTCGAGACACGGTCGGTCATGTGTAATTTTGTGGGATATCCAAAGAACTCTTATGGATATCTATTCTACCACAAGGAGGAACAAAAGGTGTTTGTTTCTCAGTATGCCACATTCTTGGAAAAAGAGTTTTTCACAAATGAAACTGATGGCAATGTGGTGGATCTAGAAGAGGTTCTAGAGACACAAACTACAAATGACGACTTGGTTGAACCGGCTGTTGCAATAGAAACTGAGGAACCTCGACCACTCCGTAGGTCTGGTAGGACTTCTCGCCCACCGGAGAGGTACTACGGTTTCCTCATTGATGGTGACAGAGAAGACTGCATCATGGAGGATGATGATCCTACCAGTTTTCAGCAAGCTATCACGAGTGGAGACTCTTTGAAGTGGCTGGATGCCATGAGATCCGAAACGGAGTCTATGTACACCAACAAAGTATGGACTTTGGACGTTGTACCCCCTGGGGTGCAAATGGTTCTTTAAAAGAATGATTGGTGTAGATGGGCAGGTAGAGACCTATAAGGCAAGACTTGTGGCAAAGGGTTTTCATCAAAGACCAGGTTTAGACTATGACGAGACTTTTTCTCCCGTAGTCGTGCTTAAATCCATTCGGATCCTACTTGCTATTGTTGCCCACTATGACTATGAAATCTGGCAGATGGACGTTAAAATGGCATTTCTAAATGGAGATTTAGAAGAATGCGTTTATATGGATCAGCCAGAGGGCTTCATTGACAGTGGGAGTAGCGGGAAAGCATGTGTATTGCTTAAATCCATATTTGTGTTAAAGCAGGCATCACGGAGTTGGAACATCTGTTTCGATGATGTTATTAAAGAGTTTGATTTCATCAAAAATCCAGATGAACCTTGTGTTTATAAGAAGGCTGTAGGGAGAGCTGTCACATTTCTCGTATTGTACGTGGATGACATTCTTCTGATAGGAAATGATATTCCTATGCTACAGTCGGTCAAATCTTTCTTATCACTAAGGTTCTCCATGAAGGACCTGGGTGATGCCACATACATTCTGGGCATTAGGATCTATAGGGATAGATCCAAGAGGTTATTGGGATTTTCCCAAACCAGGTACATCAACACCATCCTAAAAAGGTTTAGTATGGAAGACTCCAAGCGAGGTGACTTACCCGCTTGCCATGGGGTCACTCTCTCTAAGGACTCTTGTCCAAAGACCGATGAAGAGAGAGCTCGCATGAGCATTATACCCTATGCTTCGGCAGTAGGGTCTATAATGTATGCGATGTTATATACACACCCAGATGTAGCTTATGCACTTAGTGTTGTAAGCAGGTATCAATCCAACCCAGGGGAGAATCACTGGATAGCTGTGAAGAACATTCTTAAGTACTTGCGAAGGACCAAAGAATTGTTCTTGGTGTATGGTAATGGAGATCTCCAAATTGAGGCCTTTACCGATTCGAGCTTCCAGAGCGATAAGGACGACAGCAAATATATCTCCGGGTTTGTATTTACCCTCAACAGAGTAAGTTGGAAGAGTTCCAAACAGGATATCGTTGCAGACTCTACGATGGAGGCTGAGTACATTGCTGTGAATGATGCCGCCAAGGAAGCCGTCTAGATAAGGAAGTTCGTCTCGGAGCTAGGAGTAGTTCCAACCATTATTGATCCAATACCATTGTATTGTGATAATAATGGGGCTATGGCATTAGCCAAGGAGCCCAGGTCCCATCAGCGATCCAGACATATCCTGAGGCACTTTCATTTGATCCGGGAGATTGTAGATCGCCGCGAGATCGAGATTAGGAGAGTAGACACAAAGAATAACACCGCGGATCCACTCACCAAGGCCCTTCCTCAGCCGCAGCATGAGCGACTTTTTGAGATGTTGGGTTTGAGATACGCCAATAACTGGCCTTAGTGCAAGTGGGAGATTGTTGGATATATGTATGCTCTAGAGGCCATTATATGATAGTGGATGTATTTATACATGTATGTATATTCAGTGTACATTCTTGCTCGACATGATAGTATGCTATCTGGTTCTTCTTTATCTGACATGTTGACTTGATCATATTTTTATTCATTCATACATGTTGATAAAGCCCTGAGGATATAGGCTTGACTACTGTGATTATGATGGAGATCATACTAGTGGGACATTTGTAGTTTATAAGCATATCCTGAAAAGTCCCTGGTCGTAGGTGTATCGAGACAGGGCATCGATATACCAGAGTAGACTAGCGTATATGATACTAGACCCACATGATGGGCGATGGATGTTCCCACATTCATCGATGTTTGACATCGAGATCGTATACGGGTGCTCAGTGGTGACTTGGTACACTGGACGGACTCACCGAGAACTCCTATATGGAATTATATCTATCGTCGGATAGCAGTTCTCAGGCGACACTTGTACAGGTTAGTTTGTAGACCCGAGATCTTCATAGAGTCTTGTGTGTTCTCCCACTGTATTTTGATTACCACCCTACCACGACTTTACTGATTCGTGCAAACAGGTGGCCGTTGGGTACAGTCCCGAGACACATGGAGGCGATGAGCGATAGGAGGGGTTTCTTCTCTCCCGGTATTGGGAGTTGATGCTGTGCTGTGCTCAATTGGCTATACCAGTAAGTCCCTGGCCAGGGCTGTTGAGATTTACTGATAAGAGTTATCAGTAGTTTCTCGATCTGTTATAGACCACTCATCGGCATGACTTATTGAGTTATTGGGGTCGGCGTTACCATTCCTAGACTCGATATGCAGCATATCTGATGAAGAGACCGGACTGTACGGTAGTGTTGCCGGTTAGCACGACGGGAGTTGTGACAGTTTCGCTTGTTTTCTTCTGATCGCTCAATACCAGAGTGGTCGTTACGTTTAGCTGACCGCTTGCGGTTTGGGGGTGCTTGATAAGATCATCACCCACTGCCAGCGTATTGACGAGTCTTAGAGTCCCACAATGGAGTTGCCTAGTCCAGGCGAAATGATGTGGTGTGCATATGAGATATGCGTGTGGACCCGGTTAAAATACGCGTATGAGATACCGTATATTAATCAGGCGGTTTGCTTTTGGTCGGGTCGTATGCGATATGACCGGATTGCTAAATCAAGTGTTGATTTATCATTGACCATTAGTTTCTCACTTTAAACCTTTCCTTGTCTTTTTGTTGTATGCATGCATGTATGCATTTATTCTCATTCGTGCACATAGGATGTGCATGCATACATAATTCTATCATGGTTGTTGATATAGTGGATGGTGGCAATATAAGACTCACACCATATATATATAAATATATAGATATTATTTTTTTGGAAAAGAAAAATGGAAATGGAAAATTGTTATCATGGTTTATTATTTTATTCATTCCCTAACCCCTTGGTTTACCATGATTCATTTTCTATGGCCATTTTTGTTCCAAACTAAATATCTAGATATTTTATAACTATGGTTAAGAATGAGAAAGAGAAAATATATATATTTTCTTTTCTCATTTTTTTTCATAAGTTTTATCATTATCTTGAGCTCTTTACAAGCCATCATCTTCTTTCTCCTTTCTCTCTTGCTCTCTAGTTTTATCTTGTGAGCAAAAGAGTCACCAAGTTAGGATTTTGAAGTGAGAAAACAAACCACATCACCATTCTAGACTAGTCTTGCCCATTAGTGTAGAGTGTTAGCTTCTTTTTCTTCTCTTGATCTAGTGGAGCTTCAAGCTTGGACAAAGAGGACTCCGGGTGGATCGTCGTGGACCTAGAGGATCTCAAGCAAACCTTTTTCCAACCCTCAAGTAGCCAAGGAGTCTAGCGTAGTGAGCTACAAAGGTTGTACTCTCAAAACCCTAGCTTTTACTACCTGTGTTTATGTTATAGTTATGTTACCCTAAATTTTCTAGCATGAACCTTAAGATAGTTTCTTTAGCACCATATAAATTTTAAATATGGCATGTGTGTTGCCTCCAAACCCTTGTAGTGGTGCTGTAGGAAACCTTTCACGGGGGTGCTATACGCCATCCACCCGACTTCACCCGTAGATATAATCTACTCACCTTGCTCTTCACTTGTCGTTGCCGACGTCGCCACGTGCTTGCTTGTTGTCTTGAAGTCCTCGTGGGGGTGCCTACACATCATAACATGTCGTGCCGCATTAAAACCCAATTCAAATCAAAACGACACGCTAAAAGCCTATAGGTTAGAACCTATGGACTACGTCTTCAAAACCACCAAACAACCCTCGATAATGTCGTACAATCGTCAAGTGATCGAGGTAAAACAAAAATACTAAAATCCAGAATCCAAAATACCGAAAATATAATCCCGAATCAAAACAGCAACTCATAAAAAAAGTCCCAGATTTTACCCTAAGTCAAATTAGCCAATTTTTCATATGTAAAGGATCTAGTTTACAGGAGATGGAGCTACAGAACAAACACGGACCAAAAAGTAATAGGTCTGGCCTCAAATTGCGTCCAGAAGGATTATTTCTGCAGCCAAGGTGAGGGATTACGGGCTAGAGTTTCAGTGGGGGGTCCTAGGTTTCCTGCATGTATCACTTTCTTTGCTAAATATTTTTCATGTCACCCGGGTGTTAGCAGATTACCAAAAACCATCACAATTCCCACAATTTCCGTATCTGAAGAATTCAAAGTTCGCATTTGGGTGTTAAGTCTCAGGTTTTAGTCTAATATGATATCACTAACAGGGGTTTAGGGTCACTACTAACCTCAATTAGGAATCAATTCAAACCCTAATCATCTTCTACAAATTTCCAAAGTTCGCTAAACTAAATAATATCGATTCTAAACTTGTATGGATACTTAAGGAATTGAAATACTATTATGATGGTACAGAAATTACCTCATTTGGCACTCATGAATCCCCTAGGGCACCAAAATGCAAACTTTCTTGGTCCATAATGTAGCTTATGAGCTTATGCATGTTTTTTGTGAAGTGGGGATGAGCTTTGGAGTTTGTTTTGATGATATTTTGAGGGTTTGTAGTGGAGGGGGTGTGAGGTGCTTCCATGGAATGAAGATGGAGGAGAAAAGATGAAGTGATGAAGAGAATGGTCCAAGTCAAATGAACCCCTCTCTTTCTCTCTCATGCTTATACCTCTCACTATGCACTTTTTATTTTATGTTTTCATTTTTTTTTCTTTTCCCTTTCTTTTCTCTTCTCACATAAAACCCAAACCATGAATGAAAATGAAGAGAAAGCCATGTGGGAAAATGTAACACAAGTGTAAAAATGATATTGTGCTTGTTTTGCACAAAACAAGCTTAATGCGCGATTAGCGATATATAACTGCGATTAGGATTAAAATAGTGTATAATAAATCATAAAATTTCATAATTTGCTTAAATCCAATAAAGCACCCTCATTTCAGTAATTTCTGTAATTTTACAAATTTTCCCCAATTTATCGGTATTTAATTACACCGCCTTATTAAAATATTCAATATAATATTATTTAATTGTAAAAATTCTCAAAAATAATAGTTTATCTTTCTGAAATGTTACACCACTAGTATGATCCGTCCGATCATGATCCATGCACAAGTGTACGTATATGATCGAACCCTGCAATAAAACAATACGGTCTCTACAACGTTTCGCCCGAACTTGGGAAACTTTCTGTGGGGAACTCTAAAGACTTGTTAATACGGTGGTAGTAGGTTTAACAACAAGCATGTCAGTGGTACTAGCTGTACGTAACGGCTGCCTAGGTATTAAGCGAAAAAGAAGCGGACGAGCGAACTCATCCTGAAACCCTACTGAGCCTATCTGTGACAATCTCCGTACAGTCCGGTCTGTTCGTCTATGAGTATCGTATATCGGGCCAAGGGAGATGGTAAACAACATACCCCCAATAGCGGTATAAGTCGTGTCGGAGTGTAGCCCAGAACACCTTGAGAAACTACTGGAATACCTACCAGTAAATCTCACTTGCCTTGGCCAAGGACTTTGTGTAATGGATCTCCTAAACACACCGCGATTTCAACCCCCAATACCGGGAGAGACGAATCCTATCTAACCGCCACTGCCTCTAAGTGCTTCGGGACTGCACCCAATTACTACCTATTTGCACGACTCCTTTGAGCCGTGGTAGGGTAGCAATCAAAGAACAGTGGGAACACACTTGAGGCAATGTAGCAGTGTCAAGTCAACGGACTAAGCTGTACTCATGTCACCTGGAAACTGCTCCTGACGATAGGTATAGTACCAATCAACAATGCCCCTACATGTCCGTCCGGTGTACTCATAACCCAATGAGCACCTGTATACATTTTAGGTGAACCAACTAACACCAATAGCTTGTTGACCAGCTATCGCCCCTCGTCGGGGTCTCGATCCGTATACACTAGTCTACTCATGGAGAATCGATGCCCAGTCTCGAAACTCCCATGACTAGGGACACTTTAAGGATGTGCTTATAGACTACCCAACTCTCACATATATGATCGCCGTCATACTACTGGTAGTCAAGAAAGAATAATATGGGCTCTATCAACGTGTAATAGTGATCTGTAATATCGCCTGAAACATGTACACGATGATAAAGACAAACCAGATAACATACCATCATCTCGAGTAAGACTGTTCTACCAGTATATGTCCTCCCTCAATCATTGCTCTCACGTGCCTGCGATCCAATAATTGACTTTGAGGGCACTATATCCAACAATCTCCCACTTGCACATAAGGCTAATTATTGCGATGTCGCATACTCACAGCCCGTGTGATACCGAACACCCAACTCCTCTACTAATCAGTTTCACAAAGCCCGTTTGTAAAACTATTGCTTTCGAAAAATAGCCTCAGTGAGTGGATCCACTCAGATGTTTCTTTCTATGTCTCTCTTTATCTCAAGTTCGCGGAGAAAGCCATCTTCCGAAATGAGCAATACATGTCATAGAATGTATCTGGATATCTGATGGGACCTAGTCTATAAATGAACTTCAAATCCAGCAAACTTCTTAGACTGTATCGTTAACTGAATTTAATCAGTATCCTATGCCATACCTCCCTCAGTATCCGCTTGGACCACCTGTCCAAACTATTGCCCCTCATCAGAGGGAAAACCATAACTCTGATAGTCACTCTGTCATCCAAGTCACCTTGGAAGCCTGGAATGATAACCGTCTCCCGAAGGAGGCTGCCGTTATCAAATCTCTAGAACATCCACTTATGTTCTAAAACTGATTCCTAACGTTTCTCCAGGATTGGATTAATATATATAAACTTATTGCATGTAAAAACAACATCTGGTGTGGTACTTGACATCTCATGATTGACTCAATTGCCTAAGCAAGTGATATGCCAATCATGCACATCCCTCTCCCTTTTGGTCTGTAAGACACCTTTAGAGGGGGTGACTCCATCACCTGCAGATTTACCACTATGCCAGGAGTCGTCCATTCTAAAATAATTTTAGAATACTGTCTAAGTACCCAGATTGGGAAACTACCCAAATCTAGATCTAAAACCATAGATCCAGTAACCAGAATGCCTGATATAATGTCTATATCCAATATGGAGAAACCACTGTATGACAACCACGGTATAACCGATCGTAGTACAGGAATTTTACTTCCTACAACGTGCATGTCATCCAAATGCCAGGACATCACACCCGACTATCTCCTTAACAGATCCATCTCCTATTCTGATGAAGTCAAAAGCTATGACTGTCATATCAAAAATAGATGATCTATCTCAACTATATCTGCTTTAGTCTATAAACAGACGTAAGCTTCTTGTACACTATGCTTCCGCTGCTCACACAGACTACGACAACCCTCTGGTAGAGTCATATACACGTGCACTTCTAAAGATCGTTTAGAACGACGCTATACTCATCCTCCTGCCGGGTCTCATAGTCTAGAACAGCAGTAATGGCAAGTCTGGGTAAACAAAAACCTCCCTGTCACAGTCTTTGAGGCTACCGGAGTACCTCTCAGGTGCCTGAGGTTACCCACCGTATCTGCGGAGTGGCTAATGTAATGTCGAACCCGATTGAATTTTTAGGTCCTATTAAATTTTCAGTAATCGTTTGCGGTTCTGGAATCACTTCTAGTTCTACCATAGTCCCACTACTGTTTTCTGAAAAAATCCATTTTACTAAAACTGTGGCGAGTCAAGAACAATATCACTATTGATTTTCCAGAAGGTAGAAAGTAACCCCTCGTCATAGGCCGGGATAACCCACAAACTGCCATTACAGAAACGTGCCATGAGTTATACAGAGTCTGGTTTTAAGCAAAGCCGGACAATTCCATATACTTTAACATCGTTAAGATATGATCCATTCAATATATAATATAGAAACAGAGGCACTGATTTAATTTGGAACCAGATTCAAATCATGCAGCTGTCTCTAGTGCATGTCCTACAAATGGAGAGAGGTCGATCGGCAATACTCAATTTAGGAGTGCATCCAAATATGAGTAACCTGAAAGAGAAACAAGTTTCTCAAAACCATTACTATCAACTGGATACCATACACAAGTATCTACATCTTCGATTACCTTGAAGAATCCTGATACTTCCAACACATGGTTCTTTTCTTTATTCGTGTACCTATAACTTCTCAAAACTTAGACTTTGTATTTCTACGAAACACGTGTCTAAAACTTGAGAAGTCACATGTAAACAGAATATAATACGAGCACCAACCCCTCTGTCCTGATGGACACTGGACAACATACAATACTTTGTATAAGTCCCCTGAGTTGAACAACTCAAACCATGTGCGTCGTAAGTTGAAAATTGTACTATGGTTATGAAGAATTACACCGCTGTTGAATGCTCCTTACTTAACCATCAACTGATATAGGTAAATGTCATGGACATAATTTCAAAAATTTATATCTCACTTTAAAAATAAACGTATAGATATATCAGTTTGAAATTGGTGCATAACAGCGGATATTCAAAACCATATTTGTCGTTCGGCAAAAATCCTGATGATTTCCTCAAATATCACAAATTACAACGAATCCGGATATAATGAGGATAATCACCTAATTCCCAATAACTTACTCCCACTCATCATCTGTAAAACCATAGAGATGTGAGAATCATACCTGGTAAATACATACCTTGGAGTAAGGATCTAATTGGGAAATCAGTTTTCTATTAACAACGCATAGTGAAACTGAAACATGAATATGTTTCGAAGGAATATTAGGGTATTCCTAGTAATGCCTCTTCCATTATCAGATTCATGACTGTAACCGTATATTTCTTTGCCATCTTTCTAAATCCTTTTATTTGTCTTTACTCATTATCTTTTGTACACCATCGTTAGGCTAAATGGTTTTCTTCCTTCCCTACCGTTCGGCACCCGCCTATGGTATGGAAGAAGACTATCCAATAAGCGTAATGATGTATTGTCCTAATCCTAGGAGCACTCGCAACCCGAGAGAAGGTAGAGATAAAAGACAACTGAATAAAGCTTATTCCTATTTCTCCTGAACCAGAATCCATCCTCGAACTGGAAAAAGTTCCTTCGAGTTCGTATATAACTATACGATGGATTTATCCAATGGAAGTGGATGTTCGTAGTGATACGGGGCGCTCTGGAGAAATACAAAGGTGAAGTAGGAGTGGCGATGAAATATGTGGTTTTGCTCGTGAATGATAGCAGTCGCAATTTACTTTGCCCTCTTTCTAATCCCTTTATTTGTCTTTACTTATTACCTTCTGTACACCACACTTAGGCCAATTGGTTTTCTTCATTCCCTACCTTTCGGCACCTGCCTATGGTTTGGAAGAAACTATCCAATAAGCGTAATAGTTATACCCTCTCCTAATCCTAGGAGCCCTCATAACTTGAGAGAAGGTAAAAGGAAAAAACAACCGAATAGTCATATTCAATCTCTCCAGAACCAGAATCCATCCCCGAATCTGGAACAAGTTCCTTCGAATTCGTATGTAATTATACGATGGATTTATCCAATGGAAGTGGATATTCGTAGTGATATGGGGTGTTCTGGAGAAATGCAAAGGGTAAAATAAGGAATGGCAATGATGTATGCAACTCAGACAATACAAAAGCCAGTGTTTTAAGAAAGTTCGGTTAACTTGGTCACTGAGTTATAGTGTAGGGTCGGGCCATGGTCGCTGCCAAAGAGAGAGAAAAGAAACACTCTGCGTGCATTCTAATCAAGATCAGAATAGTTAATCACTCTATCTAATCAGGATGTCTCTCACTATATCCTCAAACTCTCCTCCAAACCTGAAAGAAGAATTAGTTGGGATCACCCGAGGAGTAAACCAACTCATCAATGGGAATCGGGATCCAACTATCATCGCATGATAACCTGATGGAATCCACTCACGTTATCACACTCCAGAAGGTATCCGCATTCCTGGCAAGTTTCCTGTATGTTTGAAACTCCCGATATGATTTCTACCCTATGCTCTTATGACTTTGACGAAGGCCAACATATCATAAGTCACATGTCAAATTCTACCTGTCATTATCCAGGTTAATTTGAACCCACCCGTACATACCCATGACGAAGGCCAAAATAGTAGTGCGACTGTCCCAAACTAATGCATCTATCTATGCAACTAAAAAGTAACAAATAGCTACCTTACACCTTGCCTTGACGAAGGCCAACATACATACCAAGAATACTAAGTGTTGCCCGTCTGAAATGACGGAGGGCTACGAATGGTTTTTTGGCAAAAAACCTTTAACGTAATGAACTCGATATCATTGAAGGAACCGGATAGCTTTTTACAAATATATAGTGGCGAAAACCTTTGCTTAAGAGGTCACTCCTGGTGAAGGGATCTCGGCTCTTTCCTCGTGGAATGAGGTGCAGGATATTCTCACTGAATACCGCGATGCAAAGTAAAAAGTAATCCACTATAGTGAGGTTATTACCCTGACGGAAACTTCTGCCCAAGGGGTCACTCCCGATGAAGGGATCTCGGCCCTTGCCTCGTCGAATGAGGTGCTAGATATTCATAACTGAATACTTCTGTGCAAAACAAAAGAGAACGTACTTGTAATAATTGGTTTTTGAAAATTGTTCCAACAACATCGAATAGGTCTGGTTACCTTGCATTGATCTGAATCAACGCAGTCCCATCAATTAATCACACCAATAAAGAACGAAAATATGATGTATGTATATGTCATTCGCATTCGCCACTGGGTCCCGTCATCACCCGTTAGGTTACTTAACTAACAACAGAGTGGGGACTGGACTAGCGCGGATGTAAAACATATACAACATCTATTAGTATATATATCTATATATAATAATCGCTCCAGACGTGATAAATGCAACATCAAAGAAAAGTAATAAGCATCACAGAACATTACAGATAATCTGGGAGCCCCGGGTTTCCTTTGAGCCGCAACTAAAACCCGACGTTCCCCTAGTCGTGTGGATAACCTGTGCAATGAAAACTTAGACCCCTAAGAGTGCAGCAAGTTACCCGCCAAAACCAGAAGCTAGGCAGCCCTCTTCAGCAAAGTGAGTGGACAGCCCAGCACTTCACGGAATCCAAAAACTTGAGAACCCCTCCTTGGGTCAACCTGTACCCCCTATGAGTGCGGCGAATAGCCCGCCAATTCTAGAGTGAAGCCCCCTCCGTCTCAAAGCCAGGAGATGCGGGCTCGTTGCCCTCTAGAACCCGGCTATCCGTGCACCCCACCGCGGGGTAATCCTAGTAACTCGGTCGTGCCCCAAAAGAATAATGTACAAACAGGCAGCAACGACAATCCACATGTTGGACGCTCGCCCCGCGATATCAAATGTACAAATAAAACTAAACTGTACTAACATTGCACCCAAGCTATCCACCACGACAATCCGCAACATCACAGCACAACACAGAACATTAACGTGAATGTCACGTTCGCAAACTCGTCTAAAAGGACACATAGCAATTAGAGGAGTTATAACGCTCTAATGAAATTCATGGTCGCATATAGTAATATAAGTACCGTTAAACTAACGAATTTAAAATTTCGATCGAATAAACATCCCTAAATGGCCCCAAGTGCAAATCCAGCACTCAAACGAATCTGGGCCAAAACAAAACTTCTCAGAAACCACTATTCGATATAAAAGACACCCAGAAGAAAAATGGTGCACTGTGTCCACCATACCGCCGCGCAACCGCGGCAAACACGATGGTTTGGCCGCGGTTCCGCTGTGTGATGGTCAGAATGTGCTCTCAAATTTCTTCCAGGGTCTTAAAAAGGCCTGCAAGATTTTCTGATATTCCCAAAATAATTTTTATTCGTCTTTAAAAATTAGGCAGAAACTTGAAGAATGGAATTGTGGTTTTAGAAAATTCGGACGATCGATGTTTAAACATGTTAGAACAAGCTAGTATGGGTGTCATGATCCGAAATTGGCACGTGACGGCCCTAATACTACGCAACGCCTAAAGACGTGACGCGGTAAAAGAAAGACAAAACCTAGAAATCTAAACCATGAAAATACGGAAAAGTTAATAAAAGTTTTTGAAACATTTGAAATCGCAACCCAAATTCTTTAAAAGTCCTACTTTCTTTCTTTAAAATTTTAGCAACACCCCTTTTGTAAAAACTGGCCCAAAGGCGGAATACAATCACATCACCACAAATATACGACGCCGTAGCGAAAAAAATATAGACAATAGAGATAAAGCTGTATAAAAGATAATAAATGCACAAATAATATACAATATCGTCCTCACCAAGTCTCTAAGTCAACAACATAATAGTAGATGGAGAGTACAAGATACAATGAATGTACAATACAAAATACAGATAACCACCAAAATCCACCTAAGAAAAATAGCACACTGCGAGCCGATGCGGTATCTGTAGCAAAAGATGATAGGTGAATAGCCTGCCTCGACTACTCTGGGGAAATACCCTGCAAAACAACTGTGGCACAACGGGGGTGAGTTGCCAACTCGTGAATAGTAGATAACATATGCAGGTAATCGCAGGAATGTACGTAGAACATGAATCTAAGATATACAATTTACAGTAATAACAGGTCATGTGAATGCAGAATAATGGAAAGTACACTAGCAGGTACAATCAATATGTGAAGCAATAATAACATGACTATAGTATGCAATAACCATGCAATAGGGATATGAGAATGTAGATATGCAGCAATCATGAAGGGTACACTAACAGGTACTCCTAATACATGGAACAGTGCATAAGCGAAAAGGTATGTCGTATGGAGTAAAATATGTCATCCTACGGAATCCTGTCATCGTGGTAGGATCACAATCCATCAATTCACTCAAATCACAATTTCTCAAATCAGCCCCTACGTTGGGCTCTCACATCGTATAAGTCTCACATCTCCTCAATGTACAATATCGAGTAATCTCCTATATCCCGAATGTACAAATCAATAATCCCATATGTATGTCCAATATCCAATCTCAATGAATCACCTAATATCCAAAATCAAATCTCAAGTAGAATTCTAACATATTAAAGGTATATATATTTACAGAAATAAATCTGATGGGGTCAATACACATATATTAGCGTCCCACTCCACTAATATTGGTGTAAGGGTATATATAACAACGGCTAAATCCCCTGTTATATATACAAAAGGTGTTAGAAGAAATATCAAGAAAACAATGTGCCAAGCATCGACACAGAAATCCTGATCTATCAGATACCGTCACCAAGACTAGCATCCTGATAGGTACGTATCATATGCTATCCCGAAAGCACGAGTGCCTAGCTCTGACCCTCGCCTCTCGACGTATACATACGTTCATGACTCATAACGGTATCTCCATGATCCCAGCCGAGTCATTGGTACTATCACCTGTAGGTACTCGCCCGCCTCCAGGCTCAATCGGCAAAGTCCATCGATCATCTTGCCGTGGGGAACCATACCGGGCCCCACCATGTACCCTCATACGGCAACCACACCTCGTATGGAGTATATAATCAGAACCGATAAATCTCATGGTGGCTGCGCAAATATCAAATCAAGGAAACCGGGTTATTCAATGTATGCATAATTTCATGAACTCCCGCGGTTTCTAAATACAGAAAACATCATGTAAAATCCAAATAAACAATGCGCAAATCCAAGAATAAATATATGCGATATATCTGAAATGCGAGTATATAAATGAGAATATGTAGCTGAAACCATATGTGTGAGAAATCAATAAGGTATAGCTAAGTATAGGTGTCTACCTATAAGTAAAAGATGTCGTATACCCCCTGGGTATAAGTAGAATATGTAGGATACCCCCTGGGTATAAGAAAAATATGTGCAAGGTATACCTGTAGCTGTATTGCAAGGTGTATATGTACCTATCACTAATGGTATGATACATTATAGGTATCCCGACAAGCTAGATGTCATGTGTGACGAGCAATATAGCATCTATAAGGGGTTTGTGTGTGACATGGAAATTATTGATGATGTGTGTGTAGCATACAATTCGTGCTCGTGCAACATGAACTATCAATAATATATGCAGTGTCCTACGGCTGCTAGTCACTGTATCATTATATCTAATAAATAGAGTAAGGCGCAATTCTAACAATGATGTAGAATATGCAACAAGTATTAGAATCCTAGCCCAGACGCATAACGCCATGCGGGCAATTCCCCTGTAGATGTTAAATCTACTCACCTATGCTCCACGCTAGGTGAATCCTCCCACCTGTCTCCCTCTGTAGCAGTGTCCGTAGTCCCCGCCTGCAAACCTGAAATTTAAACAAGAAAACCATATATATAAGAAAATATCTCGCAAAACGCGATATCGACACTAAACGAGAAACTCGCGTCGCGAACTAAACGCGCGTGTGCACGATACGCTAAAACGTGTGTATACGCGTCTAAAACTACCGCGACACGCCGCGACACGCTGGATCGCAGAACCCACTCACGTATCGCGCGTATCGCGCAAACAAAACAGACATGCAATAAGATATTTGATCCCAGATTTTCCTACATGTCAAATCTAACAAAACTATACATGCCAAAACACTAGATAACACAGCAGACAACCCTAGCTAAGACCCTAACACCCCAGCCCCTAAGTTGGCTGCAATTTGCGGCCAAACCTATTAAAACTGCGGCCTGGAATTTGAATGATGGGCTCGTCTTCTGGTGGTGTGTTCTAGACCTAGTGTGCAAGCCCCAGTTTTCTCAATTTTATCTTGAAGGGCCCGGGACAATAGCAGATCACAGATTGCCAAAATATCGCATAAAAACACCAATTTTGCACAAAATGCAAACCCTATGGTATTTTAGTGAAATCTGGGGAATTTCTCAGTTGAAGTAACCCTAACAACACTAAAATAGGCTAGGTTAACTAACAAAAGCATCACTTGATCAAATTTCCACAGAATTCACCATAATTAGCACTAAACTCACTATTTAACACTAATCGAAGCTAATTAACACACAAGTTTAACAACTAGGGGATTGGGTTCAGAAATATACCCTATGGAACCCTAGGAAGCAGGTGAAGGTGAAGAATTGAGTTGCTACTGCTGCTGGTGATGCAGGTGCTGCAGGTTTCTCTTGTTGCCGCTGATGCCTTCTGCTGCTGCCACTACTGATGGAGCTGCTGCTGTTTTCTGCTGCTGTGGCTGCTGCTTGCTCCTGCAGCTGTTGCTTCTTGAGCTGCTGCTGTTGCTATGCTGATATTGTTGTTGTGGTTGATGCTGTGGCTGCTGCTGTGCTTTCTGGAGCTGCTGCTGTTGCAAGCTGATGCTGCTGCTACTGATGCTGTTTGTTTCTGCTGGTGCTGCTGCTTCCTCAGCTACTGATGTTGTTGTGTGTGTGTATGTTTGAGAGTGAGAGAATGAGAGTGAGAATGGGAAATGAGAGCAACCAATACACACACACACCCTTCTCTCTCTCTTTCCTCATTAATGAGGCATGGGTCACACCATGCTCCCCATGCCCTCTCTCTCACACAAAGTCAACAATTCAACCCATTTAAAAACACCCTTTTTCAAATTCCTTTTTCATTTTATTTATAAAACAACCATGCACACTTAAAACCCAAAACACTTAAACAAATTTATAAAACTAGATTAGGCAAAATGGTTAGCTAACCATGATTGCTAATCATGATTAACCTCCAAATTAGTACCATAGTTATCATGCACAAGTGTGTGCAAGCCTAGGAAAAATCTAATAAAATATTCATTAAATAGGATAAAATAATTGGAAATCATTTTGGTAAACTTTTTATTAAAAACCATATATTAAAATATAATTAGCCACAAAACACATTCTAAAGTGTTACAATCTCCCCCCTTAAAAGAAATTCGTCCCCGAATTTAAAAATATACTGCTACGCGTACCTTCAAAGAGAAGATTACAACTCTCAAATCTCGCTCGCAGCCTCCCAAGTGATTACCTCACTATACGGCTACACCCAATAAAAACCCTTCACAGATAGCGAGCCCTTGACCGACGTTTCTCCACCTGCCGGGCCATTAACACACATGGCTGCTGGTTAACGAAAGATCGCGTCCAAGCTACATGGTCTGGTACTAAATCATGTGAGAAAGGTCAAGAAGGTAATTGTAAAGTATCATCACAAGGAATACGGTGTGAAAACTCAATAATCTGGACAGAAGTGCCAAATTAAAGGCAACAAAACTAACCCGCTTATAGGATCTCAAAAGGACCTAAAATCCAAGGATAAGCTTCCCAAAACTCAATACGTCATTTATCGGCAAAATCCGCAGGAATACATGATCTGTCCCTGCGAACTCGAGTCTACGACCAACACAGTCGGCATAAGACCTCTGTCCGCAATGAACAATTTTCATCCTGACCTGAATCAACTGGATCATCTCCGAAGTCTCTAGACTAGCTGGGGTCCAAAATCCTACGTACGCAGAGTCAGAAAACAACAGACTGGTGATCGACACGACCTATCCCCTAAACCTAAATGTTGCCAATTATAGTGTCTCCTGATAACAACTATCGAAGAAGAACCCTAACGATGGCGAGTGACGATTCCCAGCTGCTGAAAACAATTAACACAAACGCACAACTTAACAAAGAACAACTAAGCAAACTGAGTATAACCGAACGACAAGAATCCGACTGGAGTCACACCCGGACTAAACTTGGGTAGAAACCATAATGAAATTCGTGGAGATCTGCTCCCACTCCTACGTCGGAACGGTTAAAGGTTGCAACTCTCCAGCCGGCCTCAGATGCTCGACCCAAGCACACAACAAGACGGACACCTTGAATCGAACCATGAAACTTCTCTTTACATCCCTGTCCACCCGTAACTATCTCACAAGTCACGTAATTGTTGGAGGAACTTGAAAGAATATAGAGAGTTGACAGATGTGCCTGCTCTAGGATTGCACGTCTCTACCTGATAATATGAGGTATACAAACCCGTCCTTAACTTAGCACACCATTGTCACAAATCAAGGACTCCGAATCATTACCCAGCCGAGTATGCTCAAGTATCTCTGAAGAACGAGCATCGGCGGGAAGTGTCTCGCGAAAGAGATTTAAGAAAAGTGTTCGGGAACGGAGATGAGCAAGTTGTCCCCTCCGTAGAGACGAACTTAAGCTGTACTCGACGATCAAATAAGACTGTAAATATGCAGAAGACTATCACAACAATCAACATTCCGCTTCAGGAAGATGTACATTAAGCTCTGGTGGTTTGTGAAAATCTGACACGACTCTCGAACAAGTAGTGTCTCCAAATCTCCAACGCAAAACCACCGCGGCCATCTCCAGATCATGAGTGGAATATCCTTCTCGTACTTCCTCTAAATGTAGGGAAGCAAAAGCGATAACTCTATAGTGTCACCTCAATACACACTCGAGCCCACTCAAGAAACATTACAGTTAAACAACAAGGTCACCCAAACCAAAAGCAAAGAAAGAACTGGTGCAATTGTTAACAGAATCTTCAGCTGCCAAAAACTCCGCACACATGCTCAGTCAAAAGAAAAGAAACCTCCCTTCCAGTCCCTTCAGTCGACGGTGCAGCACTACTCTAGCAATCCTGCATGAAACGGCGATAAGAACCTGCTAAGCCCAAAAATCTGCGGACCTCCGTCCTGCACACAAGTCTGGACCTAAGCTGTACGGCCACGATCTCCCTCGGGACCATACAAAACCGTCTCCCATGACTATAAGACCTAGGAGTCAACACAAACAAGCCTGAAGAAACACTCCGAGAATTTAGCAAACTACCGGTGCTATCCCAGTATCTGCATAACACATGCTTAACTGCCACTCCTGTCCCTGAAGACAGATTAAATAGACCAGAATGTCATAACAACACAACAATAACTGGTCGAGAAACGGCCTGAAGAAATCTGGTATATCACATCTACGAATGCTGCTAGGGCATCAGTGAATCCAATGACCCACTAAAACACACAAAGCTCGTAGTACGCATAAGGCAGTCTTCGGAATACCATCACTCCGAACCGCAATAATGATGACCTGATCCCAAACAAACTTAGAAAATGCCTCGCACTCTGGAGCTGATCGAAGAAATCGTCAATGCGAGGTGAAGGATACCTATCCGCACCGTAAGACGGTTCAATTAACGATCCGTTGATACACAATCCTAAACTGCCGTCTTTCTCCTTGACAAACAGAAATAGGAGCTTCCAAAAGAGAAACACTAAGACGCACAAAACTCCCCAACAAACAACTCTGTAGCTGATCCTTTAGCTCCCTAAGCTTCTCTAGCTCATCCGGAACAACGTCGGAAACCTCTCACACGAAGAAAAACCAGTCCAACAAACCAACTGTGGCTACGGTATCACGAATGAACGTCAAGAATCCACGACATCTCCTCAAAAGCCGACTAGCGAAAAAGGCTGCATTCAAGCTGTGAGAGGCGGCACAACTATCCACCCGCACAACAAGAACTGACTCGCCGGGAAAATAATTTCTGACCGTTTCCTCACGGTAGTCCACAGACGCCTAGCACGTAGTTAACCAGTCTGTGCCCAGGAGAACGTCAAATCCAACATCTCTAGAAGGATCAAAACGTCGGACGAATCTCTATCTCCTATCCGATTGGCACATAACTGAAATACGTGTCGCGCAACAAAAGAATCACTGACAGAAGTTAACAAAAACTACAACTAATCTACCCAACCACGGTACAAGTGTGGAAAACAAATGAACACATCGAAAGAACTTGAGGAATAAGGATACCTGAAAACTCCACATTGGACGCCTGCGCGTCCCGATGAGTAGAAGCAAACTCATGTGCCTGCCCTGTACCCGCAACTGGCTGAACTCCTCTGGTGGGCTGAGCGCTCTGAGCGAACCTTCCACGTCCATGGCCTCTCTAAGTACGATCCTGACGCCTTGCTAAGGAACAATCCCTGACGAAGTGTTGAAGGCTTCCGCATCGAAAACATCCATGCGCTGACTGCTGACCATCCTAGGGATGAAAGCTGAACGACTGTCCTCGTCCTAGGCCTCTGCTACTCCCACGACGGCCACGAAATCTGTCTCGATGACCAAACCTCTGTCCCTGGGCTGGTACACCGGTGCGAGTCCTCCACTGTACTGGAACTCTCAGCGTCTCTGGAATATGCGCCTCGTCAACTAGAGCTGCAACCACTGGTGCTATGTAGGTGACGGACTGCTGCATGCTGATCGTAAGTGACAACTGAGTAACAGGGGAGACAACCTCCTATCGTAGATCCCGAATGACATCAATCAAAGAACTCATCGTCTGGCGGAAGTCCTGCATCTCTGCCACAAGCCTATCAATAGTATATGTCTTAGGCTGATCCGTCTGCACCTGTGCAACGAGAGTGCCATCCTGGTCAGAACTCGTCTCACCCGAGCCAACTCTGACCTCGGCCCTCGCTGCATCACTCTGAGTCCCCATAGTCATCGGTGGCAAGGCTATAAATAGATATAAGATTCGATAAGAATAAGGAAATCAAATCACAAGGATACGAATCATCAAGGAAGGAATTTCAGGCAATTTGTACTTAGGTCACTTAAGGCGAAGTACCGCATCGTGGGTATGCTGCAGACATACACACACTACGTTACTCTGCTTAAGCTACCTACTCCATCATACTAAGGTCATCCTACACTTCGAAAGGTAAAACCTAGTGCTCGGATACCAACTTTGTCATGACCCGAAATTGGCACGTGACGGCCCTAATACTACGCAACGCCTAAAGACGTGACGCAGTAAAAGAAAGCCAAAACCCAGAAATCTAAACCATGAAAATATGGAAAAGATAATAAAAGTTTTTGAAACATTTGAAATCGCAACCCAAATTCTTTAAAAGTCTTATTTTATTTCTTTAAAATTTTGGCAACACCCCTTTTGTAAAAACTGCCCCAAAGGCAGAAAACAATCACATCACCACAAATATACGACGCCGTAGCGAAGAAAATATAGACAATAGAGATAAAGCTGTATAAAAGACAATAAATCCACAAATAATATACAATATCGTCCTCACCAAGTCACTAAGTCAACAACATAATAATAGATGGAGAGTACAAGATACAACGAATGTACAGTACAAAATACAGATAACCACCAAAACCCACCTAAGCAAAATAGCACACTGTGAGCCTATGCGGTATCTGTAGCAAAAGATGATAGGTGAATAGCCTGCCTCGACTACTCTGGGAAAACACCCTGCAAAACAACTATGGCACAACGGGGGTGAGTTGCCAACTCGTGAATAGTAGATAACATATGCAGGTAATCGCAGGAATGTACGTACAGCATGAATCTAAGATATACAATTTACAGTAATAACAGGTCATGTGATTGCAGAATAATGGAAAGTACACTAGCAGGTACAATCAAAATGTGAAGCAATAATAACATGACAGTACTACGCAATAACCATGCAATAGGGATATGAGAATATAGATATGCAGCAATCAAGAAGGGTATACTAACAGGTACTCTTAATACATGGAACAGTGCATAAGCGAAAAGGTATGAGGTATGGAGTGAAATATGTCATCCCACGGAATCCTGTCATCGTGGTAGGATCACAATCCATCAAGACACTAAAATCCCAATTTCTCAAATCAGCCCCTACGTTGTGCTCTCACATCATATAAGTCTCGCATCTCCTCAATGTACAATATCGAGTAATCTCCTATATCCCGAATGTACAAATCAGTAATCCCTTATGTATGTCCAATATCCAATCTCAATGAATCACCTAATATCCAAAATCAAATCTCAAGTAGAATTCTAACATCTTAAAGATATATATATTTGCAGAAATAAATATGATGGGGTCAATACACATATATTAGCGTCCCACTCCACTAATATTGGTGTAAGGATATATATAACAACGGCTAAATCCCCTGTTACATATACAAAAGGTGTTAAAAGAAATATCATGAAAACAATGTGCCAAGCATCAACACAGAAATCATGATCTATCAGATACCGTCACCAAGACTAGCATCCTGATAGGTACGTATCATACGCTATCCCGAAAGCACGAGTGCCTAGCTCTGACCCTCACCTCTCGACGTATACATATGTGCATGACTCCCAACGGTATCTCCATGATCCCAGCCGAGTCATTGGTACTACCACCGGTAGGTACTCGTCCACCTGCAGGCTCAATCGGCAAAGTCCATCGATCATCTTGCCGAGGGGAACCATACCGGGCCCCACCATGCACCCTCATACGGCAACCACACCTCGTATGGAGTATATAATCATAACTGATAAATCTCATGGTGGCTGCACAAATATCATATCAAGAAAACCGGGTTTTTCAATGTATGCATAATTTCATGAACTCCCGAGGTTTCCAAATCCAGAAAACATCATGTAAAATCCAAATAAACAATGCGCAAATCCAGGAATAAATATATGCGATATATCTGAAATGCGAGCATATAAATGAGAATATGTAGCTGAAACCAGATGTATGCGAAATCAATAAGGTACAGCTAAGTATAGGTGTCTACCTATAAGTAAAAGATGTCGTATACCCCCTAGGTATAAGTAGAATATGTAGGATACCCCCCTGGGTATAAGTAAAATATGTGCAAGGTATACCTGCAGCTGTATTGCAAGGTGTATATGTACCTATCACTAATGGTATGATAAACTATAGGTATACCGACAAACTAGATGTCATGTGTGACAAGCAATATAGTATCTATAAGGGGTTTGTGTGTGACATGACAATTATTGACGGTGTGTGTGTAGCATACAATCCGTGCTCGTGCAACATGAACCGTTAATAATATGTGCAGTGTCCTACGGCTGCTAGTCACAGTATCATTATATCTAATAAATAGAGTAAGGCGCAATTCTAACAATGACGTAGAGTACGCAACAACTATTAGAATCCTAGCCCAGACGCATAACGTCATGCGGGCGATTCCCCTGTAGATGTTAAATCTACTCACCTACGCTCCACGCTAAGTGAATCCCACCACCTGTCTTCCTCTGTAGCAGTGTCCGTAGTCCCCGCCTGCAAACCTGAAATTTAGACAAGAAAACCATATATATAAGCAAATATCTCGCAAAACGCGATATCGACACTAAACGAGAAACTCGCGTCGCGAACTAAACCCGCGTGTGGACGATACGCTAAAACATGTGTATACGCGACTAAAACTACCGCGACAAGCCGCGACACGCTGGATCGCAGAACCGACACACGTATCGCGCATATCGCGCAAACAAAACGGACATGCAATACGATATTTGATCCAAGATTTTCCTACAGGTCAAATCTAACAAAACTATACATGCCAAAACACTAGATAACACAGCAGACAACCCTAGCCAAGACCCCAACACCCCAGCCCCCAACTTGGCCGCAATTTGCGGCCAAACCTATTAAAACTGCGGCCTGGAATTTGAATGAGGGGCTCATATTCTGGTGGTGTGTTCTAGACCTAGTGTGCATGCCCCAGTTTTCTTAATTTTATCCTGAAGGGCCCGGGTCAATAGCAGATCACAGATTGCCAAAATACCGCATAAAAACACCAATTTTGCACAAAACACAAACCCTATGGTATTTTAGTGAAATCTGGGGAATTTCTCAGTAGAAGTAACCCTAACAACACTAAAATAAGCTAGGTTAACTAACACCATCATCACTTGATCAAATTTCCACAGAATTCACCATAATTAGCACTATACTCACTATTTAACACTAATCGAAGCTAATTAACACACAAGCTTAGCAACTAGGGGATTGGGTTCAGAAATATACCCTATGGAACCCTAGGAAGCAGGTGAAGGTGAAGAATTGAGTTGCTACTGCTGCTGGTGATGCAGGTGCTGCAGGTTTCTCATGTTGCTGCTGCTGATGCCTTCTGCTGCTGCTGCTGATGGACCTGCTGTTGTTTTCTACTGCGGTGGCTGCTGCTTGTTCCTGCAGCTGTTGCTTCTTGAGCTGCGGCTGTTGCTATGCTGATGTTGTTGTTGTGGTTGATGTTGTGGCTGTTGCTGTGCTGTCTGGAGCAGCTGCTGTTGCAAGCTGATGCTGCTGCTACTGATGCTGTTGTTTCTGCTGGTGCTGCTGCTTCCTCAGCTGCTGATGTTGTTGTGTGTGTGTGTGTGTTTAAGAGTGAGAGAATGAGAGTGAGAATGGGAAAGGAGAGAAACCAACACACACACACACACACACCCTTCTCTCTCTCTGTCCTCATTAATGAGGCATGGGTCACACCATGCTCCCCATGCCCTCTCTCTCACACAAAGTCAACAATTCAACCCATTTAAAAACACCCTTTTTCAAATTCATTTTTCATTTTATTTATAAAACATCCATGCACACTTAAAACCCAAAACACTTTAAAAAATTTATAAAACTAGATTAGGGAAAATGGTTTGCTAATCATGGTTAACCTCCAAATTAGCACCCTAATTATCATGCACAAGTGTGTGCAAGCCTAGGAAAAATCTAATAAAATGTTCATTAAATAGGATAAAATAATTGGAAATCATTTTGGTAAACTTTTTATTAAAAATCATATATTAAAATATAATTAGCCACAAAACACATTCTTAGGTGTTACAATGGGTTAATGGCATGGCTCTGATACCATGTAAGTCAATGGTACCACCCCGGCCGTCAATCCGAGGCCAAACATGGAACAAAAACTTTTGTAAACTGGCGCTAACGCAGACTTTCACCCGGATCGCTCCATTAACCCTATACTAGCAACTATAAAGAAGTTAGAATGGCTATACCGGTCGATCCATGTCTTTCAGTCATTAGCCGCCATCCTTAGCTCCTCGCGGCATATCCGATCAAGCTCGATCTCTGGGGTCCTCGTCGAAGTGGCACCACGTTAAGGAATCTTTTTACGGGATCCCGCTTCAAAACTAAAGCAACCCGGACATGAAGTTTGCTAGCCGACATGTCCAAGGTGAAGTAGAGAATTTGTGTGATTACTTTGTCTCATGACATCCATGGATTCTCAACATATGAGATGGTATGGATGGAGGTTGAAGAAGAAGCCATTAATGGAAGTTGTGAGCACAAGAAGAAAAAATAGTGAAGAAGAATAAGAAGAGCTTGTTTATTGTGTGAGATGAAAAATGTGAGAGCTCTCCTTTTTTTAATCTCAAGGCCAAGCCCCACTATTAGTGGCCGCCATCTCTCTCTCCACATATCAATTCCACACAATAATCAATCATAAAAATGGACATGGCACAAAAAATAACACCATGAGTCATCAACAAAACACATGCCACATTTAATGCTCTTGATCATGACTTGCATTCACAATTTCCAACTAATAAACATTAACCCAAATGTTTAGAACAATAAATAGAATGGCATCTTCTAAAGTAAACTTGTGACGGATCATAAGAATACCCATCGTCTGTATATACATACCTGCATCCGCATTCCGACTGAATACGAATACTACGAGACGAAAGTAATCCAACAATCTAATACTAGGATCCGGCATAAACCAAAGCCCAATAGTATGATCCGTCCGATCTTGATCCGTGCACAAGTGCACGTATATGATCGAACCCTGCCATAAAACCATACGGCCTCTACAACGTTTCGCCCGAACATGAAAAACTTTCTGTTAGGAAATCTAAAGACTCATCAATACGCTGGCAGTGGGTTTAACCACAAGCGCGTCAGTGGTACTAGCTGTACGTAACGGCTACCAGGTATTAATAGAAAGGGAAGCCGACGAGCGAACTCATCATGAAACCCTATTGAGCCTATCTGTGACAATCTCCAAACAGTCCAGTCTGTTCGTCTATGAGTATCGCATATCGGGCCTAGGGGGATGGTAAACGTCAGACCACCAATAGCGGTATAAGTCGTGTCAGAGTGTAGCCCAGAACACCTTAAGAAACTACTGGAATATCTACCAGTAAATATCACTTACCTTATCCAAGGACTTTGTGTAATAGCTCTTCTAAACACAGTGCGATATCAACCCCCAATACCGGGAGAGACGAATCCTATTAAACCCAACTGCCTCCAAGTTCTTCGGGACTGCACCCAACTACTAACTTTTTGTACGACTCCTTTGAGCCGTAGTAGGGTAGCAATCAATGAACAGTGGGAACACACTTGAGGCAATGTGTGTAAGTGCACGGCGGCGCCCCGGCCGTCAATCCGACGGCCAAATGCGGAAGCGGTGATAAATTTTAATTTTGCGGACTTAGCAAACCGGCACCACCGTGCACTAAACCCCAGATCGGGCCATTAAACTAGATCTAGCTAACAACAAGACGGGTTAGAGATATACCGAGTGATCCGAGTCCTCCGGTCTTCTCGTCGTCGTCCCGATCTCCCGCGGATCCTCCGGTCGTCGCCTCCTTGCCGGAAGGGCACCACAACGCCTGTATCTTTTACGGGCTCCCACCTCTATACCGAGGCAACTCGAGCGCGAAGTAGGCTAGCCGACGCGTCCAAGATTTGCTGTAGAATAGCGTAGAATAGCTGTCTCTTTGGGGTTTAGGAGGTTGCCAATTTGGAGGGATTTGTACACTAGAATTTCATGGATGCTTGATGGAGAAATTGAGCATGCAAAAAAAGGAATGTGTGAGCTCGGCCAACAGAGGAAAAAGCTCACTGGAAATCAAAAATGAAGCAAGCTATCTCACACTGTGAAAAGAATGAGCTCCCTTTATTAACTCATTCATTTCAAAATGGAAATTAATCCACACCCTCAAAAAACTCCAGCACACTCAAGTGTATATTCTCCCCATTCTAATTAATTAATCCCTCAAAACAATACACACACCATACCCCACAGTGGCCGGCCCATAACTAATATCACATCAAAAACCCACACCCTCTCATATCATAATTAATGCATGAATGGTGCAAAAGAAAAGATGCTCTCATAATAAAACCTTTTGCAAGAAAACCCCTCCACAAATGTTATTTGCAAATTTGCAAATAACCCCCTCCATCGGAAAAGTCCGGCCGGGAAAGAATAAAGGAAAACCGGCCGGAACGGAATGCAAACTGGCAACCCCAGAAAACTGGTCCCATAATAAATTACAGAAAAACCCCGATACTGTGCATACACACCCGCATCTGTATTCTGTCCGGATACAAATGTAAAGAGACAAAACTACACTATCAAATACTAAGATCCGGCTTAAGCCAAAGCCGTCTAGTAAAAACCGTCCGATCACGATCCGTGCAATACCGCACGTATCTGATCGAACCCTGCCATATCTCCATACGGCCTCTACAGCGTTTCGCCCGAAAGCTGAGTAACTGAATGTGTGGTGGACTCTAAAGACTCGTCAATACTATGGCTGTGGATTTAACCACTAGCACGTCAGAGGTATAAGCCAATACGTAACGGGCCACCAGCTATTGACCAAAAGGGACGTCGATGAGCGAACTCATCCTGACACCCTACTGAGCCTGTCAGTGACAATATCCGTACAGTCCGGTCCGTTCGTCTATGAACATCGCATGTCGGGCCTAGGGGGTGGGTAAAAGTCAGACCCCCAAAAGCGGTACAAGTCGTGTCGGAGTGTAGCCCAGAACACCCTGAGATACTACCGGAATACCTACCAGTAAATCTCCTGCCTTGGCCAAGGACTTCGTGTAATGGCTCTCCTAGACACAGCGCGACCTCACCCCCAATACCGGGAGAGACGAACCCCCGAAGATCCGCTCACTGCCTCCATGTGGCTCGGGACTGTACCCAACTAAAACCTGTTTGCACGACTCCTTTGAGCCGTGGTAGGGTAGTAATCAAAGCACAGTGGGAACTCACACGAGACAAATGACGATCCCCAGGTCGATGAACTAACCTGTACACATGTCACCTGGGAACTGCTATCTGACGTCAGGTATAAGACCAACTAGCATGTTCCCGGCGAGTCCTGTCCGGTGTACTCATAACCCAATGAGCACTTGTATACATCTTAGGTGAACCAACTGACACCAGTGGCCTGTGAGACCGGCCACCGCCCCTCGTCGGGGTCTCGACTGTATACACTAGTCTACTCTCGAGAATCGATGCCCTGTCTCGAAACTCCCACGACTAGGGACCATTTTAAGGATGTGCTTATAGACTCCAGCTCTCACTTATATGATCGCCCTCATACTGCTGGCAGTCAAGCAAGAATCCTAGGGGCTCTATCAACGTGCAATAGCGACCTGTCATGTCACCTAAAGCAGTACACGATGATAAAGGTAAACCAGATAGCGTACTATCATTTCGAGTAAGACTGTCTTCCCGGGATAGGTCCTCCCTCAATCATTGCAATCACGTGCCTGTGACCCAATAATTGACTCTGAGGGCACTATCTCCAACAATCTCCCACTTGCACTCAAGGCTAATTATTGCGATGTCGCATACTCACAGCCCGTGTGATACCGAACACCCAACTCCTCTACTAGTCAGTCTCACAAAAACCGTTTGTGAAACTATTGCGTTCGAGGAATAGCCTCAGTGAGTGGATCCGCCTTGATGTTTCTTTCTATGTCTCTCTATATCTCAAGTTCGCGGAGAAAGCCATCTCCCGAAATGAGTAATACCTGTCTTAGTATGTCTGGATGTCTGATGGGACCTAGCTCATAAATGAACTCCAAATCCAAACTCTTTAGACTGTATCGTCAACTGAACTCAATCAGTATCCTGCGCCATGCCTCCCTCAGTATTTCCTTGGACCACCTGTCCAAAATACTGCCCCTCATCAGAAGGAAAAATATAACTCTGACAATCACCCCGTCGTCCATGTCACCTTGGAAGCCTGGAGTGATAACCGTCTCCTAAAGGAGTCAGCCGTTATCATATCCCTAGAACATTCACTTATGTTCTAAAACTGCTTCCGACTGTTTCTCCAGGATTGGATCAATGTCAACTTATTGCATCTAGTGCAAGAACAACATCTGGTGTGGTACTTGACATTTCATGATTGACTCAATTGCCTAAGCAAGTGATCTGCCAATCATGCGCATCCCTCTCTACTTTAGTCTATAAGACACCTTTAGAGAGGGTGACTCCATTACCTGCAGGTATACTACCGTGCCAGGAGTCGTCCATTCTAAATACTCTTAGAACGCTGTCTAAGTCCCCAGATTGGGAAACCACCCAAATCTAGATCTAAAACCATAGATCTAGTAACCAGTATGTCTGATATAATGTCTAAGTCCTTTGTGGAGAAACCACTGTGTGACGACCAAAGTATAACCGATCGTAGTATAGGAATATCACTTCCTACTATCTTCTCAACAGATCAATCCCCTATTCTGATGACGTCAAACCTATGACTGTCACATCAGAAATAGATGATCTATCTCCGCTACATCTGCTTTAGTCTATAAATAGACATAAGAATGATGTCCACCAATGCTTCCGCTGCTCCCACTGACTACGACAACCCTCTGGCAGAGTCATATAGACGTGCACTTCTAAAGCAAGTTTAGAACGACGCTATACTCATCCTCCTGACGGGTCTCGCAGCCTGGAACAACAACAATGGCAACTGTGGGTAAACAAGAACTTCTCTGTCACCGTCCTTGAGGCTACCGGAGTACCTCTCGGGTGCCTGAAGTTACCCACCATCCCTGCGAAGTGGCCAATGGAATGTCAAGCCAGATTGAATCTTTAGGTTCCTTATCAAATCTTCAGTAATCGTTTGCGGTTCTGGAATAACTTCCAGTTCTACCATACTCCCATTACTGTTTTTGAAAAAATCCATTTTTAATAAAACTGTGGCGAGTCTAGAACAATATTTCTATTGATCTGCCAGATGGTAGAAAGTCAACCCTCGTCATAGCCTGGGTCAACCCACAAACAGCCATTACAGAAACGTGCCTTGAGTTATCCAGAGTCTGGTTTTAATCATAAGCCGGACAACTCCCCGTACCTTAACAATGTTAAGATATGAACTGTACTATATCCAATATAGAACCAGAGGCACTGATTTAATTGAACCGGATTCAAATCATGCAACTATCTCCAGTGCATGTCAACTAAATGGAAGGAGGCCGATCAGCGTTACTCAACTTAGGAATGCTTCCAATTATGAGTAACCTAAAAGAGAAGCAATTTCTCTTTATCATTACTATCAACTGAATACCATACACAAGTATCTACATCTTCGATCACTTTGAAGAATCCCGATACTTGCTACACTTGGTTCTCTACTCTATTCAAATACCTATAACTCCTCAAAACTTAGACCCTGTGTTTCTACGAAACACATGTCTAAGAACTAGAGAAGTTAAAAGTAAACAGAATATAGTATGAGGACCAACCCCTCTGTCCTAATGGACACTGGACAACATACAATACTCTGTATAAGTCCGCTGAGTCTAACAACTCTTTCACTGTGTGTCGTAGGTTGAAAACTGTACTTATGGTTAAGAAGAATTACACCGCTGTTTAATGCTCCTTACCTAACCATCCACTGATATAGGTAAATGTCAACGACATAATATCAAAAGGTATATCTCACTCTATGAAAATAGACGTACAGATATATCAATTTGAAATTGGTGCACAACAGCGGATATTCAAAACCAAATATTTGCCGACCGGCAAACAGCCCAGGTGATCTCCTCAAATATCACCGATTACAAAGAATCCCGATATAATGAGGATGATCACCCAATTCCCAATGACTTACTCCCACTCATCATCTGTAAAACCATACAGATGTGAGAATCATACCTGGTAAATACATACCCCGGAGTAAGTATCTAATCGGGAAATCAGTTTTCTTTTAACATTACACAGTGAAATTGAAACATTGAAATGTTTCGGTGGGGTATCCTGGTATTCCTAGTAATGCCTCTACCATTATCCAGATTCACAACTATAACCGTATAATTCTTTGCCACCTCTCCAAATCCCTTTATATGTCTTTAGTCATCACCTTCTGCACACCCCTTTAGGCCAATTGGTTTTCTTCCTTCCCTACCGTTCGGCACCAGCCTATGGTTTGGAAGAAGACTATCCAATAAGCATAATGGGTGTACTGTCCTAATCCTAGGAGCACTCGCAATGCGAGAGAAGGTGAAGATAAAAGACAACCGAATAAACCTTATTCCTATTTCTCCTGGACCAGAATCCATCCCCGAACTGGAACAAGTTCCTTTCGAGTTCGTATATAACCATACGATGGGGTATCCAATAAACTGTGGATCTTCGTAGTGATACGGAGTGTCCTGGAGAAATACAAAGGTGATTTAGGATCGGCGAAGAAATACTTGGTTTGGTCGTGAATATCAGTCGCAATTTGCTTTGCCCTCTTACTAATCCCTTTCTTTGTCTGAACTTCATACCTTCTGTACACCGTTTAGGCTAACTGGTTTTCTTCATTCCCTACCGGTCGGCACCAGCCTATGGTTTGGAAGAAGACTATCCAATTTGCGTAATAGGTGTACTACTCCTAAACCAAGGAGTACTCGCAACCTGAGAGAAGGTGAAAAGAAAAGACAACTGAATGATCCTATTCGTTTTCTCCAGAACCGGAAACCATCCTCGAATTCCTTCGAGTTCGTATCTAACCATACGATGGTTTTGTCCAATGGAAGTGGACGTTCGTAGCAATACGGGGTGTCCTGGAGAAAAGGGTAAAAGTAGGAGTGGCAATGAGGTTTGCAACTCTGACAATCCAAAAGCCAGTGTTAAGAAGGTTCGGTCAACTTGGTCACTGAGTCATAGTCTAGGGTCGGGTCAATGGTCGCTGCCAGAGAGAGAGAGAAAAGAAACACTCAGCGTGCACTCTATCCTAGATCAGAATGGTTATCAATTTATCTAATCTGGAAACCTCCCACTGTACCTCAAACTCTCCTCCAAACCTGAAAGAAGAATAAGTCGGGATCACCCGAGGAGTAAACCAACTCATCAGTGGGAATCGGGATCCAACTCTCATCGCATGATAACGTGACGGAATCCGCTCACGGTATCACACTCCAGAAGGTATGCGCATATCTGGCAAGTTTCAGTTCTTTTGAAACTCCCGATGTGATTTTTTGCCCCATGCTCTTATGACCTTGACGAAGGTCAACAAATCATAAGTCACATGTCAAGTTCCACCCGTCATTGTCCAGGTTAATTTGAACCCACCCGTACAAGCCCTTGACGAAGCTCAACAAGGCTATACGACTGTCCCAAACCAACACATCTATCTATGCAGCAGAAAGGCAACAAGCAGCTACCATGCACTATGCCTTGACGAAGGTCAACAAACATAGCATGAATACTACGTGCTACCCGTCTGAAACGACGGAGGGCTACGAATGGTTTCTGGCGAAAACCTTTAACGTAATGAACTTGATATCGTTGAAGGAACGGATAGCTTTTTAGAAAATATAGTGGCGAAAACCTTTACTAAAGAGGTCACTCCCGGTGAAGGGATCTCGGCTCTTTCCCCGTAGAATGGGGTGCAGGATATTCCAAATGAATACCACGATGCAAAGCAAAAGTAATCGGCTATAGTGAAGTTAATGCCCTGACGCAAAATTCTGTCCAAGGGGTCACTCCCGGTGAAGGGATCTCGGCCCTTGCCTCGTCGACTGAGGAGCAGGATATTCCAAATGAATACCACGATGCAAAACAAAAGTGAACGTCCTTGCAATAACAGCTTTTTGAAAAGTGTTCCAACAACATCAGAATAGGTTTGTTTAACTTGCATTGATCCGAATCAACGCAGTCCCATCAATTAATCACACCACAAAGAACGAAAATATACTGACGTACGTATATGCCATCCGCATTCGCCACTGGGTCCCGTCATCACTCGTTAGGTTAGCTTACTAACGACAGAGCGGGGACTGGACTAGCGCGGATGAAAAACATATACAACATCTACTAATATATATACCAATATATTATATTTCGCTCAAGGCGTGAAAAGAAATGCAACATCACAGAAATGTACAGCATCACAGAACAATACAGATATCTGGGATCCCCGGGTTTCACAGAGCCACTACTGAAACCCGACGTTCCCCTGGTCGCGTGGATAGCCTGTGCAATGAAATCCTAGACCCCTACGGGCGCGGCAAGTTACCCGCCAAAACCTGAAGCGAGGCAGCCCCCTTCAGCTCCGTGATTGGATCACCCAGCACTTCACGGAATCCGGCAACTTGGGCACCCCTCCTGGGTCAACCTGTACCCCCTACGAGTGCGGCGAATAGCCCGCCAATTCTAGAGTGAAGCCCCCTCCGTCCCAATGCCATGAGATGCGGGCTTGTTGCCCTCCAGAACACGGCTATCCGTGCACCCCTCCGCGGGGTAATCCTAGTACAGAAAGTAAAATATACATACAACGGGTACAACGACCGCAACCAGGTCGTGCCCCAAAAGAATAATACAAACAGGCAGTGACGGCAGTCCACATGTCGGACGCTCGCCCCGCAATATCAAATGTACATAATACAACAAAACTGTACTAGCATTGCATCCAGGCTATCCCCCACGACCGATCCGCAACATCACAGCAAATACATAGAACATCAACGTGAAGGTCACGTTCGCAAATCCGTCTAACCGGGCTATAGCAGTTAGAAAGGATTTACCGATCGAGTGACATTCACGGTCGCAGATATAATGTAAATACTGTGAAATAATGTGTTTAAAATATCCGATCGATCAAATTTTAACAAGTGGGCCCCAAGTACTACTGTAGCACATCAAGAAATTCTGGGCCCAAAATTAATATTCCAAAACCCATATTTTAAGCCCATAAGCCCACTGGAAAAAATTGGTAAACTGAACCCAAATTCCTGCGGCGGAACCGCGGCCTAAAAGGGGTTATGGCCGCGGTTCCGCGGTCGTACGGAAAGATCATGGAACCAAAATTTTCCGGTGGTCTTAGGATACTCTGTACATCATTTTGCAATCACCTGAAAAAATTTTCGAGACCAGAAAATTTCGACAGAAAACTGATGTGTAGAAAAATACGGTTTTTGGGATTTTGGTCGATCGGAAATGTAAACACATCAAACGAAGCTAGACTAAGTTAATGGCGAGGCTTTGATACCAGTGTAAATGCACGGCGGCGCCCCGGCCGTCAATCCGACGGCCAAATGCGGAAGCGGTGATAAATTTTAATTTTGCGGACTTAGCAAACCGGCACCACCGTGCACTAAACCCCGGATCGGGCCATTAAACTAGATCTAGCTAACAACAAGACGGGTTAGAGATATACCGAGTGATCCGAGTCCTCCGGTCTTCTCGTCGTCGTCCCGATCTCCCGCGGATCCTCCGGTCGTCGCCTCCTTGCCGGAAGGGCACCACAACGCCTGTATCTTTTACGGGCTCCCACCACTATACCGAGGCAACTCGAGCGCGAAGTAGGCTAGCCGACACGTCCAAGATTTGCTGTAGAATAGCGTAGAATAGCTGTCTCTTTGGGGTTTAGGAGGTTGCCAATTTGGAGGGATTTGTACACTAGAATTTCATGGATGCTTGATGGAGAAATTGAGCATGCAAAAAAAGGAATGTGTGAGCTCGGCCAACAGAGGAAAAAGCTCACTGGAAATCAAAAATGAAGCAAGCTATCTCACACTGTGAAAAGAATGAGCTCCCTTTATTAACTCATTCATTTCAAAATGGAAATTAATCCACACCCTCAAAAAACTCCAGCACACTCAAGTGTATATTCTCCCCATTCTAATTAATTAATCCCTCAAAACAATACACACACCATACCCTACAGTGGCCGGCCCATAACCAATATCACATCAAAAACCCACACCCTCTCATATCATAATTAATGCATGAATGGTGCAAAAGAAAAGATGCTCTCATAATAAAACCTTTTGCAAGAAAACCCCTCCACAAATGTTATTTGCAAATTTGCAGATAACCCCCTCCATCGGAAAAGTCCGGCCGGGAAAGAACAAAGGAAAACCGGCCGGAACGGAATGCAAACTGGCAACCCCAGAAAACTGGTCCCATAATAAATTACAGGAAAATCCCGATACTGTGCATACACACCCGCATCTGTATTCTGTCCGGATACAAATGTAAAGAGACAAAACTACACTATCAAATACTAAGATTCGGCTTAAGCCAAAACCGGCTAGTAAAAACCGTCCGATCACGATCCGTGCAATACCGCACGTATCTGATCGAACCCTGCCATATCTCCATACGGCCTCTACAGCGTTTCGCCCGAAAGCTGAGTAACTGAATGTGTGGTGGACTCTAAAGACTCGTCAATACTATGGCTGTGGATTTAACCACTAGCACGTCAGAGGTATAAGCCAATACGTAACGGGCCACCAGCTATTGACCAAAAGGGACGTCGATGAGCGAACTCATCCTGACACCCTACTGAGCCTGTCAGTGACAATATCCGTACAGTCCGGTCCGTTCGTCTATGAGCATCGCATGTCGGGCCTAGGGGGTGGGTAAAAGTCAGACCCCCAAAAGCGGTACAAGTCGTGTCGGAGTGTAGCCCAGAACACCCTGAGATACTACCGGAATACCTACCAGTAAATCTCCTGCCTTGGCCAAGGACTTCGTGTAATGGCTCTCCTAGACACAGCGCGACCTCACCCCCAATACCGGGAGAGACGAACCCCCGAAGATCCGCTCACTGCCTCCATGTGGCTCGGGACTGTACCCAACTAAAACCTGTTTGCACGACTCCTTTGAGCCGTGGTAGGGTAGTAATCAAAGCACAGTGGGAACTCACACGAGACAAATGACGATCCCCAGGTCGATGAACTAACCTGTACATATGTCACCTGGGAACTGTGCTATCTGACGTCGGTATAAGACCAACTAGCATGTTCCCGGCGAGTCCTGTCCGGTGTACTCATAACCCAATGAGCACCTGTATACATCTTAGGTGAACCAACTGACACCAGTGGCCTGTGAGACCGGCCACCGCCCCTCGTCGGGGTCTTCACTGTATACACTAGTCTACTCTGGAGAATCGATGCCCTGTCTCGAAACTCCCACGACTAGGGACCATTTTAAGGATGTGCTTATAGACTCCAGCTCTCACTTATATGATCGCCCTCATACTGCTGGCAGTCAAGCAAGAATCCTAGGGGCTCTATCAACGTGCAATAGCGACCTGTCAGGTCACCTAATGCAGTACACGATGATAAAGGTAAACTAGATAGCGTACTATCATTTCGAGTAAGACTGTCTTCCCGGGATAGGTCCTCCCTCAATCATTGCAATCACGTGCCTGTGACCCAATAATTGACTCTGAGGGCACTGTCTCCAACAATGTAGCAGTGTCATGTCAATGGACTAAGCAGTATTCATGTCACCTGGGAACTGCTCCTGACGATAGGTATAGTACCAATCATCAGTGCCCCTGCGAGTCCGTCCGTTGTACTCATAACCTAATGATCACCTGTATACATCTTAGGTGAACCAACTGACACCAATGGCTTGTGAGACCAGCCACTACCCCTCGTCGGGGTCTCGATCCGTATACACTAGTCTACTCATGGAGTATCGATGCCCAGTCTCGAAACTCCCATGACTAGGGACACTTTAAGGATGTGCTTATAGACTACCCAACTCTCACATATATGATCTCCAACATACTGCTGGTAGTCAAGCAAGAATCTTATGGGCTCTATCAATATGTAATTGTGATCTGTAATGTCACCTGAAGTATGTACATGATGATAATGAAAAACCAGATAGCATACTATCATCTCGAGTAAGACTGTTCTACCGGTATAGGTCCTCCATCAATCATTGCTATCACGTGCCTGCGATCCAATAATTAACTTTGAGGGCACTATATCCAACAATACCCGCACCCTGTGTGCTACCGAATACCCAATTTCTCTACTAATCTGTTTCTTAAAGCTCGTTTTAGAAACATCCGTATTTGAGAAATAGCCTTAGAGAGTGGATCAGTTACAATGTTCCAAATTCATCTCTCTATATCACACCTTTATGGAGATCAACAATCTCACGAACCGAGCGATACCCTGCTTCAAGAATTTGTCTGGATACTTCATGGGCCCAAGTTCATAATTGAATAAGTTTATCTGTCATGACCCAAAATTTGGCACGTGACCGGCACTTAAAACACGTGACGTCAACAGGCGTAACGCAATTTAAGTAAGCCGAAAACCCAGAAATCTAAACCATCAAAAGTAGTAAGTGATAAAAACATTGTTAAAACATTTGGAAATCTCAAGTAAAAATCTTTAAACTTATTTTTTTAAAAATTTCGGCAGCACCTCCTTTGTAAAAACTAGCCCCGAAACGGGTACAAACATATAATATAAGTAAAGCAACCCCAAACGGGAGCAAATCATTCCAAAAGGCGGAACCACAAGCATATATATGACGCCGTAGCAAAGAAATAGGAAGTATAAGTGAAAAACAACATAAAGAGATAAAACTGCATAATAAAAGACGGCTCACACGAGCTCGACACCCAGATTCACAAAATATACAATATCGTCCTCACTACTCGTTTCTAAGTCAATACATGAAATGGTAGATGGAGAGTACTAGATATAATAAGAGATACATAATGGATATAAACGGATAACCGCAAAACCCATCTATAGCAAAACGGTTCACAGCCAGTCGTAACGGTATTCGCTGCAAAAAGATACAATAAGAAGCCATGCCGCGACTACTCTGAGGGCCAAGCCTGCAAAACACTGTGGCACAACGGGGGTGAGTTGCCAACTCATGAATAGTAAGAAACATCATACTGATAATCGCAGGTATGCACGTACATCGATACTCTATCACATGCAATCTGATAGTATCAATATGCTAATATGGATATGCAACAATCATGAAAGGTACTCTATCAGGTACTACAAATACATGAAGCGATGCATATCAATGAATGCTGAGTATGGGATAAGACATGTCATCATCAATGAATCATCATCGTGGAAAAATCGGCGACCATCAACGACACCACAAATCCCAATACCTCAGGCGCTGTTACTCTAATCGACCCTCATATTCTGTAAATCTCATAGAACCTGAGTGCCCAATATCGGCACTTGAAAACACCATGAAATACTTGTGTCCAACATCGACACGCAAATCCACATAACTCGGGCTCCGTCAGCCTGGATCGGCCTATGGGCTCCGTCAGTCCGGATCGGCCCATATCCATCTCTCAACTTCGGTCGGTATTCATCGGATAACCGCCAGGTCCAACCAATCACCGGTAGGTAGTAGTCCCTCTGCCAGGCTCATCGTCTACTGCAAAACATCCCTTTCTTGCCTCGGGGTACCATACCGGGTCCACCATGAACTCGCAAACGGATCATCCAGCTTCTCGAATTGGGTTTCTATCACAAGTCTCCGCACAGAGAAAACTTATGGTGGACGCACTGAAATATCATATCAAAAGAAACCGGGTTTTCAAAAGAATGCATACTTTCTTGAAATAATACCACGGTTCTCAAATCCATAAATCACATGAAATCCGTATCTCAATGCGTAAATCCATGAAATATGATATATGCAACATAAAACCGTAATATGAGCATATCAACGGAAAACTGCTCTTTAAATGAATCCAGTTTTTAAATATATCATGCGGTTCCCAATTTCTCCAAAATCAAATCCAACATCATCTAAAGGTGCACATGTAACTAAAACAAGTATGGGTGTATACATGTAAGTATGTATGCACGATGTGTTTTATATGTGCAATAGAAAAAGAATCAATGTGTCAATATCAATAACAATACAATACTACATATGTGTATAGCTTGTGCGTGTCATGGTAATTACCGACGGTGTAGGTGTAGCATACAATTTAGTTCTCGTGCAACATGAACCGTCAGTAATGGTGCAGTGTCTACAAGGTACTAAGTCAAGGCACAACAAGTAATGATATGCAATGATGCACAATCAATATATATATATATACATATATATATACATGCGGCTATAATATCATATCTAGCCCTGACGCATAACGCCATATGGGTGATTTCCCCGTAGATGTTAAATCTACTAACCGATGATCTTGAGCTAGGTATATCCAACCACCTGCTTCTCTTTCTTCGCAGCGTCTGAAATCCCCACACTCGCCCCTAAATCACACAAAATATAACAAGTGCAACATAGAAATCGACCAATAATACGTACAAACTACGTTTTAACCGACGCACCGACTCTAATCACTCTCAAGTGTTCGCGTACTGGCTAACGAGTGTAGCGACAATCTAAAACAACCATAAGTGCAGCAAGCTAAATAAACAACGCGAACCGTGTCAGATATCGTAACGCGCGTAGTCGAAATACTAAAATACTAGCTAAGCAACCCCAGATTTTACATACCGTCACAACTTAAAAATCCAGCAGTACCAAATACCCCAGAACACCCACAGAAAGCTACCCTAAAAATTACAACACCCCAGTCCCCTAACGAACTAAGGTCGCAGGAAAATCCCTTCATGTCGCCGGCCAAAACCGGTCAGGTGCGGTTCGTGCTTCAGGTGAACACTTAAGGCAACTAGTACAACACTTCTACACTGCTAGTTTTTCCAGTAAAAACTCGTGGTCACAGCAGATCACAGACAACCAAAAATGACACTAAAAATACGATATTGCCCCAAAACATTATCTTTTAGTGTTCTAAACTAAAACTAATTAGCAACACAACATATTAACAACCAAATTAACAGTAGAGAGTGTTAGTGATATGTATGCCCAAGAGGCCATTACTGTACATACGATGTATATTGTAGTGGATGCTTGGACATATATATGGAGGACTTTCTTGCTCGACATGATAGTATGCTATCTGGTTGCTCTTTATCTTAACATTTTCACTGATTGTCTCTATGTTACATGTTGATAAAGCCCTTAGGATGAGTAGATGACTACCGGCATTATGATGCAAATCATACTAGTGGGGACAGGGTTGTCGCTAAGTACATCCTTCAAATGTTCCTAGTCGTAGGTGTATCGAGACGGGGCATTGATATACCAGAGTAGACCGGCGTATAGCTTCTCGACCCATGTAGATGGGCGATGGATGATCCCATGTCCATTGGTGTTTGACATCAGAGACATTATACGGGTGCTCAGTGGAGACTTGGTACACTGGAAGGACTCGCCGAGAACTCCCAGATGGTATATACCTCACGTCAGATGGCATTTCTCTGGTAACACAGATACAGGTTAGTCTGTAGGCCCGAGATCGTCATAGAGTCTTGTGTGATTCCCACTGTGCTTTGATTTCCACCTTACCATGTTCAAGAGAAAGTGCAAAACGGTGGCTTTTGGGTACAGTCCCGAGTCACAAGGAGGCAATGAGCGATAGGAGGGGTTTCGTCTCTCCCGGTATTGGGAGTTGATGTTGCGTTGTGCTCGATTGGCTATAACAGGAAGTCCCTGGACAGGGCTGCTTTAGAGATATACTGTTAAGTGTTATAAGTAGTTTCTCAACCCGTTATGAGCCTCATATCAAGTTACTAGGGTCTGACGTTTACCACCCCTAGACGAGATATGCGACATATCAGACGAAGAGACCGGACTGTACGATAGTGTTACTGATTGGATTCGCAGGAGTGTGAGCAGGCTTGCTTGTTGATCTTTTGATCGCTTAATACCCGGGTGGCCGTTACATTTAGCAGACCGCTTGCGGCTTGTAGGTGTTTGATATGATCATCACCTACTGCCGGCGTATTGACGAGTCTTTAGAGTCCTACACGGGGCTTTCCTGGGTCAAGCGAAACAGAGTAGGAGCACACATGTGATATGTGCGGAACCAAGATTAATGCGATATGTGATACAGCATTCTATTCTCGCGATGTGTGACATGGATGGTTATATGTGATATAGCCGGGTTATCGGATCAAGTGTTGATTCGATAAGATGTTACATTATGATATTAGTCGGTTATGTGTGATATAGACAGATTATTAAATCAAGAGTTGATTTTATAATCTAATGTATAATTATATATTTGATATATTAAATTACATTAACTAGTATTAGCTCACTTATGATTTCTTTTCTCACTTTGGATACATTGATATATATGTGATATATGTTAAATGTATCATGCTTGGTTAAAAATGCAACAAGGGTTATGAGACTTGAACCATACTAGGGTTAAGATTAAGGTTTTATAATTATCATTAAGTTATTCAAATTATGGATTTTATGATGGTTGATATTTGTTGAAAGCTTGTGGAAACTTGTAAGTATCTTTGACTTTCTTCACTCTTTTGTCTAGCTTAGGATATTTGTTTAACCCAACCCTTTAACCCTTGGCCATGGTTAACTCTCTACAAGGGTTAAGCATGACATGCTTAATACTTGGTTGCATTTTTAACCTCAACAATAATTCATTTCGGATTAACTCATGAGATGAGTTCTTCTTCATCTTCTTCCTCAAAAGCTTTCTAGCTTCAATGGAGGTATGAGAAAAGGTGTGAGAAAATGAAATCTAAAGTGATCCCACTTCCTACTTCATCATCCTTTACTACTTGCCATTTAGTATAGCGTGTTCTCTTCACAAAGTTCTTGACCTAGTGAAGAAATAGCTTGGTTTATTGTCTCCTCGACGTAGATCATCTTCGGCCTTAAAGACATCGAAGCAAGCATGTTCGTTTCTTCATGGGAGCCTCTCTAGTTTCCGGAGTTCATGATCGCAGCGAAGGGGACTACTACACGGAGCTATTGAAGTGAAGGACCGGTCTACAAAGGTTGTATTTCGAGCTCACTTCTTATTGCAAAGTGTTTGCATTTGATTTTCCGTCGATTTTTAGTTAACGATTCTTAATTAGGGTTAGCTAAAATGGCAAATTTTTGAATTTGGCATGGACGATGCCTCCCGAAACCTTTCTGCCGTCTTAGGTAACCCTGCAGTGGTATCAGAGCCATGCTAGAAATTTATGCGGATTTTGTTAGAATTACGAAACCGAAACAATTCCGAAACTTGAAAAGCAAAACCCTAGTTTCTGTCGATTTTAAAAGGTTGTCAAAAAATTATTTAAACACGTGCATAATGTTCTATGTGATACATCATGAACACACAAGAAAATTGAGCCCCTCACCTCGGAAATGGGCCGGCGACAAGCATGGAATGTCCGGCGACCTCAGCCTATATGTGGTGTTTTTTGTTGAATTTTTTGATGTGTTCCAGTGACTTGGTTTTGGTGTTTCAGGTGTTGTTTGTTTTTTCTAATTTTACATATGATGTAATATTACACTATAAGCAATTCGGAGTGTTTCGTATTCGTAGTTTTAACATTGTTTCGGTTTATTCGCATGTTGTCTAGGCGGAGTTAAAAAGTTCGATCGAATGGCAAAAACCCATTTTTCCAAGTTTAACATATTCGGAAAAACATGCAAGTAAGTATATGAACCCTCTAAAAGAATGAAACCCTAACTCGACATTTTGTATCGCGGAACCGCGGTCAAACCCTAGGGTTTTCCGTAGTTCCGTGGCAAAATGAGTGAGGTTTGGGTTTGCCCTTTTACGGCTGGTGCATAGGTACTGTGGCATATTCTGGGTATTACTAAAACTGTGCTCAAGTGTTGAGCTGTCGGGAAATTGTGGAACTTTGATGAATTGATTGAAAAGTTTAACGTTCATCCGGGTATCATGTGATGGGATACAATATTTGGAATCCAAAAGTAGTTATGAGATAACTAATTTGAATGTTATAAATCTAGCAGTTTAGTTTCATTTGATCGGTTGCCACGTGTCACAACCCGAAAAGTAAGGAACATGACCGGCACTTAAATTACGGACGTCTCGAGGCATACAAAATCTAAGTAAGCCAAAACCTAGAAATCAAACCAAATAAGCAGTAGAGTGAAGGAAACACCAACTTAAAGCAAGTAGTTTTAATAGCATAAGCCGAATTATGCGTTTTTAGAAACATCAAGTATTTTCTGAAAATTTCGGCAGAGTCTCCTTTGTAAAACCTGGCCCTAAATGGTATACACCATGAATAGTATACGAAATACAAAAAAAGGCATCCCCAAGCGGGAGCTAGCTCTTCGTCAATCGACGGTCACAACCACGCAAGCAATAAAACATACAACGCCAAAGGGCGAGGATCAAAGCTGAAAAGGAAACTCAAAATAGCAAGAAATCTATAGAAATACAACGCACGACTCTAAGGTCGAAAGAATAAACATCTCTGGTCTCTATCTCTGAAATGAATACATGTTTGGTTGATGGGACTTCTAGATACAACTGAATAATAATATACAAAATATATTGATGGTCACGATACAAGTGAACCCACCTTCTAGCAAATCACCCGAAAATGGAAGTAGTGTCAGCAAAGCCGTAATGAACCTGTACGGTAAAACCTGTAAGAAAGTGTGGCACAACGGGGGTGAGTTGCTAAATCGTGAGTAGAAAAACATCTACGAACAGAAATCGCATGAACAACGTAATTCTATGTCATACGATCATAATATATCTTCAAATATATAACCTGCAGCCTATAACAATGGTTAGGGTATACATCTAAACAGCTGTAAAACCAAGTGCTCGTGTCAGTGCCTCAGGTAGCAATATATCATATGGATGAGGTATGAGTGCATGAAAATAGAATACATAAGAACGAAGAAACTGCTTTCATAACTTTGTGAGATTTCTTTTGTATATTTAAAACGAGGTATCATAATGAAATCAGTATAAACAGTATCTAGCATAGACACAAAACATAAATCTCAATCTCAATATCTCAGGCTCGGTACCTCAATATCTTAAAATATCAATGTCTCAATCTCACTGTCTAGGGCGCCGTCAGTCCAGACCGGCCCCTAACATCCATCATAAGACCACGACGGTATCCTCCGGATATCGGACGCATCGGGTAAAATCACCGGTAGGTGATGTTCCTCTGCCAGGCTCCACGCCATCCTCTGCGACCTTCTTGTCCCGGGGTACCGCACCGGGTCCACCATGTACCCGAAACGGTTCATCCAACTCCTCGAATCGGGTCTCGAAATCCATCAGCAAACTCATGTTGGACGACTCATACATCATGGGAAAACCGCACTTTTCATTTAAAAAGAGAGAGAAAAAAGGTTTATAAATGTTTTTGCGGTTTCCCACCAAATCCAAGAAATCTCAGGAAAATCCGAATCCAAACCATCCATAGCACGTAAAACAATGAATACAGGCATAAAAATCCATGAATGCGGCATAACAGTGAATAACAATATGCATGAAGTAGCAAGTAATAACTGCAATGTCTAAACTGGCATATAATGCGAGTACACTAATATCATGTCGAAACTGTTAGCTAACAAGCTATGTCAATGTAATAGTATTTTCTAAAGTGTACGTGACATGGCAATTACCAATGAAGATGTGTGTGAGCCGGCAAGTAAGTGTGCGTGGAACATTCGCATCATCGGTAATGGTGCTGGTGTCCTAACAGCATGATATCAACAATGGAATATGAAATCGCAACATATGTATGCGATTCGGAGTGAACAGCAATAATGTGCGGGAGCTGAATACTAAATACAATTATAACCAATCTGGACTTAATATAATATGAGTCATGCAGTGGTGCCATTTGAAATAACACAAATCGTGGGGTTTTGAAAATAAGGGCTACGGTGTTTTTAAGAAAAGATACGTCCTTTGAAATATCCATAGAATTCCTTAACCTGTCTTTTAAAATACATACGATCCGTTAGTTTTTGGAAATAGGTAGGACTCTAATCTCGTCTAACAACTACACTAAACTATACGGCTGAACTAACAAGATGAATGAAAGGTAGGGAAACCGCCTAACATCTGAGTCGATACATATATGTATGTATATATAATAGTTGGTGATCCCGCCTCAATAGTATCGTATACGATACAATATCTATAATATGACATCTTCAAGTTAAGAGTGCGGATCTATCATCAATATATAGCTCGTACGTAACTCCGTCGTACGGCATCCAAAATCTGGATACGGGTCAAATATCACATTCATCACATTGTTCATCTGGTATCCTCTTATTAAAATCATGATCCGGGGTACTGACCTACGTCTAGTACAAAACTGATACCATCTATGAAATGCATGCGTGTGTATGAAAACACCACGCCTAAAGAAACCGCTAAAATATCATGTCGTATCACAAATATGGACCATGTCACATCACCGATCTCACAGCCTCAAGCCCAATCTCATCGACTCATCTCCAATCCCAAATACTATCTTTATAATCCATGTATATGCATACGTATATATATATATATACCTAGTCCCATACCCAAGTTTATATATATATACATATCCCCATATACGCACATGTAAGATATATTTATGCAAATGCGGGTGTGCGGGTGGGTGTGAACCTATTCTAGGGTTCGCGACTAAGAAGTTATGCTAGTTTACTTCTAATTACCGTACACTAAACCATGAACACAGGATCATACCTTGATAATCATCCTCGTATCATAAAACACCTATAACATATTTATATCATTAACTATACTACGGACTGCGGGGTTGCTATACGCCATCCACCCGACTTCCCCCGTAGATAAAATCTACTCACCTGATCTGCGCTCGCCGGTGCCGACGTCGCTACCCGCTTTCTTGTCGTCTCGAAGTCCACCTGGGGTACCTACATGTCACCACGTATCGTAACGCATAAAAACCACATCCGAAATCCAAACGGTATACGAAAACCAATTCGGCACGCGTATCACGCATAGGTCAAAACCTATCGTCTACGCATGCAAGAATAGCCAAACCAACCCTCGATGTCGATGTACAAACATCAAACCATCGAGAAAAACCCAAACACACCAATCGTGATTTCAAAACACACTAATTATAATATGAAATAGGTTAAAATTCAGAAAAACCTCAAACTCACTTTAAAAGCTATTTTTCCGAAAACCTAGCAAGCAAAATTAACCGTTTTAGTACAAAACTTGATGTTTAAATAAATCTAGCGGCCACAATACTCATCAAATATCTTAAATAAGTCATACAAACCATTTCCATAATTTACTCTCATCAATTTTCATTAAACCCAAAAACCTAGTTTGCAACGTTTAAGTAATTTGGACAATTTACATATAACAATTTGCAATTTAACAACCAAACTAGGTTTTACATAATTTAAGATGTCAAACTATACATTTCAACCTTAATGATATAATAAAAACCCGAATTTAAAACACAACCCTCACTAGATTTTTAATTTCATCTAATTATGCAATAACAAAACCTAGTAAGCAAAATAGCTTAAATTGGACGATTAAAAAGTGGCAATTTGTAATATAGCAACTAGCTTAGATTTGTACATGTCATAACATGTTAATCTACCCATCACAACCATAATCCTATGCTAGAAACCCTAATTTACATTCAAACTCTTTCTTAAATTTTCAATCTTGAAATTAGAATCAATTAATTAGCTAATTAAACTAATTTAAAGTAGCTTATCAAAAATTAAACACTTGGGTTAGGATTATACCTCCAAACCATGAGATCAAACTTAAGATCTAGCCTCCCAAAATGCTCTCTAGCTCCAAGATCCATACTAGAATAGGCCAAGGAGAAATGGGTAGAGATTGGATTTGGAGTTGGTGGAAATCTTGTGTTGATTTTTGAAGAAAAATGGAGAATTTTTTGAGAGGAAAATGGCTGAAGCATTTGGGGGAGGCTGCTCCTGCACATGGAGAAGGGATTCGGCCAAGTAGGAATAGGGTTGTGGGTGTGTGGGTAATTTACCAAGTCAAGTGAATAAAAAAGAAATCTATACCTCATTACCTTTACACCATATCTCATTATCTATCATTATTCTATTAATTTGTATACTTTGAGGAGAAAAGAAGTGGTCAAGTGGGGAAGTGTGGGATGGCTGCAGATTTTTGGGTCAGCCATGAGGGAGAGGGGTGAGTGTGTGGGGTATGTGTATTAAATTTCCAAGAAAACCCCCTTCAAAACACATATTTGCAACTTACAACAATTTCCAATTTTAAATTTAGTTTTCCCTTAATTATAACCAATTAGAACTTGAAATAAAGAGCTAAAAATTTATATTACTAACTATATTTTAGTTATCATGGTTCTATAGTGTGTAATTAGCCTATTCAAATTTGTATTTATCGCTAATTTAATGTATTTTAACAGCTTAAAATAATATTTAAAAAAATAATTTCGGAAAATTTTCAGAAAATTAGAAATTTTACCAGTGGCTCAATAAACACCAAATACTAGCAATTATATAGCTAGAATATGTAAATTTAATTTTAAATTAAAAGATATTTATATTTTGACTTTTTACGGAAACCCCCCTTATTTTACCGATTTTCAAAACGTTACACCACGGGATTTTGATGTGATCAAAAGTCCGTCGCAATCACGTAGTGTACGCAGATACACGTCGGGTAACATCATTAGATAGCCACGCCCCTTAGCCCCGACCAAGTGACTGTAGGAGAACCCCGTCGCCAAAAGCATCCGTTCGGGTGCTCGCGGCAGCGGTGTTCCGCCTTAGTGCACTTTGTCGACGGCATCGGGGGGTGCGGCCGTCTACTAATGTTTCCGACGAGCATTCTATCAGGATGTCGGGAATCTTGTTGAATTGCCCGACTAGATATTGAAAAATGTTTTCGAGATCGAGACTAAAATGCGGGGTTTATAATTGTTAGGCATGCGATGTCTAAGGTTCATTTGGTTAGGCATGCGATGTCTAAGATGGTTGCGGATTCCAACCGTTGTAGTTTTTCATTTTCTTTTCTGTGACCGTAAGTGTAATATGTGGTGTATCGCCGATTTCGTTGCTATATGTCAACGACAATTGGGATACACATATTTACTTACGTTGATGGCATGTGATGTTATGTGTTGCATGGATATGTTATATTGGATAGTCGTGTTTGAATAGCCAGGGGTTTTATGTGAGATGAGAGTTTTTATTTTCATTCATGTAAAATTCATTGTATGTAATATTCTTTTACTGGGGAACTTCCAGGTTGAGGATGATGTCACCATTGTATATTATTTACTTTTCCGCATTAGAATGGACCCAAGGTGGGGAGCACAAGTAACTGGGTTCTAGGGTCCAGTGGGAGACCATCTCTAGGAGTCGAGATCGGGTCTCCTAACTCTAGAACTGGTAGGTTTTCTTGCCGCTCACGTAGGGGTCTAGGGGTGTGGGATTGGCTATTCATCACGACCGTGGAATCCGTGTTTTATACAGGCTTAAAATAAAACCCGGAAATCCTAGTATATCCAATATTTCATATGTTGTTTTCTGCTGCGATATCTGTGATGTGATCATTTGATATACTGATGAGATGAATACAGGATATAGTATATGTGAAATATTATATAGACGTTGCATATGTTTTACACCCGCGCTAGCACTGCCCCGCTCTGCCGTTAGTTACCTAACCTAACGGTGCACGAGGGGACATCGAGGCGAATGTGGATGGCATAAGCGTACGTTATATTTATCTGTGATTTTTAGGTAACTCAAAATGATGGGACTTCATTAATGAGATTAATGAAATAAATGAAACCTAAAAATGTTGTAGAAACTTGTCTCGAAAACTGGTAGCTCTAGTTCTTGCTTTGCATAGCGGTATTCCTTGTAGAATATCCAGCACCTTATTCGATAAGGAAAGAGCCGAGATCCCTTCAACGGGAGTGACCTCTTTAGCAAAACTAGCAGATGCTACAAACTCGGTTTATCTTTTGACTGCTTTTATGGTTTTTTCTTTGCATAGCGGTATTCCTTGTAGAATATCCAGCACCTTATTCGATAATGAAAGAGCCGAGATCCCTTCACCGGGAGTGACCTCTTTAGCAAAACTAGTAAAAGCCTAAAAACACTCCATTTCAAAATCACTCGATTCTACGATGATATCAAGTTCATTACGTAAAAGGTTTTCTTAAAAACCCGTCGTAGCCCTCCGTCACTTTAGGAAGTAGAGTACTTAGTATTCGTACTGTGTTTGTTGACCTTAGTTAAGGCGCAGTGTGCAGTAGCTAAGTGATGTCTTCCTACATAGCATATGATGCGATTAATTAGGACAGTCATGTGACATTGTTGACCATAATTAAGGGTCATGTGGGTGGGTCTAATTAATCATGAAATGAACGGGTAGAACATGACTAGTGCTTATGATTTGTTGACCATAGTTAAGGTCATAATTCAGTAGGGGTAAAATATTCTGGAATTTCAAGTGTTGAAATTTGCAATGAGATTGCATACCTCCTATGAGATAGTTGGATTCAGATAACCACTGTGAGTAAGAGTTACTCCTGGGAGAGTTTTACACATTACAATTAGCCAATCAAGTAGGTGTCTAGAAAGGTATTAACGAGGTTATGCCTCTGGGAAAATGAGGTTTATTTTAATTAGGTCCGTACGAAAGCACGAGGAACCTCCCTCAAAGTACTGACACTGGCCTGGCCGAAAGATTGGCGAACTTGTAGGGTGTAATTAATCCCGGCTAGTCTTTCCTTTTAGGGTTTGAAGGAAGATTTGACTAAAATAGTGGGAGACATCCTGATTAGATAAATTAATAACCAATCTAATCTTGCAAGAGCATACGCTGAGTGTTTTCTTCTCTCTCTCTCCAGGTAGCGACCATGTCACGCCTTAATCTAGATAATAATACGGATGTATTGACCGAACCCGCTTATTATACTGAGCTGGGGAACGTTGGTCCCGCTCTAACTTATAATTGTTATAAGACCAAGCAGGAAATAGGGGATTACCAGAATTCCCGTGCCACCCAAACGAAGAAAGAGCATGATGATGCATCATCTTCGGGTGTGTTCATTAACGAGAACTGTTTCTCAGTATCCTTTACGTCCTGGGAATAAGATACCGGATCAGGATCCTGCAAATATAATCTGTTACATGCGCTAAAGATAGGTATAGAACTGAGAACGGGTGATAAGTTTCAAGAGTTGGAAATGGTGCAAGTGTTGCAGCGAAGTATGTTGGCAGTTATCACCCTGTATTACCAAATACATTGATTCTGAACGAATGTTATTAGATACCGAACCTGATATACAACATCATATCAGTTTCTTTATTTAGTAAAGAAGGATATAATTTTGTATTGTTGGATAATGTTTTGAACATTTTCCTATATCAAGAGTTGATGGTTCAGGCACGTTATTTAAAATCATATACGTTCTAAATCAAATCATAGTTCTTAACGTACAAAACATGGAAAAGTTCAGAAATGAACGAATCCTTCTTGAGGCATTGTAGACTAGGTCATATCAATGCGGCCCGACTAGTTAAGTTACATATAGATGCATATTTAAATCTGTTTGAACTTACGTCTTGTGAAACTTTCCAGTCATGTCACAAAGATAAGATGACCATAGCTCCGTTTATTGGAAACAGAGAAAGAGTTAATGAACTCTTGGGATTGATACAAGATGATGTATGAGGTCCCCTGTCTACACAAGCCAGGACTGGTTGTTTGTACTTCATTACATTCACTGATGATCTCTCAAGATTCAGACATATGTTCCTGTAGAAACACAAGTCTGAAACTTTTGAGAAATTCAAAGAATATAAGTCAGAAGTAGAGAACCACAATGGTTATAAGTATTATGTCCTTTGATGAGATCAGGGAGGAGAATACTTGAGCACGGAATTCCTTGACTATTCTAAAGGATAATGAGATTCTCTCTCGGCATTACTCCTCCGAATACACCACAACACGTTGGTATATCGGGGCGGAGCAATCACACCTTATGTGATATGGTGTGCTCTATGATGAGTACTACTGAGTTACCTGTTTCCTTTTAGAGATTATGCACTTTAGAAGCTGCATACCTATTGAATAGGGTTCCAACCAAATAAGATGCCTACCATTCCATATGTGATATAGTATGGGAAGAGCCCATCTCTTAAGGATGTTAAGATTTGGGGTTGTCTGGCCTATGTCTAAAAGCAAGATCCGTACAAGCTCGAGGCAATGTCAGTTCTGTGAAAGTTTGTTGGATATCCCAAGCATTCTCAAGGGAATATCTTCTACCATACTGAGGAGCAAAATGTGTTTTGTTTCTCAGAATGCCACCTTTTTGAAAGGGAATTTCTTGTGAAGAAATTAGTGGTCATGAGGTAGAACCGGAAGGAGTTCCGGCTATACAAACTGCAGCTGATGATTTGGTAAACCCGGAGGATTCAATAGTTTCGAACGAACCTCAGCCTCTCCGTCGATCTGGTAGGGTTCCTCATCTACCTGAGAGATACTTCGGTTTTCACTATGACAGTGGGAACGAGGATTGCATCATGAGAGGATGACCCAACTGGTTTCGAGTGGGGACTCTGTAAGAATGGCTGGATGCTAAGCGATCTGAGATGGAATCCATATACACCAACAAAGTATGGACTTTGGTTGCTTTATCTGAAGGGTTAAATCCCAATCAGGAGCAAGTATATCTTGAAAAGTTTACTTGGTGTACATGGAAAAGTTGAGACTTTCAAAGCTAAGACTTGATGTAAAAGTTTGTCGTCATAGACCAGGTGTGGATAATGATGAAACCTTTTCTAGTGCCTATGCATAAGTCCATCCAGATCCTACTTGCCATTTCGACATACCATGACTACGATATCTGGCGGTTAGGTGTCATGACTGCTTTTCTAAATGGTGATTTAGAAGAGAGCGTCTATAAGTACACAGCCAGAGGGCTTCGTAGACAGTGGGAGTAGCGGAAACGTGTGCAAGTTGCTTTATGGGATAAAACAGGTATCGCGGAGTTGGAACTTCTGTTTTTGATATGGTAATCAAAGAGTTTGACTTCATCAAAATGGTAGATGAACCTTATATATACAAAAGGGCAGTAGGGAGTATGGTGGTGATCCTCATATTGTACGTGGATGACATACTCTTGATAGGGAAGAAGTTTCCTATGCTACGCTCGGACAATCTCCTCTTATAACATGGATTCTCCATATAGGATCAAAGTGACACCTCCTAAATCCTGGGTTTTGGATCTATGAGATAGATCTAAAAGGATGTTAGGATTCTCACTAGGTGTAGTGAGATGGTATCAATCGATCCTGGGGAGAATCACTGGATAGCATCTAGGGTGGTAAGGTCGACTGAATGTCAGTCACAGGCATTGTCTTTACCCTCAGTGGAGGGACGGTATGTTGGAAGAGTTCAAAGCTAGATACCGTGGCATACTAGACGATAAAGGCTGGATACATTGCTACCTACGATACTACCAAAGAGGTAGTCTGTGTAGGGTTCCTAGGCACACCCATGAGGTTCTACAAGTGATCAAACATGGCCAATTCAAAAATTTCCTATGTGCCGAGAAACCCTAAACAAGATCGTAACTAGAGGATAAGCGATGCAAGCAAGTAAACAACTTTATTGCTAAAGGAAAGTGACTACAACCTTTGTAGATCCGATCCTCCACTTCCTTGGCTCCATGATGACGTCCCTCCGCTGTACCCATCGGAATCCGGACTCTAGCGTCGGCTTCATCGGAGAAATGGGCGGGCTAGGTCGTCGACTTCGATGCCGAAGATGATCTACGTCGAGGCAACTCAAGATCAAGCTCCAACTTCACCAAGTCATGAAACTTGTGAAGAAAACACCCTATACTACATGGCAAGTGGTAGAGGATGAAGAAATAGGAAGTGGGTTCACTTTAGAATTGGATTTCTCACTCTTTTTCTTAAGGCACCATTGTTGGTAGCAATCTTTTTCTTCATCTTCAAGAAGAAGAAGAAGAAGAAAAAGAATATGATAAGTTATATTCAAAATAGAAAATAAAATGAATACTTATCATATGGCAACCATGGTTAGGTGTAGAGAATAGACTATGGTTAGTTTAAATGGTTAGGGTTAAGCATGAGACAAAAATGGTGGACTTGTTCAAAGCTTCATGAAACTTCAACAAGAAAACAAAGAAAGCCACCATTTCTTATTTATCTTTCCAAAATAAAAAAATAAATAAATGAACAAGAAAAATGTAAACCCTAATCATTAACTTAACCATGGTTTAATTCTTTACACAAACCCAAGTGAGCATGTATCATCAAACATGATACAAACAAGTGCACAAAAGTATATCACATATACAACTTGTGCATTTCAAGTGAGAAAATCCATTTAAAGTGAACCAATACTAGTTAATGCAAACTAATATATCAAATATATAATTATGCATTAAATCAATACTTGATTTAACGATCCGGTCATATCGCATATAACCGACTAATATCCAATGTATCGGCTTATCGAATCAATCCTCGATTCGATGACTAGGTTATATCACATACAACCATTCGATACATTCATCGCGAGAATAGAATATGGTATCACATACACGCATTATTCTCGGTCCCGCACATATCTCATATGCGCTCCTATTTCGTTTCGCTTGAGCCAGGAAACCTCTGTGTAAGACTCTAAAGACTCGTCAATACGCCGGCAGCAGGTGATGATCATATCATACACCCACAAGCCGCAAGCGGTCTGCTAAACGTAAATGCCACCCGGGTATTGAGCGATCAGAATATCGACGAGCAAGCTCGCTCACACTCCTGTGAATCCAACCAGTAACACTTACCGTACAGTCCGGTCTTTTCGTCTGATATGTCGCATATCTCGCCTAGGGGTGGTAAACGTCAGACCCAGTAGCTCGATAAGTCATGCCGATAAAAGGTCCATAACATGTGTGAAACTACTGATAACACTTACCAGTAGATCACTGCAACCCTGGCCAGGGATTTCCTGTTATGGCCAGTCGTGCATAGCGCAACATCAACCCCCAATACCGGGAGGGACGAATCCCCTCCTATCGCTCAATGCCTCCATGTGAATCGGGACTGTACCTAAAAACCACCTGTTTGCATGCCTCAGTTGAGCCGTGGTTGGGTGGAAATCAAAGCACAGTGGGAGACACACAAGACTCTATGACGATCTTGTTGCGCCACGGCAGCGCCCCGGCCGTCTTACTCGAGGCCAAAATGCGGAATCAAAATTTTTCCTTGCTCGGAAACCGGCGCTACCGCGGACAATGAAAACCCGGATCGTTTACCATTAACCTAAAGCTAGCATTCAAGAGATAGGGTGAGAAGTATACCGAGTGATCCGAGTCCTCCGGTCTTCTCGACATCGTCCCGATCTCCCGCGGAAAGTGTAGTCTCCATATCGTCGCCTCCTCGCCGGAAAGGGCACCACATCGCCTGCGTCTTTTACGGGCTCCCGCCTCAATACCGAGGCAACTCGGGCATGAAGCCGGCAACTCGACATGCTCAAGATATGCTGTAGAATGTGTAGTGTAGTGTCTCACTTGGGTTTTGGTTGCCTTGATGGAGGAAATGAGATAAGAAAAATGGTGCTTGCATTTTTCTAGCATGAATGAGATCAAGAAGATGAAACTCTCAAGAATGAAGAACTCTCTCCTTCTTCTTCTCTCTTTCTTTTTCTTCTTTCTTTTTCTTCTTCTCTCTTTTCTAATGAAAAACTTATCCTACAAATGAGAATGGTGGAGGAGGTAATATCAAGAAAGAAGGGAGGTGAGTGTAGGGTAAAGCAAGTGGTGACTATATCCTAAACATCATGATAACAATCTCACATCACTTCTAATCAAGAATCAAATCCTTTCTCATCAACAAAAAGCAAATGATAAGAAAGGTATCAAAAGATGCTTTCATAATAAATCATCTTACAAATAAAACCTCCACCAAATGTAATTTGCAAAACTGCAAATTACCCCCTCCATCGAAAAGTCCGGCCGGGAAAGAACAAAGGAAAACCGGCCGGAACGGAATGCAAACTGGCAACTCTAGAAAACTGGTCCCGTAATAAATTACAGGAAAACCCCGATACTGTGCATACACACCCGCATCTGTATTCCGACCGGATACAAATGCAATGAGACAAAATCTACACTGTACTAAACTAGGACCGGCTTAAACCAAAGCCGGCTAGTAAAATCCGTTCGATCCTGATCCGTGCAATACCGCACGTATCTGATCGAACCCTGCCATATAACTATACGGCTACTAGTACAAAACTGTCCGATCCTGATCCGTACAATACCGCACGTATCTGATCGGACCCTGCCATATCTCCATACGGCCTCTACAGCGTTTCGCCCGAAAGCTTGAGTAACTGTAAGTGTGGTGGACTGTAAAGACTCGTCAATACTATGGCTGTGGATTTAACCACTAGCACGTCAGAGGTATTAGCCAATACGTGACGGGCCACCAGCTATTGACCAAAAGGGACGTCGATGAGCGAACTCATCCTGACACCCTACTGAGCCTGTCAGTGACAATATCCGTACAGTCCGGTCCGTTCGTCTATGAGCATCGCATGTCGGGCCTAGGGGGTTGGTAAAAGTCAGACCCCCAAAAGCGGTACAAGTCGTGTCGGAGTGTAGCCCAGAACGCCCTGAGATACTACTGGAATACCTACCAGTAAATCTCCTGCCTCGGCCGAGGGCTTTGCGTAATGGCTCTCCTAGACACAGTGCGACCCCACCCCCAATACCGGGAGAGACGAACCCCTGAAGATCCGCTCACTGCCTCCATGTGGCTCGGGACTGTACCCAACTAAAACCTGTTTGCATGACTCCTTTGAGCCGTGGTAGGGTAGTAATCAAAGTACAGTGGGAACTCACACGAGACAAATGACGATCCCCAGGTCAATGAACTAACCTGTACACATGTCACCAGGGAACTGCTATCTGACGTCTGGTATAATCCCAACTGGCAGGTTCCCGGCGAGTCCTGTCCGGTGTACTCATAACCCAATGAGCACCTGTATACATCTTAGGTGAACCAACTGACACCAGTGGCTTGTGAGACCGGCCACCGCCCCTCGTCGGGGTCTCGACTGTATACACTAGTCTACTAATGGAGTATCGATGCCCTGTCTCGAAACTCCTACGACTAGGGACCTTTTAAGGATGTGCTTATAGACTACCAGCTCCCACGTATATGATCGCCATCATACTGCCGGCAGTCAAGCAAGAATCCTAGGGGCTCTATCAACGTGTAATAGCGACATGTCAGGTCACCTAAAGCAGTACACGATGATAAAGATAAACCAGATAGCATACTATCATCTCGAGTAAGACTGTCCTGCCGGGATAGGTCCTCCCTCAATCATTGCAATCACGTGCCTGTGATCCAATAATTGACTCTGAGGGCACTATCTCCAACAATCTCCCACTTACACTCAAGGCTAATTATTGCGATGCCGCATACTCACAGCCCGTGTGATACCGAACACCCAACTCCTCTACTAGTCAGTCTCACAAAACCCGTTTGCGAAACTATTGCGTTCGAGGAATAGCCTCAGTGAGTGGATCCGCTGTGATGTTTCTTTCTATGTCTCTCTATATCTCAAGTTCACGGAGAAAGCCATCTCCCGAAATGAGCAATACCTGTCTTAGAATGTCTGGATGTCTGATGGGACCTAGCTCATTAATGAACTCCAAATCCAAACTTCTTAGACTGTATCGTCAACTGAACTCAATCAGTATCCTGCGCCATGCCACCCTCAGTATTGCCTTGGACCACCTGTCCAAAATACTGCCCCTCGTCAGAAGGAAAACTATAACTCTAACAACCTCCTTGTCATCCATGTCACCTCGGAAGCCTGGAATGATAACTGTCTCCCAAATGAGGCTGTCGTTATCATATCCCTAGAACATCCACTTATGTTCTAAGTCTGCTTCCGACTGTTTCTCCAGGATTGGATCAATATCAACTTATTGCATCTAGTGCAAGAACAACATCTGGTGTGGTACCTGACATCTCATGATTGACTCAATTGCCTAAGCAAGTAATCTGCCAATCATGAGTATCCCTCTCCCCTTTAGTCTATAAGACACCTTTAGAGAGAGTGACTCCATCAACTGCAGGTACACTACCGTGTCAGGAGTCGTCCATTCTAAATACTCATAGAATGCTGTCAAGGTACCCAGATTGGGAAACCACCCAAATCTAGATCTAAAACCATAGATCTAGTAACCAGTATGTCTGACATAATGTCCAAATCCCATACGGAGAAAACACTGTGTGACGACCAAAGTATAACCGATCGTAGTATAGGAATATCACTTCCTACTACCTTCTCAACAGATCCACCTCTTATTCTGATGACGTCAAACCTATGACTGTCACATCAGAAATAGATGATCTATCTCCGCTACATCTGCTTTAGTCTATAAATAGACATAAGCCTGATGTCCACCAATGCTTCCGCTGCTCCCACTGACTACGACAACCCTCTGGCAGAGTCATATAGACGTGCACTTCTAAAGCTAGTTTAGAACGACGCTATACTCATCCTCCTGCCGGGTCTCGCAGCCTGGAACAACAATAATGGCAAGTGTGGGTAAACAAGAACTTCCCTGTCACCGTCCTTGAGGCTACCGGAGTACCTCTCGGGTGCCTGAAGTTACCCACCGTATCTGCGGAGTGGCCAATGGAATGTCAAACCAGATTGAATCTCTAGGTTCCTTATCAAATCTTCAGTAATCGTTTGCGGTTCTGGAATTACTTCCAGTTCTACCATACTCCCACTACTGTTTTCTGAAAAAATCCATTTCTTTTAAAATTGTGGCGAGTCTAGAACAATATTTCTATTGAACTGCCAGATGGTAGAAAGTCAACCCTCGTCATAGCCTGGGTCAACCCACAAACAGCCACTACAGAAACGTGCCTTGAGTTATCCGGAGTCTGGTTTTAAGCATAAGCCGGAGAACTCCCCGTACCTTAACAATGTCAAGATATGAACTGTTCTATATCCAATACAGAAACAGAGGCACTGATTTAATTGAACCAGATTCAAATCATGCAGCTGTCACCAGTGCATGTCAACTAAATGGAAGGAGGCCGATCAGCGTTACTCAACTTAGGAATGCTTCCAATTATGAGTATCCTGAAAGAGAAGCAAGTTCCCTTAATCATTACTATCAACTGAATACCATACACAAGTATCTACATCTTCGATCACTTTGAAGAATCCCGATACTTGCTATACCTGGTTCTCTACTCTATTCAAATACCTATAACTCCTCAAAACTTAGACCCTGTGTTTCCACGAAACACATGTCTAAGAACCAGAGAAGTTAAAAGTAAACAGAATATAGTATGAGGACCAACCCCTCTGTCCTGATGGACACTGGACAACATATAATACTCTGTATAAGTCCGCTGAGTCTAACAACTCTTTCACTGTGCGTCATAGGTTGAAAACTGTACTTATGGTTAAGAAGAATTACACCGTTGTTTAATGCTCCTTACCTAACCATCCACTGATATAGGTAAATGTCATCGACATAATATCAAAAGGTATATCTCACTCTATGAAAATAGACGTACAGATATATCAATTTGAAATTGGTGCATAACCGCGGATATTCAAAACCAAATAATTGCCGTCCGGCAAACAACCCAGGTGACTTCCTCAAATAATGAGGATGATCACCTAATTCCCAATAACTTACTCCCACTCATCATCTGTAAAACCATACAGATGTGAGAATCATACCTGGTAAATACATACCCTGGAGTAAGTGTCTAATCGGGAAATCAGTTTTCAATTAACAGTACACAGTGAAACTGAAACATTGAAATGTTTCGTTGGGGTATCCTGGTATTCCTAGTAATGCCTCTTCCATCATCCAGATTCACAACTGTAACCGTATAATTCTTTGCCACCTCTCCAAATCCCTTCATATGTCTTTAGTCATTACCTTCTGTACACTCCTTTAGGCCAAATGGTTTTCTTCCTTCCCTACCGTTTGGCACCAGCCTATGGTTTGGAAGAAGACTATCCAAAAAGCATAAAGGGTATACTGTCCTAATCCTAGGAACACTCGCATCGCGAGAGAAGGTGAAGATAAAAGACACCTGAATGTACTTTATTCCTATTTCTCCTGAACCAGAATCCATCCCCGAACAGGAACAAGTTCCTTTCGAGTTCGTATATAACCATACGATGGATTATCCAATAAAATGGGATCTTCGTAGTGATACGGAGTGTCCTGGAGAAATACAAAGGTGATTTCGGATTGGCGAAGAAATACTTGGTTTGGTCGTGAATAGCAGTCGCAACTTACTTTGCCCTCTTACTAATCCTTTGCTTTGTCTTAACTTAATACCTCCTGTACACCGTTTAGGCTAACTGGTTTTCTTCATTCCCTACCGGTCGGCACCAGCCTATGGTTTGGAAGAAGACTATCCAATTTGCGTAATAGGTGTACTACTCCTAAACCAAGGAGTACTCGCAACCTGAGAGAAGGTGAAAAGAAAAGACAACTGAATAGTCCTATCCGTTTTCTCCAAAACCGGAAACCATCCTCGAAGTCCTTCGAGTTCGTATATAACCATACGATGGTTTTGTCCAATGGAAGTGGACGTTCGCAGTAATGCGGGGTGTCCTGGAGAAAAGGGTAAAAGTAGGAGTGGCAATGAGGTCTGCAACTCAGACAATCCAAAAGCCAGTGTTAAGAAGGTTCGGTCAACTTGGTCACTGAGTCAGAGTCCAGGGTCGGGTCAATGGTCGCTGCCAAAGAGAGAGAGAAAAGAAACACTCAGTGTGCACTCTAACCTAGATCAGAATGGTTATCACTTTATCTAATCAGGAAACCTCCCACTGTACCTCAAATTCTCTTCCAAACCTGAAAGAAGAATTAGTCGGGGTCACCCGAGGAGTAAACTAACTCATCAGTGGGAATCGGGATCCAACTATCATCGCATGATAACTTGACGGAATCCACTCAAGTCACCACACTCCTGAAGGTATGCGCATGCCTAGCAAGTTTCAGTTCTTTTGAAACTCCCGATGTGATTTTTACCCCAAGCGGTTTATGACCTTGACTAGGTCAACAAACCATAAACCGCCAGTCAAGTTCAACCCGTCATTATTCTGGATTGCATTAAACCCACCCGTACGTGCCCTTGACTAGGTCAACATGGCCGCACGACTGTCCTAACCAATCCAACTTATGCAACAAACAAGTACCACTTAGCTACCGAACACTACGTCTTGACTAGGTCAACAAACGCAGCACGAATACCAAATAATACCTGTAGGAAATGACGGAGGGCTACGGCTGGTTTTTGGCGAAAAACCTTTAACGTAATGAACTTGATATCGTTGAAGGAACTGCATAGTTTTTATAGAAATATAGTGACGAAAGCCTTCGCTAAAGAGGTCACTCCCGGTGAAGGGATCTCGGCTCTTTCCCCGTAGAATGAGGTGCAGGATATTCCAACTGAATATCACGATGCAAAGCAAAAGTAATCGGCTATAGTGAAGTTAATGCCCTGACGCAAACTTCTGTCCAAGGGGTCACTCCCGATGAAGGGAGCTCGGCCCTTGCCTCGTCGACTGAGGAGCAGGATATTCCAAATGAATACCATGATGCAAAACAAAAGTGAACGTCCTGGCAATAACAGCTTTTTTTGAAAAAAGTTCCAACAACATCAGAATAGGTTTGTTTATCTTGCATTGATCCGAATCAACGCAGTCCCATCAATTAATCACACCACAAAGAACGAAAATATACTGATGTACGTATATGCCATCCGTATTCGCCACTGGGTCCCGTCATCACCCGTTAGGTTACTTAACTAACGACAGAGCGGTGACTGGACTAGCGCGGATGCAAAACATATACAACATCTACTAATATATATACCAATATATTATATTTCGCTCAAGGCGTGATAAGAAATGCAACATCACAGAAATGTACAGCATCACAGAACAATACAGATATCCGGAATCCCCGGGTTTCACAGAGCCGCTGATGAAACCCGAGGTTCCCCTGGTCGTGTGGATAGCCTGTGCAATGAAATCCTAGACCCCTACGGGCGCGGCAAGTCACCCGCCAAAACCTGAAGCGAGGCAGCCCCTTCCAGCACCGTGAATGGACCACCCAGCACTTCATGGAGTCCGGTAACTTGGACACCCCTCCTGGGTCAACCTGTACCCCCTACGAGTGCGGCGAATAGCCCGCCAATCCTAGAGTGAAGCCCCCTCCGTCTCAATGCCATGAGATGCGGGCCCGTTGCCCTCTAGAACCCGGCTATCCGTGCACCGCTCCGCGGGGTAATCCTAGTACAGAAAGTAAAATATACATACACCGGGTACATCGACCGCAACCAGGTCGTGCCACAAAAGATTAATACAAACTGGCAGTGACGGCAGTCCACAAGTCGGACGCTCGCCCCGCAATATCAAATGTACATAATACAACAAAACTGCACTAGCATTGCATCCAGGCTATCCCCCACGACCGATCCGCAACATCACAGCATAAACATAGAACATCAACGTGAAAGTCACGTTCGCAAATCCGTCTAACCGGGCTATAGCAGTTAGACGGGATTTACCGATCAAGTGACATTCACGGTCGCAGATATAATGTAAATACTGTGAAATAATGTGTTTAAAATTTTCCGATTGATCAAACCTTAACAAGTGGGCCCCAAACAAAACTGTAGCACTCACAGAAAACCTGGGCCCATTTTTAATATTCCAAAACCCCTAATTTAAGCCCACAAGCCCACTGCAAAAAATTAATCACACGAACCCATACTCCTGCGGCGGAAGCGCGGCCAAAAGGGGGTTTTGGCCGCCCTTCCGCGGTCGTACGGAGGAATCGTGTCACCAAATTTTTCCAGTGTTCTTAGAACTCCCTGCACATCATTCTGAGACCACCTGAAAAATTTTTAGACTCCAAAAAATTTCGACAGAAACTGATGTCAAGGAAAAATACGGTTTTTGGAATTTCGGTCGATCGGAACTGAAAAACACATTAGAACAAGCTAGGTAAGGTTAATGGCGTGGCTCTGATACCATGTTGCGCCACGGCAGCGCCCCGGCCGTCTTACTCGAGGCCAAAATGCGGAATCAAAATTTTTCCTTGCTCGGAAACCGGCGCTACCGCGGACAATGAAAACCCGGATCGTTTACCATTAACCTAAAGCTAGCATTCAAGAGATAGGGTGAGAAGTATACCGAGTGATCCGAGTCCTCCGGTCTTCTCGTCAACGTCCCGATCTCCCGCGGAAAGTGTAGTCTCCATATCGTCGCCTCCTCGCCGGAAAGGGCACCACATCGCCTGCGTCTTTTACGGGCTCCCGCCTCAATACCGAGGCAACTCGGGCATGAAGCCGGCAACTCGACATGCTCAAGATATGCTGTAGAATGTGTAGTGTAGTGTCTCACTTGGGTTTTGGTTGCCTTGATGGAGGAAATGAGATAAGAAAAATGGTGCTTGCATTTTTCTAGCATGAATGAGATCAAGAAGATGAAACTCTCAAGAATGAAGAACTCTCTCCTTCTTCTTCGCTCTTTCTTTTTCTTCTTTCTTTTTCTTCTTCTCTCTTTTCTAATGAAAAACTTATCCTACAAATGAGAATGGTGGAGGAGGTAATATCAAGCAAGAAGGGAGGTGAGTGTAGGGTAAAGCAAGTGGTGACTATATCCTAAACATCATGATAACAATCTCACATCACTTCTAATCAAGAATCAAATCCTTTCTCATCAACAAAAAGCAAATGATAAGAAAGGTATCAAAAGATGCTTTCATAATAAATCATCTTACAAATAAAATCTCCACCAAATGTAATTTGCAAAACTGCAAATTACCCCCTCCATCGAAAAGTCCGGCCGGGAAAGAACAAAGGAAAACCGGCCGGAACGGAATGCAAACTGGCAACTCTAGAAAACTGGTCCCGTAATAAATTACAGGAAAACCCCGATACTGTGCATACACACCCGCATCTGTATTCCGACCGGATACAAATGCAATGAGACAAAATCTACACTGTATTAAACTAGGACCGGCTTAAACCAAAGCCGGCTAGTAAAATCCGTTCGATCCTGATCCGTGCAATACCGCACGTATCTGATCGAACCCTGCCATATAACTATACGGCTACTAGTACAAAACTGTCCGATCCTGATCCGTGCAATACCGCACGTATCTGATCGGACCCTGCCATATCTCCATACAGCCTCTACAGCGTTTCGCCCGAAAGCTTGATTAACTGTAAGTGTGGTGGACTCTAAAGACTCGTCAATACTATGGCTGTGGATTTAACCACTAGCACGTCAGAGGTATTAGCCAATACGTGACGGGCCACCAGCTATTGACCAAAAGGGACGTCGATGAGCGAACTCATCCTGACACCCTACTGAGCCTGTCAGTGACAATATCCGTACAGTCCGGTCCGTTCGTCTATGAGCATCGCATGTCGGGCCTAGGGGGTTGGTAAAAGTCAGACCCCCAAAAGCGGTACAAGTCGTGTCGGAGTGTAGCCCAGAACGCCCTGAGATACTACTGGAATACCTACCAGTAAATCTCCTGCCTCGGCCAAGGGCTTTGCGTAACGGCTCTCCTAGACACAGTGCGACCTCACCCCCAATACCGGGAGAGACGAACCCCTGAAGATCCGCTCACTGCCTCCATGTGGCTCGGGACTGTACCCAACTAAAACCTGTTTGCACGACTCCTTTGAGCCGTGGTAGGGTAGTAATCAAAGTACAGTGGGAACTCACACGAGACAAATGACGATCCCCAGGTCAATGAACTAACCTGTACACATGTCACCAGGGAACTGCTATCTGACGTCTGGTATAATCCCAACTGGCAGGTTCCCGGCGAGTCCTGTCCGGTGTACTCATAACCCAATGAGCACCTGTATACATCTTAGGTGAACCAACTGACACCAGTGGCTTGTGAGACCGGCCACCGTCCCTCGTCGGGGTCTCGACTGTATACACTAGTCTACTAATGGAGTATTGATGCCCTGTCTCGAAACTCCTACGACTAGGGACCTTTTAAGGATGTGCTTATAGACTACCAGCTCCCACGTATATGATCGCCATCATACTGCCGGCAGTCAAGCAAGAATCCTAGGGGCTCTATCAACGTGTAATAGCGACATGTCAGGTCACCTAAAGCAGTACACGATGATAAAGATAAACCAGATAGCATACTATCATCTCGAGTAAGACTGTCCTACCGGGATAGGTCCTCCCTCAATCATTGCAATCACGTGCCTGTGATCCAATAATTGACTCTGAGGGCACTATCTCCAACAGATCTCGTGTCAACAGACTAAGCTGCACCAGTGTCACCAGAGAACTGCCATCTGACGTGAGGTATAATACCATCTGGGAGTTCTCGGCGAGTCCGTTCAGTGTTCCCAGTCTCCACTGAGCACCCGCATACCATCTCTGATGTCAAACACCAATGGATATGAGATCATCCATCACCCATCACATAGGTCGAGAAGATATACGCTAGTCTACTCTGGAATATCGATGCCCCGTCTCGATATTCCCATGACTAGGAACATTGAAGGATGTAATCATGGACTACCCAGGCCCCACTAGTATGATCTGCATCATAGTCCTGGACGTCGAGTACACATCCTAAGGGCTTTATCAACATGTAATCAGAGAGACAGAAAGTATACATGTTAAGATAAAGAGCAACCAGATAGCGTACTATCATGTCGAGCAAGAAAGTCCTACCTATATATGTCCCAGCATCCACTACAATATACATCCAATGTACAGTAATGGGCTCTAGGGCATACATATAACTAACAATCTCCCACTTGCACTCGAGCCATCTGTAGCAGTAGTTGTAGTATCTAATACTCAACCATCCCCTAAAAGACTCTCTTTGGGAAAAGGCCTTCGTGAGTGGATCCGCCGTGTTGTCCTCTGAGTCTATTCTCCCAACCTCGATCACCCTGGAGATCAACTATCTCCATGATTAGGAGATGCTGCCTCAGAATATGTCTGGGTCACTGATGGGACCTGGGTTCCTGGGCCAAAGCCACACTTCCATTGTCACACAATGGTGGGAACCTAGTTCATATTATGAACCAATATACACCCAAACTGCCTCTTTGGTAGTATCTTTAATAGCGATGTTACCAGCCTTTATCGTCTAGTTTGCCACGGTATCTAGCTTGGAACTCTTCCAACATACCGTCCCTCCACTGAGGGTAGAGACAATGCCTGCGACTGACATTCAGTCGTCTTTATCACCCTGGAACGTTTCCAGTGATTCTCCCCAGGATCGATTGATACCATTTCAATACATCTAGTGAGAATCCTAGCATCCAATTACATCTATCTCATAGATGAAAACTCAGGATTTAGGAGGTATCACTTTGATCCTATTGGAGATTCCTTGTGATAAGCGGAGATTGTCCGAGCGTAGTATAGGAAACTCTTTTCCTATCAAGAGTATGTTGTCCACGTACAATACGAGGATAACCACCTTACTCTCTACTACCGTTTTGTATATACAAGGTTCATCTACCATTTTGATTAAGTCAAACACTTTGACTACCACATCAATACAGATGTTCCAACTCCGCGATGCCTGCTTTATTCTGTAAAGCAACTTGCATACGTTTCCGCTGATCCCACTATTTACGAAGCCCTCTGGCTGTGTTCTTATAGACGTTCTCTTCTAAATCATTATTTAGAAAAGCAGTCATGGCACCCAACCACCAGATATTGTAGTCATGATATGCAGCAATGGCAAGTAGGATCTGGATGGACTTAAGCATAGTCCCTGGAAAAGGTTTCATCATTATCCACGCTTGGTTGATGACGAAAACCTTTAACAAGTCTAGTTTTGAAAGTCTCAACTTTTCCATCTACACCAAGTAATCTTATCAAGATATACTTGCTCCTGATGGGGATTTAACCCTTCAGATATAGCAGCCATAGTCCATACTTTGCTGGTGTACATGGATTCCATGTCAGATCGCTAAGCATCCAGCCATTCTTACAGAGTCCCTACTCTCGATGGCCTGCTCGAAACTAGTTGGGTCATCATCTCATGATGCATTCCTCGCTCCCACTGTCATCGAGAAACCGAGGTATCTCTCAGGCGGACGAGGAACTCTACCAGATCGGCGGAGAGGCTGAGGTTCGTCGGAAACTATTGAATCCTTTGGTTCTGCCAAATCATCAGCTGTAGTTTTGTATAGCTGGAACCTTTCCATTTCTACAGAATTGACCTTTCCTCGATCTTGTCCGGATTTTGCTTTTGACATAGGCCGGACAATCCCAAATCTTAACTTATTTAAGAGATGGGCTCTTCCCATACCATATCTCATATGGAGCGGTAGGCACTGATTTGATTCGAACCTAATTCAATAGGTATGCAGCTTCTCAAGTGCACAACCCCCAAAAGGAAATAGGTAACTCAGTAATATTCATCATAGAGCACACCATATCTAATATTGTGTGATTGCTCCGCCCCGATACACCGTTGTGTTGTGGTGTATTCAGAGGAGTAATACTGAGAGAGAATCCCATTTTCTTTTAAAATAGTCCGAGAATTCCATGCACAAGTATTCTCCTCCCTGATCTTATCATAGGACATAATACTTATACCCGTATTGGTTCTCTACTTCTAACTTATATTCTGTGAATACCTCAAAAGCTTCGGACTTATGTTTCAACAGGAACATATGACTGAATCTTGGGAGATTATCAGAGAATATAATGAAGTATAAAGAACCAGTCCTGGCATATGAAGACAGGAGACCTTACATACAGCATCATGTATCAGTCCCAAGAGTTCATTAACTCTTTCTCTGTTTCCAATAAACAGAGCTATGGTCATTTAATCTTTGTGACATGACTTGGCAAGTTTCACAAGATGTAAATTCAAACTGATTTAAATATGCATCTAAAATGTAACTTCAGCCAGTCGGGTCGCATTGATATGACCTAGTCTACAATGCCTCAAGAAGGATTCGTTCATTTCTGAACTCTTCCTCTTGTGTGTGTTCTGTATACTAGGAACTGTAGTTTGATTTAGAACGTCAATGCTTTTAGATAACGTGCCTGAACCGATCAAATTTTGATATAGGAAATGTTCAAAACATTATCCAACGATACAAAATTTTATCATTTCTTTACTAATAAAGAAACTGATATGATTTTGTAAATCAGGTTCGGTATCTAATAGCATTTGTTCAGAATCAATGTATTGGTAATACAGGGTGACAGTGACCAACAGACTTGGCTGCAACACTTGCCCCGTTTTCTGTCTCATGAAACTTATCACCCGTTCTCAGTTTTCTACCTTTTTGTAGCCCTATGTAAAAAATTACATATATGGGATCCTGATCCAGTATCAAATACCTAGGATGGAGAGGATACTAAGAAACAGTTCTTTGTAATGAACACACCCGAAGGAGATGCATCATATGCACTTTCTTCGTTTGGGCGGCATGGGAATCCTGGTATTCCCCTATTTCCTGCTCTGTCTTATAACAATTATAAGTTGGAGCGAGACCAACGTCCCCAGCTCAGTATAACAAGCGGGTTCGGTCAATACATCCATATTATTATCTTGATTAAGGCGTGATCTGGTCGCTACCTAGAGAGAGAGAGAGAAGAAAACACTCTGCGTGAGCTCTTGCAAGATTAGATTGGTTATATATTTTATCTAATCCGGATGGCTCCCACTGTTTTTATCAAATCTTCCTTCAAACCCTAAAAGGAAAGACTAGCCGGGATTACTTACACTCTACAGGTTCGCCAATCTTTCAGCCAGGCCAGTGTCGGTACTTTGAGGGAGGTTCCCCGTGCTTTCGCACGGACCTAATTACAGTAAACCTCGTTTTCCTAGAGGCGTAACCCCGTTGACACCTTTCTAGACACCTACTTGATCGGCTAATTGTAAAGTGCAAAACTCTCCCAGGAGTAACAATTACTCGCAGTGGGTATCGAGATCCAACTATCACATAGAAGGTATGCAATCTCATTGCAAATTTCAACACTTGAAACTCCCGATAATGATTTTTACCCCTAGCACCTATGACCTTAACTATGGTCAACAAATCATAAGTACTAGTCAAGTTCTACCCGTCATTTCGTGATTAATTAGACCCACCCGCATGACCCTTAACTAAGGTCAACAAAGTCACGCGACTGTCCTAACTAATCGCATCATATGCGGTGTAGGAAGACATCACTTAGCTACCGTACACTATGCCTTGACTATGGTCAACAAACATAGCACGAATACTAAGTACTCTACTTCCTAAAATGACGGAGGGTTGCGAATGGTTTTTAAGAAAACATTTAACGCTTTGAACTTGATCTCGTTGCGGAATCAAATGGTTTTTAAATGGAAAGTTTTTTAGGCTTTTCTAGTTTTGCTAAAGGGGTCACTCCCGGTGAAGGGATCGTCGGCCATTTCCTCGTCGAATGAGGTGCGGGATATATCATATATATCACTGTGCAAAGCGGAAACTATAGAAGCGATCAAAAGACAAACCGAGTGTGTAGCATCTGCCAGTTATTGCTAAAGATGTCACTCCCGGTGAAGGGATCTCGGTCCTTTCCTCATCGAATAAGGTGCAGGATGTTCTATAATGAACACCGCGATGCAAAGCAAGAACTGTAGCTACCTGTTTTAATTTTGAAATTTGATTCCACAACATCAATTAGGTTTATTTTCTTTCATTAATCTCATTAATGAATGTCCCATCAATTAAGTCCACCTAAACATCACAGATAAATATAACGTACGCTTATGCCATCCGCATTCGCCTCGATGTCCCGTCTGCACCATTAGGTTAGGTAACTAACGGCAGAGCGAGGCAGGGCTAGTGCGGGTGCAAAACATAAGCAACGTCTATATAATATAATATATATACTATATACTATATCTATCTGAACAAATCACATGATCACATCACAGATAACGCATCAGAAAATATCATATGAAATATTGGATATACTAGGACGTCCGTGTTTTCAATACGAGCCAGTATAAAACACGGATTCCACGGTCGTGATAAATAGCCAATCCCACACCCCTAGACCCCTACGAGAGCGGCAAGCAACCCTACTAATTCTAGGGTTAGGAGACCTGGACTCGACTCCTCGAGATGGTCTCCCACTGGACCCCAGAACCCGGTTACTTGTGCTCCCCTCCTTGGGTCTATCCTAATGCGGAAAAGTAAATAATATACAAATGGTGACATCATCCGCAACCTGGAAGTGCCCCAATAAAAGAATATTACATATAAGTTTTTACATGAATGAAAATGAAAAGCACTCATCTAACATAAAAAAACCCGGCTATTCAAACACGACGATCCAATATAACATATCCAGCAACGCATAACATCACATGTCATCAACGTAAGTAAATATGTGCATCCCAATTGTCGTTGACATATAGCAACGAAACCGGCGATATCACATATTACACTTACGGTCACAGAAAAGAAAGTGTAAAACTACAACAATTGGAATCCGCAACCTCTTTAGACATCGCATGCCTAATCAAATGAAATACTTAGACATCGCATGCCTAACAATTATAAACCCTGCATTTTAGTCTCGTTATCGAAAACTCTTTTCAATATCAAGTCGGGCAATTCAGCAAGATTCCTGACATCCTGATCGAATGCTCGTCGCAAACTTTAGTAGGCGGCCGCACCCCCGATACCGTCGACGAAGTGCACCAAGGAGGAACACCGCTGCCGCGAGCACCCAAACGGATGCTTTCGGCGACGAGGTTCTCCTACAGTCACTTGGTCGGGGCTATGGAGTGAGGCTGTTTATTAAGTTTACCTGGCGAGTATCCGCGTACACTACATGATTGCGATGGACTTTTGACCGCATCAAAATTCCGTGGCAACCGATCAAGTGAGACTAAACTGCTATGTTTATAATATTCATTCAGTTATCTCATAACTACTTGTGAATTCCAAATGTTGTATCACATTCCGGATAAATAGAAAAATGTTAAACTTTCCGATCGAACAATCGAACACCCAAGTTTTCCCGAAACAGCTCAACACATGAAATAAGTTTAAAAACATTCATTTCGTGCCTCAGTACTAACGGTCCAGCCGTAGAAGGGTCAAGCCAATACCTCACATGTGGCACGCCGTACTGCCCCAAACCCGAAGGTTCAAAGAGCAGTTCAAGACGGTCACATAATCGAGTTAAGGTTTGTTGTCTTCTAGAGGGACCATTGCGTTACTTGCACTACTTAGAACGTCGTTAAACTACGGAAAAGTCCAACAATTGGAAATTTCCCGGCAGGGAAAAAAGTGGGTATTTATATCCGGTCGAACCTTTTAACATATTCTAAAATTACCCGGAAAAGCACATGGACAAAGTTTGATAATCTGATCGAATCTACAAACTCCTAATACAACCTAGAAAACTCAACTCTTGAGTCAGATTTAAAAATTCCCAGAAAATACACCAACAAAATATAAGAATTACTGTGCAGAAATAATTGTCTGAAGAGATCAAGTGGCCGCGGAACCGCCGCATTAGGCATGCAAATGTCGCGGTTCCGCCGCGTTATTATAGATTCAGGTGCTCGGGCTTCACAGTAAATCTTAGAAATTCCTGCTTAGTTTTCTGCATATTTTTATTTCTAAAAAATCCCCGTTTTCAAAAAATGTACAGAGAGCATTTTTGAGTTAGGGTTTCGGTTCGATCGAACTTCTAACTCACTCTACGCATCGCCTAAGGCTCTAGCTAGGCTCTGATACCACTGTAGAGTTCCTAGGCACACCCATGAGGTTCTACAAGTTATCAAACATGGCCAATTCAAAAATTTCTTATGTGCCGAGAAACCCTAAACAAGATCGTAACTAGAGGATAAGCGATGCAAGCAAGTAAACAACTTTATTGCTAAAGGAAAGTGACTACAACCTTTGTAGATCCGGTCCTCCACTTCCTTGGCTCCGTGATGACGTCCCTCCGCTGTACCCATCGGAATCCGGACTCTAGCGTCGGCTTCATCGGAGAAATGGGCGGGCTAGGTCGTCGACTTCGATGCCGAAGATGATCTACGTCGAGGCAACTCAAGATCAAGCTCCAACTTCACAAAGTCATGAAACTTGTGAAGAAAACACCCTATACTACATGGCAAGTGGTTGAGGATGAAGAAATAGGAAGTGGGTTCACATTAGAATTGGATTTCTCACTCTTTTTCTTAAGGCACCATTGTTGGTAGCAAGCTTTTTCTTCATCTTCAAGAAGAAGAAGAAGAAGAAAAAGAATATGATAAGTTATATTCAAAATAGAAAATAAAATGAATACTTATCATATGGAAACCATGGTTAGGTGTAGAGAATAGACTATGGTTAGTTTAAATGGTTAGGGTTAAGCATGAGACAAAAATGGTAGACTTGTTCAAAGCTTCATGAAGTTTTAACAAGCAAACAAAGAAAGCCACCATTTCTTATTTATCTTTCGAAAATAAAAAAAATAAATAAATGAACAAGAAAAATGTAAACCCTAATCATTAACTTAACCACGGTTTAATTCTTTACACAAACCCAAGTGAACATGTATCATCAAACATGATACAAACAAGTGCACAAAAGTATATCACATATACAACTTGTGCATTTCAAGTGAGAAAATCCATTTAAAGTGAACCAATACTAGTTAATGCAAACTAATATATCAAATATATAATTATGCATTAAATCATTAAATCAATACTTGATTTAACGATCCGGTCATATCGCATATAACCGACTAATATCCAATGTATCGGCTTATCGAATCAATCCTCGATTCGATGACTAGGTTATATCACATACAACCATTCGATACATTCATCGTGAGAATAGAATACGGTATCACATACATGCATTATTCTCGGTCCCGCACATATCTCATATGCGCTCCTATTTCGTTTCGCTTGAGCCAGGAAACCTCTGTGTAGGACTCTAAAGACTCGTCAATACGCCGGCAGCAGGTGATGATCATATCAAACACCCACAAGCCGCAAGCGGTCTGCTAAACGTAACGACCACCCGGGTATTGAGCGATCAGAAGATCGACGAGCAAGCCCGCTCACACTCCTGTGAATCCAACCAGTAACACTTACCATACAGTCCGGTCTGTTCGTCTGATATGTCGCATATCTCGCCTAGGGGTGGTAAACGTCAGACCCAAGTAGCTCGATAAGTCATGCCTATATAAGGTCCATAACATGTGTGAAACTACTGATAACACTTAACAGTAGAACACTGCAACCCTGGCCAGGGATTTCCTGTTATGGCCAGTCGTGCATAGCGCAACATCAACCCCCAATACCGGGAGAGACGAATCCCCTCCTATCGCTCATTGCCTTCATGTGAATCGGGACTGTACCCAAAAACCACCTGTTTGCATGACTCAGTAGAGCCGTGGTAGGGTGGAAATCAAAGCACAGTGGGAGACACACAAGACTCTATGACGATCTCGGGTCAACAGACTAAGCTGCACCAGTGTCACCCGAGAACTGCCATCTGATGTGAGGTATAATACCATCTGGGAGTTCTCGGCGAGTCCGTTCAGTGTACCCAGTCTCTACTGAGCACCCGCATACCATCTCTGATGTCAAACACCAATGGATATGGGATCATCCATTGCCCATCACATGGGTCGAGAAGATATACGCTAGTCTACTCTGGAATATCGATGCCCCGTCTCGATATTCCCACGACTAGGAACATTGAAGGATGTACTCATGGACTACCCAGGCCCCACTAGTTTGATCTGCATCATAGTCCTGGAAGTCGAGTACACATCCTAAGGGCTTTATCAGCATGTAATCAGAGAGACAGAAAGTATACATGTTAAGATAAAGAGCAACCAGATAGCGTACTATCATGTCGAGCAAGAAAGTCCTACCTATATATGTCCCAGCATCCACTACAATATACATCCAATGTACAGTAATGGCCTCTAGGGCATACATATAACTAACAGTCTGGATGTATATAGTTCATGAGATGAACTTCGTTCCTACCATTGTGTAACAATAGAGTTGTGGCTTAGGCTTATGAACCCCCGTCCCATCAGTGAAACATACATATTCTTAGGCAGTATCACTTGATCATGGAGATGGATGATCTCCGGGGAGATCGAGGTTTAGAGAGTAGACACAGAGGAGAACAGGGCGGATCCACTCACAAAGGCCTATTCCCAGTAGAGTCTTTTATGGGATGGTTGAGTATGAGATACAACAACCACTACTAATTGTTAGGTATGTGTCACGTCCCAAAGTACGGAACATGACCGGCACTTAAACTACGAACGTCTCGAGGCATACGTAATTTAAGTAAACCGAAAACCCAGAAATCTAAACCAAGAAAGTAGTAGAGTGAAGGAAAACCAATTTAAAACAAGTAGTTTTAATAGCATAAGCCGAATTATGCGGTTTAAAAAAACAACAAAAATTTCCTAAAAATTTCGGCAGAGTCTCCTTTGTAAATACTGGCCCCCAAACGGGATACAACATGAATAGTATACGAAATCAAAAAAAAGGCATCCCCAAGCGGGAGGTAGCTCTTCGTCAATCGACGGTCACAACCACACAAGCAATATAATATACAACGCCAACGGCGAGGATCAAAAACTCAAAAGGAAACTCAAAAACCACAAGAAATCCGCAGAAATATAACGCGCGACTCTAAGGTCGAAAGAATAACATTACTGATCTCTATCTCAAAAATAAATACATGTTTGGTTGATGGAACTTCTAGATACAACAGAGTAATAATATACAAGGTATATAATGGGGGGTACGATACAAATAAACCTACCTAATAGCAAATCACCCGGAAAAGGAAGTAGTGCCAGCAAAGCCGTAAAGAAACCTGTACGGCAAAACCTGCAAGAAACTGGGGCACAACGGGGGTGAGTTGCCAACTCGTGAATCGAAAAACATCTACGAAAAGAAATCGCATAAATAACGCAATCCTAGGTCAATGATCATAATATATCCTCAAATATTTAACCAGCAACCCATAACAATGGTTAGGGCAAATATCTAACCCAAGTGTAAATCTATGTGCCCATGTCAGTGCCTCAGGTAGCAATATAACATATGAATGAGGTATGAATGCATGAAAACAGAATACATGTAAATGCAGAAACTGTTTTCATAATTTAGTGAGATTTCCTTTGTATTTTTAAAATGAGGTATCATAATGAAATCAGCATAAAACAGTGCCTAGCATCGGCACAAAACGTAATCCCAATATCTCGATATCTCTGTATCACAGTCTCTGTACCTCAATATCTCGAAATCTCAATGTCTCAATCACAATATCTAGGGCGCCGTCAGTCCCGACCGGCCCCAACCATCCATCTCAAAACCACGACAGTATCCTCCGGATATCCAACGCGTCGGGTAATATCACCGGTCGGTAGTGCTCCCCTGCCAGGCTCAACGTCAACAACACGATCCTCTTGCCCCGGGGTACCGCACCGGGCACACCATGTACCCGAAACGGTTCCTCCACTCCTCGAATCGGGTCTCGAAATCCATCAGCAAACTCATGATGGACGACTCATACAACGTGGGAAAACCGCACTTTTTATTTAAAAGAGAGGGAAGAAGCTTATACAAGTTTTGCGGTTTTCCTCCAAATCCAGAAAATCTCAGAGAAATCCGAATCCAAATCATCAATAGTATATAAACCCATGAATATAGGCATAAGAATCCATGAATACGGCATAACAATGAATAACAGTATGCATGAAGTGACAAGTAACAACTACAATATCTAAGCTGACATATAAGGTAAGTACACTAATATTATTTCAAACTACTAGCTATCAAGCTAAGTTAAGCAATAATATTTTCTAAGGTGTACGTGACATGGCAATTACCGATGAAGATGTGTGTGAGCCGGCAAGTAAGTGTGCGTGGTACATACGCATCATCGGTAATGGTGCTGGTGTCCTAACAGCATAATGTCAACAATGCAATATGAAATAACAATGTAAGTATGCGATGCGGAGCGGGCAACCAAAATGAGCGGGAGCTAAATATTAAACGATGGTTCCATTTGAAATAACACGAATCGTGGGGTTTTGAAAATAGGGCTACGGCAGTTTTAAGAAAGGATACGTCTTTTGAAATATCTGTAGATCCCTTGACCTGTCTTTTAAAATATCCACGATCCGCTAGTTTTGAAATAGGTAGGAGTCTAATCTAATCTAATAACTAAACTAAACTAAATGGCTAAGCTAACAAGCTGGACTACAGGTAAGGAAACCGCCTAACATCTGAGTCGATATATATACATACCTGTATATATATTAGTCGGTGATCCCGCCTCAATAATATCATATCCGATACCATATCTATAATTAGACATCCCAAGTCAAGAGTGCGGATCAATCATCAAAATATAGTTCGTACATAAATCCGTCATACGGCATCCCCAAATCTGGGTACGGGTCAATATCATATTCATCACACAATTCATCCGGTATCCTCTTTATCAAAGATCATAGTCTAGGATACTGACCTATGTCTAGTACAATACTAATATCATCAATATGGTCATGATCTGGCTACTGATCGACAGTCTCGTACAAACTGATATCATCAGCACATGATCATCAAGGGGTATACATCGCCCAATACGGCCTAATATCAATATCCTAGCATATCATGTCTCATATCACGATCACATGTCGACCATTTTATTTATAACACTATTCACACGTATCGCCGCCCCAAGATCCGCTATAACACCAGGACGTACCTCAAGTACGAATCCTGCCATATCACCGATATCACAACCTCAACACAAATCTCATCGACTCGTCTCAATCCCAAGTAACATCCTCAAATCCGTATGTGAACACATAGTCCCATACCCATGTGAACACATGACTATATATATTCCCGTAAACACAAATGGAAGAAGAATGTATGCAAGTATGGGTGGGTGTGTGCATGTATGGTGCGACCACTACTCTAGGGTTTCGCGATACTAAACCATCCATATTTATCATCAATAAACTCAAACAATATATAATCAATAAATGTGTGTATACGTATTCGTATACATCACCACGAACTGCGGGGGTGCTATACACCATCCACCCGACTTCTCCCCGTAGATATAAATCTACTCACCTGGTCCTCGCTCGCCGGTGCCGACGTCGCCACGCGGTTGCTTGTCGTCTCGAAGTCCACATGGGGGTACCTACATATCACCACATATCGTATCGCATAAAAAATCGATACGGTATATGAAAACCAATTCGGCACGCGTATCACGCAGAGGTTAAAACCTATCGGCTACGCATGCAAGAATAGCTAAAGCAACCCTCGATGTCAATCTACAAACGTCAAACCATCGAGAAAAACCCAAACACACCCATTTTCACCTTCACAAACACTAAACATACATATGAAATAGGGTGAAATCATCAAAACCAATAAATTGATTAAATCGGTTTATTTCCAAAAATTCTAGTAAAGGGGGTCGTTAACCGTTTTACTACAAGTCTTGATGTTTTAGCAAACTAGAGTTCACAATACTCACTAATTATCTTAATTAGGCCACATAAGCATTTACTAGATTTTTAATCTTGCCAAATTATATTAAACCAAAAACTAGTTTGCAATTTTTCCAATTTCAACCATTATAAAGCAACAATACATAATTCAACAAGTAGGCTTGGTTTTGCACAAGCTAAGGTATTAAACTACCCATTATAATTTCAATGATGTGATGAAACCCTTACCATATTTTAATTCTCAATTTTTTCATAATATTTAAAAAAAAAACTAGTAAGCATAAAATTCCAAATTCGGTGCAAGCATCTTAGATTTGCGATCTAAAGATCAAAATCACAAATAAATATCCAAACTAAACAAACTAGATAACAACTACACATAGTTAATCTAGTTGTGATGCTTAAAACCCTAATTTAAAACCAAACCCTCTTCTTTAAAAACCTAGAATGAAATTAGCACTAAAATTTAACACTAAAACAATTTAATTAAAGGAATTAACCATAAGTGTTAGTTGGGTAAAGATTAAACCTCAATATCTAGAGATCTAGCATGAAGATTTGCCTACAAAAACACCTCCTTTCTCCATGTTTTAAACCAATTTGGGTTAGAGAAGAGGTAGAATAGGTATTTGTGTTGATTTGTAAAGAAATTTGTGGATTTTTGTAGAATTTTGATGGAATTTAAAGCAAAAGAATTGGGGATAAAATGAGGGGCTGCAGCAGGGAATGATTCGGCCAAAGGAAGATGGGAGAGAGTGTGAGGAAATGGTGTGAAGAAAATCCAAGTCAAAGCCCCCCAAATTACCGTAATACCCCCACCCAAATTAATATATATATAAACCTTTATTTTAATCAATTTAAATGAGTTGATGAAAATTTTTGAGGAGGGGGGAAATTTCCTGCAGTGGGCTCGGCCCAAGGAGGGGTGAGGGAGTTGTGAGTGATTTCCAAAAAGAATTCCATGCAAAATGTCCCCCTACAGGTTCAAAAATTGCAAGTTTTCGCTAATTTCACCAAAAAGACCTTTTTTTTCAATAATTTCTAACACCGTTTGGCAGATTCATTTTGTTTTAAAAACAACATGTTAAAATTTTGTTTAATGTGTTATGATGCACAAAATTTGTTTGAACTCATTCCAATTTGTAATTTTCCCTAATTAAATATATTAGTGACGGCTTAAAATAATATTAAAATAATTAATTTCGAAAAAAATTTCAGAAAATTTGAAATTTCACCAGTGGTTCAATAAACACCAAATACTAGCAATTACATAGCTAGAATATGTATATTTAATTTTATAATAAAGATATTTGTATTTGGACTTTTTACAGAAAACCCCCTTATTTTATCGTTTTTTCGAATTTTCACCGAAACGATTTTCAAAACGTTACAGTATGAGATACTTCAACAGATGCACATAGTGCAAGTGGGAGATTGTTAGTGATATGTATGCCCTAGAGGCTATTACTGTACATACGATGTATATTGTAGTGGATGCTTGGACATATATATGGAGGACTTTCTTGCTCGACATGATAGTATGCTATCTGGTTGCTCTTTATCTTAACATGTACACTGATTATCTCTATGTTACATGTTGATAAAGCCCTTACGATGAGTACTTGACTACCAGGACTATGATACAGATTATACTTGTGGGGACAGAGTAGTCGCTAAGTATATCCTTCAAATGTTCCTAATCGTAGGTGTATCGAGACAGGGCATCGATTTACCAGAGTAGACTAGCGTATAGCTTCTCGACCCATGTAGATGGGAGATGGATGATCCCATATCCATTGGTGTTTAACATCAGAGACAGTATACGGGTGCTCAGTGGAGACTGGGTACACTGGACGGACTCGCCGAGAACTCCCAGATGGTATTATACCTCACGTCAGATGGCAGTTCTCTGGTAACACTGGTACAGGTTAGTCTGTAGACCCAACATCGTCATAGAGTCTTAGGTGATTCCCATTGTGCTTTGATTTCCACCTTACCACGTTCAAGGGAACATGCAAACGGTAGCTTTTGGGTATAGTCCCGAGTCACATGGAGGCAATGAGCGATAGGAGGGGTTTCGTCTCTCCCGGTATTGGGATTTGATGTTGCGCTGTGCTCGATTGGCTATAACTGGAAGTCCCTGGCCAGGGCTTCATTGGAGATATACTGGTAAGTGTTATCAGTAGTTTCTCAACCAGTTATGAGCCTCATATCGACACGACTTATCGAGTTACTGGGGTCTGACGTTTACGACCCCTAGACGAGATATGCGATATATCAGACGAAGAGACCGGACCGTACGGTAGTGTTACTAATTGGATTCGCAGGAGTGTGAGCAGTCTTGCTTGTTGATCTTCTGATCGCTCAATACCCGGGTGGCCGTTACATTTAGCAGACCGCTTGCGGCTTGTGGGTGTTTGATATGATCATCACCTTCTGTCGACGTATTGACGAGTCTTTAGAGTCCTACACAAGGGTTTCCTGGCTCAAGCGAAATGGAGTTGGAGAACATATGTGATATGTGCGGGATAGAGATTAATGCGATATGTGATACCGCATTCTATTCTCGCGATGTGTGACATGGATGGTTATATGTGATATAGCCGGGTTATCGGATCAAGTTTTGATTTGATAAGATGTTACATTATGATATTAGTCGGTTATGTGTGATATAAACGGATTATTAAATCAATAGTTGATTTGATAATCTAATGTATAATTATATATTTGATATATTACATTACATTAACTAGTATTAGCTCACTTATGAATTTTTTTCTCACTTTGGATACATTGATATATATGTGATATATATTAAATGTATCATGCTTGGTTAAAAATGCTACTAGGGTTATGAGACTTGAACCATGCTAGGGTTAACATTAGGGTTTTATATTTATCATTAAGTTATTCAATTTGTGGATTTTATCATGGTTGATATTTGTTGAAAACTTGTAGAAGCTTGTAAGCATCTTTGACTTTGTTCACTCTTTTGTCTAGCTTAGGATATTTGTTTAACCCAACCCTTTAACCCTTGGCAATGGTTAACTCCCTATAAGAGTTAAGCATGACATGCTTAACCCTTGGTTGCATTTCTAACCTCAACAATAATTCATTTTGGATTAACTCATGAGATGAGTTCTTCTACTTCTTCTTCCTCAAAAGCTTTCTAGTTTCAATGGAGGTATGAGAAAAAGTGTGAGAAAATGAAATCTAAAGTGAGCCTACTTCCTACTTCTTCATCCTCTATTACTTGCCATTTATTATACGGTGTTCTCTTCACCAAGTTCTTGACCTAGTGAAGAAATAGCTTGGGTTAGTGTCTCCTCAACGTAGATCATCTTCGGCCTCGAAGACATCGAATCAAGCATGTTCGTTTCTTCATGGGAGTCTCTCTAGAGTCCGGAGTTCACGATCGCAGCAAAGGGGACTACTACACGGAGCTATTGAAGTGAAGGACTGGTCTACAAAGGTTGTATTCGGAGCTCACTTCTTATTGCAAAGTTTTTGCATTTGATTTTCCGTCGATTTCTAGTTAACGATTCTTAGTTAGGGTTAACTAAAACGATAAATTTTTGAATTTGGCATGGACGATGCCTCCCGAAACCTTGTTGCCGTCTTAGGTAACCCTACAGAGAGCACTACCTTTCCAAACTTGCCCAAACCCTAGCTTCCCATGCTCCAAGTGATCCTAGTGGCTTGATCTTGACTTGAGGAGGGTTTTAGTGGGGTGAAATGGAGATTTTGTTTTGTTTAGTGAGGGTTGTGTTAGGGTTTCAGTTTGATGGAGGTGAGGATGATGAAAAATGAGGAGGAGAAAATGATAAGTGAATGAGAGAATGAGAAGAGAGTGAGGGAGTGTATGAGTGAGGGTGAGGTAATGAGGGTATGAGATTAGCCATGCCCCTCTCTCTCTTCATTTAATGCAAGCCATGCTTGCCATGCCTCATGATGCATGCCAACCCTCTCTCTCCCTCCCAAGTCAACCAATTTTAAACACTTTAAATAAAACTAACTCTTTAAATAAATACCTACACTTAATCAAAATGGGGTTAAGGTGCCATGGCTACTTAAGCATGGTTAACCCTAATTAACCCTAGGTTAACATGCACAAGTGTGTGCAAGCCCAAAATAGATATTAATTAGTTTTATAAATTATTTGAAAACTATTTTGGTAAACTTTTTATTAAAAACCCGCATTATCGCTTAATTAACCATAATCGCATTCTAAGGTGTTACAATCTTCTCCCCTTAAAGAAATGCGTCCCCGAATTTAAAAATCTTACTATGCGTACTTTCAAAGAGATGAGGAAATTTCTTCCTCATCTCGCTATCGGCCTCCCAAGTGACCTCTTCACTATTCGGGCCACGCCAAAGAACCTTTACAGATAGCAAGACCTTTGACCGAAGTTTATTCACCTGCCGATCCAATATAACTACCGGCTGCTCCGTGAACGAAAGATCGCGCTCTAGCTGAACGGTCTGGTGCTGAATCATGTGAGAAGGGTCATGAAGGTACTTGCGAAGCATCGATATATGGAATACGGGGTGAACATCCGAAAAACTGGGTGGAAGTTCCAAACGATAGGCAACGGTATCAACTCGCTCAAGGATCTCAAAAGGACCTACAAATCTGGGGCTAAGCTTCCCTTTCTTTCCAAATCTCATCATGCCCTTCATCGGAGAAATCCATAGGAATGCATCATCCCCCACAGCGAACTCGAGCCTGCGACGATGACGGTCGGCATAAGACTTCTGTATGCACTGGGCTGCTCTCATCCTATCCTGAATCAACTGGATCTTCTCTGTATTCTCTTGAACTAGCTGGGGTCCCAAAATCCTGCTCTCGCTAAGGTCGGTCCAACAGAATGGCGATCAACTCTTTTTACCATACAACTCCTCAAAATATGCCATCTTAATCGTCTCCTGATAACAGTTATTGTAGGAGAACTCTATCAACGGCAAGTGGCGATCCCAACTGCCACCAAAATCATGCACGCACGCACGAAGCATATCCTCCAGAGTCTGCATAGTCCGCTCTGACTGACCATCGGTCTGCGGATTGAATACGGTGCTAAAGCTCAAACGGGTACCCAAGGCTTACTGAAGCTTCTGCCAAAGACGGCTAGTGAACTGGGTGCTCCTATCGGATACAATGCATGTGGGAATGTCGCGCAAACGTATAATCTCATCAATGTACAACTGAGCATAACCGAAAGTGGTCTTCACTGGAAGGAAGTGAGCCGCTTTCGTCAACCGGTCAACAATCACCCAGATGGAGTCATACCCTCGACTGGACCTGGGTAGACCCACAATGAAATCTATGGAGATCTGTTTCCATTTTCACTCCGGAACGGGTAAAGGCTGCAATTCACCTGCCGGCCTCTGATGCTCAGCCTTGACTTGCTGACAAGTCAGGCACCTCGAAACGAAATCCGAAACATCACTCTTCATCCCTGCCCACCAGTAGATATCTCTCAAGTCGCGATACATCTTTGTGGAACCTGGGTGAACACTAAAAGCTAACTGATGTGCCTGCTCAAGGATCACGCATCTCAACCCATCGGTATCAAGTACAAACAAATGAGTCCCGAAACGTAGCACACCCTGGTCATCAATCAAGAACTCTGAATCTCTACCCTGCCAAACCTGCTCAAGAATTTCAGACAAACGGGCATCGGCGGGCTGTGCCTCACGAATACGATCTCGTAGAAGTGGACGGGCACGGACATGAGCAAGTTGTCCCCCAGTGGAAGTGAACTCAAAATGTACTTTACTGTCGCACAAGATCTGCCAATCTGCAGAAGACCGTCTTTGAAGTGCGCTCAACTGGGACAAGCTACCCCCGGGCCTAGACTCAAAGCATCGGCTACCACATTCGCCTTGCCCGGGTGATAAAGGTTCTCACAATCATAATCCTTCACAAGCTCCATCCAACGGCGCTGTCTCAAATTCAGATCCCGCTGCTGGAAGATGTACTTTAAGCTCTGGTGGTCCGTGAAAATCTGACACGACTCCCCATACAAGTAGTGTCTCCAAATCTTAAGCGCAAAAACCACCGCGGCCATCTCAAGGTCATGAGTTGGATAATTTTGCTCGTGCTTCAACAACTGCCGGGAAGCATAAGCGATAACTCTATCATGCTGCATCAATACACAACAAATCCCCACTCGAGAAGTATCACAGCAAACGACAAAGACGCCCGATCCAGAAAAAAAAGATAAAACTGGTGCAGTCGTCAACCAAGTCTTCAACTACAAATTACTCTGCTCGCATGCCTCATTCCAAAGAAAGGAACCCCCTTCCTGGTCAATCCGGTCAGCGGTGCAGCGATACTCGAGAAGTCCTGCATGAAACGGCGGTAATAACCGGCTAAGCCCAAAAAGCTTCGAACCTCTGTCACTGATACAGGTCTGGGTCAAAGATGTACGGCCTCGATCTTCCTCGGGTCCACACGAATACCGTCTCCCTTAACCACATAACCTAGGAAGTCAACACTATCAAGCCAGAAGGAACACTTCGAGAATTTATCAAACAGCCGGTGCTCTCTCAATGTAAGCAAAGCAATCCTCAAGTGTTGCTCATGCTCCTCTCGACTCTTGGAATAAACCAGATTGTCATCAATAAACACAATAATAAACTGGTCGAGGAACGGCCTGAAAATCCGGTTTATCAAATCCATAAACGCTGCTGGGGCATTGGTTAGTCCGAACGACATCACCAAAAACTCATAATGCCCATAGCGCGTACGAAAAGCAGTCTTCGGAATGTCATCATTCCGAACCCGCAACTGATGATAACCCGATCTAAAATCAATCTTAGAAAAATATCCTGCACCCTGGAGCTGATCAAACAAATCGTCAATGCGAGATAAAGGATACCTATTCCGCACCGTAACTCGGTTCAATTGACGATAATCAATGCACAACCTCAAGCTGACGTCCTTCTTCTTGACGAATAGAACAGGAGCTCCCCAAGGCGAAACACTCGGACGTACAAGTCCCTTATCTATCAACTCATGTAGCTGATTCTTAAGCTCCGCCGGGGCCATCCGGTAAGGCGGTATAGAAATAGGCCCCGTGCCGGGAATCAGATCAATGCAAAACTCAATCTCACGCTCTGGCGACAATCCAGGCAACACATCGGGAAAAACGTCGGGAAACTCTCGCACGATAGGAACCCAGTCCAACGAATCTACTATGGATCCGGTATCACGAATGAAAGCTAAGAATCCCCGACATCCTCTCCTCAAAAGCCGACTAGCGCAAAGGGCTGAAATCAAACTGTGAGGGGCGGCACCACGGTCCCCTTGCACAACAAGAACTGACTCGTTGGGAAAATAAAACCTGACTGTATTCTCGCGGCAGTCCACAGACGCGTAGCAAGTAGCTAACCAGTCCATGCCCAGGAGAACGTCGAAGTCCAACATCTCAAGAAGCATCAAGTCGACGGACGACTCTCTGTCTCCAATATGGACATCACACGACCAAAAAACATGTCGCGCAACAAACGACTCGCCAACAGGAATAGTCACAACAAGAGGACGATCTAGCAAACACGACTCTCGGCCTAACGTCAGCACGAAGTGTATAGAAACATACGAGTGCGTAGATCTCAGATCAAACAAAATGGGTGCATCAAAGGAACATACAGAAAGAGTACCTAAAACCACTGCATTGGACGCCTGCGCGTCCTGTTGAGTCAAAGAAAAATCTCGTGCATGCCCTCTACCTACAACTGGCTGTCCTCCGCCTCTGCCACCCCGTCTTCTCTGAACAAACCATTTGCGACCAAGACCTCTCTGAACATAAGTCTGACGCGGAGCAACAACAGGCGCAAGAGGCAACGCTCTCTGAGGTGGAGAAGATGGTAAGGTAACATGCGATACTGCTGCCTCGTCCTTACGTGGCTCAGTACAGTCTCGAACACGATGATAAAAACTCCCGCACCGAAAACATCCAGAAGATGATTGCTGACCCTCCTAGGGATAAGAGCTAAACAACTAGCCTCATCCCGAGCCTCTGCTACACCCCGTACCAGAACGAAATCTGTCGCGGCGTCTAAACATCTGTCTCCGGGCTAATTTCCAGTACAAACCCTCTTCGGTTCCGGAACGACCGAAGTCTCGGAAAGATGCTCCTTAACTAGTAGGGTTGCATCCACTGTGGCTGCATATGTGTCACAATGCTGTGCGCTGATAGCGAGGAACAACTGGGTACGCAGGCCTTATACAAACCTTTTGATCCGCATCTCCTCAGTGTCCACCAAATACGGAGCATACATAGATAACTGGGTAAACTGCACATCATACTCTGCCACGGTCATACCCGGAGTCTGGCGTAACGACTCGAAACAGCGCGCTCAAGCATCCCTGACGCTCTACAAAAGAAAACGGATAAGAAACACCGTCACGAACTCAGCCCACGTCATAGGAGAAAGACCTGTGGCTCCGCCCTTCTCTAAATACTCGCACCACTTCTGGGCAAGACCTTCCAGACGAAAACTCGCGAACTCTACCCATCTCGCGTCGAAGCATCTAAGCGAACCACATATCTTGGCCATCCGATCGATAAATGACTGTGGATCCTCAGTCGCATCAGTGCCTGTAAAAACCAGAGGCTTCAGCCTCATGAACTCAGATAATGATATGGTGATCACCTCCGTAGCTGCAGGTACGACTGCCTGAACCGTAGGTACCATCGCGGTCCCCGTAACAGGTAGGACAACCTCCTGTCACCGCGCTCGACTGGCCTCGACTAACGATCCCATCATCTGGCGCAAATCCTGCATACCGGCCTCTAGCCTAGTAATACGATCAAGCGAGGGTGGATCAATCTGCTCCTGAACAACGGGCGTACCGCCCTGGTCAGTCCTTATCTCAGACGAGCCAACTCTGACCTCGGCTCTTACGGCTGCTCTCTGCGCCCTCGTACTCTTCGGCGGAATAATGGTTAGAAATGAAAATAGGATTCGATAAGAACACGGAAATCAAATCACAAGGATGTATATAATCACGGACGAAATTTCAACCAACAAGTCCTAAGGTCACTTAGGCGGAGTACCGTGTCGTAAGTATATCGCGGAACATATATACGCTACGTCACTATGGTTAACCCACCTACTCCATCATACCAAGGTCATCCTACACCCTGAAAGGTAAAACCTAGCGCTCTGATACCGACTTATAGGGTTGCTAGGCACGCGCACAAGGGTCTACGAAGCATCAACCATGCCCGATTAAAATTTTAGCCGTGCCGAACAACTCTAATACGGAACTTTAAACTAGGGTTTAGGAGAAAACTTGCATGTTAACAACTTTAACACTAAGTGAAAGAGATTACAACCTTTGTAGATCCGGTCCTCTACTTCATTAGCTCCGTGTATACGTCCCCATCGCTGCGATCGTTAACTCCGGACTCTAGAAAAGCTCCATGAGAAGAACGAACGTGCTTGCTACGTTGACTTCGAGGCCGAAGATGATCTACGTCGGGGAGACACAAACTCAAGCTATTCCTTCACTAGGTCATAAACTTTGTGAAGAGAACACACTTTACTACATGGCAAGTGGTAGAGGATGAAGAAGTAGGAAGTGGGCTCACTTTAGAATTGATTTTCTCACTCTTTTACTCATAGCACCATTGGAGCTAGTAAGCTTTTGGATGGAGCTAGATGATGATGAAGAAGAAGAAAGAATAAAATGAATTATCCATCCAAATGAAAACTTATCCAATAAATAAATGGCACCATGGTTGAGTTAAGCCCTTATGCTTAACTCATGTAGAGAATTAACCAAGGCTTTAGATTAAAGGTTAGGTTAAAAATATCAAAAGAAATGACAAAAGAGTGGACTTTATCAAAGCTTCTCCAAGCTTCTTCAAGCTTGATTACTTTGACTAAGTTAAACCCTTTTGTTAAATCTTAAGATAAAACAATAACCCTAATCTTTACCCTAATCTTGGTATGAGTCTCATACATCCATCTTGTATGTATCATCAAACATGATACAAACATATGCACACAAATATATATCATATATACACTTATGCACAAGTTAGTGAGAAAATAAATCATAAGTGAGCTAATACTAGTTAATGCAATGTAATATATCAAATATATAATTATGCATTAAATTATTAAATCAACTCTTGATTTAATAATCCGGCTATAACCGACTAATATCAAAAGTAACAACTTATCGAATCAACACTTGATCCGATAACCCGGCTATATCGCATACAACCGATCAATGTCACGAATCGCGAGAATAGAATATGGTATCTCATATCGTATTAATCTCGGTCCCGCACATATCACATATGTGCTCCTACTTCGTTTCGCTTGAGCCAGGAAACCCCTGTGTAGGACTCTAAAGACTCGTCAATACGCCGGCAGTAGGTGATGATCATATCAAACACCTACAAGACGCAAGCGGTGTGCTAAACGTAACGGCCACCCGGGTATTGAGCGATCAGAAGATCAACAAGCAAGCCCTCTAGTTCTCCTGCGAATCCAATCAGTAACACTCCCGTACAGTCCGGTCTCGTCGTCTGATATGTCGCATATCTCGCCTAGGGGTGGTAAACGTCAGACCCCAGTAGCTCGATAAGTCGTGTCGATATGAGGTCTACAACAGTTCAAGAAACTACTTGTAACACTTACCAGTAAATCTCAGCAACCCTGGCCAGGGATTTCCGGTTATAGCCAATCGAACACAGCGCAACATCAACTCCCTATACCGGGAGAGACGAATCCCCTCCTATCGCTCATTGCCTCCATGTGATTTGGGACTATACCCAAAAACCACCTTTTTGCACGCCCTCTTGGACATGGTATGATGGAAATCAAAGCACAGTGGGAATCACACAAGACTCTATGACGATGTCGGGTCAACAGACTAAGCTTATCTCCCACTTGCACTAGGTCCATCTGTTGTGGTATCACATACCCAACAATTAGTTGTGGTTGAAGTATCTCATACTCAACCATTCCATAAAAGTCTCTACCGGGGAAAAGGCCTTTGTGAGTGGATCCGCGTTGTTGTCCTCTGTGTCTGCTCTCCTAACCTCGATCTCCCTGGAGATAATCCATCTCCATAATCAGGTGATACTGCCCAAGAATTATATCTGGATTTCTGATGGGACGGGCGTTCCTAGGAAACAACCTCAACTCCATTGTCACACAATGGTATGACCGAAGTTCATCTCATGAACTTATATATATCCAGACTGCTTCTTTGGTAGCATCCTTGGTAACGATGTATCTTGCCTTTAATCGTCTAGTAAGTCACGGTATCTAGCTTGGAACTCTTCCAACATATCGTCCCTCCACTGAGGGTAAAGACAATGCCTGCGACTGACATTCAGTCATCCTTATCACCCTGGAACCTTTCTAGTGATTCTCCCCAGGATCGATTGATACCATCTCACTACAACTAGTGAGTATCCTAACATCCAATTAGATCTATCTCATAGATCCATAACATAGGATTTAAGAGGTATCACTTTGATCCTGTATGGAGAATCCTTGTGATAAGCGGAGATTGACCGAGCCTAGCATAGGAAACTCCTTCCCTATCAAGAGTATGTCATCCACGTACTCTAGGAGGATCACCACCATACTCCCTACTACCTTTTTGTATATACAAGGTTCATCTACCATTTTGATGAAATCAAACTCTTTGACTTTCACATCAAAATAGATGTTCCAACTCCGCGATGCCTTCTTTATCCTATAAAGCATCTTGCATACGTTTCCGCTGCTCCCACTGTTTACGAAGCCCTCTAGCTGTGTACTTATAGACGTTCTCTTCCAAAACATCATTTTAGAAAAGCAGTCATGACACCCAACCACCAGATATCGTAGTCATGGTATGTAGCCGTAGCAAGTAGGATCTGGATGGACTTAAGCATAGGCACTGGAAAAGGTTTCATCATTATCCACGCCTGGTCGATGACGAAAAACCTTTAACAAGTCTAGCTTTGAAAGTCTCAACTTTTCCATCTACACCAGGTAATCTTCTTAAGATATACTTGCTCCTGATGGGGATTTAACCCTTCAGATAAAGCAACCAAAGTCCATACTTTGTTGGTGTATAAGGATTCCATCTCAGATCGATAAGCATCCAGCCATTCTTACAGAGTCTCACTCCTGATGGCCTGCTCGAAACTAGTTGGGTCATTATCTCATGATGCAATCCTCGCTCCCACTATCATAGAGAAACCGAAGTATCTCTCAGGTGGGTGTGGAACCCTACTAGATCGACGGAGAGGCTGAGGTTCGTTGGAAACTATTGAATCCTTTGGTTCTACCAAATCATCAGCTGTAGTTTGTATAGCTGGAACATTTCCAGTTCTACATAACAGACCTTGCCTCGAGCATGTCCGGATTTTTCTTTTTAGACATAGGCTGGACAACCCCAAATCTTAACAAACTTAAGATATGGGCTTTTCCCTTTCCATATCACATATGAAGTGGTAGGCAACTGATTTGATTTTAACCCTATTCAATAGGTATGCAGCTTCTCAAGTGCATAACTCCCAAAAGGAAATAGGAAACTCAGTAGTACTCATCATAGAGCACACCATATCACATAGGGTGCTATTGCTCCGCCCCGATATACCATCGTGCTATGGTGTATGCGGAGGAGTAATGCTGAGAGTGAATCTCATTCTCCTTTAGAATAGTCCAGGAATTCCGTGCTCAAGTATTGTCCTCCTTGATCACATCAAATGACATAATACTTTTACCCGTATTTTTGTTCTCTACTTCTAACTTATATTCTGTGAATATCTTAAAAGCTTCGGACTTGTGTTTCAACAGGAACATATGTCTGAATCTAGAGAGATCATCAGAGAATGCAATGAAGTAAAAAGAACCGGTCTTGGCATGTGTAGACAGGGGACTTTCATACATCAGCATGTATCAATCCCAAGAGTTCACTAACTCTTTCTCTGTTTCCAATAAACAGAGCTATGGTCATCTTATCTTTGTGACATGACCGGCAAGTTTCACAAGATGTTAATTCAAACTAATTTAAATCTGCATCTATATGTAACTTTGCTAGTCGGGTCGCATTGATATGACCTGGTCTACAATGCCTCAAGAAGGATCCGTTCATTTCTGAACTCTTCCTCTTGTGTGTGTTCTGTATACTAAGAACTGTAGTTTGATTTAGAACGTCAATGCTTTTAGATAACGTGCCTGAACTGATCAACTCTTGATATAGGAAATGTTCAAAACATTATCCAACAATACAAAATTATATCCTTCTTTACTAATAAAGAGACTGATATGATGTTGTATATCATGTTCGGTATCTAACAACATTCGTTCAGAATCAATGTATTCTGGTAATACAGGGTGACAGTGACCAACAGACTTGGCTGCAACACTTGCACCGTTTTCTGTCTCTTGAAACTTATCATCCGATCTCAGTTCTCTACCTTTCTGTAGCCCATGTAACAGATTACATATGCGGGATCCTGATCCGGTATCACATGCCCCGGACGTAAAGGATACTGAGAAACAGTTCTATGTAATGAACACACCCGAAGATGATGCATCAGCATGCACTTTCTTCGTTTGGGCGGTACGGGAAATCTGGTATTCCACAATTTCCTGCTCTGTCTTATAACATTTATAAGTAGGAGCGGGACCAACGTTCCCAGCTCAGTATAACAAGCAGGTTCGGTCAATATATATGTTTTATTATCTTGATTAAGGCGTGATATGGTCGCTACCTAGAGAGAGAGAGAAGAAAACACTCAGCGTATGCTCTTGCAAGATCAGATTGGTTATTATTTTATCTAATCAGGATGACTCCCACTGTTTTAATCAAATCTTCCATCAAACCCTAAAAGGAAAGACTAGCCGGGATTAATTACACGCTACAAGTTCGCTAATATTTCAGCCAGGCCAGTGTCGGTAGTTTGAGGGAGGTTCCCCGTGCTTTCGCACGGACCTAATTAAAGTAAACCTCGTTTTCCCAGAGGCGTAACTCCATTAACACCTTTCTAGACACCTACTTGATCGGCTAATTGTAATGTGTAAAACTCTCCCAGGAGTAACTCTTACTCGCAGCGGGTATCGGGATCCAGCTATCTCATAGAAAGTATGCAATCTCATTGCAAATTTCAACAGTTGAAATTCCCGATAATATTTTGCCCCTAACGAGCTATGACCTTGACGAAAGCCAACAAACCATAGCCCGCTAGTCAAGTTCAACCCGTACATTTCTTGACTGAATTAAACCTACCCGCATGACCCTTGACGAAAGCCAACAAAGCCGTATGACTACCCTAATACAATCGCATCGTATGCTGCAGATAAGCAGTATATAGCTACCGCACACTACACCTTGACGAAAGCCAACAAATGTAGCACGAATACTATATACAACTTATCTGAAATGACGGAGGGCTACGACAGGTTTTTCTGAAAACCTATTGCGTAATGAACTTGATATCGTTGTAGAATCAAATGATTTTAAAACGGAGTGTTTTTTAGGCTTTTCTAGTGTTGCTAAAGGGGTCACTCCCGGTGAAGGGATCGTCGGACCTTTCCTCATCGAATAAGGTGCAGGATATATCATATATACCACTATGCAAAGCAAAAACTCCATAAGCAATCAAAATACAAACCGAGGGGTGTAGCATCTGCCAGTTATTGCTAAAAGAGTCACTCCCAGTGAAGGGATCTCGGCCTTTTCCTTATCGAATAAGGTGTAGGATGTTCTACAAGGAACACCGCGATGCAAAGCAAGAACCGTAGCTACCTGTTTTTGAAAATTCGATTCCACAACATCTTTTAGGTTTCTTTTCTTTTATTAATCATAATAATGAAGTCCCATCATTTATGTCACCTAAACATCACAGATAAATACGACGTACACTTATGCCATCCGCATTCGTCTCGATGTCCCCTCGTGCACCGTTAGGTTAGGTAACTAACGGCAGAGCGGGGCAGGGCTAGCGCGGGTGTAAAACATAAGTAACGTCTATATAATATATCGTATATACTATATACAGTATCTATCACAACATATTAAATGATCACATCACAGATATCGCAGCAGAAGAAACATATATGAAATATTGGATATACTAGGACGTCCGTGTTTTCAATACGAGCCAGTATAAAACACGGATTCCACGGTCGCGATGAGTAGCCAAACTGTCACGACCCGAAAGTACGGAACGTGACCGGCACTTAGATTACGAAGCGTCTAGAGGCACCACGTAACCTAAGTAAGCCGAAGCCCAGAAATCTAAACCATAAAAGAAGAAGAAGAAGAAAAAGAAAACAAGTTTAAAAGCATCAGCAAATTTTCTAAAAAATTTCGGCAGAGTCTCCTCTATAACAACTGGCCCCCAAACGGGTACAACAAGTGTAATATACATAAACAATAAAAAGAATCCCCAAACGGGAGCTAGCATCAACGCCAACAGGAGGAAACAACCACAACATGCACAATAATATACAACGCCAAAGTGCGAGGCTCAAAACTCAAAGAAAACAAAACCACCAAATCAGAATAATACATGCGTGACTCTAAGGTCAAAATAAAAGACTGGTCCAATAAACTTATCAAGTAATACAAGTATGGTTGATTGAGCTTACTAGATACAAATGAAAGAATAAAGGTACAATGGTGGTTCGGATACAAGTGAACCAACCTACCGTGCAAATCACCCTGAAAGAATAGATGTGCCAGCAAGCTGCCAGGGAAACCTGTACATCGAACCTGTAATAAAATTTGGCACAACGGGGGTGAGTTGCCAACTCGTGAGTAGAAGACATCTACGAAAAGAAATCGAATGCACAACGCTATCCTAAGTCATAATAATACACTACTAAGTCCCAATCATCTATTAATAGCAGGGTAATACTACGTGTAAGTGCAGATACTCCGTGCTCGTGTTAGTGCCTCATATAGTACTACGTCATATGAATGGATATGCATGCACCATGAATATAAAACAATCAATCCTGAAATCCAGATATATCTCTATAAGAAATCTTTAACTGTTATCATAGTAAAATGTGTATAGGAATCTGAAATCTCAATAATGAAATCCATGGAAATCCGTGTCAAGCATCGACACAAACATGTAAATCTCAAGTCTTATAGTCTCAATACCTCGGGCTCCGTCAGTCCGGATCGGCCCATATCATCAAATCTCACGACAACGGTCGGTATCCTCCGGATATCCGCCGCGCCAAACATCACAGGTAGGTAGCCTTCCCCTGCCAGGCTCATCGTCTACAACTCGATCTTCTTGCCCCGTGGTACCATACCGGGCCCACCATGTACCCGAGACGGTTCATCCACTCCTCGAATCGGGTCTCGAAATCCAACAGAAAACATGAAATCTCATGGTGGACGACACATACATCATGAGAAAACCGTATCTTATTTTAAAAAGAGAAGAGGAGAGAGAGAGAAGTTTTATACATTCATGCGGTTTTCCCCAAAAATCCAGAAATCTCATAGAAATCCAAATCTTAAAATCATGAGTAAATATATGATAAGTGTAGGCATATGCCCATGATACTGCATGATAACATGAAAATATGAATGCATGAATGTCTAAGTGATAAATATCATGTCTATACTAACATCAGAAAGTAATCATAATATTATATCGGTCTAGTTGTTAACTGATTCTATCAATAAAAGATAATATGATCTAAAGTGTACATGACATAGCAATTACCGATGATGATGTGTGTGAGCCGGCAAATGAGTGTGCGTGGAATATGCGCATCATCGGTAATGGTGCTGGTGTCCTAACAGGTAAGGTTTATACTGATTATAGCAGCATATGTAAGAACATGCATCATTATGATTCCAGTGTGAAAGTAAGACGGATGTATGTTATCCACTCATTTGATATACCATTACCACTACCACTATATGACTCGAACCTAATCTAGTGTCCATCTAACCTCCTAAGGAAACAAAACCTAAGAAACTAGTCAATAAGAAACATGAGTCTACCTAAGGTCTGAATCAATATCTCGAATAGTCGGCGATACGGCCACAATAGCGTCACGTACATAGTACGGCTTCCTCGAATCAAGAGTGCAGATCAATCATCATATCTATTCCTCGTACGGTAAAATCCATCGTACGGCATCCCAATATCGGGGTACGGGTCATGTATCTCCTACGTGTCTCATCATTCGTATAATGTCATCACCAACACATCTCATGATCAAGGTGCTAAACTGTAATCGCCTACATCAATCATATATCATTGCCCTCATAATATGCATCATTAGTTTATCCTCAGAAATATCATGTCATATGTATCATATCGTCCTCAAGTCACACCTCAATGATATCGACATCAGGTCACACCTATATGATGTCGTAATCAAGTCATACATATCCCATATCGTGATTAATCACAAGTTACAGTCCAGGTACTATTTTAGAGTCCCATGTATCTCAATATCATCATCACCCTTTATTATCTATGAATACCTATTCTTTATATCATTTTTGTAATGATCCGCTAACATCACAATACTACCGTAGTCAAGAATCACGGCATCAAGCCCAACTATATTGTTTCATCATACCTCGGATATCATATCACCTCAATGAATCCCATATACGTGTTGTATATATATATATATATATATATATATACCTATACCTAGTCCTATATATACATATATATATACACATACACGTATACACCATGTCGAGTTTCAGTGTGTGTTTCTATCTGAAACCTACGAACCTCTTCCAAGGACCTCATCCTCTGATATGGTTTTCCTAAATCAGTCTAGTCCAGCCTAGGGTCATTACTAGGGTCCCACTCATTAAGAATCTAGGGTCACATCTTGGTTCCTAATGTCAATAAGTACTATTCCTATTCTATGTTGCGGGGGTGCTAAACGCCATCCACCCGATTTCCCCCCGTAGATATGCATCTACTCACCTGGTCCATGTCTGCCGAAGACGGTGTCGCCATCCTCCTCTTCATCGCCCGCAGTCCACGTGAGGGGTACTTAAACGCAAACATACAAATAGCATCGTAAACTGAATCACATATAAAAGTCAAAACGACGCAAGGAACAAGCATATGTTAAAACCTATGTCCCGTCCACGCAAAAGCACCAAATATCGCTCGATATCGGCGTACAAACACCGATGGATCGAGATAACATCAACAAATAACTCATAGTTTTTAAACTCGTTACTTATAATATATAACATGATTAAATCCATCGAAACCCTAAAAATCGATCAAATCGTCCAATTTCGTAAAACCAGAAAATGCCAATTTACCGTTTTTCATCAAAACTTGACATTTAAATGAAACCAATGGTCATAAAGCTCATTAAATAGCATAACTAGACTATACAACCCCTTACTATATTTTTATTACACAAATTTGCATTAATTTGAAATTTCTAGTTTGCAACCATTAGAAATTTTCAACATCTTTCAAGAAAAATTCACAATTCCACAACAAAACATGATTTTGCATTAATTAATGTATTAAACTAAAAATCAAGATGATAATGATATGATGAAACCATAATTTTATTTTTAATCTCATTTATTTAGGGATTTCCAAAATCTAGTTTACAAAAAAATAGCATTTTAATTGGTATTTTCCAATTATCAAAAGAAACTAGTGATCAAACTAAGTTTTTCATTCTATTAATATGCTAATATTCTCATTAAAACTACCATCTAATGATAACAACCTTAATAAGAATTTTATTTTACCCACAAACACATTTTAGAAAAATCTCGTTAGCTAAATAGTTTAATTAAAACAATTTCAATAAACAATTTATTATACAACAACCATGCAAGATTTTTCCACTCTAAAAGATGTTAAACTAGCTATTATAACCTTATTTAATTGATAAAAACCACAACTTGAATTTACAAACCCTAATTTGAAATCAAATCCCTCTTTTGATTTACATGAGCAAGCAAATTAAACCAAATTTCACACTTAAACTACTAAATCTAGCAAATTTTAAACTACAATTAAACACTAGATTAGAAATATACCTTACTTGAGTTGATTCCTTTACACTAAAGATCCAAAGTGGCCTCTTTTCTCCTTGTTTTAATCCAATTTGGGCTTGAGAAAGGATGGCTTAAGGTTTTGGGTTGAATTAGAGAAGAATTTAGTGGATTTCGTTGGATTTTTGATGATTTTTGAAGGAATTTTCAAGCATGAAATGAGGGGAAAATGGGGGATTTTCTGAAGGTGAGCTCGGCCTGAGGTTGGGAGGGGTGAGTGTGAGGGAATTGTGTAGAAAATTCTACACAAAAAGCAACCTTTAAACTCATTTAATGCATATCACATCAAATTTTACATAAAAAAAACCCCATTTTCATTCATTTTCAACCCATTTTAAACCATAAAACAACTAAACTTGAAATGTTTTGATAAAAATTTTGTTACACTTAATATTAGTTTATAATGGTTCCTAAGTGTGTAATTTACCTAATTAAATTTGTATTTATCACTAATTTAATGTATTTTTAAAAGCTTAAAATAATTAAAAAAATAATTAATTACGATTTTTTTTTATTTAACTAGAAAATTATAAGTGACATTTTAGTGACAAAATTATAGTAATATCTTGTATAAATTTTGTATAATTAGGTCTACAATGAAAAAATACCTAATTTGACTTTTTACGGAAAAAGCCGAAAAATTAGCTGATTACCGAAAAACTGCCTAAACGGTTTTCGAAGGGTTACAATCTTCCCCCCTTAAAGAAATTCGGTCCCCGAATTTAAATTAAAACTCCCCCTCCAAATACTAAAACATTTAGCAAAACACTCAAATCGTCGGGGCTCCGAAATCATCAATACATAACTAAAATCAACTCCGTCAAGCATAACGCAATCATCGGAGTTATGGTGAAGATAAAATATCAAAACCCAATATGAAAACCATCATAATATACATCAATCTATAACTTATATATAGTGCGCATCATAGTAAAATCGCCTAAACATCATAATAAAGAAGCATACAAAAACCCCTCTTGAAAATCGCCGTGCAATGCACGTGTCACGGCATAAGTAGCGAACGTTTAATTTTAAAAAAATAGCTATATATATATATATATCTTTTATTTAACATACATGTCCCGCCTGATTACTAAATCAAATAATAATGATTATGAAAACATACAGCTCAAATTGAAATCAATCCCATTCACATCAATAAAATATCATTTGCGTCCGGTGCACACTGAAATCGAAACCAAATACAGATACCACGAATACCCACAACTACAAAACTAAGTGCAACAGGTGTGCACCAAAAACATCTGTCAAGTGCAACGGGTGTGCACGACTCAATACCAGGTGCATCTAATCTGCACAAAACCCCGATTTAGTGCATCTGGTGTGCACAAAATCGCATCAAGTACGCCAAGTATGCGCAAGAATCCTAATCAGGTGCACATGGTGCACGGAAACATACATCAATTATCGAAATCGAAATCACGGTACAAAAGCATGAAAACTAGGTCGAAACATATATCAAAATCATGTGTAACCCATATGCACGAAATCAAATCAAAAATCTCAAAATATATAAAACCAAATCAAGTGTACTGGGTGTATACTAAACAACATCAATACAACAGATATATAAAACACAAACAGAATATAATGAAGGTACACATAAGAAATACCAATCGTAGAACAAAATCCTCAAAATACCAAAATCCAATAAAAGAAATATGAAATTCAAATCACCAAATCACAATCGTAAACACTATCGTCAATGTGCGCCTCTTTCCTCGGATGTCGGCTGCTTCAAACTCGTCTCCTCGTAGCTGTGCTGACTGTGCTACCCACGGCAATACTCATATCTAGAGTCTCCCACATAGTCGATCCCTTCACTTGATATCCGGACTACATTAAACTTTTCGATCGATCCATCAAAATCCCATAATTCCCCAAGAGCTCAACACTCAAGTACAGCTTAAAAATATCCGGTACATACCCCAGCATCGATGATCCAGCCGTAGAAGGGCAAACCCAAGCCTCACTAATGGCATCGCGGAACTGCCGTAAACCCTAAGGTTCAAGGGCGTTCTCGAGGTCATTATGTCGAGTTAGGGTTTCATTCTTCTAGAGGGTCCATCGAAATACCTGCATGTTCTTCCGAATACCTTAAACTTGGAAAAATGGTTTTCTGATAATCGTTCGAACCCTTTAACTTCATCCGGACGGTATGTGAATACCCTTCATCCGCACGCTAAACAATGCTTCAATCCTCAAGAATAACCAATACTCTAATGGTTATCGCATTCGAGCCGCAGCTCCTTCTGCCAGTGCGCACGTGGTAACAGAATCACCCTCCGACATCGACAAAGATTGATCAAAGGAACGAATGAAATACGGTGCAAACAATGTACATCCTTGGGCTCCTTAAGCAGAGTAGCGTATCGTAAGTATGCCGCGGACCATACCCACGGTACGTTACTCTACCTAAATTGCCTACTCCATCAACCAAAGGTCACCTAGACTTATACAAGGTTAAACCTAGCGCTCTGATACCAACTTTGTCACGACCCGAAAGTACGGAACGTGACCGGCACTTAGATTACGGAGCGTCTAGAAGCGCCACGTAACCTAAGTAAGCCGAAGCCCAGAAATCTAAACCATAAAAGAAGAAGAAGAAGAAGAAAAAGAAAACAAGTTTAAAAGCATCAGCAAATTTTCAAAAAAATTTCGGCAGAGTCTCCTCTATAACACCTGGCCCCCAAACGGGTACAACAAGTATAATATACATAAACAATAAAAAGAATCCCCAAACGGGAGCTAGCATCAACGCCAACAGGCGGAAACAGCCACAACAAGCACAATAATATACAACGCCAAAGGGCGAGGCTCAAAACTTAAAGAAAACAAAACCACCAAATCAGAATAATACATGCGTGACTCTAAGGTCAAAATAAAAGACTGGTCCAATAAACTTATCAAGTAATACAAGTATGGTTGATGGAGCTTACTAGATACAAATGAAAGAATAAAGGTACAATGGTGGTTCGGATACAAGTGAACCAACCTACCGTGCAAATCACCCTGAAAGAATAGATGTGCCAGCAAGCTGCCAGGGAAACCTGTACATCGAACCTGTAATAAAATTTGGCACAACGGGGGTGAGTTGCCAACTCGTGAGTAGAAGACATCTACGAAAAGAAATCGAATGCACGACGCTATCCTAGGTCATAATAATACACTATTAATTCCCAATCATTTATTAATAGCAGGGTAATACTACGTGTAAGTGCAGATACTCCGTGCTCGTGTCAGTGCCTCATATAGTACTACGTCATATGAATGGATATGCATGCACCATGAATATAAAACAATCAATCCTGAAATCCAGATATATCTCTATAAGAAATCTTTAACTGTTATCATAGTAAAATGTGTATAGGAATCTGAAATCTCAATAATGAAATCCATGGAAATCCGTGTCAAGCATCGACACAAACATGTAAATCTCAAGTCTCATAGTCTCAATACCTCGGGCTCCGTCAGTCCGGATCGGCCCATATCATCAAATCTCACGACAACGGTCGGTATCCTCCGGATATCCGCCGCGCCAAACATCACCGGTAGGTAGCCTTCCCCTGCCAGGCTCATCGTCTACAACTCGATCTTCTTGCCCCGGGGTACCATACCGGGCCCACAATGTACCCGAGACGGTTCATCCACTCCTCGAATCGGGTCTCGAAATCCAACAGAAAACATGAAATCTCATGGTGGACGACACATACATCACGAGAAAACCGCATCTTATTTTAAAAAGAGAAGAGGAGAGAGAGAGAAGTTTTATATATTCTTGCGGTTTTCCCCAAAAATTCAGAAATCTCATAGAAATCCAAATCTTAAAATCATGAGTAAATATATGATAAGTGTCGGCATATGCCCATGATACTGCATGATAACATGAAAATATGAATGCATGAATGTCTAAGTGATAAATATCATGTCTATACTAACATCAGAAAGTAATCATTATATTATATCGGTCTAGTTGTTAACTGATTCTATCAATAAAAGATAATATGATCTAAAGTGTACGTGACATAGCAATTACCGATGATGATGTGTGTGAGCCGGCAAATGAGTGTGCGTGGAATATGCGCATCATCGGTAATGGTGCTGGTGTCCTAACAGGTAAGGTTTATACTGATTATAGCAGCATATGTAAGAACATGCATCATTATGATTCCAGTGTGAAAGTAAGACGGATGTATGTTATCCACTCATTTGATATACCACTACCACTGCCACTATATGACTCGAACCTAATCTAGTGTCCATCTAACCTCCTAAGGAAACAAAACCTAAGAAACTAGTCAATAAGAAACAAGAGTCTACCTAAGGTCTGAATCATTATCTCGAATAGTCGGCGATCCGGCCTCAATAGCGTCACGTACGTAGTACGGCTTCCTCGAATCAAGAGTGCAGATCAATCATCATATCTATGCCTCGTACGGTAAAATCCATCGTACGGCATCCCAATATCGGGGTACGGGTCAAGTATCTCCTTGGTGTCTCATCATTCATATAATGTCATCACCAACACATCTCATGATCAAGGTGCTAAACTGTAATCGCCTACATCAATCATATATCATTGCCCTCATAATATGCATCATTAGTTTATCCTCAGAAATATCATGTCATATGTATCATATCGTCCTCAAGTCACACCTCTATGATATCGACATCAGGTCACACCTATATGATGTCGTAATCAAGTCATACATATCCCATATCGTGATCAATCACAAGTTACAGTCCGGGTACTATTTTAGAGTCCCATGTATCTCAATATCATCATCACCCTTTATTATCTATGAATACCTATTCATTATATCATTTTTGTAATGATCCGCTAACATCACAATACTACCGTAGTCAAGAATCACGGCATCAAGCCCAACTATATTGTTTCATCATACCTCGGATATCAAATCACCTCAATGAATCCCATATACGTGTTGTATATATATATATATATATATATATATATATATATATATATATATATAAAATACACCTATACCTAGTCCTATATATACATATATATATACACATACACGTATACACCATGTCGAGTTTCAGTATGTGTTTCTATCTGAAACCTACGAACCTCTTCCAAGGACCTCATCCTCTGATATGGTTTTCCTAAATCACTCTAGTCCAGCCTAGGGTCATTACTAGGGTCCCACTCATTAAGAATCTAGGGTCACATCTTGGTTCCTAATGTCAATAAGTACTATTCCTATTCTATGTTGCGGGGGTGCTAAACGCCATCCACCCGACTTTCCCCCGTAGATATGCATCTACTCACCTGGTCCATGTCGGCCGAAGACGGTGTCGCCATCCTCCTTTTCATCGCCCGCAGTCCACGTGAGGGGTACCTAAACACAAACATACAAATAGCATCGTAAACTGAATCACATATAAAAGTCAAAACGACGCAAGGAACAAGCATATGTTAAAACCTATGTCCCGTCCATGCAAAAGCACCAAATATCGCTCGATATCGGCGTACAAACGCTGATGGATCGAGATAACATCAAAAAATAACTCATAGTTTTAAAACTCGTTACTTATAATATATAACATGATTAAATCCATCGAAACCCTAAAAATCGATCAAATCGTCCAATTTAGTAAAACCAGAAAATGCCAATTTACCGTTTTTCATCAAAACTTGACATTTAAATGAAACCAATGGTCAAAAAACTCATTAAATAGCATAACTAGACTATACAACCCCTTCCTATATTTTTATTACACAAATTTGCATTAATTTGAAATTTCTAGTTTGCAACCATTAGAAATTTTCAACATCTTTCAAGAAAAATTCACAATTCCACAACAAAACATGATTTTGCATTAATTAATGTATTAAACTAAAATTCATGATGATAATGATATGATGAAACCATAATTATATTTTTAATCTCATTTATTTAGTGATTTCCAAAATCTAGTTTACAAAAAAATAGCATTTTAATTGGTATTTTCCAATTATCAAAAGAAACTAGTGATCAAACTAAGTTTTTCATTCCATTAATATGCTAATATTCTCATTAAAACTACCATCTAATGATAACTTCCTTAATAAGAATTTTATTTTACCCACCAACACATTTTAGAAAAATCTAGTTAGCTAAATAGTTTAATTTAAACAATTTCAATAAACAATTTATTATACAACAACCATGCAAGATTTTTCCACTCTAAAAGATGTTAAACTAGCTATTATAACCTTATTTAATTGATAAAAACCACAACTTGAATTTACAAACCCTAATTTGAAATCAAATCCCTCTCTTGATTTTCATGAGCAAGCAAATTAAACCAAATTTCACACTTAAACTACTAAATCTAGCAAATTTTAAACTACAATTAAACACTAGATTCGAAATATACCTTACTACAGTTGATTCCTTTACACTAAACCTCCAAAGTAGCCTCTTTTCTCCTTGTTTTAATCCAATTTGGGCTTGAGAAGGGATGGCTTAAGGTTTTGGGTTGAATTAGAGAAGAATTTAGTGGATTTCGGTGGATTTTTGATGATTTTTGAAGGAATTTTCAAGCATGAAATGAGGGGAAAATGGGGGATTTTCTGAAGGTGACCTCCGCCTGAGGTTGGTAGGGGTGAGTGTGAGGGAATTGTGTAGAAAATTCTACACAAAAAGCAACCTTTAAACTCATTTAATGCATATCACATCAAATTTTACATAAAAAACCCCATTTTCATTCATTTTCAACCCATTTTAAACCATAAAACAACAAAACTTGAAATGTTTTGATAAAATTTTTGTTACACTTAATATTAGTTTATAATGGTTCCTAAGTGTGTAATTTACCTAATTAAATTTGTATTTATCACTAATTTAATGTATTTTTAAAAGCTTAAAATAATTAAAAAAATAATTAATTACGAATTTTTTTTATTTAACTAGAAAATTATAAGTGACATTTTAGTGACAAAATTATAGTAATATCTTGTATAAATTTTGTATAATTAGGTCTACAATGAAAAAATACCTAATTTGACTTTTTACGGAAAAAGCCGAAAAATTAGCCGATTACCGAAAAACTGCCTAAACGGTTTTCGAAGGGTTACACAAACCCACATCCCTAGACCCCTACGAGAGCGGCAAGTAAAACTGCCAATTCTAGGGTTAGGATACTCGGTCTCGACTCCTCGAGATGGTCTCCCACTGGACTCTAGAATCCGGTTACTTTTGCTCCCCGCCTTGGGTCTACCTAATGCGGAAAAGTAAATAATATACAACGGTGACATCATCCTCCGCCCGAAAGTGCCCCAATAAAAGAATATTACATACAATTGAATTTTACATGAATGAAAAGAAAATCTCTAATCTCACATAAAACCCCCGGCTATTCAAACGCGACGATCCAATACAACATATCACAGCAATACATAATATCTCATATCATCAACGTAAGAAAATATGCGTATCCCGATTGTCGTTGATGTATAGCAACGAAGCCTGTGATACACCATATACTACGCTTAGGGTCACAGAAAAGAAAGTGTAAAACTACAACAGTTGGAATCCGCAACCTTCTTAGACATCATATGCCTAACCTTCTGAATTTCTTAGACATCGCATGCCTAACATTTATAAACCCTGCATTTTAGTCTCATTATCGAAAACTCTTTTCAATATCTAGTCGGGCAATTCAACAAGATTCCCGACAACCTGATCGAATGCTCGTCGCAAACTTTAGTAGACGGCCGCACCCCCGGATGCCGTCGATGAAGTGCATTAAGGTGGAACACCGCTGCCGCGAGCACCCGAACGGATGCTTTTGGCGTCGGGGTTCTCCTACAGTCACTTGGTCGGGGCTATGGGGCGTGGCTGTCTGTTAAGTTTACCCGGCGAGTATCCGCGTACGCTACGTGATTGCGACGGACTTTTGATCACATCAAAATTCCGTGGCAACCGATCTTCTGAGACTAAACTGCTATGTTTATAATATTCAAATTAGTTATCTCATAACTTCTTGTTGATTCCAAATATTTTATCACATTCCAGATAAATAGACAATGTCAAACTTTTCGATCGAATAATCAAACAACCAAGATTTTCCCAATATATCTCAACACTTGAAATCAGTTTAAAAACATCCATCACATGCCACAGTACCAAGGGTCCAGCCGTAGAAGGTTCAAGCCAACGCCTCACATGTGGCACGCCGTACTGCCCCAAACCCTAAGGTTCAAAGGGCAGTTCAAGACGGTCACATAATCGAGTTAAGGTTTGTTGTCTTCTAGAGGGTCCACCGCATTACTTGCACGACTTAGAACGTTCTTAAACTCGAGAAAAAAATCCAACTTTTGAAAAATTTTCCGACAGGGGAAAAAGTGAGTTATTGATATCCGTTCAAATTTTTTTAACAATTTCTAAAAATTATCCGGAAAAAATAAACGAAGTTAAAATATCCGATCGAATCAACGAGTCCCCAATACAACCCTAGAAAACTCAACACTTGAGTGGAATTAAAAAATTCCCAAAAAAAATTGCCAAGAAAGGACCTAAGAATAAATTCATGAAATTCGAGGGACTAAGTCATAATTTTGGCTGCGGAACCGCCGCCAAACCCTTGGTTTGGCCGCAGTTCCGCGGTCAAATAGTTGACTCAGTGAACCGTACTTCACAGTAATTCTTAGTTTTTCCTGCTTTGTTTTTCTGAGCATTTTTAATTCACAAAAAATCACATTTTTAGAAATTGTACAGAGAAAGGTTTAATCGGGGTTATCCGGGTTCGATCGGACTTTAATCTTCGTCTAGACTTCGCCTAAAGCTCTAGCTTGGCTCTGATACCACTGTAGGGTTGCTAGGCATGCGCACAAGGGTCTACGAGGCATCAACCATGCCCGATTAAAATTTTAGCCGTGCCGAACAACTCTAATACGGAACTTTAAACTAGGGTTTAGGCGAAAACTTGCATGTTAACAACTTTAACACTAAGTGAAAGAGATTACAACCTTTGTAGATCCGGTACCCCACTTCATTAGCTCCGTGTAGACGTCCCCATCGCTGCGATCGTGAACTCCGGACGCTAGAAAAGCTCCACGAGAAGAACGAACGTGCTTGCTACGTTGACTTCGAGGCCGAAGATGATCTACGTCGGGGAGACACAAACTCAAGCTATTCCTTCAATAGGTCATAAACTTTGTGAAGAGAACACACTCTACTACATGGCAAGTGGTAGAGGATCAAGAAGTAGGAAGTGGGCTCACTTTAGAATTGATTTTCTCACTCTTTTTCTCATAGCACCATTGGAGCTAGTAAGCTTTTGGATGGAGCTAGATGATGATGAAGAAAGAATAAAATGAATTATCCATCCAAATGAAAACTTATCCAATAAATAAATGGCACCATGGTTGAGTTAAGCCCTCATGCTTAACTCATGTAGAGAATTAACCAAGGCTTTAGGTTAAAGGTTAGGTTAAAGAATATCAAAAGAAATGACAAAAGAGTGGACTTTGTCAAAGCTTCTCCAAGCTTCTTCATGCTTGATTACTTTGACTAAGTTAAACCCTTTTGTTAAATCTTAAGATAAAACAATAACCCTAATCTTTACCCTAATCTTGGTATGAGTCTCATACATCCATCTTGTATGTATCATCAAACATGATACAAACATATGCACACAAATATATATCATATATACACTTATGCAAAAGTTAGTGAGAAAATAAATCATAAGTGAGCTAATACTTGTTAATGCAATGTAATATATCAAATATATAATTATGCATTAAATTATTAAATCAACTCTTGATTTAATAATCCGGCTATAACCGACTAATATCAAAAGTAACAACTTATCGAATCAACACTTGATCCGATAACCCGGCTATATCGCATACAACCGATCAATGTCACGAATCGCGAGAATAGAATAAGGTAACTCATATCGTATTAATCTCGGTCCCGCACATATCACATATGTGCTCCTACTTCGTTTCGCTTGAGCCAGGAAACTCCTGTGTAGGACTCTAAAGACTCGTCAATTCGCCGGCAGTAGGTGATGATCATAGCAAACACCCACAAGCCACAAGCGGTGTGCTAAACGTAACGGCCACCCGGGTATTGAGCGATCAGAAGATCAACAAGCAAGCCCGCTAGTTCTCCTACGAATCCAATCAGTAACACTCCCGTACAGTCCGGTCTCGGCGTCTGATATGTCGCATATCTCGCCTAGGGGTGGTAAACTTCAGACCCCAGTAGCTCGATAAGTCTTGTCGATATGAGGTCTATAACAGTTCGAGAAACTACCGGTAACACTTACCAGTAAATCTTAGCAACCCTGGCCAGTGATTTCCGGTTATAGCCAATCGAACACAGCGCAACATCAACTCCCTATACCGGAAGAGACGAATCCCCTCCTATCGCTTATTGCCTCCATGTGATTCGGGACTGTACCCAAAAACCACCTTTTTGCACGCCCTCTTGGACGTGGTATGATGGAAATCAAAGCACAGTGGGAATCACATAAGACTATGACGATCTCGGGTCAACATACTAAGCTGTACTAGTGTCACCAGAGAACTGCCATCTGACGTAAGGTATAATACCATCTGGGAGTTCTCGGCGAGTCCGTCCAGTGTACCCAGTCTCCACTGAGCACCCGTACACCATCCTTGATGTCAGACGCCGATGGATATGGGATCATCCATTGCCCATCATATGGGTCAATATGCGTATACGCTAGTCTACTCTGGTGTATCGATGCCCTGTCTCGATACACCCTCGACTAGGAACATTTATAGGATGTACTCGTTACCGTGGCCCCACTAGTATGATCTCATCATAGTCCCAGTAGTCGAGTACATATCCTAAGGGCTTTATCAACATGTAATAGAGACAATCAGAGTACATGTTAAGATAAAGTACAACCATATAGCATACTATCATGTCGAGCAAGAAAGTCCTCCCTATATATGTCCCAGTATCCACTACAATATACATCATATATACAGTAATGGCCTCTAGGGCATACATATAACTAACAAAACTTTGTCACGACCCAAAACTTTGCACGTGACCGGCACTTAAACCACGTGACGTCAACAGGCGTAACGCAATTTAAGTTAGCCGAAAACCCAGAAATCTAAACCATAAAAAGTAGTAAGTGATAAAAACATTGTTAAAACATTTGGAAATCTCAAGTAAAAATATTTATACTTAAGTGTATTTTCTTAAAAATTTCGGCAACACCTCCTTTGTAAAAACTAGCACCGAAATGGGTACAAACATATAATATAAGTAAAGCATCCCCAAACGGGAGCAAATCACGCCCAAGGGAAGAAACAACCACCACAAGCATATATACGACGCCGTAGCGAAGAAATAGACAGTGTAAGTGAAAAACAGCATAAAGAGATAAAACTGCATAATAAAAGCCGGCTCACACGAGCTCGACACCTAGAGTCACAAAATATACAATATCGTCCTTACAACTCATCTCTAAGTCAATACATGAAATGGTAGTTGGAGAGTACTAGATATAATAAGAGATATACAATGGATATAGACGGATAACCGCAAAACCCACCTATAGTAAAACGGCTCACAGCCAGTCGTAACGGTATCCGCTGTAAAAAGATACAATAAGAAGCCCTGCCGCGACTACTCTGAGGGCCAAGCCTAAAAAATACTTTGGCACAACGTGGGTGAGTTACCAACTCGTGAATAGTAAGTAACATCATACTGATAATCGCAGGTATGCACGTACAGCGATACTCTATCACATGCAATCTGATAGTATCAATATGCTAATATAGATATGCAACAATCATGAAAAGTACTTTATCAGGTACTATAAATACATGAAGCAATGCATATCAATGAATGCTGAGTATGGGATAAGACATGTTATCATCAATGAATCATCATCGTGGAAAAACCGGCGTCCATCAACGACACCCCAAATCCCAATACCTCAGGCGCCGTCACTCTGATCGGCCCTCATATCCTGTAAATCTCATGGAACCTGAGTGCCCAACATCGGCACACAAAAACATCATGAAATACTCGTGTCCAACATCGACACGCAAATCCACATAACTCGGGCACCGTCAGTTCGGATCAGCCCACGGGCTCCGTCAGTCCGGATCGGCCCATATCCATCTCTCGACTCCGGTCGGCATCCTACGGGTAAACGCCAGGTCCAACCAATCACCGGTAGGTATTAGTCCCTCTTCCAGGCTTATCGTCTACTCCACAAAATCCCTTTCTTTTCCCAGGGTACCATACCGGGTCCACCATGAACCCGCAAATGGATCATCCAGCTCCTCGAATCAGGTTTCTATCACAAGTCTCAACACCGAGAAAACTCATGGTGGACGCACTAAAATATTATATCAAGAGAAACCGGGTTTTCAAAACAATGCATACTTTCTAGAAATAATTCCACTGTTCTCAAATCCATAAATCACATGAAATCCGTATCTCAATGCGTAAATCCATGTAGTATGATATATGCAACATAAAACCGTAATATGAGCAAATCAAGGGAAAACCGCCCTTTAAATGAATCCAGTTTTTAAATATATCATGCGGTTTCCAATTTCTCCAAAATCAAATCCAACATCATCTAATGGTGCACATGTAGTTATAGCAAGTATGGGTGTATACATGTAAGTATGTATGCAAGATGTGTTTCATATGCGCAATAGAACAATAATCAATGTGTCAATATCAATAACAATACAATACTGCATATGTGTATAGGTTGTGCGTGTCATGGAAATTACCGACGGTGTGGGTGTAGCATACATTTTAGTGCTCGTGCAACATGAACCGTTAGTAATGGTGCAGTGTCTACTAGGTACAAAGTCAAGGCACAACAAGTACAATAAGTAATAATATGCAATGATGCACAATTAATATATATATATATATATACACACACATGCAGCTATAATATCATATCTAGCCCTGACGCATAACGCCATACGGGCGATTTCCCCGTAGATGTTAAATCTACCCACCGATGATCTCGAGCTAGGTATATCCAACCACCTGCTTCCCTTTCTTCGTAGCGTCCGAAGTCCCCGCACTCGCCCCTAAATCACACAAAATATAGCAAGTGCAACTTAGAAATCGACCAATAATACATACAAACTACGTTTTGACCGACGCACCGACTCCAATCATTCTCAAGTGTTCGCTTAGTGGTTAACGAGTGTAGCGACAATCTAAAACTACCCAAAGTGCAGCAAGCTACACAAACAACGCGAACCGTGTCGGATATCGTAACGCGCGTAGTCGAAATACTAAAATACTAGCTAAGCATTCCCATATTTTACATACTGTTACAACTTAAAAATCCAGCAGTACCAAATTGTTAGTGTATATACCCTAGAGGCCATTACTGTATCATACTAGTTTGTATATTACTTAATGGAAGCTTGGGATATTCACAGTTGTATAGACAATCTTGCTCAAAATGGTAGTATGCTACTTGGTTTGTTTCTACTTTAATGTGTGCATGTGTTTCTTTTAGCATATCGCATATACACATTAGAGGAGCCCTTAGGATCTTTGCTTGATTACCAGCGTTGTGATGGCAGTCACACTAGTGGGGGCTGGGTAATCTACAAGAACATCCTTAAACAGGTCCCTAGTCGTAGGATTATCGAGACGGGGCATCGATACTCCGGAGTAGACTAGTGTATGCGCTTCTCATCCCAGCTAGGGAGATGGTCTGTCCCACAGCCATTAGTACGTCGTACTTGAGATAGTATGCGGGTGCTCGTTAGGTTATGAGTACACTGGACATGACTCGTCGGGAACTGTTGGTTGGTACTATACCTATCGTCAGTTATCAGTTCCCAGGTGACATGAGTACAGCTTAGTCCGCTGACTTAACACTGCCACTTAGCCTCGAGTGTGTTCCCACTGTTCTTAGATTGCTACCCTACCACGGCTCAAATGAGTCGTGCAAACAGGTAGAAGTTGGGTGCAGTCCCGAAGCACTTGGAGGCAGTGACGGTTAGACAGGATTCGTCTCTCCCAGTATTGGGGGTTGATATCGCGTTGTGTCTAGGAGAGCCATTACACAAAGTCCATGGCCAGGGCAAGCGAGATATACTGGTAGCGTTTCCAATGTTATCTCAGGGTGTTCTGGGCTACACTCCGACACGACTAGTACCGCTATTAGGGAACTGACTTTTACCACCCCCTAGGCCCGCTATGCGATACTCTTAGACGAACAGACCGGACTGTACGGAGATTGTCACATTCAGGCTCAGTAGGAGTTCGGATGGGTTCCCCTCATCAGTCTTCTTATCGCCATCTACCTGGGGACCGTTACGTACAGCTAGTACTGCTTGCGGCCTGTGGTTAAACCCACTGCTAGCGTAGTATCGAGTCTTAAGAGTCCCACACAGAAGGTTATTCATCTTTGGGCAAAACAGAGTAGAGGTCGCATGGTTTTGCGACGGGGTTCGTTCACATCCTCGCACTTGTACACGTTTGGTGTCCGAGCAGTTATTAATAGCGGGCTTTTTTTTAAGCCAGATCCTAGTATTTGTTTTCGGATTGTTTTTGTCTCAGTGTATTCGTATTCCTCGGAACACGGATGCTGGTGTGTATGCACAGTTGACAGAGGCAGAGGATTCTCATTAGGGTTGTTGATTATTGACTTTTTCCAAACCCTAATGAGAATGAGAAATATGATTAATGGTATTAATTAAGGATAATTGTGCCATGGTTAGGGTTGTTGACCATTTGACTATGGTTGACTTGTTGACCGATGTTGACATATTGACCATCATCATTTCACATGAAAGATGCTCTTTGATTCTTGCAAAATTCATTTAATGTGAAATGTTAATGGTCATTCCAAATGAACCATCACAATTTCTTTGATTATTATTATTTTTCATAATTCACTTATATGAGAGTATGGTTGCAAATATATCCTCATTCTTTCTTGCATTTTCTCTCTCATATGTTTAGCTCATCATCTTTCTCTCTCTCAAAGCTCCCATCTCTTATGTGTTGAGAACCATTAGCTTTTGAGATAAAACCACAAAAACTCCTCTCTACTCATTCTAGGGTTCTAGGTTTGGCAAGCCAAGCACTTTAGTTACCTCTAGGTTGAGGTAGGAGCTCAAGGTAGAGGCCTTCGGGTGGATCTTTCTTCGGCAAAGAGAAGGCGACAAGGAGGAGCCATTCAAACCACTCCAAGGAGTAAGAAGAGAAGGAGTTCAAGACCTAGGTATAACCTTCTAACAGAGTAGCTAAATCTTGTAGCTTGTTTGTTAGTTTTTGTTTAGCAAAGATCCTCCATTTCTAGTCCATGTTACCTTGTGTTAAAAAAACCGTTTTTTACCTATTCCGCCTCCCTGTAAGCACCGGGGTGGGTAACGTGGACTTACAGTGGTATCAGAGCCTATCTAAACAACAACTAGCATGTTAGCAAAGTGTTTAGAACTTCGATCCGAAAAAAAATCGCGAAACATGTCAAAAACATATACTTTTTGCCGATTTTTAAAACCGCTCTAAAAATAATTCCACATACCTTAAAAATCGGTGCAGGTTTTTTAGGAACATGCAGGAAAAACGAGCCCACGACTCGGTCAACACGCCGCGGAAGCGCTGTAAAACACGCGTTTCGCCGCGGATCCGCGGCCGAGTTGACTCGGCCGCGACTTAGATTTCCTGCAGTTTGTTCAGTGTACTGTTTTGGGATTTTTAAAATATTTTGTTTCTGCCCAGATTATCCAGAGAACAATGTTGTGTTTGGGGTAGTTACAAATTGGTATTTTTGATCGAAATTCTACAAACTTTTGCTAAATGGTTATATCTGTAATGTAATATATGCACTGAACGTCGACTAATAGCTATACGTCGATTAGTGGGGGTTGTGCATATCTGTGATCTGTAATGTTGTTGGATTGTGTATATGAACTTGTTGGATTTTCGCGGATGAATAGCCGGGGGTTGTGAGATGAGAGTTTTCTTTATTTTTCATTTGATGTAATATGTAAATTGATGTAATATTATTTTATGGCCGCACATCCGGGATGAGGTTGTAGCCTCCATTGTATATTATTTCTTTTACTGTTTTTGCTCTTAGGTTAGACCCAAGGTGGGGTGCACAAACTACCGGGTAGTTTGAAGTGCCGAGTGGCCTACTGACGTTGTTGAGGGAGGTTGCTTCACTTCGGGTACTTGCCGGGTTTTTTGCCGCACCCGTAGGGGTCTAGGGTTGGGTTTGGCTATTCATCGTGACCGTGCAATCCGTCTTTCGTTGCAGGCTCGAACGAAACGTGGATTCCTAGCATATCCAATGTGTTCATCTGTGATCTGGAATGGCTATCATTGCATCTGACGAATGTATATATCTATATATGATATCTAATAGGCGTTGGTTATGTTTTGCATCCGCGCTAGTCCAGCCCCCGCTCCGTCGTTAGTTAAGTAACCTAACGGGTCATGGCGGGTCCCCGTGGTGAATGCGGATGGCATAAGCGTACGTCATATTTTCGTTGTTTTCTGCAATGGTAGGATTAATTGATGGGACGCATTAAATTAATGCAAGAAAATAAACCAAAGTTAAGTCGTTGGAACAATTTCAAAACCACTCGGTTTCTTTTCAAAACAGAAAACTTTTAAAACACGGAGCTTGAACCACTCCTTTTAAAAGCTATCATGTTCCTTCGATTATATCAAGTTCACTACGTTCACGGTTTCGCCAAAAACATTCGTAGCCCTCCGTCATTTCATATGGATAGTCAATAGTATTCAAGCTGTGTTTGTTGGCCAAAGTCAAGGCATAATGATTGGTAGCTATTGGATATTCATATGTATCATAGATAGATGCGTTGGTTTGGGACAGTCGTACAGCCTTGTTGGCTAAAGTCAAGGGTAGGTGTTAGTGTATATGCCCTAGAGGCCATTACTGTATCATACTAGTTTGTATATTACTTAATGGATGCTTGGGATATTCACAGTTGTATAGACAATCTTGCTCGAAATGGTAGTATGCTACTTGGTTTGTCTCTGCTTTAATGTGTACATGTGTTTCTTTTAGTGTATCACCTATACACATTAGTGGAGCCCTTAGGATCTTTGCTTGATTACCAGCGTTGTGATGGCAGTCACACTAGTGGGGGCAGGGTAATCTACAAGCACATCCTTATATACACGTCCCTGGTCATGGGATTCTCGAGACAGGGCATCGATACTCCGGAGTAGACTAGCGTATGCGCTTCATATCCCAGCACGGGAGACGGTCTGTCCCACAGCCGTCAGTACGTCGTACTTGAGACAGTATGAGGGTGCTCGTTAGGTTACGAATACACTGGACATGACACGTTGGGAACTGTTGGTTGGTACTATACCTATCATTAATTACCAGTTCCCAGGTGACATGAGTACCGCTTAGTCCGCTGACTTGACACTTTCACTTCGCCTCGAGTGTGTTGCCACTGTACTTTGATTACTACCCTACTACGGCTCAAAGGAGTCGTGCAAACAGGTTGTAGTTGGGTGCAGTCCCGAAGCACTTGGAGGCAGTGAAGGTTAGACATGATTCTTCTCTCCCGGTATTGAGGGTTGACATCGCGCTATGTCTAGGAGAGCCATTACACAAGTAGTCCCTAGCAAGGGCAAGCGAGATATACTGGTAGGTTTCCAGTGTTATCTCAGGGTGTTCTGGGCTACACTCCGACACAACTTGTACCGCTATTAGGGGACTGACGTTTACCACCCCCCTAGGCCTGCCATGCGATGTTATCATATGAACAGACCGGACTGTACGGAGATTGTCACATACAGGCTCAGTAGGAGTTCAGATGGGTTTCACCTCGTCAGTCTTCTTATCGGCATCTACCTGGGGGCCGTTACGCACAGCTAGTGCCGCTTGCGGTCTGTGGTTAAATCCTCTGCTAGCGTAGTGTCGAGTCTTTAGAGTCCCACACAGAGGGTTATTCGTCTTTGGGCAAAACAGAGTAGAGGTCGCATAGTTTTGCGACAGGGTTCGTTCACATCCGCGCACTTGTGCACGTTTGGCCTACGGACAGTCATTACTAGCGGGCTCTGGTTTGAGCCGGATCCTAGTATATGTTTTGGGGTTAGTTTTATCTCATAGTATTCATGTTCCTCGAAAAACGAATGCGGGTGTGTATGCACAGTTGATTGAGGCGGAGGAAGAGGATTTTCATTAGGGTTTCGGAACGGGTGTGTATGCACAGTTGACAGTTGTCTTTTTCCAAACCCTAATGGATATGTGAAATATCAATTAATAATATTAATTAAATGAAATTGTGTCATGGTTTGGGTTGTTGACTTGTTGACCAAGGTTGAATAGTTGACCATGTTTGAAACATTGACCATCATCATTACTTTTCAAGATGCTCTTTGATCTTTGCAAAAAACATTTAATGTGATATGATAATGGTCTCATCAAACCAACCATCACCTTTATCATTTTGGATTAATATTATTTATTAGATAATTCACATATATTGTTATGGTTGTCAAAACCATTCGCATTCTCTCATAACCATTCTCTCTCTTCGTTTCATCTTCCTCCTCCTCTAGTTCAAGAAAAACATTCTCATGAGTTGAGACACCTTTCCTTGGAGATAAAACACCCAAAACCACTCTCTACTCATCCTAAGGTTGAAGGTCTAGCAAGCCGGAGACTTTAGTTTTCTCAAGCTCGAGAAAGGAGCTCAAGGTAGAAACCCTCAGGTGGATCCATCTTCGGCAAGAGAAGGCGACGAGGAGAGAACCATCCGACCACTTCAAAGAGTCCAAGAAGAAGGAGTTCAAGTGAGGTATAACCCCTACCCGAGTAGATAAATCTCTAGTTAGGTTGCTAGTGTGTAGTTTAGCCAAGATTCGTATTTTGTAGTCCATGTTACATAAACCCTAAAAATCGTTTTTCACCGTTTCCGCAAGCCCGAAAGAACCGAGAGAGGTAACGTGGACTTATAGTAGGTACGAGTGGGTTCAAATTAACATGGAAAATGACGGGTAGAACTTGACATGTGACTTATGATTTGTTGGCCAAGGTCAAGGTCATAAGAGCATGGGGCAAAAATCCACATCGGGAGGTTCTAAAGAAACTGAAACTTACTAGCGCTGCAAACCATTTGGAGTGTGATGATTCTGGTAGGGTTCCTTCAGATTTATCACACGATGATATTTGGATCCCGATCCTACTGTGAGTATATGCTACTCCTCGGGAAATTTTCTCACTTAACGATCAATGCTATAAACCAAGTAGGTGTCTAGAAAGGTGTTAGCGGGGCTACGCCCAGAGGGAAAAGAGGTTATTTAATTAAGGAACTTCGCGAAAGCGTCGTAAAACCTCCCTCGAAGTACCAACAATGGCCTGGCTGAACGGTTAAGCAAGTATTGTACGGTGAGATTGATCCCGACAAATTCATCTTTTTTGGTTTGAGGAAGGATTCGAGAAACAGTGGGAGCCATCCTGTTTAGACAAACTAAAAACCAATCTAAACTTGCAAGAGCATCATGCTAAAGTGTTTCTTCTCTCTCTCCTAATTGCAGCAACCAAACATCATGACCGGCCTTAAGTTACTACTAGATAAAAATATACTGACAGGGTCAAACTACAAAGATTGGCTCAGGAATGTCAAAATGGCAATCACTTACGACAAGTTGGGGTATCTCCTTACCACCAAAGCTCCCCCTGTCCCAGGTCCTCAATCCAGCATCGCGGATAAGGAAATCCGTAAGACCTGGGAGATTGATTGCGCGAAGGCCGAGTGCCTCGTGCTTGCCTCTATGGACAATGGACATCAGAGGAGGCACGAGAATATGGACCTCGAATCCATATTTCTCCATACTAAGGATCTGTATAGGGAGCAATCCCGTATCGCCAGATACGAAGTCTCGAAAAAGTTGTTTTCGGCGATATTGGCCGTCGGATCATCTGTAGCGGAACACGTGCTTAAGATGATTAGCTACATTGAAGAGCTCGCGGACCTCGGGGCCACGTTAGAGAATGAGCTCTACACTGACTTGATTCTCCAGTTCCTTCCTTCCACTTACGCCCAGTTTATCCTGAACTTCAACATGCAAGGAAAGGAAGTTGAACTTTTGGAACTCCTAAACATGTCGAGGAGTGCAGAGGGCACCCTACAAAAAGTAAGGGGACCATCCACTTTGTTTGTTGGAGGAGCTTCCTCTTCTTGGTCCAACGAGAAAGCCAAAGGAAAGAAGAAGAAGGCCCTCACCAAACCAAGGGGCGGTGTTAGTATAGTGGAAGCCAAGGGAAAGGAAAAAGTATCAAAGGTAGCTGGAAAGCTTGTGGGAAAGAAAAAGTGCTTTTATTGTCACAAGAATGGACACTGGAAGAAAGATTGCAGGGTTTGGAAGGCCAAGAACCAGGACCCGAAGCAAGTTATGGGTTCGGCTTCAGGTGTGTTTGTTATTGAAAACTGTCTATCAATAAACTCACTTCCTGGGTATTGGATACCGGATCAAGATCTCATATCTGTAATTATTTGCAGGCACTGAGAAAGCGTAGGGTTTTGAAGGCAGGTGATATGACCCTCAGAGTTGCAAACGGAGCTAGCATGGATGTTGAGTCCCTGGGGGACTATCACTTGGGATTGTCAGATGGATATGTTTTGGTTTTTGCATGATTGTTATTTTGTACCCAGTTCGACTTGTAATATCATATCTGTATCTTTAATGTCTAATGAAGGTTATGATTTTGCATTTGTAAGCAATGTTGTAAACATTCACCTTAATCATGTTCTGATTGGGTCGGGTACATTAAGCAACGGTATATACGTATTGAACCAACCACAGATTTTCAATGTCCAGAATACACACAAAAGAAAATCTCAAGAAATAAATCATGCTTTCTTATGGCATTGTAGACTGGGTCACATAAATGAGACAAGGTTAACTAAGTTGCATAAAGAAGGATATTTGTATCCATTCGAATATCAATCATATGCAACTTGTCAATCTTGTCTCAAAGGAAAGATGATAAAGACTGCGTTCACTGGACACGGAGTAAGAGCGAGCGAGCTCTTGGGACTCGTACACAGCGATGTATGCTGTCCAATTGTCTACACATGAGCGAAGTGGTTATTCTTACTTCATTACTTTTACGGATGATTTTTCAAGGTACGGATATGTCTTCTTATTGAAGCATAAATCAGAAGCCTTTGAAAAATTCCAGGAATACAAAATTGAAGTAGAAAAACAAACAGGAAAAAGTATCAAGACACTGAGATCTGATCGAGGTGGTGAATACTTGAGTGCCAAGTTCCTGGGTTACCAAAAAGAGAATGGAATTCTCTCTCAACTTACTCCTCCATACACCCCACAACATAATGGTGTATCGGAGAGAAAGAACCGAACCCTTTTGGATATGGTACGTTCCATGATGAGTAATGCTGAGTTGCCGCGATCATTCTGGGGATATGCACTAGAATCAGCTGCATATCTTTTAAACCGAGTTCCAACTAAGACAGTGCCTACCACACCATATCAGATGTGGAGTAGGAAGAAACCCTATCTTAAGCACATTAAGACATGGGGATGTCCAGCTTTTGTCAAAAAGCAGCATGCGGAAAAACTCGAGGCACGCTCAGTACAGTGCAAGTTTGTGGGATATCCAAAGAATTCCAAAGGATATTTCTTCTATTACGCAGAGGAACAAAAGGTTTTTGTTTCTCGTCATGCATGCTTCTTGGAAACTGAATTTTTGGAAAATCAGATAAGTGGGAGCACGATAGAACTGGAAGAAAATCCAGAACCATAAGCTATTACTGAAAGCTTAGTGGAACCAGAAGGTTTGAAAGAACATGACATTCCTGCGCCACTCCGCAGAAGTAGTAGGCAGTCTCATCAGCCCGAGAGATACTACGGTTTTCTAATAGAGAGGATTGCATCATTGATAATGATGAGCCGACTAGCTTCCAGCGGGCCATTCAGAGCAGTGATTCAGTAAAATGGCTTGACGCAATGCGAACCGAAATGGAGTCCATATACACCAACAAAGTATGGACTTTGGACGTTGCTCCAGAAGGGGTAAAACCCGTAGGCTGCAAATGGATCTTCAAAAGGAAGATTGGTGTAGATGGACAGGTTGAGACCTATAAGGCTAAACTTGTTGCAAAGGGTTTTCTTCAAAGACCTGGTTTGGACTATGACGAAACCTTTTCTCCAGTGGCTATGCTCAAATCCATTCGGATCCTTCTTGCCATTGCTGCCTTCCACGATTATGAGATATGTAAGACGGACGTAAAGACCGCTTTTCTAAATGGAAATTTAGAGGAGTGTGTCTATATGTACCAGCCAGAGGGATTCATTCAGAGTGGGAGCAGCGGGAAGGTATGCAAATTGCTTAAGTCCATTTATGGACTGAAGCCGGCATCGCGGAGTTGGAACATCTGTTTTGATGAGACGGTCAAAGAATTTGGCTTTATCAAAAATCTAGATGAACCATGTATTTATAGTAAAATTGTAGCACGGATTGTCGTATTCCTCGTTTTATACGTGGATGACATTCTCTTGATAGGAAATGACATTCCTATGCTACAATCTGTCAAAGGGTTCTTGTCGCACAGGTTCTCCATGAAAGACCTAGGTGATGCCTCTTACATTCTGGGGATCCGGATCCATCGTGATAGGTCCAAGAGGATATTAGGACTTTCACAGTCCAGGTACATCAACACCATACTGAAAAGATTCAGTATGGAAGATTCCAAGCACGGTAATTTACCGGCTTGTCACGGGATCACCCTCTCCAAAGAGATGTCTCCCAAGACTGATTAGGAAAGGGATCGCATGTCTATTATACCCTACGCCTCTACGGTAGGCTCTATAATGTATGTGATGTTGTATACCAGACCAGATGTAGCTTATGCATTGAGTGTGGTAAGCCGGTATCAGCCAAACCCTAGGGAGAAGCACTGGATAGCGGTAAAGAACATTCTCAAGTACCTGAAAAGGACTAAGGAGATGTTCTTGGTGTATGGCGGAAAAGACCTCCAGATCGAGGCCTTTGCTGACTCTACCTTCCAGAGTGACAAGGATGACTCCAAGTCCATGTCGGGTTATGTCTTTACCCTCAATGGAGGGGCGGTTTGCTGGAAGAGCTCCAAGCAGGAAACCGTTGCTGACTCAACTATGGAAGCGGAGTACATAACTGCTTGCGATGCCGCAAAAGAAGCCTTCTGGATGAGGAAGTTCTTGACAGATCTTCAGGTGGTTCTGTCCATTGTTGATCCAATACCTCTGTATTGTGACAACAACGGGGCTATAGCTTTAGCGAAGGAACCTAGGTCCCATCAGAGATCCAGACACATATTGAGGCGGTATCACCTGATCAGGGAGATCGTGGATCGCCGGGAGATCGAGGTTCGGAGGGTTGCTATAGAAGATAACACTGCAGATCCATTCACGAAGGCCATACCCCAGACTCAGAACGAGCAGCTGATCGAGATGATAGGTCTTCAATACGTCAATTCATAGCCTTAGTGCAAGTGGGAGATTTTTAGTGTATATGTCCTAGAGGCTATTACTGTATCATACTAGTTTGTATATTACTTAATGGAAGCTTGGGATATTCACAGTTGCATAGACAATCTTGCTCAAAATGGTAGTATGCTACTTGGTTTGTTTCTACTATAACGTGTGCATGTGTTTCTTTTAGCATATCGCCTATACACATTAGTGGAAACCTTAGGATCTTTACTTGATTACCAGCGTTGTGATGGCAGTCACACTAGTGGGGGTGGGTAATCTACAAGCACATCCTTATACAGGTCCCTAGTCGTAGGATTATCGAGAAGGGGCATCGATACTCCGGAGTAGACTAGCGTATACGCTTCTCATCCCAGCAGGGGATATGGTCTGTCCCACAGCCATTAGTACGCCATACTTGAGATACTTTGTCGGTGCTCGTTTGGTTACGAGTACACTGGACAGGACTCGTCAGGAACTGTTGGTTGGTACTATACCTATCGTCAGTTATCAGTTCCCAGGTGACATGAGTACAGCTTAGTCCGCTGACTTAACACAGCCTCGAGTATGTTCCCACTGTTCTTAGATTGCTACCCTAGCACGGCTCAAATGAGTCGTGCAAACAGGTAGCAGTTGGGTGCAGTCCCGAAGCACTTGGAGGCAGTGACGGTTAGACAGGATTCGTCTCTCCCGCTATTGGGGTTTGATATCGCGCTGTGTCTAGGAGAGCCATTACACAAAGTCCCTGGCCAGGGCAAGCGAGATATACTGGTAGCGTTTCCAGTGTTATCTTAGGGTGTTCTGGGCTACACTCCGACACGACTTGTACCGCTATTAGGGGACTGACGTTTACCGCCCCCTAGGCCCTCCATGCGATACTCTTAGACGAACAGACCAAACTGTACGGAGATTGTCACATTCAGGCTCAGTAGGAGTTCGGATGGGTTCACCTCATCAGTCTTCTTATCGGCATCTACCTGGGGAACATTACGTACAGCTAGTACCGCTTACGGCCTGTGGTTAAACCCACTGCCAGCGTAGTGTCGAGTCTTTAGAGTCCCACACAGAGGGTTATTCGCCTTTGGGCAAAACAAAGTAGAGGTCGCATGGTTTTTCGACGGGGTTCGTTCACATCCGCGCACTAGTGAACGTTTGGTGTCCGAGCAGTTATTACTAGCGGGCTTTGGTTTAAGCCAGATCCTAGTCTTTTTTTTAGAATTGGTTTTGTCTCAGTGTATTCGTGCTCCTCGGAACACGGATTCGGGTGTTTATGTACAATTGACAGAGGCAGAGGATTCTCATTAGGGTTGTTGACTGTTGACTTTTTCCAAACCCTAATGAGAATGAGAAATATGATTAATGGTATTAATTAAGGATAATTGTGCCATGGTTAGGGTTGTTGACCATTTGACTATGGTTGACTTGTTGACATATTGACCATCATCATTTCACATGAAAGATGCTCTTTGATTCTTGCAAAATTCATTTAATGTGAAATGATAATGGTCTTTCCAAATGAACCATCACAATTTCTTTGATTATTATTATTTTTCATAATTCACTTATATGAGAGTATGGTTGCAAATATATCATCATTCTTTCTTGCTCTTTCTCTCTCATATGTTTAGCTCATCCTCATCCTCTCTCTCAAAGCTCTCATCTCTCATCTGTTGAGAACCATTACCTCTTGAGATTAAACCACCAAAACTCCTCTCTACTCATTCTAGGGTTCTAGGTTTGGCAAGCCAAGCACTTTAGTTACCTCTTGGTTGAGGTAGGAGCTCAAGGTAGAGGCCTTCGGGTGAATCTTTCTTCTGCAAAGAGAAGGCGACGAGAAGGACCCGTTCAAACCACTCCAAGGAGAAAGAAGAGAAGGAGTTCAAGACCTAGGTATAACCTTCTAACCGGGTAACTAAATCTTTTAGCTTGTTTGTTAGTTTTTGTTTAGCAAAGATCCTTCATTTCTAGTCCATGTTACATTGTGTTAAAAAAAACGTTTATTACCTATTCTGCCTCCTCGTAAGCACCGGGGTGGGTAACGTAGACTTACACAAATACCCCAGAATACCCACAGACAGCTACCCTAAAAATTACAACACCCCAGTCCGCTAACGAACCGAGGTCGCCAGAAAATCCTTTCATGTCGCCGGCCAAAACCGGTCAGGTGGGGTTCGTGCTTCAGGTGAACACTCAGGGCAACTAGTACAACACTTCTATACTGCTAGTTTTTCCAGTAAAAACTCATGGTCATAGCAGATCACAGACATCCAAAAATGACACTAAAAATACGATATTGCCCCAAAACATTATCTTTTAGTGTTCTAAACTGAAACTAATTAGCAACACAATATATTAACAACCTAATTAATATTATAGAGCGCAACCTTTCCAAACATGCTCAAAACCCTAGCTTCCCATGCTCCAAGTGATCCTAGTGGCTTGATCTTGACTTATGAAGGGTTTTAGTGGGGTGAACTGGAGATTTTGTTCGGTTTAGTGAGGGTTGGGTTAGGGTTTCAGTTTGAGGGAGGTGAGGACGATGAAAAATGAGAAGGAGAAAATTATAAGTGAATGAGAGAATGAGATGAGAGTGAGGATGGGGGAATGAGGGTGTGAGATTAGTCATGCCCCTCTCCCTCTTCATTTAATGCAACCATGCTTGGCATGCCTCATGATGCATGCCAACCCTCCCCCCCCAAGTCAACCAATTTTAAACCCTTTAAATAAAACTAACTAATTTAAATAAATACCTACACTTAATCAAAATGGGGTTAAGGTGTCATAGCTACTTAAGCATGGTTAACCATAATTGACCCTAGGTTAAAATGCATAAGTGTGTGCAAGCCCAAAATAAATATTAATAAAATATTAATTAATTTTTATAAAATATTTGAAAACAATTTTGGTAAACTTCTTATTAAAAACCCTGATTATCGCTTAACTAATCCTAATCGCATTCTAAGGTGTTACATTATCCAACAAACTTCTAGGGCTATATCCTCCATTGAGTCATAACCAGAATCCTGCACTATGCATACCTCAGTATCCCTATTGAAACCCTATTCAATATACTGCTCCTCAGTATGGGGTAAACTCAAAACTCTGACAGCATGTAACATTTCATAAATATAAAATATTATTTTTGGAAATTTAATATTAAAATAATATATTTCGCGAAAAATTATTCGATTTGCGAAAAGGGGTTTTTCGTAAATTGGTATATGTATATACCAATATTTGGAAAATAATCGGAGATTAAAATGATTTATTTATTATAATGATATTTATCGGATTTTGGCATTTTTGTAATTAAGGATATGCAAATTTAAATTAAATTTTATTAGTGCACTACTAGTCACTATTAAGCCAAATTCGTATTTTTACATTTTTCCATGGTTAGTGCACCATGTCATGTGCATGTTATTCATTGTGTTTGTGACTAGTGAGTTTGTGAGAATAAGAAAAGAAAAGCAAAACGAAATGAGAGTGTATGAGATATTTTGAGATAAAACAGAATAGATATTTTAGAGAGAGAGTGAGCATACGTGAGAGAGTTAGCATAAGAGAGAGAGGGAGAGACTTGGCTGCTTCATTCTTTCCCCATTGTTTTCTTCATGTCCTTCTTAATGCATCCTTCATTCTCTCTACCTCCATGCATCATCTCCAATCATTTGTCAAAACCCCATGCCACCTTCACAAAAAAAAGAAGCACAAGCTCATCCTAAACCCTTTGGACCAATCAAGTGTGGATTTTGAAGGCTTTGGGCAACTCAAGAATTTTGTTCAGTTGCTAATGAGGTAAATCCCTACACTTTTAGTTAGGTATTTGTGTTTAGTATATCCTAGTTAGTTTAGAAATTGATTTAGTTAGGTTTTGTGATCTTGGAAATTTCCAAGTTGATGTTAAGTGATAAATTGAGGTATAGTGAGTGTTTGCAAGACTTGAGTGATGTTTTTACTGGACAAGACCAGATACTAGAAACCAAAACACGAACTTAGAATTTCCCCGATATCGTATTTTGTGAGAATTGTGAAGGGATACTGAGATCTTCTATAACCCAGATACCCTAAAAATTATTTAGCGAACACAGAGAGTCGTGCAGGTGTCCTAGAAGCTAACCCCATGACCCGAGACCCCTACTCCTTTCCCAGGCCGCAGATTTAATGCTTGTGGCCGAAAATTGCGGCTACATCAGGGTGATATGTGGTGATTTTTGGTTAGTGGCCTCCTTATCTGATATCTAGAGCAACCTTGTATGCAAAATGTCTTGCTTTGACCTAGGGTAAAATCATAGATTTCTTTAGTTGCTGATTTCTGGTTTTGCGATTTCTGAGATTTGGTTTTGATAATTGAGTTTGGATTCCATCGTTGGACGTTTGTATGTCAATGGACGAGGGTTATTTGGTTGATTTTGCATGCGTAGGCTATAGGTTCTAACCTATTGGCAATCCGTGTGCCGTATCGGTTTTCGGATATTGGTTTTAATTGTATTTCGATGTTTATTGATTATAGGTACCTTCGCGTGGACTTCCGAGACGACGAAGCACATCAACTTCGGCTAAGCGAGGAGTTTAGAAGGTGAGTAGATTTATATCTACGGGGGAAGTCAGATGGATGGCGTATAGCACCCCTGCAACCATTGATATGGAAAGATTGTTATATAAATTATAATTTTGATAAAGGATATGCTACGAACTAAAGATAACATGATTATAGGATTTAGTAAGATATGATATGATAAAATTTGACACTAATGAATATATATTGGCCTGAGAGTATGATATAGGTATATAAAATAACACGATGTGGGATATTGAGATGATAGATATAGATGACTCAGATTGATATATGAGAATATGAAATGAGAAAGTGAATCATGATAAGTATGAATTGAAAGTGGACAAGTATGAGTTAATAGTGGTATGATATGAGATCAAGATCGATACGACTTAAGATTTATAAGATGTTAGTTATATGTATGCCCTAAAGGCCATTACTGTATATTGGATGTATATTGTAGTGGATGCTGGGACATATATAGGTATGACTTTCTTGCTCGACATGATAGTACGCTATCTGGTTACTCTTTATCTTAACATGTATACTTTCTGTCTCTCTGTTACATGTTGATAAAGCCCTTAGGATGAGTACTCGACTTCCAGAACTATGATGTAGATCATACTAGTGGGGCCTGGGTAGTCCATGAGTACATCCTTCAATGTTCCTAGTCGTGGGAATATCGAGACGGGGCATCGATATTCCAGAGTAGACTAGCGCATATCTTCTCGACCTATGTGATGGGCGATGGATGATCCCATATCCATTGGTGTTTGACATCAGAGATGGTATGTGGGTGCTCAGTAGAGACTGAGTACACTGAACGGACTCGCCGAGAACTCCTAGATGGTATTATACCTCACGTCAGATGGCAGTTCTCTGGTGACACTGGTACAGCTTAGTCTGCTGACCCAAGATCGTCATAGAGTCTTGTGTGTCTCCCACTGTGCTTTGATTTCCACCCTACCACGGCTCTACTGAGTCGTGCAAACCGGTAGTTTTTGGGTACAGTCCCGATTCACATGGAGGCAATGAGCGATAGAAGGGGATTCGTCTCTCCCGGTATTGGGGGTGGATGTTGCGCTATGCTCAACTGGCCATAACAGGAAATCCCTGGCCAGGGTTGCAGTGATATACTGGTACGAGTTATCAGTAGTTTCACGAATGTTATGGACCTCACGTCGGCATGACTTATCGAGCTATTGGGGTCTGACGTTTACCACCCCTAGGCGAGATATGCGACATATCAGACGAACAGACCGGACTGTACAGTAAGTGTTACTGGTTGGATTCACAGGAGTGTGAGGGGGCTTGCTCGTCGATCTTCTGATCGCTCAATACCCGGGTGGCCGTAACGTTTAGTAGACCGCTTGCGGCTTATGGGTGTTTGATATGATCATCACCTGCTGCCGGCGTATTGATGAGTCTTTAAAGTCCTACACAGAGGTTTCCTGGCTCAAGCGAAACGAAATAGGAGCGCATATGAGATATGTGCGGGACCGAGAATAATACCAGTATGTGATACTGTATTCGATTCTCGCGATTTGTGACATTGATCGGTTATATGCGATATAGCCGGGTTATCGAATCAAGTGTCGATTCGATAAGTTAATACTATTGATATTAGTCGGTTATATGCGATATGACCGGATCGTTAAATCAAATATTGATTTAATGATTTAATATATAATTATATATATTAGATATATTACTTTACATTGACTAATATTGTTCACTTTAAATGGATTTTCTCACTTGAATTGCACAAGTTGTATATGTGATATATTTTTGTGCACTTGTTTGTATCATGTTTGATGATACATGCAAACTTGGGTTTGTGTAAAGACTTAAACCATGTTTAGTGAATGGTTAGGGTTTCATTTCAGTTATTTATTTATCTATTCTTTTTGGGTTAAAAGATAAAAGAAAACAAAATGGTTGCTTTCAAACATGAAGCTTCTTGATGCTTCATGCATCTTTGAATAAGTGACCATTCTTGTCTTCTTCTCCTAACCCTAACCATTCAACTAACCTTAGTTAATTCTCTACACTAAACCATGGTTGAATATATGATAAGTATCATTTTATTTTCTATTTTCAATAATACTTATCATATTCTTTTCTTCTTCTTCTCTTTCTTCAAGATGAAGAAAAGCTTGCTATCATCAATGGTGAAATGAGAAAAAGAGTGAGAAATCCAATTCTAAAGTGAACCCACTTCCTATTTCTTCATCCTCTACCACTTTCCAATCAGTATAGGGTGTTTTCTTCACAAGTTTCATGACTTGGTGAAGTTGGAGTTTGATCTTGAGTTGCCTCGACGTAGATCATCTTCGGCATCGAAGTCGACGACCTAGCCCGATCTTTTCTTCGACGATACCATCGCTAGAGTCCGGGATCCGATGATCGCAGCGGAGGGACTTCAACGCGGAGCCAAGGAAGTGGAGGACCGAATCTACAAAGGTTGTAGTCACTTTCTTTTAGCAATAAAGTCGTTTACGTGCTTGCATCGCCCTATACATCTAGTTAATGATCCGTATTAGGGTTTGTAGGCACATGAAAAATTTGAATTGGGCATGTTTGATCTATTGTGAGACCCCATTAGTGTGCCTAGGAACCCTACAGTAGTTATAGAGCCTAGCTAGAGCCTTAGGCGATGCGTAGACGAAGTTAGAAAACTGATTGAACCCGAAACCCTAACTCAAGACACCTCTCTGTACAATTTTTTAAAACTGGGTTTTTTCCAGATTAAAAATGCTTAAAAAATTCAGCAGGAAGTTCTATGAATTACGGTGCAAAAATGACCAAAAGATGCGCCTAAAGCGCGGCGGAACCGCGGCAGAAGCCTGGCTTCTGCGGCGGTTCCGCGGCTATATAATGAGATTAGACTTCAATATTTGCACAGTAATTTTTATCTTCAAGTGCTGAGTTTTCTGGGAATTTTTAATCTGAACTCAAGAGTTGAGTTTTCTGGGTTGTATTGGGAGTTCAGAGATTCGATCGGACTGTCTAATTTTGTCTGTGTTTTTTCCGGGTATTTTTAGAGCATGTTAAAAAGTTCGACCGGATATAAATACCCACTTTTTCCCCTGCCGGGAAATTTCCAATTGTTGGACTTTTCCGTAGTTTAATGACGTTCTAAGTAGTGCAAGTAATGCGATGGTCCCTTTAGAAGACAACAAGCTTAACTCGATTATGTGACCATCTTGAACTTCCCTTTGAACCTTAGGGTTTGGGGCAGTACGGCGTGCCACATATGAGGCGTTGGCTTGACCCTTCTATGGCTGGACCGTTGGTACTGAGGCACGAAGTGAATGTTTTTAAACTTATTTCATGTGTTGAGCTGTTTCGGGAAAACTTGGGTGTTCGATTGTTCGATCGGAAAGTTTAACATTTTCTATTTATCCGGAAAGTGATACAATATTTGGAATTCACAAGTAGTTATGAGATAACTGAATGAATGTTATAAATCTAGCGGTTTAGTCTCACTTGATCGGTTGCCACGGAATTTTGATGTGATCAAAAGTCCGTCGCAATCGGGTAGCGTATGTGGATACTCGCCGGATAAACTTAATAGACAGCTACACCCCATAGCCCCGACCAAGTGATTGTAGGAGAACCCCGTCACCGAAAGCATCCGTCCGGGTGCTTGCGGCAGCGGTGTTCCGCCTTGGTGCACTTCGTCGACGGCGTCAGGGGTGCGGCCGCCTACTAAAGTTTGCGACGAGCATTCGATCAGCATGTCGGGAATCCTGTTGAATTGCCCGACTTGATATTGAAAAGTGTTTTCGATAATGAGATTAAAATGGGGGTTTATAATTGTTAGGCATGCGATGTCTAAGGGATTCATTTGATTAGGCATGCGATGTCTAAAGAGGTTGCGGATTCCAACTGTTGTAGTTTTACACTTTCTTTTCTGTGACCGTAAGTATAATATGTGATATCGCCGGTTTCGTTGCTATATGTCAACGACAATTGGGATGCGCATATTTACTTATGTTGATGATATGTGATGTTATGTGTTGCTGGGTATGTTATATTGGATCGTCGTGTTTGAATAGCCGGGTTTTTTTTATGTGAGATGAGTGTTTTTTCATTTTCATTCATGTAAAAACTTGTATGCAATATTCTTTTATTGGGGCACTTCCAGGTTGCGGAAGATGTCACATTTTGTATATTATTTACTTTTCCGCATTAGGATAGACCCAAGAAGGGGAGCACAAGTAACCGGGTTCTAGGGTCCAGTGGGAGACCATCTCGAGGAGTCGAGTCCGGGTCTCCTAACCCTAGAATTGGTAGGGTTGCTTGCCGCTCTCGTAGGGGTCTAATGGTGTGGGATTGGCTATTCATCACGACCGTGGAATCCGTGTTTTATACTGGCTCGTATTAAAAACACGGACGTCCTAGTATATTCAATATTTCATATGATATTTTTCTGCTGCGTTATCTGTGATGTGGTCATGTGATGTGTTCAGATAGATATTATATATAGTATATATGATATATTATATAAACGTTGCTTATGTTTTACACCCGCGCTAGCCCTGCCTCGCTCTGGCGTTAGTTACCTAACCTAACGGTGCAGACAGGACATCGAGGCGAATGCGGATGGCATAAGCGTACGTTATATTTATCTTTGATGTTTAGGTGGACTTAAATGATGGGACATTCATTAATGAGATTAATGAAAGAAAATAAGCCTAATTGATGTTGTGGAATCGAATTTCTAAATAAAACAGGTAACTTTGCATCGCGGTGTTCATTGTAGAACATCCTGCACCTTATTCGATGAGGAAAGGACCGAGATCCCTTCACCGGGAGTGATTCCTTTAGCAATAACTGGCAGATGCTACAAACTCGGTTTGTCTTTTGATTGCTTCTATAGTTTCTACTTTGTACAGTGATATATATGATATATCCCGCACCTCATTCGATGAGGAAAGGGCCGACGATCCCTTCACCAGGAGTGACCCCTTTAGCAAAACTAGAAAAGCCTCAAAAACATTCCATTTAAAAACCATTTGATTCCGCAACGAGATCAAGTTCAGAGCGTTAAAGGTTTTCATAAAAACCATTCACAACCCTCCGTCATATTAGGAAGTAGAGTACTTAGTATTCGTGTTGTGTTTGTTGACCATAGTCAAGGCACAGTGTACGGTAGCTAAGTGATGTCTTCCTACACCGCATATGATGCGATTAGTTAGGACAGGCGCGTGACTTTGTTGACCTTAGTTAAGGGTCATGTGGGTGGGTCTAATTAATCACGAAATGACGGGTAGAACTTGACTAGTACTTATGATTTGTTGACCATAGTTAAGGTCATAGGTGCTAGGGGTAAAAATCTTTATCGGGAGTTTCAAGTGTTGAAATTTGCAATGAGATTGCATACCTTCTATATGATAGTTGGATCCCGATACCCACTGCGAGTAATTGTTACTCCTGGGAGAGTTTTGCACTTTGCAATTAGCCGATCAAGTAGGTGTCTAGAAAGGTGTCAACGGGGTTACGCCTCTGGGAAAACGAGATTTATTATAATTAGGTCCGTGGGAAAGCACGGGGAACCTCCCTCAAAGTACCGAAACTGGCCTGGCTGAAAGATTGGCGAACTTGTAGAGTGTAATTAATCCCGGCTAGTCTTTCCTTTTAGGGTTTGAAGGAAGATTTGATAAAAACAGTGGGAGCCATCCTAATTAGATAAAATAAATAACCAATCTAATCTTGAAAGAGCGCACGCAGAGTGTTTTCTTCTCTCTCTCTCCATGTAGCGACCATATCACGCCTTAATCAGGATAATAATATGGATGTATTGACCAAACCCGCTTGTTATACTGAGCTGGGGAACGTTGGTCCCGCTCCAGCTTATAATTGTTATAAGAAAGAGCAGGAAATAGGGGAATACCAGAATTCCTATGCCGCCCAAATGAAGAAAGTACATATGATGCATCTCCTTCGGGTGTGTTCATTACACAGAACTGTTTCTCAGTATACTCTGCGACCTGGGTATCTGATACCGGAACAGGATCCCAGATATGTAATCCGTTACATAGGGCTACAGAAAGCTAGAAAACCGAGAACGGGTGATAAGTTTCATGAGACAGAAAACGGGGCAAGTGTTGCAGCCAAGTCTGTTGGTCACTGTCACCCTGTATTACCAATACATTGATTCTGAACAAATGCTATTAGATACCGAACCTGATATACAAAATCATATCAATCTCTTTATTTATTAAAGAAATGATAAAATTTTGTATTGTTGGATAATGTTTTGAACATTTCTTATATCAAAAGTTGATCGGTTCAGGCACGTTATCTAAAAGCATTGACATTCTAAATCAAACTACAGTTCCTAGTATACAGAACACACACAAGAGGAAGAGTTCATAAATGAACGAATCCTTCTTGAGGCATTGTAGACTAGGTCATATCAATGCGACCCGACTGGCTGAAGTTACATTTTAGATGCATATTTAAATCAGTTTGAATTTACATCTTGTGAAACTTGCCAGTCATGTCACAAAGATTAGATGACCATAGCTCCGTTTACTGGAAACAGAGAAGGAGTTAGTAAACTCTTGGGACTGATACATGATGATGTATGTAAACTCCCCTGTCTACACTAGCCAGGACCGGTTCTTTATACTTCATTACGTTCTCTGATAAACTCTCAAGATTCGGACATATGTTCCTGTTGAAACACAAGTCCGAACCTTTTGAGATATTCACAGAATATAAGCTAGAAGTAGAGAACCAATACGGGTATAAGTATTATGTCCTATGATAAGATCAGGGAGGAGAATACTTGTGCATGGCATTCCTGGACCATTCTAAAGGAGAATGAGATTCTCTCTCCGTATTACTCCTCTGAATACACCACAGCACAACGGTGTATCAGGGCGAAGCAATCGCACCGTATTAGATATGGTGTGCTCTATGATGAGTACTACTAAGTTACCTATTTCCTTTTGGGTTGTGCACTTGAGAAGCTGCATACCTATTGAATTAGGTTCGAATCAGATCACTGCCTACCACTGCATATAAGATATGGTATGGGAAGAGCCTATCTCTTGAGTTAGTTAAGATTTGGGGTTGTCCGGCCTATGTCTAAAGCAAAATCCGGACAAGATCGAGGCAAGGTCAGTTCTGTAGAACTGGAAAGGTTCCAGCTATACAAAACTGCACCTGATGATTTGACAGAACCAAAGGATTCAATAGTCCCCAACGAACCTCAGCCTCTCCGCCGAACTAGCTGGGTTCCTCATCCGCTTAAGAGATACTTCCGTTTCTCGATGACAGTGGGAGCAAGGAATGCATCATGAGATGATGACCCAACTAGCTTCTAGCAGGTCATCGAGAGTAGGGACTCTGTAAGAATGGCTGGATACTTAGCGATCTGAGATAGAATCCATATACACCAACAGAGTATGGACTTTGGTTGCGATATCTGAAGGGTTAAATCCCCATCAGGAGCAAGTATATCTTGAGAAGATTACTTGGTGTAGATGGAAAAGTTGAGACTTTCAAAGCTAGACTCGTTAAAGGTTTTCGTCATCGACCAGGCATGGATAATGATGAAACCTTTTCCAGTAGCTGTGCTTAAGTCCATCCAGATCCTACTTACCATTGCTACATACCATGACTACGATATCTGGTGGTTGGTTGCCATGAATGTTTTTCTAAATACTGATTTAGAATAGAAAGTCTATAAGTACACAGCCGGAGGGCTTCGCAAACAGTGGGAGCAGCGGAAATATGTGCAAGTTGCTTTACAGGATAAAGCAGGCATCGCGGAGTTGGAACGTCTATTTTGATGTGGTAGTCAAAGTGTTTGACTTCATCAAAATGGTAGATGAACCTTGTATATACAAAACGGTAGTAGAGAGTAAGGTGGTCAACCTCGTATTGTACGTGGACGACATACTCTTGATAGGAAAAAAGTTTCCTATACTACGCTCGGTCAATCTCCACTTATCACAAGGATTCTCCATGCAGAGTCAAAGTGATACCTCCTAAATCCTGGGTTTTGGATCTATGAGATAGATTTAAAGGGATGTTAGGGTTCTCACTAGGTATAGTGAGATTGTATCAATCGATCCTGGGGAGAATCACTGAAAAAGTTCCAGACTGATAAGCACGACTGAGTGTCAGTCGCAGGCATTGTCTTTTCCCTCAGTAAAGGGACGGTATGTTCCAAGCTAGATACCGTGGCAAACTAGACGATAAAGGCTGGTAACATCGCTATTAAAGATACTACCAAAGAGGCAGTTTGGGTGTATATTGGTTCATAAGGTGAACTAGGTTCCAATCATTGTATGACAATGAAAGTGTGGCTTTGGCCAAGGAACCCTGGTCCCATCAGTGACCCAGACATATTTTGAGGAAGCATCACCTGATCATGGAGATAGATGATCTCCAGGGTGATCGAGGTTAGGAGAGTAGACTCAGAGGACAACACGGCGGATCCACTCACAAAGGCCTTTTGCCAGAGAGAGACTTATATGGGATGGTTGAGTATTAGATACTGCAACCACTGCTACAGATGGCCCTAGTGCAAGTGGGAGTCGTACAAACAGGTGGTTTTTGGGTACAGTCCCGATTCACATGGAGGCAATGAGCGATAGGAGGGGATTCGTCTCTCCCGGTATTGGGGGTGGATGTTGCGCTATGCTCGACTGGCCATAACAGGAAATCCCTGGCCAGGGTTGCAGTGATATACTGGTAAGAGTTATCAGTAGTTTCACGAATGTTATGGACCTCACGTCGGCATGACTTATCGAGCTATTGGGGTCTGAAGTTTACCACCCCTAGGCGAGATATGCGACAAATCAGACGAACAGACCGGACAGTACGGTAAGTGTTACTGGTTGGATTCACAGGAGTGTGAGCGGGCTTGCTCGTCGATCTTCTGATCGCTCAATACCCGGATGGCCGTTACGTTTAGAAGACCGCTTGCGGCTTGTGGGTGTTTGATATGATCATCACCTGCTGCCGGCGTATTGACGAGTCTTTAGAGTCCTACACGGAGGTTTCCTGGCTCAAGCGAAACGAAATAGGAGCGCATATGAGATATGTGCGGGACCGAGAATAATACCAGTATGTGATACTGTATTCGATTCTCGCGATTTGTGACATTGATCGGTTATATGCGATATAGCCGGGTTATCGAATCAAGTGTCGATTCGATAAGTTGTTACTATTGATATTAGTCGGTTATATGCGATATGACCGGATCGTTAAATCAAGTATTGATTTAATGTATAATTATATATATTAGATATATTACTTTACATTGACTAATATTGTTCACTTTAAATGGATTTTCTCACTTGAATTGCACAAGTTGTATATGTGATATATTTTTGTGCACTTGTTTGTATCATGTTTGATGATACATGCAAACTTGGGTTTGTGTAAAGACTTAAACCATGTTTAGTGAATGGTTAGGGTTTCATTTCACTTATTTATTTATCTATTCTTTTTGGGTTAAAAGATAAAAGAAAACAAAATGGTTGCTTTCAAACATGAAGCTTCTTGATGCTTCATGCATCTTTGACTAAGTGACCATTCTTGTCTTCTTCTCCTAACCCTAACCATTCAACTAACCTTAGTTAATTCTCTACACTAATCCATGGTTGAATATATGATAAGTATCATTTTATTTTCTATTTTCAATAATACTTATCATATTCTTTTCTTCTTCCTCTCCTTCTTTAAGATGAAGAAAAGCTTGCTACCATCAATGGTGAAATGAGAAAAAGAGTGAGAAATCCAATTCTAAAGTGAACCCACTTCCTATTTCTTCATCCTCTACCATTTGCCAAGCAGTATAGGGTGTTTTCTTCACAAGTTTCATGACTTGGTGAAGTTGGAGTTTGATCTTGAGTTGCCTCGACGTAGATCATCTTCGGCATCGAAGTCGACGACCTAGCCCGATCATTTCTTCGACGATACCATCGCTAGAGTCCGGGATCCGATGATCGCAGTGGAGGGACGTCAACGCGGAGCCAAGGAAGTGGAGGACTGGATCTACAAAGGTTGTAGTCACTTTCTTTTAGCAATAAAGTCGTTTACTTGCTTGCATCGCCCTATACATCTAGTTAACGATCCGTATTAGGGTTTGTAGGCACATGAAAAATTTGAATTGGGCATGTTTGATCTGTTGTGAGACCTCATTAGTGTGCCTAAGAACACTACATAAGATATGACGTATATGCATGATGACATGATTTAAGATTGATATAGATGTGTTATGTGATTGATAAGGCATGCTGTACGAGATTATAGATCCGTACCTTTGCTGGTGAATAGGACGATAGATTCCCTACACTGTTTGTGACACCGTATGATGGATTACCGTATGCGATGCGTTTAGCGAATGTTTGATCCGTGCTCATGAATTGAGAATGATGATCGAGGATTTGCGACACTTGATACTATGAGGCGGGATCGTTGACATAAAGAGACTACCTTATTATAGTTCATATTTATGTTGGATCCTCATGTGATACCAATCATGTTTCCAATATTTAATGTTATATGATATCAACTGCTAGTACACCTGCACAATTATCGTTGATGCGCATGTTATACGTACACAGATTGCCGGCTCACACACATTCATCATCGGAAATTGCCATGCCACTTGCACAGTAGAACTGCCATATTATGAGATTAATATTAAACGTAAAAGTACATTCATTGTTCAGTACTATTATTTGACATCCTTGCATGATATACTCGATATGCTCATATTACAACTCTATGTTGCATACATTGTACTTTATGGTTATATGCTTGAGATGCTGTTTTCATGAGATCTCTGGATTTGAGAACCGCGGCTATATTTCAAAGGGAATTATGTATTTCTTTAAAATGCAGTTTCTCTTGATATGATATTTCGAGGTGTCCACCATGAGTTTTCTCGGTTCTGAGCAGTGATTATACCCGATTCGAGGAGCGGTAGGCACCGTCTGCGAGTACATGGTGGACCCGGTGAGGTACCCCGGGGCAAGAAGACTCGTATTGTTAGGCGGTGAGCCTGGCAGGGGAGCACTACCTACCGGTGATTGTATAGAACTCGGCGGATATCCAAAGGATAGCGTTTTGGAGTTATGATATGAGATGGATATGAGGACCGATCTGAGGATGCGACGCCTGAGATGAGATAGATATGAGGGCCGATCTGATTATGGGGCGCATGAGATATTAGGATTTATGTGTCGATGCAGGACACGGGTTTTCATGATATTTCGAGTGTCGGTGTTGGGCACTCAGGTTCCATGATTTTGATGTGTCATTGATGGACGCACATGGTTGATATCCTTATATATATATATATATATATATATATATATATATATATATATATATATATATATACAGACTTATGTTTTCATGATGTTCGAGTGTCGGTGTGGGACATTCAGGTTCCATGATATTGTTTGTGTCGTTGATGGACACGTAGATGATATCCATATGCTTACAGGCATATGATGTCGGATGTTTATTTATATATGTCATTGCATTGACTCGATTGTTTAAATATATGCGTACATGGTCACCCTAGATATCATAGTATTACCTTCAGGATATAGTGACGTAGAAAATCGTTCTTTTATTCGATTTCTACTTGCTGATGTTTTCTACTCACGAGTTGGCAACTCACCCCCGTTGTGCCATAGTTCTTGCAGGTTTGACCGCTAGGGATCAGTTGCGGTATTGCTGGCACACAACTTTATCCTGGGTGGTTTGCTTTGGTAGGTGGGACGTATGTTGGATCGTGCCGACTCTCGTACTTTTATATTCCGTTGTATCAAGATAAACTCTATCAAATCAAATCAGAAACTAGAAATTGTATATTGGTAGACCTAGTCAGACTTAGGTATTATGCGAGAATTATACGATGCGTTATGTTTGTTTTTTGAGTTTTGATGTCTTTCTTATTATTGTTCTTTATGGCTTGATCTTCGCCGTTGGGCGTCGTATATATGTTATTACGTGGTTGTGATTCCGCTGGTTGGCGAAGAGCTAGCTCCCGCTTAGGGATGCTTATATATTGTTGTGTATATATTTTTAGATCAAAATATACAAGGGAAGTGCTGCCCAAATTTTTAAAGACGAAACATGTTTTCAACTATAGCATAATACACTTGCATTTTCATGTTTCATTAGCTATGCATTCAAAGAAAAACATGATTTATTATACCTTTATTTCAAAACTGCACCCCCACTATTTTCCGCAAAAAGGTTTAGATTTTCTGGGCTTCGGCTTACTTGATTTACGTTACGCCTTTAGACGTTTCGTAATTTAAGTGCCGGTCACATGCTAAATTACGGGTCATGACACAGCATCTCCGTTATCCAGGTCACCTTGGAAGCTTGAACCGATAACTGCTTCTCGGAGGAGGTTGCCGTTATCATATACCAAGAAGATCCTCTTATGTTCTTCACTGTTCCCTTTGTTTCTCCAGAATTAGATTATTATCTGCTTACTGCAGTAAGTGCAGAATATGAAAGATCCTAGTGGCCTCGCCGTGAACCTAAGGCCAAAGCAGAATTTGAAAACAAAAATTTGGATGGCAATAGAAACTAAACCCCAAGAATTAACACCAAACACTTAAATTAGAACAACTACAAGATAGAAATCACAACCTTTGTAGCGTTTTCATTCGCTCCAATTAGGTTAGACTCTAGTATGCTCTCAAGAGCTCCGGATCGCGCTTGCAAGCTGGTCCTCCTTCGCCGAAAATTATCCATCCGAGAAAACCGATCCAAGCTCCAGCTTCACCTAGTGAAGCAACCGACGCTTCAAACTCACTAAGAACGGAGAGTAAGGATGTAGGAATTTTCCACTATAATTTTCTTTCAAATCTAAAGCTCAAGAGAGAAGTAAAGAAGAAGAAGGTGGAGGGGAGGAAACTTAGCCATGAACAAGTATAGAAAGGCACGAGAGAGTGAAGGAAGAATAGAATGGCTTTATATTTTTCATTGTTTCCTCAATAAAAGAGCAAAGCTCTGTTCAAAACTCAAGAGGCAGCGCCTCACGTATTTGCCACGAGGGCGCCAGTGTTAGTGTGATATGCCCAAGAGGCCATTATTGTATAATACTAGTTTGTATATTATATTTTGGAAGCTTGGGATATATACACGGATTTATGACAGTCTTGCTCTATATAGTAGTATGCTACTTGGTTTGTATCTATCTTAATATGTCTATATGTTTCTTTTAACGTATCGCTAATACATATTGATAGAGCCCTTAAGATCTTTGCTTGACTACCAGCGTTGTGATGGCAGTCACACTAGTGGGGGCTGGGTAGTCTACAAGCACATCCATATACAGGTCCCTGGTCGTAGGATTATCGAGACAGGGCATCGATACTCCAGAGTAGACTAGTGTATATGCTTCTCATCCCAGCAGGGGAAATGGTATGCCCCACAGCCATCGGTACGTTGTACTGGAGATAGTATGCAGGTACTCATTGGGTTATGAGTTACATTAGACGGACTCATGGGGTAATGCTGGTTGGTACTATACCTATCGTCAGGTAGCAGTTCCTAAGTGACATGTGTACAGCTTAGTCCATTGACTTGACACTTCTACTTCGCCTCAAGTGTGTTCCCACTGTTCTTAGATTACTACCCTACCATGGCTCTATTGAGTCATGCAAACAGGTAGTAGTTGGTTGCAGTCCCATAGCACTTGGAGGCAATGGCGGTTAGATAAGATTCGTCTCTCTCGGTATTAGGGGTTGATGCCGCGCTGTGTTCGGAACGCCATTACACAATGTCCCTAGCCAGGGCAAGCGAGATTTACTGGTAGGTACTCGAGTAGTTTCTCAAGGTGTTTAGGACTGTACTTCGACACGACTTATACCGCTATTAGGGGTCTGACATTTTCCGCCCCTTAGGCCCGATATGCGACACTCTAAGACGAACAAACTGGACTGTACGGAGATTTCCACAGCCATGCTTAGTAGGAGTTTGGATGAGCTTGCTCGTCGGCCTTCTTATCGACAGATACCTGGGTAGCCGTTACGTGCATCTAGTACCGCTGACGTGCTTGTGGTTAAACCTACTGCCAGCGTACTTTCGAGTCTTTAGAGTCCCAGAAAGTTTCTTAGCTTCGGGAAAAACGATGTAGAGGTCGTATGGTTTTACGACAGGGTTCGTTCACATACGTGTACTTGTGCGCGTGTGATGTTCGAGCGGACAATACTAGTGGGCTTTGGTTTAAGACGGATCCTAATATTTGATTGTTGGATTAGTTTGGTCTCATTATATTCGTGTTTTTCGGAACACGGATGTGGGTATGTATATAGGGATGAGAGGGGTATAGAAGGAGACACCTCATTACGGTTTTGACCATTGAATTAATTAAAAACAATTATGAGGTGGAGAAAAGTATTTGTTATTTTTGGTAATGATAATTATGGCATAGCTACTTGTATTGACCATTTGACTTGGATTGACCATTTGACTTGGTTTGACTTTTTAACTTTAGATATTTTGGTGAGATATTTTTGTGAGCTAGATATTTTTGAGGAGATATTTTTTCGTCACATGGTTTGAAAGGTTCCTAGGCACACCAAGGAGGTCTCACAAGGCATCAACCATGCCAATTTGAAAAATTGCGGTGCCGAGAAACCCTAGACTAGATCGTTAACTAGATTTTTAGGCGAAAAAGAAACTAGTTTACAACTAAACTAAAAGAACGGAAATACAACCTTTGTAGATCCGTTTCTCCACCTCCATAGCTCCATGATGAAGTCTTCTCCGCTGTCCAAATCGAACCATGACTCTTGCATCGTCTTCATCGGAGAAAAAGCGGGCTAGGTCATCGACGACGATGCCGAAGATGATCTACGTCGAGGCATCACTAGATCAAGCTCCACCTTCACCAAGCCTTGAAAACATGTGAAGGAAACACCCTATACTACTTGGCAAGAGGTAGAGGGTGAAGAAATAGGAAGTGGGTTCACTTTAGAATTGGATTTCTCACATGATTTCATCACTTGCCATTGATGAGGCAAGCTTTTCTTCTTTGAAGATGATGAAGAAGAAGATGATAATATTATGATAAGTTATTAAAATGAAAAGGAAAATGAATACTTATCATAATACTAACCTTAGTTAAGTGTAGAGAATAGACCATGGTTTGTTTTAAATGGTTAGGGTTAAGTATGAAGATAAGAATGGTGACTAAGTCAAAGCTTCATGAATCTTCAACAAACAAACAAACAAAGCCACCATTCTTTCTTTATCTTTTCCATAACAAATAAATAAATAAATAAATAAATAAGATAATCAAAACCCTAATCATTAACTTAACCATGGTTTAATCTTTACACTTAACCAAGTTAACATGTATCATCACACATGATACAATCAAGTGCACAAAAGTACATCACATATACAACTTGTGAACTTCAAATGAGAAAATCCATTTAAGTGAACCTATATTAGTTAATGTAAAGTGATATATCAAATATATAATTATATATTAAATCACTAAATCAACACTTGATTTAACGACCCAGTCATATCGCATATAACCGACTAATATCAATAGTAACAACTTATCGAATCAACACTTGATCCGATAACCCGGCTATAATGCATATAACCGATCAATGTTACAAATCGTGAGAATCGAATACAGTATCACATACTGGTATTATTCTCGGTCCCGCACATATCTCATATGCGCTCCTATTTCGTTTTGCTTGAGCCAGGAAACCTCTGTGTAGGACTCTAAAGACTCGTCAATACACCGGCAGCAGGTGATGATCATATCAAACAGCCACAAGCCGCAAGCGGTCTGCTAAACGTAACGGCCACCCGGGTATTGAGCGATCAGAAGATCGACGAGCAAGCCCGCTCACACTCCAGTGAATCCAACCAGTAACACTACCGTATAGTCCGGTCTCGTCGTCTGATATGTCGCATATCTTGCCTAGGGGTGGTAAACGTCAGACCCCAATAGCTCGATAAGTCGTGTCGATATGAGGTCTATAACAATTCGAGAAACTACTGGTAACACTTACCAGTAAATCTCAGCAACCCTGGCCAGGGATTTCCTGTTATAGCCAATCGAACACAGCGCAACATCAACCCCCTATACTGGGAGAGACGAATCCCCTCCTATCGCTCATTGCCTCCATGTGACTCGGGACTGTACCCAAAAACCACCATTTTGCACGCCCACTTGGACGTGGTAAGATGGAAATCAAAGCACAGTGGGAACCACACAAGACTCTATGACGATCTCGGGTCAACAGACTACTCTGTACCAGTGTCACAAGAGAACTGCCATCTGACGTAAGGTATAATACCATCTGGGAGTTCTCGGCGAGTCCGTCCAGTGTACCCAGTCTCTACTGAGCACCCGTATATCTCCTCTGATGTCAAACACCAATGGATATGGGATCATCCATCGCCCATCTGTATGGGTCGAGAAGGTACACGCTAGTCTACTCTGGTATATCGATGCCCTGTCTCGATACACCCACGACTAGGGACCTTGAAGGATGTACTTATAGACTACCATGTCCCCACTAGTATAATCCGCATCATAGTCCAGGTAGTCAAGTACACATCCTAAGGGCTTTACCAACATGTAACAGAGAGACAATCAGTATACACGTTAAGGTCAAGAGTAACCAGATAGCATACTATCATGTCGAGCAAGAAAGTCCTCCCTATATATGTCCCAGCATCCACTACAATATACATCCAATGTACAGTAATGGCCTCTAGGGCATACATATAACTAACAATCTCCTACTTGCACTAGGGCCATCTGATAGCAGTGGTTGTAGTATCTCATACTCAACCATCCCATAAAAGTCTCTCTCTGGGAATAGGCCTTCGTGAGTGGATCTGCCGTGTTATCCTCTAAGTCTGCTCTCCTAACCTCGATCACCCTGGAGATCAACTATCTCCATGATCAGGTGATACTGCCTTAGAATATGTCTGGATCACTGATGGGACGGACATTCCTTGGCATAAGCCACAACTCCATTGTCACACAATGGGAGGAACGTAGTTCATCTCATGAACCAATATACACCCAAACAGCCTCTTTGGTAGCATCTTAAGTAACGATGTATCTAGCCTTTATCGTCTAGTATGCCATGGTATCTATCTTGGAACTCTTCCAACATACCGTCCCTTTACTCAGGGTAAAGACAATGCCTGTGACTGACATTCAGTCGTCTTTATCACCCTGGAACACTTCCAGTGATTCTCCCCAGGATCGATTGATACCATCTCACTACAGCTAGTGAGTATTCTAACATCCATTTAGATCTATCTCATAGATCCAAAACCCAGGATTTAGTAGGTATCACTTTGATCTTATGTGGAGAATCTTTGTGATAAGCGGAGATTGATCGAGCGTAGCATTGGAAACTCTTTCCCTATCAAGAGTATGTCATCCACGTACTATACGAGGATCGTCACCATACTCCCTACTACCTTTTTGTTTATACAAGGTTCATCTACCATTTTGATGATGTCAAACTCTTTGACTAATTCATCAAAACAGATGTTCCAACTCCGCGATGCCTGCTTTATCCTATAAAGCATCTTGCACACGTTTCCGCTGCTCCCACTGTTTACGAAGCCCTCTGGCTGTGTACTTATAGACGCACTCTTCTAAAACATCATTTAGAACAGCAGTCATGACACCCAACCACCAGATATCGTAGTCATGGTATGTAGCCGTGTCAAGTAGGATCTGGATGGACTTAAGCATAGGCCCCAGAAAAAGGTTTCATCATTATCCACGCCTGGTCGATGACGAAAACCTTTAACAAGTCTATCTTTGAAAGTCTCAACTTTTCCATGTGCACCAAGTAATCTTCTCAAGATATACTTGCTCCTGATGGGGATTTAACCCTTCAGACATAGCAACCAAAGTCCATACTTTGTTGTTGTATAAGGATTCCATCTCAGATCGCTAGGCATCCAGCCATTCTTACAGAGTCCCACTCCTGATGGCCAGTTCGAAACTAGTTAGGTCATCATCTCATGATGCAATCCTCTCTCCCACTGTCATCGAGAAACCGAAGTATCTCTCAGGCAGGTGAGGAACCCTACCAGATCGGCGGAGAGGCTGAGGTTCGTTGGTATCTACTGAATCCTTTGGTTGTACCAAATCATTTGCTGTATTTTGTATAGCTGGAACCTTTCCAGTTCTACATTACAGACCTTGCCTCGAGCTTGTCCGGATTTTGCTTTCAGACATAGGCCGGTCAACCCCAAATCTTAACTAACTTAAGACATGGGCTCTTCCCATTCCATATCACATATGAAGCGGTAGGCAACTGATTTGATTGGAACCCTATTCAATAGGTATGCAACTTCTCAAGTGCATAACCCCCTAAGGAAAAAGGTAACTCAGTAGTACTCATCATAGAGCACACCATATCAAATAGGGTGTATCTGCTTCGCACCAACATACCATCGTGCAATTGTGTATACGGAGGAGTAATGCTGAGAGAGAATCTCATTCTCCTTTAGAATAGTCCAGAAATTCTATGCACAAGTATTCTCCTCCTTGATCTCATCAAAGGACATAATACTTTTACCCGTATTTTGGTTCTCTACTTCTCGCTTATATTCTGTGAATATCTCAAAAGGTTCGGACTCATGTTTCAACAGGAACATATGACTGAATCTTGAGAGATTATCAGAGAATATAATGAAGTATAAAGAATCAGTCCTGGCATGTGTAGACAGAAGACCTTACATACATTATCATGTATCAGTCCCAAGAGTTCATTAACTCTTTCTCTGTTTCCAGTAAACGGAGCTATGGTCATCTTATTTCTGTGACATGACTGGCAAGTTTCATAAGATGTAAATTCAAACTGATTTAAATATGCATCTACATGTAACTTCAGCTAGTCGGGTCGCATTGATATGACCTAGTCTACAATGCCTCAAGAAGGATTCGTTCATTTCTGAACTCTTCCTCTTGTGTGTGTTTTGTATACTAAGAACTGTAGTTTGATTTAGAACATCAATGCTTTTAGATAACGTGCCTGAACCGATCAACTTTTGATATAGGAAATGTTCAAAACATTATCCAACAATACAAAATTTTATCATTTCTTTACTCAATAAAGAGAGTGATATGATTTTGTATATCAAGTTCGGTATCTAATAACATTCGTTCAGAGTCAATGTATTGGTAATACAGGGTGACAGTGACCAACAGACTTGGCTGCAACACTTGCCCCGTTTTCTGTCTCATGAAACTTATCACCCGTTCTCAGTTCTTCTACTCTTTTGTAGCCCTATGTAATAGATTACATATCTGGGATCCTGATCCGGTATCATACACCCAGGATGCAGAGGACACTGAGAAACAGTTCTGTGTAACGAACACACCCGAAGAAGATGCATCATATGCACTTTCTTCGTTTGGGCGGCACGGGAATTCTGGTAATCCCCAATTTCCTGCTCTGTCTTATAACAATTATAAGTTGGAGCGGGACTAACGTTCCCCAGCTCAGTATAACAAGCGGGTTCGGTCAATAATCCGTATTATTATCTTGATTAAGGCGTGATATGGTCGCTACCAGGAGAGAGAGAGAAGAAAACACTCAGCGTGCGCTCTTGCAAGAATAGATTGGTTATTATTTTATCTAATCAGGATGGCTCCCACTGCTTTTTATCAAATCTTCCTTCAAACCCTAAAAGGAAAGACTAGCCGGGATTAATTACATACTACAAGTTCGCCAATCTTTCAGCCAGGCCAGTGTCGGTACTTTGAGGGAGGTCCCCCGTGCTTTCGCACGAACCTAATTAATGTAAACCTCGTTTTCCCAGAGGCTTAACCCCGTTGACACCTTTCTAGACACCTACTTGATCGGCTAATTGTAATGTGCAAAACTCTCCCAGGAGTAACAATTACTCGCAGCGGGTATCGGGATCCAACTATCTCATAGAAGGTATGCAATCTCATTGCAAATTTCAACACTTGAAATTCCCGATAATATTTTGCCCCTAACGTGCTATGACCTTGACGAAAGCCAACAACCTATAGCCCGCTAGTCAAGTTCAACCCGTCATTTCCTGATTGAATTAAACCCACCCGCACGACCCTTGACGAAAGCCAACAAAGCCGCACGACTACCCTAATCCAATCGCATCGTATGCAGCAGATAAGCAGCATATAGCTACCGCACACTGCACCTTGACGAAAGCCAACAAATGTAGCACGGATACTATATACAACTTATCTGAAATGACGGAGGGCTACGACAGGTTTTTCTGAAAACCTATTGCGTAATGAACTTGATATCGTTGTAGAATCGAATGATTTTTTAAATGGAGTGTTTTTGAGGCTTTTCTAGTTTTGCTAAAGGAGTCACTCCCGGTGAAGGGATCGTCGGTCCTTTCCTCGTCGAATGAGGTGCGGGATATATCATATATATCACTGTGCAAAGCAAAAACACTTAAAAGCAATCAAAAGACAAACCGAGGGGTGTAGCATCTGCCAGTTATTGCTAAAGGAGTCACACCCGGTGAAGGGATCTCGGTCCTTTTCTTATCGAATAAGGTGCAGGATATATCACATATACCGCTGTGCAAAGCAAGAACTGTAGCTACCTGTTTTATTTTGAAATTCGATTCTACAACATCTTAGGTTTCTTTTATTTCATTAATCATATTAATGAAGTCCCATCATTTAAGTACCTAAACATCACAGATAAATACGACGTACGCTTATGCCATCCGTATTCGCCTCGATGTCCCCTCATGCACCGTTAGGTTAGGTAACTAACGGCAGAGCGGGGCAGGGCTAGCGCGGGTGTAAAACATAAGTAACGCCTATATAATATATCATATATACTGTATCTATCACAGAACATCACATGATCACCTCACAGATATCGCAGCAGAAGAAACATATGAAATATTGGATATACTAGGACGTCCGTGTTTTCAATACGAGCCAGTATAAAACACGGATTCCACGGTCGCGATGAATAGCCAAACCCACACCCCTAGACCCCTACAAGAGCGGCAAGCAACCCTACCAATTCTAGAGTTAGGAGACTCGGACTCGACTCCTCGAGTTGGTCTCCTACTGGACTCTAGAACCCGGTTACTTGTGCTCCCCTCCTTGGGTCTATCCTAGTGCGGAAAAGTAAATAATATGCAAACGGTGACATCTTCCGCAACCTGGAAGTGCCCCAATAAAAGAATATTACATACAAGTTTTTACATGAATGAAAATGAAAAACACTCATCTCACATAAAAACCCCCGGCTATTCAAACACGACGATCTAATATAACATATCCAGCAACACATAACATTACATGTCATCAACGTAAGTAAATATGCGCATCCCAATTGTCGTTGACATGTAGCAACGAAACCGGCGATATCACATATTACACTTACGGTCACAGAAAAGAAAGTGTAAAACTACAACAGTTGGAATCCGCAACCTCCCTAGACATCGCATGCCTAATCAAATGAATTACTTAGACATCGCATGCCTAACAATTATAAACCCCGCATTTTAGTCTCATTATCGAAAACACTTTTCAATACCAAGTCGGGCAACTCAACAAGATTCCCGACATGCTGATCGAATGCTCGTCGCAAACTTTAGTAGACGGCCGCACCCCTGACGCCGTCGACGAAGTGCACCAAGGCGGAACACCACCACCGCGAGCACCCGAACGGATGCTTTCGGCGACGGGGTTCTCCTACAGTCACTTGGTCGGGGCTATGGGGTGTAGTTGTCTATTAAGTTTACCCGGCGAGTATCCGCGTACGCTACGTGATTGCGATGGACTTTTGATCACATCAAAATTCCGTGGCAACCGATCAAGTGAGACTAAACTGCTAGATTTAAAACATTCATTCAGTTATCTCATAACTTATTGTGAATTCCAATTATTGTATCCCATTCCAGATAATTAGAAAATGTTAAACTTTCCGATCGAACATTCAAACACCCAAGTTTTCCGATATAGATCAACACATGAAACAAGTCTAAAAACATTCAGTTCGTGCCTCAGTACCAACGGTCCAGCCGTAGAAGGGTCAAGCCAACGCCTCACATGTGGCACGCCGTACTGCCCCAAACCCGAAGGTTCAAAGGGCAGTTCAAGATGGTCACATAATCGAGTTAAGGTTTGTTGTCTTCTAGAGGGTCCATCGCGTTACTTGCACTACTTAGAACGTCGTTAAACTACGGAAAAATCCAACACTTGGAAATTTCCCGACAGGGGAAAAATTGGGTATTTATATCCGTTCGAACTTTTTAACATATTCAAAAATTATCCGGAAAGCCATATAGAAAAAATCTGATACTCCGATCGAAACACCGAATCCCCAAAACAACCCCAGAAAATTCAACTCTTGAATTAAAATTAAAAATTCCCAGAAAACTCAGCATAATAAAATAGGAGTTACTGTGCAAACAGTAAACCATAATGTCATCAACTTGCCGCGGAACCGCCGCATAAGCTAGGCTTATGCCGCGGTTCCGCCGCTCATTAGAGGGATCATGATATAATTTTTGCGCCGTAATTCTTAGAATTCCCTGCTGAATTTTTTAAGCAATTTTAATCTGGAAAAAACCCAGTTCTTAGAAAAAGTCCAGAGAGCATGTAAAACTTAGGGTTTCGGGTTCGATCGGGTTTCAAACATCGTCTAGACTTCGCCTAAGGCTCTAGCTAGGCTCTGATACCAATGAAAGGTTCCTAGGCAGACCAAGAAGGTCTCACAAGGCATCAACCATGCCAATTTGAAAAATTGCGGTGCCGAGAAACCCAAGACTAGATCGTTAACAAGATTTTTAGGCGAAAAAGAAACTAGTTTACAACTAAACTAAAAGAACGGAAATACAACCTTTGTAGATCCGTTTCTCTACCTCCATAGCTCCATGATGAAGTCCTCTCCGCTGTCCAAATCGAACCATGACTCTTGCATCGTCTTCATCGGAGAAAAAGCGGGCTAGGTCATCGACGACGATGCCGAAGATGATCTACGTCGAGCCATCACTAGATCCAGCTCCACCTTCACCAAGCCTTGAAAACTTATGAAGGAAACACCCTATACTACTTGGCAAGAGGTAGAGGATGAAGAAATAGGAAGTGGGTTCACTTTAGAATTGGATTTCTCACATGATTTCATCACTTGCCATTGATGAGGCAAGCTTTTCTTCTTTGATGATGAAGAAGAAGAAGATGATAATATTATGATAAGTTATTAAAATGAAAAGGAAAATGAATACTTATCATAATACTAACCTTAGTTAAGTGTAGAGAATAGACCATGGTTTGTTTAAATGGTTAGGGTTAAGTATGAAGACAAAAATGATGACTAAGTCAAAGCTTCATGAATCTTCAACAAACAAACAAACAAAGCCACCATTCTTTCTTTATCTTTTCCAAAACAAATAAATAAATAAATAAATAAATAAGATAATCAAAACCCTAATCATTAACTTAACCATGGTTTAATCTTTACACTTAACCAAGTTAACATGTATCATCAAACATGATACAATCAAGTGCACAAAAGTATATCACATATACAACTTGTGAACTTCAAGTGAGAAAATCCATTTAAGTGAACCTATATTAGTTAATGTAAAGTGATATATCAAATATATAATTATACATTAAATCACTAAATCAACACTTGATTTAACGACCCGGTCATATCGCATATAACCGACTAATATCAATAGTAACAACTTATCGAATCAACACTTGATCCGATAACCCGGCTATAATGCATATAACCGATCAATGTTACAAATCGCGAGAATCGAATATAGTATCACATACTGGTATTATTCTCGGTCCCGCACATATCTCATATGCGCTCCTATTTCGTTTTGCTTGAGCTAGGAAACCTCTGTGTAGGACTCTAAAGACTCGTCAATACGCCGGCAGCAGGTGATGATCATATCAAACACCCACAAGCCGCAAGCGGTCTGCTAAACCTAACGGCCACCCGAGTATTGAGGGATCAGAAGATCGACGAGCAAGCCCGCTCACACTCCAGTGAATCCAACCAGTAACACTACCGTACAGTCCGGTCTCGTCGTCTGATATGTCGCATATCTTGCCTAGGGGTGGTAAACGTCAGATCCCAATAGCTCGATAAGTCGTGTCGATATGAGGTCTATAACAATTCGAGAAACTACTGGTAACACTTACCAGTAAATCTCAGCAACCCTGGCCAGGGATTTCCTGTTATAGCCAATCGAACACAGCGCAACATCAACCCCCTATACCGGGAGAGACGAATCCCCTCCTATCGCTCATTGCCTCCATGTGACTCGGGACTGTACCCAAAAACCACCGTTTTGCACGCCCTCTTGGACGTGGTAAGATGGAAATCAAAGCACAGTGGGAACCACACAAGACTCTATGACGATCTCGGGTCAACAGACTACTCTGTACCAGTGTCACCAGAGAACTGCCATCTGACGTAAGGTATAATACCATCTGGGAGTTCTCGGCGAGTCCGTCCAGTGTACCCAGTCTCTACTGAGCACCCGTATATCTCCTCTGATGTCAAACACCAATGGATTTGGGATCATCCATCGCCCATCTGTATGGGTCGAGAAGGTACACGCTAGTCTACTCTGGTATATCGATGCCCCGTCTCGATACACCCACGACTAGGGACCTTGAAGGATGTACTTATAGACTACCATGTCCCCACTAGTATGATCCGCATCATAGTCCAGATAGTCAAGTACACATCCTAAGGGCTTTACCAACATGTAACAGAGAGACAATCAGTATACACGTTAAGGTCAAGAGTAACCAGATAGCATACTATCATGTCGAGCAAGAAAGTCCTCCCTATATATGTCCCAGCATCCACTACAATATACATCCAATGTACAGCAATGGCCTCTAGGGCATACATATAACTAACATGGTTGTGGTCCTGTCAAGATATCGTTCACAATTTCTATTATCATTATCAAAAATCTTTTCTCTTTCCTCAAGTGAGCTCTCATGCTAACTCTCTCCTTCTTCCTCTTCCTCTCAAAAACCCTAGTGTCTCATGTGTTGAGAATCAAGGGTTAGTGAGACTAAGCAACCCAAAATCACACTCTACTCACTTTGGGTTACTTAGTTTAGCAAGCCAAGTGATCTAGTTCCCTCAATTTGGAGGTTAAGCTCAAGATTGGAACGTTCGGGTGGATCTTCTCCGACTTCGAGAAGCCTACGAGGAGGTGCTATCCATTTCCACTCCAATGAGCCCATGAGGTCAAGGAGGACAGCGAGAAGACAAGAAGGACACGATTTCACGAGGTATAACATTCATCCGAGTAGTTAAACCTCATATAGATTCCTAGCTAGGGTTTTATGTTCGATCCTTACTAAAGTCGATGTTGCGAAGCCCGTAAAAATCATTTTTTGCTTATTCTGCCTCCCTGCGAACACGTGGGGTGCGCAAAATTGATTAACAGTAGTATCAGAGCTACTCATAAACCCTAGATAGGTTGTAACGATGTTAGAATTCCGCCGTTTTTGTCGCCGGAAAACTGTCGACCAAAACAATTTTCAAAAGTGATACTTTGAGTTGTTTGCGCACCGCGCGAGCTCATGGTTTGAACCGAGATGCTGCAGTGTGAAGCATGCGCACCCCGGGGAAACCCCGGGGTGGACCGATAGCCGAGAACACCCCCTAAGATGTCACGACCCGAAAGAGCACGTGACTGGCCCTTGAACCATATGAAGTCTATAGGACCCCATCTGATCCAAGTAAGCCAAAAGCCCAGAAATCTAAAACCATTATAAGGAGTAAATAAGGAAAGCTGGTTTTTAAGAAGTAAAGAAAACATGTCTTGAAAATCAAAGTTTTTAAATAACAAGCCGAATATGCATTTTTAAAATGTGTAATCTTTCCTGAAAATTTTGGCAGAGTTTCCTTTGTAAAAACTGGCCCCGAATGGGGTACAACAATAATAATATGTATATGCAAGGAAAAAGGCATCCCCAAGCGGGAGCTAGCTCTTCGTCAATCGACGGTCACAACCACGCAAGCAATATAATATACAACGCCAAAGGGCGAGGATCAAAACTCAAAAATAAACTCGAAACAGCCAGAAAACCATAATACTACAAGCGCGACTCTAAGGTCGAAATAATACATCACTATTTTACTAAGTCTGAAACAATATACAAGTTTTGGTTGATGGAATTTCTAGATACAATGAATAATAAATGTACAATGGCGGTTCTGATACAAAAGAACCAACCTACCACAGCAAGTCACCCATAAAGAAGTAGTGTGCCAGAAATGCCGCTATGGAATCTGTACGGCAAAACCTGCAAGAACTGTGGCACAACGGGGGTGAGTTGCTAACTCGTGAATAGAAAATATCTACAAGAAGAGATCGAATATATGACCTATCCTAAGTCAATACGATCAGATATATAAATGAACCTCAATATGAATAAGTCTGAAGCATACTAAAGTGGAAATGTAACATCAATAGATAAGTGTAGTGACAAGTTCTCATGCTAGTGCCTCAGGTAATAGAAGATCATAAATATGAGGTATGATCAATGTAATCAATCTGCATGTACGTGGATCCCATCCACTTGTTACCTAATGACAATAAGCATCATGCATACAAATATCATAAAGCACATGCATGGAAAAATATGAGGATATAAACCATTTGTGTCTCTCGCGACATGTCAAAGTCATGGAACCGGAGTGCCCAGCATCGACACTCGAAAACATCATGAAAGCTGTGCCCAGCATCGACACGTAAATCCTCATATATCGGGCTCCGTCAGTCCGAATCAGCCTACGGGCTCTGTCTGCGAAATCGGCCCTCGGCCCCAGCAGTACGCCCATATCCATCTATCGACTCTGGTCGGTACCCTCCGGATAACCGCCAGGTCCATCCAATCACCGGTAGGTACTCTCCCACCACCAGGCTCAATCGTCAAATTCCATCGTTCATCTTGCCGAGGGGAACCATACCGGGCCCACCATGTACCCGCAATTGGCCTTGTCCACTCCTCGAATCGGGTTTCACATGTCGCTCTCAGCACCGAGAAAACACATGGTGGACGCACTGAAATATCATATCAAGGGTAACCGGGTTTTTAAAACAATTACATATTCTCTTTTGAAATACCCACGGTTCCCAAATCCAGAAATATCATGGAAACAACATATCTCAATGCGTATAATCAGAAAGCCTGATGTATGCGACATGTAAAAGAAATGTAAGCATATCATTATGTCATGCAAGAATCATCTGCTGAATGCAACAGTACTGCAGTGTAGTGATATGGCAATTATCGATGATGAAGTGTGTGAGCTGGCAAACAAGTGTACGTGGAACATACGCATCATCGATAATGGTGCGGGTGTCCTAGCAGCATGACTGTAATATATCAACAACACAAGCGATGCAATGCAAATTTCATGAATATGCGGAATCAAATAATCAACGCAACAGTAAAGAATCTACCTCAATAAATATATCATGCAGCCTTGACATTTGAAATAAGACAAATCGGGGTTTTTAATAAAATAAGGGCTGCGGTGTTTAAAGAAAAGATGCTTCGTTTAAAATATCCGTAGAATCCCTTTTTGCCTATCTTTAAAATATCCCCGATTTATTAGTTTTTGAAATAGGTATAACTCGGGTATAGTCTAATGTCTACTAAGTAATCTACAGACCCAACTAAGAAGCTAAAACAGAGGAGTATGAAACCACCTACATCAAAGTCGATATATATATAAATATAATAGTCGGTGATCCCGCCTCAATAATATCACATACGATATAATATCCTCGAGTCATGAGTGCGGATCTATTATCAATATATGTAGCTCGTACGTAAATCCGGCGTACGGCATCCCAAATCTGGGTACGGGTCAATATCATATTCATCTAATCAAATATCAGGTATTCTTACCAGCATATCACATAACCTGGGGTACTGACCTAAGTCTAGTACAATCGATACCGTCTATATAAATGCGTGTGTAAACACACGTCCCAAGGCCCGCTAAAGCATTCCGTCGTATCTGCCATACGAATCCTGTCATATCGCCGATCTCACGGCCTCAAATCGAATCTCATCAACTCAACTCACATCCCAAGTACTATCCTCATAATCCAGTATATGTACACATACTCCCATACCCATGTGAACACATACAAATATATATTCCCATATACACATGCGAAAGAAAGTATGTATGCAAGTGCGTGCGTGCGTGTGTGTATGGGTGCAACCCCTACTCTAGGGTTTCGCACTACACTAAATCAATACATCCTATCATCAATAATCTCAAAGAACATATAGTAAATATATGTGTGTATACGTATTTGTATACATCACCACGGACGGTGGGGGTGCTATACGACATCCACCCGACTTCCCCCGTAGATATAATCTACTCACATTACGTCTTTATCTGTTGACGTCACCACGCTTTTGATTGTCGTCCCGAAGTCTTCATAGGGTACCTACACATTAACGTATCGCAAATGCGTATCAAAACCAATTCAAAACTAAAACGGCATACGAAACCCCAAAACGATACGCTATGGTCTATAGGTTAGAACCTATGGACAACGCCTTCCCAAAACCATCAACAACCCTCGATATCGTCGTATAAACGCCAAGTAGTCGAGGTAAAACACCATACGCAAATTCAGAATTACAAATACGGAAACACGAATCCAAAACAACAACTAAGGAAATAGGCTCCAGATTTGTCACGACCCGAGTATTTCGACTCGTAACCGGCACTTAACCACGCTACGTCCACAGGCGTAACGCGACAAAGTAAGCCGAACCCAGAAATCAAAACCATTTAAAAATAGTGAGTGTTGAAAACTTTTAGTTAAAGCTTTTAGAAAACCTTAAATAATTCAATAAGTTCCTTTTTAAATTTACTTAATCATTTGAATAATTTTGGCAGCATTTCCTTTGTAAAAGTAGCCCCGAGATCGGGTACAAAACAGGATATAAGTGAAATGAAATGTAATGAAATGAAACATCCCCAAACGGGAGCAATCACGCACAACGGCGGAAACCAACATCACAAGAGTAATTTACGACGCCGTAGCGAAGAATAAGCAATAAGTAAACACCACAGAATAGAGACTGCATATAAAAACAGTCGGCTCCTACGAGCTCGACACCAGAATACAAAATATACATCATCGTCCTCACACAGTATCTAAGTCCAGTACATAAATGGTAGATGGAGAGTACTAGATACAAAAGGGATACAATAAAAGTACTCAGAATACCACAACCCACCTAAATGCAAAACAGCTCTCACCGCAATTGTAGTGGTATCTGTAGCCAAAAGATGCAAAAGACAGCCTGCCGCGACTATGCTAAGGGCAACCTGCAAATACTGTGGCACAACGGGGGTGAGTTGCCAACTCGTGAATAGAGATAACATATAAAGGTAATCGCGAGCATGCACGTACAGCGCTACTCTAACAAATGCCAGCAGATAATATCCATGCGTGATAAGCAGTATGTACAATGATCATGCAAATACTCTATCAGGTAAAATAACTACAGGATGAGATATATGGTAATCAATGCTGAGCATGGGATAAACAACATCTACACGGAATATCAACGTGGAAAACAATCAGTGCCCACAACTGCACCCAAATCCCAAATAACTCAGGCGCCGGCACACCCATCGGCCCTCAAATCCTGTAAACCTCTGAGAAATCACGAGTGCCCAACATCGGCACCCAAAACATCATAAAATACTAGTGTCCAGCATCGACACGTAAATCCTCATATATCGGGCTCCGTCAGTCCGGATCAGCCCACGGGCTCCGTCTGCGGTATCGGCCCTCGGCCCCGGCAGTACGGATCATCCCGCATCCAACTCTCGACTCTGGTCGGTATCCTCCGGACAACCGCTAGGTCCAACCAATCATTGGTAGGTACTCGCCACCCTGCCAGGCTCATCGTCTACTCCACGAAAAACATTTCTCGCCCCGGGGAACCATACCGGGTCCACCACGAACCCACAAACGGATCATCCATCTTCTCGAATCGGGTTTCAAGCACACGTCTCAGCACCGAGAAAACGCGTGGTGGACGCACCAAAATATCATATCACGAGGAACCGGGTTTTCAAATAGTGCATCTTTTCTTAAAAATCCCACGGTCCTCAAAACCAGAAATCACATGAGAATCCAACACCAAGAAATAAATCCAATGCGATGTGCCATGTACATCAATCCATGATATAGGTATAAGGGAAAACCGCCTTTAAAATTTGTTTCCATTTTTAAAGATATCATGCGGCTCCCAATTTCCATGAAAGTCATATCGAATCATATATGAAATGAACTACAGCAATATAATCATGGCAGTTCTACAGTGACTGTGTCATGGCAATTACTAACGGTGTGTGTGTAGCATGCAGATCAGTGCTCGTGCAACATGAACCGTTAGTAAAAGTGCGGTGTTCTATCAATTCTAAGCATACTTACAGTAGGGAATGCAATATGCAAAGACAGTACATGAGATAAATGCAACATATAATAATAAGGTCCTATCAGCCCTGACGTATAACGCCATGCGGGCGATATCCCCGTAGATGTTAAATCTACTCACCGGAGTCTCACGCTAAGTGTAGCCGACGACTTGCTTGTCCTTCTTCGCAGCGTCCGTCTCACTCGCCTGCGAACCTAGAATCACATAACATATATCACACATAAGCTCAATTTCACCAAAAACGTGATATTAGGGTCCAACTAGAAACCCGTGTCGCAAACCAATCGCGCGTGTGTCCAACTAGAAACCCGTGTCGCAAACCAATCGCGCGTGTGCGCGATACGCTAAAACGTGTGGTCACGCGCCTGAAACTACCCTGACGCGTCGCGATACGCAGAAACCCCAAATTCACACACGTATCACGCGTGTCGCGAAGGTTTAGAAATATGAGAAATAGGTATATAGTTCCAGATTTTTATACAGAACTTAACTTACAAAAATATATATACCACAACACTCCACAAACTAGCAGACACCTATAGGACCAAACCCCAACCCAAACCGCACCCATCTGGCCTCAATTGGCGGCCAGAATGAAGAAATTGGCGGCCACATGAAGGAATTAGGAGGTCGGGTTCTAGCTAGGGTATCAGCACCTAACCACTATACTGCAGTCTTCTCAATTCCAGTCTGAACTCATCGGGTTAAAAGCAGTTTCCAGAAAACTCAGTTTTGCTTTAAAACGACGAAATACGTCAAATAGGGATCTGGTGGTTTATCAGAGAAATCAGGGTTAAAGCTAGATTAATATGGTCTCAACAACCCACTAACAACCTACTGAAACCAATTCACACCACAAAAGCACAAGGTTCCCACTAAACACCTCATATCGCACTAAAACGCATCAAAACCCACTAACCGAAGCAAAACTACTCTAACCAAGCAAACTAGGGAGTAAGTTTAAGAAATATACCTCATACTAAACCCTAGGGAGCTGGAGGAAGAAGATGAAGTGAAGGGAAGGAGCTGCCCTCGAAGTTGATGCTTGCTGCTGCTGCTGTGAAGTCTCTGTTGCTGCTGTTGCTGTTGCTCTCTACTGCTGCTGTGGCTGCTGCTCACTGATGCTGCTGCTGTTGCTTCAGTTGCTGCTGTGAGTGCTTGCTGCTGGAGCTGAGAGGTAAGTGTGTGTGTGTGTATGAGAGTTGAGGGAAAAATAAAGAAATGAGAGGAAACAAAACATCACCCAATGTCAACCCTCCTCTCTGTCTCTTCATTAATTGCAAGCATGGCCTAAAGCCATGATGCACTCTCTCTCTCAAGTCAACAACCTAACAAATTCAAATTAAAGTAACTATTACTTAACTAATTAACTTAATTTAAACCCAAAAGACTTAATCCCATGATTAACCCACCATGGTCACCCATCATGGTAAAACTCATTTAAAAACCCTAGTTTACATGCACATGTGTGTGAAAGCCTAGGAAAATTTTAGAAAAATATTTATTAAATTAGGAAAAATATTTGAAACACAATTTGGTAAACTTTTCATTAAAAAAACCTTTATTTAAATATAAATAGACCCTAACACATCCTAAGGTGTTGCAATCTCTCCCCCTTAAAGAAATTCGTCCCCGAATTTCAAAAATCTAACTACACGTACCTTTGAAAAGATGGAGATACGTCTTCATCATCTCGCTTTCGGTCTCCCAAGTGACCTCCTCACGGTTCTGACCACGCCAAAGTACCTTAACTGATGCGATGTCCTTCGATCTCAATTTCTTCACTTGTCGATCCAAGATCATCACCGGCTGCTCTGCATAGGAAAGGTCGCGCTCAAGCTGGATCGTCGGGTGCTGAATCGCATGCGAAGGATCATGAAGATATCTACGGAGCATCGAAACGAGAAATACGGGGTGCACATCTGGAAAACTGGGCGGAAGGGCTAATCGGTATGCTACTGCACCAACACGCTCGAGGATCTCGAAGGGGCCCACATATCTGGGACTGAGCTTCCCCTTCTTCCCAAACCTCATCACACCTTTCATAGGGGAGACCCTCAAGAAAACATGATCACCAACAGAAAACTCAAGTCTGCGCCGCCGACGGTCCGCATAAGATCTCTGCCTACTCTGCGCTGCTCTCATCCTATCGCGAATCAACTGGATCTTCGCGGTCGTCTCCTCAACAATCTGTGGTCCTAAGATACTGCCCTCACTGAGCTCTGTCCAACAGGCGGGCGATCTGCATCTCCTCCCATAGAGAGCCTCAAACGGTGCCATCTGAATGGTCTCCTGGTAGCTGTTATTGTAGGAGAACTCTACTAACGGTAAGTGATGGTCCCAGCTACCTCCGAAATCTAATACACACGCTCTGAGCATGTCCTCGAGAGTCTGAATCGTCCGCTCTGACTGTCCGTCGGTCTGCGGATGAAATGCTGTACTGAAACTCAAGCGAGTGCCCAAAGCCTCCTGGAGCCTCTGCCATAGTCGGCTGGTAAACTGGGTGCCTCTGTCGGACACAATACATGTCGGGACTCCGTGTAGTCACACAATCTCGTCGATGTAGATCTGGGCATACTGAGTAAATCCGAAAGTCGTCTTCACTGGTAAGAAGTGAGCCGCCTTCGTCAAACGATCCACGATCACCCAGATGGAGTCATACCCTCGACTAGTCCTGGGTAGACCCACAACGAAATCCATCGAAATCTGCTCCCATTTCCACTCCGGAATGGGTAACGGCTGTAGCTCTCCCGCGGGCCTCTGGTGCTCAGCCTTGACTTGCTGACAAGTCAGGCATCTCGACACGAAATCTGCGATGTCCCTCTTCATTCCGTCCCACCAATAAACATCTCTCATATCATGATACATCTTGGTGGAACCGGGATGGACGCTGTACACCGATCGATGTGCCTCCTCGAGAATCTCGCGCCGCAGTCCCTCAGCATCTGCTACGCACAGTCTAACTCCAAATCGTAGTACCCCCTAATCATCGATCATGAACTCGGAAAATCTGCCCTGTCCAATCTGTGCCATGATCTCCGAACATCGATCATCACTGCGCTGTGCCTCATGTATGCGGTCAAGTAACTGTGGGCGTGCACGAACATGCGCGATATGTCCTCCAATCGGCGTGAACTCGAACTGTACTCGGCTGTCGCATAATATCTGCCAATCTGCCGATGACTGTCCCCGAACCGTGCTCAAATAAGATAGACTACCCCCGGGCCTCCTGCTCAACGCATCCGCCACTAGATTCGCCTTGCCCGGGTGGTACAAGATCTCGCAGTCATAATCCTTCACTAACTCCATCCATCGACACTGTCGAAGGTTCAGGTCCCGCTGCTGGAATATATATTTTAGACTCTTGTGATCCGTGAATATCTGGCATGACTCGCCGTATAGGTAATGTCGCCAGATCTTAAGTGCAAAGACCACTGCAGCCATCTCCAAGTCATGAGTGGGGTAGTTTTGTTCATGCTTCTTCAATTGTCGCGAAGCATACGCGATCACCCTGTCGTGCTGCATCAAAACGCACCCTAGCCCCACTCGAGAGGCATCAAAATAGACCACAAACCCGCCTGAGCCTGAAGGTAATGATAACACCGGTGCCGTCGTCAGCCGAGTCCGCAACTGCTGAAAACTGTGCTCGCACTCCCCCGTCCAATCGAAAGGGACTCCCTTCCGGGTCAACCCGGTCAAAGGGGTAGCAATACTGGAGAAGTCCTGTACAAATCGCCTGTAGTAACCGGCCAACCCCAAAAAGCTGCGAATCTCCGTAACCGATGTGGGTCTGGGCCAACGCTGAACGGCATCGATCTTCCTCGGGTCTACACATATACCGTCACGTGAAATCACATGCCCCAAGAAGTCTACGCGGTCCAGCCAAAAAGCACACTTGGAGAATTTCACATAAAGCTGGTGCTCCCTCAAAGTCTGCAGTGTAATCCGCAGGTGCTGCTCGTGCTCCTCACTACTCCGGGAATACACCAAGATATCGTCAATGAACACTATAATGAACAGATCCAAATATGGCCGGAAAATACGGTTCATCAAGTCCATGAATGTTGCTGGCGCATTGGTGAGTCCGAACGACATCACCAAAAACTCATAATGGCCGTAGCGCGTACGGAAAGCTGTACTGGGAATGTCCTCCTGTCGAACCCGCAACTGATGATATCCCGATCGTATATCGATCCTCGAAAAGTACCCTGCCCCATGAAGCTGGTCGAACAAATCGTCGATGCGCGGCAAAGGATACCTGTTCCGCATTGTCACCCTGTTCAGCTGCCGGTAGTCGATACATAGACGCAAATTGTCGTCCTTCTTCTTGACAAACAGGACTGGAGCACCCCAAGGAGAAACACTGGGTCGAACAAGTCCCTTATCCAGCAAATCTTGCAACTGACCCTTCAACTCTCGAAGTTCCGCCGGGGCCATCCGATAAGGCGGTATGGAAACAGGCCCCTTGCCAGGAACCAAATCAATACAGAAAGAAATGCCGCGCTCGGGCGGTAGCCCAGGAAGCTCGTCAGGGAACACATCAGGGAACTCGCTAACAACCGGAACCTGATCCAATGGAACCTGTGTAGCACTAGCATCGCAAACATAAGCGAGAAATCCCTGACATCCCTTCCTCAAAAGCTGTCCAGCACGAAAAGAAGAAATCACACTGTGAGGGGCGGCACCACGGTCCCCTAACACAACAAAAACCGACTCGCCGGGAAAACAAAATCTAACTGTCTTCTCACGGCAGTCCACAGAAGCATAGCACGTGGCTAACCAATCCATGCCCAAAAGAACGTCGAAGTCCAACATCTCCAGAAGGATCAAGTCGACAGGCAACTCTCTCTCGCCAATACAGATGGTACAGGATCAGAACACGTGCCTAGCTACAAACGACTCTCCCACAGGAGTGGTCACAACAAGCGGCTGATCAAGCACACCGGACTCTCTACCCAAACTCGGCATGAAGTGTGTAGATACGTATGAGTGCGTGGATCCGGGATCAAACAATACGTGTGCATCAACTGTACATACAGGAAGGATACCTGAAACCACTGCATTGGACGCCTGCGCGTCCTGATGCGTCAAAGCAAAAACCCGCGCCTGTCCACCACCTGCGACTGACTGCCCTCTGCCTCAGTCATCTCGTCCTCTCTGAGCAACTCCTCCACGCCCATGACCTCGCTGTGTATGAGTCTGGCACGGAGCAACGGTAGGTACAACAGGTAACACCCTCTGGGGTGGTGAAGGTGGTAAGGTAACATGCGGTGCTGCCGCCTCCCTCCGATGTATCTCAGGACAATCTCTAACGAGGTGAAGTAGACTGCCACACCTAAAGCAACCCCGCGGCGACTGCTGACTCTCCTAGGGATACGAACTATACATCTGGCCTCGTCCCGAATCTCTGCTACTCCTCGTACCAGAACGATACCTGTCGCGGCGTCTGAATGACTGCCTCCGTGCAGATATACTGGTACGAACTCTCTTCGGCTCTGGAACTACCAAAGTCTCAGCAAGGTGCTCCTCGACTACTAGGGTTGCGTCTACAGCTGCTGCATAGGTCTCGTAGTGCTGCGCGCTGATCGCGAGGAACAGTGGTGTAAGCAAGCCTCGAAAAAATCTCTTGACTCGCAACTCCTCGGTAGCCACTAAATATGGGGCATAGACTGCTAGCTCTGTAAACAGCACGTCATACTCTGCCACTGTCATCCCTGGCGTCTGGCGCAAGGACTCAAATCTGCGTGCTCGGGCATCCCTAACACTCTGGGGAAGGAAACGGGCTAGAAATACTGTCACAAACTCTGTCCAGGTCATAGGAGGAAGACCTGCTGCTCTGCCATTCTCAACTGAATCAAACCACTTCTGCGCAAGACCTTCTAGACGAAAGCTCGCGAACTCAACCCATCTCGCATCTGTGCATCTGAGGGAACGGCATATCCGGGCCATCCTGTCGATGAAAGACTGTGGGTCCTCGGCTGTATCAGTGGCTGTGAAGACCGGAGGCTTCAGCCTCATGAACTCTGATAGCGATACTGTAATCACCTCCATGGCTGCAGGGGCAACTGGCTATGCAGTAGGTACCATCGCGGTCTCTGGAACTGGTGGAGCTACCTCTGGTCGCTGCGCTCGAAGCGTCTCAACTGGGGATCCTATAATCTGGCGCCTCTCCTGCATGCTAGATCCCACCGTCTGGCGCATCTCCTGCATACCAGCCCCTAGCGTGGTGATCTGATCTGTCACGGCAGGAACAGCCTGCTCGGGTACAACCGGTGTACTGCCCGGATCAGTCCTCGTCTCGGACGAGTCAACTCGAATCTCGGCCCTCGCGGCCGCTCTCTGTGCCCTCGTAGTCTTTGGCGGCATAATGGCTGAAAGAAAATTAGGATTCGATAAGAACACGGAAATCGAATCGCAGGAATGTATGTACTTAAGAAGGAATTTAAATCAACACGTCCTAAGGTCGCGTAGGCGGAGTACCGTGTCGTGAGTATGCCGTGGAACATACACTCGCTATGCTACCCTGCTGCAGCTACCTACTCCATCATACCAGGGTCATCCTACACTCCGAAGGTAAAACCTACGCTCTGATACCAACTTTGTCACGACCCGAGTATTTCGACTCGTGACCGGCACTTAACCACGCTACGTCCACAGGCATAACGCGACTAAGTAAGCCGAAATAAGAAATCAAAACCATTTAAAAATAGTGAGTGTTGAAAACTTTTAGTTAAAGCTTTTAGAAAACCTTAAATAATTCAATAAGTTCCTTTTTAAATTTACTTAATCATTTGAATAATTTTGGCAGCATTTCCTTTGTAAAAGTAGCCCCGAGATCGGGTACAAAACAGGATATAAGTGAAATGAAATGTAATGAAATGAAACATCCCCAAATGGGAGCAATCACGCCCAACGGCGGAAACCAACATCACAAGAGTAATATACGACGCCGTAGCGAAGAATAAGCAATAAGTAAACACCACAGAATAGAGACTGCATATAAAAACAGTCGGCTCCTACGAGCTCGACACCAGAATACAAAATATACATCATCGTCCTCACACAGTATCTAAGTCCAATACATAAATGGTAGATGGAGAGTACTAGATACAAAAGGGATACAATAAAAGTACTCAGAATACCACAACCCACCTAAATGCAAAACAGCTCTTACCGCAACTGTAGTGGTATCTGTAGCCAAAAGATGCAAAAGACAGCCTGCCGCGACTATGCTGAGGGCAACCTGCAAATACTGTGGCACAACGGGGGTGAGTTGCCAACTCGTGAATAGAGATAACATATAAAGGTAATCGCGAGCATGCACGTACAGCGCTACTCTAACAAATGCCAGCAGATAATATCCATGCGTGATAAGCAGTATGTGCAATGATCATGCATATTCTCTATCAGGTACAATAACTACAGGATGAGATATATGGTAATCAATACTGAGCATGGGATAAACAACATCTACACGGAATATCAACGTGGAAAACTATCGGTGCCCACAACTGCACCCAAATCCCAAATAACTCAGGCGCCAGCACACCCATCGGCCCTCAAATCCTGTAAACCTCTGAGAAATCACGAGTGCCCAACATCGGCACCCAAAACATCATAAAATACTCGTGTCCAGCATCGACACGCAAATCCTCATATATCGGGCTCCGTCAGTCTGGATCAGCCCACGGGCTCCGTCTGCGGTATCGGCCCTCGGGCCCGACAGTACGGATCATCCCGCATCCATCTCTCGACTCTGGTCGGTATCCTCCGGACAACCGCCAGGTCCAACCAATCACCGGTAGGTACTCGCCACCCTGCCAGGCTCATCGTTTACTCCACGAAAAACATTTCTCGCCCCGGGGAACCATATCGGAACCACCACGAACCCGCAAACGGTCATCCATCTCCTTGAATCGGGTTTCAAGCACACGTCTCAGCACCGAGAAAACGCGTGGTGGACGCACCAAAATATCATATCACGAGGAACCGGGTTTTCAAATAGTGCATCTTTTCTTAAAATCCCACGGTCCTCAAAACCAGAAATCACATGAGAATCCAACACCAAGAAATAAATCCAATGCGATGTGCCATGTACATCAATCCATGATATAGGTATAAGGGAAAACCGCCTTTAAAATTTATTTCCATTTTTAAAGATATCATGCGGCTCCCAATTTCCATGAAAGTCATATCGAATCATATATGAAATGAACTACAGCAATATAATCATGGCAGTTCTACAGTGAGTGTGTCATGGCAATTACTAACGGTGTGTGTGTAGCATGCAGATCAGTGCTCGTGCAACATGAACCGTTAGTAAAAGTGCGGTGTTCTATCAATTCTAAGCATACTTACAGTTGGGAATGCAATATGCAAAGACAGTACATGAGATAAATGCAACATATAATAATAAGGTCCTATCAGCCCTGACGCATAACGCCATGCAGGCGATATCCCCGTAGATGTTAAATCTACTCACCGGAGTCTCGCGCTAAGTGTAGCCGACGACTTGCTTGCCCTTCTTCACAGTGTCCGTCTCACTCCCCTGCGAACCTAGAATCACATAACATATATCACACATAAGCTCAATTTTACCAAAAACGTGATATTAGGGTCCAACTAGAAACCCGTGTCGCAAACCAATCGCGCGTGTGCGCGATACGCTAAAACGTGTGGTCACGCGCCTGAAACTACCCTGACGTGTCGCGATACGCAGAAACCCCAAATTCACACACGTATCACGCATGTCGCGAAGGTTTAAAAATACGAGAATTAGGTATATAGTTCCAGATTTTTATACAGAACTTAACTTACAAAAATATATATACCACAACACTCCACACACTAGCAGACACCTATAGGACCAAACCCCAACCCAAACCATACCCATCTGGCGGCAATTGGCGGCCAGAATGAAGAAATTGGCGGCCACATGAAGGAATTAGGGGGTCGGGTTCTAGCTAGGGTATCAGCACTTAACCACTATACTGCAGTCTTCTCAATTCCAGTCTGAACTCATCGGGTTAAAAGCAGTTTCCAGAAAACTCAGTTTTGCTTTAAAACGACGAAATACGTCAAATAGGGATCTGGTGGTTTATCAGTGAAATCGGGGTTAAAGCTAGGTTAATATGGTCTCAACAACCCACTATCAACCTACTGAAACCAATTCACACCACAAAAGCACAAGGTTCCCACTAAACACCTCATATCGCACTAAAACGCATCAAAACCCACTAACCGAAGCAAAACTACTCTAACCAAGCAAACTAGGGAGTAAGTTTAGGAAATATACCTCATACTTAACCCTAGGGAGCTGGAGGAAGAAGATGAAGTGAAGGGAAGGAGCTGCCCTCGAAGTTGATGCTTGCTGCTGCTGCTGTGAAGTCTCTGTTGCTGCTGTTGCTGTTGCTCTCTGCTGCTACTGTGGCTGCTGCTCACTGATGCTGCTGCTGTTGCTTCAGGTGCTGCTGTGAGTGCTTGCTGCTGGAGCTGAGAGGTAAGTGTGTGTGTGTGTATGAGAGTTGAGAGAAAAACAAAGAAATGAGAGGAAACAAAACATCGCCCAAAGTCAACCCTCCTCTCTCTCTCTTCATTAATTGCAAGCATGGCCTAAAGCCATGATGCACTCTCTCTCTCAAGTCAACACCCTAACAAATTCAAATTAAAGTAACTATTACTTAACTAATTAACTTAATTTAAACCCAAAAGACTTAATCCCATGATTAACCCACCATGGTCACCCATCATGGTAAAACTCATTTAAAAACCCTAGTTTACATGCACATGTGTGTGCAAGCCTAGGAAAATTTTAGAAAAATATTTATTAAATCAGGAAAAATATTTGAAACACAATTTGGTAAACTTTTCATTAAAAAAACCTTTATTTAAATATAAATAGACCCTAACACATCCTAAGGTGTTACAAGATTTCACCATAGGTCAAATTAGACAAATCTACACATGCCAGGGGTCTGGTATACACATGTAGGAGCTACAGAACCAAAACGAGGCAAAATGGTGGGGTCCAGGCCGCAATTTGCGGCCAAACAGGATAAATCTGTGGCCTGCAATTGGAATTAGGAGCTAGGGTTTTGTGTGGTGGTTCTAGGGTGCCTGCACATCTCACTGTCCAACCAATTTTATTTTAGGATGTCTCGGGTGATAGCAGATTAAAAAATACACTCCCAGATTTACAGTTTTCCCCGATATCGATTCCGTAAATCCGTATTCTGGTTTCTAGTTCAGGTTTGGGTCCAAAATAACATCACTAGGGTGTTTGTGCTTCCTCTACTAAGCTCAATTTCACCTTACCACTCACAATTTCCTCAAACCCTAACTAGGTTTTCTTTAAGTCCACAAACACACACAATATTGGTTCTAAACTTGCATGGGGGTATAAGAAATTCTAAAACTCAACTAATAGTTCAGTAATTACTTCATTTGGCAACTCAAGAAAATTCTAGAGTTGCCCCTAGTGGCCAAAACCCTTGCTTCCTTGGTCCAATGTGTAGATCTTGAGCTCGTGCACACTTTTAGTGAAATGAGAGTGGTGTTTTGGTGTTATTTTCATGGTGTTTGGGGGTTCTGGAAGAGAGGAGGGAGAAGAGGGAACAGGAGCAGCAACAGCAATGGAGGAGAGGGAGAGAAATGTGATGAAGAAATGAGAGGAAAACAAGCTAAGTCAACACCCTCACCTACCCTCTCTCTCACCTTACCTATTTTCTTTTCTTTTTCTTATTTCTTTTTTTCACTAAATCCCTTCTCACTTGAATAGTGAACCCAAAACAAAGCCATGGTAAGAATAATGTAACACAAGTCCAAAATGATATGTGCATGTTTTGCACAAAAATGCCAAAAATCCGTTTAGCGATTTTTAATCGCGATTAGCACTAAATTAGCATATAAATGATCACAAAAACTTAAAAATGGCATAATTCCAATAAATACACCATTTTAGATTTTTCCATAATTTTCCCCATTTATCGTTATTTAATTATCCCGAAATATTAAAATATTCAATAAAATAATATTAAGTTATAAATTTTCCTAAAAATAATATTTTATTATTTTGAAATGTTACAATCTACCCCCTTAAAGAAATTCGGTCCCCGAATTTAAATTTAAACTCCCGAATACTAAAACATTTCGATACAAGTCAAAGTCGTCGAGGCTCCGAAATCATCAATACTTAACACATCATAGCGCAATGCATGCGCATGAGTAATGAGAAGATAACTCAAAAGCAAAACTCCGTCAAGCATCCCGCAATCATCGTAGTCATGGTAAAGACACAAATATCAAATCCAATACAAAACCCAATATAATATAATCAGAACCATACATGTAGACATCCAATCTATACATGTGAATAGATGAAGTAAATGCATTCCAAATCTTTTTAAGTCGCTGTGTGATGCGCATAACACTGCACAGCGGCGGACGTCTTTCATAAAAAAAATAACTATATACGTATATATCTTTTTTTTGATAGGTGCGTTCCGCCGTTTCGAAAACAATTTAGAAGGGTTTCCTTGTTTTAAACGTTTCGTGTCATACCGAACGCGTAGGTAAATTACTGAGACTATAGCTTGCTTTTTGGAAATCCCTTCGATAACTATCAATGCAAGCAAAATATATCCAGGTACTGTCCTCTGACCAGTCCTGCTCAGTACGAAAACACACAGCAAATATCATAAAAACGTACTGCTCCATAAGAATCAATCCCAAAAGGTATATAAGAATACCCTATGCATCTGGTGCGCACGGAAATCAAAATCCATATATGTGCCATACATGTGCACAGAAACAACATCTAGGTGCAACGGGTGTGCACGAAGCATCTGTCATAGGCAACGTGTGTGTCTGACAGCCAAATCAGGTGCATCTGACATGCACGAAGAATCCCGATTTAGTGCATCTGGTGTGCACTAAAATCGTATCTCAAAACACGCGCCCAACATGCGCGAAAGTCCAAATCGATGCATCCATCATGCCCGAAATAAATCTAAACCCTGCGCACTCAACATGCACGAAATCATTAAATCCAATAGCAACGCCGAACATGCGTAAGTCCAATCAAAAGCACGGAGTGCAAGAATCAATCATCAATATCAGGGTCAAAATCGATGATATACAATGCGCTCAATCAAAATTAGGTGTACCGCGATGGAAAATCTCACAACCGTGTGCATCAGTATGCACAAACAAGATCAAAACACTAGAAGTGCCTGAAAACGATGCTGGAAGCGTAAATCAAATCACCGGCATAAAATAGGCAGGAAATCACAATCAATACCTCAAGCATAATAACTCTGCACAAAATATGAATACCCAGTAAGTGCAAGCATGGTGCACAAAATCAAATATCATAGAACTCGGTCATCAAGACTAAATCATGTGAATAGATCGCCCAAAATACCGAAATCCAAAGTGACGGATACGTGATAATCGAATCACAAAATCACAAATCATAAATACTGTCGTCGGTATATCATTAGTCAAGGTGGAGAAGGTTCCGGTACATCCAATGTTAGCAGCGCAAGATATCTACTTGTCTCTTGCTCACGGTCTGGCGTCCTCTCTCTCTGGTTCTTTATCTTCCCTGCGGATTAGCGATCTTGCTATCCTCCGGCTCATCGGCCCAGTCAGATATACTAACGGGAACGATTCCATTTTGGCACTTCTCTGGTCATTTCTCGGTCAATCCTCATGACCACTCGTAAAGCATCACGTCACTTGCGCCGACCTCTGAATCAACTTCACACATCTGCTCCTGGTGCAAATCCTTTCTCGCTCTCGGGACATCTGCGTCCTCAGTACAACATCTACTCGGAAGTTGGTCGCATCCCAGCGCCTCTGTATGCATATCCGACTTTTAATCTTAACGGGGAGTAACAACAGCTCAACGGCGTCTCGTACGTACCTCTCATCCCGCTTGTCTGTATCGTCACCCACTTCGACGTCACGTCACTATCTGCGCACTGCAATGTTCTCGGCTTTGGTCCATCCGAAGTCTCTCACACGGACTCGAAATCACGAACTTGGTATCTTCAACACTCAGCAGAAGATATCTAGCCGAACACGTCCTCAGCGTGCGTATCGCATCTCTGATGTCAGCGGAGTGGTACGTCATCTCGTCGAAATCTCGTGCGAACTATTTACTCTACTTGCTCCAATGTCGACTGATTTGGACTCGTCTACTCATGGCTGCATGGACTACGCTCCAACGGCTATGCTCGTATCTTGAGTCTCCCAAGCAATATATCCCATCACATGATATCCGAATAATGTCGAACCATCCGATCGACTCGTCAGAACCTCATAATCCCCCCCAAGAGCTCAACATCTTGGGTACAGTTCAACAGTATCGAGTACACACCACAGCATCGGTGGTCCAGCCGTAGAAGGGAAAACCCAATCCTCCCTATTGGCACCGCGGAACTGCCGCAAACCCTAAGGTTCAAAGGCTTTCACACGGTCATTATGCCGAGTTAGGGTTTCATTCTTCTAGAGGGTCCATGGAATCGCTTGCATGTCGTTCCTATTAGTTATGTATATGCCCTAGAGGCCATTGTTGTACATATGATGTATATTATGATGGATGCTTGGATATATATAGAGAGGACTTTCTTGCTCGTCATGATAGTATGCTATTTGGTTTCACTTTATCTAAACATGTTGACTTGTACTGGTTTACTGTCTTACTCTCACATGTTGATAAAGCTCTTAGGATCTGTACTCGACTACTGGGACTATGATAAGATCAGACTAGTGGGGCCATGGTAGTCGATGAGTACATCCTATAACTGTTCCTAGTCGAGGGTATATCGAGACAGGGCATCGATACACCAGAGTAGACTAGCGTATACGCATCTTGACCCATATGATGGGCGATGGATGATCCCATATCCATCGGTGTTTGACATCAAGGATGGTGTACGGGTGCTCAGTGGAGACTGGGTACACTGGACGGACTCGCCGAGAACTCCCAGATGGTGATATACCACACGTCAGATGGCAGTTCTCCGGTGACACTGGTACAGGGTAGTCTGTAGACCCGATATCGTCATAGAGTCTTGTGTGATTCCCACCGTGCTTTGATTTCTACCTTACCACGTCCAAGAGGGCGTGCAAAATGGTGGCTTTTGGGCACAGTCCCGAATCACATGGAGGCAATGAGAAATAGGAGGGGATTCGTCTCTCCCGGTATAGGGAGTTGATGTTGTGCTGTGTTCGATTGGCTATAACTGGAAGTCCCTGGCCAGGGATGATATAGAGATTTACTGGTAAGTGTTATCAGTAGTTTCTCGACCTGTTATGAGCCTCACATCGACACGACTTATCGGTTACTGGGGTCTGACCTATACCACCCCTAGACTAGATATACGACATATCAGAAGAACAAACCGGACTGTACGGGAGTGTTACTGATTGGATTCACAGGAGAACGTACAGGCTAGCTTGTTGATCTTCTGATCGCTCAATACCTGGGTGGCTGTTACGTTTAGCTGACCGCTTGCAGCTTGTGGGTGTTTGATATGATCATCACCTGCTACCGGCGTACTGACGATTCTGTAAGTCCACGTTGCCCACCGCGGTGCTTGCAAGGAGACGGAAACGGTATAAAAATCTGATTTTTAGCACTCAAGGCAACATGGACTATCAAAAGGAGGATCTTTGCTAAACAAAAACTAAATACAAAGCTAACTAGTTTTAGTTACATGGAAGAAAGGATATACCTAGGGCTTTATGTCCTTCTCTCCTTGCTCCTTGGAGTGAACGGAAGTGATCTCCTTGTCGTCTTCTCTAGTCGAAGAAGGATCCACCCGAGAGCCTCAACCTTTGGCTTCAACTTCAAGCAAGAAGTGATTAAGATGCTTGGAGTGCTAATCCTAGAACCTTAGAAAAGAGTAGAGAGTATCTTAGAATGGTTTATCTCAAGCTCAAGTGTTTCTCAACTCATGAGAGGGGAGAGCTAGAGAGAGAGGAAGAGGAGGAGAGAGAATCTATATGATAGAATGAAATGAAAAATGAACCATTCTCACATATATGTGTGAATTATGAAATTAGATAATTAGCTAGATAATTGTCATGGTTATTCAAGACTTGACCATTATCATTTCACATTAAATGCAAATTGCAAGGATCAAAGAGCATCTTTCATATGGAATGATGATGGTCAAGATAGTCAAATGGTCAACAACCCTAACCATGCACAATTATAATTAACTAATATCAATTAATCATAATACACACATAAGCAATAGGGTTATGATGACAATGGTCATCAACCCTAATCAAAGTCCTCTCCCTCTGTCTCAGTCAACTGTGCACACGCACCCGTATCCGTGATCCGAGGAATACGAATACAAAGAGATAAAACCAATCCCAAATCATATACTAGGATCCAGCTTAAACCAAAGCCCGCTAGTATAAGCTGTTCGGACAGCAAACGTGCACAAGTGCGCGGATGTGAACGAACCCTATCGCAAAACCATGCAACCTCTACTCATTTTGCCTAAAGGCGAATAACCCTCTGTTTGGGACTCTAAAGGCTCGACACTACGCTGGCAGTGGGTTTAACTACAGACCGCAAGTGGCACTAGCTGTACGTAACGGTCCCCAGGTAGATGCCGATAAGAAGACTGACGAGGTGACCCCATCTGAACTCCTACTGAGCCTATATGTGATAGTCTCCATACAGTCCGGTCTGTTCGTCTGATACATCGCATGGCGGGCCTAGGGGGCGGTGAACGTCAGTCCCCTAATAGCGGTACAAGTCGTGTCGGAGTGTAGCCCAGAACACCCGGAGATAACACTCGAAACTTACCAGTATATCTCGCTTGCCCTGGCCAGGGACAACTTGTGTAATGGCTCTCCTGGACACAGCGCGATGTCAACCCCCAATACCGGGAGAGACGAATCCTATCTAACCGTCACTGCCTCCAAGTGCTTCGTGACTGCACCCAACTACTACCTGTTTGCATGACTCCTTTGAGCCGTGGTAGGGTAGTAATCAAAGTACAGTGGGAACACACTCGAGGCGAAGTGACAGTGTCAAGTCAGCGGACTAAGCTGTACTCATGTCACCTGGGAATTACTAACTGACGATAGGTATAGTACCAACCAACAGTTCCCGACGAGTCCTGTCCAGTGTACTCGTAACCTAACAAGCACCCGCATACTATCTCAAGTACGACGTACTGACGGCTGTGGGACAGACCGTCTCGCACGCTGGGATGAGAAGCGCATACGCTAGTCTACTCCGGAGTATCGATGCCGTGTCTCGATAGTCCTACGACTAGGGACCTTTATAAGGATGTGCTTATGGATTACCCAGCCCCCACGAGTGTGAGCGCCATCACAACGCTGGTAATCAAGCAAAGATCCTAAGGGCTCTACTAATGCGCATAGGTGAGATAATAAAAGAAACACATGTACAAATTAAAGCAGAGACAAACCAAGTAGCATACTACCATTTCGAGCAAGATTGTCTATACAACTGTGAATATCCCACGCTTCCATCAAGTAATATACATACTAGTATGATACAGTAATGGCCTCTAGGGCATATACACTAACAATCTCCCACTTGCACTAAGGCCATGTACTGGCGTATCGAAGACTTATCATCTCGATCAGCCGCTCGAACTGAGTCAGGGGTAAGGCCTTCGTGAATGGATCTGCAGTGTTATCTTCTGAAGCAACCCTCCGAACCTCGATCTCCTGGCGATCCACGATCTCCCTGATCAGGTGATACCGCCTCAAGATGTGTCTGAATTTCTGATGGGACTTGGGTTCCTTCGCTAAAGCAATAGCCCCGTTGTTGTCGCAATACATAGGTATTGGATCAACAATGGACGGAACCACCTGAAGTTCTTTCAAGAACTTCCTCATCCAGACAGCTTCTTTTGCGGCATCAGATGCAGCGATGTATTCCGCTTCCATAGTCGAGTCAGCAACGGTTTCCTATTTGGAGCTCTTCCAACACACCGCCCCTCCATTGAGGGTAAAGACAAAACCCGACATGGACTTGGAATCATCCTTGTCACTATAGAAGCTGGAGTCAGCAAAGGCCTCAATCTGGAGGTCTTTTCCGCCATACACCAAGAACATCTCCTTAGTCTTTCTCAGATACTTGAGAATGTTCTTTACCGCTATCCAGAGTTTCTCCCCAGGTTTGACTGATACCTGCTTACCACACTCAGTGCATAAGCTACATCTGGTCTGGTACACAACATCGCATATATTATAGAGCCTACCGCAGAAGCGTACGGTATAATAGACATGTGATCCCTCTCCAAATCAGTCTTGGGAGACATCTCTTTGGAGAGGGTGATCCCGTGACAAGCCGGTAGAATACCGCGCTTGGAATCTTCCATACTGAATCTTTTCAGTATGGTGTCGATGTACCTGGACTGTGAGAGTCCTAAAATCCTCTTGGATCTGTCACGGTAGATCCGGATCTCCAGAATGTATGAGGCATCACCCAGGTCTTTCATGGAGAACCTGTGTCACAAGAACCCCTTGACAGATTGTAGCATAGGAATGTCATTTCTATTAAGAGAATGTTATCCACGTATAAAACGAGGAATACTACAGTTCTCGCTACAAATCTACTATAGATGCATGGTTCATCTTGATTTTTGATAAAGCCAAATTCCTTGTCCGTTTCATCAAAACAGATATTCCAACTCCGCGATGCCTGCTTTAGTCCATAAATGGACTTAAGCAACTTGCACACCATTCCGCTGCTCCCACTCTGAATGAAACCCTCTGGCTGGTCCATATAGACACACTCCTCTAAATTTCCATTTAGAAAAGTGGTCTTTACGTCCATCTGCTAAATCTCATAATCGTGGAAGGAAGCAATGGCAAGAAGGATCCGAATGGATTTCAGCATAGCCACTGGAGAAAAGGTTTCGTCATAGTCCAAACCAGGTCTTTAACAAAAACCCTTTGCAACAAGTCTAGCTTTATAGGTCTCGACCTGTCCATCTACACCAATCTTCCTTTTGAAGATCCACTTGCATCCTACAGGTTTTACCCCATCCGGAGCAATGTCCAATGTCCATACTTTGTTGGTGTACATGGACTCCATTTCGGTCCGCATTGCATCCAGCCATTTTACCGAGTCAACGCTCTGAATGGCTTCCTGGAAGCTAGTAGGCTCATCACAATCTATGATGCAATCCTCTCTATCCCCGTCTATGAGAAAACCGTAGTATCTCTCGGGCGGAAGAGACTGCCTACTACTCCTGCGGAGTGGCGTGGGAATGTCCTGATCTTTCGAACCCTCTAGTTCTACTAAGCTTTCATTAATAGCTCGTGGTTCTGGAATTTCTTCCAGTTCTATTGCGCTCCCACTAATTTCCTTTTCCATGAACTGGTGTTCTAGAAAGTGGGCATGGCGAGAAACAAAAACCTTTTGTTCCTCTTCGCAATAGAAGAAATATCCCTTGGAGTTCTTTGGATATCCCATAAACTTGCACTGTACTGAGCGTGCCTCGAGCTTGTCCGCATGCTGCTTTTTGACAAAAGCTGGACATCCTCATGTCTTAATATGATTAAGATAGGGTCTCTTCCCACACCACTTCTGATATGGCGTAGTAGGCACAGTCTTAGTTGGAACTCGGTTCAAAAGGTATGCAGCTGATTCTAGTGCATATCCCCGGAATGATCGCGGTAACTCAGCGTTACTCATCATAGACCGTACCATATCCAATAGGGTTCGGTTCCGTCTCTCTGATACACCGTTATGTTGCAGAGTGTATGGAGGAGTAAGCTGAGAGAGAATTCCATTCTCTTTTAAGTAACCCAGGAACTCGGCACTCAAGTATTCACTACCTCGATGAGATCTCAGTGCCTTGATACTTTTGCCTGTTTGTTTTTCTACTTCATTCTTATATTCCTGGAATTTTTCAAAAGCCTCGGATTTATGTTTCATTAAGAAGACATATCCGTACCTTGAAAAGTAATGAAGTAAGAATAACCGCTTCGTGCATGCGTAGACATTGGACCGCACACGTCGCTGTGTACGAGTCCCAAGAGCTCGCTCGCTGTTACTCCGTGTCCAGTGAACGGAGTCTTTGTCATCTTTCCTTTGAGACAGGATTGACAAGTTGCATATGATTGATATTCAAACGGATCAAAATATCCTTCTGTATGTAACTTAGTCAACCTTCTCTCATTGATGTGACCCAGTCTACAATGCCATAAGAAAGTTTTATTGATTTCTGGAGACTTTCTTTTGTGTGTATTCTGGACATTGAAAATCTGTGGTTGGTTTAATACGTATATACCGTTGTTTAATGTACCTGACCCAATCAAAACTTGATTAAGTTGAATGTTCACTACATTACTTATAAATGCAAATTCATAACCTTCTTTAGATAATAAAGATACAGAAATGATATTACAAGTTGCATTTGGTACAAAATAACAACTACGCAAAACCAAAAAGTCTCCATCTGACAATCCCAGGTGTTAGTCCCCCACGGCCTCAGCATCCATGCAAGCTCCGTTTGCAACTCTGAGGGTCATATCACCTGCCTTCAAAACCCTACGCTTTCTCAACGCCTGCAAAGAATTACAGATATGAGATCCTGATCCGGTATCCAATTCCCAGGTAGTAGAGTTTATTGATAGACAGTTTTCAATAACATACACACCTGAAGCTGAAACCGCAACTCGCTTCAGATCCTGGGTTCTGGCCTTCCAAGCCTTGCAATCCTGTTTCCAGTGTCAACTTTTGTGACAGTAGAAGCATTCTTCCTTTCCCACCAGCTTTCCCGCTACCTTTGTTGCCTTTCACTTTCCCTTCGTATCCACTTTACTGACAACGCCCCTTGGTTTGGCGGAGGCTTTCTTCTTCTTTCCCTTAGCTTTCGCCCTGGACCTAGAAGAGGAAGATCCTCCTACAAACAAAGTGGATGTCTCCCTACCTTTCTGTAGGGTGCCCTCAGCACTCCTCAACATGTTCAGAAGTTCGGAAAGTTCAACCTCCTTTCCTTGCATGTTGAAGTTAAGGATAAACTGGGCGTAAGTGGAAGGAAGGGACTGGAGAATTAAGTCAGTGTAGAGTTCATTCTCCATCGTGGTCCCAAGGTCCGCGAGCTCCTCTATGTAGCCAATCATCTTAAGCACGTGTTCCGCTACCGATGATCCCATGGCCAATTTTGCCAAAAACAGCTTCTTCGACACTTCGTATCTGGCGATACGAGACTGCTCTCCATACAGTTCTTTTGTATAGAGAAATATAGACTCTAGGTCCATATTCTCGTGCCTCCTCTGATGTTCGTTGTCCATAGAGGCAAGAACAAGGCATTTGGCCTTCGCGCAGTCTATCTCCCATGTCTTACGGATTTCTACATCCGCGACGCTGGAGGTGGGACCTGGGAAAGGGGGAGCTTTGGTGGTAAGGATATACCCCAACTTGTCATAAGTGATTGCCATCTTGACATTCCTGAGCCAATCTTTGTAGTTTGGTCTTGTCAGTATGTTTTTATCTAGTAATAACTTAAGTCCGGTCATGTTGAATGGTCGCTGCAATTAGGAGAGAGAAAAGAAACACTTTAGCATGATGCTCTTGCAAGTTTAGAGTGGTTTTTAGTTTGTCTAAACAGGATGGCTCCCACTGTCTCTCGAATCCCTCCTCAAACAATAAAGGAAGAATTAGTCGGGATCAATCTCACCGTACAATACTTGCTTAACCGTTCAGCCAGGCCAGTGTCGTTACTTCGAGGGAGGTTTTCCAACGCTTTCGCGAAGTTCCTTAATTAAGTAACCCCTTTTCCCTGTGGGCGCAGCCCCGCTAACACCTTTCTAGACACCTACTAGGTTTATAGCATTGATCGTTAAGTGAGAGATTTCCCGAGGAGTAGCATATACTCACAGTAGGATCGGGATCCAAATATCATCGCGTGATAAAACCGAAGCAATCCTACCAGAATCATCACACTTCAAATGGTATGCAACGCTTGCAAGTTTCAGTACTTATGAAACTCCCGATGTGGATTTTTGCCCCATGCTCTTATGACCTTGACTTTGGCCAAAATATCATAAGTCACATGTCAAGTTCTACCCGTCATTCTCCGGGTTAATTTTGACCCACCCGTACCTACCCTTGACTTTGGACAAAATGGCAGCACGACTGTCCCAAACCAACGCATCTACCTATGCTGCACATGAATACCCAATAGCTACCAATCACTATCCCTTGACTTTGGCCAACATACATAGCTTGAATACTTTTTGACCATTCATGTGGAATGACAGAGGGCTACGAATGGTTTTGGCGAAAACGTGAACGTAGTGAACTTGATATAATCGATGGAATGAGATAGCTTTTAAAAGGAGTGGTTCAAGCTCCGCATTTAAAAGTTTAGTTTCGAAAAGAACCGAATGGTTTTCAAAGTGTTCCAATCGACTTTTACTTGGTTTATTTTCTTGCATTAATTTTAATGCGTCCCATCTTTTAATCCTACCATTGCAGAAAACAGCCAAAATATGGTGTACGCTTATGCCATCCGCATTCGCCACGGGGCCCCGTCATCACCCGTTAGGTTACTTAACTAACGACCGAGCGGGGGCTGGACTAGCGCGGATGCAAAACATAAACAACACCTAAATAGCTATCATATATAAATATATAGCAATGATAGCCATTACAGATCATAGATGAACACTTTGGATATACTAGGAATCCGCGATTCGTTCGAACCTGCAACGAAAAACTGATTACACGGTCGCGATGAATAGCCAAACCCCACCCTAGACCCCTATGGGTGCGGCAAACTACCCGCCAAGTACCCGAAGCGAAGCAACCTCCCTCAACACCGTGAGTAGGCCACTCGACACTTCGAGATACCCGGTAGTTTTTGCACCCCACCATGGGTCTATCCTAGGAGAAAAAACAGTAAAAAGAAATTATACAATGACGGCTACAACCCCGACACGGTTGTGCGGCCAAACAAATAATATTACATCAATTTACAAATTTTACAATGAATGAAAGAAAAAGATGTTGGAGATAGTGCCCTCAGAGTCAATTATTGGATCACAGGCACGTGATTGCAATGATTGAGGGAGGACCTATCCCGGTAGGACAGTCTTACTCGAGATGATAGTATGCTATCTGGTTTATCTTTATCATCGTGTACTGCTTTAGGTGACCTGACAGGTCGCTATTACACGTTGATAGAGCCCCTAGGATTCTTGCTTGACTACCAGCAGTATGAGGGCGATCATATACGTGGGAGCTGGTAGTCTATAAGCACATCCTTTAAAGGTCCCTAGTCGTGGGAGTTTCGAGACAGGGCATCGATACTCCAGAGTAGACTAGTGTATACAGTCGAGACCCTGACGAGGGGCGGTGGCCGGTCTCACAAGCCACTGGTGTCAGTTGGTTCACCTAAAATGTATACAGGTGCTCATTGGGTTATGAGTACACCGGACAGGACTCGCCGGGAACATGCTAGTTGGTCTTATACCTGACGTCAGATAGCAGTTCCCTGATGACATGTGTACAGGTTAGTTCATCGACCTGAGGATCGTCATTTGCCTCGTGTGAGTTCCCACTGTACTTTGATTACTACCCTACCACTCTCAAAGGAGACGTGCAAACAGGTTTTAGTTGGGTACAGTCCCGAGCCACATGGAGGCAGTGAGCGGATCTTCGGGGGTTCGTCTCTCCCGGTATTGTGGGTGAGGTCGCGCTGTGTCTAGGAGAGCCAGAACATGAAAAGTCCTTGTCCAAGGCAGGAGATTTACTGGTAGGTATTCCAGTAGTATCTCAGGGTGTTCTGGGCTGATCTCTGACACGACTTGTACCGCTTTTGGGGGTCTGAATTTTACCTACCCCCTAGGCCCGCCATGCGATGCTCATGGACGAACGGACCGGACTGTACGGATATTGTCACTGACAGGCTCAGTTGGGTGTCAGGATGAGTTCGCTCATCGACGTCCCTTTTGGTCAATAGCTGGTGGCCCGTCACGTATGGCTAGTACCTCTGACGTACTAGTGGTTAAATCCACAGCCATAGTATTGACGAGTCTTTAGAGTCCCCCACATTCAGTTACTCAAGTTTCGGGCGAAACGCTGTAGAGGCCGTATGGAGATATGGCAGGGTTCAATCAGATACGTGTGGTATTGCACGGATCAGGATCGGACGGTTAGTACTAGAGGCTGTATGGATATATGGCAGGGTTCGATCAGATACGTGCGGTATTACACGGATCAGGATCGGACGGATAATACTAGCCGGCTTTTGTTTAAGCCGGATCCTAGTATAATACGGTGTAGATTTTGTCTCATTGCATTTGTATCCGGTCGGAATACAGATGCAGGTGTGTATACACAGTATCGGGGTTTTCCTGTAATTTATTACGGGACCAGTTTTCTAGAGTTGCCAGTTTGCTTTCCGTTTCGGCCAATTTCCTTTGTATCGTTCATTGGCCGAAGATTGGTGGAGGAGGGCTTATTTGCATTTGTGAAAATAAGCATTTGTGGAGGGTGTTATTTGCATTTTGTTGTATCATGATTATTCCTCCACCATTTGACTTCTTCTTGTCATCATGGTTTGACTTGTGGAAAGATGATGGTTGTTTTGGAGTGTGGGTTTTTGGTTGTAATCATTGGATTCTCTCATCATCACTTGCTTGCATCATTGCATTCCACCCACCCCATGACTTTGCTCTCTCTCTCCATTCATGCATGGGCCGGCCACTAGTGAGGAGAGGGGATTTTTCTCATTTTGGGTGTGGGAAAAAATGTTAATCTCATTCTTGTGCATGCTACATTTTTCTCACTTCTCTACAAGTTCATTTTCCTCCACCACAAAGGCAACATCCACTACCCTAAAATGAGACATGGTTCTACACACATTCTACAGCAAATCTTGGGCACGTCGGCTCTCCAACTTCGTGCCCGATTTGCCTCGGTATAGAGGTGGGAGCCCATCAAAGAAGCAGGCGACGTGGTGCCCTTTCCGGCAAGGAGGTGGAGACCGGACATTCTGCGGGAGATCGGGACGACGGTGAGAAGACCGGAGGACTCGGATCACTCGGTATATCTCTCTTCCCCATCTTGTAGTTAGCTAGGACTAGTTAATGGCCCGATCCGGGTTTATAGTGCGCGGTGGTGCCGGTTTAGAAAATTAAAGTAAATCACCGCTTCCGCATTCCGGCATCGGATTGACGGCCGGGGCGCCGCCGTGCACTTACAGTGGTATCAGAACCTCGCCATTAACATAGTCTAGCTTTGTCTAATGTGTTTTATATTTCCGATCGAACAAAATTCCAAAAACCCGCGTTTTCTTCACATCAGTTTCTGTCGAAAGTTTTTGGAGTCCTAAAATTTTTCAGGTTGTCTCAGAATGATGTTCAGGGAATTATAAGAGTTCTGTGAAAATTTAGGCTCGTGAACATTCCAAACCACCGCGGAACCGCGGCCAAACCTATGCTTGGGCCGCGGTTCCGCCACGACTTGAACTGTTCAGTCCCCCAAAATTTTACAGAATGCTCCAGAGTGGAAAATAGGTTTTCTGGAATGTTATTTTTGGGTCCCAGATTTCTTTATGTGCTACAGTAGTGCTTGGGGCCCACTTGGTAAAATTTGATCGATCGGATATTTTAAACACATTGGTTCACAGTATTTACATTATATCTGTGACCGTGAATGTCACTTGATCGGTAAATCCAGTCTAACTGCTATAGCCCGGTTGGACGGATTTGCGAACGTGACTTTCACGTTGATGTTCTGTGTATTGCTGTGATGTTGCGGATTGGTCGTGGGGGATAGCCTGGATGCAATGCTAGTACAGTTTTTGTTGTATTATGTACATTTGATATTGCGGGGCGAGCGTCCGACATGTGGACTGCCGTCACTGCCTGTTTGTATTATTATTTTGGGGCATGACCAGGTTGCGGTCGATGTACCCGTTATATGTATATTTTACTTTCTGTACTAGGATTACCCCGCGGAAGGGTGCACGGATAGCGGGTTCTAGAGGGCAACGGGCCCGCATCTCATGGCATTGAGACTGAGGGGGCTTCACTCTAGAATTGGCGTGCTATTCGCCGCACTCGTAGGGGGTGCAGGTTGACCCAGGTGGGGTGCCCATGTTACCGGATTCCGTGAAGTGCTGGGTGGTCCATTCACGGTGCTGAGGGGGCTGCCTCGCTTCAGGTTTTGGCGGGTAACTTGCCGCGCCCGTAGGGGTCTAGGATTTCATTGCACAGGCTATCCACATGACCAGGGGAACGTCGGGTTTCAGTAGTGGCTCTGTGAAACCCGGGGATCCCAGATATCTGTATTGTTCTGTAATGCTGTACATTTCTGTGATGTTGCATTTTTATCACGCCTTGAGCGAAATTTATATATTGGAATATATATTAGTAGATGTTGTATATGTTTTGGATCCGCACTAGTCCAGTCCCCGCTCTGTCGTTAGTTAGCTAACCTAACGGGTAATGACGGGACCCAGTGGCGAATGCGGATGGCATATACGTACGTCATATTATTTTCGTTCTTTGTGGTGTGATCAATTGATGGGACTGCATTGATTCGGATCAATGCAAGTTAAAAACAAACCTAATCTGATGTTGTTGGAACACTTTTCAAAAAGTTGTTATTGCAAGGACGTTCACTTTTGTTTTGCATCGTGGTATTCAGTTGGAATATCCTGCTCCTTAGTCGACGAGGCAAGGGCCGAGATCCCTTCACAGGGAGTGACCCCTTGGACAAAAGTTTGCGTCAGGGCAATAACTTCACTAGAGCCGATTACTTTTGCTTTGCACCGCGGTATTCAGTTGGAATATCCTGCACCTCATTCTACGGGGAAAGAGCCGAGATCCCTTCACCGGGAGTGACCTCTTTAGCAAAGGTTTTCGCCACTATATTTTTAAAAGCTATCCGTTCCTTCAACGATATCAAGTTCATTACGTTAAAGGTTTTCGCCAGAAACCATTCGTAGCCCTCCGTCGTTTCATATGGGTGGTCAATAGTATTCAAGCTGTGTATGTTGGCCAAAGTCAAGGCACAGTGATTGGTAGCTATTGGGTATTCATATGCAGCATAGATAAATGCGTTGGTTTGGGGTAGTCGTACTACTATTTTGGCCAAAGTCAAGGGTATGTACGGGTGGGCTCAAATTAACCTGGAGAATGACGGGTAGAACTTGACATGTGACTTATGATATGTTGGCCAAAGTCAAGGTCATAAGAGCATGGGGAAAAAATCACATCGGGAGTTTCTAAAGAAACTGAAACTTGCCAGATATGCGCATACCTTCTGGAGTGTGATGACGTGAGCGGATTCCGTCACGTTATCATGCGATGATAGTTGGATCCCGATTCCCACCGATGAGTTAGTTTACTCCTCGGGTGATCCCGATTAATTCTTCTTTCAGGTTTGGAGGAGAATTTGAGGTTACAGTGGGAGGTTTCCAAATTAGATAAATTGGTAACCATTCTGATCTAGGTTAGAGTGCACTCTGAGTGTTTCTTTTCTTTCTCTCTTTGGCAGCAACCATTGACCCGACCCTAAGACTATGACTCAGTGACCAAGTTGACCGAACCTTCTTAAACACTGGCTTTTGGATTGTCAGAGTTGCTAACCTCATTGCCACTCCTACTTTTACCCTTTTCTCCAGGACACCCTGTATTACTACGAACGTCCACTTCTATTAGACAAAACCATCGTATGGTTATATACGAACTCGAAGGAATTTATTCGAGGATGGTTTCCGGTTCTGGAGAAAACGGATAGGTCTGTTCAGTTGTCTTTCCATTCTACCTTCTCTCAGGATGCGAGTACTCCTTGGTTTAGGAGATAGTACACCTATTACGCAAATTGGATAGTCTTCTTCATGACCATAGGCAGGTGCCGACCGGTAGGGAATGAAGAAAACCAATTAGGATAACGATGGTGTGCAGAAGGTATTAAATTAAGACAAAGCAAGGGATTAGTAAGAGGGCAAAATAAACTGCGACTGCTATTCACGACCAAACCAAGTATTTCTTCGCCAATCCTAAATCACCTTTGTATTTCTCCAGGACACTCCGTATCACTACGAAGATCCACAGTTTATTGGATACTCCATCGTATGGTTATATACGAACTTGAAAGGAACTTGTTCCAGTTCGGGGATGGAGTCTGGTTCAGGAGAAATAAGAATAAGGTTTATTCGGTTGTCTTTTATCTTCACCATCTCTCGCATTGCGAGTGCTCCTAGGATTAGGACAGTACACCCATTATGCTTATTGGATAGTCTTCTTCCAAACCATAGGCTGGTGCCGAACGGTAGGAAAGGAAGAAAACCATTTGGCCTAAAGGGGTGTACAGAAGGTAATGATTGAAGACATATAAAGGGATTTGGAGAGGTGGCAAAGAATTACACGGTTACAGTTGTGAATCTGGATAATGGAATAGGCATTACTAGGAATACCGGGATACCCCATAGAAACATTTCAATGTTTCAGTTTCACTGTGTACTGCTAATGGAAAATTGATTTCCCGATAAGATACTTACTCCAAGGTATGTATTTACCAGGTATGATTCTCACATATGTATGGTTTTACAGATGATGAGTGGGAGTAAGTTATTAGGAATTGGGTGATCATCCTCATTATATCGGGATTCGTTGTAATCGGTGATATTTGAGGAAATCACCTGGGCTGTTTGCCGGTCGGCAAATATTTGGTTTTGAATATCCGCTGTTATGCACCAATTTCAAATCGATATATCTGTACGTCTATTTTCATAGAGTGAGATATACCTTTTTTAAATTATGTCTATGACATTTACCTATATCAGTAGATGGTTAGGTAAGGAGTATTAAACAGCGGTGTAACTCTTCTTAACCATAGGTACAGTTTTCAACCTACGACACACAGTGAATGAGTTATCAGACTCAAGTGACTTATACAGAGTATTGTATGTTGTCCAGGGTCCATCAGGACAGAGGGGTTGGTCCTCGTACTATATTCGGCTTACTTATGACTTCTCTAGTTTTTAGACAGGTGTTTCGAGGAAACACAGGGTCCGAATTTTGAGAAGTTATAGGTATTTGAATAAAGTAGAGAACCAGGTATTTCAAGTATCGGGATTCTTCAAAGTGATCGAAGATGTAGATACTTGTATATGTTATTCGGTTGATAGTAATGATTAAGAGAACTTGCTTCTCTTTCAGGTTACTCATAATTGGAAGCATTCCTAAGTTGAGTAACGCCGATCGGCCTCCTTCCATTTAGTTGACATGCACTGGAGACAGCTGCATGATTTGAATCTGGTTCAATTAAATCAGTGCCTCTGGTTCCATATTGGATATAGAACAGTTCATGTCTTAACGATGTTAAAGCATGGGGAGTTGTCCGGCTTATGATTAAAACCAGACACAGGACAACTCAAGGCACGTTTCTGTAATGGCTGTTTGTGGGTAAACCCAGGCTATGACGAGGGTTGACTTTCTACCATCTGGAAGATCAATAGTGATATTGTTTTAGACTCACCACAGTTTTAATAAAAATGGATTTTTTCAGAAAACAGTAGTGGGAGTATGGTAGAACTAGAAGTGATTCCAGAACCGCAAACGATTACTGAAGATTTGATAAGGAACCTAAAGATTCAATCTTGTTTGACATTCCATTGGCCACTCCGCAGATGAGGTGGGTAACTTCAGGCACCCGAGAGGTACTCCGGTAGCCTCAAGGACGGTGACAGGGAAGTTCTTATTTACCCACACTTGCCATTGCTGTTGTTCCAGACTGTGAGACCCGGCAGGAGGATAAGTATAGCGTAATTCTAAACTTGCTTTAGAAGTGTACGTGTATATGACTCTGCCAGAGGGTTGTCGTAGTCAGTGGGAGCAGCGGAAGCATTGGTGGACAGGTAGCTTATGTCTATTTATAGACTAAAGCAGATATAGCGGAGATAGATCATCAATTTCTGATATGACAGTCATAGGTTTGACTTCATCAGAATAGGGGATGGATCTGTTGAGAAGATAGTAGGGTGTGATGTCATGGTATTTGGATGACATACACAGAATAGGAAAAGAAACTCCTATACTACGATCGGTCATACTTTGGTCGTCACACAGTGGTTTCTCCACATGGGACTTGGACATTATATCAGACATACTGGTTACTAGATCTATGGTTTTAGATCTAGATTTGGGTGTTTTCCCAATTAAGGGTACTTAGACAGCATTCTAAGAGCATTTAGAATGGACGACTCCTGGCACGGTAGTGTACCTGCAGGTGATGGAGTCACCCTCTCTGAAGGTGTCTTACAGGCTAAAGGGGAGAGGGATGTGCATGATTGGCAGATCACTTGCTCAGGCAATTGAGTCCATCATGAGATGTCAAGTACCACACCAGATGTTGTTCTTGCACTAGATGCAATAAGTTGACATTGATCCAATCCTGGAGAAACAGTCGGAAGCAGTTTTAGAACATAAGTGAATGTTCTAGGGATATGTTAACGACAACCTCATTCGGGAGACAGTTATCATTCCAGGCTTCCAAGGTGACATGGACGACAGAGAGGTTGTTAGAGTTATAGTTTCTCCTTCTGACGAGGGGCTGTATTTTGGACAGGTCGTCCAAGGCAATACTGAGGGAGGCATGGCGTTGGATACTGATTAAGTTCAGTTGACGATACAGTCTAAGAAGTTTGGATTTGGAGTTCATTTATGAGCTAGGTCCCATCAGACATCCAGACACATTCTAAGACAGGTATTGCTCATTTCGGGAGATGGGTTTCTCCGCGAACTTGAGATTATAGAGAGACATAGAAAGAAACATCAAGGCGGATCCACTCACTGAGGCTATTCCTCGAACGCAATAGATTCGCAAACGGGTTTTGTGAGACTGACTAGTAGAGGAGTTGGGTGTTCGGTATCACACGGGCTATGAGTATGCGACATCGCAATAATTAGCCTTGAGTGCAAGTGGGAGATTGTTGGAGATAGTGCCCTCAGAGTCAATTATTGGATTACAGGCACGTGATTGCAATGATTGAGGGAGGACCTATCCCGGTAGGACAGTCTTACTCGAGATGATAGTATGCTATCTGGTTTATCTTTATCATCGTGTACTGCTTTAGGTGACCTGACAGGTCGCTATTACACGTTGATAGAGCCCCTAGGATTCTTGCTTGACTGCCAGCAGTATGATGGCGATCATATACGTGGGAGCTGGTAGTCTATAAGCACATCCTTAAAAGGTCCCTAGTCAAGGGAGTTTCGAGACAGGGCATCGATACTCCAGAGTAGACTAGTGTATACAGTCGAGACCCCGACGAGGGGCGATGGCCGGTCTCACAAGCCACTGGTGTCAGTTGGTTGACCTAAGATGTATACAGGTGCTCATTAGGTTATGAGTACACCGGACATGACTCGCCGGGAACATGCTATTTGGTCTTATACCTGACGTCAGATAGCAGTTCCCTGGTGACATGTGTACAGGTTAGTTCATCGACCTGAGGATCGTCATTTGTCTCGTGTGAGTTCCCATTATACTTTGATTACTATCCTACCACGCTCAAAGGAGACGTGCAAACAGGTTTTAGTTGGGTACAGTCCCGAGCTACATGGAGGCAGTGAGCGGATCTTCGGGGGTTCGTCTCTCCCGGTATTAGGGGTGAGGTCGCGCTGTGTCTAGGAGAGCCAGAACATGAAAAGTCCTTGGCCAAGGCAGGAGATTTACTGGTAGGTATTCCAGTAGTATCTCAGGGTGTTCTGGGCTGATCTCTGACACGACTTGTACCGCTTTTGGGGGTCTGACTTTTACCAACCCCCTAGGCCCGCCATGCGATGCTCATAGACGAACGGACCGGACTGTACGGATATTGTCACTGACAGGCTCAGTAGGGTGTCAGGATGAGTTCGCTCATCGACGTCCCTTTTGGTCAATAGCTGGTGGCCCGTCACGTATGGCTAATACCTCTGACGTACTAGTGGTTAAATCCACAGCCATATTATTGACGAGTCTTTAGAGTCCCCCACATTCAGTTACTCAAGTTTCGGGCGAAACGCTGTAGAGGCCGTATGGAGATATGGCAGGGTTCGATCAGATATGTGTTGTATTGCACGGATCAGGATCGGACGGTTAGTACTAGAGGCCGTATGGATATATGGCAGGGTTCGATCAGATACGTGCGGTATTGCACGGATCAGGATCGGACGGATAATACAAGCCGGCTTTGGTTTAAGCCGGATCCTAGTATAATACAGTGTAGATTTTGTCTCATTGCATTTGTATCCGGTCGGAATACAGATGCAGGTGTGTGTACACAGTATCGGGGTTTTCCTGTAATTTATTACGTGACCAGTTTTCTGGAGTTGCCAGTTTTCTTTCCGTTTCGGCCAATTTCCTTTCTATCGTTCATTGGCCGAAGATTGGTGGAGGAAGGCTTATTTGCATTTGTGCAAATAAGCATTTGTGGAGGGTGTTATTTGCATTTTGTTGTATCATGATTATTCCTCCACCATTTGACTTCTTCTTGACATCATGGTTTGACTTGTGGAAAAATGATGGTTGTTTTGGAGTGTGGGTTTTTGGTTGTGATCATTGGATTCTCTCATCATCACTTGCTTCATCATTGCATTCCACCAACCCCTTAACTTTGCTCTCTCTCTCCATTCATGCATGGGCCGGCCACTAGTGAGGAAAGGGGATTTTTCTCATTTTGGGTGTGGGAAAAAATGTTAATCTCATTCTTGTGCATGCTATATTTTTCTCACTTCTCTACAAGTTCATTTTCCTCCACCACAAAGGCAACATCCACTACCCTAAAATGAGGCATGGTTCTACACACATTCTACAGCAAATCTTGGGCACGTCGGCTCGCCAACTTCGTGCCCGAGTTGCCTCGGTATAGAGGTGGGAGCCCGTAAAAGAAGTAGGCGACGTGGTGCCCTTTCCGTCGAGGAGGTGGAGACCGGACATTCTGCGGGAGATCGGGACGACGGTGAGAAGACCGGAGGACTCGGATCACTCGGTATATCTCTCTTTCCCATCTTGTAGTTAGCTAGGATTAGTTAATGGCCCGATCCGGGTTTATAGTGCGCGGTGGTGCCGGTTTAGAAAATTAAAGTAAATCACCGCTTCCGCATTCCGGCGTCGGATTGACGGCCGGGGCGCCGCCGTGCACTTACAAAAGAAACTCTCATCTCACACCCATTCCCTGCTATTCATCCGCGACAATCCAACGAGTTCATATACACAAACCAATAAGCATTACAGATCACAGATATGTATAACCCCCACTAATCGACGTATAGCGATTAACAGACGTTAAATACAAATAAACATCACAAATATAACCCAATAGTCAAAGTATAGTGAAGTTCGATAAAAAATACAGATTTATAGCCACCCCAAATACAAATTTCTATTCTGGAAAATCTGGGTAGAAATAAAATATCATAAAAATCCCAAAACCATAAAATAAGAACACTGCGAGAGAAACGAGCCGCGGCCGAGTCAACTCGGCCGCGGATCCGAGGCAGAAGCAAGCTTCTGCCGTGGAACCGCGGTGAGTTAGTCGGTTCACTGGTTCGTTTTTCTTGGGTGTACTGTAAAAACCCTGAGCCGATTTCTAAGGTGTGATTTATTATTTTTAAAGCAGATTTAAAAATCGGCAGAAACTAGTGTTTTTTGAAAAAAGTTTTATGATTTTTACCGATCGAACTTCTATACACTTTACTAACTAGCTAGTTTATGTTTAGTTAGGCTCTGATACCACTGTAAGTCCACGTTTCCCACCCCGGTGCTTGCGGGGAGCCTGAAACGGTATAAAAATATGATTTTTAACACTCAAGGCAACATTGACTATCAAAATGAGGATCTTTGCTAAACAAAAACTAACTACAAAGCTAACTAGTTTTAGCTACATGGAAGAAAGGTTATACCTAGGGCTTTATTTCCTTCTCTCCTTTCTCCTTGGAGTGAACGGAAGTGATCTCCTTGTCGTCATCTCTAGTCGAAGAAGGATCCACCCGAGAGCCTCAACCTTTGGCTTCAACTTCAAGCTAGAAGTGACTAAGATGCTTGGAGTGCTAATCCTAGAACCTAAGAAGAGAGTAGAGAGTATCTTAGAATGGTTTGTCTCAAGCTCAAGTGCTTCTTAACTCATGAGAGGCGAGAGCTAGAGAGAGAGGAAGAGGAGGAGAGAGAATCTATATGATAGAATGAAATGTAAAATGAACCATTCTCACATATATGTGTGAATTATGAAATTAGATAATTAGCTAGATAATTGTCATGGTTAATCAAGACTTGACCATTATCATTTCACATTAAATGCAAATTGCAAGGATCAAAGAGCATCTTTCATATGGAATGATAATGGTCAACATGTCAACCAAAGTCAACAAGTCAAGATAGTCAAATGGTCAACAACCCTAACCATGCACAATTATAATAAACTAATATCAATTAATCATAATACACACATAAGCATTAGGGTTATGAAAATGACAATGGTCATCAACCCTAATGAAAGTCCTCTCCCTCTGTCTCAGTCAACTGTGCATACGCACACGTATCCGTGATCCGAGGAACATGAATACAAAGAGATAAAACCAATCCCAAATCATATACTAGGATCTGGCTTAAATCAAAGCCCGCTAGTATAAGCTGTCCGGACAGCAAACGTGCACAAGTGCGCGGATGTGAACGAACCCTGTCGCAAAGCCATGCGACCTCTACTCATTTTGCCTAAAGGCGAATAACCTTCTGTGTGGGACTCTAAAGACTCGACACTACGCTGGCAGTGGGTTTAACCACAGACCGCAAGCGGCACTAGCTGTACGTAACGGTCCCCAGGTAGATGCCGATAAGAAGACTGACGAGGTGACCCCATCTGAACTCCTACTGAGCCTGTATGTGACAGTCTCCGTACAGTCCGGTCAGTTCGTCTGATACATCGCATGGAGGGCCTAGGGGGCGGTGAACGTCAGTCCCCTAATAGCGGTACAAGTCATGTCGGAGTGTAGCCCAGAACACCCTGAGATAACACTGGTAACCTACCAGTATATCTCGCTTGCCCTGGCCAGGGACTACTTATGTAATGGCTCTCCTGGACACAGCGCGATGTCAACCCCCATTGCCGGGAGAGACGAATACTGTCTAACCGTCACTGCCTCCAAGTGCTTCGGGACTGCACCCAACTACTACCTGTTTGCACGACTCCTTTGAGCCGTGGTAGGGTAGTAATCAAAGTACAGTGGGAACACACTCGAGGCGAAGTGACAGTGTCAAGTCAGCGGACTAAGCTGTACTCATGTCACCTGGGAACTGATAACTGACGATAGGTATAATAGCAACCAACAGTTCCCGACGAGTCCTGTCCAGTGTACTCATAACCTAACGAGCACCCGCATACTATCTCAAGTACGACGTACTAACGGTTGTGGGACATACCGTCTCCCACGCTGGGATGAGAAGCGCATACGCTAGTCTACTCCGGAGTATCGATGCCCTGTCTCGATAGTCCTACGACTAGGGACCTTTATGGATGTGCTTATGGATTACCCAGCCCCCACGAGTGTGAGCGCTATCACAACGCTGGTAATCAAGCAAAGATCCTAAGGGCTCTACTAATGCGCATAGGTGATATAATAAAAGAAACACATGTACACATTAAAGCAGAGACAAACCAAGTAGTATACTACCATTGCGAGCAAGATTGTCTATACAACTGTGAATATCCCAAGCTTCTATCAAGTAATATACATACTAGTATGATGCAGTAATGGCCTCTGGGGCTTATACACTAACAGATTCTTTAGAGTCCAACACAGAGGTTTCTTGGATCAGGAAAAATGGAGTAGAGGCACATATGTGATATGCGCAGGACCGAGGATAATGCGATATGAGATACCGTATTATATTCTCGCGATATTTAGATATGAACCGGGACATCGGATCAAGTGTTGATTCGATAAATCGGTACATGATATATTAGTCGGTTATATTCGATATAGCCGGATTGTCGGATCAAGCGTTGATTCGATGATTTAATGTATAATAATATATATGATATATTGTATTACATTATCTAATATTGGATCGCTTTATTATTTTATTTTCTCACCGGATAATACATTGATATATATGCGATATATATTAATTGTATTATTTTCTTTTGTTACAATTATAATATATATGTGATATATATTATAGTAACATGATATGATTAATAATGAAACATATTTAGTGATGATAAAAAGAGATTAGGGTTTGATTATGGTTAGCTTCTTCTTGCACCATCTAGAAGCATTCCTTTTGTCTTGGTTAAGATGTTATGGTTTATATTTATCCATGACTCATTTTTAACCTAACCAAACTCTAGCTCTAGTTTATTCTCTACAAAGGTTATCCTTATCATCCTTGACCATGGTTCCATGATCAATCATATATTCACTTCTACTATTCATCACTAAAGGATTAACTCTTTTTCCATTATCTTCTTCTCTCATGAGCTTTGAGAAAGCTCACTAGTTATTCCTTTGGTGATGATTTCTTGTGAGAAATTGATATAAAAAGATAGCATAAATACTACTCCATCATCCTCATCTAATTTAGCCCATTAGATTAGGGTGTTCACCTCATTTGAGTGAGATAGGTTGAGTTATAGCAACTTCGACGTAGATCATCGGAGAAACGGAACACTACAAGCTAGCATGGATCATTCGAGTCGTGGAGCCTCTCTTGAGTCCGGGAGATCATGAATCGCGGCGAAGGGACTTCTACTCGGAGCTTATGAAGCGAAGGAGCGGACTACAAAGGTTGTAATCCCTCACACTTAGTAGTAAAGATGTTTACTTGCATGTTGAACCCTAATAATCTAGCAAATATCCCGGCTTTGGGTTGTTCGGCACGTCTAAAATTTTATTAGGGCATGTTTGATGCCTTATGAACCCTCACAAGAGTGCCTAGGAACCCTACAGTGGTATCAGAGCCAAGCTAGATCTTTATTCGATGTATAGACGAAGTTTAAAGTCCGATCGAACCCCGAAACCACGACACGGACCCTTCTCTGGATATTTTTCAAAAAGTTGATTTTTTCTGAATTAAAAATACTCAGAAAATTAAGAAGGAAAAACTGAGAATTACTGTGAAGTACGGACCATTAATGCGCTCAAATGACCGCGGAACCGTGGCCAAACCAAGGGTTTGGCGGCGGTTCCGCGGCCAAAATTATGATTTGATCCTTCGTATTTCATTTATTTATTCTTAGGTCCTTTCTTGTTATTTTTTCTGGGAATTTTTTAATTCCACTCAAATGTTGAGTTATCTAGGGTTGTTTTGGGGACTCGTTGGTTCAATCGGATAATTTAACTTTGTTCAGTGTTTTCCGGAAATTTAGAAACTGTTAAAATGTTCGAGCGGATATCATTAACTCACTTTTTCCCTGCACGAAAAACATTCAAGTGTTGAATTTTTTTCGGGTTTAAATCTTTCGGAAAAATGTGCAAGTAACGTGGTGGACCCTGTAGAAGACAACAAACCTTAACTCGATTATGTGACCGCCTTGAACTGCCTCTAAACCTTAGGGTTTGGGGCAGTACGGCGTGCCACATGTGAGGCGTTGGCTTGACCCTTCTACGGCTGGATCACCGGTACTGTGACATATTCTGAGATTATTTGAACTCCACTCAAGTGTTGAGCTATTTAGGAAATTTTGGGTATTTGATTATCTGTTCGGAAAGTTTAATACTGTCTATTTATCTGGAATGTGATACAATATGTGGAATTCATAGAGTAAGGCATGAAATGCGAAGTATGTGATATTTCAGATTTACGATGTCTAAAGTGATTGTGGATTCCAAATATTGTAGTTTTACAATTTCTTTTCTGTGACCGTAAGTGTAGTATGTAGTTGTATTGCCGGTTCTCGTTGCTATATGTCTATGACGATCGGCGTATGCATACTTACTTACGTTGATGATATGTGATATGTTATATTTGTTGGATATATGTATGCCCTAGAGGCCATTATGTGATAGTGGATGTATCTATACATGTATATATATTCAATTTGCATTCTTGCTCGACATGATAGTATGCTATCTGGTTCTTCTTTATCTGACATGTTTATTTGATCATGCTTCTATTCATTCATACATGCTGATAAAGCCCTGAGGATATCGGCTTGACTACTCTGATTATGATGGAGATCATACTAGTGGGACATCTGTAGTCTATAAGCATATCCTGGAACGTCCCTAGTTGTAGATATATCGAGACGGGGCATCGATATACCAGAGTAGACTAGCGTATATGATACTAGTCCCATACGATGGGCGATGAATGTTCCCACATTCATCGATGTTTGACATCAAGATCATATACGGGTGCTCAGTGGTGACTGGGTACACTGGACGGACTCACTGAGAACTCCTAAATGGAATTATATTTATCGTCGGATAGCAGTTCTCAGGTGACACTGGTACAGGTTAGTCTGTAGACCCGAGATCGTCATAGAGCCTTATGTGTTCTCCCACTGTACTTTGATTACCACTCTACCACGGCTCTACTGAGTCGTGCAAGTAGGTGGCCGTTGGGTACAGTCCCGAGACACATGAAGGCAATGAGCGATAGGAGGGGTTTCGTCTCTCCCAATATTGGGAGTTGATGTTGTACTGTGCCCGACTGGTTATATCAGTAAGTCCCTGGCCAGGGCTGGTGAGATTTGCTGATAAGTGTTATCAGTAGTTTCTCGATCTGTTATAGACCATTCACCGGCATGATTTATTGAGTTATTGGGGTTGACGTGACCATCCCTAGGCTCGATATGCAGCATATCTGACAAAGAGACCGGACTGTACGGTAGTGTTGCCGGATGGCTCGACGGGAGTTGGAGCAGGTTCGCTTGTTGTCTTCTGATCGCTCAATACCCGGGTGGCCGTTACGTTTAGCTGACCGCTTGCGGCTTGAGGGTACTTGATATGATCATTACCCTATGCCGGCGTATTGACGAGTCTTAGAGTCCCACAAAGGAGTTACCCAGTCCAGGCGAAACGTTGTGGTGCGCGTATGCGATATGCGCATGCACCCGATTGAAATGTGTGTATATGATATCAAACATTGATCGGGTGAACTTCTTTTGGTGGGGTCAAATGAGATATGACCGGATTGATAAATCAAGTGTTGATATATCATTTAACCATTAGTTTTCTCACTTAAAACCTTTTCTTTGATGATGGATGTGTGCATGCATGTGTGCTTTTCTTTCTTTCTTTCATGCTAGTTTCATGCACATGTGGATGTGCATACATACATACACCCATCCATCATGGTTGTTAGCATATGGAAATGGTGGCAATATAAGACTCACACCATGGATTATATAATGGATTATTATTTGATTTTGGATTTAAAAAGAAAATGAAAAGGAAAGGATAATCATTCTTGCTTCTACATTCTTCCTTTGACCTAACCATGCTCAACTACCACTAACCTATGGTTATCCTTATCTTTATCATTCAAAACTCAAGTTAAATAATGTCTCCATCACTTTAACCATGGTTCATAGCATGAAGGAATAAAATATATATTGATATATTTCTTTTTCTTCACTAGAGTTATCTTTTTACCTCTTGTTAAAAATTGCCACCATCTTCTTCCTCTTGCTCTTTTGCTCTCTCGTTTTTCCTAGTGAGCAAATTCCACTTAAAGATAGGTTTTTGAAGTGAGAAAGCTAACCACAACATCATTCTACACAAGCTTAGCCGTTTTGTTTAGAGTGTTCTCTTCGGTTTTACGAAGTTGCGAGCTTGGATGGAGATCTCCGTGGTGGATCGTCGTGGACACAAGGGGACTTCAAGAGGACCTTCGTTCAACACCCTAGAGACCAAGGAGTCCAGCGAAAGGGAGCTACAAAGGTTGTAGTCTCAAAACCCTAGATTAGTTCGCTTTATATTTCGAAACCCTAATTTTCTAGGATCGATTCCTTTGCATGTTCGTTTAGCACCATAAAAATTTAAACTTTGGGTCATGTGATGCTTCAAAACTCTTCATAGGGTGCTAGACAAACCTTTCATTGGTATCAGAGCCGACCTAAAATATTAGGCGACGTTTTTATGATGTGAAAACCCCGATCGGACAAAAATACGGTATTTTAGGGTGCTCTCTCGAAATTTTCTAAAATTTGACAATTTGCAGAATTAAAAATATGTAAAAAATACAGCAGGAAAAAATAAGGATTACGGTACAAAATTTATTTCATGAACAGTGATTCTAGCCGCGGAAACGCGGCCTAAGCTTCCTTAGGCCGCGATTCCGCGGCCGTATATATGAATTAATGGATACTTTTTGTACAGTAATTCATTAATCTGCTTGTATAAATTTTTGGATATTTTTAATCTGTATTTGGTTTTGAAAAATTCTGGAGGCGGTTTTGGACTCGTCAATTCGATCGGGATTTTCATTTCGTAGCTTTTCCGGGTAAATTAGAAAGTATTGAAGTGTTTGAACGAGTATCATTTACTCACTATTCACGGGGTTTAAATAGTTTGGAGATTAGTGCAAGTCTTTTTGCGGTGGTCCCTCTAGAAGACAACAAACCTTAACTCGATTATGTGACCATCTCGAACTGCCCTTTGAACCTTAGGGTTTAGGGCAGTACGGCGTGCCACATGTGAGGCGTTGGCTTGATCCTTCTACGGCTGGACCGCTACTACTGTGTCACACTCCGGATTTTTGAACCCTGCTCAAGTGTTGAGCTTTAGTGAATCTTGGGTGCTTGATCGTTTGTTCGAAAACTTTAATACTGTCTGTTTGTCTGGAATGTGATACAATATGTGGAATTCATATAGTGTAGGCATGAAATACGAAATATGTGATATTTCGTATTTATGATGTCTAAAGAGAATCTGGATTCCAAATATTGTAGTTTTACACTTTCTTTTCTGTGACCGTAAGTGTCGTATGTATGATATCGCCGGTTTCGTTGCTATACATCAACGACAATCGGGGTACGCATACTTACTTACGTTGATGATATGTGATATTATGTGTTGCTGAGATATGATGTACATGATTGTCGCGATCGAATAGCCGGGGGGTTTTTATGAGATGAGAGTTTTATATTTTCATTCATGTAAATTCAAATGTAATGTAATATTCTTTTATTTGGGGCACTTCCAGGTTGAGGTTGTGTCACCAATGTTGTATATTATTTACTTTCCGTATTAGGATGGACCCAAGGAGGGGAGCACAGGTGACCGGGTTCTGGGGTTCAGTGGGAGGCCATCTCGAGGAGTCGAGACCGGGTCTCCCAAACTCCAGGATTGGAAGGGTCACTTGCCGCTCTCGTAGGGGTCCAGGGTGTGGGCTTGGCTATTCATCGCGACTGTGGAATCCGTATTTTCTATTCTGGCTAAATACTAAATACGGACGTCCTAGGATATCCCACGTTATATCTATGTTTCTGCTGCCTGTGTTCTGTGATATCTGAGACGAATGACATATTATATATATGATATATAGTAGACGTTGCTTATGTTTTACACCCGCGCTAGTCCCGTCCCGGTATGCCGTTAGTTAAGTAACCTAACGGTGCATAACGGAACATTGCGGCGAATGCGGATGGCATAAGCGTACGTGTTATTTTCGTTTCTTTTCTGTGATTGGCTTAAGGACTTAAATGATGGGATTACATTAATGTGATTAATGTAAAGAAAATAAACCTAAAAAGATGTTGTAGAATCGGATTTAAAAACTACTCGGCTATTTATGAAAAAGCTACATTTCAAAACTGCGGAGCTTAAAGCCACTCCTTTTCAAAACTGTTTGATTCTACAACGATATCAAGTTCAAAGCGTTAAAGATTTTCTTAAAAATCATTCGCAACCCTCCATCATTTTAGGAAGTAGAGTACTTAGTATTCGTGCTACGTTTGTTGACTTTAGTTAAGGCGTAGTGTACGGTAGCTAAGTGATATCTTCCTACACTGCATATGATGCAGATTAATTAGGACATTCATGCGACTTTGTTGACCATAGTTAAGGGTCATATGGGTGGGTCTAATTGATCAAGAAATGACGGGTAGAACTTGACTGGTATTTATGATTTGTTGACCATAGTTAAGGTCATAAGTACTAGGGGTAAAAATTACATCGGGAATTTCAAGTGTTGAAATTTGCAATGAGATTGCATACCTTCCATGTGATGGTTGGATCCCGATCCCACTGTGGGCAATAGTTGCTCCTAGGAGAGTTTTACAGTTTACAATTAGCTAACTCATTAGGTGTCTAGAAAGGTGTTAACGGGGCTCCGCCTCTGGGAAAATGAGGTTTTCTCTAGTTAGGTCCGTGCGAAAGCACGGGGAACCTCCCTCAAAGTACCGACACTGGCCTGGCTGAACGGTTAGCGAAGTTGTCGACTGTAATTAATCCTGGCTAGTTTTTCTTTTTAAGGTTTGAAAGAAAAACTTGATAAAAAGCAGTGGGAAACATCGATTAGACGAGATAATAAACCAATCTAATCTGTGCAAGAGCTTTCGCTAAGTGTATTCTTTTCTCTCTCTTAATGGCAGATACCAATGACTGGACTTAAGCTTCTACTAGATAAAAACAAACTGAATGAGACCAACTATAAAGACTGGCTGAGGAATCTGAAAATCGCCTTGACTTATGATAAAGTATCATATGTCCTCACGGCTTCAGCCCCGCCCGTCCCAGGCCCAAAATCCTCAGTTGCGGACATTGAAGTCCGCAAGACATGGGACGCTGACTGTGCCACGGCAAAATGCCTCGCGCTTACATCGATGGACAACACACATCAAAAGCAGCACGAGGACATGGACATTCACGGAATATTACTCCATACAAAGGAGTTGTATGGGGAGCAATCCCGCGTATTACGATACGAGGCATCAAAGAAACTGTTTCAGATGCGAATGGCCCCCGGCACACCAGTAGGAGACCATGTTTTGAAGATGATAGCTCTTATAGAAGAGCTTGAGGGCCTCGGATGGACAATGGACAATGAACAATATATAGATATTATTCTGCAGTCCCTCCCCTCCACCTTTGCTCAGTTCATAGTGAACTTTAACATGCATGGCATGGAGAAGGAACTCCCTGAACATCTTAATATGCTAAGGAGTGCAGAGAGCACTATGAAGTCAGCGAAGACTCCCGTTATGACTATTAGACAGTCTTCTTCTTCTCGCCCGAAAGCTAAGGCCAAGGGAAAGAAAAAGAAGAAACCCACTAACCCTAAGGGCGGAGTCAAAAAGGTGAAGGGAAAGGGACATTGGAAGCGCAATTGCACGGAGTACTTAAGTCTCAAGAAGAAGCATGGTGATGCTTCCGCTTTAGGTGCGTTTGTGACTGAAAACTGTTTTTCTATAAACTCTGCTTTCTGGGTATTGGATACCGGTTCAGGTTCTCACATTTGCAATTCTATGCAGGGGCTGAGAAATAGCAAGGTTTTGAAGACAGGTGACCATACTCTCCGCGTTGGAAATGGTTCCAATGTACATACCGTCGCAGTGGGAGAGTATCACTTGGGGTTGCCATCTGGATGTATTTTGATTTTGAATCCATGTTATTTTGTCCCAAGTATGCTATGTAATATAATATCTGTTTCTTTGTTGGACAATGATGGATATAATTTTGTGTTGCAGAACAATGTTATGAACATTCACCTGAATCAAATGTTGGTTGGGTATGGTACGCTTAATAACGGAATATATGTCCTAAATCAACACACAGTTTTCAGTATACAACACACTAATAAAAGAAAAATTTCGGAATTAAATGAAGCTTTTCTTTGGCACTGTAGACTTGGTCATATTAACGAAACAAGACTAAACAAGTTACACAAAGATGGATATTTAAATTCTTTTGAATATAAATCTTATGCGACTTGCCAGTCTTGTATCAAGGGTAAAATGACCAAAACTCCGTTTACCAGACACGGAGAAAGAGCTACTCAGCTCCTAGGCCTCATACATAGTGATGTATGTGGGCCTATGTCTACACAAGCTAGTGGCGGTTTTTCATACTTCATTACATTCACTGACGATTTCTCAAGATTCGGTCATGTATTTTAATTAAAGCACAAGTCCGACGCTTTCGAGAAATTCATTGAATATAAACAAGAAGTAGAAAAACAAACCGGCTTGAGTATTAAGATGCTTCGATCAGATCGAGGTGGAGAGTATCTCAGTACAGAATTTGCAAACTTCCTAAAAGAGAATGGGATTCTCTCTCAGCTCACTCCTCCTTACACACCATAGCACAACGGTGTGTCAGAACGACGTAATAGGACCCTATTAGATATGGTCCGGTCCATGATGAGTGACGCTGAGTTACCAGTCTCGTTTTAGGGACATGCATTGGAGACTGCAGTGTTTCTGCTAAACAGGGTTCCAACCAAAGCCGTGTCTACCACGCCATATGAGATATGGAATGGGAAGAGACCATCTCTTAAAAGAATTAAGATTTGGGGTTGCCCGGCCTATGTTAAAAAGCAGAATCCGGACAAACTCGAGACACGGTCGGTCATGTGTAACTTTGTGGGATATCCAAAGATTTCTTATGGATATCTGTTCTACCACAAAGAGGAACAAAAGGTGTTTGTTTCTCAGTATGCCACATTCTTGGAAAAAGAGTTTTTCACAGATAAAGATGATGGCAAGATAGTAGATCTAGAAGAGGTTCTGGAGACACAAACTACAAATGACGATTTGGTTGAACCGGCTGTTGCAACAGAAACTGAAGAACCTCGGCCACTCCGTTGATCTGGTAGGACTTCTCGCCTACCGGAGAGGTACTACGGTTTCCTCATTGATGGTAACGGAGAAGATTGCATCATGGATGATGATGATCCTACCAGTTTTCAGCAAGCTATCACGAGTGGTGACTCTGTGAAGTGGCTGGATGCCATGAGATCCAAAATGGAGTCTATGTACACCAACAAAGTATGGACTTTGGACGTTGTACCCCTTGGGGTAAAACCTGTAGGGTGCAAATGGATCTTTAAAAGAAAGATTGGTGTGGATGGGCAGGTAGAGACCTATAAGGCAAGACTTGTGGCGAAAGGTTTTCGTCAAAGACCAGGTTTGGACTATGACGAAACTTTTTCGCCCGTAGCCATGCTTAAATCCATTCGGATCCTACTTGCTATTGCTGCTCACTACGACTATGAAATCTGGCAGATGGATGTTAAAACAGCATTTCTAAATGGAGATTTAGAAGAATGCGTTTATATGGATCAGCCAGAGGGCTTCATTGACAGTGGGAGCAGCGAGAAAGCATGTAGATTGCTTAAATCCATATATGGGTTAAAGCAGGCATCTCGGAGTTGGAACATCTGTTTCGATGATGTTATCAAAGAGTTTGACTTCATCAAAAATCCAGGTGAACCTTGTGTTTATAAGAAGGCTGTAGGAAGAGCTGTCACATTCCTCGTATTGTACGTGGATGATATTCTTCTGATAGGAAATGATATTCCTATGCTACAGTCGGTAAAATCATTGTTATCACTAAGGTTCTCCATGAAGGACCTGGGTGATGCCACATACATCCTGGGCATAAGGATCTATAGGGATAGATCCAAAAAGTTATTGGGATTGTCCCAAACCAGGTACATCAACACCATCCTAAAGAGGTTTAGTATGGAAGACTCCAAGCGGGGTGCCTTACCTGCTTGCCATGGAGTCACTCTCTCCAAGGATTCTTGTCCAAAGACCGATGAAGAGAGAGCTCGCATGAGCATTATACCTTATGCTTCGGCAGTAGGATCTATAATGTATGTGATGTTATGTACATGTCCAGATGTAGCTTATGCACTTAGTGTTGTAAGCAGGTATCAATCCAACCCAGGGGAGAACCACTGGACAGCTGTGAAGAACATTCTTAAGTACTTACGAAGGACTAAAGAATTGTTCTTGGTGTATGGTAATACAGATCTCCAAATGGAGGCCTTTACCGATTCGAGCCTCCAGAGCGATAAGGATGACAACAAATCTATCTCAGGGTTTGTATTTACCCTCAATGGAGGGGCGGTAATTTGGAAGAGTTCCAAACAAGATACCGTTGCAGACTCTACGATGGAAGCTGAGTACATTGCTGAAAATGATGCCGCCAAGGAAGCCGTCTGGATGAAGAAGTTCGTCTCGGAGCTAGGAGTAGTTCCAACCATTATTGATCCAATACCATTGTATTGTGACAATAATGGTGCGATGGCGTTAGCCAAGGAGCCCAGATCCCATCAGCGGTCCAGACATATCCTGAGGCGCTTTCATTTGATCCGGGAGATTGTAGATCGCCGCGAGATCGAGATTAAGAGAGTAGACACAAAGAACAACGCCGCGGATCCACTCACCAAGGCCCTCCCTCAGCCACAGCATGAGCGACTTTTTGAGATGTTGGGTATGAGATACGCCAATAACTGGCCTTAGTGCAAGTGGGAGATTGTTGGATATATGTATGCCCTAGAGGCCATTATGTGATAGTGATGTATCTATACATGTATATATATTCAATTTGCATTCTTGCTCGACATGATAGTATGCTATCTGGTTCTTCTTTATCTGACATGTTTATTTGATCATGCTTCTATTCATTCATACATGCTGATAAAGCCCTGAGGATATCGGCTTGACTACTCTGATTATGATGGAGATCATACTAGTGGGACATCTGTAGTCTATAAAGCATATCCTGGAACGTCCCTAGTCGTAGGTATATCGAGACGGGGCATTGATATACCAGAGTAGACTAGCGTATATGATACTAGTCCCATACGATGGGCGATGAATGTTCCCACATTCATCGATGTATGACATCAAGATCATATACGGGTGCTCAGTGGTGACTGGGTACACTGGACGGACTCACCGAGAACTCCTATATGGAATTATATCTATCGTCGGATAGCAGTTCTCAGGTGACACTGGTACAGGTTAGTCTGTAGACCCGAGATCGTCATAGAGCCTTGTGTGTTCTCCCACTGTACTTTGATTACCACCCTACCACGGCTCTACTGAGTCGTGCAAGCAGGTGGCCGTTGGGTACAGTCCCGAGACACACGAAGGCAATGAGCGATAGGAGGGGTTTCATCTCTCCCGATATTGGGAGTTGATGCTGCACTGTGCCCGACTGGTTATATCAGTAAGTCCCTGGCCAGGGCTGCTGAGATTTGCTGATAAGTGCTATCAGTAGTTTCTCGATCTGTTATAGACCATTCACCGGCACGACTTATTGAGTTATTTGGGTCGACGTGACCATCCCTAGGCTCGATATGCAGCATATCTGACAAAGAGACCGGACTGTACGGTAGTGTTGCCGGATGACTCGACGGGAGTTGTAGCAGGTTCGCTTGTTGTCTTCTGGTCGCTCAATATCCGGGTGGCCGTTACGGTTAGCTGACCGCTTGCGGCTTGAGGGTACTTGATATGATCATTACCCTATGCCGGCGTATTGACGAGTCTTAGAGTCCCACAAAGGAGTTACCCAGTCCAGGCGAAACGTTGTGGTGCGCGTATGCGATATGCGCATGCACCCGATTGAAATGTGCGTATATGATATCGAACATTGATCGGGTGAACTGCTTTTGGTGGGGTCATATGAGATATGACCGGATTGATAAATCAAGTGTTTATTTATCATTTAACCATTAGTTTTCTCACTTAAAACCTTTTCTTGGATGATGGATGTGTGCATGCATGTGTGCTTTTCTTTCTTTCTTTCATGCTAGTTTCATGCACATGTGGATGTGCATACATGCATACATACATACACCCATCCATCATGGTTGTTAGCATATGGAAATGGTGGTAATATAAGACTCACACCATGGATTATATAATGGATTATTATTTGATTTTGGATTTAAAAAGAAAATGAAAAGGAAAGGATAATCATTCTTGCTTCTGCATTCTTTCTTTGACCTAACCATGCTCAACTACCACTCACCTATGGTTATCCTTATCTTTATCATTCAAAACTCAAGTTAAATAATGTCTCCATCACTTTAACCATGGTTCATAGCATGAAGGAATAAAATATATATTGATATATTTCTTTTTCTTCACTAGAGTTATCTTTTTACCTCTTGTTAAAAATTGCCACCATCTTCTTCCTCTTGCTCTTTTGCTCTCTAGTTTTTCCTAGTGAGCAAATACCACTTAAAGATAGGTTTTTGAAGTGAGAAACCTAACCACAACATCATTCTACACAAGCTTAGCCGTTTTGTTTAGAGTGTTCTCTTCGGTTTTACGAAGTTGCGAGCTTGGACGGAGATCTCCGTGGTGGATCGTCGTGGACACAAGGGGACTTCAAGAGGACCTTCGTTCAACACCCTAGAGACCAAGGAGTCCAGCGAAAAGGAGCTACAAAGGTTGTAGTCTCAAAACCCTAGATTAGTTCGCATTATATTTCGAAACCCTAATTTTCTAGGATCGATTCCTTTGCATGTTCGTTTAGCACCATAAAAATTTAAACTTTGGGTCATGTGATGCTTCAAAACTCTTCATAGGGTGCTAGACAAACCTTTCAATATTGGATCGTCGTGTTCTGAATAGCTGGGGGTTTTATGTGAGATGAGGGTTTTTATTTTCATTCATGTAAAATTCATTTGTATGTAATATTCTTTTATTTGGGCACTTCCGGGATGAGGTTGATGTCACCAGTGTATATTATTTACTTTTCCGAATTAGGTAGACCCAAGGAGGGGAGCACAAGTAACCGGGTTCTAGGGTCCAGTGGGAGGCCATCTCGAGGAGTCGAGACCGGGTCTCTGTCACGACCCGAAAGTACGGAACATGACCAGTACTTAAACTACGAACGTCTCGAGGCGTACGTAATCTAAGTAAACCGAAAACCCAGAAATCCAAACCAAGAAAAGATGTAGAGTGCAGGAAAAACCAACTTAAAGCTAGTAGTTTCAATAGCATAATCCGAATTATGCGGTTTTTAAAAACATCAAAAATTTCCTGAAAATTTCGGCAGAGTCTCCTATGTAAATACTGGCCCCCAAACGGGATACAACATGAATAGTATACGAAATCAATAAAAGGCATCCCCAAGCGGGAGCTAGCTCTTCGTCAATCGACGGTCACAACCACACAAGCAATATAATATACAACGCCAACGGCGAGGATCGAAACTCAAAAGGAAACTTAAAACCACAAGAAAACCACCGAAATAAAACGCGCGACACTAAGGTCGAAAGAATAACATCACTGGTCTCTATCTCTGAAATAAATACATGTTTGGTTGATGGAACTTCTAGATACAACAGAGAAATAATATACAAGTTATATAATGGGGGGTACGATACAAGTAAACCCACCTAATAGCAATTCACCGGAAGGAAACTATGCCCGCAAGCCATAATGAAACCTGTACGGCAAAACCAGCAAGAAACTGGGGCACAACGGGAGTGAGTTGCCAATTCGTGAATAGAAAAACATCTACGGAAAGAAATCGCATAAATAACGCAACGTAGGTTAATGATCATAATATATCCTCAATTATATGTATAACATGCAGCCTATGATAATGGCTTGGGTAATATCTAACCGAGTGTAATCTCATGGGTCCGTGTCTGTGCCTCAGGTAGCAATATATCATATGGATGATGTATGAATGCATGAAACAGAATGCATGTACTGAATAAAACTTCTTTCATAAATCAGTGAGATTTCTGTATTTTAAAAATGAGGTACCATAAATGAAATCAGCATAAAACAGTGCCCAGCATCGACACAAAACAAGTGTCCAAATACCTGGATATCTCTGTGTCACAATCTCTGTACCTCAAATCTCAAAATCTCAATGTCTCAATCACATTATCTAGGGTGCCGTCAGTCCAGACCGGCCCCTACCATCCATCTCAAGAACACGACGGTATCCTCCGGATATCCGACGCGTCGGGTAATATCACCGGTCGGTAGTGCTCCCCTGCCAGGCTCAACGTCAACAACACGATCCTCTTGCCCCGGGGTATCGCACCGGGCCCACCATGTACCCGAAATGGTACCTCCACTCCTCGAATCGGGTCTCGAAATCCATCAGCAAACTCATGGAGGACGACTCATACATCATGGGAAAACCGCACTTTTTATTTAAAAGAGAGGGAAGAAGCGTATACAAGTTTTGCGGTTTTCCCCTAAATCCAGAAAATCTCATAGAAATCCGAATCCAAATCATCAATAGCATATAAACCCATGAATATAGGCATAAGAATCCTTGAATATAGCATAACAATGAATAACAGTATGCATAAAGTGACAAGTAATAACTACAATATCTAAGCTGGCATATAAGGTAAGTGCACTAATATTATGTCAAACTACTAGTTATCAAGCTAAGTTAAGCAATAATATTTTCTAAGGTGTATGTGACATGGCAATTACCGATGAAGATGTGTGTGAGCCGGCAAGTAAGTGTACGTGGTACATACGCATCATCGGTAATGGTGCTGGTGTCCTAACATCATAATGTCAGCAATGCAATATGAAATAACAATGTAAGTATGCGATGCGGAGCGAGCAACCAAAATGAGCGGGAGCTAAATATTAAACAATGGTGCCATTTGAAATAACACAAATCGTGGGGTTTTGAAAATAGGGCAACGGTAGTTTTATGAAAGGATACGTCTTTTGAAATATCCGTAGATCCCTTGACCTGTCTTTTAAAATACCCACGATTCGCTAGTTTTGAAATATGTAGGAATCTAATCTAATCTAACAACAACACTAAACTATACGACTGAACTAACATGCTGAACTACAGGTAAGGAAACCACCTATCATCTGAGTCGATACATATACATACCTGTATATGTATAGTCGGTGATCCCGCCTCAATAATATCATATCCGATACCATATCTATAATCAGGCATCCCAAGTCAAGAGTGCGGATCAATCATCAATATAGCTCGTACGTAAATCCGTCGTACGGCATCCCAAATCTGGGTACGGGTCAATATCACATTCATCATAATATTCACCTGATATCCTCTTTATCAAATATCATGATCGGGGTACTGATCTACGTCTAGTACAATACTGATACCGCCTAAGTATGCATGGACGTGTGTGAAACACTACGTCAAGGACCCGCTACAACATCATGTCGTATCTCATAAACGAACCCTGCCATATCACCGAATTCACAACCTCAATACAAATCTCATCGACTCATCTCAAACCCAAGTATCATCCTCAAATCCGTCTGTGAACACATAGTCCCATACCCATGTGAACACATAACTATAAAGAATCCCATGAGCACATATAAATAGGAATGTATGCAAGTATGTATGTGTGTATGTGTAGTGCAACACTACCCTAGGGTTCGCAACACTAAAATAATCCAACACACCAATATCCATCCTAAACATCGTTATTAATCCCAAATAACATATAATAATTGTTGGTGTGTATACGCATCCGTATAAACCACCACGGATTGCGGGGTGCTATACGCCATCCACCCGACTTCTCCCCGTAGATATAAATCCACTCACCTAGTCCTCGCTCGCCGGTGCCGACGTCGCCACGCGCTTACTTTTCGTCTCGAAGTCCACATGGGGTACCTACATATCATAACGCACCGTATCGCATTAAAATCCGACTCATGACCAAAACGACTCACGAATCCCACATAGGTCAAAACCTATGGTTGCTTTCACAAATCGACCCAAAAACCCTCGACGTCGGCGTACAAACGCCAAACCATCGAGAAAAATCCCAACACACTCATTTGTACAGTTACAAGCACTAATTATAATATAAAATATCTTAAAATTCATAAAAACCCCAATTTCACTTAAAAGTCATTTTTCCGAAAATCTAGCAAGCACAAATCACCGTTTTACTACAAAACTCGATGTATAAACAAATCTAGCGGCCACAATATTCACTAAATATCTTAAATAAGTCATAAAAACAATTCCCATAATTTAATCTCATTAAATTCCAAAAACTCTAAAATTCTAGTTTACAAAATACCTAAATTTTAACAATTTTATAGCAAAATGCACAACAACAATTTAGGTTGGATTTGCAAGATCTAAGTTGCTAAACAACAAATTAAGATGTTAATAATGTGATAAAAACCCTAACCATAATTTAATCTCACCTATATATGCATTTCATAAAAACCTAGTTTGCATAAAAAGCTTATTTATTGCAAATTTTAAATTAACAAATTGCAACTAGCAACTAGATTAGGTTTTACATTCATTAAGATGTTAAACTAAAGATTGCATCCCTAATGATATAATAAAAACCCTAATTGAAATCACAACTCTTACTAGATTTTTCAAAACATTCAATTAATCCCAAACTATTAACTAATTATGCTTGATTTAAAGTATTCAAACAACAATTAGCCAAAAGGTTAAGAGTTTACCCCACAATCATCTTGAGATCTAGCACAAATCTAGCCTCCCAAACATGCTTCCCTTCACCAAGATCCATACTAGAATGGTCAAGTATAAATGGGTAGGGATTCGATTTTGATTTTGTGGAAATTTTGAGGCATTTTTGATGATTTTTGATGGAATTTTGAAGAGAAAAGAGAAGAAGAAATGAGGTGGGGCTGAAGAAGAGGGGGGGGCTCGGTCAAGTGCAGGTGGGGGAAGTGTGGGGGAGTGTGTGAGGTGGGGAAAAGTCAAGTGGGGAAGGTTCAAGTCAACACAAAAGTCAAAAGTCCATACTCATTTATCTATTTCCTTCATTTCCTTTTCTTTTCTTTGCTTTAATGAGTGAAATGGGAGGCCCCAGATTGTCGGGCTGATCAAGGGGGCCGGTAAAAGCATGTTGGGGGAATGGGTGTGGGTTTTGTTTGTGTGAGAAAAAGAGATAAGTGTAGTAACCCACTTCCATTACACTAATTTCACCGAAAAAAGCATTTTTCTTCGATATTTTCTAAACCGGTTTGGCAAACGATTTCATTTCAAAAACCACATGATAAAATTTTATTTAATGTGTCATGATGCAAAAAAAAATTTTCAACTCATTTCAATTTGTAATTTTCCCTAATTAAATATATTAGTGACGGCTTAAAATAATATTAAAATAATTATTTTCGGAAAAATTTTCAGAAAATTTGAAATTTCACCAGTGGCTCAATAAACACCAAATACTAGCAATTACATAGCTAGAATATGTGTATTTAATTTTTATAATAAGATATTTGCATTTTGACATTTTACAGAAAACCCCTTTATTTTACCTTTTTTTCGAAATTTCACCGAAACGATTTTCAAAACGTTACAATCTTTCCCCCTTAAAGAAATTCGGTCCCCGAATTTAAATTAAAACTCCCCCCAAATACTAAAACATCTAAACCAAAACCATCAAGTCGTCGGGGCTCCGAAATTGTAAATACATAAAACAAATCGTAGCGCAGCGCATGCGCATAAAAAATGAGCATATAACTCAAATCAAAACTCCGTCAAGCATCCTGCAATCATCGGAGTCATGAGGAAGACATCAATGCAAAATCCAAAGAAAAACCAATATGATATAACTCAAAACTATACATGTAAATATCGAATCTATTTATGTAAGTATCTGAAGGAAATGCATGCCAAATCTCTTTAAGTCATTGTGCAACGCGTATAACACTGCACAGTGGCGGACGTCTATCATAAGAAAATAACTATATACATATATACCTTTGTTTGAAATGTACGTTCCGCCGTTTTGGAAACAATTTAGAAGGGTCTCCTTGTTTTAAACATTTCGTGTCATATCAGACAAGTAGGTAAATGCTGAGGTTATAGCTCGCTTTTTAGAAATCCCTTCAATAACTATCAATGCATGCAAAATATATTCAGGTACTGTCCTCTGACTAGTCCTGCTCAGTACGAAAACACATAGCAATATCATAAAAACGTACTGCTCTATAAGAAAAATCAATCCCAAAATACGCGTATGAATACTACGTGCGTCTGGTGCGCACGGAAATCAAAATCCAAATACGTGCCATACAAGTGCACAGAAACAAGATCTAAGTGCATCAGGTGTGCACAAAGCATCTGTCGTAGGCAACGTGTGTGCCTGACAGCAAAATCAGGTGCATCTGAAATGCACGAAAAAAATCTCGATTTAGTGCATCTGGTGTGCACCAAAATCGCATCTCAAGACATGCGCTCAACATGCGCTCAAACCCAAAACCAGGGGCATCCATCATGCATGAAATCATGAAATCCAATTTCAAGCGCCGAACATGCGCAAAATCAAATCAGGTGCACAAGGTGCACAAAACAAATATCGAGTATCACAATCGAAATCGAAGTCCAGTGCATCTAAGTGCACAAAAGGCGTATCACTGCACTACAAGCATATATAAACTATACAGAGTGCAGGAACCAAATCGTGTGCGTGCATACGCACAAAATCAACTCAAATGTCTAAAACCGTAAAAACACAAACATGTGAAACCAAAGCACGAAAACGATATCAAGTGCAACACTGTGCAAAGATCGTAAATCCTCAATCATCAAAATCAAATCATGCGAATAAATCACCCAAAACATCAAAATCAATAATGGCGGAATAGTACTGCTCAAGTGCATCCTCTAAGAATCTCGGGCCAACTGTCGCGGTCACTAGTGGGACGTCTCGTCGATGATCATGAACTCTGGCCTGCTGGTGTGCGTAACAATGACCACTCCTGGGTCAAGGTCTTCACTGTGAATTACCAATCTCTCGGTCCATCGGCTCATCGGCCCTGTCAGGTGTGCTAACGGTGATGATCCCGTTCTGGCACTTCTCAGGTCATCTCTCGGTCAATCATCGCGACCACTCGTAAGACATCATATCACTGGCGTCGGCCTCTGGCTCTCTGAATGTACGTGACACATCTGATCCTGGGTACAAGTATCATTGCAACAGTTTCCTGGAAGGAATCCTGCTCACGGTCTCTTCCATGTCCCGTCTCTGCCAACTGTCCGAAAGTCATCGTACTTTCCTATATCTGCATCTTACTCTGGAACGACTGCATACTCATCGCGACTCATTCTGGAAGGTAAATCCAAGTACCATGCCTCGGCATGCGCATCGCATCTCTGATGTCGGCGGAGTGGAACGTCATCTCATCTAGATCTGGCGCGAACCTCTTACTTCACTTCTCTCTAATGTCGTCTGCTTTGGACTCGTCTCGTCGCGGCTGCATGGACTGAGCTCCAACGGCTATCCTCATAACGGGAGTCTCCCAAGAAATTCATCTCACCACCTAGCAACCGAGTTAAGTCGAGCCATCCGATCGAGTCGTCAAAACCTCATAATCCCCCAAGAGCTCAACATCTTGGGCACAGTTTAATAGTATCTAGTACATACCACAGCATCGGTGGTCCAGCCGTAGAAGGGCAAACCCAAGCCTCACTAATGGCGCCGTAGAACTACCGCAAACCCGAAGGTTCAAAGGCTTTCACACGGTCATTAAGTCGAGTTAGGGTTTCATTCTTCTAGAGGGTCCATAGAATTGCCTGCATGTCTTTCCGAATACATTAAACTTGGAATAATAGGTTTCTGACATTCGATCATCTCTGTCGACTCTCAACGTCTCCGCGTGAAGTCGTCTCTAGCTGGAATCAATCTATCTGATGACCTCGCATCGGGGTAGGCGAATGAACCAACTGTCCTAGTCATTCATCATCGGTGACTAGCGACCTTCTATCGTCTCTTAGTATAACTCGTACCGCAATAGCTCCAACATCCGGGCGATATCTCGTCGTTCGCTGCAACAACTGGTTCACTCGTCTGCACGTTGAACAGTGTCTCAATCATCATGAATAAGCCATACATCAACGGTCATAAAAATCTGGTTGGCCTCTATCATTGGCTCAATCCTCTGCACGTCCGAGTAATCTCATACAGGCGATCCGCCAAATGCTCGTGGCGCGGAAACACAGTAAAAAGACACATCTCCGCAATCGTGTGTCGCCGGAATTTCGCCCTGGTCAGTCCTCGTTCGTGACGAGCTCGTGCTGACCGCAACTCTAGCTGTAGCTCTCCGTGCCCATAATCGTGGCAGCAAAACCATAACTGGAACTGATGAGGCTAGATTGGAATGAATATAATACCGAGCAAAGAAATGTACATCCTAAGGCTTCTTAAGTGGAGTAGCGTATCGTAAATATGCCGCGGAATATACGTACGGTACGTCACTCTACATTAGTCACCTATTCCATCAACCAAGGATCATCCTACGCTCCGAAGGTAAAACCTAACGCTCTGATACCAACTTTGTCACGACCCGAAAGTACGGAACATGACCGGCACTTAAACTACGAACGTCTCGAGGCGTACGTAATCTAAGTAAACCGAAAACCCAGAAATCCAAACCAAGAAAAGATGTAGAGTGCAGGAAAAACCAACTTAAAGCATGTAGTTTCAATAGCATAAGCCGAATTATGCGGTTTTTAAAAACATCAAAAATTTCCTGAAAATTTCGGCAGAGTCTCCTTTGTAAATACTGGCCCCCAAACGGGATACAACATGAATAGTATACGAAATCAATAAAAGACATCCCCAAGCGGGAGCTAGCTCTTCGTCAATCGACGGTCACAACCACACAAGCAATATAATATACAACGCCAACGGCGAGGATCAAAACTCAAAAGGAAACTTAAAACCACAAGAAAACCACCAAAATAAAACGCGTGACTCTAAGGTCGAAAGAATAACATCACTGGTCTATATCTCTAAAATAAATACATGTTTGGTTGATGGAACTTCTAGATACAACAGAGCAATAATATACAAGTTATATAATGGGGGGTACGATACAAGTAAACCCACCTACTAGCAAATCACCCGAAGGAAACTATACCCGCAAGCCGTAATGAAACCTGTACGGCAAAACCTGCAAGAAACTGGGGCACAACGGGGGTGAGTTGCCAACTCGTGAATAGAAAAACATCTACGGAAAGAAATTGCATAAATAACGCAACCTAGGTCAATGATCATAATATATCCTCAATTATATGTATAACATGCAGCCTATGACAATGGCTAGGGTAATATCTAACCGAGTGTAATCTCATAGGCCCGTGTCAGTGCCTCAGGTAGCAATATATCATATGGATGATGTATGAATGCATGAAACAGAATGCATGTACTGAATAAAACTTCTTTCATAAATCAGTGAGATTTCTGTATTTTAAAAATGAGGTACCATAAATGAAATCAGCATAAAACAGTGCCCAGTATCGACACAAAACAAGTGTCCAAATACCTGGATATCTCTGTGTCACAATCTCTGTACCTCAAATATCAAAATCTCAATATCTCAATCACAATATCTAGGGTGCCGTCAGTCCAGACCGGCCCCTACCATCCATCTCAAGACCACGACGGTATCCTCCGGATATCCGACGCGTCGGGTAATATCACCGGTCGGTAGTGCTCCCCTACCAGGCTCAACGTCAACAACACGATCCTCTTGGCCCGGGGTACCGCACCGGGCCCACCATGTACCCGAAACGGTCCCTCCACTCCTCGAATCGGGTCTCGAAATCCATCAGCAAACTCATGGTGGACGACTCATACATCATGGGAAAACCACACTTTTTATTTAAAAGAGAGGGAAGAAGCGTATACAAGTTTTGCGGTTTTCCCCCAAATCTATAAAATCTCAAAGAAATCCGAATCCAAATCATCAATAGCATATAAACCCATGAATATAGGTATAAGAATCCATGAATACGGCATAACAATGAATAACAGTATGCATGAAGTGACAAGTAATAACTACAATATCTAAGCTGGCATATAAGGTAAGTACACTAATATTATGTCAAACTACTAGATATCAAGCTAAGTTAAGCAATAATATTTTCTAAGGTGTACGTGACATGGCAATTACCGATGAAGATGTATATGAGCCGGCAAGTAAGTGTACATGGTACATACGCATCATCGGTAATGGTACTGGTGTCCTAACAACATAATGTCAATAATGCAATATGAAATAACAATGTAAGTATGCGATGCGGAGCGGGCAACCAAAATGAGCGGGAGCTAAATATTAAACAATGGTGCCAATTGAAATAACACGAATCGTGGGGTTTTGAAAATAGGGCTACGGTAGTTTTAAGAAAGGATACGTCTTTTGAAATATCCGTAGAACCCTTGACCTGTCTTTTAAAATACCCACGATCCGCTAGTTTTGAAATAGGTAGGAGTCTAATCTAATCTAACAACTACACTAAACTATACGGCTGAACTAACAAGCTGAACTACATGTAAGGAAACCGCCTATCATCTGAGTCGATACATATACATACCAGTATATGTATAGTCGGTGATCCTGCCTCAATAATTTCATATCCGATACCATATCTATACTCAGGCATCCCAAGTCAAGAGTGCGGATCAATCATCAATATAGCTCGTACGTAAATCCGTCGTACGGCATCCCAAATCTGGGTATGGGTCAATATCACATTCATCATACTATTCACCTGGTATCCTCTTTATCAAATATCATGATCGGGGTACTGATCTACGTCTAGGACAATACTGATACCGCCTAAATACGCATGGACGTGTGTGAAACACTATGTCAAGGACCCGCTACAACATCATGTCGTATCTCATATACGAACCCTGCCATATCACCGAATTCACAACCTCAATACAAATCTCATTGACTCATCTCAAACCCAAGTATCATCCTAAAATCCGTCTGTGAACACATAGTCCTATACCCATGTGAACACATAACTATAAAGAATCCCATGAGCACATATAAATAGGAATGTATGCAAGTATGTATGTGTGTATGTGTAGTGCAACACTACCGTAGGGTTCATAACACTAAAATAATCTAACACACCAATATCCATCCTAAACATCGTTATTAATCCCAAATAACATATAATAATTGTTGGTGTGTTTACACATCCGTATACACCACCACGGACTGCGGGGGTGCTATACGCCATCCACCCGACTTCTCCCCGTAGATATAAATCTACTCACCTGGTCCTCGCTCGCCGGTGCCGACGTCGCCACGCGCTTGCTTGTCGTCTCGAAGTCCACATGGGGTACCTACAAATCATAATGCACCGTATCGCATTAAAATCCGACTCATGACCAAAACGACTCACGAATCCCACATAGGTATAACATATGGTTGCTTTCACAAATCGACCCAAAAACCCTCGACGTCGGCGTACAAACGCCAAACCATCGAGAAAACTCCCAACACACTCATTTGTACAGTTACAAGCACTAATTATAATATAAAATAGCTTAAAATTCACAAAAACCCCAATTTCACTTAAAAAGTCATTTTTCCGAAAATCTAGCAAGCACAAATCACCGTTTTAGTACAAAACTCGATGTATAAACAAATCTAGCGGCCACAATATTCACTAAATATCTTAAATAAGCCATAAAAACAATTCCCATAATTTAATCTCGTTAAATTCCAAAAACCCTAAAATTCTAGTTTACAAAATACCTAAATTTTAACAATTTTATAGCAAAATGCACAACAACAATTTAGGTTGGATTTGCAAGATCTAAGTTGCTAAACAACAAATTAAGATGTTAATATTGTGATAAAAACCCTAACCATAATTTAATCTCACCTATATAGGCATTTCATAAAAACCTAGTTTGCATAAAAAGCTTATTTATTGCAAATTTTAAATTAACAAATTGCAACTAGCAACTAGATTAGGTTTTACATTCATTAAGATGTTAAACTAAAGATTGCATCCCTAATGATATAATAAAAACCCTAATTGAAATCACAACTCTTACTAGATTTTTCAAAACATTCAATTAATCCCAAACTATTAACTAATTATGCTTGATTTAAAGTATTCAAACAACAATTAGCCAAAAGGTTAAGAGTTTACCCCACAATCATCTTGAGATCTAGCACAAATCTATCCTCCCAAACATGCTTCCCTTCACCAAGATCCATACTAGAATGGTCAAGTATAAATGGGTAGGGATTCGATTTTGATTTTGTGGAATTTTTAAGGCATTTTTGATGATTTTTGATGGAATTTTGAAGAGAAAAGAGAAGAAGAAATGAGGTGGGGCTGAAGAAGAGGGGGGGCTCGGTCAAGTGCAGGTGGGGGAAGTGTGGGGGGGTGTGTGAGGTGGGGAAAAGTCAAGTGGTGAAGGTTCAAGTCAACACAAAAGTCAAAAGTCCATACTCATTTATCTATTTCCTTCATTTCCTTTTCTTTTCTTTGCTTTAATGTGTGAAATGGGAGGCCCAAGATTGTTGGGCTGATCAAGGGGGCCGGCCAAAGCATGTTGGGGGAATGGGTGCGGGTTTTGTTTGGGTGAGAAAAAGAGATAAGTGTAGTAACCCACTTCCATTACACTAATTTCACCGAAAAAAAGCTTTTTTCTTCGATATTTTCTAAACCGTTTTGGCAAACGATTTCATTTCAAAAACTACATGATAAAATTTTATTTAATGTGTCATGATGTACAAAATTTGTTTCGACTCATTCCAATTTGTAATTTTCCCTAATTAAATGTATTAGTAACGGCTTAAAATAATATTAAAATAATTATTTTCGGAAAATTTTTCAGAAAATTTGAAATTTCACCAGTGGCTCAATAAATACCAAATACTAGCAATTACATAGATAGAATATGTGTATTTAATTTTTATAATAAAATTTTTCATTTTGACTTTTTACAGAAACCCCCCTTTATTTTACCGTTTTTTCGAAATTTCACCGAAACGATTTTCAAAACGTTACAGTCTCCTAACCTTAGAATTGGCAGTGTTACTTACCGCTCTCCTAGAGGTCTTGGGATGTGGGTTTGGCTATTCATCACGATCGTGGAATCCGTGTTTTATACCGGCTCGTATTAAAAACACGGACATCCTAGTGTATCCAATATTTCATATATGTTCTTCTGCTGCAATGTTCTGTGATGAGATCATATTACTACCTGAGACGAATGCTTATACTATATATATATATGCTGATATATAAATATTACTACTTTCGTTTCTTCTGTGATGCTTAGGAAGCATAAGCTGATGGGATTTTATTAATGAGATTAATAAAAAGAAAAGAAACCTAAAAGATGTTGTAGAATCAAAACTTTATAAAAAGGGTAGCTACAGTATTACTTTGCATAGCCGTATATATGATATACCCTGCACCTTATTCGATTAGGAAAGAGCCGAGATCCCTTCACCGGGAGTGACCTCTTTAGCAAAACTGGCAGATGCTACAACTCTCGGTTTGTCTTTTGATTGCTTTTAGAGTTTTACTTTGCATAGCGGTATATATGATATACCCTGCACCTTATTCGATAGGGAAAGAGCCGAGATCCCTTCGCCGGGAGTGACCTCTTTAGCAAAACTAATGAAACTCTCAAAATCACTCCATTTCAAAATTTCACTTGATTCTACAACGATATCAAGTTCATTACGCTCATGGTTTTCTGAAAACCTGCGTAGCCCTCCGTCATTTCAGATAAGTAATATTTAGTATTCGTTCTGCGGTAGTTTGGCATGCGTCAAGGTGTAGTGTATGGTAGCTGATTATTACTTATCTGTAGCATGAGATGCGATTGGATTAGGGTATTCGTACGGCGTTGTTTGGCATGCGTCAAGGGTCGTACGGGTGGGTTTAAATCAATCACGAAATGTACGGGTTAACTTGACTAGCGGACTATGGGTTGTTAGCCATGCTTCAAGGTCATAGCACGCTAGGGGTAGAAGAATTATCGGGAATTTCAAGTATTGAAATTTGCAATGAGATTGCATACCTCCTATGAGATAGTTGGATCCCGATACCCACTGCGAGTAAAATTTACTCCTGGGAGAGTTTTACACAGGACAATTAGCCGACCAAGTAGGTGTCTAGAAAAGTGTTGACGGGGTTACGCCTATGGGAAAATGAGGTTTACATTAATTAGGTCCGTGCGAAAGCACGGGGAACCTCCCTCAAGTACCGACACTGATCTGGCTGAAAGATTGACGAAATTGTAGGGTGTAATTAATCCCGGCTAATCTTACCTTTTAGGGTTTGAAGGAATATTTGATAAAAACAGTGGGAGACATCTTGATTAGATAAGATAATAGCCAATCTAATCTTCCAAGAGCATACGCTAAAGTGTTTTCTTCTCTCTCTCTTCTGGTAGCGACCATGTCGGGCCATAATCAAGATAATAATATGGATGTATTGACTGAACCCGCTTATTATACCGAGCAGGGGAACGTTGGACCCGTTCTTTCTTATAAGAGTTATAAGACTGAACAGGGAATAGTAGAATATCGTGATTCTCAAGCCGCCTAAAAGAACATACATGTTGATGCATCTTCTTCGGGTGTGTTAGTTATCGAGAACTGTTTCTCAGTTCACCCTACGTCCTGGGTATTAGATATCGGATCAGGATCCCACATATGAAAATTGTTACATGGGCTACGTAAAGGTAGAGAACTTGGAAAAGGTGATCATTCCATTCAAGTAGGAAACGGTGCAAGTATTGCAGCCAAAGCAGTTGGCGAATATCACCTAGTATTACCAAGTCGTAATACACTGATTCTGAATGAGTGCTATTATATACCGAACATGATGTGCAACATTATATCAGTTTCTTTATTAAGTAAAGAAGGATATAATTTTATAGTACAGGATAATGTTATGAACATCTTCCTAAATCAAAAGTTGATTACATCAGGCTCGTTACATAATGGCATATTCATTCTCAATCAAAATACAGTCCTCAATATACAAAACACACACAAGAGGAAAAATTCAGAAATGAACGAATCCTTCTTGTGGCATTGTAGACTTGGTCATATCAATGCGACACGACTGGCTAAGTTACATATGGATGGATATTTAAATCCGTTCGAATTATCATCTTATGATACTTTCCATTCATGTCTCAAAGGCAAAATGACCAAAGCTCCGTTTAGTGGACACGGAGAAAGAGTTACGGAACTCTTAGGACTGGTGCATAGTGATGTATGCGGTCCCATGTCTACACACGCCAGGAACGGTTCTTCCTACTTCATTACATTCACTGACGATCTCTCTAGATACGGACATGTGTTCCTGATGAAACAAAAGTCTGAAGCTTTTGAGAAATTCAGAGAATATAAGCACGAAGTAGAAAACCAAACGGGCAAAAGTATTAAAATTCTTCGATCTGATCGAGGAGGTGAATACTTAAGCAATGAGTTCCTAGATTATCTAAAAGAGAATGGGATTCTCTCTCAGCTTACTCCTCCTTATACACCACAGCGCAACGGTGTATCAGAACGGAGGAATCACACCCTATTAGATATGGTACGCTCAATGATGAGTACAGTTGAGTTACCTATTTCCTTCTGGGGGTATGCGCTTGAGACAACCATAGACCTATTGAATAGAGTTCCTACCAAATCTGTGCCTACCACTCCATATGAGATATGGAAAGGGAAGAGACCACATCTTAAATACATTAAGATATGGGGTTGTCCGGCCTATGTCAAAAGGCAAAATCCGGACAAACTCGAGGCAAGATCTGTCTTATGTAAGTTTATTGGATATCCCAAAAATTCACATGGGTATATCTTCTACCACCCTGAGGAACAAAAGGTGTTTGTTTCTCGACATGCCACTTTCTTAGAAAAAAGTTTTCTTATGAAACAGATTAGTGGCATTGAGGTAGAACAGGAAGAGGTTCCAGCGACACAAACTATAACAGAAGACTTAGTAGAGCTAGAGGATTCAGTAGTACCCGACGAACCCCAGCCTCTCCGCCGATCAAGCAGGGTTTCTCATCCACCTGAGAGATACTACTGTTTTCTCATTGATGGTGGAAGCGAGGATTGCATCATGGAAGATGATGACCCGACTAGTTTCGAGCGGGCCATCACAAGTGGTGACTCTGTGAAATGGCTGGATGCAATACGATCTGTGATGGAATCCATGTACACCAACAATGTATGGACTTTGGAAAATGCTCCTGAAGGGGTAAAACCCATTCGGAGCAAGTGGATCTTTAAAAAGAAATTTGGTGTCGATGGAAAAGTTGAGACTTTTAAAGCTAGACTTGTTGCAAAGGGTTTTCGTCAATGACCAGGTATGGATTATGACGAAACTTTTTCACCAGTAGCTATGCTTAAGTCCATCCGGATCTTACTTGCCATTGCTGCATACCATGACTACGAAATTTGGCAAATGGATGTTAAGACCGCCTTTCTAAACGGTGATTTAGAAGAGTGTGTGTACATGACTCAGCCAGAGGGCTTCGTAGATAGTGGGAGCAGCGGAAAGGTGTGCAAGCTGCTTAAATCCATTTATGGGTTAAAACAAGCATCGCAGAGTTGCAACATCTGTTTTGATGTTGTAGTCAAAGAGTTTGACTTCATCAAAAATATAGATGAACCTTGTATATATAAGAAGGTAGCAGAGAGTAAGGTTGTCTTCCTCGTATTGTACGTGGATGACATACTCTTGATACGAAATGATATTCCTATACTGCAATCAGTCAAGCTCTTCTTATCACAAAGATTCTCGATGAAAGATCTAGGTGATGCCTCCTGCATATTGGGAATCATGATATATAGAGATAGATCTAAACGGATACTGGGATTGTCCCAATCCAGGTACATTGACACCATACTAAAGAGGTTTAGTATGGAAGAATCTAAGTGTGGGAACCAACCAACGATCTCTGGACTCACTCTCTCTAAAGAGATGTCTTCCAAGACTGATTTGGAGAGAGCTCGCATGCAAGGGATACCCTATGCTTCGGCAGTAGGCTCTATCATGTATACGATGCTATGTACTAGACCTGATGTAGCATACTCACTAAGTGTAGTGAGTCGGTATCAAGCAGATCCTGGAGAGAGTCACTGGACAGCTGTGAAGAACAATCTCAAGTACTTACGAAGGACTAGAGACATGTTCTTGGTGTATGGTAACGGAGAACTCCGGGTGGAGTCCTTTACCGATTCCAGCTTCCAAAGTTATAAGGACGACTCTAAGTCAAACTCGGGATTTGTCTTTACCCTCAATGGAGGGGCGGTATGTTGGAAGAGTTCCAAATAGGATACCGTTGCAGACTCGACGATGGAGGCTGAATACATCGTTGCCAATGATGCTGCCAAAGAGGCTGTCTGGATAATGAAGTTCATTAGTGAACTTGGTGTGGTTCCATCCATTGAGCATCCAATACCTATGTATTGCGATAACAATGGAGCTGTGGTTTTGGACAAGGAACCCAGGTCCCATCAGAAGTCCAGACATATTCTGAGGCGGTATCACCTAATCAGGGAGATAGTTGATCGCCGGGAGATCGAGGTCACGAGAGTATATACGAAGGACAACACTGCGGATCTACTCACGAAGGCCATTCCCCAGATACATTTTGAGAGATTATTCGGGATGCTAGGTATGAGATACTACAGCAGCTGGCCTTAGTGCAAGTGGGAAATTGTTAGTTATGTGTATGCCCTAGAGGCCATTGTTGTACATATGATGTATATTATGATGGATGCTTCGATATATATAGAGAGGACTTTCTTGCTCGTCATGATGGTATGGTATTTGGTTTCACTTTATCTTAACATGTTGACTTGTACTGGTTTACTGTCTTACTCTCACATGTTGATAAAGCCCTTAGGATCTGTACTCGACTACTGGGACTATGATGAGATCATACTAGTAGGGCCATGGTATTCGATGAGTACATCCTATAACTGTTCCTAGTCGAGGGTATATCGAGACAGGGCATCAATACACCAGAGTAGACTAGCGTATACGCATCTTGACCCATATGATGGGCGATGGATGATCCCATATCCATCGGTGTTTGACATCAAGAATGGTATACGGGTGCTCAGTGGAGACTGGGTACACTGGATGGACTCGCCGAGAACTCCCAGATGGTGATATACCACACGTCAGATGGCAGTTCTCCGGTGACACTGGTACAGGGTAGTCTGTAGACCCGAGATCGTCATAGAGTCTTGTGTGATTCCCACTGTACTTTGATTTCCACCTTACCACGTCCAAGAGGGAGTGCAAAACGGTAGCTTTTGTGTACAGTCCCGAATCACATGGAGGCAATGAGAGATAGGAGGGGACCCGTCTCTCCCGGTATAGGGAGTTAATGTTGTGCTGTGTTCGATTGGCTATAACTGGAAGTCCCTGGCCAGGGACGATATAGAGATTTACTGGTAAGTGTTATCACTAGTTTCTCGAGCTGTTATGAGCCTCACATCGACACGACTTATCGGTTACTGGGGTCTGACGTATACCACCCCTAGACTAGATATGCGACATATCAGACGAACAGAACGGACTGTACGGGAGTGTTACTGATTGGATTCATAGGAGAACGTACAGGCTAGCTTATTGATCTTCTGATCGCTCAATACTTGGGTGGCTGTTACGTTTAGCTGACCGCTTGCAGCTTGTGGGTGTTTGATATGATCATCACCTGCTACCGGCGTATTGACGATTCTTTAGAGTCCTACACAGAGGTTTCTTGGCTCAGGAAAAATGGAGTAGAGTCACATATGTGATATGCGTAGGACCGAGGATAATGCGATATGAGATACCGTATTATATTCTCGCGATATTTAGATATGAACCGGGACATTGGATCAAGTGTTGATTCGATGAATCGGTACATGATATATTAGTCGGTTATATTCGATATAGCCGGATTGTCGGATCAAGTGTTGATTCGATAATTTAATGTATAATAATATATATGATATACTGTATTACATTATCTAATATTGTCTCGCTTTATTATTTCATTTTCTCACCAGATAATACATTGATATATATGCGATATATATTAATTGTATTATTTTCTTTTGTTACAATTATAATATATATGTGATATATATTATAGTAACATGATATGATTAATAATGAAACATGTTTAGTGATGATAAAAAGAGATTAGGGTTTGATTAGGGTTAGCTTCTTGTTGTACCATCTAGAAGCATTCTTTTTGTCTTGGTTAAGATATTATGGTTGATATTTATCCATGACTCATTTTTAACCTAACCAAACCCTAGCTCTAGTTTATTCTCTACAATGGTTATCCTTATCATCCTTGACCATAGTTCCATGATCAATCATATATTCACTTCTACTATTCATCACAAAAGGATTAACTCTTTTTCTATTATCTTCTTTTCTCATGAGCTTTGAGAAAGCTCACTAGTTATTCCTTTGGTGATGATTTCTTGTGAGAAATTGATATAAAAAGATAGCATAAATACTACTCCATCATCCTCATCTAATCTAGCCCATTAGATTAGGGTGTTCACCTCATTTGAGTGAGATAGCTTGAGTTATAGCAACTTCGACGTAGATCATCGGAGAAACGGAACACTACAAGCTAGCATGGATCGTTCGAGTCATGGAGCCTCTCTTGAGTCCGGGAGATCGTGGATCGCGGCGAAGGGACTTCTACTCGGAGCTTATGAAGCGAAGGAGCGGACTACAAAGATTGTAATCCCTCACACTTAGTAGTAAAGATATTTACTTGCATGTTAAACACTAATAATCTAGCAAAGATCCCGGCTTTGGGTTGTTCGGCACGTCTAAAATTTTATTCGGGCATGTTTGATGCCTTATGATCCCTCACAAGAGTGCCTAGGAACCCTACATTTCCGAATACTTTAAACTTGGAAAAATGGGTTCCTGACACTCGATCGTCTCTATCGACTCACAACGAATCTGCGTGAAGTCGCCTCTAGATGGAATCAACATATCTGATGACCTCGCATCGGGGTAAGAGAACGAACCACATGCCCTAGTCATTCACCCTCGGGTGACTAGCGACTCACCATCACATCTCTAAGTATATGCTCAAGCTGCAGTAGCTCCAATCATCTGGGCGATATTTCGTCATTTGCAGCAGCGACTAGCTCTATCGTCCGTACGCTGAGCAGCGTCTCAATCATCATGAATAAGCGATATATCAATGGTCATCACATCCTGGCTGTCCTCTATCAGTGGCTCAATCCTCTGGTACCGACTGGTACATCCGAGATATCTCGCAACATCGATCTGTCAAACGCTCATAGTGCGGAAACACAAAAATACGAAGCCTCTATGCAACCGTATGCCTCTGGAAACACGCCCTGGTCATTCCTCGTCCACGACGAGCTCATGCTGACGCAAGCCGAGCCGTAGCTCACTCTGTCCGTGCAATCGTGGCAACAAAAATCATAACCAGTATCGATGAGGATAGATCATAGGAAGGAATATAATACTGTGCAAGGAAATGTACATCCTAAGGTTTCTTAAGCGGAGTGGTGTGTCATAAGTATGCCGCGGAACATACGTACGGTACGTCCCTCTACTCAAGTTACCTACTCCATCAACCAAGGGTCATCCTATGCGACGAAAGTTCGGGTATAATACCCCCTCGACCAAGTCTAAGATCCATAAGGTCAAGCCTAAGTTCCGTATATATATAAACGGCCTAGGCTCCACATGGTCAAACTTAGACTCGAACCAAGGTTAACCTAGCGCTCTGATACTAACTTTGTCACGACCCGAAAGAGCACGTGACTGGCCCATGAACCATATGAAGTCTATAGGACCCCATCTGATCAAAGTAAGCTAAAAGCCCAGAAATCTAAAACCATTATAAGGAGTAAATAAGGAAAGCTGGTTTTTAGGAAGTAAAGAAAACATGTCTTGAAAATCAAAGTTTTTAAATAACAAGCCGAATATGCATTTTTAAAATGTGTAATCTTTCCTAAAAATTTCGGCAGAGTTTTCTTTGTAAAAACTGGCCCCGAATGGGGTACAACAATAATAATATATATAAGCAAGGAAAAAGGCATCCCCAAGTGGGAGCTAGCTCTTCGTCAATCGACGGTCACAACCACACAAGCAATATAATATACAATGCCAAAGGGCGAGGATCAAAACTCAAAAAGAAACTCGAAACAGCAAGAAAACCATAATACTACAAGCGCGACTCTACGGTCAAAAGAATACATCACTGTTTTACTAAGTCTGAAACAATATACAAGTTTTGGTTGATGGAATTTCTAGATACAATGAATAATAAATGTACAATGGCGGTTCTGATACAAAAGAACCCACCTACCACAGCAAGTCACCCATAAAGAAGTAGTGTGCCAGAAATGCCGCTATGGAATCTGTACGGCAAAAACTGCAAGAACTGTGGCACAACGGGGGTGAGGTGCCAACTCGTGAATAGAAAATATCTACAAGCAGAGATCGAATGTATGACCCATCCTAGGTCAATACGATCAGATATATAAATGAACCTCAATATGAATAAGTCTGAAGCATACTAAAGTGGCAATGTAACATCAACACATAAGTGTAGTACCAAGTGCTCGTGCCAGTGCCTCAGCTAATAACACAGGACAAATATGAGGTATGATCAATGTAATCAATCTGCATGTACGTGGATCCCATCCACTCGTCACCCAATGACAATAAGCATCATGCATGCAAATATCATAAAGCATATGCATGGAAAAATATGAGGAGATAAACCATCTGTGTCCATCGCAACACGTCAAAGTCATGGAACCGGAGTGCCCAGCATCGACACTCGAAAACATCATGAAAGCTGTGCCCAGCATCGGCACGTAAATCCTCATATATCGAGCTCCGTCAGTCCGGATCAGCCCACGGGCTCCGTCTGCGGAATCGGCCTTCGGCCCGAGCAGTACTCCCATATCCATCTATCGACTCTGGTCGGTACCCTCCGGATAACCGCCAGGTCCAACCAATCACCGGTAGGTACTCGCCCACCTCCAGGCACAATCGGCAAAGTCCATCGATCATCTTGCCGAGGGGAACCATACCGGGCCCACCATGTACCCGCAATCGGCCTCGTCCACTCCTCGAATCGGGTTTCACATATCGCTCTCAGCACTGAGAAAACACATGGTGGACGCACTAAAATATCATATCAAGGGTAACCGGGTTTTTAAAACAATTACATATTCTCTTTTGAAATACCCAAGGTTCCCAAATCCAGAAATATCATGGAAACAACATATCTCAATGCGTATAATCAGAAAGCATGATGTATGCGACATGTAAAAGAAATGTAAGCATATCATTATGTCATGCAAGAATCATCTACTGAATGCAACAATACTACAGTGTAGTGACATGGCAATTATCGATGATGAAGTGTGTGAGCCGGCAAACAAGTGTACGTTGAACATACGCATCATCGATAATGGTGCGGGTGTCCTAGCAGCATGACTGTAATATATCAACAACACAAGCGATGCAATGCAAATTGCATGAATATGCGGAATCAAATAATCAACGCAACAGTAAAGAATCTATCTCAATAAATATATCATGCAGCCTTGACATTTGAAATAAGACGAATCGGGGTTTTTAATAAAATAAGGGCTACGGTGTTTTAAGAAAAGATGCTTCTTTTGAAAATATCCGTAGAATCCCTTTTTGCCTATCTTTAAAATATCCCCGATTCGTTAGTTTTTGAAATAGGTATAACTCGGGTCTAGTCTAATGTGTACAAAGTAATCTACAGACCCAACTAAGAAGCTAAACCGGAGGAGTATGAAACCACCTACATCTGAGTCGATATATATATAAATATAATAATCGGTGATCCCACCTCAATACTATCACATACGATATAATATCCTCGAGTCATGAGTGCGGATCTATCATCAATATATGTAGTTCGTACGTAAATAAGGCGTGCGGCATCCCAAATCTGGGTACGGGTCAATATCACATTCATCTAATCAAATATCAGGTATTGTTACCAGCATATCACATTACCTGGGGTACTGACCTAAGTGTAGTATAATCGATACCGTCTATATAAATGCATGTGTAAACACACGTCCCAAGGCCCGCTAAAGCATTTCGTCGTATCTCCCATACGAATCCTGTCATATCGCCGATCTCACGGCCTCAAATCGAATCTCATCGACTCAACTCACATCCCAAGTACTATCCTCATAATCCAGTTTATGTACACATAGTCCCATACCCATGTGAACACATACAAATATATATTCCCATATACACATGCGAAAGAAAGTATGTATGCAAGTGCGTGCGTGCGTGTGTGTATGGGTGCAACCCCTACTCTAGGGTTTCGGACTACACTAAAACAATCCATCCTATCATCAATAATCTCAAAGAACATATAGTAAATATATGTGTGTATACGTATTCGTATACATCACCATGGACTGCGGGGGTGCTATACACCATCCACCCGACTTCCCCCGTAGATATAATCTACTCACCTTACGTCTTTATCTGTTGACGTTACCACGCTTTTGATTGTCGTTCCGAAGTCTTCATAGGGTACCTACACATTAACGTATCACAAATGCGTATCAAAACCAATTACAAACTAAAACGGCATACGAAACCCCAAAATGATACGCTATGGTCTATAGGTTAGAACCTATCGACAACGCCTTCCCAAAACCATCAACAACCCTCGATATCGTCGTATAAACGCCAAGTAGTTGAGGTTAAACACCATACAAAAATTCAGAATTACAAATACGGAATACGGAAACACGAATCCAAAACAGCAACTAAGGAAATAGGCTCCAGATTTCACCCTAGGTCAAATTAGACAAATCTACACATGCCAGGGGTCTAGTATACACATGTAGGAGCTACAGAACCAAAACGAGGCAAAACGGTAGGGTCCAGGCCGCAATTTGCGGCCAAACAGGATAAATCTGCGGCCTGCAATTGGAATTAGGAGCTAGGGTTTTGTGTGGTGGTTTTAGGGTGCCTGCACATCTCACTGTCCAACCAATTTTATTTTAGGATGTCTCGGGTGATAGCAGATTACAAAATACACTCCCAGATTTACAGTTTTCCCCGATATCGATTCCGTAAATCCGTATTCTGGTTTCTAGTTCAGGTTCGGGTCCAAAATAACATCACTAGGGTGTTTGTGCGGCCTCTACTAAGCTCAATTTCACCTTACCACTCACAATTTCCTCAAACCCTAACTAGGTTTTCTTTAAGTCCACAAACACACACAATATTGGTTCTAAACTTGCATGGGAGTATAAGAAATGCTAAAACTCAACTAATGGTTCAGTAATTACCTCATTTGGCAACTCAAGAAAATTCTTGACTTGCCCCTACTGGCCAAAATCCTTGCTTCCTTGGTCCAATGTGTAGATTTTGAGCTCGTGCACACTTTTAATGAAATGAGAGTGGTGTTTTGGTGTTATTTTCATGGTGTTTGAGGGATCTTGAAGAGGGGAGGGAGAAGAGGGAGCAGGAGCAGCAGCAGCAATGGAAGAGAGGGAGAGAGAAATGTGATGAAGAAATGAGAGGAAAACAAGCTAAGTCAACACCCTCACCTACCCTCTCTCTCACCGTACCTATTTTATTTTCTTTTTCTTATTTCTTTTTTTCACTAAATCCCTTCTCACTTGAATAGTGAACCCAAAACAAAGCCATGGTAAGAATAATGTAACACAAGTCCAAAATGATATGTGCATGTTTTGCACAAAAAAACCAAAAATCCGTTTAGCGATTTTTAATCGCTATTAGCACTAAATTAGCATATAAATGATCACAAAAACTTTAAAATGGCATAATACCAATAAATACCCCATTTTAGAATTTTCCATAATTTTTCCCATTTATCGTTATTTAATTATCCCGAAATATTAAAATATTCAATAAAATAATATTAAGTTATAAAATTTCCCAAAAATAATATTTTATTATTTTGAAATGTTACACAAGACCACCAATTGGTGGCTGCTGACCCGAGAGCACCAGAAACAGGTGCTCTCGGGTCTTTCCTCCATTGGGGGCCACCTCATGGTGGCCCCCAGGGATGGGCACCCCCCGAGGCCCCCATTCGACGTCTTATCATGTTTCTTCACCTCCGCGAACATTCGGACGGGTTTCGAGTTCGTTTCGACTCCCGGATTGGCTCAAAACTATCGATTTTGAAACATTAGCTCACTAGGTTTTCAAGACTTGGAAAATTGTTTAAGTTTGCTAATTGTGCGTGGAATTCTATTGTTGTAGTTACTTTACAAACTCTGTGTTTTATATATGTGTTTGGAAACGTCGACTAATTGCTATACATCGATTAGTCTGGGTTGCACATATCTGTGATGATATTATATTGGTTTGTGTATATGAACTTGTTGGATCGTCGTGATGAATAGCCGGGGATGTGAGATGAGGGTTTTCATTCTTTCAATCGATGTAAAATTTTTAAAGTGATGTAATATTTTTTTTTCGGGGCACATCCGGATTGAGCTTGTAGCCACCGTTGTATTATTTCTTTTACTGTTTTTTCTCCTATGATAGACCCAAGGTGGGGTGCACAAACTACCGGGTACTTTGAAGTGCCGAGTAGACTACTCATTTTGTTGAGGGAGCTTACTTCACTTCGGGTATTTGGCGGGTAGTTTGCCTCACCAGTAGGGGTCTAGGGTGCGGTTTGGCTATTCATCACGACCGTGTAATCCGTCTTTCGTTACAGGCTCAAACGAAACGCGAATTCCTAGTATAACCAATGTGTACATCTGTGATCTGGAATACCTATCATTGCGTCTGATGAATGTATATATCTAGTAGACATTGCTTAAGTTTTGCATCCATGCTAGTCCAGTCCCCGCTCTGTCGTTAGTTAAGTAACCTAACGGGTGATGACGGGGCCCCATGGCGAATGCGGATGGCATAAACGTACGTTATATTTTCGTTGTTCTCTGCAATGGTAGGATTAATTGATGGGACTACATTACATTAATGCTAAGCAAACAAACCAAATTTGAATCGTTGGAACAATTTCAAATCCACTCGGTTTTTTCAAAACAGCAAAACTTTTAAAATGCGGAGCTTAAACCACTCCTTTTAAAAGCTATCAGGTTCCTTCGATTATATCATGTTCACTACGTTCACGGTATTGCCAAAACCATCCATAGCCCTCCGTCATTTCAGATAGATATTCAGTAGTATTCAAGATTTATATTTTGACCTTCGCCAAGGCATATTGATTAGTAGCTGCTGAATATTTATTTGTAGCATAGATATATGCGTTGGTTTGGGACAATCGTACTGCAATTTTGACCTTCGTCAAGGGTATGTATGGGTGGATTCAAATTTACTTGGATAATGATGGGTAGAACTTGATATGTTACTTATGATATGTTGGCCTTCGTCAAGGTCATAAGAGCATGGGGCAAAAATCCACATCGGGAGTTTGTAAAGAAACTGAAACTTGCTATTGTTGCATACCATTTGGAGTGTGATAATTTTGGTAGGATTCCTTCGACTTTATCACACGATAATATTTTGATCCCGATCTTACTGTGAGTATATGCTACTCCTCGGGAGATTTTTTCACTTAACGATCAATGTTATAAACCAAGTAGGTGTCTAGAAAGGTGTTAGCATGGCTACGCCCCCTGGAAAAAGAAGTTATGTAATTAAGGAACTTCGCGATAGCGTCGTAAAACCTCCCTCGATGTATCGACACTGGCCTGGCTGAACTGTTAAGCAAGTATTTTACGGTGAGATTAATCCTGACTAATTCTTCTTTTCTGGTTTGAGGAAGGATTCGAGAAACAGTGAGAGCCATCCTGTTTAGATAAACTAAAAACCAATCTAAATTTGCAAGAGCATCATGCTAAAGTATTTCTTCTTTCTCTCCTAATTGCAGTGACCAAACATGACGGGCCTTAAGTTACTATTAGATAAAAATATATTGATAGGGCCAAACTATAAAGATTGGTTCAGGAATGTTAAGATGGAACCACTTATCACAAATTGGGGTATCTCCTTACTACTAAAGCCCCCGCCGTCCCAGGTCCAGAATCCAGTGTCGCGGATAAGGAAATCCGTAAGACCTGGGAAATTGATAGCACGAAATCCAAGTGCCTTGTACTGACCTCCATGGACAATGAACACCAGAGGCGGAACGAGAATATGGATCTTGAATCCATATTCCTGTAAGTCGATGTACAACACCCCACGACTTGCGGGGAGTCGGAATAATGAAAAACGATCTTGTTTTATGCGTGAACATCGACTAACCGAGAATCTTTGCTAAAACAATAACTAACAAGAAACCATAGAAGTGTTAACTACTATGATAAGTGATTATACCTAAAGAACCGTGTCCTTCGTCTTTCCGTTCTCCTCGTCCTCTCCGGCCTTCTCTATGTAGTAGATGATCCACCTGAGAGCGTTACTACAAGCTTCACCTATAACTTGAGGTAACTAGGTTTCTTAAATCGCTAATCTAAGTAACCTAGGTGATATAGGGAATGGTTAAGGATTAAGTAGACTATTCTAATCCTTGGTCTCAACACATGAGAGGGGAGGATTAGGGTTTGAAGAGAGAGAGCTTGAGGAGAGAGAAAGTGAGCAAGAGAATGAGATGAGATAATGATCTATCATAATATATATCAAGCATTATTATTTATCCAGTAAAAGAAAATAAATGATTAATAACCATGCTTTATAAATACAAAAGGGTGAATCATTTCCATGAGTCATTAAGCATTTATTATGCATTAATGACATGGATGAATCACTCAAATGACTCACTAATCTCATTTATTGCATATGCCACCTTACCCCTAAGTTACCATCATATAGAAACTTCTCGTGTAATTACGAGAACTCCCCTCCTATCCGTGAAAACATGGAAAAACTTTAGACTGTATAAATCCAATAACCGGATACTAGAAACTGGCTTAAACCAAAGCCGGCTAGTAAAAACTGTCCGGATGTCGTACGTCCGTAAACACACGTATGCGTCCGAAACCTTGTCGTAAAACCATACGACCTCTATATCGTTTCTCCTGGAGTAGGGAAACTCTCTGTGTAGGACTCTAGAGACTCGACTACTACGCTGGTAGTGGGTTTAACCACAGACCGCAAGCGGCACTAGCTGTATGTAACGGTCCCCAGGTAGATGTCGATAAGAAGGCCGATGAGGAAACCCATCCGAACTCCTACTGAGTCCTATATGACAATCTCTGTACAGTCCGGTCTGTTCGTCTAAGACTATCGCATATCGGGCCTACGGGGTCGGCAAGCGTCAGTCCCCTAATAGCGGTATAAGTCGTGTCGGAGTGAAGCCCATTACACCCTGAGAAACTACTGGAACCTACCAGCAAATCTCGCTTGCCCTGGCCAAGGACTTTGCGTAATGGCTCTCTGACACAGCGCGATATCAACTCCCAATACCGGGAGAGACCAATCCTGTCTAACCGCCACTGCCTCCAAGTGCTCGGAACTGCACCCAACTGCTACCTGTTTGCACGACTCCTTTGAGCCGTGGTAGGGTAGCAATCTAAGAACAGTAGGATACACTCGAGGCGAAGTAGCAGTGTCAAGTCTGCGGACTATGCTGTACTCATGTCACCTGGGAACTGTTAACTGACGACTGGTATAAAACCATCCAACAGTTCCCTGTGAGTCCTGTCCGGTGTACCTGTAACCTAACGAGCACCTGCATACTATCTCCAGTACGACGTACTAATGGCTATGGGACAGACCATCTCCCTAACTGGGATGAGAAGCGTACACACTAGTCTACTCCGGAGTATCGATGCCCTGTCTCGATAATCCTACGACATGGGACCTGAATAAGAATGTGCTTGTAGACTACCCAGCCCCCACTAGTGTGACTGCCATCACAACGCTGGTAGTCAAGTAAGATCCTAAGAGCTCTATCAATACGTATACTCACATATTAAGATAGAAAAACAAAGTAGCATACTACCATGTTTAGGAAGACTGTTATATACATATGAATATCCCAAACTTCCATTAAGTAATATACAAACTAGTATGATACAATAATGGCCCTTAGGGCATATACACTAACAATCTCCCACTTGCACTAGGGCCATGTACTGGCATATCGAAGACCGATGATCTCGAGTAGGCTCTCGAACAGAATCTGAGGTAGGGCCTTCGTGAATGGATCAGCAATGTTCTCTTCAGTGGCAACTCTCCGAACCTCGATCTCCTGACGATCAATGAACTCCCTTATCAGGTGATACTGCCTTAAGATGTGTCTGGACTTCTGATGGGACCTTGGTATTGGATCAACAATGGTAGGAATCACCTGAAGTTCTGTTAGGAACTTCTTCATCCAGACCGCTTCTTTTGCGGCATCGCAAGCAGCAATATACTCCGTTTCCATCGTCGAGTCAGCAACGGTGTCCTGCTTGGAACTCTTCCAGCACACCGCCCCTCCATTGAGGGTAAAGACATAACTTGACATAGACTTGGAATCGTCCTTATCACTCTGGAAGCCGGAATCAGCATAGGCCTCCATCTTGAGGTCTTTTCCGCCGTAAACCAAAAACATCTCTTTAGTCCTCCTCAGGTACTTGAGAATGTTCTTTACTTCTTTCCAGTGCATCTCCCCTAGGTCCGACTGATACCGGCTCACCACGCTCAGTGCGTAAGCTACATCTGGTCTGGTGCACAACATCGCATACATTATAGAGCCTACCGCAGAAGCGTAGGGTATAATAGACATGCGTTCCCTTTCCAAATCAGTCTTGGGAGACATCTCTTTGGATAGGGTGATTCCGTGATAAGCCGGTAGATTACCGTGCTTAGAATCTTCCATACTGAATCTTTTCAGTACAGTGTCGATATACCTAGACTGCGAAAGTCCCGACATCCTCTTGGATCTATCACTATAGATCCGGATCCCCAGAATGTAAGAGGCATCACCCAGGTCTTTCATGGTGAACTTGTGTGACAAGAATCATTTGACAGATTATAGCATAGGAATGTCATTTCCTATCAATAGAATGTCATCCACGTACAAGACGAGGAATACGACAGTACTTGCTACAACTTTACTATATATACATGGTTCATCTGGATTTTTGATAAAGTCATATTCTTTGACCGTTTCATCAAAACAGATGTTCCAACTCCGCGATGCCTGCTTTAATCCATAAATGGATTTAAGCAACTTGCATACTTTTCCACTGCTCCCACTCTGATTGAAACCCTCTGGCTGATCCATATAGACGCACTCTTCTAAATTTCCATTCAGAAAAGCCGTCTTTACGTCCATCTGCCAGATTTCATAATTATAGAAGGCAACAGTAGCAAAAAGGACCCGAATGGATTTGAGCATAGCCACTGGAGAAAAAGTTTCGTCATAGTCCAAACCAGGTCTTTGATGAAAACCCTTTGCAACAGTCTAGCCTTATAGGTTTCCACCTGTCCATCTGCACCAATCTTTTTTCTTGAAGATCCATTTGCATCCTATGGGTTTTACCCCATCTGGAGCAAATTCCAAAGTCCATAATTTGTTGGTGTACATAGACTCCATTTCGGTCCGCATTGTATCAAGCCATTGTACCGAGTCGCCGCTCTGGATGGCCTGCTGGAAGCTAGTAGGTTCATCATCATTGATGATGCAATCTTCTCTATCCCCATCTATGATTAAACCGTAGTATCTCTCAAGCGGATGAGATGGCCTACTACTCCAGCGGAGGGGTGTGGGAATGTCCTGTTCTTCTTGAACTACTTGTTCTACCAAACTTTCAGTATTAGTTTGTGGTTCTGGAATTTCTTCCAGTTCTATTTCGCTCCCACTTATTTCCTTTTCTAAAAACTGCTGTTCTAGAAAATGGGCATTACAAGAAACTAAAACCTTTTGTTCCTCTGCGTAATAGAAATAATATCCCTTGGAGTTCTTTGGATATCCCACAAACTTACACTGTACTGATCGTGCCTCGAGCTTGTCCGCATGCTGCTTTTTAACAAAAGCTGGACATCCCCAAATCTTCATATGCTGAAGATGGGGTTTCTTCCCACTCCACATCTGATATGGGGTGGTAGGCACAGTCTTGGTAGGAACCCAGTTCAGAAGATATGCCGCTGAATCTAGCGCATAACCCCAAAAAGATCGTGGTAACTCAACATTAGTCATCATGGATTGTACCTTAACCAATAAGGTTCGATTCCATCTCTCCGATACACTGTTATGTTATGGAGTGTATGAAGGAGTAAGCTGAGAGAGAATTCCTTTCTCCTTTAGGTAACCTAGGAACTCGGCACTCAAGTATTCACCACCTCGATCAGATCTTAGTGTCTTGATACTTTTGCCGGTTTGGTTTTCTACTTCATTCTTATACTCTTGGAATTTCTTAAAAGCCTCGGATTTATGTTTCATCAGATAAATGAATCCGTACCTTGAGTAATCATCCATGAAAGTAATGAAATAGGAAAAACCACCTCTTGCATGTGTACACATTGGACCACATACATCACGGTGTATGAGTCCGAAGAGCTCGCTCGCTCTTACTCCATGTCCAGTAAATGGAGTCTTTGTCATCTTTCCTTTGAGACAAGATTGACAAGTGGCATAAGTTTGATATTCGAACGAGTCCAAATATCCTTCTCTATGTAACTTAGTCAACGTTCTCTCATTGATGTGACCCAGTCTACAATGCCATAAGAAAGCTTTATTTAAATCTGGAGACTTTCTTTTTAATGTGTTCTGGACATTGAAAATTTGTAGTTGGTTTAACACATATATACCTGTAAGTCTACGTTAGCGCCCCGGCAGTCTACAGACGCCAAATGCGGAATAAAACTTTTAAACTTGGCGCTATCGTATACTTTAACCCGGATCTGCCATTATTGCTAAACTAACAAACTGTAAAGAGTGTAGAATGGTTATACCGAACGATCCGAGTCCTTCGTTCTTCAACCATCATCCCACGCTCCGTTGCGGCTGCTCCGATCTCGTCGATCTCCGATCTCCTCGTCGAGGTGGCACCACATGATCGGTTCTTTAAACGGGCTCCCGCCTCTGACTCGAGGCAACTCGATCGTCAAGTTTGCTAAAAGAGACGACCAAGATTGATGTAGAGAATGAGTAGATGACTTTGTCTCACTTCGTCCAAATCCGTGGACGATCGGTTAATGAAGTTGCCGTGGAAATCGGGTGATGGAATGAAATGGACTGTGAAATTCCATACACCGATAAATACTATCAAAATCTTTTCTCTCTTGAATCAAGTGTGTGAATGAGAGAGAGAGAGGAGGCTATATATATATCAAAGGAGGGAGGTGAGTGTAGGAGCAAGAGAGTAACCATAAGCAAAAGCTTCTCACTCAAAAATATCCTAAGGAAAACAAAAGGTATTAATGCTAAAGCATGAATCACTTAAACACCTCATCATGCCTTTAATGAAACCATTAATGCACTAATGAGTCATATGCCTCATCATCACTTCTAGAAGCTTCTAGAATGATGACTCACTCAAATCTGAAGAAAAGATAAATCCGGCTTTAACCGGATGTTAAAAGACGGCTGATAGAAAACTGGAAACTGGCAACTTCCAAAAGTGATCCTGAAACGAATTTCAGGACAACCCCGAAACTGTATAAATATACCCGCATTTGTATTACGACCGAATACAAATGCAACTGAGACAAAGATATTATACCTACTCAATATAATACTCGGATCCGGCTTAAACCAAAGCCGACCAGTATTATCTGCCCGAAAAATAACACGTGCGTAAACGCACGTGCATTTTCCGAACCCTGCCATAAAACCATACGGCCTCTACAACGTTTCGCCCGAACTTGGGAAACTGTCTGTGGGGGACTCTAATGACTCGTCAGTACCCTGGCAGTGGGTTTAACCACAAACCGTCAGCGGCACTAGCTATGCGTAACGGCTGCCCACGGACTGACCTCAAGGGTGGCCGAGGAGCGAACTCAAGGGAGACCGATGAGCGAACTCCTCCGAAAACCCTACTGAGCCTAACAGTGACAATGTATATACAGTCCGGTCCGTTCGTCAATGAGTATCGCATATCCGCCTAGGGGGCTAGTAACGTCAGACCCCCAATAGCAGTATAAGTCGTGTCGGAGTGAAGCCCAATAACACCCTGAGATACTACTGGAGTACCTACCAGTAAATCTCCTGCCATGGCCATGGACTTTGTGTAATGGCTCTCCTAGACACAGCACGACCTCGCCCCCAATACCGGGAGAGACGAATCCCCTGCCGATCCGCTCACGTGCCTCCATGTGGCTCGGGACTGTACCCAAAAGCTACCTGTTTGCACGACTCCTTTGAGCCGTGGTAGGGTAGAAATCAAAGCACAGTGGGAACTCACACGAGACAAATGACGACCTCAGGTCGATGAACTAACCTGTACACATGTCACCAGGGAACTGCTATCTGACGATAGGTATAGTACTAACTAGCAGATTCCCGGCGAGTCCTGTCCGGTGTACTCATAACCCAATGAGCACCTGTATACATCTTAGGTGATCCAACTGACACCAGTGGCTTGTGAGACCGGCCACCGCCCCTCGTCGGGGTCTCGACTGTATACACTAGTCTACTCCGGAGTATCGATGCCCTGTCTCGAAACTCCCACGACTAGGGACCACAATTAAGGATATGCATCTAAACTACCCAACTCTCACGTATATGATCGCCCTCATACAGTTGGTAGTAAAGCAAGATCCTAAGGGCTCTATCAAAGTGTAACATGCAATCAGTCACCTGAACATGTACACAACTGATAAAGGCAAACCAGATAGCATACTATCATCTTGAGTAAGACTGTGCTACTGGGATAAGTCCTCCGCAATCATTGCAATCACGTACCTGCGATCCAATAATTGACTATGAGGGCACTATCTCCAACAATCTCCCACTTGCACTCAAGGCTAATTATTGCGATGTCGACTACTCACAGCCCGTGTGAAACCGAACATCCAACTCCTCTACTAATCAGTTTCACAAAGCCCGTTTGTAAAACTATTGTGTTCGAGAAACAGCCTCGGTGAGTGGATCCGCCTAGAAGTATCTTTCAATATCTCTCTAAATCTCAAGTTCGCGGAGAAAGCCATCTCCCGAATTGAGTAGTACCTGTCTTAGAATATGTCTGGATATCTGATGGGACCTTAGTTCATAAATGAACTCCATATCCAAACTTCTTAGTAGTATCGATCACTGAACCTAATCAGTATCGGGCACCATGCCACCCACAGTATCCTCTGGAACCACCTTTCCATAATACTGTCCCTCGTCAGAGGGAAAACTAAAAACTCTGACATTCACTCTGTCATCCATGTCACCTTTGAAGCCTGGAATGATAACCGTCTCCCGAAAGAGGCTGCCGTTATCAAATCCGTAGAACATGTACCAATGTTCTAAAACTGCTTCCTTATGTTTCTCCAGGATTGGATTAATACAAACTTATTGCATCTAGTGCAAAACCAACATTTGGTGTGGTACTTGACATCTCATGATTGACTCAATTGCCTAAGCAAGTGATCTGCCAATCATGCACATCCCTCTCCCCTTTAGTCTATACGACACCTTCAGAGAGGGTGACTCCATCACCTGCAGGTACACTACCATGCTAGGAGTCAACTATTCTAAAAACCATTAGAATATCTGTCAAAGTACCCTCATTGGGAAACCACCCAAATCTAGATCTAAAACCATAGATCCAGAAACCAGAATGTCTAATATTATATCCATGTCCTGTCTGGAGAAACAACTGTGTGACGACCATAGTACAACCGATCGTAGTATAGGAATTTTACATCCTATTCTGTGTATGTCATCCAGATACCATGACATCACAGCCTACTACCTTCTTAACTAATCCATCCCCTATTCTGATTGAAGTCAAACCCATGACTGTCACATCAAAATCAGATGATCTATCTCCGCTATAACTGCTCAAGTCTATAAATAGATATAAGCATCTTGCCCACTATGCTTCCGTTGCTCCCACTGACTACGACAACCCTCCTACCGGGTCTCATATCCTGGAACAACAGTAGTGTCAAGTCTGGGTAGATAAGAACCTCCCTGTCACCGTCCTTGAGGCTACCGAAGTACCTCTCGGGTGTCTGAGGTTACCTACCATATCTGCGAAGTGGCTATTGGAATATCAAACCTGATTGAATGTATAGGTCCTATTAAATTTTCCGTAATCGTTCGCGGTTCTGGAATCACTTCCAGTTCTACCATACTCCCACTACTGTTTTCTGAAAAAGATCCATTTTACTAAAACTGTGGCGAGTCAAGAACAATAACACTATTGATCTTCCAAATGGTAGAATATCAACCCTCGTCATAGCCAGGGTCAACCCACAAACAGCCATTACAGAAACGTGCCCTGAGTTATCCAAAGTCTGGTTTTAATCATAAGCTGGACAACTCCCCGTACCTTAATATCTTTTAAGGTACGAACTATTCTATATCCAATACAGAAACTTTGGCACTAATTTAATTGGAACCATATTCAAATCATGCAGCTGTCTCCAGTGCATATCAACTTAATGGAAAGAGGCTAATCAACATTACTCAACTTAGGAATCCATCCAATTATGAGTAACCTGAAAGAGAAAACACGTTTCTCAAAACCATCACTATCAACTGAATACCAATCACAAGAATCTACATCTTCGATCTCTTTGAAGAATCCCGATACTTGTGATACCTGGTTCTCTACTTTATTCTTATACCCACAACTTCTCAAAACTTAGACTTTGTATTTCTACGAAACACTTGTCTAAATACTAGAGAAGTTATAAGTAAGCAAAACATAGTACGAGGACCTACCCCTCTGTCATGATGGACACTTGGACAACATACAATACTCTGTATAAGTCCGCTGAGTTAAACAACTCAAAACCTGTGCGTCGTAGGTAGAAAACTGTACCCTGGCGATTTCCTCAAATATCACCAATTACAACGAATTCCGATATAATGAGGATGATCACCTAATTCCCAATATCTTACTCCCACTCATCATCTGTAAAACCATACAGATATGAGAACGAAACCTGGTAAATACATACCCTTGGAGTAAGTGTCTAATCGGGAAAACAGTTTTTCTTTAACAATGCACTGAAACATTAAAATGTTTCGTAGGGGTATCCTGGTATTCATAGCAATGCCTCTTCCATAATCCAATTCATGACTTCAACCGTATATTTTATTGCCGTCTCTCCAAATCCCTTTATTTGTTTTTAGTCATTACCTTCTGTACACCATCGTTAGGCTAAATGGTTTTCTTCCTTCCCTACCGTTCGGCACCAGCCTATGGTTTGAAAGAAGACTATCCAGTAAGCATAATAGGTGTACCCTCCTAAACCAAGGAGTACTCGCATCTCGAGAGAAGGCGACGATAAAAGACAACTGAATAATACCTTATTCTTTTAAAGGTGAAATAGGAGCGGCGATGAAGTACGCGGTTTTGGTCGTGAATGATATCAGTCGCAATTTACTTTGCCCTCTTTCTAATCCCTTTATTTTGTCTTTACATATTACCTTCTGCACACCCTACTTAGGCTAATTGGTTTTCTTCATTCCCTACCTTTCGGCACCAGCCTATGGTTTGGAATAAGACTATCCAATAGGCGTAATAGGTGTACTCTCCTAAACCAAGGAGCCCTCGCAACCTGAGAGAAGGTGATAATAAAAGACAACTGAATAAACCAATTCTATTTCTCCTGAACCTTGATCCATCCTCGAAGAAGTCCCTTCGAGTTCGTATATAACCATACGATGGCTCTATCCAATGGAAGTGGATATCCGTAGTAATACGGGTGTTCTGAGAAATTCAAAGGGTAAAAGAAGGAGTGGCAATGACTTATGCAACATAGACAATCCAAAAGCCAGTATTATAAGAAGGTTCGGTCAACTTGGTCACTGAGTCATAGTCTAGGGTCGGTCAAAGGTCGCTGCCAAAGAGAGAGAGAGAAAAGAAACACTCTGCGTGCACTCTAACCTAGATCAGAATGGTCATCATTTTATCTAATCCGGAAACCTCCCACTGTCCTGTCAAATTCTCCTCCAAACCTAAAGAAGAATCAATCGGGATCACCCGAAGAGTAAACCAACTCATCAGTGGGAATCAGGATCCAACTCTCATCGCATGATAACGTGATGGAATGCATCTACGTTACTCATACTCCAGAAGGTATGCGCATACTCGGCAAGTTTCAGTTTCTTTAGAAACTCCTGATATAGTTTTTGCCCCATGCTCTTATGATCCTGACTAAGGGCCAGCAAATCATAAGTCACATGTCAAGTTCTGCCCGTCATTATCTTGTTAATTTTAACCCACCCGTACTCGCCCTTGACTAAGGGCCAACAAGGCTGTACGACTGTCCCAAACCAACTCATCTATCTATGCAACAAATGAATACCCAGCAGCTACCAAACACTATGCCTTGACTAAGGCCAACAAACATAGCTTGAATACTACTGACCATTCATAAGAAATGACGGAGGGCTACGACTGGTTTTTGGCGAAAAACCTTTAGCGTAGTGAACTTGATATCGCTGAAGGAACCTGATAGGTTTTTAAAATATAGTGGCGAAAACCTTTTGCTAAAGAGGTCACTCCCGGTAAAGGGATCTCGGCTCTTTCCTCGTGGAATGAGGTGCAGGATATTCCACTGAATACCGCTATGCAAAGCAACTTGTAATCGACTATAGTAAAGTTATTACCCTGACGCAAACTTCTGTCCAAGGGGTCTTTCCCGGTGAAGGGATATCAGCCCTTGCCTCGTCGAATGAGGTGCTGAATATTCACACCGAATACCGCTATGCATAACAAAAGGAAACGTCTTTGTAACAACACTTTTTAAAATTGTTCCAACAACTCAAACAGGTTTGTTTTACTTTGCGTTGATCAGAATCAACACAGTCCCATCATTAATCACACCAGAAAAGAACGAAAATAAAATGTACGTATATGCCATCCGCATTCGTCTCTGGGTCCCGTCATCACCCGTTAGGTTACTTAACTAACGACAGAGCGGGGACTGGACTAGCGCGGGTGTAAAACATATACAACATCTAATAGTATATATACAATAATCGCTCCAGGTGTGATAGTATGCAACATTACAGAAAAGTAATAAGCATCACAGAACAATACAGATATCTGGGATCCCCGAGTTTCACAGAGCCGCTGCTGAAACTCGACGTTCCCCTGTCGTGTGGATAGCCTGTGCAATGAAACCTAGACCCCTACGGGTGCGGCAAGTTACCCGCCAAAACCTGAAGCGAGGCAGTCCCCACAGCATAGTGAATGGAACACCCGGCACTTCACGGAATCCGGTAAATTGAGCACCCCTCCTTGGGTCAACCTGTACCCCCTACGAGTGCGGCGAATAGTCTGCCAATTCTGAAGTGGGGCCCCTCTGCCTCTCAAAGCCATGAGATGCGGACCCGTTGCTTTCGCGAACCCGGCTATCCGTGCACTCCGTCGCGGGGTAATACCTAGTACAGTAATGAAAAATAGTACAATAGGTACATCGACCGCAACCTGGTCGTGCCCCAAAAGAATATTATACAACAGGCAGTGACGGCAGTCCACAAGTTGGACGCTCGCCCCGCAATATCAAATGTACAAATAAACTCAAACTGTACTACCATTGCACACTGCTATCCACCACGACAAATCCGCAACATTACAGCACAACACAGAACATCAACGCGAATGTCACGTTCGCAAACCCGTCTAAAAGAACTATAGCAATCAAACGCGGTTTACCGATCAAATGACATTCCCGGTCGGAGATATAATGTAAGCACTGTAAACTAACGTGTTTAAATTACGATCGACCAAAGACCAAATTTCAAAAAAATGGGCCCCACAGCTTACTGGTGAACAGTAACAAAATCTGGGCCAAAACTGTATTGACCAAAAACCCCAAAATCCTTCACAGAACCCACTGAAAAATTTTGGAGGCACGTGCTCCCCACGTGGCCGCGGAAGGGCGGCCAAACCATGGGTTTGGCCGCGCTTCCGCGCCTCCATGGAGTGATCATGACCCCAAATTTCTTCGTGGTTCTTAGAATCGTCTGCTGTGATTTTTAAGATGTACAGAAATCAATTTTGACACCATTTAAAATTAACAGAACTGTCAAGTGAAGAAAAATGCGATTTTTGGAGTTTTCGATTTTCGGTCGGATCGATGTTTTAAACGCGTTAGCACAAGTTAGTATAGCAAAATGGTGAGGCTCTGATACCACTGTAAGTCTACGTTAGCGCCCCGGCAGTCTACAGACGCCAAATGCGGAATAAAACTTTTAAACTTGGCGCTATCGTATACTTTAACCCGGATCTGCCATTATTGCTAAACTAACAAACTGTAAAGAGTGTAGAATGGTTATACCGAACGATCCGAGTCCTTCGTTCTTCAACCATCATCCCACGCTCCGTTGCGGCTGCTCCGATCTCGTCGATCTCCGATCTCCTCGTCGAGGTGGCACCACATGATCGGTTCTTTAAACGGGCTCCCGCCTCTGACTCGAGGCAACTCGATCGTCAAGTTTGCTAAAAGAGACGACCAAGATTGATGTAGAGAATGAGTAGATGACTTTGTCTCACTTCGTCCAAATCCGTGGACGATCGGTTAATGAAGTTGCCGTGGAAATCGGGTGATGGAATGAAATGGACTGTGAAATTCCATACACCGATAAATACTATCAAAATCTTTTCTCTCTTGAATCAAGTGTGTGAATGAGAGAGAGAGAGGAGGCTATATATATATCAAAGGAGGGAGGTGAGTGTAGGAGCAAGAGAGTAACCATAAGCAAAAGCTTCTCACTCAAAAATATCCTAAGGAAAACAAAAGGTATTAATGCTAAAGCATGAATCACTTAAACACCTCATCATGCCTTTAATGAAACCATTAATGCACTAATGAGTCATATGCCTCATCATCACTTCTAGAAGCTTCTAGAATGATGACTCACTCAAATCTGAAGAAAAGATAAATCCGGCTTTAACCGGATGTTAAAAGACGGCTAATAGAAAACTGGAAACTGGCAACTTCCAAAAGTGATCCTGAAACGAATTTCAGGACAACCCCGAAACTGTATAAATATACCCGCATTTGTATTACGACCGAATACAAATGCAACTGAGACAAGGATATTATACCTACTCAATATAATACTCGGATCCGGCTTAAACCAAAGCCGACCAGTATTATCTGCCCGAAAAATAACACGTGCGTAAACGCACGTGCATTTTCCGAACCCTGCCATAAAACCATACGGCCTCTACAACGTTTCGCCCGAACTTGGGAAACTGTCTGTGGGGGACTCTAATGACTCGTCAGTACCCTGGCAGTGGGTTTAACCACAAACCGTCAGCGGCACTAGCTATGCGTAACGGCTGCCCACGGACTGACCTCAAGGGTGGCCGAGGAGCGAACTCAAGGGAGACCGATGAGCGAACTCCTCCGAAAACCCTACTGAGCCTAACAGTGACAATGTATATACAGTCCGGTCCGTTCGTCAATGAGTATCGCATATCCGCCTAGGGGGCTAGTAACGTCAGACCCCCAATAGCAGTATAAGTCGTGTCGGAGTGAAGCCCAATAACACCCTGAGATACTACTGGAGTACCTACCAGTAAATCTCCTGCCATGGCCATGGACTTTGTGTAATGGCTCTCCTAGACACAGCACGACCTCGCCCCCAATACCGGGAGAGACGAATCCCCTGCCGATCCGCTCACGTGCCTCCATGTGGCTCGGGACTGTACCCAAAAGCTACCTGTTTGCACGACTCCTTTGAGCCGTGGTAGGGTAGAAATCAAAGCACAGTGGGAACTCACACGAGACAAATGACGACCTCAGGTCGATGAACTAACCTGTACACATGTCACCAGGGAACTGCTATCTGACGATAGGTATAGTACTAACTAGCAGATTCCCGGCGAGTCCTGTCCGGTGTACTCATAACCCAATGAGCACCTGTATACATCTTAGGTGATCCAACTGACACCAGTGGCTTGTGAGACCGGCCACCGCCCCTCGTCGGGGTCTCGACTGTATACACTAGTCTACTCCGGAGTATCGATGCCCTGTCTCGAAACTCCCACGACTAGGGACCACAATTAAGGATATGCATCTAAACTACCCAACTCTCACGTATATGATCGCCCTCATACAGTTGGTAGTAAAGCAAGATCCTAAGGGCTCTATCAAAGTGTAACATGCAATCAGTCACCTGAACATGTACACAACTGATAAAGGCAAACCAGATAGCATACTATCATCTTGAGTAAGACTGTGCTACTGGGATAAGTCCTCCGCAATCATTGCAATCACGTACCTGCGATCCAATAATTGACTATGAGGGCACTATCTCCAACAATACCGTTATCCAGTGTACCGGACCGAATCAAACTATGATTAAGGTGGATGTTAACAACATCACTTAAACACGTGACATCATAACCTTTATTTGATAACAAGGAAACATATATGATATTACACGTTAAGCTGGGTACACAAAAACAGTTATGTAAAACCAAAATGTGTCCACTCGTCAATCCCAGGTGATAATCCCCTACGGACACGGCTCCCACGCTAGCTCCGTATGCAACCATCAAGGTCATATCACCATCCTTCAGCACTCTACGGTTTCTAAGTGCTTGCAATGAATTGGAAATATGATATCCTGATCCGTTATCCAATACCCAGGAAGTAGAGTTGATTGACAGACAATTTTCAATTACAAAAACACCTGAAGTCGAAGCCACAGCTTGCTTCGGTTCCTGGTTCTTGGCGTTCCACGCCTTGCAACCCTTTTTCCAGTGCCCTTTCCTTTGACAATGGAAGCACTCATCCTGGGCCACTACCGGTACCGCAAACTTTTTCTTTCCCTTCCCTCCCACATTACTTACACCTCCTCTAGGTTTGGTGGCGGCCTTCTTTTTCTTTCCTTTGGCCCTAGCCTTGGACCTGGAAGAAGAAGCACCGCTAACAAACATAGCGGGTGTTTCCCTTGCCTTCTGCAAGGTGCCCTCTGCACTCCTCAACATGTTAAGGAGTTCCGGAAGTTCAATTTCTTTTCTTTAAATGTTGAAGTTCGGAATACACTGGGTGTAGGTGGAAGGAAGGGACTGGAGAATAAGGTCTGTATAGAGCTCATTATCCAAAGTCGTCCCAACGTCTGCGTGCTCTTCTATGTAGCCAATCATCTTTAGGATATGTTCTCCTATCGATAATCCGACAGCCAACCTCGCTCGAAACAAGTTCTTAGAGGTCTCGTAACTTGCTATACGAGATTGCTCTCCATAAAGTTCCTTTGTATGGAGAAATATGACATCTAGTTCCATATCCTCATGCCTCCTCTGATGTTCATTGTTCATCGAGGCAAGCACGATGCACTTGGCTTTCGCTCAATCGAAATCCCAGGTTTTGCGGATTTCCTTATCCGCATTACTGGATTTGGGTCCAGGGACAGCAGGTGCCTTAGCGGTGAGGACGTACCTCAATTTGTCATAGGTCAAAGCCATTTTGACATTCCGCGGCCAATCTTTATAGTTTGGCCATATCAGTATATTTTTCTCTAAAAGTAACTTAAGTCCAGTCATTTTCAGGGCCGCTTCAATTAGGAGAGAGAGAAGAAAACTCTTTAGCATGATGCTCTTGCAAGTTTAGAGTGGTTTTTAATTTATCTAAACTGGATGGCTCCCACTGTTTCTCGAATCCTTCCTCAAACCATAAAAGAAGAATTAGCCAGGACTATTCTCACTGTACAATACTTGCTTAACCGTTCAGCCAGGCTGGTGTCGGTACTTCGAGGAAGGTTTTCCAACGCTTTCGCGAAGTTCCTTAATTAAATAACCTCTTTTCTCTGGGGGTGTAACCCCGCTGACACCTTTCTTGACACCTACTTGGTTTATAGCAATGATCGTGTAAGTGACGAATATCCTGATGAGTAGCATATACTCACAGTAAGATCGGGATCTAAATATCATCGTATGATAATGTTGAAGGAATCCTACCAACATTCATCAAACTCCAAATGGTATGCATCTCTTTGCAAATTTCAGTTTCTTCAGAAATTCCCGATATAGGTTTTTGCCCCATGCTCTTATGACCTTGGCTTTGGTCAAAATGTCATAAGTCACATGTCAAGTTCTACCGGTCATTATCTTGTCAATTTGAACCCATCCGTACATACCCCTGACTTTGGTCAAATGATAATACGACTGTCCCAAACTAACTCATCTATCTTATGCAACAAATAAATACCCAGCAGCTACCAAACACTATGCCTTGACTTTGGCCAAAATGCATAGCTTGAATACTACTGAATACCCAAATGAAATGACGGAGGGCTACGAATGGTTTTGGCGAAACCGTGAACGTAGTGAACTTGATATGACCGAAGGAACCCGATAGCTTTTTAAAAGGAGTGGTTAAAGCTCTGGAATTTAAAAAAAATATCATCTGTTTTAAAATAACCGAGTGGTTTCTTTTAAATTGTTCCAACAATTCAACTTTTGGTTTATTTTCTTTGCATTAATAATAATGCGTCCCATCATTAACCTATCATTGCAGAAAATAACGAAAATACAACGTCCTCTTATGCCATCCGCTTTCGCCACTGGATCACGTCATCACCCGTTAGGTTAATTAACTAACGGCAGAGCGGGGGCTGGGCTAGCGCGGGTATAAAACATAAGTGACGTCTAAATAGCTATCATATATAGATATTGTACATTCGTCAGACGCAATAATAGGCATTCCAGATCTCATATGAATTTTATTTGATTTGCAAGAAATCCGCGTTTGTTTAGAGCCTGCAACAAAAGACGGATTACACAGTTGTGATGAATAGCCATTACCCCACCCAAGACCCCTACGGGTACGGCAAACTACCAGCCAAGTACCCGAAGTGAAGCGGTCTCCCTCAACAAAGTGAGTAGTCCACTAAACACTTCAAAGTACCCGGTAGTTTGTGCACCCCACATTGGGTCTATCCTAGGAGCAAAAACAGTAAAATGAAATAATACAACGGTGGCTACAACCGCAACCTGGATGTACCCCGCAAAATAATATTACAACATATTACAATTACTTTGAATGAATGAATATAACAACCCATCTCAAACCCCGGCTAATCATCACAACAGTCCAATACAGTTCATAACCACAAACAGTAAAAACCATTATAGAAATGTGCAACCCCCTGCCAACCGACATACTAGCAGTTAGAGAAGGTTCACGAACACATTATACAATCACAGATATAATCATATTAGCAAATATCGTAAAATTTCGATCGAGCAAACACTTTAGATTCTACTCCAATACTTCTCTGTGTACCTGAGCTTGAGCAGAAAAATAAACATTCCAGAAATATCATTATTAACACAGGAGAGTTACTGAAGGAATTTGGGCTGACTCGGCCCCAACTCGGCCGTGGATCCGCGGCGGATCGCATGGATCCGCCGCGGTTCCGCGGTGAGTTGACCGAGTCAGGAGTCCAAATTTCTTCAGTAGCCCTATTACTCTCTGCTTGTTATTCTGAAGCTCCCTGAAAAATTTTTAGAGCCAGTTTTAAATTCGACAGAAATTGTGATAAATCGATGATGTTTCCGGTTCTTTTTGCGTTCGAAATTCTTACTACTTTGCTAATGAGTTAATTATTGTTTGGCGAGGCTCTGATACCACTGTAAGTCAATGTACAACACCCCACGACTTGTGGGTAGGCGGAATAATGAAAAACGATCTTGTTTTATGCGTGAACATCGACTAACCGAGAATCATTGCTCAAACAATAACTAACAAGACGTTAGTGTATATGCCCTAGAGGCCATTACTGTATCATACTAGTTTGTTTATTACTTAATGGAAGCTTGGGATATTCACCTTGTATAAACAATCTTGCTCAATATAGTAGTATGCTACTTGGTTTGTTTCTACTTCAATGTGTACATGTGTTTATTTTAGTATATCACTTATACACATTAGTGGAGCCCTTAAGATCTTTGCTTGATTACCAGCATTGTGATGGCAGTCACACTAGTGGGGGCTGGGTAATCTACAAGCACATCCTTATGCAGGTCCCTAGTCGCAGGACTATCGAGACTGGGCATCGATACTCTGGAGTAGACTAGCGCATGCGCTTCTCATCCCAGAGTGGGTGATGGTCTGTCCCACAGCCATCAGTACGTCGTACTGGAGATAGTATGCGGGTGCTCGTTGGGTTACGAGTACACTGGACAGGACTCGTCTGGAACTGACCGGTTGGTATTATACCTATCGTCAGTCATCAGTTCCCAGGTGACATGAGTACAGCTTAGTCCGCTGACTTGACATTGTCACTTCGCCACGAGTGTGTTCCCACTGTACTTTGATTACTACCCTATCACGGTTCAAAGGAGTCGTACAAACAGGTTGTAGTTGGGTGCAGTCCCGAAGCACTTGGAGGCAGTGACGGTTAGACATGATTCGTCACTCCCGGTATTGGGGGTTGACATCGCGCTGTGTCTAGGAGAGCCATTACACGAGTAGTACCTAGCCAGGGCAATCGAGATATACTGGTAGGATTCCAGTGTTATCTCAGGGTGTTTTGGGCTTCACTCCGACACGACTTGTACCGCTATTAGGGGACTGACGTTTACCGCCCCCTAGGACCGCCATGCGATGTATCAGACGAACAGACCGGACTGTACGGAGATTGTCACAGTCAGACTCAGTAGGAGTTCAGATGAGTTTCACCTCGTCAGTCTTCTTGTCGGCATTTACCTGGGGACCGCTACGCACAGCTAGTGCCATTTGCGGTCTGTGGTTAATCCCACTGCCAGCGTAGTGTCGAGTCTTTAGAGTCCCACATAGAAAGCTATTCGCCTTTAGGCAAAAGAGTAGAGGTCGCATGGTTTTGCGACAGGTCGCATGGTTTTGCGACAGGGTTCGATCACATCCGTACACTTGTGCACGTACAGTGTCCGGGCAGTTAACACTAGCGGGCTTTGGTTTAAGACAGGTCCTAGTGTACGTTTTGGGATTGGTTTTATCCAGTATGCATTCGTGTTCCTCGGAACGCGGATGCGGGTGTGTATGCACAGTTGACAGAGAGACAGAGGCAGAGGATTCTCATTAGGGTTGTTTATTGTTGAATGTTGACCATTGACTTTTTGCTCAACCCTAATGAGAATATGATATATATTTAGCAATAATATTAATTAAGTATTATAGTGACATGGTTGTTGAGGGGTTGACTTTGTTGACTTGTTGACTTTGTTGACCGGTTGACTAGGTTGGACTAGTTGACCATCATCATCACAATGGTTGTCATTTTCATGCAAAGAGTTTTGCTTGCTTGTTGTGGTTTGCATAATGAGTGCATGAAAATGATAGTGATTTTGACATGATATGAACCATCACATAATACTTGATTGACATTATGGCTAATGATGCTTTTGGATTATGAGAGGGAGAAAGAGAAAATAGAGGCTCATTCTTTCATTGCCTTTCTCTCTCTTGGTTTTGAGCTCTCTCATTCTCTTGCTCTCACCCTCTTCCTCTTGCTCTCTCTCTTGTCTATGGTTCACTTGTTTCATGTGTTGAGAAGCAAGAACCATAGAGAAAATCCCATCACACTCTCCTCTACTCACTCTAGTTCACATGGTTTGGCAAACCAAGTGAACTAGTTTCTTCAAAGTTCGAAGAAGAAGCCAAAGGTAGAATCTTTCGGGTGGATCGATCTTCGGCACAAGGAGACGACGAGGTGAAGCCAATCCATACACCATCAAGAGTTGAAGACGAAGGAGTTCAAGAAAGAAAGGTATAACCCCCTAACCGAGTAGTTAACAACTCCTAGCTAGGTTGTTAGTTAGATGTTTAACAAAGATCCGGTTTTGAGTCCATGTTACCGCCTCTAGAAAAAAAACTTTCACCAAATTCCGCATGCCCGAAAGTACCGGGAGAGGTAGCATGGACTTACAGTGGTATCAGAGCCTAGTTAAACACTACCTAACATGTTAGCATAGTAACTAGAAAATCGATCGGAGAAAAAGTCCCGAAATGAACCCGGAATTCATGCTTGCTGTCGAATTTTTCCTCAGTTCCAAAAATGATAAATCATAGTTTAAAATTCGGCTCAGGGTTTTTATAGCAAACTGCGAAAGTTTCATCCACTGATCCGATCAAAGCGCCGCGGAAACACGGCGGGAGCGTGCTCCCGCCGCGGTTCCGCGGCCGCGTTGACTCGGCCGTGGGAAATTTTGGTTGCAGTTTGTTATGTGGGGTATTTTGGGAATTTTGGTATATGTTTTTTCAGCCCAGATTTTCCAGAAAGAAAATTTTGTTTTTGGGGCTTTAAAAACAGTATTTTGATCGAGTTTCTAAAGACTTAAGCTGACGGGTTTTTATCTGTGATGTGATATTTGTATTGAACGTCTGCTAATCGCTATATGTCGGGAAGTGGGGGTTATACAAATCTGTGATCTATAATGTTATTGGAATGTGTATATGAATTCATTGGATTGTCGCGGGTGAATAGCCGGGGGTTGTGAGACGAGAGTTTTCTTTTCTTTCTATTCATGTAAATTTGTAAATTGATGTAATAATTATTTGTATGGCCGCACAACCGGGTCGGGGTTGTAGCCGTCATTGTATAATTTCTTTTTACTGTTTTTGCTCCTAGGATAGACCCATGAAGGGGGTGCACAAACTGCCGGGTATCCCGAAGTGCCGAGTGGACTACTCAAGGAGTTGAGGGAGGTTGCTTCGCTTCGAGTACTTGGCGGGTAGTTTGCCGCACCCGTAGAGGTCTAGGGTGGGGTATTGGCTATTCACCGCAACCGTGTAATCTGCTTTTCGTTACAGGCTCGTACGAATTGCGGGTTCCTAGAATATCCAATGTGTTCATCTGTGATCTGAAATGGCTATCATTGCAGTATATCTATATATGATATTATTTAGGCGTTGCTTATGTTTTGCAGCCACGCTAGCCCAGCCCCCGCTCTGTCGTTAGTTAAGTAACCTAACGGGTAATGACGGGGCCCCATGGCGAATGCGAATGGCATAAGCGTACGTTATATTTTGGTTGTTTTCTGCAATGGTAGGATTAAATGATGGGACGCATTAAAAGAACTAATTCAAGAATAACACGCATTAAAAGAACTAATGCAAGAAAATAAACCAAGTAAAAGTCGTTGGAACACTTTCGAAAAACCACTCGGTTCTTTTCAAAACTAACTTTTAAATGCGGAGCTTGAGCCACTCCGTTTAAAAGCTATTTCGTTCCTTTGATTATATCAAGTTCACTACGTTCAAGGTTTCGCCAAAACCATTCGTAGCCCTCCGTCGTTTCGTATGAATATTCAATAGTATTCAAGCTATGTTTGTTGACCTTCGTCAAGGCATAGTGATTGGTAGCCGTTGGGTGTTCATATGTAGCATAGATAGATGCGTTGGTTTGGGACAGTCGTATTACCTTGTTGACCTTCGTCAAGGGTATATACGGGTGGGTTCAAATTAACCTGGATAATGACGGGTAGAACTTGACATTTGACTTATGATTTGTTGACCTTCGTCAAGGTCATAAGAGCATGGGGCAAAAATCCACATCTGGAGTTTCAAAAGAACTGAAACTTGCTAGCACTGCATACCATTTGGAGTGTGATGATTCTGGTAGGATTCCTTCAGTTTCGTCACGCGATGATATTTGGATCCCGATCCTACTGTGAGTATATGCTACTCCTCGGGAAATTTCTCACTTAACGATCAATGCTATAAACCAAGTAGGTATCTAGAAAGGTGTTAGCGGGGCTACGCCCCCAAGGAAAAGAGGTTCTTAAATTAAGGAACTTCGCGAAAGCGTTGGAAAACCTCCCTCGAAGTACCAACACCAGCCTGGCTGAACGGTTAAGCAAGAATTGTACGGTGAGATTGATCCTGACTAATTCTTCCTTTTTGGTTTGAGGAGGGATTCGAGAGACAGTGGGAGCCATCATGTTTAGACAAATTAAAAACCAATCTAAACTTGCAAGAGCATCATGCAGAGTGTATTCTTCTCTCTCTCTTAATTGCAGCGACCATGTTACCACACCTAGGTTACATCTAGATAATAAAATGACTGAACCTGACTGTTATGACTAGCAAAGGTCTGTCCAGATATCCATTGCCCATGACAAGCTGGGACACCTCTTAACTAATCATACCCCTGCTGTCTCAGGTCCAGTTTCCCCTGTCACGGATGTTTACATCCGCAGGACATCGGATAAGGATTGTGCGAAAGCCAAGTGCCTTGTGTTAGCCTCAGTTGATGGTGCAAACCAGAGGCAGCACGAGAAGATGGACTCAGTTTCTATCTTCTTCCATAACAAAGTTTTATATGGAGAGCAATCTCGTATCGCAAAATATGAGACCTCGAACGAATTGCTTCAAGCGAGGTTGGCTGTCGGGTCATCTGTAGGGGGCACCGTCCTTACAGAGACCAGCTATTTTGAGCTCACGGACCTGGAGACCACGTTGGAGAATGGGTCAAGTACTGACTTAATTCTACAGTCCCTGCCCTCTGCTTATACCCTGAAGGAAACCAGGGAAGAAGAAGGAAAAGGAAGGGCAAAAGTTTCGAGACTGGATATGGTTAAAGAGGTACGTTCCTATTGTAACGGGAATGAACATTGGCAGAAGGATTGCAGGGCTTGCAAAGCCAGTAGCCAGAATTCGAAGCATGTTGTGGCTTCGGCTGCGAGTGTGTTTGTAATTGAGAACTGTATGTCAGTTAACCCTACTTCCTGGGTATTGGATACCGGATCAGGATCTCATATCTGTAATTCGTTACAGGCTCTGAGAAACCGTAGGGTTATTAGGAAAGGTGATATGACTCTCAGAGTTGCAAACGGAATGAGCATGGATGCTGAATCCGTAGGGGAATATCATCTTGGACTGACAACTGGACAGATATTGATTCTGCGTAACTGTTTGTATATACCAGATGCGACTTCTAATATCATATCTGTATCCTTACTTTCTAAGGAAGGATATGAATTTACTTTTGTAAGCGATGTAGTACACAACCACCTAAATCAAGTTCTGATTGGGTCAGGTACATTACAGAACGGAATATACGTGTTAAATCAAGCTCAGATTTTCAGTGTCCAGAACACACTTAAAAGAAAGTCTCCGGAAACAAATCAGGCTTTCTTATGGCATTGTAGACTGGGTCACATTAATGAGACACGATTAACTAAGTTACATAAAGAAGGGTACTTGAATCCGTTCGAGTATCAGTCTTATGCCACTTGTGAATCTTGTCTCATGGGAAAGATGATAAAGACTCCGTTCACTGGACGCGGAGAAAGAGCGAGCGAGCTCTTGGGACTCATACACAGTGATGTATGTGGTCCAATGTCTAAACATGCGCGAAGTGGTTATTCATACTTCATTACTTTCACAGATGATTTCTCTCGGTATGGACATGTCTTCTTAATGAATCACAAATCCAAGGCCTTTGGGAAATTTCGAGAATACAAGAATGAAGTTGAAAAACAAACCGGCAAAACTATCAAGATTCTAAGATCGGATCGAGGTGGAGAATACTTGAGTGCCGAGTTTCTGGGCTACTTAAAAGAGAATGGAATTCTCTCTCAACTTACTCCTCCATACACACCACAACACAACGGTGTATCGGAAAGGCGGAATCGGACCCTATTAGATATGGTTCGTTCCATGATGAGTAAGGCTGAGTTACCGCGATCTTTCTGGGGTTATGCACTAGAAGCAGCTGCATATCTCTTGAACAAGGCTCCAACCAAGACTGTGCCTACCACCCCATATCAGATGTGGAGTGGGAAGAAACCCTATCTTAAGTATCTTAAGGTATGGGGATGTCCAGCTTTTGTAAAAAAGCAGCATGCGGACAAGCTTGAGGCACGCTCAGTACTGTGTAAGTTTGTGGGATACCCAAAGAACTCCGGGGGTATCTTTTCTATTCCGCAGAAGAACAAAAAGTTTTTGTTTCTCCGCATGCCCACTTCTTGGAAACTGAATTTTTGGAAAATCAGATAAGTGGGGGCGCAATAGAACTGGAAGAAATTCCAGAACCACAAGCTGTTACTGAAAGCTTGGATGAACCAGACGTTTCAGGAGAACCGGACACTCCTACGCCGCTCCGCAGAAGTAGTAGGCAGTCTCATCCGCCCGAGAGATACTTCGTTTTTCTCATAGACGGGGATAGAGAGGATTGCACAGTTAATTATGATGAGCCTTCTAGCTTCCAGCAAGCCATTCAGAGCGGTGACTCGGTAAAATGGCTGGATGCAATGCGGACCGAGATAGAGTCCATGTACACCAACAAAGTTTGGACTTTGGACTTTGCTCCAGAAGGGGTAAAACACGTAGGCTGCAAATGGATCTTCAGAAAGAAGATTGGTGTAGATGGGCAGATTGAAACCTATAAAGCTAGGCTCGTTGCAAAGGGTTTTCGTCAAAGACCTGGTTTGGACTATGACGAGACCTTTTCTCCGGTAGCGATGCTTAAATCCATTCGGATCCTTCTTGCCATTGCTGCCTTCCACGATTATGAGATCCGGCAGATGGACGTAAAGATGGCTTTCCTTAATGGAAATTTGGAAGAGTGCGTCTATGTGGATCAGCCAGAGGGATTCATTCAGAGTGGGAGCAGCGGTAAAGTGTGCAAGTTGCTCAAGTCCATCTATGGACTTAAGCAGGCATCGCGGAGTTGGAACATCTGCTTTGATGATACTGTAAAAGAATTCGACTTTGTCAAAAACCCAGATGAGCCATGCATTTACAGTAAGATTGTAGGGAGAAATGTAGTATTCCTCGTCTTGTACGTCGATGACATCTCCTAATAGGAAATGATATTCCTATGCTACAGTCAGTCAAAGGATTCTTGTCGCAGAGGTTCTCCATGAAGGACCTGGGCGATGCCAACTACATTCTGGCGATCCAGATCTATCTTGATAGATCTAAGAGGATGTTGGGACTTTCACAGTCAAGGTACATAGACACCATACTAAAACGATTCAGTATGGAAGATTCCAAGCGCGGTAATCTACCGGCTTGTCACGGAATCACCCTCTCCAAAGAGATGTCTCCCAAGACTGTTTTGGAAAGGGCTCGCATGTCATCAATACCCTACGCATCTGCGGTAGGCTCTATTATGTATGCGATGTTATGTACCAGACCAGATGTAGCATACGCATTGAGCGTTGTAAGCCGGTATCAGTCGAACCCAGGGGAGAAACACTGGATAGCAGTAACGAACATTCTCAAGTACCTGAGAAGGACTAAGGAGATGTTCTTGGTGTATGGCGGAAAAGACCTCCAGATTGAGGCATTTGCTGACTCCAGCTTTCAGAGTGACAAGGATGACTCCAAGTCCATGTCGGGTTATGTCTTTACCCTCAATGGAGGGGCGGTTTGCTGGAAGAGTTCCAAGCAGGAAACTGTTGCTGACTCAACCATGGAACCGGAGTACATAGCAGCTTGCGATGTCGCAAAGGAAGCTATCTGGATGATGAAGTTCCTCACGGAACTTCAGGTGGTTCCTACCAGTGTTGATCCAATACCGCTGTATTGTGACAACAGCGGCGCTATAGCTTTAGCGAAAGAACCCAGGTCCCATCAGAAGTCCAGAAACATTTTGAGGCGGTTCCACCGGATCAGGGAGATCATTTATCGCCGGGAGATCGAGGTAAAGAGAGTAAATTCAGAAGATAACACTGCAGATCCACTCACGAAGGCCTTGCCCCAGACTCAGTTCGAGCGGCTGATCGAGATGATAGGTCTTCGATACGCCAGTACATGGCCTTAGTGCAAGTGGGAGATTGTTAGTGTATATGCCCTAGAGGCCATTACTATATCATACTAGTTTGTATATTACTCACTGGAAGCTTGGGATATTCACCTTGTATAAACAATCTTGCTCAATATAGTAGTATGCTACTTGGTTTGTTTCTACTTCAATGTGTACATGTGTTTATTTTAGTATATCACCTATACACATTAGTGGAGCCCTTAGGATCTTTGCTTGATTACCAGCATTGTGATGGCAGTCACACTAGTGGGGGCTGGGTAATCTACAAGCACATCCTTATGCAGGTCCCTAGTCGCAGGACTATCGAGACTGGGCATCGATACTCTGGAGTAGACTAGCGCATGCGCTTCTCATCCCAGAGTGGGAGATGGTCTGTCCCACAGCCATCAGTACGTCGTACTGGAGATAGTATGCGGGTGCTCGTTGGGTTACGAGTACACTGGACAGGACTCTTCTGGAACTGACCGGTTGGTATTAGACCTATCGTCAGTCATCAGTTCCCAGGTGACATGAGTACAGCTTAGTCCGCTGACTTGACACTGTCACTTCGCCTCGAGTGTGTTCCCACTGTACTTAGATTACTACCCTACCACGGCTAAAAGGAGTCGTGCAAACAGGTAGTAGTTGGGTGCAGTCCCGAAGCACTTGGAGGCAGTGACGGTTAGACAGGATTCGTCTCTCCCGGTATTGGGGGTTGACATTGCGCTGTGTCTAGGAGAGCCATTACACGAGTAGTCCCTGGCCAGGGCAAGCGAGATATACTGGTAGGTTTCCAGTGTTATCTCAGGGTGTTCTGGGCTTCACTCCGACACGACTTGTACCGCTTTTAGGGGACTGGCGTTCACCGCTCCCTAGGCCCGCCATGCGATGTATCAGACGAACAGACCGGACTGTATGGAGATTGTCACATTCAGACTCAGTAGGAGCTCAGATGGGTTTCACCTCGTCCGTCTTCTTATCGGCATCTACCTAGGGACCGTTACGCAAAGCTAGTGCCGCTTGCGGTCTGTGGTTAAACCCACTGCCAGCGTAGTGTCGAGTCTTTAGAGTCCCACACAGAGGGCTATTCGCCTTTGGGCAAAACAGAGTATAGGTCGCATGGTTTTGCGACAGGGTTCGTTCTCATCCGCGCACTTGTGCACGTTTAGCGTCAGGACGGATATTACTAGCGGGCTCTGGTTTGAGCCAGATCCTAGTATATGTTTTGGGGTTAGTTTTATTTCATAGTATTCATGTTCCTCGGAACAAGAATTCGGGTGTGTATGCACTGTTGATTGAGGCGGAGGAAGAGGAATTTCATTAGGGTTTCGGAACGGGTGTGTATGCACAGTTGACAATCGTCTTTTTCCAAACACTAATGAATTTGTGATATATCAATTAATAATATTAATTAAATGAAATTGTGTCATGGTTGGGTTTGTTGACTTATTGACCAAGGTTGACTTGTTGACCATGGTTGAAATATTGACTATCATCATTACACATCAAAGATGCTCTTTGATTCTAGCAAAACCATTTAATGTGAAATGATAATAGTCTTATCAAACCTTCCATCAACTTTTCATTTAGATTAATTTTATTAATTTGATAATTCACTAGATATTGTTATGGTTGTAAAAAACCATTTCATTCTATCATATTGATTCTCTCTCCTCTCTTCTTCTTCCTCCTCTAGTTCAAAGGAGATCCATTCTCATGTGTTGAGAAACCTCTCCTTTAGATAAAATACTCTAAACCACTCTCTACTCATTCTAGGGTTGAAGGTCTAGCAAGCCAAAGACCTTACTTCTCTCAAAGTTCGAGAAAGGAGCCCAAGGTTGAACCCTCAGGTGGATCCATCTTTGATGGAAGAAGGCGACGAGGATAGCACCATCCAACCACTACAAAAAGTTCAAGAAGAAGGAGTTCAAGTGAGGTATAACCCCTAACCGAGTAGATAAATCTCTTGTTAGGTTGCTAGTGTGTAGTTTAGCCAAGATCCGTTTTTGTAGTCCATGTTACCCAAACCCTAAAAAATCGTTTTTCACCATTTCCGCAAGCCCGAAAGAACCGGGAGAGGTAACGTGGACTTACAGTGGTATCAGAGCCTAACTAAACACACCCTAGCATGTTAGCAAAGTATTTAGAATATCGACCGAACGAAAAAACCGCAAAACACCCCGGAAAACTCTAGTTGCTGCCTATTTTTTTTCTGCTCAAAAATTAAAAAATCATGTGTTAAAAATCGGCTCTGGCTTTTATATAAACAGGTATGAAAAACGATCGCACGAGCCGACCAAGTCGCCGCGGTTCCGCGGCAGAAGCTTGCTTCTGCCGCGGATCCGCGGCCGACTTGACTCGGCCGTAGATCGTTTCTCCTGCAGTTTGTTTCTGGGGGTGTTTTGGGATTTTTGGGATGGTTTGTTTCTGCCCAGATTTTCCAGAGAACCAGTTTGTTTTTGGGGTGGCTACAAATCCGTATTTTTGTCGATTTTCTGTAGACTTTGGCTAATGGTTATATCTGTAATGTTTTATATGTATTGAACGTCTACTAATCGCTATACGTCGATTAGTGGGGGTTATACATATCTGTGATCTGTGATGTTGATGGTTTGTGTATATGAATTTGTTGGATTGTCGCGGATGAATAGCCGGGGTGAATTGTGAGATGAGAGTTTTTGTTTATCTTTCATTTCTTGTAATATGTAAATTGATGTAATATTATTTTTGGCCGCACAACCGGGTCGGGGTTGTAGCCGTCATTGTATAATTTCTTTTTACTGTTTTTGCTCCTAGGATAAACCCAAGGTGGGGTGCACAAACTACCGAGTATCTCGAAGTGCCGAGTGGCCTACTCACGTCGTTGAGGGAGCTTGCTCCACTTCGGATATTTGGCGGGTAGTTTGCCGCACCCGTAGGGGTCTAGGGTGGGGTTTTGGCTATTCATCGCGACCGTGTAATCCGCTTTTTGGTACAGGCTCGTACAAATTGCGGATTCCTAGTATATCCAATGTATTCATCTGTGATCTGAAATGGCTATCATTGCAACATATCTGTGTATGATATTATTTAGACGTTGCTTATGTTTTGCAGCCGCGCTAGCCCAGCCCCCGCTCTGCCGTTAGTTAAGTAACCTAACGGGTGATGACGGGGCCCCAAGGCGAATGCGAATGGCATAAGCGTACGTCATATTTTGGTTGTTTTCTGCAATGGTAGGATTAAATGATGAGACGCATTAAAAGAACTAATGCAAGAAAAATAAACCAAGTAAAAGTCATTGGAACACTTTCAAAACCACTCGGTTTCTTTTCAAAATAACTTTTAAACGCGGAGCTTAAACCACTCCATTTAAAAGCTATCTCGTTCCATCAATTATATCAAGTTCACTACGTTCATTGTTTCGCCAAAACCATTCGTAGCCCTCCGTCGTTTCACATGGATGGTCAATAGTATTCAAGCTATGTTTGTTGGCCAAAGTCAAGGCATAGTATTGGTAGCTATTGGGCATTCATGTGCAGCATAGATAGATGTGTTGGTTTGGGACAGTCGTACTGCCTTGTTGGCCAAAGTCAAGGGTAGGTGCGGGTGGGTTCAAATTAACCTGGAGAATGACGGGTGGAACTTGACATGTGACTTATGATTTGTTGGCCAAAGTCAAGGTCATAAGAGCATGGGGCAAAAATCCACATCGGGAGTTTCAAAAGAACTGAAACTTGCTAGCGCTGCATACCATTTGGAGTGTGATGATTCTGGTAGGATTCCTTCAGTTTTACCATGCAATGATATTTGGATCCCGATCCTACTGTGAGTATATGCTACTCCTCGGGAAATTTCTCACTAAACGATCAATGCTATAAACCTAGTAGGTGTCTAGAAAGGTGTTAGCAGGGCTACGCCCCCAGGGAAAAGTGGTTCTTAAATTAAGGAACTTCGCGAAAGCGTTGGAAAACCTCCCTCGAAGTACCGACACCAGCCTGGCCGAACGGTTAAGCAAGTATTGTGCGGTGAAATTGATCCTGACTAATTCTGATCCTGACTAATTCTTCCTTTTTGGTTTGAGGAGTGATTCGAGAGACAGTGGGAGCCATCCTGTTTAGACAAATTAAAAACCACTCTAAACTTGCAAGAGCATCGTGCTAAAGTGTTTCTTCTCACTCTCCTAATTGCAGCGACCATTCATCATGACTGGACTTAAGTTACTACTAGATAAAAACATACTGACAGGGCCAAACTACAAAGATTGGCTCAGGAATGTCAAGATGGCAATCACTTACGACAAGTTGGGGTATCTCCTTACCACCAAAGCTCCCCCCGTCCCAGGTCCCACCTCCAGTGTCGCAGATAAGGAAATCCATAAGACTTGGGAGATAGATAGCGCGAAGGCCAAATGCCTTGTACTTGCCTCTATGGACAACGAACATCAGAGGAGGCATGAGAATATGGACCTCGAATCCATATTTCTCCATACAAAAGAACTGTATAGAGAGCAATCTCGTATCGCAAGATACGAAGTGTCGAAGTAGTTGTGTTCGGCAAGATTGGCCGTCAGATCATCGGTAGCGGAACACGTGCTTAAGATGATTGGCTTCATTGAGGAGATCGCGGACCTTGGGACCACATTGGAGAATGAGCTCTATACGGACTTGATTCTTCAGTCCCTTACTTCCACTTACGCCCAGTTCATCCTGAATTTCAACTTACAAGAAAAAGAAGTTGAACTTTCAAAACTCCTCAACATGCTGAGGAGTGCAGAGGGCACCCTACAGAAAGGTAGGGAAACATCCACTTTGTTTGTAGGAGGATCTTCCTCTTCTAAGTCCAGGGCGAAAGCCAAGGGAAAGAAGAAGAAAGCCCCCGCCAAACCAAGGGGCGGTGTTAGTAAAGTGGATACGAAGGGAAAGGCGAAAGCAACAAAGGTAGCGGGGAAACTTGTGGATAAAGAAGAATGCTTTTACTGTCACAAGAGTGGACACTGGAAGAAAGATTGCAGGGCTTGGAAAGCCAGAACACAGGAACTGAAGCATGTTGCGGCTTCGGCTTCAGGTGTGTATGTTATTGAAAACTGTCTATCTATAAACTCTACTTCCTGGGTATTGGATACCGGATCAGGATCTCATATCTGTAATTCTTTGCAGGCATTGAGAAAACGTAGGGTTTTGAAGGCAGGTGACATGACCCTCAAAGTTGCAAACGGAGCTGGCATGGATGCTAAGGCCGTGGGGGACTATCACCTGGGGTTGTCAGATGGACACGTTTTGGTTTTGCGTAATTGCTATTTTGTACCCAACGCAACTTGTAATATCATTTCTGTATCTTTGACTTCTAAAGAAGGTTATGAATTTGCGTTTGTAAGTAATGTTGTAAACATTCACCTTAATCAAGTTCTGATTGGGTCAGGTACATTAAGCAATGGAATATACGTATTAAACCAACCGCAGATTTTCAATGTCCAGAATACACACAAAAGAAAGTCTCCGGAAATAAATCAGACTTTCTTATGGCATTGTAGACTAGGTCACATCAATGAGAGAAGGTTGACGAAGTAACATACAGAAGGATATTTGAATCCGTTCGAATATCAATCATATGCCACTTGTCAATCCTGTCTCAAAGGAAAGATGACAAAGACTCCGTTTACTGGACACGGAGTAAGAGCGAGCGAGCTCTTGGGACTCGTACACAGCGACGTGTGCGGTCCAATGTCTACACATGCGCGAAGCGGTTATTCTTACTTCATTACTTTTACGGATGACTTTTCAAGGTACGGTTATGTCTTCTTAATGAAACATAAGTCCGAAGCCTTTGGAAAATTCCAGGAATATAAGAATGAAGTAGAAAAACAAACCGGCAAAAGTATCAAGATTCTAAGATCGGATCGAGGTGGTGAATACTTGAGTGCCGAGTTCTTGGACTATTTAAAAGAGAATGGAATTCTCTCTCAGCTTACTCCTCCATACACTCCGCAACATAACGGTGTATCGGAGAGACGGAACCGGACCCTATTGGATATGGTACGTTCCATGATGAGTAACGCTGAGTTACCGCGATCATTCTGGGGATATGCACTAGAATCAGCTGCATACCTTTTGAACCGAGTTCCCACTAAGACTGTGCTTACTACACCATATCAAATATGGTGTGGGAAGAGACCCTATCTTAATCACATTAAGACATGGGGATGTCCAGCTTTTGTCAAAAAGCAGCATGCGGACAAGCTCGAGGCACGCTCAGTACAGTGCAAGTTTGTGGGATATCCAAAGAACTCCAAGGGATATTTTTTCTATTGCGAAGAGGAACAGAAGATCTATGTTTCTCGTCATGCCCACTTCTTGGAAACTGAATTTTTGGAAAATCAGATAAGTGGGAGCGCAATAGAACTGGAAGAAATTCCAGAACCACAGACTATTACTGAAAGCTTAGTGGAACCAGAGGGTTCAAAAGAAAATGACATTCCTACGCCGCTCCGCAGGAGTAGTAGGCAGTCTCATCCGCCCGAGAGATGCTACGGTTTTCTCATAGACGGGGATAGAGAGGATTGCATCATTGATTATGATGAGCCGACTAGCTCCCAGCAAGCTATTCAGAGCGTTGACTCGGTAAAATGGCTGGATGCAATGCGGACCGAAATGGAGTCCATGTACACCAACAAAGTATGGACGTTGGATGTTGCTCCAGATGGGGTGAAACCCGTAGGATGCAAGTGGATCTTCAAAAGGAAGATTGGTGTAGATGGACAGGTTGAGACCTGTAAATCTAGACTGGTTGCAAAGGGTTTTCGTCAAAGACCTGGTTTGGACTATGACGAGACCTTTTCTCCAGTAGCTATGCTGAAATCCATTCGGATCTTTCTTGCCATTGCTGCCTTCCACGATTATGAGATCTGGCAAATGGACGTAAAGACCGCTTTTCTAAATGGAAATTTTAAGGAGTGTGTCTATATGGACCAGCCAGAGGGTTTCATTCAGAGTGGGAGCAGCGGAAAGGTGTGCAAGTTGCTTAAGTCCATCTATGGACTAAAGCAGGCATCGCGGAGTTGGAACATCTGTTTTGATGAGACGGTCAAGAAATTTGGCTTTATCAAAAATCCAGATGAACCATGCATCTATAGTAGATTTGTAGTGAGAACTGTAGTATTCCTCGTTTTATACGTGGATGGCATTCTCTTAATAGGAAATGACATTCCTATGCTACAATCTGTCAAGGGGTTCTTGTCATACAGGTTCTCCATGAAAGACCTGGGTGATGCCTCATACATTCTGGGGATCCGGATATATCGTGACAGATCCAAGAGGATATTGGAACTTTCACAGTCCAGGTACATCGACACCATACTGAAAAGATTCAGTATGGAAGATTCCAAGCGCGGTAATCTACCGGCTTGTCACGGGATCACCCTCTCCAAAGAGATGTCTCCCAAGACTGATTTGGAAAGGGATCGCACGTCTATTATACCCTACGCTTCTGCGGTAGGCTCTATAATGTATGCGATGTTGTGTACCAGACCAGATGTGGCTTATGCACTGAGTGTGGTAAGCAGGTATCAGTCAAACCCTGGGGAGAAATACTGGATAGCGGTAAAGAACATTCTCAAGTACCTGAGAAGGACTAAGGAGGTGTTCTTGGTGTATGGCGGAAAAGACCTCCAGATTGAGGCCTTTGCTGACTCCAGCTTCCAGAGTGACAAGGATGATTCCAAGTCCATGTCGCGCTTTGTCTTTACCCTCAACATTGGGGCGGTGTGTTGGAAGAGTTCCAAACAGGAAACTGATGCTGACTCGACTATGGAAGCGGAATATATCGCTGCATCTGATGCCGCAAAAGAAGCCGTCTGGATAAGGAAGTTCTTGAAAGAACTTCAGGTGGTTCCGTCCATTGTTGACCTAATACCACTGTATTGCGACAACAACGGGGCTATAGCTTTAGCAAAGGAACCCAGGTCCCATCAGAAATCCAGACACATTTTGAGGCGGTATCACCTGATCAGGGAGATCGTGGATCGCAAGGAGATCGAGGTTCGGAGGGTTGCTTCAGAAGATAACACTGCAGATCCATTCACAAAGGCCTTACCCCAGACTCAGTTCGAGCGGCTGATCGAGGTGATAGGTCTTCGATACGCCAGTACATGGCCTTAGTGCAAGTGGGAGATTGTTAGTGCATATGCCCTAGAGGCCATTACTGTATCATACTAGTCTGTATATTACTTAACGGAAGCTTGGGATATTCACAGTTGTATAGACAATCTTGCTCAATATAGTAGTATGCTACTTGGTTTGTTTCTACTTCAATGTGTACATATGTTTATTTTAGTATATCACTTATACACATTAGTGGAGCCCTTAGGATCTTTGCTTGATTACCAGCGTTGTGATGCCAGTCACAATAGTGGGGGCTGGGTAATCTATAAGCACATCCTTATGCAGGTCCCTAGTCGAAGGACTATCGAGAGAGGGCATCGATACTCCGTAGTAGACTAGCATATGCGCTTCTCATCCCAGTGTGGGAGATAGTCTATCCTACAGCCATCAGTACGTCGTACTGGAGATAGTATGCGGGTGCTCGTTGGGTTACGAGTACACTAGACAGGACTCGTCGGGAACTGTTGGTTGGTACTATACCTATCGTCAGTTATCAGTTCCCTGGTGACATGAGTACAGCTTAGTCCGCTGACTTGACACTGTCACTTCGCCTCGAGTGTGTTCCCACTGTACTTAGATTACTACCCTACCACGGCTCAAAGGAGTCGTGCAAACTGGTAGTTGTTGGGTGCAGTCCCAAAGCACTTGGAGGCAGTGACGGTTAGACAGGATTCGTCTCTCCCGGTATTGGGGGTTGACATCGCGCTGTGTCTAGGAGAGCTATTACACGAGTAGTCCCTGGCCTGGTGATTGAAAGAATTAAAGTTAACCGCAATCAAGACGGTGTCGCTATGCAGCTAGCCGGTTGAGCACGGGTCGATCGACAGGGAGATGGTTGTATTTCCGTTCTTGTTTTAGACGAGTCAATAAAGAATTTGTTTGAGTTTGTTCCAATCTAACCTATGTGTATTATTTGCAAGTATAAAGTTGTTAAGAAATTATACGAAAGTGTAAGCTAAAGATATCCGTACTCAAAACCTTTGAGCCGATCTTGACCGATTGAAACTAGAGCAATCTGCAACAACGTGGATTATGGGATTTAAGCACGGTATTCGTGGAATCCGGCTTATTTACCCTTGTCCTTCCGTTCTTGTCTCTTGCTTTCGCCTCCGGCCAAACCGAACGCAACCGGTCGCGGTTAGGAATCACCGTTACCTTGTTAGGGTAGGGTGCCTAACGGAGCGCTTGCGTAACGTTTGGGTGGAGTTCAATGGAAAATAACGGGAAAAGAAAACGAGCAAAGAAACATTAACTTACAATACCGTATTTGTTCTTAACAACGATAATTACAACCATTCACAAGATGAACAAAAAAGAGAGAACAAAAAGAAAAGGGAAAAGAAAAGATTACAGGTAAGTAAGTGCTTGAATTTAAATTGCAATAAAGTAAAGCAAGGTAATAAAAATCAAGTAATAAAAAGCAAGAAGGAAAACTAGAAACTAGAACTCAAGACAAGCATGGGATCAATAGCCAACCCTTAAACTTGCAAGCTCAATCAAGAGGTTGCAAGATCAAGAGAAGGGTAAAGAACTCATATGAAGTGAAGAACTAATTCCATAAGAAAATACAACCCATGAGATCAATAACTAACCCTTAACCTTTCAAGCTCAATGAAGAGGTTGAAAGATCAAGAGGAAGCAAAAATCTCAATGGGAAGCTAAACAAATAAGAATGATACAAAAACCCTCATCTTTATTCACATCCGCTCAATGCTCTCACTACATTTCCATGGAGGAAGAATGAAGAAGAAGAAGAAGAAGAAGAACTAAAACTTCACTAAAGTGGCTAAAAGAATGAGCACCCTTAGCTTTGCTCAGAACCGCGGTATTTATAAGAGGGGAATGGGAAACCTAGGGCAATAATCTTCCCATAAATAAAACGACCAAACAGTCCCCAAAAGATTACGGAGAGAGGACCCCACATGGCCGCGGTTCCGCGGCCTAAGCCTGCTTAGGCCGCGGTTCCGCGGCCGTATAGTGGAGGTAGGTCATGTGCTTTTGGGTGATTTCTTGGTTTGTCTTTTCTCTGTGTTTGAAATCTTTAAACTGCAACAAGTCTTCCAGAATATCTTCAGATTTCTTTGTCCAAGATTGCATTATTTTCTTTACTTTTGACTTCTATCTCTCTCGAGCTCCGCGCACCCATTGATTCTTGTGCAGCCCCCCTCGTGCTCTGTGCTTGTCCGAGACACGAATGACCACTGTCATATGTCTTGTCTCTAGAACTAGTACTCGGCACTGGACGGATATGGATGACCGGAACCCGGCTTTTATCTGCTGTCAACAGATGTTCTGTATGTGGTGTAACTGTGGAGATTTTATCTTAATTTGCAATATTTATACTAGAAACCTGTAATCTGTAAATATGTAACAAACACGGATTAAAAGCACCTACCTATAAACACACGAGCATAAGAATGGGCGGTATAAAATGTAATATTCTGGTATGAACAAATACGCCCAAACTTATCTTTTGCTCGTCCCGAGCAAAACCAATTATTCACAAAAATAAAATCCTAACCGCACTTTCGCAGGGAACGCGATTGCACTGAGCGCGTGCAACAAGCCGTTAAACCTCTAGGTGTCCCTAGTAGGAGGAGTGTTGTCTCCTGAGGGTTTTCAGCGGATACTACCCACAAAATCCCGTCAAGCTAGTGTCATAAGTTAACATCGAGTGTACTCCTATAGTTTAGTATTTACGTTGGAAACTCTATCATCCTAAGTTAGAAATATCCAACCCTTATTTTTCACACCTCCTATCTATTTAACCTTAGGTCCTATATGTTCCAAAAAAGTTTAGAAAGATGTTGGTTCTCCTGAGTTTTCCTTCTAAAGTGAGGCCTCAAATCAGGGATTTTTATCAACTTTACAGAAGACATAAGTCTTATCCTTCATTTCTATCTTTTATTCAAACATCGATTGTATACCCCTACGTGTGTGTATATTTGCACCCCCACACTCAAGAATTCAATTCAAGCTATAATACCCTTTCCCTAATACCTAATACTACTTCTTTTCATTAAGGATGGACGGATTTGCTCACACACCTTTCATGCGACTATTAATGCTTCTTGAGGCACTGACGACCGATTACTGAATGTGTGAACTTTAAAGCGTAAATAGCAGTTTCCAGGTCTTGACTTTATTCTATTTTTCTTTTTCTTTTTCTTTTTCATTTTCAAGACCGGATATATTTTTCAATATGCTCCTTTGGTGTTTGGCTTTAAATACCGTTTTTTCTTTCATACTAGGATTTCAGGCAAGAGTATTTCTAGGTATCCTCTACTATCCCAAGTTTCAAGGTACGTGTAGGTGCAGTTGTAGGGTATATACTTTCTAAATTTGAACTCAAGAAAAGAAACTATTTTTCAGACTTATTCTCCAGTAAATCTTCAATACTTTACCTTCATCTTGACTTAACTCAAGAACTGAACTCAAGATTACCTATTTCTCAAAAAAAACTGTAAGGATATATAATCACCAAGTTTAAACAGAATGAGGGTTATTTTTAGGTTTTTCAAATCCTAAGCTTAGAATTTAGTTATTTCTATCATATCAACTAAACTTTCGGAATAAAGATCTAAGTTACCCTATTTGCTAACTTGACGACAAAGTTTTTATATTTTTTGGAAAATTTTCAATTTTTGTGGGTTTTTAATAGGGTATGCAAATGCAAAATATACAAATGAATGCGAAGGAAGAAAGCTTACCGAGCACACCCCCAAACTTAAACTTGACAGTGCCCTCATTGTCAGGCTACACCAAGAGGATCAAAATTGTCGGCGCTCCCTAAAAACAAATTATATACAAAACAAAAAGGAAAACAAAAAATATATACAAAAAAGGTGTCCCCCCCCCAAACTTAAGTAAAACAGTGTTTCTACTGTTAAGCGTTGAAATTCAGGATTAGGAGGGAAAGAGAACAGTATCAAGCTATACAAGGCCTTACACAGGCCAAAAGTTAGTACCAACCATTCAAAGATCTTATCGTGATAAAGCAGTGGCTGGTGAAAGAAGGTGAAGTGGAAAGAAATGGAGAATACGCGAGACCGTATGGAGATAGAAGTGGTATTTGGTCTCGGTATATAAGAAGAATAATGGCGGAAGGGAGAAAGAAGTGGAATACGAACTTGAGGGTGGAAATGGATTGAATAAATTAGTACAATCTGCGATGATCGATGTAAAAAGATGGATTGTACTAATCTATCAATATGGCGAGAAATGGGGTCAAATCCCTCAAGATTCGTGAGAAACCATGGGTAAGCCGAACTCGGTAAACCAGACACAGGAAGTGAAAATGATACGGTGTCTTGCCAGGTCGGAACGATAGGAAGGGTGGGGGAAGTGATTGAGGAAGGGTATCGGGTAAGGGTTCAGGAGGGTGTTGACAGTTAACGACAGGGACAGGATGAATTGGAAAATCCGACTCATCAATTAAAACTGGTTCATCCTCAAAACTATCCGCAATATTCTCCTCAAAATTTATCTCATCCATGCAATTTTCAACAAAATCAAGACGTATATGGGGTTCGGGAAAAACAGTTAATGACTCGGGATGATGAATTGGAGAGAAAAACTCAGCCAAATCTATGGGTTCATCATCCAACTTATTCCCCGCGTCAATATCCTCAATCAAGTGAAAATCAATATTCTCAGACACCTCATCAAAAGCATGGATATCAATCAATTCAGGTTCTAGAGTAGAGGTGTAGAGGTCAAAAGGTTGGGGATTGGTTTCACTTGGTAAGGTCCCTTCACATTCGGGTAAATCTGTCACGACCCAAAGTTTGGCCCGTGACCGGCACTTAACCACGTAACGTCTACAGGCGTAACGTGACTAAGGGAACCGAAAACCCAGAAAACAAACCAGTGAAAGTATAGAGTGTGATAAGAAATCTAAGTAAACAATCCCAAGATGACAATATACGACGCCGTAGCGAAGCTCAAGATCCACAAGTGGGAACATCACAGATAGCATAAAACTGCAAAAGAAAAGTCGGCTCACAACGAGCACGACACCAGAACACAAATAAAGTACAACATCGTCCTCACACTGTCTCTAAGTCAAATACATACATGGTAGATGGAGAATACTAGATACAACAATGTACATACAGAAAGATAAACAGATACCGCACAAAACCCACCTATCAGCAAAAGAGCTAGTACACCAACTATGGGGGTATCTGTGTCGAAAGATGCAACCGCAGCCTGCCGCGACTACACCGAAGGGCAACCTGCAATACTGTGGCACAACGGGGGTGAGTTGCCAACTCGTGAATAGAGATAACATATAAAGGTAATCGCGAGCATGCACGTACTACGCTACTCTAACATATGCCAACAGGTGATATCAATATGTGATAAGCAGCATGTGCAATAATCATCCAAGTTCTCTATCAGGTACTGTACTACTGGGTGAGGTACAAATGCTCTATCAGGTAATGCATCTACCGGATGAGGTACAAATGCTTTATCAGGTAATGTAACTACAGGATGAGGTACAAATGCTTTATCAGGTAATGTAACTACAGGATGAGGTACAAATAATAAATGCTGAGCAGGGGAAATATAGTATCTACACGGAATGTCAACGTGGGATATATGTATATCGGTGTCCATCATGCACCCAGATCCCCCAAATAGCTCAGGCGCCGGCACCCTCATCGGCCCTCGAATCCTGTACACCTCTGAGAGTCCCGAGTGCCCAACATCGGCACCCAAATATCATAAATACTCGTGTCCAGCATCGACATGCAAATCCTCATCCATCGGGCCCCGTCAGTCCGGGTCACCCACATCCATCTATAGACTCTGATCAGTATACTCCGGAAAACTGTCAGGTCCAACCAATCACCGGTAGGTAGTGGTCCCTCTGCCAGGCTCACCGTCTACTGCACAGCGAAACCGTTCTCGCCCCGGGGTACCATACCGGGTCCACCATGTACCCGTAATCGGCCTCAACCGCCTCCTCGATTCGGGTTTCCATATATCACTCTAGCACCGAGAAAACACATGGTGGACGCACCGAAATATCATATCAAGGGAACCGGGTTTTTAAATGATTACATATTTGAAATAGCCACGGTTCCCAAATCCAGAAATCACATATAATCCAAACAAATACAAGTCAATGATCCGATATGATATGTGCGTCAAATGTAAATATCCGGTCAAGTTACATATAGATAAGTTACAAGATAATAATCCGATGTGACATATGCATCAGGTATGAATATCAAATCATGTCACATATAATGTGCTACAATGGAATGATCCGATGTGATATGTGTAGCAGGTATGAATATCAAGTCATGTCACAAATAGATGAACTAGAATGCAATGATCCGATGTGATATAGGCATCAAGTATGAATATATGGTCATGTCACAAATAGATGAACTAGAATGCAATGATCCGATGTGATATAGGCATCAAGTATGAATATATGGTCATGTCACAAATAGATGAACTAGAATGCAATGATCCGATGTGATATGTGTAGCAGGTATGAATATCAAGTCATGTCACAAATAGATGAACTAGAATGCAATGATCCGATGTGATATAGGCATCAAGTATGAATATATGGTCATGTCACAAATAGATGAACTAGAATGCAATGATCCGATGTGATATAGGCATCAAGTATGAATATATGGTCATGTCACAAATAGATGAACTAGAATGCAATGATCCGATGTGATATAGGCATCAAGTATGAATATATGGTCATGTCACAAATAGATGAACTAGAATGCAATGATCCGATGTGATATAGGCATAAAGTATGAGTATCAAGTCATGTCACATATAAATGAGCTACAATGCAATGAATCAAATGTGAGGTGTGTAGAAGGTATGCAATGCACTAGCTAGTAACCATGAACATGCAATATATATATAAGGAACACTATAAGGTCCTATCTGCCCTGACGTTGAACGCCATGCGGGCGATATCCCCGTAGATGTGAAATCTACTCACCGTAGTCTCTCGCTAGGTGTAGCCAACAACCTGCTTCCCTTTCTTCACTGCGTCCGCCGTACTCGCCTGCGAACCTAGAATTACACAATATATCATATATAAGCTCGAAATCACACAAACGCGACATTAAAGCCGAACAAGTAACTCGTGTCGCGAACCCAGCGCGCGTGTGCGCGATACGCTAAAACGTGTGGTTACGCGTCTGAAATCACTCCGACGCGTCGCGATACGCAGAAACCCAAAACCCACGCACACGTAACACGCGTGTCGCGAAAGGTTGAAAATACTGGAAAATAGGTATTCAGCTCCAGATTTTGATACAGGAAAGATATTGCAAAACTATATATACCAAAATAACTCACATACAAGCAGAGACCCACACCCCAAACCCCAACCCAAATCTCCCCAATCTGGCCGCAATTTGCGGCCAGAATGCCCATTTCGGCGGCCAGACTTGGGAATTGGGTCCCCAGGTTTGGTTTGTGCACTCTACACCACACATACATGCTACAGTAATCACTAGTTTTGTTCTGAAAAGTCTCGGGTAGCAGCAGATTTCCTATAGTGCCTAATATCAGTTCAAATCACACAATTTGCTCAAAACTGGAATTTTATGGTATTTTGATGAAATCTGAAACAAACCTAGGTCTAATCCCACCCTAATAACTGGTTAACAAGCTAAACAAGTCACCACAACAAAAATTTAACATATTACACAAAAAAACCCTTCAAAAGCACTAAAAAGGCACAAAAAGTGATATTTCTAAACTAAACATGCAAGTTATGGAAATTTGGTGTTAGGGTTAAGATTTTATACCTTTAAAAGACCTTAGAACACCAAGGGTTCCAGCCCCTCCCTCGAGTGTGCAGGTTGGCCCTTGAACACCTCAAAAATCTCAATTTTTCATGTTTTATTGAAGGAAAAAGTATTGATTTGGGTAGGGTTTTGTTTGGGAATCAAGGGGAAGTGAAGAGGAGAAGAAAAGGTGAAGGGAATGGGGGTTTATTTGCTGGAATTCTGCAGAGAATTCAGATGAGGGCAAGAGAGAGAGAGAAGAGGGAAGGAAAGTCAAAGAAAGTCAAGGCCTCACCTAACACCATACCTATTTGTTTTATTAGGAGTTTGGAATTATCAAATGGGGTTAAGATATGAATAAAATGGTGGGGAAAAGATAAATTGCAACCATGCACACAAGAAAATGGTTAACAAGTTAACAAAATCCTAAGTCTCAAAAAGTCTAAGTATGCAAGGTGCCCACTACAAAGGAAAACTTCCAAAATGCTAACACTACCAATAAGAACCATAATAATAATCCTAAGAACCATATATAAATATAAACATGCACGACTGCAAATTATCACCAAAACAACAAGCGGGAAAATCAAAGTGTTACAATCTACCCCCCTTAAAGGAATTCGGTCCCCGAATTTAAAAATCTACCCATACGCACCTTCAAAAAGATGGGGATACCTCTTCCTCATTTCGCTCTTGGTCTCCCAAGTGACCTCCTCCCTGCTCTGGCCACGCCAAAGTACCTTGACGGACGGTATCTCTTTCGACCTCAATTTCCTCACTTGTCGATCCAAGATCATCACTGGCTGCTCTGCATAGGAAAGATCGCGCTCAAGCTGGATCGTCGGGTGCTGAATCGCATGCGAAGGATCATGAAGATATCGGCGGAGCATCGAAACGTGAAATACGGGGTGCACATCTGGAAAACTGGGCGAAAGGGCTAATCGATACGCAACTGCACCAATACGCTCAAGGATCTCGAAGGGGCCTACGTATCTGGGACTAAGCTTCCCCTTCCTCCCAAATCTCATCACGCCCTTCATTGGGGAGACCCTCAAGAAAACATGATCACCAACAGAAAACTCAAGTCTGTGTCGACGACGGTCCGCATAAGATTTCTGCCTACTCTGGGCTGCTTTCATCCTATCGTGAATCAACTGGATCTTCGCTGTCGTCTCCTCAACGATCTGTGGCCCTAAAATACTGCTCTCACTGAGCTCTGTCCAACAAGTAGGCGACCTGTATTTCCTCCAATAAAGAGCCTCAAACGGTGCCATCCGAACGGTCTCCTGGTAGCTGTTGTTGTAGGAGAACTCCACTAAGGGCAAATGATGATCCCAGCTACCTCCGAAGTCTAATACGCATGCTCTGAGCATGTCCTCGAGAGTCTGAATAGTCCGCTCTGACTGTCCGTCGGTCTGCGGATGGAATGCTGGGCTGAAACTCAAGCGAGTGCCCAGAGCCTCCTGAAGCCTCTGCCATAGCCGGCTGGTAAACTGGGTGCCTCTATCGGACACGATGCATGCCGGAACTCCGTGCAGTCGCACAATCTGATCAATGTAAACCTGGGCATACTGAGTAAATCCGAAAGTCGTCTTTACCGGTAGGAAGTGAGCCGCTTTCGTCAAACGATCCACGATCACCCAGATGGAGTCATACCCTCGACTAGTCCTGGGTAGACCCACAATGAAGTCCATAGATATCTGTTCCCATTTCCACTCCGGAATGGGTAATGGCTGTAGCTCTCCCGCGGGCCTCTGGTGCTCAGCCTTGACTTGCTGACAAGTCAGGCATCTCGACACAAAATCTGCGATGTCCCTCTTCATACCGTCCCACCAGTAAACATCTCTCAAGTCATGGTACATCTTGGTGGAACCGGGATGAACACTATATACCGATCGATGTGCATCCTCAAGAATCTCGCGCCGCAATCCCTCAGCATCCGGTACGCACAGTCTAGCCCCAAATCGTAGTATCCCCTGATCGTCGATCACGAACTCGAAAAATCTGCCCTGTCCCATCTGTGTCCTGATCTTTGAACAGCGGTCATCACTGTGCTGTGCCTCGTATATACGGTCAAGCAACTGTGGGCGTGCACGAACATGCGCCATCTGTCCCCCGCTCGGCGTAAACTCAAACTGTACCCGGCTGTCACATAAGATCTGCCAATCTGCCGACGACTGCCTCTGCACTGCGCTCACACAAGATAGACTACCCCCGGGCCTCCTGCTCAACGCATCTGCCACTACATTCGCCTTGCCCGGGTGATATAAGATCTCACAATCGTAGTCCTTCACTAACTCCATCCTGTCTAAGGTTCAGGTCTCGCTGCTGAAATATGTACTTTAAGCTTTTGTGGTCAGTGAATATCTGGCACGACTCTCCATACAGATAATGTCGCCAGATCTTGAGTGCAAAGACCACCGCAGCCATCTCCAGATCATGAGTAGGGTAATTCTGTTCATGTTTCTTTAATTGCCGTGAAGCATACGCAATCACCTTGTCATGCTGCATCAAAACGCATCCCAGCCCCACTCGTGAAGCATCGCAGTAGACCGCAAATCCGCCTGATCCTGAAGGCAAAGATAGCACTGGTGTCGTGGTCAGTAGAGCCCGTAACTGCTGGAACTGCGCTCACACTCCTCTGTCCAATCAAAGTGAACTCCCTTCCGGGTCAACCCGGTCAACGGTGTAGCAATGCGAGAGAAGTCCTGCACAAATCGCCTGTAATAACCTGCTAGCCCTAGAAAGCTGCGAACCTCCGTCACTGACGTGGGTCTAGGCCAACTCCGAACTGCCTCTATTTTTCTCGGGTCGACACATATACCATCTCGTGTAATCACGTGGCCCAAGAAGTCTACGCTGTCTAGCCAGAAGGCACACTTGGAGAATTTGGCGAAAAGCTGATGCTCCCTCAAGGTCTGCAGCGAAATCCGCAGGTGCTGCTCGTGCTCCTCTCTACTCCGAGAATACACCAAGATATCGTCAATAAACACTATAATGAACAGATAAAGATACGGCCGAAAAATACGGTTCATCATGTCCATAAATGCTGCTGGCGCGTTGGTGAGTCCGAACGACATCACCAAAAACTCATAATGGCCGTAACGTGTGCGGAAAGCTGTCCTAGGAATGTCCTCCTGTCGAACCCGCAGCTGATGGTAGCCTGATCGCAAATCGATCCTCGAAAAGTATCCTGCCCCCTGAAGCTGGTCGAACAAATCGTCGATGCGTGGCAAAGGATATCTGTTCCGCACTGTCACCCTGTTCAGCTGGCAGTAGTCAATACACAAACGCATGCTGTCGTCCTTCTTCTTGACGAACAGGAATGGAGCACCCCAAGGAGAAACACTGGGTCGAATAAGTCCCTTATCTAGCAAGTCCTGCAACTGACCCTTCAACTCTCTAAGTTCCGCCGGGGCCATCCGATAAGGCGGTACTGAAATAGGCCCCATGCCAGGAACCAAATCAATGCAGAAAGAAATATCACGCTCGGGCGGTAGCCCAGGAAGCTCGTCAGGGAACACATCAGGGAACTCGCTAACCACCGGAACCTGATCCAGAGGAACCTCTGTAGCTCTAGTATCGCAAACATATGCGAGAAATCCCTGACATCCCTTCCGCAAAAGCTGTCAAGCGCGAACAGAAGAAATCACACGGTGAGGGGTGGCACCACGGTCCCCCAACACAACAACAACCGACTCGCCGGGAAAACAAAATCGAACTGTCTTCTCGCGGCAGTCAACAGAGGCATAGCACGTGGCTAACCAATCCATGCCCAAAAGAACGTCGAAGTCCAACATCTCAAGAAGGATCAAGTCGACCGGCAACTCTCTCTCGCCAATACGGACGGTACAGGATCGAAACACGTGCCTAGCAACAAACGACTCTCCCACAGGAGTAGTCACAACAAGCGGCTGGCCAAGCAAACCGGACTCTCTACCCAAACTCGGCACAAAGTGTGTGGATACGTACGAGTGCGTGGATCCGGGATCGAACAACACGTGTGCTTCAACCGAACATACAGAAAGGATACCTGAGACCACCGCATTGGACGCCTGCGCGTCCTGATGCGTCAAAGCAAACACTCGCGCCTGTCCTCCACCTGCAACTGACTGTCCCCTGCCGGCAGCTGGTTGTCCTCTACCTCGGCCACCTCGTCCTCTATGAACAAATCCTCCACGACCACGACCTCTCCGTGCATGCGTCTGATGCGGAGTAACAGCAGGTACTATCGGCAATGCCGTCTGGGGTGGTGAAGGTGGTAATGTAACATGCGGTGCTGCCGCCCCACTCCGGGGTACCTCAGGACAATCTCGCACACGATGATAAGAACTCCCGCAATGGTAACATCCCGATGACGGTCTCTGGCCCTCCTGGGAATAGGAGCTAAACAATCGGCCTCGTCTCGAATCTTTGCCACCTGCAAGGTGCCTGTCACGACGCTGGAATGGCCGTCTCTGCACTGACGTATCTGCACGAACTCTCTTCGGCCCTGGAACTGCCGAAGTCTCAGCAAGGCGCTCCTCTACTAATAATGCCGCATCAACTGCTGCTGCGTATGTCTCGTAATGCTGCGCGCTGATAGCAAGGAATAATGGTGTGAGCAAACCTCGGACAAATCTCTTAACTCGCAACTCCTCAGTAGCCACTAGGTACGGGGCATAGATAGCTAGCTCTGTGAACAGCACGTCGTACTCTTCCACTGACATCCCTGGTGTCTGGCGCAAGGACTCAAATCTGCGTGCTCGAGCATCCCTAACACTCTGAGGAAGAAAACGGGCAAGGAATAGCGCTACAAACTCGGTCCAGGTCATAGGAGGAAGACCTGCTGCTCTGCCCTTCTCAACTGAATCACACCACTTCTGTGCAAGACCTTCTAGGCGAAAGCTCGCTAACTCGACCCATCTCGCATCCACGCATCTAAGTGAACGACATATACGGGCCATCTTATCAAGGAAAGACTGGGGGTCCTCGGCTGTGTCGGTGCCTGTGAAAACCGGAGGTTTTAGCCTCATGAACTCTGATAGAGATACCGTAATCACCTCCGTGGCTGCAGGGGCAACTGGCTTTGTGGTAGGTACCATCGTGGTCGCTGGAACAGGTGGGGCTACCTCTGGTCGCTGTGCTTGAAGCGTCTCAACTAGCGATCCTATCATCTCGCGCATCTCATGCATGCTAGATCCCACCGTCTGGCGCATCTCCTGCACACCAGCCCCTAGCGTGGCGATATGATCTGTCAAAGGAGGAACAGTCTGCTCAGGTACAACGGGTGCACTACCCGGATCAGTCCTCGTCTCGGACGAGTCAACTCGAATCTCGGCCCTCGCGGCCGCTCTCTGCGCCCTCGTAGTCTTTGGCGGCATATTGGCTGAAAGGAACAATAGGATTCGATAAGGATACGGAAATCGAATCACGAGAATGTATATACTCAAGAAGGAAATTTATATAAACAAGTCCTAAGGTCGCGTAGGCGGAGTACCGTGTCGTGAGTATGCCGCGGAACATACACACGCTACGCTACCCTGCCGCAGCTACCTACTCCATCATACCAGGGTCATCCTACACTCCGAAAGGTAAAACCTACGCTCTGATACCAACTTTGTCACGACCCAAAGTTTGGCCCGTGACCGGCACTTAACCACGTAACGTCTACAGGCGTAACGTGACTAAGGGAACCGGAAACCCAGAAAACAAACCAGTGAAAGTATAGAGTGTGATAAGAAATCTAAGTAAACAATCCCAAGATGACAATATACGACGCCGTAGCGAAGCTCAAGATCCACAAGTGGGAACATCACAGATAGCATAAAACTGCAAAAGAAAAGTCGGCTCACAACGAGCACGACACCAGAACACAAATAAAGTACAACATCGTCCTCACACTGTCTCTAAGTCAAATACATACATGGTAGATGGAGAATACTAGATACAACAATGTACATACAGAAAGATAAACAGATACCGCACAAAACCCACCTATCAGCAAAAGAGCTAGTACACCAACTATGGGGGTATCTGTGTCGAAAGATGCAACCGCAGCCTGCCGCGACTACTCCGAAGGGCAACCTGCAACACTGTGGCACAACGGGGGTGAGTTGCCAACTCGTGAATAGAGATAACATATAAAGGTAATCGCGAGCATGCACGTACTACGCTACTCTAACATATGCCAACAGGTGATATCAATATGTGACAAGCAGCATGTGCAATAATCATGCAAGTTCTCTATCAGGTACTGTACTACTGGGTGAGGTACAAATGCTCTATCAGGTAATGCATCTACCGGATGAGGTACAAATGCTTTATCAGGTAATGTAACTACAGGATGAGGTACAAATGCTTTATCAGGTAATGTAACTACAGGATGAGGTACAAATAATAAATGCTGAGCAGGGGAAATATAGTATCTACACGGAATGTCAACGTGGGATATATGTATATCGGTGTCCATCAATGCACCCAGATCCCCCAAATAGCTCAGGCGCCGGCACCCTCATCGGCCCTCGAATCCTGTACACCTCTGAGAGTCCCGAGTGCCCAACATCGGCACCCAAATATCATAAATACTCGTGTCTAGCATCGACACGCAAATCCTCATCCATCGGGCCCCGTCAGTCCGGGTCACCCACATCGATCTATAGACTCTGATCAGTATACGCCGGATAACTGTCAGGTCCAACCAATCACCGGTAGGTAGTGGTCCCTCTGCCAGGCTCACCGTCTACTGCACAGCGAAACCGTTCTCGCCCCGGGGTACCATACCGGGTCCACCATGTACCCGTAAACGGCATCAACCGCATCCTCGATTCGGGTTTCCATATATCACTCTAGCACCGAGAAAACACATGGTAGACGCACCGAAATATCATATCAAGGGAACCGGGTTTTTAAATGATTACATATTTGAAATAGCCACGGTTCCCAAATCCAGAAATCACATATAATCCAAACAAATACAAGTCAATGATCCGATATGATATGTGCGTCAAATGTAAATATCCGGTCAAGTTACATATAGATAAGTTACAAGATAATAATCCGATGTGACATATGCATCAGGTATGAATATCAAATCATGTCACATATAATGTGCTACAATGCAATGATCCGATGTGATATGTGTAGCAGGTATGAATATCAAGTCATGTCACAAATAGATGAACTAGAATGCAATGATCCGATGTGATATAGGCATCAAGTATGAATATATGGTCATGTCACAAATAGATGAACTAGAATGCAATGATCCGATGTGATATAGGCATCAAGTATGAATATATGGTCATGTCACAAATAGATGAACTAGAATGCAATGATCCGATGTGATATGTGTAGCAGGTATGAATATCAAGTCATGTCACAAATAGATGAACTAGAATGCAATGATCCGATGTGATATAGGCATCAAGTATGAATATATGGTCATGTCACAAATAGATGAACTAGAATGCAATGATCCGATGTGATATAGGCATCAAGTATGAATATATGGTCATGTCACAAATAGATGAACTAGAATGCAATGATCCGATGTGATATAGGCATCAAGTATGAGTATCAAGTCATGTCACATATAAATGAGCTACAATGCAATGGATCAAATGTGAGGTGTGTAGAAGGTATGCAATGCACTAGCTAGTAACCATGAACATGCCATATATATATAAGGAACACTATAAGGTCCTATCTGCCCTGACGTAGAACGCCATGCGGGCGATATCCCCGTAGATGTGAAATCTACTCACCGTAGTCTCTCGCTAGGTGTAGCCAACAACCTGCTTCCCTTTCTTCACTGCGTCCGCCGTACTCGCCTGCGAACCTAGAATTACACAATATATCATATGTAAGCTCGAAATCACACAAACGCGACATTAAAGCCGAACAAGTAACTCGTGTCGCGAACCCAGCGCGCGTGTGCGCGATACACTAAAACGTGTGGTTACGCGTCTGAAATCACTCCGACGCGTCGCGATACGCAGAAACCCAAAACCAACGCACACGTAACACGCGTGTCGCGAAAGGTTGAAAATACGGGAAAATAGGTATTCAGCTCCAGATTTTGATACAGGAAAGATATTGCAAAACTATATATACCAAAATAACTCACATACAAGCAGAGACCCACAACCCAAACCCCAACCCAAATCTCCCCAATCTGGCCGCAATTTGCGGCCAGAATGCCCATTTCGGCGGCCAGACTTGGGAATTGGGTCCCCAGGTTTGGTTTGTGCACTCTACACCACACATACATGCTACAGTAATCACTAGTTTTGTTCTGAAAAGTCTCGGGTAGCAGCAGATTTCCTACAGTGCCTAATATCAGTTCAAATCACACAATTTGCTCAAAACTGGAATTTTATGGTATTTTGATGAAATCTGAAACAAACCTAGGTCTAATCCCACACTAATAACTGGTTAACAAGCTAAACAAGTCACCACAACAAAAACTTAACATATTACACAAAAACCCCCTTCAAAAGCACTAAAAAGGCACGAAAAGTGATATTTCTAAACTAAACATGCAAGTTATGGAAATTTGGTGTTAGGGTTAAGATTTTATACCTTTAAAAGACCTTAGAACACCAAGGGTTCCAGCCCTTCCCTCGAGTGTGCAGGTTGGCCCTTGAACACCTCAAAAATCTCAATTTTTCATGTTTTATTGAAGGAAAAAGTATTGATTTGGGTAGGGTTTTATTTGGGAATCAAGGGGAAGTGAAGAGGAGAAGAAAAGGTGAAGGGATGGCGGTTTATTTGCTGGAATTCTGCAGAGAATTCAGATGAGGGAAAGAGAGAGAGAAGAGGGAAGGAAAGTCAAAGAAAGTCAAGGCCTCACCTAACACCATACCTATTTGTTTTATTAGGAGTTTGGAATTATCAAATGGGGTTATGATATGAATAAAATGGTGGGGAAAAGATAAATTGCAACCATGCACACAAGAAAATGGTTAACAAGTTAACAAAATCCTAAGTCTCAAAAAGTCTAAGTATGCAAGGTGCCCACTACAAAGGAAAACTTCCAAAATGCTAACACTACCAATAAGAACCATAATAATAATCCTAAGAACCATATATAAATATAAACATGCACGACTACTAATTATCACCAAAACAACAAGCGGGAAAATCAAAGTGTTACAAAATCAAACACTACAAAGTCGCACAACTCATTCATCATTCTATCTTCAATTGATAAATCATGTGGGATACTCGATAGACTTTCAAAACAGGAGTTGTGGGATTCAATTTGGGACGGGTAGATTTGATTTGGAAGGGGGTACATCTCACTCTCTCTACTCAAATTCACAGCCTGTCCTGCCGCTTCTTCATACATTGGAAAATCTGGAGCTAGTTGAAAACTAGCTACCGGGTCACTAGGTTGTATGAGGGCGGCCATGGACGCATTCAAATCCATTATCTGTTGGCTTGACGCTACCCTAAAGTCTTCCAACGACTGTTCCAGACTAGACATGGGTTGTGAAGGAGTTTCAGTAAAAGATTCAAAGTTGTATGGATACTGAAAATTCCCAAACGGCTGTGTAAAAGCAATGTCTAGGGAAGGTGCAAAAGTTGGGTAGGACTGGTAGGAATTGAATGGTTGGACAGGGGTAGGATCAACATTTGGATAAGAAGGTGAATGAAATTGTTGATCCCAAGAATTTGAAGTGGTGACAGGAGTGAAAGATCGGCTACGAGATTGTTCAATACGTTCTGCAATAGACATAGGTCTTGGAGTTGCAACATGACTCGAAGAAGAGGTGAATGTATGAAATGGTTGATACGAAGTGGATTGCGGAGTCAAATTGTTTGTCCTAGACGCGTCTATCCGATATCTCAATGAAATTTTGGGCATGGAGGGGTCGTTCGAAGTTCGGCCAAAGCAAGACCCGTAGGATGTAATGTCTGGTTGTGGGTACCAAAGTTCGGCAAGAGTTTTGCGAGGTGGAGTACCCATGATATGAAGAGAGAAATGAAAGAAAGGTAGAGAAAAGGAGAGGAAAAAGAATGTGAATTTTTTATTTTTTTTAAAAATTTTTTTTAGTTAGATATTAACAAAAGAATGAAATATACACACAAAAAGAATATGGACAAAAACAATCACGACACAAAAATACCACACACCTAATCGTTCTAGGGTTCACCTAGGCCAACTAGGCCTGCTCCAGAACTTGATTGTCGAAGTAAAACTGTGTCGAGAAACGGGCTCAAGATACACTGATCACGAGGCCAGGCAAGTGCAGAGATAAGGGGAGGTTTTCCAACGCTTTCGCGAAGTTCCTTAATTAAATAACCCTTTCTCTTTTGGCGGTTTCGCCGTTAACACTTTCCTAGACACCTCGTAAATAATATACCGTTAAGCGAGGTTCTAAACACAGTTAACTTCTCCTAGTGAGCGCGAAGTCCTTAAGGCTTAAAGTCTAATTTCTTTTAAATTTTGTGCGGGTAAACGTTATGCTCAAGTTCATGATTTGTGGGCCACGGAATAGGTGATGAAATCCTTTACCGTATATTGTGGGGTTCGCTTGCCCTTAAGTCCATATTAATGTATGCAATACGCAATTCAATAAAAATTCTATAAAGAATCAAACTATCGTTTTTTAGTTTAAGCGCGGCACTGCAACAAATACGGGTTTGTCAATTTTTAGCGTTTGCTAGCGAACTTGCAAAGAATCCTGCAAAGAATAGTATATTGGATGCGTCGGATTTGAGAAGAAGGTGTTAGTAAAGTACGAACCGTTAAGTTTTGGGTTAGGAAACCCCCGTTGAATCAAATCCGGTAAGCTTGAAAAGTTCGCTTGCGCGGGTCAAACTACCCGGATCTTTGGCACTGTACTTTGCAATCACCTTAGCCTTGAACGTACACTTTGCTCCCCACAATCGCCGTTTGCAAATCCGCAAAAATCTGCAGACTTTATCACAAAAATTATCTAAAAAAACAAAAAGAATTTTTTTTAATATTTATAAATATATACAAAAATAATATTAACCCGAATAACAAGAAAGAAAATACGCTACCGTCTCCCCGGCAACGGCGCCATTTGATTGAAAGAATTAAAGTTAACCGCAATCAAGACGGTGTCGCTATGCAGCTAGCCGGTTGAGCACGGGTCGATCCACAGGGAGATGGTTGTATTTCCGTTCTTGTTTTAGACGAGTCAATAAAGAATTTGTTTGAGTTTGTTCCAATCTAACCTATGTGTATTATTTGCAAGTATAAAGTTGTTAATAAATTATACGAAAGTGTAAGCTAAAGATATCCGTACTCAAAACCTTTGAGCCGAGTCTTAACCGATTGAAGCTAGAGCAATCTGCAACAACGTGGATTAGGGGATTTAAGCCCGGTATTCGTGGAATCCGGCTTATTTACCCCTGTCCTTCCGTTCTTGTCTCTTGCTTTTGCCTCCGGCCAAACCGAACGCAACCGGTCGCGGTTAGGAATCACCGTTACCTTGTTAGGGTAGGGTGCCTAACGGAGCGCTTGCGTAACGTTTGGGTGGAGTTCAAAGGAAAATAACGGGAAAAGAAAACGAGCAAAGAAACATTAACTTACAATACCGTATTTGTTCTTAACAACGATAATTACAACCATTCACAAAATGAACAAAAAAGAGAGAACAAAAAGAAAAGGGAAAAGATAAGATTTCAAGTAAGTAAGTGCATGAATTTAAATTGCAAGAAAGTAAAGCAAGGTAAAAAAAAGCAAGTAATAAAAAGCAAGAAAGAAAACTGGAAACTAGAATTCCAGACAAGCATGGGATCAATAGCCAACCCTTAAACTTGTAAGCTCAATCAAGAGGTTGCAAGATCAAGAGAAGGGTAAAGAACTCATGTGAAGTGAAGAACTAATTCCATAAGAAAATACAACCCTTGAGATCAATAATAACCTTTAACCTTTCAAGCTCAATGAAGAGGTTGAAAGATCTAGAGGAAGCAAAAATCTCAACGGGAAGCTAAAGAAATAAGAATGATACAAAAACCCTCATCTTTATTCACATCCACTCAATGCTCTCACTACATTTCCATGGAGGAAGAATGAAGAAGAAGAAGAAGAAGAAGAACTAAAACTACACTAAAGTGGCTAAAAGAATGAGCACCCTTGGCTTTGCTCAGAACCAGGGTATTTATAGGAGGGGAATGGGAAACCTAGGGCAATAATCTGCCCATAAATAAAATGACCAAACAGTCCCCAAAAGATTACGGAGAGAGGACCCCACATGGCCGCGGTTCCGCGGCCTAAGCCTGCTTAGGCCGCGGTTCCGCGGCCGTATAGTGGTTTGTCTTTTCTCTGTGTTTGAAATCTTTAAACTGCAACAAGTCTTCCAGAATATCTTCAGATTTCTTTGTTCAAGATTGCATTATTTTCTTTACTTTTGACTTCTAACTCACTCGAGCTCCGCACACCCATTGATTCTTGTGCAGCCCCCCTCGTGCTCTGTGCTTGTCCGAGACACGAATGACCAGTGTCATATGTCTTGTCTCTGGAACTGGTACTCGGCACTGGACGGATATGGATGACCGGAACCCGGCTTTTATCTGCTGTCAATAGATGTTCTGTATTTGGTGTAACTGTGGAGATTTTATCTTAATTTGCAATATTTGTACTAGAATCCTGTAATCTGTAAATATGTAACAAACATGGATTAAAAGCACCAACCTATAAACACACGAGCATAAGAATGGGCGGTATAAAATGTAATATTCTGGTTTGAACACCAGGGCAAGCGAGATATACTGGTAGGTTTCCAGTGTTATCTCAGGGTGTTCTGGGCTTCACTCCGACACGACTTGTACCGCTTTTAGGGGACTGGCGTTCACCGCCCCCTAGGCCCGCCATACGATGTATCAGACGAACAGACCAGACTGTATGGACATTGTCACATTCAGACTCAGTAGGAGTTCAGATGGGTTTCACCTCGTCCGTCTTCTTATCGGCATCTACGTGGGGACCGTTACGCACAGCTAGTGCCTCTTGCGGTCTGTGGTTAAACCCACTGCCAGCGTAGTGTCGAGTCTTTAGAGTCCCACACAGAGGGCTATTCGCCTTTGGGCAAAACAGAGTAGAGGTCGCATGGTTTTGCGACAGGGTTCGTTCTCATCCGCGCACTTGTGCACGTTTGGCGTCCGGACGGATATTACTAGCGGGCTCTGGTTTGAGCCAGATCCTAGTATATGTTTTGGGGTTATTTTTATTTCATAGTATTCATGTTCCTCGGAACAAGAATTCGGGTGTGTATGCACTGTTGATTGAGGCGGAGGAAGAGAAATTTCATTAGGGTTTCGGAACGGGTGTGTATGCACAGTTGACAATCGTCTTTTTCCAAACACTAATGAATTTGTGATATATCAATTAATAATATTAATTAAATGAAATTGTGTCATGGTTGGGTTTGTTGACTTATTGACCAAGGTTGACTTGTTGACCATGGTTGAAACATTGACTATCATCATTACACATCAAAGATGCTCTTTGATTCTAGCAAAACCATTTAATGTGAAATGATAATAGTCTTATCAAACCTTCCATCAACTTTTCATTTAGATTAATTTTATTAATTTGATAATTCACTAGATATTGTTATGGTTGTAAAAAACCATTTCATTCTATCATATTGATTCTCTCTCCTCTCTTCTTCCTCCTCCTCTAGTTCAAAGGAGATCCATTCTCATGTGTTGAGAAACCTCTCCTTTAGATAAAATACTCTAAACCACTCTCTACTCATTCTAGGGTTGAAGGTCTAGCAAGCCAAAGACCTTAGTTCTCTCAAAGTTCGAGAAAGGAGCCCAAGGTTGAACCCTCAGGTGGATCCATCTTTGATGGAAGAAGGCGACGAGGATAGCACCATCGAACCACTACAAAAAGTTCAAGAAGAAGGAGTTCAAGTGAGGTATAACCCCTAACCGAGTAGATAAATCTCTTGTTAGGTTGCTAGTGTGTAGTTTAGCCAAGATCCGTTTTTGTAGTCCATGTTACCCAAACCCTAAAAAATCGTTTTTCACCATTTCCGCAAGCCCGAAAGAACCGGGAGAGGTAACGTGGACTTACAGTGGTATCAGAGCCTAACTAAACACACCCTAGCATGTTAGCAAAGTATTTAGAATATCGACCGAACGAAAAAACCGCAAAACACCCCGGAAAACCCTAGTTGCTGCCTATTATTTTCCTGCTCAAAAATTAAAAAATCATGTGTTAAAAATCGGCTCTGGCTTTTATATAAACAGGTATGAAAAACGATCGCACGAGCCGACCAAGTCGCCGCGGTTCCGCGGCAGAAGCTTGCTTCTGCCGCGGATCCGCGGCCGACTTGACTCAGCCGTAGATCGTTTCTCCTGCAGTTTGTTTCTGGGGGTGTTTTGGGATTTTTGGGATGGTTTGTTTCTGCCCAGATTTTCCAGAGAACCAATTTGTTTTTGGGGTGGCTACAAATCCATATTTTTGTCGATTTTCTGTAGACTTTGGCTAATGGTTATATCTGTAATGTTTTATATGTATTGAACGTCTACTAATCGCTATACGTCGATTAGTGGGGGTTATACATATCTGTGATCTGTGATGTTGATGGTTTGTGTATATGAATTTGTTGGATTGTCGCGGATGAATAGACGGGGTGAATTGTGAGATGAGAGTTTTTGTTTATCTTTCAATTCTTGTAATATGTAAATTGATGTAATATTATTTTTGGCCGCACAACCGGGTCGGGGTTGTAGCCGTCATTGTATAATTTCTTTTTACTGTTTTTGCTCCTAGGATAGACCCAAGGTGGGGTGCACAAACTATCGGGTATCTCGAAGTGCCGAGTGGCCTACTCACGTCGTTGAGGGAGCTTGCTCCACTTCGGATATTTGGCGGGTAGTTTGCCGCACCCGTAGGGGTCTAGGGTGGGGTTTTGGCTATTCATCGCGACCGTGTAATCCGCTTTTTGTTACAGGCTCGTACAAATTGCGGATTCCTAGTATATCCAATGTATTCATCTGTGATCTGAAATGGCTATCATTGCAACATATCTGTGTATGATATTATTTAGACGTTGCTTATGTTTTGCAGCCGCGCTAGCCCAGCCCCCGCTCTGTCGTTAGTTAAGTAACCTAACGGGTGATGACGGGGCCCCAAGGCGAATGCGAATGGCATAAGCGTACGTCATATTTTGGTTGTTTTCTGCAATGGTAGGATTAAATGATGGGACGCATTAAAAGAACTAATGCAAGAAAAATAAACCAAGTAAAAGTCATTGGAACACTTTCAAAACCACTCGGTTTCTTTTCAAAATAACTTTTAAACGCGGAGCTTAAACCACTCCATTTAAAAGCTATCTCGTTCCATCAATTATATCAAGTTCACTACGTTCATTGTTTCGCCAAAACCATTCGTAGCCCTCCGTCGTTTCACATGGATGGTCAATAGTATTCAAGCTATGTTTGTTGGCCAAAGTCAAGGCATAGTGATTGGTAGCTATTGGGCATTCATGTGCAGCATAGATAGATGTGTTGGTTTGGGACAGTCGTACTGCCTTGTTGGCCAAAGTCAAGGGTAGGTGCGGGTTGGTTCAAATTAACCTGGAGAATGACGGGTGGAACTTGACATGTGACTTATGATTTGTTGGCCAAAGTCAAGGTCATAAGAGCATGGGGCAAAAATCCACATCAGGAGTTTCAAAAGAACTGAAACTTGCTAGCGCTGCATACCATTTGGAGTGTGATGATTCTCGTAGGATTCCTTCAGTTTTACCATGCAATGATATTTGGATCCCGATCCTACTGTGAGTATATGCTACTCCTCGGGAAATTTCTCACTAAACGATCAATGCTATAAACCTAGTAGGTGTCTAGAAAGGTGTTAGCAGGGCTACGCCCCCAGGGAAAAGTGGTTCTTAAATTAAGGAACTTCGCGAAAGCGTTGGAAAACCTCCCTCGAAGTACCGACACCAGCCTGGCCGAACGGTTAAGCAAGTATTGTGCGGTGAAATTGATCCTGACTAATTCTGATCCTGACTAATTCTTACTTTTTGGTTTGAGGAGTGATTCGAGAGACAGTGGGAGCCATCCTGTTTAGACAAATTAAAAACCACTCTAAACTTGCAAGAGCATCGTGCTAAAGTGTTTCTTCTCACTCTCCTAATTGCAGCGACCATTCATCATGACTGGACTTAAGTTACTACTAGATAAAAACATACTGACAGGGCCAAACTACAAAGATTGGCTCAGGAATGTCAAGATGGCAATCACCTACGACAAGTTGGGGTATCTCCTTACCACCAAAGCTCCCCCCGTCCCAGGTCCCACCTCCAGTGTCGCGGATAAGGAAATCCATAAGACTTGGGAGATAGATAGCGCGAAGGCCAAATGCCTTGTACTGGCCTCTATGGACAACGAACATCAGAGGAGGCATGAGAATATGGACCTCGAATCCATATTTCTCCATACAAAAGAACTGTATAGAGAGCAATCTCGTATCGCAAGATACGAAGTGTCGAAGTAGTTGTGTTCGGCAAGATTGGCCGTCAGATCATCGGTAGCGGAACACGTGCTTAAGATGATTGGCTTCATTGAGGAGCTCGCGGACCTTGGGACCACGTTGGAGAATGAGCTCTATACGGACTTGATTCTTCTGTCCCTTCCTTCCACTTACGCCCAGTTCATCCTGAATTTCAACTTACAAGAAAAAGAAGTTGAACTTTCAGAACTCCTCAACATGCTGAGGAGTGCAGAGGGCACCCTACAGAAAGGTAGGGAAACATCCACTTTGTTTGTAGGAGGATCTTCCTCTTCTAAGTCCAGGGCGAAAGCCAAGGGAAAGAAGAAGAAAGCCCCCGCCAAACCAAGGGGCGGTGTTAGTAAAGTGGATACGAAGGGAAAGGTGAAAGCAACAAAGGTAGCGGGGAAACTTGTGGATAAAGAAGAATGCTTTTACTGTCACAAGAGTGGACACTGGAAGAAAGATTGCAGGGCTTGGAAAGCCAGAACACAGGAACTGAAGCATGTTGCGGCTTCGGCTTCAGGTGTGTATGTTATTGAAAACTGTCTATCTATAAACTCTACTTCCTGGGTATTGGATACCGGATCAGGATCTCATATCTGTAATTCTTTGCAGGCATTGAGAAACCGTAGGGTTTTGAAGGCAGGTGACATGACCCTCAAAGTTGCAAACGGAGCTGGCATGGATGCTAAGGCCGTGGGGGACTATCACCTGGGGTTGTCAGATGGACACGTTTTGGTTTTGCGTAATTGCTATTTTGTACCCAACGCAACTTGTAATATCATTTCTGTATCTTTGACTTCTAAAGAAGGTTATGAATTTGCGTTTGTAAGTAATGTTGTAAACATTCACCTTAATCAAGTTCTGATTGGGTCAGGTACATTAAGCAATGGAATATACGTATTAAACAAACCGCAGATTTTCAATGTCCAGAATACACACAAAAGAAAGTCTCCGGAAATAAATCAGACTTTCTTATGGCATTGTAGACTAGGTCACATCAATGAGAGAAGGTTGACGAAGTAACATACAGAAGGATATTTGAATCCGTTCGAATATCAATCATATGCCACTTGTCAATCCTGTCTCAAAGGAAAGATGACAAAGACTCCGTTTACTGGACACGGAGTAAGAGAGAGCGAGCTCTTGGGACTCGTACACAGCGACGTGTGCGGTCCAATGTCTACACATGCGCGAAGCGGTTATTCTTACTTCATTACTTTTACGGATGACTTTTCAAGGTACGGTTATGTCTTCTTAATGAAACATAAGTCCGAAGCCTTTGGAAAATTCCAGGAATATAAGAATGAAGTAGAAAAACAAACCGGCAAAAGTATCAAGATTCTAAGATCGGATCGAGGTGGTGAATACTTGAGTGCCGAGTTCTTGGACTATTTAAAAGAGAATGGAATTCTCTCTCAGCTTACTCCTCCATACACTCCGCAACATAACGGTGTATCGGAGAGACGGAACCGGACCCTATTGGATATGGTACGTTCCATGATGAGTAACGCTGAGTTACCGCGATCATTCTGGGGATATGCACTAGAATCAGCTGCATACCTTTTGAACCGAGTTCCCACTAAGACTGTGCTTACTACACCATATCCAATATGGTGTGGGAAGAGACCCTATCTTAATCACATTAAGACATGGGGATGTCCAGCTTTTGTCAAAAAGCAGCATGCGGACAAGCTCGAGGCACGCTCAGTACAGTGCAAGTTTGTGGGATATCCAAAGAACTCCAAGGGATATTTTTTCTATTGCGAAGAGGAACATAAGATCTATGTTTCTCGTCATGCCCATTTCTTGGAAACTGAATTTTTGGAAAATCAGATAAGTGGGAGCGCAATAGAACTGGAAGAAATTCCAGAACCACAGACTATTACTGAAAGCTTAGTGGAACCAGAGGGTTCAAAAGAAAATGACATTCCTACGCCTCTCCGCAGGAGTAGTAGGCAGTCTCATCCGCCCGAGATATACTACGGTTTTCTCATAGACGGGGATAGAGAGGATTGCATCATTGATTATGATGAGCCGACTAGCTCCCAGCAAGCTATTCAGAGCGTTGACTCGGTAAAATGGCTGGATGCAATGCGGATCGAAATGGAGTCCATGTACACCAACAAAGTATGGACGTTGGACATTGCTCCAGATGGGGTGAAACCCGTAGGATGCAAGTGGATCTTCAAAAGGAAGATTGGTGTAGATGGACAGGTTGAGACCTATAAATCTAGACTGGTTGCAAAGGGTTTTCGTCAAAGACCTGGTTTGGACTATGACGAGACCTTTTCTCCAGTAGCTATGCTGAAATCCATTCGGATCCTTCTTGCCATTGCTGCCTTCCACGATTATGAGATCTGGCAAATGGACGTAAAGACCGCTTTTCTAAATGGAAATTTAGAGGAGTGTGTCTAGATGGACCAGCCAGAGGGTTTCATTCAGAGTGGGAGCAGCGGAAAGGTGTGCAAGTTGCTTAAGTCCATCTATGGACTAAAGCAGGCATCGCGGAGTTGGAACATCTGTTTTGATGAGACGGTCAAGAAATTTGGCTTTATCAAAAATCCAGATGAACCATGCATCTATAGTAGATTTGTAGCGAGAACTGTAGTATTCCTCGTTTTATACGTGGATGGCATTCTCTTAATAGGAAATGACATTCCTATGCTACAATCTGTCAAGGGGTTCTTGTCACACAGGTTCTCCATGAAAGACCTGGGTGATGCCTCATACATTCTGGGGATCCGGATATATCGTGACAGATCCAAGAGGATACTGGAACTTTCACAGTCCAGGTACATCGACACCATACTGAAAAGATTCAGTATGGAAGATTCCAAGCGCGGTAATCTACCGGCTTGTCACGGGATCACCCTCTCCAAAGAGATGTATCCCAAGACTGATTTGGAAAGGGATCTCACGTCTATTATACCCTACGCTTCTGCGGTAGGCTCTATAATGTATGCGATGTTGTGTACCAGACCAGATGTGGCTTATGCACTGAGTGTGGTAAGCAAGTATCAGTCAAACCCTGGGGAGAAATACTGGATAGAGGTAAAGAACATTCTCAAGTACCTGAGAAGGACTAAGGAGGTGTTCTTGGTGTATGGCGGAAAAGACCTCCAGATTGAAGCCTTTGCTGACTCCAGCTTCCAGAGTGACAAGGATGATTCCAAGTCCATGTCGCGCTTTGTCTTTACCCTCAACATTGGGGCGGTGTGTTGGAAGAGTTCCAAACAGGAAACTGATGCTGACTCGACTATGGAAGCGGAATATATCGCTGCATCTGATGCCGCAAAAGAAGCCGTCTGGATAAGGAAGTTCTTGAAAGAACTTCAGGTGGTTCCGTCCATTGTTGACCTAATACCACTGTATTGCGACAACAACGGGGCTATAGCTTTAGCAAAGGAACCCAGGTCCCATCAGAAAACCAGACACATCTTGAGGCGGTATCACCTGATCAGGGAGATCGTGGATCGCAAGGAGATCGAGGTTCGGAGGGTTGCTTCAGAAGATAACACTGCAGATCCATTCACAAAGGCCTTACCCCAGACTCAGTTCGAGCGGCTGATCGAGGTGATAGGTCTTCGATACGCCAGTACATGGCCTTAGTGCAAGTGGGAGATTGTTAGTGTATATGCCCTAGAGGCCATTACTGTATCATACTAGTCTGTATATTACTTAACGGAAGCTTGGGATATTCATAGTTGTATAGACAATCTTGCTCAATATAGTAGTATGCTACTTGGTTTGTTTCTACTTCAATGTGTACATGTGTTTATTTTAGTATATCACTTATACACATTAGTGGAGCCCTTAGGATCTTTGCTTGATTACCAGCATTGTGATGCCAGTCACACTAGTGGGGGCTGGGTAATCTATAAGCACATCCTTATGCAGGTCCGTAGTCGAAGGACTATCGAGAGAGGGCATCGATACTCCGGAGTAGACTAGCGTATGCGCTTCTCATCCCAGTGTGGGAGATGGTCTATCCCACAGCCATCAGTACGTCGTACTGGAGATAGTATGCGGGTGCTCGTTGGGTTACGAGTACACTAGACAGGACTCGTCGGGAACTGTTGGTTGGTACTATACCTATCGTCAGTTATCAGTTCCCTGGTGACATGAGTACAGCTTAGTCCGCTGACTTGACATTGTCACTTCGCCTCGAGTGTGTTCCCACTGTACTTAGATTACTACCCTACCACGGCTCAAAGGAGTCGTGCAAACAGGTAGTTGTTGGGTGCAGTCCCAAAGCACTTGGAGGCAGTGACGGTTAGACAGGATTCGTCTCTCCCGGTATTGGGGGTTGACATCGCGCTGTGTCTAGGAGAGCCATTACACGAGTAGTCCCTGGCCTGGTGATTGAAAGAATTAAAGTTAACCGCAATCAAGACGGTGTCGCTATGCAGCTAGCCGGTTGAGCACGGGTCGATCCACAGGGAGATGGTTGTATTTCCGTTCTTGTTTTAGACGAGTCAATAAAGAATTTGTTTGAGTTTGTTCCAATCTACCCTATGTGTATTATTTTCAAGTATAAAGTTGTTAAGAAATTATACGAAAGTGTAAGCTAAAGATATCCGTACTCAAAACCTTTGAGCCGATCTTGACCGATTGAAGCTAGAGCAATCTGCAACAACGCGGATTAGGGGATTTAAGCGCGGTATTCGTGGAATCCGGCTTATTTACCCTTGTCCTTCCGTTCTTGTCTCTTGCTTTCTCCTCCGGCCAAACCGAACGCAACCGGTCGCGGTTAGGAATCACCGTTACCTTGTTAGGGTAGGGTGCCTAACGGAGAGCTTGCGTAACGTTTGGGTGGAGTTCAATGGAAAATAACGGGAAAAGAAAACGAGCAAAGAAACATTAACTTACAATACCGTATTTGTTCTTAACAACGATAATTACAACCATTCACAAAATGAACAAAAAAGAGAGAACAAAAAGAAAAGGGAAAAGAAAAGATTACAAGTAAGTAAGTGCTTGAATTTAAATTGCAATAAAGTAAAGCAAGGTAATAAAAATCAAGTAATAAAAAGCAAGAAGGAAAACTAGAAACTAGAACTCAAGACAAGCATGGGATCAATAGCCAACCCTTAAACTTGCAAGCTCAATCAAGAGGTTGCAAGATCAAGAGAAGGGTAAAGAACTCATATGATGTGAAGAACTAATTCCATAAGAAAATACAACCCTTGAGATCAATAACTAACCCTTAACCTTTCAAGCTCAATGAAGAGGTTGAAAGATCAAGAGGAAGCAAAAATCTCAAGGGGAAGCTAAACAAATAAGAATGATACAAAAACCCTCATCTTTATTCACATCCGCTCAATGCTCTCACTACATTTCCATGGAGGAAGAATGAAGAAGAAGAAGAAGAAGAACTAAAACTTCACTAAAGTGGCTAAAAAAATGAGCACCCTTGGCTTTGCTCAGAACCGCGGTATTTATAGGAGGGGAATGGGAAACCTAGGGCAATAATCTGCCCATAAATAAAATGACCAAACAGTCCCCAAAAGAGTACGGAGAGAGGACCCCACATGGCCGCGGTTCCGCGGCCTAAGCCTGCTTAGGCCGCGGTTCCGCGGCCGTATAGTGGAGGTAGGTCATGTGCTTTTGGGTGATTTCCTGGTTTGTCTTTTCTCTGTGTTTGAAATCTTTAAACTGCAACAAGTCTTCCAGAATATCTTCAAATTTCTTTGTCCAAGATTGCATTATTTTCTTTACTTTTGACTTCTATCTCCCTCGAGCTCCGCGCACCCATTGATTCTTGTGCAGCCCCCCTCGTGCTCTGTGCTTGTCCGAGACACGAATGACCACTGTCATATGTCTTGTCTCTAGAACTGGTACTCGGCACTGGACGGATATGGATGACCGGAACCCGGCTTTTATCTGCTGTCAACAGATGTTCTGTATGTGGTGTAACTGTGGAGATTTTATCTTAATTTGCAATATTTATACTAGAAACCTGTAATCTGTAAATATGTAACAAACACGGATTAAAAGCACCTACCTATAAACATACGAGCATAAGAATGGGCGGTATAAAATGTAATATTCTGGTATGAACAAATACGCCCAAACTTATCTTTTGCTCGTCCCGAGCAAAACCAATTATTCACAAAAATAAAATCCTAACCGCACTTTCGCAGGGAACGCAATTGCACTGAGCGCGTGCAACAAGCCGTTAAACCTCTAGGTGTCCCTAGTAGGAGGAGTGTTGTCTCCTGAGGGTTTTCAGCGGATACTACCCACAAAATCCCGTCAAGCTAGTGTCATAAGTTAACATCGAGTCTACTCCTATAGTTTAGTATTTACGTTGGAAACTCTATCATCCTAAGTTAGAAATATCCAACCCTTATTTTTCACACCTCCTATCTATTTAACCTTAGGTCCTATACGTTCCAAAAAAGTTTAGAAAGATGTTGGTTCTCCTGAGTTTTCCTTCTAAAGTGAGGCCTCAAATCAGGGATTTTTATCAACTTTACAGAAGACATAAGTCTTATCCTTCATTTCTATCTTTTATTCAAACATCGATTGTATACCCCTACGTGTGTGTATATTTGCACCCCTACACTCAAGAATTCAATTCAAGCTATAATACCCTTTCCCTAATACCTAATACTACTTCTTTTCATTAAGGATGGATGGATTTGCTCACACACCTTTCATGCGACTATTAATGCTTCTTGAGGCACTGACGACCGATTACTGAATGTGTGAACTTTAAAGCGTAAATAGCAGTTTCCAGGTCTTGACTTTATTCTATTTTTCTTTTTCTTTTTCTTTTTCATTTTCAAGACCGGATATATTTTTCAATATGCTCCTTTGGTGTTTGGCTTTAAATACCGTTTTTTCTTTCATAATAGGCTTTCAGGCAAGAGTATTTCTAGGTATTCTCTACTATCCCAAGTTTCAAGGTACGTGTAGGTGCAGTTGTAGGGTATATACTTTCTAAATTTGAACTCAAGAAAAGAAACTATTTTTCAGACTTATTCTCCAGTAAATCTTCAATACTTTCCCTTCATCTTGACTTAACTCAAGAACTGAACTCAAGACTACCTATTTCTCAAAAAAAACTGTAAGGACATATAATCACCAAGTTTAAACAGAATGAGGGTTATTTTTAGGGTTTTCAAATCCTAAGCTTAGAATTTAGTTATTTCTATCATATCAACTAAACTTTGGGAATAAAGATCTAAGTTACCCTATTAGCTAACTTGACGACAAAGTTTTTATATTTTTTGGAAAATTTTCAATTTTTGTGGGTTTTTAATAGGGTATGCAAATGCAAAATATACAAATGAATGCGAAGGAAGAAAGCTTACCGAGCATACCCCCAAACTTAAACTTGACAGTGCCCTCATTGTCAGGCTACACCAAGAGGATCAAAATTGTCGGCGCTCCCTAAAAACAAATTATATACAAAACAAAAAGGAAAACAAAAAATATATACAAAAAAGGTGTCCCCCCCAAACTTAAGTAAAACAGTGTTTCTACTGTTAAGCGTTGAAATTCAGGATTAGGGGGGAAAGAGAACAGTATCAAGCTATACAAGGCCTTACACAGGCCAAAAGTTAGTACCAACCATTCAAAGATCTTATCGTGATAAAGCAGTGGCTGGTGAAAGAAGGTGAAGAGGAAAGAAATGGAGAATACGCGAGACCGTATGGAGATAGAAGTGGTATACGGTCTCGGTATATAAGAAGAAGAATGGCGGAAGGGAGAAAGAAGTGGAATACGAACTTGAGGGTGGAAATGGATTGAATAAATTAGTACAATCTGCGATGATCGATGTAAAAAGATGGATTGTACTAATCTATCAATATGGCGAGAAATGGGGTCAAATCCCTGAAGATTTGTGAGAAACCATGGGTAAGCCGAACTCGGTAAACCAGACACAGGAAGTGAAAATGATACGGTGTCTTGCCAGGTCGGAACGATAGGAAGGGTGGGGGAAGTGATTGAGGAAGGGTATCGGGTAAGGGTTCAGGAGGGTGTTGACAGTTAACGACAGGGACAGGATGAATTGGAAAATCCGACTCATCAATTAAAACTGGTTCATCCTCAAAACTATCCGCAATATTCTCCTCAAAATTTATCTCATCCATGCAATTTTCAACAAAATCAAGACGTATATGGGGTTCGGGAAAAACAGTTAATGACTCGGGATGATGAATTGGAGAGAAAAACTCAGCCAAATCTATGGGTTCATCATCCAACTTATTTCCCGCGTCAATATCCTCAATCAAGTGAAAATCAATATTCTCATACACCTCATCAAAAGCATGGATATCAATCAATTCAGGTTCTAGAGTAGAGGTGTAGAGGTCAAAAGGTTGGGGATTGGTTTCAATTGGTAAGGTCCCTTCACATTCGGGTAAATCAAACACTACAAAGTCGCACAACTCATTCATCATTCTATCTTCAATTGATAAATCATGTGGGATACTCGATAGACTTTCAAAACAGGAGTTGTGGGATTCAATTTGGGACGGGTAGATTTGATTTGGAAGGGGGTACATCTCACTCTCTCTACTCAAATTCACAGCCTGTCCTGCCGCTTCTTCATACATTGGAAAATTTAGAGTTAGTTGAAAACTAGCTACCGGGTCACTAGGTTGTATGAGGGCGGCCATGGACGCATTCAAATCCATTATCTGTTGGCTTGACGCTACCCTAAAGTCTTCCAACGACTGTTCCAGACTAGACATGGGTTTTGAAGGAGTTTTAGTAAAAGATTCAAAGTTGTATGGATACTGAAAATTCCCAAACGGCTGTGTAGAAGCAATGTCTAGGGAAGGTGCAAAAGTTGGGTAGGACTGGTAGGATTTGAATGGTTGGACAGGGGTAGGATCAACATTTGGATAAGAAGGTGAATGAAATTGTTGATCCCAAGAATTTGAAGTGGTGACAGGAGTGAAAGATCGGCTACGAGATTGTTCAATACGTTCTGCAATAGACATAGGTCTTGGAGTTGCAACATGACTCGAAGAAGAGGTGAATGTATGAAATGGTTGATACGAAGTGGATTGCGGAGTCAAATTGTTTGTCCTAGACGCGTCTATCCGATCTCTCAATGAAATTTTGGGCATGGAGGGGTCGTTCGAAGTTCGGCCAAAGCAAGACCCGTAGGATTTAATGTCTGGTTGTGGGTACCAAAGTTCGGCAAGAGTTTTGCGAGGTGGAGTACCCATGATATGAAGAGAGAAATGAAAGAAAGGTAGAGAAAAGGAGAGGAAAAAGAATGTGAATTTTTTATTTTTTTTTTAAAATTTTTTTAGTTAGATATTAACAAAAGAATGAAATATACACACAAAAAGAATATGGACAAAAACAATCACGACACAAAAATACCACACACCTAATCGTTCTAGGGTTCACCTAGGCCAACTAGGCCTGCTCCAGAACTTGATTGTCGAAGTAAAACTGTGTCGAGAAACGGGCTCAAGATACACTGATCACGAGGCCAGGCAAGTGCAGAGATAAGGGGAGGTTTTCCAACGCTTTCGCGAAGTTCCTTAATTAAATAACCCTTTCCCTTTTGGCGGTTTCGCCGTTAACACTTTCCTAGACACCTCGTAAATAATATACCGTTAAGCGAGGTTCTAAACACAGTTAACTTCTCCTAGTGAGCGCGAAGTCCTTAAGGCTTAAAGTCTAATTTCTTTTAAATTTTGTGCGGGTAAACGTTATGCTCAAGTTCATGATTTGTGGGCCACGGAATAGGTGATGAAATCCTTTACCGTATATTGTGGGGTTCGCTTGCCCTTAAGTCCGTATTAATGTATGCAATGCGCAATTCAATAAAAATTCTATAAAGAATAAAACTATCGTTTTTTAGTTTAAGCGCGGCACTGCAACAAATACGGGTTAGTCAATTTTTAGCGTTTGCTAGCGAACTTGCAAAGAATCCTGCAAAGAATAGTATATTGGATGCGTCGGATTTCAGAAGAAGGTGTTAGTAAAGTACGAACCGTTAAGTTTTGGGTTAGGAAACCCCCGTTGAATCAAATCCGGTAAGCTTGAAAAGTTCGCTTGCGCGGGTCAAACTACCCGGATCTTTGGCACTGTACTTTGCAATCACCTTAGCCTTGAACGTACACTTTGCTCCCCACAATCGCCGTTTGCAAATCCGCAAAAATCTGCAGACTTGATCACAAAAATTATCAAATAAAAACAAAAAGAATTTTTTTTAATATTTATAAATATATACAAAAATAATATTAACCCGAATAACAAGAAAGAAAATACGCTACCGTCTCCCCGGCAACGGCGCCATTTGATTGAAAGAATTAAAGTTAACCGCAATCAAGACGGTGTCGCTATGCAGCTAGCCGGTTGAGCACGGGTCGATCCACAGGGAGATGGTTGTATTTCCGTTCTTGTTTTAGACGAGTCAATAAAGAATTTGTTTGAGTTTGTTCCAATCTAACCTATGTGTATTATTTGCAAGTATAAAGTTGTTAATAAATTATACGAAAGTGTAAGCTAAAGATATCCGTACTCAAAACCTTTGAGCCGAGTCTTAACCGATTGAAGCTAGAGCAATCTGCAACAACGTGGATTAGGGGATTTAAGCCCGGTATTCGTGGAATCCGGCTTATTTACCCCTGTCCTTCCGTTCTTGTCTCTTGCTTTTGCCTCCGGCCAAACCGAACGCAACCGGTCGCGGTTAGGAATCACCGTTACCTTGTTAGTGTAGGGTGCCTAACGGAGCGCTTGCGTAACGTTTGGGTGGAGTTCAATGGAAAATAACGGGAAAAGAAAACGAGCAAAGAAACATTAACTTACAATACCGTATTTGTTCTTAACAACGATAATTACAACCATTCACAAAATGAACAAAAAAGAGAGAACAAAAAGAAAAGGGAAAAGATAAGATTACAAGTAAGTAAGTGCATGAATTTAAATTGCAAGAAAGTAAAGCAAGGTAATAAAAAGCAAGTAATAAAAAGCAAGAAAGAAAACTAGAAACTAGAATTCCAGACAAGCATGGGATCAATAGCTAACCCTTAAACTTGTAAGCTCAATCAAGAGGTTGCAAGATCAAGAGAAGGGTAAAGAACTCATGTGAAGTGAAGAACTAATTCCATAAGAAAATACAACCCTTGATATCAATAACTAACCCTTAACCTTTCAAGCTCAATGAAGAGGTTGAAAGATCTAGAGGAAGCAAAAATCTCAAGGGGAAGCTAAAGAAATAAGAATGATACAAAAACCCTCATCTTTATTCACATCCACTCAATGCTCTCACTACATTTCCATGGAGGAAGAATGAAGAAGAAGAAGAAGAAGAAGAACTAAAACTACACTAAAGTGGCTAAAAGAATGAGCACCCTTGGCTTTGCTCAGAACCAGGGTATTTATAGGAGGTGAATGGGAAACCTAGGGCAATAATCTGCCCATAAATAAAATGACCAAACAGTCCCCAAAAGATTACGGAGAGAGGACCCCACATGGCCGCGGCTCCGCGGCCTAAGCCTGCTTAGGCCGCGGTTCCGCGGCCGTATGGTGGAGGTAGGTCATGTGCTTTTGGGTGATATCCTGGTTTGTCTTTTCTCTGTGTTTGAAATCTTTAAACTGCAACAAGTCTTCCAAAATATCTTCAGATTTCTTTGTTCAAGATTGCATTATTTTCTTTACTTTTGACTTCTATCTCACTCGAGCTCCGCACACCCATTGATTCTTGTGCAGCCCCCCTCGTGCTCTGTGCTTGTCCGAGACACGAATGACCAGTGTCATATGTCTTGTCTCTGGAACTGGTACTCGGCACTGGACGGATATGGATGACCGGAACCCGGCTTTTATCTGCTGTCAACAGATGTTCTGTATTTGGTGTAACTGTGGAGATTTTATCTTAATTTGCAATATTTGTACTAGAATCCTGTAATCTGTAAATATGTAACAAACATGGATTAAAAGCACCAACCTATAAACACACGAGCATAAGAATGGGCGGTATAAAATGTAATATTCTGGTATGAACACCAGGGCAAGCGAGATATACTGGTAGGTTTCCAGTGTTATCTCAGGGTGTTCTGGGATTCACTCCGACACGACTTGTACCGCTTTTAGGGGACTGGCGTTCACCGCCCCCTAGGCCCGCCATACGATGTATCAGACGAACAGACCAGACTGTATGGAGATTGTCACATTCAGACTCAGTAGGAGTTCAGATGGGTTTCACCTCGACCGTCTTCTTATCGGCATCTACGTGGGGACCGTTACGCATAGCTAGTGCCTCTTGCGGTCTGTGGTTAAACCCACTGCCAGCGTAGTGTCGAGTCTTTAGAGTCCCACACAGAGGGCTATTCGCCTTTGGGCAAAACAGAGTAGAGGTCGCATGGTTTTGCGACAGGGTTCGTTCTCATCCGCGCACTTGTGCACGTTTGGCGTCCGGACGGATATTACTAGCGGGCTCTGGTTTGAGCCAGATCCTAGTATATGTTTTGGGGTTAGTTTTATCTCATAGTATTCATGTTCCTCGGAACAAGAATGCGGGTGTGTATGCACAGTTGATTGAGGCGGAGGAAGAGGAATTTTATTAGGGTTTCGTAACGGGTGTGTATGCACAGTTGGCAGTCGTCTTTTTCCAAACCCTAATGAATTTGTGATATATCAATTAATAATATTAATTAAATGAAATTGTGTCATGGTTGGGTTTGTTGACTTATTGACCAAGGTTGACTTGTTGACCATGGTTGAAACATTGACTATCATCATTACACATCAAAGATGCTCTTTGATTCTAGCAAAACCATTTAATGTGAAATGATAATAGTCTTATCAAACCTTCCATCAACTTTTCATTTAGATTAATTTTATTAATTTGATAATTCACTCGATATTGTTATGGTTGTAAAAAACCATTCCATTCTATCATATTGATTCTCTCTCCTTTCTTCTTCTTCCTCCTCCTCTAGTTCAAAGGAGATCCATTCTCATGTGTTGAGAAACCTCTCCTTGAGATAAAATACTCTAAACCACTCACTACTCATTCTAGGGTTGAAGGTCTAGCAAGCCAAAGACCTTAGTTCTCTTAAAGTTCGAGAAAGGAGCCCAAGGTTGAACCCTCAAGTGGAACCATCTTTGACGGAAGAAGGCGACGAGGATAGCACCATCCAACCACTACAAAGAGTTCAAGAAGAAGGAGTTCAAGTGAGGTATAACCCCTAACCGAGTAGATAAATCTCTGGTTAGGTTGCTAGTGTGTAGTTTAGCCAAGATCCGTTTTTGTAGTCCATGTTACCCAAACCCTAAAAAATCGTTTTTCACCATTTCCGCAAGCCCGAAAGAACCGGTAGAGGTAACGTGGACATACATTAACCACAGACCGCAAGCGGCACTAGCTGTACGTAACGGTCCCCAGGTAGATGTCGATAAGAAGGCCGATGAGGAAACCCATCCGAACTCCTACTAAGTCTTATGTGACAATCTCCGTGCAGTCCAGTCTGTTCGTCTAAGACTATCGTATATCGGGCCTAGGGGGCGGAAAGCGTCAGTCCCCTAATAGCAGTATAAGTCGTGTCGGAGTGAAGCCCATTACACCCTAAGAAACTACCGGAACCTAACCGCAAATCTCGCTTTCCCTGGCCAGGGACTTTGCGTAATGGCTCTCTGACACAGCACGATATCAACTCCCAATACCGGGAGAGACGAATCCTGTCTAACCGCCACTGCCTCTAAGTGCTCGGGACTACACCCAACTTCTATCTGTTTGCACGACTCCTTTGAGCCGTGGTAGGGTAGCAATCTATGAACAGTAGGACACACTCGAGGCGAAGTAGCAGTGTCAAGTCTGCGGACTATGTTGTACTCATGTCACCTGGGAACCGTTAACTGACGACTGGTATAAAACCATCCAACATTTCCCTGTGAGTCCTGTCCAGTGTACCCGTAACCTAACGAGCACCTACATATTATCTCCAGTACGACGTACTGACGGCTGTGGAATAGACCATCTCCCCAACTGGGATGAGAAGCGTACTCACTAGTCTACTCCGGAGTATCGATGCCCTGTCTCGATAATCCTACGACTAGCGATCTGAATAAGGATGTGCTTGTAGACTACCCAGCCCCCACTAGTGTGACTGCCATCACAACGCTGGTAGTCAAGCAAGATCCTAAGAGCTCTATCAATACGTATACTCACATACTAAGATAGAAAAACCAAGTAGCATACTACCATGTTTAGAAAGACTATTATATACATGTGAATATCCCAAGCTTCCATTAAGTAATATACAATAATGTCCCCTAGGGCATATACACTAACAATTCCTCCATACCAAGGAATTATGTGGAGAGCAATCTCGTATAGCAAGATACGAGACCTTGAAGAAGCTATTTCAGGCGAGGTTGGCTGTCGGGTCATTTGTAGAGGAACACGTCCTTAATATGATCGGCTACATTGAGGAGCTCGCGGACCTTGGGTCCACGTTAGAGAACGAGCTGTATACAGACTTGATTATCCAGTCCATTCCATCCACCTACGCCCAGTTTATCTTGAATTTTAATATTCAAGGTAAAGAAGTTGAACTTCCGGAACTCCTCAACATGTTGAGGAGTGCTAAGGGCACCATGTAGAAATCCAGGGAAACACCTGCTCTGCTTATTGGTGGAGCTTCCACTTCTAGGTCCAAGACGAAAGCCAAAGGAAAGGAAGAATGCTTCTACTGTCATAAAAATAGCCATTGGAAGAATGATTGCAGGACTTGGAAGGCCAAGAATCAGGACCCGAAGCAAGTTGTGGCTTCGGCTTCAGGTATATTTGGAATTGAAAACTGTCTGTCAATCAACTTTACTTCCTAGGTATTGGATATCGGATCAGGATCTCATATCTGTAATTTTTTGTAGGCACTGAGAAGCTGTAGAGTTTTAAAGACCGGCGATATGACCCTCAGGGTTGCTAATGGAGCGAGCATGGATGCTGTGTCCGTAGGGGAAAATCACCTTGGATTGACGAGTGGACATATCTTGGTTTTCCGCAATTGTTTTTGTGTACCTAGTTTGACTTGTTATACTATTTCTGTATCTTTGTTATCAAAAGAAGGTTATGATTTTACATTTGTAAGCGATGTCGTAAACATCCACCTTAATCATGGTCTGATTGGGTCAGGTACTCTAAACAACGGTATATACGTATTAAACCAACTACAAATTTTCAATGTCCAGAACACACATAAAAGAAAGACTCTAAAATTAAATCAAGCTTTCTTATGACATTGTAGACTGGGTCACATCAATGAGACAAGGTTAACAAAGTTGCATAAAGATGGATATTTGGATCCGTTCGAATATCAATCTTATGCAACTTGTCAATCATGTCTCAAAGGAAAGATGAAAAAGACTCCGTTCACTGGACCCGGAATAAGTGCGAGTGAGCTCTTGGGACTCATACACAGCGACCTGTGTAGTCCAATGTCTACACATGCAAGAAGTGGTTATTCCTATTTCATTACTTTACGGATGATTTCTCTAGGTATGGACTTGTCTTCTTGATGAAATATAAATCCGAGGTCTTTGAGAAATTCCGAGAATATAAGAATGAAGTGGAAAAACAAACTGGCAAAAGTATCAACACACTAAGATCCGATCGAGGTGGTGAATACTTGAGTGCCAAATTCCTGGATTACCTAAAAGAGAATGGAATTCTCTCTCAGCTTACTCCTCCATACACACCACAACACAACGGTGTATTGTGTTAGTTATATGTATGCCTTAGAGGCCATTACTGTACATACGATGTATATTGTAGTGGATGCTAGGACATATATAGGGAGGACTTTCTTGCTCGACATGATAGTATGCTATCTGGTTGTACTTTATCTAAACATGTACTCTGATTGTCTCTATATTACATGTTGATAAAGCCCTTAGGATATGTACTCGACTACTGGGACTATGATGAGATCATACTAGTGGGGCCACGGTAGTCGACGAGTACATCCTATAACTGTTCCTAGTCGAGGGTGTATCGAGACAGGGCATGGATGCACCAGAGTAGACTAGCGTATACGCATCTTGACCCATATGATGGATGATGGATGATCCCATATCCATCGGTGTTTGACATCAAAGATGGTGTACGGGTGCTCAGTGGAGACTGGGTACACTGGACGGACTCGCCGAGAACTCCCAGATGGTATTATACCATACGTCAGATGGCAGTTCTCCGGTGACACTGGTACAGAGTAGTCTGTTGACCCGAGATCGTCATAGAGTCTTGTGTGGTTCCCACTGTGCTTTGATTTCAATCATACCACGTCCAAGAGGGCGTGCAAAAAGGTGGCTTTTGGGTACAGTCCCGAATCACATGGAGGCAATGAGCGATAGGAGGGGATTCGTCTCTCCCGGTATAGGGAGTTGATGTTGTGCTGTGTTCGATTGGCTATAACCGGAAATCCCTGGCCAGGGTTGCTGAGATTTACTGGTAAGTGTTATCAGTAGTTTCTCGAACTGTTATAGACCTCATATCGACACGACTTATCGAGCTACTGGGGTCTGACGTTTACCACCCCTAGGCGAGATATGCGACATATCAGACGACGAGACCGGACTGTACGGGTGTGTTACTGTTTGGATTCACAGGAGAAGTTACAGGCTTGCTTGTTGATCTTCTGAGCGCTCAATACCTGGGTAGCTGTTACGTTTAGCTGACCGCTTGCAGCTTGTGGGTGATTGATATGATCATCACCTACTGCCGGCGTATTGACGATTCTTTAGAGTCCTACACAGAGGTTTCTTGGCTCAGGCAAAACGGAGTAGGAGCATATATGTGATATGTGCGGGACCGAGGATAATGCGATATGTGATGCCGTATTATATTCTCGCGATATTTGATATCAGCCGGGTCATCGGATTAAGTGTTGATTCGATGAATCGGTACGGATAAATATTAGTCGGGTATATGCGATATAGCCGGATTGTCGAATCAAGTGTTGATTCGATAATTTAATGTATAATAATATATATGATATATTAAATTACATTAACTAATATTTTCTCACTAAAAGATTCTTTTTCTCACTCGGGTAATACATTGATATATATGCGATATATGTTAATTGTATTATTTTTATTTTGTTACAATAAATATTGTATATGTGATATATAATATTGTAACATATTATAATTATTAATGCAACATGTTTAGAGGAGTTTAAACACGATTAGGGTTTGGATTAGGGTTAAACCTTCTAGTTGATTCTAGAAGCTTTACTTTGTCTTTGTTAAGATATTATGATAGATATTTACAAGTGACTCACCCTTTGACCTAACCCAAACCCTAACCCTAGTAAACTCTCTACAATGGTTACTACAACCATGGTTGCATAAATGATTATGATAACATTCTTTCTATTCATCACAAATGATTATTCATCTTCTTCCTCCTTCATTCTTTCATGAAAAAGCTTACTTGTTTTTCAAAAGGTGATGAATAAATATGAGAAAAAGATAAATAAAGAGAGCAAAAATCCTACTTCATCATCCTCATCTTCCCTTTCCATTTAGATGAGGGTGTTCACATCATTTCATGAGTGTTAGCTTGTGTTAAAGAAACTTCAAGGTAGATCATCTTAGTATCGAAGATCGGAAGCAAAGGTTGCGTCTTTCTCTTCGTGGAACCTCTTGAGAGTCCGGATCCCGATGATCGCAGCGAAGGGACCACAACACGGAGCATATGAAGTGAAGGACCGGATCTACAAAGGTTGTAATCCCTCTCACTTAGTGTTAAAATGTTTAGCATGATAGTTTTCGCCTAATCTCTAGTTTAAAGTTCCGTATTCGGGTTGTTCGGCACGGCTAAATTTAAAATCGGGCATGGTTGATGCCTCATAGACCGTTGTTCGCGTGCCTAGCAACCCTACAGTGGTATCAGAGCCAAGCTAGAGCTTTAGGCGAAGTCTAGACGAAGTTTAAAGTCCGATCGAACCCGAAACCCCGACTCCAAAATGCTCTCTGGAAATTTTCTGAAAATTTGGATTTTTGTCAATTAAAAATTTCTAAAAAATTCAGCAGGGTTTTATTAGAATTACTGTGAAATTCGAGGGGCTAATTCGTCAAAAGTGCGGCGGAACCGCTGCAGAAGCCTGCCTTCTGCGGCGGTTCCGCGACCATCAGGCTTCTGCCGCGGTTCCGCGACCATTTGATGACGTCACCCCTCCTATTTTGCACAGTAATTCTTACTACACAGTGCTGAGTTCTCTGGGAATTTTAAATTTTTATTCTACAGTTGAGTTTTCTGGGGTTGTTTTGGGGATTCGATGTTTCGATCGAAGTATTAGATTTTGTCTATGTGGCTTTCCGGATAAATTTTAGAAACTGTTAAAAAGTTCGAACGGATATCAATAACTCACTTTTTCCCCTGTCGGAAAATTTTTCAAAAGTTGGATTTTTTCTCTTGTTTAAGAATGTTCTAAGTCATGCAAGTAACGCGGTGGACCCTCTAGAAGACAACAAACCTTAACTCGATTATGTGACCGTCTTGAACTGCCCTTTGAACCTTAGGGTTTGGGGCAGTACGGCGTGCCACATGTGAGGCGTTGGCTTGACCCTTCTACGGCTGGACCATTGGTACTGTGGCATGTAATGGATGTTTTTAAACTGATTTCAAGTGTTGAGATATATTGGGGAAATCTTGGGTGCTTGATGATTCGATCGGAAAGTTTAACTTTTTCTATTTACCTGGAATGTGATACAATAATTGGAATCCACATGTAGTTATGAGATAACTGATTTGAATATTATAAATTTAGCAGTTTAGTCTCAGATGATCGGTTGCCACGGAATTTTGATGTGATCAAAAGTCCGTCGCAATCACTTAGTGTATGCGGATACTCGCCGGGTAAACTTAATAGACAGCCATGCCCCGAAGCCCCGACCAAGTGACTGTAGGAGAACCCCGTCGCCGAAATCATCCGTTCGGGTGCTCGCGGCAGCGGTGTTCCGCCTTAGTGCACTTCGTCGACGGTATCGGGGGTGCGGCCGTCTACTAAAGTTTGCGACGAGCATTCGATCAGGACGTCGGGAATCTTGTAGAATTGCCCGACTTGATATTGAAAAGGGTTTTCGATAATGAGACTAAAATGCGAGGTTTATAACTGTTAGGCATGTGATGTCTAAGGAATTCATTTGGTTAGGCATGCGATGTCTAAGGAGGTTGCGGATTCCAACTGTTGTAGTTTTACACTTTCTTTTCTGTGGCCGTAAGCGTAGTATGTGGTGTATCGCCGGCTTCGTTGCTATACATCAACGACAATCGGGATACGGATACTTGCTTACGTTGATGATATGAGATATTATGTGTTGATGTGATATGTTATATTGGATCGTCGCGTTTGAATAGCCGGGGGTTTTATGTGAGATGAGAGTTTTTTCTTTTTCATTCATGTAAAATTCATTTGTATGTAATATTCTTTTATTGGGGCACTTCCAGGTAGCGGAAGATGTCACCGTTGTATATTATTTACTTTTCCGCATTAGGTAGACCCAAGGGGGGGAGCACAGTAACCGGGTTCTAGGGTCCAGTGGGAGACCATCTCGAGGAGTCGAGACCGGGTCTCCTAACCCTAGAATTGGCAGTGTTACTTGCCGCTCTCGTAGGGGTCTAGGGATGTGGGTTTGGCTATTCATCGCGACCGTGGAATCCGTGTTTTATACAGGCTCGTATTGAAAACACGGACGTCCTAATATATCCAATATTTCATATATGTTCTTCTGCTGCAATGTTCTGTGATGAGATCATATTACTGCCTGTGACGAATGTTTATATTATATATATGAGATATATGTTATATTGCTGATTTCGTTTCAAAAGAGATGCTTGTGAAGCATAATAAAATGGGACTTCATTAATGAGATTAATGAAATAAAAGAAACCTAAGATGTTGTAGAAACTTGTTTAAAAAACAGGTAGCTACGGTTCTTGCTTTGCATAGCGGTGTTCCTTCTAGAACATCCATCACCTTATTCGATAAGGAAAGGACCGAGATCCCTTCACCGGGAGTGACTCCTTTAGCGATAACTGGCAGATGCTACAAACTCGGTTTGTCTTTTGATTGCTTATATAGTTTCTGCTTTGCACAGTGATATATATGATATATCCCGCACCTCATTCGACGAGGAAAGGGCCGACGATCCCTTCACCGGGAGTGACCCCTTTAGCAAAACTAGAAAAGCCTCAAAAACACTCCATTTAAAATCACTCGATTCTACAACGATATCAAGTTCATTACGCTCAGGGTTTTCTGAAAAACCTGCGTAGCCCTCCGTCATTTCAGATAGATATTATTTAGTATTCGTGCTATGTTTGTTGACTTAGTTAAGGCATAGTGTACGGTAGCTAAGTAATGTTTATCTGCTAAAACATGAGATGTGATTGGATTTGGGTATTCGTACGGCTTTGTTGACTCAGTTAAGGGTCGTACGGGTGGGTTTAATTCAATCGGGAAATGTACGGGTTGAACTTGACTTGCGATTTATGGTTTGTTGACTTAGTTAAGGTCATAGATTGCTAGGGGCAAAATATTATTGGGAATTTCAAGTGTTGAAATTTGCAATGAGATTGCATACCTTCTATAAGATAGTTGGATCCCGATACCCGCTGCGAGTAAGAGTTACTCCTAGGAGAGTTTTACACATTACAGTTAGCCGATCAAGTAGGTATCTAGAAAGGTGTTAACGAGGTTACGCCCCTGGGAAAACGAGGTTTACTTTAATTAGGTTCGTGCGAAAGAACGGGGGACCTCCCTCAAAGTACCGACACTGGCCTGGCTGAAAGATTGGCGAACTTGTAGCGTGTAATTAATCCCGGCTAGTCTTTCCTTTTAGGGTTTGAAGGAAGATTTGATTAAAACAGTGGGAGACATCCTGATTAGATAGATTAGATAACCAATCTAATCTTGCAAGAGCATACGCTGAGTGTTTTCTTCTCTCTCTCTCTCCAGATAGCGACCATATCACGCCTTAATCAAGATAATAAAACGGATATATTGACCGAACCCGCTTGTTATACTGAGCTGGGGAACGTTGGTCCCGCTCCAACTTATAATTGTTATAAGACAGAACAGGAAATTGGGGAATACCAGATTTCCCGTGCCGCCCAAACGAAGAAAGTGCATGCTGATGCATCATCTTCGGGTGTGTTCATTACACAGAACTGTTTCTCAGTATCCTTTACGTCCTGGGTATGTGATACCGGATCAGGATCCCGTATATGTAATCTGTTACATGGGCTACAGATAGGTAGAGAACTGAGAACGAGTGATAAGTTTCATGAGACAGAAAACGGTGCAAGTGTTGCAGCCAAGTCTGTTGGTCACTATCACCCTGTATTACCAGAATACATTGATTCTGAACAAATGTTATTAGATACCGAACCGGATATACAAAATCATATCAGTCTCTTTATTAGTAAAGAAAGGATATAAGTTTGTATTGTTGAATAATGTTTTGAACATTTCCTATATCAAGAGTTGATCGGTTCAGGCACGTTATCTAAAAGCATTGACGTTCTAAATCAAACTACAGTTCTTAGTATACGGAACACACACAAGAGGAAGAGTTCGGAAATGAACGAATCCTTCTTGAGGCATTGTAGACTAAGTCATATCAATGTGACCCGACTAGTTAAGTTACATTTAGATGCATATTTAAATCTGTTTGAATTTACATCTTGTGAAACTTGCTGGTCATGTCACAAAGATAAGATGACCACAGCTCTGTTTATTGGAAACAGAGAAAGAGTTAGTGAACTCTTGGGATTGATACATGCTGATGTATAAAAGTCTCCTGTCTACACATGCCAAGACCGGTTCTTTTTACTTCATTACGTTCTCTGATAATCTCTCAAGATTCAGACATATGTTCCTGTTGAAACACAAGTCCGAAGCTTTTGAGATATTCACAGAATATAAACTAGAAGTAGAGAACCAAAATACGGGTATAAGTATTATGTCCTTTGATGAGATCAAGGAGGAGAATACTTGAGCACGGAATTCCTGGACTATTCTAAAGGAGAATGAGATTCTCTCTCAGCATTACTCCTCCGTATACACCACAGCACGATGGTATATCGGGGCGGAGCAAACTCACCGTATTAGATATGGTGTGCTCTATGATGAGTACTACTGAGTTTCCTATTTCCTTTTGGGAGTTATGCGCTTGAGAAGCTGCATACCTATTGAATAGGGTTCAAATCAAATCAGTAACCTACCACTTCATATGTGATATGGATTGGGAAGAGCCCATATCTTAGGTTTGTTAAGATTTGGGGTTGTCCGGCCTATGTCTAAAAGCAAAATTCGGACAAGCTCGAGGCAAGGTCTGTTATGTAAAACTGGAAAGGTTCCAGCTATACAAAAACAGCTGATGATTTGGTAGAACCAAAGGATTCAATAGTTTCCAACGAACCTCAGCCACTCCGCCGATCTAGTAGGGTTCCTCACCCACCTGAGAGATACTTCGGTTTCTCTATGACAGTGGGAGCGAGGATTGCATCATGAGATGATGACCCAACTGGTTTCGAGCTGGCCATCAGGAGTGGGACTCTGTAAGAATGGCTGGATGCTTATCGATCTGAGATGGAATCCTTATACACCAACAAAGTATGGACTTTGGTTGCTTTATCTGAAGGGTTAAATCCCCACCAGGAGCAAGTATATCTTGAGAAGATTACTTGGTGTACATGGAAAAGTTGAGACTTTCAAAGCTAGACTTGTTAAAGGTTTGCATCTTAGACCAGGTATGGATTATGTTGAAACCTTTTCTAAGGATCTATGCTTAAGTCCATCCAGATCCTACTTGCCACGGCTACATACCATGACTACGATATCTGGTGGTTGGCTGTCATGACTGCTTTTCTAAATGATGTTTAAGAAAAGGGCGTCTATAAGTACACAGCCAGAAGGCTTCGTAGACAGTGGGAGCAGCGGAAACGTGTGCAAGATGTTTTATATGATAAAACAGGCATCGCGGAGTTGGAACATCTGTTTTGATGTGGTAGTCAAAGAGTTTGACTTCATCAAAATGGTAGATAAACCTTGTATATACAAAAAGGTAGTAGAGAGTATGGTGGTGATCCTCGCAGAGTACGTGGATGACATACTCTTGATAGGGAAGGAGTTTCCTATGCTACGCTCGGTCAATCTCCGCTTATCACAAGGATTCTCCATATAGGATCAAAGTGATACCTCCTAAATCCTGTGTTTTGGATCTATGAGATAGTTCAATTGGATGTTAGGATTCTCACTAGTTGTAGTGAGATGGTATCAATCGATCCTGGGGAGAATCACTGGAAAGGTTCCAGGGTGATAAGGACGACTGAATGTCAGTCGCAGGCATTGTCTATACCCTCAGTGGAGGGACGGTATGTTGGAAGAGTTCCAAGCTAGATACCGTGACATACTAGACGATTAAAGGCAAGATACATCGTTACCAAGGATGCTACCAAAGAGGCAGTCTGGATATATAAGTTCATAAGATCAACTTCGTTCCTACCATTGTGTGACAATGGGGTTGTGGCTTTAGCCAAGGAACTACCGTCCCATCAGAAATCCAGATATAATTCTTAGACAGTATCACCTGATCATGGAGATGGTTGATCTCCAGGGAGATCGAGATTAGGAGAGTAGACAAAGAGGACAACAGCGCGGATCCAATCACAAAGGCCTTTTTTCCAGTAGAGACTTTTATGGGATGGTTGAGTATGAGATACTTCAACCGCAGCTAATTGTTGGGTATGCGATACCATAACAGATGGCCCTAGTGCAAGTGGGAGATTGTTAGTTATATGTATTCCCTGGAGGCCATTACTGTACATACGATGTATATTGTAGTGGATGCTAGGACATATATAGGGAGGACTTTCTTGCTCGACATGATAGTATGCTATCTGGTTGTACTTTATCTAAACATGTACTCTGATTGTCTCTATATTACATGTCGATAAAGACCTTAGGATATGTACTCGACTACTGGGACTATGATGAGATCATACTAGTGGGGCCATGGTAGTCGACGAGTACATCCTATAACTGTTCCTAGTCGAGGGTGTATCGAGACAGGGCATCGATGCACCAGAGTAGACTAGCGTATACGCATCTTGACCCATATGATGGGCGATGGATGATCCCATATCCATCGGTGTTTGACATCAAGGATGGTGTACGGGTGCTCAGTGGAGACAAGGTACACTGGACGGACTCGCCGAGATCTCCCAGATAGTATTATACCATACGTCAGATGGCAGTTCTCCGGTGACACTGGCACAGAGTAGTCTGTTGACCCGAGATCGTCATAGAGTCTTGTGTGGTTCCCACTGTGCTTTGATTTCCATCATACCACCTCCAAGAGGGCATGCAAAAAGGTGGCTTTTGGGTACAGTCCCGAATCACATGGAGGCAATGAGCGATAGGAGGGGATTCGTCTCTCCCGGTATAGGGAGTTGATGTTGTGCTGTGGTCGATTGGCTATAACCGGAAATCCCTGGCCACGGTTGCTGAGATTTACTGGTAAGTGTTATCAGTAGTTTCTCGAACTGTTATAGACCTCATATCGACACGACTTATCGAGCTACTGGGGTCTGACGTTTACCACCCCTAGGCGAGATATGCGACATATCAGACGACGAGACCGGACTGTACGGGAGTGTTACTGTTTGGATTCACAGGAGAAGTTACAGGCTTGCTTGTTGATCTTCTGAGCGCTCAATACCTGGGTAGCTATTACGTTTAGATGACCGCTTGCAGCTTGTGGGTGATTGATATGATCATCACCTACTGCCGGCGTATTGACGATTCTTTAGAGTCCTACACAGAGGTTTCTTGGCTCAGGCAAAACGGAGTAGGAGCTCATATGTGATATGTGCGGGACCGAGGATAATGCGATATGTGATACCGTATTATATTCTCGCGATATTTGATATCAGCCGGGTCATCGGATCAAGTGTTGATTCGATGAATCGGTACGGATAAATATTAGTCGGTTATATGCGATATAGCCGGATTTTCGAATCAAGTGTTGATTCGATAATTTAATGTATAATAATATATATGATATATTAAATTACATTAACTAATATTTGCTCACTAAAAGATTCTTTTTCTCACTCGGGTAATACATTGATATATATGTGAGATATGTTAATTGTATTATTTTTATTTTGATACAATAAATATTGTATATGTGATATATAATATTGTAACATATTATAATTATTAATGCAACATGTTTAGAGGAGTTTAAACACGATTAGGGTTTGGATTAGGGTTAAACCTTCTAGTTGATTCTAGAAGCTTTACTTTGTCTTTGTTAAGATATTATGATAGATATTTACAAGTGACTCACCCTTTGACCTAACCCAAACCCTAACCCTAGTAAACTCTCTACAATGGTTACTACAACCATGGTTGCATAAATGATTATGATAACATTCTTTCTATTCATCACAAATGATTATTCATCTTCTTCCTCCTTCATTCTTTCATGAAAAAGCTTACTTGTTTTTCAAAAGGTGATGAATAAATATGAGAAAAAGATAAATAAAGAGAGCAAAAATCCTACTTCATCATCCTCATCTTCCCATGCCATTTAGATGAGGGTATTCACATCATTTCATGAGTGTTAGGTTGTGTTAAAGAAACTTCAAGGTAGATCATCTTAGTATCGAAGATCGGAAGCAAAGGTTGCGTCTTTCTCTTCGTGGAACCTCTCGAGAGTCCGGATCCCGATGATCGCAGCGAAGAGACCACAACACGGAGCATATGAAGTGAAGGACCGGATCTACAAAGGTTGTAATCCCTCTCACTTAGTGTTAAAATGTTTAGCATGATAGTTTTCGCCTAATCTCTAGTTTAAATTTCCGTATTCGGGTTGTTCGGCACGGCTAAATTTAAAATCGGGCATGGTTGATGCCTCGTAGACCCTTGTGCGCGTGCCTAGCAACCCTACATATCGGAGAGATGGAACCGAACCTTATTGGATATGGTACGTTCCATGATGAGTAACGCTGTGTTACCGTGATCATTCTGGGGCTATGCACTAGAATCAGCTGCATATCTTTTGAACAAGGTTCCTACCAAGACTGTTCCTACCACACCATATCATATGTGGAGTGGGAAGAAACCCTATCTTCAGTATTTGAGGATATGGGGATGTCCAGCTTTTGTAAAAAAACAGCATTCGGACAAACTCGAGGCACGCTCAGTACTATGTAAGTTTGTGGGATACCTAAAGAACTCCAGGGGTATTTTTTCTATTACGCAGAGGAACAAAAGGTTTTGTTTCTTGTCATGCCCACTTTTTGGAACATCAATTTTTAGGAAAAGAAACTAGTGGGAGCGAAAAAGAACTGGAAGAAATTCCAGAACCACAAGCTATTACTGAGAGCTTGGTGGAACCAGAGGTTCTAAAAGAACAGGACATTGTCGCGCCACTCCGCAGGAGTTGTAGGCTGTCTCATCCGCCCGAGAGATACTACGGTTTTCTCATAGATGGGGATAGAGAGGATTGCATCATTGATAATGATGAGCTTGTTGGAGATAGTGCCCTCAGAGTCAATTATTGGATCACAGGCACGTGATTGCAATGATTGAGGGAGGACCTATACCGGTAGGACAGTCTTACTCAAGATGATAGTATGCTATCTGGTTTATCTTTATCATCGTGTACTGTTTCAGGTGACCTTACAGGTCACTATTGCACGTTGATAGAGCCCTTAGGATTCTTGCTTGACGGCCAGCAGTATGATGGCGATGATATACGTAGGAGCTGGGGTCTATAAGAACATCCTTAAAAGGTCCCTAGTCGTGGGAGTTTTCGAGACAGGGCATCGATACTCTAGAGTAGACTAGTGTATACAGTCGAGACCCCGACGAGGGGCGGTGGCCGGTCTCACAAGCCACTGGTGTAAGTTGGTTCACCTAAGATGTATACAGGTGCTCATTAGGTTATGAGTACACCGGACAGGACTCGCCGGGAACATGCTAGTTGGTATTATACCTGATGTCAGATGGCAGTTCCCTGGTGACATGTGTACAGGTTAGTTCATCGACCTGAGATCGTCATTTGTCTCGTGTGAGTTCCCACTGTGCTTTGATTACTACCCTACCACGGCTCAAAGGAGTCGTGCAAACAGGTTTTAGTTGGGTACAGTCCCGAGCCACATGGATGCAGTGAGCGGATATGCAGGGGATCGTCTCTCCCGGTATTGGGGGTGAGGTCGCGCTGTGTCTAGGAGTGCCATTACACGAAGTCCTTGGCCAAGGAAGGAGATTTACTTGTAGGTATTTCAGTAGTATCTCAGGGTGTTCTGGGCTACACTCCGACACGACTTGTGCCGCTTTTAGGGTCTGACTTTTACCAACCCCTAGGCCAGCCATGCGATGCTCATAGACGAACAGACCGGACTGTACGGATATTGTCACTGACAGGCTCAGTAGGGTGTTAGGATGAGTTCGCTCATCGACGTCCCTTTTGGTCAATACCTAGTAGCCCGTTACGTATGTCCAATACCTCTGACGTGCTAGTGGTTAAATCCACAACAAAAGTATTGACGAGTCTTTAGAGTCCCCCACAGACCGTTTCTCAAGTTTCGGGCGAAACGCTGTAGAGGCCGTATGGAGATATGGCAGGGTTCGATCATATACGTGCGGTACTGCACGGATCATGATCGGACGGATAATACTAGCGGGCTTTGGTTTAAGCCGGATCCTAGTATTGTACAGTGTAGATTTTGTCTCATTGCATTTGTATTCGGTCGGAATACAAATGCGGGTATGTATATATAGTCACGGGGTTTTCCTGTAATTTATTACGGGATCAGTTTTTTGAAGTTGCCAGTTTGCTTTCCGTTTCGGCCATTTTCCATTGTTTCTTTCTTTGGCTGAAAATTGGTGGAGGTGGGCTTATTTGCAATTATGCAAATTAGCATTGTGGAGGGTGGTCTTTGTATATTGTTGCATCATTATGGTTTCATGATGGTTCCACCATCCCTTGACTTTCTTTTGTTCATGATGGCTTGACTTTTGGAGTTATGATGGTTGATGGAGTGTTGGATTTTGTTGGTGATCATTTCTTCTCATCATCACTTTTTCTCTCTCTTGCATGATTCTTTTGGCTCACTCCCTCTTCTCATTCTTCATGCCAAGGGGTCGGGCCATCCTTTTTTTAGGGCTGCCAGAATTTTTGGAGTGGGATTTTGCTCTCTTCATGCTTGCAAAATCCCCAAGTTCATCTACAAAAGTTCACATCTCTTTTCTCCACATTCATATGGCAACTTCTTTAAACCCCTTGAGACAAAGTAATCCACACATAGCCTACAGCATCCTTGGGCACATCGACTCGCCAACTTCATGCTCGAGTTGCCTCGGTCCAGAGGTGGGAGCCCGTAAAAGAACCCGGCGATATGGTGCCCTTCCGATGAGGAGATGAAGACCGGAGATTCCGCGGGGAGATCGGGACGACGACGAGAAGACCGAAGGACACAAATTGCTCGGTATACCTATCTACCCCTTCTCTAGTTTGCTAGGAGTAGGTTAATGGCCTGATCCGGGTTTAAAGTGCGTGGTGGTGGTGGTTTACAAGTTATGTAAAAGTTTCGTTTCCGCATTCCGGCGTCGGATCGACGGCCGGGGCGCCGCCGTGCACTTACATGGTATCAGAGCCACGTCATTAACCTAGTCTAGCTTGCTCTAGCGAGTTTAAAGCTTCGATCGAACAAATATCCCAAAACCGCGATTTCAAGTGCATCAGTTTTGTGTCGAATTTTTTTTGGCTCGAAATTTTTTTCAGTGCATTACAGAAATACATGCAGGAAATTCTAAGAGTTCTGTAAAAATTTGGTGGCTAAACTTTACTATTCCACCGCGGAACCGCGGCCAAAACCATGCATTGGCCGCGGTTCCGTGGCCATAATGACTCTTTGTAGCACTAAATTTTTACAGAGGCTCTTGGACTTGGAAATGGGGGTTTTGGTATATTCTGTTTAGGCCCAGATTTTCTTTGAGTGCTACAGTTGTGCTTGGGGCCCACTTCGGGAATTTTGGTCGATCGAAAATTTTAAACATGTTAGTTCACAGTATTTACATTATATCTGCGACCGTGAATGTCACTTGATCGGTAAATCCTGTCCAACTGCTATAGCTCTTTTAGACGGATTTGCGAACATGACATTCACGTTGATATTCTTTATTGTGCTGTGATGTTGCGGATTTGTCGTGGTGGATAGCCTGGATGCAATGGTAGTACAGTTTGGTTTTATATGTACATTTGATATTGCGGGACGAGCGTCCGACATGTAGACTGCCGTCACTGCCTGTTTGTAAATTATTCTTTTGGGGCACGACCGGGGTGAGGTCGATGTACCCGTTGTATGTATATTTTACTTTCTGTACTAGGATTACCCCAAGGTGGGGTGCATGGATAGCCGGGTTCTAGAGGGAAACAAGCCTGCATCTCATGGCGTTAAGACGGAGGGGGCCTCACTCTAGAATTGGCGGGCTATTCGCCGCACTCGTAAGGGGTACAGGTTGACCCAAGGAGGGGTGCCCAAGTTACTGGATTTCGTGAAGTGTTGGGTGGTCCATTCACGTTACTGAAGGGGGCTGCCTCGCTTCAGGTTTTGGCGGGTAACTTGTCGTGCCCGTAGGGGTCTAGGATTTCATTGTACAGGCTATCCATACGACCAGGGGAATGTCGGGTTTCAGTACCGGCTCTATGAAACCTGGGGATCCCAGATATCTATATTGTTCTGTGATTCTTATTACATTTCTGTGATGTTGCATTTTATCACGCCTTGAGCGAATATTATATATTGATATATATACTAGTAGATGTTGTATATGTTTTGCTTCCGCGCTAGTCCAGTCCCCGCTCTGTCGTTAGTTAAGTAACCTAATGGGTAATGACGGGACCCAGTGGCGAATGCGGATGGCATATACGTACATCATTATTTTCATTCATTATTGGTGTGATCAATTGATGGGACTGCGTTGATTCGGATCAATGCAAGCTAAACAAACCTGTTCTGATGTTGTTGGAACATTTTTCAAAAAGCTGTTATTGCAAGGACGTTCTCTTTTGTTTTGTACAGTGATATTCAGTTGGAATATCCTGCACCTCAGTTGACGAGGCAAGGGCCGAGATCCCTTCACCGGGAGTGACCCCTTGGACAGAAGTTTGCGTTAGGGAAATAACTTCACTATAGTCGTTTACTTTTGCTTTGCATCGTGGTATTCAGTTGGAATATCCTGCACCTCATTCTACGGGGAAAGAGCCGAGATCCCTTTACTGGGAGTGACCTCTTTAGCAAAGGTTTCCGTCACTATATTTTTATAAAGCTATCTAGTTCCTTCAACGATATCAAGTTCACTACGTTAAAAGTTTTTCGCCAAAAACTATTCGTAGCCCTCCGTCATTTCATATGGATAGACAATAGTATTCAAACTGTGTTTGTTGGCCAAAGTCAAGGTGTTAGTGTATATGCCCTAGGGGCGATTAATGTATCATACTAGTTTGTATATTACTTAATGGAAGGTTGGGATATTCACATGTATATAACAGTCTTGCTAAACATGGTAGTATGCTACTTGGTTTTTCTATCTTAATATGTGAGTATACGTATTGATAGAGCTCTTAGGATCTTGCTTGACTACCAGTGTTGTGATGGTAGTCACACTAGTGGGGGCTGGGTAGTCTACAAGCACATCTTTATTCAGGTCCCTAGTCGTAGGATTATCGAGACAGGGCATCGTTACTCCGGAGTAGACTAGTGTGTACGCTTCTCATCCCAGTTGGGGAGATGGTCTGTCCCACAGCCGTTAGTACGTCGTACTGGAGATAGTATGCAGGTGCTCGTTAGGTTACGGGTACACCGGACAGGACTCACAGGGAACTGTTGGTTGGTTTTATACCAGTCGTCAGTGAACAGTTCCCAGGTGACCTGAGTACAACATAGTCCGCAGACTTGACACTGCTGCATCGCCTCGAGTGTGTCCCACTGTTCTTAGATTGCTACCCTACCACGGCTCAAAGGAGTCGTGCAAACAGGTAGCAGTTGGGTGCAGTCCCGAGCACTTGGAGGCAGTGGCGGTTAGACAGGATTCGTCTCTCCCGGTATTGGGGGTTGATATCGCGCTGTCAGAGAGCCGTTACGCAAAGTCCCTAGCCAGGGCAAGCGAGATTTGCTGGTAGGTTCCAGTAGTTTCTCAGGGAGTAATGGGCTTCGCTCCGACATAACTTATACCGCTATTAGGGGACTGACGCTTGCCGCCCCTAGGCTCGATATGCGATAGTCTTAGACAGACAGACCGGACTGTACGGAGATTGTTACATTAGACATAGTAGGAGTTCGGATGGGTTTCCTCATCGTCCTTCTTATCGACATCTACCTGGGGACCGTTACGTACAGCTAGTGCCGCTTGCGGTCTGTGGTTAAACCCACTGCCAGCGTAGTAGTCGAGTCTCTAGAGTCCCACACAGAGAGTTTCCCTACTCCAGGAGAAACGATATAGAGGTCGTATGGTTTTACGACAAGGGTTCGGACGCATACGTGTGTTTACGCACGTACGACATCCGGAAGGTTTTTACAAGCTGGCTTTGGTTTAAGCCAGTTTCTAGTATCCGGTTATTGGATTTATGCAGTCTAAAGTTTTTCCGTGTTTTCACGGATAGGAGGGGCGTTCTCGTAATTACGCGAGAAGCTTCTAGAAGATGGTGACTTGGGGGTTAAGGTGGCATATGCATTAAATGAGATTAGTGAATCATTTGAGTGATTCATTCATGTCATTAATGCATCATAAATGTTTAATGACTCATGAGATGAATCACCCTCTTGTATTTATGAAGCATGATGATTAATCCTTTATTTTCTTTTATTGGATAAATGATAATGCTTGATATATATTATGATAGATCATTATCTCATCTCATTCTCTTGCTCACTTTCTCTCTCCTCAAGCTCTCCCTTTTCAAACCCTAATTCTCCCCTCTCATGTGTTGAGACCAAAGATTAGAGTAGACTACTTAATCCTTAACCATTCTCTATATCACCTAGGTTACTTAGATTAGCTATTTAAGAAACCTAGTTACCTCAAGTTAGAGGTGAAGCTTGAAGTTAAGCTCTCGGGTGGATCTTCTACTACATAGAGAAGGCCGGAGAGGACGTGGAGAACGACAAGACGAAGGACTCGGTTCTTTAGGTATAATCACTTATCATAGTAGTTAACTCTTCTATGATTTCTTGTTAGTTATTGTTTAAGAAAAGATTCTCGGTTAGTCGATGTTTACGCATAAAACAAGATCGTTTTTCATTATTCCGCCTCCCCGCAAGTCGTGAGGTGTTGTACATTGACTTACAGTGGTATCAAAGCTTCGCTAAACAATAATTAACTCATTAGCAAAGTCATATGAATTTCGAACGCAAAACGAACCATAAAACAACATCGATATCACAAGTTTCTGTCGATTTTTAAACAGGCTCTAAAAATTTTTTAGGTTGCTGCAGAGTAACAAGTATAGAAAGATAAGAACACTGGAGAAAAATGGGTTTGTGAATCGGCCATACAGCAGCGGAACCGCGGCCGAACCCACCGATCCGCCCCGGATCCGCGGCCAAGTTGGGGCCGATTCGACCCAGTTTGCTCCTGTTATTCTTTTTGTGATATTGTTGTGTTTTCTGGAATGTTTATTTTCTGCTCAAAGTCTTAGGTGCACAGAGAAGTTTTGGGAGTAGAATCTGATATGTTTGCTCGATCGAAATTATACGAAGTTTGCTAATTTGATTATATCTGTGTTTGTATAATGTGTTCGTAAGCCTCCCCTAACTGCTAGAATGTCGGTTGGCAGGGGGTTGCACATTTTTGTAATGGTTTTTACTGTTTGTAGTTGTGAACTGTATTGGACTGTTGTGATGTTTAGCCGGGTTTTGAGATGGGTTGTTATATTCATTCATTCAATGTAACTGTTATATGTTGTAATATTATTTTGCGGGGCACAACCAGGTTGTGGTTGTAGCCAACGTTGTATTATTTCATTTTACTGTTTTTGCTCCTAGGATAGACCCTAGGTGGGGTGAACAAACTACCGGGTACTTTGAAGTGTTTAGTGGCCTACTCATTTTGTTGAGCGAGACCGCTTCACTTCGGGTACTTGGCGGGTAGTTTTCCGTACCCGTAGGGGTCTTGGGTGGGGTAATGGCTATTCATCACAACTGTGTAATCCGTCTTTTATTGCATGCTCTAAAGAAACGCGGATTGCTTGCAAATCCAATAAAGTTCATATGAGATCTGGAATGCCTATTATTGCATCAGACGAATGTACAATATCTATATATGATAGCTATTTAGACGTCACTTATGTTTTATACCCGCGCTAGCCTAGCCCCCGCTCGGCCGTTAGTTAAGTAACCTAACGGGTGATGACGGGACCCAGTGGCGAATGCGGATGGCATAAGAGGACGTTGTATTTTCGTTGTTTTCTGCAATGATAGGTTAATGATGGGACACATTATTTATAATGCAAAGAAAATAAACCAAAAAGTTGAATCGTTGGAACAATTTAAAAGAAACCACTCAGTTATTTTAAAACAAATGATATTTTTAAATTACGGAGCTTTAACCACTCCTTTTAAATGCTATCAAGTTCCTTCGGTCATATCAAGTTCACTACGTTCACGGTTTCGCCAAAACCATTCGTAGCCCTCCATCATTTCATTTGGGTATTCAGTAGTATTCAAGATATGCATTTTGGCCAAAGTCAAGGCATAGTGTTTGGTAGCTGCTGTGTTTTCATTTGTTGCATAGATAGATAAGTTAGTTTGGGACAATCGTATTATCATTTGACCAAAGTCAGGGGTATGTACGGATGGGTTCAAATTGACAAGATAATAACGGGTAGAACTTGACATGTGACTTATGACATTTTGACCAAAGCCAAGGTCATAAGAGCATGGGGCAAAAACCTATTTCGGGAATTTCTAAAGAAACGGAAATTTGCAAAGAGATGCATACCATTTGGACTTTGATGAATGTTGGTAGAATTCCTTCAACATTATCATACGATGATATTTTGATCCCGATCCTACTGTGAGTATATGCTACTCATCAGGATATTCGTCACTTAACGATCAATGCTATAAACCAAGTAGGTGTCAAGAAAGGTGTCAGCGGGGTTACGCCCCCAGAGAAAAGAGGTTATTTAATTATGGAACTTCGCGAAAGCGTTGGAAAACCTCCCTCAAAGTACCGACACCAGCCTGGCTGAACGGTTAAGCAAGAATTGTACAGTGAGAATAGTCCTGGCTAATTCTTCTTTTATGGTTTGAGGAAGGATTCGAGAAATAGTAGGAGCCATCCAGTTTAGATAAATTTAAAACCACTCTAAACTTGCAAGAGCATCATGCTAAAGAGTTTTCTTCTCTCTCTCCTAATTGCAGCGACCCTGAAAATGTATGGACTTAAATTACTTTTAGAGAAAAATATACTGACATAGCCAAACTATAAAGATTGGCTGCAGAATGTCAAAATGGCTTTGACCTATGACAAATTGGGGTACGTCCTCACCGCTAAGGCACCTGCTGTCCCTGGTCCCAAATCCAGTAATGCGGATAAGGAAATCCGTAAAACCTGGGAGTATGATTGCGCGAAAGCCAAGTGCATCGTGCTTGCCTCGATGAACAATGAACATTAGAGGAGGCACGAGAATATAGAACTAGATGCCATATTTCTCCATACAAAAGAACTTTATGGAGAGCAATCTCGTATAGCAAGATACAAGACCTCTAAGAACTTATTTCGAGCGAGGTTGGCTGTCGGATCATCGGTAGGAGAACATGTCCTAAAGATGATTGGCTATATAGAAGAGCTCGCAGACCTAGGCACGACTTTGGATAATGAGCTCTATACAGACCTTATTCTCCAGTCCCTTCCTTCCACCTACGCCTAGTTTATTCTGAACTTCAACATTCAATGAAAATAAGTTGAACTTCCGGAACTCCTTAACATGTTGAGGAGTGCAGAGGGCACCTTGCAGAAGGCAAGGGAAACACCCGCTATGTTTGTTAGCGGTGCTTCTTCTTCCGGGTCCAAGGCTAGGGCCAAAGGAAGGAAAAAGAAGGCCGCCACCAAACCTAGAGGAGGTGTAAGTAAGGTGGGAGGGAAGGGAAAGAAAAAGTTTGCAGTACCGGTAGTGGGCCAGGATGAGTGCTTCCATTGTCACAGGAAAGGGCACTGGAAGAAAGATTGCAAGGCGTGGAACGCCATGAACCAGGAACAAAAGCAAGCTGTGGCTTCGACTTCAGGTATGCTTGTAATTGAGAATTGTCTGTTAATCAACTCTACTTCCTAGGTATTGCATAACGGATCAGGATCTCATATTTGTAATTCATTGCAGGCACTGAGAAACCGTAGAATGCTGAAGGAAGGTGATATGACCCTGATGGTTGCTAACGGAGCTAGCGTGGGAGCTATGTCCGTAGGGTATTACCACCTGGGATTGACGAGTGGACACATTTTGGTTTTACATAACTGTTTTTGTGTACCTAGCTTAACGTGAAATATCATATCTGTTTCCTTGTTATCAAATAAAGGTTATGATTTCACGTTTGTAAGTGTTGTTGTTAACATCCACCTTAATCATAGTTTGATTGGATCCGGTACACTGGAAAATGGTATATATGTGTTAAACCAACTCCAAATTTTCAATGTCCAGAACACACTAAAAAGAAAGTCTCCAGATTTAAATAAAGCTTTCTTATGGCATTGTAGACTTGGTCACATCAATGAGTAAAGGTTGACTAAGTTACATAGAGATGGATATTTGGACCTGTAGGGTTGCTAGGCACGCGCACAAGGGTCTACGAGGCATCAACCATGCCCGATTAAAATTTTAGCCGTGCCGAACAACTCTAATATGGATCTTTAAACTAGGTTTTAGGCGAAAACTTGCATGTTAACAACGTTAACACTAAGTGAAAGGGATTACAACCTTTGTAGATCCGGTCTTTCACTTCATTAGCTCCGTGTAGACGTCCCCATCGCTGCGATCGTGAACTCCGGACTCTAGAGAAGCTCCACGAGAAGAACGAACGTGCTTGCTACGTTGACTTCGAGGCCGAAGATAATCAACGTCGGGGAGACACAAACTCAAGCTATTCCTTCACTATGTCATAAACTTTGTGAAGAGAACACACTCTACTAAATGGCAAGTGGTAGAGGATGAAGAAGTAGGAAGTTGGCTCACTTTATAATTGATTTTCTCACACTTTTTCTCATGGCACCATTGGAGCTAGTAAGCTTTTGGATGGAGCTTGATGATGAAGAAGAAGAAGAAAGAATTATCCATCCAAATGAAAGCTTATCCAATAAATAATGTAACCATGGGTGAGTTAAGCTATCATGCTTAACTCATGTAGAGAATTAACCAAAGCATTAGGTTAAAGGTTAGATATCAAAAGAAATGACAAAAGAGTGGACTTTGTCAAAGCTTCTCCAAGCTTCTTCAAGCTTGATTACTTTGACTAAGTTAAACCTTTTTCTTAAATCTTAAGATAAAACAATAACCCTAATCTTTACCCTAATCTTGGTATGAGTCTCATACACCCATCTTGTGTGTATCATCAAACATGAGACAAACATGTACACTTGCATATATCACATATAAACAATGTGCACAAACAAGTGAGAAAATAAATCTTAAGTGAGCTAATACTAGTTAATGTAATGTAATATATCAAATATATAATTATACATTAAATTATTAAATCAACTCTTGATTTAATAATCCGGCAATAACCGACTAATATCATGTGTAACAACTTATCGAATCAACACTTGATCCGATAACCCGGCTATATCACATACAACCGATCAATGTTACAAATCGCGAGAATAGAATACGGTATCTCATATCGTATTAATCTCGGTCCCGCACATATCACATATGTGCTCCTACTCCGTTTCGCTTGAGCCAGGAAACTCCTGTGTAGGACTCCAAAGACTCGTCAATACGCCGGCAGTAGGTGATGATCATATCAAACACCCACAAGCCGCAAGCGCTGTGCTAAACGTAACGGCCACCCGGGTATTGAGCGATCAGTAGATCAACAAGCAAGCCCGATAGTTCTCCTGTGAATCCAATCAGCAATACTCCCGTACAGTCCGGTCTCGTCGTCTGATATGTCGCATATCTCGCCTAGGGGTGGTAAACGTCAGACCCCAGTAGCTCGATAAGTCGTGTCGATATGAGGTCTATAACAGTTTGAGAAACTACTGGTAACACTTACCAGTAAATCTCTGCAGCCCTGGCCAGGGATTTTCGGTTATAGCCAATCGAACACAGCACAACATCAACTCCCTATACCGAGAAAGACGAATCCCCTCCTATCGCTCATTGCTTCCATGTGATTCGGGACTGTACCCAAAAACCACCGTTTTGCACGCCCTCTTGGACGGGGTAAGGTGGAAATCAAAGCACAGTGGGAATCACACAAGACTCTATGATGATCTCGGGTCAACAAACTACTCTGTACCAGTGTCACCGGAGAACTGCCATCTGACGTGAGGTATAATACCATTTGGGAGTTCTCGGCGAGTCCGTCCAGTGTACCCAGTCTCCACTGAGCACCCGTACACCATCCTTGATGTCAAACACCGATGGATATGGGATCATCCATCGCCCATCATATGGGTCAAGATGCGTATACGCTAGTCTACTCTGGTGCATCGATGCCCTGTCTTGATACACCCACGACTAGGGACCTTGAAAGATGTACTTATGGACTACCATGTCCCTACTAGTATGATCTGCATCATAGTCCAAGTAGTCAAGTAAACATCCTAAGGGCTTTACCAACATGTAACAGAGAGACAATCAGTATACACGTTATGGTAAAGTGTAACCAGATAGCATACTATCATGTCGAGCAAGAAAGTCCTCCTTATATATGTCCAAGCATCCACTACAATATACATCGTATGTACAGGAATGGCCTCTAGGGCATACATATAACTAACAATCCCCCACTTGCAGTAGGGCCATCTGTTGTGGTATCACATACCCAACATTTTGCTGCGGTTGAAGTATCTCATACTCAACCATCCCATAAAAGTCTCTACTGGGAAAAAGGCCTTTGTGAGTGGATCCGTGCTGTCGTCCTCTGTGTCTACTCTCCTAACCTTGATCTCCCTGGAGATCAACCATCTCCATGATCAGGTGATACTTCCTAAGAATTATATCTGGATTTCTGATGGGACGGGGGTTCCTTGGCTAAAACCACAACTCCATTGTCACACAATGGTAGGAACGAAGTTCATCTCATGAACTTATATATATCCAGACTGCCTCTTTGGTAGCATCCTTGGTAACGATGTATCTTGCCTTTAATCGTCTAGTATGTCACGGTATCTAGCTTGGAACTCTTCCAACATACCATCCCTCCACTGAGGGTAAAGACAATGCCTGCGACTGACATTCAGTCGTCCTTACCACCTTGGAATCATTCCAGTGATTCTCCCCAGGATCGATTGATACCATCTCACTACAACTAGTGAGAATCCTAACATCCAATTAGATCTATCTCATAGATCCAAAAACCCAGGACTTAGGAGGTATCACTTTGATCCTATATGGAGAATCCTTATGATAAGCGGAGATTGACCGAGCGTAGCATAGGAAACTCCTTCCCTATCAAGAGTATGTCATCCACGTACTCTACGAGGATCACCACCATACTCCCTATTACCTTTTTGTATATACAAGGTTCATCTACCATTTTGATGAAGTCAAACTCTTTGACTACCACATCAAAACGGATGTTCCAACTCCGCGATGCCTGCTTTATCACATAAAACATTTTGCACACGTTTCCACTGTTTCCACTGTCTATGAAGCCCTCTGGCTGTGTACTTATAGACGCTCTCTTCCAAATCATCATTTAGAAAAGCAGTCATGACACCCAACCACCAGATATCGTAGTCATGGTATGTAGCCGTGGCAAGTAGGATCTGGATGGACTTAAGCATAGGCACTGGAAAAGGTTTCATCATTATCCACGCCTGGTTGATGAAGAAAAACCTTTAACAAGTCTATCTTTGAAAGTCTCAACTTTTCCATCTACACCAAGTAATCTTCTCAAGATATACTTGCTCCTGATGGGGATTTAACCCTTCAGATAAAGCAACCAAAGTCCATACTTTGTTGGTGTATAAGGATTCCATCTCAGATCGATAAGCATCCAGCCATTCTTACAGAGTCTCACTCCTGATGGCCAGCTCGAAACTAGTTGGGTCATCATCTCATGATGCAATCCTCACTCCCACTGTCATAGAGAAACTGAAGTAACTCTCAGGTGGGTGAAGAACCTTACTAGATCGGCGGAGAGGCTGAGGTTCGTTGGAATCTACTGAATCCTTTGGTTCTATTAAATCATCTGATGTAGTTTGTATAGCTGGAACCTTTCCAGTTCTACATAACAGACCTTGCCTCGAGCTTGTACGGATTTTTCTTTTAGACATAGGCCGGACAATCCCCAAATCTTAACAAACTTAAGATATGGGCTCTTCCCTTTCCATATCACATATGAAGTGGTAGGCAACTGATTTGTTTTGAACCCTATTCAATAGGTATGCAGCTTCTCAAGTGCATAACTCCCAAAAGGAATTAGGAAACTCAGTAGTACTCATCACAGAGCACACCATATCACATAGGGTGCTATTGCTCCGCCCCGACATACCATCGTGCTATGGTGTATACGGAGGAGTAATGCTGAGAGAGAATCTCATTCTCCTTTAGAATAGTGCAGGATTTCCGTGCTCAAGTATTCTCCTCCTTGATCACATCAAAGGACATAATACTTCTACCCGTATTTTGGTTCTCTACTTCTAACTTACATTCTGTGAATATCTCAAAAGGTTCGGACTTGTGTTTCAACAGGAACATATGTCTGAATCTTGAGAGATCATCAGAGAATGTAATGAAGTACAAAGAACCGGTCTTGGCATGTGTAGACAGGGAACTTTCATACATCAGCATGTATCAATCCCAAGAGTTCACTAACTCTTTCTCTGTTTCTAATAAACGGAGCTGTAGTCATCTTATTTCTGTGACATGACCGGCAAATTTCATAAGATGTAAATTTAAACTGATTTGAATATGCATCTAAATGTAACTTAGCCAGTCGGGTCGCATTGATATGACCTAGTCTACAATACCTTAAGAAGGATTCGTTTATTTCTGAACTCTTCCTCTTGTGTGTGTTCTATATACTAAGAACTGTAGTTTGATTTAGAACGTCAATGCTTTTAGATAACGTGCCTGAACCGATCAACTTTTGATATAGGAAATGTTTAAAACATTATCCAACAATACAAAATTATATCCTTCTTTACTAATAAAGAGACTGATATGATTTTGCATATCAGGTTCGGTATCTAATAACATTTGTTCAGAATCAATGTATTCTGGTAATACAGGGTGATAGTGACCAACAGACTTGGCTGCAACACTTGCACCGTTTTCTGTCTCATGAAACTTATCACCCGTTCTCAGTTCTCTACCTATCTGTAGCCCATGTAACAGATTACATATGCGGGATCCTGATCCGGTATCTCATACCTAGGATGTAAAGGATACTGAGAAACAGTTCTCTGTAATGAACACACCCGAAAAAGATGCATCAGCATGCACTTTCTTCGTTTGGGCGGCACGGGAAATCTGGTATTCCCCAATTTCCTGCTCCGTCTTATAACAATTATAAGTTAGAGCAGGACCAACGTTCCCCAGCTCAGTATAACAAGCGGGTTCGGTCAATATATCCGTATTATTATCTTGATTAAGGCGTGATATGGTCGCTACCTGGAGAGAGAGAGAAGAAAACACTAAGCGTATGCTCTTGCAAGATTAGATTGGTTATCTAATATATCTAATCAGGATGTCTCCCACTGTTTTAATCAAATCTTCCTTCAAACCCTAAAAGGAAAGACTAGCCGGGATTAATTACACGCAACAAGTTCGCCAATCTTTCAGCCAGGCCAGTGTCGGTACTTTGAGGGAGGTTCCCCGTGCTTTCGCACGGACCTAATTAAAGTAAACCTCGTTTTCCCAGAGGCGTAACCCCGTTAACACCTTTCTAGACACCTACTTGATCGACTAATTGTAATGTGTAAAACTCTCCCAGGAGTAACTCTTACTCGCAGCGGGTATCGGGATCCAACTATCTCATAGAAGGTATGCAATCTAATTGCAAATTTCAACACTTGAAATTCCCAATAATATTTTGCCCCAAGCGTCCTATGACCTTGACAGAGGTCAACAAACCATAGGCTGCTAGTCAAGTTCAACCCGTCATTTCCTGATTGAAGTAAACCCACCCGCATGACCCTTGACATAGGTCAACAAGGTCGTACGACTACCCTAAATCAATCACATCATATGCTTATACAGATAAGCACTAATCAGCTACCGCACACTACGCCTTGACAGAGGTCAACAAACACAGCACGAATACTAACCAGTACTTATCTGAAATGACGGAGGGCTACGACAGGTTTTTAAGAAGACCTTTTGCGTAATGCACTTGATATCGTTGTAGAATCGAGTGATTTTAAATGGAGTGTTTTTGAGGCTTTTCTAGTTTTGCTAAAGGGGTCACTCCCGGTGAAGGGATCGTCGGCCCTTTCCTCATCGAATAAGGTGCAGGATATATCAAATATACCACTATGCGAAACAAGAACTATAGAAGCAATCAAAAGACAAACCGAGTTTGTAGCATCTGCTAGTTTCACTAAAGAGTTCACTCCCGGTGAAGGGATCTCGGCCTTTTCCTTATCGAATAAGGTGCTGGATGTTCTACAAGGAACACCGCTATGCAAATCAAGAACTAGAGCTACCAGTTTTTAAACAAGTTTCTACAACATCTTTAGGTTTCTTTTATTTCATTAATCTCATTAATGAAGTCCCATTTTATTATGCTTCACAAGCATCTCTTTTGAAACGAAATCTGCAATATAACTTATATCTCATATATATAATATAAACATTCGTCTCAGGCAGTAATATGATCTCATCACAGAACATTGCAGCAGAAGAACATATATGAAATATTGGATATACTAGGACGTCCGTGTTTTAATACGAGCCTGTATAAAACACGGATTCCACGGTCGGGATGAATAGCCAAACCCACATCCCTAGACCCCTACGAGAGCGGCAAGCAACACTGCTAATTCTAGGGTTAGGAGACCCGGTCTCGACTCCTCGAGATGGTCTCCCACTGGACCCTAGAACCCGGTTACTTGTGCTCCCCACCTTGGGTCTACCTAATGCGGAAAAGTAAATAATATACAATGGTGACATCATCCTCAGCCCGGAAGTGCCCCAATAAAAGAATATTACATACAAATGAATTTTACATGAATGAAAAAGAAAAAACTCTCATCTCACATAAAACCCCCGTCTATTCAAACGCGACGATCCAATACAACATATCACAGCAACACATAATATCTCATATCATCAACGTAAGAAAGTATGCGTATCCCGATTGTCGTTGATTTATAGCAACGAAGCCGGCGATACACCACATACTACGCTTACGGTCACAGAAAAGAAAGTGTAAAACTACAACAGTTGGAATCCCCAACCTTCTTAGACATCGCATGCCTAACCAAATGAATTCCTTAGACATCGCATGCCTAACAATTATAAACCCCGCATTTTAGTCTCATTATCGAAAACTCTTTTCAATATCAAGTCGGGCAATTCAACAGGATTCCCGACATCCTGATCGAATGCTCGTCGCAAACTTTAGTAGATGGCCGCACCCCCGGATGCCGTCGACGAAGTGCACTAAGGTGGAACACCGCTGCCGCGAGCACCCGAACGGATGCTTTTGGCGACGGGGTTCTCCTACAGTCACTTGGTCGGGGCTATGGGGCGTGGCTATCTATTAAGTTTACCAGGCGAGTATCCGCGTACGCTACGTGATTGCGACGAACTTTTGATCACATCAAAATTCCGTGGCAACCGATCATCTGAGACATAACTGCTACATTTATAACATTCAAATTAGTTATCTCATAACTTCTTGTGGATTCCAAATATTGTATCACAATCCAGATAAATAGACAATATTAAACTTTCCGATCGAATAATCAAACACCCAAGATTTCCCCAATATATCTTAACACTTGAAATCAGTTTAAAAACATCCATCACATGCCACAGTACCAATGGTCCAGCCGTAGAAGGGTCAAGCCAACGCCTCACATGTGGCACGTCGTACTGCCACAAACCCTAAGGTTCAGAGGCAGTTCAAGACGGTCACATAATCGAGTTAAGGTTTGTTGTCTTCTAGAGGGTCCACAACGTTACTTGCACGACTTAGAACGTTCTTAAACTCGAGAAAAAATCAAACTTTTTAAAAATTTTCCGACTGGGGAAAAAATGAGTTATTGATATTCGGTAGAACTTTTTAACAGTTTCTAAAAATTACCCGGACAAACTAAAACAAAGTTAAATTATCCGATCGAATCAACGAGTCCCCAATACAACCCTAGAAAACTCAAAATTTGAGTGGAATTAAAAAATTCACAGAAAAAATTGCCAAGAAAGGACCTAAGAATAATTACATGAAATTACAGGGACTAAGTCACAATTTGGGCCGCGGAACAGCCGCCAAACCCTTGGTTTGGCCGCGGTTTCGCGGTCAAATTTGCGAATTAGAGGTCCGTACTTCACAGTAATTCTTAGTTTTTCCTGCTTATTTTTCTGAGCATTTCTAATTCAAAAAAAATCAACATTTTGAAAAATTATCCAGAGTAGGGGTTTTATCGGGGTTCTCGGGTTCGATCGGACTTTAAACTTCGTCTAGACTTCGCCTAAAGCTCTAGCTTGGCTCTGATACCACTGTAGGGTTGCTAGGCACACGCACAAGGGTCTACGAGGCATCAACCATGACCGATTAAAATTTTAGCCGTGCCGAACAACTCTAATACGGATCTTTAAACTAGGTTTTAGGCGAAAACATGCCTGTTAACAACTTTAACACTAAGTGAAAGGGATTACAACCTTTGTAGATCCGGTCTTTCACTTCATTAGCTCCGTGTAGACATCCCCATCGCTGCGATCATGAACTCCGGACTCTAGAGAAGCTCCACGAGAAGAACGAACGTGCTTGCTACGTTGACTTCGAGGCCGAAGATGATCTACGTCGGGGAGACACAAACTCAAGCTATTCCTTCACTAGGTCATAAACTTTGTGAAGAGAACACACTCTACTACATGGCAAGTGGTAGAGGATGAAGAAGTAGGAAGTGGGCTCACTTTAGAATTGATTTTCTCACTCTTTTTCTCATGGCACCAATGGAGCTAGTAAGCTTTTGGATGGAGCTTGATGAAGAAGAAGAAGAAGAAAGAATTATCCATCCAAATGAAAACTTATCCAATAAAAAATGTAACCGTGGGTGAGTTAAGCTATCTTGCTTAACTCATGTAGAGAATTAACCAAAGCATTAGGTTAAAGGTTAGGTTAAAGAATATCAAAAGAAATGACAAAAGAGTGGACTTTGTCAAAGCTTCTTCAAGCTTGATTACTTTGACTAAGTTAAACCCTTTTTTTAAATCTTAAGATAAAACAATAACCCTAATCTTTACCCTAATCTTGGTATGAGTCTCATACACCCATCTTGTGTGTATCATCAAGCATGATACAAACATGTACACTTGCATATATCACATATAAACAATGTGCACAAACAAGTGAGAAAATAAATCTTAAGTAAGCTAATACTAGTTAATGTAATGTAATATATCAAATATATAATTATACATTAAATTATTAAATCAACTCTTGATTTAATAATCCGGCAATAACCGACTAATATCATGTGTAACAACTTATCGAATCAACACTTGATCCGATAACCCGGCTATATCACATACCATCGATCAATGTTACAAATCGCGAGAATAGAATACGGTATCTCATATCGTATTAGTCTCGGTCCCGCACATATCACATATGTGCTCCTACTCCATTTCTCTTGAGCCAGGAAACCCCTGTGTAGGACTCTAAAGACTCGTCAATACACCGGCAGTTGGTGATGATCATATCAAACACCCATAAGCCGCAAGCGGTATGCTAAACGTAACGGCCATCCGGGTATTGAGCGATCAGAAGATCAACAAGCAAGCCCTCTAGTTCTCCTGTGAATCCAATCAGTAACACTCCCGTACAGTCCGGTCTCATCGTCTGATATGTCGCATATCTCGCTTAGGGGTGGTAAACGTCAGACCCCAGTAGCTCGATAAGTCGTGTCGATATGAGGTCTATAACAGTTTGAGAAACTACTGGTAACACTTACCAGTAAATCTCAGCAACCCTGGCCAGGGATTTCCGGTTATAGCCAATCAAACACAGCACAACATCAACTCCCTATACCGGGAGAGACGAATCCCCTCCTATCGCTCATTGCCTCCATGTGATTCGGGACTGTACCTAAAAACCACCGTTTTGCATGCCCTCTTGGACATGGTAAGGTGGAAATCAAAGCACAGTGGAAATCACACAAGACTCTTTGACGATCTCGGGTCAACAGACTACTCTGTACCAGTGTCACCGGAGAACTGCCATCTGACGTGAGGTATAATACCATCTGGGAGTTCTCGGAGAGTCCGTCCAGTGTACCCAGTCTCCACTGAGCACCCGTACACCATCCTTGATGTCAAACACCGATGGATATGGGATCATCCATCGCCCATCATATGGGTCAAGATACGTATACGCTAGCCTACTCTGGTGTATCGATGCCCTGTCTCGATACACCCACGACTAGGGACCTTGAAGGATGTACTTATGGACTACCATGTCCCCACTAGTATGATCCGCATCATAGTCCAGGTAGTCAAGTAAACATCCTAAGGGCTTTACCAACATGTAACAGAGAGACAATCAGTATACACGTTAAGGTAAAGTGTAACCAGATAGCATAATATCATGTCGAGCAAGAAAGTCCTCCTTATATATGTCCAAGCATCCACTACAATATACATCGTATGCACAGTAATGGCCTCTAGGGCTTACATATAACTAACAGGACTCGTTCGAATATCAAACTTATGCCACTTGTCAATCTTGTCTCAAAGGATAGATGACAAAGACTCCATTTATTGGACATGGAGTAAGAGCGAGCGAGCTCTTAGGACTCATACACAGCGATGTATGTGGTCACATGTCTATACATGCAAGAGGTGGTTTTTCCTATTTCATTACTTTCACGGAGAAATTCCAAGAGTTTAAGAATGAAGTAGAAAACCAAACCGGCAAAAGTATAAAAACACTAAGATCTGATCGAGGTGGTGAATACTTGAGTGCCGAGTTCCTAGGTTACCTAAAAGAGAAAGGAATTCTCTCTCAGCTTACTCCTCCATACACTCCACAGCATAACGGTGTATCGGAGAGAAGGAATCGAACCCTATTAGATATGGTACGTTCCATGATGAGTAATGCTGAGTTACCGCGATCTTTTTGGGGTTATGCTCTAGATTCAGTGGCATATCTTCTGAACAGGGATCCTACCAAGACTGTGCCTACCACCCCATATGAGATGTGGAGTGGGAAGAAACCCCATCTTCAGCATATGAAGATTTGGGGATGTCCAGCTTTTGTTAAAATGCAGCATGTGGACAAGCTCGAGGCACTATCAGTAAAGTGTAAGTTTGTGGGATATCCAAAGAACTCCAAGGGATATTATTTCTATTACGCAGAGGAACAAAAGGTTTTTGTTTCTCGTAATGCCCATTTTCTAGAAGAGTAGTTTTTAGAAAAGGAAATAAGTGGGAGCGAAATAGAACTGGAAGAAATTCCAGAACCACAAACTAATACTGAAAGTTTGGTAGAACAAGTAGTTCAAGAAGAACAGGACATTCCCGCACCCCTCCGCAGGAGTAGTAGGTCGTCTCATCCGCCTGAGAGATACTACGGTTTTCTAATAGATGGGGATAGAGAGGATTGCATCATAGATGATGATGAACCTACTAGCTTCTAGCAGGCCATCCAGAGCGGCGACTCGGTACGATGGCTAGATGCAATGCGGACCGAAATGGAGTCCATGTACACCAAAAAAGTATGGACTTTGGACTTTGCTCCAGATAGGGTAAAACCCATAAGATGAAAATGGATCTTCAAGAAAAAGATTGGTGTAGATGGACAAGTGGAAACCTATAAGGCTAGACTTGTTGCAAAGGGTTTTCGTCAAAAACCTGGTTTAGACCATGACGAAACTTTTTCTCCAGTGGCTATGCTCAAATCCATTCGTGTCCTTCTTGCTATTGCTGCCTTCCATGATTATGAAATCTGACAGATGGACGTAAAGATGGCTTTAATGAATGGAAATTTAGAAGAATGCGTCTATATGGATCAGCCAGAGGGTTTCAATCAGAGTGGGAGCAGCGGGAAAGTATGCAAGTTGCTTAAGTCCATTTATGGACTAAAGCAGGCATCGCGGAGTTGGAACATCTGTTTTGATGAAACAGTCAAAGAATATGACTTCATCAAAAATCCAGATAAACCGTGCATATATAGTAAAGTTGTAGCAAGAACTGTCGTATTCCTCGTCTTGTACGTGGATGACATTCTGTTGATAGGAAATGACATTCCTATGCTACAATCTGTCAAAGGATTCTTGTCACACAGGTTCTCCATGAAAGACCTGGATGATGCCTCTTACATTCTGGGGATCCAGATCTATCGTGATAGATCCAAGAGTATGTTGGGACTTTCGTAGTCCAGGTATATCGACACTGTACTGAAAAGATTCAGTATGGAAGATTCTAAGCGCGGTAATCTTCTGGCTTGTCACGGAATCACCCTATCCAAAGAGATGACTCCCAAGACTGATTTGGAAAGGGAACGCATGTCTAATATACCCTACGCTTCTGCGGTAGGCTCTATAATGTATGCGATGTTGTGCACCAGACCAGATGTAGCTTACGCACTGAGCGTGGTAAGCCGGTATCAGTCAGACCCAGGGAGAAGCACTGGATAGCAGTAAAGAACATTCTCAAGTACCTGAGGAGGACTAAGGAGATGTTCATGGTTTATGGCGGAAAAGACCTCAGGATGGAGGCCTATGCTGATTCCGGCTTCCAGAGTGATAAGAACGATTCCAAGTCCATGTCAGGTTATGTCTTTACCCACAATAGAGGGGCGGTGTGCTGGAAGAGTTCCAACCAGGACAACGTTGCTGACTCGACGATGGAAGCGGAGTATATTACTGCTTGCAATGCCGCAAAAGAAGCGGTCTGGATGAAGAAGTTCCTAACCGAACTTCAGGTGGTTCCTACCATTGTTGATCCAATACCTCTGTATTGCGACAACAACGGAGCTATAGCTTTAGCGAAGGAACCAAGGTCCCATCAGAAGTCCAGACACATCTTAAGGCGGTATCACCTGATCAGGGAGATCATTGATCGTCGGGAGATCGAGTTTCGGAGAGTTGCTACTGAAGAGAACATTGCTGATCCATTCACGAAGGCCCTACCTCAGATTCAGTTCGAGAGGCTACTCGAGATCATCGGTCTTCGATATGCCAGTACATGGCCCTAGTGCAAGTGGGAGATTGTTAGTATATATGTCCTAGGGGCCATTATTGTATCATACTAGTTTGTATATTACTTAATGGAATCTTGGGATATTCACATGTATATAACAGTCTTGCAAAACATGGTAGTATGCTACATGGTTTTTCTATCTTAATATGTGAGTATACGTATTGATAGAGCTCTTAGGATCTTGCTTGACTACCAGCGTTGTGATGGCAGTCACACTAGTGGGGGCTGGGTAGTCTACAAGCACATCTTTATTCAGGTCCCTAGTCATAGGATTATCGAGACAGGGCATCGATACTCCGGAGTAGACTAGTGTGTACGCTTCTCATCCTAGTTGGGGAGATGGTCTGTCCCACAGCCGTCAGTACGTCGTACTGGAGATAGTATGCAGGTGCTCGTTAGGTTACGGGTACACCGGACAGGACTCATAGGGAACTGTTGGTTGGTTTTATACCAGTCGTCAGTGAACAGTTCCCAGGTGACATGAGTACAGCATAGTCCACAGACTTGACACTGCTGCTTCGCCTCGAGTGTGTCCCACTATTCTTAGATTGCTACCCTACCATGGCTCAAAGGATTCGTGCAAACAGTTAGCAGTTGGGTGCAGTCCCGAGCACTTGGAGGCAGTGGCGGTTAGACAGGATTCGTCTCTCCCGGTATTGGGGGTTGATATCGCGCTGTGTCAAAGAGCCGTTACGCAAAGTCCCTGGCCAGGGCAAGCGAGATTTGCTGGTAGGTTCCAGTAGTTTCTCAGGGTGTAATGGGCTTCGCTCTGACACGACTTATACCGCTATTAGGGGACTGACGCTTGCTGCCCCCCTTGTTAGTTATGTTATGCCCTAGAGGCCATTGTTGTATATATGATGTATATTATGATGGATGCTTGGACATATACAGAGAGGACTTTCTTGCTCGTCATGATAGTATGCTATTTGGTTTCACTTTATCTTAACATGTTGACTTGTATTGGTTTACTGTCTTCCTCTCACATGTTGATAAAGCCCTTAGGATCTGTACTCGACTACTGGGATTATGATGAGATCATACTAGTGGGGCCACGGTAGTCGATGAGTACATCCTATAAATGTTCCTAGTCGAGGGTATATCGAGACGGGGCATCGATACACCAGAGTAGACTAGCGTATACGCATCTTGACCCATATGATGGGCGACGGATGATCCCATATCCATCGGTGTTTGACATCAAGGATTGTGCACGGGTGCTCAGTGGAGACTGGGTACACTGGACGGACTCGCCAAGAACTCCCAGATGGTTATATACCACACGTCAGATGGCAGTTCTCCGGTGACACCGGTACAGGGTAGTCTGTAGACCCGAGATCATCATAGAGTCTTGTGTGATTCCCACTGTGCTTTGATTTCCATCTTACCACGTCCAAGAGGGCATGCAAAATGGTTGCTTTTGGGTACAGTCCCGAATCACATGGAGGCAATGATCGATAGGAGGGGATTCGTCTCTCCCGGTATAGGGAGTTGATGTTGTGCTGTGTTCGATTGGCTATAACTGGAAGTCCCTGGCCAGGGCTGATATAGAGATATACTGGTAAGTGTTACCAGTAGTTTCTCGACCTGTTATGAGCCTCACATCGACACGACTTATCGGTTACTGGGGTCTGACGTATACCACCCCTAGACTTGATATGCGACATATCAGACGAACAGACCGAACTGTACGGGAGTGTTACTGATTGGATTAACAGGAGAACGGACAGGCTAGCTTGTTGATCTTCTGATCGCTCAATACCTGGGTGGCTGTTACGTTTAGCTGACCGCTTGCAGCTTGTGGGTGTTTGATATGATCATCACCTGCTGCCGGCGTATTGACGATTCTTTAAAGTCCTACACAGTGGTTTCTTGGCTCAGGAAAAATGGAGTTGAGGCACATATGTGATAAGTGCAGGACCGAGGATAATACGATATGAGATAGCGTATTATATTCTCGCGATATTTAGATATGAACCGGGACATCGAATCAAGTGTTGATTCGATGAATCGGTGCATGATATATTAGTCGGTTATATTCGATATAGCCGGATCGTCGGATCAAGTGTTGATTCGATGATTTAATGTATAATGATATATATGATATATTGTATTACATTATCTAATATTGGCTCTCTTTATTATTTCATTTTCTCACTGGATTAATACATTGATATATATGCGATATATGTTAATTGTATTATTTTCTTTTGTTGCAAATATAAAATATATATGTGATATATATTATTGTGACATGATATGATTTATTATGAAACATGTTTAAGGATGATAAAAAGGGATTAGGGTTTGATTAGGGTTAGCTCCTTCTTGTTCATTCTAGAAGGATTCTCTTTTGTCTTGGTTAAGATATTATGGTTGATCCTTATCCTTAACCTAACCAAACTCTAACTCTAGTTTATTCTCTACAATGTTTTAGCCTCTCATCCTTGACCATGGATCCATAATCAATCATATACTCTTATCTACTATTCATCACAAAAGGATTATTCTTTTCATTCTTCATCTTCTTCTCTCTTGAGTTTGAGAGATAGTTCACTTGAATTTCTTTTGTGATGAGTTATTGTGAGAAAATGATATAAAAAGAAAACAATAATACTACTCCATCATCCTCATCTAATCTAGCCCATTAGATTAGGGTGTTCACCTCATTAGAGTGAGAGAAAGCTTGAGCTATTGCAACTTCGACGTAGATCATCGGAGAAAAGGAATACGACAAGCTATCATGGATCGTTCGAGTCATTGGAGCCTCTCTTGAGTCTGGGAGATCATGGATCGCGGCGAAGGGACTTCTACTCGGAGCTTGTGAAGCGAAGGAGGGGACTACAAAAGTTGTAATCCCTCACACATAGGTTTAAAGATGGTATCTTGCATGTTAAACCCTAATAATCTAGCAAAGTTCCCGGCTTTGGGTTGTTCGGCACAACTAAAATTTTATTCGGGCATGTTTGATACTTTATGAACCTTCACAAGAGTGCCTAGGAACCCTACAGTGGTATCAGTGCCTAGTTAGAGCATTTGGCGACGTGTTTACGAAGTTAAAACTCCAATCGAACCCGAACCGACAAAATAAAACCCCTCTCTGGACTTTTTCTAAAAACTGGGATTTTTTTGAATTAAAAATACCTAAAAAAATCAGCAGGTAAATTTAAGAATCTGTGTGAAAAATGATGACGTCATCTCTACAGAGCGCCGCGGAACCGCGGCCGTACTTTGCTTGGGCCGCGGATCCGCGACACTACTGTTTGAAAAGACACTTCTGTTTTCACAGTAATTCTTTTTGCTGTTTGTATATTTTAAGGGTATTTTTTATTCTGACTGAAGTTTTGAATTTTCTGAGGTTTATTTTGTAATTGTAGATTCGATCGGAATATTTAAATTCGTTATTTTTTCCCGATATTTAGAAACTGTTAAAAAGTTCGAACGGATATCATTAACTCACTTTTTCCCGACACGAAATTTTTTCATGTGTTGAATCTTTTCTCGAGTTTAAATCTTTCGGAAATGCGTGCAAGTTTTGTGGTGGACCCTCTAGAAGACAACAAACCTTAACTCGATTATGTGACCGTCTTGAACTGCCTTTTGAACCTTCGGGTTTGGGGCAGTACGGCGTGCCACATGTGAGGCGTGGGCTTGACCCTTCTACGGCTGGACCGCTACTACTGTGACACATTCCGGATTATTTGAACTCAGCTCAAGTGTTACGCAATTTGGGAAATTTTGGGTATTTGATTATTTGTTCGAAAAGTTTAATACTGTCTATTTATGTGGAATGTGATACAATATGTGGAATTCATAGAGTTAGGCATGAAATGCGAAGTATGTGATATTTCTGATTTACGATGTCTAAAGTGATTGTGGATTCCAAATATTGTAGTTTTACACTTTCTTTTCTGTTACCGTAAGTGTAGTATGTAGTGGTATTGCCGATTGTCGTTGCTATACATCGACGATGATCGGTGTATGCATACTTACTTACGTTGATGATATGAGATATTATGTGTTGCTGAGATATGATGTGCATGATTGTCGCGATTGAATAGCCGGGGGTTTTATGTGAGATGAGAGTTTTATATTTTCATTCATGTAAATTCAAATGTAATGTAATATTCTTTTATTTGGTGCACTTCTGGGTTGAGGTTGATGCCACCAGTGTTGTATATTATTTACTTTTCCGCATTAGGATGGACCCAAGAAGGGGAGCACAGATGACCGGGTTCTAGGGTTCAGTGGGAGGCCATCTCGAGGAGTCGAGACCGGGTCTCCTAAACTCCAGAATTGGTAGGGCCGCTTGCCGTTCTCGTAGGGTTCCAGGGTGTGGGCTTGGCTATTCAACGTGACTGTGGAATCCGTATTTTCTATTGTTGGCTAAATACTAAATACGGACGTCCTAGTATATCCCACATTATATCTATGTTTCTGCTGCAATATCTGTGATGTGGTCATTTTATATGTTGTGATGGATACAGTATATAGTATATATGATATATTATATAGACGTTACTTATGTTTTACACCCGCACTAGCCCTGCCCTGCTCTGTCGTTAGTTACCTAACCTAACGGTGCACGAGGGGACATCGAGGCGAATGCGGATGGCATAAGTGTACGTCGTATTTATCTGTGATACTTAGGAAGCATAAGCTGATGGGATTTTTTTTATTAATGAGATTAATAAAAAGAAAAGAAACCTAAAAGATGTTGTAGAATCAAAACTTTATAAAAAGGGTAGCTACAGTTTTGCTTTGCATAGTGGTATATATGATATACCCTGCACCTTATTCGATGAGGAAAGAGCCGAGATCCCTTCACCGGGAGTGACCTCTTTAGCGAAACTGGCAGATGCTACAAAACTCGGTTTGTCTTTTGATTGCTTTTAGAGTTTTGCTTTGCACAGTGATATATATGATATGTCCTGCACCTTATTCGATGAGGAAAGTGCCGAAATCCCTTCACCGGGAGTGACCTCTTTAGCAAAACTAATGAAAGCCTCAAAAACACTCCATTTCAAAATTTCACATGATTCTACGACGATATCAAGTTCATTACGCTCATGGTTTTCTGAAAAACCTGCGTAGCCCTCCGTCATTTCAGATAAAGACTAGTTAGTATTCGTGCTACGTTTGTTGACTATGTTAAGGCGTAGTGTGCGGTAGCTAATTAGTACTTATCTTCTAAAACATGAGATGTGATTGGATTAGGTGAAACACCTTAGGTCGTGTTTAGGGGTTAATTATAGTTTACTAGATAGTTTTTGGTAAAAAGTTTACCAAATTAAGTTTCTGATGTTTTATTCTAATTAATGAATATTTTATTAAGATATTTCTAGGCGCACACACACTTATGCATGTAAACTATGGTTTAGATTTGGGGTTAAACCATGATTAGCTAGCATGGAGGGTTAACCTATTTGTATTAAGTGTTTTGGGATTTAATTGGGTTTTATTATTGTGTGTTTGTTATTTGAATTTCTTTTCTTTTGTTGACTTGGTGAGAGAGAAGGAGTATGGGCTTCATGGTTGAGCCATGCTGATTAAATGAAGAGAGAGGGGGGGGTCTTTGACTTGTGCTCTCATTTCCCTTCTCATTCTCATTCTCACAACTCACACACACACACACACACACACACACACACACACACACTCAGCTGAGAGAGAGAGAGAGAGGCAGCAGCTGCTGAAGAAGCACCAGCAGCAGCAACACCCAGCATCAGCAACAACATCATCATCAAAAGCATCAGCAGCAGCAGGCAGTGGCGGCAGCAGCAACACCAACAGCAGCCCCAGCAGCTGCAGCAGCACTCCCATCTTCTCCACCTCCTTTCTCCTTACACCTAGGGTCTTGCAAGGTATAGAATCCGAGCCCAACTTCTTGTTTGTTTAACGTATGTGTAGTTTAGCTTCGGTTTGTGTAAAAAGTGAGATTTTGTGCTTGAAATGCTGATTTGTGTGGACTTATGGTTTAGTGCTGTTAATATTGGTTAACCTAGCCTAATTAGGTGTTATTAAGGCAATGTAAACCTAGTTAGACCCCAGATTACACCAAAATACCATAGGGTTTCAAATTGTGCAAATTTAGTGTTTTTAAGTGAACTCTTTGGACTTCTGTGATCTGCTATAGTCCCGAGTAGTTCAGGTTGAAATTGTGTTAACTGGAGCTTGTATACAAGGCATAGACCACACCACCAGAGCCCGAGACCCCCACCCCATAGAGAGGCCGCCTATTTATTCTTTCTGGCCGCAATTTGCGGCCAGATAGGGGAGTTTTTGGTTGATGTTGGATGGGTAGGAGTCTGTTGTTATTTTTAGGCCAGTGGTATGTATAGTTTTGTAAGTTGTTAGCCTGGGTAGAATCTGGGACGTTATATCGTATTTCTAGTACGTTTGGTTCGCGCGATACGCGAGAGGGTTCCATGATTCAGCGTATCGCGGCGTATCGGGGTTAGTTTTAGACGCGTGCACACGTTTAGCGTATCGTACACACGCGCGTTTAGTTCGCGACGCGAGCGTATCGTTTGACTTCGATATCGCGTTATGCGAGATAGTTGCTTATTTATGTCTTGTGTAATTCCAGGTTCGCAGGCGGGTACGTCGGACGAAGCTAAGAAAGCGAAGCAGGTGGTCGGCTACGAGTAGCGCACGACCAGATGAGTAGATTTAACATCTACGGGGAAATCGCCCTTATGGCGTTATGCGTCAGGGCGAGTCAGGATATTAGATTGTAGATGTTCATATGGACTGTAGTAGCATACCTTATTGTTGCATATAGAAATGATAGCATAGGACACTGCACTGTCACTAACGGTTCAAGTCGCACGAGCACGATTGATATGCTACACTCACACTGTTAGTGATTGCCATGACACATACATTATAGGATTGCTATAAATCATACATCATACTGATTCTACCTTATTGTTGTTGTCATGATTTGCCACATAACAGCATATGTTATATTCATACCAGTGCACACATAAATTGATATCTTCATACCTGCGCACATGTACACTGTATATTCATACCAGTGCACACATATATTGATATTTTCATACCTGCGCACATGCACACTGTATATTCATACCAGTGCACACATATATTGATATCTTCATACCTGCGCACATGCACACTGTACATTCATGCCAGTGCACACATATATTGATATCTTCATACTTGCTTAGATTACGCATTGAGATATGTTGTTTCCATGTTAATTCTGGATTTAGGGAACCGTGGATATTTCAAAGAGAATAGTTAATTATTTAAAACCCCGGTTTCCCTTGACATGATATTTCGGTGCGTCCACCATGTGTTTTCTCGGTACTAGAGTGATATATGTGAACCCGAATCGAGGAGTTGGATGAGGTCGATTACGGGTACATGGTGGACCCGGTATGGTACCCCGGGGCGAGAACGGGTTCGCTGTGTAGTAGACGGTGAGCCTGGCAGAGGGATTACTACCTACCGGTGATTGGTTGGACCTGGCGGTTATCCGGAGGATACCGACCAGAGTCTGTGGATGGATACGGGACGACTCGTACTGCCGGGGCCGAGGGCCGATACCGCAGACAGAGCCCGTGGGCTGATCCGTACTGACGGATGCCCTATACAGGAGGATTTGCGTGTCGATGCTTGGCACGAGTATTTCTTGAAAATTTGGGTGCCGATGTTGGGCACTCACGGTTATATAAGATTTACAGGATTGGAGGACCGAGGAGGATGACGACGCCTGAGTAGTATTGGGATTTGGGTACATTGATGAGTACCGATTATACTTTCCACGATGACATTCCGTGTAGATGTTATATTTCCCATGCTTAGTATGTAGTAATTGATATCTCATCCTGTATCTATTATACCTGATATAGTATGCATTGCTATTCCTGATCATTGCACACCCTGTTCATTCTACATAGGGTTGTTAGATTGCATTGCTATACCTGATCATTGCACACCCTGTTCGTTCTACATAGGGTTGTTAGATTGCATTGCAATACCTGATCATTGCATAACCTGTTCATTCTACATAGGGTTGTTAGATTGCATTGCTATACCTGATCATTGCACACCCTGTTCATTCTATATAGGGTTGTTAGATTGCATTTCTATACCTGATCATTGCACACCCTGTTCATTCTATATAGGGTTGTTAGATTGCATTGCTATACCTAATCATTGCACACCCAGTTCATTCTACATAGGGTTGTTAGATTGCATTGCTATACCTCATCATTGCATTCCCTGTTCATTCTATATAGGGTTGTTAGATTGCATTGCTATACCTGATCATTGCATACCCTGTTCATTCTATATAGGGTTGTTAGATTGCATTGCTATACCTGATCATTGCATACCCTGTTCATTCTATATAGGGTTGTTAGATTGCATTGCTATACCTGATCATCGCATACCCTGTTCATTCTATATAGGGTTGTTAGATTGCATGGTTTTACTTTCTCATCACATGGAGATGTTATTAGATCGCACTTGTTGCATGATTGAGCATCCAGTTCATCATATAGATGTTATCTGTTGATATAGGTTAGAGTATCGTAGCGCGTGCATACTCGCGATTACCTTTATATGTTATCTTCTATTCACGAGTTGGCAACTCACCCCCATTGTGCCACAGTGTTTGCAAGTTGCCCTTCGGAGTAGTCGCGGCAGGCTGCATTCTCGCATCTTTTGACACGGATACCCCTACAGTTGGTGTACTAGCTCTTTTGCTGATAGGTGGGTTTTGTGCGGTATCTGGTTATCTTTCAGTTATGTACATTGTTGTATCTAGTACTCTCCATCTACCACTTATGTATTGACTTAGAAACCGGTTGTGAGGACGATGTATATTATTTTGTATTCTATCTGTGATGTTTCCCACTTGTTGCTCATTTTCTTCGCTACGGCGTCGTATATTGTTATCTTAGTAATTGGTTCTATAAATTGCTTAAATCACTCTATACTTTTACTGGTTTGATTTCTGGGTTTTCGGCTTAGTTGGTCGCGTTACGCCTGTAGACGTTACGTGGTTAAGTGCCGGTCACGGGCCAAACTTTGAGTCGTGACAAAGTTGGTATCAGAGCGTAGGTTTTACCTTCGGAGTGTAGGATGACCCTGGTATGATAGAGTAGGTAGCTGTAGCAGAGTGGCGTAGCGTGCGTATGTTCCGCGGCATACTCACGACACGGTACTCCGCCTAAGCGACCTTAGGACTTATTGATTGAATTTCCTTTATGATCGTATATATCCTTGTGATTCGATTTTCGTATCCTCATCGAATCCTACCTTCTTTCCAGCCATTATGCCGCCAAGGACTACGAGGGTGCAGAGAGAGGCCGGGAGAGCCGAGGTTCGAGTTGATTTCTCTGAGACGATGACTGATCCGAGTAGTACTCATGTTGTACCAGGACAGATTGTTTCTCCTACGACAGGTCAGATCGCTAGACTAGTGGCAGAGATGCAGAGCTTGCGCCAGACGATAAGCTCATTGGTAGAGGTCGTTCGAGCGCAGCGATAGATGGTTGCCACCCCTGTTACCCAGTTGTTCCTTCCGATCATCATGCAGTATTCCGTCCCCTACATTGCACCGGTGGAGGCAGCCCCCGTTTACGAGACACGTCTTCCAGGGAGCATGAGAGTTCCGGAACAGTTGTGGAATCGTACTGGTGTACCAGCCCAGAGCAGAGGCGTAGGACGAGGACAGTCGTTTGGCTTCCATCCCCAGGCAGGACAGCATTCAGCGTGTAGGTGTTTACGATGCGGAAGCCTTCAACACCTCATCAGGCAGTGTTCCTTCACAGCATGTCAGGGTCGTGTTCTGAGACGTCGTGGACGCGGAGGGTTTGCACAGAGGGGTCGGGCTAGTAGAGGAGGAGTTCGATCAGTCGCAGATGGAGGACAGGCACAAGTTTTCGCTTCGACTCATCGGGACGCGCGGGTGTCCAATGCTGTGGTTTCAGGTACTCTTTCAGTATGTCCTTTTGTTGGACTCGTATGTTTACACACTTTGTGCCGACTTTAGGACGAGAGTTGTGCTGGGTAGATTAGCCGTTTGCTGTGTTAACTTCCGTCAGCAATCCTTTTGTTGTGCAACACGTACTTCGGTCTTGTGCCGATCGGATAGGAGATAGAGATATACCTGCTATTTTGATCCTCCTAAAGATGTTGGATTTGGCAATCTCCTGGGCACGGACTGGTTAGCTACGTGCTAGGCGTTATGGGCTACCGTGAGGAAACAGTTAGGTTTTGTTTTTCCGGGCAAGTCAGATCTTGTTGTGCAGGTGGATAGTGGTGCCACCTCTTACCGCTTGAATTCAGCCTTGTTCGCTAGTCGGCACTGAGGATATGTCGTGGATTCTTGGCGTTTTTCGTGATGCTGTATCCACAGTTGGTTTGTTGGACCGGTTTTCTTTCGTGCGAGAATTTTTCCGACATCATTCCAAGATGAGCCGGCGAAGCTTAAGGAGCTAAGGATCTGCTGCAGAGTGGTTGTTGAGGGAGTTGTGCGTCTGAGTGTTTCGCATTTAGGAAGCTCCTATTTCTGTTCGTCCAGGAAGAAAATGACAGATTGAGCTTGTGTATTGATGGATCGTCACTTGAATCGGCTTACGGTGCGGATAAGTATCCTGTACCTCGCACAGACGAATTCTTCGATCAGCACCAGAGTGCGAGACTTTGTCTAAGTTCGTTTGGGATCAGGTCATCATTGTTGCGGGTCCGGAGTGATGACATTCCGAAGATTGCCTTATGCGTGCTACGGGCTTTGTATGTTTTGGGTGTGTCACTGGACTCACCAATGCTCTAGCAGCACTCGTAGCTGTGATGAACTGGTTTTCTTCGGGCCGTTCCTCGACTAGTTATTGTTGTGTTATTTACGACATCCTAGTCTTTTTAGTGTGCCTTGAGGGTTAGGAGTAGCACTCGAGGATCTGTTATACGGGTACTGGGAAAGCCCAGCGGTTTACTAGATTCTCGGAGTGTTCCCCTCAGGCTTGTTGTGTTGACTCCTAGGTTTTGTAGTTACGGAGACGAATTGGTATGGTTTCGAGGAAGATCGTGGCCATACAGCTTAGGCCCAAATTGTGAGCAGGACGGAGGTCCGCAGATTTTTGGCTTACCAGGTGTTACAGCCGTCTCATGCAGGATTGCTAGTTTAATGCTGCCCCGTTGACTAAATTGACTGGAATGGAGGTTTCTTTTCTGTAGGCTGAGGCTTGTGTACGGAGTTTCAGCAGTTGAAGACTCGGTCAACAACTGCATCAGCTCCTTCTTTGCTTTTGGTTAGGGCGACTTTGTGCTTTAACTGTGATGTTTCGTGAGTGGGACTCGAATGTGTACTGAGGTGACATAATGGAGTTAATCGCTTTTGCTTCCTTACATTTGGAGGAAGTACGAGAAGGATATCCCACTCATGATCTGGAGATGGCTGCGATGGTTTTGCGTTGGAGATCAGAGACACCACTTGTTTCAGAGTCGTGTCAGATTTTCACGGACCACCAGAGTTAAAGGTACATCTTCCTGCGGCGGAAATTGATTGTTGTGATAGTCCTCCACAGATTCTCGGTTCTTGTGCGATCGTTGAGTACAGCATAAGTTTGTCTCTTCTAAGGAGACAGCTTGCTCATGTTCGCGCCCGACCACTTTTCTTAAATCACTTTCGCGAGACACTGCCCGCCGACGCTTGTTCGTCAGAGATATTGGAGCCTCCTCGGCTGGGTAATTATTTGGAATCCTTGACTTGTGGCAAGGGTGTGCTAGGCTAGAGAGACACCTGTGTACCTAATATTATAGGGAAGAGACGAGGAATCCTAGGGCAGGCACATCGGTCAACTCTCTGTACTCATTCAAGCCCCACCAACTGTTAACGTGACTTGTAAGGTAGTTACGGGTGGGCAGGGATAGAAAGAGAAGTCTTGGGATTCGTTTCAAGTGTCTGTCTTGTTGTGTGCTTGAGTTGAGCAACTGAGACTGACAGGAGAGTTGCAACCTTTAACCGTTCCGAAGAGGGAACGAGAGCAGATCTCCTCGAATTTTCATTATGGTGTCCACCCAGGAGTTGTCACGATGTGACTCCATTCGGATGCTTGTCATCCGGTGATACTCAGTTGTTCTTGTTAAGTTGTGCGTATGTAGAAATTGTTGTCGGCGGTTGGGGATCGTCGTTTGCCATCGATAGGGTTCTCCTTTGATAGCAGTTATCAGGAGACACTCCAATTGGTAACCTTTCGGATTAGAGGTTAGGTCATGACGATCACCAGTCTGTTTTTCCTAACTCCGTGTTATAGGATTTTTGGACCTCAGCTAGTTTAGAAATTTCGGAAATTGACTCGGTTGTTTTGGGTCAGGATGAAATCAGTATATTGCGGATAGAGATCAGATGCTGCAAGAGGGTCGCAGATTCAAGTTCGCAATGGCAGATCATGTATTCCCACGGAAATTTCCGATAAATGACATGTTGAGTTTTGGGGAGTTTTCCAGGATAGTAAGTCTTTTTAGGATCCCTAAGGCGAGTTGGTTCGTTGCCTTAAGTTGGGCACTTCCACCCAGATTATTGAGTATTCACCCCGTATTCCCTATGTCGATACTTTGCAATTACCTTCATGACCTTTCCCATTGGATTCAGCGCCAGGACATTTAGTTCGAGCGTGATCCTTCGTTCACCCAACAGCCAGTTGTAATATTGGACCGGCAGGTGAAGAAACTTCGATCGAAGGTCTTGCCATCAGTGAAGGTATTTTGGTGCATCCCAAACGGTAGAGAGATCACTTGGGAGGCTGAGGGCGAGATGCGGAACAAGTTCCCTCATCTCTCTAAGGTATGCGTAGCTTTGTATTTTAAAATTCGGGGACGAATTTTCTTTAAGGGGGGAAGATTGTAACACCTTAGGTCGTGTTTTGGGGTTAATTATAGTTTACTAGATAGTTTTTGGTAAAAAGTTTACCAAAATAAGTTTCTGATGTTTTATTCTAATTAATGAATATTTTATTAGGATTTTTCTAGGCGCACACACACTTGTGCAAGTAAACTATGGAGTTAAACCTTGATTAGCTAGCATGAAGGGTTAACCTATTTGTATTAAGTGTTTTGGGATTTAATTGGGTTTTATTTATTGTGTGTTTGTTATTTGAATTTCTTTTCTTTTGTTGACTTGGTGAGAGAGAAGGAGTATGGGCTTCATGGTTGAGCCATGCTCATTAAATGAAGAAAGAGAGAGAGAGAGAGGAGGGGTCATTGACTTGTGCTCTCATTTCCCTTCTCATTCTCATTCTCACAACTCTCTCTCACACACACACACACACACACACTCAGCTGAGAGAGAGAGAGAGAGAGAGGCAGCGGCTGCTGAAGAAGCACCAGCAGCAGCAACACCCAGCATCATCATCAGAAGCATCAGCAGCAGCAGGCAGTGGCAGCAGCAGCAACACCAACAGCAGCCCGAGCAGCTGCAGCAGTACTCCCATCTTGTCCACCTCCTTTCTCCTTACACCTAGGGTCTTGCAAGGTATAGAATCCGAGCCCAACTTCTTGTTTGTTTAACGTATGTGTACTTTAGCTTCGGTTTGTGTAAAAAGTGAGATTTTGTGCTTGAAATGGTGATTTGTGTGGACTTATGGTTTAGTGCTGTTAATATTGGTTAACCTCGCCTAATTAGGTGTTTTTAAGGCCATGTAAACCTTGTTAGACCCCAGATTACACCAAAATACCATAGGGTTTCAAATTGTGCAAATTTAGTGTTTTTAAGTGAACTCTTTGGACTTCTATGATCCGCTATAGGCCCGAGTAGTTCAGGTTGAAATTGAGTTAACTGGAGCTTGTATACAAGGCATAGACCACACCACCAGAGCCCGAGACCCCCACCCTATAGAGAGGCAGCCTATTTATTCTTTCAGGCCGCAATTTGCGGCCAGATATGGGAGTTTTTGTTTGATGTTGCATGGGTAGGAGTCTGTTGTTATTTTTAGGCCAGTGTTATGTATAGTTTTGTAAGTTGTTAGCCTGGGTAGAATCTGGGACGTTATATCGTATTTCTAGTACGTTTGGATCGCGCGATACGCGCGATACGCGAGAGGGTTCCATGATTCAGCGTATCGCGGCGTATCGGGGTTAGTTTTAGACGCGTGCACACGTTTAGCGTATCGTACACACGCGCGTTTAGTTCGCGACGCGAGCGTATCGTTTGACTTCGATATCGCGTTTTGCGAGATAGTTGCTTATTTATGGATTCTTGTGTAATTCCAGGTTCGCAGGCGGGTACGTCGGACGAAGCCAAGAAAGGGAAGCAGGTGGTCGGCTACGAGTAGCGCACGACCGGGTGAGTAGATTTAACGTCTACGGGGAAATCGTCCGTAAGGCATTAAGCGTCAGGGCGAGTCTGGTTATTAGATTGTAGATGTTCATATGGACTGTAGTAGCATACCTTATTGTTGCATATAGAAATGATAGCATAGGACACTGCACTGTCACTAACGGTTCAAGTCGCACGAGCACGATTGATATGCTACACTCACACCGTTAATGATTGCCTTGACACTCACATTATAGGATTTCTATAAATCATTCATCATACTGATTCTACCTTATTGATGTTGTCATGATTTGCCGCATAACAACATTTGTTATATTCATACCAGTGCACACATATATTGATATCTTCATACCTGCGCACATGCACACTATATATTCATACCAGTGCACACATATATTGATATCTTCATACCTGCGCACATGCATACTGTATATTCATACCAGTGCACACATATATTGATATCTTCATACCTGCGCACATGCACACTGTACATTCATGCCAGTGCACACATATATTGATATCTTCATACTTGCTTAGATTACGCATTGGGATATGTTGTTTCCATGTTAATTCTAGATTTGGGGAACCGTGGATATTTCAAAGAGAATAGTTAATTATTTAAAAACCCGGTTTCCCTTGATATGATATTTCGGTGCGTCCACCATGTGTTTTCTCGATACTAGAGTGATATATGTGAACCCGAATCGAGGAGTTAGATGAGGCCGATTACGGGTACATGGTGGACCCGGTATGGTACCCCGGGGCGAGAACGGGTTCGCTGTGTAGTAGACGGTGAGCCTGGCAGAGGGAATACTACCTACCGGTGATTGGTTGGACCTGGCGGTTATCCGGAGGATACCGACCAGAGTCTATGGATGGATACGGGATGACTCGTACTGCCGGGGCCGAGGGCCGATACCGCAGACAGAGCCTGTGGGCTGATCCGTACTGACGGATGCCCTATACAGGAGGATTTGCGTGTCGATGCTTGGCACGAGTATTTCTTGATAATTTGGGTGCCGATGTTGGGCACTCACGGTTATATGAGATTTACAGGATTGGAGGACCGAGGAAGATGACGACGCCTGAGTAGTATTGGGATTTGGGTACATTGATGAGTACCGATTATACTTTGCACGATGACATTCCGTGTAGATGTTATATTTCCCATGCTCAGTATGTAGTAATTGATATCTCATCCTGTATCTATTATACCTGATATAGTATGCATTGCTATACCTGATCATTGCACACCCTGTTCATTCTGCATAGGGTTGTTAGATTGCATTGCTATACCTGATCATTGCACACCCTGTTCATTGTGCATAGGGTTGTTAAATTGCATTGCTATGCCTGATCATTGCATACCCTGTTCATTCTATATAGGGTTGTTAGATTGCATTGCTATACCTGATCATTGCATACCCTGTTCATTCTGCATAGGGTTATTAGATTACATTGCTATACCTGATCATTGCATACCCTGTTCATTCTATATAGGGTTGTTAGATTGCATTGCTATACCTGATCATTGCATACCCTGTTCATTCTATATAGGGTTGTTAGATTGCATTGCAATACCTGATCATTGCACACCCTGTTCATTCTACATAGGGTTGTTAGATTGCATTGCTATACCTGATCATTGCATACCCTGTTCATTCTATATAGGGTTGTTAGATTGCATTGCTATACCTGATCATTGCATACCCTGTTCATTCTATATAGGGTTGTTAGATTGCATTGCTATACCTGATCATTGCATACCCTGTTCATTCTATATAGGGTTGTTAGATTGCAAGGTTTTACTTGCTCATCACATGGATATGTTATTAGATCGCACTTGTTGCATGATTGAGCATCCAGTTCATCATATAGATGTTATCTGTTGATATAGGTTAGAGTATTGTAGCGCGTGCATACTCGCGATTACCTTTATATGTTATCTTCTATTCACGACTTGGCAACTCACCCCCTTTGTGCCACAGTGTTTGCAGGTTGCCTTTCGGAGTAGTCGCGGCAGGCTGCATTCTCGCATCTTTTGACACGGATACCGCTACAGTTGGTGTACTAGCTCTTTTGCTGATAGGTGGGTTTTATGCGGTATCTGGTTATCTTTGAGTTATGTACATTGTTGTATCTAGTACTCTCCATCTACCACTTATGTATTGACTTAGAGACCGGTTGTGAGGACGATGTATATTATTTTGTATTCTATCTGTGATGTTTCCGACTTGTTGCTCATTTTCTTCGCTACGGCGTCGTATATTGTTATCTTAGTAATTGGTTCTATAAATTGCTTAAATCACTCTATACTTTTACTGGTTTGATTTCTGGGTTTTCGGCTTACTTCGTCGCGTTACGCCTGTAGACGTTACGTGGTTAAGTGCCGGTCACGGGCCAAACTTTGGGTCGTGACATTAGGGTAGTTGTAAGACTTTGTTGACTATGTTAAGGGTCGTGCAGGTGGGTTTAATTCAATCGGGAAATGACGGGTTGAACTTGGCTAGCAATTATGATTTGTTGACTATGTTAAGGTCATAAATTGCTAGGGGCAAAATATTATCGGGAATTTCAAGTGTTGAAATTTGCAATGAGATTGCATACCTCCTATGAGATATTTGGATCCCGATACCCACTGCGAGTAAGTGTTACTCCTGGGAGAGTTTTACACAGGACAATTAGTCGATCAAGTAGGTGTCTAGAAAAGTGTTAACGGGGTTACGCCTCTGGGAAAAAGAGGTTTACTTTAATTAGGTCCGTGCGAAAGCACGGGGAACCTCCCTCAAGTACCGACACTGATCTGGCTGAAAGATTAACGAAATTGTAGGGTGTAATTAATCCCGGCTAATCTTCCCTTTTAGGGTTTGAAGGTAGATTTGATAAAAACAGTGGGAGACATCCTGATTAGATAAGATAATAACCAATCTAATCTTGCAAGAGCATACGCTAAAGTGTTTTCTTCTCTCTCTCTCCAGGTAGCGACCATGTCAGGCCATAATAAAGATAATAATATGGATGTATTGACTGAACCCGCTTATTATACTGAGCAGGGGAACGTTGGACCCGTTCTTTCTTATAAGAGTTATAAGACTGAACAGGGAATATGAGAATATCTTGATTCCCAAAACGCCCAAAAGAACATGCATGTTGATGCATCTTCTTCAGGTGTGTTAGTTATTGAGAACTGTTTCTCAGTTCACCCTACGTCCTGGGTATTAGATACCGGATCGGGATCCCACATATGTAAATTGTTACATGGGCTACGAAAAGATAGAGAACTGGGAAAAGGTGATCATTCCGTTCAAGTAGGGAACGGTGCAAGCATTGCAGCCAAAGCAGTTGGCGAATATCACCTTGTATTTCCAAGTCGTAATACACTGATTCTAAATGAGTGCTGTTATATACCGAACATGATGTGCAACATTATATCAGTATCTTTATTAAGTAAAGAAGGATATAAATTTGTGGTAAAGGATAATGTTATGAACATATTCCTAGATCAAAAGTTGATTGCATCAGGCTCGTTACATAATGGCATATTCATTCTAAATCAGAATACAGTCCTCAATATACAAAACACACACAAGAGGAAAAGTTCAGAAATGAACGAATCCTTCTTGTGGCATTGTAGACTTGGTTAAATCAATGCGACACGACTGGCTAAGTTACATAAAGATGTTTATTTGAATCCGTTCGAGTTATCATCTTATGATACTTTCCATTCATATCTCAAAAGAAAAATGACCAAAGCTCCGTTTAGTGGACACGGAGAAAGAGTTACTGGACTCTTAGGACTGGTACATAGTGATGTATGTTGTCCCATGTCTACGCATGCCAGGAACGGTTCTTCCTACTTCATTACATTCACTGACGATCTTTCTAGATTCGGACATGTGTTCCTAATGAAACACAAGTCTGAAGCTTTTGAGAAATTCAGAGAATATAAGCACGAAGTAGAGAATCAAACAGGCAAAAGTATTAAGATTCTTCGATCTGATCGAGGAGGTGAATACTTAAGCAATGAGTTCCTAGATTATCTAAAAGAAAATGGGATTCTTTCTCAGCTTACTCCTCCTTATACACCATAGCATAACGGTGTAACAGAATGGAGGAATCCCACCCTATTAGATACGGTGCGCTCTATGACGAGCGAGGCTGAGTTGCTTATTTCCTTCTGGGGTTATGCGCTTGAGACAGCAGCATACCTATTGAATCAAGTTCCGTCTAAATCTGTGCCTACCACACTATATGAGATATGGAGTGGGAAGAGACCATATTTTAAACGAGTTAAGATATGGGGTTGTCCGGCCTATGTCAATAGGCAAAATCCAGACAAACTCGAAGCACGGTAAGTTCTTTGCAAGTTTGTGGGATATCCTAAGAATTCCCAAGGATATTTTTTCTACCACGCTGAAGAACAAAAAGTGTTTGTTTCTCAATATGCCACCTTTTTGGAAAAGGAATTTCTTGCAAAAGAAATTAGTGGCAAAGAGGTAGAGCTGGAAGAGGTTCCAGAAACACAAATTGCAACTGAAGATTTAGTAGAACCAGAGGATTCAGTAGTACCCGACGAACCCCAGCCTCTCCGCCGATCTAGTAGGGTTTCTCGTCCACCTGGGAGATACTACGGTTTTCTCATTGATGGTGGGAGCGAGGATTGTATCTTGGAAGATGATGACACGACTAGTTTTGAGCAGGTCATCACGAGTGGTGACTCTATGAAATGGCTGGATGCAATGCGATCTGAGATGGAATCCATGTACACCAATAAAGTATGGATTTTGGAAAATGCTCCTGAAGGGGTAAAACCCATTGGGATCAAGTGGATTTTTAAAAGGAAATTTGGTGTAGATGGAAAAGTTGAGACTTTCAAAGCTAGACTTGTTGTAAAGGGTTTTCATCAACGGCTAGGTGTGGATTATGACGAAAACATTTCTCCAGTTGCTATGCTTAAGTCCATCCGGATCTTACTTGCCATTGCTGCATACCATGACTACAAAATCTGGCAAATGGTTGTTAAGACCGCCTTTCTAAATGGTGATTTAGAAGAGTGCGTGTACATGACTCAGCTAGAGGGCTTCGTAGATAGTGGGAGCAGTGGAAAGGTGTGCAAACTGCTTAAATCCATTTATGGGTTAAAGCAAGCATCGTGGAGTTGGAACATCTGTTTTGATGTTGTAGTCAAAGAGTTTGACTTCATCAAAAACATAGATGAACCTTGTATCTATAAGAAGGTAGCAAAGACTAAGGTTGTCTTCCTCGTATTGTACGTGGATGACATACTCTTGATAGGAAATGATATTCCTATGCTGCAATCAGTCAAGCTCTTCTTATCACAAAGATTCTCAATGAAAGATCTAGGTGATGCCTCCTGCATATTAGGGATTAGGATCTATAAAGATAGATCCAAAAGGATACTGGGATTGTCCCAATCCAGGTACATTGACACTATACTAAAGAGGTTTAGTATGGAAGAATCCAAGCGTGGGAACCAACCCACGATCTCTGGACACACTCTCTCCAAAGAGATGTCTCCCAAGACTGATTTAGAGAGAGCTCGCATGCAAGGGATACCCTATGCTTCGGCAGTAGGCTCTATCATGTATGCGATGCTATGTACCAGACCCGATGTAGTATACTCACTAAGTGTAGTGAGTCGGTATCAAGCAGATCCTGGAGAGAGTCACTGGACAGCTGTGAAGAACATTCTCAAGTACTTGCGAAGGACTAGAGACATGTTCTTGGTGTATGGTAACGGAGAACTCCGGGTGGAGTCCTTTACCGATTCCAGCTTCCAAAGTGATAAGGACGACTCTAAGTCGCACTCGGGATTTGTCTTTACCCACAATGGAGGGGCGGTATGTTGGAAGAGTTCCAAACAGGATACCGTTGCAGACTCGACGATGGAGGCTGAATACATCGCTGCCAAAGATGCTGCAAAGAGGCTGTCTGGGTTAAGAAGTTCATTAGTGAACTTCGTGTGGTTCCATCCATTGAGCATCCGATACCTTTATATTGCGATAACAATGGAGCTGTGGCTTTGGCCAAGGAACCCAGATCCCATCAGAAGTCCAGACATATTCTGAGGCGGTATCACCTGATCAGGGAGATAGTTGATCGCCGGGAGATCGAGGTCAGGAGAGTAGATACGAAGGATAACACTGCGGATCCACTCACGAAGGCCATTCCCCAGATACAGTTTGAGAGATTATTCGGGATGCTAGGTATGAGATACTACAGCAGCTGGCCTTAGTGCAAGTGGGAGATTGTTAGTTATGTATATGCCCTAGAGGCCATTGTTGTACATATGATGTATTTTATGATGGATTATTGGAATTATACAGAGAGGACTTTCTTGCTCGTCATGATAGTATGCTATTTTGTTTCACTTTATCTTAACATGTTGACTTATATTGGTTTACTGTCTTCCTCTCACATGTTGATAAAGCCCTTAGGATCTGTACTCAACTAATGGGATTATGATGAGATCATACTAGTGGGGCCACGGTAGTCGATGAGTACATCCTATAAATGTTCCTAGTCGAGGGTATATCGAGACGGGGCATCGATACACCAGAGTAGACTAGCGTATACGCATCTTGACCCATATGATGGGCGATGGATGATCCCATATCCAATGGTGTTTGACATCAAAGATGGTGTACGGGTGCTCAGTGGAGACTGGGTACACTGGACGGACTCGCTGAGAACTCCCAGATAGTGATATACCACATGTCAGATGGCAGTTCTCCGGTGACACTTGTACAGGGTAGTCTGTAGACCCGAGATCATCATACAGTCTTGTGTGATTCCCACTGTGCTTTGATTTCCATCTTACCACGTCCAAGAGGGCGTGCGAAACGGTAGCTTTTGGGTACAGTCCCGAATCACATGGAGGCAATGATCGATAGGAGGGGATTCATCTCTCCCTGTATAGGGAGTTGATGTTGTGCTGTGTTCGATTGGCTATAACTGGAAGTCCCTGGCCAGGGCTGATATAGAGATATACTGGTTTGTGTTACCAGTAGTTTCTCGACCTGTTATGAGCCTCGCATCGACACGACTTATCGGTTACTGGGGTCTGACGTATACCACCCCTAGACTTGATATGCGACATATCAGACGAACAGACCGGAATGTACGGGAGTGTTACTGATTGGATTCACAGGAGAACGGACAGGCTAGCTTGTTGATCTTCTGATCACTCAATACCTGGGTGGCTGTTACGTTTAGCTGACCGCTTGCAGCTTGTGGGTGTTTGATATGATCATCACCTGCTACCGGCGTATTAACGATTCTTTAGAGCCCTACACAGAGGTTTCATGGCTTAGGCAAAACGGAGTAGAGGCACATATGTGATATGTGCAGGACCGAGGATAATACGATATGAGATACCATATTATATTCTCGCGATATTTAGATATGAACCGGGACATCGAATCAAGTGTTGATTCGATGAATCGGTACATGATATATTAGTCGGTTATATTCAATATAGCTGGATCGTCGGATCAAGTGTTGATTCGATGATTTAATGTATAATGATATATATGATATATTGTATTTCATTATCTAATATTGGCTCGCTTTATTATTTCATTTTCTCACCGGATTAATACATTGATATATATGCGATATATGTTAATTGTATTATTTTCTTCTGTTGCAAATATATAATATATATGTGATATATATTATTGTGACATGATATGATTTATTATGAAACATGTTTAAGGATGATAAAAAGAAATTAGGGTTTGATTAGGGTTAGCACCTTCTTGTTCATTCTAGAAGGATTCTCTTTTGTCTTGGTTAAGATATTATGGTTGATCCTTATCCTTAACCTAACCAAACCCTAACTCTAGTTTATTCTCTACAATATTTTAGCCTCTCATCCTTGACCATGGTTCCATAATCAATCATATACTCTTATCTACTATTCATCACAAAAGGATTATTCTTTTCATTCTTCATCTTCTTCTCTCTTGAGTTTAAGAGAGAGTTCACATGAGTATTCTTTTGTGATGAGTTATTGTGAGAAAATGATATAAAAAGAAAGCATAAATACTACTCCATCATCCTCATCTAATCTAGCCCATTAGATTAGGGTCTTCACCTCATTAGAGTGAGAGAAAGATTGAGCTATTGCAACTTCGACGTAGATCATCGGAGAAAAGGAATACGACAAGCTATCATGGATCGTTCGAGTCATAGAGCCTCTCTTGAGTCCGGGAGATCATGGATCGCGGCGAAGGCACTTCTACACGGAGCTTGTGAAGCGAAGGAGCGGACTACAAAGGTTGTAATCCCTCACACTTAGGTTTAAAGATGGTATCTTGCATGTTAAACCCTAATAATTTTGCAAAGATCCCGGCTTTGGGTTGTTCGGCACATCTAAAATTTTATTTGGACATGTTTGTTGCTTTATGAACCTTCACAAGAGTGCCTAGGAACCCTACACCCCTAGGCCCGATATGCGATAGTCTTAGAAGAACAGACCGGACTGTACGGAGATTGTCACATTAGACTCAGTAGGAGTTCGGATGGGTTTCCTCATCGACCTTCTTATTGACATCTACCTGGGGACCGTTACGTACAGCTAGTGCCGCTTGCGGTCTGTGGTTAAACCCACTGCCAGCGTAGTAGTCGAGTCTCTAGAATCCCACACAGAGAGTTTCCCTACTCCAGGCGAAACGATATAAAGGTCGTATGGTTTTACGACAAGGGTTCGGACGCATACGTGTGTTTACGCATGTACGACATCCGGACAGTTTTTACTAGCCGGCTTTGGTTTAAGCCAGTTTCTAGTATCCGGTTATTGGATTTATACAGTCTAAAGTTTTTCCGTGTTTTCACGGATAGGAGGGGAGTTCTCGTAATTACGCGAGAAGCTTCTAGAAGATGGTGACTTGGGGGTTAAGGTGGCATATGCATTAAATGAGTTTAGTGAGTTATTTGAGTGATTCATCCATGTCATTAATGCATCATAAATGCTTAATGACTCATGGAGATGAATCACCCTCTTGTATTTATGAAGCATGACGATTAATCCTTTATTTTCATTTATTGGATAAATGTTAATGCTTGATATATATTATGATAGATCATTATCTCATCTCATTCTCTTGCTCACTTTCTTTCTCCTCAAGCTCTCCCTCTTCAAACCCTAATCCTCCCCTCTCATGTGTTGAGACCAAGGATTAGAGTAGACTACTTAATTCTTAACCATTCTCTGTATCACCTAGGTTACTTAGATTAGCGAATTAAGAAACCTAGTTACCTCAAGTTAGAGGTGAAGCTTGAAGTTAAGCTCTCGGGTGGATCTTCTACTACATAGAGAAGGCCGGAGAGAATGTGGAGAACGACAAGACGAAGGACTCGGTTCTTTAGGTATAATCACTTATCATAGTAGTTAACTCTTCTATGGTTTCTTGTTAGTTATTGTTTAAGCAAAGATTCTCGGTTAGTCGATGTTTACGCATAAAACAAGATCGTTTTTCATTATTCCGCCTCCCCGCAAGTCGTGGGGTGTTGTACATCGACTTACACAAAGCACAGTGATTAGTAGCTATTGGATATTCATATGCAGCATAGATAGATGCGTTGGTTTGGGACAGTCGTACTGCCTTGTTGGCCAAAGTCAAGGGTAGGTAGGGTGGGTTCAAATTAACCTGGAGAATGACGGGTAGAACTTGACATGTGACTTATGATTTGTTGGCCAAAGTCAAGGTCATAAGAGTATGGGGTAAAAATTACATCGGGAGTTTCTAAAGAAACTGAAACTTGCCAGATATGTGCATACCTTCTGGAGTGTAATAACGTGGGTGGATTCCATCACATTATCATGCGATGATAGTTGGATCCCGATTCCCACTAATGAGTTGGTTTACTCCTCGGATGATCCCGACTAATTCTTCTTTCAGGTTTGGAGGAGAATTTGAGGTTACAGCGGGAGGTTTCCTGATTAGATAAATTGGTAACCATTCTAATCTAGGTTAGAGTGCACGCTGAGTGTTTCTTTTCTCTCTTTCTTTGGCAGCGACCATGAGCCGACTCTAGACTATGACTCAGTGACCAAATTAACCGAACCTTCTTAAACACTGACTTTTGGATTGTCAGAGTTGCAAACCTCATTGCCACTACTACTTTTACCCTTTTTCTCCAGGACACCCCGTATTACTACGAACGTCCACTTCCATTGGACAAAACCATCGTATGGTTATATACGAACTCGTAGGAATTTATTCGAGGATGGTTTCTGGTTCTGGAGAAAACGAATAGGACTATTTAGTTGTCGTTTTCTTTTACCTTCTCTCAGGTTGCGAGTGCCCCTTAGATTAGGGGATAGTACACCTATTACACAAATTAGATAGTCTTCTTCCAAACCATAGGCAGGTGTCGACCGGTAGGGAATGAAGAAAACCAATTAGCCTAACGATAGTGTACATAAGGTATTATGTAAAGACAAATAAAGGGATTAGAAGGAGGGCAAAGTAAATTGCGACTGATATTCACGACCAAAACAAAGTATTTCATCGCCACTCCCACATCACCTTTGTATTTCTCCAGAACACTCCGTATCACTACGATCATCCACAATTTATTGGATACTCCATCGTATGGTTATATACGAACTCGAAAGGAACTTGTTCCAGTTCGGTGATGGATTCTGGTTCAGGAGAAATAGGAATAAGGTTTATTCGGTTGTCTTTTATATTTACCTTCTCTCGCATTGCGAGTGCTCCAAGAATTAAGACAGTACACCCATTACGCTTATTGGAAAGTCTTCTTCCAAACCATAGGCTGGTGCCGAACGGTAGGGAAGGAAGAAAACCATTTAGTCTAAGAGGGTGTACAGAAGGTAATGACTAAAGACATATGAAGGGATTTGGAGAGATGGCAAAGAAATATACGGTTATAGTTGTGAATCTAGATAATGGAAAAGGCATTACTAGGAATACCCGGATAACCCTACGAAAAATTTCAATGTTTCAGTTTCACTGTGCACTGTTAAAAGAAAACTGATTTCCCAATTAGCCCTTGCTCTAGGGTATGTATTTACCAGGTATGATTCTTACATCTGTATGGTTTTACAGATGATGAGTGGGAGTAAGTTATTGGGAATTAGGTGATCATCCTCATTATATTGGAATTCGTTGTAATTGGTGATATTTGAGGAAATCACCTGGTGATTGCATACGATTTTGGATTGTGTATGTAGAAAATTGTATATAGAAATCACAACCAAAAATATTTTCCGATTGTGTAAGTAAATCAAATGATCCCCGGCAACGGCGCCATTTGATTGATCATTTCTTTGTGTGTGTTAAGAAAATGAAAAAAATTCACAATCAAAGAATTGTTTGACCACAATCAACTACGGTGTCGGATGTAGATTGTAAGTGAGTGCGGATCGTCCACATGGACAGTGTAATAGTTCGTCTTTTGAATTAGATGAGTCGAAACTTTAAAGAAAACAAAACAAAACAATTCATGATTTATATTTGAAGTTCAAGAATTAGAAAATATAGATCTAATAACAAGAAAAAGATAGAATCAAGAATTGGTAGTTTGATGATTTTTCCAACCAAATATCAAGAATCGAAATGAGGCTCGCAGGAATCGATCGGATCTATAGATGTGATGCAATCTCACGATGACGTATTCTCGTCCTTCGATGGATTGATACTAGATCGATGATGATCGACGAGAATTAGGGATTTCTAGTGAAACTAGGGTTTCATCATTTATCCCTTGTTCCTTCGTCGATATCATTCACATTCTAGCCTCTAGTAAATTCAAGAAACGATCGTAGATCCCTAATTTCGAGCGATCACAATCAAGAAAGCATCGCAAAGAAACTAGGTCATCGATTCTTAAATTTGGTAGGGTTTACAAAACCCGTAGGACTTACGAATCGTTTTAAGATTTGTTACATCATCATTCTATTGATCGTCTCGACTCCTTGACTAGAGGAGTTTTACTCAAACATCACAACAAGAACAACATTTACAAATTGAGATCGAATCACGATGCAAAAATTTAAAGAAAACAAGATTAAAGAATTTCACCTTTTATTTATATCAACAATCTCATTACAATCGCTCAAGAACTACAAAAGGAAGAACTCGATTGTCGATTTGGCTTCGCTCGGCTCCATGAGTCGCGGATCGGCTTGGATCACTTGCTCCATTGGAGATCGGCTCCGCTCCTAAAAGGTTGAAGGGCTTCTTGCTTGATTGGTACTCTGAATCTTGAATTTGGATTGGAATTAGGGTTAGGGTTTCGCAGAAGCCTTGTCACCAGACTTATGGAAGAAGATAGAGAATTGAACTACTAAAGATTAGGGAAGTAATGAACTATCCAAGAACAACCCTAACCCTTAGATCTAGGTTCCTATTTATAGACATCAAAACCCTAGATCTAGGATTTGAATTTGAATTTCCTCCAAAAGTTAGTTAGAGGAGATTTGAATTTCCCTCCAAAAGTTAGTTCGCTAGAGAGGCTTCTAGAAGAGGTTAGTTAGGAGGGGGCTTCTAGAAATAGTTTGTTAGGAGCTTAATTAGGATTAGCTTAATTAATCATCTTTGCTGATCTGGAAGAATCTTCGAGAGAATTCTGGAATTTGACATGTCTTTCAGAGCTGTAAGCCTTTAGAGAGGAATAACGAAGCAAAGCTGAAGTGCTGATGTGGCATAACTGCCGCGGAACCGCGGCGCAAGCCGGCTCCCACCGCGGTTCCGCGGCTCTTTTGAAGGCGTAGGGCTTGTGCTCTCTGGTACATGTTTGGGCTAATACTTGGGCCTTTTTCCGATATGTTGAATTTAATATTTCCCTCTAGATTGCTGCCAGCTTTCAGGTCTTTGAGTTGGCGTAATGTTTGATCAGCAAAATGACAATTTTTGGCTTTTCTTCCGGATTTTCCTGCACAGACTTCGAACAAGTGTTGCGCAATATAGGGATGATGCGATGCCATGATAAACACACAATTTCCTCAAAAATGTCAGTTTTAGAGTCTAATATATGCAATCTGATATTTTACGACTGATTTGCTAATATGTGTAATATGAATGTCGAACACTTCTAGATGAGTGCAAATGATAAGGAAATTGCCGTGTTAAAAATGCAGTATTTTCGACTGATCAAATTCCCCCAAACTTATTTTCGATCGTCTCGAGCGAACTTTTTATTGAAAAGAGAAGGAGAAAATAAAGAAAGAGAAAAACTAACTAGCACACTTTCGTAGGCAACACGATTGCACTGAGCACGTGCAACAAGCCTTTAAACCTCTAGGCGTCCCTAGTAGGAGGAGTGTTGTCTCCTGAAGGTTTTCAGCGGATTGCACCCACAAAATCCAATAATAAAAGGCAGATCATGAATATTACATTTAAAGAAAAGAATTGCAAAAGAAAAGCTTCGAAAATTAGGGTTTCCAACTAAGCTAGCTTTTCGGTTGTCATGAGCCCTATCTTAATGGTCATGAAAAGATGTTAGAAATCACGTCCTCGCTCAATAAAACACTGTCTTATTCTTCATTCCAATCTTTCTTCCAAACATCGATCATATAACCCTGCGTGTGTGTAAAGACATCCCTACACCCGGAGAATTCAATTCAAGCTATCATACTCTTGCCCATCAGCCTCAGTACTTTGTAATTAATGAATATTTAGATGAGATTGCTCACACACTTTCATGCGACCGTTAATACTTCTTGAGGTACTAACCGACCGATTACTCCTGTGCTTGCTTACTTGGTGTATTTTCCTTGTCTTGCACCACCTAAGGCTTAGCAGTGACTCCCAGACCAGTTGGCCTTAGGGCACTAGGTGAAGAAGCACCCTCGCTATATTTTTTTATTGCTGCCTTGGCGATAACAAAACTAGTGTTCATTTTTCTCACCACTTTATATTTTCTTCATTTTTTTTATTTCCTTCATACTTTTGGCTTTAAGACAAGAGCATTTCAAGGTATCCTCTACTATCCCAGGCTTTAAGACGTGTGTAAGTGCGAATAGCAGGGTATCAACGTTCAAAATGTTTGGCTTCCAGAATAGAAACTATTTTTCAGACTTATTTTTATCCTCAGATTAGTGACGTCCTTCATCTTACTAACCCTTGGGACAACGGCTCATAACTACTTATTACTAGTTCCTATAAGAAAACTTCTAATTTTCTTGGTTTTCTTAAATTTTTCTAATCTCATAGATGTAATTTTTCACTATCTAAACTTTTATTATCTTATTTAAGTACAAAAAATATTTTTATTTTCTTGAGAATTTTTAAATTTTTATAGGTTTTCAAAAAATGTTTTGTGCTTATGCAAAGTATGATATGCAAATGATGCAAAAATAAGCACAAACCTCCCCCAAACTTGTTTTCAACAGTGTCCTCACTGTTGCCATCTGCTAAATCTCGAAAAACCTGTAAGCCTGGGAGGAATTTATTAGTGGGGGCAAAATATTTAAGTGAAAATCCTCCCCCAAACATATTTTTGGCTCATCATTTTGTAAATTTTTTTTTCAACAGCCAGATTACACCCCCCAAACTTGAATTAAACAATGTTAAGATTTGAAAATCACATGAGGGGGTAAAGAATCATTGGTCGATGCCAAGCTTTGCAAAGACCGTACGTCAACACCAACCATTCAAAAATTTTATCAATGTAGTGCTCGGGTTGGTGGAAGAAGAAGTGGGGAAAGGTTAAGTGGTGGAATAGACTGTGTGTGCGTCTCGTTTTGGAGAGTCGATGCAGTGAATGTGATGGATTGCTCGCATTCTTTTTACAGTTTAGAAGAAGGGGTGGAGGTTCAATTTCTGTGAGTGGGACATGATTCATCTCAACACCCGTGTCATTCAAATATGCGAGTTAATCAGCGAAGATTTCCTCAAAAGTTCCATCAATACCCCGATGAATAGTGTCATCACAAAGTGCGGGGTGATCTTCAGACTCCAAAAACAGTTCATAATCAGTGTTAATTGTTGACCCGGACATCTCGGTTGAAGAGTCCGTATGTGTAAGATACATAGTTGGGTCAAACAACAACATATGAAAAGAGTCTAGATCGGTATCAGGAGGATCAACAAATTCGCTGCTGTCGACATCCATTAAGTCGACAGAACATACCTGAGCAATAGGTTCGGAGGGTACACTTCCCAACTTGTAAATGTTCAGCTCTATTGACCTATTCCCGAAAGATAGGGTCATAGAACCATTACGACAGTTGATGATAGTGTTGGAAGTGGCCAAAAAGGGGCGACCTAAAATCACCGGAATTTGATTCCGTGGGTTCGCTACAGGCTGTGTATCAATTACAATAAATTCCATAGGGAATATGAATTCCCCGATTTTTATTAACACATACTCCATTTCACCCCTAGATTTGGTGATTGATCGGTCAGCCATCTGGAGAGTTATGCTCGAAGGCTTCAACTCTCCGATCCCTAATTGCTCATAGACTGAGAAAGGAAGCAAGTTAACACTAGCGCCAAGGTCTAGTAGAGCACGGTTAATTTGTTTTTCCCCAATAGAAATGGAAATAGTAGGATATCCAGGATCCATACGTTTCCTCGGTAATTGTTGGGGGAAAGTCGTGTCTACTGTTTTTGCCATGAATATCTTCTTGGGCACTTGAGTCTTCCTCTTCCTAGTGCACAAGTTCTTAAGAGTTTTCGCATAGGACGGAACTTGTTGGATGGTATCTAGGAGAGGGATGTTGATGATAACTTGCTTAAAAATGTTCATAATCTTCTACATATGTGGACTCGGTGTGTTAGCCCATAACCGATTAGGACAAGGTGCTTTAGCAATAAGCGCTGGATCCATCATAGGAGAAGGAAGTGTGTGTGGACCCGATCCAAAAATAGAAGTGGGGATCGTCCGTGGAGGAGAAAAAGAGGTGGGCTGAAGTGGCGAGCCTTTTGGGAAACGAAGAATAGGCTCGGAAGAAGGTGGTGGGGTAGAAGAACTTGGGTCAGAATTAGAAGTAGAAGTGTGTGTGTGAGGAAAGGTCTCAGCCGGGGTGTTATTGATTGATTTTTCTGTATCATCAAACTCTTCCCCAACGTGATTGTCAAGCACTCTTCCAGATCTCAACGTGATTGCATCCACATGATGTGAATAGCCAGGATTGGGTAAAGGTTGAGCTGGAAGTTTCCTTTTCTCTCTTGCACGCATTTCGGCTTTTAGTTGTGCAATTTGTTCTTCCATCGATTTGATGTTCTCATTTTGAGAGATAATGTTCTTCATCACATTTTCGACGGAAGATTGCAAACTTGCCGTCCCTTGGATGGATTGTTTCATGAAAGTATCCAAGGTTTGTGCTAGTGCAGAGGTATTATCTATACCGGTCAATTTCAAAGAGTTTTCATGTGGCGCGAAAGTGTTGGCCGGATTTTGGAAGTTTTGTGATTGGAAGGGGTGCTGACTCAATTGAAGTTGTGGGTGCTGTTGTGGTGGAGGGACCCTTTGGAAATTGTGTTGGTTTGGAACCGTATTTTGAAATTGTGATTGGTTCCAAGCAAAATTTGGGTGATTCCTCCAACCCTGATTATATGTGGAAGAAGATGGATCGTTTCTAGGTCTTTGAAATGCGGCATTGGTATGCTCGTGACCTTGAAACGGACATTCTTCCATCAAATGTGAAGGATCAGAACAACATCCACATACAGTTTTGGAGAGTGGCATCTCACTTAGGGCGACAGCTAAAAATTTGTTTTCCATAGCGTCAAATTTCTTGTGTAATGCGGAAATTTCAGTTCTAATTCCTATGAAAATATCATTGACATCCCTAGACGGTTGACTCACACCCTCCCACTGTAAAGATTTTTCAGCGAAATTTTCTAGAAAATTCCAGGCTTCCCCATCATCTTTAGTCATAAAGTTGCCTTGACACATGGATTCAAGGGTCTGTCTTGTGTTAGGATTAATACCCTCATAAATGATTCGGCATAGTTCCCATCTCGGGATGCCGTGAAGTGGACATTGGACTAACAGATCCTTGAAACGTTCAAGACATTTTGAAAATGTTTCATTTGGAAGCTGGGTGAATTGATAGATTTCGCTACGGACTCGAGCTGTCTTTTGATGTGGGTAGAATTTCTTAAGGAATGTTTTGATGAATTCATCCCATTTGAAATGGAATGTGCGGTAGTGTTATATAGCCACTTCTCGGCTAAATCGCACAAGGTAAATGGGAGAAGACGAAGACGTAAAGCATCCACAAAAAGCTGTGAAGTACCCATCATTGCGCATACATTTTCAAATTTCGTGATAAACACGTATGCGTCTTCAGACTCGAGACCGTGAAATTTTGGTAGAATGATGATGTATTGGGGTTTTATTTGAAAATTTTCCCCGTTGGCTGGGGGAATGGAAAGACAGGTGGAAAGGGGACCTCGTGTTGGATAGCACCTCTCTTGGAGAGAGATGCGGGGTGGATTCTGCGCACCAACGAACGGCGGCAGATTAGTGGAAAAGAAGTTTGATGGAGACGGATCCATCGATATGGGTGTGGTGGTGGGTAAAAGAAAGGGTAAATGTAGAAATACCAACTTTTGGGTCGATGAGGGAAACACGGACTTAATGGGCACTAGAATCCTGTGTCCAGCCTATCTTGCATTAAAAAGGGTTAGTACAAGTGCTAGCGTGAATTTATAATTAGGGGAAATGATATGAATGCGGTGTTTGTTTTGAAAATATACGGATTTTTGAAAAAAAATGATGCAACACAACAAATGCAACACACAAAACCCTAATTCTAGTGGTCACCTAGGTCAAATCTCTAGACCGCTCCTAACTGCCAAAAGACAAGTCGCAGGATAAATCCTCCACAGCCTCTTTGTCTCTCTTGTGGCCAGGTAAGTGCCAGGTAAGTGGGAAGGTACTCCACTACGTAAGTAGTGGGCCTAATTAATAACCACTAGCTTTCGACACACTTGCCTTAGACACCACAAGAAAACGCGGATAAGCAATGAATTACCCACGGCCTTCTCTTGTCCTAAGTGAGCGCGACGGTCCTTAGAGTCATCTCTAGATTTTTTTTAGTTAATTTGGGTAAATGCGGATGCAAGTTTGTGATTTTCGGGGCTTAGGAAGGGTAATGAACTCCCCATCTAATCTGGATTTGGTCTTTGCCCCTTAATGTCCGTATTAATTATGCAAACAACCACAAAAATCAAAACAAGCACAATTTAATTTTGCTTTTTGCGCGCTGCGAATATTTGAAAAGAAACCTGCACAAAATGTTAATTGGAGCAGATGAGGGAAGTGATAAGAAAGCAGAGGAGTATACCTGCATGTTTTGTACAGAGAGGAAGTGAAATCGCTGCGGTTCCGCCGCGGGAGACGCCTAGTGCCGCGTAACCGCGGTACTATAGCAAGATCACTGCATAATTTTCTTGAGGCTGCTACTGTTCAGCCCATGAACTCTCTGGATTTTTCAGAAATAATTTTCTCCAGCTCCAATGATCCCAGATTTCTCCGCAATCAAATCACAAAACACTTATTAGGATTTGTGCGAGTTTAGATCTAAAAATTATAATGGAATAATTTTTTCAACACAAATTTCAAAATACGAACAATTAGCGCACTATCCCCGACAACGGCGCCATTTGATTGAATACGATTTCGGATTGTGTATGTAGAAAATTGTATATAAAAATCACAACCAAAAATATTTTCCGATTGTGTAAGTAAATCAAATGATCCCCGGCAACGGCGCCATTTGATTGATCATTTCTTTGTGTGTGTTAAGAAAATGAATAAAATTCACAATCAAAGAATTAATTGACCGCAATCAACTACGGTGTCGGATGTAGATTGTAAGTGAGTGCGGATCGTCCACAGGGACAGTGTAATAGTTTGTCTTTTGAATTAGATGAGTCGAAACTTTAAAGAAAAGAAAACAAAACAATTCATGATTTAAATTTGAAGTTCAAGAATTAGAAAATATAGATCTAATAACAAGAAAAAGATAGAATCAAGAATTGGTAGTTTGATGATTTTTCCAACCAAATATCAAGAATCGAAATGAGATTCGCAGGAATCGATCGGATCTATAGATGTGATGCAATCTCACGATGACGTATTCTCGTCCTTCGATGGATTGATACTAGATCGATGATGATCGACGAGAATTAGGGATTTCTAGTGAAACTAGGGTTTCATCATTTATCCCTTGTTCCTTCGTCGATATCATTCACATTCTAGCCTCTAGTAAATTCAAGAAACGATCGTAGATCCCTAATTTCGAGCGATTACAATCAAGAAAGCATCGCAACGAAACTAGGTCATCGATTCTTGAATTTTCTAGGGTTTACAAAACCCATAGGACTTAAGAATCGTTTTAAGATTTGTTACATCATCATTCTATTGATCGTCTCGACTCCTCGACGAGCGGAGTTTTACTCAAACATCACAACAAGAACTACAATTACATATTGAGATCGAATCATGATGCAAGAATTTAAAGAAAACAAGATTAAAGAATTTAACCTTTTATTTATATCAACAATTTCATTATTTTGCTCAAGAACTACAAAAGGAAGAACTCGACTGTCGATTTGGCTTCCCTCGGCTCCGTGAGTTGCGGATCGTCTTGGATCACTTGCTCGATTGGAGATCGGCTCCGCTCCTAAAAGGTTGAAGGGTTTCTTGCTTGATTGGTACTCGGGATCTTGAATTTGTATTGGAATTTGGGTCAGGGTTTCGCACAAGCCTTGTCACTAGACTTGTGGAAGAAGATGGAGAATTGAACTACTAAAGATTAGGGAAGTAATGAACTATCCAAGAACAACCCCAACCCTTAGATCTAGGTTCCTATTTACAGACATCAAAACCCTAGATCTAGGATTTGAAATTGAATTTCCCTCCAAAAGTTACTTAGAGGAGATTTGAATTTCCCTCCAAAAGTTAGTTCGCTGGAGAGGCTTCTAGAAGAGGTTAGTTAGGAGGGAGCTTCTAGAAATAGTTTGTTAGGAGCTTAATTAGGATTAGCTTAATTAATCATCTTTGCTGATCTGGAAGAATCTTCGAGAGAATTCTGGAATTTGACATGTCTTTCTGAGCTGTAGGCCTTGAGAGAGGAATAATGAAGCAAAGCTGAAGTGCTGACGTGGTATAACCGCCGCGGAACCGCGGCGCAAGCCGGCTCCCGCCGCGGTTCCACGGCTCTTTTGAAGGCGTAGGGCTTGTGCTCTCTGGTACATGTTTGGGCTAATACTTGGGCCTTTTTCCGATATGTTGAATTTAATATTTCCCTCTAGATTGCTGCCAGCTTTCAGGTCTTTGAGTTGGCGTAATGTTTGATCAGCAAAATGACAATTTTTGGCTTTTCTTCCGCATTTTCCTGCACAGACTTCGAACAAGTGTTGCGCAATATAGGGATGATGCGATGCCATGATAAACACACAATTTCCTTAGAAATGTCGGTTTTAGAGTCTAACATATGCAATCTGATATTTTATGACTGATTTGCTAATATGTGTAATATGAATGCCGAACACTTCTAGATGAGTGCAAATGATAGGGAAATTGCCGTGTTAAAAATGCAGTATTTTCGACTGATCACCTGGGTTGTTTGCCGGACGGCAAATATTTGGTTTTGAATATCCGTTGCTATGCACCAATTTCAGATTGATATATCTGTACGTCTATTTTTATAGAGTGAGATATACCTTTTTGAAATTATGTCTATGACATTTACCTATATCAGTGGATGGTTAGGTTAGGAGCATTAAACAGCGGTGTAATTCTTTTTAACCATAAGTACAGTTTTCAACTTACGACACACAGGGAATGAGTTATTAGACTCAAAGGATTCATACAGAGTATTGTATGTTGTCCAGTGTCCATTAGGACAGAGGGGTTGGTCCTCGCACTATATTCTGTTTACTTGTGTCTTCTATAGTTCTTAGACATGTGTTTCGTGGAAACACAAGGTCTGAGTTTTGAGAAGTTATAAGATTAAAGTAGAGAACCAGGTATTGTAAGTATCGGGATTCTTCAAGGTGATCGAAGATGTAGATACTTGTGTATGGTATTCAGTTGATAGTAATGATTAAGAGAACTTGCTTTTCTTTCAGGTTACCCATATCTGGACGCATTCCTAAGTTGAGTAACGCTGATCGGCCTCCTTCCATTTAGTTAACATGCACTGGAGACAGCTGCATGATTTGAATCTGGTTCAATTAAATCAGTGCTTCTGTTTCTGTATTGGATATAGAACAGTTCATATCTTAACGACGTTAAGGTACGGGGAGTTGTCCGGCTTATGCTTAAAACCAGACTCTGGATAACTCAAGGCACGTTTCTTTAATGGCTGTTTGTGGGTTGACCCGGGCTATGACGAGGGTTGATTTTCTACCATCTGGAAGATCAATAGTGATATTGTTCTTAACTCGCCACAATTTTAATAAAAATGGATTTTTACAGAAAACAGTAGTGGGAGTATGGTAGAACTGGAAGTGATTCCAGAACTGCAAACGATTACTGAAAATTTGATAAGAACCTAAATATTTAATCTGGTTTGACATTCCATTGGCCACTCCGCAGATACGGTGGGTAACCTCAGGCACCCGAGAGGTACTCAGGTAGCCTCAAGGACGGTGACAGGGAGGTTATTGTTTACCCAGACTTGCCATTGCTGTTGTTCCAGGCTGCGAGACCCGGCAGGAGGATGAGTATAACATCGTTCTAAACTAGCTTTAGAAGTGTACGTGTATATGACTCTGCCAGAGGGTTGTCGTAGTCAGTGGGAGCAGCTGAAGCATTGGTGGACAAGTGGCTTATGTCTATTTATAGACTAAAGCAGATGTAACGGAGATAGATCATCTATTTCTGATATGACAGTCATAGGTTTGACTTCATCAGAATAGGGGATGGATCTGTTAAGAAGGTAGTAGGGTGTGATGTCCTGGTATTTGGATAACATATACAGAGTAGGAAGTTATGTTCCTATACTACGATCGGTTATACTTTGGTTGTCACACAGTGGTTTCTCCACATGGGACTTGGATATAATATCCAGACATTCTGATTACTGGATCTATGGTTTTAGATCTAGATTTGGGTATTTTCCTAATCAGGGTACTTAGATAGCATTCTGAAGGTGTTTTAGAATGGACGACTCCAGGCACGGTAGTGTACCTGCAGGTGATAGAGTCACCCTCTCTAAAGATGTCTTACAGACTAAAGTGGAGAGGGATGTGCATGATTGGCAGATCACTTGCTTAGGCAATTTAGTCAATCATGAGATGTCAAGCACAACACCAGATGTTTTTTGCAGTAGATGCTATATGTTGATATTGATCCAATCCTGGCGAAACGAGAGGAAGCAGTTTTAAAACATAAGTGGATGTTCTAGGGATATGATAACGGTATCCTCCTTCGGGAGACAGTTATCATTCGAGGCTTCCAAGGTGACCTGGATGACAGAGAGGTTGTCAGAGTTATAGTTTTCCCTCTGACGAGGGGCAGTATTTTGGTCAGGTGGTTCAGGAGGATACTGACGGAGGCATGGCGCAGGATACTGATTAAGTTCAGTTGACGATACAGTCCAAGAAGTTTGGATTTGGAGTTCATTTATGAGCTAGGTCCCATCAGATATCCATACATATTCTGAGACATGTATTACTCATTTCGGGAGATGGCTTTCTCCGCGAACTTGAGTTAAAGAGAGACATAGAAAGAAACATCAGAGCGGATCCACTCACTGAGGCTATTCCTCGAACGCAATAGTTTCGCAAACGAGCTTTGTGAGACTGACTAGTAGAGGAGTTGGGTGTTCGGTATCACACGGGCTGTGAGTATGCGACATCGCAATAATTAGCCTTGAGTGCAAGTGGGAGATTGTTGGAGATAGTGCCCTCAGAGTCAATTATTGGATCACAGGCACGTGATTGCAATGATTGAGGGAGGACATATACCGGTAGGACAGTCTTACTCAAGATGATAGTATGCTATCTTGTTTATCTTTATCATCGTGTACTGTTTCAGGTGACCTTACAGGTCACTATTGCACGTTGATAGAGCCCTTAGGATTCTTGCTTGACGGCCAGCAGTATGATGGCGATCATATACGTGGGAGCTGGGGTCTATAAGCACATCCTTAAAAGGTCCTTAATCGTGAGAGTTTTCGAGACAGGGCATCGATACTCTAGAGTAGACTAGTGTATACAGTCGAGACCCCGATGAGGGGCGGTAGCCGGTCTCACAAGCCACTGGTGTCAGTTGGTTCACCTAAGATGTATACAGGTGCTCATTGGGTTATGAGTACACAAGACAGGACTCGCCGGGAACATGCTAGTTGGTATTATACCTGATGTCAGATGGCAGTTCCCTGGTGACATGTGTACAGGTTAGTTCATCGACCTGAGATCGTCATTTGTATCGTGTGAGTTCCTACTGTGCTTTGATTAATACCCTACCACTGCTTAAAGGAGTCGTGCAAAAAAGTTTTAGTTGGGTACAGTCCCGAGCCACATGGAGGCAGTGAGCGGATCTGCAGGGGTTCGTCTCTCCCACTATTGGGGGTGAGGTCGCGCTGTGCCTAGGAGTGCCATTACACGAAGTCCTTGGCCAAGGCAGGAGATTTACTGGTAGGTATTCCAGTAGTATCTCAGGGTGTTCTGGGCAACACTCCGACACGACTTGTACCGCTTTTAGGGTCTGACTTTTACCAACCCCCTAGGCCCGCCATGCGATGCTCATAGGCGAACGGACCGGACTGTACGGATATTGTTACTGACAGGCTCAGTAGGGTGACAGGATGAGTTCGCTCATCGACGTCCCTTTTGGTCAATACCTGGTAGCCCGTTACGTATGGCCAATACCTCTGACGTGCTAGTGGTTAAATCTACAACCAAAGTATTGATGAGTCTTTAGAGTCCCTCACAGACCGTTTCTCAAGTTTCGGGCGAAACGCTGTAGAGGCCGTATGGAGATATGGCAGGGTTCGATCATATACGTGCGGTATTGCACGGATCATGATCGGACGGATAATACTAGCGAGCTTTGGTTTAAGCCGGATCCTAGTATTGTACAGTGTAGATTTTGTCTCATTGCATTTGTATTTGGTCGAAATACAAATGCGGGTATGTATATACAGTCGTGGGGTTTTCCTGTAATTAATTACGGGATCATTGTTTTGAAGTTGCCAGTTTGCTTTCCGTTTCGGCCATTTTCCTTTGTTTCTTTCTGTGGCTGAAAATTGGTGGAGGAGGGTTTATTTGCAATTGTGCAAATTAGCATTGTGGAGGGTGGTCTTTGTATATTGTTGCATCATGATGGTTTCATGATGGTTCTACCATCCCTTGACTTTCTTTTGTTCATGATGGCTTGACTTTTGGAGTTATGATGGTTGATGGAGTGTTGGATTTTGTTGGTGATCATTTTTTCTCATCATCACTTTTTCTCTCTCTTGCATGATTCTTTTGGCTCACTCCCTCTTCTCATTCTTCATGCCAAGGGGGCCGACCATCCTTTTTTGGGGGCTGCCAAAATTTTTGGAGTGGGATTTTGCTCTCTTCATGCTTGCAAAATCCGCAAGTTCATCTACAAAAGTTCACATCTCTTTTCTCCACATTCATATGGCAACTTCTTTAAACCCCTGAGACAAAGTAATCCACACTTAGCCTACAGCATCCTTGGGCACGTCGACTCGCCAACTTCGTGCTCGAGTTGCCTCAGTCCAGAGGTGGGAGCCCGTAAACGAACCCGGCGATGTGGTGCCCTTCCGACGAGGAGATGAAGACCGGAGATTCCGCGGGGAGATCGGGACGACGACGAGAAGACCGAAGGACACGGATGCATCGGTATATCTCTCTACCCCTTCTCTAGTTTGTTAGGAGTAGGTTAATGGCCCGATCCGGGTTTAAAGTGCGCGGTGGTGCCGGTTTACAAGTAATGTAAAAGTTTCGTTTCCGCATTCCGCCGTCGGATCGACGGCCGGGGCGCCGCCGTGCACTTACAGAGCTAACTAACTTCGAGCAAGCCATTCAGAGCACAGACACGGTAAAATGGATTGATGCAATGCGAACCGAGATGGAGTCCATGTAAACCAACAAAGTATGGACTTTAGACATTGCTCCAGAAGGGGTAAAACCCATAGGCTGCTGATCGCACGCCAAAAGCGTGTCGGATATTTAAAAGTTCTAAAGTTTAACCGCGATCAGGACGGTGTCACTTTGCAGCTAGCCGCGATGAGCACGGGTCGATCCACAGGGAGATGGTAAGTTTTTAGGCTTGTTTTAACAAGTTAACAACGTGGCAGATTTGTTCGTTATCTAACCTATGTGTTATATTCAAGTATAAGGCTTGTTAGGAAACGATAGGATATTGTAAGTTAATGGATTCCGTATTCAAGTACTTTGAGCCGAACTTAACCAATGAAGCTAGAACAATTGGCAACAACGTGGATTAGGGGACTTAAGCACGGTATTCATAGAATCCAGCTTATTGACCCTTGTCCGTCCGTTCTTGTCTCTTGCTTTCGCCTCCGGTCAAACCGAATGCAACCGGTCATGGTTAGGAATCACCTTTACCTTGGTAGGGTAGGGTGCCTAACGGAGCGCTTGCGTAGGGTTTGGGCAGAGTTTCTGAAAGTCGATGTGCAACACCCCACGAGTTGCGGGGAGGCGGAAATATAAAAAACGATCTTGTTCTTGAAGCATACATCGACTAACCGAAGATCTTTGCTAAACGATAATTAACAACTACCATAGAAGTTCTAAACTACTATGTAAAGAGATTATACCTAGTGATACATGTCCTTTGTCTTTATGATCTCTTCGTCCTCCTCGGCCTCCTCCAAGTGATAGATGATCTACCCGAGAACCCTAATCCAAGCTTCACCTCAAAACTTGAGGTAACTAAGTTTCTCTAGTTGCTAATCAAAGGAACTTAGGTCATATAGAGTTAGGTTATGGGATATTTAGTCTTTTCTTATCCTTGTTCTCAACTCATGAGTGGTAGGATTAGAGCTTGAAGAGAGAGTGAGCTTGAGGAGAGAGAAGGTGAACTAGAATAATGAAATGAAATTGTTTCTCACTTAATATATCAAGCATAATGAATAAATCAATAAATGAATAATAAGAGTTTATTCATCATGCTTCATAAATGTATTATGAGTGATTCACTATGTGAGTCATTAAGCATTTAATAATGCATTAATGACATAGTGAATCACACATTATGAGTCACAATAACATTAATGACAATGCCACCTAAACCCCTCAAGTCACCATTCTTCTAGAAGCTTCCCGGAAATTACGGGAACGCCCCTCCCATCCGTGAAAACACGGAAAAACTTTAGACTGTATAAATCCAATAACCTGATACTAGAATCTGGCTTAAACCAAAGACGTCTAGAAAAAACTGTCCGAATGTCGTACGTGCGTTTAAACACGTATTCGTCTGAACCCTTGTCGTAAAACCGTAGGACCTCTATATCGTTTCGCCTGGAGTTAGGAAAACTCTGTGTGGGACTCTAAAGACTCGACTACTACGTTGGCAGTGGGTTTAACCACAGATCGCAAGCGGTACTAGCTGTACGTAACGGTCCCCAGGTAGATGTCGATAAGAAGGCCGATGAGGATACCCATCCGAACTCCTACTGAGCCTGTCTATGACAATATCCGTGCAGTCCGGTCTGTTTGTCTAAGAGTATCGCATGTATGGTCTAGGGAGGTGGGAAATGTCAGACCCCTAATAACCGTACAAGTCGTGTCGGTATGGCTCAATCACCATCCGAGAATCTACTGATCAATCTATCAGTAATTCTCAATCAGCCCTGGCCAGGGACTTATGGTAATGGCCAACCGATCACCGTGTGATATCAACTCCCTATACCGGGAGAGACGAATCCCTAACAGTCTCTCACTGCCTCCACATGGCTCGGGACTGTGCCCAACTAAAACCTGTTTGCACGACTCCTTTGAACCGTGGTAGGGTAGTAATCAAAGCACGGTGGGAACTCACACGAGACAAATGACGACCTTAAGTCAACGGACTATCTGTACACATGTCACCTGAGAACTGCTATCTGACGTTAAGTATAAATACCATCCAATCAGTTCTCGGCGAGTCCTGTCCGGTGTACTCACACCCAGTGAGCATATGTATACAATCTTAGGTGCACTCCACCAATGGCTGAGTGACCAATCCATCGCCCCTCCTCAGGGTCTAGATATGTATACACCAGTCTACTCCGGAGTATCGATGCCCAGTCTCGATACTCCTGTGACCAGGGACATCTAATGATGTGCCTATTGACTATCCAGCTCCCACTAGTGTGACTGCCATCACAATGCCAGTAGTCAGGAAAACACCTTATGGGCTTTATCAACATGTATATATATATATGAATACTACACAAAATATATCATATGTTAAGATAAAGACAAACCAAATAGCGTACTATCATATTAAGCAAGACTGTCATATACATACACATCCCTAGCTTCCTATACAATTAAGGCCTCTAGGGCATATATATCCAACAATCTCCCACTTGCACTAAGGCCTATAATTGGCGCAATGAGTACCCACTGTCTTCACTAGATCAAGTTGCTAGACTACCGCATGCCCAACATCTCAAACAGCCTCTCGAACTGAACTTGAGGGATGGCCGTGGTGAATGGATCTGTCGTGTTGTCTTTTGTGTCCACTCTCCGTACCTCGATCTCCCGACGATCAACGATCTCCCTGATCAGGTGAAACCGCCTTAAGATATGCCTTGATTTCTGATGGGACCTCGGTTCATTCGCTAATGCTACAGACCTATTGTTATCACAATACAAAGGTATTGGATTGGCAATAGACGGAACCACCTGAAGTTCAGAGATGAACTTCCTCATCCAGACAGCCTCTTTTGCGGCTTCACTTGCAGCTATATACTCAGCCTCCATAGTTGAGTCTGCGACGGTATCCTGTTTGGAACTCTTCCAGCATACCGCCCCTCCATTGAGGGTAAACACAAAACCCGAAATGGATTTAGAATCATCATTGTCACTTTGGAAGCCGGAGTCGGTAAAAGCCTCTACTTGGAGGTCCCCATTACCGTAAATCAAGAACATCTCCTTAGTCCTTCTCAGGTACTTGAGAATGTTCTTTACTGCTATCCAATGCTTCTCACCTGGGTCAGACTGATACCTGCTTACCACACCAAGTGCGTAAGCTACATCTGGTCTTGTACATAACATCGCATACATTATAGATCCTACTGCCGAAGCGTAGGGTATAATGCCCATGCAAGCCCTCTCTTCATCTGTCTTTGGAGACATCTCTTTGGAGAGGGTGATCCCGTGACAAGCGGGCATATTACCGCGCTTGGAATCTTCCATACTAAATATTTTTAGTATAGTGTCAATATACCTGGACTGTGAAAGTCCCAACATTCTATTAGATCTATCACGATAGATCTTAATGCCCAAAATGTAGGTTACATCACCCAAGTCTTTCATGGAAAATTTCTGTGACAAGAAGAGCTTTACTGATTGTAGCATATGGACATCATTCCCTATTAGTAGTATGTCGTCGACGTATAAAACGAGGAAGACTACTGCTCCTTCTACAATCTTCCTATAAATACATGGTTCATCTACATTTTTGATAAAGTCAAATTCTTTGACTGTCTCATCAAAGCAGATGTTCCAACTTCGCGAGGCTATCTTTAATCCATAAATGGATTTAAGCAACCTGCACACTCTTCCGCTGCTCCCACTGTATAAGAAACTTTCTTGTTGATCCATGTAAACACTTTCTTCTAAATGTCCATTTAGAAAAGTTGTTTTTATATCCATTTGCCAGATTTCATAGTCATGGAAGGCAGAAATGGCAAGCAGGATCCGAATGGATTTAAGCATAGCAACAGGTGAAAAGGTTTCATCATAGTCCAATCTTGGTCTTTGACGAAAACCTTTTGCAACGAGTCTAGTTTTGTAGGTTTCCACTTGTCCAAGTGCACCAATCTTCTTTTTGAAGATCCATTTGCATCCAACCGGTTTTACCCCAGGAGGAGAAACTTCTAAAGTCCATACTTTGTTGGTGTACATGGATTCCATTTCGGATCTCATAGCATCCAGCCACTTCACCGAGTCAATACTCGTGATAGCCTGCTGAAAACTAGTAGGCTCATCATCATCGATGATGCAATCCTCTCGATCCCCATCTAGAAGAAAACCATAGTATCTCTCAGGAGGATGAGAAAGCCTACTAGATCTGCGGAGTGGCGTTGGTTCGTCATGTTCTATTGAAATATGAGGTTCTTCTAAGTCCTCGGTAGCAGTTTGAGGTTCTGGAATTTCTTCCAGCTCTACTGTGCTCCCACTAATTTCTTTTGCAAGAAATTCTCTTTCTAAGAAGACAATGTGGCGAGCGACAAACACCTTTTGTTCTTCAGTGTGGTAGACCATGTACCCCCTTGAATGTTTGGGGTACCTACAAACTTGCACAAAACCGATCGTGCCTCGAGCTTGTCCGGTCTATGCTTTTTAACATATGCCGGACATCCCCATATCTTGATATACTTGAGATATGGTCTCTTCCCGCTCCACATTTTATATAGAGTGGTAGGCACAGACTTAGTTGGAACTCTATTCAATAAGTATGCTGCTGATTCTAGAGCAAATCCCCAGAAGGAAAGTGGCAACTCAGCACTACTCATCATTGAACGCACCATATCTAATAGCGTGCGATTTCTCCTTTCTGATACACCATTATGCTGAGGTGTATAAGGCGGAGTAAGCTGAGAGAGAATTCCATTATCTTTTAAGCATTCAAGGAAACTGGTAATTAAGTATTCTCCACCTCGATCAGATCGAAGTTTCTTGATGCTTTTACCAGTTTGTTTCTCTACTTCATTTTTATACTCCTTAAACTTCTCAAGGGCCTCGGATTTATGTTTCATTAAGAACACATGTCCATACCTAGAGAAGTCATCAGTAAAAGTGATGAAGTAGGAGTGACCGCTTCTCGCATGTGTAGACATTGGACCACATACATCACTGTGTACAAGTCCCAAGAGTTCTGTGGCTCTTGCTCCGTGTCCGGTGAACGGAGATTTGGTCATTTTTCTTTTGATACATGATTGACAAGTTGCATATGATGAATATTCAAACGGATCTAGATATCCATCTTTATTTAACTTAGTCAACCTTGTTTCGTTTATAGGACCAAGTCTGCAATGCCATAGAAAGGCTTGATTTGAATCTGGAGCCTTTCTCTTAAGTGTGTTTTGAATATTGAAAATTCGAAGTTGATTAAGTATGTATATGCCGTTTTCCAGTGTGCCATACCCAATCAGTTCTTGATTTAGGAGAATGTTCATGACATTTCTTTCAAGCGCAAAATTATATTCTACATTAGATAACAAAGATACTGATATAATATTACATAACATACTAGGAATACAAAAACAGCTGTACAACACCAAAATGTGCCCACTAGTCAACCCTAGGTGATATTCCCCTATTGCAATAGCATCTACATGCATTCCATTGCCAATCCGGAGAGTCATATTACCTGCCCCCAGTACTATACTATTTCTCAGATCCTGCAATGAATTACAGATGTGAGAACCAGAACCGGTATCAAGTACCCATGATGTCGAGTTTACTGAAAGACAATTTTCGATTACGAACACACCTGAAGCAGAAGCAACAGCTTGCTTCTTGTCCTTGGCTTTGAAGGCTATACAATCCTTCTTCCAGTGCCCTTGCTTGTGACAATAAAAGCATTCATTTATATCCGCTTTCACCCTTCCTGCCTTGTTCGTTCCCTGCACTTTCTTGACCCCACCATTCGGTTTGGTGGCTTTCATCTTCTTCTTCCCTTTAGCTTTCGCTTTAGATTTAGAAAAGGATGATTGGCCAACATACAGAACGGGGGTCTTCTCCTTTTTCAAGGAGGTCTCTGCTACCCTCAACATGTTGAGGAGCTTTGGAAGATCAGCTTCCATTTCGTGCATGTTGAAGCTAAGCAAGAACTGAGAGAAGGTGTGGGGAAGGGACTGCAAAATCAAGTCGATATACAAATCATTCGCTAGCACGCATCCCAGGTTTGCGAGTTCCTCAATGAGGCTGATCATTTTGAGGACGTGCTCTCCTACAGGCGATCCTGGAGCTAACCTCATCTGGAAGAGTTTCCTTGAGGTCTCGTACCTCGCGATACGAGAGTGCTCTCCATATAATTCCTTGACATGGAGAAAGATGGATATAATATCCATACTCTCGTGCTGTTTCTGAAGTTCATTGTTCATAGAAGCCAGCACGATACACTTAGCTCGCTCACAATCTTGATCCCAGGTTTTGCGAACTTCCTTGACCACAACTGAGGAATCTGGTCCAGGGATAAGGGGAGGAACAACGGTGGTAACATATGCTACTTTGTCATAAGTCAGTGCAATGTTGACGTTCCTTAGCCAATCTTTATAGTTCTGCCCGGTCAGTATATTTCTTTCAAGTAATAGTTTTAGTCCTGTCATGGTAGCTGCTAGAGAGAGAGAAAAGAAAACACTCAGCATATTCTTTTTGCAAGTTTAGATTGGTTATTAGTTTATCTACACAGGATGGCTCCCACTGTTCCCTCAAATCCTTCTTCAAAACCTAAAAAAAGAACTAGTCAGGATTTAATCACACGTCACAATACTTGCTTAACCTTTCAGCCAGGCCGGTGTTGGTACTTTGAGGGAGGTTTTCCAACGCTTTCGTTAAGTTCCTGAATTAAATAACTTCTTTTCCCGGGAGGCATAGCCCCTCTAACACCCTTCTGGACACCTACTTGGTTTATAGCATTGATTGTTAAGTGAGAATGTTTCCTGAGAGTAATCCTACTCATCAGTGGGATCGGGATCCAACTATCATTGCATGATGTACTAGATGGAAGCCACTCTAGTCACCACACTCCAGAAGGTATGCTAAATCTGCAAGTTTCCTTTATGTTTGAAAACTCCCGATATGATTTTTACCCCAAGCTCTTACGACCTTGACGTAGGCCAAAAAATCATAAGACGCAAGTCAAGTTCTACCCGTCGTTGTCCTGATTAATTTAGGTACATCGTACATGCCCTTGACATAGGCCAACAAGGCTGTACGTCTGTCCTATGCTAATGCATCTATCTGTGCAACAAATAAGCTAACCACACTGCTACCATCCACTATGCCTTGACGTAGGCCAACAAGCATAGCATGAATACGATGTGCTGTCTATTTGAAACGACGGAGGGTTACGGATGGTTTTTGACAAAAAACCATTAACATAGTGAACTTGATATGATCGAAGGAACCATGATAGCCTTTATTAAAAGGAGTGTTTAAAGCTCCGCATTTTAAAATTTGCTTTTTTGAAGAAAACCGAGTGGTTTTAGATATTGTTCCAACGATTCAGTTTAGGTTTTATTTTTCTTTGCATTAAAATAATGCGTCCCATCTTTAACCTATCATTACAGATAACAACGAAAATACAACGTCCTCTTATGCCATCCGCATTCGCCACGGGGTCCCGTCATCACCCGTTAGGTTACTTAACTAACGGTAAAGCGGGGGCTGGGCTAGTGCGGGTGTAAAACATAAGTCACGTCTAAATAGCTATCATATATAGATATTGTACATTCGTCAGACGCAATAATAGGCATTCTAGATCACAGATAAACTTTATTGGATATGCATGCAATCCGTGTTTCTTTTGAGCCTGTAAGAAAAGACGGATTACACAGTTGTGATGAATAGTCATTACCCCACCCCAGACCCCTACGGGTACGGCAAACTACCCGCCAAGTACTCGAAGTGAAGCGGTCTCCCTCAACAACGTGAGTAGGCCACTAAGCACATCGAAATACCCGGTAGTTTGTGCACCCCACCTTGGGTCTATCCTAGGAGCAAAAACAATAAAAAGAAATAATACAACGGTGGCTACAACCGCAACATGGATGTGCCACGCAAAATAATATTACAACTTATTACAATTACATCGAATGAATTAATACAATAACCCATCACAAAACCACGGCTAATCATCACAACAGTCCAATAGAGTTCATAATCACAAACAGTTAAAACATTACAGATATGTGCAACCCCCTACCAACCGACATACTAGCAGTTAGGGGAGGTTTACGAACACATAATACAGTTCACAGATAGAATCAAACAAGCAAACATCGTATTATTTCGATCGATCAAACCCATTAGATTCTGCTCCAAAACTTCTCTGTAAACCTGAGACCTGAGCAAAAAATAAACCATACCAGAAAATACAAAATATCACAGAAGATGCACAGGGAAAGTTGGGTTGAATCGGCCTCAACTTGGCCACGGATCCGTGGCGGATCGGTAGGATCGGCCGCGGTTCCGCGGCTGTATGGCCGATTCAGGATCCGATTTTTTTCCAGTGTTCTTACAATTCCTTGTAGGTTGTTCTGGAGGAACCTGAAAAATTTTTAGGGCTCATTTTAAAAACGACATGTGAGTTAATTATTGTTTAGTGAGGCCTTGATACCACTGTAAGTCGATGTGCAACACCCAACGAGTTGCGGGGAGGCAGAAATATAAAAAAACGATCTTGTTCTTGAAGCATACATCGACTAACCGAAGATCTTTGCTAAACGAAAATTAACAAATACCATAGAAGTTCTAAACTACTATGTAAAGAGATTATACCTAGTGATACGTGTCCTTCGTCTTTACGATCTCTTCGTCCTCCTCGGCCTCCTCCAAGTGATAGATGATCCACCCGAGAACCCTAATCCAAGCTTCACCTCAAAACTTGAGGAAACTAAGTTTCTCTAGTTGCTAATCAAAGGAACTTAGGTTATATAGAGTTAGGTTATAAGATGTTTAGTCTTTTCTAATCCTTGTTCTCAACTCATGAGTGGTAGGATTAGAGCTTGAAGAGAGAGTGAGCTTGAGGAGAGAGAAGGTGAACTAGAATAATGAAATGAAATTGTTTATCACTTAATATATCAAGCATAATGAATAAATCAATAAATGAATAATAAGAGATTATTCATCATGTTTCATAAATGTATTATGAGTGATTCACTATGTGAGTCATTAAGCATTTAATAATGCATTAATGACATAGTGAATCACACATTACGAGTCACAATAACATTAATGACAATGCCACCTAAACCCCTCAAGTCACCATGCTTCTAGAAGCTTCCCGGAAATTACGAGAACGTCCCTCCTATCCGTGAAAACACAGAAAAACTTTAGACTGTATAAATCTAATAACCTGATACTAGAATCTGGCTTAAACCAAAGCCGTCTAAAAAAAATTGTCCGAATGTCGTACGTGCGTTTAAACACGTATTCGTCCGAACCCTTGTCGTAAAACCGTACGACCTCTATATCGTTTCGCAATGAGTTGGGAAAACTCTGTGTGGGACTCTAAAGATTCGACTACTACGCTGGCAGTGGGTTTAACCACAGGCCGCAAGCGGTACTAGCTGTACGTAACGGTCCCTAGGTAGATGTCGATAAGAAGGCCGATGAGGATGCCCATCCGAACTCCTACTGAGCCTGTCCGTGACAATATCCGTGCAGTCCGGTCTGTTCGTCGAAGAGTATCGCATGTATGGTCTAGGGAGGTGGTAAACGTCAGACCCCTAATAACCTTACAAGCCGTGTCGGTATGGCTCAATCACCATCCGAGAATCTACTGATCAATCTATCAGTAATTCTCAATCAGCCCTGGCCATGGACTTATGGTAATGACCAACCGATCACCGTGCGATATCAACTCCCTATACCGGTAGAGACGAATCCCTAACAGTCACTCACTGCCTCTACGTGGCTCGGGACTGTGCCCAACTAAAACCTGTTTACACGACTCCTTTGAACCGTGGTAGGGCAGTAATCAAAGCACAGTGGGAACTCACACGAGACAAATGACGACCTTAAGTCAACGGACTATCTGCACACATGCCACCTAAGAACTGCTATCTGATGTTAGGTATAAATATCATCCAGTCAGTTCTCGGCGAGTCCTGTCCGGTGTACTCACACCCAGTGAGCATCTGTATACAATCTTAGGTGCACTCCACTAATGGCTGCGGGACCAATCCATCGTCCCTCCTCAGGGTCTAGATATGTATACAACAGTATACTCCGGAGTATCGATGCCCAGTCTCGATACTCCTGCGACCAGGGACATCTAAAGATGTGTCTATTGACTATCCAGCTCCCACTAGTATGACTGCCATCACAACGCCGGTAGTCAGGCAAACACCCTATGGGCTTTATCAACATGTATATATATATGAATACTACGCAAAATATATCATATGTTAAGATAAAGAAAAACCAAATAGCGTACTATCATATTAAGCAAGACTGTCATGTACATACATATCCCTAGCATCCTATACATTGAAGGCCGCTAGGGCATATATGTCCAACAGTTTCAAATGGAAAAGACGGGAAAAGGAAATGAGGAACGAAATGTTAACATACAAAATCTTTCTCTTTTCCTAACAACAATATTCACACCATTCACAAAACAAACCACAAAGAGAAGAACAAAGAGAAGAAAAAATTACAAGCAGGTAATAAAAGTGCATGGAATTTAAGTGCGAGAATTAAAAGAGCAAGAATAAAATGCAAGTAAGTAAAAGATTAGGAACCAAAGAACATATTGCAAGACATGGGTTCAATAACCCAAACTTAAACTTTCAAGCTCAATAAAGAGGTTGCAAGATCAAGAGAGGGCAAAGAACTCATGGTGAAGGAAGCATAAAAGACTTTATTAAACTTCAAGAATGATACAACCCCTTGAGATCAATAACCAACGCTTAAACTTTCAAGCTCAATGAAGAGGTTGAAGGATCAAGAGAAGGTTAAGAACTCAAGGGGACTAAGCTATTTACAGGAAAGGAGAATAGAAAACTTGGACAAAGAATGACAATCCAAGACTAAAGAATGACCCCTTGAACCTTTGCCCACTGCCTTCTATTTATAGGCAAAGAAGAAAAGAAAATAAACATCAAAATTAGGGCTACGCGGCTGCAAGGAAGGCACTGTGTGAAGCTGGGGCCCACATGAGGAGGTGGGGCCGGCCAGGCCGGCCCAACTGGTGATGTGGCCCGCCAAATCATGTTGGAATGGTCTCGAACTTGGTGTGTTGACTTGTTTTTCCCCTCACATCACTTTGGCGTAGTTTATTTTCTCTGATTTGACTTGGTCTGCACCAAGATTTTGGAGGGAATTTTGAATCTTGAATTCAACACACAATCTTCACCATTAAATGCTCATAACTTCATTCCCACATGTGCCTAAATCAGGGCTGCCCCTATTATGGTTTTGTTGATTTGTCCATTTGATTTTATTTTGCACTTATTATTGGAGGGATGTTTTGAATCTTCAAATTGACATATAATCCTCAGCATTGAATGCACATAATATTTAGACTTGAATGCACATTATCCGCATGTGCCTAAAAGTCTTGTGTACACACTTGTTGTGTTGGACCATTTAGATAAAAAAAAAGTATGTACACAAACTTGTTGCAAAAAGGGACTCCTGAAGTATGAGTCGGATTGCGGTTCTGGTTGCAGTGTCGGCTCTCAATTGATATATCTATACTTTTAAATGTATTTCCAGTATTTTATCACGGATAACTGTAATCTGTATTACTGAGCAGACACTGGTTAATAGTACCGATAAATACAACAAATAGATAATGAATGAGCGGTATTAGAATGCAGTTTTCTGATATGAACAAATACCCCCAAACTTATCTATTGCTCGTCCCGAGAACAACCATTTATTCACAAAAGAAAATCCTAACCACACTTTTGCAGGGAACGCGATTGCACTGAGTGTGTGCAACAAGCCGTTAAACCTCTAGGTGTCCCTAGTAGGAGGAGTGTTGTCTCCTGAGGGTTTTCAGCGGATACTACCCACAAAATCCCGTCAAGCTAGTTTTGCGAAATAACTATGATTCAAACCCTAAGGTTTTGTTTAAAAGATAACAATTCTAATATCCTAATTCTAGACTATCGAACCTTTATTTTTCACACCTCGCTTCTCTTTTAACTTATGATTTTATATGTCTTTACGTGTAGCGCAAATAGTGTCGTTAAGTTTCAAAAGGATCGATTAAAGTCGTCATGTCACAAAATAAAGCCCAGACAAAAAACATAAAAAGGATCACATAAGTTTTATAAAGAGTTAAGTATTTCTCAAGTTTCGTTTTCCAGTTAGGTTTCAAATTTAGAATTTCTATCTTCCTTAACAGGAAACTAGGACTTATTTTTCACTCCACCTTTTTCTTTTTTTCATTTCATACACACCTTTGTGAACGTGCAATAGTCTTTATCATAGAATGAAACCTTCATATCTCCGCTAGAAATACTTTTTTATAAAAATCTGTCTTTTGTCAAGATTATTCTCAAACAAAGAACCGTTAGGAATTTTAACTCGGAGAGAACACTTGCTTGACTTTGTTTTAATTTGGACTTTCTAGGCTTCTTAGCGAGTTTTGGGCCAATACTCCCAAACCGGTTGGTTTTAGGGCATTAGATGTAGAGACACCCCAGCAGACTTAATTAATTAAGTTACCTAGGCCCTAAAACAAAAGACCAATTTTAGCGTGAAAATCATGATGATTTAATGCGAACGGAGATATAACCGGTAGTTCAATTAAAATTTTTTTTTTGATAAAAGACGTGTCTAGTGGGTTAGGTGTGTAATCACTCCAATCAAGATTCAGACGGGTTATTTTTCAGAATTAGTTCCAATCAAGGCATCAATAACATCCCTTCATATCCACCTCTCTTCATAAACTATTCTTGATATTACTTATTTCAGAACAAACCTATTTGATCCTCATAAAATAATTTATCCATTCAAAAGTTTCCCGACATAATAGACTTGTCATCTAATTTTCAAAAACTCACGACACATGTAGTGTGATGTAAAGACGTATATTAGCTATAGTAAACTTCAAAGGAGAGTTATCTTTCAGGTTTTCAAAATCTAAAAATAAGATTTAGTTGTTCATACCTTATTAAACAAAACCGTCGAAATATTGAATCTAAGTTCTCCCACTAGCTAACTTGACGACAAAGTTTTTATGTTTTTAGAAAATTTTCTGATTTTTATTGGTTTTTAAGTAAGTATGAAAATGCAGAATATACAAATGAATGCGAAGGTAGAAAGATTACCGAGCACACCCCCAAACATAAACATGACAGTGCCCTTACTGTCAGGCTACACCAAGAGGGTCAAAATTGTCGGTGCCTCCCCAAAAACAATTTACATACAAAAATAAAAACCAAAAATATGTACACCAAAAGGTTCCCCCCCAAACTTAAGTAAAACAGTGTTTCTACTGTTGAGCGTTGAAGTTCAGGAATAGGAGGGAAAGAGAACAATATCAAGCTATACAAGGCCTTACAAAGGCCAAAAGTGAGCACCAACCATTAAAAATTCTATCATGATAATATGCGGGTTGGTGAAAGAAGATGAAGAGAAAAGAAATGGAGAATACGCGAGATCGTATGGAGATAGAAGCGCAATATGGTCTCGGTATATGAGAGGAAGAATGGTGAAAGGGAAAAAGAATTTGTGTACGAACTTAAGGGTGAAAATGGATTGAATAAATTAGCGCAATATGTAATGACCAATGTGTAAAAAGCTATTGTGCTAATCTATCAACCCGTCGAGAGATTGGGTCAAATCCCTCAAGATTCGTCAGAAAACATGGGTACACCGAACTCGGTAAACCAGACATAGGAAATGAAAGTGATACAGTTTCTTGCAAGGTCGGAACGATGGAAGGGACGAAGGGGAGTGATTTAGGAATAGTCTTATTCTCACCTAAGTAAACTGTCTCGAACTCTAAATGACTGTGAGCAACCGAGTTTGATGGTTCAACTAACTCATCTGAAAATTCAAAGGACTCAAACTCGGGCGGTGAGTCTTCAACATCGTCCGAAAATATGAAACACTCGTAATCGTTATCGGCTGTGAGAAGAGTGTCAGATTCAAGGAGAAACGCACTAGTGGCGTCAAATGTGTTGTGATTGAACAGAAGCCACACCCGGCGTTGAGGGTGCCGACCGGCTTCAGCCGAGCGGAACAGCTGGATGTGAGGCCCCGCCGACTGAGGTCTTTCAAAGCCCGGAAGGTTATTCAAACCCACAGTCCTCCTGCATGATCTTTTGCATGGTCGGAACGATGGAAGGGATGGAGGGTGATTTAGGAAGTATAACAGTTAAAGGTTCAGGAGGATGAATTGGAAAATCCGACACATCAAACAAAAACGGTTCATCCTCAATACTATCCTCATAATTCTCCTCAAAAATTATCTCATCCATGCAAATCTCATCAAAATCAAGACGCATATGAAGTTCGGGAGAAACATTTAATGACTTGGGATGATAAAATGGAGAGAAAATTTCAGTCAAATCTATGGGTTCATCATCCAAAATACTCCATGCGTCAATATCCTCAATCAAGTGAAAATTAATATTCTCAGACTCCTCATCAAAAGCATGGATTTCAATCGATTCTGGTTCTAAGATGGAAGTGTAGAGGTCAAAAGGTTTAGGATTGGTTTCACTTGGAATGGACCCTTCACAATCTGGTAAATCAAAGACACTACAAAATCGCACAACTCATTATACGTTCTATCTTTAATCGGTAAATCTTTTGGGACACTAGATAGACATTCAAAACTGGAGTTGTGTGATTCAATTTGCAATTGGTAGGTTTGATTAGGAAGGGTGTACATCTCACTTTCACTACTCAAATTCTCAGCCTGTCCTACCGCCTCATCATACATTGTAAAATGTGGAGCTAGTTGAAAACTAGCTACCGGGTCACTAGGTTGTATGAGTACTGCTATGGACGCATTCAAATCCATTATCTGTTAGCATGACGCTACCCTAAAGTCTTCCAACAACTGTTCCAGACTAGACATGGGTTGTGAAGGGGTTTCAGTAAAAGATTCAAAGTTGTTTGGATACTGGAAACTCTTAAAAAGGTGTTCAGAACCAATGTCTAGGGCAGGTGCAAAAGTTAGGTAAGACTCATAGGAATTGAATGGCTGGACAAGGGTAGGATCAACATACGAATAAGAAGGTGAATGGAATTGTTGATCCATAGAATTTGTAGTGGTGAAAGGAGTGAAAGATCGGCTACGGGATTGTTCAATATGTTCAGCGAGGGACAAAGGTCGAATTGCGAAAGGGGTATCAACATAAGAGAGTGGGGGAGGTTGAAAATGTTGATACAAAGTGGATTGCGGAGTGCAAGTGTTTGTCCTAGACACGTCAATGCGATCTTTCAATGAAATTTTTGGCATGGATGGATCGTTCGACGTTCTGCCAAAGCAAGAACCGTAGGAAGTTATGTCTGGTTGTGGGTACCAAAGTTCGGCAAGGGTTTTTCGAGGTGGGGTACCCATGTTATGAAGAGAGAAGAAGAATAAGAGAAAAGAAGGGGAAAAGAATGTGGTTTTTTTTTAATTATTTATTTTTTTGTTATTAACAAAAGAATGAAATATACACACAAAAAGAATCTGGACCAAAAATAATCACGACACAAAAATACCACACACCTACTCATTCTAGGGTTCACCTAGGTCAACTAGACCTGCTCAAGAACTTGATTGGCGAGGTAAAACTGTGTCGAGAAACAGGCTTAAGATACACTGATCACGAGGCCAGGTAAGTGCAGAGATAAGGGGAGGTTTTCCGACGTATTCGCGAAGGTCCTTAATTAAATAACCCTTTCTCTTATGGCGGTTTCGCCGTTAACACTTTTCTAGACTCCCCCTAAACAATATACCGTTAAGCGGTGTTCTAAACACAATTAACCTCTCCTAGTGAGCTCGAAGTCCTTAAGGCTTAAAGTCTAGTTTCTTTTATAATTTGTGTGGGTAAGCGTTTATACACAGTTTCGCGATTTGTGGGCCACAGAAAAGCTGATGAAATCCTTTACCGTATGTTGTCGGGTTCGCTTGCCCTTAAGTCCTTATTAATGTATGCAATGCGCAATTCAAAAATTTTTGTTCAAATAATCAAACAATCATTTTTTTTACTTTAAGCGCAGCACTGCAACAAATACGGGTTAGTCAATTTTTGGCGTTTGCTAGCGAACTTGCAAAGAATCCTGCAAAGATATTATATTGAAAGCGTCGGATTTGAGAAGAATGTGTTAGTAAAGTATGTACCGTTAAGTTGTGGGTTAAGAAACCCCCGTTGAATCGAATTCGGTAAGCTTGAAAAGTTCGCTTGCGCGGGTCAAACTACCCGGATCTTTGGCACTGTACTTTGTAATCACCTTAACTTTGAATGTGCACTTTGCTCCCCACAATCGCCGTTCGCAAATCCGTAAAATCTGAAATGTCGGAAAAAATGGATATTAGTGCGGAAAAACGATACGAATGCCCAAATACCTGCACACTAAAAATTATAAAAAACAAACAATACAAATAGGACAAAAATAGAACACTGAAGCTCAGAGGAGAAATTGGAGGCAAGAGGTGGTGAAAGGGCCGGCGTCGCCGGATTTGGTAATGATCTCGCCGGCCAACTTGATGAGGTAGGGCTCCAAATTTCAACAGTAGTCTCAGTGTTCCACTAATGCCACACTGGTATTTTTTATCTTTTTATTTTAGTTATAGAGTGCAAGCAGGTATAAAATCCAGAGAACAAAATGGTTAGCTTGTGTTAATTTTTGTTTTGATTTTGGTTTTGAAATTTTTATGTTGTTTTGAAAAATAGGGTTAGATGGGTATTAACAAGATTAACCCGAAATAACAAAAATAAAAACGTTACCGTCTCCCCGGCAGCGGCGCCATTAAATCGCACGCCAAAAGCGTGCCGGATATTTAAAAGTTCTAAAGTTTAACCGCGATCAGGACGGTGTCGCTTTGCAGCTAGCCGCGATGAGCACGGGTCGATCTACAGGGAGATGGTAAGTTTTTAGGCTTGTTTTAACAAGTTGACAACGTGGCGGATTTGTTCGTTATCTAACCTATGTGTTATATTCAAGTATAAGGCTTGTTAGGAAACGATAGGATAGTTTAAGTTAATGGATTCCGTATTCAAGTACTTTGAGCCGAACTTAACCAATGAAGCTAGAACAATCGGCAACAACGTGGATTAGGGGACTTAAGCACGGTATTCATGGAATCCAGCTTATTGACCCTTGTCCGTCCGTTCTTGTCTCTTGCTTTTGCCTCCGGCCAAACCGAATGCAACCGGTCATGGTTAGGAATCACCTTTCCTTGGTAGGGTAGGGTGCCTAACGGAGCGCTTGCGTAGGGTTTGTGCAGAGTTTCAAATGGAAAAGACGGGAAAAGGAAATGAGGAACGAAATGTTAACTTACAAAATCTTTCTCTTTTCCTAACAAAAATATTCACACCATTCACAAAACAAACCAAAAAGAGAAGAACAAAGAGAAGAAAAGATTACAAGAAAGTAATTAAAGTGCATGGAATTTAAGTGCGAGAATTAAAAGAGCAAGAATAAAATGCAAGTAAGCAAAAGATTAGGAACCAAAGAATATATTGCAAGACATGGGTTCAATAACCCAAACTTAAACTTGCAAGTTCAATAAAGAGGTTGCATGATCAAGAGAGGGCAAAGAACTCATGGTGAAGGAAGCATAAAAGAACACTTTATTAAACTTCAAGAATGATACAACCACTTGAGATCAATAACCAACCCTTAAACTTTCAAGCTCAATGAAGAGGTTGAAGGATCAAGAGAAGGTTAAGAACTCAAGGGGACTAAGCTATTTACATGAAAGGAGAATAGAAAACTTGGACAAAGAATGACAATCCAAGACTAAAGAATGACCCCTTGAACCTTTGCCCACTGCATGCTATTTATAGGCAAAGAAGAAAAGAAAATAAACATCAAAATTAGGGCTACGTGGCAGCAAGGAAGGCACAGTGTGAAGCTGGGGCCCACATGAGGAGGTAGGGCCGGCCAGGCCGGCCCAAGTGGTGATGTGGCCGGCCAAATCATGTTGGAATGGTCTCAAACTTGGTGTGTTGACTTGTTTGTCCCCTCACATCACTTTGGCGCAGTTAATTTTCTCTGATTTGGCTTGGTCTGCTCCCAGATTTTGGAGGGAATTTTGAATCTTGAATTCAACACACAATCTTCACCATTAAATGCTCATAACTTCATTCCCACATGTGCATAAATCAGGGCTGCCCCCATTATGGTTTTGTTGATTTGTCCATTTGATTTTATTTTGCACTTATTATTGGAGGGATGTTTTGAATCTTCAAATGGACACATAATCCTCAGCATTGAATGCACATAATATTTAGCCTTGAATGCACATTATCCACATGTGCCTAAAAGTCTTGTGTACACACTTGTTGTGTTGGACCATTTAGATAAAAAAAAAGTATGTACACAAACTTGTTGCAAAAAGGGACTCCTGAAGTATTAGTCGGATTGCGGTTCTGGTTGCTGTGTCGGCTCTCAATTGATATATCCATACTTTTAAATGTATTTCCGGTATTTTATCACGGATAACTGTAATCTGTATTACTGAGCAGACACGGGTTAATAGTGCCGATAAATACAACAAATAGATAATGAATGAGCGGTATTAGAATGCAGTTTTCTGATATGAACAACTACTAATGGATCTTCAGAAAGAAGATTTGTGTAAATGGACAGGTTAAAACCTATAAGGCTAGACTTGTTGCAAAAGGATTTCGTCAAAGGTCTGGATTGGACTATGATGAAACCTTTTCTCCAGTGGCTATGCTCAAATCCAATTGTTGTATCACATAACTTTTTTGAATTCCAATTGTTGTATCACATTCCGGATAAACAGAAAATGTTAAACTTTCCGATCGAACAATCGAACACCCAAGTTTTCCCGATACAGATCAACACATGAAACAAGTCTAAAAACATTCAGTTCGTGCCTCAGTACCAACGGTCCAGCCGTAGAAGGGTCAAGCCAACGCCTCACATGTGGCACGCCGTACTGCCCCAAACCCGAAGGTTCAAAGGGCAGTTCAAGACGGTAACATAATCGAGTTAAGGTTTGTTGTCTTCTAGAGGGTCCATTGCGTTACTTGCGCTACTTAGAACGTCTTTAAACCACGGAAAAATCCAACACTTGGAAATTTCCTGACAGGGGAAAAATTGGGTATTTGTATCCGGTCGAACTTTTTAACATATTCAAAAATATCCGGAAAAACACAGACAAAATCTGAAAATCCGATCGAATCTACGAACTCCCAATACAACCCCAGAAAACTCAACTCTTGAGTAAAGTTTAAAAATTCCCAGGAAAACCAGCACTTTCAATTAGGAGTTACTGTGTAAAATACACTGAACAATGAGGCCGTACGGCCGCGGAACCGCCGCACGAGCCATGCTCGTGCCGCGGAACCGCGGCAAGTTGATGGAGTTAGACACTCGAACTTCACAGTAACTCTTAAAATCACCTGCTGATTTTTCGGCATATTTTTAATTTTGAAAAAACCACATTTTACAAAAAAATTCAGAGAGCAAGTTTGGAATCGTTTGGAATTGGGGTTTCGGTTCGATCGGACTTCAAATTCCGTCTACACTTCGCCTAAGGCTCTAGCTAGGCTCTGATACCACTGTAGGGTTCCTAGGCACCCTAATGAGGTCTCACAAGGCATCAACCATGCTAGTTTCAAATTTTAACGGTGCCGAGAAACCCTAGAACGGATCGTCGGCTAGATGTTTAGGCGAAAATGAAACTAGTTAACAACTTAACTAAAGTTTAAACGGAAATACAACCTTTGTAGATCCGATGCTCCACCTCCATTGCTCAGCAACGAAGTCCTCTCCGCTGTCCAAATCGAACCATGACTCTCATGGTGGTTTCATCGGAGAAAAGACCGGGCTAGGTCGTCGACAACGTGCCGAAGATGATCTACGTCGAGGCATCGCTAGATCAAGCTCCAACTTCACCAAGTCATGAAACTTATGAAGAAAACACACTCTACTACTTGGCAAGAGGTAGAGGATGAAGAAATAGGAAGTGGGTAGACTTTAGAATTGGATTTCTCACTTGTTTTCATCAATCACCATTGATGAAAAATGGTTTTCTTCAAGTGAAGAAGATGAAGAAGAAGAAGATAATGATATGATAAGTTAATTAGAATAATGAGGAAAAAGAATACTTATCATAACATTAACTATAGTTAGGTGTAGAGAATTGACTAAGGTTAAAAGAATGGTTAGGGTTATGCTTGAAGACAAAATGGTCATATGGTCAAAGCTTCATGAAGCTTCATCAAGCTTCATGAAAGAAAGAAAGAAAGAAAGAACAAAACCATTTTGTTTTCTTTCGTCATTTCATTTTCTTCCAAATTAAAAAGATAAATGAATGGACAAATAAATAGAAACCTTAACCATTTACTTAACCTAGGTTTAATTCTTTACACAAACCAATTTTGTATGCATCATCAAACATGATACAATCGAGTGCACAAAAGTATATCACATATACAATGTGTACACCCGAGTGAGAAAATCCATCTTAAGTAAACCGATACTAGTTAATGCAAACTTATATATCAAATATATAATTATGCATTAAATCTTTAAATCAACACTTGATTTAATGATCCGGTCATGTCGCATATAACCGGCTAATATCAAAAGTAACAACTTATCGAATCAACACTTGATCCGATAACCCGGCTATATCGTATATAACCGATCAATGTCACATATCGCGAGAATTGAATACAGTATCACATACTGGTATCATTCTCGGTCCCGCACACATCTCATATGTGCTCCTATTTCGTTTCGCTTGAGCCAGGAAATCTCTGTGTAGGACTCTAAAGACTCGTCAATACGCCGGCAGCAGATGATGATCATATCAAGCACCCACAAGCCGCAAGCGGTCTGCTAAACGTAACGGCCACCCGGGTATTGAGCGATCTGAAGATCGACGAGCAAGCCCGCTCACACTCTAGTGAATCCAACCAATAACACTACTATACAATCCGGTCTGATCGTCTGATATGTCGCATATCTTGCCTAGGGGTGGTAAACGTTAGACCCCAATAGCTCGATAAGTCGTGTCGATATGAGGCTCATAACGGGTCGAGAAACTACTGGTAACACTTACCAGCAATTCTCTGATCAGCCCTGGCCAGGGACTTCCTGTTATAGCCAATCGAACACAGGGCAACATCAACTCCCTATTCCGGGAGAGACGAATCCCTTCCTATCGCTCATTGCCTCCATATGACTCGGGACTGTACCCAAAAACCACCGTTTTGCACGCCCTCTTGGACGTGGTAAAATGGAAATCTAAGCACAGTGGGAGCCACACAAGACTCTATGACGATCTCGGGTCAACAGACTACTCTGTACCAGTGTCACCAGAGAACTGCCATCTGACTTAAGGTATAATACCATCTGGGAGTTCTCGGCGAGTCCGTCCAGTGTACCCAATCTCTACTGCGCACCCGTATATCATCTCTGATGTCAAACACCGATGGATATGGGATCATCCATCGCCCATCTGTATGGGTCGAGAAGGTACACGCTAGTCTACTCTGGTATATCGATGCCCCGTCTCGATACACCCACGACTAGGGACTTTGAAGGATGTACTTATGGACTACCATGTCCCCACTAGTATGATCTGCATCATAGTCCAGGTAGTCAAGTACACATCCTAAGGGCTTTACCAACATGCAACAGAGAGACAATCAGTGTACACGTTAAGATAAAGAGTAACCAGATAGCATACTATCATGTCGAGCAAGAAAGTCCTCCCTATATATGTCCCAGCATCCACTACAATATACATCCAATGTACAGTAATGGCCTCTAGGGCATACATATAACTAACAATCTCCCACATGCACTAGGGCCATCTGTAGCAGTGGTCGTAGTATCTCATACTCAACCATCCCATAAAAGTCTCTCTCTGGGAATAGGCCTTCGTGAGTGGATCCGCCGTGTTATCCTCTGAGTCTACTCTCATTACCTCGATCTCCTTGGAGATCAACCATCTCCATGATCAGGCGATACCGCCTTAGAATAAGTCTGGATCACTGATGGGACCGTCGTTCCTTGGCATAAGCCACAACTCCATTGTCACACAATGGGAGGAACATAGTTCATCTCATGAACCAATATACACCCAAACATCCTCTTTGGTAGCATCTTAAGTAGCGATGTATCGTGCCTTTATCGTCTAGTATACCACGGTATTTAGCTTGGAACTCTTCCAACATACCGTCCCTTTACTGAGGGTAAAGACAATGCCTGCGACTGACATTCAGTCGTCTTTATCACTCTGGAACACTTCCAGTGATTCTCCCCAGGATCGATTGATACCATCTCACTACAGCTAGTGAGTATTCTAACATCCAATTAGATCTATCTCATAGATCCAAAATCCAGGATTTAGTAGGTATCACTTTGATCCTATATGGAGAATCATTGTGATAAGCGGAGATTGATCGAGCGTAGCATAGGAAACTCTTTCCCTATCAAGAGTATGTCATCCACGTACTCTACGAGGATCACCACCATACTCCCTACTACCTTTTTGTTTATACAAGGTTCATCTACCATTTTGATGATGTCAAACTCTTTGACTAATCCATCAAAATAGATGTTCCAACTCCGCGATGCCTGCTTTATCCTATAAAGCATCTTGCACACGTTTCCGCTGCTCCCACTGTCTACGAGGCCCTCTGGCTGTGTACTTATAGACGTTCTCTTCTAAATCATCATTTAGAAAAGCAGTCAAGACACCCAACCACCAGATATCGTAGTCATGGTATGTAGCCGTGGCAAGTAGGATCTGGATGGACTTAAGCATAGGTACTGGAAAAGGTTTCATCATTATCCACGCCTGGTCAATGACGAAAACCTTTAACAAGTCTAGCTTTGAAAGTCTCAACTTTTCCATTTACACCAAGTAATCTTCTCAAGGTATACTTGCTCCTGATGGGGATTTAACCCTTCAGATATAGCAACTAAAGTCCATACTTTGTTGGTGTATAAGGATTCCATTTCAGATCGATAAGCATCCAGCCATTCTTACAGAGTCACACTCCTGATGGCCAGCTCGAAACTAGTTGGGTCATCATCTCATGATGCAATCCTCGCTCCCACTGTCATAGAGAAACAGAAGTATCTCTCAGGTGGGTGAGGAACCCTACTAGATCGGCGGAGAGGCTGAGGTTCGTTGGCATCTACTGAATCCTTTGGTTGTAACAAATCATCTGCTGTAGTTTGTATGGCTGGAACATTTCCAGTTCTACATAACAGACGTTGCCTCGAGCTTGTCCGGATTTTACTTTTAGACATAGGCCGGACAACCCCAAATCTTAACTAACTTAAGACATGGGCTCTTCCCTTTCCATATCACATATGAGATGGTAGGCAACTGATTTGATTGGAACCCTATTCAATAGGTATGCAGCTTCTCAAGTGCATAACTCCCAAAAGGAAAAAGGTAACTCAGTAGTACTCATCATAGAGCACACCACATCAAATAGGGTGTATCTTCTCCGCCCCGATATACCATCGTGCTATGGTGTATACAGAGGAGTAATGCTGAGAGAGAATCTCATTCTCCTTTAGAATAGTCCAGGAATTCCATGCACAAATATTCTCCTCCTTGATCACATCAAAGGACATAATACTTATACCCATATTTTGGTTCTCTACTTCTAACTTATATTCTGTGAATATCTCAAAAGGTTCAGACTTGTGTTTCAACAGGAACATAGGTCTGAATCTCGAAAGATCATCAGAGAATGTAATGAAGTATAAAGAACCAGTCCTGGCATGTGTAGACAGGAGACCTTGCATACATCATCATGTATCAGTCCCAAGAGTTCACTAACTCTTTCTCTGTTTCCAATAAACAGAGCTATGGTCATCTTATCTTTGTGACATGACTGGCGAGTTTCACAAGATGTAAATTCAAACTGATTTAAATATGCATCTATATGTAACTCTAGCTAGTCGGGTCACTTTGATCTGACCTAGTCTACAATAGCTCAAGAAGAATTCGTTCATTTATGAACTTCTCCTCTTGTGTGTGTTCTGTATACTAAGAACTGTAGTTTGATTTAGAACATTAATGCTTTTAGATAACGTGCCTGAACCGATCAACTTTTGATATAGGAAATGTTCAAAACATTATCCAACAATACAAAATTTTATCATTTCTTTATTAATAAAGAGACTGATATGATTTTGTATATCAGGTTCGGTATCTAATAACATTCGTTCAGAATCAATGTATTACAATACAGGGTGACAGTGACCAACAGACTTGGCTGCAACTCATGCCCTGTTTTCTGCCTCATGAAACTTATCACCCGTTCTCAGTTTTTCTACCCTTTTGTAGCCCTATGTAACATCTTACATATCTGGGATCCTGATCCGGTATCAAATACCCTGGATACGGAGGATACTGAGAAACAGTTCTTTGTAATGAACACACCCGAAGATGATGCATCAGCATGCACTTTCTTCGTTTGGGCGGTACGGGAAATCTGGTATTCCCCAATATCCTGCTCTGTCTTATAACAATTATAAGTTGGAGCGGGACCAACGTCCCCCAGCTCAGTAAAACAAGCGGGTTCGGTCAATAATCCGTATTATTATCTTGATTAAGGCGTGATATGGTCGCTACCTGGAGAGAGAGAGAGAGAAGAAAACACTCAGCGTGCGCTCTTTCAAGAATAGATTGGTTTTTATTTTATCTAATCAGGATGGCTCCCACTGCTTTTAATCAAATCTTCCTTCAAACCCTAAAAGGAAAGACTGGACGGGATTAATTACACACTACAAGTTCGCCAATCTTTCAGCCAGGCCAGTGTCGGTACTTTGAGGGAGGTCCCCCGTGCTGTCGCACGAACCTAATTAATGTAAACCTCGTTTTCCCAGAGGCGTAACCCCGTTGACACCTTTCTAGACATCTACTTGATCGGCTAATTGTAATGTATAAAACTCTTACTCGCAGCGGGTATCGGTATCCAACTATCTCATAGAAGGTATGCAATCTCATTGCAAATTTCAACACTCGAAATTCCCGATAATATTTTGCCCCTAGCGTGCTATGACCTTGACGAAAGCCAACAAACCATAGCCCGCTAGTCAAGTTCAACCCGTACATTTCTTGATCGAATCAAACCCACCCGCACGACCCTTGACGAAAGCCAACAAAGCCGCACGACTACCCTAATCCAATCGCATCGTATGCTTGCAGATAAGCAGCATATAGCTACCGCACACTGCACCTTGACGAAAGCCAACAAATGCAGCACGAATACTATATACAACTTATCTGAAATGACGGAGGGCTACGACAGGTTTTTCTGAAAACCTATTGCGTAATGAACTTGATATCGTTGTAGAATCAAATGATTTTGAAATGGAGTGCTTTTGAGGCTTTTCTAGTTTTGCTAAAGGAGTCACTCTCGGTGAAGGGATCGTCGGTCCTTTCCTCGTCGAATGAGGTGCGGGATATATCATATATATCACTGTGCAAAGCAAAAACTCTTAAAAGCAATCAAAAGACAAACCGAGTGTGTAGCATCTGCCAGTTATTGTTAAAGGAGTCACTCCCGGTGAAGGGATCTCGGTCCTTTCCTTATCGAATAAGGTGCAGGATATATCATATATACCGCTGTGCAAAGCAAGAACTGTAGCTACCTGTTTATTTTGAAATTCGATTCTACAACATCTTAGGTTTGTTTTATTTCATTAATCACATTAATGAAGTCCCATCATTTAAATTACCTAAACATCACAGATAAATACGACGTACGCTTATGCCATCCGCATTCGCCTCGATGTCCCCTCATGCACCGTTAGGTTAGGTAACAAACGGCAGAGCGGGGCAGGGCTAGCGCGGGTGTAAAACATAAGTAACGCCTATATAATATATCATATATACTGTATACTGTATCTATCACAGAACATCACATGATCACATCACAGATATCGCAGCAGAAGAAACATATGAAATATTGGATATACTAGGACATCCGTGTTTTCAATACGAGCCAGTATAAAACACGGATTCCACGGTCGTGATGAATAGCAAAACCCACACCCCTAGACCCCTACGAGAGCGGCAAGCAACCCTACCAATTCTAGAGTTAGGAGACCCAGACTCGACTCCTCGAGTTGGTCTCCCACTGGACTCCAGAACCCGGTTACTTGTGCCCTCCTCCTTGGGTCTATTCTAGTGCGGAAAAGTAAATAATATACAAAAGGTGACTACTTCCGCAACCTGGAAGTGCCCCAATAAAAGAATATTACATACAAGTTTTTTACATGAATGAAAATGAAAAACACTCATCTCACATAAAAACCACCGGCTATTCGAATACGACGATCCAATATAACATATCCAGCAACACATAACATCACATGTCATCAACGTAAGTAAACATGCGCATCCCAATTGTCGTTGACATATAGCAACGAAACCAGCGATATCACATATTACACTTACGGTCACAGAAAAGAAAGTGTAAAACTACAACAGTTGGAATCCGCAACCACCTCAGACATCGCATGCTTGACCAAATGAATTTCTTAGACATCGCATGCCTAACAATTATAAACCCCGCATTTTAGTCTCAAAATCGAAAACTCTTTTCAATATCAAGTCAGGCAATTCAACAAGATTCCCGACATCCTGATCGAATGCTCGTCGCAAACTTTAGTAGGCGGCCGCACCTCCGATGCCGTCGACAAAGTGCACCAAGGTGGAACACCGCTACCGCGAGCACCCGGACGGATGCTTTCGGCGACGGGGTTCTCCTACAGTCACTTGGTCGGAGCAATGGAGTGAGGCTGTCTATTAAGTTTACCCGGCGAGTATCCGCGTACGCTACGTGATTACGACGGACTTTTGATCACATCTAAATTCCGTGGCAACCGATCAAGTGAGACTAAACTTCTATGTATATAATATTCATTCAGTTATCACATAACTTTTGTGAATTCCAATTGTTGTATCACATTCCGGATAAACAGAAAATGGTAAACTTTCCGATCGAACAATCGAACACCCAAGTTTTCCCGATACAGATCAACACATGAAACAAGTCTAAAAACATTCAGTTCGTGCCTCAGTACCAACGGTCCAGCCGTAGAAGGGTCAAGCCAACGCCTCACATGTGGCACGCCGTACTGCCCCAAACCCGAAGGTTCAAAGGGCGGTTCAAGACGGTCACATAATCGAGTTAAGGTTTGTTGTCTTCTAGAGGGTCCATTGCGTTACTTGCACTACTTAGAACGTCTTTCAACCACGGAAAAATCCAACACTTGGAAATTTCCCGACAGGGAAAAAATTGGGTATTTGTATCCGGTCGAACTTTTTAACTTATTCAAAAATATCCGGAAAAACACATAGACAAAATCTGAAAATCCGATCGAATCTACGAACTCCCAATACAACCCCAGAAAACTCAACACTTGAGTAAAGTTTAAAAATTCCCAGGAAAACCAGCACTATCAATTAGGAGTTACTGTGTAAAATACACTGAACAACGAGGCCGTACGGCCGCGGAACCGCGGCATGTTGATGGAGTTAGACACTCGAACTTCACAGTAACTCTTAAAATCACCTGCTGATTTTTCTGCATATTTTTAATTTTGAAAAAACCACATTTTACAAAAAAGTACAGAGTGCAAGTTTGGAATCGTTTGGAATTGGGGTTTCGGTTCGATCGGACTTCAAATTCCGTCTAGACTTCGCCTAAGGCTCTAGCTAGGCTCTGATACCACCGTAGGGTTCCTAGGCACCCTAATGAGGTCTCACAAGGCATCAACCATGCCAGTTTCAAATTTTAACGGTGCCGAGAAACCCTAGAACGGATCGTCGGCTAGATGTTTAGGCGAAAATGAAACTAGTTAACAACTTAACTAAAGTTTAAACGGAAATACATCCTTTGTAGATCCGGTGCTCCACCTCCATAGCTCCGCAACGAAGTCCTCTCCGCTGTCCAAATCGAACCATGACTCTCACGGTGGTTTCATCGGAGAAAAGACCGGGCTAGGTCGTCGACAACGTGCTGAAGATGATCTACGTCGAGGCATCGCTAGATCAAGCTCCAACTTCACTAAGTCATGAAACTTGTGAAGAAAAGACACTCTACTACTTGGCAAGAGGTATAGGATGAAGAAATAGGAAGTGGGTAGACTTTAGAATTGGAATTCTCACTTGTTTTCATCAATCACCATTGATGAAAAATGGTTTTCTTCAAGTGAAGAAGATGAAGAAGAAGAAGATAATGATATGATAAGTTAATTAGAATAATGAGGAAAAAGAATACTTATCATAACATTAACTATAGTTAGGTGTAGAGAATTGACTAAGGTTAAAAGAATGGTTAGGGTTAAGCTTGAAGACAAAATGGTCATATGGTCAAAGTTTTATGAAGCTTCATCAAGCTTCATGAAAGAAAGAAAGAAAGAACAAAACCATTTTGTTTTCTTTTGTCATTTCATTTTCTTCCAAAATAAAAAGATAAATGAATGGACAAATAAATAGAAACCTTAACCATTTACTTAACCTAGGTTTAATTCTTTACACAAACCAATTCTGTATGCATCATCAAACATGATACAATCGAGTGCACAAAAGTATATCACATATAAAATGTGTACACCCGAGTGAGAAAATCCATCTTAAGTAAACCGATACTAGTTAATGCAAACTTATTTATCAAATATATAATTATGCATTAAATCATTAAATCAACACTTGATTTAATGATCCGGTCATGTCGCATATAACTGGCTAATATCAACAGTAACAACTTATCGAATCAACACTTGATCCGATAACCCGGCTATATCGTATATAACCGATCAATGTCACATATCGCGCGAATTGAATACAGTATCACATACTGGTATCATTCTCGGTCCCGCACATATCTTATATGTGCTCCTATTTCGTTTCTCTTGAGCCAGGAAACCTCTGTGTAGGACTCTAAAGACTCGTCAATACGCCGGCAGCAGATGATGATCATATCAAGCACCCACAAGCCGCAAGCGGTCTGCTAAATGTAACGGAAACCCGGGTATTGAGCGATCTGAAGATCGACGAGCAAGCCCGCTCACACTCCAGTGAATCCAACCAGTAACACTACCGTACAGTCCGGTCTGATCGTATGATATGTCGCATATCTTGCCTAGGGGTGGTAAACGTCAGACCCCAATAGCTCGATAAGTCGTGTCGATATGAGGCTCATAACGGGTCGAGAAACTACTGGTAACACTTACCAGCAATTCTCTGATCAGCCCTGGCCAGGGACTTCCTGTTATAGCCAATCGAACACAGTGCAACATCAACTCCCTATACCGGGAGAGACGAATCCCCTCCTATCGCTCATTGCCTCCATGTGACTCAGGACTGTACCCAAAAACCACCGTTTTGCACGCCCTCTTGGACGTGGTAAGATGGAAATCAAAGCACAGTGGGAACCACACAAGACTCTATGACGATCTCGGGTCAACAGACTACTCTGTACCAGTGTCACCAGAGAACTGCCATCTGACGTAAGGTATAATACCATCTGGGAGTTCTCGGCGAGTTCGTCCAGTGTACCCAGTCTCTACTGAGCACCCGTATATCATCTCTGATGTCAAACACCGATGGATATGGGATCATCCATCGCCCATCTGTATGGGTCGAGAAGGTACACGCTAGTCTACTCTGGTATATCGATGCCCCGTCTCGATACACCCATGACTAGGGACATTGAAGGATGTACTTATGGACTACGATGTCCCCACTAGTATGATCCGCATCATAGTCCAGGTAGTCAAGTACACATCCTAAGGGCTTTACCAACATGTAACAGAGAGACAATCAGTGTACTCGTTAAGGTAAAGAGTAACCAGATAGCATACTATCATGTCGAGCAAGAAAGTCCTCCCTATATATGTCCCAGCATCCACTACAATATAAATCCAATGTACAGTAATGGCCTCAAGGGCATACATATAACTAACAGTCTCGTTCGACGAGGCTGGAGCTTGCGCCGTTTCCCTCAGCTGGATCATCAGAGATGGAGGAAGACCGGCAACCAAACATCATCAAAGAATCACTAGGAGCTTGGAATGGAGACCGAAGGACACGGATCAACTCGGTATAATGATTCTAACTCTTAGTTTAGATTGCTAGTTTAGGGTTTAAGGTCGATCCGTAAATCGGGTAACTATAGCGCCAGTTTAGAAATTTTTGTTCTGCATTTTTGCCGCGTTTCGATGGCCGGTTTGCTGCCGCAACCCTTCATGGTATCACAACCACCTTTCTAACCCTACTAGCAAGTTTACACAAGCTTAAAAGATCGATCGACGGAAATTTCAGAAATCAGGATTCCATTTTTGTGTTTGCCGTCGATTTTTAAAAGTGAACAAAAAATACTTTCAGGCATCTTAAAAATACATGCAGGCAAAACTAAAGCTACAGAAAAAATTTGGTGTCCTAACTCCAAAATTCCACCGCGGAACCGCCGCGAAATGTCACATTTGGTGGCACTTCCGCGACCCTTTTGGGGCTACAGTGACCAAAATATTTTCTGGAGCTCTAGTTGGTGGAAAAATGATTTTTGGGATATATTGTTTTCGCCCAGATTCATTTGAGTACTGGTTATGCACTTGGGGACAATTTGGGAAAGTTTAATCGATCGAAATTTTAAGTGTGTGTGATTATCAGTACTTACATTACTATCTGCGACCGTGAATGTCACTCGATCAGTAAACCCGTCTAACTGCTATATATTCATTTAGATGAGTTTGCGAACGTGACATTCACGTTGATGTTCTGTGTTGTGCTGTGATGTTGGTTAGATAGTCGTGGTGGATAGCTTGGGTGCAATGTTAGTACAGTTTAATTTCATTTGTACATTTGTTATTGCGGGGCGAGCGTCCGACAAGTGGACTGCCATCATTACCAGTTTGTATATTATTCTTTTGGGGCACGACCGGGTTGAGGTCGATGTCACCATTGTATATTATTTTCTTTTCTGTACTAGGATTACCCCACGGTGGAGTGCACGAATAGCCGGGTTCTAGAGGCAACTGGTCCGCATCTCATAGCGTTGGGACGGAGGGGACCTTACTCTAGAATTGGCGGGCTATTCGCCGCATTCGTAAGGGGTATAGGATGACCCAGGAGGGGTGCTCAAGTTACCGGATTCCGTGAAGTGCCGGGTGCCCCATTCATGTTGCTGAAGGAGGCTGCCTCGCGTCTGGTTTTGCGGGTAACTTGCCGCGCTCGTAGGGGTCTAAGTTTCATTTCACAGGCTATCTACATGACATGGAACGTAGGGTCTCATTTGCGGCTCAAGTGAAACACGGGGCTCCCAGATTATCCACCATTCGGTGTTGCTTCTGTGATGTTTCTGTGATGTTACTTTATATCATACCTGGGATGATTGTTATATATTTATATATACTAGTAGATGTTGTATATGTTTTGCACCCGCGCTAGCCCAGTCCCCGCTCTTTTGTTAGTTATGTAACCTAACGGGTGATGACGGGACCCAGTGGCGAATGCAGATGGCATATACGTACATTTTATTTTCGTTCTTTTCTGGTGTGATTAATTGATGGGACCGTATTGATTCTTATCAATGCAAGGATAAAAAAAACCTATATATGATGTTGTTGGAGACATGTTTTTAAAAACTGACATTACAGACGTTCTCTTTTGCTTTGCACAGTGGTGTTCGATTATGAATATTCTGCACCTCATTCGATGAGGCAAGGGCCGAGATCCCTTCATCGGGAGTGACCCCTTGAGTAAAAGTTTGCGTCAACGTAATAACTTCACTATAGTCTTTTCCTTTTGCTTTGCATCGTGGTATTCAGTTTAGAATATCCTGCACCTCATTCTATGTGGAAAGAGCCGAGATCCCTTCACCGGGAGTGACCTCTTTAGCAAAAGTTTTCGCCACTATACATTTGTAAAAACCACTTGGGTTCCTTCAACGATATCAAGTTCATTACGTTAAAGGTTTCTCGCCAAAAACCAGTCGTAGCCCTCGGTCATTTCAGATAGGTATCTCGTAGTATTCGTGCTATGTATGTTGGTCGCTATCAAGGCATAGTGTACGGTAGCTGCGTGATACATGTCTGTAGCATGGATATGCGATTATCTAGCACAGCCGCATATCCACGTTGGTCTCTATCAAGGGCTTGTGCGGGTTGGTTTAGATCAATCTTGGATAATGACGGGTTGAACTTGATTAGCGACTTATGGCACGTTGGTCTCTATCGAGGCCATGAAGTCGTTAGGGGTAAAAATCACAATGGGGGTTTCAAACATACAGGAAGCTTGCCAGGCATGCGCATACCTTCTGAAGTGTGGTGACTTGAGTGGATTCCATCAAGTTATCATGCAATGATAGTTGGATCCCGATTCACACTGACGAGTAGGATTACTCTTCGGGTGATTCCGACTAATTCTCCTTTCAGGTTTGGAGGAGGATTCGAGGAAACAGTGGGAGCTATCCAGATTAGATAAAATGATTAACCATTCTGATCTAGGTTAGAGTGCTGGCTGAGTGTTTCTTTTCTCTCTCTCTTTTTGGCTGTGACTATGACCCGTCCTTTGACTAAAACTCATGAACCAAGTTAACCGAACCTTCATAAAACACTTTGGCTTTTGGAATGTCACTTTGTCGCATACATCATTGCCACTTCTATATAACCTTTGCATTTCTCCAGAATACCCCGTATCACTACAAACATCCACTTTCATTGGATAAATCCATCGTATAGTTACATATGAACTCGAAGGAACTTTTTCGAGGATGGATTCTGGTTCTGGAGAGATTGAATAAGATTATTCGGTTTTCTTTTCTCTTTACCTTCTCTCAGGTTGTGAGGGCTTCTATGATTAGGAGAGAGTACACATATTGGGCTTATTGGATAGTCTTCCTCCAGACCATAGGCAGGTGCTAAAAGGTGGGGAAGGAAGAAAACTGATTAAGCCTAATTGTGGTGTACAGAAGGTAATAAGTAAAGACAAATTAAGGGATTAGAATACGGCAAAGAAAATTGCGACTGCTATCATTCAAGACGAAACTAGGTATACCCCTGCCACTCCTACATCCACTTTGTTTTTCTCTAGAACACTCCGTATCACTACGGATAACCACTTCTATTGGATATGCCATCGTATAGTTACATACGAACTCGAAAGAATTCATTCCAGATTGGAGGATGGTTTCCATTTCAGGAGAAACAGAATAGGATTATTCAGATGTCTTTTCCCATTACTTTCTCTCAGGTTGCGAGGGCTCCTAGGATTAGGAGAGTACACCTATTTCGCTTATTGGATAGTCTTCTTCCAAACCTTAGGCTGGTTCCGAAGGATAGGGAAAGAAGAAAACCAATTAGCCTAAAGAAGGTGTACAGAAGCTAATAAGTAAAGACATAAGAAAAGGATTGGAGTGAGGGCAGGTTAGTATATGATTACTTTCGTGAATCAGGATAGTGGAAGAGGTATTACTAGGAATACCCCGTTAACCCTTTGAAACATTTTTGTGTTTCAGTTTGACTGCACGATGTTAATTGAAAAACTGTTTTCCCAATTGGAATCTAACTCCAGGGTATGTATTTATCAGATCAGTTTCTCACAACTGTATTTTATTACAGATGGTGAGTGGGAGTAAGATATTGGGAATTGGGTGATTAGAACCTATTTATATCGGAATTCGTTGTAATTGGTGATATTTGAGGAAATCATCTGGATTTTGCCGGATGGAAAATATTTGGTTTTGAATATCCGTTGTTATGAACTAATTTCAAACTAATATATCTGTACGTTTATTTTATAAAGTGAGATATAACGTTTTGATATTATGTCTGTGACATTTACCTATATCAGTTGGTGATTAGGTAAGGTGCATTCAACAGCGGTGTAATTCTTCTTAACCATAGTACAGTTTTTCAACCTACAACGCATAGTGTTTGAGTTATTGAACTCAGGGGACTTATACAAAGTATTGTATGTTGTCCAGTGTCCATTAGGACAAAGGGGTTGGTACTCGCACTATATTCTGTTTACTCATAACTTCTCTGATTCTAGACATGTATTTCGTTGAAATGCAAGGTTCAGATTTTGAGAAGTTATAGGTATAAGAATAAAGTAGAGAACCATTTGTTGGGAGTATCAAGATTCTTCGATGAAGTGGAAGATGTAGATACTTGTGTTTTGGTATTCCGTTGATAGTAATGTTTTTTGAGAACTTGCTTCTCTTTCAGGTTACTCATATATGGATGCACTCCTAGTTGAGTAACGCTGAATGGCCTCCTTCCATTTAGTTGATATGTACTGGAGACAGTTGCATGATTTTGAATCTGGTTTCAATTAAATTAGTGCTTTTTTTCTATATTATATATGTATATATAGAATCAATTTATATCTTAACGATGTTAAGGTATAGGGAGTTTTCCGGCTGATGCTTAAAACCATAATCCGGATAAACTAAAGGCATGTTTCAGTAATGGCTGTTTGTGGGTTATCCCGGGCTTTGACGAGGGTTAACTTTCTACCATCAGGAAGATCAATATTTATATTGTTCTTGACTCGCCACATTTTTAGTAAAATGGATTTTTTCAGAAAATAGAAGTGGGAGCATGGTAGAACTGGAAGTGATTCCAGAACCACAAACGATCACAGATGTTTTAATAGGACCTAAAGATTCAATTGGTTTCGATGTTCCTTTAGACACTCCGCGGATTTGGTAGGTAACCTCAGGCACCCGAGAGGTACTTCGGTCTTCTCAGAGATGGTGACAGGGAGGTTCTTTTTTACCCAGACATGCCTTTGTTCTAAACTATAAGACCCGGCAGGAGGATGATTATAGCGTTGTTCTAAACTAGCTTTAGAAGTCCACATGTATATGACTCTGCCAGAGGGTTGTTGTAGTCAGTGGGAGCAGCGGAAGCATAGTAGGCAAGTAGCTTGTGTCTACTTATAGACTAAAGCAGGTATGGCGGAAATAGATCATCTATTTTGATGTGACAGTCATAGGCTTTGACTTGATCAGAATAGGAGATGGATCTGCTAAGAAGGTAGTAGAGAGTGATGTCCAGGTATTTTGGATGACATGCACTTGATAGGAAGAGATATTTCTATACTACAATCGGTAATACTGTAGTTGTCACAAAGTTGTTTTTGTTGGATATAGTGCCCTCTAAGTCAATTATTGGATCGCAGGTACGTGATTGCAATGATTGAGAGAGGACCTATACCGATAAACAGTCTTACTTGAGATGATAGTATGCTATCTGGTTCGTCTTTATCATCATGTAGATGTTGATAGAGCCCATAGGATTCTTGCTTGACTACCAGCAGTATGATGGCGATCATATAAGTGGGAGCTAGGGTCTATAAGCATATCCTTAAAATGTCCCTAGTCGTGGGAGTTTCGAGAAAGGGCATCGATAATCCGGAGTAGACAAGTGTATACATTCGAGTCCCCGACGAGGGGAGGTGGCCGGTCTCACAAGCCACTGGTGTCAGTTGGATCACCTAAGATGTATACAGGTGCTCATTGGGATATGAGTACAATGGACAGGACTCGCCGGGAACATGCTAGTTGGTATTATACAAATCGTCAGAAAGCAGTTCCCTGGTGACATGTGTACAGGTTAGTTCATCGACCTGAGGTCGTCATTTGTCTCGTGTGAGTTCCCACTGTGATTTTATTTATACCCTACCACGGGTCAAAGGTGTCGTGCAAACAGGTATATTTTGGGTATAGTCCCGAGCCACATTGGAGGCAGGTGAGCGGATCGGCAAGGGATTCGTCTCTCCATGTATTGAGGGTGAGATCGCGCTGTGTTTTGAAGAGCCATTACACGAAATCCCTGGCCAGGGTAATCGAGATATACTGGTAGGTATACCAGTATTATCTCAGGGTGTTCTGGGCTGCTCTCTGACACGACTTATGCAGCTATTGGGGGTCTGACGTTTACCGACCCCCTAGGCCTAATATGCGATACTCATAGACGAACGTTCCGGACTGTACGGTTATTGTCACTGTCAGGCTCAGTAGGGTTTATAGATGAGTTCGCTCGTCAGCTTCCCTTCCAATCAATACATAGGCAAACCGTTACGTACAACTTGTACCTCTGACGTGCTAGTGGTTATACCAAGTGCCAGTGTATTGATGAGTCATTAGAGTCCCCCACAGACACATTCCCAAGTTCGGGCGAAACGTTGTAGATGCCGTATGGGTTTATGGCAGGGTTCGGAAAAAGCACGTGCGTTTTCGCACGTGTCATTTTTCGGGCAGATAATACTGGTAGGCTTTGGTTTAAGCCGAATCCCAGTATTATACTGTGTAGATATAATATCTTTGTCTCAGTTGCATTTATATTCGGTCGTAATATAAATGCGGGTATGTTTATACTGTTACGGGGTTATCCTGAAATTCGTTTCAGGATCGATTTTGGAAGTTGCCAGTTTCCGATTTTCTATCAGCCGTCCTTTAACATTCGGTTAAAGACGGATTTATCTTTTCTTTGGATTAGTGTGGATGCTTCTAGAAGGTTCTAGAAGAGGTGATTAGGCTTGTGACTCACTTGTTCATTAATGGTATATTTATTGTGTTCGTACTTTGTGTTCACACTTTGTGTTCACACTAGTTATTTCTCTTATTATCACCTCCCCCTCTCCTACACTCTCCCTCCCTCTTCTATAAGTGGCCGGCCCCTCTTCTGAGGTGGGTATGGTTTTTCATTTGCTTGAGAGAAAAAGATTATGATAGTTTAGGGTATGGAATTTCATATAGTTCAATTTCCATTTACCCGACTCCAATCGGCAATTTCTATTAACCGTTCGTCCATAGCCTTGGACGCAACGAGACAAAGTATCCTACTCATTCTCTACTTCATCTTGGTCGTCTCTTTTAGCAAACTTGACGATCGAGTTGCCTCGGTTCAGAGGCGGGGGCCCGTTTAAAGATCCGTCGATGTGGTGCCACCTGGACGACGAGACTGGAGTTTCAGAAGATCAAAGCCGCCGCAACAAAGCGTGGGATGATGGTTAAAGACCGAAGGACTCGGATCGTTCGGTATAACAATTCTACCCTCTTTACAATTTGTTAGTTTAGCTTTAATGGCAGATTCGGGTTATAGTACGCGATAGCGCCAGTCGTAAAAGTTTTGTTCCGCATATCGGCGTCTGCCAGACGGCCGGGGCGCTACCGCGGACTTACAGTGGTATCAGAGCCACACCATTAAGCTATACTAACTTGTGCTAACACGTTTAAAATATCGATCGAACGGATTTTCAAAAATCGCAATTTCCTGTGTTAAAGTTTCTGTTGATTTTTAAACTGTTCTAAAAATTATTTTGCATGTCACAGAAAAACAAGCAGGATTTTTTAAGCAATCCGTACAAGTTTGGGCAAGTGATCCTATATAACGACCGTGGAACCGTGGTCAAACCTAGGGTTTGACCGCGCTTCCGTGGCGGTTTTGTGGGAACAGTGCACCAAAATTGTATAGGGGCTTCTTTACAGGGAATTGTGGTTTTTGGTAATATTCTTTTGGGCCCAGATTTAGTTACTGTACAGCAGATGTTTGTGTGGCCCACTTTTGGATATTTTGTCGATCGAAATTTAAACGTGTTAGTTTACAATACTTACTTTATATCTCCGACCGGGAATGTCATTTGATCGATAAACCGCGTCTAATTGCTATAGTTCTTTTAGACGAGTTTGCGAACGTGACATTCGCGTTGATGTTCTGTGTTGTGCTGTGATGTTGCGGATTTGTCATGGTGGATAGCAGGGTGCAATGATAGTGATGTTTTGGATTTATTTGTACATTTGATATTGCGGGGAGAGCGTCCAACATGTGGACTGCCGTCACTTCCTGTTGTATAATATTCTTTTGGGACACGACCGGGTCGAGGTCGATGTACCCGTTGTACATATTTTCAATTCTGTACTAGGTTTATCCCGCGAAGGAGTGCACGGATAGCCGGGTTCTATAGAGCAACGGGTCCGTATCTCATGGCTTTGTGAGGCAAAGGGTCCTCACTCTAGAATTGGCAGACTATTCACCGCACTCGTAGGGGTTACAGGTTGACCCAAGGTGGGGTGCTCAGTTTACCGGATTCCATGAATTGCCGGGTGTTCCATTCACTATGTTGTGGGGACTACCTCACATCCGGTTTTGGAGGGTAACTTGCCGCACCCGTAGGGGTCTAGGTTTCATTGCACAGGCTATCCACACGACAAGGGGAACGTCAGGTTTCAGCAGCGGCTTTGTGAAACCCGGGGATCCCAGATTATCTGTATTGTTCTGTGACGCTTATTACTTTTCTGTAATGTTGCATATTATCACGCCTAGAGCGATTATTGTATATTATATATATACTATTAGATGTTTTATATATTTTACACCCGCGCTAGTCCAGCCCCTGCTCTGTCGTTAGCTAAGTAACCTAACGAGTGATGACGGGACCCAATGGCGAATGCGGATGGCATATACGTACATTTTATTTTCGTTCTTTTCTGGTGTGATTGATTGATGGGACTGCGTTGATTCTTATCAATGCAAGATAAAACAACCCTATATTTGATGTTGTTGGAACAAATTTTAAAAGGGAGTTATTACAAAGACATTTCCTTTTGTTTTGCATAGCGGTATTCAGTTAGAATATCCTGCACCTCATTCGACGAGGCAAGGGCCGAGATCTCTTCACCGGGAGTGACCCCTTGGGCAGAAGTTTGCGTCAGGGTAATAACTTCTATATACTCGATTACAAGTTGCTATGCATCGCGGTATTCAGTTGGAATATCCTGCACCTCATTCTGTTGCGCCACGGCAGCGCCCCGGCCTCTTGCTCGAGGCCAAAATGCGGAATAAAAAATTTTCCTTTCTCGGAAACCGGCGCTACCGCGGACAATGAAAAACCCGGATCGTTTACCATTAACCTAAAGCTAGCATTCAAGAGATAGGGTGAGAAGTATACCGACTGATCCGAGTCCTCCGGTCTTCATCTCCATCGTCCCGATCTCCCGCGGAAAGTGTTGCCTCCACATCGTCGCCTCCTCGCCGGAAAGGGCACCATATCGCCTTCTTCTTTTACGGGCTCCCGCCTCAATACCGAGGCAACTCGCGCATGAAGCCGGCAACTCGACATGCTCAAGATATGCTGTAGAATGTGTAGTGTAGAGGGTATGTCTCTTTTGGGGTTTGTTGCCATGGTGATGGAGGAATCAAGAATAGAAAAATGGTGCTTGCATTTTTCTAGCAAGAAAATGAGATCAAGAAAGAAACTATGAAGCTCTCTTCTTCTTCTTCTCTCTTTCTTTTCTTTTTCTCTCAAGTGTTCTTTCTTTCATCAAGTGAGAATGAGAATAGTGGAGGAATGAAACATAATGCAAAGGGAGGTGAGTGTAGGAGCAAAAGAAAGGTGACCATATCCAAACCTCATCATCACAACTCTAATCAAAGATCAAATCCTATCTCATCACTTCTAATCTTCATAAAGCATGAAAAGAAGAATGAAAGGAATGGTATCTAAAAAGTTATCATAATAAACCCATTTGCAAGAAACCCCCTCCTCAAATGTAATTTGCAAAACTGCAAATTACCCCCTCCATCAGAAAAGTCCGGCCTGGAAAGAACAAAGGAAAACCGGCCGGAACGGAATGCAAACTGGCAACTCCAGAAAACTGGTCCCGTAATAAATTACAGGAAAACCCCGACACTGTGCATACACACCCGCATTTGTATTCCGACCGGATACAAATGCAATGAGACAAAATCTACATTGTACTAAACTAGTACCGGCTTAAACCAAAGCCGGCTTGTAAAATCCGTTCGATCCTGATCCGTGCAATACCGCACGTATCTGATCGAACCCTGCCATATAACTATACGGCCACTAGTACAAAACTGTCCGATCCTGATCCGTGCAATACCGCACGTATCTGATCGGACCCTGCCATATCTCCATACGGCCTCTACAGCGTTTCGCCCGAAAGCTTGAGTAACTGTAAGTGTGGTGGACTCTAAAGACTCGTCAATACTATGGCTGTGGATTTAACCACTGGCACGTCAGAGGTATAAGCCAATACATGACGGGCCACCAGCTATTGACTAAAAGGGTCGTCGATGAGCGAACTAATCCTGACACCCTACTGAGCCTGTCAGTGACAATATCCGTACAGTCCGGTCCGTTCGTCTATGAGTATCGCATGGCGGGCCTAGGGGGTTGGTAAAAGTCAGACCCCCAAAAGAGGTACAAGTCGTGTCGGAGCGTAGCCCAGAACGCCCTGAGATACTACTGGAATACCTACCAGTAAATCTCCTGCCTCGGCCGAGGGCTTTGCGTAATGGCTCTCCTAGACACAGCGCGACCTCACCCCCAATACCGGGAGAGACGAACCCCTGAAGATCCGCTCACTGCCTCCATGTGGCTCGGGACTGTACCCAACTAAAACCTGTTTGCACGACTCCTTTGAGCCGTGGTAGGGTAGTAATCAAAGCACAGTGGGAACTCACACGAGACAAATGACGATCCTCAGGTCGATGAACTAACCTGTACACATGTCACCAGGGAACTGCTATCTGACGTTAGGTATAAGACCAACTAGCATGTTCCCGGCGAGTCCTGTCCGGTGTACTCATAACCCAATGAGCACCTGTATACATCTTAGGTGAACCAACTGACACCAGTGGCTTGTGAGACCGGCCACCGCCCCTCGTCGGGGTCTCGACTGTATACACTAGTCTACTCTGGAGAATCGATGCCCTGTCTCGAAACTCCTACGACTAGGGACCTTTTAAGGATGTGCTTATAGACTACCAGCTCCCACGTATATGATCGCCATCATACTGCCGGCAGTCAAGCAAGAATCCTAGGGGCTCTATCAACGTGTAATAGCGACATGCCAGGTCACCTAAAGCAGTACACGATGATAAAGATAAACCAGATAGCATACTATCATCTCGAGTAAGATTGTCCTACCGGGATAGGTCCTCCCTCAATCATTGCAATCACGTGCCTGTGATCCAATAATTGACTCTGAGGGCACTATCTCCAACAATCTCCCACTTGCACTCAAGGCTAATTATTGCGATGCCGCATACTCACAGCCCGTGTGATACCGAACACCCAACTCCTCTACTAGTCAGTCTCACAAAGCTCGTTTGCGAAACTATTGCGTTCGAGGAATAGCCTCAGTGAGTGGATCCGCTGTGATGCTTCTTTCTGTGTCTCTCTATATCTCAAGTTCGCGGAGAAAGCCATCTCCCGAAATGAGCAATACCTGTCTTAGAATGTCTGGATGTCTGATGGGACCTAGCTCATAAATGAACTCCAAATCCAAACTTCTTAGACTGTATCGTCAACTGAACTTAATCAGTATCCTGCGCCAGGCCACCCTCAGTATTGCCTTAGACCACCTGTCCAAAATACTGCCCCTCGTCAGAAGGAAAACTATAACTCTGACAACCTCCTTGTCGTCCATGTCACCTTGGAAGCCTGGAATGATAACTGTCTCCCAAATGAGGCTGTCGTTATCATATCCCTAGAACATCCACTTATGTTCTAAAACTGCTTCCGACTGTTTCTCCAGGATTGGATCAATATCAACTTATTGCATCTACTACAAGAACAACATCTGGTGTGGTACTTGACATCTCATGATTGACTCAATTGCCTAAGCAAGTGATTTGCCAATCATGAACATCCCTCTCCCCTTTAGTATGTAAGACACCTTTAGAAAGGGTGACTCCATCACCTGCAGGTATACTACCGTGCCAGGAGTCGTCCATTCTAAATACTCATAGAATGCTGTCAAGGTACCCAGATTGGGAAACCACCCAAATCTAGATCTAAAACCATAGATCTAGTAACCAGTATGTCTGATATAATATCCAAGTCCTATGTGGAGAAAACACTGTGTGACGACCAAAGTATAACCGATCGTAGTATAGGAATATCACTTCCTACTACCTTCTCAACAGATCCACCCCTTATTCTGATGACGTCAAACCTATGACTGTCACATCAGAAATAGATGATCTATCTCCGCTACATCTGCATTAGTCTATAAATAGACATAAGCCTGATGTCCACCAATGCTTCCGCTGCTCCCACTGACTACGACAACCCTCTGGCAGAGTCATATAGACGTGCACTTCCAAAGCTAGTTTAGAACGACGCTATACTCATCCTCCTGCCGGGTCTCGTAGCCTGGAACAACAGCAATGGCAAGTGTGGGTAAACAAGAACTTCCCTGTCACCGTCCTTGAGGCTACCGGAGCACCTCTCGGGTGCCAGAAGTTACCCACCGTATCTGCGGAGTGGCCAATGGAATGTCAAACCAGATTGAATCTTTAGGTTCCTTATCAAATCTTCGGTAATCGTTTGTGGTTCTGGAATCACTTCCAGTTCTACCATACTCCAACTACTTTTTCTGAAAAATCCATTTTTAATAAAACTGTGGCGAGTCTAGAACAATATTGCTATTGTTCATCCAGATGGTAGAAAGTCAACCCTCGTCATAGCCTGGGTCAACCCACAAACAGCCATTATAGAAACGTGCCTTGAGTTGTCCAGTGTCTGGTTTAAAGCATAAGCCGGACAACTCCCCGTACCTTAACAATGTCAAGATATGAACTGTTCTATATCCAATATAAAAACAGAGGCACTGATTTAATCGAACCAGATTCAAATCATGCAGCTGTCTCCAGTGCATGTCAACTAAATGGAAGGAGGCCGATCAGCGTTACTCAACTTAGGAATGCTTCCAATTATGAGTAACCTGAAAGAGAAGCAATTTCTCTTTATCATTACTATCAACTGAATACCATACACAAGTATCTACATCTTCAATCTCTTTGAAGAATCCCGATACTTGCAATACCTGGTTCTCTACTTTATCCAAATACCTATAACTTCTCAAAATTCGGACCCTGTGTTTCTACGAAACACTTGTCTAAAAAACTAGAGAAGTCATAAGTAAACCGAATATAGTACGAGGACCAACCCCTATGTCCTAATGGACACTGGACAACATACAATGCTCTGTATAAGTCCCTTGAGTCTGATAACTCATTCACTGTGTGTCGTAGGTTGAAAACTGTACTTATGGTTAAGAAGAATTACACCGCTGTTTAATGCTCCTTACCTAACCATCCACTGATATAGGTAAATGTCATCGACATAACTTCAAAAGGTATATCTCACTCTATAAAAATAGACGTACAGATATATCAATTTGTAATTGGTGCATAACCGCGGATATTCAAAACCAAATAATTGCCGTCCGGCAAACAACCCAGGTGACATCCTCAAACAATGAGGATGATCACCTAATTCCCAATAACTTACTCCCACTCATCATCTGTAAAACCATACAGATGTGAGAATCATACCTGGTAAATACATACCCTGGAGTAAGTGTCTAATCGGGAAATCAGTTTTCCATTAACAGTACACAATGAAGCTGAAACATTGAAATGTTTCGTTGGGGTATCCTGGTATTCCTAGTAATGCCTCTTCCATCATCCAGATTCACAACTGTAACCGTATATCTCTTTGCCATCTGTCCAAATCCCTTTATATGTCTTTAGTCATTACCTTCTGTACACCCCTTTAGGCCAAATGGTTTTCTTCCTTCCCTACCGTTCGGCACCAGCCTATGGTTTGGAAGAAGACTATCCAAAAGGCATAAAGGGTGTACTGTCCTAATCCTAGGAACACTCGCAATGCGAGAGAAGGTGAAGATAAAAGACACCTGAATGTACTTTATTCCTATTTCTCCTGAACCAGGATCCATCCCCGAACTGGAACAAGTTCCTTTCGAGTTCGTATATAACCATACGATGGAGTATCCAATAAACTGTGGATCTTCGTAGTGATACGGAGTGTCCTGGAGAAATATAAAGGTGATTTAGGATTGGCGAAGAAACACTTGGTTCGGTCGTGAATAGCAGTCGCAATTTACTTTGCCCTCTTACTAATCCCTTGCTTTGTCTTAACTTAATACCTTCTGCACACCATCGTTATGCTAATTGGTTTTCTTCATTCCCTACCGGTCGGCACCAGCCTAAGGTTTGGAAGAAGACTATCCAATTTGCGTAATAGGTGCACTATCTCCTAAACCAAGGAGTACTCGTAATGAGAGAAGGTGAAAAGAAAAGACAACTGAATAATCCTATCCGTTTTCTCCAGAACCAGAAACCATCCTCGAAGTCCTTCGAGTTCGTATCTAACCATACGATGGTTTTGTCCAATGGAAGTGGACGTTCGTAGTAATACGGGGTGTCCTGGAGAAAAGGGTAAAAGTAGGAGTGGCAATGTGATCTGCAACTCTGACAATCCAAAAGCCTGTGTTAAGAAGGTTCGGTCAACTTGGTCACTGAGTCATAGTCCAGGGTCGGGTCAATGGTCGCTGCCAAAGAGAGAGAGAAAAGAAACACTCAGCGTGCACTCTAACCTAGATCAGAATGGTTATCACTTTATCTAATCTGGAAACCTCCCACTGTACCTCAAATTCTCCTCCAAACCTGAAAGAAGAACTAGTCGGGGTCACCCGAGGAGTAAAATAACTCATCAGTGGGAATCGGGATCCAACTATCATTGCATGATAACTTGACGGAATCCACTCAAGTCACCACACTCCAGAAGGTATGTGCATGCCTGGCAAGTTTCAGTTCTTTTGAAACTCCCGATGTGATTTTTACCCCAAGCGGTTTATGACCTTGACTAGGTCAACAAACCATAAACCGCCAGTCAAGTTCAACCCGTCATTATTCTGGATTGCATTAAACCCACCCGTACGTGCCCTTGACTAGGTCAACAAGGCCGCACGACTGTCCTAACCAATCCCACTTATGCAACAAACAAGTACCACTTAGCTACCGAACACTACGTCTTGACTAGGTCAACAAACGCAGCACGAATACTAAATAATACCCGTAGGAAATGACGGAGGGCTACGGCTGGTTTTTGGCGAAAAACCTTTAACGTAATGAACTTGATATCGTTGAAGGAACTGCATAGCCTTTTATGAAAATATAGTGACGAAAACCTTTACTAAAGAGGTCACTCCCGGTGAAGGGATCTCGGCTCTTTCCCCGTAGAATGAGGTGCAGGATATTCCAACTGAATACCACGATGCAAAGCAAAAGTAATCGGCTATAGTGAAGTTATTGCCCTGATGCAAATTTCTGTTCAAGGGGTCACTCCCGGTGAAGGGATCTCGGCCCTTGCCTCGTCGACTGAGGAGCAGGATATTCCAAATGAATACCACGATGCAAAACAAAAGTGAACGTCCTTGCAATAACAGCTTTTTGAAAAATGTTCCAACAACATCAGAATAGGTTTGTTTATCTTGCATTGATCCGAATCAACGCAGTCCCATCAATTAATCACACCACAAAGAACGAAAATATACTGACGTACGTATATGCCATCCGCATTCGCCACTGGGTCCCGTCATCACCCGTTAGGTTAGCTAACTAACGGCAGAGCGGGGACTGGACTAGCGCGGATGTAAAACATATACAACATCTACTAATATATATACCAATATATTATATTTCGCTCAAGGCGTGATAAAATGCAACATCACAGAAATGTACAGCATCACAGAACAATACAGATATCTGGAAGCCCCGGGTTTCACAGAGCCGCTGCTGAAACCCGACGTTCCCCTGGTCGTGTGGATAACCTGTGCAATGAAATCCTAGACCCCTACGGGCGCGGCAAGTCACCCGCCAAAACCTGAAGCGAGGCAGCCCCCTTCAGGACCGTGAATGGACCACCCAGCACTTCACGGAATCCGGTAACTTGGGCAACCCTCCTGGGTCAACCTGTACCCCCTACGAGTGCGGGGAATAGCCCGCCAATCCTAGAGTGAAGCCCCCTCCGTCTCAATGCCATGAGATGCGGGCCCGTTGCCCTCTAGAATCCGGCTATCCGTGCACCCCTCCGCGGGGTAATCCTAGTACAGAAAGTAAAATATACATATACCGGGTACATCGACCGCAACCAGGTCGTGCCCCAAAAGAATAATACAAACAGGCAGTGACGGCAGTCCACATGTCGGACGCTCGCCCCGCAAAATCAAATGTACATAATACAACAAAACTGTACTAGCATTGCATCCAGGCTATCCCCACGACCGATCCGCAACAACACAGCATAAACATAGAACATCAACGTGAAAGTCACGTTCGCAAATCCGTCTAACCGGGCTATAGCAGTTAGACCGGATTTACCGATCGAGTGACATTCACGGTCGCAGATATAATGTAAATACTGTGAAAAATGTGTTTAAAATTTTCCGATTGATCAAAAGTTAACAAGTGGGCCCCCAATCAAAACTGTAGCACTCACAGAAAACCTGGGCCCAATTTTAATATTCCAAAACCCCTAATTTAAGCCCACTAGCCCACTGCAAAAAAATAATCACACGACCCCACATACCTGCGGCGGAAGCGCGGCCAAAAGGGGGTTATGGCCGCCCTTCCGCGGTCGTACGGAGGGATCGTGTCACCAAATTTTTTCAGTGTTCTTAGAACTCCCTGCACATCATTCTGAGACCACCTGAAAAAATTTTAGACTCCAAAAAATTTCGCCAGAAACTGATTGTGCTAGAAAAATACGGTTTTTGGAAATTTTGGTCGATCGGAAACGCAAACACATCAAACGAAGCTAGGTAAGGCTAATGGCGTGGCTCTGATACCATGTTGCGCCACGGCAGCGCCCCGGCCTCTTGCTCGAGGCCAAAATGCGGAATAAAAAATTTTCCTTACTCGGAAACCGGCGCTACCGCGGACAATGAAAAACCCGGATCGTTTACCATTAACCTAAAGCTAGCATTCAAGAGATAGGGTGAGAAGTATACCGACTGATCCGAGTCCTCCGGTCTTCATCTCCATCGTCCCGATCTCCCGCGGAAAGTGTTGCCTCCACATCGTCGCCTCCTCGCCGGAAAGGGCACCACATCGCCTTCTTCTTTTACGGGCTCCCGCCTCAATACCGAGGCAACTCGCGCATGAAGCCGGCAACTCGACATGCTCAAGATATGCTGTAGAATGTGTAGTGTAGAGGGTATGTCTCTTTTGGGGTTTGTTGCCATGGTGATGGAGGAATCAAGAATAGAAAAATGGTGCTTGCATTTTTCTAGCAAGAAAATGAGATCAAGAAAGAAACTATGAAGCTCTCTTCTTCTTCTTCTCTCTTTCTTTTCTTTTTCTCTCAAGTGTTCTTTCTTTCATCAAGTGAGAATGAGAATGGTGGAGGAATGAAACATAATGCAAAGGGAGGTGAGTGTAGGAGCAAAAGAAAGGTGACCATATCCAAACCTCATCATCACAACTCTAATCAAAGATCAAATCCTATCTCATCACTTCTAATCTTCATAAAGCATGAAAAGAAGAATGAAAGGAATGGTATCTAAAAAGTTATCATAATAAACCCATTTGCAAGAAACCCCCTCCTCAAATGTAATTTGCAAAACTGCAAATTACCCCCTCCATCAGAAAAGTCCGGCCGGGAAAGAACAAAGGAAAACCGACCGGAACGGAATGCAAACTGGCAACTCCAGAAAACTGGTCCTGTAATAAATTACAGGAAAACCCCGACACTGTGCATACACACCCGCATTTGTATTCCGACCGGATACAAATGCAATGAGACAAAATCTACACTGTACTAAACTAGTACCGGCTTAAACCAAAGCCGGCTAGTAAAATCCGTTCGATCCTGATCCGTGCAATACCGCACGTATCTGATCGAACCCTGCCATATAACTATACGGCCACTAGTACAGAACTGTCCGATCCTGATCCGAGCAATACCGCACGTATCTGATCGGACCCTGTCATATCTCCTTACGGCCTCTACAGCGTTTCGCCCGAAAGCTTGAGTAACTGTAAGTGTGGTGGACTCTAAAGACTCGTCAATACTATGGCTGTGGATTTAACCACTGGCACGTCAGAGGTATAAGCCAATACATGACGGGCCACCAGCTATTGACTAAAAGGGTCGTCGATGAGCGAACTCATCCTGACACCCTACTGAGCCTGTCAGTGACAATATCCGTACAGTCCGGTCCGTTCGTCTATTAGTATCGCATGGCGGGCCTAGCGGGTTGGTAAAAGTCAGACCCCCAAAAGCGGTACAAGTCGTGTCGGAGCGTAGCCCAGAACGCCCTGAGATACTACTGGAATACCTACCAGTAAATCTCCTGCCTCGGCCGAGGGCTTTGCGTAATGGCTCTCCCAGACACAGCGCGACCTCACCCCCAATACCGGGAGAGACGAACCCCTGAAGATCCGCTCACTGCCTCCATGTGGCTCGGGACTGTACCCAACTAAATCCTGTTTGCACGACTCCTTTGAGCCGTGGTAGGGTAGTAATCAAAGCACAGTAGGAACTCACACGAGACAAATGACGATCCTTAGGTGTCACGACCCGCAGGGTACGGAACGTGACTGGCACTTAAGTTTACGAAACATCTAAAGGCGTCCGTAAAATAAGTAAGCCAAAGCCCAGAAAGCAAAACCAATCAAGTAAAAGAGTGAAGAAAACCCAATCAATTGAAAGCGAGTTATCAAAATAAGTCATGTAAAACCCTTTTTAAAAACAATATCAATTTTTCCGAAAATTTCGGCAGAGTCTCCTTTGTAAATACTGGCCCCCAAAAATGGGTACAACAAATATATAAATGAATCCACAAAATAGGGCATCCCCAAGCGGGAGCTAGCTCTTCGCCATACGGCGGTCACAAATCCCACGCAATGTAAATGACAACAAGCATAATAAAGCATAAGGAAGCATGAAAAAGTAGCATGTCGGCTCAAGTGAGCTCGACCCCAAATACAGTATAAAATCCACAACCTCACTGTCTCATCTCTAGGTCAAAATACAATAATCTGGTAAAACAGTAGATGGAGTACACTAGATACAAGAATATACAAGGTGGTACAAAAAAAATAACATAACCCACCTATGAGCAAATCTCGAGCTCAGGCAAAAGAGGCAAAAGACAAGTGCGCCCGCCGCTACTGAACTGACGGAGCGGACCTGCAAAAGACTGTGGCACAACGGGGGTGAGTTGCCAACTCGTGAGTAATAAATAACATCTACAAAGGCTATCGTATGCATGCACACAAGCATCCTAGCATCTATAATACAGGTAAGACTGGATGCACTAGCAGGTGTGTATATAACATCAGTGTACTAATATGTATGCAACATGAATATCTGAGATCTCAATAGGTATATATAAGAAATATTTTATCTCCTTTTGTTTTTGAAACTCTTTTAGAATGCTAGCATAATGTCAATGAATCGACGAAAATCGGTGTCCAGCAACGACACCCAAAAAGCTGTCTCAAATCTCATAAATCCATGTCATAGTGTCTCTGGCCTCAGCCATCCGGCTGACCCATCTCAGTATCAATATATCATCCTCTCGCGGCCCCGGTCGGTATCCTCTGGATATCCGCCGTGCCCAATGAAGTCACCGGTAGGTAATCCGTCCCCTGCCAGGCTCATCGTCATCACCACGAGCTTCTTGCCCCGGGGTACCCTACCGGGCCCACCATGTACCCGAAACGGTTCATCCAACTCCTCGAAACGGGTCTCCAAAAACCACAGCAAACTCATGGTGGACGACACTTACATCACTAGAAAACCGCAATTTACATATTTTAAAAATATAATAAGTTTAGAAATTTTGCGGTTTTCCCCCGAAATCCAGCAATATCATAAAATCCCAAGAAATCCTCATAAGTGCATATATCAATGATAATGAGTGCGTATGATATCAATAATCAAATTGCGATGTGTGATTAATGTATTAAGCATGAACAATGAATATGATGAAGTACATGCACATGAATAGCAATCCTAGGGTTTCATTTTAAGGAAATAGCACAATTTAAGTATCAATTAGTAAAAGGTTTAAATTAAAGGTTATCTAGTGTGGTGGCATGGCAATTACCAGGGTGTGTGTGTAAACATGAATAGTGCTCGTGCTGCATATAAAAACCTGGTAATGGTGCATGTGTCCTACAATTGAGTTTGCGTATATGGATATAACATATTGATCTAATTGCAGCAATTATCATGCCAGTATTATTATTCTAATGTCACAAGTGATTATCCAATTTACTATTTTCCAGTTTACTAAATCTATCGGGCGACTTGCGCCATCCAAACGATCGTCCCCCGTAGATGTTAAATCTACTCACCGGGATCCCTGGCTAGCTGTGTCCAATCACCGCCTTTCCCTTTCGCGCCGCGTCTGACGTTTCCGCGACCGAACCTGGAATTTACATCAGTATCAAATATAAGGTTACATATCAAGAACGACGCAAAACCCCAACGAAACTACTAAAGTTCGCTAGCTAGGTACAACGTGCACAAAGTGCGCGGACACACGCGAAAATCGCAAAAACTGCCAAAAACGCCGATTTGGGTCACCCGGCAAAACTAAAACCCGACTACCCAAAAACCGCACTCACGCATCCTAAAAGTCGTAGGACAAGCCATTACAATCATCAAGATATCAAAAATAGTCCATCACATAATTTATATAAAAATCTAGTAAGCATATACATTCCAAAAATCGGTGCAAAAATCGCCGATTTGCGACAAAACGACTACAATAAAGCATACTCACCCAAGCACACTACAAGCAATCCACACCCACTAATTACAACACATTAACCATGCTCCAAAACCTATATTCCACAACCAAACCCTTTCTTGATTTTTATAAATAGCAATTGCAAATCAAAATCCACACTTGAAAAACTTAATTTAACACTACAAAAGCCCACTTAAGGAAATTAACCTCTTAGGTTAGGTTAGCAAAACACTAGATAACAATTTAGGTTCAATTAACTAAATAATGCTTTCTAAAACTTGATCCACTCACTAATCAAGCTTCAAATATCATTTTCCATACATAACCCTCTCTTGAAAAACCTTAAAACAAAAATTTACAACTAAAATCAACTTCTAAAATTACCTAAATTAGCATAATTAAAGACTACATAACAAGGTAACCATATAGATTAGTTCACTAACAACTAGATTAACTAATAAACAACTTAATTAATTATCATGGTTCAAAACCCTAGTTTAAACAAACTACTCATTTTAAACTAGATTAGAAATAAGCTAACTTTTAACACTAACCATACAATTAAAGGAATTAGCAACAAAAGAAAGTAACTTTGATGGAATTATACCTCTTGATCTATGGATCAAGCAAGAATGTTTGCTCCAACGAATGGCTTCCTAGCTTCAAGATTCAAGCAAGAATGGCTAAGGATAATGATAGCAGAAGGAAATTGTTTGGATTTTTGAATTAAATCATGGATTTTGATGTATTTTTCTTGAAGAAATTGAAGAAAAAAGAAAAGAAAAGAGAGGAAGAAGAGGGTGCAGGTTTTTCGGCCAGAATGAGGTATGGGGGAGGGTGTGGGGGTGAGTGGGAAGGTCAAGGGTCAAGTTCCAAAGTCAAATGTGTCATACTTTATTCATTATATTTAAATTAATCCATAAACCAACAATTTAACTCAAGAAAGAAACCAAGAAGAGAGAGGCCAGAAATTTCTGGTCTCACACAAGGTGGGGCTGTTCTTGGGCTGAGGGAAAAGATAGAGGGGTTTTACAAAAGAAATTTTATGCAAAAAGGCCCCCTACAACTCAAAAATTGCAAGTTTTAGCCCAAAAATTCAATAATTTCGTTTCAAATCATAAAAATTTGAAAAAAATCAAAATAAATTACTAAAAATTCATGTTATCACTAGAATATAATTATCAAAATTTTAGAGATTAAAATTAGCCCGGAAAAATTTGTATTTATCGCTTATTTAATGTATTTTCTTACCGGCTTAAAATAATATTAAAAAAAAGAAAAATAGGGAAAAAATTTTAAATGACCAAAATTTCATAATTAACTCATTAGTCACTAAAAAAAAGTAATTACCTATCCATTTAAGGTATAATTAGCCCTAAACTGAAAAATATCGATAAAGACGGTTTTCGGAAAAATACCGAATTTTCACCGAATTTCAGGAAAACAGCAAAACGACTTTTCAAGACGCTACAATCTTCCCCCCTTAAAGAAATTCGGTCCCCGAATTTAAAAATATAGCTACGCGTACCTTCAAAGAGATGGGGATACTTCTTCCTCATCTCGCCCTCGGTCTCCCAGGTAACCTCCTCGCTGCTCGGGCTACGCCAAAGGACCTTGACGGTTGGTATACTCTTCGACCTCAAATTCTTCACCTGCCGATCCAGGATGGCCACCAGCTGCTCTGCAATGGAAAGGTCGTGCTCTAGCTGGACTGTCGGGTGCTGAATCGCATGCGAAGGGTCGTGAAGGTACTTGCGTAGCATCGAAACATGGAAGACGGGGTGAACATTGGGAAAGCTGGGTGGAAGAGCCAAACGATATGCAACAGCGCCAACACGCTCGAGGATCTCGAAGGGACCTACGAATCTAGGGCTAAGCTTCCCCTTTCGCCCAAAACGCATCACGCCCTTCATCGGAGAGACTTTCAGAAAAACAAGGTCGCCAACTGCGAACTCTAATCTGCGACGGCGTCTGTTTGCATAGGATTTCTGCCTGCTCTGAGCCGCTCTCATCCGGTCTCGGATCAACTGGATCTTCGATGTCGTCTCCTCAACAAGCTGCGGCCCCAAAATGCTGCTCTCGCTGAGCTCTGTCCAACAAACGGGCGATCTCCATCTCCTCCCATACAATGCCTCGAAAGGTGCCATCTGAATAGTATCCTGGAAGCTGTTGTTGTAGGAGAACTCCACTAGAGGTAAATGACGATCCCAGCTACCACCAAAGTCTAAAACGCACGCTCTGAGCATGTCCTCGAGAGTCTGAATGGTCCGCTCTGACTGTCCGTCGGTCTGCGGATGAAACGCTGTGCTGAAGCTCAAACGAGTGCCCAAAGCCTCCTGAAGTCTCTGCCAAAGTCGGCTGGTGAACTGAGTGCCTCGATCTGACACGATACAAGTCGGTACGCCATGTAGTCGCACGATCTCGTCAATATAGAGCTGAGCATACTGAGCGAAGCTGAAAGTCGTCTTCACTGGCAGGAAGTGAGCCGCTTTCGTCAATCTATCCACGATCACCCAGATGGAGTCGTACCCTCGACTGGTCCTGGGTAGACCCACAACGAAATCCATCGAAATCTGCTCCCATTTCCACTCTGGAATGGGTAACGGCTGTAGCTCTCCTGCGGGCCTCTGGTGCTCGGCCTTGACTTGCTGACAAGTCAGGCATCTCGAAACGAACTCCGCAATGTCCCTCTTCATCCCGTCCCACCAGTAGGTCTCTCTCATATCATGGTACATCTTGGTGGAACCGGGGTGGACACTATACACTGATCGGTGTGCCTCCTCAAGAATGTCGCGCCGCAATCCATCAGCATCTGGTACGCACAGTCTAGATCCATATCGTAAAATCCCATGATCATCAATCACGAACTCGGAAAATCTGCCCTGTCCCATCTGTGCAATGATCTCTGAGCAACGGTCGTCACTGCGCTGTGCCTCATATATACGGTCAAGCAACTGTGGGCGTGCACGAACATGCGCGAGCTGTCCCCCTGTCTGAGTGAACTCGAACTCAACTCGGCTGTCGCATAACATCTGCCAATCTGCTGACGACTGCCTCTGCACTGCGCGCAAAAAGGATAGACTACCCCCGGGCCTCCTACTCAACGCATCTGCCACCACATTCGCCTTGCCGGGGTGATATAAGATCTCGTAGTCGTAGTCTTTCACCAACTCCATCCAACGACGCTGTCTGAGGTTCAGGTCTCGCTGCTGAAATATGTACTTTAAGCTCTTGTGATCGGTGAATACCTGACATGACTCGCCGTAAAGGTAACGTCGCCAAATCTTCAGTGCAAAGACCACTGCAGCCATCTCCAAATCATGAGTGGGGTAGTTCTGTTCATGCTTCTTCAACTGCCGAGAAGCATAAGCGATCACCCGGCCATGCTGCATCAAAATGCATCCTTATCCCACTCGCGAAGCATCACAGTAGACAACAAATCCGCCTGATCCCGAAGGTAAAGATAATACCGGCGCCGTAGTCAAACATGTCCGCAGCTGCTGAAAACTGCGCTCGCACTCCTCCGTCCAGACGAAAGGAACTCCCTTCCGGGTCAAACTGGTCAACGGTGCAGCTATACGGGAGAAGTCCTGAACAAAACGCCTGTAGTAGCCCGCCAAGCCTAGAAAACTACGGATCTCAGTAACCGATGTAGGTCGGGGCCACTGCTGAACAGCCTCAATCTTCTTCGGGTCCACACAAATGCCGTCCCTCGTAACCACATGACCCAAGAATCCGACGCTGTCCAGCCAGAATGCACACTTGGAGAACTTCGCGAACAGCTGGTGCTCCCTCAGAGTCTGTAACGTAATCCGCAAGTGCTGCTCGTGCTCCTCTCTGCTCCGGGAGTACACCAAGATATCGTCGATAAACACGATGATGAACAAGTCAAGATACGGCCTGAATGTACGGTTCATCAAATCCATAAATGCTGCTGGGGCGTTGGTGATTCCGAACGACATCACCAAAAACTCGTAGTGGCCATAGCGTGTACGGAAAGCTGTCCTCGGTATATCCTCCTGTCGAACTCGCAGCTGATGGTATCCTGATCGCAAGTCGATCCTCGAAAAATACCCCGCACCCTGAAGCTGGTCGAACAAATCATCAATGCGAGGCAACGGATATCTGTTCCGAACGGTAACTTTGTTCAGCTGGCGGTAGTCGATACATAAGCGCAAACTTCTATCCTTCTTCTTGACAAACAGGACCGGAGCACCCCACGGTCGAATAAGCCCCTTATCCAACAAATCCTGCAACTGATCCTTCAGCTCTCGAAGCTCTGCCGGGGCCATCCGATAAGGCGGTATAGAAATAGGCCCCGAGCCGGGAATCAAATCAATGCAGAACTCAACATCGCGCTCAGGCGGTAGCCCGGGTAGCTCATCAGGGAAAACATCAGGGAACTCACAAACTACCGGGACCTGGTCCAACGGAACCTCTGTAGCTCGAGTATCACAAATAGACGCTAAGAATCCCTGACATCCCTTCCGCAAGAGCTGACCAGCGCGAAGAGAAGAAATTAAGCTGGGAAGGGCGACACTGCGGTCTCCCTGAATAACCGGGACTGGCTCTCCCGGAAAGCTAAATCTGACTGCCTTCTCACGGCAGTCCACCGAAGCATAACAAGTGGCTAGCCAATCCATGCCCAGAAGCACATCAAAGTCCAACATATCGAGGAGTATCAAATCAACTGATGAATCCCTCTCCCCGATATGAACGGAACACAAACGAAATACAAACCGAGCGACAAACGACTCGCCTACAGGAGTAACAACAACAAGCGGCTGATCTAACGACGACGACTCACGGCCTAACATCGGTGCAAAGTGTGTAGAGACGTACGAATGTGTGGAACCTGGGTCGAATAATACCCGTGCGTCGAAAGAACAAACTGGAAAGGCACCTGTCACGACGGCATTGGATGCCTGCGCATCCTGCGGTGTCAAAGCAAAAACTCGGGTCTGTCCTCCACCGATAGCGGGCTGACCTCGACCTCAGCCTCTGCCTCCTCGTCCTCTCTGAACAGGACCGCCACGTCCTCGGCCTCTCGGTGCACCTAACTGGCGTGGAGCATCGCCTGGGGTAGGAAGTAGGGCTCTCTGAGGAGGGGGTGGTGATGGTGGTAGGGTCACGTGCGGAACTGTCGCTGCTCCCTGTCGTCTCACCGGGCAGTCTCTGACAAGATGGTGCAAACTCCCGCACCCAAAACATCCTGGCGACGGCTGCTGCCCCTGGGAATAAGAACCATATAACTGTCCCCGCCCAAATCCTCTGCCAGGCCTATCTCTCGGAAAGAATCTGGCGCGCTGCCTCTGAGGTGGTACATCGGTGCGCATCCTCTTCGGCCCAGAAACGGCCGGAGTCTGTGATATGCGTGCCTCCATCCGTAATGCCGTATCCCTAGCCGCTGAATAAGTGTCGTAGTGCTGGGCGCCAATGGCAAGGTATAGCTGGGCATCAAGTCCCTGTACGAACCTCTTCACCATCTTCTCCTCGGTATCCACCAAATACTGAGCATATCGGGATAACTGTGTAAACTGGATATCATACTCAGACACCGTCATCCCAGGTGTCTTGACTAAGGCCTCAAAGCTGCGAGCTCTGGCGTCACGAACGCTCTCTGGAAGGAAACGGGCTAGAAAGACCGCTGTAAACTCGGCCCAAGTCATAGGCGGTATACCTGCAGCTCGACCTCTCAAGACTGACTCCCACCATGTCTGCGCGAGACCCTCTAGTCGGAAACTCGCAAGCTCTACCCATCGATCATCCGAACATCTCAGCAAACGGCAGATCCTGGCTAAACTGTCAAGGAACGTCTGTGGGTCCTCCGCTGCCTCGGTGCCGGTGAATACTGGAGGTCTCAGCCTCATGAAATCCTGTAGTGAAACCGGAATGGCCATGGTGGTAGTAGTAGGGGCAGGTATCAAGGTCGTCTGTGATGTAGTAGGTACGTCATCCGGCCTCGGTGTACGACTGGCTGCAACTAGGGATCCTACCATCTGACGCAGCTCCTGCATGCCTCCCATCATCTGTCGCAACTCCTCCATACCGGTCTCGAGCCTATCCATACGGCCTGGGGAAGGTGGATCGGTCTGTCCCTGCGGCGTAGGCATACCACCCTGCTCAGTCCTAGTCTCGGACGAGCCAGCTCGAATCTCGTCTCTGGCGGCAGCCCTCTGTGCCCTCGTAGCCTTCGGCGGCATAGTGGCTGTTACAGGAAAACGGATAGTAAGAACAGTGCAATAGGATCATAGGATACACGGAATTGAAGAAGGAATTTTTTTTTTCAAGCAAGTATATCCTAAAGTCACTTAGGCGGAGTAACGTATCGTAAGTATGCCGCGGACATACGCACGCTACGTTACCCTGCTTAAGTCACTTACTCCATCTACCAAGGGTCATCCTACACTCACAAAGGTAAAACCTATCGCTCTGATACCAACTTTGTCACGACCCGCAGGGTACGGAACGTGACTGGCACTTAAGTTTACGAAACGTCTAAAGGCGTCCGTAAAATAAGTAAGCCAAAGCCCAGAAAACAAAACCAATCAAGCAAAAGAGTGAAGAAAACCCAATCAATTGAAAGCGAGTTATCAACATAAGTCATGTAAAACCCTTTTTAAAAACAATATCAATTTTTCCGAAAATTTCGGCAGAGTCTCCTTTGTAAATACTGGCCCCCAAAAATGGGTACAACAAATATATACATGAATCCACAAAATAGGGCATCCCCAAGCGGGAGCTAGCTCTTCGCCATACGGCGGTCACAAATCCCACGCAATGTAAATGACAACAAGCATAATAAAGCATAAGGAAGCATGAAAAAGTAGCATGTCGGCTCAAGTGAGCTCGACCCCAAATACAGTATAAAATCCACAACCTCACTGTCTCATCTCTAGGTCAAAATACAATAATCTGGTAGAACAGTAGATGGAGTACACTAGATACAAGAATATACAAGGTGGTACAAAAAAAATAACATAACCCACCTATGAGCAAATCTCGAGCTCAGGCAAAAGAGGCAAAAGACAAGTGCGCCCGCCGCTACTGAACTGACGGAGCGGACCTGCAAAAGACTGTGGCACAACGGGGGTGAGTTGCCAACTCGTGAGTAATAAATAACATCTACAAAGGCTATCGTATGCATGCACACAAGCATCCTAGCATCTATAATACAGGTAAGACTGGATGCACTAGCAGGTGTGTATATAACATCAGTGTACTAATATGTATGCAACATGAATATCTGAGGTCTCAATAGGTATATATAAGAAATATTTTATCTCTTTTTGTTTTTGAAACTCTTTTAGAATGCTAGCATAATGTCAATGAATCGACGAAAATCGGTGTCCAGCAACGACACCCAAAAAGCTGTCTCAAATCTCATAAATCCATGTCATAGTGTCTCTGGCCTCAGCCATCCGGCTGACCCATCTCAGTATCAATATATCATCCTCTCGCGGCCCCGGTCGGTATCCTCTGGATATCCGCCGTGCACAATGAAGTCACCGGTAGGTAATCCGTCCCCTGCCAGGCTCATCGTCATCACCACGAGCTTCTTGCCCCGGGGTACCCTACCGGGCCCACCATGTACCCGAAACGGTTCATCCAACTCCTCGAAACGGGTCTCCAAAAACCACAGCAAACTCATGGTGGACGACACTTACATCACTAGAAAACCGCAATTTACATATTTTAAAAATATAATAAGTTTAGAAATTTTGCGGTTTTCCCCCGAAATCCAGCAATATCATAAAATCCCAAGAAATCCTCATAAGTGCATATATCAATGATAATGAGTGCGTATGATATCAATAATCAAATTGCGATGTGTGATTAATGTATTAAGCATGAACAATGAATATGATGAAGTACATGCACATGAATAGCAATCCTAGGGTTTCATTTTAAGGAAATAGCACAATTTAAGTATCAATTAGTAAAAGGTTTAAATTAAAGGTTATCTAGTGTGGTGGCATGGCAATTACCAGGGTGTGTGTGTAAACATGAATAGTGCTCGTGCTGCATATAAAAACCTGGTAATGGTGCATGTGTCCTACAATTGAGTTTGCGTATATGGATATAACATATTGATCTAATTGCAGCAATTATCATGCCAGTATTATTATTCTAATGTCACAAGTGATTATCCAATTTACTATTTTCCAGTTTACTAAATCTATCGGGCGACTTGCGCCATCCAAACGATCGTCCCCCGTAGATGTTAAATCTACTCACCGGGATCCCTGGCTAGCTGTGTCCAATCACCGCCTTTCCCTTTCGCGCCGCGTCTGACGTTTCCGCGACCGAACCTGGAATTTACATCAGTATCAAATATAAGGTTACATATCAAGAACGACGCAAAACCCCAACGAAACTACTAAAGTTCGCTAGCTAGGTACAACGTGCACAAAGTGCGCGGACACACGCGAAAATCGCAAAAACTGCCAAAAACGCCGATTTGGGTCACCCGGCAAAACTAAAACCCGACTACCCAAAAACCGCACTCACGCATCCTAAAAGTCGTAGGACAAGCCATTACAATCATCAAGATATCAAAAATAGTCCATCACATAATTTATATAAGGTTACATTCCAAAAATCGGTGCAAAAATCGCCGATTTGCGACAAAACGACTACAATAAAGCATACTCACCCAAGCACACTACAAGCAATCCACACCCACTAATTACAACACATTAACCATGCTCCAAAACCTATATTCCACAACCAAACCCTTTCTTGATTTTTATAAATAGCAATTGCAAATCAAAATCCACACTTGAAAAACTTAATTTAACACTACAAAAGCCCACTTAAGGAAATTAACCTCTTAGGTTAGGTTAGCAAAACACTAGATAACAATTTAGGTTCAATTAACTAAATAATGCTTTCTAAAACTTAATCCACTCACTAATCAAGCTTCAAATATCATTTTCCATACATAACCCTCTCTTGAAAAACCTTAAAACAACAATTTACAACTAAAATCAACTTCTAAAATTACCTAAATTAGCATAATTAAAGACTACATAACAAGGTAACCATATAGATTAGTTCACTAACAACTAGATTAACTAATAAACAACTTAATTAATTATCATGGTTCAAAACCCTAGTTTAAACAAACTACTCATTTTAAACTAGATTAGAAATAAGCTAACTTTTAACACTAACCATACAATTAAAGGAATTAGCAACAAAAGAAAGTAACTTTGATGGAATTATACCTCTTGATCTATGGATCAAGCAAGAAAGTTTGCTCCAAAGAATGGCTTCCTAGCTTCAAGATTCAAGCAAGAATGGCTAAGGATAATGATAGCATAAGGAAATTGTTTGGATTTTTGAATTAAATCATGGATTTTGATGTATTTTTCTTGAAGAAATTGAAGAAAAAAGAAAAGAAAAGAGAGGAAGAAGAGGGTGCAGGTTTTTCGGCCAGAATGAGGTATGGGGGAGGGTGTGGGGGTGAGTGGGAAGGTCAAGGGTCAAGTTCCAAAGTCAAATGTGTCATACTTTATTCATTATATTTAAATTAATCCATAAACCAACAATTTAACTCAAGAAAGAAACCAAGAAGAGAGAGGCCAGAAATTTCTGGTCTCACACAAGGTGGGGCTGTTCTTGGGCTGAGGGAAAAGATAGAGGGGTTTTAAAAAAGAAATTTTATGCAAAAAGGCCCCCTACAACTCAAAAATTGCAAGTTTTAGCCCAAAAATTCAATAATTTCGTTTCAAATCATAAAAATTTGAAAAAAATCAAAATAAATTACTAAAAATTCATGTTATCACTAGAATATAATTATCATAATTTTAGAGATTAAAATTAGCCCGGAAAAATTTGTATTTATCGCTTATTTAATGTATTTTCTTACCGGCTTAAAATAATATTAAAAAAAAGAAAAATAGGGAAAAATTTTTAAATGACCAAAATTTCATAATTAACTCATTAGTCACTAAAAACAAGTAATTACCTATCCATTTAAGGTATAATTAGCCCTAAACTGAAAAATATCGAGAAAGACGGTTTTCGGAAAAATACCGAATTTTCACCGAATTTCAGGAAAATACCAAAACGACTTTTCAAGACGCTACATCAGGTCGATGAACTAACCTGTACACATGTCACCAGGGAACTGCTATCTGACGTCAGGTATAAGACTAACTAGCATGTTCCCGGCGAGTCCTGTCCGGTGTACTCATAACCCAATGAGCACCTTTATACATCTTAGGTGAACCAACTAACACCAGTGGCTTGTGAGACCGGCCACCGCCCCTCGTCGGGGTCTCGACTGTATACACTAGTCTACTCTAGAGAATCGATGCCCTGTCTCGAAACTCCTACAACTAGGGACCTTTTAAGGATGTGCTTATAGACTACCAGCTCCCACATATATGATCGCCATCATACTGCCGGCAGTCAAGCAAGAATCCTAGGGGCTCTATCAACGTGTAATAGCGACATGCCAGGTCACCTAAAGCAGTACACGATGATAAAGATAAACCAGATAGCATACTATCATCTCGAGTAAGATTGTCCTACCGGGATAGGTCCTCCCTCAATCATTGCAATCACGTGCCTGTGATCGAATAATTGACTCTGAGGGCACTATCTCCAACACATTCCATGAGGAAAGAGCCGAGATCCTTCACCGGGAATGACTTCTTTGGCAAAAGGTTTTCACTACTATATTTTTTATAAAATTCTATCAAGTTCTTTCAACTAGATCAAGTTCATTATGTTAAAGGTTTTTCGCCAAAAAACCAGCCGTAATCCGCCGTCGTTTGTTATGGATGGTCAGTAGTATTCAAGCTATGTTTGTTTGCCTACGTCAAGGCGTAGTGTTTGGTAGCTGTTGGGTATTCATTTGTTGCATAGATAGATGCATTAGTTTAAGTCAGACGTACAGCCTTGTTGGCCTACGTCAAGGGCATGTACAATGACTTAAGTTAATCTGGACAACGACGGGTAGAACTTGACATGTTGCTTATGATTTGTTGGCCTACGTCAAGGTCATAAGAGCATGGGATAAAAATTATATCGGGAGTTTCAAAACATACATGAAACATTCCAGACTTGCGAATACCTTCTGGAGTGTGTTAACTTGAGTGGCTTCCATCAAGTTATCATACGATGATAGTTGGATCTCGATTCTCACTGATGAGTTGGTTTACTCTTCGGGTGATCCCGACTAATTCTTCTTTCAGGTTTGAAGGAGAATTTGAGATTACAGTGGGAGGTTTCCTAATTGGATAAAGTGATAACCATTCTGATCTAGGTTAGAGTGCACGCAGAGTGTTTCTTTTCTCTCTCTCTCTGGCAGCGACTTTTTACCAACCCTAGACTATAACTCATGGACCAAGTTGACCGAACCTTCTTAATATACCGGCTTTTGGATTGTCTTTAGTTGCATAAGTCATTGCCGCTCCGTCTTTTACCCTTTATATTTCTCAGAACAACCCGTATCACTACGGACATCCACTTCCATTGGATAGATCCATCGTATGGTTATATATGAACTCGAAGGGATTTCTTCGAGGATTGATCCAGGTTCAGGAGAAATAGAATTGATTTATTCAGGTTTCTTTTATTATCGCCTTCTCTCAGGTTGCGAGGGCTCCTTGGTTTAGGAGAGTACAACTATTACTTTTATTGGATAGTCTTATTCCAAACCATAGGCAGGTGCCGAAAGGTAGGGAATGAAGAAAACCAATTAGCCTAAGTAGGGTGTGCAGAAGGTAATATGTAAAGACAAATAAAGGAATTAGAAAGAGGGCAAAGTAAATTGCGACTACTAACATTCACGACCAAACCACGTATTTCTTCGCCACTCCTACTTCACCTTTGATTTCTCCAGAACAACCCGTATCACTACGAACATCCAATTCCATTGGATAAATCCATCGTATGGTTATATATGAACTCGAAGGATATTTTTTCGAGGATGGATTCTGGTTCAGGAGAAATAGGAATAAAGTTTATTCAGTTGTCTTTTATCATCACCTTCTCTCAAGTTGCGAGTACTCCTAGGTTTAGGAGGGTACACCTATTATGCTTACTGGATATTCTTCTTCCAAATCATAGGCTGGTGCCGAACGGTAGGGAAGGAAGATAAACCATTTAGCCTAATGATGGTGTACAGAAGGTAACGACTAAAGACAAACAAAGGGAATTGGAAAGATGGCAGGAAAATATACGGTTAAAGTCATTGGATTATGGAAGAGGCATTACTAAAGAATACCAGGATACCCCTATGAAACATTTTCATGTTTCAGTTAAACTGTGCATTGTTAATTGAAAACTGATTTCCCGATTAAAATACTTACTCTAGGGTATGTATTTACCATGTATGATTCTCACATCTGTATAGTTTTACAGATGTTGAGTGGGAGCAAGTTATTGGGAATTAGGTGATCATCCTCATTATATCAGAATTCGTTGTAATTGGTGATATTTGAGGAAATCGCCTGGGGACAGTTTTCAACCTGCAGCGCACAGGTTTTGAGTTATTCAACTCAGCGGACTTATACAGAGTATTGTATGTTGTCCAGTGTCCATCAGGACAAAGGGGTTGGTCCTCGTACTATATTATGTTTACTTGTAACTTCTCTAGTTTTTAGATAAGTGTTTCGTAGAAATACAATGTCTAAGTATTGAGAAGTTGTGGGTATAGGAATAAAGTAGAGAACCATGTATCGCAAGTATCGGGATTCTTCAAAGAAATCGAAGATGTAGATTCTTGTGATTAGTATTCAGTTGATACTAATGGTTTTGAGAAACTTGTTTCTCTTTCAGGTTACTCATAATTGGATGGATTCCTAAGTTGAGTAATGCTGATTAGCCTCTCTCCATTAAGTTGATATGCACTGGAGACAGCTGCATGATTTGAATCTTGTTCCAATTAAATAAGTGCCAATGTTTCTATATTGGATATAGAATAGATCATATCTTAACGATGTTAAGGTAAGGGGAGTTGTCCAGCTTATGCTTAAAAACAGACACTGGAAAACTCAAGACACTTTCTGTAATGGCAGTTTGTGGATTGACCCTAGCTTCGACGAGGATTGATTTTCTACCATCTGAAAGATCAATAGTTATATTGTTCTTGACTCGCCACAGTTTTATTAAAATGGATTTTTTCAGAAAAACATAAGGGGGAGTATGGTAGAACTGGAAGTAATTCCAGAACCACAAACGATTACGGAAAATTTAATAGGACCTATATATTCAATCAGGTTTGACATTCCAATAGCCACTCCGCAGATATGGTGGGTAATCTCAGACACCCGAGAGGTACTCCGGTAGCCTCAAGGACGGTGACAGAGAGGTTCTTGTTTACCCAGACTTGACACTACTGTTGTTCCAGACTATGAGACCCGGCAGGAGGATATGTATAGCGTCGTTCTAAACTAGTTTTAGAAATGTACGTATATATTATTCTGCCAGAGGGTTGTCGTAGTCAGTGGGAGCAGCGGAAGTATAGTGGGCAAGTAGCTTATGTCTATTTATAGACTTGAGCAATTATAGCGGAGATAGATCATCTAAATGTGACAGTCATGGGTTTTGACTTCATCAGAATAGGGGATGGATCTGTTAAGAAGGTAGTAGGGTGTGATGTCTTGGTATTTGGATGACCTACACAGAGTAGGAAGTAAAATTCCTATACTACGATCGGTTGTACTGTGGTCGTCACACAGTTGTTTCTCCATAAAAGACATGGATGTAATATCTGACATTCTGGGTACAAGATCTATGGTTTTAGATCTAGATTTGGGTAGTTTCCCAATGTGGGTTCTTTGACAATATTCTAATAGTATTTTAGAATAAATGATTCCTGGCATGGTGGTGTACCTGCAGGTGATGGAATCACCCTCTCTGAAGGTGTCTAACAGACTAAAGGGGAGAGGGACGTTCATGATTGGCAGATCAATTGCTTAGGCAATTGAGTCAATCGTGAGATGTCAAGTACAACACCAGATGTCGTTATTGCACTAGATGCGATAAGTTTATATTAATCCAATCCTGGAAACATACGGAAGCAGTTATAGAACATAAGTACGTGTTCTACAGATTTGATGACGGCAGCCTCCTTCGGGAGACGGTTATTATTCCAGGCTTCACAGGTGACATGGATGACAGAGCGATTGTCAGAGTTATAGTTTTTCCCTCAGATGAGGGACAATATTATGGACAGGTGGTCCAAGGAGATACTGTGGGAGGCATGGTACTGGGCACTGATTAGTTTTCAGTGATTGATACGGTCTAAGAAGTTTGGATTTGGAGTTCATTTATGAACTAGGTCCCATCAGATATCCAGACATATTCTAAGACAGGTATTACTCAACTCGGGAGATGGTTTTCTCCGCGAGGTTGAGATATAGAGAGATACAGAAAGAAACACCGAAGCGGATCCACTCACTGAGGCTATTTCTCGAACACAATAGTTTTGCAAACGAGCTTTGTGAAACTGATTTGTGGAGGAGTTGGATGCTCGGTATCACACGAGCTGTGAGTACACGACATCGCAATAATTAGCCTTAAGTGCAAGTAGGAGATTGTCGGATATAGTGCCCTCTAAGTCAATTATTGGATCGCAGGTACGTGATTGCAATGATTGAGGGAGGACCTATACCGATAAACAGTCTTACTTGAGATGATAGTATGATATCTGGTTCACCTTTATCATCCTGTAGATGTTGATAGAGCCCATAGGATTCTTTCTTGAATACCAGCAGTATGATGGCGATCATATAAGTGGGAGCTGGGGTCTATAAGCATATCCTTAAAATGTCCCTAGTCGTGGGAGTTTCGAGACAGAGCATCGATACTCCGGAGTAGACTAGTGTATACATTCGAGACCCCGACGAGGGGCGGTGGCCGGTCTCACAGGCCACTGGTGTCAGTTGGATCACCTAAGATGTATACAGGTGCTCATTGGGATATGAGCACACCGGACAGGACTCGCCAGGAACATGCTAGTTGGTATTATACATATCGTCAGATAGCAGTTCCCTGGTGACATGTGTACAGGTTAGTCCATCGACCTGAGGTCGTCATTTGTCTCGTGTGAGTTCCCACTGTGCTTTGATTTATACCCTACCACGGGTCAAAGGAGTCGTGCAAACAGGTATATTTTGGGTACAGTCCCGAGCCACATTGGAGGCTAGTGAGCAGATCGGCAGGGGATTCGTCTCTCCCTGCATTGGGGGTGAGATCACGCTGTATTTAGGAGAGCCATTACATGAAATCCCTGGCCAGGGTAATCGAGATATACTGGTAGGTATACCAGTAGTATCTCAGGGTGTTCTGGGCTGCTCTCTAACACGACTTATGCAGCTATTGGGGGTCTGACGTTTACCGACCCCCTAGGCCTAATATGCGATACTCATAGACGAACGTTCCGGACTGTACGGATATTGTCACTGTCAGGCTCAGTAGGGTTTATAGATGAGTTCGCTCGTCAGCTTCCCTTCCAATCAATACATAGGAAAACCGTTACGTACAGCTTGTACCTCTGACGTGCTAGTAGGTATACCTAGTGCCAGTGTATTGATGAGTCATTAGAGTCCCCCACAGACACATTCCCATGTTCGGACGAAATGTTGTAGATGCCGTATGGGTTTATGGCAGGGTTCGGAAAAAGCACGTGCATTTTCGCACGTGTCATTTTTCGAGCAGATAATACTGGTAGGCTTTGGTTTGAACCGGATCCTAGTATTATACTGTGTAGATATAATTTCTTTGTCTCAGTTGCATTTATATTCGGTCGTAATATAAATGCGGGTATGTTTATACTGTTACGGGGTTATCCTGAAAATCATTTCGGGATCACTTTTGGAAGTTGCCAGTTTCCAGTTTTCTATCGGCCGTTCTTTAACATTCGGTTAAAGACGGATTTATCTTTTCTTTGGATTACTGTGGATGCTTCTAGAAGGTTCTAGAAGAGCTGATTAGGCTTGTGACTCACTTGTTTATTAAAGGTACATTTATTGTGTTCACACTAGATATTTCTCTTATTATCACCTCCCCCTCTCCTACACTCTCCCTCCCTCTTCTATAAGTGGCCGGCCCCTCTTGTGAGGTGGGTATGGTTTTTCTTTTGCTTGAGAGAAAAAGATTATGATAGTTTAGGGTATGAAAATTTCATATAGTTCAATTTCCATTTACCCGACTCCAATTGGCAACTTCTATTAACCGTTCGTCCATAACCTTGGACGCAACGAGACAAAGTATTCTACTCATTCTCTACTTCATCTTGGTCATCTCTTTTAGCAAACTTGACGATCGAGTTGCCTCGGTTCAGAGGCGGGAGCCCGTTTAAAGATCCGTCGACGTGGTGCCACCTGGACGACGAGACTGGAGTTTCAGAAGATCGAAGCCGCCACAACAAAGCGTGGGATGATGGTTAAAGACCGAAGGACTCAGATCATTCGGTATAACAATTCTACCCTCTTTACCATTTGTTAGTTTAGCTTTATTGGCAGATCCGGGTTATAGTACGCGATAGCGCCAGTCGTAAATGTTTTGTTCCGCATATCGGCGTCTGTCAGACGGCCGGGGCGCTGCCGCGGACTTACAGTTTTCTCCCCGTGGGATATAATATCAGGGTTTCTGGTTACTAGATCTATGGTTTTGGATCTAGATTTAGGAAGTATCCTAAACTGGGTACTTTGACATTAAATGGACGACTCCTGTGTAAGTGCACGGCGGCGCCCCGGCCGTCTGGACGAGGCCAAAATGCAGAAACGATACTTTTTTTTAACTTGTCAACCGGCACCACCGCGCACTTTTGGAACCCGGATCGGGCCATTAACCTACTCCTAGCTAACTAGAGAAGGGGTAGAGAGATATACCGAGTGATCCGTGTCCTTCGGACTTCTCATCGTCATCCCGATCTCCCCGCGGAATCTCCGGTCTTCATCTCCTCGTCGGAAGGGCACCACATCGCCGGGTTCTTTTACGGGCTCCCACCTCTGGACCGAGGCAACTCGGGCACGAAGTTGGTGAGTCGACGTGTCCAAGAATGCTATAGGCTAAGTGTGGATTACTTTGTCTCAAAGGGTTGTGAAGTTGCCATTTTGGTGGAGGTGAAGAAATAGACTTTTGGAGATGAACTAGAGAGCCTTTACAAGAAAAATGAGAAACAAAATGCCACACCCAAAATTGTGACACCCTCCCCCCTTAGATGAGGCCGGCCCAAGAAAGAGAGAGGAGGAGGGAATGGGCAATCATCATGCAACATAGAGAAAGAGTGTGATGATGAAATATCCTCACCACAAAGTCCAACCAATAACCCATCATATAAAGAGAGTAATGATGAAGCAAGAGTCAACTTCAAACAAAAAACCGTCATGATACATCATGTGCCTCCCAAAAGTCTTCATCATAATAAATTGCACATTTGCAAATCACCCCCTCACCACAATTTTCAGCCAATGAAAGAAACAAAGGAAAATGGCCGAAATGAAAAGAAAACTGGCAAGTTTAGAAAAACGATCCCGTAATAAATTACAGGAAAACCCCCCACGACTGTATATACATACCCGCATTTGTATTGCGACCGAATACAAATGTAATGAGAAAAAATCTATACTGTACAATACTAAGATCCGGCTTAAACCAAAGCCCGCCAGTATTATCCGTCCGATCATGATCCGTGCAATACCGCACGTATATGATCGAACCCTACCATATCTCCATACAACCTCTACAGCGTTTCGCCCGAAACTTGAGAAAATGGTCTATGGGGACTCTAAAGACTCGTCAATCCCTTGGCTGTGGATTTAACCACTAGCACGTCAGAGGTATTAGCCATACGTAATGGGCTACCAGGTATTGACCAAAAGGGACGTCGATGAGCGAACTCATCCTGACACCCTACTGAGCCTGTCAGTGACAATATCCGTACAGTCCGGTCCGTTTGTCTATAAGCATCGCATGGCGGGCCTAGGGGGTTGGTAAATGTCAGACCCCCAAAAGCGATAAAAGTCGTGTCGGAGTGTAGCCCAGAACACTCTGAGATACTACTGGAATAGCTACCAGTAAATCTTCTGCCTTGGCCAAGGACTTCGTGTAATGGCTCTCCTAGAAGCAGCGCGGACCTCACCCCCCAATACCGGGAGAGACGAACCCCTGCAGATCCGCTCACTGCCTCCATGTGGCTCGGGACTGTACCCAACTAAAAACCTGTTTGCATGTCTCCTTTGAGAGTGGTAGGGTAGTAATCAAAGTACAGAGGGAACTCACACGAGACAAATGACGATCTCAGGTCGATAAACTAACCTGTACTCATGTCACCAGGGAACTGCTATCTGACGTCAGGTAGAAGACCAACTAGCATGTTCCCGGTGAGGTCCTGTCTGGTGTACTAATAAGCCTATGAGCACCTGTATACATCTTAGGTGAACCAACTGACACCAGTGGCTTGTGAGACCGGCCACCGCCCCTCGTCGGGGTCTCGACTGTATACACTAGTCTACTCTGGAGTATCGATGCCCTGTCTCGAAAACTCCCACGACTAGGGACCTTTTAAGGATGTGCTTATAGACCCCAGCTCCCACGTATATGATCGCCCTCATACTGTTGGCAGTCAAGCAAGAATCCTAGGGACTCTATCAATGTGCAATAATGACCTGTAAAGTCACCTAAAGCAGTACACGATGACAAAGATAAACCAGATAGCATACTATCATCTTGAGTAAGACTGTCCTACCGGTATAGGTCCTCCCTCAATCATTGCAATCAGGTGCCTGTGATCCAATAATTGACTCTGAGGGCATTATCTCCAACAATCTCCCACTTGCACTGAAGGCTAATTATTGCGATGTCGCATAATCACAGCCCGTGTGATACCGAACACCCAACTCCTCTACTAATCAGTCTCACAAAAACCTGTTTCTGAAAACTATTGCGTTCGAGGAATAGCCTCAGTGAGTGGATCCGCCTTGATGTTTCTTTCTATGTTTCTCTATATCTTAAGTTCGCGGAGAAAGCCATCTCCCGAAATGAGCAATACCTGTCTTAGAATGTGTCTGGATGTCTGATGGGACCTAGCTCATAAATGAACTCCAAATCCAAATTTTTTAGACTGTATCGTCAACTGAACTTAATCAGTATCCTACGTCATGCCTCCCTCAGTATCCCCTAGGACCACCTGTCCAAAATAGTGCCCCTCGTCAGAAGGAAAACTATAACTCTGACAACCTCTCTGTCATCCATGTCACCTTGGAAGCCTGGAATGATAACTGTCTCCTAAAAGAGGCTGTTTTTATCATATCCCTAGAACATCCACTTATGTTCTAAAACTGCTTCCGTTCGTTTCTCCAAGATTGGATCAATATCAATTTATTTGCATCCACTGTAAAAACAACATCTGGTGTGTTACTTGACATCTCATGATTGACTCAATTGCCTAAGCAAGTGATTTGCCAATCATGCACATTCCTCTCCCCTTTAGTTTGTAAGACTCCTTTAGAAAGGGTGACTCCATCACCTGCAGGTATACTACCGTGCCAGGAGTCGTCCATTCTAAAAACTCTTAGAATGCTGTCTAAGTACCCTGATTGGGAAACCACCCAAATCTAGATCTATAGATCTAGTAACCAGAATGTCTTGATATTATATCTAAGTCCCATGTGGAGAAACCACTGTGTGACAACCAAAGTATAATCGATCGTAGTATAGGAATATCACTTCCTACTCTGTGTATGTCATCCAAATACCAGGACATCACACCCTACTACCTTCTTAACAGATCCATCCTCTATTCTGATGAAGTCAAACCTATGACTGTCATATCAGAAATAGATGATCTATCTACGCCACATCTGCTTTAGTCTATAAATAGACATAAGCCACTTGTCCACCAATGCTTCCGCTGCTCCCACTGACTACGACAACCCTCTGGAAGAGTCATACACACGTTCACTTCTAAAGCTAGTTTAGAACGACGTTATACTCATCCTCCTGCCGGGTCTCGCAGCCTGGAACAACTGCAATGGAAAGTCTGGGTAAACAATAACCTCCCTGTCACCGTCCTTGAGGCTACCGGAGTACCACTCGGGTGCCTAAGGTTACCCACCGTATCTGCGGAGTGGCCAATGGAATGTCAAACCAAATTGAATCTTTAGGTTCTTATCAAATTTTCAGTAATCGTCTGCGGTTCTGGAATCACTTCCAGTTCTACCATACTCCCACTACTGTTTTCTGAAAAAATCCATTTTTGTTAAAACTGTGGCGAGTCAAGAACAATATCACTATTGATCTTCCAAATCTTAGAAAGTCAACCCTCGTCATAGCCTAGGTCAACCCACAAACAGCCATTATAGAAACGTGCCTTGAGTTATCCAGAGTCTGGTTTTAAGCATAAGCCGGACAACTCCCCGTACCTTAACATCGTTAAGATATGAACTATTCTTTATCCAATATAGAACCAGAGGCACTGATTTTAATTGAACCAGATTCAAATCATGCAGCTGTCTCCAGTGCATGTCAACTAAATGGAGAGAGGCCGATTAGCATTACTCAACTTAGGAGTGCTTCCAATTATGAGTAATCTGAAAGAGAAGCAAGTTCTCTTAATCATTACTATCAACTGAATACCCTACACAAGTATCTACATCTTCGATCACCCTGAATAATCCCGATACTTGCAACACCTGGTTTTCTACTTTATTCATATACCTATAACTTCTCAAAACTCAGACCTTGCATTTCTATGAAATACATGTCTAAGAACTAGAGAAGTCATAAGTAAACAGAATACAGTCCGAGCACCAACCCCTCTGTCCTCATGGACACTGGACAACATACAATACTCTGTATAAGTCCCCTGAGTCTAATAACTCATTCACTGTATGTCGTAGGTTGAAAACTGTACTTATGGTTATGAAGAATTACACCGCTGTTTAATGCTCCTTACCTAACCATCCACTGATATAGGTAAAAGTCATGGACATAATTTCAAAAAGGTATATCTCACTCTATAAAAATAGACGTACAGATATATCAATTTGAAATTGGTGCATAACAGCGGATATTCTAAACCAAAAATTTGTCGTCCGGCAAACAACCCAGGTGACTTCCTCAAATATAACTGATTACAACGAATCCCGATATAATGAGGATAATCACCTAATTCCCAATAACTTACTCCCACTCATCATTTGTTAAACCATACAGATGTGAGAATCATACTTGGTAAATACATACCCTGGAGCAAGGGCTGATTGAGAAATCAGTTATCTTTTAACAGTACACAGCGATATTGAAACATGTAAATGTTTCGAAGGGGTATCCGGGTATTCCTAGTAATGCCTCTTCCATTATCCAGATTCACAACTGTAACCGTATATTTCTATGCCATCTCTCCACATCCCTTCATATTTCTTTAGTCATTACCTTCTGTACACCCTCTTAGGCTAAATGGTTTTCTTCCTTCCCTACCGTTCGGCACCAGCCCATGGTTTGGAAGAAGACTATCCAATAAGCGTAATGGGTGTACTGTCCTAATCCTAGGAGCACTCGCAACGTTAAAGAAGGTGAAGATAAAATACACCTGAATAAACCTTATTCCTATTTCTCCTGAACCAGAATCCATCCCCGAACTGGAACAAGTTCCTTTCGAGTTCGTATATAACCATACGATGGAGTATCCAATAAACTGTGGATATTCGTAGTGATACGGAGTGTTCTGGAGAAATTCAAAGGTGATGTGGGAGTGGCGATGAAATACTTGGTTTGGTCGTGAATAGCAGTCGCAATTTACTTTGCCCTCTTACTAATCCCTTGATATGTCTTTACTTAATTCCTTATGTACACCATCGTTATTCTAATTGGTTTTCTTCATTCCCACCATTCAGCACCAGCCTAAGGTTTGGAAGAAGACTATCCAATTTGCGTAATAGGTGTACTATCTCCTAAACCAAGAAGTACTCGCAACCTGAGAGAAGGTAAAAGGAAAAGACAACTGAATAGTCATATTCGTTTTCTCCAGAACCAGAAACCATCCTCGAATAAATTCCTTCGAGTTCGTATATAACCATACGATGGTTGTATCCAATGGAAGTGGACGTTCATAGTAATACGGGGTGTCCTGGAGAAAAGGGTAAAAGTAGGAGTGTCAATGAGGTTTGCAACTCTGACAATACAAAAGCCAGTGTACAAGAAGGTTCGGTTAATTTTGGTCACTGAGTCATAGTCAAGGGTCGGGTCATGGTCGCTGCCAAAGAGAGAGAGAAAAGAAACACTCAGCGTGAACTCTAACCTAGATCAGAATGGTTACCAATTTATCTGAACAGGAAACCTCCCACTGTACCGTCAAATTCTCCTCCAAACCTGAAAAAAGAATTAGTCGGGATCACCCGAGGAGTAAACCGACTCATCAGTGAGAATCGGGATCCAACTATTATCGCATGATAACGTGACGGAATCCGCTCACGTTATCACACTCCAGTAGGTATGCGCATATCTGGCAAGTTTCAGTTTCTTTTGAAACTCCCGATGTGGATTTTTTTGCCCCATGCTCTTATGACCTTGGCGTAAGGTTAAAATGTCATAAGTCACATGTCAAGTTCTACCCATCATTATCCAGGTTAATTTCAACCCACCCGTACCTATCCTTGACGTAGGCCAAAATAGCAGTACGACTGTCTCAAACCAACGCATTCTATCTATGCAACAGATAAATATCCGGTAGCTACCAATCTCTATGCCATGGCATGAGGTCAAAATGCATAGCTTGAATACTACCGAATATTTAACTGAAATGATGGAGGGCTACGAATGGTTTCTGGCGAAAACCTTTAACGTAATGAACTTGATATCGTTGAAGGAACCGGATATCTTTTACAAAAATATAGTGGCGAAAACCTTTGCTAAAGAGGTCACTCCCGGTGAAGGGATCTTGGCTCTTTACCCATAGAATGAGGTGCATGATATTCCAACTGAATACCACAATGCAAAGCAAAAGTAATCGACTATAGTGAAGTTATTGCCCTGACGCAAACTTCTGTCCAAGGGGTCACTCCCGGTGAAGGGATCTCGTCCCTTGCCTCGTCGACTGAGGTGCTGGATATTCATAACCGAATACCACTGTGCAAAACAAAAGAGAACGCCCTTGCAATAACAGCTTTTTGAAAAAAGGTTCCAACAACATCATAATAGGTTAGTTTAGCTTGCATTGATCCGAATCAATGAAGTCCCATCAATTGATCACACCAATAAAGAATGAAAATAATGATGTACGTATATGCCATCCGCATTCGCCACTGGGTCCCGTCATTACCCGTTAGGTTACTTAACTAACGACAGAGCGGGGACTGGACTAGAGCGGATGCAAAACATATACAACATCTACTAGTAATATCAATATATAATATTCACTCAAGGCGTGATAAAATGCAACATCACAGAAATGTAATAAGCATCACAGAACAATACAGATATCTGGAATCCCCGGGTTTCATAGAACTGCTACTGAAACCCGACGTTCCCCTGGTCGTGTGGATAGCTTGTGCAATAAAATCCTAGACCCCTACGAGTGCGGCAAGTTACCCGCAAAAACCTGAAGCGAGGCAGCCCACTTCAGCAACGTGAATGGACCACCCAACACTTCACGGAATCCGGTAACTTGGGCACCCCTCCTTGGGTCAACCTGTACCCCGTACGAGTGCGGCGAATAGCCCGCCAATTCTAGAGTGAGGCCCCCTCCGTCTCAACGCCATGAGATGCGAGCCCGTTGCCCTCTAGAACCTGGCTATCCGTTCACCACACCTTGGGGTAATCCTAGTACAGAAAGTAAAATATACATACAGCGGGTACCTCGACCTCACCCCGGTCGTGCCTCAAAAGATTAATATACAAACAGGCAGTGACGACAGTCTACATGTCGGACGCTCGCCCCGCAATATCAAATGTACATAATACCAAAACTGTACTACCATTACATCCAGGCTATCCACCACGACAAATCCGCAACATCACAGCACAAGACAGAACATCAACGTGAATGTCACGTTCGCAAATCCGTCTAAAAGGCCTATAGCAGTTAGACAGGATTTACCGATCAAGTGACATTAACGGTCGCAGATATAATCTAAATACCGTGAACTAACATGTTTAAAATATTCGATCGACTAAATTTCCCGAAGTGGGCCCCAAGCACAATACCCAGTACTCAGAAAACTCTGGGCCAAAAATGAATATACCATAAATTCCAATTCCAAGTCAGAGACTTACTGAAGAAATTTGGTACACTGAGGCAATAGAACGGAGGAGGATCCGCGGCCAAAACGTGGTTTTGGCGGCGGATCCGCCGCGCTACAGTAAAATAAGAATGCCAAATTTTCTCAGTTTTCATAAAATTGCCTGCACATAATTATGCAATGTACCAAATAATTTTTCGAGCACAACTGAAAATCGACAGAAACTGTCAAATTGAAATTAGGGTTTTTGGAAATTTGTTCGATCGAAGTTTTAAACATACTAGAGCAAGCTAGACTAGGTTAATGGCGTGGCTCTGATACCAGTGTAAGTGCACGGCGGCGCCCCGACCGTCTGAACGAGGACAAAATGCGGAAACGATATTTTTCTTTAACTTGTAAACCGGCACCACCGCGCACTTTTGGAACCCGGATCGGGCCATTAACCTACTGGTAGCTAACTAGAGAAGGGGTAGAGAGATATACCGAGCGATCCGTATCCTTCGGTCTTCTCGTCGTCATCCCGATCTCCCCGCGGAATCTCCGGTCTTCATCTCCTCGTCGGAAGGGCACCACATCGCCGGGTTCTTTTACGGGCTCCCACCTCTGGACCGAGGCAACTCGGGCACGAAGTTGGTGAGTCGACGTGTCCAAGAATGCTGTAGGCTAAGTGTGGATTACTTTGTCTCAAAGGGTTGTGAAGTTGCCATTTTGGTGGAGGTGAAGAAATAGACTTTTGGAGATGAACTAGAGAGCCTTTACAAGCAAAATGAGAAACAAAATGCCATACCCAAAATTGTGACACACCCCTAGATGTGGCCGGCCTAAGCAAGAGAGAGGAGGAGGGAATGGGCAATCATCATGCAAGAGAGAGAAAGAGTGATGATGATGAAATATCCTCACCAGAAAGTCCAATCAATAACCCATCATATAAAGAGAGTAATGATGAAGCAAGAGTCAACCTCAAGCAAGAACCATCATGATACATCATGTGCCACCCAAAAGTCTTCATCATAATAAATTGCACATTTGCAAATAACCCCCTCCACCACAATTTTCATCCAATGAAAGAAACAAAGGAAAATGGCCGAAACGGAAAGCAAACTGGCAACTTCAGAAAAATGATCCCGTAATAAATTACAGGAAAACCCCCGCCACTGTATATACATACTCGCATTTGTATTGCGACCGAATACAAATGCAATGAGACAAAACCTACACTGTACAATACTAGGATCCGGCTTAAACCAAAGCCCGCTAGTATTATCCGTCCGATCATGATCCGTGCAATACCGCACGTATATGATCGAACCCTGCCATATCTCCGTACTTACTCTACAGCGTTTCGCCCGAAACTTGAGAAAACGGTCTGTGGGGGACTCTAAAGACTCGTCAATCCCTTGGCTGTGGATTTAACCACTAGCACGTCAGAGGTATTAGCCATACGTAATGGGCTACCAGGTATTGACCAAAAGGGACGTCGATGAGCGAACTTATCCTGACACCCAAATGAGCCTGTCAGTGACAATATCCGTACAGTCCGGTCCGTTCGTCTATAAGCATTGCATGGCGGGCCTAGAGGGTTGGTAAAAGTCAGACCCCCAAAAGCGGTACAAGTCGTGTCGGAGTGTAGCCCAGAACACCCTGAGATACTATTGGAATACCTACCAGTAAATCTCTTGCCTTGGCCAAGGACTTCGTGTAATGGCTCTCCAAGACGCAGCATGACCTCACCCCCAATACCGGGAGAGACAAACCCCTGCAGATCCGCTCACTGCCTCCATGTGGCTCGGGACTGTACCCAACTAAAACCTGTTTGCACGTCTCCTTTGAGCGTGGTAGGGTAGTAATCAAAGTACAGTGGGAACTCACACGAGACAAATGACGATCTCAGGTCGATAAACTAACCTGTACACATGTCACCAGGGAACTACTATCTGACGTCAAGTATAAGACCAAATAGCATGTTCCCGGCGAGTCCTGTCCGGTGTACTCATAACCCTATGAGCACCTGTATACGTCTTAGGTGAACCAACTGACACCAGTGGCTTGTGAGACCGGCCACCGCCCTTCGTCGGGGTCTCGACTGTATACAATAGTCTACTCTGGAGTATCGATGCCCTGTCTTGAAAACTCCCACGACTAGGGACCTTTTAAGGATGTGCTTATAGACCCCAGCTCCCACGTATATGATCGCCCTCATAGTGCTGGCAGTCAAGCAAGAATCCTAGGGGCTCTATCAATGTGCAATAGTGACCTGTAAGGTCACCTTAAGCAGTACACGATGACAAAGATAAACCAGATAGCATACTATCATATTGATTAAGACTGTCCTACAGGTATAGGTTCTCCCTCAATCATTGCAATCACATGCCTGTGATCTAATAATTGACTCTGAGTGCACTATCTCCAACATCCTAGCATGGTGGGGTACCTGCAGGTGATGGAGTCACCCTCTCTAAATGGGTCTTACAGACTAAAGGAGAGAGGGGTCTGCATGATTAGCACATCACTTGCTTATGCAATTGAGTTAATCATGAAATGTCAAGTACCACACCATATATTGCTTTTGCACTAGATGCAATAAGCTGATTTATTAATCCAATCCTGGAGAAACATTAGGAAGTAGTTTTGAACATAAATGGATGTTCTAGGGATATGGTAACGGCGGCCTCCTTCAGGAGACGGTTATCATTTCAGGCATCCAAGGTGACCTGGATGACAGAGTGACTGTCAGAGTTATAGTTTTTCCCTCTTCTGAGGGACAGTATGTTGGACAGGTAGTCCAAGCGGATACTGAGGAAAGGCATGGCGCAGGATACTGATTAAATTCTGTGGACAATACAGTCTAAGAAGTTTACTGGATTTGGAGTTCATTTGTGAACTGGGTCCCATCAGATATGCAGACAAATTCTAAGACATGTATTGCTCATTTTGGGAGATAGCTTTCTCCGCGAAGTTGAGATTAAGAGAGATACAGAAAGAAATATTGGAGCGGATCAACTCACTGAGGCTATTTCTCGAACGCAATCATTTTCACAAACGGGCTTTGCTAAACTGATTAGTAGAGAAGTTGGGTGTTCGGTATCACATGGGCTGTGAGTATGCGACATTGCAATAATTGGCCTTAAGTGCAATTGGGAGATTGTTGGCTATTGTGCCCTCAAAGTCAATTATTGGATCGTAAGCACATGATCATGATGATTGAGGCAGGACCTATACCGATAAAATAGTCTTACCCAAGATGATAGTATGCTATCTGGTTTGTCTTTATCATCATGTACATGTTGATAGAGCCCATAGGATTCTTGCTTGACTGCCAGCATTATGATGGCGATCATATATGTGGTAGCTGGGGTCTGTAAGCACATCCTTAAATGTCCCTAGTCGTAGGAGTATCGAGACCGGGCATCGATACTCCAGTGTAGACTAGTGTATACTGATCGAGATAGTGTATACTGATCGAGACCCTGACGAGAGGCGGTGGCCAGGTCTCACATGCCATTGGTGTTAGTTTGTTCACCTAAGATAGTATACAGGTGCTCATTGGTTTATGAGTACACTGGACGGACTCCCCGGGAACCTGCTAGTTGGTATTATACATATTGTCAGATAGTAGTTCCCAGGTGACATGTGTACAGGTTAGTCTGTCGACCTGAGATCGTCATTTGTCTCGTATGAGTTCCCACTGTTCTTTGGTTACAACCCTACCACGGCTCAAAGGAGTCGTGCAAACAGGTTTTAGTTGGGAACATTCCCGAGCCACATGGAGGAAGTGATCGGATAGTCGGGGATTTGCCTCTCCCGGTATTGGGGGTCGATGTCGCATTTCGTACGGATGGCCATCACCATAAATCCGGGGCCACGGTGGACGAGAATTATCTATCCAGGATCGATAGTTTCTCAGGTGGTGATGGGTTTCATCCCGACACTAAATGTAGCGTTTTTAGGGGTCTGACTTTATCCACCCCCTAGACTCGATATGCGATACTCTTAGACGAACAGACCAGACTGTGTGGATATTGTCACTGACAGGCTCAGCAGGGGTTCATGATGAGTTTGCTCGTCAGCCTCCCTTTCGGTCAATACCTGGGTAGCCGTTACGTACAACTAGTGCCGCTGACATGCTTGTGGTTAAACCCACTGCCAGCGTATTGACGAGTCTTTAGAGTCCCACATAGAGGGTTTTTTCATGGTTCAGGAGATATGGTGTACATGAGGTATGTTGATACATCCAGGTATCCGATTGATAAGTGCACATGCTGCGCAGACTTTAATCGGAAAGTTGATAATACTTGCGGCTTAGGATTAAGCCGGATTATTAAATCGGGTTTTGATTTAATAATTAATATATGTATTTTTATATACGTATTCTAGTATTATTGTTCACTATTCGTTTTCTCTCTCGGCTATTCGTATTTTGGTATGAATACGCGTATATGTATTTCGATACATGTACCGGGAAGTATTCCGTATATTATACGGAATAGCTTCTAGAATATGCCACCTCATTATTGATTTTGTTTTAGAAAATCAATTAGGAAATGAGGTGGAAAAGATAACAAGGCATGGTCATGAGTCAAAGCATGGTGCAAAGTATGGTTGGATTTATTTTATTGTAAAAGGGAAATGAGATTTTTGATGTGGGAGAGAGAGGGGGCCGGCCAATAATTTTGAGGTGGGGGTTCATTTCATTTTGTATGATTACACATTACATGCTAGCCCTCTCTCTCACTCTCTCATGCTCACAAAACACTTAGCCAATTCTTTGCTCATGCCAAAAGCCTCATTACCTCTTTCATCTTCTTCTTGATTTGCTCCATGGAGCACATGGATGAGGGAAAATTAAGGTGACACTTAAATACACTCCCACTCTCCATCACTAGAAACTATGGAGCGTCGGTTGTCTCGTTCGACGAGGCTGGAGCACATGGATGAGAGAAAATTGAAGTGATACTTTAATACACTCTGTTCAGTTGATAAAACTGCACATTTAATATGACATTTTTCTACTATTATTATATAATAAAAGATGTTTATTATAATATATGATACATATGAGGGTTTATCTGTAAAAATACTATTTTCATGTGTTTATATATTATAAATAACATTTTGTAGGAAAAAGTAAGCATATAATATCCATGTAACATTTGGCCCATTTAAATATGCTTACCTTATTAATACCTTTGACCAATTCTTAATGGTTAAGTTAATATCTTAATAAAACAAACTGTACTAATATTGTTTGTTGAGTTATTGTGTAGAATTTTCAGGGATGAAATCAAGGAAATCAAAGTTGGCAAATCAAATCTACCAAAGATATTCAAGAAACTAATTCTGGTAGAAATGTAGAAAAGATTTTCAAAGTCTAGATACTCAAAAGATTACAAAGCGTTGCAGATATGAAGCTACAAAAATTAGAGGCCATGATCTCACCAAAAAGGGGCGGATCCGCGGCCAAACCTATCCAATGGCCGCGGTTCCGTCGCGGATTTGAAGAGTTGAGATATGAGATTGTGGTGGTTAGGATCCTAACAACTAGTTTCCATATTAGGAAACTAGGGTTCTGGCTCTGTGATTATAAATAAGTACCGAGAGCCTCTTTGAAAAATCATCAAGCCGACGAGATCACGAAGCCCAAGACGGCTCACGCATCCAGGCTGATCATCAACTGTTCGTTTACATCCTTGGAAGAGATAGAGAAGCAAACTAGTCTTTGTAATCATTTTCTAAAGAATCAAAGTGTAATGAATATTGTTGATTAATAGAGGTAGCTTTCTTTTTCTTATTCTATTTCTTCGTAGTTTAATTATGCATTTTCTCTCCATCTCTTTTTCTCCCAACATGCGCGAGTAATTCTCCGCTTGTTAGGGTTCGTAGGATTAGGGTAGGCTAATGGATGATGAACATCCCAAAACCCTTTTTAAGTCCTATAAACTTTATGAACTTTATCAAAAGAATTATTAACATCCTAATTGGGCCTGCTAACAATTCATTGTTAGTTCCGACCGCGATTAGATATTAGATTAATGATTATTTTGGTAAAGGCAAGACATGAACGGAGTTCCGTATCGAGATAAGGGTTAAGAGTGGGATTCCTTTTCCCTCCAGAAACCCTAATCTACACGCATCACCGACGTTCTAGTTTTAAATCTATTAAAGGATAAAAAGGGTAACTTTTAATTAATCGTCCATGACTACTAAATCCTAACGAACCCTACTGTTAGTGTTTATGCCCTAGAAGGCCATTACTGTATCATAAACCCACTGCCAGCGTAGTAGTCGAGTCTCTAGAGTCCCACACAGAGAGTTTCCTACTCCAGGAGAAACGATATAGAGGTTGCATGGTTTTGCGACAAAGGGTTCGGACGCATACGTGCGTTTACGCGCGTACGACTTTCGGACAGTTTTTACCAGTCGGCTTTGGTTTAAGCCAGTTACTGGTATCCGGTTATTGGATTTTTACAGTCTAAAGTTTTTCCGTATTTTTGCGGATTGGAGGGGCGTTCTCGTAATTACTCGAGAAGCTTCTAGAAGATGTGACTAAGGAGGTTTCTTTTGGATAAGAGAGTGAGTCATGGTGGTGATTCATTCATTTCATTAATGCACATTTATTGCTTAATGACTCATGCTAATGAATCACCACTAGATATTTCATGAAGCATGCTTATTCATTTCTTTTTTATTCATTATTGAAAAATAAGAATGCTTCATAATATTATGATACACTCTCTCTCTTCTCTCATTATCTAATCTCACATTCTCTCTCCTCAAGCTCTCATCTTCAAACCCTAATCCTTAATCCTCATGTGTTGAGATCAAAGGATTAGTTAGACTAAACAATCCATAACCTTCACTCTACATCATCCTTTCATCTTTGATTAGCAATCAAAGTTGATTAGTTACCTCAAGTTAGAGGTTTCGCTTGGAGTTTCGCTCTCGGGTGGATCGTCTACTACCTAGAGAAGGTCGAGGAGAACAAAGGAGGACACAAAGACGAAGGACTTGTTTCGATCGGTATAATCCCTTAACACTATAGTTTAGTTTAGCTATGTGTTTGGTTATTATTTGTTTAGCTTCGATTCAAGCGGTTAGTCGATGTTCGTTGTTTAAACTTGATCGTTTTTGAAAATTCCGCCTCCCCACAAGTACTGGGGTGTACTACATCGACTTACAGTGGTATCAGAGCCTCGCTAAACAATAAATAACTTAATTGCAAATTTGTACGAATTTCGAACGGAAAAACAAAGCCGCAAAACCCTAATTCTGTCAAGTTTCTGTCGAAGTTAAAATCAAGTCAGAAAATTTTTCAGGTGTGTTCAGAGAGCTTGACATGACTACAGGAGAACACCCAAAAAATTTGGGCTTCTGATTCGTGTACAGTGCCGCGGAAGGGCGGCGGATCCTACCGATCCGCCGCGCAACCGCGGCCGAGTTGACGAGTCAGGAACTTGTTTTTTTTGGGTGGGTCCCCTGTGGTGTTTTGGGTTTTCTGGAATATTTAATTATTGCTCAGGTTACTGTTTAACAGAGCAGATTTTGGAGCAATATTGAAGTTGTTTATTCGATCGAATTGTACAGTATTTGCGTATTGGATTATATCTGTGATTGTTTAATGTGTTCGTAAACCTCCCCTAACTGCTAGTATGTCGGTTGGCAGGGGGTTGCACATTTCTGAAATGGTTATATCTGTTTGTGCATATAAACTGTATTGGACTGTTGTGGTGTATAGCCGAGGTTAGCAATGGGTTATTGATTAATTCATTTGTTGTAAATGTAATTTGTTGTAATATTATTTTCGCGGGGCACTTCCAGGTTGCGGTTGTAGCCACCGTTGTATTATTTCATTTTACTGTTTTTGCTCCTAGGACTGACCCAAGGTGGGGTACACAGACTGCCGGGTGGGTAGTTTGCCGTACCCGTAGGGGTCGAGGGTGGGGTAACGGCTATTCATCACAACTGTGTAATCTGTCTTTTCTTGCAGGCTCAAAAGAAATACAGATTGCTTGCAAATCCAATATTGTTTATCTGTGTTCTGGAATGAATATCATTGCGTCAGACGAATGTAAAATATCTATATTTATGATAGCTATTTAGACGCCACTTATGTTTTACACCCGCGCTAGCCCAGCCCCCGCTCTGTCGTTAGTTAAGTAACCTAACGGGTGATGACGGGACCCCGTGGCGAATGCGGATGGCATAAGAGGACGTTGTATTTTCGTTGTTTTCTGCAATGATAGGTTAATGATGGGACGCATTATCTATAATGCAAAGTAAAACAAACCAAAGTTTAAATCGTTGGAACAATTTAAAAGAAACCACTCGGTTATTTTTAAAACAGATATTTTTAAATGCGGAGATTTAACCACTCCTTTTAAAAGCTATCAGGTTCCTTCGGTTATATCAAGTTCACTACGTTCACGGTTTCGCCAAAACCAGTCGTAGCCCTCCGTCATTTCATTTGGGTATTCGGTAGTATTCAAGCTATGCACTTTTGGCCAACGTCATGGCATAGTGTTTGGTAGCTGCTGGGTATTCATTTGTTGCATAGATAGATGAGTTGGTTTGGGACAGTCGTATTATCATTTGGCCAACGTCAGGGATATATACGGATGGGTTCAAATTAACAAGATAATGATGGGTAGAACTTGACATGTGACTTATGACATTTTGACCAACGCCAAGGTCATAAGAGCATGGGGTAAAAAACTTATATCGGGAATTTCTAAAAAACTGAAATTTGCAAAGAACCAAGTGCATACCATTTTGAGTTTGATGAATGTTGGTAGCATTCCTACAACATTATCAGACGATGATATTTGGATCCCGATCCTACTGTGACTATATGCTACTTATCAGGATATTCGTCACTTAACGATCAATGCTATAAACCTAGTAGGTGTCCAGAAAAGTGTCAGTGGGGTTACGCCCCCAGAGAAAAGAGGTTACTTAATTAAGGAACTTCGCGAAAGCGTTGGAAAACCTCCCTCGAAGTATCGACACCGGCCTGGCTGAACGGTTAAGCAAGTATTGTACGGTGAGAATAGTCTTGGCTAATTCTTCTTTTATGGTTTGAGGAAGGATTCGAGAAACAGTGGGAGCCATCCAGTTTAGATAAACTAAAAACCACTCTAAACTTGCAAGAGCATCATGCTAAAGAGTTTTCTTCTCTCTCTCCTAATTGCAGCGACCCTGAAAATGACTGGACTTAAGTTACTTTTAGAGAAAAATATACTGACGGGGCCAAACTATAAAGATTGGCTGCGGAATGTCAAGATGGCTTTGACCTATGACAAACTGGGGTACGTCCTCACCGCTACGGCACCTGCTGTCCCTGGTCCCAAATCCAGCAATGCGGATAAGGAAATCCGCAAAACCTGGGATTTAGATTGCGCGAGAGCCAAGTGCATCGTGCTTGCCTCGATGAACAATGAACATCAGAGGAGGCACGAGGATATGTCCCTAGATGGCATATTTCTCCATACAAAGGAACTTTATGGAGAGCAATCTCGTATAGCAAGATACGAGACCTCTAAGAAATTGTTTCGAGCGAGGTTGGCTGTCGGGTCATCGGTAGGTGAACATGTCCTACAGATGATTGTCTATATAGAAGAGCTCGCAGACCTTGGGACGACTTTGGATAATGAGCTCTATACAGACCTTGTTCTCCAGTCCCTTCCTCCCACCTACGCCCAGTTTATCCTCAACTTCAATCTTCAAGGAAAAGAAGTTGAACTTGCGGAACTCCTGAACATGTTAAGGAGTGCGGAGGGCACCTTGCAGAAGGCAAGGAAAACACCCGCTATGTTTGTTGGCGGTTCATCTTCTTCCGGGTCCAAGGCTAGGGCCAAAGGAAGGAAGAAGAAGGCCGCACCCAGACCTAGAGGAGGTGTTAGTAAGGTGGGAGGGAAGGGAAAGAAAAAGAAAGCAGTACCGATAGTTGGTCAGGATGAATGCTTCCATTGTCACAGGAAAGGGCACTGGAAGAAGGATTGCAAGGCGTGGAACGCCAAGAACCAGGAACCGAAGCAGGCTGTGGCTTCGACTTCAGGTGTGTTTGTAATTGAGAATTGTCTGTCGATCAACTCTACTTCCTGGGTATTGGATACCGGGTCAGGATCTCATATTTGCAATTCATTGCAGGCACTGAGAAACCGTAGAGTGCTGAAGGAAGGTGATATGATCCTCAGGGTTGCTAACGGAGCTAGCGTGGGAGCTGCGTCCTTCGGGGATTATCACCTAGGATTGACGAGTGGACACATTTTGGTTTTACATAACTGTTATTTTGTACCCAGCTTAACGTGTAATATCATATCAGTTTCCTTGTTATCAAATAAAGGTTATGATTTCACGTTTGTAAGAGATGTTGTCAACATCCACCTTAATCATGGTTTGATTGGGTCCGGTACTCTAAATAACGGCATATATGTGTTAAACCAACTCCAAATTTTCAATGTCCAGAACACACTAAAAAGAAAGTCTCCAGATTTGAATAAAACTTTCTTATGGCATTGTAGACTGGGTCACATCAATGAGAGAAGGTTGACTAAGTTGCATAGAGAAGGATATTTGGACACGTTCGAATATCAAACTTATGACACTTGTCAATCTTGTCTCAAAGGAAAGATGACAAAGACTCCATTCACTGGACAAGGAGTAAGAGCGAGCGAGCTCTTAGGACTCATACACAGTGATGTATGCGGTCCAATGTCTACACATGCGAGAGGTGGTTATTCCTATTTCATTACTTTTACAGATGATTTCTCTAGGTATGGATATGTTTTCTTAATGAAGCATAAATCAGAGGCCTTTGAGAAATTCCTGGAATTCAAGAATGAAGCGGAAAACCAAACAGGCAAAAGTATTAAGACACTGAGATCTGATCGAGGTGGAGAATACTTAAGTGCCGAGTTCCTAGGTTACCTAAAAGAGAAAGGAATTCTCTCTCAGCTTACTCCTCCATACACTCCACAGCACAACGGTGTATCGGAGAGACGGAATCGAACCCTATTAGATATGGTACGATCCATGATGAGTAATGCTGAGTTACCGCGATCTTTCTGGGGATATGCGCTAGAATCAGCGGCATATATTTTGAACAGAGTTCCTACCAAAACTGTGCCTACCACACCATATCAGATGTGGAGTGGGAAGAAACCCTATCTTCAGTATATAAGGATTTGGGGATGTCCAGCTTTTGTCAAAAAGCAGTTTGTGGACAAGCTCGAGGCACGATCAGTAAAATGTATGCTTGTAGGATATCCAAAGAACTCCAAGGGATATTGCTTCTATTACGCAGAAGAACAAAAGGTTTTTGTTTCTCGTAATGCCCATTTTCTAGAACAACAAGTTTTAGAAAAGGATACAAATGGGAGCGAAATAGAACTGGAAGAAATTCCAGAACCACAAGCTGCTACTGAAAGTTTGGTAGAACCAGAGGTTCAAGAAGAACAGAACATTCCCGCACCCCTCCGCAGGAGTAGTAGGCCGTCTCATCCGCCTGAGAGATACTACGGTTTTCTCATAGACGGGGATAGAGAGGATTGCATCATAGATGATGATGAACCTACTGACTTCCAGCAGGCCATCCAGAGCGGCGACTCGGTACGATGGCTAGATGCAATGCGGACCGAGATGGAGTCCATGTACACCAACAAAGTATGGACTTTGGACTTTGCTCCAGATGGGGTAAAACCCATAGGATGCAAATGGATATTCAAGAAAAAGATTGGTGTAGATGGACAGGTGGAAACCTATAAGGCTAGACTTGTTGCAAAGGGTTTTCGTCAAAGACCTGGTTTGGACTATGACGAAACCTTTTCTCCAGTGGCTATGCTCAAATCCATTCGGGTCCTTCTTGCTATTGCTGCCTTCCATGATTATGAAATCTGGCAGATGGACGTAAAGACGGCTTTTCTGAATGGAAATTTAGAAGAGAGCGTCTATATGGATCAGCCAGAGGGTTTCAATCAGAGTGGGAGCAGCGGGAAAGTATGCAAGCTGCTTAAGTCCATTTACGGACTAAAGCAGGCATCGCGGAGTTGGAACATCTGTTTTGATGAGACAGTCAAAGAATATGACTTTATCAAAAATCCAGATGAACCGTGCATATATAGTAAAGTTGTGGCCAGAAGTGTCGTATTCCTCGTCTTGTACGTGGATGACATTCTATTGATAGGAAATGACATTCCTATGCTACAATCTGTCAAAGGATTCTTGTCACACAGGTTCTCCATGAAAGACCTGGGTGATGCCTCTTACATTCTAGGGATCCGGATCTATCGTGATAGATCCAAGAGGATGTTGGGACTTTCGCAGTCCAGGTATATCGACACTGTACTGAAAAGATTCAGTATGGAAGATTCTAAGCGCGGTAATCTACCGGCTTGTCACGGAATCACCCTCTCCAAAGAGATGTCTCCCAAGACTGATTTGGAAAGGGAACGCATGTCTATTATACCCTACGCTTCTGCGGTAGGCTCTATAATGTATGCGATGTTGTGTACCAGACCAGATGTAGCTTACGCACTAAGCGTGGTAAGCCGGTATCAGTCAGACCCAGGGGAGAAACACTGGATAGCAGTAAAGAACATTCTCAAGTACCTGAGGAGGACTAAGGAGATGTTCTTGGTTTACGGCGGAAAAGACCTCAGGTTGGAGGCCTTTGCTGATTCCGGCTTCCAGAGTGATAAGGACGATTCCAAGTCCATGTCGGGTTATGTCTTTACCCTCAATGGAGGGGCGGTGTGCTGGAAGAGCTCCAAGCAGGACACCGTTGCTGACTCGACGATGGAAGCGGAGTATATAGCTGCTTGCGATGCCGCAAAAGAAGCAGTCTGGATGAAGAAGTTCCTAACAGAACTTCAGGTGGTTCCTACCATAGTTGATCCAATACCTCTGTATTGCGACAACAACGGAGCTATAGCTTTAGCGAAGGAACCAAGGTCCCATCAGAAGTCCAGACACATCTTGAGGCGGTATCACCTGATCAGGGAGATCATTGATCGTCAGGAGATCGAGGTTCGGAGAGTTGCTTCAGAAGAGAACATTGCTGATCCATTCACGAAGGCCCTTCCTCAGATTCAGTTCGAGAGGCTGCTCGAGATCATTGGTCTGCGATATGCCAGTACATGGCCCTAGTGCAAGTGGGAGATTGTTAGTGTTTATGCCCTAGAAGGCCATTACTGTATCATACTAGCTTGTATATTACTTAATGGAAGCTTGGGATATTCACATGTATATAACAGTCTTGCTAAACATGGTAGTATGCTACTTGGTTTTTCTATCTTAATATGTGAGTGTACGTATTGATAGAGCTCTTAGGATCTTGCTTGTCTACCAGCGTTGTGATGGCAGTCACACTAGTGGGGGCTGGGTAGTCTACAAGCACATCCTTATTCAGGTCCCCGGTCGTTGGATTATCGAGACAGAGCATCGATACTCCGGAGTAGACTGGTGTGTACGCTTCTCATCCCAGTTGGGGAGATGGTCTGTCCCACAGCCGTCAGTACGTCGTACTGGAGATAGTATACAGGTGCTCGTTAGGTTACGGGTACACCGGACAGGACTCACAGGGAACTGTTGGTTGGTTTGATACCAGTCGTCAGTAAACAGTTCCCAGGTGACATGAGTACAGCGTAGTCCGCAGACTTGACACTGCTACTTCGCCTCGAGTGTGTCCCACTGTTCTTAGATTGCTACCCTACCACGGCTCAAAGGAGTCGTGCAAACAGGTGGCAGTTGGGTGCAGTCCCGAGCACTTGGAGGCAGTGGCGGTTAGACAGGATTCGTCCCTCCCGGTATTGGGAGTAGATATCGTGCTGTGTCAGAGAGCCATTACGCAAAGTCCCTGGCCAGGGCAAGCGAGATTTGCTGGTAGGTTCCAGTAGTTTCTCAGGGTGTAATGGGCTTTACTCCGACACGACTTATACCGCTATTAGGGGACTGACGCTTGCCGCCCCCCTAGGCCCGATATGCGATAGTCTTGGACGAACGGACCGGACTGTATGGAGATTGTCACATCAGACTCAGTAGGAGTTCGGATGGGTTTACTCATCGGCCTTCTTATCGACAACTACCTGGGGACCGTTACGTACAGCTAGTGCCGCTTGCGGTCTGTGGTTAAACCCACAGTCAGCGTAGTAGTCGAGTCTCTAGAGTCCCACACAGAGAGTTTCCTACTCCAGGCGAAACGATATAGAGGTTGCATGGTTTTGCGACAAAGGGTTCGGACGCATACGTGCGTTTACGCGCGTACGACTTTCGGACAGTTTTTACCAGTCGGCTTTGGTTTAAGCCAGTTACTGGTATCCGGTTATTGGATTTTTACAGTCTAAAGTTTTTCCGTATTTTTGCGGATTGGAGGGGCGTTCTCGTAATTACTCAAGAAGCTTCTAGAAGATGTGACTAAGGAGGTTTCTTTTGGATAAGAGAGTGAGTCATGGTGGTGATTCATTCATTTCATTAATGCACATTTATTGCTTAATGACTCATGCTAATGAATCACCACTAGATATTTCATGAAGCATGCTTATTCATTTCTTTTTTATTCATTATTGAAAAATAAGAATGCTTCATAATATTATGATACACTCTCTCTCTTCTCTCATTATCTAATCTCACATTCTCTCTCCTCAAGCTCTCATCTTCAAACCCTAATCCTTAATCCTCATGTGTTGAGATCAAAGGATTAGTTAGACTAAACAATCCATAACCTTCACTCTACATCATCCTTTCATCTTTGATTAGCAATCAAAGTTGATTAGTTACCTCAAGTTAGAGGTTTAGCTTGGAGTTTCGCTCTCGGGTGGATCGTCTACTACCTAGAGAAGGTCGAGGAGAACAAAGGAGGACACAAAGACGAAGGACTTGTTTCGATCGGTATAATCCCTTAACACTATAGTTTAGTTTAGCTATGTGTTTGGTTATTATTTGTTTAGCTTCGATTCAAGCGGTTAGTCGATGTTCGTTGTTTAAACTTGATCGTTTTTGAAAATTCCGCCTCCCCACAAGTACTGGGGTGTACTACATCGACTTACACCTACAAGCCCCCTTATTATATTAACTACATCCATAAAATAATCTAGATCTATATTTTTGCATTCTTCCTTAACGTAGATCTAGAAACCATTCTTCAAAATTCTTTATCCCTCCTCTCTTTCTCAACACATCTAAAGTAAGAGTAAAAGGTTCTACATTTCCCAGAGGACGACCCGTACTCACCTCGGTCTAGCTATACGCGACACCGTTCTGATTGCGGTTAAACTACAAAAACACTCTTTCGAATCAATCAAATGACGCCGTTGCCGGGGATACGTGCGTAATTTTTTATTTTTTCTATTTGTGTTGAATTCTTAGACGATTCATATCATTATTAAAACAAAACTGCCAATTGCATATTTAACGATTTGTGTGTGAATTTTGTGAGGGAATCTGGAGTCACGGACTTGAGGAAACAGGAGATCTAGGGTTTCACACTTCTCTGGTATATTTCTTAACTCCTTCTCTCTCCTCTCAAATGCAATAAAATCTATTTTCTGCAGGATTCTTTACAAAATAGCGCCGCTCAAAAATCTTTTTGCAAAAGTTTTGTGATTGGTTTTGTTTTGCATATTTTAATACGGACTTTAAGGGGCAAAGACCAAATCAAGAATAGGTGGGGATTTCATCACCCTTCCTAAGCCCCATAAATCACAAACCAAGCATCTGCATCAACCCTACAATAATTTAAAAAATATCTAGACCAGACTCTAAGGACTGTCGCGCTCATTAAGGACAAAGGAAGATCGTTGGTAATCTATCGCTTATCCGCATTACTTTTGTAGTGCCTAGGCAAGTGTGTCCAAGGCGAGTAGTTACTTAATTAGGACCACTACTTTCGTAGTGGGGAGCCTCCCACTCATCTGGCACTTACCTGGCTACAAGGGTAGCAACGAGGCGGTAGAGGATTGATCATGCGGCTTGTCCTTTGGAAGTCTAGGAGCGGTCTAGAGACTGGACCTAGGTAACCTTAGTTCTAGGGTTGCTTGTGCATCTTAGGAAGATTTGTCTTGAGTCCCACTTTTTCAAAACAAGCCAATTTTAAATCACACACACGCTGCCACTTGCACTAAACCCGCTTAGTGCATGCTCGGCTGGACACGGGATCCTAGTGCCCGTCTTGTCCGCGTTCCTGCTATCGACGCCGAAGTCGGTATTTCTTCATGTTCTTTTCCCCCACCACACACGACCGAGATGGACTGCACTCCTTCAGATTATAACACCACGCTGCCACCGCCCGTAGGTGAGCAGAATCCACCACGCATCTCTCTCCAAGAGAGATGATATCCAATCCGTGGTTCTCTTCCCACTTTTATATCTCTTCCACCACCTAACAGGGATAATTTCGAAATTAAACCCCACTACATCAATCTGCTGCCCAAATTTCACGGGCTTGAGTCGGAAGACGCGTACGTTTTCATCACCAAATTCGAAAACGTATGCGCAATGATGGGTACTTCACAATTGACTTTAGATGCTATGCGCTTGCGTCTTCTCCCATTCATACTGTGCGACTTGGAAGAAAAATGGCTTTACAATACTGCCGCACACTCTATCACTAATTGGGATGAATTCGTCATAGCATTTCTTAAGAAGTTTTACCCAAACCATAAGACTGCACGTATTAGGAGCGAGATCAACCAGTTCACCCAGCTTCCCAATGAACCATTTTGGAAGTGCATTGAACGTTTCAAAGATCTGCTTGTCCAATGTCCTCATCATGGAATCAATAGATGGGATTTATGTCGGATTATATATGAGGGCATTAATTCAGCGACAAAGCAGATGCTTGAAACAATGTGTCAATGCAATTTCATGTCTAAAGATGACGGTGAAGCTTGGAAGTATCTGGAAGACCTCGCTGAACACACTTTGCAGTGGGAAAGCATAAGACCACCTTCATCTAGGGGAGGTGTTCACCAGCTCGATGTTTCCATCGCAGTGAAAGCCGAAATGGCAGCGATGCAGAAGAAACTCGACACTATTGAGAGCAGATTCTCATCAGCCTCCCTAAATCAGGTTACGCTTCCTGAGACCGTCTGTGCTTGCTGTTCGGATCCTTCACACTTAACGGAAGAATGTCCTATGAATGCATCGTTTCGAGCTAATGTTGCTTTTCAGTTGCGACCTAGAAACGACCCTTATTTTTCCACATACAATCAAGGATGGAGGAATCATCCTAACTTTGCTTGGAATCAAAACCAACAAAGCAATTATCAAAGACCTCCTCAACAGCAACCACAACCACAGAATCAGCCCCCCTTTCAGTCACAGAATTTCCAAAATCCGGCCAACATTTCTACACCACAGGTGGCTGGTACTGACAACTCACTTGCACAAACTTTGGATATGTTCATGAAACAATCCATGCAATTGTCGGCTGAGATGAAGTCTTCTATTGATACCATAACGAAAAACTCCGCCTTCCATGGTGAGAGTATTAAATCATTAGAAAACCAAATCGCATAGTTAAACGCCGCAATGAGTGCGAGAGAGAAAGGGAAACTCCCATCTCAACCCCTACCGAATCCTGGCCATTCGCAAAATTATAATGTGAATGCCATTACTACGTTGAGATCGGAGAGAGAGCTGAATAACCGAGTGGGTGAGCAATTTGATGTTAGTGACACATTTGATACCCCATCTTCTTCTTTTTCTTCCCCTAATTCGTCTAGTCTTCCACCTTCATCCGAGCCTATTCTCCGTTTTCCCCAAGGATCGAACATTTCGCCAAATCTATCAAAGTCGATTCCCACTCCAGTTTTGGGATCGAATCCGTCTCCACAGTCTTCTCCACAAACGTTGGACCCAAAACTTATTGATCAAGCTCCATTTCCAAAACTATTAAGGGCCAACAGACCTAACCCGCAAATGGAGAAGATTGTGGAAATGTTTAAGCAAGTTAGCGTGAATATTCCCCTCCTAGATGCTATTCAACAAGTCCCATCTTATGGAAGAATCCTTAAAGACTTGTGCACTAGGAAGAGAAAAACTCAAGTACCTAAGAAGGTTTTCATGACGAGTAATGTTAGCACCGCTTTTACCCAACGAATACCAAAGAAACGTAAGGACCCCGGCTGTCCTACAATCTCTATTTCTATTGGGGGTAGTAAAAATATTAATCATGCTTTACTCGATCTAGGCGCTAGCGTTAACTTGCTTCATTATTCAGTATACGAGCAGTTAGGAATTGGAGAGTTAAAACCCGCCCATTGTACTCTCCAGATAGCAGACCGATCTATCACCAAACCTCGGGGAGAACTAGAGGATGTGTTTATTAAAGTCGGGGAATTCATATTTCCCGTGGACTTTATTGTTTTAGATACACAACCTGTGGCAAACCCACGCAATCAAATCCCGGTGATACTTGGTCGACCCTTCCAAGCAACTTCTAACGCTGTGATTAATTGTCGTAACGGTTCTATGAACTTATCCTTCCAGAAAATGACAATTGAGCTTAATATTTACAAGCTAAGAAGTAAGCCATCAGAACCTTCTGCTCATTTGCTGGATGTTTGTTCTGTCCACGAGATAGCTTCCGAAAGCTGCATGGATGAGGAACTTTGCTTTGATGTTCTCGACAACACTAATGAGATATCGTTTGATCTTGCAGCACTTCACTGTGAGGATATGTTCAATGAGTCCGACCTTGAGATTGAACCTGTTGACTCGTTGCAAAAGTCAGCAGCACTTTCCGAGTCAATACCTTATGCAAGTTTTGAACCTCTTAAGGAGTCCGAATATCATTCCGTTACCCCTCCTTCTATTGTCTCTCCGCCAATTCTTGATCTCAAACCGCTACCTTCTCATCTTAATATGCATATTTAGGAGAGAATGAGACTTTGCCAGTGATTATATCCGCTTCTCTAGCCGTAGAGCAAGAGAATGCACTTTTGGCAGTGTTGAGATCGAATCAGCAAGCATTTGGTTGGACAATGGCCGACATCAAAGGGATTAGTCCCTTAATTGTTGAACATCACATACATCTGATGGATGAAGCCAAACCAACCCGAGACCCACAAAGACGGTTAAATCCCGTTATGAAGGAGGCGGTAAAGAAAGAAATCGTCAAGTGCCTTGATAGTGGAATAATTTACCCCATATCTGATAGTCAATGGGTAAGTCCAATTCATGTGGTCCCTAAAAAGTCTGGCATCACGGTCATCACTAATGAGGCTAATGAGTTAGTCTAAACACACACCCAAACTGGGTGGCGCGTATGTATTGATTACAGGAAACTCAATGCCGCTACGAGGAAAGATCACTTCTCTCTACCTTTCATTGACCAGATGTTAGAACGATTAGCGGGACACGATTACTACTGTTTCTTGGACGGATACTCTGGTTACAACCAGGTCCCCATCGCCGAAAAGGATCAAGATAAAACCACTTTTACTTGTCCTTTCGGAACTTTTGCTTATAGACGCATGCCCTTTTGGTTATGCAACGCTCCCACTACATTTCAGCGGTGCATGATGGGGATATTTTCAGATATGGTGGAAAATTTTCTAGAAATTTTTATGGACGATTTCTCCATTTTTGGGGACTCCTTTGAGAACTGCCTTCGTAATCTTGACGCGGATCTTACCCGCTGTAAGGATAAGAACTTGACTTTGAATCGGGAAAAAAGCCATTTTATGGTCCAAGAAGGTATTGTACTTGGACATATAATTTCACGAAAAGGCAATGAGGTTGAAAGAGCTAAAATAGATGTCATTCATAACCTCCCTCGTCCCAACCGCGTCAAAGATATACGATCCTTCCTTGGCCATGCAGGATTTTATAGGAGATTTATTAAGGACTTTAGCAAAATTGCTAGACCCTTAACCCTTCTATTGGACAAGGACACTACATTTCACTTCGATTCGGATTGTGAGGCTGCTTTTGAATCGCTTAAAGAATCACTCACTACAGCCCCCGTTCTATCATCTCCGGATTGGAACCACCCGTTCGAGCTTATGTGTGACGCATCAGATTTTGCTATTGGTGCTGTCTTGGGACATCATATTGATAAGATGCCACATGTAATTTACTATGCAAGTAGGACCTTGAATGATGCACAAATAAATTACACAACTACCGAGAAAGAACTCTTGGCAGTTGTATTTGCATTAGAGAAATTCAGGCCCTACTTGATTGGCTCGCCTATTGTGGTTTACACAGATCACTCCGCCCTACGACATCTTTTAACGAAGAAGGATGCAAAGGCCAGGCTAATACGTTGGATCCTATTGTTACAAGAATTTGATCTTGTCATCAAAGACAAGAGTGGATGTGAAAACGTTGTAGCCGACCATCTTTCACGCATCACTTCTTTACCAACTGTAACCATGCCGATAAATGACTCATTTCCTGACGAACAGGTCTTGAATATATCCTACGAACCTTGGTTCGTGGATATCATGAACTATCTTGCTACGGGACTTATTCCTAGTGATTGGTCGAAACAAGACAAACTTCGATTTCTATCCCAAGTAAAATATTTTTACTGGGATGAACCTTATCTATTCAAGTATTGTTCCGGTCAAATCATTCGCAGGTGTGTCCCTAACGATGAATTCAAGAGCGTGTTATCATTTTGTCATGATCAGGCATGCGGCGGTCACTTTGGACCTCGAAAAACGGCGGAGAAAGTTTTGCAATGTGGCTTTTATTGGCCAACATTATTTAAAGATGCATTTGAACATTGCAAAACTTGTCCGCGATGTCAGCATTTGGGTCGTATTTCACGAAGGAACGAGATGCCGCTCCAACCTATATTGGTTGTGGAAATATTTGATGTTTGGGTTATTGATTTTATGGGCCCTTTTCCCAACTCCTTTGGGAATCTATATATCTTGTTAGCGGTTGATTATGTCTCGAAATGGGTGGAAGCTATACCGTATCGCACTAATGACAACAAATTTGTCATTAAGTTCCTTAAAGAAAATATCTTTTCGCGATTCGGACACCCTCGCGCTATCATTAGCGACAACGGGACACATTTCTGCAATAGGTCTTTCGAGGCCTTGATGCGGAAATATTCAATCACTCACAAGCTTTCTACGCCCTATCATCCCCAAACAAGAGGGCATGCTGAGATCTCAAATAGGCAAATCAAACAGATATTAGAGAAGACGGTTTCTAAGAACCGTAAAGATTGGTCAACGAAATTGACGGATGCTGTTTGGGCATTCCGCACCGCTTATAAGACCGATCTTGGTATGTCTCCAGACCGCCTTTTGTTTGGGAAGGCATGCCACCTTCCTGTCGAGATCGAACATAAAGCAATGTCGGCTATTAAAGAGCTTAATTTTGAACTTGATCATGCAGGCAGCTATCGGTAGCTGCAGTTAAATGAGCTAAGCGAACTCCGCGATGAAGCTTACGATAATGCGGTGATAGTAAAGAACAGGACTAAAGTGTTCCACGATAAAAATCTTTCTAGAAAAACCTTCACATCGGGGCAACAAGTCCTTCTTTACGATTCCCGTCTCCATCTTCATCCGGGTAAGCTTAAATCTCGTTGGAAAGGACCTTTTGTGGTGCGGTATGTACACCCGCATGGGGCAGTTGAAGTCGAAAATTTGAAAAACGGTTCAATTTTTAAAGTAAATGGGCATAGATTAAAACCGTATTTTTCTGCTGACCCCGCGGAGGAGCTCCTGTTTTTATAGGAGCCGTTTTATCAAAACTAAATTTCCACCGCCTCACCTCCATATTTTTGTAACATTTTCTCATTTTAAGAATGGAGGTGAGTAAAAAAATGATTTGATTGAATATCTGTGCGTGTCAAAGAATATGTTTGGTGGAATTTTTCATTATTTTACCCCTTGTATATCTCCCTTAGTATACAGGTCCTTATTCTCAAAAGGCTACATCAGTGAGGACACTGCTAAAAATAGGTTTGGGGGGAGGTTTGTATTCACTAAATTATCTTTGACACTGGGCATTAAAAATTTTTATAATAAAAGAATAGAAAGTGAAAAATTACATCCAAAAGATAGGAATAGTTTAAGAAAACCAAGAAAATTAGAAGTTTTCTTAAACGAACTGGTAATAAGTAGTTATGAGCCGTTGTCCCAAGGGTTAGTAAGATGAAGGAAGTCACTAATCTGAGGATAAAAATAAGTCTCAAAAATATTTTCTATTCTGGAAGCCAAACATTTGAATGGTGATACCCTACTTTATGCACTTACACACGTCTTGAAACTCGGTATAGTAGAGGATACCTTGAAATGCTCTTGTCTAAAAGCCAAAGTATGAAGGAAATGAAAAAAAAATGAATGAATAAAATATAAAATGGTGAAGAAAAAAATGAACACTTGTTTTGTTATCGCCAAGACAGCAATAAAAAAATATAGTGAGGGTGCTTCATCACCTAGTGCCTTAGACCAACTGGTCTGGGAGTCACTGCTAAGCCTTAGGTGGTGCAAGACGAGGAAAATACTATCACCTAATCAGCAGGCACATAAGTAATCGGTCCGTTTGTACCTCAAGAAGTATTAACGGTCGCATGAAAATGTGTGAGCAAATCTAAATATTTCATCAAGTTAAAAAGTACTGAGGTAGATGGACAAAAGTATGATAGCTTGAATTGAATTCTCCGAGTGTAGCGATGTCCATTTCACACACGTAGGGGTATATGATCGATGTTTGGATGAAAGGTAGGAATGAAGAATAAAGACGATGTTTTATTGAGGGATGATGTGATTTCTAACATTTTTTCATGACTATTAAGATAGGGCTCATGACAACTGAAAAACTAGTATAGTTGGAAACTCTTATTTTCAAAGTCTTTCTTTTATGGTTCTTATCTTTATATGTAAATTTCACCATCTCTCTTTTGTTATTGGATTTTGTGGGTGTAATCCGCTGAAAACCCTCAGGAGACAACACTCCTCCTACTAGGGACACCTAGAGGTTTAACGGCTTGTTGCACATGCTCAGTGCAATCGTGTTGTCTACGAAAGTGTGCTTAGCTTTCTCCTTTCTTTTTCTCCTTCTCTTGAATAAACTAGCTTGCTCGGGAAGATCAAAGATAAGTTTGGGGGTATTTGTTCAGTTGATAAAACTGCACATTTAATATGACATTTTTCCTACTATTATTATATAATAAAAGGTGTTTATTATAATATATGATACATATGAGGGTTTATCTGTAAAAATACTATTTTCATGTGTTTATATATTATAAATAACATTTTGTAGGAAAAGTAAGCATATAATATCCATGTAACATTTGGCCTATTTAAATATGCTTACCTTATTAATACCTTTGACCAATTCTTAATGGTTAAGTTAATATCTTAATAAAACAAAATCTACTAATATTGTTTGTTGAGTTATTGTATAGAATTTTCAGGACTGAAATCAAGAAAATCAAAGTTGGCAGATCAAATCTACCAAAGATATTCAAGAAACTAATTCTGGTAGAAATGTAGAAAAGATTTTCAAAGTCTAGATACTCAAAAGATCACCAAGTGTTACAGAGATGAAGCTACAAAAATTAGAGGCCATGATCTCACCAAAAGGGGGTGGATCCGCGGCCAAACTTATCCAATGGCCGCGGTTCCACCGTGGATTTGAAGAGTTGAGATATGAGATTGTGGTGGTTAGGATCCTAACAACTAGTTTCCATATTATGAAACTAGGGTTCTGGCTCTGTGATTATAAATAAGGACAGAGAGCCTCTTGGAAAAATCATCAAGCCGACGAGATCACGAAGTCCAAGACGGCTCACGCATCCAGGATGCTCATGAACTGTTCGTCTACCTCCTTGGAAGAGATCGAGAAGCAAACTAGTCTTTGTAATCATTTTCTAAGGAATCAAAGTGTAATGAATATTGTTGATTAATAAAGGTAGCTTTCTTTTTCTTATTCTATTTCTTCGTAGTTTAATTATGCATTTTCTCTCCATCTCTTTTTCTCCCAACATGCGCGAGTAATTCTCCGCTATTTAGGGTTCGTAGGATTAGGGTAGGCTAATGGATGATGAAGATCCCTAAACCCTTTTTAAGTCCTATAAAGTTTATGAACTTTATCAAAAGAATTATTAACATCCTAATTGGGCGTGCTAACAATTCTTTGTTAGTTCCGACCGCGATTAGAGATTAGATTAATGATTGTTTTGGTAAAGGCTAGATATGAATGGAGTTCCATGAAGAGATAAGGGTTAAGAGTGGGATTCCTTTTTCCTTCAGAAACCTTAATCTACACGCATCACCGTCGTTCTAGTTTTAAATCTATTAAAGGATAAAAGGGTAACTTTTAATTAATCGTCCATGACTACTAAATCCCAACGAACCCTACAAGCCCCCTTATTATATTAACTACATCCATAATATAATCTAGATCTATATTTTTGCATTCTTGCTTAACGTAGATCTAGAAACCATTCTTCAAAATTCTTTATCCCTTCTCTCTTTCTCAACACATCTAAAGTAAGAGTAAAAGGTTCCACGTTTCCCAGAAGACGACCCGTACTCACCTCGGTCTAGCTATACGCGACACCGTTCTGATTGCGGTTAAACTACAAAAACACTCTTTCGAATCAATCACACTCCCACTCACAATTTCTATTATCATTATAAAAAATCTTTTCTCTTTCCTCAAGTGAGCTCTCATGCTAACTCTCTCCTTCTTCTTCTTCCTCTCTAAAACCCTAGCGTCTCATGTGTTGAGAATTAAGGGTTAGTAAGACTAAGCAACCCAAAATCACACTCTACTCACTCTAGGTTACTTAGTTTAGCAAGCCATGTGATCTAGTTGCCTCAACTTGGAGGTCAAGCTCAAGGTTGGAACTTTCGGGTGGATCTTCTTCGACTTCGAGAAGCCTACGACGAGGTGCTATCCATTTCCACTCCAAGGAGCCCGCGAGGTGAAGGAGGACAGCGAGAAGACAAGAAGGACATGATTCTACGAGGTATAACATTCATCCAAGTAGTTAAACCTCATATAGATTGCTAGCTAGGGTTTTATGTTCGATCCATACTAAAGTCGATGTTGCGAAGCCCGTAAAAATCATTTTTTACTTATTCCGCCTCCCCGCGAACACGTGGGGTGCAGAACGTTGATTAACAGCCAAGGACAGAGTTAAAAAACTCTTAAAAGAGCAAAGATATGTTCAAAACTCGAGAGGCGGCGCCTCACATGTTTGCCACGAGGGCACTAGAGTTAAAAAATCCTAAAAGAGCAAAGTTATGTTCAAAACTCTAGATGCATCCCTCATGTGTTTGCCGCTTGGGCGCCAGCGCCAGAGTTAAAAAAACTCTTCAATGAGCAGAGCTCTATTCAAAACTCAGGAGGCAGCGCCTCACGTATTTGCCATGAGCGCGCTGGTACGACAGTTAAAAAACACTTAAAAGAGCAAAGCTCTGTTCAAAATTCAAGAGGCAGCACCTCATATGTTTGCAACGAGGGCACCAGCGCCAGAGTTAAAAACTCTTAAAAGAGCAATGCTCTGTTCAAAACTCAAGAGGCAGTGCCTCACGTGTTTGCCACGAGGGGACCAACGCCAGAGTTAAAAAACTCTTATTGGCGCCGCACGTATACAACAAGTGAGCGCCGGCGCCTGGTAGAATTAAAAATCCTACTCTCTGTTAAACAGAGTCGTTGGATCAAAGATCCAACGGAGATAATAAATCATCATAATGCAGAATTAAATTCTGTTGAGGAAATATTCCTCAAATCTTTCTAAAGAAGAAAGATTACTCTATGTAAAACAGAGTACCGTTAGATTAAAAATCCAATGGCGATTGAAGAATCACCGAGCTACAGAATAAATTTCGTGTGGGAAAATATTTCCCTAATCTTCTTAAAAACAATAAAAGTACCTTCTAAAAAAATTAAAGTCCTTGGATCAAAGATCCAACGGTGGATAAATCCCCAAATCAATTAGGATCTCTCAATAAGAGATTTCTTCAACTAATCAACAGACATGCCTCTATTATATAGAGAACCCAAGACTTCAAGTCTAATATAGAGGAACCCCGCCATAAGCTTCGGAAAAAAAAGCTCCAAGGTTCAAAAAGGAAGAAAGAAGAAGATCTCCCTTCTTAGAGAAAGAACTCTAGGTAAATAAAAAAGAAGAGAGATCAAAGCATCTTATTTACCTATTAAAGGGTTTAACCCTTTTAAAAAGAAGAACCTGGTTCTTTCTCTGGATCTAAGATCCACAAGACAAGTCTCCCACAAGTTAAGGATTTAATTCTCATCGGGACGAACTTGTTCTTGGAGATCAAAGATTCAGAAAAGAACAAGGAAATTGAACTCCTCAGAACAAAATATACAAGGAAGAACCCAGCGCCTCGCGTGTCCCTCACGTGGGCGCTACAAAATAAGAAGTGCTTAGCGGCTGGCGCCCAGCGCCTCACGTGCCCATCATGCGGACGCTATAAAATAAGGAGTGCTTAGGACTCAGTGGCTGGCGCTCAGCGCCCAGCGCCTTACGTGCCCTTCATGTGGGTGCTACAACATAAAGAGTGCTTAGCACTCAGTGGCTGGCACTTCATGTGACCCTCACGTGGGTGCCACAGAACATAAAAGTGCTTGAAACTCATCATCCAGCGTCTACAGCCAAGCGCCTAGCGCCTCATGTGCTTCGCACGTGGGCGCCATAAAGAGTGCCCGGCTCTCCATATAAAGACAAAAGAAAAGAGAGTGTAAAGTGCGAGCGTCAGAACTCACATAAGTGCTCTGCACTTTTTTCAAGGAAAAGCGGTAGAGCCCAGACCAGTTCTTAGCACTTCTTTTCAAAATAAAAAGAAAACTGAGTGGGTCAAGCCTTAGTTGGCTAGGTCCCTAATTCAGATCAACTGAGCCCCATGGGTTCATGGCATTCCAAACATGATTCATGTTCATCCCACATTTCCTAAGTTAATCTTAGTCCCCCAAAAATGTCTAATGATTCTTAGATGGTCCACCATGATCTCTTCCCTCAGACACGGGAATTGGTTCAAGAGTACATCTCTCCATACCTCTGATGCATGTCGTTGTAATTCCTCAACGTCTTCAGAAAGGTGGCGGGTCCCGACAACCAACTGTTTTTTGGGCACACTTCCCAAGCTGATGTGCACACCTTAAACCAAATCACACCCCAATTGGGTGTATCCCATGACTTTGTTGGGTTACGCCAGCGCTCCGGCCATCAATCCGTGGCCAAATGTAGGAAAAAAATTTAATAAACCGGCGCTAACGGAACCCGATTCCCCAGATCGACCATTAACCCTACACTAGTTATATGCAAAGGAGTTTAGAAAGGTTATACCGAATGATCCGTGTCCTTTGGTCTTCAACCTTCATCCCAAGCTCCTCATGGCTTCCTTGAACAAGTTTGATCTCCGGTCTCCCCCCATCGAAGACGATCCACCTTGAGAGTATGTAATACGGGCTCCAACCTCAAATCCAAGGCAACTCGAGTACCTAGTTCGCTACCCTAGATAGCCAAGATGAAGTAGAGTGTGTGTAGGATTACTTTGTCTCAATACACACTTGGTTTCTCAACACATGAGACAATAAGGCTGGAGGTAGAAGAAGATGCCATGGAGAGAAGAGTGTGAAGCAATTTTTAGCAAGTTAAGAAAAATGGGCCGCCGCCTTTTTCTTATGTAGTTATTGTGTGTTTGTGAGTTATTTGTTGTGTGCTAGCAACTATAGAAAAAAGCTGAAGAATAAATATCCACTTGCTCACAACAAATATCTTACACAACAAACCAAAACCCTAGCATGTCACCATGAATCACCACATGACTCATCTTCATGAGTCACCAAGTGCACAGGCTAGAATCAATGCCAAAAAATGAGTTGCACTCACCACTCAATAAACATTTAAAATAAATGCTTAATAGAAAAAGAAGTGGCAACATCTAAAGTAATCCTGTAATAGAATTACAAGAATACCCCTCATCCATATATACATAACCGCATCCGTATTCCGAAAGAATACGAATACAACGTGACGAAAATAATCCAACAATATAATACTAGGATCCGGCTTAAACCAAAGCCCACCAGTATTATCCGTCCGAATCACGATTCGTGCACAAGTGCACGTATATGATCGAACCCTGACATAAAACCATACGGCACCTGCAACGTTTCGCCTGAAGCAGGGAAACCCTCTATGTAGGAATTTAAAGACTCGTCAAAATGCCGGCAGTGGGTTTAATCACAAGCACGTCAGCGGCACTAGCTGTACGTAACGGCTACCCAAGTATTCAGCGAAAGGTAGGATGACGAGCAAACTCATCCAGAAACCCCTACTGAGCCTGACAGTGACAATATTCATACAGTCCGGTCCGTTCGTCTATGAGTATCGCATATCGAGTCTAGGGGGAGGATAAAGTCAGACCACTAATAACTTGACATTTAGTGTAGGTATGAAACCCATCACCGTGTGAGAAACTACCAATCCTAGATCAGTAATTCCTGACTACCTTGGCTAAGGATTTCTGGTGATGGCTACCCGTGCACAACGCGATATCAACCCCTAATACCAGGAGAGACGAATCCCCTGATGATCCGCTCACTGCCTCCATGTGGCTCGGGACTGTACCCAACTAAAACCTGTTTGCACGACTCATTTGAGCCGTGGTAGGGTAGTAATAAAAGCACAGTGGGAACTTACACGAGACAAATGACGATCTCAGGTCGATAGGCTAACCTGTACACATATCACCAGGGAAATGCTATCTGACCATAGGTATAATACCAACTGGCAGGTTCCCGGTGAGTCCGTCCGGTGTACTCATAACCCAATGAGCACCTGTATACATCTTAGGTGAAAAAACTGACACCAATGTCTTGTGACACCGGCCACCCCCCCTCGTTGGGGTCTCGATCAGTATACACTATTCTACTCTGGATTATCGATGCCCGGTCTCGAAACTCCCACGACTAGGGACATTTAAGGATGTGCTTATAGACCCCAGCTCCCATGTATATGATCCCCATCATACTGCTAGCAGTCAAGCAAGAATCTTATGGGCTCTATCAACATGTTATAGTGATCTGTAAAGCCACCTAAATCAAGTACATGATGATAAAGACAAACCAGATAACATACCATCATCTCGAGTAAGACTGTTCTACCCATATAGGTCTTCCCTCAATCATCGCTATCACGTGCCTGCGATCCAATAATTGACTTGAGGGCACTATAGCCAACAAACTTCACCTCCAAAATGGTGATCTACGGACCGTAACGTCCTTAAACTAAACTCTGCGGACCGCAACGTTCTCAAACTACCACGGACCGTAACCTCCTTAAACTAAACTCTACGGACCGCAACGTTCTCAAAACTACTACGGACCGTAACATCCTTAAACTAAACTCTACAGACCGCAACGTCCTCAAACTACTATGGACCGTAACGTCCTTAAACTAAAAACTCTACGGACCGTAACGTCCTCAAACTACTACGGACCGTAACGTCCTTAAACTAAACTTTACGGACCGTAACGTCCTCAAACTACTACGGACCGTAACGTCCTCAAACTAAGACCCTCACCTCAAAAATGGTGATCTACGGACCAAAACTTCCTTAAACTAACAATGGACCGTAAAGTCCTTAAACTAAAACAATGGAGCCCAAATGCTCTTTTGTTGGATCCGAATGATCCTAAAACCCCGTTAAGAAGATCTTAGTCTCAAATTGGACTAACGTATGCTTAACAAAAATTTAAGTTGATCTTAATCTTAAACAAGATTAGTGATCCTTAAATCAACCCAAACACAAATCTAAGATATACGGATTCGGACTAATCCACGCCCTACGAGCGACAACATAAACTAGTCTCCGTATACAATCCACGGGCAACCAAAAATAAAACAACACACACGACACGAAGTGAACTTCTGGAGCAGGAGAAAGTGGTTATCGCGATGCGGTAATATAATTAACTGTAGGGGCTTACGCCTGTAGGGGAAGAGCGTCCCCACAATCAAAAACCCCTCACAAATGGAGGGGATTCTGAAGAAGTCTGCTACAACGGCCGCATCTGTCCAAACCTCCGATATATGGTGCCATAAATCAACTTGGCAACTTCGGAGAGGTGGACGGATAAATCCAAATAGCATCTGCCCCTAAATTTTGGCAAGAAGACCCATCCCGGTTCGTCTCTATTTTCGGCGGTGAACAGATTCCGGAACGCCCGGTAGGACCTTTTCCTCTTTTCACTCCACACTTAGTGTGTCGTGTTCGTGAACAAATCGCAGTTTACTATGGTTTCCCCTGGATTCGAGGTACTAAGATTTGGTGTCTTGCACCTGTGCAGAGAAAAGAAGATCAATGGCTTCCGAGTGTACCTGCATCATCAACTTTCGCTCCATCCCAAATAGAGAGTGAGTTATGAGCCCTAAGCGGCCTCCATCTTTGCAATGCCAGTGGAGCAGGTGACTCAAGCCACCACTAGACTGTTCTTTTGGATCATGATCCCGCCAGCAAGCTTCAGTGCTCCAGTGCCACTACATGAAGCTCCCAAGAAGCCGGTCTTCGATCGACTTGCAATCTCCACGGCCTCTCTCAACTGGTTGTCCAAGTCTTACACCTAAGTCTTCAACAGACTGAGCCAAAGCTCCAGCGGGCCTGCAAAGAGGCTCGCAATACCTGAAGGGGTTATCCTGAAATGGATAGCCATTCCAACTCCGGCGGATAAAGTCGTCGACAGGGCTTCTCCTGCTAAAGGATCGGTCTTCGCAAGATTGGCCGTTCCAACTCCTACTTCTGGCGAAGTCATCAAGACTGCCTCCCCTACCAAAAGGTCGGCCTTCAAAAGATTGACCGTCCCATCTCAACGGACGTCGGTCTTCAACAGGCTGGCACCAGTAGTAGCCCTTCATCAGAGCAGGGGGCATGATGAAGCCACTCTCACAACTGAGGCAATCCCATCTGCAAGGCATGCTCGACGTCGCCACTGGCGCTGAGTGAGAAGAGCTGGGGGAAACTCCCCCTCTGGACTTACTCCACCAGCTCCGACGGTGGAAGTCGACGCTGCTGTTCCAACCGGGAATAGCTTTGAAACGCTAAGGAGGGTGCGGCGGAACTCCCCAACCATGGTGCTGAAGAAAGATATCCTTTTTGTTTGAGCAGAAACAATCGGCTCCACCTGTTGAAAACATGATACAGGAAAAGCCAGAGCAACCCCTCAGCGGATGTCCTCCTGAATCCACAGAGTCTGGTGGAAAGTCTAAGATTCTGTGATCAGCAAGAACTACTCTCGCCAACTGAAGAAAACAAAGGCTCGGCAAGAGGAGGACCTGTAAGTCTACGTTACCCACCCCGGTGCTTACGGGGAGGCGGAATAGGTAAAAAAAACAATTTTTTGACACAAGGTAACATGGACTAATAACTTGAGGATCTTTGCCAAACCATTGCTAACAAACTACACGAGGTTCTATCTACTATGCAAGGAGATTATACCTCATGCTACTGGTCTTTCGGGTCTTCTCCGCTATCCTCTTCGTCTCCGTAGGCTCCATGAGTCGATCCGGATCTTGGTCACCTCCGCGGCCTCCTTGAGTCGAAGACGATCCACCCGAGAGTCTATAGTCCGAGCTCTACCTCAAGCCGAGGTAACTAGGGCAACAAGTATACTACTCTTGATGTCCTAGGTGATGTAGAGGAAGAAGATAGATTTGTTTGTCTTTTTAGTTTCTATTTTTCTCAACACATGAGAGCTATAGAAATTTCTAGTGAGGAGGAAGAAGAAGAACCATGGGAGCTCTCTTTTGATGAGAGAGAAAGCCAAAGAGATAATGATCATTGAAAAATATATTTAGTAATCTTTTATCATGATAATGTTGATGGATCCCCTTGATTTGACCATTATCATCTCAAAGATAAATCCAAAACAATAAGAAGGATCTAGTGCTCTCAAAAAATCCAAGTCAACAATAGTCAACTAGGTCAAAAGGTCAAGCAAGGTCAAATGGTCAAACCAACAAGCCATCATAAAATTATCATTAAAAAGATTAATAAACATTTTCCCCACCACACAATGGTTTTGACCAAGTCAATGGTCGAAACCCTAAAGAGGCAACTTCTTATTTGCACCTCACAACCGTGCATACACACCCGCATCCGCATTACGTAGAACACGAATACTCAGAAGACAAAACTGATCCATCTATACAATACTAGGATCCGGCTTAAACCAAAGCCCACTAGTATTGTCTTCCCGAACATCATACGCGCACAAGTGCACGTAAGTGATCGGAGCCCTGCCGTAAAACCATACGGCATCTACACATTACGCCCAGTGCAGGGAGCTCTCTATGTAGGACTCTAAAGACTCGACACTACGCTGGCAGTGGGTTTAACCACAGACCGCAAGCGGCACTAGCTTTACGTAACGGTCCCCATGTAGATGTCGATAAGAAGGCCGATGAGGTAAACCCATCCGAACTCCTACTGAGCCTAAACGTGACAATCTCCGTACAGTCCGGTCTGTTCGTCTAAGAGTATCGCATGGCGGGCCTAGGGGGGCGGTAAACGTCAGTCCCCTAAGATACAAGTCGTGTCGGAGTGTAGCCCAGAACACCCTGAGATAAAACTGGAAACGCTACCATTATATCTCCCTTGTCCTGGCCAGGAACTTTGTGTAATGGCTCTCCTAGACACAGCGCGATATCTGTTAGATATGTATGCCCTAGAGGCCATTATTGTATAGTACTAGTTTGTATAATACATTTTGGAGGCTTGGGATACATATATGGTTTTACGACAGTCTTGCTCGATATAGTAGTATGCTACTTTGTTTGTTTCTATCTTAATATGTGTATATGTTTCTTTTAACATATCGCTAAAAATATATTGGTAGAGACCTTAGGATTTTTGCTTGACTACCGGTGTTGTGATGGCGATCACACTAGTGGGGGCTGGGTAGTCTATAAGCACATCCTTATTTTGGTCCCTAGTTGTAGGATTATCGAGAAAGAGCATCGATACTCCAGAATAGACTGGTGCATACGCTTCTCTTCCCAGCAGGGGAGATGGTCTGTCCCACAGCCATCAGTACGTCGTACTGGAGATAGTATGCAGGTGCTCGTTAGGTTACGAGTATACTAGACAGGACTCGTCGGGAACTGTTGGTTGGTATTATACCTATCGTCAGTTAACAGTTCCCAGGTGACATAAGTACAGCTTAGTCCGCTGACTTGACACTGTCACTTCGCCTCGAGTGTGTTCCCACTGTTCTTAGATTACTACCCTAGCACGGCTCTACTGAGTCGTACAAACAGGTAGTGGTTGGGTGCAGTCCTGAAGCACTTGGAGGCAGTGACGGTTAGACAGGATTCGTCTCTCCCGGTATTGGGGGTTGATATCGCGCCGTGTCTAGGAGAGCCATTACACAAAGTCCCTGGCCAGGGCAAGCGAGATATACTGGTAGGTTTCCATTGTTATCTCAGGGTGTTCTGGGCTACACTCCGACACGACTTGTACCGCTATTAGGGGACTGACGTTTACCACCCCCTAGGCCCACCATGCGATATTCTTAGACGAACAGACCAGACTGTACGGAGACTGTCACATTCAGGCTCAGTAGGAGTTCAGATGGGTTTCACCCCGTCCGTCTTCTTATCGGCATTGACCTGGTGGCCGTTACGCACAGCTAGTGCCGCTTGCGGTCTGTGGTTAAACCCACTGCCAGCGTAGTGTCGAGTCTATAGAGTCCCACACAGAGAGCTATTCGCATTTAGGAAAAAGATTAGAGGTTGCATGGTTTTGCGATGGAGTTCGGTCACATCCGTGCACTTGTGCACGTTTAGTGTCCGGGCAGTTATTACTAGCGGGCTTTGGTTTAAGCCAGATCCTAGTATACGTTTTGGGATTGTTTTTTTCTCGTTTGTATTCGTGTTCCTCGGAACGCGGATGCTGGTGTGTATGCACGGTTGACAGAGACAGAAGCAGAGGATTCTCATTAGGGTTGTTGACTGTTGACTTTTACTAAACTCTAATGAGAATTAGAAATATGATTAATGATAATATTAATTAAGTATTATTTTTCCATGGTTGGGTTGAAAGGTGTAAGTCCATGTTGCCCACCCCGGTGCTTACGGGGAGGCGAAAACGGTATAAAAAATCGATTTTTTCAACTCAAGGCAACATGGACTATATAAAGGAGGATCATTGCTAAACATAAACTAACAACCAAGCAAAGAGATTTAGCTATTCGGTGAAAGGGTTATACCTAAGTCTTGAAGTCTTTCTCTTCTTGCTCCTTGGAGTGGGATGAACGGATCGTCCTCGTCGCCTTCTCTTTCCGAAGAAAGATCCACCCGAGGGCCTATACCTTTGGCTCCTACCTCGAACTAGAAGTAACTAAGGTGCTTGGTGTGCTAAACCTAGAACCTTATAAAGAGTAGATAATGATTTTAATGTTTTATTTCAAAAGCTTAATGGTTCTCAACTCATGAGAGGGAGAGCTTTGAGAGAGAGGAAGAGGATGTGAGAGAATGAGAATGAGAGAATGAGAGGATAATATCAACCTTCTCACATATATGTGAATTATGATAATTAATTAATTAATTAAAGATAATAGTGATGGTTAACATGAAATGACCATTATCATTTCACATTAATGAATTTTGCAACAATCAAAGAGTATCTTTCATATGAAATGATGATGGTCAATTTGTCAACATAGGTCAACAAGTCAACCATAGTCAAATGGTCAACAACCCTAAGCATAACACAATTATAATTAATTAATATTAATAATCATATTTCACATATAAACATTAGGGTTAAGAAAAAGACAACGGTCATCAACCCTAATGAAAGTCCTCTGCCTCCCCCCTCAGTCAACTGTGCATACACACCCGTATCCGTGTTCCGAGGAACACGAATACAATGAGATAAAACCAATCCCAAAACATATACTAGAATCTGGCTTAAACCAAAGCCCGCTAGTATAAGCTGTCCGGACACCAAACGTGCACAAGTGCGCGGATGTGAACGAACCCTGTCGCAAAACCATGCGACCTCTACTCTGTTTTGCCTAAAGGCGAATAACACTCGGTGTGGGACTCTAAAGACTCGACACTACGCTGGCAGTGGGTTTAACCATAGACCGCAAGCGGAACAAGCTATACGTAACGGTCCCCAGGTAGATGCCGATAAGAAGACTGACGAGGTAAACCCATCTGAACTCCTATTGAGCCTGAATGTGACAATCTCCGTATAGTCCGGTCTGTTCGTCTGAAAATATCGCATGGCGGGCCTAGGGGGCGGTAAACGTCAGTCCCCTAATACTGGTACAAGTCGTGTGGGTGTGTAGCCCAAAACACCCTGAGATAACACTAGAAACCTACCAGTATATCTCGCTTGCCCTGGCCAGGGACTTTGTGTAATGGCTCTCCTAGACACAGCGCGATATCAACCCCCAATACCGGGAGAGACGAATCCTGTCTAACCGTCACTTCCTCCAAGTGCTTCGGGACTGCACCCAACTGCTACCTGTTTGCACGATTCCTTTGAGCCGTGGTAGTGTAGCAATCTAAGAACAATGGGAACACACTCGAGGCGAAGTGACAGTGTCAAGTCAAAGGACTAAGCTGTACTCATGTCACCTGGGAACAGATAACTGACGATAGGTATAATACCAACCAACAGTTCCCGACGAGTCCTTTCCAGTGTACCCGTAACCTAACGAGCACCCGCATACTATCTCAAGTACGACGTACTAATGGCTGTGGGACAGACCATCTCCCCGGCTAGGATGAGAAGCGCATACGCTAGACTACTCCGGAGTATCGATGCCTTGTCTCGATAGTCCTACGACTAGGGACCTGCATAAGGATGTGCTTGTGGATTACCCAGCCCCCACGAGTGTGACTTCCATCACAACACTGGTAATCAAGCAAAGATCCTAAGGGCTCCACTAATGTGTAAAGGCGATATGCTATAAGAAATACATGCACACATTAAAGTAGAAACAAACGAAGTAGCATACTACTATTTTGAGCAAGATTGTCTATACAAGGTGAATATCCCAAGCATCCATTAAGTAATATACAAACTAGTATGATACAGTAATGGCCTCTAGGGCATATACACTAATAATCTCCCACTTGCACTAAGGCCATGTACTGGCGTATCGAAGACCTATCATCTCGATCAGCCGCTCGAACTGAGTCTGGGGTAAGGCCTTCGTGAATGGATCAGCATTGTTATCTTCTATAGCAACTCTCCGAACCTCGATCTCCTGGCGACCCACGATCTCCCTGATCAGGTGATACCACCTCAAGATGTGTCTGGACTTCTGATAGGACCTGGGTTCCTTCGCTTAAGCTATAGCCCCATTGTTGTCGCAATACAGAGGTATTGGATCAACAATGGACGGAACCACCTGAAGTTCTGTCAAGAACTTCCTTATCCAGACGGCTTCTTTTGCGGCATCTGCAGCAGCGATATATTCCGCTTCGATCGTCGAGTCAGCAACAGTTTCCTGTTTGGAACTCTTCCAACACACCGCCCCTCCATTGAGGGTAAAGATATAACCCGACATAGACTTGGAATCATCCTTGTCACTCTGGAAGCTGGAGTCAGCAAAGGCCTCGATCTGGAGGTCTTTTCCGCCATACACCAAGAACATCTCTTTAGTCCTTCCCAGGTACTTGAGAATGTTCTTTACCGCTATCCAGTGTTTCTCCCCAGGGTTTGACTGATACCGGCTTACCACACTCAGTGCATAAGCTACATCCGGTCTGGTACACAACATCTCATACATTATAGAGCCTACCGCAGAAGCGTAGGGTATAATAGACATGCGATCCCTTTCCAAATCAGTCTTGGGAGAAATCTCTTTGGAGAGGGTGATCCCGTGACAAGCTGGTAGATTACCGCACTTGGAATCTTCCATACTAAATCTTTTCAGTATGGTGTCGATGTACCTGGACTATGAAGTCCTAATATCCTCTTGGATCTGTCACGATACATCCGGATCCCCAGAATGTAAGAGGCATCACCCAGGTCTTTCATGGAGAATCTGTGTGACAAGAACCCTTTGACAGATTGTAGCATAGAAATGTCATTTCCTATCAAGAGAATGTCATCCATGTATAAAACGAGGAATACGACAGTTCTTGCTACAAATATACTATATATGCATGGTTCATCTGGATATTTGATAAAGCCAAATTCTTTGACCGTCTTATCAAAACGGATGTTCCAACTCCGCGATGCCTGCTTTAGCCCATAGATGGACTTAAGAAACTTGCACATCTTTTCGCTTCTCCCACTCTGAATGAAACCCTCTGGCTGGTCCATATAGACACACTCCTCTAAATTTCCATTTAGAAAAGCGGTCTTTACGTCCATCTGCCAAATCTCATAATCGTGGAAGGCAGCAATAGCAAGAAGGATCCGAATGGATTTCAGCATAGCCACTGGAGAAAAGGTTTTGTCATAGTCCAAACCAGGTCTTTGACGAAAACCCACTGCAACAAGTCTAGCTTTATAGGTCTCATCATGTCCATCTACACCAATCTTCCTTTTGAAGATCCACTTGCATCCTACGGGTTTTACCCCATCTGGAGCAATGTCCAACGTCCATACTTTGTTGGTGTACATGGACTCCATTTCAGTCCGCATTGCATCCAGCCATTTTACCGAGTCAATGCTCTGAATGGCCTGCTGGAAGCTAGTCGGCTCATCACTATCAATGATGCAATCCTCTCTATCCCCGTCTATAAGAAAACCGTAGTATCCCTCGGGCGGATGAGACTGCCTACTACTCCTGCGGAGCGGCGCAGGAATGTCATGATCTTTCGAACCCTCTGGTTCTACAAAGCTTTCAGTAATAGCTCGTGGTTCTGGAATTTCTTCCAGTTCTATTGCGCTCCTACTTATCTGATTTTCCAAAAACACAGTTTCCAAGAAGTGGGCATGACAAGAAACAAAAACCTTTTGTTCCTCTTTGCAATAGAAGAAATATCCCTTGGAGTTCTTTGGATATCCCACGAACTTGCACTGTACTGAGCATGCCTCGAGTTTGTCCGCATGCTGCTTTTTGACAAAAGCTGGACATCCCCATGTCTTAATGTGCTTAAGATAGGGTTTCTTCCCACTCCATATCTGATATGGTGTGGTAGGCACAGTCTTAGTTGGAACTCGGTTCAAAAGGTATGCAGCTAATTCTAGTGCATATCCCCAGAATGATCGCGGTAACTCAGCGTTACTCATCATGGACCGTACCATATCCAATAGGGTTCGGTTCCATCTCTCCGATACACCGTTATGTTGCGGGGTGTATGGAGGAGTAAGATGAGAGAGAATTCCATTCTCTTTTAAGTAATCCAGGAACTCGGCACTTAAGTATTCACCACCTCGATCAGATCTTAGTTTCTTGATACTTTTGCATGTTTGTTTTTCTACTTCATTCTTATATTCCTGGAATTTTCCAAAGGCTTCGTATTTATGTTTCATTAAGAAGACATATCCGTACCTTGAAAAGTCATCCGTAATAGTAATGAAGTAAGAATAACCGCTTCGCGCATGCGTAGACATTGGACCGCACACGTCGCTGTGTACGAGTCCCAAGAGCTCGCTCGCTCTTACTCTGTGCCCAGTGAACGGAGTCTTTGTCATCTTTCCTTTGAGACAGGATTGACAAGTTGCATATGATTAATATTCGAACTAATCCAAATATCCTTCTGTATGTAACTTCGTCAACCTTCTCTCATTAATGTGACCCAGTCTACAATGCCATAAGAAAGCCTGATTTGTTTCTGGAGACTTTCTTTTGTATGTATTCTGGACATTGAAAATCTGTGGTTGGTTTAGTACGTATATACCATTGCTTAATGTACCTGACCCATTCAGAACTTGACTAAGGTGAATGCTTACAACATTGCTTACAAATGCAAATTCATAACCTTCTTTAGATATTAAAGATACAGAAATGATATTACAAGTAGCATTGGGTACAAAATAACAATTACGTAAAACCAAAACATGTCCATCTGACATTCCCAGGTGATAGTCCCCCACGGCCTCAGCATCCATGCTAGCTCCGTTTGCAACTCTGAGGGTCATATCATCTGCCTTCAAAACCCTATGCTTTCTCAATGCCTGCAAAGAATTACAGATATGAGATCCTGACCCGGTATCCAATACCCAGGAAGTAGAGTTTATTGATAGACAGTTTTCAATAACATACACACCTGAAGCTGAAGCCGCAACTTGCTTCAGATATTGGTTTCTGGCCTTCCAAGCCCTGCAATCTTTCTTACAGTGTCCACTCTTGTTACAGTAAAAGCACTCTTCCTTCCCCACAAGCTTTCCCGCTACCTTTGTTGCCTTTGTTTTTCCTTTCGTATCCACTTTACTAACACCGCCCCTTGGTTTGGTAGGGGTTTTCTTCTTCTTTCTCGTGGCTTTCGCCTTAGACCTTAAAGGGGAAGATCCTCCTACAAACAAAGTGGATGTTTCCCTACTTTTCTGTAGGGTGCCCTCTGCACTCCTCAGCATGTTGAGGAGTTCTGAAAGTTCAACTTCCTTTTCTTGCAAGTTTAAGTTGAGGATAAACTGGGCGTAAGTGGAAGGAAGGAACTGGAGAATCAAGTCCATATAGAGCTCGTTCTCTAACGTGGTCCCAAGGTCCACGAGCTCCTCTTTGTAGCCAATCATCTTAAGCATGTGTTCCGCTACCGATGATCTGACGGCCAATCTCGCCGAAAACAGCTTTTTCGAGACTTCGTATCTGGCGATACGGGATTGCTCTCCATACAGTTCTTTTGTATTGAGAAATATGGATTCGAGGTCCATATTCTTGTGCCTCCTCTGATGTTCATTGTCCATAAAGGCAAGCACGAGGCACTTGGCCTTCGCGCAGTTGATTTCCCAGGTCTTACGGATTTCCCTATCCGCGACGCTGGTTTTGGGACCTGGGACATGGGGAGCTTTGGTCGTATGGAGATACCCCAACTTGTCATAAGTGATTGCCATTTTGACATTCCTGAGCCAATCTATGTAATTTGGCCCTGTCAGTATGTTTTTATCTAGTAGTAACTTAAGTCCAGTCATGATGTTTGGTCGCTGCAATTAGGAGAGAGAGAAGAAACACTTTAGCATGATGCTCTTGCAAGTTTAGAGTGGTTTTTAATTTGTCTAAACAGGATGGCTCCCACTGTCTCTCGAATCCCTCCTCAAACCATAAATGAAGAATTAGTCGGGATCAATCTCACCGTACAATTCTTGCTTAACCGTTCAGCCAGGCCAGTGTCAGTACTCGAGGGAGGTTTTCCAACGCTTTCACGAAGTTCCTTAATTAAGTAACCTCTTTTCCCTGTGGGCGTAGCCCCGCTAACACCTTTCTAGACACTTACTTGGTTTATAGCATTGATCGTTAAGTGAGAAAATTCCGGAGGAGTAGCATATACTCACAGTAGGATCGGGATCCAAATATCATCATGTGACAAAACTGAAGGAATCCTACCAGAATCATCACACTCCAAAAGGTATGCAGCGCTAGCAAGTTTCACTTTCTTTAGAAACCCCCGATGTGGATTTTTGCCCCATGCTCTTATGACCTTGACTTTGGCCAACAAATCATAAGTCACATGTCAAGTTCTACCCGTCATTCTCCAGGTTAATTTGAACCCACCCGCACCTACCCTTAACTTTGGCCAACAAGGCAGTACGACTGTCCCAAACCAACACATCTATCTATGATGCACATGAATACCCAATAGCTACCAATCACTATGCCTTGACTTTGGCCAACAAACATAGCTTGAATACTATTGACCATCCATGTGAAACGACGGTGGGCTACGAATGGTTTTGGCGAAACCGTGAACGTAGTGAACTTGATATAATCGCTGGAACGAGATAGCTTTTAAAAGGAGTGGTTCAAGCTCCGCATTTAAAAGTTGGTTTTTGAAAAGAACCGAGTGGTTTTGAAAGTGTTCCAACGACTTTTACTTGGTTTATTTTCTTGCATTAATTTTAATGCGTCCCATCAATTAATCCTACCATTGCAGAAAACAACGAAAATATGACGTACGCCTATGCCATCCGCATTCGCCATGGAGTCCCGTCATCACCCGTTAGGTTAGTTAACTAACGACAGAGCAGGGGATGGACTAGCGCGGATGCAAAACATAAGCAACGCCTTAATAGATATCATATATAGATATATACATTCGTCACATGCAATGATAGCCATTCCATATCACAGATGAACACATTGGATATACTAGGAATCCGCATTCCGTACGAGCCTGTAACGAAGAGCGAATTACACGGTCGCGATGAATAGCCAAACCCCACCCTAAACCCCTACGGATGCGGCAAACTACCCGCCAAGTACCCGAAGAGAAGCAACCTCCCTTAATATCGTGAGTAGGCCACTCGGCACTTCGAGATACCCGGTAGTTTGTGCACCCCACCTTGGGTCTATCCTAGGAGCAAAAACAGTAAAAGAAATTATACAATGACGGCTACAATCCCATCCCGGTTGTGCGGCCATATAAATAATATTACATGAATTTACATATTACATGAATTGAAAGAATAAGAAAACTCTCATCTCACAACTCCCCTGGCTATTCATCCGCGACAATCCAACGAATTCATATACACAAACCATCAACATAACAGATCACAAATATGTATAATCCCCAATAATCGACGTATAGCGATTAGCAGACGTTCAATACATATATCACATCACAGATATAACCCATTAGCCAAAGTCTAGAGAAGTTCTATCAAAATACAGATTTGTAACCACCCCAAAAACAAATTTGTTCTCTGGAAAATCTGGGCAGAAACAAACCATCATAAAAATCCCAAAACATCATTATAAGAGCACTGCAGGAGAAACGACCCACGGCCGAGTAAACTCGGCCGCGGATCCGCGACAAGAGCATGCTCTTGCCGCGGTTCCGCGGTGAGTTGTTCGACTCGCTGGATCGTTTTTCTTGTGTGTTCTGTAAAAACCCTGAGCCGATATTTAGTGTATGATTTATTATTTTTAAAGCAAGTTTAAAAATCGACAGAAAGTTCGGTTTTTGAAAAGTGTTTTGCGATTTTTTTTCCGAACGAAGTTCTAGATACTTTGCTAACTTGCTAGTTTGTGTTTAGCTAGGCTCTGATACCACTGTAAGTCCACGTTGCCCACCTCGGTACTTACGGGGAGGCGGAAACGGTATAAAAAATCGATTTTTACAACTCAAGGCAACATGGACTATTTAAAGGAGGATCTTTGCTAAACATAAACTAACAACCAAGCTAAGAGATTTAGCTACTCGGTGAAAAGGTTATACCTAAGTCTTGAAGTCCTTCTCTTCTTGCTCCTTGGAGTGGGATGAACGGATCGTCCTCGTCGCCTTCTCTTGCCGAAGAAATATCCACCCGAGGGCCTCTACCTTTAGCTCCTACCTCAAACTAGAAGTAACTAAGGTTCTTGGTGTGCTAAACCTAGAACCTTAGAAAGAGTAGAGAATGGTTTTGGTGTTTTATCTCAAAAGCTTAATGGTTCTCAACTCATGAGAGGAAGAGCTTTTAGAGAGAGGAAGAGGATGAGAGAGAATGAGAGGATAATATCAACCTTCTCACATAGATGTGAATTATGATAATTAAATAATTAATTAAAGATAATAGTGATGGTTAACTTGAAATGACCATTATAATTTCACATTAATGAATTTTGCAAGAATCAAATAGCATCTTTCATATGAAATGATGATGGTCAATTTGTCAACATAGGTCAACAAGTCAACCATAGTCAAATAGTCAACAACCCTAACCATAACACAATTATAATTAATTAATATTAATAATCATATTTCACATATAAACATTAGGGTTAAGAAAAAGACAACGGTCATCAACCCTAATGAAAGTCCTCTGCCTCTGCCTCTGTCAACAGTGCATACACACCCGTATCCGCGTTGCGAGGAACACGAATACAATGAGATAAAACCAATCCCAAAACATATAGTAGAATCTGGCTTACACCAAACACCGCTAGTATAAGCTGTCCGGACACCAAACGTGCACAAGTGCGCGGATGTGAACGAACCCCGTCGCAAAACCATGCGACCTCTACTCTGTTTTCCCTAAAGGCGAATAACCCTCTTTGTGGGACTCTAAAGACTCGACACTACGCTGGCAGTGGGTTTCACCACAGACCGCAAGCGGCACTAGCTGTACGTAATGGTCCCCAGGTAGAAGCCGATAAGAAGACTGACGAGGTAAACCCATCTGAACTCCTACTGAGCCTGAATGTGACAATCTCCGTACAGTCTGGTCTGTTCGTCTGAAAATATCGCATGGCAAACCTAGGGGGATGGTAAACGTCAGTCCCCTAATAGCGGTACAAGTCATGTCGGAGTGTAGCCCAGAACACCCTGAGATAACACTGGAAACCTACCAGTATATCTCGCTTGCCCTGGCTAGGGACTTTGTGGAATGGCTCTCCTAGACACAGCGCGATATCAACCCCCAATACCGGGAGAGACGAATCCTGTCTAACCGTCACTTCCTCCAAGTGCTTCGGGACTGCATCCAACTGCTACCTGTTTGCACGACTCCTTTGAGCCTTGGTAGGGTAGCAATCTAAGAACAGTGGGAACATACTCGAGGCGAAGTGACAGTGTCAAGTCAACGGACTAAGCTGTACTCATGTCACCTGGGAAATGATAACTGACGATAGGTATAATACCAACCAATAGTTTCCGACGAGTCCTGTCCTGTGTACTCGTAACCTAACGAGCACCCGCATACTATCTCAAGTACGACGTACTGACGGCTGTGGGACAGACCGTCTCCCCTGCTGGGATGAGAAGTGCATACGCTAGTCTACTCCGGAGTATCGATGCCCTGTCTCGATAGTCCTATGACTAGGGACCTGCATAAGGATGTGCTTGTAGATTACCCAGCCCCCACGAGTGTGACTGCCATCACAACGCTTGTAATCAAGCAAAGATCCTAAGGGCTCCACTAATGTGTAAAGGCGATATGCTATAAGAAACATATGCACACATTAGAGTAGAAACAAACCAAGTAGCATACTACTATTTTGAGCAAGATTGTCCATACAAGGTGAATATCCCAAGCTTCCATTAAGTAATATACAAACTAGTATGATACAGTAATGGCCTCTAGGGCATATACACTAACAAAAGGTTGACTTTGTTGACTTGTTGACTTTGTGGACCGGTTGACTATGTTGGACTTGTTGACCATCATCATTACAATGGCTATCATTTCATGGCAAAGACTTTTGCTTGCTTGTTATACTTTACAAAATGAGTGCATGAAATGATATTGCCATTTGATATGATATGAACCATCACATAATACTCAATTACTATTATTGTTATGATTATTTTTGTGTTATGAGAGGATGGTGGAAAAAAGACTTACTCATTCTATCATTCTCATTCTCTCTCTTCTTCAAGCTCTCCCTCTTCCTCTTGCTCTCTCTCTAGTTCATGGTTCTATTGTCTCATGTGTTGAGAAGCAAGAACCATAGAGATAAAACCCAAAACAGCTCTCTACTCATCCTAGTGTACAAGGGCTAGCAAGTCAAGTATTCTAGTTTCCTCTAGATTGAGGTTGGAGCCAAAGGTAGAAGCTTTCGGATGGATCCATCTTCGGCACAAGGAGACGACGAGGTGAGGCCGATCCGACCACCACAAGGAGTTGAAGAGAAGGAGTTCAAGATTAGGTATAACCATTCTATATAGTAGTTAGAACTTGTAGATTATTTGTTAGTTCTTGTTAAGTAACGATCCTTCTTGTACGGTCCATGTTACCTAGTTAGGGAGAATTTTCGTTTTACCTATTCTGCCTCCCCGAAAGAACCGGGGTGGGTAACGTGGACCTAACAGTGGTATCAAAGCCTAGCTAAACACTTTCTAGCATGTTAGCAAAGTAACTAGAAGTTCGATCGGAGAAAAAATCACAACACATGCCCGAAATATCAACTTTCTGCCGATTTTGTTTTCTGTTCAAAAATTAATAAATCATACACTAAAAATCGGCTTAGGGTTTTTATAGCACACCCAAGAAAAATGGTCCAGCGACTCGGTCAAGCGCCGCGGAACCGCGGCAGGAGCATGCTCCCGCGGCGGATCCGCGGCCGAGTTGACTCGGTCGTTGGCAGTTTTTCCCCCAGTGTGTTCAGTGGGGTGTTTTGGGATTTTTACTATATGTTTTTTCTGCCCAGATTTTCCAGAAAACAAATTTGTATTTTGGGTTGGTTACAAATCCGTATTTTAATGGAACTTCTATAGACTTTAGCTAACAGGTTATATCTGTGATGTGATTAATGTATTGAACGTCTGCTAATCGCTATACATCGATTAGTGGGGGTTATACATATCTGTGATCTGTAATGTTGATGGTTTGTGTATATGAATTAGTTGGATTGTTGCGGATGAATAGCCGGGGAGTTGTGAGATGAGAGTTTTCTTTATCTTTAATTCATGTAATTTGTAATTGATGTAATATTATTTGTATGGCCGCACATCCGGGATGAGGTTGTAGCCGCCATTGTATATTATTTCTTTTACTGTTTTTGTTCCTAGGATAGACCCAAGGTGGGGTGCACAAACTACCGGGGACATTGAAGTGCTAAGTGGCCTACTCACGGTGTTGAGGGAGGCTGCTTCACTTCGGGTATTTGGCGGGTAGTTTGCCGCATCCGTAGGGGTCTAGGGTGGGGTTTTTGGCTATTCATCGTGACCGTGTAATCCTTCTTTCTTTGCAGGCTCGAACGAAACGCGGATTCCTAGTATATCCATTGTGTTCATCTGTGATCCAGAATGGCTATCATTGCATCTGACGAACGTGTGTATATATCTATATGATATCTATTTAGGCGTTGCTTATGTTTTGCATCCGCGATAGTCCAGCCCCCGCTCTGTCGTTAGTTAAGTAACCTAACGGGTAATGACGGGGCCCCGTGGCGAATGCGGATGGCATAAGCGTACGTCATATTTTCGTTTTTTTCTGCAATGGTAGGATTAATTGATGGGACACATTAAATTAATGTAAGAAAAAAAACCTAAAAAGAACGTTGTTAGAACAATTTTTCAAAAAGCTGTTATTGCAAGGACCCTCTCTTTTGTTTTGCATAGAGATATTCGGTCATGAATGCCAAGCACCTCATTCGACGAGGCAAGGGCCGAGATCCCTTCATCGGGATTGACCCCTTGGACAAAAAGTTTGCGTCAGGGTAATAACTTCACTATAGTCGATTATTCTTGCTTTGCATCGAGGTATTCAGTTTGGAATATCCTGCACCTCATTCGACGAGGAAAGAGCCGAGATCCCTTCACAGGGAGTGACCTCTTTAGCAAAAGTTTTCGCCACTATGTTTTCAAAAAGGGCAATCGTGTTCCTTCAACTATATCAAGTTCATTACGTTAACGGGTTTTTCGCCAAAAACCCAGCCGTAGCCCTCCGTCATTTCGGATTGGTATTATTTAGTATTCGTCTTACGTTTGTTGACCAAGTCAAGTCGTAGTGAACGATAGCTAAGTGATATTTTTCTGTGCATTGCCAAATGTGATTGGTTAGAACAGTCTTGCAGCCTTGTTGACCTAGTCAAGGGCACGTACGGATGGGTTTAATGCAATCAAGATTATGACTGGTAGAATTTGACTAGCGGTTTATGGTTTGTTGATCTAGTCAAGGTCATAAACCGTTAGGGGCAAAAACCACATCGGGAGTTTCTAAGGAAACTGAAACTTGCAGATTTAGCATACCTTCTGGAGTGTGGTGACTAGAGTGGATTCCATCTTGGTCATCGCACAATGATAGTTGGATCCCGATCCCATTGATGAGTTGGATTACTCTCGGGAGAATATTTCACTTAACAATCAATGGTATAAACCAAGTAGGTGTCTAGAAAGGTGTTAGCGGGGCTACGCCTCAAGGGAAAAGAGGTTATTCAATTAAGGAACTTCGCGAAAGCGTTGGAAAACCTCCCTCGAAGTACCAACACCAGCCTGGCTGAAAGGTTAAGCATGTATTGTGACGTGCGATTAATCCTGACTAGTTCTTCTTTTATGGTTTGAAGAAGAATTTGAGGAAACAGTGGGAACCATCCTAGTTAGATATATCAATAAACCAATCTAATCTTGCAAGAGCGCACGCTTAGTGTTTCTTTTCTCTCTCTCTCCAGGTAGCAACAATTTCACGGCCTAATCAAGATAATAAAATGTATCGCTTGACCGATCCGAATTCTTATTCGGGCCTGGGGAACGTTGGTTCGGCTCTAACTTGCGACAACGGTCATAAGTATGAGCAAGGGAAAGAGGATTGTATGGATTCCAAAGATACCCAGTTGAAGTAGAAGCATAGTTTTGCATCTACTTCAGGTGTTCTTGTAATTGAGAACTGTTTTACGGTCAACCCTACCTCCTGGGTACTTGATACCGGATCAGGATCTCATATCTGTAATCAATTGCAGGGACTGAGAAAAAGTAGGAAAGTTGTACCTGGTGATATGTCGCTCAGGGTAGCGAACGGACCACAAGTTAATGCTACAGCCGTCAGTGAGCCGTCGGTGAATATCACCTAGTGTTGCCAAACGACAATACTATGATTTTGAACGATTGCTACTATGTACCTTCCATGGTTTGCAACATCATATCAGTTTCTTTACTCGATAAAGATGGATATAACTTTGTTCATTATAGAAATATCATGAACATCTACCTTCATAAGGTACTGGTTCTAGAAGGTACATTGTGTAATGGTATCTACGTTCTAAATCAGAATATAGTTCTCAATGTACAAAACACACAAAAGATGAAGAATTCAGATACGGATGAATCCTACTTGTGGCATTGTAGACTTGGTCATATCGGAGAGAAAAGACTAAGTAAGTTGCAAAAAGATGGACTCTTGAATACGTTCGAGTTTTCATCCTATGAAACTTGTCAGTCTTGTCTCAAACGAAAGATGCCCAAATCTCTGTTCACCGGATATGGAGAAAGGGCAGCAGAGCTCTTAGGACTCATACACAGTGATGTATGTGGTCCGGTGTCTATACATGCAAGGGGTGGGTTCTCGTACTTCATCACATTCACTGACGATCTCTCTAGGTTCGGATATGTGTATCTGATGAAACACAAATCTGAAGCTTATGAGAAATTCAAGGAATTCAGAAACGAAGTAGAGAACCAGACTGGCAAAAGTATCAAGATCCTCCGATCGGATAGAGGAGGGGAGTACTTAAGCACGGAATTCCTAGATTACATAAAAGAGAATGGTATTCTCTCTCAGCTTACTCCTCCTTATACACCACAGCACAACGGTGTATCGGAACGGAGGAATCGTACCCTATTGGATATGGTTCGCTCCATGATGAGTAGTGCCGAGTTGCCTTTTTCATTTTGGGGACATGCGCTTTTAACAGCAGCATACCTATTGAATGATGTTCCGTCTAAATCAGTGCCTGAGACTCCATTCGAGATATGGAATGGAAAAAGGCCATATCTTAAAAGATTTAAGATATGGGGTTGTCCGACTTATGTTAAAAAGAATAAACCAGATAAGCTGGAGGCACAGTCAGTTTTATGTAAGTTTGTGGGATATCCAAAAAATGGTTATGGATATATGTTCTACCACACCGAGGAACAGAAGGTGTTTGTTGCTCAGCATGCCGTTTTCTTAGAAACAGAGTTTCTCGCAAAAGAAATTAGTGGGAGCACGGTAGAATTGGAAGAAATTCAGCGACCACAAACTGAAACTGAAGATTTGACAGAACCTCAGGATTGGTAGGATTTCTCATCCGCCCGAGAGATACTACGGTTTTCTCTTAGACGGGGATCAAGAGGATTGCATCTTGGAAGAAGATGACCCTACCAGTTCCAGACAGGCCATTATCAGTAGGGACTCTGATAAGTGGCTGGATGCAATGCAATCCGAAATGGAGTCTATGTACACCAATAAAGTGTGGACCTTGGATATTGCTCCACCTGGGGTAAAACCCGTTGGATGCAAATGGATCTACAAAAGGAAACTTGGTGTAGATGGGCAGGTGGAAACCTATAAGGCTAGACTCGTTGCAAAAGGTTTTCGTCAAAGACTTGGTGTGGACTATGACGGAACTTTTTCTCCAGTGGCTATGCTCAAATCCATTCGGATCCTACTTGCCATTGCTGCCTTCCATGACTATGAAATCTGGATGATGGACGTTAAAACGGCTTTTCTAAATGGCTGTTTGGAAGAGTGCGTTTACATGGATCAGCCAGAAGGTTTCGTAGACAGTGGAAGCAGCGGGAAGGTGTGCAAGTTACTTAAATCCATTTATGGATTGAAGCAGGCATCGCAGAGCTGGAACATCTATTTTGATGAGGCAATCAAGGAATTTGATTTCATCAAGAACAAAGATGAACCTTGTGTCTATAAGAAGATTGTAGGACGGACTGTCGTGTTCCTAGTCTTATACGTGGACGACAATCTTTTGATAGGAAATTACATTCCTATGCTACAATCGGTCAAGCTATTCTTGTCACAGCGGTTCTCCATGAAGGACCTGGGTGATGCCTCTTACATTCTGGGGATCAAGATCTACAGAGATAGATCTAAGAGACTACTGGGACTTTCGCAGTACATGTACATAGAGACCGTACTAAAGAGATTTAGTATGGAAGATTCCAAGCGCGGTAACATACCCGCATTGCACAGAATCTCCCTCTCCAAGAAGATGTCTCCTAAGACTGACGAGGAGAGGGTTCGCATGAGCACTATACCCTACGCTTCGGCGGTAGGATCTATAATGTACACGATGCTATGTACAAGACCAGATGTAGCTTACGCGCTGAGCGTGGTGAGCCGGTATCAGTCAGACCCAGGTGAGGACCACTGGACGGCAGTGAAGAACATTCTCAAGTACCTGAGAAGGACTAAGGAGATGTTCCTGGTTTACGGTAGTGGAGACCTCAGGGTCGAGTCCTTTACCGATTCAAGCTTCCAGAGTGACAAGGACGACAGCAAGTCTGTCTCGGGTTTTGTGTTTACCCTCAACGGAGGGGCAGTGTGTTGGGGGAGTTCAAAACAGGATACCGTCGCAGACTCGACGATGGAGGCTGAATACATTGCTGCAAGCGATGCCGCAAAAGAGGCGGTCTGGATGGAGAAGTTCATTAGTGAACTTCAGGTGGTTCCGTCCATTGTTGACCCAATACCTTTGTATTGCGATAACAATGGGGCTATAGCTTTAGCGAAGGAACCAAGGTCCCATCAGAAATCCAGACACATCTTAAGGCGGTATCACCTGATCAGGGAGCTCATTGATCGCCAGGAGATCGAGGTATGGAGAGTGGACACAAAAGACAACACTGCGGATCCATTGACGAAGGCCCACCCTCAAACACAGTTCGAGCGACTTTTTGAGCTATTGGGTATGCGGTATGCCGGCAGCTGGCTTTAGTGCAGACGTTGGGTATGCGGTACAACAATTGCTGGCCTTTAGTGCAAGTGGGAGATTGTTAGATATGTATGCCCTAGAGGCCATTATTGTATAGTACTAATTTGTATAATACATTTTGGAGGCTTGGGATATATATATGGTTTTACAACAGTCTTGCTCGATATAGTAGTATGCTACTTGGTTTGTTTCTATCTTAATATCTGTATATGTTTCTTTTAACATATCGCTAAAAACATATTGGTAGAGCCCTTAGGATTTTTGCTTGACTACCGGCGTTGTGATGGCGATCACACTAGTGGGGGCTGGGTAGTCTATAAGCACATCCTTATTTTGGTCCCTAGTCGTAGGATTATCGAGACAGGGCATCGATACTCCGGAGTAGACCGGTGCATACGCTTCTCTTCCCAGCAAGGGAGATGGTCTGTCCCACAGCCATCAGTACGTCGTATTGGAGATAGTATGCAGGTGCTCGTTAGGTTACGAGTACACTGGACAGGACTCGTCGGGAACTGTTGGTTGGTATTATACCTATCGTCAGTTAACAGTTCCCATGTGACATGAGTACAGCTTAGTCCGCTGACATGACACAGTTACTTCGCCTCGAGTGTGTTCCCACTGTTCTTAGATTACTACCCTACCACGACTCTACTGAGTCGTGCAAACAGGTAGTAGTTGGGTGCAGTCCCGAAGCACTTGGAGGCAGTGATGGTTAGACAGGATTCGTCTCTCCCGGTATTGGGGGTTGATATCGCGTTGTGTCTAGGAGAGCCATTACACAAAGTCGCTGTCCAGGGCAAGCGAGATATACTGGTAGGTTTCCGGTGTTATCTCAGGGTGTTCTGGGCTATACTCCGACACGACTTGTACCGCTATTAAGGGACTGACGTTTACCGCCCCCTTGGCCCGCCATGTGATATTCTAAGACGAACAAACCGGACTGTACGGAGACTGTCACATTCAGGCTCAGTAGGAGTTCAGATGGGTTTCACCTCGTCCGTCTTTTTATCGGCATTGTCACGACCCGAAAGTACGGAACATGACCGGCACATAAACTACGAACGTCTCGAGGCGTACGTAATCTAAGTAATCCGAAAACCCAGAAATCCAAACCAAGAAAAGTAGTAGAGTGCAGGAAAAACCAACTTAAAGCAAGTAGTTTCAATAGCATAAGCCGAATTATGCGGTTTTTAAAACATCAAAAATTTACTGAAAATTTCGGCAGAGTCTCCTTTGTAAATACTGGGCCCCAAACGGGATACAACATGAATAGTATACGAAATCAAGAAAAAGGCATCCCCAAGCGGGAGCTAGCTCTTCGTCAATCGACGGTCACAACCACACAAGCAATAATATACAACGCCAACGGCGAGGATCAAAACTCAAAAGGAAACTCAAAATCACCAGAAATAAAACGAGCGACTCTAAGGTCGAAAGAATAAACAACACTGGTCTCTATCTCAATAAATACATGTTTGGTTGATGGATCTTCTAGATACAACTGAATAATAATATACAAGATATAATGATGGGTAAGATACAAATAACCCACCTACTAGTAAGCCACCCGGAAATGGAAATAGTGCCAGCAAAGCCGTAATGAAACCTGTACGGCGAAACCTGCAAGAACTGGGGCACAACGGGGGTGACTTGCCAACTCATGAATAGAAAAACATCTACGCACAGAAATCGCATAAATAACGCAATCCTAGGTCAATCATAATATATCTTCAAAAATGCATATAACATGCAGCCTATAACAATGGCTAGGGTAAATATCTAACCCGAGTGTAAAACTCATGTGCCCGTGTCAGTGCCTCAGGTAGCAATATATCATGAATGAGGTATGAATGCATGAAAACAGAATACATGTAAATGAAGAAACTGTTTTCATAATTTAGCGAGATTTCCTTCGTATTTTTAAACTGAGGTATCATAAATGAAATCAGTATCAACAGTGTCTAGCATCGACACAAAACATAAATCTCAATGTCACGAAATATCAATGTCTCAAACTCAATATCTAGGGCGCCGTCAGTCCAGACCGGCCCCTACCATCCATCTCAAGACCACGACGGTATCCTCCGGATATCCGACGCGTCGGGTAATATCACCGGTAGGTAGTGCTCCCCAGCCAGGCTCAACGTCAACAACACATTCCTCTTGCCCCGGGGTACCATACCGGGCCCACCATGTACCCGAAACGGTTCCTCCACTCCTCGAATCGGGTCTCGAAATCCATCAGCAAACTCATGGTGAACGACTCATACATCATGGGAAAAATCGCACTTTTATTTAAAAAGAGAGAAATCTGTTTATATATGTTTTGCGGTTTTCCTCCAAATCCAGAAAATATCATGGAAATCCGAATCATCAATAATAAACCCAACAACATATAATATTTATAGGTGTGTATACGCATCCGTATACATCACCTCGGACTGTGGGGGTGCTATACGCCATCCACCCGACTTCTCCCCGTAGATATAAATCTACTCACCTGGTCCTCGTTCGCCGGTGCCGACGTCGCCACGCGCTTGCTTGTCGCCTTGAAGTCCACATGGGGTACCTACATATCATAACGCACCATACCGCATTAAAATCCGACTCATGACCAAAACGACGCACGAATCCCACATAGGTCAAAACCTATGGTTGCTTTCGCAAATCGACCCAAAAACCCTCGACGTCGGCGTACAAACGCCAAACCATCGAGAAAACTCCCAACACACTCATTTGTACAATTACAAGCACTAATTATAATATAAACTAGGTTAAAACTCACAAAAACCCCAATTTCACTTAAAAAGTCATTTTTCCGAAAATCTAGCAAGCACAATTTGCCGTTTTTGTACAAAACATGACGTTTAAATGAATGTAGCGGCCAATATACTTATTAAATATCTTAAATAAGTCATAGAAACAATTTCCGGAATTTAATCTCATTAAATTCCAAAAACCCTAATATTCTAGTTTACAAAATATCTTTTTTACAATTTCATAGCAAAAATGCACAAACTACAATTTAGGTTGGATTTCCATGAACTAAAGTGTTAAACTACAATTAATATAGTTAATAATATGATAAAAACCCTAACCATATTTTAATTCTCAATTTAACACAATGTTTACAAAAACTAGTTTGCAATATATATACTTAACACAAATTTAAATTAACAAAAATACAACTAGCAACTAGATTTGATTTTTGCAAGCAATTATATGTTAATCTACCCATCACAATCCTAATCAAATGCTCAAACCCTAATCTTCATTCAAAACCATACACTTGAAATTTCAAACTTCAATTCAAAACCTTTTTCTTTCTTAAACACCTAATTAAACACTTAATTAACTTAGCTTTAAGAAATTAGTAACAAATTAAGCAAAAATGTTTAGAATTATACCCAAAAACATTTGAAGATCCACAAGCACCCATGGCCTCCCAAAATGCTCTCTTTTCACAAAGATCCATGCTATACGGGCTAAGCTAAAATGGGTAGGAGTCGGATTTTGATTTGGATTTTTGCTTGATTTTTGGTGGATTTTTCTTTGGATTTTCTTTGATGGAACAAAGAGAGGAGAAGAGGAAAAATGGGCTGTTGGGGGGGTTGCTGGTTTCGGCCAGAAATGTGGGGGGTTGGGTGAGGGAGGAGAGAGAGTGAGGTGGAGAAAGTTAGTTCAAGTCAAAGTCAACTCAAATTATATCATTTTCTACTCTTTTCTTTTCTTTTCTTTCATTTCTTTTCCTTTGAAATTCAAGTGGGGAAAAAGAATGGGGGCTGCTGAATTCTTCAAGGGGAGAAGTAAATGGGAGTGTGTGGATGTGGGTACGGGTGTGGGGTGATGAAAAATGATAAATACAATACCCCAAACATCCATTTACGCTAAAAAAAAGCCTTTTTTCTTCAATAATTTCTAAACCGTCTTGGCAAATAATTTCGTTCCAAAAACCACATGATAAAATTTTATTTAATGTTTTATGATGCACAAAATTTGTTTCAACTCATTCCAATTTGTAATTTTCCTTAATTAAATGTATTAGAGACGGCTTAAAATAATAATAAAATAATATTTTTTTTTTCAGAAAATTTGAAATTTCACCAGCGGCTCAATAAACACCTAGCAATTAAATAGCTAGAATATGTATATTTAATTTTTATAATAAGATATTTGCATTTTGACTTTTTACAGAAAACCCCCTTATTTTACCGATTTTCCGAAATTTCACCGAAACGATTTTCAAAACGTTACAGGTATCTACCTGGGGGACGTTACGCACAGCTAGTGCTGCTTACGGTCTGTGGTTAAACCCGCTGCCAGCGTAGTGTCGAGTCTTTAGAGTCCCACACAGAGAGCTATTTGCCTTTAGGCAAAAGAGTAGAGGTCGCATGGTTTTGCGAAGGGGTTCGGTCACATCCGTGCACTTGTGCACGTTTAGTGTCCGGGCAGTTATTACTAGCGGGCTTTGGTTTAAGCCAGATCCTAGTATACGTTTTGGAATTGTTTTTATCTCATTTGTATTCGTGTTCCTCGGAACGCGGATACGGGTGTGTATGCACGGTTGACAGAGACAAAGGCGGAGGATTCTCATTAGGGTTGTTGAATGTTGACTTTTGCTAAACCCTAATGAGAATTAGAAATATGATTAATGATAATATTAATTAAGTATTATTGTGCCATGGTTGGGTTGAAAGGTTGACTTTGTAGACTTGTTGACTTTGTTGACCGGTTGACTAGGTTAGACTTGTGGACCATCATCATTACAATGGCTATCATTTCATGGAAAAGACTTTTGCTTGCTTCTTATACTTTACAAATGAGTGCATGAAATGATATTGCCATTTGATATGATATGAACCATCACATAATACTCAATTACTATTATTGTTATGATTATTTTTGTGTTATGAGAGGATGGTGGAAAAAAGACTTACTCATTCTATCATTCTCGTTCTCTCTCATCTTCAAGCTCTCCCTCTTCCTCTTGCTCTCTCTCTAGTTCATGGTTCTATTGTCTCATGTGTTGAGTGTAAGTCCACGTTACCTCTCCCGGTTCTTTCGTGCTTGCGGAAATGATGAAAAACGATTTTTCGGGTAATGGTAACATAGACTATAAAACACGGATATTTGCTAAACTACACACTAGAAACTAACTAGAGCTTTACCTACTCAGTTAGGGGTTATACCTCAACTTGAACTCCTTCTCTTGGACTCTTTGTGGTGGTCGGATGGTTCTTTCCTCGCCGCCTTCTTTTGCCGAAGATGGATCCACCTGAGGGTCTCTACCTTGAGCTTCTTTCTCGAACTTGAGAAAACTAAAGTGTCCGGCTTGCTAGACCTTCAACCTTAGGATGAGTAGAGAGTGGCTTTGGTGTTTTATCTCCAAGGAAATGTTTCTCAACACATGAGATGAATTTTCCTTGAGCTAGAGGAAGAGGAAGAAGAAAGGAAGAGAGAGAATCAATATGATAGAATGAGAATAGTTTTACAACCATATCAAATATATGTGAATTAATCTAATTAATAATATTAATCAAAATGAAAAAGGTGCTGGTTTGTTTGATAAGACAATTATAATTTCACATTAAATGTTTTTGCAAATATCACAGAGCATCTTTGGAATGAAATGATGATGGTCAATGTTTCAACCTTGGTCAACAAGTCAACCTTGGTCAACAAGTCAACAAACCCTAACCATAACCCAATTTCATTTAATTAACATTATCAATTGATATTACACATATTCATTAGGGTTTGGTAAACGACAACCGTCAACTGTGCATACACACCCGTTCCAAAACCCTAACCAGAATCCTCTTCCTCTGCCTCAGTCAACTGTGCATACACACCCGCATTCGTGTTCCGAGGAGCACGAATACTATGAGATAAAACTAACCCAAAGCATATACTAGGATCTGGCTCAAACCAGAGCCCGCTAGTAATAACTGTCCGGACACCAAACGTGCATAAGTGCGCGGATGTGAACGAACCCTGTCGCAAAACCATGCGACCTCTACTCTGTTTTGCCCAATGGCGAATAACCCTCTGTGCGGGACTCTAAAGACTCGACACTACGCTGGCAGTGGGTTTAACCACAGACCGCAAGCGGCACTAGCTGTACGTAACGGTCCCCAGGTAGATGCCGATAAGAAGACGGACGAGGTGAAACCCATCTGAACCCCTACTGAGCCTGAATGTGACAATCTCCATACAGTCTGGTCTGTTCGTCTGAGAATATCGCATGGCGGGCCTAGGGGCCGGTAAACGTCAGTCCCCTAATAGCGGTACAAGTCATGTAGGAGTGTAGCCCAGAACACCCTGAGATAACACTGAAAACCTACCAGTATATCTCGCTTGCCCTGGCCAGGGACTTTGTGTAATGGCTACCCTAAACACAGCGCGATATCAACCCCCAATACCGGGAGAGGCGAATCCTGTATAACCGTCTCTGCCTCTAAGTGCTTCGGGACTGCACCCAACTACTACCTGTTTGCACGACTCCTCTGAGTCGTGGTAGGGTAGTAATCAAAGTACAGTTGGAACACACTCGAGGCAAAGTGACAGTGTCATGTCAGCAGACTAAGTTGTACTCATGTCACCTGGGAACTGATTACTGACGATAGGTATAGTACCAACCAACAGTTCCCAACGAGTCATGTCCAGTGTACTCGTAACCTAACGAGCACCCGCATACTATCTCAAGTACAACGTACTGACGGCTGTGGGACAGACCGTCTCCCAAGCTGGGATGAGAAGCGCAAACTCTAGTCTACTCCGGAGTATCGATGCCCTGTCTCGATAGTCCTACGACTAGGGACCTGCATAAGGATGTGCTTGTGAATTACCCAGCCCCCACGAGTGTGACTGCCATCACAACGCTGGTAATCAAGCAAAGATCCTAAGGGCTCCACTAATGCGTATAGGTGATATACAAAAATAAACACATGTACACATTAAAGTAGAAACAAACCAAGTAGCATACAACTATTTTGAGCAAGATTGTCTATACAACTGTGAATATCCCAAGCTTCTATTAAGTAATATACAAACTAGTATGATACAGTAATGGCCTCTAGGGCATATACACTAACAATCTCCCACTTGCACTAAGGCCCTGTACTGGCGTATCGAAGACCTATCATCTCGATCAGCAGCTCGAACTGAGTCTGGGGTAAGGCCTTTGTGAATGGATCAGCAGTGTTATCTTCCGTATCAACTCTCCGAACCTCGATCTCCTGGAGACCCACGATCTCCCAGATCAGGTGATACCGCCTCAAGATGTGTCTGGACTTCTGATGGGACCTGGGTTCCTTCTCTAAAGCTATTGCCCCATTGTTGTCGCAATACAGAGGTATTGGATCAACAATGGACGGAACCACCTGAAGTTCTGTCAAGAACTTCCTTATCCAGACGGCTTCTTTTGCGGCATCTGCAGCAGCGATATATTCCGCTTCCATCGTCGAGTCAGCAACAGTTTCCTGTTTGGAACTCTTCCAACACACCGCCCCTCCATTGAGGGTAAAGATATAACCCGACATGGACTTTGAATCATCCTTGTCACTCTGGAAGCTGGAGTCAGCAAAGGCCTCGATCTGGAGGTCTTTTCCTCCATACACCAAGAACATCTCCTTAGTCCTTCTCAGGTACTTGAGAATATTCTTTACCGTTATCCAGTGCTTCTCCCCAGGGTTCGACTGATACCGGCTTACCACACTCAGTGCATAGGCTACATCTTGTCTGGTACACAACATCGCATACATTATAGAGCCCGCCGAAGAAGCGTAGGGTATAATAGACATGCGATCCCTTTCCAAATCAGTCTTGGGAGACTCCTCTTTGGAGAGGGTGATCCCGTGACAAGCCGGTAGATTACCGCGCTTGGAATCTTCCAAACTAAACCTTCTTAGTATGGTGTCAATGTACGTGGACTGTGAAAGTCCTAATATCCTCTTGGATCTGTCATGAGAATGTAAGAGGCATCACCCAGGTCTTTCATAGAGAACCTGTGTGATAAGAACCCTTTGACAGATTGTATCATAGGAATGTCATTTTCTATCAAGAGAATGTCATCCACGTATAAAACGAGAAATACGACAGTTCGTGCTACAAATCTACTATAGATGCATGGTTCATCTGGATTTTTGATAAAGCCAAAATCTTTGACCGTCTCATCAAAACAGATGTTCCAACTCCGCGATGCCTGCTTTAGTCCATAAATGGACTTAAGCAGCTTGCACACCTTTCCGCTGCTCCCACTATGAATGAAACCCTCTGGCTGGTCCCTATAGACACACTCCTCTAAATTTCCATTCAGAAAAGCGGTCTTTACGTCCATCTGCCAAATCTCATAATCGTAGAAGGCAGCAATGGCAAGAAGGATCCGAATGGATTTCAGCATAGCCACTGGAGAAAAGGTTTCTTCATGATCCAAACCAGGTCTTTGACGAAAACCCTTTGCAATAAGTCTAGCTTTATAGGTCCCAACCTGTCCATCTACACCAATCTTCCTTTTGAAGATCTACTTGCATCCTACGGGTTTTACCCTATCTGGAGCAACGTCCAACGTCCATACTTTGTTGGTGTACATGGACTCCATTTCGGTCCGCATTGCATCCAGCTATTTTACCGAGTCGACGCTCTGAATGGCCTGCTGGAAACTAGTCGGCTCATCACTATCATGTAAGTCGATGTAGTACACCCCAGTACTTATGGGGAGGCGGAATTTTCAAAAACAATCAAGTTTAAACAACGAACATCGACTAACCGCTTGAATCGAAGCTAAACAAACAATAACCAAACACATAGCTAAACTAAACTAAAGTGTTAAAGGGATTATACCGATCGAAACTAGTCCTTCGTCTTTGTGTCCTCCTTTGTTCTCCTCGACCTTCTCTAGGTAGTAGACGATCCACCCGAGAGCAAAACACCAAGCTAAACCTCTAACTTGAGGTAACTAATCAACTTTGATTGCTAATCAAAGATGAAAGGATGATATAGAGTGTAGGTTATGGATTGTTTAGTCTAACTAAACCTTTGTTCTCAACACATGAGGATTAAGGTTAGTATCTTGAAGATGAGAGCTTGAGGAGAGAGAATGTGTGATATGATAATGAGAGAAGAGAGAGAGTGTATCATAATATTATGAAGCATTCTTATTATCAAATAATCAATAAAGGAAATGAATAAGCATGCTTCACAAAATATCTTGTGATGATTCATTAACATGAGTCATTAAGCAATAAATGTGCATTAATGAAGTGAATGAATCACCACTATGACTCACTCTCTTTCCAAAACAAACCTCCTTAGTCACATCTTCTAGAAGCTTCTCGAGTAATTACGAGAACGCCCCTCCGATCCGTAAAAATACGGAAAAACTTTAGACTGTAAAAATCCAATAACCGGATACCAGTAACTGGCTTAAACCAAAGCCGACTGGTAAAATCTGTCCGAAAGTCGTACGTGCGTAAACGCACGTATGCGTCCGAACCCTTTGTCGCAAAACCATGCAACCTCTATATCGTTTCGCCTGGAGTAGGAAACTCTCTGTGTGGGACTCTAGAGACTCGACTACTACGCTGGCAGTGGGTTTAACCACAGACCGCAAGCGGCACTAGCTGTACGTAACGGTCCCCAGGTAGTTGTCGATAAGAAGGTCGATGAGTAAACCCATCCGAACTCCTACTGAGCCTGATGTGACAATCTCCATACAGTCCGGTCCGTTCGTCCAAGACTATCGCATATCGGGCCTAGGGGGGCGGCAAGCGTCAGTCCCCTAATAGCGGTATAAGTCGTGTCGGAGTAAAGCCCATTACACCCTGAGAAACTACTGGAACCTACCAGCAAATCTCGCTTGCCCTGGCCAGGGACTTTGCGTAATGGCTCTCTGACACAGCACGATATCTACTCCCAATACCGGGAGGGACGAATCCTGTCTAACCGCCACTGCCTCCAAGTGCTCGGGACTGTACCCAACTGCTACCTGTTTGCACGACTCCTTTGAGCCGTGGTAGGGTAGCAATCTAAGAACAGTGGGACACACTCGAGGCGAAGTAGCAGTGTCAAGTCTGCGGACTATGCTGTACTCATGTCACCTGGGAACTGTTCACTGACGACTGGTATCAAACCAACCAACAGTTCCCTGTGAGTCCTGTCCGGTGTACCCGTAACCTAACGAGCACCTGTATACTATCTCCAGTACGACGTACTGACGGCTGTGGGACAGACCATCTCCCCAACTGGGATGAGAAGCGTACACACCAGTCTACTCCGGAGTATCGATGCTCTGTCTCGATAATCCAACGACCGGGGACCTGAATAAGGATGTGCTTGTAGACTACCCAGCCCCCACTAGTGTGACTGCCATCACAACGCTGGTAGACAAGCAAGATCCTAAGAGCTCTATCAATACGTACGCTCACATATTAAGATAGAAAAACCAAGTAGCATACTACCATGTTTAGCAAGACTGTTATATACATGTGAATATCCCAAGCTTCCATTAAGTAATATACAAGCTAGTATGATACAGTAATGGCCTTCTAGGGCATAAACACTAACAATCTCCCACTTGCACTAGGGCCATGTACTGGCATATCGCAGACCAATGATCTCGAGTAGCCTCTCGAACTGAATCTGAGGAAGGGCCTTCGTGAATGGATCAGCAATGTTCTCTTCTGAAGCAACTCTCCGAACCTCGATCTCCTGACGATCAATGATCTCCCTGATCAGGTGATACCGCCTCAAGATGTGTCTGGACTTCTGATGGGACCTTGGTTCCTTCGCTAAAGCTATAGCTCCGTTGTTGTCGCAATACAGAGGTATTGGATCAACTATGGTAGGAACCACCTGAAGTTCTGTTAGGAACTTCTTCATCCAGACTGCTTCTTTTGCGGCATCGCAAGCAGCTATATACTCCGCTTCCATTGTCGAGTCAGCAACGGTGTCCTGCTTGGAGCTCTTCCAGCACACCGCCCCTCCATTGAGGGTAAAGACATAACCCGACATGGACTTGGAATCGTCCTTATCACTCTGGAAGCCGGAATCAGCAAAGGCCTCCAACCTGAGGTCTTTTCCGCCGTAGACCAAGAACATCTCCTTAGTCCTCCTCAGGTACTTGAGAATGTTCTTTACTGCTATCCAGTGTTTCTCCCCTGGGTTTGACTGATACCGGCTTACCACGCTCAGTGCGTAAGCTACATCTGGTCTGGTACACAACATCGCATACATTATAGAGCCTACCGCAGAAGCGTAGGGTATAATAGACATGCGTTCCCTTTCCAAATCAGTCTTGGGAGACATCTCTTTGGAGAGGGTGATTCCGTGACAAGCCGGTAGATTACCGCGCTTAGAATCTTCCATACTGAATCTTTTCAGTACAGTGTCGATATACCTGGACTGCGAAAGTCCCAACATCCTCTTGGATCTATCACGATAGATCCGGATCCCCAGAATGTAAGAGGCATCACCCAGGTCTTTCATGGAGAACCTGTGTGACAAGAATCCTTTGACAGATTGTAGCATAGGAATGTCATTTCCTATCAATAGAATGTCATCCACGTACAAGACGAGGAATACGACACTTCTGGCCACAACTTTACTATATATGCACGGTTCATCTGGATTTTTGATAAAGTCATATTCTTTGACTGTCTCATCAAAACAGATGTTCCAACTCCGCGATGCCTGCTTTAGTCCATAAATGGACTTAAGCAGCTTGCATACTTTCCCGCTGCTCCCACTCTGATTGAAACCCTCTGGCTGATCCATATAGACGCTTTCTTCTAAATTTCCATTCAGAAAAGCCGTCTTTACGTCCATCTGCCAGATTTCATAATCATGGAAGGCAGCAATAGCAAGAAGGACCCGAATGGATTTGAGCATAGCCACTGGAGAAAAAGTTTCGTCATAGTCCAAACCAGGTCTTTGACGAAAACCCTTTGCAACAAGTCTAGCCTTATAGGTTTCCACCTGTCCATCTACACCAATCTTTTTCTTGAAGATCCATTTGCATCCTATGGGTTTTACCCCATCTGGAGCAAAGTCCAAAGTCCATACTTTGTTGGTGTACATGGACTCCATTTCGGTCCGCATTGCATCTAGCCATCGTACCGAGTCGCCGCTCTGGATGGCCTGCCTGAAGTCAGTAGGTTCATCATCATTTATGATGCAATCCTCTCTATCCCCGTCAATGAGAAAACCGTAGTATCTCTCAGGCGGATGAGACGGCCTACTACTTCTGCGGAGGGGTGCGGGAATGTTCTGTTCTTCTTGAACCTCTGGTTCTACCAAACTTTCAGCAGTAGTTTGTGGTTCTGGAATTTCTTCCAGTTCTATTTCGCTCCCACTTATTTCCTTTTCTAAAAACTGATTTTCCAGAAAATGGGCATTACGAGAAACAAAAACCTTTTGTTCCTCTGCGTAATAGAAATAATATCCCTTGGAGTTCTTTGGATATCCCACAAACATACATTTTACTGATCGTGCCTCGAGCTTGTCCACATGCTGCTTTTTAACAAAAGCTGGACATCCCCAAATCTTCATATGCTGAAGATGGGGTTTCTTCCCAGTCCACATCTGATATGGAGTGGTAGGCACAGTCTTGGTAGGAGCTCTGTTCAGAAGATATGCCGCTGATTCAAGCGCATAACCCCAGAAAGATCGCGGTAACTCAGCATTACTCATCATGGATCGTACCATATCCAATAGGGTTCGATTCCGTCTCTCCGATACACCGTTATGCTGTGGAGTGTACGGAGGAGTAAGCTGAGAGAGAATTCCTTTCTCTTTTAGGTAACCTAGGAACTCGGCACTCAAGTATTCACCACCTCGATCAGATCTAAGTGTCTTTATACTTTTGCCGGTTTGGTTTTCTACTTCATTCTTATACTCTTGGAATTTCTCAAAAGCCTCGGATTTATGTTTCATTAGATAAATGAATCCGTATCTTGAGTAATCATCCGTGAAAGTAATGAAATAGGAAAAACCACCTCTCGCATGTGTAGACATTGGACCGCATACATCACTGTGTATGAGTCCTAAGAGCTCGCTCGCTCTTACTCCTTGTCCAGTGAATGGAGTCTTTGTCATCTTTCCTTTGAGACAAGATTGACAAGTGTCATAAGTTTGATATTCGAACGTGTCCAAATATCCTTCTCTATGCAACTTAGTCAACCTTCTCTCATTGATGTGACCCAGTCTACAATGCCATAAGAAAGCTTTATTTAAATCTGGAGACTTTCTTTTTAGTGTGTTCTGGACATTGAAAATTTGGAGTTGGTTTAACACATATATGCCGTTATTTAGAGTACCGGACCCAATCAAACCATGATTAAGGTGGATGTTGACAACATCTCTTACAAACGTGAAATCATAACCTTTATTTGATAACAAGGAAACTGATATGATATTACACGTTAAGCTGGGTACAAAATAACAGTTATGTAAAACCAAAATGTGTCCACTCGTCAATCCTAGGTGATAATCCCCGACGGACGCAGCTCCCACGCTAGCTCCGTTAGCAACCCTGAGGATCATATCACCTTCCTTCAGCACTCTACGGTTTCTCAGTGCCTGCAATGAATTGCAAATATGAGATCCTGACCCGGTATCCAATACCCAGGAAGTAGAGTTGATTGACAGACAATTCTCAATTACAAACACACCTGAAGTCGAAGCCACAGCCTGCTTCGGTTCCTGGTTCTTGGCGTTCCACGCCTTGCAATCCTTCTTCCAGTGCCTTTTCCTGTGACAATGGAAGCACTCATCCAGGCCAACTACCGGTGCTGTAAACTTTTTCTTTCCCTTCTTTCCCACCTTACTAACACCTCCTCTAGGTCTGGGTGCGGCCTTCTTCTTCCTTCCTTTGGCCCTAGCCTTGGACCCGGAAGAAGATGAACCGCCAACAAACATAGCGGGTGTTTCCCTTGCCTTCTGCAAGGTGCCCTCTGCACTCCTTAACATGTTCAGGAGTTCCGCAAGTTCAACTTCTTTTCCTTGAAGATTGAAGTTGAGGATAAACTGGGCGTAGGTGGGAGGAAGGGACTGGAGAACAAGGTCTGTATAGAGCTCATTATCCAAAGTCGTCCCAAGGTCCGCGAGCTCTTCTATATAGCCAATCATCTGTAGGACATGTTCACCTACCGATGACCCGACAGCCAACCTCGCTCGAAACAATTTCTTTGAGGTCTCGTATCTTGCTATACGAGATTGCTCTCCATAAAGTTCCTTTGTATGGAGAAATATGCCATCTAAGGACATATCCTCGTGCCTCCTCTGATGTTCATTGTTCATCGAGGCAAGCACGATGCACTTGGCTCTCGCGCAATCTAAATCCCAGGTTTTGCGGATTTCCTTATCCGCATCACTGGATTTGGGACCAGGGACAGCAGGTGCCGTAGCGGTGAGGATGTACCCCAATTTGTCGTAGGTCAAGGCCATCTTGACATTCCGCAGCCAATCTTTATAGTTTGGCCCCGTCAGTATATTTTTCTCTAAAATTAACTTAAGTCCAGTCATTTTCAGGGTCGCTGCAATTAGGAGAGAGAGAAGAAAACTCTTTAGCATGATGCTCTTGCAAGTTTAGAGTGGTTTTTAGTTTATCTAAACTGGATGGCTCCCACTGTTTCTCGAATCCTTCCTCAAACCATAAAAGAAGAATTAGCCAAGACTATTCTCGCCGTACAATACTTGCTTAACCGTTCAGCCAGGCTGGTGTCGATACTTCGAGGGAGGTTTTCCAACGCTTTCGCGAAGTTCCTTAATTAAGTAACCTCTTTTCTCTGGGGGCGTAACCCCGCTGACACTTTTCTGGACACCTACTAGGTTTATAGCATTGATCGTTAAGCGACGAATATCCTGATAAGTAGCATATACTCACAGTAGGATCGGGATCCAAATATCATCGTATGATAATGTTGAAGGAATCCTACCAACATTCATCAAACTCCAAATGGTATGCATCTCTTTGCAAATTTCAGTTTCTTTAGAAATTCCCGATATAAGTTTTTGCCCCATGCTCTTATGACCTTGGCTTTGGTCAAAATGTCATAAGTCACATGTCAAGTTCTACCCGTCATTATCTTGTCAATTTGAACCCATCCGTATATACCCCTGACTTTGGTCAAATGGTAATACGACTGTCCCAAACCAACTCATCTATCTTATGCAACAAATGAAAACCCAGTAGCTACCAAACACTATGCCTTGACTTTGGCCAAAATGCATAGCTTGAATACTACTGAATACCCAAATGAAATGACGGAGGGCTACGACTGGTTTTGGCGAAACCGTGAACGTAGTGAACTTGATATAACCGAAGGAACCTGATAGCTTTTAAAAGGAGTGGTTAAAGCTCCGCATTTAAAAATATCTGTTTTAAAAATAACCGAGTGGTTTCTTTTAAATTGTTCCAACGATTTAAACTTTGGTTTGTTTTACTTTGCATTATAGATAATGCGTCCCATCATTAACCTATCATTGCAGAAAACAACGAAAATACAACGTCCTCTTATGCCATCCGCATTCGCCACGGGGTCCCGTCATCACCCGTTAGGTTACTTAACTAACGACAGAGCGGGGGCTGGGCTAGCGCGGGTGTAAAACATAAGTGGCGTCTAAATAGCTATCATAATATAGATATTTTACATTCGTCTGACGCAATGATATTCATTCCAGAACACAGATAAACAATATTGGATTTGCAAGCAATCTGTATTTCTTTTGAGCCTGCAAGAAAAGACAGATTACACAGTTGTGATGAATAGCCGTTTACCCCACCCTCGACCCCTACGGGTACGGCAAACTACCCACCCGGCAGTCTGTGTACCCCACCTTGGGTCAGTCCTAGGAGCAAAAACAGTAAAATGAAATAATACAACGGTGGCTACAACCGCAACCTGGAAGTGCCCCGCGAAAATAATATTACAACAAATTACATTTACAACAAATGAATTAACCAATAACCCATTGCGAACCCCGGCTATACACCACAACAGTCCAATACAGTTTATATGCACAAACAGATATAACCATTTCAGAAATGTGCAACCCCCTGCCAACCGACATACTAGCAGTTAGGGGAGGTTTACGAACACATTAAACAATCACAGATATAATCCAATACGCAAATACTGTACAATTCGATCGAATAAACAACATAAATATTGCTCCAAAATCTGCTCTGTTAAACAGTAACCTGAGCAATAATTAAACATTCCAGAAAACCCCAAATTACACAGAGAAGCAACAGAAGAAAAATCAGCCGCTGACTCGCCAACTCGGCGGCGGAAGCGCGGCAACTCAGTGGCTGAGGCCGCGGTTCCGCGGCGAGTTGGTCGATTCAGTCGACTGTTTTTCTTGGGTGTTCTTCTGGTGTCATGTCAAGCACTCTGAGCTCACCTGAAAAATTTTCTGACATCGTTTTAAATTCGACAGAAACTTACAATTTTTAGGGTTTTCCGGCTTCGTTTTTCCGTTCGAAATTCGTACAAATTTGCAACTAGGTTATTTATTGTTTAGCGAGGCTCTGATACCACTGTAAGTCGATGTAGTACACCCCAGTACTTATGGGGAGGCGGAATTTTCAAAAACAATCAAGTTTAAACAACGAACATCGACTAACCGCTTGAATCGAAGCTAAACAAACAATAACCAAACACATAGCTAAACTAAACTAAAGTGTTAAAGGGATTATACCGATCGAAACTAGTCCTTCGTCTTTGTGTCCTCCTTTGTTCTCCTCGACCTTCTCTAGGTAGTAGACGATCCACCCGAGAGCAAAACACCAAGCTAAACCTCTAACTTGAGGTAACTAATCAACTTTGATTGCTAATCAAAGATGAAAGGATGATATAGAGTGTAGGTTATGGATTGTTTAGTCTAACTAAACCTTTGTTCTCAACACATGAGGATTAAGGTTAGTATCTTGAAGATGAGAGCTTGAGGAGAGAGAATGTGTGATATGATAATGAGAGAAGAGAGAGAGTGTATCATAATATTATGAAGCATTCTTATTATCAAATAATCAATAAAGGAAATGAATAAGCATGCTTCACAAAATATCTTGTGATGATTCATTAACATGAGTCATTAAGCAATAAATGTGCATTAATGAAGTGAATGAATCACCACTATGACTCACTCTCTTTCCAAAACAAACCTCCTTAGTCACATCTTCTAGAAGCTTCTCGAGTAATTACGAGAACGCCCCTCCGATCCGTAAAAATACGGAAAAACTTTAGACTGTAAAAATCCAATAACCGGATACCAGTAACTGGCTTAAACCAAAGCCGACTGGTAAAATCTGTCCGAAAGTCGTACGTGCGTAAACGCACGTATGCGTCCGAACCCTTTGTCGCAAAACCATGCAACCTCTATATCGTTTCGCCTGGAGTAGGAAACTCTCTGTGTGGGACTCTAGAGACTCGACTACTACGCTGGCAGTGGGTTTAACCACAGACCGCAAGCGGCACTAGCTGTACGTAACGGTCCCCAGGTAGTTGTCGATAAGAAGGTCGATGAGTAAACCCATCCGAACTCCTACTGAGCCTGATGTGACAATCTCCATACAGTCCGGTCCGTTCGTCCAAGACTATCGCATATCGGGCCTAGGGGGGCGGCAAGCGTCAGTCCCCTAATAGCGGTATAAGTCGTGTCGGAGTAAAGCCCATTACACCCTGAGAAACTACTGGAACCTACCAGCAAATCTCGCTTGCCCTGACCAGGGACTTTGCGTAATGGCTCTCTGACACAGCACGATATCTACTCCCAATACCGGGAGGGACGAATCCTGTCTAACCGCCACTGCCTCCAAGTGCTCGGGACTGTACCCAACTGCTACCTGTTTGCACGACTCCTTTGAGCCGTGGTAGGGTAGCAATCTAAGAACAGTGGGACACACTCGAGGCGAAGTAGCAGTGTCAAGTCTGCGGACTATGCTGTACTCATGTCACCTGGGAACTGTTCACTGACGACTGGTATCAAACCAACCAACAGTTCCCTGTGAGTCCTGTCCGGTGTACCCGTAACCTAACGAGCACCTGTATACTATCTCCAGTACGACGTACTGACGGCTGTGGGACAGACCATCTCCCCAACTGGGATGAGAAGCGTACACACCAGTCTACTCCGGAGTATCGATGCTCTGTCTCGATAATCCAACGACCGGGGACCTGAATAAGGATGTGCTTGTAGACTACCCAGCCCCCACTAGTGTGACTGCCATCACAACGCTGGTAGACAAGCAAGATCCTAAGAGCTCTATCAATACGTACGCTCACATATTAAGATAGAAAAACCAAGTAGCATACTACCATGTTTAGCAAGACTGTTATATACATGTGAATATCCCAAGCTTCCATTAAGTAATATACAAGCTAGTATGATACAGTAATGGCCTTCTAGGGCATAAACACTAACATATCAATGATGCAATCTTCTCTATCCCCGTCTATAAGAATACCATAGTATCTCTCGGGCGGATGAGACGGCCTACTACTCCTGCGGAATGGCGCAGGAATGTCCTGATCTTTCGAACCCTCTGGTTCTACTAAGCTTTCAGGAATAGCTCGTGGTTCTGGAATTTCTTCCAGTTCTATTGCGCTCCCACTTTTCTGATTTTCCAAAAACTCGGTTTCCAAGAAGTGGGCATGGCGAGAAACAAAAACCATTTGTTCCTCCTCGCAATAGAAGAAATATCCCTTGGAGTTCTTTGGATATCCCACAAACTTGCACTATACCGAGCGTGCTTCGAGTTTGTCCGCATGCTGCTTTTTGACAAAAGCTGGACATCCCCATGTCTTAATGTGCTTAAGATAGGGTTTCTTCCCACACCACATCTCATATGGTGTAGTAGGCACAGTCTTAGTTGGAACTCGGTTCAAAAGGCATGCAGCTGATTCTAGTGCATATCCCCAGAATGATCGCGGTAACTCAGCGTTACTCATCATGTAACGTACCATATCCAATAGGGTCCGGTTCCGTCTCTCCGATACACCGTTATGTTGCGGAGTGTATTGAGGAGTAAGCTGAGAGAGAATTCCATTCTCTTTTAAGTAATCCAGGAACTCGACACTTAAGTATTCACCACCTCGATCAGATCTCAGTGTCTTAATACATTTGCCTGTTTGTTTTTCTACTTCAGTCTTATATTCCTGGAATTTTCCAAAGGCTTCGGATTTATGTTTTATTAAGAAGACATATCCGTAACTTGAAAAGTCATCCGTAAAAGTAAAGAAGTAAGAATAACCGCTTCGCGCATGTGTAGACATTGGACCGCAAACGTCACTGTGTGTGAGTCCCAAGAGCTCGCTCGCTCTTACTCCGTGTCCAGTGAACGGAGTCTTTGTCATCTTTCCTTTGAGACAGGATTGACAAGTTGCATATGATTGATATTCGAACGGATCCAAATATCCTTCAGTATGTAACTTCGTCAACCTTCTCTCATTGATGTGACCCAGTCTACAATGCCATAAGAAAACCTGATTTGTTTCTGGAGACTTTCTTTTGTGTGTATTCTGGAAATTGAAAATCTGTGGTTGGTTTAATACGTATATACCATTGCTTAATGTACCTGACCCAATCAAAACATGATTAAGGCGAATGTTCACAACATTACTTACAAATGCAAATTCATAACCTTCTTTAGATAATAAAGATACAGATATGATATTACAGGTTGCATTGGGTACAAAATAACAATCACGCAAAACCAAAACGTGTCCATCCGACAACCCCAGCTGATAGTCCCCCACGGACTCAGCATCCATGCCAGCTCCGTTTGCAACTCTGAGGGTTATATCACCTGCCTTCAAAACCCTACGCCTTCTCAGTGCCTGTAAAGAATTACAGATATGAGATCCTGATCCGGTATCAAATACCCAGGATGTAGAGTTTATTGATAGACAGTTTTCACTAACATACACACCTGAAGCTGAAGCCGCAACTTGCTTCAGATCCTGGGTTCAGGAGCTCCAAGCCCTGCAATCCCTTTTCTAGTGTCCACTCTTGTGACAGTAAAAGCATTCTTCCTTTCCCACAAGATTTCCTGCTACCTTTGTTGTCTTTGCCTTTCCCTTCGTATCCACTTTACTAACACCGCCCCTTGGTTTGGTGGGGGTTTTCTTCTTCTTTCCCTTGGCTTTCGCCTTGGACCTAGAAGAGGAAGATCCTCCTACAAACAAAGTGGATGTATCCCTACCTTTCTGTAGGGTGCCCTCTGCACTCCTCAGCATGTTGAGGAGTTTTGAAAGTTCAACTTCTTTTTCTTGCAAGTTGAAGTTCAGGATAAACTGGGCGTAAGTGCAAGGAAGGGACTGGAGAATCAAGTCCGTGTAGAGCTCGTTCTCTAACGTGGTCCCTATGTCCGCGAGCTCCTCAATGAAGCCAATCATCTTAAGCACGTGTTCCGCTACCGATGATCCGACAGCCAATCTCGCCGAAAACAGCTATTTCGAGACTTCGTATCTGGCGATACGGGATTGCTCTCCATATAGTTATTTTGTATGGAGAAATATGGATTGAAGGTCCATATTCTCGTGCCTCCTCTGGTGTTCATTGTCTATAGAGGCAAGTACGAGGCACTTGGCCTTCGCGCAGTCGATTTTCCAGGTCTTACGGATATCCTTTTCCGTGACGCTGGTTTTGGGACCTGGGACTGGGGGACGCAGGTCAAACTTGTCATAAGTGATTGCCATTTTGACATTCCTGAGCCAATCTTTGTAGTTTGGCCCTGTCAGTATGTTTTTATCTAGTAGTAACTTAAGTCCAGTCATGATGTTTGATCGCTGCAATTAGGAGAGAGAGAAGAAACACTTTAGCATGATGCTCTTGCAAGTTTAGAGTGGTTTTTAATTTTTCTAAACAAGGTGGCTCCCACTGTCTCTCGAATCCCTCCTCAAACCAAAAAGGAAGAATTAGTCAGGATCAATCTCACAGTACAATACTTGCTTAACCGTTCAGCCAGGCTAGTGTCGGTACTTCGAGGGAGGTTTTCCTACGCTTTCGCGAAGTTTCTTAATTAAATAACCTCTTTTCCCTGGGCGCGTAGCCCCGCTAACACCTTTCTAGACACCTACTAGGTTTATAGCATTGATCGTTAAGTGAGAAATTTCCCGAGGAGTAGCATATACTCACAGTAGGATCGGGATCTAAATATCATTGCGTGACAAAACTGAAGGAATCCTACCAGAATCATCACACTCCAAATGGTATGCAGTGCTAGCAAGTTTCAGTTCTTTTGAAACTCCCGATGTGGATTTTTGCCCCATGCTCTTATGACCTTGACTTTGGCCAACAAATCATAAGTTACATGTCAAGTTCTACCCGTCATTCTCCAGGTTAATTTGAACCCACCCGCACCTACCCTTGACTTTGGCCAACAAGGCAGTACGACTGTCCTAAACCAACACATATATCTGTAAGTGTCACGACCCGAAAGAGCACGTGACTGGCCCTTGAACCATATGAAGCCTATAGGACTCCATCTGATTCAAGTAAGCCAAAAGCCCAGAAATCTAAAACCATTTTGAAGAATAAGTAAAGAAACTGGTTTAAAGAAGTGAAGAAAACATGTTTGAAATCAAGGTTTTTAAATAACTAAGCCGAATGTGCATTTTAAAAACAGTACAATCTTTTCCAGAAATTTCGGCAGAGTTTCTTTTGTAAAAATGGCCCCGAATGGGATAAAACAAGAATAACGATATATATGCAATGATAAAGGCATCCCCAAGCGGGAGCTAGCTCTTCGTCAATCGACGGTCACAACCACGCAATGATATGATAATATACAACGCCAAGTGGCGAGGATCAAATCCAAAGAAAGCTCAAAACAACAAGAAAACCGCAATACTACTAAGCGCGACTCTAAGGTCGAAATAATACAACACTGTCTCTAAGTCTGAAAGAATATACAAGTTTTGGTTGATGGACAATTTCTAGATACAATGAAATAAATAAATACAATGGTCATTCTTGATGCGAAAGAATCCACCTACCAAAGCAAATCACCCGCAAGAAGAAAGTGTGCCAGAAATGCCGCAAAAGAACCTGTACGGCAGAACCTGCAAGAACTGTGGCACAACGGGGGTGAGTTGCCAACTCGTGAATAGGAACATCTACAAGCAGAAAACGAATGCAAGACATAAACCTAAGTCAACGATCAATAATATAATCCACAAGAGTACATCTGAGTGTAATAGGGTGGCAAGGTAACATCTAATCATGTATGTAGTGCCAGGTAACTCAGGTAATCACATGTCATCAATGTAAGGTATGTCTGCATGAAGTAACCATGAAGAAATATCAATGATATCAATACACATATATTAGCGTCCCATACCACTAATATTGGTGTAAGGGTATATATAACAGCGCCCTCATATTCTGTTATATATACAAATAAAGTATGATCAATGTAATACCAGTCTGTCTATGATCCAAGTCTGTATATAATCAATGTCTGTATGTATGTGGAACCCGTCCACCCGTCACCCAATGACAATAAGCATCATGTATGCAATGTGAGGATATAAACAAAATCATGGAAAAACATCATGAAACCCGTGCCTAGCATCGACACGTAAATCCTCCTGTATCGGGCATCCGTCATTCCGGATCATGCCCTACATCAAAGTACATATCGGGAATCCGTCAGTCCGGGTCATCCCTCTCTCAATGCATCAGGCATCCGTCATTCCGGATCATGCCCTATATCAATCCATCGGCCATCCGTCATTCCGGATCATGCCCTAAATCAAAGTATATATATCGGGAATCCGTCAGTCCGGGTCATCCCTCTCTCAATGCATCCTCTAGCACCGAGAAAACACGGGGCGACGCCCCAAATATCATATCAAGGGAACCGGGTTTTTAAATGGTTACTTATTCGAAAAGGCTACGGTTCCCAAATCCAGAAATCACATGAAAATCCAACATCAGGAAGTAAATCCAATGCGATGTGCTATGCAATCAATCCATGATGTATGCGACATATAAGGAAAGGTAATCATATCGGGAATCATGCAACATGGAATAGTAATGTGCATAAGTCGAAGGAAGAATCATCTCATGAATGCAATATTACTACAGTGTAGTGGCATGGCAATTATCGATGATGAAGTGTGTGAGCCGGCAAATAGTGTACGTGGAACATACGCATCATCGATAATGGTGCTGGTGTCCTAACAGCATGATAATAATATAGCAGTGAACATATGCCAGCAATATGAATAGCATGAAGATGCAGAAATCTAGTAGTCAACATCACAGTGAAGTATCTACTATGCAAACTACACCTAAGTATCAGGTCAATCAGGAGGGGTAAGTGTGGAAACCACCTAAATCTGAGTCGGTATATATATAAAGATATATAGTCGGTGATCTCGCCTCAATGTCATATCATAAGATATCCTCGAGTTATGAGTGCAGATCTATCATTAATATCGGCACGTACGGTAAATCATCGTACGGCATCCCCATAGCTGGGTAGGGGTCAACATCTCACTGTCTCATCACATAACAGATATCACCATCATCAGATCATATAGTCTAGAGTACCACTCTATGTCTAGTACAAACGGTAACATCAGTAAGTATGCATGCAGGGGTAAACACATATCCCAAGCCCGCAAGAATCACAAGTCATATTCCACATATGAATCGTATCAAATCACCGATCCCAGGGCACCAAGCCCACATCATCGACTCACCTCCAAGTCATCACATAACATCAATCACAGTGCAAGTACAAGTGATAAGCAAAGGTGTGTGTATAGGTGTAATTCTATCCTAGGGTTCGCGACTATGAACTACACCAGTCACTTCTAACCCTATACTATCCATAATACACCTAATGTCACCATAACTACATAATAATCTATCTACGGACTGCGGGGGTGCTATACGCCATCCACCCGACTTCTCCCTGTAGATATAATCTACTCACCTGTATCATCATTTGCGGACATCACCACGCATTTGCTTGTCGTCCCGAAGTCTTCAGGGGTACCTACACATCAAATATCGTATATGCGCATTAAAACCAAATCCAAACTAAAACGGCGCATGAAATCCAAAACGCTACGATAAGGGGGCCTATAGGTGAGAACCTATGGCACGCCTTCAAAACCATCAATAAATCCTCTATATCGTCGTATAAACGACAAATAGTCGAGGCAAAATACATTCCACCATTTCAGAATCAAAAATACGGAATACGGAAATACGAATCCAAAACAGCAACTTAGGATATATGTCCCAATTTTCACCCTAGAAAGAATCTGTCAAAACTAGAAGTACCCAGGGCCAAGAATTGAGGTATTGGGGCTATGCACAGAAAACGAGGCGATTCCTCACTGGTCTGGCCGCAAATTGCGGCCAGAAAGGGAGAATTGGCGGCCGTACGGATGAGTTGGGGGCTAGGGTTTGGGGTGTTGGTTCTATGGTGCCTGCACATCTCAATTCCCACTCAATATTATTTTAGGGGTCTCGGGGTGTTAGCAGATTCTAAATAACAGTGACAGATTCCAGTTTTTTCCCGATATTGGTTTCTAAAATCCGTATTCTGTTTTCCATTTCAGGTTTGGGTTCAATTTAGCATCACACCAGGGTTTCTAGGGTCTCAACAAGCCTCAATTTCATCTTAGTTTCAGTTTTTCCCTACCCTCACTTGAAATCTCAAAAGTCCGCAAAAAGACACGATATCGATACTAAACTAGAATTGATGCATAAGGAAATTGAAATGCTACAAGAGGGTGCAGAAATTACCTCCTTTGGCAACTCAAGAAAATTCTTGAGTTGCTCAAAGTGCTCCAAATCAAATCTTATTAGGCTCAAAGTGAAGCTAGTGAGCTTGGGACCATTTTTTGTGAAGTGGGAATGGGGTTTTGGCATTGTTTTCTTGATGGATCTAGGATTTTAGTGAAGAGGGAGAGTAAGGGAAGAGGGCAGCAGCAGCAACAAGGTAAAGGGGAGAGAGAAAAGAGATGGGGAAATGATGAAGGCATGGTGCAAAAAGGTGGGGTTGACTTGTTCTCCCTCTCTCATCATTATACCATTTTCTTTTTCTTTTCTTTTCCTTTTTCCAAACCTTCTCATATCAATAGTAAACCCAAAGTAACATGGCTACAAAAATGTAACACAAGTCCAAAAATGATATGTGCACAATTTTGCACAAAAAGCCAAAAATCCGATTAGCGACTTTTAATCGCGATTAGCGCTAAATTAGCATATAAATGATCCCAAACACTTCAAAATGGCATAATTCCAATAAATAACCCATTTTAGAATTTTCCATAATTTTTCATAATTTTTCTAACATTTTTCCTATTTATTTGCATTTAATATTAAAATAATCAATAAAAATTCCCAAAATTAATATTTTATATTTTTGAAAATGTTACAATCTACCCCCCTTAAAGAAATTCGGTCCCCGAATTTAAATTTAAACCCCCACTACTAAAAAAATTTCAGTATAATCCATTTTGTCGGGGCTCCGAATGCATCAACACATAAGAATATCATAAAAATATACTGCTCTACTAGAAATCAATCCCCAAAATGCATATATAAGAATATCCTATGCGTCTGGTGCGCAAGGAATCAAAATCCATATATGTGTCAAACAGGCGTAGAAAACAGCATCTAGGTGCAACGGGTGTGCACGAAACATCTGTCGTAGGTAACGTGTGTGCCTGACAGAAGGAATATCAGGTACATGAAAACCTTGCTGGAAGTGTAAATCAAATCACTGAATACAAAAGGCATGAAATCTCATTCAATATCTCAAATGTAATAGCTCAGCGCAAAATATATAAATATCCAGTGGGTGCATGAAACCAATATCATGAAACTCAGTCATCAAAACTAAATCATGCAACAGAACGCCCAAAATACCGAAATCCAAAATGACGGATACGTGATAATCGAATCACAAAATCAAAAATCATAAATACCGTCTTCGGTAGTTCCTCCTTCAAGGTCGAGAAGGAGTCGGTGCAATCCACTGCTAGCAGCGCAGGATATCTACCTGCCTCTTGCTCACGATCTGGCGCCCTCTGGCTCTCTGGGTCCTTATCTTCTCTGTGGATTTCCAATCTCACAGTCAACCGGCTCATCGGCCCTGTCAGATGTGCTAACGGGGACGATTCCGTTCTGGCACTTCTCTGGTCACCTCTCGGTCAAACCTCACGACCACTCGTAAGGCAGCAATTCACTGGTGTCGGCCTCTCGCTCTCTGAAAGCACGTCACAAATCTGATCCTGGGTGCAATCATCATGGCAGCAATGTCCTGGAAGGAATCCCACTCAAGGTCTCTTCCAAGCATGCCTATGCCGATCTGTACAGAGGTTGGCCTTCCGGCACAACCACTTCTCGCTCAAAAGACACCTGTGTCCTCAGCACAATGTTTCCTCAGAAATTGGTCACATCCCAACGTCTCTGTAAGCATATCAGGTCTCTGGTCTCGACGGAAAGCAATGACAGCTCGTCAGTTTCTCACACGAACCTCTTGTTCCAACTGTCTCTATCGTCATCCACTATGACGTCACGCCAAGCTACTATGCACTGCACCGTCCTCGGCCACGGTCAATCTGAAGTCTCTCACACGGACTCGAAATCACGTAATCTGTAGCTCCATCACTCTGTAGCAGATGTCAGGCCGAACTGGTCCTTGGGAACACGTCCCAACCATCAGAGGAATACTCAGCTCTCGTCTGTCCTTGATCAATTCGCAAAGCATCTGGTTAAGTTCCTTTATCCGAACTTGGTCAACTACCTCGTCGACAATGCCGAACTCTGGCCTGCTGGGTGCGCGCAATACGACCACTCCTGGTCCAGGTCTTCTCGTATTGTTTCCCGAAGGGTCCTGTCGAGGTTCCTTCTCAAATCTCAATCCTGCCGAAATGCCCGGAAGTCGTCATATGATGCTGAAGCTAAAAGCTTTTTCCGGAACGGCTGCATACTTATCGCGCTTCTTTCTGGAAGATATATCCATATACCACGCCTCTGGGGTGCGTATCACCTCTCTAATGTCAGCGGAGTGGGATGTCATCTCGTCGAAATCTCGTACGAACTCTTTTCTTCATTCTGCGTCAATGTCGACTGATTCGGACTCGTCTCATCATGGCTGCATGTACGGTGCTCCAACGGCTATGCTCGCATATGGAGTCTCCCAAGCAGTGTCCTGTCACGATATCCGAAAGATGTCGAACCCTCCGATCGACTCGTCAGATCCTCATAATCCCCCAAGAACTCGCATCTCGGGTACAGTTTAATAGTATCGAGTACATGCCACAGCGTCGGTGGTCCAGCCGTAGAAGGGCAAACCCAAGCCTCACTAATGGCGCCGCGGAACCGCCGTAAACCCTAAGGTTCAAAGGCTGTCACACGGTCATTAAGTCGAGTTAGGGTTTCATTCTTCTAGAGGGTCCATAGAATCACCTGCATGTCTTTCCGTATACTTTAAACCTGGAAAATGGGCTCCTGACATTTGATCGTCTCTATCGACTCTCAACGAACCTGCGTGAAGTCGTCTCTGTCTGGAATCAATCCACCTGATGACTCGCATCGGGTAAGAAAACTCACCACACGTCCTAGTCATTCATCATCGGTGACTAGTGACTCGCTATCATATCTCCAAGAACATGCTCTTGCTGCAGTAGCTCCAACCATCTGGGCGATATCTCGTCATTTGCAGCAGCAACTGGCTCATACGCCTGTACGCCGAACAACGCCTCAATCCTCCAGGAAAGGCGACGCATAAGCGGTCATCTCTGAGTCGGTCTGCTCTAGATCTGAGTAAGACTCTCCACACTGGAAATCTTCAACTCATCTGGGCCCGCTCTGGCGCAAAATCGGACGAATCACCTTCGTCTCTCAAATCGGGTAGACTAGCTATCATCAGTCGCATGACTGCCCGAAAGCTCCGGCAGTCTCAGCTCGTACGCTCCGAAAGCAACATCCTGTCAATCTCAGCAACAGCCGGTCCATCTGTCTGCACGATAGGTGACATCACATCTCTGAGGTATGCTGTACATCAACAGTCATCTCTCAACTGGCAGCCCTAACAATGGCCCGATCATCCGGTGCAAGACCAAGTACTCGCCTCCACCAGAGGTCACAATCACCAACACTAACTCGAGACGTTCCCATGTCACCAGAAAACACAATGGTCGGCCCTCGTACCAAACGAGCTCACACCGGCCGTAACCCTAGCAGCAGCCCAAACTGCGCTCAACCATGGTGACAGGAACCTCAATCAAGTATCAAAAGAGCACATCAATGGCAAGAAAGGAAACAACAGATCCAAAGTGGATGCATGATCATAGGAAGGAACAGCATCAATGAAGGTATGATCATGAAACTAATAGAATCGGGGATCTCCAATGGATTGTATAATCCAGGATATGAAGAGAATCACTGATCTCAAAAGTATGTACATCCTAAGGTTCCTCAAGCGGAGTGGCGTGTCGTAAGTATGCCGCGGAACATACCAACGGTACGTCACTCTACTTTAGTCACCTAATCCATCAACCAAGGGTCATCCTAAAACGACGAAAGTTCGGGTTCACTCCCCCTCGACCAAGTCTAAGTTCCGTAAGGTCAAGCCTAAGTTCCGTATATAAATAACTCCCTAGGCTCCACATAGTCAAACTCAGACTCGAACCAAGGTCAACCTAGCGCTCTGATACCAACTTTGTCACGACCCGAAAGAGCACGTGACTGGCCCTTGAACCATATGAAGCCTATATGACTCCATCTGATTCAAGTAAGCCAAAAGCCCAGAAATCTAAAACCATTTTGAAGAATAAGTAAAGAAACTGGTTTAAAGAAGTGAAGAAAACATGTTTGAAATCAAGGTTTTTAAATAACTAAGCCGAATGTGCATTTTAAAAACAGTACAATCTTTTCCAGAAATTTCGGCAGAGTTTCTTTTGTAAAAATGGCCCCGAATGGGGTAAAACAAGAATAACGATATATATGCAATGATAAAGGCATCCCCAAGCGGGAGCTAGCTCTTCGTCAATCGACGGTCACAACCACGCAATGATATGATAATATACAACGCCAAGTGGCGAGGATCAAATCCAAAGAAAGCTCAAAACAACAAGAAAACCGCAATACTACTAAGCGCGACTCTAAGGTCGAAATAATACAACACCGTCTCTAAGTCTGAAAGAATATACAAGTTTTGGTTGATGGACAATTTCTAGATACAAAGAAATAAATAAATACAATGGTGATTCTTGATGCGAAAGAATCCACCTACCAAAGCAAATCACCCGCAAGAAGAAAGTGTGCCAGAAATGCCGCAAAAGAACCTGTACGGCAGAACCTGCAAGAACTGTGGCACAACGGGGGTGAGTTGCCAACTCGTGAATAGGAACATCTACAAGCAGAAAACGAATGCAAGACATAAACCTAAGTCAACGATCAATAATATAATCCACAAGAGTACATCTGAGTGTAATAGGGTGGCAAGGTAACATCTAATCATGTATGTAGTGCCAGGTAACTCAGGTAATCACATGTCATCAATGTAAGGTATGTCTGCATGAAGTAACCATGAAGAAATATCAATGATATCAATACACAAATATTAGCGTCCCATACTACTAATATTGGTGTAAGGGTATATATAACAGCGCCCTCATACTCTGTTATATATACAAATAAAGTATTATCAATGTAAAACCAGTCTGTCTATGATCCAAGTCTGTATATAATCCATGTCTGTATGTATGTGGAACCCGTCCACCCGTCACCCAATGACAATAAGCATCATGTATGCAATGTGAGGATATAAACAAAATCATGGAAAAACATCATGAAACCCGTGCCTAGCATCGACACGTAAATCCTCCTGTATCGGGCATCCGTCATTCCGGATCATGCCCTACATCAAAGTACATATCGGGAATCCGTCAGTCCGGGTCATCCCTCTCTCAATGCATCGGGCATCAGTCATTCCGGATCATGCCCTATATCAATCCATCGGCCATCCGTCATTCCGGATCATGCCCTAAATCAAAGTATATATATCGGGAATCCGTCAGTCCGGGTCATCCCTCTCTCAATGCATCCTCTAGCACCGAGAAAACACGGGGCGACGCCCCAAATATCATATCAAGGGAACCGGGTTTTTAAATGGTTACTTATTCGAAAAGGCTACGGTTCCCAAATCCAGAAATCACATGAAAATCCAACATCAGGAAGTAAATCCAATGCGATGTGCTATGCAATCAATCCATGATGTATGCGACATATAAGGAAAGGTAATCATATCGGGAATCATGCAACATGGAATAGTAATGTGCATAAGTCGAAGGAAGAATCATCTCATGAATGCAACACTTAAAAATGGCATAAACCTGGAAAATGATCCCAAACACTTAAAAATGGCATAATTCCAATAAATAACCCATTTTAGAATTTTCCATAATTTTTCATAATTTTTCTAACATTTTTTCTATTTATTTGCATTTAATATTAAAATAATCAATAAAAATTCCCAAAATTAATATTTTATATTTTTGAAAATGTTACAGTAAGTATGCGGCAGCGCCCCGGCCGTCTAACAGACGCCGATATGCGGAACAAAACTTTTACGACTGGCGCTATCGCGTACTATAACCCGGATCTGCCATTAAAGCTAAACTAATAAATTGTAAAGAGGGTAGAATTGTTATACCGAACGATCCGAGTCCTTCGGTCTTTAACCATCATCCCACGCTTTGTTGCGGTGTCTTCGATCTTCTGAAACTCCAGTCTAGTCGTCCAGGTGGCACCACGTCGACGGATCTTTAAACGGGCTTCCTCTTCTGAACCGAGGCAACTCGGTCGTCAAGTTTGCTAAAAGAGACGACCAAGATGAAGTAGAGAATGAGTAGAATACTTTGTCTCGTTACGTCCAAGGCTATGGACGAACGGTTAATAGAAGTTGCCATTTGGAGTCGGGTGAATCGAAATTGAACTAGGAAATTTCCATACACAAAACTATCATGATCTTTTGCAAAAATGAATGAATCAAAATCCCATGACCTCATAAGAAGGGCCGGCCAAACTATATAGGAGAGGGAGAGTGAGTGTAGGAGAAGGGAGGGTGAGCTTAAGCCATGAAACTTATCATAACAAAGAATGAGTCATGAAACACCTAGTGTGAACATAATTAAAGCAAAGGATGAATCATCAAGCAAGTCATCACAACATTAAATGCACCATTAATGAACTAATGACTCATGAAGCTAGTCACCATTTCTAGAACCTTCTAGAACACTGATTCACCACATCAAGAAAAGATAAATCCGTATTTAACCGAATATTAAATACGGCTGATAGAAAACTGGAAACTGACAACTTCCAAAAGTGATCCTGAAACGAACTTCAGGATAACCCCGTAACAGTATAAACATATCCGCATTTGTATTACGACCGAATACAAATGCAACTGAGACAAATATATTATATCTACACAGTATAATACTGGGATCCGGCTTAAACCAAAGCCTACCAGTATTATCTGCCCGAAAAATAACACGTGCGAAAACACACGTGCTTTTTCCGAACCCTGCCATAAACCCATACGGCATCTACAACGTTTCGCCCGGACTTGGGAAAGTTTCTGTGGGGGACTCTAATGACTCATCAACACACTGGCACTGGGAATAACCATTTAGCACGTCAGAGGTACCAGCTGTACGTAACGGTTTGCCTATGTATCGATTGGAAGGGAAGCTGACGAGCGAACTCATCTATAAACCCTACTGAGCCTGACAGTGACAATATCCATACAGTCCGGAATGTTCGTCTATGAGTATCGCATATTAGGCCTAGGGGGTCGGTAAACGTCAGACCTGCCGATCCGCTCACTTGCCTCCAATGTGGCTCGGGACTGTACCCAAAATATACCTGTTTGCACGACTACTTTGACCCGTGGTAGGGTATAAATCAAAGCACAGTGGGAACTCCCATGAGACAAATGACGACCTCTGGTCGATGAACTAACCTGTACACATGTCACCAGGGAACTGCTATCTGACGATATGTATAATACCAACTAGCATGTTCCCGGCGAGTCCTGTGCGGTGTACTCATAACCCAATGAGCATCTGTTTACATCTTAGGTGATCCAACTGACACCAGTGGCTTGTGAGACTGGCCACCGCCCCTCGTCGAGGTCTCGAATGTATACACTAGTCTACTCCGGAGTATCGATGCCCTGTCTCGAAACTCCCACGACTAGGGACATTTTAAGGATATGCTTATAGACCCCAGCTCCCAATTATATGATCGCCATCATACTGCTGGTAGTCAAGCAAGAATCCTATGGGCTCTATCAACATCTACATGATGATAAAGACAAACTAGATAGCATACTATCATCTCAAGTAAGACTGTTTATCGGTATAGGTCCTCCCTCAAAAATTGCAATCACGTACCTGCGATCCAATAATTGACTTAGAGGGCACTATATCCAACAATCTCCCACTTGCACTTAAGGTTAATTATTGCGATGTCGTGTACTCACAGCTCGTGTGATACCGAGCATCTAACTCCTCTACTAATCAGTTTCACAAAGCCCGTTTGCAAAACTATTGTGTTCGAGAAATAGCCTCAGTAAGTGGATCCGCTTCGGTGTTTCTTTCTGTATCTCTCTATATCTCAACCTCGTGGAGAAAACCATCTCCTGAGTTGAGTAATACCTGTCTTAGAATATGTCTGGATATCTGATGGGACCAAGTTCATAAATGAAGTCCAAATCCAAACTTCTTAGACTGTATCAATCACTGAAACTAATCAGTGTCAAGCACCATGCCTCCCACAGTTTCCCCTTGGACCATCTGTCCATAATACTGTCCCTCGTCTGAGGGGAAAACTATAACTCTGACAATCGCTCTGTCATCCATGTCACCTTTGAAGCCTGGAATGATAACCGTCTCCCGAAGGAGGCTGCCGTCATCAAATCCGTAGAACATTCACTTATGTTCTAAAACTGCTTCCGTATGTTTCTTCAGGATTGGATTAATATAAACTTATCGCATCTAGTGAAAAAACGACATCTGGTGTGGTACTTGACATCTCATGATTGACTCAATTGCCCAAGCAAGTGATCTGGCAATCATGTACGTCCCTCTCCTCTTTAGTCTGTAAGACACCTTTAGAGAGGGTGACTCCATCACCTGCAGGTACACCACCATGCCAGGAGTCATCTATTCTAAAATACTATTAAAATACTGCCAAAGTACCCACATTGGGAAACTACCCAAATCTAGATCTAAAACCATAGATCTAGTAACCAGAATGTCAGATATTATATCCATATCCTTTGTGGAGAAACAACTGTGTGACCACCACAGTACAACTGATCGTAGTATAGGAAATTTACTTCCTACTCTGTGTATGTCATCCAAATACCAAGACATCACACCCTACTACCTTCTTAACAGATCCATCCCCTATTCTGATGAAGTCAAAACCCATGACTGTCACATTAGAATCAGATGATCTATCTCCGCAATAATTGCTCAAGTCTATAAATAGACATAAGCTACTTGCCCACTATGCTTCCGCTTCTCCCACTGATTACGACAACCCTCTGGCAGAATAATATATACGTACACTTCTAAAACTAGTTTAGAACGACGCTATACATATCCTCCTGCCGGGTCACATAGTCTGGAACAACAGTAGTGTCAAGTCTGGGTAAACTAGAACCTCCCTGTCACCGTCCTTGAGGCTACCGGAGTACATCTCGGATGTCTGAGGTTACCCACCATATTTGCGGAGTGGCTATTTGAATGTCAAACCTGATTGAATATATAGGTTCTATTAAATTTTCCGTAATCGTTTGCGGTTCTGGAATCACTTCCAGTTCTACCACACTCCCACTTATGTTTTCTGAAAAAATCCATTTTATTAAAACTGTGGCGAGTCAAGAACAATATCACTATTGATCTTTCAAATGGTAAAAAATCAACCCTCGTCAAAGCTAGGGTCAACCCACAAACTGCCATTACAGAAACGTGCCTTGAGTTATCCAGTGTCTGTTTTTAAGCATATGCTGGACAATTCCCCTTACCTTAACATCGTTAAGATATGAAGCAATCTATATCCAATATAGAAATATAGGCACTTATTTAATTGGAACCAGATTCAAATCCTGCAGCTGTCTCCAGTGCATATCAACTTAATGGAGAGAGGCTAATCAGCATTACTCAACTTAGGAATCCATCCAATTATGAGTAACCTGAAAGAGAAACAAGTTTCTCAAAATCATTACTATCAACTGAATACCAATCACAAGAATCTACATCTTCGATCTTTTTGAAGAATCTCGATACTTGCGATGCATGGTTCTCTACTTTATTCCTATACCCACAACTTCTCAATACTTATACATTGTATTTCTATGAAACACTTATCTAAAAACTAGAGAAGTTACAAGTAAACAGAATATAGTATGAGGACCAGCCCCTTTGTCCTGATGGACACTGGACAACATACAATACTCTGTATAGGTCCGATGAGTTGAATAACTCAAAACCTGTGCGTCGCAGGTTGAAAACTGTCCCCAGGCGATTTCCTTAAATATCACCAATTACAACGAATTCTGATATAATGAGGATGATCACCTAATTTACAATAACTTGCTCCCACTCAACATCTGTAAAACTATACAGATGTGAGAATCATACCTGGTAAATACATACCCTGGAGTAAGTATTTTAATCGGGAAATCAGTTTTCAATTAACAATGCACAGTTTAACTGAAACATGAAAATGTTTCGTAGGGGTATCCTGGTATTCTTTAGTAATGCCTTTTCCATAATCCAATGACTTTAACCGTATATTTCCCTGCCATCTTTCCAATTCCCTTTATTTGTCTTTAGTCGTTATCTGCTGTACACCATCATTAGGCTAAGTGATTTTCTTCCTTCCCTACCATTCGGCACCAACCTATGGTTTGGAAGAAGAATATCCAGTAAGCATAATAGGTGTTCCCTCCTTATCCTAGGAGTTCTCGCAACTTGAGAGAAGGTGATGATAAAAGACAACTGAATAGTCCTTATTCCTATTTCTCCTGAACCAGAATCCATCCTCGAAAAAATATCCTTCGAGTTCGTATATAACCATACGATGGTTTTATCCAATGGAATTGGATAGTCGTAGTGATACGGGTTGTTCTGGAGAAATAAAGGTGAAGTAGGAGTGGCGATGAAATACGTGGTTTGGTCGTGAATGTTAGTAGTCGCAATTTACTTTGCCCTCTTTCTAATTCCTTTATTTGTCTTTACATATTATCTTCTACACACCCTACTTAGGCTAATTGGTTTTCTTCATTCCCTACCTTTCGGCACCTGCCTACGGTTTGGAATAAGACTATCCAATAAGCATAATAAGTGTACTCTCCTAAACCAAGGAGCCCTCGCAACCTGAGAGAAGGCGATAATAAAATAAAACTGAATAAAGCAATTCTATTTCTCCTGAACCTGGATCCATCCTCGAAGAAATCCCTTCGAGTTCGTATATAACCATACGATGGATCTATCCAATGGATGTGGATGTCCGTAGTGATACGGGTAGTTTTGAGAAATATAAAGGGTAAAAGAAGGAGCGGCAATGACTTATGCAACTAAAGACAATCCAAAAGCCGGCATATTAAGAAGGTTCGGTCAACTTGGTACCTGAGTTATAGTCTATGGTCGGTAAAAAGTCACTGCCAAAGAGAGAGAGAAAAGAAACACTCTGCGTGCACTCTAACCTAGATCAGAATAGTTATCATTTTATCTAATTTAGGAAAACCTCCTACTGTAATCTCAAATTCTCCTCCAAACCAGAAAGAAGAATCAATCGGGATCACCCGAAGAGTAAACCAACTCATCAGTAGGAATCGAGATCCAACTCTAATCGCATGGTAACGTGACGGTATCCACTCACGTTAGCAAACTCCAGAAGGTATGCTCAAGTTTTTCAAGTTTCCTGTATGTTTGAAACTCCCGATATAATTTTTTTTTATCCCATGCTCTTATGACCTTGACGTAGGCCAACAAATCATAAGTCACATGTCAAGTTCTGCCCGTCGTTGTCCTGATTAATTTAGGTCATCGTACATGCCCTTGACGTAGGCCAACAAGGCTGTACGTCTGTCCTAAACTAATGCATCTATCTATGCAACAAATGAATAGCCAGCAGCTACCAAACACTATGCCTTGACGTAGGCCAACAAACATAGCTTGAATACTACTGACCATCCATAAGAAATGACGGAGGTTTACGACTGGTTTTTGGCGAAAAACCATTAACGTAATGAACTTGATCTCGTTGAAGGAACCTGATAGATAAATATAGTGGCGAAAACTTTTTGCTAAAGAACTCACTCCCGGTGAAGGGATCTTGGCTCTTTCCTCGTGGAAAGAGGTGCAGGATATTCTAACTGAATACCGCTATGTAAAGCAACATGTAATCGACAATATTTAAGTTATTACCCCGACGTAAACTTCTGCCCAAGGGGTCACTCCTGGTGAAGGGATCTCGGCCCTTGCCTCGTCGAATGAGGCGCAGGATATTCTAACTGAATATCACTGTGCAAAACAAAAGGAAACATCTTTGTAATTTGTTCCAACAACATCAAATATAGGTTTGTTTTATCTTGCATTGATAAGAATCAACGCAGTCCCATCAATCTATCACACCAGAAAAGAACGAAAATAAAATGTACGTATATGTCATCCGTATTCGCCACTGGGTCCCGTCATCACCCGTTAGGTTACTTAACTAACGACAGAGCGGGGGCAGGACTAGCGCGGGTGTAAAACATATACAACATCTAATAGTATATAGACTAATATACAATAATCGCTCCAGGCGTGATAATATGCAACATTACAGAAAAGTAATAAGCATCACAGAACAATACAGATAATCTGGGATCCCCGGGTTTCACAGAGCCGCTGATGAAAAACCGACGTTCCCCTGGTCGTATGGATAGCCTGTGCAATGAAACCTAGACCCCTATGGGTGCGGCAAGTTACCCGCCAAAACCTGAAGCGAGGTAGTCCCCACAGCATAGTGAATGGAACACCCGGCACTTCATGGAATCCGGTAAATTGAGCACCCCACCTTGGGTCAACCTGTACCCCATACGAGTGCGGCGAATAGTCTGCCAATTCTAGAGTGAGGTCCCTTTGCCTCACAAAACCATGAGATACGGACCCGTTGCCCTCCAGAACACGGCTATCCGTGCACTCCTTCGCGGGATAAACCTAGTACAGAAATGAAAATATATACAACGGGTACATCGACCTTGACCCGGTCGTGCCCCAAAAGAATATTATACAACAGGCAGTGACGGCAGTCCACAAGTCGGATGCTCGCCCCGCAACATCAAATGTACAAATAAATCCAAACTGCACTATCATTGCACCCTGCTATCCACCATAACAAATCCGCAACATCATAGCACAACACAGAACATCAACGCGAATGTCACGTTCGCAAACTCGTCTAAAAGAACTATAGCAATCAGACGCGATTTACCGATCAAATGACATTCCCGGTCGGAGATATAAAGTAAGTACTGTAAACTAACACGTTTAAATTTCGATCGACAAAATATCCCAAAGTGGGCCCCACAAACATCTGTTGTACAGTAATAAAATTTGGGCCCAAAAGACATATACCAAAAACCACAATTTCCACAAAGAAGCTCTCTGGAAAAAGTTGGTGCACTGTTCCCACTAAAGCGCCGCGGTTCAGCAGTCAAACCCTATGTTTGACCGCGGATCCGCGGTAGTCTAGTAGGATCACGTGCCCAAATTTTTCCAGTATGCTTAGAAAAGTCTGCTTGTATTTCTGTGATATGTCAAATAATTTTTAGACAGTTTTAAAAATCGACAGAAACACAGAACTGAAAAATTGCGATTTTTGAAAATCCGTTCGATCGATGTTTTAAACGTGTTAGCACAAGTTAGTATAGAGTAATGGTGAGTCTCTGATACCACTGTAAGTATGCGGCAGCGCCCCGGCCGTCTAACAGACGCTGATATGCGGAACAAAACTTTTACGACTGGCGCTATCGCGTACTATAACCCGGATCTGCCATTAAAGCTAAACTAACAAATTGTAATGAGGGTAGAATTGTTATACCGAACGATCCGAGTCCTTCGGTCTTTAACCATCATCCCACGCTTTGTTGCGGCGGCTTCGATCTTCCGAAACTCCAGTCTACTCGTCCAGGTGGCACCACGTTGACGGATCTTTAAACGGGCTCCCACCTCTCAACCGAGGCAACTCGGTCGTCAAGGTTTGCTAAAAGAGATGACCAAGATGAAGTAGAGAATGAGTAGAATACTTTGTCTCGTTACGTCCAAGGCTATGGACGAACGGTTAATAGAAGTTGCCATTTGGAGTCGGGTGAATCAAAATTGAACTAGGAAATTTCCATACACAAAACTATCATGATCTTTTGCAAAAATGAATGAATCAAAATCCCATGCCCTCACAAGAAGGGCCGGCCAAACTATATAGGAGAGGGAGAGTGAGTGTAGGAGAGGGGAGGGTGAGCTTAAGCCATGAAACTTATCATAACAAAGAATGAGTCATGAAACACCTAGTGTGAACATAATTAAAGCAAAGGATGAATCATCAAGCAAGTCATCACAACATTAAATGCACCATTAACGAACTAATGACTCATGAAGCTAGTCACCATTTCTAGAACCTTCTAGAACACTGACTCACCACATCAAGAAAAGATAAATCCGTATTTAACCGAATGTTAAATACGGCTGATAGAAAACTGGAAACTGGAAACTTCCAAAAGTGATCCTGAAACGAACTTCAGGATAACCCCGTAACAGTATAAACATACCCGCATTTATATTACGACCGAATACAAATGCAACTGAGACAAAGATATTATATCTGCACAGTATAATACTGGGATCCGGCTTAAACCAAAGCCTACCAGTATTATCTGCCCGAAAAATAACACGTGCGAAAACGCACGTGCTTTTTCCGAACCTTGCCATAAACCCATACGGCATCTACAACGTTTCGCCCGAACTTGGGAAAGTGTCTGTGGGGGACTTTAATGACTCATCAATATACTGGCACTGGGTATAACCATTTAGCATGTCAGAGGTACAAGCTGTATGTAACGGTTTGCCTATGTATCGATTGGAAGGGAAGCTGACGAGCGAACTCGTCCATAAACCCTACTGAGCCTGACAGTGACAATATCCGTACAGTCCGGAACGTTCGTCTATGAGTATCGCATATTAGGCCTTGGGGGTCGGTAAACGTCAGACCCCCAATAGCTGCATAAGTCGTGTCAGAGAGCAGCCCAGAACACCCTGAGATACTACTGGTATATCTACCAGTATATCTCGATTACCATGGCCAGGGATTTCGTGTAATGGCTCTACTAAACACAGCGCGATCTCACCCCCAATACCGGGAGAGACGAATCCCCTGCCGATCCGCTCACTTGCCTCCAATGTGGCTCGGGACTGTACCCAAAATATACCTGTTTCCACGACTCCTTTGACCCGTGTTAGGGTATAAATCAAAGCACAGTGGGAACTCCCATGAGACAAATGACGACCTCAGGTCGATGAACTAACCTGTACACATGTCACCAGGGAACTGCTATCTGACGATATGTATAATACCAACTAGCATGTTCCCGGCGAGTCCTGTCCGGTGTACTCATAACCTAATGTGCACCTGTATACATCTTAGGTGATCCAACTGACACCAGTGGCTTGTGAGACCGGCCACAGCCCCTCGTCGGGGTATCGAATGTATACACTAGTCTACTCCGGAGTATCGATGCCCTGTCTCGAAACTCCCACGACTAGGGACATTTTAAGGATACGCTTATAGACCCCAGCTCCCACTTATATGATCACCATCATACTGCTGGTAGTCAAGCAAGAATCCCATGGGCTCTATCAACATCTAAATGATGATAAAGACAAACCAGATAGCATACTATCATCTGAAGTAAGACTGTTTATCGGTATAGGTCCTCCCTCAATCATTGCAATCACGTACCTGCGATCCAATAATTGACTTAGAGGGCACTATATCCAACACTATCTATGCTTCACATGAATACCCAATAGCTACCAATCACTATGCCTTGACTTTGGCCAACAAACATAGCTTGAATACTATTGACCATCCATGTGAAACGACGGAGGGCTACGAATGGTTTTGGCGAAACCGTGAACGTAGTGAACTTGATATAATCGATGGAACGAGATAGCTTTTAAAAGGAGTGGTTTAAGCTCCGTGTTTAAAAGTTATTTTGAAAAGAAACCGAGTGGTTTTGAAAGTGTTCCAACGACTATTACTTTGCTTTATTTTTCTTGCATTAATTTTAATGCGTCCTATCAATTAATCCTACCATTGCAGAAAACAATGAAAATATGACGTACGCTTATGCCATCCGCATTCGCCATGGGGTCCCGTCATCACCCGTTAGGTTACTTAACTAACGACAGAGCGGGGGCTGGACTAGTGCGAATGCAAAACATAAGCAACGCCTAAATAGATATCTACAAATTGATATATACATTCGTCAGATGCAATGATATCCATTCCAGATCATAGATGAATACATTGGATATACTAGGAATCCGCATTCCATTCTAGCCTGTAACGAAAAGCGGATTACACGGTCGCGATGAATAACCAATACCCCACCCTAGACCCCTACGGGTGCGGCAAACTACCCGCCAAGTACCCGAAGCAAAGCAACCTCCCTCAACGACGTGAGTAGGCCACTCGGCACTTCGAGATACCCGGTAGTTTGTGCACCCCACCTTGCGTCTATCCTAGGAGCAAAAACAGTTAAAAAAATTATACAATAACAGCTACAACCCCATCCCGGTTGTGCGGCCATATAAATAATATTACATCAATTTACATATTACATGAATTGAAAGATAAAGAAAACTCTCATCTCACAACCCCCCGGCTATTCATCCGCGACAATCCAACGAATTCATATACACAAACCATCAACAATACAGATCACAGATATGTATAACCCCCACTAATCGACGTATAGCGAATAGTACATGTTCAATACATATATAACATTACAGATACAACCCACTAGCCAAAGTCTACAGAAAATCGACCAAAATACGGATTTGTAACCACCCCCAAAACAAACTTGTTCTCTGGAAATTCTGGGCAGAAACAAACCATCTCAAAAATTACAAAACACCAGCAGGAGAAAACTGTAGGAGAAACGATCCACGGCCGAATCAACTCGGCCGCGGATCCGCGGCGGGAGCAAGCTCCTGCCGCGGATCCGCGGTGAGTTGGTCGACTCACTGGATCGTTTTTCTTTCTTGTTCTTTAAAAAGCCTGAGCCTATTTTTAATACATGATTTATTATTTTCTGAGCAGAAATAAAAATCGGCAGAAACTTGATATTTTTAATGTGTTTTGAGGTTTTTCGTCCGATCGAAATTCTAGATACTTTGCTAACATGCTAGGATGTGTTTAGCTAGGTTCTGATACCACTATAAGTCTACGTTACCTCTCTCGGTTCTTTTGGGCTTGCGGAAATGATGAAAAACGATTTTTCGGGTAATGGTAACATGGACTATATAACACGGATCTTTGCTAAACTACACACTAGCAACTAACTAGATCTTTACCTACTCGGTTAGGGGTTATAGCTCAACTTGAACTCCTTCTCTTGGACTCTTTGTGGTGGTCGTATGGTTCTTTCCTCGTCGCCTTCTCTTGCCGAAGATGGATCCACCTGGGTGTCTCTACCTTGAGCTTCTTTCTCGAACTTGAGAAAACTAAAGTGTCTGTCTTGGTAGACCTTCAACCTTTGGATGAGTAGAGAGTGGCTTTGGTTTTTTATCTCCAAGGAAATGTTTCTCAACACATGAGATGAATTTTCCTTGAGCTAGAGGAAGAGGAAGAAGAAAGGAAGAGAGAGAATCAATATGATAGAATGAGAATAGTTTTACAACCATATCAAATATATGTGAATTAATCTAATTAATAAAATTAATCAAAATGAAAAAGGTGATGGTTGGTTTGATAAGACCATTATCATTTCACATTAATTTTTTTTGCAAAGATCAAAGAGCATCTTTGGAATGAAATGATGATGGTCAATGTTTCAACCTTGGTCAACACGTCAACCTTGGTCAACAAGTCAACAAACCCTAACCATAACCCAATTTCATTTAATTAACATTATCAATTGATATTACACATATTCATTAGTGTTTGGTAAACGACAACCGTCAACTGTGCATACACACCCGTACCAAAACCCTAACCAGAATCCTCTTCCTCTGCCTCAGTCAACTGTGCATATACACACGCATTCGTGTTCCGAGGAGCACGAATACTATGAGATAAAACTAACCCAAAGCGTATACTAGGATCTGGCTCAAACCAGAGCCCTCTAGTAACAACTGTCCGGACACTAAACGTGCACAAGTGCGCGGATGTGAACGAACACTGTCGCAAAACCATGCGATCTCAACTCTGTTTTGCCCAAAGGAGAATAACCCTCTGTGTGGGACTCTAAAGACTCAACACTACGCTGGCAGTGGGTTTAACCATAGACCGCAAGCGGCACTAGCTGTACGTAACGGTCCCCAGGTAGATGCTGATAAGAAAACGGACGAGGTGAAACCCATCTGAACTCCTACTGAGCCTGAATATGACAATCTCCGAACAGTCCGGTCTGTTCGTCTGAGAATATCGCATGGCGGGCCTAAGGGGCGATAAACGTCAGTCCCCTAATAGCAGTACAAGTCATGTCGGAGTGTAGCCCAGAACACCCTGAGATAACACTGGAAACCTACCAGTATATCTCGCTTGCCCTGGCCAGGGACTTTGTGTAATGGCTTTCCTAGACACAGTGCGATATCAACCCCCAATACCGGGAGAGACGAATCCTGTCTAACCATCACTGCCTCCAAGTACATCGGGACTGCACCCAACTACTATCTGTTTGCATGACTCCTTTGAGCCGTGGTAGGGTAGTAATCAAAGTACAGTGGGAACACACTCGAGGCGAAGTGACAGTGTCAAGTCAGCGGACTAAGCTGTACTCATGTCACCTGGGAACTGATAACTGACGATAGGTATAGTACCAACCAACAGTTCCCTATGAGTCTTGTCCAGTGTACTCGTAACCAAACGAGCACCCGCATACTATCTCAAGTACGACGTACTGACGGCTGTGGGACAGACCGTCTTCCAAGCTGGGATGAGAAGCGCATACGCTAGTCTACTCCGGAGTATCGATGCCCTGTCTCGATAGTCCTATGACTAGGGACCTGCATAAGGATGTGCTTGTGGATTACCCAGCCCCCACGAGTGTGACTGCCATCACAACGCTGGTAATCAAGCAAAGATCCTAAGGGCTCCACTAATGCGTATAGGTGATATACAAAAATAAACACATGTACACATTAAAGTAGAAACAAACCAAGTAGCATACTACTATTTTGAGCAAGATTGTCTATACAACTGAGAATATCCCAAGCTTCCATTAAGTAATATACAAACTAGTATGATACAGTAATGGCCTCTAGGGCATATACACAAACAATGAGAAGCAAGAACCATAGAGATAAAACCCAAAACACCTCTCTACTCATCCTAGTGTACAAGGTCTAGCAAGCCAAGTATTCTAGTTTGCTCTAGATTGAGGTTGGAGCCAAAGGTAGAAGCTTTCGGGTGGATCCATCTTCGGCACAAGGAGACGACGGGGTGAGGCCGATCCGACCACCACAAGGAGTTGAAGAGAAGGAGTTCAAGATTAGGTATAACTATTCTACATAGTAGTTAAACTTGTAGAATATTTTTTAGTTCTTGTTTAGCAACGATCCTTCTTGTATGGTTCATGTTACCTAGTTAGGGAAAATTTTCGTTTTACCTATTGAGCATCCCCGAAAGAACCGGGGTGGGTAACGTGGACCTAACAATATTAACCCCCAATACCGGGAGAGACGAATCTTGTCTAACCGTCACTGCCTCCAAGTGCTTCGGATCTGCACCCAACTGCTACCTGTTTGCACGACTCATTTGAGCAATGGTAGGGTAGCAATCTAAGAACAGTGGGACCACACTCGAGGCAAAGTGACAGTGTCAAGTCAGCGGACTAAGCTGTACTCATGTCACCTGAGAACTTATAACTGACGACAGGTATAGTACTAACCAACAGTTCCCGACGAGTCCTGTCCAGTGTACTCGTAACCTAACGAGCACCCGCATACTATCTCAAGTACGACGTACTAATGGTTGTGGGACAGACCATCTCCCCTGCTGGGATGAGAAGCGCATACGCTAGTCTACTCTGGAGTATCGATGCCCCGTCTCGATAATCCTACGACTAGGGACCTGTATAAGGATGTGCTTGTAGATTACCCAGCCCCCACAAGTGTGACTGCTATCATAATGCTGGTAATCAAGCAAAGATCCAAAGGGCTCTACTAATATGTATAAGCGCTATGCTAAAAGAAACACATTCACATATTGAAGTAGAAACAAACCAAGTAGCATACTACCATTTTGAGCAAGATTGTCTATACAACTGTGAATATCCCAAGCTTCCATTAAGTAATATACAAACTAGTATGATACAGTAATGGCCTCTAGGGCATATACACAAACAATCTCCCACTTGCACTAGGGCCATGTACTTGCGTATCGAAGACCTATCATCTCGATCAGCCGCTCCAACTAAGTTTGGGGTATGGCCTTCGTGACTGGATCTGCAGTGTTATTCTCCGAATCTACTCTCTTCACCTCGATCTCCCGGCGATCTACGATCTCCCTGATCAGGTGGTACCTCCTCAAAATGTGCCTGGACTTCTGATGGGACCTGGGTTCCTTCGCTAAAGCTATAGCGCCGTTGTTGTCACAATACAGCGGTATTGGATCAACAATGGTAGGAACCACCTGAAGCTTCGTGAAGAACTTCTTCATCCAGACAGCTTCCTTTGCGGCATAGCAAGCAGCTATGTACTCCACTTCCATAGTTCAATCAGCAACGGTTTCCTGCTTGGAGCTCTTCCAGCAAACCGCTCATCCATTGAGGGTAAAGACATAACCCGACATAGACTTGGAGTCATCCATGTCACTCTGGAAGCTGGAGTTAGCAAAGGCTTCGATCTGGAGGTCTTTTCCGCCATACACCTAGAACATCCCCTTAGTCCTTCTCATGTACTTGAGAATGTTCTTTACTTCTATCCAGGGTTTCTCTCCTGGGTCCGACTGATACCGACTTACAACGCTTAATGCGTATCCTACATCTGGTCTGGTGTAAGTCGACATTGTACACCCCACGACTTGCGGGGAGGCGGAAATATGAAAAACGATCATTTTGTTTGAAGCAACATCGACCAACCGAAAGGATCTTTGCTAAACTATAACTAACACTAACAAAGGAGTTGTTAACTACTATGAAAAGAGATTATACCTAATGAACCTAGTCCTTCATCTTCTCGTTATCCACCTCCTCGTCGGCCTCCTCTATGTAATAGACGATCCACCCGAGAGCTTCTACTCTAAGCTTTGCCTCTAATCTTGAGGTAACTAGGTTTCTTTAGTTTCTAATCAAAGTCACCTCGATGATATAGAGTATGGCTAGCTAATCCTTGATCTCAACACATGAGAGAGGAGGATTAGGGTTTGAAGAGAGAGAGCTTGAGGAGAGAGAAGGTGAGCATTAGAATCAATATGAAAATGTTTCTCACTTCAAATATATCATGAAGCATAAAGAAAATCAAATAAATAAATCTAAATGATTTATCTTCATGCTTCATTTAATATATGCAATGAATCATCAAGTGAGTCATTAAGCAATAAATGCTTCATTAACACACTTGAATGATTCATCTAATGAGCCACAAATGCATTTAATGTAAATGCCATCTAAACCCTCAAGTCACCATACTTCTAGAAGCTTCCCGCCAAATAACCAGAACACCCTTCCTATCTGTGAAAACACGGAAAAACTTTAGACTCTATAAATCCAATAATCCGATACTAGAATCTGGCTTAAACCAAAGCCGGCTGGTAAAAACTGTCCGAACATCGTACGTGTGTTTAAACACGTATGCGTCCGAACCCTTGTCGTAAAACCATACGACCTCTATATCGTTTCGCCTGGAGCAGGGAAACTCTATGTGTGGGACTCTAAAGACTCGACTACTACGCTGGCAGTGGGTTTAACCACAGACAGCAAGCGGCACTAGCTATACGTAACGGTCCCCAGGTAGATGTCGATAAGAAGGCCGATAAGGAAACCCATCCGAACTCCTACTGATCCTGATGTGACAATCTCTGTACAGTCTGATCTGTTCGTCTAGGACTATCGCATATCGAGCCTAGTAGGCGGTAAGCGTCAGTCCCCTAAAAGTGGTATAAGTCGTGTCGGAGCGAAGCCTATTACAACTTGAGAAACTACTTGAAAACCTACCGGTAAATCTCGCTTGCCCTGGCCAGGGACTTTGCGTAATGGCTCTCTGACATAGCGCGATATCTGTTGGGTTAGCCTAGCACCACATGAAGGGTTTAGAAGCATCACATGAACCAAAAGTGGAGTCTTTAGGGTGCTAAGTTAACTAACAAAGAATCGTTCCTAGAATCGATTAGGGTTTCAAATTTTTCATATCAACATATGAAAGGAAAGCTAGGGTTTAGAGAGTACAACTTTTGTAGCTCCCTACGCTAGACTCCTCGGCTACTTGGGGTTTGAAAGAACTCCGCTTGAACGCCTCTCGATCACCGATGATCCACCCGGAGTCCGCCTTGTCCAAGCTTGCAACTTTATCCGATCAAGTGAACGAAATCAAGCTAACACTCTAAACAAGTGGGCTAGACTTGTGTAGAATGGTATTGTGGTTCTCTTTCTCACTTCAAAATCCAATCTTGATGAGTATATTGCTCACTACTAATAACTAGAGAGCAAAATGAGAGAGGTTGATGAAGATGATGGCTTTTTCAAGAAGATGATAAGTTCAACTTGTTTAGAAAATGGAAAAATATATCAATATATATTTTCTATCTATCATCTCAAACCATGGTTGAATCATTATTGTACTATAGTTAAAACACAAAAGGAAACTTTACCAAAGGTTAAAAGATGGGTGAGAATGGTTAGGTCAAAAGAAGAGTGTAGAACAAATCAATAATGAACCTTTTCTTTCCTTTTATGTTTTAGTATAAATACAATAATAATTCATAAATAAAACCATGGTGTGATTCTTATATTGCCACCATTTTCATGTATATACAACCATGAAAGATGTATGTCTGTATGTATGTGTATATGTACATCCATATGTGCATGAATCAAAAAGAAGGCATACATGCATGCATACATCCAACTAACTCAAGAAAGGATTTCAAGTGAGAAGCTAATGGTTAAATGATAAATCAACACTTGATTTATCAATCCGGCCATATCACATATGACCCCTACCAAAAGCAAGCCGCCCGATCAATATACGGTATCCTATACGCGCATTTTAATCGGGTCCATGCGCATATCGCATACGCGCACCACAACGTTTCGCCAGGACTAGGAAACTCCATTGTGGGACTCTGAGACTCATCAATACGCCGGCAGTGGGTGATGATCATATCAAGCACCCCCAATCCTCAAGCGGTCAGCTAAACGTAACGGCCACCCGGGTATTGAGCGATCAGAAGAGAACAAGCGAACCTGCTACAACTCCCGTCGAGCCAACCGGCAACACTTCCCGTACAGTCCGGTCACCTCGTCTGATATGTCGCATATCAAGTCTAGGGGTGGTAAACGTCAGACCCCAATAACCGATAAGTCGTGCCGATGTGAGGCTTATAACGGGTCGAGAAACTACCGGTAACACTTACCAGCAAATCTCTGAAACAGCCCTGGCCAGGGACTTCCCTGTTACGACCAATCGAGCACAGTACAACATCAACCCAACATCAACCCCCAATACCGGGAGAGACGAAACCCCTCCTATCGCTCATTGCCTTCATGTGACTCGGGACGGTACCCAAAAACCACCGTTTTGCACGCCCTTATGGACGTGGTAAGGTGGAGATCAAAGCACAATGGGAATCACACAAGACTCTATGACGATCTCGGGTCTACAGACTAACCTGTGTAAGTGCACGGCGGCGCCCCGGCCGTCAATCCGACGCCGGAATGCGGAAGCGGTGAAAAACTTTAATTTTGCGGACTTAGCAAACCGGCACCACCGCGCACTAAACATCCGGATCGTAACCATTAACAAGTCTAAGCTACAAACAAGATAGGGAAGAGAAGTATACCGACAGATCCGAGTCCTCAGGTCTTCTCGTCGTCGTCCCGATCTCCTGCGGAATGTCCCGTCTCCTCCTCATCGCCGGAAGTGCACCACATCGCCTACTTCTTTTACGGGCTCCCACCTCAATACCGAGGCAACTCGGGCACGAAGCCGGCTACTCGACGTGCCCAAGATATGCTGTAGAATATCTAAAGAAGAAGTCTCATTTTGGGGTTCATGGAATTGCCTTTTGTGGTGGAGGAAAAAGAACTTGGAGAGAGGTGGGGAAAAATGTTGCATACAAAAGAATGAGAGTATCATATTTTCTCCACACATGAAATGAATCCCCATCTCCATTCTCCTTATGGAATGGCCGGCCCACCCCCTTCTCAAGTGTGATTGGAGAGAGAAAGAGAAAGGTCAAGGGGGTGGGTGGAATGCAATGATGAGAAGAGATGATGAGAGAACAAAACCCAACACTCCAAAAGCCAATCATAACCTACAATGGTCAAGCCATCATCATAAAGCTAGAAGTCAAAAGATGGGCTCCATCATGAAACCATCATGATATAAATATATGCAAAGAACCCCCTCCATAAACACTTATTTGCAACAATGCAAATAAGCCCTCCTCCACCAATCTTCGGCCAATGAACGATACAATGGAAATCGGCCGAAACTAAAAGCAAACTGGCAACTCCAGAAAACTGGTCCCGTAATAAATTACAGGAAAACCCCGATACTGTGCATACACACCCGCATTTGTATTTCGACCGAAATACAAAATGCAAAGAGACAAAATCTCCACTATACTATACTAGGATCCGGCTCATACCAAAACCGGCTAGCAATATCTGTTCGATCCTGATCCGTGCAATACCGCACGTATCTGATCGAACCCTGCCATATAACCATACGGCCTATAGTACAAACTGTCCGATCCTGATCCGTGCAATACCGCACGTATCTGATCGGACCTTGCCATATCTCCATACGGCCTCTACAACCTTTCGCCCGAAAGCTGAGTAACTGAATGTGGGGGACTCTAAAGACTCGTCAACACCTTGGTTGTGGATTTAACCACTAGCACGTCAGAGGTATAAGCCAATACGTAACGGGCTACCAGGTACTGACTAAAAAGGGATGTCTGTGAGTGAACTCAGCCTGACAACCCTACTGAGCCTGTCAGTGACAATATCCGTACAGTCCGGTCCGTTCGTCTATGAGCATCGCATGGCGGGCCTAGGGGGTTGGTAAAAGTCAGACCCCCAAAAGCGGTACAAGTCGTGTCGGTGTGTAGCCCAGAACACCCTGAGATACTACTGGAATATCTACCAGTAAATCTCCTGCCTTGGCCAAGGACTTCGTGTAATGGCTCTCCTAGACACAGCACGACCTCACCCCCAATACCAGGAGAGACGAACCCCTGAAGATACGCTCACTGCCTCCATGTGGCTCGGGACTGTACCCAACTAAAACTTGTTTGCACGACTCCTTTGAGCCGTGGTAGGGTAGTAATCAAAGTACAGTGGGAACTCATACGAGACAAATGACGATCCCCAGGTCGATGAACTAACCTGCACACATGTCACCAGGGAACTGCCATCTGACGTCTGGTATATGACCAACTAGCATGTTCCCAGCGAGTCCTGTCCGGTGTACTCATAACCCAATGAGCACCTGTATACATCTTAGGTGATCCAACTGACACCAGTGGCTTGTGAGACCGGCCACCGCCCCTCGTCGGGGTCTCGACTGTATACACTAGTCTACTATGGAGTATCGATGCCCTGTCTCGAAACTCACACGACTAGGGACCATTTAAGGATATGCTTATAGACCCCAGCTCCCACTTATATGATCGCCCTCATACTGCTGGTGGTCAAGCAAGAATCCTAGGGGCTCTATCAACGTGTAATAGAGACTTGTCAGGTCACTTAAAGCAGTACACGATGATAAAGGTAAACCAGATAGCATACTATCATCTCGAGTAAGATTGTCCTACCGGGATAGGTCCTCCATCAATCATTGCAATCACGTACCTGTGACCTAATAATTGACTCTGAGGGCACTATCTCCAACAATCTCCCACTTGCACTCAAAGCTAATTATTGCGATGTCGCATACTCACAGCCCGTGTGATACCGAACACCCAACTCCTCTACTAGTCGGTCTCACAAAGCTCGTTTGCGAAACTATTGCGTTCGAGAAATAGCCTTAGTGAGTGGATCCGCTTTGTTGTCTCTTTCCATGTCTCTCTATATCTCAAGTTCGCGGAGAAACCCATCTCCCGAAATGAGCAATACCTGTCTTAGAATGTGTCTGGATGTCTGATGAGACCTAGCTCATAAATGAACTTCAAATCCAAACTTCTTAGAATGTATCGTCAACTGAACTTAATCAGTATCCTGCGCCATGCCTCCCTCAGTATTGCCTTGGATCTCCTGTCCAAAATACTGCCCCACATCAGAAGGAAAAACTATAACTCTGACAACCTTCTTGTCGTCCATGTCACCTTGGAAGCCTGGAATGATAACTGTTTCCCGAATGAGGCTGTCGTTATCATATCCCTAGAACATCCACTTACGTTCTAAAACTGCTTCTGACTGTTTCTCTAGGATTGGATCAAATGTCAACTTATTGCATCTAGTGCAAGAACAACATCTGGTGTGGTACTTGACATCTCACGATTGACTCAATTGCCTGAGCAAGTGATCTGCCAATCATGCACGTCCCTCACCCCTTTAGTCTGTAAGACACCTTTAGAGAGGGTGACTCCATCACCTGCAGGTACACTACCGTGCCAGGAGTCGTCCATTCTAAAAACTCTTAGAATGCTGTCTAAGTACCCTGATTGGGAAACCACCCAAATCTAGATCTAAAACCATAGATCTAGTAACCAGTATGTCTGATACAAAATCCATTTCCCATATGGAGAAAACACAGTGTGACGACCAAAGTATAACCGATCGTAGTATAGGAGTTTCCTTTCCTACTCTGTGTATGTCATCCAAATACCATGACATCACACCCTACTACCTTCTCAACAGATCCATCCCCTATTCTGATGAAGTCAAACCCATGACTGTCACGTCAGAAATAGATGATCTATCTCCGCTACATCTGCTTTAGTCTATAAATAGACATAAGCTACCTGTCCACCAATGCTTCCGCTGCTCCCACTGACTACGACAACCCTCTGGCAGAGTCATATACACGTACACTTCTAAAGCGAGTTCAGAACGACGCTATACTCATCCTCCTGCCGGGTCTCACAGTCTGGAACAACAGCAATGGTAAGTGTGGGTAAACAAGAACTTCCCTGTCACCGTCCTTGAGGCTACCGTAGTACCTCTCGGGTGCCTGAAGTTACCCACCTTATCTGCGGAGTGGCCAATGGAATGTCAATCCAGATTGAATCTTTAGGTTCCTTATCAAATCTTCAGTAATCGTTTGTGGTTCTGGAATTACTTCCAGTTCTACCATACTCCCACTACTGTTTTCTGAAAAAATCCATTTTTAATAAAACTGTGGCGAGTCTAGAACAATACTGCTATTGTTCATCCAGATGGTAGAAAATCAACCCTCGTCATAGCCTGGGTCAACCCACAAACAGCCATTACAGAAACGTGCCTTGAGTTATCCAGAGTCTGGTTTTAATCATAAGCTGGACAACTCCCCGTACCTTAACAACGTTAATATACGAACTGTTCTATATCCCATATAGGACCAGAGGCACTGATTTAACTAAACAAGATCCAAATCATGCAACTGTCTCCAGTGCATGTCAACTAAATGGAGAGAGACCGATCAGCGTTACTCAACTTAGGAATGCTTCCAATTATGAGCAACCTGAAAGAGAAGCAAGATCACTTTATCATTACTATTAGCTGAATACCATACACAAGTATCTACATCTTCGATCACTTTGAAGAATCCCGATACTTGCTATACCTGGTTCTCTACTGTATTCAAATACCCATAACTTCTCAAAATTCGGACCCTGTGTATCCACGAAACACCTGTCTAAAAACCAGAGAAGTCATAAGTAAACCGAATATAGTACGAGGACCAACCCCTCTGTCCTGATGGACCCTGGACAACATACAATACTCTGTATAAGTCCCTTGAGTCTGATAACTCATTCACTGTGTGTCGTAGGTTGAAAACTGTACTTATGGTTAAGAAGAATTACACCGCTGTTTAATGCTCCATACCTAACCATCCACTGATATAGGTAAATGTCGTAGACATAATTTCAGAAAGGTATATCTCACTCTATGAAAATAGACGTACATATATATCAATTTGAAATTGGTGCATAAAAGCGGATATTCAAAACCAAATATTTGCCGACCGGCAAAAACCCAGGTGATTTCCTCAAATATCACCGATTACAACGAATCCCGATATAATGAGGATGATCACCCAATTCCCAATAACCTACTCCCACTCATCATCTGTAAAACCATACAGATGTGAGAATCATACTTGGTAAATACATACCCTGGAGTAAGTATCTAATCGGGAAATCAGTTTTCTTTTAACATTACACAGTGAAACTGAAACATCGAAATGTTTCGATGGGGTATCCTGGTATTCCTAGTAATGCCTCTTCCATTATCCAGATCCGCAACTTTAACCGTGTAATTCTTTGCCACCTCTCCAAATCCCTTTATATGTCTTTAGTCATTACCTTCTGCACACCCCTTTAGGCCAAATGGTTTTCTTCCTTCCCTACCGTTCGGCACCAGCCTATGGTTTGGAAGAAGACTATCCAATAAGCATAATGGGTGTACTGTCCTAATCCTAGGAACACTCGCAATGCGAGAGAAGGTGAAGATAAATGACACCTGAATATACCTTATTCCTATTTCTCCTGAACCAGAATCCATCCCCGAACTGGAACAAGTTCCTTTCGAGTTCGTATATAACCATACGATGGAGTATCCAATAAACTGTGGATCTTCGTAGTGATACGGAGCGTCCTGGAGAAATACAAAGGTGATTTAGGATTGGTGAAGGAATACTTGGTTTGGTCGTGAATATCTGTTGCAATTTACTTTGCCCTCTTACTAATCCCTTTCTTTGTCTTAACTTAATACCTTTTGCACACCATCGTTATGCTAATTGGTTTTCTTCATTCCCTACCGGTCGGCACCAGCCTAAGGTTTGAAAGAAGACAATCCAATTTGCGTAATAGGTGTACCACCCCTAAACCAAGGAGTACTCGTAACCTGAGAGAGGGTAAAAGGAAAAGACAACTGAATAATCCTATCCGTTTTCTCCAGAACCGGAAACCATCCTCGAATAAATCCTTTCGAGTTCGTATCTAACCATACGATGGTTTTGTCCAATGGAAGTGGACGTTCGTAGTAATACGGGGTGTCCTGGAGAAAAGGGTAAAAGTAGGAGTGGCAATGAGGTCTGCAACTCTGACAATCCAAAAGCCAGTGTTTAAGAAGGTTCGGTTAATTTGGTCACTGAGTCATAGTCTTAGGGTCAGGTCAATGGTCGCTGCCAAAGAGAGAGAGAAAAGAAACACTCAGCGTGCACTCTAACCTAGATCAGAATGGTAACTAATTTATCTAATCTGGAAACCTCCCACTGTACCGTCAAATTCTCCTCCAAACCTGAAAGAAGAATTAGTCGGGATCACCCGAGGAGTATACCAACTCATCAGTGGGAATCGGGATCCAACTCTCATCGCATGACAACGTGACAGAATCCGCTCACGGTATCACACTCCAGAAGGTATGCGCATATCTGGCAAGTTTCAGTTCTTTTGAAACTCCCGATGTGATTTCTGCCCCATGCTCTTATGACCTTGACTTTGGCCAACATATCATAAGTCACATGTCAAGTTCTACCCGTCATTCTCCAGGTTAATCTGAACCCACCCGTACATACCCTTGACTTTGGCCAAAATGGCAGTACGACTGTCCCAAACCAACGCATCTATCTATGCTGCATATGAATGCCCCAATAGCTACCAATCACTGTGCCTTGACTTTGGCCAACATACACAGCTTGAATACTATTGACCACCCATATGAAACGACGGAGGGCTACAAATGGTTTCTGGCGAAAACCTTTAACGTAAAGAACTTGATATCTTCGAAGGAACTGATAGCTTTTTGAAAATATAGTGACGAAAACCGTTGCTAAAGAGGTCACTCCCGGTGAAGGGATCTCGGCTCTTTCCACGTAGAATGGGGTGCAGGATATTCCAAATGAATACCACGATGCAAAGCAAAAGTAATCGGCTATAGTGAAGTTATTGCCCTGACGCAAACTTTTGTCCAAGGGGTCACTCCCGGTGAAGGGATCTTGGCCCTTGCCTCGTCGACTGAGGAGCAGGATATTCCAACTGAATATCACGATGAAAAACAAAAGTGAACGTCCTTGCAATAACAGCTTTTTTGAAAAAGTGTTCCAACAACATCAGATTAGGTTTGTTTTTAACTTGCATTGATCCGAATCAATGCAGTCCCATCAATTGATCACACCAAAAAGAACGAAAATATACTGATGTACGTATATGCCATTCGCATTCGCCACTGGGTCCCGTCATTACCCGTTAGGTTAGCTAACTAACGACAGAGCGGGGACTGGACTAGCGCGGATGTAAAACATATACAACATCTACTAATATATATACCAATATATTATATTTCGCTCAAGGCGTGAAAGAAATGCAACATCACAGAGAATGAACAGCATCACAGAAACAATACAGATATCTGGGATCCCCGGGTTTCACAGAGCCACTACTGAAACCCGACGTTCCCCTGGTCGTGTGGATAGCCTGCGCAATGAAAACCTAGACCCCTACGGGCGCGGCAAGTCACCCGCCAAAACCTGAAGCAAGGCAGCCCCCTTAAGTACCGTGAATGGACCACCCAGCACTTCACGGAATCCGGCAACTTGGGCACCCCTCCTGGGTCAACCTGTACCCCCTACGAGTGCGGCGAATAGCCCGCCAATCCTAGAGTGAACCCCCTCCGTCTCAATGCCATGAGATGCGGGCCCGTTGCCCTCTAGAATCCGGCTATCCGTGCACCCCTCCGCGGGGTAATCCTAGTACAGAAAGTAAAATATACATACACCGGGTACAACGACCGCAACCTGGCCGTACCCCAAAATAATAATACAAACAGGCAGTGACGGCAGTCCACATGTCGGACGCTCGCCCCGCAATATCAAATGTACATAATACAACCACAACTGTACAAGCATTGTATCCAGGCTATCCCCCACGACCGATCCGCAACATCACAGCAAAAACAAAACATCAACGTGAAAGTCACGTTCGCAAATCCGTCTAACCGGGCTATAGCAGTTAGACCGGATTTACCGATCGAGTGACATTAACGGTCGCAGATATAATGTAAATACTGTGAAAAATGTGTTTAAAATTTTCCGATTGATCAAAAATTAACAAGTGGGCCCCAAAACAATACTTCAGCACACACAGAAATACTTGGCCCAAATTTAATATTCCAAAACCCCCAAAATAAGCCCAGAAGCCCACTAGAAAAATATGATACAGTGAGGATACAATTGTGCGGCGGAACTGCGGCCCAAGGGGGGGTTTGGCCGCGGTTCCGCGCTCCAGGTATTGAGTCACTGTGTCGAACTTTTCCAGTAACCTTATAATTTCCTGCACATCAATTTTATACGACCTGAAAAATTTTTCGACACCAAAAATTTCCAACTGAAAACTGATGTGAACAAAAAATTGGGTTTTTGGAATTTTGATCGATCGGAACTGAAAAACACATTACACAAAGCTAGACTAAGTTAATGGCGAGGCTCTGATACCACTGTAAGTGCACGGCGGCGCCCCGGCCGTCAATCCGACGCCGGAATGCGGAAGCGGTGAAAAACTTTAATTTTGCGGACTTAGCAAACCGGCACCACCGCGCACTAAACATCCGGATCGTAACCATTAACAAGTCTAAGCTACAAACAAGATAGGGAAGAGAAGTATACCGACAGATCCGAGTCCTCCGGTCTTCTCGTCGTCGTCCCGATCTCCTTCGGAATGTCCCGTCTCCTCCTCGTCGCCGGAAGTGCACCACATCGCCTACTTCTTTTACGGGCTCCCACCTCAATGCCGAGGCAACTCAGGCACGAAGCCGGCTACTTGACGTGCCCAAGATATGCTGTAGAATATCTAAAGAAGAAGTCTCATTTTGGGGTTCATGGAATTGCCTTTTGTGGTGGAGGAAAAAGAACTTGGAGAGAGGTGGGGAAAAATGTAGCATACAAAAGAATGAGAGTATCATATTTTCTCCACACATGAAATGAATCCCCATCTCCATTCTCCTTATGGAATGGCCGGCCCACCCCCTTCTCAAGTGTGATTGGAGAGAGAAAGAGAAAGGTCAAGGGGGTGGGAGGAATGCAATGATGAAAAGAGATGATGAGAGAACAAAACCCAACACTCCAAAAGCCAATCATAACCTACAATGGTCAAGCCATCATCATAAAGCTAGAAGTCAAAAGATGGGCTCCATCATGAAACCATCATGATATAAATATATGGAAAGAACCCCCTCCATAAACACTTATTTGCAACAATGCAAATAAGCCCTCCTCCACCAATCTTCGGCCAATGAACGATACAATGGAAATCGGCCGAAACTAAAAGCAAACTGGCAACTCCAGAAAACTGGTCCCGTAATAAATTACAGGAAAACCCCGATACTGTGCATACACACCCGCATTTGTATTTCGACCGAAATACAAAATGCAAAGAGACAAAATCTCCACTGTACTATACTAGGATCCGGCTCATACCAAAACCGGCTAGTAATATCTGTTCGATCCTGATCCGTGCAATACCGCACGTATCTGATCGAACCCTGCCATATAACCATACGGCCTATAGTACAAACTGTCCGATCCTGATCCGTGCAATACCGCACGTATCTGATCGGACCTTGCCATATCTCCATACGGCCTCTACAACCTTTCGCCCGAAAGCTGAGTAACTGAATGTAGGGGACTCTAAAGACTCGTCAACACCTTGGTTGTGGATTTAACCACTAGCACGTCAGAGGTATAAGCCAATACGTAACGGGCTACCAGGTACTGACTAAAAAGGGATGTCTGTGAGTGAACTCAGCCTGACAACCCTACTGAGCCTGTCAGTGACAATATCCGTACAGTCCGGTCCGTTCGTCTATGAGCATCGCATGGCGGGCCTAGGGGGTTGGTAAAAGTCAGACCCCCAAAAGCGGTACAAGTCGTGTCGGAGTGTAGCCCAGAACACCCTGAGATACTACTGGAATACCTACCAGTAAATCTCCTGCCTTGGCCAAGGACTTCGTGTAATGGCTCTCCTAGACACAGCACGACCTCACCCCCAATACCGGGAGAGACGAACCCCTGAAGATACGCTCACTGCCTCCATATGGCTCGGTACTGTACCCAACTAAAACCTGTTTGCACGACTCCTTTGAGCCGTGGTAGGGTAGTAATCAAAGTACAGTGGGAACTCACACGAGACAAATGACGATCCCCAGGTCGATGAACTAACCTGCACACATGTCACCAGGGAACTGCCATCTGACGTCAGGTATATGACCAACTAGCATGTTCCCGGCGAGTCCTGTCCGGTGTACTCATAACCCAATGAGCACCTGTATACATCTTAGGTGATCCAACTGACACCAGTGGCTTGTGAGACCGGCCACCGCCCCTCGTCGGGGTCTCGACTGTATACACTAGTCTACTATGGAGTATCGATGCCCTGTCTCGAAACTCACACGACTAGGGACCATTTAAGGATAGGCTTATAGACCCCAGCTCCCACTTATATGATCGCCCTCATACTGCTGGTGGTCAAGCAAGAATCTTAGGGGCTCTATCAACGTGTAATAGCGACTTATCAGGTCACTTAAAGCTGTACACGATGATAAAGGTAAACCAGATAGCATACTATCATCTCGAGTAAGATTGTCCTACCGGGATAGGTCCTCCATCAATCATTACAATCACGTACCTGTGACCTAATAATTGACTCTGAGGGCACTATCTCCAACAACCTGTACAGGTGTCACCTGAGAACTGCCATCTGACGTGAGGTATAATACCATCTGGGAGTTCTCGGCGAGTCCGTCCAGTGTACCCAGTCTCCACTGAGCACCCGTATACCATCTCTGATGTCAAACACCAATGAATATGGGATCATCCATTGCCCATCTCATGGGTCGAGAAGCGTATACGCTAGTCTACACTGGTATATCGATGCCCCGTCTCGATACACATACGACTAGGGACCTTGAAGGATGTACTTATGGACTACCATGTCCCCACTAGTATGATCTGCATCATAGTCCAGGTAGTCAAGTACACATCCTAAGGGCTTTACCAACATGTAACTATAAGACAGTATAAAGAGACTAGTATACATGTTAAGATAAAGAGCAACCAGATAGCATACTATCATATCGAGCAAGAAAGTCATCTATATATATGTCCAAGCATCCAATATAATATACATCATCTGTACAATACTGGCCTCTAGGGCATACATACTACTAACAATCTCCCACTTACACTAGGGCCAGCTGCTGTAATATCGCATACCGAGCATCCCGAAGAGTCTCTCAAACTGTATCTTGGGAATAGCCTTCGTGAGTGGATCCGCCGTGTTGTTCTTCGTGTCAACCCTCCTGACCTCGATCTCCCGGCGATCAACTATCTCCCGGATCAGGTGATACCGCCTCAGAATATGCCTGGATCGCTGATGGGACCTGGGTTCCTTGGCCAAAGCCACCGCTCTATTGTTATCGCAATACAAAGGTATTGGATGCTCAATGGATGGAACCACTCCAAGTTCAGTAATGAACTTCTTGATCCAGACAGCCTCTTTGGCAGCATCGTTGGCAGCGATGTATTCAGCCTCCATCGTCGAGTCTGCCACAGTTTCCTGCTTGGAACTCTTCCAGCTAACCGCCCCTCCATAAAGGGTAAAGACAAATCCCGACTGCGACTTAGAGTCTTCCTTATCACTCTGGAAGCTCGAATCGGTAAAGGACTCCACTTGGAGTTCTCTGTTACCATACACCAAGAGCATCTCTTTAGTCCTTCGCAAGTACTTGAGAATACTCTTCACAGCTGTCCTGTGGCTCTCTCCAGTTTCAGCTTGATACCTGCTCACTACACTTAGTGAGTATGCTACATCGGGTCTGGTACATAGCATCGCATACATGATAGAGCCTACAGCCGAAGCATTGGGTATCCCTTGCATGCGAGCTCTCTCCAAATCTGTCTTGGGAGACATCTCTTTGGAGAGAGTGACTCCAGAGATTGTGGGCAAGTTCCCATGCTTGGATTCTTCCATACTAAACCTCTTTAGTATGGTGTCAATGTACCTGGATTGGGACAATCCCAATATCCGTTTGGATCTATCTCTATAGATCCTCATTCCCAATATGCAGGAGACATCACCAAGATCTTTCATTGAGAATCTTTGTGATAAGAAGAGCTTGACCGATTGCAGCATAGGAATGTCATTTCCTATCAAGAGTATATCGTCCACGTACAATACGAGGAAGACAACCTTACTCTATGCCACCTTCTTGTAGATACAAGGTTCATCTGGGTTTTTGACGAAATCAAACTCTTTGATAACGACGTCAAAGAAGATGTTCCAACTCCGCGATGCTTGCTTTAATCCACAAATGGATTTAAGCAGCTTGCACACCTTCCCGCTGCTCCCACTATCTACGAAACCCTCTGGCTGAGTCATGTACACGCACTCTTCTAAATCACCGTTTAGAAAGGCGGTCTTAACATCCATTTGCCAGATTTCGTAATCATGATATGCAGCGATGGCAAGCATGATCCGGATAGATTTAAGCATAGCCACTGGAGAAAAGGTTTCGTCATAGTCCACTCCTGGTCTTTGACGAAAACCCTTTGCAACAAGTCTAGCTTTGAAAGTCTCCACTTTCCCATCTACACCAAGTTTTTTCTTGAAGATCCACTTGCTCCCAATGGGTTTTACCCCTTCACGAGCATCTTCCAAAGTCCATACTTTGTTGGTGTACATGGATTCCATCTCGGACCGCATAGCATCCAGCCATTTCACTGAGTCCCCACTCGTGATGGCCTGCTCGAAGCTAGTTGGGTCATCATCCTCCATGATGCAATCCTCACTCCCACCATCCATTAGAAAAACGTATTATCTCTCAGGTTGGCGAGGAACCCTACTAGATCGGCGGAGAGGCTGAGGTTCATTGGGAACTACTGAACTCTCTGGTTCAACCAAATCTTCTGTTGTAGTCTGTATTGCTGGAACCTCTTCCAGTTCTACCTCCTTGCCATTAATCTCTTTGTCAAGAAATTCCTTTTCTAAAAAGGTGGCATGTCGAGAAACAAACACCTTTTGTTCCTCGGTGTGGTAGAAGATATACCCGCGCGAATGTTTGGGATATCCAATAAACTTACACAGAATGGACCTTGCCGCGAGTTTGTCCGGATTTTGCGTTTTTACATATGCCGGACAACCCCATATCTTAACATAATTAAGACATGGTCTTTTTCCTTTCCATATCTCATATGGAGTGGTTGGCACGGATTTGGTGGGAACCATATTCAATAGGTCTGCAGCTGTTTCCAGTGCATATCCCAGAAGGAAATAGGTAACTCAGCTGTGCTCATCATAGAGCGCACCATATCTAATAGGGTGCGGTTCCTCCGTTCTGATACACCGTTGTGCTGTGGTGTATATGGAGGAGTCAGCTGAGAGAGAATCCCATTCTCTTTTAGGAAGTCTAGGAATTCTTTGCTTAAATATTCACCTCCTCGATCTGATCGAAGGAATTTAATACTTTTTCCGGTTTGATTCTCGACTTGTTTATGTTCTCTAAAATTCTCAAAAGCTTCTGATTTGTGTTTCATCAGGAACACATATCCGAATCTAGAGAGATCGTCAGTGAATGTAACGAAGTATGAAGAACCATCCCTGTCATGTGTAGACATTGGACCCCATACATCACTATGCACTAGTCCCAAGAGTTCCGTAACTCTTTCTCCGTGTCCCGTAAACGGAGTTTTGGTCATCTTGCCTTTGAGACATGACTGGCAAGTGTCATAAGATGAAAATTCAAACGGATTTAAATATCCATCCTTATGCAACTTAGCTAGTCGTGTCGCATTGATGTGACCCAATCTACAATGCCACAAGAAGGAGTTCAGAACTCTTCCTCTTGTGTGTGTTTGCTATACTAAGAACTGTTGATTGATTTAGAACATAAATGCCATTGCACAACGTGCCTGATCCAACTAACTTTTGGTTACGGAAAATGTTCATAACATTATCCTGTAATACAAAATTATATCCCTCTTTACTCAACAAAGAAACCGATATAATGTTGCATATCAGGTTTGGCATGTAATAGCATTCGTTCAGAACCAATGTATTGCCAGTTGGTAATGCAAGGTGATATTCCCCGACAGTCTTAGCTGCAATAATTGCACCATTTCCAACTCTTATGTCTTTATCACCTTCTCCAAGTTCTCTACCTTTCCTAAGCCCATGTAACTAATTACATATATGGGATCCTTACCCAGTATCTAAAACCCAGGACGTAGGGCAAATGGAGAAACAGTTCTCTGTAACGAACACACCCGACGAAAATGCATCATCATGTACTTTATTCATTCGGGTGGCATGGGAATCCTGGTATTCCCCTATGTCCTGTTCATTCCTATAACTCTTATAAGAAAGAACGGAACCAACGTTCCCCAGCACAGTATAACATGCGGGTTCAGTCAATACATCCAGATTATTATCTTTATTAGGGAATGACATGGTCGCTACCTGGAGAGAGAGAGAGAAGAAAACACTTTAGCGTATGCTCTTGCAAGATCAGATTGGTATTATCTTATCTAATCAGGATGGCTCCTACTGTTTTTTATCAAATCTTCCTTCAAACCCTAAAAGGAAAGATTAGCCGGGATTAATTACACCCTGCAACTTCGCCGATCTTTCAGCCAGGCCAGTGTCAGTACTTTGAGGGAGGTTCCCCGTGCTTTCGCACGGACCTAATTAAAGTAAACCTCGTTTTCCCAGAGGCGTAACCACGTTGACACCTTTCTAGACACCTACTTGATCGGCTAATTGAAATGTGTAAAACTCTCCCAGGAGTAACTCTTACTCACAGTGGGTATCGGGACCCAACTATCTCATAGAAGGTATGCAATCTCATTGCAAATTTCAACATTTGAAATTCCCGATAATATTTTGCCCCTAGCGTCCTATGACCTTGACGCAGGCCAACAAACCATAGTGCGCTAGTCAAGTTCAACCCGTCATTTCTTGATTGAATTAAACCCACCCGTACGACCCTTGACGCAGGCCAACAATGTCGCACGACTACCCTAATCCAATCTGCATCACATGCATTAACAGATAAATACTAGTTAGCTACCGCACACTACGTCTTGACGCAGGACAACAAACGTAGCACGAATACTAAGTAGGATTTATCTGAAATGACGGAGGGCTACGACAGGTTTTTCTGAAAACCTATTGCGTAATGAACTTGAAATCGTCGTAAAATCATTTGAATTTTGAAATGGAGTGATTTCGAGGATTTTATTAGTTTTGCTAAAGGGGTCACTCCCGGTGAAGGGATCGTCGGCCCTTTCCTCATCGAATGAGGTGCAGGATATATCATATATATCACTGTGCAAAGCAAAACACCAAAAGCAATCAAAAGCAAACCGAGTGTTGTAGCATCTGCCAGTTATTGCTAAAGGGGTCACTCCCGGTGAAGGGATCTCGGCCCTTTCCTCATCGAATAAGGTGCAAGGTATATCATATATACCGCTATGCAAAGCAAAACTGTAGCTACCCTTTTTCTTTTAAAAATTTTGATTCTACAACATCTTTTAGGTTTCTTTTCTTTCATTAATCACATTAATGAAGTCCCATCAATTAAGTCACCTAAACATCACAGATAAAGACGGCGTACACTTATGCCATCCGCATTCGCCTCGATGTCCCCTCGTGCACCGTTAGGTTAGGTAACTAACGACAGAGAAGGGCAGGGCTAGTGCGGGTGTAAAACATAAGTAACGCCTATATAATATATCATATATACTATATACTGTATTCATCAGAACATATCAAATGATCACATCACAGATATCGCAGCAGAAACATAGATGTAATGTGGGATATACTAGGACGTATGTATTTAGTATTTAGCCAATAATAGAAAATACGGATTCCACAGTCGCGACGAATAGCCAAGCCCACACCCTGGACCCCTATGAGAGCGGCAAGCGACCCTACCAATTCTGGAGTTTAGGAGACCCGGTCTCGACTCCTCGAGATGGCCTCCCACTGAACCCCAGAACCCGATCACCTGTGCTCCCCTCCTTGGGTCCATCCTAATGAGGAAAAGTAAATAATATACAACACTGGTGACACAACCTCAACCCGGAAGTGCCCCGAATAAAAGAATATTACATTACATTTGAATTTACATGAATGAAAATATAAAACTCTCATCTCACATAAAAAAAACCCGGCTAGTCAATCGCAACAATCCTGCACATCAAATCTCAGCAACACATAATATCACATATCATCAACGTAAGTAAGTATGCGTACCCCAATTCTCATTGACGTATAGCAACGAAACCGGCGATATCGACATACTACACTTACGGTCACAGAAAAGAAAGTGTAAAACTTCAATATCTGGAATCCACATTCTCTTTAGACATCGTAAATGCGAAGTATCACATACCTCGTATTTCATGTCTTATAATATGAATTCCACACATTGCATCACATTCCAGATAATTAGACAGTATTAAAGTTTTCGAACGAACGATCAAATGCCCAAGATTCACTAAAGCTCAACACTTGAGCGGAGTTCAAAAATCCGGAGTGTGACACATATGGTAGCGGTCCAGCCGTAGAAGGGTCAAGCCAACGCCTCACATGTGGCACGCCGTACTGCCCCAAACCCTAAGGTTCAAAAGGCAGTTCAAGACGGTCATATAATCGAGTTAAGGTTTGTTGTCTTCTAGAGGGTCCACCACAAATAAACTTGCACGTATTTCCGAAAGATTTTAAACCCCGTGAAAAATGATAGACGTTCGAACACTTCAATACTCTCTAGATTTACCCGGAAAAGTCACGAAATCAAAATTCCGATCGAACCGACGAGTCCAAAAACATCTCCAGAATTTATTGTACTAAATTCAGATTAAAAATAATCCAAAAACATAAACAAGCAGAGTAATGAATTACTGTTGAAAAACCAGACCATGACTTAACAGAATGGCCGCGGAACCGCGGCCTAAGCAGGCTATTGCCGCGGTTCCGCGGTCGTTTTAACTGTTCATGCTCTCGTTTTTTACAATAACTCTTATATTTACCTGATGAATTTTTTGCATATTTTTAATTCTGAAAATAACCAGATTTTGAAAAAAGTCTAGAGAGCACCCAAAAATCCGTATTTTCGGTTCGATCGGAGTTTTAACTTCATAAACGTGGCGCCTAATGTTCTAGGTGGTCTCTGATACCAATGTTGGGTTAGCCTAGAACCACATGAAGGGTTTGGAAGCATCACATGAACCAAAAGTGGAGTCTTTAGGGTGCTAAGTTAACTAACAAAGAATCGTTCCTATAATCGATTAGGGTTTCAAATTTTTCATATCAACATATGAAAGGAAAGCTAGGGTTTAGAGAGTACAACCTTTGTAGCTCCCTACGCTAGACTCCTCGGCTGCTTGGGGTTTGAAAGAACTCTGCTTGAACGCCTCTCGGTCACCGATGATCCATCCGGAGTCCGCCTTGTCCAAGCTTGCAACTTTATCCGATCAAGTGAACGAAATCAAGCTAACACTCTAAACAAGTGGGCTAGACTTGTGTAGAATGGTGTTGTGGTTCTCTTTCTCACTTCAAAATCTAATCTTGTTGAGTATATTGCTCACTACTAAGAACTAGAGAGCAAAATGAGAGAGGTTGATGAAGATGATGGCTTTTTCAAGAAGATGATAAGTTCAACTTGTTTAGAAAATGGAAAAATATATCAATATATATTTTCTATCTATCATCTCAAACCATGGTTGAATCATTATTGTACTATAGTTAAAACAAAAAAGGAAACTTTACCAAAGGTTAAAAGGTGGGTGAGAATGGTTAGGTCAAAAGAAGAGTGTAGAACAAATCAATAATGAACCTTTTCTTTCCTTTTATGTTTTAGTATAAATACAATAATAATTCATAAATAAAACCATGGTGTGAGTCTTATATTGCTACCATTTTCATGTATATACAACCATGAAAGATGTATGTATGTATGTATGTGTATATGTACATCCATATGTGCATGAATCAAAAAGAAGGCATACATGCATGCATACATCCAACTAACTCAAGAAAGGATTTCAAGTGAGAAGCTAATGGTTAAATGATAAATCAACACTTGATTTATCAATCCGGCCATATCAAATATGACCCATACCAAAAGCAAGCCGCCCGATCAATATACGGTATCCTATACGCGCATTTTAATCGGGTCCATGCGCATATCGCATACGCGCACCACAACGTTTCGCCTGGACTAGGAAACTCCATTGTGGGACTCTGAGACTCGTCAATACGCCGGCAGTGGGTGATGATCATATCAAGCACCCCCAAGCCTCAAGCGGTCAGCTAAACGTAACGGCCACCCGGGTATTGAGCGATCAGAATAGAACAAGCGAACCTGCTACAACTCCCGTCGAGCCAACCGGCAACACTTCCCATACATTCCGGTCTCCTCGTCTGATATGTCGCATATCAAGTCTAGAGGTGGTAAACGTCAGACCCCAATAACCGATAAGTCGTGCCGATGTGAGGCTCATAACGGGTCGAGAAACTACTGGTAACACTTACCAGTAAATCTCTGAAACAGCCCTGGCCAGGCACTTCCCTGTTACGGCCAATCGAGCACAGTACAACATCAACCCAACATCAACCCCCAATACCGGGAGAGAAGAAACCCCTCCTATCGCTCATTGCCTCCATGTGACTCGGGACTGTACCCAAAAACCACCGTTTTGCACGCCCTTATGGACGTGGTAAGGTGAAGATCAAAGCACAGTGGGAATCACACATGACTCTATGACGATCTCGGGTCTATAGACTAACCTGTACAGGTGTCACCTGAGAACTGCCATCTGACGTGAGGTATAATACCATCTGGGAGTTCTCGGCGAGTCCGTCCAGTGTACCCAGTCTCCACTGAGCACCCGTATACCATCTCTGGTGTCAAAAACCAATGGATATGGGATCATCCATTGCCCATCTCATGGGTCGAGAAGCGTATACGCTAGTCTACACTGGGATATCGATGCCCCGTCTCGATACACCTACGACTAGGGACCTTGAAGGATGTACTTATGGACTACCATGTCCCCACTAGTATGATCTGCATCATAGTCCAGGTAGTCAGGTACACATCCTAAGGGCTTTACCAACATGTAACTATAAGACAGTTTAAAGAGACTAGTATACATGTTAAGATAAAGAGCAACCAGATAGCATACTATCATATCGAGCAAGAAAGTCATCTATATATATATGTCCAAGCATCCAATATAATATACATCATCTGTACAATACTGGCCTCTAGGGCATACATACTACTAACAATATCAACTCCCAATACCGGGAGAGACGAGTCATGTCTAACCGCCACTGCCTCCAAGTGCTCGAAACTGCACCCAACTGCTACCTGTTTGCACGACTCCTTTGAGCCGTGGTAGGGTAGCAATCTAAGAACAGTAGGACACACTCGAGGCGAAGTAGCAGTGTCATGTCTGCGGACTATGTTGTACTCATGTCACCTGGGAACTAAAAGTGACGACGAGTTAATACCAACCGACAGTTCCCCGCGAGTCCTGTCCGGTGTACCCGTAACCCAACGAGCACCTGTATACTATCTCCAGTACGACGTACTGATGGCTGTGGAACAGACCATCTCCCCAACTGGGATGAGAAGCGTACACACTATTCTACTCCGGAGTATCGATACCCTGTCTCGATAATCCTACGACTAGGGACCTGAAAAAGGATGTGCTTGTAGACTACCCAGCCATCACAACGCTGGTAGTCAAGCAAGATCCTAAGGGCTCTATCAATACGTACACATATTGAGATAGATAAAACCAAGTAGCATACTACCATGTTTAACAAGACTATTATATAACTGTTGTCACGACCCGAAAGAGCACGTGACTGGCCCTTGAACCATATGAAGTCTATAGGACTCCATCTGATCCAAGTAAGCCAAAAGCCCAGAAATCTAAAACCATTTTTAAGAATAAGTAAAGAAACTGGTTTAAAGAAATGAAGAACTACATGTTTGAAATCAAGGTTTTTAAATAACTAAGCCGAATATGCATTTTAAAACAGTACAGCCTTTTCTAAAAATTTCGGCAGAGTTTCTTTTGTAAAACTGGCCCCGAATGGGGTACAACAAGGATAACAATATATGCAATGATAAAGGCATCCCCAAGCGGGAGCTAGCTCTTCGTCTATTGACGGTCACAACCACACAACGATATAATATACAACGCCAAGTGGCGAGGATCAAATCCAAAAGAAAGCTCAAAAGCAACAAGAAAACCGCAATACTACTAAGCGCGACTCTAAGGTCGAATAATACATCACTAAAGTCTAGGTATGAAACAATATACAAGTTTTGGTTGATGGAAATTCTAGATACAATGAATAAAATAAATACAATGGTGGTTCTTGATGCAAAAGAATCCACCTACCAAAGCAATTCACCCGCAAGAAGGTAGTGTGCCAGAAATGCCGCAATGAAACCTGTACGGCAGAACCTGCAAGATCTGTGGCACAACGGGGGTGAGTTGCGAACTCGTGAATAGAAATATCTACAAGCAGAAACCGAATGCAAGACATAAACCTAGGTCATCAATCAGTAATATAACCACAAGAGTACATCTAAAGTATGATAAGGTGGCAAGGTAACATCTAAATATATATGTAGTGCCAGGTACTCAGGTAATAACATGTCATCAGTATAAGGTATGTCTGCATGAAGTAAATATGATGAAGCATCAATGATATCAATACACATATATTAGCGTCCCATACCACTAATATTGGTGTAAGGGTATATATAACAGCGCCCTCATACCCTGTTATATATATAAATGAAGTATGATCAGTGTAAATCCAGTCTGTATACGATCCATGTCTGTATATATGTGGAACCCGTCCACCCGTCACCCACTGATAATAAGCATCATGTATGCAATATGAGGATATAAACAAAAGCATGGAAAAACATCATGAAACCCGTGCCTAGCATCGACACGTAAATCCTCATCCATCGGGCTCCGTCAGTCCGGATCGGCCCGCGGGCTATGTCTGCGGAATCAGCCCTCGGCCCCGGCAGTACGCCCATCTCTCGACTCCGGTCGGTATCCTCCAGATATCCGCCGAGCTCAAATACAATCACCGGTAGGTACTCGCCCGCCTCCAGGCTCAATCGGCAAAACGCATCGATCATCTTGCCGAGGGGAACCATACCGGGCCCACCACGAACCCGCAAATGGATCCTCCACTCCTCGAATCGGGTTTCAAGCACACGTCTCAGCACCAAGAAAACGTGTGGTGGACGCACCAGAATATCATATCAAGAGGTACCGGTTTTTTCAAAATAGAGCATCCTTTCTTAAATAATCCCACAGTCCTCAAAATCAGAAATCACATGAAAATCCAACATCAAGAAGTAAATCCAATGCGATGTGCTATGCAATCAATCCATGATTTATGCAACATGTAAAGAAAGGTAATCATGTCAGAAGTCATGCAACAGTACTACAGTGTAGTGGCATGGCAATTATCGATGATGAAGTGTGTGAGCCGGCAAATAGTGTACGTGGAATATACGCATCATCGATAATGGTGCTGGTGTCCTAACAGCATGATAATAATATAGCAATAAACATCTGCCAGCAATGCGAATAGCATGAATATGCGGAAATCAAATAGTCAACACCACAGTGAAGAATCTACTATGCAAACTACAGATCTAAGTATCAGGTCAAACAGGAGGGGTAGGTGTGGAAACCAACTAAATCTGAGTCGATAAATATAGATATATAGTCGGTGATCCCGCCTCAACAACATATCGTAGGACATCCTCGAGTTATGAGTGCGGATCTATCATCAATATCGGCTCGTACGGTAAATCATCGTACGGCATCCCCATAGCTGGGTACGGGTCAACATCTCACTATCTCGTCACATAACAGGTATCACTATCATCAGATCATAAAATCTGGGGGTTCTACTCTATGTCTAGTACAAATCGATACCATCAATGAAGTATGCATGCGGGGGTAAACACACATCCCAAGCCCGCAAGAATCACAAGTCATATCCCAAATATGAATCATATCAAATCACCGATCTCGTGGCACCAAGCCCACATCATCGACTCATCTCCAAAGTCATCTCATATCATCAAACACAGTGCAAGTATAAGTAATATGCAAGGGTGTGCGTGTAGGTGTAATTCTATTCTAGGGTTCGCGACTATGAACTACACTAGTCACTTCTAACCCTACACTATCCATAATACACCTAACTATCATATAAAATAACAACTACGGACTGCGGGGGTGCTATACGCCATCCACCCGACTTCCCCCTGTAGATATAATCTACTCACCTTGCATCATCATTTGCGGACATCACCACGTATTTGCTTGTCGTCCCGAAGTCTTCATGGGTACCTACATATCAAAGTATCGTATATGCGCATTAAAACCATATCTAAGCTAAAACGGCGCATGAAATCCAAAACGATACGATAAGGGGCCTATAGGTGAGAACCTATGGCACGCCTTCAAAACCATCAATAAATCCTCTATATCGTCGTATAAACGCCAAATAGTCGAGGCAAAACACAATCCACAATTTCAGAATCAAAAATACGGAATACGGAAACACGAATCCAAAATAGAAACTTAGGACATATGTCCCAGATTTCACCCTAGATGGAATCAGTCAAAACTAGAAGTACCCAGGGCCAAGAATTGAGGAAATGGGGGCATGCACAGAAAACGAGGAAATTCCTCTCTGCTCTGGCCGCAAATTGCGGCCAGAATGGGAATTTCGGCGGCCGTACGGATGAGTTGGGGGCTAGGGTTTGGGGTGTTGGTTCAATGGTGCCTGCACATGTCACTGTCCACTCAATTTTATTTTCAGGTGTCTCATATGATAGCAGATTCAAATTAACCTTCATAGATTTCACAATTTCCCCGATATCGGTTTCTAAAATCCGTATTCTGGTTTTAGATTCAGGTTTTGGGTTCCAATTCATACACTAAGGTGTTGGTATAACCTTAACTGAGCTTAATTTCCCAATACAACATAAGTTTCCTCAAACCCTAACTAGGTTTTCACCAAGTCCATAATATCACACAATATCGATTAAATCTTAACATGGGGTTATAGGAAAAGCTAGAATTAAGCTAATGGTTCAGTAATTACCTCAATTGGCAACTCAAGAATTTTCTTGAGTTGCCCCTAGTGGCCAAAATCCATGCTTTCTTGGTCCATCTTGTAGGTCTCGGGCTTGTGCACAATTTTAATGAAAGGAGATTGTGGTTTTGGAGTGATTTTTGAGATGAAGTGAGGAGTTGAAGAGGGGAGGGAGATGAAGAAGAGGCAGCAGCAGCAAGCATGAGAGAGGGAGAGAAATGAGAGGGGGAGAAAATGGCTAAGGGTTTGGTCAATGAGCCCATACCCCTCTCTCTCACCTACCCTCATTCTATATTCTTTTTTCTTTTTCTTTTCCTTTTCTTTAATTCCAAAACCTTCTCACACCAATAGTAGCTCCAAATAACATGAAAGAAAATGCACAAGTGTGATAAAAATGATGTGTGCAAGTTTTGCACAAAATTGCCAAAAATCCGATTAGCGATTTTTAATCGCGATTAGCACTAAATTAGTGTCAAACTAATCACAAAAACTTAAAAATGTCATAATGCTCTAATTTACCCTATTTTAGAATTTTCCATAATTTTTCTAACATTTTTCCTATTTATTTGCATTTAATAATACCAAAATATTAAAATATTCAATAAAATAATATTAAATTATAAAAATTCCCAAAATTAATATTTTATCTTTTTTGAAAATGTTACAATCTACCCCCCTAAAAGAAATTCGGTCCCCGAATTTAAATTTAAACCCCCAATACTAAAGCAATTTCAGTAATAATCCAATTTGTCGGGGCTCCGAAAACATCAATACATAGAGAATATCATAAAAATGTACTGCTCTACTAGAAATCAATCCCCAAAATGCATATATAAGAATATCCTATGCGTCTGGTGCGCAAGGAATCAAAATCCATATATGTGTCAAACAGGTGTACAAAACAACATCTAGGTGCAACTGGTGTGCACGAAACATCGGTCGTAGGCAACGTGTGTGCCTGACAGAAAAAAAAATCAGGTGCATGTGACATGCACGAAGAATCCCGATTTAGTGCATCTGGCGTGCACCAAAATCGTATATCAAAACACTACAGGTACATGAAAACTATGCTGGAAGCGTAAATCAAATCACTGCATAAGATAGGTGTGAAATCACAATCAATACCTCGAAGGTAGTAACTGTTAGTTATATGTATGCCCTAGAGGCCATTACTGTACATTGGATGTATATTGTAGTGGACGCTGGGACATATATAGGTAGGACTTTCTTGCTCGACATGATAGTACGCTATCTGGTTGCTCTTTATCTTAACATGTATACTTTCTGTCTCTCTGATTACATGTTGATAAAGCCCTTAGGATGTGTACTCGACTTCCAGGACTGTGATGTAGATCATACTAGTGGGGCCTGGATAGTCCATGAGTACATCCTTCATTGTTCCTAGTCGAGAGAATATCGAGACGGGGCATCGATATTCCAGAGTAGACTAGCGTATATCTTCTCGACCCATGCGATGGGCGATGGATGATCCCATATCCATTGGTGTTTGACATCGAAGATGGTATGCGGGTGCTCAGTGGAGACTGGGTACACTGAACGGACTCGCCGAGAACTCCCAGATGGTATTATACCTCACGTCAGACGGCAGTTCTCTGGTGACACTGGTACAGCTTAGTCTGTTGACCCGAGATCGTCATAGAGTCTTGTGTGTCTCCCACTGTTCTTTGATTTCCACCCTAACACGGCTCTACTGAGTTGTGCAAACAGGTGGTTTTTGGGTACAGTCCCGATTCACATGGAGGCAATGAGCGATAGGAGGGGATTCGTCTCTCCCGGTATTGGGGGTTGATGTTGTGCTATGCTCGACTGGCCATAACAGGAAATCCCTGGCCAGGGTTGCAATGATATACTGGTAAGAGTTATCAGTAGTTTCACGAATGTTATGGACCTTACGTCGGCATGACTTATCGAGCTATTGGGGTCTGACGTTTACCACCCCTAGGCGAGATATGCGACATATCAGACGAACAGACCGGAGTGTACGGTAAGTGTTACTGGTTGGATTCACAGGAGTGTGAGCGGGCTTGCTCGTCGATCTTCTGATCGCTCAATACCCGGGTGGCCGTTACGTTTAGCAGACCGCTTGCGGCTTGTGGGTGTTTGATATGATCATCATCCGCTGCCGGCGTATTGACGAGTCTTTAGAGTCCTACACAGAGGTTTCCTGGCTCAAGCGAAACGAAATAGGAGCGCATATGAGATATGTGCGGGACCGAGAATAATTCGTGTATGTGATACCGTATTCTATTCTCGCGATGAATGTATCGAACGGTTATATGCGATATAACCTAGTTATCGAATCAAGGATTGATTCGATAAGCCGATACATATGATACTAGTTGGTTAGATCCGATATGACCGTATCGTTAAATCAAGTGTTGATTTAATGATTTAGTGCATATTTATATATTTGATATATTACTTTGCATTAACTAGTATTGATTCACTTTAAAAGGATTTTCTCACTTGAATTGTGCAAGTTGTATATGTGATATACTTTTGTGCACAAGATTGTATCATGTTTGATGATACTTGCTCTTTTGGGTTTGTGTAAAGATTAAACCATGTTTAGTGAATGGTTAGGGTTTCTTTTCTCTTATTTATTTATACATTTATTATTGTTTTGGAAAAGATAAAGAGAAAAAGAAATGGTGGCTTAGTTTGTTTTTTCTTTAAAGCTTCTTGAAGCTTTGAACAAGTCAACCATTCTTGTTTCTTCTTTAACCCTAACCACTCATCTAAACCTTGGTTAAATCTCTACACTAAACCATGGTTGAAGTTATGATAAGTATTCTTTTTATTTTCCTTTTTAAATATAACACTTATCATATCTTCTTCTTCTTCTTCATCTTCTTCAACAAAAGAAAAGCTTTCTAGTTCAATGGAAACATGAGAAAACAAGTGAGAAATCCAAAACTAAAGTCTACCCACTTCCTATTTCTTCATCCTCTACCTCTTGCCAAGTAGTATAGGGTGTTTCCTTCACAAGTTTTCAAAGCTTGATGAAGTTGGAGCTTGTTCTTGTGATACCTCGACGTAGATCATCTTCGACATCGAACCGACGATCAAGCCCGCCCATTCTTCGATGATACCGATGCTAGAGTCATGGGTTCGTTTTGGACAGCGGAGGGACTTCATCACGGAGCCTAGGAGGTGGTTGACCGGATCTACAAAGGTTGTAGTCACTTTCCCTTAGCATTTAATTCGATTACTTTCTTACTTCGCCTATTTATCTAGTTAACGATCCGTATTAGGGTTTGTAGGCACCCGTAAAATTTGATTTGTGCATGTTTGATCACTTGTGAGACCTCACTAGTGTGCCTAGGAACCCTATAGTGGTATCAGAGCCTAGCTAGAGCCTTAGGCGATGCGTAGACGGAGTTAGAAGTCCGATCGACCCGAAACCTCGACTTGAAAGTGCTCTCTGGACATTTTCTGTTTTCGTGGATTTTTGAGAATTAAAAATATGCAGAAAAATCAGCAGGAAATTCTAAGAATTACGGTGCAAAAAGTAACTAATGATCCCTCAAAAGTGCGGCGGAACCACGGCATTAGCATGCTAATGCGGCGGTTCCGCCGCCGTTTTGTCTTATTAGGCATTCAATTTTGCACAGTAATTCATATTTTGCAGTGCTGATTTTCCTGGGAATTTTTTTTTATCTGAAATCAAGAGTTGAGTTTTTTTGGGTTGTATTAGGAGTTCGTACATTCGATCGGATTGTCTAATTTTGTCTATGTGTTTTTCGGATATTTTAGAATATGTTAAAAATTTCGACCAGACATAAACACCCACTTTTTCCCCTGCCGGGAAATTTCCAATTGTTGGATTTTTCCGTAGTTTAACGACGTTCTAAGTAGTGCAAGTAACGCGATGGACCCTCTAGAAGACAACAAACCTTAACTCGATTATGTGTCCGTCTTGAACTGCCCTTTGAACCTTCGGGTTTGGGGCAGTACGGCGTGCCACATGTGAGGCGTTGGCTTGACCCTTCTACGGCTGGACCGTTGGTACTGAGGCACGAACTGAATGTTGTTAGACTTATTTCATGTGTTGAGCTGTATCGTAAAACTTGGGTGTTCGATTGTTCGATCAAAAAGTTTAGCATTTTCTATTTATCCGGAATGTGATACAATAATTGGAATTCACAAGTAGTTATGAGATAACTGAATGAATGTTATAAACATAGCAGTTTAGTCTCACTTGATCGGTTGCCACGGAATTTTGATGTGATCAAAAGTCCGTCGCAATCACGTAGCGTACGCGGATACTCGCCGGGTAAACTTAATAGACAGCCTCACCTCAAAGCCCCGACCAAGTGACTGTAGGAGAACCCCGTCGCCGAAAGCATCCGTCCGGGTGCTCGCGGCAGCGGTGTTCCGCCTTGGTGCACTTCGTCGACGGCATCGGGGGTGCGGCCGCCAACTAAAGTTTGCGACGAGCATTCGATCAGTTTTTCGGGAATCTTGTTGAATTGCCCGACTTGATATTGAAAAGTGTCTTCGATAATGAGACTAAAATGCGGGGCTTATAATTGTGAGGCATGCGATGTCTAAATAATTCATTTGGTCAGGCATACGTTGTCTGAGGTGGTTGCGGATTCCAACTGTTGTAGTTTTCCACTTTCTTTTCTGTGACCGTAAGTGTAATATGTGATATCGCCGGTTTCGTTGCTATATGTCAACGACAATTGGGATGCGCATATTTACTTACGTTGATGACATGTGTTGTTATGTGTTGCTTTATATGTTATATTGGATCGTCATGTTTGAATAGCCGGGGGGTTTTATGTGAGATGAGTGTTTTTCATTTTCATTCATGTAAAAACTTGTATGTAATATTCTTTTATTGGGGCACTTCCAGGTTGCGGAAGATGTCACCATTGATGTATATTATTTACTTTTCTGCACTAGGATTGACCCAAGGAGGAGAGCACAAGTAACCGGGTTCTGGGGTCCAGTGGGAGACCAACTCGAGGAGTCGAGTCCGGGTCTCCTAACCCTAGAATTGGTAGGGTTGCTTGCCGCTCTCGTAGGGGTCTTGGGGTGTGGGATTGGCTATTCATCACGACCGTGGAATCCGTGTTTTATACTGGCTCGTATTGAAAACACGGACGTCCTAGTATATCCAATATTTCATATGTTTCTTCTGCTGTGATATATCTGTGATGTGATCATATGATGTTCTGTGACAGGTATTATATATAGTATATATGATATATTATATAGACGTTGCTTATGTTTTACACCCGTGCTAGCCCTGCCTCGCTCTGGCGTTAGTTACCTAACCTAACGGTGCAGACGGGACATCGAGGCGAATGCGGATGGCATAAGCGTACGTTATATTTATCTGTGATGGTTAGGTGGACTTAAATGATGGGATATTCATTAATGAGATTAATGAAAGAAAAATAAACCTAATTGATGTTGTGGAATCGAATTCCAAAATAAAACAGGTAGCTACAGTTCTTGCTTTGCATCGTGGTGTTCCTTGTCGAACATCCTGCACCTTATTCGATAAGGAAAGGACCGAGATCCCTTCACCGGGAGTGACTCCTTTAGCAATAACTGGCAGATGCTACAACCCTCGGTTTGTCTTTTGATCGCTTCTATAGTTTCTGCTTTGCACAGTGATATATATGATATATCCCGCACCTCATTCGACGAGGAAAGGGCCGACGATCCCTTCATCGGGAGTGACCCCTTTAGCAAAACTAGAAAAGCTTCGAAAAACATTCCATTTAAAAACCATTTGATTCCACAACGAGATCATGTTCAAAGCGTTAAAGGTTTTCACAAAAACCATTCGCAACCCTCCGTCATTTTAGGAAGTAGAGTACTTAGTATTCGTGCTGTGTTTGTTGACCATAGTCAAGGCACAGTGTACGGTAGCTAAGTGATGTCTTCCTACACCGCATATGATGCGATTAGTTAGGACATTCGCGTGACTTTGTTGACCTTAGTTAAGGGTCATGTGGGTGGGTCTAATTAATCATGAAATGACGGGTAGAACTTGACTAGTACTTATGATTTGTTGACAATAGTTAAGGTCATAGGTGCTAGGGGTAAAAACCTTTATCGGGAGTTTCAAGTGTTGAAACTTTCAATGAGACTGCATACCTTCTATATGATAGTTGGATCCCGATACCCACTGCGAGTAATTGTTACTCCTGGGAGAGTTTTGCACTTTGCAATTAGCCGATCAAGTAGGTGTCTAGAAAGGTGTCAACGGGGTTACGCCTCTGGGAAAACGAGGTTTACTGTAATTAGGTCCGTGCGAAAGCACGGGGAACCTCCCTCAAAGTACCGACACTGGCCTGGCTGAAAGATTGGCGAACTTGTAGAGTGTAATTAATCCCGGCTAGTCTTTCCTTTTGAGGTTTGAAGGAAGATTTGATAAAAACAGTGGGAGCCATCCTGATTAGATAAAATATATAACCAATCTGATCTTGCAAGAGCGCACGCAGAGTGTTTTCTTCTCTCTCTCTCCAGGTAGCGACCATATCACGCCTTAATCAAGATAATAATATGGATGTATTGACCGAACCCGCTTGTTGTACCGAGCTGGGGAACGTTGGTCCCGCTCCAACTTATAATTGTTATAAGACAGAGCAGGAAATAGGGAATACCAAGATTCCTATGCCGTCCAAACGAAGAGAGTGCATGCTGATGCATTATCTTCGGGTGTGTTCATTACAAAGAACTGTTTCTCAGTATCCTCTGAATCCTGGGTATTTGATACCGGATCGGGATCCCAGATATGTAATATGTTACATAGGGCTACAAAAAGGTAGAAGAACTGAGAACGGGTGATAAGTTTCATGAGACAGAAAAACGGGGCAAGTGTTGCAGCCAAGTCTGTTGGTCACTATCACCCTGTATTACCAATACATTGATTCTGAACAAATGCTATTAGATACCGAACCTGATATACAAAATCATATCAGTCTCTTTATTAGTAAAGAAAGGATGTAATTTTGTATTGATGGATAATGTTTTGAACATTTCCTATATCAAAAGTTGATCGGTTCTGTAACACCTTAGAATGTGTTTTATAGCTAATTATATTTTAATATATGGTTTTTAATAAAAAAGTTTACCAAATTGGTTTTTAAATATTTTATCCTAATTATTGTGTATTTTATTAGATTTTTATTAGGCACACACACACTTGTGCATGATACTAGAGTTGTTTTTGGGGTTAGATCATGTTTAGCAAGCATGATAAATTAACCCATCCTCTTTAGGTTAGTTTCATGTTTTGTTTAAGTGTTTTGGGTTTTAAGTGCATGGTTGTTTTCTTTAGTGAAAATGATTTTTCTTCTCTTTTCTTTTAAAGGGTTTTAGTGTTGTTTTAAATTTTTGGGTGCTTGGTTGACTTTGAGGAGAGAGAGAGAGAATAGGCATTATGGCCTTGCCCATGCCTCATTTAATGAGGAAGAGAAAGAGAGGGGGAGGTCTTGGATGTTTGCTCCCACTCTCCTCTCATTTTTCCTACCCTCATTCTCTCACTCTCACCTGCACACACACACACACACACAGCCGAGAGAGAGAGAGAGAGGCAGTGGCAGCAGCAGCAAGCTGCCTCAGCAGCAACAGCAGCAGAGACAGAGAGAGAGAGAGCAGCAGCAGCAGCTGGGGGAGCAGAAGCAGCAGCAGCAGCTGGGGGGAGCATCATCACCATCACAACAACAACAACAACCACAGCAATAACATCAGCATCATCATCACCATCATTATCATCATCAGCAACAGAAGCAGTGGCAGCAACAGAAACAACAAGCAACAGCAGCAGCTGGAGGAGCTCAGCACTTGCAGAAGCTCTCACCTCCTCCATACACCTCTTCACCTGCTCTTTAAGGTCCAGTAGGGTATAATTTCTTAACCCTATTGCTTGTTTGTGTAGCTTGTGTGTTAGTTTCTTCGATTAGTGTTAAATTGCTAGTTTTGTGCTTAATTATGGTGTTTAAGTGGAATTGTGGTTGATTGTTGATTGTGTTAGTTACTTTAGCTTAATTAAGTGCTAACTAGGCCACCTCAACTGAGAAATCCCCAGATTACACTAAAATACCATAGATTTCTTAAATTGTGCAAATTGGTGTTTTTAAGTGATATTTGTGACATTTGTGATCTGCTATAGACCCGGACCTTGCAGTGTAAAATTGAGAAGACTGGGACATGATACCTAGGTCTAGAGCACACCACCTGAACACGAACCCACCAGACCCATTTCAGGCCGCCAATTTTGGCATTCTGGCCGCAATTTGCGGCCAGGAAGGGGAGAGGGATGTTGGGGTTTTGTCGTAGGGTTCCCTTCTGTGTTTTCTAGGTCTTTGGTATGTCTAGTTTTGTAATATCTTACCTGTAGGAAAATCTGGGACTATATGTCGCTTTTGTGTTTCGTTGTGTTTGCGCGATACGCGCGATACGTAAATGGGTTCTGTGATCCAGCGTATCGCGGCGTGTCGCGATGGGTTTTAGACGCGTACACACACGATTCAGCGTATCGTGCACACGCGCGTTTAGTTCGCGACGCGAGTTTCTCGTTTCGATTCGATATCGCGTTTCGCGAGATATCTTGGCTTATATGTGATTTCCATGTCTTATTTGCAGGTTTGATGACAGGGACTACAGACACCTCTACAGGGAGAGCAGATGATATGATTCACCCAGCGTGGAGTTTAGGTGAGTAGATATAACATCTACAGGGGAATCGCCCGCATGGCGTTATGCGTCTGGGCTAGGATTCAAATTCCTGTCGCACATTCTACGTCATTGTAGAATTGCGCATTTACTGCATTTCCTAGATATAGCTATATACTGTGACTAGCAGCCGTAGGACACTGCACACATTATTGACGGTTCATGTTGCACGAGCACGGATTGCATGCTACACACACACCGTCAATAATTGCCATGTCACACACTACCCCTTATAGCTACCATTGCTTACCACACTTGACATCTAGTTATCGGTATACCTATAGTGTATCATACCTTTAGTGATAGGTATATTTTCACTTGCGATACAGCTACAGGTATACCTCCTACATATTTTACCTATACCGGGAGGGATTTCCTATATATGTTACTATACCCAGGGGGGTATACGACATCAGTTCCTATAGGTAGATACCTATACTTTGCTACACCTGTATGTTAGATACATATTCAGTGGTTGTCGCATATTCACATTACTGATGTTACTTAGCTGTACCTTATCATGATTTCGCATACATCTGGTTCAGCTATATACTTGTGTTTACCTGCTCGCATTCAGATATATCGCATACATCTATTCCTGTATTTATGCATTGTTTATCTGGATTTCATATGATGTTTTCGGGATTTGGGAACCGCGGGAGTTCATGAAATTATGCATACATGTAACAACCCGGTTTCCTTGATATGATATTTCGAGCGTCCCCCATGAGTTTTATCGGTGCTGATTACCTACTCCATACGAGGTGTGGTTGCCGTATGAGAGTACATGGTGGGGCCCGGTATGGTTCCCCTCGGCAAGAAGATCGATGGGTTTGCCGATTGAGCCTGGAGGCGGGCGAGTACCTACCGGTGATTGTTTGGACCTGGCAGTTGTCTGGAGGCTACTGGCCAGAGTAGAGAGATGGATGCGGGATGACCTGTACTGTCGAGGCCGAGGGCCGACACTGCAGACGGACCCCGTGGGCTGTCCGGACTGACGGAGCCCCATATACGAGGATTTCTGTGCCGATGTTTGGCACATGGTTTCATGATATTTCCTTAACCCCCTTTTTGTATATATAACAGGGGACTTAGCCGTTGTTATATATACCCTTACACCAATATTAGTGGAATGGGACGCTAATATATGTGTATTGCCCCCATCATGTTTATTTCTGTACATATATTTACCTTTAGGATGCTAGAAACTTACTTGAGATTGGACTTGGGATACTAGGTGATTCATTGGGATTTGGACATTGGATATACTTATGTGATTGGTGACCTGTACATTCGGGATATAGGAGATTACTCGACATTGTACATTGAGGAGATGTGAGACTTATTTGATGTGAGTGCCCAATGTGGGGCCTGGTTTGAGGATTTGGGATTGGAGTATCTTAGTGGATTGTGATCCTGCCACGACGTCAGGTTTCCGTGGAAAATGACATATTCCACCCTACACCTCACCATTACCTATCTTATGCACAGATTCATATACATTCGTAGTACTTGTAGTGTACCCTTATGATAGTTGCATATCCACATTATCATATCCTGTTTGCACGATTATTGTATACCCCTGTCATGTTACTATTGATTCGCATATTGATTGTACCTGCTAGTGTACTCTCCTTATTTCAGCATTGCATGACATATTACTATTGTAATCGCATATCATAGATTCATGCTATACGTGCATTCCAGCGATTACCTGCATATGTTTTATACTATTCACGAGTTGGCAACTCACCCCCGTTGTGCCACAGGTGTTTCAGGTTTTTCCCCAGAGTAGTCGAGGCAGGCTATTCCCCTATCCAGCTATCCAGCTACCATCTTTTGCTTCAGATACCGCATCAGCTCACAGTACCATTTTGCATAGGTGGGTTAGACGGTTATCTGTATTATATATTGTACCTTCGTTGTATTGTACTCTCCATCTACTGTTGTATTATTGACATAGAGACTTGGTGAGGACGTAGTGTGTATTATGGTGGATTTGATGTCTTTATATATTCAGCTTTTCTCTACTGTCCTTATTCTTCTGTTGTACTCATATTGACTAGTCTTTATAAAAAATGGGGTGTTGCTAAAATTTTAAAGAAAGAAAGGAAGACTTTTAAAGAATTTGGGTTGCGATTTCAATTGTTTTCAAAACTTATATTATCTTTTCCGTATTTTTATGGTTTAGATTTCTGGGTTTTGGCTTTCTTTTACTACGTTGCGTCTTTAGGCGTTGCGTAGTATTAGGGCCGTCACGGGCCATTCTTGGGTCGTGACAAAGTTGGTATCAGAGCGTTAGGTTTTACCTTTCGGAGTGTAGGATGACCTTAGTATGATGGAGTAGGTAGCTTAAGCAGAGTAACGTAGTGTGTGTATGTCTGCAGCATACCCACAGCGCGGTACCTTGCATTAAGTAACCTAAGTACAATTTGCTTGACATTCCCTCCTAGATGGTTCATATCTCTGAGATTCGATTTCCTCATTCTTATCGAATCTCATCTTATATCTATTTATAGCCTTGCCGCCGATGACTATGGGGACTCAGAGCGGTGCAGCGAGGGCCGAGGTCAGAGTTAGCTCGGGTGAGACGAGTACTGACCAGGATGGCACTCTAGTTGCACAGGTGCAGACGGATCAGCCTACCACCTATACTATGGATAGACTTTTGGTAGAGATGCAGGACTTCCGCCAGACGATGAGTTCCTTGGTTGATGTCGTTCGGGAGCTACGACAGGAGGTTGTCATCCCTGTTACTCAGCTGTCCCTTACGATCAGCATGCAGCAGTCCGTCACCTACATAGCACCAGTGGTTACAGCTCCAGTTGACGAGGCATACATTCCAGAGGCTCAGAGAGTTCCAGGATAGTGGAGGACTCGTACCAGCATACCAGCCCAGAGGCAGAGGTTTGGTCGTCGAGGCAGATTTCATGGCCGTCGCGGGAATAGCAGAGGCTTAGGACGAGGACAGTCGTTCAGCTCTCATCCCCAGGATGGTCAGCAGTCAGCACGTGGATGTTTTCGATGCGGAAGCCTTCAGCACTTCGTCAGGGATTGTTCCTTAGCACCTCGTCATGATCGCTTCCAGAGAGGCCGTGGACATGGAAGGTTTGCTCAGAGGGCTCAGGCTACCAGAGGAGTTCATCCAGCTGCGAGTAGAGGGCAGACACAGGAGTTTGCTTCTACTCATCGGGACGCACAGACGTCCAATGTGGAGTTTTCAGGTACCCTTGAGTTATATTTATTTTCTCTTGGTGTATTTGCTTGTTTCTTGCTTGTACTGTGGTTGGGTAGATTAGTCGTAGTTGTGCTAACTTCTGTCAGCGATCCTTTTGTTGCGCGACACGTATTTCAGTTTCGTGCCAATCGAATAGGAGGTAGAGTTTCGTCCGTCGTTTTGATCCTTCTTGAGATGTTGGATTTGACGTTCTCCTGGGCACGGACTGGTCAGCTACGTGTTAGGCGTCTGTGGACTACCGTGTGGAAGCAAGATAGGTTTTGTTTTCCCCGGCAAGTCAGATCTTGTTGTACAGGTGGATAGTTGTGCCGCCTCTTACAGCTTGAATTCAGCCTGTTTAGCTAGTCGGCTACTGAGGAGATGGCGTGGATTCTTGGCGTTCATTCGTAATACCGGAGCCACCGCGGGATTGTTGGACCGGGTTCTTTTCGTGCGAGAGTTTTTCCGACGTTGTTCCAGATGAGCCGGCGAAGCTGAGGGAGCTTAAGGATCAGCTGCAGAGTTATGGTTTGGGGAGTTTTGTGCGTCTGAGTGTTTCGCTTTTGGAAGCTCCTATTTCTGTTCTTCGAGGAGGAAGACGGCAGTTTAGGGTTGTGTATCGACGGATCGTCAATTGAACCGGCTTACGGTGCGGATAGGTATCCTTCACCTTGCCGTGGCGATTTCTTTGATCAGCTCCAGAGTGCGAGACATTTTTCTAAGTTGCTTGGGATCAGGTCATCATTATTGTGGATTAGGAGTGACGGCATTCCGAAGTCTGCCTTGTGCGTGCTACGGTCTTTGTGTGTATCGGTGAGTCGTTGGATTCCCTGATGCCCTAGCAGCATTCGTAGATATGATGAACCAGATTTCTGCAGGCCGTTCCTCGACCAGTTTTTGTTGTGTTATTTACGACACTCTGGTCTACTTAATGTGTCTTGAGGAACAGGAGTAGCACCTGAGGATTTGTTATGCAGATACTGGGAGAGCACCAGCAGTTTGCTAAATTCTCAAAGTGTTTCTTCAGGCTTGTTTGTGTTGACTCCTAGGTCTTGTAGTCGCGGGAGACGGTTCCGTATGGTTCCGAGGGAGATCGTGGCCGTACAGCTTAGGCCCAGACTTTTGTGCAGGACGGAGATCCGCGGATTGTTGGGCTTAGCAGGGTTTTTACCGCCGTTTCATGCAGGATTGCTAGAGTAGTGCTGCACCGTCGACTGAATGGACCAGAAAGGAGGTTTCTTTTCTTTGGACTGAGGCATGTGTACGGAGTTTTCAGCAGTTGAAGATTCAGTCAACAGCTGCATCAGTCTTTCTTTGCTTTTGGTTCGGGCGACCTTGTCGTTTAACTGTAATGTTTCGTGAGTGGGCTCGAGGGTGTACTGAGGTGACACCATAGAGATATCGCTTTTGCTTTCTCTACACTTGGGGAAAGTACGAGGAGGATATTCCACTCATGATCTGGAGATGGCCGCGGTGGTTTTGCGTCGGAGATTTGGAGACACTGTAAGTCGATGTAGTACACCCCAGTACTTGTGGGGAGGCGGATTTTACAAAAACGATCAAGTTTAAACAACGAACATCGACTAACCGCTTGAATCGAAGCTAAACTCTAAATAACCGTATCCTATGAGTTTCTTTTCATAAGTGATTAGGGATTATACCTAATGAAACCGGTCCTTCTTCTTTACGTCCTCCTTTGTTTTCCTCGACCTTCTCTAGGTAGTAGACGATCCACCCGAGAGCAAAACACCAAGCTAAACCTCTAACTTGAGGTAACTAATCAACTTTGATTGCTAATCAAAGATGAAAGGATGATATAGAGTGTAGGTTATGGATTGTTTAGTCTAACTAAACCTTTGTTCTCAACACATGAGGATTAAGGTTAGTATCTTGAAGATGAGAGCTTGAGGAGAGAGAATGTGTGATAAGATAATGAGAGAAGAGAGAGAGTGTATCATAATATTATGAAGCATTCTTATTATCAAATAATCAATAAAGGAAATGAATAAGCATGCTTCACAAAATATCTTGTGATGATTCATTAACATGAGTCATTAAGCAATAAATGTGCATTAATGAAGTGAATGAATCACCACTATGACTCACTCTCTTTCCAAAACAAACCTCCTTAGTCACATCTTCTAGAAGCTTCTCGAGTAATTACGAGAACGCCCCTCCGATCCGTAAAAATACGGAAAAACTTTAGACTGTAAAAATCCAATAACCGGATACCAGTAACTGGCTTAAACCAAAGCCGACTGGTAAAAACTGTCCGAAAGTCGTACGCGCGTAAACGCACGTATGTGTCCGAACCCTTTGTCGCAAAACCATGCAACCTCTATATCGTTTCGCCTGGAGTAGGAAACTCTCTGTGTGGGACTCTAGAGACTCGACTACAACGCTGGCAGTGGGTTTAACCACAGACCGCAAGCGGCACTAGCTGTACGTAACGGTCCCCAGGTAGTTGTCGATAAGAAGGCCGATGAGTAAACCCATCCGAACTCCTACTGAGTCTGATGTGACAATCTCCATACAGTCCGGTCCGTTCGTCCAAGACTATCGCATATCGGGCCTAGGGGGGCGGCAAGCGTCAGTCCCCTAATAGCGGTATAAGTCGTGTCGGAGTGAAGCCCATTACACCCTGAGAAACTACTGGAACCTACCAGCAAATCTCGCTTGCCCTGGCCAGGGACTTTGCGTAATGGCTCTCTGACACAGCACGATATCTACTCCCAATACCGGGAGGGACGAATCCTGTCTAACCGCCACTGCCTCCAAGTGCTCGGGACTGCACCCAACTGCTACCTGTTTGCACGACTCCTTTGAGCCGTGGTAGGGTAGCAATCTAAGAACAGTGGGACACACTCGAGGCGAAGTAGCAGTGTCAAGTCTGCGGACTACGCTGTACTCATGTCACCTGGGAACTGTTTACTGACGACTGGTATCAAACCAACCAACAGTTCCCTGTGAGTCCTGTCCGGTGTACCCGTAACCTAACGAGCACCTGTATACTATCTCCAGTACGACGTACTGACGGCTGTGGGACAGACCATCTCCCCAACTGGGATGAGAAGCGTACACACCAGTCTACTCCGGAGTATCGATGCTCTGTCTCGATAATCCAACGACCAGGGACCTGAATAAGGATGTGCTTGTAGACTACCCAGCCCCCACTAGTGTGACTGCCATCACAACGCTGGTAGACAAGCAAGATCCTAAGAGCTCTATCAATACGTATACTCACATATTAAGATAGAAAAACCAAGTAGCATACTACCATGTTTAGCAAGACTGTTATATACATGTGAATATCCCAAGCTTCCATTAAGTAATATACAAGCTAGTATGATACAGTAATGGCCTTCTAGGGCATAAACACTAACAATCTCCCACTTGCACTAGGGCCATGTACTGGCATATCGCAGACCAATGATCTCGAGCAGCCTCTCGAACTGAATCTGAGGAAGGGCCTTCGTGAATGGATCAGCAATGTTCTCTTCTGAAGCAACTCTCCGAACCTCGATCTCCTGACGATCAATGATCTCCCTGATCAGGTGATACCGCCTCAAGATGTGTCTGGACTTCTGATGGGACCTTGGTTCCTTCGCTAAAGCTATAGCTCCGTTGTTGTCGCAATACAGAGGTATTGGATCAACTATGGTAGGAACCACCTGAAGTTCTGTTAGGAACTTCTTCATCCAGACTGCTTCTTTTGCGGCATCGCAAGCAGCTATATACTCCGCTTCCATCGTCGAGTCAGCAACGGTGTCCTGCTTGGAGCTCTTCCAGCACACCGCCCCTCCATTGAGGGTAAAGACATAACCCGACATGGACTTGGAATCGTCCTTATCACTCTGGAAGCCGGAATCAGCAAAGGCCTCCAACCTGAGGTCTTTTCCGCCGTAGACCAAGAACATCTCCTTAGTCCTCCTCAGGTACTTGAGAATGTTCTTTACTGCTATCCAGTGTTTCTCCCCTGGGTCTGACTGATACCGGCTTACCACGCTCAGTGCGTAAGCTACATCTGGTCTGGTACACAACATCGCATACATTATAGAGCCTACCGCAGAAGCGTAGGGTATAATAGACATGCGTTCCCTTTCCGAATCAGTCTTGGGAGACATCTCTTTGGAGAGGGTGATTCCGTGACAAGCCGGTAGATTACCGCGCTTAGAATCTTCCATACTGAATCTTTTCAGTACAGTGTCGATATACCTGGACTGCGAAAGTCCCAACATCCTCTTGGATCTATCACGATAGATCCGGATCCCCAGAATGTAAGAGGCATCACCCAGGTCTTTCATGGAGAACCTGTGTGACAAGAATCCTTTGACAGATTGTAGCATAGGAATGTCATTTCCTATCAATAGAATGTCATCCACGTACAAGACGAGGAATACGACACTTCTGGCCACAACTTTACTATATATGCATGGTTCATCTGGATTTTTGATAAAGTCATATTCTTTGACTGTCTCATCAAAACAAATGTTCCAACTCCGCGATGCCTGCTTTAGTCCATAAATGGACTTAAGCAGCTTGCATACTTTCCCGCTGCTCCCACTCTGATTGAAACCCTCTGGCTGATCCATATAGACGCTCTCTTCTAAATTTCCATTCAGAAAAGCCGTCTTTACGTCCATCTGCCAGATTTCATAATCATGGAAGGCAGCAATAGCAAGAAGGACCCGAATGGATTTGAGCATAGCCACTGGAGAAAAAGTTTCGTCATAGTCCAAACCAGGTCTTTGACGAAAACCCTTTGCTAAAAGTCTAGCCTTATAGGTTTCTACCTGTCCATCTACACCAATCTTTTTCTTGAAGATCCATTTGCTTCCTATGGGTTTTACCCCATCTGGAGCAAAGTCCAAAGTCCATACTTTGTTGGTGTACATGGACTCCATTTCGGTCCGCATTGCATCTAGCCATCGTACCGAGTCGCCGCTCTGGATGGCCTGCCTGAAGTCAGTAGGTTCATCATCATCTATGATGCAATCCTCTCTATCCCCATCTATGAGAAAACCGTAGTATCTCTCAGGCGGACGAGACGGCCTACTACTCCTGCGGAGGGGTGCGGGAATGTTCTGTTCTTCTTGAACCTCTGGTTCTACCAAACTTTCAGTAGCAGTTTGTGGTTCTGGAATTTCTTCCAGTTCTACTACGCTCCCACTCTTCTGATTTTCCAAAAATTCAGTTTCTAAGAAGCGGGCATGACGAGAAACAAAAACCTTTTGTTCCTCTGCGTAATAGAAATAATATCCCATAGAGTTCTTTGGATATCCCACAAACTTACACTCTACTGAGCGTGCCTCGAGCTTGTCCACATGCTGCTTTTTAACAAAAGCTGGACATCCCCATGTTTTCAGGTACTGAAGACAGGGTTTCTTCCCACTCCATATCTGATATGGTGTGGTAGGCACAGTCTTGGTTGGAACTTTGTTCAAAAGATATGCCGCCGATTCTAGCGCATAACCCCAGAAAGATCGCGGTAACTCAGCATTACTCATCATGGATCGTACCATATCCAATAGGGTTCGATTCCGTCTCTCCGATACACCGTTGTGCTGTGGAGTGTATGGAGGAGTAAGCTGAGAGAGAATTCCTTTCTCTTTTAGGTAACCTAGGAACTCGGCACTCAAGTATTCACCACCTCGATCAGATCTAAGTGTCTTTATACTTTTGCCGGTTTGGTTTTCTACTTCATTCTTATACTCTTGGAATTTCTCAAAAGCCTCGGATTTATGTTTCATCAGATAAATGAATCCGTATCTTGAGTAATCATCCGTGAAAGTAATGAAATAGGAAAAACCACCTCTTGCATGTGTAGACATTGGACCGCATACATCACTGTGTATGAGTCCTAAGAGCTCGCTCGCTCTTACTCCTTGTCCAGTGAATGGAGTCTTTGTCATCTTTCCTTTGAGACAAGATTGACAAGTGTCATAAGTTTGATATTCGAACGTGTCCAAATATCCTTCTCTATGCAACTTAGTCAACCTTCTCTCATTGATGTGACCCAGTCTACAATGCCATAAGAAAGCTTTATTTAAATCTGGAGACTTTCTTTTTAGTGTGTTCTGGACATTGAAAATTTGGAGTTGGTTTAACACATATATGCCGTTATTTAGAGTACCGGACCCAATCAAACCATGATTAAGGTGGATGTTGACAACATCTCTTACAAACGTGAAATCATAACCTTTATTTGATAACAAGGAAACTGATATGATATTACACGTTAAGCTGGGTACAAAATAACAGTTATGTAAAACCAAAATGTGTCCACTTGTCAATCCTAGGTGATAATCCCCGACGGACGCAGCTCCCACGCTAGCTCCGTTAGCAACCCTGAGGATCATATCACCTTCCTTCAGCACTCTACGGTTTCTCAGTGCCTGTAATGAATTGCAAATATGAGATCCTGACCCGGTATCCAATACCCAGGAAGTAGAGTTGATCGACAGACAATTCTCAATTACAAACACACCTGAAGTCGAAGCCACAGCCTGCTTCGGTTCCTGGTTCTTGGCGTTCCACGCCTTGCAATCCTTCTTCCAGTGCCCTTTCCTGTGACAATGGAAGCACTCATCCTGACCAACTATCGGTACTGCTTTCTTTTTCTTTCCCTTCCCTCCCACCTTACTAACACCTCCTCTAGGTCTGGGTGCGGCCTTCTTCTTCCTTCCTTTGGCCCTTGCCTTGGACCCGGAAGAAGATGAACCGCCAACAAACATAGCGGGTGTTTCCCTTGCCTTCTGCAAGGTGCCCTCTGCACTCCTTAACATGTTCAGGAGTTCCGCAAGTTCAACTTCTTTTCCTTGAAGATTGAAGTTGAGGATAAACTGGGCGTAGGTGGGAGGAAGGGACTGGAGAACAAGGTCTGTATAGAGCTCATTATCCAAAGTCGTCCCAAGGTCTGCGAGCTCTTCTATATAGCCAATCATCTGTAGGACATGTTCACCTACCGATGACCCGACAGCCAACCTCGCTCGAAACAATTTCTTTGAGGTCTCGTATCTTGCTATACGAGATTGCTCTCCATAAAGTTCCTTTGTATGGAGAAATATGCCATCTAAGGACATATCCTCGTGCCTCCTCTGATGTTCATTGTTCATCGAGGCAAGCACGATGCACTTGGCTCTCGCGCAATCTAAATCCCAGGTTTTGCGGATTTCCTTATCCGCATTACTGGATTTGGGACCAGGGACAGCAGGTGCCGTAGCGGTGAGGACGTACCCCAGTTTGTCATAGGTCAAAGCCATCTTGACATTCCGCAGCCAATCTTTATAGTTTGGCCCCGTCAGTATATTTTTCTCTAAAAGTAACTTAAGTCCAGTCATTTTCAGGGTCGCTGCAATTAGGAGAGAGAGAAGAAAACTCTTTAGCATGATGCTCTTGCAAGTTTAGAGTGGTTTTTAGTTTATCTAAACTGGATGGCTCCCACTGTTTCTCGAATCCTTCCTCAAACCATAAAAGAAGAATTAGCCAAGACTATTCTCACCGTACAATACTTGCTTAACCGTTCAGCCAGGCCGGTGTCGATACTTCGAGGGAGGTTTTCCAACGCTTTCGCGAAGTTCCTTAATTAAGTAACCTCTTTTCTCTGGGGGCGTAACCCCGCTGACACTTTTCTGGACACCTACTAGGTTTATAGCATTGATCGTTAAGCGACGAATATCCTGATAAGTAGCATATACTCACAGTAGGATCGGGATCCAAATATCATCGTATGATAATGTTGAAGGAATCCTACCAACATTCATCAAACTCCAAATGGTATGCATCTCTTTGCAAATTTCAGTTTCTTTAGAAATTCCCGATATAAGTTTTTGCCCCATGCTCTTATGACCTTGACGAAAGCCAACAAATCATAAGTCACATGTCAAGTTCTGCCCATCATTATCTTGTTAATTTGAACCCACCCGTATATACCCTTGACGAAAGCCAACAAGGTAATGCGACTGTCCCAAACCAACACATCTATCTATGTAACAAATGAATACCCCAGCAGCTACCAAACACTATGTCTTGACGAAAGCCAACAAACATAGCTTGAATACTACTGACTATCCATAAGAAATGACGGAGGGCTACGACTGGTTTTGGCGAAACCGTGAACGTAGTGAACTTGATATAACCGAAGGAACCTGATAGCTTTTAAAAGGAGTGGTTAAAGCTCCGCATTTAAAAATATCTGTTTTTAAAAATAACCGAGTGGTTTCTTTTAAATTGTTCCAACGATTTAAACTTTGGTTTGTTTTACTTTGCATTATAGATAATGCATCCCATCATTAACCTATCATTGCAGAAAACAACGAAAATACAACGTCCTCTTATGCCATCCGCATTCGCCACGGGGTCCCGTCATCACCCGTTAGGTTACTTAACTAACGACAGAGCGGGGGCTGGGCTAGCGCGGGTGTAAAACATAAGTGGCGTCTAAATAGCTATCATAATATAGATATTTTACATTCGTCTGACGCAATGATATTCATTCCAGAACACAGATAAACAATATTGGATTTGCAAGCAATCTGTATTTCTTTTGAGCCTGCAAGAAAAGACAGATTACACAGTTGTGATGAATAGCCGTTTACCCCACCCTCGACCCCTACGGGTACGGCAAACTACCCACCCGGCAGTTTGTGTACCCCACCTTGGGTCAGTCCTAGGAGCAAAAACAGTAAAATGAAATAATACAACGGTGGCTACAACCGCAACCTGGAAGTGCCCCGCGAAAATAATATTACAACAAATTACATTTACAACAAATGAATTAAACAATAACCCTTTGCTAACCCCGGCTATACACCACAACAGTCCAATACAGTTTATATGCACAAACAGATATAACCATTTCAGAAATGTGCAACCCCTGCCAACCGACATACTAGCAGTTGGGGGAGGTTTACGAACACATCAAACAATCACAGATATAATCCAATACGCAAATACTGTACAATTCGATCGAATAAACAACTTCAAAATTGCTCCAAAATCTGCTCTGTTAAACAGTAACCTGAGCAATAATTAAACATTCCAGAAAACCCCAAATTACACAGAGAAGCAACAGAAGAAAAATCGGCCGCTGACTCGCCAACTCGGCGGCGGAAGCGCGGCAACTCAGTGGCTGAGGCCGCGGTTCCGCGGCGATTTGGTCGATTCAGTCGACTGTTTTTCTTGGGTGTTCTTCTGGTGTCATGTCAAGCACTCTGAGCTCACCTGAAAAATTTTCTGACATCGTTTTAAATTCGACAGAAACTTACATTTTTTAGGGTTTTCCGGCTTCGTTTTTTCGTTCGAAATTCGTACAAATTTGCGATTAAGTTATTTAGTGTTTAGCGAGGCTCTGATACCACTGTAAGTCGATGTAGTACACCCCAGTACTTGTGGGGAGGCGGATTTTACAAAAACGATCAAGTTTAAACAACGAACATCGACTAACCGCTTGAATCGAAGCTAAACTCTAAATAACCGTATCCTATGAGTTTCTTTTCATAAGTGATTAGGGATTATACCTAATGAAACCGGTCCTTCTTCTTTACGTCCTCCTTTGTTTTCCTCGACCTTCTCTAGGTAGTAGACGATCCACCCGAGAGCAAAACACCAAGCTAAACCTCTAACTTGAGGTAACTAATCAACTTTGATTGCTAATCAAAGATGAAAGGATGATATAGAGTGTAGGTTATGGATTGTTTAGTCTAACTAAACCTTTGTTCTCAACACATGAGGATTAAGGTTAGTATCTTGAAGATGAGAGCTTGAGGAGAGAGAATGTGTGATAAGATAATGAGAGAAGAGAGAGAGTGTATCATAATATTATGAAGCATTCTTATTATCAAATAATCAATAAAGGAAATGAATAAGCATGCTTCACAAAATATCTTGTGATGATTCATTAACATGAGTCATTAAGCAATAAATGTGCATTAATGAAGTGAATGAATCACCACTATGACTCACTCTCTTTCCAAAACAAACCTCCTTAGTCACATCTTCTAGAAGCTTCTCGAGTAATTACGAGAACGCCCCTCCGATCCGTAAAAATACGGAAAAACTTTAGACTGTAAAAATCCAATAACCGGATACCAGTAACTGGCTTAAACCAAAGCCGACTGGTAAAAACTGTCCGAAAGTCGTACGCGCGTAAACGCACGTATGTGTCCGAACCCTTTGTCGCAAAACCATGCAACCTCTATATCGTTTCGCCTGGAGTAGGAAACTCTCTGTGTGGGACTCTAGAGACTCGACTACAACGCTGGCAGTGGGTTTAACCACAGACCGCAAGCGGCACTAGCTGTACGTAACGGTCCCCAGGTAGTTGTCGATAAGAAGGCCGATGAGTAAACCCATCCGAACTCCTACTGAGTCTGATGTGACAATCTCCATACAGTCCGGTCCGTTCGTCCAAGACTATCGCATATCGGGCCTAGGGGGGCGGCAAGCGTCAGTCCCCTAATAGCGGTATAAGTCGTGTCGGAGTGAAGCCCATTACACCCTGAGAAACTACTGGAACCTACCAGCAAATCTCGCTTGCCCTGGCCAGGGACTTTGCGTAATGGCTCTCTGACACAGCACGATATCTACTCCCAATACCGGGAGGGACGAATCCTGTCTAACCGCCACTGCCTCCAAGTGCTCGGGACTGCACCCAACTGCTACCTGTTTGCACGACTCCTTTGAGCCGTGGTAGGGTAGCAATCTAAGAACAGTGGGACACACTCGAGGCGAAGTAGCAGTGTCAAGTCTGCGGACTACGCTGTACTCATGTCACCTGGGAACTGTTTACTGACGACTGGTATCAAACCAACCAACAGTTCCCTGTGAGTCCTGTCCGGTGTACCCGTAACCTAACGAGCACCTGTATACTATCTCCAGTACGACGTACTGACGGCTGTGGGACAGACCATCTCCCCAACTGGGATGAGAAGCGTACACACCAGTCTACTCCGGAGTATCGATGCTCTGTCTCGATAATCCAACGACCAGGGACCTGAATAAGGATGTGCTTGTAGACTACCCAGCCCCCACTAGTGTGACTGCCATCACAACGCTGGTAGACAAGCAAGATCCTAAGAGCTCTATCAATACGTATACTCACATATTAAGATAGAAAAACCAAGTAGCATACTACCATGTTTAGCAAGACTGTTATATACATGTGAATATCCCAAGCTTCCATTAAGTAATATACAAGCTAGTATGATACAGTAATGGCCTTCTAGGGCATAAACACTAACAGACACTACTTGCTTGGGAGTCGTGTCAGAATTTCCACGAACCACTAGAGCTTAATGTACATCTTCCTGCAGCAGATTTGGATTGTTGTGTTAGTCTTCTGCAGATTTACAGTTCTTGTGTGATCGTTGAGTATAGCTTAGTTCGTCTCTACGGAGGGGACAGCTTGCTCATGTCCGCGCCCGACCACTTTCCTTAAATCGTTTCCGCGAGACACTGCCCGTCGAAGCTCGTACGTCAGAGATACTTGAGCATATTCGGCTGGGTAACGATTCGGAGACCTTGATTTGTGACAATGATGTGCTAAGTTAGGGACGCGTTTGTGTACCCGGTTGGATCGGGTAGAGACGTATAATCCTAGAACATGCACATCTGTCAACTCCCTCTGTGCATTCAAGTTCCACCAGCTTTGGCGTGACTTGTGAGGTAGTTACGAGTGGACAGGAATGTAAGGAGAAGTTTCAGGTTTCGTTTCAAGGTGTCAGTCTTGTTGTGTGCTTGGGTCGAGCATCTGAGGCCGGCTGGAGAATTGCAATCTTTTTACCTTTCCGAAGCAGGAATGGGAGCAGATCTCCATGAATTTCGTTATGGTTTCCACCTAATTTTGGTTAGGGTGTAACTCCATTCGGATTCTTGTCATCCGGTTTTACTCAGTTTGCTCAGTTTTTTTGTTAAGTTTGTGTGTTGGTTTGTTTGTTGGTCGTCAGCAGCTTGGGATCGTCACTCGCCATCGTTAGGGTTCTCCTTCGATAGCTATTATCAGGAGACACTCCAATTGGCCACCCTTAGGCTTAGGGGTTAGGTCATGTCGATCGCCAGCCTGTTGTTTTCTGACTCTGCGAAAGTAGGATTTTGGACCCCAGCTATGTCTAGAGAATTCGGAGATAGTCCAGTTGTGTTCGGGTCAGGATGAGAACTGTCCATTGCAAACGGATGTCTTATGCGACTGTGCTGGTCGCAGGCTTGAGTGTGCAGTGGCAAATCATGGATTCCTATGGACTTTCCGATGAATGACGTGTTGGATTTTGGGAAGCTTATCCCAGGGTTTAGGTCCTTCTGAGATTCTATTAGCGAGTTAGTTTCGTTGCCTTTAAATTGGCACTTCCGCCCAGATTATTGGATTTTCACCCCGTATTCCTTGTGAAGATACTTTACATTTACCTTCATGACCTTTCTCACATGTTTTGGCACCAGACCTTTTAGCTGGACGCGATCTTTCGCTCACCCGCAGCCATGTGTGGTAATGGCTCGACAGGTGGAGAAACGTCGGTCAAAGGTCTTGCCATCTGTGGAGGGTTTTCTTGGACGTGGCCATATAGTGAGGTAGTCACTTGGGAGGCTGCGAGCGAGATTTGATGATTTTAATCTTCCTTTTGAAGGTACGCGTAACAGTATAAGTTTTAAATTCGGGGACGAATTTCTTTTAAGGGGGGGAGATTGTAACACCTTAGAATGTGTTTTATAGCTAATTATATTTTAATATATGGTTTTTAATAAAAAAGTTTACCAAATTGGTTTTTAAATATTTTATCCTAATTATTGTGTATTTTATTAGATTTTTATTAGGCACACACACACTTGTGCATGATACTAGAGTTGTTTTTGGGGTTAGATCATGTTTAGCAAGCATGATAAATTAACCCATCCTCTTTAGGTTAGTTTCATGTTTTGTTTAAGTGTTTTGGGTTTTAAGTGCATGGTTGTTTTCTTTAGTGAAAATGATTTTTCTTCTCTTTTCTTTTAAAGGGTTTTAGTGTTGTTTTAAATTTTTGGGTGCTTGGTTGACTTTGAGGAGAGAGAGAGAGCATGGGCATTATGGCCTTGCCCATGCCTCATTTAATGAGGAAGAGAAAGAGAGGGGGAGGTCTTGGATGTTTGCTCCCACTCTCCTCTCATTTTTCCTACCCTCATTCTCTCACTCTCACCTGCACACACACACACACACACAGCCGAGAGAGAGAGAGAGAGGCAGTGGCAGCAGCAGCAAGCTGCCTCAGCAGCAAGCTGCCTCAGCAGCAACAGCAGCAGAGACAGAGAGAGAGAGAGCAGCAGCAGCAGCTGGGGGAGCAGAAGCAGCAGCAGCAGCTGGGGGGAGCATCATCACCATCACAACAACAACAACAACCACAGCAATAACATCAGCATCATCATCACCATCATTATCATCATCAGCAACAGAAGCAGTGGCAGCAACAGAAACAGCAAGCAACAGCAGCAGCTGGAGGAGCTCAGCACTTGCAGAAGCTCTCACCTCCTCCATACACCTCTTCACCTGCTCTTTAAGGTCCAGTAGGGTATAATTTCTTAACCCTATTGCTTGTTTGTGTAGCTTGTGTGTTAGTTTCTTCGATTAGTGTTAAATTGCTAGTTTTGTGCTTAATTATGGTGTTTAAGTGGAATTGTGGTTGATTGTTGATTGTGTTAGTTACTTTAGCTTAATTAAGTGCTAACTAGGCCACCTCAACTGAGAAATCCCCAGATTACACTAAAATACCATAGATTTCTTAAATTGTGCAAATTGGTGTTTTTAAGTGATATTTGTGACATTTGTGATCTGCTATAGACCCAGACCTTGCAGTGTAAAATTGAGAAGACTGGGACATGATACCTAGGTCTAGAGCACACCACCTGAACACGAACCCACCAGACCCATTTCAGGCCGCCAATTTTGGCATTCTGGCCGCAATTTGCGGCCAGGAAGGGGAGAGGGATGTTGGGGTTTTGTCGTAGGGTTCCCTTCTGTGTTTTCTAGGTCTTTGGTATGTCTAGTTTTGTAATATCTTACCTGTAGGAAAATCTGGGACTATATGTCGCTTTTGTGTTTCGTTGTGTTTGCGCGATACGCGCGATACGTAAATGGGTTCTGTGATCCAGCGTATCGCGGCGTGTCGCGATGGGTTTTAGACGCGTACACACACGATTCAGCGTATCGTGCACACGCGCGTTTAGTTCGCGACGCGAGTTTCTCGTTTCGATTCGATATCGCGTTTCGCGAGATATCTTGGCTTATATGTGATTTCCATGTCTTATTTGCAGGTTTGCAGACAGGGACTACAGACACCTCTACAGGGAGAGCAGATGATATGATTCACCCAGCGTGGAGTTTAGGTGAGTAGATATAACATCTACAGGGGAATCGCCCGCATGGCGTTATGCGTCTGGGCTAGGATTCAAATTCCTGTCGCACATTCTACGTCATTGTAGAATTGCGCATTTACTGCATTTCCTAGATATAGCTATATACTGTGACTAGCAGCCGTAGGACACTGCACACGTTATTGACGGTTCATGTTGCACGAGCACGGATTGCATGCTACACACACACCGTCAATAATTGCCATGTCACACACTACCCCTTATAGCTACCATTGCTTACCACACTTGACATCTAGTTATCGGTATACCTATAGTGTATCATACCTTTAGTGATAGGTATATTTTCACTTGCGATACAGCTACAGGTATACCTCCTACATATTTTACCTATACCGGGAGGGATTTCCTATATATGTTACTATACCCAGGGGGGTATACGACATCAGTTCCTATAGGTAGATACCTATACTTTGCTACACCTGTATGTTAGATACATATTCAGTGGTTGTCGCATATTCACATTACTGATGTTACTTAGCTGTACCTTATCATGATTTCGCATACATCTGGTTCAGCTATATACTTGTGTTTACCTGCTCGCATTCAGATATATCGCATACATCTATTCCTGTATTTATGCATTGTTTATCTGGATTTCATATGATGTTTTCGGGATTTGGGAACCGCGGGAGTTCATGAAATTATGCATACATGTAACAACCCGGTTTCCTTGATATGATATTTCGAGCGTCCCCCATGAGTTTTATCGGTGCTGATTACCTACTCCATACGAGGTGTGGTTGCCGTATGAGAGTACATGGTGGGGCCCGGTATGGTTCCCCTCGGCAAGAAGATCGATGGGTTTGCCGATTGAGCCTGGAGGCGGGCGAGTACCTACCGGTGATTGTTTGGACCTGGCAGTTGTCTGGAGGCTACTGGCCAGAGTAGAGAGATGGATGCGGGATGACCTATACTGTCGAGGCCGAGGGCCGACACTGCAGACGGACCCCGTGGGCTGTCCGGACTGACGGAGCCCCATATACGAGGATTTCTGTGCCGATGTTTGGCACATGGTTTCATGATATTTCCTTAACCCCCTTTTTGTATATATAACAGGGGACTTAGCCGTTGTTATATATACCCTTACACCAATATTAGTGGAATGGGACGCTAATATATGTGTATTGCCCCCATCATGTTTATTTCTGTACATATATTTACCTTTAGGATGCTAGAAACTTACTTGAGATTGGACTTGGGATACTAGGTGATTCATTGGGATTTGGACATTGGATATACTTATGTGATTGGTGACCTGTACATTCGGGATATAGGAGATTACTCGACATTGTACATTGAGGAGATGTGAGACTTATTTGATGTGAGTGCCCAATGTGGGGCCTGGTTTGAGGATTTTGGATTGGAGTATCTTAGTGGATTGTGATCCTGCCACGACGTCAGGTTTCCGTGGAAAATGACATATTCCACCCTACACCTCACCATTACCTATCTTATGCACAGATTCATATACATTCATAGTACTTGTAGTGTACCCTTATGATAGTTGCATATCCACATTATCATATCCTGTTTGCACGATTATTGTATACCCCTGTCATGTTACTATTGATTCGCATATTGATTGTACCTGCTAGTGTACTCTCCTTATTTCAGCATTGCATGACATATTACTATTGTAATCGCATATCATAGATTCATGCTATACGTGCATTCCTGCGATTACCTGCATATGTTTTATACTATTCACGAGTTGGCAACTCACCCCCGTTGTGCCACAGGTGTTTCAGGTTTTTCCCCAGAGTAGTCGAGGCAGGCTATTCCCCTATCCAGCTATCCAGCTACCATCTTTTGCTTCAGATACCGCATCAGCTCACAGTACCATTTTGCATAGGTGGGTTAGACGGTTATCTGTATTATATATTGTACCTTCGTTGTATTGTACTCTCCATCTACTGTTGTATTATTGACATAGAGACTTGGTGAGGACGTAGTGTGTATTATGGTGGATTTGATGTCTTTATATATTCATCTTTTCTCTACTGTCCTTATTCTTCTGTTGTACTCATATTGACTAGTCTTTATAAAAAATGGGGTGTTGCTAAAATTTTAAAGAAAGAAAGGAAGACTTTTAAAGAATTTGGGTTGCGATTTCAATTGTTTTCAAAACTTATATTATCTTTTCCGTATTTTTATGGTTTAGATTTCTGGGTTTTGGCTTTCTTTTACTACGTTGCGTCTTTAGGCGTTGCGTAGTATTAGGGCCGTCACGGGCCATTCTTGGGTCGTGACAGGTTCAGGCACGTTATCTAAAAGCATTGAAGTTCTAAATCAAACTACAGTTCCTAGTATATAAAACACACACAAGAAGAAGAGTTCAGAAATGAACGAATCCTTCTTGAGGCATTGTAGACTAGGTCACATCAATGCGACCCGACTGGCTGAATTTACATTTTAGATGCATATTTAAATCAGTTTGAATTTACATCTTGTGAAACTTGCCAGTCATGTCACAAAGATATAATGACACCAGCTCTGTTTACTGGAAGCAGAGAAAGAGTTAATGAACTCTTGGGACTGATACATTATGATGTATGTAAAGTCTCCTGTCTACACATGCCAGGACTGGTTCTTTATACTTCATTATATTCTCTGATAATCTCTCAAGATTCAGTCATATGTTCCTGTTGAAACATAAGTCCGAACCTTTTGAGGTATTCACAGAATATAAGTTAGAAGTAGAGAACCAATAACCGGGTATAAGTATTATGTCCTATGATGAGATCAGGGAGGAGAATACTTGTGCATGGCATTCCTGGACCATTCTAAAGGAGAATGAGATTCTCTCTCCGTACTACTCCTCTGAATACACCACAGCACAACGGTGTATCAGGGCGGAGCAATTGCACAATATTAGATATGGTGTGCTCTATGATGAGTATTACTGAGTTACCTATTTCCTTTTGGGGTTATGCACTTGAGAAGCTGCATACCTATTGAATTAGGTTTGAATCAAATCAATGCCTACCACTCCATATGAGATATGGTATGGGAAGAACCCATCTCTTAAGCGAGTTAAGATTTGGGGTTGTCCGGCCTATGTTTAAAGCAAAATCCGGACAAGACAAAGGCAAGATCAGTTATGTAGAACTGGAAAGGTTCCAGCTGTACAAAACTGCTAATGATTTGACAGAACCAAAGGATTCAATAGTTTCCGACGAACCTCGGCCTCTCCGCCGATCTAGTAGGGTTCCTCATCCGCCTGAGAGATACCTCGGTTTCTCGATGACAGTGGGAGCGAGGAATGCATCATGAGATGATGACCCAACTAGTTTCGAGCAGGCCATCGAGAGTAGGGACTCTGTAAGAATGGCTGGATGCTTAGCGATCTGAGATGGAATCCATATACACCAACAAAGTATGGACTTTGGTTGCTATATCTGAAGGGTTAAATCCCCATCAGGAGCAAGTATATCTTGAGAAGATTACTTGGTGTAGATGGAAAAGTTGAGACTTTCAAAGCTAGACTTGTTAAAGGTTTTTCGTCATCGACCAAGAGTGGAAAATGATGAAACCTTTTCCAGGGACTATACTTAAGTCCATCCAGATCCTACTTACCATTGCTACATACCATGACTGCGATATCTGGTGGTTGGGTGTCATGACTGCTTTTCTAAATACTGATTTAGAATAGAAAGTCTATAAGAACACAGCCAGAGGTCTTCGTAAACAGTGGGAGCAGCGGGAACGTGTGCAAGTTGCTTTACATAATGAAGCAGGCATCGCGGAGTTGGAACGTCTATTTTGATATGATAGTCAAAGTGTTTGACTTCATCAAAATGGTAGACGAACCTTGTATATAACAAAAGGGTAGTATGGAGTATGGTGATGATCTTCGTATTGTACGTAGACAACATACTCTTGATAGGAAAAGAGTTTCCTATACTACGATCGATCAATCTCCTATTATCACTAGGATTCCCCAAACAGGATCAAAGAGATACCTCCTAAATCCGGAGTTTTCATCTATGAGATAGATGTAATTGGATGCTAGGATTCTCACTAGATGTAGTGAGATGGTATCAATCGATCCTGGGGAGAATCACTGGAAGAGTTCCAGGGTGATAAAGACGACTGAATATCATTCACGGGCATTGTCTTTACCCTCAGTAGAGGGACGGTATGTTGGAAGAGTTCCAAGCTAGATACCGTGGCAAACTAGACGATAAAGGCTGGTAACATCGCTATTGAAGATACTACCAAAGAGGAAGTTTGGGTGTATATTGGTTCATAAGATGAACTAGGTTCCTGCCATTGTATGACAATGGAAGTATGGTTTTGGCCCTGGAACCCTAGTCCCATCAGTGACCCAGACATATTCTGAGGAAGCATCACCTGATCATGGAGATAGTTGATCTCCGGGGTGATCGAGGTTAGGAGAGTAGACTCAGAGGACAACACGGCGGATCCACTCACGAAGGCCTTTTCCCAGAGAGAGACTCATATGGGATGGTTGAGTATTAGATACTGCGACCACTGCTACAGATGGCCCTAGTGCAAGTGGGAGATTGTTAGTTATATGTATGCCTTAGAGGCCATTACTGTACATTGGATGTATATTGTAGTGGATGCTGGGACATATATAGGTAGGACTTTCTTGCTCGACATGATAGTACGCTATCTGGTTGCTCTTTATCTTAACATGTATACTTTCTATCTCTCTGATTACATGTTGATAAAGCCCTTAGGATGTGTACTCGACTTCCAGGACTGTGATGTAGATCATACTAGTGGGGCCTGGATAGTCCATGAGTACATCCTTCATTGTTCCTAGTCGAGGGAATATCGAGACGGGGCATCGATATTCCAGAGTAGACTAGCGTATATCTTCTCGACCCATGCGATGGGCGATGGATGTTCCCATATCCATTAGTGTTTGACATCGAAGATGGTATGCGGGTGCTCAGTGGAGACTGGGTACACTGAACGGACTCGCCGAGAACTCTCAGATGGTATTATACCTCACGTCAGATGGCAGTTCTCTGGTGACACTGGTACAGCTTAGTCTGTTGACCCGAGATCGTCATAGAGTCTTGTGTGTCTCCCACTGTGCTTTGATTTCCACCCTACCACGGCTCTACTGAGTTGTGCAAACAGGTGGTTTTTGGGTACAGTCCCGATTCACATGGAGGCAATGAGCGATAGGAGGGGATTCGTCTCTCCCGGTATTGGGGGTTGATGTTGTGCTATGCTCGACTGGCCATAACAGGAAATCCCTGGCCTGGGTTGCAGTGATATACTGGTAAGAGTTATCAGTAGTTTCACGAATGTTATGGACCTTACGTCGGCATGACCTATCGAGCTATTGGGGTCTGACGTTTACCACCCCTAGGCGAGATATGCGACATATCAGACGAACAGACCGGACTGTACGGTAAGTGTTACTGGTTGGATTCACAGGAGTGTGAGCGGGCTTGCTCGTCGATCTTCTGATCGCTCAATACCCGGGTGGCCGTTACGTTTAGCAGACAGCTTGCGGCTTGTGGGTGTTTGATATGATCATCATCCGATGCCGGCGTATTGACGAGTCTTTAGAGTCCTACACAGAGGTTTCCTGGCTCAAGCGAAACGAAATAGGAGCGCATATGAGATATGTGCGGGACCGAGAATAATTCGTGTATGTGATACCGTATTCTATTCTCGCGATGAATGTATCGAACGGTTATATGCGATATAACCTAGTTATCGAATCAAGGATTGATTCGATAAGCCGATACATATGATACTAGTCGGTTATATCCGATATGACCGGATCGTTAAATCAAGTGTTGATTTAATGATTTAGTGCATATTTATATATTTGATATATTACTTTGCATTAACTAGTATTGGTTCACTTTAAAAGGATTTTCTCACTTGAATTGTGCAAGTTGTATATGTGAAATACTTTTGTACACAAGATTGTATCATGTTTGATGATACTTGCTCTTTTGGGTTTGTCTAAAGATTAAACCATGTTTAGTGAATGGTTAGGGTTTCTTTTCTCTTATTTATTTATCCATTTATTATTGTTTTGGAAAAGATAAAGAGAAAAAGAAATGGTGGCTTGGTTTGTTTTTTCTTTAAAGCTTCTTGAAGCTTTGAACAAGTCAACCATTCTTGTTTCTTCTTTAACCCTAACCACTCATCTAAACCTTGGTTAAATCTCTACACTAAACCATGGTTGAAGTTATGATAAGTATTCTTTTTATTTTCCTTTTTAAATATAACACTTATCATATCTTCTTCTTCTTCTTCATCTTCTTCAACAAAAGAAAAGCTTTCTAGTTCAATGGCAACATGAGAAAACAAGTGAGAAATCCAAAACTAAAGTCTACCCACTTCCTATTTCTTCATCCTCTACCTCTTGCCAAGTACTATAGGGTGTTTCCTTCACAAGTTTTCAAAGCTTGATGAAGTTGGAGGTTGTTCTTGTGATACCTCGACGTAGATCATCTTCGGCATCGAACCGACGATCAAGCCCGCCCATTCTTCGATGATACCGATGCTAGAGTCATGGGTTCATTTTGGACAGCGGAGGGACTTCATCACGGAGCCTAGGAGGTGGTGGACCGGATCTACAAAGGTTGTAGTCACTTTCCCTTAGCATTTAATTCGATTACTTGCTTACTTCGCCTATTTATCTAGTTAACGATCCGTATTAGGGTTTGTAGGCACCCGTAAAATTTGATTTGTGCATGTTTGATCACTTGTGAGACCTCACTAGTGTGCCTAGGAACCCTACAGTAACTATGCGCAAAATATATAAATATCCAGTGGGTGCATGAAACAAATATCATGAAACTCAGTCATCAAAACTAAATCATGCAAACAGAACGCCCAAAATATCGAAATCCAAAATGACGGATACGTGATAATCGAATCACAAAATCAAAATTCATAAATACCGTCGTCGGTGGTTCCTCCTTCAAGGTCGAGAAGGAGTCGGTGCATCCACTGCTAGCAGCGCTGGATATCTACTTGCCTCTTGCTCACGGTCTGGCGTCCTCAGACTCTGGGTCCTTATCTTCTTTGCGGATTTCCTATCTCGCGGTCAATCGCTCATCGGCCCTGTCAGGTGTGCTAACGGGGACGATTCCGTTCTGGCACTTCTCTGGTCATCTCTCGGTCAATCCTCACGACCACTCGTAAGGCAGCGTATCGCTGGCGTCGGCCTCTGGCTCTCTGAATGCACATCACATATCTGATTCTGGGTGCAAACATCATTGCAGCAATGTCCCGGAAGGAATCCTGCTCAGGGTCTCTTCCAATCATGCCTATGCCGATCTGTACAGAGGCTGGCTCTCTTGCACAATCTCTCCTCACTCGATAGACATCTGTGTCCTCAGCACAATATTTTCTCAGAAACTGGTCACATCCCAACGTCTTTGTAAGCATATCAGGTCTCTAGTCTCGACGGGAAGTAATGACAGCTCGTCAGTGTCTCACACGAACCTCTTGTTCCACCTGTCTCTATTGTCGTCCACTATGACGTCACGCCAAGCTACTACGCACTGCACTGTTCTCGGCCACTGTCAATCTGAAGTCTCTCACACGGACTCGAAATCGCATATTCTGTAGCTTCATCCTTCTATAGAAGATGTCAGGCCGAACAGGTCCTCGGGAACACGTCCCAACCATCGGAGGAATACTCATCACTCGTCCGTCCTTGATCAATTCGCAACGCATCTGGGTAAGTTCCTTTATCCGAACCTGGTCAACTACCTCGTCGACAATGCCGCACTCTGGCCTGCTGGGTGTGCGCAATACGACCACTCCTGGTCTAGGTCTTCTCGTATCGTTTTCCCGAAGGGTCCTGTCGAGGTCTCCTTCTCAAATCTCACTCCTGCCGAATTGCCCGGAAGTCGTCATCCATTGCTGAAGCTAATTCTTATTCCGGAACGGCTGCATACTAATCGCGCTTCTTTCTGGAAGATATATCCGTACACAACGCCTCTAGGTGCGTATCACATCTCTGATGTCAGCGGAGTGGGACGTCATCTCGTCGAAATATCTTGCGAACTCTTTTCTTCACTCTGCGTCAATGTCGAATGATCCGGACTCGTCTCATCATGGCTGCATGGACAGTGCTCCAACGGCTATCCTCGTATCTGGAGTATCCCAAGCAACGCATCCCATCACATAATGTCCGAATGATGTCGAATCATCCGATCGACTCGTCAGAACTTCATAATCCCTCAAGAGATCAACATCTTGAGTACAGTTTAATAGCATCGAGTACATGCCACAGCGTCGGTGGTCCAGCCGTAGAAGGGCAAACCCAAGCCTCACTAATGGCGCCGCGGAACTGCCGCAAACCCTAAGGTTCAAAGGCTTTCACACGGTCATTAAGTCGAGTTAGGGTTTCATTCTTCTAGAGGGTCCATAGAATCACCTGCATGTCTTTCCGTATACTTTAAACTTGGAAAATGGGCTCCTGACATTCGATCGTCTCTATCGACTCTCAACGAACCTGCGTGAAGTCGTCTCTAGCTGGAAACAATCTATCTGATGACCTCGCATCGGTAAACGAACGAACCACATGTCCTAGTCATTCATCCTCAGGTGACTAGCGACTCGCTATCATCTCTCTAAGTATATGCTCACGCTGCAGTAGCTCCAACCTTCTGGGCGATATCTCGTCATTTGCAGCAGCAACTGGCTCATTCGCCTGTACGCCGAACAGCGCCTCAATCCTCCAGGAAAGGCAATACATAGGCGGTCATCTCTGAGTCGGTCTGCTCTAGATCTGAGTAAGATTCTCCACACTGGAAATCTTCAACTCATCCGGGCCCGCTCCGGCGCATAAATCGGACGAATCACCTTCGTCTCTCAAATCGGGTAGACTAGGTATCATCTGTCTCATATCCACCTGGAAGCTCCGGCAATCTCAGCTCGTAAGCTTCGGAAGCGACATCCTGTCAATCTCAGCAACAGCTGGTCCATCTGTCTGCACGGTAGGCGACATCATAATCTCTGAGGTATGCTGTACATCAACAGTCCTCTCTCAACTGGCAGCTCTAACAATGGCCCGATCATCCGGTGCAAAACCCAGCACTCGCCTCCACTAGAGGTCACAATCACCAATACTAACTCGAGACGTTCCCATGTAACCAGAAAACACAATGGTCGGCCCTCGTACCAGACGAGCTCACACCGGCCGTAACCCTAGCAGCAGCCCAAACTGCGCTCAAACATGGTGACAGGAACCTCAATCGAGTATCAAAGAGAGCACATCAATGGCAAGAAAGGAAACAAAAGATCCAGAGTGGATACATGATCATTGGAAGGAACAACATCAATGAAGGTATGATCATGAAACTAATAGAATCGGGGATCTCAAATGGATGTATAATCCTGGATATAAAGAGAATCACTGATCTCGAAAGTATGTACATCCTAAAGTTCCTTAAGCGGAGTGGCGTGTCGTAGGTATGCCGCGGAACATACCAACGGTACGTCACTCTACTTTAGTCACCTATTCCATCAACCAAGGGTCATCCTACGCGACGAAAGTTCGGGTCTAATACCCCCTCGACCAAGTCTAAGTTCCGTAAGGTCAAGCCTAAGTTCCGTATATATATAAACGCCCTAGGCTCCACATAGTCAAACTTAGACTCGAACCAAGGTCAACCTAGCGCTCTGATACCAACTTTGTCACGACCGGAAAGAGCACGTGACTGGCCCTTGAACCATATGAAGTCTATAGGACTCCATCTGATCCAAGTAAGCCAAAAGCCCAGAAATCTAAAACCATTTTTAAGAATAAGTAAAGAAACTGGTTTAAAGAAATGAAGAACTACATGCTTGAAATAAAGGTTTTTAAATAACTAAGCCGAATATGCATTTTAAAACAGTACAGTCTTTTCTAAAAATTTCGGCAGAGTTTCTTTTGTAAAACTGGCCCCGAATGGGGTACAACAAGGATAACAATATATGCAATGATAAAGGCATCCCCAAGCGGGAGCTAGCTCTTCGTCAATTGACGGTCACAACCACACAACGATATAATATACAACGCCAAGTGGCGAGGATCAAATCCAAAAGAAAGCTCAAAAGCAACAAGAAAACCGCAATACTACTAAGCACGACTCTAAGGTCGAATAATACATCACTAAAGTCTAGGTCTGAAACAATATACAAGTTTTGGTTGATGGAAATTCTAGATACAATGAATAAAATAAATAAAATGGTGGTTCTTGATGCAAAAGAATCCACCTACCAAAGCAATTCACCCGCAAGAAGGTAGTGTGCCAGAAATGCCGCAATGAAACCTGTACGGCAGAACCTGCAAGAACTGTGGCACAACGGGGGTGAGTTGCCAACTTGTGAATAGAAATATCTACAAGCTGAAACCGAATGCAAGACATAAACCTAGGTCAACAATCAGTAATATAACCACAAGAGTACATCTGAAGTATGATAAGGTGGCAAGGTAACATCTAAATATGTATGTAGTGCCAGGTACTCAGGTAATAACATGTCATCAGTATAAGGTATGTCTGCATGAAGTAAATATGATGAAGCATCAATGATATCAATACACATATATTAGCGTCCCATACCACTAATATTGGTGTAAGGGTATATATAACAGCGCCCTCATGCCCTGTTATATATACAAATGAAGTATGATCAGTGTAAATCCAGTCTGTATATGATCCATGTCTGTATATATGTGGAACCCGTCCACCCGTCACCCACTGACAATAAGCATCATGTATGCAATATGAGGATATAAACAAAAGCATGGAAAAACATCATGAAACCCGTGCCTAGCATCGACACGTAAATCCTCATCCATCGGGCTCCGTCAGTCTGGATCGGCCCGCGGGCCATGTCTGCGGAATCGGCCCTCGGCCCCGGCAGTACGCCCATCTCTCGACTCCGGTCGGTATCCTCCAGATATCCGCCGAGCTCAAATACAATCACCGGTAGGTACTCGCCCGCCTCCAGGCTCAATCGGCAAATCCCATCAATCATCTTGCCGAGGGGAACCATACCGGGCCCACCACGAACCCGCAAACGGATCCTCCACTCCTCGAATCGGGTTTCAAGCACACGTCTCAGCACCGAGAAAACGCGTGGTGGACGCACCAGAATATCATATCACGAGGTACCGGTTTTTTCAAAATAGAGCATCCTTTCTTAAATAATCCCACGGTCCTCAAAATCAGAAATCACATGAAAATCCAACATTAAGAAGTAAATCCAATGCGATGTGCTATGCAATCAATCCATGATGTATGCGACATGTAAAGATAGGTAATCATGTCAGAAGTCATGCAACAGTACTACAGTGTAGTGGCATGGCAATTATCGATGATGAAGTGTGTGAGCCGGCAAATAGTGTACGTGGAATATACGCATCATCGATAATGGTGCTGGTATCCTAACAGCATGATAATAATATAGCAATAAACATCTGCCAGCAATGCGAATAGCATGAATATGCGGAAATCATATAGTCAACACCACAGTGAAGAATCCACTATGCAAACTACAGATCTAAGTATCAGGTCAAACAGGAGAGGTAGGTGTGGAAACCACCTAAATCTGAGTCGATAAATATAGATATATAGTCGGTGATCCCGCCTCAACAACATATCATAGGACATCCTAGAGTTATGAGTGCGGATCTATCATCAATATCGGCTCGTACGGTAAATCATCGTACGGCATCCCCATAGCTGGGTAAGGGTCAACATCTCTCTATCTCGTCACATAACAGGTATCACTATCATCAGATCATATAATCTGGGGGTACTACTCTATGTCTAGTACAAATCGATACCATCAATGAAGTATGCATGCGGGGGTAAACACACATCCCAAGCCCGCAAGAATCACAAGTCATATCCCAAATATGAATCATATCAAATCACCGATCTCGCGGCACCAAGCCCACATCATCGACTCATCTCCAAAGTCATCTCATATCATCAAACACAGTGCAAGTATAAGTAATATGCAAGGGTGTGCGTGTAGGTGTAATTCTATTCTAGGGTTCGCGACTATGAACTACACTAGTCACTTCTAACCCTACACTATCCATAATACACCTAACTATCATATAAAATAACAACTACGGACTGCGGGGATGCTATACGCCATCCACCCGACTTCCCCCTGTAGATATAATCTACTCACCTTGCATCATCATTTGCGGACGTCACCACGTATTTGCTTGTCGTCCCGAAGTCTTCATGGGGTACCTACATATCAAAGTATCGTATATGCGCATTAAAACCATATCCAAGCTAAAACGGCGCATGAAATCCAAAACGATACGATAAGGGGCCTATAGGTGAGAACCTATGGCACGCCTTCAAAACCATCAATAAATCCTCTATATCGTCGTATAAACGCTAAATAGTCGAGGCAAAACACAATCCACAATTTCAGAATCAAAAATACGGAATACGGAAACACGAATCCAAAATAGCAACTTAGGACATATGTCCCAGATTTCACCCTAGATGGAATCAGTCAAAACTAGAAGTACCCAGGGCCAAGAATTGAGGAAATGGGGGCATGCACAGAAAACGAGGAAATTCCTCTCTGCTCTGGCCGCAAATTGCGGCCAGAATGGGAATTTCGGCGGCCGTACGGATGAGTTGGGGGCTAGGGTTTGGGGTGTTGGTTCAATGGTGCCTGCACATGTCACTGTCCACTCAATTTTATTTTCAGGTGTCTCGTATGATAGCAGATTCAAATTAACCTTCCCAGATTTCACAATTTCCCCGATATCGGTTTCTAAAATCCGTATTCTGGTTTTAGCTTCAGGTTTTGGGTTCCAATTCATACATTAAGGTGTTGGTATAACCTTAACTGAGCTTAATTTCCCAATACAACACAAGTTTCCTCAAACCCTAACTAGGTTTTCACCAAGTCCATAATATCACACAATATCGATTAAATCTTAACATGGGGTTATAGGAAAAGCTAGAATTAAGCTAATGGTTCAGTAATTACCTCAATTGGCAACTCAAGAATTTTCTTGAGTTGCCCCTAGTGGTCAAAATCCATGCTTTCTTGGTCCATCTTGTAGGTCCCGGGCTTGTGCACAATTTTAAATAAAGGAGATTGGGGTTTTGGAGTGATTTTTGAGATGAAGTGAGGAGTTGAAGAGGGGAGGGAGATGAAGAAGAGGCAGCAGCAGCAAGCATGAGAGAGGGAGAGAAATGAGAGGGGGAGAAAATGGCTAAGGGTTTGGTCAATGAGCCCATACCCCTCTCTCTCACCTCCCTCATTCTATATTCTTTTTTCTTTTTCTTTTCCTTTTCTTTAATTCCAAAACCTTCTCACACCAACAGTAGCTCCAAATAACATGAAAGAAAATGCACAAGTGTGATAAAAATGATGTGTGCAAGTTTTGAACAAATTTGCCAAAAATCCGATTAGCGATTTTTAATCGCGATTAGCACTAAATTAGTGTCAAACTAATCACAAAAACTTAAAAATGTCATAATCCTCTAATTTACCCTATTTTAGAATTTTCCATAATTTTTCTAACATTTTTCCTATTTATTTGCATTTAATAATACCAAAATATTAAAATATTCAATAAAAGAATATTAAATTATAAAAATTCCCAAAATTAATATTTTATCTTTTTTGAAAATGTTACAACTGTGAATATACCAAGCTTCCTTTAAGTAATATATAGGCTAGTATGATACAATAATGGCCCCTAGGGCATATACATTAACAATCTCCCACTTGCACTAGGGCCATGTACTGGCATATCGAAGACCGATGATCTCGAGTAGCCTCTCGAACTGAATCTGAGGAAAGGCCTTTGTGAATGGATCAGCAATATTCTCCTCTGTCGCAACTCTCCGGACCTCGATCTCCTGGCGATCTACGATCTCCCTGATCAGGTGATACCGCCTTAAGATGTGTCTGGATTTCTGATGGGACCTGGGTTCCTTCGCTAAAGCTATAGCTCCGTTGTTATCGCAATACAGTGGTATTGGATCAACAATGGTAGGAACCACCTGAAGTTCTGTTAGGAACTTCTTCATCCAGACCGCTTCTTTTGCGACATCGCAAGCAGCAATATACTCTGCTTCCATCGTCGAGTCAGCAACGGTGTCCTGCTTGGAACTCTTCCAGCACACCGCCCCTCCATTGAGGGTAAAGACATAACCTGACATGGACTTAGAGTCATCCTTATCACTCTGGAAGCCGGAATCAGCAAAGGCCTCGATCTTGAGGTCTTTTCTGCCGTAAACCAAGAACATCTCCTTAGTCCTTCTCAGGTACTTGAGAATGTTCTTTACTGCTATCCAGTGCTTCTCCCCTGGGTCTGACTGATACCGGCTTACCACGCTCAGTGCGTAAGCTACAACTGGTCTGGTGCACAACATCGCATACATTATAGAGCCTACCGCAGAAGCCTAGGGTATAATAGTCATGTGTTCCCTTTCCAAATCAGTCTTGGGAAACATCTCTTTGGAGAGGGTGATTCCGTGACAAGACGGTAGATTACCGCGCTTAGAATCTTCCATAGTGAATCTTTTCAGTATAATGTTGATATACCTGGACTACGAAAGTCCAAACATCCTCTTGGATCTATCACGATAGATCCGGATCCCAAGAATGTAAGAGGTATCACCCAGGTCTTTCATGGAGAACCTGTGTGACAAGAATCCTTTGACAGATTGTAGTATAGGAATGTCATTTCCTATCAATAGAATGTCATCCACGTACAATACGAGGAATACGACAGTTCGTGCTACAATTTTACTATATATACTTGGTTCATCTGGATTTTTGATAAAGTCATATTATTTGACCGTTTCATTAAAACAGATGTTCCAACTCCGCGATGCCTGCTTTAGTCCATAAATGAACTTGAGCAACTTGCACACTTTCCCGCTGCTCCCACTCTGATTGAAGCCTTCTGGCTGATCCATATAGACGCACTCTTCCAAATGACCATTTAAAAAAGCCGTTTTTACGTCCATCTTCCAGATCTCATAATCATGGAAGGCGGCAATAGCAAGAAGAACTCGAATGGATTTGAGCATAGCCACTGGAGAAAAAGTCTCGTTATAGTCCAAACCAGGTCTTTGACGAAAACCCTTTGCAACAAGTCTAGCCTTATAGGTTTCCACCTGTCCATCTACACCAATCTTTTTTTGAAGATCCATTTGCATCCTATAGGTTTTACCCCACCTGGAGAAAAGTCCAAAGTCCATACTTTGTTGGTGTACATGGACTCCATTTCGGTCCGCATTGCATCTAGCCATCGTACCGAGTCCTCGCTCTGGATAGCCTGCTGGAAGCTAGTAGGTTCATCATCATCAATGACGCAATCCTCTTTATCACAATCTACGAGAAAACCGTAGTATCTCTCAGGCGGATGAGACGGCCTACTACTCCTGCGGAGGGGTGCGGGAATGTCCTGTTCTTCTTGAACTACTTGTCTTACCAAACTTTCCGTAGTAGTTTGTGGTTCTGGAATTTCTTCCAGTTCTATTTCGCTCCCACTTGTTTCCTTTTCTATAAACTGCTGTTCTAGAAAATGGGCATTACGAGAAACAAAAACCTTTTGTTCCTCTGTGTAATAGAAATAATACCCCTTGGAGTTCTTTGGATATCCTATAAACTTACATTGTACTGATCGTGCCTCGAGTTTGTCCGCATGCTGCTTTTTAACAAAAGCTGGACATCCCCATATTTTTAGATACTGAAGATAGGGTTTCTTCCCACTCCACATCTGATATGGCGTGGTAGGCACAGTCATGGTAGGAACCCTGTTCAAAAGATATGCCGCTGATTCTAGCGCATAACCCCAGAAAGATCATGGTAACTCAGCATTACTCATCATGGAACATACCATATCCAATAGGGTTCGATTCCGTCTCTCCGATACATCGTTATGCTGTGGAGTGTATGGAAGAGTAAGCTGAGAGAGAATTCCTTTCTCTTTTAGGTAACCTAGGAACTCGGCACTTAAGTATTCACCACCTCGATCAGATCTCGGTGTTTTGATACTTTTGCCGGTTTGGTTTTCTACTTCATTCTTATACTCTTGGAATTTCTCAAAAGCCTCGGATTTATTTTTCTTCAGAAAAATGAATCCGTACCTAGAGTAATCATATGTAAAAGTAAAGAAATAGGAAAAACAACCTCTTACATGTGTAGACATTGGACCACATACATCGCTGTGTATGAGTCCTAAGAGCCCGCTCGCTCTTACTCCATATCCAGTGAATGGAGTCTTTGTCATCTTTCCTTTGAAACATGATTGACAAGTGGCATAAGTTTGATATTCGAACAAGTCTAAATATCCTTCTCTATGTAACTTAGTTAACCTTGTCTCATTGATTTGACCTAGTCTACAATACCATAAGAAAGCTTTATTTAAATCTAGAGACTTTCTTTTTAGTTTGTTCTGGACATTGAAAATCTGTAATTGATTTAAGACATATATACCGTTGTCCAGTGTACCGGACCCAATCAAACCATGATTAAGGTGGATGTTAACAACATCACTTACAAACGTGAAATCATAACATTTATTTGATAACAAGGAAACTGATATGATATTACACGTTAAACTAGGTACACAAAAACAGTTATGTAAAACCAAAATATGTCCACTCGTCAATCCCAGGTGATAATCCCCGACGGACACAGCTCCCACGCTAGCTCCGTTAGCAACCTAGAGGGTCATATCACCAACCTTCAGCACTCTACGGTTTCTCGGTGCCTGCAATGAATTGCATATATGAGATCTTGATCCGGTTTCCAATACCCAGGAAGTAGAGTTGATTGACAGACAATTCTCAATTACAAACACACCTGAAGTTGAAGCCATAGCTTGCTTCGGTTCCTGGTTCTTGGCGTTCCACGCATTGCAATCTTTCTTCCAGTACCCTTTCCTATGACAATGGAAGCACTCATCCTTGGCCACTACTGGAACCGCAATCTTTTTCTTTCCCTTCACTCCCACCTTACTAACACCTCCTCTAGGTTTGGTGGCGGCCTTATTCTTCCTTCCTTTGGCCCTAGCCTTGGACCCTGAAGAAGAAGCACCGCGAATAAACTTAGCGGGTGTATCCCTTGCCTTCTGCAAGGTGCCCTCTGCACTCCTCAACATGTTAAGGAGTTGTGAAAGTTCAACTTCTTTTCTTTGAATGTTGAAATTCAGAATAAAGTGGGCGTAGGTGGAAGGAAGGGACTGGAGAATCAAGTCTGTATAGAGGTCGTTATCCAAAGTCGTCCCAAGGTCTGCGAGATCTTCTATATAGCAAATCATCTTTAGGACATGTTCTCCTATCGATGATCTGACGGCCAACCTCGCCTGAAACAAGTTCTTTAAGGTCTCGTATCTTGCTATACAAGATTGCTCTCCATAAAGTTCCTTTGTATGGAGAAATATGGCATCTAGATCCATATCCTCGTGCTTCCTCTGATGTTCATTATTCATCGAGGCAAGCACGATGCACTTGGCCTTCGCGCAATCAAACTCCCAGGTTTTGCGGATTTCCTTATCCGCATTACTAGATTTGGGACCAGGGACAGCAGGTGCCTTAGCGGTGAGGACATACCCCAATCTCTCATAGGTCAAAGCCATTTTGACATTCCGCAGCCAATCATTATAGTTTGTCCATGTCAATATATTTTTCTCTAGTAGTAACTTAAATCCTGTCATTTTCTGGGTCGCTACAATTAGGAGAGAGAGAGAACACTTTAGCATGATGTTCTTGCAAGTTTAGAGTGGTTTTTAGTTTATCTAAACTGGATGGCTCCCACTGTTTCTCGAATCCCTCCTCAAACCAAAAAGGAAGAACTAGCCAGGACTATTCTCACTGTACAATACTTGCTTAACCGTTCAGCCAGGCAGGTGTCGGTACTTCGAGGGAGGTTTTCCAACGCTTTCGCGAAGTTCCTTAATTAAATAACCTCTTTTCTCTGGGGACGTAGCCCCGCTGACACCTTTCTCGACACCTACTTGGTTTATAGCATTGGTTGTTAAGTGAAGAATCTCCTGATGAGTAGCATATACTCACAGTAGGATCGGGATCCAAATATCATCGTGTGATAATGTTGAAGGAATCCTACCAAAATTCATCAAACTCCAAATGGTATGCATCTTATTGAAAATTTCAGTTTCTTTAGAAATTCCCGATATAAATTTCTGCCCCATGCTCTTATGACCTTGGCGTTGGTCAAAATGTCATAAGTCACATGTCAAGTTATGCCCATCATTATCTTCTTAATTTGAACCCATCCGTACATACCCCTGACGTTAGCCAAATGATAATACGACTGTCCCGAACATACTCATCTATCTATGCAACAAATGAATACCCAGCAACTTCCAAATACTATGCCTTGGCGTTGGTCAAAATACATAGCTTGAATACTGCTGAATACCAAAATGAAATGACGAAGGGCTACGAATGGTTTTGGCGAAACCGTGAATGTATTGAACTTGATATGGCCGAAGGAACCTGATAGCTTTTAAAAGGAGTGGTTAAAGCTCCGCAATTAAAAAAATATCTTCTGTTTTAAAAATAACCGAGTGTTTTCTTTTAAACTGTTCCAACGATTCAACTTTGGTTTATTTTCTTTATATCAATAATAATGCGTCCCATCATCTATCATTGCAGAAAACAACGAAAATACAACGTCCTCTTATGCCATCCGCATTCTCCACTGGGTCCCGTCATCATCCGTTAGGTTACTTAACTAACGACAGAGCGGGGGCTGGGCTAGAGCGGGTGTAAAACATAAGTGACGTCTAAATAGCTATCATATATAGATATTGTACATTCATCTGACGCAATAATAAGCATTCCAGATCACAGATGAACATTATTGGATATACAAGAAATCCGCGTTTCCTTTGAGCCTGCAACGAAAGACGGATTAAACAGTTGTGATGAATAGCCATTACCCCACCCTAGACCCCTACGGGTACGGAAAACTACCCGCCAAGTACCCGAAGTGAAGCGGTCTCCCTCAACAATGTGAGTAGGCCACTAAACACTTCAAAGTACCCGGTAGTTTGTGCACCCCACCTTGGGTTTATCCTAAGAGAAAAAACAGTAAAATGAAATAATACAACGGCGGCTACAACCGCAACCTGGATGTGCCCCGCAAAATAATATTACAACATATTACAATTACATCGAATGAATGAATATAGAAACCCATCTCAAACCTCGACTAATCATTATAACAATCCAATCACGTTCATATCAAAAACAGTAAAATCATTACAGAAATGTGCAACCCCCTGCCAACCGACATACTAGCAGTTAGGGGAGGTTTACGAACACATTATACAATTCACAGATATAATCTAATTAGCCAAACATCATATAATTTCGATCGAGCAAACACATTAGATTCTACTCCAAAACTTCTTCGTGCACCTCAGACTTGAGCAGAAAATGAACATTCCAGAAATAAAAAAATAACCACAGAAGAGATCTGGGGAAATTTGGGTTGAATCGGCCCCAACTCGGCGGCGGAACCACGGCCGATCTCATGGATCGGCCATGGTTCCGCGGCGTCGTGGCCTGATCAGTCGAAAATACTGCATTTTTAACACGGCAATTTCCCTATTATTTGCATTCATCTAGAGGTGTTCGGCATTCATAGAGCACATATTAGCAAAACAGTTGTAAAATATCAGATTGCATGTGTTAGACTCTAAAACCGGCATTTCAAGGGAAATTGACTGTATTTCATAGTATCGCATCATTCTTGCATAGCGCAACTTGTGTTTCGAAGTCTGTGCAGGAAATTACAAAAGAATGGCCAAATTTGTGAAACAAAGACCGTTAAAAAGATGCCAACTCAAGGATTTGAAATCTGGAAATGATCTAGAAGGAATTCAGGAAATCAACATATCAGAAAGTACACTTAAAGACAGAACAAAGCACTACAAAAGAGTTGAAGCATAAGTCCGAACCTTTTGAGGTATTCACAGAATATAAGTAGGAAGTAGAGAACCAAAATACGGGTATAAGTATTATGTCCTATGATAAGATCAGGGAGGAGAATACTTGAGCAAGGAAATCCTGGACTATTCTAAAGGAGAATGAGATTCTCTCTCAGCATTACTCCTCCGAATACACCATAGCACGATGGTATATCGGGGCGGAGCAATAACACCCTATATGATAAGGTGTGCTCTATGATGAGTACTACTGAGTTACCTATTTCCTTTTGGGAGTTATGCACTTGAGAAGCTGCATACCTATTGAAAAGGGTTCAGATCAAATCAGTTGCCTACCACTTCATATGTGATATGGAAAAGGAAGAGCCCATATCTTAAGTTAGTTAAGATTTGGGGTTGTTCGGCCTATGTCTAAAAGCAAAATCCGGACAAGCTCGATGCAGGGTCAGTTATGAAGAGCTGGAAAGGTTCCAGCTATACAAACTGCAGCTGATGATTTGGTAGAACCAAAGGATTCAATAGTAACCAACGAACCTCAGCCTCTCCGCCGATCTAGTAGGGTTCCTCACCCACCTGAGAGATACTTCGGTTCCTCTATGACAGTGGGAGCGAGGATTGCATCATGAGATGATGACCCAACCAGTTTCGAGCTGGCCATCAGGCGTGGGACTCTGTAAGAATGGCTGGATGCTTAGTGATCTGAGATGGAATCCATATACACCAACAAAGTATGGACTTTGGTTGCTATATCTGAAGGGTTAAATCCCCATCAGGAGCAAGTAAATCTTGAGAAGATTACTTGGTGTACATGGAAAAGTTGAGACTTTCAAAGCTAGACTTGTTAAAGGTTTTCGTTATCGACCATGCGTGGATAATGATGAAACCTTTTCCAGTACCTATGCTTAAGTCCATCTAGATACTACTTGCCACGGCTACATACCATGACTGCGATATCTGGCGGTTGGGTGCCATGACTACTTTTCTAAATGATGTTTTAGAAGAGAACGTCTATAAGTACACAGCCAGAGGGCTTCGTAGACAGTGGGAGCAGCGAAAACGTGTGCAAGATGCTTTATAGGATAAAGCAGGCATCGCGGAGTTGGAACGTCTGTTTTGATGTGTTAGTCAAAGAGTTTGACATCATAAAAATGGTAGATGAACCTTGTATATACAAAAGGGTAGTAGAGAGTATGGTAGTGATCCTCGTAGAGTACGTGGATGACATACTCTTGATAGGGAAAGAGTTTCCTATGCTACGCTCGATCAATCTCCGCTTATCACAATGATTCTCTACATAGGATCAAAGTGATACCTACTAAATCCTGGATTTTGGATCTATGAGATAGATCTAATTGAATGTTAGGAGACTCACTAGTTGTAGTGAGATGGTATCAATCGATCCTAGGGAGAATCACTGGAAAGGGTCCAGGGTGATAAAGACGACTGAATGTCAGTCACAGGCATTGTCTTTACCCTCAGTAAAGGGACGGTATGTTGGAAGAGTTCCAACCTAAATACCGTGGCATACTAGACGATAAAGGCAGGATACATCGCTACTTAAGATGCTACCAAAGAGGCTGTTTGGGTGTATATTGGTTCATGAGATGAACCACGTTCCTACCATTGTGTGACAATGGAGTTGTGGCTCATGCCAAGAAACGTCCGTCCCATCAGCGATCCAGACATATTCTAAGGCATTATCACCTGATCATGGAGATAGTTGATCTCTAGGGTGATCGAGGTTAGGAGAACAGACTCGGAGGATAACACGGCGGATCCACTCACGAAGGCCTATTCCCAGAGAGAGCCTTTTATGGGATGGTTGAGTATGAGATACTACAACCACTGCTATCAGATGGCCCTAGTGCAAGTGGGAGATTGCTAGTTATATGTATGCCCTAGAGGCCATTACTGTACATAGGATGTATATTGTAGTGGATGCTGGGACATATATAGGGAGGACTTTCTTGCTCGACATGATAGTATGCTATCTGGTTACTCTTTACCTTAACGTGTACACTGATTGTCTCTCTGTTACATGTTGGTAAATCCCTTACGATGTGTACTTGACTACCTGGACTATGATGCGGATCATACTAGTGGGGACATGGTAGTCCATAAGTACATCCTTGAAAGTCCCTAGTCGTGGGTGTATCGAGACGGGGCATCGATATACCAGAGTAGACTAGCGTATACCTTCTCGACCCATACAGATGGGCGATGGATGATCCCATATCCATTGGTGTTTGACATCAGAGATGATATACGGGTGCTCAGTGGAGACTGGGTACACTGGACGGACTCGCCGAGAACTCCCAGATGGTATTATACCTTACGTCAGATGGCAGTTCTCTGGTGACGCTGGTACAGAGTAGTCTGTTGACCCGAGATCGTCATAGAGTCTTGTGTGGTTCCCACTTTGCTTTGATTTCCACCTTACCATGTCTAAGATGGCGTGCAAAACGGTGGTTTTTGGGTACAGTCCCGAATCACATGGAGGCGATGAGCGATAGGAGGGGATTTGTCTCTCCCGGTATAGGGGGTTGATGTTGCGCTGTGTTCGATTGGCTATAACCGGAAATCCCTGGCCAGGGTTTCTGAGATTTACTGGTAAGTGTTACCAGTAGTTTCTTGAACTGTTATAGACTTCGTATCGACACGACTTATCGAGCTATTGGGGTCTGACGTTTACCACCCCTAGGCGAGATATGCGACATATCAGACGAACAGACCGGACTGTACGGTAAGTGTTACTGGTTGGATTCACAGGAGTGTGAGCGGGCTTGCTCGTCGATCTTCTGATCGCTTAATACCCGGGTGGCCGTTACGTTTAGCAGACCGCTTGCGGCTTGTGGGTGATTGATATAATCATCATCTGCTACCGGCGTATTGACGAGTCTTTAGAGTCCTACACAAAGGTTTCCTGACTCAAGCGAAACGAAATAGGAGCGCATATGAGATATGTGCGGGACCGAGAATAATGCGTGTATGTGATACCGTATTCCATTCTCGCGATGAATGTATCGATTGGTTGTCACTACTACAAATATGGTTTGCCGCTACGGATTTATCGGTAGGGGCAACCCACTGCCCCTACGGATATATACGTAGGGGCGAAAAAAGGCCCCGTAGGTGCAAAGGCCGCAGGTGCAAGTTGAGGTCCTGAACTTGCCCCTACGGATAAATTTATGCCCCTACGGATAACTCGGTAGGTGCTATAGCCCCTACGGAGTACCCCGTAGGGGTAATAAAATCATATATTTAATTTTTTTTTTTTGAATATATTGTATATACCTACGGATATACCCGTAGGTCCTATTTAGTCCCCTACGGATACAGCCGTAGGGGATATAAAGTAGCCCCTACGGATTGATCCGTAGGGGCCACTCCCAACACACTGCACTGCGATCGGGGGGAAAATATCAGGGAACCTGATATTTTGCCCTACGGATATATACGTAGGGGATAAACAGTGGCCCCTACGTACATATCCGTAGGGGCCCCCCCAACACCCTGCACTGATATCATGTGGGAAAATATCAGGTTTCCAGATAGTTTGCCCCTACGGACAACGCCGTAGGGGCAATATATATACCTACGGATTAATCCGTAGGTATAGTTTGTCTGTATTTTTTTTTAAAAAAGGGCTGCTAGATTTTTTTCCCGCCCTGTGCACAATACTATATACATCAATCAAATCATATATTGCAGTATTCATAATCACATCCCACGCATATATATAATATACAAAAGAAACCCAAAAACTGAATATGATATAAATTCAAACCAATATCAATATCGTTTCAAAATGTAGTACAATGTGATATAAATAAATACATGTTTCAAAAAATAAGAACCAAAAAGCTACCCTAGTTCGGTCCAGCTCCACCTCCGAATAACGTTAAAATAACGCGCGCCTGCTCCTCGGTAAATACACTCTCCAATGCTACAAATAAGGGAGTCTGAGTGGCATGTGGAGCTGGCGTTGTGGTCTGCGCAGCCGCCGTCGAGGTAGTCGCTTGCGGAGCCGCGGCTGCGGGAGTCTGAGTGGGCGGTGGAGCTACAGGAGCTGTCTGCGGAACCGCAGCCGATGTAGTGGCTTGCGGAGCCGCAGCCGAAGGAGATGCATGTGGAGGCTCGGCCGATCTACCCTGTCGCGTCTGGACATAACGTGTGTAAGAAGCGTGTAAGAACTGTGTATTATTCGAATTCGTTTCATTATTAAGTTATTTCGAAACCCTGTTTGGATATCTAGTTTGGAAAAGCGTTGTTTATTTTAATTACATATGTATGTATGATTAATCAAACTTAATTCTAAAACCAAATAAGCTCAAGCTACGTACTAATTATGGATATGTTGATATGTATATAATATGAAATGATATTTTACTATAAAGTAGTATACATACCAGCATCTCCTTCAACTCCTGAACGGTGGCCCTCAAGCTATCCAGTTCCTGATGGACATGCCGGCCACTGGAGACGGAGGAAGTAACCGCCGGGGTGGAGTCCAACCTCATATGGGCCCTGCTAGGGCCCAATCCCCGGCCTCTCTCCCAACCTCCGTGGTGCCCTCCGTGTGCGGCGTCCAGAACTGGGGTCAGCAGCCTCGGATCGTTCTGTCCGGTAAAATCGATCCCCGAGGCCAGGGCCTGCTCAACCACCCGCTCCTACACCCACATTAAGCAGTAAAGTATAAGTATAAAATTTAAACTTGAACCTTCCAAAACTAAAATTTCAAATTTGGGTAGAAAAAATATTAACACTTACGCAGTACTCCTGGGTAGCGACGTCGGGACATCGAAGCTCGCCCGTGGCGGGATCTGTCGAGGTGCCGTGGACGGCAAGATATGCGGACAGCACGCTCGGTGTACCACCTGACGCTACGGTCCGAGCTGTCTGTAATATCAGAAAGTAACTCTTAATATTAGAAATATTAGAGAATAACTCTTAATATTGCAGAATATTAGAGAATAACTCTTAATTTACCGATAACTCCATGGCTCGAGTAATGTTCCTCGAGCCACCTGTGTAAGTGGGGCGACCCCTCTTCGCCGACTTCCTGTTCTCCGTATTCTGAGCGTCCTGTTTCTGCACAACGCATTAACATTTAGTTTTCTAATTAAGAAACACAAAGAAATAAATTATATCATAAATAATGAATTAAATTTAAAATACATACTCGTTTGCGTTCGGAGTCGAAATAAGCGCACAATATAGGCCATGTCTCTACGTCGACTCTCGCAAACGCCGGAGTAGATAGGAGGGCCGCTCTCTCTGCCTCGGGGGTCGCTATCCACAGGGGGTAGCAGTCGGCCTTCAGCTCATTCCTGTTGTATCGGACCTTGGCCTGCATGTTCTTCATCAGGCCATTGTACAGAGCATAAAGGTCGAGCACCCTCCCCGGGTGATCAGGGTCGGCTAGAGGCTGAAAATCGTAATCCAACTGAAAATACAAAAAAAAACATTGTTATTAGATTGCAAGTGTTAATAATAAATATATTGGATAGATCAAATGAAAATATATATTAATACATATCTGAGCCTGTTCAAAGAAGAGGGTGAATGAGCGCTGGTGCTGCTCGCCCCACTCAACGTGAAGTGGATAGTTCTTCACGATCCGGCTCTCGTCCCCCAAATACCGGCCGAACCTCTCGGCATGAGGACCGGTATAGCGATAGTCAAGGGTAAAAAATAGGGGGAATGCTGCCTCCCCCCTAGCTCTATCAGGCCTCAGCCTATGGGACTAATTCGGGCCTCGAGTCCCCCTCTGGGGGTGGAGAGGCCCTGCGTATGCACGAAATATCAAGACAATCAATAATAAGACAGTTGTATTAAGAATTCAAGTGTGATATATACCTCCGGTGAATAGCGCACGAGCCTGGGCCCGAGCAGCAGCACGAGCGGGACGATAGTTCCTCCGGTGAGGAACAACCGGGGTCCCGGACGCATCCCCTCCAACTGTAAAATAAACATCGACGCTAAATCTCCATGAAGTTCATATTTATTCTATAGAGCATATGTAAAATAAATAAATATTTTAAATTTATTCATACTAACCTGCAGACGATGCGGAGGGTATGGAAGCGGCAGGAGTGGCCCCTGTGGAAGGTGTGGACGCACCACCTATAATTAGACAATTAAAAATAGATTTTATAAGTAATTGCAAAAAGAATGTGTAGATCAATAATATAACGTTCTAAATCAATATGCATGCACTATAGGACATATAAACATACCCGCAGGTGCGGTGGTGTCACCACCTACAGCTAGACAATAATAAAAATTGCGAAGTAAGAGCAAAAGGAATGTGTATATTTATGATATAGCATTCTAAATCAATATACATACACTATATGATATATAAACATACCTGGAGGAGCGGGGGTGGCCTCTGTCCCAGATGTGGACGCATCACCAACAACTAGACAATCAAACATTGACAATATAAGTAATTTTTACATAAACATGCATGAATATCTGTAATATTACATTCAAAATGGATATGCGTGCAGTATACCTGGAGGTGTGGCCAAATCAACACGGAAGGAGGCATCCGAAGGGGTCTCCGATCTGGGTGCAAGACCGGCCCTCTGAAGCTCCCTACGGAGCTCTCCGGGCGGCAGAACCGCTCTGCCTCTGCCTCTGCCGCGGCTGGAGCTCCTGCCGCCCCTCGCTGCTCCCGACATCGTCATCAAATCTAGATAAACGGTTCGTGGACGCATTAGACAATCATTAAAAGTATTGACTATATATGATCTAGAGCGTAAAATGTGAAGTAATAATATAACATTACTGATAACCTTTTTCGTTTCGTGGGCGCATCATACATTTCTACTTGGATTTCATCGTCGATGTCATTTCTAACCCACGTAACTTCATGATCGGTCGAAGACAACCCGTCCTTCGAAACAGACGGTCGGAGCACTTTAAGCCTTCTCTCTTCTTCGTCCTCACCGCTGTCCTCGTATTCTGGGACATCGTAGACATCTCTAGGTTTCCATCGGCATACAACACTCCACCCCGGATGCTTCAAACACTGTGAGTAGTATACTTGGAACGCTTGGTTCGGAAAGATAAACGGATCGTCCTGACCGTAAAATCGAAGTGTGTTCACACTGGTCAATCCATATTCATCTTTCCAGGTCCCAAGACTGCTTCTCCACCTGTCTGTATCGGTTCGCGGATCGTACCAAGTACAGTGGAATATATAAAAGGGTTCTGATCGTCCGGGATAGTGGATGCCGAGTATACAATTTAAGTACCCATAGTAAATCACACCGTCCGATCCTACCGTCGCAATCCCACTATTCTGAGTGATTCTAGATGTTTCTATGTCCTTAACTTCGAATTTGTATCCAAGGACACCAAATCCTTTGTAATGTGCAACCTCCATACTAGGAAATTGAGCTAAACATCTTGAATCACTCTCAAATGATGCAGACAAGTTCGGATCGTGGATCTAACAAAACAAATTTTACGATAAATACATAACGATACAAGTTTAGATTAAAACCGATAGCAATAAAATGTAATTCGAATAACTTACATGCTCTGTGACCCAATCACAAAAATTATCCTGATGGTATTTTTCAAAACGCTTTTCGTTCCAATCAGGATGCCCCTCACGTACCTCGTTAAAATGAGTTCTGTTTTCGACAAATAATTGTGACATTAATATTATGTCATTTCATACACACAAACACAGATATAACAATTAATCCAAAAGAACTTACTCTCTAATTTGTTCAAGACATACGCAATTAAGCAAGATAAACCGGTATATCTTGTTGATAAACATAGTGTCTACCCTCTTATACTCGGCTTTACCATATGGCCCGTCTTGAATTCTTCGTGGTCGGTTAAGCCTTGTCTCAATGTTCTCGTCCAGATAGCGGGAACAAAATGTGGTTGCTTCATCAAGAAGATAACCTTGCATGATAGAACCCTCTGGTCGATTTTTATTGCGTATATACTTCTTAAGAGTGTAAAGGTACCTAATGAGAATATGTCGAATAAATAAACACGGGCATACATGACAAAAATAAATTTATAAATTGCGCGAAACGAAAAATTTAACGTACCTCTCGATGGGATACATCCATCGATATTGTACCGGTCCGACTAATTTCGCCTCAGTTGCAAGATGAACCGTCAAGTGTATTATGATATCGAAGAATGACGGTGGGAAAATACGCTCAAACTTGCAAAGTATCAACGCAATAGAATTTTCTAGTTTATCCAGCGTCGCAACCTCCAGCGTTTTAGCACACAACTCCCTGAAAAAACAACATAGGTCGTTGATTACCAGACCAACCGAGTCGGGGAGAGAAGTCCTGAGGGCTAATGGAAGAAGGTGCTCCACGATAACATGGTGGTCATGACTTTTCAGCCCATCGATCTTGCCCTTCACAATTTTTATTTTCTTGCTGAATGATCCTGAGAAGCCTGTGGGGACTTTCAAATCATGCAACACCTGCAGGAATCTTTTCTTCTCCGGTTGTGACATATGATAAGCGGCATTGGGAAGTACAAACTTGCCCGGTTTACCCGCTACCGGTTTAGGGTGCAGTTCACTTCTTATTCCCCACTCTTGTAGATCCATCCGGGCATTCATGTTGTCTTTCGATTTCCCGTCTTTACACAGAAGCAAGTTAAGTATGTGCTCTGATACTCCCTTCTCTATATGCATGACGTCCAGACAATGACGCACTGAATTTGTAGACCAGTACGGAAGCTCGAAGAAAATGCTTAACTTGTTCCAATATTGTGGTTTGACCTGTCTCGTCGGATCCATCCCGAAGGTCACGTTATTGTAACCATCCCATTTAGCAGTCACGTCCTCTCCGGACAATGGGGATGGAGGCCCAAGAAGCTCCTGATGACCATCAAAGTGAACCGTGTCTAACCTATAGGGGTGGTCTGGAGGCAGAAAACGTCGATGGCCGCAATAACAAACCTTCCTGCTAAAATTCAAAAATTTTGATGTTGTGTGTTCATGGCAATGAGGATATGCTTTGTGACCATGTACGGACCAACCTGAAAGCATTTCATACGCAGGAAAGTCATTAATTGTCCACATTAAAGCCGCACGCAGTATGAAGGTTGTATTTGTGTTTGAATCATATGTCTCTACACCATCAATGAACAAAGTTTTCAGCTCCTCAATCAGAGGTCGGAGATAGACGTCGATATTGTTCCCCGGTGAGTTTGGTCCGTCGATAAGAAGAGGCATCATAAAGTATGATTGGTCCATAGCCAACCAAGGCGACAGATTATAAATTATCATTACAACGGGCCATGTACTGTGACTTCCAGCCATATAGTTGAATGGGCAGAAGCCATCGGCAGCCAGTCCGAGCCGGACATTGCGAGGATCGCTACTGAATATTCCGTGCCTCCTATCGAAATCCTTCCATGCCGGTGAATCTCTTGGATGGCTCATTTTTCCATTTTCGCTTGGAGGAGCACGGTGATGCCAAATCATTGCCTCGGCTGTTTTCTTGCACCTAAATAGCCTCTGTAGCCTCTGTGTTATGGGAAAATATCGTGCTATCTTCACAGGTATATCAGGCTTCTTATCAGAATCTTTCGGCTTATACCTGGCCTCTCCGCATGTTGGACACTCTTTCAAATCTGAATTCTCTTTCCGGTACAACACGCAATTTTTAGGACATGCTTGAATCTTCTCGCACTTTAGACCCAAATCAGACATCATTTTCTGGGCTTCGTACCAGCTTTCGGGCACATTATTTCCCGGAGGCATAGAATCTTTCAAGAACGAAAGAAGCATTGTGAATGACTTGTTGCTCCATCCATTTAGGCACTTAATTTGGAAAAGTTGGACGAACCATGAGAGGGTGGAATACTTCGCATTCTCATAAATTGGTTTCCTAGCATCATTCATGAAATTTTCATATTTATCCGCACGCGGTCCTTAACCGGAAGGAATGTCATCTTCGGTACGAATAGATTCACCTAGGGCAGCCTCTACCATATCCTCCATTTCTTCTGATGGAAATAAATTTCCGTATCCTGCCGTATTACCGAATTCTTCTTCTTCTCCTGCCGCATTATCGTGTTCTCCTTCTTCTACCGCAGTACTGCATTCTTCTCCTTCCCCGTGATATTTCCAAATTGAATAAAGTCTAGTAAACCCATATTTTACAATATGAAGCTCTGCCAATTCTACCTTCCGCCAGTACTCATTGCCACATCTATCACACGGACAGAGAATCTTCTCTATTATGATCTTATTATGTGCTCGTGCAAATTCAAGGAAAGCAGCAACTCCTGTGACAAACTTAGGTTGCATACGTTGTTTCCAATCCACATACATCCAGTCCTTAACTCTGACGTACTCATGGGCCATGTTAGACTGAATAACATATAAATTGTAGGTTATGCTGACTATATTGAGAAATATAAGAACGGGATAGTTACTGACAAAGAAGAAAATTCATGTATATGCTTTGTGTGTGCGTTTGTCATTGAAAAGAATAAATTATCGCACGTTATGTTGACCGATAGACGGGGACTAAGTGGCGCTTTTAGTTTCATATATGGGTATCGATGGGAATATGAAGGTTTCATATTATCATATATTGGTTTTAACCCGAACATCTCGAGTCGCTCTCTGATTATGCGTTTGTATGTATGTGTTCCGGCTGTCGGGGGTAGGCTTCTATCCCATTAAGAATGTATAGAGCGAACGCCCATCACTTGTGCTTTCAACCGTTTCGAGTAAATTTCGGCAGCACCTCCCCGCTGTTCTCCGAGTACACTGTAATAGAATAGATAATCATTTCAAAGCTGTGAAACAACATTGAAATGAACATCTAATCTATCTTTGTACACGGAGAACCAGCGGAAAGGTACCGACGAAATATCTCGAAACGGATGAAAACACAAGTGAATGAAGGCGTTTGCTTTATACATTCTTAACTTGTCCACACGGGACAAATCTATGGGTTACCATACGATTGAATTTTCTCGTCGCGTAGACTATACGACGGTTGTTAGTATCGAGCTATACTGTCCGATATTTAACAACCTTCGTATAGTTCTAGGTCACGACGAGCATCGCACGTATGTTAACCGATAGACGGGGACTAAGTGGCGCTTTTAGTTTCATATACGGGTATCGATGGGAATATGAAGGTTTCATATCATCATCGAGTATCATATATTGGTTTTAACCCGAACATCTCGAGTCGCTCTCTGATTATGCGTTTGTATGTATGTGTTCCGGCTGTCGGGGGTAGGCTTCTATCCCATTAAGAATGTATAGAGCGAACGCCCATCACTTGTGCTTTCAACCGTTTCGAGTAAATTTCGGCAGCACCTCCCCGCTGTTCTCCGAGTACACTGTAATAGAATAGATAATCATTTCAAAGCTGTGAAACAACGTTGAAATGAACATCTAATCTATCTTTGTACATGGAGAACCAGCGGAAAGGTACCGACGAAATATCTCGAAACGGATGAAAACACAAGTGAATGAAGGCGTTTGCTTTATACATTCTTAACTTGTCCACACGGGACAAATCTATGGGTTACCATACGATTGAATTTTCTCGTCGCGTAGACTATACGACGGTTGTTAGTATCGAGCTATACTGTCCGATATTTAACAACCTTCGTATAGTTCTAGGTCACGACGAGCATCGCACGTATGTTAACCGATAGACGGGGACTAAGTGGCGCTTTTAGTTTCATATACGGGTATCGATGGGAATATGAAGGTTTCATATCATCATCGAGTATCATATATTGGTTTTAACTTGAAAAATATGCCGTTGAAACAAATTATTGTTCTCCACCTTGCACTCTCTTAACAATGGTACATGCATTAAACATGTAGAGCTATCTATAACAACTCTAAAGTTTCACCTGTTGGGTTCAACAAAAAGGTTTTTGATATAACAAACACAATCTTCCTCAACTTTTCCCTTGAATCGATGTGAAATTAATAGTGTCCATATGACACAATGGATATATTTTCTACACAAAAGGAAAAAGGCAAACAATAGTAAAGCAATTATAATTCTATCAAGTATCCATACTGAAAAAGAATAAATAGCAAACTAAAAATTAATCACTAATGAAAAACAAACAAAAGTGCTTATTATTATACTTCAGAGGTTATAAGTGCTTGATCCCCATAGTACATAGGCTGTATCCGCAATTAACCCTTTTCTATATACTTGAGTGTATAGAATTTCTAAAAGTTACACACGGTTTTTCTAAATCCAATTCTTTCCTTTCACTACAAAAACCTTTATATTTTCTAATAGGTACCAAGAACTTTCAAAGTTTTTGGATATGCACAAAAAGAAAGTATCGCCAATAAGATTGACATAACCCAAATGACTTTGACCCATTACATATAAATGTCATGGTCTTTCAATATTTATCAAACAAATACCATAGACTTTGTTTGTTACAAATAAAAACCAAGAAGTTTTAACGTTTCACATAATTTTCATAGATTTTGTTGTTTACAAATACATACCATTGACCTCCAACGTTTTCCAGATAAATACCATGAATTTTGTTGTTTACAAATAAATACATGAACTTTCAGCGTTTTTTAGATAAATCCCATAGACTTTCATGCACCATTTTCTCATATAAAAATCATGGACTGTGTTATTCACAAATAAACAGTATCGACTTTCACTATTTTCCAGATCAATCCCCTAAAATTTCACCTTTTTAAGCCTAACCCAGCCCCAGCCGAACCCCAACCCAACACCAAACCCTAACCCGGCCTAACCCTAACCCCAACCCAGCCCCAGCCGAACCCCAACCCAACACCAAACCCTAACCCCAACCCAGCCCCAGCCGAACCCCAACCCAACACCAAACCCTAACCCCAACCCAGCCCCAGCCGAACCCCAACCCCAACACCAAACCCCAACAGAACCCTAACCCTAACCCTAACCCCAACACCAGTCGAACCCCAACCGATCGAACCCGTACCCTAACCCTAATCCTAACCCTAACCCCAACCGATACCTAACCCTAATCCTCATCGCTACCCTAACATCATTAAAATAATGTTTAACTAACCTGTAGGCTAGGCGGTGGAGGAGACGACGGAGACGCAATCGGCGACGACGAGGGCGGTGGCGACGACGAGATCACTGCAGGCGGTGGCGACGACGATTCGGCCGGCGGTGGCGACGACGAGATCACTGCAGGCGGTGGCGACGACGATTCGGCCGGCGCTGGCGATGACGAGAACGGCGATCGGCGGGAACGTCAAGGTTTGGGGATTTGGGTTCGCGCGCAACGATAAAGGAAATAAGAAATAATCAGCGTAGGGATCGATCACTTAAATCGCTATTTAGATGCCCCTACGGATATACCCGTAGGTGCTTGGTTTGCGCCACCGTAGGGGCAAAAACCACTTTAAGATTTAATAAATTTTAAATAAATATTGAACGACCGTAGGGGCAACCACTTTGCCCTACTTATTAATCCATAGGGCCAAACTTTTATTGCCCCTACGGATGATATTATCCGTAGGGGCAACCCCTTATTTTACTAGTGTGTATGCGATATAACCTAGTTATCGAATCGAGGATTGATTCGATAAATCGATACATTGAATATTAGTCGGTTATATGCGATATGACCGGGTCGTTAAATCAAGTGTTGATTTAATGATTTAATGCATAAATATATATTTGATATATTACTTTGCATTAACTAGTGTTGGTTCACTTTAAATGGATTTTCTCACTTGAAGTTCACAAGTTGTATATGTGACATACTTTTGTGCACTTGGATGTATCATGTTTGATGATACATGTTTGCTAGGGTTTGTGTAAAGAATTAAACCTTGGTTAAGTAAATGGTTAGGGTTTTTATTTTTTTATTAATTCATTTATCTTTTTAATTTGATTAAAAGAAATGGGATAAGAAAACAAAATGGTGGCTTTCTTTGTTTGCATCATGAATCTTCATGAAGCTTTGACCAAAGTGACCACTTTGTCTTCATCCTTAACCCTAACCATTCATCTAACCTTAGTAAACTCTCTACACATAACCATGGTTCATATTATGATAAGTATTCATTTTCTTTGGTTTTTAATTACCTTATCATAACATTATCATCTTCTTCATCTTCATCTTCAAGATGAAGAAGCTTGATTCCATCAATGGTGATTTGATGAAATGAGTGATAAATCCAATTCTAAAGTGAACCCACCTCCTATTTCTTCATCCTCTACCTCTCGCCAAGTAGTATAGGGTGTTATCTTCACAAGTTTCATGACTTGGTGAAGTGGGAGCTTGATCTAGTGATGCCTCGACGTAGATCATCTTCGGCACGAAGCCGACGACCTTGCCCGCCCATTTCTCCGATGAAGCCGACACAAGAGCCCGGGTTTCCATTTGGACAGCGAGGAGACTTCATTGCGGAGCTATGGAGGTGGTGGACCGGATCTACAAAGGTTGTACTTCCGTTCTTTATTAGTAAAGTTGTTTACTAGTTATTGTTATCGCCTAAAAATCTAGTTAACGATCCGTATTAGGGTTTCTCGGCACCCGTAAAATTTGAAATTGGCATGGTTGATGCCTTGTGAGACCTCTTGAGAGTGCCTAGGAACCCTACACTTTAGTCCGATGAACTTCTCTTCCATTTCCTCCCGTGCAGTCCGCGGTAAGAACTTCTCCAGGAAACTCTTCGAAAAATCCGCCCACTTGATCGGCTTGGGCAAACGGTTCTCTTCAACAAGCCACCACTCTCGGGGCATAATCCACTAACTGAATGCGTACCACATCAACTCTTTCTCATCGGGAATCTGTGCCTCAATAAGCAAATTCTCTGTGTCAATTAGCCACTGCTCTGTTGGCAACGGCTCCTCCAATCCAGTAAATGTATACGGACCCAAACGTCTGAAATCTGCTACTGTCCCTACTCGGTCAACTGGCTTAGCTCCAACATTGTTCACAGACTGCTGAACGATCTGCAAACCTTCCTGAAACGAGTCCGCTTGCTGCTGGATCCGCTCGGTCTGTTTCCTTTGATTCTCCAGCATTCCCCTTATCACTCCAAGCATGGCGGCTTCGTCCACACGCCTTGGTACGTCTTCAAATTCATACCGGCCATATTCCTGAACTCAAAACACCCAACATTAGCATGATGATAGATTCTGAATATAGATCAAGGCTAGAACTCCAAGATACTTAAATAGAGTACTGCATTGTAACTATGCCGCGGTATCATAGCCACAATTACATAACGCCATCCAAGTCGCCTAAGTCCTAGAGATAACAAGGAATCAGGTTTTCGAATCGATATGCAAAGGAAGTTTGCACATCGTAAAAGATATAATCAGGAAGAATGTGATTCAAGAATGGTAAAACGGTCAAGGTGGCAGGACATGTTTCCTAAACACGGGTATTCTGATTCGTGTATTGGGTACAATACCCAACTACAAAAGAATCAACCCGACTATCCTATGGCTCTGATACCAAAAGAACCATGTCACGCCCCGCCTCCTAGATCCCAGAGTATGCTAGATTGGGCACGTGACATAGCCAACCATGCTACCTGTGGGTAGGAAGTATCCATCCACAGTCACATTACGGCTGTAGAGATATCAAGAACAAGATAAAACTATCTAAATATGCCCATAATCCAGAATAACAGGAGTCAATAATAAATAAATGCGGAACCAAATGATCTAATACAAATAACTGAAAAGTGTGTCCCATAATGCGGCCTCACATCAGGAAATAAATGCAGGAAATAAAACTAACTACTACTGAACTCACAGCTCAGCCTGCTGGCTGAAGTACTCCTGCTCGGACTGCAACAGCGGTACGGAATCTGGGCCATGCAAAACCCAGACGTCAGCGCGTCATGTCATCAAGTAATATAATATGAACAGTGTAGCAGGCAATGTAATATAAACATGAATACAGCAAGAATAACAATAATATGAATCATACCAGTACAGGGTAGCGTGCAGTTGGTAAACTAAACTGTTCTATCAGGTTTTCTATTCTAAAGTCTTTGAAATCAATTGATGAATCATCGATGTAACTCAATAGTATCCCGTACATACCCGGGACCACGGCCACAATATTCTCGGCTGCAGCCGTGACATGCCGCTTGGCACAAAACAGGAATGTGTACGCTCGATAGTATCCCGTACATACCCGGGACCACGGCCACAATATTCTCGGCTGAAACCGAGACATGGCGCTAGGCACAAAACAGGAATGTGTACACTCTATAGTATCTCGTACATACCCGGGACCACGGCCACAATATTCTCGGCTGAAACCGAGACATACCGCTAGGCACAAAACAGGAATGTGTACACTCGATAGTATCCCGTACATACCCAGGCCTACGACCGCAATATTCTCGGCTGAAACCGAGACATGCCACTAGGCACAAAACAGGAATGTGTACACTCAATACAGGTAGTGAACTGTCGAGTTACAAGTCAGATTTCTCCTTTGATTTCCCCATACCCCCAAGTTATATGTGTATGTCAAGTCAGGTATCCAGTAATCAAGAAACTAATGCCAACACAGGATAAGGTAAACAGGTTTGTCTGGATAGACAACAGGAACGGTCCATGAGGACAACATGTTATGTTTGTTGTCATTAGACACAAGGTCAGGTAACAGGTAAAGCCATGGTACATCAGGTCAAGCCAGGTAATGTATAAAGGTGTCATGTCATGTCAAGAGTGTACGATACCATGTCATGTCAAGTAGGAAGTGTAACAGGTCATGTCAGGAAGCACAAGATGTCATGTGGGTGCTCATAATCAAACTAACATAAGCATGCGTATAAATAAACAAGCATGAGTATTATCAGAACAATAAACTGGAACATGTAATATGATATGCAAATAGATATAATTTCAAGGATATGGATGCTCAGTTATCGATTAGGGTTACATTTATAGTTCCAATATTAATTAGGATGCAATTTATTAAACATGGAGTGTTAATATCACATTATTATGTAGTAATGTGATCTATGGATGCAATTATATGTATCTTAAATGCGATGGATGCAAACGGGCATCCGAAAAGTTATAAAACTATAAAATGGTAATGTGGGATGTACAACTAAGCAATATGTGATATAAATAATGATATAATAATATTAATAGAGATAGCATATTCAATGCGATTAATAACTATAAAAGTGGTATTGATTAACCATGCACAAGAAAGTTCTGTTCATAAATTCAGCGTCACCCTAATTTATAAAATAGCTTAAAAATAACAAACGTTCTCCAAAAGGGACGTGTCTTATACCAAAATAAAGATAATTCAATAAGGTTTTAAATTTTATAAGTATAAGCATCTCAGGTTGTCCCTACAAAAAGTTATGAACATTCGAACTTGAAAGTTTGCTGCTGGAATTTCCCTGGACAGCAGTTTAGAGATGTGTTCATTTGCATTTTACGTTATTTAAGCTATTTATTTTGCAAGTAAATATTTCATAGAGTTATAGTATTCTGAGTTATCTTCGCAACGAACTAAATAACGTATACTAATGATTTTTCTATGATTTATAATGAATTTTATACGGTAAGGTGTACAGTAAATTTCAGATTTGTCGTATCCGCTTTTTCAACGACCTTTCATGTGTAAACTATAATATTTTAAATATATAATATCATAAAATGCATATTATAAACTAATTAAAGATAATAATAAGAAATATTATGACGATGTATATTTCAATTGATATGGATGCAGTATAATGTAATCTAGTATGTCACAAGATAAGTTTTCATGATCAAGATTTAATATGATATAAACGGATGCAAACGGAACATCGAAATGTTATAAAATTAAACATGGGGCACTAGATTTAAACTATAGGTATGGTATTTATTTAAATAGGTATAAAATGAATTATATAGCATGTAGCAAGATTAACTTGCCTCGATGGGTCGCGAATCGGGAAAACGGAACGTTAATCGACGGCGGGGAAAACTCGCGACGGGCGCACGGTTCACGGAATGAACCCAAACGACGAACAAAGGAACCACACGGGTAGGGGTACCTCGTTGGAACGTCGAGAATCGTCACCGGCACGACGGGATTCCGGCAACAAAAGAACAGTTAAAAAAATGAGAAACGAGACATGAAGCAAGAAGAGAAAGAATGATAAAGAGAAGTACGAGAGAATATATGAGGGAGAGAGAGAGAGAAAAAAGTGGATAGAGAGAGAAGAGGGAGAAAGAGAAAGTGGGGCCCACGGGGTTAAAGGGGAGGTTGCGATTGGCTGAGAGAATAAATTGAGAAGGATATAAAAGATTGTAAAAATATTTTATGGTTAACTTAAAGATTAAAAAGATAGGTAATGAACAGTAAGATATCAGGTTAGTTAGAAAAATATATGCGATGGTTTTAATAATATTAAAATTTGGGATTTTGGCGCCAAATAAAACATTTCCAAATCGCGCCCGAGTCGAGTCCAAAAATTTGAAATTGAAATAATAGGATTTTAAGCGGAATCCAAATTTTAAAATTAAGTGTATTATGATTAAAAAGTATACCCCCAAAACGGACACACGTACGTGCACGTAGCCATCCAAACTCGCCCGTTTCACTGAACGGGACGAGAACACAATGCACGGACGCTACCACGAGGCTAGGGGTGTCAAGTAGGCCAAGATGAATATTTTCTGTCACGCCCCGCTTTCCAGAGTACGCAAGATTGAGCACGTGACATAGCCAACCATGCTACCTGTGGGTAGGAAGTATCCATCCACAGTCACATTACGGCTGTAGAGATATCAAGAACAAGATAAATAAACTATCTAACACATGTCCAAATCCATAATAACCAGAGTCAATGATAAATAAGTGCGGAAGCAAATGATCCAATGCAATAATAGAAAGGTACGTCCCGTAATGCGGGATCACACCTGGAAATAAAATGCAATAAATGAACTAACCACTACAGAACTCACAAATCAGCCTGCTGGCTGAAGTACTCCTGCTCAGTCGTCGCCAGTGGTAAAGAATCTGGGCCATGCAAAACCCAGACGTCAGCGCGTCCTGTCAACCAATAATATAATTTGAACATGGTAATAAGCAATGCAGGTATGAACACGAATAAAGCAGTACTAAGAAATAACAGTGCAGGGTAATGTGCAGTGGTAACTAAACTGTCCTATCAGGTTTCTACTCTATAGTCTTTGAAATCAAATTGATGAATCGTCGATGTAACTCAATAGTATCCCGTGCGTGCCCGGGACCACGGTAAAGGTCCTCGGGGCTGAATCCAAGACGTGCCGCTAAGCAGTAATAGGTAGCTGGATGGACGAGTGATGTCAGCATCATCACTCCGGGGCTGGCCAAGCCCGTAAGACTGATCAGAACAAGTATCGAACTGTTGAGTTACAAGTCGGTTTCACCTTTGATTTCCCCATACCCCCAAGCTATGTATGTCAGGTCAGGTATTCAGTAGTCAAGGACTAATGCCAACACAAAATCAGGTAAAAGTAGGTCTGTCTGGATAGACAACAGGAACGGTCCATGGGGACTACATGTTATGTTTGTTGGCATTAAACACAAGATCAGGTAACAGGTAAAGCCATGGTACATCAGGTCAAGCCAGGTAATGTATAAAGGTGTCATGTCATGTCAAGAGTGCACGATACCATGTCATGTCAAGTAGGAAGTGTAACAGGTCATGTCAGGAAGCACAAGATGTCATGTGGGTGCTCATAATCAAACTAACATAAGCATGTGTATAAATAAACAAGCATGAGTACTATCAGAACAATAAACTGGAACACATAATATGATATGCAAATAGATATAATTTCAAGGATATGGATGCACAGTTATCGATTAGGGTTACATTTATAGTTCTAATATTAATTAGGATGCAATTTATTAAACATTGAGTGTTAATATCACATTATTATGTAGTAATGTGATCTATGGATGCAATTATATGTATCTTAAATGCGATGGATACAAACGGGTATCCGAAAAGTTATAAAACTATAAAATGGTAATGTGGGATGTACAACTAAACAATATGTGATATAAATATTGATATAATAATATTAATATGGATAGCATATTCAAAGCGATTAGTAACTATAAAAGATGTATTGATTAACCATGCACAAGAAGGTTCCGTTCAGAAATTTAGCGTCACCCTAATTTGTAAAATAGCTTAAAAATAACAAATGTTCTCCAAAAGAGACGTATCTTATACCAAAACAAAGATAATTCAATAAGGTTTTCAGTTTTATAAGTATAAGCATCTCAGGTTATCCTTACAAAAAGTTATGAATATTCAAAGTTGAAAGTTTGCTGCTGGAATTTCCCTGGACAGCAGTTTAGAGACGTGTTCATTTGCATTTTACGTTAATTAAACAATTTATTTTGCAAGTAAATATTTCATAGAGTTATAGTATTCTGAATTAGCTTCGTAACGAACTAAAGAACGTATACTAATGATTTTTCTATGATTTATAATGAATTTTATAAGATAAGGTGTACAGTAAATTTCTGATTTGTCCTATCCGATTTTTCCACTACATTTCATATGTAAACTATAAGATTTTCAAATGTATAACATTATAAAATGAAGATTATAAATTATATAGCATGTAGCAAGATTAACTTGCCTCGATGGGTCGCGAATCGGGAAAACGGAACGTTAACCGTCGGCGGGGAAAACTCGCGACGGCGCACGGTTCACGGAATGAACCCAAACGACGAACAAAGGAACTACACGGGTCGGGGTGTCTCGCTGGAACGTCGAGAAACGTCACCGCCACGACGGAATTCCGGTAACAAAAGAACAGTTAAAAGAAATGAGAAACGAGACATGAAGCAAGGAGAGAAAAATGATAAAGAGAAGTACGAGAGAATATATAAGGGGTAGTGAGAGAGAGAAAGTGGAAAGAGAGAGAAGAAGGAGAGAGAGAAAGTGGGGCCCACGGGGTTAAAGGGGAGTTTGTGATTGACTGAGAGAATAAATTGAGAAGGATATAAAAGATTGTAAAAATATTATATGGTTAACTTAAAGATTTAAAAGATAGGTAATGAACAGTAAGATATCAGGTTAGTTAGAAAAATATATGTGATGGTTTTAATAATATTAAAATTTGGGATTTTGGCGCCAAATGAAACATTTCCAAATTGCGCCCGGGTTGGGTCCAAAAATTCGAAATTCAAATAATAGGATTTTAAGCGGGTTCCAAATTTTTTAAATGAAATGTTTTATGATTAAAAAGCATACTCTCAAAACGGACACACGCACGTGCACGTAGCCATCCAAACTCGCCCGTTTCTCTGAACGGGACGAGAACACAATGCACGGACGCTACCTCGAGGCTAAGGATGTCAAGTAGGCCAAGATGAATATTTTCAATTTCATTTCAGATGCTAAAATTTGTTATATGTAGAAATGACTTTGCCGGGTAAATTTTACAGTAAGCAACAAACAAGCAAATTAAATGAAATGAGTACCACATTATGCTCAAACAGTAACTGAAAATAGTAGCATTGGGCTCGGGTGTTACATTATACCCAACTACAAAAGAATTTCGTCCTCGAAATTCCAAAAATACAAGATAGAAGACTACAGGAAAAGGTGAGGATACTTCTGTCGGATCTCGTCTTCTCGCTCCCACATAGACTCTCCATGCGATCGATTACCCCAAGAAACGAGCACAAGGGGGATAACCTTGTTCTTAAGAACCTTTTCCCCCTACGATCCATGATTTCAACCTGTCGCTCCTCAAAAGTTAGGTCTTCCCGTACTGTTAACTCCGAATGATCCAAGACGTGTGTTTCATCTCGAACATACCTTCGTAGTTGAGATACATGAAACACATCGTGCACACCTGCCAAGGACTGTGGTAACGCCAAACGGTACGCTACCTCTCCAACACGCTCCAATATCTCAAAGGGTCCAACGAATCGAGGACTAAGCTTTCCCCGACTCCCAAAACGAATCACTCCTCTAGTCGGTGATATCTTCAAGAATACCAAATCACCCACGGCGAACTCTAGAGGTCTTCTTGACGTGTCAGCCCAACTTTTCTGTCTGTCTTGAGCTGCCTTCATATGCTTCCTGATTGTATTCACCTTCTCGACTGTCTGTACCACCAAATCTGGTCCTAGTAACCTTCGTTCACCAACATCATCCCAACAAACAGGTGAACGGTACTTACGATCATACAACTCTTCAAACGGAGCCATCTGAATAGTCGCTTGGAAACTATTGTTGTAAGAAAACTCCACCAAGTGTAGGTGATCCTCCCAAGAACCCTTGAAGTCCAACATGCATGCCCTCAACATATCTTCAATAGTTTGGATCGTTCTCTCCGATTGTCCATCAGTTTGAGGATGATAAGCTGTGCTAAACTTCAATCGAGTTCCCAAACTTTCCTGTAAACTCCTCCAGAAGTGTGACAAGAACCGAGTGTCCCGATCGGACACGATGCTCACCGGTACTCCATGCAATCTTACAATCTCCTGCATGTACCGCTCTGCCAAAGTCTCCGTTGATTGACCAACCCGAAAAGGAATAAAGTGAGCTGCCTTGGTCAACCGATCGACAATCACCCATACTGCATTGTTGCCCTTTGGACTCCGCGGTAAAGCCGTCACGAAATCCATGGTTATATGTTCCCACTTCCACTGAGGAATCGGAAGTGGTTGCAACAAACCAGCAACCCTTTGGTGTTCAGCCTTGACTTGCTGACATCCCAAGCACTTAGCCACGAAGCGAGCAATCTCCCGTTTCATGCCTTCCCACCAGAAATGCTGTCGAAAATCTCGGTACATCTTTGTACCTCCCGGATGTATAGAGTAAGCTGAACTGTGTGCCTCCTTCATAAGCTCTTCACGTACATCATCCTTTGGCACACACAAACGGCTACCATACCTTAACGAACCATCTTCGTGGACCAGTAAATCTCTTCGTAGTCTAGCCTCAACCTGCTCTCGAAACTTCTGCAGTCTAGGATACTGCGATTGTGCCGTTTAATCTTCTCAACCAAGGACGACTGTACTTGCAACTGCATCAACTGTCCCGTAGAATGTGGTAGCACAACCTCCAAGTCGAATCTTCGAAAATCTGCAATGATCTCCTTCTGCGTAGTTAATACCTGAATTGCTGGTAACCGACTAAGCGCATCCGGTACAACATTAACCTTCCCCGAGTAGTACTTAAGATCAAGATCGTAGTCAGCCATCAACTCCAACCATCTATGCTGCCTCATGATAGGCTCCTTCTGCGTGAACACGTACTTCAAGCTCTTATGATCTGTAAAAACTTCGACTCTTATGCTCAAAAGGTAGTGTCTCCAAATCTTCAAAGCGAAAATCACAGCCGCAAGCTCCAAGTCATGAGTTGGATAATTCTTCTCATGGGTCTTCAGTTGTCTTGATGCGTATGCTACGACCTTCCCATGCTGCATCAAAACACATCCCAATTCTTTCCCAGACGCGTCGCTATGAATCATCAGTCCTCCGGAATTGTCTGGTACGGTCAGGATAGGGGCGGTTATCAACTTCTGCTTCAACGTCTCAAAGCCAACGCACACTTATCCATCCATACAAAAGGTACCTCCTTACGCATAAGCTTGGTCAGCGGTTCTGCCAAACGAGCAAAGTTCTCCACAAATCTCCTGTAGTATCCGGCTAATCCAAGGAAACTTCTTATCTCAGCTACATTCCTTGGAATAGGCCAATCTCGAACTGCTGCAATCTTTTCGGGATGGACGGCGATTCCATCACCCGACACGACATGTCCCAGAAATTTCACTTCTTCCAGCCAAAATTTGCACTACTCATCTTCGCATAAAGCTTCTCCTGTCTCAACATCTGCAGGACCTAATGATATCCGGATCGCAAATCCAGTTTCGAGAATACTCTCGCGCCACTAAGCTGCTCAAAAGTCCTCCAATGCGAGGGATCGGGTACTTGTTCTTAATAGTCGCCCGGTTCAATTCTCGATAATCAATGCACATCCTTCTCGTGCCATCCTTCTTCTTTACTAAAAGAACTGGAGCTCCCAAGGCGAGTTGCTGCTTCGAATCCAACCCTTCTCAAGTAATTCACCAACTTGCTTCTTAACTCCTTCCAATTCCACTGGTGCCATTGGATAGTAAGCTTTAGACACTGGCGCTGCACCAGGACTAAGGTCAATCGTGAACTCCACGTCTCGCTTCGGCGGTAAGCCCGATATATCTTCAAACACGTCCATAGAATCATGAACAACAGCCGGCTCTTTACTTTCATCACTTCCATTGATGCAAGAACATTGTTTGTCGGCCTAGCCCTAAACTCGACCGGCCCGACAGAACTGCTTCCTTACCGCAACTGCTGTCTGCTGTGAACTCCCAATTTTCCTGATATGCTCTGCTGTTCTCGAGCTGCCGTAAGAACCTGTGAGAAAGTGGTCAAACCCAGGGAGACGGTTTGCCTTTGGATGTCCACATCCAAGCTGCGCATGGACCTTCGTGCCCTGTCTGCATCGTTGGCGACTAAAGGTCCAGCGAAACTGCTGAGTCTCGTCCACTCTGCTGCATGCACGTCCACGGGTGCTCCATTCTGCCTCAGCCCAATAAATTTCTCTTCCATTTCCTCCCGTGCAGTCCGCGGAAAGAACTTCTCCAGGAAACTCTTAAAGAAATCCGCCCAACTGCTTGGTTTGGGCAAATGGTTCTCCTCCACAAGCAACCACTCTCGGCGTAATCCACTAGTTGAATGCGCACCACATCAACTCCTTTGTCCTCTGGAATCTGTGCCGCAATCAGCAAATTCTCCATGCTGACTAGCCACTGCTCGGCTGGCACGGCTCCTCCAAACCAGTGAAAGTAGTAGGACCCACACGTCTGAACTCTGCCACGGTCCCTACTCGGTCAACTGGTCTAGTTCCAATCTTATTCACAGACTGCTGAACGATCTGCAAACCTTCCTGAAACGAGTCCGCTTGCTGCTGGATCAGCTCGGGCTGTTTCTTTGATTTCCAGCATTCCTCTTATCACTCCAAGCATGGCGGCTTCGTTCACACGCCTCTGGTACGTCTTCAACTTCTTACCTGTCATAATCCTGAACTCAAAACACCCAATATTAGCATGATGATAGATTCTGAATATGGATTAAGGCTAGAACTCCAAGATACTTAAATAGAGTACCGCATTGTAGCTATGCCGCGGTATCATAGCCGCAATTACTTAACTCCACCCAAGTCGCCTAAGTCCTAGAGATAACAAGGAATTAGGTTTTCGAATTGACAATGCAAAGTAAGTTTGCATGTCGACATGATCCGGAAGAATGATTCAAAGATGGTAAAACGGTCAAGGTGGCTGGACATGTTTCCTAATCACGGGTGTTCTGATTCGTGTATTGGGTACAATACCCAACTACAAAAGAATCAACCCAACTAACCTATGGCTCTGATACCAAAAGAACCATGTCACGCCCCGCTTCCCAGAGTACGCAAGATTGAGCACGTGACATAGCCAACCATGCTACCTGTGGGTAGGAAGTATCCATCCACAGTCACATTACGGCTGTAGAGATATCAAGAACAAGATAAATAAACTATCTAACACATGTCCAAATCCATAATAACCAGAGTCAATGATAAATAAGTGCGGAAGCAAATGATCCAATGCAATAATAGAAAGGTACGTCCCGTAATGCGGGATCACACCTGGAAATAAAATGCAATAAATGAACTAACCACTACAGAACTCACAAATCAGCCTGCTGGCTGAAGTACTCCTGCTCAGTCGTCGACAGTGGTAAAGAATCTGGGCCATGCAAAACCCAGACGTCAGCGCGTCATGTCAACCAATAATATAATTTGAACATGGTAATAAGCAATGCAGGTATGAACATGAATAAAGCAGTACTAAGAAATAACAGTGCAGGGTAATGTGCAGTGGTAACTAAACTGTCCTATCAGGTTTCTACTCTATAGTCTTTGAAATCAAATTGATGAATCGTCGATGTAACTCAATAGTATCCTGTGCGTGCCCGGGACCACGGTCAAGGTCCTCGGGGCTGAATCCGAGACGTGCCGCTAAGCAGTAATAGGTAGCTGGATGGACGAGTGATGTCAGCATCATCACTCCGTGGCTGGCCAAGCCCGTAAGACTGATCAGAACAAGTATCGAACTGTTGAGTTACAAGTCGGTTTCACCTTTGATTTCCCCATACCCCCAAGCTATGTATGTCAGGTCAGGTATTCAGTAGTCAAGGACTAATGCCAACACAAAATCAGGTAAAAGTAGGTCTGTCTGGATAGACAACAGGAACGGTCCATGGGGACTACATGTTATGTTTGTTGGCATTAAACACAAGATCAGGTAACAGGTAAAGCCATGGTACATCAGGTCAAGCCAGGTAATGTATAAAGGTGTCATGTCATGTCAAGAGTGCACGATACCATGTCATGTCAAGTAGGAAGTGTAACAGGTCATGTCAGGAAGCACAAGATGTCATGTGGGTGCTCATAATCAAACTAACATAAGCATGTGTATAAATAAACAAGCATGAGTACTATCAGAACAATAAACTGGAACACATAATATGATATGCAAATAGATATAATTTCAAGGATATGGATGCACAGTTATCGATTAGGGTTACATTTATAGTTCTAATATTAATTAGGATGCAATTTATTAAACATGGAGTGTTAATATCACATTATTATGTAGTAATGTGATCTATGGATGCAATTATATGTATCTTAAATGCGATGGATACAAACGGGTATCCGAAAAGTTATAAAACTATAAAATGGTAATGTGGGATGTACAACTAAACAATATGTGATATAAATATTGATATAATAATATTAATATGGATAGCATATTCAAAGCGATTAGTAACTATAAAAGATGTATTGATTAACCATGCACAAGAAGGTTCCGTTCAGAAATTTAGCGTCACCCTAATTTGTAAAATAGCTTAAAAATAACAAATGTTCTCCAAAAGAGACGTATCTTATACCAAAACAAAGATAATTCAATAAGGTTTTCAGTTTTATAAGTATAAGCATCTCAGGTTATCCTTACAAAAAGTTATGAATATTCAAAGTTGAAAGTTTGCTGCTGGAATTTCCCTAGACAGCAGTTTAGAGACGTGTTCATTTGCATTTTACGTTAACTAAAAAATTTATTTTGAAAGTAAATATTTCATAGAGTTATAGTATTCTGAATTAGCTTCGTAACGAACAAAAGAACGTATACTAATGATTTTTCTATGATTTATAATGAATTTTATAAGATAACGTGTACAGTAAATTTCAGATTTGTCATATCCGATTTTTCAACGACATTTCATATGTAAACTATAAGATTTTCAAATGTATAACATTATAAAATGAAGATTATAAAAGTATATAGCATGTAGCAAGATTAACTTGCCTCAATGGGTCGCGAATCGGGAAAACGGAACGTTAACCGTCGGCGGGGAAAACTCGCGACGGCGCACGGTTCACGGAATGAACCCAAACGACGAACAAAGGAACTACACGGGTCGGGGTGTCTCGCTGGAATGTCGAGAAACGTCACCGCCACGACGGAATTCCGGTAACAAAAGAACAGTTAAAAGAAATGAGAAACGAGACATGAAGCAAGGAGAGAAAAATGATAAAGAGAAGTACGAGAGAATATATAAGGGGTAGAGAGATAGAGAAAGTGGAAAGAGAGAGAAGAAGGAGAGAGAGAAAGTGGGGCCCACGGGGTTAAAGGGGAGGTTGTGATTGGCTGAGAGAATAAATTGAGAAGGATATAAAAGATTGTAAAAATATTATATGGTTAACTTAAAGATTTAAAAGATAGGTAATGAACAGTAAGATATCAGGTTAGTTAGAAAAATATATGTGATGGTTTTAATAATATTAAAATTTAGGATTTTGGCGCCAAATGAAACATTTCCAAATTGCGCCCGGGTTGGGTCCAAAAATTCGAAATTCAAATAATAGGATTTTAAGCGGGTTCCAAATTTTTAAAATGAAATGTTTTATGATTAAAAAGCATACTCTCAAAACGGACACACGCACGTGCACGTAGCCATCCAAACTCGCCCGTTTCACTGAACGGGACGAGAACACAATGCACGGACGCTACCTCGAGGCTAAGGATGTCAAGTAGGCCAAGATGAATATTTTCAATATCATTTCAGATGCTATAATTTGTTATATGTAGAAATGACTTTGCCGGGTAAATTTTACAGTAAGCAACAAACAAGCAAATTAAATGAAATGAGTACCACATTATGCTCAAACAGTAACTGAAAATAGTAGCATTGGGCTCGGGTGTTACATTTTCAATTTTATTTTAGATGCCAAAATTTGTTATATGTAGAAATGACTTTGCCGGGTAAATTTTACAGTAAGCAACAAACAAGCAAGTTAAATGAAATTAGTACCACATTATGCTCAAACAGTAACTGAAAATAGTAGCATTGGGCTCGGGTGTTACAACTTCCAACATACCGTCCCTCCACTGAGGGTAAAGACAATGCCTGCGACTGACATTCAGTCGACCTTATCGCCCTGGAACCTTTCCAGTGATTCCCCCCAGGATCAACTGATACCATCTCACTACAACTAGTGAGAATCCTAACATCCATTTAGATCTATCTCATAGATCCAAAACCCAGGATTTAGAGGGTATCATTTTGATCTTATATGGAGAATCCATGTGATAAGTGGAGATTGACCGAGCGTAGCATAGGAAACTCTTTTCCTATCAAGAGTATGTAGTCCACGTACTCTACGAGGATCACCACCTTACTCTCTACTACCGTTTTGTATATACAAGGTTCATCTACCATTTTGATGAAGTCAAACACTTTGAGTACCACATAAAAACAGACGTTCCAACTCAACGATGCCTGCTTTATTCTTTAAAGCAACTTGCACACATTTCCGCTGCTCCCACTGTTTACGAAGCCCTCTGGCTGTGTACTTATAGACGCTCTCTTCTAAATCTATATTTAGAAAAGTAGTCATGGCACCCAACCACCAGATATCGTAGTCATGGTTTGTAGCAATGGCAAGTAGGATCTAGATGGACTTAAGCATCGTCCCTGGAAAAGGTTTGATCATTATCCACGCCTGGTCGATGACGAAAACCTTCAATAAGTCTAGCTTTGAAAGTCTTAACTTTTCCATCTACACCTAGTAATCTTCTCAAGATATACTTGCTCCTGATGGGGATTTAACCCTTCAGATACAGCAACCAAAGTCCATACTTTATTGGTGTTCATAGATTCCATCTCAGATCTCTAAGCATCCAGCCATTCCTACAGAGTCCCTACTCTCGATGGCCTGCTCGAAACTAGTTAGGTCATCATCTCATGATGCATTCCTCGCTCCCACTGTCATCGAGAAACCGAAGTATCTATCAGGCAGGTGAGGAACCCTGCTAGTTCGGCGGAGAGGCTGAGGTTCGTCGGGGACGATAGAATCCTTTGGTCCTGTCAAATCAGCTGCGGTTTTGTATAGATGGAACCTTTCCAGTTCTACAGAACTAACCTTGCCTCGATCTTGTCCGGATTTTGCCTTTGACATAGGCCGGACAACCCCAAATCTTAATAAACTTAAGATATGGGCTCTTCCCATACCATATTTTATATGGAGTGGTAGGCACTGATTTGATTCGAACCTAATTCAATAGGTATGCAGCTTCTCAAGTGCATAACCCCAAAAAGAAATAGGTAACTCAGTAGTAATCATCATAGAGCACACCAAATCTAATGTGGTGCGATTGCTCCGACCCGATACAACGTTGTGCTGTGGTGTATTCAGAGGAGTAACACCGAGAGAGAATCTCATTCTCCTTTAGAATTGTCCAAGAATTCTATGCACAAGTATTCTCCTCCCTGATCTTATCATAGGACATAATACTTATACCCGGTTTTTGGTTCTCTACTTCTAACTTATATTCCGTGAATATCTCAAAAGCTTCGGACTTATGTTTCAACAGGAACATATGGCTGAATCTTGAGAGATTATCAGAGAATGTAATGAAGTACAAAGAACCGGTCTTGGCATATATAGACAGGGGATCAACATACATCATCATGTATCAGTCCCAAGAGTTTACTAACTCTTTTTCTGTTTCCAGTAAACAGAGTTATGGTCATCTAATCTTTGTGACTGACTGGCAAGTTTCATAAGATGTAAATTCAAACTAATTTAAATATGCATCTAAATGTAACTTCCGCCAGTCGGGTCGCATTGATATGACCTAGTCTACAATGCCTCAAGAAGGAATCGTTCATATCTGAACTCTTCCTCTTGTGTGTGTTCTTTATACTAGGAACTGTAGTTTGATTTAGAACATCAATGCTTTTAGATAACGTGCCTGAACCGATCATCTTTTGAAATAGGAAATGTTCAAAACATTATCCAACAATACAAAATTTTATCATTCCTTTACTAATAAAGAGACTGATATGATTTTGTATATCAGGTTCGGTATCTAACAACATTCGTTCAGAATCAATGTACTGGTAATACAGGGTGACAGTGACCAACAGACTTGGCTGCAACACTTGCCCCGTTTTCTGTCTCATGAAACTTATCACCTGTACTCAGTTCTCTACCATTTTGTAGCCCTATGTAACAGATTACATATATGGGATCCTGATTCAGTATCAAATACCCAGGACGCAGAGGATACTGAGAAACAGTTCTGTGTAACGAACATACCCGAAGAAGATGCATCATATGCACTTTCTTCGTGCATGTCAGATGCACCTTTTTTGGCTGTCAGGCACACATGTTGCCTATGACAAATGCTTCGTGTACACCCGTTGCACCTAGATGTTGTTTTGTGCACATGTTTAGCGCATATATGGATTTTGATTTTCGTGCGCGTCAGACGCACAGGGTGGTGTTATGTGCATTTTTGGAATTTATTCCTTTTGGAGCAGTACATTTTTATGATGTGGGATTTTTGCTTTCATACTGAGCAGGACTAGTCAGTGGACAGTGCCAGGATATATTTTGCATGCATCGATAGTTATCGAAGGGATTTCCGAAAAGCGAGCTATAGTCTCAGTATATACCTACGTGTCCGATATGACACAAAACGTTTTAAAAACAAGGAAACCCTTCTGATTATTTTCAAAATGGTGGAACGTGCTTATTAAACAAAGGATATATATACATATATATAGTTATTTTCTTATGAGAAACGTCCACCACTGTGCAGTGTTACGCGCATCGCACAGCGACTTAAAAAGATTTGGCATACATTTGCATCAGCTATTTACATGTATAGATTGGATGTCTACATGTATAGTCTGATCCATATCATATTGATTTTGTATTAGATTTTACATTGTGTCGTTACCATGACTCCGATGATTGCGGATGCTTGATGGAGTGTTGCTTTTGAGTTATCTGCTCAGTACTCATGCGCATGCATTGCGCTATGATGTTTTATGTATAGATGATTTCGGAGCCCCGATGACTTGGAATTTGTATTGAAATATTTTAGTATTTGGGGGTTTAAATTTAAATTCGGGGACCGAATTTCTTTATGGGGGGTAGATTGTAACGTCTTCAAAATAATAAAATATGATTTTTGGGAAATTTTATAATTTAATATTATTTTAATGAATATTTTAATATTCTGGTATAATTAAATACAGATAAATGGGGAAAAATTATGGAAAATTCTAAAATAAGGTATTTTAAGGAATTGCCTCGTTTTCTGTGCATGCCCTCATTTCCTCTAGTTTTGACCCTGAGTATGTCTAGTTTTGACTGATTCCATCTAGGGTGAAATCTGGGTTGATTTTCCTATGTTGGTGTATGTTTTACGACTTGATTTAGCATGGATTTTGGTATTTGGTGATTCATTCCTGTCGGATGGCGTTTGGACGTCAACGACAAGTGGATATTGATTGTGTTTACATGCGAGTCGATAGGTTTTTACCTATGCGGGTAGCGTGTGCTATTTTGGTTTCCGATGTGATTTTCATGTGCTTTAGCGTTGTGATATACTTGTAGGTACCCTACGAGATGTTGAGGCAAAGAAGATGAAGATGGCGACATCGGCACCGACACATGAGAAGCAAAGTGAGTAGATTTATATCTACGGGGAGAAGTCGGGTGGATGGCGTATAGCACCCCCGCAGTCCGTGGTGTTGTATACGAATACGTATACACACGTATATTATTATGTGTGGTTAGGATCATTGATAGTAATAATGGTATTCTTGATGCTGAGATCTTTGGGTGTAGTATAGTGCGAACCCTAGGGTAGCGATTGCACTCATACCTATACTTACCCTTATATTTACACACATTCTTGCATTCATTCTCTCATATGTTGGTGCGTATATCTACACATGGGTAAGGGACTATGTGTTCATATACGGGTTTGGTGATGATACGTGGGCTTGAGGTGTTACTTGATGTGAGGCCGTGATATCGGCGGTGTGACACAGTCGCCTTTTGAGGTGCGATATGATAGTTTAGCGGGCCTTTGGACATGTGCTTTACCCGCATTCATATTTTTATAGATGGTATCGATTTGTACAAGACATACAGTAGTACCCCAGATGTGTGATCTGATGATGGTGATACCTGATATGTGATGAGATAGTGTGACATTGACCCCTACCCAGCTATTGGGATGCCATACGACGATTTACCGTACGAGCCGATATTGATGATAGATCCGTCCTCATGATTCGAGGATATCTTACGATATGTTATTGAGGCGAGATCACCGACTATCATATCTATACTTATATATTGACTCAGATTAGGTGGTTTCATACCCCTCCGGTCCAGATTTCTTAGTGGGCATTGGACTAGACCGAGTCATACCTATTTCAAAAGTAACGAATCGGGGATATTTTAAAGATAAGCAGAAGGGTTATACGGATATTTTCAAATGATGCATCTTTTCTTAAAACACCGTAGCCCTTACTTTACCAAAAGCCCTGATTCGTCTTATTTCAAAAGGCAAGGTTACATGACATATCTTGTGAGGCAGGTTCTGTGTTTTGCGTTGATTATTCGTTTCCGCATTATTCCTGCTATCTGCATTGCATCGCTTGTATTGTTGTGATATTCAATCATGCTGCTAGGACACCAGCACCATTATCGATGATGCATATGCTCCACGTACACTTGTTGCCAGCTCACACACTTATCATCGATAATTGCCATGTCACTACACTGTAGTACTATTGCATTCAGTATATGATCCTTGCATGACATGATGATGTACATACATTCCTTCACATGTAGCATGCTTCATGCTTGATTTTACGCATTGAGATATGTTGTTTCTATGATATTTCTGGATTTGGGAACCGAGGGTGTTTTAAAAAGAGAATATATCATTACTTTAAAAACCCGGTTACCCTTGATATGATATTTCAGTGCGTCCACCATGTGTTTTCTCGGTGCTGAGAGCGACATGTGTAACCCGAATCGAGGAGTGGATGAGCCGATTGCGGGTACATGGTGGACCCGGTATGGTTCCCCTCGGCAAGATGATCGATGAGCTTTGCCGATTGAGCCTGGAGGCGGGCGAGCACCTACCGGTGATTGGTTGGACCTGACGGTTATCCGGAGGAAACCGACCAAAGTCGATAGATGTTTGGGCATACTGCCGGGGCCGAGGGCCGATACCGCAGACAGAGCCCGCGGGCCGATCCGGACTGACGGAGCCCGATATATGAGGATTTACGTGCCGATGCTGGGCACGGTTTTCATGATGTTTTCGGGTGTCGATGCTGGGCACCCTGGTTCCATGATTTTGATGTGTCGCGAGGGACACGGGTGGATTATATCCTCATATTTCCATGCACAGGTTATGATATTTACTTGCATGATGGTTATTGTCAGTGGGTGACGAGTGGACGGGATCCACGTGTGTGCAGATTTGATTACATTGATCATACCTCATATTCTTGACATGCTATTACCTGAGGCACTAGCACGAGCTCTTGGCATTACACTCATGTATAGAGATTACATTGCCAGTTTAGCATGTTTCAGCTTTATTCATATTGAGGTTTATTTATATCTGATCGTATTGAACTAGGATGGGTCATGCATTCGATCTCTGCTTGTAGATATATCTCTATTTACGAGTTGGCAACTCACCCCCGTTGTGCCCCAGTCCTTGCAGGTTTTTGCCGTACAGATTCCATAGCGGCATTTCTGGCACACTGCTTCCTTATGGGTGACTTGCTTGGTTAGGTGGGTTCTTTTGTATCAGAACCGCCATTGTTCATGTATCATTTATTGTATCTAGAATTTCCATCAACCAAAACTTGTATATTGTTTCAGACTTAGAAAACAGTGTTGTTTTATTTCGACCTTAGAGTCGCGCTTGTAGTATTACGGTTTTCTGGCTGTTTTGAGTTTCTTTTTTTGGGTTTTGATCCTCGCCCTTTGGCGTTGTATATTATTATTGCTTGCGTGGTTGTGATCGTCGATGGACGAAGAGCTAGCTCCCGCTTGGGGATGCCTTTTATCATTTCATATATATTATTCTTGTTGTACCCCGTTCGGGGCCGGTTTTTACAAAGGAAACTCTGCCGAAATTTTCAGGAAAGGTTATACATTTAAAAAAAATGCATATTCGGCTTAGTTATTTAAAAACTTTGATTTCCAAACATGATTTCCTTACTTTTCAAAAACAGTTTTCCTTATTTACTCTTTAAATGGTTTTAGATTGCTGGGCTTTTGGCTTACTTGGATCAGATGGGGTCCTATAGACTTCATATGGTTCAAGGGCCAGTCACGTGCTCTTTCGGGTCGTGACAAAGTTGGTATCAGAGCGCTAGGTTGACCTTGGTTCGAGTCTAAGTTTGACTATGTGGAGCCTAGGGCGTTATTTATATGCGGAACTTAGGCTTGACCTTACGGAACTTAGACTTGGTCGAGGGGGTGTAAACCCGAACTTTCGTCGTGTAGGATGACCCTTGGTTGATGGAATAGGTGACTAAAGTAGAGTGACGTACCGTTGGTATGTTCCGCGGCATACTTACGACACGACACTCCGCTTAAGGAACCTTAGGATGTACATACTTTCGAGATCAGTGATTCTCTTCATATCCAGGATTATACATCCATTTGAGATCCCCGATTCTATTAGTTTCATGATCATACCTTCATTGATGTTGTTCCTTCCTATGATCATGTATCCACTCTGGATCTGTTGTTTCCCTTCTTGCCACTGGTGTGCTCTCTTGATACTCGATTGAGGTTCCTGTCACCATGTTTGAGCGCAGTTTGGGCTGCTGCTAGGGTTACGGCCGGTGTGAGCTCGTTTGGTACGAGGGCCGACCATTGTGTTTTCTGGTGACATGAGAACGTCTCGAGTTGGTATTGTGGATTGTGACCTCCAGTGGAGGCAAGTGCTTGGTCTTGCACCGGATGATCGGGTCATTGTTAGAGCAGCCAGTTGAGAGAGGACTGTTGATGTACAGCATACCTCAGAGATTGTGATGTCGCCTACCGTGCAGACAGATGGACCTGCTGTTGCTGAGATTGACAGGATGTTGCTTTCGGAGCTTACGAGCTGAGATTGCCGGAGCTTTCAGGTAGATATGCGACAGATGATAGCTAGTCTACCCGATTTGAGAGACGAAGGTGATTCGTCCGATTTTTGCGCCGGAGCGGGCCCAGTTGTGTTGAAGATCTCCAGTGTGGAGAGTCTTGCTCAGATCTAGAGCAGAGCGATTCTGAGATGACCGCTTATGTATCGCCTTTTCTGGGGGATTGAGGCGTTGTTCGGCGTACAGGCGTATGAGCCAGTTGCTGCTGCAAATGATGAGATATCGCCCAGATGATTGGAGCTACTGCAGCATGAGCATATTCTTGAGATATGATGGTGAGTCGCTAGTCACCGAGGATGAATGACTAGGACATGTGGTTCGTTCGCTTACCCCGATGCGAGTTCATCAGATAGATTGATTCCAGCTAGAGGCGACTTCACGCAGATTCGTTGAGAGTCGATTGAGACGATCGAAGGTCAGGAACCCATTTTCCAAGTTTAAAGTATACGGAAAGACATGCAGGTGATTCTATGGACCCTCTAGAAGAATGAAACCCTAACTCGACTTAATGACCGTGTGAAAGCCTTTGAACCTTAGGGTTTGCGGCAGTTCCTCGGCGCCATTAGTGAGGCTTGGGTTTGCCCTTCTACGGCTGGACCACCGACACTGTGGCATGTACTCGATACTATTAAACTGTACCCGAGATGTTGACCTCTTGGGGGATTGTGAGGTTCTGACGAGTCGATCGGATGATTCGACATCATTCGGATATCATGTGATGGGACACTGCTTGGGAGACTCTAGATACGAGCATAACCGTCGGAGCGCAGTCTGTGTAGCCATGATGAGATGAGTCCGAATCAGTCGATAGTGGAGCAAGGTGGAGTAAAGAGTTTGCACGAGATTTCGACAAGATGACGTTCCACTCCGCTGACATCAGAGATGCGATATGCACGCTGAGGACGTGTTCGGCTAGATATCTTCTACTGAGTGATGAAGATACTGAGTTCGTGATTTCGAGTCCGTGTTAGAGACTTCGGGTGGACCGTAGCCGAGGACATTGCAGTGTGCAGATAAAGACACGACGTCGAATGGTCGATGTTACAGACAAGCGGGACAAGAAGTTCGTGCGAGAGGCAGACGAGCTGTTACTACACCCCGTTAAGATTAAAGGCCGGACATGCATACAGAGGCGCAGAGATGCGACCAGCTTCCGAGGGGATGTTGTACTAAGGACGCAGAGGTCCAGAGAGCGAGAAAAGATTACGCCAGAGTACCAGCCTCCTTACAGTTTGGCTTAGGCAAGATCAGAAGAGACCTTGAGTAGGATTCCTTCCAGTACACTGCTGCAATAAGAGTTGCACCCAGGATCGGATGTGTGATATGCATTCAGAGGACCCGAGGTCGGCGCCAGAGATGTGCTGCTTTACGAGCGGTTGTGAGGATTGACCGAGAGATGACCAAGGAAGTGCAAGAACGGAATCGTTCCTGTCAGCACACCTGACCGGGCCGATGAGCCGATGGATTGCGAGTTGGTAATCTACAGGAAAGATCAGGAACCAGAGGCAGAGGACGCCAGCCGCGAGCAAGAGGCAAGTAGATATCTTGTGCCGCTAGCATCGGATGTACCGGTACCTTCTCGACCCTGAAGGAAGGTATACCGACGACGGTAATTATGATTTGTGATTTTGTGATTTGATTATCACGTATCCGTTGCTTTGGATTTCGGTATTTTGGGCGATCTATTCGCATGATTTAGTCTTGATGACTGAGTTTCATGATATTTGATTTTGTGCACCATGGTTGCACCTACTGGGTATTTATACCTTGTACATAGTTATTACTCTTGAGCTGTTGATTGCGATTTCATGCCTATTTTATGCTGGTGATTTGATTTACGCTTCCAGCAGAGTTTCATGTAATTTTAGTGTTTTGATTTTGCACTCGGTATAGCTTATTTCTACTTGTAGTGCATCGATATGTGTTTTGTGCCCGCAGCTGCACACGTTTATGATTTTCTTCATATCTGGATACACTTGGTGTTGCTGCTTACGTATTTGAGTTATTGCTTGGTATTTGTGCATGGGATGCACCAGTTCTATACTTCGTGCATTTGTCGCACCAGTTTTATGTTTCTTGCGTTTATCGCATCAGATTTATATTTCGTGCCTTTGTTGCACCAGATTTATATTTTGTGCATTACGATTGCACCTGACTTCGATTTGATGCCTTTCGGTATGTCGATTTTGATTGTGATATTGATGTGGATTCTTGCACTCCGTGCTTTTGACTGGACTTACGCATATTCGACGTTGCTATTGGATTTTGTGATTCCGTGCATATTGAGTGCGCAGGGTCTAGATTTTCTTTCGTGCATGATGGATGCACCGATTTGGATTTTCGCGCATGTTGGGCGCATGTTTTGAGATACGATTTTGGGGCACACCAGATGCACTAAATCGAGATTCTTCGTGCATGACAGATGCACCTGTTTTGGCTGTCAGGCACACATGTTGCTTATGACAGATGCTTCGTGTTCACCCGTTGCACCTAGATGTTGTTTTGTGCACATGTTTAGCGCATATATGGATTTTGATTTCCGTGCGCGTCAGACGCACAAGGTGGTGTTATGTGCATTTTTGGAATTTATTCCTTTTGGAGCAGTACATTTTTATGATGTGGGATATTTGCTTTCATACTGAGCAGGACTAGTCAGTGGACAGTGCCAGGATATATTTTGCATGCATCGATAGTTATCGAAGGGATTTCCGAAAAGCGAGCTATAGTCTCAGTATATACCTACGTGTCCGATATGACACAAAACGTTTTAAAAACAAGGAAACCCTTCTGATTATTTTCAAAATGGTGGAACGTGCTTATTAAACAAAGGATATATATACACATATATAGTTATTTTCTTATGAGAAACGTCCGCCACTGTGCAGTGTTACGCGCATCGCACAGCGACTTAAAAAGATTTGGCATACATTTGCATCAGCTATTTACATGTATAGATTGGATGTCAACATGTATAGTCTGATCCATATCATATTGATTTTGTATTGGATTTGACATTGTGTCGTTACCATGACTCCGATGATTGCGGATGCTTGATGGAGTGTTGCTTTTGAGTTATCTGCTCAGTACTCATGCGCATGCATTGCGCTATGATGTTTTATGTATAGATGATTTCGGAGCCCCGATGACTTGGAATTTGTATTGAAATATTTTAGTATTTGGGGGTTTAAATTTAAATTCGGGGACCGAATTTCTTTAAGGGGGGTAGATTGTAACGTCTTCAAAATAATAAAATATGATTTTTGGGAAATTTTATAATTTAATATTATTTTAATGAATATTTTAATATTCTGGTATAATTAAATACAGATAAATGGGGAAAAATTATGGAAAATTCTAAAATAAGGTATTTTAAGGAATTGCCTCGTTTTCTGTGCATGCCCTCATTTCCTCTAGTTTTGACCCTGAGTATGTCTAGTTTTGACTGATTCCATCTAGGGTGAAATCTGGGTTGATTTTCCTATGTTGGTGTATGTTTTACGACTTGATTTAGCATGGATTTTGGTATTTGGTGATTCATTCCTGTCGGATGGCGTTTGGACGTCAACGACAAGTGGATATTGATTGTGTTTACATGCTAGTCGATAGGTTTTTACCTATGCGGGTAGCGTGTGCTATTTTGGTTTCCGATGTGATTTTCATGTGCTTTAGCGTTGTGATATACTTGTAGGTACCCTACGAGATGTTGAGGCAAAGAAGATGAAGATGGCGACATCGGCACCGACACATGAGAAGCAAGGTGAGTAGATTTATATCTACGGGGATAAGTCGGGTGGATGGCGTATAGCACCCCCGCAGTCCGTGGTGTTGTATACGAATACGTATACACACGTATATTATTATGTGTGGTTAGGATCATTGATAGTAATAATGGTATTCTTGATGCTGAGATCTTTGGGTGTAGTATAGTGCGAACCCTAGGGTAGCGATTGCACTCATACCTATACTTACCCTTATATTTACACACATTCTTGCATTCATTCTCTCATATGTTGGTGCGTATATCTACACATGGGTATGGGACTATGTGTTCATATACGGGTTTGGTGATGATACGTGGGTTTGAGGTGTTACTTGATGTGAGGCCGTGAGATCGGCTGTGTGACACAGTCGCCTTTTGAGTTGCGATATGATAGTTTAGCGGGCCTTTGGACATGTGCTTTACCCGCATTCATATTTTTATAGATGGTATCGATTTGTACTAGACTTACAGTAGTACCCCAGATGTGTGATCTGATGATGGTGATACCTGATATGTGATGAGATAATGTGACATTGACCCCTACCCAGCTATTGGGATGCCATACGACGATTTACCGTACGAGCCGATATTGATGATAGATCCGCCCTCATGATTCGAGGATAACTTACGATATGTTATTGAGGCGAGATCACCGACTATCATATCTATACTTATATATTGACTCAGATTAGGTGGTTTCATACCCCTCTGGTCCAGATTTCTTAGTGGGCATTGGACTAGACCGAGTCATACCTATTTCAAAAGTAACGAATCGGGGATATTTTAAAGATAAGCAGAAGGGTTATACGGATATTTTCAAATGATGCATCTTTTCTTAAAACACCGTAGCCCTTACATTACCAAAAGCCCTGATTCGTCTTATTTCAAAAGGCAAGGTTACATGACATATCTTGTGAGGCAGGTTCTGTGTTTTGCGTTGATTATTCGTTTCCGCATTATTCCTGCTATCTGCATTGCATCGCTTGTATTGTTGTGATATTCAGTCATGCTGCTAGGACACCAGCACCATTATCGATGATGCATATGCTCCACGTACACTTGTTGCCAGCTCACACACTTATCATCGATAATTGCCATGTCACTACACTGTAGTACTATTGCATTCAGTATATGATCCTTGCATGACATGATGATGTACATACATTCCTTCACATGTAGCATGCTTCATGCTTGATTTTACGCATTGAGATATGTTGTTTCTATGATATTTTTGGATTTGGGAACCGAGGGTGTTTTAAAAAGAGAATATATCATTACTTTAAAAACCCGGTTACCCTTGATATGATATTTCAGTGCGTCCACCATGTGTTTTCTCGGTGCTGAGAGCGACATGTGTAACCCGAATCGAGGAGTGGATGAGCCGATTGCGGGTACATGGTGGACCCGGTATGGTTCCCCTCGGCAAGATGATCGATGAGCTTTGCCGATTGAGCCTGGAGGCGGGCGAGCACCTACCGGTGATTGGTTGGACCTGGCGGTTATCCGGAGGATACCGACCAGAGTCGATAGATGTTTGGGTATACTGCCGGGGCCGAGGGCCGATACCGCAGACAGAGCCCGCGGGCCGATCCGGACTGACGGAGCCCGATATATGAGGATTTACGTGCCGATGCTGGGCACGGTTTTCATGATGTTTTCGGGTGTCGATGCTGGGCACCCTGGTTCCATGATTTTGATGTGTCGCGAGGGACACGGGTGGATTATATCCTCATATTTCCATGCACAGGTTATGATATTTACTTGCATGATGGTTATTGTCAGTGGATGACGAGTGGACAGGATCCACGTGTGTGCAGATTTGATTACATTGATCATACCTCATATTCTTGACATGCTATTACCTGAGGCACTAGCACGAGCTCTTGGCATTACACTCATGTATAGAGATTACATTGCCAGTTTAGCATGTTTCAGCTTTATTCATATTGAGGTTTATTTATATCTGATCGTATTGACCTAGGATGGGTCATGCATTCGATCTCTGCTTGTAGATATATCTCTATTCACGAGTTGGCAAGTCACCCCCGTTGTGCCCCAGTCCTTGCAGGTTTTTGCCGTACAGATTCCATAGCGGCATTTCTGGCACACTGCTTCCTTATGGGTGACTTGCTTGGTTAGGTGGGTTCTTTTGTATCAGAACCGCCATTGTTCATGTATCATTTATTGTATCTAGAATTTCCATCAACCAAAACTTGTATATTGTTTCAGACTTAGAAAACAGTGTTGTTTTATTTCGACCTTAGAGTCGCGCTAGTAGTATTACGGTTTTCTGGCTGTTTTGAGTTTCTTTTTTTGGGTTTTGATCCTCGCCCTTTGGCGTTGTATATTATTATTGCTTGCGTGGTTGTGATCGTCGATGGACGAAGAGCTAGCTCCCGCTTGGGGATGCCTTTTATCATTTCATATATATTATTCTTGTTGTACCCCGTTCGGGGCCGGTTTTTACAAAGGAAACTCTGCCGAAATTTTCAGGAAAGGTTACACATTTTAAAAAAATGCATATTCGGCTTAGTTATTTAAAAACTTTGATTTCCAAACATGATTTCCTTACTTTTCAAAAACAGTTTTCCTTATTTACTCTTTAAATGGTTTTAGATTGCTGGGCTTTTGGCTTACTTGGATCAGATGGGGTCCTATAGACTTCATATGGTTCAAGGGGCAGTCACGTGCTCTTTCGGGTCGTGACTACACTGTGCCTTGACTATGGTCAACAAACACAGCACGAATACTAAGTACTCTACTTCCTAAAATGACGGAGGGTTGCGAATGTTTTTTAATAAAACCTTTAACGCTTTGAACTTGATCTCGTTGCGGAATCAAATGGTTTTTAAATGGAATGTTTTTGAGGCTTTTCTAGTTTTGCTAAAGGGGTCACTCCCGGTGAAAGGATCGTCGGCCCTTTCCTCATCGAATAAGGTGCAAGATATATCATATATACCGCTGTGCAAAGCAAAAACTATAGAAGCAATCAAAAGACAAACCGAGGGTTGTAGCATCTGCAGTTATTGCTAAAGGAGTCACTCCCGGTGAAGCGATCTCGGTCCTTTCCTTATCGAATAAGGTGCAGTATGTTCTACAAGGAACACCGCGATGGAAAGTAAGAACTGTAGATACCTATTTTATTTTGAAATTCGATTCCACAACATCTTTTAGGTTTATTTTCTTTCATTAATCACATTAATGAATATCCCATCATTTTAAGTCCACCTAAACATCACAGATAAATATAACGTACGCTTATGCCAACCGTATTCGCCTCGATGTCCCGTCTGCACCGTTAGGTTGGTAACTAACGGCAGAGCGAGGCAGGGCTAGCGCGGGTGTAAAACATAAGCAACGTCTATATAATATATCATATATACTATATACAATATCTATCTGAACATATCACATGATCACATCACAGATAACGCAGCAAAAAATTTCATATGAAATATTGGATATACTAGGACGTCCGTGTTTTTAATACGAGCCAGTATAAAACACGGATTCCACGGTCGTGATGAATAGCCAAACCCACACCCCTAGACCCCTACGAGAGCGGCAAGCAACCCAACCAATTCTAGAGTTAGGAGACCCGGATTCGACTCCTCGAGTTGGTCTCCCACTGGACTCCAGAACCCAGTTACTTGTGCCCTCCTCCTTGGGTCTATCCTAGTGCGGAAAAGTAAATAATATACAAAAGGTGACATCTTCCGCAACCTGGAAGTGCCCCAATAAAAGAATATTACATACAAGTTTTTACATGAATGAAAATGAAAAACACTCATCTCACATAAAAACCCCCGGCTATTCAAACACGATGATCCAATATAACATTTCCAGGAACACATAACATCACATGTCATCAACGTAAGTAAATATGCGCATCCCAATTGTCGTTGACATATAGCAACGAAACCGACGATATCACATATTACACTTACGGTCACAGAAAAGAAAGTGTAAAACTACAACAGTTGGAATCCGCAAACTTTTTAGACATCGCATGCCTAACCATCTAAATCCCTTAGACATCACATGCCTAACATTTATAAACCCCGCATTTTAGTCTCATTATCGAAAACACTTTTCAATATTGTTAGTGTATATGCCCTAGAGGCCATTACTGTATCATACTAGTATGTATATTACTTGATGGAAGCTTGGGATATTCACAGTTGTACAGACAATCTTGCTCAATATAGTAGTATGCTACTTGGTTTGTCTCTGCTTTAATGTGTACTTGTGTGTTTATTTATTATATCACCTATACGCATTAGTAGAGCCCTTAGGATCATTGCTTGATTACCGGCGTTGTGATGGCGATCACACTCGTGGGGGCTGGGTAATCTACAAGCACATCCTTATACACGTCCCAAGTCGTGGGAGTTTCGAGATAGGGCATCGATGCTCCGGAGTAGACTAGCGTATGCGCTTCTCATCCCAGCACGGGAGACGGTCTGTCCCACAGCCGTCGGTACGTCGTACTTGAGATAGTATGCGGGTGCTCGTTGGGTTACGAGTACACTGGACAGGACTCGTCGGGAACTGATGGTTGGTATTATACCTATCGTCAGTTATCAGTTCCCAGGTGACATGAGTACAGCTTAGTCCGCTGACTTGACACTGTCACTTCGCCTCGAGTGTGTTCCCACTGTTCTTTGATTGCTACCCTACCACGGCTCTACTGAGTCGTGCAAACAGGTAGTAGTTGGGAGCAGTCCCGAAGCACTTGGAGGCAGTGACGGTTAGACAGGATTCGTCTCTCCCGGTATTGGGGGTTGACATCGCGCTGTGTCTAGGAGAGCCATTACACAAGTAGTCCCTGGCCAGGGCAAGCGAGATGTACTGGTAGGTTCCAGTGTTATCTCAGGGTGTTCTGGGCTTCACTCCGACACGACTTGCACCGCTATTAGGGGTCTGACGCTTGCCGCCCCCTAGGCCCGACATGCGATGTATCAGACGAACAGACCGGACTGTACGGGGATTGTCACATACAGACTCAGTAGGAGTTCGGATGGGTTTACCTCATCGGCCTTCTTATCGACATCTACCTGGGGACCGTTACGTACAGCTAGTGCCGCTTGCGGTCTGTGGTTAAACCCACTGCCAGCGTAGTGTCGAGTCTTTAGAGTCCCACACAGAGAGTTTCCCTGCAGTGAGCGAAACGTGTAGAGGCCGTATGGTCTTACGGCAGGGCTGCGATCACTTACGTACACTTGTGTGCGTGTGGTGTTCGGGCAGGCAATACTAGTGGGCTTTGGTTTAAGCCGGATCCTAGTATTGCATGGATGGATTTGTTTTGTCTTCTGCGCATCCGCATTCTACGGAATACGGATGCAGGTGTGTATGCACAGTTTTCTGGAGCGATGAAGGAGGAGGTGCCTCATTAGGGTTTTGGCAGATGGTTCGGCCAAAACCGCTATGTGGCAGGCTCATTAGGGTTTTGACAGTTGATTCGGTCAAAACCATTTTGAGGCGGACTCATTAGGGTTTCGACAGTTCGTTTGGTCAAAACCATTATGAGCCGGGGACATTATTTACTAATCCTTTCATTGATAATTTTGTTATGGCTAATTACATTGACCATTTGACCATCTTGACTTTGTTGACCATTTGACCAAAGTTGACTTGGATCTTCTTAGAAGATCTAAAGTATTCTTTGGTTTTCTTTTTCTTTAGTTATGATAATGGTCATGTCATTTGTAGCCATCACCTTTATCTTGATGGGATTAGTAATGATAATGTTTTGTGCATTATTTGCAACCATGGTTGTTTTTCTTTTGTTCATAATATTATTCTCATTCTCTCTCTTGAAATGAGAAGCTCCATGGTTGCTAGAAAACTCCTTCTTCTTCCACCTCTTGATTTCTCCTTTGATCTCATGTGTTGAGAGAAAAAGGATTTCACTTGACAAATACATCCATACATCTTCTCTACACATCCTAGGGCTTCTAGATTAGCAATCTCCTTGCCCTATTTACCTCGGCTAGAGGTGGAGCTCGGTGTACATCTCTCGGGTGGATCGTCTTCGACTCAAGGAGGCCGCGGAGGTGACCGAAGTCCGGATCAACCATTGAGCAAGCAAAGAGAAGAACAACAAGAAGAGAAGAACATCAAAGAAGAACAACAACAACAAGAGAAGGAGTTCAAGTTGAGGTATAACCCCTAACCGAGTAGATACAACTCATGTTAGGTTGCTAGTGTATTGTTTAGCAAAGATCCGGCTTTTACGGTCCATGTTACAAAGATCAGAAATTTTTTTGTTTTACCGTTTCCGCAACCCCGTAAGTACCGGGAGAGGTAACGTGGACCTAACAGTGGTATCAGAGCCTAACTAAACATAAACTAGCTTGGTAGTAAAGTGTATCGAAGTTCGAAACGGAAAAATCAAAAAAACCAAGTTATAAAAACCTGAGTTTCTGTTAAATTTTTTTCTGGTCAAAACAAAATTTGTTATACTCCAAAAATCATCTCAGGGTTTTTAGAAGAAAGCCACCAAAAACGAGCCAGTAACTCGACCAAAGCGCCGCGTTTCCGCGGCAATAGCAAGCTATTGCCGCGGAACCGCGGCCACCTTGGTGAGTTGCTGGGTCGTTTTTGGTGCAGAGTGTTTCTGACATGGTTTTAGGATTTTTAAGATATATTATATGTGCCCAGATTTTCCAGAATAGAAATTTGTTTTTGGCGGCCTATAATTCCGTATTTTTTCCGAACTTCACTACACTTTGACTATGTTGGTTATATCTGTGATGTTCTTATGTATTGAACGTCGGCTAATCGTTATATGTCGATTAGTCGGGGTTATACATATCTGTGATCTGTGATTGTTGTTGATGGTTTGTGTATATGAACTTGTTGGATTGTCGCGGATGAATAGCCGGGGTGGATGTGAGATGAGAGTTTCTTTTTCTTTCATTCATGTAATAAATTTGTAAATTGATGTAATATTATTTGTTTGGCCGCACAACCGGGTCGGGGTTGTAGCCGTCATTGTATAATTCTTTTTACTGTTTTTGCTCCTAGGATAGACCCATGGAGGGGGTGCACAAACTACCGGGTAGCTCGAAGTACCGAGTGGCCTACTCATGGCATTGAGGGAGGTTGCTTCGCTTCGGGTACTTGGCGGGTAGTTTGCTGCACCCGTAGGGGTCTTGGGTAGGGTATTGGCTATTCATCGCGACCGTGTAATCCGTTTTTTCGTTGCAGGCTCGAACGAATCGCGGGTTCCTAGTATATCCAAAGTGTTCATCTGTGATCTGTAATGTCTATCATTGCTATATTTATAACTATTTAGGCGTTGCTTATGTTTTACAGCCGCGCTAGCCCAGCCCCCGCTCTGTCGTTAGTTAAGTAACCTAACGGGTGATGACGGGGCCCCGTGGCGAATGCGAATGGCATAAGCGTACGTCATATTTTGGTTGTTTTCTGCAATGGTAGGATTTAAATGATGGGACGCATTAAAAGAACTAATGCAAGAAAATAAACCTAAAAGACGTTGTTGGAACAATTTTTCAAAAAGCTGTTATTGCAAGGACGTTCATTTTTGTTTTGCATCGCGGTATTCGGTTGTGAATGCCCAGCACCTGAGTCGACGAGGCAAGGGCCGAGATCCCTTAACCGGGAGTGACCCCTTAGACAAAAGTTTGCGTCAGGGTAATAACTTCACTATAGTCGATTATTCTTGCTTTGCATCGAGGTATTCAGTTTGGAATATCCTGCACCTCATTCGACGAGGAAAGAGCCGAGATCCCTTCACAGGGAGTGACCTCTTTAGCAAAAGTTTTCGCCACTATATTTTCAAAAAGATTATCAGGTTCCTTCAACGATATCAAGTTCATTACGTTAACGGGTTTTTCGCCAAAAACCCAGACGTAGCCCTCCGTCGTTTCAGATAATTAATACTTAGTATTCGTGCTGCGTTTGTTGATTATTCGTCAAGACACAGTGAACGGTAGCTGAGTAATAATTCTCTGTTGCACTGATAGATGCGATTGGTTAGGACGGTCGCATGATTTTGTTGATTATTCGTCAAGGATCATGCGGGCGGGTCTAATGCAATCCTGGATAACGACGGGTTGAACTTGACTAGGACCTTTTGATTTGTTGATTATTCGTCAAGGTCACTTGGGTTCTAGGGGCAAAAACCACATCGGGAGTTTTAAAAGAACTGAAACTTGCAGATTTAGCATACCTTCTGGAGTGTGGTGACTAGAGTGGATTCCATCTAGGTTATCACACAATGACAGTTGGATCCCGATCCCACTGATGAGTTGGATTACTCTCGGGAGATTATTTCACTTAACGATCAATGCTATAAACCTAGTAGGTGTCTAGAAAGGTGTTAGCGGGGTTACGCCCCTAGGGAAAAGAGGTTCTTTAATTAAGGAACTTCGCGAAAGCGTTGGAAAACCTCCCTCGAAGTACCGACACTAGCCTGGCTGAAAGGTTAAGCAAGTATTGTGACGTGAATTAAAACCCGTCTAGTTCTTCTTTTAAAAGGTTTTAAGAAGAATTTGAGTAAACAGTGGGAGACATCCTGGTTAGATAAATTAATAAACCAATCTAATCTTGCAAGAGCATACGCTGAGTGTTTCTTTTCTCTCTCTCCAGGCAGCAACCTTTTCACGCCCTAATCAAGATAATAAAATGTATCGCTTGACCGATCCGAATTCTTATTCGGGACTGGGGAAAGTTGGTTCAGCTCTAACTTGTGACAACAGTCATGAGTATGACAATGGGAAAGGGGATTGTATGAATTTCCAGAATACCCAGTTGAAGAAGAAGCATGGTTTTGCATCTACTTCAGGTGTTCTTGTAATTGAGAACTGTTTTACGGTCAGCCCTACCTCCTGGGTGCTTGATACCTGATCAGGATCTCATATCTGTAATTTATTGCAGGGACTGAGAAAAAGTAGGAAAGTTGCACCGGGTGATATGTCGCTCAGAGTAGCGAACGGAGCACAAGTTAATGCGGCAGCCGTCGGTGAATATCACCTAGTATTGCCAAATGGCAAGACTATGATTTTGAACGATTGCTACTATGTACCCTCCATGGTTTGCAACATCATATCAGTTTCTTTACTCGATAAAGATGGATATAACTTTGTTCTTGAAAAGTATATCATGAACATTTACCTTCATAAGGTACTGGTTGCAGAGGGTACACTGTGTAATGGTATCTACGTTCTAAATCAGAATACAGTTCTCAATATACAAAACACACGCAAGAGGAAGAATTCAGATACGAATGAATCCTACTTGTGGCATTGTAGACTTGGTCATGTCGGAGAGAAAAGACTGAGTAAGTTGCATAAAGATGGACTCTTGGATGCGTTCGAGTTTTCATCTTATGAAACTTGTCAGTCTTGTCTCAAAGGGAAGATGACCAAATCTCCGTTCACCGGACATGGAGAAAGAGCAGCAGAGCTCTTGGGACTCGTACATAGTGATGTATGTGGTCCGATGTCTATACATGCAAGGGGTGGGTTCTCGTACTTCATCACATTCACTGACGATCTCTCTAGGTTCGGATATGTGTATCTATTGAAACACAAATCTGAAGCTTTTGAGAAATTCAAGGAATTCAGAAAGGAAGTAGAGAACCAGACAGGCAAAAGTATCAAGATCCTCCGGTCTGACAGGGGAGGGGAGTACTTAAGCACGGAATTCCTAGATTACTTAAAAGAGAATGGTATTCTCTCTCAGCTTACTCCTCCTTATACACCACAGCACAACGGTGTATCGGAGCGGAGGAATCGTACCCTATTGGATATGGTTCGCTCCATGATGAGTAGTGTTGAATTACCTCTTTCATTCTGGGGACATGCGCTTCAGACAGCGGCATACCTTTTGAATCAAGTTCCATCCAAATCTGTGCCTAAAACTCCGTATGAAATATGGAGCAGTAAGAAACCATGTCTGAAGTTTATTAAGATATGGGGTTGTCCGGCCTATGTGAAAACACAGAAACCGGACAAGTTAGAGGCACGGTCAGTTCTCTGTAAATTTGTGGGATATCCTAAAGACTCACTAGGATATCTGTTCTACCACACTGCGGAACAGAAGGTGTTTGTATCTCGCCACGCTACCTTCTTAGAAAGGGAGTTTCTTGCAAAAGAAGCTAGTGTGAGTTCGGTAGAACTGGAAGAAATTCAGCGACCACAAAATGTAACTGAAAATTTAGAGGAACCGCTAGATTCAATGACCCCAAACGAACCTCAGCCACTCCACAGATCTGGTAGGATTTCTCATCCGCCCGAGAGATACTACGGTTTTCTCATAGACGGGGATCGAGAGGATTGCATCTTGGAAGAAGATGACCCTACCAGTTTCAGGCAGGCCATTATCAGTAGGGACTCTGATAAGTGGCAGGAAGCAATGCAATCCGAAATGGAGTCCATGTACGCCAATAAAGTGTGGACCTTGGATATTGCTCCACCTGGGGTAAAACCCGTTGGATGAAAATGGATCTACAAAAGGAAACTTGGTGTAGATGGGCAGGTGGAAACCTATAAAGCTAGACTCGTTGCAAAAGGTTTTCGTCAAAGACCTGGTTTGGACTATGACGAGGCTTTTTCTCCGGTGGCTATGCTCAAATCCATTCGGATCCTACTTTCCATTGCTGCCTTCCATGACTATGAAATCTGGCAGATGGATGTTAAGACGGCTTTCCTAAACGGTTGTTTGGAAGAGTGCGTTTACATGGATCAACCAGAAGGTTTCGTAGACAGTGGGAGCAGCGGAAGGGTGTGCAAGTTGCTTAAATCCATTTATGGATTAAAGCAGGCATCGCGGAGCTGGAACATCTGTTTTGATGAGGCAATCAAGGAATTTGATTTCATCAAGAACGAAGATGAACCCTGTGTATATAAGAAGATTGTAGGACGAACTGTCGTTTTCCTAGTCTTGTACGTGGACGACATTCTTTTGATAGGAAATGATATTCCTATGCTACAATCGGTCAAGCTATTTTTGTCACAAAGGTTCTCCATGAAGGACCAGGGTGATGCCTCGTACATTCTGGGGATCAAGATCCATAGAGATAGATCCAAGAGACTATTGGGACTTTCGCAGTCCAGGTACATAGAGACCGTACTAAAGAGATTTAGTATGGAGGGTTCCAAGCGCGGTAACATACCCGCATTGCACGGAATTACCCACTCCAAGAAGATGTCTCCTAAGACTGACGAGGAGAGGGTTAGCATGAGCACTATACCCTACGCTTCGGCGGTAGGATCTATAATGTATGCGATGCTATGTACAAGACCAGATGTAGCTTACGCGTTGAGCGCGGTAAGCAGGTATCAGTCAGACCCAGGGGAGGACCACTGGACAGCAGTGAAGAACATTCTCAAGTACCTGAGAAGGACTAAGGAGATGTTCCTGGTTTACGGTAATGGAGACCTCAGGGTCGAGTCCTTTGCCGATTCAAGCTTCCAGAGTGACAAAGATGACAGCAAGTCTGTCTTGGGTTTTGTGTTTACCCTCAACGGAGGGGCGGTATGTTGGAGGAGTTTCCAAGCAGGATACCGTCGCAGACTCGACGATGGAGGCTGAATACATTGCTGCAAGCGATGCCGCAAAAGAGGCGGTCTGGATAAAGAAGTTCATTAGTGAACTTCAGGTGGTTCCGTCCATTGTTGACCCAATACCTTTGTATTGCGATAATAATGGGGCTATAGCATTAGCGAAGGAACCAAGGTCCCATCAGAAATCCAGGCACATCTTAAGGCGGTATCACCTGATCAGGGAGATCATTGATCGACAGGAGATCGAGGTGCGGAGAGTGGACACAAAGGACAACACTGCGGACCCATTCACGAAGGCTTTACCCCAGACTCAGTTCGAGCGGCTGATCGAGATGATAGGTCATCGATACGCCAGTACATGGCCTTAGTGCAAGTGGGAGATTGTTAGTGTATATGCCCTAGAGGCCATTACTGTATCATACTGGTATGTATATTACTTGATGGAAGCTTGGGATATTCACAGTTGTACAGACAATCTTGCTCAATATAGTAGTATGCTACTTGGTTTGTCTCTGCTTTAATGTGTACTTGTGTGTTTATTTATTATATCACCTATACGCATTAGTAGAGCCCTTAGGATCTTTGCTTGATTACCGGCGTTGTGATGGCGATCCACTCGTGGGGGCTGGGTAATCTACAAGCACATCCTTATACACGTCCCTAGTCATGGGAGTATCGAGAGAGGGCATCGATGCTCCGGAGTAGACTAGCGTATGCGCTTCTCATCCCAGCACGGGAGACGGTCTGTCCCACAGCCGTCGGTACGTCGTACTTGAGATAGTATGCGGGTGCTCGTTGGGTTACGAGTACACTGGACAGGACTCGTCGGGAACTGATGGTTGGTATTATACCTATCGTCAGTTATCAGTTCCCAGGTGACATGAGTACAGCTTAGTCCGCTGACTTGACACTGTCACTTCGCCTCGAGTGTGTTCCCACTGTTCTTTGATTGCTACCCTACCACGGCTTTACTGAGTCGTGCAAACAGGTAGTAGTTGGGAGCAGTCCCGAAGCACTTGGAGGCAGTGACGGTTAGACAGGATTCGTCTCTCCCGGTATTGGGGGTTGACATCGCGCTGTGTCTAGGAGAGCCATTACACAAGTAGTCCCTGGCCAGGGCAAGCGAGATGTACTGGTAGGTTCCAGTGTTATCTCAGGGTGTTCTCGGCTTCACTCTGACACGACTTGTACCGCTATTAGGGGTCTGACGCTTGCCCACCCCCCTAGGCCCGACATGCGATGTATCAGACGAACAGACCGGACTGTACGGAGATTGTCACATACAGATTCAGTAGGAGTTCGGATGGGTTTACCTCATCGGCCTTCTTATCGACATCTACCTGGGGACCGTTACGTACAGCTAGTGCCGCTTGCGGTCTGTGGTTAAACCCACTGCCAGTGTAGTGTCGAGTCTTTAGAATCCCACATAGAGAGTTTCCCTACACCTGAGCGAAACGTGTAGAGGCCGTATGGTTTTACGGCAGGGCTGCGATCACTTACGTACACTTGTGTGCGTGTGGTGTTCGGGCAGGCAATACTAGTAGGCTTTGGTTTAAGCCGGATCCTAGTATTGCATGGATGGATTTGTTTTGTCTTCTGCGCATACCACATTCTACGGAATACGGATGCAGGTGTGTATGCACAGTTTTCTGGAGCGATGAAGGAGGAGGTGCCTCATTAGGGTTTTGGCAGATGGTTCGGCCAAAACCGCTATGTGGCAGAGCTCATTAGGGTTTTGACAGTTGATTCGGTCAAAAACCATTTTGAGGCGGACTCATTAGGGTTTCGACAGTTCGTTTGGTCAAAACCATTATGAGCCGGGGACATTATTTACTAATCCTTTCATTAATAATTTTGTTATGGCTAATTACATTGACCATTTGACCTTCTTGACTTTGTTGACCATTTGACCAAATTTGGCTTGGATCTTCTTAGAAGATCTAAAGTATTCTTTGGTTTTCTTTTTCTTTAGTTATGATAATGGTCATGTCATTTGTAGCCATCACCTTTATCTTGATGGGATTAGTAATGATAATGTTTTGTGCATTATTTGCAACCATGGTTGTTTTTCTTTTGTTCATAATATTATTCTCATTCTCTCTCTTGAAATGAGAAGCTCCATGGTTGCTAGAAAACTCCTTCTTCCTCCTCTTGATTTCTCCTTTGATCTCATGTGTTGAGAGAAAAAGGATTTCACTTGACAAATACATCCATACATCTTCTCTACACATCCTAGGGCTTCTAGATTAGCAATCTCCTTGCCCTAGTTACCTCGGCTTGAGGTGGAGCTCGGTGTACATCTCTCGGGTGGATCGTCTTCGACTCAAGGAGGCCGCGGAGGTGACCGAAGTCCGGATCAACCATTGAGCAAGCAAAGAGAAGAACAACAAGAAGAGAAGAACATCAAAGAAGAACAACAACAACAAGAGAAGGAGTTCAAGTTGAGGTATAACCCCTAACCGAGTAGATACAACTCATGTTAGGTTGCTAGTGTATTGTTTAGCAAAGATCCGGATTTTACGGTCCATGTTACAAAGATCAGAAAAAATTTTGTTTTACCGTTTCCGCAACCCCGTAAGTACCGGGAGAGGTAACGTGGACCTAACAAATATCTATTCGGGCAATTCAAACAAGATTCCCGATATACTGAATGAATGCTCATCGCAAACTTCAGTAGACGGTCGCAACCCCCGATACCGTCGAAGAAGTGCACTAAGGCGGAACAACCGCTGCCGCGAGCACCCGAACGGATGCTTTTTGGCGACGGGGTTCTCCTACAGTCACTTGGTCGGGGCTATGGGGTGTAGCTGTCTATTAAGTTTACCCGGCGAGTATCCGTGTAATCAACGTGATTGCGACGGACTTTTGATCACATCAAAATCTCGTGGCAACCAATCAAGGCTAAACTGCTATGTTTATAACATCCAAATCAGTTATCTCATAACTACTTGTGAATTCCAAATATTGTATCACATTCCAGATAAATAGAAAAATGTTAAACTTTTTGATCGAACATTCTAACACCCAAGTTTTCCCGAAACAGCTTAACACATGAAATAAGTTTAAAAACATCCACTTCATGCCACAGTAGCAAGGGTCCAGCCGTAGAAGGGTCAAGCCAACGCCTCACATGTGGCACGCCGTACTGCCCCAAACCCTAAGGTTCAAAGGGCAGTTCAAGACGGTCACATAATCGAGTTAAGGTTTGTTGTCTTCTAGAGGGTTCATCGCGTTACTTGCACTACTTAGAACGTTCTTAAACCACGGAAAAATCCAACACTTGGAAATTTTTGTAGGGATCCTAGGCACACAAATGAGGTCTCACATGGCATCAACCATGCCAATTCAAAATTTTATAAGTGCCGAGAAACCCTAATACGGATCGTTGACTAGAGATTAGGCGAAACATGCAACTAGTTAACAACTTAATTAAGTGAAGAGACTACAACCTTTGTAGATCCGATCCTCCACCTCCATAGCTCCATGATGAAGTCCCTCCGCTGTACCCATCGGATCCTGGACTCTCGCGGTGGTTTCATCGAAGAGATGATCCGGCTAGGTCGTCGACTTCGATGCCGAAGATGATCTACGTCGAGGCAACACAAGATCAAGCTCCCACTTCACCAAGTCGTGAAACTTGTGAAGAAAACACCCTATACTACATGGCAAGTGGTAGAGGATGAAGAAATAGGAAGTGGGTTCACTTTAGAATTGGATTTCTCACTCTTTTTCTCAAGTTACCATTGAAGCTTGCAAGCTTTTTCTCTTGAAGAAGAAGAGGAAGAAGAAAAAGAATATGATAAGAATTGTTGGAAAATAGAAAATAAGTCATTCTTATCATATTAGCAACCATGGTTAAGTGTAGAGAATAAACTAGGGTTAGGTTGAATGGTTGGGGTTAAGCATGAAACAAAAATGGTGGACTTATTCAAAGCTTCATGAAGCTTCAACTAGCAAACAAAGAAAGCCACCATGATTTATTTATCTTTCAAAAATGAATAAATTAATAAATGAATAGATAAGTTAAATCAAAACCCTAACCATTAACATAACCATGGTTTAATTCTTTACACAAACCCAAGTTTGCATGTATCATCAAACATGATACAAACAAGTGCACAAAAGTATATCACATATACAACTTGTGTATTTCAAGTTAGAAAATCCATTTAAAAACGAACAAATACAAGTTAATGCAAAGTAATATATCAAATATATAATTATGCATTAAATCATTAAATCAATACTTGATTTAACGATCCGGTCATATCGCATAAAACCGACTAATATCCAATGCATCGGCTTATCGAATCAATCCTTGATTCGATAACTAGGTTATATCGCATACAACCAATTGATACATTCATCGCGAGAATAGAATATGGTATCACATACACGCATTATTCTCGGTCCCGCACATATCTCATATGCGCTCCTATTTCGTTTCGCTTGAGCCAGGAAACCTCTGTGTAGGACTCTAAAGACTCGTCAATACGCCGGCAGCAGGTGATGATCATATCAAACACCCACAAGCCGCAAGCAGTCTGCTAAACGTAACGGCTACCCAGGTATTGAACGATCAGAAGATTGACGAGCAAGCCCGCTCACACTCCTGTGAATCCAACCAGTAACACTTACCGTACAGTCCGGTCTGTTCGTCTGATATGTCGCATATCTCGCGTAGGGGTGGTAAATGTCAGACCCCAGCAGCTCGATAAGTCATGTCGATATGAGGTCTATAACAGTTCGAGAAACTACTGGTAACACTTACCAGTAAATCTCTGCAACCCTGGCCAGGGATTTCCGGTTATAGCCAATCGAACACAGCGCAACATCAACTCCCTATACCGGGAGAGACGAATCCCCTCCTATCGCTCATTGCCTCCATGTGATTCGAGACTGTACCCAAAAACCACCGTTTTGCACGCCCTCTTGGACGTGGTAAGGTGGAAATCAAAGCACAGTGGGAATCACAGAAGACTCTATGACGATCTCGGGTCTACAGACTAACCTGTACCAGTGTCACCAGAGAACTGTCATCTAACGTAAGGTATAATACCATCTGGGAGTTCTCGGCGAGTCCGTCCAGTGTACCCAGTCTCCACTGAGCACCAGTATATCATCTCTGATGTCAAACACCAATGGATATGGGATCATCCATTGCCCATCTGTATGGGTCGAGAAGGTATACGCTAGTCTACTCTGGTATATCGATGCCCCGTCTCGATACACCCACGACTAGGGACCTTGAAGGATGTACTTGTGGACTACCATGTCCCCACTAGTATGATCTGCATCATAGTCCAGGTAGCCAAGTATACATACTAAGGGCTTTACCAACATGTAACAGAGAGACAATTAGTATACACGTTAAGGCAAAGAGTAACCAGATAGCATACTATCATGTCGAGCAAGAAAGTCCTCCCTATATATGTCCCAGCATCCACTACAATATACATCCTATGTACAGTAATGGCCTCTAGGGCATACATATAAGTAACAATCTCCCACTTGCACTAGGGCCATCTGTACCAGTGGTTGCAGTATCTCATACTCAACCATCCCATGAAAGTCTCTCTCTGGGAAAAGGCCTTTGTGAGTGGATCCGACCGTGTTGTCCTCTGAGTCTACTCTCCTATCCTCGATCACCCTAGAGATCATCTATCTCCATGATCAGGTGATGCTGCCTCAGAATACGTCTGGGTCACTGATGGGACCGGGGTTCCTAGGCCTAAGCCACAACTCCATTGTCTCACAATGGTAGGAACAAAGTTCATCTCATGAACCAATATACACCCAGACTTCCTCTTTGGGAGCATCTTAAGTAGCGATGTATCCAGCCTTTATCGTCTAGTATGCCACGGTATCTAGCTTGGAACTCTTCCAACATACCATCCCTTTACTGAGGATAAAGACAATGCCTGTGACTGACTTTCAGTCGTCTTTATCACCCTGGAACCTTTCCAGTGATTCTCCCCAGGATCGATTGATACCATCTCACTACAACTAGTGAGTATGCTAACATCCAATTAGATCTATCTAATTTTTCCAAAACCCAGGATTTAGGAAGTATCACTTTGATCCTATATGAAGAATCATTGTGATAAGCGGAGATTGACCGAGCGTAGCTTAGGAAACTCCTTCCCTATCAAGAGTATGTCATCCACGTACTTTACGAGGATCACTACCATACTCCCTACTACCTTTTTGTATATACAAGGTTCATCTACCATTTTGATGATGTCAAACTGTTTGACTAACTCATCAAAACAGATGTTCCAACTCCGCGATGCCTGCTTTATCATATAAAACATCTTACACACGTTTATGCTGCTCCCACTGTCTACGAAGCCCTCTGACTGTGTACTTACAGACTCTTTCTTCTAAAACATCATTTAGAAAAGCGGTCATGACACCCAACTGCCAGATATCGTAGTTATGGTATGTAGCCGTGGCAAATAGGATCTGGATGGACTTAAGAATAGCTACTTAGAAATGGTTTCAACATAATCCATACCTGGTCAATGATGCAAACCTTTAACAAGTCTAGCTTTGAAAGTCTCAACTTTTCCATCTACACCAAGTAATCTTCTCAAGATATACTTGCTCCTGATTGGGATTTAACCCTTAAGATATAGCAGCCAAAGTCCATACTTTGTTGGTGTATAAGGATTCCATCTCAGATCGCTAAGCATCCAGCCATTCTTACAGAGTCCTACTCTTGATGGCCAGCTCGAAACTAGTTGGATCATCATCTCATGATGCCATCCTCGCTCCCACTGTCATAGAGAAACCGAAGTATCTCTCAGGTGGGTGAGGAACCCTACTAGATCGGCGGAGAGGCTGAGGTTCGTTGGAATCTACTGAATCCTTTGGTTTTATCAAATCATCTGCTGTAGTTTATATAGTTGGAACGTTTCCAGTTCTACAGAACTTACCTTGCCTCGATCTTGTCCGGATTTTGCTTTTAGACATAGGCCGGACGACCCCAGATCTTAACTAACTTAAGATATGGGCTCTTCCCTTTCCATATCACATATGAAGCGGTAGGCAACTGATTTGATTAGAACCCTATTCAATAGGCATGCAACTTCTCAAGTGCATAACACCCAATAGGAAAAAGGTAACTCAGTAGTACTCATCATAGAGCACACCATATCAAATAGGGTGTATCTGCTCCGCCCCGATATACCATTGTGCTATGGTGTATATGGAGGAGTAATTCTAAGAGAGAATCTCATTCTCCTTTAGAATAGTTCAGGATTTCCGTGCACAAGTATTCTCCTCCTCGATCACATCAAAGGACATAATACTTATACCCGTATTTTGGTTCTCTACTTCTAAATCATATTCTGTGAATATCTCAAAAGGTTCGGACTTGTGTTTCAACAGGAACATATGTCGGAATCTTGAGAGATCATCAGAGAATGTAATGAAGTACAAAGAACCGATCTTGGCATGTATAGACAGGGGACCTACATACATCAACATGTATCATCCCAAGAGTTCACTAACTCTTTCTCTGTTTCCAGTAAACGGAGCTATGGTCCTCTTAACTCTGTGACATGACTGGCAAGTTTCACAAGATGTAAATTCAAAGTAATTTAAATATGCATCTAAATGTAACATCAGCCAGTCGGGTCGCATTGATATGACCTAGTCTACAATGCCTCAAGAGGGATTCGTTCATTTCTGAACTCTTCCTCTTTTGTGTGTTCTGTATACTAGGAACCGTAGTTTGATTTAGAACGTCAATGCTTTTAGATAACGTGCCTGAACCGATCGACTTTTGATATAGGAAATGTTCAAAACATTATCCAACAATACAAAATTATATCCTTCTTTACTAATAAAGATATTGATATGATTTTGTATATCAGGTACGGTATCTAATAGCATTTGTTCAGAATCAATGTACTGGTCATACAGGGTGACAGTGACCAACAGACTTGGCTGCAACACTTGCCCCGTTTTCTGTCTTATGAAACTTATCACCCGTTCTCAGGTCTCTGCCTTTCTGTAGCCCTATGTAACAGATTACATATCAGGGATCCTGATCCGGTATCAGATACCCAGGACGCAGAGGATATTAAGAAACAGTTCTGTGTAACGAACACACCCGAAGATGATGCATCATATGCACTTTCTTCGTCTGGGCGGCACGGGAAATCTGGTATTCCCCAATTTCCTGCTCTGTCTTATAACAATTATAAGTTGGAGCGGGACCAACGTTCCCCAGCTCAGTATAACAAGCGGGTTCGGTCAATACATCCATATTATTATCTTGATTAAGGCGTGACATGGTCGCTACCTGGAGAGAGAGAGAAGAAAACACTCAGCGTATGCTCTTGCAAGATCAGATTGGTTATTATTTTATCTAATCAGGATGGGTCCCACTGTTTTTATCAAATCTTCCTTCAAACCCTAAAAGGAAAGACTAGCCGGGATTAATTACACACTACAAGTTCGCCAATCTTTCAGCCAGGCCAGTGTCGGTACTTTGAGGGAGGTTCCCCGTGCTATCGCACGGACCTAATTAATGTAAACCTCGTTTTCCCAGAGGCGTAACCCCATTGACAACTTTCTAGACACCTACTTGATCGGCTAATTGTAATGTGTAAAACTCTCCCAGGAGTAACTCTTACTCGCAGCGGGTATCGGGATCCAACTATCTCATAGAAGGTATGCAATCTCACTGAAAATTTCAACACTTGAAATTCCCGATAATATTTTGCCCCAAATGATCTATGACCTTGACAAGGTCAACAAACCATAGACCGTAAGTCAACTTCAACCCGTCATTTCTTGATTGAATCAAACACACCCGCACGACCCTTGACAAGGTCAACAAGGCCGTACGACTACCCTAACCCAATCTGCATCATATGCATAAGCAGATAAATACTCGTTAGCTACCGCACACTGCGCCTTGACAAGGTCAACAAACGCAGCACGAATACTAAGCAGGACTTATCTGAAATGACGGAGGGCTACGAAAGGTTTTTCTGAAAAACTATTGCGTAATGAACTTGATTTCGTTGTAGAATCAAATGAATTTAAAATGGAGTGTTTCTGAGGCTTTTCTAGTTTTGCTAAAGGGGTCACTCCCGGTGAAGGGATCGTCGGCCCTTTCCTCGTCGAATGAGGTGCGGGATATATCATATATATCACTGTGCAAAGCAGAAACTATAGAAGCAATCAAAAGGCAAACCGAAGGTTGTAGTATCTGCCAGTTATTGCTAAATGAGTCACTCCCGGTGAAGGGATCTCGGTCCTTTCCCTATCGAATAAGCTGCAGGATGTTCTATAAGGAACACCACGATGCAAAGCAAGAACTGTAGCTACCTGTTTTATTTTGAAATTCGATTCCACAACATCTTAGGTTTCTTTTATTTTCATTAATCACATTAATGAAGTTCCATCATTTAAGCACCTAAACATCACAGATAAATACGACGTACACTATTGCTATCCGCATTCGCCTCGATGTCCCCTCGTGCACTGTTAGGTTAGGTGACTAACGGCAGAGCGGGGCAGGGCTAGCGCGGGTGTAAAACATAAGTAACGCCTATATAATATATCATATATACTATATACAGTATTTATCACAGAACATATCAAATGATCACATCACAGATATCGCAGCAGAGGAAACATATGAAATATTGGATATACTAGGACGTCCGTGTTTTCAATACGAGCCAGTATAAAACACGGATTCCACGGTCGCGATGAATAGCCAAACCCACACCCCTAGACCCCTACGAGAGCGGCAAGCAACCCTACCAATTATAGAGTTAGGAGACCCGGACTCGACTCCTCGAGTTGGTCTCCCACTGGACCCTAGAACCCGGTTACTTGTGCCCTCATCCTTGGGGCACTTCCAGGTTGCGGAAGTTGTCACCGTTTGTATATTATTTACTTTTCCGCACTAGGCCGTAATTCTTAGAACTTCCTGCTGCATTTTTAAAGCATTTTTAATCTGGAAAAAACCCAGTTTTGAAAAAATGTACAAAAGATGCGCCTAAAGCGCGGCGGAACCGCGGCAGAAGCCTGGCTTCTGCGCCGGTTCCGCGGCTATATAATGATATTAGACTTCATTTTTTTCACAGTAATTTTTATCTTCAAGTGCTGAGTTTTCTGGGAATTTTTAATCTGAACTCAAGAGTTGAGTTTTCTGGGTTGTATTGGGAGATCGGATATTGTTAGTTATATGTATGCCCTACAGGCCATTACTGTACATAGGATGTATATTGTAGTGGATGCTGGGACATATATAGGGATGACTTTCTTGCTCGACATGATAGTATGCTATCTGATTACTCTTTGCCTTAACGTGTATACTGATTGTCTCTCTGTTACATGTTGGTAAAGCCCGTAGGATGTGTACTTGACTACCTGGACTATGATGCGGATCATACTAGTGGGGACATGGTAGTCCATAAGTACATCCTTCAAGGTCTCTAGTCGTGGGTATATCGAGACGGGGCATCCATATACCAGAGTAGACTAGCGCATACCATCTCGACCCATACAGATGGGCGATGCATGATCCCATATCCATTGGTGTTTGACATCAGAGATGTTATACATGTACCCAGTCTCTACTGAGCACCCGTATATCATCTCTGATACCAGTGTAGGGGTTTTGAGTTAGGGTTTCGGGTTCAATCGGGTTTCTAACTTCGTCTACGCATCGCCTAAGGCTCTAGCTAGGCTCTGATACCACTGTAGGGATCCTAGGCACACAAATGAGGTCTCACATGGCATCAACCATGCCAATTTCAAATTTTATAAGTGCCGAGAAACCCTAATACGGATCGTTGACTAGAGATTAGGCGAAACATGCAACTAGTTAACAACTTAACTAAGTGAAAGAGACTACAACCTTTATAGATCCGGTCCTCCACCTCCATAGCTCCGTGATAAGTCCCTCCGCTGTACCCATCGGATCCCGGACTCTCGCGGTGGTTTCATCGAAGAGATGATCGGGCTAGGTCGTCGACTTCGATGCCGAAGATGATCTACGTCGAGGCAACACAAGATCAAGCTCCCACTTCACCAAGTCATGAAACTTGTGAAGAAAACACCCTATACTACATGGCAAGTGGTAGAGGATGAAGAAATAGGAAGTGGGTTCACTTTATAATTGGATTTCTCACTCTTTTTCTCAAGTTACCATTGAAGCTTGCAAGCTTTTTCTTCTTGAAGAAGAAGAGGAAGAAGAAAAAGAATATGATAAGAATTGTTGGAAAATAGAAAATAAGTCATTCTTATCATATTAGCAACCATGGTTAAGTGTAGAGAATAAACTAGGGTTAGGTTGAATGGTTAGGGTTAAACATGAAACAAAAATGGTGGACTTATTCAGAGCTTCATGAAGCATCAACTACCAAACAAAGAAAGCCACCATGATTTATTTATCTTTCAAAAATGAATAAATAAATAAATGAATAGATAAGTAAATCAAAACCCTAACCATTAACATAACCATGGTTTAATTCTTTACACAAACCCAAGTTTGCATGTATCATCAAACATGATACAAACAAGTGCACAAAAGTATATCACATATACAACTTGTGTATTTCAAGTGAGAAAATCCATTTAAAGTGAAGAAATACTAGTTAATGCAAAGTAATATATCAAATATATAATTATGCATTAAATCATTAAATCAATACTTGACTTAACGATCCGGTCATATCGCATATAACCGACTAATATCCAACGCATCGGCTTATCGAATCAATCCTTGATTCGATAACTAGGTTATATCGTATACAACCAATTGATACATTCATCGCGAGAATAGAATATGGTATCACATATACGCATTATTCTCTGTCCCGGACATATCTCATATGCGCTCCTATTTCGTTTCGCTTGAGCCAGGAAACCTCTGTGTAGGACTCTAAAGACTCGTCAATACGCCGGCAGCAGGTGATGATCATATCAAACACCCACAAGCCGCAAGCGGTCTGCTAAACGTAACGGCCACCCGGGTATTGAACGATCAGAAGATCGACGAGCAAGCCCGCTCTCACTCCTGTGAATCCAACCAGTAACACTTACCGTACAGTCCGGTCTGTTCGTCTGATATGTCGCATATCTCCCCTAGGGGTGGTAAACGTCAGACCCCAGTAGCTCGATAAGTCGTGTCGATATGAGGTCTATAACAGTTCAAAAAAATACTGGTAACACTTACCAGTAAATCTCTGCAACCCTGGCCGGGAATTTCCGATTATAGCCAATCGAACACAGCGCAACATCAACTCCCTATACCGGGAGAGACGAATCCCCTCCTATCGCTCATTGCCTCCATGTGATTCGGGACTGTACCCAAAAACCACCGTTTTGCACGCCCTCTTGGACATGGTAAGGTGGAAATCAAAGCACAGTGGGAATCACACAACACTCTATGACGATCTCTGGTCTACAGACTAACCTGTACCAGTGTCACCAGAGAACTGCCATCTGACGTAAGGTATAATACCATCTGGGAGTTCTCGGCGAGTCCGTCCAGTGTACCCAGTTTCCACTGAGCACCATTATATCATCTCTGATGTCAAACACCAATGGATATGGGATCATCCATCGCCCATCTGTATAGTTCGAGAAGGTATACGCTAGTCTACTCTAGTATATCGATGCCCCGTCTCGATATACCCATGACTAGGGACCTTGAAGGATGTACTTGTGGACTACCATGTCCCCACTAGAATGATCCGCATCATAGTCCAGGTAGTCAAGTACACATCCTAAGGGCTTTACCAACATGTAACAGAGAGACAATTAATATACACGTTAAGGCAAAGAGTAACCAGATAGCATACTATCATGTCGAGCAAGAAAGTCTTCCCTATATGTCCCAGCATCCACTACAATATACATCCTATGTACAGTAATGGCCTCTAGGGCATACATATAACTAACAATTTTCCGGCAGGGGAAAAAGGGGGTATTTATATCCGGTCGAACTTTTTAATATATTCTAAAATTACCCGGAAAAACACAAAGACAAAATTAGATAATCCAATCGAATCTACGAACTCCCAATACAATCCAGAAAACTCAACTTTTGAGTAGAATTTAAAAATTCCAAGAAATACAGCACTAACAGATAGGAATTACTGTGTAAAGAAAATGACAAGATGCTTCTATATGGCCGCGGTACCGCCGCACATGCCATGCTCGTGCCGCGGTTCCGCGGCCTCTTGGTCGAGTTATGCGCACGTGCTTCACAGTAATTCTTAAAAAAGCCTGCTGATTTTTCTGCATATTTTTAATTCACAAAAAGACCTGTTTTGAAAAATTGTACAGAGAAGGGTTTTGGATTAGGGTTTCGGGTTCGATCGGACTTCTAACATCGTCTACACTTCGCCTAAAGCTCTAGCTAGCTCTGATACCACTGTAGGGTTCCTAGGCACACCCATGAGGTGTTGGAGATAGTGCCCTCAGAGTCAATTATTGGATCACAGGCATGTGATTGCAATGATTGAGGGAGGACCTATCCCGGTAGGACAGTCTTACTCGAGATGATAGTATGCAATCTGGTTTACCTTTATCATCGTGTACTGCTTCAGGTGACCTTACAGGTCGCTATTACACGCTGATAGAGCCCCTAGGATTCTTGCTTGACTGCCAGCAGTATGATGGCGATCATATACGTGAGAGCTGGTGGTCTATAAGCACATCCTTAAAAGGTCCCTAGTCGTGGGAGTTTCGAGACAGGGCATCGATTCTCCAGAGTAGACTAGTGTATACAGTCGAGACCCCGACGAGGGGCGGTGGTCGGTCTCACAAGCCACTGGTGTCAGTTGGTTCACCTAAGATGTATACAGGTGCTCATTGGGTTATGAGTACACCGGACAGGACTCGCCGGGAACATGCTAGTTGGTCTTATACCTGACGTCAGATAGCAGTTCCCTGGTGACATGTGTACAGGTTAGTTCATCGACCTGGGGATCGTCATTTTTCTCGTGTGAGTTCCCACTGTACTTTGATTACTACCTTACCACGGCTCAAAGGAGTCGTGCAAACAGGTTTTAGTTGGGTACAGTCCCGAGCCACATGGAGGCAGTGAGCGGATCTTCAGGGGTTCGTCTCTCCCGGTATTGGGTGTGAGGTCGCGCTGTGTCTAGGAGAGCCATTACACAAAGCCCTCGGCCGAGGCAGGAGATTTACTGGTAGGTATTCCAGTAGTATCTCAGGGTGTTCTGGGCTACACTCCGACACGACTTGTACCGCTTTTGGGGGTCTGACTTTTACCAACCCCCTAGGCCCGCCATGCGACACTCATAGACGAACGGACCGGACTGTACGGATATTGTCACTGACAGGCTCAGTAAGGTGTCAGGATGAGTTCGCTCATCGACGTCCCTTTTGGTCAATAGCTGGTGGCCCGTCACGTATTGGCTTATACCTCTGACGTGCTAGTGGTTAAATCCACAGCCATAGTATTGACGAGTCTTTAGAGTCCACCACACTTTCAGTTACTCAAGCTTTCGGGCGAAACGCTGTAGAGGCCGTATGGAGATATGGCAGGGTCCAATCAGATACGTGCGGTATTGCACGGATCAGGATCGGACGGTTTGTACTAGTAGCCGTATTGATATATGGCAGGGTTCGATCAGATACGTGCGGTATTGCATGGATCAGGATCGAACGGATATTACTAGCCGGCTTTGGTTTAAGCCGGATCCTAGTTTAGTACAATGTAGATTTTGTCTCATTGCATTTGTATCCGGTCGGAATACAGATGCGGGTGTGTATGCACAGTGTCGGGGTTTTCCTGTAATTTATTACGGGACCAGTTTTCTGGAGTTGCCAGTTTGCATTCCGTTCCGGTCGGTTTTCCTTTGTTCTTTACCGGCCGGACTTTTCCGATGGAGGGGGTTATTTGCAAATTTGCAAATAACATTTGCGGAGGGGGTTTCTTGCACTTGTGGCATTATGATAGATTAAGCATCTTTGCTTTTCATGATGGCTTGCTTTTTGAGATTAGAAGTGATTAGAAATTGATTTGAGAGAATTATCATTACCTTTTGATGTGAAGCTTACTTTTGATGTGGTCACCCTTTTGCATCTCCTACACTCACCTCCCTTCTTGTTATTTTGATTGTATTTCATTCCTCCACCATTCTCAAAAGAGAAGATAGGCTTCACTTGAGAGAAAAAGAAAGAGAGAGGTTCATTTCATTTTTGGTGTGGGAAATTTATCATCCATCTCATTTTAGCTTGCCACCAAAAATTCCCAAGTTCATATCTTGTTGATTCCTCCATCAAAGCAACATAACCCCAAAGAGACAAAGCACTACACATTCTACAGCAAATCTTGGGCACGTCGACTTGCCAGCTTCGTGCCCGAGTTGCCTCGGTATAGAGGCGGGAGCCCGTAAAAGATGCAGATGATGTGGTGCCCTTCCGGCAAGGAGGCGACGACCGGAGTTTCCGCGGGAGATCGGGACGATGACGAGAAGACCGGAGGACTCGGATCACTCGGTATATCTCTCACCCTTTCTCTTGATAGCTAGTATCGGTTAATGGTTACGATCCGGGTATATTGTTCGCGGTAGCGCCAGTTTAGAGTTAAGAAAAATTTTGATTCCGCATTTTGGCCTCGGATAGACGGCCGGGGCGCTGCCGGGACGCAACATGGTATCAGAGCCACGCCATTAACCTTGCCTAGCTTGTTCTAGTGTGTTTTACTTTTCCGATCGAACAAAAATTCCAAAACCGCGTTTTCTTTACATCAGTTTTCTGTCGTTTTTTTCCGTGCTAAAAAAAAATTTTTATAGGTTGTATAAAAGTGATTTACATGGAATTATAAGAACACTGGAAAAATTTGGTGCCATGATCCCTCCGTACGACCGCGGAACCGCGGCCTTAACCTCCTTTTGCCGCGGTTCCGCCGCAGGAATGTGGGTTCATGTCACCATTTCTTTGCAGTGGGCTTTTGGGCTGAAAATAGGGGTTTTGGTATACTTTGTTTGGACCCAGAATTTCTATGAGTGCTACAGTATTGTTTGGGGGGCCCACTTGGTAAAATTTATTCGATCGGATATTTTAAACACATTGGTTCACAGTATTTACATTATATCTGCGACCGTGAATGTCACTTGATCGGTAAATCCTGTCTAACTGCTATAGCCCGGTTAGACGGATTTGCGAACGTGACTTTCACGTTGATGTCTTGTGATTTTGCTGTGATGTTGCGGATCGGTCATGGGGGATAGCCTGGATGCAATGTTAGTACAGTTTTGTTCTATATGTACATTTGATATTGTGGGGCGAGCGTCCGACATGTGGACTGCCGTCACTGCCTGTTTGTATTATTCTTTTGGGGGCACGACCTGGTTGCGGTCGATGTACCCGTTGTATGTATATTTTACTTTCTGTACTAGGATTGCCCCGCGGAGGGGTGCACGGATAGCCGGGTTCTAGAGGACAACGGGCCCGCATCTCATGGCATTGAGACGGAGGGGGCTTCACTCTAGGATTGGCGGGCTATTCGCCGCACTCGTAGGGGGTACAGGTCGACCCAGGAGGGGTGCCCAAGTTACCGGATTCCATGAATTGCTAGGTGGTCCATTCACGGTGCTGAAGGGGGCTGCCTTGCTTCAAGTTTTGGCGGGCGACTTGCCGCGCCCATAGGGATCTAGGATTTCATTGCACAGGCTATCCACACGACCAGGGGAACGTCGGGTTTCATCAGCGGCTCTGTGAAACCCGGGGATCCCAGATATCTGTATTGTTCTGTGATGCTGTACATTTCTGTGATGTTGCATTTTATCATGCCTTGAGCGAAATATAATATATTGGTATATATATTAGTAGATGTTGTATATGTTTTGCATCCGCGCTAGTCCAGTCCCCGCTCTGTCGTTAGTTAGCTAACCTAACGGGTAATGACGGGACCCAGTGGCGAATGCGGATGGCATATACGTACATCAGTATATTTTCGTTCTTTGTGGTGTGATCAATTGATGGGACTGCGTTGATTCAGATCAATGCAAGCTAAACAAACCTATTCTGATGTTGTTGGAACATTTTTCAAAAAGCTGTTATTGCAAGGACGTTCACTTTTGTTTTGCATCATGGTATTCATTTGGAATATCCTGCTCCTCAGTCGACGAGGCAAGGGCCGAGATCCCTTCACCTGGAGTGACCCCTTGGACAGAAGTTTGCGTCAGGGCATTAACTTCACTATAGTCGATTACTTTTGCTTTGCATCGTGGTTTCAGTTGGAATATCCTGCACCTCATTCTACGGGGAAAGAGCCGAGATCCCTTCACCGGGAGTGACCTCTTTAGCAAAGGTTTTCGTCACTATATTTTTATAAAAGGCTATGCAGTTCCTTCAACGATATCAAGTTCATTACGTAAAGGTTTTTCGCCAAAAACCAGTCGTAACCCTCCGTCATTTCTTACAAGTATTACTTAGTATTCGTGCTGCGTTTGTTGACTGTGTCAAGGCGTAGTGTGCGGTAGCTAAGTGGTGTTTGTTTGTAGCATATTAATGGGATTGGTTAGGACAGTCGTGCGGCCTTGTTGACTGTGTCAAGGGCTCGTACGGGTGGGTTTAATGAAATCCAGAATAATGACGGGTTGAACTTGACTAGGACTCTTCGATTTGTTGACTGTGTCAAGGTCACTTGGGTCCTAGGGGTAAAAATCACATCGGGAGTTTCAAAAGAACTGAAACTTGCCAGATATGCGCATACCTTCTGGAGTGTGATGACGAGAGCGGATTCCGTCACGTTATCATGCAATGATAGTTGGATCCCGATTCCCACTGATGAGTTGGTTTACTCCTCGGGTGATCCCGACTAATTCTTCTTTCAGGTTTGGAGGAGAATTTGACGGTACAGTGGGAGGTTTCCAGATTAGATAAAGTGATAACCATTCTGATCTAGGTTAGAGTGCACGCTGAGTGTTTCTTTTCTCTCTCTCTTTGGCAGCGACCATTGATCCGACCCTGGACTATGACTCAGTGACCAAGTTGACCGAACCTTCTTAACACTGGCTTTTGGATTGTCAGAGTTGCAAACCTCATTGCCACTCCTACTTTTACCCTTTTCTCCAGGACACCTCGTATTACTACGAACGTCCACATCCATTGGATAAAACCATCGTATGGTTATATACGAACTCGAAGGACTTCGAGGATGGTTTCTGGTTCTGGAGAAAACGAATAGGATTATTTAGTTGTCTTTTCTTTTCACCTTCTCTCATTGCGAGTACTCCTTGGTTTAGGAGATAGTACACCTACTACGCAAATTGGATAGTCTTTTTCCAAACCATAGGAAGGTGCCGAACGGTGGGGAATGAAGAAAACCAATTAGCATAACGATGGTGTACAGAAGGTATTAAGTTAAGACAAAGCAAGGGATTAGTAAGAGGGCAAAGTAAATTGCGACTGCTATTTACGACCGAACCAAGTATTTCTTCGCCAATCCTATATCACCTTTGTATTTCTCCAGGACACTCCGTATTACTACGAAGATCCCAAGTTTATTGGATAATCCATCGTATGGTTATATACGAACTCGAAAGGAACTTGTTCCAGTTCGGGGATGGATTCTGGTTCAGGAGAAATAGGAATATGGTTTATTCGGTTGTCTTTTATCTTCACCTTCTCTCGCATTCCGAGTGCTCCTAGGATTAGGACAGTACACCCATTATGCTTATTGGATAGTCTTCTTCCAAACCATAGGCTGGTGCCGAACGGTAGGGAAGGAAGAAAACCATTTGGCCTAAAGGGGTGTGCAGAAGGTAATGACTAAAGACATATAAAGGGATTTAGACAGATGGAAAAGAGATATACGGTTATAGTTGTGAATCTGGATAATGGTAGAGGCATTACTAGGAATACCAGGATACCCCATCCAAACATTTCAATGTTTCAGTTTCACTGTGTACTGTTAAAAGAAAACTGATTTCCCGATTAGACACTTGCTCCAGGGTATGTATTTACCAGGTTGGATTCTCACATCTGTATGGTTTTACAGATGATGAGGGGGAGTAATTTGTTGGGAATTAGGTGACCATCCTCATTATATCGGAATTCATTGTAATTGGTGATATTTGAGGGAGCCACCTGGGTTGTTTGCCGGTCGGCAAATATTTGGTTTTGAATATCCGTTGTTATGCACCAATTTCAAATTGATATATCTGTACGTCTATTTTTATAGAGTGAGATGTACCTTTTTGAAATTATGTCTATGACATTTACCTATATCAGTGGATGGTTAGGTATGGAGTATTGAACAACGGTGTAATTCTTCTTAACCAGAAGTACAGTTTTCAACCTACGACACACAGTGAATGAGTTATCAGACTCAAGGGACTTGTACAGAGTATTGTATGTTGTCCAGCGTCCATCAGGACAAAGGTGTTGGTCCTCGTACTATATTCGGTTTACTTATGACTTCTCTAGATTTTAGACAGCTGTTTCGTGGAAACACAGGGTCCGAATTTTGAGAAGTTATAGGTATTTGAATAAAGTAGAGAACCAAGTATTGCAAGTATCGGGATTCTTCAAGATGATCGAAGATGTAGATACTTGTGTATGGTGTTCAGTTGATAGTAATGATTAAGAGAACTAGCTTCTCTTTTAGGTTGCTCATAATTGGAAGTATTCCTAAGTTGAGTGACGCTGATCGGCCTTTTTCCATTTTAGTTGACATGCACTGGAGACAGCTGCATGATTTGAATCTGGTTCCAATTAAATCGGTGCCTCTGTTTCTATATTGGATATAGAACAGTTCATATCTTGACATTGTTAAGGTACGGGGAGTTGTCCGGCTTATGCTTAAAACCAGACTCTGGATAACTCAAGGAACGTTTCTGTAATGGCTGTTTGTGGGTTGACCCAGGCTATGACGAGGGTTGACTTTCTACCATCTGGAAGATCAATAGAGATATTGTTCTTGACTCGCCACATTTTTAAAAGAAATGGATTTTTCAGAAAACAGAAGTGGGAGTATGGTAGAACTGGAAGCGATTCCAGAACCGCAAACGATTAATGAAGATTTCATAAGAACCTAAAGATTCAATCTGGCTTGACATTCCATTAGCCACTCCGCAGATATGGTAGGTAACCTCAGGCACTCGAGAGGTACTTCGGTATGCTCAAGGACGGTGGCAGGGAGGTTCTTGTTTACCCAGACTTGCCATTGCTGTTGTTCCAGACTGTGAAACCCGGCATGAAGATGAGTATAGATTCATTCTAAACATGCTTTAGAAGTGTACGTCTATGTGACTCTGCCAGAGAGTTATCGTAGTCAGTGGGAGCAGCGGAAGTATTGGTGGACAGTTGGCTTATGTCTATTTATAGACTGAAGCAGATATAGCGGAGATAGATCATCTATTTCTAATGTGAAGTCATAGGTTTGACTTCATCAGAATAGGGGATGGATCTGCTAAGGAGGTAGTAGAGTGTTATGTCCTGGTATTTGGATGACATACACAGAGTAGGAAGTGATATTCCTATACTACGATCGGTTATACTTTGGTTGTCACACAGTGGTTTCTCCACACAGGACTTGGATATTATATCAGACATTCTGGTTACTAGATCTATGGTTTTAGATCTAGATTTGGGTGGTTTCCTAATCTGGGTATCTTGACAGCATTCTATGAGTATTTAGAATGGACGACTCCTGGCACGGTAGTATACCTGCAGGTAATGCAGTCGCCCTCTCTAAACGTGTCTTACAGACTAAAGGGGAGAGGGATACGCATGATTGACAGATCACTTGCTTAGGCAATTGAGTCAATCATGAGATGTCAAGTACCACACCAGATGTTGTTCTTGCAGTAGGTGCAATAAGTTGATATTAATCCAATCTTGGAGAAACAGTCGGAAGAAGTTTTAGAACATAAGTTGATGTTCTAGGGATGTGATAACGACAGCCTCTTTTAGGAGACGGTTATCATTCCAGGCTTCCAAGGTGACATGGATGGCAGAGTGGCTGTCAGAGTTATAGTTTCTCCTTCTGACGAGGGGCAGTATTTTGGACAGGTGGTCCAAGGAAATACTGAGGGAGGCATTGCGGTGGATACTGATTAAGTTCAGTTATCGATACAGTCTAAGAAGTTTGGATTTGGAGTTCATTTATGAGCTAGGTCCCATCAGATATCCAGACATACTCTAAGACAGGTATTGCTCATTTCGGGAGATGGCTTTCTCTGCGATCATGAGATATAGAGAGACATACAAAGAAACATCACAGCGGATCCACTCACTGAGGCTATTCCTCGAACGCAATAGTTTCGCAAACGAGCTTTGTGAGACTGACTAGTAGAGGAGTTGGGTGTTCGGTATCACACGGGCTGTGAGTATGCGACATCGCAATAATTAGCCTTGAGTGCAAGTGGGAGATTGTTGGAGATAGTGCCCTCAGAGTCAATTATTGGATCACAGGCATGTGATTGCAATGATTGAGGGAGGACCTATCCCGGTAGGACAGTCTTACTCGAGATGATAGTATGCAATCTGGTTTACCTTTTCATCGTGTACTGCTTCAGGTGACCTTACAGGTCGCTATTACACGCTGATAGAGCCCCTAGGATTCTTGCTTGACTGCCAGCAGTATGATGGCGAACATATACGTGAGAGCTGGTGGTCTATAAGCACATCCTTAAAAGGTCCCTAATCGTGGGAGTTTCGAGACAGCGCATCGATTCTCCAGAGTAGACTAGTGTATACAGTCGAGACCCCGACGAGGGGCGGTGGCCGGTCTCACAAGCCACTGGTGTCAGTTGGTTCACCTAAGATGTATACAGGTGCTCATTGGGTTATGAGTACACCGGACAGGACTCGCCGGGAACATGCTAGTTGGTCTTATACCTGACGTCAGATAGCAGTTCCCTGGTGACATGTGTACAGGTTAGTTCATCGACCTGGGGATCGTCATTTTTCTCGTGTGAGTTCCCACTGTACTTTGATTACTACCCTACCACGGCTCAAAGGAGTCGTGCAAACAGGTTTTAGTTGGGTACAGTCCCGAGCCACATGGAGGCAGTGAGCGGATCTTCAGGGGTTCGTCTGTCCCGGTATTGGGGGTGAGGTCGCGCTGTGTCTAGGAGAGCCATTACACAAAGCCCTCGGCCGAGGCAGGAGATTTACTGGAAGGTATTCCAGTAGTATCTCAGGGTGTTCTGGGCTACACTCCGACACGACTTGTACCGCTTTTGGGGGTCTGACCTTTACCAACCCCCTAGGCCCGCCATGCGACACTCATAGACGAACGGACCGGACTGTACGGATATTGTCACTGACAGGCTCAGTAGGGTGTCAGGATGAGTTCGCTCATCGACGTCCCTTTTGGTCAATAGCTGGTGGCCCGTCACGTATTGGCTTATACTTCTGACGTGATAGTGGTTAAATCCACAGCCATAGTATTGACGAGTCTTTAGAGTCCACCACACTTTCAGTTACTCAAGCTTTCGGGCGAAACGCTGTAGAGGCCGTATGGAGATATGGCAGGGTCCGATCAGATACGTGCGGTATTGCACGGATCAGGATCGGACGGTTTGTACTAGTGGCCGTATGGATATATGGCAGGGTTTGATCAGATACGTGCGGTATTGCACGGATCAGGATCGAACGGATATTACTAGCCGGCTTTGGTTTAAGCCGGATCCTAGTTTAGTACAGTGTAGATTTTGTCTCATTGCATTTGTATCCGGTCGGAATACAGATGCGTGTGTGTATGCATAGTGTCGGGGTTTTCCTGTAATTTATTACGGGACCGGTTTTCTGGAGTTGCCAATTTGCATTCCGTTCCGGTCGTTTTTCCTTTGTTCTTTCCCGGCCGGACTTTTCCGATGGAGGGGGTTATTTGCAAATTTGCAAATAACATTTGTGGAGGGGGTTTCTTGCACTTATGGCATTATGATAGATTAAGCATCTTTGCTTTTCATGATGGCTTGCTTTTTGAGATTAGAAGTGATTAGAAATTGATTTGAGAGAATTATCTTTACCTTTTGATGTGAAGCTTACTTTTGATGTGGTCACCCTTTTGCATCTCCTACACTCACCTCCCTTCTTGTTATTTTGATTGTATTTCATTCCTCCACCATTCTCACAAGAGAAGATAGGCTTCACTTGAGAGAAAAAGAAAGAGAGAGGTTCATTTCATTTTTGGTGTGGGAAATTTATCATCCATCTCATTTTAGCTTGCCACCAAAAATTCCCAAGTTCATATCTTGTTGATTCCTCCATCAAAGCAACATAACCCCAAAGAGACAAAGCACTACACATTCTACAGCAAATCTTGGGCACGTCGACTTGCCAGCTTCGTGCCCGAGTTGCCTCGGTATAGAGGCGGGAGCCCGTAAAAGATGCAGACGATGTGGTGCCCTTCCAGCAAGGAGGCGACGACCGGAGTTTCCGCGGGAGATCGGGACGCTGACGAGAAGACCGGAGGACTCGGATCACTCGGTATATCTCTCACCCTTTCTCTTGATAGCTAGTATCGGTTAATGGTTACGATCCGGGTATATTGTCCGCGGTAGCGCCAGTTTAAAGTTAAGAAAAATTTTGATTCTGCATTTTGGCCTCGGATAGACGGCCGGGGCGCTGCCGTGGCGCAACATGAGGCTCAACAACTGATCAACCATGTCCAATTCAAATTTTTCATGTGCCAAAGAAACCCTAATGCTAGATCGTTAACTAGAGGTAAGGCGAAACATGCAAGCAAACTACTTTTCTATAAAGTGAAAGAGACTACAACCTTTGTAGATCCGATCCTCCACTTCTCTAGCGCCGTGATGATGTCCCTCCGCTGCGATCATCGGATCCCGGACGCTAGCGTCGGTTTCATCGGAGAAATGGACGGGCTAGGTCGTCGACTTCGATGCCGAAGATGATCTACGTCGAGGCAACTCAAGATCAACCTCCATCTTCACTTGGTCATAGAAGTTATGAAGATAACACACTCTACTATATGGCAAGTGGTAGAGGATGAAGAAATAGGAAGTGGGTTCACTTTGGATTTGGATTTATCACTGTTTTGATCATTACACCATTGGAGGTAGCAAGGTTTCTTCTTCTTGAAGAAGAAGAAGAAGAAGAAGAAGAAGAAAAATATGATGATCATGATAAAATCAATTGATGAATAATAATAAATCAAGTGATCTTATCATAATGCAACCATGGGTTATTGTAACTAGTGTAGAGACTAAACTAAGGTTTAGGTGAATGGTTAGGTTAAGGAAAGAAACAAAATGGTCAAAGCTTTTCAAAGCTTCATGAAGCTTCAACTAAAAACCAAAAGAAGTCACCATTTTATTTCTTGCCCAAAAATTACTAAAATGAATAAGTGAATAATTTAAAACTCTAACCATTAACCTAAACTAGGTTTAAAGCATACACACACCCAAGTTTGCATGTATCATCAAACATAATACAAACTAGTGCACAAAACTTTATCATATATACAATGTGCACATCAAGTGAGAAAATCCATCTTAAGTGAACAAATACTAGTTAATATAAAGTAATATATCAAATATATAATTATACATTAAATCATTAAATCAACACTTGATTTATTGATCCGGTCATACTGCATATAACCGACTAATATCAAGTGTATCAATGTATCGAATCAACACTTGATTCGGTAGCCCGGCTATATCTCATATAACCGTCCAATGATACGAATCGCGAGAATAGAATTCAGTATCACATACTGGTATTATTCTCGGTCCCGCACATATCTCATATGCGCTCCTATTTCGTTTCTCTTGAGCCAGGAAACCTCTGTGTAGGACTCTAAAGACTCGTCAATACGCCGGCAGCAGGTGATGATCATATCAAACACCCACAAGACGCAAGCGGTCTGCTAAACGTAACGGCCACCCGGGTATTGAGCGATCAGAAGATTAACGACCAAGCCCGCTCACACTCCTGTGAATCCAACCAGTAACACTTACCGTACAGTCCGGTCTTCTCGTCTGATTTGTCGCATATCTCGCCTAGGGGTGGTAAACGCCAGACCCCAGTAGCTTGATAAGTCATGCCGATGTAAGGTCCATAACAAGCATGAAACTACTAATAACACTTACCAGTAAATCAGTGCAACCCTTGCCAGGGATTTCCAGTTATGGCCAGTCGAGCATAGCGCAACATCAACTCCCAATACTGGGAGAGACGAATCCCCTCATATCGCTCATTGCCTCCATGTGAATTGGGACTGTACCCAAAAACCACCTGTTTGCACAACTCAGTAGAGCCGTGGTAGGGTGGAAATCAAAGCACAGTGGGAGACACACAAGACTCTATGACGATCCCGGGTCAACAGACTAAGCTGTACCAGTGTCACTAGAGAACTGCCATCTGATGTGAAGTATAATACCATCTGGGAGTTCTCGGCGAGTCCGTTCAGTATACCCAGTCTCCACTGAGCACCCGCATACCATCTCCGATGTCAAACACCAATGGATATGGGATCATCCATCGCCCATCACATGGGTCGAGAAGATATACGCTAGTCTACTCTGGAATATCGATGCCCCGTCTCGATATTCCCACGACTAGGAACATTGAAGGATGTACTCATGGACTACCTAGGCCCCACTAGTATGATCTACATCATATTCCTGAAAGTCGAGTACACATCCTAAGGGCTTTATCAACATGTAACAGAGAGACAGAAAGTATACATGTTAAGATAAAGAGCAACCAGATAGCGTACTATCATGTCGAGCAAGAAAGTCCTACCTATATATGTCCCAGCATCCACTACAATATACATCCTATATACAGTAATGGCCTCTAGGTCATACATATCACTAACAACTTATACCCAGCGATTGGTCAAAACAGGACAAATACCATTTTCTATCCCAAGTAAAATACTTTTACTGGGATGATCCATATCTGTTTAAGTATTGTCCTGATCAGATCATTCGTCGGTGTGTCCCGAATGAGGAGTTCAAGAGTGTTCTATCTTTTTGTCATGATCAGGCCTGTGGGGGTCACTTCGGTCCTAATAAGACGGCGGAGAATGTTTTGCAATGCGGATTTTATTGGCCAACCTTGTTCAAGGACGCATTTGAGCATTGCAAAACCTGTACACAGTGTCAGTACACGGGTAGAATTTTCTGGAGAAATGAAATGCCTCAGCAACCCATCTTAGTTGTTGAAATTTTCGATGTTTGGGGCATTGACTTTATGGGTCCCTTTCCCAACTCCTTTGGGAATCTATACATACTGCTTGCGGTTGATTACGTCTCAAAGTCGGTTGAAGCCATTCCATGTCGCACTAATGACAAGAAGGTTGTCATTAAGTTCTTAAAAGAAAATATCTTTTCGCGATTTGGACACCCACGCGCTATCTTTAGCGATAACGGGACACATTTCTGCAACAGGTCTTTCGAGACTCTGATGCGGAAATACGCAATCAACCACAGACTTTCTACATCCTATCATCCCCAAACGAGCGGGCATGCTGAGATTTCAAATAGGCAGATCAAACAAATCTTGGAGAAAACTGTTGGTAAGAATAGAAAAGATTGGTCGACCAAACTGACGGATGCTCTTTGGGCATTCCGAACTGCATTTAAAACCGACCTAGGTGTAACACCTGAGGATTTGTTTAGTGACTAAATATATTTAAATAATGGGTTTTAATAAAAAAGTTTACCAAATTGTGTTTCAAATATTTTTCCTAATTTAATGAATATTTTTCCAAAATTTTCCTAGGCTTGCACACACATGTGCATGTAAACTAGGGTTTTTAAATGAGTTGTTACCATAATTATTAACCATGGTGGGTTAATCATAGGATTAAGTCTTTTGGGTAATAAGTGAGTTTAATTAGTTAGATAAAAGTTACTTTAATTTGAATTATCGGTGTTGACTTGTGAGAGAGAGAGAGAGAGGGCATCATGGCTCAAGCCATGCTTGCCATTAATGAGGAGAGAGAGAGAGGAGGGTTGACATTGGGTGATGATTTTTCTCTCAACTCTTTTGTTTTTCTCTCAACCTCACACACTCACACATACACTTACCTCAGCTCCAGAACCAAGCAGCCACAGCAGCAAGCACAGCAACAGCACCCAAACTGAAGCCTGAAGCAACAGCAGCAGCCAGAGGCAGCTGCAGCAGCAGCAGAGAGCAGTAGCAGCAGCACAGTGAGCAGCAGCAGCACCAGCACTAAGTGCAGCCCCTTCCCTTCATCTCTTCTTCTTCCTCCAGCTCCCTAGGGTTAAGTGTAAGGTATACTTCCTAACTTATTCCCTAGTTAGCTTAGTTAGTGTGGTTTTGCATCGGTTAGTGGTTTTTAGTGCGTTTTAGTGTGATTTGAGGGTTTTAGTGGGAATCTTGTGCTAATGTGGTGTGATTTGATTTCAGTAGGTTGTTAGTGGGTTATTGAGACCATATTAACCTAGTTTAACCCTAGTTGCACTAAAATACCATCAGTTTCCCTATTTGATGCAAATTGTCGTAATTGTGCAAAATATGAGTTTTCTGGAACTGCTATTGACCTGGTGAGTTCAGAATGAAATTGAGAAGACTGCAGTATAGTGGAGATGTGCTGATACCCTAGCTTTAACCCGACCCCCTAATTGCTACAGTGGGCCGCCGATTTCCTCTTTCTGGCCGCAAATTGCGGCCAGATCGGTAGGGTTTGGGTTAGGGTTGGGTCCTGTAGGTGTCTACTAGTGTGTAGGGTGTTATGGTATATATATTTTTGTAATTAAGATTCTGTATAAAAATCTGGCACTATATACCTATTTCTCGTATTTTTTAAACCTTCGCGACACGCGTGATACGTGAGTAGGTTTGGGGTTTCTGCGTATCGCGACGCGTCGGGGTAGTTTCAGGCGCGTAATCACACGTTTTAGCGTATCGCGCACACGCGCGATTGGTTTGCGACACGGGTTTCTAGTTGGACCCCAATACCACGTGTTTGGTGAAATTGAGCTTATGTGTGGTATATGTTATGTGATTTTAGGTTCGCAGGCGAGTGAGACGGACGCTGCAAAGAAGGGCAAGCAAGTGGTTGGATATACTTAGCGCGAGACTTCGATGAGTAGATTTCACATCTACGGGGATATCGCCCGCATGGCGTTATGCGTTAGGGCTGATAGGACCTTATTGCTTAGAACTGATAGAACACCGCACTATTACTGACGGCTTATGTTGCACGGGCACTATTTTGCATGCTACACACACCGTTAGTAATTGCCATGCCACACTCACTGTAGAACTGCCATGATTATACTGTTGTATATTGCTGTAGTTCATCTTACATGTGATTGATTATGATTTCCTAGAAATTGGGAGCCGCATGACATCTTTAAAAACGGAAACTATCTTAAAAAGCGGTTTTCCCCTTATACCCATATCATGGATTAATTTACATTGTACATCGCATTGGATTTACTATTGGCATTGGATTTACATGTGATTTCCCGGTTTTGAGGACCGTGGAAGTATTTAAGAAAAGATGCACTATTTTGAAAAACCCGGTACCTCGTGATATGATATTTGGTGTGTCCACCACGCGTTTTCTCGGTGCTGAGACGTGTGCTTGAAACCCGATTCGAGGAGTGATGATCCGTTTGCGGGTTCGTGGTGGGCCCGGTATGGTTCCCCTCGGCGAGATGATCGATGGGTTTTGCCGATTGAGCCTGGAGGCGGGCGAGTAACTACCGGTGATTGGTTGGACCTGGCAGTTGTCCGGAGGATACTGACCAGAGTCGAGAGATGGATGCGGGATGATCCGTTCTGCCGGGGCCGAGGGCCGATACCGCAGACGGACCCCGTGGGGCCGATCCGGACTGACGGAGCCCGATATACGAGGATTTGCGTGTCGATGCTGGACACGAGTATTTTATGATATTTTGGGTGCCGATGTTGGTTACTCGTGATTTTGCAGAGAAATACAGGATTTCATGGCCGATGGGTGTGCCGGCGCCTGAGTGTATTTGGGATTTGGTGCTGCCTGAGGCACCGTCTAGTGTTTTCCATGATGACATATTCCATGTAGATATCATTTATCTTATGCTCAGTACTAATTACTATATATCTCATCCTGTAGCATTTACCTGATTGAGCACTTGCATTACTATTGCATCCACTGTTTGGCTTGCATTGATATCATCTGCTGGCATTAGTAGAGCCACGCTATATGTGCATGCTCGCGATCACCTTTATATGTTATCTCTATTCACGAGTTGGCAACTCACCCCCGTTGTGCCACAGTATTTGCAGGTTGCCCTTGGGAGTAGTCGCGGCTGGCTGTATACCGCATCTTTTGGCACATATACCCTTTCTGAGGCGAGTTAGCCTTTTTGCTGATAGGTGGGTTTGTACGGTATCTGTTATCTTTCAGTTGTATATTGATGTATCTAGTATTCTCCATCAACCTTTCTGTATTGACTTAGAGACAGTTGTGAGGACGATATGTATGATACTATATTCTGGTGTTGAGCTCGCATGTGAGCCGACTTTATTTTATGCAGTCTTACCTTTTATGATATTGTCCTTGCTTTACTGTGTATTCTTCGCTACGGCGACGTATATCATATGGTGATGCTTCATTCATTTTACTTGTCATTTCTGTTACACCTTGCTTTTTCCCGATTTGCGGGGAAATGTTTAAAAAGGAAATGTTACCAAAATTATAAAAGTTATAACTCCTGAACTTAAAAGGATTTCTACTAAATTAATAAGATGTTTTTCGGACACGCATGACTGTTTTTACGAAATGTTTTAAATCACTCTATATTTATTGGTTTGATTTCTGGGTTCGGCTTACTTAGCCGCGTTACGCCTGTAGACGTTGCGTGGTTAAGTGCCGGTCACGAGTCGAAACTCTCGGGTCGTGACAAAGTTGGTATCAGAGCGTAGGTTTTACCTTCGGAGTGTAGGATGACCCTAGTATGCTGGAGTAGGTAGCTGCAGCAGGGTAGCATAGCGTGTGTATGTTCCGCGGCATACTCACGACACGATAGTCCGCCTACGCGACCTTAGGACTTATTGATTTGATCCCTCCTTATATTCTTGCGATTCGACTCCAGTATTCTTATCGAATCCTAATTTTCTTTCTGCCATTATGCCGCCTAAGACTACGAGGGCACAGAGAGCGGCAGCGAGGGCCGAGATTCATGTTGACTCGTCCGAGACGAGGACTGATCCGGGCAGTGCACCCGTTGTACCCGAGCAGACTGTTCCTCTTGTGACAGAGAAGATCGCCACGCTAGGGGCTGGTATGCAGGGGATGCGCCAGACGGTGGGATCTAGTATGCAGGAGATGCGCCAGATGATAGGATCGCTAGTTGAGACGCTTCGAGCCCAGTGACCAGAGGTAGCTCCACCTGTTCCAGCAACCGTGATAGTACCTACCGCACAGCCAGTTGCCCATGCAGCCACGGAGGTGATCACAGTGTCGCTATCAGAGTTTATGAGGCTGAAGCCTACGGTATTCACAGGCACCGATACAGCCGAGGACCCCCAGTCTTTCATAGACAGGATGGCCAGGATATGTCGTTCCCTCAGATGCGCAGATACGAGATGGGTCGAGTTCGCGAGCTTTCGCCTGGAAGGTCTTGCGCAGAAGTGGTGTGATTCCGTTGAGAAGGGCAGAGCAGCAGGTCTTCCTCCTATGACCTGGACGGAGTTCGTGACCATATTTCTAGCCCGTTTCCTTCCCCAGAGTGTTAGGGATGCCCGAGGACGCAGGTTTGAATCCTTGCGCCAGACGCCAGGGATGACAGTGGCAGAGTATGACGTGCTGTTTACAGAGCTAGCAGTCTATGCCCCATATTTAGTGGCTACCGAGGAGTTGCGAGTCAGGAGATTTGTTCGAGGCTTGCTTACACCATTGTTCCTTGCGATCAGCGCGCAGCACTACGAGACCTATGCAGCAGCTGTTGACGCGGCCCTAGTGGTCGAGGAGCACCTTGCTGAGACTTCGGCAGTTCCAGAGCTGAAGAGAGTTCGTACAGGTATATCCGCACGGAGACAGTCATTCAGACGCCGCGACAAGTATCGTCCAGGTACGGGGAGTGGCAGAGATTCGGGACGGAGCCAGATGTTTAGTTCATATCCACGAGAGGGTCAGCAGTCGCCGCGGGGTTGCTTTAGATGCGGCAGCCTACTTCACCTCGTTCGAGATTGTCCAGAGACACATCGGAGGGAGGCAGCAGCACCGCATGTTACCTTACCACCTTCCCACCCCAGAGGGCGTTGCCCGTTGTACCTACCGTTGCTCCGCGCCAGACTCATGCACAGAGAGGTCGTGGGCGTGGAGGAGTTGCTCAGAGAGGGCGAGATGACCGAGGCAGAGGGCAGCCAGTCGCAGGTGGTGGACAGGCGAGGGTTTTTGCTTCGACACATCAGGACGCGCAGGCGTCCAATGCAGTGGTTTCAGGTATCCTTCCTGTATGTACAGTTGATGCACACGTATTGTTCGATCCCGGATCCACGCACTCGTACGTATCCACACACTTTGTGCCGAGTCTGGGTAGAGAGTCCAGCTTGCTTGATCAGCCGCTTGTGGTGACTACTCCTGTGGGAGAGTCGTTTGTTGCTAGGCACGTGTTCCGATCCTGTACCGTCTGTATTGGCGAGAGAGAGTTGCTTGTCGACTTGATCCTTCTGGAGATGTTGGACTTCGACTTTCTTTTGGGCATGGATTGGTTAGCCACGTGCTATGCTTCTGTGGACTGCCGTGAGAAGATAGTTAGATTCTGCTTTCCCGGTGAGTCGGTTTCTGTTGTGTTGGGGGACCGTAGTGCCGCCCCTCACAGTGTGATTTCTTCTTTTCGCGCTGGACAGCTTTTGAGGAAGGGATGTCAGGGATTTCTCGCATATGTTTGCGATGCTCGTGCTACGCAGGTTCCATTGGATCAGGTTCCGGTTGTTAGCGAGTTTCCTGATGTGTTCCCTGCCGCGCTTCCAGGGTTGCCGCCCGAGCGCGACATTTCTTTCTGTATTGATTTGGTTCCTGGCTCGGGGCCTATTTCTATACCGCCTTATCGGATGGCCCCGGCGGAACTTCGAGAGTTGAAGGGTCAGTTGAAAGATTTGCTGGACAAGGGACTTATTCGACCCAGTGTTTTTCCTTGGGGTGCTCCAGTCCTGTTCGTCAAGAAGAAGGACGGCAGTTTGCGTCTGTGTATCGACTACCGCCAGCTGAACAGGGTGACAGTGCGGAACAGGTATCCTTTGCCGCGCATCGACGATTTGTTCGACCAGCTTCAGGGGGCAGGGTACTTTTCGAGGATCGATTTACGATCGGGCTATCATCAGCTGCGGGTTCGACAGGAGGACATTCCCCGGACAACTTTCCGTACGCGCTACGGCCATTACGAATTTTTGGTGATGTCGTTCGAACTCAACAATGCGCCAGCAGCCTTCATGGACTTGATGAACCGTATTTTCCGGCCTTACTTGGATCTGTTCATTATAGTCTTCATCGACGATATCTTGGTGTATTCCCGGAGTAGTGAGGAGCACGAGCAGCACCTGCGGATTACATTGCAGACCTTGAGGGAGCACCAGCTTTATGCGAAATTCTCCAAGTGTGCTTTTTGGCTGGACAGCGTAGACTTCTTGGGACACGTGATTTCACGAGACGGTATATGTGTAGACCCGAGGAAGATCGAGGCCGTTCAGCGTTGGCCCAGACCCACATCGGTGACGGAGATTCGCAGCTTTTTGGGGTTGGCCGGTTACTACAGGCGTTTTGTGCAGGACTTCTCCCGTATTGCTACACCGTTGACCGGGTTGACCCGGAAGGGAGTTCCTTTCGTTTGGACGGAGGAGTACGAGCACAGTTTCCAGCAGTTACGGACTCGGCTGACGACGGCACCGGTGTTATCTTTACCTTCCGGATCGGGCGGATTTGTGGTCTTTTATGATGCTTCTCGAGTGGGGCTGGGGTGCGTACTGATGCAGCACGACAGGGTGATCGCGTATGCTTCGCGACAATTAAAGAAACATGAACAAAACTACCCCACTCATGACTTGGAGATGGCTGCAGTGGTCTTCGCACTTAAGATCTGGCGACATTACCTATACGGCGAGTCGTGCCAGATATTCACGGATCACAAGAGTCTGAAATACATATTCCAGCAGCGGGACCTGAACCTTCGACAGCGTCGATGGATGGAGTTAGTGAAGGATTACGACTGCGAGATCTCCTATCACCCGGGCAAGGCAAATGTGGTGGCGGATGCTTTGAGCAGGAGGCCCGGGAGTAGCCTATCTTGTTTGAGCGCAGTACAGGAGCAGTCATCCGCAGATTGGCAGATATTATGCGACAGCCGAGTACAGTTCGAGTTCATGCCGATTGGAGGACAGATAGCGCATGTCCGTGCACGGCCACAGTTGATCGATCGTATACGTGAGGCACAGCTCAGTGATGACCGATGTTCAGAGATCATGGCACAGATTGGACAGGGCAGATTTTCCGAGTTCGTGATCGATGGTCAGGGGATACTACGATTTGGAGTCAGACTGTGCGTACCAGATGCTGAGGGACTGAGGCGCGAGATTCTTGAGGAGGCACATCGATCGGTGTACAACGTCCATCCCGTTTCTACCAAGATGTATCATGATATGAGAGATGTTTATTGGTGGGACGGAATGAAGAGGGACATTGTGGATTTCGTGTCGAGATGCCTAACTTGTCAGCAAGTCAAGGCTGAGCACCAGAGGCCCGCGGGACAGCTACAGCCGTTACCCATTCCGGAGTGGAAATGGGAACAGATTTCGATGGATTTCGTGGTGGGTCTACCCAGGACTAGTCGGGGGTATGACTCCATCTGGGCGATCGTGGATCGTTTGACGAAAGCGGCTCACTTCCTACCGGTGAAGACGACTTTCGGATTTACTCAGTATGCCCAGATCTACATTGACGAGATAGTGCGACTGCACGGAGTCCCGACGTGTATTGTGTCCGACAGAGGCACCCAGTTTACCAGTAGACTATGGCAGAGGCTTCAGGAGGCTTTGGGCACTCGCTTGAGTTTCAGCAAGGCTTTTCATCCGCAGACCGACGGACAGTCAGAGCGGACCATCCAGACTCTCGAGGACATGCTCAGAGCTTGTGTATTCGATTTCGGAGGTAGCTGGGATCATCATTTGCCTTTAGTAGAGTTCTCCTACAATAACAGCTACCAGGAGACCATTCAGATGGCACCATTTGAGGCTCTTTATGGGAGGAGATGCAGGTCGCCCACTTGTTGGACAGAGCTCAGTGAGAGCAGTATCTTAGGGCCACAGATTGTTGAGGAGACGACAGCGAAGATCCAGTTGATTCGCGATAAGATGAGAGCAGCCCAGAGTAGGCAGAGATCTTATGCGGACCGTCGGCGGCGCAGGCTTGAGTTTTCTATTGGCGATCATGTTTTCTTGAGGGTCTCCCCAATGAAAGGTGTGATGAGGTTTGGGAAGAAAGGGAAGCTCAGTCCCAGATATGTGGGCCCCTTCGAGATCCTCGAGCGTGTTGGTGCAGTAGCCTACCGTTTAGCCCTTCCGCCCAGCTTTCCAGATGTGCATCCCGTATTTCATGTCTCGATGCTCCGCAGATATCTTCATGATCCTTCGCATGCGATTCAGCATCCGACGATCCAGCTTGAGCGCGACCTTTCCTATGTAGAACAGCCGGTGATGATCTTTGATCGACAAGTGAAGAAGCTGAGATCGAAGGACATTCCATCAGTTAAGGTACTTTGGCGTGGCGAGAACCGTGAGGAGGTCACTTGGGAGACCGAAAGCGAGATGATGAAGACGTATCCCCATCTTTTTGAATGTACGTGTAGTTAGATTTTTGAAATTCAGGGACGAATTTCTTTAAGGGGGAGAGATTGTAACACCTTAGGATTTGTTTAGTGACTAAATATATTTAAATAATGGGTTTTAATAAAAATTTTACCAAATTGTGTTTCAAATATTTTTCCTAATTTAATGAATATTTTTCCAAAATTTTCCTAGGCTTGCACACACATGTGCATGTAAACTAGGGTTTTTAAATGAGTTGTTACCATAATTATTAACCATGGTGGGTTAATCATAGGATTAAGTCTTTTGGGTAATAAGTGAGTTTAATTAGTTAGATAAAAGTTACTTTAATTTGAATAGTCGATGTTGACTTGTGAGAGAGAGAGAGAGAGGGCATCATGGCTCAAGCCATGCTTGCCATTAATGAGGAGAGAGAGAGAGGAGGGTTGACATTGGGTGATGATTTTTCTCTCAACTCTTTTGTTTTTCTCTCAACCTCACACACTCACACACACACTTACCTCAGCTCCAGAACCAAGCAGCCACAGCAGCAAGCACAGCAACAGCACCCAAACTGAAGCCTGAAGCAGCAGCAGCAGCCAGAGGCAGCAGCAGCAGCAGCAGAGAGCAGTAGCAGAAGCACAGTGAGCAGCAGCAGCACCAACACCAAGTGCAGCCCCTTCCCTTCATCTCTTCTTCTTCCTCCAGCTCCCTAGGGTTAAGTGTGAGGTATACTTCCTAACTTATTCCCTAGTTAGCTTAGTTAGTGTGGTTTTGCATCGGTTAGTGGTTTTTAGTGCGTTTTAGTGCGATTTGAGGGTTTTAGTGGGAATCTTGTGCTAATGTGGTGTGATTTGATTTCAGTAGGTTGTTAGTGGGTTATTGAGACCATATTAACCAAGTTTAACCCCAGTTGCACTAAAATACCACCAGTTTCCCTATTTGATGCAAATTGTCGTAATTGTGCAAAATTTGAGTTTTCTGGAACTGCTATTGACCCGGTGAGTTCAGAATGAAATTGAGAAGACTGCAGTATAGTGGAGATGTGCTGATACCCTAGCTTTAACCCGACCCCCTAATTGCTACAGTGGGCCGCCGATTTCCTCTTTCTGGCCGCAAATTGCGGCCAGATGGGTAGGGTTTGGGTTAGGGTTGGGTCCTGTAGGTGTGTGCTAGTGTGTAGGGTGTTATGGTATATATATTTTTGTAATTAAGATTCTGTATAAAAATCTGGGACTATATACCTATTTCTCGTATTTTTTAAACCTTCGCGACACGCGTGATACGTGAGTAGGTTTGGGGTTTCTGTGTATCGCGACGCGTCGGGGTAGTTTCAGGCGCGTGATCACACGTTTTAGCGTATCGCGCACACGCGCGATTTGTTTGCGACACGGGTTTCTAGTTGGACCCCAATACCACGTGTTTGGTGAAATTGAGCTTATGTGTGGTATATGTTATGTGATTTTAGGTTCGCAGGCGAGTGAGACGGACGCTGCGAAGAAGGGCAAGCAAGTGGTTGGATATGCTTAGCGCGAGACTTCGGTGAGTAGATTTCACATCTACGGGGATATCGCCCGCATGACGTTATGCGTCAAGGCTGATAGGACTTTATTGTTATATACTGCATATACAATACCATGGATTGTCATCGCATATTGCATTCCCTGCCATATATATATATTGCTTAGAACTGATAGAACACTGCACTATTACTAACGGCTTATGTTGCACGGGCACTATTTTGCATGCTACACACACACCATTAGTAATTGCCATGCCACACTCACTGTAGAACTGCCATGATTATACTGTTGTATATTGCTGTAGTTCATCTTACATGTGATTGATTATGATTTCCTATAAATTGGGAGCCGCATGACATCTTTAAAAACGGAAACTATCTTAAAAAGCGGTTTTCCCCTTATACCCATATCATGGATTGATTTACATTGTACATCGCATTGGATTTACTATTGGTATTGGATTTACATGTGATTTCTGGTTTTGAGGACCGTGGAAGTATTTAAGAAAAGATGCACTATTTTGAAAAACCCGGTACCTCGTGATATGATATTTGGTGTGTCCACCACGCGTTTTCTCGGTGCTGAGAAGTGTGCTTGAAACCCGATTCGAGGAGTGATGATCCGTTTGCGGGTTCGTGGTGGGCCCGGTATGGTTCCCCTCGGCGAGATGATCGATGGGTTTTGCCGATTGAGCCTGGATGCGGGCGAGTACCTACCGGTGATTGGTTGGACCTGGCAGTTGTCCGGAGGATACTGACCAGAGTCGAGAGATGGATGCGGGATGATCCGTACTGCCGGGGCCGAGGGCCGATACCGCAGACGGACCCCGTGGGGCCGATCCGGACTGACGGAGCCCGATATAGGAGGATTTGCGTGTCGATGCTGGACACGAGTATTTTATGATATTTTGGGTGCCGATGTTGGGCACTCGTGATTTCGCAGAGATATACAGGATTTGAGGGCCGATGGGTGTGCCGGCGCCTGAGTGTATTTGGGATTTGGTGCAGCCTGAGGCACCGTCTAGTGTTTTCCATGATGACATATTCCATGTAGATATCATTTATCCCATGCTCAGTACTGATTACTATATATCTCATCCTGTAGCATTTACCTGATTGAGCACTTGCATTACTATTGCATCCACTGTTTGGCATGCATTGATATCATCTGCTGGCATTAGTAGAGCCACGCTATATGTGCATGCTCGCGATCACCTTTATATGTTATCTCTATTCATGAGTTGGCAACTCACCCCCGTTGAGCCACAGTATTTGCAGGTTGCCCTTGGGAGTAGTCGCGGCTGGCTGTTTACCGCATATTTTGGCACATATACCCTTTCTGAGGCGAGTTAGCCTTTTTGCTGATAGGTGGGTTTGTACGGTATCTGTTATCTTTCAGTTGTATATTGATGTATCTAGTATTCTCCATCTACCTTTCTGTATTGACTTAGAGACAGTTGTGAGGACGATATGTATAATACTATATTCTGGTGTTGAGCTCGCATGTGAGGCGACTTTATTTTATGCAGTCTTACCTTTTATGATATTGTCCTTGCTTTACTGTGTATTCTTCGCTACGGCGACGTATATCATATGGTGATGCTTCATTCATTTTACTTGTCATTTCTGTTACACCTTGCTTTTACCCGATTTGCGGGGCAAATGTTTAAAAAGGAAATGTTACCAAAATTATAAAAGTTATAACTCCTGAACTTAAAAGGATTTCTACTAAATTAATAAGATGTTTTTCGGACACGCATGATTGTTTTTACGAAATGTTTTAAATCACTCTATATTTATTGGTTTGATTTCTGGGTTCGGCTTACTTAGCCGCGTTACGTCTGTAGACGTTGCGTGGTTAAGTGCCGGTCACGAGTCGAAACTCTCGGGTCGTGACACCAGGGATGTCTCCATATAAGATAGTGTTTGGGAAGGCATGTCACTTACCTGTCGAGATTGAGCATAAAGCATTGTGGGCTATTAAGGAAATCAACTTTGACCTAAACCAAGCCTGCAACTTTCGGAAGCTGCAATTAAATGAGCTAAGCGAACTCCGCGATGAAGCTTATGATAACGCTGTAATCGTAAAGAATAGGACTAAGGTTTTCATGATAAAAACATTTTAAGGAAAACATTTTCACCTGGTCAACAAGTCCTTCTTTATGATTCACGACTACACCTTCACGCGGGTAAGTTTCGATCTCGGTGGAAGGGACCTTTTGTTGTGCGGTCTGTATACCCGCAAGGGGCAGTAGAAGTAGAAAATGTTCAAAACGGCACATTTTTCAAAGTGAATGGACATAGACTAAAGCCGTATTTTTCCACTGACCCTACGGAGGATCTCCTGTTCTTACAGGAGCCATTTTATTTGGATTAAAATTCCCCCGTCTAACTTCCTTGTCTTGTATATCACTGCATCATCTATTGAATGGAGGTGAGTGAAAAGAGTAAGTTTGGGGGAGGATCTTCACTTATATACTTTGCCCCCACTAATAAATTCCTCCCAGGCTTACAGGTTTTGTAGATATAGCAGTTGGCAACAGTGAGAATACTGTTGAAAACAAGTTTGGGGGAGGTTTGTGCTTACTTTTGCATCATTTGCATATCATTTGCATAAGCACAAAACATTTCTTTAAAATCCTATAAAAATTTAAAAATTTTCAAAATCCATAAAAATTTAAAAATTTTCAAAATATAAAAATATTTTAATATTTAAACATTTTTTGTACATAAATTAGATAATAAAGGTTTAGATAGTAAAAATTTACATTCATGAGATTAGAAAAATTCAAGAAAACCAAGAAAATTAGAAGTTTTCTTATACGAACTAGTAATAAGTAGTTATGAGCCGTTGTCCCAAGGGTTAGTAAGATGAAGGAAGTCACTAATCTGAGGATAAAAATAAGTCTGAAAAATAGTTTCTATTCTGGAAGCCAAACATTTTGAACGTTGATACCCTGCTATTCGCACTTACACACGTCTTGAAACTCGGGATAGTAGAGGGTACCTTGAAATGCTCTTGTCTTAAAGCCGATGTATGAAGGAAATAAAAAAATGAAGAAAATATAAAATGGTGAGAAAAATGAACACTGGTTTTGTTATCGCCAAGGCAGCAATAAAAAAATATAGCGAGGGTGCCTCTTCACCTAGTGCCCTAAGGCTAACTGGTCTGGTAGTCATTGCTAAGCCTTAGGTGGTGCAAGACGAGGAAAATACACCAAATAAGCAAGCACATGAGTAATCGGTCGGTTAGTACCTCAAGAAGTATTAACGGTCGCATGAAAGTGTGTGAGCAATCTTATCTAATATTCATTCATTAAAAAGTACTGAGGCTGATGGGCAAGAGTATGATAGCTTGAATTGAATTCTCCGGGTGTAGGGATGTCTTTACACACACGCAGGGTTAAATGATCGATGTTTGGAAGAAAGATAGGAATGAAGAATAAGACGATGTTTTATTGAGGGAGGACGTGATTTTTGAACTCTTTTCATGATTATTAAGATAGGGCTCATGACAACCGAAAAGCTAGCTTAGTTGGAAACCCTAATTTTCAAAGTCTTTCTTTTACAATTCTTATCTTTAAATGTAATATTCACGATCTTCCTTTTATTATTGGATTTTGTGGGTGCAATCCGCTGAAAACCCTCAGGAGACAACACTCCTTCTACTAGGGACACCTAGAGGTTTAAAGGCATGTCTCTCGTGCTCAGTGCAATCGTGTTGCCTACAAAAGTGTTCTAGTTAGTTTTTCTCTTTGTTTATTTTCTCCTTCTCTTTTTAATAAAACAGTTCGCTCTAGATGACCGAAAATAAGTTTGGGGGAATTTGATCAGTCGAAAATACTGCATTTTTAACACGGAAATTTCCCTATCATTTGCATTCATCTAGAGGTGTTCGGCATTCATACAGCACATATTAGCAAAACAGTCGTAAAATATCAGATTGCATGTGTTAGACTCTAAAACCGGCATTTCAAGGGAAATTGACTATATTTCATAGCATCGCATCATTCTTGCATCGCGTAACTTGTGTTTCGAATTCTGTGCAGGAAATTACAGAAGAATGGCCAAATTTGTGAAACAAAGACTGTTAAAAAGACGCCAACTCAAGGATTTGAAATCTGGAAATGATCTAGATGGAATTCTGGAAATCAACATATCAGAAAGTACACTTAAAGACAGAACAAAGCACTACAAAAGAGTTGAAGCCCTAGCTCAGCCACTTGGCCGCGGTTCCGCGGCCGGAGCCGCCTTGCGCCGCGGTTCCGCGGTGGCCCTGCCACGTCAGCCCCCCTGCTTGACTCCAGAACTCCTACCTCAGTGTGTACACTTCATCAAGCTACTGCAATCTCTAGATTACTCCAGAACTTTCTGCCAGATCAGCAAGCCCTTGAGTTCTAAACTAAACATTCCTAGCTTCCAAAGCAAGCTTCACCCTAACTCCATTAAGAACCTAGAACCTTCTCCCTAACCTCCTAGCTAAGGTAGAAGCTAATCTCCTAACTAACTACTTCTAGAAGCCTCTCCCTATAACAAACTTTTGGAAGGAAATTCAAATTCAAAATCCTAGATCTAGGGTTTTGGAAACCTATAAAAAGGACCCTAGGCCTCTCTTGAAAAAGGTTGTTGAAAGCTAATCAATCTTTAGTTCTTCATCTTCCCACAAGTTTAGTGACAAAACTTGCCACCTCAAAACCCTAACCATAATCCAATCAAGAAACCAAATTCAAGATCCTTTGAGTTTGAGCAAAGCAAGTCTTCAACCATCCTTTAGAAGCGAAGCCGGACTTCATCGGAGCACGAGATCCAAGCCGATCCACGACTCAAGGAGCCGACGCAACGATAGATTCGACAATCTTGTTCCTTCTCAAATTCTTGTAGTCTTGAGCAATGTGTAACAATTTATGGAAAAAATAAAGCTGAAGATTCTTTTAACTTGCTTATATTTCAATTCGAGCATTATGATTCATCTTCAATTCTTGAATGTATTCTTTGTGATGATGCTTGAATAAAACTCCGCTCGTGGAGGAATCGAAAAGATCGGTAGAATGATGATGTTGACGAATCTTTAAACGTTTTCTTAATTCTTATAAAGATTGTAAATTCTTGAAAATTGAATGATCGATGATCTAGATCGATGCGAAATGCGTTCTTGATTCTTTTCACACGATCTAGAGATCAACGATCAATCATTCGATTTCATAGAAGCTATCTTGTGAATGCGATTTATCGAAAGGACAAAGGATAGGATGAAGAAACCCTAATTCTTCGCAAGATCCTTAATCCTCGATCAATCGACATTGATTTAGCATCAATTCGTTAATGGATAAGAAACGGTAATTTCTAGTCTTCTTCACAACTACGATCTAATCGATTCCCACGAGCCTTACTTCAAATCTTGAAACTTAAATCGATTGGAATTCTATCTTTCTTGATTCTTGATGTTTAACGCTTTCATGATTCTTGATTAGATTTAGTTGATTCTTGAAATTCATCGATAAAAATCTTGAATCATTTTTCTTTTCTTTTCTATTAAATTTTCAATTCAAACAAAACAAAATACGAACGAATCGCACAATCCCTGTGGACGATCCGCACTTACTAACGCGCTACAATTCGACACCGTTATTGATTGCGGTCAAATATTTTTGGTTGTGATTTCTCTACAATTTTCTAAATACCGACAACGGAAAATAATATCAATCAAATGGCGTCATTGCCGGGGATCATTTGATTTACACAATCGAGAAATTCAAACAATCATGGCCGATTCAGGAACCCAATTTTCTCCAGAATTCTTATATTTTTCTGCATGTAATTTTAGGGGTCCCCGATAAAAATTTTAGACCTCATTTTAAATTCGACAGAAACTTTGGGATTTCGATGTTTTTTCCGGTTCGTTTTGCGTTCGAAATTCTAACGACTTTGCTAATAAGTTAGTTATTATTTAGCGGGGCTCTGATACCACTGTAAGTTGACGTTGTACACCCCACGACTTGCGGGGAGGAGGAAATATGAAAAACAATCATTTTGTTTGAAGCAACATCGACTAACCGAAAGGATCTTTGCTAAACTATAACTAACACTAATATAGGAGTTGTTAACTACTATGAAAAGAGATTATACCTAATGAACCTAGTCCTTCGTCTTCTCGTTATCCACCTCCTCGTTGGCCTCCTCTATGTAATAGACGATCCACTCGAGAGCATCTACTCCAAGCTTTGCCTAGGTAACTAGGTTTCTTTAGTTGCTAATCAAAGTCACCTAGATGATATAGAGTATGGTTATGGATTAAATAGTCTAGCTAATCCTTGGTCTCAACACATGAGAGGGGAGGATTAGGGTTTGAAGAGAGAGAGCTTGAGGAGAGAGAATGTGTGCATTAGAATCAATATGAAAATGTTTCTCACTTCTAATATATCATGAAGCATAAAGAAAATCAAATAAATAAATCTAAATGGTTTATCATCATACTTCATTTAATATATGCAATGAATCATCAAGTGAGTCATTAAGCAATAAATGCTTCATTAACTCACTTGAATGATTCATCTAATGAGTCACAAATGCATTTAATGTAAATACCACCTAAACCCTCAAGTCACCAAACTTCTAGAAGCTTCCCGCCAAATTACGAGAACGCCCCTCCTATCCGTGAAAACACGGAAAAACTTTAGACTGTATAAATCCAATAATTTGATACTAGAATCTGGGTTAAACCAAAGCCGGCTAGTAAAAACTGTCCGAACATCGTACGTGCGTTTAAACACGTATGCGTCCGAACCCTTGTCATAAAACCATACGAACTCCATATCGTTTCGCCTGGAGCAGGGAAACTCTCTGTGTGGGACTCTAAAGACTCGACTACTACGCTAGCAGTGGGTTTAACCACAGACCGCAAGCGGCACTAGATGTACGTAACGGTCCCCAGGTAGATGTCGATAAGAAGGCCGATGAGGAAACCCATCCGAACTCCTACTGAGCCTGATGTGACAATCTCCGTACAGTCTGGTATGTTCGTCTAGGACTATCGCATATCGTTCCTAGGGGGGCGACAAGCGTCAGTCCACTAAAAGCGGTATAAGTCGTGTCGGAGCGAATCACGTTACACCTTGAGAAACTACTGGAAAACCTACCTGTAAATCTCGCTTGCCCTGGCCAGGGACTTTGCGTAATGGCTCTCTGACACAGCGCGATATCAACTCCCAATACCGGGAGAGACGAATCCTGTCTAACCGCCACTGCCTCCAAGTGCTCGGGACTGCACCCAACTGCTACCTGTTTGCACCACTCCTTTGAGCCCTGGTAGGGTAGCAATCTAAGAACAGTGGGACACACTCGAGGCGAAGTAGCAGTGTCATGTCTGCGGACTATGATGTACTCATGTCACCTGGGAACCGTTAACTGACAACGGGTACAATACCAACCGACAGTTCCCCGTGAGTCCTGTCCGGTGTACCCGTAACCAAACGAGCATCTGTATACTATCTCCAGTACGACGTACTGATGGCTGTAGGACAGATCATCTCCCCAACTGGGAAGCGTACACACTAGTCTGTTCCGGAGTATCGATGCCATGTCTCGATAATCCTACGACTAGGGACCTGAAAAAGGATGTGCTTGTAGACTACCTAGCCCCCACTAGTGTGACTGCCATCACAACGCTGGTAGTCAAGCAAGATCCTAAGGGCTCTATCAATACGTACACATATTGAGATAGATAAAACCAAGTAGCATACTACCATGTTTAGCAAGACTGTTATATAACTGTGAATATCCGAAGCTTCCATTAAGTAATATACAAGCTAGTATGATAAAATAATAGACCTAGGGCATATACACTAACATCTGGTACACAAAATCGCATACATTATAGAGCCTACCACAGATGTGTAGGGTATAGATGACATGCGAGCCCTTTCCAAATCAGTCTTGGGAGACATCTCTTTGGAGAGGGTGATTCCGTGACAAGCCGGTAGATTACCGCGTTTTGAATCCTCCATATTGAATCGTTTCAGTATGGTGTCGATGTACCTGGACTGCGAAAGTCCCAACATTCTCTTAGATCGATCACGATAGATCTGGATCCACAGAATGTAGTTGGCATCGCCCAGGTCCTTCATGGAGAACCTCTGTGACAAGAAACCTTTGACTGACTGTAGCATTGGAATATTATTTCCTATTAAGAGAATGTCATCCACGTACAAGACGAGGAATACCACAGTTCTCCCTACAATCTTGCTGTAAATGCATGGTTCATCTTGATTTTTGATAAAGTCGAATTCTTTGACAGTATCATCAAAGCAGATGTTCCAAGTCCGCGATACCTGCTTTAGTCCATAGATGGACTTAAGCAACTTTCACACTTTACCGCTGCTCCCACTCTGAATGAATCCCTCCAGCTGATCCATATAGACGCACTCTTCCAAATTTCCATTTAGGAAAGCCGTCTTTACGTCCATCTGCCAGATCTCATAATCGTGGAAGGCAGCAATGGCAAGAAGGATCCGAATGGAATTGAGCATAGCCACTGGAGAAAAGGTCTCGTTATAGTCCAAAACAGGTCTTTGACGAAAACCCTTTGCAACAAGTCTAGCTTTATAGGTTTCAACATGCCCATCTACACCAATCTTCTTTGTGAAGATCCATTTGCATCCTACGGGTTTTACCCATTCTGGAGCAATGTCCAAAGTCCAAACTTTGTTGGTGTACATGGAATCCATCTCGGTCCGCATTGCATCCAGCCATTTACTGAGTCACCGCTCTGAATGGCTTGCTGGAAGCGAGTAGGCTCATCATTTTCAATGACGCAATCCTCTCGATCCCCGTCTATGAGAAAACCGTAGTATCTCTCGGGCGGATGAGACTGCCTACTACTCCTGCGGAGTGGCGTTGGGATGTCCGGTTCTCCTGAAACTTCGGGTTCTACCAAGCTTTCAGTAATAGCTTGTGGTTCTGGAATTTCTTCCAGTTCTATTGCGCTCCCACTTATCTGATTTTCTAAAAATTCAGTTTCCAAGAAGTGGGCATGCTGAGAAACAAAAACCTTTTGTTCCTCTGCAGAATAGAAAAGATACCCCCTGGAGTTCTTAGGGTATCCCACAAACATACACAGTACTGAGCGTGCCTCGAGCTTGTCCGCATGCTGCTTCTTTACAAAAGCTGGACAGCCCCATGTCTTAAGATACTTAAGACAGGGTTTCTTCCCACTCCACATCTGATATGGGGTGGTAGGCACAGTCTTGGTTGGAGCCTTGTTCAAAAGGTATGCAGCTGATTCTAGTGCATAACCCCAGAAAGATCGTGGTAACTCAGCCTTACTCATCATGGAACGAACCATATCCAATAGTGTTCGATTCCGCCTTTCCGATATACCGTTGTGTTGTGGTGTGTATGGAGGAGTAAGCTGAGAGAGAATTCCATTCTCTTTTAAGTAGCCCAGAAACTCGGCACTCAAGTATTCACCACCTCGATCAGATCTCAATGTCTTGATACTTTTTCCTGTTTGTTTTTCAACTTCATTCTTGTATTCCCGAAATTTCTCAAAAGCCTCGGATTTATGCTTCACCAAGAAGACATGTCCATATCTAGAGAAATCATCCGTAAAAGTAATGAAGTATGAATAACCACTTCGCCCATGTGTAGACATTGGACCACACACGTCACTGTGTATGAGTCCCAAGAGCTCGCTCGCTCTTACTCCGTGTACAGTAAACGGAGTCTTTGTCATCTTTCCCATTTGACAAGATTCACAAGTAGCGTAAGACTGATACTCGAACGGATTCAAGTATCCCTCTTTATGTAACTTTGTTAACCGTGTCTCATTAATGTGACCCAGCCTACAATGCCATAAGAAAGCCTGATTTGTGTCTGGAGACATTCTTTTAAGTGTGTTCTGGACACTGAAAACCTGAGCTTGACTCAATATGTATATTCCGTTTTCTAATGTACCAGACCCAATCAGAAGTTGATTTAGGTGGATGTAGACCAGATCGCTTACAAAAGTAAAATCATATCCTTCCTTAGAAAGTAAGGATACAGATATGATATTACAAGCCATATTAGGTACATACAAACAGTTACGCAGAATCTATATCTGCCCAATTGTCAATCCAAGGTGATATTCCCCTACTGATTCAACGTCCACGTTCATTCCGTTGGCAACCCTGAGAGTCATATCACTTATCGTGATAACTCTACGGTTTCTCAGAGCCTGTAATAAATTACAGATTTGAGATCCTGATCCGATATCAACTACCCAGGAAGTAGGGTTAACTGACATACAGTTTTCTTTTACAAACACACCCGAAACCGAAGCCACAACATGCTTCGAATCCTGGTTATTGGCTTCACTAGCCCTGCAATCCTTCTGCCAATGTCATTTCTAGCAACAATAGGAGCGTCCTTCCTTTACTATATCCAGTCCCGAAACTTTTTCCCTTCCCTTTACTTCGACTTCCCTGGTTTCCTTCAGGGTACAAGTAGAGGGTAGAGACCGTAGAATCAAGTCAGTATTTGACCCGTTCTTCAACGTGGTCTTCAGGTCTGTGAGCTCATCAAAATAGCTAGTCTCTGTAAGGACGTTGTCCCCTATAGAAGACCCGATAGCCAACCTCGCTTGAAGCAATTCGTTCAAGGTCTCATATCTTGCGATACGAGATCACTCTCCATATAAATCTTTGTTATGGAGGAAGACAGAAACTAAGTCCATCTTCTCATGCTGCCTCTGGTATGCACCATCAACTGAGGCCAACACGAGGCACTTGGCATTCGCACAGTCTTTTTCCAATGACTTACGGATATCAATATGCGTGACAGGGTAAACTGGTCCTGAGACGGCAGGGGTTTGATTAGTTAGGAGGTGTCCCAGCTTGTCATGGGTAATGGACATCTGAACAGGCCTTTGATAGTCATAACATTCATATTCAGTCATTTTATTATCTAGATGTAACCTATGTCTGGTCACTGGGTCGCTGCAATTAAGAGAGAGAGAAGAAAACGCATAGCATGATGCTCTTGCAAGTTTATATTAGTTTTTAGTTTATCTAAACAGGATGGCTTCCACTGTTTCTCGAATCTTTCCTCAAACCATAAAAGAAGAATTAGTCGGGATCAATCTCACCGTACAATACTTGCTTAACCGCTCAGCCAGGACAGTGTCGGTACTTCGAGGGAGGTTTTACGACGCTTTCGTGAAGTTCTTTAATTAAATAACCTCTTTTCCCTGTGGGCGTAGCCCCGCTAACACCTTTCTAGACACCTACTTGGTTTATAGCATTGATCGTTAAGTGAAAAGATTCCCGAGGAGTAGCGGATACTCACAGTAGGATCAGGATCCAAATATCATTGTGAGATAATGCCGAAGGAATCCTACCAACATTATCAAACTCCAAATGGTATGCAGCATTAGCAAGTTTCAGTTTCTTTAGAAACTCCCGATGTGGATTTTTGCCCATGCTCTTATGACCTTGACGAAGGTCAACAAATCATAAGTCACATGTCAAGTTCTACCTATCATTGACCAGGTTAATTTGAACCCACCCGTATATACCCTTGACGAAGGTCAATAAGGTAATACGACTGTCCCAAACCAACGCATCTATCTATGCTACATATGAACACCCAACGGCTACCAATCACTATGCCTTGACGAAGGTCAACAAACATAGATTGAATACTATTGAATATTCATATGAAATGACGGAGGGCTACGAATGGTTTTGGCGAAACCGTGAACGTAGTGAACTTGATATAATCGAAGGAACCTGATAGCTTTTTAAAGGAGTGGTTTAAGCTCCGTGTTTTTAAAAGTTTTCTGTTTCGAAAAGAAACCGAGTGGTTTTGAAATTGTTCCAACGATTTTAACTTTGTTTTATTTTCTTGCATTAATTTAATGCGTCCCATCAATTAATCCTACCATTGTAGAAAACAACGAAAATATGACGTACGCTTATGCCATCCGCATTCACCATGGGGACCCGTCATCACCCGTTAGGTTACTTAACTAACGACAGAGCGGGGGCTGGACTAGCGCGGATGCAAAACATAAGCAACGCCTACTAGATATCATATATAGATATATACATTCGTCAGATGCAATGATAGCAATTCCAGATCATAGATGAACACATTGGATATGCTAGGAATCCGCGTTTCGTTCGAGCCTGCAACGAAAAGCGGATTACAGGGTCGCGATGAATAGCCAAACCCCACCCTAGACCCCTACGGGTGCGGCAAACTACCCGCTAAGTACCCGAAGTGAAGCAACCTCCCTCAACCACGTGAGTAGGCCACTTGGCACTTCAAAGTACCCGGTAGTTTGTGCATCCCACCTTGGGTCTATCCTAGGAGAAAAAACAGTAAAAGAAATAATATATAATGGCGGTTACAACCTCATCCCGGATGTGCGGCCATAAAAATAATATTACATCAATTTACATATTACATCAAATGAAAGATAAAGAAACTCTCATCTCACAAACCCCGACTATTCATCCGCGACAATCCAACAAGTTCATATACACAAACCAACATCACAGATCACAGATATGTATAACCCCCACTAATCGACGTATAGCGATTAGTAGACGTTCAATACATATATCACATCACAGAATATCCGATTAGCAAAGGTACTTAGAATTTCGATCGATAACTTGATTTGAAACTACCCCAAGAACAACACAGTACTCAGCAAAATCTGGGCAGAAACAAACTATATCAAAAATCAAAAAACCATCACAGAGAACACCTGAAGAAATTTGGTGCGCGGCCGAGTCAACTCGGCCGCGGATCCGCGGCGGATCACTTGGATCGGCCGTAGATCCGCGGTCTTCTGAGTGATTCAGGCGCCCAAATTTCTACAGTTTCCCGAAGAAAACCTGCACGTATTTTTAAGGTCCCCTGAAAAACTTTTGGAACAGTTTTTAAAAACGACAGAAAAGTGCCTTTTTCGACGTGTTTTGCGATTTTTTCCGGCGATCGAATTTACAACACTTTGCTAACAAGTTAGTAATGGTTTAGCGAGGCTCTAATACCAATGTAAGTCCATGTTACCCACCCCGGTGCTTACGGGGAGGCGGAATAGGTAAAAAACATTTTTTTGACACAAGGCAACATGGACTAATAACTTGAGGATTTTTGCCAAACCATTGCTAACAAACTACACGAGGTTTTATCTACTTTGCAAGGAGATTATACCTCATGCTACTAGTCCTTCGGGTCTTCTCCGCTATTCTCCTTGTCTCCGTAGGCTCCATGAGTCGATCCGGATCTTGGTCACCTCCGCGGCCTCCTTGAGTCGAAGATGATCCACCCGAGAGTCTATAGTCCGAGCTCCACCTCAAGCCAAGGTAACTAGGGCAACAAGTATGCTACTCTTGATGTCCTAGGTGATGTAGAGGAAGAAGATGGATTTGTTTGTCTTTTTAGTTTCTATTTTTCTCAACACATGAGAGCTATAGAAATTTCTAGTGAGGAGGAAGAAGAAGAACCATGGGAGCTCTCTTTTGATGAGAGAGAAAGCCAAAGAGATAATGATCATAGAAAAATATATTTAGTAATCTTTTATCATGATAATGTTGATGGCTCCCCTTGATTTGACCATTATCATCTCAAAGATAAATCCAAAACAATAAGAAGGATCTAGTGCTCTCAAAAAATCCAAGTCAACAATAGTCAACTAGGTTAAAAGGTCAAGCAAGGTCAAATGGTCAAACCAACTAGCCATCACCCAATTATCCTTAAAAGGATTAATAAACATTTTCCCCACCTCACAATGTTTTTGACCAAGTCCATGGTCGAAACCCTAATGAGGAAACTTCTTCTTTGCTCCTCACAACCGTGCATACACACCCGCATCCACATTCCGTAGAACACGAATACACAGAAGACAAAACTAATCCATCTATACAATACTAGGATCCGGCTTAAACCAAAACCCACTAGTATTGTCTGCCCAAACATCATACGCGCACAAGTGCACGTAAGTGATCATAGCCCTGCCGTAAAATCATACGGCCTCTACACCTTTCGCCCAGTGCATGGAAACTCTCTATGTGGGACTCTAAAGACTCGACACTACGCTGGTAGTCGGTTTAACCACAGACCGCAAGCGGCACTAGCTGTACGTAACGGTCCCCAGGTAGATGTCGATAAGAAGGCCGATGAGGTAAACCTATCTGAACTCCTACTGAGCCTGAACATGACAATCTCCGTACAGTCCTGTCTGGTCGTCTAAGAGTATCGCATGACAGGCCTACGGGGCAGTAAGCGTCAGTCCCCTAATGTAACATTTCAAAAAAATAAAATATTATTTTTTGGGAATTTTTATAATTAAATATTATTTTATTGAATATTTTAATATTTTGGTTTAATTAAATACAGAAAAATTGGAAAAATTATGGAAAATTATAAAATAGGGTATTTTATAGAATTATGTCATTTTAAAGTTTTTATGATTATTTATATGCTATTTTAGTGCTAATCGCGATTAAAAATCGCTAATCGGTTTTTTTAGCAGTTTTGTGCAAAACATGCACATACCTTTTTTCTACAATTGTGTTACATTTTTCTTGCCATGGTTTTACTTTGGGGTTACTATTCTTGTGAGAAAGGAATTGGGAGAAAAGAAAAGAAAAGGAAAGAGAAAAGGGGACATGGAATTTATGAGGTATGGGGGGGCATTTATTGGCTTGGATCTCTCTCTCCCTCTCCCTCTTCAGCTCCAGCAGCTGATGCTGCTCCCTCTTCTTCCTCCAACCTTCAAGCCTTCATTTCGTCTCAAAAACAATACCAAAACCCTATCTCCATTTCACTAAAAAGATGCACAAGCTTAAGATCTACACATTGGACTCAAGAAAGCAAGGATTATTGAACCCTCAGATTAGTTTTAGCATTTCTTATACCCTCATGCTAGTTTAGAACTGATATTGTGTGTGTTTGTGGACTTAAGGATAAATCTAGTTAGGGTTTGAGGAAATTTGGGTTATGATGGGAAATTTAGCTCAGTAGAGACAATACAAACACCCTAGTGATGTTATTTTGGACCCGAACCTGAACTAGAAACCAGAATCCGGATTTATGGAATCGATATCGGGGAAAACTGAAAATCTGGGAGTGTATTTTGTAATTTGCTATCACCCGGGGCATTCTGAAATAAAATTGATTGGATAGTGACATGTGCAGGCATCAAGGAAGCTAACCCCAGAACCCTAGCCCCTACTTCTCTTTCCCGGCCGCAAATTTAACCCAATTGGCCGCAATTTGCGGCCCTACCAGCACCAAAATGTCTCGTTTTTGTTCCATAGCTCCTACATGTGTAGATCAGACCCCTGGCATGTATAGATTTGTCTAGTTTGACCAAGGGTGAAATCTGGTGCTTATTTCCTAAGTTGATGTTTTGGATTCGTGTTTCCGTATTCCGTATTTTTAATTCTGAATTTACATATTGTGTTTACCTCGACTATTTGGGGTTTATACGATGATATCGAGAATTGATTGTTGGTTTTGGAGGCGTATCCATAGGTTCTAACCTATAGGCCCCATAGCGTATCGTTTTGGTTTTCGTTTGCCGTTTTAGTTTGGATTTGGTTTTGATACGCATTTGCGATACGTTAATGTGTAGGTACCCCATGAAGACTTCGGGACAACAAGCAAACGCGTGGTGACGTCGACAATGAAGACGCAAGGTGAGTAGATTATATCTACGGGGGAAGTCGGGTGGATGGCATATAGCACCCCCGCAGTCCGTAGTTGATATATACATATATGATAGTTATAGTGTGTCGTATTTTTGTTAGGTGTATTATGGATAGTTTAGGGTTATAAGCAACTAGTGTAGTTTATAGTCGCGAACCCTAGAATAGATTTACACCTACACGTACACCCTTGCATATTCATTATACTTATACTGTGATGATGATGGATAGTGGACAACATTGGAGATGAGTCGAAGATATTAGGCATTGTACCGCGAGATCGGTGATTTGATATGATTCATATTTAGGATACGACATGTGATCTCTAGCGGGCCTTTGGACGTATGTTTACACACGCAGTTCTATTGATGGTATCAGTTGTACTAGACTTAGATCAGTACCCCAGATTATGTGATATGATGATGAGGATACCAAATAATTGATGAGCTGATTGTGATATTGACCCGTACCCAGCTATTGGGATGCCGTACGACGATTTACCGTACGAGCTTTATATTGATGATAGATCCGTCCTCATGACTCGAGGATGTCAGATGATGTACAGTATCGTACGCGATACTATTGAGGCGGGATCACTGACTATATATATATATATATATATATCGACTCAGATTTAGGTGGTTTCCATACCCCTCCCGATGGACTTGGCTTAGTAGATGTTAGACTAGACCCGAGTCATACCTATTTCAAAACTAACGAATCAGGAATATCTTAAGGACAAGTAAAGGGATTCTACTATTATTTTCAAAAGACGTATCTATTCTTAAAAACTCCATAACCCTTTTCGTCTTATTTCAAATGGCACCACTGCATTAAATGTACATATTGGTGTAGATTCTTCACTGTTACATTGATTATTCGATTCCGAATCGCATTGCCTGTGTTTATTTCTATATTGCAATCATGTTGTTAAGAAACCAGCACCATTATCGATGATGCATATGTTCCACATACACTTGCCTGCTGGCTCACACACTTCATCATCGATAATTGCCATGTCACTACAAAGTAGTATTATTGTATCAGGATATGACTTTGTATGTGCATACCACTATTCTATGTTTCATGATATACTGTTATACTTGCATCTCAATTATATGTCGCATACATCATGCTTTCTGATTATGCGCATTTGGATATTGTTTTCATGATATTTATGGATTTGGGAACCGTGGATAATTTCAAAGAAGAGTATGTACTTATTTGAAAAACCCGGTTTCCCTTGATATGATATTTGCGCAGCCACCTTGAGATTTATCGGTTCTGATTATATACCCCATACGAGGAGTGTGTGCCGTATGAGGGTACATGGTGGGGCCCGGTATGGTTCCCCTCGGCAAGATGATCGAAGGATTATGCCGATTGAGCCTGGAGGTGGGCGAGTACCTACCGGTGATTGTATTTGAGCTCGGTGGATATCCGGGGGAAACAGACCGGAGTTGAGAGATGGACATGGGTTGACTCGTGCTGCCGGGGCCGAGGGCCGATACCGCAGACGGAGCACCATATGGACGAGGATTTACGTGCCGATTCTAGGTACAGGTTTCATGATGTTTCCATGATTTTGATTATATCCTCACATTTACATGCATGATGCTTATTGTCATTGGGATGACAAGTGGACGAGATCTGTTAGTGTATATGCCCTAGAGGCCATTACTGTATCATATTAGTTTGTATATTACTTGATGGAAGCTTGGGATATTCACAGTTGTATATACAATCTTGCTCAAAATGGTAGTATGCTACTTGGTTTGTCTCTACTTCAATATGTGCATATGTTTCTTTTAGCATATCGCTTATATATACATATTAGTAGAGCCCTTAGGATTATTGCTTGATTACCAGCGTTGTGATGGCGCTCACACTCGTGGGGGCTTGGTAATCCATAAGCACATCTTTATACAGGTCCCTAGTCGTTGGACTATCGAGATAGGGCATCGATACTCCGGAGTAGACTAGCGTATGCGCTTCTCATCCCAGCGTGGGAGACGGTCTGTCCCACAGCCGTCAGTACGTCGTACTTCAGATAGTATGCGGGTGCTCGTTAGGTTACGAGTACACTGGACAGGACTCGTCGGGAACTGTTGGTTGGTATTATACCTATCGTCAGTTATCAGTTCCCAGGTGACATGAGTACAGCTTAGTCCGCTGACTTGACACTGTCACTTCGCCTCGAGTGTGTTCCGACTGCACTTTGATTAGTACCCTACCACGGCTCAAAGGAGTTGTACAAACAGGTAGTTTTTGGGTGCAGTCCCGAAGCACTTGGAGGCAGTGACGGTTAGACAGGATTCGTCTCTCCCGGTATTGGGGGTTGACATCGCGCTGTGTCTAGGAGAGCCATTACACAAGTAGTCCCTGGCCAGCGCAAGCGAGATATACTGGTAGGTTTCCAGTGTTATCTCAGGGTGTTCTGGGCTACACTCCGACATGACTTGTACCGCTATTAGGGGAATGACGTTCACCGCACCTTAGGCCCGCCATGCGATGTATCAGACGAACAGACCGGACTGTACGGAGACTGTCACATTCAGGCTCAGTAGGAGTTCAGATGGGGTTCACCTCGTCAGTCTTCTTATCGGCATCTACCTGGGGACCGTTACGTACAGCTAGTACCGCTTGCGGTCTGTGGTTAAACCCACTGCTAGCGTAGTGTCGAGTCTTTAGAGTCCCACATAGAGAGCTATTCTCCTTTAGGCAAAATGAGTAGAGGTCGCATGGTTTTGCGACAGGGTTCGTTCACATCCGCGCACTTGTGCACGTTTGTTGTCCGGACAGCTTATACTAGTGGGCTTTGGTTTAAGCCAGATCCTAGTATATGATTTGGGATTGGTTTTATCTCATTGTATTCGAGTTCCTCGGATCACGAATGCGGGTGCGTATGCACAGTTGTTTGAGACAGAGGGAGAGGACTTTGATTAGGGTTAATGACTATTGTCTTTTTATTAACCCTAATGCTTATGTGTGTATTATGATTAATTGATATTAGTTATATATAATTGTGCATGGTTAGGGTTGTTGACATTTTGACTATCTTGACTTGTTGACCTTAGCTGACATGTTGACCATCATCATTCCATATAAAAGATACTCTTTGATCCTTGCAATTAGCATTAAATATGAAATGATAATGGTCATGTCTTGATTAAGCCATGACAATTATCTTGCTAATTATCAATTTATAATAATTCATACATATATGTGAGAATGCTTCATAATTCTCTCATTCTATCATATACTTTCTCTCTCTTGCTCTTCCTCTTCCTCAAGCTCTCCCCTCTCATGTGTTGAGAAACACTTGATCTTAAGAAAAACCACTCCATAGTAATCTCTACTCTTATCTAGGTTTCTAGGATTAGCACTTCTAGCACCTTAGTTACTTCTAGCTTGAAGTTGAAGCCAAAGGTTGAGGCTCTCGGGTGGATCCTTCTTCGACTAGAGAAGGCGACAAGGTGATCTCATTCTTACACTCCAAGGAGCAAGGAGAGAAGGACATAAAGCCCAAGGTATAACCTTTCTACCCTATAGCTAAATCTAGTTAGCTTTTAGTTAGTTTTTGTTTAGTAAAGATCCCTCCTTTGTCTAGTCCATGTTGCCTAGAGTAGTGAAAATCCGATTTTTATTCCGTTTTCCGCCTCCCCGCAAGCACCGGGGTGGGCAACGTGGACTTACAGTGGTATGAGCCTAACTAAACATAAACTAGCTAGGTAGTAAAGTGTATGGAAGTTTGATCGAAAAAGATCGCAAAACTAAAAACACAAAACCCTAACTTTCTGTTGAAATTTTTTCTGCTCTGAAAATTAAAAATCATACCTCAAAAATCGGCTCAGGGTTTTGTAAAGAAGCACACCAAATACGGTCAAGTGAACAGTTCAAAGCGCGGCGGTTCCGCGGCAAAAGCATGCCTATTGCCGCGGAACCGCGGCCGTTTTGAGTCTGTTCTGGACCGGGTTTGGTGCAGTGTTCTTCTGACATGGTTTTGGGATTTTTAAGATGGTTTATTTGTGCCCAGGTTTTCCAGAAAAGAAATTTGTTTTTGGGGGCCTATAAATCCGTATTTTTTATCGAACTTCACTACCCTTTGACTAATGGGTTATATCTGTGATGTTTATATGTATTGAACATCGCCTAATCGCTATATGTCGATTAGTCGGGGTTATACATATCTGTGATCTGTGTTTGTTGATGGTATGTGTATATGAATGCGTTGGATTGTCGCGGGTGAATAGCCGGGGTGGATGTGAGATGAGTGTTTCTTTTTCTTTCATTCATGTAATATGTAAATTGATGTATTATTATTTGTTTGGTCGCGCAACCGGGTCGGGGTTGTAGCCGTCATTGTATAATTCTTTTTACTGTTTTTGCTCCTAGGATAGACCCATTTAGGGGGTGCACAAACTACCGGGTATCTCGAAGTGCCGAGTGGCCTACTCACGGTGTTGAGGGAGGTTGCTTCGCTTCGGATACTTGGCGGGTAGTTTGCCGCACCCGTAGGGGTCTTGGGTGGGGTGTTTGGCTATTCACCGTGACCGTGTAATCCGCTTATCGTTGCAGGCTCGAACGTATTGCGGATTCCTAGTATATCCAATGTATTCATCTGTGATCTGTAATGTCTATCATTGCTTTATATCTATATACTATAACTATTTAGGCATTGCTTATGTTTTACAGCCGCGCTAGCCCAGCTCCCGCTCTGTCGTTAGTTAAGTAACCTAACGGGTGATGACGGGGCCCCGTGGCGAATGCGAATGGCATAAGCGTACGTCATATTTTGGTTGTCTTCTGCAATGGTAGGATTAAATGATGGGACGCATTAAAAGAACTAATGCAAGAAAATAAACCAAGTAAATGTCGATTGGAACACTTTGAAAACCACTCGGTTCTTTTCAAAACAAAACTTTTAAACGCGGAGCTTGAACCACTCCTTTTTAAAAGCTATCTCGTTCCATCGATTATATCAAGTTCACTACGTTCACAGTTTCGCCAAAACCATTCGTAGCCCTCCATCATTTCAGTTAAATGTTCGGTAGTATTCAAGCTATATATTTTGACCTCACACCAAGGCATAGTGATTGGTAGCTGCCGGATATTTATCTGTTGCATATGTAGAATGCGTTGGTTTGAGACAGTCGTACTGCCATTTTGGCCTACGTCAAGGGTAGGTACGGGTGGGTTCAAATTAACCGGGATAATGATGGGAAGAACTTGAAATGTGACTTATGAAATTTTGCCTCACGCCAAGGTCATAAGAGCATGGGGCAAAAATCCACATCGGGAAGTATTGTACGGTGAGATTGATCCCGACTAATTCTTTCTTTACGGTTTGAGAAGGGATTCGAGAAACAGTGGGAGCCATCCTGTTTAGACAAACTAAAAACCACTCTAAACTTGCAAGAGCATTATGCTAAAGTGCTTCTTTTCTCTCTCCTAATTGCAGCGACCATTCAACATGACCGGACTTAAGTTATTACTAGATAAAAACATATTGACAGGGCCAAACTACAAAGATTGGCTCAGGAATGTTAAGATGACAATCACTTACGACAAGTTGGGGTATATCCTTACCACCAAAGCTCCCCCTGTCCCAGGTCCCACCTCCAGCGTCGCGGATAAAGAAATCCGTAAGACATGGGAGATCGATTGCGCGAAGGCCAAATGCCTCGTGCTTGCCTCGATGGACAACGAACATCAGAGGAGGCATGAGAATATGGACCTAGAGTCCATATTTCTCCATACAAAAGAACTGTATGGAGAGCTGTCTCGTATCGCAAGATACGAAGTGTCGAAGAAGCTATTTTCGGCAAGATTGGCCGTCGGATCATCGGTAGCGGAACACGTGCTTAAGATGATTGGCTACATAGAGGAGCTCGCGGACCTTAGGACCACGTTCTATCGTGATTTGATTCTCCGGTCCCTTCCTTCCACTTACGCCCAGTTTATCCTTTACTTCAACAAGCAAGAAAAGGAGGTTGAACTTTCCGAACTTCTGAACATGTTGAGGAGTGCTGAGGGCACCCTACAGAAGGGTAGGGAGACATCCACTTTGTTTGTAGGAGGATCTTCCTGTTCTAGATCCAGGGCGAAAGCCAAGGGTAAGAAGAAGAAAGCCCCCGCCAAACCAAGAGGAGGTGTCAGTAAAGTGGATACGAAGGGAAAAGGAAAGGCAACAAAGGTAGCGGGAAAGCTGGTGGGGAAGGAAGAATGCTTCTATTGTCACAAAAGTGGACACTGAAAACAGGATTGCAAGGCTTGGAAGGCCAGAACCCAGGATCTGAAGCGAGTTGCGGCTTCAGCTTCTGGTGTGTATGTTATTGAAAACTGTCTATCAATAAACTCTACATCCTGGGTGATACCGGATCAGGATCTCATATCTGTAATTCTTTGCAGGCGTTGAGAAAGCGTAGAGTTTTGAAGGCAGGTGATATGACCCTCAGAGTTGCAAACGGAGCTAGCATGGATGCAGAGGCCGTGCGGGACTATCACCTGGGATTGTCGGATGGACACTTTTTGGTTTTGCGTAGTTGTTATTATGTACCAAATGCAACCTGTAATATCATTTCTGTATCTTTATTATCTAAAGAAGGTTATGAATTTGCATTTGTAAGTAATGTAGTGAACATTCACCTTAATCAAGTTTTGATTGGGTCAGGTACATTGAACAACGGTATATACGTATTAAACCAACCACAGATTTTCAATGTCCAGAATACACACAAAAGAAAGTCTCCAGAAATCAATAAAACTTTCTTATGGTATTGTAGACTGGGTCACATCAATAAGAGAAGATTGACTAAGTTACACGCAGAAGGATATTTGGATCCGTTCGAATATCAATCGTATGCAACTTGTCAATCATGTCTCAAAGGAAAGATGACAAAGACTCCGTTCACTGGACACGGAGTAAGAGTGGGCGAGCTCTTGGGACTCGTACACAGCGACGTGTGCGGTCCAATGTCTACACATGCACGAAGCGGTTATTCTTACTTCATTACTTTTACGGATGATTTTTCAAGGTTCGGACATGTCTTCTTAATGAAGCATAAATCCGAAGCTTTTGAGAAATTCCAGGAATACAAGAATGAAGTAGAAAAACAAACAGGAAAAAGTATCAAGACACTAAGATCTGATCGAGGTGGTGAATACTTGAGTGCCGAGTTCCTGGGTTACTTAAAAGAGAATGGAATTCTCTCTCAGCTTACTCCTCCATACACTCCGCAACATAACGGTGTATCGGAGAGACGGAACCGAACCCTATTGGATATGGTACGGTCCATGATGAGTAACGCTAAGTTACCGCGATCGTTCTTGGGATATGCGCTAGAATCAGCTGCATACCTTTTGAACCGAGTTCCCACTAAGACTGTGCCTACCACACCATATGAGTTATGGAGTGGGAAGAAACCCTATCTTCAATACCTGAAGATTTGGGGATGTCCAGCTTATGTCAAAAAGCAGCATACGGACAAACTAGAGGCACACTCAGTACTGTGCAAGTTTGTGGGATACCCAAAGAACTCCAGGGGGTATCTTTTCTATTACGCAGAGGAACAAAAAGTCCTTGTTTCTCGTAATGCCCATTTTCTGGAACATCAGTTCTTAGAAAAAGAAATAAGTGGGAGCGTAATAGAACTGGAAGAAATTCCAGAACCACAACCTATTACTGAAAGCTTAGTAGAACCAGAGGGTTCGAAAGATCAGGACATTCCCACGCCACTCCGCAGGAGTAGTAGGCAGTCTCATCCGCCCGAGAGATACTACGGTTTTCTCATTGACGGGGATAGAGAGGATTGCATCATAGATAGTGATGAGCCTACTAGCTTCCAGCAAGCCATTCAGAGCGTCGACATGGTAAAATGGCTGGATGCAATGCGGACCGAAATGGAGTCTATGTACACCAACAAAGTATGGACATTGGACATTGCTCCAGATGGGGTAAAACCCGTAGGATGCAAGTGGATCTTCAAAAGGAAGATTGGTGTAGATGGACAGGTTGAGACCTATAAAGCTAGACTGGTTGCAAAGGGTTTTCGTCAGCGACCTGGTTTGGACTATGACGAAACCTTTTCTCCAGTAGCTATGCTGAAATCCATTCGGATCCTTCTTGCCATTGCTGCCTTCCACGATTATGAAATTTGGCAGATGGACGTAAAGACCGCTTTTCTAAATGGACATTTAGAGGAGTGTGTCTATATGGACCAGCCAGAGGGTTTCATTCAGAGTGGGAGCAGCGGAAAGGTGTGCAAGTTGCTTAAGTCCATTTATGGACTAAAGCAGGCATCGCGGAGTTGGAACATCTGTTTTGATGAGACTGTCAAGGAATTTTGCTTTATCAAAAATCCAGATGAACCATGCATCTATTGTAGAGTTGTAGCGAGAACTGTGGTATTCCTCATTTTATACGTGGATGACATTCTCTTAATAGGAAATGACATTCCTATGCTACAATCTGTCAAGGGGTTCTTGTCACACAGGTTCTCCATGAAAGACCTGGGTGATGCCTCATACATTCTGGGTATCCGGATCTACCGTGACAGATCCAAGAGGATATTAGGACTTTCACTGTCCAGGTACATCGACACCATACAGAAAAGATTCAGTATGGAAGATTCCAAGCGCGGTAATCTACCGGCTTGTCACGGGATCACCCTCTCCAAAGAGATGTCTCCCAAGACTGATTTGGAGAGGGATCGCATGTCTATTATACCCTACGCTTCTGCGGTAGGCTCTATAATGTATGTGATGTTGTGTACCAGACCGGATGTGGCTTATGCACTGAGTGTGGTAAGCAGGTATCAGTCAAACCCTGGGGAGAAACACTGGGTAGCGGTAAAGAACATTCTCAAGTACCTGAGAAGGACTAAGGAGATGTTCTTGGTGTATGGCGGAAAAGACCTCCAGATTGAGGCCTTTGCTGACTCCAGCTTCCAGAGTGACAAGGATGATTCCAAGTCTATGTCGGGTTTTGTCTTTACCCTCAATGGAGGGGCGGTGTGTTGGAAGAGCTCCAAACAGGAAACCGTTGCTGACTCGACTATGGAAGCGGAATACATCGCTGCATCTGATGCCGCAAAAGAAGCTGTCTGGATGAGGAAGTTCTTGAAAGAACTTCAGGTGGTTCCGTCCATTGTTGACCCAATGCCTCTGTATTGCGACAGCAACGGGGTTATAGCTTTAGCGAAGGAACCCAGGTCCTATCAGAAATCCAGACACATCTTGAGGCGGTATAACCTGATCAGGGAGATCATGGATCGCCAGGAGATCGAGGTTCGGAGAGTTGCTTCAGAAGATAACACTGCAGATCCATTCACCAAGGCCTTACCCCAGACTCAGTTCGAGCGGCTGATCGAGATGATAGGTCTTCGATACGTCAGTACATGGCCTTAGTGCAAGTGGGAGATTGTTAGTGTATATGCCCTAGAGGCCATTACTGTATCATACTAGTTTGTATATTACTTGATGAAAGCTTGGGATATTCACAGTTGTATATACAATCTTGCTCGAAATGGTAGTATGCTACTTGGTTTGTCTCTACTTCAATATGTGCATATGTTTCTTTTAGCATATCGCTTATATATACATATTAGTAGAGCCCTTAGGATTATTGCTTGATTACCAGCGTTGTGATGGCGCTCACACTTGTGGGGGCTGGATAATCCATAAGCACATCCTTATACAGGTCCCTAGTCGTTGGACTATCGAGACAGGGCATCGATACTCCGGAGTAGACTAGCGTATGCGCTTCTCATCCCAGCGTGGGAGACGGTCTGTCCCACAGCCATCAGTACGTCGTACTTGAGATAGTATGCGGGTGCTCGTTAGGTTACGAGTAAACTGGACAGGACTCGTCGGGAACTGTTGGTTGGTATTATACCTATCGTCAGTTATCAGTTCCCAGGTGACATGAGTACAGCTTAGTCCGCTGACTTGACGCTGTCACTTCGCCTCGAGTGTGTTCCCACTGCACTTTGATTACTACCCTACCACGGCTCAAAGGAGTCGTGCAAACAGGTAGTTTTTGGGTGCAGTCCCGAAGCACTTGGAGGCAGTGACGGTTAGACAGTATTCGTCTCTCCCGGTATTGGGGGTTGACATCGCGTTGTGTCTAGGAGAGCCATTACACAAGTAGTCCCTGGCCAGGGCAAGCGAGATATACTGGTAGGTTTCCAGTGTTATCTCAGGGTGTTCTGGGCTACACTCCGACATGACTTGTACCGCTATTAGGGGAATGACGTTCACCGCCCCCTACGCCCGCCATGCAATGTATCAGACGAACAGACCGGACTGTCCGGAGACTGTCACATTCTGGCTCAGTAGGAGTTCAGATGGGGTTCACCTCGCCAGTCTTCTTATCGGCATCTACCTGGGGACCGTTACGTACAGCTAGCGCCGCTTGCGGTCTGTGGTTAAACCCACTGCCAGCGTAGTATCGAGTCTTTAGAGTCCCACACAGAGAGCTATTCGCCTTTAGGCAAAATGAGTAGAGCTCGGATGGTTTTGCGACAGGGTTCATTCACATCCACGCACTTGTGCACGTTTGCTGTCCGGACAGCTTATACTAGTGGGCTTTGGTTTAAGCCAGATCCTAGTATATGATTTGGGATTGGTTTTATCTCATTGTATTCGAGTTCCTCGGATCACGAATGCGGGTGCGTATGCACAGTTGATTGAGACAGAGGGAGAGGACTTTGATTAGGGTTAATGACTATTGTCTTTTTATTAACCCTAATGCTTATATGTGTATTATGATTAATTGATATTAGTTATATATAATTGTGCATGGTTAGGGTTGTTGACATTTTGACTATCTTGACTTGTTGACCTTAGTTGACATGTTGACCATCATCATTCCATATAAAAGATGCTCTTTGATCCTTGCAATTAGCATTAAATATGAAATGATAATGGTCATGTCTTGATTAAGCCATGACAATTATCTTGCTAATTATCAATTTATAATAATTCACATATATATGTGAGAATGCTTCATAATTCTCTCATTCTATCATATACTTTCTCTCTCTTGCTCTTCCTCTTCCTCAAGCTCTCCCCTCTCATGTGTTGAGAAACACTTGAGCTTGAGAAAAACCACTCCATAGTAATCTATACTCTCATCTAGGGTTCTAGGATTAGCACTTCTAGCACCTTAGTTACTTCTAGCTTGAAGTTGAAGCCAAAAGTTGAGGCTCTCGGATGGATCCTTCTTCGACTAGAGAAGGCGACAAGGTGATCTCATTCTTACACTCCATGGAGCAAAGAGAGAAGGACAAAAAGCCCAAGGTATAACCTTTCTACCCTATAGCTAAATCTAGTTAGCTTTTAGTTAGTTTTTGTTTAGTAAAGATCCCTCCTTTGTCTAGCCCATGTTGCCTAGAGTAGTAAAAATACGATTTTTATTCCGTTTTCCGCCTCCCCACAAGCACCGGGGTGGGCAACGTGGACTTACAGGATCCACATATATACAGACTTTTATTACATTGATCATACTTCACTTGTATAAATAACAGGGTATGAGGGCGCTGTTATATATACCTTTACACCAATATTAGTGAAATGGGACGCTAATATATGTGTATTGATATTCATTTTGATACTTCATCATATTTCCTTCATGCAGACATTCCTTATGTTTATGACATTTTATTACCTGAGGCACTGGCACGGGTACTTGGCACTACATACACGATTAGATGTTACATTGCCACCTTATCATGCTTCAGGCTTATTCTTTGAGGTTTTGTACTGATCGTATTGACTTGGATTATGTCATGCATTCGATTTCTGCTTGTAGATATTTTCTATTCACGAGTTGGCAACTCACCCCCGTTGTGCCACAGTTCTTGCAGGTTTGCCGTACAGGTTCCATTGCGGCATTTCTGGCACACTGCTTCTTTTGCGGGTGATTGTATGGGTAGGTGGGTTCGTTTGTATCCGAACCACTATTGTACTTGTATTATTCAGTTGTATCTAGAAATTCCATCAACCAAAACTTGTATATTGTTCAGACTTAGACATTAGTGATGTATTATTTCGACCTTAGAGTCGCGCTTAGTAGTATTGCGGTTTTCATGCTTATTGAGTTTCTTTTGGATTTGATCCTCGCCATTCGGCATTGTATATTATATTGCTTGCGTGGTTGTGACCGTCGATTGATGAAGAGCTAGCTCCGGCTTGGGGATGCCTTTTTTACTGCATATATATTGTTCTTGTTGTACCCCGTTCGGGGCCAGTATTTACAAAATAAACTATGCCGAAATTTTTAGAAAAGACTTTACAATTTTAAAATGCATATTCGGCTTATTTAAAAACTTTGATTTCAAAACATGTTTACTCACTTATTAAAAACTAGTTTTCTTATTTACTCCAAAAATGGTTTTATATTTCTGGGCTTTTGGCTTACTTGGATCAGATAGAGTCCTATAGACTTCATATGGTTCAAGGGCCAGTCACATGCTCTTTCTGGTCGTGACAAAGTTGATATCAGAGCGCTAGGTTGACCTTGGTTCGAGTCTATGTTTGACCATGTGGAGCCTAGGGCGTCTATATATATACGGAACTTAGGCTTGACCTTACGGAACTTAGACTTAGTCGAGGGGGTATTAGACCCGGACTTTCGTCGCGTAGGATGACCCTTGGTTGATGGAATAGGTGACTAAAGTAGAGTGACGTACCGTGGGTATGTTCCGCGGCATACTTACGACACGCCACTCCGCTTAAGGAACATTAGGATGTACATATTTTCGAGATCAGTGATTTCCTTCATATCCATGATTATACATCCATTTGAGATCCTCGATTCTATTAGTTTCATGATCATACCTTCATTGATGCTGTTCCTTCTTATGATCATGTATCCACTCTGGATCTGTTGTTTTCTTTCTTGCCATTGATCTGCTCTCTTCGATACTCGATTGAGGTTCCTGTCGCCATGTTTGAGCGCAGATTGGGCTGCTGCTAGGGTTACGGTCAGGGCGAGCTCGTCTGGTATGAGGGCCGACCATTGTGTTTTCTGGTGACATGGGAACGTCTCGAGTTAGTATTGGTGATTGTGACCTCTAGTGGAGGCAAGTGCTTGGTTTTGCGCCGGATGATCGGGCCATTGTTAGAGCTGCAAGTTGAGGGAGGACTGTTGATGTACATCATACCTCAGAGATTATGGGGTCGCCTACCGTGCAGACAGATGAACCAGCTGTTGCTGAGATTGACAGGATGTCGCTTCCGGAGCTTACGAGCTGAGATCGCCGGAGCTTCCAGGCAGAAATGAGACAGATGATAGCTAGTCTACCCGATTTAAGAGACGAAGGTGATTCGTCCGATATATGCGCCGGAGCAGGCCCAGTTGAGTTGAACATTTCTAGTGTGGAGAGTCTTACTCAGATCTAGAGAAGACCGATTTAGAGAGGACCGCCAATGTATCGCCTTTCCTGGAGGGTTGAGGCGTTGTTCAACGTACAGACGAATGAGCCAGTTGTTGCTGCAAATGACGAGATGTCGCCCAGATGATTGGAGCTACTGCATCATGAGTATATACTTAGAGAGATGATAGTGAGTCGCTAGTCACCTGAGGATGAATGACTAGGACAGGTGTTCGTTCGCTTACCCCGATGCGAGGTCCTCAGATAGATTGCTTCCAGCTAGAGACGACTTCACGCAGAGACATTGAGAGTCGACAGAGACGAGCGAATGTCAGGAGCCCATTTTCCAAGTTTAAAGTATACGGAAAGACATGCAGGCGATTCCATGGACCCTCTAGAAGAATGAAACCCTAACTTTACTTAATGACCGTGTGACAGCCGTAGAAAGCCATTAGTGAGGCTTGGGTTTGCCCTTCTACGGCTGGACCACCGACGTTGTGGCATGTACTCGATACTATTAAACTGTACTCAAGATGTTGATCTCTTGGGGGATTATGAGGTTCTGACGAGTCGATCGAATGATTCGACATCATTCGGATATCATGTGATATGCTGCTTTGCTTGGTAGACTGCAGATACGAGTATAGCCGTTGGAGCACAGTCCATGCAGCCATGATGAGACGAGTCCGAATCGGTCGACATTGAAGCATAGTGAAGTAAAGATTTCGCAAGAGATTTCGACGAGATGATGTTCCACTCCGCCGACATCAGAGATGCGATACGCACGCAAAGGCAATGTAAATGGATATAGCTTCCAGAAAGAGGTGCGATGAGTGTGCAGCCATTCCCGAACAAGATTTAGCTTCAGTAAAGGACGATGACTTCCGAGCAATTCGGAAGAAAGGAAATTTGATAGAGACTTCGGATTGACCATAACCGAGAACATTGCAGTGCGCAGATAGAGACGTGACGTCGAAGTGGACGATGATGCAGACAAGCAGGACAAGGAGTTCGTGCGTGACGCCGATGAGCTGTCATTACTTCCCGTCGATAACAGAGGTCAGATATGTCTAAAGAGGCGTTGGGACGCGACCAGCTTCCGAGGAGATGCTGTGCTGAAGGCGCAGATGTCCATCGAGAAGAGTTTATGCAAAAGTGACAGCCACCGTACAGTTCGGCATAGGCAAGATCGGAAAAGACCCTGAGCAGGATTCCTTCCAGGACACTGCTGCAATGATATTTGCACCCAGGATCAGATGTGATATGCATTCAAGGAATCAGGGGCCGACGCAAGTGACATGCTGCTTTACGAGTGGTCGTGAGGATTGACCGAGAGATGACCAGAGAAGTGCCAGAACGGAATCGTCCCCGTTAGCACACCTGACAGGGCCGATGAGCCGATTGATTATGAGATTTGTAATCCACAGAGAAGATAAGGACCCAGAGACAGAGAACGCCAGACCGTGAGCAAGAGGCAAGTAGATATCTTGCACTGCTAGCATTGGATGCACCGACACCTTCTCGACTTTGAAAGAGGGACTACCAACGATGGTATTTATGAATTGTGATTTTGTGATTCGATTATCACGAATCCGTCACTTTGGATTTCGGTATTTTGGGCATTCTGTTTCCATGATTTAGTCTTGATGACAGAGTTTCATGATATTTGTTTTCTTGCACCTACTGGGTATTTATGCTTTGCTCATAGTTATTAGGTTGAGGTACTGATTGTGATTTCATGCCTATTTTATGCCAGTTATTTGATTTATGCTTCCAGCATAGTTTTCGTGCACCTTCAGTGTTTTGATTTGATTTGTGCACGCTGATGCACATGGTTGTGAGCTTATACACCGCGGTATACCTGATTTTGAGTGAGCCGTATTGTATACCGTCGATTTTGGATTTTCGCTCATGTTGGGCGCATGTTTTGAGATACGATTTTGGTGCACACCAGATGCACTAGATCAGGATTCTTTGTGCATGTCAGATACACCTGATTTTGCGGTCAGGCACACACGTTGCCTATGACAGATGTTTCGTGCACACCAGTTGCACCTACATGTTGTTTTGTGCACCTGTGCGACACATATATGGATTTTGATTCCTTGCGCGCCAGACGCACAGGATATTCTTATATATACATTTTTGGGATTGATTTTTAGGGCTGTAAATTTTTATGATATTCGCTATGTATTGATGTTTTCGGAGCCCCGACAATTTGGATTTTTACTGAAATGTTTTAATATTTGGGGGTTTAAATTTAAATTCGGGGACTGAATTTATTTAAGAGGGGAAGATTGTAACATTTCAAAAAAATAAAATATTAGATTTTGGGAATTTTTATAATTTAATATTATTTTATTGAATATTTTAATATTTTGGTATAATTAAATACAGAAAAATTATGGAAAATTATAAAATAGGGTATTTTATAGAATTATGCCATTTTTAAGTTTTTATGATTATTTATATGCTAATTTAGTGCTAATCGCGATTAAAAATCGCTAATCGGTTTTTTAGCAATTTTGTGCAAAACATGCACATACCTTTTTTCTACAATTGTGTTACATTTTTCTTGCCATGGTTTTACTTTGGGGTTACTATTCTTGTGAGAAAGGAATTGGGAGAAAAGAAAAAGAAAAGGAAAGAGAAAAGGGGACATGGCATTTATGAGGTATGGGGGGGTATTTATTGGCTTGGATCTCTCTCTCCCTCTCACTTCTCTCCCTCTCCCTCTTCAGCTCCAGTAGCTGATGCTGCTCCCTCTTCTTCCTCCCACCTTCAAGCCTTCATTTCATCTCAAAAACAATACCAAAACCCTATCTCCATTTCACTAAGAAGATGCACAAGCTCAAGATCTACACATTGGACCAAGAAAGCAAGGATTCTGGCCACTAGGGGCAACTCAAGAAAATTCTTGAGTTGCCAAATGAGGTATTTACTGAACCCTCAGATTAGTTTTAGCATTTCTTATACCCTAATGCTAGTTTAGAACCGATATTGTGTGTGTTTGTAGACTTAAGGATAAATCTAGTTAGGGTTTGAGGAAATTTGGGTTTTGATGGGAAATTTAGCTCAGTAGAGACTATACAAACACCCTAGTGATGCTATTTTGGACCCGAACCTGAACTAGAAACCAGAATACGAATTTATGGAATCGATATCGGGGAAAACTGAAAATCTGGCAGTGTATTTTGTAATCTGCTATCACCCGGGGCATTCTGAAATAAAATTGATTGGAAAGTGACATGTGCAGGCATCAAGGAAGCTAACCCCAGAACCCTAGCCCCTACTTCCCTTTCCCGGCCGCAAATTTCACCCAATTGGCCGCAATTTACGGCCCTACCAGCACCAAAATGTTTCGTTTTTGTTCCAGAGCTCCTACATGTGTAGATTAGACCCCTGGCATGTATAGATTTGTCTAGTTTGACCTAGGGTGAAATCTGGAGCCTATTTCCTAAGTTGATGTTTTGGATTCGTGTTTCCGTATTTCGTATTTTTAATTCTGAATTTACGTATTGTGTTTACCTCGACTATTTGGCGTTTATACGACGATATCGAGGATTGATTGTTGGTTTTGGAGGTGTATCCATATGTTCTAACCTATAGGCCCCATAGCGTATCGTTTTGGTTTTCGTATGCCGTTTTAGTTTGGATTTGGTTTTGATACGCATTTGCGATACGTTAATGTGTAGGTACCCCATGAAGACTTCAGGACGACAAGCAAACGCGTGGTGACGTCGACAATGAAGACGCAAGGTGAGTAGATTATATCTACGGGGGAAGTCGGGTGGATGGCGTATAGCACTCCCGCAGTCCGTAGTTGATATATACATATATGATAGTAATAGTGTGTCGTATTTGTGTTAGGTGTATTATGGATAGTTTAGGGTTAGAAGCCACTAGTGTAGTTTATAGTCGCGAACCCTAGAATAAATTTACACCTACACGTACACCCTTGCATATTCATTATACTTATACTGTGATGATGATGGATAGTGGACGACATTGGAGATGAGTCGATGATATTGGGCATTTTGCAACGAGATCGGTGATTTGATATGATTTGGTTTAAGATACGACATGTGATCTCTAGCGGGCCTTTGGACGTGTGTTTACACACGCAGTTCTATTGATGGTATCAGTTGTACTAGACTTAGATCAGTATCCCAGATTATGTGATATGATGATGAGGATAACAAATAATTGATGAGCTGATTGTGATATTGACCCGTACCCAGCTATTGGGATGCCGTACGACGATTTACCGTACGAGCTTTATATTGATGATAGATCCGTCCTCATGACTCGAGGATGTCAGATGATGTGCTGTATCGTACGCGATACTATTGAGGCGGGATCACTGACTATATATATATATATATATATATATATATATATATATCGACTCAGATTTAGGTGGTTTCCATACCACTCCTGATAGACTTGGCTTAGTAGATGTTAGACTAGACCCGAGTCATACCTATTTCAAAACTAATGAATCGGGAATATCTTAAGCACAAGTAAATGGATTCTACGGTTATTTTCAAAAGACGTATCTATTCTTAAAAACACCGTAACCCTTATTTTACTAAAACCCTGATTCGTCTTATTTCAAATGGCACCACTGCATGACATGTACATATTGGTGTAGTTCTTCTCTGTTACATTGATTATTCGATTCCGCATCGCATTGAATGTGTTTATTTCTATATTGCAATCATGCTGTTAGGACACCAGCACCATTATCGACGATGCATATGTTCCACGTAAACTTGCTTGCCGGCTCACACACTTCATCATCGATAATTGTCATGTCACTACACAGTAGTATTATTACATCAGGATATGACTTTGTATGTGCATACCACTATTCTATGTTGCATGATATACTGTTACACTTATATCTCAATCATATGTCACATACATCATGCTTTCTGATTATGCGCATTGGGATATTGTTTTCATGATATTTATGGATTTGGGAACCGTGGATAATTTCAAAGGAGAGCATGTACTTATTTGAAAAACCCGGTTTCCCTTGATATGATATTTGCGCAGCCACCATGAGATTTATCGGTTCTGATTATATACCACATACGAGGAGTGTGTGCCGTATGAGGGAACATGGTGGGGCCCGGTTGTTAGTCCACGTTGCTCACCCCGGTTCTTACGGGGAGGCGGAAACGGCGAAAAACAATGATTTGGCGTAAGGCAACATGGACTCAAAAGCAAGGATCTTGGCTAAACTAGAAACTAGAAAACACTTAGAGGTTTTAACTACTATGCTGTAGAAAGTATACCTCACGAAACCGGTCCTTCGGGTCTTCGTTCCGCTGTCCCACTCGTCCATCCAAGCTCCAAGCGTCGATCCAGACCTTGGGCACCTCCGCGGCCTTCTTGAGTCGAAGACGATCCACCCGAGAGTTGTACACTAAGCTCCGCCTCAAGCCAAGGCAACTAGCTCAAAGAGATTGCTAATCTAAATGCCTTAGGTTGTGTAGAAGAGAAAGATGGAAGTGTTTGTCAATGTGGATTCTTTTTCTCTCAACACATGAGATCAAAAGAATTTACGAGAGGAGGAAGATGAAGGAGAAACTTAGCAACCATGGAGCTTTTCTTTTTCTTCTCACTTCATGAGAGAGAATGAGAAGAGAATAATGAAAGGATTAAGCCAAATGAAATGAACCATGTTTGCAATAATACACTAATCTCATCATTACTAATCCTATCATGATAAAGTTGATGGTACATTGAATTGACCATTATCATAACTCAAGAATTAAAAGAAAATAAAAGAAGAGTGTAGATCCCTCTTGAAGGTCAATGGTCAACACGGTCAACGGGTCAACAAAGTCAAGAGAGGTCTAAGTAGTCAAATGGTCAATGCAATTAGCCATCACTAATCTATCACTAAAAGGATTAGTAAACAATGTCTCCTGCTCATAACGGTTTTGACCAAACGAATTGTCAAAACCCTAAAGAGTGTGCCACATTACGATTTTGGCCGAACCAACTGCCAAAACCCAAATGGGGCACCTCCTCTTTCATCGCTCCTCAAAACTGTGCATACACACCCGCATCCGCATTCCGTAGAATGCGAATGCACAGAAGACAAATCGAATCCATCTGTGCAATACTAGGATCTGGCTTAAACCAAAGCCTACTAGTATTGCCTGCCCGAACAGCATACGCACACAAGTGCACGTAAGTGATCGTAGCCCTGCCATAAAACCATACGGCCTTGTTCATATCAGATTTTTGCATTTTTATACCGCCCAATTTTTATCATATTGCTTATCGGTAGGTACTCTTGAGCCGTGTTTTCTAGTCAATTGCAGGATACAGGTTCTCGGCTCTAAACGGTGAAATTCATGGAAAAACACGACAAAACCCGGGTTCCTGCCAACCACAGATAAAACACGGGTCTCCGCTCTCTATCCGTATGTTGTCGCACACCAGTTTAAAAGACAAAATGGCAAATCAATGTCATTTTCATGCACAAGGCTTAATGGCAACACAAGATCCAAGAAATCTACATGGAGCTCAAGAAAATCATGGCAAAAAGATCCACATCCAATCACCTTTTGGACTACTAAAATTCTGGAAGAAATATGGAAAGATTATCAGAAAAATCATATAGAAGGACATAAAAGACTAGGGAAGCACACAAAGTATGAGGGGCTAACTCCTCTAGATGGCCGCGGATCCGCAGCCAATAGGGGGTCTAGTCCGCGGATCCGCGGCCGTACTGGCTCTTCAGAGGGAGTGTTTTTGGGTGCAGATTGGTCATTCCATTTTAGTTCTGAATGTTGCCCTAGGTTTTCATTTTCCAGCCTATAAATAGCCCAGAACCATGTGAAGCCAAGGGTGCTTAATCTTGTATTTTAGGTTTTAGAATACTTGTTGTTCTTCTTCCTCTTCTCATCTCTTCTCCATTGAAAAACTTGTAGTGATCTTTTGTGAGTGAAGAATGATGAATAAAGAAGTTCATTTTGTTATCATACTTGTCTTGCTCTTGTTATGTTAATTGCTTGTAATCTTGAATTGATAGTTTAGTTGTTGTTATTTATTGTTGTTTCTTTCTTTTCTCGTTTCCTTTATCCTTAAACAACCATGATGCTTACGCTTGATCCTTGCCAAGGTGAGATCGCAAATAGCTAGTTGTTATCTTCTAATCTCTTTCTTTCTATCTTCCTCCTTTGTTTTATTTTTCGTTCTTCTTGTAATGGGTGAGTAATTTCCATACTTGTTAGGGTAGGATAAGGGAAGTTTGAGAGAAGGAAATCTCTCTCACTCTTTCCTTGCCCAACATCTTAAATCGACTCCCGTTAATTGAACCACAATCCGCTCCTTACGGCACCCTATCCTACATGACAGCGGTGATTCCGTAGTGAGACCGGTTGTGGTTGAATTAACCGGAGGTTATGGCTAAGAGCCAAGAACGGACGGACAAGCACCAAAAGGAAGAACTTAAGCGTTGGAAAGGCTAGCTTATACTCGCAAGTTCCTTCCTAGTCGTGCTAATCCCCGTTGTTGCCGATTACCGTAACACCGATATTAAGAGTGGCAACAAAAGAAGTGAGCGACTCCTAACTCAAACTAACCTAATCCTAACCCTAACAAGCTCTCTTTACATATCATTTTAACACTTTGTTAATCACAAACAAATCTGGAAAATTGGACTTAACTCGTTAAAGCACATAAAAAAAGATTCACATCTCCCTGCGGACGACCCGTACTCAACCGGCTAGCTACAAGCGAAACCGTTTTGATTGCGGTAATTAACTAAACATGAACACGCAGAATCTATACCAATCAAATGGCGCCGTTGCCGGGAAGACGGTAGTTTATTTCTTTGTGTAATTTCGGGTTAACTTGTGAATATAAATATAACCGAAAAACAAAACAAAAAAAATATACATTGTAAAAAAATCATCTTGTTATTTTTGATTAGTTTTTGTGCAAGTGTGCAGGATAATACGAAGTTCGAGTTCAGTGCCAAAGACGTGGGAAGATAGACCCATATCTCGCGACTACACCGCGACAGATTCACGACGGATAAAATGGTCTACTGAAAGATTCTGGAGCAGTTCCAGTGAGCACATCAAGATTCAGGAAATCCAGAAAAGCAGAGGACTCCCACACCAGCACACACAAAAAAATTGGAAGATCAATCTCTCTGTTCGACCGCGGAACCGCGGCCTGAGGCCGCGGAACCGCGGCCGTTCGGTGCCTTCAGGGTTCCAAATTTTTTTGGTGAGTCTCTCTTCTCTCCCCCACTCCTCTGAACTCCACTAAACTGTGTTTTCTGCAGCATTCTTTGCGCAAACTCTCTTTCCCCTTTCAATAAACTGTTTTTGTGCAGGATTCTTTGCGCCGCGCTAAAATAAAAATTGTTTGCAGTTGATTTGTTACTGCTTTGCATTTATTAATACGGACTTTAAGGGGCTTGAAACCAATCCAGATTGGGTGGGGATTTCATCACCCTTCCCAGGACCCCAGAAATCACAAAAAGCATATGCATTGACCATTGTTAAATTAAATAAATACTAGACTCAGCCCTAAGGACTTCGCGCTCAATAGGACAGAGGACTAGTTACAGGTATCGGCCGTTTATCCTATCCTGACTTTTGCGGTGTCTAGGCAAGTGTGTCGAAGGCAAGTGGTTACTTAATTATGACCACTACTTACGTAGTGGGGAGCCTCCCACTTACCTGGCACTTACCTGGCCGCAATTGTTGGAGAAGAGGTGGTTTGAGGTCCTGTTTCTAGCCCTTTGGAACAGTTAGGAGCTGTCTAGCTGACCTAGAGGACCCCAGATCTAGGTGTGATTGTGCATATCTTGTTTGTGATTGCTTAAAGCCGTAAGTCCATACATATTTCTGTAAAGCTCTTTCTAAAAAGGAAAAAAAAGGAAAAAAATCAAAAACTTTTATAAAAACTTGCCCTTTGTCGCCAGAACCCATTTTTCACCCACCACCCATTGTATTTCTCCATTGACGTTTTCTTACCCTCACCTTCTCCGCTTTGACAATACTAAACTCGTTTAGTGTATGTCCGCTTGGACTTGGGACACTAGCGCCCGCCTCGTCCGTATTACGTTAGTCGCTACCAACTACGCGATCGACTTAGACGTCGAAACTCCGTCCACTCCTCTTTCACCCTTACCTTTGCCGGCCAACACCGACGTTGACCGGAATTCTGTTCATACATCTTCACCTTCACCTTCACCAACCTCTTCTTCCGCGATGTCAGGATTTAATCCAAACATCTCTTTGACTACCCCTGGATTGGCTCCACCTCCTACGGAGGCAAATAACCCACCACCACCGCCTGTTGTAGCGCCGCAGCGAATCGCGCTCCAGGATCGTTTCTATCCCACCCGTTCTACACTTCCCACCTGTCTTTCCCTTCCACCGGCCAATGGGGATAATTTTGAAATTAAGCCCTACTTCATTAACATGCTTCCGCGATTTCATGGGCTTGAATCTGAAGATGCCTATATCTTCATCAATAAATTTCAAAACGTTTGTGCCATGATGAAAACCACCCAGCTGTCGGACGATGCTATACGGCTACGGGTCATTCCGTTCACTTTATGCGTTCTTGCTGAAAAATGGCTGTATAGCACCGCTTCCCACTCCATAACTAGTTGGGACGAGTTTATTAAAGCGTTTCTCAAGAAATTTTATCCTAATCATAAAACCGCAAGGATACGTAACGAAATCAACCATTTCTCTCAGCTTCCTTCTGAACCCTTCTGGAAGTGCTTTGACCGGTATAAAGACCTTCTTATTCAGTGTCCTCACCATGGTATCGAGAGATGACAACTTTGCCAAATCTTATACGAGGGCCTGAACCCAGCAACCATGCAGTTGTTGGAAACCATCTGTCAGGGCCACTTCCTATCGAAATCTGACGAGGAAGCGTGGCAATTCTTTGACGACCTTGCGGAGCAAACGCTACAATGGGAGAGCACCAGACCGACTTCTTCTTTTACCTCCACTTCTACCGGTCAGTCTAGGGTAGGAATTCACCAACTTGATGTCACTATTGCGATGAAGTCTGAAATGGCTGCAATAACGAGAAAGCTTGAAGCGATAGAGAGCAAATTTTCTTCTCCTGCTCCTACCCATTTTCTTCACCTTCGTACCATTTGCGCTTGTTGTTCCGATCCTTCTCACTTAACCGAAGAGTGTCCTTACAATTCACCATCGCAAGGACAGGATCAGGTTAATGCTGCATTTCAGCAAAGACCGAGGAATGATCCATACTCTTATACCTACAATCCCGGTTGGAGGAACCACCCCAATTTCGCCTGGAATCAGAATCAGAATCAATTCCAAGGCAACAATTTCCAGAGGCCCCCTCCTCCGCAACAACAAGCGCAACAACAAACTCAACATCAGTTTCAGCAGCCCTTCCAACCCCAAACTTTTCAAAATCAGACGAACAACTTTGCACCCAACAATTTTTTTCCACCAAACAACTTTGTTCCGTCAAACAACGATAAGGTTTCCTCGCTCGAACGAAGTCTGGAGGCATTCGTTAAACAATCAACTCTGTCCACCGCCAACATCCAGTGTTCCATTCAGTCCTTAGTGCAACACACTGCCGCTCACGGGCAAAGCATCAAGACCATCGAGGCCCAGATTACACAGCTGAATGCGGCCTTGAGCGAGCGAGAGAAGGGGAAGCTCCCGTCCCAGCCACTCCCTAATCCCGGCCACCCACATAATATACATGTTGCTCTTGAACAACAGAATCATAATGTGAGTGTCGTGACCATATTGAGATCGGGAAGGATGCTGCAAAACAACATTAGCACACGGATCAACGATGACACCTCGGCCGCTTCTTCTTCTTCTTCCTCTGCTCCTTCTTCGTCTTTTGAGCCTATTCTCCATTCTTCAAAAGCCTCTTCTTCTTCTTCTGCTCAAAACGGACCCAATTCTCACTCCACAAAAACACCAGTTCTGGGATCCGTTCCAACTCCACAATCCCCTCCTTCAGCATTGGACTCAACCAATTTTAAAAACGTTCCATTTCCAAACCGGTTGAAGTCCACCAAACAAAATCCACAAATGGAGAAGATTCTGGAGTTATTTAAGCAGGTTAACATTAACATTCCTCTTTTAGATGCTGTCCAACAAGTCCCGTCCTACGCGAAAATCTTAAAGGACTTATGCACGAAAAAGAGGAAGTCTCAGGTACCCAAGAAAGTTTTCTTGGCTAGTGCTGTGAGTGATGCCCTTACCCAATCTTTACCACAAAAACAGAAGGACCCTGGCTGTCCTACGATTTCTATTACCATTAGGGATAAGAACATCAACCGCGCACTATTAGATCTTGGTGCCAGTGTTAACCTGCTTCCGTACTCAGTATACGAGCAATTAGGCGTAGGAGAGCTGAAACCAACACACTGTACTCTCCAAATGGTCGACCGATCGATCACCCATCCTAGGGGTGAGCTAGAGGATTTGTTAATCAAAGTCGGGGACTTCATATTCCCAGTTGACTTCATCGTATTAGACACACAGCCTGTATCTAACCCCCGGAATCAAATTCCGGTGATACTCGGTCGCCCATTACTTGCAACCTCAAATGCTGTGATCAATTGTCGCAATGGTTCGATGAACCTCTCTTTTGGAAACATGACGATTGAACTCAACATTTTTAGGTTAGGGAATCGGCCCTCCGAACCTAATGCTCATATACTGGACGTTTGCTCAATCCAGGAGATCACCCCAGAAGAGTGTGAATTCGAGAAGTTTCTGTTCGATCACGATAACCTTAACACCACTAGTGCGTTCCTCCTCGAACCTGCTGCTGTTTCTGCGCCCGACAACGACTATGAGTGTTTCACGTTCTCGAACAATCTTAGCCACTCTCCACCCGAGTTTGAATCCTTCGATTTTCCGGATGAGTTACCTGAACCATCCAACTCGGTCGCTTACACTCGTTTTAAACCTTTGCTGGAGTCCTTTGAGTTCGAGACCTCTTCACCAATCTTGCCTTCAATCGTTTCTCCTCCAACGCTCGAACTCAAGCCTTTGCCGTCTCACCTTGAGTACGCTTACATGGGTGAGAACGAGACCCTACCAGTCATCATCTCGGCTTCTCTAGCTCCAGAGCAAGAGAAAGCCCTTCTTGTGGTCTTGCACAGCAATAGGCAAGCTTTTGGCTGGTCCATGGCGGACATCAAGAGGATTAGTCCCCTGATCGTTGAACATCACATTCATCTGATGGATGATGCCAAACCGGCCAGGGATCCACAAAGACGTCTCAACCCAGTCATGAAAGAGGCTGTGAAGAAGGAGATCGTAAAATGTCTGGATAGTGGTATCATTTACCCTATCTCTGATAGCCAGTGGGTTAGCCCCATTCACGTTGTCCCCAAGAAATGAGGTATAATGGTCATCACTAACGAGGCGAACGAGTTAATCCCTACTCGCACCCAAACGGGGTGGCGAGTATGCATCGATTACAGAAAACTCAACGCCGCAACGCGGAAGGACCACTTTCCGCTACCTTTCATTGACCAAATGCTTGAACGATTGGCCGGACACGAGTACTACTGCTTTCTTGATGGCTACTCCGACTATAATCAAATTCCCATCGCCGAAAAAGACCAGGACAAGACCACTTTCACTTGTCCTTTCGGCACGTTTGCATATCGTCGCATGCCCTTTGGGTTATGCAATGCGCCCACTACCTTCCAGCGGTGTATGATGGGAATCTTTTCAGACATGGTGGAAAAATTTCTGGAGATCTTCATGGACGATTTCTCCATCTTCGGCGATTCCTTCAACGAGTGTTTGCTGCATCTCGACGCTGTCCTTACACGATGTAAGGATAAGAACCTCACTTTGAATTGGGAGAAGTGCCACTTCATGGTGCGCGAAGGTATTGTCTTAGGACATATCATCTCGCAAAATGGCATAGAGGTTGACAAAGCGAAGATTGAGGTCATTTCCAATCTCCCTCCTCCCAGATGCGTCCGAGACATCCGAGCCTTCCTTGGCCATGCCAGTTTCTATAGACGGTTCATCAAGGACTTTAGCAAGATTGCTAGGCCCTTGACTCTTCTGCTGGCCAAGGAAACGCCATTCGACTTCAACTCGAGCTGTGTGACTGCGTTCGAGTCATTGAAAAGCTCACTCACTTCTGCTCCCGTTCTTTCTTCACCTGACTAGACGCACCCATTTGAGATTATGTGCGATGCATCCGACTTTGCCATTGGTGTTGTCCTTGGACAACACATCAACAAGATGCCGCACGTAATGTATTATGCGAGCCGAACCCTGAACGACGCCCAACTCAATTATACAACAACTAAGAAGGAATTCTTGGCTGTTGTATTTGCTTTAGAAAAGTTCAGGCCCTACCTCATCGGCTCTCCAGTCATTGTCTACACAGACCATTCTGCTCTGCGCCATCATTTTGCGAAGAAAGATGCAAAATCTCGGCTAATACGATGGATCCTCTTGCTTCAAGAGTTTGACCTTGTCATTAAGGACAAACGAGGATGTGAAAACGTAGTTGCCGACCATCTCTCCCGACTTCCTTTTTCGCCTTCGCTTCAAATTCCGATCAACAACGTTTTCCCGGATGAACAGCTCTTGACAGTATCTTGAGAACCCTGGTTCGCAGATTTTGTGAACTATTTGGCCACAGGATTACTACCGACTGAATGGTCAAGTCAGGACAGACTTCGCTTCTTACCCTAAGTAAAACACTTTTACTGGGACGAACCCTATCTGTTCAAGTACTGTCCCGACCAGATTATTCGTCGGTGTGTCCCTGACAAGGAATTCAAGAGTGTGCTGTCATTTTGCCACGATCAAGCGTGTGGCGGGCACTTTGGCCCTAGAAAGACAGCTGAGAAGATCTTGCAATGTGGTTTCTACTGGCCACAACTCTTCAAAGACGCTCATGACTATTGCAAGACATGCTCCCGGTGCCAACACAAGGGCCGGATATCCTGGAGGAATGAGATGTCGCTCCAACCAATCTTGGTTGTGGAGATTTTCGACGTTTGGGGGATAGATTTCATGGGGCCGTTTCCCAGCTCTTTTGGGAACTTGTACATCCTTCTTGCTGTTGATTACATCTCTAAGTGGGTCGAGGATGTGCCCAGCCGTACTAACGACAACAAGGTTGTCGTTAGGTTTCTTAAAGAAAACATTTTCTCCCAGTTTGGGCACCCCCGAGCTATCATTAGCGACAATGGAACTCATTTCTGCAATAAGACTTTCGAGGCCTTGATGCGGAAATATTCCATTAATCATAAGCTATCCACGCCCTACCACCCCCAAACCTGTGGGCAGGACGAGGTTTCAAATCGGCAAATCAAGCAGATACTGGAGAAGACGGTTTCCAAGAACCGAAAAGATTGGTCGCTGAAACTCACTGATGCCCTTTGGGCATTTCGAACCGCTTATAAGACCGATCTTGGCATGTCTCCCTATCGGCTTGTGTACGGAAAGGCTTGCCACCTACCTGTCGAAATAGAGCATCATGCATTTTGGGCGATAAAGGAACTGAATCTGTCTCTCGAAGATGCGGGCAGCCATCGAAAGCTGCAGTTGAACGAATTGAGCGAGCTTAGGGATGAGGCTTACGATAACGCGGTTGTCAGTAAGAACCGAACGAAGGTGTTTCACGATAAACACCTTTTGCGCAATACATTTGTACCTGGTCAACAGGTATTGCTTTACGACACCCGGCTACACTTCCATCCAGGAAAGCTCAGATCTCGCTAGAAAAGGGCGTATTTTGTGCGGAATGTGTATCCGCATGGCGCTGTGGATTTGGAGAATCCAAAGGACGGTTCATTTTTCAAAGTGAACGGACACTGACTAAAACCGTACCTTAGCGCCGAACTAACAGAGGAGCTCCTGGTCTTACAGCAGCCGGTTTACCCTGCATAATCTTCCTCTGCCGACCACCAAACTTCGGTTATCCAGCCAAGAACAGCGAACACTGTTCCAAATAAGTTTGGGGGTATGTATATACCATTTTGTATATATTTGTAGATATTCTTTTTCATTTTTGCTCTTTTTCTTTTCTTAAAAAAAAATAAAAATTGTGTGCATCTAACCGACAATTTTGACCCTTCAAATGTTCTCTTCATGCGTTGACAGTGAGGACACTGTCCAGTTTAAGTTTGGGGGTACGCTCGGTACGCATTTCTAACCTTCGCATTCATATGTATATTTTGCATCTGCATATTAAAATCCATAAAACCCATAAAAATCTGAAAATTTTCTAAAAACATAAAAACTTTTCTGTCATGTTAGCTAGTGGGAGGACTCTGATTCAACATTTCGACGGTTTTGTTTGATAAGATAAGAATAACTAAATCTTATGTTTAGATATTGAAAACCTGAAAGATAACTCTCCTTTGAAGTTAACTATAGCTGATATACGTCTTTACATCACACTACACGTGTCATGAGTTTTGGAAATTAGATGACAAGTCTTTTATGCCTAAAAACTTTTAAATGGATAAATGATTTTCTGAGGATCAAATAGATTTGTTCTGAAATAAGTAATATCAAGAATAGTTTATGAAGTGAGTGAATATGAAGGAATGTTATTGATGCCTTAATAGGAACTAAGTCTGAAAAATAACCCATCTGGAACTTGATTGGAATGATTACACACCAAAACCTACTAAACACGTCTTTTATCCAAAAAAATAATTGAATTGCCGGTTATATCTCCGTTCACATTGAATCATCATGATTTTCACGCCAAATTATCTTTTGTTTTTGGACCTAGGTAACTTGAGTAATTAAGTCCGCTGGGGTGTTTCTACACCTAATGCCCTAAAGCCAACTGGTTTCGGTGCATTGGCCCAAAGCTCGCTAAGAAGCCTAGAAAGTCCAGATTAAAACAAAGTCAAGCAAGTGTTCTCCCCGAGATAAAATTCCTAACGGTTCTTTGTGTGAGAATAATCTTGATAAAAGACATGCTTTTATAAAAAAAATTTGCGGAGATATGAAGGTTTTATTCTATGATAAAGACTATTGCACGTTCACAGAGGTGTCTATGAAATGAAAACAAGAAAAAGATAGAGTGAAAAATAAGACCTAGTTTCCTGTTAAGAAAGATAGAAATTCTGAAGTTGAAACCTTACTGGAAAACGAAACATGAAAAATGCTTAACTCTTTATAAAACTTATGTGATCCTTTCAAAATTCTTATCTAGGCTTTATTGTGTGACATGAGGACTTTATTCGACCCTTCTGGAACTTAACGACACTATTTGCACTACACGTAAAGACATATAAAATCTTAAGTTAAATAAGAAGCGAGGTGTGAAAATTAAAGGTTCGATAGTCTAGACTTAGGATGATAAAATTGTTATTTTCTGAAACAAAACATTAGAGTTTGAATCATAGTTATTTTGCAAAACTAGCTTGACCGGATTTTGTGGGTAGTATCCGCTGAAAACCCTCAGGAGACAACACTCTTCCTACTAGGGACACCTAGAGGTTTAACGGCTTGTTGCACATGCTCAGTGCAATCGCGTTCCCTGCGAAAGTGAGGTTAGGAAATTTTTTGTGAATAAATTGGCTTTGCTCGGGACGAGCAAATGATAAGTTTGGGGGTATTTTTTCATATCAGATTTTTGCATTTTTATACCGCCCAATTTTTATCATATTGCTTATCGGTAGGTACTCTTGAGCCGTGTTTGCTAGTCAATTGAAGGATACAGGTTCTCGGCTCTAAACGGTGAAATTCATAGAAAAACATGACAAGACCCGGGTTCCTGCCAACCACAGATAAAACACGGGCCTCCGCTCTCTATCCGTATGTTGCCGCACACCAGTTTAAAAGACAAAATGGCAAATCAATGTCATTTTCATGCACAAGGCTCAATGGCAACACAAGATCCAAGAAATCTACACGGAGCTCAAGAAAATCATGGCAAAAAGATCCACATCCAATCACCTTTTGGTCTACTAAAATTCTGGAAGAAATATGGAAAGATTATCAGAAAAATCATATACCAGACTGAAGGACATAAAAGACCAGGGAAGCACACAAAGTACGTGGGGCTAACTCCTCTAGATGGCCGCGGATCCGCGGCCAATAGGGGGTCTCGGCCGTGGATCCGCGGCCGTACTGGCTCCTTAGAGGGAGTGTTTTTGGGGGCAGATTGGTCATTCCATTTTAGTTCTGAATGTTGCCCTCGGTTTTCATTTTCCAGCCTATAAATAGCCCAGAACCTTATGAAGCCAAGGGTGCTTAATCTTGTATTTTAGGTTTTAGAATACTTGTTGTTCTTCTTCCTCTCTCATCTCTTCTCCATTGAAAAACTTGTAGTGAGCTTTTGTGAGTGAAGAATGATGAATAAAGAAGTTCATTTTGTTATCATACTTGTCTTGCTCTTGTTATGTTAATTGCTTGTAATCTTTAATTGATAATTTAGTTGTTATTATTTATTGTTGCTTCTTTCTTTTCTCTTTTCCTTTATCCTTAAACAACCATGATGCTAACGCTTGATCCTTGCCAAGGTGAGGTCGCAAATAGCTAGATGTTATCTTCTAATCTCTTTCTTTCTATCTTCCTCCTTTATTTTATTTTTCGTTCTTCTTGTAATGGGTGAGTAATTTCCATACTTGTTAGGGTAGGATAAGGGAAGTTTGAGAGAAGGAAATCTCTCTCACTCTTTCCTTGCCCAACATCTTAAATCGACTCCCGTTAATTGAACCACAATTCTCTCCTTACGGCACCCTATCCTACATGATAGCGGTGATTCCGTAGTGAGACCGGTTGTGGTTGAATTAACCGGAGGTTATGGCTAAGAGCCAAGAACGGACGGACAAGCACCAAAAGGAAGAACTTAAGCATTGGAAAGCCTAGCTTATACTCGCAAGTTCCTTCCTAGTCGTGCTATTCCCCGTTGTTGCCGATTACCGTAACACCGATATTAAGAGTGGCAACGAAAGAAGTGAGAGACTCCTAACTCAAACTAATCTAATCCTAACCCTAACAAGCTCTCTTTACATATAATTTTAACACTTTGTTAATCACAAACAAATCTGGAAAATTGGACTTAACTCGTTAAAGCATATAGAAAAAGATTCCCATCTCCCTGCGGACGACACGTACTCAACCGGCTAGCTACAAGCGAAACCGTTTTGATTGCGGTAATTAACTAAACTTGAACACGCAGAATCTCTACCAATCAGGCCTCTACACGTTTCGCTCAATGCAGGGAAACTCTCTGTATGGGACTCTAAAGACTCTACACTATGCTGGCAGTGGGTTTAACCACAGACCGCAAGCGGCACTAGCTGTACGTAACGGTCCCAAGGTAGATGTCGATAAGAAGGCCGATGAGGTAAACCCATCCGAACTCCTACTGAGCCTGTATGTGACAATCTCCGTACAGTCCGGTCTGTTCGTCTGATACATCGCATGGCGGGCCTAGGGGGCGGTGAACGTTAGTCCCCTAATAGCGGTACAAGTCGTGTCGGAGTGTAGCCCAGAACACACTGAGATAACACTGGAAACCTACCAGTATATCTCGCTTGCCCTGGCCAGGGACTACTTGTGTAATGGCTCTCCTAGACACAGTGCGATGTCAACCCCTAATACCGGGAGAGACGAATCCTATTTAACCGTCACTGCCTCCAAGTGCTTCGGGACAGCACCCAACTACTACCTGTTTGCACGACTCCTCTGAGTCGTGGTAGGGTAGTAATCTAAGTACAGTGGGAACACACTCGAGGCGAAGTGACAGTGTCAAGTTGGCGGACTAATCTGTACTCATGTCACCTGGGAACTGATAACTGACGATAGGTATAATACCAACCAACAGTTCCCGATGAGTCCTGTCCAGTGTGCTCGTAACCTAACGAGCACCCGCATACTATCTCAAGTACGACGTACTGACGGCTGTGGGACAGACCGTCTCCCCCACTAGGATGAGAAGCGCATACGCTAGTCTACTCCGGAGTATCGATGCCCTGTCTCGATAGTCCAACGACTAGGGACCTGTATAAGGAAGTGCTTATGGATTACCCAGCCCCCACGAGTGTGAGTGCCATCACAACGCTGGTAATCAAGCAAAAATCCTAAGGGCTCTACTAATATGTATATAAGCGATATGCTAAAAGAAACACTTGCACATATTGAAGTAGAGACAAACCAAGTAGCATACTACCATTTTGAGCAAAATTGTCTATACAACTGTGAATATCCCAAGCTTCCATCAAATAATATACAAGCTAGTATGATACAGTAATGGCCTCTAGGGCATATACACTACCAATCTCCCACTTACACTAAGGCCATGTACTGGCGTATCGAAGACCTATCATCTCGATCAGCCGCTCGAACTGAGTCTGGGGTAGGGCCTTCGTGAGTGGATCTGCAGTGTTGTTCTCCGTATTTACTCTCTTCACCTCGATCTCCTGGCGATCTACGATCTCCCTGATTAGGTGGTACCGCCTCAAAATGTGCCTGGACTTCTGATGAGACCTGGGTTCCTTCGCTAAAGCTATAGCGCCGTTGTTGTTGCAATACAGCGGTATTGGATCAACAATGGTAGGAACCACCTGAAGCTCCGTGAGGAACTTCTTCATCCAGACAGCTTCCTTTGCGGCATCGCAAGCAGCTCTGTACTCCGCTTCTATAGTTGAGTCAGCAACGGTCTCCTCCTTGGAACTCTTCCAGCAAACCGCCCTCCATTGAGGGTAAAGACATAACCCAACATGGACTTGGAGTCATCCTTGTCACTCTGGAAGCTGGAGTCAGCAAAGGCCTCGAGCTCGAGGTCTTTTCCGCCATACACCAAGAACATCTCCTTAGTCCTTCTCAAGTACTTGAGAATGTTCTTTACCGCTATCCAGTGTTTCTCCCCTGGGTTCGACTAATACCGGCTTACAACGCTCAATGCGTATACTACATCTGGTCTGGTACATAACATCGCATACTTTATAGAGCCTACCGCAGAAGCGTAGGGTATAATAGACATGCGATCCCTTTCCAAATCAGTCTTGGGAGACATCTCTTTGGAGAGGGTGATCCCGTGACAAGCCGATAAATTTCCGTGCTTGGAATCTTCCATACTGAATCTTTTCAGTATGGTGTCGATGTACCTTGACTGTGAAAGTCCCATCATCCTCTTAGATCTATCACGATAGATCTGGATCCCCAGAATGTAGTTGGCATCGCCCAGGTCCTTCATGGAGAACCTCTGCGACAAGAATCCTTTGACTGACTGTAGCATAGGAATATCATTTCCTATTAGGAGAATGTCATCCACGTACAAGACGAGGAATACCACAATTCTCCCTACAATCTTACTGTAAATGCATGGTTCATCTGGGTTTTTGATAAAGTCGAATTCTTTGACAGTATCATCAAAGCAGATGTTCCAACTCCGCGATGCCTGCTTAAGTCCATAAATGGACTTGAGCAACTTGCACACTCTACCGCTGCTGCCACTCTGAATGAATCCCTCCGGCTGATCCATATAGACGCACAATTCCAAATTTCCATTTAGGAAAGCCGTCTTTACGTCCATCTGCCAGATTTCATAATCGTGGAAGGCAACAATGGCAAGAAGGATCCGAATGGATTTCAGCATAGCCACTGGAGAAAAGATCTCGTCATAGTCCAAACCAGGTCTTTGACGAAAACTCTTTACAACAAGTCTAGCTTTATAGGTCTCAACCTGCCCATCTACACCAATCTTCTTTCTGAAGATCCATTTGCAGCCTACGGGTTTTACCCCTTCTGGAGGAAAGTCCAAAGTCCAAACTTTGTTGGTGTACATAGACTCTATCTCGGCCCGCATTGCATCCAGCCATTTTACCGAGTCACGGCTCTGAATGGCTTGGTGGAAGCTAGAAGGCTCACCATAATCCATGGTGTAATCCTCTCTATCCCCGTCTATGAGAAAACCGTAGTATCTCTCGGGCGGATGAGACTGCCTACTACTCTTGCGGAGTGGCGCTGGGATGTCCGGTTCTCTTGAAACTTCTGGTTCTTCCAAGCTTTCAGTAATAGCTTCTGGTTCTGGAATTTCTTCCAGTTCTACTATGCTCCCACTTTCTTCTTTTTCTAAAAACTGATGTTCCAGAAGTCGGCATGACGAGAAACAAAAACCTTTTGTTCCTCTACGTAATAGAAAAAATACCCCCTGGAGTTCTTTGGGTATCCCACAAACTTATACAGTACTGAGCGTGCCTCGAGCTTGTCCGCATGCTGCTTTTTTACAAAAGCTGGACATCCCCATATCTTCAGATACTTAATACAGGGTTTCTTCCCACACCACATCTGATATGGTGTGGTAGGCACAGTCTTAGAGGGAACCTTGTTCAAAAGATATGCAGCTGATTCTAGTGCATAACCCCCGAAGGATCGCGGCAACTCGGCCTTACTCATCATGGATCGAACCATATCCAATAGGGTTCGATTCCTCCTTTCCGATACACCGTTGTGTTGTGGTGTGTATGGAGGAGTAAGCTGAAAAAGAATTCCATTCTCTTTTAAGTAGCCCAGAAAGTCGGCACTTAAGTATTCACCACCTCGATCAGATCTCAGTGTCTTAATACTTTTGCCTGTTTGTTTTTCAACTTTATTCATGTATTCCTGAAATTTCTTAAAGGCCTCGGATTTGTGCTTCATCAAGAAGACATGCCCATACCTAGAGAAATCATCTTTGAAAGTAATGAAGTATGAATAACCACTTCGCGCTTGTGTAGACATTGGACCACACACATCACTGTGTATGAGTCCCAAGAGCTCACTTGCTCTTTCTCCGTGTCCAGTGAACGGAGTCTTTGTCATCTTTCCCATGAGACAAGATTCACAAGTGGCATAAGACTGGTACTCGAATGGATCCAAGTATCCTTCTTTATGTAACTTTGTCAACCGTGTCTCATTAATGTGACCCAGTCTACAATGCCATAAGAAAGCCTGATTTAATTCCGGAGACTTTCTTTTAAGTGTGTTCTGGACACTGAAGACCTGAGCTTGATTCAAAACGTATATACCGTATTTCAATGTACCTGACCCAATCAGTACTTGATTTAGGTGGATGTTTACTACATCGCTTACAAAAGTAAAATCATATCCTTCCTTAGAAAGTAAGGATACAGATATGATGTTACAAGTCACACCTGGTACATAAAAACAGTCACGCAGAATCAATATCTGCCCAGTTGTCAGTCCTAGATGATATTCCCCTATGGATATAGCATACATGCTCATTCCGTTAGCAACCCTGAGAGTCATATCACATTTCCTGATAACCCTACGGTTTCTCAGAGCCTGTAACGAATTACAGATATGAGATCCTGATCCAGTATCCAATACCCAGGAAGTAGGGTTAACTGACATACAGTTCTCTATTATAAACATACCCGAAGCCGAAGCCACAACATGCTTCGAATTCTGGCTACTGGCTTTGCAAGCCCTGCAATCCTTATGCCCATGTTCATTCCCGTTACAATAGAAACATCCCTCTTTTACTACATCCAGTCCCGAAACTTCTGCCCTTCCCTTTGTTTCTACTTCCCTGGTTTCCTTCAGGGTAGTAGGTAGAGACTGTTGAACTAAGTCAGCATCTGACCCGTTCTTCAACGTGGTCTTCAGGTCCGAGAGCTCAAAAGAGCTGGTCTCTGTAAGGACGTTGCCCTCTACAGATGATCCGATAGCCAACCTCGCTGGAAGCAATTCGTTCGAGGTCTCATATCTTGCGATACGAGATTGCTCTCCATATAAAACTTTGTTATGGAGGAAGATAGAAACTGAGTCCATCTTCTCGTGCTGCCTCTGGTATATACCATCAACCGAGGCTAACACTAGGCACTTGGCTTTCGCACAGTCTTCTTCCGATGTCCTACGGATATCAATATCCGTGACAGGGGAAACTGGACCTGAGACGGCAGGGGTTGGATCAGTCAAGAGGTGTCCCAGCTTGTCATGGGCAATGGACATCTGGACAGACCTTTGCCAGTCATAACAGTCAGATTCAGTCATTTTATTATCTAGAAGTAACCTAGGTGCGGTCACTGGATCGCTGCAATTAAGAGAGAGAGAAGAAAACACTTAGCATGACGCTCTTGCAAGTTTAGATTGGTTTTTAATTTATATAAACATGCTGGCTCCCACTGTCTCTCGAATCCCTCCTCAAACCATAAAGGAAAAATTAGTCAGGACCAATCTCACCGTACAATACTTGCTTAACCGTTCAGCCAGGCCAGTGTCGGTACTTCGAGGGAGGTTTTCCAACGCTTTCGCGAAGTTCCTTAATTAAGTAACATTTTTTCCCTGTGGGCGTAGCCCCGCTAACACCTTTCTAGACACCTACTTGGTTTATAGCATTGATCGTTAAGTGAGAAAGTTCCCGAGGAGTAGCATATACTCACAGTAGGATCGGGATCCAAATATCATCGCGTGACAAAACTGAAGGAATCCTACCAGAATCATCACACTCCAAATGGTATGCAGCGCTAGCAAGTTTCAGTACTTTTGGAACTCCCGATGTGGATTTTTGCCCCATGCTTTTATGACCTTGACGAAGGCCAACATATCATAAGTCACATGTCAAGTTCTACCCGTCATTATCCAGGTTAATTTGAACCCACCCGTACATACCCTTGACGAAGGCCAAAATAGTAGTATGACTGTCCCAAACCAACGCATCTATCTATGCTACAGATAAATATTCAGCAGCTACCAATCACTATGCCTTAGCGAAGGTCAAAATACATAGCTTGAATACTACTGAATATTTAACCGAAATGACGGAGGGCTACGAATGGTTTTGGCGAAACCGTGAACGTAGTGAACTTGATATAATCGATGGAACAAGATAGCTTTTAAAAGGAGTGGTTCAAGCTCCGCGTTTTAAAAAGCTGGTTTTTGAAAAGAACCGAGTGGTTTTGAAAGTGTTCCAACGACTTTTACTTGGTTTATTTTTCTTGCATTAGTTCTTTTAATGCGTCCCATCATTTATTCCTACCATTGAAGAAAACAACCAAAATATGACGTACGCTTATGCCATTCGCATTCGCCACGGGGCCCCGTCATCACCCGTTAGGTTACTTAACTAACGACAGAGCGGGGGCTGGGCTAGCACGGCTGAAAAACATAAGCAACGCCTAAATAGATATCATATATAGATATATATAGCAGTGATATCCATTACAGATCACAGATGAACACTTTGGATATACTAGGAATCCGCGATTCGTTCGAGCCTGCAACAAAAAGCGGATTACACGGTCGCGATGAATAGCCAAACCCCACCCTAGACCCCTACGGGTGCGGCAAACAACCCGCCAAGTACCTGAAGCGAAGCAACCTCCCTCAACACCGTGAGTAGGCAACTGGGCACTTCGAGATACCCGGTAGTTTGTGCACCCCACCTTGGGTCTATCCTAGGAGCAAAAACAGTAAAAAGAAATTATACAATGACGGCTACAACCCCGACCCGGTTGTGCGTCCAAACAAATAATATTACATCAATTTACAACTTTTACAATGAATAAAAGAAAAAGAAACTCTCATCTCACATCCATTCCCGGCTATTCATCCGCGACAATCCACCGAGTTCATATACACAAACCAAAAACATTACAGATCACAGATATGTATAACCCCCACTAATCGACGTATAGCAATTAGCGGACGTTCAATACATATATCACATCACAGATAATTTTCATTAGCCAAAGAGTACGGAATATCGATCAAAATACGGATTTTTAACCACCCCAAAAGTCAATTTGCTCTCTGGAAAATCTGGGTAGAAAAAACATGTATCAAAAATCCCAAAACAGCCAAACTAAAATACTGCACAAAATCCGATCCAGTGCCGAGTCAAAACGGCGGCGGAACCGCGGCAATGAGCATGTCTTTGCCGCGGAACCGCGGTCGTTTGATCGATTCACTGGATCATTTTTCTGCAGTGTTTTCACAAAACCCTGAGACGATTTTTCATATATTTTAAATCACTTTTTGAGCAGTAAAAAAATCGACAGAAACATGAGGTTTTGCGGACGTGTTTTGTGACTTTTTTCCGATCGATATTCTAAACACTTTGCTAACTTACTAGTTTATGTTTAGCTAGGCTCTGATACCACTGTAAGTGCACGTTGCTCAGCCCGGTTCTTACGGGGAGGCGGAAACGGCGAAAAACAATGATTTGGCGTAAGGCAATATGGACTCAGAAGCAAGGATCTTGGCTAAACTAGAAACTAGTAAACACTTAGAGGTTTTAACTACTATGCTGTAGAAAGTATACCTCACGAAACCGGTCCTTCGGGTCTTCGTTCCGCTGTCCCACTCGTCCATCCAAGCTCCAAGCGTCGATCCGGACCTTGGGCACCTCCGCGGCCTTCTTGGGTCAAAGACGATCCACCCGAGAGTTGTACACTAAGCTCCGCCTCAAGCCAAGGCAACTAGGGCAAAGAGATTGCTAATCTAAATGCCTTAGGTTGTGTAGAAGAGAAAGATGAAAGTGTTTGTCTATGTGGATTCTTTTTCTCTCAACACATGAGATCAAAAGAATTTACAAGAGGAGGAAGATGAAGGAGAAACTTAGCAACCATGGAGCTTTTCTTTTTCTTCTCACTTCATGAGAGAGAATGAGAAGAGAATAATGAGAAGATTAAGCCAAATGAAATGAACCATGGTTGCAATAATACACTAATCTCATCATTACTAATCTTATCATGATAAAGTTGATGGCACATAGAATTGACCGTTATCATAACTCATGAATTAAAAAGAAAATAAAAGAAGAGTGTAGATCCCTCTTGAAGGTCAATGGTCAACACGGTCAACGGGTCAACAAAGTCAAGAGAGGTCTAAGTAGTCAAATGGTCAATGCAATTAGCCATCACTAATCTATCACTAAAAGGATTAGTAAACAATGTCTCCTGCTCATAATAGTTTTGACCAAACGAATTGTCAAAACCCTAATGAGTGTGCCACATTACGGTTTTGGCCGAACCAACTGCCAAAACCCTAATGGGGCACCTCCTCCTTCATCGCTCCTCAAAACTGTGCATACACACCCGCATCCGCATTCCGTAGAATGCGAATGCACAGAAGACAAATCAAATCCATCTATGCAATACTAGGATCTGGCTTAAACCAAAGCCCACTAGTATTTCCTGCCCGAACAGCATACGCACACAAGTGCACGTAAGTGATCGTAGCCCTGCCGTAAAACCATACGGCCTCTACACGTTTCGCTCAATGCAGGGAAACTCTCTGTGTGGGGCTCTAAAGACTCGAAACTACGCTGCCAGTGGGTTTAACCACAGACCGCAAGCGGCACTAGCTGTACGTAACGGTCCCCAGGTAGATGTCGATAAGAAGGCCGATGAGGTAAACCCATCCGAACTCCTACTGAGCCTGTATGTGACAATCTCCGTACAGTCCGGTCTGTTCGTCTGATACATCGCATGGCGGGCCTAGCGGGGCGGTGAACGTCAGTCCCCTAATAGCGGTACAAGTCGTGTCAGAGTGTAGCCCAGAACACCCTGAGATAACGCTGGAAACCTACCAGTATATCTCGCTTGCCCTGGCCAGGGACTACTTGTGTAATGGCTCTCCTAGACACAGCGCGATGTTAACCCCCAATACCGGTAGAGACAAATCCTGTCTAACCGTCACTGCCTCCAAGTGCTTCGGGACTGCACCCAACTACTACATGTTTGCACGATTCCTTTGAGTCGTCGTAGGGTAGTAATCTAAGTACAGTGGGAACACACTCGAGGCGAAGTTACAGTGTCAAGTCAGCGGACTAAGTTGTACTCATGTCACCTGGGAACTGATAACTGACGATAGGTATAATACCAACCAACAGTTCCCGACGAGTCATGTCCAGTGTACTCATAACCTAACGAGCACCCGCATACTATCTCAAGTACGACGTACTGAAGGCTGTGGGACAGACCGTCTCCCCTTCTGGGATGAGAAGCGCATACGCTAGTCTACTCCGGAGTATCGATGCCCTGTCTCGATAGTCCAACGACTAGGGACCTGTATAAGGATGTGCTTATGGATTACCCAGCCCCCACGAGTGTGAGCGCCATCACAACGCTGGTAATCAAGCAAAAATCCTAAGGGCTCTACTAATATGTATATAAGCGATAAGCTAAAAGAAACACATGCACATATTGAAGTGTCACGACCCGAAAGAGCACGTGACTGGCCCCTGAACCATATGAAGTCTATATGACTCCATCGGATCCAAGTAAGCCAAAAGCCCAGAAATCTAAAACCATTTTTAAGAATAAGTAAAAGAACTGGTTTAAAGAAGTGAAGAAAAACATGTTTGAAATCAAGGTTTTTAAATAACTAAGCCGAATAAGCATTTTAAAAGTGTACAGTCTTTTCTAAAAATTTCGGCAGAGTTTCTTTTGTAAAACTGGCCCTGAATGGGGTAAAACAAGAATAACAATATATATGCAATGATAAAGGCATCCCCAAGCGGGAGCTAGCTCTTCGTCAATCGACGGTCACAACCACACATGCAACAATAATATACAACGCCAAGTGGCGAGGATCAAATCCAAAAGAAAGCTCAAAAGCAACAAGAAACCGCAATACTACTAAGCGCGACTCTAAGGTCGAATAATACAACACTGTCTCTAAGTCTGAAAGAATATACAAGTTTTGGTTGATGGACAATTTCTAGATACAATGAAATAAAATAAATACAATGGTGATTCTTGATGCGAAAGAATCCACCTACCAAAAGCAAGTCACCCGCAAGAAGAAGTGTGCCAGAAATGCCGCAATAGAACCTGTACGGCAGAACCTGCAAGAACTGTGGCACAACGGGGGTGAGTTGCCAACTCGTGAATAGAAACATCTACAAGCAGAAACCGAAAGCAAGACATAAACCTAAGTCATCAATTAGTAATATAATCCACAAGAGTACATCTGAGTGTGATAAGGTGGCAAGGTAACATCTAATCAGGTATGCAGTGCCAGGTACTCAGGTAATCACATGTCATCAGTGTAAGGTATGTCTGCATGAAGTAACTATGATGAAACATCAATGATATCAATACACATATATTAGCGTCCCATACCACTAATATTGGTGTAAGGGTATATATAACAGCGCCCTCATACCCTGTTATATATACAAATAAAGTATGATCAATGTAAAGACCAGTCTGTATAGGATCCATGTCTATACGTATGTGGAACCCGTCCACTCGTCACCCACTGACGAAAAGCATCATATATGCAATGTGAGGATATAAGCAAAATCATGGAAAAACATCATGAAACCCGTGCCTAGCATCGACACGTAAATCCTCATCCATATGGGGCTCCGTCAATCCGGGTCAGCCCTCTCTCAAAGTATATACCGGGAATCCGTCAGTCCGGGTCAGCCCTCTATCAATCCATCGGGCATCCGTCAGTCCGGGTCAGCCCTCTCCAGAGTATATATATATCGGGAATCCGTCAGTCCGGGTCATCCCTCTCTCAATCCATCGGGCTTCCGTCAGTCCGGGTCAGCCCTCTATCAATCCATCGGGCATCCGTCAGTCCGGGTCAGCCCTCTCTCAGTACATCCTCTAGCACCGAGAAAACACGGGGCGACGCCCCAAATATCATATCAACGGAACCGGGTTTTTAAATGATTACTTATTGAAAAGGACACGGTTCCCAAATCCCGAAATCTCATGAAAATCCAACATCAAGAAGTACATCCAATGCGATGTGCTATGCAATCAATCCATGATGTATGCGACATGTAAAGAAAAGTAATCATATCGGAAATCATGCAACATGGAATAGTAATGTGCATATGTCAAAGGAAGAATCATCTCATGAATGCAATAGTACTACAGTGTAGTGGCATGGCAATTATCGATGATGAAGTGTGTGAGCCGGCAATAGTGTACGTGAAACATACGCATCATCGATAATGGTGCTGGTGTCTTAACAGCATAATAATAATATGGCAATGAATATATGCCAGAAATGCGAATAGCATGAGACTGCAGAAATCTAGTAGTCAACACCACAGTGAAGTATCTACTATGCAAACTACACCTAAGTATCAGGTCAATCAGGAGGGGTAAGTGTGGAAACCACCTAAATCTGAGTCGGTATATATATATAAAGATATATAGTCGGTGATCTCGCCTCAATGTCATATCATAAGATATCCTCGAGTTATGAGTGCGGATCTATCATCAATATCGGCACGCACGGTAAATCATCATACGGTATCCCCATAGCTGGGTAGGGGTCAACATCTCACTGTCTCATCACATAACAGATATCACCATCATCAGATCATATAGTCTAGAGTACTACTCTATGTCTAGTACAAACGGTAACATCAGTAAGTATGCATGCGGGGGTAAACACATATCCCAAGCCCGCAAGAATCACAAGTCATATCCCACATATGAATCGTATCAAATCACCGATCCCAGGGCACCAAGCCCACATCATCGACTCATCTCCAAGTCATCACATATCGTCAATCACAGTGCAAGTACAAGTGATAAGCAAAGGTGTGTGTATAGGTGTAATTCTATCCTAGGGTTCACGACTATGAACTACACTAGTCACTTCTAACCCTATACTATCCATAATACACCTAATATCACAAGAACTACATAATAATCTATCTACGGACTGCGGGGGTGCTATACGCCATCCACCCGATTTCCCCCTGTAGATATAATCTACTCACCTGTATCATCATTTGCGGACATCACCACGCATTTGCTTGTCATCCCGAAGTCTTCATGGGTACCTACACATCAAATATCGTATATGCGCATTAAACCAAATCCAAAACGATACGATAAGGGGGCCTATAGGTGAGAACCCATGGCACGCCTTCAAAACCACATATAAATCCTCTATATCGTCGTATAAACGCCCAATAGTCGAGGCAAAACACAATCCACCATTTCAGAAATGAAAATACGGAATACGGAAACACGAATCCAAAATAGCAACTTAGGATATATGTCCCAGATTTCACCCTAGATAGAATCTGTCAAAACTAGAAGTACCCTGGGTCAACACTAGAGGAGCTGGGGCTGTGCACAGAAAACGAGGATATTCCTCACTGGTCTGGCCGCAAATTGCGGCCAGAAAGGGGATTTTGGCGGCCTCAAGGTGGAGTGGGTAGCTAGGGTTTTGGGTGTTGCCTCTATGGTGCCTGCACATCTCAATTTCCACTCAATATTATTTTAGGAGTCTCGGGGTGTTAGCAGATTCTTAATAACAGTGGCAGATTCCAGTTTTTCCCCGATATCGGTTACCAAAATCCGTATTCTGGTTCCCATTTCAGGTTTGGGTTCAATTTAGCATCACACCAGGGTTTCTAAGGTCTCAACAAGCCTCAATTTCATCTTAGTTTCAGTTTTACCCTAAACCCTCACTTGAAATCTCAAAAGTCCACAAAATGACACGATATCGATACTAAACTAGAATCGATGCATAAGGAAATTGAAATGCTACAAGAGGGTGAAGAAATTACCTCCTTTGGCAACTCAAGAAAATTCTTGAGTTGCTCAAAGTGCTCCAAATCCAATCTTGCTAGGTTCAATGTGAAGCTAGTAGGCTTGGGATCATTTTTTGTGAAGTGAGAATGGGGTTTTGACATTGATTTCTTGATGGATCTAGGGTTTAGTGAAGAGAGAGAGTGAGGGAAGAGGGCAGCAGCAGCAACAAGGGAAAGGGGAGAGAGAAAAGAGATGGGGAAATGATGAAGGCATGGTGCAAAAAGGTGGGGTTGACTTATTTTCTCTCTCTCTCATCATTATACCATTTTCTTTCCCTTTTCTTTTCTTCTCACTCAAATAGGGCACCCAAAAGAACAACCATGGCAAAAGAGTGTAACACAAGTGTAACAAGTGTGGAAAACAATATGTGCCCACTTTTGCTCAAAAGTGCTAAAAATACAATTAGCGATTTTTAATCGCGATTAACACTAAATTAGCATATAACTAGTCTTAAAAACTTTAAAAATTTCGAAATTCTCTAATTTACCCTATTTTAGAATTTTCTATAATTTTTCATAATTTTTCTAACATTTTTCCTATTTATTTGCATTTAATATTAAAATAATCAATAAAATAATATTAAATTATAAAAATTCCCAAAATTAATATTTTATATTTTTGAAAATGTTACAATCTACCCCCCTTAAAGAAATTCGGTCCCCGAATTTAAATTTAAACCCCCAATATTAAAAACAATTCCCGTAATAATCCAATTTGTCGGGGCTCCGAAAATATCAACACATAGTGAATATCATAAAATGCACTGCTCTACTAGAAATCAATCCCCAAAATGCATATATAAGAATATCCTATGCGTCTGGTGCGCAAGGAATCAAAACCCATAAATGTGTCAAACAGGTATACAAAACAACATCTAGGTGCAACGGGTGTGCACGAAACATCTGTCGTAGACAACGTGTGTGCCTGACAGAAAAAATCAGGTGCATGTGACATGCACGAAGAATCCCGATTTAGTGCATCTGGCGTGCACCAAAATCGTATATCAAAACACTAAAGGTGCATGAAAACTATGCTGGAAGTGTAAATCAAATCACTGAATACAGTAGGCATGAAATCTCAACTAATATCTCAAATGTAATAACTCTGCGCAAAATATATAAATATCCAGTGGGTGCGTGAAACCAAAATCATGAAACTCAGTCATCAAAACTAAATCATGCAAACAGAACGCCCGAAATACCGAAATCCAAAATGACGGATACGTGATAATCGAATCACAAAATCACAATTCATAAACACCGTCGTCGGTAGTTCCTCCTTCAAGGTCGAGAAGGAGTCAGTGCATCCACTGCTAGCAGCGCAGGATATCTACTGCCTCTTGCTCACAGTCTGGCGTCCTCTGACTCTCTGGGTCTTTATCTTCTCTGTGGATCACCTATCACGCGGTCAATCGGCTCATCGGCCCTGTCAGATGTGCTAACGGGGGCGATTCCGTTCTGGCACTTCTCTGGTCACCTCTCGGTCAATCCTCACGACCACTCGTAAGGCAGCATATCACTGGCGTCGGCCTCTGGCTTTCTGAAAGCACGTCTCACATCTAATCCTGGGTGCAAACATCGTTGCAGCAATGTCCTGGAAGGAATCCTGCTCAAGGTCTCTTCCGATTTCGCCTATGCCGAACCAAACGGAGGCTGGCTCTCCTGCACAACCTCTTCTCGCTCAAAGACACCTGTGTCCTCAGCACAATGTTTCCTCAGAAACTGGTCACATCCCAACGTCTCTGTAAGCATATCAGGTCTCTGGTCTCGACGGAAAGCAATGACAGCTCATCAGTGTCTCACACGAACCTCTTGTTCCAACTGTCTCTATCGTCGTCCACTATGACGTCACGCCAAGCTACTATGCACTGCACTGTCCTCAGCCACGGTCAATCTGAAGTCTCTCACACGGACTCGAAATCACGTAATCTGTAGCTCCATCACTCTGTAGCAGATGTCAGGCCGAACTGGTCCTTGGGAACACGTCCCAACCATCGGAGGAATACTCATCTCTCATCCGTCCTTGATCAATTCGCAAAGCATCTGGTTAAGTTCCTTTATCCGAACTTGGTCAACTACCTCGTCGACAATGCCGAACTCTGGCCTGCTGGGTGCGCGCAATACGACCACTCCTGGTCTAGGTCTTCTCGTGTCATTTTACAGAAGGGTCCTGTCGAGGTTCCCTTCTCAAATCTCAATCCTGCCGAAAAGCCCGAAAGTCATCATCCAATGCTGAAGCTAAAGCTTATTCCGGAATGGCTGCCTACTTATCACGCTTCTTTCTGGAAGATATATCCATATACCACGCCTCGGGTTGCATATCACACCTCTGATGTCAGCGGAGTGGGACGTCATCTCGTCGAAATCTCGTACGAACTCTTTTCTTCACTCTGCGTCACTGTCGACTGATTCGGACTCGTCTCAACATGGCTGCATGTACTGTACTCCAACGGCTATGCTCGCATCTGGAGTCTCCCAAGCAGTGTCTCATCACGATATCCGAAAGATATCGAACCATCCGATCGACTCGTCAGATCCTCATAATCCCCCAAGAGCTCACATCTCGGGTACAGTTTAATAGTATCGAGTACATGCCACAGCGTCGGTGGTCCAGCCGTAGAAGGGCAAACCCAAGCCTCACTAATGGCGCCGCGGAACCGCCGTAAACCCTAAGGTTCAAAGGCTGTCACACGATCATTAAGTCGAGTTAGGGTTTCATTCTTCTAGAGGGTCCATAGAATCACCTGCATGTCTTTCCGTATACTTTAAACTTGGAGAATAGGCTCCTGACATTTGATCGTCTCTATCGACTCTCAACGAACCTGCGTGAAGTCGTCTCTCTCTGGAATCAATCCACCTGATGACTCGCATCGGGTAAGCAAACTCACCACACGTCCTAGTCATTCATCCTCGGTGACTAGGGACTCGCTATCATATCTCCAAGAACATGCTCATGCTGCAGTAGCTCCAACCATCTGGGCGATATCTCGTCATTTGCAGCAGCAACTGGCTCATACGCCCGTACGCCGAACAACGCCTCAATCCTCCAGGAAAGGCGACGCATAAGCGGTCATCTCTGAGTCGGTCTGCTCTAGATCTGAGTAAGACTCTCCACACTGGAAATCTTCAACTCATCTGGGCCCGCTCTGGCGCAAAATCGGACGAATCACCTTCGTCTCTCAAATCGGGTAGACTAGCTATCATCAGTCGCATGACTGCCCGAAAGCTCCGGCAGCCTCAGCTCGTACGCTCCGGAAGCAACATCCTGTCAATCTCAGCAACAGCTGGTCCATCTGTCTGCACGATAGGCGACATGACATCTCTGAGGTATGCTGTACATCAACAGTCATCTCTTAACTGGCAGCTCTAACAATGGCCCGATCATCCGGTGCAAGACCAAGCACTCGCCTCCACCAGAGGTCACAATCACCAACACTAACTCGAGACGTTCCCATGTCACCAGAAAACACAATGGTCGGCCCTCGTACCAAACGAGCTCACACCGGCCGTAACCCTAGCAGCAGCCCAAACTGCGCTCAACCATGGTGACAGGAACCTCAATCGAGTATCAAAAGAGCACATCAATGGCAAGAAAGGAAACAACAGATCCAAAGTGGATACATGATCATAGGAAGGAACAACATCAATGAAGGTATGATCATGAAACTAATAGAATCGGGGATCTCCAATGGATTGTATAATCCAGGATATGAAGAGAATCACTGATCTCAAAAGTATGTACATCCTAAGGTTCCTCAAGCGGAGTGGCGTGTCGTAAGTATGCCGCGGAACATACCAACGGTACGTCACTCTACTTTAGTCGCCTAATCCATCAACCAAGGGTCATCCTACACGACGAAAGTTCGGGTCTAATACCCCCTCGACCAAGTCTAAGTTCCGTAAGGTCAAGCCTAAGTTCCGTATATAAACAACGCCCTAGGCTCCACATAGTCAAACTCAGACTCGAACCAAGGTCAACCTAGCGCTTTGATACCAACTTTGTCACGACCCGAAAGAGCACGTGATTGGCCCCTGAACCATATGAAGTCTATATGACTCCATCGGATCCAAGTAAGCCAAAAGCCCAGAAATCTATAACCCTTTTTAAGAATAAGTAAAAGAACTGGTTTAAAGAAGTGAAGAAAAACATGTTTGAAATCAAGGTTTTTAAATAACTAAGCCGAATAAGCATTTTAAAAGTGTACAGTCTTTTCTAAAAATTTCGGCAGAGTTTCTTTTGTAAAACTGGCCCTGAATGGGGTAAAACAAGAATAACAATATATATGCAATGATAAAGGCATCCCCAAGCGGGAGCTAGCTCTTCGTCAATCGACGGTCACAACCACACATGCAACAATAATATACAACGCCAAGTGGCGAGGATCAAATCCAAAAGAAAGCTCAAAAGCAACAAGAAACCGCAATACTACTAAGCGCGACTCTAAGGTCGAATAATACAACACTGTCTCTAAGTCTGAAAGAATATACAAGTTTTGGTTGATGGACAATTTCTAGATACAATGAAATAAAATAAATACAATGGTGATTCTTGATGCGAAAGAATCCACCTACCAAAAGCAAGTCACCCGCAAGAAGAAGTGTGCCAGAAATGCCGCAATAGAACCTGTACGGCAGAACCTGCAAGAACTGTGGCACAGCGGGTGTGAGTTGCCAACTCGTGAATAGAAACATCTACAAGCAGAAACCGAAAGCAAGACATAAACCTAAGTCAACAATCAGTAATATAATCCACAAGAGTACATCTGAGTGTGATAAGGTGGCAAGGTAACATCTAATCAGGTATGCAGTGCCAGGTACTCAGGTAATCACATGTCATCAGTGTAAGGTATGTCTGCATGAAGTAACTATGATGAAACATCAATGATATCAATACACATATATTAGCGTCCCATACCACTAATATTGGTGTAAGGGTATATATAACAGCGCCCTCATACCCTGTTATATATACAAATAAAGTATGATCAATGTAAAGACCAGTCTGTATATGATCCATGTCTATACGTATGTGGAACCCGTCCACTCGTCACCCACTGACGAAAAGCATCATATATGCAACGTGAGGATATAAGCAAAATCATGGAAAAACATCATGAAACCCGTGCCTAGCATCGACACGTAAATCCTCATCCATATGGGGCTCCGTCAATCCGGGTCATCCCTCTCTCAAAGTATATACCGGGAATCCGTCAGTCCGGGTCATCCCTCTCTCAATCCATCGGGCTTCCGTCAGTCCGGGTCAGCCCTCTATCAATCCATCGGGCATCTGTCAGTCCGGGTCAGCCCTCTCCAGAGTATATATATATCGGGAATCCGTTAGTCCGGGTCATCCCTCTCTCAATCCATCGGGCTTCCGTCAGTCCGGGTCAGCCCTCTATCAATCCATCGGGCATCCTTCAGTCCGGGTCAGCCCTCTCTCAGTACATCCTCTAGCACCGAGAAAACACGGGGCGACGCCCCAAATATCATATCAAGGGAACCGGGTTTTTAAATGATTACTTATTGAAAAGGACACGGTTCCCAAATCCCGAAATCTCATGAAAATCCAACATCAAGAAGTACATCCAATGCGATGTGCTATGCAATCAATCCATGATGTATGCGACATGTAAAGAAAAGTAATCATATCGGAAATCATGCAACATGGAATAGTAATGTGCATATGTCGAAGGAAGAATCATCTCATGAATGCAATAGTACTACAGTGTAGTGGTATGGCAATTATCGATGATGAAGTGTGTGAGCCGGCAATAGTGTACGTGAAACATACGCATCATCGATAATGGTGCTGGTGTCCTAACAGCATAATAATAATATGGCAATGAATATATGCCAGAAATGCGAATAGCATGAGACTGCAGAAATCTAGTAGTCAACACCACAGTGAAGTATCTACTATGCAAACTACACCTAAGTATCAGGTCAATCAGGATGGGTAAGTGTGGAAACCACCTAAATCTGAGTCGGTATATATATATAAAGATATATAGTCGGTGATCTCGCCTCAATGTCATATCATAAGATATCCTCGAGTTATGAGTGCGGATCTATCATCAATATCGGCACGTACGGTAAATCATCGTACGGCATCCCCATAGCTGGGTAGGGGTCAACATCTCACTGTCTCATCACATAACAGATATCACCATCATCAGATCATATAGTCTAGAGTACTACTCTATGTCTAGTACAAACGGTAACATCAGTAAGTATGCATGCGGGGATAAACACATATCCCAAGCCCGCAAGAATCACAAGTCATATCCCACATATGAATCGTATCAAATCACCGATCCCAGGGCACCAAGCCCACATCATCGACTCATCTCCAAGTCATCACATATCGTCAATCACAGTGCAAGTACAAGTGATAAGCAAAGGTGTGTGTATAGGTGTAATTCTATCCTAGGGTTCGCGACTATGAACTACACTAGTCACTTCTAACCTTATACTATCCATAATACACCTAATATCACAAGAACTACATAATAATCTATCTACGGACTGCGGGGGTGCTATACGCCATCCACCCGACTTCCCCCTGTAGATATAATCTACTCACCTGTATCATCATTTGCGGACATCACCACGCATTTGCTTGTCGTCCCGAAGTCTTCATGGGTACCTACACATCAAATATCGTATATGCGCATTAAACCAAATCCAAGCTAAAACGGCGCATGAAATCCAAAACGATACGATAAGGGGGCCTATAGGTGAGAACCCATGGCACGCCTTCAAAACCACATATAAATCCTCTATATCGTCGTATAAACGCCCAATAGTCGAGGCAAAACACAATCCACCATTTCAGAAATGAAAATACGGAATACGGAAACACGAATCCAAAATAGCAACTTAGGATATATGTCCCAGATTTCACCCTAGATAGAATCTGTCAAAACTAGAAGTACCCTGGGTAAACACTAGAGGAGCTGGGGCTGTGCACAGAAAACGAGGATATTCCTCACTGGTCTGGCCGCAAATTGCGGCCAGAAAGGGGATTTTGGCGGCCTCAAGGTGGAGTGGGGAGCTAGGGTTTTGGGTGTTGCCTCTATGGTGCCTGCACATCTCAATTTCCACTCAATATTATTTTAGGAGTCTCGGGGTGTTAGAAGATTCTTAATAACAGTGGCAGATTCCAGTTTTTCCCCGATATCGGTTACAAAAATCCGTATTCTGGTTCCCATTTCAGGTTTGGGTTCAATTTAGCATCACACCAGGGTTTCTAGGGTCTCAACAAGCCTCAATTTCATCTTAGTTTCAGTTTTACCCTAAACCATCACTTGAAATCTCAAAAGTCCACAAAATGACTCGATATCGATACTAAACTAGAATCGATGCATAAGGAAATTGAAATGCTACAAGAGGGTGCGGAAATTACCTCCTTTGGCAACTCAAGAAAATTCTTGAGTTGCTCAAAGTGCTCCAAATCCAATCTTGCTAGGTTCAATGTGAAGCTAGTAGGCTTGGGATCATTTTTTTGTGAAGTGAGAATGGGGTTTTGACATTGATTTCTTGATGGATCTAGGGTTTAGTGAAGAGGGAGAGTGAGGGAAGAGGGCAGCAGCAGCAACAAGGGAAAGGGGAGAGAGAAAAGAGATGGGGAAATGATGAAGGCATGGTGCAAAAAGGTGGGGTTAACTTGTTTTCTCTCTCTCTCATCATTATACCATTTTCTTTCCTTTTTCTTTTCTTCTCACTCAAATAGGGCACCCAAAAGAACAACCAGGGCAAAAGAGTGTAACACAAGTGTAACAAGTGTGGAAAACAATATGTGCCCACTTTTGCTCAAAAGTGCTAAAAATACAATTAGCGATTTTTAATCGCGATTAACACTAAATTAGCATATAACTAGTCTTAGAAACTTTAAAAATTTCGAAATTCTCTAATTCACCCTATTTTAGAATTTTCCATAATTTTTCTAACATTTTTCCTATTTATTTGCATTTAATATTAAAATAATCAATAAAATAATATTAAATTATAAAAATTCCCAAAATTAATATTTTATATTTTTGAAAATGTTACACGAAGTAGAGACAAACCAAGTAGCATACTACCATTTTGAGCAAGATTGTCTATACAACTATGAATATCCCAAGCTTCCATCAAGTAATATACAAGCTGGTATGATACAGTAATGGCCTCTAGGGCATATACACTAACACCGGTATGGTTCCCCTCGGCAGGATGATCGAAGGATTATGCCGATTGAGCCTGAATGTGGGCGAGTACCTACCGATGATTGTATTTGAGCTCGGCGGATATCCGGGGGATACCGACTGGAGTTGAGAGATGGACATGGGTTGACCCGTGCTGCCGGGGCCGAGGGCCGATACCGCAGACGGAGCCCCATATGGACGAGGATTTACGTGTCGATGCTAGGCACAGGTTTCATGATGTTTCCATGATTTTGATTATATCCTCACATTTACATGCATGATGCTTATTGTCATTGGGATGACAGGTGGACGGGATCCACATATATACATACTTTTATTACATTGATCATACTTCACTTGTATATATAACAGGGTATGAGGGCGCTGTTATATATACCCTTACACCAATATTAGTGGAATGGGACGCTAATATATGTGTATTGATATTCATTTTGATACTTCATCATATTTACTTAATGCAGACATTCCTTATGTTTATGACATGTTATTACCTGAGGCACTGGCACGGGTACTTGGCACTACATACATGATTAGATGTTACATTGCCACCTTATCATGCTTCAGGCTTATTCTTTGAGGTTTTATACTGATCGTATTGACCTAGGATTATGTCATGCATTCGATTTCTGCTTGTAGATATTTTCTATTCACGAGTTGGCAACTCATCCCCGTTGTGCCACAGTTCTTGCAGGTTTGCCGTACAGGTTCCATTGCGGCATTTCTGGCACACTGCTTCTTTTGCGGGTGATTGTATGGGTAGCTGGTTTCGTTTGTATCCGAACCACCATTGTACTTGTATTATTCAGTTGTATGTAGAAATTCCATCAACCAAAACTTGTATATTGTTCAGACATAGACATTTGTGATGTATTATTTCGACCTTAGAGTCGCGCTTAGTAGTATTGCGGTTTTCATGCTTATTGAGTTTCTTTTGGATTTGATCATCGCCATTCGGCAGTGTATATTATATTGCTTGCATGGTTATGACCGTCGATTGACGAAGAGCTAGCTCCCGCTTGGGGATGCCTTTTTTAAAGCATATATATTGTTCTTGTTGTACCCCGTTCGGGGCCAGTATTTATAAAAGAAACTCTGCCGAAATTTTTAGAAAAGACTTTAAATTTTTAAAATGCATATTCGGCTTAGTTATTTAAAAACTTTGATTTCAAAACATGTTTCCCCACTTATTAAAAACAAGTTTTCTTATTTACTCCAAAATTGATTTTAGATTTCTGGGCTTTTGGCTTACTTGGATCAGATGGAGTCCTATAGACTTAATATGGTTCAAGGGCCAGTCACGTGCTCTTTCGGGTCGTGACACCTAATAGCGGTATATCCTGTTGGAGTGTAGCCCAGAACACCTTGAGATAACACTAGAAACGCTACCAGTATATCTCGCTTGCCCTAGCCCGGGACTTTGTGTAATGGCTCTCCTAGACACAGCACGATATCAACCCCCATTACCGGGAGAGACGAATCCTGTATAACCGTTACTGCCTCCAAGTGCTTCGGGACTGCACCCAACTGCTACCTCTTTGCACGACTCATTTAAGTCTTGGTGGGGTAGCAATCTAAGAACAGTGGGAACACACTCGAGGCGAAGTGACAGAGTCATGTCAGCGGACTAAGCTGTACTCATGTCACTTGGGAACTGATAACCGACGATAGGTATAGTACCAACCAATAGTTCCCGACGAGTCATGTCCAGTGTACTCTTAACCCAACGAGCACCCGCTTACTATCTCCAGTACGACGTACTGATGGCTGTGGGACAGACCATCTCCTACACTGGGATGAGAAGCGCATACGCTAGTCTACTCCGGAGTATCGATGCCCCGTCTCATTAATCCTACGACTAGGGACCTGTATAAAGATGTGCTTGTAGATTACCCAGCCCCCCCCAAGTATGATTGCCATCACAACGCTGGTAATCAAGCAAAGATCCTATGGGCTCTTCTAATATGTATAAGCGATATGCTAAAAGAAACACATGCACATATTGAAGTGGAAACAAACTAAGTAGCATACTGCCATTTTGAGCAAGATTTTCTATACAACTGTGAATATCCCAATCGTCCATTAAGTAATATACAAACTAGTATGATATAGTAATGGCCTCTAGGGCATATACACTAACAGGACCATCCCTCCACCATCCAACGAGTGACTTCTTTCCTGTGACAATGGCTCCTTCACCTTCGACTTCTCACAAAAAGAGAAGGCCGGAGAATCTCCCACCGCCGGCGGCAAATCCCAAGGGTGCTGGATCGAAACGCCCTAAGTATTGGGGCCTGATCGTGCACACAGTGTGCATGGCTTCTGGAAAAGAGGAGAGCCGTGCTTCAGTGGCTCATCAGCTGCAAACTCGGTCGTTGACGAAAGATCAGGAGCAGAAACAAAAGCTCCAGAAGATGCTGACGAAAATGGCAGCACTCACCGGGCAGAAAGAAAGCCCGGAAGCAACATCTGAACAACGCCAAGAGCAGGAGACAGATACGTAATTTTTGCAAAGGGTGCTGGAGAGAAAGGATAAGGAGGCCGCGGAACAAGCGGCTAATATAAAACAGATGGCGCTCCTTTTCCAAGACATGGTTGGAATGATGATCCAACCAGAACCTCCAGCCGAAGATCCACCGATAATCATCGAGGACGACAAAGAGGAAACATCAAACCCTCTTCCGGCTTTATCAGCGGCCAGGGAGGAAACGATCTCCAAAGCTTCCATCGATGACTACATAGCTCAGCAAATACGAGCTCATCAGGAGGCTGGCCAAGTCGTCAGAACCGGGCGACCTTACCCAGGATGGTACGATCAAATCAGGTACCCGCCGGGATATATGATCTCCAAGTTCCACGTATACAAGGGGACAGGCAACCCGCATCAGCACGTCGCCTAGTTCAGATCATTATGCGGCAATACTGGAGGCGATGACAAATTGCCGCTTTGCCAATTCGTTGGAATCTTGTCGGAGACGGCGTTTGATTGGTACTCGGGGCTCCCAAATAACTCCGTCAAAACATTCACAGAAATGGAGCTCCTGTTCACACAGTGGTTCACAAGCGCAACCGAACACACACCGATCACGGCATTAATAAATCCCAGGCTGAAGCCAGGAGAGACCTGGGTTCAATACGCAATCCGATGGAGGACCCTATGGTCAAAATGCGAACGACTCATAGAAGAAGCTCCTGTCGTGGGCATGTTCGTAGGGACCCTCGATCCTCAGGCGACTGTATCCCAATTTATGATGTTCTTCAAGTAGACCACCTTCCAGGCCTTGATCGACAAGGTGTACAAATGGACCAGATGGGCCATAGGCCGTCCTCTTCGAAAACGGATCCTCGGAATGAAAAAGGAAAAGGGAAAGTGTCCTTCGTTGCCAACGCTCAACAACAGCAGAGCAACTTGAAACCGGTTGTTCGCCAAAGCAACGTGTGCCCGCGCCAATCCCTTGAGGAGAAAATAGGACGTCCTTACTCGTTTCCCCGTGATAAAACGAGGAGACTGTTCGAACTGTCGATGCGCAACAAACTCATCACTCTGCCAGATCCGAGACGGCCACTGCAGCCTGGTGACGCCAACATTCCCAACTACTACTCCTACAACAGAGTAGTGGGCCACCCAATTGAGGATTGCTACGTCTACAAAAACTGGGTCGAGGACCAATACCAACAAGGGAAGTTTGCGCTGTCCGAAAACTGGAAGGTGAACCCGCCACAGAGGCACACTCCTAAAAAGGTGGATACGTCGGGGGCTGTTGGAGATAGTGCCCTCATAGTCAATTATTAGATCGCAGGTACGTGATTGCAATGATTGCGGAGGACCTATCCCGGTAGGACAGTCTTACTCGAAATGATAGTATGCTATCTGGCTTGCCTTTATCAGTCGTGTACATGTTCAGGTGACTGATTGCATGTTATACTTTGATAGAGCCCTTAGGATCTTGCTTTACTACCAACTGTATGATGGCGATCATATACGTGAGAGTTGGGTAGTTTATATGCATATCCTTAATTGTGGTCCCTAGTCGTGGGAGTTTCGAGACAGGGCATCGATACTCCGGAGTAGACTAGTGTATACAGTCGAGACCCCGACGAGGGGCGGTGGCCGGTCTCACAAGCCACTGGTGTCAGTTGGATCACCTAAGATGTATACAGGTGCTCATTGGGTTATGAGTACACCGGACAGGACTCGCCGGGAATCTGCTAGTTAGTATTATATCTATCGTCAGATAGCAGTTCCCTGGTGATATGTGTACAGGTTAGTTCATCGACCTGAGGTCGTCATTTGTCTCGTGTGAGTTCCCACTGTGCTTTGATTTCTACCCTACCACGGCTCAAAGGAGTCGTGCAAACAGGTAGCTTTTGGGTACAGTCCCGAGCCATATGGAGGCACGCGAGCGGATCGGCAGGGGATTCGTCTCTCCCGGTATTGGGGGCGAGATCGTGCTGTGTCTAGGAGAGCCATTACGCAAAGCCCTCGGCCGAGGCAGGAGATTTACTGGTAGGTATTCCAGTAGTATCTCAGGGCGTTCTGGGCTACACTCCGACACGACTTATACTGCTAATGGGGGTCTGACGTTACTAGCCCCCTTGGCGGATATGCGATACTCATTGACGAACGGACCGGACTGTATATACATTGTCACTGTTAGGCTCAGTAGGGTTTTCGGAGGAGTTCGCTCATCGGTCTCCCTTGAGTTCGCTCCTCGGCCACCCTTGAGGTCAGTCCATGGGCAGCCGTTACGCATAGCTAGTGCCGCTGACGGTTTGTGGTTAAACCCACTGCCACGGTGCTGACGAATCATTAGAGTCCCCCACAGACAGTTTCCCAAGTTCGGGCGAAACGTTGTAGAGGCCGTATGGTTTTATGGCAGGGTTCGGAAAATGCACGTGCGTTTACGCACGTGTCGATTTTCGGACAGATGATACTGGTCGGCTTTGGTTTAAGCCGGATCCGAGTATTATATTGAGTAGGTATAATATCTTTGTCTCAGTTGCATTTGTATTCGGTCGTAATACAAATGCGGGTATATTTATACAGTTTTGGGGTTGTCCTGAAATTCGTTTCAGGATCACTTTTGGAAGTTGCCAGTTTCCAGTTTTCTATCAGCCGTCTTTTAACATTCGGTTAAAGACGGATTTGTCTTTTCTTGAGATGAGTGTGGATTCTTCTAGAAGGTTCTAGATGAGGTGACTAGGATTAAATGGTGTTAAGTTTTCATTGGTTGCATTTAATGGTTCATTAATGCTTGATGAGGTGTTATTAGTGATTCATGCTTTGTTTAATTCCTTTTGGATTGCTTAAGATATTTTGTAGTGAGAAGGTTTTAGCTTAAGGTTACCCCCTTCTCCTACGGTCACCTCCCTCTTGCTATATATGGCTTGCCCTCTCTCTCTCCTCATTCTCACTCTCACTTGATGTTTTCATTTCGGTTAGAAAAGATTATGATAGTATTCGGGGTGTATGGAATTTTACAGTTCATTTCATTCCATCACCCGATTTCCACGGCAACTTCATTAACCGATCGTCCACGGATTTGGACGAAGTGAGACAAAGTCATCTACTCATTCTCTACATCAATCTTGGTCGTCTCTTTTAGCAAACTTGACGATCGAGTTGCCTCGAGTCAGAGGCGGGAGCCCGTTTAAAGAACCGATCATGTGGTGCCACTTCGACGAGGACATCGGAGATCGACGAGATCGGAGCAGCCGCAACGGAGCGTGGGATGATGGTTGAAGAACGAAGGACTCGGATCGTTCGGTATAACATTCCTACACTCTTTACAGTTTGTTAGTTTAGCAATAATGGCAGATCCGGGTTAAAGTATACGATAGCGCCAGTTTAAAAGTTTTTGTTCCGCATTTGGCGTCTGTAGACGGCCGGGGCGCTAACGTAGACTTACAGTGGTATCAGAGCCTCACCATTTTGCTATTCTAACTTGTGCTAACGTGTTCAAAACATTGATCGAACCGAAACTCAAAAACGACAAAATCCATGCCCGACAGTTTCTGTTAATTTTAAACGGTCTCAAAATTTATTTCTGGATGTCTTAAAAATCTGTGCAGGGAATTCTAAGAGCCACGACAAAATTTGGGGTTGTGATCCCTCCAAGCCGCCGCGGAAGGGCGGCCAAACCCATGGTTTGGCCGCTCAACCGCGGCCACGTGGGGAGCACGTGCTCCCAAATTTTGTCAGTTGGTTCTCTGTGGGATTTTGGGGTTTTTGGTATATAAAGTTTTGGCCCAGGTTTTGTTACTGTTCACCAGTAAGCAGTGGGGCCCACTTTTTGATATTTGGTTTTTGGTCGATCGAAATTTAAACACGTTAGTTTACAGTGCTTACATTATATCTCCGACCGGGAATGTCATTTGATCGGTAAACCGCGTTTAACTGCTATAGTTCTTTTAGACGGGTTTGCGAACGTGACATTCGCGTTGATGTTCTGTGTTGTGCTGTGATGTTGCGGATTTGTCGTGGTGGATAGCAGTGTGCAATGGTAGTACAGTTTGAGTTTATTTGTACATTTGATATTGCGGGGCGAGCGTCCAACTTGTGGACTGCCGTTACTGCCTGTTGTATAATATTCTTTTTGGGGCACGATCAGGTTGCGGTCGATGTACCTATTGTACTATTTTTCATTACTGTACTAGGTTTTGCCCCGAGGCGGAGTGCACCGATAGCCGGGTTCGGGAAAGCAACGGGTCCGCATCTCATGGCTTTGAGAGGCAGAGGGGCCCCACTTCAGAATTGGCAGACTATTCGCCGCACTCGTAGGGGGTACAGGTTGACCCAAGGAGGGGTGCTCAATTTACCGGATTCCGTGAAGTGCCGGGTGTTCCATTCACTATGCTGTGGGGGACTGCCTCGCTTCAGGTTTTGGCGGGTAACTTGCCACACCCGTAGGGGTCTAGGTTTCATTGCACAGGCTATCCACACGACAGGGGAACGTCGAGTTTCAGCAGCGGCTCTGTGAAACTCGGGGATCCCAGTTATCTGTATTGTTCTGTGATGCTTATTACTTTTCTGTAATGTTGCATATTATCACGCCTGGAGCGATTATGTATATTGGTTTATATACTATTAGATGTTGTATATGTTTTACACCCGCGCTAGTCCAGTCCCCGCTCTGTCGTTAGTTAAGTAACCTAACGGGTTATGACGGGACCCAGTGACGAATGCGGATGGCATATACGTACATTTTATTTTCGTTCTTTTCTGGTGTGATTGATTGATGGGACTGCGTTGATTCTGATCAATGCAAAATAAAACAAACCTGTTTGAGTTGTTGGAACAAATTTAAAAAGTGTTATTGCAAAGACGTTTCCTTTTGTTATGCATAGCGGTATTCAGTGGAATATCCTGCACCTCATTCGACGGGGCAAGGGCCGATATCCCTTTACCGGGACCGACCCCTTGGACAGAAGTTTGCGTCAGGGTAATAACTTTACTATAGTCGATTACAAGTTGCTTTGCATAGCGGTATTCAGTGGAATATCCTGCACCTCATTCCACGAGGAAAGAGCCGAGATCCCTTTACCGGGAGTGACCTCTTTAGCAAAAGGTTTTCGCCACTATATTTTAAAAAGCTATCAGGTTCCTTCAGCGATATCAAGTTCACTACGCTAAAGGTTTTTCGCCAAAAACCAGTCGTAGCCCTCCGTCACTTCTTTTGGGTATTTAGTAGTATTCAAGCTATGCATTTTAGCCAAAGTTAAGGCATAGTGTTTGGTAGCTGCTGGGTATTCAATTGTTGCATAGATAGATGAGTCAGTTTGGGACAGTCGTTCTGCCGATTGGCCAAAGTCAGGGGCATGTGCGGATGGGTTCAAATTGACAAGATAATGACGGGTAGAACTTGGCATGTGACTTATGACACTTTGACCAAAGCCAAGGTTATAAGAGCATGGGGCAAAAATCATATCAGGAGTTTCTAAAGAAACTGAAACTTGCCAAGTATGCGCATACCTTCTGGAGTATGAGTAACGTGGATGCATTCCATCACGTTATCATGCGATGAGAGTTGGATCCTGATTCCCACTGATGAGTTGGTTTACTCTTCGGGTGATCCCGATTGATTCTTCTTTAGGTTTGGAGGAGAATTTGACAGGACAGTGGGAGGTTTCCGGATTAGATAAAGAGATGACCATTCTGATCTAGGATAGAGTGCACGCAGAGTGTTTCTTTTCTCTCTCTCTCTTTGGCAGCGACCTTTGACCGACCCTAGACTATGACTCAGTGACCAAGTTGACCGAACCTTCTTAAAATACTGGCTTTTGGATTGTCTGAGTTGCATAAGTCATTGCCACTCCTTCTTTTACCCTTTGTATTTCTCAGAACACCCGTATTACTACGGATATCCACTTCCATTAGATAGATCGATCGTATGGTTATATACGAACTCGAAGGGACTTCTTCGGGGATGGATCCAGGTTCAGGAGAAATAGAATTGGTTTATTCAGTTGTCTTTTATTATCACCTTCTCTCAGGTTGCGAGAGCTCCTTGGTTTAGGAGAGTACACCTATTACGCCTATTGGATAGTCTTATTCCAAACCATAGGCTGGTGCCGAAAGGTAGGGAATGAAGAAAACCAATTAGCCTAAGTAGGGTGTGCAGAAGGTAATATGTAAAGACAAAATAAAGGGATTAGAAAGAGGGCAAAGTAAATTGCGACTGATATCATTCACGACCAAAACCGCGTACTTCATCGCCACTCCTATTTCACCTTTAAAAGAATAAGGTATTATTCAGTTGTCTTTTATCGTCACCTTCTCTCAGTTGCGAGTACTCCTTGGTTTAGGAGGGTACACCTATTATGCTTACTGGATAGTCTTCTTCCAAACCATAGGCTGGTGCCGAACGGTAGGGAAGGAAGAAAACCAGTTAGCCTAACGATGGTGTACAGAAGGTAACGACTAAAGACAAATAAAGGGGATTTGAAGAGATGGCAATAAAATATACGGTTGAAGTCATGAATTGGATTATGGAAGAGGCATTGCTATGAATACCAGGATACCCCTACGAAACATTTTCATGTTTCAGTGCATTGTTAAAGGAAAAACTGTTTTCCCGATTAGACACTTACTCCAAGGGTATGTATTTACCAGGTTTCATTCTCATATCTGTATGGTTTTACAGATGATGAGTGGGAGTAAGATATTGGGAATTAGGTGATCATCCTCATTATATCGGAATTCGTTGCAATTGGTGATATTTGAGGAAATCGCCAGGGTACAGTTTTCTACCTACGACGCACAAGTTTTGAGTTGTTTAACTCAGCGGACTTATACAGAGTATTGTATGTTGTCCAAGTGTCCATCAGGACAATGGGGTAGGTCCTCGTACTATGTTCTGTTTACTTATAACTTCTCTAGTATTTAGACAAGTGTTTCGTAGAAATACAAGGTCTAAGTTTTGAGAAGTTATGGGTATAAGAATAAAGTAGAGAACCAGGTATCACAAGTATCGGGATTCTTCAAAGAGATCGAAGATGTAGATTCTTGTGAATGGTATTCAGATGATAGTGATGGTTTTGAGAAACGTATTTCTCTTTCAGGTTACTCATAATTGGATGGATTCCTAAGTTGAGTAATGCTGATTAGCCTCTTTCCATTAAGTTGATATGCACTGGAGACAGATGCATGGATTTGAATATGGTTCCAAATTAAATTAGTGCCAAAGTTTCTATATTGGATATAGAATAGTTCATACCTTAAAAGAAATTAAGGTACGGGGAGTTGTCCAGCTTATGATTAAAACCAGACACTGGATAACTCAGGGCACGTTTCTGTAATGGCTGTTTGTGGGTTGACCCTGGCTATGACGAGGGTTGATATTCTACCATTTAGAAGATCAATAGTGATATTGTTCTTGACTCGCCACAGTTTTAGTAAAAATGGATCTTTTTCAGAAAACAGTAGTGGGAGTATGGTAGAACTGGAAGTGATTCCAGAACCGCGAACGATTACGGAAAAATTTAATAGGACCTATACATTCAATCAGGTTTGACATTCCAATATCCACTCCGCAGGTATGGTAGGTAACCTCAGACACCCGAGAGGTACTTCGGTAGCTTCAAGGACGGTAACAGGGAGGTTCTTATCTACCCAGACTTGACACTACTGTTGTTCCAGGATATGAGACCCGGTAGGAGGGTTGTCGTAGTCAGTGGGAGCAACGGAAGCATGGTGGGCAAGTAGCTTATGTCTATTTATAGACTTGAGAAGTTATAGCGGAGATAGATCATCTAATTTTGATGTGACAGTCATGGGTTTGACTTCAATCAGAATAGGGGATGGATCAGTTAAGAAGGTAGTAGGGTGTGATGTCATGGTATCTGGATGACATACATAGAGTGGGAAGTAAAATTCCTATACTACGATCGGTTGTACTGTGGTCGTCACACAGTTGTTTCTCCAGACAGGATATGGATATAATATTTGACATTCTGGTCTCTAGATCTATGGTTTTAGATCTGGATTTGGGTAGTTTCCCAATGTGGGTACTTTGACAATATTCTAATGGTTTTTGGAATAGTTGACTCCTAGCATGGTGGTGTACCTGCAGGTGATGGAGTCACCCTCTCTAAAGATGTCGTATAGACTAAAGGGGAGAGGGATGTGCATGATTGGCAGATCACTTGCTTAGGCAATTGAGTCAATCATGAGATGTCAAGTACCACACCAAATGTTGGTTTTGCACTAGATGCAATAAGTTTGTATTAATCCAATCCTGGAGAAACATAAGGAAGCAGTTATAGAACAAAAGTACATGTTCTACGGATTTGATGACGGCAGCCTCCTTCGGGAGACGATTATCATTCCAGGCTTCAAAGGTGACGTGGATGACAGAGTGACTGTCAGAGTTTTAGTTTTTCCCTCTGACGAAGAGGGACAGTATTGTGGACAGGTGGTCCAATAGGATACTGTGGGAAGCAAGGTGCCCGATACTGATTAGGTTCAGTGATCGATTCAGTCTAAGAAGTTTGGATATGGAGTTCATTTATGAACTAAGGTCCCATCAGATATCCAGACATGTTCTAAGACAGGTACTACTCAATTCGGGAGATGGCTTTCTCCGCGAACTTGAGATTAAGAGAGATACAGAAAGAAACTTCTAGGCGGATCCACTCACCGAGGCTATTTCTCGAACACAATAGTTTTACAAACGGGCTTTGTGAAACTGATTAGTAGAGGAGTTGGATGTTCGGTTTCACACGGGCTGTGAGTAGTCGACATCGCAATATTAGCCTTGAGTGCAAGTGGGAGATTGTTGGAGATAGTGCCCTCATAGTCAATTATTAGATCGCAGGTACGTGATTGCAATGATTGCGGAGGACCTATCCCGGTAGGACAGTCTTACTCGAAATGATAGTATGCTATCTGGCTTGCCTTTATCAGTCGTGTACATGTTCAGGTGACTGATTGCATGTTACACTTTGATAGAGCCCTTAGGATCTTGCTTTACTACCAACTGTATGATGGCGATCATATACGTGAGAGTTGGGTAGTTTATATGCATATCCTTAATTGTGGTCCCTAGTCGTGGGAGTTTCGAGACAGGGCATCGATACTCCGGAGTAGACTAGTGTATACAGTCGAGACCCCGACGAGGGGCGGTGGCCGGTCTCACAAGCCACTGGTGTCAGTTGGATCACCTAAGATGTATACAGGTGCTCATTGGGTTATGAGTACACCGGACAGGACTCGCCGGGAATCTGCTAGTTAGTATTATATCTATCGTCAGATAGCAGTTCCCTGGTGACATGTGTACAGGTTAGTTCATCGACCTGAGGTCGTCATTTGTCTCGTGTGAGTTCCCACTGTGCTTTGATTTCTACCCTACCACGGCTCAAAGGAGTCGTGCAAACAGGTAGCTTTTGGGTACAGTCCCGAGCCATATGGAGGCACGTGAGCGGATCGGCAGGGGATTCGTCTCTCCCGGTATTGGGGGCGAGATCGTGCTGTGTCTAGGAGAGCCATTACGCAAAGCCCACGGCCGAGGCAGGAGATTTACTGGTAGGTATTCCAGTAGTATCTCAGGGCGTTCTGGGCTACACTCCGACACGACTTATACTGCTAATGGGGGTCTGACGTTACTAGCCCCCTAGGCGGATATGCGATACTCATTGACGAACGGACCGGACTGTATATACATTGTCACTGTTAGGCTCAGTAGGGTTTTCGGAGGAGTTCGCTCATCGGTCTCCCTTGAGTTCGCTCCTCGGCCACCCTTGAGGTCAGTCCATGGGCAGCCGTTACGCATAGCTAGTGCCGCTGACGGTTTGTGGTTAAACCCACTGCCACGGTGCCGACGAGTCATTAGAGTCCCCCACAGACAGTTTCCCAAGTTCGGGCGAAACGTTGTAGAGGCCGTATGGTTTTATGGCAGGGTTCGGAAAATGCACGTGCGTTTGCGCACGTGTCGATTTTCGGACAGATGATACTGGTCGGCTTTGGTTTAAGCCGGATCCGAGTATTATATTGAGTAGGTATAATATCTTTGTCTCAGTTGCATTTGTATTCGGTCGTAATACAAATGCGGGTATATTTATACAGTTTTGGGGTTGTCCTGAAATTCGTTTCAGGATCACTTTTGGAAGTTGCCAGTTTCCAGTTTTCTATCAGCCGTCTTTTAACATTCGGTTAAAGGCGGATTTGTCTTTTCTTGAGATGAGTGTGGATTCTTCTAGAAGGTTCTAGATGAGGTGACTAGGATTAAATGGTGTTAAGTTTTCATTGGTTGCATTTAATGGTTCATTAATGCTTGATGAGGTGTTATTAGTGATTCATGCTTTGTTTAATTCCTTTTGGATTGCTTAAGATATTTTGTAGTGAGAAGGTTTTAGCTTAAGGTTACCCCCTTCTCCTACGGTCACCTCCCTCTTGCTATATATTGCTTGCCCTCTCTCTCTCCTCATTCTCACTCTCACTTGATGTTTTCATTTCGGTTAGAAAAGATTATGATAGTATTCGGGGTGTATGGAATTTTACAGTTCATTTCATTCCATCACCCGATTTCCACGGCAACTTCATTAACCGATCGTCCACGGATTTGGACGAAGTGAGACAAAGTCATCTACTCATTCTCTACATCAATCTTGGTCGTCTCTTTTAGCAAACTTGACGATCGAGTTGCCTCGAGTCAGAGGCGGGAGCCCGTTTAAAGAACCGATCATGTGGTGCCACTTCGACGAGGACATCGGAGATCGACGAGATCGGAGCAGCCGCAACGGAGCGTGGGATGATGGTTGAAGAACGAAGGACTCGGATCGTTCGGTATAACATTCCTACACTCTTTACAGTTTGTTAGTTTAGCAATAATGGCAGATCCGGGTTAAAGTATACGATAGCGCCAGTTTAAAAGTTTTTGTTCCGCATTTGGCGTCTGTAGACGGCCGGGGCGCTAACGTAGACTTACAGGGGCATCATGCTCGTTTGTGTAAGAAACTCCATGGGAAGTTGTCCTTTCAGCTAAAACTAAAAGAATTCTTAAGGACCTTCAAGCATGTCTGACGATCAGGTGAAAGAGCCCACTGGAGCCTGAGATCATTGAGGGAATGCTTAAACCACGCCCAACACCGAAAACTACTAACGAGGGGAAAGACCTCCAGGCCAAGCCTTCGAAGTCTTCGAAGAAAAGGAAGAAGACCAAGAAACCCATGCAGCTTGACGACAATCATAAGGACCTACAAAAATACATCGACACACTGGAGGAATAAAACCAAAAGGCGAGGTCCCTAGTCACACTCGAAGAGTTTCTCAACCATATACTTGAGAACGGAGATAGTGAAATTGATGAAGGATGGCATGCTCATACGAAAGACTAACTAGGACGAGAACATTCTGCCAAGGAGAACTTGTACTAGTTTTCAAACGACCAATGATCCCCAATCGTGCAAAATGGGGAAAATTCGAGCCGAACTATGAGGGCCCGTACATTATAGACAAAGTCTGCCAAGGTGGGGCCTACTTGCTCATGGATATGAATGGCGAAAGGCCCTTCTGACCAATAAACGGCCGATTCCTCAAGAAGTACTATGCTTAACGAGCCATGACTTAGGTCAAAACTCTAAGTGTTATTCGAAAAAACGTTGCCTCCAAAATGGAAGCAATGGACCGATACGTCCTTAAACGAACAATGGACCGAGACGTCCTTAAACTAAAAATTGACCGAAATGTCCTTAAACTAAACGTTGCCTCCAAAATGGCAGCAATGGACCGAGATGTCCTTAAACTAACAATGGACCGAGATGTCCCTAAACTCAACACAGGACCAAAACGTCCGTAAACTAGCGCATTTCCCTTGATACGGCGATACAACTTCTTGAGATTCATATTGCAATCAAAGTCTTGGTAGCGAAGATTGCAACTCAAGCGGTGAGCGGCGAAACTATTCCCCATAGGAGTCGCCATAAAAAAACGGTATGTCCACAAGCAAAATGGTCACGGATGAAAACCCGAAAGGACGCCGTGAGTAAAAAAACAGGGCTACCGACGAGCTTGTGAAAACCTCAAAGGGCGCAATCTCGTTAAAAAAAGGGTATGTCCACAAGCGAAATGGGCACGGATGAAAACCCGAAAGGGCTCCGTGAGTGAAAACAGCAGGGCTACTGGCGAGTTTATGAAAACCCGAAAGGGCGCAATCTCGTTCAAATTTGTAACACTTTGAAATTCGTTTAGGATGTTTTCGCGTTAATTAGCAATTTGGCGTGTTTTTCATAAAAGCCCGAGTATCGTATTTTCCTTCTTGGCTAGGGATATTTGTGTTGTGAAGTGTTATATATATATATATGTGTGTGTGTGTGTGTGTGTATGTGTGTGTGTGTGTGTGTGTGTGTGTGTGTGTGTTTATATATAATTTTAGGGTTATTAATTATTTCTAGTCGGGTTTATCCTAATTGGGAAATTTCTTGTGTTAGTGCACACATGCACACTTAGCACAATTATCCTTGACCTAGGTAAAAAGTGTTAGCATGTTAACCATTTCTTTGCATGCATGGTTCATTTTAATCCCCCACCTATTTCAAATCAAGTCAAACCCTTTTAATAATTCAATTTTCGAATGGGATTTTAGACCATGGTGTTAGGTGAGAAGATTGACTTTTGACCCATCCCCTCTCTCTTCCTCTCTTGCTGAAAATTTCTGCAGAAAAGCAGCAACTCCAGCAGCAACAACACCATATATTCATTATCTTTTCATTTCTCTTTTGAATCCATACAAAACCCTACACAAATCTAACCATTTCCTTCGCAAAACAATGGAAAAAGGGGATTTTTGAGGTGTTTAGAGGCAAATCTGCACACTTGAGGTTAGGGCTGAGATTTTTGGTGTTTCATAAGGTCTTTTGAAGGTATATAGCTCATATTTAACACTCTTTTCCATATCTTGTAGTATCTTAGCTAAAAATCATGTTTTTTGTGCATTATTAGAGATATTGAGGGATATTGGTAAAATATATGTTAGATTGGTGTTCTCAAGGTTTAGTGAACTCTTTTAAGTGCTATTAGAGCTATTTAACCCAGGTTTTTGTTTCAGTTTGCACAGAAATACCATAAAGTATCATTTTAGTGTAAAAGTGTAGTTTTTTAACTAGAATTAGGGCTATGTGGAATCTGCTTCTACCCGGGGTGTTTCAGAATAAAATTTGATTTACTGTAGCAAGCATAGGGGGCACACACAAAATCTGGGAGCCCATCTCCCTACCCAGGCCGCCGAAAAATACATTCTGGACGCAAATTGCGGCCAGATGAGTGAGTTTTTGGTTGGGTTTAGGGTGTTGATTGTCTGCTGCTATGTGTAGTATTATGGTATATATAGTTTGTAATATCTTTCCTGTATAAAAATCTGGGATCTAATACCCTATTTTCCGTATTTTAAACTTTCGCGACACGCGTGTTACATGTGTGGGTTTGGGGTGTTCTGCGTATCGCGACGCATCGGGTTAGCTCCAGGCGCGTAATCACACGTTTTAGCGTATCGCGCACACGCGCGCTTGGTTTGCGACACGGGTTTCTAGTTGACTTTAAATGTCGTGTTTGTATGGTTTTGAGCTTATGTGTGATATATTGTGAAATTCTAGGTTCGCAGGCGAGTCCGACAGACGCCGCGAAGAAGGGGAAACAAGTCATCGGCTATACCTAGCGAGAGACTACGGTGAGTAGATTTAACATCTACAGGGATATCGCCTGCATGGCGTTATGCGTCGGGGCTGATAGGACCTTATAGCGATATATTTTGCATTCATCTACATGACTACTGTTTATTGCATACCGCATTCCCTGCTATGCGTATATAAACTAGAATTGATAGAACACCGCACTATTACTAACGGTTCAAGTTGCACGAGCATAATTTATATGCTGCACTCACACTGTTAGTGATTGCCATGACACTCACATTATAGGATTGCTATAAATCATATGTCAGATTGTTTCCGCATTATTTGATGTTTGCCATGATTTGCCGCATATCAGCAGATGTTATATTCATACCTGGACACATCTACATCACATATTCATACATGTGCCATGTATATATTGATATCCTCATACCTGCATAGATTTACGCATTGAGATATGTTGTTTCCATGTTATTTCTGGATTTGGGAACTATGGATATTTCAAAAGAGAATAGGTAATTATTTAAAAACCCGGTTTCCCTTGATATGATATTTCAGTGCGTCCACAATATGTTTTCTCGGTGCTAGAGCCCGATATATGAGAGAGAGAGGGCTGACCCGGACTGACGGATGCCCAATATATGAGAGAGAGAGGGCTGACCCGGACTGACGGATGCCCGATATATGAGAGAGAGGGCTGACCCGGACTGATGGATGCCCGATATATGAGAGAGAGAGGGCTGACCCGGACTGACGGATGCCCGATATATGAGAAAGAGGGTGGTTGACCCGGACTGACGGATGCCCGATATAGAAAGATTTGCGTGTCGATGCTGGACACGAGTATTTATGATATTTCGGTGCTGATGTTGGGCACTCATGATTCTCAAAGATTTACAGGATTGGAGGGCCGATGAGAGTGCCGGCGCCTGAGCTATTTGGGGGATCTGGGTGCATTGATGGACACCGATTATATATTCCACGTTGACATTCATTATTGTATCTCATCCTGTAGTTATATTACCTGATAGAGCACTTGCATGATTATTGCACATACTGCTTATCACGCATTGATATCATCTGCTGGCATATGATAGAGTAGCGCAGTACGTGCATGCTTGCGATTACCTTTATATGTTATTTCTATTCACGAGTTGGCAACTCACCCCCGTTGTGCCACAGTATTTGAAGGTTGCCCCTCGGAGTTGTCGCGGCAGGCTGCGTTCTTGCATCTTTTGAAACAGATACCCCCACAGTTGGTGTACTAGCTCTTTTGCTGATAGGTGGGTTTTGTGCGGTATCTGTTTATTTTTCAGTTATGTACATTGTTGTATCTAGTATTCTCCATCTACCATATATGTACTTGACTTAGAGACAGTGTGAGGACGATGATGTATATTATTTTTATTCTGGTGTCGAGCTCATTGTGAGCCGACTTTACTTATGCAGTTTATTCTATCTGTGATGTTCCTACTTGTTGATCTTGATCTTCGCTACGGCGTATCTTGGTGATTATTTACTTAAGATTTCTTGTCACTTTTGTAAATGCTTCCATTCAAGTTTAAGACACTCTATACTTTTACTGATTTGATTTCTGGGTTTTCGGTTCACTTAGTCACGTTACGCCTGTAGACGTTACGTGGTTAAGTGCCGGTCACGGGCCAAACTTTGGGTCATGACAAAATTACACTTACGAGATCCTCACGACTCGTAAAGAGAATTCCCCGCTATGAGACCCTCACAGATCATTGGATTCAAAAGCCTTAAAATACAGGGACCTGAACCTGTTCTTAAGCCATCACACTCCCCAAGTTTCCCTACAGGCGGTCCGATATTGGCCCTTGTGTACAATCCACGGGCGAAAATAAACGTTTCCCTCATCGAGTTCCACCAATCACGAGGAATGTCCTCATATGGTGAACGAAACTTGTAAGTCCTCTCGACTTATAAAGAGAAAATACTCTTATGAGATCCTTACGACTTATAAGAGAACACACACTTGGGGAGCCTCACGATCCCTAAGGAGAAAATGCGCCTAAGAGATCCTCACGACTCGTAGGGAGAAAACCCTTTATGAGACCCTTACGGCTCATAGAGTCAAAAAGTCTTAGTCGACGGGACCTTAACCCTGTTTGCTAAGCCACCTTTGTTCAAACCAGTAAACGCAAATTATGATTCGCTCCTGGCAACATCCCAGTGGTAGCGATGCTGATGCATAAATTTGTAGCAAATTCCAAGTCCTCTCAGAGCAAATGATGATTCGCTCCTGGCCATATTCAATTCGCAGCGATGCTGATGCTAAGATTGGTATCAGATCTCAAGTTCCATACTCGGAATTAAAAATCAGCGAGCAAAAAATGCATATGAAATAGCCGAAATGATGGGGCAACTTGCAATAAAAATCAGCGAGCAAAATGTATGCAAATAAAAACAGCCGAAATGTTTGGCCAACTCGCGATAAAAAGCAGCGAGTAAAAAAAATAGCTGAAACGATTGGGCACGGCGATAAAAAGCTGAAATGATTGGGCAATCGCGGTGTTCTAGCTAACCCTAATGCTAGAATCGATACTACAATATCTGACGAAACATAATGTAAACTGTTTACATCTAAGTGAATGAGGGAATACAACCTTTGTAGACCGGTCCTTCACTTTTAAAGCTCCATGATGTAGTCCCTTCGCTGCGAATGGTGAACTCCCGGACTCTGGAGAAGGTTCACTTGAAGAAACGAACAAGCTTGCTCAATGTCTTCGAGGCCAAAGATGATCTACGTCGAGGAGACTCGAGCTCATGCTACCTCTTCACTAATGGTGAGATTAATGAAGTAAACACCCTAAACTAAATGGCTAATAGTTGAGGATGATGAAGTAGGAAGTGGGATCACTTTAATTTTATTTTTCTCACAATAAATCATCACATAGAAAAAGCTAGCAAGCTTTTTCTCTTGAGGAAGAAGAAGAAGAAGTGATGGAGAAAATGAATGAGAGAGTGAGGTTAGAATTGCAACCATGGTGAGTTAGTGTCATGCCTAACTCATGTAGAGAATAAACCAAGATCAAGGGTTAAGGTAGGGTTAACAAATATCTTAAGCAATTACAAAAGAGTGGACTTGGTCAATGTTCTACAAGCTTCATCCAAGCTTGAAACATTGACTAAGTCTTCACTGTTTTGTGATAACTTAATTGATAAATATAAAACCCACAAATAAACCCTAGCATGTTATAAGTCTCATACACCCTTGTTGCATATGTAACCTAGCATGACGCATGAATATATATCATATATATATTTATGTGTCAAAAGAAAACAATTCATATATCACATATATGTAAAGTGTATCAAATGTGAGAAAAAGAATTACTTAAGTGAGCTAATATTAGTTAATGTAAAATAATATATCAAATATATAATTATACATTAAATTATTAAATCAAAACTTGATTTAATAATCCGGCTATATGCTGTAAAACCGACTAATATCAAATGCAACAACTTATCGAATCAACACTTGATCCGATAACCCGGCTATATCCTATATAATCGACCAATGTCACAAGTCGCGAGAATAGAATGCGGTATCACATACACGCATTAATCTCGGTCCCTCACATATCACATATGTGCTCCTACTTCGTTTCGCATGAGCCAGGAAACCTCTGTGTAGGACTCTAAAGACTCGTTAATACGCCGGCAGTTGGTGATGATCATATCAAACACCCACAAGCCAAAAGCAGTATGCTAAACGTAACGGCCACCCGGGTATTGAGCGATCAGAAGATCAACAAGCAAGCATGCTCGTACTCCTGCGAATCCAATCAGTAACACTACCGTACAGTCCGGTCTCTTCGTCTGATGTGTCGCATATCAAAGCCTGGGGTGGTATAACGTCAGACCCCAATAGCCCAATAAGCCATGCCGATGCAAGGTTCATAACGGTTTGAGAAACTACTGATAATACTTACCAGTAAATCTCAGCAATCCTGGCCAAGGATTTCCTGTTATGGCCAATCGGACATAGCGCAACATCAACTCCCAATACCGGGAGAGAAGAAACCCCTCCTATCACTCATTGCCTCCATGTGACTCGGGACTGTCCCCAAAAAACACCTTTTTGCACGATCTCTTGACCGTGGTATGGTGGAAATCAAAGTACAGTGGGAATCACACAAGACTCTATGACGATCTTGGGTCTATAGACTAACATGTACCAGTGTCACCAGAGAACTGCTATCTGACGATAGGTATAATACCACCTAGAAGTTCTCGGCGAGTCCGTTCAGTGTACCCAGTCTCCGCTGAGCACCCGTATACCTTCTCTGATGTCAAACACCAATAGATATGTGATCATCCATTGCTCATCATATGGGTCGAGAAGCGTATACGGTAGTCTACTCTGGTGTATCGATGCCCTGTCTCGATACTCCCACGACTAGGAACATTTGAAGGATTTACTTATCGACTACCCTGTCCCCACTAGTATGACCTGCATCATAATCCTGGTAGTCAAGTACTCATCCTAAGGGCTTTATCAACATGTAATAGAGAGACAGTAAGTGTCCACGTTATGATAAAGAGGAACCAGATAGCATACTATCATGTCGAGCAAGAAAGTCCTCCCTATATATGTCCAAGCATCTACTACAATATACATCGCATGTACAGTAATGGCCTCTAAAGCATACATATAACTAACAATCTCCCACTTACACTAAGGCCATCTGTTGCAGTATCCAATACCCAACAATATAGCAGTGGTTGTAGTATCTCATACTCAACCATCGCATAGAAGTCTCTCTAGGGGTAAGACCTTTGTGAGTGGATCCGCTGTGTTATTCTTCATGTCTACTCTCCTTACCTCGATCCCTTGGAGATCAACCATCTCCCTTATCAGGTGATACTTACATCAGAATATGTCTGGAACGCTGATGGGACCGGTGTTCCTAGGCTAAAGCCACAACTCCATTGTTGTCTCAATAACACTTATTGGACACTCAATGGTAGGAACCATATTCATCTCATGAACAAGAAATGTCCAGAAAACCACTTTGGGAGTATCATTGGTAGCAATGTATTCAGCCTTTATCGTCTAGTATGTCACGGTATCTAGCTTGGAACTCTTCCAACATACCGTCCCTGCACTGAGGGTAAAGACAATGCCTGTGACTGACTCTCAGTCGACCTTATCACTTTGGAAGCTCGAACCAAGAACCTTCTTTTAGTGCTTCTAAAGTACTTAAGAATTTCCTCCACAGCTTTCCAGTAATTCTCCCAAGATCCGATTGATTCCTAATCACTACACCTAGTGAGTCATTTATATCTGGTCTGGAACAAAACATCCCATACTCTGATAGAGCCTACTGCCAAAGCATAGGATATCCCTTGCACGCGAGCTCTCTCCAAATCATTCTTGGAGACTTCTTTTTTGAGAGAGTGATCCATGAGTAAGTGGGCGAACCACCATGCTTAGAATCATCCATACTAAACCCCTTTACTATGGTGTTAATGTACCTGATTTGGGACACTCCCAACATCCACATAGATCTATCACTATAGATCATTATCCATAAGATGTAGTAGGTATCATCCAGATCTTCTATTGAGAATCCTCGTGATAAGAGGAGCTTGACCGAGTGTAGCATAGGAAACCATTTCCTATCAAGGGTATGTCATCTACGTACAATACGTGGAAGACAAACTTACTCTCTACAACCTTCTTGTAAATACAAGGTTCATCTCCCATTTTGATGAAGTCAAACTCTTTGACTGTCACATCAAAACAGATGTTCCAACTTCGCGATACTTGCATTGATCCTGATGGACTTAAGCATAGCTTTGAAAGTCTCAACTTTTCCATTTATACCAATAATCTTCTCAAGATCCATTTGCTCCTAATGGGTTTTACCCCTTCAGGTGCAACATGCAAAGTCATACTATGTTGGTGTACATTGATTCCATCTTTGATCGTATAACATCCAGCCTTTTCACAGAGTCCTAACTCGTGATGGCCTGCCTGAACCTAGTTAGGCCATCATCAATCATGATGCAATCCTCGCTCCCACTGTCGCCGAGAAGACCGTAGTATCTCTCAAGTGGATGAGGAACCCTACCGGATTCGCGGAGAGGCTGAGGTTCGTTGGAGGCTATTGAATCCTTTGATTTCACCAAATCATCAGTTGTTAGTTTGTCTAGCTGGAACTCCTTCAAGTTCTACCTCATTTCTAAAATTTCTTCACAATAAATTCCTTTTGTAAAAAGGTGGCATGCTGAGAAACAAAACACCTTTTGCTCCTCAGTTATGTAGAAGATATACCCTCGCAAATGTTTGGGATATCCTAACAAACTTACAGAACTGACCTTGCCCTGAGCTTGTCCGGATTCTGTCTTTCAACATAGGCCGGACAACCCCATATCTTAACTCGTTTAAGACATGGTCTCTTCCCATTCCATATCTCATATATAGTGGTAGGCCCTGATTTGGATGAAACCCCATTCAATAGATATGCAGCTTCTCAAGTGCATAACACCAAAAGGAAACATGTAACTCAGCAGTACTCATTATAGAGCGTGCCATATCTCATAGGGTGCGATACCTCCGCCCGGATACACCATTGTGATGTGGGGTACTCGAAGGAGTAAGCTGAGAGAGAATCACATTCTCTATTAAATAATCCAGGAACTACATGCCCAAGTATTCTCCTCCTCGATTACATCAAAGGACATAATACTTCTACCCGTCTGGTTCTTTAACTTCAAGCTTATATTCCTTGAATTTCTCAAAAGCTTCAGACTTGTGTTTCAACAGGAACATATGTCCGAATCTTGAGAGATAGTCGATGAATGTAATGAAGTACTAAGAACCAACCTTGGCATTTGTAGACATAGGACTGTATACATCATCATGTATGCATCCTAAGAGTTAGCTAACTCTTTCTCTGTTTCAAGTAAACGGATTATTGGTCATATTAACTTTGAGACAAGACTGGCAAGTATCATAAGATGAAAATTCGAACAGATTCTCATATTCATTCTTATGTAACATAGTTGGTCGTGTCGCATTGATATGACCTTGACTACAATGCCACAAGAAGGATTCGTTCATTTCTGAACTACTCCTCTTGTGTGTGTTCTAGATACTTTGAACTTTGGTTTGATTTAGAATGAATATGCTATTATATAACGTTCCTGATCGAATCAACTCATGATTCTGGAAAATGTTCACAACATTATCCTCCAATACAGAATTATATCCTTCTTTAACTTAATAAAGAAACCGATGTAATGTTCTATATCAGGTTCGGTATGTAATAACATTCGTTCAGAATCAATGTATCAATACAAGGTGATATCTGCCAACTGACTTGGTTGCAACAATTGCACCATTCTCTAACTCTTAGAGATATATCACCTATTCTCAGTTCTCTACCTATCTGTAGCCCATGTAACATTTTACATATGCGGGATCCTGATCCGGTATCATATACCCAGGACGTAGAGGAATACTGAGAAACAGTTCTCTGTAATGAACACACCCGAAGAATACGCATCAACATGCTTATTCCTCAATTGGGTGGCGTGAGAATCCGGATATTCCCCTATTTCCTGCTCAGAATTATAACAATTATAAGATAAAGCGGAACCAGTGTTCCCTAGCTCAGTATAATAAGCAGGTTCGGTCACTGCATCCATATTATTATCTTGATTAAGGCGTGACATGGTCGCTACCTGGAGAGAGAGAGAGAAAAACACTCTGCGTGCGCTCTAGCAGGATTAGATTGGTTATTAGTTTATCTAATCAGGATGGCTCCCACTGTTTTAGTCAAATCTACCTTCAAACCCTAAAAGGCAAGACTAGCCGTGTCACGACCCGAATATTTCGACTCGTGACCGGCACTTAACCACGCAACGTCTACAGGCGTAACGTGACTAAGTAAGCCGAACCCAGAAATGAAAAACCATATAAAAGTAACGAGTGTTGAAAACATTTAGTTAAAACATTTAGAAAACCTTAATTAGCTCAGTAAGTTCTTTTAAAATCACGTTATCATTTAAATAATTTTGGCAGCATTTCCTTTGTAAAAGTAACCCCGAAATCGGGTATAAAACAGGATATAAGTGAAAATGAGATACAATGAAATAAACCATCCCCAAACGGGAGCAATCACGCCCAACGGCGGAAACCACCACCATAAGAGTAATATACGACGCCGTAGCGAAGAATGAGCAATAAGTAAACATCACAGAATAATAAACTGCATATATAAACAGTCGGCTCCCACGAGCTCGACACCAGAATACAAAAATATACATTATCGTCCCCACGCTGTCTCTAAGTCCAGTACATATATGGTAGATGGAGAATACTAGATACAAAAGGGGTACAATATAAGTAATCAGATACCACAACCCATCTAAAAGAAAAACCGCTCTCACACCAACTGTAGTGGTATCTATAGCCAAAAGATGCAAAAGGCAGCCTGCCGCAACTACTCTGAGGGGCAACCTGCAAATACTGTAGCACAACGGGGGTGAGTTGCCAACTCGTGAATAGAGATAACATATAAAGGTAATCGCGAGCATGCACGTACTGCGCTACTCTATCATATGCCAGCAGGTAAGATCTATATGCGACAAGTAGTAGGTGCAAAGATCATGCAAATGCTCTGTCAGGTAAAATAACTACAGGATGAGATACATGATAATCAATGCTGTGCATGGGATAAACAAAATCTACACGGAATATCAACGTGGAAATATAATCGGTGCCCAAAACTGCACCCAAATCCCAAATAAACTTAGGCGCCGGCACTCTCCTCGGCCCTCAAATCCTGTAAAATCTCTGAGAATCACGAGTGCCCAACATCGGCACTCAAAATATCATAAAATACTTGTGTCCAGCATCGACATGTAAATCCTAATATATCGGCCTCCGTAAGTCCGGATCAGCCCATGGGCCCCGTCTGCGGTATCGGCCCTCGTCCCCGGCAGTACGAATCATCTGCATCCATCTCTCGACTCTGGTCAGTATCCTCCGGATAACCGCCAGGTCCAACCAATCACCGGTAGGTACTCGCCCACCTTCAGGCTCAATCGGAAAAGTCCATCGATCATCTTGCCGAGGGGAACCATACCGGGTCCACCACGAACCCGCAAACGAATCATCCACTCCTCGAATCGGGTTTCAAGCACACGTCTCAGCACTGAGAAAACGCGTGGTGGACGCACCAAAATATCATATCACGAGGAACCGGGTTTTTCAAATAGTGCATCTTTTCTTAAATAATACCACGGTCCTCAAAACCAGAAATCACATGAAAATCCAAACCAATAAGTAAATCAAATGCGATGTGCTATATACATCAAGCCATAATATAGGTACAAGGGAGAAACCGCTTTTTGAAATAGTTTCAGTTTTCAAAGACATCATGTGTCTCCCAATTTCTATGAAAATCATATCGAATCATAGGTGAAATGAACTACAACATAATAACCATGGCAATTCTACAGTGAGTGTGTCATGGCAATTACTAACGGTGTGTGTGTAACATGCAGATTAGTGCTCGTGCAACATGAACCGTTAGTAATAGTGCAGTGTTCTATCAATTCTAAGTTTACATACATATAGCAGGGAATGCAGTATGCAACAACAGTATCCATGACAGTCAATGTCGGTAAATGCAACATATAGCTATAAGGTCCTATCAGCCCTGACGCATAACGCCATACGGGCAATATCCCCGTAGATGTTAAATCTACTCACCGAAGTCTCGCGCTAAGTATAGCTGACGACTTGCTTCCCCTTCTTCGCAGTGTCCGTCTCACTCGCCTGCGAACCTAGAATTACACAATATATCACACATAAGCTCAAATCCACAAAAACGCGATATTAAGGTCAAACTAGAAACCCGCGTCGCAAAACAAGCGCGTGTGCGCGCGATACGCTAAAACGTGTGATTACGTGCCTGAAACTACCCCGACGCGTCGCGATACGCAGAAACCCCAAACCCACACACGTATCACGCGTGTCGCGAAGGTTTAAAAATACGAGAAACTGGTATTTAGCTCAAGATTTTTCTACAGCAACAATTAAATAAAATTGCACATGCTATGAGTCTAAGGGTAGCAGCAGGAACCTACAGGGAAAAACCCAAAACCCATACCCCCCCCCATCTGGCCGCAAATTGCGGCCAGAAACAATATTTCGACGGCCTAAACAAGGAAAATGGGGGTCTTGTTCTACACATGGGATAAGCACCTAACAACTATACTGCAGTCATCACAATTTTATTCTGAACTCACTGGGTCGATAGCAGTTTGCAGAAAGCTAGAATTTGCTCAAAAACGATTAATTTGCATCAAATAGGAATATGGTGGTATTTTAGTGCAATTGGGGCTAAACTAGGTTAACATAGCCCTAACAACACTACATCAACTTACTTAAACCAATACATACTTCACTTGATCAAAGTTCCCACTAATTACCACATATCGCACTAAAACGCACCATTAATCACTAATCGAAGCTAAGCTACACTAACTAAGCAAACTAGGGGGTAATTTCAAGAAGTATACCCCACACTCGACCCTAGGGAGCTGGAGGAAGAAAAAGGGTTAGAGGGAAGGAGCTGCAGCTGAAGTTGTTGCTGTTGCTGCTGCTCACTGCTTGCTGCTGCTGCTGCTGTGCTTGCTTCTGCTGCTGCTGTGATTGTGGGTGTGTGAGTGTGAGAGTGAGAGGTTGAGAGAAATGAAAACAAGAATGAGAGGAAAATGATAACTCCCAATGTCAACCCCTCCTTTGTCTCTCATCTTTAAATGCAAGCATGGGCTTTGCCATGATTCATTCTCTCTCTCTCATTCTCTCAAGTCAACACCCCAAAACAAAATTTCAAATTAAAACAACCATCAATTAAATAAATAGACTTAATTAAAACCCAAAAGACATAATCCCCATTATTAAACCCACCATGGTTGCTAATCATGGTATAACCTCATTTTAAACCCTAGTTTACATGCACATGTGTGTGCAAGCCTAGGAAAATTCTAGAAAAATATTTATTAAATTTGGAAAAATATTTGAAACTAAATTTGGTAAACTTTTTATTAAAAACCCTTTATTTAAATATAATTAGCCACTAAACACATCCTAAGGTGTTACAATCTCCCCCCTTAAAAGAAATTCGTCCCCGAATTTGAAAATATAAAGCTACCCATACCTTCAAAGAGATGAGGGAACTTGTTCCGCATCTCGCCCTCGGCCTCCCAAGTGATCTCTTCGCCACTCGGGCTGCGCCAAAGCACCTTCACTGATGGCAAGATCTTCGATCTAAGTTTCTTCACCTGCCGGTCCAATATCACGACTGGCTGCTCGGTGAACGAAAGTTCGCGCTCGAGCTGAACGGTCTGATGCTGAATCATGTGCGAAGGGTCATATAGGTATCTGCGAAGCATCGACACGTGGAACACGGGGTGAACATCTGGGAAGTCGGGTGGAAGAACCAAACGATAAGCTACTGCGCCCACACGCTCGAGGATCTCGAAGGGGCCTATGAATCTGGGGCTAAGCTTCCCCTTCCGTCCAAACCTCATCACTCCCTTCATCAGAGAGACCCTCAGAAAAACGTGATCTCCAACTGCGAACTCTAATCTGCGGCGGCTCCTGTCAGCATACGATCTCTGCCTGCTCTGAGCTGTCCTCATCCTGTCTCGAATCAGCTATATCTTCTCGGTCGTCTCCTGTACGATCTTGGGCCCCAAAATACTGCTCTCACTGAGCTCTGTCCAGCAGACGGGCGATCTACATATCCTCCCATACAGATCCTCGAAAGGTTCCATCTGAATAGTATCCTGGAAACTATTGTTGTAGGAGAACTCCACCAAGGGTAAATGATGATCCCGGCTACCACCAAATTCTTAAACGCACGCTCGGATCATGTCCTCAAGAGTCTGAATCGTCCGCTCTGACTGTCCGACGGTCTGCGGATGAAATGCTGTGCTGAAACTCAAGCATGTGCCCAAAGCCTCCTGAAGTATCTGCCATAGTCGGCTGGTAAATTGGGTGCCTCTGTCGGACACGATACACGTCGGGGCTCCATGCAGTCGTACTATCTCGTCGATGTAAATTTGGGCGTACTGAGCAAATCCGAAATTCGTCTTCACTGGCAGGAAGTGAGCCTCTTTCGTCAGACGATCCACGATCACCTAAATAGTGTCATACCCCCGCCTAGTCCTGGGTAGACCCACAACGAAATCCATCGAAATCTGTTCCCATTTCCACTCCGGAATGGGTAACGGCTGTAGCTCTCCCGCGGGCCTCTGGTGCTCGGCCTTGACTTGCTGACAAGTCAGGCATCTCGACACGAAATCTGCGATGTCCCTCTTCATTCCGTCCCACCAGTAAACAGCTCTCATATCATGATACATCTTGGTGGAACCGGGATGGACGCTGTACACCGATCGATGTGCCTCCTCAAGAATCTCATGCCGCAGCCCCTCAGCATCTGGTATGCACAGTCTATTCCCAAATTTCAGTATCCCCTGATCATCGATCACGAACTCGGAAAATCTGCCCTGTCCAATCTGCGTCCTGATCTCTGAACATCGGTCATCACTGTGTTGTGCCTCATGTATACGGTCAAGCAACTGTGGGCGTGTACGAACATGCGCAATTTGTCCTCCGATCAGCGTGAACTCGAACTGCACTCGGCTGTCGCATAATATCTGCAAATCTGCCGATAACTGCCCCTGTACTGCGCTCAAACAAGATAGACTACCCCCGGGCTTCCTGCTCAAAGCATCCGCCACTATATTCTCCTTGCCCTGGTGATACAAGATCTCGCAGTCGTAATCCTTCACTAACTCCATCCATCGGCGCTGTCTAAGGTTCAGGTCTCGCTGTGGAAATATATACTTTAAACTCTTGTGATCAGTGAATATCTGGCACGACTCGCCGTATAGGTAATGTCGCCAGATCTTAAGTGCAAAGACCACTGCAGCCATCTGCAAATCGTGAGTAGGGTAGTTCTGTTCATGTTTCTTCAATTATCGCGAAGCATACGTGTCACGACCCAAAGTTTGGCCCATGACCGGCACTTAACCACGTAACGTCTACAGGCGTAACGCGACTAAGTGAACCGAAAACCCAGAAATCAAACCAGTAAAAGTATAGAGTGTTTGAAGCATTAAATGGAAGCATTTATTAAATGTTAAGAGATCCAAGTAAACAACCACCAAGATAGCAATATACGACGCCGTAGCGAAGAAAATGAGCAACAAGTGGGAACATCACAGATAGAATAAACTGCAAAAGAAAATTCGGCTCACAACGAGCTCGACACCATAATACAAATAATATACATCATCTTCCTCACACTGTCTCTAAGTCAAGTACATATATGGTAGATGGAGAGTACTAGATACAACAATGTACATAACTGAAAGATAAACAGATACCGCACAAAACCCACCTATCAGCAAAAGAGCTAGTACACCAACTGTGGGGGTATCTGTGTCAAAAGATGCAAGAACGCAGCCTGCCGCGACTACTCTGAGGGGCAACCTGCAAATACTATGGCACAACGGGGGTGAGTTGCCAACTCATGAATAGAAATAACATATAAAGGTAATCGCGAGCATGCACGTACTGCGCTACTCTAATCATATGCCACCAGGTGATATCAATGCGTGATAAACAGTATGTGCAATAATCATGCAAGTGCTCTATCAGGTAATATCACTACAGGGTGAGTTACAATAATGAATGCTGAGCATGGGAAATATAACATCTACACGGAATGTCAACGTGAAATATATAATCGGTGTCCATCAATGCACCCCAAATCCCAACAACCCAGACGCCGGCACTCCCATCGGCCCTCAAATCTTGTACATCACTGAGAATCACGAGTGCCCAACATCGGCACCCAAATATCAAAAATACTCGTGTCTAGCATCGACACGCAAATCTTCCTATGTCGGGCATCCGTCAGTCCGGGTCATCTCTCCCCCCTCTCTCATATATCGGGCATCCGTCAGTCCGGGTCAGCCCTCTCTCTCTCATATATCGGGTATCGGTCAGTCCGGGTCAGCCCTCTCTCTCTCATATATCGGGCATCCGTCAGTCCGGGTCAGCCCTCTCTCTCTCATATACCGGGCTCTAGCACCGAGAAAACACATGGTGGACGCACTGAAATATCATATCAAGGGAAACCGGGTTTTTAAATAATTACCTATTCTCTTTTGAAATATCCACGGTTCCCAAATCCAGAAATAACATGGAAACAACATATCTCAATGCGTAAATTTATGCAGGTAAGAGGATATCAATATATACATGGCACATGTATGAATATATGATGTAGATGTGTCCAAGTATGAATATAACATCTGCTGATATGCGGCAATTCATGGCAATCATCAATAATGCGGAAACAATTTGACATATGATGTATAGCAATCTTATAATGTGAGTGTCATGGCAATCACTAACGGTGTTAGTGTAGCATATAAATCGTGCTCGTGCAACTTGAACCATTAGTAATAGTGCGGTGTTCTATCAATTCTAGTTTATATACATGTAGCAGGGAATGCAGAATGCACTAAATAGTAGCCATGCACAGTCAATGTATGTAAATGTAATATGCTGCTACATGATCCTATCAGCCCTGACGCATAACGCCATGCAGGCGATATCCCCGTAGATGTTAAATCTACTCACCGTAGTCTCTCGCTAGGTATAGCCGATGACTTGTTTCCCCTTCTTCGCGGTGTCCGTCGCACTAGACTGCGAACCTAGAATTTCACAATATATCACACATAAGCTCAAAACCAAACAAACACGACATTTAAAGTCAACTAGAAACCCGTGTCGCAAACCAAGCGCGCGTGTGCACGATACGCTAAAACGTGTGATTACGCGCCTGAAGTCACTCCGACGCGTCGCGATACGCAGAAACCCCAAACCCACACACACGTATCACGCGTGTCGCGAAAGATTTAAAAATACGGGAAATAGGGTAATCAACTCCAGATTTTGATACAGAACAGATATTATAAAAATATATATACCAAAATACTCCACATAGCAGCAGACTCCAGTGGACCAAACCCCAAACCCCAACTCACCCATCTGGACGCAAATTGAAAGGTTCCTAGGAACGCTAATGAGGTCTCACAAGGCATCAGCCATGCCAATTTCAAAAATTACGGTGCCGAGAAACCCTAATACGGATCGTTGGCTAGATTTTTAGGCGAAAAAGAAGCTAGTTAACAACTTAACTAAATGGTAAACGAACATACAACCTTTGTAGATCCGTTTCTCCACCTCCATTGCTCCTCGATGAAGTCTCCTCGCTGCGATCATCGGATCCCGGGCTTTATCGTCGGCTTCATCGGAGAAAAAGCGGGCTAGGTCATCGACTACGATGCCGAAGATGATCTTGTAAGTGCACGGCGGCGCCCCGGTCGTCAATCCGACGCCGGAATGCGGAAGCGGTGATAAACTTTAATTTTGCGGACTTAGCAAACCGGCACCACCGCGCACTAAACATCCGGATCGTAACCATTAACAAGTCTAAGCTACTAACTAGATAGGGAAGAGAAGTATACCGACAGATCCGAGTCCTCCGGTCTTCTCGTCGTCGTCCCGATCTCCTGCGGAATGTCCCGTCTCCTCCTCGTCGCCGGAAGTGCACCACATCGCCTACTTCTTTTACGGGCTCCCACCTCAATGCCGAGGCAACTCGGGCACGAAGCCGGCTAGTCGACGTGCCCAAGATCCATTGTAGAATGTGTAGTACTCAAATCTCACTTTGGGGTTGTAGGAATTGCCTTTTGGTGGAGGGATGAACTATGGAGTTTGGAGATGGAACTTGTGGATATTTGGGAGCATGAAATGGACCAAATACCCACCCCCAAAATTTTGGACAGCCCCCTCTCATGCTTGGGCCGGCCACTACAAGTGAGGGGAGGGTGAGGAAAAAAAATGAGAGAGTGACCAAAAATAATAGGAGCCAAACTCATATCATGTAAGAGAGAGAGAGGAAGCTATCATGCAAATAGAAATGATCACTAGGAAAGCCACACTCCATCAACAAATCATCAACAACCATGATGACTCAAAAAGTCATGCCATCATGAAGATAAAAGTCAAGCAAGGTCAATGGATGGGGCTCCATCATGAAAACCATCATGATACAAACATATGCAAAGACCCCCTCCACAAAATGCTTATTTGCAACAATGCAAATAAACCCTCCTCCACCAATCTTCGGCCAATGAACGGAACAATGGAAATCGGCCGAAACGGAAAGCAAACTGGCAACTCCAGAAAACTGGTCCCGTAATAAATTACAGGAAAACCCCAATACTGTGCATACACACCCGCATCTGTATTTCGACCGAAATACAAATGCAATGAGACAAAATCTACACTGTACTATACTAGGATCCGGCTTATACCAAAACCGGCTAGTAATATCTGTTCGATCCTGATCCGTGCAATACCGCACGTATCTGATCGAACCCTGCCATATAACCATACGGCCTATAGTACAAACTGTCCGATCCTGATCCGTGCAATACCGCACGTATCTGATCGGACCTTGCCATATCTCCATACGGCCTCTACAACCTTTCGCCCGAAAGCTGAGTAACTGAATGTGGGGGACTCTAAAGACTCGTCAACACCTTGATTGTGGATTTAACCACTAGCACGTCAGAGGTATAAGCCAATACGTAACGGGCTACCAGGTATTGACTAAAAGGGACGTCTGTGAGCGAACTCAGCCTGACAACCCTACTGAGCCTGTCAGTGACAATATCCGTACAGTCCGGTCCGTTCGTCTATGAGTATCGCATGGCGGGCCTAGGGGGTTGGTAAAAGTCAGACCCCCAAAAGCGGTACAAGTCGTGTCGGAGTGTAGCCCAGAACACCCTGAGATACTACTGGAATACCTACCAGTAAATCTCCTTGCCTCGGCCGAGGGCTTCGTGTAATGGCTCTCCTAGACACAGCACGACCTCACCCCCAATACCGGGAGAGACGAACCCCTGAAGATACGCTCACTGCCTCCATGTGGCTCGGGACTGTACCCAACTAAAACCTGTTTGCACGACTCCTTTGAGCCGTGGTAGGGTAGTAATCAAAGTACAGTGGGAACTCACACAAGACAAATGACGATCCCCAGGTCGATGAACTAACCTGCACACATGTCACCAGGGAACTGCCATCTGACGTCTGGTATATGACCAACTGGCATGTTCCCGGCGAGTCCTGTCCGGTGTACTCATAACCCAATGAGCACCTGTATACATCTTAGGTGATCCAACTGACACCAGTGGCTTGTGAGACCGGCCACCGCCCCTCGTCGGGGTCTCGACTGTATACACTTGTCTACTATGGAGTATCGATGCCCTGTCTCGAAACTCACACGACTAGGGACCATTTCAGGATATGCTTATAGACCCCAGCTCCCACTTATATGATCGCCCTCATACTGCTGGTGGTCAAGCAAGAATCCTAGGGGCTCTATCAACGTGTAATAGCGACGTGTCAGGTCACCTAAAACAGTACACGATGATAAAGGTAAACCAGATAGCATACTATCATCTCGAGTAAGACTGTCCTACCGGGATAGGTCCTCCCTCAATCACCGCAATCACGTACCTGTGATCCAATAATTGACTCTGAGGGCATTATCTCCAACAATCTCCCACTTGCACTCAAGGCTAATTATTGCGATGTCGCATACTCACAGCCCGTGTGATACCGAACACCCAACTCCTCTACTAGTCAGTCTCACAAAGCTCGTTTGCGAAACTATTGCGTTCGAGGAATAGCCTCAGTGAGTGGATCCGCCTAGATGTCTCTTTCTATGTCTCTCTATATCTCAAGTTCGCGGAGAAACCCATCTCCCGAAATGAGCAATACCTGTCTTAGAATGTGTCTGGATGTCTGATGGGACATAGCTCATAAATGAACTCCAAATCCAAACTTCTTAGACTGTATCGTCAACTGAACTTAATCAGTATCCTGCGCCATGCCTCCCTCAGTATTGCCTTGGACCACCTGTCCAAAATACTGCCCCTCGTCAGAGGGAAAACTATAACTCTGAGAACCTCCTTGTCGTCCATGTCACCTTGGAAGCCTGGAATGATAACTGTCTCACGAATGAGGCTGTCGTTATCATATCCCTAGAACATTCACTTATGTTCTAAAACTGCTTCCGACTGTTTCTCCAGGATTGGATTAATGTCAACTTATTGCATCTAGTGTAAGAACAACATCTGGTGTGGTACTTGACATCTCATGATTGACTCAATTGCCTGAGCAAGTGATCTGCCAATCATGCACGTCCCTCTCCCCTTTAGTCGGTAAGACACCTTTGGAGAGGGTGACTCCATCTTCTGCATGAACACTACCGTGCATGGAGTCGTCCATTCTAAACACTCTTAGAATGCTGTCAAGTACCCTGATTGGGAAACCACCCAAATCTAGATCTAAAACCATAGATCTAGTAACCAGTATGTCTGATATAAAATCCATTTCCTTTGTGGAGAAACTACTGTGTGACGACCAAAGTATAACCGACTGTAGTATAGGAGTTTCTTTTCCTACTCTGTGTATGTCATCCAAATACCAGGATATCACACCCTACTACCTTCTCAACAGATCCATCCCCTATTCTGATGAAGTCAAACCTATGACTGTCACGTCAGAAATAGATGATCTATCTCCGCTACATCTGCTTTAGTCTATAAATAGACATAAGCTACCTGTCCACCAATGCTTCCGCTGCTCCCACTGTCTACGACAACCCTCTGGCAGAGTCATATACACGTACACTTCTGAAGCGAGTTCAGAACGACGCTATACTCATCCTCCCGCCGGGTCTCGCAGCCTGGAACAACAACAATGGTAATTGTGGGTAAACAAGAACTTCCCTGTCACCGTCCTTGAGGCTACCGTAGTACCTCTCGGGTGCCTGAAGTTACCCACCTCATCTGCGGAGTGGTCAAAGGAATGTCAATCCAGATTGAATCTTTAGGTTCCTTATCAAATCTTCAGTAATCGTTTGTGGTTCTGGAATCACTTCCAGTTCTACCATACTCCCACTACTGTTTTCTGAAAAAATCCATTTTTAATAAAATTGTGGCGAGTCTAGAACAATATTGCTATTGTTCATCCAGATGGTAGAAAGTCAACCCTCGTCATAGCCTGGGTCAACCCACAAACAGCCACTACAGAAACGTGCCTTGAGTTGTCCAATGTCTGGTTTTAAGCATAAACCGGACAACTCCCCGTACCTTAACAATGTTAAGATATGAACTGTACTATATCCAATATAGAACCAGAGGCACTGATTTAATTGAACCAGATTCAAATCATGCAGCTGTCTCCAGTGCATGTCAACTAAATGGAAGGAGGCCGATCAGCATTACTCAACTTAGGAATGCTTCCAATTATGAGTAACCTGAAAGAGAAGCAAAATCTCTTATCATTACTATCAACTGAATACCATACACAAGTATCTACATCTTCGAACTCTTTGAAGAATCCCGATACTTGCTACACCTGGTTCTCTACTCTATTCAAATATCTATAACTTCTCAAAATTCGGACCCTGTGTTTCCACGAAACACCTGTCTAAAAACTAGAGAAGTCATAAGTAAACCGAATATAGTACGAGGACCAACCCCTCTGTCCTGATGGACCCTGGACAACATACAATATTCTGTATAAGTCCCTTGAGTCTGATAACACATTCACTGTGTGTCGCAGGTTGAAAACTGTACTTATGGTTAAGAAGAATTACACCGATGTTTAATGCTCCTTACCTAACCATCCACTGATATAGGTAAATGTCGTAGACATAATTTCAGAAAGGTATATCTCACTCTATGAAAATAGACGTACAGATATATCAATTTGAAATTGGTGCATAAAAGCGGATATTCAAAACCAAATATTTGCCGACCGGCAAACAACCCAGGTGATTTCCTCAAATATCACCGATTACAACGAATCCCGATATAATGAGGATGATCACCCAATTCCCAATAACCTACTCCCACTCATCATCTGTAAAACCATACAGATGTGAGAATCATACTTGGTAAATACATACCCTGGAGTAAGTATCTAATCGGGAAATCAGTTTTCTTTTAACTTTACACAGTGAAACTGAAACATCGAAATATTTCGATAGGGTATCCTGGTATTCCTAGTAATGCCTCTTTCAGTATCCAGATTCACAACTGTAACCGTGTAATTCTTTGCCACCTCTCCAAATCCCTTCATTTGTCTTTAGTCTTTACCTTCTGCACACCCCTTTAGGCCAAATGGTTTTCTTCCTTCCCTACCGTTCGGCACCAGCCTATGGTTTGGAAGAAGACTATCCAATAAGCATAATGGGTGTACTGTCCCAATCCTAGGAGCACTCGCAAAGCGAGAGAAGGTGAAGATAAAAGACACCTGAATAAATCTTATTCCTATTTCTCCTGAACCAGAATCCATCCCCGAACTGGAACAAGTTCCTTTCGAGTTCGTATATAACCATACGATGGAGTATCCAATAAACTGTGGATCTTCGTAGTGATACGGAGTGTCCTGAAGAAATACAAAGGTGATTTAGGATTGGCGAAGGAATACTTGGTTTGGTCGTGAATATCTGTTGCAATTTACTTTGCCCTCTTACTAATCCCTTTCTTTGTCTGAACTTAATACCTTCTGTACACCTTCGTTAGGCTAATTGGTTTTCTTCATTTCCTACCGGTCGGCACCATCCTAAGGTTTGGAAGAAGACAATCCAATTTGCGTAATAGGTGTACTACCCCTAAACCAAGGAGTACTCGTAACCTGAGAGAGGGTAAAAGGAAAAGACAACTGAATAGTCCTATCCGTTTTCTCCAGAACCTGAAACCATCCTCGAATAAATTCTTTCGAGTTCGTATCTAACCATACGATGGTTTTGTCCAATGGAAGTGGACGTTCGTAGTAATACGGGGTGTCCTGGAGAAAAGGGTAAAAGTAGGAGTGGCAATGAGGTCTGCAACTCTGACAATCCAAAAGCCAGTGTTTAAGAAGGTTCGGTCAACTTGGTCTCTGAGTCAAAGTCTTAGGGTCGGGTCAATGGTCGCTGCCAAAGAGAGAGAGAAAAGAAACACTCAGCGTGCACTCTAACCTAGATCAGAATGGTTACCAATTTATCTAATCTGGAAATCTCCCACTGTACCTCAAATTCTCCTCCAAACCTGAAAGAAGAAATAGTCGGGGTCACCCGAGGAGTATACCAACTCATCAGTGGGAATCGGGATCCAACTCTCATCGCATGACAACGTGACGGAATCCGCTCACGGTATCACACTCCAGAAGGTATGCGCATATCTGGCAAGTTTCAGTTCTTTTGAAACTCCCGATGTGATTTCTGCCCCATGCTCTTATGACCTTGGCGTGAGGTCAAAATATCATAAGTCACATGTCAAGTTCTACCCATCATTATCCAGGTTAATTTGAATCCACCCGTACATACCCTTGACGTAGGCCAAAATAGTAGTACGACTGTCCCAAACCAACGCATCTATCTATGCAACAGATAAATACCCGGCAGCTATCAATCACTATGCCTTGGCGTGAGGTCAAAATACATAGCTTGAATACTACCGAATATTTAACTGAAATGATGGAGGGCTACGAATGGTTTCTGGCGAAAACCTTTAACGTAAAGAACTTGATATCGTCAAAGGAACGGATAGCTTTTAAAAATACAGTGACGAAAACCGTTGCTAAAGAGGTCACTCCCGGTGAAGGGATCTCGGCTCTTTCCCCGTAGAATGGGGTGCAGGATATTCCAAATGAATACCGCGATGCAAAGCAAAAGTAATCGGCTATAGTGAAGTCATTGCCCTGACGCAAACTTTTTGTCCAAGGGGTCACTCCCGGTGAAGGGATCTCGGCCCTTGCCTCATCGACTGAGGAGCAGGATATTCCAACTGAATACCACGATGCAAAACAAAAGTGAACGTCCTTGCAATAACAGCTTTTTGAAAAGTGTTCCAACAACATCAGATTAGGTTTGTTTTTAAACTTGCATTGATCCGAATCAATGCAGTCCCATCAATTGATCACACCAAAAAGAACGAAAATATACTGACGTACGTATATGCCATCCGCATTCGCCACTGTGTCCCGTCATTACCCGTTAGGTTAGCTAACTAACGACAGAGCGGGGACTGGACTAGCGCGGATGTAAAACATATACAACATCTACTAATATATATACCAATATATTATATTTCGCTCAAGGCGTGAAAAGAAATGCAACATCACAGAGAATGAACAGCATCACAGAAACAATACAGATATCTGGGATCCCCGGGTTTCACAGAGCCACTACTGAAACCCGACGTTCCCCTGGTCGTGTGGATAGCCTGTGCAATGAAATCCTAGACCCCTACGGGCGCGGCAAGTCACCCGCCAAAACCTGAAGCGAGGCAGCCCCCTTCAGCACCGTGAATGGACCACCCAGCACTTCACGGAATCCGGTAACTTGGGCACCCCTCCTGGGTCAACCTGTACCCCCTACGAGTGCGGCGAACAGCCTGCCAATCCTAGAGTAAAGCCCCCTCTGTCTCAATGCCATGAGATGCGGGCTTGTTGCCTTCTAGAACCCGGCTATCCGTGCACCCCTCCTGGGGTAATCCTAATACAGAAAGTAAAATATACATACAACGGGTACATCGACCGCAACCAGGTCGTGCCCCAAAATAATAATACAATCAGGCAGTGACGGCAGTCCACATGTCGGATGCTCGCCCCGCAATATCAAATGTACATAATACAAACACAACTGTACTAGCATTGCATCCAGGCTATGCCCCACGACCAATCCGCAACATCACAGCAAAAACAGAACATCAACGTGAAAGTCACGTTCGCAAATCCGTCTAACCGGGCTATAGCAGTTAGACCGGATTTACCGATCAAGTGACATTCACGGTCGCAGATATAATGTAAATACTGTGAAAAAATGTGTTTAAAATATCCGATCAATCAAATTTTAACAAGTGGGCCCCCAAACAATACTGTAGCAGATCAAGAAATCCTGGGCCCAAAATTAATATTCCAAAACCCATATATTAAGCCCACAAAGACACTGTAGAAATTGGGCGCAGAGATCTCAACAGTGCGCGGCGGAAACGCGGCCCAAAGGGGGTTTTGGCCGCGGTTCCGCGCCTGCACTGTCGACTGAACATGTCGAATTTTTACAGTATCCTTGTAATCTCCAGTACATCAATTTTATACAACCTGAAAAAATTTTCGAGACCAAAAATTTTCAACAGAAACTGATGCGAACTAAAATGCAGTTTTGGAACATTCGATCGATCGAAACAGAAAAACACATTACACCAAGCTAGACTATGTTAATGGCGAGGCTCTGATACCACTGTAAGTGCACGGCGGCGCCCCGGTCGTCAATTCGACGCCGGAATGCGGAAGCGGTGATAAACTTTAATTTTGCGGACTTAGCAAACCGGCACCACCGCGCACTAAACATCCGGATCGTAACCATTAACAAGTCTAAGCTACTAACTAGATAGGGAAGAGAAGTATACCGACAGATCCGAGTCCTCCGGTCTTCTCGTCGTCGTCCCGATCTCCTGCGGAATGTCCCGTCTCCTCCTCGTCGCCGGAAGTGCACCACATCGCCTACTTCTTTTACGGGCTCCCACCTCAATGCCGAGGCAACTCGGACACGAAGCCGGCTAGTCGACGTCCCCAAGATCCGTTGTAGAATGTGTAGTACTCAAATCTCACTTTGGGGTTGTAGGAATTGCCTTTTGGTGGAGGGATGAACTATGGAGTTTGGAGATGGAACTTGTGGATATTTGGGAGCATGAAATGGACCAAATACCCACCCTCAAAATTTTGGACAGCCCCCTCTCATGCTTGGGCCGGCCACTACAAGTGAGGGGAGGGTGAGGAAAAAAAATGAGAGAGTGACCAAAAATAATTGGAGCCAAACTCATATCATGTAAGAGAGAGAGAGGAAGCTATCATGCAAATAGAAATGATCACTAGGAAAGCCACACTCCATCAACAAATCATCAACAACCATGATGACTCAAAAAGTCATGCCATCATGAAGATAAAAGTCAAGCAAGGTCAATGGATGGGGCTCCATCATGAAAACCATCATGATACAAACATATGCAAAGACCCCCTCCACAAAATGCTTATTTGCAACAATGCAAATAAACCCTCCTCCACCAATCTTCGGCCAATGAACGGAACAATGGAAATCGGCCGAAACGGAAAGCAAACTGGCAACTCCAGAAAACTGGTCCCGTAATAAATTACAGGAAAACCCCAATACTGTGCATACACACCCGCATCTGTATTTCGACCGAAATACAAATGCAATGAGACAAAATCTACACTGTACTATACTAGGATCCGGCTTATACCAAAACCGGCTAGTAATATCTGTTCGATCCTGATCCGTGCAATACCGCACGTATCTGATCGAACCCTGCCATATAACCATACGGCCTATAGTACAAACTGTCCGATCCTGATTCGTGCAATACCGCACGTATCTGATCGGACCTTGCCATATCTCCATACGGCCTCTACAACCTTTCGCCCGAAAGCTGAGTAACTGAATGTGGGGGACTCTAAAGACTCGTCAACACCTTGGTTGTGGATTTAACCACTAGCACGTCAGAGGTATAAGCCAATACGTAACGGGCTACCAGGTATTGACTAAAAGAGACGTCTGTGAGCGAACTCAGCCTGACAACCCTACTGAGCCTGTCAGTGACAATATCCGTACAGTCCGGTCCGTTCGTCTATGAGTATCGCATGGCGGGCCTAGGGGGTTGGTAAAAGTCAGACCCCCAAAAGAGGTACAAGTCGTGTCGGAGTGTAGCCCAGAACACCCTGAGATACTACTGGAATACCAACCAGTAAATCTCCTTGCCTCGGCCGAGGGCTTCGTGTAATGGCTCTCCTAGACACAGCACGACCTCACCCCCAATACCGGGAGAGACGAACCCCTGAAGATACGCTCACTGCCTCCATGTGGCTCGGGACTGTACCCAACTAAAACCTGTTTGCACGACTCCTTTGAGCCGTGGTAGGGTAGTAATCAAAGTACAGTGGGAACTCACACAAGACAAATGACGATCCCCAGGTCGATGAACTAACCTGCACACATGTCACCAGGGAACTGCCATCTGACGTCTGGTATATGACCAACTGGCATATTCCCGGCGAGTCCTGTCCGGTGTACTCATAACCTAATGAGCACCTGTATACATCTTAGGTGATCCAACGGACACCAGTGGCTTGTGAGACCGGCCACCGCCCCTCGTCGGGGTCTCGTCTGTATACACTAGTCTACTATGGAGTATCGATGCCCTGTCTCGAAACTCACACGACTAGGGACCATTTCAGGATAAGCTTATAGACCCCAGCTCCCACTTATATGATCGCCCTCATACTGCTGGTGGTCAAGCAAGAATCCTAAGGGCTCTATCAACGTGTAATAGCGACGTGTCAGGTCACCTAAAACAGTACACGATGATAAAGGTAAACCAAATAGCATACTATCATCTCGAGTAAGACTGTCCTACCGGGATAGGTCCTCCCTCAATCACCGCAATCACGTACCTGTGATCCAATAATTGACTCTGAGGGCATATCTCCAACAGATCTACGTCGAGGCATCACTAGATCAAGCTCCACCTTCACCAAGCCATGAAAACTTGTGAAGGAAACACCCTATACTACTTGGCAAGAGGTAGAGGATGAAGAAATAGGAAGTGGGTTCACTTTAGAATTGGATTTCTCACTCTTTTTCATCAATCACCATTGATGGAATCTAGTTTTTCTTCTTGAAGAAGAAGAAGAAGATGATGATAATATTATGATAAGTCTTATGAAAAGAATAATAAAATGATTTTTATCATAATATTAACCATGTTAATGTGTAGAGAAATAACTAAGGTTAAATGAATGGTTAGGGTTTAGGAGATGAAGACAAAAGAGTCACTTTGGTCAAAGTTGCATGAAGCTTCAAGAAGCATCATGAAGGAAAGCAACCCTTATGCTTTCATTTCTCATTTCTTTTAATCCAAAATAGATATATGAATGAATGAATAAGAAATAAAACCCTAACCATTTACTTAACCAAGGTTTAACTCTTTACACAAACCCTAGCAATCTTGCATCATCAAACATGATACAATCAAGTGAGAAAATCCGTTTAAAGTGAACCGATAATAGTTAATGCAAAGCAATATATCAAATATATAATTATGCATTAAATCATTAAATCAACACTTGATTCAATGATCCGGTCATATCGAATATATAACCGACTAATATCAACAGTAACAACTTTTCGAATCAACACTTGATCTGATAACCCGGCTATATCGCATATAACCGATCAATGTCACATATCGCGAGAATCGAATACAGTATCACATACTGTTATCATTCTCGGTCCCGCACATATCTCATATGCGCTCCTATTTCGTTTCTCTTGAGCCAGGAAACCTCTATGTAGGACTCTGAAGACTCGTCAATACGCCGGCAGCAGATGATGATCATATCAAGCACCCACAAGCCGCAAACGGTCTGCTAAATGTAACGGCCACCCGGGTATTGAGCGATGAGATGATCGACGAGCAAGCCCGCTCACACTCCTGTAAATCCAACCAGTAACACTTACCGTACAGTCCGGTCTGATCGTCTGATATGTCGCCTATCTCGCCTAGGGGTGGTAAACGTCAGACCCCAATAGCTCGATAAGTCGTGTCGATATGAGGTCTATAACAATTCGAGAAACTACTGGTAACACTTACCAGTAAATCTCAGCAACCCTGGCCAGGGATTTCCTGTTATAGCCAATCGAACACAGCGCAACATCAACTCCCTATACCGGGAAAGACGAATCCCCTCCTCTCGCTCATTGCCTCCATGTGACTCGGGACTGTACCCAAAAACCACCGTTTTGTACGCCCTCTTGGACGTGGTAAGATGGAAATCAAAGCACAGTGGGAACCACACAAGACTCTATGACGATCTCAGGTCAACAGACTACTCTGTACCAGTGTCACCAGAGAACTGCCATCTGACGTAAGGTATAATACCATCTGGGAGTTCTCGGCGAGTCCGTCCAGTGTACCCAGTATCTACTGAGCACCCGTATATCATCTCTGATGTCAAACACCAATGGATATGGGATCATCCATCGCCCATCTGTATGGGTCGAGAAGGTACACGCTAGTCTACTCTGGTATATCGATGCCCCGTCTCGATACACCCACGACTAGGGACTTTGAAGGATGTACTTATGGACTACCATATCCCCACTAGTATGATCCGCATCATAGTCCAGGTTGTCAAGTACACATCCTAAGGGCTTTACCAACATGTAACAGAGAGACAATCAGTATACACGTTAAGGTAAAGTGCAACCAGATAGCATACTATCATGTCGAGCAAGAAAGTCCTCCCTATATATGTCCCAGCATCCACTACAATATACATCCTATGTATAGCAATGGCCTCTAGGGCATACATATAACTAACAATCTCCCACTTGCACTAGGGCCATCTGATAGCAGTGGTTGTAGTATCTCATACTCAACCATCCCATAAGAGTCTCTCTCTGGGAATAGGCCTTTGTGAGTGGATCCGCCGTGTTGTCCTCTGAGTCTACTCTCCTAACCTCGATCCCTTAGAGATCAACCATCTCCATGATCAGGTGATACTGCCTTAGAATATGTCTGGATCACTGATGGGACCTGCGTTCCTTGGCATAAGCCACAACTCCATTGTCACACAATGGGAGGAACATAGTTCATCTCATGAACCAATATACACCGAAACAGCCTCTTTGGTAGCATCTTAAGTAGCGATGTATCCAGCCTTTATCGTCTAGTATGCCACGGTATCTAGCTTGGAACTCTTCCAACATACCGTCCCTTTACTGAGGGTAAAGACAATGCCTGTGACTGACATTCAGTCGTCTTTATCACCCTGGAACCCTTCCAGTGATTCTCCCCAGGATCAACTGATACCATCTCACTACAACTAGTGAGTAGCCTAACATCCATTTAGATCTATCTCATCGATCCAAAATCCAGGATTTAGTAGGTATCACTTCGATCCTATGTGGAGAATCATTGTGATAAGCGGAGATTGATCGAGCGTAGCATAGGAAACTCCTTCCCTATCAAGAGTATGTCATCCACGTACTCTACGAGGATCGTCACCATACTCCCTACTACCTTTTTGTTTATACAAGGTTCATCTACCATTTTGATGATGTCAACTTCTTTGACTAATCCATCAAAACAGATGTTTCAACTCCGCGATGCCTGCTTTATCCTATAAAGCATCTTGCACACGTTTCCGCTGCTCCCACTGTCTACGAGGCCCTCTGGCTGTGTACTTATAGACGCACTTTTCTAAAACATCATTTAGAAAAGCAGTCATGACACCTAACCACCAAATATCATAGTCATGGTATGTAGCCGTGGCAAGTAGGATCCGGATGGACTTAAGCATAGCCACTGGAAAAGGTTTCATCATTATCCACGCCTGGTCGATGACGAAAACCTTTAACAACTCTATCTTTGAAAGTCTCAACTTTTCCATCAACACCAAGTAATCTTCTCATGATATACTTGCTCCTGATGGGGATTTAACCCTTCAGATATAGCAACCAAAGTCCATACTTTGTTGGTGTATTAGGATTCCATCTCAGATCGCTAAGCATCCAGCCATTCTTACAGAGTCCCACTCCTGATGGCCAGTTCGAAACTAGTTGGGTCATCATCTTATGATGCAATCCTCGCTCCCACTGTCATAGAGAAACCGAAGTATCTCTCGGTGGGTGAGGAACCCTACTAGATCGGCGGAGAGGCTGAGGTTCGTTGGTATCTACTGAATCCTTTGGTTGTACCAAATCATCTGCTGTATTTTGTATAGCTGGAACCTTTCCAGTTCTACATAACAGACATTGCCTCGAGCTTGTCCAGATTTTGCTTTTAGACATAGGCTGGACAACCCCAAATCTTAACTAAAGTAAGAAATGGGCTCTTCCCTTTCCATATCTCATATGGAGTGGTAGGCAACTGATTTGATTGGAACCCTATTCAATAGGTATGCATCTTCTCAGGTGCATAACACCCTAAAGGAAATAGGTAACTCAGTAGTACTCATCATAGAGCGCACCTTATCATATAGGGTGTGATTGCTCCGCCCCGATATACCATCGTGCTATGGTGTATACGGAGGAGTAATGCTGAGAGAGAATCTCATTCTTCTTTAGAATAGTCCAGGATTTCCGTGCTCAAGTATTCTCCTCCCTGATCACATCAAAAGACATAATACTTATACCCGTATTTTGGTTCTCTACTTCTAACTTATATTTTGTGAATATCTCAAAAGGTTCGGACTTGTGTTTCAACAGGAACATATGTCTGAATCTTGAGAGATTATCTGAGAATGTAATGAAGTACAAAGAACCGGTCTTGGTTTGTGTAGACAGGGGACTTACATACATCAACATGTATCAGTCCCAAGAGTTCATTAACTCTTTCTCTGTTTCCAATAAACAGGGCTATGGTCATCTTATCTCTGTGACATGACTGGCAAGTTTCACAAGATGTAAATTCAAACTGATTTAAATATGCATCTACATGTAACTTCAGCTAGTCGGGTCGCATTGATATGACCTAGTCTACAATGCCTCAAGAAGGATTCGTTCAAATCTGAACTCTTCCTCTTGTGTGTGTTCTATATACTAAGAACTGAAGTTTGATTTAGAACATCAATGCTTTTAGATAACGTGCCTGAACCGATCAACTTTTGATATAGGAAATGTTCAAAACATTATCCAACAATACAAAATTATATCCTTTATTTACTAATAAAGAGACTGATATGATTTTGTATATCAGGTTCGGTATCTAATAACATTCGTTCAGAATCAATGTATTGGTAATACAGGGTGATAGTGACCGACAGACTTGGCTGCAACACTTGCCCCGTTTTCTGCCTCAAGAAACTTATCACCCGTTCTCAGTTTTTCTACCCTTTTGTAGCCCTAAGTAACAGATTACATATCTGGGATCCTGATCTGGTATCATATACTCAGGATTCAGAGGATACTGAGAAACAGTTCTGTGTAACGAACACACCCGAAGATGATGCATCAACATGCACTCTCTTCGTTTGGGCGGCACGGGAATTCTGGTAATCCCCAATTTCCTGCTCTGTCTTATAACAATTATAAGTTGGAGCGGGACCAACGTTCCCCAGCTCAGTATAACAAGCGGGTTCGGTCAATAATCCGTATTATTATCTTGATTAAGGCGTGATATGGTCACTACCTGGAGAGAGAGAGAAGAAAACACTATGCGTGCGCTCTTGCAAGAATAGATTGGTTATCATTTTATCTAATCAGGATGGCTCCCACTGTTTTTATCAAATCTTCCTTCAAACCCTAAAAGGAAAGACTAGCCGGGATTAATTACACACTACAAGTTCGCCAATCTTTCAGCCAGGCCAGTGTCGGTACTTTGAGGGAGGTCCCCCGTGCTTTCGCACGAACCTAATTAATGTAAACCTCGTTTTCCAGAGGCGTAACCTCGTTGACACCTTTCTAGACACCTACTTGATCGGCTAATTGTAACGTGTAAAACTCTCCCAGGAGTAACTCTTACTCGCAGCGGGTATCGGGATCCAACTATCTCATAGAAGGTATGCAATCTCATTGCAAATTTCAACACTTGAAATTCCCGATAATATTTTTGCCCCTAGTGTTCTATGACCTTGACAAATGCCAAACAACCCATAGTCCACTAGTCAAGTTCAACCCGTACATTTCTTGATCGAATTAAACCCACCCGCACGACCCTTGACGAATGCCAAACAACGCCGTACGAAAACCCTAATCCAATCTGCATCATATGCATATACAGATAAGCACTAATCAGCTACCGCACACTACGCCTTGACAGAAGTCAACAAACGCAGCACGAATACTAACCAGTACATATCTGAAATGACGGAGGGCTACGATAGGTTTTTCATGAAAACCTATTGCGTAATGAACTTGATATCATTGTAGAATCAAATGATTTTTGAAATGGAGTGTTTTTGAGGCTTTTCTAGTTTTGCTAAAGGAGTCACTCCCGGCGAAGGGATCGTCGGTCCTTTCCTCGTCGAATAAGGTGCGGGATATATCATATATATCACTTTGCAAAGCAAAAACACTTAAAAGCAATCAAAAGACAAACCGAGTGTGTAGCATCGGCCAGTTATTGCTAAAGGAGTCACTCCCGGTGAAGGGATCTCGGTCCTTTCCTTATCGAATAAGGTGCAGGATATATCATATATACCGCTGTGCAAAGCAAGAACTGTAGCTACCTGTTTTATTTTTGAAATTTGATTCTACAACATCTTAGGTTTCTTTTATTTCATTAATCATATTAATGAAGTCCCGTCATTTAAATTACCTAAACATCACAGATAAATACGACGTACACTTATGCCATCCGCATTCGCCTCGATGTCCCCTCGTGCACCGTTAGGTTAGGTGACTAACGGCAGAGCAGGGCAGGGCTAGCGCGGGTGTAAAACATAAGTAACGTCTATATAATATATCATATATACTATATACAGTATCTATCACAGAACATCACATGATCACATCACAGATATCGCAGCATAAGAAACATATGAAATATTGGATATACTAGGACGTCCGTGTTTTCAATACGAGCAAGTATAAAACACGGATTCCACGGTCGTAATGAATAGCCAAACCCACACCCCTAGACCCTTACGAGAGCGGCAAGCAACCCTATCAATTCTAGAGTTAGGAGACCCGGACTCGACTCCTCGAGTTGGTCTCCCACTGGACTCCAGAACCCGGTTACTTGTGCCCTCCTCCTTGGGTCTATCCTAGTGCGGAAAAGTAAATAATATACAAACGGTGACATCTTCCGCAACCTGGAAGTGCCCCAATAAAAGAATATTACATACAAGTTTTTACATGAATGAAAATGAAAAACACTCATCTCACATAAAAAAAAACCCCGGCTATTCAAACACGACGATCCAATATAACATATCCAGCAACACATAACATCACATGTCATCAACGTAAGTAAATACGCGCATCCCAATTGTCGTTGACATATAGCAACGAAACCGGCGATATCACATATTACACTTACGGTCACAGAAAAGAAAGTGTTAAACTACAACAGTTGGAATCCGCAACCTGCAGAGACATCGCATGCCTAATCATATGAATTCCTTAGACATCGCATGCCTAACATTTATAAACCCCGCATTTCAGTCTCATTATCGAAAACACTTTTCAATATCAAGTCGGGTAATTCAACAAGATTCCCGAAATTTTGATCGAATGCTCGTCGCAAACTTTAGTAGATGGTCGCACCCCCGATACCGTCGACGAAGTGCACCAAGGCGGAACACCGCTGCCGCGAGCACCCAGATGGATGCTTTCGGCGACGGGGTTCTCCTACAGTCACTTGGTCGGGGCTATGGAGTGAGGCTGTCTATTAAGTTTACCCGGCGAGTATCCGCGTACGCTACGTGATTGCGACGGACTTTTGATCACAACCAAATTCCGTGGCAACCGATCAAGTGAGACTAAACCGCTAGATTTATAACATTCATTCAGTTATCTCATAACTATTTGTGAATTCCAATTATTGTATCACATTCCGGATAAACAGAAAATGTTAAACTTTCCGATCGAACAGTCAAACACCCAAGTTTTCCCGATACAGATCAACACAAGAAACAAGTCTAAAAACATTCAGTTCGTGCCTCAGTACCAACGGTCCAGCCGTAGAAGGGTCAAGCCAACGCCTCACATGTGGCACACTGTACTGCCCCAAACCCGAAGGTTCAAAGGGCAGTTCAAGACGGTCACATAATCGAGTTAAGGTTTGTTGTCTTCTAGAGGGTCCATCGAGTTACTTGCACTACTTAGAACGTCTTTAAACCACGGAAAAATCCAGCACTTGGAAATTTCCCGACAGGGGAAAAATTGGGTATTTATATCCGGTCGAACTTTTTAACACATTCAACAAATTATCCGGAAAAGCACACAGACAAAATTAGACAATCCGATCGAATAATCGAATCCCCAAAACAACCCCAGAATGCTTAACTGCAGAGTAAAAGTTAAAATATCCCAGAAAATACAGGACTGTGAACTCGAAATTACTGTGCAAATTAAAAAGGCTGATGTGACTAAGTGGCCGCGGAACCACCGCAAGAGCCATGCTCGTGCCGCGGTTCCGCCGCAGTTTAGAGGAATTGGCCTGTCGAATTCCACAGTAACTCTTAGAAACTCCTGCTTAGTTTTCTGCAAATTTTTAATTTCGAAAAATCCACAAAACCAGAAAAAGTCCAGAGAGCATTTTGGAGATGGGGTTCGGGTTCGATCGGACTTCAAACTCCGTTTAGACTTCGCCTAAGGCTCTAGCTAGGCTCTGATACCACTGTAGGGTTCCTAGGCACGCTAATGAGGTCTCACAAGGCATCAACCATGCCAATTTCAAAAATTACGGTGCCGAGAAACCCTAATACGGATCGTTGGCTAGATTTTTAGGCAAAAAAGAAGCTAGTTAACAACTTAACTAAATGGTAAACGAACATACAACCTTTGTAGATCCGTTTCTCCACCTCCATTGCTCCGCGATGAAGTCTCCTCGCTGCGATCATCGGATCCCGGGCTCTATCGTCGGCTTCATCGGAGAAAAAGCGGGCTAGGTCATCGACTACGATGCCGAAGATGATCTACGTCGAGGCATCACTAGATCAAGCTCCACCTTCACCAAGCCATGAAAACTTGTGAAGTAAACACTCTATACTACATGGCAAGAGGTAGAGGATGAAGAAATAGGAAGTGTGTTCACTTTAGAATTGGATTTCTCACTCTTTTTCATCAATCACCATTGATGGAATCTAGTTTTTCTTCTTGAAGAAGAAGAAGAAGATGATGATAATATTATGATAAGTCTTATGAAAAGAATAATAAAATGATTCTTATCATAATATTAACCATGGTAATGTGTAGAGAAATAACTAAGGTTAAATGAATGGTTAGGGTTTAGGAGATGAGGACAAAAGAGTCACTTTGGTCAAAGTTGCATGAAGCTTCAAGAAGCATCATGAAGGAAAGCAACCCTTATGCTTTCATTTCTCATATCTTTTAATCCAAAATAGATATATGAATGAATGAATAAGAAATAAAATCCAAACCATTTACTTAACCAAGGTTTAACTCTTTACACAAACCCTAGCAATCTTGCATCATCAAACATGATACAATCAAGTGAGAAAATCCTTTTAAAGTGAACGGATACTAGTTAATGCAAAGTAATATATCAAATATATAATTATGCATTAAATCATTAAATCAACACTTGATTCAATGATCCGGTCATATAGAATATATAACCGACTAATATCAACAGTAACAACATATCGAATCAACACTTGATCTGATAACCCGGCTATATCGCATATAACCGATCAATGTCACATATCGCGAGAATCGAATACAGTATCACATACTGGTATCATTCTCGGTCCCGCACATATCTCATATGCGCTCCTATTTCGTTTCTCTTGAGCCAGGAAACCTCTATGTAGGACTCTAAAGACTCGTCAATACGCCGGCAGCAGATGATGATCATATCAAGCACCCAAAAGCCGCAAGTGGTCTGCTAAACGTAACGGCCACCCGGGTATTGAGCGATGAGAAGATCGACGAGCAAGCCCGCTCACACTCCTGTGAATCCAACCAGTAACACTTACCGTACAGTCCGGTCTGATCGTCTGATATGTCGCATATCTCGCCTAGGGGTGGTAAACGTCAGACCCCAATAGCTCGATAAGTCGTGTCGATATGAGGTCTATAACAATTCGAGAAACTACTGGTAAGACTTACCAGTAAATCTCAGCAAACCTGGCCAGGGATTTCCGGTTATAGCCAATCGAACACAGCGCAACATCAACTCCCTATACCGGGAGAGACGAATCCCCTCCTATCGCTCATTGCCTCCATGTGACTCGGGACTGTACCCAAAAACCACCGTTTTGTATGCCCTCTTGGACGTGGTAAGATGGAAATCAAAGCACAGTGGGAACCACACAAGACTCTATGACGATCTCGGGTCAACAGACTACTCTGTACCAGTGTCACCAGAGAACTGCCATCTGACGTAAAGTATAATACCATCTGGGAGTTCTCGGCGAGTCCGTCCAGTGTACCCAGTCTCTACTGAACACCCGTATATCATCTCTGATGTCAAACACCAATGGATATGGGATCATCCATCGCCCATCTGTATGGGTCGAGAAGGTACACGCTAGTCTACTCTGGTATATCGATGCCCCGTCTCGATATACCCACGACTAGGGACTTTGAAGGATGTACTTATGGACTACCATATCCCCACTAGTATGATCCGCATCATAGTCCAGGTTGTCAAGTACACATCCTAAGGCTTTACCAACATGTAACAGAGAGACAATCAGTATACACGTTAAGGTAAAGTGCAACCAGATAGCATACTATCATGTCGAGCAAGAAAGTCCTCCCTATATATGTCCCAGCATCCACTACAATATACATCATATGTATAGCAATGGCCTCTAGGGCATACATATAACTAACACAATTGCGGCCAAAATGAATATTCCGACGGCCTTCCTTGGGAATTAGGCTCCCAGGTTTTGTGGGTACACTATATACCCACTATACATGCTACAGTAAATCCAATTTCATTCTGAAATAACTCGGGTAGCAGCAGATCCTACAGAGCCCTATTTCTAGTTAAAAACCACACTTTTGCACAAAAATGAAACTTTATTGTATTTTCCTAAAATCTGAAGCAAACCCAAGTCTAAAACCACACTAATAACCCATTACAAAGTTAACCAAGCCATAAAAATGTTACTTTTAGCATATCATCACAAAATCCCCTCAATAGTACAAAACAAAGCACAAAAAGTGAGATAATTACCTTCCCAAAAATCCTATAGAACTTTATTTTCCAGCCTTTTCCCTCAAGCCACTGGCTTGACACCAAGATCCCCTAAAAGAACCATTTAACCAAGGTTTTTGTGAATAAAAATGGGTTTTTGGTGTAGGGTTTTGTGTAGATCCAAATGGGAATTGAAAAGAGAAGAAAAGAGAAGGAAAATGGTGTTGTTGCTGCTGTTATTCTGTAGGATTTCTGAAATGTGGAGAAGAGAGAGAGAAGAGAAGGAAAATGGGGTCAAAAGTCAACCCTTTTCACCTAACACCATACCTCATTTTCTATTGCTAATTTTGCATTTTAAAAAAAGGGTTTTTATCTTGATTAAAGTGATGGAAATAAAGTGAAACATGCAAGAAAATAATTGGCTAACACTTTAACCTAGGTCACAAAATTGGTTAAGTGTGCATGTGTACACTACATAAGGAAATTTTTCCAATTAGGGTAACCCGACTAAAAATAACTAATAATCCTATGTACACATATATAATAACACGCACAATTACTAATTAACACGAAAAACATTCTAATGAAATTTCAAACTGTTACAATCTACCCCCCTTAAAGAAATTTGGTCCCTGAATTTCAAAATCTAACTACACGCACCTTCAAAAAGATAGGGATACTTCTTCCTCATCGCGCCCTCGGTCTCCCATGTGACCTCCTCGTTACTCGGACTATGCCAAAGTACCTTGACGAACGGTATCTCTTTCGACCTCAATTTCTTCACTTGTCGATCCAAGATCAACACTGGCTGCTCTACATAGGAAAGGTTGCGCTCAAGCTGGATCGTCGGGTGCTGAATCGCATGCGAAGGATCATGAAGATATCTCCGGAGCATCGAAACGTGAAATACGAGGTGCATGTCTGGAAAACTGAGCGGAAGGGCTAACCGATACGCAACCACACCAACACGCTCGAGGATCTCAAAGGGGCCCACAAATCTGGGACTAAGCTTCCCCTTCTTCCCAAATCTCATCACACCTTTCATTGGGGAGACCCTCAAGAAAACATGGTCACCAACAGAAAACTCAAGTCTGCGCCGCCGACGGTCCGCATAAGATCTCTGCCTACTCTGGGCTGCTCTCATCCTGTCGTGAATCAACTGGATCTTCGCGGTCATCTCCTCCACAATCTATGGCCCTAAGATACTGCTCTCATTGAGCTCTGTCCAACAGGTGGGCGATCTGCATCTCCTCCAATAAAGAGCCTCAAACGGTGCCATCTGAAAGGTCTCCTAGTAGCTGTTGTTGTAGGAGAACTCTACTAAGGGTAAATGATGATCCCAGCTACCTCCAAAGTATAAGACGCACGCTCTGAGCATGTCCTCGAGAGTCTGAATAGTCCGCTCTGACTGTCCGTCGGTCTGCGGATGAAATGCTGTGCTGAAACTCAAGCGAGTGCCCAAAGTCTTCTGAAGTCTCTGCCATAGTCGGCTGGTAAACTGGGTGCCTCTGTCGGACACGATACATGTCGGAACTCCGTGAAGTCGTACAATCTCGTCGATGTAAATCTGGGCATACTTAGCAAATCCGAAAGTCGTCTTCACCGGTAGGAAGTGAGCCGCTTTCGTCAAACGATCCACGATCACCCAGATGGAATCATACGCTCGACTAGTCCTGGGTAGACCCACAATGAAGTCCATTGAAATATGCTCCCATTTCTACTCCGGAATGGGCAACGGCTGTAGCTCTCCCGCGGGCCTCTGGTGCTCAGCCTTGACTTGCTGACAAGTCAGGCATCTCGACACAAAATCTGTGATATCTCTTTTCATTCCGTCCCACCAGTAAACACCTCTCATGTCATGGTACATCTTGGTGGAACCAGGATGAACACTGTATACCGATCGATGTGTCTCATCAAGAATTTCACGCCACAATCCCTTAGCATCTGGTACGCACAGTCTAGCCCTAAATCGTAGTATCCCTTGATCATCGATCACGAACTCAGAAAATTTGCCATGTCCCATCTGTGTCCCGATCTCTGAACATCGGTCATCACTGTGTTGTGCCTCATATATACGGTCGAGCAACTGTGGGCGTGCATGAACATGCGCAATCTGTCCTCCGATCGGCGTAAACTCGAACTGTACCCGGCTGTCGCATAAGATCTGCCAATCTGCCGACGACTGCCTCTGTACTGCGCTCAAACAAGATAGACTACCCCCGGGCCTCCTGCTCAAAGCATCCGCCACTACATTAGCCCTGCCCGGGTGATACAGGATCTCGCAATCGTAGTCCTTCACTAACTCCATCCATCGGAGCTGTCTAAGGTTCAGGTCTCGCTGCTGAAATATATACTTTAAGCTCTTGTGATCAGTGAATATCTGGCACGACTCGCCGTATAGGTAATGTCGCCAGATCTTAAGTGCAAAGACCACTGCAGCCATCTCCAAATCGTGAGTGGGGTAGTTCTGTTCATGTTTCTTTAATTGCCGCGAAGCATACGCGATCACCCTGTCATGCCGCATCAATACGCACCCTAGCCCCACTCGTGAAGCATCACAATAGACCACAAATCCGCCTGATCCTGAAGGCAAAGATAACACTGGTGTCGTAGTCAGTAGAGCCCGTAGCTGCTGAAAACTGTGCTCGCACTCCTCCGTCCAATCGAAACGAACTCCCTTCCGGGTCAACCCGGTCAAACGTGTAGCAATGCGAGAGAAGTCCTGCACGAATCGCCTGTAGTAGCCTGCCAGCCCTAGAAAGCTGCGAACCTCCGTCACTGATGTGGGTTTAGGCCAACTCCGAACGGCCTCAATCTTCCTCGGGTCTACACATATACCATCGCGTGTAATCACGTGCCCCAAGAAGTCTAAGATGTCCAGCCAGAAAGCACACTTTGAGAATTTGGCGAAAAGCTGATGCTCCCTCAAGGTCTGCAGTGTAATCCACAGGTGCTGCTCGTGCTCCTCTCTACTCTGAGAATACACTAGAATATCGTCAATGAACATTATGATGAACAGATCAAGATACGGCCGGAAAATACGGTTCATCAAGTCCATGAATGCTGCTGGCGCGTTGGTGAGTCCGAACGACATCACCAAAAACTCATAATGGTCGTAGCGCGTGTGGAAAGCTGTCCTAGGAATTTCCTCCTGTCGAACCCGCAGCTGATGGTAGCCTGATCGCAAATCGATCCTCGAAAAGTATCCTGCCCCCTGAAGCTGGTCGATCAAGTCGTCGATGCGTAGCAAAGGATACCTGTTCCGCACTGTCACACTGTTCAGCTGATGGTAGTCGATACACAAACGCATACTGCCGTCCTTCTTCTTGACAAACAGGACTGGAGCACCCCAAGGAGAAACACTGGGCCGAATAAGTCCCTTATCCAGCAAATCTTGCAACTGACCCTTCAATTCTCTAAGTTCCGCCGGGGCCATCCGATAAGGCGGTAAAGAAATAGGCCCTGTGCCAGGAACCAAATCAATACAGAAAGAAATATCACGCTCGGGCGGTAGCCCAGGAAGCTCGTCAGGGAACACATCAGGGAACTTGCTAACAACCGGAACCTGATCCAACGGAACCTCTGTAGCTCTAGTATCGCAAACATAGGCGAGAAATCCCTGACATCCCTTCCTCAAAAGCTGTCCTGCGCGAATAGAAGAAATCACACTGTGAGGGGTGGCACCACGGTCCCCCAACACAACAAAAACCGACTCGCCGGGAAAACAAAATCTAACAGTCTTCTCGCGGCAGTCAACAGAAGCATAGCAAGTGGCTAACCAATCCATGCCCAAAAGAACGTCGAAGTCCAACATCTCAAGAAGGATCAAATCGACCGACAATTCTCTCTCGCCAATACGGACGATACAGGATCGGAACACGTGCCTAGCAACAAATGACTCTCCAATAGGAATAGTCACAACAAGCGGCTGATCAAGCAAACCGGACTCTCTACCAAAACTCGGCATAAAGTGTGTGGATACGTACGAGTGTGTGGATCCGGGATCGAATAACACGTGTGCATCAACAGAACATACTGGAAGGATACCTGAGACCACCGCATTGGACGCCTGCGCGTCCTGATGCATCAAAGCAAAAACTCGCGCCTGTCCTCCATCTGCGACTGACTGTCCTCTGCCGGCCGCTGGCTGTCCTCTGCCTCGATCACCTCGTCCTCTATGAACAAATCCTCCGTGACCATGACCTCTCTGTGCATGAGTCTGACGTGGAGTAACAGCAGGTACAATAGGCAACGCCGTCTGGGGTGGTGAAGGTGGTATTGTGACGTGCGGTGTTGCTTCCTCCCTCCGGGGTATCTCAGGACAATCTCGCACACGATGATAAGAGCCCTCGCAATGGAAACATCCCGATGGTTGTCGCTGACCCTCCTGGGGATAGGAGCTAAACAACCTGCCTCGCCCCGAATCTCTGCTACCTGCAAGACGTCTATCACGGCGACGAAAAGGCTTTCTCTGTGCTGATGTATCCGCACGAACTCTCTTCGGCTCTGGAACTACCGAAGTCTCAGCAAGGCGCTCCTCGACTAATAGGACTGCGTCTACAGCTGCTGCATATGTCTTGTAATGCTGTGCGCTAATCGCTAGAAACAGTGGTGTAAGCAAGCCTCGCACAAACCTCTTGACTCGCAACTCCTCAGTAGCCACTAGGTATGGAGCAAACACTGATAGCTCGGTGAACAGGACATTATACTCTGCTACTGACATCTCCGGAGTCTGACGTAAGGACTCGAACCTGCATGCTCTAGCATCTCTGACGCTCAGTGGAAGAAAACAGTCAAGGAATAGCGCCACGAACTCTGTCCAGGTCATAGGAGGAAGACCTGCTGCTCTACCCTTCTCGACTGATTCACACCATTTCTGCGCGAGACCTTCCAGGTGAAAGCTCGCGAACTCAACCCATCTCGTATCTGCGCATCTAAGTGAACGACATATCCGCGCTATCCTATCAATGAAAGACTGTGGGTCTTCGGCCGCATCGGTTCCTGTGAAGACCGGAGGCTTCGGCCTCATAAACTCTGATAACGATACTGAGATAACCTCTGTAGCTGCAGGTGAAACTGCCTGTACTGTGGATACCACCGCGGTCTCTGCAACGGGTGGAACTACCTCTGGTCGCTGCGCTCGAAGTGTCTCAACTAGAGATCCCAACATCTGGCGCATCTCCTGCATACTGGATCCCATCGTCTGGCGCATCTCCTGCATACTGGATCCCATCATCTGGCGCATCTCCTGCACACCAGCCCCTAACATGACAATCTGATCTGTCACGGCAGGAACAGACTGCTCGGGCACAACCGGTGTACTATCCGGATCAGTCCTTGTCTCGGACGAGTCAACTCGAATCTCGGCCCTCGCGGCCGCTCTCTGCGCCCTCGTAGTCTTTGGCGGCATAATGGCTGAAAGGAAAAGTAGGATTCGATAAGGATACGGAAATCGAATTGCAAGAATGTATGTACTCAAGAAGGAATTTAAATCAACAAGTCCTAAGGTCGCCTTGGCGGAGTACCGTGTCGTGAGTATGCCGCGGAACATACGCACGCTACGCCACTCTGCTTCAGCTACCTACTCCATCATACCAGGGTCATCCTAGGAACACTCCGAAAGGTAAAACCTACGCTCTGATACCAACTTTGTCATGACCCAAAGTTTGGCCCATGACCGGCACTTAACCACGTAACGTCTACAGGCGTAACGCGACTAAGTGAACCGAAAACCCAGAAATCAAACCAGTAAAAGTATAGAGTGTTTGAAGCATTAAATAGAAGCATTTATTAAATGTTATGAGATCCAAGTAAACAACCACCAAGATAGCAATATACGACGCCGTAGCGAAGAAAATGAGCAACAAGTGGGAACATCACAAATAGAATAAACTGCAAAAGAAAAGTCGGCTCACAACGAGCTCGACACCAAAATACAAATAATATACATCATCGTCCTCACACTGTCTCTAAGTCAAGTACATATATGGTAGATGGAGAGTACTAGATACAACAATGTACATAACTGAAAGATAAACGGATACCGCATAAAACCCACCTATCAGCAAAAGAGCTAGTACACCAACTGTGGGGGTATCTGTGTCAAAAGATGCAAGAACGCAGCCTGCCGCGACTACTCCGAGGGGCAACCTACAAATACTGTGGCACAACGGGGGTGAGTTGCCAACTCATGAATAGAAATAACATATAAAGGTAATCACGAGCATGCACGTACTGCGCAACTCTAATCATATGCCAGCAGATGATATCAATGCGTGATAAGCAGTATGTGAAATAATCATGCACGTGCTCTATCAGGTAATATCACTACAGAATGAGATACAATAATGAATGCTGAGCATGGAAAATATAACATCTACATGGAATGTCAACGTGGAATATATAATCGGTGTCCATCAATGCACCCCAAATCCCAACAACCCAGACACCGGCACTCCCATCGGTCCTCAAATCCTATACATCACTGAGAATCACGAGTGCCCAACATCGGCACCCAAATATCATAAATACTCGTGTCTAGCATCGACACGCAAATCTTCCTATGTCGGGCATCCGTCAGTCTGGGTCAGCCCCCCTCTCTCATATATCGGGCATCTGTCAGTCCGGGTCAGCCCTCTCTCTCTCATATATCGGGTATCCATCAGTCCGGGTCAGCCCCCCCTCTCTCTCATATATCGGGCATCCGTCAGTCCGGGTCAGCCCCCTCTCTCTCATATATCGGGCATCCTTCAGTCCGGGTCAGCCCTCTCTCTCTCATATATCGGGCTCTAGCACCGAGAAAACACATGGTGGACGCCCCGAAATATCATATCAAGGGAAACCGGGTTTTTAAATAATTACCTATTCTCTTTTGAAATATCCAAGGTTCCCAAATCCAGAAATAACATAGAAACAACATATCTCAATGCGTAAATCTATGCAGGTATGAGGATATCAATATATACATGGCACGTGTATGAATATGTGATGTAGATGTGTCCAAGTATGAATATAACATCTGCTGATATGCGATAATTCATCGCAATCATCAATAATGCGGAAACAATCTGACGTATGATGTATAGCAATCCTATAATGTGAGTGTCATGCCAATCACTAACGGTGTGAGTGTAGCATATAAATCGTGCTCGTGCAACTTGAACCGTTAGTAATAGTGTGGTGTTCTATCAATTCTAGTTTATATACATGTAGCAGGGAATGCAGTATGAACTAAATAGTAGCCATGCACAGTCAATGTATGTAAATGTAATATGCTGCTACACGATCCTATCCGCCCTGACGCATATCGCCATGCGGGTGATATCCCCGTAGATGTTAAATCTACTCACCGTAGTCCTGTAAGTCCATGCTACCCTTCCCCAGTACTTACGGGGTTACGGAATTGGTGAAAAACGATTTTCAAGAGGGTGGTAACATAGACTACCAATACGGATCTTTGTTAAACTACTAACTAACAACCTAACAAGAGTTTACCTACTCGGTTAGGGGGTTATACCTTTCTTGAACTCCTTCGTCTTCGACTCCTCCCGGTGTACGGATCGGCCTCACCTCGTCGTCTCCTTGCACCGAAGACGGATCCACCCGAAAGCTTCTACCTTTGGCTTCTTCTTCGAACTTTGAAGAAACTAGATCACTTGGCTTGCTAGGCCTTGTGAACCAGAATGAGTAGAGGAATGTTTTGGTGTCTTTTTATCTCTAAGGCAATGAGTCTCAACACATGAGAATGGTTTGCCTTGAGGTAGAGAGAGCAAGAGGAAGAGGGAGAGCTTGAGAATGAGAGAGCTCAAGAGAGAGAAAGCAAATGATAGAATGAACCATACTCTTCTCATTCTCACCTCGCATAATCCAAAAGCCATCATAACAAAAATAGTAATCAAGTATTTTGTAATAGTTTATGTCAAAATGGCTATATCATTTCATGCACTCATTTTGCATAAATAAACAAGCAAGCAAAAGTCTTTGCCATGGAATGATAGCCATTTTCATAATGATGGTCAACTAGTCCAACCTAGTCAACCGGTCAACAATGTCAACAAGTCAACAATGTCAACCCCTCAACAACCATGTCACTATAATACTTAATTAATATTCATGTTAATCATATATCTTATTCTCATTAGGGTTAAGCAAAAGTCAATAGTCAACAGTCAACTGTCAACAGTCATCAGTCCACAGTCAACAACCCCAATGAAAATACTCTGCCTCTGTCTCTCTGTCAACTGTGCATACACACCCGCATCCGCGTTCCGAGGAACACGAATACAAACGAGATAAAACCAACCCCAAAACGTACACTAGGATCTGGCTTAAACCAAAGCCCGCTAGTATTAACTGTCCGGACACTTTACGTGCACAAGTGCACGGATGTGACCGAACCCTGTCGCAAAACCATGCGACCTGTCGCAAAACCATGCGACCTCTACTCTTTTGCCTAAAGGCAAATAGCTTTCTGTGTGGGACTCTAAAGACTCGACACTATGCTGGAAGTGGGTTTAACCACAGACCGCAAGCGGCACTAGCTGTGCGTAACGGTCCCCAGGTAGATGCCGACAAGAAGACTGACGAGGTGAAACCCATCTGAATTCTTACTGAGTCTGACTGTGACAATCTCCATACAGTCCGGTCTGTTCGTCTGATACATCGTATGGCGGGCCTAGGGGACAGTAAACACCAGTCCCCTAATAGCGGTACAAGTCATGTCGGAGTGAAGCCCAGAACACCCTGAGATAACACTGGAAACCTACCAGTATATCTCGCTTGCCCTGGCCAGGGACTACTCGTGTAATGGCTCTCCTAGACACAGCGCGATGTCAACCCCCAATACCGGGAGAGACGAATCCTGTCTAACCGTCACTGCCTCCAAGTGCTTCGGGACTGCACCCAACTACTACCTATTTGCACGACTCCTTTGAGCCGTGGTAGGGTAGTAATCTAAATACAGTGGGAACACACTCGAGGCGAAGTGACAATGTCAAGTCAGCGGACTAAGCTGTACTCATGTCACCTGGGAACTGATAACTGACGATAGGTATAGTACCAACCAACAGTTCCCGACGAGTCCTGTCCAGTGTACTCGTAACCCAACGAGCACCCGCATACTATCTCCAGTACGACGTACTAATGGCTGTGGGACAGACCATCTCCAACACTGGGATGAGAAGCGCATACGCTAGTCTACTCCAGAGTATCGATGCCCTGTCTCGATAGTCCTGCGACTAGGGACCTTCATAAGGATGTGCTTATAGATTACCCAGCCCCCACTAGTGTGACTGCCATCACAACGCTGGTAATCAAGCAAAGATCCTAAGGGCTCCACTAATGTGTATAGGTGATATACTAAAATAAACACATGTACACATTGAAGTAGAAACAAACCAAGTAGCATACTACTATATTGAGCAAGATTGTTTATACAAGGTGAATATCCCAAGCTTCCATTAAGTAATATACAAGCTAGTATGATACAGTAATGGCCTCTAGGGCATATACACTTACAATCTCCCACTTGCACTAAGGCCATGTACTGGCGTATCGAAGACCTATCATCTCGATCAGCCGCTCGAACTGAGTCTGGGGTAAGGCCTTTGTGAGTGGATCAGCAGTGTTATCTTCCGTAGAAACTCTCCGAACCTCGATCTCCTGGCGACCCACGATCTCCCTGATCAGGTGATACCGCCTCAAGATGTGTCTGGACTTCTGATGGGACCTTGGTTCGTTTTCTAAAGCTATAGCCCCGTTGTTGTCGCAATACAGAGGTATTGGATCAACAATGGACGGAACCACCTGAAGTTCAGTTAAGAACTTCCTTACCCAGACAGCTTCTTTTGCGGCATCTGCAGCAGCGATATATTCCGCTTCCATCGTCGAGTCAGCAACGGTTTCCTGTTTGGAACTCTTCCAACACACCGCCCCTCCATTGAGGGTAAAGACATAACCCGACATGGACTTGGAATCATCCTTGTCACTTTGGAAGCTGGAGTCAGCAAAGGCCTCGATCTGGAGGTCTTTTCCGCCATACACGAAGAACATCTCCTTAGTCCTTCTCAGGTACTTGAGAATATTCTTTACTGCTATCCAATGTTTCTCCCCAGGGTTTGACTGATACCGGCTTACCACACTCAGTGCATAAGCTACATCTGGTCTGGTACACAACATCGCATACATTATAGAGCCTACCGCAGAAGCGTAGGGTATAATTGACATGCGATCACTTTCCAAATCAGTCTTGGGAGACATCTCTTTGGAGAGGGTGATCCCGTGACAAGCCGGTAGATTACCGCGCTTGGAATCTTCCATACTGAATCTTTACAGTATGGTGTCGATGTACCTAGACTGTGAGAGTCCCAGTATCCTTTTGGATCTATCACGATAGATCCGGATCCCCAGAATGTATGAGGCATCACCTAGGTCTTTCATGGAGAACTTGTGTGACAAGAACCCCTTGACAGATTGTAGCATAGGAATGTCATTTCCTATTAAGAGAATGTCATCCACGTATAAAACGAGGAATACTACAGTTCTCGCTACAAATCTACTATAGATGCAAGGTTCATCTGGATTTTTGATAAAGCCAAATTCCATGACCTTCTCATCAAAACAGATGTTCCAACTCCGCGATGCCTGCTTTAGTCCATAGATGGACTTAAGCAACTTGCACACCTTTCTGCTGCTCCCACTCTGAATGAAACCCTCTGGCTGGTCCATATAAACACACTCCTCTAAATTTCCATTTAGAAAAGCGGTCTTTACGTCCATCTGCCAAATCTCATAATCATGGAAGGAAGCAATGGCAAGAAGGATCCGAATGGATTTCAGCATAGCTACTGGAGAAAAGGTCTCGTCATAGTACAAACCAGGTCTTTGACGAAAACCCTTTGCAACCAGTCTAGCTTTATAGGTCTCAACCTGTCCATCTACACCAATCTTCCTTTTGAAGATCCACTTGCATCCTACGGGTTTTACCCCATCTGGAGCAACGTCCAACGTCCATACATTGTTGGTGTACATGGACTCCATTTCGGTCCGCATTGCATCCAGCCATTTTACCGAGTCAACGCTCTGAATGGCCTGCTGGAAGCTAGTCGGCTCATCATAATCTATGATGCAATCCTCTCTATCCCCGTCTATGAAAAAACCGTAGTATCTCTCGGGCGGATGAGACTGCCTACTACTTCTGCGGAGCGGCGTAGGAATGTCCTGATCTTTCGAACCCTCTGGTTCTACTAAGCTTTCAGTAATATCTCGTGGTTCTGGAATTTCTTCCAGTTCTATTGCGTTCCCACTTATCTGATTTTCCAAAAATTCAGTTTCCAAGAAGTGGGCATGACGAGAAACATAAATCTTTTGTTCTTCTTCGCAATAGAAGAAATGTCCCTTAGAGTCCTTTGGATATCCCACAAACTTGCACTGTACTGAGCGTGCCTCGAGCTTGTCTGCATGCTGCTTTTTGACAAAAGCTGGACATCCCCATGTCTTAATGTGATTAAGATAGGGTCTCTTCCCACACCACATCTCATATGGTGTAGTAGGCACAGTCTTAGTTGGAACTCGGTTCAAAATGTATGCAGCTGATTCTAGTGCATATCAACAGAATGATCGCGGTAACTCAGCGTTACTCATCATGGACCGTACCATATCCAATAGGGTTCGGTTCCGTCTCTCCGATACACCGTTATGTTGCGGAGTGTATGGAGGAGTAAGCTGAGAGAGAATTCCGTTCCCTTTTAAATAGTCCAGGAACTCGGCACTCAAGTATTCACCACCTCAATCCGATCTTAGAATCTTGATACTTTTGCCGGTTTGTTTTTCTACTTCATTCTTATATTCCTGGAATTTTCCAAAGGCTTCGGACTTATGTTTCATTAAAAAGACATAACCGTACCTTGAAAAGTCATCCGTAAAAGTAATGAAGTAAGAATAACCGCTTCGCGGATGTGTAGACATTGGACCGCACACGTCGCTGTGTATGAGTCCCAAGAGCTCGCTCGCTCTTACTCCGTGTCCAGTGAACGGAGTCTTTGTCATCTTTCCTTTGAGACAGGATTGACAAGTGGCATACGATTGATATTCGAACGGATTCAAATATCCTTCTGTATGTAACTTCGTCAATCTTCTCTCATTGATGTGACCCAGTCTACAATGCCATAAGAAAGTCTGATTTATTTCCGGAGACTTTCTTTTGTGTGTATTCTGGACATTGAAAATCTGTGGTTAGTTTAGTACGTATATACCACTGCTTAATGTACCTGACCCAATCAGAACTTGATTAAGGTGAATGTTTACAACATTACTTACAAACGCAAATTCATAACCTTCTTTAGAAATCAATGATACAGAAATGATATTACAAGTTGCGTTGGGTACAAAAAAGCAATCACGTTAAACCAAAACATGTCCATCTGACATTCCCAGGTGATAGTCCCCACGGCCTTAGCATCAATGCTAGCTCCGTTTGCAACTTTGAGGGTCATGCCACCTGCCTTCAAAACCCTACGGTTTCTTAACGCCTGCAAAGAATTACAGATATGAGATCCTAATCCGGTATCTAATACCCAGGAAGTAGAGTTTATTGATAGACAGTTTTCAATAACATACACACCTGAAGCTGAAGCCGCAACTTGCTTCAGTTCCTGTGTCCTGGCTTTCCAAGCCCTGCAATCTTTCTTCCAGTGACCACTCTTATGACAGAAAAAGCACTCTTCCTTATCCACAAGCCTTCCCGCTACCTTTGTTGCTTTTGCTTTTCCCTTCGTATCGACTTTACTAACACTGCCCCTTGGTTTGGCGGAGGCTTTCTTCTTCTTTCCCTTGGCTTTCGCCTTGGACCTAGAAGATGAAGATCCTCCTACAAACAATGTGGATGTTTCCCTACCTTTCTGCAGGGTGCCCTCTGCACTCCTCAGCATGTTGAGGAGTTCTGAAAGTTCAACTTCTTTTTCTTATAAGTTGAAGTTCAGGATAAACTGGGCGTAAGTGGAAGGAAGGGACTGGAGAATCATGTTCGTATAGAGCTCGCTCTCTAACGTGGTCCCAAGTTCCGCGAGCTCCTCAATGAAGCCAATCATCTTAAGCACGTGTTCCGCTACCGATGATCCGATGGCCAACCTTGCCGAAAATAACTTCTTCGACACTTCGTATCTTGCGATACGAGATTGCTCTCCATACAGTTCTTTTGTATGGAGAAATATGGATTCGAGGTCCATATTCTCGTGCCTCCTCTGATGTTCGTTGTCCATAGAGGCAAGAACGAGGCACCTGGCCTTCGCGCAATCGATCTTCCAAGACTTACGGATTTCCTTATCCACGACGCTGGAGGTGGGTCCTGGGACAGGGGGAGCTTTGGTGGTAAGGAGATACCCCAACTTGTCATAAGTGATTTCTATTTTGACATTCCTGAGCCAATCTTTGTAGTTTGGCCCTGTTAGTATGTTTTTATCTAGAAGTAACTTAAGTCCAGTCATGTCGATTGGTCGCTGCAATTTGGAGAGAGAGATGAAACACTCAGCATGATGCTCTTGCAAATTTAGAGTGGTTTTTAGTTTGTCTAAACAGGATGGCTCCTACTGTCTCTCGAATCCCTCCTCAAACCAAAAAGGAAGAATTAATCAGGATCAATCTCACTGTACAATTCTTGCTTAACCGTTCGGCCAGGCTGGTGTTGGTACTTCGAGGGAGGTTTTCCAACGCTTTCGCGAAGTTCCTTAATTAAATAACCCCTTTTCCCTGTGGGCGTAGCCCCGCTAACACCTTTCTAGACACCTACTTGGTTTATAGCATTGATCGTTAAGTGAGAAATTTCCCGAGGAGTAGCATATACTTACAGTAGGATCGGGATTCAAATATCATTGCGTGACAAAACTGAAGGAATCCTACAAGAATTATCACACTCCAAATGGTATGCAACGCTAGCAAGTTTCAGTACTTATGAAACTCCCGATGTGGATTTTTGTCCCATGCTCTTATAACCTTGACTTTGGCCAACAAATCATAAGTCACATGTCAAGTTCTACCCGTTATTCTCCAGGTTAATTTGAGCCCACCCGCACATACCCTTGACTTTGGCCAACAAGGTAGAACGACTGCCCCAAACCAACACATCTATCTATGCTGCACATGAATACCCAATAGCTACCAATCACCATACCTTGACTTTGGCCAACAAACATAGCTTGAATACTATTGACCATCCATGTGAAACGACGGAGGGCTACGAATGGTTTTGGCGAAACCGTGAACGTAGTGAACTTGATATAATCGATGGAACGAGATAGCTTTTAAAAGGAGTGGCTCAAGCTCCGGATTTAAAAGTTTGGTTTTGAAAAGAACCGAGTGGTTTTCAAAGTGTTCCAACGACTTTTACTTTGTTTATTTTCTTGCATTAGTTCTTTTAATGCATGTTTTTCTTGCATTAGTTCTTTTAGTGCGTCCCATCATTTAATCCTACCATTGCAGAAAACAACCAAAATATGACGTACGCTTATTCCATTCGCATTCGCCACGGGGCCCCGTCATTACCCGTTAGGTTACTTAACTAACGACAGAGCGGGGGCTGGGCTAGCGCGGCTGCAAAACATAAGCAACGCCTAAATAATATCATATATAGATATATTGCAATGATAGCCATTTCAGATCACAGATGAAAACATTGGATATACTAGGAATCCGCAATTCGTACGAGCCTGTAACGAAAAGCGGATTACACGGTTGTGATGAATAGCCAATACCCCACCCTAGACCCCTACGGGTGCGGCAAACTACCCGCCAAGTACCCGAAGCGAAGCAACCTCCCTCAACACCGTGAGTAGGCCACTCGGCACTTCGGGATACCCGGTAGTTTATGCACCCCCTCCATGGGTCAATCCTACGAGCAAAAATAGTAAAAAGAAATTATACAATGACAGCTACAACCCCGACCCGGTTGTGCGGCCATATAAATAATATTACATCAATTTTCATATTACATGAATTGAAAGATAAAAGGAAAAACTCTCATCTCACAACCCCCGGCTATTCATCCGCGACAATCCAAAGAATTCATATAAACATACCATCAACATTACAGATCACAGATTTGTATAATCCCCACTAATCGACATATAGCGATTTGCAGACGTTCAATATAAATATCACATCACAGATATAAACCCGTTAGCCTTAGTCTTTAGAAGTTCGATAAAAATACGGTATTTCAAGCCCCAAAAACAATTTTTTTTTTGCTGGAAAATCTGGGCAGAAAAAACATATCCCAAAAATCCCAAAATACTCCATAGAGTATTCTGCAGTGAAGAAGATCCACAGCAGAGTTAAATCGGCCGCGGAACCGCGGCGGGAGCAAGCTCCTGCCGCGTTTCCACGGCGCTTTGATGGGATCTGTGGATCGTTTTTCTGCAGTACACTATAAAAACCCTGAGTCGATTTTTGAAGCATGATGTATAATTTTTACAGCACTTTAAAAATCGACAGCATGTTTGATTTCCAGGTGTATTTCGCGACTTTTTCTCCGATCGAACTTCTACTTACATTGCTAACATGTTAGATAGTGTTTAACTAGGCTCTGATACCACTGTAAGTCTATGCTACCCTTCCCCGGAACTTACGGGGTTGCGGAATTGGTGAAAAATGATTTTCAAGAGGGTGGTAACATGGACTACCGATACGGATCTTTGTTAAACTACTAACTAACAACCTAACAAGAGTTTACCTACTCGGTTAGGGGGCTATACCTTTCTTGAACTCCTTCGTCTTCGACTCCTCCCGGTGTACGGATCAGCCTCACCTCGTCGTCTCCTTGCGCCGAAGATGGATCCACCCGAAAGCTTCTACCTTTGGCTTCTTCTTCGAACTCTAAAGAAACTAGATCACTTGGCTTGATAGGCCTTGTGAACTAGAATGAGTAGAGGAATGTTTTGGTGTCTTTTTATCTCTAAGGCAATGTGTCTCAATACATGAGAATGGTTTGCCATGAGGTAGAGAGAGCAAGAGGAAGAGGGAGAGCTTGAGAATGAGAGAGCTCAAGAGAGAGAAAGCAAATGATAGAATGAACCATACTCTTCTCATTCTCACCTCGCATAATCCAAAAGCCATCATAACAAAAATAGTAATCAAGTATTGTGTAATGGTTTAAGTCAAAATGGCTATATCATTTCATGCACTCATTTTGCATAAATAAACAAGCAAGCAAAAGTCTTTGCCATGGAATGATAGCCATTGTCATAATGATGGTCAACTAGTCCAACCTAGTCAACCGGTCAACAAAGTCAACAAGTCAACAATGTCAACCCCTCAACAACCATGTCACTATAATACTTAATTAATATTAATGTTAATCATATATCTTATTCTCATTAGGGTTAAGCAAAAGTCAATGGTCAACAGTCAACTGTCAACAGTCAACAACCCCAATGAGAATACTCTGCCTCTGTCTTTCTGTCAACTGTGCATACACACCCGCATCCGCGTTCCGAGGAACACGAATACAAACGAGATAAAACCAACCCCAAAACGTAAACTAGGATCTGGCTTAAACCAAAGCCCGCTAGTATTAACTGTCCGGACACTGTACGTGCACAAGTGCACGGATGTGACCGAACCCTGTCGCAAAACCATGCGACCTGTCGCAAAACCATGCGACCTCTACTCTTTTGCCTAAAGGAAAATAGCTTTCTGTGTGGGACTCTAAAGACTCGACACTACGCTGGCAGTGGGTTTAACCACAGACCGCAAGCGGCACTAGCTGTGCGTAACGGTCCCCAGGTAGATGCCGACAAGAAGACTGACGAGGTGAAACCCATCTGAACTCCTACTGAGTCTGACTGTGACAATCTCCATACAGTCCGGTCTGTTCATCTGATACATCGCATGGCGGGCCTAGGGGCGGTAAACGCCAGTCCCCTAATAGCGGTACAAGTCGTGTCAGAGTGAAGCCCAGAACACCCTGAGATAACACTGGAAACCTACCAGTATATGTCGCTTGCCCTAGCCAGGGACTACTCGTGTAATGGCTCTCCTAGACACAGCGCGATGTCAACCCCTAATGCCGGGAGAGACGAATCCTGTCTAATCGTAACTGCCTCCAAGTGCTTCGGGACTGCACACGACTACTACCTGTTTGCATGACTCCTTTGAGCCGTGGTAGGGTAGTAATCTAAGTACAGTGGGAACACACTCAAGGCGAAGTGACAGTGTCAAGTCAGCGGACTAAGTTGTACTCATGTCACCTGGGAACTGATAACTGACGATAGGTATAATACCAACCAACAGTTCCCGACGAGTCCTGTCCAGTGTACTCGTAACTCAACGAGCACCTGCATACTATCTCCAGTACGACGTACTGATGGATGTGGGACAGACCATCTCCCACACTGGGATGAGAAGCGCATACGCTAGTCTACTCCGGAGTATCGATGCCCTGTCTCGACAGTCCTGCGAATAGGGACCTGCATAAGGATGTGCTTATAGATTACCCAGCCCCCACTAGTGTGACTGCAATCACAACGCTGGTAATCAAGCAAAGATCCTAAGGGCTCCACAAATGTGTATAGGTGATATACTAAAATAAACACATGTACACATTGAAGTAGAAACAAACCAAGTAGCATACTAGTATATTGAGCAAGATTGTTTATATAAGGAGAATATCCTAAGCTTCCATTAAGTAATATACAAACTAGTATGATACAGTAATGGCCTCTAGGGCAAATACACTAACAAGTCTCTCGCTAGGTATAGCCGATGACTTGTTTCTCCTTCTTCGCGGCTTCCGTCGCACTCACCTGCGAACCTAGAATTTCACAATATATCACACATAAGCTCAAAACCATACAAACATGACATTTAATGTCAACTAGAAACCCGTGTCGCAAACCAAGCAAGCGTGTGCGCGATACACTAAAAAGTGTGATTACGCGCCTGAAGTCACTCCGACGCGTCGCGATACGCAGAAACCCCAAACCCACACACACGTATCACGCGTGTCGCGAAAGATTTAAAAATATGGGAAATAGGGTAATCAACTCCAGATTTTGATACAGAATAGAATTATAAAAATATATATACCAAAATACTCCATATAGCAGCAGACTCCAGTGGACCAAACCCTAACTCACCCATCTAGCCGCAAATTGCAGCCAGAATGAATATTCCGGCAGCCTTCCTTGGGAATTGGGCTCCCAGGTTTTGTGGGTGCACTCTATACCCCCTATACATGCTACAGTAAATCCAATTTCATTCTGAAATAACTCGGGTAGCAGCAGATCCTACAGAGCCCTATTTCTAGTTAAAAACCACACTTTTGCACAAAAATGAAACTTTATGGTGTTTTCCTGAAATCTGAAGCAAACCCAAGTCTAAAACCACACTAATAACCCATTACCAAGCTAACCAAGCCATAAAAATGTTACTTTTAACATATCATCACAAAATCCCTTCAATAGCACAAAACAAAGCACAAAAAGTGATATTTTGCTAGAATTACTGCAAGTTATGTAAAGGAGTGTTAAGTGTGAGATAATTACCTTCCCCAAAATCCTATAGAACTTTATTTTCCAGCCTTTTCCCTCAAGCCACTGCCTTGACACCAAGATCCCCCAAAAGAGCCATTTAACCAAAGTTTTTGTGAATAAAAATGGGTTTTTGGTGTAGGGTTTTGTGTAGATCCAAATGGGAATTGAAAAGAGAAGAAAAGAGAAGGAAAATGGTGTTGTTGCTGCTGTTATTCTGCAGGATTTCTGAAATGGGGAGAAGAGAGAGAGAAGAGAAGGAAAATGGGGTCAAAAGTCAACCCTTTTCACCTAACACCATACCTCATTTTCTATTGCTAATTTTGCATTTTAAAAAAGGGGTTTTGGCTTGATTAAAGTGATGGAAATAAAGTGAACCATGCAAGAAAAGAATTGGCTAACACTTTAACCTAGGTCACAAAATTGGCTAAGTGTGCATGTGTACACTACATAAGGAATTTTTTCCAATTAGGGTAACCCGACTAAAAATAACTAATAATCCTATGTACACATATATAATAACACGCACAATTACTAATTAACACGAAAAACATTCTAACGAAATTTCAAAGTGTTGCAATACGCGATCACCCTGTCATGCTGCATCAATATGCTCCCTAGCCCTACTCGAGAAGCATCACAATAGACCACAAATCTGCCTGATCCTGAAGGCAATAATAACTCCGGTGCCGTAGTCAGCCGAGTCCGTAGCTGCTGAAAACTGTGCTCTCACTCCTCCATCCAATCGAAAGGAACTCCCTTCCGGGTCAACCCGGTCAAAGGTGTAGCAATACTGGAGAAGTCCTGCACAAATCGCCTGTAGTAACCGGCCAACCCCAAAAAGATGCGAATCTCCGTATCTGATGTGGATCTCGGCCAACGCTGAACGGCCTCGATCTTCCTCGGGTCTACACATATACCGTCTTCTGAAATCACATGCCCTAAGAAGTCGACGATGTCCAGCTAGAAAGCACACTTGGGGAATTTCGCGTAAAGCTGGTGCTCCCTCAAGGTCTGTAGTGTAATCAGCAGTTGCTGCTCGTGCTCCTCACTACTCCGGGAATACACCAAGATATCGTCAATGAATACTATGATGAACAGATCCAGATATGGCCGGAAAATACGGTTCTTCAAGTCCATGAATGCTGCTGGGGCATTGGTGAGTCCGAACGACATCACCAAAAACTCATAATGGCCGTAGCGCGTACGAAAAGCTGTCCTAGGAATGTCCTCATGTCGAACCCGCAACTGAAGATAGCCCGATCGTAAATCGATCCTCGAAAAGTATCCTGCCCCCTGAATCTGGTCGAACAAATTGTCGATACGTGGCAAAGGATATCTGTTCCGCACTGTCACCCTGTTCAGCTGGCGGTAGTCCATACACAGACGCAAACTGTCGTCCTTCTTCTTAACGAACAGGACTGGAGCACCCCAACGAGAAACACTGGGTCGAATAAGTCCCTTATCTAGCAAATATTGCAACTGACCCTTCACTTCTCGAAGTTCTGCCGGGGCCATCCGATAAGGTGGTATGGAAATAGGCCCCGTGCCAGGAACCAAATCAATACAGAAAGAAATGTCGCGCTTGGGCGGTAGCCCAGGAAGCTCGTCAGGGAACACATCAGGAAACTCGCTAACAACCGGAACCTGATTGAACGGAACCCCTGTAGCGCTATCATCGCAAACATAGGTGAGAAATCCTTGACATCCTTTCCTCAAAAGCTGTCAAGCGCGAAAAGATGAAATCACACTGTGAGGGGCGGCACCACGGTCCCCCAACACAACAAAAACCGACTCGCCGGGAAAACAGAATCTAACTGTCTTCTCAAGGCAGTCCACAGAAGCATAGCACGTGGCTAACCAATCCATGCCCAAAAGAACGTCGAAGTCCAACATCTCAAGAAGGATCAAATCGACAGGCAACTCTCTCTCGCCAATACAGACGGTACAGGATCGGAACACGTACCTAGCAGCAAACGACTCTCCCACGGGAGTGGTTACAACAAGCGGCTGATCAAGCAAACCGGACTCTCTACCCAAACTCAGCAGAAAGTGTGTGAATACGTTTGAGTGTATGGATCCGGGATCGAACAACACGTGTGTATCAACAGAATATACTGGAAGGATACCTGAGATCATCGCATTGGACGCCTGCGCTTCCTAATGCGTCAAAGCAAAAACCCGCGCTTGTCCTCCACCGGTGATAGACTGCCCTCTGCCTTGGTCATCCCGTCCTCTCTGAGCAACTCCTCCATGCTCACGACCTCTCTGTGTATGAGTCTGACGCGGAGCGACAATAGGTACAACAGGCAACGCCCTCTGGGGTTATGAAGGTGGTAAGGTAACATGCGGTGCTGCTGTCTCCCTCTGGTGTATCTCAGGACAATCTCTGACGAGGTGAAGTAGACTGCCGCATCTATAGCAACCTCACGACGACTGCTGACTCTCCCGTGGATACGAACTAAACATCTGGCCTCGTACCGAATCTCTGCCACTCCTCGTACCTGAACGATACCTGCCGCGGCGTCTGAATGTCTGTCTCCGTGCTGATATACCAGTACGAACTCTCTTCGGATCTGGAACTACCGAAGTCTCAGCAAGGCTCTCTTCGACTAATAGGGTTGCGTCTACCGCTGCTGCATATGTCTCGTAATGCTGCGCGCTGATCGCAAGGAACAGTGGTGTAAGCAAGCCTCGAACAAATCTCTTGACTCGCAACTCCTCGGTAGCCACTAAATACGGGGCATAAACTGATAGCTCTGTAAATAGCATGTCATACTCTGCCACTGACATCTCCGGAGTCTGGCGTAAAGACTCGAACTTGCGTGCTATAGCATCTCTAACAATCAGTGGGAGAAAGCGGGCAAGGAATAGTGCCACGGAAACTTTCCAGGTCATAAGAGGAAGACCTGCCGCTCTACCCTTCTCGAATGATTCATACCACTTCTGCGCAAGACCTTCCAGGCGAAAGCTCGCGAACTCAACCCATCTGCGCATCTGCGCATCTGAGGGAACGGCATATCCGAGCCATCCTATCAATGAAAGACTGTTGGTCCTCGGCTGTATCAGTGCCTGTGAAGACCGGAGGCTTCAGCCTCATAAATTCTGATTGCGATACTGTAATCACCTCCGTGGCTGCAGGGGCAACTGGCTGTGCGGTAGGTACCATCGCGGTCTCTGTAACGGGTGGAGCTACCTCTGGTCGCTACACTCGAAGCGTCTCAAATAGCGATCCTATCATCTGGCGCATCTCCTGCATGCTGGATCCCACCGTCTGGCGCATCTCCTGCATACCATCCCCTAGCGTGGCGATCTGATCTATCACGGGAGGAACAACCTGCTCGGGTACAACCGGTGTACTGCCCGGATCAGTCCTCGTCTCAGACGAATCAAATTGAATCTCGGCCTTCACGGCCGCTCTCTGCGCCCTCATAGTCTTTGACGGCATAATGGGTGAAAGGAAATTAAGATTCGATAAGAATACGGAAATCGAATCGCAAGAATATATATACTCAAGAAAGAATTTAAATCAATAAGTCCTAAGGTCGCTTTGGCGGAGTAGCATGTCGTGAGTATGCCGCGGAACATATACATGCTACGCCACTATGCTTCAGCTACCTACTCCATCATACCAAGTTCATCCTACACTCCGAAAAGTAAAACCTACGGTCTGATACCAACTTTGTCACGACCCGAATATTTTGACTCGTGACCGGCACTTAACCACGCAACGTCTACAGGCGTAACGCGACTAAGTAAGCCGAACCCAGAAATCAAAACCATATAAAAATAACGAGTGTTGAAAACATTTAGTTAAAACATTTAGAAAACCTTAATTAGCTCAATAAGTTCTTTTAAAGTCACGTTATCATTTAAATAATTTTGGCAGCATTTCCTTTGTAAAAGTAACCCCGAAATCGGGTATAAAACATGATATAAGTGAAAATGAGATATAATGAAATAAAGCATCCCCAAACGGGAGCAATAACGCCCAATGGCGGAAACCATCACCACAAGAGTAATATACGACGCCGTAGCGAAGAATGAGCAATAAGTAAACATCACAGAATAATAATATGCATATATAAACAGTCGGATCCCACGAGCTCGACACCAGAATACAAAAATATACATCATCGTCCTCACACTGCCTCTAAGTCCAGTACATATATGGTAGATGGAGAATACGAGATACAAATGGGGTACAATATAAGTAATCAGATACCACAACCCACCTGAAAGCAAAACAGCTCTTACACCAACTGTAGTGGTATCTGTAGCCAAAAGATACAAAAGGCAGCCTGCCGCGACTACTCTGAGGGGCGACTTGCAAATACTGTGGCACAACGGGGGGTGAGTTGCTAACTCATGAATAGAGATAACATATAAAGGTAATCGCGAGCATGCACGTACTGCGCTACTCTATCATATGCCAGCAGGTAAGATCTATATGCGACAAGCAGTAGGTGCAATGATCATGCAAATGCTCTGTCAGGTAAAATAACTACAGGATGAGATACATGATAATCAATGCTGAGCATGGGATAAACAACATCTACACGGAATATCAACGTTGAAAGATAATCGTTGCCTAAAACTGCACCTAAATCCCAAATAAACTCAGGCGTCGGCACTCTCCTCGGCCTTCAAATCCTGTAAAATCTCTGAGAATCACGAGTGCCCAACATCGGCACTCAAAATATCATCAAATACTCGTGTCCAGCATCGACACTCAAATCCTCATATATCGGCCTCCGTAAGTCCACATCAGCCCACGGGCTCCGTCTGCGGTATCGGCCCTCGGCCACGGCAGTACGGATCATTCGCATCCATCTCTCGACTCTGGTCAGTATCCTCCAGATAACCGCCAGGTCCAACCAATCACCGGTAGGTAATCGCCCACCTCCAGGCTCAGTTGGCAAAGTCCATCGATCATCTTGCCGAGGGGAACCATACTGGGTCCACCACGAATCCGCAAACGAATCATCCACTCCTCGAATCGGGTTTCAAGTACACGTCTCAGCACCGAGAAAACGCGTGGTGGACGCACCAAAATATCATATCACGAGGAACCAGGTTTTTCAAATAGTGCATCTTTTCTTAAATAATCCCACGGTCCTCAAAACCAGAAATCACATGAAAATCCAACACCAATAAGTAAATCAAATGCGATGTGCTATGTACATCTAGCCATAATATAGGTACAAGGGAGAAACTGCTTTTTGAAATAGTTTCAGTTTTCAAAGACATCATGTGGCTCCCAATTTCTATGAAAATCATATCGAATCATAGGTGAAATGAACTACAGCATAATAACCATGGAAATTCTACAGAGAGTGTGTCATGGCAACTACTAACGGTGTGTGTGTAACATGCAGATTAGTGCTCGTGCAACATGAACCGTTAGTAATAGTGCGGTGTTCTATCAATTCTAAGTTTACATACATATAGCAGGGTATGCAGTATGCAACAACAATATCCATGACAGTCAATGTAGGTAAATGCAATATATAGCTATAAGGTCCTATCAGCCCTGACGCATAACGCCATGCGGGCGATATCCCCGTAGATGTTAAATCTACTCACCGAAGTCTCGCGCTAAGTGTAGCTGACGACTTGCTTCCCCTTCTTCGCAGTGTCCGTTTCACTCGCCTGAGGACCTAGAATTACACAATATATCACACATAAGCTCAAATCCACAAAAACGTGATATTAAGGTCAAACTAGAAACCCGCGTCGCAAACCAAGCGCGCGTGTGCACGATACGCTAAAACGTGTGATTACGCGCCTGAAACTACCCCGACGCGTCGCGATACGCAGAAACCCCAAACCTACACACGTATCACGCGTGTTGCGAAGGTTTAAAAATACGAGAAACAGGTATTTAGCTCCAGATTTTTCTACAGCAGCAATTAAATAAAATTGCACATGCCATTAGTCTAAGGATAGAAGCAGGAACCTACAGGGCAAAACCCAAACCCCATACCCCCCCCCATCTAGCCGCAAATTGCGGCCAGAAACAATATTTCGGTGGCCTAAACAAGGAAAATGGGGGTCGTGTTCTACACATGGGATCAGCACCTAACAACTATACTGCATTCATCACAATTTTATTCTGAACTCACTGGGTCGATAGCAGTTTGCAGAAAGCTAGAATTTGCTCAAAAACGATTAATTTACATCAAATAGCAATCTGGTGGTATTTTAGTGCAATTGGGGGTCTAAACTAGGTTAACATGGCCCTGACAACACTCCATCAACTTACTTAAACCAATACATACTTCACTTGATCAAAGTTCCCACTAATTACCACATATCGCATAAAAACGCACCATTAATCACTAATCGAAGCTAAGCTACACTAACTAAGCAAACTAGGGGGTATGTTCAAGAAGTATACCCCACACTCGACCCTAGGGAGCTAGAGGAAGAAGCAAGGTTAGAGGGAAGGAGCTGCAGCTGAAGTTGTTGCTATTGCTGCTCACTGCTGCTGCTCACTGCTTGCTGCTGCTGCTGTGCTTGCTTCTGCTGCTGCTGTGCTTGTGGGTATGTGAGTGTGAGAGTGAGAGGTTGAGAGAAATGAGCACAAGAATGAGAGGAAAATGATAACTCCCAATATCAACCGTTCCTTTCTCTCTCATCATTAAATGCAAGCATGGGCTTTGCCATGATGCATTCTCTCTCCCTCTCTCTCATTCTCTCAAGTCAACACCCCAAAAAAAATTTCAAATTAAAACAACCATCAATTAACTAAATAGACTTAATTAAAACCCAAAAGACTTAATCCCCATTATTAAACCAACCATGGTTGCTAATAATGGTATAACCTCATTTTAAACCCTAGTTTACATGCACATGTGTGTGCAAGCCTAGGAAAATTCTAGAAAAATATTAATTAAATTTGGAAAAATATTTGAAACTCAATTTGGTAAACTTTTTATTAAAAAATCTTTATTTAAATATAATTAGCCACTAAACACATCTTAAGGTGTTACAAGCCGGGATTAATTACACCCTATAAGTTCGCCAACCTTTCGGTCAGGCCAGTGTCGGTACGTTGAGGGAGGTTCCCCGTGATTTCAAACGGACCTAATTAAAATAAACCTCCTTTTCCCAGGGGCATAACCCCGTTAACATTTTTCTAGATACCTACTTGATCAGTTAATTGTAATGTGTAAGTCTCTCCCAGGAGTAACTCTTACTCGCAGTAGGTATCGGGATCCAACTATCTCATAGATGGTATGCAGTCTCATTGCAGGTATGCAATCTCATTGCAAATTTCAACACTTGAAATTCCCGATAATATTTTACCCCTAGAAACTTATGACCTTGGTTAAGGTCAACAAATCATAAGCGCTAGACAAGTTCAACCCGTCATCTCTTGATTGAATTAAACCCATCCGCGCGACCCTTGGATAAGGTCAACAAAGCCGCACGACTACACTAACTCAATCGCATTATATGCTTGCAGATAAGCACTAATTAGCTACCGCACACTATGCCTTGGCTAAGGTCAACAAACGCAGCACGAATACTAAATACTACTTATCTGAAATGACGGAGGGCTACGACAGGTTTTTAAGAAAACCTTTTGCGTAATGAACTTGATATCGTTGTAGAATCGAGTGATTTTGTATAGGAGTGTTTTTTAGGCTTTTACTAGTTTTGCTAAAGAGGTCACTTGATCAGTCAAAAATAATGTATTTTTAACACGTCAATTTCCCTATTATTTGCACTCATCTAGAAGTGTTTGGTATTCATATTGCACATATTAGCAAAACAGTCATAAAATACCAGATTACCTGTGTTGTATACTAAAACCGGCATTTTAAGGGAAATTGAGTGTTTATCATGGCATCACATCATTCTTGTATAGCGCAACACTTGTTTCGACGTCTGTGCAGGAAATTTCAGGAACCGAGCCAAAATTGTCAAAGTGCTGATAAAAAATACGCCAACTCCAAGACTTGAGATATGGCAATAAACTAAAGAGAATTACAAGATTCGGCACATCAGAAAATATTACTGAAGCCAACACAAAGCAATTGAGGAAAATGGAAGCACTAAGGCTTCTAAACGTCCGCGGATCCGTGGCCGGAGCAGGCTTGTGCGGCGGATCTGCGGCCGTCTTGACACGTCATCATAAAATCTCTGCTCCATTATTCTTCTTTCATGGCCTACATCTCAGAAAGCTATGACAATTTCCAGAATTCTCCAGAGTCGTCTTCCAGATCAGCAAGCTCCTTGTTCAAGCTAACTTCCAAGCTTCCAAAGCAAGCTTCTCACTTAACAAACTAAACCTAGAAGCTTCCCCCTAAGCTCCAAGCTTATGAAGGAAGCTAAAGCTTAACTAACTACTTCTAGAGGCTTCTACCTAATTACCTAGCTTACAAGGGAAGCTAACCTAATCCAAGCTTACAAAGGAAGCTAACCATTTTTAAGGCTATAAAAGGAACCCTAGGCTTCACTTTGAAAGGTTGTTCATTCTATCACCTCTTCCACCCACAAGTTGAGTGACACAACTTGTGCCTTAAAACTCTAAATCCCCAATTCAAATTCCAAAGACAAAATCAAGAACTTCGAGTACCAAATCAAGCTTGAAGCCTTCGATCCATTAGAAAGCGACGTCGGACTTCATCGGAGCAAGAGATCCAAGTAGATCCGCGACTCAAGGAGACGAGCGAAGCCGAAATCGACGATCTAGTTCCTTCCTTTTGTAAATTTCAAGAAAGTTGTAACGAATTTTTCGATAAATAAAGGTGAAATTCTTTTATCTTGCTTATCTTTTCAATTCAAGCATTATGCTTCAATCTAGATTCCTGAATGTGTTCTTTGTGATGATACTTGAGTAAAACTCCGCTCGTGGAGGAGTCGAAAGAATCAATAGATGATGAAGTTGACGAATCTTGAAACATTTCTTAAGTCCTATAACATTTGTAAATTCTTGAAAATCAAATGATTGATGATCTAGTTTCGACGCGAAATGCTTTCTTGATTATTTTCGCTCGGAACTAGAGATCAACGATCCATTATTTGATTTACTAGAAGCTAGTTTGTGAATGAGATTCATTGAAAGGACAAAGGATGAGATGACGAAACTCGCAAGATCCTTAAACCTCAATAAATCGTCATCGATCTAGTATCAATTCGTTAATGGATAAGAAATCGTAATCGCTAGTCTTCTTCACATCCATAGATTTAATCGACTCCTACAAGCTTCACTTCAATTCTAGAAATTTAAATCGATTGGAATTCTATCAATCTCGATTCTTGATTTTTAATGCTTTCTTGATTTTAGACTAGATCTAGATAACTCTCGAAATTCATTGATATAAATCTTGAATCGTTTTCTTTTTCTCTTCTCTTAAATTTTTAATTCAAACAAAACAAATAGGAACGAATCTCACAATCCCTGTGGACGATCCGCACTTACTAACGCGCTATATACGACACCGTTATTGGTTGCGGTCAAATATTTTTGGTTGTTATTTCTACACAATTTTCTAACTGCACACCGGAAATTCGAATCAATCAAACGGCGCCGTTGCCGGGGATAGTGTGCTAATTTGTTCGTTTTTGAAATTTGAGTTGAAAAAATTATTCCATCTATATTTTTAGATATAAATTCGCACAAACACTAAACGTTTTGTTGTGATTTGTTGCGAGCAAATCTGGAATCTGTGGAGCTTGAGGAAAAATATTTTGAATATTCCAGAGAGCTCAGGAGGTGAACAGGAACAGAGCCTGAAAGTTTTGAGCAGTGATCAAGCTTTTCGACCGCGTTTCCGCGGCATTAGTGAGCATCCGCGGCGGTTCCGTGGCGGGTCTAGGTCTTCGCTGTACCAAATTCACTCGGTGACTCCCTTACTTTCTTATCTCCTCCCTCATCTGCTCCAATAACAATTTTCTGCAGGTTTCTTTGCAAAAATTCGCAGCGCCGCAAAAATCAAAAATTGTGCGTGTTTGATCTTGGTTGTTTGCATTTATTAATACGGAATTTAAGGGGCACGGCCAAATTCAGATTAGGTGGGGAGTTCATTACCCTTCCTAAGCCCCAAAAATCACAAAATTGCATCCGCATTACCCTCATTAACTAAAAGAAATCTGGACATGACTCTAAGGACCGTCGCGCTCACTTAGGATAGAAGAAGGCCGTGGGTAATCTATTGCTTATCCGCGTTTCTTTTGTGGTGTCTAAGGCTAGTGTGTCTAAGGCAAGTGGTTACTTAATTAGGCCCACTACTTACGTAGTGGAGAACCTCCCACTTACCTGGCACTTACCTGGCCACAGGAGGGACAAAGAGGCAGTAGAGGATTGATCCTGCGACTTGTCTTTTGGCAGTTAGGAGCGGTCTAGAGCCTTGACCTTGGTGACCACTAGACTTAGGGTTGTGTGTGCGTTTGTTGTGATTTGCATCTTTTTCTCAAAAATCTGTATTCTTTTTCAAAAGAAACACCAACACTTCATTCATTTCCCCTAATTATATTCACGCTGCCACTTGTACTAAAGCCTTTTAGTGCAAGATAGGCTGGACACGGGATTCTAGTGCCCGTTTAGTCCGCGTTCCCCAGATCGACCACAAAGTCGGTATTTCTACATTTACTTCTTCTTTACCCACCACCACACCCATTTCGATGGACGATTCTCCATCGAACTTCTTTACCACTACTCTGCCGCCGTCCGTTGGTGCGCAGAATCCACCTCGCATCTCTCTCCAAAAGAGGTGCTATCCTACACGAGATCCTCTTTCGACCTGTCTCTCCATTCCACCAGCCAACGGGGACAATTTTCAGATTAAACCCCAATACATCAACCTTCTACCAAAATACCACGGTCTCAAGACTGAAGACGCATATGTCTTTATTACCAAATTTGAAAATGTATGCGCAATGATGGGTACTTCACAGATTTCTGTGGATGCTATGCGTCTTCGTCTTCTCCCATTTACCGTGTGCGATATAGCCGAGAAGTGGCTGTATAACACAACCGCACATTCCATTTCAAACTGGGAAGAATTCGTAAAAGCATTCCTAAAGAAATTCTACCCAAATCATAAGACAGCTCGAGTCTGCAGCGAAATCAATCAATTCACCCAGCTTCCAAATGAAACATTCTCAAAATGTCTTGAACGCTTTAAGGATCTGTTAGTTCAATGTCCACATCACGGAATCCCCAGATGGGATTTGTGCCGAATCATATATGAGGGCATTAACCCTACCACTAAACAGAGCCTTGAAGCCATGTGTCAAGGCAATTTTATGACCAAAGACGATGGGGAATCTTGGAAATACTTAGAAGATTTCGCCGAAAAATCTTTACAGTGGGAGAGTCAATCGTTTAGTGGTGGCAATAACTAATCGGATGTTTCCATAGGAGTTAGAGCTGAAATTTCAGTTATACACAAGAAACTCGAGACTATGGAAAATAAATTTTTTGTTGCCGCCTTAAATTAAATGTCACTCTCCAAAACTGTATGTGGATGATGTTCTGATCCTTCTCATTTGACGGAAGAATGTCCATTGAAATCCCCGTTTCAAGGTCATGAGCATACCAATGCTGCTTTTCAAAGACCTAGAAACGATCCATTTTCTTCCACTTATAATAAGAGTTGGAGGAATCACCCTAACTTTGCTTGGAACCAATCACAAACTCAAAACACGGTTCCAAATCAAAACAATTTCCAAAGGGTCCCTTCACCACAACAGCAACCACTTCAATTGAGTCAGCACCCCTTCCAAGCACAAAACTTTCAAAATCCGGTCAACACACCTGCACCGTCTAATCCTTTGCAGTTGACCGGTACTGATGAATTATCTTCATTCATGAACTTGCTTTGGACAATAAAGTCTTCCGTCGATAGAATCAAGAAAAACTCTGCCTCCCAAAGCGAGACTATTAAATCGATGGAAGAAGAAATTGCACGATTAAAAGCTGAAATGAGTGCAAGAAAGAAAGGGAAACTTCCAGCTCATTCTTTGCCCAATCCTGGCTATTCACGTCATGTGAATGCAATCACGTTGAGATCTGGAAGAGTGCTTGACAATCATGTTGGGGACGAGATTGATGACACTGAAAAATCTATCAATGATACCCCGGCTGAGACCTTTCCTTCCACTTCTACTTTTAATTCTAACCCCAGTTCTTCTGCCCCACCACCTTCTTCCGAGCCTATTCTCCGTTTTCCCCAAGGCTCGACACCTCAGCCCATCTCTTCAAGTACACCGAAAACGATCCCCACTCCTATTCTTAGATCGTTTCCACCTACACGATCTTCTCCAATGTTGGACCCTGACCTTATTGCTGAAGCTCCTTATCCAAATCGGTTAAGGGGAAACAGACCAAGTCCACAAATGGAGAAGATCACTGAAATCTTGAAACAGGTTAACATCAACATCCTTCTTCTAGATGCAATCCAACAAGTCCCCGCTTATGCGAAAACTCTTAAAGACTTGTGTACTAGAAAGAGGAAGACTTAAGTGCCCTAGAAGATATTCATGGCAAAGACAGTAGACACAGCCTTTCCCCAGTAATTACCGAGGAAACGTAAGGATCCTGAATATCCTATTATTTCCATTTCTATTGGGGAGAAACACATCAACCGTGCTCTACTAGACCTTGGCGCAAGTGTTAACCTGCTTCCTTTCTCGGTATACGAGCAGTTAGGGATCGGAGAGTTGAAACCAGCCCATTGCACTCTCCAGATGGCTGACCGATCAAGCACCAAACTTAGGGGTGAACTGGAGGATGTGTTAATAAAATTCGGGGAATTTGTATTCCCTATGTAGTTTATTGTAATTGATACACAACCTGTAGCGAACCCACGAAATCAAATTCCGGTGATTTTAGGTCGCCCCTTTTTGGCCACTTCCAATGCTATCATCAACTGTCATAATGGTTCTATGACCCTATCCTTCGAGAATAGGTCAATAGAGCTGAACATTTACAAGTTGTGAAGTGTACCCTCCGAACCTACTGCTCAGGTCTGTTCTGTCGACTTAATAGATGTCGACAGCAACGAATTTGATGATCCTCATGATACTGATCTAGACTCTTTTCATATGTTGTTGTTTGACCCAACTATGTATCATACACATACGGACTCTTCCACTGAGTTGTCCGGGTCAACAACTAACACTGATTATGAAACATTTCTAGAGTCTGAAGATCACCCCGTGCTTTGTGATGACATTATTCTCCGGGGTATTGATGGAACTTTTGAGGAGATCTTCGCTGATGAACTCGCATTTTTGAATGACACGGGTGTTGAGATGAATCATCTCCCAATCAATGAAATTGAACCTTCACCCCTTCTTTTGGACTGTAAAAAGAATGCGAGTAATCCATCACATACACTGCATCGTCTCTCCAAAACAAGACGCAAACACATTCTATTCCACCACTTGCCCTTTCCCCACTTCTTCTTCCACCAACCTGAGCACTACATTGATAAAATCTTCGAATGGTTGGTGTTGACCTTCGGTCTTAGCAAAGCTTGGCATCGACCAATAATTTTTGACCCCCTTCATGTGATTTTCAAAGATTAACATGGCTTAACTCAAGTTTGAGGGGGGGGGGGTATTTTCGGGCTCTTGAAAAGAAAATTTTTACAAATTTATGAGCCAAAAATAAGTTTGGGGGAGGATTTTCACTTAAATATTTTGCCCTCATTAATAAATTTCCTCGTAGGCTTACAGGTTTTTGAGATTTAGCGGATGGAAACAGTGAGGACACTGTTGAAAACAAGTTTGTGGGAGGTTTGTGCTTATTTTCGCATCATTTGCATATCACTTTGCATAAGCACAAAACATTTTCAAAACCTATAAAAATTTAAAAAAATTTAAAAGATAAAAATATTTAATATTTAAATATTTTGTACATAAATAAGATAATAAAAGATTAGATAGTGAAAAATTACATCCAAAAGATTAGAAAAATTTAAGAAAACAAAGAAAATTAGAAGTTTTCTTAAACGAACGAGTAATAAGTAGTTATGAGCCGTTGTCCTAAGGGTTAGTAAGATGAAGGAAGTCACTAATCTGAGGATAAAAATAAGTCTGAAAAATAGTTCCTATTTTGGAAGCCAAACATTTGAACATTGATACCCTACTATACGCACTTACACACGTCTTGAAACTCGGGATAGTAGAGGATACCTTGAAATGCTCTTGTTTAAAAGTCAAAGTATGAAGGAAAAAAGATAAATGAATAAAATATAAAATGGTGAAGAAAAAAATGAACACTGGTTTTGTTATCTCCAAGGCAGCAATAAAAAAAATATAGCGAGGGTGCCTCTTCACCTAGTGCCTTAGACCAACTGGTCTGGGAGTCACTGATAAGCCTTAAGTGGTGCAAGACGAGGAAATACACCAAATAAGCAAGCACATGAGTAATCAGTCGGTTAGTACCTCAAGAAGTATTAACGGTCGCATGAAAGTGTGCGAGCAAATTCATCTAAATATTCATTAGTTAAAAAGTACTGAGGCAGATGGACAAGAGTATGATAGCTTGAATTGAATTCTCCGAGTGTAGGGATGTCTCTTACACACACGTAGGGTTATATGATCGTTGTTTGGAAGAAAGATAGGAATGAAGAATAAAGACGATGTTTTATTGAGGGATGATGTGATTTCTAACATCTTTTCATGACTATTAAGATAGGGCTCATGACAACTGAAAAGCTAGCATAGTTGGAAACCCTAATTTTCAAAGTCTTTCTTTTACAATTCTTATCTTTAAATGTAATATTCACGGTCTTCCTTTTGTTATGGTATTTTGTGGGTGCAATCCGCTGAAAACCCTCAGGAGACAACACTCCTCCTACTAGGGACACCTAGAGGTTTAAAGGCTTGTTGAACGTGCTCAGTGCAATCGTGTTGCCTACGAAAGTGTGCTAGTTAGTTTTTCTTTTTCTTTATTTTCTCCTTCTCTTTTTAATAAAACAGTTCGCTCGAGACGACCGAAAATAAGTTTGGGGGAATTTGATCAGTCGAAAATAATGTATTTTTAACACGTCAATTTCCCTATAATTTGCACTCATCTAGAAGTGTTCGGTATTCATATTGCACATATTAGCAAAACAGTCATAAAATACCAGATTACCGGTGTTGTATACTAAAACCAGCATTTTAAGGGAAATTGAGTGTTTATCATGGCATCGCATCATTCTTGTGTAGCGCAACACTTGTTTCGAAGTCTGTGCAGGAAATTTCAGGAACCGAGCCAAAATTGTCAAAGTGCTGATAAAAAATACGCCAACTCCAAGACTTGAGATCTGGCAATAAACTAAAGAGAATTACAAGATTCAACACATCAGAAAATATCACTGAAGCCAACACAAAGCAATTGAGGAAAATGGAAGCACTAAGGCTTCTAAACGGCCGCGTATCCGCGGCCGGAGCAGGCTTGTGCGGCGGATCCGCGGCCGTCTTGACACGTCATCATAAAATCTCTACTCCATTATTCTTCTTTCATGGCCTACATCTCAGAAAGCTATGATAATTTCCAGAATTCTCCAGAGTCGTCTCCCAGATCAGCAAGCTCCCTGTTCAAGCTAACTTCCAAGCTTCTAAAGCAAGCTTCTCACTTAACAAACTAAACCTAGAAGCTTCCCCCTAACCTCCAAGCTTATGAAGGAAGCTAAAGCCTAACTAACTACTTCTAGAGGCTTCTACCTAACTACCTAGCTTACAAGGGAAGCTAACCTAATCCAAGCTTAAAAAGGAAGCTAACCATTCTTAAGGCTATAAAAGGAACCTAGGCTTCACTTTGAAAGGTTGTTGAAGGTTGTTCATTCTATCACCTCTTCCACCCACAAGTTGAGTGACACAACTTATGCCTCAAAACCCTAAATCCCCAATTCAAATTCCAAAGCCAAAATCAAAAACTTCGAGTACCAAATCAAGCTTGAAGCCTTCGATCCTTTAGAAAGCGACGCCGAACTTCATCGGAGCAAGAGATCCAAGTAGATCCGCGACTCAAGGAGACGAGCGAAGCCGAAATCGACGATCTAGTTCCTTCCTTTTGTAAATTTCAAGATAGTTGTAACGAATTTGTCGATAAATAAAGGTGAAATTCTTTTATCTTGCTTATCTTGTCAATTCAAGCATTATGATTCAATCTAGATTCTTGAATGTGTTCTTTGTGATGATGCTTGAGTAAAACTCCGCTCGTGGAGGAGTCGAATGAATCAATAGATGATGAAGTTGACGAATCTTGAACCATTTCTTAAGTTCTATAACGTTTGTAAATTCTTGAAAATCAAATGATTGATGATCTAGTTTCGACGCGAAATGCTTTCTTGATTATTTTCGCTCGGAACTAGAGATCAACGATCGATCATTTGATTTACCAGAAGCTAGTTTGTGAATGAAATTCATTGAAAAGACAAAGGATGAGATGAGGAAACTCGCAAGATCCTTAAACCTCAATAAATCGTCATCGATCTAGTATCAATTCGTTAATGAATAAGAAATCGTAATTGCTAGTCTTCTTCACATCTATAGATTTAATCGACTCCTACGAGCTTCACTTCAATTCTTGAAACTTAAATCGATTGGAATTCTATCACTTCTTGATTCTTGATTTTTAATGCTTTCTTGATTTTAGACTAGATCTAGATAACTCTCGAAATTCATTGATATAAATCTTGAATCGTTTTCTTTTTCTCTTCTCTTAAATTTTCAATTCAAACAAAACAAATACGAACAAATCTCACAATCCCTGTGGACGATCCGCACTTACTAACGCGCTATAAACGACACCGTTATTGATTGCGGTCAAATATTTTTGGTTTTTATTTCTACACAATTTTCTAACTACACACCGGAAATTCGAATCAATCATCACTCCCGGTGAAGGGATCTCGGGTCTTTCCTCATCGAATGAGCTGCGGGATATTTCACAAATACCTCTATTCAAAGCAAAAACTATAGAAGCAATCAAAAGACAAACCGAGTGGGTTGTAGCATCTGCTAGTTTCGCTAAAGAGGTCATTCCCGGTGAAGGGATCTCGGCTCTTTCCTTATCGAATAAAGTGCTGGATATTCTACAAGGAATACCGCTATGCAAAGCAAGAACTAGAGCTACAAGTTTTTAAACAAGTTTCTACAACATCTTTTAGGTTTCTTTTATTTCATTAATTCATTAATGAATTCCCATCAATTTTATGCTTCCTAAGCATCACAGAAGAAACGAAAGCAGCAAAATTTACTATATATCATATTAATAATATAGGCATTCGTCTCAGAACATATCAAGTGATCACATCACAAAATATCAGCAGCAGAAGAACATATATGAAATATTTGATATACTAGGAATTCCGTGTTTTATTTAAGCCAGTAAAAACGCGGATTCCACGGTCGTGATGAATAACCAAACCCACATCCTTAGACCCCTACGAGAACGACAAGCAATCCTCCCAATTCTAGAGTTAGGAGAGCCGGTCTCGACTCCTCGAGATGGTCTCCCACTGGACCCTAGAACCCGGTTACTTGTGCTCCCCGCACTGGGTCTATCCTAATGCGGAAAAGTAAATAATATACATCAATGGTGACATCATCCTCAACCCGGAAGTGCCTCAATAAAAGAATATTACATATAAGCTCTTACATGAATGAAAATGAAAACCCTCATCTCACATAAAAATCCCCGGCTATTCAAAACACGACGATCCAATATAATATATCACAGCAACACAGAACATCACATGTCATCAACGTAAGTAAATATGTGTATCCCCATTGTCGTTGACGTATAGCAACAAAACCGGCGATACACCACATATTACACTCACGGTCGCAGAAAAGAAAGTGAAAAACTATAACAGTTAGAATCCGCAACCACCTTAGACATCATAAACCTAACGCATCACATACATTGGATTTCATGCCCAACAAATGAATTCCTTAGACATCACATGCCTAACAATTATAAACCGCGCATTTTAGTCTCGATATTGAAAACACTTTCCAATAAACTGTCGGGTAATTCAAAAAGATTCCCGATAACCTGATCGAATGCTCGTCGGAAACTTTAGTAGAGGGCCACACCCCCCGATGCCGTCGATGAAGTGCACTAAGGCGGGACACCACAGCCGCGAGCACCCAAACAAAAGCTTTTGGCGACGGGTTTCTCCTACAGTCACTTGGTCGGGGCTTTGGGGCGTGGCTATCTAGTAAGGTTACCCGGTGAGTATCCGCGTACACTACGTAATTGCGATGGAATTTTGATGTAACATTTCAGAAAATATAAAATATTATTTTTGGAATTTAATATTAAAATAATATTTTCCCCAAAAACTGCCAATTTGCGAAATTGGGGTTTTCGGAAAAGGATATAAATATATACCAATAATTGTGAAATAATTGGGAATTAAAATGATTTATTCATTTAAAAATATATTTAAAGGATTTGGCATTTTTAGAATTTATTATATGCAGTTTAGATAAAAACCCGATTAGTGCACTACTAATCGTGATTAAGCCAAATCCGTATTGATAAAGTTTTCCATGGCCAGTGCACCATGTCATGAATTGTTTTTATTACATTTTATTTCTTATGTTGTTTTTGGGTATTTTGTGAGTTGGTTTGTTTTAAATAAAAAGGAAAGGAAAATGAGAAGGGTAATATTTGAGAGAGAGGGGTGAGAATAAGAGAGAAGAGAGAGGGGCTGCCTCATTTTACCTCCCTCGTCATTTTCTTCTTCTTCTTCTTCATCCCTTCCCTCCACCTTCACCCAATGATATCATCTCAAAATATTGATCCAAACCCTAAACCCTTTTCACTAAAATTGATCCCCTCTACACCCTTTACACATTGGACCAAGGAAAGTGGGATTTGGACAACATTGGCAAACTAGGGTTTTTCTTGAGTTGCCCAAATGAGGTAATTTCTCTATAATTAGTCTTGTATTTCATTTACTTTAGTATCCTTGCATGTTTAGAAGCGATATTGTGATGTTTAGTGAGGTTAGAAAATACCTAGTTAGAGTTTGAAGGAGTTGTGAGTTGTGATAGTGAAATTGAGGTTAGTAGAGGCCTTGCAACCCCTGTAGTGACTATTTTCTGGACTAAACCTGAGATTAAAACCCAGGAACACGAACTTAGAAACACCAACATCGGAATATTGTGAGAATTATGAGGGTATTTAGGAATCTGCTATAACCCGGGTGACCTGAAAAATATTTAGCGAAGCCAGAGAGTCATGCAGGCAACCTAGAAGCTAACCCCAAAACCTGAGACAATATGCTCATGTTTAGGCCGCCATTTTAATCATTTGGGCCGCAATTTGCGGCCTTGGTACTCCCAAATTGATTCGTGATTCGTCCATGGCTTCATTTTAGTCAAATTAGACCTACCCCATATGCAGAATTGCTTAATTTCACCTGGAACAAAAATCTGGGAGTGTTTTCTTGTGTTGATGCTTAGGTTTTGCAGCTATTTATGTTTTGGATTTTAGTATTTGTGTTTTGACTCGATGGTGTGGCGTTTGCACGTCAATCTCGAGGGTTGTTTGGCCATTCTTGCATGTGTAGACCATAGGCTTTAACCCATGTGTGATACGCGTGCCGTTTTGGTTTTCATGCATGATTTTGATTTATGATACTATATGTGATATGTAGGTACCCCCACATGGACTTCGAGACGACGAGGATGAGCGTGGCGCCATAGACTTCAGCAAGCGAGGATTAAGGTGAGTAAATTATATCTACGGGGGAAGTCGTGTGGATGGCGTATAGCACCCCCCGCAAAATTGTGAGAAATGATGGGATGTGATATATATACTTTTATATGTTAGTGTGTGATATGAACCTTAGCAAGAAAATCTTTAGGAGATTTGGGGTTAGTGTTAGCAAGAATTGAAGAAAGGACTTTAGGCGATTTCTCAGTCGTGAAACCCTAGAGTAAAGATTTGCATACACGCACGTATACATACTCGCATACATTTACTTCCTTGTGCATATTGGGGATATATATATATATTGGTATTCATATGCTTTGATGATGAGAATGTTATATGATACTTGGGAATGAGTCGATCTGATCGGGCATAATGTCATGAGGTATTTAAAATGTGACCGAGATATGTCATGATGTTATAGCGGATCGTTGGACGACGATACCATGTGGACGATGATATATATATATATATATATGATTGTTGACATATGATCGAGATATGAGATGAGATAAGTTATGATATTTATAATGGATCTCTTGGGCTATGTATGCTTCTATGTGATAATATGTGTGGATGACATCGGATTGTAGGAGACATTAAATCAGTAGCCAGATCATGATATTGGTGATGATATTAGTAGTGTACTATGTTGGAGATAGTGCCCTCTAAGTCAATTATTGGATCGCAGATACGTGATTGCAATGATTGAGGGAAGACCTATACGGACATGACTGTCTTACTCGAGATGATAGTATGCTATCTGGTTTGTCTTTATCATCGTATACATGCTTTGTAAGTGCACGGCGGCGCCCCGGCCGTTAATCCGACGCCGGAATGCGGAAGCGGTGATTTACTTTAACTTTTTAAACCGGCACCACCGCGCACTATAAACCCGGATAGTGCCATTAATCTAGTCCTAGCTATCACGAAAGGGGGTAGAGAGATATACCAAGCGATCCGTGTCCTTCGGTCTTCTCGTCGTCATCGCGATCTCCCCGCAGAATCTCCGGTCTCCACCAAGTCGCCGGAAGGGCACCACGTCGCCGGCTTCTTTTACGGGCTCGCACCTCTGGACCGAGGCAACTCGGGCATGAAGTTGGCGAGTCGACGTGCCCAAGGTTTGCTGTAGAATGTGTGTAGTGCTCTGTCTCATTTTGGGTTGTAGGAGGTTGCCATTTTGGTGGAGGAAATGAAGTGGTGGAATTTTGTGATGAACTTGGGATTTTAGCAAGCATGAAGAGCAAAAATCCCCACTACCAAAAATTGGACAGCCCCTACATGGCTTGGCCGGCCATGACAAGGTGAGGTGAAAAGAGTGGGAGAATGAGGGAGAGTCTCACAAGAATAATGCAAGAGAGAGAGATCAAAAATGTTATCATGAAAGGAAATGATCACCAAAACAAACCCACACTCCACCAACCATCATCATCACTCCAAAGTCAAGCTATCATGAACCATCATGAACAAAGGAAAGTCAAGGATGGTAGAATCATCATGAAACAACATGATGCAAATAACACCCTCCACAAATGCTTATTTGCACAATTGCAAATAAGCCCTCCTCCACCAATCTTCAGCCAATGAAAGATACAAAGAAATATGGCTGAAACGGAAAACAAACTGGCAACTCCAAAAAACTGATCCCGTAATAAATTACAGGAAAACCCGCTACTGTATATACATACCCGCATTTGTATTCCGACCGAAATACAAATGCAATGAGACAAAATCTACACAGTACTATACTAGGATCCGTCTTAAACCAAAGCCGACTAGTATTATCCGTCCGATCCTGATCCGTGCAATACCGCACGTATCTGATCGAACCCTGCCATATATCCATACGGCCTCTAGTACTAACCGTTCGATCCTGATCCGTGCAATACCGCACGTATCTGATCGAACCCTGCCATATCTCCATACAGCCTCTACAGCTTTTCGCCCGAAACTTTAGTAACTGAATGTGGGGGACTCTAAAGACTCGTCAATACAATGGCTATGGATTTAACTACTAGCACGTCAGAGGTATTAGCCATACGTGACGGGCTACCAGCTATTGACCAAAAGGGACGTCGATGAGCGAAATCATCCTGACACCCGACTAAGCCTGTCAGTGACAATATCCGTACAGTCCGGTCCGTTCGTCTATGAGCATCGCATGGCGGGCCTAGGGGGTTGGTAAAAGTCAGACCCCCAAAAGCGGTACAAGTCGTGTCGGAGTGTAGCCCAGAACACCCTGAGATACTTCTGGAATACCTACCAGTAAATCTCCTGCCTTGGCTAAGGACTTCGTGTAATGGCTCTCCTAGACACAGCGCGACCTCACCCCCAATACCAGGAGAGACGAACCCCTGCAGATCCGCTCACTGCCTCCATGTGGCTCGGGACTGTACCAACTAAAACCTGTTTGCACGTCTCCTTTGAGCGTGGTAGGGTAGTAATCAAAGTACAGTGGGAACTCACACGAGACAAATGACGATCCTCAGGTCGATGAACTAACCTGTACACATGTCACCAGGGAACTGCTATCTGACGTCAGGTATAAGACCAACTAGCATGTTCCCGGCGAGTCCTGTCCGGTGTACTCATAACCCAATGAGCACCTGTATACATCTTAGGTGATCCAACTTACACCATTGGCTTGTAAGACCGGCCACCGCCCCTCGTCGGGGTCTCGACTGTATACACTAGTCTACTCTGGAGTATCGATGCCCTGTCTCGAAACTCCCAGGACTAGGGACCTTTTAAGGATGTGCTTATAGACTACCAGCTCCCATGTATATGATCGCCCTCATACTGTTGGCAGTCAAGCAAGAATCCTAGGGGCTCTATCAAAGTGCAATAGTGACCTGTCAGGTCACCTAAAGCAGTACACGATGATAAAGATAAACCAGATAGCATACTATCATCTTGAGTAAGACTGTCGTACCGGGATAGGTCCTCCCTCAATCATTGCAACCACGTGCCTGTGATCCAATAATTGACTCTGAGGGCACTATCTCCAACAATCTCCCACTTGCACTCAAGGCTAATTATTGCGATGTCGCATACTCACAGCCCGTGTGATACCGAAACACCCAACTCCTCTACTAGTCAGTCTCACAAAGCTCGTTTGCGAAACTATTGCATTCGAGGAATAGCCTCAGTGAGTGGATCCACTTTGATGTTTCTTTCTATGTCTCTCTATAATCTCAAGTTCGCGGAGAAACCCATCTCCCAAAATGAGCAATACCTGTCTTAGAATATGTCTGGATGTCTGATGGGACCTAGCTCATAAGTGAACTCCAAATCCAAACTTCTTAGACTGTATCGTCAACTGAACTTAATCAGTATCCTGCGCCATGCCTCCCTCAGTATTGCCTTGGATCACCTGTCCAAAATAATTCCCCTCGTCAGAAGAAAAAACTATAACTTTGACAACCTCCTTGTCGTCCAGGTCACCTTGGAAGCCTGGAATGATAACTGTGTCCCGAATGAGGCTGTCGTTATCATATCCCTAGAACATTCACTTATGTTCTAAAACTTCTTCCGACTGTTTCTCTACGATAGGAACAATGTCAACTTATTGCATCTAGTGCAAGAACAACATCTGGTGTGGTACTTGATATCTTATGATTGACTTAATTGCCTGAGCAAGTGATCTGCCAATCATGCACATCCCTCTCCCCTTTAGTATGTAAGACACCTTTAGAGAGGGTGACTCCATCACCTGCAGGTACACTACCGTACCAGGAGTCGTCCATTCTAAATACTATTAGAATGCTGTCTAAGTACCCAGATTGGGAAACCACCCAAATCTAGATCTAGTAACCAGTATGTCTGATATAATGTCCAAGTCCCATGTGGAGAAACCACTGTGTGACGACCAAAGTATAACCGATCGTAGTATAGGAATATCACTTCCTCCTCTGTGTTTGTCATCCAAATACCATGACATCACACCCTACTACCTTCTCAATAGATCCATCCCCTATTCTGATGAAGTCAAACCAATGACTGTCACATCAGAAATTGATGATCTATCTCCGCTACATCTGCTTTAGTCTATAAATAGGCATAAGCCACCTGTCCACCAATGCTTCCGCTGCTCCCACTGACTACGACAACCCTCTGGCAGAGTCATATAAACGTACACTTCTAAAGCAAGTTTAGAACGACGCTATACTCATCCTCCTGCCGGGTCTCACAGTCTGGAACAACAGCAATGGCAAGTGTGGGTAAACAAGAACCTCCCTGTCACCATCCGTGAGGCTACCGGAGTACCTCTCGGGTGCCTGAGGTTACCTTCCTTATCTGCGGAGTGGCCAATGGAATGTCAATCCAGATTGAACCTTTATGTTCCTTATCAAATCTTCAGTAATCGTTTGCGGTTCTGGAATCACTTCCAGTTCTACCATACTCCCACTACTGTTTTCTGAAAAAATCCATTTTTAATAAAAACTGTGGCGAGTCAAGAACAATATCACTATTGATCTTCCATATGGTAGAAAATCAACCCTCGTCATAGCCTGGGTCAACCCACAAACAACCATTACAGAAACGTGCCTTGAGTTATCCAGAGTCTGGTTTTAAGCATAGGCCGGACAACTCCCCGTACCTTAACATCGTTAAGATATGAACTGTTCTATATCCAATATAGAACCAGGGGCACTGATTTAATTGAACCAGATTCAAATCCTACAGCTGTCTCCAGTGCATGTCAACTAAATGGAAAGAGGCCGATCAGCGTTATTCAACTTAGGAATTCTTCCAATTATGAGTAACCTGAAAGAGAAGCAAGTTCTCTTAGTTATAACTATCAAGTGAATACCATACACAAGTATCTACATCTTCGATCACTTTGAAGAATCCCGATACTTGCAATACCTGGTTCTCTACTTTATTCAAATACCTATAACTTCTCAAAATTCGGACCCTGTGTTTCCACGAAACACCTATCTAAAAACTAGAAAAGTCATAAGTAAACCGAATATAGTACGAGGACCAACCCTTCTGTCCTGATGGACCCTGGACAACATACAATACTCTGTATAAGTCCCTTGAGTCTGATAACTCACTCCTTGTGTGTTGCAGGTTGAAAACTGTACTTATGGTTAAGAAGAATTACACCGCTGTTTAATGCTCCTTACCTAACCATCCACTGATATAGGTAAATGTCGTAGACATAATTTCAAAAAGGTATATCTCACTCTATGAAAATAGTCGTAAAGATATATCAATTTGAAATTGGTGCACAACAACGGATATTCAAAACCAAATATTTGCCGTCCGGCAAACAACCCAGGTGACTTCCTCAAATATCACCGATTACAACGAATCCCGATATAATGAGGATGATCACCTAATTCCCAATAACTTACTCACATTCATCATCTGTAAAGCCATACAGATGTGAGAATCATACCTGGTAAATACATACCCTGAAGCAAGTGTCTAACTGGGAAATCAGTTTTCCTTTAACAGTACACAGTGAAACTGAAACATTGAAATGTTTCGATGGGGTATCCTGGTAATTCCTAGTAATGCCTCTTCCATAATCCATATTCACAACTGTAACCGTGTAATTCTTTGCCATCTTTCCAAACCCCTTTATATGTCTTTAATCTTTACCTTCTATACACCCCTTTAGGCCAAATGGTTTTCTTCCTTCCCTACCGTTCGGCACCAGCCTATGGTTTGGAAGAAGACTGTCCAAGAAGCATAATGGGTGTACTATCTTAATCCTAGGAGCACTCGCAATGCGAGAGAAGGTGAAGATAAAAGACAACCGAATAAATCTTATTCCTATTTCTCCTGAACCAGAATCCATCCCCGAACTGGAACAAGTTCCTTTCGAGTTCGTATATAACCATACGATGGAGTATCCAATAAACTGTGGATCTTTGTAGTGATACGGAGTGTCCTGGAGAAATACCAAGGTGATTTAGGATTGGCGAAGAAATACTTGGTATGGTCGTGAATAGCAGTCGCAATTTACTTTGCCCTCTTACTAATCCCTTGCTTTGTCTTAACTTAATACCTTCTGCACACCATCGTTATGCTAATTGGTTTTCTTCATTCCCCACCGTTCGGCACCAGCCTAAGGTTTGGAAGAAGACTATCCAATTTGCGTAATAGGTGTACTATCTCCTAAACCAAGGAGTACTCGCAACTTGAGAGAAGGAAAAAGGAAAAGACAACTGAATAGTCCTATTCGTTTTCTCCAGAACCGGAAACCATCCTCGAATAAATTCCTTCGAGTTCGTATCTAACCATACGATGGTTTTGTCCAATGGAAGTGGACGTTCATAGTAATACGGGGTGTCCTGGAGAAAAGGGTAAAAGTAGGAGTGGCAATGAGGTTCGCAACTCTGACAATCCAAAAGCCAGTGTTAAGAAGGTTTGGTCAACTTGGTCACTGAGTCATAGTCTTAGGGTCGGGTCAATGGTCGCTGCCAAAGAGAGAGAGAAAAGAAACACTCGGCGTACTCTCTAACCTAGATCAGAATGGTTACCAATTTATCTAATCTGGAAACCTCCCACTATTACCTCAAATTCCCTCCAAACCTGAAAGAAGAATTAGTCGGGGTCACCCAAGGAGTAAACTAACTCATCAGTGGGAATCGGGATCCAACTATTATCGCATGATAACGTGACGGAATCCGCTCACGTCATCATACTCCAGAAGGTATGCGCATATCTGGCAAGTTTCAGTTTCTTTAGAAACTCCCGATGTAGATTTTTGCCCCATGCTCTTATGACCTTGACTTTGGCCAACAAATCATAAGTCACATGTCAAGTTCTACCCGTCATTCTCCAGGTTAATTTGAGCCCACCCGCACAAGCCCTTGACTTTGGCCAACAAGGCTATACGACTGCCCCAAACCAACGCATCTATCTATGCTACATATGAATACCCAACAGCTATCAAAAATTGTGCCTTGACTTTGGCCAACAAACACAGGTTGAATACTATTGACCACCCATATGAAACGACGGAGGGCTACGAATGGTTTCTGGCGAAAAACTTTAACGTAATGAACTTGATATCGTTGAAAGAACATGATAGCTTTTAAAAAATATAGTGACGAAAACCTTTGCTAAAGAGGTCACTCCCGGTGAAGGGATCTCGGCTCTTTCCCCGTAGAATGAGGTGCAGGATATTCCAACTGAATACCACGATGCAAAGCAAAAGTAATCGGCTATAGTGAAGTTATTTCCCTGACGCAAACTTTTGTCCAAGGGGTCACTCCCGGTGAAGGGATCTCGGCCTTTGCCTCGTCGACTGAGGAGCAGGATATTCCAACTGAATACCACGATGCAAAACAAAAGAGAACGTCCTTGCAATAACAGCTTTTTGGAAAGTGTTCCAACAACATCAGAATAGGTTTGTTTTTAACTTGCATTGATCCGAATCAACGCAGTCCCATCAATTGATCACACCAATAAAGAACGAAAATAATGATGTACGTATATGCCATCCGCATTCGCCACTGGGTCCCGTCATTACCCGTTAGGTTACTTAACTAACAACAGAGCGGGGACTGGACTAGCGCGGATGCAAAACATATACAACATCTACTAGTATATATATGAATATATAATTTTTCGTTCAAGGCGTGATAAAATGCAACATCACAGAAATGTACAGCATCACAGAACAATACAGATATCTGGGATCCGTGGGTTTCACAGAGCCACTACTGAAACCCGACGTTCCCCTGGTCGTGTGGATAGCCTTTGCAATGAAATCCTAGATCCCTACGGGCGAAGCAAGTTACCCGCCAAAACCTGAAGCGAGGCAGCCCCCTTCAGCAACGTGAATGGACCACCCGGCACTTCACGGAATCCGGTAACTTGGGCACCCCTCCTGGGTCAACCTGTACCCCCTACGAGTGTGGCGAATAGCCTGCCAATTCTAGAGTGAAGCCCCCTCCGTCCCAATGCCATGAGATGCGGGCTTGTTGCCTTCTAGAATCCGGCTATCCGTGCACCCCACCTTGGGGTAATCCTAGTACAGAAAGTAAAATATACATACAACGGGTACATCGACCGCAACCTGGTCGTGCCCCAAAATAATAATACAAACAGGCAGTGACGGCAGTCCACATGTCGGACGCTCTCCCCGCAATATCAAATGTACATAATACAACAAACTCTGTACTACCATTGCATCCAGGCTATCCCCACGACCAATCCGCAACATCACAGCATAACACAGAACATCCTCGTGAATGTCACGTTCGCAAATCCGTCTAACCGGGCTATAGCAGTTAGACAGGATTTACCGATCAAGTGACATTCACGGTCGCAGATATAATGTAAATACTGTGAACTAATGTGTTTAAAACATTCAATCGATCAAATATTACCAAGTGGGCCCCAAGCATTACTGTAGCACATAACGAAATCTGGGCCCAAAAAATAACATTCCAAAAACCCTATTTTCCATTCTGGAGCTCTCTGTAAAATTTTGGTGCCATGAACAGTCTAGAGTGCGGCGGAACCGCGGCCCAAGCATGGGTTTGGCCGCGGTTCCGCGGTGGAAATGTGGGATCATGCAACCAAAATTTAACAGAATACTTAGAACTCTCTGCACATCATTCTGCAACATACTGAAAAATTTTTGGAGCCAAAAAAATTTCGACAGAAATTGATGCTATTTGAAAATGCAGTTTTGGAATTTTGTTCGATCGGAAACATAAACACATTAGACCAAGCTAGACTAGGTTAATGGCGATGCTCTGATACCACTGTAAGTGCACGGCGGCGCCCCGGCCGTCAATCCGACGCCGTAATGCGGAAGCGGTGATTTACTTTGATTTTTCAAACCGGCACCACCGCGCACTATAAACACGGATAGTGCCATTAATCTAGTCCTAGCTATCAAGAGAGGGGGTAGAGAGATATACTAAGCGATCCGTGTCCTTCGGTCTTCTCGTCGTCATCCCGATCTTCCCGCGGAATCTCCGGTCTCCACCAAGTCGCCGGAAGGGCACCACGTCGCCGGCTTCTTTTACGGGCTCCCACCTCTGGACCGAGGCAACTCGGGCACGAAGTTGGCGAGTCGACATGCCCAAGGTTTGCTGTAGAATGTGTGTAGTGCTCTGTCTCATTTGGGGTTGTAGGAGGTTTCCATTTTGGTGGAGGAAATGAAGTGGTGGAATTTTGTGATGAACTTGGGATTTTAGCAAGCATGAAGAGCAAAAATCCCTACTACCAAAATTTGGACAGCCCCTACATGGCTTGGCCGGCCATGACAAGGTGAGGAGAAGAGAGTGGGAGAATGAGGGAGTGTCTCACAAGAATAATGCAAGAGAGAGAGATCAAAAATGTTATCATGAAAGGAAATGATCACCAAAACAAACCCACACTCCACCAACCATCATCATCACTCCAAAGTCAAGCTATCATGAACCATCATGAACAAAGGAAAGTCAAGGCTGGTAGAATCATCATGAAACAACAAGATGCAAATAATACCCTCCACAAATGCTTATTTGAACAATTGCAAATAAGCCCTCCTCCACCAATCTTCAGCCAATGAAAGATATAAAGAAATATGGCTGAAACGGAAAGCAAACTGGCAACTCCAAAAAACTGATCCCGTAATAAATTACAGGAAAACCCCGCTACTGTATATACATACCCGCATTTGTATTCCGACCGAAATACAAATGCAATGAGACAAAATCTACACAGTACTATACTAGGATCCGGCTTAAACCAAAGCCGGCTAGTATTATCCGTCCGATCCTGATCCGTACAATACCGCACGTATCTGATCGAACCCTGCCATATATCCATACGGCCTCTAGTACTAACCGTCCGATCCTGATCCGTGCAATACCGCACGTATCTGATCGAACCCTGCCATATCTCCATACGGCCTCTACAGCTTTTCGCCCGAAACTTAAGTAACTGAATGTGGGGGACTTTAAAGACTCGTCAATACTATGGCTGTGGATTTAACCACTAGCACGTCAGAGGTATTAGCCATACGTGACGGGCTACCAGCTATTGACCAAAAGGGACGTTGATGAGCGAACTAATCCTGACACCCTACTGAGCCTGTCAGTGACAATATCCGTACAGTTCGGTCCGTTCGTCTATGAGCATCGCATGGTGAGCCTAGGGGGTTGGTAAAAGTCAGACCCCCAAAAGCGGTACAAGTCGTGTCGGAGTGTAACCCAGAACACCCTGAGATACTACTGGAATACCTACCAGTAAATCTCCTGCCTTGTCCAAGGACTTCGTGTAATGGCTCTCCTAGACACAGCGCGACCTCACCTCCAATACCGGGAGAGACAAACCTCTGCAGATCCACTCACTGCGTCCATGTGGCTCTGGACTGTACCCAACTAAAACAAGTTTGCACGTCTCCTTTGAGCGTGGTAGGGTAGTAATCAAAGTACAGTGGGAACTCACACGAGACAAATGACGATCCTCGGGTCGATGAACTAACCTGTACACATGCCACCAGAGAACTGCTATCTGACGTCAGGTATAAGACCAACTAGCATGTTCCCAGCGAGTCCTGTCCGGTGTACTCATAACCCAATGAGCACCTGTATACATCTTAGGTGATCCAACTTACACCAGTGGCTTGTGAGACCGGCCACCGCCCCTCGTCGGGGTCTCGACTGTATACACTAGTCTACTCTGGAGTATCGATGCCCTGTCTCGAAACTCCCACGACTAGGGACCTTTTAAGGATGTGCTTATAGACTACCATCTCCTACGTATATGATCGCCCTCATACTGTTGGCAGTCAAGCAAGAATCCTAGGGGCTCTATCAACGTGCAATAGTGACCTGTCAGGTCACCTAAAGCAGTACACGATGATAAAGATAAACCAGATAGCATACTATCATCTTGAGTAAGACTGTCCTACCGGGATAGGTCCTCCCTCAATCATTGCAACCACGTGCCTGTGATCCAATAATTGACTCTGAGGGCACTATCTCCAACATGCTTTAGTTCACTATTGCATGTTGATAGAGCCCATAGGATTCTTGCTTGACTGCCAGCAGTATGATGGCGATCATATACGTGGGAGCTGGGGTCTGTAAGCACATCCTTAAAAGTGTCCCTAGTCATGGGAGTTTCGAGACAGGGCATCGATACTCCAGAGTAGACTAGTGTATATAGTCGAGACCCCGACGAGGGGCAAGGGCCGATCTCACAAGCCATTGGTGTCAGTTGGTTCACCTAAGATGTATACAGGTGCTCATTGGGTTATGAGTACACCGGACAGGACTTGCCGGGAACATGCTAGTTGGTATTATACATATCGTCAGATAGCAGTTCCCTGGTGACATGTGTACAGGTTAGTTTGTCGACCTAAGATCGTCATTTGTCTCGTATGAATTCCCACTGTGCTTTGATTTCTACCCTACCATGCTCAAAGGAGACGTGCAAACAGGTATTTTTTGGGTACAGTCCAGAGCCACATGGAGGCAGTGAGCGGATCGTCGAGGATTCGTCTCTCCCGGTATTGGGGGTTGATGTCGCACAGTGCACGGGTGGCCATCACTAGAAATCCTCGGCCGAGGTAGTGGAGAATTACTGATTTGGATCAGTTGATTCTCAGATGTGGTGATGGGCTTCATGCCGACACGATTTATCGTGTTATTAGGGGTCTGAATTTATCCACCCCCTAGACTCAATATGCGATACTCTTTAGACGAACGAACCGGAATGTACGGATATTGTCACTGTCATGCTCAGTAGGGTTTATGGATGAGTTCGCTCGTCAGCTTCCCTTCCAATCAATACATAGGCAACCGATACGTACAACTTGTACCTCTGACGTGCTAGTGGTTATACCCAGTGCCAGTGTGTTGATGAGTCATTAGAGTCCCCCACAGACCGTTTCCCAAGTTTGGGCGAAACGTTGTAGAAGCCGTATGGTTTTATGGAAGGGTTCGGAAAATGCACGTGCGTTTTCGCACGTGTCATTTTTCGGGCAGATAATACTGGTAGGCTTTGGTTTAAGCCGGATCCCAGTATTATACTGTGTAAATATAATATCTTTGTCTCAGTTGCATTTGTATTCGGTCGTAATACAAATGCGGGTATGTTTATACTGATACGGGGTTATCCTGAAATTCGTTTCGGGATCACTTTTGGAAGTTGCCAGTTTCTAGTTTTCTATCGGCCGTATTTAACATTCGGTTAAATACGGATTTATCTTTTCTTGTGGTGTGTCATTGTGTGGAAGGTTCTAGATATGGTGACAAGGCTTGGTGATTCATTGGTTGCATTAAATGGATGATGACTATGTTAGTGAGTCATTATTGCATTTAATGGTGTTTAGTGATGTGTTAAGGTGACTCATTCTTTTCATGATTGATCTTTATCTTGTGGTCCCCTTCCCCTCTCCTACACTCACCTCACTTGCTCCATAAAAGTGGCAGGCCTCTCTCTTATGAATTATGGTTGTTAATTTGGCAAAACATGATAGATATTTGCTTCATGGAAATTAGATAGAAAAGTTTCTCATTTCATTTCGATTCAAAAGGCAACTTTATTAACCGTTCGTCCATAGCTTTGGACGTAACGAGACAAAGTGTTATACTCATTCTCTATATTAATCTTGGTCATCTCTTTTAGCAAACTTGATGATTGAGTTGCCTCGGTTCAGAGGCGGGAGCCCGTTTAAAGATCCATCGACGTGGTGCCACCTGGACAAGAAGACTAGAGATTCAGGAAATCGGAGCAGCCGCAACAAAGCATGGGATGATGGTTGAAGACCGAAGGACTCGGATCGTTCGGTATAACATTTCTACCCACTTTGTAGTTTGTTAGTTTAGCTTTAATGGCAGATCCAGGTTATAGTACGCGATAGCGCCAGTTGTAAAAGTTTTTGTTCCGCATTTGGCGTCAGTTAGACGGCCGGGGCACTACCGTGTACTTACAGTAGTATCAGAGCCTCACCATTAAGCTATACTAACTTAAGCTAACGGGTTTAAAAGATCGATCGAACGGAATTTCCGAAACTACAATTTTCTGCATTAAAGTTTCTGTCGATTTTTAAAAGGGTCTAAAAATTATTTTGAGCATCACAGAAAAACAAGCAGGCTTTTATAAGAATACTGGTGAAATTTAGTGGCCCAACTCAACAGTAACGCCGCGGATCCACGGCCCAAACAAGGGTTTGGCCGCGGATCCGCCGCCGTTTTGTGAGATTGGTACTCCAATTTTCTACAGTAGCTTCTATACAGTGAATTGTGGTTTCTAAAATGTTTCTTTTGGGCCCATATTTGGTTACTGTACAGCAGAAGTTCGTGGGGCCCACTTCGGGAAGTTTAGTCGATCAAAATTTTAAACTTGTTAGTATGCAGTATTTACATTATATCGCCGACCGAGAATGTCATTTGAGCGGTAAACCGCGTCTAATTGCTATAGTTCTTTTAGACGGGTTTGCGAACGTGACATTCGCGTTGATGTTCTGTGTTGTGCTGTGATGTTGTAGATTTGTCGTGGTGGATAGCAGGGTGCAATGATAGTGCAGTTTGGATTTATTTGTACATTTGATATTGCTGGGCGAGCGTCCAACATGTGGACTGCCATCACTGCCTGTTGTATAATATTCTTTTGGGGCACGACCGGGTTGAAGTCGATGTACCCGTTGTACATATTTTATTTTCTGTACTAGGTTTACCCCGCGACGGGGTGCATGGATAGCCGGGTTCTGGAGAGCAACGGGTCCGTATCTCATGGTTTTGAGAGGCAGAGGGTCCTCACTCTAGAATTGGCAGGCTATTCGCCGCACTCATAGGGGGTACAGGTTGACCCAAGGAGGGGTGCTCAAGTTACCGGATTCCGTGAAGTGCCGGGTGGTCCATTCATTTTGCTGTAGGGGGCTGCCTCACTTCAGGTTTTGGCGGGTAACTTGTCGCACCCGTAGGGGTCTAGGTTTCATTGTATAGGATATCCACACGACCAGAGGAACGTCGGGTTTCAGTAGCGGCTCTGTGAAACCCGGGGATCCCAGATTATCTGTATTGTTCTGTGATGCTGATTACTTTTTCTGTAATGTTGCATATTGAGCAATTATTGTATATTGGTATATATACTATTAGATGTTGTATATGTTTTGCACCCGCACTAGTCCAGTCCCCACTCTGTCGTTAGTTAAGTAACCTAACGGGTGATGACGGGACCCTGTAGCGAATGCAGATGGCATATACGTACATTTTATTTTTCGTTCTTTTCTGGTGTGATTGATTGATGGGACTGCATTGATTCTTATCAATGCAAGGATAAAACAAACCTATATTTGATGTTGTTGGAACCAATTTAAAAAGTGTTATTACAAAGATGTTTCCTTTTGTTTTGCATAGCGGTATTCAGTTAGAATATCCTGCACCTCATTCGACGAGGCAAGGGCCGAGATCCCTTCACCGGGAGTGACCCCTTGGGCAGAAGTTTACGTCAGGGTAATAACTTTACTATAGTTGATTACAAGTTGCTTTGCATCGCGATATTCAGATAGAATATCCTGCACCTCATTCCATGAGGAAAGAGCCGAGATCCCTTCACCGGGAGTGACCTCTTTAGCAAAAGGTTTTCGCCACTATATTTTTATAAAAAGCTATCAGGTTCCTTCAACGAGATCAAGTTCATTACGTTAAAGGTTTTTCGCCAAAAACCAGCCGTAGCCCTCCGTCATTTCTTTTGGGTATTCAGTAGTATTCAAGCTATGTATTTTGGCCAAAGTCAAGGCATAGTGTTTGGTAGCTGCTGGGTATTCATTTGTTGCATAGATAGATGAGTTGGTTTGGGACAGTCATTCTGCCATTTTGGCCAAAGTCAAGGGCATGTGCGGGTGGGTTCAAATTGACCTGGATAGTGACGGGTAGAACTTGGTATGTGACTTATGACATTTTGACCAAAGCCAGGGTCATAAGAGCATGGGGCAAAAATCACATCGGGAGTTTCAAACATACTGAAACTTGCCAGGCATGCGCATACCTTATGGAGTGTGATAACTTGAGTGGCTTCCATCACGTTATCATGCGATGATAGTTGGATCCCGATTCTCACTGATGAGTTAGTTTACTCTTCGGGTGATCCCGACTAATTCTTCTTTCAGGTTTGGAGGAGAATTTGAGATTACAGTGGGAGGTTTCCTGATTAGATAAAGTGATAACCATTCTGATCTAGGTTAGAGTGCACGCAGAGTGTTTCTTTTCTCTCTTTCTCTTTGGCAGCGACCTTTGACCGACCCTAGACTATGACTCAGTGACCAAGTTGACCGAACCTTCTTAAAATACTGGCTTTTGGATTGTCTATAGTTGCATAAGCCATTCCAACTCCTTCTTTTACCCTTTGTATTTCTCAGAACACCCCGTATTACTACGGACAGCCACTTCCATTGGATAGATCCATCATATGGTTATATATGAACTCGAAGGAACTTCTTCGAGGATGGATCCAGGTTCAGGAGAAATAGAATTGGTTTATTCAGTTGTCTTTTATTATCACCTTCTCTCAGGTTGCGAGGACTCCTTAGTTTAGGAGAGTACACCTATTACGCTTATTGGATAGTCTTATTCCAAACCATAGGCTGGTGCCGAAAGGTATGGAATGAAGAAAACCAATTAGCCTAAGTAGGGTGTGTAGAAGGTAATATGTAAAGACAAAATAAAGGGATTAGAAAGAGAGCAAAGTAAATTGCGACTGTTATCATTCACGACCAAACCGCGTACTTCATCTCCACTCCTATTTCACCTTTAATAGAATAAGGTATTATTCAGTTATCTTTTATTATCACCTTCTCTCAAGTTGCGAGTACTCCTAGGTTTAGGACGGTACACCTATTATGCTTACTGGATAGTCTTCTTCCAAACCATAGGCTGGTGCCAAACGGTAGGGAAGGAAGAAAACCACTTAGCCTAACGATGGTGTACAGAAGGTAATGAATAAAGACAAATAAAAGGGATTTGGAGAGATGGCAATGAAATATACGGTTAAAGTCATGAATTGGATTATGGAAGAGACATTACTAGGAATACCAGGATACCCCTACGAAACATTTTCTTGTTTCAGTGCATTGTTAAAGGAAAATTCATTTCCAGATTAGATACTTACTCCAGGGTATGTATTTACCAGGTTTTATTCACATATCTGTATGGTTTTACAGATGATGAGTGGGAGTAGGTTATTGGGAATAAGGTGGTCATCCTCATTATATCGGAATTCGTTGTAATTGGTGATATTTGAGGAAGTCGCCTGAGTTTTTGCCAGACGGCATGTATTTGGTTTTGAGTATCCGTTGTTGTGCACCAATTTCAAAATGATATATCGGTATGTTTATTTTTATAAAGTGAGATATAAATTTTTGAGATTATGTCCGTGACATTTACCTATATCAGATACGATTTGGTAAGGAGCATTGAACAACGGAGTAGTTCTTAACCATAAGTACAGTTTTCAACCTACGACGCACATGTTTTTGAGTTATTCAACTCAGCGGACTTATTCAGAGTATTGTATGTTGTCTAGTGTCCGTCAGGACAAAAGGGTAGGTCCTCGTACTATGTTCTGTTTATTTATGACTTCTCTAGTTTTTAGATAAGTGTTTCGTAGAAAAACAAGGTCTAAGTTTTGAAAAGTTGTGGGTATAAGAATAAAGTAAAGAACCAAATGTCGCAAGTATCGGGATTCTTCCAAGAGATCGAAGATGTAGATTCTTGTGATTGGTATTCAGTTGATAATAATGGTTTTGAGAAACCTGTTTCTCTTTCAGGTTACTCAGATGTAACATTTTCAAAAATACAAAATATTAATTTTGGGAATTTTTATAATTTAATATTATTTTATTGATTATTTTAATATTAAATGCAAATAAATAGGAAAAATGTTAGAAAAATTATGAAAAATTATGGAAAATTCTAAAATAGGGTAAATTAGTGAATTATGACATTTTTAAGTTTTTGTGATTAGTTTGACACTAATTTAGTGCTAATCGCGATTAAAATCGCTAATCGGTTTTTTTGGCAATTTTGCGCAAAAGTTGCACATACCACTTTTTTCTACACTTGTGCATTTTCTAGCCATGGTTTCTTTTGAGATTACTATTGGTATGAGAAGGTTTGGAATTAAAGAAAATGAAAAGAAAAGAAAAGGAAAGAGTAGGTATAATGATGAGAGAGAGAGGGGCAAGGTCAACCCTACCTTTTTGCACCATGCCTCCATCATTCCTTCACTCTCATTTCTTCCCCTCTCTCCCATAGTTGCTGCTGCTGCTGCCTAGCCCCTTTCTCCCCCTCTTCAACTCCTCAAATCATCTCTAAAATCACCCCAAAACCCCAAACTCCTTTCATTAAAATTGTGCCAAATCCCTAGATCTACACTTGGAGCTAAAGAAGCGTGGATTTTGACCACTAAGGGGCAACTCAAGAAAATTCTTGAGTTGCCCAGTGAGGTAATTTCTGGACCCTTAGCTAAATTGTAGCATTTCCTTTAACCCTATGTTTAGATTATATCGATATTGTGTGATATTATGGACTTGGTGAAAATCTAGTTAGGGCTTGAGGGAAATTGGTGTTGTATTATGAAATTGAGCTCAGTAGAGGTCTTACCAACACCCTAGTGTTTGAATTAGAACCCAAAACCTGAAGCTTGAACCAGAATACGGATTGTAGAAACCAATATCGGGGAAAAAACTGGAATCTGCCACTGTTATTTAGAATCTGCTAACACCCCGAGAACCCTAAAATAATATTGAGTGGAAATTGAGATGTGCAGGAACCATAGAGACAACACCCAAAACCCTAGCTCCCCACTCCACCTTGAGGCCGCCAAAATCACCATTCTGGCCGCAAATTGCGGCCAGACCAGTGAGGAATCGCCTCGTTTTCTGTGCATAGCCCCAATTCCTCAATTCTTGGCCCTGGGTACTTCTAGTTTTGACAGATTCTTTCTAGGGTGGAATCTGGAACATATATCCTAAGTTGTTGTTTTGGATTCGTATTTCCGTATTCCGTATTTTTGATTCTGAAATGGTGGAATGTGTTTTGCCTCGACTATTTGTCGTTTATACGACGATATAAAGGATTTATTGATGGTTTTGGAAGCGTGCCATAGGTTCTCACCTATAGGCCCCCTTATCGTATCGTTTTGGATTTCATGCGCCGTTTTAGATTGGATTTGGTTTTAATGCGCATATACGATATTTGATGTGTAGGTACCCATGAAGACCTCGGACGACAAGCAAATGCGTGGTGACGTCCGCAAATGGTGATGCAAGGTGAGTAGATTATATCTACAGGGGGAAGTCGGGTGGATGGCGTATAGCACCCCCGCAGTCCGTAGATAGATTGTTATGTAGTTATTGTGACATTAGGTGTATTATGGATAGTATAGGGTTAGAAGTGACTAGTGTAGTTCATAGTCGCGAACCCTAGGATAGAATTACACCTATACACACACCCTTGCTTATCACTTGTACTTGCACTATGATTGATGATATGTGATGACTTTGGAGATGAGTCGATGATGTGGGCTTGGTGCCCTGGGATCGGTGATTTGATACGATTCATATGTGGGATATGACTTGTGAGTCTTGCGGGCTTGGGATATGTGTTTACCCCCGCATGCATACTTACTGATGTTACCGTTTTGTACTAGGCATAGAGTAGTACTCCAGACTATATGATCTGACGATGGTGATATCTGTTATGTGATGAGACAGTGAGATGTTGACCCCTACCCAGCTTTTTGGGATGCTGTACGATGATTTACCGTACGAGCCAATATTGATGATAGATCCGCACTCATAACTCGAGGATATCTTACGATATGACATTGAGGCGATATCACCGACTATATATCTTTATATATATACCGACTCAGATTTAGGTGGTTTCCACACCTACCCCTCCTGATTTGACTTGATACTTAGATGTAGTTGCATAGTAGATACTTCTCTGTGGTGTTGACTACTAGATTTCTGCATCTTCATACTATTTGCATTGCTGGTATATGTTCATTGCTATAATATTATCATGCTGTTAGGACACCAGCACCATTATCGATGATGCGTATGTTTCACGTACACCATTTGCCGGCTCACACACTTCATCATCGATAATTGCCATGCCACTACACTGTAGTACTATTGCATTCATGAGATGATTCTTCATTCGACATATGCACATTACTATTCCATGTTGCATGATTTCCGATATGATTACTGTTCTTTACATGTCGCATACATCATGGATTGACTGCGTAGCACATCGCATTGGATTTACTTCCTGATGTTGGATTTTCATGTGATTTCTGGTTTTTGAGGACCGTGGGGTTATTTAAGAAAAGGGGCACTTTTATGAAAACCCGGTACCTCATGATATGATATTTCGGTGCGTCCACCACGCGTTTTCTCGGTGCTGAGACGTGTGCTTGAAACCCGATTCGAGGAGTGGATGATCCGATTGCGGGTTCGTGGTGGGCCCGGTATGGTTCCCCTCGGCGAGATGATCGATGGGTTATGCCGATTGAGCCTGGAGGCGGGCGAGTACCTACCGGTGATTGTATTTGAGCTCGGTGGATATCCGGGGGATACCGCCTGGAGCCGAGAGATGGGCGTACTGCCGGGGCCGACGGGCCGATACCGCAGACGGAGCCCAGAGATGGACATGGGTTGACTCGTACTGCCGGGGGCCGAGGGACGATACCGCAGACGGAGCCCCATATGGATGAGGATTTACGTGTCGATGCTAGGCACGGGTTTTCATGATGTTTTTCCATGACATTGTTTATATCCTCATACTTGCATACTTGATGCTTATCGTCAGTGGGTGACGAGTGGACGGGTTCCACATACATACAGACATGGATCATATACAGACTGGTTTTACATTGATCATACTTTATTTGTATATATAACAGGGTATGAGGGCGCTGTTATATATACCCTTACACCAATATTAGTGGTATGGGACGCTAATATATGTGTATTGATGTCATTGATATTTCATCATGGTTACTTCATGCAGACATACCTTACACTGATGACATGTTTTTACCTGAGTACCTGGCACTACATACATATTTAGATGTTACCTTGCCACCTTATCACACTCAGATGTACTCTTGTGGATTGTATTACTAATCGTTGACTTAGGATTATGTCTTGCTTTCGACTCTGCTTGTAGATGTTTCTATTCACGAGTTGGCAACTCACCCCCGTTGTGCCACAGTTCTTGCAGGTTCTGCCGTACAGGTTCTTTTGCGGCATTTCTGGCACACTTCTTTCTTGCGGGTGACTTGCTTTTGGTAGGTGGATTCTTTCGCATCAAGAATCACCATTGTATTTATTTTATTTCATTGTATCTAGAAATTGTCCATCAACCAAAACTTGTATATTGTTTCAGACCTAGACTAGTGATGTATTATTCGACCTTAGAGTCGCGCTTAGTAGTATTGTGGTTTTACTGTTGCTTTTGAGCTTTCTTTTGGATTTGATCCTCGCCACTTGGCGTTGTATACTATTGTTGCATATGTGGTTGTGACCGTCGATTGACGAAGAGCTAGCTCCCGCTTGGGGATGCCTTTATCATTTCATATATTGTTATCCCTGTTATACCCCATTCGGGGCCGGTTTTACAAAAGAAACTCTGCCGAAATTTTTAGAAAAGACTTACTGTTTTTAAATATACATTCGGCTTAGTTATTTCAAAACCTTGATTTCAAACCTGTATTTCTTCACTTCTTTAAACCAGTTTTCTTTACTTATTCTTAAAATGGTTTTAGATTTCTGGGCTTTTGGTTTACTTGGATCAGATGGAGTCCTATAGACTTCATATGGTTCAAGGGCCAGTCACGCGCTCTTTCGGTTCGTGACAAAGTTAGTATCAGAGCGCTAGGTTGACCTTGGTTCGAGTCTAAGTTTGACTATGTGGAGCCTAGGGAGTTATTTATATACGGAACTTAGGCTTGACCTTATGGAACTTAGACTTGGTCGAGGGGGTATTCGACCCGAACTTTCGTCGTATTAGGATAACCCTTGGTTGATGGATTAGGTGACTAAAGTAGAGTGACATACCGTTGGTATGTTCCGCGGCATACTTACGACACGCCACTCCGCTTAAGGAACCTTAGGATGTGCATAATTTTCGAGATCAGTGATTCTCTTCATATCCTGGATTATACATCCATTTGAGATTCCCGATTCTATTAGTTTCATGATCATACCTTCATTGATGATGTTCCTTCCTATGATCATGTATCCACTCTGGATCTGTTGTTCTCTTCCTTACCATTGATGTGCTCTCTTTGATACTCGACTAAGGTTCCTGTCACCATGTTTGAGCGCAGTTTGGGCTGCTGCTAGGGTTACGGCCGGTGTGAGCTCGTTTGGTACGAGGGCCGACCATTGTGTTTTCTGGTGACATGGGAACGTCTCGAGTTAGTGTTGGTGATTGTGACCTCTGGTGGAGGCGAGTGCTTGGTCTTGCACCGGATGATCGGGCCATTGTTAGAGCTGCCAGTTGAGAGAGGACTGTTGATGTACAGCATACCTCAGAGATTGTGATGTCGCCTACTGTGCAGACAGATGGACCAGCTGTTGCTGAGATTGACAGGAGGTTGCTTTCGGGGCTTACGAGCTGAGACTGCCGGAGCTTTCGGGCAGTCATGCGACTGATGATAGCTAGTCTACCCGATTTGAGAGACAAAGGTGATTCGTCCGATTTTCGCGCCAGAGCGGGCCCAGATGAGTTAAAGATTTCCAGTGTGGAGAGTCTTACTCAGATCTAGAGCAGACCGACTCAGAGATGACCGCTTATGTATTGCCTTTCCTGGAGGATTGAGGCGTTGTTCGGCGTACAGGCGTATGAGCCAGTTGCTGCTGCAAATGACGAGATATCGCCCAGATGGTTGGAGCTACTGCAGCATGAGCATGTTCTTGGAGATATGATAGCGAGTCGCTAGTCACCGAGGATGAGTGACTAGGAAGTGTGGTGAGTTTACTTACCCGATGCGAGTCATCAGGTGGATTGATTCCAGATAGAGACGACTTCACGCAGGTTCGTTGAGAGTCGATAGAGACGATCGAATGTCAGGAGCCTATTTTCCAAGTTTAAAGTATACGGAAAGACATGCAGGTGATTCTATGGACCCTCTAGAAGAATGAAACCCTAACTCGACTTAATGACCGTGTGAAAGCCTTTGAACCTTCGGGTTTGCGGCGGTTCCTCGGCGCCATTAGTGAGGCTTGGGTTTGCCCTTCTACGGCTGGACCACCGACGCTGTGGCATGTACTCGATACTATTAAACTGTACCCGAGATGTGAGCTCTTGGGGGATTATGAGGATCTGAAGAGTCGATCGGATGGTTCGACATCTTTCGGATATCGTGATGGGACACTGATTGGGAGACTCCAGATGCGAGCATAGCCGTCGGAGCGCAGTTCGTGCAGCCATGATGAAACGAGTCCGAATCAGTCGACATTGACGCAGAGTGAAGAAAAGAGTTCGCAAGATATTTCGACGAGATGACGTCCCACTCCGCTGACATCAGAGATGCGATACGCACCCAGAGGTGTTGTATATGGATATATCTTCCAGAAAGAAGCGCGATAAGTATGCAGCCGTTCCGGAATAAGCTTTAGCTTCAGCGTTGGATGACGACTTCCAGGCATTTCGGCAGGATTGAGAATTGAGAAAGGAACCCGACAGGACCCTTCGGGAAACGATATGAGAAGACCTAACCCAGAGTGGTCATTTTGCGCGCACCCAGCAGGCCAGAGTTCGGCATTGTCGACGAGGTAGTTGACCAGGGTCGGATAGAGGAACTTACCTGGATGCGTTGCGAATTGATCAAGGACGGACGGGTGATGAGTATTCCTCCGATGGTTGGGACGTGTTCCCGAGAACCAGTTCGGCCTGACATCTGCTACAGAGTGATGAAGCTACAGAGTACGCGATTTCGAGTCCGTGTGAGAGACTTCAGATTGACCGTGGCCGAGAACAGTGCAGTGCATAGTAGCTTGGCGTGACGTCATAGTGGACGACGATAGAGACAGTTGGAACAAGAGGTTCGTGTGAGACACTGATGAGCTGTCATTGCTTCCCGTCGAGACTAGAGACCTGATATGCTTACAGAGACGCTGGGATGTGACCAGTTTCTGAGAAATATTGTACTGAGGACACAGGTGTCTTTTGAGAGAGAAGAGGTTGTGCAGGAAAGCCAGCCTCTGTACAGATCGGCATAGGCATGCTTGGGAGAGACCTTGAGCAGGATTCCTTCCAGGACGTTGCTGCAATGATGTTTGCACCCAGGATCAGATGTGTGACATGCATTCAGAGAGCCAGAGGCCGACGCCAGTGATATGCTGCCTTACGAGTGGTCGTGAGGTTTGACCGAGAGGTGACCAGAGAAGTGCCAGAACGGAATCGTCCCCGTTAGCACATCTGACAGGGCCGATGAGCCGATTGACTGTGAGATTGGTAACCCACAGAGAAGATAAAGACCCAGAGAGCCAGAGGACGCCAGATCGTGAGCAAGAGGCAGGTAGATATCCTGCGCTGCTAGCAGTGGATTGCACCGACTCCTTCTCGACCTTGAAGGAGGAACTACTGACGACGGTATTTATGATTTGTGATTTTGTGATTCGATTATCACGTATCCGTCATTTTGGATTTCGGTATTTTGGGCGTTCTGTTTGCATGATTTAGTTTTGATGACTGAGTTTCATGATATTGGTTTCATGCACCCACTGGATACTTATATATTTGCGCTGAGTTATTACATTTGAGATATTGATTGAGATTTCATGTCTACTGTATTCAGTGATTTGATTTACACTTCCAGCATAGTTTTCATGCACCTTTAGTGTTTTGATATACGATTTTGGTGCACGCCAGATGCACTAAATCGGGATTCTTCGTGCATGTCACATGCACCTGATTTTTCTGTCAGGCACACACGTTGCCTACGACAGATGTTTCGTGCACGCCCGTTGCACCTAGATGTTGTTTTGTATACCTGTTTGACACATTTATGGATCTTGATTTCCGTGCGCACCAGACGCACAGGATTGTGTTATGTGCATTTTTGGGATTTATTCTTTTGGAGCAGTACCTTTTATGATGTGGATTTTTGCTTTCATGCTGAGCAGGACTAGTCAGTGGACTGTACCTGGATATACTTTTGCATGCTTTTACATCAGTTTTTTTTTTACATGTATAGATTGGATGTCTACATGTGTAGTTTTGGTCCATATCATATCGGTTTTGTTTTGGATTCGACATTGTGTTTTTACCTCGACTCCGATGATTGCGGGATGCTTGACGGAGTTTGCTTTGAGTGATCTGCTCATTACCCATGCGCATGCATTGCGCTGTGATGTTTTATGTGTTGATATTTGCGGAGCCCCGACGAAATGGATTATTACTGAAATTGTTTTTAGTATTGGGGGTTTTAATTTAAATTCGGGGAACGAATTTCTTTAAGGGGGGTAGATTGTAATATTTTCAAAAATACAAAATATTAATTTTGGGAATTTTTATAATTTAATATTATTTTATTGATTATTTTAATATTAAATGCAAATAAATAGGAAAAATGTTAGAAAAATTATGAAAAATTATGGAAAATTCTAAAATAGGGTAAATTAGTGAATTATGACATTTTTAAGTTTTTGTGATTAGTTTGACACTAATTTAGTGCTAATCGCGATTAAAATCGCTAATCGGTTTTTCTGGCAATTTTGCGCAAAACTTGCACATACCACTTTTTTCTACACTTGTGCATTTTCTAGCCATGGTTTCTTTTGGGATTACTATTGGTATGAGAAGGTTTGGAATTAAAGAAAATGAAAAGAAAAGAAAAGGAAAGAGTAGGTATAATGATGAGAGAGAGAGGGGCAAGGTCAACCCTACCTTTTTGCACCATGCCTCCATCATTCCTTCACTCTCATTTCTTCCCCTCTCTCCCATAGTTGCTGCTGCTGCTGCCGCTGCCTAGCCCCTTTCTCCCCCTCTTCAACTCCTCAAATCATCTCTAAAATCACCCCAAAACCCCAAACTCCTTTCATTAAAATTGTGCCAAATCCCTAGATCTACACTTGGAGCTAAAGAAGCGTGGATTTTGACCACTAGGGGGCAACTCAAGAAAATTCTTGAGTTGCCCAGTGAGGTAATTTATGGACCCTTAGCTAAATTGTAGCATTTCCTTTAACCCCATGTTTAGATTATATCGATATTGTGTGATATTATGGACTTGGTGAAAATCTAGTTAGGGCTTGAGGGAAATTGGTGTTGTATTATGAAATTGAGCTCAGTAGAGGTCTTACCAACACCCTAGTGTTTGAATTAGAACCCAAAACCTGAAGCTTGAACCAGAATACGGATTGTAGAAACCAATATCGGGGGAAAAACTGGAATCTGCCACTGTTATTTAGAATCTGCTAACACCCCGAGAACCCTAAAATAATATTGAGTGGAAATTGAGATGTGCAGGCACCATAGAGACAACACCCAAAACCCTAGCTCCCCACTCCACCTTGAGGCCGCCAAAATCTCCATTCTGGCCGCAAATTGCGGCCAGACCAGTGAGGAATCGCCTCGTTTTCTGTGCATAGCCCCAATTCCTCAATTCTTGGCCCTGGGTACTTCTAGTTTTGACAGATTCTTTCTAGGGTGGAATCTGGGACATATATCCTAAGTTGTTGTTTTGGATTCGTATTTCCGTATTCCGTATTTTTGATTCTGAAATGGTGGAATGTGTTTTGCCTCGACTATTTGTCGTTTATACGACGATATAGAGGATTTATTGATGGTTTTGGAAGCGTGCCATAGGTTCTCACCTATAGGCCCCCTTATCGTATCGTTTTGGATTTCATGCGCCGTTTTAGTTTGGATTTGGTTTTAATGCGCATATACGATATTTGATGTGTAGGTACCCATGAAGACCTCGGACGACAAGCAAATACGTGGTGACGTCCGCAAATGGTGATGCAAGGTGAGTAGATTATATCTACAGGGGGAAGTCGGGTGGATGGCGTATAGCACCCCCGCAGTCCGTAGATAGATTGTTATGTAGTTATTGTGACATTAGGTGTATTATGGATAGTATAGGGTTAGAAGTGACTAGTGTAGTTCATAGTCGCGAACCCTAGGATAGAATTACACCTATACACACACCCTTGCTTATCACTTGTACTTGCACTGTGATTGATGATATGTGATGACTTTGGAGATGAGTCGATGATGTGGGCTTGGTGCCCTGGGATCGGTGATTTGATACGATTCATATGTGGGATATGACTTGTGAGTCTTGCGGGCTTGGGATATGTGTTTACCCCCGCATGCATACTTACTGATGTTACCGTTTTGTACTAGGCATAGAGTAGTACTCCAGACTATATGATCTGACGATGGTGATATCTGTTATGTGATGAGACAGTGAGATGTTGACCCCTACCCAGCTTTTTGGGATGCTGTACGATGATTTACCGTACGAGCCAATATTGATGATAGATCCGCACTCATAACTCGAGGATATCTTACGATATGACATTGAGGCGATATCACCGACTATATATCTTTATATATATACCGACTCAGATTTAGGTGGTTTCCACACCTACCCCTCCTGATTTGACTTGATACTTAGATGTAGTTGCATAGTAGATACTTCTCTGTGGTGTTGACTACTAGATTTCTGCATCTTCATACTATTTGCATTGCTGGTATATGTTCATTGCTATAATATTATCATGCTGTTAGGACACCAGCACCATTATCGATGATGCGTATGTTTCACGTACACCATTTGCCGGCTCACACACTTCATCATCGATAATTGCCATGCCACTACACTGTAGTACTATTGCATTCATGAGATGATTCTTCATTCGACATATGCACATTACTATTCCATGTTGCATGATTTCCGATATGATTACTGTTCTTTACATGTCGCATACATCATGGATTGACTGCGTAGCACATCGCATTGGATTTACTTCCTGATGTTGGATTTTCATGTGATTTCTGGTTTTTGAGGACCGTGGGGTTATTTAAGAAAAGAGGCACTTTTATGAAAACCCGGTACCTCGTGATATGATATTTCGGTGCGTCCACCACGCGTTTTCTCGGTGCTGAGACGTGTGCTTGAAACCCGATTCGAGGAGTGGATGATCCGATTGCGGGTTCGTGGTGGGCCCGGTATGGTTCCCCTCGGCGAGATGATCGATGGGTTATGCCGATTGAGCCTGGAGGCGGGCGAGTACCTACCGGTGATTGTATTTGAGCTTGGTGGATATCCGGGGGATACCGCCTGGAGCCGAGAGATGGGCATACTGCCGGGGCCGACGGGCCGATACCGCAGACGGAGCCCAGAGATGGACATGGGTTGACTCGTACTGCCGGGGGCCGAGGGCCGATACCGCAGACGGAGCCCCATATGGATGAGGATTTACGTGTCGATGCTAGGCACAGGTTTTCATGATGTTTTTCCATGACATTGTTTATATCCTCATACTTGCATACTTGATGCTTATCGTCAGTGGGTGACGAGTGGACGGGTTCCACATACATACAGACATGGATCATATACAGACTGGTTTTACATTGATCATACTTTATTTGTATATATAACAGGGTATGAGGGCGCTGTTATATATACCCTTACACCAATATTAGTGGTATGGGACGCTAATATATGTGTATTGATGTCATTGATATTTCATCATGGTTACTTCATGCAGACATACCTTACACTGATGACATGTTTTTACCTGAGTACCTGGCACTACATACATATTTAGATGTTACCTTGCCACCTTATCACACTCAGATGTACTCTTGTGGATTGTATTACTGATCGTTGACTTAGGATTATGTCTTGCTTTCGACTCTGCTTGTAGATGTTTCTATTCACGAGTTGGCAACTCACCCCCGTTGTGCCACAGTTCTTGCAGGTTCTGCCGTACAGGTTCTATTGCGGCATTTCTGGCACACTTCTTTCTTGCGGGTGACTTGCTTTTGGTAGGTGGATTCTTTCGCATCAAGAATCACCATTGTATTTATTTTATTTCATTGTATCTAGAAATTGTCCATCAACCAAAACTTGTATATTGTTTCAGACCTAGACTAGTGATGTATTATTCGACCTTAGAGTCGCGCTTAGTAGTATTGTGGTTTTACTGTTGCTTTTGAGCTTTCTTTTGGATTTGATCCTCGCCACTTGGCGTTGTATACTATTGTTGCATATGTGGTTGTGACCGTCGATTGACGAAGAGCTAGCTCCCGCTTGGGGATGCCTTTATCATTTCATATATTGTTATCCCTGTTATACCCCATTCGGGGCCAGTTTTACAAAAGAAACTCTGCCGAAATTTTTAGAAAAGACTTACTGTTTTTAAATATACATTCGGATTAGTTATTTCAAAACCTTGATTTCAAACCTGTATTTCTTCACTTCTTTAAACCAGTTTTCTTTACTTATTCTTAAAATGGTTTTAGATTTCTGGGCTTTTGGTTTACTTGGATCAGATGGAGTCCTATAGACTTCATATGGTTCAAGGGCCAGTCACGTGCTCTTTCGGTTTGTGACATCAGAATTGGATGAATTCCTAAGTTGAGTAATGCTGATTAGCCTCTCTCCATTAAGTTGATATGCACTGGAGACAGTTGCATGGTTTGAATCTGGTTCCAATTAAATTTGTGCCTCTATTTCTATATTGTATATAGAATGGTGTAAGTCCATGCTACCCTTCCCCGGTACTTACGGCGTTGCGGAATTTGTGAAAAACGATTTTCAAGAGGATGGTAACATGGACTACCAATACGGATCTTTGTTAAACTATCTATCTAACAACCTAACTAGGAGTTGTTAACTACTCGGTTATGGGGTTATACCTTTCTTTCTTGAACTCCTTCGTCTTCAACTCTTAAAGGTGTACGGATCGGCTTCACCCCGTCGTCTCCTTGCGCCGAGATCGATCCACCCGAAAGCTTCTACCTTTGGCTTCTTCTTCGAACTTTGAAGAAACTAGTTCACTTGGTTTGCTAAACCTTGTGAACTAGAGTGAGTAGAGGAGAGTGTGTTGGGATTTTTCTCTATGGTTCTTGCTTCTCAACACATGAGACAAGTGAACCATAGACAAGAGAGAGCAAGAGGAAGAGGGAGAGCTCAAGCAAGAGAGAGAAAGGAAATGAGAGAATGAGTAAGACTTTTTCCCTCTTTGCTCTCATAATCCAAATTCATCATAACAAATAATAGCAATCAAGTATTATGTGATGGTTTAAGTCAAAATAGCCATATCATTTCATGCACTCATTTTGCACAAGAGAAACAAGAAAGAAAAAGTCTTTTCCATGAAATGATAGCTATTGTCATGATGATGGTCAACTAGTCCAACCTAGTCAACCGGTCAACAAAGTCAACAAGTCAACAAAGTCAACCCCTCAACAACCATGTCACTATAATACTTAATTAATATTATTGTTAATTATATTTAATATTCTCATTAGGGTTTAGCAAAAGGTCAATAGTCAACGGTCAACAGTCAACAACCCTAATGAGAATCCCCTGCCTATGTCTCTTTGTCAACTGTGCATACACACCCGCATCCGCGTTCCGAGCAACACGAATACATACGAGATAAAACCAATCCCAAATCGTACACTAGGATCTGGTTTAAACCAAAGCCCGCTTGTGTTAACTGTCCGGACACTAAACGTGCACAAGTGCACGGGTGTGACCGAACCCTGTCGCAAAACCATGCGACCTGTCGCAAAACCATGCGATCTTTACTCTTTTGCCTAAAGGCGAATAGCTCTCTGTGTGGGACTCTAAAGACTCGACACTACGCTGGCAGTGGGTTTAACCACAGACCGCAAGCGGCACTAGCTGTGCGTAACGGCCCCCAGGTAGATGCCGACAAGAAGACTGACGAGGTGAAACCCATCTGAACTCCTACTGAGCCTGAATGTGACAGTCTCCATACAGTCCGGTCTATTCGTCTCATACATCGCATGGTGGGCCTAGGGGGCGGTAAACGTCAGTCCCCTAATAGCGGTACAAGTCATGTCGGAGTGAAGCCCAGAACACCCTGAGATAACACTGAAAACCTACCAGTATATCTCGCTTGCCCTAGCCAGGGACTACTTGTGTAATGGCTCTCCTAGACACGGCGCGATGTCAACCCCCAATACCGGGAGAGACGAATCCTGTCTAACCGTCACTGCTTCCAAGTGCTTCGGGACTGCACCCAACTACTACCTGTTTGCACGACTCCTTTGAGCCGTGGTAGGGTAGTAATCTAAGTACAGTGGGAACACACTCGAGGCGAAGTGACAGTGTCAAGTCAGCGGACTAAGCTGTACTCATGCCACCTGGGAAATGATAACTGACGATAGGTATAGTACCAACCAACAGTTCCCGACGAGTCCTGTCCAGTGTACTCGTAACCAAACGAGCACCCGCATACTATCTCCAGTACGACGTACTGATGGCTGTGGGACAGACCATCTTCCACACTGGGATGAGAAGCGCATACGCTAGTCTACTCCGGAGTATCGATGCCCTGTCTCGATAGTCCTACGACTAGAGACCTGCATAAGGATGTGCTTATAGATTACCCAGCCCCCACTAGTATGACTGCCATCACAACGCTGGTAATCAAGCAAAGATCCTAAGGGCTCCACTAATGTGTATAGGTGATATACTAAAATAAACACATGTACACATTGTAGTAGAAACAAACAAAGTAGCATACTACTATAATGAGCAAGATTGTTTATACAAGGTGAATATCCCAAGCTTCCATTAAGTAATATACAAACTAGTATGATACAGTAAAGGCCTCTAGGGCATATACACTAACAATCTCACACTTGCACTAAGGCCATGTACTGGCGTATCGAAGACCAATCATCTCGATCGGCCGCTCAAACTGAGTCTGGGGTAAGGCCTTTGTGAGTGGATCAGTAGTGTTATCTTCCATAGAAACACTCCGAACCTCAATCTCCCGGCAACCCACGATCTCCCTGATCAGGTGATACCGCCTCAAGATGTGTCTGGACTTCTGATGTGACCTTGGTTACTTTGCTAAAGCTATAGCTCCGTTGTTGTCGCAATACAGAGGTATTGGATCAACAATGGATGGAACCACCTGAAGTTCAGTTAAGAACTTCCTTACCCCGACAGCTTCTTTTGCGACATCTGCAGCAGCGATATATTCCGCTTCCATCGTCGAGTCAGCAACGGTTTCCTGTTTGGAACTCTTCCAACATACCGCCCCTCCATTGAGGGTAAAGACATAACCCGACATGGACTTGGAATCATCCTTGTCACTTTGGAAGCTGGAGTCAGCAAATGCCTCGATCTGGAGGTCTTTTCCGCCATACACCAAGAACATCTCCTTAGTCCTTCTCAGGTACTTGAGAATGTTCTTTACTGCTATCCAGTGTTTCTCCCCAGGGTTTGACTGATACCGGCTTACCACACTCAGTGCATAAGCTACATCTGGTCTGGTACACAACATCGCATACATTATAGAGCCTACCGCAGAAGCGTAGGGTATAATAGACATGCGATCCCTTTCCAAATCAGTCTTGGGAAACATCTCTTTGGAGAGGGTGATTCCGTGACAAGCCGGTAGATTACCGCGCTTGGAATCTTCCATACTGAATCTTTTCAGTATGGTGTCGATGTACCTAGACTGTGAGAGTCCCAGTATCCTCTTGGATCTATCACGTTAGATCCGGATCCCCAGAATGTATGAGGCATCACCCAGGTCTTTCATGGAGAACCTGTGTGACAAGAACCCCTTGACAGATTGTAGCATAGGAATGTCATTTCCTCTTAAAAGAATGGCATCCACGTATAAAACGAGGAATACTACAGTTCTCGCTACAAATCTACTATAGATGCATGGTTCATCTGGATTTTTGATAAAGCCAAATTCCTTGACCGTCTCATCAAAACAGATGTTCCAACTCCGCGATGCCTGCTTTAGTCCATAGATGGACTTAAGCAACTTGCACACCTTTCCGCTGCTCCCACTCTGAATGAAACCCTCTGGCTGGTCCATATAAACACACTCCTCTAAATTTCCATTTAGAAAAGCGGTGTTTACGTCCATCTGCCAAATCTCATAACCGTGGAAGGCAGCAATGGCAAGAAGGATCCGAATGGATTTCAGCATAGCTACTGGAGAAAAGGTCTCGTCATAGTCCAAACCAGGTCTTTGACGAGAACCCTTTGCAACCAGTCTAGCTTTATAGGTCTCAACCTGTCCATCTACACCAATCTTCCTTTTGAAGATCCACTTGCATCCTACGGGTTTTACCCCATCTGGAGTAACGTCCAACGTCCATACTTTGTTGGTATACATGGACTCCATTTCGGTCCGCATTGCATCCATCCATTTTACCGAGTCAACGCTCTGAATGGCCTGCTGGAAGCTAGTCGGCTCATCATAATCTATGATGCAATCCTCTCTATCCCCGTCTATGAGAAAACCGTAGTATCTCTCGGGAGGATGAGACTGCCTACTACTTCTGCAGAGCGGCATAGGAATGTCCTGATCTTTCGAACCCTTTGGTACTATTAAACTTTCAGTAATAGCTCGTGGTTCTGGAATTTCTTCCAGTTCTATTGCGTTCCCACTTATCTGATTTTCCAAAAATTCAATTTCCAAGAAGTGGGCATGACGATAAACATAAATCTTTTGTTCCTCTTCGCAATAGAAGAAATATCCCTTGGAGTTCTTTGGATATCCCACAAACTTGCACTGTACTGAGCGTGCCTCGAGCTTGTCCGCATGCTTCTTTTTGACAAAAGCTGGACATCCCCATGTTTTAATGTGATTAAGATAGGGTCTCTTCCCACACCACATCTCATATAGTGTAGTAGGCACAGTCTTAGTTGGAACTCTGTTCAAAAGGTATGCAGCTGATTCTAGTGCATATCCCCAGAATGATCGCGATAACTCAGCGTTACTCATCATGGACCGTACCATATCCAATAGGGTTCAGTTTCGTCTTTCTGATACACCGTTATGTTGCGGAGTGTATAGAGGAGTAAGCTGAGAGAGAATTCCGTTCTCTTTTAAGTAGTCCAGGAACTCGGCACTCAAGTATTCACCACCTCGATCCGATCTTAGAATCTTGATACTTTTGCCGGTTTGTTTTTCTACTTCATTCTTATATTCCTGGAATTTTCCAAAGACTTCGTACTTATGTTTCATTAAGAAGACATAATCGTACCTTGAAAAGTCATCCTTAAAAGTAATGAAGTAAGAATAACCGCTTCGCGCATGTGTAGACATTGGACCGCACACGTCGCTGTGTACGAGTCCCAAGAGCTCGTTCGCTCTTACTCCGTGTCCAGTGAACGGAGTCTTTGTCATCTTTCCTTTGAGAAAGGATTGACAAGTGGCATACGATTGATATTCGAACGGATTCAAATATCCTTCTGTATGTAACTTCGTCAACCTTCTCTCATTGATGTGACCCAGTCTACAATGCCATAAGAAAGTCTGATTTATTTCCGGAGACTTTCTTCTGTATTTATTCTGGACATTGAAAATCTGTGGTTGGTTTAATACGTATATACCATTGCTTAATGTACCTGACCCAATCAGAACTTGATTAAGGTGAATGTTTACAACATTACTTACAAACGAAAAATCATAATCTTCTTTAGAAATCAAAGATACAGAAATGATATTACAAGTTGGGTTGGGTACAAAAAAGCAATTACGCAAAACTAAAACGTGTCCATCTGACAACCCTAGGTGATAGCCCCCACGGCCTTAGCATCCATGCTAGCTCCGTTTGCAACTTTGAGGGTCATGTCACCCGCCTTCAAAACCCTACGGTTTCTCAACGCCTGTAAAGAATTACAGATATGAGATGATGATCCGGTATCCAATACCCAGGAAGTAGAGTTTATTGATAAACAATTTTCAATAACATACACACCTGAAGCTGAAGCTGCAACTTGCATCAGTTCCTGTGTTCTGGCTTTCCAAGCCCTGCAATCTTTCTTCCAGTGACCACTCTTATGACAGAAAAAGCACTCTTCCTTATCCACAAGCCTTCCCGCTACCTTTGTTGCTTTTGCTTTTCCCTTCGTATCCACTTTACTAACACCGCCCCTTGGTTTGGCGGAGGCTTTCTTCTTCTTTCCCTTGGCTTTCGCCTTGGACCTAGAAGATGAAGATCCTCCTACAAACAAAGTGGATGTTTCCCTACCTTTCTGTAGGGTGCCCTCTGCACTTCTCAGCATGTTGAGGAGTTCTGAAAGTTCAACTTCTTTTTCTTATAAGTTAAAGTTCAGGATAAACTGGGCGTAAGTGGAAGGAAGGGACTGGAGAATCAAGTCCGTATAGAGCTCGTTCTCTAACGTGGTCCTAAGTTCCGCGAGCTCCTCAATGAAGCCAATCATCTTAAGCACGTGTTCCGCTACCGATGATCCGATGGCCAACCTTGCCGAAAATAACTTCTTCGACACTTCGTATCTTGCGATACGAGATTGTTCTCCATACAGTTCTTTTGTATATAGAAATATGGATTCGAGGTCCATATTCTCGTGCCTCCTCTGATGTTCGTTGTCCATAGAGGCAAGCACGAGGCACTTGGCCGCACTATCTATCTCCCAAGTCTTACGGATTTCCTTATCTGCGACGCTGGAGGTGGGACCTGGGACAGGGGGAGCTTTGGTGGTAAGGAGATACCCCAACTTATCATAAGTGATTGCCATTTTGGCATTCCTGAGCCAATCTTTGTAGTTTGGCCCTGTCAGTATGTTTTTATCTAGAAGTAACTTAGGTCCAATCATGTCGATTGGTCGCTGCAATTAGGAGAGAGAGAAGAAACACTCAGCATGATGCTCTTGCAAGTTTAGAGTGGTTTTTAGTTTGTCTAAACAGGATGGCTCCCACTGTCTCTCGAATCCCTCCTCAAACCAAAAAGGAAGAATTAGTCAGGATCAATCTCACCGTACAATTCTTGCTTAACCGTTCGGCCAGGCTGGTGTCGGTACTTCAAGGGAGGTTTTCCAACGCTTTCGCGAAGTTCCTTAATTAAATAACCTCTTTTCCCTGTGGGCGTAGCCCCGCTAACACCTTTCTAGACACCTACTTGGTTTATAGCATTGATCGTTAAGTGAGAAATTTCCCGAGGAGTAGCATATACTCACAGTAGGATCGAGATCCAAATATCATTGAGTGACAAAACTGAAGGAATCTTACCAGAATTATCACACTCCAAATGGTATGCAACGCTAGCAAGTTTCGGTACTTATGAAACTCCCGATGTGGATTTTTGCCCCATGCTCTTATGACCTTGACTTTGGCCAACAAATCATAAGTCACATGTCAAGTTCTACCCGTCATTCCCCAGGTTAATTTGAGCCCACCCGCACATACCCTTGACTTTGGCCAACAAGGTAGAACGACTGCCCCAAACCAACACATCTATCTATGCTGCACATGAATACCCAATAGCTACCAATCACTATGCCTTGACTTTGGCCAAGAAACATAGCTTGAATACTATTGACCATCTATGTGAAACGACGGAGGGCTACGAATGGTTTTGGCGAAACTGTGAACGTAGTGAACTTGATATAATCGATGGAACGAGATAGCTTTTAAAAGGAGTGGCTCAAGCTCCGCATTTAAAAGTTTGGTTTTGAAAAGAACCGAGTCGTTTTCAAAGTGTTCCAATGACTTTTACTTGGTTTATTTTCTTTCATTAGTTCTTTTAATGCGTGTTTTTCTTGCATTAGTTCTTTTAATGCGTCCCATCATTTAATCCTACCATTGCAGAAAACAACCAAAATATGACGTACACTTATGGCATTCGCATTCGCCACGGGGCCCCGTCATTACCCGTTAGGTTACTTAACTAACGACAGAGCGGGGGCTGGGCTAGCGCGGCTGTAAAACATAAGCAACGCCTAAATAATATCATATATAGATATATATTGCAATGAAAGCCATTTCAGATCACAGATGAATACATTGGATATACTTGGAATCCGCAATTCGTACGAGCCTGTAACGAAAAGCAGATTACACGGTCGCGGTGAATTGCCAATACCCCACCCTAGACCCCAACGGGTGCGGCAAACTACCCGCCAAGTACCCGAAGCGAAGCAACCTCCCTCAACACCATGAGTAGGCCACTCGGCACTTCGGGATACCCGGTAGTTTGTGCACCCCCTCCATGGGTCTATCCTAGGAGCTAAAACAGTAAAAAGAAATTATACAATGACGGCTACAACCCCGACCCGGTTGTGCGGCCATATAAATAATATTACATCAATTTATAAATTTACATGAATTGAAAGAAAAGAAAACTCTCATCTCACAAACCCCGGCTATTCACCCGTGACAATCCAATGAATTCATATACACATACCATCAACATTACAGATCACAGATTTGTATAACTCCCACTAATCGACATATAGCGATTAGCAGACGTTCAATACAAATATCACATCACAGATATAAACCCGTTAGCCTTAGTCTTTAGAAGTTCGATAAAATTACGGTTTTTCAAGCCTCAAAAACAAATTTTTCTTTCTGGAAAATCTGGGCAGAAAAAACATATCCCAAAAATCCCAAAATACCCCATAGAGTATTCTGCAGTGAAGACAATCCACAGCCGAGTTAAATCGGCCGCGGAACCAAGGCGAGAGCAAGCTTCTGCCGCGTTTCCGCGGCGCTTTGATGGGATCTGTGGATCGTTTTTCTGCAGTACACTATAAAAACCCTGAGTCGATTTTTGAGGCATGATTTATAATTTTTACAGCACTTTAAAAATCGACAGCAAGTTTGATTTCCGGGTGTATTTCGCGACTTTTTCTCCGATCGAACTTCTACTTACATTGCTAACATGTTAGATAGTGTTTAACTAGGCTCCGATACCACTGTAAGTCCATGCTACCCTTCCCCGGTACTTATGGGGTTGCGGAATTGGTGAAAAACGTTTTTCAAGAGGGTGGTAACATGGACTACCAATACGGATCTTTGTTAAACTATTTATCTAACAACCTAACTAGGAGTTGTTAACTACTCGGTTAGAGGGTTATACCTTTCTTTCTTGAACTCTTTCGTCTTCAACTCTTGATGGTGTACGGATCGGCTTCACCCCGTCGTCTCCTTGCGCCGAAGATCGATCCACCCGAAAGCTTCTACCTTTGGCTTGTTCTTCGAACTTTGAAGAAACTAGTTCACTTGGTTTGCTAAACCTCGTGAACTAGAGTGAGTAGAGGAGAGTGTGTTGGGATTTTTCTCTATGGTTCTTGCTTCTCAACACATGAGACAAGTGAACCATAGACAAGAGAGAGCAAGAGGAAGAGGGAGAGCTCAAGCAAGAGAGAGAAAGGAAACGAGAGAATGAGTAAGACTTTTTCCCTCTTGGCTCTCATAATCCAAATTCATCATAACAAATAATAGCAATCAAGTATTATGTGATGGTTTAAGTCAAAATAGCCATATCATTTCATGCACTCATTTTGCACAAGAGAAACAAGCAAGCAAAAGTCTTTGCCATGAAATGATAGCTATTGTCATGATGATGGTCAACTAGTCCAACCTAGTCAACCAGTCAACAAAGTCAACAAGTCAACAAAGTCAACCCCTCAACAACCATGTCACTATAATACTTAATTAATATTATTGTTAATTATATTTCATATTCTCATTAGGGTTTAGCAAAAGGTCAATAGTCAACAGTCAATAGTCAACAACCCTAATGAGAATCACCTGCCTCTGTCTCTCTGTCAACTGTGCGTACACACCCGCATCCGCGTTCCGAGGAACACGAATACAAATGAGATAAAACCAATCCCAAATCGTACACTAGGATCTGGCTTAAACCAAAGCCCGCTAGTGTTAACTGTCCGGACACTAAACGTGCACAAGTGCACGGGTGTGACCGAACCCTGTCGCAAAACCATGCGACCTTTACTCTTTTGCCTAAAGGCGAATAGCTCTCTGTGTGGGACTCTAAAGACTCGACACTATGCTGGCAGTGGGTTTAACCATAGACCGCAAGCGGCACTAGCTGTGCGTAACGGCCCCCAGGTAGATGCCGACAAGAAGACTGACGAGGTGAAACCCATCTGAACTCCTACTGAGCCTGAATGTGACAGTCTCCATACTGTCCCGTCTGTTCGTCTGATACATCGCATGGCGAGCCTAGGGGGCGGTAAACGTCAGTCCCCTAATAGCGGTACAAGTCGTGTCGGAGTGAAGCCCAGAACACTCTGAGATAACACTGGAAACCTACCAGTATATCTCGCTTGCCCTGGCCAGGGACTACTCGTGTAATGGCTCTCCTAGACACAGCGCGATGTCAACCCCTAATACCGGGAGAGACAAATCCTGTCTAACCATCACTGCCTCCAAGTGCTTCGGGGCTGCACCCAACTACTACCTGTTTGCACGACTCCTTTGAGCCGTGGTAGGGTAGTAATCTAAGTACAGTGGGAACACACTCGAGGCGAAGTGACAGTGTCAAGTCAGCGGACTAATCTGTACTCATGTCACCTGGGAACTGATAACTGACGATAGGTATAGTACCAACCAACAGTTCCCGACGAGTCCTATCCAGTGTACTCGTAACCCAACGAGCACCCGCATACTATCTCCAGTACGACGTACTGATGGCTGTGGGACAGACCATCTCCCATACTGGGATGAGAAGCGCATACGCTAGTCTACTCCGGAGTATCGATTCCCTGTCTGGATAGTCCTGCGACTAGGGACCTGCATAAGGATGTGCTTATAGATTACCCAGCCCCCACTAGTGTGACTGCTATCACAACGCTGGTAATCAAGCAAAGATCCTAAGGGCTCCACTAATGTGTATAGGTGATATACTAAAATAAACACATGTACACATTGAAGTAGAAACAAACCAAGTAGTATACTTCTATATTGAGCAAGATTGTTTATACAAGGTGAATATCCCAAGCTTCCATTAAGTAATATACAAACTAGTATGATACAGTAATGGCCTCTAGGGCATATACACTAACAAATGGTTCATATCTTAACGATGTTAAGATACGGGGAGTTGTCCGGCTTATGCTTAAAACCAGACACTGGATAACTCAAGGCACGTTTCTGTAATGGCAGTTTGTGGGTTGACCCTGACTTTGATGAGGATTGACTTTCTACCATCTGGATGATCAATAGTGATATTGTTCTTGACTCGCCACAGTTTTAGTAAAATGTATTTTTTCAGAAAACAGTAGTGGGGGTATGGTAGAACTGGAAGTGATTCCAGAACCGCAAACGATTACGGAAAATTTAATAGGACCTATATATTCAATCAGGTTTGACATTCCAATAGCCACTCCGCAGATATGGTGGGTAACCTCAGACACCCGAGAGGTACTCCGGTAGCCTCAAGGACGGTGACAGGGAGGTTCTTATTTACCCAGACTTGACACTACTGTTGTTGCAGACTATGAGACCCGGCAGGAAGATAAGTATAGCGTCGTTCTGAACTGGCTTTAGAAGTGCACGTGTATATTATTCTGCCAGAGAGTTGTTGTGGTCAGTGGGAGCAGCGGAAGCATAGTGGGCAAGTTGCTTATGTCTATTTATAGGCTTGAGCAGATATAACGGAGATAAGATTATCTATTTTTGATGTGACAGTCATGGGTTTGACTTCATCAGAATAGGGGATGGATCTGGTGAGAAGGTAGTAGGGTGTGATGTCCTGGTATTTGGATGACATACACAGAGTAGGAAGTAAAATTCCTATACTACGATCGGTTGTACTGTGGTCGTCACACAGTTGTTTCTCCACAAGGATATGGATATAATATCAGACATTCTGGTTGCTAGATCTATGGTTTTAGATCAGATTTGGGTAGTTTCCCAATATGGGTACTTTGACAATATTCTAATAGTATTTTAGAATAGATGACTCCTAGCATGGTGGTGTACCTGCAGGTGATGGAGTCACCCTCTCTAAAGGTGTCTTAGAGACTAAAGGAGAGAGGGATGTGCATGATTGTCAGATCACTTGCTTAAGCAATTGAGTCAATCATTAGATGTCAAGTACCTCACCAGATATTGTTTTTGCACTAGATGAGATAAGTTAATATTAATCCAAACCTGGAGAAACATAAGAAAGCAGTTTTAGAACATAAGTGCATGTTCTACGAATTTGATGACAACAGCCTCCTTCGGGAAACGGTTATCATTCAAGGCTTTCAAGGTGACATCGATGACAGAGTGATTGTCAGAGTTATGGTTTTCCCTCTGACGAGGGACAGTATTCTGGACAGTTGGTCCAAGAGGATACTGTGGGAGGCATGGTGCTGGATACTGATTAGGTTCAGTTATTGATACAGCCTAAGAAGTTTGGATTTGCAGTTCATTTATGAACTAGGTCCCATCAGATATCCAGACATATTCTAAGACAGGTATTACTCGATTCGGGAGATGGCTTTCTCCGCGAACTTGAGATTAAGAGAGACATAGAAAGAAACATCTGGGCGGATCAACTCACTGAAGCTATGAGTATGCGATATCGCAATAATTTCCTTAAGTGCAGGTGGGAGATTATTGGAGATAGTGCCCTTTAAGTAAATTATTGGATCGCAGATACGTGATTACAATGATTATGGAAGGACCTATACCGACATGACTGTCTTACTCGAGATGATAGTATACTATCTGGTTTGTCTTTATCATCGTATACATGCTTTAGTTCATTATTGCATGTTGATAAAGCCCATAGGATTCTTTCTTGACTGCCAGCAGTATGATGGCGATCATATACGTGGGAGCAGGGGTCTGTAAGCACATCCTTAAAAGTGTCCCTAGTCGTGGGAGTTTCGAGACAGGGCATCGATACTCCAGAGTAGACTAGTATATACAGTCGAGACCCCGACGAGTGGCAATGGCCGATCTCACAAGCCATTGGTGTCAGTTGGTTCACCTATGATGTATATAGGTGCTCATTGGGTTATGAGTACACCGGACAGGACTCGCCGGGAATATGGTAGTTGGTATTATACATATCGTCAGATAGCAGTTCCCTGGTGACATGTGTACAGGTTAGTTTGTCGACCTTAGATCGTCGTTTGTCTCGTGTGAGTTCCCACTGTGCTTTGATTTCTACCCTACCACGCTCAAAGGAGATGTGAAAATAGGTATTTTTTGGGTACAGTCCCGAGTCACATGGAGGCAGTGAGCGGATCGTCGGGGATTCGTCTCTCTCGGTATTGGGGGTTGATGTGGCACAGGGCACGGGTGGCCATCACTAGAAATCCTCGGTCGAGGTAGTGGAGAATTACTGGTTTGGATCAGTAGTTTCTCAGATGGTGATGGGCTTCTGCCGACATGATTTATCGCGTTATTAAGGGTCTGAATTTATCCTCCCCCTAGACTCGATATGCGATACTCTTTAGACGAACGGACCGGACTGTACGGATATTGTCACTGTCAGGCTCAGTAGGGTTTATGGATGAGTTCGCTCGTCAGCTTCCCTTCCAATCAATACATAGGCAACCGTTACGTACAGCTTGTACATCTGATATGCTAGTGGTTATACCCAGTGCCAGTGTGTAGATGAGTCATTAGAGTCCCCACAGACCGTTTCCCAAGTTCGGGCGAAACATTGTAGAGGCCGTATGGTTTTATGGCAGGGTTCGGAAAATGCACGTGCGTTTTCGCACGTGTCATTTTTCGGTCAGATAATACTGGTAGGCTTTGGTTTAAGCCGGATCCCTGTATTATACTGTGTAGATATAATATCTTTGTCTCAGTTGCATTTGTATTGGGTCGTAATACAAACACGGGTCTGTTTATACTGATACGGGCTTATCCTGAAATTCATTTCGGGATCACTTTTGGAAGTTGCCAGTTTCCAGTTTTCTATCGGCCGTATTTAACATTCGGTTAAATACGGATTTATCTTTTCTTATGGTGAGTCATTGTGTAGAAGGTTCTAGATATGGTGACAAGGCTTGGTGATTCATTGGTTGCATTAAATGGATGATGACTATGTCAGTGAGTCATTATTGCATTTAATGGTTTTTAGTGATGTGTTAAAGTGACTCATTCTTTTCATGATTGATCTTTATCTTGTGGTCACTTTCCCCTCTCCTACACTCACCTCCCTTGCTCCATAAAAGTGGTCGGCCTCTCTCTTGTGAATTATGGTTGTTAATTTGGGAAAACATGATAGATATTTGGTTCATGAAAATTAGATAGAAAAGTTTCTCATTTCATTTCGATCCAAAACGCAACTTCATTAACCGTTCGTCCATAGATTTGGACGTAACGAGGCAAAGTGTTCTACTAATTCTCTAAATCAATCTTGGTCATCTCTTTTAGCAAAGTTGATGATCGAGTTGCCTCGGTTCAGAGGCGGGAGCCCGTTTAAAGATCCGTCGACGTGGTGCCACCTGGACAAGAAGACTAGAGATTCAGGAGATCGGAGCAGCCGCAACAAAGCGTGGGATGATAGTTGAAGACCGAAGGACTCGGATCGTTCGGTATAACATTTCTACCCACTTTGTAGTTTGTTATTTTAGCTTTAATGGCAGTTCCGGGTTATAGTACGCGATAGCGCCAGTTCTAAAAGTTTTTGTTCCCCATTTGGCGTCTGTTAGACGGTCGGGGCGCTACCGTGTACTTACAAACTAGACTTAGATCAGTACCCTCTGCTCTCGATATATGATGATGTGGAATAATGAGATAAATGTGATATTTGAACCGTACCCAGATTTGGGATGCCGCACGATAGATTTACCGTACGAGTTATAGTTATGAGGATAGATCCGCAATCTTGACTCGAGAATGTCATATTATTTATTGAATCGTACATGATACTATTGAGGTGAGATCACTGACTACTAGATATGTATATAGATCGACTCGGACTTAGGTGAATTCCCTTACCCTTTTGACTGGGCTCGAGTCATACTCATTTTCAAAAGTGGAGAATTGTGAGTATTTTAAATACCAAACTGTATGACTCGTATATTGGGTAGGTATATTTTTCGGTGGTGTTGTTACTATATCACTTTCTGTATATTCATGATATTTCATCGCATTGCAAACTTATACATACGTTATCTGTAATTATCATGAAACCTTGCTGTCAGGACACCAGCACCATTACCGATGATGTGTATGTTCCATGTACACCTGCTTGCCGGCTGACACACATCATCATCTTTAATTGCCATGTCACGTACACTTTAGAGAATACTATTCATTGACATAGCTTGCTAGTTGATAGTTGCAATATGTTATCGCTTTCATATGCTAGTTTAACTATTGCACTCATTGCATGATATCAGATGCATTCATATACTCATTGGTTATGCAGTTTTTTGGGGTTTTATGCCGATATTCACTGTTTACTTACACTTGATTCTTTGATTTCGGATTTCCATGAGATTTCTGGATTTGGGGGAAAACGACAAGAATATATATAAACTTCTCTCGCCCTCCCTCTTCTTAAAATGCAAGTTGCGGTTTTCTCATGATGTATGAGTCGTCCACCATGAGTTTTCATAATTACTGTTGATTTTCGAGACCCGTTGCGAGGAGTGGATGAACCGTCTCGGGTACATGGTGGGCCCGGTAAGGTACCCCGGGGCAATAAGCTCAAGTTGTAGACGATGAGCCTGGCAGGGCAGCAATACCTACCGGTGCTTTTACCTGGTGCGGAGGATATCCGGAGCATACCGTCCGTGGTCGTGTGATTTGATGATATGGGCCGATCCGGACTGACGGAGCCCTAGATATTGAGATATTGAGATATTGGGATTCGAGACACTGAGATTTGAGATATTGGGATATTGAGATATTGAGATACTGAGATTTATGTTTTGTGTCGATACTTGACATTGATTTCTCTGTTGATTTCATAATGTATTCTGTTTCCATTCATCATGCATTCATACATCATATATCTGATATGTTGCTATCTGAGGTACTGACACGAGCATGTAGTATTACACTTATACATAGATAGACCAGGATATTTATTTGAGGATGTTACTTGATATGACCTAGGATAGCGTCATACATGCGATTTCTACTCGTAGATGTTTTCTACTCACGAGTTGGCAACTCACCCCCGTTGTGACAGGTATCTTGCAGGTTTTGCCGTACATGTTTCGTTAAGGTTTTGCTGGCACGCTGTTCCTTCCGGGTGATTGCTTTGGTAGGTGGGTTCTTTTGCATAGGACCACTATTGTATATTTTTTTATTTCAGTTGTATCTAGTAAAACCCAATCAACCAGACTTGTATATTGTTAGAGATAGATGACCAGAGTATATTCTTTCGACCTTAGAGTCGCGTGCTGTATTATTATGGTTTTCTGGTGGATATGGGCTTTCTTTTGAGTTTTGATCCTCGCCCTTCGGCATTGTATATTATATTGCTTGCGTGGTTGTGACCGTTAATTGACGAAGAGCTAGCTCCCGCTTAGGGATGCCTTTATTCATTATACATGCTTTACCAGGTTTTGTTCCCGTTTGGGGTCTGAATTTACAAAGGAAACTCTGCCGAATTTTTCAGAAAAGACTTGACATTTTAAAAATGCATACTTCGGCTTATGTTGTTAAACTTCTTGTTTTAAAATTGGTTTTTACTTCACTCTACTTCTTTGTTTGGTTTGGATTTCTGGGTTTTGGCTTACTTAGATTACGTACGCCTTGAGACGTTTCGTAGTTTAAGTGCCTGTCATGTTCCGTACTTTTCGGGTCATGAAAAAGTTGGTATCAGAGCGTTGGGTTTTACCTCCTAAGTGTAGGATGACCCTTGGTTGATGGAGTAGGTGACTCAAGCATAGTGACGTACGGTGTGTATGTTCCGAGACTTACTTACGATACGATACTCCGCTTAAGAAGCCTTAGGATGTACATTTTCTTGCACAGATTATATTCATTCCTATGATCTAGCCTCATCAGTACCAGTTTATGGTTTTGTTACCACGGTTGTACGGGCACAAAGAGCTACAGCTAGAGTTGCGGTCGGCACGAGCTCATCACAGACGAGGACTGACCAGGGCGTGATTCCAGGGACACACGATTGCATAGACGTATCGTTTATTTGCGTTTTTGCGCCATTAGCGTTGATGGATCGCTGTTACGAGATTTCTTGGATGTGTAGATCAGCACCAGTGGATTGGGCCACTGATAGAGGCCGGCCAGAAAGTGATGACCGTTAATGCACCGTATTTTGATGATTTAGGCACTGTTCATCGTGCGGACGAATGAGCCAGTTGTTGCTGCGAATGAGGAGATATCGCCCCAGAAGTTTGGAGCTAATGCTGCACGAGTTATACTTCAAGATATGATAGAAGATCGCTAGTCACCAGAGATGAAAGACTAGAACATGTGATTTATTGCCTACCCTGATGCGAGGTCATCATATTGATTGATTCCAACTAGAGACGACTTCACGCATGTACGTTGAATGTCGATAGAGGCGATCGAATGTCAGGAACCCATTTTCCAAGTCTAAAGTATTCGGAAAACAATGCAAGTAATTCTACGGACCCTCTAGAAGAATGAAACCCTAACTCGACATAATGACCATAGAACGCCGGTGAACCTTAAGGTTTGCGGCAGTTCAGCGGTGCCATTGTAAGTGCATGGCAGCGCCCCGGCCGTCATTCCGAGTCCAAAATGCTGAAACGAAACTTTTTTTTAAACTTTAAAAACGGCGCTACCGCGTATTAAAAACCCGGATCGGGCCATTAACCTAATGCTAGCGAACATGAGAAAGGGTAGAAAGCTATACCGAGCGATCCGTGTCCTTCGGTCTTCGGCCTCCGTCCCGATCTTCTCGCGGAATCTCCGGTCTTCACCTCCTCGTCGGAAAGGGCACCACATCGTCGGGTTCTTTTACGAGCTCCCACCTCTGGACCGAGGCAACTCGGGCATGAAGTTAGCGAGCCGACGTGTCCAAGAAATGTTGTAGGCTAGTGTAGAATAGTTTGTCTCTAGCGGGTATGAAGTTGCCATGTGATGGAGGTGAAGAAAGAAATGAACTTTTAAATGGGACTCTCTTTGTAGCATGAATGAAAAATGAGATGCCAAATATTTCTCACACCAAAAATGAATCTCTCTCTCACACACAAGAATGTGGCCGGCCCCTTGATAAGAATGAGTGAGATAAAAAACCATGAAGGGAGGTGAGTGTAGTAAAAGCAAGAGGTGATCATAACAAAATGTGATGATAATAATGTCACTTCTATTTCTAATCCCATCCTTTCAAAACTAATCACCATAAATGCAAAGGATATGATGAGGGAAAAAGAAAAGATGCTTGAACCATCATAATCATCCATTTACAAGAAACCCCCTCCACAATGCTAATTTGCAAATATGCAAATTATCCACTCCATCAATTTTCAGCCAAAGAAAGGAAGAAAGGAAAACTGGCCGAAACGGAATGCAAACTGGAAACTTCAAAAAACTGATCCCGTAATAAATTACAGGAAAACCCCGCGACCGTATATACATACCAGAATTTTTATTCCGACCGAATACAAATGCAATGAGACAAAATCTACACTGTACAATACTAGGATCCGGCTTAAACCAAAGCCCGCTAGTATTATCCGTCCGATCATGATCCGTGCAATACCGCACGTATAAGATCGAACCCTGCCATATCTCCATACGGCCTCTACAGCGTTTCGCCCGAAACTTGAGAGACTGTCTGTGGGGGACTCTAAAGACTCGTCAATACTTTGGTTATGGATTTAACCACTAGCACGTCAGAGGTATTAGCCATACGTAATGGGCTACCAGGTATTGACCAAAAGGGACGTCGATGAGCGAACTCATCCTGACACCCTACTGAGTCTGTCAGTGACAATATTCGTACAGTCCAGTCCGTTCGTCTATGAGTATCGCATGGCGGGCCTAAGGGGATGGTAAAAGTCAGACCCCCTAAAAGCGGTACAAGTCGTGTCGGAGTGTAGCCCAGAACACCCTAAGATACTACTGGAATACCTACCAGTAAATCTCCTGCCTTGGCCAAGGACTTTGTGTAATGGCTTTCCTAGACACAGCGCGACCTCACCCCCAATACCGGGAAAGACGAACCCCTGCAGATCCGCTCACTGCCTCTATGTGGCTCGGGACTGTACCCAACTAAAACCTGTTTGCACGACTCCTTTGAGCCATGGTAGGGTAGTAATCAAAGTACAGTGGGAACTCACACGAGACAAATGATGATCTCAGGTCGATGAACTAACCTGTACACATGTCACCAGGGAACTGCTATCTGACGTCTTGTATAAGACCAACTAGCATGTTCCCGGCGAGTCCTGTCCGGTGTACTCATAACCCAATGAGCACCTTTATACATCTTAGGTGAACCAACTGACACCAGTGGCATGTGAGACCGGCCACCGCCCCTCGTCGGGGTCTCGACTGTATACACTAGTCTACTCTGGAGTATCGATGCCCTATCTCGAAAACTCCCACGACTAGGGACCTTTTAAGGATGTGCTTATAGACCCCAGCTCCCACGTATATGATCGCCATCATACTGCTGGTCGTCAAGCAAGAATCCTAAGGGCTCTATCAACGTGCAATAGTGACCTGTAAGGTCACCTGAAACAGTACACGATGATAAAGATAAACCAGATAGCATACTATCATCTTGAGTAAGACTGTTCTAACGGTATAAGTCATCTCTCAATCATTGCAATCACGTGCCTGTGATCCAATAATTGACTCTGAGGGCACTATCTCCAACAGCCATTAGTAAGGCTTGGGTTTGCCCTTCTACGGTTGGTCCATAGGTATTGTGGCATATATTCGATACTATTAAACTGTACCCAAGATGTTGAGCTCTTGGGGGATTATGGAGCCTTGACGAATCGATCGAAAAGTTCGACATCATTCGGGTATCATGTGATGGAATACATTGCTTGGGAGACTCTAGATATGAGTATAGCCGTTAGAGCGCAGTCCATGCAACCATGAGGAGACGAGTCCGAATAATTCGACATTGGAGGAAAGTGGAGTAAGAGGTTCATACGAGATCATGACGAGAGGACGTTCCACTCCGCTGACATCATAGATGTGATACACAAGCAGAGGCATTGACTATGGGTATATCTTCCAGGAGGAGTCGTGATGAGTATGCAGCCGTTCCGGAACAAGAAATAGATATAGTAAAGATGATGACTTCGGGGCAGTTCGGCAGAAATGAGATTGGGGAGAGACCTTGACAGGACCTTTCTGGAAATACTATACGAGAAGACTTGGACCCAGGATCAGTCATATTGCACACGCCCAGCAGGCCAGAGTTCAGCATCGTCGACGAGACATGTTATGAGTGACCATAAGAGTTGGCCAGAGATCTTTAGAGGACGTGCCAGAGCGGAATACTTCCATTATCGTTTCCATATTGGGCCTTTGAGCCGGGGAGCTATGTACTTAGCAATTCGCAGTGAGAGACGAGAGCCTAAGGGCACCAGACGACAGACCATGATCAGGAGGCAAGTAGATATCTTGCTCTACTAGCATTGGATGCACCGACACTTTCTCAACCTTGGAGGAAGGACATATCGACGACAGTATTTACGATTGGTGATTTCCTAAGTTGACTATCACGTATCAGTCACTTTGGATTTCAACATTTTGGGTGATTTATTGCATGATTGAGTTTTGATGACCGTGTTTCATGATAGTTGCTTTTGTGCACCATGGTTGCACCTACTTGGTATTTATTTTTTTTGTGCATAGTTATTGCACTTGAGATATGTTTTTATACATCTTGGCACACTCGGTGTTGCTTTTTATACGCATTTGAGATATTGATTGTGATTTCATGCCTAGGGCATGCATATGATTTGACTTATGCTTTCGGTATAGTTTTCATGCACTTTTGGTTTTTGATTTGCTTTTGTGCACGCTGATTCACATGGTTGTGAGATTAGATACCACGGTATGCCTAATTTAGATATGGATTGAAATGTGTTGTATACCGTCGATTTCGATTGTGATACTCGATATTTGTTTTGTGCACCTGATTGGATTCTTGCGCATATTTGACGCGCTTGGATTAGATTTTGCGCATGTTCGGCGCTTGATATTAGATTTCATGATTTCATGCATGATGGATGCACCTGATTTGGATTTTTGCGCATGTTGGGCACAAGATATGAGATGTGATTTTGGTGCGCGCCAGATGCACTAAATCGAGATTCTTCGTTCATATCAAATGCACCTGATTTTGCTGTCAGGCACACACATTGCCTCTGACAGGTGTTTCGTGCACACCCGTTGCACTTAAATGTTGTTTCTGTGCACATGTATGGCACATTCATGGATTTTGATTTCCGTGCGCACCAGACGCACGTAGCTTTCATATGCACGTTTTTGCATTGATTTCTTATGGAGCAGTACGTTTTTATGATATTTGCTATTTGTTTTTGTACTGAGCAGGACTAGTCAGAGGACAGTACCTGGATATATTTTGCATGCATTGAGAGTTATCGAAGGGATTTCCAAACAGGGAGCTATAGTCTCAGTATTTACTTACATGTCTGATATGACACGAAACGTTTAAAACAAGGGAACCCTTCTAAATTATTTTCAAAATGGCGGGACGTAAATATTAAACAAAGGATATATATATATGTGTGTGTGTGTGTGTGTGTATAGTTATTTTCTTATATTAGACGTCCTCCACTGTGCAGTGTTATGCGCATTGCACAATGACTTAAAAGGGGTTTGGCATGCATTTCCTTCAGGTATTTACATGTATAGTTATGATGTTTACTTGCATTGTTGATTTATATCATATTGGCTTTGTTTTGGGCTTTGACATTGGTGTTTTCGCCATAACTCCGATGATTGCGTCATACTTGACGGAGTTTTGATTTTGAGTTATCTGCTCGTTGTTCATGCGCATGCATTGCGCTACGATGCGTCTTATGTATTGATGATTTCGGAGCCCCGACGACTTGGACATTTTACTGAAATGTTTTAGTATTTGAGGGGTTTAAATTTAAATTCGGGGACCGAATTACTTTAAGGGTTGAAAATTGTAACATTTCAGAAAATATAAAATATTATTTTTGGAATTTAATATTAAAATAATATTTTTCCCAAAAACTGATGATTTGCGAAATTGGGGTTTTCGAAAAAGGGTATAAATATATACCAATAATTGTGAAATAATTAAGAATTAAAATGATTTATTCATTTAAAAATATATTTAAAGGATTTGGCATTTTTAAAATTTATTATATGCAGTTTGGATAAAAACCCGATTAATGCACTACTAATCGTGATTAAGCCAAATCCGTATTTATACAGTTTTCCATGGGCAGTGCACCATGTCATGAATTGTTTTGATTACATGTTATTTCTCATGTTGTTTTGGGGGATTATGTGAGTTGGTTTGTTTTAAATAAAAAGGAAAAGAAAATGAGAAGGGTAGAAGGGTAATATTTGAGAGAGAGGGATGAGAATAAGAGAGGAGAGAGAGAGAGAGGGGCTGCCTCATTTTACCTCCCCCATCATTTTCTTCTTCTTCTTCTTCATCCCTTCCCTCCACCTTCACCACATGATATCATCTCAAAATATTGATCCAAACCCTAAACCCTTTTCACTAAAATTGATCCCTTCTACACCCTCTACACATTGGACCAAGAAAAGAGGGATTTGGACAACATTGGCAAACTAGGGTTTTTCTTGAGTTGCCCAAATGAGGTAATTTCTGCACAATTAGTCTTGTATTTCATTTACTTTAGTATCCTTGCATGTTTAGAAGCGATATTGTGATGTTTAGTGAGATTAGAAAATTCCTAGTTAGGGTTTGAGGGAGTTGTGAGTTGTGATAGTGAAATTGAGGTTAGTAGAGGCCTTGCAACCCCTGTAGTGACTGTTTACTGGACTAAACCTGAGATTAAAACCCCGGAACACGAACTTAGAAACCCCGACATCGGAATATTGTGAGAATTATGAGGGTATTTGGGAATCTGCTATAACCCGGGTGACGTGAAAAATATTTAGCAAAGCCAGAGAGTCATGCAGGCAACCTAGAAGCTAACCCTAAAACCTGAGACCATATGCTCATGTTTAGGTCGGCATTTTAATCATTTGGGCCGCAATTTGTGGCCTTGGTACTCCCAAATTGATTCGTGCTTGGTCCATGGCTTCATTTTAGTCAAATTAGACCTACCTTATATGCAGAATTGCTTAATTTCACCTGGAACAAAATCTGGGAGTGTTTTCTTGTGTTGCTGCTTAGGTTTTGCGGCTATATATGTTTTGGATTTTAGTATTTGTATTTTGACTCGATGGTGTGACGTTTGCACGTTAATCTTGAGGGTTGTTTGGCTATTCTTGCATGTGTAGACCATAGGTTTTAACCTATGTGTGATACGCGTGCCGTTTTGGTTTTCATGCACGATTTCGGTTTACGATGCTATATGTGATATGTAGGTATCCCTACGTAGACTTCGAGACGACGAGGATGAGCGTGGCGTTATAGACTTCAGCAAGCGAGGATTAAGGTGAGTATATTATATCTACGGGGGAAGTCGGGTGGATGGCGTATAGCACCCCCGCAAAGTTGTGAGAAATGATGGGATGTGATATATATAATTTTATTTTTTAGTGTATGATATGAACCTTAGCATGAAAAGCTTTAGGAGATTAGGGGTTAGTGTTAGCGAGAATTGAAGAAAGGACTTTAGGCGATTTCTTAGTCGTGAAACCCTAGAGTAAAGATTTGCATACACGCACGTACACAAACTCGCATACATTTACTTCCTTGTGCGTATTGGGGACATATATATATTGGTATTCATATGCTTGGATGATGAGAATGTTATATGATACTTGGGAATGAATCGATCTGATCGGGCATGATGCCGTGAGGTATTCAATATGTGACCGAGATATGTCATGATGTTATAGCGGATCATTGGACGACGATACCATATGGATGATGACATATATATATGATAGTTGACATATGATCGAGATATGAGATGAGAAAGGTTATGATATTTATAATGGATCGCTTGGGCGATATATACTTCTATATGATAATATGTGTGGATGACATCGAATTGTAGGAGACTTTAGATCAGTAGCCAGATCATGATATTGGTGATGATATTAGTAGTGTACTAGACTTAGATCAGTACCCCATGCTCTCGATATGTGATGATGTGATACCAGATGAATAATGTGATAAATGTGATATTTGAACCGTACCCAGATTTGCGATGTCATACGATAGATTTACCGTACGAGATATAGTTATGAGGATAGATCCGCACTCTTGACTCGAGGGTGTCATATTATTTATTGTATCATACGTGATACTATCGAGGCAAGATCACCGACTACTAGATATGTATATAGATCGACTTAGACATAGGTGGATTCCCTTACCCTTTTGACTGGGCTCGAGTCATACTCAATTTCAAAAGTGGAGAATCGTGAGTATTTTAAATACCAAACTGTATGACTCGTATATTAGGTAGGTATATTTTTCAGTGTTGCTGTTACTAGATCACTTTCTGTATATTCATGATGTTTCATCGCATTGCATGCTTATACATATGTTATCTGTAATTATCATGAAACCCTGCTGTCAGGACACCAGCACCATTACCGATGATGCGTATGTTCCACGACACCTGCTTGCCGGCTCACACACATCATCATCGGTAATTGCCATGTCACGTACACTTTAGAAAATACTATTCATTGACATAGCTTGCTAGTTGATAGTTGCAATATGTTATCGCTTTCATATGCTAGTTTGACTAATGCACTCATTGCATGATATCAGATGCATCCATATACTCATTGGTTATGCTGCATTTTGGGGTTTTATGCCGATATTCATTGTTTACTTACTCTTGATTCTTGGATTTCGGATTTCCATGAGATTTCTGGATTTGGGGGAAAACGACAAGAATATATATAAACTTATCTCCCCTTCCCTCTTTTTAAAATGCAAGTTGTGGTTTTCTCATGATGTATAAGTCGTCCACCCTGAGTTTTCATGATTGTTGTTGGTTTTCGAGACCCGTTGCAAGGAGAGGATGAACCGTCTCGGGTACATGGTGGGTCCGGTAAGGTACCCCGGGGCAATAAGCTCGAGTTGTAGACGATGAGCCTGGTAGGGGAGCACTACCTACCGGTGGTTTTACCTGGCACGGAAGATATCCAGAGGATACCGTCCGTGATCGTGTGATTTGATGATATGGTCGATCCGGACTGACGGAGCCCTAAATATTGAGATATTGGGATTCGAGACACTGAGATTTTGAGATTTGAGATATCGGGATATTGAGATATGAGATACTGAGATTTATGTTTTGTGTCGATGCTTGACACTGATTTCTCTGGTAGGGGAGCACTGATTTATGTTTCCATTCGTCATCCATTCATACATCATATATCTGATATGTTGCTATCTGAGGTACTGACACGAGCATGTAGTATTACACTTATACATAGATGGACCAGGATATTTATTTGAGGATATTACTTGATATGACCTAGGATAGCGTCATACATGCAATTTCTACTCATAGATGTTTTCTAGTCACGAGTTGGCAACTCACTCCCGTTGTGCCACAGTTCCTTGCATGTTTTGCCGTACAGGTTTTGTTGCGGCTTTGCTGGCACACTGTTCATTCCGGGTGATTGCTTTGGTAGGTGGGTTCTTTTGCATCAAGACCACTATTGTATATTTGTTATTTCAGTTGTATCTAGTAAAACTCCTTCAACCAGACTTGTATATTGTTAGAAATAGATGACCAGAGTATATTCTTTCGACCATAGAGTCGCGCGCTGTATTATTATGGTTTTCTGGTGGATATGGGCTTTCTTTTGAGTTTTGATCCTCGCCTTTCGGCGTTGTATATTATATTGCTTGCGTGGTTATGACCGTCAATTGACGAAGAGCTAGCTCCCGCTTGGGGATGCCTTTATTCATTATACATGCTTTACCAGGTTTTGTACCCGTTTGGGGTCTGAATTTACAAAGGAAACTCTGCCGAAATTTTCATAAAAGACTTGACATTTTAAAAATGCATACTTCGGCTTATGTTGTTAAACTTCTTGCTTTAAAATTGGTTTTTCCTTCACTCTACTGCTTTACTTGGTTTGGATTTCTGGGTTTTGGCTTACATAGATTACGTACGCCTTGAGATGTTTCGTAGTTTAAGTGTCGGTCCTGTTCCGTACTTTTCGGGTCGTGATATTTGATCCACATCAAAATTCCGTGGCAACCGATCAACTGAGACTAAACTGCTAGATTTTTAAAATTCAAACTAGTTATCTCATAACTACTTTTGTGGATTCCAAATATTATAACACAATCACAGATAGCTAGACGAAGTTAAACTTTTCGATCGAATAAACAAGAACCCAAAATTTCCTAATAAGCTCAATACTTGAGCGGAGTTCAAAAAGTACCCAGAAACTGCCACAGCTCCTATGAACCAGCCGTAGAAGGGTCAACCAATGCCTCACATGTGGCACCGCTGAACTACCATAAACCCTAGGGTATGATGGTGATTCTGACGGTCACATAATCGAGTTAAGGTTTTGTTCTTCTAGAGGGTCCACAGAATCGCTTGCAAGATTTTCTGAAAATTTTAAACTCGGAAAAATCCAACTCTTGAAAAATTTCCAACGGGAGAAAAATTAGGTTGTTGATATCCGTTCGAACTTTTTAACATCATCTAAATAACCCGAATACATGTTAGAATTATGATTACGAAACACTCCGGGTTGCTTTTGCAGAAAGTTAACATCACATGAAAATTTAGCAAAAACAAACAACACCTGAAACCCTAAAACCTAGAGACTAGAACACAGTGAAATTTGAAGCATAAACTCCACAAATTGACCGAGGAGGCCGGATTTTCTCCCTATGTGGCCGGCCATATTTGCATAAAACCCCCTAAAATTTTCTCAATGTTCATGTCATATCTCATACAACATTCTGAAGTTGTTTAAAAAAAATTTTAAGACCTTTTAAATTCGACAGAAACCAAGTTTTCGTATCGGGTGTTTCGGAGTAGTTTCGGTTTCATAATCCTAGCAAACATCATCTAATTTTCTAGCATGGCTCTGATACCACTATAGGGTTACCTAGCACGGCAGCAAGGTTTCTGGAGGTATCGTCCATGCCAATTTAAAAAATTGTCGTTCTAGCTAACCCTAGAATCGATACTAGAAAATCTGACGAAACATAATGTAAACTCTTTACATCTAAGTGAATGAGGGAATACAACCTTTGTAGATCGGTCCTTCACTTCTAAAGCTCCATGTTGTAGTCCCTTCACTGCGAATGGTGAACTCCCGGACTCTAGAGAGGGTTCACATGAAGAAACGAACAAGCTTGCTCAATGTCTTCGAAGCCGAAGATGATCTGCGTCGAGGAGACTCGAGCTCATGCTACCTCTTCACTAATGGTGAGATTAGTGAAGCAAACACCCTAAACTAAATGGCTAATAGTAGAGGATGATGAAGTAGGATGTGGGCTCACTTTAGTTTTGTTTTTCTCACAATAAATCATCATTTAGAAAAAGCTAGCAAGCATTTTCTCTTGAGGAAGAAGAAGTGATGAAGAAAATGAATGAGAGAGTGAGTTAGTGTCATGCCTAACTCATTTAGAGAATAAACCAAGGTCAAGGGTTAAGGTTGGGTTAACAAATATCTTAAGTAATGACAAAAGAGTGGACTTGGTCAATGTTCTACAAGCTTCATCCAAGCTTGAAACATTGACTAAGTCTTCACTATTTTGTGATAACTTAAGTGATAAATATCAAACCCTAGCATGGTATAAGCCTCATACACTCTTGTGGCATATGTAACCTAGCATGACACATGAATATATATCACATATATATTTATGTGTCAAAAGAAAACAATACATATATCACATATATGTAAAGTGTATCAAATGTAAGAAAAAGAATTACTTAAGTGAGCTAATATAAGTTAATGTAATGTAATATATCAAATATATAATTATACATTAAATTATTAAATCAACACTTAATTTAATAATCCGACTCTATGCTGTATAACCGACTAATATCAAATGCAACAACTTTTCGAATCAACACTTGATCCGATAACCCGGCTATATCCTATATAACAGTCCAATGTCAGAAGTCGCGGGAATAGAATACGGTATCACATACACGCATTAATCTCAGTCCAGCACATATCACATATGTGCTCCTACTTCGTTTCGCATGAGCCAGGAAACCTCTGTGTAGGACTCTAAAGACTCGTCAATACGCCGGCAGTAGGTGATGATCATATCAAACACCCACAAGCCGCAAGCGGGCTGCTAAACGTAACGTCCACCTGGGTATTGAGCGATCAGAAGATCAACAAGCAAGCCTGCTCGTACTCCTGCGAATCCAAGCAGTAACACTACCGTATAGTCCGGTCTCTTCGTCTGATATGCCGCATATTACAGCCAGGGGTGGTATAACGTCAGACCCCAATAGCCTGATAAGTCATGCCGACGCAAGGTCCATAACGGTTCGAGAAACTACTGATAACACTTACCAGTAAATCTCAGTAACCCTGGCCAGGGATTTCCTGTTATGGCCAATCGGACATAGCGCAACATCAACTCCCAATACAGGGTGAGACGAAACCCCTCATCTCTCTCATTGCCTCCTTGTGACTCGGGACAGTACCCAAAAACCATCTTTTTGCACGATCTCTTGACCGTGGTATGGTGGAAATCAAAGCACAGTGGGAATCACACAAGACTCAATGACGATCTCGGGTCTACAGACTAACCTGTACCAGTGTCACCAGAGAACTGCTATCCGACGATGGGTATAATACCATCTAAGAGTTCTCGGCGAGTCCGTTCAGTGTACCCAGTCTCCACTGAGCACCCGTATACCTTCTCTGATGTCAAACACCAATGAATATGGGATTATCCATCGCCCATCATATGGGTCGAGAAGCTTATACGCTAGTCTACTCTGGAGTATCGATGCCCTGTCTCGATACTCCCACGACTAGGAACATTTGAAGGATGTACTTATCGACTACCCTGTCGCCACTAGTATGATCTGCATCGTAATCCTGGTAGTCAAGTACTCCGGGGCTTTATCAACATGTAATAGAGAGACAGTAAGTGTCCATATTAAGATAAAGAGGAACCAGATAGCATACTATCATTTCGAGCAAGAAAATCCTCACTATATATGTCCAAGCATCTACTAAAATATACATCGCATGTACAGTAATGGCCTTTAGGGTATACATATAACTAATAATTGGAATGCGAGACTCAAAAGGAGCTGGAGCCGGTGTAATCGCTGCAAAATGAATTACGGTCAAATTTCGACTCGGGAGAAAAAAACACCTGAGGGATGGAATCTGTCATACCGGCTGTGGCAGGAGGCAGAATAGGGAGTACTGGAGGCGCGGCTATTCTTTCGCTTCCTCCTCCGACCCGTGATACTGTGGTCGATATAAGGAAGGCTTAGCAACAATAAGCCTACTCATAAAAAAGGGGAGAAACATTAGGTGAAGAATATACCGACCAATACCAGAAGGTGGAACGATTTCCGACTGAAAAGAAAAATGCGGGCTTAACACCTGGTACAGATGGTCGAAAAGTACTCCTGTAGGGTTGCGACAATATATAGTTAATACAAGGAGGATTGTATCCACAGTGAAACAAATAAGTGAGAAACCCATACCTCCCAAGATTTGAGGAGACGCAGAAGAAAGCAAAGGAACAACGACCATCAAAATAGCGGCCGTTGACACTTCTTCAGCCAGCATAGCTTCAGGGTTTACCACACCTATGCTCAAGAAAAACGAAATATCATTAGAAGGGCTTAACAAGATTGAAAAACTCAAAAACAACAACCCAAGGACTACCTGATAGATCAGGGACCGAAACCGCACCGGAAGCATCACCAAGTGTAACGGCTTCCTCACACTCTCTCGGGGGAATAGATTCTACAACCATAGCTTCATCCCCTGACTCGACGAGGGCCGTCGTAATGCTTGCAACACCCGCCGATACCAAGGAGCCACAAGGAGAAAGAGCAGCAGTCTGGACAGTCCCAGATCCCCGAGAAAGAGCAGCCACTTCGGGCTCTGTAATCATCGGCGTTTCACTTGCCATACCATCGTCAGGATGTTCATATCAGATTTTTGCATTTTTATACCGCCCATTCTTAATCACATTGCATATAGGTAGGTACTTTTAATCCATGTTTGCTGAATAATTGCAGGTTACAGGTTCTCAGCTCTTTACAGTGAAATTCATGAAAAGTCGCACCAAATACGGGACTACGACCAACAACAGAAGGATACTGGTCTCCTTTAACCATCCGTATGATGCCACCTACCAGTTCAAGGGACAAAATGGCAAATCGTTGGTCACTTCAATGCACACAGCACAAGGGCAACACAAGATCCAAAACTTCAATACGGAGTTCAAGGCAAAGTCCACATCATTTTGCACTGCTGAATATCTGAAAGAGAACTGAAGAGATTCTGAGAAACTAAGAATATAAAACAGAAGATAAAAGCAACATGGAGAAGCCCTGAAAAGATGGTCCCCTAAATCCACCAAATGGTCGCGGAACCACTGCCAAATGGGCACTTCTACCGCGGTTCCGCGGCCGCGTATGAGCAGTGTTGGTGGCAGTTGGTTCCGCGTTGACTCGGCTCTTTTGGGGTAGTTTATTAATTTCGTGTTTAGCTTATAATGTAACCTAGGGTTTCACCTTCCTATCTATAAATAGAAGAGCTCAAAGTCAAATAAAGTGTGTTTTTCTTTAGTTTAGATTTTAGCATTTAATTCTGTTCTTTCTCAATGAAAAATTGTAGTGAGTTTATGAGCGTTGATTAATAAAAAAAAAGGAGTTCTTTTATTATCTTGCATGTCTTTTTATTTATTGTTCGTAATCTTACTCATTAGCTAATTTAGTTGTAGTTTTGTTGCTTTATTTTGTTTTTATTCTTCTATTTTCTTTATCTTTAAACAACGACGATGTTTGAGTAAGATCCTTGCCAAGGTGAGGTCTCAAATAGCTAGTTGTAGTTTTCCATAATCCTCAATTCTTTCTACCTTCCTTCTTTAATTTATTTGATTTTTTTAATGGGTGAGTAATTTCTCACTTGTTAGGGTAGGAGAAGGAAAGTTTGAGAGAAGGAAATCTCTCTCACTCTTTTCTTTGCCCAACACCTTAAATCGGACTCGCTTTAATTGAACCACAATCCGCTCACTACGGCACCCTATCCTACATGATAGCGGTGATTCCCTAGTCAGACCGGTTGTGGTTGAATTAACCGGAGGTTAGGGCTAAGATGTAAGTCTATGGTAGCGCCCCGGCCGTCTTTCCGAGGCCAAAATGCGGAAACGAAAACTTTTTCAAAACTAGAAACCGGCGCTATCGTATGCTTAAAACCCGGATCGAACCATTAACCTACAACTAGAAACTAGAGAAAGGGTTGGAAAGCTATACCGATCGATCTGTGTTCTTCGGTCTTTGGCCACCATCCCAAGCTCATCGCGGCATCTCCGGTCTCGATTTCCTCGTCGGAAAGGGAACCACATCATCGATTCCTTTTACGGGCTCCCGCTTCATCCGAAGAAACTCGGGCACGAAGTGTGCTAGCCGACGTGTCTAAGGTGATGTAGAGAATGTTTGTGATCACTTTGTCTTTTGCATCCATGAGATGGATGGAGGTTAGAGATGAAGCAATTGATGGAAGTTTTAAGCTAGAGGAAGAAGAGGAAGAAAAGAGCCTTTTTCTTTCTTTTTCTTTTCTTGTTATTCTTATGATAAAAAGAGAGAGTGTTGAAACAAAAATATGAGAGCTCACCCCCTCATGGCAGCCCCCCTCTCTCTCTTCTTATCATATCAACACAAATCAAGCATCAAATGTGACATATGCACATAAAAAGAGACCATGAGTCATTAGCCTTGCATGTGTCACAATTAATGCACTAAATGAAGATTTATAGCTCATGATTTCCTAATGCAAACATTAATCCAAATGTTTGCAACAACAAAAAGATACGGCAACATCTAAAGTAAACTCGTGACGGATCACAAGAATACCCCTCACCTGTATATATATACCTGCACCCGCATTCCGACTGAATGCGAATGCGATGAGACTAAAGTAATCCAACAAATCTAATACTAGGATCCGGCTTAAACCAAAGCCCACTAGTATGATCCGCCCGATCATGATCCGTGCAATACCGCACGTATATGATCGAACCCTGCCATATATCATACGGCCTCTACAACGTTTCGCCTAAAACTTGAGAAACTGTCAATGGGGGACTCTAAAGACTCGTCAATACTTTAGCTGTGGATTTAACCACTAGCACGTCAGAGGTACTAGTTGTACGAAACGGGCTACCAGGTATTGACCAAAAGGGAGGTCGATGAGCGAACTCATCCTGACACCCTACTAAGACTGTCAGTGACAATATCCGTACAGTCCGGTCCGTTCGACTATGAGCATCGCATGGCGGACCTAGGGGGTTGGTAAAAGTCAGAACCCCAAAAGTAGTACAAGTCGTGTCGGAGTGTAGCCCAGAACACCCTGAGATACTACTGGAATATCTACCAGTAAATCTCCAACCTTGGCCAAGGACTTCGTGTAATGGCTCTCCTAGACACAGTGCGATCTCAACACCAATACCAGGAGAGGCGAACCCCTACCGATCCGCTCACTGCATCCATGTGGCTCGGGACTGTACCCAACTAAAACCTGTTTGCAAGATGTTCATATCAGAAAACTGCATTCTAATACCGCTCATTCATTATCTATTTGTTGTATTTATCGGTATTATTAACCAGTGTCTACTCAGTATTAAAGATTACAGGTATCCATGACAAAATACTGGAACTGCATCCAAAAGCACGGATATATCACTTGAGGGAAGACACTGCGACCAGAAACGCAAACCGACCAATACTTCAGGAGTTCCTTTACGCAACAAGTTGTGTACACATTTTTTTATCTAAATGGTCCAACACAACAAGTGTGTACACAAGACTTTTAAGCACATGTGGATATGATTTTGTATGCATTCAAGGTGATGATTTTATATGCATATGATTTTATATGCATTCAAGACTAAAAAGCATGTGTTCAAATTAAAAGGAATATAACAAATCAGCATGATCCATAATGGGGAAGCCATGAATCAAGCCACATATGGGAATGGAGTAATGAGCATTTAATGGTGAAGATTATGTGTGTGATTTAAAGATTCAAATTTCCTTCCAAAACTGAGTGCAAATCAAATTCAAATAGACAAATCAGCATAGACCATGATGGGGAAGACAAGAATCAAGGCATAAATGGACATGAAGTAATGTGCATTCAATGCTAAAGATTTTGTGTTGATTTAAAGATTCAAATTTCCTTCCAAAACTGAGTGCAAATCAAATTCAAATAGACAAATCAGCATGGACCATGATGAGGAAGACAAGAATCAAGGCACAAATGGACATGAAGTAATGTGCATTCAATGCTAAAGATTTTGTGTTGATTTAAAAATTCGAATTTCCCTCCATTCTTTGGAGCCTATAAAAGCAGGCAGTGGGCAAAGGTTCAAGGGTCATTCTTTAGTCATTCTTTAGTCTTGGATTGTCATTCTTTGTCCAAGTTTTCTTTTCTCTTTTCTTGTAAATAGATTAGTCCCCTTGAAGTCTTAACCTTCTCTTGATCCTTCAACCTCTTCATTGAGCTTGAAAGTTTAAGGGTTGGTTATTGATCTCGAGGGGTTGTATCGTTCTTGATGATTAACAGAGATCTCTTTTGTGCCTTCATTCACCATGAGTTCTTTGCCTCTTCTTGATCTTGCAACCTCTTCATTAAGCTTGCAAGTTTAAGATTTGGTTATTAATCCCATGTCTTGTTTTGGGTTCTATGGTTCTTAGTCTTTCTTACTCGCTCTTTTACTTACATGCATTTTCATTCTTGTCTTTTATTACTTGCAATTTATTACCATGTCATTTAATTACTTGTTTGTAGTCTTTTCTTTTCTTTGTAGCTTTTCTTTTTTCCTCTTTGTTGTTTTGTGAATGTTGGTGCGAATATTGTTGTTAGGAAAAGAGAAAGATTTTGTAAGTTAACATTTCGCTCCTCATTTCCTTTTCCCATCTTTTCCATTTGAAACTCAGCCCAAACCCTACGCAAACGCTCCGTTAGGCACCCTACCCTACCAAGGTAAAGGTGATTCCTAACCATGACCGGTTGCATTCGGTTTGGCCGAAGGCGAAAGCAAGAGACAAGAACGGACGGATAAGGGTCAATAAGCCGGATTCCACGAATACCGTGCTTAAGTCCCCTAATCCACATCGTTGCCGATTGCTCTAGCTTCATTGGTTGAGTTCGGCTCAATGTACTTGAATACGGAATCCATTAACTTACACTATCCTATCGTTTCCTAACAAGCCTTATACTTGAATTTACACATAGGTTAGATAACGAACAAATACGCCACGCATGTTAACTCGTTAGAACTAGAACGTAAAACTTACCATCTCCTTGTGGATCGACCCGTGCTCATCGCGGCTAGCTACAAAGCGACACCGTCCTGATCGCGGTTAAACTTTAGAACTCTTAAATATCCGACACGCTTTTGGCGTGCGATCAAATGGCGCCGTTGCTGGGGAGGCGGTAACGTTTTTAGTTTTTGTTATTTCGGGTTAATCTTGTGAATATCCATCTAACACTTTTTCAAAACAAACTAAAAATCTCAAAATTTTCAAAACCAAAAAAAAAACAATAAAAAAACTAACATTCTTAACTCATTTTTTTTGTTCTCTGGATTTTATACCTGATTGCACTCTGTAACTAAAATAAAAAGATAAACAATACCAGTGTGGCATTAGTGGAATACTGAGACTACTGTTGAAATTTGGAGCCCTACCTCATCAAGTTGGCCGGCGACATCATCACAAAAACCGGCGACGCCGGCCCGTTCACCACCTTTTGCCTCAAATTTCTCCTCTATGCTCCAGTGTTCTATTTTTGTCCTATTTGTATTGTTTGTTTTTTTATAATTTTTAGTGTGCAGCTATTTGGGCATTCGTATCGCTTTTTCGCAATAATAATACGTTTTTCCGACATTTGTAGATTTTGCGGAATTGCGAACGGCGATTATGGGGAGCAAAATTTACGTTCAAAGCTAGGGTGATTACGAAGTACAGTGCCAAAGATCCGGATAGTTTGACCCGCGCAAGCGAGCTTTTCAAGCTACTTGGATTCGATTCAACGGGGGTTTCTTAACCCACAACTTAACGGTACGTACTTTACTAACACCTTCTTCTTAAATCCGACGCTTCCAATATAAAATATTTGCAGGATTCTTTGCAAGTTCGCTAGCGAACGCCAAAAATTGACTAACCCGTATTTGTTGCAGTGCAGAGCTTAAACTAAAAAAAACGATTGTTTGATTCTTTGAATAAATTTTTTTCCATTGAATTGCGCATTGCATATATTAATACGGACTTAAGGGCAAGCGAACCCCACAACATACGGTAAAGGATTTCATCACCTTTTCCGTGGCCCACAAATCACGAACTTGAGCATAACGTTTACCCGCACAAATTTTAAAAGAAATTAGACTTTAAGCCTTAAGGACTCCGCGCTCACTACGAGTGGTTAATTGTGTTTAGAACACCGCTTAATGGTATATTGTTTACGGGGTGTCTAGGAAAGTGTTAACGGCGAAACCGCCAAAAGAGAAAGGGTTATTTAATTAAGGACCTTCGCGAAAGCGTCGGAAAACCTCCCCTTATCTTTGCACTTACCTGGCCTCGTGATCAGTGTACCTTGAGCCTGTTTTTCGACACAGTTTTACTTCGACAATCAAGTTCTTGAGCAGGTCTAGTTGACCAAGGTGAATCATAGAACGATTAGGTGTGTGGTATTTTTGTGTCGTGGTTGTTTTTGTCCAGATTCTTTTTGTGTGTATATTTCATTCTTTTGTTAATAACTAACTTTTTAAAACAAATTAAAAAAAACCCACATTCTTTTTCCCTCCTTTTCTCTTATTCTTCTTCTCTCTTCATATCATGGGTACCCCACCCCGAAAAACTCTTGCCGAACTTTGGTACCCACAACCAGATATAACTTCCTACAGTTCTTGTTTTGGTCGAACTTCGAACGATCCATCCATGCCAAAAGTTTCATTGAAAGATCACATAGACGCATCTAGGACAAACACTTGCACTCCGCAATCCACTTTGTATCAACCATTTCAAACCCCACCTCCCTCTTATGTTGATACCCCTTTTGCAAGTCGTCCTTTGTCCCTCGCTGAACATATTGAACAATCCCGTAGACGATCTTTCACTCCTTTCACTACTACAAATTCCATGGATCAACAATTCCATTCACATTCTTATTCATATGTTGATCCTACCACTGTCCAGCCATTCAATTCCTATGAGTCCTACCCAACTTTTGCACCTGCCCTAGACACTGCTTTTGAACAACCTTTTGGGAGTTTCCAGTATTCAAACAACTTTGAATCTTTTACTGAAACCCCTTCACAACCCATGTATAGTCTGGAACAAATGTTGGAAGACTTTAGGGTAGCGTCATGCCAACAGATGATGGATTTGAATGCGTCCATGGCCGCCCTCATACAACCTAGTGACCCGGTAGCTAGTTTTCAACTAGCTCCACATTTTTCAATGTATGATGAGGCGGTAGGACAGGCTGAGAATTTGAGTAGTGAAAGTGAGCTGTACACCCTTCCTAATCAAACCTACCCATTGCAAATTGATTCACACAACTCCAGTTTTGAATGTCTATCTAGTGTACCAAAAGATTTACCGATTAAAGATAGAACGCTTAATGAGTTGTGCGATTTTGTAGTGTTTGATTTACCGGATTGTGAAGGGTCCATTCCAAGTGAAACCAATCCTAAACCTTTTGACTTCTACACTTCCATCTTAGAACCAGGATCGATTGAAATCCATGCTTTTGATGAGGAGTCTGAGAATATTAATTTTCACTTGATTGAGGATATTGACGCAGGGAGTATTTTGGATGATGAACTCGTAGATTTGACTGAAATTTTCTCTCCAATTCATCATTCCGAGTCATTAAATGTTTCTCTTGAACTTCATATGCGTCTTGATTTTGATGAGATCTGCATGGATGAGATAATTTTTTAGGAGAATTATGAGGATAGTATTGAGGATGAACCATTTTTGTTTGATGTGTCAGATTTTCCAATTCATCCTCCTGAACCTTTAACTGTTATACTTCCTAAATCAACCTCCATCCTTTCTATCGTTCCGACCATCATGCAGGAGGACTGTGAGTTTGAAAAATTTATGTTCAATCACAGCACATTTGACGCCACTAGTGCGTTCCTCCTTGAATCTGATACTCTTCTCACAGCCGATAACGATTACGAGTGTTTCATATTTTTGGACAATGTTGAAGACTCACCGCCCGAGTTTGAGTCCTTCGAATTTTCAGATGAGTTAGTTGAACCATCAAACTTGGTTGCTCACAGTCAATTCAAACCATTGATGGAATCTTTCGAATTCGAGACAGTTTACTTAGGTGAGAATAAGACTATCCCTAAATTACTCCCCTTCGTCCCTTCTATCGTTCCGACCTTGCAAGAAACTGTATCACTTTCATTTACTGTGTCTGGTTTACCGAGTACGGCGTTCCCATGTTTTCTGACGAATCTTGAGGGATTTGACCCGATCTCTCGACGGGTTGATAGATTAGCACAATCGCTTTTTACACATCGGTCATTTCATATTGTGCTAATTTATTCACTCCATTTTCACCCTCAAGTTCGTACACCATTTCTTTTTCCCTTTCACCATTCTTCCTCTCATATACCGAGACTGTATCCCGCTTCTATCTCCATACGGTCTCGCGTATTCTCCATTTCTTTTCTCTTCATCATCTTTCACCAACCCGCATATTACAGAGATAGAATTTTTGAATGGTTGGTGCTCACTTTTGGCCTGTGTAAGGCCTTGTATAGCTTGATACTGTTCTCTTTCCCTCCTAATCCTGAAGTTCAACGCTTAACAGTGGAAACACTGTTTTACTTAAGTTTGGGGGGAACCTTTTGGTGTACATATTTTTGGTTTTTATTTTTGTATATAATTTGGTTTTGGGAAGTCACCGACAATTTTGACCCTCTTGGTGTAGCCTGACAGTGAGGGCACTGTCAAGTTTAAGTTTGGGGGTGTGCTCGGTAAGCTTTCTACCTTCGCATTCATTTTTACATTCTGCATTTGCATACTTACTTAAAAACCCATAAAAATCAGAAAATTTTCTAAAAACATACAAACGTTGTCGCCAAGTTAGCTAGTGGGAGAACTTAGATTCAATATTTCGACGGTTTTGTTTAATAAGATAGGAACAACTAAATCCTATTTTTAGATTTTGAAAACCTGAAAGATAACTCTCCTTTGAAGTTAACTATAGCTAATATACGTCTTTACATCACACTACACGTGTCGTGAGTTTTGAAAATTAGATGACAAGTCTATTATGTCTGAAAACTTTTAAATGGATAAATTATTTTCTGAGGATCAAATATGTTTGTTCTGAAATATGTAATATCAAGAATAATTTATGAAGTGAAGCGGATATGAAGGGATGTTATTGATGCCTTAATTGGATCTAATTCTGAAAAATAACCCATCTGGAACTTGATTGGAATGATTACACACCTAACCCACTAAACACGTCTTTTATCCAAAAATAATAATAATTGAACTACCGGTTATATCTCCGTCTGCATTAAATCATTATGATTTTCACGCTAAAATTGTCTTTTGTTTTTGGGCCTAGGTAACTTGAGTAATTAAGTCCGCTGGGGTGTCTCTACACCTAATGCCCTAAAACCAACTGGTTTGGGAGCATTAGCCCAAAGCTCGCTAAGAAGCCTAGAAAGTCCAAATTAAAACAAAGTCAAGCAAGTGTTCTCTCCGAGTTAAAATTCCTAACGGTTCTTTGTGTGAGAATAATCTTGACAAAAGACAGATTTTTATAAAAAAGTATTTCTAGCGGAGACATGAAGGTTTCATTCTATGATAAAGACTATTGCACGTTCACAAAGGTGTGTATGAAATGAAAACAAGAAAAAGGTGGAGTGAAAAGTAAGACCTAGTTTCCTGTTAAGGAAGATAGAAATTCTGAATTTGAAACCTTACTGGAAAATGAAACTTAAGAAATACTTAACTCTTTATAAAACTTATGTGATCCTTTTTAAATTTTTATCTGGGCTTTATTTTGTGACATGACGACTTTAATCGATCCTTTTGAAACTTAACGACACTATTTGCGCTGCAGGTAAAGACATATAAAATCTTAAGTTAAATGAGAAGCGAGGTGTGAAAAATAAAGATTCGATAGTTCTAAATTTAGGATAATAATATTGCTATCTTTTAAACAAAACCTTAGGGTTTGAATCATAGTCATTTCGCAAAACTAGATTGACGGGATTTTGTGGGTAGTATCCGGTGAAAAACCTCACGAGACAACACTCCTCCTACTAGGGACACCTAGAGGTTTAACGACTTGTTGCACACGCTTAGTGCAATCGCGTTCCCTGCGAAAGTGCGGTTATGATTTTCTTTTGTGAATAAATGGTTTTGCTCGGGACGAGCAAAAGATAAGTTTGGGGGTATTTGTTCATATCAGAAAACTGCATTCTAATATCGCCCATTCATTATCTATTTGTTGTATTTATCGGTATTATTAACCAGTGTCTACTCAGTATTACAGATTACAGGTATCCATGAAAAAATACTGGAACTGCATCCAAAAGCACGGATATATCACTTGAGGGAAGACACTGCGACCAGAAACGCAAACCGACCAATACTTCAGGAGTTCCTTTACGCAACAAGTTGTGTACACATTTTTTTTTATCTAAATGGTCCAACACAACAAGGGTGTACACAAGACTTTTAAGCACATGTGGATATGATTTTGTATATGCATTCAAGGAGATGATTTTATATGCATTCAAGACTAAAAAGCATGTGTTCAAATCAAAAGGAATCAAACAAATCAGCATAAGCCATAATGGGGCAAACATGAATCAAGCCTCATGTGGGAATGGAGTAATGAGCATTTATTGGTGAAGATTATGTGTGTGATTTAAAGATTCAAATTTCCTTCTAAAACCGAGTGCAAATCAAATTCAAATAGACAAATCAGCATGAACCATGATGGGGAAGACAAGAATCAAGGCACAAATGGACATGAAGTAATGTGCATTCAATGCTAAAGATTTTGTGTTGATTTAAAGATTCAAATTTCCTTCCAAAACTGAGTGCAAATCAAATTCAAATAGACAAATCAGCATGGACCATGATGGGGAAGACAAGAATCAAGGCACAAATGGACATGAAGTAATGTGCATTCAATGCTAAAGATTTTGTGTTGATTTAAAAATTCGAATTTCCCTCCATTCTTTGGAGCCTATAAAAGCTGGCAGTGGGCAAAGGTTCAAGGGCCATTCTTTTGTCATTCTTTAGTCTTGGATTGTCATTCTTTGTCCAAGTTTTCTTTTCTCTTTTCTTGTAAATAGATTAGTCCCCTTGAAGTATTAACCTTCTCTTGATCTTTCAACCTCTTCATTGAGCTTGAAAGTTTAAGGGTTGGTTATTGATCTCGAGGGATTGTATCGTTCTTGATGATTAATAAAGATCTCTTTTGTGCCTTCATTCACCATGAGTTCTTTGCCTCTTCTTGATCTTGCAAACTCTTCATTGAGCTTGCAAGTTTAAGATTTGGTTATTGAACCCATGTCTTGTTTTGGGTTCTATGGTTCTTAGTCTTTCTTACTCGCACTTTTACTTACATGCATTTTCATTCTTGTCTTTTATTACTTTCAATTTATTACCATGCCATTTAATTACTTGTTTGTAGTCTTTTCTTTTCTTTGTAGCTTTTCTTTTTGTAAGCCCGCGGGGGCGCCCCGGCCGTCAATCCGACGCCGGAAACACGGAAACAAAAACTTTGCAAAAACTTGCAACCGGCACCACCGCGCACTTTTCACCCGGATCGGGCCATTAACCTAGCTAACTAGCAAACAAGAAAAGAATAGAGAAGTTTACCAAGCGATCCGTGTCCTTCGGTCTTCGTCTCCACTCCGATCTATCGCAGAAAGTTCGTCACCTCCTAGCTCGTCGGAAAGGCACCACGTAGCCGGAATCTTTTACGGGCTCCCGCCTCTTGACCGAGGCAACTCGGGCGCGAAGTTGGCTAGCCGACGTGTCCAAGACTTGCTATAGAATAGTGTAGTAAACTTGTCCCTTAGGGTTTTGAAGTTGCCATAGTATGTGGAGGAAAAGAATGAACTTGAGAGAAGGAGAAAAAATGGAGCTCTCAATACTTTTGCAAGGGAATATGAGATGAAGAATAAAATACATAACCAATGAACCTCTCTCATTTTCTCACTCAAGAATGGCCGGCCCCTCTTCTCACAAAGAAGATTGGAGAGAGAAAAAGAAAACAACTCCTTGTATCATAATGTGAAAAAGAAATGATATATCAACAAAAGGCTCACATCAATTTCAAGCTCAAACCCTTTCACGAACCATCACAATAAATGCAAGGATATGGACAAGAAAAGCATCTCATCATGACAAAGGCACAAAAGCAACAAAGCCCTCCACAAAAGAGTTATTTGCACTCTTGCAAATAACCCCCTCCATCGGAAAGTCCGGCCGCGAAAGAATAAAAGAAAATCGGCCGGAACGGAATGCAAACTGGCAACTTCAGAAAACTGATCCCGTAATAAATTACAGGAAAAACCCCGCTGCTGCAAATACATGCCCGCATTTGTATTCCCACTGAACATAAAGGCAAAGAGACAAAACTACACTATCTAATACTACGATCCGGCTTAAGCCAAAGCCGGCTAGTAAAAACCGTCCGATCACGATCCGTGCAATACCGCACGTATCTGATCGAACCCTCCATATCTCCATACGGCCTCTACAGCGTTTCGCCTGAAACCTGAGTAACTGAATGTGGTGGACTCTAAAGACTCGTCAATACCTTGGCTGTGGATTTAACCACTAGCACGTCAGAGGTATAAGCCAATACGTGACGGGCCACCAGGTATTGACCAAAAGGGACGTCGATGAACGCACTTATCCTGACACCCTACTGATCCTGTCAGTGACAATATCCGTACAGTCCGGTCCGTTCGCCTATGAGCATCGCATGGCGGGCTTAGGGGTTGGTAAAAGTCAGACCCCCAAAAGCGGTACAAGTCGTGTCGGAGTGCAGCGCAGAACACCCTGAGATACTACTGGAATACCTACCAGCAAATCTCCTGCCATGGCCAAGGACTTTTCATGTTCTGGCTCTCCTCGACACAGCGCGACCTCACCCCCAATACCGGGAGAGATGAACCCCTGCAGATCCGCTCACTGCCTCCAGGTGGCTCGGGACTGTACCCAACTAAAACCTGTTTGCACGACTCCTTTGAGCCGTGGTAGGGTAGTAATCAAAGCACAGTGGGAACTCACACGAGACAAATGACGATCTCAGGTCGATGAACTAACCTGTACACATGTCACCAGGGAACTGCTATCTTACGTCTGGTATAATCCCAACGAGCAGGTTCCCGGCGAGTCCTGTCCGGTGTACTCATAACCCAATGAGCACCTGTATACATCTTAGGTGAACTAACTGACACCAGTGGCTTGTGAGACCGGCCACCGCCCCTCGTCGGGGTCTCGACAGTATACACTAGCCTACTCCAGAGTATCGATGCCCTGTCTCGAAACTCTCACGACTAGGGACCTTTTAAGGATGCGCTTATAGACCACCAGCTCTCACGTATATGATCGCCCTCATACTGTTGGCAGTCAAGCAGGAATCCTAGGGGCTCTATCAGCGTGTAATAGCGACCTGTAAGGTCACCTGAAGCAGTAAACGATGATAAAGGTAAACCAGATAGCATACTATCATCTTGAGTAAAACTGTCCTACTGGGACAGGTCCTCCCTCAATCATTGCAATCACGTGCCTGTGATCCAATAATTGACTCTGAGGGCACTATCTCCAACAATCTCCCACTTGCACTCAAGGCTAATTATTGCGATGTCGCATACTCACACCTCGTGTGATACCGAACACCCAACTCCTCTACTAGTCAGTCTTTCAAAACTCGTTTGCGAAACTATTGCGTTCGAGGAATAGCCTCAGTGAGTGGATCCGCTCTGGTGTTTCTTTCTATGTCTCTCTTTATCTCAAGTTCGCGGAGAAAGCCATCTCCCGAAATGAGCAATACCTGTCTTAGAATGTGTCTAGATGTCTGATGGGACCTAGCTCATAAATGAACTCCAAATCCAAACCTCTTAGACTGTATCGTCAACTGAACTTAATCAGTATCCTGCGCCATGCCTTCCCTCAGTATCCACCTGGACAACCTGTCCAAAATACTGCCCCTCATCAGAGGGAAAACTATAACTCTGACAGCCTCTCTGTCATTCATGTCACCTTGGAAGCCTGGAATGATAACCGTCTCCTAAAGGAGGCTGACGTTATCATATACCTAGAATATCCACTTATGTTCTAAAACTGCTTCCGACTGTTTCTCCAGGATTGTATCAATATCAACTTATTGCACCTACTGCAAGAACAACATCTGGTGTGGTACTTGACATCTCATGATTGACTCAATTGCCTAAGCAAGTGATCTGCCAATCATGCACATCCCTCTCTACTTTAGTCTATAAGACACCTTTAGAGAGGGTGACTCCATCACCTGCAGGTATACTACCGTGCCAGGAGTCGTCCATTCTAAATACTCTTAGAATGCTGTCTAAGTACCCAGATTGGGAAACCACCCAAATCTAGATCTAAAAATCTAGTAACCAGTATGTCTGATATAATGTCCAAGTCCCATGTGGAGAAACCACTATGTGACAACCAAAGAATAACCGATCGTAGTATAGGAATATCCTTTCCTACTCTGTGTATGTCATCAAAATACCAGGACATCACACCCTACTACCTTCTTAATAGATCCATCCCCTATTCTGATGAAGTCAAACCTATGACTGTCACATCAGAAATAGATGATCAATCTCCGCTATATCTGCTTTAGTCTATAAATAGACATAAGCCACCTGTCCACCAATGCTTCCGTTGCTCCCACTGACTATGGCAACCCTCTGGCAGAGTCATATAGACGTGCACTTCTAAAGCTAGTTTAGAACGACGCTATACTCATCCTCCTGCCGGATCTCACAGTCTGGAACAACAGCAATGGAAAGTCTGGGTAAACAAGAACCTCCCTATCACCGTCCTTGAGGCTACCGGAGTATCTCTCGGGTGCCTGAGGTTACCCACCTTATCTGCGGAGTGGCCAATGGAATGTCAAGCCAGATTGAATGTTTAGGTTCCTATGAAATCTTCAATAATCGTTTGTGGTTCTGGAATCGCTTCCAGTTCTACCATACTCCCACTACTGTTTTTCTGAAAAAATCCATTTTTTAATAAAACTGTGGCGAGTCAAGAACAATATCACTTTTGATCTTCTAGATGGTAAAAAGTCAACCCTCGTCATAGCCTGGGTCAACCCACAAACAGCCATTACAGAAACGTGCCTTGAGATATCCAGAGTCTGGTTTTAAGCATAAGCCGGACAACTCCCCGTACCTTAACATCGTTAAGATATGAACTGTTCTATATCCAATATAGAACCAGAGGCACTGATTTAATTGAACTAGATTCAAATCATGCAGCTGTCTCCAGTGCATGTCAACTAAATGGAAAAAGGCCGATCAGTGTCACTCAACTAAGGAATGCTTCCAATTATGAGTAACCTGAAAGAGAAGCAAGTTCTCTTAATCATCACTATCAACTGAATACCATACACAAGTATCTACATCTTCGATCACTTTGAAGAATCCCGATACTTGCAATACCTGGTTCTCTACTTTACTCAAATACCTATAACTTCTCAAAATTCGGACCCTGTGTTTCCACGAAACACCTGTCTAAAAACTAGAGAAGTCATAAGTAAACCGAATATAGTACGAGGACCAACCCCTCTGTCCTGATGGACCCTGGACAACATACAATACTCTGTATAAGTCCCTTGAGTCTGATAACTCATTCACTGTGTGTCGTAGGTTGAAAACTGTACTTATGGTTAAGAAGAATTACACCGATGTTTAATGCTCCTTACCTAACCATCCACTGATATAGGTAAATGTCATAGACATAATTTCAAAAGGGTATATCTCACTCTATGAAAATAGACGTACAGATATATCGATTTGAAATTGGTGCATAACAGCGGATATTCAAAACCAAATATTTGACGACCGGCAAACAGCCCAGGTGACTTCCTCAAATATCATCGATTACAACGAATCCCGATATAATGAGGATGATCACCCAATTTCCAATAACTTACTCCCACTCATCATCTGTAAAACCATACAGATGTGAGAATCATGCCTGGTAAATACATACCCTGGAGCAAGTGTCTAATCGGGAAATCAGTTTTCCTTTAACTATACACCGTGAAACTGAAACATTGAAACGTTTCGATGGGGTATCCTGGTATTCCTAGTAATGCCACTTCCCTTATCCAGATTCACAACTGTAACCGTATATCTCTTTGCCATCTCTCCAAATCCCTTTATATGCCTTTAGTCAATTCCTTCTGTACACCCCTTTAGGCCAAATGGTTTTCTTCCTTCCCTACCGTTCGGCACCAGCCTATGGTTTGGAAGAAGACTATCCAATAAGCATAATGGGTGTACTGTCCTAATCCTAGAAGCACTCGCAACGCGAGAGAATGTGAAGATAAAAGACACCTGAATGAACTTTATTCCTATTTCTCCTGGACCAGGATCCATCCCCGAAATGGAACAAGTTCCTTTCGAGTTCGTATATAACTATACGATGGATTATCCAATGATCTGGGATCTTCGTAGCGATACGGAGTGTCCTGGAGAAATACAAAGGTGATTTAGGATTGGCGAAGAATACTTGGTTTGGTCGTGAATATTAGTCACATTTTACATTGCCCTCTTATTAATCCCTTGCTTTGTCTGAACTTAATACCTTCTGTACACCGTTTAGGCTAATTGGTTTTCTTCATTCCCTACCGGTCGGCACCAGCCTAAAGTTTGGAAGAAGACTATCCAATTTCCGTAATAGGTGTACTATCTCCTAAACCAAGGAGTACTCGTAATCTGAGAGAGAAGGTAAAAGGAAAAGACAACTGAATAGTCCTATTCGTTTTCTCCAGAACCGGAAACCATCCTCGAATTCCTTCGAGTTCGTATATAACCATACGATGGTTTTGTCCAATGGAAGTGGACGTTTGTAGTAATACGGGTGTCCTGGAGAAAAGGGTAAAAGCAGGAGTGGCAATGAGGTCTGCAACTCTGACAATCTAAAAGCCAGTGTTAAGAAGGTTCGGTCAACTTGGTCACTGAGTCATAGTCTAGGGTCGGGTCAATGGTCGATGCCAAAGAGAGAGAGAAAAGAAACACTCAGCGTGCACTCTAACCTAGATCAGAATGGTTATCACTTTATCTAATCTGGAAACCTCCCACTGTAACCTCAAATTCTCCTCCAAACCTGAAAGAAGAATTAGTCGGGATAACCCGAGGAGTAAACTAACTCATCAGTGGGAATCGGGATCCAACTATCATCGCATGATAACGTGACGGAATCCGCTCACGGTGTCACACTCCAGAAGGTATGCGCATATCTGGCAAGTTTCAGTTTCTTTAGAAACTCCCGATGTGGATTTTTACCCCATGCTCTTATGACCTTGGCGTGAGGTCAAAATATCATAAGTCACATGTCAAGTTCTACCCATCATTATCCAGGTTAATTTGAACCCACCCGTACATACCCTTGACGTAGGCCAAAATAGTAGTACGACTGTCCCAAACCAACGCATCTATCTATGCAACAGATAAATATCCGGCAGCTACCAATCACTATGCCTTGGCGTGAGGTCAAAATACATAGCTTGAATACTACCGAATATTTAACTGAAATGATGGAGGGCTACGAATGGTTTCTGGCGAAAACCTTTAACGTAATGAACTTGATATCGTTGAAGGAACTGATAGCTTTTTTAAAAATAGAGTGATGAAAACCTTTGCTAAAGAGGTCATTCCCGGTGAAGGGATCTCGGCTCTTTCCCCGTAGAATGAGGTGCAGGATATTCCAACTGAATACCACGATGCAAAGCAAAAGTAATCGGCTATAGTGAAGTTATCGCCCTGACGCAAACTTCTGTCCAAGGAGTCACTCCCGGTGAAGGGATCTCGGCCCTTGCCTCGTCGACTGAGGAGCAGGATATTCCAACTGAATACTACGATGCAAAACAAAAGAGAACGCCCTTGCAATAACAGCTTTTGAAAAAGTGTTCCAACAACATCAGAATAGGTTTATTTAACTTGCATTGATCCGAATCAACGCAGTCCCATCAATTGATCACACCAATAAAGAACGAAAATATACTGACGTACGTATATGCCATCCGCATTCGCCACTGGGTCCCATCATCACCCGTTAGGTTAGCTAACTAACGGCAGAGCGGGGACTGGACTAGCGCGGATGAAAAACATATACAACATCTACTAGTATATATATAATATATAATTTTCGCTCAAGGCGTGTTAAAAATGCAGCAACACAGAAATGTACAGCATCACAGAACAATACAGATATCTGGGATCCCCGGGTTTCATAGAGCCGCTACTGAAACACGACGTTCCCCTGGTCGTGTGGATAGCCTGTGCAATGAAATCCTAGACCCCTACGGGCGCGGCAAGTTACCCGCCAAAACCTGAAGCGAGGCAGCCCCCTTCAGCACCGTGAATGGACCACCCAGCACTTCACGGAATCCGGTAACTTGGGCACCCCTCCTGGGTCAACCTGTACCCCCTACGAGTGCGGCGAATAGCCTGCCAATTCTAGAGTGAAGCCCTCTCCGTCTCAATGCCATGAGATGCGGGCCCGTTGCCCTCTAGAATCCGGCTATCCGTGCACCCCTCCGCGGGGTAATCCTAGTACAGAAAGTAAAATATACATACAACGGGTACATCGACCACAACCTGGTCGTGCCCCAAAATAATAATACAATCAGGCAGTGACGGCAGTCCACATGTCGGACGCTCGTCCCGCAATATCAAATGTACATAATACAACAAAACTGTACTACCACTGCAACCAGGCTATCCCCATGACCGATCCGCAACATCACAGAAATACATAGAACATCAACGTGAAAGTCACGTTCGCAAATCCGTCTAAAAGGGCTATAGCAGATAGACTGGATTTACCGATCGAGTGACATTCACGGTCGCAGATATAATGTGAATACTGTGAAATAATATGTTTAAAATATCCGATCGATCAAATTTTAACAAGTGGGCCCCCAAGTACTACTGCAGCACATCAAGAAATTCTGGGCCCAAAATTAATATTCCAAAAACCCTACAATCAACCCAGAAAGCAACTGCAGAAATTTGACGCAGTGATCACACTATAGTGCGGCGGAACCGCGGCGTAAAGGGGGTTTTGGCCGCGGTCCCGCGCTCCCATAGTCGACTCACTGTGTCGAATTTCTACAGAACTCTTAGAACTTCCATTACATCACTTTTCTACAACCTGAAAAAATTTTGGACTCCAAAAAATTTCGACAGAAAACTAATGTGAAGAAAACGCGGGTTTTTAGAATTTTGGTCGATCGGAAATGTAAAACACATTAGACAAAACTAGACTATGTTAATGGCGAGGCTCTGATACCATTGTAAGCCCGCGGGGGCGCCCCAGCCGTCGATCCGACGCCGGAAACGCGGAAATAAAAACTTTGCAAAAACTTGCAACCGGCACCACCGCGCACTTTTCACCCGGATCGGGCCATTAACCTAGCTAACTAGCAAACAAGAAAAGAGTTGAGAATTTTACCAAGCGATCCGTGTCCTTCGGTCTTCGTCTCCACTCCGATCTATCGCGGAAAGTTCGTCACCTCCTCGCTTGTTGGAAAGGCACCACGTAGCCGGAATCTTTTAAGGGCTCCCGCCTCTTGACCGAGGCAACTCGGGCGCGAAGTTGGCTAGCCGACGCGTCCAAGACTTGCTATAGAATAGTGTAGTAAACATGTCCGTTGGGGTTTTGAAGTTGCCATAGTATGCGGAGGAAAAGAATGAACTTGAGAGAAGGAGAAAAAACGGAGCTCTCAATACTTTTGCTAGGGAATATGAGATGAAGAATAAAATACATAACCAATGAACCTCTCTCATTTTCTCACTCAAGAATGGTCGGCCCCTCTTCTCACAAAGAAGATTGGAGAGAGAAAAAGAAAACAACTCCTTGTATCATAATGTGAAAAAGAAATGATATATCAACAAAAGGCTCACATCAATTTCAAGCTCAAACCCTTTCACTAACCATCACAATAAATGCAAGGATATGGACAAGAAAAGCATCTCATCATGACAAAGGCACAAAAGCAACAAAGCCCTCCACAAAAGAGTTATTTGCACTCTTGCAAATAACCCCCTCCATCGGAAAGTCCGGCCGCGAAAGAATAAAAGAAAACCGGCCGGAACGGAATGCAAACTGGCAACTTCAGAAAACTGATCCCGTAATAAATTAGAGGAAAAACCCCGCTGCTGCAAATACATGCCCGCATTAGTATTCCCACTGAACACAAAGGCAAAGAGACAAAACTACACTATCTAATACTACGATCCGGCTTAAGCCAAAGCCGGCTAGTAAAAACCGTCCGATCAAGATCCGTGCAATACCGCACGTATCTGATCGAACCCTGCCATATCTCCATACGGCCTCTACAGCGTTTCGCCCGAAACCTGAGTAACTGAGTGTGGTGGACTCTAAAGACTCGTCAATACCTTGGCTGTGGATTTAACCAGTAGCACGTCAGAGGTATAAGCCAATACGTGATGGGCCACCAGGTATTGACCAAAAGGGACGTCGATGAGCGCACTCATCCTGACACCCTACTGAGCCTGTCAGTGACAATATCCGTACAGTCCGGTCCGTTCGTCTATGAGCATCGCATGGCGGGCCTAGGGGTTGGTAAAAGTCAGACCCCCAAAAGCGGTACAAGTCGTGTCGGAGTGCAGCGCAGAACACCCTGAGATACTACTGGAATACCTACCAGCAAATCTCCTGCCTTGGACAAGGACTTTTCATGTTCTGGCTCTCCTCGACACAGCGCGACCTCACCCCCAATACTGGGAGAGACGAACCCCTGCAGATCCGCTCACTGCCTCCATATGGCTCGGGACTGTACCCAACTAAAACCTGTTTGCACGACTCCTTTGAGCCGTGGTAGGGTAGTAATCAAAGCACAGTGGGAACTCACACGAGACAAATGACGATCTCAGGTCGATGAACTAACCTGTACACATGTCACCAGGGAACTGCTATCTTACGTCTGGTATAATCCCAACTAGAAGGTTCCCGGCGAGTCCTGTCCGGTGTACTCATAACCCAATGAGCACCTGTATACATCTTAGGTGAACCAACTGATACCAGTGGCTTGTGAGACCGGCCACCGCCCCTCGTCGGGGTCTCGACTGTATACACTAGCCTACTCCGGAGTATCGATGCCCTGTCTCGAAACTCCCATGACTAGGGACCTTTTAAGGATGCGCTTATAGACCACCAGCTCTCACGTATATGATCGCCCTCATACTGTTGGCAGTCAAGCAGGAATCCTAGGGGCTCTATCAGCGTGTAATAGCGACCTGTAAGGTCACCTGAAGCAGTACACGATGATAAAGGTAAACCAGATAGCATACTATCATCTTGAGTAAGACTGTCCTACTGGGACAGGTCCTCCCTCAATCAATGCAATCACGTGCCTGTGATCCAATAATTGACTCTGAGGGCACTATCTCCAACACTTTTTTCCTCTTTGTTGTTTTGTGAATGTTGGTGTGAATATTGTTGTTAGGAAAAGAGAAAGATTTTGTATGTTAACATTTCGCTCCTCATTTCCTTTTCCCGTCTTTTCCATTTGAAACTCCGCCCAAACCCTACGCAAACGCTCCGTTAGGCACCCTACCCTACCAAGGTAAAGGTGATTCCTAACTATGACCGGTTGCATTCGGTTTGGCCGGTGGCGAAAGCAAGAGACAAGAACGGACGGACAAGTGTCAATAAGCCGGATTCCACGAATACCGTGCTTAAGTCCCCTAATCCACGTCGTTGCCGATTGCTCTAGCTTCATTGGTTGAGTTCGGCTCAAAGTACTTGAATACGGAATCCATTAACTTACACTATCCTATCGTTTCCTAACAAGCCTTATACTTGAATTTACACATACGTTAGATAACGAACAAATACGCCACGCGTGTTAACTTGTTAGAACTAGAACGTAAAACTTACCATCTCCCTGTGGATCTGCCCGTGCTCATCGCGGCTAGCTGCAAAGCGACACCGTCCAGATCGCGGTTAAACTTTAGAACTCTTAAATATCCGACACGCTTTTGGCGTGCGATCACATGACTCCTTGGAGCCGTGGTAGGATAGTAATCAAAGTACAGTAGGAACTCACAAGAGACAAATGACGATCTCAGGTAGATGAACTAACCTGTACACATGTCACCAGGGAACTGCTATTTGACGTCAGGTATAATACCAACTAGCATGTTCCCGGCGAGTCCTGTCCGGTGTACTCATAACCCAATGTGCACCTGTATACATCTTAGGTGAAACAACTGACACCTATGGCTTGTGAGACCGGCCACCGCCCCTCGTCGGGGTCTCTACTATATACACTAGTCTACTCTGGAGTATCGATGCCCTGTCTCGAAAACTCCCACGACTAGGGACCACTTTAAGGATGTGCTTATAAACCCCAGCTCCTACGTATATGATCGCCATCATACTGTTGGCAATCAAGCAAGAATCCTAAGGGCTCTATCAACGTGTAATAGCGACCTGTAAGGTCACCTAAAGCAGTACACGTTGATAAAGATAAACCAGATAGCATACTATCATCTTGAGTAAGACGGTCCTACCGATATGGGTCCTCCCTCAAACATTGCAATCACGTGCCTGTGATCCAATAATTGACTCTGAGGGCATTAAATCCAACAATCTCCCACTTGCACTCAAGGCTAATTATTGCGATGCCGCATACTCACAGCCCGTGTTATACCGAAAACCCAACTCCTCTACTAATCAGTCTCACAAGGCCCGTTTGCGAAACTATTGCGTTCGTGGAATAGCCTCAGTGAGTGGATCCGCCCTGATGTTTCTTTCTATGTCTCTCTTTATCTCAAGTTCGCGGAGAAAGCCATCTCCCGAATTGAGCAGTACCTGTCTTAGAATATGTTTGGATATCTGATGGGACCTAGTTCATAAATGAACTCCAAATCCAAACTTCTTAGACTGTATCGTCAACTAAACATAATCAGTGTCCTGCGCCATGCCTCCCTCGGTATCTGCTTGAACCACCTGTCCAAACTACTGCCCCTCATCAGAGGGAAAACTATAACTCTGACAGTCACTCGGTCATCCAGGTCACCTTGGAAGCCTGGAATAATAACCCTCTCCCGAAGGAGGCTGCCGTTATCATTTCCCTAGAACATCTACTTATGTTCTAAGACTGCTTCCGAATGTTTCTCCAGGATTGGACCAATATCAACTTATTGCATCTAGTGCAAAAACAATATCTGGTGTGGTACTTGACATCTCATGATTGACTCAATTGTCTAAGCAAGTGATCTGCCAAGCATGCACATCCCTCTCCCCTTTAGTCTGTAAGACACCTTTAGAGAGGGTGACTCCATCACCTGCAGGTACACTACCGTGCCAGGAGTCGTCCATTCTAAAACACCTTTAGAATGCTGTCTAAGTACCTAAATTGGGAAACTACCCAAATCTAGATCTAAAACCATAGATCGAGTAACCAGAATGTCTGATATTATATCTATATCCTATGTGGAGAAACCAATGTGTGACAACCAAAGTATAACCGATCGTAGAATAGTAATTACACTTCCTACTTTGTGTATGTCATCCAAATACCAGGACATCACACCCTACTACCTTCTTAACAGATCCATCCCCTATTCTGATGAAGTCAAACCTATGACTGTCACATCAGAAATAGATGATCTATATCCGCTATATCTGCTTTAGTCCATAAATAAACATAAGCTACTTAACAACTAAGCTTCCGCTGCTCCCACTGACTACGACAACCCTCTGGCAGAATAATATACACGTACACTTCTAAAGCCAGTTCAGAACGATGCTATACTCATCTTCCTGCCAGGTTTCATAGTCTGGAACAACAGTAGTGTCAAGTCTGGGTAAATAAGAACCTCCCTGTCACCATCTTTGAGCATACCGAAGTACCTCTCGAGTGCCTGAGGTTACCCACCATATCTGCGGAGTGGCCAATGGAATGTCAAACCAGATTGAATCTTTAAGTTCTTATCAAATTTTCAGTAATCGTTTGCGGTTCTGGAATTACTTCCAGTTCTACCATACTCCCACTACTGTTTTCTGAAAAAATCCATTTTACTAAAACCGTGGCGAGTCAAGAACAATATCACTATTGAACTTCCAGATGGTAGAAAGTCAACCCTCGTCATAGCCCGGGTCAACCCATAAACAGCCATTACAAAAACGTGCCTTGAATTATCCAGAGTCTGGTTTTAAGCATAAGCCGGAAAACTCCCCGTACCTTAACATCGTTAAGATATGAACCGTTCTATATGCAATATAGAAACAGAGGCACCGATTTAATTGGAACAAGATTCAAATCATGCAGCGGTCTTCAGTGCATGTCAACTAAATGGAAGGAGGTCAATCAACGTTACTCAACTTAGGAATGCATCCAGATATGAGTAACCTGAAAGAGAAACAAGTTTCTCAAAACCATTACTATCAACTGAATACTATACACAAGTATCTACATCTTCGATCACCTTGAAGAATCCCGATACTTGAAACATCTGGTTCTCTACTTTACTCTTATACCTATAACTTCTTAAAACTTTGACCTTGTGTTTCTACGAAACACATGTCTAAGAACTAGAGAAGTCATAAGTAAACATAATATAGTACGAGTACCAACCCCTCTGTCCTAATGGACACTGGACAACATACAATACTCTGTATATGTCCTCTGAGTCTAATAACTCATTCCCTGTGTGTCGTAGGTTGAAAACTGTACTTATGGTTAAGAAGAATTACACCGCTGTTTAATACTCATTACCTAACCATCCACTGATATAGGTAAATATCATAGACATAATTTCAAAAAGTTATATCTCACTTTATAAAAATAAACGTACAGATATATCAATTTGAAATTGGTGCATAACAATGGATATTCAAAACCAAATATTTGCCGTCGGGCAAACAACCCAGGCGATTTCCTCAAATATCACCAATTACAACGAATCCCGATATAATGAGGATGATCATCCAATTCCCAATAACATACTCCCACCCATCATTTGTAAAACCATACAGATGTGAGAATCAAACCTGGTAAATACATACCCTGGAGCAAGGGCTAATTGGGAAATCAGTTTTCTTTTAACAATACACAGTGAAACTGAAACATGTAAATGTTTCGAAGGGGTATCCGGGTATTCCTAGTAATGCATCTTCCATTATCCAGATTCATGACTGTAACCGTATACTTCTTTGCCATCTCTCCAAATCCCTTTATATGTCTTTAGTCATTACCTTCTGTACACCACCTTTAGGCTAAATGGTTTTCTTCCTTCCCTACCGTTCGGCACCAGCCTATGGTTTGGAAGAAGACTATCCAATAAGCATAATGGGTGTATTGTCCTAATCCTAGGAACACTCGCAACCCGAGAGAAGGTAAGGATAAAATACAACGGAATAAAACCTTATTCATATTTCTCCTGAACCAGAATCCATCCCTGAACTGGAACAAGTCCCTTCGAGTTCGTATATAACCATACGATGGAGTATCCAATAAACCGTGGATCTTCGTAGTGATACGAAGTGTTCTGGAGAAATACAAAGGTGATGGAGGATTGGCGAAGAAATAATTGGTTTGGTCGTGAATAGCAGTCGCAATTTACTTTTCCCTCTTACTAATCTCTTTATTTGTCTTTACTTAATACCTTCTGTACACCATCGTCAGGCTAATTGGTTTTCCTCATTCCCCACCGTTCGGCACCTGCCTATGGTTTGGAAGAAGACAATCCAATTAGCGTAATAGGTGTACCGTCCTAATCCAAGGAGCACTCGCAACCTGAGAGAAGGTAAAAGGAAAAGACAACTGAATAGTCCTATTCTTTTTCTCCAGAACCGGAAACCATCCTCGAATAAGTTCCTTCGAGTTCGTATATAACCATACGATGGTTTTATCCAATGGAAGTGGATGTTCGTAATAATACGGGGTGTCTTGGAGAAAAGGGTAAAAGTAAGAGTGGCAATGTGGTATGTAACTCTGACAATCCAAAAGCCAGTGTTATAAGAAGGTTCGGTTAATCTTGGTCACTGAGTCATTGTCAAGGGTCGGGCCATGGTCGCTGCCAAAGAGAGAGAGAGAAAAGAAACACTCTGCGTGCACTCTAACCTAGATCAGAATGGTTATTGTTAGTTATATGTATGCCCTAGAGGCCATTACTGTACATTGGATGTATATTGTAGTGGATGCTAGGACATATATAGGTAGGACTTTCTTGCTCGACATGATAGTATGCTATCTGGTTGCTCTTTATCTTAACATGTATACTTTCTGTCTCTCTGTTACATGTTGATAAAGCCCTTAGGATGTGTACTCGACTTCCAGGAATATGATGCAGATCATACTAGTGGGGCCTGGGTAGTCCATGAGTACATCCTTCAATATTCCTAGTCGTGGGAATATCGAGACGGGGCATCGATATTCCAGAGTAGACTAGCGTATATCTTCTCGACCCATGTGATGGGCGATGGATGATCCCATATCCATTGGTGTTTGACATCAGAGATGGTATGCGGGTGCTCAGTGGAGACTGGGTACACTGAACGGACTCGCCGAGAACTCCCAGATGGTATTATACCTCACGTCAGATGGCAGTTCCCCGGTGACACTGGTATAGCTTAGTCTGTTGACCCGAGATCGTCATAGAGTCTTGTGTGTCTCCCACTGTGCTTTGATTTCCACCCTACCACGGCTCTACTGAGTCGTACAAACAGGTGGTTTTTGGATACAGTCCCGATTCACATGGAGGCAATGAGCGATAGGAGGGGATTCGTCTATCCCGGTATTGGGGGTTGATGTTGCGCTATGCTCGACTAGCCATAACTGGAAATCCCTGGCCAGGGTTGTAGTGATATACTGGTAAGAGTTATCAGTAGTTTCACGAATGTTATGGACCTTACATCGGCATGACTTATCAAGCTACTGGGGTCTGACGTTTACCACCCCTAGGCGAGATATGCGACATATCAGACGAACAGACCGGACTGTACGGTAAGTGTTACTGGTTGGATTCACAGGAGTGTGAGCGGGCTTGCTCGTCGATCTTCTGATCGCTCAATACCCGGGTGGCCGTTAGGTTTAGCAGACCGTTTGCGGCTTGTGGGTGTTTGATATGATCATCACCTACTGCCGGCGTATTGACGAGTCTTTAGAGTCCTACACAAAGGTTTCCTGGCTCAAGCGAAATGAAATAGGAGCGCATATGAGATATGTGCGGGACTGAGAATAATGCGTGTATGTGATACCATATTCTATTCTCGCGATGAATGTATCGATTGGTTGTATGTGATATAACGTAGTTATCGAATCGAGGATTGATTCGATAAGTCGATACATCGGATCTTAGCCGGTCATATGCGATATGACCGGATCATTAAATCAAGTGTTGATTTAAAGATTTAATGTATAATTATATATTTGATATATTACTTTGCATTAACTAGTATTTGTTCACTTAAGATGGATTTTCTCACTTGATGTGCACATTGTGTATATGATATAGTTTTGTGCACTAGTTTGTATCATGTTTGATGATACATGCAAACTTGGGTGTGTGTGTGTGCTTTAAACTATGGTTAGATTAATGGTTAGGGTTTGTCTTATTTATTTATTCATTTTGGAAAGGATAAAATGGTGGTTTTCTTTTCTTTCTTTGCTTGAAGCTTCTTGAACTTCAAAGCATCTTTGAAAGTCTACCATTTTGTCTTTATCCCTTAACCTAACCATTCAACTAAACTATAGTTTATTCTCTACACTAAACCATAGTTGCTAAAATGATAAGAATCACTTTATTTTCTTTTTATATATTTTTCTTATCATATTCTTTTTCTTCTTCTTCTTCTTCTTCAAGAAGAAGAAACCATTCTAGCTTCAATGGTGCCTTGAGAAAAAGAGTGAGAAATCCAATTCTAAAGTGAACCCACTTCCTAGGAACCCTACCTCTAGTAACGATCTAGTTTAGGGTTTCTTTGGCACATAGAAAAATTTTGATTTTGGCATGTTTGATCTGTTGTGGGACCTCATGTGTGTGCCTAGGAACCCTACAGTTATCACTTTATCTAATCAGGAAACCTCCCACTGTAACCTCAAATTCTCCTCCAAACCTGAAAGAAGAATTAGTCGGGATCACCCGAGGAGTAAACCAACTCATCAGTGGGAATCCGGATCCAACTATCATCGCATGATAACGTGATGGAATCCACTCACGTTATCACACTCCAGAAGATATGCACATATTTGGCAAGTTTCAATTTCTTTAGAAACTCCCGGTGTGATTTTTACCCCATGCTCTTATGACCTTGACGAAGGACAACAAATCATAAGTCACATGTCAAGTTCTACCCGTCATTGTCCAGGTTAATTTGAACCCACCCGTACAAGCCCTTGACGAAGGTCAACAAGGTTGTATGACTGTACCAAACCAACGCATCTATCTATGCAGCAGAAAGGTAACAAGCAACTACCATATACTATAACTTGACGAAGGTAAACAAACATAGCATGAATAGTAAGTGCTACCCGTCTGAAATGACGGAGGGCTACGGATGGTTTTTAGCGAAAAACCTTTAACGTAATGAACTTGATATCGTGGAAGGAACCAGATAGCTTTTTATAAAAATATAGTGGCGAAAACCTTTGCTAAAGAGGTCACTCCCGGTTCAGGGATCTCGGCTCTTTCCCCGTAGAATGAGGTGCAGGATATTCCAACTGAATACCACGATGCAAAGCAAAAAGGCAATCGGCTATAGTGAAGTTATTACCCTGACGCAAACTTCTATCCAAGGGGTAACTCCCGGTGAAGGGATCTCGGCCCTTGCCTTGTCGACTGAGGTGCAGGATATTCCAATTGAATACCACTGTGCAAAACAAAAGAGAACGTCCTTGCAATAACATCTTTTTGAAAAATGTTCCAACAACATCAAACAAGTTTGTTTAGCTTGCATTGATCAGAATCAATGCAGTCCCATCAATTAATCACACCACAAAAGAACGAAAATATGATATGCGTATATGCCATCGGCCTTCGCCACTGGGTCCCGTCATCACCCATTAGGTTACTTAACTAACGACAGAGCGGGGACTGGACTAGCGCGGGTGTAAAACATATACAACATCTACTAGTATATATATCAATATATAATAATCGCTCAAGACGTGATAAATGCAACATCACAGAGAGTAATAAGCATCACAGAACAATACAGATAATCTGGGATCCCCGGGTTTCATAGAGCCGCTACTGAAACCCGACGTTCCCCTGGTCGTGTGGATAGCCTGTGCAATGAAATCCTAGACCCCTACGGATGCGGAATGTTACCCGCTAAAACCATAAGCGAGGCAGCCCCCTTCAACAACGTGAATGGACCACCCAACACTTCACGGAATCCGGTAACTTGAGCACCCCTCCTTGGGTCAACCTGTACCCCCTACGAGTGCGGCGAATAGCCTGCCAATTCTAGAGTGAAGCCTCCTCCGTCTCAAAGCCATGAGATGCTGGCCCGTTGCCCTCTAGAATCTGGTTATCCGTGCATCCCACCGCGGAGTAATCCTAGTACAGAAAGTAAATTATAAAACGGGTACATCGACCTAAGCCCGGTCGTGCCCCAAAATAATAATATACAAACAGACAGTGACGGCAGTCCACATGTCGGACGCTCGCCCCGCAATATCAAATGTACAAATACAACCAAACTGTACTACCATTGCATCCAGGCTATCCACCACGAAAAATCCGCAACATCACAGCACAACACAGCACATCAACGTGAATGTTACGTTCGCAAATCCGTCTAAAAGGGCTATAGCAATTAGACAGGATTTACCGATCAAATGACATTCACGGTCGCAGATATAATGTAAATACCGTGAACTAACATATTTAAATTTTCAATTGACAAAATTTCCCCGAAGTGGGCCCCAAGCACAATACCCAGCACTCAAAATAATCTGGGCCCAAACAAAAAATACCAAAAACCTCACTTCCAAGTCAGAAACCAGTGCATGAAAAATGGTGCCCTAATTCTACTGTAGCGCGGCGGAACCACGACCAAAACAAGGTTATTGCCGCGGTTCCGCGGCGTAATGAAGAGATCAATGTACCAAATTTCAACAGTGTTCCAAAAAAACCCTGCATGATTTTCTGACATACCCAAAAAAAAATTTAGAGCACAAAACAAATTCGACAGAAACTTCATGATCGGAAATGTAGTTTTGGAAAATTTCGTTCGATCGAAGTTATAAACAAGTTAGAGCAAGCTAGTAAAGGTTAATGGCGTGGCTCTGATACCATGTAAGTCTACGGCAGCGCCCCGACCGTCTTTCCGAGGCCAAAATGCGGAAACGAAAACTTTTTCAAAACTAGAAACCGGTGCTATCATATGCTTAAAACCCGGATCGAACCATTAACCACCAACTAGCAACTAGAGAAAGGGTTGGAAAGCTATACCGATCGATCCGTGTCCTTCGGTCTTTGGCCACCATCCCATGCTCCTCGCGGCATATCCGGTCTCGATCTCCTCGTCGGAAAGGGCACCACATCATCGATTCCTTTTACGGGCTCCCGCTTCATCCGAAGCAACACGGGCATGAAGTGTGCTAGCCGACGTGTCTAAGGTGATGTAGAGAATGTTTGTGATCACTTTGTCTCTTGCATCCATGAGATGGATGGAGGTTAGAGATGAAGCCATTGATGGAAGTTTTAAGCTAGAGGAAGAAGAAGAAGAAAAGAGCCATTTTCTTTCTTTTTCTTTTCTTGTGTTTCTTATGATAAAACGAGAGAGTGTTGAAACAATAATATGAGAGCTCACCCCCTCATGGCAGCCCCTCTCTCTCTTCTCATCATATCAACACAAATCAAGCATCAAATGTGACATATGCACATAAAAAAAGACCATGAGTCACAAGCCATGCATGTGTCACAATTAATGCACTAAATGAAGATTTCTAGCTCATAATTTCCTAATGCAAACATTAATCCAAATGTTTGCAACAACAAAAAGATACAACAACATCTAAAGTAAACTCGTGACGGATCACAAGGATACCCCTCACCTGTATATACATACCTGCACCAGCATTCCGACTGAATGCGAATGCGATGAGACTAAAGTAATCCAACAAATCTAATACTAGGATCTGGCTTAAACCAAAGCCCACTAGTATGATCCGCCCGATCATGATCCGTGCAATACCGCACGTATATGATCGAACCCTGCTATATATCATACGGCCTCTACAACGTTTCGCCCGAAACTTGAGAAACTGTCTGTGGGGGACTCTAAAGACTCGTCAATACTTTGGCTGTGGATTTAACCACTAGCACGTCAGAGGTACTAGCTGTACGTAACGGGCTACCGGGTATTGACCAAAAGGGAGGTCGATGAGCGAACTCATTCTGACACCCTACTGAGCCTGTCAGTGACAATATCCGTACAGTCAGGTCCATTCGTCTATGAGCATCGCATGGCGGGCCTAAGGGGTTGGTAAAGGTCGGACCCCCAAAAGCGGTACAAGTGGTGTCGGAGTGTAGCCCAGAAAACCCTGAGATACTACTGGAATAACTACCAGTAAATCTCCTGCCTTGGACAAGGACTTCATGTATTGGCTCTCCTAGACACAGCGCGATCTCACCCCCAATATCGGGAGAGACGAGCCCCTTCCGATCCGCTCACTGCCTCCATGTGGCTCGGGACTGTACCCAACTAAAACCTGTTTGCACGACTCCTTTGAGCCGTGGTAGGGTAGTAATCAAAGTACAGTGGGAACTCACACGAGACAAATGACGATCTCAGGTTGATGAACTAACCTGTACACATGTCATGAGGGAACTGCTATCTGACGTCAGGTATAACACCAGCTGGCATGTTCTCGGCGAATCCTGCCCGGTGTACCCATAACCCAATGAGCACCTGTATACATCTTAGGTTTACCAACTCACACTAATGGCTTGTGAGACTGGCCACCGCCCCTCGTCGGGGTCTCGACTGTATACACTAGTCTACTCGGGAGTATCGATGCCCTGTCTCGAAAACTCCCATGACTAGGGACCACTTTAAGGATGTGCTTATAGACCCCAGCTCCCACGTATATGATCGCCATCATACTGCTGGCAGTCAAGAAAGAATCCTAAGGGCTCTATCAACGTGTAATAACGACCTGTAAGGTCACCTAAAGCAGTACACGATGATAAAGATAAACCAGATAACATACTATCATCTTGAGTAAGACTGTCCTACCGGTATTGGTCCTCCCTCAATCATTGCAATCGCGTGCCTGCGATCCAATAATTGACTCTGAGGGCACTATATCCAACATAAGAGACTAGAACAGATGGACAAGGACCAGAAGGAAGAAACTAAGCATGGAAAGCCAAGCTTATACTTGTAAGTTTCTCCTTAGTCGTGCTAATCCCCGTTGTTGCTGATTACCTTAACACCGATATAAAAAAGGGCATTGAAAAAAGTGAGAAATTCCTAACTCGAACTTACCTAATCCTAACCCTCGCAAGTTCTTTATCATCTTTTATCTCAGTAGTAGATCTTAAAACAATACTCAAAATCTTTTGGATATAACTCGTTAAAACATAAAGAAAAAGATTCCATCTCCCTGTGGATCGACCCATACTCAACCGGCTAGCAACCAAGCGAAACCGTCTTGATTGCGGTAATTTAAAATTAAGAATACGCAAAAACGTAACAATCAAATGGCGTCGTTGCCGGGGATCGAACCCGGGTCACCCGCGTGACAGGCGGGAATACTCCATTAATCATAAGTTATCCACGCCCTACCAACCCCAGACATGTGGGCAAGACGAAGTGTCTAATCTGCTAATCAAACAGATTTTGGAGAAAACGGTTTCCAAGAACCGTAAGGATTGGTCTTTAAAAATCACCGATGCGCTTTGGGCATTTCGAACTGCTTATAAGACTGATCTTGGCATGTCCCCTTATCGGCTTTTTTACGGAAAGGCTTGCCACCTTCCAGTGGAAATTGAGCATCGTGAATTTTGGGCGATTAAGGAGTTGAATTTATCTCTTGATAATGCGGGCAGCCATCGGATGCTGCAGGCAAACGAATTGAACGAGCTTCGGGATGAAGTTTACGAAAACGCGGTTGTCATAAAGAACCAAATGAATCTGTTTCACGATAAACACCTTATGCTCAAAACTTTCACACCTGGTCAACAGGTACTTCTTTACGACACCCGGTTACATTTCCATCCCGGTAAGATCTGATCTCGATGGAAAGGACCATTCTTTGTGCGGACTGTAAATCCGCACGGTGCGGTGGATTTGGAAAATCCAAAGGACAGTTTACTATTCAAAGTGAACGGACAAAGGTTAAAGCCGTTCCTCACCGCTGACCCTTCGGAGGAGCTCTTGATGTTGCAGGAGCCGGTTTACATCGACCGATCTTCCTCCGCTTACCACCAAACTTCGGTTATCCAGCCATAAACTGTGAAAACACTGTTTCAAATAAGTTTGAGGGTATGTAACACTTGTAATTATATAAAAATAAAAAATAATTTCAAATTTTCTGGGAGTAGTTTTGTAAATATTCAGAACCATGAATAAAATAAATAAAACAAATATTTTTTCTAATTACTCTTTTTTGGGGGGGCTTTTGTATAAATAACCAATACCCCTATAAAAACATCCCGACCCCTCTTCTGAATTTACAGAACCCTAAAATATCCCTCAACCAAAACCCTAGTCGCCGCAGCAGAAAGAGCAGCGAGATCGCACCCAACAGCCGCGGTTCCGCCACCGATACCCCATTCCAGCCGCGCTTTCGTCGCCTCTTAGAGTCCTCTCCTTCTGAATTTTTCAGAGGAGGTTTGCATTTCTCTGATCCTCTCTGTAAAATTTTAATAACTTTCTGCACTTCACTGTCATGGAACCCACACTGCAGTTGGAAAGTGATTTCTCCCAGTTGTTTGCACATAATGTTTATGGTAGTTATTTCGGCTAAGAGATCCGAAAGCGTGGATGGAACATTTTGTTATTTAACTATCCGAATGCATTCGCACTTCCGGATCTAGTTGCAGGTTTTTATGAATGTATAGAGGAAGGTTGTCTTGTACAACATGGGTAAATTAGATTATTGTGGGGGATAGGGAAATTTTAATTGATAGGAACTTCATTCACGAACCCACCTTAATACCACGACTCCCCATTCATGATCAACCCCTCCGATTTAAGGACTACCTACTCTTAATGGGAAACGACTGTTCTACGGAGCCCCGAAAGGGCATTCAGGCTCGCACGCCTTTTGCGAACATTTTAACTGTGTGTCGTTAGGCGCAAAATAATATTTTTGGAAGTTCGCACAACACGACATTTTTCACACCATCCCTACATATAGTGCACACATTGATGACACGAAACCCTAGATATGACATTTGCACTGTGTTGCTTTACTCGATTGGCGCCGGCAAACGGACGACCAATTATCCATGCTCTATGTTGGTGACACAACTGTGTCACCATTTCCTCCCTGTTGAGGAATTTGAATTTTATATGCATGGTGGGATTCCAATTCGACCCTTTCTTGAGGGTGTCTCCACGTCTTACACACGTTTACATGATTTATGGTCGCGCACCGAGCCGGCCGAGGACGTGATGGCCAAAACCCCTAGCTCGAGCTCCACAGCAAGCGACGAAGAGCTTACCCCCGCTGCGCAGGTGCGCTTAATTCAACGAATCCATAGGGGATAGAAAGAGTGAAAGGGATGCTGACTAACTTTGATCAGCGAATAACGAGCCTAGAACAAGGAATGTCTACCCTCCTAGCAAGAGAGGAACGTTCAAGATCACGATCGAGGGGACGGGGGGCAGATAGAGGTGAGGCTAGTGAAGCCGCAGGGAGCAGTGAGGACACTGTTATCAATATGTTTGGGGGTGAGGATTGTTTGTATATAGTTATCTTAGCATTGCATCTGCATATTTTTATTTTTTGTACATATTTGTTTGCATATTTAATTCCGTATCTTATTTTTCTGCATTGCATCTTTAAAAAAACATAAAAATAAAAAAAAGTATAAAAGATATAAAAATTGAAAAATTTTAAAAATTAAAAAGTTGAAAATTTCAATTTTGGCCATATTTGACTCAAGTTCAACATGACGGTTGACTAGTAAGGAAGAACTAGATCCTAAACTTAGTAAATTTAAAATCCTAAAAATAACCTTTTTTAAAGTTTAACTGTAAAAAATATACGTCCTTGCAGTTTATTTAGAAATAAACGAATTTTGAGTTCAGTTCTTGGACTAAGTGGAAACAAGGGAAGAGCATTGAAAGCTTTATTTGAAGTATAAGTCTGAAAAATAATTCTGAACCTTAAGTCCAAATTCTGAAAATATATACCCTACTTTACGCACTTACACACATCTTGAAACTTGGGATAGTAGAGGATACCTTGAAATGCTCTTGTCTAAAATCCTTAGTATGATAGAAAATAAAATAAAAGTATAAGTGGTGAATGAAGAGATAAAAAAATAAAAATAAAAAAATGAACACTGGTTTTGTAATTGCTTAAGGCAGCATAAATAAAAAATATAGCGAGGGTGCTTTATCACCTAGTGCCTTAGACCAACTGGTTTGGGAGTCACTGCTAAGCCTTAGGGGTTGCAAGACGAGGAATTACGTCTAAATGCGCAAGCACATTTTGTAATCGGTAGTTTAGTACCTCAAGAAGTATTAACGGTCGCATGAAGGATGTGTGAGCAATTTCATCTAGAATTCACCAATTAAAAAGTATTTTGGAAGATAGACAAGAGTATGATAGAATGAATTCAATTTCCAAGTGTAGGGGTGAAAATTACACACACGTAAGGATATGTGACTGGAGTTTGGAGGAGAGATAAGAATAAAAGATATGGTTTATATCTTCAGTAGAGATGATAAAACTTCCTGAGTTAAGATTGCGCCTTAGAAGAAAAACTTAGGAGATGCTGAAAGCTTTATAAACTAGCAAAACATATATGATCTTAAGTTAAATAAAAAGGAAGTGTGAAGAATACGGGTTGATGATTTCTAAGTTGAAGATGATAGAATTTCTTGCTATAATACAGAATTGAAGAATTAGAGTCAACGGCCAAATTGATCAGATTTTGTGGGTAGTATCCGCTGAAAACCCTCAGGAGACAACACTCCTCCTACTAGGGACACCTAGAGGTTTAACGGCTTTTTGCACGAGCTCGGTGCAATCGTGTTCCCTGCGAAAGTGAGGTTAGGACTTTTTGAGAATAAAATTGGCTTTGCTCGGGACGAGCAAAAGATAAGTTTGAGGGTATTTGTTCATATCAGATTTTTGCATTTTTATACCGCCCATTCTTAATCACATTGCATATAGGTAGGAACTTTTAATCCGTGTTTTCTGAATAATTGCAGGTTACTGGTTCTCATCTCTTTACAATGAAATTCATGAAAAGTCGCAACAAATGCGGGACTACGACCAACAACAGATGGATATTGATTTCCGTTAACCATCCGTATGAAGACGCCTACCAGTTCAAGGGACAAAATGGAAAATCGTTTGTCACTTCAATGCACAAAGCACAAGGGCAGCACAAGATCCAAGACTTCAATACGGAGTTCAAGGCAAAGTCCACATCATTTTGCATTGCTGAATATCTGAAACAGGACTAAAAAGATTCTGAGAAACCAAGAATATAAAACCGAAGATAAAACCAAAATGGAGAAGCCCTGAAAAGAAGGTCCCCTAAATCAACCAAATGGCCGCGGAACCGCAGCCAAATAGGCACTTCTGCCGCGGTTCCATGGCCGCGTCTGAGCAATGTCGATGGCAGTTGGTTCCGCGTTGACTCGGCTCTTTTGGGGTAGTTTTATAATTTCGTGTTTAGCTCAGAATGTAACCTAGGGTTTCACATTTCTATCTATAAATAGAAGAGCTCAAAGCCAAATAAAGCGTGCTTTTCTTTAGTTTAGATTTTAGGATTTAATTATGTTCTTTCTCTATGAAATATTGTAGTGAGTTTATTAGCGTTGATTAATAAAAAAAGAGTTCTTTTATTATCTTGCTTTCTTTTATTATGTTGCATGTCTTTTTATTTATTGTTCGTAATCTTACTCATTAGCTAATTTAGTTGTAGTTTTGTTGCTTTCTTTTGTTTTTCTTCTTCTATTTTCTTTATCTTTAAACAACGATGATGCTTGAGTAAGATCCTTGCCAGGTGAGGTCTCAAATAGCCAGTTGTAGTTTTCCTTAATCCTCAATTCTTTCTACCTTCCTTCTTTAATTTTTTTTATTCTTTTTAATGGGTGAGTAATTTCTCACTTGTTAGGGCAGGAGAAGGAAAGTTTGAGAGAAGGAAATCTCTCTCACTCTTTTCTTTACCCAACACCTTAAATTGGACTCCCTTTAATTGAACCACAATCCGCTTACTACGGCACCCTATCATAAATGATAGCGGTGATTCCCTAGTCAGACCAGTTGTGGTTGAATTAACCGGAGGTTAGGGCTAAGAGCCAATTACGGACGGACAAGGACCAAAAGGAAGAAAATAAGCATGGAAAGCCTATCTTATACTTGTAAGTTTCTTCCTAATCGTGCTAATCCCCATTGTCGATTACCTTTACACCGATATTAAAAAGGGCATTGAAAGAAGTGAGAAATTCCTAACTCAAACTAACCTAATCCTAACCCTAGCATGTTCTTTATCATCTTTTATCTCTTTAGTAGATCTTAAAACAAAACTCAAAACCTTTTGGATTTAACTCGTTAAAATATAAAGAAAAAGATTCCATCTTCCTGTGGATCGACCCGTACTTAACCGGCTAGCTACCAAGCAAAACCGTCTTGATTGCGGTATTTTAAAATTAAGAATACGCAAAAACGTAACAATCACTGGACTCGGCCCTGCTTAAAAGGAAATACGTATGTCAGAATTTGAGGACCAAATTCGAATAAAGTACTAGGCGTTACGTTACCTTGAAGTAGATTTTCAGTTTCTTCCCGAGCTGCACGTGCAACCTGTCTATGGGCGGCAGACAGGGCGGAAGGAACATCCGCCGAAGGAATGTCAGCAGGCGGAATACTGCTTGAGCCTGCACCTGCGGCCAAAACAGCATCACGTTCCCTCGCCACGTGCTTCTTGCACTTCCTTTCATTCTGAGCAGTGAGAACTGACCTCCTTAAGACTTCCGACAGGGGGACGTCGCCGTCCGAACCGAGCTCTGCCTCAGGAGCCGCTACGATGTCCATCATCGGCTGCTTCAGCAACGCCTCCTGTGGTGACTTTCGGATGGTCATGACCGTAGTAGCTGGCTCTAGAAGCCTTGATGCATCGCCACTTGGGATTGGCTCTGCACTTGGATTGACCTGAGTTACGGTAGTTCCTGCAATAGGGCGAAGAGAAGGGTCAGATCATGAATAAAAAGAGTAAAAGCGTAATGAAACGAATTATACCAAGGCCCAAAGAAGCGTGGAGCCTCTCTTCCTCCTCGAATGGTCCTGAGAGAAGCAACGAGAGCCTCTTCGGCAGAAATACCTGTTGAAGAAGAAAGCGTCAATAGAAGCATAATAAAGAGAAAACGGATAGCCGCAGAAAAATATAACTAAAGTATACCTGACTTCGCGATAGATACCAACGCCACTTCCTCGCGAGCCAGTCGCTCAGAAGCCGCGAGGGCAGCCTGTAGATCAGTATCGGTCACAGGCGCGTCGAAAAAACCCTCAATGGTGCCATATTCGCACAAGCCCTCACTGTAGGGAGCATGTGGCTCCTGGCCGAATACGACATCGGCAGAAAATAGAGACTTCCTCTTTTTCTACGAATGGAAACCAGCGGACGATGACAAGAGCTTGCGCTTAGCGGCCATTTTCGGGCGGCGGGTCCCGATTTCCGTACCAGCGCCGGATTCTGGGGACGCCACGGCTACTGCAGTTGTGGGAACACCCAATTGAAGCTTCTCAGGGAAACCGTGTGGGACCACATCCGTAGTATCTTCTCTTAAGGAGGGACGAACGACAGTCCATCATTTTAAGGGGACAGATGGATTACTAGCGGGGACTGCATCCTTGTGATCGAGTAATAACCGCCTTTCTTCCCTGATAACAGCACCCGTTTCATGCTGGTACCACACCACGTAAGCGTTTAAAGCTTTCGGCACATAGCTTGGCTCACTAATAAGAAAATTGGACCCCGTATTTAATCGCATAAAGTGTTGCAGCGCACTGCGAATACCCTCCTTCGTAGCAGCCGGCTCGGCTAAGAATGCCTCGAGAGGAACACCCTTATTATAACCTGACTTTTGGGCGAAACGGTGCAGATTGTACCTCATGAAAAATACTGAGGCGTTCTGTCTGAATACTTAAAGGCCCGGCCTAATAGAATACAAATCCAAGATCTCCCGAGACTTCAAAGTGGAAGCCACGTCTTTGAAAGTGTCTCGTAGCGGTTGCATCACCTTAGCAGGTTCGTTGCCAATAGTCAAGACTCTATCGACAAAGGTCATGCGGTCCCCAACCATGCGTGGGCGGAGGACCAGTCGCCAATCCTCTCGTTGCGACGGGTCTGACGCAGAAGCGTCAATCAGGTACATGACCCGAGGAAAGTTGTATCTTTCATAGAAGCGGGGTCGTTTGTGAACACCGAAAGTGCCTAGCACGTGCTTCTTGATCCACGATGTGAAGTAGTGCAACGAAAAATGTACGGGCTTTACCCCCGGTTGAGCAGTGTCTGCTGCTAAGCTCAAGCCGTGATATAGATGAGCCAGCCCTGCGATCCCAACGGCTACACGCGTCCCTGCAATCATGCGGTGGTCCGGATAAAAGACGGACGACCTCATATAGCGAGGATATGTCGGAAGCACAAACCAATTCAACCACAGGCTGATGAACCCCAGAAAGAACGTATCTTCGTCAATGTCTGGAGCAGCGAGCTCTGCAAAAGGGATGATCGGAACGTCTGGAATAAAGAAAATTTTCAAATCCGCTTATGTGGTCGGCAAGTTATCCAAACCAAAACCGAACGGGTCATCAAGCTTAGCGAATTTCTTGGCTTGTTTTGACAAGACGTCTGGGCGAAGAAAGCGGGCGATGAAATCTGCAAAGCCAACTCCGTGCCCTCCAGACTCTAAGAACAAACTCTCATAAATGTTCAACACCTTGATTAGGCTTGGGAACCGGTGTTGAAAAACATTCTCTGGAGTCAGGCCCATCACCAATAATTTGGTGGCAAAGATGTATTCATCAGGGGGAAGAATCTCCTCGTAATGTTCTACTCTGACGGGTAAGCCAGAAATTTCCACAACCTCCTCCAAGGAAATTGAGACCTCCCAGTCCGATAGAAGAAATCTGTGGGTTAGGATGTTCCACTATTCCAGAAAAGCCTTAACCCACCATACATGAGGCGCGGGATATTGAAAAAGGGACAGATATATGGCAGGATACAGCCCATGCTTCAGCACCAGCGACTTCTTCGCCGACAAGATATATTGAGCCCACTGCAGGTAGCCGGCTGATTGGCGAGGAGTCAACCCTACAATATAGACTTGCCCCCAAGGGTGCGACTCGTCTTGGCATATGTGCCGCCCCAAGATATCCAAATCCATCGGCAGCTGTACGGGTATTGATGCCATAGAGGGCAGAAGGCGACCCTCTGAAGTCCAGTTGACCTCTTCTACGACATAAATCACTTGAGGGGAATCGGCGTAGTGAATCGCTGAAATTGGCTCTGAGGGCGCTGCACAAGAAAAACTGCGCCTACCCCGAATGATCTGATTATACCACGACCCCCACAAGTGAAGAGACTTCTGCTCCGGGTCATGATCTTTAATAAGTGCGAAGACTTCTCGATCCACTATTGCGTCGGCAAAGGCGCTCTCTAAAGGTACGAAAGGGAAGGAAGAGTCGAAGGACATTACACCTGCACAAAAGGAGAAGGTTCAGCTATTGGCATTATGATTCAAAACTTTAACGTTCTTTGATACATAAAAAATTTTGTACTGCAGTGGGACAAAGAGGGGCCCACAAAATTAAGGTGACGCCCCATCATTGATGGGGCAGTCACACATTAAGAATAGAATCCTAAAAGGATTCTCATTTAATGAGAAATATCATTGGACTAAGGAGTTAAACTCCCTCGAGAGTTGTGCTCTGCAAACAGATTTCATATCTGTCAGAAAATTAAGAAAGGAATAAAATTCCCCAAGAATTTCTTAGAGCCATGCTCTGTAAAACAATGGGGTAATCTACTAGAAACCTCAAAAGCAAAGCTTTTTAACTGGGTAAAACCCCAAGATCTTTAAGATTTGGAAGAAAAATCCTAGAAACTCTAAGAGTTCTTACATAACGGGTTAAGAAACCCTAAAAAACATTTTAAGATCTACGATCTAAGAAGCGCAAAGCTCTGTCAATGGGTTCGATCATCATCCTTACCAAATTTTTGACAAAGTTCTGACTCTAAAAGAGTTTCCTTAGGCAGAGATCTAAGCTCTGGAAAGAGAATTATATTCTCAGAAAGGAGAAGTTTAGGGAAGATGAACAATAGTCATCTCAAAGGCCAAAAGCCCTACTTATAGGCACAAGGAGACGGTTCCACTTCCGAGAAGATCCAACGGTGGAAAAGATGCCACCGCTGCACTGACATGTAGGCCACGTGAGCGTAGTGGTGGGGGGGAATTTGTTTCCCCAATAAAAGAGCAAAGCTCTGTTCAAAACTCAAGAAGCAGCACCTCACGTGTTTGCCACGAGGGCGCCAGCGCCAGAGTTCAAAAACTATTAAAAGAGCAAAGCTCTGTTCAAAAATCAAGAGGAAGCGCCTCACGTGTTTTCCACGAGGGCGCCAACGCTAGAGTTAAAAAACTCTTAAAAGAGCAAAGCTCCGTTCAAAACTCAGGAGGCAGCGCCTCACGTGCTTTCCATGAGAGTGCCATCGCCAGAGTTAAAAAAAACTCTTAAAAGAGCAAAGCTCTGTTCAAAACTCAACAGGAAGCGCCTCACGTGTTTGTCATGAGGGCGCCAGCGCCAGAGTTTAAAACTCTTAAAAGAACAAAGCTCTGTTCAAAACTCAAGAGGCGGCGCCTCACGTGTTATCCAGGAGGGTGCCAGCTCCAGAGTTAAAAAACTCTTATTGGAGCCGCACGTGCACAGCACGTGAGCGCCGGCGCCTGGTAGAATTAAAAGTTCTACTCTCTGTTAAATAGAGCCGTTGGATCAAAGATCCAACGGAGATTATAAATCATCATAATGCAGAATTAAATTCTGTTGAGGAAATATTCCTCAAATCTTTCTAAACAAGAAAGATTGCTCTCTGTAAAACAGAGTACCGTTGGATTAAAAATCCAATGGTTATTGATGAATCATCGAGCTACAGAATAAATTCTGTGAGGGAAAATATTTCCCTAATCTTGTTAAAAACAAGAAAAATACCTTCTGAAAAAACAGAAGTCTTTGGATCAAAGATCCAACGGTGGGTAAATCCCCCAAATCAATTAGGATCTCTCAATGGGAGATTTCTTCAACTAATCAACAGACTTGCTTCTATTATATAAAGAACCCAAGACTTTAAGTCTGATATAGAGGAACCCCCCATAAGCTTCAGAAAAAAAACTGAAAGCTTCAAAAAGGAAGAAAGAAGAAGATCTCCCTTCTTAGAGAAATAACTCTAGGTAAATAAAAAAGAAGAGAGATCAAAGCATCTTGTTTACCTATTGAAGGGTTTAACCCTTTTAAAAAGAAGAAGTTAGTTCTTTCTCTAGATCTATGATCCACAAGGCAAGTCCCCCACAAGTTGAGAATTTAATTCTCATCGGGATGAACTTATTCTTGGAGATCAAAGATTCAGAAAAGAACAAGGAAATTGAACTCCTCAAAACAAAATATACAAGAAAGAACCCCGCGCCAGCACCTCACGTGTCCCTCACTTGGGTGCTACAAAATAAGGAGTGCTTAGCACTCGGTGGCCGGCGCCCAGCGCCTCACGTGCCCCTCACTGGGCGCTACAACATAAAGAGTGTTTAGCACTTAGTGGCTGGCGCTCAGCGCCCAGCGCCTCTGTAACATTTCAAAAAAATAAAATACTATTTTTGGGAATTTTTATAATTAAATAATTAAATAAGGCGGTATAATTAAATACCGATAATTTGGAGAAATTTTTTGAAAATTACGGAAATTATTAAAAGAGGGTGTTTTATGTGAATTATGCAAATTTTAAGTTTTTATGATTAATTATACGCTAATTAGTACTAGTCGCGATTAAAAATCGCTAATCGGGCTTTAAGCGTTTTTTGTGCAAAACATGCACCATATCATTTTAACACTTGTTACATTTTTCCTACATGATTTTGGGTGCATGGATTTTTTTTGGGTTACTATTGAGGAGAGAAGGAAAATAGAAAAGAAAAGGAAAGAATAGAATATAGAGGTATGTGCAAGAGAGAGAAAGAGAGGGTGAGGGGTCAACCTTGGACTAAGCTCCCATTCATTCTCATTTTTCTTCATCATTTTCTCCCTCTCCCTCATCTAGCTGCTGCTGCTGCTGCCCCTCTCTTCCTCCTCCACTACAACCCCCAAAACTCCATGAAAAACACCTCAAAACTCAAACCCCATTTCATTAAAAAGGTGCATGAGCTCACTAGCTACCCCATGGACCAAGAAAGCAAGGATTTTGGACACTTGGGGCAACTCAAGAAAATTCTTGAGTTGCTAAATGAGGTATTTTCTGAATCTTTATCTTAGTATTTCCATTGCTTTTACCCCCATGTTAGATTAGAACCGATATTGTGTTGTTTGGGTGAGCTTTGAAAATTCTAGTTAGGGTTAATAGAAATTGAGAGTTGTGATGTGAAATTGAGCTCAATAGAGGCCACACAAACCCCCTAGTGCTAGAATTCAGACCTAAACCAGAGACTAGAACCCCGGAATACGGACTTAAAAACCCGATATCGGAGGAATTTTGGATTCTGTGAGTGTATTATGAAATTTTCTATCACCCGGAGACTCTGAAAATTATTTTGCGAACACAGAGTGTTGTGAAGGCAACCTGGAGTGTACCACCAAAACCCTAGCCCCTATCCCTCAACTCAGACCGCAAATAAAAGCCTTCTGGCCGCAAATTGCGGCCAGACCTGGGCCATTTGGTCTCGTTCTTGTTCTGTAGTTCCTACATCGGTAAACTAGACCCTTGGTATATGCAGATTTGACCAATTTGACCTAGGGTAAAATCTGGGACCATTTTCAAGAGTTGCTGTTTTGATACGGGGTTTTGTTTTGCGTATTTTATAATCTGGATTTTTGTATCTGTGTTGTACTTCGATCACTTGACGTTTGTACGTCGAAATCGAGTGTTATTTGGTGGTTTTGAAAGCGTAGTCCATAGGTTCTAACCTATAGGCCTTAGCGTGTCGTTTTGGTTTTCCGATGTGATTTTAATGTGAATTTGCGATTGTGTTATCTTTGTATGTACCTTCACGAGGATTTCATATGATGAAGAAGATGAAGGCGACATCGACACCGACACGCAAGATACAAGGTGAGTAGATTATATCTACGGGGGAAGTCGGGTGGATGGCATATAGCTCCTCCGCAATTCGATGTTTAATATACTATATATTTATATATATATATGATAGCGTTAGGTGTGACATGGATTTTCAAGATGTGATTAGGTGTACTATGGTTAGATTAGGGTTTAGGAGTAAACAAGTATAGTTTCCTAGTTGCGAACTCTAGAATAGGTTTACACCCACACGCACACACATGGTTACTTGTTATACTTATACCTGGATGATGAGGATAGTGGATGATATTTGGAGATGAGTCGATGAGATCGGGCATAGTACCATGAGATCGGTGATATGATGTAGTTTGTATTTGGGATACGACATGAGATTTTAGCGGGCCTTTGGACGTGTGTTTTACACACGCATTTATATAGATGGTATCAGTTGTACTAGACTTAGATCAATACCCCAGTTCATAAGATATGATGATAAGGATACCAGATAATTGATGAGATGAATGTGATACTGACCCGTACCCAGATTTGGGATGTCGTACAATGATTTACCGTACGAGCTTTATTTGATGATAAGATCCGCACTCATGACTCGAGGATGTCATATGATATTGTATCGTACGCGGTACCATTGAGACGGGATCACCGACTATTGTTAGTGTATATGCCCTAGGGGCCATTATTGTATCATACTTGTATATATATTACTTAATGGAAGCTTGGGATATTCACAGTTGTATATACAGTCTTGCTAAAAATGGTAGTATGCTACTTGGTTTGTGTCTACTTTAATATGTGCATATGTTTCTTGTAACGTATCACTTATACATATTAGTAGAGCCCATAGGATCTTTGCTTGATTACCAGTGTTGTGATGGCAGTCACCCTAGTGGGGGCTGGGTAGTCTATAAGCAACACCCTATACTTGTCCCTAGTCGCAGAATTATCGAGACTGGGCATCGATACTCCAGAGTAGACTAGTGTGTACGCTTCTCATCCCAGTTAGGGATATGGTCTATCCTACAGCCATCAGTACGTCGTACTGGAGATAGTATACAGGTGCTCGTTAGGTTACGGGTACACCGGACAGGACTCGCAGGGAAACTGTTGGTTGGTATTATACCCGTCGTCAGTTAACAGTTCCCAGGTGACATGAGTACAGCATAGTCCGCAGACTTGACACTGCTACTTCGCCTCGAGTGTGTCCCACTGTTCTTATATTGCTACCCTACCACGGCTCAAAGGAGTCGTGCAAACAGGTAGCAGTTGGGTTCAGTCCCGAGCACTTGGAGGCAGTGGTGGTTAGAAAGGATTCGTCTCTCCCGGTATTGGGAGTTGATATCATGCTGAGTCAGAGAGCCATTACGCAAAGTCCCTGGCCAGGGCAAGCGAGATTTACTGGTAGGTTCCAGTAGTTTCTCAGGGTGTAATGGCCTATGCTCCGACACGACTTATACCGCTATTAGGGGACTGACGCTTGCCGCCCCCTAAGCTAGAAATGCGATAGTCTTAGACTAACAGACCGGACTGTACGGTGATTGTCACATCAGGCTCAGTAGGAGTTCGGATGGGTCTCCTCATCGACCTTCTTATCGACATCTACCTGGGGACCGTTACGTACATCTAGTGCCGCTTGCGGTCTGTGGTTAAACCCGCTGCCAACGTAGTGTCGAGTCTTTAGAGTCCCACACAGAGAGTTTCCCTGCTCCAGGCGAAACGATATAGAGGTCGTATGGTTTTACGATAAGGGTTCGGACGCATACGTGTTTAAACGCACGTGCGACGTTCGGACAGTATTTACTAGCCGGCTTTGGTTTAAGCCAGATTCTAGTATAGGGTTATTGGATTTATACAGTCTAAAGTTTTTCCGTGTTTTCACGGATTGGAAGGGCGTACTCGTAATTTTCCGGGAAGCTTCTAGAAGCATGGTGACTTGGGGGTTAAGGTGGCATAAGCATTTATTGCTTAATGACTCATTTGTGTGATTCATCCATGGTATTAAATGATGCATTAATTAGTTAATGAGTTATATGTTGAATCACAAAAAGTGAATGAATCAACCATGATGATTAATCTTTTATATTATTTATTTGATAAATTGTTATGGTTGTTAAATTCAAATGAGCTCATTATTCATATTCATTCTTATCATCACCTTCTCTCTTCTCAAGCTCTCTCATTCTTGAAACCCTAACCCTAACCTCTCATGTGTTGAGATCAAGGGTTAGCTAGACTAATACATCCATAACCTCACTCTATATCCCCTAGGTAGCTTAGATTAGCACTTTGAGCAACCTAGTTATCTCAAGTTAGAGATCAAGCTTGGCGTAGGAGCTCTCGGGTGGATCGTCTTTGACTCGAGGAGGCCGTTGAGGTGCCGATGTTCCAAGGAGCCTACGAGGAGTGGAGGACAGCGATGAAGACCCTAAAGACAAGTAACGCGAGGTATAACTTCGAATCCGAGTAGTTAAACCTCTCGTAGTTTGCTAGTAACGGTTTAGACACGATTCATGCGCTCAAGTCCGTGTTACGAAGCTTTGATAATCGTTTTTCATATATTCCGCCTCCCCGCAAGTTCGTGGGGTGCGTGACATGGACTTACAGTGGTATCATAGCCAACTAAACCATTACAAGCTTGTTAGCAACTGATTAGAACTTCGATCGTCAGAAAACGCGAAAACGAAACCCCGCTTACCCTAACAGTTCTGTTAATTTTAAACATGTCTAAAAAAATATTGATATGCCTTAAAATTCACAGCAGGTAAATTTAAGAATTCTGGGAAAATACGGAGATCTAACTCGGCTTGATCGCCGCGGATCCGCGGCGAGAGTGTGCTTTTGGCCATGGATCCGCGGCGGAGTCAACTCCGAGTTGACTCCGATTTTCTCAGTAATTCATATTTTGTGGTGTTCTGTTTTCCTGTATATTCTGTTTCTGCCCAGGTTACTTCAGTGCCAGTTTGCTTTTGGGGTAGACACGGAAAAAGGTTGTTGATCGATGTTCTAAGTTATTTTCTAATTGGGTTTTTATCTGTAATGTTTAATGTGTTCGTAAACCTCTCCTAACTGCTAGTATGTCGGTTGGCAGGGGGTTGCACATTTCTGTAATGTTTACTGTTTGTGTATATGGACTTGATTGGAGTGTTGTGATGATTAGCCGGGGTTTGAGATGGGTTTAATATTCATTCATTCGATGTAAATGTAATATGATGTAATATTCTTTTGCGGGGCGCATCCAGGTTGCGGTTGTAGCCACTGTTGTATTATTTCTTTTTACTGTTTTTTGCTCCTAGGATAGACCCAAGGAGGGGTACACAAACTACCGGGTACGTTGAAGTGTTTAGTGGCCTGCTCACGTTGTTGAGGAAGACCGCTTCACTTCGGGTACTTGGCGGGTAGTTTGCCGTACCCGTAGGGGTCTAGGGTTGCGGTAATGGCTATTCATCACAACTGTGTAATCCATCTTTTATTGCAGGCTCAAACCAAATGCGGATTGCTAGTATATCAAATAAAGTTCATCTGTGATCTGGAATGCTTATTATTGCGTCTGACGAATGTACAATATCTATATATGATAGCTATTAGACATCACTTATGTTTTACACCCGCGCTAGCCCATCCCCCGCTCTGTCGTTAGTTAAGTAACCTAACGGGTGATGACAGGACCCAGTGGCGAATGCAGATGGCATAAGAGGACGTGGTATTTTCGTTGTTTTCTGCAATGATAGGATAAATGATGGGACACATTATTATAATGCAAAGAAAATAAACCAATGTTCAATCGTTGGAACAAATTTAAAAGAAACCACTCGGTTATTTTAAAAAGAGCAGAATTTTTTAATTGCGGAGCTTTAACCACTCCTTTTAAAAAAACTATCAGGTTCCTTTGATTATATCAAGTTCACTACGTTCACGGTTTTTGCTAAAACCATTCGTAGCCCTCCGTTATTTCATTTGGGTATTCAGTAGTATTCAAGCTATGTATTTTGGCCAAAGTCAAGGCATAGTGTTTGCTAGCTGCTGGGTATTCATTTGTTGCATAGTTAGATGAGTTAGTTTGGGACAGTCGTATTATCATTTGACCAAAGTCAGGGGTATGTACGGATGGGTTCAAATTAACCTGGATAATGACGGGTAGAACTTGACATGTGACTTATGACATTTTGACGAAAGCCAAGGTCATAAGAGAATAGGGCAAAAATTTATATCAGGAATTTCTAAAGAAATTGAAATTTGCATAGAGAGCATACCATTTTAGAGTTTGATGAATGTTGGTAGGATTCCTTCAACATTATCATACGATGATATTTTGGATCCCGATCCTACTGTGAGTATATACTACTTATCAGGAGATTCGTCACTTAACAATCAATGATATAAACCAAGTAGGTGCCGAGAAAAGTGTCAGCGAGGCTACGCCTCCAGAGAAAAGAGGTTATTTAATTAAGGAACTTCGCGAAAGCGTTGGAAAACCTCCCTCGAAGTATCGACACTGACCTGGATGAACGGTTAAGCAAGAATTGTACGGTGAGAATAGTCATGGCTAATTCTTCTTTTATGGTTTGAGGAGGGATTCAAGAAACAGTGGGATCCATCCTGTTTAGATAAATTAAAAACCACTCTAAACTTGCAAGAGCATCATGCTAAAAGTGTTTTCTTCTCTCTCTCTTAATTGCAGCGACCCTGTGACCACGACTAGGTTACATCTAGATAACAAATTGACAGAATCTGACTTATATGACTGGCAAAGGGATGTCCATTGCCTATGACAAGCTGGACCACCCTATTACTATTCAAGATCCCTCCGTCCCAGGTCCAGTTTCCACTGTCACGGATATGAATATCCGTCAGACAAGGGAAAAGGATAATGCGAAAGCCAAATGCCTTGTGTTAGCTTCAGTTGATGGTGTATACCAGAAGTAGCACGAGAAGATGGACTCAGTTTCCATCTTTCTCCATAACAAAGATTTATATGGAGAGCAATCTCATATCGCAAGATATGAGACGTCGAACGAATTAATTCAAGCGAGGTTGCCTTTTGGGTCATCTGTAGGGGACAACGTCCTTACAATGACTATCTGTATTGATGAGCTCAAAGACCTGGAGACCACGTTGGTAAACAGGTCAGATACTGACTTGGTTCTACAGTCTCTACCTTCTACCCTGAAGGAAACCAGGGAAGTAGAAGGAAAGAGAAAGGCAATAGTTTCGGGACTGAATGTAGTAAAAGAGGGACATTCCTAATGTTATGGGATTGGGCATTGGAAGAATGATTGCAGGGCTTTTGAAGCCAGTGTAAGTCCATGCTACCTCTCCCAAACTTACGGGCATGCGGAATTTGATGAAAAACAATTTTCTGGAGGCGGTAACATGGACTCAAAACGGATCTTTGTTAAACTATCTACCTAACAACCTAACTAGGAGTTGTTAACTACTCGGTTAGGGGGTTAACCTTTCTTTCTTGAACTCCTTCGTCTTCGACTCTCGATGGTGTACGGATCGGCTTCACCCCGTCGTCTCCTTGCGCCAAAGATCGATCCACCCGAAAGCTTCCACCTTTGGCTTCTTCTTCGAACTTTGAAGAAACTAGTTCACTCAGTTTGCTAAACCTTGTGAACTAGATTGAGTAGAGAATTGTTTTGGTGTCTTTTAATCTCTAGGGCAATGAGTCTCAACACATGAGAATGGTTTGCCTTGAGGTAGAGAGAGCAAGAGGAAGAGGGTGAGAACAAGGGAATGAGTGAGAGCTCAAAGGAGAGAGAAAGCCAATGAAAGAATGAGCCTCTCTTTTCTCTTTCACCCTCTCATAATCCAAAAGCATCATGAGCCATAATGTTAATCAAGTATTATGTGATGGTTCATATCATGTCAAAGGCAATATCATTTTCATGCACTCATTTTGCAAACCACAACAAGCAAGCAAAAGTCTTTGCATGAAAATGACAACCATGGTAATGATGATGGTCAACTAGTCCAACCTAGTCAACCGGTCAACAAAGCCAACAAAGTCAACCCCTTTACAACCATGTCACTATAATACTTAATTAATATTATTGCTAATCATAATTCTTGTTCTCATTAGGGTTAAGCAAAAGTCAACGGTCAACAGTCAATTATCAACAGTCAACAACCCCAATGAGAATACTCTGCCTCTGTCTCTCTGTCAACTGTGCATACACACCCGCATCCGCGTTCCGAAGAACACGAATACAAACGAGATAAAACCAATCCCAAAACGTACACTAGGATCTGGCTTAAACCAAAGACCACTAGTGTTAACTGTCCGGACACTGTATGTGCATAAGTGCACGGATGTGACCGAACCCTGTCGCAAAACCATGCGACCTGTCGCAAAACCATGCAACCTCTACTCTTTTGCCTAAAGGCGAATAGCTTTCTGTATGGGACTCTAAAGACTCTACACTACGCTGGCAGTGGGTTTAACCACAGACCGCAAGCGGCACTAGTTGTGCATAACGGTCCCCAGGTAGATGCCGACAAGAAGACTGACGAGGTGAAACCCATCTGAACTCCTACTTAGTCTGACTGTGACAATCTCCATACAGTCCGGTCTGTTCGTCTGATACATCGCATGGCGGGCCTAGGGGGCGGTAAACGTCAGTCCCCTAATAGCGGTACAAGTCGTGTCGGAGTGAAGCCCAGAACACCCTGAGATAACACTAGAAACCTACCAGTATATCTCGCTTGCCCTGGCCAGGGACTACTCGTGTAATGGCTCTCCTAGACACAGCGTGATGTCAACCCCCAATACCGGGAGAGACGAATCCTGTCTAACCGTCACTGCCACCAATTGCTTCGGGACTGCACCCAACTACTACCTGTTTGCACGACTCATTTGAGCCGTCGTAGGGTAGTAATCAAAGTACAGTGGGAACACACTCGAGGCGAAGTGACAGTGTCAAGTCAGCGGACTAAGCTGTACTCATGTCACCCGGGAACTGATAACTGACGATAGGTATAGTACCAACCAACAGTTCCCGACGAGTCCTGTCCAATGTACTCGTAACCTAACGAGCACCAGCATACTTTCTCCCGTACGACGTATTGATGGATGTGGGACAGGCCATCTCCCCTGCTGGGATGAGAAGCGCATACGCTAGTCTACTCCGGAGTATCGATGCCCTGTCTCGATAGTCCTACGACTAGGGACCTGTATAAGGATGTGCTTATAGATTACCCAGCCCCCACGAGTGTGGCTGCCATCACAACGCTGGTAATCAAGCAAAGATCCTAAGGGCTCTACTAATATGTATAAGCGATATGCTAGAAGAAACACATGCACATATTGAAGTAGAAACAAACCAAGTAGCATACTTCTATTTTGAACAGGATTGTCTATACAACTGTGAATATCCCAAGCTTCCATTAAGTAATATACAAGCTAGTATGATACAATATTGGCCTCTAGGGCATATACACTAACAATCTCCCACTTGCACTAAGGCCATGAACTGGCGTATCGAAGACCTATCATCTCGATAAGCCGCTCGAACTGAGTCTGGGGTAAGGCCTTCATGAGTGGATCAGCAGTTTTTTCTTCTGTATTTAATCTCTTCACCTCTATCTCCCGGCGATCAACGATCTCCCTGATCAGGTGGTACCGCCTCAAAATATGCCTGGACTTCTGATGGGACCTGGGTTCCTTCGCTAAAGCTATAGCGCCGTTGTTGTCACAATACAGCAGTATTGGATCAACACTAGTAGGAACCACCTGAAGTTCCGTGAGGAACTTCTTCATCCAGACAGCTTCCTTTGCGGCATCGCAAGTAGCTATGTACTCCGCTTCCATAGTTGAGTCAGCAACGGTTTCCTGCTTGGAACTCTTCCAGCAAACCGCCCCTCCATTGAGGCTAAAGACATAACCAGACATGGACTTGGAGTCATCCTTGTCACTCTGAAAGCTGGAGTCAGCAAAGGCCTCAATCTGGAGGTCTTTTCCGCCATACACCAAGAACATCTCCTTAGTCCTTCTCAGGTACTTGAGAATGTTCTTTACTACTATCCAGTGTTTCTCCCCTGGCTTCGATTGATACCGGCTTACAACGCTCAATGCGTATGCTACATCTGGTCTGGTACACAACATCGCATATATAACAGAGCCTACCGCAGATGCGTAGGGTATTGATGACATGCGAGCCCTTTCCAAATCTGTCTTGGGAGATATCTCTTTGGAGAGGGTGATTTCGGGACAAGCCGGTAGATTACCGCGCTTGGAATCTTCCATACTGAATCGTTTCAGTATGGTGTCAATGTACCTTGACTGCGAAAGTCCCAACATCCTCATAGATCTATCACGATAGATCTGGATCCCCAGAATGTAGTTGGCATCGCCCAGGTCCTTCATGGAGAACCTCTGCGACAAGAATCCTTTGACTGACTGTAGCATAGGAATATCATTTCGTATTAGGAGAATGTCAACGACGTACAAGACGAGGAATACCACATTTCTCCCTACAATCTTACTGTAAATGCATGGTTCATCTGGGTTTTTGACAAAGTCGAATTCTTTGACAGTAACATCAAAGCAGATGTTCCAAGTCCGCGATGCCTGCTTGAGTCCATAGATGGACTTGAGCAACTTGCACACTTTACCGCTGCTCCCACTCTGAATGAATCCCTCTGGCTGATCCATATAGAGGCACTCTTCTAAATTTCCATTTAGAAAGGACGTCTTTACGTCCATCTGCCAGATCTCATAATCGTGGAAGGCAGCAATGGCAAGAAAGATCCGAATGGATTTGAGCATGGCTACCGGAGAAAAGGTCTCGTCATAGTCCAAACTAGGTCTTTGACGAAAACCCTTTGCAACAAGCCTAGCTTTATAGGTTTCAACCTGCCCATCTACACCAATCTTCTTTCTGAAGATCCATTTGCATCCTACGGGTTTTACACCTTCTGGAGCAAAGTCCAAAGTCCAAACTTTGTTGGTGTACATGGACTCCATCTCGGTCCGCATTGCATCCAGCCATTTTACCGAGTCACCGCTCTGAATGGCTTGCTGGAAGCTAGTAGACTCATCATAATCAACTGTGCAATCCTCTCTATCCCCGTCTATAAGAAAACCGAAGTATCTCTCGGGCGGATGAGACTGCCTACTACTTCTGCGGAGCGGTGCAGGAATGTCCGGTTCCCCTGAACCTTCTGGTTCTACTAAGGTTTCAGTGATAGCTTGTGGTTCTGGAATTTCTTCCAGTTCTATTGCGCTCCCACTTATCTGATTTTCGAAAAACTCAGTTTCCAAGAAGAGGGCATGACGAGAAACAAAGACATTTTGCTCCTTTGCGTAATAGAAAAGATACCCCTTGGAGTTCTTTGGGTATACCACAAACTTGCACTGTACTGAACGTGCCTCGAGCTTGTCCGCATGCTGCTTTTTTACAAAAGCTGGACATCCCCATGTCTTAAAGGGTTTAAGACAGGGTTTCTTCCCACTCCACATCTGATATGGTGTGGTAGGCACTGTCTTAGTAGGAACTTAGTTCAAGAGATATGCAGCTGTTTCTAGTGCATAACCCCTGAAAGATCGCGGTAACTCAGCCTTACTCATCATGGAACGAACCATATCCAATAGGGTTCGATTCCTCCTTTTCGATACACCGTTGTGTTGTGGTGTGTATGGAGGAGTAAGCTGAGAGAGAATTCCATTCTCTTTTAACTAGCCCAGAAACTCGGCACTCAAGTATTCACCACCTCGATCAGATCTCAGTGTCTTGATACTTTTGCCTGTTTGTTTTTCAATTTCATTCTTGTATTCCCGAAATTTCTCAAAGGCCTCGGATTTGTGCTTCATTAAGAAGACATGCCCATACCTAGAGAAATCATCTGTGAAAGTAATGAAGTATGAATAACCACTTCGCGCATGTATAGACATTGGACCACACACGTCACTGTGTATGAGTCCTAAGAGCTCGCTCGCTCTATCTCCGTGTCTAGTAAACGGAGTCTTTGTCGTCTTTCCCATGAGACAAGATTCACAAGTGGCATAAGACTGGTACTCGAACGGATCCAAGTATCCTTCTTTATGTAACTTTGTCAACCGTGTCTCATTGATGTGACCCAGTCTACAATGCCATAAGAAAGCCTTATTTAATTCCGGAGACTTTCTTTTCAGTGTGTTCTGGACACTGAAGAGCTGAGCTTGATTCAAAACGTATATATCGTTCTTCAATGTACCTGACCCAATCAAAACTTGATTTAAGTGGATGTTTACTACATCGCTTACAAAAGTAAAATCACATCCTTCCTTAGAAAGTAAGGATACAAATATGATATTACAAGTCGCACCTGGTACATAAAAACAGTCACGCAGAATCAATATCTGCCCAGTTGTCAGTCCTAGATGATATTCCCCTACGGATTCAGCATACATGCTCATTCCGTTAGCAACCCTGAGAGTCATATCACCTTTCTTGATAACCCTACGGTTTCTCAGAGCCTGTAACGAATTACAGATATGAGATCCTGATCCGGTATCCAATACCCAGGAAGTAGGGTTAACTGACAAACAGTTCTCTATTACAAACACACCCGAAGCCGAAGCCACAACATGCTTCGAATTCTGGCTACTGGCTATGCTAGCCCTGCAATCCTTCTGCCAATGTTCATTCCTGTAACAATAGGAACATCCCTCTTTTACTACATCCAGTCCCGAAACTTCTTCCCTTCCCTTTCTTTCTACTTCCCTGGTTTCCTTCAGGGTAGTAGGTAGGGACTGTTGAACTAAGTCAGCATCTGACCCGTTCTTCAATGTGGTCTTCAGGTCCGTGAGCTCAAAAGAACTGGTCTCTGTAAGAACGTTGCCCCCTACAGATGACCCGATAGCCAACCTCGCTGGAAGCAATTCGTTCGAGGTCTCACATCTTGCGATACGAGATTTCTCTCCATATAAATCTTTGTTATGAAGGAAGATAGAAACTAAGTCCATCTTCTCATGCTGCCCCTGGTATGCACCATCAACTGAGGCTAACACGAGGCACTTAGCTTTCGCACAGTCCTTTCCCGATGTCCTATGGATATCAACATCCATGACAGGGGAAACTGGACCTGAGACGGCAGGGGTTGGATTAGTTAAGAGGTGTTCCAGCTTGTTATGGGCAATGGACATCTGGACAGACCTTTGCCAGTCATAACAGTCAGATTCAGTCATTTTATTATCTAGATGTAACCTAGGTGCGGTCACTTGATCGCTGCAATTAAGAGAGAGAGAAGAAAACACTCAGCATGATGCTCTTGCAAGTTTAGAGTGGTTTTTAATTTGTCTAAACAGGATGGCTCCCACTGTCTCTCGAATCCCTCCTCAAACCAAAAAGGAAGAATTAGTCAGGATCAATCTCACCATACAATTCTTGCTTAACCGTTTAGCCAGGCTAGTGTCGGTACTTCGAGGGAGGTTTTCCAACGCTTTCGCGAAGTTCCTTAATTTAAGAACCTCTTTTCCCTGGGGGCGTAGCCCCGCTAACACTTTTCTAGACACCTACTAGGTTTATAGCATTGATCGTTAAGTGAGAAATTTCCCGAGGAGTAGCATATACTCATAGTAGGATCGGGATCCAAATATCATCGCGTGACAAAACTGAAGGAATCCTACCAGAATCATCACACTCTAAATGGTATGCAACGCTAGCAAGTTTCAGTTCTTTTGAAACTCCCGATGTGGATTTTTGCCCCACGCTCTTATGACCTTGACTAAGGCCAACAAATCATAAGTCACATGTCAAGTTCTACCCATCGTTGTCCAGGTTAATTTGAACGCATCCGTATATACCCTTGACTATGGCCAACAAAGTAATACGACTGTCCCAAACCAACGCATCTATCTATGCAACATATGAATATCCACCAGCTACCAAACACTGTGCCTTGACTAAGGCCAACAAACACAGCTTGAATACTGTTGAATATTCATATGAAACGACGGAGGGCTACGAATGGTTTTGGCAAAACCTTGAACGCAGTGAACTTGATATAATCGAAGGAACCTTGCTAGCTTTTAAAAGGAGTGGCTTAAGCTCCGCGTTTAAAAGTTATTTTTGAAAAGAAACCGAGTGGTTTTTGAAAGTGTTCCAACGACTTTTACTTGGTTTATTTTATCTTGCATTAGTTCTTTTAATGCGTATTTTTCTTGCATTAGTTCTTTTAATGCGTCCCATCATTTATTCCTACCATTGCAGAAAACAACCAAAATATGACGTACGCTTATGCCATTCGCATTCGCCACGGGGCCCCGTCATTACCCGTTAGGTTACTTAACTAACGACAGAGCGGGGGCTGGGCTAGCACGGCTGTAAAACATAAGCAACGCCTAAATAATATCATATATAGATATATATTGCAATGATAACCATTTCAGATCACAGATGAATACATTGGATATACTATGAATCCGCAATTCGTACGAGCCTGCAACGAAAAGCAGATTACACGGTCGCGGTGAATAGCCAAAACCCCGCCCAAGACCCCTACGGGTGCGGCAAACTACCCGCCAAGTACCCGAAGCGAAGCAACCTCCCTCAACACCGTGAGTAGGCCACTCGGCATTTTGGGATACCCGGTAGTTTGTGCACCCCCTCCATGGGTCTATCCTAGGAGCAAAAACAGTAAAAAGAAATTATACAATGACGGGTACAACCCCGACCCGGTTATGCGGCCAAAAATAATATTACATCAATTTACAAATTTACATGAATTGAAAGAAAAGAAAACTCTCATCTCACAACCCCCGGCTATTCACCTGCGACAATCCAATGAATTCATATACACATACTAGCAACATTACAGATCACAGATTTGTATAACCCCCACTAATCGACATATAGCGATTAGCAGACGTTCAATACAAATAACTCATCACAGATATAAATCCGTCAGCTTAAGCCTTTAGAAGTTCGATCAAAAATACGGATTTTTAGGCCCCAAACACAAATTTTTCTTTCTGGAAAATCTGGGCTGAAAAACATATCCCAAAAATCCCAAAACAACCCCAGAAACACACTGCACGAAATTTGCACCACGGCCGAGTCAAATCGGCCGCGGAACCGCGACGGGAGCATGCTCCCGCCGCGTTTCCGCGGCGCTTTGATCGGTTCGTTGGCCCAAATTTCTTGGGTGTTTAACAAAAAGCCTGAGCCGATTTTTAAGATAATATTTATCATTTTTTGAACAGAAAAAAATTTGGCAGAAACTTGATATTTCGGGTTCGTTTCGCGACTTTTTCTTTGATCGATCTTCTAGTTACTTTGCTAACATGTTAGATAGAGTTTAACCTGGCTCTGATACCACTGTAAGTCCATGGTACCTCTCCCGGTACTTACGGGCATGCGGAATTTGATGAAAAACAATTTTCTAGAGGCGGTAACATGGACTCAAAATGGATCTTTGTTAAACTATCTACCTAACAACCTAACTAGGAGTTGTTAACTACTCGGTTAGGGGGTTATACCTTTCTTTCTTGAACTCCTTCGTCTTCGACTCTCGATGGTGTACAGATCGGCTTCACCCCGTTGTCTCCTTGCGCCGAAGATCGATCCACCCGAAAGCTTCCACCTTTGGCTTCTTCATTGAACTTTGAAGAAACTGGTTCACTCGGTTTGCTAAACCTTGTGAACTAGAGTGAGTAGAGGATTGTTTTGGTGTCTTTTAATCTCTAGGGCAATGAGTCTCAACACATGAGAATGGTTTGCCTTGAGGTAGAGAGAGCAAGAGGAAGAGGGTGAGAACAAGGGAATGAGAGAGAGCTCAAAGGAGAGAGAAAGCCAATGAAAGAATGAGCCTCTCTTTTCTCTTTCACCCTCTCATAATCCAAAAGCATCATGAGCCATAATGTTAATCAAGTATTATGTGATGGTTCATATCATGTCAAAGGCAATATCATTTTCATGCACTCATTTTGCAAACCACAACAAGCAAGCAAAAGTCTTTGCATGAAAATGACAACCATGGTAATGATGATGGTCAACTAGTCCAACCTAGTCAACCGGTCAACAAAGTCAACCCTTTTACAACCATGTCACTCTAATACTTCATTAATATTATTGCTAATCATAATTCTTATTCTCATTAGGGTTAAGCAAAAGTCAACGGTCAACAGTCAACAACCCCAATGAGAATACTCTGCCTCTGTCTCTCTGTCAACTGTGCATACACACCCGCATCCGCGTTCCGAGGAACACGAATACAAACGAGATAAAACCAATCCCAAAACGTACACTAGGATCTGGCTTAAACCAAAGCCCGCTAGTGTTAACTGTCCGGACACTGTACGTGCACAAGTGCACGGATGTGACCGAACCCTGTCGCAAAACCATGCGACCTGTCGCAAAACCATCCGACCTCTACTCTTTTGCCTAAAGGCGAATAGCTTTCTGTGTGGGACTCAAAAGACTCGACACTACATTGGTAGTGGGTTTAACCACAGACCGCAAGCGGCACTAGCTGTGCGTAACAGTCCCCAGGTAGATGCCGACAAGAAGACTGACGAGGTGAAACCCATCTGAACTCCTACTTAGTCTGACTGTGACAATCTCCATACAGTCCGGTCTATTCGTCTGATACATCGCATGGCGGGCCTAGGGGGCGGTAAACGTCCGTCCCCTAATAGCGGTACAAGTCGTGGCGGAGTGAAGCCCAGAACACCCTGAGATAACACTGGAAACCTACCAGTATATCTCACATGCCCTGGCCAGGGACTACTCGTGTAATGGCTCTCCTAGACACAGCGCGATGTCAACCCCCAATACCAGGAGAGACGAATCCTGTCTAACCGTCACTTCCTCCAAGTGCTTCGGGACTGCACCCAACTACTACCTGTTTGCACGACTCATTTGAGCCGTGGTAGGATAGTAATCAAAGTACAGTGGGAACACACTCGAGGCGAAGTGACAGTGTCAAGTCAGCGGACTAAGCTGTACTCATGTCACCTGGGAACTGATAACTAACGATAGGTATAGTACCAACCAACAGTTCCCGACGAGTCCTGTCCAGTGTACTCGTAACCCAACGAGCACCCGCATACTATCTCCAGTACGACATATTGAAGGCTGTGGGACAGACCATCTCCCCTGCTGGGATGAGAAGCGCATACGCTAGTCTACTCCGGAGTATTGATGCCCTGTCTCGATAGTCCTCCGACTAGGGACCTGTATAAGGATGTGCTTATAGATTACCCAGCCCCCACGAGTTTGACTGCCATCACAATACTGGTAATCAAGCAAAGATCCTAAGGGCTCTACTAATATGTATAAGCGATATGCTAGAAGAAACACATGCACATATTGAAGTAGAAACAAACCAAGTAGCATACTACTATTTTGAACAAGATTGTCTATACAACTGTGAATATCCCAAGCTTCCATTAAGTAATATACAAGCTAGTATGATACAATAATGGCCTCTAGGGCATATACGCTAACAGCCAGTAGCCAGGATACGAAGCATGTTGTGGCTTCAGCCTCAAGTGTATTTGTAATTGAGAACTGTTTGTCAATTAACTCTACTTCTTGGGTACTAGATACCGGAGCAGGATCTCATATCTGTAATTCATTACATGCTTTGAGAAACCGTATAGTTATGAAGGTAGGTGATTTTTCTCTCAGAGTTGCAAACGGAATGAGCGTGGACGCTGAATCCGTGGGAGAATATCGCCTAGGTTTGACAAGTGGGCAGATATTGATTCTACATAACTGTCTGTATGTACCTAGTATGACTTGCAATATCATATCAGTGTCCTCACTTTCAAGAGAGGGATATGATTTTACATTCGTAAGCGATGTAGTTCACATCCACCTAAATCAAGTTTTGATTGGGTCCGGTACTTTAGATAACGACATATACGTATTGAGTCAAGCTCAGGTTTTCAATGTCCAGAACACACTTAAAAGAAAGTCTCCGGAATTAAATCAGGCTTTCTTATGGTATTCTAGACTAGGTCACATCAATGAGAGAAGGTTGACTAAGTTACATAGAGAAGGATATTTGAATCCGTTCGAATATCAATCTTATGCTACTTGTGAATCTTGTCTCATAGGAAAGATGACAAAGACTCCGTTTACTGGACACGGAGTAAGAGCAAGCGAGCACTTGGGACTCGTACATAGTGACGTGTGCGGTCCAATGTCTACACATGCACGAGGTGGTTATTCATACTTCATTACTTTTACGGATGATTTCTCTAGGTATGGATATGTCTTCTTAATGAAGCATAAATCCGTGGCCTTTGAGAAATTCCAAGAATACAAGAATGAAGTGAAAAAAAACAGGCAAAAGTATCAAGACACTAAAATCTGATCGAGGTGGTGAATACTTAAGTGCCGAGTTCCTGGGTTACATAAAAGAGAATGGAATTCTCTCTCAGCTTACTCCTCCATACACACCACAACACAATGGTGTATCGGAAAGAAGGAATCGAACCCTATTGGATATGGTTCGTTCCATGATTAGTAAGGCTGAGTTACCGCAATCTTTCTGGGGTTATGCGCTAGAATCAGCGGCATATCTTCTGAACAGGGCTCCTACCAAGACTGTGCCTACCACGCCATATCAGATATGGAGTGGAAAGAGACCCCATCTTCAGCATCTGAAGATATAGGGATGTCCAGCTTTTGTTAAAAAGCAGCATGTAGACAAGCTCGAGGCACGATCAGTACAGTGTAAGTTTGTGGGATATCCGAAGAATTCCAAAGGATATTATTTCTATTACGCAGAGGAAAAAAAGGTTTTTGTTTCTCGTAATGCCCATTTTGTAGAACATCGGTTTTTAGAAAAGGAAACAAGTGGGAGCGAAATAGAACTGGAAGAAATTCCAGAACCACAAACTACAACCGAAAGTATGGTAGAACCAGAGGTTTCAGAAGAAAGGGACATACCAGCGCCTATCCGCAGAAGTAGTAGGCCGTCTCATCCACCCGAGAGATACTACGGTTTTCTCATAGACGGGGATAGAGAGGATTGTGTCATTGATGATGATGATCCTACCAGCTTCCAGCAAGCCATTCAGAGCGGTGACTCGGTAAAATGGCTGAATGCAATGCGGACCGAAATGGAGTCCATGTACAATAACAAAGTATGGACTTTGGACATTGCTCCAGATGGGGTAAAACCCGTAGGATGCAAATGGATCTTCAAAAAGAAGATTGGTGTAGATAGACAGGTTGAAACCTATAAGGCTAGACTTGTTGCAAAGGGTTTCCGTCAAAGACCTGGTTTGGACTATGACGAAACCTTTTCTCCAGTGGCTATGCTCAAATCCATTCGGGTCCTTCTTGCTATTGCTGCCTTCCACGATTATGAGATCTGGCAGATGGACGTAAAGACGTCCTTTCTAAATGGAAATTTAGAAGAGAGCGTCTATATGGATCAGCCAGAGGGATTCATTCAGAGTAGGAGCAGCGGTAAAGTATGCAAGTTGCTTAAGTCCATTTAAGGACTAAAGTAAGCATCTCAAAGTTAGAACATCTGTTTTGATGATGCTGTCAAAGAATTTGACTTTATCAAAAATCCAGATGAACCATGCATATACAGAAAGATTGTATGGAGAGCTGTAGTATTCCTCGTATTATACGTGGATGACATTCTCCTAATAGGAAATGATATTCCTATGTTACAGTCAGTCAAAAGATTCTTATCACAGAAATTCTCCATGAAAGTCCTAGGTGATGCCACATACATTCTGGGGATCCGGATCTATCGTGATAGATCAAAGAGGATGTTGGGACTTTCGCAGTCCAGGTACATAGACACCATATTGAAGAGATTCAGTATGGATGATTCTAAGCGCGGTAACCTACCGGCTTGTCACGGAATCACCCTCTCTAAAGAGATGTATCTCAAGACTTATTTGGAAAGGGATCGCATGTCGATTATACCCTACGCTTCTGCGGTAGGCTCTATAATGTATGCGATGTTATATACCACACCAGATGTAGCATACGCATTGAGCGTTGTAATCCGTTATCAGGCAAACCCATGGGAGAAGAACTGGATAGCAGTAAAGAACATTCTTAAGTACCTGAGGAGGACTAAGGAGATGTTCTTGGTGTATGGCGGAAAAGACCTCCAGATCGAGGCCTTTGCCGACTCCGGCTTCCAGAGTGACAAGGATGACTCCAAGTCCATGTCGAGTTATGTCTTTACCCTCAATGGAGGGGCGGTCTGTTCGAAGAGTTCCAAGCAGGAGACGGTTGCTGACTCAACAATGGAAGCGGAGTACATAGCTGCTTGCGATGCCGCAAAAGTAGCTGTCTGGATGAGGAAGTTCCATATAGAACTTCAGGTGGTTTCTACCAGTGTTGATCCAATACCTCTGTATTGTGACAACAACGGCGCTATAGCTTTAGCGAAGGAACCCAGGTCCCATCAGAAATCCAGAAACATCTTAAGGCGGTATCACCTGATCAGGAAGATCGTAGATCGCCGGGCGATCGAGGTGAAAAGAGTAGAGACGGAGAATAACATTGCTGATCCATTCACAAAGGCCATTCCTCAGACGCGGTTCGAGAGGCTATTCGAGATGATAGGTCTACGATATGCCAGCTCATGGCCCTAGTGCAAGTGGGATATTGTTAGTGTATATTCCCTAGGGGCGATTATTGTATCATACTTGTATGTATATTACTTAATGGAAGCTTGGGATATTAACAGGTGTATATACAGTCTAGCTAAAAATGGTAGTATGCTACTTGGTTTGTGTCTACTTTAATATGTGCATATGTTTCTTATAACGTATCACTTATACATATTAGTAGAGCCCATAGGATCTTTGCTTGATTACCAGCGTTGTGATGGCAGTCACACTAGTGGGGACTGGGTAGTCTATAAGCAACATCATATACTTGTCCCTAGTCGCAGGATTATCGAGACTGGGCATCGATACTCCAGAGTAGACTAGTGTGTACGCTTCTCATCCCAGTTGGAGAGATGGTCTGTCCCACAGCCATCAGTATGTCGTACTGGAGATAGTATACAGGTGTTCGTTAGGTTACGGGTACACCAGACAGGACTCGCAGGGGAACTGTTGGTTGGTATTATACCCGTTGTCAGTTAACAGTTCCCAGATGACATGAGTACAGCATAGTCTATAGACTTGACACTGCTACTTCGCCTCGAGTGTGTCCCACTATTCTTAGATTGCTACCCTACCACGGCTCAAAGGAGTCGTGCAAACAGGTAGCAGTTGGGTGCAGTCCCGAGCACTTGGAGGCAGTGGCGGTTAGAAAGGATTCGTCTCTCCCGGTATTGGGGGTTGATATCGCGTTGTGTCAGAGAGCCATTACGCAAATTCCCTGGCCAGGGCAAGCGAGATTTACTGGTAGTGTTGGAGATAGTGCCCTCAGAGTCAATTATTGGATCACAGGCTCGTGATTGCGATGATTGAGGGAGGCCTATCCCGGTAGGACAGTCTTACTCGAGATGATAGTATGCTATCTGGTTTACCTTTACCATCGTGTACTGCTTTAGGTGACCTGACAGGTCGCTATTGCACGTTGATAGAGCCCCTAGGATTCTTGCTTGACTACCGGCAGTATGAAGGCGATCATATACGTGAGAGCTGGTAGTCTATAAGCACATCCTTAAAAGGTCCCTAGTCGTGGGAGTTTCGAGACAGGGCATCGATACTCCAGAGTAGACTAGTGTATACAGTCGCGACCCCGACGAGGGGCGGTGGCCGGTCTCACAAGCCATTGGTGTCAGTTGGTTCACCTAAGATGTATACAGTTGCTCATTGGGTTATGAGTACACCGGACAGGACTCGCCGGGAACATGCTAGTTGGTCTTATACCTGACGTCAGATAGCAGTTCCCAGGTGACATGTGTACAGGTTAGTTCATCGACCTGGGGATCGTCATTTGTCTCGTGTGAGTTCCCACTGTGCTTTGATTACTACCCTACCACGACTCAAAGGAGTCGTGCAAACAGGTTTTAGTTAGGTACAATCCCGAGCCACATGGAGGCAGTGAGCGGATCTTCAGGGGTTCATCTCTCCCGGTATTGGGGGTGAGGTCGCGCTGTTTCTAGGAGAGCCATTACACGAAGTCCTTGGCCAAGGCAGGAGATTTACTGGTAGGTATTCCAGTAGTATCTCAGGGTGTTCTGGGCTACACTCCGACACGACTTGTACCGCTTTTGGGGGTCTGACTTTTACCAACCCCCTAGGCCCGACATGCGATGCTCATAGACAAACGGACCGGACTGTACGGATATTGTCACTGACAGGCTCAGTAGGGTGTCAGGATGAGTTCGCTCATCGACGTCCCTTTTGGTCCATAGCTGGTGGCCCGTCACGTATTGACTTATACCTCTGACGTGCTAGTGGTTAGATCCACAGCCATAGTATTGACGAGTCTTTAGAGTCCACCACACTTTCAGTTACTCAAGCTTTCGGGCGAAACGCTGTAGAGGCCGTATGGAGATATGGCAGGGTCCGATCAGATACGTGCGGTATTGCACGGATCAGGATCGGACGGTTAGTACTAGTGGCCGTATGGTTATATGGCAAGGTTCGATCGGATACATGCGGTATTGCACGGATCAGGATCGAACGGATATTACTAGCCGGCTTTGGTTTAAGCCGGATCCTAGTATAGTACAGTGTAGATTTTGTCTCATTGCATTTGTATCCGGTCGGAATACAGATGCGGGTGTGTATGTACAGTATCGGGGTTTTCCTGTAATTTATTACGGGACCAGTTTTCTGGAGTTGCCAGTTTGCATTCCGTTCCGGCCGGTTTTCCTTTGTTCTTTCCCGACCGGACTTTTCCGATGGAGGGGGTTATTTGCAAGTTTGCAAATAACACATTGTGGAGGGGTTTCTTGCAAATGGATTAATTATGAAAGCATCTTTTGATACCATTCTTATCTATCATCATCACTTGCTTTTTGTTGATTTGAGGTGATTAGTAGTTGATGTGAGTTAGTTATGATGATGTTTGGATATGGTCACCCTCTCTCTTTTCCTAAACTCACCTCCCTCTTGCTTATGTATTTTTTTTTCCTCCACCCTTTTCTCATTGGAGATGGTTGAACACATTTGAGAGAAGAAGATGAGAGTTTTCATTCTTAAGAGTGTGGCATTCTTGATCTCATTTTCATGCTAGAAAAATGCAAGCACCATTTTTCTTATCTTGATTCCTCCATCATCTTCAAAGGCAACAAACCCCAAATGAGACATTGGCTCTACACTACACATTCTACAGCAAATATTGGACGCGTCGGCTAGCCTACTTCGCGACCGAGTTGCCTCGGTATTGAGGTGGGAGCCCGTAAAAGATACAGGCGATGTGGTGCCCTTCCGGCGAGGAGGCGACGACCGGAGTTTCCGCAGGAGATCGGGACGACGACGAGAAGACCGGAGGACTCGGATCATTCGGTATATCTCTTCCCCTTCTTGTAGTTAGCTTAGACTAGTTAATGGTTCGATCCGGGTGTTTAGTGCGCGGTGGTGCCGGTTTGCTAAGTTCGCAAAATTAAAGTTTATCACCGCTTCCGCATTTGGCCGTCGGATTGACGGCCGGGGCGCCGCCGTGCACTTACAGTGGTATCAGAGCCTCGCCATTAACTTCGTCTAGCTTTGTTTGATGTGTTTGCATTTCCGATCGACCAAAATTCCAAAAAACCATTTTTTCCTCACATCAGTTTTCTGTTGAATTTTTTCTTGCTCGAAAAATTTTTCAGGTTGTCTCAGAATGATGTGCAGGGAGTTCTAAGAACACTGGAAAAATTCGATGACACGATCCCTCCGTACGACCGCGGAACCGCGGCCATAACCCCTCTTTGGCCGCGGTTCCGCCGCAGGAATGTGGAATCATGTCATTATTTTTTTGCAGTGGGCTTGAGGGCTGAAAATAGGGGTTTTGGAATATTAAACTTGGGCCCAGAATTTCTGTGAGTGCTACAGTATTTCTTGGGGGCCCACTTGTTAATTTTTGATCGATCGGATATTTTAAACACATTATTTCACAGTATTTATATTATATCTGCGACCGTGAATGTCACTCGATCGGTAAATCCGGTCTAACTGCTATAGCCCGGTTAGACGGATTTGCGAACGTGACTTTCACGTTGATGTTCTGTGATTTTGCTGTGATGTTGCGGATCGGTCGTGCGGGATAGCCTGGATGCAATGCTAGTACAGTTCTGTTGTATTATGTACATTTGATATTGCGGGGCGAGCGTCCGACATGTGGACTGCCGTCACTGCCTGTTTGTATTATTCTTTTGGGGCACGACCTGGTTGCGGTCGATGTACCCGATGTATGTATATTTTACTTTCTGTACTAGGATTACCCCGCGGTGGGGTGCACGGATAGCCGGGTTCTGGAGGGCAACAAGCCCGCATCTCATGGCATTGGGACGGAGGGGGCTTCACTCTAGAATTGGCGGGCTATTCGCCGCACTCGTAGGGGGTACAGGTTGACCCAGGAGGGGTGCCCAAGTTGCCGGATTCCGTGGAGTGCTGGGTGGTCCATTCACGGCGCTGAAAGGGGCTGCCTCGCTTCAGGTTTTGGCGGGTGACTTGCCGCGCCCGTAGGGGTCTAGGATTTCATTGCACAGGCTATCCACACGACCAGGGGAACGTCGGGTTTCAGTAGTGGCTCTGTGAAACCCGGGGATCCCAGATATCTGTATTGTTATGTGATGCTGTACATTTCTGTGATGTTGCATTTTTATCACGCCTTGAGCGAATATAATATATTGGTATATATTAGTAGATGTTGTATATGTTTTTCATCCGCGCTAGTCCAGTCCCCGCTCTGTCGTTAGTTAGCTAACCTAACGGGTGATGACGGGACCCAGTGGCGAATGCGGATGGCATATACGTACGTCAGTATATTTTCGTTCTTTATGGTGTGATCAATTGATGGGACTGCGTTGATTCGGATCAATGCAAGTTAAAACAAACCTATTCTGATGTTGTTGGAACACTTTTCAAAAAGCTGTTATTGCAAGGACGTTCACTTTTGTATTGCATCGTGGTATTCATTTGGAATATCCTGCTCCTCAGTCGACGAGGCAAGGGCCGAGATCCCTTCACCGGGAGTGACCCCTTGGACAGAAGTTTGCGTCACGGCATTAACTTCACTATAGCCGATTACTTTTGCTTTGCATCGTGGTATTCATTTGGAATATCCTGCACCCCATTCTACGGGGAAAGAGCCGAGATCCCTTCACCGGGAGTGACCTCTTTAGTAAAGGTTTTCGTCACTATATTTTCTAAAAAGCTATCCGTTCCTTCAACGATATCAAGTTCATTACGTTAAAGGTTTTCGCCAGAAACCATTCGTAGCCCTCCGTCGTTTCATATGGGTAGTCAATAGTATTCAAGCTGTGTTTGTTGGCCAAAGTCAAGGCACAGTGTTTGGTAGCTGTTGGTTATTCATATGCAGCATAGATAGATGCGTTGGTTTGGGGCAGTCGTATAGCCTTGTTGGCCAAAGTCAAGGGCTTGTACGGGTGGGCTCAAATTACCTGGAGAATGACGGGCTGAACTTGACATGTGACTTATGATTTGTTGGCCAAAGTCAAGGTCATAAGAGCATGGGGTAAAAATCACATCGGGAGTTTCAAAAGAACTGAAACTTGCCAGATATGCGTATACCTTCTGGAGTGTGATACCGTGAGCGGATTCCGTCACGTTATCATGCGATGAGAGTTGGATCCCGATTCCCACTGATGAGTTAGTTTACTCCTCGGGTGACCCCGACTAATTCTTCTTTAAGGTTTGGAGGAGAATTTGAGGTACAGTGGGAGGTTTCCAGATTAGATAAATTGGTAACCATTCTGATCTAGGTTAGAGTGCACGTTGAGTGTTTCTTTTCTCTCTCTCTTTGGCAGCGACCATTGACCCGGCCCTAGACTTTGACTCAGTGACCAAGTTGATCGAACCTTCTTAACACTGGCTTTTGGATTGTCAGAGTTGCAGACCTCATTGCCACTCCTACTTTTACTCTTTTCTCCAGGACACCCCGTATTACTACGAACGTCCACTTCCATTGGACAAAACCATCGTATGGTTATATACGAACTCGAAGGACTTCGAGGATGGTTTCCGGTTCTGGAGAAAACGGATAGGACTATTCAGTTGTCTTTTCTTGTCACCTTCTCTCAGGTTGCGAGTACTCCTTGGTTTAGGAGTAGTACACCTATTACGCAAATTGGATAGTCTTCTTCCAAACCATAGGCTGGTGCCGACCGGTAGGGAATGAAGAAAACCAGTTAGCCTAAACGGTGTACAGAAGGTATTAAGTTAAGACAAAGCAAGGGATTAGTAAGAGGGCAAAGTAAAATGTGACTGCTATTCACGACCAAACCAAGTATTTCTTCGCCAATCCTAAATCACCTTTGTATTTCTCCAGGACACTCCGTATCACTACGAAGATCCACAGTTTATTGGATACACTATCATATGGTTATATACGAACTCGAAAGGAACTTGTTCCAGTTCGGGGATGGATTCTGGTCCAGGAGATATAGGAATATGGTTTATTCGGTTGTCTTTTATCTTCACCTTCTCTCGCATTGAGAGTGCTCCTAGGATTAGGACAGTACACCCATTATGCTTACTAGATAGTCTTCTTCCAAACCATAGGCTGGTGCCGAACGGTAGGGAAGGAAGAAAACCATTTGGCCTAAGGGGTGTGCAGAAGGTAATGACTAAAGACATATAAAGGGATTTGGAGAGGTGACAAAGAATTATACGGTTATAGTTGTGAATCTGGATAATGGTAGAGGCATTACTAGGAATACCAGGATACCCCATCGAAACATTTCAATGTTTCAGTTTCACTGTGTACTGTTAAAAGAAAACTGATTTCCCGATTAGACACTTGCTCCAGGGTATGTATTTACCAGGTATGATTCTCACATCTGTATGGTTTTACAGATGATGAGTGGGAGTAAGTTATTGGGAATTATGTGACCATCCTCATTATATCGGGATTCGTTGGAATTGGTGATATTTGAGGAAGCCACCTGGGTTGTTTGCCAGTCGGCAAACTTTTGGTTTTGAATATCCGCTGTTGTGCACCAATTTCAAATTGATATATCTGTACGTCTATTTTCATAGAGTGAGATATACCTTTTGATATTATGTCAATGACATTTACCTATATCAGTGGATGGTTAGGTAAGGAGCATTAAACAGCGGTGTAATTCTTCTTAACCATAAGTACAGTTTTCAACCTACGACAAACAGTGAAAGAGTTATCAGACTCAAGGGACTTATACAGAGTATTGTATGTTGTCCAGGCTCCATCAGGACAGAGGGGTTGGTCCTCGTACTATATTCGGTTTACTTATGACTTCTCTAGTTTTTAGACAGGTGTTTCGTGGAAACACAGGGTCTAAGTTTTGAGGAGTTATAGGTATTTGAATAGAATAGAGAGCCAGGTGTAGAAAGTATCGGGATTCTTCAATATGATAGAAGATGTAGATACTTGTGTATGGTATTCAGTTGATAGTAATGATAAAGAGAAATTGCTTCTCTTTCAGGTTACTCATAATTGGAAGCATTCCTAAGTTAAGTAACGCTGATCGGCCTCCTTCCATTTAGTTGACATGTACTGGAGACAGCTGCATGATTTGAATCTGGTTAAATTAAATCAGTGCCTCTGGTTCTATATTGGATGTAGAATAGTTCATATCTTAACGTTGTTAAGGTACGGGGAGTTGTCCGACTTATGATTAAAACCAGACACTGGACAACTCAAGGCACGTTTCTGTAATGGCTGTTTGTGGGTTGACCCAGGCTATGACGAGGGTTGACTTTCTACCATCTGGCAGATCAATAGAAATATTGTTCTAGACTCGCCACAGTTTTATTAAAAATGGATTTTTTTCAAAAACAGTAGTGGGAGTATGGTAGAACTGGAAGTGATTCCAGAACCGCAAACGATTACTGAAGATTTGATAAGGAACCTAAAGATTCAATCTGATTTGACATTCCATTGGCCACTCCGCAGATAAGGTGGGTAACTTCAGGCTCCCGAGAGGTACTCCGGTAACCTCAAGGACGGTGACAGGGAAGTTCTTGTTTACCCACACTTGCCATTGCTGTTGTTCCATGCTGCGAGACCCGGCAGGAGGATGATTATAGCGTCGTTCTAAACTAGCTTTAGAAGTGCACGTCTATATAACTCTGCCAGAGGGTTGTCGTAGTCAGTGGGAGCAGCGGAAGCATTGGTGGACATCAGGCTCATGTCTATTTATAGACTAAAGCAGATGCAACGGAGATAGATCATCTATTTCTGATGTGACAGTCATAGGTTTGACGTCATCAGAATAGGGGATGGATCTGTTGAGAAGGTAGTAGGGTGTGATATCCTGGTATTTGGATGACATACACAACATAGGAAGTGACATTCCTATACTACGATCGGTTATACTTTGGTCGTCACACAGTGGTTTCTCCACAAGGGACTTGGACATTATATCAGACATACTGGTTACTAGATCTATGGTTTTTAGGTCTAGATTTGGGTGGTTTCCCAATCAGGATACTTTGACAGCATTCTAAGAGTATTTAGAATGGACGACTCTTGGCACGGTAGTGTACCTGCAGGTGATGGAGTCTCCCTCTCTAAAGGTGTTTTATAGACTAAAGTAGAGAGGGATGTGCATGATTGGCAGATCACTTGCTTAGGCAGTTGAGTCAATCATGAGATGTCAAGTACCACACCAGATGTTGTTCTTGCACTAGATGCAATAAGTTGACATTGATCCAATCCTGGAGAAACAGTCGGAAGCAGTTTTAGAACATAAGTGAATGTTCTAGGGATATGATAATGGCTGCCCCCTTTAGGAGACAATTATCATTCCAGGCTTCCAAGGTGACCTGGACGACAAGGAGGTTGTCAGAGTTATAGTTTTCCTTCTGACGAGGGGCAGTATTTTAGACAGGTAATCCAGGCAGATACTGAGGGAGGCATGGCGCAGGATACTGATTAAGTTCAGTTGACGATACAGTCTAAGAAGTTTGGATTTGGAGTTCATTTATGAGCTCGGTCCCATCAGACATCCGGACATTCTAAGACAGGTATTGCTCATTTCGGGAGATGGCTTTCTCCGCGAACTTGAGATATAGAGAGACATAGAAAGAAACATCTAGGCGGATCCACTCACTGAGGCTATTCCTCGACCGCAATAGTTTCACAAACGGGATTTGTGAGACTGACTAGTAGAGGAGTTGGGTGTTCGGTATCACACGGGCTGTGAGTATGCGACATCGCAATAATTAGCCTTGAGTGCAAGTGGGAGATTGTTGGAGATAGTGCCCTCAGAGTCAATTATTGGATCACAGGCACGTGATTGGAATGATTGAGGGAGGCCTATCCCGGTAGGACAGTCTTACTCGAGATGATAGTATGCTATCTGGTTTACCTTTATCATCGTGTACTGCTTTAGGTGACCTGACAGGTCGCTATTGCACGTTGATAGAGCCCCTAGGATTCTTGCTTGACTACCGGCAGTATGAGGGCGATCATATACGTGAGAGCTGGTAGTCTATAAGCACATCCTTAAAAGGTCCCTAATCGTGGGAGTTTCGAGACAGGGCATCGATACTCCAGAGTAGACTAGTGTATACAGTCGAGACCCCGACGAGGGGCGGTGGCCGGTCTCACAAGCCACTGGTGTCAGTTGGTTCACCTAAGATGTATACAGGTGCTCATTGGGTTATGAGTACATCGGACATGACTCGCCGGGAACATGCTAGTTTGTCTTATACCTGACGTCAGATAGAAGTTCCCAGGTGACATGTGTACAGGTTAGTTCATCGACCTGGGGATCGTCATTTGTCTCGTGTGAGTTCCCACTGTGCTTTGATTACTACCCTACCACGACTCAAAGGAGTCGTGCAAACAGATTTTAGTTGGGTACAGTCCCAAGCCACATGGAGGCAGTGAGCGGATCTTCAGGGGTTCGTCTCTCCCGGTATTGGAGGTGAGGTCGCGCTGTGTCTAGGAGAGCCATTACACGAAGTCCTTGGCCAAGGCAGGAGATTTACTGGTAGGTATTCCAGTAGTATCTCAGGGTGTTCTGGGCTACACTCCGACACGACTTGTACCGCTTTTGGGGGTCTGTCTTTTACCAACCCCCTAGGCCCGACATGCGATGCTCATAGACAAACGGACCGGACTGTACGGATATTGTCACTGACAGACTCAGTAGGGTGTCAGGATGAGTTCGCTCATCGACGTCCCTTTTGGTCAATAGCTGGTGGCCCGTCACGTATTGGCTTATACCTCTGACGTGCTAGTGGTTAGATCCACAGCCATAGTATTGACGAGTCTTTAGAGTCCACCACACTTTCAGTTACTCAAGCTTTCGGGCGAAACGCTGTAGAGGCCGTATGGAGATATTGCAGGGTCCGATAAGATATGTGCGGTATTGCACGGATCAGGATCGGACGGTTAGTACTAGTGGCCGTATGGTTATATGGCAAGGTTCGATCGGATACGTGCGGTATTACACGGATCAGGATCGAACGGATATTACTAGCCGGCTTTGGTTTAAGCCGGATCCTAGTATAGTACAGTGTAGATTTTGTCTCATTGCATTTGCATCCGGTCGGAATACAGATGCGGGTGTGTATGCACAGTATCGGGGTTTTCCTGTAATTTATTACGGGACCAGTTTTCTGGAGTTGCCAGTTTGCATTCCGTTCCGTCCGGTTTTCTTTTGTTCTTTCCCGGCCGGACTTTTCCGATGGAGGGGGTTATTTGCAAGTTTGCAAATAACACATTGTGGAGGGGTTTCTTGCAAATGGATTAATTATGAAAGTATCTTTTGATACCATTCTTATCTATCATCATCACTTGCTTTTTGTTGATTTGAGGTGATTAGTAGTTGATGTGAGTTAGTTATGATGATGTTTGGATATGGTCACCCTCTCTCTTTTCCTACACTCACCTCCCTCTTGCTTATGTATTTTTTTCCTCCACCCTTTTCTCATTGGAGATGGTTGAACACATTTGAGAGAAGAAGATGAGAGTTTTCATTCTTGAGAGTGTGGCATTCTTGATCTCATTTTCATGCTAGAAAAATGCAAGCACCATTTTTCTTATCTTGATTCCTCCATCATCTTCAAAGGCAACAAACCCCAAATGAGACATTGGCTCTACACTACACATTCTACAGCAAATCTTGGACGCGTCGGCTAGCCTACTTCGCGCCCGAGTTGCCTCGGTATTGAGGTGGGAGCCCGTAAAAGATACAGGCGATGTGGTGCCCTTCCGGCGAGGAGGCGACGACCGGAGTTTCCGCGGGAGATCGGGACGACGACGAGAAGACCGGAGGACTCGGATCATTCGGTATATCTCTTCCCCTTCTTGTAGTTAGCTTAGACTAGTTAATGGTTCGATCCAGGTGTTTAGTGCGCGGTGGTGCCGGTTTGCTAAGTTCACAAAATTAAAGTTTATCACCGCTTCCGCATTTGGCCGTCGGATTGACGGCCGGGGCGCCACCGTGCACTTACAGGTAGGTTCCAGTAGTTTCTCAGGGTGTAATGGGCTACGCTTCGACACGACTTATACCGCTATTAGGGTACTGATGCTTGCCGCCCCCTAGGCTAGATATGCGATAGTCTTAGACGAACAGACCGGACTGTACAGAGATTGTCACATCAGGTTCAGTAGGAGTTCGGATGGGTTTCCTCATCGGCCTTCTTATCGACATGTACCTGGGGACCGTTACGTACAGCTAGTGCCGCTTGCGGTCTGTGGTTAAACCCACTGCCAGCGCAGTGTCGAGTCTTTAGAGTCCCACACAGAGAGTTTCCCTGCTCCAGGCGAAACGATATAGAGGTCGTATGGTTCTACGACAAGGGTTCGGACACATACGTGTTTAAACGCACGTGCGACGTTCGGACAGTTTTTACTAGCCGTCTATGGTTTAAGCCAAATTCTAGTATAGGGTTATTGGATTTATACAGTCTAAAGTTTTTCCGTGTTTTCACGGATTGGAGGGGCATTCTCATAATTTTCTGGGAAGCTTCTGGAAGCATGGTGACTAGGGGGTTAAGGTGGCATAAGCATTTATTGCTTAATGACTCATTTGTGTGATTCATCCATGGTATTAAACGATGCATTAATTAGTTAATGAGTCATATGAAGAATCACACAAGGTGAATGAATCAACCATGATGATTAATCATTTATATTATTTATTTGATAAATTGTTATGGTTGTTAAATTCAAATGAGCTCATTATTCATATTCATTCTTATCATCGCCTTCTTTCTCCTCAAGCTCTCTCATTCTTGAAACCCTAACCCTAACCTCTCATGTGTTGAGATCAAGGGTTAGCTAGACTAATACATCCATAACCTCACTCTATATCCCCTAGGTAGCTTAGATTAGCACTTTGAGCAACCTAGTTATCTCAAGTTAGAGATCAAGCTTGGCATAGGAGCTCTCGGGTGGATCGTCTTTGACTCGAGGAGGCCGTTGAGGTGCCGTTGTTCCAAGGAGCCTACGAGGAGTGGAGGAAAGAGAAGACCCGAAGGACAAATAACGTGAGGTATAACTTCGAATCCGAGTAGTTAAACCTCTCGCAGTTTTCTAGTAACGGTTTTGACACGATTCATGCGCTCAAGTCCGTGTTACGAAGCTTTGATAATCGTTTTTCATATATTTCGCCTCCCCGCAAGTTCGTGGTGTGCGTGACATGGACTTACAACTATTATATATATATATATATATATATATATATATATATATATATATCGACTCAAATTTAGGTGGTTTCCATACCACTCCCGATTAGCTTGTTAGTTAGATCTGTAGTTTGCTTAGTAGATGTTAGGCTAGACCGATGTCATACCTATTTCAAAACAAACGAATCGGGAGTATTTTAAAGGCAGGAAAAGGGATTATACGAATATTTTCAAAAGACGCACATTTTCTTAAAAACACCGTAGCCCTTATTTTACTAAAAACCCCGATTCGCCTTATTTCAAATGGCAATACTGTATGACATTTTTATATTGATGTAGATTCTTCACTGTTGTATTTATTAGTCGATTTCTGCATATTCTTGCTATTCGCATCGCATTGCATGTGCAAATGTGTTTATTGTTATATCAAAACCAAGTTGTTAGGACACCAGCACCATTATCGATGATGCATATGTTCCACATACACCTGCTTGCCGGCTCACACACTTCATCATCGATAATTTCCATGTCACTACACTGTAGGACTGTTGCATTCAGGATATGACCCCTTGCATGGCATACTTGTGTACATACCTATTGTACACTCATACTTGTGCACATACATATTGTATACTCATACTTGTGCACATACCTATTGTACACTCATACTTGTGCACATACCTATTGTACACTCATACTTGCGTACACACATATTGTACACCCATACTTTCATACATAAGTATTTGCACATACATAGATGATTCTGGCTTGATTAGAGATTTAGGAACCGCATGATACTTTTTAAAAACTGATTCATTTCAAAGGAGCGGTCTTCCCTCGATATGTGCATATTACTTTTCTATATTTCATGATATACTGATATGCTTACATTTCTATCATATGCCGCATACATCATGCTTTATGATTTTACGCATTGAGATATGTTGTTTCCATGATATTTCTGAATTTGGGAACTGTGGTTATTTCAGAAGAGAGTATGTATTGTTTTAAAAACCCGGTTACCCTTGATATGATATTTCAGTGCGTCCACCATGCGTTTTCTCGGTTCTGAGACATGTGACAAATGAACCCGAATCGAGGAGCTGGATGAGGCCGATTGCGGGTACTTGGTGGACCCGGTATGGTACCCCGGGGCGTGAACGGATCGTTGTGCAGTAGACGGTGAGCCTGACAGAGGGACTACTACCTACCGGTGATAATATTTGGGCTTGGTGGATATCCGGAGGATACCGACCGGAGTCGAGAGATGATATAGGCCGATCCGGACTGACGGAGCCCGTGGGCCGATCCGGACTGACGGAGCCCGATACATGAAGATTTACGTGCCGATGTTGGGCACGGATTTCATGATGTTTTTGAGTGTCGATCCTAGACACTCAGGTTCCATGATTTTGATATGTCGCGAGGGACACATGTTGATTTATATCATCATACTTCCATGCATATGTTTTATGATATTTACATGCATGATGCTTTATGCCATTGGGTGACACGTGGACGTGATCCACATACATATAGTTGATATTGATGACATTGATCATATAGTTGAATGATATCCACATATATATAGTTGACATTGATTACAGTGATCACACCTCATAGTTATGATATGTTGCTACCTGAGGCACCGACATGAGCATTTGGTACTACACTTATGTATAGATGTTTACCCTTGCCACCTTATCGTGCTTCAGACTTATTCATTTGAGGTTTATATATATATCTGATCGTATTGACCTAGGATTGAGTCATACATACGATTTCTGCTCTGTGATGTTTTCTATTCACGAGTTGGCAACTCACCCCCGTTATGCCACAGTTCTTGCAGGTTTTGCCGTACAGGTTTCATTGCGGTTTTTCTGGCACTGCTTCCTTTCTGGATGATTGCTTTGGTAGGTGGGTTCACTCGCATCGTGACCACCCTTGTATTTATTTTAATCAGTTGTATCTAGTAATTCCATCAACCAAACATGTATATTTATTTCAGACTTAGAAAACCAGTTGTGTATTATTTCGACCTTAGAGTCGCGCTCTGTAGTATTATGGTTTTCATGATGTTCTATAGTTTCCTTTTAAGTTTTGATCCTCGTCCTTCGGCGTTGTATATTATATACCTTGCGTGGTTATGACCGTCGATTGACGAAGAGCTAGCTCCCGCTTGAGGATGCCTTTTATCGTTGTGCATATATTATTCTTGTTGTAGCCCGTTCGGGGCCAGTATTTACAAAGGAAACTCTGCCGAAATTTTCAGAAAAGACTAGAGATTTTAAAAATGCATATTCGGCTTACTTATTTATAAATCTTGCTTTTAAAATATGTTTTCTTTACTTATTAAAATCTAGTTTTCTTTATTTACTCCTTAAAAATGGTTTTAGATTTCTGGGCTTTTGGCTTACTTGGATTAGATGGGGTCCTATAGACTTCATATGATTCAAGGGCCAGTCACGTGCTATTTCGGGTCATGACGGCCTTACGTGCCCCTCGTATGGGAGCTACAAAATAAGGAGTTCTTAGCACTTAGTGGTTAGCGCTCAGTGCCCAACGCCTCACGTGACCCTCACGTGGGCGCCACAGAACATAAAAGTGCTTGAAACTCATCATCCAGCGCCTAGCGACTCATGTGCTTCACGCTTGGGCACCATAAAGAGTGCTCAACACTCCATATAGAGACAAAAGAAAAGAGAGAGTAAAGTGCGAGCGTCAGAACTCACATAAGTGCTCGGCACATTTTACAAGGAAAAGGGACTGAGCACAAACCAGTGCTTAGCACCACTTTTAAAAATAAAAGAAAACTGAGTGGGTCAAGCCCAAGTTGGCTAGGTCCCTAATTCAGATCTGAACGTATACCCTAGCACCACAATGGGGTTTTAGTGGCATCAAGCATGCCGAATTCAAATTTTTATGGCGCTAAGCTAGACTATCTAAGATCTTTAGCTAGGTGATTAGGGTTATGGTTTGATATATACTAAAATATGATAAGCGAAAGAAGGCTATACCCTCGTAGATCGAGTCCTTCACTTCACATGATCCATGAAGTAGTCCCGCGACTCTACTAGGCTCCACTCGAGGCTTTGGACGAGCTTCCTCCGATGACCTTCGTGCCGAAGATGATCCACACGAAGTCCCTCCAACTCAAGCTACCTCTACACTTAACAATTTAGCGTAGGAAACAAGCTACACTCGATCGCTAGTCAAGTGTAGGATGATGAAGTAGGTGATGTTTAAAGCTCACAAGTTTTTTTTCAAGCTTCATGGTCCACATCACATGTGAGGGTTGAACCTTGAAACCATGACATTAAGGAAGAAGAAGAAGCTAGAGAGAAACCATGGGAGCAACTCAAGAAAACCTAATTGTTGAGAATGAGCTTAGAATGAATGGGAACTCTTGACCCCCACTCATTCAAGCATGGAATTTTGCAATATAAAATTGAAACCGTACTTGAATAGTGAGTCAAGATGAATAAACAAATATAAAGCCCATTCTTGCAACCGTGCTCTCATTTTCCACCTCGTTTCTATTTTCTCAAAAATAGAAATCATGCCATGCTACATATATATATTTTTATATATATCATATATATATATATACATACATATATATATATATATATATATTAATACATATAAGAAAATATTTAGTAAGCTAATGATATTAGTTAAGATATAATTATATCACATATAATATATATTACATTATTAAATCAACACTTGATTTAATAATCCGGTTATATCACATATGACCGACCGATATCATTTATCTGAATATCAAATAATCAAATCAACACTTGATTCGACAATCTGGTTATATCACATATAACTGAACCAATAACAGATAACTGCCAAATTACAATACGGTATCACATACATGTCTTTAATCAGGCCCACACACATATCACATATGTCTCCTACTTCGTTTCGCTTGAACTAGGAAACTTTTGTGTGGGACTCTAAAGACTCGTCAATACGCCAGCAGTAGGTGAAGATCATATCAGTCACCTACAAGCCGTCAGCGGTAATAGCTGGACGTAATGGCTACCCGGGTATTGAACGATATGAAGATCAACAAGCAAGATTTTCCATAGTCTCCATGAAGCCTATCAGTAACACTACCATACAGTCCGGTCTCTTCGTCTAATATGTCGCATATCATGTCTAAGGGTGGTAAACGTCAGACCCCAGTAATGTGATAAGTCATGCCGATGTCTGGCCTATAACGGTTCAAGAAACTACCGATAACTATTATCAGTAAATATCGGCAGCAGCCCTAGCCAGGGACTTCCAGTTATAGCCAATCGAGCATATCGCAACATCAACCCCCAATACCGGGAGAGACGAAACCCCTTTTATCGCTCATTGCTTCCATGTGACTCGGGACTGTACATAAAATCCACCTTTTTCCACGACTCCTTTAAGCCGTGGTAGGGAGGAAATCAAAGCACAGTGGGAGTCACACAAGACTCTATGACGATCTCGGGTCTACAGACTAACCTATACCAGTGTCACCAGAGGACTGCTATCTGACGATAGGTAAACTACCACATAGGAGTCCTCGGCGAGTCCTGTTCGATGTACCCATTCTCCAATGAGCACATGTGTACAATCTTTGATGTCACACACCAATGGTTGTGGGATCAACCATCGCCCTCTAAGGGACAAGAAACGTACACACTAGTCTACTCTGGAATATCGATACCCTAGTCTCGATATTCCCTCGACTAGAAACTGATTAAAGGATGTTCTTCTGGACCACCCTGTCCCCACTAGTATGATCTCATCATAATCCTGGTACTCAAGTACATATCCTAAGGGCTTTATCAACATGTAAGAGATAGACAGTATAAATACCAGTTTACATGTTAAGATAAAGGTAACCTGATAGCATACTATCATGTCGAGCAAGAAAGTCCTCTATATATATGTCCAAGCATCCACTATATCATCAATAATGGCCTCTAGGGCACACATATTCCTAACAATATCCCACTTGCACTAAGGCCAGTTGTCATACCCAGCGTCCCAAAAGTCTCTCGAATAGCATCTGGGGGATGGCATGAAAGTCTACCTTAACACCACCATGAGGTTCTAGCGGCATCAAGCATGCCAAATTTTAATTTTTATTAGGTGCTAAGTTAGACTAACAAGATCTTTACTAGATTATTAAGGGTTTCCTTTGTGATGTGATTAACTCAAGAGAAGAAAAGAGCATACAACCTTTGTAGTTCGAGTCCTTCTCTTCAATAGCTCCGGGTTGAAGTCCACGCGACTATACTAGGCTCCTCTTAGAGTTGAACGAACCTCCTTTGTGATATTCGCGCTAAAGACGATCTACCCGAAGTCCACAAGCTCATGCTAACCCTTCACTAATCTCATTAGTGAAGGAAACACTCCACATCAAATTGCTAATCTAATGTGTGATGGTGAAGTAGGGGTTTAATTTGCTCATAAGTTTGTGTTCAAACTTCATGGTTCATATCAAATGTGAGGGTTGAAGCTTGAAGCATGGGATTGAGGAAGAAGAAGAAGTTAGAGAGCAACCATAGGAGCAAAGCAAGCAAAAAGGCTAAGTGTTGAGAATGAGCAAATAATGAATGGCAACTCTTGACCCCCACTCATTCAAGCATGGAACTTTTCAATATAAAATTGCAGCCATGCTTCAATAGTGAGTCAAGATGAATAAACAAATATAACTCCAATACTTGCAACCATGCTCTCAATTTACACCTCATTTCTATTTTTCTCAAAAATTGAAAATCAAGCCATGCTTCATTATTATTATTATTATTATTATTATTATTATTATTATTATTATTATATATATATATATCATATATATTAATATATATATAAAGAAGAATAATTAGTGAGCTAATGATATTAGTTAAGATATAATTATATCACATATAATATATATCACATTATTAAATCAACACTTGATTTATTAATCTGGTTATATCACATGTGACCGACTAATATCATTCATTTGTATATCACATTATCAAATCAACACTTGATTCGACAATCTGGTTATATCACATATAACCGAACCGATAACAGATAACTGCCAAATTACAATACGGTATCGCATACTCATATTTAATCAGGCCCACGCACATATCAACATATGTGCCCTACTTCGTTTCACTCGAACAAGGAAACTTCTATGTGGGACTCTAAAGACTCGTCAATATTCCAGCAGTAGGTGTTGATCACATCAATCACCTACATGCCGTCAGTGGTACTAGCTGGACGTAATGGCTACCAGGGTATTGAGCGATATGAAGATCAACAAGCAAGCTCATCCATACTGTCACGACCCGAAAGTACGGAACGTGACAAAGTTGGTATCAGAGCGTAGGTTTTACCTTTCTGAGTGTAGGACGACCTTGGTAGATGGAGTAAGTGACTTAAGCAGAGTGGCGTAGCGTCGGTATGATCCGCGGCATACTTACGATACGGTACTCCGCCTAAGTAACCTTAGGACATAATTGCTTGTATTTCCTTTCTTGATTCCTTGCATTCCTTGATCCAATTGCAATGTCCTTATCGGTCCTGTTTCTTATTCCAGCTTCGATGCCGCCAAAGACTACGAGAGCTCAGCGGGCTGCCGCTAGGGATGAGATTCGAGCGGGCTCGTCTGAGGCGAGGATCGAGCGGGAGGATACGCCTACCCCTCAGGGGTCCCACTGATCCGCCTTATCCTGACCGTATTGCCAGATTAGAGGCCGACATGCAAGAGTTACGGCAGATGATGGGATCTTTAGTTGAGTCCAGCCGGGCACAGAGATCCGAGGACGTTCCTTCCACCGCACAGACCACGATCGTACCTGCTGCACAGATGGTCACTCCTGCTGCTACTACGGAGACCATCCCTGTTTCACTACAGGAGTTCATGAGATTGAGACCTCCGGCTTTTACCGGTACAGATGCGACAGAGGACCCACAGGCATTTCTTGATAGGATGGCTCGGATTTGCCGTTCGTTGAGGTGTTCTGATGACAGACTGGTGGAGTTTGCGAGTTTTCGTCTGGAGGGTCTTGCCCAGACATGGTACGACTCAGTAGAGAGAGGCCGAGCTGCAGGTCTGCCTTCTATGACCTGGGATGAGTTTACAGCTGCATTTCTTGCCCGTTTTCTTCCGGAGAGTGTCCGAGATGCTCGAGCCCGTAGTTTTGAGTCTTTGCGCAAGACTCCTGGGATGACGGTGTCGGAGTATGATATACAGTTTACCCAGTTGTCTCGATATGCTCCGTACCTAGTCGACACAGAAGAGAAGAGAATAAAGAGGTTTGTGCGAGGGCTTGATACACAGCTATTCCTTGCCATCGGCACCCAGCACTTTGATACATACGCAGCCGCGATGGATGCAGCCTTACTTTTGGAGGAGCGTATTTCCGAGACTCCGGTCGTTTCTGGGCCGAAGAGGATCCGTACTGATACGCCAGCTCAGCGGCAGATGGGCAGACATCGTGATAGATTATTTCCGGGAGATGGCGGAGGCAGAGGATTGAGACGAGGTCAGTTATTTGGCTCATATCCACAGACCCAGCAGTCGTCTCCAGGATGTTTTCGGTGTGGGAGTCAGTACCACCGTATCAGAGACTGTACCATGGGACGTCAGGGCGCGGCGACAGTCCCGCATGTGACTTTACCACCCTCACCACCTTCGCAGAGAGCTTTATTTCCTACTCCTGATGATGCTTCACGCCAGCCAGATGCTTCCAGAGGCCGTGGGCGTGGCGGTCCAGTTCCGAAAGGACGAGGCGACAGAGGCAGAGGCAGAGGCAGAGGCCGAGGTAGAGGCAGAGGACAGCCACCTATTAGTGGTGGACAGGCCCGAGTGTTCGCATTGACTCCTCAGGATGCACAGGCATCCAATGTCGTCGTGACAGGTACTCTGCCAGTATGTTCTTTTGATGCACGGGTATTATTTGATCCAGGCTCCACACATTCCAATGTTTCCACGTATTTTGCACCGAGGTTGGGCCGGGAGTCTTCTCCGTTAGATCAGCTGCTTGTCGTTATTACCCCGGTAGGCGAGTCTTTTGTTGCCCGTTTTGTGTACCGATCGTGTTCCGTTCGTATCGGGGAGAGAGATTCTTCAGTTGATTTGATTCTCCTCGATATGCTAGACTTTGACGTTCTTCTTGGTATGGACTGGCTAGCCACCTGTTATGCATCCGTGGACTGCCGTTAAAAAGCAGTCAGATTCAGTTTTCCTGGTGAGCCGGTACTTATTATTCAGGGAGATCGTAACGCTACCCTTCCCAGCTTGATTTCTTCTCTTCGCGCTGGTCAGCTCTTAAGGAAAGGGTGTCAGGGATTCTTAGCCTATGTTTGTGATACTAGCTCCACAGAGGTTCCGTTGGACCAGGTCCCTGTTGTGAGAGAGTTTCCTGATGTATTTCCTGACGAGCTGCCAGGTCTGCCACCAGAGCGCGAGATTGAGTTCTGTATTGACTTGATCCCTGGCACGGGGCCTATTTCTATACCTCCTTATCGGATGGCCCCGGCGGAGCTGAGAGAGCTAAAGGATCAGTTACAGGACTTGCTGGAAAAGGGGCTTATCCGACCGAGTGTGTCATCTTGGGGTGCTCCCGTCTTGTTTGTTAAGAAGAAGGACGGAAGTATGCGTTTATGCATTGATTATCGTCAGCTGAACCGGGTTACTGTGCGGAACAGGTATACCCTACCCCGCATTGATGACTTATTTGATCAGCTCCAGGGTGCAGGGTTTTTCTCGAAGGTTGATTTACGGTCAGGTTATCACCAGTTGCGAGTTCGGAAGGAGGATATTCCGAAGACAGCTTTCCGTACTCGATATGGTCATTATGAGTTCTTGGTGATGTCGTTCGGGCTCACCAATGCCCCGGCAGGGTTTATGGATTTGATGAACCGCGTATTCAGGCCGTATCTCGATCAGTTCATCATTGTGTTCATTGACGACATCTTGGTTTATTCTCGGAGCCGGGAGGAGCATGAGCAGCACTTACGTATCACATTGCAGACTTTGAGGGAGCATCAGCTGTTCGCCAAATTCTCCAAGTGCGCATTCTGGTTAGATAATGTAGACTTCTTGGGTCATGTGGTGACGAGAGATGGTATTTGTATGGACCCGAAGAAGATCGAGGCAGTTCAGCGTTGGCCTAGACCAGTATCAGTTACAGAGGTTCGCAGCTTTCTAGATCTGGCCGGCTATTATCGACGTTTCGTCCAGGATTTCTCCCGCATTGCTGCACCTTTGACCGGGATGACCCGGAAGGGGGTTCCTTTTGATTGGACCCAGGCATGTGAGGATAGCTTCCAGCAGTTGAAGACTCGTCTGACTACTGCACCAGTGTTAGCATTGCTTTCAGGATCAGGCGGGTTCGTGGTATATTGTGATGCTTCTAGAGTGGGGCTGGGCTGTGTATTGTTGCAGCACGACAGAGTTATCGCGTATGCTTCTCGGCAGCTGAGGAAACACGAGCAGAACTACCCCACCCATGATTTAGAGATGGCTGCAGTGGTATTTGCACTTAAGATCTGGAGACATTACCTATACGGTGAGTCGTGCCAGATATTCACTGACCACAAGAGTTTGAAGTATATCTTCCAGCAGCGAGACCTGAACCTGAGACAGCGCCGTTGGATGGAGTTGGTGAAGGATTATGACTGCGAGATTCTATACCATCCGGGCAAGGCGAATGTGGTGGCAGATGCTTTGAGTAGGAGGCCAGGAGGTAGCTTATCTTGTTTGAGCGCAGTACAGATGCAGTCGACGGCGGATTGGCAGGTTTTATGTTATAGCAGAGTGCAGTTCGAGTTTACTCCTACAGGGGGTCAGCTGGCCCATTTCAGAGCACGCCCACAGTTACTTGACCGTATCCACGAGGCACAGTCTGGCGATGCCCGTACATTAGAGATTATTGAGCAGATTCGGCAGGGCAGAGTTTCTGAGTTCGTGATTGATGATCAGGGGATACTTCGATTTGGGACTCGACTGTGCGTGCCAGATTCAGAGGGACTGAGGCGTGATATTCTCGAGGAGGCACATAGATCAGCATACAGTGTGCATCCGGGTTCCACCAAAATGTACCGTGATTTGAGAGAGGTTTACTGGTGGGACGGGATGAAGAAGGATATTACAGACTTTGTGCCGAGATGCCTGACTTGTCAGCAAGTCAAGGCTGAGCACCAGAGGCCAGCCGGCGAGTTACAGCCTTTGCCCATCCCTGAGTGGAAGTGGGAGCAGGTCTCCATGGACTTCATTGTGGGTCTACCCAGGACCAGTCGAGGGTATGACTCTATTTGGGTGATTGTGGATCGACTGACGAAAGCGGCTCACTTTCTGCCAGTGAAGACCACTTTTGGATTTTCTCAGTACGCCCAGGTTTATATTGATGAGATAGTGCGACTGCATGGCGTTCCGACTTGCATCGTGTCCGACCGTGGCACCCAGTTTACCAGCCGATTGTGGCAGAAACTCCAGGAAGCTTTGGGCACCCGATTGAGTTTTAGCACAGCCTTTCATCCGCAGACTGACGGTCAGTCGGAGCGTACTATTCAGACTCTTGAGGACATGCTCAGAGCTTGTGTTTTAGATTTCGGTGGTAGCTGGGATCGTCATTTGCCTTTGATCGAGTTTTCCTACAATAATAGCTTCCAGGAGACGATTCAGATGGCACCTTTCGAGGCTTTATATAGGAGGAGATGTCGATCGCCTATATGTTGGACAGAGCTCAGGGAGAGCAGTATTTTGGGGCCGCAGATCGTACAGGAGACGACCGAGAAGATAAAGCTGATTCGGGACAGGATGAGAGCGGCACAGAGCAGGCAGAAATCATATGCTGACAGGCGTCGTCGCCGACTCGAGTTCGCTGCTGGCGATCATGTTTTCCTGAAGGTCTCTCCGATGAAAGGTGTGATGAGATTTGGGCGGAAAGGGAAACTGAATCCTAGATATGTTGGTCCTTTCGAGATCCTAGAGCGTGTTGGTCCGGTCGCTTATCGGTTAGCTCTTCCGCCCAGCTTCCTCGATGTTCACCCCGTATTCCATGTCTCGATGCTCCGCAAGTACCTTCATGATCCTTCCCAGGCGATTCAGCACCAGACGATCCAGCTAGAGCATGATCTTTCTTTCACCGAGCAGCCGGTGGTCATTTTGGATCGGCAGGTGAAGAAATTGAGGTCGATGGTTATACCGTCCGTCAAGGTCCTTTGGCGTGGCCCGAACAGCGAGGAGGTCACCTGGGAGACCGAGGTCGAGATGAGGAAGAGATATCCCCATCTTTTTGAAGGTACGCGTAGTTAAATTTTAAATTCGGGGAACGAATTTCTTTAAGGGGGGAAGATTGTAACCCTTCGAAAATCGTTTAGGCAGTTTTTCGGTAATCGGCAAATTTTTCGGCTTTTTCCGTAAAAAGTCAAAATAGGTATTTTTCCTTGTAGACCTAATTATACAAAATTTAGGTAAGATATTACTATAATTTTGTCACTAAAATGTCACTTATAATTTTCTAGTTAAATAAAAAAAAAATCGTAATTAATTAATTTTTTTTATTATTATTTTAAACCTTTTTAAATACATTTAATTAGGGATAAATACAAATTTAATTAGGTAAATTTCTTAATTAGGAGTCTTTATAAGCTAAAATATGGTGTTAATAAAATTGTATCATGTCTTGCAAACTTTTGGTTTAAAGGGGGGAAAATTTTGAAAAAAAATGATGAAAAAAGGGTTTTTTTGTAAAAAGGTTGATATGAAAGCATGAAATGATATCATATGATGTTGTAATGACCTAGAAACTTCCCCAAAATTTCCCCACTTCCTCCTCTACCTGCTGGCCGACCCTCACCTGCAGTTTTTCCCCATTTTCCCACTTCATTTTGCTTCATTTTCATGCAAAAAATTCATAAAAATTCACAAATTTCTTTCTCCATTCAAAGCCTAACCCTAATCCCTTCTCTCTTCAACCCAAATTTGTTCAAAAACTAGATGAAAGGAGGCTTCTTGGTGACTTGATCAAGCTAGGGTTCAAGCTTGAGAAGTGAAAATTCTAATCTTTTTGTTAACTTGTGGTTTAATTATGCTAGAATTGAAATTCTAAGTATTAATTTAGTATAAATCCTTGTTCATGAAAAATCAAGAGAAGGTTTTGATTTTAAAAATTAGGGTTTGTAGCATAATGGTTGGATTATGTTAGTGATGGTTATCTAATTGATTAGAAGGGTTAATGGTGTAATGATATGCTTGCTAAATCGATAAATTTCGATGTTTGTAACGAATCGGTAAGAAAATCGCTTACTAGATTTTTGTAGAAAATAGAATGCGTTCAATTTGCGTTAGGTTAGCAATATTATTAGCTTCGTATATGATTATTAGAATGCACGAACGCGGGGTTTCGTCTAGTCGGGTTGTAGTTTAGTCGATTTTCCCGAAATGACAATTCTAGTTTAACGATTAGCGATTTTTCGTGCGTTTTTCCGAGCACCGAGTGCATGCTATGATTAATACGAGAGCGTGGATAATTGTATGTTGTGACTTGCATTGTGTTAGGTTTTGTAATCTTATGCTTGGTATTGTGCAAATATAGGATCGGTCGGGGAAACATCGGACACGGCGCGAAAAGGCAAGGCGGTGGCCGGATCGGATTAGCGGAGATTTCAGGGGAGTAGATGTATTCATCTATGGGGGAATCGTCCGAATGGCGCGATGCGCCCCCCTAGTTAGGATTTCCTTATCCCTTGCAAGATTCATATTGTTAGTTAGCTTATCCATTCATGTACATTGCATACCCTTATAGCGAACAGTATATTAGATTGCATGGACATTCATCCATACTGATGCGATATCACTTTGTAGAACACGAACACCATTACCATTGGCATCTGTTGCACGCGCACTATTCATGTGACACACACGCCTTTGGTAATTGCCATGCCACGTGCACGATAGAACCTGTTTATCTTAATATCGTCACCTTCATTCATACTTGATATATGAAGCTGCATCGCATGCACATATCTCGCATCATCATCATATTTACATAGAACTCTAGCCAAAATTCACATCATACACATTGATATCATAGACATTTATCATATATATAACATGTGGACATTATGATTTTCTTGAGGATTTCAGTTTTGCTGCGATTTCTGGATTTTTGGGGAAAACCGCAAGAATTTAACAAAAGCTTATATTTATCATTTTTAAAACAAAGTTGCGGTTTTCTCGTGATGTATGTGTCGTCCACCATGAGTTTTCATGTTTTCTGTTGGATTTCGAGACCCGATTCGAGGAGTGGATGAACCGTCTTGGGTACATGGTGGGCCCGGTATGGTACCCCGGGGCAAGAAGATCGAGTTGTAGACGATGAGCCTGGCAGGGGAAGACTACCTACCGGTGATGTCTGGCGCGGCGGATATCCGGAGGATACCGACCGTTGTCGTGAGATTTATGATATGGGCCGATCCGGACTGACGGAGCCCGATATTGAGACAGATATGATTCCTATTTGGTGTCGATGCTTGACACGGGTTTTCAGAGGATTTCTTGATGATATTTAGCTATTATGCAGACATTCATTTTCTAAAAAAAATCTAGTAAGCATTTTCTTACCGATTCGTTACAAACATCGAAATTTATCGATTTAGCAAGCATATCATTACACCATTAACCCTTCTAATCAATTAGATAACCATCCCTAACATAATCCAACCATTATGCTACAAAACCTAATTTTTAAAATCACCATCCCTAACATAATCCAACCATTATGCTACAAAACCTAATTTTTAAAATCAAAACCTTCTCTTGATTTTTCATGAACAAGGATTTACACTAAATTAATACTTAGAATTTCAATTCTAGCATAATTAAACCACAAGTTAACAAAAAGATTAGAATTTTCACCTCTCAAGCTTGAACCCTAGCTTGATCAAGTCACCAAGAAGCCTCCTTTCATCTAGTTTTTGAACAAATTTGGGTTGAAGAGAGAAGGGATTAGGGTTAGGCTTTGAATGGAGAAAGAAATTTGTGAATTTTTATGAATTTTTTGCAAGAAAATGAAGCAAAATGAAGTGGGAAAATGGGGAAAAACTGCAGGTGAGGATCGGCCAGCAGGTAGAGGAGGAAGTGGGGAAATTTTGGGGAAGTTTCTAGGTCATTACAACATCATATGATATCATTTCATGCTTTCATATCAACCTTTTTACAAAAAAACCCTTTTTTCATCATTTTTTTCAAAATTTTCCCCCCTTTAAACCAAAAGTTTGAAAGACATGATACAATTTTATTAACACCATATTTTAGCTTATAAAGACTCCTAATTAAGAAATTTACCTAATTAAATTTGTATTTATCCCTAATTAAATGTATTTAAAAAGGCTTAAAATAATAATAAAAAAAATTAATTAATTACGAAAAAAAATTTATTTAACTACAAAATTATAAGTGACATTTTAGTGACAAAATTATAGTAATATCTTACCTAAATTTTGTATAATTAGGTCTACAAGGAAAAATACCTATTTTGACTTTTTACGGAAAAAGCCGAAAAATCTGCCGATTACCGAAAAACTGCCTAAACGATTTTCGAAGGGTTACACATACTCTCCATGAAGCCTACCAGTAACAATACCGTACGGTCCGGTCTGTTCGTCTGATATGTCTTATATCATGTCTAGGGGTGGTAAATGTCAGTCCCCGGTAACGTGATAAGCATGCCGATGTCTGGCCTATAACGGTTCGAGAAACTACTGATAACACTTATCAGTAAATATCGGCAGCGGCCCTAGTCAGGGAGTTCCAGTTATAGCCAATCGAGCATATCGCAACATCAACCCCCAATACCGGGAGAGACGAAACCCCTCCTATCGCTCATTGCATCCATGTGACTCGGGACTGTACCTAAAATCCACCTGTTTCCACGACTCCTTTGAGCCGTGGTAGGGAGGAAATCAAAGCACGGTGGGAGCCACATAAGACTCTATGATGATCTTGGGTCTACAGAGTAACCTATACCAGTGTTACTAGAGGAATGCTATCTGACGATAGGTAAACTACCACATAGGAGTCCTCTGCGAGTCCTGTTCGGTGTACCCCTTCTCTAATGAGCACATGTGTACAATGTTTAATGCCACACACCAATGATTGTGGGATCAACCATCGCCCTCTAAGGGACAAGAAACGTACACACTAGTCTACACTGGAATATCGATGCCCTGGTCTCGATATTCCCACGACTAGGAACTGATTGAAGGATGTACTTGTAGACCATCCTGGCCCCACTAGTATGATCTCATCATAATCCTGGTAGTCAAGTACATATCCTAAGGGCTTTAACAACATGTGAGAGCAAGACAGTAAAGAATACCAGTCAACATGTTAAGATAAAGAGTAACCAGATAGCATACTATCATGTCGAGAAAGGAAGTCCTCTATATATATGTCCAAGCATCCACTATAATATACATCACATGTACAATAATGGCCTCTAGGGCATATATATAACAAACAATCTCCAACTTGCACTAAGGCCATGTGTTGTAGTATCTCATACACAATATCCCAAAAAGTCTCTCAAACTGTATCTAGGGGAGGGCCTTCATAAGTGGATCCGCTACGCTGTCCTTCGTGTCAACTCTCCTGGCCTCGATCTCCCGTCGATCAACTATCTCCCTGATAAGGTGATACCGTCTCAGAATATGTCTGGATCTCCGATGGGACCTGGGTTCCTTGGCCAAAGCCACAGCTCCATTGTTATCACAATACATAGGTATTGGATGCTCAATGGATGGAACCACACCAAGCTCAGTAATGAACTTCTTCATCCAGACAGCTTCTTTGGTAGTGATGTATTCGGCCTCCATCGTCGAGTCTGCTGCGGTGTCTTTCTTAGAACTCTTCCAACACACCGCCCCTCCGTTGAGGGTAAAGACAAAACTCGAGACCGACTTTCTGTCATCCTTATCACTCTGGAAGCTCGAATCGGTAAAAGACTCCACCTGGAGTTCACTGTTACCATACACCAAGAACATTTCTTTAGTCCTTCTCAAGTACTTAAGAATGTTCTTCATAGCTGTCTAGTGGTTTTCCCCTGGATCTGATTGATACCTGCTCACTACACCTAGTGAGTAAGGTACATCCGGACTGGTACATAACATCGCATACATGATAGAGCCTATTGCCGAAGTATAGGGTATCCCTTGCATGCGAGCCCTCTCCAAATCAGTCTTGGGAGACATCTCTTTGGAGAGAGTGATTCCTGAACAAGCATGTACATTACCTCTTTTGGAATCTTCCATACTAAAACTCTTTAGTTTGGTGTCTGTGTACCTGGATTGGGATAATCCCAATATCCGCTTAGATCTATTTCTATAGATCTTTATCCCCAGGATGTAGGAGGCATCACCAAGATCTTTCATAGAGAACTTGAGTGATAAGAAGAGCTTGACCGAGTCTAGTATAGGAACATCGTTTCCTATCAAGAGTATATCATCCACGTACAATACGAGGAAGACAACCTTACTCTCTACTTCCTTCTTATATATACAAGGTTCATCTATATTTTTGATGAAGTCAATGTTAGTTGTATGTATGCCCTAGAGGCCAGTATTGTACAAATGATGTATATTATATTGGATGCTTGGACATATATATAGAGATGACTTTCTTGCTCGATATGATAGTATGCTATCTGGTTGCTCTTTATCTTAACATGTACACTTGTCTCTTTAAACTGTCTTACAGTACATGTTGGTAAAGCCCTTAGGATGTGTACTTGACTACCTGGACTATGATGCAGATCATACTAGTGGGGACATGGTAGTCCATAAGTACATCCTTCAAGGTCCCTAGTCGTGGGTGTATCGAGACGGGGCATCGATATACCAGTATAGACTAGCGTATACGCCTCTCGACCCATGAGATGGGCGATGGATGATCCCATATCCATTAGTGTTTGACATCAGAGATGGTATACGGGTGCTCAGTGGAGACTGGGTACACTGGACGGACTCGCCGAGAACTCCCAGATGGTATTATACCTCACGTCAGATGGCAGTTCTCAGGTGACACTTGTACAGGTTAGTCTGTAGACCCGAGATCGTCATAGAGTCTTGTGTGATTCCCACTGTGCTTTGATCTCCACCTTACCACGTCCATGAGGGCATGCAAAACGGTGGTCTTTGGGTACAGTCCCGAGTCATATGGAGGCAATGAGCGATAGGAGGGGTTTCGTCTCTCCCGGTATTGGGGGTTGATGTTGCGCTGTGCTCGATTGGCCGTAACAGGGAAGTCCCTGGCCAGGGCTGATCAGAGATTTGCTGGTAAGTGTTACCAGTAGTTTCTCGACCTGTTATGAGCCTCACATCGGCACGACTTATCGGTTATTCGGGTCTGACATTTACCACCCCTAGACTTGATATGCGACGTATCAGACGAACAGACCGGACTGTACGGTAAGTGTTACTAGTTGGATTCATAGGAGTGTGAGCGGGCTAGCTCGTCGATCTTCTGATCGCTCAATACCCGGATGGCCGTTACGTTTAGCAGACCGCTTGCGGCTTGTGGATGTTTGATATGATCATCATCTGCTACCGGCGTATTGACGAGTCTTTAGAGTCCTACACGGAGGTTTCCTGGCTCAAGCGAAACGAAATAGGAGCGCATATGAGATATGTGCGGGAGCGATAACAATGCGTGTATGTGATACCGTATTTCATTCTCGCGATGGATGTATCGATTGGTTATATTCGATATAACCAAGATATCGAATCGAGGATTGATTCGATAAGCCGATACATAGGATACTAGTCGGTTATATGCGATATGACCGGATCGTTAAATCAAGTGTTGATTTAATGATTTAATGTATAATTATATATTTGATATATTACTTTGCATTAACTAGTATTGGTTCACTTTAAAAGGATTTTCTCACTTGATGCACATTGTATATGTGATATATTTTTTGTGCACTTGTTTGTATCATGTTTGATGATACTTGCTCACTTGGGTTTGTGTAAAGATTAAACCATGGTTATATGAATGGTTAGGGTTTTGATTATTTACTTAGTTATTTATTTATTTTGGATATTATTAAGAATGGTGGCTTATTTTGTTTCTATGTTGAAGCTTCTTAAAGCTTTGAAAAAGTCCACCATTCTTATCTCATCCTTAACCCTAACCATTCCAACTAACCTTAGTTTAATCTCTACACTTGACCATGGTTAGTATATGATGATTATTCATTTTAGTTTCATTTTTAAATAAGAAACTTATCATATTCTTTCTTCTTCTTCATCTTCTTCTTCAAGAAAAGCTTGATGCCATCAATGACAACTTGAGCTCTAAAGTGAGAAATCCAATTCTAAAGTGAACCCACCTCCTATTTCTTCACCCTCTACCTCTTGCCAAGTTGTTTTGGGTGTTTTCTTCACAAGTTTCACAACTTGGTGAAGTTGGAGCTTCAACTTGTGCAACCTCGACATCGATCATCTTCGGCACGAAGCCGACGACCTAGTGCGCCCAATTCTCCGATGAAGCCGACGTTTGAGTTCGGGATTCGAGATGGACAGCGAGAGGACGACTACATGGAGCTAAGGAAGTGGATAACCGGATCTACAAAGGTTGTATCCTCTCACTTATAGTTAAGTCGTTAACTAGTTTAATGTTTCGCCTAGAATTCTAGCCGACGATCCGTATTAGGGTTTCTCGGCACCCATAAAATTTTAAATTGGCATGATCGATGCCTTGTGAGACCTCTATAGTGTCCCTAGGAACCTTTCACTGGTATCAGAACCTAGCTAGAGCCTTAGGCGAAGTCTAGACGACGTTTGAAACCCGAACGAACCCGAAACCCTAAAACCCAAGAGCTCTCTGGACTTTTTCTAAATTCTGGGATTTTTCCATATTAAAAATGCTTAAAAAATTCAGCAGGGAATTCTAAGAATTATGGTGCAATTTTTTTCCAATGAACAGTATAATGAGCGGCGGAACCGCGGCCTAAGCCAGCTTAGGCGGCGGTTCCGCGGCTAAAGTATGACGTCAGCCCTCCTACTCTGCACAGTAATTCATTATTTCAGAAGCTGGGTTTTATAGGTATTTTTAATATTTATTCAAGAGTTGAATTTTCTGGGGTGTTTTAGAGCTTCGATGTTTCGATCGGATTATCAAATTTCGTCTTTGTGTATTTCCGGATAATTTTTAGAATATGTTAAAAAGTTCGACCGGATATAAATACCCAATTTTTCCCCTGTCGGGAAATTTCCAAGTGTTGGATTTTTCCATAGTTTAACGACGTTCTAAGTAGTGCAAGTAACGCGATGGACCCTCTAGAAGACAACAAACCTTAACTCGATTATGTGACCGTCTTGAACTGCCCTTTGAACCTTCGGGTTTGGGGCAGTACAGCATGCCACATGTGAGGCGTTGGCTTGACCCTTCTACGGCTGGACCGTTGTTACTGAGGCACGAACTGAATGTTGTTAGACTTATTTCATGTGTTAAGCTGTATCGGGAAAACTTGGATATTCGACTGTTCGATCGGAAAGTTTAACATTTTCTGTTTATCTGGAATGTGATACAATAATTGGAATTCACAAACGGTTATGAGATAACTGAATGAATGTTATAAATCCAGCGGTTTAGTTTCACTTGATATTGAAAAGAGTTTTCGATAATGAGACTAAAATGCGGGGTTTACAACTGTTAGGCATGTGATGTCTAAGTATTTCATTTGATTAGGCATGTGATGTCTAAAGAGGTTGCAGATTCCAACTGTTGTAGTTTTACACTTTCTTTTCTGTGACCGTAAGTGTAGTATGTTCAAATCGCCGGTTTCGTTGCTATACGTCAACGACAATTGGGGTATGCATACTTACTTACGTTGATGACATGTGATGTTATGTGTTGCTGGATATGTTATATTGGATCGTCGAGTTCGAATAGCCGGGGCTTTTTTATGTGAGATGAGTGTTTTTCATTTTCATTCATGTAAAAACTTGTATGTAATATTCTTTTATTTGGGACACTTCCAGGTAGCGGAAGCTGTCACCTCTTGTATATTATTTACTTTTCCGCATTAGGATAGACCCAAGGAGGGGAGCACAAGTAACCGGGTTCTAGGGTCCAGTGGGAGACCATCTCGAGGAGTCGAGTCCGGGTCTCCTAACCCTAGAATTGGTAGGGTTGCTTGCCGCTCTCGTATGGGTCTAGGGGTGTGGGATTGGCTATTCATCACGACCGTGGAATCCGTATTTTATACTGGCTCGTATTGAAAACACGGACGTCCTAGTATATCCAATATTTCATATGTTTCTTCTGCTGCGATATCTGTGATGTGAACATGTGATGTTCTGTGATGGATACTGTATATAGTATATATGATATATTATATAGACGTTACTTATGTTTTACACCCGTACTAGCCCTGCCCCGCTCTGCCGTTAGTTACCTAACCTAACGGTGCACGAGGGGACATCGAAGCGAATGCGGATGGCATAAGTGTACGTCGTATTTATCTGTGATGTTTAGGTACTTAAATGATGGGACTTCATTAATGTGATTAATGAAAGAAAAGAAACCTAAGATGTTGTGGAATCAAATTTTAAATAAAAAAAGGTAGCTACAGTTCTTGCTTTGCACAGCGATATATATGATATATCCCGCACCTTATTCGATGAGGAAAGGACCGAGATCCCTTCACCGGGAGTGACTCCTTTAGCAATAACTGGCAGATGCTACACACTCGGTTTGGTTATTGAGTGCCTTTAAGAGTTTTTGCTTTGCACAGTGATATATATGATATATCCCGCACCTCATTCGACGAGGAAAGGGCCGACGATCCCTTCACCGGGAGTGACCCCTTTAGCAAAACTAGAAAAGCCTCAAAAACACTCTATTTCAAAACTTCATTTGATTCTACAACGATATCAAGTTCATTACGCAATAGTTTTTCAGAAAAACCTGCCGTAGCTGTAGCGTCTTGAAAATTCGTTTTGGTGTTTTCTTGAAATTCGGTGAAAATTCGGTATTTTTCCGAAAACCGACTTTCTCGATATTTTGCAGTTTATGGCTAATTATACTTAAAGTGGATAGGTAATTACTTGTTTTTAGTGACTAATGAGTTAATTATGAAATTTTGGTCATTTAAAAATTTTTCCCTATTTTTCAATTTTTTTATATTATTTTAAGCCGGTAAGAAAATACATTAAATAAGCGATAAATACAAATTTTTCCGGGCTAATTTTAATCTCTAAAATTATGATAATTATAATCTAGTGATAACATGAATTTTTAGTAATTTATTTTGTTTTTTAAACAAATTTTTATGAATTGAAACGAATTTATTGAATTTTGGGCTAAAACTTGCAATTTTTGAGTTGTAGGGGGCCTTTTTGCATAAAATTTCTTTTGTAAAACCCCTCTCTCTTTTTCCTCAGCCCTAGGACAGCCCCACCTTGTGTGAGACCAGAAATTTATGGCCTCATTTTCTTTGTTTGCTTTCTTGAGTTGTTTTGATGGTTTATGGTTTTATTTTAATTATAATTGATAAAGTATGATACATTTGACTTTGGAACTTGACCCATGACTTTCCCCACTTGCCCACACCCTCCCCCATTCCTCCTCTGGCCGAAATTCCTGCACACCCTCTTCCTCCTCTCTTTTCTTTTCATTTTCCTTCATTTCTTCAAGAAAATACATCAAAATCCATGATTTAATTCAAAAATCCAAACAAAATCCTTATGCTATCATTATCCTTAGCCATTCTTGCTTGGATCTTGGTGTTTGAGGCCATCAATTGAAGCAAAATCCATTCTTGCTAGATCCCAAATTGAGGTATAATCCCTTGCTAATTGAATTCTTTTGTTTAAGTTTCTTATGTTGTATGGTTTAGTGTTAATTTAGTGTAGTTTAATCTAGTTTTCTTAGGTTTTTGCTTGAAAAATCTAACTTGGGATTGAAGCCATAATAGTTAATTAAGTTGTTATTAGTTAAGTTAGTTGTTAATGAACTAATCTATATAGTTACCTTGTTGATATAGTTTTCAATTTTGCTAAATTAGTTAATTTTAGAAGGGTGGAATTGTTGTTTTAAAATTTTCAAGAGAGGGTTATGTTTGGTATTGGTTTGTGAAGCTTGATTAGTGAGTGGATTAAGTTTTAGAAAACATTATTTAATTGATTAAACCTAATTTGCTATCTAGTGTTTTGCTAACCTTAATCTAAGTGGTTAATTTGCTTATTAGGCTAAAATATAGTGTTAAATTAAGGTTTTTCATGTATAGTTTGGTTTTTGTTTGCTAATTACAAAAATCAAGAGAAGGTTTTGTTATGAAAATTAGGTTTTTAAGCTTAGTTAATGGTTTAAAATTTGTGTATTGGCTAGCTATTTGGTTAGTTTGGATGTTGGTGTTGGATGGTGTTGACTTGTCGCTAGATTGTCGATGTTTGCATCAAATTGCAATTTCATGCTTACTAGATTTTTATAAAAGTTATGTGATGATTTATTTTTGATATCTTGATGATTGTATTGGCTTGTCCTACGACTTTTAGGATGCGTGAGTGCGGATTTTTGGGTAGTCGGGTTTTAGTTTTGCCGGGCGACCAAATCGGCGTTTTTCGGCAGTTTTTGCGATTTTCGCGTGTGTCCGCGCACTTTGTGCACGTTGTACCTAGCTAGCGAACGTTAGTAGTTTCGTTGAGGTTTTGTGTCGTTCTTGAATGTGTAACCTTATATTTGGTACTGATGTAAATTCCAGGTTCGGTCGCGGAAACGTCAGACGCGGCGCGAAAGGGAATGGCGGTGATTGGACACAGCTAGCCAGGGATCCCGGTGAGTAGATTTAACATCTACGGGGGACGATCGTTTGGATGGCGCAAGTCGCCCGATAGATTTAGTAAAATGGAAAATAGTAAATTGGATAATTACTTGTGACATTAGAATAAAACTGGCATGATAATTGCTGCAATTAGATCAATATGTTATATCCATATACGCAAACTCAATTGTAGGACACATGCACCATTACCAGGTTTTTATATGCAGCACGAGCACTATTCATGTTTACACACACACCCTGGTAATTGCCATGCCACCACACTAGATAACCTTTAATTTAAACCTTTTACTAATTGATACTTAAATTGTGCTATTTCCTTAAAATGAAACCCTAGGATTGCTATTCATGTGCATGTACTTCATCATATTCATTGTTCATGCTTAATACATTAATCACACATCGCAATTTGATTATTGATATCATACGCATTCATTATCATTGATTTATGCACTTATGAGGATTTCTTGGGATTTGATGAGATTGCTGGATTTCGGGGGAAAACCGCAAATTTCTAAACTTATTATATATTTTTAAAACATGTAAATTGCGGTTTTCTAGTGATGTAAGTGTCGTCCACCATGAGTTTGCTGTGATTTTTGGAGACCCGTTTCGAGGAGTTGGATGAACCGTTTCGGGTACATGGTGGGCCCGGTAGGGTACCCCGGGGCAAGAAGCTCGTGGTGATGACGATGAGCCTGGCAGGGGACGGATTACCTACCGGTGACTTCATTGGGCACGGCGGATATCCAGAGGATACCGACCGGGGCCGCGAGAGGATGATATATTGATACTGAGATGGGTCAGCCGGATGGCTGAGGCCAGAGACACTATGACATGGATTTATGGGATTTGAGACAGCTTTTGGGTATCGTTGCTGGACACCGATTTTCGTCGATTCATTGACATTATGCTGGCATTCTAAAAGAGTTTCAAAAACAAAAGAAGATAAAATATTTCTTATATATACCTATTGAGACCCCAGATTTCCATGTTGCATACATATTAGCATACTGATGTTGTATACACACCTGCTAGTGCATCCAGTCATACCTGTATTTTAGATGCTAGGATGCTTGTGTGCATGCATACGATAGCCTTTGTAGATGTTATTTATTACTCACGAGTTGGCAACTCACCCCCGTTGTGCCACAGTCTTTTGCAGGTCCGCTCCGTCAGTTCAGTAGCGGCGGGCGCACTTGTCTTTTGCCTCTTTTGCCTCAGCTCGAGATTTGCTCATAGGTGGGTTATGTTACTTTTTTTGTACCACCTTGTATATTCTTGTATCTAGTGTACTCCATCTACTGTTCTACCAGATTATTGTATATTGACCTAGAGATGAGACTGTGAGGTTTGTGGATTTTATGCTGTATTTTGGGGTCGAGCTCACTTGAGCCGACATGCTACTTTTTCATGCTTCCTTATGCTTTATTATGCTTGTTGTCATTTACATTGCGTGGGATTTGTGACCGCCGTATGGCGAAGAGCTAGCTCCCGCTTGGGGATGCCCTATTTTGTGGATTCATGTATATATTTTGTTGTACCCATTTTTGGGGGCCAGTATTTACAAAGGAGACTCTGCCGAAATTTTCGGAAAAATTGATATTGTTTTTAAAAAGGGTTTTACATGACTCATTTTGATAACTCGCTTTCAATTGATTGGGTTTTCTTCACTCTTTTGCTTCATTGGTTTTGTTTTCTGGGCTTTGGGTTACTTATTTTACGGACGCCTTTAGACGTTTCGTAAACTTAAGTGCCAGTCACGTTCCGTACCCTGCGGGTCGTGACAAAGTTGGTATCAAAGCGATAGGTTTTACCTTTGTGAGTGTAGGATGACCCTTGGTAGATGGAGTAAGTGACTTAAGCAGGGTAACGTAGCGTGCGTATGTCCGCGGCATACTTACGATACGGTACTCCGCCTAAGTGACTTTAGGATATACTTGCTTGAAAATTCCTTCTTCAATTCCGTGTATCCTATGATCCTATTGCACTGTCCTTACTATCCGTTTTCCTGTAACAGCCACTATGCCGCCGAAGGCAACGAGGGCACAGAGGGCTGCCGCCAGAGACGAGATTCGAGCTGGCTCGTCCGAGACTAGGACTGAGCAGGGTGGTATGCCTACGCCGCAGGGACAGACCGATCCACTTTCCCCAGGCCGTATGGATAGGCTCGAGACCGGTATGGAGGAGTTGCGACAGATGATGGGAGGCATGCAGGAGCTGCGTCAGATGGTAGGATCCCTAGTTGCAGCCAGTCGTACACCGAGGCCGGATGACGTACCTACTACATCACAGACGACTATGATACCTGCTCCTACTACTACCACCGTGGCCATTCCGGTTTCACTACAGGATTTCATGAGACTGAGACCTCCAGTATTCACCGGCACCGAGGCAGCGGAGGACCCACAGACGTTCCTTGACAGTTTAGCCAGGATCTGCCGTTCGCTGAGATGTTCGGATGATCGATGGGTAGAGCTTGCGAGTTTCCGACTAGAGGGTCTCGCGCAGACATGGTGGGAGTCAGTCTTGAGAGGTCGAGCTGCAGATCTACCGCCTATGACTTGGGCCGAGTTTACAGCGGTCTTTCTAGCCCGTTTCCTTCCAGAGAGCGTTCGTGACGCCAGAGCTCGTAGCTTCGAGGCCTTAGTCAAGACACCTGGGATGACGGTGTCTGAGTATGACATCCAGTTTACACAGTTATCCCGATATGCTCAGTATTTGGTGGATACCGAGGAGAAGATGGTGAAGAGGTTCGTACAGGGACTTGATGCCCAGCTATACCTTGCCATTGGCGCCCAGCACTACGACACTTATTCAGCTGCTAGGGATACGGCATTACGGATGGAGGCACGCATATCACAGACTCCGGCCGTTTCTGGGCCGAAGAGGATGCGCACCGATGTACCGCCTCAGAAGCAGCGGGCCATATTCTTTCCGAGAGATAGGCCTGGCAGAGGATTTGGGCGGGGACAGTTATATGGTTCTTATCCCCAGGGGCAGCAGCCGTCTCCAGGGTGTTTTGGGTGCGGGAGTTTGCACCATCTTGTCAGAGACTGCCCGGTGAGACGACAGGGGGCAGCGACAGTTCCGCACGTGACCCTACCACCATCACCACCCCCTCCTCAGAGAGCCCTACTTCCTACCCAGGCGATGCTCCACGCCAGTTAGGTGCACCGAGAGGCCGTGGACGTGGCGGTCCTGTTCAGAGAGGACGAGGAGGCAGAGGCCGAGGTCGAGGCCAGCCCGCTATTGGCGGAGGACAGGCCCGAGTATTTGCTTTGACACCGCAGGATGCGCAGGCATCCAATGCCGTTGTGACAGGTACTTTGCCAGTTTGTTCTTTCGACGCACGGGTATTATTCGACCCAGGTTCCACACATTCGTACGTCTCTACACACTTTGCACCGATGTTGGGCCGTGAGTCGTCGTCGTCAGATCAGCCGCTTGTTGTTGTTACTCCGGTAGGCGAGTCGTTTGTCGCTCGGTTTGTATTTCGTTTGTGTTCCGTTCGTATCGGGGAGAGGGATTCATCAGTTGATTTGATACTCCTCGATATGTTGGACTTTGATGTGCTTCTGGGCATGGATTGGCTAGCCACTTGTTATGCTTCGGTGGAGTGCCGTGAGAAGGCAGTCAGATTTAGCTTTCCGGGAGAGCCAGTCCTGGTTATTCAGGGAGACCGCAGTGTCGCCCTTCCCAGCTTAATTTCTTCTCTTCGCGCTGGTCAGCTCTTGCGGAAGGGATGTCAGGGATTCTTAGCGTCTATTTGTGATACTCGAGCTGCAGATGTTCCGTTGGACCGGGTCCCGGTAGTTTGTGAGTTCCCTGATGTTTTCCCTGATGAGCTACCTGGGCTATCGCCTGAGCGCGATGTTGAGTTCTGCATTGATTTGATTCCCGGTTCGGGGCCTATTTCTATACCGCCTTATCGGATGGCCCCGGCAGAGCTTCGAGAGCTGAAGGATCAGCTGCAGGATTTGTTGGACAAGGGGCTTATTCGACCGAGTGTTTCTCCGTGGGGTGCTCCGGTCCTGTTTGTCAAGAAGAAGGATGGAAGTTTGCGCTTATGTATCGACTACCGCCAGCTGAACAAAGTTACCGTTCGGAACAGATATCCGTTGCCGCGCATTGATGATTTGTTCGACCAGCTTCAAGGTGCGGGGTATTTTTCGAGGATCGACTTGCGATCAGGATACCATCAGCTGCGAGTCCGACAGGAGGATATACCGAGGACAGCTTTCCGCACGCGCTACGGCCACTACGAGTTTTTGGTGATGTCGTTCGGACTCACCAACGCCCCAGCAGCATTTATGGATTTGATGAACCGTACTTTCAGGCCGTATCTTGACTTGTTCATCATCGTGTTTATCGACGATATCTTGGTGTACTCCCGGAGCAGAGAGGAGCACGAGCAGCACTTGCGGATTACGTTACAGACTCTGAGGGAGCACCAGCTGTTCGCGAAGTTCTCCAAGTGTGCCTTCTGGCTGGACAGCGTCGGATTCTTGGGTCACGTGGTTACGAGAGACGGCATTTGTGTGGACCCGAAGAAGATTGAGGCTGTTCAGCAGTGGCCCCGACCTACATCGGTGACTGAGATCCGTAGTTTTCTAGGATTGGCGGGCTACTACAGGCGTTTTGTTCAGGACTTCTCCCGTATAGCTGCACCGTTGACCAGTTTGACCCGGAAGGGAGTTCCTTTCGTTTGGACAGAGGAGTGCGAGCGCAGTTTTCAGCAGCTACGGACTTGTTTGACTACGGCGCCGGTATTATCTTTACCTTCGGGATCAGGCGGATTTGTTGTCTACTGTGATGCTTCGCGAGTGGGATTAGGATGCGTTTTGATGCAGCATGGCCGGGTGATCGCTTATGCTTCTCGGCAGTTGAAGAAGCATGAACAGAACTACCCCACTCATGATTTGGAGATGGCTGCAGTGGTCTTTGCACTGAAGATTTGGCGACATTACCTTTACGGCGAGTCGTGTCAGATATTCACCGATCACAAGAGCTTAAAGTACATATTTCAGCAGCGAGACCTGAACCTCAGACAGCGTCGTTGGATGGAGTTGGTGAAAGACTACGACTGCGAGATCTTATATCACCCCGGCAAGGCGAATGTGGTGGCAGATGCGTTGAGTAGGAGGCCCGGGGGTAGTCTATCCTTTTTGCGCGCAGTGCAGAGGCAGTCGTCAGCAGATTGGCAGATGTTATGCGACAGCCGAGTTGAGTTCGAGTTCACTCAGACAGGGGGACAGCTCGCGCATGTTCGTGCACGCCCACAGTTGCTTGACCGTATATATGAGGCACAGCGCAGTGACGACCGTTGCTCAGAGATCATGGCACAGATGGGACAGGGCAGATTTTCCGAGTTCGTGGTTGACGATCAGGGGATTTTACGATATGGATCTAGACTGTGCGTACCAGATGCTGATGGATTGCGGCGCGACATTCTTGAGGAGGCACACCGATCAGTGTATAGTGTTCACCCCGGTTCCACCAAGATGTACCATGATATGAGAGAGACCTACTGGTGGGACGGGATGAAGAGGGACATTGCGGAGTTCGTTTCGAGATGCCTGACTTGTCAGCAAGTCAAGGCCGAGCACCAGAGGCCCGCAGGAGAGCTACAGCCGTTACCCATTCCAGAGTGGAAATGGGAGCAGATTTCGATGGATTTCGTTGTGGGTCTACCCAGGACCAGTCGAGGGTACGACTCCATCTGGGTGATCGTGGATAGATTGACGAAAGCGGCTCACTTCCTTCCAGTGAAGACGACTTTCAGCTTCGCTCAGTATGCTCAGCTCTATAGTGACGAGATCGTGCGACTACATGGAGTACCGACTTGTATCGTGTCAGATCGAGGCACTCAGTTCACCAGCCGACTTTGGCAGAGACTTCAGGAGGCTTTGGGCACTCGTTTGAGCTTCAGCACAGCGTTTCATCCGCAGACAGACGGACAGTCAGAACGGACCATTCAGACTCTCGAGGACATGCTCAGAGCGTGCGTTTTAGACTTTGGTGGTAGCTGGGATCGTCATTTACCTCTAGTGGAGTTCTCCTACAACAACAGCTTCCAGGATACTATTCAGATGGCACCTTTCGAGGCATTGTATGGGAGGAGATGCAGATCGCCCGTTTGTTGGACAGAGCTCAGCGAGAGCAGCATTTTGGGGCCACAGCTTGTTGAGGAGACGACATCGAAGATCCAGTTGATCCGAGACCGGATGAGAGCGGCTCAGAGCAGGCAGAAATCCTATGCAGACAGACGCCGTCGCAGATTAGAGTTCGCAGTTGGCGACCTTGTTTTTCTGAAAGTCTCTCCGATGAAGGGTGTGATGCGTTTTGGGCGAAAGGGGAAGCTTAGCCCTAGATTCGTAGGTCCCTTCGAGATCCTCGAGCGTGTTGGCGCTGTTGCATATCGTTTGGCTCTTCCACCCAGCTTTCCCGATGTTCACCCCGTTTTTCATGTTTCGATGCTCCGCAAGTACCTTCACGACCCTTCGCATGCGATTCAGCACCCGACAGTCCAGCTAGAGCGCGACCTTTCTTTTGCAGAGCAGCCGGTGGCCATCCTGGATCGGCAAATGAAGAAGTTGAGGTCGAAGATTATACCAACCGTCAAGGTCCTTTGGCGTAGCCCGAGCAGCGAGGAGGTTACCTGGGAGACCGAGGGCGAGATGAGGAAGAAATATCCCCATCTCTTCGAAGGTACGCGTAGCTATATTTTTTAAATTCGGGGACCGAATTTCTTTAAGGGGGGAAGATTGTAGCGTCTTGAAAAGTCGTTTTGGTGTTTTCTTGAAATTCGGTGAAAATTCGGTATTTTTCCGAAAACCGTCTTTCTCGATATTTTGCAGTTTATGGCTAATTATACTTAAAGTGGATAGGTAATTACTTGTTTTTAGTGACTAATGAGTTAATTATGAAATTTTGGTCATTTAAAAATTTTTCCCTATTTTTCAATTTTTTTATATTATTTTAAGCCGGTAAGAAAATACATTAAATAAGCGATAAATACAAATTTTTCCGGGCTAATTTTAATCTCTAAAATTATGATAATTATAATCTAGTGATAACATGAATTTTTAGTAATTTATTTTGTTTTTTAACAAATTTTTATGAATTGAAACGAATTTATTGAATTTTTGGCTAAAACTTGCAATTTTTGAGTTGTAGGGGGCCTTTTCGCATAAAATTTCTTTTGTAAAACCCCTCTCTCTTTTTCCTCAGCCCTAGGACAGCCCCACCTTGTGTGAGACCAGAAATTTCTGGCCTCATTTTCTTTGGTTGCTTTCTTGAGTTGTTTTGATGGTTTATGGTTTTATTTTAATTATAATTGATAAAGTATGATACATTTGACTTTGGAACTTGACCCATGACTTTCCCCACTTGCCCACACCCTCCCCCATTCCTCCTCTGGCCGAAATTCCTGCACACCCTCTTCCTCCTCTCTTTTCTTTTCATTTTCCTTCATTTCTTCAAGAAAATACATCAAAATCCATGATTTAATTCAAAAATCCAAACAAAATCCTTATGCTATCATTATCCTTAGCCATTCTTGCTTGGATCTTGGTGTTTGAGGCCATCAATTGAAGCAAAATCCATTCTTGCTAGATCCCAAATTGAGGTATAATCCCTTGCTAATTGAATTCTTTTGTTTAAGTTTCTTATGTTGTATGGTTTAGTGTTAATTTAGTGTAGTTTAATCTAGTTTTCTTAGGTTTTTGCTTGAAAAATCTAACTAGGGTTTGAAGCCATAATAGTTAATTAAGTTGTTATTAGTTAAGTTAGTTGTTAATGAACTAATCTATATAGTTACCTTGTTGATATAGTTTTCAATTTTGCTAAATTAGTTAATTTTAGAAGGGTGGAATTGTTGTTTTAAAATTTTCAAGAGAGGGTTATGTTTGGTATTGGTTTGTGAAGCTTGATTAGTGAGTGGATTAAGTTTTAGAAAACATTATTTAATTGATTAAACCTAATTTGCTATCTAGTGTTTTGCTAACCTTAATCTAAGTGGTTAATTTGCTTATTAGGCTAAAATATAGTGTTAAATTAAGGTTTTTCATGTATAGTTTGGTTTTTGTTTGCTAATTACAAAAATCAAGAGAAGGTTTTGTTATGAAAATTAGGTTTTTAAGCTTAGTTAATGGTTTAAAATTTGTGTATTGGCTAGCTATTTGGTTAGTTTGGATGTTGGTGTTGGATGGTGTTGACTTGTCGCTAGATTGTCGATGTTTGCATCAAATTGCAATTTCATGCTTACTAGATTTTTATAAAAGTTATGTGATGATTTATTTTTGATATCTTGATGATTGTATTGGCTTGTCCTACGACTTTTAGGATGCGTGAGTGCGGATTTTTGGGTAGTCGGGTTTTAGTTTTGCCGGGCGACCAAATCGGCTTTTTTCGGCAGTTTTTGCGATTTTCGCGTGTGTCCGCGCACTTTGTGCACGTTGTACCTAGCTAGCGAACGTTAGTAGTTTCGTTGAGGTTTTGCGTCGTTCTTGAATGTGTAACCTTATATTTGGTACTGATGTAAATTCCAGGTTCGGTCGCGGAAACGTCAGACGCGGCGCGAAAGGGAAAGGCGGTGATTGGACACAGCTAGCCAGGGATCCCGGTGAGTAGATTTAACATCTACGGGGGACGATCGTTTGGATGGCGCAAGTCGCCCGATAGATTTAGTAAAATGGAAAATAGTAAATTGGATAATTACTTGTGACATTAGAATAATACTGGCATGATAATTGCTGCAATTAGATCAATATGTTATATCCATATACGCAAACTCAATTGTAGGACACATGCACCATTACCAGGTTTTTATATGCAGCACGAGCACTATTCATGTTTACACACACACCCTGGTAATTGCCATGCCACCACACTAGATAACCTTTAATTTAAACCTTTTACTAATTGATACTTAAATTGTGCTATTTCCTTAAAATGAAACCCTAGGATTGCTATTCATATGCATGTACTTCATCATATTCATTGTTCATGCTTAATACATTAATCACACATCGCAATTTGATTATTGATATCATACGCATTCATTATCATTGATTTATGCACTTATGAGGATTTCTTGGGATTTGATGAGATTGCTGGATTTCGGGGGAAAACCGCAAATTTCTAAACTTATTATATATTTTTAAAACATGTAAATTGCGGTTTTCTAGTGATGTAAGTGTCGTCCACCATGAGTTTGCTGTGGTATTTGGAGACCCGTTTCGAGGAGTTGGATGAACCGTTTCGGGTACATGGTGGGCCCGGTAGGGTACCCCGGGGCAAGAAGCTCGTGGTGATGACGATGAGCCTGGCAGGGGACGGATTACCTACCGGTGACTTCATTGGGCACGGCGGATATCCAGAGGATACCGACCGGGGCCGCGAGAGGATGATATATTGATACTGAGATGGGTCAGCCGGATGGCTGAGGCCAGAGACACTATGACATGGATTTATGGGATTTGAGACAGCTTTTGGGTGTCGTTGCTGGACACCGATTTTCGTCGATTCATTGACATTATGCTGGCATTCTAAAAGAGTTTCAAAAACAAAAGAAGATAAAATATTTCTTATATATACCTATTGAGACCCCAGATTTCCATGTTGCATACATATTAGCATACTGATGTTGTATACACACCTGCTAGTGCATCCAGTCATACCTGTATTTTAGATGCTAGGATGCTTGTGTGCATGCATACGATAGCCTTTGTAGATGTTATTTATTACTCACGAGTTGGCAACTCACCCCCGTTGTGCCACAGTCTTTTGCAGGTCCGCTCCGTCAGTTCAGTAGCGGCGGGCGCACTTGTCTTTTGCCTCTTTTGCCTCAGCTCGAGATTTGCTCATAGGTGGGTTATGTTACTTTTTTTGTACCACCTTGTATATTCTTGTATCTAGTGTACTCCATCTACTGTTCTACCAGATTATTGTATATTGACCTAGAGATGAGACTGTGAGGTTTGTGGATTTTATGCTGTATTTTGGGGTCGAGCTCACTTGAGCCGACATGCTACTTTTTCATGCTTCCTTATGCTTTATTATGCTTGTTGTCATTTACATTGCGTGGGATTTGTGACCGCCGTATGGCGAAGAGCTAGCTCCCGCTTGGGGATGCCCTATTTTGTGGATTCATGTATATATTTTGTTGTACCCATTTTTGGGGGCCAGTATTTACAAAGGAGACTCTGCCGAAATTTTCGGAAAAATTGATATTGTTTTTAAAAAGGGTTTTACATGACTCATTTTGATAACTCGCTTTCAATTGATTGGGTTTTCTTCACTCTTTTGCTTCATTGGTTTTGTTTTCTGGGCTTTGGGTTACTTATTTTACGGACGCCTTTAGACGTTTCGTAAACTTAAGTGCCAGTCACGTTCCGTACCCTGCGGGTCGTGACAGTAGCCCTCCGTCATTTCAGATAAATCCTACTTAGTATTCGTGCTACGTTTGTTGACCTCCGTCAAGGCATAGTGTGTGGTAGCTAACTAGTATTTATCTGCTTATGCATATGATGCAGATTGGATTAGGGTAGTCGTACGACCTTGTTGACTTCCGTCAAGGGTCGTGCGGGCGGGTTTGATTCAATCAAGAAATGACGGGTTGAACTTGACTTGCACCCTGTGGTTTGTTGACCTCCGTCAAGGTCATAGGATGCTTAGGGCAAAATATTATCGGGAATTTCAAGTGTTGAAATTTGTAATGAGATTGCATACCTTCTATGTGATAGTTGGATCCCGATACCCACTACGAGTAAGAGTTACTTCTGGGAGAGTTTTGCACATTGCAATTAGCCGATCAAGTAGGTGTCTAGAAAGGTGTCAACGAGGTTACGCCTCTGGGAAAACGAGGTTTACATTAATTAGGTTCGTGCGAAAGCACGGGGCACCTCCCTCAAAGTACCGACACTGGCCTGGCTGAAAGATTGGCGAACTTGTATTGTGTAATTAATCCCGGCTAGTCTTTCCTTTTAGGGTTTGAAGGAAGATTTGATAAAAAGCAGTGGGAGCCATCCTGATTAGATAAGATAATAACCAATCTGATCTTGCACGAGCATACGCTAAAGTGTTTTCTTCTCTCCAGGTAGCGACCATTTCATGCCCTAATGAAGATAATAATATGGATGTACTGACCGAACCCGCATGTTATACTGTGCTGGGGAACGTTGGTTCCGTTCTTTCTTATAAGAGTTATAGGAATGAACAGGATATAGGGGAATACCAGGATTCCCATGCCACCCGATTGAAGAAAGTACATGTTGATGCATTTTCTTCGGGTGTGTTCGTTACAGAGAACTGTTTCTCCATTTGCTCTACGTCCTGGGTATTAGATACCGGGTCAGGATCCCATATATGTAATCAGTTACATGGGCTAAGGAAAGGTAAAGAACTTGGAGAAGGTGATAAAGACATTAGAGTTGGAAATGGTGCAATTGTTGCAGCTAAGACTGTCGGGGAATATCACCTTGTATTACCAACTGGTAATACATTGGTTCTGAACGAATGCTATTACATGCCGAACCTGATATGCAACATTATATCGGTTTCTTTGTTGAGTAAAGAGGGATATAATTTTGTATTACAGGACAATGTTATGAACATTTTCCGTAACCAAAAGTTGGTTGGATCAGGCACGTTGTGCAATGGCATTTATGTTCTAAATCAATAAACAGTTCTGAGCATAACAAACACACACAAGAGGAAGAGTTCAGAACTGAACGAATCCTTCTTGTGGCATTGTAGACTGGGTCACATCAATGCGACACGACTAGCTAAGTTGCATAAAGATGGATATTTAAATCCGTTTGAATTTTCATCTTATGACACTTGCCAGTCATGTCTCAAAGGCAAGATGACCAAAACTCCGTTTACGGGACACGGAGAAAGAGTTACCGAACTCTTAGGACTGATACATAGTGATGTATGCGGTCCCATGTCTACACATGCCAGGGATGGTTCTTCGTACTTCATTACATTCACTGACGATCTCTCTAGATTCGGATATGTGTTCCTGATGAAATACAAATCAGAAGCTTTTGAGAAATTTAGAGAATATAAACAAGAAGTTGAGAACCAAACCGGAAAAAGTATTAAAATCCTACGATCTGATCGAGGAGGAGAATACTTGAGCATTGAATTCCTGGACTTCCTAAAAGAGAATGGGATTCTCTCTCAGCTAACTCCTCCATATACACCACAGCACAACGGTGTATCGGAGCGGAGAAACCGCACCCTATTAGATATGGTGCGCTCTATGATGAGTGTAGCTGAGTTACCTGTTTCCTTCTGGGGATATGCACTGGAAATAGCAGCATACCTACTTTACAGGGTTCCCACCAAATCTGTGCCTACCACACCATATGAGATATGGGAAGGGAAGAGACCATATCTTAATTTTATAAAGATATGGGGTTGCCCGGCCTATGTCAAAAGACAAAAACCGGACAAACTCGAGGCAAGATCTGTTTTGTGTAAATTTGTTGGATATCCCAAACATTCGCGAGGGTATATCTTCTACCACAGTGAGGAACAAAGAGTATTTGTTGCTCAACATGCCACCTTTTTAGAAAAGGAAATTTCTTGCAAAAGAAATTAGTGGCTCTGAGGTAGAACTGGAAGAGGTTCCAGCTGAACAAAACACAACAGAAGATTTAGTGGAACCAGAGCATTCAGTGGCTCCCGACGAACCTCAGCCTCTCCGCCGATCTAGTAGGGTTCCTCGCCCACCTGAGAGATACTACGGTTTTCTCATGGATGGTGGGAGCGAGGATTGCATCATGGAGGATGATGACCCAACTAGCTTCGAGCAGGCCATCACGAGTAGGGACTCAGTGAAATGGCTGGATGCTATGCGGTCCGAGATGGAATCCATGTACTCCAACAAAGTATGGACTTTGGAAGTTGCTCCTGAAGGGGTAAAACCCATTGGGAGAAAGTGGATCTTCAAGGAAAAACTTGGTGTAGATGGGAAAGTGGAGACTTTCAAAGCTAGACTTGTAGCAAAGGGTTTTCGTCAAAGACCAGGTGTGGACTATGACGAAACCTTTTCTCCAGTGGCTATGCTTAAATCCATCCGGATCATGCTTGCCATCGCTGCATATCATGATTACGAAATCTAGCAATTGGATGTTAAGACCGCCTTTCTAAACGGTGATTTAGAACAGTGCGTGTACATGACTCAGCCAGAGGGCTTCGTAGACAGTGGGAGCAGCGGAAAGGTGTGCAAGCTGCTTAAATCCATTTATGGATTAAAGCAAGCATCGCGGAGTTGGAACATCTGCTTTGACGTCGTTATCAAAGAGTTTGATTTCGTCAAAAATCCAGATGAACCTTGTATCTACAAGAAGGTGGCAGAGAGTAAGGTTGTCTTCCTCGTATTGTACGTGGACGACATACTCTTGATAGGAAATGATATTCCTATGCTGCAATCGGTCAAGCTCTTCTTATCACAAAGATTCTCAATGAAAGATCTTGGTGATGCCTCCAGCATATTGAGGATTAGGATCTATAGAGATAGATCCAAACGGATATTGGAATTGTCCCAATCCAGGTACATTGACACCATACTAAAGAGGTTTAGTATGGAAGAGTCCAAGCGTGGGAACTTGCCCACGATCTCTGGAGTCACTCTCTCCAAAGAGATGTCTCCCAAGACTCATTTGGAGAGAGCTCGCATGCAAGGGATACCCTATGCTTCGGCAGTAGGCTCTATCATGTATGCGATGCTATGTACCAGACCCGATGTAGCATACTCACTAAGTGTAGTGAGCAGGTATCAAGCTGATCCTGGAGAGAGTCACTGGACAGCTGTGAAGAGCATTCTCAAGTACGTACGAAGGACTAAAGAGATGCTCTTGGTGTATGGTAACGGAGAACTCCAAGTGGAGTCCTTTACCGATTCGAGCTTCCAGAGTGATAAGGACGACTCTAAGTCGCAGTCGGGATTTGTCTTTACCCTTTACGGAGGGGCGGTTAGCTGGAGGAGTTCCAAGCAGGAAACCGTGGCAGACTCGACGATGGAGGCTGAATACATCGCTGCCAACGATGCTGCCAAAGTGGCTGTCTGGATCAAGAAGTTCATTACTGAACTTGGAGTGGTTCCATCCATTGACCATCCAATAACTTTGTATTGCGATAACAATGGAGCGGTGGCTTTGGCCAAGGAACCCAGGTCCCATCAGCGATCCAGGCATATTCTGAGGCGGTATCACCTGATCCGGGAGATAGTTGACGCCGGGAGATCGAGGTCAGGAGGGTTGACACGAAGATCAACACGGCGGATCCACTCACGAAGGCCATTCCCCAGATACAGTTTGAGAGACTCTTCGGGATGCTCGGTATGCGATACTACAGCAGCTGGCCTTAGTGCAAGTGGGAGATTGTTAGTTGTATGTATGCCCTAGAGTCCAGTATTGTACAGATGATGTATATTATATTGGATGCTTGGACATATATATAGAGATGACTTTCTTGCTTGATATGATAGTATGCTATCTGGTTGCTCTTTATCTTAACATGTACACTTGTCTCTTTAAACTGTCTTACAGTTACATGTTGGTAAAGCCCTTAGGATGTGTACTTGACTACCTGGACTATGATGCAGATCATACTAGTGGGGACATGGTAGTCCATAAGTACATCCTTCAAGGTCCCTAGTCGTGGGTGTATCGAGACGGGGCATCGATATACCAGTGTAGACTAGCGTATACGCCTCTCGACCCATGAGATGGGCGATGGATGAACCCATATCCATTGGTGTTTGACATCAGAGATGGTATACGGGTGCTCAGTGGAGACTGGGTATACTGGACGGACTCGCCGAGAACTCCCAGATGGTATTATACCTCACGTCAGATGGCAGTTCTCAGGTGACACTTGTACAAGTTAGTCTGTAGACCCGAGATCGTCATAGAGTCTTGTGTGATTCCCACTGTGCTTTGATCTCCACCTTACCACGTCCATGAGGGCGTGCAAAACGGTGGTCTTTGGGTACAGTCCTGAGTCACATGGAGGCAATGAGCGATAGGAGGGGTTTCGTCTCTCCCGGTATTGGGGGTTGATGTTGCGCTGTGCTCGATTGGCAGTAATAAGGAAGTCCCTGGCCAGGGCTGATCAGAGATTTGCTGGTAAGTGTTACCAGTAGTTTCTCGACCCGTTATGAGCCTCACATCGGCACGACTTATCGGTTATTGGGGTCTGACGTTTACCACCCCTAGACTTGATATGCGACGTATCAGACGAACAGACCGGACTGTACGGTAAGTGTTACTGGTTGGATTCACAGGAGTGTGAGCGGGCTAGCTCGTCGATCTTCTGATCGCTCAATACCCGGATGGCCGTTACGTTTAGCAGACCGCTTGCGGCTTGTGTATGTTTGATATGATCATCATCTGCTACCGGCGTATTGACGAGTCTTTAGAGTCCTACACAGAGGTTTCCTGGCTCAAGCGAAACGAAATAGGAGCGCATATGAGATATGTGCGGGAGAGAGAACAATGCGTGTATGTGATACCGTATTTCATTCTCGCGATGGATGTATCGATTGGTTATATTCGATATAACCTAGATATCGAATCGAGGATTGATTCGATAAGCCGATACATAGGATACTAGTCGGTTATATGTGATATGACCGGATCGTTAAATCAAGTGTTGATTTAATGATTTAATGTATAATTATATATTTGATATATTACTTTGCATTAACTAGTATTGGTTCACTTTAAAAGGATTTTCTCACTTGATGCACATTGTATATGTGATATATTTTTTGTGCACTTGTTTGTATCATGTTTGATGATACTTGCTCACTTGGGTTTGTGTAAAGATTAAACCATGGTTATATGAATGGTTAGGGTTTTGATTATTTACTTAGTTATTTATTTATTTATTCATTTTGGATATTATTAAGAATGGTGGCTTATTTTGTTTCTATGTTGAAGCTTCTTGAAGCTTTGAAAAAGTCCACCATTCTTATCTCATCCTTAACCCTAACCATTCCAACTAACCTTAGTTTAATCTCTACACTTGACCATGGTTAGTATATGATGAGTATTCATTTTAGTTTCATTTTTAAATAAGAAACTTATCATATTCTTTCTTCTTCTTCATCTTCTTCTTCAAGAAAAGCTTGATGCCATCAAGGACAACTTGAGCTCTAAAGTGAGAAATCCAATTCTAAAGTGAACCCACCTCCTATTTTTTCACCCTCTACCTCTTGCCAAGTTGTTTTGGGTGTTTTCTTCACAAGTTTCTCAACTTGGTGAAGTTGGAGCTTGAACTTGTGCAACCTCGACGTAGATCATCTTCGGCACGAAGCCGACGACCTAGTCCGCCTAATTCTCTGATGAAGCCGACTTTTGAGTTCGGGATTCGAGATGGACAGCGAGATGACGACTACATGGAGCTAAGGAAGTGGATAACCGGATCTACAAAGATTGTAGCCTCTCACTTATAGTTAAGTCGTTAACTAGTTTAATGTTTCGCCTAGAATTCTAGCCGACGATCCGTATTAGGGTTTCTCGGCACCCATAAAATTTTAAATTGGCATGATCGATGCCTTGTGAGACCTCTATAGTGTGCCTAGGAACCTTTCAGTCAAACTCTTTGATAGCTTCATCAAAACAGATGTTCCAACTCCGCGACGCCTGCTTTAATCCGTAGATGAATTTAAGCAGCTTGCATACCTTTCTGCTGCTCCCACTGTCTACGAAGCCCTCTGGCTGTGCCATGTATACGCTCTCTTCTAAATCACTATTTAGAAAAGCGGTCTTGACTTCCATCTACCAGATTTCGTAGTTATGCAGCAATGGAAAGTAGGATCCTGATGGACTTAAGCATAGCGACAGGAGAAAAGGTTTCATCATAGTCGACGTCAGGTCGTTGAAGAAAACCTTTTGCTACAAGTCTAGCTTTGAAAGTCTCAACATTTCCATCTACACCTATCTTCTTTTTGAAGATCCACTTGCTCCCAATGGGTTTTACCCCTTTAGGAGCAACCTCCAAAGTCCATACTTGGTTGGTATACATGGACTCCATTTCAGATCGCATAGCATCCAGCCATTTCACAGAGTCCCCACTCGTGATGGCCTGCTCGAAACTAGTCGGGTCATCATCTTCGATGATACAATCCTCGCTCCCACCGTCTATGAGAAAACCATAGTATCTCTTAGGTGGATGAGGAACCTTACTAGATCTGCGGAGTGGCTGGGGTTCGTTGGGTACTATTGGATCCTCTTGTTCAACTAAATCATTAGCTGTAGTCTGTGTTGCTGGAACTTCTTCCAGTTCTACCCCATTGGCACTAATTTCTTTCATAAGAAAACCCTTTCTAAAATGGTGGCATGTCGAGAAAGAAACACCTTTTGTTCCTCGGAGTGGTAGAAGATATACCCTCGCGAATATTTGGGATATCCTATAAATTTGCACAGAACTGACCTTGCCTCGAGCTTGTCCGGATTTTGTGTTTTCACATAGGCCGGACAACCCCATATCTTAACATAATTAAGGTATGGTCTTTTTCCTTTCCATATCTCATATGGAGTGGTAGGCACAGATTTGGTGGGAACCATATTCAATAGGTCTGCAGCTGTTTTAAGCGCATATCCCCAAAAAGAAATAGGTAACTGAGCAGTACTCATCATAGAGCGCGACATATCTAATAGGGTGCGATTCCAATGCTCCGATACACCGTTATGCTGTGGCGTATATGGAGGAGTAAGCTGAGAGAGAATCCCATTCTCTTTTAGATAATCACGGAATTCCCCACTCAAGTATTCTCCTCCTCGATCAGATCATAGGATTTTAATACTTTTGCCCGTCTGGTTTCACACTTCGCACTTATATTCCTTGAATTTCTCAAAAACTTCAGACTTGTGTTTCAACAAGAACACATGTCCGAACCTTGAGAGATCATCGGTGAATGTAATAAAGTACGAATAACCATTCCTGACATGCATAGATATAGGACCGCATACATCACTATGTATCAGTCCCAAGAGTTCAGAAGCTCTTTCCCCGTGTCCAGTAACCAGAGTTTTGGTCATATTGCCTTTGAGACATGACTGGCAAGTTTCATGAGATTAAAATTCGAACGGATTCAAATATCTATCTTTATGTAACTTAGCCAGTCTTGTCGCATTAATATGACCTAATCTAAAGTGACACAAGAAGCCTTCGTTCATTTCTGAACTTTTCGTCTTGTTTGTGTTATGTATATTAAGAACTGTACTTTGGTTAAGAACCTATATACCATTACATAACGTACCAGATCCAATCAACACTTGATTCTGGAAAATGTTCATAACATTATCCTCTAATGTGAGATTATATCCTTCTTTAGTTAGAAAAGAAACCGATATAATGTTGCACATAATCTTTGGTACGTAGTAAAAGTCGTTCAGAATCAATGTATTACCAGTTGGTAATACAAGGTGATAATCGCCAACTGCCTTGGCTGCAACAACTGCACTGTTTTCTACTGTTAGGGATTTATCACCCTTTCCCAGTTCTCTACCTTTCTTTAGCCCATGTAACAAATTACATATATGGGATCCTGACCAGGTATCCAATACCCAGGACGTAGAACAAACTGAGAAACAGTTATCAGTAACGAACACACCCGAAGAAGATGCATCAACATGTCGTTTCTTTGTACGGGTGGCGTGGGAATCCTGATATTCCCCTATCCCTTGCTCAGACTTATGACACTCATAAGATAGAGAGGGACCAACGTTCCCTAGCCCTGTATAAAAGGAGGATTCAGTCAATACATCTATATTATTTTCTTGATTAAGGTGTGACATTGGTTGCTGCCTGGAGAGAGAGAGAAGGAAACGCGTTAACGTGCGCTCTTTGCAAGATTAGATTGGTTATTATCTTATCTAATCATGATGGCTCCCACTGTTTTTATCAAATCTTCCTTCAAACCTTAAAAGGCAAGATTAGCCGGGATTAATTACACCCTACAGGTTCGCCAATCGTTCGGTCAGGCAGGTATCGGTACTCCGAAGGAGGTTCCCCGTGCTTTCGCACGGACCTAACTAAAATTAACCTTATTTTCCTAGAGGCATAACCCCGTTGACACCTTTCTAGACACCTATGGATTAGCTAATTGTAAAGTGCAAAATTCTCCAAGGAGTAACTCTTACTCACAGTGGGTATCGGGACCCAACTATCACAGAGAAGGTATGCAATTTCATTTCAAATTTCAACACTTGAAATTCCTGATAATGGTTTTTACCTATAGTGTCCCATGACTTTGACGCAGGCCAAACAACCCATAGGACGCTAGTCAAGTTCAACCCGTTCATTTCTTGATTGAATTAAAACCACCCAAACGACCCTTGACGCAGGCCAAACAACGTCGTACGACTATCCTAATCCAATCGCATCATATGCTGCAGATAAGCACTAATTCAGCTACCGCACACTACGCATTGACGCAGGCCAAACAACCGTAACACGAATACTAAAATAGTGTTTATCTGAAATGACAGAGGGTATGTTTTTAAGAAAACCATGAGTGTAATTAACTTGATATCGTTGTAGAATCTATTGATTTATAAAAGGAGTGTTTTTTAGGCTTTTGCTAGTTTTGCTAAAGAGGTCACTCCCGTAAAGGGATTTCGGCTCTTTCCTCATCGAATGAGGTGCTGGATATTCATGAATACCACTATGCAAAGAAAGAACTAGAGAAGCAATCAAAAGACAAAATCGAGTGGGTTGTAGCATTTGCTTGTTTTGCTAAAGAAGTCACTCCCAGTGAAGTGATCTCGGCTCTTTCCTCATTGAATGAGGTATTGGATATTCATCAAGGAATACCACTATGCAAAGCAAGAACTAGAGCTACCATTTTTGAAAATTTGATTCTACAACATCTTTTGGTTTCTTTCTTTTCATTAATCACATTAATGAAGTCCCATTAATTAATGTTTCCTAAACATTACAGAAAAATGAAACGAAAATAGAACGTACGCTTATGCCATCTGCATTCGCCACGGGGCCCTGTCATGCACCGTTAGGTTACTTAACTACCGGCAGAGCGGGGGCTGGACTAACGCGGGTGCAAAACATAAGCAACGTTTATTATATATCATATATATAATATTACATTCGTCTCACGCAGTTATATGATCAACATCACAGAATCAAGAAGCAGAAGAAACATATGAAATATTGGTTATATTAGGATGTCCGTGTTTTAAATTTAGCCAATAATGTAAGACACGGATTCCACAGTCGTGATGAATAGCCAAACCCACATCCCTATACCCCTACAAGAACGGCAAGTAATCCTGCCAATTCTAGAGTTAGGAGACCCGGTCTCAACTACTTGAGATAGTCTCCCACTAGACTCTAGAACCCGGTTACTTATGCTCCCCACCTTGGGTCTATCCTAATGCGGAAAAGTAAATAATATACAACAAAGGTGACATCATCCTCAACCCGGAAGTTCACTAATAAAAGACTATTACATACAGATTTTACATGAATGAAAATAAAAACTCTCGTCTCACATAAAATCCCCCGGCTGTTCTTTCACGACGATCCAATAAATCATATCAACAGCAACCCATGATATCACATATCATCAACTTAAGAAAATATGCGTATCCCTAAAAATTGTTGACATATAGAAACGAGATTGGGATACCAAACATATTCCACTTACGGTCGCAGAAAAAGAAACAGAAAACTACAATAATTAGAATCCGCAATATCCTTAAACATCATAAACCCGGAATATCTCATATTCCTGATTTCATGCCTAACTTATAAAACTTGCATTTTAGTCTCAAATTGAAAACTCTTTTTAATTGTTTGTAGGATAATTCAACAAGATTCCAGACTTAGTGATCGCGTACAATACGCAATTGCGATGGAGTTTTGATCCGAATCAAAATTTTGTGGCAATCGATCAATTGAGACTAAACGGCTAGGTTTACAATATACTAACTAGTTTTCATAAAACTAATCAATCCGGATTCTAATAATTGTATCACACATCACAAAGCTTGTAAAGTAACCGCGATAATAGAATTCCGCACGCAATTAGCAAACTAAACCAATTTTTCCAAAACTTTGAAAAGTCCAGTGAGCTAAAGTTCCAAAAACGATCGTTATAAGCCAATCCGGGAGTCGAAACTAACTCGAAACCTGCCTGAATCTTCACGGGGGCTAAGATCACAAAATTAACTATCGAATGGGTGGCCTAGAGGGCATACCCTACCCCCGAGGCTACCACGAGGTGGCCAGGGGGTGAGGTGGACCCAAAACTGCCTAAGGTGGGGCAGTTTCGGGTCCCCACCGCCAAGACCACCTTGTGGTGGTCTTGGGGAGTGGACCCAGCCATTCAGTCCCCCCGGGGTGTCCACGGGGTACGCACGCTCGACCCCGCGGCTTCTCGGTTCAAACCGTGAGCCCGCGGGGTGTGCAAACAACTCGAAACAACATTTTGGAAAACTGTTTTAATCGGCAGTTTTTGCGCGACAAAAACGGCAGATTTCTAACATCGCTACAAGTTACCCTAATATTCTTGCTTAGCTATGATACCATGAAAGTCTACCTTAACACCACCACGAGGTTCTAAAGGCTTCAAGCATGCCAAGTTTTAAGGTGCTAAGTTAGACTAATAAGATCTTTACTAGATTATTAAGGGTTTGCCTTTGTGATGTGATTAAATCAAGAGAATACAACCTTTGTAGTTAGAGTCCTTCTCTTCAATAGCTCTGGGTTGAAATCCACGTGACTCTACTAGGCACCTCTTCAAGTTGAATGAACCTCCTTCGTGATCTTCGTGCCAAAGACGATCTACCCGAAGTCCACAAGCTCAAGCTAACCCTTCACTAATCTCATTAGTGAAGGCAACACTCCACATCAAATTGCTAATCTAATGTGAGATGGTGAAGTAGGGGTTTAATTTTCTCACAAGTTTGTGTTCAAGCTTCATGGTTCACATCACATGTGAGGGTTGAAGTTTGAAGCATGGGATTGAGGAAGAAGAAGAATCTAGAGAGCAACCATGGAACCAAAGCAAGCAAAATGGCTAAGTGTTGAGAATGAGCAAAGAATTTATGGAAATTCCTGACCCCTACTCATTCAAGCATGCAATTTTGCAATATAAAATTGCAACCATGCTTGAATAGTGAGTTAATATGAATAAACAAATATAACTCCCATACTTGCAACCATGCTCTCAATTTACACCTCATTTCTGTTTTTCTCAAAAATAGAAAATCAAGCCATGATTCATTATTATATATATATATCATATATATTAATATATATATAATGAAGAATAATTAGTGAGCTAATGATTTTAGTTAAGATATAAAATAACACATATAATATATATCACATTATTAAATTAACAGTTGATTTAATAATCCGGTTATATGACAAATGACCAACTAATATTCATTTGTATATCACATTATCAAATCAACACTTGATTCGACAATCTGGTTATATCACATATAACCGAACCGATAACAGAAAACTGCTAGATTACAATACGGTATCACATACTCATATTTAATTAGGCCCACGCACATATCAACATATGTGCCCTACTTCGTTTCGCTCGAACCAGGAAACTTCTGTGTGGGACTCTAAAGACTCGTCAATCAGCCAGCAGTAGGTGATGATCACATCAATCACCTACAAGCCGTCAGCGGTACTAGCTGGACGTAGCGGCAACCCGGGTATTGAGCGATATAATGATCAACAAGCAAGCTCATCCATACTCTCCATGATGTTAGTTATATGTATGCCCTAGAGGCCATTACTATACATATGATGTATATTGTAGTGGATGCTTGGACATATGTAGGGATGACTTTCTTGCTCGATATGATAGTATGCTATCTGGTTACTCTTTACCTTAACGTGTACACTGATTGTCTCTCTGTTACATGTTGGTAAAGCCTTTAGGATATGTACTTGACTACCTGGACTATGATGCGGATCATACTAATGGGGACGTGGTAGTCCATAAGTACATCCTTCAAAGTCCCTAGTCATGGGTGTATCGAGATGGGGCATCGATATACCAGAGTAGACTAGCGTGTAGCTTCTCGACCCATACAGATGGGCGATGGATGATCCCATATCCATTGGTGTTTGACATCATAGATGATATACGGGTGCTCAGTAGAGACTGGGTACACTGGATGGACTCGCCGAGAACTCCCAGATGGTATTATACCTTACGTCAGATGGCAGTTCTCTGGTGACACTGGTACAGGTTAGTCTGTAGACCCGAGATCGTCATAGAGTTTTGTGTGATTCCCACTGTGCTTTGATTTCCATCATACCACGTCCAAGAGGGAGTGCAAAAAGGTGGCTTTTGGGTACAATCCCGAATCACATGGAGGCAATGAGCGATAGGAGGGGTTTCATCTCTCCCGGTATAGGGAGTTGATGTTGCGCAGTGCTCGATTGGCTATAACAGGAAGTCCTTGGCCAAGGCTGCTTTAGAGATTTACTGGTAAGTGTTACCAGTAGTTTCTCGACCCGTTATGAGCCTCATATCGACATGACTTATCGAGTTATTGGGGTCTGACGTTTACCACCCCTAGACAAGATATGCGACATATCAGACGAACAGACTGGACTGTACGGTAGTGTTACTCGTTGGATTCACTGGAGTGTGAGCGGGCTTGCTCGTTGATCTTCTGATCGCTCAATACCCGGGTGGCCGTTACGTTTAGCAGACCGCTTGCGGCTTGTGGGTGTTTGATATGATCATCACCTGCTGCCGGCGTATTGACGAGTCTTTAGAGTCCTACACAGGGGTTTCCTGGCTCAAGCGAAACGAAATAGGAGCGCATATGAGATATGTGCGGGACCGAGAATAATACCGTTATGTGATACTGTATTCTATTCTCGCGGTTTGTGACATTGATCGGTTGTATGCGATATAGCCGGGTTATCGGATCAAGTGTTGATGCGATAAGTTGTTACTATTGATATTAGTCGGTTATGTGCGATATGACCGGATCGTTAAATCAAGTGTTGATTTAATGATTTAATGTATAATTATATATTTGATATATTACTTTACATTAACTAGTATTGGTTCACTTAAAATTGATTTTCTCACTTGAATGTGCACATTGTTTGTATGTGATATATGCAAGTGTATATGTTTGTATCATGCTTGATGATAGAAACAAGTTGTGTGTATGAGACTTGAACCAACTCAAGGTTAAATTAGGGTTTACTATTTTTCTAGCAAATAACAAAAGAATTGAGACTTTGGTCAAAGTTATCAAGCTTCATGAAGCTTGATAAGCATTGACAAAGTCAACCCTTTTATCATTTGTGTAGGATATTAGTTAACCCAACCCTTAACCAAATGGTTTGGTTAATTCTCTACATGTGTTAAGCATGAGGGCTTAAATCAACCATGGTGCCATTATTTGTTGGATAAGTTTTCATTTGGATATAAATTTTTTTTCTTCTTCTTCATCTTCATCAAGCTTGAAAAAGCTTGCTAGTTCCAATAGCATCATGAGAAAAAGAGTGAGAAATCCAGTTCTAAAGTGAACCCACTTCCTATTTCTTCATCCTCTAGTACTTGCCATGTAGTATAGGTTGTTCTCTTCACAAATTTTTCGACCAAGTGAAGGAATAGCTTGAGTTTGAGTCTCCCCGACGTAGATCATCTTCGGCCTCGAAGTCAATGACCTAGCCCGATCATTTCTCCGATGAAACCATCGCAAGAGTCCAGGATCCGATGATCGCAGCGGAGGGACGTCAACACGGAGCTAAAGAAGTGGAGGACCGGATCTACAAAGATTGTAATCCCTTTCACTTAGTAGCAAAGTCGTTTGCTTGCATGTTCTTTCGCCTAACTTCTAGTTAACGATCTAGTTTAGGGTTTCTCGGCATCGGAAAAATTTAGTTTGGCATGGTTGATGCCTTATGGAATCTCTTGAGTTTGCCTAGTAACCCTACAGTGGTATCAGAGCCAAGCTAGAGCTTTAGGCGAAGTGTAGACGAAGCTAGAAGTCCGATCGAACCCGATATCCCCCGATTTCACCCCTCTCTGTACAATTTTTGAAACAGTGGATTTTTGCTAATTAACTCAGAAAATGGTGCAGGGAAATATAAGATTAAATGTAAAAAATGAGACACTGATTCACTTAAACGGCCGCGGAACCGCGGCAATGACATGCCATTGGCGGCGGTTCCGCGGATGAGTTAGGGTTTAAGTTTTGTACAGTTTTCCCCGTATGTGATTCCTGATGTTTCTGGGCACTTTTAATTATACTCAACAGTTGAGTTTTCTGGGGTGTATTGGGGACTCATTGATTCGATCGGATAATTTTTACCTCGTTTATGGTTTTCCGGATAATTTACAATATGTTAAAAAGTTCGACCAGATATAAATACCCACTTTTTCCCCTGCCGGGAAATTTTCAAGTGTTGGATTTTTCCGTGGTTTGAAAACGTTCTAAGTAGTGCAAGTAACGCGATGGACCCACTTGAAGACAACAAACCTTAACTCGATTATGTGACCGTCTTGAACTCCCCTTTCAACCTTAGGATTTGGGGCAGTACGGCGTGCCACATGTGAGGCGTTGGCTTGACCCTTCTACGGTTGGACCGTTGGTACTGTGGCATGAAGTGGATGTTTTTGAACTTGTTTCAAGAGTTGAGCTGTTTCGGGAAAACTTGGGTGTTTGAATGTTCGATCGAAAAGTTTAACATTTTCTATTTATCTGGAATGTGATACAATATTTGGAATCCACAACTAGTTATGAGATAACTGATTTGGATGTTATAAACATAGCAGTTTAGTCTCAATTGATCGGTTGCCATGGAATTTTGATGTGATCAAAAGTCCGTCGCAAATACGTAGCGTACGCGGATACTCGTCGGGTAAACTTAAGAGACAGCCATGCCCCATAGCCCCGACCAAGTGACTGTAGGAGAACCCCGTCGCCGAAGTCCGGATGCTCGCGGCAGCGGTGTTCCGCCTTAGTGCACTTCGTCGACGGCATCGGGGGTGCGGCTGCCTGCTAAAGTTTGCGACGAGCATTCGATCAGTTTATCGGGAATCTTGTTGAATTGCCCGACTTGATATTTAAAAGTGTTTTCGATAATGAGACTAACATGCGGGGTTTATAATTGTTAGGCATGTGATGTCTAAGGAATTCATTTGTTTAGGCATGCGATGTCTAAAGAGTTTGCGGATTCCAACTGTTGTAGTTTTACACTTTCTTTTCTGCGACCGTAAGTGTAATATGTGATATCGCCAGTTTCGTTGCTATATGTCAACGACAATTGGGATGCGCACATTTACTTACGTTGATGACATGTGATGTTATGTGTTGCTGGATATGTTATATTGGATCATCGTGTTTGTATAGCCGGGGGGTTTTATGTGAGATGGGTGTTTTTCATTTTCATTCATGTAAAAACTTGTATGTAATATTCTTTTATTGGGGCACATCCAGGTAGCGGAAGATGTCACCCATTGTATATTATTTACTTTTCTGTACTAGGATAGACCCAAGGAGGAGAGCACAAGTAACCGGGTTCTGGAGTCCAGTGGGAGACCAACTCGAGGAGCCGAGTCCGGGTCTCCTAACCTTAGAATTGGTAGGGTTGCTTGTCGCTCTCATAGGGGTCTAGGGGTGTGGGTTTGGCTATTCATCGCGACCGTGGAATCCGTGTTTTATACTGGCTCGTATTAAAAACACGGGCGTCCTAGTATATCCAATGTTTCATATGTTTCTTCTGCCGCTATATCTGTGATGTGATCATTTTATGTTCTGTGATAGATACTGTATATAGTATATATGATATATTATATAGACGTTACTTATGTTTTGCACTCGCGCTAGCCCTGCCCCGCTCTGTCGTTAGTTACCTAACCTAACGGTGCACGAGGGGATATCGAGGCGAATGCGGATGGCATAAGTGTACGTCGTATTTATCTGTGATGTTTAGGTGATTTAAATGATGGGACTTCATTAATGTGATTAATGAAAGAAAAAGAAACCTAAAGATGTTGTGGAATCGAATTTTCAAAAACAGGTAGCTACAGTTCTTGCTTTGCATCGCGGTGTTCTTTGTAGAACATCCTGAACCTTATTCGATTAGAAAAGGACCGAGATCCCTTCACCGGGAGTGACTCCTTTAGCAATAACTGGCAGATGCTACAACCCTCGGTTTGTCATTTGATTGCTTCTATAGTTTCTTCTTTGCACAGAGATATATATGATATATCCCGCACCTCATTCGACGAGGAAAGGGCCGACGATCCCTTCACCGGGAGTGACCCCTTTAGCAAAACTAGAAAAGCTTCAAAAACACTCCATTTAAAACCATTTGATTCTGCAACGAGATCAAGTTCAGGGCGTTAAAGGTTTTTCATAAAAAACCATTTGCAACCCTCCGTCATTTTAGGAAGTAGAGTACTTAGTATTCGTGCTACGTTTGTCGACCATAGCCGAGGCGTAGTGTACGGGAGCTAAGTGATGTCTTCCTACACCGCATATGATGCGATTAGTTAGAACAGTCATGTGGCTTTGTTGACCTTAGCCAAGGGTCATGTGGGTGGGTCTAACTAATCATGAAATGACGGGTAGAACTTGACTAGTGCTTATGATTTGTTGACCTTAGCCAAGGTCATAGGTGCTAGGGGTAAAAACCATTATCGGGAGTTTCAAGTGTTGAAATTTGCAATGAGATTGCATACCTTCTATGAGATAGTTGGATCCCGATACCCAATGCGAGTAATTGTTACTCCTGGGAGAGTTTTACACATTACAAATAGCCGATCAAGTAGGTGTCTAGAAAGGTGTCAACGGGGTTACGCCTCTGGGAAAACGAGGTTTACATTAATTAGGTTCGTGCGAAAGCACGGGGAACCTCCCTCAAAGTACCGACACTGGCCTGGCTGAAAGATTGGTGAACGTATAGCGTGTAATTAATCCCGGCTAGTCTTTCCTTTTAGGGTTTGAAGAAAGATTTGATAAAAACAGTGGGAGCCATCCTGATTAGATAAAATGATAACCTATCTGATCTTGCAAGAGCGCACGCCGAGTGTTTTCTTCTCTCTCTCTCTCCAGGTAGCGACCATATCACGCCTTAATCAAGATAATAAAACGGATATATTGACCGAACCCGCTTGTTATACTGAGCTGGGGAACGTTGGTCCCGCTCCAACTTATAATTGTTATAAGACAGAGCAGGAAATTGGGGAATACCAGATTTCCCGTGCCGCCCAAACGAAGAAAGTGCATGTTGATGCATCATCTTCGGGTGTGTTCGTTACAAAGAACTGTTTCTCTATATCCTCTACGTCCTGGGTATTTGATACCAGATCAGGATCCCAGATATGTAATCTGTTACACAGGGCTACAAAAAGGTAGAGAACTGAGAACGGGTGATAAGTTTCATGAGACAGAAAACGGTGCAAGTGTTGCAGCCAAGTCTGTTGGTCACTGTCACCCTGTATTACCTGAATACATTGATTCTGAACAAATGTTATTAGATACTGAACCTGATATACCAAATCATATCAATCTCTTTATTTATTAAAGAAGGATACAATTTTATATTGATTGGATAATGTTTTGAACATTTCCTATATCAAGAGTTAATCGGTTCAGGCACGTTATCTAATAGCATTGACGTTCTAAATCAAACCACAGTTATTAGTATACAGAACATACACAAGAGGAAGAGTTCAGAAATGAACGAATCCTTCTTGAGGTATTGTAGACTAGGTCATATCAATGCGACCCGACTAGCTGAAGTTACATTTAGATACATATTTAAATCTGTTTGAATTTACATCTTGTGAAACTTGCCAGTCATGTCACAAAGATAAGATGACCATAGCTCTGTTTATTGAAAATAGAGAAAGAGTTAGTGAACTCTTGGGATTGATACATATTGATGTATGAAGGTCCCCTGTCTACACATGCCAAGACCGGTTCTTTATACTTCATTACATTCTCTGATAATCTCTCAAGATTCAGACATATGTTCCTGTTGAAACACAAGTCCGAAATTTTTGAGATATTCACAGAATATAAGTTAGAAGTAGAGAACCAAATTACGGGTAAAAGTATTATGTCCTTTGATGTGATCAAGGAGGAGAATACTTGAGCACGGAATTCCTGGATTATTCTAAAGGAGAATGAGATTCTCTCTCAGCATTACTCCTCCGTATACACCGTAGCACGATGGTATATCGGGATGGAGCAATAGCACCCTATGTAATATGGTGTGCTCTATGATGAGTACTACTAAGTTTCCTATTTCTTTTTAGGGAGTAATGTACTTATCAAGTTGCATACCTATTCAATAGAGTTCCGATCAAATCAGATGCCTACCATTTCATATGTGATATGGAAAGGGAAGAGCCTATCTCTTAAGACAGTTAAGATTTTGGGTTGTCCGGCCTATGTCTTAAAAGCATAATCCGGACAAGCTCGAGGCAAAGTCAGGACTGTAGAAGTTTGTTAGATATTCCAAGCATACGCAAGGGAATATCTTCTACCTAACCGAGGAACAAAAATGTTTTGTTTCTCAGCATGCCACCTTTGTGAAAGGGAATTTCTTGTGAAGAAATTATTGGTAATGAGGTAGAACTGGAAACAGTTCCAGCTATACAAACTGCAGCTGATGATTTGGTAGAACCAAAGGATTCAATAGTAAACAACGAACCTCAACCTCTCCGCCGATCTAGTAGGGTTCCTAACCCACCTGAGAGATACATCGGTTTCGCTATGACAATGGGAGCGAGGATTGCATCATGAGATGATGATGTTAGTTGTATGTATGCCTTAGAGGCCAGTATTGTACAGATGATGTATATTATTGGATGCTTGGTCATATATAGAGATGACTTTCTTGCTCGATATGATAGTATGCTATCTGGTTGCTCTTTATCTTAACATGTACACTAGTCTCTTCATACTGTCTTATAGTTACATGTTGGTAATGCCCTTAGGATGTGTACTTGACTACCTGGACTATGATGCAGATCATACTAGTGGGGACATGGTAGTCCATAAGTACATCCTTCAAGGTCCCTAGTCGTAGGTGTATCGAGACGGGGCATCGATATACCAGTGTAGACTAGCGTATACGCTTCTCGACCCATGAGATGGGCGATGGATGATCCCATATCCATTGGTGTTTGAAATCAGAGATGGTATACGGGTGCTCAGTAGAGACTGGGTACACTGGACGGACTCGCCGAGAACTCCTAGATGGTATTATACCTCACGTCAGATGGCAGTTCTCAGGTGACACTTGTGCAGGTTAGTCTGTAGACCCGAAATCGTCATAGAGTCTTGTGTGATTCCCACTGTGCTTTGATCTCCACCTTACCACGTCCATGAGGGCGTGCAAAACGGTGGTTTTTGGGTACAGTCCGGAGTCACATGGAGACAATGAGCGATAGGAGGTGTTTCGTCTCTCCCGGTATTGGGAGTTGATGTTGCGCTGTGCTCGATTGGCCGTAACAGGGAAGTCCCTGGCCAGGGCTGTTTCAGAGATTTGCTGGTAAGTGTTATCAGTAGTTTCTCGACCCGTTATGAGCCTCACATCGGCACGACTTATCGGTTATTGGGGTCTGACGTTTACCACCCCTAGACTTGATATGCGACATATCAGACGAGGAGACCAGACTGTACGGGAAGTGTTGCCGGATGGCTCGACGGGAGTTGTAGCAGGTTCGCTTGTTCTCTTCTGATCGCTCAATACCCGGGTGGCCGTTACGTTTAGCTGACCGTTTGCGGCTTGGGGGTGCTTGATATGATCATCACCCACTACCGGCGTATTGACGAGTCTCAGAGTCCCACAATGGAGTTTCCTAGTCCAGGCGAAACGTTGTGGTGCGCGTATGCGATATGCGCATGGACCCGATTAAAATGCGCGTATGGGATACCGTATATTGATCGGGCGGCTTGCTTTTGGTAGGGGTCATATGTGATATGGCCGGATTGATAAATCAAGTGTTGATTTATCATTTAACCATTAGCTTCTCACTTGAAATCCTTTCTTGAGTTAGTTGGATGTATGCATGCATGTATGCCTTCTTTTTGATTCATGCACATATGGATGTACATATACACATACATACATACATACATCTTTCATGGTTTTATATATATGAAAATGGTGGCAATATAAGACTCACACCATGGTTTTATTTATGAATTATTATTGTATTTATATTAAAACATTAAAGGAAAGAAAAGGTTCATTATTGATTTGTTCTACACTCTTCTTTTGACCTAACCATTCTCACCCACCATTTAACCTTTGATTAAGTTTCCTTTTGTGTTTTAACTCTAGTACAATAATGATTCAACCATGGTTTAAGATGATAGATTGAAAATATATATTGATATATTTTTCCCTTTTAAAAATAGAGTTGAACTTATCATCTTTTTTCAAAAAGCCATCATCTTCATCAACCTATCTCTTTTGCTCTCTAGTTCTTAGTAGTGAGCAATATACTCATCAAGATTGGATTTTGAAGTGAGAAAGAGAACCACAACATCATTCTACACAAGTCTAGCCCACTTGTTTAGAGTGTTAGCTTGATTTCGTTCACTTGATCGGATAAAGCTGCAAGCTTGGACAAAGCGGACTCCGGGTGGATCATCGGTGACCTCGAGGAGTTCAAGCGGAGCTATTACAAACCCCAAGTAGCCGAGGAGTCTAGCGTAGGGAGCTACAAAGGTTGTACTCTCTAAATCCTAGCATTTCTTACATATGATGATATGAAAAATTTGAAACCTTAATCGATTCTAGGAACGATCCGATGCATGTTAGCTTAGCACCCTAAAAATGCTTTCTTTGGTTCATGTGATGCTTCCAAACCCTTCATGAGGTGCCAGGCTAACCTTTCATTGGTATCAGAGCCGACCTAGAACATTAGGCGACTATTTTACGAAGTTAAAACTCCGATCGAACCGAAATACGGCATTTTAGAGTGCTCTCTGGAAATTTTTTAAAATTTGACATTTTTCAGAATTAAAAATATGTAAAAATAAAGCAGGAAAATCTAAGAATTACTGTAGAATTCGATGAAGTGAACTGTTCATATTGCCGCGGAAACGCGGCCGAAGCTTGCTTAGGCCGCGGTTCCGCGGCCATTTACATCCATCAATGGATAATTTTTATACAGTAATTCTTTATTATGCTTGTATATTTTTAATCTGAATTTTGTGCTGTTTTTTCTGGAGTTGGTTTTGGACTCGTCGATTCGATCGGAATTTTCATTTCGTGGCTTTTCCGGGTAAATTAGAAAGTAGTGAAGTGTTTGAACGAGTATCATTTGCTCACTTTTCACGGGGTTTAAATCCTTCGGAGGTTCGTGCAATTTGTTTGTGGTGGACCCTATAGAAGACAAAAAAAACCTTAACTCGATTATGTGACCGTCTTGAACTGCCTTTTGAACCTTAGGGTTTGGGGCAGTACGACGTGCCACATGTGAGGCGTTGGCTTGACCCTTCTATGGCTGGACCGCTACCGCTGTGTCACACTCCGGGTTTTTGAACTCCGCTCAAGTGTTGAGCTTTAGTGAATCTTGGGTATTTGATCGTTCGTTCGAAAACTTTAATACTGTCTAATTATCTGGAATGTGATGCAATGTGTGGAATTCATATTATAAGACATGAAATACGAGGTATGTGATACTTCGCATTTACGATGCCTAAAGAGAATGTGGATTCCAGATATTGCAGTTTTACACTTTCTTTTCTGTGACCGTAAGTGTAGTATGTATTTACCGATTGTCGTTGCTATACGTCGACGACAATCGGTGTATGCATACTTACTTACGTTGATGATATGAGATATTATGTGTTGCTGAGATATGATGTGCAGGATTGTCGCGATTGAATAGCCAGGGGGTTTTTATGTAAGATGAGAGCTTTATATTTTCATTCATGTAAATTCAAATGTAATGTAATATTCTTTTATTTGGGGCACTTCCGGGTTGAGGTTGTGTCACCAGTGTTCTATATTATTTACCTTTCCGCATTAGGATGGACCCAAGGAGGGGAGTATAGGTGACCGGGTTCTGGGGTTCAGTGGGAGGCCATCTCGAGGAGTCGAGACCGGGTCTCCTAAACTCCAGAATTGGTAGGGTCGCTTGCCGCTCTCGTAGGGGTCCAGGGTGTGGGCTTGGCTATTCATCGCGACTGTGGAATCCGTATTTTCTATTTTGGCTAAATACTAAATACGGACGTCCTAGTATATCCCACAATATATCTATGTTTATGCTGCGATATCTGTGATGTGATCATTAGATATGTTCTGTGATAGATACTTCATATAGTATATATGATATATTATATAGACGTTACTTATGTTATGCACCCGCACTAGCCCTGCCCTACTCTGTCGTTAGTTACCTAACCTAACGGTGCACGAGGGGACATCGAGGCGAATGTGGATGGCATAAGTGTACGTCGTATTTATCTGTGATGTTTAGGTGACTTAAATGATGGGACTTCATTAATGTGATTAATGAAAGAAAAGAAACCTAAAACACGTTGTAGAATCAAAATTTTAAAATGAAAGGGTAGCTACAGTTTTGCTTTGCATAGCGGTATATATGATATACCCTGCACCTTATTCGATGAGGAAAGGGCCGAGATCCCTTCACCGGGAGTGACCCCTTTAGCAATAACTGGCAGATGCTACAACACTCGGTTTGCTTTTGATTGCTTTTGGAGTTTTTCTTTGCACAGCGATATATATGATATATCCCGCACCTCATTCGACTAGGAAAGGGCCGACGATCCCTGCACCGGGAGTTACCCCTTTAGCAAAACTAGAAAAGCCTCAAAATCACTCCATTTCAAAAACTTCACTTGATTCTACAACGATATCAAGTTCATTACTCAATAGGTTTTCAGAAAAATCTGTCGTAGCCCTCCGTCATTTCAGATAAGAACTGTTTAGTATTCGTGCTGCGTTTGTTGGCCTTTGTCAAGGCGTAGTATGCGGTAGCTGAATAGTGCTTATCTGCTTGTGCATGTGATGCATATTGTTTCAGGGTAGTCGTACGACCTTGTTGGCCTTTGTCAAGGGTCGTGCGGGTGGGTTTGATTCAATCAAGAAATGACGGGTTGAACTTGAATAGCATCCTGTGATTTGTTGGCCTTTGTCAAGGTCATAGGACGCTAGGGGCAAAATATTATCGGGAATTTCAAATGTTGAAATTTGCAATGAGATTGCATACCTTCTATGAGATAGTTGGATCCCGATACCCACTGCGAGTAAGAGTTACTCCTGGGAGAGTTTTACACATTACAATTAGCCGATCAAGTAGGTGTCTAGAAAGGTGTCAACGGGGTTACGCCTCTGAAAAAATGAGGTTTACTTTAATTAGGTCCGTGCGAAAGCACGGGAAACCTCCCTCAAAGTACCGACACTGGCCTGGCTGAAAGATCGACGAAGTTGTAAGGTGTAATTAATCCCGGCTAGTCTTTCCTTTTAGGGTTTGAAGGAAGATTTGATAAAAACCAGAGGGAGCCATCCTGATTAGATAAGATAATAACCAATCTGATCTTGCACGAGCATACGCTAAAGTGTTTTCTTATCTCTCTCTCCAGGTAGCGACCATGTCATGCCCTAATCAAGATAATAATATGGATGTATTGACCGAACCCGCATGTTATACTGTGCTGGGGAACGTTGGTTCCGTTCTTTCTTATAAGAGTTATAGGACTGAACAGGATATAGGGGAATACAAGGATTCCCATGCCGCCCGATTGAAGAAAGTACATGTTGATGCATTTTCTTCGGGTGTGTTCGTTACAGAGAACTGTTTCTCCATTTGCCCTACGTCCTGGGTATTAGATACCGGGTCAGGATCCCATATATGTAATCAGTTACATGGGCTTAGGAAAGGTAGAGAACTTGGAGAAGGTGATAAAGACATTAGAGTTGGAAATGGTGCAATTGTTGCAGCTAAGACTGTCGGGGAATATCACCTTGTATTACCAACTGGTAATACATTGGTTCTGAACGAATGCTATTACATGCCGAACCTGATATGCAACATTATATCGGTTTCTTTGTTGAGTAAAGAGCGATATAATTTTGTATTACACGACAATGTTATGAACATTTTCCGTAACCAAAAGTTGGTTGGATCAGGCACGTTGTGCAATGGCATTTATGTTCTAAATCAATCAACAGTTCTGAGCATAACAAACACACACAAGAGGAAGAGTTCTGAACTGAACGAATCCTTCTTGTGGCATTGTAGACTGGGTCACATCAATGCGACATGACTAGCTAAGTTGCATAAGGATGGATATTTAAATCCGTTTGAATTTTCATCTTATGACACTTGCCAGTCATGTCTCAAAGGTAAGATGACCAAAACTCCGTTTACGGGACACGGAGAAAGAGTTGCCGAACTCTTAGGACTGATACATAGTGATGTATGCGGTCCTATGTCTACACATGCCAGGGATGGTTCTTCGTACTTCATTACATTCACTGACGATCTCTCTAGATTCGGATATGTGTTCCTGATGAAACACAAATCAGAAGCTTTTGAGAAATTTAGGGAATATAAACAAGAAGTTGAAAACCAAACCGGAAAAAGTATTAAAATCCTTCGATCTGATCGAGGAGGTGAATACTTGAGCAATGAATTCCTGGACATCCTAAAAGAGAATGGGATTCTCTCTCAGCTGACTCCTCCATATACACCATAGCACAACGGTGTATCAGAACGGAGGAACCGCACCCTATTAGATATGGTGCGCTCTATGATGAGCACAGCTGAGTTACCTATTTCCTTCTAGGGATATGTGCTGGAAACAGCAGCATACCTATTGAATCAAGTTCCAACTAAATCTGTACCTACCACGCCATATGAGATATGGAGTGGGAAGAGACCATGTCTTAAACGAGTTAAGATATGGGGTTGCCCGGCCTATGTCAAGAGGCAAAATCCGGACAAACTCGAGGCACGGTCAGTTCTATGCAAGTTTGTGAGATATCCCAAACATTCACATGGATATCTTTTCTACCATACAGAGGAACAAAAAGTGTTTGTTTCTCGACATGCCACCTTTTTGGAAAAGGAATTTCTTGCAAAAGAAATTAGTGGCGATAAGGTAGAACTGGAAGAAATTCCGGCTACACAAACTCAAACTGAAGATTTAGTGGAACCAGAGGATTTAGTAGCTCCCAACGAACCTCAGCCTCTCCGCCGATCTAGTAGGGTTCCTCGCCAACCTGAGAGATACTAAAGTTTTCTCATGGATGGTGGGAGCGAGGATTGCATCATGGAGGATGATGACCCAACTAGCTTCGAGCAGGCCATCACGAGTAGGGACTCAGTGAAATGGCTGGATGCAATGCTGTCCGAGATGGAATCCATGTACACCAACAAAGTATGGACTTTGGATGTTGCTCCTGAAGGGGTAAAACCCATTGGGAGCAAGTGGATCTTCAAGAAAAAACTTGGTGTAGATGGGAAAGTGGAGACTTTCAAAGCTAGACTTGTTGCAATGGGTTTTCGTCAAAGACCAGGTGTGGACTATGACGAAACCTTTTCTCCAGTGGCTATGCTTAAATCCATCCGGATCATGCTTGCCATCGCTGCATATCATGACTACGAAATCTGGCAAATGGATGTTAAGACCGCCTTTCTAAACGGTGATTTAGAAGAGTGCGTGTACATGACTCAGCCAGAGGGCTTCGTAGACAGTGGGAGCAGCGGGAAGGTGTGCAAGCTGCTTAAATCCATTTATGGATTAAAGCAAGCATCGCGGAGCTGGAACATCTGCTTTGACGTCGTTATCAAAGAGTTTGATTTCGTCAAAAACCCAGATGAACCTTGTATTTACAAGAAGGTAGCAGAGAGTAAGGTTGTCTTCGTCGTATTGTACGTGGACGACATACTCTTGATAGGAAATGATATTCTTATGCTGCAATCGGTCAAGCTCTTCTTATCACAAAGATTCTCAATGAAAGATCTTGGTGATGCCTCCTGCATATTGGGAATTAGGATCTATAGAGATAGATCCAAACGGATACTGGGATTGTCCCAATCCAGGTACATTGACACCATACTAAAGCGGTTTAGTATGGAAGAATCCAAGCGTGGGAACTTGCCCACGATCTCTGGAGTCACTCTCTCCAAAGAGATGTCTCCCAAGACTGATTTGGAGAGAGCTCGCATGCAAGGGATACCCTATGCTTCGGCTGTAGGCTCTATCATGTACGCGATGCTATGTACCAGACGCGATGTTGTATACTCACTGAGTGTAGTGAGCAGGTATAAAGCTGATCCTGGAAAGAGTCACTGGACAGCTGTGAAGAGCATTCTCAAGTACTTACGAAGGACTAAAGAGATGCTCTTGGTGTATGGTAACGGAGAACTCCAAGTGGAGTCCTTTACCGATTCGAGTTTCCAGAGTGATAAGGACGACTCTAAGTCGCAGTCGGGATTTGTCTTTACCCTTTACGGAGGGGCGGTTAGCTGGAAGTGTTCCAAGCAGGAAACCGTGGCAGACTCGACGATGGAGGCTGAATACATCGCTGCCAACGATGCTGCTAAAGAGGCTGTTTGGATCAAGAAGTTCATTACTGAACTTGGAGTGGTTCCATCCATTGAGCATCCAATACCTTTTTATTGCGATAACAATGGAGCGTTGGCATTGGCCAAGGAACCCAGGTCCCATCAGCGATCCAGGCATATTCTGAGGCGGTATCACCTCATCCGGGAGATAGTTGATCGCCGGGAGATCAAGGTCAGGAGGGTTGACACGAAGAACAACACGGCGGATCCACTCACGAAGGCCATTCCCCAGATACAGTTTGAGAGACTCTTCGGGATGCTCGGTATGCGATACTACAGCAGCTGGCCCTAGTGCAAGTGGGAGATTGTTAGTTGTATGTATGCCCTAGAGGCCAGTATTGTACAGATGATGTATATTATTGGATGCTTGGTCATATATAGAGATGACTTTCTTGCTCGATATGATAGTATGCTATCTGGTTGCTCTTTATCTTAACATGTACACTAGTCTCTTCATACTGTCTTATAGTTACATGTTGGTAAAGCCCTTAGGATGTGTACTTGACTACCTGGACTATGATGCAGATCATACTAGTGGGGACATGGTAGTCCATAAGTACATCCTTCAAGGTCCCTAGTCATAGGTGTATCGAGACGGGGCATCGGTATACCAGTGTAGACTAGCATATACGCTTCTCGACCCATGAGATGGGCGATGGATGATCCCATATCCATTGGTGTTTGACATCAGAGATGGTATACAGGTGCTCAATGGATACTGGGTACACTGGACGGACTCGCCGAGAACTACCGGATGGTATTATACCTCACGTCAGATGGCAGTTCTCAGGTGACACTTGTGCAGGTTAGTCTGTAGACCCGAAATCGTCATAGAGTCTTGTGTGATTCTCACTGTGCTTTGATCTCCACCTTACCACGTCCATCAGGGCGTGCAAAACGGTGGTTTTTGGGTACAGTCCCGAGTCACATGGAGGCAATGAGCGATAGGAGGGGTTTCGTCTCTCCTGGTATTGGGGGTTGATGTTACGCTGAGCTCGATTGGCCGTAACAGGGAAGTCCCTGGCCAGGGCTGTTTCAGAGATTTGCTGGTAAGTGTTACCAGTAGTTTCTCGACCCGTTATGAGCCTCACATCGGCACGACTTATCGGTTATTGGGGTCTGACGTTTACCACCCCTAGACTTGATATGCGACATATCAGACGAGGAGACCGGACTGTACGGGAAGTGTTGCCGGATGGCTCGACGGGAGTTGTAGCAGGTTCGCTTGTTCTCTTCCGATCGCTCAATACCCGGGTGGCCGTTACGTTTAGCTGACCGCTTGCGGCTTGGGGGTGCTTGATATGATCATCACCCACTACCGGCGTATTGACGAGTCTCAGAGTCCCACAATGGAGTTTCCTAGTCCAGGCGAAACGTTGTGTTGCGCGTATGCGATATGCGCATGGACCCGATTAAAATGCGCGTATGGGATACCGTATATTGATCGGGCGGCTTGCTTTTGGTAGGGGTCATATGTGATATGGCCGGATTGATAAATCAAGTGTTGATTTATCATTTAACCATTAGCTTCTCACTTGAAATCCTTTCTTGAGTTAGTTGGATGTATGCATGCATGTATGCCTTCTTTTTGATTCATGCACATATGGATGTTCATATACACATACATACATACATACATACATACATACATACATCTTTCATGGTTGTATATATGTGAAAATGGTGGCAATATAAGACTCACACCATGGTTTTATTTATGAATTATTATTGTATTTATATTAAAACATAAAAGGAAAGAAAAGGTTCATTATTGATTTGTTCTACACTCTTCTTTTGACCTAACCATTCTCACCCACCATTTAACCTTTGGTTAAGTTTCCTTTTGTGTTTTAACTCTAGTACAATAATGATTCAACCATGGTTTGAGATGATAGATTGAAAATATATATTGATATATTTTTCCCTTTTAAAAATAGAGTTGAACTTATCATCTTCTTTCAAAAAGCCATCATCTTCATCAACCTCTCTCTTTTGTTCTCTAGTTCTTAGTAGTGAGCAATATACTCATCAAGATTGGATTTTGAAGTGAGAAAGAGAACCACAACACCATTCTACACAAGTCTAGCCCACTTGTTTAGAGTGTTAGCTTGATTTCGTTCACTTGATCGGATAAAGTTGCAAGCTTGGACAAAGCGGACTCTGGGTGGATCATCGGTGACCTAGAGGAGTTCAAGCGGACCTATTACAAACCCCAAGTAGCCGAGGAGTCTAGCGTAGGGAGCTACAATGGTTGTACTCTCTAAACCCTAGCATTTCTTACATATGATGATATGAAAAATTTGAAACCCTAATCGATTCTAGGAACGATCCGATGCATGTTAGCTTAGCACCCTAAAAATGCTTTCTTTGGTTCATGTGATGCTTCCAAACCCTTCATGAGGTGCCAGGCTAACCTTTCAGATGACCCAACTAGTTTCAGGCTGGCCATCAGGAGTAGGACTCTGTAAGAATGGCTGGATGCTTATCGATCTGAGATGGAATCCTTATACACCAACAAAGTATGGACTTAGGTTGCTTTATCTGAAGGGTTAAATTCCCATCAGGAGCAAGTATATCTTGAGAAGATTACTTGGCGTACATGGAAAAGTTGAGACTTTCAAAGCTAGACTCGTTAAAGGTTTGCATCATAGACCAGTTGTGGCTAATGATGAAACCTTTTCTGTGGCCTATGCTTAAGTCCATCCAGATCTTACTTGCCACTGCTACATACCATAACTACGATATCTGGCGGTTGGGTGTCATGACTGCTTTTCTAAATAATGATTTAGAAGACAGAGTCTATAAGTACACAGTCAGAGGGCTTCGTAGACAGTGGGAGCAGCGGAAACGTGTGCAAGATGTTTTATGTGATAAAGCAGGCATCGCGGAGTTGAAACATCTGTTTTGATGAGTTAGTCAAAGAGTTTGACATCATCAAAATGGTAGATGAACCTTGTATATACAAAAAGGTAGTAGGGAGTATACTGGTGATCCTCGTAGAGTACGTGGATGACATACTCTTGATAGGGAAGGAGTTTCCTATGCTACACTCGGTCAATCTCCGCTTATCACAAGGATTCTCCATATAGGATCAAAGTGATACCTACTAAATCCTGGGTTTTGGATCTATGAGATAGGTCTAATTGGATGTTAGGATACTCACTAGTTGTAGTGAGATGGTATCAATCGATCCTGGGAAGAATCACTGGAAAGGTTCCAGGGTGATAAAGACGACTGAATGTCAGTCGCAGGCATTGTCTTTACCCTCAGCGAAAGGACGGTATGTTGGAGAGTTCCAAACTAGATACCGTGGCATACTAGACATTAAAGGCTGGATACATCGCTACCAAAGATGCTACCAAAAAGGCAATCTGGGTGTATATTAGTTCATGAGATGAACTTCGTTCCTCCCATTGTGTGACAATGGAGTTGTGGCTTACGCCTAGGAACTCCCGTCCCATCAGTGAACCAGACATATTCTTAGGCAGTATCACCTAATCGTGGAGATGGTTGATCTCCAAGGGATCGAGGTTAGGAGAGTAGACTAAGAGGACAACACGGCGGATCCACTCACAAAGGCCTTTTCCCAGAGAGAGACTTTTATGGGATGGTTGAGTATGAGATACTACAACCACTGCTATCAGATGGCCCTAGTGCAAGTGGGAGATTGTTAGTTATATGTATGCCCTAGAGGCCATTACTATACATAGGATGTATATTGTAGTGGATGCTTGGACATATATAGGGATGTCTTTCTTGCTCGATATGATAGTATACTATATGATTACTCTTTACCTTAACGTGTACACTGATTGTCTCTCTTTTACATGTTGGTAAAGCCCTTAGGATGTGTACTTGACTACCTGGACTATGATGCGGATCATACTAGGGGGACGTGGTAGTCCATAAGTACATCCTTCAAAGTCCCTAGTCGTGGGTTTATCGAGATGGGGCATCGATATACCAGAGTAGACTAGCGTGTAGCTTCTCGACCCATACAGATGGGCGATGGATGATCCCATATCCATTGGTGTTTGACATCAGAGATGATATACGGGTGCTCAGTAGAGACTGGGTACACTGGACGGACTCGCCGAGAACTCCCAGATGGTGTTATACCTTACGTCAGATGGCAGTTCTCTGGTGACACTGGTACAGGTTAGTCTGTAGACCCGAGATCGTCATAGAGTTTTGTGTGATTCCCACTGTGCTTTGATTTCCATCATACCACGTCCAAGAGGGCGTGCAAAAAGGTGGCTTTTGGGTACAGTCCCGAATCACATGGAGGCAATGAGCGATAGGAGGGGTTTCGTCTCTCCCGGTATAGGGAGTTGATGTTGCGCAGTGCTCGATTGGCTATAACAGGAAGTCCTTGGCCAAGGCTGCTTTAAAGATTTACTGGTAAGTGTTACCAGTAGTTTCTCGACCCATTATGAGCCTCATATCGACACGACTTATCGAGTTATTGGGGTCTGACGTTTACCACCCCTAGACAAGATATGCGACATATCAGACGAACAGACCGGACTGTACGGTAGTGTTACTCGTTGGATTCACTGGAGTGTGAGCGGGCTTGCTCGTTGATCTTCTGATCGCTCAATACCCGGGTGGCCATTACGTTCAGCAGACCGCTTGCGGCTTGTGGGTGTTTGATATGATCATCACCTGCTGCCGGCATATTGACGAGTCTTTAGAGTCCTACACAGGGGTTTCCTGGCTCAAGCGAAATGAAATAGGAGCGCATATGAGATATGTGCGGGACCGAGAATAATACCAGTATGTGATACTGTATTCTATTCTCGCGATTTGTGACATTGATCCGTTGTATACGATATAGCCGGGTTATCGGATCAAGTGTTGATTCGATAAGTTGTTACTATTGATATTAGTCGGTTATATGCGATATGACCGGATCGTTAAATCAAGTGTTGATTTAATGATTTAATGTATAATTATATATTTGATATATTACTTTACATTAACCAGTATTGGTTCACTTAAGATTGATTTTCTCACTTGAATGTGCACATTGTTTATATGTGATATATGCAAGTGTACATGTTTGTATCATGCTTGATGATACAAACAAGTTGTGTGTATGAGACTTGAACCAACTGAAGGTTAAATTAGGGTTTACTATTTTCCTAGCAAATAACAAAAGAATTGAGACTTTGGTCAAAGTTATCAAGCTTCATGAAGCTTGATAAGCATTGACAAAGTCAACCCTTTTGTCATTTGTGTAGGATATTAGTTAACCCAACCTTTAACCTAATGGTTTAGTTAATTCTCTACATGAGTTAAGCATGAGGGCTTAAATCAACCATGGTGCCATTATTTGTTGGATAAGTTTTTATTTGGATATAAATTTTTTTTCTTCTTCTTCATCTTCATCAAGCTTGAAAAAGCTTGCTAGCTCCAATAGCATCATGAGAAAAAGAGTGAGAAATCCAGTTCTAAAGTGAACCCACTTCCTATTTCTTCATCCTCTACCACTTGCCATGTAGTATAGGGTGTTCTCTTCACAAAGTTTTCGACCTAGTGAAGGAATAGCTTGAGTTTGAGTCATCCCGACGTAGATCATCTTCGGCCTCGAAGTCAATGACCTAGCCCGATCATTTCTCCGATGAAACCATCGCAAGAGTCCAGGATCCGATGATCGCAGCGGAGGGACGTCAATACGGAGCTAAAGAAGTGGAGGACCGGATATACAAAGGTTGTAATCCCTTTCACTTAGTAGCAAAGTCGTTTGCTTGCATGTTCTTTCGCCTAACTTCTAGTTAACGATCTAGTTTAGGGTTTCTCGGCACCGGAAAAATTTTGTTTGGCATGGTTGATGCCTTGTGGAATCTCTTGAGTGTGCCTAGTAACCCTACACATGAAGCCTATCAGTAACACTACCGTACAGTCCGGTCTGTTCGTCTGATATGTCGCATATCATGTCTAGGGGTGGTAAACGTCAGTCCCCAGTAACGTGATAAGTCATGCCGATATCTGTCCTATAACGGTTCGAGAAACTACTGATAACACTTATCAGTAAATCTCGGCGGCAACCTTAGCCTGGGACTTCCAGTTATAGCTAATCAAGCATAGCGAACCATCAACCCCCAATACCGGGAGAGTTGAAACCCTCCTATCGGTCATTGCCTCCATGTGACTCGGGACTGTACCCAAAATCCACCTGTTTGCACTACTCCTTTGAGCCGTGGTAGGGAGGAAATCAAAGCACAGTGAGAGCCATACATGACTCTATGACGATGTAACGTTTTAGAAATTGTTATGCGAATTTTCCGTTATTAGGTAAAATATATTGCGTTTTTCCGTAAAACCCTGATGTGAACTTTTTTTTCAGTATAGACTTAACAGCACCTAGTTTAACTAGGAAATTGCTAGTTTGCGGTTTTTAGTCGTCGCTTGAAAATTTTAGTTCACTTTAATATTTTTCCTTAATTAAAATATTATTATAAGCTTTTAATTATGCACTTTATTAGACGAAATTACAAATTTGATTGGGTTAATTATGCTAAAGTGAGTCTATGCTAACTTAATCACAAGATTAAGCATTAATCCATCCATGCAAAATATCCTACAAATGTCTAGATATTTTTTGATTTAATTAAAATTTTAATTAGAAAAATAAAAGATTAAGAGGTGGCTTTGGATGGGAGGTGCATTAATGGGCATTAATTGAGGTTTTATGCTAGAAATTTCCACACATTTCAACAAACCTTTATCTTTTCCTTCTTGTGGCCGAACTTCCCCCCTGCTGCCCTCTCTCTCATCTCACCTCTTTTGCACTTCTTCAAGCTTCTAAAAATCATCAAAAATCACCAAATAATCCCACAAACTCAAATACAAATCCATACCCATATTTCTTTATCCCTAACCTAGCTTGATTCATGAGGAAAGATAGCATTTTGGAGGGTATTTTGTGAATCTAGTGGAGGTATAAAATCCTAACCCTACACTTTAATTGTTGTTTAAATCATTAAGCTAGCTTATTAGATGTTTAATATAGCTTTAAATTGCATGTTTAGAGATTCATGTAAAAGTAGTGAAGATCAAGTTAGGGTTTGATTTGTTTAAAATGGTTAATGGAGAAGTGTGGAATTTGACAATTTAACCTAGTTGTGAGAATGCTATTTGTTATTTTTTCCTAATTGGCTAATTAAGATTAAGTGCAAACTAAACATTTAGAAAATCTTGTATGGATAAGATTAAAATTCTACTAAGGGTTTGTGTGGTTTAATCAAGCTTTTAGTGATGATTGTGATCGTTAGAATGGTTTAAACTACTAGATATGAGCTAAAATGTTTAAAAGTTGCTTACTAGGTTTTCGGATAAATTAGGCATGGGTTTCTATTGACATTGCGATGTTATATTTATTAGATTCCAAGATATATATTGTGTTGTGTTTGTAAAATTTAGGATCACGGGCAGGGATTTTGGAAGCTGTGAAGAAAGGGAAGCAGGTGGTCGGATTTACTTAGCTCGAGGTCATCGGTCAGTAGATTTAACATCTACAAGGGAATCGCCCGCATGGCATTATGCATCTGGGCTGGATTATATGACATGATTATTAGTTATAAGTATTGCACACATAGAGATTGTGCATGAACTTCATTTCATATTATTACTTGTTGTGCTGGGACTTGTACCCATTGGACACTGCACTATTATTGACGGTTCATGTTGCACGAGCACAAATTGTATGCTACACCCACACCGTCGATAACTGCCATGACGGGCACAACACCCATACATACGTGATATTGTATTGATTAGGGACTTTGAGACATGATCCTTATTTCTATTGTGCATATGAGATATAGCATACCTATACCTGGAGGGTATTGCATCATTATTGACATGTATATACACATACCTAGACATAGCTACACCTATACCTTGAGGGTATTGCATCATTATTGACATGTATATACACATACCTTGCTATGCTATAGCTACACATATACTTGAAGGGTATTGCATCTTATTCTTTACTTGATGTTTTCTGGATTTGAGGACCGTGGTATTTCATGAAATTATGCATTGTTTGAAAAACCCGGTTTCTCTTGATATGATATTTCAGTGCGTCCACCATGAGTTTTCTCGGTTCTGAGATTTTCATATGATACCCGATTCGAGGAGCGGATATGCACCGTCTGCGGGTACATGGTAGACCTGGTATGGTTCCCTAGGGCAAGATATGATTTTTCGTAGTATAGACGATGAGCCTGGCTGGCAGGGCTAGTACCTACCGGTGATAGTATTTGGATTCGGCGGTTATCATTAGGATCCCGACCGGAGTCATGAGATGTACGGACATGACATCAGGGCTAGTCGTGGTGACGGCGCCTGACAGATGAGTATTTACGTGTCGATACTGGACACTATTTTTAATGATGTTTTGAGTGTCGATGTTGGACACTCAGGTTCCATGATTTTGATGTGTCGTTGAGGGACACACACACACACACACACACACATATATATATATACAAAGTCATGGTTTTCATGATGTTTTTGGGTGTCGATGTTGGACCTTCAGGTTCCATGAGACTTACAGGATTGAGGGCCGATCTGAGGATGCGGTGCCTATGGTATTGGGATTTGGAGTGTCATTGATGGACGCTAGTTTCTCCACGATGAGGATTCCGTGTTGATGATATGTTTTATCCCATACTCAGCATTTATTTGATATGCATTGCTTCATGTATTAGTAGTACTGGATAGAGTACGTTTCATGACTGTTGCATATACATATTGCAATTTATTGCTATCAGCTTGCATGTGATAGATATCGCAGTACGTGCATACTTGCGGTTACCTGCATATGTTATTTACTATTCACGAGTTCGCAACTCACCCTCATTGTGCCCCAGAGTTTTGCAGGTAGCCCCTCAGAGCAGTCGCGGAAGGGCTTCTTCCTATCGCATCATCTTTTGCTGCGGATATCGCTTCGGCTGACTGTAAGCAGTTTTTCTATAGGTGGATTTCGCGGTTATCCATTTATGTACATTGTATATCTTGTTGTATCTAGTACTCTCCATCTACCACTTTCATGTGTTGACTTAGAGACGAGATGTGAGGACGATATTGTATATTATTGCGACTCAGGATGTCTTTTATGCAGTTTTATTTATATCGTCTTTTATTTCTTCGCTACGGCGTAGTATATCTGTTGTAGTGGTTGTTTCCGCCTTTGGGCGTGGATTTTCTCCCGTTAGGGATGCTTTACTTATATCTTTGTATGTACCCATTTTTGGGGCTTGTTTTTACAAAGGAGGTGCTGCCAAAATTTTTAAGAAGGTGAATTTGGACTTTAAAGAATTTGTACTTGAGATTTTCAAAAGTTTTAGCAATGTTCTTATCACTTACTATTTTTGATGGTTTAGATTGTTGGATTTTCGGCTTACTTAAATTGCGTTACGCCTGTAGACGTTACGTGGTTTAAGGGCCGTCACGTGCCAAATTTCGGGTCGTGACAAACGATCTCGGGTCTACAGACTAACCTGTACCGGTGTCACCAAAGTACTGCTATCTGACGGTTGGTATACTACCACATAGGAGTCCTCGGCGAGTCCTGTTCTGTGTACCCATTCTCCAATGAGCACATGTGTACAATCTTTGATGTCATACACCAATGTTTGTGGGATCAACCATCGCCCTCTAAGGGACAAAAAACGTACACACTAGTCTACACTGGAATATCAATGCCCTGGTCTCGATATTCCCACGACTAGGAACTGATTAAAGGATGTACTTATGGACCATCCTGGCCCCACTAGTATGATCTCATCATAATCCTGGTAGTCAAGTACATATCCTAAGGGCTTTATCAACATGTGAGAGCAAGACAGTAAAGAATACCAGTCAACATGTTAAGATAAAGAGTAACCAGATAGCATACTATTATGTCGAGCAAGAAAGTCCTATGTGTGTGTGTGTGTGTGTGTGTCCAAGCATCAACTATAATATACATCACATGTACAATAATGGCCTCTACGGCATACATATAACTAACATGGCCTTGGTGAGTGGATCTGCTGTGTTATCCTCTGTGTCAACTCTCCTAACCTCGATCTCCCAAAGATCAACTATTTCCCTGATCATGTGATACTGTCTAAGAATATGTATGTATCACTGACGGGACCGAGGTTCCTAGGCCAAAGCCACGGCTCCATTGTCATCCCAATATACAGGTATTGGATGATCAATGGTAGGAACCTAGTTCATCTCATGAACTCTATTCATCCAGACAACCTCTTTGGAAGCATCGTTGGTAGTGATGTAGCCTCTATCAACGAGTCTGCTACGGTATATAGCTTGGAACCCTTCCAACATACCGTCCCTCCACTGAGGGTGAAGATAAAACCTGAGACTTACTTTCAGTCATCCTTATCACTCTGGAAGCTCGAATCAGTAAAGACTCCATCTGGACTTCACCGTTACCATACACCAAGAACATCTCTTTAGTCCTTCTCAAGCACTTAAGAATGTTCTTCACAGCTATCCAGTGGTTTTCCCAAAGATCTTTTCGATACTAACTTACTACACCTAGTGAGTGTAGGGTGTTTTTCGTCACCCCATTGAGATGGGAATACGCGCGCGCTTGTCAGGCGTACTACAGATTCCCCCTGCCTAGGGTAGGCCGGGGTTTAATGATTATGGGGATCCGAATCTCCGGCAGCCACGGACTAAGCTGCCGTTAATTACCCTTCGCCTTTGAAGCGAGGGAACCTCCGATTAACGGGTTAAACTGGTCATGCGAACTCGATGTGCAGTGTACGTGTATTGTGTTTTGAAGGGGGTTTTGGATATATCGGGAGCCACGCAGAGTTTTTACGGGGGTCCCGCTACCCGGATAGTGGGCTAGGGGTCAAGGGGCTAGCAGCCACCTTGCGGGGTGCGGGGCAGCGCCTCGTTAGAAATTTTTTTCTAACAGGGACAGTGTCGTGGAGTATGTGTGTATGTACATATGTATAAATATACATGTATATATATATAAAAAGGGGAAAAGACATCCAAAGGATGCGTGGGGAAGCACCTTGGGCGTTGGGCGCCTAGGTGCTGTGCGCTAAGGCGCTAGAGTGCCACGTGTCGGCACGTGGATGCTCTGCGCTTGAGCGTTGGGCGCTTGAGCGCAAGCGCGCCACGTGTCGGCACATGAGCATTTTGTGCTTCAGTGCCTGACGCTCGAGCGCAAGAGCGCCACGTGTCGGCACGGGGGCGACTTGCGCTCGAGCGCAAGCGCGCCACGTGTCGGCACGGGGCGACTTGCGCTTAAGCGCAAGCACGCCACGTGTCGGCACGTGAGCATTTTGTGCTTCAGTGCCTGACGCTCGAGCGCAAGCGCGCCACGTGTCAGCACGGGGGCGACTTGCGCTCGAGCGCTTTCCCTTGAGCGCAAGCACGCCAAGTGTTGGCACCGGGGCGACTTGCGCTCGAGCGCAAGCGCGCCACGTGTCGGCACGTGGCCACTTTGCGCTCGAGCGCTGAGCGCTTGAGCGCAAGCCATGTGTCGGCACGCGGGCGCTCTGCGCTTGAGCGCCAGCGAGAAAAAGAGGCTTTTAGCCAAAAAAAAATTTCTCGGAAGAGAAATCAGAGAGAAGTTGGACTCCTGAGTGTGTGTGTGTTTTTTTTTCGGTTTAGTGAACGATGTTCTTCTTCTTCCTCCTCTGTTAGCTGGATCTTGAAGATCAATAGATATGGGATTTCTAAAAATCTCTTCTTTTTGATATCTAATAGAAGATTTGAGTTCCCCTTTATGGGTTTTGTGGTGAAAAACTAATTTGTTTTATAAAAAGAAGAGTAAAACTCATGATTCAATTCAGGAGAAAAAGGAAGGTTTTGGAACCTTGAAGAAGGAGAAAAGATCTCAGATCTGAAAAATTTTAAGAGAGAGAGAAAAGTTTTTGGGATTTTTTTCATTATCTTTGCCTTTATAGGCCATACACTTTACACATAGCCCCTTGGGCTTCACAAAATGGCATTTTGCCTATCCCATGGCTGATGTGCCATTTTTTTTGCACATAAGCCATGGGCGTTACAAAAATATGGCTTTATGCCTATTTTTCTTACATTTATCCATGAAATAAAATAAAAGAAATACAACAAAATTGTTTATTACAAAATTTTTATCTTGGCGTGGGGGGAGGCCAGCCGCTTCCTGTTCGGGCTCGACCCGGGCATGGGCCCACGGGATCTAGGCTTGGGCCCACTTGGCTTGGGGTTGACTTTGATTTTGACTTGGTCAACCGGGGTGTAAATTTTTACCCCAACAAATTGCCCCACATCAATAAATGCACACCACATATGTAGGTCGTGTGCATGAAATTGATGGATCTTCTTTCACGTGGAGGCGACTTGATTCGGTTCCCACCTTTTGGGAAGCTGGCACTGCCCTTTTTATGACATGGACGGTCGATGCGGCCCTTTTTGCGACTTGGACGGTTGGTTCTGCCCTTTTTGCGACTTGGACGGTCGGTGCTGCCCTTTTAGCGACGTGGACGGTCGATGCTGCCCTTTTTGCGACTTGGACGGTCGGTGCTGCCCTTTTTGCGATGTGGACGGTCGGTTCTACCCTTTTTGCGACTTGGACGGTCGGTGCTGCCCTTTTAGAGACGTGGACGGTCGGTTTTGCCCTTTTTGCGACTTGGACGGTCGATGCTGCCCTTTTAGCGACGTGGACGGTCGGTGCTGCCCTTATAGGGACGTGGACGGTCGGTTCTGCCCTTTTTGCGACTTGGACGGTCGGTGTTGCCCTTTTAGCGACGTGGACGGTCGATGCTGCACTTTTTACGACTTGGACGGTCGATTCAGCCCTTTTTGCGACTTGGACGGTCGGTGCTGCCCTTTTAGCGACGTGGACGGTCGGTTCTGCCCTTTTGAGACTTGGACGGTCGGTGCTGCCCTTTTTGCGACTTGGACGGTCAATGCTGCCCATTTTGTGACTTGGACGGTCGATTCTGCCCTTTTTGCGACTTGAACGGTCGGTGCTTGATTTGACTTGCTCTGCTTCTTGCAGTGTCAGGGGTAGACTTGACTTGCTCCGCTTCTTGCGGTGTCGAGATTGGATTCTGACTTGCTCCGCTTTCTGCGGTGTCGAAGTGGAAGTTGACTTGTTGATTTTGATTTGGGTTGACATCAGAATCGCTATACTGGAATATGGTACCAGGAGCGAATAATCATCTGTCATTGAGAGGATTTTGGGATTTTGGTTTTTGTTTGGCATCTGCATTGCTGCACTGGAATAATGCCAAGAGCAACTCATCATTTGCCCCGGGAGGATTTGGGAATTGGTTTTTTTATTATTATTATTTTAATTTATTTTTTTGGTGGGACTTTGAATGTGGTCTCACCGGTAGGACTTGAAACAGGTTGGGATTGTTTTACGCCCATGGATTGTATACGGTTTTGCAGGATGTTTGATCCAGACCGTAGGGCCGGAAAAATTTCGATACTTTGTCGGCGTCTGCATCGCTGCAATGGAATATGGTACCAGGAGCGACTCATCATTCGCCGTTGGGGTATGGGATTTGGAATTTTGTTGGCGTCTGCATCGCTGCACTGGAATATGGTACTAGAAACGACTCATCATTCGCCATTTAGGGATTGGGGAGCAATGGCTTAGGAGACAGGTTTAGATCCCTATCGCCTAAGGCTTTTCAATTTTATGGGCCGTGAGGGTCCCATAAAAGCATTTTCTCCTCACAAGTCGTAAGGATCCCGCAGGTGTATTTTCTCCTTAGGAGTCGTGAGGACTCCTAAGTGTGTCTTTCCTTTATGAGTCGTAAGGATCCCGCAAAGGTTTGTTCTCCTCATATATCGTGAGGACACATGAGTAGGTCTTATCAATGGAGCATCATTCCCAAAGCGGAGACCGGCCGCGTAACTGGTGATTACGGTGGGGCATGGGTATGATGAGAATTATTTGAGCCTGTGGATTGTATACAATGGTCAACTTGGGGACCCACCGTAGGGCCGGGAGAATTTTTAGAAATTGGATTTTGGTTGGCGTCTGCATCGCTGCACTGGAATGTGGTACCAGGAGCAACTCATCATTTGCCTTGGGAGGACTTGGGATTTGGGTTTTTGGTCGGCATCAGCACCGCTAACACTGAAGCGAAATGCCAGGGGCGACTCATCATTTGTCGTTGCCCGTTGGGGAACGATGGCTTAGGAGACAGGTTTGGGTCCCTATCACCCAAGGCTTTTCAATTTTATGGGACGTGAGGTTCCCATAAAAGCATTTTCTCCCTACGATTCGTAAGGATCCCGCAGGTGTATTTTCTCCTTAGGAATCGTGAGGATTCCTAAGCGTGTTGCTCCTTTGTGAGTCGTAAGGATCTCACGCAGGGTTTTCTCCTCACAAGGTCGAGAGGACTTTGCGAGTGTATTCCGTCTCTTTTCACAAGTTTTCACCCTTTCGGGTTTTCACAGACTCGCCGGTAGTCCTGCTGTTTTTACTCACGGAGCCCTTTCGGGTTTTCATCCGTGCCCGTTTTGCTTGTGAACATACCGTTTAATTAAAAAAAATTCCTTTCTTTTTTTTCCTTTTTTTCTTTTTTTTTTGCCGCTGGTGGGACTTTAAAAGTAGTCTCACCGGCAGGATTTGGGAGAGATAGGGGTCATTTACGCCCGTGGATTGTATACGGTTTTGCAGGATGTATGATCCAGACCGTAGGGCTGATGTGCTCAATTCGCCTGCTACTTGGAGCATTCACGTGTAGTATTTCTTGAGATATCGGCCATTGATGGGTGGCATGGGCCTTTCTTCCTCGGCACTTATTAGTTGGTAGGATCCTCCATCGAACACTTTCTCGATGACGTATGGTCCTTCCCAGTTTGGCTCGAATTTTCCCTTGGCATGTCGATTGGGGATGATCGGTCTTTTGAGGACTAACACTAATTCACCTTTCTTCAAAGCGCGGAGACGGGTTATCTTGTCATAGGCCCGTGACATTTGGGCTCGGTATAGCTCCAGATTTTATTGTACCGCGAGTCTCTTTTCTTCGAGGGCATCAAGCTCTTCAAGTCGAAGAAGCACGTTTTCCTCCTCCGTCAACTCGTGCTGAACGGCCATTCTTAAGCTTGAAACTTCAACTTCGAGGGGGAGGACCGCCTCCATTCCGAAGAGCAATGAGTATGGAGTGGACTGTGTTGGAGTACGGTGCGTGGTACGATTTGCCAACAATGCCTCGTGAAGTTTGAGATTCCGGTCTCTCTTGTTGGCTGAAGCATTTTTCCTCAAGAGCTTGCATAGAGTCTTATTGAAGGCTTCGGCTAGCCCATTGGCTCTTGGATTATAGATGGAGGAATATCCCTAGTCTATCTTGTGCTGAGTAGAGAACCTTGAGACATTGAAGCTCTTGAAAGAAGGCCCATTGTCAGAAATGATTCTTCTTGGTATACCGAAGCGGTATAGAATATTATGCTGGAAGAATATCAGAAAATCATTTGTTTTGACTTCTTTTAGTGGGACAACTTCAGCCCATCTGGAGAAGTAGTCTGTCGCGGCCAATATGAACCGGTGGCCTTTGGATGACAGAGGATTAATTGGGCCAACAATGTCGGTGCCCCAGACTTCGAAGGGCCATGGCGCCACCGTAGGATGCAACGGATTGGGATGCTTGTGAATGAAATCACAATGGATTTGGCAGATCTGACATTTCTTTGCATACTCTCCGCAATCCTATATCATGGTGGGCCAGTAATACCCAAGCCGTTTGATTTGAAGTCGCATCTTGGGGCCAGATTGGTGAGCACCGCAAACGCCCGAGTGAACATCTTTCATGACCTTTTGGGCTTCGGCCAATGACAGACACCTGAGCCAGAGTTGGTCATATGACCTGCGGTATAACATGTCATTTACAAACACGTATCGGAGAGCTCTTTTCTTCGGCTGAATCCTCGCAGATTTTTCTTCGGGCAGCTTGTCGTATCGGAGGTACTCTATGAAGGGTTCTCTCCAATCGGGCTCGTCTTGGATGATCGAAGCTTCTTCCGCATGTCTTCTCTTCTGTTCTGCGCTTTCCTCTTCTCGTAGAGAGACTGGGGGTAGAATTTGCCGGCTCCTGACTGTGATCAGAATTTCGTCCATGTCAGGACCAGCCAGCTCCTTGGCCAGGCGAGCAAGTACATCAGCCTTTCCGTTCAACGCTCTAGGGACTCTCGTTGGTTCAATATGAGTGAACCGTTTCATGAGTTCCACCACTCGGCCTCTGTACCGAGCTAATTCGGGTTTGTATATCTTATAATTGTCGCTTACTTAGTTGACGACAAGCTGGGAGTCACCGTAAACCCGTAGCCGAAGGATTTCCATTTCTATGGCGAGTTCCAAACCAGCTATCAGGGCTTCATACTCAGCTTCGTTGTTCGTTCGAGGCTCGGTGAGATCGAAAGAACGCCGTAGGGTTCCCATTGATGGTGTGATGAACACCAATCCTATCCCTGCTTTTATCTCCAGGACGCTTGGTTTACTGGAGGTCCTTATTGATGAGGCTCCATCGAAGTAGAGCTCCCAACATGGCCCATCTTCCTCAAGGTGCAGCACTTGTTCGTCGGGTAACTCACAATTTAGCGGCGACCCTTCTGGTATAGGATGAGCGGCAAGGAAGTCTGCAAGAGCTTGCCCTTTCACTGTTTTCTGAGGAGTATAAACTATGTCAAACTCAAGTAGCATGACAGCCCATCTTGCCATTCTGTCGGCTAGGCTCTCTCTGGTCATCAAGTGTTTGAGCGGGTCGACCTTGGAGATCAGCATAACCCGATGAGCGAGCAGATAGTGCCTCTGCTTCTTCACAGTAAATATCAGAGCCATGCATTGCTTTTCGATTGGGGAATAGTTGTGTTCCGCCCCGACTAGAGTTCGACTGAGGTTGTAGAGAGCATTTTCTTTTCCTTCCTCGTTATTCTGGGCAAGGAGCGCACCAAGTGACTCATCTAGCGCAGCAGTATAGAGAATCAGCGGTTTATTCGAAATGGGGGCGGCCAGCACTGGAGGGTGCAACAATATTGTTTGATGCTTTCAAACGCTGCTTGACATTCGGCATCCCAGATAAAAGGAGCTCCTTTCTTCATGAGCTTTGAGAAGGGCCTACATCTCCCCGATAAATTTGAGATGAACCTCCGTATATAAGCAAGCTTGCCTTGAAAAGATCTTAGCTGCGTCAGACTCTTCGGAGGGGGCATCTCCATGATGGCCTTTATCTTTGATGGGTCAACTTCGATCCCTCGATGTCGAACTATGAAACCCAGGAATTTTCCCGATGACACGCCAAAAGTGCACTTCAGAAGATTCATCTTCAGATCGTATTCCCTCAGTCTGGTGAGAACGGTCCTAAGATCTTGGATATGATCGGCCTTGGTTTTAGTCTTGAAGATCAGATCATCAACGTAACATTCGACGACTTTATGGATTAGGTCATCAAAGATATTGGTCATTGCCCTTTGATATGTAGCACCTGCGTTCTTCAGTCCGAACGGCATTACCTTGTAGCAATATATTCCGATCGGGGTTCGAAATTCTGTGTGCTTCTCATCCTCAGGTGACATCTTGATCTGATTATATCCAGACGATCCATCCATAAAGGTGAAAAATTCGTAATTTGAGGTGTCATCGACCATCATTTCCATGACCGGTAACGGGAAGTAGTCTTTAGGACATGCCTTGTTGAGGTCCCTGAAATTGACACAAACTCGGATCTGCCCATTTTTCTTCTTCACTGGGACTATGCATGCGAACCATTCCGCATATTTCTCTTCCCTGATGAACCCGGCATCGATGAGTTTCTTGGTTTCCTCGATGACCTTTTCTTCCAACTCCCTTCTCATTCTTCGAGGAGCTTGTTTGACTGTCTTAGCATCAGGAGATATAGCCAGCTAATGCACGGCTACTTCAGGGGAAAGACCTGGCATTTCTTTGTATGTCCACCCGAAGCAGTCGACGAACTCATGCAACAGGGCAATTATCTACGCTTTCATTTCCTCTGACAAGAGTGAGCTGATGTAGGTCGGCCTTGGATTATCGGGCGTTCCTAAGTCAATCTCGGTTAGCTCGTCAAAGGTTTCTTCTCCGCCATCTTCGAGCTCTTGAGGAGCTTCTTCTGGCTTGGTTATCTCGTCATCATCATTTGATCTTTCGCTGGCCTTACCAACATGGATCATGTAGCATGCTTTGGGATCAGGTTGAATGTAGCCTATGCCCCGTCTATCTGGAATTCGTCCATCGATGAGTGCTCGGACCTGGGGCGGATACCATAGCCCTTCGTAAAACTTTGCTTCGGACTCCGTTTGATATAACCGGCATCCGCACTTCTTAAAGTATTCCCACATCTCGGGCGCATAGTATCTGGGATTGAGGACGGCTCTTATGCCTCTCTCATAGGGAAGGTACGCGACAGAAAGATCGTCCTGGTGCACAACGGGGTTTAACCTGTAAAACAGGATGTCCTTCTGTCCATTTTTTCCTCCCGGGCACGTAGAAAGTTTTCAGCTGGTCCACGGTGGAGACTGAAAACGCATCGAGCTCTTTGCACATCTGCTCTGGTACCCTTGTGACGGCTAGGGACCCTTCTGCAACTTTGAAGGTCTCTCTTAGTTTCGCTTGCTGCATAGAGGGCCAATCTGCACAGCTGTTGCACGGCAGGTCCTCTTCTTCTGACTCTTCAGTGTCACTGCCAAGATGAGGGCGGACTTTGCTGTTAGATGGGCCTTCAGTAACAGATTCGTCTGTATCGCTGCCGAAATGAGGGCGAGTTTTACGGAATGACGGGCTCCCAGCGTCGGACTCATCAGTGTCGCTGCCGAAATGCGGGCGCACTTGGGTATTTTTGCTTTTGAAAGTGACAGCCGGCGCAGATTTTCTTTTGAGTCTAGAGGCCGGTCTATCCTCAGTCAGTTGTGGCTTAGCATTTTGGTGGTTCATAAAGTACCGAGAATTTTCATATCGGACTTCATGCACACCGAACGGCTGGATGTCTCCGTCAATGCGTCTTTCTTCCCTATTTTTAGTATACTTCATGCATTGATGGAGAGTTGACGGAATGATGCCGTAATCGTGGAGCCACGGCTGGCCCAAGAGTATCTTATATGACGTGTCGGCGTCAATCACGTATATCTTAGCTTCAGTTTGCAGATCCACGAATTTGATTGGCAAAGCTATAGACCCCAGAACTTGCTGGCAATTTTGGTTAAAGCCTTGAATGACAATCCTTTCCCTTGACAGGTGTAGGACGTCCATGACAAACTCTTCAGCATCCGCAAGTTCATGATGTTCACTGAAGACCCCGGATCAATCAATATGCGATTAATCCAATCTCCGTCGCTGTACCCGGTCAGGTAAAGCGGTCGATTATGCTCAGTCGTTCCCAGTAGCAAGTCTTCATACTTAAATGTGACTGCGGCGGCACGCAAAGCGTGTTGGGCTTCTTTCATATTAATTTCTGCAAAGTGAGCCTGATACCGCTCGGGGTTTTGTAGAGCGTGAATGAGAACATCTCTAAGCTCCTTAGATAGGACCAAGGCGTCGTAGATGCTCAGGAAAGACGGAAGCTTCCGGAGATGTGCCAAGACATTATAGTCCACCGAGGAAGGACTTATGTTTTCATCAGCCAGTTCTCTGCCATCTTCTTCATTAGCGACTTGTTTTTCCTTCCCTTTTGGAGCGTTGCCCTGATTTGGCGGTAGAGCCCTGCCGCTTCTGAGCTGGATTTGATTGGCCGTTATGGCGAGCTCCTCGTCCTCTTCGGGAAAACAAAGCTCCTCTTTCGAGTCGTTGCCAAGATGGATGGCGTAGCAGGTCACTACTGGGATCTCTTCATTGGAGTCTTCTTCTAACTCCTCCAGAATTTCAGCCGCTTGTACAGGGAAGAACTCCATCAATTGAATCAATGTCCTTTCATGTTGTTCATATTCTTCGAGGGAATCGATATATTTTTGAATGGTCGATCTCCCTGCAGACTCTTTTTCGCGCCGAGCTGCACTTTTCTTCTTCTTGAGCTTCTTGGATTTTGAGCCTGATGGAGCCGCATTGGCAGCTGGACTAGTAGGCTTCTTCTGTCCTTCCTATTCCATCATGGGCTCTTTCTGAAGTAGCTTTAGCATCTTCTTCGTCTTATTAGATATGTGCGTACTCCACGGAGGCCGCGATGAGTCAGTTTCATTTGTCAGGGCAGCAGGCTCAGCTGTTTGCTCCCAGAAGGCTTCAACTTCTGTCTGTATAAAGTTGGCGGTTGCAACTTGATTGTTCATCAACACGCTTTTAGACAGCTCGATCTCTCCAGCCTTGTACTGCTTCTCGACCCAGTCTTTGAAGATATAGCAATCCTCGATCGCATGGCTCATTACTCGGTGGTACGGGCAATACAGAGGATTGTCGGTCATTTTTGCTTCTTGGGGTCTTTTCGACTCCGGCAATTGTAGGCCGTTGTTCAAGGCATCTTTAAATATCTTGCGGACCTTGTCCCTTCTGAAAGAGTAAACCTTGTTCTTTTTCTCCTCTAGGGAAGGTCCATCTCCTCCCAGCAATGGCTTTCAAGACCGGTTAGTTTTGGATTCGGCCGTCCTTCGCTTTTCTTTATTGTCGGACGCATTGAAGACATTGGTACTGCTGGAACTCCCGCTTCTACGGTTGTCGTCCCGCTTGCTTTTCCAAGTTTTCTCTCTCTGAGAATCCGGCGGAGACTCTTGCTTCGAGCGTTCTAGCATTTGGACTTTCTTGGTTAGCTCCTGAAATGTCTTGAGGCCCGCCGTACACAAGATTGGGACCATCCAATTGCTGAGGTTCCCAATGAGAAGGCTGACGGACTGGTCCTGCTCCAGCGGCGGTTCGCACTTGACTGTGAGATTACGCCATCGAGCGATAAAGTCGGTGTTGCTTTCATTCTTCCCCGGCTTGGTCCTCACAAGGTCGGCAATGGAGATTTTATCACTGACACTCATGAACCTTTGCCGAAACAGAGATTCCATTTGGGCAAAGGTAATGACGGACCCGTCTGGTATGCTCGCGTACTAGTCGAAAGCGACACCGGTCAGGCTGTTGACAAACTGACGAAGAAGGAGCACGTCATTGCCCCCTGTATTTCCGCACGATGCTTTGAAATCGGCGACGTGCTGATTTGCATTCCCCGTTCCATCAAATCTTCCGAACTTAGGAATGACGTAGCCGCTTGGGAACTCAATCAGATCGTACTGCGCGGGATATGGCCGCCCACTACTGCCGATTTCTTTCTGAGCTTCAGCTTCGGCCACCAATATTTTAACCTTGCTGGTGACGAAATCCATTATCCGATCCTGTGTTAGCGGGATAGTGCTATCTGGGGCCAAGGCGTCCCCAGAAGCGGAGTGTGGCCGGCTTTCATGTGGCTCGACCAGTCTTTGACCCGAAGGAACAGGTATTGGCTGCCTCGGATTGTCATCACCCGGCTGATTAGTAGCGGCTTGTGCTTGATTGGGAGGCGCTCAAGCAATTTGAGCCGTAAGCGGCATCACCACGTTCGTTAAGTCGTCAATCTTCGAATAGAGCTTTGCCATCTATTTATCTTTGCTCCTCAGCTATTTTCGAAGCTCTTGAAGCAGCTCTTGCTCCGCAGTCCTGGGGCGGAAAGTCGGCTCTTCCTCGCTGTCCGAGCTTGACTCTGCATGGACCGAGGGGTCTTTCTGCCTATCATCTGTAGGGTTCCTAGTCACATTAATGAGGTCTCACAAGGGATCAAACATGTCCAATTAAAATTTTACAAGTGCCGAGAAACCCTAATACGGATCGTTAACTAGATGTATAGACGATGCGATGCAAGTAAACAACTTTAACTTAAAATAAAAGAGGCTACAACCTTTGTAGATCCGGTCCTCCAACTCCAAGGCTCCGTGATGACGTCCCTCCGCTGTCCATATCGAATCCCGGACTCTAGCATCGGCTTCATCGGAGAAATAGGCGGGCTAGGTCGTCGACTTCGATGCCGAAGATGATCTACGTCGAGGCAACTCAAGATCAAACTCCAACTTCACCAAGTCATAAAACTTGTGAAGAAAACATCCTATACTACTTGGCAAGAGGTAGAGGATGAAGAAATAGGAAGTGGGTTCACTTTAGAATTGGATTTCTCACTCTTTTTCTCAAGTTGCCATTGATGGAGGCAAGGTTTCTTCTTGTTGATGATGAAGAAGAAGAAGAAAGAGATATGATAAGTCTTATTTAAAAAAGAAAAATAAAATGAATACTTATCATATGGAAACCATGGTTAGGTGTAGAGAATAGACTATGGTTAGTTTGAATGGTTAGGGTTAAGCATGAGACAAGAATGGTGAACTTGTTCAAAGCTTCATGAAGCTTCAACAAGCAAACAAAGAAAGCCACCATTCCTTATTTATCTTTTCCAAAATAAATAAACAAAATAAATAAATGAATAAGTAAACAAAACCCTAACCATTCATATAACCATGGTTTAATCAGACACACAAACTCAAGTTAGCATGTATCATCAAACATGATACAAACAAGTGCACAAAAGTATATCACATATACAACTTGTGCACATCAAGTGAGAAAATCCTTTTAAAGTGAACAAATACTAGTTAATGCAAAGTAATATATCAAATATATAATTATACATTAAATCATTAAATCAACACTTGATTCAATGATCCGGTCATGTCGCATATAACCGACTAGTATCCAATGTATCGACTTATCGAATCAATCCTTGATTCGATAACTAGGTTATATCGCATACAACCATTCGATACATTCATCGCGAGAATAGAATACGGTATCACATACATGCATTATTCTCGGTCCCGCACATATCTCATATGCGCTCCTATTTCGTTTCGCTTGAGCCAGGAAACCTCTGTGTAGGACTCTAAAGACTCGTCAATACGCCGGCAGCAGGTGATGGTCATATCAAACACCCACAAGCCGCAAGCGGTCTGCTAAACGTAACGGCCACCCGGGTATTGAGTGATCAGAATATAGACGAGCAAGCCCGCTCACACTCCTGTGAATCCGACCAGTAACACTTACCGTATAGTCCGGTCTGTTCGTCTGATATGTCGCATATCTCGCCTAGGGGTGGTAAACGTCAGACCCCAATAGCTTGATAAGTCATGCCGACGTAAGGTCCATAACATTCGTGAAACTACTGATAACTATTACCAGTATATCACTGCAACCGTGGCCAGGGATTTCCTGTTATGGCCAGTCGAGCATAGCGCAACATCAACCCCCAATACCGGGAGAGACGAATCCCCTCCTATCGCTCATTGCCTCCATGTGAATCGGGACTGTACCCAAAAACCACCTGTTTGCACGACTCTGTAGAGCCGTGGTAGGGTGGAAATCAAAGCACAGTGGGAGACACACAAGACTCTATGATGATCTCGGGTCAACAGACTAAGCTGTACCAGTGTCACCAGAGAACTGCCATCTGACGTGAGGTATAATACCATCTGGGAGTTCTCGGCGAGTCCGTTCAGTGTACCCAGTCTCCACTGAGCACCCGCATACCATCTCCGATGTCAAACACCAATGGATATGGGATCATCCATCGCCCATCACATGGGTCGAGAAGATATACGCTAGTCTACTCTAGAATATCGATGCCCCGTCTCGATATTCCCACGACTAGGAACATTGAAGGATGTACTCATGGACTACTCAGGCCCCACTAGTACGATCTACATCATAGTCCTGTAAGTCGAGTACACATCCTAAGGGCTTTATGAACATGTAACAGAGAGACAAAAAGGATACATGTTAAGAAAAAGAGCAAACAAATAGCGTACTATCATGTCGAGCAAGAAAGTCCTACCTATATATGTCCCAGCATCCATTAAATATACATCCAATGCACAGTAATGGCCTCTAGGGCATACATATAACTAACATCGTCATCATCGAGAGGGTTTTCTTCATCCAGCGGGGGCGGCTGTTCTTGGGCAGCGGCAACCACATTCAGGCTAGATTGGGCTTGGGATGTGGAGGCTCCATCCTTGCTATTGCTGCAAAGGTTGTCGCTGGGGCGCCCGCCCGCCATATAGACCGTATGGATGATATATCCGGCCGTCTTTCTATCATTGGCAGCTGATTTCACGGATCGCTGTCTTGACCCCCTTGTTTCGGTAGCTGGTACTCGATTGAAGGCGGCTGGCCTAACCAGGTTCTTGAATGGTGCTGGCGCTTCTTTTCTGGGTTTGCCCCGCTGCTTTCGTGCGGCACAGAGTGATTGATAGACTCTTAAAGATGTTAGTTATATGTATGCCCTAGAGGCCATTACTGTACATACGATGTATATTGTAATGGATGCTTGGATATATATAGGGAGGACTTTCTTGCTCGACATGATAGTATGCTATCTGGTTGTACTTTATCTTAACATGTACTCTGATTGTCTCTATATTACATGTTGATAAAGCCCTTAGGATATGTACTCGACTAGTGGGACTACGATGAGATCATACTAGTGGGGCCACGGTAGTCGACGAGTACATCCTATTACTGTTCCTAGTCGAGGGTGTATCGAGACAGGGCATCGATACACCAGAGTAGACTAGCGTATACGCATCTTGACCCAAATGATGGGCGATGGATGATCCCATATCCATCGGTGTTTGACATCAAGGATAGTGTATGGGTGCTCAGTAGAGACTGGGTACACTGGACGGACTCGCCGAGAACTCCCAGATGGTATTATACCTCACGTCAGATGGCAGTTCTCCGGTGACACTGGTACAGAGTAGTCTGTTGACCCGAGATCGTCATAGAGTCTTGTTTGATTCCCACTGTGCTTTGATTTCCATCATACCAAGTCCAAGAGGGCGTGCAAAAACGTGGCTTTTGGGTACAGTCCCGAATCACATAAAGGCAATGAGCGATAGGAGGGGATTCGTCTCTCCCGGTATAGGGAGTTGATGTTGTGCTGTGTTCGATTGGCTATAACCGAAAATCCCTGGCCAGGGTTGTTGAGATTTACTGGTAAGTGTTATCAGTAGTTTCTCGAACTGTTATAGACCTCATATCGACACGACTTATCGAGCTACTGGGGTCTGACGTTTACCACCCCTAGGCGAGATATGCGACATATCAGACGACGAGACCGGACTGTACGGGAGTGTTACTGTTTGGATTCATAGGAGAATGTACATGCTTGCTTGTTGATCTTCTGAGCGCTCAATACCTGGGTAGCTGTTACGTTAGCTGACCGCTTGCAGCTTGTGGGTGTTTGATATGATCATCACCTACTGCCGGCGTATTGATGATTCTTTAGAGTCCTACACAGAGGTTTCTTGGCTCAGGAAAAACGGAGTAGGAGCACAAATGTGATATGTGCGGGACCGAGGATTATACGATATGAGATACCGTATTCTATTCTCACGATATTTGATATCAGCCGCGTCATCGGATCAAGTGTTGATTCGATGAATCGGTACGGATAAATATTAGTCGGTTATATGCGATATAGCCGGATTGTCGGATCAAGTGTTGATTCGATAATTTAATGTATAATAATATATATGATATATTAAATTACATTATCTAATATTAGCTCACTAAAAGATTCTTTTTCTCACTTGGGTAATACATTGATATATATGCGATATGTTAGTGTATATGCCCTAGAGGCCATTACTGTATCATACTAGTATGTATATTACTTGATGGAAGCTCGGGATATTCACAGTTGTACAGACAATCTTGCTCGATATAGTAGTATGCTACTTGGTTTGTCTCTGCTTTAATGTGTACATGTGTGTTTCTTTATTATATCACCTATACGCATTAGTAGAGCCCTTAGGATATTTGCTTGATTACCGGCGTTGTGATGGCGATCACACTCATGGGGCTGGGTAATCCACAAGCACATCCTTATACACGTCCCTAGTCGTGGGATTATCGAGATAGGGCATCGATACTACGGAGTAGACTAGCGTATGCGCTTCTCATCCCAGCACGGGAGACGGTCTGTCCCACAGCCTTCAGTACGTCGTACTTGAGATAGTATGCGGGTGCTCGTTAGGTTACGAGTACACTGGACAGGACTCGTCGGGAACTGATGGTTGGTATTATACCTATCGTCAGTTATCTGTTCCCAGGTGACATGAGTACAGCTTAGTCCGCTGACTTGACACTCTCACTTCGCCTCGAGTATGTTCCCACTGTTCTTTTCTTACTACCCTACCACGGCTCTACTGAGTCGTGCAAACAGGTAGTAGTTGGGTGCAGTCCCGAAGCACTTAGAGGCAGTGACAGTTAGGCAGGATTCGTCTCTCCCGGTATTGGGGGTTGACATCGCGCTGTGTCTAGGAGAGCCATTACACGAGTAGTCCCTGGACAGGGCAAGCGAGATATACTGGTAGGTTTCCAGTGTTATCTCAGGGTGTTCTGGGCTTCACTCCGACACGACTTGTACCGTTACTAGGGGACTGACGTTTACCGCCCCCCTAGGCCCGCCATGCGATGTATCAGACGAACAGACCGGACTGTACGGAGATTGTCACATACAGGCTCAGTAGGAGTTCGGATGGGTTTACCTCATCGGCCTTCTTATCGACATCTACCTGGGGACCGTTACGTTCAGCTAGTGTCACTTGCGATCTTTGGTTAAACCCGCTGCCAGCGTAGTGTCGAGTCTTTAGAGTCCCACACAGAGAGTTTCCCTGCACTGAGCGAAACGTGTAGAGGCCGTATGGTTTTACGACTGGGCTGCGATCACTTACGTACACTTGTGTGCGTGTTGTGTTCGGGCAGGCAATACTAGTGGGCTTTGGTTTAAGCCGGATCCTATTATTGCACTGATGGATTTGTTTTGTCTTCTGCGCATCCGCATTCTACGGAATGCGGATGCAGGTGTGTATGCACAGTTTTCCGGAGCGATGAAGGAGGAGGTGCCTCATCAGGGTTTTGGCAGTTGGTTCGGCCAAAACCGTTATGTGGCAGGCTCATTAGGGTTTTGACAGTTGATTCGGTCAAAACCATTTTGAGGCGGACTCATTAGGGTTTTGACAGTTCGTTTGGTCAAAACCATGATGAGCCGCGGACATCATTTACTAATCCTTTTTAGTGATAATTTTATGATGGCTAATTGCATTGACCATTTGACCCCATTGACCTCTCTTGACTTTGTTGACCGGTTGACCGTGTTGACCATTGACCTTCAAGAGAGGTCTACACTCTTCTTTTCTTTTTCTTTTTCCTTATTGATTATGATAATGGTCATTTCAATTTAGCCATCAACTTTATCTTGAAAGGATTGGTAATGATGGTTTAGTGCATTATTGAACCATGGTTCGTTTTCTTTAGCTCATAATTCATTCTCATTTCTCTCTCTTGCTCTTTCTCATGAGAAGAAAAGAAATGTTCCATGGTTGCTAGCTCCTCCTTCTTCCTCCTCTTGATTCATCTTTTGATCTCATGTGTTGTGAGATAAAGATCCCAACATGACAAAACCATCCCTCTACCACTTCTACATAACCTAGGGCTTCAAGACTAGCAATCTTGTTGCCCTAGTTACCTCGGCTCGAGGTGGAGTTCGGTGTACATCTCTCGGGTGGATCGTCTTCGACTCAAGGAGGCCGCGGAGGTGACCAAAGTCCGGATCAACCCTCGGAGCAAGCAAGGAGAAGAACAACAAGGAGAGAAGGAGTTCAAGTTGAGGTATAACCCCTAACCGAGTAGATAAATCTCTAGTTAGGATGCTAGTGTGTTGTTTAGCAAAGATCCGGCTTTTACGGTCCATGTTACGAAGTCTAGAAAAAAATTTGTTTTACCGTTTCCGCAACCCCGAAAGTACCGGGAGAGATATCGTGGACCTAACAGTGGTATCAGAGCCTAACTAAACACACCCTAGCATGTTAGCAAAGTATCTAGAATTTCGACCGGACGAAAAACCGCAAAACACCCCGGAATTTCAAGTTTCTGCCGATTTTTAGATCTGTTCAAAACTTAATAAATCATACACTAAAAATCGGCTCAGGCTTTTTGTAGAAAACTGAAGAAAAATGATCCCCTAACTCGGTTAAAGCGCCGCGGAACCGAGGCATAAGCTTGCTTATGCCGCGGAACCGCGGCCGGGTTAACTCGGTTGGGGATCCTGTTTTCTGCAGTATTCTTATTTGGGTATTTTGGGATATTTGGAATATGATTTTTCTGCCCAGATTTTCCAGAAAGAAAAGTTTGTTTTTGGGGCTTAAAAATCCGTATTTTTGGTCGATGTTCTGTAGACTTTGGCTAATGGTTATATCTGTAATGTTATATGTGTATTGAACGTCTACTAATCGCTATACGTCGATTAGTGGGGGCTATACATATCTGTGATCTGTGTTGCTGATGGTATGTGTATATGAACTCGTTGGATTGTCGCGGATGAATAGCCGGGGTGGATGTGAGATGAGAGTTTCTTTTTCTTTCATTCATGTAATAAATTTGTAAATTGATGTAATATTATTTGTATGGCCGCACAACCGGGTCGGGGTTGTAGCCGTCATTGTATAATTCTTTTTACTGTTTTTGCTCCTAGGATAGACCCATGGAGGGGGTGCACAAACTACCGGGTATCTCGAAGTGTCGAGTGGCCTACTCACGGTGTTAAGGGAGGTTGTTTCGCTTCGGTTACTTGGCGGGTAGTTTGCCGCACCCGTAAGGGTCTTGGGTGGGGGTATTGGCTATTCATCACGACCGTGTAATCCACTTTTCGTTGCAGGCTGGAACGAATCGCGGGTTCCTAGTATATCCAAAGTGTTCATCTATGATCTGGATTGGCTATCATTGCTATAGATCTATATATAATAACTATTTAGGCGTTGCTTATGTTTTTCAGCCGCGCTAGCCCAGCCCCCGCTCTGTCGTTAGTTAAGTAACCTAACGGGTGATGACGGGGCTCCGTGGCGAATGCGAATGGCATAAGCGTACGTCATATTTTGGTTGTTTTCTGCAATGGTAGGATTTAAATGATGGGACGCAATAAAAGAACTAATGCAAGAAAATAAACCTAAAAAACGTTGTTGGAACAATTTTTCAAAAAGCTGTTATTGCAAGGACGTTCACTTTTGTTTTGCATCGAGGTATTCGGTTATGAATTCCCAGTACTTCATTCGACGAGGCAAGGACCGAGATCCCCTCATCGGGAGTGACCCCTTGGACAAAAAGTTTGCGTCAGGGTGATAACTTCACTATAGTCGATCATTTTTTCTTTGCATCGAGGTATTCATCTTACGAATACCCAGCACCTCACTCGACGAGGAAAGAGCCAAGATCCCTTCACAGGGAGTGACCTCTTTAGAAAAAGTTTTCGTTACTATATTTTTCAAAAAGGGTGTATCACGTTCCTTCAACAATATCAAGTTCATTACATTAACGGGTTTTTCGCCAAACCCAGCCGTAGCCCTCCGTCGTTTCTTATAAGTTATACTTAGTATTCGTGCTGCGTTTGTTGACTGTGTCAAGGCGCAGTGAACGGTAGCTAAGTGTTGCTTATTTGCTGGATACAATGTGATTGGTTAGGACATTTGTGTAACCTTGTTGACTGTGTCAAAGGTTATGCGGGTGGGTTTAATGCAATCAAGATAATGACGGGCTGAACTTGACTAAGACTCTTTGATTTGTTGACTGTGTCAAGGTCACTTGGGTCCTAGGGGCAAAAACCACATCGGGAGTTTCAAAAGTACTGAAACTTGCTAGTGTTGCATACCATTTGGAGTGTGATGATTCTGGTAGGATTCCTTCAGTTTTGTTACGCGATGATATTTGGATCCCGATCCTACTGTGAGTATATGCTACTCCTCGGGAACTTTCTCGCTTAACGATCAATGCTATAAACCAAGTAGGTGTCTAGAAAGATGTTAGCGGGGCTACGCCCACAGGGAAAAGAGGTTGCTTAATTAAGGAACTTCGCGAAAGCGTTGGAAAACCTCCCTCGAAGTACCGAGACTGGCCTGGCTGAACGGTTAAGCAAGTATTGTACGGTGAGATTGATCCCGACTAATTCTTCCTTTATGGTTTGAGGAGGGATTCGAGAGACAGTGGGAGCCATCCTGTTTAGATAAATTAAAAAACCAATCTACACATGCAAGAGCGCACGCTAAGAGTTTCTTTTCTCTCTCTCCAGGTAGCAACCATTTCACGCCCTAATCAAGAAAATAAAATGTATCGCTTGACCGATCCGAATTCTTATTCGGGGCTGGGGAACATTGGTTCGGCTCTAACTTATGACAACAGTCATAAGTATGAGCAAGGGAAAGGGGATTGTATGGATTCTAAGGATACCCAGTTGAAGAAGAAGCATGGTTTTGCATCTACTTCAGGTGTTCTTGTAATTGAGAACTGTTTTACGGTCAGCCCTACCTCCTGGGTACTTGATGCCGGATCAGGATCTCATATCTGTAATTTATTACAGGGACTGAGAAAAAGTAGAAAAGTTGCACCGGGTGATATGTCGCTCAGAGTAGCGAACGGAGCACAAGTTAATACGGCAGCCGTCGGTGAATATCACCTAGTATTGCCAAATGGCAAGACCATGATTTTGAACGATTGCTACTATGTACCCTCCATGGTTTGCAACATCATATCAGTTTCTTTACTCGATAAAGATGGATATTACTTTGTTCTTGATAGAAATATCATGAACATTTACCTTCATAAGGTACTGGTTGCAGAGGGTACACTGTGTAATGGTATCTACGTTCTAAATCAGAATACAGTTCTCAATATACAAAACACACGCAAGAGGAAGAATTCAGATACAAATGAATCCTACTTGTGGCATTGTAGACTTGGTCATATCGGAGAGAAAATACTGAATAAGTTGCATAAAGATGGACTCTTGGATGCGTTCGAGTTCTCATCTTATGAAACCTGTCAGTCTTGTCTCAAAGGGAAGATGACCAAATCTCCGTTCACCGGACATGGAGAAAGAGCAGCAGAGCTCTTGGGACTCATACACAGTGATGTATGTGGTCCGATGTCTATACATGCAAGGGGTGGGTTCTCCTACTTCATCACATTCACTGACGATCTCTCTAGATTCGGATATGTGTATCTTATGAAACACAAATCTGAAGCTTTTGAGAAATTCAAGGAATTCAGAAATGAAGTAGAGAACCGGACTGGCAAAATTATCAAGATCCTCCGGTCTGATAGAGGAGGGGAGTACTTAAGCACGGAATTCCTAGATTACTTAAAAGAGAATGGTATTCTCTCTCAGCTTACTCCTCCTTATACACCACAGCACAACGGTGTTTCGGAACGGAAGAATCGTACCCTATTGGATATGGTTCGCTCCATGATGAGTAGTGCCGAGTTGCCTCTTTCATTTTGGGGATATGCACTTCAAACTCCAGTGCATCTATTGAATCAAGTTCCATCCAAATCCGTGCCTAAGACTCCGTATGAAATATGGAGTGGTAAGAGTTTGTATCTTAAATGTATTAAGATTTGGGGTTGCCCAGCTTATGTCAAAAAGCAGAACCCAGACAAACTTGAGGCACGGGCAGTTTTGTGTAAGTTTGTGGGATACCCAAAAGATTCAAGTGGGTATCTATTCTACCATGTAGAGGAACAGAAGATAATTGTTTCAAGAAATGCCACATTTTTAGAAAAAGAATTTCTTGTTAAAAATATTAGTGGCAGCACGGTAGAACTGGATGAAATTCCAGAAACACAAGCTTTAACAAAAGATTTGGTGGAACCGCTAGATTCAGTTACAACCAACGAACCTCAGCCACTCCGCAGATCTGGTAGGATTTCTCATCCGCCCGAGAGATACCACGGTTTTCTCATAGACGGGGATCGAGAGGATTGCATATTGGAAGAAGATGACCCTACCAGTTTCAGGCAGGCCATTATCAGTAGGGACTCTGATAAGTGGCAGGAAGCAATGCAATCCGAAATGGAGTCCATGTACGCCAATAAAGTGTGGACCTTGGATATTGCTCCACCTGGGGTAAAACCTGTTGGATGCAAATGGATCTACAAAAGGAAACTTGGTGTAGATGGGCAGGTGGAAACCTATAAGGCTAGACTCGTTGCAAAAGGTTTTCGTCAAAGACCTGGTTTGGACTATGACGAAACTTTTTCTCCGGTGGCTATGCTCAAATCCATTCGGATCCTACTTGCCATTGCTGCCTTCCATGACTATGAAATCTGGCAGATGGACGTTAAAACGGCTTTTCTAAACGGTTGTTTGGAAGAGTGCGTTTATATGGATCAACCAGAAGGTTTCGTAGACAGTGGGAGCAGCGGGAAGGTGTGCAAGTTGCTTAAATCCATTTATGGATTAAAGCAGGCATCGCGGAGCTGGAACATCTGTTTTGATGAGGCAATCAAGGAATTTGATTTCATCAAGAACGAAGATGAACCTTGTGTTTATAAGAAGATTGTAGGATGAACTGTCGTATTCCTACTCTTGTACGTGGACGACATTCTTTTGATAGGAAATGACATTCCTATGCTACAATCGGTCAAGCTATTTTTGTCACAGAGGTTCTCTATGAAGGACCTGGGTGATGCCTCGTACATTCTGGGGATCAAGATCTATAGAGATAGATCCAAGAGACTACTGGGACTTTCGCAGTCCAGGTACATAGAGACCATACTAAAGAGATTTAGTATGGAGGGTTCCAAGTGCGGTAACATACCCGCATTGCACGGAATTACCCTCTCCAAGAAGATGTCTCCTAAGACTGACGAGGAGAGTGTTCGCATGAGCACTATACCTTACGCTTTGGCGGTAGGATCTATAATGTATGCGATGCTATGTACAAGACCAGATGTAGCTTACGCGCTTAGCGCGGTAAGCCGGTATCAGTCAGACCCAGGTGAGGACCACTGGACAGCAGTGAAGAACATTCTCAAGTACCTGAGAAGGACTAAGGAGATGTTCCTGGTTTATGGTAATGGAGACCTCAGGGTCGAGTCCTTTACCGATTCAAGCTTCCAGAGTGACAAAGATGATAGCAAGTCTGTCTCGGGTTTTGTGTTTACCCTCAACGGAGGGGCGGTATGTTGGAGGAGTTCCAAACAGGATACCGTCGCAGACTCGACGATGGAGGCTGAATACATTGCTGCAAGCGATGCTGCAAAAGAGGCGGTCCGGATGAAGAAGTTCATTAGTGAACTTCAGGTGGTTTTGTCCATTGTTGACCCAATACCTTTGTATTGCGATAACAATGGGGCTATAGCTTTAGCGAAGGAACCAAGGTCCCATCAGAAATCCAGGCACATCTTAAGGCGGTCTCACCTGATCAGGGAGATCATTGATCGCCAGGAGATCGAGGTGCGGAGAGTGGACAAAAGGGACAACACAGCGGACCCATTCACGAAGGCATTACCCCAGACTCAGTTCGAGCGGCTGATCGAGATGATAGGTCTTCGATACGCCGGTACATGGCCTTAGTGCAAGTGGGAGATTGTTAGTGTATATGCCCTAGAGACCATTACTGTATCATACTAGTATGTATATTACTTGATGGAAGCTTGGGATATTCACAATTGAACAGACAATCTTGCTCGATATAGTAGTATGCTACTTGGTTTGTCTCTGCTTTAATGTGTACATGTGTGTTTCTTTATTATATCACCTATACGCATTAGTAGAGCCCTTAGGATCTTTGCTTGATTACCAGCGTTGTGATGGCGATCACACTCGTGGGGCTGGGTAATCCGCAAGCACATCCTTATACACGTCCCTAGTCGTAGGATTATCGAGATAGGGCATCGATACTCCGGAGTAGACTAGCGTATGCGCTTCTCATCCCAGCACGGGAGATGGTCTGTCCCACAGCCGTCAGTACGTCGTACTTGAGATAGTATGCGGGTGCTCGTTAGGTTACGAGTACACTGGATAGGACTCGTCGGGAACGGATGGTTGGTATTATACCTATCGTCAGTTATCTGTTCCCAGGTGACATGAGTACAGCTTAGTCCGCTGACTTGACACTGTCACTTCGCCTCGAGTGTGTTCCCACTGTTCTTTGATTAATACCCTACCAAGGCTCTACTGAGTCGTGCAAACAGGTAGTAGTTGGGTGCAGTCCTGAAGCACTTGGAGGTAGTGACGGTTAGACAGGATTCGTCTCTCCCGGTATTGGGGGTTGACATCGCGCTGTGTCTAGGAGAGCCATTACACAAGTAGTCCCTGGCCAGGGCAAGCGAGATATACTTGTAGGTTTCCAGTGTTATCTCAGGGTGTTCTGGGCTTCACTCCGACACGACTTGTACCGCTATTAGGGGACTGACGTTTACCGCCCCCTAGCCCCGCCATGCGATGTATCAGACAAACAGACCGGACTGTATGGAGATTGTCACATACAGGCTAAGTAGGAGTTCGGATGGGTTTACCTCATCGGCCTTCTTATCGACATCTACCTGGGGACCGTTACGTACAGCTAGTGCCGATTGCGGTCTGTGGTTAAACCCACTGCTAGCATAGTGTCGAGTCTTTAGAGTCCCACACAGAGAGTTTCCCTGCACTGAGCTAAACGTGTAGAGGCCGTATGGTTTTACGGCAGGGCTGCGATCACTTACATACACTTGTGTGCGTGTGGTGTTCGGGCAGGCAATACTAGTGGGCTTTGGTTTAAGCCGGATCCTAGTATTGCACGGATGGATTTGTTTTGTCTTCTGCGCATCCGCATTCTACGGAATGCGGATGCAGGTGTGTATGCACAGTTTTCCGGAGCGATGAAGGAGGAGGTGCCTCATCAGGGTTTTGGCAGTTGGTTCGGCCAAAACCGTTATGTGGCAGGCTCATTAGGGTTTTGACTGTTGATTCGTTCAAAACCATTTTGAGGCGGACTCATTAGGGTTTTGACAGTTCGTTTGGTCAAAACCATGATAAGCCGCGGACATCATTTACTAATCCTTTTTAGTGATAATTTTATGATGGCTAATTCCATTGACCATTTGACCCCATTGACCTCTCTTGACTTTGTTGACCGGTTGACCGTGTTGACCATTGACCTTCATGAGAGGTCTACACTCTTCTTTTCTTTTTCTTTTTTCTTTTTGATTATGATAATGGTCATTTCAATTTAGCCATCAACTTTATCTTGATAGGATTGGTAATGATGGTTTAGTGCATTATTGAACCATGGTTCGTTTTCTTTAGCTCATAATTCATTCTCATTTCTCTCTCTTGCTCTTTCTCATGAGAAGAAAAGAAATGTTCCATGGTTGCTAGCTCCTCCTTCTTCCTCCTCTTGATTCATCTTTTGATCTCATGTATTGAGAGATAAAGATCCCACAAAGACAAAACCATCCCTCTACCACTTCTACATAACCTAGGGCTTCTAGACTAGCAATCTTGTTTCCCTAGTTGCCTCGGCTCGAGGTGGAGCTCGGTGTACATCTCTCGGGTGGATCGTCTTCGAATCAAGGAGGCCGCGGAGGTGACCAAAATCCGGATCAACCCTCGGAGCAAGCAAGGAGAAGAACAACAAGGAGAGAAGGAGTTCAAGTTGAGGTATAACCCCTAACCGAGTAGATAAATCTCTAGTTAGGATTCTAGTGTGTTGTTTAGCAAAGATCCGGCTTTTACGGTCCATGTTACCAAGTCTAGAAAAAATTTTGTTTTACCGTTTCCGCAACCCCGAAAGTACCGGGAGAGGTAACGTGGACCTAACATGATATATGTTAATTGTATTATTTTATTTTGTTACAATAAATATTATATATGTGATATATAATATTGTAACATGATATGGTTATTAATGCAACATGTTTAGTGGAGATTAAACATGGTTAGGGTTTGTTTAGGGTTAATCATTTCTAGAAGTTTCTAGAAGGTTTTCTTTTTTGTTTTGGAAAAGATATTTTGCAAGATATTTCTTTAACTCAACCCTAAACCCTAACCCTAGTTAATTCTCTACAATGGTTACTTGAACCATGGTTGCATTTCTAACCTTATCAAAGTCTATCATTATTCATCACAAAATGAATTCTATCATTATTCATCATCTTCTTCCTTCTTCTTCTTTTGAGCAAAAAGCTTTCTAGCATTTTGCTTTGTGATGAAAATGAGTGAGAATGAGAAAATAAAAGAGAGAAAAAATCCTACTTCATCATCCTCATCTACCCTTGCCATTTAGATGAGGGTGTTCACATCATTTTATGAGTGTTAGCTTGTGTTATTGAAACTTCAAGGTAGATCATCTTTGTATCGAAGATCGGAAGCAAGACTGCATCTTTCTCTTCGTGGAACCTCTCGAGAGTCCGGAGCACGATAATCGCAGCGAAGGGACCTCAACACGGAGCATATGAAGTGAAGGACCGGATCTACAAAGGTTGTAATCCCTCTCACTTAGTGTTAAACTGTTTAGCATGTTAGTTTTCGCCTAATCTCTAGTTTAAAGATCCGGCTTCGGGTTGTTCGGCACGGCTAATTTTTAAATCGGGCATGGTTGATGCCTCGTGGAACCATGTATGCGTGCCCAGCAACCCTACAGTGGTATCAGAGCCAAGCTAGAGCTTTAGGCGAAGTCTAGAAGAAGTTTAAAGTCCGATCGAACCTGAAAACCCCGACACGAACCCTTCTCTGTACATTTTTCAAAAATGTGGTTTTTTCTGAATTAAAAATGCTCAGAAAATTAAGCAGGAGAAACTAAGAATTACTGTGAAGTACGGACCTCTAACTCAAAAATTTGAATGCGGAACCGCGGTTAAACCATGGGTTTTGCGGCGGTTCCGCGGCCAAAATTTGACTTAGTCCCTGGAATTTCACTTAATTATTCTTAGGTCCTTTCTTGTTATTTTTTCTGGTAATATTTTAATTCCACTCAAGTGTTGAGTTTTCTAGGGCTGTATTGGGGAATCGTTGATTCGATCAGATAATTTAACTTCGTTTAGTTTTGCACGGATAATTTTTAGAAACTGTTAAAAAGTTCGAACGGATATCAATAACTCACTTTTCCCCTGTCAGAAAATTTTTCAAAAGTTGGATTTTTTCTCGTGTTTAAGAACGTTCTAAGTCGTGCAAGTAACGCGGTGGACCCTCTAGAAGACAACAAACCTTAACTCGATTATGTGACCGTCTTGAACTGCCTCTGAACCTTAGGGTTTGTGGCAGTACGACGTGCCACATGTGAGGCGTTGGCTTGACCCTTCTACGGCTGGACCATTGGTACTGTGGCATGTGATGGATGTTTTTAAACTGATTTCAAGTGTTGAGATATATTGGGGAAATCTTGGGTGTTTGATTATTCGATCGGAAAGTTCAACATTGTTTATTTATCTGGAATGTGATACAATATTTGGAATCCACAGCTAGTTATGAGATAACTAATTTGACTGTTATAAACATAGCACTTTACTCTCAGATGATCGGTTGCCACGGAATTTTGATGTGATCAAAAGTCCGTCGCAATCACGTAGCGTACGCGGATACTCGCTGGGTAAACTTAACAGACAGCCACGCCCCATAGCCCCGACCAAGTGACTGTAGGAGAACCCCGTCGCCAAAAGCATCCGTTCGGGTGCTCGCTGCAGCGGTGTTCCGCCTTAGTGCACTTCATCGACGGCATCCGGGGGTGCGGCCGTCTACTAAAGTTTGCGACGAACATTCGATCAGGATATCGGGAATCTTGTTGAATTGCCCGACTTGATATTGAAACGTGTTTTCGATAATGAGACTAAAATGTGGGGTTTATAATTGTAAGGCATGAGATGTCTAAGGAATTCATTTGGTTAGGCATGTGATGTCTAAGGAGGTTGCGGATTCCAACTGTTGTAGTTTTACACTTTCTTTTCTGTGACCGTAAGCGTAGTATGTGGTGTATCGCCGGCTTCGTTGCTATACATCAACGACAATCCGGATACGCATACTTGCTTACGTTGATGATATGAGATATTATGTGTTGCTGTGATATGTTGTATTGGATAGTCGCATTTTGAATAGCCGGGGGTTTCATGTGAGATGAGAGTTTTTTCTTTTTCATTCATGTAAAAAAACCTTGTATGTAATATTCTTTTATTGGGGCACTTCCAGGTTGCGGAAGATGTCACCGTTGATGTATATTATTTACTTTTCCGCATTAGGTAGACACAAGACGGGGAGCACAAGTAACCGGGTTCTAAGGTCCAGTGGGAGACCATCTCGAGGAGTCGAGACCGGGTCTCCAAACCCTAGAATTGGCAGTGTTACTTGCCGCTCTCGTAGGGGTCTAGGGATGTGGGTTTGGCTATTCATCGCGACCGTGGAATCCGTGTTTTATACATGCTCGTATTGAAAACACGGATGTCCTAGTATATCCAATATTTCATATATGTTCTTCTGCTGCAATGTTCTGTGATGAGATCATATTACTGCCTGTGACGAATGTTTATATTATATATATGAGATATATGTTATATTGCAGATTTCGTTTCAATTGTGATGCTTGTGAAGAATAATAAAATGGGACTTCATTAATGAGATTAATGAAATAAAAGAAACCTAAGATGTTGTAGAAACTTGTTTAAAAACTGGTAGCTCTAGTTCTTGCTTTGCATAGCGGTGTTCCTTGCAGAACATCCAGCACCATATTCGATAAGGAAAGAGCCGAGATCCCTTCACCGGGAGTGACCTCTTTAGTGAAACTAACAGATACTACAAACTCGGTTTGTCTTTTGATTGCTTCTATAGTTCTTGCTTTGCATAGTGGTATTTGTGAAATATCCTGCACCTTATTCGATGAGGAAAGGGCCGACGATCCCTTCACCGGGAGTGACCCCTTTAGCAAAACTATAAAAGTCTCAAAAACACTCCATTTAAAATCACTCGATTCTACGACGATATCAAGTTCATTACGCAATAGGTTTTCTTAAAAACCTGTCGTAACCCTCCGTCATTTTAGGAAGTAGAGTACTTAGTATTCGTGCTGTGTTTGTTGACCTTAGTTAAGGCACAGTGTACGGTAGCTAAGTGATGTCTTCCTATATATCATATGATGCGATTAGTTAGGACAGTCATATGACTTTGTTGACCTTAGTTAAGGGTCATGTGGGTGGGTCTAATTAATCAAGAAATGACGGGTAGAACTTGACTAGTGCTTATGATTTGTTGACCATAGTTAAGGTCATAAGTCACTAGGGGTAAAATATTATTGGGAACTTCAAGTGTTGAAATTTGCAATGAGATTACATACCTTCTATGAGATAGTTGGATCCCGATACCCATTGCGAGTAAAAGTCACTCCTGGGAGAGTTTTACACATTACAATTAGCCGATCAAGTAGGTGTCTAGAAAGGTGTTAACGGGGTTACGCCTCTGGGAAAACGAGGTTTACTTTAATTAGGTTCGTGCGAAAGCACGGGGGACCTCCCTCAAAGTACCGGCACTGGCCTGGCTGAAAGATTGGCGAACTTGTAGCGTGTAATTAATCCCGGCTAGTCTTTCCTTTTAGGGTTTGAAGGAAGATTTGATTAAAACAGTGGGAGACATCCTGATTAGATATATTAGATAACCAATCTAATCTTACAAGAGCATACGCTAAGTGTTTTCTTCTCTCTCTCTCTCCAGGTAGCGACCATATCACGCCTTAATCAAGATAATAATACGGATGAATTGACCGAACCCGCTTGTTATACTGAGCTGGGGAACGTTGGTCCCGCTCCAACTTATAATTGTTATAAGACAGAGCAGGAAATTAGGGAATACCAGATTTCCCGTGCCGCCCAAACGAAGAAAGTGCATATTGATGCATCATCTTCGGGTGTGTTCATTACAAGAGAACTGTTTCTCAGTATCCTTTACGTCCTGGGTATGTGATACCGGATCAGGATCCCGTATATGTAATCTGTTACATGGGCTACAGATAGGTAGGGAACTGAGAACGGGTGATAAGTTTCATGAGACAGAAAACGGTGCAAGTGTTGCAGCCAAGTCTGTTGGTCACTATCACCCTGTATTACCAGAATACATTGATTCTGAACGAATGTTATTAGATATCGAACCTGATATACAACATCATATCAGTCTCTTTATTAGTAAAGAAAGGATATAATTTTATATTGATTGGATAATGTTTTGAACATTTCCTATATCAAGAGTTGATCGGTTCAGGCACGTTATCTAAAAGCATTGACGTTCTAAATTAAACTACAGTTCTTAGTATACGGAACACACACAAGTGGAAGAGTTCAGAAATGAACGAATCCTTCTTAAGGCGTTGTAGACTAGGTTATATCAATGCGACCCGACTAGCTAAGTTACATTTAGATGCATATTTAAATCTGTTTGAATTTACATCTTGTGAAACTTGCTGGTCATGTCACAAAGATAAGATGACCACAGCTCTGTTTATTGGAAACAGACAAAGAGTTAGTGAACTCTTGGGATTGATACATGCTGATGTATGAAAGTCCCCTGTCTACACATGCCAAGACCGGTTCTTTGTACTTCATTACATTCTCTGATGATCTCTCAAGATTCAGACATATGTTCCTGTTGAAACACAAGTCCGAAACTTTTAAGATATTCACAGAATATAGGTTAGAAGTAAAGAACCAACAACGGGTATAAGTATTATGTCCTTTGATGAGATCAAGGAGGAGAATACTTGAGTACGGAATTCCTGGACTATTCTAAAGGAGAATGAGATTCTGTCTCAGCATTACTCCTCCGTATACACCACAGCACGTCGTTGTATCGGGGCGGAGCAATAGCACCCTATGTGATATGGTGTGCTCTATGATGAGTACTACTGAGTTTCCTATTTCCTTTTGGGAGTTATGCACTTGAGAAGCTGCATACCTATTGAATAGGGTTCAAATCAAATCAGTTGCCTACCACTTCATATGTGTTATGGAAAGGGAAGAGCCCATATCTTAAGTTTGTTAAGATTTGGGTTGTCCGGCCTATGTCTAAAAGCAAAATCCGGACAAGCTCGAGGCAAGGTCTGTTATGTAGAACTGGAATGGTTCCGGCTATACAAACTGCAGCTGATGATTTGGTAGAACCAAAGGATTCAATAGTTTCCAACGAACCTCAGCCTTTCCGCCGATCTAGCAGGGTTCCTCACCCACCTGAGAGATACTTCGGTTTCTCTATGACAGTGGGAGCGAGGATTGCATCATGAGATGATGACCCAACTAGTTTCGAGCTGGCCATCAGGAGTGGGACACTGTAAGAATGGCTGGATGCTTATCGATCTGAGATGGAATCCTTATACACCAACAAAGTATGGACTTTGGTTGCTTTATCTGAAGGGTTAAATCCCCATCAGGAGCGAGTATATCTTGAGAAGATTACTTGGTGTACATGGAAAAGTTGAGACTTTCAAAGCTATGCTTAAGTCCATCCAGATCCTACTTGCCACGGCTACATACCATGACTACGATATCTGGTGGTTGGGTGTCATGACTGCTTTTCTAAATGATGATTTAGAAGATAGCGTCTATAAGTACACAGCCAGAGGGCTTCGTAGACAGTGGGAGCAGCGGAAACGTGTGCAAGATATTTTATATGATAAAACAGGTATCGCGGAGTTGGAACATCTGTTTCGATGTGGTAGTCAAAGAGTTTGACTTCATCAAAATGGTAGATGAACCTTGTATATACAAAAAGGTAGTAGAGAGTATGGTGGTGATCCTCATAGAGTACGTGGATGACATACTCTTGATAGGAAAGGAGTTTCCTATGCTACGCTCGGTCAATCTCCGCTTATCATAACGATTCTCCATATAGGATCAAAGCGATACCTCCTAAATCCTGTGTTTTGGATCTATGAGATAGTTCTAATTGGATGTTAGGATACTCACTAGTTGTAGTGAGATGGTATCAATAGATCCTGGGGAGAATCACTGGAATGGTTCCAGGGTGATAAGGACGACCGAATGTCAGTCGCAGGCATTGTCTTTACCCTCAGTGGAGGGACGGTATGTTGGAAGAGTTCCAAGCTAGATACCGTGACTTACTAGACGATTAAAGGCAAGATACATCGTTACCAAAGATGCTACCAAAGAGGCAGTCTGGATAGATATAAGTTCATAAGATGAACTTCGTTCCTACCATTGTGTGACAATGGAGTTGTGGCTTTAGCTTAGGAACTTCCGTCCCATCAGAAATCAAGATATAATTCTTAGGCAGTATCACCTGATCATGGGGATGGTTGATCTCTAGGGAGATCGAGGTTAGGAGAGTAGACACAGAGGACAACAGTGCGGATCCACTCACAAAAGCCTTTTTCCCAGTAGAGACTTTTATGGGATGGTTGAGTATGGGATACTTCAACAGCAGCTAATTGTTGGGTATGTGATACCACTACAGATGGCCCTAGTGCAAGTGGGAGATTTTTAGTTATATGTATGCCCTAGAGTCCATTACTGTACATACGATGTATATTGTAATGGATGCTCGGACATATATAGGGAGGACTTTCTTGCTCGACATGATTGTATGCTATCTGGTTGTACTTTATCTTAACATGTACTCTGATTGTCTCTATATTACATGTTGATAAAGCCCTTAGGATATGTACTCGACTACTGGGACTATGATGAGATCATACTAGTGGGGCCACGGTAGTCGACGAGTGCATCCTATAACTGTTCCTAGTCGAGGGTGTATCGAGACAGGGCATCGATACACCAGAGTAGACTAGCGTATACGCATCTTGACCCATATGATGGGCGATGGATGATCCCATATCCATCGGTGTTTGACATCAAAGATGGTGTACGGGTGCTCAGTAGAGACTGGGTACACTGGACGGAATCGCCGAGAACTCCCAGATGGTATTTTACCTTACGTCAGATGGCAGTTCTCCGGTGACACTGGTACAGAGTAGTCTGTTGACCCGAGATCGTCATAGAGTCTTGTGTGATTCCCACTGTGCTTTGATTTCCATCATACCATGTCCAAGAAGGCGTGCAAAAAGGTGGCTTTTGGGTACAGTCCCAAATCACATGGAGGCAATGAGCGATAGGAGGGGATTCGTCTCTCCCGGTATAGGGAGTTGATGTTGTGCTGTGTTCGATTGGCTATAACCGAAAATCCCTGGCCAGGGTTGTTGAGATTTACTGGTAAGTGTTATCAGTAGTTTCTTGAACTGTTATAGACCTCATATCGACACGACTTATCGAGATACTGGGGTCTGACGTTTACCACCCCTAGGCGAGATATGCGACATATCAGACGACGAGACCGGACTGTACGGGAGTGTTACTGTTTGGATTCACAGGAGAATGTACAGGATTGCTTGTTGATCTTCTGAGCGCTCAATACCTGGGTAGCTATTACATTTAGCTAACCGCTTGCAGCTTGTGGGTGTTTGATATGATCATCACCTACTGCCGGCGTATTGACGATTTTTTAGAGTCCTACACAGAGGTTTCTTGGCTCAGGCAAAACGGAGTAGGAGCACATATGTGATATGTGTGGGACCGAGGATAATACGATATGAGATACCGTATTCTATTCTCGCGATATTTGATATCAGCCGCGTCATCGGATCATGTATTGATTCGATGAATCGGTACGGATATATATTAGTCGGTTATATGCGATATAGCCGGATAGTCGGATCAAGTGTTGATTTGATAATTTAATGTATAATAATATATATGATATATTAAATTACATTATCTAATATTATCTCACTAAAAGATTCTTTTTCTCACTCGGGTAATACATTGATATATATGCGATATATGTTAATTGTATTATTTTATTTTGTTACAATAAATATTATATATGTGATATATAATATTGTAACATGATATGGTTATTAATGCAACATGTTTAGTGGAGATTAAACATGGTTAGGGTTTGTTTAGGGTTAACCATTTCTAGAAGTTTCTAGAAGGTTTTCTCTTTTGTTTTGGAAAAGATATTTTGCAAGATATTTCTTTAACTCAACCCTAAACCCTAACCCTAGTTAATTCTCTACAATGGTTACACGAACTATGGTTGCATTTCTAACCTTTTCAAAGTCTATTATTATTCATCACAAAATGAATTCTATCATTATTCATCATCTTCTTCCTTCTTCTTCTTTTGAGCAAAAAGCTTTCTAGCTTTTTGCTTTGTGATGAAAATGAGTGAGAATGAGAAAATAAAAGAGAGCAAAAATCCTACTTCATCATCCTCATCTACCTTTGCCATTTAGATGTGGGTGTTCACATCATTTTATGAGTGTTAGCTTGTGTTATTGAAACTTCATGGTAGATCATCTTTGTATCGAAGATCGGAAGCAAGACTGCATCTTTCTCTTTGTGGAACCTCTCGAGAGTCTGGAGCACGATGATCGCAGCGAAGGGACCTCAACACGGAGCATATGAAGTGAAGGACCGGATCTACAAAGGTTGTAATCCCTCTCACTTAGTGTTAAACTGTTTAGCATGTTAGTTTTCGCCTAATCTCTTGTTTATAGATCCGGCTTCGGGTTGTTCGGCACGGCTAATTTTTAAATTGGGCATAGTTGATGCCTCGTGGAACCTTGTATGCGTGCCCAGCAACCCTACAGAAGAGATAGTGTCATACTTTTTCTGTTGGGGCCGGGACATGTCTCTTTGTGGCACTGTTCGGACCGCTATCTTCTTGATTCTGGCAGTCATGGCATTTTTCTGAACCCACTTCAGAGGCTCGAAGGAATTGCTGATTCTTACGTCCGACTCAGCCATCGTCGCGGGGCAACCCTACACTTGGAACTTCACACGATTCCATTTGGCCGAAGCCTTGGCCCTCTTGTTGGCTCGATACCTGAGCAGCTTATGCCTTAACTTTTCTGTTTTAAGCACCTGGAAGACTTCGGCTCTTTGGGAAGACGCCGCAGACCGGTCGATGGAGGGCCTTGGAGATACGCTCGATTGCGCATTTCTTGGATTCATCGCCTGAGCTCGTCCGCAACATTTGATGTTGCCCTTTGTACCGAAGTTCTTTCCCCCTGCTGGAGCACCAGAGAATCGTTCAGATACCGTCTTAAGTTTCGGTTGTGGTGCCTTGGCGATCACGACATTCGGCCCCTTACCCCTAGAGACCAGCTTGACCACCTGTTCCGCCAGGATCTCCGCCAGATTAGCGCTTCCGGCAGGGTATATGATGACGGAGCCAAACTGGCGGGGCGGTTCCTCCCACTGTCGACTGAGGCTTGCGGGGAAAACCACACGAGTGTTGATCTTGACCACGTATGGAATAGGGGTCGCTTTGGAAGTTGAATTCGTCTTGGGAGACATTGTCGTTGAAAGTTGATTGCTGCACGAAAAGAAAACATCATTTCAGTATAGGCAATCGATATGTATATTGATTGAGTTCGCATGAACGTTTAACCCGAAATATGGGAGGAGAGAAGTGTCCCACCGGGCGTGCCAAAATCTGTAGAGTGTTTTTCGTCACCCTATTGAGATGGGAATACGCGCGTGCTTGTCAGGCATACTACAGATTCCCCCTGCCTAAGGTCGGCCGGGGTTTAATGATTATGGGGATCCGAATCTCCGACAGCCGCGGACTAAGCTGCCGTTAATTACCCCCGCCTTTGAAGCGAGGGAACCTCCGATTAACGGGTTAAACTGGTCATGCGAACTCGATGTGAAGTGTACGTGTGTTGTGTTTTGAAGGGGGGTTTTGGATATATCGGGAGCCACGCAGAGTTTTTACGGGGGACGGTGCCGTGGAGTATGTGTGTATGTACATATGTATACATATGTATAGATATACATGTGTATATATATATATAAAAAGGGGAAAAGACATCCAAAGGATGCATGGGGAAGCACCTTGGGCGCTGTGCGCCTAGGTGCTGTGCGCTAAGGCGCTAGAGTGCCACGTGTCGGAACGTGGGCGCTCTGCGCTTGAGCGCTGGGCGCTTGAGCGCAAGCGCGCCACGTGTCGGCACGGGGGCGACTTGCGCTCGAGCTCAAGCGCGCCACATGTCGGCACCGGGGCGACTTGCGCTCGAGCGCTTGTGCTTGAGCGCACGCACGCCACGTGTCGGCACCGGGGCGACTTGCGCTCGAGCGCTTGCGCTGGAGCGCAAGCGCGCCACGTGTCGGCACGTGGGCGCTTTGCGCTCGAGCGCTGAGCGCAAGCGCGCCACGTGTCGGCACGCAGGCGCTCTGCGCTTGAGCGCCGACGAAAAAAAGAGGCTTTTAGCCTAAAAAAATTTCTCGGAAGAGAAATCAGAGAGGGGTTGGACCCCTGAGTGTGTGTGTGTGTGTGTGTGTGTGTGTGTGTGTTTTGGGTTTAGTGAACGATGTTCTTCTTCTTCCTCCTCTGTTAGCTGGATCTTGAAATCAAGAGATATGGGATTTCTGAAAATCTCTTCTTTTTGAGATCTAATGGAAGATCTGAGTTCCCCTTTATGGGTTTTGTGGTGAAAAACTAATTTGTTTTATTTAAAGAAGAGTAAAACTCTTGATTTAATTCAAGAGAAAAAGGAAGGTTTTGGAACCTTGAAGAAGGAGAAAAGATCTCAGATCTGAAAAATTTTGAGAGAGAGAGAGAAAAGTTGTTGGGATTTTTTTCATTATCTTTGCCTTTATAGGCCATACACTTTACACATAGCCCCTTAGGCTTCACAAAATGGCATTTTGCCTATCCCATGGCTCATGTGCCATTTCTTTTTGCACATAAGCCATAGGCGTTACAAAAATTTGGCTTTATACCTATTTTTCTTACATTTATCCATGAAATAAAATAAAAGAAATACAACAAAATTGTTTATTACAAAATTTTTATCTTGGCGTTGTCACGACCCGAAATATTAGCTCGTGACCAGCACTTGAATCACGCCACGTCTAAAGGCGTAACGGAATTCAATTAAGCTGAAACCCAGAAATCTAAACCTTTTTTAAAAAAAATAAAGGAGGTGAGGTTTTGAAATAAAGGTATAATGAAAACAATATTTTCTTAATGCATAGAAAGAAACATGAATGATGCAGGTGAAATTTATAAGTTTAAAAAAACATGTTTCGTCTTTTAAAAATTTCGGTAGCACCTCCTTCGTATATTTTGATCCAAAACCACAATACATAACAAGAATAATGGCATCCCCAAGCGGGAGCTAGCTCTTCGCCAAACGGCGGATCAAAACCACACAAAATAGTATAAATAAGTATACGACGCCCAACGGCGAAGTTCACCACAAAAAGATAAATGAAAGAGCAAGATATAACCCCAAAGGGAAAATAAAACCCATCGCTCAATCTCGCAACTACAAGTCTCACTAAGTCTCATTACTTGTACAAATACAACTTTTGATTGATTGATGGAGTCAACTAGATACAATATGAAATAAAATACAAGAGTGGGTACGATACAAGTGCCCCACCTATCAATGCAAAACACCCAAATGAATCTGTGTGCCAGCGAATCCGCTACTGATCCAAGCGGTCAACCTGCAAGAACTGTGGCACAACGGGGGTGAGTTGCCAACTCGTGAATAGAAATGTATCTACAAGTAGAAATCGAATAAACAACGACTCCTAGGTCATCTATTTCAAAAGTAGTGCTATGATATCCAGGGTGACCGGGTCGTATATGTGCCAACAAGGCAGTCACTATCTATATGCACGTAGATAACATCCAACAGTAGTAATCAATGCATGCGGATATGTGGATCTCGTCCACCCATAAATCAATGTCTATAAGCATGTCTAAAATCTCCGATAGTAGCATCAGTGTATGTATGTATGTATGTATGTATGTGGATCCAGTCCACGCGTCAACCACTGACGCAACAATATCATGCATGTAAATATCATAAAAGAGTGTGCATGAAAGTATGAGGATATATGTATATCAACAGTGTCCCTCCCGACACATCAAATCATGGAACCTGAGTGCCTAGCATCGACACTCGAAAACATCATGAAAACCGTACCCAGCATTGGCACGTATATCCTCATATATCTCAGGCGCCGCATCCTCAAATCGGCCCTCATATCCATCTCGCTACTCCGGTTGGTATCCTCCGGATAACCGCCGAGTCTACATACTATCACCGGTAGGTAGTGCTCCCCCTGCCGGGCTCACCGTCTAACATATACGAGTCTTCTTGCCCCGGGGTACCTCACCGGGTCCACCATGTACCCGCAATCGGTGCCTACCACTCCTCGAATCGGGTTTCACATGCCACTCTCAGAACCGAGAAAACGCATGGTGGACGCACTGAAATATCACATCAAGAGAAACCGGGTTTTAAAATAGTACATGCTTCCTTTTGAAATAGCCACGGTTCTCAAATCCAGAAATCTCATAAAAACAGCATATCTTAATGCGTAAAATAATAGAGCATGATGTATGCGACATGCGAAAAGAAATGCGAGCATATCCGTGTATCATGCACTATGGAATAGTGATATGACATATTAAGGGAAAACCGCTCTTTAAAATGATTCCAGTTTTTAAAGTATAGCATGCGGTTCCCAATTTACAAATAAACCGGTTATTTATGTAGGTACAATATGTATATGCGCAAGTAGAGATGTACCATGTATGTGTGCACAAATATGAATATACAATGTGTATGTCATGATGCAGCAATCCTACTGTGTGGTGACATGGCAATTATCGATGATGAAGTGTGTGAGCCGGCAATTATGTGTACGTGAAACATACGCATCATCGATAATGGTGCAGGTGTACTATTACAGGTATATGCGATGCAATAATAATATCATGAATGCAGCAAGTCAACCATCAGCTAACAGCTACAAGGTATACATAACTATCATATGTCCGAGTCGGCGAATCTATCAATCGGCATCTAGCCACTAAACATCGCGTACGGTATAATCACTCGTACGGCAACCTCTAGTCAAGGGTAAGGATCAATCATCAAGTCAACTCATCACGCACGGAATATCATCGTGCGGCGACATTAAGCTAATAGGGATCATATCATCCTATACGACAAATGAGGGTATGGCCTAACATCACATACAGCCTATCATCCATGATTCACAACATTCTATATGTATATAACCCTATATACCTATGTCCCAGGTCGCATCTGCAATGATCTCATATCAGGGGACCGGCAGGGTAAAAATCATTTCGATCGACTCGCATCCGTATACCATCATATCATATCATCATCTCATTATATCATCAAATTCGTCTTGTAATATTTCATCGCATTCATGTCTCATATCATGTCGAATTTACATAAACACGCTATCTCTACTATGTATAAGTATCTAATCTAACAAACACACCCGAACCATACAATCAGATTTTTAAAGAAGTGAATCGTAGTTTTGAAAACAGGGGTTACGGTATTTTTAAAGAAAGATATCATTTGAAAATCCGTAACATCCCTCAAGATATACCTTTAAAAGATACATACGATTCTTTGGTTTAGAAAAAGGTATGGTTCGGATGACGCATCTACATCGACTATCTAGTCCTACAGAAACCTAAGCGGTAGTATCGCTAAACATCATCCTAGGGTAGTAGTAGTAGCATATCACACTTAACTATCCTCTAGTTTCTAACATGGCTACATACCTATCTATATTCTAACCCTAGTTTTCTAATCTAGGTTTCCTAACCATACTCTATAAATCGGTTTCCATCAGAAGTTTGCGGGGGGGCTATACGCCATCCACCCGACTTCCCCGGTAGATATAGATCTACTCACCTGTCTTCGCTCGCCAAAATCGATGACGCCACGCTCCTTCGCCTCGGAATCCATGCGAGGGTACCTACAATAATAACAATCGCAATACGTATTAAAAATCGAGGCAGAAAACCGATACAGCGCATAGTGTGCTCATAGGTTGAAACCTATGGTCCAAACATGCAAATCCAACAACTAACCCCTGTTGTCGATGTACGAACACCCGACAACAAAATACAAATCCAAATATCAAGAAAGTGCATTTAAAAATACGGAAAACATCGCCTAAAACACACCAAAATGCTCCCAGATTTTGCCCAGATGACAATTAGCCAAAACTGCATATAGGAGGGGTCTAATTTAGTGCAAAATGAGCCCTGGAACAAATCTGAGCCAAATCCATCCTACTACGGCCGCAAATTGCGGCCAGAATGATTAAATTTGCATCCTAGGCTTTGAATTAGGGGCTCGGGTCTTGGTGGTATCTTCCTAGGTGCCTGCACGACTCATTGTCAGCTCAATTTAGTTTTTGGTGCCCCCGGGTTGCTCCAGATTCCAGAACACCTTCACAGATCACACATTTATCCGATGTCGGGTTTCTAAATCCGTGTTTTGGGGTTTCTATGGTCTGGTCTAGGTCACTAAACAGCACCTAAGGCTTGTGGTCAGCCACTACACATCACCATTTTCAGCAAACACTCAACCTCTTTCTAGGGTTTCCCAATATCTCACTAATCTCCACAATACGACATCTAAACATGATATCACACAAAACTAATCTAAAGGAAAGAAATTATACCTCATCTAGTCCACTCTAGGCAGCACTAACTTCCCAACGTCGTCAAAATCCCATTTTGCTCGGTCCATCGTGTAGAGGTTGAAGAGGGGATTAATATTTGTGAAGGGTGTGTAGGGTTTTGGGGCATGGTTGGAGATGGATCTATGGATTTTTGTGGAGGGTTTTTGGAGTTGAGGAGATGAAGGAGAGAAGAAGAAAAAGATGGAGCCAACAAAAGGGCAGCAGCCCCCCTCCCTCTCTCTCACAATTCACACACTCTCTCTCTCTCCAAGCTCATCTAACCTAATCATTATGTCTCCTTGACTTTTCCCTTTTTCATTTTCTCTTTTCCATCCATCAAAAACCATAATATAAAGCCCAAAAGAAATGAAACATGTAACAAAATGAACATGTCATGGTGCACTAACCATGGAAACTGTAAAAATGCGGATTTGGCTTAATCGCGATTAGCAGTGCACTAATCGGGTTTTTATCGAAACTGCGTATAATCAATTTTAAAATTGCCAAATCCTTTAAATATATTTTCAAATGAATAAATAATTTTAATTTCGATTTATTTCACAATTAATGGTATATATTTATACCCTTTTTTCGAAAACCCCAATTTCGCAAATCGGCAGTTTTCGGGAAAAATATTATTTTAATATTAAATTCCCAAAAATAATATTTTATATTTTCTGAGATGTTATAGGAGTGGGGGGAGGCCGGCCGCTTCATGTTCGGGCTCGACCCGGGCATGGGCCCACGGGATCTGGGCTTGGGCCCACTTGCCTTGGGGTTGACTTTGATTTTGACTTGGTCAACCGGGGTGTAAATTTTTACCCCAACAGTGAGTAAGCTACATCTGGTCTGGTACATAACATCACATACATGATTGACCCGTCTGCCAAAGCATAGGGCATTCCTTGCATGCGATCCCTCTTCAAATCAGTCACGAGAGACATCTCTTTGGAGAGAGTGATTCTTTTACAAGCGGGTACATTACCACGCTTAGAATCATCCATAGTAAACCCCTTTAGCATGGTGTCTATGTACCTGGATTGGGACAATCCCAAATTCATTTAGATTTATCTCTATAAATCTATATCCCCAGGATGTAAGAGGCATCAGTTAGATCTTTAATGGAGAACTTGTGTGGTAAGAGGTGATTGACTGAGTGTAGCATAGGAACATCGTTTCCTATCAAGAGTATGTCATCCACATACAAAACGAGGAAGACGACCATGCTCTCTACAACCTTCTTATTTATACATGGTTCATATACCTTTTTGATGAAGTCAAACTCATTGAAAGCTTCATCAAAACAGATGTTCCATCTCCGTGATGCCTGCTTTAACCCGTAGATGGATTTAAGCAGCTTGCACATGCTTCCGCTGCTCCCACTGTCTATGAATCCCTCTGGAAGTGTCATATACGCTCTCTTCTAAATCACCATTTAGAAAAGCGGTTTTGACATGCAGTCTGCCAGATTTCGTAGTCATGGTATGAAGCAATGGTAAGTAGGATCCTGATGGACTTAAGCATAGCTTTGAAAGTCTCGACTTTTCCATCTGCACCAAATTATCTTTCTCAAAGATCCTCTTGCTTCTGATGGGTTTTACCCCTTCAGGAGCAACATCCAATGTCAATATTTTGTTGGTGTACATGGATTCCATCTCAATTCGCATAGCATCCAGCCATTTCACATAGTCTCCACTTGTGATGGCCTGCTCGAAACTAGTTGGGTCATCATCTCCATGATGCAATCCTCGCTCCCACCGTCTACGAGAAAACCGTAGTATCTCTCAGGTGGATGAGGAACCCAACTAGATCTGCGGACTGGCTGCGATTCATCGGGGACTATTGAATCCTCCGGTTCCACCAAATCGTCAGTTATAGTTTGCGTTGCTGGAACTTCTTCCAGTTCTACCTCATTACCACTAATTTCTGTTGGAGATAGTGCCCTCAGAGTCAATTATTGGATCGCAGGTACGTGATTGCAATGATTGCGAAGGATCTATACCGGTAGTACAGTCTTACTCGAGATGATAGTATGCTATCTGGTTTGCCTTTATCAGTCGTGTACATGTTCAGGTGACTGATTACATGTTACACTTTGATAGAGCCCTTAGGATCTTGCTTTACCACCAACTGTATGATGGCGATCATATACGTGAGAGTTGGGTAGTTTATACGCATATCCTTAATTGTGGTCCCTAGTCGTGGGAGTTTCGAGACAGGGCATCGATACTCCGGAGTAGACTAGTGTATACAGTCGAGACCCCGACGAGGGGCGGTGGCCGGTCTCACAAGCCACTGGTGTCAATTGGATCACCTAAGATGTATACAGGTGCTCATTGGGTTATGAGTACACCGCACAGGACTCGCCGGGAACCTGCTAGTTGGTATTATACATATCGTCAGATAGCAGTTCCCAGGTGACATGTGTACAGGTTAGTTCATCGACCTGAGGTCGGCATTTGTCTCGTGTGAGTTCCTACTGTGCTTTGATTTCTACCCTACCACGGCTCAAAGGAGTCGTGCAAACAGGTAGCTTTTGGGTACAGTCCCGAGCCATATGGAGGCACGTGAGCGGATCGGCAGGAGATTCGTCTCTCCCGGTATAGGGGGCGAGATCGTGCTGTGTCTAGGAGAGCCATTACACAAAGCCCACGGCCGTGGCAGGAGATTTACTGGTAGGCACTCCAGTAGTATCTCAGGGTGTTATTGGGCTTCACTCCGACACGACTTATACCGCTATTGGGGGTCTGACGTTACTATCCCCCTAGGCAGATGTGCGATACTCATTGACGAACGGACCGTACTGTATATGCATTGTCACTGTTAGGCTCAGTAGGGTTTCCGGATGAGTTCGCTCATCGGCCTCCCTTGAGGTCAGTCCATGGGCAGTCGTTACGCATAGCTAGTGCCGCTGACGGTTTGTGGTTAAACCCACTGCCAGGGTACTGACGAGTCATTAGAGTTCCCCACAGACAATTTCCCAAGATCGGGCGAAACGTTGTAGAGGCCGTATGGTTTTATGGCAGGGTTCGGAAAATGCACGTGCGTTTACGCACGTGTTATTTTTTGGCAGATGATACTGGTCGGCTTTGGTTTAAGCCAGTTCCGAGTATTATAATTAGTAGGTATAATATCTTTGTCTCAGTTGCATTTGTATTCGGTCGTAATACAAATGCGGGTATATTTATACAGTTACGGGGTTATCCTGAAAGTCGTTTCAGGATCACTTTTGGAAGTTGCCAGTTTCCAGTTTTATATCAGCCGTATTTAACATTTGGTTAATTACGGATTTTATCTTTTCTTGGATAAGGTTGAGTCATGATTCTAGAAGGTTCTATAAAGAGTGACTTGGCATGGTGAGTCATTAGTGCATTAATGGAGCCATTAATGCAATGGTGACTAGGTTAATGAATCACCATTTGCATTAATGAGGTTTTGTTTGCATGAAGGATATTTGTGGTTGATCTTTTCTCTTGTGGTCACTCTCCCCTCTCCTACACTCACCTCCCTCCATCTATATATATGGCCGGCCCCTCCCCTCTCTCATGAGTTTTCTTGATTCATTTTGTTAAAAAGATTATGATAGATTTTGGGGTGTATGAAATTTCACAGCTCATTTCATTCCATCACCCGATTCGAGTGGCAACTTCATTAACCGATCGTCCACGGATTTGGACGAAGTGAGACAAATTCATCTAGGCATTCTCTACATCATTCTTGGTCGTCTCTTTTAGCAAACTTGACGACCGAGTTGCCTCAAGTCAGAGGCGGGAGCCCGTTTAAAGAATCATTGATGTGGTGCCACCTGGACGAGCAGATCGGAGATCGACGAGATCGGAGCAGCCGCAACGGAGCGTGGGATGATGGTTAAAGAACGAAGGACTCGGATCGTTCGGTATAACCTTTCTACACTCTTTACAGTTTGTTAGTTTAGCAATAATGGCAGATCCGGGTTAAAGTACACGATAGCGCCAGTTAAAAAGCTTTTGTTCCGCATTTGGCGTCTGTAGACAGCCGGGGCGCTACCGTAGACTTACAGTGGTATCAGAGCCTCACCATTTTGCTATACTAACTTGTGCTAACGTGTTTAAAATATCGATCGAACCGGAAATCAAAAACCGCATTTTACAATTTCACAGTTTCTGTTGATTTTAAATGATGTCCTAAAATTATTCTACATATCACAGAAAGTTGTGCAGGTTTTTAGAAGCACACCGACCAAATTTGAGCACGTGATTCCACCAAACTGCTGCGGAATCGCGGCCAAACCCATGGTTTGGCCGCGCATCCGCGGACGTTCTATTGAATCAGTGCACCAAATTTGCACAGTGTCTTCTCTGTTGCAATTTGGGGTTTTTGGTATATATCTTTTGGGCCCAGATTTTGTTACTGTTCACCAGTTGTTCATGGGGTCCACTTCGTGATATTTAGTCGATCGAAATTTAAACATGTTAGTTTACAGTGCTTACATTATATCCGGGAATGTCATTTGATCGGTAAACCGCGTCTGATTGCTATAGTTCTTTTAGACGGGTTTGCGAACGTGACATTCGCGTTGATGTTCTGTGTTGTGCTGTGATGTTGCGGATTTGTCGTGGTGGATAGCAATGTGCAATGATAGTGCGTTTTGAGTTTATTTGTACATTTGATATTGCGGGACGAGCGTCAAACATGTGGACTGTCGTCACTGCCTGTTGTATAATATTCTTTTGGGGCACGACCAGGTTGCGGTCGATGTACCTGTTGTACTATTTTTCCATTTCTGTACTAGGTTTTACCCCGCGACGGAGTGCACGGATAGCCGGGTTCTGAGGGAAAACGGGTCCGCATCTCATGGCTTTGAGAGGCAGAGGGGCCTCACTCTAGAATTGGCAGACTATTCGCCGCACTCGTAGGGGGTACAGGTTGACCCAAGGAGGGGTGCCCAAGATTACCGGATTCCGTGAAGTGCAGGGTGGTCCATTCACTTTGCTGTAGGGGGCTGCCTCGCTTCAGGTTTTGGCAGGTAACTTGCCGCACCCGTAGGGGTCTAGGTTTCATTGCAAAGGCTATCCACACGACAGGGGAATGTCGGGTTTCAGCAGCGGCTCTATGAAATCCGGGGATCCCAGATTATCTGTATTGTTCTGTGATGCTTATTACTTTTCTGTAATGTTGCATATTATCACGCCTGGAGCAATTATTGTATATTGGTTTATATACTATTAGATGTTGTATATGTTTTACACCCGCGCTAGTCCAGTCCCCGCTCTGTCGTTAGCTAAGTAACCTAACGGGTGATGACGGGACCCAGTGACGAATGCGGATGGCATATACGTACATTTTATTTTCGTTCTTTTCTGGTGTGGTTGATTGATGGGACTGCGTTGATTCTGATCAATGCAAAGTAAAGCAAACTTGTTTACAGTTGTTGGAAGAAATTTAAAAAGTGTTATTGCAAAAACGTTTCCTTTTGTTTTGCATAGCGGTATTCAGTGGAATATCCTGCACCTCATTCGACGGGGCAAGGGCCGATATCCCTTCACCGGGACTGACCCCTTGGGCAGAAGTTTGCGTCAGGGTAATAACTTCACTATAGTCGATTACAAGTTGCTTTGCATCGCGGTATTCAGTGGAATATCCAGCACCTCATTCCACGAGGAAAGAGCCGAGATCCCTTCATCGGGAGTGACCTCTTTAGCAAAAGGTTTTCGCCACTATATTTTAAAAAGCTATCAGGTTCCTTCAGCGATATCAAGTTCACTACGTTAAAGGTTTTTCGCCAAAAACCAGCCGTAGCCCTCCGTCACTTCTTTTGGGTATTCAGTAGTATTCAAGCTATGTATTTTGACCTAACGCCAAGGCATAGTGTTTGGTAGCTGCTGGGTATTCAATTGTTGCATAGATAGATGAGTTGGTTTGGGACAGCCGTTCTGCCATTTTGACCTAACGCCAAGGGCATGTGCGGGTGGGTTCAAATTAACAAGATAGTGACGGGTAGAACTTGGCATGTGACTTATGACATTTTGACCTAACGCCAAGGTTATAAGAGCATGGGGCAAAAATCATATCGGGAGTTTCTAAAGAAACTGAAACTTGCCAAGTATGTGCATACCTTCTGGAGTATGAGTAACGTGGATGCATTCCATCACGTTATCATGCGATGAGAGTTGGATCCCGATTCCCACTGATGAGTTGGTGTACTCTTCGGGTGATCCCGATTGATTCTTCTTTCTGGTTTGGAGGAGAATTTGACAGGACAGTGGGAGGTTTCCGGATTAGATAAAGTGATAACCATTCTGATCTAGGTTAGAGTGCACACAGAGTGTTTCTTTTCTCTCTCTCTTTGGCAGCGACCTTTGACCGACCCTAGACTATGACTCAGTAACCAGGTTGACCGAACCTTCTTAAAATACTGGCTTTTGGATTGTCTGAGTTGCATAAGTCATTGCCACTCCTTCTTTTACCCTTTGAATTTCTCAGAACACCCGTATTACTACGGATATCCACTTCCATTGGATAGATCCATCTTATGGTTATATACGAACTCGAAGGGACTTCTTCGAGGATGGATCCAGGTTCAGGAGAAATAGAATTGGTTTATTCAGTTGTCTTTTATTATCACCTTCTCTCAAATTGCGAGGGCTCCTTGGTTTCGGAGAGTACACCTATTACGCTTATTAGACAGTCTTATTCCAAACCATAGGCAGGTGCCGAAAGGTAGGGAATGAAGAAAACCAATTAGCCTAAGCAGGGTGTGCAGAAGGTAATATGTAAAGACAAAATAAAGGGATTAGAAAGAGGGCAAAGTAAATTGCGACTGTTATCATTCACGACTAAAACCGCGTACTTCATCGCCACTCCTATTTCACTTTTAAAGGAATATGGTATTATTCAGTTGTCTTTCATCATCACCTTCTCTCAAGATATGAGTACTCCTTGGTTTAGGAGGGTACACCTATTATGCTTACTGGATAGTCTTCTTCCAAACCATAGGATGGTGCCGAACGGTAGGGAAGGAAGAAAACCATTTAGCCTAACGATGGTGTACAGAAGGAAATGACTAAAGACAAATAAAGGGATTTGGAGAGATGGCAATAAAATATACGGTTGAAATCATAAATTGATTATGGAAGAGGCATTACTATGAATACCAAGATACCCCTAGGAAACATTTTTATGTTTCAGTGCATTGTTAAAGGAAAATTGTTTTCCCGATTAGATACTTACTCCAAGGGTATGTATTTACCAGGTTTCATTCTCATATCTGTATGGTTTTACAGATAATGAGTGGGAGTAAGTTATTGGGAATTAGGTGATCATCCTCATTATATCGGAATTCATTGTAATTGGTGATATTTTAGGAAATCGCCAGGGTACAGTTTTCAACCTACGACGCACAGGTTTTGAGTTGCTTAAACTCAGCGGACTTATACAGAGTATTGTATGTTGTCCAGTGTCCATCAGGACAAAGGGGTAGGTCCTCGTACTATGTTCTGTTTACTTATAACTTCTCTAGTATTTAGACAAGTGTTTCGTAGAATTACAAGGTCTAAGTTTTGAGAAGTTGTGGGTATAAGAATAAAGTAGAGAACCAGGTGTCACAAGTGTCGGGATTCTTCAAAGAGATCGAAGATGTAGATTCTTGTGATTAGTATTCAGATGATAGTGATGGTTTTGAGAAACGTGTTTCTCTTTCAGGTTACTCATAATTGGATGGATTCCTAAGTTGAGTAATGCTGATTAGCCTCTTTCCATAAAGGTGATATGCACTGGAGACAGTTGCATGATTTGAATCTGGTTCCAATTAAATAAGTGCCAAAGTTTCTATATTGGATATAGAATGGTTCATAGCTTAAAAGATGTTAAGATACGGAGAGTTGTCCAGCTTATGCTTAAAACCAGACTCTGGATAACTCAGGGCACGTTTCTGTAATGGCTGTTTGTGGGTTGACCATGGTTATGACGAGGGTGATATTCTACCATTTGGAAGATCAATAGTGATATTGTTCTGACTCGCCACAGTTTTAGTAAAATGGATCTTTTTTTAGAAAACAGTAGTGGGAGTATGGTAGAACTGGAAGTGATTCCAGAACCGCGAACGATTACGGAAAATTTAATCGGACCTATATATTCAATCAGGTTTGACATTCCAATAACCACTCCGCAGATATGGTGGGTAACCTCAGACACCCGAGAGGTACTCCGGTAGCCTCAAGGACGGTGACAGGGAGGTTCTTATCTACCCAGACTTGACACTACTGTTGTTCCAAGCTATGAGACTCGGTAGGAGGGTTGTCGTAGTCAGTGGAAGCAGCAGAAGAATAGTGGGCAAGTAGCTTATGTCTATTTATAGACTTGAGCAGTTATAGCGGAGATAGATCATCTAATTTTGATGTGACAGTCATAGGTTTGACTTCATCAGAATAGGGGATGGATCTGTTAAGAAGGTAGTAGGGTGTGATGTCACGGTATCTGGATGACATACACAGAGTAGGAAGTAAAATTCCTATACTACAATCGGTTGTACTGTGGTCGTCACACAGTTGTTTCTCCAGACAGGATATGGATATAATATTTGACATTCTGGTTTCTAGATCTATGGTTTTAGATCTGGATTTGGGTAGTTTCCCAATATGGGTACTTTGACAGTATTCTAATGGTTTTTAGAATAGATGACTCCTAGCATGATGGAGTCACCCTCTCTAAAAGTGTCTTACAGACTAAAGGGGAGAGCGATGTGCATGATTGGCAGATCACTTGCTTAGGCAATTGAGTCAATCATAAGATGTCAAGTACCATACCAGATGTTGTTTTTGTACTTGATGCGATAAGCTTGTATTAATCCAATCCTGGAGAAACATAAGGAAGCAGTTTTAGAACATAAGTACATGTTCTACGGATTTGATGACGGCAGCCTCCTTCGGGAGACGGTTATCATTCCAGGCTTCAAAGGTGACATGGATGACAGAGTGATTGTCAGAGTTACAGTTTTCCCTCTGACGAGGGACAGTATTATGGAAAGGTGGTCCAAGAGGATACTGTGGGAGGCATGGTGCCAGATACTGATTAGGTTCAGTAATCGATACAGTCTAAGAAGTTTGGATTTGGAGTTCATTTATGAACTAGGTCTCATCAGATATCCAGACATATTCTAAGACAGGTATTACTCAATTCAGGAGATGGCTTTTTCCGCGAACTTGAGATTAAGAGAGATATAGAAAGAAACATCTAGGCGGATCCACTCACTGAGGCTATTTCTCGAACACAATAGTTTTTACAAACGGGCTTTGTGAAACTGATTAGTAGAGGAGTTGGATGTTCGGTTTCACACGGGCTGTGAGTAGTCGACATTGCAATAATTAGCCTTGAGTGCAAGTGGGAGATTGTTGGAGATAGTGCCCTCAGAGTCAATTATTAGATCGCAGGTACGTGATTGCAATGATTGCGGAGGATCTATACCGGTAGGACAGTCTTACTCGTGATGATAGTATGCTATCTGGTTTGCCTTTATCAGTCGTATACATGTTCAGGTGACTGATTACATGTTACACTTTGATAGAGCCCTTAGGATCTTGCTTTACCACCAATTGTATGATGGCGATCATATACGTGAGAGTTGGGTGGTTTATACGCATATCCTTAATTGTGGTCCCTAGACGTGGGAGTTTCGAGACAGGGCATCGATACTCCGGAGTAGACTAGTGTATACAGTAGAGACCCCGACGAGGGGCGGTGGCCGGTCTCATAAGCCACTGGTGTCAGTTGGATCACCTAAGATGTATACAGGTGCTCATTGGGTTATGAGTACACCGGACAGGACTCGCCGGGAACCTGCTACTTGGTATTATACATATCGTCAGATAGCAGTTCCCAGGTGACATGTGTACAGGTTAGTTCATCGACCTGAGGTCATCATTTGTCTCGTGTGAGTTCCCACTGTGCTTTGATTTCTACCCTACCACGGCTCAAAGGAGTCGTGCAAACAGGTAGCTTTTGGGTACAGTCCCGAGCCATATGGAGGCACGTGAGCGGATCGGCAGGGGATTCGTCTCTCCCGGTATTGGGGGCGAGATCGTGCTGTGTCTAGGAGAGCCATTACACAAAGCCCCCGGCCGTGGCAGGAGATTTACTGGTAGGCACTCCAGTAGTATCTCATGGTGTTATTGGGCTTCACTCCGACACGACTTATACTGCTATTGGGGGTCTGACGTTACTAGCCCCCTAAGAAGATATTCGATACTCATTGACGAACGGACCGGACTGTATATATATTGTCACTGTTAGGCTCAGTAGGGTTTCCGAATGAGTTCGCTCATCATCCTCCTTTGAGGTCAGTCCATGGGCAGCCGTTACGCATAGCTAGTGTCGCTGACGGTTTGTGGTTAAACCCACAGCCAGGGTACTGACGAGTCATTAGAGTTCCCCACAGACAGTTTCCCAAGATCGGGCGAAACGTTGTAGAGGCCCTATGGTTTTATGGCAGGGTTCGGAAAATGCACGTGCGTTTACGCACGTGTTATTTTTCGGGCAGATGATACTGGTCGGCTTTGGTTTAAGCCGGTTCCGAGTATTATATTGAGTAGGTATAATATCTTTGTCTCAGTTGCATTTGTATTCGGTCGTAATACAAATGCGGGTATATTTATACAGTTACGGGGTTATCCTGAAAGTCGTTTCAGGATCACTTTTGGAAGTTGCCAGTTTCCAGTTTTATATCAGCCGTATTTAACATTTGGTTAAATACGGATTTTATCTTTTCTTGGATAAGGTTGAGTCATGATTCTAGAAGGTTCTAGAAAGAGGGACTTGGCATGGTGAGTCATTAGTGCATTAATGGAGCCATTAATGCAATGGTGACTAGGTTAATGAATCACCATTTGCATTAATAAGGTTTTGTTTGCATGAAGGATATTTGTGGTTGATCTTTTCTCTTGTGGTCACTCTCCCCTCTCCTACACTCACCTCCCTCCATCTATATATATGGCCGGCCCCTCCCCTCTCTCATGAGCTTGCTTGATACATTTTGTTAAAAAGATTATGATAGATTTTGGGGTGTATGGAATTTCACAGCTCATTTCATTCCATCACCCGATTCGAGTGGCAACTTCATTAACCGATCGTCCACGGATTTGGACGAAGTGAGACAAAGTCATCTACTCATTCTCTACATCATTCTTGGTCGTCTCTTTTAGCAAACTTGACGACCGAGTTCCCTCAAGTCAGAGGCGGGAGCCCGTTTAAAGAATCATTGATGTGGTGCCACCTGGACGAGCAGATCGGAGATCGACGAGATCGGAGCAGCCGCAACGGAGCGTGTGATGATGGTTAAAGAACGAAGGACTCGGATCGTTCGGTATAACCTTTCTACACTCTTTACAGTTTGTTAGTTTAGCAATAATGGCAGATCCGGGTTAAAGTACACGATAGCGCCAGTTAAAAAGTTTTTGTTCCGCATTTGGCGTCTGTAGACAGCCGGGGCGCTACCGTAGACTTACAATTTCTTCCATAAGAAATTACTTTTCTAAAAAGGTGGCATGTCGAGAAGCAAAACATCTTTTGTTCCTCGGTGTGGTAGAAGATATACCCTCGCGAATGGTTGGGATATCCTATAAACTTGCACAGAAATGACCTTGCCTCGAGCTTGTCCAGATTTTGCTTTTCAACATAGGCCGAACAACCCCATATCTTAACTCATTTAAGATATGGTCTCTTCCCATTCCATATCTCATATGGAGTGGTAGGAAACATATTTGATCAACACTCTATTCAATAGGTATGCAGCTTCTCAAGTGCATATCCCTGAAAGGAAATTGGCAACTCAGCAGTACTCATCATAGAGCGCACTATATCTAATAGGGTGTGATTCCTCCACTCCACTATACCGTTGTGTTGTGGTGTATACGGAGGAGTAAGCTGAAAGAGAATCTCATTCTCTTTTAAGTAATCCCGGAATTCCGTGCTCAAGTATTCTTTTCCTCGATCATATCGAAGTACTTGAATACCTTTTCCCATCTGGTTCTCATCTTCGTACTAATATTCCTTGAAATTCTCAAAAGATTCAGATTTTTGTTTTAACAAGAATACATGTCCGCATCTTGAGAGAACATCGGTGAATATAATAAAGTACGCGGAACCATCCCTGGCATATATAGACATAGGACCGCATACATCACTATGTATCTGTCCAAGAGTTCAGTAACTCTTTCTCTGTTTCCAGTAAACAGAGATTTGGTCACCTGGTCTTTGAGACATGACTGGCAAGTTTCATAAGATGTTAATTCGAATGGATTCAAATATGCATCCTTATGGAACTTTAGCTAGTCTTGTTCCATCGATATGACCTAGTCTACAATGACACAAGAAGACTTCGTTTATTTCTGAACTGTTCCTCTTGTGTGTGTGTTCTGTATGTTAGAACTGTGTTTGGATTCAGAACGTTTATACTATTATATAACGTACCTTACCCAATCAACACTTGATTTAGGAAAATATTCACAATATTATTGATACGAAATAACAGCCGCTCAGAATCATTGTATTACCGGTTGGTAACACTAGGTGATATTTGCCAACTGCTTTGGCTGCAACAATTGCACCATCTCTAATACAAGAGACATATCACCATTTCCCAGTTCTCCACCTTTCTATAGCTCATGGAACAAATTACATGTGTGGAATCCTCATCCGGTATCCAATACCCAGGACGTAGAGTAAACTGAGAAACAGTTCTTGGTAACAAACACACCTGAAGACAATGCATCAACATGCTTTTTCTTCGTTTGGGTGGTGTGGGAATCCAAATATTTTCCTATTCCTTACTCAGACTTATGACAATCATAAGATAAAAGGGAACCTAGCCCAGTATAATAAATAGGTTCGGTCAATACATCCATATTATTATCTTGATTAAGGCATGTCATTGGTCGCTACGAGGAGAGAGAGAAGGATAATGACTTTGCGTGAGCTCTTTGCAAGATTAGATTGGTTATTTTATCTAATCAGGATGGATCCTACGGTTTTTATCAAATCTTGCATCAAAACCTAAAAGGTAAGATTAGCCGGGATTAATTACACCCTACAGGTTCGCTAATCGTTCGGCCAGGCACGTATCGGTACTCCGAGGGAGGTTCCCCTTGCTTTCACACGGACCTAATTAAAATAAACCTCGTTTCCCTAGAGGCATAACCCCATTGACACCTTTCTAGACACCTACTTGATTAGCTAATTGTAAAGTGCAAAACTCTCTCAGGAGTAACTCTTACTCTCAGTGGGTATCGGGATCCAACTATCATATAGAAGGTATGCAATCTCATTGCAAATTTCAAAACTTGAAATTCCCGATAATGTTTTTACCCCTAGCCACTTATGACCTTAACAAGGTCAACAAATCATAAGCGCTAGCCAAGTTCAACCGGTCATTTCTTGACTGAATTAAACCCACCCGAACGACCCTTAACAAGGTCAACAAAGCCGTATGACTACCCTAATCCAATCGCACCACATGCTGCAGATAAGTAATAATCAACTACCGCACACTACGCCTTAACAAAGTCAACAAACGCAACACGAATACAAAATAGTACTTATCTCAAATGACGGAGGGCAATGCAGGTTTTTAAGAAAACCATGAGCGTAATGAACTTGATATCGTTGTAGAATCTAGTGATTTTGAAAAGAAGTGTTTTTGAGGCTTATGCTAGTTTTGCTAAAGAGTTCACTCCCGGTGAAGGGATCTCGGCTCTGTAGGGTTGTATAGCACGACAACAAGGTTTTGGAAGGCATCAAACATGCCATTTTAAAAAAAAAATGGGGTGCTATGAAATCCTAACTAAGATCTTAACTAGAGAATTAGTGTAAACAAGCATGTAAACATCTTTACATCTAAGAGAAAGGGATTGCAACCTTTGTAGTCCATTCCTTCGCTTCATAAGCTCCAAGTTGTGGTCCCTTCGTTGCGATCATCATGCTCCCGGATTCTAGAAAGGCTCCATGAGGTGAATGATGCATCTTTCTTGAAGTCTTCGAAATCCAAGACGATCTATCTTGAGGAAACACATACTCAAGCTAACTCTTCACTAATTTAGAACTGGTGATGCTAACACACTAATCTATATGGCTAGTATAGAAGAGGATGGTGAAGTAGGAATTTTTTTCTCTTTTGTTTTCTTTTTCTCAATCTATTTCATCATAAAAGAAAAGGCTAGCAAGCATTTTTGAGGAAGAAGAAGATGAAGTGATGAGAATAAACTTGTGTGTGGTTAGAAATGCAACCCAAGGTCAAGTATATCATGCTTAACCCATGTAGAGACTTAACCATTAGCTATGGTTAAAGGTATGGTTGATAAATATCTTAAGCAAGACAAAATGAATGGACAAAGTCAAAGAAACTACAAGTTTCTACAAGCTTCATCCATGAACATTATCCACAATATTTGATTACTTAATGATAAATATAAACCCTAATATTAACCCTAGTATGGTTTAACTCTAATAAACCCCAGTTACATTTATAACCAAGCATGTTACAATTATACATATCACATATATATAATTAAGCAACAAAAGAATACATTTAACATATATCACATATATATTAATGTACCCATAAAGAGAAAAAGAATTACTTAAGTGAGCTTATATTAGTTAATATAATATAATATATCACATATATAATTATACATTAAATTATCGAATCAACACTTGATCTGATAATCCGGCTATATCTCATATAACCGACTAATATAAAATGTATCATTTCATCGAATCAACACTTGATCCGATGACCCGGCTATATCTCATATACCCGGCCGATATCAAATATCGCGAGAATAGAATACGGTATGACATATCGTATTTTTCTCGGTCCCGCACATATTGCATATATGTTCCTACTTCGTTTCTCCTGAGCCAGGAAACCTCTGTGTACGACTCTAAAGACTCGTCAATACGCCGACAGTAGGTGATGATCATATCAAGCACCAACAAGCTGCAAGCGGTCAACTAAACGTAACAGCCACCCGGGCATTGAGCGGGAAGAAGATCAACAAGCAAGCCTGTACATTCTCCTGAAAATCCAATCAGTAACACTCCCGTACAATCCGGTCTCTTCGTATGATATGTCGCATATCCAGTCTAGGGGTGGTAAATGTCAGACCCCAATAACCGATAAGTAGTGTCGATGTGAGGCTCATAACGGGTTGAGAAACTACTGATAACACTTACCAGTAAATATCCATATCAGCCCTGGCCAAGGACTTCCAGTTATAGCCAATCGAACACAACGCAACATCAACCCCCAATATCGGGAGAGACGAAACCCCTCCTATCGCTCATTGCCTCCATGTGATTCGGGACTGTACCCAAAATCCATCGTTTTGCACGTTCTCGTGAACGTGGTAAGGTGGAAATCAAAGCACGGTGGGAATCACACAAGACTCTATGACGATCTCGGGTCTACAGACTAACTTGTGCTTGTGTCACCAGAGAACTGCTATATGACGATAGGTATAGTACCATCTGGGAGTTCTCGGTGATTCCGTTCAGTGTACCCAGTCTCCACTGAGCACCCGCATACCATCTTTGATGTCAAACACCAATGGATGTGGGATCATCCACCGCCCATCATATGGGTCAAGATGCGTTTACGCTAGTCTATTCTGGTGTATCGATGACCTGTCTCGATACACCATCGACTAGGAACAATTATAGGATTACTCATTGACTACCTTTGGCCCCATTAATATGATCTCCATCATAGTCCGAGTAGTCAAGCACATATCCTAAGGGCTTTATCAACATGTGAGAGCAAGACAAGAAACCAATACAAGTCAACATGTTAAGATAAATCACAACCAGATAGCATACTATCATATCGAGCAAGAAAGCCTTCTCTATATATATCCAAGCATCCGCTATAATATACATCATATGTACAATAATGGCCTCTAGGGCATATACATAACTAAAAATCTCCCACTTGCACTAATGCCAGCTGTTGTAGTATCTCATACTGTTCATATCAGAATTTTGCATTATTATATTCCCCGTTCTTAATCATATTGCAAATAAAAATGTGCTTTTGATCCATATCTGCTAAATAGTTGCAGGTTACAAGTTCTCGGAACAATACAGTGAAAATGGTGAAAAGACGCTACAAAAGTGAGACTACGACCAACAGATAGAAGAATCTTTATGATGCCGCCTACAGTTTAAGGAACAAGTGAAGATCAATGAACAGTTCAATTGCACAAGGTACAAAGGCAGCACAAGATTCAAGACTTCAACACGAAGCGAACGGTAAAAGTCCACAACATTCTGCACTATGGAAATCTGGAAGAAACTAGAAGACATTGTGAAGAACCAAGTGAAGAAAATAGAAGGAAAAGAGTAACAGAAAGCAACCCTGGAAAATTGAGACAGAGAGACCCCAAGATGGCCGCGGATCCGCGACCAAACAAGGCTTACGGCCGCGGATCCGCGGCCGTGCTGTGCACGTGTCGGCGCGTGTCGGTGGAGTCGGTGCATTGACCCGGTTTTCTTAGGGTATTTTTGTAATTCTAGATATGGATCAGATGTAAACCTTAGGGTTTCCTATTATCTATAAATAGGAATCCCACAGCTCATTTTGGAGCATGCCTCTTTTTATTTCTCTACTTTAAAATTTTCATTCCTTGTAATTGTCAAAGAGTGCATCAATAAAAATTAAGTTTTTTATCTTGAATTTGTTATCTAGCAATTTTATTTCTCCGCAATTTTTATCTGCCGTAGTTATTTTCCGCAAGTTAATTAGGATATTAAATAAAAACCATAAAAATGATTTTCATTGTTAATTCCCTAATGAGTGAGTAGTTCCTCACTTGTTAGGGTTAGGTTTGGGGAAGGTTTGAGAGATGAAAATCTCTCACCCCTTTCTTGCCCGTTCAATATTTTAAAATAGGACTCTATGCAAATCAATCACACACCGCTCACTACGGCACCTTATCCCATGAGGTAGCGGTGATTCCCTAGTTAAAAACCGGTTGTGTTTGATTTCCATAGAGGTTAGGGCTAAGAGTTAAGAAAGGACAGACAAGGGCCAAAGGGAAGAAACCTAGTTTCTTCCCGATCGCGCTAATCCCCTTTGTTTATTATTACCTTAACACCTAAGATCTTAATTAGGGCAAAGAAAGCGGTGACAAGAATTGACTTTCCAAACTAACCAAATCCTAACCCTAGCAAGATTTTAATCCTTTTCAAATTCAACTTCAGTTTTTATTGAAAATCAAAACCTACCACAAATAGGAATTGACTCGTTAGAACAACTAGAAAATACACGTTTTCCCTGTGGACAGACCCGTACTCAACCGACTAGCTACCAAGCGACACCGTTCTTGATTGCGGTTAATTCTTTGATTTTGTTAGGTCCACGTTACCTCTCCCGGTACTTTCGGGGTTGCGGAAACGGTAAAACAAAATTTTTTCTAAACTTTGTAACATGGACCGTAAAAGCCGGATCTTTGCTAAACAATACACTAGCATCCTAACATGAGATGTATCTACTCGGTTAGGGGTTATACCTCAACTTGAACTCCTTCTCTTCTTGTTGTTCTTCTTCTTTGTTGTTCTTGTCTTCTTGTTGTTCTTCTATTCTTATCGTTCTTCTCTTAACTTGCTCAATGGTTGATCCGGACTTTGGTCACCTCCGCGGCCTCCTTGAGTCGAAGACGATCCACCCGAGAGATGTACACCGAGCTTCACCTCAAGCCGAGGTAACTAGGACAAGGAGATTGCTAATCTAGAAGCCCTAGGATGTGTAGAGGAGATGTATGGATGTGTTTGTCAAGTGGAATCCTTTTTCTCTCAACACATGAGATCAAAGGAGAAAATCAAGAGGAGGAAGAAGAAGGAGGAAGGTTAGCAACCATGGAGCTTCTCATTTCAAGAGAGAGAATGAGAATAATATTATGATCAAAAGAAAAACAACCATGGTTGCAAATAATGCAAAACAACATCATTACTAATCCCATCAAGATAAAGTTGATGGCTACTTTGAAATGACCATTATCATAATCCAAAAGAAAAAGGAAAAGAAAAAGAAGAGTGTGGAACCCTCTTGAAAGTCAATGGTCAACCCGGTCTACCGGTCAACAAAGTCAAGAGAGGTCAACGGGGTCAAATGGTCAATGCAATTAGCCATCATAAGATTATCACTAATAGGATTAGTAAATGATGTTCGCGGCTCATAATGGTTTTGACCAAACGAACTGTCAAAACCCTAATGAGACTGCCACATAACGGTTTTGGCCGAACCAACTGCCAAAACCCTAATGAGGCACCTCCTCCTTCATCACTCCGAAAAACTGTGCATACACACCTGCATCCGTATTCCGTAGAATGCGGATGCACAGAAGACAAAACAAATCCATCCGTGCAATACTAGGATCCGGCTTAAACCAAAGCCTACTAGTACTGCCTGCCCGAACACCATACGCACACAAGTGTACGTAAGTGATCGCAGCCCTGCCGTAAAACCATACGGCCTCTACACGTTTCGCTCAGTGCAGGGAAACTCTCTGTGTGGGACTCTAAAGACTCGACACTATGCTGGCAGTGGGTTTAACCACAGACCGCAAGCGGCACTAGCTGTACGTAACGGTCCCCAGGTAGATGTCGATAAGAAGGCCGATGAGGTAAACCCATCCGAACTCCTACTGAGTCTGTATGTGACAATCTCCGTACAGTCTGGTCTGTTCGTCTGATACATCGCATGTCGAGCCTAGGGGGCGGCAAGCGTCAGACCCCTAATAGCGGTACAAGTCGTGTCGGAGTGAAGCCCAGAACACCCTGAGATAACACTGGAACCTACCAGTACATCTCGCTTGCCCTGGCTAGGGACTACTTGTGTAATGGCTCTCCTAGACACAGCGCGATGTCAACCCCCAATACCGGGAGAGACGAATCCTGTCTAACCGTCACTGCCTCCAAGTGCTTCGGGACTGCTCCCAACTACTACCTGTTTGCACGACTCAGTAGAGCCGTGGTAGGGTAGCAATCAAAGAACAGTGGGAACACACTCGAGGCGAAGTGACAGTGTCAAGTCAGCGGACTAAGCTGTACTCATGTCACCTGGGAACTGATAACTGACGATAGGTATAATACCAACCATCAGTTCCCGATGAGTCCTGTCCAGTGTACTCGTAACCCAACGAGCACCCGCATACTATCTCAAGTACGACGTACCGACGGCTGTGGGACAGACCGTCTCCCGTGCTGGGATGAGAAGCGCATACGCTAGTCTACTCCGGAGTATCGATGCCCTATCTCGGTACTCCCACGACTAGGGACGTGTATAAGGATGTGCTTGAAGATTACCCAGCCCCCACGAGTGTGATCGCCATCACAACGCCGGTAATCAAGCAAAGATCCAAAGGGCTCTACTAATGCGTATAGGTGATATAATAAATAAACACACAAGTACACATTAAAGCAGAGACAAACCAAGTAGCATACTACTATATTGAGTAAGATTGTCTGTACAACTGTGAATATCCTAAGCTTCCATCAAGTAATATACATACTAGTATGATACAGTAATGGCCTCTAGGGCATATACACTAACAATCTCCCACTTGCACTAAGGCCATGTACTGGCGTATCGAAGACCTATCATCTCGATCGGCCGCTCGAACTGAGTCTGGGGTAAAGCCTTCGTGAATGGGTCCGCAGTGTTGTCCTTTGTGTCCACTCTCCGCACATCGATCTCCTGTCGATCAATGATCTCCCTGATCAGGTGATACCGCCTTAAGATGTGCCTGGATTTCTGATGGGACCTTGGTTCCTTCGCTAAAGCTATAGCCCCATTGTTATCGCAATACAAAGGTATTGGGTCAACAATGGACGGAACCACCTGAAGTTCACTAATGAACTTCTTCATCCAGACCGCCTCTTTTGCGGCATCGCTTGCAGCAATGTATTCAGCCTCCATCATCGAGTCTGCGACGGTATCCTGCTTGGAACTCCTCCAACATACCGCCCCTCCGTTGAGGGTAAACACAAAACCCGAGACAGACTTGCTGTCATCTTTGTCACTCTGGAAGCTTGAATCGGCAAAGGACTCGACCCTGACTTCTCCATTACCGTAAACCAGGAACATCTCCTTAGTCCTTCTCAGGTACTTGAGAATGTTCTTCACTACTGTCCAGTGGTCCTCCCCTGGGTCTGACTGATACCGGCTTACCGCGCTCAACGCGTAAGCTACATCTGGTCTTGTACATAGCATCGCATACATTATACATCCTACCACCGAAGCGTAGGGTATAGTGCTCATGCGAACCCTCTCCTCGTCAGTCTTAGGAGACATCTTCTTGGAGAGGGTAATTCCGTGCAATGCGGGTATGTTACCGCGCTTGGAACCCTCCATACTAAATCTCTTTAGTACGGTCTCTATGTACCTGCACTGCGAAAGTCCCAATAGTCTCTTGGATCTATCTCTATGGATCTTGATCCCCAGAATGTACGAGGCATCACCCAGGTCCTTCATGGAGAACCTTTGTGACAAAAATAGCTTGACCGATTGTAGCATAGGAACATCATTTCCTATCAAAAGAATGTCGTCCATGTACAAGACTAGGAATACGACAGTTCGAACTACAATCTTCTTATAAACACAGGGTTCATCTTCGTTCTTGATGAAATCAAATTCCTTGATTGCCTCATCAAAACAGATGTTCCAGCTCCGCGATGCCTGCTTTAATCCATAAATGGATTTAAGCAACTTGCACACCTTTCCGCTGCTCCCACTGTCTACGAAACGTTCTGGTTGATCCATGTAAACGCACTCTTCCAAACAACCGTTTAGGAAAGCCGTTTTAACATCCATCTGCCAGATTTCATAGCCATGGAAGGCAGCAATGGCAAGTAGGATCCGAATGGATTTGAGCATAGCCACCGGAGAAAAATTTTCATCATAGTCCAAACCAGGTCTTTGACGAAAACCTTTTGCAACGAGTCTAGCTTTATAGGTTTCCACCTGCCCATCTACACCAAGTTTCCTTTTGTAGATCCATTTGCATCCAACGGGTTTTACCCCAGGTGGAGCAATATCCAAGGTCCACACTTTATTGGCGTACATGTGTTGGAGATAGTGCCCTCATAGTCAATTATTGGATCGCAGGTACGTGATTGCAATGATTGCGGAGGACCTATCCCGGTAGGACAGTCTTACTCGAGATGATAGTATGCTATCTGGTTTGCCTTTATCAGTCGTGTACATGTTCAGGTGATTGATTGAATGTTACACTTTGATAGAGCCCTTAGGATCTTGCTTTACTACCAACAGTATGATGGTGATCATATACGTCAGAGTTGGGTAGTTTATATGCATATCCTTAATTGTGGTCCCTAGTCGTGGGAGTTTCGAGACAGGGCATCGATACTCCGGAGTAGACTAGTGTGTACAGTCGAGACCCCGACGAGGGGCGGTGGCCGGTCTCACAAGCCACTGGTGTCAGTTGGATCACCTAAGATGTATACAGGTGCTCATTGGGTTATGAGTACACCGGACAGGACTCGCCGGGAATCTGCTAGTTAGTATTATATCTACCGTCAGATAGCAGTTCCCTGGTGACATGTGTACAGGTTAGTTCATCGACCTGAGGTCGCCATTTGTCTCGTGTGAGTTCCCACTGTGCTTTGATTTCTACCCTACCACGGCTCAAAGGAGTCGTGCAAACAGGTAGCTTTTGGGTACAGTCTCGAGCCATATGGAGGCACGTGAGCGGATCGGCAGGGGATTCGTCTCTCCCGGTATTGGGGGCGAGATCGTGCTGTGTCTAGGAGAGCCATTACACAAAGTCCATGGCCATGGCAGGAGATTTACTGGTAGGTACTCCAGTAGTATCTCAGGGTGTTATTGGGCTTCACTCCGACACGACTTATACTGCTATTGGGGGTCTGACGTTACTAGCCCCCTAGGCAGATATGCGATACTCATAGACGAATGGACCGAACTGTATATACATTGTCACTGTTAGGCTCAGTAGGGTTTTCCGGATGAGTGCGCTCATCGGCATCCCTTGAGGTCAGTCCATGGGCAGCCGTTACGCATTGCTAGTGCCGCTGACGGTTTGTGGTTAAACCCACTGCCAGGGTGCTGACGAGTCATTAGAGTCCCCCACAGACAGTTTCCCATGTTCGGGCGAAACGTTGTAGAGGCCGTATGGTTTTATGGCAGGGTTCGGAAATGCACGTGCGTTTACGCACGTGTCAGTTTTCGGGCAGACGATACTGGTCGGCTTTGGTTTAAGCCGGATCCGAGTATTATATTGAGTAGGTATAATATCTTTGTCTCAGTTGCATTTGTATTCGGTCGTAATACAAATGCGGGTATATTTATACAGTTTCGGGGTTTTCCTGAAAGTCGTTTCAGAATCACTTTTGGAAGTTGCCAGTTTCCAGTTTTCTATCAGCCGTCTTTTAACATTCGGTTAAAGACGGATTTATCTTTTCTTCTGTTGAGGTGAGTCAGTGCTTCTAGAAGCTTCTAGAAGGTTCTAGATGATGACTAGGCTTCATGACTCATTAGTGCATTAATGGTTTTTTGATGACTAACCTAATGACTCATGCTTTGTTATTAATGGGTTTTGTTTTCCTTAGGATATTTGTTCATAATATCTTTTGCTTATGGTCACCACTTGCTCCTACGGTTACCTCCCTCCATCATATATAAGTGGCCGGCCTTCTCTCTCCTCCTCACTCTCACTTGATGTTTCATTTTGACTAGAAAAGATATGACAGTATTTGGGGTGCATGGAATTTTACAGTTCATTCCATCACCCGATTCCCTCGGCAACTTCATTAACCGATCGTCCACGGATTTGGACGAAGTGAGACAAAGTCATCTACTCATTCTCTACATCATTCTTGGTCGTCTCTTTTAGCAAACTTGACGATCGAGTTGCCTCGAGTCAGAGGCGGGAGCCCGTTTAAAGAACCGATCATATGGTGCCACCTCGACGAGGATATCGGAGTTCGACGAGATCGGAGCAGCCGCAACGGAGCGTGGGATGATGGTTGAAGAACGAAGGACTCGGATCGTTCGGTATAACCTTTCTACACACTTTACAATATGTTAGTTTAGCAATAATGGCAGATCCGGGTTAAAGTATACGATAGCGCCAGTTTAAAGTTTTTTGTTCCGCATTTGGCGTCTGTAGACTGCCGTGGGATGATAGTTTTTTGTTCCGCATTTGGTTTCCGGATTAGATAAAGTGATGACCATTCTGATCTAGGTTAGAATGCACGCAGAGTGTTTCTTTTCTCTCTCTCTCTTTGGCAGCGACCTTTTACCGACCCTAGACTATGACTCAGTGACCAGGTTGACCGAACCTTCTTAAAATACTGGCTTTTGGATTGTCTGAGTTGCATAAGTCATTGCCACTCCTTCTTTTACCCTTTGAATTTCTCAGAACACCCGTATTACTACGGATATCCACTTCCATTTGATAGATCCATCGTATGGTTATATACGAACTCGAAGGGACTTCTTCGGGGATGGATCCAGGTTCAGGAGAAATAGAATTGGTTTATTCAGTTGTCTTTTATTATCACCTTCTCTCAGGTTGCGAGAGCTCCTTGGTTTAGGAGAGTACACCTATTACGCCTATTGGATAGTCTTATTCCAAACCATAGGCTGGTGCCGAAAGGTAGGGAATGAAGAAAACCAATTAGCCTAAGTAGGGTGTGCAGAAGGTAATATGTAAAGACAAAATAAAGGGATTAGAAAGAGGGCAAAGTAAATTGCGACTGATATCATTCACGACCAGAACCGCGTACTTCATCGCCGCTCCTATTTCACCTTTAAAAACAATAAGGTATTATTCAGTTGTCTTTTATTATCACCTTCTCTCAGGTTGCGAGAGCTCCTTGGTTTAGGAGAGTACACCTATTACGCCTATTGGATAGTCTTATTCCAAACCATAGGCTGGTGCCGAAAGGTAGGGAATGAAGAAAACCAATTAGCCTAAGTAGGGTCTGCAGAAGGTAATATGTAAAGACAAAATAAAGGGATTAGAAAGAGGGCAAAGTAAATTGCGACTGATATCATTTACGACCAGAACCGCGTACTTCATCGCCGCTCCTATTGCACCTTTAAAAAGAATAAGGTATTATTCAGTTGTCTTTTATCATCACCTTCTCTCGAGATGCGAGTACTCCTTAGTTTAGGAGGGTACACCTATTATGCTTACTGGATAGTCTTCTTCCAAACCATAGGCTGGTGCCGAACGGTAGGGAAGGAAGAAAACCATTTAGCCTAACGATGGTGTACAGAAGGTAACAACTAAAGACAAATAAAGGGATTTGGAGAGATGGCAAAGAGATATACGGTTGAAGTCATGAATTGGATTATGGAAGAGGCATTACTATGAATACCAGGATACCCCTACGAAACATTTTCATGTTTCAGTGCATTGTTAAAGGAAAAACTGTTTTCCCGATTAGACACTTACTCCAAGGGTATGTATTTACCAGGTTTCATTCTCATATCTGTATGGTTTTACAGATGATGAGTGGGAGTAAGATATTGGGAATTAGGTGATCATCCTCATTATATCGGAATTCGTTGTAATTGGTGATATTTGAGGAAATCACCAGGGTACAGTTTTCCACCTACAACGCACAGGTTTTGAGTTGTTCAACTCAGCGGACTTATACAGAGTATTGTATGTTGTCCAAATATCCATCAGGACAAAGGGGTAGGTCCTCGTACTATGTTCTGTTTACTTATAACTTCTCTAGTATTTAGACAAGTGTTTCGTAGAAATACAAGGTCTAAGTTTTGAGAAGTTGTGGGTATAAGAATAAAGTAGAGAACCAGGTATCACGAGTATCGGGATTCTTCAAAGAGATCGAAGATGTAGATTCTTGTGATTGGTATTCAGATGATAGTGATGGTTTTGAGAAACGTGTTTCTCTTTCAGGTTACTCATAAGTGGATGGATTCCTAAGTTGAGTAATGCTGATTAGCCTCTTTCCATTAAGTTGATATGCACTGGAGACAGTAGCATGATTTGAATTTGGTTCCAATTAAATTAGTGCCAAAGTTTCTATATTGGATATAGAATAGTTCGTACCTTAAAAGATATTAAGGTACGGGGAGTTGTCCAGCTTATGATTAAAACCAGACACTGGATAACTCAGGGCACGATTATGTAATGGCTGTTTGTGGGTTGACCCTGGCTATGACGAGGGTTGATATTCTACCATTTGGAAGATCAATAGTGATATTGTTCTTGACTCGCCACAGTTTTAGTAAAAATGGATCTTTTTCAGAAAACAGTAGTGGGAGTATGGTAGAACTGGAAGTGATTCCAGAACCGCAAACGATTACGGAAAATTTAATAGGACCTATACATTCAATCAGGTTTGACATTCCAATAGCCATTCCGCAGATATGGTAGGTAACCTCAGACACCCGAGAGGTACTTCGGTAGGCTCAAGGACGGTGACAGGGAGGTTCTTATCTACCAAGACTTGACACTACTGTTGTTCCAGGTTATGAGACCCGGTAGGAGGGTTGTCGTAGTCAGTGGGAGCAACAGAACCCTGGTGGGCAAGTAGCTTATGTCTATTTATAGACTAGAGCAATTATAGCGGAGATAGATCATCTAATTTTGATGTGACAGTCATGGGTTTGACTTCAATCAGAATAGGGGATGGATCAGTTAAGAAGGTAGTAGGGTGTGATGTCATGGTATCTGGATGACATACACAAAGTAGGAAGTAAAATTCCTATACTACGATTGGTTGTACTGTGGTCGTCACACAGTTGTTTCTCCAGACAGGATATGGATATAATATTTGACATTCTGGTTTCTGGATCTTTGATTTTAGATCTAGATTTAGGTAGTTTCCCAATGTGGGTACTTTGACAGATATTCTAATGGTTTTTGGAATAGTTGACTCCTAGCATGGTGGTGTACCTGCAGGTGATGGAGTCACCCTCTCTAAAGGTGTCTTACAGACTAAAGAGGAGAGGGATGTGCATGATTGGCAGATCACTTGCTTAGGCAATTGAGTCAATCATGAGATGTCAAGTACCACACCAAATGTTGGTTTTGCACTAGATGCAATAAGTTTGTATTAATCCAATCCTGGAGAAACATAAGGAAGCAGTTTTTGAACATAAGTACATGTTCTACGGATTTGATGACGGCAGCCTCCTTCAGGAGACGATTATCATTCCAGGCTTCAAAGGTGACGTGGATGACAGAGTGACTGTCAGAGTTTTAGTTTTTCCCTCTGACGAAGAGGGACGGTATTATGGACAGGTGGTCCAAGAGGATACTGTGGGAAGCAAGGTGCCCGATACTGATTAGGTTCAGTGATCGATTCAGTCTAAGAAGTTTGGATATGGAGTTCATTTATGAACTAAGGTCCCATCAGATATCCAGACATGTTCTAAGACAGGTATTACTCAATTCGGGAGATGGTTTTCTCCGCGAACTTGAGATTAAGAGAGATATAGAAAGATACTTCTAGGCGGATCCACTCACTGAGGCTATTTCTCGAACACAATAGTTTTACAAACGGGCTTTGTGAAACTGATTAGTAGAGGAGTTGGATGTTCGGTTTCACACGGGCTGTGAGTAGTCGACATCGCAATATTAGCCTTGAGTGCAAGTGGGAGATTGTTGGAGATAGTGCCCTCATAGTCAATTATTGGATCGCAGGTACGTGATTGCAATGATTGCGGAGGACCTATCCCGGTAAGACAGTCTTACTCGAGATGATAGTATGCTATATGGTTTGCCTTTATCAGTCGTGTACATGTTCAGGTGACTGATTGCATGTTACACTTTGATAGAGCCCTTAGGATCTTGCTTTACTACCAACAGTATGATGGCGATCATATACGTGAGAGTTGGGTAGTTTATATGCATATCCTTAATTGTGGTCCCTAGTCGTGGGAGTTTCGAGACAGGGCATCGATACTCCGGAGTAGACTAGTGTGTACAGTCGAGACCCCGACGAGGGGCGGTGGCCGGTCTCACAAGCCACTGGTGTCAGTTGGATCACCTAAGATGTATACAGGTGCTCATTGGGTTATGAGTACACCGGACAGGACTCGCCGGGAATCTGCTAGTTAGTATTATATCTACCGTCAGATAGCAGTTCCCTGCTGACATGTGTACAGGTTAGTTCATCGACCTGAGGTCGTCATTTGTCTCGTGTGAGTTACCACTGTGCTTTGATTTCTACCCTACCACGGCTCAAAGGAGTCGTGCAAACAGATAGCTTTTGGGTACAGTCCCGAGCCATATGGAGGCACGTGAGCGGATCGGCAGGGGATTCGTCTCTCCCGGTATTGGGGGCGAGATCGTGCTGTGTCTAGGAGAGCCATTACACAAAGTCCATGGCCATGGCAGGAGATTTACTGGTAGGTACTCCAGTAGTATCTCAGGGTGTTATTGGGCTTCACTCCGACACGACTTATACTGCTATTGGGGGTCTGACGTTACTAGCCCCCTAGGCAGATATGCGATACTCATAGACGAACGGACCGGACTGTATATACATTGTCACTGTTAGGCTCAGTAGGGTTTTCCGGATAAGTGTGCTCATCGGCATCCCTTGAGGTCAGTCCATGGGCAGCCGTTACGCATTGCTAGTGCCGCTGACGGTTTGTGGTTAAACCCACTGCCAGGGTGCTGACGAGTCATTAGTGTCCCCCACAGACAGTTTCCTAAGTTCGGGCGAAACGTTGTAGAGGCCGTATGGTTTTATGGCAAGGTTCGGAAATGCACGTGCGTTTACGCACGTGTCAGTTTTCGGGCAGACGATACTGGTCGGCTTTGGTTTAAGCCGGATCCGAGTATTATATTGAGTAGGTATAATATCTTTGTCTCAGTTGCATTTGTATTCGGTCGTAATACAAATGCGGGTATATTTATACAGTTTCGGGGTTTTCCTGAAAGTCGTTTCAGGATCACTTTTGGAAGTTGCCAGTTTCCAGTTTTCTATCAGCCGTCTTTTAACATTCGGTTAAAGACGGATTTATCTTTTCTTCTGTTGAGGTGAGTCAGTGCTTCTAGAAGCTTCTAGAAGGTTCTAGATGATGACTAGGGTTCATGACTCATTAGTGCATTAATGGTTTTTTGATGACTAACCTAATGACTCATGCTTTGTTATTAATGGGTTTTGTTTTCCTTAGGATATTTGTTCATAATATCTTTTGCTTATGGTCACCACTTGCTCCTACGGTTACCTCCCTCCATCATATATAAGTGGCCGGCCTTCTCTCTCCTCCTCACTCTCACTTGATGTTTCATTTTGACTAGAAAAGATATGACAGTATTTGGGGTGCATGGAATTTTACAGTTCATTCCATCACCCGATTCCCTCGGCAACTTCATTAACCGATCGTCCACGGATTTGGACGAAGTGAGACAAAGTCATCTACTCATTCTCTACGTCATTCTTGGTCGTCTCTTTTAGCAAACTTGATGATCGAGTTTCCTCGAGTCAGAGGCGGGAGCCCGTTTAAAGAACCGATCATGTGGTGCCACCTCGACGAGGATATCGGAGTTCGACGAGATCGGAGCAGCCGCAACGGAGCGTGGGATGATGGTTGAAGAACAAAGGACTCGGATCGTTCGGTATAACCTTTCTACACTCTTTACAATATGTTAGTTTAGCAATAATGGCAGATCCGGGTTAAAGTATACGATAGCGCCAGTTAAAAGTTTTTTGTTCCGCATTTGGCGTCTGTAGACTGCCGGGGCGCTAGCGTAGACTTACAACATGGACTCCATTTCGGATTGCATTGCTTCGTGCCACTTATCAAAGTCCCTACTGATAATGGCCTGCCTGAAACTGATAGGGTCATCTTCTTCCAAGATGCAATCCTCTCGATCCCCGTCTATGAGAAAACCGCAGTATCTCTCGGGCGGATGAGAAATCCTACCAAATCTGCGGAGTGGCTGAGGTTCGTTTGGGGTCACTGAATTTTCTGGTTCTTCTAAATCCTCAGTTTGAGTTTGTGGATCAGATATTTCATCCAGTTCTACCGTGCTCCCACTTATTTCTTTTGCAAGAAATTGCCACTCTAAAAAGGTGGCGCGGCGAGAAACGAACACCTTCTGTTCTTCAGTGTGGTAGAACAGATATCCCAGAGAATTTCTAGGACATCCCACAAACTTACATAAAACTGACCGTGCCTCAAGCTTGTCTGGTGTTTGTACTTTTACATAGGCCGAACAACCCCATATCTTAATTCGTTCTAGATATGGTTTCTTACCACTCCATATTTCATATGGAGTCTTAGGCACGGATTTAGACGGAACCTGATTCAGTAAGTATGCCGCTGTATCTAGCGCAAGTCCCCAGAATGAAAGAGGTAACTCAGTATCACTCATCATGGATCGAACCATATCCAATAAAGTACGATTCCTTCTCTCTGATACACCGTTGTGCTGTGGTGTATAAGGAGGAGTAAGCTGAGAGAGAATACCATTCTCTTTTAAGTAATCTCGGAATTCCGTGCTTAAGTACTCCCCTCCTCTATCAGACCGGAGGATCTTGATACTTTTGCCTGTCTGGTTCTCTACTTCGTTTCTGAATTCCTTGAATTTCTCAAAAGTTTCAGATTTGTGTTTCATCAGATACACATATCCGAACCTAGAGAGATCATCAGTGAATGTGATGAAGTACGAGAACCCACCCCTTGCAAGTATAGACATCGGACCACACACATCACTTTGTATGAGTCCCAAGAGCTCTGTTGCTCTTTCTCCATGTCCGGTGAACGGAGATTTGGTCATCTTCCCTTTGAGACAAGACTGACAGGTTTCATAAGATGAAAACTCGAACGCATTCAAGAGTCCATCTTTATGCAACTTACTCGGACTTTTCTCTCCGATATGACCAAGTCTACAATGCCACAAGTAGGATTCATTCGTATCTGAATTCTTCCTCTTGCGTGTGTTTTGTACATTGAGAACTGCATTCTGATTTAGAACGTAGATACCATTACACAGTGTACCCTCTGCAACCAGTACCTTATGAAGGTAAATGTTCATGATATTCTTTTCAAGAACAAAGTTATATCCATCTTTATCGAGTAAAGAAACTGATATGATGTTGCAAACCATGGAGGCTACATAGTAGCAATCGTTCAAAATCATAGTCTTGCCATTCGGCAATACTAGGTGATATTCACCGACGGCTGCCGCATTAACTTGTGCTCCGTTCGCTACTCTGAGCGACATATCACCCGGTGCAACTTTCCTACTTTTTCTCAGTCCCTGCAATAAATTACAGATATGAGATCCTGATCCGGTATCAAGTACCCAGGAGGTAGGGCTGACCGTAAAACAGTTCTCAATCACAAGAACACCTGAAGTAGATGCAAAACCATGCTTCTTCTCAACTGGGTATCCTGGAAATCCATACAATCCCTTTTCCCATTCTCATACTCATGACTGTTGTCACAAGTTAGAGCTGAACCAACCTTCCCCAGTCCCGAATAAGAATTCAGATCGGTCAAGCGATACATTTTATTATCTTGATTAGGGGGTGAAAAGGTTGCTGCCTGGAGAGAGAGAAAAGAAACACTCAGCGTATGCTCTTGCAAGATTAGATTGGTTTATTAATTTATCTAACCTGGATGTCTCCCACTGTTTACTCAAATTCTTCTTAAAACCTTTTAAAAGAAGAACTAGTCAGGATTTTAATTCACGTCACAATACTTGCTTAACCTTTCAGCCAGGCTAGTGTCGGTACTTCGAGGGAGGTTTTCCAACGCTTTCGCGAAGTTCCTTAATTTAAGAACCTCTTTTTCCTGGGGGCGTAGCCCCGCTAACACCTTTCTAGACACCTACTAGGTTCATAGCATTGATCGTTTAGTGAAATAATCTCCCAAGAGTAATCCAACTCATCAGTGGGATCGGGATCCAACTGTCATTGTGTGATGACCTAGATGGAATCCACTCTAGCCACCACACTCCAGAAGGTATGCTAAATCTGCAAGTTTCGGTTCTTTTGAAACTCCCGATGTGGTTTTTGCCCCTAATGATTCATGACCTTGACAATGCCAACATATCATGAACTGTTAGTCAAGTTCGGCCCGTCATTATCTTGATTAACTTAGACCCACCCGCACAACTCTTGACAATGCCAACATAGCTATGCGACTGTCCTAAATAATCTGAAAAATAAGGCTGCAAACAAGCAATACTTAGCTACCGATCACTACGCCTTGACAATGCCAAAATACGTAGCTCGAATACTGAGTAGTACTTGTAGGAAATGACGGAGGGCTACGGCTGGGTTTTTGGCGAAAAACCCGTTAACGTAATGAACTTGATGTCGTTGAAGGAACCAGATAATCCTTTTTTTTGGAAAAATATAGTGGCGAAATCTTTTTGCTAAAGAGGTCACTCCCTGTGAAGGGATCCCGGCTCTTTCCTCGTCGAATGAGGTGCAGGATATTCCAAATTGAATACCTCGATGCAAAGCAAGAATAATCGACTATAGTGATGTTATTACCCTGACGCAAACTTTTGTCCAAGGGGTCACTCCCGGTGAAGGGATCTCGGCCCTTGCCTCGTCGACTGAGGTGCTGGGCATTCACAACCTAATACCGCGATGCAAAACAAAAATGAACGTCCTTGCAATAACAGCTTTTTGAAAAATTGTTCCAACAACGTCTTTTAGGTTTATTTTCTTGCATTAGTTCTTTTAATGCGTCCCATCATTTAAATCCTACCATTGCAAAAAACAACCAAAATATGACGTACGCTTATGCCATTCGCATTCGCCACTGGGCCCCGTCATCACCCGTTAGGTTACTTAACTAACGACAGAGCGGGGGCTGGGCTAGCTCGGCTGTAAAACATAAGCAACGCCTAAATAGTTATTATATATAGATATACTGCAACGATAGCCAATCCAGATCACAGATGAACACTTTGGATATACTAGGAAGCCGCGATTCGTTCAAGCCTGCAACGAAAAGCGGATTACACGGTCGCGATGAATAGCCAAAACCCCACCCAAGACCCCTACGGGTGCGGCAAACTACCCGCCAAGTACCCGAAGCGAAGCAACCTCCCTCATCGCCGTGAGTAGGCCACTCGGCACTTCGAGATACCCGGTAGTTTGTGCACCCCCTCCATGGGTCTATCCTAGGAGCATAAACAGTAAAAAGAATTATACAATGACGGCTACAACCCCGACCCGGTTGTGCGGCCAAACAAATAATATTACATCAATTTACAAATTTATTACATGAATGAAAGAAAAAGAAACTCTCATCTCACATCCACCCCGGCTATTCATCCGCGACAATCCAACGAGTTCATATACACAAACCATCAACAACAATCATAGATCACAGATATGTATAACCCCGACTAATCGACATATAGCGATTAGCCGACGTTCAATACATAAGAACATCACAGATATAACCTTTATAGTCAAAGTATATTGAAGTTCGGAAAAATACGGATTTATAGGCCCCTAAAAACAAATTTCTATTCTGGAAAATCTGGGCACATATAAACCATCTTAAAAATCCTAAATCCAAGTCAGAAATACACTGCACCAAAATAGACCCAACAACTCACCAAGATGGCCGCAGTTCCACGGCAATTGCTTGCTATTGCCGCGGAAACGCGGCTCTTTAGTCGACTTGTTGGCTCGTTTTTGGTGGCTTTCTTTTAAAAACTCTGAGATGATTTTTGGAGTATGACAAATTTTGTTTTGACCAGAAAAAATTTTAACAGAAACTCAGGTTTTCGCAACTTGGTTTTTTTCGATTTTTCCGTTTCGAACTTCGATACACTTCACTACCAAGCTAGTTTATGTTTAGTTGGGCTATGATACCACTGTTAGGTCCACGTTACCTCTCCCGGTACTTTCGGGGTTGCGGAAACGGTAAAACAAAATTTTTTCTAAACTTTGTAACATGGACCGTAAAAACCGGATCTTTGCTAAACAATACACTAGCATCCTAACATGAGATGTATCTACTCGGTTAGGGGTTATACCTCAACTTGAACTCCTTCTCTTCTTGTTCTTCTTCTTTGTTGTTCTTCTCTTCTTGTTGTTCTTCTCTTCTTATCGTTCTTCTCTTTGCTTGCTCAATGGGTGATCCGGACTTTGGTCACCTCCGCGGCCTCCTTGAGTCGAAGACGATCCACTCGAGAGATGTACACCGAGCTTCACCTCAAGCCGAGGTAACTAGGGCAAGGAGATTGCTAATCTAGAAGCCCTAGGATGGGTAGAGGAGATGTATGGATGTGTTTGTCAAGTGGAATCCTTTTTCTCTCAACACATGAGATCAAAGGAGAAAATCAAGAGGAGGAAGAAGAAGGAGGAAGGTTAGCAATCATGGAGCTTCTCATTTCAAGAGAGAGAATGAGAATAATATTATGATCAAAAGAAAAACAACCATGGTTGCAAATAATGCAAAACAACATCATTACTAATCCCATCAAGATAAAGTTGATGGCTACTTTGAAATGACCATTATCATAATCCAAAAGAAAAAGGAAAAGAAAAAGAAGAGTGTGGAACCCTCTTGAAAATCAATGGTCAACCCGGTCAACCGGTCAACAAAGTCAAGGGAGGTCAACGGGGTCAAATGGTCAATGCAATTAGCCATCATAAGATTATCACTAATAGGATTAGTAAATGATGTTCGCGGCTCATAATGGTTTTGACCAAACGAACTGTCAAAACCCTAATGAGACTGCCACATAACGGTTTTGGCCGAACCAACTGCCAAAACCCTAATGAGGCACCTCCTCCTTCATCACTCTAAAAAACTGTGCATACACACCTGCATCCGTATTCCGTAGAATGCGGATGCACAGAAGACAAAACAAATCCATCCGTGCAATACTAGGATCCGGTTTAAACCAAAGCCTACTAGAACTGCCTGCCCGAACACCATACGCACACAAGTGTACGTAAGTGATCGCAGCCCTGCCGTAAAACCATACGGCCTCTACACGTTTCGCTCAGTGCAGGGAAACTCTCTGCGTGGGACTCTAAAGACTCGACACTACGCTGGCAGTGGGTTAACCACAGACCGCAAGCGGCACTAGCTGTACCTAACGGTCCCCAGGTAGATGTCGATAAGAAGGCCGATGAGGAAAACCCATCCGAACTCCTACTGAGTCTGTATGTGACAATCTCCGTACAGTCCGGTCTGTTCATCTGATACATCGCATGTCGGGCCTAGGGGGCGGCAAGCGTCAGACCCCTAATAGCGGTACAAGTCGTGTCGGAGTAAAGCCTAGAACACCCTGAGATAACACTGGAACCTACCAGTACATCTCGCTTGCCCTGGCCAGGGACTACTTGTGTAATGGCTCTCCTAGACACAGCACGATGTCAACCCCCAATACCGGGAGAGACGAATCCTGTCTAACTGTCACTGCCTCCAAGTGCTTCGGGACTGCTCCCAACTACTACCTGTTTGCACGACTCAGTAGAGCCGTGGTAGGGTAGCAATCAAACAACAGTGGGAACACACTCGAGGCGAAGTGACAGTGTCAAGTCAGCGGACTAAGCTGTACTCATGTCACCTGGGAACTGATAACTGACGATAGGTATAATACCAACCATCAGTTCCCGACGAGTCCTGTCCAGTGTACTCGTAACCCAACGAGCACCCGCATACTATCTCAAGTACGACGTACCGACGGCTGTGGGTCAGACCGTCTCCCGTGCTGGGATGAGAAGCGCATACGCTAGTCTACTCCGGAGTATCGATGCCCTATCTCGGTACTCCCACGACTAGGGACGTGTATAAGGATGTGCTTGTAGATTACCCAGCCGCCACGAGTGTGATCGCCATCACAACGCCCGTAATCAAGCAAAGATCCAAAGGGCTCTACTAATGCGTATAGGTGATATAATAAATAAACACACAAGTACACATTAAAGCAGAGACAAACCAAGTAGCATACTACTATATTGAGCAAGATTGTCTGTACAACTGTGAATATCCCAAGCTTCCATCAACTAATATACATACTAGTATGATACAGTAATGGCCTCTAGGTCATATACACTAACAGATTTCAAAACGCACGTACGCAAAAACAACGACCAATCAAATGGCGCCGTTGCCGGGGATCGAACCTGGGTCACCCGCGTGACAGGCGGGAATACTCACCACTATACTACAACTGTTTCTACCCTTCCAAAAATAACAAGATCATTTGATTAGTCGTTGTTTTTGCGTACGTGCATTTTGAAATCAAAGAATTAACCGCAATCAAGAACGGTGTCGCTTGGTAGCTAGCCGGTTGAGTACGACTCGGTCCATAGGGAAAACGTGTATTTTCTAGTTGTTCTAACGAGTCAATTCCTATTTGTGGTAGGTTTTGATTTTCAATAAAAACTGAAGTTGAATTTGAAAAGGATTAAAATTTTGCTAGGGTTAGAATTAGGTTAGTTTGGAAAGTCAATTCTTCTCACCGCTTTCTTTGCCCTAATTAAGATCTTAGGTGTTAAGGTAATAATTAACAAAGGGGATTAGCGCGATCGGGAAGAAACTAGGTTTCTTCCCTTTGGCCCTTGTCCGTCCTTTCTTAACTCTTAGCCCTAACCTCTATGGAAATCAAACACAACCGGTCTTTAACTAGGGAATCACCGCTACCCCGTGGGATAGGATGCCGTAGAAAGCGGTGTGTGATTGATTTGAATAGAGTCCTATTTTAAAATATTGAACGGGCAAGAAAGGGGTGAGAGATTTTCATCTCTCAAACCTTCCCCAAACCTAACCCTAACAAGTGAGGAACTACTCACTCATTAGGGAATTAACAATGAAATTCATTTTTATGGTTTTTATTCAATATCCTAGTTAACTACGGCAGATAAAAATTGCAGAGAAATAAAATTGCTAGATAACAAATTCAAGATAAAAAAACTTACTTTTTATTGATGCACTCTTTGACAATTACAAGGAATGAAAATTTTAAACTAGAGAAATAAAAAGAGGCATGCTCAAAAAAGAGCTGTGGGCTTCCTATTTATAGATAATAGAAACCCTAGGGTTTACATCTGATCCACATCTAGAATTACAAAACTACTCTAAGAAAACCGGGTCAATGCACCGACACGCTGATTTATATAGATTTTACGATCAAAAATATAGTTTACCGCAATCAGAAACGGCGTCGCATGAAGCTAGCCGGTGAGTACGGGTCGGTCCACAGGGACGGGTAAATTCCTTTTATGTGTTTTAACGAGTTGATTCAAAATGTCGTTTTGATTGGTTTATAAAAATCTATAAAAACTAGATCTAATTAATCTAATTAAAAGTCTTGCTAGGTTTAGGCTTAGGGGAAGTTTTGGAGATTAATGTTTTTCCTCACCGCTTTCAATACCTTCCTTTTTTAGATCTGTTAGATGTTAAGGTAATTATTAATAAAGTGGATCCAAATCTTTTGGGAAGATGTTTCTTCCTCTAGATTTGTATCCTTCCTTTGTTGATAATTATCCTAACCCTCACGGAAAACGTGCGCAACCGGCCCTTTATACTACGGTTCATCGTTACCTCGAAGGGTAGGATGCCGCAGGGAGCGGTTGTGCTCGTATGCGTGAAGTTCTAATTCATTAGGTGAAGGTGGCATTGAAAGGGGCGAGAGATCTCATCTCTCAACCCTTTTCCTAAGGCTAACCCTAACAAGCGAGGAGATTACTCGCTCATTAGGGGATGAGAAAACATTTTAATTAAAAGAAATAGAAATAAAATACTTACTAGGTTGACGGTTCCCTCCAAACAAGAAGAACAGATCTGAATTTTTCTCTCAGAAATTCTGAATTTTATTGATTGAAAAGAGGCATAGGGTTTTACAGATCTAAAATTACAATTTATAGGAAAATAGGAAAGCTAGGGTTACAGACTCTCGCACATGCAAAATTACAGATTTGCCCACGTAAAATCCCAACATCTGCACCGATGCACCGACCCAGAAATTCTACACCGACATGGGAACTTGATGGCCGCGGAACCGCGGCGCCAGCATAGGTTTGGCCGCGGTTCCGCGGCCAAACTAAGGAGTTGGGCCCTGCACTTTTTGTGCTTGGTTCAGTGGTTCTTGGGCTCTGTATTTTTATATGTATTTTCTCTGATGGGATTCTGGGTCTTCTCCAGATCTTCAGTGAAAACTTGTTCGTATCTTTTGACCGTTCACTTTGACATTTTGGACCTTGCACTGTTCTTCGTCTAGGCTTGACTAGGATCCGTCTAATTGTTGGTCAAAAGTCCCTTTTTCTGTTGTTTTGTGTCTTTTTCACTGCATTTGCTCCAGAAACCTGTATCCTGTAATATGCAACAAACGTGCGTCAAGAGTACCTGTTTATTTATAAAACGGATAAGAATAGGGGAATGAAAAATGCAATATTATGGTCTGAACAAATACCCCCAAACTTACCTTTTGCTCGTCCTCGAGCAAACTTATTTTTATTCACTAAAATCCTAACCGCACTTTCGCAGGGAAACGCGATTGCACTGAGCACGTGCAACAAGCCGTTAAACCTCTAGGTGTCCCTAGTAGGAGGAGTGTTGTCTCATAAGGGTTTTCAGCGGATTACACCCACAAAATCCTATCAACTCGGCCCATTAACTTTTGTTCTCCAATTAGGTTTTCTAACAAGGAATTCTATTATCTTTTGACTCGTAAATTATCCACCCATATTTTTCACGCTTTCTTATCATTTAACTTAAGATTATATATATCCTGCAGACCTACTTAGCTTTCGGCATCTCTTAAGTCTTCCTTCTAGGGTTTCATCTCAATTTAGGAATTTCTATCAACTCTATTAAAGATATAAGTTCTATTCTTCATTCCCTTCTCTCCTCTAAACTCTAATCACATATCCCCACGTGTGTGTAAATATCACCCCTACACTTGGAAATTCAAATCAAGCAATCGTACTCTCGTCCATTGTCCAAAGCACTTATTAGTGAATTTTTAATTGAATTTCGCTTACACATCCTTCATGCGACCGTTAATACTTCTTGAGGTACCAACGACCGATTACAAAATATGTTCGCACATTTAAGCGTAATTCCTAGTCTTGCAACACCCAAGGCTTTAGCAGTGACTCCCAAACCAGTTGGTCTAAGGCACTAGGTGATGAAGCACCCTCGCTAAATATTTTTCTATTTTTGCAGCCTTAAGTGATCACAAAAACCAGTGTCCATTTTTTTATTCTTTTATTCATTTTTTTTCCATTGTACTAAGGACTTTTAGACAAGAGCATTTCAAGGTCTCTTCTACTATTCCAAGTTTCAAGGTGCGTGATTATGCAATTTGTAGGGTATACGTTTTCAGAATCTAGACTTAAGCTAAGAACTATTTTTCAAACTTATACTCTAATAAGAACATCAATACTCTTCCCTTGTTTCGACTTAGCCCAAGAAGTGAACCCAAAATTTGCCTATTTCTAAATAAACTACAAGGCATATACTTTCTACCGTTAAACTTTAAGGAATGTTATTTTTAGGGTTTTTAATTCACTAAGTCTAAGATCTAGTTGTTCCTAACCAGTTAACCTATTTGTTAAACTCGAGTCAATTAGCCAAAATTGAATACATTAATTTTTATAATTTTTATGGGTTTTCAAATAAGTATGCAAATGCAAAAATATGTACATATGAATGCGAAGGAAGAAGACGTACCGAGCGTACCCCCAAACTTGAACTTGACAGTGTCCTCACTGTCATGCTAAACCAAGAGGGTCAAACTACCGGCACTCCCCTGTTTATTTATTTATAGTTTTTTTTTCAAGAAAACAAAAATATATACAAAAAGGCCCTCCCCCAAACTTCATTTAAACTATGTTAGACATTACTGCCAAACTTTGCATCGGCCAAAAGTCAACACCAACCAGTTGAAAAAATTATCAGTAAAGAATATTGGTTGGTGGAAAAATAAGTTGTGGTGGTCCGCAAAGAATTGGGGAAGATAGAAGTAGTGGTATGGGAGGTGTGGAGGTAAATATACAGGTGATGGTGATGCATCGAAACGAGAATGTAAATGATCAGCAATCAGTGGAGTGTTGGCATTCTCGTACCTTATTAAAAGAAATGGGTGTATTTCAACTTCTAAGGGAGGAAGTTGACTCACCACAATACCCCCAAGCTGTTCCTGTGGGTCCTCTAGTGACCTGGCATCATCCATCAATTGTGTATGATATTCAATTATGAGGGAACTGATCTCCTCTATGTCCGCCATAGTACAACTGAAAACTTGCCGCCTATCTTGTATGACTTTTAAAATAGCGTTCTCTTGCTCGAAGGCTAGAGAGGCTGATATGATAATTGGAAAAGTCTCATTCTCACCTATGTAGGCATATCTAAGGTGAGACGGCAAAGGCATGAGTTCGAATTTCTGAGGCGAAAGAATCATTGCGGAATCTACCTCGAACTCAAAGGACTCTAACACAGGTTCGAAATCACTGCAAACAACCGATTCGGATGGTTCGACTGACTCATCCAAAAATTCAAACGACTCATATTCGGGCTATGAGTCGTCATCATCCAAAAAAGTGAAACATTCATAATCAACATCGGTTGTGTCAACGGTAGTAGGCTCAAGGAGGGACGCACTAGTGGCGTCAAAACTTTTTTCATCAAATAGAAATCTTTCAAGCTCGCAGTCCTCCTGCATGATTTCGTGAATAGAGCAAACTTCTCGTGTACTAGTTTTAGGCACGGGGGGCAGACTTCCCATCTTATAAATATTGAACTCACTAGACCTCTTTCCGAAGGATAGAGTCATGGAGCCATTGCGACAATTTATTACGGCATTGGAAGTGGCCAAAAATGGTCGACCAAGAATCACCAGAATTTGGTTTCTTGGGTTAGCAACAGGTTGTGTATCCATAACGATAAAATGAACGGGGAATATGAATTCCCCGACTTTGATCAACACATCCTTTAGTTGACCCCTTGGATAGGTGATTGATCGATCATCCATTTGGAGAGTGCAACGAGTGGGTTTCAACTCTCCAACCCCTAATTGTTCGTACACGGAGTAAGGAATCAGGTTAACACTAGACCCAAGATCTAAAAGTGCTCGATTAATTTTCTTATCCCCAATCGTGATTGAAATCATAGGACAGCCGGGGTCCTTTCGTTTTTGGGGTAAGGTTTGATGGTGGTTAATAGCATTGCTCACTGCACTAGCCACTAGCACTTTCTTGGGTACTTGAGATGCCTTTCTATTCGAGGTGCATAAGCCCTTTAAGATTTTCGCGTATGAAGGGACTTGTTGGATAGCATCCAAGAGAGGTATATTTATGCTAACCTGCTTAAATATCTCCACAATCTTCTCCACTTGTGTATTTGGTTTATTAGGACTCAACCTGTTTGGGAATGGAGCGTTCTGAAAATTTGTTGAGTCAAAAGTCTGTGGAGTAGGAACGGATCCCAGTGTGGATGTGTTCGTGTTGTGAGAAATGGGTCCGTTCGAGTCAGGAGAAGTAGAGCCGTGTGAAGGGTGGAGAATAGGCTCTAAAGAAAAAGGTGAAGAAGGAAGTGAAGAAAATGAAGAAGGGGAAGAAGAACCACCGGCTGGGATGTCATCACTAGTTCCCACATTATTTTGCAACTCTCTTCCGGATCTCAACGTGGTCACCGCATTTATATTGTGATTGTGATATGCGTTTTGTGTGTGACCGGGATAGGGCAATGGTTGAGATGGAAGCTTTCCCTTTTCTCTCTCGCTCAACGCAGCAGTTAATTGTGCAATTTGTGCCTCAATAGATTTGATACTTTGATCGTGTGAGGCATTGTTATTCATTAAAGATTGAACATAACTTTCAAATCTTGCTGCGGATTCTGTAGATTGCTTAAGAAATGCATCTAGACTTTTTTCGAGCGAGATAACCTTATCATCATTTGGTTGAACCAAATTGTTCGTTTGATTTGTATAAGGTTGTTGTTGGAAAGGTTGCTGGTTTTGAGTTTGTGAAGGTGCTTGTTGTTGTGGTGGAGGAGGTCTTTGAAAATTTTTATTTCCTTGGACTTGTTGATTTTGGTTCCAAGCGAAATTTGGGTGACTCCTCCACCCCTGATTGTATGTCGAAGAGTACGGATAATTTCTTTGTCTTTGCTGGAATGCAGCATTGACTTGATCCTGCCCTTGAATAGGTGCATTATAAGGACACTCTTCGGTTAAATGCGATGGGTTCGAACAACAAGCACAAACAGTTCGTGTGGGTAGAGTAGGGGCAGGAGAAGACGATGAGATTTTTGTCTCAATGGCTTCTAGCTTTTTCATAAGTGAGGCCATCTCGGCCTTCATAGCTATCGACATATCTATTTGATGTATGCCTGCCCTAGATTGACCAACTGAAGAAGATGTTGTGGTCTTGGTACTCTCCCACTGAATTGTTTGCTCACTTAGGTCCTCAAGAAACTGCCAAGCTTCGTCGCTAGACTTGGAGAGAAAATGACCTTGACATATTGTTTCTAGCAACTGCTTCGTTGCTGCGTTCAATCCCTCGTATAATGTTTGGCAAAGTTGCCAATTTTCTATCCCATGATGAGGGCATTGAACAAGTAGGTCTTTAAATCTCTCGAAACACTTCCAGAATGGTTCGGACGGAAGCTGTGAAAATTGTATAATCTCGTTTCGGATTCTAGTAGTTTTGTGATGAGGATAGAACTTTTTCAGAAAAGCTCTCACAAACTCGTCCCAATTTCTAATGGAATGTGATGCGGTGCTGTATAGCCACTTCTCGGCTAGGTCACATAAGGTAAAAGGAATGACCCTTAGCCTTATTGCGTCATCACTTAATTGGGTTGTCTTCATCATGGCGCAAACGTTTTGGAATTTATTAATGAAAATATATGCATCTTCGGATTCCAAACCATGAAACTTAGGCAGCATATTGATGAAGTGTGGTTTTATTTCAAAATTATCCCCATTCGCCGGTGGGGGTGAAAGACATGTAGGTAAGGAAGTGCGGACGGGGTAGAAGAGATCCTGGAGTGCGACTCGTGCGGGCGCTACAACAGGCGGAAGATTCGGGTTATTCGCACCTGGCGGAGGTGGAATCATTCCCGTCGGTAAGGTATCGTTGTGGTTGAATCCCGACATACCTTCGAAAGAAGAATTTGAGGTTGGAGGTAAGGAAATGGACGGAAGGTCGACGAAGGGTTCGTCGAAGGGTTCGTTGGTCGGTACCAACGAAACACGGACTAATCGGGCGTTAGTATCCCTAGTCCAAGATGACATACACTAAAGGAGTAGTGCAGTCAGAAAAAAATAGAAAAACAGAATATGGGGGTAAGATAACGGCAATGAAGGAGAAATGGTGGAAGTGAGGTGCAAGTTTTCTTAGCGGAAAGTTGCAAGTTTTGAAAAGATTTTTCTTTATATTTTTTTTTATTAGAGAGTTTTGCAAGACGGTTTTAGAAAATGGGACTCGTGACACAAATGTATCAACCACACATGCACAATCAGGCCTAGATCTAGGGTTGCCTAGGTCTGCTAGACAGCTCCTAACTAGAGCTAGAAATAGGACCTCAAACCGCCTCTTCACGGACAAATACGGCCAGGTAAGTGGGAAGGAACCACCACTACAGTGGGACTAATTAATAACCACTAGCCTAGACACCGCAAAGTCGGTTAGGATAAACGGCCGATGCCTATACTAGTCCTTTTCCTATTGAGCTCGATGTCCTTAGGTCTGAGTCTAATCTTTTTTTAATTAATTATGGTCGATGCAGAATGCTTTAGGTGTTTTCTGGGGTCCTGGGAAGGGTGATGAAATCCCCACCCAATCTGAGTTTGGTCAATTAGCCCCTTAGAGTCCGGTTAAATTATGCAAAACAATAAAATTTCACTTGCAATCAATTTTTAGCGCGGCGCAAAGAAACCTGCAGAAAATCTGTTATCGAGAAGGGGGAGAAAGACTTTTTACGCAAAGAATTCCTGCAGAAAATTTTCACAGACAGAGATATGGAGGTTGCAGAGGGGAGAATGAGGGATCAAACCTGGAAATTTTTATGCAGAGAAGCCAACAGAGGGCCGTGGATCCGCGGTCTGGAGGGGTATATTGCGGCGGAACCGCGGTCGGGGGGTGTGATTGGTCTGTGAAAATTTTTATGCTGTACTGTACCTTCAGTTCCTCTGTAAATTTCCAGATCTGCGATTCGTCGCTGTTCCTGCAAGATTCGAAAGATACACCCTTCAAACAGATCAAAGTTGATAATTTTTTTTTTGTATTTTTTATATTTTCAGATTTTTATAATTTTTAAAATTATATCAACCCGAAAATTCACAAAAAGAAATATTACGCCGTCCCCGGCAACGGCGCCATTTGATTTATATAGATTTTACGATCAAAAATATAGTTTACCGCAATCAGAAACGGCATCGCATGAAGCTAGCCGGTGAGTACGGGTCGGTCCACAGGGACGGGTAAATTCCTTTTATGTGTTTTAACGAGTTGATTCAAAATGTCGTTTTGATTGGTTTATAAAAATCTATAAAAACTAGATCTAATTAATCTAATTAAAAGTCTTGCTAGGGTTAGGCTTAGGGGAAGTTTTGGAGATTAATGTTTTTCCTCACCGCTTTCAATACCTTCCTTTTTTAGATCTGTTAGATGTTAAGGTAATTATTAATAAAGTGGATCCAAATCTTTTGGGAAGATGTTTCTTCCTCTAGATTTGTATCCTTCCTTTGTTGATAATTATCCTAACCCTCACGGAAAACGTGCGCAACCGGCCCTTTATACTACGGTTCATCGTTACCTCGAAGGGTAGGATGCCGCAGGGAGCGGTTGTGCTCGTATGCGTGAAGTTCTAATTCATTAGGTGAAGGTGGCATTGAAAGGGGCGAGAGATCTCATCTCTCAACCCTTTCCCTAAGGCTAACCCTAACAAGCGAGGAGATTACTCGCTCATTAGGGGATGAGAAAACATTTTAATTAAAAGAAATAGAAATAAAATACTTACTAGGTTTACGGCTCCCTCCAAACAAGAAGAACAGATCTGAATTTTTCTCTCAGAAATTCTGAATTTTATTTATTGAAAAGAGGCATAGGGTTTTACAGATCTAAAATTACAATTTATAGGAAAATAGGAAACCTAGGGTTACAGACTCTCGCACATGCAAAATTACAGATTTGCCCACGTAAAATCCCAACATCTGCACCGACGCACCGACCCAGAAATTTTACACCGACACGGGCACTTGATGGCCGCGGAACCGCGGCGCCAGCATGTGTTTGGCCACGGTTCCGCGGCCAAACTGAGGAGTTGGGCCCTGCACTTTTTGGGCTTGGTTCAGTGGTTCTTGGGCTCTGTATTTTTATATGTATTTTCTCTGATGGTATTCTGGGTCTTCTCCAGATCTTCAGTGAAAACTTGTTCGTATCTTTTGACCGTTCACTTTGACATTTTGGACCTTGCACTGTTCTTCGTCTAGGCTTGACTAGGATCCGTCTAATTGTTGGTCAAAAGTCCCTTTTTCTGTTGTTTTGTGTCTTTTTCACTGCATTTGCTCCAGAAACCTGTATCCTGTAATATGCAACAAACGTGCGTCAAGAGTACCTGTTTATTTATAAAACGGATAAGAATAGGGGAATGAAAAATGCAATATTATGGTCTGAACACACGCACCGACACGCGCCGACACGTGTACAGCATGGTCGCGGATCCGCGGCCATAAGCCTTGTTTGGCCGCGGATCCATGGCAGTTTAATGGGATTTCCGGCTCATTTCTTCAGGGCTACTTTCTGTTGCTTTTTCCTTCTATTTTCTTCACTTGGTTCTTCAGAACATCTTCTAGTTTCTTCCAGATTTCCACAGTGCAGAATGTTGTGGACTTTTACCGTTCGCTTCGCGTTAAAGTCTTGAATCTTTGTGCTGCCCTCGTACTTTGTGCAATCGAACTGTTCATTGATCTTCATTTGTTCCTTAAACTGTAGGCAACATCATAAAGATTCTTCTATTTGTTGGTCGTAGTCTCACTTTTGTAGCGTTTTTTCATCATTTTCACTTTATTGTTCCGAGAACCTGTAACCTACGACTATTTAACAGACATGGATCAAAAGCACCTATTTATTTGCAATATGATTAAGAATGGGGAATATAATAATGCAAAATTCTGATATGAACAAATACCCCCAAACTTATCTTTTGCTCGTCCCGAGCAAAACTAGTTTATTCTCGAAAAAGCCTAACCTCACTTTCGCAAGGAAACACGATTGCACTGAGCTCGTGCAACAAGCCGTTAAACCTCTAGGTGTCCCTAGTAGGAGGAGTGTTGTCTCCTGAGGGTTTTCAGCGGATACTACCCACAAAATTCAATCAATTTGGCCTGTTAACTTTCATTCTTCAATTCGGTGTTCTAGCAAGAATTTCTATTATCTTCAACTCAGAAATTATCAACCCGTATTTTTCACACTTCTTTATCATTTAACTTAAGATTGTATATGTTATGTAAATTTACTTAGCTTTTAGCATCTTCTGAATTTTCCTTCTAAGGTTCCATCTCAACTTAGGAATTTTTATCATCTCTACTAAAGATATAAGTCATATTTTTCATTCCTATCTCTCATCCAAACCCCAATTATATACCCCTACATGTGTGTATGTATCACCCCTACACTTGGAAATTCAATTCAAGCTATTATACTCTGTCCATCATCCAAAGTACTTTTAGTTGGTGAATTTTTAGATGAAATTGCACACACTGTAACACCTTAGAATGTGATTAGTGGTAATTGTGTTTTAATGTGGTATTTTTGGTAAAAAGTTTACCAAAACGGTTTTCAAATAATTTATCTGGTTTTATGAATATTTTATTAGAATTTTATCTGGACTACACACACTTGTGCATGTTAACTAGGGTTAAGTCTAGGGTTTAACCATGTTTAGATAAGCATGGTGGGTTAACCTTTTAGTTAAGTTAATTTGTTCCTAATAATGGGTTTTAGTTTTTAAATTGAATTAGGGTAGGGGTTGACTAGTTTAGGGTGAGAGAGAGAGAGGCCATGATGGCTTGAGCATGCTTGGCATTTAATGAGGAGAGAGGGTGATGGGTTGACGCCCATTTTATTTTCCTAACCTTTGTGTTTTCCCTCACACTCAACTCTCACACTTATCTCTCTCTCTCACTCCCACACACCAACAACAGCCACAACAGCAACAGCAACACAGAAGCAACCGCATCAGCATCAGCAGCAGCCTTGGCAGCAGCAGCAACAACAATAAAAACAGCAGCAGCAGCAGCTCAGCAGTAGCAGCAGCACTCCAGCAGCAGCATCACACTTCTCCTTCTTCTCTTCTCCTACATCTTAGGATCTCTAGAGGTATAATCTTTTAGCTTGATTACTTGCTTTCTTAACCTAGGTATTATTTAGTTAAGTTTAGTGTTTATTATTTGAATTAGTGCTAGTTTTGGGTAATTTGAGTGAGATTTGACAAAGTGATGGTTTTAATTGTTAGTGTAGCCTTACTATGTGCTGTTTAGACCAGTTAACCCAAGGTTTATCCCAGATTTCATTAAAATACCAGATTGTTTCGAATCGGTGTAATTTAGCGTTTAAATTGGACTTTTAGCCTTTCTGGGATCTGCTCTTGACCCGGGCCATTCAGGAAAAAGTTGTGAATACTGTAGCATGGTGACCATGTCAGACACACACACACAAAGCACGGGGGCACCTCTCCCCTTCCCGGCCGCAGATTTAATAGATCTGGCCGCAAATTGCGGCCAGAGGGTGGGTTTGGGTGCTGGGGTTTTGCATGTAGGTGTCTGCTGGGTAGCTAGGGTTTTTGGTATGTGCAACTTTTGCTATTTTGACTCGAGTCAAAATCTGGAGCATTAAACCTTGTTTCGATGTTTTTAAACTTGTGCGACACGTGTGTGATCTGTGTGGTTCTGTGGTGCGCTGCGCGACACAGCATGTCGGGTTGGTTTCTGGTGAGTTTACGCATGTCGCAGCGTATCGAGTGCACGCGCGTTTAGATTCACACACGAGTTATTCTTTTGATCGATATATCATGTTTTTGCGGGAATTTCCTTATGTGTGTTACTTTATGTAAATTCTAGGTTTGCAGTCGGGAACTTCGAGCGCCGCAGAGAAAGGAAAGCAGGTGGTCGGACACACCTAGTGCGAGATCACGGGTGAGTAGATGTAGCATCTACGGGGGACCATCGTTTGGATGGCGCAAGTCGCCCGATGGTTTAAGTAATTTATAAGATTCCTAGTGATATTAGTAATTATAAGTTAATGCTTGCATAACATCTTGCTACATTCATGCTCTATATTGACATGCATATGCAAACTCATTCTATAGGACACATGCACCATTGTCAGGGTTTTTATATGCAGCACGAGCACTATTCATGCGTACACACACGCCTTGGTAATTACCATGCCACAACACTAGATAACTTATAATCTGAAACATCTTCACTATAATTAATGCTTAAACCTGTACCATTGCATTTAAGTCCCTAAAATGAAATTGTAGGATTGTTATTCATGTGCATGTACCTCATTATATCATTTGTTCATGCCTAGTCTATTAATCATACATTGAAATTTGATTATTGATACCATATGCATTCATTATCATTGACATATGCACTCATGATGATTTCTTGAGATTTATGATATTTCTGGATTTCGGTGGAAAGCCGCAATAATTTCTAAACTTATTACCTCTTTTAAAATATGCAAAGTTGCGGTTTTCTAGTGATGTAAGTGTCGTCCACCATGAGTTTGCTGTGGTTTTCGAGACCCGTTTCGAGGAGTTGGATGAACCGTCTCGGGTACATGGTGGGCCCGGTAAGGTACCCCGGGGCAAGAAGCTCGTGTAGTAGACGATGAGCCTGGCAGGGGATAGACTACCTACCGGTGACTTTTTGGCACGGCGGATATCCCGAGGATACCGACCATGGCCACGAGATGTTGAGATATGGATATTTGAGATGGGTTAGCCGGACGGCTGAGGCCAGAGATACTATGATATGGATACATGAGATTGAGACAGTTTTGAGGTGTCGATGCTGGACACAGATTCTTGTTGATTCTATTGGTGTTGTGCTGATATTTCAAAAAGAGATTCCTAAAAGAAAAATATGATTTCTTACACCTATATATTCAGATCACGAGTTGATTCGTATTACATACATACCTGCTAGTACATTCATGTTGCATACATACCTGCTAGTACATTCATGTTGCATACATACCTGCTAGTATATATCCTGGCTTATATGTATTATAGTTGCTAGGATGCTTGTGTGCATGCTTGAGATAGCCTCTATAGATGTTATTTATTACTCACGAGTTGGTAACTCAACACAGTTGTGCCACAGCCTTTTTGCAGGTCCGTTCCGTCAGCACAGTAGCAGCGGGTGCACCAGCTTCTTTTGTCTCTTTTGCCTGGACTCGAGGCTTTTGCTCGTAGGTGGGTTGTGTTATCATTTTGTACCACCTTGTATATTCATTGTATCTAGAGTACTGCATCTACTGTATCAGCTGCACCTGTTATTTGTATTGTTGTATATTGACCTAGAGACGAGACTGTGAGATTTGTGGAATTTTTATGCTGTATTTTGGGGTCGAGCTCATTTGAGTCGACATGATATTTTACTTGTGCTTCTATGTGTAAGTCCATGCTACCTCTCCCGGTACTTTCGGGCATGCGGAATTTGGTGAAAAACAATTTTCTAGAGGTGGTAACATGGACTCAAAACCGGATCTTTGTTAAACATCTAACTAACAACCTAACTAGGAGTTGTTAACTACTCGGTTATGGGGTTATACCTTTCTTTCTTGAACTCCTTCGTCTTCAAACCTCGATGGTTGTCCGGATCGGCTTCACCCCATCGTCACCTTGCGCCGAAGATCGATCCACCTCGAAAGCTTCTACCTTTGGCTTCTTCTTCGATCTTTGAAGAAACTAGTTCACTTGGTTTGCTAAACCTTATGAACTAAAGTGAGTAGAGAAGAGTGTGTTGGGATTTTCTCTATAGTTCTTGGTTCGCAACACATGAGACAAGTGAACCATAGACTAAAGAGAGGGAGAGCAAGAGGAAGAAGATGAGAGCTCAAGAATAAGAGAGAGAATGAGAATGATAGAATGAGAAAGACTTTTCTCTCTTGGCTCTCATAATCCAAAACCATCATCACAAAAATAGTAATCAAGTATTGTGTAAAATGGTCTAAGTCAAAATGGCTATATCATTTCATGCACTCATATTGCACAAGAGAACAAGCAAGTGAAAAGTCTTTGCCATGAAATGATAGCCATTGTCATCATGATGGTCAACTAGTCCAACCTAGTCAACCGGTCAACAAAGCCAACAAGTCAACAAAGTCAACCCCTCAACAACCATGTCACCACAATACTTAATTAATATTATTGTTAATCATATATCATATTCTCATTAGGGTTGAGCAAAAATTCAATAGTCAACAGTCAACGGTCAACAACCCTAATGAGAATCCTCTGCCTCTGTCTCTCCGTCAACTGTGCATACACACCCGCATCCGCGTTCCGAGGAACACGAATACATACTGGATAAATCCAATCCCAAAACGTACACTAGGATCTGGCTTAAACCAAAGCCCGCTAGTGTTAACTGTCCGGACATTGTACATGCACAAGTGCACGGATGTGACCGAACCCGGTCGCAAAACCATGCGACCTGTCGCAAAACCATGCGACCTCTACTCTTTTGTCTAATGGCGAATAGCTTTCTGTGTGGGACTCTAAAGACTCGACACTACGCTGGCAGTGGGTTTAACCACAGACCGCAAGCGGCACTAGCTGTGTGTAACGGTCCCCAGGTAGATGCCGACAAGAAGACTGACGAGGTGAAACCCATCTGAACTCCTACTGAGCCTGAATGTGACAGTCTCCGTACAGTCCGGTCTGTTCGTCTGATACATCGCATGGCGGGCCTAGGGGGGCGGTAAACGTCAATCCCCTAATAGCGGTACAAGTCGTGTCGGAGTGAAGCCCAAAACACCCTGAGATAACACTGGAAGCCTACCAGTATATCTCGATTGCCCTGGCCAGGGACTACTCGTGTAATGGCTCTCCTAGACACAGCGCGATGTCAACCCCCAATACCGGGAGAGACGAATTCTGTCTAACCGTCACTGCCTCCAAGTGCTTCGGGACTGTACCCAACTACTACCTGTTTGCACGACTCCTTTGACCCGTGGTAGGGTAGTAATCAAAGTACAGTGGGAACACACTCGAGGCGAAGTGACAGTGTCAAGTCAGCGGACTAAGCTGTACTCATGTCACCTGGGAACTGATAACTGACGATAGGTATAATAGCAACCGGTCAGTTCCCGACGAGTCATGTCCAGTGTACTCGTAACCTAACGAGCACCCGTATACTATCTCCAGTACGACGTACTGAAGGCTGTGGGACAGACCATCTCCCACACTGGGATGAGAAGCGCATACGCTAGTCTACTCCGGAGTATCGATGCCTTGTCTCGATAGTCCTGCGACTAGGGACCTGTATAAGGATGTGCTTATAGATTACCCAGCCCCCACTAGTGTGACTGCCATCACAACGCTGGTAATCAAGCAAAGATCCTAAGGGCTCCACTAATGTGTATAGGTGATATACTAAAATAAACACATGTACACATTGAATTAGAAACAAACCAAGTAGCATACTACTATATTGAGCAAGATTGTTTATACAAGGTGAATATCCCAAGCTGCCATTAAGTAATATACAAACTAGTATGATACAGTAATGGCCTCTAGGGCATATACACTAACAATCTCCCACTTGCACTAAGGCCTTGTACTGGCGTATCGAAGACCTATCATCTCGATCAGCCGCTCGAACTGAGTCAGGGGCAAGGCCTTGGTGAATGGATCTGCAGTGTTATCTTCTGAAGCGACCCTCCGAACCTCGATCTCCTGGCGATCCACGATCTCCCTGATCAGGTGATACCGCCTCAAGATGTGTTTGGAACTCTGATGGGACCTGGGTTCCTTCGCTAAAGCTATAGCCCCGTTGTTGTCGCAATATAGAGGTATTGGATCAACAATGGACGGAACCACCTGAAGTTCTTTCAAGAACTTCCTCATCCAGACAGCTTCTTTTGCGGCATCAGATGCAGCGATGTATTCCGCTTCCATCGTTGAGTCTGCAACAGTTTCCTGTTTGGAACTCTTCCAACACACCGCCCCTCTATTGAGGGTAAAGACAAAACCCGACATGGACTTGGAATCATCCTTGTCACTCTGGAAGCTGGAGTCAGCAAAGACCTCGATCTGGAGGTCTTTTCCGCCATACACCAAGAACATCTCCTTAGTCCTTCTCATGTACTTGAGAATGTTCTTTATCACTATCCAGTGTTTCTCCCCAGGGTTTGACTGATACCGGCTTACTACACTCAGTGCATATGCTACATCCGGTCTGGTACACAACATCGCATACATTATAGAGCTTACCGCAGAAGCGTACGGTATAATAGACATGCGATCCCTCTCCAAATCAGTCTTGGGAGACATCTCTTTAGAGAGGGTGATCCCGTGACAAGCCGGTAGGTTACCGCGCTTGGAATCTTCCATACTGAATCTTTTCAGTATGGTGTCGATGTACCTGGACTGTGAAAGTCCTAATATCCTCTTGGATCTATCACGATGGATCCGGATCCCCAGGATGTATGAGGCATCACCCAGGTCTTTCATGGAGAACCTGTGTGACAAGAACCCCTTGACAGATTGTAGCATAGGAATGTCATTTCCTATTAAGAGAATGTCATCCACGTATAAAACGAGGAATACTACAGTTCTCGCTACAAATCTACTATAGATGCATGGTTCATCTGGATTTTTGATAAAGCCAAATTCCTTGACCGTCTCATCAAAACAGATGTTCCAACTCCGCGATGCCTGCTTTAGTCCATAAATAGACTTAAGCAACTTGCACAACTTTCCGCTGCTCCCACTCTGAATGAAACCCTCTGGCTGGTCCATATAGACACACTGCTCAAAATTTCCATTTAGAAAAGCGGTCTTTACGTCCATCTGCCAAATCTCATAATCGTGGAAGGCAGCAATGGCAAGAAGGATCCGAATGGATTTCAGCATAGCTACTGGAGAAAAGGTCTCGTCATAGTCCAAACCAGGTCTCTGACGAAAACCCTTTGCAACCAGTCTAGCTTTATAGGTCTCAACCTGTCCATCTACACCAATCTTCCTTTTGAAGATCCATTTGCATCCTACGGGTTTTACCCCATCTGGAGCAACGTCCAATATCCATACTTTGTTGGTTTACATAGACTCCATTTCGGTCCGCATTGAATCCAGCCATTTTACCGAGTCAACGCTCTGAACGGCCTGCTGGAAGCTAGTAGGCTCATCATAATCTATGATGCAATCCTCTCTATCCCCGTCTATGAGAAAACCGTAGTATCTCTCGGGTGGATGAGACTGCCTACTACTCCTGCGGAGCGGCGTAGGAATGTCCTGTTCTTTTGAACCCTCTGGTTCCACTAAGCTTTCAGTAATAGTCTGTGGTTCTGGAATTTCTTCCAGTTCTATTTCTCTCCCACTTGTTTCCTTTTCTAAGAAATGGTGTTCCAGAAAATGGACATTACGAGAAACAATGATCTTTTGTTCCTCTACGTAATAGAAGAGATACCCCCTGAAGTTCTTTGGGTATCCCACAAACTTGCACAGTATTAAGCGTGCCTCGAGCTTGTCCGCATGCTGCTTTTTGACAAAAGCCGGACATCCCCAGATCTTTAGATATTGAAGATAGGGTTTCTTCCCACTCCATATCTTATATGGTGTGGTAGGCACAGTCTTAGTTGGAACTCGTTTCAAAAGGTATGCAGCTGATTCTAGCGCATACCCCCAGAATGATCGCGGTAACTCAGCGTTACTCATCATGGACCGTACCATATCCAATAGGGTTCGGTTCCGTCTCTCCGATACACCGTTATGTTGCGGAGTGTATGGAGGAGTAAGCTGAGAGAGAATTCCGTTCTCTTTTAAATAGTCCAGGAACTCGGCACTCAAGTATTCACCACCTCGATCCGATCTTAGAATCTTGATACTTTTGCCGGTTTGTTTTTCGACTTCATTCTTATATTCCTGGAATTTTCCAAAGGCTTCGGACTTATGTTTCATTAAGAAGACATAACCGTACCTTGAAAAGTCATCCGTAAAAGTAATGAAGTAAGAATAACTGCATCGCGCATGTGTAAACATTGGACCGCACACGTCGCTGTGTACGAGTCCCAAGAGCTCGCTCGCTCTTACTCCGTGTCCAGTGAACGGAGTCTTTGTCATCTTTCCTTTGAGACAGGATTGACAAGTGGCATACGATTGATATTCGAACGGATTCAAATATCCTTCTGTATGCAACTTCGTCAACCTTCTCTCATTGATGTGACCCAGTCTACAATGACATAAGAAAGTCTGATTTATTTCCGGAGACTTTCTTTTGTGTGTATTCTGGACATTGAAAATCTGTGGTTGGTTTAATACGTATATTCCATTGATTAGTGTACCTGACCCAATCAAAACTTGATTAAGGTGAATGTTTACAACATTACTTACAAACGCAAATTCATAACCTTCTTTAGAAACCAAAGATACATAAATGATATTACAAGTTGCGTTGGGTACAAAAAAGCAATTACGCAAAACCAAAACATGTCCATCTGGCATTCCCAGGTGATAGTCCCCCACGGCCTTAGCATCCATGCTAGCTCCGTTTGCAACTTTGAGGGTCATGTCACCTGCCTTCAAAACCCTACGGTTTCTCAACGCCTGCAAAGAATTACAGATATGAGATCCTGATCCGGTATCCAATACCCAGGAAGTAGAGTTTATTGAAAGACAGTTTTCAATAACATACACACCTGAAGCTGAAGCCGCAACCTGCTTCAATTCCTGTGTCCTGGCTTTCCAAGCCCTGCAATCATTCTTCCAGTGTCCTTTCTTATGACAATAGAAGCATTCTTCTTTATCCACAAGCTGCCCCGCTTTCTTTGTTGCTTTTGCTTTTCCCTTCGTATCCACTTTACTAACACCGCCCCTTGGTTTGGCGGGGGCTTTCTTCTTCTTTCCCTTGGCTTTCGCCTTGGACCTAGAAGAGGAAGATCCTCCTACAAACAAAGTGGATGTTTCCCTACCTTTCTGTAGGGTGCCCTCTGCACTCCTCAGCATGTTGAGGAGTTCTGAAAGTTCAACTTCTTTTTCTTGTAAGTTGAAGTTCAGGATAAACTGGGCGTAAGTGGAAGGAAGGGACTGGAGAATAAAGTCCGTATAGAGCTCGTTCTCTAACGTGGTTCCAAGTTCCGCGAGCTCCTCAATGAAGCCAATCATCTTAAGCACGTGTTCCGCTACCGATGATCCGATGGCCAACCTTGCCGAAAATAACTTCTTCGACACTTCGTATCTTGCGATACGAGATTGCTCTCCATACAGTTCTTTTGTATGGAGAAATATGGATTCGAGGTCCATATTCTCGTGCCTCCTCTGATGTTCGTTGTCCATAGAGGCAAGTACGAGGCACTTGGCCTTCGCTCTATCAATCTCCCAAGTATTACGGATTTCCTTATCCGCGACGCTGGAGGTGGGACCTGGGACAGGGGGAGCTTTGGTGGTAAGAAGATACCCCAGCTTGTCGTAAGTGATTGCCATTTTGACATTCCTGAGCCAATGTTTGTAGTTTGGCCCTGTCAGTATGTTTTTATCTAGAAGTAACTTAAGTCCAGTCATGTCGATTGGTCGCTGCAATTAGGAGAGAGAAGAAGAAACACTCAGCATGATGCTCTTGCAAGTTTAGAGTGATTTTTAGTTTGTCTAAACAGGATGGCTCCCACTGTTTCTCGAATCCCTCCTCAAACCAAAAAGTAAGAATTAGTCAGGATCAATCTCACCGTACAATACTTGCTTAACCGTTCGGCCAGGCTGGTGTCGGTACTTCGAGGGAGGTTTTCCAATGCTTTCGCGAAGTTCCTTAATTTAAGAACCTCTTTTCCCTGGGGGCGTAGCCCCGCTAACACCTTTCTAGACACCTACTTGGTTTATAGCATTGATTGTTAAGTGAGAAATTTCCCGAGGAGTAGCATATACTCACAGTAGGATCGGGATCCAAATATCATCGCGTGACGAAACTGAAGGAATCCTACCAGAATCACCACACTCCAAATGGTATGCAACGCTAGCAAGTTTCAGTACTTATGAAACTCCCGATGTGGATTTTTGCCCCATGCTCTTATGACCTTGGCGTGAGGTCAAAATGTCATAAGTCACATGTCAAGTTCTTCCCATCATTATCCTGGTTAATTTGAACCCACCCGTACATACCCTTGACGTAGGCCAAAATGGCAGTACGACTGTCTCAAACCAACGCATTCTATCTATGCAACAGATAAATATCCGGTAGCTACCAATCACTATGCCTTGGCGTGAGGTCAAAATACATAGCTTGAATACTACCGAATAGTTAACTGAAATGATGGAGGGCTACGGATGGTTTTGGCGAAACCGTGAACGTAGTGAACTTGATATAATCGATGGAACGAGATAGCTTTCAAAAGGAGTGGTTCATGCTCCGCATTTAAAAGTTTGGTTTTGAAAAGAACCGAGTGGTTTTTTTGAAAGTGCTCCAACGACTTTTACTTGGTTTATTTTCTTGCATTAGTTCTTTTAATGCGTGATATTCTTGCATTAGTTCTTTTAATGCGTCCCATCATTTAATCCTACCATTGCAGAAAACAACCAAAATATGACGTACTCTTATGAAATTCGCATTCTCCACGGGGCCCCGTCATTACGCGTTAAGTTACTTAACTAACGACAGAGCGGGGGCTGGGCTAGCGCGGCTGTAAAATATAAGCAACGCCTAAATAATATCATATATAGATATATTGCAATGATAGACATTTCAGATCACAGATGAAAACATTGGATATACTAGGAACCTGCAATTCGTACGAACCTGTAACGAAAAGCTGATTACACGGTCGCGGTGAATAGCCAAAACCCCACCCAAGACCCCTACGGGTGCGGCAAACTGCCCGCCAAGTACCCGAAGCGAAGCAACCTCCCTCATCTCCGTGAGTAGGCCACTCGGCACTTCGGCATACCCGGTAGTTTGTGCACCCCCTCCATGGGTCTATCCTAGGAGCAAAAATAGTAAAAAGAAATTATACAATGACGGCTACAACCCCGACCCAGTTGTGCGGCCATACAAATAATTATTACATCAATTTACAAATTTACATGAATTGAAAGAAAAGAAAACTCTCGTCTTGCAACCCCCCGGCTATTCACCCGCGACAATCCAATGAGTTCATATACACAATCCAACAACATTACAGATCACAGATTTGTATAACCCCCACTAATCGACATATAGCGATTAGCAGACGTTCAATACAAATATCACATCACAGAAAAACCCGTCAGCTTAAGTCTTTTAGAAGTTCGATCAAAAATACGGATTTTCAGGCCCCAAACACAAAATTTTCGTTCTGGAAAATCTGGGCAGAAAATACATATTCCAAAAATCCCAAAACAGCCCCAGAAAAACATTGCACAAAATTTGGACCTCGGCCGAGTCAACTCGGCCGCGGAACCGCGGCGGGAGCGTGCTCCCGCCGCGTTTCCGCGGCTCTTTGACCGGTTCGTAGGACCAAATTTCGTGGGTGTTTAATATAAACTCTGAGCCGATTTTTAAGATGAAATTTATCAATTTTACAGAACATTAAAAATCGACAGCAACTTCGAATTTCGGGATTATTTCGGGACTTTTTCTCCGATCGAATTTCTAGCTACTATGCTAACATGTTAGATAGAGTTTAACTTGGCTCTGATACCACTGTAAGTCCATGCTACCTCTCCCGGTACTTTCGGGCATGCGGAATTTGGTGAAAAACAATTTTCTAGAGGTGGTAACATGGACTCAAAACCGGATCTTTGTTAAACATCTAACTAACAACCTAAATAGGAGTTGTTAACTACTCGGTTAGGGGGTTATACCTTTCTTTCTTGAACTCCTTCGTCTTCAAGCCTCGATGGTTGTCCGGATCGGCTTCACCCCGTCGTCTCCTTGCGCCGAAGATCAATCCACCTCGAAAGCTTCTACCTTTGGCTTCTTCTTCGATCTTTGAAGAAACTAGTTCACTTGGTTTGCTAAACCTTGTGAACTAGAGTGAGTAGAGAAGAGTGTGTTGGGATTTTCTCTATGGTTCTCCGTTCTCAACATATGAGACAAGTGAACCATAGACTAAAGAGAAGGAGAGCAAGAGGAAGAAGATGAGAGCTCAAGAACAAGAGAGAGAATGAGAATGATAGAATGAGAAAGACTTTTCTCTCTTGGCTCTCATAATCCAAAACCATCATCACAAAAATAGTAATCAAGTATTGTGTAAAATGGTTTAAGTCAAAATGGCTATATCATTTCATGCACTCATATTGCATAAGAGAACAAGCAAGTGAAAAGTCTTTGCCATGAAATGATAGCCATTGTCATCATGATGGTCAACAAGTCCAACCTAGTCAACCGGTCAACAAAGTCAACAAGTTAACAAAGTCAACCCCTCAACAACCATGTCACCACAATACTTAATTAATATTATTGTTAATCATATATCATATTCTCATTAGAGTTGAGCAAAAAGTCAATAGTCAACAGTCAACGGTCAACAACCCTAATGAGAATCCTCTGCCTCTGTCTCTCCGTCAACTGTGCATACACACCCGCATCCGCGTTCCGAGGAACACAAATACATACTGGATAAATCCAATCCCAAAACGTACACTAGGATCTGGCTTAAACTAAAGCCCGCTAGTGTTAACTGTCCGGACACTGTACATGCACAAGTGCACGGATGTGACCGAACCCTGTCGCAAAACCATGCGACCTCTACTCTTTTGCCTAAATGCGAATAGCTTTCTGTGTGGGACTCTAAAGACTCAACACTACGCTGGCAGTGGGTTTAACCACAGACCGCAAGCGGCACTAGCTGTGCGTAACGGTCCCCGGGTAGATGCCGACAAGAAGACTGACGAGGTGAAACCCATCTGAACTCCTACTGAGCCTGAATGTGACAGTCTCCGTACAGTCCAGTCTGTTCGTCTGATACATCGCATGGCGGGCCTACGGGGGCGGTAAACGTCGGTCCCCTAATAGCGGTACAAGTCGTGTCGGAGTGAAGCCCAAAACACCCTGAGATAACACTGGAAGCCTACCAGTATATCTCGATTGCCCTGGCCAGAGACTACTCGTGTAATGGCCATCCTAGACACAGCGCGATGTCAATCCCCAATACCGGGAGAGACGAATCCTGTCTAACCGTCACTGCCTCCAAGTGCTTCGGGACTGTACCCAACTACTACCTGTTTGCATGAATCCTTTGAGCCGTGGTAGGGTAGTAATCAAAGTACAGTGGGAACACACTCGAGGCGAAGTGACAGTGTCAAGTCAGCGGACTAAGCTGTACTCATGTCACCTGGGAACTGATAACTGACGATAGGTATAATACCAACCGGTCAGTTCCCGACGAGTCCTGTCCAGTGTACTCATAACCTAACGAGCACCCGTATACTATCTCAAGTACGACGTACTGATGGCTGTGGGACAAACCATCTCCCACACTGGGATGAGAAGCGCATACGCTAGTCTACTCCAGAGTATCGATGCCCTGTCTCGATAGTCCTGCGACTTGGGACCTGTATAAGGATGTGCTTATAGATTACCCAGCCCCTACTAGTGTGACTGCCATCACAACGCTGGTAATCAAGCAAAGATCCTAAGGGCTCCACTAATGTGTATAGGTGATATACTAAAATAAACACATGTACACATTGAAGTAGAAACAAACCAAGTAGCATACTACTATATTGAGCAAGATTGTTTATACAAGGTGAATATCCCAAGCTACCATTAAGTAATATACAAACTAGTATGATACAGTAATGGCCTCTAGGGCATATACACTAGCACTATGCTTATTTATGCACATTACTGTTTTACATTGCGTGGGATTTTTGACCGCCTTGGGGCGAAGAGCTAGCTCCCGCTTGGGGATGCCGTATTTCATGTTATTCATTTATACTCCTGTTTGTACCCATTTGGGAGCCTGTTTTTACAAAGGAGACTCTGCCGGAATTTTTGGAAAAAGGTATGTTGCTTTTAAAAAATCTTGATGTGACTTAATGGATTAAATCGCTTTCAATAAATTGGTTCTTCCTTCACTCTATTTTCTTAATTGGGTTTTGATTTCTGGGCTTTGGCTTACTTATTTTACGGACGCCTTGAGACGTTTCATAACTTAAGTGCCAGTCACGTTCCGTACCCTGCGGGCCGTGACAAAGTTGGTATCAAAGCGATAGGTTTTACCTTTCTGAGTGTAGGATGACCCTTGGTAGATGGAGCAAGTGACTTAAGCAGGGTAACGTAGCGTGCGTATGTCCGCGGCATACTTGCGATATGGTACTCCGCCTAGGTGACTTTAGGATATACTTGCTTGAAATTCCTTCTTCAATTCCGTGTATCCTATGATTATATTGCACTGTTCTTACTATCCTGTTTCCTGTACCAGCCACTATGCCGCCGAAGGCTACGAGAGCGCAGAGGGCTGCCGCCCGAGATGAGATCCGAGCAGGCTCGTCCGAGACGAGGACCGAGCAGGGTGGTATACCTACGCCTCAGGGACAGACTGATCCACCTTCCCCAGGCCGCATGGATAAGCTAGAGTCTGGTATGGAGGAGCTACGACAGATGATGGGAGGTATGCAGGAGTTACGACAGATGGTGGGATCCTTAATAGGGGCTAGTCATGCACCGAGATTTGAGGACGTACCTACCACATCACAGACTACCATGGTACCTGCTGCCCAGACAGTTTCTCCTACTACTACTATCGTGGCTATCCCAGTATCGCTACAGGATTTCATGAGGCTGTGACCTCCAGTCTTCACTGGGACGAATGTGGCGGAGCATCCACAGACATTCCTTGACAGATTAGCCAGGATTTACCGTTCGCTCAGATGTTCTGACGATCGATGGGTGGAGCTTGCGAGTTTCCATCTAGAGGGCCTTGCGCAGACGTGGTGTGAGTCCGTCGAGAGAGGTCGAGCTGCAGGTCTACCTCCTATGACTTGGGCCGAGTTTACAGCAGTCTTTTTAGCTCGTTTCCTTCCAGAGAGCGTTCGTGATGCTAGGGCTCATAGTTTTGAAGCTTTGATCAAGACTCCCGGGATGACGGTGTCTGAGTATGATGTCCAGTTCACGCAGTTGTCCAGATATGCTCCGTATTTGGTGGATACTGAAGAAAAGAGAGTGAAGAGGTTCGTGCAGGGACTTGACACCCAGCTATTTCTTGCCATCGGCGCCCAGCACTTCGACACTTATTCAGCTGCTATGGACACGGCATTATAGATGGAGGCACGCATTTCAGCGACTTCAGCCGTTTCTGGGCCGAAGAGGATTCGTACCGATGTGCCAGCTCAGAGGTATCGTACTAGATTCTTTCCGAGAGATGGTGCCGGTAGAGGAGTTGGACAGGGTCAGCTATATGGTTCATATCCGCAGGGACAGCAGGCATCGCCAGGATTTTATGGGTGCGGGAGTCCGCACCATCTTATCAGAGACTGTCCGGTGAGATGACAGGGAGCGGCGACAGTTCCACATGTGACCTTACCGCCTTCACCACCTCCTTAGAGAGCTCTACTTCCTACCCCAGGCGATGCTCCATGACAGTTTGATGCACCCAGAGGCCGTGGACGTGGCGGTCCGATCCAGAGAGGACGAGGAGGCCGAGGCCGAGGACAGCCAGCTATTGGTGGGGGACAGGCCCGAGTATTTGCTTTTACACCGTAGGATGCACAAGCATCCAACGCCGTTGTGACAGGTACCTTGCCAGTTTGTTCTTTCGACGCACGAGTATTAATCGACCCAGGTTCCACACATTCATATGTCTCTATACACTTTGCACCGATGTTGGGCCATGAGTCATCGTCGTTAGATCAGCCGCTTGTGGTTATTACTCCGGTAGGCGAGTCGTTTGTCGCTCGTTTTGTGTTTCGTTTGTGTTCCGTTCGTATTGGGGAAAGGGATTCATCGGTTGATTTGATTCTCCTCGATATGTTGGACTTTGATGTGCTTCTAGGCATGGACTGGCTAGCCACTTGTTATGCTTATGTGGACTGCTTTGAGAAGGCAGTCAGATTTAGCTTTCCGGGAGAGCCAGTCCTTGTTTTTCAGGGAGACCGCAATGTCACACTTCCCAGCTTGATTTCGTCTCTTCGCGCCGGTCATCTATTGCGGAAGGGGTGTCAGGGATTCTTAGCTTGTGTTTGTGATACTCGAGCTGCAGAGGATCCTTTGGACCGGGTCCCGATCGTTAGTGAGTTCCCTGATGTTTTCCCTAACGAGCTGCCTGGGCTACCACCTGAGCGCGATGTTGAGTTCTGCATTGACTTGATTCCCGGCTCGGGGCCTATTTCTATACCGCCTTATCGGATGGCCCCGGTGGAGCTTAGAGAGCTGAAGGATCAGTTGCAGGATTTGTTAGATAAAGGGCTTATTCGACCTAGTGTTTCTCCGTGGGGTGCTCCTGTCCTGTTCGTCAAGAAGAAAGATGGAAGTTTGCGCTTGTGCATTGATTACCGCTAGGTGAACAAAGTTACCGTACGGAACAGGTATCCCTTACCACGTATCGACGATCTGTTCGACCAGCTTCAGGGGCGGGATATTTTTCGAGGATCGACTTGCGATCAGGATACCATCAGCTACGAGTTCGACAAGAGGATATACCGAGGACAGCTTTCCGCACGCGCTACGGCCACTATGAATTTTTGGTGATGTCATTCGGACTCACCAACGCCCCAGCAGTATTCATGGATTTGATGAACCGTATATTCAGGTCGTATCTCGACTTGTTCATCATCGTGTTTATTGATGATATTTTGGTGTATTCCAGGAGCCGAGAGGAGCATGAGCAGCACTTGCGGATCACGTTGCAAACTTTCAGGGAGCACCAGCTGTTCGCGAAATTCTCTAAGTGTGCGTTTTGGCTTGACAGCATTGGTTTCTTGGGCCACGTGATTACGAGAGATGGCATATGTGTGGACCCGAAGAAAATCGAGGTCGTTCAGCAGTGGCCCAGACCGACATCAGTTACGGAGATCCGCAGTTTCCTAGTCCTGGCTAGCTACTACAGGCGATTCGTTCAGGATTTCTCCCGTATTGCTGCACCTTTGACCAGATTGACCCGGAAGGGAGTTCCTTTCGATTGGACGGAGGAGTACGGGCACAGTTTTCAGCAGCTACGGACTTGTTTGACTACTGCGCCTGTGTTATCTTTGCCTTCAGGATCAGGCGGATTTGTGGTCTATTGTGGCGCTTCACGAATGGGTCTAGGGTGCGTATTGATGCAGCATGACAAGGTGATCGCGTATGCTTCACGGCAGTTGAAGAAACATGAACAAGACTACCCTGTCATGACCCAAAGTTCGGCCCGTGACCGACACTTAACTACGTGACGTCTACAGGCGTAACGCGACTAAGTAAGCCGAAACCCAGAAATCAAAACTATAAAAAGTATAGAGTGCTTAAAACATTTATTAGAATATTTGTTAAAACATCTAGAAAACTTTAAGTTGTTTAGTAGAATTCTTTAAAGTTCAAGTTATCCTTTAAAAATTTTGGCAGCATTTCCTTTGTAAAATTAGCCCCCAGATTGGGTACAAAGGAATAAATGAGTAAAATGATACACCATAAGAAATAAGCATCCCAAACGGGAGCAATCACACCCAACGGCGGAAATAACACCACAATGATAATATACGACGCCGTAGAGAAGAAAGAGTAAAAATAAGTGAAGACAACATAAAATATAAAACTGCATAATAAAGTCGGCTCACAACGAGCTCGACACCAGAGTACAATAATATACATCACCCTCACAACTGGTCTCTAAGTCCATACATAAGTAGTAGATGGAGAATACTAAATACAATGATGTATACAACTGGAAATAAACGGATACCGTACAAAACCCACCTATCAGCAAAAGGGCTAGTATGCCAACTGCGATGGTATCTGTGTCAAAAGATGTACGAAAGCAGCCTGCCGCGACTACTCCGAGGGACAACCTGCAAGTACTGTGGCACAATGGGGGTGAGTTGCCAACTCGTGAATAGTAGATAACATATAAAGGTAATCGCGAGTATGCACGTACTGCGATACTCTAACCTATGCCAACAGATAACATCTATATGATGAACTGGATGCTCAAATCATAGAACAAATGTGATCTAATAATATCTCTATGTGATGAGCAAGGTATGCAATAATCATGCATAGCAATGAAATCTAACAACCCTATATAGAATGAGCAGGGTATGCAATAAGCGTGCATAGTATGTGTACTCTATCAGGTACAAAAGATGCAGGATGAGATGTGAAATACTGAATGCTGAGTATGGGAATAAATAGTATCTACACGGAATATCAACGTGGAAAATAACTGGTGTCCATCAATACACCCAAATCCCAAAAAGGCTCAGGCACCGTCATCCTCATCGGCCCTCAAAATCCTGTAAATCTCATAGAATCGTGAGTGCCCAACATCGGCACTCGAAATATCATAAAATCAGCCGTGTCTAGCATCGACACGCAAATCCTCAAGTATCGGGCTCCATCCATCGGATCGGCCCACGGGCTCCGTCTGCGGAATCGGCCCTCGGCCCCGGCCGTACGCGTCGTCCCGTATCCATCTATCGACTCTATTCGGTATCCTCCGGATAATCGCCAGGTCTAACCAATCACCGGTAGGTAGTAGTCCCTCCGTCGGGCTTTCTGTCTAACAATACGAGTTTTCTTGCCCTTGGGGTACCGTACCGGGTCCACCATGTACCCACAATCGGTGCCTACCGCTCCTCGAATCGGGTATACTCACACAAGCTCTCTAGAACCGAGAAAACTCATGGTGGACGCACTGAAATATCATATCAAGAGAAACCGGGTTTTTAACACAGTGCGTATTTTCTTAAAATGATACCACGGTTCTCAAATCCAGAAATCATATGAATCCAAAACTCAATGCGTAAATCCATGCAATGTATCGTATGATACTAAAAGTAAAAAGAGAACACCGCTCTTTTAAAAGAATCCAGTTTGAAAATATCTCATGCGGTCCCTATTTTAATGAAATCAAATCAAAATCATCCATGTATGTGACATATGTATGTATGTAGGTATGGATGTGCAAATGGATATATACGCGAATATGAGTGTAGCACTAGTATAATTATACAGTGTACATGTGCGCGGGTATGAAGATATCAATATGTGTATGCACTGGTATGAATATACAGTGTGCATGTGCGCAGGTATGAAGATATCAATATATGTGTGCACTAGTATGAATATACAGTGTGCATGTGCACAGGTATGAAGATATCAATATATGTGTGCACTAGTACTAGTATGAATATACAATGTGCATGTGCGCAGGTATGAAGATATCAATATATGTGTGCACTAGTATGAATATACAGTATGCATGTGCGCAGGTATGAAAATATCAATATATGTGTGCACTAAGTATGAATATACAGTATGCATGTGCGCAGGTATGAAAATATCAATATGTGTGTGCACTGGTATGAATATACAGTGTGCATGTGCGCAGGTATGAAAATATCAATATATGTGTGTACTAGTATGAATATACAGTGTGCATGTGCGCAAGTATGAAGATATCAATATGTGTGTGCACTAGTATGAATATGTAGTGTGTATGTGCGCAGGTATGAATATTTCAATATATGTGTCAATATGCGACAAGTCATGACAATCAGCAATGATGCGTCACTCAATCGATATATATAATGCATAGCAATCCTATAGTGCAAGTGTCATGGCAATCACTAACGGTGTGAGTGTAACATAAAAATAGTGCTCGTGCAGCTTGAACCGTTAGTGATAGTGCAGTGTTCTATATTACCAATTCTATATGTAATAGGAGATAGTAAGTTACTATAGTATATATATAAATATATACGAACACATGCAATCTAAAATATCCTATAACGCACTGACGCTTAACGCCATACGGGCGATTTCCCCGTAGATGTTAAATCTACTCACTTGGTCGTGTGCTACACGTAGCCGACCACTTGCTTCTCTTTCTTGGCGGCGTCCGACGTACCTGCCTGCGAACCTGGAATTTACATAAAGATTCCATATATAAGTAAAATTCTACAAAACGCGATATCGAAACAAACGAGAAACTCGCGTCGCGAATTAACGCGTTTAACGCGTGTGTGTACGATACGCTGAAACATGTGTATACGCGTCTAAAACTAACCCGACACGTCGCGACACGCTGGATCACAGAACCCACTCATGTATCGCGCGTATCGCACGAACTAAACGTACTTGAAAAACGATACATCGTCCCAGATTCTACCCAGGTTAAAAACACACAAAATTGCATATACCATAGACCTTAGAAATGTAGCAGACACCTACAGAACAAACCATAACACCTATCTCCCCTGTCTGGCCGCAATTTGCGGCCAGAAGGAATATTCCGGCGGCCAGAAGTTGGGGTGGGGGTCTCGTGCTCTGGTGGTGTGGTCAGGATCCCCCAAGTAGGCTACAGTCAACTCAGATTTTATCTAGGGTACCCGGGTCTATAGAAGATCACAGAAAGCCAAGATTTTGCTTAAAAAGGTTAAATTTTGCACAAATTGAAAACTTAAGGTATTTTAGTGCAATCTAGGGTTTACCTAGGTTTAAGTGGCCCTAATAAGACTTAATTAAGTTAGTCTACCCAATACTAACCTCACTTAACCAAAGTTCACACTAATCACCATAATTAGTACTAAAAACGCATAATTATCGCTAATCGAAGCTGAACTACACACCAACTAAGCGAACAAGGAAAGAGTTTAGAGATTATACCCTCTAGGAATCCTACGAGCAAGGAGAAGGGAAGAGGAGAAGATCTGGAGTTGCTGTGGCTGCTGGAGCTGCTATTGCTGCTGCTGCTCCATGCTGCTGCTGATGCTGCTGCTTGCTGCTGATGGTTCTGTTGTTGCTGCTGCTGCTAATGGTGCTGGGGCTGCTGCTGTTGCTGTGGGGTTGTGTTGTGTGTGTGAGTGAGTGAGTGAGTGAGAGTTGAGAGAAATGTGAGAAATAATGAGAGGCAAGAAATGATAACACCCAATGTCAAACCCCTCCTCTCTCTCTCTCTCTTCATTAAACGAAGCATGGCAAAGGTCATCATGCCATTTCTCTCTCCCCCCCCTCCAAGTCAACCATATTCAAAAAAAAATTCTATTTTCCTTTTTAAAAGAAAACACATACTTAATTTAAAACCCCATAACCTAATTCCCATGTTTTAAACCACCATTGTTGCTAATCATGGTTCAACCCCATTTTAACCCTAGTTTACATGCACAAGTGTGTGCAAGCCTAGGAAAAAATCTAATAAAATATTCATTAAATTTGGAAAAATATTGAAACTCAATTTGGTAAACTTTTTAATGAAAACCATATATTAAAATATACTTAGCCATTAAACACATCCTAAGGTGTTACATACCCCACTCACGATTTGGAGATGGCTGCAGTGGTCTTTGCACTTAAGATCTGGAGACACTATCTATACGGCGAGTCGTTCCAGATATTCACTGATCACAAGAGCTTAAATTATATATTTCAGCAGCAAGACCTGAATCTCAGACAGCGCCGTTGGATGGAACTAGTAAAGAACTACAATTGCGAGATCTTGTATCACCCGGGCAAGGCTAATGTAGTGGCGGATGCTTTGAGCAGGAGGCCCGGGGGTTGTCTATCTTGTTTGAGCGCAGTACAGAGGCATTCGTTGGCAGATTGGCAGATTTTATGCGACAGCCGAGTTGAGTTCGAGTTCGCTCCGACAGGGGGACAGCTTGCGCATGTTCGTGCACGTCCGCAGTTACTTGACCGTATTCGAGAGGCACAGCCCAGTGATGACCATATTTCAGAGATCATGGAGCAGATTAAGCAGGGCAGAGTTTCCGAGTTCTTGATCGATGATCAGGGAGTACTGCGATTTGGGACTCGATTGTGCGTACCAGATTCAGAGGGACTGCGACATGAGATTCTTGAGGAGGCGCATAGATCGACATACAGCGTTCATCCAGGTTCCACCAAGATGTACCGCGATTTGAGAGATGTCTATTGGTGGGACGGGATGAAGAGGGACGTCACAGACTTCGTGTCAAGATGCCTGACTTGTCAGCAAGTCAAGGCCGAGCACCAAAGGCCAGCAGGAGAGTTGCAGCCTTTGCCCATTCCGGAGTGGAAATGCGAGCAGATTTCTATGGACTTCGTTGTGGGTCTACCCAGGACCAGGAGAGGGTACGAATCCATTTGGGTGATCATGGATCGATTGACAAAAGCGGCTCACTTCCTTCCAGTGAAGACCAGTTTCAGTTTTGCTCGGTATGCCCAGATTTACATCGACGAGATCGTACGGTTGCATGGCGTACCGACTTGTATCGTGTCAGACTGAGGCACCCAGTTTACCAGCCGACTATGGCAGAGACTTCAGGAGGCATTGGGCACCCATTTGAGTTTTAGCACAGCATTTCATCCGCAGACCGACTACCAGTTAGAGCGGACTATTCAGACTCTCGAAGACATGCTCCAAGCGTGCGTTTTGGACTTTGGTGGTAGCTGGGATCATCATTTACCTTTAGTGGAGTTCTCCTACAACAACAGCTTCCAGGATACTATTCAAATGGCACCTTTCGAGGCTTTGTATGGGAGGAGATGTAGATCGCCCGTCTGTTGGACTGAGCTTAGCAAGAGCAGTATTTTGGGGCCGCAGATCGTGCAGGAGACGACCGAGAAAGTACTGTTGATTCGAGATCGGATGAGAGCGGCTCAGAACAGGTAGAAATCGTATGCAGACAGGCGCCATCGCAGACTAGAGTTAGCAGTTGGCGATCACGTTTTTCTGAGGGTCTCTCCGATGAAGGGCGTAATGAGATTTGGGCGAAAAGGAAAGCTTAGTCCCAGATTTGTGGGTCCCTTCGAGATTCTCGAGTGTGTCGGCGCAGTTGCATATCGTTTGGCTCTTCCACCCAGCTTTCCAGATGTTCACCCCGTCTTCCATGTGTTGATGCTACGCGGATATCTTCATGACCCTTCTCACACGATTCAGCATCAGACCGTTCTGCTTGAGCGCGATCTTTCATTCACCGTACAGCCAGTAGTGATATTGGATCGACAGGTGAAGAAACTTCGATCAAAGGTCCTGCCATCTGTGAAGGTTCTTTGGCGCAACCCGAATGGTGAGGAGATCACTTGGGAGGCCGAGGGAGAGATGCAGAAGAAATTCCCTCATCTCTTTAAAGGTACGCGTAGCTATATATTTTAAATTCGGGGACGAATTTTCATAAGGGGGGAAGATTGTAACACCTTAGAATGTGATTAGTGGTAATTGTGTTTTAATGTTGAGCTTTTGGTAAAAAGTTTACCAAAACGGTTTTCAAATAATTTATCTGGTTTTATGAATATTTTATTAGAATTTTATCTGGACTGCACACACTTGTGCATGTTAACTAGGGTGAAGTCTAGGGTTTAACCATGTTTAGATAAGCATGGTGGGTTAACCTTTTAGTTAAGTTAATTTGTTCCTAATAAAGGGTTTTAGTTTTTAAATTGAATTAGGGTAGGGGTTGACTAGTTTAGGGTGAGAAAGAGAGAGGCCATGATGGCTTGAGCATGCTTGGCATTTAATGAGGAGAGAGGGTGAGGGGTTGACTCCCATTTTATTTTCCTAACCTTTGTATTTTTCCTCACACTTAACTCTCCCTCTCACTCCCACACACCAACAACAGCCATAACAACAGCAGCAGCAACAGAAGCAACCGCATCAGCATCAGCAGCAGCCTTGGTAGCAGCAGCAACAGCAACAAAAACAGCAGCAGCGGCAGCTCAGCAGTAGCAGCAGCACTCCAGCAGCAGCAACACACTTCTCCTTCTTCTCTTCTCCTACATCTTATGATCTCTAGAGGTATAATATTTTAACTTGATTCCTTGCTTTCTTAACGTAGGTATTATTTAGTTAAGTTTAGTGTTTATTATTTGAATTAGTGCTAGTTTTGGGTAATTTGAGTGAGATTTGGCAAAGTGATGGTTTTAATTGTTAGTGTAGCCTTACTAAGTGCTGTTAAGACCAGTTAACCCAAGGTTTATCCCAGATTTCATTGAAATACCAGATTGTTTCGAATCGGTGTAATTTAGCGTTTAAATTGGACTTTTAGCCTTTCTGGGATCTGCTCTTGACCCGGGCCATTCAGGAAAAAGTTGTGAATACTGTAGCATGGTGACCATGTCAGACACACACACAGAGCACGGGGACACCTCTCCCCTTCCCGGCCGTAGATTTTGTTAATTATATGTATGCCCTAGAGGCCATTACTGTATATATGATATATATTGTAGTGGATGCTAGGACATATATAGGGAGGACTTTCTTGCTCGACATGATAGTACTCTATCCGGTTGTACTTTATCTTAACATGTACTCTGATTGTCTCTATGTTACATGTTGATAAAGCCCTTAGGATACGTACTCGACTACTGGGACTATGATGAGATCATACTAGTGGGGCCACGGTAGTCGACGAGTACATCCTATAACTGTTCCTAGTCGAGGGTGTATCGAGACAGGGCAACGATGCACCAGAGTAGACTAGCGTATACGCATCTTGACCCATATGATGGGCGATGGATGATCCCATATCCATCGGTGTTTGACATCAAGGATGGTGTACGGGTGCTCAGTGGAGACTGGGTACACTGGACGGACTCGCCGAGAACTCCCAGATGGTATTATACCTCACGTCAGATGGCAGTTCTCCGGTGACACTGGTACAGAGTAGTCTGTTGACCCGAGATCGTCATAGAGTCTTGTGTGATTCCTACTGTGCTTTGATTTCCATCATACCACGTCCAAGAGGGCGTGCAAAAAGGTGGATTTTGGGTACAGTCCCGAATCACATGGAGGCAATGAGCGATAGGAGGGGATTCGTCTCTCCCGGTATAGGGAGTTGATGTTGCACCGTGTTCGATTGGCTATAACTAGAAATTGTTAGTTATATGTATGCCCTAGAGGCCATTACTGTACATTGGATGTATATTGTAGTGGATGCTAGGACATATATAGGTAGGACTTTCTTGCTCAACATGATAGTACGCTATCTGGTTGCTCTTTAGCTTAACGTGTATACTTTCTGTCTCTCTGATTACATGTTGATAAAGCCCTTAGGATGTGTACCCGACTTCCAGGACTATGATGCAGATCATACTAGTGGCGCCTGGGTAGTCAATGAGTACATCCTTCATTGTTCCTAGTCGTGGGAATATCGAGACGGGGCATCGATATTCCAGAGTAGACTAGCGTATATCTACTCGACCCATGTGATGGGCGATGGATGATCCCATATCCATTGGTGTTTGACATCAGAGATGGTATACGGGTGCTCAGTGGAGACTGGGTACACTGAACGGACTCGCCGAGAACTCCCAGATGGTATTATACCTCACGTCAGATGGCAGTTCTCTGGTGACACCGGTACAGCTTAGTCTGTTGACCCGAGATCGTCATAGAGTCTTGTGTGTCTCCCACTGTGCTTTGATTTCCACCCTACCACGGCTCTACTGAGTCGTGCAAACAGGTGGTTTTTGGGTACAGTCCCGATTCACATGGAGGCAATGAGCGATAGGAGGGGATTCGACTCTCCCGGTATTGGGGGTTGATGTTGTGCTATGCTCGACTGACCATAACAGGAAATCCCTGGCCAGGGTTGCAGTGATATACTGGTAAGAGTTATCAGTAGTTTCACGAAAGTTATGGACCCTACGTCGGCATGACTTATCGAGCTATTGGGGTCTGACGTTTACCACCCCTAGGCGAGATATGCGACATATCAGACGAACAGACCGGACTGTACGGTAAGTGTTACTGGTTGGATTCACAGGAGTGTGAGCGGGCTTGCTCGTCGATCTTCTGATCGCTCAATACCCGGGTGGCCGTTACGTTTAGCAGACTGCTTGCGGCTTGTGCGTGTTTGATATGATCATCATCTGCTGCCGGCGTATTGACGAGTCTTTAGAGTCCTACACAGAGGTTTCCTGGCTCAAGCGAAACGAAATAGGAGCGCATATGAGATGTGTGCGGGACCGAGAATAATGCGTGTATGTGATACCGTATTTCATTCTCGTGATGAATGTTTCGAATGGTTGTATGCGATATAACCTAGTTATCGAATCAAGGATTGACTCGATAAGCCGATACATTGGATACTAGCCGGTTATATGCGACATAACCGGATCATTGAATCAAGTGTTGATTTAATGATTTAATGTATAATTATATATTTGATATATTACTTTGCATTAACTAGTATTGGTTCACTTTAAATGGATTTTCTCACTTGAAATGCACAAGTTGTATATGTGATAAACTTTTGTACACAAGATTGTATCATGTTTGATGATACATGCAAGCTAGGGTTAGTGTAAAGAATTAAACCATGGTTAAACTAATGGTTAGGGTTTTGTTTTTTTTCATTTACTTATTTATCTATTTATTTATCTTATTCATTTTGGAAAAGAGAAAGATGAATGGTGGCTTTATTTGTTTTTAGTTGAACATTCATGAAACTTTGACTAAGTCACCATTCTTTTCTCATGCTTAACCCTAACCATATGAACTAACCATAGTACATTCTCTACACTTAACCAAGGGTTAGTAAATGATAAGTATTGATTTATTTATCTAATTTACATAACTTATCATATCTTCTTCTTCTTCTTCATCTTCTTCTTTCAAGAAAAGAAACTTGCTACATCAATGGTGATTGATGAAAAAGTGTGAGAAAACCAAATCTAAAGTCTACCCACTTCCTATTTCTTCATCCTCTACCTCTTGCCAAGTAGTATAGGGTGTTTCCTTCACAAGTTTTCTTGACTTGGTGAAGTTGGAGCTTGATCTAGCGATGCCTCGACGTAGATCATCTTCGGCATCGTCGTCGATGACCTAGCCCGCTTTTTCTCCGATGAAGCCGACGCTAGAGCCCAAGATCCGATTTGTACAGCGAGGAGACTTCATCGCGGAGCCATGGAGGTGGAGAACCGGATCTACAAAGGTTGTATTTCCGTTCTTTATTAGTAAAGTTGTTTACTAGTTATTGTTATCGCCTATATATCTAGCCAACGATCCGTATTAGGGTTTGTAGGCACTTGTAAAATTTAAATTGGCCATGTTTGATCACTTGCAAGACTCCATTAGAGTACCTAGGAACCCTACAGAAAACCCTGGCCAGGGTTGCTGAGATTTACTGGTAAGTGTTATCAGTAGTTTCTGGAACTGTTATAGACCTCATATCGACATGACTTATCGAGCTACTGGGGTCTGACGTTTACCACCCCTAGGCGAGATATGCAACATATCAGACGACGAGACCGGACTGTACGGGAGTGTTACTGATTGGATTCGCAGGAGAATGTACAGGCTTGCTTGTTGATCTTCTGATCGCTCAATACCCGGGTGGCCGTTACATTTAGCAGACCGCTTGCGGCTTGTGGGTGTTTTGATATGATCATCACCTACTGCCGGCGTATTGACGAGTCTTTAGAGTCCTACACAGGGGTTTCCTGGCTCAGGCGAAACGGAGTAGGAGCACATATGTGATATGTGCGGGACCGAGATTGATACGATATGAGATACCGTATTCTATTCTCGCGATTTGTAATATTGATCGGTTGTATGCGATATAGCCGGGTTATCGGATCAAGTGTTGATTCGATAAGTTGTTACACATGATATTAGTCGGTTATAGCCGGGTTATTAAATCAAGAGTTGATTTAATAATTTAATGCATAATTATATATATGATATATTATATTGCATTAACTAGTATTAGCTCACTTAAGATTTATTTTCTCACTTGATTGTGCATAAGTGTATATGTGATATATATTTGTGTACATATGATTGTGTCATGCTTGATGATACATCAAAGATGGGTGTATGAGACTTATACCAAAATTAGGGTAAAGATTAGGGTTTTGTTTATATCTTAAGAATAACAAAAGAGAAAGACTTTGTCAAAGTTCTCAAGCTTTCATGAAGCTTGTGGAAACATTAACAAAGCCAACTCTTTTGTCACTCTTTAAGATATTAAGTTAACCCAACCCTTAACCTCATGCTTTGGTTAATTCTCTACATGAGTTAAGCATGATAGCTTAACTCACCCATGGTTACATTATTGAGAGGATAATAATTCATATGATGATATTCTTCTTCTTCTTCATCAAGCTTCATGAAAAGCTTACTAGCTCCAATGGTGCCATGAGAAAAAGTGTGAGAAAATCAATTCTAAAGTGAGCCTACTTCCTACTTCTTCATCCTCTACCACTAGCCATGTAGTAGAGTGTGTTCTCTTCACAAAGTTCATGACCTAGTGAAGGAATAGCTTGAGTTAGTGCCTCCCCGACGTAGATCGTCTTCGGCCTCGAAGTCATCGAAGCAAGCACGTTCGTTCTTCTTGTGGAGCTTCTCTAGAGTCCGGAGTTCACGATCGCAGCGAAGGGGACATCTACACGGAGCTATTGAAGTGAAGGACCGAATCTGCAAAGGTTGTAATCCCTCTCACTTAGTGTTAAAATGTTTAACATACTTGTTTTCGCCTAAACTCTAGTATAAAGATCCGGCTTTGGGTTGTTCGGCACGGCTAAAATTTTAATCGGGCATAGTTGATGCCTCGTAGACCCTTGTGTGCATGCTTAGCAACCCTACAGTATTATCAGTGCCTAGCTAGAGCTTTAGGCGAAGTGTAGACGAAGTTAGAAATCCGATCGAACCCTGAAACCCTAATCTATACCCTTCTCTGTCCTTTTTTTAAAACTGTGGATTTTTCCTAATTAAAAATGCTCAAAAAATTCTGCAGGGTTTTCTAGGAATTACTGTGCAGCACGTGCCCCCAATTCGACCAAACCGCCGTGGAACCGCGGCCATACCTGGCTTGCGCGGCGGTTCCGCGACCCAAAAGTTGAATTAAGGCACATGGTTTGCACAGTAATGCCCGTCTGTAATTCCTGTGTTTTCTGGGAATTTTTGATTTATACTCAAGAGTTGAGTTTTCTGGGTTGTATTGGGGATTTGATGATTCGATCGAATTATTTAACTTTGTTCCTTTTGTCCGGGTAATTTTAGAAAGTGTTAAAAAGTTCGACCGGATATCAATAACTCACTTTTTCCCAACCCGGAAAATTTCCAAGTGTTGGATTTTTCCGTTGTTTAAGAACGTCTAAATCGTGCAAGTAACGTGATGGACCCTCTAGAAGACAACAAACCTTAACTCGATTATGTGACCGTCTTGAACTGCCTATAAACCTTAGGGTTTGGGGCAGTACGGCGTCCCATATGTGAGGCGTTGGCTTGACCCTTCTACGGTTGGACCATTGGTACTGTGGCATGTGATGGATGTTTTTAAAACCGATTTCAAGTGTTGAGATATATTGGGAAAAACTTGGGTGTTTGATTATTCGATCGGAATGTTTAACACTGTCTATTTATCTGGAATGTAATACAATATTTGGAATCCACATGTAGTTATGAGATAACTAATTTGAATGTTATAAATCTAGCAGTTCAGTCTTAATTGATCGGTTGCCACGGGATTTTGATGCGATCAAAAGTTTGTCGCAATCACGTAATGTACGCGGATATTCACCGGGTAAACTTAATAGACAGCGACGCCCCAAAGCCCCGACCAAGTGACTGTAGGAGAACCCCGTCGCCAATAGCATCCGTTTGGGTGCTCGCGGTAGCGATGTTCCGCCTTAGTGCACTTCGTCGACGGCATCCAGGGGTGCAGCCGTCTACTAAAGTTTGCGACGAGCATTCGATCACTATGTCGGGAATCTTGTTGAATTGCCCGACTTGATATTGAAAAGTGTTTTCGATATGGAGACTAAAATGCGGGGTTTATAATTGTTAGGCATGCGATGTCTAAGAAGGTTGCGGATTCCAACTGTTGTAGTTTTACACTTTCTTTTCTGCGACCGTAAGTGTAATATGTGATATCGCCGGTTTCGTTGCTATATGTCAATGACAATCGGGATACGCATACTTGCTTACGTTGATGATATGAGATATTATGTGTTGCTGTGATATGTTATATTGGATCGTCGCGCTTGAATAGCCGGGGTTTTTATGTGAGATGAGAGTTTTTTTTTCTTTTTCTTTCATGTAAAATTCATTTGTATGTAATATTCTTTTATTGGGGCACTTCCGGGCTGAGGATGATGTCACCATTGTATATTATTTACTTTTCCGCATTAGGTAGACCCAAGGCGGGGAGCACAAGTAACCGGGTCCTAGGGTCCAGTGGGAGACCATCTTGAGGAGTCGAGACCGGGTCACCTAACCCTAGAATTAGCAGTGTTGCTTGCCGCTCTCGTAGGGGTCTAGGGATGTGGGTTTGGCTATTCATCCCGACCGTGGAATCCGTGTTTTATACAGGCTCGTATTAAAACACGGACGTCCTAGTATATCCAATATTTCATATATGTTCTTCTGCTGCAATGTTCTGTGATGAGATCATATTACTGCCTGAGACGAATGTTTATATTATATATATGAGATATAAGTTATATTGCAGATTTCGTTTCAAAAGAGATGCTTGTGAAGCATAATAAAATGGGACTTCATTAATGAGATTAATGAAATAAAAGAAACCTAAAGATGTTGTAGAAACTTGTTTAAAAACTGGTAGCTCTAGTTCTTGATTTGCATAGCGGTGTTCCTTGTAGAACATCCAGCACCTTATTCGATAAGGAAAAGGCCGAGATCCCTTCACCGGGAGTGAACTCTTTAGTGAAACTAGCAGATGCTACAAACTCGGTTTGTCTTTTGATTGCTTCTATAGTTCTTGCTTCGCATAGTGGTATATTTGATATATCCTGCACCTTATTCGATGAGGAAAGGGCCGACGATCCCTTCACCGGGAGTGACCCCTTTAGCAAAACTAGAAAAGCCTCAAAAACACTCCATTTAAAATCACTCGATTCTACAACGATATCAAGTGCATTACGCAAAAGGTCTTCTTAAAAACCTGTCGTAGCCCTCCGTCATTTCAGATAAGTACTGGTTAGTATTCGTGCTGTGTTTGTTGACCTCTGTCAAGGCGTAGTGTGCGGTAGCTGATTAGTGCTTATCTGTATAAGCATATGATGTGATTGATTTAGGGTAGTCGTGCGACCTTGTTGACCTATGTCAAGGGTCGTGCGGGTGGGTTTACTTCAATCAGGAAATGACGGGTTGAACTTGACTAGCAGCCTATGGTTTGTTGACCTCTGTCAAGGTCATAGGACGCTTGGGGCAAAATATTATTGGGAATTTCAAGTGTTGAAATTTGCAATTAGATTGCATACCTTCTATGAGATAGTTGGATCCCGATACCCGCTGCGAGTAAGAGTTACTCCTGGGAGAGTTTTACACATTACAATTAGTCGATCAAGTAGGTGTCTAGAAAGGTGTTAACGGGGTTACGCCTCTGGGAAAACGAGGTTTACTTTAATTAGGTCCGTGCGAAAGCACGGGGAACCTCCCTCAAAGTACCGACACTGGCCTGGCTGAAAGATTGGCGAACTTGTTGCGTGTAATTAATCCCGGCTAGTCTTTCCTTTTAGGGTTTGAAGGAAGATTTGATTAAAACAGTGGGAGACATCCTGATTAGATATATTAGATAACCAATCTAATCTTGCAAGAGCATACGCTTAGTGTTTTCTTCTCTCTCTCTCCAGGTAGCGACCATATCACGCCTTAATCAAGATAATAATACGGATATATTGACCGAACCCGCTTGTTATACTGAGCTGGGGAACGTTGGTCCCGCGCCAACTTATAATTGTTATAAGACAGAGCAGGAAATTGGGGAATACCAGATTTCCCGTGCCGCCCAAACGAAGAAAGTGCATGCTGATGCATCTTCTTCGGGTGTGTTCATTACAGAGAACTGTTTCTCAGTATCCTTTACATCCTAGGTATGAGATACCGGATCAGGATCCCGCATATGTAATCTGTTACATGGGCTACAGATAGGTAGAGAACTGAGAACGGGTGATAAGTTTCATGAGACAGAAAACGGTGCAAGTGTTGCAGCCAAGTCTGTTGGTCACTATCACCCTGTATTACCAGAATACATTGATTCTGAACAAATGTTATTAGATACCGAACCTGATATGCAAAATCATATCAGTCTCTTTATTAGTAAAGAAGGATATAATTTTGTATTGTTGGATAATGTTTTAAACATTTCCTATATCAAAAGTTGATCGGTTCAGGCACGTTATCTAAAAGCATTGACGTTCTAAATCAAACTACAGTTCTTAGTATATAGAACACACACAAGAGAAAGAGTTCAGAAATAAACGAATCCTTCTTGAGGTATTGTAGAGTAGGTCATATCAATGCGACCCGACTGGCTAAGTTACATTTAGATGCATATTCAAATCAGTTTAAATTTACATCTTATGAAATTTGTCGGTCATGTCACAGAAATAAGATGACTACAGCTCCGTTTATTAGAAACAGAGAAAGAGTTAGTGAACTCTTGGGATTGATACATGCTGATGTATGAAAGTTCCCTGTCTACACATGCCAAGACCGGTTCTTTGTACTTCATTACATTCTCTGATGATCTCTCAAGATTCAGACATATGTCGGGAATCCTGTTGAATTGCCCGACTTGATATTGAAAAGAGTTTTCGATAATGAGACTAAAATGCGGGGTTTATAATTGTTAGGCATGCGATGTCTAAGGAATTCATTTGGTTAGGCATGCGATGTCTAAGAAGGTTGGGGATTCCAACTGTTGTAGTTTTACACTTTCTTTTCTGTGACCGTAAGCGTAGTATGTGGTGTATCGCCGGCTTCGTTGCTATAAATCAACGACAATCGGGATACGCATACTTTCTTACGTTGATGATATGAGATATTATGTGTTGCTGTGATATGTTGTATTGGATCGTCGCGTTTGAATAGACGGGGGTTTTATGTGAGATGAGAGTTTTTTCTTTTTCATTCATGTAAAATTCATTTGTATGTAATATTCTTTTATTGGGGCACTTCCGGGCTGAGGATGATGTCACCATTGTATATTATTTACTTTTCCGCATTAGGTAGACCCAAGGCGGGGAGCACAAGTAACCGGGTTCTAGGGTCCAGTGGGAGACCATCTCGAGGAGTCGAGACCGGGTCTCCTAACCCTAGAATTAGCAGTGTTGCTTGCCGCTCTCGTAGGGGTCTAGGGATGTGGGTTTGGCTATTCATCCCGACCGTGGAATCCGTGTTTTATACAGGCTCGTATTAAAACACGGACGTCCTAGTATATCCAATATTTCATATATGTTCTTCTGCTGCAATGTTCTGTGATGAGATCATATTACTGCCTGAGACGAATGTTTATATTATATATATGAGATATATGTTATATTGTAGATTTCGTTTCAAAAGAGATGCTTGTGAAGCATAATAAAAATGGGACTTCATTAATGAGATTAATGAAACTAAAAGAAAGCTAAAGATGTTGTAGAAACTTGTTTAAAAACTGGTAGCTCTAGTTTTTGCTTTGCATAGCGGTGTTCCTTGTAGAACATCCAGCACCTTATTCGATAAGGAAAGAGCCGAGATCCCTTCACCGGGAGTGACCTCTTTAGTGAAACTAGCAGATGCTACAAACTCGGTTTGTCTTTTGATTGCTTCTATAGTTCTTTCTTTGCATAGTGATATTTGTGAAATATCCTGCACCTTATTTGATAAGGAAAGGGCCGACGATCCCTTCACCGGGAGTGACCCCTTTAGCAAAACTAGAAAAGCCTCAAAAATATTCCATTTAAAATCACTCGATTCTACAACGATATCGAGTTCATTACGTAAAGGGTTTTCTTAAAAACCCGTCGTAGCCCTTGTTCATACCATAATATTGCATTTTCTATTCCCCATTCTTATGCATTTTACAATGAAAACAGGTGCTTTTGACGCATGTCTGCTACATGTTACAGGTTACAGGTTCTTGGACAGAAAACAGTGAAAATGATGTAAAGACGATGAAAAAATGGACTTTGACCAACAAAGAGAAGGATCTTGATCAAGCCTATATAAAGATCAGTTCACAAAGCAAGGTTCAAGACGTCGACACAAAGCGAACGGTTAAAATTCCACTGAGCTACAATTATTCACTGGGAAATCTGTAAAAGAACCAGAAGCTATTAGGAAGAATAAAGTAAAGAAAACAGTAGCCCAAAACTACCAGAAGAAGCCCACAAAGTTTCAGTAGCTGAGCTTCCTATTGGGCCGCGGATCCGCGGCCCAACCCATGCTGAAGCCGCGGATCCGCGGCCGTCTCGGGCCCAGAGAAGAATAAAATTTTACCATAATCTTGTTGCGTCTCTTGGTAGTTTTTCTAGGGGTATATTTGTAATTGTAGACATGTGGATCAAAATGTAACCTAGGGTTTCCTATTCTCTATAAATAGGAACTCTAATCATTGTAATTTCTTATGCCTCCCTTCATTAATAAATTTTAGAATTCTTTATGGAGAGCATCGGTGTTTCTTTTCAATTCATGAATTCAAATCTGACAACCCTGCGTTGATTATTGGAGAGATGCATCTGTAAGTAGATTTAATTTCTTGCTCTAAATTAGATTTCAATTCTTGCCCTAGGTAATTTTTATTCTCTGCCCTAGATAAATGTATTTCAATTTCCTAATGAGTGAGTAGTCTCCTCACTTGTTAGGGTTAGATCTGGGGAAGGTTTGAGAGACGAAGATCTCTCATCCCCTTTCTTGCCCGTCATATATTTTTATAGGACTCCATGCATACCTTCTTATTCCGCTCCCTACGGCACCCTATCCCTCGAGGTAGCGGTGATATCGTAGTATAAAGGCCCGGATTTGAAGGTTTTCCATGGAGGTTAGGGTAAAGATTAAGAAAGGAAGGACAAGGATCTAGAGGAAGAACAATCTTCCCAATCATCCTAATCCCCTTTATTAATATTTACCATAACACCTAATTAGATCTTCATATGGGTATAGAAAGCGGTGAGATTTATAGACTTTCCAAACTTAACTTTGACCTAACCCTAGCAAGAGTTAGATCTAGATTAATTCAGTTTTTAGATTTAATCAATAAGCAATCCGAACACCCTTCGGAATTAACTCGTCAGAGCGATTAGGAAATTCACAACATCCCTGGGGACCGACCCGTACTCACCGGCTAGCTACCAAGCGACGCCGTTCTTGATTGCGGTTATTAGATATTTTTGAGATAAATCAAATGGCGCCGTTGCCGGGGATGGCGTGTTATTTCCTTTTTGCAATTTCGGGTTAATCAAAATTAAAAAAAATCTGAAAAATCTGAAAAATCACAAAAAAATATAAAAATATATTAATTGTTATTTTTTTGAAAGGGTACTTTGTGTTTGAATTTTGCAGGAACAATCGAGACGGATCTGAAAAATTTCCAGAAAGCGAAACAAAAAAACGGGATATCGGAACCGAAGAGATTTTTAACAACAGAACAGTGGAATTTTTCTGGAGATCTGAACCTCCCACCTCACCGCCCTTCCGATGCGAAAACTTGCCTTAGGCCGCGGAACCGCGGCCACCTTGTCGAGTCGTCGCTTAAAAAAATTTTGGGGATCCGAGTCGTCAAGAAGACCGCGGAAACGCGGTGGTACCCCACTTAAACCGCGGAAACGCGGCAGTGTTGTGGCCTTATCTTGTGAAAAATTTTCTATAAGCCTCTCTGTTTCTTCTCGGTACATTTTGAAATATCTTTTCCGAAAATTCCTGCAGGATTCCGTTCGCTATAAAATATTTTCCCCTCCAAATAACGATCTTGTGCAGGATTTTTGCGCCTAGTTTAAAATAGAAATTGATTGCAAGTAATCTTTTTTGTTGCATATCTTTTCTCAAATATCTTTTTGCAACAATTTTTTCCAAATAAAGATTCTTGTGATATGCTTAAAATAATAACTGATTGCATGTAATATTTTTTTTGGTTGCATATCTTTAATTAAAAATCTTTTTGCAACAATTTTCAAATAAAGAAAAAAAAGAAAAGGGACAAATCTTTTGTAGAAAACTTGCAATCTTTTGCCACAAATAAATCCTTGCACCAACCAACTTTCTTTCTTTTACCCTTTCTTCTAACATGGATACCCCACATAATAAATCACTTACCGAACTTTGGTATCCCGAACCTAATTTTGCGTCGCTCGGCAATTTGTTCTGTCAATTTAAAGACGATCCTTCCTTGCCTAAAATATTGTTGAAAGATCAAATAGAGGCGTCTAGGAGAAACAATTCTACTTTTCAACCCACTTTGTGTCAACCAAGTCAACATTTACCACCTCCATATGTTGATACCACTTTTTCAAGTCCTTCTGTCACTCCTAAGCCGATGTCCATTGCTGAGCATATTGCTCAATCTCGCAGCCGATCTTTCACCCCTCTCCACCATCTAGTTCTAGGGATCCACACGATTATTCACCTTTTTATCCACATGTTGACCCTACCCCAGTCCAATCGCCCACTTCCTACCAGTCCTACCCGACCTTTCCACCTTCACTAGACACTGCTTCTACACAGCCTTTTGGGAGTTTCACTTATCTAAACAATTTCGAATCTTTTGCTGAAACCCCCTTACCACCAAAGTCTAGTTTGGAAGAGACGTTGGAGGCGTATATCACAGCAACAAACAAAATGGTTAGGAATGTGGAAGCGTCCGTGGCCACCCTTATGCAAGCTAGTGAACCGGTAGCTAGTTTCCAACTAGCTCCAAATTTTCCAATGTATGAGGAGGTGGTTGGACTGAGTGAGAATGAAAGAGGATTTCCAAATCAAACCTACCCTTACCCAATTGAAGCCCACAACTCCAGTTTTCCATCGAATGTCCTAAATGATTCACATGTTCAAAATAAAAATGAGTTGTGTGATTTTGTAGTGTTTGATTTGCCAGATTGTGAAGAACCCCTTTCGAGTGGAACCAGACTTAATCCTTTCGATCTTTACACCTCCACTCTAGAACCTAAATCGATAAATATCCATGCTTTTGATGAGGTGTCAGAAAAAAATTGATTTTCACTTGATTGAGGATATAGACGCCGGGAATATTTCGGATGATGAACCCATCGATTTAATTGAAACTTTATGTCAAATTCATCATTCCGAGTCATTAAATGTTTTTCCCGAACTTCATATGCGTCTTGATTTTGATGATATTGGCATGGATAAGCAAATTTTTGAGGAAAATATTGAGGAGAATTATGAGGATAGTACTGAGGATAATATTGAGGTTGAACCATTTTCGTTTGATGTGTCGAATTTTCCAATACACCCTCCTAAATCCTTAACTGATACCCTTCCTCACTCACTTCCTTCCGTCCTTCCTATCGTTCCGACTGTGCAAGAGACCGTTACGCTTTCTTCTCCAATACCTAGTTCGACGTACCCATGTTTGCTCATGACTCTTGAGGGATTTAATCTCATTTTTTCGCGGGTTGATAGATTAGCACAATCGCTTTTTGCACATCGGTCATTACAAATTGTGCTAATCTATACGCTCCATCCACACCCTCAAATTCGTATTCCCACTTTCTTTGGTTCTTCTAATCTTCCTTTAATGATATCGAGTGTTGATGAATCACAATCCGACATTTTGAGTTCGATAATTTTCAATTGGACCTTCGAGGAAAGTTTCGAAGATATTTTCGCCGACGAACTCGCATTGTTAAATGATACGGATTTTGTGATTAATCAACCTCCACTCGAAGAAGTAGAACCCCTACCATTTCTTCTTCCCCTCCGCCATTCTCCTCCACCGAGACCATATTATCCCTTTCTCTCCACACGGTCTCGTGTGCTTCTCATCTCTTTTCTTTCCACTCCATTCTTTCACCAACTCGACCATTACCACGATAAGATTTTTGAATGGTTGGTGCTAACTTTTGGCTTGTGTAAGGCCAAGCTTAAGTTTGGGGGGAACCTTGTTGTATATATGTATATATATTTTTTGTTTTTTTTTCTATAAAAAAATAACAAAAAAAATTTTTCAAAACAATAAAAAAAATATTATAAATAAATAAACAGGGGAGTGCCGGCATTTTGACCCTCTTGGTGTAGCATGACAGTGAGGACACTGTCAAGTTTAAGTTTGGGAGTATGCTCGGTACGTCTTCTTCCTTCGCATTCATTTGTACATATTTTTTGCATTTGCATATTTATTTGAAAACCCATAAAAATTGAAAAATTTTGAAAAATTATAAAAATTATTGTATTCAATTTTGGCTTATTTGACTAGAGTTTGACAGATAGGTTAACTAGCTAGAAACAACTAGATCTTAGACTTAGTGAATTAAAAACCCTAAAAATAACATTCCTTAAAGTTTAACGGTAGAAAGTATATGCCTTGTGGTTTATTTAGAAATAGGCAAATTTTGGGTTCACTTCTTGGGCTAAGTCGAAACGAAGGAAAGGTATTGATGTTCTTATTAGAGTATAAGTTTGAAAAATAATTCCTAGCTTAAGTCTAGATTCTGAAAATGTATACCCTACAATTTGCACAATCACGCACCTTGAAACTTGGAATAGTAGAAGAGACCTTGAAATGCTCTTGTCTAAAGTCCTTAGTACAATGAAAATAAAAGAAAAAAGTGAATAAAGAGAAAAAATGAACACTGGTTTTTGTGATTACTTAAGGCTGCAAAAATAGAAAAATATTTAGCGAGGGTGCTTCATCACCTAGTGCCTTAGACCAACTGGTTTGGAAGTCACTGCTAAAAGCCTTGGGTGTTGCAAAACTAGGAATTACGCTTTAAAGTGCAAACACATCTTGTAATCGGTTGTTGGTACCTCAAGAAGTATTAACGGTCGCATGAAGGATGTGTAAGCAAAATTCAATTAAAAATTCACATACTAAGAAGTGCTTTGGACAACGGACAAGAGTATGATTGCTTGATTTGAATTTCCAAGTGTAGGGGTGATTTATACACACACGTGGGGATATGTGATTGGAGTTTAGATGAGAGAAAGGAATGAAGAATAGAACTTGTATATTTAATAGAGTGATAAAAAAATCCTAAGTGGAGATGGAAACCTAGAAGGAAAACTTAAGAAATCCCGAAAGCTAAGTAAGTCTATAGAACATATATAATCTGAAGTTAAATGATGAGGAAGTGTGAAGAAGATGGATGGATAATTTGCGGGTCGACGATAATAGAATTCCTTGTTAGAAAACCTAATTGGAGAATTAAAGTCGAAAAGCCAAATTGATAGGATTTTGTTGGCGTAATCCGCTGAAAACCCTCAGGAGACAACACTCCTCCTACTAGGGACACCTAGAGGTTTAACGGCTTGTTGCACGAGCTCAGTGCAATCGCGTTTCCCTGCGAAAGTGCGGCCAGGTTAGATTTTTATCGAGAATAAAAAAATTAAGTTTGCTCGAGGACGAGCAAAAGATAAGTTTGGGGGTATTTGTTCATACTATAATATTGCATTTTCTATTCCCCATTCTTATGCATTTTACAATGAAAACAGGTGCTTTTGACGCATGTCTGCTACATGTTACAGGTTACTGGTTCTTGGACAGAAAACAGTAAAGACGATAAAAAAATGGACTTTGACCAACAAAGAGAAGGATCTTGATCAAGCCTACATAAAGATCAGTTCACAAAGCAAGGTTCAAGACGTCGACACAAAGCGAACGGTTAAAAGTCCACTGAGCTACAATTATTCACTGGCAATCTGTAAAAGAACCAGAAGCTATTATGAAGAATAAAGTAAAGAAAACAGTAGCCCAAAACTACCAGAAGAAGCCCACAAAGTTTCAGTAGCTGAGCTTCCTATTAGGCCGCCGATCCGCGGCCCAACCCATGCTGAAGCCATGGATCCGCGGCCGTCTCGGACCCAGAGAAGAATAAAATTTTACCATAATCTTGTTGCATCTCTCGGTAGTTTTTCTAGGGGTATATTTATAATTGTAGACATGCGGATCAAAATGTAACCTAGGGTTTCCTATTCTCTATAAATAGGAACTCTAATCATTGTAATTTCTTATGCCTCCTTTCATTAATAAATTTTAGAATCCTTTATGGAGAGCATCGGTGTTTCTTTTCAATTCATGAATTCAGATCTGACAACCCTGCGTTGATGATTATAGAGATGCATCTGTAAGTAGATTTAATTTCTTGCTCTAGTTTAGATTTCAATTCTTGCCCTAGGTAATTTTTATTCTCTGCCCTAGATAAATGTATTTCAATTCCCTAATGAGTGAGTAGTCTCCTCGCTTGTTAGGGTTAGATCTCGGGAAGGTTTGAGAGATGAAGATCTCTCATCCCCTTTCTTGCCCGTCATATATTTTTATAGGACTCCATGCATACCTTCTTATTCCGCTCCCTACGGCACCCTATCCCTCGAGGTAGCGGTGATATCGTAGTATAAAGGCCCGGATTTGAAGGTTTTCCATGGAGGTTAAGGTAAAGATTAAGAAAAGAAGGACAAGGATCTAGAGGAAGAACAATCTTCCCAATCATCCTAATCCCCTTTATTAATATTTACTATAACACCTAATTAAATCTTCATATGGGTATAGAAAGCGGTGAGATTTATAGACTTTCCAAACTTAACCTAGACCTAACCCTAGCAAGAGTTAGATCTAGATTAATTCAGTTTTTAGATTTAATCAATAAGCAATCCGAACACCCTTCGGAATTAACTCGTCAGAGCGATTAGGAAATTCACAACATCCATGTGGACCGACCCGTACTCACGGCTAGCTACCAAGCGACGCCGTTCTTGATTGCGGTTATTAGATATTTTTGAGATAAATCAGCCCTCCGTCATTTCAGATAAGTACTACTTAGTATTCGTGCTGCGGTAGTTTGGCATTCGTCAAGGCGTAGTGTACGGTAGCTAACTAGTGCTTATCTGCTAGCATACGATGCGATTGGATTAGGGTATTCGTACGGCGTTGTTTGGCATTCGTCAAGGGTCGTGCGGGTGGGTTTAATTCAATCAGAAAATGTACGGGTTGAACTTGACTAGCGGACTATGGGAGGTTTGGCATTCGTCAAGGTCATAGGACGCTAGGGGTAAAATATTATCGGGAATTTCAAGTGTTGAAATTTGCAATGAGATTGCATACCTTCTATGAGATAGTTGGATCCCGATACCCGCTGCGAGTAAGAGTTACTCCTGGGAGAGTTTTACACATTACAATTAGCCGATCAAGTAGGTGTCTAGAAAGGTGTTAACGGGGTTACGCCCCTGGGAAAAAGAGGTTTACTTTAATTAGGTCCGTGCGAAATCACAGGGAACCTCCCTCAAAGTACTGACACTGGCCTGGCTGAAAGATTGGCGAACTTGTAGCGTGTAATTAATCCCAGCTAGTCTTTCCTTTTAGGGTTTGAAGGAAGATTTGATTAAAACAGTGGGAGACATCCTGATTAGATATATTAGATAACCAATCTAATCTTGCAAGAGCATACGCTGAGTGTTTTCTTCTCTCTCTCTCCAGGTAGCGACCATATCACGCCTTAATCAAGATAATAATACGGATATATTGACCGAACCCGCTTGTTATACTGAGCTGGGGAACGTTGGTCCCGCTCCAACTTATAATTATTATAAGACAGAGCAGGAAATTGGGGATTACCAGAATTCCCGTGCCGCCCAAACGAAGAAAGTGCATGTTGATGCATCATCTTCGGGTGTGTTCATTTCAGAGAACTGTTTCTCAGTATCCTTTACGTCCTGGGTATGAGATACCGGATCAGGATCCCGTATATGTAATCTGTTACATGGGCTACAGATAGGTAGAGAACTGAGAACGGGTGATAAGTTTCATGAGACAGAAAACGGTGCAAGTGTTGCAGCCAAGTCTGTTGGTCACTATCACCTTGTATTACCAGAATACATTGATTCTGAACGAATGTTATTAGATACCGAACCTGATATACAACATCATATCAGTCTCTTTATTAGTAAAGAAAGGATATAATTTTGTATTGTTGGATAATGTTTTAAACATTTTCTATATCAAGAGTTGATCGGTTCAGGCACGTTATCTAAAAGCACCGACGTTCTAAATCAAACTACAGTTCTTAGTATACAGAACACACACGAGAGGAAGAGTTCAAAAATGAACGAATCCTTCTTGAGGCATTGTAGACTAGGTCATATCAGTGCGATCCGACTAGCTAAGTTACATTTAGATGCATATTTAAATCTGTTTGAATTTACATCTTGTGAAACTTGCCGGTCATGTCACAAAGATAAGATGACCATAGCTCTGTTTATTGGAAACAGAGAAAGAGTTAGTGAACTCTTGGGATTGATACATGCTGATGTATGAAAGTCTCCTGTCTATACATGCCAAGACCGGTTCTTTGTACTTCATTACATTCTCTGATGATCTCTCAAGATTCAGACATATGTTCCTGTTGAAACACAAGTCCGAACCTTTTAAGATATTCACAGAATGTAAGTTAGAAGTAGAAAACCAAAATACGGGTATAAGTATTATGTCCTTTGATGAGATCAAGGAGGAGAATACTTGAGCACGGAATTCCTGGACTATTCTAAAGGAGAATGAGATTCTCTCTCAGCATTACTCCTCCGTATACACCACAGCATGTCGGTGTATCGGGGCGGAGCAATAGCATCCTATGTGATATGGTGTGCTCTATGATGAGTACTACTGAGTTTTCTATTTCCTTTTGGGAGTTATGCGCTTGAGAAGCTGCATACCTATTGAATAGGGTTCAAATCAAATCAGTTGCCTACCACTTCATATGTGATATGGAATGGGAAGAGCCCATATCTTAAGTATGTTAAGATTTGGGGTTGTCCGGCCTATGTCTGAAAAGCAAAATCCGGACAAGCTCGAGGTAAAGTCAGATCTATGGAAGTTTATTGGATATCCCAAGCATTCGCAAGGGAATATCTTCAACCAAACCGAGAAACAAAAGTGTTTTATTTCTCAACATACCACCTTTGTGAAAGGGAATTTCTTGTGGAAAAATTAGTGGTCATGAGGTAGAACTGGAAAGAGTTCCAGCTATACAAACTACAGCAGATGATTTGGTAGAACCGAAGGATTCAATAGTAACCAACGAACCTCAGCCTCTCCGCCGATCTAGTAGGGTTCCTCACCCACCTGAGAGATACTTCGGTTTCTCTATGACAGTGGGAGCGAGGATTGCATCATGAGATGATGACCCAACTAGTTTCGAGCTGGCCATCAGGAGTGAGACTTTATAAGAATGGCTGGATGCTTAGCGATCTGAGATGGAATCCTTATACACCAACAAAGTATGGACTTTGGTTGCTCTATCTGAAGGGTTAAATCCCCATCAGGAGCAAATATATCTTGAGAAGATTACTAGGTGTACATGGAAATGTTAAGACTTTCAAAGCTATGATTAAGTCCATCCAGCTCCTACTTGCCACGGCTACATACCATGACTACGATATCTGGTGGTTGGGTGTCATGACTGCTTTTCTAAATGATGATTTAGAAGAGAGTGTCTATAAGTACACAGCCAGAGGGCTTCGTAGACAGTGGGAGCAGCGGAAACGTGTGCAAGTTGCTTTATAGGATAAAGCAGGCATCGCGGAGTTGGAACAACTGTTTTGATGTGGTAGTCAAAGAGTTTGACTTCATCAAAATGGTAGATGAACCTTGTATATACAAAAAGGTAGTAGGGAGTATGGTGATGATCCTCGTAGAGTACGTGGATGACATACTCTTGATAAGGAAGGAGTTTCCTATGCTACGCTCGGTCAATCTCCGCTTATCACAAGGATTCTCCATATAGGATCAAAATGATACCTCCTAAATCCTGGGTTTTTTGGATCTATGAGATAGATCTAATTGGATGTTAGGATACTCAGTAGTTGTAGTGAGATGGTATCAATCAATCCTGGGGAGAATCACTGGAAAGGTTCCAGGGTGATAAGGACGACTGAATGTCAGTCACAGGCATTGTCTTTACCCTCAGTGGAAGGACGGTATGTTGGAAGAGTTCCAAGCTAGATACCGTGACATACTAGACGATTAAAGGCAAGATACATCGTTACCAAGGATGCTACCAAAGAGGCAGTCTGGATATATATAAGTTCATGAGATGGATTTGTGGCTTATGCCAAGGAACCCCCGTCTTATCAGAAATCCAGATATAATTCTTAGGCAGTATCACCTGATCATGGAGATGGTTGATCTCCAGGGAGATCGAGGTTAGGAGAGTAGACACAGAGGACAACAGCGCGGATCCACTCACAAAGGCCTTTTTCCCAGTAGAGACATTTATGGGATACTACGACCACAGCTAATTGTTGGGTATGTGATACCACAACAGATGGCCCTAGTGCAAGTGGGAGATTGTTAGTTATATGTATGCCCTAGAGGACATTACTGTACATACGATGTATATTGTAATGGATGCTAGGACATATATAGGGAGGACTTTCTTGCTCGACATGATAGTACGCTATCTGGTTGTACTTTATCTTAACATATACTCTGATTGTCTCTATGTTACATGTTGATAAATCCCTTAGGATACATACTCGACTACTGGGACTATGATGAGATCATACTAGTGGGGCCACGGTAGTCGACGAGTACATCCTATAACTGTTCCTAGTCGAGGGTGTATCGAGACAGGGCATCGATGCACCAGAGTAGACTAGCGTATACGCATCTTGACCCATATGATGGGCGATGGATGATCCCATATCCATCGGTGTTTGACATCAAGGATGGTGTACGGGTGCTCAGTGGAGACTGGGTACACTGGACGGACTCGCCGAGAACTCCCAGATGGTATTATACCTCACGTCAGATGGCAGTTCTCCGGTGACACTGGTACAGAGTAGTCTGTTGACCCGAGATCGTCATAGAGTCTTGTGTGATTCCTACTGTGCTTTGATTTCCATCATACCACGTCCAAGAGGGCGTGCAAAAAGGTGGCTTCTGGGTACAGTCCCGAATCATATGGAGGCAATGAGCGATAGGAGGAGATTCGTCTCTCCCGGTATAGGGAGTTGATGTTGCGCTGTGTTCGATTGGCTATAACCGGAAATTCCTGGCCAGGGTTGCTGAGATTTACTGGTAAGTGTTATCAGTAGTTTCTCGAACTTTTATAGACCTCATATCGACACGACTTATCGAGCTACTGGTGTCTGACGTTTACCACCCCTAGGCGAGATATGCAACATATCAGACGACGAGACCGGACTGTACGGGAGTGTTACTGATTGGATTCGCAGGAGAATGTACAGGCTTGCTTGTTGATCTTCTGATCGCTCAATACCCGGGTGGCCGTTACGTTTAGCAGACCGCTTGCGGCTTGTGGGTGTTTTGATATGATCATCACCTACTGCCGGCGTATTGACGAGTCTTTAGAGTCCTACACAGTGGTTTCCCGGCTCAAGCGAAACGGAGTAGGAGCACATATGTGATATGTGCGGGACCGAGATTGATACGATATGAGATACCGTATTCTATTCTCGTGATTTGTATTATTGATCGGTTGTATGCGATATAGCCGGGTTATCGGATCAAGTGTTGATTCGATAAGTTGTTACACATGATATTAGTCGGTTATAGCCGGGTTATTAAATCAAGAGTTGATTTAATAATTTATTGCATAATTATATATATGATATATTATATTGCATTAACTAGTATTAGCTCACTTAAGATTTATTTTCTCACTTGATTGTGCATAAGTGTATATGTGATATATATTTATGTATATATGATTGTGTCATGCTTGATGATACATCAAAGATGGGTGTATGAGACTTATAACAAGATTAGGGTAAAAATTAGGGTTTTGTTTATATCTTAAGAATAACAAAAGAGAAAGACTTTTTCAAAGTTCTCAAGCTTTCATGAAGCTTATGGAAACATTGACAAAGTCAACTCTTTTGTCACTCTTTAAGATATTAAGTTAACCCAACCCTTAACCTCATGCTTTGGTTAATTCACTACATGAGTTAAGCATGATAGCTTAACTCACCCATGGTTACATTATTGAGAGGTTAATAATTCATATGATGATATTCTTCTTCTTCTTCTTCATCAAGCTTCATGAAAAGCTTACTAGCACCAATGGTGCCATGAGAAAAAGTGTGAGAAAATCAATTCTAAAGTGAGCCCACTTCCTACTTCTTCCTCCTCTACCACTAGCCATGTAGTAGAGTGTTCTCTTCACAAAGTTCATGACCTAGTGAAGGAATAGCTTGAGTTAGTGTCTCCTCGACGTAGATCATCTTCGTCCTCGAAGTCATCGAAGCAAGCACGTTCGTTCTTCTTGTGGAGCTTCTCTAGAGTCCGGAGTTCACGATCGCAGCGAAGGGGACATCTACACAGAGCTATTGAAGTGAAGGACCGGATCTACAAAGGTTGTAATCCCTCTCACTTAGTGTTAAAATGTTTAACATACTTGTTTTCGCCTAAACTTTGGTATAAAGATCCGGCTTTGGGTTGTTCGGCACGACTAAAATTTTAATCGGGCATGGTTGATGCCTCATAGACCCTTGTGCACGTGCCTAGCAACCCTACAGATTTAATAGATCTGGCCGCAAATTGCGGCCAGAGGGTGGGTTTGGGTGCTGGGGTTTTGCATGTAGGTGTCTGCTGGGTAGCTAGGGTTTTTTGTATGTGCAACTTTTGTTGTTTTGACTCGAGTCAAAATCTGGAGCATTAAACCTTGTTTCGATGTTTTTAAACTTATGCAACACGTGTGTGATCTGTGTGGTTCTGTAGTGCGCTGAGCGACACAGCGTGTCGGGTTGGATTCTGGTGAGTTTAAGCGCGTCGCGACGTATCGAGTGCACGCGCGTTTAGATTCACACACGAATTATTCTTTTTATCGATATATCACGTTTTTGCGGGAATTGCCTTATGTGTGTTACTTTATGTAAATTCTAGGTTCGCAGTCGGGAACTTCGAGCGCCGCGGGGAAAGGAAAGCAGGTGGTCGGACACACCTAGCGCGAGATCACGGGTGAGTAGATGTAACATCTACGGGGGACCATCGTTTGGATGGCGCAAGTCGCCCGATAGTTTAAGTAATTTAAAAGGTTCCTAGTGATATTAGTAATTATGTTTTAATGCTTGCATAACATCTTGCTACATTCATGCTCTATATTGACATACATATGCAAACTCATTCTATAGGACACCTGCGCCATTGCCAGGGTTATATATGCAGCACGAGCACTATTCATGCGTACACACACGCCTTGGTAATTGCCATGCCACAACACTAGATAACTTATAATCTGAAACATCTTCACTATAATTAATGCTTAAACATCTACCATGGCATTTAAGTCCCTAAAATGAAATTGTAGGATTGCTATTCATGTGCATGTACCTCATTACATCATTTGTTCATGCCTAGTCTATTAATCATACATTGAAATTTGATTATTGATATCATATGCCTTCATTATCATTGACATATGCACTCATGATGATTTCTTGAGATTTATGATATTTCTGGATTTCGGGGGAAAGCCGCAATAATTTCTAAACTTATTACCTCTTTTAAAATATGCAAAGTTGCGGTTTTCGAGTGATGTAAGTGTAGTCCACCATGAGTTTGCTGTGGTTTTCGAGACCCGTTTCGAGAGTTGGATGAACCGTCTCGGGTACATGGTAGGCCCAGTAAGGTACCCTGGGGCAAGAAGCTCGAGTAGTAGACGATGAGCCTGGCAGGGGATAGACTACCTACCGGTGACTTTTTGGCACGGCGGATATCCGGAGGATACCGACCGTGGCCACGAGATGTTGAGATATGGATATTTGAGATAGGTCAGCCGGACGGCTGAGGCCAGAGATACTATGATATGGATACATGAGATTGAGACAGTTTTGAGGTGTCGATGCTGGACACAGATTCTTGTTGATTCTATTGGTGTTGTGCTGATATTTTAAAAAGAGATTCCTAAAAGAAAAATATGATTTCTTACACCTATATATTCAGATCACGAGTTGATTCGTATTGCATACATACCTGCTAGTACATTCATGTTGCATACATACCTGCTAGTACATTCATGTTGCATACATATCTGCTAGTATATATCCTGCCTTATATGTATTATAGATGCTAGGATGCTTGTGTGCATGCTTGCGATAGCCTCTATAGATGTTATCTATTACTCACGAGTTGGAAACTCACCCTCGTTGTGCCACAGCCTTTTTGTAGGTCCGTTCCGTCAGCACAGTAGCGGCGGGCGCACCAGCTTCTTTTGTCTCTTTTGCCTGGACTCGAGGCTTTTGCTCGTAGGTGGGTTGTGTTATCATTTTGTACCACCTTGTATATTCATTGTATCTAGAGTATTCCATCTACTGTATCAGTTGCACCTGTTATTTGTATTGTTGTATATTGACCTAGAGACGAGACTATGAGATTTGTGGACTTATTATGCTGTATTTTGGGGTCGAGCTCACTTGAGTCGACATGATATTTTACTTGTGCTTCTATGCTTATTTATGCACATTATTGTTTTACATTGCGTGGGATTTATGATCGCCTTGGGGCGAAGAGCTATCTCCCACTTGGGGATGCCGTATTTCATGTTATTCATTTATACTCCTGTTTGTACCCGTTTGGGGGCCTGTTTTTACAAAGGAGACTCTGCCGGAATTTTTGGAAAAAGGGATGTTGCTTTTAAAAAAGCTTGATGTGACTTAATGGATTAATTCGCTTTCAATAAATTGGTTCTTCCTTCACTCTATTTTCTTAATTGGGTTTTGATTTCTGGGCTTTGGCATACTTATTTTACGGACGCCTTGAGACGTTTCGTAACTTAAGTGCCAGTCGCGTTCCGTACCCTGCGGGTCGTGACACACACATCCTTCATGCGACCGTTAATACTTCTTGAGATGCTAACGACCGATTACAAAATGTGTTTGCGCAGTAAGGCGTAATTCCTCGTCTTGTAATACCTAAGGATTTAGCAGTGACTCCCAAACCAGTTGGTCTAAGGCACTAGGTGATAAAGCACCCTCACTATATATTTTTTATTTTACGCAGCCTTAAGTAATTACAAAACCAGTGTTCATTTTTTTTATATCTCTTTATTCACACTTATAATGTTATTTTCCTTCATACTAAGGATTTTAAACAGAAGCATTTCAAGGTATCCTCTACTATTCCAAGTTTCAAGATTCGTGTTTGTGCAAGTTGTAGGGTATATATTTTCAGAATTTGGACTTAGGGTTCGGAATTATTTTTCAGACTTATATTTCAAAAAATTTCAATACTCTTCCCTTATTTTGACTTAGCCCAAGAACTGAACTCAAAATTTGCCTATTTCTAAGTAAACTACAAGGACATATATTTTCTACCGTCATTTTTTTAAGAAAAGTTATTTTTAGGGTTTTTAATTTACTAAGTTTTGGGATCTAGTTTTTCCTAGCTAGTTAACCGTCTTGTCAAACTTAAGTCAATTATGGCCAAAATTGAATTTTTCAATTTTATAATTTTTTTAAAATTTTCAATTTTTATGGGTTTTAAAATAAGTATGCAAATGCAAAAAATATACATATGAATGTGAAGGAAGAAACCTTACCGAGCACACCCCCAAACTAAAACTTGACAGTGTCCTCACTGTCAGGCTACACCAAGAGGGTTAAAATTGCCGGCACTCCCCTGTTTGTTTTTTTATTATTATTAACAGAAAAAGAAAACAAAATATATATACAAAAAGGTCCCCCCAAACTTAAGTGAAACAATGTTTCCACTGTTTAAGCGTTAAAATTCAGAGTTAGGGGGGAGAAAAAAAACACAGTATCGAGCTATACAAGGCCTTACACAGGCCAAAGGTTAGCACCAACCATTCAAAAATTTTATCGTACTAATGGCGTGGTTGGTGAAAGAATGGAGTGTAGAGAAAAGAAATGAGAGACACACGAGACCGTATGGGAAGAACGGTGGAATATGGTCTCGGTATTTTAGGAGAAGAATGGCGGAAGAGAGAAAGAAGTGTAGTACGAACTTGAGGGTGTAAATTGAGTGAATAAATTAGCACAAATTGTGATGACCGATGTGTTAAAAGCGATTGTGCTAATCTATCAACCCGTCGAGAAATGGGGTCAAATCCCTCAAGATTCGTGAGGAAACATGGGTACGTTGAACTTGGTAAACCAGACAATGAAAATGAAAGTGATACGGTTTCTTGCATGGTCGGAACGATGGAAAGGATGAAGGGGAGTGATTTAGGAAGGGTAACAATTAAAGATTCAGGAGGGTGTACACAGTCGGTGGAAGAGACAGGATGAATTGGAGAATCCGACTCATCAAACAAAAGTGGTTCTCATAATTCCTCTCAAAAGTTATCTCATCCATGCAATTATCATCAAAATCCAGACGCATATGAAGTTCGGGAAAAACAATTAATGACTCGGGATGATGAATTGGAGAGAGAAACTCATCCAAATCTATGGGTTCATCATCCGAAATATTCCCAGCGTCAATATCCTCGATGAAGTGAAAATTAAATTTTTCAGACACCTCATCAAAAGTATGGATATCAATTAATTCAGGTTCTAGAGTGGAGGTGTAGAGTTCAAAAGGATTAGGTGTGGGTTCACTCGAAAGTGACCCTTCACAATCAGGTAAATCAAACACTACAAATTCGCACAACTTATTAGACGTTTTATCTTCAACTGGTGAATCTTTTGGAACACTTGATAGACATTCAAAACCGGAGTTATGGGATTCAATTGGGGATGGGTAGGTTTGATTTGGAAGTGTGTACAGCTCACTCTCACCCCTCAAATTCTCAATCTGTCCAACCGCCTCATCATACATTGGAAAATTTGGAGCTAGTTGGAAACTAGCTACCGGGTCACTAGGTTGTATAAGGGCGGCCATGGACACATTCAAATCCTTAATCTGTTGTCTTGACGCTACTATAAAATCTTCCAACGACTGTTTCAGACTAGACATGGGTTGTGAAGGGGTTTCAGTAAAAGATTCAAAGTTGTTTGGATACTGGAAACACCCAAATGGTTGTGTAGAAGCAATGTCTAGGGACAGTGCGAAAGTCGGGTAGGACTGGTAGGAATTGAATGGTTGGACAGGAGTAGGATCAACATTTGGATAAGAAGGTGAATGGAATTGTTGATCCAAAGAAATCGCAGTGGTGAAAGGAGTGAAAGATCGGTTACGAGATTGTTCAATATGTTCAGCAATAGACATGGGTTTCGGAGTTACAACAGGACTCGAAAAAGGAGTATCAACGTAAGAAGGTGGTGAAGGTTGAAATGGTTGATATAAGGTGGATTTCGGAGTCCAACTGGATCTCCTAGACGCGTCTATTCGATCTTTCAAAGAAATTTTGGGCATGGAGGGGTCGTCCGAAATTCGACCAAAACAATGCGCGTAGGAAGTAATGTCTGGTTGAGGGCATCAAAGTTCGGCAAGAGTTTTGCGAGGTGGGGTACCCATGATGTGAGAAAGGAGAAGAAAAAGAATGTGAAGATTTTATTTAATTTTTTTTATTTTTTAAAATTTATTTTATTTAAAAAATTGTTTGTTTTTGGAGTTTTGAAATTTTTGAAAGCGATTTTTTTTTCTTTTTTTTAGAAAGAGTTTTTGCAAAAATTTGTACGGAACTACGGCAGAATTTCAAACAATCACAATTTGAACATGCACAATCAAGCCTAGAGCTAGGGTCTCCTAAGTCAACTAGACTGCTCCTAACTGTTCCAAAGGGCAAATTGTGAGATCCTCAAATCGCCTCTTCACCGCCAATTGTGGCCAGGTAAGCACAAGTAAAGAAAGGAGGGATCCGCTCACGAATCACCGTGAGACGGGCCTTTTAAAATTACCTTTCCCACTTGTCTAGCCTAGGCACCACAAAGTCTGGTTTTGATAAATGACCGATGCCTACAACTTTTCATTTGCCCTAATAAGCACAACAGTCCTTATTGGCTGAGTCTAATATTTTTTTAATTAACTCGAAGGTTGATGCAAAATGCTTTTTGTGATTTTTGGGGTCCTAGGAAGGGTAATGAAATCCCCACCCAATCTGGATTGGTCTTATTGCCCCTTAAAAATCCGTTTTAAAAATGCAAAGCAGTAAGCACACAAAAATCCAAAACACTTGCCAAAAATTTTTTTATTTGCGGCGCAAAGAATGCACAAGATCAAGTTATTGGAGAAGGGAGAGAAGTTTTGCGTAAAGAACCCTGCAGGAAAATTTTTCAGAGGACAGAAGAGAGGAAAAGAATGATTACAGAGAAGATTCCACTTGCTGACACCAACAAACGGCGGATCCGCGGTCAGATGCACGATATTGCGGTGGTTCCGCGGTTGACTAGTCGGTTCAGATCTCCAAAATTCTTCTGTTGTCTGTTGTGGTTCTCCTCTGTTTGTTCAGATCTGTTGTTTGCTTTTTTGTTCACTGGATTTTTCCAGATCTGAATCTGTTCGACTTTCCGATCCTGCACAATTCGCACGAAAACCCTTCAAAAAATAACAAGATGATAAAAAATTTATTTTTTATATTTTTCAGTGTTTTATAATTTTTTTAATTTTTTTAATTAACTCGAAATTACAAAAAGAAAATAACTACGCCATCCCCGGCAACGGCGCTATTTGATTGGTCGTTTTTGCGTACGTGCGTTTTGAAATCAAAGACTTAACCACAATCAAGAACGGTGTCGCTTGGTAGCTAGCCGGTTGAGTACGGGTCGGTCCACAGGGAAAACATGTATTTTCTAGTTGTTCTAACGAGTCAATTCCTATTTGTGGTAGGTTTTGATTTTCAATAAAAACTGAAGTTGAATTTGAAAAGGATTAAAATCTTGCTAGGGTTAGGATTAGGTTAGTTTGGAAAGTCAATTCTTCTCACCGCTTTCTTTACCCTAATTAAGATCTTAGGTGTTAAGGTAATACTTAACAAAGGGGATTAGCGCGATCGGGAAGAAACTAGCTTTCTTCCCTTTGGCCCTTGTCCGTCCTTTCTTAACTCTTAGCCCTAACCTCTATGGAAATCAAACACAACAGGTCTTTAACTAGGGAATCACCGCTACCCCGTGGGATAGGGTGCCGTAGTGAACGGTGTGTGATTGATTTGAATAGAGTCCTATTTTAAAATATTGAACGGGCAAGAAAGGGGTGAGAGATTTTCATCTCTCAAACCTTCCCCAAACCAAACCCTGACAAGTGAGGAACTACTCACTCATTAGGGAATTAACAATGAAATTCATTTTTATGGTTTTTATTTAATAGCCTAATTAACTTGCGGAAAATAACTACGGCAGATAAAAATTGCAGAGAAATAAAATTGCTAGATAACAAATTCAAGATAAAAAAAACTTACTTTTTATTGATGCACTCTTTGACAATTACAAGGAATGAAAATTTTAAACTAGAGAAATAAAAAGAGGCATGCTCCAAAAAGAGCTGTGGGCTTCCTATTTATAGATAATAGAAACCCTAGGGTTTACATCTGATCCACATCTAGAATTACAAAACTAACCTAAGAAAACCAGGTCAATGCACCAACTCCACCGACACGCGCCGACACGTGTACAGCACGGCCGCGGATCCGCGGCCATAAGCCTTGTTTGGCCGAGGATCCGCGGCCGTTTGATGGGCTTTCTGGATCATTTCTTCAGGACTGCTTTCTGTTGCTTTTTTCTTCTATTTTCTTCACTTGGTTCTTCAGAACAACTTCTAGTTTCTTCCAGATTTCCACAGTGCAGAATGTTGTGGACTTTTACTGTTCGCTTAGCGTTGAAGTCTTGAATATTTGTGCTGCCCTCGTACTTTGTGCAATCGAACTGTTTATTGATCTTCATCTGTTCCTTAAACTGTTGGCGGCATCATAAAAATTCTTCTATTTGTTGGTTGTAGTCTCACTTTTGTAGCGTTTTTTCAACATTTTCACTGTATTGTTCCGAGAACCTATAACCTGCAACTATTTAACAGACATGGATCAAAAGCACCTATTTATTTGCAATATGATTAAGAATGGGGAATATAATAATGCAAAATTCTGATATGAACAAATACCCCCAAACTTGAATTAAACAATGTTACAAGTCAATGCCAAGCTTTGCAAAGGCCAAAAGTCAATACCAACCATTCGAAGAATTTATCAGTGAAACACAGCGGTTAGTGGAAGAGGATGTTGTCTAGAATCATGAAGAAGTGGGGAAGAGATGAGTGGTGTAACTGAAATGGATTGCATCTCAATTTGAAGAGAAGACAAAGTGATTGTGCCAATGGATTACTCGCATTTTTGTGATTGTCAAGAAGAAGGGGCAGAGGTTCAATTTCTTTTTGGAGTTGATTCATCTCAACACCCGTGTTTGCTAAAAATACGAGCTCATCAGCGAAAATTTCCTCAAAGCTTTCATCGATACCCCGAAGAATAATGTCATCAAAAAGAGTGGGGCGATCTCTAGACTCCATGAAAGATTCATAATCAGCGTTAAATGTTGACCCGGACAACTTAATGGAAGTGTTCGTATGTGTATAATACATAGTTGGGTCAAACAACTTATGAATAGAATTTAGATCGGTATCCTGAAGCGGATCAAATTCGCTGCTGTCGACATCCATTAATTCAACGGAACATGCATGAGCAGAAGGTTCGGAGGGCAGACTTCTTATCTTGTAAATGTTGAACTCACTTGACATCTTCCCGAAGGATAAAGTCATAGAGCCGTTATGACAGTTGATTAGAGCATTGGAAGTGCCCAAAAATGGTCGACCGAGGATCATCGGAATTTGGTTCCGTGGGTTAGCCACAGGCTGTGTGTCCATAACAATGAAATCAACTGGGAATATGAAATCCCCTACCTTAATCAACACATCCTCTAACTCACCCCTAAGATGGGTGATGGATCGGTCGGCCATTTGGAGAGTACAATGTGTGGGTTTCAACTCTCCAACGCCTAATTGCTCATATACGGATTAGGGAAGCAAGTTAACACTGGCACCAAGATCTAAAAGTGCGCGGTTGATGTTCTTATCCCCAACAGTTATTGAAATTGTAGGACAGCCAGGGTCCTTTCGTTTTTGGGGAAAAGGTTGGGTAAGAGCATTGCCTACGGCACTAGCTACGAAAACTTTCTTAGGTACCTACGATTTCCTCTTCTTGGTGCATAAGTCCTTCAAGATTTTAGCGTAAGAAGGGACTTGTTGGATTGCATCCAAGAGCAGAATATTAAAGTTAACTTGCTTAAATCACTCCACAATCTTCTCCATTTGTGGAGTTGGTTTATTGGATCTCAACCTGTTTGGAAATGGTACATTTTGAAAATTCGTTGAGTCCATTGTTTGTGGAGTAGATTGCTGAGTTGGAACGGATACCAGTGTTGGTGTTTTCGTGGAGTGAGATGTGGGTTCGTTCGAATTAGTAAAAGAAGTAGAGCCTTGTGAAGAATGAAGAACAGGCTTGGAAGAAGATGAAGAAGATGATGAAAAAGAAGAAGAAGAAGATGATGAAGAAGATGAAGATGCAGCTGCCGGGGTGTCATCACTAATACCCACATTATTGTGCAACACTCTTCTAGATCTCAACATAGTCACAGCATTCACATTATGATTTTGTTGTTCATAAGCAACATGTGCGTTGTGTGTGTAACCGGGATTTGGCAATGGTTGAGACGGAAGCTTTCCCTTTTCTCGCTCGCTTAACGCGGCATTCAGTTGTGCAATTTGGGCTTCAATTGTTTTGATGCTCTAATCATGTGAAGCAGTGTGTTGCACCAAAGACTGGATGGAAGACTTAACGGCGGGAAAAAAATCTCTAAAATCAAATGGCGTCGTTGCCGGGGATAACGGTGGTTATTTTCTTTTTGTAATTTCGGGTTAATTAAAAATTAAAAAATCATAAAAACTGAAAAATATAAAAACAAAAAAAATTATCATCTTGTTATCTTTTGAAGGGTTTTCGTGTGATATGTGCAGGATCGGAAAGATGAACAGATTCAGATCTGGAAAAATCCAGTGAGCAAAACAGCAAACAGCAGATCTGAACAAACAGAGGAGAACCACAACAGAAAAACAGAAAAAGTTTGGAGGCCTGAGGATCCGCGGACGCGTTGACTCATTGGTGGCAGACACTTTCCCCGAGGTTTCTCCTTAAATGGAAAACTTCTTCAAGACGCTTCAAAGTCCATCAAATTCTCCAGAAGCTTCCCTTCTAACAGCCAAGCTTCTTGTGCAAGCCTCATAACCACCAAGCTTCTCATACAAGCTAGCTAACTACCTTAATCTAGAAACTTCTACATAACCACCTAGCTTCCTATACAAGCTTCATAACAACCAAGCTTCCAAGGGAAGCTAGACCAAGCTTCTAAGAGAAGCTAAAGGGAAAGCTATAAAAAGGAACCCAGGGCTTCATTACAAAGGTTGTTCATTGTTGATCATGCTACATCAATTTACCCGCAAGTTGAGTGACACAACTTGTGATCCAAAACCCTTGCCCCAAATCCAATCAAAAGCCAAATCAAGATCCATCGAGAAGAGAATCAAGCAGGCCTTCAACGATCCTTTGAAGCAACGCCAACTTTCATCCGAGCAAGAGATCCACGACGATCCGCGACTCTAGAAGATCGATGCGAAGCTAATTTCGGCAGATCTAGTTACCTCCTCAAATCTTGTAATCTCGATTTGAGTGAATTGTACCTAATCGTCGATTAATAAAGGTGAATATTGTAAATCTTGCTTTCTTTACATTCTTGCATTATGAAAATTTATTGATTCTTGATTCTTTCTTTTTTCATGATGTGTGAGTGAAATCTCCGCTTGTAGCGGAATCGAGAAAATAGGTAGATGATGTTGATTAAATTCTTGAACTATTCTTAAGTCTTATGAGTTTTGTAAACTTTAGGAAATCGAATCATCAAAAACCTAATTTGAGCGAGATCGATTTCTTTGCTCCAAATTAGAGATCAACGATCGGTGATTTAATTTGCTAGAGGCTAGAATTTGAATGATAATCAATAAAAGGACAAGGGATGATGATGGAGAAACCCGAGTTTCTTCAATAGATCCCTAAACCTCATTGATCGTCATTGATCTAGCAACAAATCTTCAATAGATAAGAATTTGTAATAATTCGTATTCATCATCACTATCAATTGGATCGATTCCGACAAGGCTCTTTTCAAATCTGGATAATTCAATTGGTTTGAGACACTTCTTGATTCTTGATTCTAGATCTCTATTTTCCTTATAATTCTTGAAACTAAACTTCATAAATCTTGAATCAATTTTATTTTATCTTTTAATTTTCAACTCAACTAAAACGATTTCGAACAAATCACACTTTCTCAGTAGACGATCCATTCTCATTGACGAAACTACAATAGGCACCGTCAATTGATTGCGTTATAAATTTCTTTGGTTGTGAAACATTTTATATACGACACGAAGACGATATCAATCAAATGGCGCCATTGCCGGGGACATTTTCTATGTCTACTTTTTCTTTACCCACTACCACACCCACTTCGATGGACAATTCTCCATCGAACTTCCTTAACACAACTCTGCCACCGTCCGCAGGTGCGCAGAATCCGCCACGCATCTCTCTCCAAGAGAGATGTTACCCTATGCGAGGTCCTCCTTCGACCTGTCTTACCATTCCACCAGCCAACGGGGATAATTTTGAAATCAAACCACAATACATCAATCTTCTACCAAAATATCACGGTCTCGAGTCTAAAGACGCATATGTCTTTATTACCAAATTTGAAAATGTATGAGCTATGATGGGTACTTCACATCTTTCTGTGGATGCTATGAGATTACGTCTTCTCCCATTCACTTTGTGCGATATAGCCGAGAAGTGGCTTTATAACACAGCCGCACATTCTATTTCGAACTGGGGAGAATTCGTAACAGCTTTCCTAAAGAAATTCTACCCCAATCATAAAACAGCTCGAGTCCGTAGCAAAATAAATCAATTTACCCAGCTTCCAAATGAACCATTCTCGAAGTGTTTAAAACGCTTCAAGGATCTGTTAGTTCAATGTCCTCATCACGGAATTCCTAGATGGGATCTGTGCAGAATTATATATGAGGGCATTAATCCTACAACAAAACAGAACCTTGAATCCATGTGTCAAGGCACCTTCATGAATAAAGATGATGGTGAAGCCTGGAGATTTTTAGAAGATTTCGCTGAAAAATCTTTACAGTAGGAGAGTATAAACCAGTCATCGTCTAGGGGTGGCATTCACCAAATTGATGTTTCCATAGGAGTTAGAGCTGAAATGGCAGCAATGCAAAAGAAACTCGAAGCTATGGAACATAAATTTTTAGCAGCCTCCCTAAATCAGATGTCACTCCCCAAAACTGTCTGTGGATGCTGTTATGATCCATCACATATTACAGAAGAATGTCCTTTAAATTCTCCGTTTCAAGGTCAAGAGCATACCAATGCAGCTTTCCAACAAAGACCTAGAAACGATCCATATTCTTCCACTTATAATCAGGGTTGGAGGAATCACCCTAACTTTGCTTGGAACCAACAACAAACTCAAAACACGGTTCAAAATCAAAATAATTTCCAAATGGCTCCTCCACCACAACAGCAACCACTTCAACTGAGTCAGCACCCCTACCAATCACAAAACTTTCAAAATCCGTTCAACACACTTGCACCATATAATCCTTTGCAGTTGACCGGTATTGATGAATCCTCTTCACTCGCACAAACCGTGAATTTGATTCTGAAAATTTTCATGCAAGTTCCGGCCGAGATTCAGTATTCTGTCGATGATATAAAGAAAAACTCCACCTCCCAAGCTGAGAGTATAAAATCGATGGAAGCACAAATTGCACAATTAAAAGACGAAATGAATGCGAGAGAGAAAGGGAAACTTCCATCTCAACCCCTACCGAATCCTGGGCATTCACAACACTACAATGTGAATGCCATCACAACGTTGAGATCCGGAAGAGTGCTGAATAATCAAGTTGGGGAGAAGATTGATGATAATGAAAAATCTATCAATAATACCCCGGCTAAGACTTTTCCTTCCACACACACTTCTACTTCTAATCATACTTTGTCTACCCCACCACCTTCTTGCGAGCCTATTCTTCGTTTTCCCCAAGGCTCGACACCTCAGCATACCTCTTCTAGTCCACTAAAGACGATCCTCACTCCTATTCTGGGATCAGTTCCACACACATCACCTTCTCCAATGCTGGACCCAGCTCTTATTGCTAAATCTCCTTATCCGAATCGGTTAAGGGGAAACAAATCGAGTCCACATATGGAGAAGATTATGGAAATGTTCAAATAGGTTAAAATCAACATCCGTCTCCTAGATGCTATTCAACAAGTCCCCGCTTATGCGAAAATTCTCAAAGACTTGTGCACTAGGAAGAGGAAGACTCAAGTGCCCAAAAAGGTTTTCACGACCAATAATATTAGCACTGCTTTTACCCCACAGTTACCAAAGAAACGTAAGGACCCGGGATGTCCTACAATCTCGATTTCTATTGGGGGCAAAAACATTAACCATGCTTTAGTTGACCTGGGCGCAAGTGTTAACCTGCTTCCATACTCTGTCTATGAGCAGTTAGGGATTGGAGAGTTGAAACCAGCTCATTGCACTCTCCAAATGGTAGACCGTTCAATCACCAAACCTAGGGGTGAACTGGAGGATGTGTTGATAAAATTCGGGGAATTCATATTCCCTGTAGACTTTATTGTTCTCAATACACAACCTGTAAAAAACCCTCGGAACCAAATTCCGGTGATTTTGGGTCGACCATTCCTTGCCACTTCCAATGCTGTCATTAACTGTCGAAACGGTTCAATGAACCTATCTTTTGGAAAAATGACAATTGAACTGAACATCTACAAAATTGGAAGTCAGCCGTCTGAACCCTCTGCTCACATACTTGATGTCTGTTCTATCCACGAGATTGCTCCCAAAAGTTGTGAAGTTGATGAACTTTGCTTTGAAGATCTCGACGACACTAGCACATCAATGTTTGATCTTGCACATCTTAGTGAGGACACACTTCCCACTCTTGAGTCTGACACTCTTGACTCATCACTTTCCGAGTCTGCATCTTTTGCAGGCTACGAGCTTCTTTGTGACTCTGAATATCATTCGATTACCCCACCTTCTATAGTTTCTCCGCCAACATTAGATCTCAAACTTTTACCTTCTCATCTTAAATATGCATATTTAGGTGAGAATGAGTCTTTACCTGTGATCATATCCGCTTCTCTAGCCTCAGAGCAAGAGAATGCGCTTTTGACGGTATTGAGATCTAATAGGCAGGCGTTTGGTTGGACTATGGCTGTCATCAAAGGGATTAGTCCCTTGATTGTTGAACATCATATACATCTGATGGATGAAGCCAAGCCAACCAGAAAAACACAGAGACGGTTAAACCCCGTCATGAAGGATGCGATGAAGAAAGAAATTGCCAAATGCCTTGACAATGGTATCATTTACCCAATCTCCGATAGCCAATGGGTGAGTCCAATTCAAGTCGTCCCTAAGAAATCTGGCATCACGGTCATTACAAATGAAGCAAATGAGTTAATCCAGACACGCGCTCAAACTGGATGGCGTGTATGTATTGATTACAGAAAACTCAATACCGCAACGAAGGAAGACCACTTTCCTCTATCTTTCATTGACCAGATGCTGGAACGCTTAGCTGGACGTGAATATTATTGCTTCATGGACGGATACTCTGGCTATAACCAGGTCCCTATTGCCAAAAAAAATCAAGATAAAACCACATTAACTTGTCCTTTGTGTAGGGTTCCTAGGCACTCTCGTGAAGGTTCATAAGGCATCAAACATGCCCGGATAAAAATTTAGACGTGCCGAACAACCCAAAGCCGGGATCTTTGCTAGATTATTAGGGTTTAACATACAAGATAACAACTTTATTACTAAGTGTGAGGGATTACAACCTTTGTAGTCCTCTCCTTCGCTTCATAAGCTCCGAGTAGAAGTCCCTTCGCCGCGATCCTTGATCTCCCGGACTCAAGAGAGGCTCCACGACTCGAACGATCCATGCTAGCTTGTGGTATTCCTTTTCTCCGATGATCTACGTCGAAGTTGCAATAACTCAAGCTCTCTCACTCGAAAGAGGTGAACACCTTAATCTAATGGGCTAGATTTGATGAGGATGATGGAGTAGTATTTATGCTATCTTTTTATATCATAATCTCATATGAAATCGTCACAAAAGGAATTTCTAGTAAGATTTCTCAAAGCTAAAGAGAGAGGAAGAAGATGAATAATGAGATAATTCCTTTTGTCATGAATAATGAAAATGTATATATGAATTAATAATGTAACCATAGTTTAGTATGACAAGGATAACCCTTGTAGAGAATAAACTAGAGCTAGGGTTTGGTTAAGTTAGAAATGAGTCATGGAAAAATATCAACCATAATATCTTAACCAAGACAAAAGAAATTCCTTCTAGAATGTGCAAGAAGGAGCTAACCCTAATCAAACCCTAACCTTGTTTAATCTTCACTAAACATGTTCCATTATTAATCATATCATGTTACTTTAATATATATCGCATATATATTATATATTTGTAACAAAAGAAAATAATACAATTAATATATATTGCATATATATCAATGTATTATCCGGTGAGAAAATGAAATAATAAAGAGAGCCAATATTAGATAATGTAATACAATATATCATATATATTATTATTATACATTAAATCATCGAATCAACACTTGATCCGACAATCCGGCTATATCGAATATAACCGACTAATATATCCTGTACCGATTCATAGAATCAACACTTGATCCGATGAGCCGGTTCATATATAAATATCGCGAGAATATAATACGGTATCTCATATCGCATTATCCTCGGTCCTGCACATATCACATATGTGCCTCTACTCCGTTTTGCCTGAGCCAAGAAACCTCTGTGTAGGACTCTAAAGAATCGTCAATACGCCGGTAGCAGGTGATGATCATATCAAACACCCACAACCTGCAAGTGGTCAGCTAAACGTAATAACCACCCAGGTATTGAGCGATCAGAAGATCAACAAGCTAGCCTGTCCGTTCTCCTGTGAATCCAATCAGTAACACTCCCGTACAGTCCGGTCTCTTCGTCTGATATGTCGCATATCAAGTCTAGGGGTGGTATACGTCAGACCCCAGTAACCGATAAGTCGTGTCGATGTGTGGCTCATAACGGGTCGAGAAACTACTGGTAACACTTACCAATAAATCTCTATATCAGCCCTGGCCAGGGACTTCCAGTTATAGCCAATAGAACACAGCACAACATCAACTCCCTATACCGGGAGAGACGAATCCCCTCCTATCGCTCATTGCCTCCATGTGATTCGAGACTGTACCCAAAAGCCACCATTTTGTACGCCCTCTTGGACGTGGTAAGGTGGAAATCAAAGCACAGTGGGAATCACACAAGACTCTATAACGATCTCGGGTCTACAGACTACCCTGTACCAGTGTCACCGGAGAACTGCCATCTGACGTGTGGTATATCACCATCTGGGAGTTCTCGGCGAGTCCGTCCAGTGTACCCAGTCTCCACTGAGCACCCGTACACCATCTCTGATGTCAAACATTGATGGATATGGGATCATTCATCGCCCATCATATGGGTCAAGATGCGTATACGCTAGTCTACTCTGGTGTATCGATGCCCTGTCTCGATATACCCTCGACTAGGAATAGTAATAGGATGTACTCATCTACTACCATGGCCCCACTAGTATGATCTCATCCCAGTAGTCGAGTACAGATCCTAAGAGCTTTATCAACATGTGAGAGAAAAACAGTAAACCAATACAAGTCAACATGTTAAGATAAAGTGAAACCAAATAGCATACTATCATGACGAGCAAGAAAGTCCACTCTATATATATCCAAGCTGTTGCGCCACGGCAGCGCCCCGGCCGTCTATCCGAGGCCAAAATGCGGAATCAAAATTTTTCTTAACTTTTAAACTGGCGCTACCGCGGACAATATACCCGGATCGAAACCATTAACCGATACTAGCTGTCAAGAGAAAGGGTGAGAGATATACCGAGTGATCCGAGTCCTCCGGTCTTCTCTTCATCGTCCCGATCTCCCGCGGAAAGTCCTGTCTCCATATCGTCGCCTCCTCGCCGAAGGGGTCACCACATCGCCTGCGTCTTTTACGGGCTCCCGCCTCAATACCGAGGCAACTCGAGCATGAAGCCGGCAAGTCGACATGCCCAAGGTTTGCTGTAGAATTTAGTGTAGATACTTTGTCTCTTGGAGTTTATGTAGTTGCCATTGATGGATGGAGGAAGAGGTAAAGAAAATTGGTGCTTTCAATTTTCTAGCAAGAAGAAGATGAGATGAAGAATTCCTCACATCAAAATGAACTCTCTCATTCTTTTTCTCTCAAGTGAACCCTTCTTTTACTAGTGAGAATGGTGGAGGAATGAAATACAAACCATCACAAGAAGGGAGGTGAGTGTAGGAGAAAGAGAAAGGTGACCATATCCAAACATCATCATAACAATCTCACATCAAACTTCATCTCATATCTAATCTTAATAAAGCAAGAAAAGATGATAGAAAAGAATGGTATCAAAAGATGCTATCATAATCAATCCTTATGCAAGAAACCCCCTCCTCAAATGTAATTTGCAAAACTGCAAATTACCCCCTCCATCGGAAAATTCCGGCCGGGAAAGAACAAAGGAAAAACGGCCGGAACGGAATGCAAACTGGCAACTCCAGAAAACTGGTCCCGTAATAAATTACAGGAAAACCCCATATTGTGCATACACACCCGCATCTGTATTCCGTCCGGATACAAATGCAATGAGACAAAATCTACACTGTACTATACTAGGATCCGGCATAAACCAAAGCCGGCTAGTAATATCCGTCCGATCCTGATCCGTGCAATACCGCACGTATCAAATCGAACCCTGCCATATATCCATACGGCCACTAGTACAAACCGTCCGATCCTGATCCGTGCAATACCGCATGTATCTGATCGGACCCTGCCATATCTCCATACGGCCTCTACAGCGTTTCGCCCGAAAGCTTGAGTAACTGAAAGTGTGGTGGACTCTAAAGACTCGTCAATACTATGGCTGTGGATTTAACCACTAGCACGTCAGAGGTATAAGCCAATACGTGACGGGCCACCAGCTATTGACCAAAAGGGACGTCGATGAGCGAACTCATCCTGACACCCTACTGAGCCTGTCAGTGACAATATCCGTACAGTCCGGTCCGTTCGTCTATGAGCATCGCATGTCGGGCCTAGGGGGTTGGTAAAAGTCAGACCCCTAAAAGCGGTACAAGTCGTGTCGGAGTGTAGCCCAGAACGCCCTGAGATACTACCGGAATACCTACCAGTAAATCTCCTGCCTCGGCCGAGGGCTTTGCGTAATGGCTCTCCTAGACACAGCGCGACCTCACCCCCAATACCGGGAGAGACGAACCCCTGAAGATCCGCTCACTGCCTCCATGTGGCTCGGGACTGTACCCAACTAAAACCTGTTTGCACGACTCCTTTGAGCCGTGGTAGGGTAGTAATCAAAGTACAGTGGGAACTCACACGAGATAAATGACGATCCCCAGGTCGATGAACTAACCTGTACACATGTCACCAGGGAACTGCTATCTGACGTCAGGTATAAGACCAACTAGCATGTTCCCGGCGAGTCCTGTCCGGTGTACTCATAACCCAATGAGCACCTGTATACATCTTAGGTGAACCAACTGACACTAGTGGCTTATGAGACCGGCCACCGCCCCTCGTCGGGGTCTCTACTGTATACACTAGTCTACTCTGGAGAATCGATGCCCTGTCTCGAAACTCCCACGACTAGGGACCTTTTAAGGATGTGCTTATAGACCACCAGCTCTCACGTATATGATCGCCATCATACTGCTGGCAGTCAAGCAAGAATTCTGGGGGCTCTATCAGCGTGTAATAGCGACCTGTAAGGTCACCTGAAGCAGTACACGATGATAAAGGTAAACCAGATAGCATACTATCATCTCGAGTAAGACTGTCCTACCGGGATTGGTCATCCCTCAATCATTGCAATCACGTTCCTGTGATCCAATAATTGACTCTGAGGGCACTATCTCCAACAATCTCCCACTTGCACTCAAGGCTAATTATTGCGATGTCGCATACTCACAGCCCGTGTGATATCGAACACCCAACTCCTCTACTAGTCAGTCTCACAAAGCTTGTTTGCGAAACTATTGCGTTCGAGGAATAGCCTCAGTGAGTGGATCCGCTGTGATGTTTCTTTCTATGTCTCTCTATATCTCAAGTTCGCAGAGAAAACCATATCCCGAAATGAGCAATACCTGTCTTAGAGTATGTCTGGATATCTGATGGGACCTAGCTCATGAATGAACTCCAAATCCAAACTTCTTAGACTGTATCGATAACTGAACTTAATCAGTACCCAGCGCCATGCCTCCCTCGGTATTGCCTTGGACCACCTGTCCAAAATACTGCCCCTCGTCAGAAGGAGAAACTATAACTCTGACAGCCACTCTGCCATCCATGTCACCTTGGAAGCCTGGAGTGATAACCGTCTCCTAAAAGAGGCTGTCGTTATCACATCCCTAGAACACGCACTTATGTCCTAAAACTGCTTCCGATTGTTTCTCCAGGATTGTATTAATATCAACTTATTGCATCTACTGCAAGAACAACATCTGGTGTGGTACTTGACATCTCATGATTGACTCAATTGCCTAAGCAAGTGATCTGTCAATCATGCGTATCCCTCTCCCCTTTAGTCTGTAAGACACCTTTAGAGAGGGTGACCCCATTACCTGCAGGTGTACTACCGTGCCAAGAGTCGTCCATTCTAAATTCTCATAGAATGCTGTCAAGGTACCCAGATTAGGAAACCACCCAAATCTAGATCTAAAACCATAGATCTAGTAACCAGTATGTCTGATATAATGTCCAAGTCCTTTGTGGAGAAACCACTGTGTGATGACAAAAGTATAACCGATCGTAGTATAGGAGTTTCTTTTCCTACTCTGTGTATGTCATCCAAAAACCAGGATATCACACCCTACTACCTTCTCAACCGATCCATCCCCTATTCTGATGACGTCAAACCTATGACTGTCATGTCAGAAATAGATGATCTATCTCCGCTATATCTGCTTTAGTCTATAAATAGACATAAGCCACCTGTCCACCAATGCTTCCGCTGCTCCCACTGACTACGACAACCCTCTGGCAGAGTCATATACACGTACACTTCTGAAGCTAGTTCAGAACGACGCTATACTCATCCTCCTGCCGGGTCTCGCGGCCTGGAACAACAGCAATGGCAAGTGTGGGTAAACAAGAACTTCCCTGTCACCGTCCTTGAGGCTACCGGAGTACCTCTCGGGTGCCTGAAGTTACCCACCGTATCTGCGGAGTGGCCAATGGAATGTCAAACCAGATTGAATCTTTAGGTTCCTTATCAAATCTTCAGTAATCGTTTGTGGTTCTGGAATTACTTCCAGTTCTACCATACTCCCACTACTGTTTTCTGAAAAAATCTATTTTTATTAAAACTGTGTCGAGTCTAGAACAATATTACTATTGATCTCCCAGATGGTAGAAAGTCAACCCTCGTCATAGCCTGGGTCAACCCACAAACAGCCATTACCGAAACGTGCCTTGAGTTGTCCAGTGTCTGGTTTTAAGCATAAGCCGGACAACTCCCCGTACCTTAACAATGTTAAGATATGAACTGTTCTATATCCAATATAGAAACAGAGGCACTGATTTAATTGAACCAGATTCAAATCATGCAGCTGTCTCCAATGCATGTCAACTAAATGGAAGGAGGCCGATCAGCGTTACTCAACTTAGGAAAGTTTCCAATTATGAGTAACCTGAAAGAGAAGCTAGTTCTTTTAATCATTACTATCAACTAAACACCATACACAAGTATCTACATCTTCGATCACTTTGAAGAATCCCGATATTTGCTACACCTGGTTCTCTACTCTATTCAAATACCTATAACTCCTCAAAAACTTAGACCCTGTGTTCCTACGAAACACATGTCTAAGAACTAGAGAAGTTAAAAGTAAACAGAATATAGTATGAGGACCAACCCCTCTGTCCTAATGGACACTGGCCAACATACAATACTCTGTATAAGTCCGCTGAGTCTAACAACTCTTTCTCTGTGCGTCGTAGGTTGAAAATTGTACTTATGGTTAAGAAGAATTACACCGCTGTTTAATGCTCCTTACCTAACCATCCACTGATATAGGTAAATGTCATCGACATAATATCAAAAGGTATATCTCACTCTATGAAAATAGACGTACAGATATATCAATTTGAAATTGGTACACAACAGCGGATATTCAAAACCAAATATTTGTCGACCGGCAAACAGCCCAGATGATCTCCTCAATATCACCGATTACAACGAATCCCGATACAATGAGGATGATCACCCTATTCCCAATGACATACTCCCACTCATCTGTTGCGCCACGGCAGCGCCCCGGCCGTCTTACCGAGGCCAAAATGCGGAATCAAAATTTTTCCTTACTCGGAAACCGGCGCTACCGCGGATAATGAAAAACCCGGATCGTAAACCATTAACCTATACTAGCTAACAAGAGATAGGGTGAGAGATATACCAAGCGATCCGTGTCCTTCGGTCTTCGTCTCCACTCCGATCTCCCGCGGAATCTCCGTCACCTCCTCGCTCGTCGGAAAGGGCACCACGTAGCCGGAATCTTTTACGGGCTCCCGCCTCTTGACCGAGGCAACTCGGGCGTGAAGTTGGCTAGCCGACGCGTCCAAGGCTTGATATAGAATATAGTGTAGTAGCCATGTCTCTTGGGGTTTCTCGAAGTTGCCATGGAGGATGAAGGTGAAGCAAACAACTCAAAAAAGTGCTTATGAACTTGGTAGCATGAAAAATGATATCTAACATTTTTCCTCCCTCAAAAATGAAATGATCCTCTCACTCACTCAAAGTGGCCGGCCCCTCCATGGAAATGGTGGAGATTGGAGAGAGAAAAAAACATGAATAAATCAAATGGGAAAAAGAGAGATAAGCATGGAAAAAGGGTCACACTTCATTCTCATCAAAGTCCACTCACAAGATAAGCAAAATGAAAAGACCATAAAAGAATATCATCATGAAGCAAGTCTCATCATAATGCAACAAATGCAAGAAAGCCCTCCACTAGATGTTAATTGCAAACTTGCAATTAACACCCTCCATAAAGAAAGTCCGACCGAGAAGGAATGAAAGAAAACCGGCCGGAACGGAATGCAAATTGGCAACTTCAGAAAACCGATCCCGTAATAAATTACAGGAAAACCCCACTACTGCAAATACATGCCCGCATTTGTATTCCCACTGAACACAAATGCAAAGAGACAAAACTACACTATCAAATACTAGAATCCGGCTTAAGCCAAAGCCGGCTAGTAAAAACCGTCCGATCATGATCCGTGCAATACCGCACGTATCTGATCGAACCCTGCCATATCTCCATACGGCCTCTACAGCGTTTCGCCCGAAACCTGAGTAACTGAGTGTGGTGGACTCTAAAGACTCGTCAATACTATGGCTGTGGATTTAACCACTAGCACATCAGAGGTATAAGCCAATACGTGACGGGCCACCAGCTATTGACCAAAAGGGACGTCGATGAGGAAGCTCACCCCGACACCCAACTGAGCCTGTCAGTGACAATATCCGTACAGTCCGGTCCGTTCGTCTGTGAGTATCGCATGGCGGGCTTAGGGGGTTGGTAAAAGTCAGACCCCCAAAAGCGGTACAAGTCGTGTCGGAGCGTAGCCCAGAACACCCTGAGATACTACTGGAATACCTACCAGTAAATCTCCTGCCTCGGCCGAGGGCTTTGTGTAATGGCTCTCCTAGACACAGCGCGACCTCACCCCCAATACCGGGAGAGACGAACCCCTGCAGATCCGCTCACTGCCTCCATGTGGCTCGGGACTGTACCCAACTAAAACCTGTTTGCACGACTCCTTTGAGCCGTGGTAGGGTAGTAATCAAAGCACAGTGGGAACTCACACGAGACAAATGACGATCTCAGGTCGATGAACTAACCTGTACACATGTCACCAGGGAACTGCTATCTGACATCTGGTATAAGACCAACTAGCAGGTTCCCGGCGAGTCCTGTCCGGTGTACTCATAACCCAATGAGCACCTGTATACATCTTAGGTGAACCAACTGACACCAGTGGTTTGTGAGACCGGCCACCGCCCCTCGTCGGGGTCTCGACTGTATACACTAGTCTACTAATGGAGTATCGATGCCCTGTCTCGAAACTCCTACGACTAGGGACCTTTTAAGGATGTGCTTATAGACTACCAGCTCTCACGTATATGATCGCCATCACACTGCCGGCGGTCAAGTAAGAATCCTAGGGGCTCTATCAACGTGTAATAGTGACATGTCAGGTCACCTAAAGCAGTACACGATGATAAAGATAAACCAGATAGCATACTATCATCTCGAGTAAGACTGTCCTACCGGGATAGGTCCTCCCTCAATCATTGCAATCACATGCCTGTGATCCAATAATTGACTCTGAGGGCACTATCTCCAACAATCTCCCACTTGCACTCAAGGCTAATTATTGCGATGCCGCATACTCACAGCCCGTGTGATACCGAACACCCAACTCCTCTACTAGTCAGTCTCACAAAGCTCGTTTGCGAAACTATTGCGTTCGAGGAATAGCCTCAGTGAGTGGATCCGCAGAGAAGTTTCTTTCTGTGTCTCTCTATATCTCAAGTTCGCGGAGAAAGCCATCTCCCGAAATGAGCAATACCTGTCTTAGAATGTCTGGATGTCTGATGGGACCTAGCTCATAAATGAACTCCAAATCCAAACTTCTTAGACTGTATCGTCAACTGAACGTAATCAGTATCCTGCGCCATGCCGCCCTCAGTATTGCCTTGGACCACCTGTCCAAAATACTGCCCCTCGTCGGAAGGGAAAACTATAACTCTGACAACCTCCTTGTCATCCATGTCACCTTGGAAGCCTGGAATGATAACTGTCTCCCAAATGAGGCTGTCGTTATCATATCCCTAGAACATCCACTTATGTTCTAGAACTGCTTCCGATTGTTTCTCCAGAATTGGATTAATATCAACTTATTGCATCTACTGCAAGAACAACATCTGGTGTGGTATTTGACATCTCATGATTGACTCAATTGCCTAAGCAAATGATCTGTCAATCATGCGCATCCTCTCCCCTTTAGTCTGTAAGACACCTTTAGAGAGGGTGACTCCATCACCTGCAGGTACACTACCGTGCCAGGAGTCGTCCATTCTAAATACTCATAGAATGCTGTCAAGGTACCCAGATTGGGAAACTACCCAAATCTAGATCTAAAACCATAGATCTAGTAACCAGTATGTCAGATATTATGTCCAAGTCCTGTGTGGAGAAACCACTGTGTGACAACCAAAGTATAACCGATCGTAGTATAGGAGTTTCCTTTCCTACTCTGTGTATGTCATCCAAAACCAGGACATCACACCCTACTACCTTCTTAACAGATCCATCCCCTATTCTGATGACGTCAAATCTATGACTGTCACATCAGAAATAGATGATCTATGTCCGCTATATCTACTTTAGTCTATAAATAGACATAAGCCTGATGTCCACCAATGCTTCCGCTGCTCCCACTGACTACGACAACCCTCTGCCAGAGTCATATAGACGTGCACTTCTAAACCTAGTTCAGAACGACGCTATACTCATCCTCCTGCCGGGTCTCGCAACCTGGAACAACAGCAATGGCAAGTGTGGGTAAACAAGAACTTCCCTGTCACCGTCCTTGAGGCCACCTGAGTACCTCTCGGGTGCCTGAAGTTACCCACCTTATCTGCGGAGTGGCCAATAGAATGTCAAATCAGATTGAATCTTTAAGTTCCTTATCAAATCTTCAGTAATCGTTTGCGGTTCTGGAATCACTTCCAGTTCTACCATACTCCCACTACCTTTTTCTGAAAAAAAATCCATTTTTATTAAAACTGTGGCGAGTCTAGAACAATATTTCTATTGATCTGCCAGATGGTAGAAAATCAACCCTCGTCATAGCCTGGGTCAACCCACAAACAGCCATTACAGAAACGTGCCTTGAGTTGTCCAGTGTCTGGTTTTAATCATAAGCCGGACAACTCCCCGTACCTTAACAACGTTAAGATATGAACTGTTCTATATCCAATATAGAACCAGAGGCACTGATTTAATTGAACCAGATTCAAATCATGGAGCTGTCACCAGTGCATGTCAACTAAATGGAAGGAGGCCGATCAGCGTTACTCAACTTAGGAATGCTTCCAATTATGAGTAACCTGAAAAAGAAGCTAGTTCTCTTTATCATTACTATCAACTGAATACCATACACAAGTATCTACATCTTCGATCACTTTGAAGAATCCCGATACTTGCTATACCTGGTTCTCTACTCTATTCAAATACCTATAACTCCTCAAAACTTAGACCCTGTGTTTCCACGAAACATATGTCTAAGAACTAGAGAAGTTAAAAGTAAACGGAATATAGTATGAGGACCAACCCCTCTGTCCTAATGGACACTGGACAACATACAATACTCTGTATAAGTCCGCTGAGTCTAACAACTCTTTCACTGTGTGTCGTAGGTTGAAAACTGTACTTATGGTTAAGAAGAATTACACCGCTGTTTAATGCTCCTTACCTAACCATCCACTGATATAGGTAAATGTCATCGACATAATATCAAAAGGTATATCTCACTCTATGAAAATAGACGTACAGATATATCAATTTGAAATTGGTGCACAACAGCGGATATTCAAAACCAAATATTTGCCGACCGGCAAACAGCCCAGATGATCTCCTCAAATATCACCGATTACAACGAATCCCGATATAATGAGGATGATCACCCTATTCCCAATAACTTACTCCCACTCAGCATCTGTAAAACCATACAGATGTGAGAATCATACCTGGTAAATACATACCCTGGAGCAAGTGTCTAATCGGGAAATCAGTATTCCATTAACAGTACACAGTGAAACTGAAACATCGAAATGTTTCGTTGGGGTATCCTGGTATTCCTAGTAATGCCTCTTCCACTATCCAGATTCACGACTGTAACCGTATAATTCTTTGCCACCTCTCCAAATCCCTTTATATGTCTTTAGTCATTACCGTCTGCACACCCCTTTAGGCCAAATGGTTTTCTTCCTTCCCTACCGTTCGGCACCAGCCTATGGTTTGGAAGAAGACTATCCAATAAGCATAAAAGGTGTACTGTCCTAATCCTAGGAGCACTCGCAAAGCGAGAGAAGGTGAATATAAAAGACAACCGAATAAACCTTATTCATATTTCTCCTGAACCAGAATCCATCCCCGAACTGGAACAAGTTCCTTTCGAGTTCGTATATAACCATACGATGGAGTATCCAAATAAACTGTGGATCTTCGTAGTGATACGGAGTGTCCTGGAGAAATACAAAGGTGATTTAGGATTGGCGAAGAAATACTTGGTTCGGTCGTGAATAGCAGTCGCAATTTACTTTGCCCTCTTACTAATCCCTTGCTTTGTCTTAACTTAATACCTTCTGCACACCATCGTTATGCTAATTAGTTTCCTTCATTCCCTACCGGTCGGCACCAGCCTAAGGTTTGGAAGAAGACTATCCAATTTGCGTAATAGGTGTACTATCTCCTAAACCAAGGAGTACTCGCAATGAGAGAAGGTGAAAAGAAAAGACAACTGAATAATCCTATTCGTTTTCTCCAGAACCAGAAACCATCCTCGAAGTCCTTCGAGTTCGTATATAACCATACGATGGTTTTTTCCAATGGAAGTGGACGTTCGCAGTAATGCGGGGTGTCCTGGAGAAAAGGGTAAAAGTAGGAGTGGCAATGAGGTCTGCAACTCTGACAATCCAAAAGCCTGTGTTAAGAAGGTTCGGTCAACTTGGTCACTGAGTCATAGTCCAGGGTCGGGTCAATGGTCGCTGCCTGAGAGAGAGAAAAGAAACACTCAGCGTGCACTCTAACCTAGATCAGAATGGTTATCACTTTGTCTAATCAGGAAACCTCCCACTGTACCTCAAATTCTCCTCCAAACCTGAAAGAAGAATTAGTCGGGGTCACCCGAGGAGTAAACTAACTCATCAGTGGGAATCGGGATCCAACTATCATCGCATGATAACTTGACGGAATCCACTCAAGTCACCACACTCCAGAAGGTATGCGCATGCCTGGCAAGTATCAGTTCTTTTGAAACTCCCGATGTGATTTTTACCCCTAGGACCCAAGTGACCTTGACACAGTCAACAAATCAAATAGTCCTAGTCAAGTTCAACCCGTCATTATTCTGGATTGCATTAAACCCACCCGTACGAGCCCTTGACACAATCAACAAGGCCGCACGACTGTCCTAACCAATCCCATTAATATGCTACAAACAAACACTACTTAGCTACCGCACACTACGCCTTGACACAGTCAACAAACGCAGCACGAATACTAAGTAATACTTGTAAGAAATGACGGAGGGCTACGGCTGGTTTTTGGCGAAAAAACCTTTAACGTAATGAACTTGATATCGTTGAAGGAACTGCATAGCCTTTTATAAAAATATAGTGACGAAAACCTTTACTAAAGAGGTCACTCCCGGTGAAGGGATCTCGGCTCTTTCCCCGTAGAATGAGGTGCAGGATATTCCAACTGAATACCACGATGCAAAGCAAAAGTAATCGGCTATAGTGAAGTTAATGCCCTGACGCAAACTTCTGTCCAAGGGGTCACTCCCGGTGAAGGGATCTCGGCCCTTGCCTCGTCGACTGAGGAGCAGGATATTCCAAATGAATACCACAATGCAAAACAAAAGTGAACGTCCTTGCAATAACAGCTTTTTGAAAAATTGTTCCAACAACATCAGAATAGGTTTGTTTATCTTGCATTGATCCGAATCAACGCAGTCCCATCAAATGATCACACCAATAAAGAACGAAAATATACTGATGCACGTATATGCCATCCGCATTCGCCACTGGGTCCCGTCATCACTCGTTAGGTTACTTAACTAACGACAGAGCGGGGACTGGACTAGCGCGGATGCAAAACATATACAACATCTACTAATATATATATCAATATATAATTTTCGCTCAAGGCGTGATAAAATGCAACATCACAGAAATGTACAGATATCTGGGATCCCCGGGTTTCACAGAGCCGCTGCTGAAACCCGAGGTTCCCCTGGTCGTGTGGATAGCCTGTGCAATGAAATCCTAGACCCCTACGGGCGCGGCAAGTCACCCGCCAAAACCTGAAGCGAGGCAGCCCCCTCCAGCACCGTGAATGGACCACCCAGCACTTCACGGAATCCGGTAACTTGGGCACCCCTCCTGGGTCAACATGTACCCCCTACGAGTGCGGCGAATAGCCCGCTAATCCTAGAGTGAAGCCCCCTCCGTCTCAATGCCATGAGATGCGGGCCCGTTGCCCTCTAGAACCCGGCTATCCGTGCACCCCTCAGCGGGGTAATCCTAGTACAGAAAGTAAAATATACATACAACGGGTACATCGACCGCAACCAGGTCGTGCCCCAAAAGAATAATACAATCAGGCAGTGACGGCAGTCCACATGTCGGACGCTAGCCCCGCAATAACAAATGTACATAATACAACAAAACAGTACTAGCATTGCATCCAGGCTATCCCCCACGACCGATCCGCAACAACACAGCATAAACATAGAACATCAACGTGAAAGTCACGTTCGCAAATCCGTCTAACCGGGCTATAGCAGTCAGACGGGATTTACCGATCAAGTGACATTCACGGTCGCAGATATAATGTAAATACTGTGAAATAATGTGTTTAAAAATATCCGATCAATCAAACAATTAACATGTGGGCCCCCAAGAAATACTGTAGCACTCACAGAAGAACTGGGCCCAATTTTAATATTCCAAAACCCACAAAATTAACCCAAAAGCCCACTGTAAAATTTTGACAAGGTGAGCACAGTAGAGTGCGGCGGAACCGCGGCCCAAAGGGGGGTTTGGCCGCGGTTCCGCGCTCCACTGAACGACTGAAACTGTCGAATTTTTACAATGGTCTTAGAATTTCCTGCACATTATTTTTCTGCAACCTGAAAAAATTTTAGACACCAAAAAATTCCAACAGAAAACTGATGCAAAGGAAAATGTGGTTTTTGGGATTTTGGTCGATCGGAAATGCAAAACACATTAGAACAAGCTAGGTAAGGTTAATGGCGTGGCTCTGATACCATGTTGCGCCACGGCAGCGCCCCGGCCGTCTTACCGAGGCCAAAATGCGGAATCAAAATTTTCCTTACTCGGAAACCGGCGCTACCACGGACAATGAAAAACCCGGATCGTAAACCATTAACCTATACTAGCTAACAAGAGATAGGGTGAGAGATATACCAAGCGATCCGTGTCCTTCGGTCTTCGTCTCCACTCCGATCTCCCGCGGAATCTCCGTCACCTCCTCGCTCGTCGGAAAGGGCACCACGTAGCCGGAATCTTTTACGGGCTCCCGCCTCTTGACCGAGGCAACTCGGGCGCGAAGTTGGCTAGCCGACGCGTCCAAGGCTTGCTATAGAATATAGTGTAGTAGCCATGTCTCTTGGGGTTTCTTGAAGTTTCCATGGAGGATGAAGGTGAAGCAAACAACTCAAAAAAGTGCTTATGAACTTGGTAGCATGAAAAATGATATCTAACATTTTTCCTCCCTCAAAAATGAAATGATCCTCTCACTCACTCAAAGTGGCCGGCCCCTCCATGGAAATGGTGGAGATTGGAGAGAGAAAAAAACATGAATAAATCAAATGGGAAAAAGAGAGATAAGCATGGAAAAAGGGTCACACTTCATTCTCATCAAAGTCCACTCACAAGATAAGCAAAATGAAAAGACCATAAAAGAATATCATCATGAAGCAAGTCTCATCATAATGCAACAAATGCAAGAAAGCCCTCCACTAGATGTTAATTGCAAACTTGCAATTAACACCCTCCATCAAGAAAGTCCGACCGAGAAGGAATGAAAGAAAACCGGCCGGAACGGAATGCAAATTGGCAACTTCAGAAAACCGATCCCGTAATAAATTACAGGAAAACCCCACTACTGCAAATACATGCCCGCATTTGTATTCCCACTGAACACAAATGCAAAGAGACAAAACTACACTATCAAATACTAGAATCCGGCTTAAGCCAAAGCCGGCTAGTAAAAACCGTCCGATCATGATCCGTGCAATACCGCACGTATCTGATCGAACCCTGCCATATCTCCATACGGCCTCTACAGCGTTTCGCCCGAAACCTGAGTAACTGAGTGTGGTGGACTCTAAAGACTCGTCAATACTATGGCTGTGGATTTAACCACTAGCACGTCAGAGGTATAAGCCAATACGTGACGGGCCACCAGCTATTGACCAAAAGGGACGTCGATGAGGAAGCTCACCCCGACACCCAACTGAGCCTGTCAGTGACAATATCCGTACAGTCCGGTCCGTTCGTCTATGAGTATCGCATGGCGGGCCTAGGGGGTTGGTAAAAGTCAGACCCCCAAAAGCGGTACAAGTCGTGTCGGAGCGTAGCCCAGAACACCCTGAGATACTACTGGAATACCTACCAGTAAATCTCCTGCCTCGGCCGAGGGATTTGTGTAATGGCTATCCTAGACACAGCGCGACCTCACCCCCAATACCGGGAGAGACGAACCCCTGCAGATCCGCTCACTGCCTCCATGTGGCTCGGGACTGTACCCAACTAAAACCTGTTTGCACGACTCCTTTGAGCCGTGGTAGGGTAGTAATCAAAGCACAGTGGGAACTCACACGAGACAAATGACGATCTCAGGTCGATGAACTAACCTGTACACATGTCACCAGGGAACTGCTATCTGACATCTGGTATAAGACCAACTAGCAGGTTCCCGGCGAGTCCTGTCCGGTGTACTCATAACCCAATGAGCACCTGTATACATCTTAGGTGAACCAACTGACACCAGTGGTTTGTGAGACCGGCCACCGCCCCTCGTCGGGGTCTCGACTGTATACACTAGTCTACTAATGGAGTATCGATGCCCTGTCTCGAAACTCCTACGACTAGGGACCCTTTAAGGATGTGCTTATAGACTACCAGCTCTCACGTATATGATCGCCATCACACTGCCGGCAGTCAAGCAAAAATCCTAGGGGCTCTATCAACGTGTAATAGTGACATGTCAGATCACCTAAAGCAGTACATGATGATAAAGATAAACCAGATAGCATACTATCATCTCGAGTAAGACTGTCCTACCGGGATAGGTCCTCCCTCAATCATTGCAATCACATGCCTGTGATCCAATAATTGACTCTGAGGGCACTATCTCCAACATCATCATCTGTAAAACCATACAGATGTGAGAATCATACCTGGTAAATACATACCCTGGAGCAAGTGTCTAATCAGGAAATCAGTTTTCTTTTAACAGTACAAAGTGAAACTGAAACATTGAAATGTTTCGGTGGGGTATTCCGGTATTCTTAGTAATGCCTCTTCCATTATCCAGATTCACAATTATAACCGTATAATTCTTTGCCACCTCTCTAAATCCCTTTATATGTCTTTAGTCATTACCTTCTGCACACCCCTTTAGGCCAATTGGTTTTCTTCCTTCCCTACCGTTCGGCACCAGCCTATGGTTTGGAAGAAGACTATCCAATAAGCATAAAAGGTGTACTGTCCTAATCCTAGGAGCACTCGCAAAGCGAGAGAAGGTGAAGATAAAAGACAACCGAATAAACCTTATTCCTATTTCTCCTGAACCAGAATCCATCCCCGAACTGGAACAAGTTCCTTTCGAGTTCGTATATAACCATACGATGGAGTATCCAAATAAACTGTGGATCTTCGTAGTGATACGGAGTGTCCTGGAGAAATACAAAGGTGATTTAGGATTGGCGAAGAAATACTTAGTTCGGTCGTGAATAGCAGTCGCAATTTACATTGCCCTCTTACTAATCCCTTGCTTTGTCTTAATCTTAATACCTTCTGCACACCGTTTAGGCTAATTTGTTTTCTTCATTCCCTACCGGTCGGCACCAGCCTAAGGTTTGGAAGAAGACTATCCAATTTGCGTAATAGGTGTGCTATCTCCTAAACCAAGGAGTACTCACAACTTGAGAGAAGGTAAAAGGGAAAAGACAACTGAATAATCCTATCCGTTTTCTCCAGAACCGGAAACCATCCTCGAATTCCTTCGAGTTCGTATCTAACCATATGATGGTTTTGTCCAATGGAAGTGGACGTTCGCAATAATACGGGGTGTCCTGGAGAAAAGGGTAAAAGTAGGAGTGGCAATGAGGTCTGCAACTCTGACAATCCAAAATCCAGTGTTAAGAAGGTTCGGTCAACTTGGTCACTGAGTCATAGTCCAGGGTCGGGTCAATGGTCGCTGCCAAAGAGAGAGAGAAAAGAAACACTCAGCGTGCACTCTAACCTAGATCAGAATGGTTATCACTTTGTCTAATCTGGAAACCTCCCACTGTAACCTCAAATTCTTCCCCAAACCTGAAAGAAGAATTAGTCGGGGTCACCCGAGGAGTAAACCAACTCATCAGTGGGAATCGGGATCCAACTATCATCACATGATAACTTGACGGAATCCACTCAAGTCACCACACTCCAGAAGGTATGCGCATATCTGGCAAGTTTCAGTTCTTTTGAAACTCCCGATGTGATTTTTACCCCAAGCGATTTATGACCTTGACTAGGTCAACAAACCATAAACCGTCAGTCAAGTTCAACCCGTCATTATTCTGGACTGAATTAAACCAACCCGTACGTGCCCTTGACTAGGTCAACAAGGCCGCACGACTGTCTTAACCAATCCCACTTATGCAACAAACAAGTACCACTTAGCTACCGAACACTACGTCTTGACTAGGTCAACAAACGCAGCATGAATACTAAATAATACCTGTAGGAAATGACGGAGGGCTACGGCTGGTTTTTGGCGAAAAACCTTTAACGTAATGAACTTGATATCGTTGAAGGAACTGCATAGCCTTTTATAAAAATATAATGACGAAAACCTTTACTAAAGAGGTCACTCCCTATGAAGGGATCTCGGCTCTTTCCCCGTAGAATGAGGTGCAGGATATTCCAACTGAATACCACGATGCAAAGCAAAAGTAATCGGCTATAGTGAAGTTAATGCCCTGACGCAAACTTTTGTCCAAGGGGTCACTCCCGGTGAAGGGATCTCGGCCCTTGCCTCGTCGACTGAGGAGCAGGATATTCCAAATGAATACCACGATGCAAAACAAAAGTGAACGTCCTTGCAATAACAGCTTTTTGAAAAGTGTTCCAACAACATCAGAATAGGTTTGTTTATCTTGCATTGATCCGAATCAACGCAGTCCCATCAATTGATCACACCACAAAGAACGAAAATATACTGATGTACGTATATGCCATCCGCATTCGCCACTGGGTCCCGTCATCACCCGTTAGGTTACTTAACTAACGACAGAGCGGGGACTGGAATAGCGCAGATGCAAAACATATACAACATCTACTAATATATATACCAATATATTATATTCGCTCAAGGCGTGATAAGAATGCAACATCACAGAAATGTACAGCATCACAGAACAATACAGATATCTGGGATCCCCGGGTTTCACAGAGCCGCTGCTGAAACCCGACGTTCCCCTGGTCGTGTGGATAGCCTGTGCAATGAAAACCTAGACCCCTACGGGCGCGGCAAGTCACCCGCCAAAACCTGAAGCGAGGCAGCCCCCTTCAGCACCGTGAATGGACCACCCATCACTTCACGGAATCCGGTAACTTGGGCACCCCTCCTGGGTCAACCTGTACCCCCTACGAGTGCGGCGAATAGCCCGCCAATCCTAGAGTGAAGCCCCTCCGTCTCAATGCCATGAGATGCAGGCCCGTTGCCCTCTAGAACCCGGCTATCCGTGCACCCCTCCGTGGGGTAATCCTAGTACAGAAAGTAAAATATACATACAACGGGTATATCGACCGCAACCAGGTCGTGCCCCAAAAGAATAATACAAACAGGCGGTGACGGCAGTCCACATGTCGGACGCTCGCCCCGCAATATCAAATGTACATATAAAACAAAACTGTACTAGCATTGCATCCAGGCTATCCCCCACGACCGATCCGCAACATCACATCATAAACACATAACATCAACGTGAAAATCACGTTCGCAAATCCTTCTAACCGGGCTATAGCAGTTAGACTGGATTTACCGATCAAGTGACATTCACGGTCGCAGATATAATGTAAATACTGTGAACTAGCAAGTTTAAAATATCCGACCGAATAAAATATACCAAGTGGGCCCCAAAGCATTACTGTAGTACTCGCAGAAAATCTGGGCCCAAACAAAATATACCAAAACCCTTATTTTCAGCCCAAAAGCCCACCATAAAAAATTGGCCAAATGAAGCAAACATAGTGCGGCGGAACCGCGGCAAAAGAGGGGTCATTGCCGCGGTTCCGCGGTCGTACGGAACGATCAAGCTACCAAAATTTTGCAGTGTTCTTAGGATTCTCTGTACATCATTCTGCAATCACCTGAAAAATTTTTAGAGTCCAAAAAATTTCGACAGAAACTGATGTGAAGAAAAATACGGTTTTTGGGATTTTTGTTCGATCGGGTCTTTAAACATACTAGAGCAAGCTAGACTAGGTTAATGGCGTGGCTCAAATACTATGTTGCGCCACGGCAGCGCCCCGGCCGTCTATCCGAGGCCAAAATGCGGAATCAAAATTTTTCTTAACTTTTAAACTGGCGCTACCGCGGACAATATACCCGGATCGAAACCATTAACCGATACTAGCTGTCAAGAGAAAGGGTGAGAGATATACCGAGTGATCCGAGTCCTCCGGTCTTCTCTTCATCGTCCCGATCTCCCGCGGAAAGTCCTGTCTCCATATCGTCGCGTCCTCGCCGAAGGGGGCACCACATCGCCTGCGTCTTTTACGGGCTCCCGCCTCAATACCGAGGCAACTCGAGCATGAAGCCGGCAAGTCGACATGCCCAAGGTTTGCTGTAGAATTTAGTGTAGATACTTTGTCTCTTGGAGTTTATGTAGTTGCCATTGATGGATGGAGGAAGAGGTAAAGAAAATTGGTGCTTTCAATTTTCTAGCAAGAAGAAGATGAGATGAAGAATTCCTCACATCAAAATGAACTCTCTCATTCTTTTTCTCTCAATTGAACCCTTCTTTTACTAGTGAGAATGGTGGAGGAATGAAATACAAACCATCACAAGAAGGGAGGTGAGTGTAGGAGAAAGAGAAAGGTGACCATATCCAAACATCATCATAACAATCTCACATCAAACTTCATCTCATATCTAATCTTAATAAAGCAAGAAAAGATGATAGAAAAGAATGGTATCAAAAGTTGCTATCATAATCAATCCTTATGCTATCATAATCAATCCTTATGCAAGAAACCCCCTCCTCAAATGTAATTTGCAAAACTGCAAATTACCCCCTCCATCGAAAAAGTCCGGCCGGGAAAGAACAAAGGAAAAACGGCCGGAACGGAATGCAAACTAGCAACTCCAGAAAACTGGTCCCGTAATAAATTACAGGAAAACCCCATACTGTGCATACACACCCGCATCTGTATTCCGTCCGGATACAAATGCAATGAGTCAAAATCTACACTGTACTATACTAGGATCCGGCTTAAACCAAAGCCGGCTAGTAATATCCGTCCGATCCTGATCCGTGCAATACCGCACGTATCAGATCGAACCCTGCCATATATCCATACGGCCACTAGTACAAACCGTCCGATCCTGATCCGTGCAATACCGCATGTATCTGATCGGACCCTGCCATATCTCCATACGGCCTCTACAGCGTTTCGCCCAAAAGCTTGAGTAACTGAAAGTGTGGTGGACTCTAAAGACTCATCAATACTATGGCTGTGGATTTAACCACTAGCACGTCAGAGGTATAAGCCAATACGTGACGGGCCACCAGCTATTGACCAAAAGGGACGTCGATGAGCGAACTCATCCTGACACCCTACTGAGCCTGTCAGTGACAATATCCGTACTGTCCGGTCCGTTCGTCTATGAGCATCGCATGTCGGGCCTAGGGGGTTGGTAAAAGTCAGACCCCCAAAAGCGGTACAAGTCGTGTCGGAGTGTAGCCCAGAACGCCCTGAGATACTACTGGAATACCTACCAGTAAATCTCCTGCCTCGGCCGAGGGCTTTGCGTAATGGCTCTCCTAGACACAGCGCGACCTCACCCCGAATACCGGGAGAGACGAACCCCTGCAGATCCGCTCACTGCCTCCATGTGGCTCGGGACTGTACCCAACTAAAACCTGTTTGCACGACTCCTTTGAGCCGTGGTAGGGTAGTAATCAAAGTACAGTGGGAACTCACACGAGACAAATGACGATCCCCAGGTCGATGAACTAACCTGTACACATGTCACCAGGGAACTGCTATCTGACGTCAGGTATAAGACCAACTAGCATGTTCCCGGCGAGTCCTGTCCGGTGTACTCATAACCCAATGAGCACCTGTATACATCTTAGGTGAACCAACTGACACCAGTGGCTTATGAGACAGGCCACCGCCCCTCGTCGGGGTCTCGACTGTATACACTAGTCTACTCTGGAGAATCGATGCCCTGTCTCGAAACTCCCACGACTAGGGACCTTTTAAGGATGTGCTTATAGACCACCAGCTCTCACGTATATGATCGCCATCATACTGCTGGCAGTCAAGCAAGAATTCTGGGGGCTCTATCAGCGTGTAATAGCGACCTGTAAGGTCACCTGAAGCAGTACACGATGATAAAGGTAAACCAGATAGCATACTATCATCTCGAGTAAGACTGTCCTACCGGGATAGGTCCTCCCTCAATCATTGCAATCACGTGCCTGTGATCCAATAATTGACTCTGAGGGCACTATCTCCAACACAAGCATCCATTATAATATACATCATATGTACAACAATGGCCTCTAGGGCATATACATAACTAATAATCTCCCACTTGCACTAAGGCCAGCTGCTGTAGTATCTCATACCTAGCATCCCGAATAATCTCTCAAACTGTATCTGGGGAATAACCTTCGTGAATGGATCCGCAGTGTTGTCCTTCTTATCTACTCTCCTGACCTCGATCTCCCGGCGATCAACAATCTCCCTGATCAGGTGATACCGCCTAAGAATATGTTTGGACTTTTGATGGGACCTGGGTTCCTTGGCCAAAGCCACAGCTCTATTGTTATCGCAATACAGAGGTATTGGATGCTCAATGGATGGAACCACACCAAGTTCACTAATGAACTTCTTTATCCAGACAGCCTCTTTGGCAGCATCGTTGGCAGCGATGTATTCAGCCTCCATCGTTGAGTCTGCAACGGTATCCTGTTTGGAACTCTTCCAACATACCGCCCCTCCATTGAGGGTAAAGGTAAATCCCGAGTACGACTTAGAGTCGTCCTTATCACTTTGGAAGCTGGAATCGGTAAAGGACTCCACCTGGAGTTCTCCGTTACCATATACCAAGAACTTCTCCTTAGTCCTTCGTAAGTACTTGAGAATGCCCTTCACAGCTGTCCAGTGACTCTCTCCAGGATCTGCTTGATACCGACTCACTACACTTAGTGAGTATGCTACATCGGGTCTGGTATATAGTATTGCATACATGATAGAGCCTATTGCCGAAGCATAAGGTATCCCTTGCATGCGAGCTCTCTCCAAATCAGTCTTGGGAGACATCTCTTTGGAGAGAGTGAGTCCAGAGATCGTGGGTTGGTTCCCACGCTTGGATTCTTCCATACTAAACCTCTTTAGTATGGTGTCAATGTACCTGGATTGGGACAATCCCAGTATCCTTTTAGATCTATCTCTATAGATCATGATTCCCAATATGCAGGAAGCATCACCTAGATCTTTCATTGAGAATCTTTGTGATAAGAAGAGCTTGACTGATTGCAGCATAGGAATATCATTTCCTATCAATAGTATGTCATCCACGTACAATACAAGGAAGACAACTTTACCCTCTGCTTCCTTCTTATAGATACAAGGTTCATCTATATTTTTGATGAAGTCAAACTCTTTGACTACAACATCAAAATAGATGTTCCAACTCCGCGATGCTTGCTTCAACCCATAAATGGATTTAAGCAGCTTGCACACCTTTCCGCTGCTCCCACTGTCTACGAAGCCCTCTGGCTGAGTCATGTACACGCACTCTTCTAAATCACTCTTTAGAAAGGCGGTCTTAACATCCATTTGCCAGATTTCGTAGTCATGGTATGCAGCAATGGTAAGTAAGATCCGAATGGACTTAAGCATAGCCACTGGAGAAAAGGTTTCGTCATAATCCACACCTGGTCGTTGACGAAAACCCTTTGCTACAAGTCTAGCTTTGAAAGTCTCAACTTTTCCATCTACACCAAATTTCTTTTTAAAGATCCACTTGCTCCCGATGGGTTTTACCCCTTTAGGAGAATTTTCCAAAGTCCATACTTTGTTGGTGTACATGGATTCCATCTCAGATCGCATTGCATCCAGCCAATTCACAGAGTCGCCACTCGTGATGGCCTGCTCGAAACTAGTCGGGTCATTATCTTCCATGATGCAATCCTCGCTTCCACCATCAATGAGAAAACCATAGTATCTCTCAGGTGGATGAGAAACCCTATTAGATCGGCGGAGAGGCTGGGGTTCGTCGGGTACTACTGAATCCTCTGGTTCCACTAAATCTTCAGTTGCAGTTTGTGTTGCTGGAACTTCTTCCAGTTCTACCTCAAAGCCACTAATCTCTTTTGCAAGAAATTCCTTTTCTAAAAAGGTGACATGTTGAGCAACAAACACCTTTTGCTCCTCACTGTGGTAGAAATAATATCCATAAGAATTCTTCGGATATCCTACAAACTTGCAAAGAACTGACCGTGCCTCGAGTTTGTCCGGATTTTGCCTTTTGACATAGGCCGGACAACCCCATATCTTAACTCGTTTAAGATACGGTCTCTTCCCACTCCATAACTCATATGGTGTGGTAGGTATAGATTTAGACGGAACTTGATTCAATAGGTATGTTGCTGTCTCAAGCGCATAACCCCAGAAGGAAATAGGTAACTCAGCAGTGCTCATCATAGAGCGAACCATATCTAAAAAGGTGCGATTCCTCCGCTCCGATACACCGTTGTGCTGTGGTGTATAAGGAGGAGTAAGCTGAGAGAGAATCCCATTCTCTTTTAGATAATCCAGAAAATCATTGCTCAAGTATTCTCCTCCTCGATCAGATCGAAGGATCTTAATACTTTTTCCCGTTTGGTTCTTTACTTCGTGCTTATATTCTCTGAATTTCTCAAAAGCTTCAGAGTTGTGTTTTATCAGGAACATATGTCCGTATCTAGAGAGATTGTCAGTGAATGTAATGAAGTAGGAAGAACCGTTCCTGGCATGCGTAGACATGGGACCGCATACATCACTATGTACCAGTTCTAAGAGTTCCGTAACTCTTTCTCCGTGTCCACTAAACGGAGCTTTGGTCATTTTTCCTTTGAGACATGAATGGCAAGTATCATAAGATGATAATTCGAACGGATTCAAATACCCATCCTTATGTAACTTAGCCAGTCGTGTCGCATTGATATGACCAAGTCTACAATGCCACAAGTAGGATTCGTTCATTTCTGAACTTTTCCTCTTGTGTGTGTTTTGTATATTGAGGACTGTAATTTGATTTAGAATGAATATGCCATTATGTAACGAGCCTGATCCAATCAACTTTTGATTCAGGAATATGTTCATAATATTATCCTGTACTACAAAATTATATCCTTCTTTACTTAATAAAGAAACTGATATAATGTTGCACATCATATTCGGTATATAATAGCACTCATTCAGAATCAGTGTATTACTACTTAGTAATACAAGGTGATATTCGCCAACTGCTTTGGCTACAATACTTGCACCGTTCCCTACTTGAATGGAATGATCACCTTTTCCCAGTTCTCTACCTTTACGTAGCCCATGTAATAATTTACATATGTGGGATCCTGATCCGGTATCTAATACCCAGGACGTAGGGTGAACTGAGAAACAGTTCTCAATAACTAACGCACCTAAAGAAGATGCATCAACATGCATGTTCTTTTGGGCGGCTTGAGAATCCAGATATTCTCATATTCCCTGTTCAATCTTATAACTCTTATAAGAAAGAACGGGTCCAACGTTCCCCTGCTCAGTATAATAAGCGGGTTTAGTCGATACATCCATATTATTATCTTGATTATGGCCTGACATGGTCGCTACCTGGAGAGAGAGAGAAGAAAACACTTTAGCGTATGCTCTTGCAAGATTAGATTGGTTATTATCTTATCTAATTAGGATGTCTCCCACTGTTTTTATCAAATCTACCTTCAAACCCTAAAAGGTATGATTAGCTGGGATCAATTACACCCTACAATTTCGTCAATCTTTCAGCCAGATCAGTGTCGGTACTTTGAGGGAGGTTCCCCGTGCTTTCGCACGGACCTAATTAAAGTAAACCTCGTTTTCCCAGAGGCATAACCCCGTTAACACTTTTCTAGACACCTACTTGATCGGCTAATTGTCCAGTGTAAAACTCTCTCAGGAGTAACTCTTACTCGCAGTGGGTATCGGGATCCAACTATCTCATAGGAGGTATGCAATCTCATTGCAAATTTCAACACTTGAAATTCCCGATAATGCTTTTACCTCTAGCAATCTAGAAGGTCAACAAACCATAAATCGCAAGTCAAGTTCAACCCGTCATTTCCTGATTGAATTAAACCCACCCGCATGACCCTTGACAAGGTCAACAAGGCCGTACGAATACCCTAATCCAATCACATCTCATGTTTTTAGCAGATAAACACTAATTAGCTACCGTACACTGTGCCTTGACAAGGTCAACAAACACGGCACGAATACTAAGTAAGATTTATCTGAAATGACGGAGGGCTACGACAGGTTTTTTTCTGAAAACCTATTGCGTAATGAACTTGATATCGTCGTAGAATCGAGTAGTTTTTGAAAAGGAGTGTTTTTTTGGCTTCTAGTTTCGCTAAAAAGGTCACTCCCGGTGAAGGGATCTCGGCTCTTTCCTCATCGAATAAGGTGCAGGATAGATCATATATACCGCTGTGCAAAGCAAGAACTATATAAGCTATCAAAAACTAAACCGCGAGTTTGTAGCATCTGCCAGTTTCGCTAAAGAGGTCACTCCCGGTGAAGGGATCTCGGCTCTTTCCTCATCGAATAAGGTGCAGGGCATATCATATATACCTCTATGCAAAGCAAAACTGTAGCTACCCTTTTTTATAAAGTTTTGATTCTACAACATCTTTTTGGTTCCTTTTTCCTTTTATTAATCGTATTAATAAAAATCCCATCAGCTTATGCTTCCTAAGCATCACAGAAGAAACGAAAGCAATAATATTTATATATCAGCATATATATATATAGTATAAGCATCCGTCTCAGGCAGTAATATGATCTCATCACAGAACATTGCAGCAGAAGAACATATATGAAATATTGGATATACTAGGATGTCCGTGTTTTCAATACGAGCCGGTATAAAACACAGATTCCACGGTCGCGACGAATAGCCAAACCCACATCCCAAGACCCCTACGAGAGCGGCAAGTAACACTGCCAATTCTAGGGTTAGGAGACCCGGTCTCGACTCCTCGAGATGGCCTCCCACTGGACCCTAGAAGCCGGTTACTTGTGCTCCCCTCCTTGGGTCTACCTAATGCGGAAAAGTAAATAATGTAAGTCCACGTTACCTCTCCCGGTTCTTTCGGGCTTGCGGAAATGGTGAAAAACGATTTTTTAGGGTTTGGGTAACATGGACTACAAAAACGGATCTTGGCTAAACTACACACTAGCAACCTAACAAGAGATTTATCTACTCGGTTAGGGGTTATACCTCACTTGAACTCCTTCTTCTTGAACTCTTTGTAGTGGTTGGATGGTGCTATCCTCGTCGCCTTCTTCCGTCAAAAATGGATCCACCTGAGGGTTCAACCTTGGGCTCATTTCTCGAACTTTGAGAGAACTAAGGTCTTTGGCTTGCTAGACCTTCAACCCTAGAATGAGTAGAGAGTGGTTTAGAGTATTTTATCTCAAGGAGAGGTTTCTCAACACATGAGAATGGATCTCCTTTGAACTAGAGGAGGAGGAAGAAGAAGAGAGGAGAGAGAATCAATATGATAGAATGAAATGGTTTTTTACAGCCATAACAATATCTAGTGAATTATCAAATTAATAAAATTAATCTACATGAAAAGTTGATGGAAGGTTTGAAAAGACTATTATCATTTCACATTAAATGGTTTTGCTAGAATCAAATAGCATCTTTGATGTGTAATGACGATAGTCAATGTTTCAACCATGGTCAACAAGTCAACCTTGGTCAATAAGTCAACAAAGTCAACCATGACACAATTTCATTTAATTAATATTATTAACTGATATATCACAAATTCATTAGGGTTTGGAAAAAGACGACTGTCAACTGTGCATACACACCCGTTCCGAAACCCTAATGAAATTCCTCTTCCTCCGCCTCAATCAACTGTGCATACACACCCGCATTCTTGTTCCGAGGAACATGAATACTATGAGATAAAACTAACCCCAAAACATATACTAGGATCTGGCTCAAACCAGAGCCCGCTAGTAATATCCGTCCGGACGCCAAACGTGTACAAGTGCGCGGATGAGAACGAACCCTGTCGAAAAACCATGCGACCTCTACTCTGTTTTGCCCAAAGGAGAATAGCCCTCTGTGTGGGACTCTAAAGACTCGACACTACGCTGGCAGTGGGTTTAACCACAGACCGCAAGCGGCACTAGCTGTGCGTAACGGTCCCTAGGTAGATGTCGATAAGAAGACGGACGAGGTGAAACCCATCTGAACTCCTACTGAGTCTGAATGTGACAATCTCCATACAGTCCGGTCTGTTCGTCTGATACATCACATGGCGGGCCTAGGGGGTGGTGAACGCCAGTCTCCTAAAAGCGGTACAAGTCGTGTCGGAGTGAAGCCCAGAACACCCTGAGATAACACTGGAAACCTAACAGTATATCTCGCTTGCCCTGGCCAGGGACTACTCGTGTAATGGCTCTCCTAGACACAGCGCGATGTCAACCCCCCGTACCGGGAGATACGAATCCTGTCTAACCGTCACTGCCTCCAAGTGCTTCGGGACTGCACCCAACTACTACCTGTTTGCACGACTCCTTTGAGCCGTGGTAGGGTAGTAATCTAAGTACAGTGGGAACACACTTGAGGCGAAGTGACAGTGTCAAGTCAGCGGACTAAGCTGTACTCATGTCACCTGGGAACTGATAACTGACGATAGGTATAGTACCAACCAACAATTCCCGACGAGTCCTGTCCAGTGTGCTCATAACCCAACGAGCACCCGCATACTATCTCCAGTACGACGTACTGATGGCTGTGGGACAGACTATCTCCCACACTGGGATGAGAAGCGCATACGCTAGTCTACTCCGGAGTATCGATGCCCTCTCTCGATAGTCCTTCGACTAGGGACCTGCATAAGGATGTACTTATAGATTACCCAGCCCCTACTAGTGTGACTGCCATCACAACGCTGGTAATCAAGCAATGATCCTAAGGGCTCCACTAATGTGTATAAGTGATATACTAAAATAAACACATGTGCAAATTGAAGTAGAAACAAACCAAGTAGCATACTACTATATTGAGCAAGATTGTCTATACAACTATGAATATCCCAAGCTTCCATAAAGTAATATACAGACTAGTATGATACAGTAATGGCCTCTAGGGCATATACACTAACAATCTCCCACTTGCACTAAGGCCATGTACTGGCGTATCGAAGACCTATCATCTCGATCAGCCGTTCAAACTGAGTCTGGGGTAAGGCCTTTGTGAATGGATCTGCAGTGTTATCTTCTGAAGCAACCCTCCGAACCTCGATCTCCTTGCGATCCACGATCTCCCTGATCAGGTGATACCGCCTCAAGATGTGTCTGGATTTCTGATGGGACCTGGGTTCCTTTGCTAAAGCTATAGCCCCGTTGTTGTCGCAATACAGAGGTATTGGGTCAACAATGGACGGAACCACCTGAAGTTCTTTCAAGAACTTCCTTATCCAGACGGCTTCTTTTGCGGCATCAGATGCAACGATATATTCCGCTTCCATGGTCGAGTCAGCAACGGTTTCCTGTTTGGAACTCTTCCAACACACCGCCCCTCCGTTGAGGGTAAAGACAAAGCCCGACATGGACTTGGAATCATCCTTGTCACTCTAGAAGCTGGAGTCAGCAAAGGCCTCAATCTGGAGGTCTTTTCCGCCATACACCAAGAACACTTCCTTAGTCCTTCTCAGGTACTTGAGAATGTTCTTTACCGCTATCCAGTGTTTCTCCCCAGGGTTTGACTGATACCTGCTTACCACACTCAGTGCATAAGCCACATCTGGTCTGGTACACAACATCGCATACATTATAGAGCCTACCGCAGAAGCGTAGGGTATAATAGACATGCGATCCCTTTCCAAATCAATCTTGGGAGACATCTCTTTGGAGAGGGTGATCCCGTGACAAGCCGGCAGATTACCGCGCTTGGAATCTTCCATACTGAATATTTTCAGTATGGTGTCGATGTACCTGGACTGTGAAAGTCCCAGTATCCTCTTGGATCTGTCACGATAGATCCGGATCCCCAGAATGTATGAGGCATCACCCAGGTCTTTCATGGAGAACCTGTGTGACAAGAACCCTTTGACAGATTGTAGCATAGGAATGTCATTTCCTATTAAGAGAATGTCATCCACGTATAAAACGAGGAATACTACAGTTCTCGCTACAAATCTACTATAGATGCATGGTTCATCTGGATTTTTGATAAAGCCAAATTCCTTGACCGTCTCATCAAAACAGATGTTCCAACTCCGCGATGCCTGCTTTAGTCCATAGATGGACATAAGGAACTTGCACACCTTTCCGCTGCTCCCACTCTGAATGAAACCCTCTGGCTGGTCCATATAGACACACTCCTCTAAATTTCCATTTAGAAAAGCGGTCTTTACGTCCATTTGCCAGATCTCATAATCATGGAAGGCAGCAATAGCAAGAAGGATCCGAATGGATTTCAGCATAGCTACTGGAGAAAAGGTCTCATCATAGTCCAAACCAGGTCTTTGACGAAAACCCTTTGCAACCAGTCTAGCTTTATAGGTCTCAACCTGTCCATCTACACCAATCTTCCTTTTGAAGATCCACTTGCATCCTACGGGTTTCACCCCATCTGGAGCAAAGTCCAACATCCATACTTTGTTGGTGTACATGGACTCCATTTCGGTCCGCATTGCATCCAGCCATTTTACCGAGTCAACGCTCTGAATGGCTTGCTGGAAGCTAGTCGGCTCATCATAATCAATGATGCAATCCTCTCTATCCCCGTCTATGAGAAAACCGTAGTATCTCTCGGGCGGATGAGACAGCCTACTACTCCTGCGGAGCGGCGTAGGAATGTCATTTTCTTTTGAACCCTCTGGTTCCACTAAGCTTTCAGTAATAGTCTGTGGTTCAGGAATTTCTTCCAGTTCTATTGCGCTCCCACTTATCTGATTTTCCAAAAATTCAGTTTCCAAGAAGTGGGCATGACGAGAAACATAGATCTTTTGTTCCTCTTCGCAATAGAAAAAATATACCTTGGAGTTCTTTGGATATCCCACAAACTTGCACTGTACTGAGCGTGCCTCGAGCTTGTCCGCATGCTGCTTTTTGACAAAAGCTGGACATCCCCATGTCTTAATGTGATTAAGATAGGGTCTCTTCCCACACCACATCTGATATGGTGTAGTAGGCACAGTCTTAGTGGGAACTCGGTTAAAAAGGTATGCAGCTGATTCTAGTGCATATCCCCAGAATGATCGCGGTAACTCAGCGTTACTCATCATGGAACGTACCATATCTAATAGGGTCCGGTTCCATCTCTCCGATACACCGTTATGTTGCGGAGTGTATGGAGGAGTATGCTGAGAGAGAATTCCATTCTCTTTTAAATAGTCCAGGAACTCGGCACTCAAGTATTCACCACCTCGATCCGATCTTAGAATCTTGATACTTTTGCCGGTTTGTTTTTCTACTTCATTCTTATATTTCTGGAATTTTCCAAAGGCTTCGGACTTATGTTTCATTAAGAAGACATAACTGTACCTTGAAAAGTCATCAGTAAAAGTAATGAAGTAAGAATAACCACTTCGCGCATGTGTAGATATTGGACCGCACACGTCGCTGTGTACGAGTCCTAAGAGCTCGCTCGCTCTTACTCCGTGTCCAGTAAACGGAGTCTTTGTCATCTTTCCTTTGAGACAGGATTGACAAGTGGCATATGATTGATATTCGAACGGATTCAAATATCCTTCTGTATGTAACTTCGTCAACCTTCTCTCATTGATGTGACCTAGTCTACAATGCCATAAGAAAGTCTGATTTATTTCCGGAGACTTTCTTTTGTGTGTATTCTGGACATTGAAAATCTGTGGTTGGTTTAATACGTATATTCCATTGCTTAATGTACCTGACCCAATCAGAACTTGATTAAGGTGAATGTTTACAACATTACTTACAAACGCAAATTCATAACCTTCTTTAGAAGTCAAAGATACAGAAATGATATTACAAGTTGCGTTGGGTACAAAATAGCAATTACGCAAAACCAAAACGTGTCCATCTGACAACCCCAGGTGATAGTCCCCCACGGCCTTAGCATCCATGTCAGCTCCGTTTGCAACTTTGAGGGTCATGTCGCCTGCCTTCAAAACCCTACGGTTTCTCAACGCCTGCAAAGAATTACAGATATGAGATCCTGATCCAGTATCCAATACCCAGGAAGTAGAGTTTATAGATAGACAGTTTTCAATAACATACACACCTGAAGCCAAAGCCGCAACATGCTTCAGTTCCTGTGTTCTGGCTTTCCACGCCCTGCAATCTCTCTTCCAATGTCCACTCTTGTGACAGTAAAAGCATTCTTCTTTATCCACAAGTTTCCCCGCTACCTTTGTTGCTTTCGCCTTTCCCTTCGTATCCACTTTACTAACACCGCCCCTTGGTTTGGCGGGGGCCTTCTTCTTCTTTCCCTTGGCTTTCGTCCTGGACTTAGAAGAGGAAGATCCTCCTACAAACAAACTGGATGTTTCCCTACCTTCCTGTAGGGTGCCCTATGCACTCCTCAGCATGTTGAGGAGTTCTGAAAGTTCAACTTCTTTTTCTTGTAAGTTGAAATTCAGGATGAACTGGGCGTAAGTGGAAGGAAGGGACTGAAGAATCAAGTCCGTATAGAGATCATTCTCCAATGTGGTCCCAAGGTCCGCGAGCTCCTCAATGAAGCCAATCATCTTAAGCACGTGTTCCGCTACCGATTATCCGACGACCAATCTTGCCGAAAACAACTTCTTCGACATTTCGTATCTTGCGATACGAGATTGCTCTCCATACAGTTCTTTTGTATGGAGAAATATGGATTGGAGGTCCATATTCTCATGCCTCCTCTGATGATCGTTGTCCATAGAGGCAAGCACAAGGCATTTGGCCTTCGCGCTATCTATCCCCCAAGTCTTACGGATTTCCTTATCCGCGACGTTGGAGGTGGGACCTGGGACGGGGGGAGCTTTGGTGGTAAGGAGATACCCCAACTTGTCATAAGTGATTGCCATCTTGAAATTCCTGAGCCAATCTTTGTAGTCTGGCCCTGTCAGTATGTTTTTATCTAGTAGTAACTTAAGTCCAGTCATGATGAATGGTCGCTGCAATTAGGAGAGAGAGAAGAAACACTTTAGCACGATGCTCTTGAAAGTTTAGAGTGGTTTTTAATTTGTCTAAACAGGATGGCTCCCACTGTCTCTCGAATCCCTCCTTAAACCAAAAAGGAAGAATTAGTCAGGATCAATTTCACCGCACAATACTTGCTTAACCGTTCGGCCAGGCTGGTGTCGGTACTTCGAGGGAGGTTTTCCAACGCTTTCACGAAGTTTCTTAATTTAAGAACCACTTTTCCCTGGGGGCGTAGCCCCGCTAACACATTTCTAGACACCTACTAGGTTTATAGCATTGATCGTTTAGTGAGAAATTTCCCGAGGAGTAGCATATACTCACAGTAGGATCGGGATCCAAATATCATTGCGTGGTAAAACTGAAGGAATCCTACCAGAATCATCACACTCCAAATGGTATGCAGCGCTAGCAAGTTTCAATTCTTTTGAAACTCCCGATGTGGATTTTTGCCCCATGCTCTTATGACCATGACTTTGGCCAACAAATCATAAGTCACATGTCAAGTTCTACCCGTCATTCTCCTGGTTAATTTGAACCCACCCGCACCTACCCTTGACTTTGGCCAACAAGGCAGTACGACTGTCCCAAACCAACACATCTATCTATGCTGCACATGAATGCCCAATAGCTACCAATCACTATGCCTTGACTTTGGCCAACAAACATAGCTTGAATACTATTGACCATCCATGTGAAACGACGGAGGGCTACGAATGGTTTTGGCGAAACCGTGAACGTAGTTAACTTGATATAATCGATGGAACGAGATAGCTTTTAAAATGAGTGGTTTAAGCTCCGCGTTTAAAAGTTATTTTGAAAAGAAACCGAGTGGTTTTGAAAGTGTTCCAACGACTTTTACTTGGTTTATTTTTCTTGCATTAGTTCTTTTAATGTGTCCCATCATTTAATCCTACCATTGCAGAAAACAACCAAAATATGACGTACGCTTAAGCCATTCGCATTCACCACGGGGCCCCGTCATCACCCGTTAGGTTACTTAACTAACGACAGAGCGGGGGCTGGGCTAGCGCGACTGCAAAACATAAGCAACGTCTAAATAATATCATACACAGATATATTGCAATGATAGCCATTTCAGATCACAGATGAATACATTGGATATACTAGGAATCCGCAATTTGTACGAGCCTGTAACAAAAAGCGGATTACACGGTCGCGATGAATAGCCAAAACTCCACCCTAGACCCCTACGGGTGCGGCAAACTACCCGCCAAATATCTGAAGTGGAGCAACCTCCCTCAACGACGTGAGTAGGCCACTCGGCACTTCGAGATACCCGGTAGTTTGTGCACCCCACCTTGGGTCTATCCTAGGAGCAAAAACAGTAAAAAGAAATTATACAATGACGGCTACAACCCCGACCCGGTTGTGCGGCCAAAAATAATATTACATCAATTTACATATTACAAGAATTGAAAGATAAACAAAAACTCTCATCTCACAATTCCCCCATGCTATTCATCCGCGACAATCCAACAAATTCATATACACAAACCATCAACATCACAGATCACAGATATGTATAAGCCCCACTAATCGACGTATAGCGATTAGTAGACGTTCAATACATATAAAACATTACAGATATAACCATTAGCCAAAGTCTACAGAAAATCAACAAAAATACGGATTTGTAGCCACCCCAAAAACAAACTTGTTCTCTGGAAAATCTGGGCAGAAACAAACCATCCCAAAAATCCCAAAACACCCCCAAAAACAAACTGCAGGAGAAACGATCCACGGCCGAGTCAAGTCGGCCGCGGATCCGCGGCAGAAGCAAGCTTCTGCCGCGGAACCGCGGCGACTTGGTCGGCTCGTGCGATCGTTTTTCTTGCCTTTTTATATAAAAGCCTGAGCCGATTTTTAAGACATGATTTTTTAATTTTTGAGCAGAAAAAAAATCGGCAGCAACTAGGGTTTTCCGGGGTGTTTTGCGGTTTTTTCGTTCGGTCGATATTCTAAATACTTTGCTAACATGCTAGGGTGTGTTTAGTTAGGCTCTGATACCACTGTAAGTCCACGTTACCTCTCCCGGTTCTTTCGGGGTTGCGGAAATGGTGAAAAACGATTTTTTAGGGTTTGGGTAACATGGACTACAAAAACGGATCTTGGCTAAACTACACACTAGAAACCTAACAAGAGATTTATCTGCTCGGTTAGGGGTTATACCTCACTTGAACTCCTTCTTCTTGAACTCTTTGCAGTGGTTGGATGGTGCTATCCTCGTCGCCTTCTTCCGTCAAAGATGGATCCACCTGAGGGTTCAACCTTGGGCTCTTTTCTCGAACTTTGAGAGAACTAAGGTCTTTGGCTTGCTAGACCTTCAACCCTAGAATGAGTAGAGAGTGGTTTAGAGTATTTTATCTCAAGGAGAGGTTTCTCAACACATGAGAATGGATCTCCTTTGAACTAGAGGAGGAGGAAGAAGAAGAGAGGAGAGAGAATCAATATGATAGAATGAAATGGTTTTTTACAACCATAACAATATCTAGTGAATTATCAAATTAATAAAATTAATCTAAATGAAAAGTTGATGGAAGGTTTGATAAGACTATTATCATTTCACATTAAATGGTTTTGCTAGAATCAAAGAGCATCTTTGATGTGTAATGATGATAGTCAATGTTTCAACCATGGTCAACAAGACAACCTTGGTCAATAAGTCAACAAACCCAACCATGACACAATTTCATTTAATTAATATTATTAATTGATATATCAAAAATTCATTAGGGTTTGGAAAAAGACGACTGTCAACTGTGCATACACACCCGTTCCGAAACCCTAATGAAATTCCTCTTCCTCCGCCTCAATCAACTGTGCATACACACCCGCATTCTTGTTCAGAGGAACATGAATACTATGAGATAAAACTAACCCCAAAACATATGCTAGGATCTGGCTCAAACCAGAGCCCGCTAGTAATATCCGTCCGGACGCCAAACGTGCACAAGTGCGCGGATGAGAACGAACCCTGTCGCAAAACCGTGCGACCTCTACTCTGTTTTGCCCAAAGGCGAATAGCTCTCTGTGTGGGACTCTAAAGACTCGACACTACGCTGGCAGTGGGTTTAACCACAGACCGCAAGCGACACTAGCTGTGCGTAACGGTCCCCAGGTAGATGCCGATAAGAAGACGGACGAGGTGAAACCCATCTGAACTCCTACTAAGTCTGAATGTGACAATCTCCATACAGTCCGGTCTGTTCATCTGATACATCGCATGGCGGGCCTAGGGGGCGGTGAACGCCAGTCCCCTAAAAGCGGTACAAGTCGTGTCGGAGTGAAGCCCAGAACACCCTGAGATAACACTAGAAACCTACCAGTATATCTCGCTTGCCCTGTCCAGGGACTACTCATGTAATGGCTCTCCTAGACACAGCGCGATGTCAACCCCTAATACCGGGAGAGACGAATTCTGTCTAACCGTCACTGCCTCCAAGTGCTTCGGGACTGCACCCAACTACTACCTGTTTGCACGACTCCTTTGAGCCGTGGTAGGATAGTATTCTAAGTACAGTGGGAACACACTCGAGGCGAAGTGACAGCGTCAAGTCAGCGGACTAAGCTGTACTCATGTCACCTGGGAACTGATAACTGACGATAGGTATAGTACCAACCAACAGTTCCCGACGAGTCCTGTCCTGTGTACTCGTAACCCAACGAGCACCCGCATACTATCTCCAGTACGACGTACTGATGGCTGTGGGACAGACCATCTCCCACACTGGGATGAGAAGCGCATACGCTAGTCTACTCCGGAGTATCGATGCCCTCTCTCGATAGTCCTTCGACTAGGGACCTGCATAAGGATGTGCTTATAGATTACCCAGCCCCTACTAGTGTGACTGTCATCACAACGCTGGTAATCAAGCAAAGATCCTAAGGGCTCCACTAATGTGTATAAGTGATATACTAAAATAAACACATGTACACATTGAAGTAGTAACAAACCAAGTAGCATACTACTATATTGAGCAAGATTGTCTATACAACTGTGAATATCCCAAGCTTCCATTAAGTAATATACAGACTAGTATGATACAGTAATGGCCTCTAGGGCATATACACTAACAAATAATATACAAGTGTGACATCAACCTCATCCCGGAAATGCCCCAATAAAAGAATTTTACATGAATGAAAATAAAACCCCCCATCTCACATAAAACCCCCGGCTATTCAGAACACGACGATCCAATATAACATATCACAACAACACATAATATCTCATATCATCAACGTAAGTAAATATGCGCATCCCAATTGTCGTTGACATATAGCAATGAAACTGGCGATGTCACATATTACACGTACGGTCACAGAAAAGAAAGTGTAAAACTACAATATTTGGAATCCACAATCACTTTAGACATCGTAAATCCGAAATATCACATACTTCGCATTTCATGCCTAATTATATGAATTCCACATATTGTATCACATTCCAGATAAATAGACAGTATTAAACTTTCCGAACAGATAATCAAATACCCAAAATTTCCTAAATAGCTCAACACTTGAACGGAGTTCAAATAATCCCAGAAACTTTCACAGTACCGATGATCCAGCCGTAGAAGGGTCAAGCCAACACCTCACGTGTGGCACGCCGTACTGCCCCAAACCCTAAGGTTTAGAGGCAGTTCAAGACGGTCACATAATCGAGTTAAGGTTTGTTGTCTTCTAGAGGGTCCACCGCTTAACTTGTACAATTTTCCGAAAGATTTAAACCCGATAAAAATTCAACACTTGAAAGTTTTACGTGCCGGGAAAAAGTGAGTTAATGATATCCGTTCGAACATTTTAACAGTTTCTAAATAACCGGAAAACAACACAAAATTAAAATTTCCGATCGAATCAACGATTACAAAATAAACCCCAGAACACTCAACACTTGAGTCAGTTTAAAAATACCCAGAAGCAGCAACAAGTACCTACGAATATTACCCTGAAGCCATGTGTCCCAATACCCAAGATCGGCCGCAGAACCGCCGCGGGAAGCAGGTTCCCACCGCGGTTCCGCGGCGACTTCATCGAATTGGGAGCTCGTATTTCATGATAACTCTTAGAATTCCCTGCTGATTTTTTTGAGTATTTTTAATTCAGAAAAATCACATTTTTAAAAAAATATCCAAAGAGGGGTTCATTTCGTAGTTTCGGGGTTCGTTCGGAGTTTTAACTTCGTATACACGTCGCCTAATGCTCTAGCTAGTCTCTAATACCACTGTAGGGTTCCTAGGCACTCTCGTGAAGGTTCATAAGGCATCAAACATGCCCGGATAAAAATTTAGACGTGCCGAACAACCCAAAGCCGGGATCTTTGCTAAATTATTAGGGTTTAACATGCAAAATAACAACTTTATTACTAAGTGTGATGGATTACAACCTTTGTAGTCCGCTCCTTCGCTTCATAAGCTCCGAGTAGAAGTCCCTTCGCCGCGATCCACGATCTCCCGGACTCAAGAGAGGCTCCACGACTCGAACGATCCATGCTAGCTTGTGGTATTCCTTTTCTCCGACGATCTACGTCGAAGTTGCAATAACTCAAGCTCTCTCACTCTAAAGAGGTGAACACCCTAATCTAATGGGCTAGATTAGATGAGGATGATGGAGTAGTATTTATGCTATCTTTTAATATCATAATCTCACATGAAATCATCACAAAAGGAATTTCTAGTAAGCTTTCTCAAAGCTAAAGAGAGAGGAAAAAGATGAATAATGAGATAATTCCTTTTGTCATGAATAATGAAAATGTATATATGAATTAATAATGTAACCATAGTTTAGTATGACAAGGATAACCCTTGTAGAGAATAAACTAGAGCTAGGGTTTGGTTAGGTTAGAAATGAGTCATGGAAAAATATCAACCATAATATCTTAACCAAGACAAAAGAAATTCCTTCTAGAATGTGCAAGAAGGAGCTAACCCTAATCAAACCCTAACCTTGTTTAATCTTCACTAAACATGTTCCATTATTAATCATATCATGTTACTTTAATATATATCATATATATATTATATATTTGTAACAAAAGAAAATAATACAATTAATATATATCGCATATATATCAATGTATTATCCGGTGAGAAAATGAAAGAATAAAGCGAGCCAATATTAGATAATGTAATACAATATATCATATATATTATTATTATACATTAAATCATCGAATCAACACTTGATCCGACAATCCAGCTATATCGAATATAACCGACTAATATATCCTGTACCGACTCATCGAATCAACACTTGATCCGATGAGCCGGTTCATATATAAATATCGCGAGAATATAATACGGTATCTCATATCGCATTATCCTCGGTCCTGCATATATCACATATGTTCCTCTACTCCGTTTTGCCTGAGCCAAGAAACCTCTGTGTAGGACTCTAAAGAATCGTCAATACGCCGGTAGCAGGTGATGATCATATCAAACACCCACAAGCTGCAAGCGGTCAGCTAAACGTAACAACCACCCAGGTATTGAGCGATCAGAAGATCAACAAGCTAGCATGTCCGTTCTCCTGTGAATCCAATCAGTAACACTCTCGTACAGTCCGGTCTCTTCGTCTGATATGTCGCATATCAAGTCTAGGGATGGTATACGTTAGACCCCAGTAACCGATAAGTCGTGTCGATGTGTGGCTCAGAACGAGTCGAGAAACTACTGGTAACACTTACCAGTAAATCTCTATATCAGCCCTGGCCAGGGACTTCCAGTTATAGCCAATCGAACACAGCACAACATCAACTCCGTATACCGGGAGAGACGAATCCCCTCCTATCGCTCATTGCCTCCATGTGATTTGGGACTGTACCCAAAAGCCACCGTTTTGCACGCCCTCTTGGACATGGTAAGGTGGAAATCAAAGCACGGTGGGAATCACACAAGACTCTATGACGATCTCGGGTCTACAGACTACCCTGTACCAGTGTCACCGGAGAACTGCCATCTGACGTGTGGTATATCACCATCTGGGAGTTCTCGGCGAGTCCGTACAGTGTACCCAGTCTCCACTGAGCACCCATACACCATCTCTGATGTCAAATATCGATGGATATGGGATCATCCATCGCCCATCATATGGGTCAAGATGCGTATACGCTAGTCTACTCTGGTGTATCGATGCCCTGTCTCGATATACCCTCGACTAGGAACAGTAATAGGATGTACTCATTGACTACCATGGCCCCACTAGTATGATCTCATCATAGTCCCAGTAGTCAAGTACAGATCCTAAGGGCTTTATCAACATGTAAGAGAAAAACAGTAAACCAATACAAGTCAACATGTTAAGATAAAGTGAAACCAAATAGCATACTATCATGAAGAGCAAGAAAATCCTCTCTATATATATCCAAGCATCCATTATAATATACATCATATGTACAACAATGGCCTCTAGGGCATATACATAACTAACAATTTGGTACTTTTGCTTATAGACGCATGTCCTTTGGGTTATGCAATGCTCCCGCTACATTTCAGCGGTGTATGATGGGGATATTCTCGGACATGGTCGAGAATTTTCTGGAGATTTTCATGGATGATTTCTCGATATTCGGAGATCCTTTTGCTGACTGCCTATCTCATCTTGACGCAGTTCTTACTCGTTGTAAAGAGAAGAACTTAACCTTGAATTGGGAAAAATGTCATGGTCCAGAGGGAATTGTGCTTGGACGTGTTATTTCATGAAAAGGCATTGAGGTTAACAAAGCTAAAATAGATGTCATTCAAAACCTTCCTCATCCCAAATGCGTTAAGGATATACGATCTTTTCTTGGCCATGCAGGCTTTTACAGGAGATTCATTAAGGATTTTAGCAAAATCGCTAGACCTTTAACTCTTCTCTTGGCCAAGGACACAACCTTTCACTTTGACTCGGATTGTGAGGCAGCATTTGACTCACTTAAACACTCTCTTACTACAGCCCCCGTTCTATCATCTCCAGATTGGAACCACCCTTTTGAGCTTATGTGTGATGCATCAGATTTTGCAGTTGGTACAGTCTTCGGACAGCACATTGAAAAGATGCCACACGTGATCTATTATGCAAGTAAGACCCTGAATGATTCTAAGATTAACTATACAACTACTGAGAAAGAACTTTTGGCAGTTGTATTTGCATTAGAAAAATTCAGGCCTTACTTGATTGGCTCACCTATTGTTGTGTACACTGACGACTCCGCCTTGAAACATCTTTTGGCGAAGAAGGATGCTAAAGGTAGGCTAATACGTTGGATTCTTCTATTACAAGAATTTGACCTTGTTATTAAAGATAAGAAAGGATGTGAAAACGTTGTAGCCGACCATCTTTCGCGCATCTCTTCTTCATCCGTGACCCTGCCGATAAATGATTCTTTTCAGGACGAATAACTCTTGAATGTATCAGACGAACCTTTGTTCAGGGATATTGTGAATTATCTTGCTACGGAACTTATTCCCCGTGAATGGTCAAAACTAGATAAACATCGATTTATATCCCAAGTAAAACACTTTTACTGGGATGAACCCTATCTATTTAAGTATTGTCCTGACCAGATCATTCTCAGGTGTGTCCCTAATGATAAATTCAAGAGTGTTCTATCTTTTTGTCATGATCAGGCATGTGGGGGTCATTTCGGTCCTCGAAAGACTGCGGAGAAGGTTTTGCAATGCGGTTTTTATTGGCCGACTTTACTCAAAGATGCATTTGATCATTGCAAAACCTGTGCACAGTGTCAACATAAGGGTAGGATTTCCCGGAGAAATGAGATGCCACAGCAACCTATCTTAGTGGTTGAAATTTTCGACGTTTGGGGTATTGACTTTATGGGTCATTTTCCCAACTTTTTCGGGAATCTGTACATATTGCTTGCGGTTGATTACGTCTCGAAGTGGGTTGAAGCTATTCCTTGTCGCACTAATGACAAAAAGGTTGTCATTAAGTTCTTAGAAGAAAACATCTTTTCGCGATTTGGACACCCTCGCGCTATCATTAGCGATAACGGGACGCATTTCTGCAATAGGTCTTTCGAGACTTTGATGCGGAAATATGCAATCAACCACAAACTTTCCACACCCTATCATCCCCGAACGAGCGGGCAAACTGAGGTTTCAAATAAACAATCAAACAAATTTTGGAGAAAATTGTTTCTAAAAATCGAAAAGATTGGTCAACCAAATTGACGGATACCTTTTGGGCATTCCGAACTGCATATAAAACCGATTTAGGTATGTCTTCTAATAGACTAATGTTTGGTAAGGCATGTCACCTTCCGGTCGAGATTGAGCACAAAGCAATGTGGATCATTAGAGAACTTAACTTTGACTTAAATCAAGCCTGCAACTTTCGGAAGCTGAAATTAAACGAGCTAAGCGAACTCCGTGATGAAGCTTATGATAATGTTGTAATTGTAAAGAACCGGACTAAGGTATTTCACGATAAAAACATTTTGAGAAAAACTTTTACACCTGGTCAACAAGTCCTTCTTTATGATTCACGACTCCATCTTCATGTGGGTAAGCTACGCTCTCGGTGGAAAGGATCTTTTGTTGTATGGTATGTATACCCGCACGGGGCAGTTGAGGTTGAAAATGTTGAAAACGGTGTATTTTTCAAAGTAAATGGACATAGATTAAAACCGTATTTTTCCACTGACCCCATGGAGAAGCTCCTATTTTTACAGGAGCCGCTTTATCTTGATTAAAATTCCTCTGTCTCACCTCCATATCTTGTAAAATACTGTATCATCTTTAGAATGGAGGTGAGTGAAAAGAATAAGTTTGGGGGAGAGTTTCACGATCAAATTTATTGCCCCCGTTAATAAATTTCCTCCCAAGCCTACAGGTTTTTTGTGATCCAGCAGATGACAACAGTGAGGACACTGTTGAAAACAAGTTTGGGGGAGGTTTGTGCTTATTTATGCATCATTTTGCATCATACTTTGCATAAGCACAAAACATTGAAAACATATAAAAAATTTCAAAAATTTCAAAAAGATAAAAATATTTAATATTTAATTTTATAATTAAAGATTAGATAGTGAAAAATTACATCCAAAATGTAGGGTTCCTAGGCACTCTCAAGAGGTCTCACAAGGCATCAACCATGCCAATTTCTAAAAATACGGTGCCGAGAAACCCTAGACTAGATCGTTGGCTAGATGTTTAGGCGATAAAATGAAACTAGTTTACAGCTAAACTAAAAGAACGGATATACAACCTTTGTAGATCCGGTCCTCCACCTCCATGGCTCCGCAATGAAGTCTCCTCGCTGTCCAAGTCGAACCCCGGGCTCTAGCGTCGGCTTCATCGGAGAATGGACGGGCTAGGTCGTCGACGTCGATGCCGAAGATGATCTACGTCGAAGCATCACTAGATCAAGCTCCAACTTCACCAAGTCAAGAAACTTGTGAAGAAAACACACTCTACTACTTGGCAAGAGGTAGAGGATGAAGAAATAGGAAGTGGGTAGACTTTAGAATTGGATTTCTCACTTGATTTCTTCACTTGCCATTGATGTAGCAAGCTTTCTTCATGGAAGAAGAAGATGAAGAAGAAGAAGAAGATATCATAAGTATTATCTAAAATGAATAATAATATGAATACTTATCATATCCTAACCTTGGTTAGGTGTAGAGAATAGACTAGGGTTAAATGGAGTGGTTAGGGTTAAGCATGAGACAAAATGGTCACTTTGGTCAAATGTTCAAGAAGCTTCAACTAGAAAACAAACAAAGCCACCATTTTCCTTTTATGCTTATCATTTTCAAAGTGAATATCTAAATAAGATAAATCAAAAAGAAAACAAAACCCTAACCATTCATATAACCATGGTTTAGTCTTTACACAAACCCAAGTTAGCATGCATCATCAAACATGATACAATCTTGTGTACAAAAGTATATCACATATACAATGTGCACAATCCAAGTGAGAAAATCCATTTAAAGTGAACCAATACTAGTTAATCCAAAGTAATATATCAAATATATAATTATACATTAAATCATTAAATCAACACTTGATTTAACGATCCGGTCATATCGCATATAACCGACTAGTATCTTATGTATCGTCTTATCGAATCAACGCTTGAATCGATAACTAGGTTATATCGCATACAACCAATCGATACATTCATCGCGAGAATGGAATACGGTATCACATACACGCATTATTCTCGGTCCCGCACATATCTCATATGCGCTCCTATTTCGTTTCGCTTGAGCCAGGGAACCTCTGTGTAGGACTCTAAAGACTCGTCAATACGCCGGCAGCAGGTGATGATCATATCAAACACCCACAAGCCGCAAGCGGTCTGCTAAACGTAACGGCCACCCAGGTATTGAGCGATCAGAAGATCGACAAGCAAGCCCGCTCACACTCCAGTGAATCCAACCAGTAACACTACCGTACAGTCCGGTCTCGTCGTCTGATATGTCGCATATCTTGCCTAGGGGTGGTAAACGTCAGACCCCAATAGCTCGATAAGTCGTGTCGATATGAGGTCTATAACAATTCGAGAAACTACTGGTAACACTTACCAGTAAATCTCAACAACCCTGGCCAGGGATTTCCTGTTATAGCCAATCGAACACAGCGCAACATCAACTCCCTATACCGGGAGAGACGAATCCCCTCCTATCGCTCATTGCCTCCATGTGATTCGGGACTGTACCGAAAAACCACCATTTTGAACGCCCTCTTGGACGTGGTAAGGTGGAAATCAAAGCACAGTGGGAACCACACAAGACTCTATGACGATCTCGGGTCAACAGACTACTCTGTACCAGTGTCACCAGAGAACTGCCATCTGACGTAAGGTATAATACCATCTGGGAGTTCTCGGCGAGTCCGTCCAGTGTACCCAGTCTCTACTGAGCACCCGTATATCATCTCCGATGTCAAACACCAATGGATATGGGATCATCCATCGCCCATCTGTATGGGTCGAAAAGGTACACGCTAGTCTACTCTGGTATATCGATGCCCCGTCTCGATACACCCACGACTAGGGACTATGAAAGATGTACTTATGGACTACCATGTCCCCACTAGTATGATCCGCATCATAGTCCAGGAAGTCAAGTACACATCCTAAGGGCTTTACCAACATGCAACAGAGAGACAATCAGTATACACGTTAAGGTAAAGATCAACCAGATAGCATACTATCATGTCGAGCAAGAAAGTCCTCCCTATATATGTCCCAGCATCCACTACAATATACATCCAATGTACAGTATTGGCCTCTAGGGCATACATATAACTAACAATCTCCCACTTGCACTAAGGCCATCTGATAGCAGTGGTTGTAGTATCTCATACTCAACCATCCCATAAAAGTCTCTCTCTAGGAATAGGCCTTCGCGAGTGGATCCGCCGTGTTGTCCTCTGAGTCTACTCTCCTGACCTCGATCCCCTGGAGATCAACCATCTCCATGATCTGGTGATACTGCCTTAGAATATGTCTGGATCACTGATGGGACGTGTGTTCCTTGGCATAAGCCACAACTCCATTGTCTCACAATGGTAGGAACGTAGTTCATCTCATGAACAAATATACATCCAGACTGCCTCTTTGGTAGCATCTTAAGTAGCGATGTATCCAGCCTTTATCGTCTAGTGTGCCACGGTATCTAGCTTGGAACTCTTCCAACATACCGTCCCTTCACTGAGGGTAAAGACAATGCCTGTGACTGACATTCAGTCGTCTTTATCACCCTGGAACCCTTCCAGTGATTCTCCCCAGGATCAACTGATACCAACTCACTACAACTAGTGAGTATCCTAACATCCAATTAGATCTATCTCATAGATCCGAAATCCAGGATTTAGTAGGTATCAATTTGATCCTATATGGAGAATCATTGTGATAAGCGGAGATTGATCGAGCGTAGCATAAGAAACTCCTTTCTTATCAAGAGTGTGTCATCCACGTACTCTACGAGGATCACCACCATACTCCCTACTACCTTTTTGTTTATACAAGGTTCATCTACCATTTTGATGATGTCAAACTGTTTGACTAACTCATCAAAACAGATGTTCCATCTCCGCGATGCCTGCTTTATCAGATAAAGCATCTTGCTCACGTTTCCGCTGCTCGCACTGTCTACGAGGCCCTCTGGCTGTGTACTTATAGACACACTCTTCTAAAACATCATTTAGAAAAGGAGTCATGGCACCCAACCGCCAGATATCGTAGTCATAGTATGTAGCCGTGACAAGTAGGATCTGGATGGACTTAAGCATAGGTACTGGAAAAGGTTTCATCATTATCCACGCCTGGTCAATGACGAAAACCTTTAACAAGTCTAGCTTTGAAAGTCTCAACTTTTCCATTTACACCAAGTAATCTTCTCAAGATATACTTGCTCCTGATGGGGATTTAACCCTTCAGATATAGCAACCAAAGTCCATACTTTGTTGGTGTATAAGGATTCCATCTCAGATCGCTAAGCATCCAGCCATTCTTACAGAGTCTCACTCCCGATGGCCAGCTCGAAACTAGTTGGGTCATCATCTCATGATGCAATCCTCGCTCCCACTGTAATAGAGAAACAGAAGTATCTCTCAGGTGGGTGAGGAACCCTACTAGATCGGTGGAGAGGCTGAGGTTCGTTGGAATCTACTGAATCCTTTGGTTGTACCAAATCATTTGCTGTCATTTGTATAGCTGGAACCTTTCCAGTTGTACTTAACAGACCTTGCCTCGAGCTTGTCCGGATTTTGCTTTTAGACATTGGCCGGACAACCCCAAATCTTAACTGACTTAAGAGATGGGCTCTTCCCTTTCCATATCACATATGAAGTGGTAGGCTACTGATTTGATCGGGACCCTATTCAATAGGTATGCAGCTTCTCAAGCGCATAACTCCCATAAGGAAATAGGTAACTCAGTAGTACTCATCATAGAGCACACCTTATCATATAGGGTGCGATTGCTCCGCCCCGATATACCATCGTGCTATGGTGTATACGGAGGAGTAATGCTGAGAGAGAATCTCATTCTCCTTTAGAATAGTCCAGGAATTCCATGCACAAGTATTCTCCTCCCTGATCTCATCATAGGACATAATACTTATACCCGTATTTTGGTTCTCTACATCTAACTTATATTCTGTGAATATCTCAAAAGATTCGGACTTGTGTTTCAACAGGAACATAGGTCTGAATCTCGAAAGATCATCAGAGAATGTAATGAAGTATAAAGAACCAGTCCTGGCATGTGTAGACAGGAGACCTTACATACATCATCATGTATCAGTCCCAAGAGTTCACTAACTCTTTCTCTGTTTCCAATAAACAGAGCTATGGTCATCTTATCTTTGTGACATGACTGGCGAGTTTCACAAGATGTAAATTCAAACTGATTTAAATATGCATCTATATGTAACTCTAGCTAGTCGGGTCACATTGATCTGACCTAGTCTACAATACCTCAAGAAGAATTCGTTCATTTCTGAACTCTTCCTCTTGTGTGTGTTCTATATACTGAGAACTGTAGTTTGATTTAGAACATCAATGCTTTTAGATAACGTGCCTGAACCGATCAACTTTTGATATAGGAAATGTTCAAAACATTATCCAACAATACAAAATTTTATCACTTCTTTACTGATAAAGAGACTGATATGATTTTGTATATCAGGTTCGGTATCTAATAACATTCGTTCAGAATCAATGTATTCTGGTAATACAGGGTGACAGTGACCGACAGACTTGGCTGCAACTCTTGCCCCGTTTTCTGCCTCATGAAACTTATCACCCGTTCTCAGTTCTTTACCTATCTGTAGCCCATGTAACAGATTACATATCTGGGATCCTGATCCGGTATCATATACCCAGGACGTAAAGGACATTGAGAAACAGTTCTGTATAATGAACACACCCGAAGATGATGCATCAGCATGCACTCTCTTCGTTTGGGCGGCACGGGAATTCTGGTATTCCCCAATATCCTGCTCTGTCTTATAACAATTATAAGTTGGAGCGGGACCAACGTTCCCCAGCTCAGTATAACAAGCGGGTTCGGTCAATAATCCGTATTATTATCTTGATTAAGGCGTGACATGGTCGCTACCAGGAGAGAGAAAGAAGAAAACACTCAGCGTGCGCTCTTGCAAGAAAAGATTGGTTATTATTTTATCTAATCAAGATGGCTCCCACTGCTTTTTATCAAATCTTCCTTCAAACCCTAAAAGGAAAGACTAGCCGGGATTAATTACACACTACAAGTTCGCCAATCTTTCAGCCAGGCCAGTGTCGGTACTTTGAGGGAGGTCCCCCATGCTTTCTGTAACACCCGAGCCCAATGCTACTATTTTCTGTTATTGGTTGAGCATTAGATATTACTCATTTCATTTATCTTGCTTATTTGGGTCTTACTGTAAAATTTTATCTGGCTAAGTCTTTCTGCATATAACAAATTTTAGCATCTAAAATAAAATTAAAAAATATTCATCTTGGCCTACTTGACATCCTTAGCCTCGTGGTAGCGTCCGTGCAGTGTGTTCTCGTCCCGTTCAGTGAAACGGGCGAGTTTGGATGGCTACGTGCACGTGCGTGTGTCCGTTTTGAGAGCATGCTTTTTAATCATAAAACATTTCATTTTAAAATTTGGAACCCGCTTAAAATCCTATTATTTGAATTTCGAATTTTTGGACCCAACCCGGGCGCAATTTGGAAATATTTCATTTGGCGCCAAAATCCTAAATTTTAATATTATTAAAACCTTCGCATATATTTTTCTAACTAACCTGATATCTTACTGTTCATTACCTATCTTTTAAATCTTTAAGTTAACCATATAATATTTTTACAATCTTTTATATCCTTCTTAATTTATTCTCTCAGCCAATCACAACCTCCCCTTTAACCCCGCGGGCCCCACTTTCTATCTCTCTCTCCACTTTTTCCTCTCTCTCCCTCTCCCTCATATATTCTCTCGTACTTCTCTTTATCATTTTTCTCTTCTTGCTTCATGTCTCGTTTCTCATTTCTTTTAACTGTTCTTTTGTTGCCGAAATTCCGTCGTGCCGGTGACGTTTCTCGACGTTCCAGCGAGATACCCCGACCCGTGTGGTTCCTTTGTTCGTCGTTTGGGTTCATTCCGTGAACCGTGCGCCGTCGCGAGTTTTCCCCGCCGACGGTTAACGTTCCGTTTTCCCGATTCGCGACCCATCGAGGCAAGTTAATCTTGCTACATGCTATATACTTTTATAATCTTCATTTTATAATGTTATACATTTGAAAATCTTGTAGTTTACATATGAAATGTCGTTGAAAAATCGGATATGACAAATCTGAAATTTACTGTACACCTTATCTTATAAAATTCATTATAAATCATAGAAAAATCATTAGTATACGTTCTTTAGTTCGTTACGAAGCTAATTCAGAATACTATAACTCTATGAAATATTTACTTGCAAAATAAATTGTTTAATTAACGTAAAATGCAAATGAACACGTCTCTAAACTGCTGTCCAGGGAAATTCCAGCAGCAAACTTTCAACTTTGAATATTCATAACTTTTTGTAGGGATAACCTGAGATGCTTATACTTATAAAACTGAAAACTTTATTGAATTATCTTTGTTTTGGTATAAGATACGTCTCTTTTGGAGAACGTTTGTTATTTTTAAGCTATTTTACAAATTATGGTGACGCTGAATTTCTGAACGGAACCTTCTTGTGCATGGTTAATCAGTACATCTTTTATAGTTACTAATCGCTTCGAATATGCTATCCATATTAATATTATTATATCAATATTTATATCACATATTGTTTAGTTGTACATCCCACATTACCATTTTACAGTTTTATAACTTTTCGGATACCCGTTTGCATCTATCGCATTTAAGATACATATAATTGCAAGCATAGATCACACTATTACATAATAATGTGATATTAACACTCCATGTTTAATAAATTGCATCCTAATTAATATTGGAACTATAAATGTAACCCTAATCGATAACTGTGCATCCATATCCTTGAAATTATATTTATTTACATATCATATTACATGTTCCAGTTTATTGTTCTGATAGTACTCATGCTTGTTTATTTATACATATACTTATGATAGTTTGATTATGAGCACCCACATGACATCTTGTGCTTCCTGACATGACCTGTTACACTTCCTACTTGACATGACATGGTACCGTACACTCTTGACATGACATGACACCCTATACATATCGACTCAACCTGTTAAAACGTGACCTGACCGGTTACCTGATTTCATGCCTAATGCCGACAAACCTGACCATTCCTGCTGTCTATCCAGACAGACCTACTTTTACTTGATTTTCTGTCGGCATTAGTCCTTGACTACTGAATACCTGACCTGACATACATAACTTGGGGGTATGGGGAAATCAAAGATGAACCTGACTTGTAACTCGACAGTTCACTACCGTTCGAGTGTACACATTCCTATTCTGTGCCCAGCGGCATGTCTCGGTTTCGGCCGAGAAGATTGTGGCCGTGATCCCGGGTATGTACGGGGTAATACCGAGTGTACACTTTCCTATTCTGTGCCTAACGGCATGTCTCGGTTTCGGCCGAGAATACTGTGGCCGTGATCCCGGGTATGTACGGGGTAATACCGAGTGTACACTTTCCTATTCTGTGCCTAACGGCATGTCTCGGTTTCGGCCGAGAATATTGTGGCCGTAATCCCGGGTATGTACGGGGTAATACCGAGTGTACACTTTCTTATTCTGTGCCTAACGGCATGTCTCGGCTGCAGCCGAGAATATTGTGGCCGTGGTCCCGGGTATGTACGGGATACTATTGGGTTACATCGACGATTCATCAATTGGTTTCAAAGACTATAGAGTAGAAACCTGATAGGACAATTCAGTCACCATTGCACTTTATCCTGCTCTGTTATTGTACTGCTTTATTCATGTTCATACCTGCACTGCTTATTACCATGTTTACATTATATACTTGATGTCTTGACGCGCTGACGTCTGGGTTTTGCATGGCCCAGATTCCGTACCACTGTCGACGACCGAGCTAGAGTACTTCAGCCAGCAGGCTGATTCGAGTTCTATAGTGGTCAGTTCATTTATTGCATTTTATTCCCAGGTGTGATCCCGCATTACGAGACGTACCCTTCTATTATTGTATTGGATCATTAGCTTCCGCACTTACTGTTTATTGATTCCTGTTATTATGGATTTGGACATGTGTTAGATTAGTATTTTATCTTGTTCTTGATATCCTTACAACCGTAATGTGACTGTGGATGGATGCTTCCTACCCACAGGTAGCATGGTTGGCTATGTCACGTGCCCAATCTTGCGTACTCTAGGAAGCGGGGCGTGACATGGTTCTTTTGGTATCAGAGCCATAGGTTAGTCGGGTTGATTCTTTTGTAGTTGGGTATTGTACCCAATACACGAATCAGAATGCCCGTGTTTAGGAAACATGTCCAGCCACATTGACCGTTTTACCATTCTTGAATCACATTCTTCCTGATTATATCTTTTACGACGTGCAAACTTACTTTGCGTGTCGACTCGGAAACCTGATTTCTTGTTATCCCTAGAACTTGGGCGACTTGGGTGGAGTTAAGTAATTGCGGCTATGATACCGCGGCATAGCTACAATGCAGCACTCTATTTAAGTATCTTGGAGTTCTAGCCTTGATCCACATTCAGAATCTATCATTATGCTAATGTTGGGTGTTTTGAGTTCAGGATTATGACAGGTAAGAAGTTGAAGACGTACCAGAGGCGTGTGAACGAAGCCGCCATGCTTGGAGTGATAAGAGGAATGCTGGAAATCAAAGAAACAGCCCGAGCTGATCCAGCAGCAAGCGGACTCGTTTCAGGAAGGTTTGCAGATCGTTCAGCAGTCTGCGAACAAGATTGGAACTAGACCAGTTGACCGAGGAGGGACCGTGGCAGAGTTCAGACGTGTGGGTCCTACTACTTTCACTGGTTTGGAGGAGCCGTGCCAGCCGAGCTGGGGCTAGTCAGCACGGAGAATTTGCTGATTGCGGCACAGATTCCAGAGGACAAAGGAGTTGATGTGGTGCGCATTCAACTAGTGGATTACGCCGAGAGTGGTGGCTTGTGGAGGAGAACCGTTTGCCCAAGCCAAGCAGTTGGGCGGATTTCTCTAAGAGTTTCCTGGAGAAGTTCTTTCCGCGGACTGCACGGGAGGAAATGGAAGAGAAATTTATTGGGCTGAGGCGGAATGGAGCAACCGTGGACGTGCATGCAGCAGAATGGACGAGACTCAGTAGTCTTGCTGGACCTTTCGTGGCCAACAATGTAGACAGCGGTTGCGGTAAGGAAGCAGTTCTGTCGGGCCAGTCGAGTTTAGGGCTAGGCCGACAAACAGTGTTCTTGCAGCTATGGAAGTTGATAGTAATGAAGAGCCGGCAGTTGTTCGCGATTTTATGGACGTATTTGAAGATATATCGGGCTTACCGCCGAAGCGAGATGTGGAGTTCGCGATTGACCTTATTCCTGGTGCAGCGCCAGTATCAAAATCTTATTATCCGATGGCACCGGTGGAATTGGAAGAAGTTAAGAAACAAGTGGGTGAATTACTCGAGAAGGGATGGGTTCGAAGCAGCAACTCACCGTGGGGAGCTCCAGTTCTTTTAGTAAAGAAGAAGGATGGCACGAGAAGGATGTGCATTGATTATCGAGAATTGAACCGGATGACTATTAAGAACAAGTACCCGATCCCTCGCATAGGAGAACTTTTGAGCAGCTCAGTGGCGCGAGGGTATTCTCGAAACTGAATTTGCGATCAGGATATCATCAGGTCCGAGTAAAAGCAGAAGACATTTGCAAGACGGCGTTTCGAACTCGATATGGACATTTCGAGTATCTAGTGATGCCCTTCGGAGTGACTAATGCGCCAGCAATATTTATGGATTTGATGAACAGGATCTTTTCACCGTTCTTGGACCAGTTTATTGTGGTATTCATTGACGACATTCTGGTGTACTCGAAGAGTCCGGAGGAGCATGCTGAGCATTTAAGGATCGCACTGCAGACGCTGAGACAAGAGAAGTTATCTGCGAAAATGAGTAAGTGTGAATTCTGGCTGGAAGAAGTGAAGTTTCTGGGGCATGTCGTGTCGGGCGATGGAATCGCCGTCGATCCCGAAAGGATTTCAGCAGTTCGAGATTGGCCTATTCCAAAGAATGTTGCGGAGATAAGAAGTTTCCTTGGACTCGCCGGTTACTACAGAAGATTTGTGGAGAACTTCGCGCGTTTAGCTGAGCCGTTAACCAAGCTTACGCGTAAGGAGGTACCGTTTGTTTGGACGGATGGATGTGCTTTAGCCTTCAAGACGTTGAAGCAGAAGTTGATAACCGCCCCGATCCTGACCGTACCGGATGATTCAGGAGGACTGGTGATTCACAGCGACGCATCTGGAAAATGATTGGGATGTGTTTTAATGCAGAATGGGAAAGTCGTCGCTTACGCATCGAGACAACTGAAGACTCATGAGAAGAATTATCCGACTCATGACTTAGAGCTTGCAGCCGTGATCTTCGCCCTGAAGATTTGGAGACACTACCTTTTGGGCGAGAGAGTCGAAGTCTTTACGGATCACAAGAGTTTGAAATATGTGTTCACTCAGAAAGAGTTGAACATGAGGCAACGCAGATGGTTGGAGCTGATGGCCGACTACGACCTTGATCTTAAGTACCATCCGGGAAAAGTTAACGTCGTGCCAGATGCGCTAAGTCGGTTACCAGCAATTCAGATATTGACTGCACAGAGAGAGATCATTGCGGATTTTCGGAGATTTGACTTGGAGGTTGTGCTACCACATGCTACAGGACAGTTGATGCAGTTGCAAGTACAGTCGTCCTTAGTTGAGAAGATTAAAGCGACACAATCGCAGGATCCTAGACTGCAAAGGTTTCGAGAGCAGGTTGAAGCCGGACTACGAACCGATTTACTGATCCACGAAGACGGTTCGTTGAGATATGGTAGTCGTGTGTGTGTGCCAAAAGGAGATGTGCGTGAAGAGCTCATGAAGGAGGCACACAGTTCAGCTTACTCTGTACATCCAGGAGGGACAAAGATGTACCGAGATTTTCGACAGCACTTCTGGTGGGAAGGTATGAAACGGGAAATTGCTCGCTTCGTGGCTAAGTGCTTGGTGTGTCAGCAAGTCAAGGCTGAACACCAACGGGTTGCTGGTTTGTTGCAACCACTTCCGATTCCTCAGTGGAAGTAGGAACTTATAACCATGGATTTCGTGACGGCTTTACCGCGGAGTCCAAAGGGCAACAATGCTGTATGGGTGATTGTCGATCGGTTGACCAAGGCAGCTCACTTTATTCCTTTTCGGGTTGGTCAATCGACAGAGACTTTGGCAGAGCGATACATGCAGGAGATTGTCAGATTGCATGGAGTGCCGGTAAGCATCGTGTCCGATCGGGACACTCGATTCTTGTCGCACTTTTGGAGGAGTTTACAAGAAAGTTTGGGGACTCGATTGAAGTTCAGCACGGCTTATCATCCTCAGACTGATGGACAATCGGAGAGAACGACCCAGACCCTTGAAGATATGTTGAGGGCTTGCATGTTGGACTTCAAAGGTTCTTGGGAAGATCATCTACACCTGGTGGAGTTTTCGTACAACAATAGCTTCCAAGCAACTTTTCAGATGGCTCCGTTTGAAGCACTGTATGGTCGTAAGTGCCGTTCACCTGTTTGTTGGGATGATGTTGGTGAACGAAGGTTACTAGGACCAGATTTGGTGGTACAGACAGTCGAGAAGGTGAATACAATCAGGAAGCATATGAAGGCAGCTCAAGGCAGACAGAAAAGTTGGGCCGACACGTCAAGAAGACCTCTAGAGTTCGCCGTGGGTGATTTGGTATTCCTGAAGATATCACCGACTAGAAGGGTGATTCGCTTTGGGAGTCGGGGAAAGCTTAGCCCTCGATTCGTTGGACCTTTCGAGATATTGGAGCGTGTTGGAGAGGTAGCGTACCATTTGGCGTTACCACAGTCCTTGGCAGGAGTGCACGATGTGTTTCATGTATCTCAACTACGGAGGTATGTTCGAGATGAAACCCAAGTATTGGATCATTCGGAGTTGACTGTACGGGAGGACCTAACTTTTGAAGAGCGACCAGTTGAAATCAAGGATCGGAGAGAAAAGGTTCTTAAGAACAAGGTTATCCCCCTTGTGCTCGTTTCTTGGGGTAATCGATCGCATGGAGAGTCCATGTGGGAGCGAGAAGACGAGATCCGACAGAAGTATCCTCACCTTTTCCTGTAGTCTTCTATCTTGTATTCTTGGAATTTCGAGGACGAAATTCTTTTGTAGTTGGGTATAATGTAACACCCGAGTCCAATGCTACTATTTTCTGTTATTGGTTGAGCATTAGATATTACTCATTTCATTTATCTTGCTTATTTGGGTCTTACTGTAAAATTTTATCTGGCTAAGTCTTTCTGCATATAACAAATTTTAGCATCTAAAATAAAATTAAAAAATATTCATCTTGGCCTACTTGACATCCTTAGCCTCGTGGTAGCGTCCGTGCAGTGTGTTCTCGTCCCGTTCAGTGAAACGGGCGAGTTTGGATGGCTACGTGCACGTGCGTGTGTCCGTTCTGAGAGCATGCTTTTTAATCATAAAACATTTCATTTTAAAATTTGGAACCCGCTTAAAATCCTATTATTTGAATTTCGAATTTTTGGACCCAACCCGGGCGCAATTTGGAAATGTTTCATTTGGTGCCAAAATCCTAAATTTTAATATTATTAAAACCTTCGCATATATTTTTCTAACTAACCTGATATCTTACTGTTCATTATCTATCTTTTAAATCTTTAAGTTAACCATATAATATTTTTACAATCTTTTATATCCTACTTAATTTATTCTCTCAGCCAATCACAACCTCCCCTTTAACCCCGCGGGCCCCACTTTCTCTCTCTCTCTCTCCACTTTTTCCTCTCTCTCCCTCTCCCTCATATATTCTCTCGTACTTCTCTTTATCATTTTTCTCTTCTTGCTTCATGTCTCGTTTCTCATTTCTTTTAACTGTTCTTTTGTTGCCGGAATTCCGTCGTGCCGGTGACGTTTCTCGACGTTCCAGCGAGATACCCCGACCCGTGTGGTTCCTTTGTTCGTCGTTTGGGTTCATTCCGTGAACCGTGCGCCGTCGCGAGTTTTCCCCGCCGACGGTTAACGTTCCGTTTTCCCGATTCGCGACCCATCGAGGCAAGTTAATCTTGCTACATGCTATATACTTTTATAATCTTCATTTTATAATGTTATACATTTGAAAATCTTATAGTTTACATATGAAATGTCGTTGAAAAATCGGATATGACAAATCTGAAATTTACTGTACACCTTATCTTATAAAATTCATTATAAATCATAGAAAAATCATTACTATACGTTCTTTAGTTCGTTACGAAGCTAATTCAGAATAATATAACTCTATGAAATATTTACTTGCAAAATAAATTGTTTAATTAACGTAAAATGCAAATGAACACGTCTCTAAACTGCTGTCCAGGGAAATTCCAGCAGCAAACTTTCAACTTTGAATATTCATAACTTTTTGTAGGGATAACCTGAGATGCTTATATTTATAAAACTGAAAACCTTATTGAATTATCTTTGTTTTGGTATAAGATACGTCTATTTTGGAGAACGTTTGTTATTTTTAAGCTATTTTACAAATTAGGGTGACGCTGAATTTCTGAACGGAACCTTCTTGTGCATGGTTAATCAGTACATCTTTTATAGTTACTAATCGCTTCGAATATGCTATCCATATTAATATTATTATATCAATATTTATATCACATATTGTTTAGTTGTACATCCCACATTACCATTTTACAGTTTTATAACTTTTCGGATACCCGTTTGCATCTATCGCATTTAAGATACATATAATTGCAAGCATAGATCACACTATTACGTAATAATGTGATATTAACACTCCATGTTTAATAAATTGCATCCTAATTAATATTGGAACTATAAATGTAACCCTAATCGATAACTGTGCATCCATATCCTTGAAATTATATTTATTTACATATCATATTACATGTTCCAGTTTATTGTTCTGATAGTACTCATGCTTGTTTATTTATACATATACTTATGATAGTTTGATTATGAGCACCCACATGACATCTTGTGCTTCCTGACATGACCTGTTACACTTCCTACTTGACATGACATGGTACCGTACACTCTTGACATGACATGACACCCTATACATATCGACTCAACCTGTTAAAACGTGACCTGACCGGTTACCTGATTTCATGCCTAATGCCGACAAACCTGACCATTCCTGCTGTCTATCCAGACAGACCTACTTTTACTTGATTTTCTGTCGGCATTAGTCCTTGACTACTGAATACCTGACCTGACATACATAACTTGGGGGTATGGGGAAATCAAAGATGAACCTGACTTGTAACTCGACAGTTCACTACCGTTCGAGTGTACACATTCCTATTCTGTGCCCAGCGGCATGTCTCGGTTTCGGCCGAGAATATTGTGGCCGTGATCCCGGGTATGTACGGGGTAATACCGAGTGTACACTTTCCTATTCTGTGCCTAACGGCATGTCTCGGTTTCGGCCGAGAATACTGTGGCCGTGATCCCGGGTATGTACGGGGTAATACCGAGTGTACACTTTCCTATTCTGTGCCTAACGGCATGTCTCAGTTTCGGCCGAGAATATTGTGGCCGTGATCCCGGGTATGTACGGGGTAATACCGAGTGTACACTTTCCTATTCTGTGCCTAACGGCATGTCTCGGCTGCAGCCGAGAATATTGTGGCCGTGGTCCCGGGTATGTACGGGATACTATTGGGTTACATCGACGATTCATCAATTGGTTTCAAAGACTATAGAGTAGAAACCTGATAGGACAGTTCAGTCACCATTGCACTTTATCCTGCTCTGTTATTGTACTGCTTTATTCATGTTCATACCTGCACTGCTTATTACCATGTTTACATTATATACTTGATGTCTTGACGCGCTGACGTCTGGGTTTTGCATGGCCCAGATTCCGTACCACTGTCGACGACCGAGCTGGAGTACTTCAGCCAGCAGGCTGATTCGAGTTCTATAGTGGTCAGTTCATTTATTGCATTTTATTCCCAGGTGTGATCCCGTATTACGGGACGTACCCTTCTATTATTGTATTGGATCATTAGCTTCCGCACTTACTGTTTATTGATTCCTGTTATTATGGATTTGGACATGTGTTAGATTAGTATTTTATCTTGTTCTTGATATCCTTACAACCGTAATGTGACTGTGGATGGATGCTTCCTATCCACAGGTAGCATGGTTGGCTATGTCACGTGCCTAATCTTGCGTACTCTGGGAAGCGGGGCGTGACACTTTCGCACGAACCTAATTAATGTAAACCTCGTTTTCCCAGAGGCGTAACCTCGTTAACACCTTTCTAGACACCTACTTGATCGGCTAATTGTAATGTATAAAACTCTCCCAGGAGTAACAATTACTCGCAGCGGGTATCGGGATCCAACTATCTCATAGAAGGTATGCAATCTCATTGCAAATTTCAACACTTGAAATTCCCGATAATGTTTTGCCCCTAGCGTCCTATAACCTTGACGCAGGCCAACAAACCATAGTCCGCTAGTCAAGTTCAACCCGTCATTTCCTGATTGAATTAAACCCACCCACACGACCCTTGACGCAGGCCAACAAAGTCGCACGACTGCCCTAATCCAATCTACATCATATGCATAAGCAGATAAATACTAGTTAGCTACCGCACACTACGCCTTGACGCAGGCCAACAAACGTAGCACGAATACTAACTACCACTTATCTGAAATGACGGAGGGCTACGACAGGTTTTTCTGAAACCTATTGCGTAATGAACTTGATATCGTTGTAGAATCAAATGAATTTTGAAATGGAGTGTTTTTGAGGCTTTTCTAGTTTTGCTAAAGGAGTCACTCCCGGTGAAGGGATCGTCGGTCCTTTCCTCGTCGAATGAGGTGCAGGATATATCATATATATCACTGTGCAAAGCAAAAACTCTAAAAAGCAATCAAAATACAAACCGAGTGTGTAGCATCTGCCAGTTATTGCTAAAGGAGTCACTCCCGGTGAAGGGATCTCGGTCCTTTCCTTATCGAATAAGGTGCAGCATATATCATATATACCGCTGTGCAAAGCAAGAACTGTAGCTACCTGTTTTATTTTAAAATTCGATTCTACAACATCTTTAGGTTTCTTTTATTTCATTAATCATATTAATGAAGTCCCATCATTTAAGTACCTAAACATCACAGATAAATACTGTTAGTTGTATGTATGCCCTAGAGGCCAGTATTGTACAGATGTTGTATATTATATTGGATGCTTGGACATATATAGAGATGACTTTCTTGCTCGATATGATAGTATGCTATCTGGTTACTCTTTATCTTAACATGTACACTAGTCTCTTTATACTGTCTTGTAGTTACATGTTGGTAAAGCCCTTAGGATGTGTACTTGACTACCTGGACTATGATGCAGATCATACTAGTGGGGACATGGTAGTCCATAAGTACATCCTTCAAGGTCCCTAGTCGTGGGTGTATCGAGACAGGGCATCGATATACCAGAGTAGACTAGCGTATACGCTTCTCGACCCATGTGATGGGCGATGGATGATCCCATATCCATTGGTGTTTGACATCAGAGATGGTATACGGGTGCTCAGTGGAGACTGGGTACACTGGACGGACTCGCCGAGAACTCCCAGATGGTATTATACCTCACGTCAGATGGCAGTTCTCAGGTGACACTTGTATAGGTTAGTCTGTAGACCCGAGATCGTCATAGAGTCTTGTGTGATTCCCACTGTGCTTTGATCTCCACCTTACCACGTCTATGAGGGCGTGCAAAACGGTGGTCTTTGGGTACAGTCCCGAGTCACATGGAGGCAATGAGCGATAGGAGGGGTTTCGTCTCTCCCGGTATTGGGGGTTGATGTTGCGCTGTGCTCGATTGGCCGTAACAGGGAAGTCCCTGGCCAGGGCTGATCAGAGATTTGCTGGTAAGTGTTACCAGTAGTTTCTCGACCCGTTACGAGCCTCACATCGGCACGACTTATCGGGTTATTGGGGTCTGACGTTTACCACCCCTAGACTTGATATGCGACATATCAGACGAAGAGACCGGACTGTATGGTAAGTGTTACTAGTCGGATTCGCAGGAGTGTGAGCGGGCTAGCTCGTCGATCTTCTGTTCGCTCAATACCCGGGTGGCCGTTACGTTTAGCAGACCGCTTGCGGCTTGTGGATGCTTGATATGATCATCATCTGCTACCGGCGTATTGACGAGTCTTTAGAGTCCTACACAGAGGTTTCCTGGTTCAAGCGAAACGAAATAGGAGCACATATGAGATATGTGCAGGACCGAGAATAATGCGTGTATGTGATACCGCATTTCATTCTCGCGATAAATGTTTCGATTGGTTATATTCGATATGACCTAGTTATCGAATCATTGATTCGATAAATCGATACATTGCATACTAGTCGGTTATGTGCGACATGACCGGATCATTGAATCAAATGTTGATTTAATGATTTAATGTATAATTATATATTTGATATATTACTTTGCATTAACTAGTATTGGTTCACTTTAAACGGATTTTTCTCACTTGGATTGCACATTGTATATGTGATATACTTTTGTGCACTTTTTGTATCATGTTTGATGATACTTGATCATATGGTTAAGTGAATAGAATTAAACCATGGTTATTATGATAATTAGGGTTTTGCATATTTATTTATTTATTTTTTTTTTTCATTTGTTTATTTGGAAATGATTTATAAAGGATGGTGGCTTTCTTTGTCATTTAGTTGAAGCTTCATGAAGCTTTGACTTCTTATCCTTTCTTATCTTCATGCTTAACCCTAACCCATCCATTAACCATGGTATATTCTCTACACTTAACCCTAGTATGAATTATGATAAGTATTGCTTTTTCTTTTTATTTTAAAAAGACTTATCATAATACATGATCATCTTCTTCATCTTCTTCTTCTTCTTCAAGCTTGCTACTCCAATGGCAACTTGAGTATTAGTGAGAGAAATCCAAATCTAAAGAGAACCCACCTCCTATTTCTTCACCCTCTACCACTTGCCAAGTTGTTTTGGGTGTTTACTTCACAAGTTTCACAAGTTTGTGAAGTCGGAGCTTGAACTTGCGATGCCTCGACGTAGATCGTCTTTGACACGAAGCCGGCGACCTAGCTCACCCGTTTCTTCGACGAAGCCGACGCTTGAGCCCGGGGTTCAACATGGACAGCGAGGTGACTTCGTTGCGGAGCCATGGAGGTGGATATCCGGATCTACAAAGGTTGTTATTTCCATATCCAAGTAGTTAAGTGTTAACTAGTTTACTTTTCGCCTAAAATTCTAGCAACGATCCGTAGTCTAGGGTTTCTCGGCACCAAAAGTTTTAAAATGGCATGTCCGATACCTTGTGAGACCTTACTAGAGTGCCTAGGAACCTTTCACTGGTATCGGAGCCTAGCTAGAGCCTTAGCCGAAGTCCCGACGGAATTTGAAGTCCGAACGAACCCGAAACCCCGAATCAAACTTGCTCTCTGTCCAGATTTTAAAATTGTGGATTTTTCAAGATTAAAAATATCCAGAAAATCAAGCAGGGTTTTCTAGGAATTACTGTAAAATTCGTGGACCTAATTCAACTTTACCACCGCGTTTCCGCGGCACGAGCATGGCTCGTGCGGCGGAAGCGCGGCCGTTTTGTCTTGTTGTGACGTAATGTTTGTACAGTAACTCCTATTTAACAGTGCTGGTTTTTATTGGTATTTTTAATATTTTTTCAAGAGTTGAATTTTCAGCAGTTGTTTTGGGGATTCGGAGTTTCGATCGGAATATCAAATTTTGTCTGTGTGGCTTTCCGGATAAATTTTAGACTATGTTAAAAAGTTCGACCGGATATAAATACCCAATTTTTCCCCTGTCGGGAAATTTCCAAGTGTTGGATTTTTCCGAAGTTTAACGACGTTCTAAGTAGTGCAAGTAACGCGATGGACCCTCTAGAAGACAACAAACCTTAACTCGATTATGTGACCGTCTTGAACTGCCCTTTGAACCTTCGGGTTTGGGGCAGTACGGCGTGCCACATGTGAGGCGTTGGCTTGACCCTTCTACGGCTGGACCGTTGGTACTGAGGCACGAACGGAATGTTGTTATACTTGTTTCATGTGTTGATCTGTATCGGGAAAACTTGGGTGTTCGATTGTTCGATCGAAAAGTTTAACATTTTCTGTTTATCCGGAATGGGATACAATAATTGGAATTCACAAGTAGTTATGTGATAACTGGATGAATGTTATAAATTTAGCAGTTTAGTCCCATATCATATTGAAAAGAGTTTTCGATAATGAGACTAAAATGCGGGATTTATATCTGTTAGGCATGGGATGTCTAAGTATTTCATTTGATTAGGCATGCGATGTCTAAAGAAGTTGCGGATTCCAATTGTTGTAGTTTTACACTTTCTTTTCTGTGACCGTAAGTGTAGTATGTTCATATCGCCGGTTTCGTTGCTATACGTCAACGACAATTGGGGTATGCATACTTACTTACGTTGATGGCATGTGATGTTATGTGTTGCTGGATATGTTATATTGGATCGTCGTATTCGAATAGCCGGGGGTTTTTATGTGAGATGAGTGTTTTTCATTTTCATTCATGTAAAAACTTGTATGTAATATTCTTTTATTTGGGGCACTTCCAGGTAGCGGAAGATGTCACCTTTTGTATATTATTTACTTTTCCGCATTAGGATAGACCCAAGTAGGGGAGCACAAGTAACCGGGTTCTGGGGTCCAGTGGGAGACCAACTCGAGGAGTCGAGTCCGGGTCTCCTAACCCTAGAATTGGCAGGGTTGCTTGCCGCTCTCGTAGGGGTCTAGGGGTGTGGGATTGGCTATTCGTTATGACCGTGGAATCCGTGTTTTATACTGGCTCGTATTGAAAACACGGACGTCCTAGTATATCCAATATTTCATATGATTATTCTGCTGCGATATCTGTGATGCGATTCTGTGATGGATTTAGTATATGATATATATGATATATTATATAGACGTTACTTATGTTTTACACCCGCGCTAGCCCTGCCCTGCTCTGTCGTTAGTTACCTAACCTAACGGTGCACGAGGGGACATCGAGGCGAATGCGGATGACATAAGTGTACGTCATATCTATCTGTGATGTTTAGGTATTTAAATGATGGGACTTCATTAATGTGATTAATGAAAGAAAAGAAACCTAAGATGTTGTAGAATCGAATTTTAAAATAAAACAGGTAGCTACAGTTCTTGCTTTGCACAGCGGTATATCATGATTACGAAATCTGGCTTGCCATCGCTACAGTCCATCCGGATCATGCTTGCCATCGCTGCATATCATGATTACGAAATCTGGCAAATGGATGTTAAGACCGCCTTTCTAAATGGTGATTTAGAAGAGTGCGTGTACATGACTCAGCCAGAGGGCTTCGTAGACAGTGGGAGCAGCGGGAAGGTGTGCAAGCTGCTTAAATCCATTTATGGATTAAAGCAAGCATCGCGGAGTTGGAACATCTGCTTTGACGTCGTTATCAAAGAGTTTGATTTCGTCAAAAATCCAGATGAACCTTGTATCTACAAGAAGGTAGCAGAGAGTAAGGTTGTCTTCCTCGTATTGTACGTGGACGACATACTCTTGATAAGAAATGATATTCCTATGCTGCAATCGGTCAAGCTCTTGTTATCACGTGGTGTAACTCTACAAAGTGGCCGCGGAACGGCCGCGAAGCCCATGGTGGGGGTCGCGGTTCCGCGTCTCTTTAGTGGAGTTAGCATCACGTGATTCACAGTAACTCATACAATTCCCTGCTGAATTTTTTGGCAATTTTTAATCTGGAAAAATCCCAGTTTTTAGAAAAAGTCCAGAGAGCATGTTTGTGTTAGGGTTTCGGGTTCGTTCGGGTTTCAAACTTCATCTAGACTTCGCCTAAGGCTCTAGGTAGGCTCTGATACCACTGTAGGGTTCCTAGGCACTCTCAAGAGGTCTCACAAGGCATCAACCATGCCAATTTCTAAAAATACGGTGCCGAGAAACCCTAGACTAGATCGTTGGCTAGATGTTTAGGCGATAAAATGAAACTAGTTTACAGCTAAACTAAAAGAACGGATATACAACCTTTGTAGATCCGGTCCTCCACCTCCATGGCTCCACAATGAAGTCTCCTCGCTGTCCAAGTCGAACCCCGGGCTCTAGCGTCGGCTTCATCGGAGAATGGACGGGCTAGGTCGTCGACGTCGATGCCGAAGATGATCTACGTCGAGGCATCACTAGATCAAGCTCCAACTTCACCAAGTCAAGAAACTTGTGAAGAAAACACACTCTACTACTTGGCAAGAGGTAGAGGATGAAGAAATAGGAAGTGGGTAGACTTTAGAATTGGATTTCTCACTTGATTTCTTCACTTGCCATTGATGTAGCAAGCTTTCTTCATGGAAGAAGAAGATGAAGAAGAAGAAGAAGATATCATAAGTATTATCTAAAATGAATAATAATATGAATACTTATCATATCCTAACCTTGGTTAGGTGTAGAGAATAGACTAGGGTTAAATGGAGTGGTTAGGGTTAAGCATGAGACAAAATGGTCACTTTGGTCAAATGTTCAAGAAGCTTCAACTAGAAAACAAACAAAGCCACCATTTTCCTTTTATGCTTATCATTTTCAAAGTGAATATCTAAATAAGATAAATCAAAAAGAAAACAAAACCCTAACCATTCATATAACCATGGTTTAGTCTTTACACAAACCCAAGTTAGCATGCATCATCAAACATGATACAATCTTGTGTACAAAAGTATATCACATATACAATGTGCACAATCCAAGTGAGAAAATCCATTTAAAGTGAACCAATACTAGTTAATGCAAAGTAATATATCAAATATAAAATTATACATTAAATCATTAAATCAACACTTGATTTAACGATCCGGTCATATCGCATATAACCGACCAGTATCTTATGTATCGTCTTATCGAATCAACGCTTGAATCGATAACTAGGTTATATCGCATACAACCAATCGATACATTCATCGCGAGAATGGAATACGGTATCACATACACGCATTATTCTCGGTCCCGCACATATCTCATATGCGCTCCTATTTCGTTTCGCTTGAGCCAGGAAACCTCTGTGTAGGACTCTAAAGACTCGTCAATACGCCGGCAGCAGGTGATGATCATATCAAACACCCACAAGCCGCAAGCGGTCTGCTAAACGTAACGGCCACCCGGGTATTGAGCGATCAGAAGATCGACGAGCAAGCCCGCTCACACTCCAGTGAATCCAACCAGTAACACTACCGTACAGTCCGGTCTTGTCGTCTGATATGTCGCATATCTTGCCTAGGGGTGGTAAACGTCAGACCCCAATAGCTCGATAAGTCGTGTCGATATGAGGTCTATAACAATTCGAGAAACTACTGGTAACACTTACCAGTAAATCTCAGCAACCCTGGCCAGGGATTTCCTGTTATAGCCAATCGAACACAGCGCAACATCAACTCCCTATACCGGGAGAGACGAATCCCCTCCTATCGCTCATTGCCTCCATGTGATTCGGGACTGTACCCAAAAACCACCGTTTTGCACGCCCTCTTGGACGTGGTAAGGTGGAAATCAAAGCACAGTGGGAACCACACAAGACTCTATGACGATCTCGGGTCAACAGACTACTCTGTACCAGTGTCACCAGAGAACTGCCATCTGACGTAAGGTATAATACCATCTGGGAGTTCTCGGCGAGTCCGTCCAGTGTACCCAGTCTCTACTGAGCACCTGTATATCATCTCCGATGTCAAACACCAATGGATATGGGATCATCCATCGCCCATCTGTATGGGTCGAGAAGGTACACGCTAGTCTACTCTGGTATATCGATGCCCCGTCTTGATACACCCACGACTAGGGACTTTGAAGGATGTACTTATTGACTACCATGTCCCCACTAGTATGATCCGCATCATAGTCCAGGTAGTCAAGTACACATCCTAAGGGCTTTACCAACATGTAACAGAGAGACAATCAGTATACACGTTAAGGTAAAGATCAACCAGATAGCATACTATCATGTCGAGCAAGAAAGTCCTCCCTATATATGTCCCAGCATCCACTACAATATACATCCAATGTACAGTAATGGCCTCTTGGGCATACATATAACTAACACAAAAGATTAGAAAAATTTAAGAAAACCTAGAAAATTAGAAGTTTTCTTAAACGAACTAGTAATAAGTAGTTATGAGCCGTTGTCCCAAGGGTTAGTAAGATGAAAGAAGTCACTAATCTGAGGATAAAAATAAGTCTTAAAAATAGTTCCTATTCTGGAAGCCAAACATTTGAATATTGATACCCTACTATACGCATGTACACACGTCTTGAAACTCGGGATAGTAGAGGATACCTTGAAATGCTCTTGTCTAAAAGCCAAAGTATGAAGGAAATTATAAATGAATAAAATATAAAATGATGAAGAAAAATGAACACTGGTTTTGTTATCACCAAGGCAGCAATAAAAAAATATAGCGAGGGTACTTCATCACCTAGTGCCTTAGACCAACTGGTCTGGGAGTCACTGCTAAGCCTTAGGTGTTGCAAGACGAGGAAAATGCTAATACACCTAATAAGCAAGCACATGAGTAATCGGTCGGTTAGTACCTCAAGAAGTATTAACGGTCGCATGAAAAATGTGTGAGCAAATCCATCTAAATATTCATTGATTAAAAAGTACCGAGGTAGATGGACAAGAGTATGATAGCTTGAATTGAATTCTCCGAGTGTAAAGATGTCTTTTACACACACGTAGGGGTATATGATCGATGTTTGGATGAATTTCGTTTTCGCCCTTTGCTAGGTCGCTTGCCTTAGGTCAGAATGAAGAATAAAGGCGACGTTTTATTGAGGAATAATGTGATTTCTAACATCTTTTCATGACTATTAAGATAGGGCTCATGACAACCAAAAAGCTAGTATAGTTGGAAACTCTAATTTTCCAAGTCTTTCTTTTATAATTTTTATCTTTATATGTAACTTTCACAGTCTTCCTTTTATCATGGGATTTTGTGGGTGCAATCCACTGAAAACCCTCACGCGACAACGCTCCTCCTACTAGAGACACCTAGAGGTTTAAAGGCTTGTAGCACGTACTCGGTGCAATCGTGTTGCCTATGAAAGTGTGCCAGTTAGTTTTTCTTTTTCTTTATTTTCTCCTTCTCTTTCTAATAAAACAAGTTTGCTCGAGACGACCAAAATTAAGTTTGGGGGAATTTGATCAGTCGAAAATATTGCATTTTTAACACATCAATTTCCCTACTCTTTGTTATCATCTAAAGGTGTTTGGTATAAATATAGCACATATTAGCAATTTGTCTGCAAAATAGCAAATAACATGTGTTATACATTATAACCGATATTTTGAGGGAAATTGTGTGTTTATTATTGCATACATGATCTTTTTATATCAAACACTTGTCTCGAGATTGTGTGCAGGAAATTCTCAAGGTAAAAGAGTCAGAACTGCTAAAAGTGCTGATAAAACACGTCAAGTCCAAGACTTGAGATCTGGCAGTAAACTAGAAAGAATTATAAGATTCCAGACATCAGGAAACAACTCTAAAGCAAACAGCAAAATAACCTAGAAATTTCATGCAGAGATCACACCGAACTGCCGCGGATCCACGGCCAAGTCAGGCCGATCTGCCGCGGATCCGCAGCCGCGTTGACTCATTGGTGGCAGACACTTTCTCCGAGGCTTCTCCTTAAATGGAAAACTTCTTCAAGACGCTTCAAAGTCCCTCGAATTCTCCAGAAGCTTCCCTTCTAACAGCCAAACTTCTTGTGCAAGTCTCATAACCACCAAGATTCTCATGCAAGCTAGCTAACTACCTTAATCTAGAATCCTCTACATAACCACCTAGCTTCCTATACAAGCTTCATAACAACCAAGCTTCCAAAGGAAGCTAGACTAAGCTTCTAGGAGAAGCTAAAGGAAAAGCTATAAAAAGGGACCCAGGGCTTCATTACAAAGGTTGTTCATTGTTGATCATTCTACATCAATTAACCCGCAAGTTGAGTGACACAACTTGTGATCCAAAACCCTAGCCCAAAATCCAATCAAAAGCCAAATCAAGATCTATCGAGAAGCGAATCAAGCAGGCCGTCAACGATCCTTCGAAGCAACGCCGACCTTCATCCGAGCAAGAGATCCACGACGATCCGCGACTCAGGAATATCTATGCGAAGCTAATTTCGGCGGATCTAGTTACCTCCTCAAATCTTGTAACCTCGAGTTGAGTGAATTGTACCTAATCGTCGATTAATAAAGGTGAATATTGTAAATCTTGCTTTCTTTACATTCTTGCATTATGAAAATTTATTGATTCTTGATTCTTTCTTTTTTCATGATGTGTGAGTGAAATCTCCGCTTGTAGCGGAATCGAGAAAATAGGTAGATGATGTTGATTAAATTCTTGAACGATTCTTAAGTCTTATGAGTTTTGTAAACTTTAGGAAATCGAATCATCGAAAACCTAATTTGAGCGAGATCGATTTCTTTGCTCCAAATTAGAGATCAACGATCGGTGATTTAATTTGCTAGAGGCTAGAATTTGAATGATAATCAATGAAAGGACAAGGGATGATGATGGAGAAACCCGAGTTTCTTCAATAGATCCCTAAACCTCATTGATCGTCATCGATCTAGCAACAAATATTCAATAGATAAGAATTTGTAATAATTCGTATTCATCATCACTATCAATTGGATCGATTCCGACAAGCCTTTTTTTAAATCTTGATAATTCAATTGGTTTGGGACACTTCTTGATTCTTGATTCTAGATCTTTATTTTCTTTATAATTCTTGAAACTAAACTTCATAAATCTTCAATCAATTTTATTTTATCTTTTAATTTTCAACTCAACTAAAACGATTTCGAACAAATCACACTTTCACAGTGGATGATCCGTTCTCATTGACGAAACTATAATAAACACCGTCAATTGATTGCGGTATAAATTTCTTTGGTTGTGAAACATTTTGTATACGACACGAAGATGATATCAATCATGTCTCTTCGTCTGATATATCGGATATCATGTCTAGGGGTGGTAACGTCAGACCCCAGTAACGTGATAAGTCATGTCGATGTCTGGCCTATAACGGTTTGAGAAACTGCTGATAACTCTTATCGGTAAATCTCGGCAGCAGCGCTGGCCAGGGACTTCCAGTTATAGCCAATCGATCATAGCGCAACATCAACCCCCAATACCGGGAGAGACGAAACCCCTCCTATCGTTCATTGCCTCCATGTGACTCGAGACTGTACCCAAAATCCACATGTTTGCACAACTCCTCTTGAGCGTGGTAATGGGGAAATCAAAGCACAGTGGGAGCCACACAAGACTCTATGACGATCTCGGGTCTACAGACTAACCTGTACCAGTGTCACGAGAGGACTGCTATCTGACAATAGGTATACTACCAACTAGGAGTCCTCGGCGAGTCCGTTCGGTGTACCCATTCTCCAATGAGCGCCTGTGTACAATCTTTGATGTCACACACCAATAGTTGTGGGATCAATCATCACCCTCTAAGGGACAAGAAACGTACACACTAGTCTGCTCTGGAATATCGATGCCCTAGTCTCGATATTCCCATGACTATGAACTGATTAAAGGATACACTTTGGGACCAACCTAGCCCCACTAGTATGATCTCATTATAATCCTAGTAGTCAATTACATATCCTAAGGGCTTTATCAACATATAAGAGACAGACAGTATAAATACCAGTCTACATGTTAAGATAAAGGTAACCCGATAGCATATTATCATGTCGAGCAAGAAAGTCCTCTATATATATGTTCAAGCATCCACTATATCATCAATAATGGCCTCTAGGGCATACATATTCCTAACAAGATCAGCTGAGCCCCATGGGTTCATGGCTTCCCAAACATGATTCATGTTCATCCCACATTTCCTAAGTTAATCTTAGTCCCCCAAAAATAGCTAATGATTTTTAGATGGTCCACCATGATCTCTTCCCTCAGACATGGGAATTGGTTCAAGAGTACATCTCTCCATATCCCGGATGCATGCCATTGTAATTCCTCAACGTCTTCAGAGAAGTGGCGGGTCCCAATAACCAACTGTTTTTTGGGCGCACTTCCCAAGCTGATGTGCACACCTTAAACCAAATCACACCCCAATTGGGTGTCTCCCATGACTTCACCTCCAAAATAGTGATCTACAGACTGTAACGTCCTTAAACTAAACTCTACAGACCGCAACGTCCTCAAACTACTACGGACTGTAACGTCCTTAAACTAAACTCTACGGATTGCAATGTCCTCAAAACAGAACGTAGAGTCCTTAAACTAAACTTTACGGACCGCAACTTCCTCAAACTACTACGGACCGTAACGTTCTTAAACTAAACTCTGCGGACCGCAACGTCCTCAAACTACTATGGACTGTAACGTCCTTAAACTAAAAACTCTATGGACCGTAACGTCCTCAAACTACTACGGACCGTAACGTTCTTAAACTAAACTCTACGGACTGTAACGTCCTCAAACTACTACAGACCGTAACGTCCTCAAACTAAGACCCTCGCCTTAAAAATGGTGATCTACGGACCAAAACGTCCTTAAACTGACAACGTACTATAAAATCCTTAAACTAAAACAATGGAGCCCAAATGCTCTTTTGTTGGATCTGAATGATCATAAAACACCGTTAAGAAGATCTTAGTCTCAAATTGGACTAACGTATCCTTAACAAAAATTTAAGTTGATCATAATCTCAAACAAGATTAATGATCCTTAAATCAACCCAAATCCAAATCTAAGATATATGGATTTGGACCAATCCACGCCCTACGGGCGACAACATAAATTAGTCTCCGTATACAATCCACGGGCAACCAAAAATAAAACAAATACACACGACATGAAGTGAACTTCTGGAGCAGGAGAAATTGGTTATCGCGATGCGGTAACATAATTAACTACCGGGGCTTGCGTCTGCACGGAAGAGCATCCCCACAATCAAAAACCCATCACATACGAGGGAGAATCTGACGAAATCTGCTGCAACGGCCGCATCCGTCCAAACCTCCGATATACAGTGCCATATACCAACTTGGTATTTTCGGAGAGGTGGACGGATAAATCCAAATAGTATCTTCCCCCAAATTCAGGTAAGACAATCCATCCCGATTTGTCTCCGTTTTCGGCGGTGAACATTCACAACCATGAAAAATAAAAAATCTCACAACATTTTTCAATAAACTAATGAAGTCCATTCCTCTCTATATGTATTCAACCATGCTCAATGTCACCCCACCCTCCATCTCATTTTATAAATATTCATAAATGAATATTTACAAATGAGGTGTCCATCTTCTAGAACAAATTCCGTATAAATACGGAATACAACCCGGCATACGTATTGAAATACATATACGCGTATCAGTATAAAAATACGAATAGCCAAAAGAGAAAATGAATAGTGAACAATAATACTAGAATACATATATTAAATATATATATATATATATATATTATTAAATCAAAACTTGATTTAACAATCCGGCTTAATCCTGAGCCGCTAGTATTATCAATCGTCCGATTAAAGTACGTGTAGCATGTATACATATTTATTCGGACACCTGTATGTACTAACATACGTCATCTACATCATATCGCCTGAATCAAAAAAACGCTCTATGTGGGACTCTAAAGACTCGACAATATGCTGGCAGTGATTACTGGATAAATCCATAACCACAAGCACGTCAGCAGCACTAGCTGTATGTAACGGCTGCCCGGGTATTGAACGATAGGAAGGCCAACGAGCAAATTCATCCGTACCCCTACCGAGCCTGTCTGTGACAATCTCTATACAGTCCGGTCTGTTCATGTAAGAGTATCGCATATCGGGTCTAGGGGTGGATAAAGTCCGACCCCTAATAACCCGGTAAGTCGTGTCGGTGTATTAAGAAACTATTGATCCAAATCAGTAAATATCGTCCACTTTGGCCAAGAATTTCTAGTGATGGCCACCTGTACACAGCGCGACACTACCCCCAATACCGAGAGAGACAAATCCCTGACGATCCGCTCACTGCCTCCATATGGCTCGGGACTGTACCTATATGTACTAATTTATTCAATCCACTTCAACCCTCAAGTTCGTATTCCATTTCTTTCTCCCCTTCGCCATTCGTCTCCTCCATCGAGACCGTATCCCGCTTCCATCCACACACGGTCTCGCGTATTCTTCCTCTCTTTTCTCTACGCATTCTTTCTCCAACCACGATATTATCACGATAAAAATTTTGAATGGTTGGTATTAATTTTTGGCCTTTGTAAGGCCTTGTATAGATTGATGATGTTCTCTCTCCCCTAATTCTGAACTTAACGCTTAAACAGTGGCAATACTGTTTCACTTATGTTTGGGGGACCTTTTTGTGTATATATATATTTTTTTCTTTTTCTTTTATAAAAAGAAAAAAACGGACAGCACCGACAGATTTTGACCCCTCAACAATTTTGAACCTCTTGGTGTAACACGACTGTGAGAACACTGTCAAGTTTAAGTTTGGGGGTATGCACTCTAAGCTTTATATTTTCGCATTCATGTGTATATTTTGTATTTTCATGCTTATTTAAAAACTAACAAAAATCGAAAAATTTTACAAAAAATATAAAAACTCTGTCGTCAAATTAGCTAGTAGGGTAACTTATATTTTTATTCCGAAAATTTAGTTTGATAGATTAGAAATAACTAAATCTTAGGCTTAGGAATTGAAAAAACTAAAAATAACCCTCCTTCTGTTTACTTTTGGCAAATATACGTCCTTACAGTTTTTTTTAGAAGTAGGTAATCTTGAGTTCGGTTCTTGAGTTAAGTCGAGATGAAGGGAAAGTATTGAAAGCTTTATTGAAAGATAAGTCTGAAAAATAGTTCCTATTCTGTAAGTCTACGGTAGCGCCCCGGCCGTCTGTCCGAGGCCAAAATGCGGAAACGAAAACTTTTTCAAAACTTGAAACCGGCGCTATCGCAGACTTAAAACCCGGATCGAACCATTAACCTACAACAAGCTAACAAGAGAAGGTTTGGAAAAGCTATACCGGTCGATCCGTGTCCTTCGGTCTTGGCCACCATCCCAAGCTCCTCGCGGCATCTCCGGTCTCGATCTCCTCGTCGGAAAGGGCACCACATCTTCGAGTCTTTTTACGGGCTCCCGCTTCATCCGAAGAAACTCGGGCACGAAGTTCTCTAGCCGACGTGTCCAAGGCGATGTAGAGAATGTGTGTGATCACTTTGTCTCAAGCATCCATTGATTCTCATCACATGAGAGTGTATGGATGGAGGTTAGAGATGATGCCATTAATGGAGGTTGTGAGCTAAAGCAAGAGGAAGAAGAAGAAGCCTTTTCTTCCTTGAGTTGTATGATAAAAAATGAGAGCTTGTTATGAAAAAATACAAGACCAAAGCCATATCATGGAAGCCCCTCTCTCTCTCCTTATCATATCAAGACACAAATCCATCAAATAATGTGACATTAGCACAAGAAAAGAGACCATGAGTCACTAATGAAGTCTATGTCACATTAAATGCACAAAATGATGATATAAGCTCACAATTTCCATTTGTAAACATTAATCCAAATGTTTACAACAATAAAAAAGATACGGAAACATCTAAAGTAAACACATGACGGATCACAAGGATACCCCTCACCTGTATATACATACCTGCATCCGCATTCCGACTGAATACGAATGCGATGAGACTAAAGTAATCCAACAAATCTAATACTAGGATCCGGCTTAAACCAAAGCCCACTAGTATGATCTGTCCGATCATGATCCGTGCACTACTGCACGTATATGATCAAACCCTGCCATATATCATACGGCCTCTACAACGTTTCGCCCGAAACTTGAAAACTGTCTGTGAGGGATTCTAAAGACTCGTCAATACTTTGGCCGTGGATTTAACCACTAGCACGTCAGAGGTACTAGCTGTACGTAACGGGCTACTAGGTATTGACCAAAAGGGAGGTCGATGAGCGAGCTCATCCTGATACCCTACTGAGCCTGTCAATGACAATATCCGTACAGTCTGGCCCGTTCGTCTATGAGCATCGCATGGCGGGCCTAGGGGGTTGGTAAAAGTCAGACCCCCAAAAGCGGTACAAGTCATGTCGGAGTGAAGCCCAGAACACCCTGAGATACTACTGGAATACCTACCAGTAAATCTCCTGCCTTGGCCAAGGACTTCATATAATGGCTCTCCTAGACACAGCGCGATCTCACCCCCAATACCGGGAGAGACGAAACCCCATGCCGATCCGCTCACTGCCTCCATGTGGCTTGGGACTGTACCTAACTAAAACCTGTTTGCACGACTCCTTTGAGCCATGGTAGGGTAGTAATAAAAGCACAGTGGGAACTCACACGAGACAAATGACAATCTCAGGTCAATGAACTAACCTGTACACATGTCACCAGGGAACTGCTATCTAACGTCGGGTATAATACCATCTAGCATGTTCCCAGCGAGTCATGTCCGGTGTACTCATAACCCAATAAGCACATGTATACATCTTAGGTGAACCAACTGACACCAATGGCTTGTGAGACCGGCCACCGCCCCTCGTCGGGGTCTCGACTGTATACACTAGTCTACTAATGGAGTATCGATGCCCAGTCTCGAAACTCCCATGATTAGGGACCACTTTAAGGATGTGCTTATAGACCCCAGCTCCTACGTATATGATCGCCATCATACTGGTGGCCGTCAAGCAAGAATCCTAAGGGCTCTACCAACGTGCAATAGTGACCTGTAATGTCACCTAAAGAAGTACACGATGATAAAGATAAACCAGATAGCATACTATCATCTTGAGTAAGACTATCCTACCGGCATAGGTCCTCCCTCAATCATTGCAATCACGTGCCTGTGATTCAATAATTGACTCTGAGGGCACTATATCAAACAATCTCCCACTTGCACTCAAGGCTAATTATTGCGATGTCGCATACTCACAGCCCGTGTGATACCGAACACCCAACTCCTCTACTAATCAGTCTAACAAAGCCCGTTTGCGAAACTATTGCATTTGAGGAATAGCCTTAGTGAGTGGATCCGCCCTGATGTTTCTTTCTATGTCTCTCTTTATCTCAAGTTCGCGAAGAAAGCCATCTCCCGAAATGTGCAATACCTTTCTTAGAATATGTCTGGACATCTGATGGGACCTGATTCATAAATGAACTCCAAATCCAAACTTCTTAGACTGTATCGTCAACTGAACTTAATCAGTATCCTGCGCCATGCCTCCCTCAGTATCCGCTTGGACCACCTGTCCAAAATACGGCCCCTCGTTAGAGGGAAAACTATAACTCTGACAGTCACTCTATCATCCAGGTCACCTTGGAAGCCTGGAATGATAACCGTCTCCTAAAGGAGGCTGTTTGTTATCATATCCCAAGAACATCCACTTATATTCTAAAGCTGTTTCCGAATGTTTCTCCAGGATTGGATCAATATCAACTTATTGCATCTAGTGCAAAAACAACATCTGGTGTGGTACTTGACATCTTATGATCAACTCAATTGCCTAAGCAAGTGATTTGCCAATCATGCACATCTCTCTCCCCTTTAGTCTGTAAGACACCTTTAGAGAGGGTGACTCCATCACCTGCAGGTACACCACCATGCCAGGAGTCGTCCATTCTAAAACACCTTCAGAATGCTGTCTAAGTACCCATATTGGGACTCTTCCCAAATCTAGATCTAAAACCATAGATCTAGTAACCAGAATGTCTGATATAATATCCATATCCTATGTGGAGAAACCACTGTGTGACAACTAAAGTATAACCGATCGTAGTATAGGAATTTCACTTCCTACTCTGTGTATTTTATCCAAATACCAGGACATCACACCCTACTGCCTTCTTAACAGATCGATCCCCTATTCTGATGAAGTCAAACCTATGACTGTCACATCAGAAATAGATGATCTTTCTCCGCTATATCTGCTTTAGTTTATAAATAGACATAAGCTACTTGTCCACTATGCTTCCGCTGCTCCCACTGACTACGACAACCCTCTGGCAGAGTCATATACACGTACACTTCTAAAGCTAGTTTAGAATGACGCTATACTCATCCTCCTGCCGGGTCTCACAGTCTGGAACAACAGCAATGGCAAGTCTGGGTAAACAAGAACCTCCATGTCACCGTCCTTGAGGCTACCGGTGTGCCTCTCGGGTGCCTGAGGTTACCCACCATATCTGCGGAGTGGCCAATGGAATGTCAAACCAGATTGAATCTTTAGGTTCTTATTAAATTTTCAGTAATCGTTTGCGGTTCTGGAATCACTTCCAGTTCTACCATACTCCCACTACTGTTTTCTCAAAAAATCCATTTTACAAAAACTGTGGCGAGTCAAGAACAATATCACTATTGATCTTCCAGATGGTAGAAAATCAACCCTCGTTATAGCCCGGGTCAACCCACAAACAGCCATTACAGAAACGTGCCTTGAGTTATCCAGAGTCTGGTTTTAAGCATAAGCCGGACAACTCCCCGTACCTTAACATCGTTAAGATATGAACCGTTCTATATCCAATATAGAAACAGAGGCACTGATTTAATTGGAACCAGATTCAAATCATGCAGCTGTCTCCAGTGCATGTCAACTAAATAGAGAGAAGCCGATCAGCATTACTCAACTTATGAATACATCCAGATATGAGTAACCTGAAAGAGAAGCAAGTTCTCATAATCATTACTATCAGCTGAATACCATACACAAGTATCTACATCTTCGATCACCTAGAAGAATCCCGATACTTGCAACACCTGGTTCTATACTTTATTCATATACCTATAACTTCTCAAAACTTGGACCTTGTGTTTCTACGAAACACTTGTCTAAGAACTAGAGAAGTCATGAGTAAACAGAATAAAGTACGAGTACCAACCCCTCCGTCCTCATGGACACTGGACAACATACAATACTCTGCATAAGTCCCCTGATTCTAATAACTCATTCCCTGTGTGTCGTAGGTTGAGAACTGTACTTATGGTTAAGAAGAATTACACCGATGTTTAATGCTCATTACATAACCATCCACTGATATAGGTAAATGTCATAAACATAATTTCAAAAAGTTATATCTCACTTTATAAAAATAAACGTACAGATATATCAATTTGAAATTGGTGCATAACAACGGATATTCAAAACCAAGTATTTGCCATTCGGCAAACAACCCAGGCGATTTCCTCAAATATCACCAATTACAACGAATCCCGATATAATGAGGATGATCACCCAATTCCCAATAACTTACTCCCACTCATCATCTGTAAAACCATACAGATGTGTGAATCAAACCTGGTAAATACATACCCTGGAGCAAGGACCAATAGGGAAATCAGTTTTCTTTTAACAATACACAGTGAAACTGAAACATGTAAATGTTTCGAAGGGGTATCCGGGTATTCTAAGTAATGCCTCTTCCATTATCAGATTCACAACTGTAACCGTATATTTCTTTTACATCTCTCCAAATCCCTTTATTTGTCTTTAGTCGCTACCTTCTGCACACCATCGTTAGGCTAAATGGTTTTCTTCCTTCCCTACCATTCGGCACCAGCCTATGGTTTGGAAGAAGACTATCCAATAAGCGTAATAGGTGTACTGTCCTAATCCTAGGAGCACTCGCAACCCGAGAGACGGTAAAGATAAAAGACAACTGAATAAAACCTTATTCCTATTTCTCCTGAATCAGAATCCATCCCCGAACTGGAACAAGTTCCTTCAAGTTCGTATATAACCATACGATGGAGTATCCAAATAACTGTGGATCTTCGTAGTGATACGGAGTGTCCTGGAGAAATATAAAGGTGAATTAGGAGTGGCGATGAAATACTTGGTTTGGTCGTGAATAGCTGTCGCAATTCACTTTGCCCTCTTTCTAATCCCTTTATTTATCTTAACTTATTACCTTTTGTACACCATCGTTAGGCTAATTGGTTTTCTTCATTCCCTACCATTCGGCACCTGCCTATGGTTTGGAAGAAGACTATCCAATTAGCGTAGGTATACTGTCCTTATCCAAGGAGCATTCGAAACCTGAAAGAAGGTAAAAGGAAAAGACAACTGAATAGTCCTATTCATTTTCTCCAGAACCGGAAACCATCCTCGAATCTGGAACAAGTTCCTTCGAGTTCGTATATAACCATACGATGGTTTTATCCAATGGAAGTGTATGTTCGTAATAATACGGGGTGTCCTGGAGAAAAGGGTAAAAGTAGGAGTGGCAATGAGGTATGCAACTCAGACAATCAAAAAGCCAGTGTTATAAGAAGGTTCGGTCAACTCGGTCACTGGGTCATAGTCAAGGGTCGAGTCATGGTCACTGCCAAAGAGAGAGAGAAAAGAAACACTCTGTGTGCACTCTAACCTAGATCAGAATGGTTACTAATTTATCTAATCAGGAAACCTCCCACTGTAACCTCAAATTCTCCTCCAAACCTGAAAGAAGAATTAGTCAGGATCACCCGAGGAGTAAACCAACTCATCAGTGGGAATCGGGATCCAACTATCATCGCATGATAACGTGATGGAATCCACTCACGTTATCACACTCCAGAAGGTATGCGCATATCTGGCAAGTTTCAGTTTCTTTAGAAACTCCCGATGTGATTTTTTTACCCCTAGGACCCAAGTGACCTTGACGAATAATCAACAAATCAAAAGGTCATATTCAAGTTCAACCCGTCATCATCTTGATTGCGTTAAACCCACCCGCACGACCCTTGACGAATAATCAACAAAGTCGTACGACCGTTCTAACCAATCCACATATCCATGCGACGGAAAAGCACAACAGAGCTACCGCACACTACGTCTCGGCGAATAGCAACGACAAACGTAGCGCGAATGCTAAGCAATACTAATCTGAAATGACGGAGGGCTACGGCTGGTTTTTGGCGAAAAACCTTTAACGTAATGAACTTGATATCGTTGAAGGAACCAGATAGCTTTTTATAAATATAGTGGCGAAAACCTTTGCTAAAGAGGTCACTCCCGGTGAAGGGATCTCGGCTCTTTCCCCGTAGAATGAGGTGCAGGATATTCCAACTGAATACCACAATGCAAAGCAAAAAGTAATCGGTTTTAGTGAAGTTATTACCCTGACGCAAACTTCTGTCCAAGGGGTCACTCCCGGTGAAAGGATCTCAGCCCTTGCCTCGTCGACTGAGGTGCTGGATATTCATAACCGAATACCACTGTGCAAAACAAAAGAGAACGTCTTTGCAATAATAGCTTTTTTTTGAAAAATGTTCCAACAACATCAGAATAGGTTTGTTTAGCTTGCATTGATCCGAATCAATGCAGTCACATCAATTAATCACACCACAAAAGAACGAAAATATGAAGTACGTATATGCCATCCGCATTCGCCAATGGGTCTCGTCATCACCCGTTAGGTTACTTAACTAACGACAGAGCGAGGACTGGACTAGCGCGGGTGTAAAACATATACAACATCTACTAGTATATATATCAATATATAATATTCGCTCGATGCGTGATAAAATGCAACATCACAGAAATGTAATAAGCATCGAACAATACAGATAATCTGGGATCCCCGGGGTTCATAGAGCCGCTACTGAAACCCGACGTTCCCCTGGTCGTGTGGATAGCCTGTGCAATGAAATCCTAGACCCCTACGGAAGCGGCAAGTTACCCGCCAAAACCTGAAGCGAGGCAGCCCCTTCAACAAAGTGAATGGACCACCCAGCACTTCACGGAATCCGGTAACATGGGCACCCCTCCTTGGGTCAACCTATACCCCCTACGAGTACGGCGAATAGCCCGCCAATTCTAGAGTGAAGCCCCCTCCGTATCAAAGCCATGAGATGCGGGCCCGTTGCCCTCTAGAACACGGCTACCCGTGCACCCCTCCGCGGGGTAATCCAAGTACAGAAAGTAAAATATATATAACGGGTACATCGACCTCAGCCCGGTCATGCCCCAAAAGAATAATATACAAACAGGCAGTGACGGCAGTCCACATGTCAGACGCTCGCCCCACAATATCAAATGTACAAATACAACCGAACTGTACTACCATTGCATCCAGGATATCCACCATGACAAATCCGCAATATCACAGCACAACACAGAACGTCAACGTGAAAGTCACGTTCGCAAATCCGTCTAAAAGAGCTATAGCAATTAGACAAGATACCGATCAAATGACATTCACGGTCGCAGATATAATGTAAATACTGTTAACTAACATATTTAAAATTTTCGATCGACAAAATTTCCAGAAGTGGGCCCCAAGCACAATTCCCAGTACTCAAACAAATCTGGGCCCAAACAAAAAATACCAGAAACCCTAATTTCAAGTCAGAGAGCACTGTAGGAAAAATGGTGCAGTGTAGCTACAGTACTGCGGCGGAACCGCGGACAAAACGTGGGTACGGCCGCGATTTCGCGGCGCTACAGTTAGATCACTGAACCAAATTTTCTCAGATTTCTTAGAAACGCCTGCCTGATTTTCTGCAATACTCAAAATAATTTTTTGACCACAAAAAAAAATTCGACAGAAACTACATTTTTGAAATTGTGGTTTCGGAAATTTTGTTCGATCGAAGTTCTAAACACGTTAGAGCAAGCTAGTATAGGTTAATGGCGTGGCTCTAATACCATGTAAGTCTACGGTAGCGCCCCGGCCGTCTGTCCGAGGCCAAAATGCGGAAACGAAAACTTTTTTGAAAACTTGAAACCGGCGCAATCGCAGACTTTAAACCCGGATCGAACCATTAACCTACAACTAGCTAACAAGAGAAGGGTTGGAAAAGCTATACCGCTCGATCCGTGTCCTTCGGTCTTGGCCACCATCCCAAGCTCCTCACGGCATCTCCGGTCTCGATCTACTCGTCGGAAAGGGCACCACATCTTCGAGTCTTTTTACGGGCTCCCTCTTCATTCGAAGCAACTCGGGCACGAAGTTCGCTAGCTGACGTGTCCAAGGTGATGTTAAGAATGTGTGTGATCACTTTGTCTCAAGCATCCATTGATTCTTATCACATGAGAGTGTATGGATGGAGGTTAGAGATGATGCCATTAATGGAGGTTGTGAGCTAGAGCAAAAGGAAGAAGAAGAAGCCTTTCTTTCTTGAGTTGTATGATAAAAAATGAGAGTTTGTTATGAAAAATACAAGACCAAAGCCATATCATGGCAGCCCCTCTCTCTCTCTCTCATTATCATATCAAGACTCAAATCCATCAAATAATATGACACTAGCACAAGAAAAGAGACCATGAGTCACTAATGAAGTCTATGTCACATTAAATGCACAAAATGATGATATAAACTCACAATTTCCATTTGTAAACATTAATCCAAATGTTTACAACAATAAAAAAGATACGGCAACATCTAAAGTAAACTCGTGACGGATCGCAAGGATAACCCTCACCTGTATATACATACCTGCATCCGCATTCCGACTGAATGCGAATGCGATGAGACTAAAGTAATCCAACAAATCTAATATTAGGATCCGGCTTAAACCAAAGCCCACTGGTATGATCCGTCCGATCATGATCCGTGCACTACTACACGTATATGATCGAACCCTGCCATATATCATACGGCCTCTACAACGTTTCGCCCGAAACTTGAAAACTGTCTGTGGGGGACTCTAAAGACTCGTCAATAATTTGGCTGTGGATTTAACCACTAGCACGTCAGAGGTAATCGCTGTACGTAACGGGCTACCAGGTATTGATCAAAAGGGAGGTCGATGAGCGAACTCATCCTGACACCCTAATGAGCCTGTCAGTGACAATATCCGTACAGTCCGGTCCGTTCGTCTATGAGCATCGCATGGCGGGCCTAGGGGGTTGGTAAAAGTCAAACCCCCAAAAGCGGTACAAGTCGTGTCGGAGTGAAGCCCAGAACACCCTGAGATACTACTGGAATACCTACCAGTAAATCTCCTGCCTTGGCCAAGTACTTCGTTTAATGGCTCTCCTAGACACAGCGCGATCTCACCCCCAATACCGGGAGAGACGAAACCCCTGCCGATCCGCTCACTGCCTCCATGTGGCTCGGGACTGTACCCAACTAAAACCTGTTTGCATGACTACTTTGAGCCGTGGTAGGGTAGTAATCAAAGCACAGTGGGAACTCACACGAGACAAATGATGATCTCAGGTCGATGAACTAACCTGTACACATGTCACCAGTGAACTGCTATCTGACGTCAGGTATAATACCATCTAGCATGTTCCCAGCGAGTCATATCCGGTGTACTCATAACCCAATGAGCACCTGTATACATCTTAGGTGAACCAACTGACACCAATGGCTTGTGAGACTGGCCACCGCCCCTCGTCGGGGTCTCGACTGTATACACTAGTCTACTAATGGAGTATCGATGCCCAGTTTCGAAACTTCCACGACTAGGGACCACTTTAAGGATGTGCTTATAGACCCCAGCTCCCACGTATATGATCGCCATCATACTGCTGGCCATCAAGCAAGAATCCTAAGGGCTCTACCAACGTGCAATAGTGACCTGTAATGTCACCTAAAGCTGTACACGATGATAAAGATAAACCAGATAGCATACTATCATCTTGAGTAAGACTGTCCTACCGGCATAGGTCATCCCTCAATCATTGCAATCACGTGCCTGTGATCCAATAATTGACTCAGAGGGCACTATATCCAACACTATTCTTGAGTCCAAATTCAGAAAGTATATACCATACAAATCGCACTTACACGCACCTTGAAACTTGGGATAGTAGTGGATACCTAGAAATACTTTTGCTTGAAAGACTAATATGAAAAAAACGGTATTTAAAGCTAACCACCAAAAGAGCATCATTGAAAAAATATTTCCGGTCTTGAAAAGAAAATGAAAAAGAAAAAAATAATAATTACAAGACCTGAAAACTTCTATTTACGCTTTAAGCTCATAAATTCAGTAATCGGCTGATTAGTGCCTCAGGAAGCAGTAATAGTCGCATAAAAGGTGTGTGAGCAAATCCGTCCATCATTAATGAAAAGAAGTAATATTAGGTATTAGGGAAAGAGTACTATAGCTTGAATTGAATTCTTAAGTGTATGGATGAAAATTACACACATGTAGGGGTATACGATCGATGTTTGGAGGAAAAATAGGGAAAAAGAATAAGTCTTATGTTTTCCGTAAAGATGATAAAAATTCCGGATTGGAGGCTGCGCTTTAGAAGGAAAACTGAAGGAAAACCGAGATCTTTCTTGTAAGTTCACGTTACCCGTCCCCGGTTCTTTGGGGTTGCGTAAATGGTGAAAAACGATTTTCTACGGTGGAGGTAACATGGACTCAAAGAACGGATCTTTGCTAAACAAACTATCTAACAACCTAGCTAAGAGATTAGCTACTATGTTAGGGGTTATACCTAATCTTGAACTCCTTCTCTTCAACTCCTTGTGGTGGTCGGATCGGCCTCACCTCGTCGTCTCCTTGTGCCGAAGATGGATCCACCCGAAAGCTTCTACCTTTGGCTCCAACCTCAATCTAGAGGAAACTAGAATACTTGGCTTGCTAGACCTTGTACACTAAGATGAGTAGAGAGGTGTTTTGGGTTTTATCTCTATGGTTCTTGTATCTCAACACAGGAGATAATAGAACCATGAACTAGAGAGAGAGCAAGAGGGAGAGGGAGAGCTTGAGGATGAGAGAGAATGAGAATGATAGAATGAAGAAGACTTTTTCCCACCATCCTCTCATAACACAAAAATAATCATAACAATAATAGTAATTGAGTATTATGTGATGGTTCATATCATAGCAAATGGCAATATCATTTCATTCACTCATTTTGTAAAATATAACAAGCAAACAAAAGTCTTTGCCATGAAATGATAGCCATTGTAATGATGATGGTCAACAAGTCCAACCTAGTCAACCGGTCAACAAAGTCAACAAAGTCAACCTTTCAACCCAACCATGGCACAATAATACTTAATTAATATTATCATTAATCATATTTCTAATTCTCATTAGGGTTTAGCAAAAGTCAACAGTCAACAACCCTAATGAGAATCCTCTGCCTCTGTCTCTGTCAACCGTGCATACACACCCGCATCCGCGTTCCGAGGAACACGAATACAAACGAGATAAAACCAATCCCAAAACGTATACTAGGATCTGGCTTAAACCAAAGCCCGCTAGTAATAACTGCCCGGACACTAAACGTGCACAAGTGCACGGATGTGACCGAACCCTGTCGCAAAACCATGCGACCTCTACTCTTTTGCCTAAAGGCGAATAGCTCTCTGTGTGGGACTCTAAAGACTCGACACTACGCTGGCAGTGGGTTTAACCACAGACCGCAAGCGGCACTAGCTGTGCGTAACGGCCCCCAGGTAGATGCCGATAAGAAGATGGACGAGGTGAAACCCATCTGAACTCCTACTGAGCCTGAATGTGACAGTCTCTGTACAGTCCGGTCTGTTCGTCTGAGAATATCGCATGGCGGGCCTAGGGGGCGGTAAACGTCAGTCCCCTAATAGCGGTACAAGTCGTGTCGGAGTGTAGCCCAGAACACCCTGAGATAAAACTGGAAACCCACCAGTATATCTCGCTTGCCCTGGCCAGGGACTTTGTGTAATGGCTCTCCTAGACACAGCGCGATATCAACTCCCAATACCGGGAAAGACGAATCCTATCTAACCGTCACTGCCTCCAAGTGCTTCGGGACTGCACCCAACTACTACCTGTTTGCATGACTCCTTTGAGCCGTGGTAGGGTAGTAATCAAAGTACAGTGGGAACACACTCGAGGCGAAGTGACAGTGTCAAGTCAGCGGACTAAGCTGTACTCATGTCACTTGGGAACTGATAACTTACGATAGGTATAATACCAACCAACAGTTCCTGACGAGTCCTGTCGAGTGTACTCGTAACCTAACGAGCACCCGCATACTATCTCAAGTACGACGTACTGACGACTGTGGGACAGACCGTCTCCCCTGCTGGGATGAGAAGCGTATATGCTAGTCTACTCCGGAGTATCGATGCCCTGTCTCGACAATCCTACGACTAGGGACCTGTATAAGGATGTGCTTGTAGATTACCCAGCCCCCACTAGTGTGACTGCCATCACAACGCTGGTAATCAAGTAAGGATCCTAAGGGCTCTACTAATATGTATAAGCGATATGCTAAAATAAACGCATGCACATATTAAAGTAGAAACAAACCAAGTAGCATACTACCATTTTGAGCAAGATTGTCTATACAACTGTGAATATCCCAAGCTTCCATCAAGTAATATACAAACTAGTATGATACAGTAATGGCCTCTAGGGAATATACATGTTAATTTGAACCCACCCGTACATACCCTTAACGAAGGCCAAAATAGTAGTACGACTGTCCCAAACCAACGCATCTATCTATGCTACAGATAAATATTCAGCAGCTACCAATCACTATGCCTTGGCGAAGGTCAAAATACATAGCTTGAATACTACTGAATATTTAACTGAAATGACGGAGGGATACGAATGGTTTTGGCGAAACCGTGAACGTAGTGAATTTGATATAATCGAAGGAACGAGATAGCTTTTAAAATGAGTGGCTTAAGCTTCGCGTTTAAAAGTTGTTTTTGAAAAGAAACCGAATGGTTTTGAAATTGTTCCAACGACTTTACTTTGGTTTATTTTCTTGCATTAATTTAATGCGTCCCATCATTTAATCCTACCATTGCAGAAAACAACGAAAATATGACGTACGCTTATGCCATCCACATTCGCCACAGGGCCCCATCATTACCCGTTAGATCACTTAACTAACGACAGAGCGGGGGCTGGACTAGCGCGGATGCAAAACATAAGCAACGCATAAATAGATATCATATATAGATATATACATTCGTCGCATGCAATGATAGCCATTCCAGATCACAGATGAATACTTTGGATATACTAGGAATCCGCGATTCGTTCGAGCCTGCAACGAAAAGCGGATTACACGGTCGCGATGAATAGCCAAGACCCCACCCTAGACCCCTACGGGTGCGGCAAACTACCCGCCAAGTACCCGAAGCAAAGCAACCTCCCTCAACACCGTGAGTAGGCCACTCGGCACTTCGAGGTACCCGGTAGTTTGTGCACCCCACCTTGGGTCTATCCTAGGAGCAAAAACAGTAAAAGAAATTATACAATGACGGCTACAACCCCATCCCGGTTGTGCGGCCATATAAATAATATTACATCAATTACAAATTACATGAATTGAAAGAAAAAGAAAACTCTCATCTCACAACCCCCGGCTATTCATCCGCGACAATCCAATGAATTCATATACACATACCATCAACATTACAGATCATAGATATGTATAACCCCCACTAATCGACGTATAGCGATTAGAAGACGTTCAATACATATATCACATCACAAATATAACCCGTTAGCTTAAGTCTTTAGAAGTTCGATCAAAGTACGGATTTTTAACCACCCCAAAACACAAATTTGTTTTCTGGAAAATCTGGGCAGAAAAAACATATTGTAAAAATCCCAAAACACCCCACGGAACACACTGCAAGAAAAATTGCCCACGACCGAGTCAACTCGGCCGCGGATCCGCGGCGGGAGCATGCTCCTGCCGCGGTTCCGCGGCGCTTTGACCGAGTCGCTGGACCATTTTTCTTGGGTGTGCTATAAAAACCCTGAGCCGATTTTTAGTGTATGATTTATTAATTTTTGAACATAAAACAAAATCGGCAAAAAGTTGATATTTCGGGCATGTTTTGTGATTTTTTCTCCGATCGAACTTCTAGTTACTTTGCTAACATGTTAGATAGTGTTTAACTAGGCTTTGATACCACTGTAAATCCACGTTACCCATCCCCGGTTCTTTGGGGTTGCGAAACTGGTGAAAAATGATTTTCTACGGTGGAGGTAACATGGACTCAAAGAACGGATCTTTGCTAAACAAACTATCTAACAACCTAGCTAAGAGTTTAGCTACTATGTTAGGGGTTATACCTAATCTTGAACTCCTTCTCTTCAACTCCTTGTGGTGGTCGGATCGGCCTCACCTCGTCGTCTCCTTGTGCCGAAGATGGATCCACCCGAAAGTTTCTACCTTTGGCTCTAACCTCAATCTAAAGGAAATTAGAATACTTGGCTTGCTAGACCTTGTACACTAGGATGAGTAGAGAGGTGTTTTGGGTTTTATCTCTATGGTTCTTGTTTCTCAACACATGAGACAATAGAACCATGAACTAGAGAGAGAGCAAGAGGAAGAGGGAGAGCTTGAGGATGAGAGAGAATGAGGATGATAGAATGAAGAAGACTTTTTCCCACCACCCTCTCATAACACAAAAATAATCATAACAATAATAGTAATTGAGTATTATGTGATGGTTCAAATCATATCAAATGGTAATATCATTTCATGCACTCATTTTGTAAAGTATAACAAGCAAGCAAAAGTCTTTTCCATGAAATAATAGCCATTGCAATGATGATGGTCAACAAGTCCAACCTAGTCAACCGGTCAACAAAGTCAACAAGTCAACAAAGTCAACCTTTCAACCCAACCATGGCACAATAATACTTAATTAATATTATCATTAATCATATTTCTAATTCTCATTAGGGTTTAGCAAAAGTCAACAGTCAACAACCCTAATGAGAATCCTCTGCCTCTGTCTCTGTCAACCGTGCATACACACCCGCATCCGCGTTCCGAGTAACACGAATACAAACGAGATAAAACCAATCCCAAAACGTATACTAGGATCTGGCTTAAACCAAAGCCCGCTAGTAATAACTGCCCGGACACTAAACGTGCACAAGTGCACGGATGTGACCGAACCCTGTCGCAAAACCATGCGACCTCTACTCTTTTGCCTAAAGGCGAATAGCTCTCTGTGTGGGACTCTAAAGACTCGACACTACGCTGGCAGTGGGTTTAACCACAGACCGCAAGCGGCACTAGCTGTGCGTAACGGCCCCCAGGTAGATGCCGATAAGAAGATGGACGAGGTGAAACCCATCTGAACTCCTACTGAGCCTGAATGTGACAGTCTCTGTACAGTCCGGTCTGTTCGTCTGAGAATATCGCATGGCGGGCCTAGGGGGCGGTAAACGTCAGTCCCCTAAAAGCGGTACAAGTCATGTCAGAGTGTAGCCCAGAACACCCTGAGATAACACTGGAAACCCACCAGTATATCTCGCTTGCCCTGGCCAGGGACTTTGTATAAAGGATCTCCTAGACACAGCGCTATATCAACCCTCAATATCGGGAGAGACGAATCATGTCTAACCGTCACTGCCTCCAAGTGCTTCGGGACTGCACCCAACTACTACCTGTTTGCACGACTCCTTTGAGCCGTGGTAGGGTAGTAATCAAAGCACAGTGGGAACACACTCGAGGTGAAGTGACAGTGTCAAGTCAGCGGACTAAGCTGTACTCATGTCACCTGGGAACTGATAACTGACGATAGGTATAATACCAACCAACAGTTCCCGACGAGTCCTGTCGAGTGTACTCGTAACCTAACGAGCACCCGCATACTATCTCAAGTACGATATACTGACGGCTGTGGGACAGACCGTCTCCCCTGCTGGGATGAGAAGCGTATACGCTAGTCTACTCCGGAGTATCGATGCCCTGTCTCGATAATCCTACGACTCGGGACATGTATAAGGATGTGCTTGTAGATTACCCAACCCCCACTAGTGTGACTGCCATCACAACGCTGGTAATCAAGCAAGGATCCTAAGGGCTCTACTAATATGTATAAGCGATATGCTAAAATAAACATATGCACATATTAAAGTAGAAACAAACCAAGTAGCATACTACCATTTTGAGCAAGATTGTCTATACAACTGTGAATATCCCAAGCTTCCATCAAGTAATATACAAACTAGTATGATACAGTAATGGCCTCTAGGGCATATACACTAACATTTCTAAATTGTCAAAACGTATAGAATCTTAGGCTGAATAAATAGGAGGTGTGAAAAATAAGGGATGGATATTTCTAACTTAGGATGATCGAATTTCTAACTTTGATACTAAATCGTAGGATTAGAATCAAGGTTATCTTATGAAACTAGCTTGACGGGATTTTGTGGGTAGTATCCGGTGAAAACCCTCAGGAGACAACACTCCTACTACTAGGGACACCTAGAGATTTAACGGCTTGTTGCACACGCTAAGTGCAACCGTGATGCCTACGAAAGTGAGCTTAGGACTTTTTGAGAATAAATGGTTTTGTTCGGGATGAGCAAAAGATAAGTTTGGGGGTATTTTTTCACACCAGAATACTGCATTTAATACTGCCCATTATTCTGCTCGTTTATTTATAGGTAGGTGCTTTTGAACCGTGTTTGCTACATATTTACAGGTTACAGGTTCCCAGTCCAAAATAACGCAAATCATGCAAAATCTCCACAGTTATACCAAAATCCAGAACATCTGCCAAAAACAGATAAAATCTGGGTTCCGGTCATCCACACCCGTCCAGTGCCACTTATCAATTCAAGAGATAAGACAAATAACAGTGATCATTCGTGTCTCGGACAAGCACAGAGCATGAGAGGGGCAGCACAAAGATCAAGAGATACGCGGAGCTCGTGAGAGATAAAGGTCAAAAGGATTAAAAGTATAGTCATTTTGGACTGTTGCAAATCTGAAGAAATTTTGGAATCATTTTGCAATTTTGGACCAATAAAACAGAAGTACAAAGCAACATGGAGGAGCCCCAGAAAAACAAAATGCCAAAGCCTCCAAATGACCGCGGAACCGCGGCCAATATGGCGTTTGGGCGACGGTTCTGCGGCCATGTCAAGTCCTCGACAGCTGATATTTTGGAGGTAGTTCGGTAATTATGTTAGGGCTCTGGATATGACCCTAGGGTTTTAGTTCTTTGCCTATAAATAGTCCAGTTTTGAGCCAAGTAGGGATGCCTTTTCTTTACTAGATTTAGTGTAGTTTAGTTTGTAATTTCTTTTTCTTCATCATCTATTCTCCATTGAAATTGTAGTGAGAGCTTTTTGAGTGGAAGATTAATGAAGATGAGGGTTTTTTCTTTAACTTGTATCTTTATTTCCTTGTCTTGTAATTTTAATTCCTAGTGTAATTTTATTTTTTATTGTTAAGTAGTTGTTGTTATTTCTTGTTTTATTTTCCTTCTCTTCTAAACCGTATTTTCGAGCCATGATACTCAATAGAGTCCCTTGCTTAGGTGAGGGCCCAAGTAGTTAGCTTGTATCTTTGTAAAACCGTATTTTTCCATTCTTTCTTTTCTTCCTTCATGCTTCACACTTGTTAGTGCAGGGTTCCTAGGCACGGTAATGAAGTCTCACAAGGCATCAACCATGCCAATTTCAAATTTTACGGTGCCGAGAAACCCTAGACTAGATCGTTAACTAGAATTTTAGGCGAAACAAGAAACTAGTTAACAACTTAACTAAGTGAACGAACATACAACCTTTGTAGATCCGTTTCTCCACCTCCATGGCTCCGTGATGAAGTCTCCTCGCTGTCCAAATCGAATCCATGACTCTAGCGTCGGCTTCATCGGAGAAATAGGCGGGCTAGGTCGTCGACGTCGATGCCGAAGATGATCTACGTCGAGGCATCACAAGATCAAGCTCCCACTTCACCAAATCATGAAACTTGTGAAGAAAACACCCTATACTACTTGGCAAGAGGTAGAGGATGAAGAAATAGGAGGTGGGTTCACTTTAGAATTGGATTTCTCACTCTTTTTCACTAGTTGCCATTGATGGAGGCAAGCATTTCTTCTTGAAGAAGAAGAAGAAGAAGATGATAAGTGTTATAATAAGTATATCTAAAAAGAAAATAATATGAATACTTATCATTTTCCAACCATAGTTTGGTGTAGAGAATAAATCATGGTTAGATTGAAGGGTTAGGGTTAAGCATCAAGACAAAATGGTCACTTGGTCAAAACTTCATGAAGCTTCAATAACAAACAAAGAAAGCCACCATTTTCCCTTTTTCTTTTCCAAAATAAATAAATAAATAAATGAATAAGAAAATGAAAACCCTAACCATTACACAACCATGGTTTAATCTTTACACAAACCCTAGTGAGCATGTATCATCAAACATGATACAAACTTATGTACAAAAGTATATCACATATACAATGTGCACATAAAGTGAGAAAATCCATTTAAAATGAACCAATACTAGTTAATGTAAATTAATATATCATATATATAATTATAAATTAAATCATTAAATCAACACTTGATTTAACGATCCGGTCATATCGCATATAACCGACTAATATTAATAGTAACAACTTATCGAATCAACACTTGATCCTATAACCCGGCTATATCGCATATAACCGATCAATGTTACAAATCGCGAGAATCAAATACAGTATCACATACTGGTATTATTCTCGGTCCCGCACATATCTCATATGCGCTCCTATTTCGTTTCGCTTGAGCCAGAAAACCTCTGTGTAGGACTCTAAAGACTCGTCAATACGCCGGCAGCAGGTGATGATCATATCAAACACCCACAAGCCGCAAGCGGTCTGCTAAACGTAACGGCCACCCGGGTATTGAGCGATCAGAAGATCGAAGAGCAAGCCCGCTCACACTCCTGTGAATCCAACCAGTAACACTTACCGTACAGTCCGGTCTGATCGTCTGATATGTCGCATATCTCGCCTAGGGGTGGTAAACGTCAGACCCCAATAGCTCGATAAGTCGTGTTGATATGAGGTCTATAACAGTTCGAGATACTACAGGTAACACTTACCAGTAAATCTCAGCAACCCTGGCCAGGGATTTCCGGTTATAGCCAATCGAACACAGCGCAACATCAACTCCCTATACCGGGAGAGACGAATCCCCTACTGTCGCTCATTGCCTCCATGTGATTCGGGACTGTACCCAAAAGCCACCGTTTCGCACGCCCTCTTGGACGTGGTAAGGTGGAAATCAAAGCACAGTGGGAATCACACAAGACTCTATGACGATCTCGGGTCTACAGACTAACCTGTACCAGTGTCACCAGAGAACTGCCATCTGACGTGAGGTATAATACCATCTGGGAGTTCTCGGCGAGTCCGTCCAGTGTACCCAGTCTGTACTGAGCACCCGTATATTATCTCTGATGTCAAACACCAATGGATATGGGATCATCCATCGCCCATCTGTATGGGTCGAGAAGGTATACGCTAGTCTACTCTGGTATATCTGTCACGACCCGAAAGAGCACGTGACTGGCCCTTGAACCATATGAAGTCTATAGGACTCCATCTGATCCAAGTAAGCCAAAAGCCCAGAAATCTAAAACCATTTTTGAGAATAAGTAAAGAAACTGGTTTTAAAGAAGTGAAGAAAAACGTGTTTGAAGTCAAGGTTTTTAAATAACTAAGCCGAATATGCATTTTAAAAGTGTACAGTCTTTTCTAAAAATTTCGGCAGAGTTTCTTTTGTAAAACTGGCCCCGAATGGGGTAAACAAAAATAACAATATATATGCAATGATAATGGCATCCCCAAGCGGGAGCTAGCTCTTCGTCAATAGACGGTTACAACCACACATGCAACAACAATATACAACGCCAAGTGGCGAGGGTCAAATCCAAAAGAAAGCTCAAAAGCAACAAGAAAACCGCAATACTACTAAGCGCGACTCTAAGATCGAAATATACAATACTAAAGTCTAGGTCTGAAACAATATACAAGTTTTGGTTGATGGACAATTTCTAGATACAATGAAATAAATAAATACAATGGTGATTCTTGATACGAAGGAATCCACCTACCAAAGCAAATCACCCGCAAGAAGGTAGTGTGCCAGAAATGCCGCAAAGAAACCTGTACGGCAGGACCTGCAAGAACTGTGGCACAACGGGGGTGAGTTGCCAACTCGTGAATAGAAACATCTACAAGCAGAAGCCGAAAGCAAGACATAATCCTAGGTCAATACGATCAGTATATAAAATCCTCAATATAAAACATGCAGCCTATAGCAAGGCTAGGGTAAATATCTAACCCGAGTGCAATCTCCTGTGTCTGTGTCAGTGCCTCAGATAACAATATAGCATATGAATGAGATATGAATGCATGAAAACAGAATACATTTACATGAAGCAACTGTTTTCAAACTTTAGTGAGATTTCCCTTGTATTTTTAAAATGAGGTATCATAATGAAATCAGCATAAAACTGTGCCTAGCATCGGCACGAACGAAATCCCAATATCTCGATATCTCAAAGTCTCAACCACAATATCTAGGGCGCCGTCAGTCCAGACCGGCCCCTACCATCCATCTCAAGACCACGACGGTATCCTCCGGATATCCGACACGTCGGGTAAAATCACCGGTGGGTAGTGCTCCCCTGCAGGCTCACATCGTCATCACCACGCGCTTCTTGCCCCGGGGTACCTTACCGGGTCCACCATGTACCCGAAACGGTTCATCCGTCTCCTCGAATCGGGTTTCCAAATCCATCAGCAAACTCATGGTGGACGACTCATACATCATGGGAAAACCGCACTTTTTATTTTAAAAGAGAGAATATGTTTATTTGTGTTTTTGCGGTTTTCCTCCAAATCCAGAAAATCCCATAGAAATCCAAATCCAAACTTCAATAGCATGCAAAATAGTGAATATATGCATGAGAATCCATGAATGCGGCATAACGATGAATAACAGTATGCAGGAAGTAGCAGGTAATAACTACAATGTCTAATCTAGCATATAAGGCAAGTACACTTACATCCTGTCTAAATATTTGCTAACAACCTATATCAATGCAATAGTATTTCTAAAGTGTACGTGGCATGGCAATTACCGATGAAGATGTGTGTGAGCCGGCAAGTAAGTGTACGTGGTACATACGCATCATCGGTAATGGTGCTGGTGTCCTAACAGCATGAAATCAATAATGTAGTACGAAACATAATATAAGCATGCGATGCGAAGAGAACCACAATAATGAGCGGAAGCTGAAAACTAGACGCAACTAACTAATCTGCATTAATCTAACATAAGTCCTACGAATGGTGCCTTTTGAAATAACACGAATCATGGGTTTTTGAAAATAGGGGCTACGGTGTTTTTATGAAAAGATACGTCGTTTTTGAAATATCCGTAGATTCCCTTGAGCTGTCTTTAAAAATGCCCACGATTCGTTAGTTTTTAAAATAGGTAAGAAGTCTAATCTACTCTAACAACTACACTAACTATACGGCTGAACTAACAAGCTGAACTACAGGTAAGGAAACCGCCTAACATCTGAGTCGATATATATATAAATATATATATAAGTCGGTGATCCCGCCTCAATAGTATCGCGTACGATACAGTATATCATCTGACATCCTCGAGTCATGAGCGCGGATCTATCATCAATATAGGCTCGTACGGTAAATCGTCGTACGGCATCCCAATAGCTGGGTACGGGTCAACATCTCATTATCTCGTCACATAACAGGTATCACTATCATCAGATCATAAAGTCTGGGGTACTACTCTATTTCTAGTACAAATCGATACCATCAATGAAGTATGCATGCGGGGGTAAACACATATCCCAAGCCCGCAAGAAACACAAGTCATATTCCACATATGGATCGTATCAAATCACCGATCTCACGGCACCAAGCCCACATCATCGACTCATCTCCAAGTCATCCCATATCATCAACCACAGTGCAAATATAAGAAAACACACAAGTGTATGCGTGTGGGTGCAAATCTATCCTATGGTTCGCAACTAGGAACTACGCTAGTTATTTCTACCCCTAATTAACCAAAACACACCAAAGCTATCACACACATAAATATACTACATAGTACTAATTACGGACTGCGGGGGTGCTATACGCCATCCACCCGACTTCCCCCTGTAGATATAATCTACTCACCTTGCATCATCATTTGCGGACGTCACCATGCATTTGCTTACCGTCCCGAAGTCTTCATGGGTACCTACACAACAAAGTATCGTATATGCGCATTAAAACCAAATCCAAGCTAAAACGGCGCATGAAATCCAAAACGATACGATAAGGGGGCCTATAGGTGAGAACCTATGGCACGCCTTCAAAACCACATATAAATCCTCTATATCGTCGTATAAACGCCCAATAGTCGAGGCAAACACAAATCAAATTTTCAGAATCAAAAATACGGAAATACGGAAACACGAATCCAAAACGGCAACTTAGGATATATGTCCCAGATTTTTCCCTAGATAGAATCTGTCAAAACTAGAAGTACCCAGGGTCAAGAATTGAGGAAATGGGGGCATGCACGCAAAACGAGGAAATTCCTCACTGCTCTGGCCGCAAATTGCGGCCAGAAAGGGAAAATTGGCGGCCTCGAAAAGGAGTGGGGGGCTAGGGTTTGGGGTGATGGTTCAATGGTGCCTGCACATGTCACTGTCCACTCAATATTATTTTAAGGTTCTCGGGGTGATAGCAGATTCAAAAAAACCTTCGCAGATTTCACAATTTCCCCGATATCGGTTTCTAAAATCCGTATTCTGGTTATAGCTTCAGGTTTTGGGTTCCAATTCATACACTAGGGTGTTGGTATAACCTTAACTGAGCTTAATTTCCCAATACAACACAAGTTTCCTCAAACCCTAACTAGGTTTTCATCAAGTCCACAAAAATCCACAATATCGGTTCTAAACTAAACATGGGGTATAATTAAAGTTAAAACTAAGCTAATGGTCCAGAAAATACCTCATTTGGCAACTCAAGAATTTTCTTGAGTTGCCCCTAGTGGCCAAAATCCACGCTTTCTTGGTCCATCTTGAAGGTCTCGGGCTCGTGCACACTTTTAATGAAACGGACATGAGCTTTTGGGGTTGTTTTTGAGATGAAGAGAGGGATTGAAGAGGGGGAGAAAGGGAATAGGGCAGCAGCAGCAACTAAAGAGGAAGAGGGAGAGAAATGAGAGGGAGAGAAATGGCTAAGGGTCATAAGTCAAAGTCCTCACCTACCCTCTCTTCTCACCATACCCTATTTTCTTTTCCTTTTTCCTTTTTCCTTTTTCTTTTTAAAACCATAATCCTTCTCACAAGAATAGTAAACCCAAATATCATGAAAGAAAATGCACAAGTGTGAGAATAAGTGATATGTGCAAGTTTTGCACAAAATTGCCAAAAAACCCGATTAGCGATTTTAATCGCGATTAGCACTAAATTAGTGTCAAACTAATCACAAAAACTTAAAAATGTCATAATTCACTAATTTACCCTATTTTAGAATTTTCCATAATTTTCTCAATTTTTTTTTTCTATTTATTTGCATTTAATATTAAAATAATCAATAAAATAATATTAAATTATAAAAATTCCCAAAATTAATATTTTATATTTTTTGAAAATGTTACAATCTACCCCCCTTAAACAAATTCGGTCCCCGAATTTAAATTTAAACCCCCAATACAAAACAATTTCAGTATAATCCATTTTGTCGGGGCTCCGAAAATATCAATACAAAGAGAATATCATAAAATATACTGCTCTACTAGAAATCAATCCCCAAAATGCATATATATAAGAATATCCTATGCGTCTGGTGCGCAAGGAATCAAAATCCATATAGGTGTCAAACAGGTGTACAAACAACATCTAGGTGCAACGGGTGTGCACGAAACATCTGTCGTAGGCAACGTGTGTGCCTGACAGAAAAATCAGGTGCATGTGACATGCACGAAGAATCCCGATTTAGTGCATCTGGCATGCACCCAAATCGTATATCAAAACACTAAGGGTGCATGAAAACTACGCTGGAAGTGCAAATCAAATCACTGCATACGGTAGGCATGAAATCTCAATCCATAACTCAAATTAAATAACTAGGCGCAAAATATATAAATATCCAGTGGGTGCATGAAACAAATATCATGAAACTCAATCATCAAAACTAAATCATGCAAACAGAACGCCCAAAATACCGAAATCCAAAATGACGGATACGTGATAATCGAATCACAAAATCACAAATCAAAAATACCGTCGTCAGTAGTTCCTCCTTCGAGGTCGAGAAGGAGTCGGTGCATCCACTGCTAGCAGCGCAGGATATCTACTTGTCTCTTGCTCACGGTCTGGCGTCCTCTGACTCTCTGGGTCCTTATCTTCTCTGTGGGTTACCAATCTCACAGTCAATCGGCTCATCGGCCCTGTCAGATGTGCTAACGGGGACGATTCCGTCCTGACACTTCTCTGGTCACCTCTCGGTCAAACCTCACGACCACTCGTAAGGCAGCATATCACTGGCGTCGGCCTCTGGCTCTCTGAATGCACGTCACACATCTGATCCTGGGTGCAAGCATCGTTGCAGCAATGTCCGGGAAGGAATCCTGCTCAAAGTCTCTTCCGATCATGCCTATGTCGATCTGTACAGGGGCTGGCTCTCTTGCACAACCTCTTCTCGCTCAAAAGACACCTGTGTCCTTAGCACAATATTTTCTCGGAAACTGGTCACATTCCAACGTCTCTGTAAGCGCATCAGGTTTTTAGTCTCGACGGAAAGTAATGACAGCTCGTCAGTGTATCGCACGAACCTCTTGTTCCACCTGTCTCTATCGTCGTCCACTATGACGTCATGCCATGCTATCTACGCACCGCACTGTTCTCGGCCACGGTCAATCTGAATTCTCTCGCACGGACTCGAAATCGCGTACTCTGTAGCTTCATCATTCTGTAGAAGATGTCAGGCCGAACAGGTCCTCGGGAACACGTCCCCACCATCGGAGGAATACTCGTCATTCGTCCGTCCTTGATCAATTCGCAACGCATCTGGGTAAGTTCCTTTATCCGAACCTGGTCAACTACCTCGTCGACAATGCCGAACTCTGTCCTGCTGGGTGTGCGCAAAACGACCACTCCTGGTCTAGGTCTTCTCGTATCGTTTTCCAGAAGGGTCCTGTCGAGGTTCTCTCTCAAATCTCATTCCTGCCGAATTGCCCGGAAGTCACCATCCATTGTTGAAGCAATTTCTCATTCCGGAACGGCTGTATGCTTATCGCGCTTCTTTCTGGAAGATAAATCCATATACCACGCCTCGGGGTGCATATCACATCTCTGATGTCAGCGGAGTGGGACGTCATCTCGTCGAAATATCTTGCGAACTCTTTTCTTCACTCTGCGTCAAAGTTGACTGATTCGGACTCGTCTCATCGTGGCTGCATGGACTATGCTCCAACGGCTATACTCGTATCTGGAGTCTCCTAAGCGAAGCATCCCATCACATGATATCCGAATGATGTCGAAACATCCGATCGACTCGTCAGAACCTCATAATCCCCCAAGAGATCAACATCATGGGTACAGTTTAATAGTATCGAGTACATGCCACAGCGTCGGTGGTCCAGCCGTAGAAGGGCAAACCCAAGCCTCACTAATGGCGCCGCGGAACTGCCGCAAACCCTAAGGTTCAAAGGCTTTCACACGGTCATTAAGTCGAGTTAGGGTTTCATTCTTCTAGAGGGTCCATAGAATCACCTGCATGTCTTTCCGTATACTTTAAACTTGAAAAATGGGCTCCTGACATTCGATCGTCTCTATCGACTCTCAACGAACCTGCGTGAAGTCGTCTCTAGCTGGAAACAATTTATCTGATGACCTCGCATCGGGGTAAGCGAATTCACCACACGTCCTAGTCATTCATCCTCGGTGACTAGCAACTCGCTATCATCTCTCTAAGTACATGCTCATGCTGCAGTAGCTCCAATCACCTGGGCGATATCTCATCATTCGCAGCAACAACTGGCTCAAATGCCTGTACGCCGAACAACGCCTCAATCCTCCAGGAAAGGCAACACATTGGCGGTCATCTCTGAATCGGTCTACTCTAGATCTGAGTAAGACTCTCCACACTGGAAATCTTCAACTCAACTGGGCCCGCTCTGGCGCAAAATCGGACGAATCACCTTCGTCTCTCAAATCGGGTAAACTAGCTATCATCTGTCGCGTATCTGCCTGAAAGCTCCGGCAATCTCAGCTCGTAAGCTTCGGAAGCAACATCCTGTCAATCTCAGCCACAGCTGGTCCATCTGTCTGCACGGTAGGCGACATCACAATCTCTGAGGTGTGCTGTACATCAATAGTCCTCTCTCAACTGGCAGCTCTAACAATGGCCCGATCATCCGGTGCAAGACCAAGCACTCGCCTCCACTAGAGGTCACAATCACCAACACTAACTCGAGACGTTCCCATGTCACCAGAAAACACAATGGTCGGCCCTCGTACCAAACGAGCTCACGCCGGCCGTAACCCTAGCAGCAGCCCAAACTGCGCTCAAACATGGCGACAGGAACCTCAGTCGAGTATCAAAGAGAGCACATCAATGGCAAGAAAGGAAACAACAGATCCAAAGTGGATACATGATCATAGGAAGGAACAGCATCAATGAAGGTATGATCATGAAACTAGTAGAATCGGAAATCTCAAATGGATGTATGATCCTGGATATAAAGAGAATCACTGATCTCGAAAATATGCACATCCTAAGGTTCCTTAAGCGGAGTGGTGTGTCGTAAGTATGCCGCGGAACATACCAACGGTACGTCACTCTACTTTAGTCACCTATTCCATCAACCAAGGGTCATCCTATTACGACGAAAGTTCGGGTCTAATACCCCCTCGACCAAGTCTAAGTTCCGTAAGGTCAAGCCTAAGTTCCGTATATATATAAACGCCCTAGGCTCCACATAGTCAAACTTAGACTCGAACCAAGGTCAACCTAGCGCTCTGATACCAACTTTGTCACGACCCGAAAGAGCACGTGACTGGCCCTTGAACCATATGAAGTCTATAGGACTCCATCTGATCCAAGTAAGCCAAAAGCCCAGAAATCTAAAACCATTTTTGAGAATAAGTAAAGAAACTGGTTTTAAAGAAGTGAAGAAAAACGTGTTTGAAGTCAAGGTTTTTAAATAACTAAGCCGAATATGCATTTTAAAAGTGTACAGTCTTTTCTAAAAATTTCGGCAGAGTTTCTTTTGTAAAACTGGCCCCGAATGGGGTAAACAAAAATAACAATATATATGCAATGATAATGGCATCCCCAAGCGGGAGCTAGCTCTTCGTCAATAGACGGTTACAACCACACATGCAACAACAATATACAACGCCAAGTGGCGAGGGTCAAATCCAAAAGAAAGCTCAAAAGCAACAAGAAAACCGCAATACTACTAAGCGCGACTCTAAGATCGAAATATACAACACTAAAGTCTAGGTCTGAAACAATATACAAGTTTTGGTTGATGGACAATTTCTAGATACAATGAAATAAATAAATACAATGGTGATTCTTGATACGAAGGAATCCACCTACCAAAGCAAATCACCCGCAAGAAGGTAGTGTGCCAGAAATGCCGCAAAGAAACCTGTACGGCAGGACCTGCAAGAACTGTGGCACAACGGGGGTGAGTTGCCAACTCGTGAATAGAAACATCTACAAGCAGAAGCCGAAAGCAAGACATAATCCTAGGTCAATACGATCAGTATATAAAATCCTCAATATAAAACATGCAGCCTATAGCAAGGCTAGGGTAAATATCTAACCCGAGTGCAATCTCCTGTGTCTGTGTCAGTGCCTCAGATAACAATATAGCATATGAATGAGATATGAATGCATGAAAACAGAATACATTTACATGAAGCAACTGTTTTCAAACTTTAGTGAGATTTCCCTTGTATTTTTAAAATGAGGTATCATAATGAAATCAGCATAAAACTGTGCCTAGCATCGGCACGAACGAAATCCCAATATCTCGATATCTCAAAGTCTCAACCACAATATCTAGGGCGCCGTCAGTCCAGACCGGCCCCTACCATCCATCTCAAGACCACGACGGTATCCTCCGGATATCCGACACGTCGGGTAAAATCACCGGTGGGTAGTGCTCCCCTGCAGGCTCACATCGTCATCACCACGCGCTTCTTGCCCCGGGGTACCTTACCGGGTCCACCATGTACCCGAAACGGTTCATCCGTCTCCTCGAATCGGGTTTCCAAATCCATCAGCAAACTCATGGTGGACGACTCATACATCATGGGAAAACCGCACTTTTTATTTTAAAAGAGAGAATATGTTTATTTGTGTTTTTGCGGTTTTCCTCCAAATCCAGAAAATCCCATAGAAATCCAAATCCAAACTTCAATAGCATGCAAAATAGTGAATATATGCATGAGAATCCATGAATGCGGCATAACGATGAATAACAGTATGCAGGAAGTAGCAGGTAATAACTACAATGTCTAATCTAGCATATAAGGCAAGTACACTTACATCCTGTCTAAATATTTGCTAACAACCTATATCAATGCAATAGTATTTCTAAAGTGTACGTGGCATGGCAATTACCGATGAAGATGTGTGTGAGCCGGCAAGTAAGTGTACGTGGTACATACGCATCATCGGTAATGGTGCTGGTGTCCTAACAGCATGAAATCAATAATGTAGTACGAAACATAATATAAGCATGCGATGCGAAGAGAACCACAATAATGAGCGGAAGCTGAAAACTAGACGCAACTAACTAATCTGCATTAATCTAACATAAGTCCTACGAATGGTGCCTTTTGAAATAACACGAATCATGGGTTTTTGAAAATAGGGGCTACGGTGTTTTTATGAAAAGATACGTCGTTTTTGAAATATCCGTAGATTCCCTTGAGCTGTCTTTAAAAATGCCCACGATTCGTTAGTTTTTAAAATAGGTAAGAAGTCTAATCTACTCTAACAACTACACTAACTATACGGCTGAACTAACAAGCTGAACTACAGGTAAGGAAACCGCCTAACATCTGAGTCGATATATATATAAATATATATATAAGTCGGTGATCCCGCCTCAATAGTATCGCGTACGATACAGTATATCATCTGACATCCTCGAGTCATGAGCGCGGATCTATCATCAATATAGGCTCGTACGGTAAATCGTCGTACGGCATCCCAATAGCTGGATACGGGTCAACATCTCATTATCTCGTCACATAACAGGTATCACTATCATCAGATCATAAAGTCTGGGGTACTACTCTATTTCTAGTACAAATCGATACCATCAATGAAGTATGCATGCGGGGGTAAACACATATCCCAAGCCCGCAAGAAACACAAGTCATATTCCACATATGGATCGTATCAAATCACCGATCTCACGGCACCAAGCCCACATCATCGACTCATCTCCAAGTCATCCCATATCATCAACCACAGTGCAAATATAAGAAAACACACAAGTGTATGCGTGTGGGTGCAAATCTATCCTATGGTTCGCAACTAGGAACTACGCTAGTTATTTCTACCCCTAATTAACCAAAACACACCAAAGCTATCACACACATAAATATACTACATAGTACTAATTACGGACTGCGGGGGTGCTATACGCCATCCACCCGACTTCCCCCTGTAGATATAATCTACTCACCTTGCATCATCATTTGCGGACGTCACCATGCATTTGCTTACCGTCCCGAAGTCTTCATGGGTACCTACACAACAAAGTATCGTATATGCGCATTAAAACCAAATCCAAGCTAAAACGGCGCATGAAAATCCAAAACGATACGATAAGGGGGCCTATAGGTGAGAACCTATGGCACGCCTTCAAAACCACATATAAATCCTCTATATCGTCGTATAAACGCCCAATAGTCGAGGCAAACACAAATCAAATTTTCAGAATCAAAAATACGGAAATACGGAAACACGAATCCAAAACGGCAACTTAGGATATATGTCCCAGATTTTTCCCTAGATAGAATCTGTCAAAACTAGAAGTACCCAGGGTCAAGAATTGAGGAAATGGGGGCATGCACGCAAAACGAGGAAATTCCTCACTGCTCTGGCCGCAAATTGCGGCCAGAAAGGGAAAATTGGCGGCCTCGAAAAGGAGTGGGGGGCTAGGGTTTGGGGTGATGGTTCAATGGTGCCTGCACATGTCACTGTCCACTCAATATTATTTTAAGGTTCTCGGGGTGATAGCAGATTCAAAAAAACCTTCGCAGATTTCACAATTTCCCCGATATCGGTTTCTAAAATCCGTATTCTGGTTGTAGCTTCAGGTTTTGGGTTCCAATTCATACACTAGGGTGTTGGTATAACCTTAACTGAGCTTAATTTCCCAATACAACACAAGTTTCCTCAAACCCTAACTAGGTTTTCATCAAGTCCACAAAAATCCACAATATCGGTTCTAAACTAAACATGGGGTATAATTAAAGTTAAAACTAAGCTAATGGTCCAGAAAATACCTCATTTGGCAACTCAAGAATTTTCTTGAGTTGCCCCTAGTGGCCAAAATCCACGCTTTCTTGGTCCATCTTGAAGGTCTCGGGCTCGTGCACACTTTTAATGAAACGGACATGAGCTTTTGGGGTTGTTTTTGAGATGAAGAGAGGGATTGAAGAGGGGGAGAAAGGGAATAGGGCAGCAGCAGCAACTAAAGAGGAAGAGGGAGAGAAATGAGAGGGAGAGAAATGGCTAAGGGTCATAAGTCAAAGTCCTCACCTACCCTCTCTTCTCACCATACCCTATTTTCTTTTCCTTTTTCCTTTTTCCTTTTTCTTTTTAAAACCATAATCCTTCTCACAAGAATAGTAAACCCAAATATCATGAAAGAAAATGCACAAGTGTGAGAATAAGTGATATGTGCAAGTTTTGCACAAAATTGCCAAAAAACCCGATTAGCGATTTTAATCGCGATTAGCACTAAATTAGTGTCAAACTAATCACAAAAACTTAAAAATGTCATAATTCACTAATTTACCCTATTTTAGAATTTTCCATAATTTTCTCAATTTTTTTTTTCTATTTATTTGCATTTAATATTAAAATAATCAATAAAATAATATTAAATTATAAAAATTCCCAAAATTAATATTTTATATTTTTTGAAAATGTTACAATATCGATGCCCCGTCTCGATACACCCACGACTAGGGACCATGAAGGATGTACTTATAGACTACCATGTCCCCACTAGTATGATCCGCATCATAGTTCAGGTAGTCAAGTACACATCCTAAAGGCTTTACCAACATATAACAGAGAGACAAACAGTATACACGTTAAGGTAAAGTGTAACCAGATAGCATACTATCATGTCGAGCAACAAAGTCCTCCCTATATATGTCCCAGCATCCACTACAATATACATCTTATGTACAGTAATGGCCTCTAGGGCATACATATAACTAACAATCTCCCACTTGCACTAGGGCCATCTGTAGCAGTGGTTGTAGTATCTCATACTCAACCATCCCATAAAAGTCTCTCTCTGGGAATAGGCCTTCGTGAGTGGATCCGCCGTGTTGTCCTCTGAGTCTGCTCTCCTAACCTCGATCAGCCTGGAGATCAACCATCTCCATGATCAGGTGATACTGCCTTAGAATATGTCTGGATCACTGATGGGACGGACGTTCCTTGGCATAAGCCACAACTCCATTGTCACACAATGGGAGGAACAAAGTTCATCTCATGAACAAATATACATCCAGACTGCCTCTTTGGTAGCATCTTAAGTAGCGATGTATCCAGCCTTTATCGTCTAGTATGCCACGGTATCTAGCTTGGAACTCTTCCAACATACCGTCCCTCTACTGAGGGTAAAGACAATGCCTGCGACTGACATTCAGTCGTCCTTATCACCCTGGAACACTTCCAGTGATTCTCCTCAGGACCAATTGATACCATCTCACTACAACTAGTGAGTATCCTAACACCCAAATAACATCTATCTCATAGATGAAGACTCAGGATTTAGAAGGTATCACTTTGATCCTATTTGGAAAATCCATGTGATAAGCGGAGATTGACCGAGCGTAGCATAGGAAACTCCTTTCTTATCAAGAGTATGTCATCCACGTACTCTACGAGGATCACCACCATACTCCCTACTACCTTTTTGTATATACAAGGTTCATCTACCATTTTGATGGTGTCAAACTCTTTGACTAACACATCAAAACAGACGTTCCAACTCCGCGATGCCTGCTTTATCACATAAAACATCTTGCTCGCGTTTCCGCTGCTCCCACTGTTTACGAAGCCCTCTGGCTGTGTTCTTATAGATGTTCTCTTCTAAATCATTATTTAGAAAATCAGTCATGGCACCCAACCACCAGATATCGTAGTCATGGTATGCAGCCGTGGCAAGTAGGATCTGGATAGATTTAAGCATAGCCACTGGAAAAAGGTTTCATCATTATCCACGCCTGGTCGATGACAAAAACCTTTAACAAGTCTAGCTTTGAAAGTCTCAACTTTTCCATCTACACCAAGTAATCTTCTCAAGATATACTTGCTCCTGATGGGGATTTAACCCTTCAGATACAGCAACTAAAGTCCATACTTTGTTGGTGTATAAGGATTCCATCTCAGATCGCTAAGCATCCAGCCATTCTTACAGAGTCCCACTCCTGATGGCCAGCTCGAAACTAGTTGGGTCATCATCTCATGATGCAATCCTCGCTCCCACTGTCATAGAGAAACCGAAGTATCTCTCAGGTGGGTGAGGAACCCTACTAGATGGGCGGAGAGGCTGAGGTTCGTTGGATTCTACTGAATCCTTTGGTTCTATCAAATCATCAGCTGCAGTTTGTATAGCTGGAACATTTCCAGTACTACATAACAGATCTTGCCTCGAGCTTGTCCGGATTTTGTTTTTCAGACATAGGCCGGACAACCCCAAATCTTAACTAACTTAAGATATGGGCTCTTCCCTTTCCATATCACATATGAAGTGGTAGGAAACTGATTTGATCGGGACCCTATTCAATAGGTATGCAACTTCATAAGTGCATAACTCCCTAAAGGAAATAGGTAACTCAGTAGTGCTCATCATAGAGCACACCTTATCATATAGGGTGTGATTGCTCCGCCCCGATATACCATCGTGCTATGGTGTATACGGAGGAGTAATGCTGAGAGAGAATATCATTCTCCATTAGAATAGTCCAGGAATTCCATGCACAAGTATTCTCCTCCACGATCACATCAAAGGACATAATACTTATACCCGTATTGGTTCTCTACTTCTAACTTATATTCTGTGAATATCTCAAAAGGTTCGGACTTGTGTTTCAACAAGAACATATGTCTGAATCTAAAGAGATCATCAGAGAGTGTAATAAAGTACAAAGAACCAGTCTTGGCATATATAGACAGGGGACCTTACATACATCAACATGTATCAATCCCAAGAGTTCACTAACTCTTTCTCTGTTTCCATTAAACAGAGCTATGGTCATCGTATCTTTGTGACATGACTGGCAAGTTTCAAAAGATGTAAATTCAAACTAATTTAAATATGCATCTAAATGTAACTTTAGCCAGTCGGGTCGCATTGATCTGACCAAGTCTACAATGCCTCAAGAAGGATCCGTTCATTTCTGAACTCTTCCTCTTGTGTGTGTTCAGTATACTAAAGAACTATAGTTTGATTTAGAACATCAATGCTTTTAGATAACGTGCCTGAACCGATCAACTTTTGATATAGGAAATGTTCAAAACATTATCCAACAATACAAAATTTTATCATTTCTTTACTAATAAAGAGACTGATATGATTTTGTATATCAGGTTCGGTATCTAATAACATTCGTTCAGAATCAATGTATTGGTAATACAGGGTGACAGTGACCGACAGACTTGGCTGCAACTCTTGCCCCGTTTTCTGCCTCATGAAACTTATCACCCGTTCTTTGTTCTTTACCTATCTGTAGCCCATGTAACATATTACATATGCGGGATCCTGATGCGGTATCATATACCCAGGACGTAAAGGATACAGAGAAACAGTTCTTTGTAATGAACACACCCGAAGATGATGCATCATATGCACTTTCTTCGTTTGGGCGGCACGGGAATTCTGGTAATCCCCAATTTCCTGCTCTGTCTTATAACTATTATAAGTTGGAGCGGGACCAACGTTCCCCAGCTCAGTAAAACAAGCGGGTTCGGTCAAAATTCAGTATTATTATCTTGATTAAGGCGTGATATGGTCGCTACCTGGAGAGAGAGAGAAGAAAACACTCAGCGTGCGCTCTTGCAAGAATAGATTGGTTATTATTTTATCTAATCAGGATGGCTCCCACTGTTTTTTATCAAATCTTCCTTCAAACCCTAAAAGGAAAGACTAGCTGGGATTAATTACACACTACAAGTTCGCCAATCTTTCAGCTAGGGCAGTGTCGGTACTTTGAGAGAGGTGCCCCGTGCTTTCGCACGGACCTAATTAATGTAAACCTCGTTTTCCCAGAGGCGTAACCTCGTTAACACCTTTCTAGACACCTACTTGATCGGCTAATTGTAATGGGTAAAACTCTCCCAGGAGTAACTCTTACTCGCAGCGGGTATCGGGATCCAACTATCTCATAGAAGGTATGCAATCTCATTGCAAATTTCAACACTTGAAATTCCCGATAATTTTGCCCCTAGCAGCTATATGACCTTAACATAGTCAACAAATCATAAGTGCTAGTCAAGTTCAACCCGTCATTTCCCGATTGAATTAAACCCACCCGCACGACCCTTAACATAGTCAACAAAGTCGCACGACTACCCTAATCCAATCGCATCATATGCTTATACAGATAAGCACTAATTAGCTACCGCACACTACGCCTTAACAAAGTCAACAAACGTAGCACGAATACTAACTAGTACTTATCTGAAATGACGGAGGGCTACGACAGGTTTTTCTGAAAACCTATTGCGTAATGAACTTGATATCGTTGTAGGATCGAATGAATTTTGAAATGGAGTGTTTTTGAGGCTTTTCTAGTTTTGCTAAAGGAGTTACTCCCGGTGAAGGGATCGTCGGTCCTTTCCTCGTCGAATGAGGTGCGGGATATATCATATATATCACTGTGCAAAGCAAAAACTCTTAAATGGGATCAAAATACAAACCGAGGGTTGTAGCATCTGCCAGTTATTGCTAAAGGAGTCACTCCCGGTGAAGGGATCTCGGTCCTTTCCTTATCGAATAAGGTGCAGGATATATCATATATACTGCTGTGCAAAGCAAGAACTGTAGCTACCTGTTTTATTTTGAAATTCGATTCTACAACATCTTAGGTTTCTTTTATTGCATTAATCACATTAATGAAGTCCCATCATTTAAGTACCTAAACATCACAGATAAATACGACGTACACTTATGCCATCCGCATTCGCCTCGATGTCCCCTCGTGCACCGTTAGGTTAGGTAACTAACGGCAGAGCGGGGCAGGGCTAGCGCGGGTGTAAAACATAAGTAACGCCTATATAATATATCATATATACTATATACTGTATCTATCACAGAACATCACATGATCACATCACAGATATCGCAGCAGAAGAAACATATGAAATATTGGATATACTAGGACGTCTGTGTTTTCAATACGAGCCAGTATAAAACACGGATTCCACGGTCGCGATGAATAGCCAAACCCACACCCCTAGACCCCTACGAGAGCGGCAAGCAACCCTACCAATTCTAGAGTTAGGAGACCCGGACTCGACTCCTCGAGTTGGTCTCCCACTGGACTCCAGAACCCGGTTACTTGTGCCCTCCTCCTTGGGTCTATCCTAGTGCGGAAAAGTAAATAATATACATCAACGGTGACAACTTCCGCAACCTGGAAGTGCCCCAATAAAAGAATATTACATACAAGTTTTTACATGAATGAAAATGAAAAACACTCATCTCACATAAAAACCCCCCGGCTATTCAAACACGACGATCCAATATAACATATCCAGCAACACATAACATCACATGTCATCAACGTAAGTAAACATGCGCATCCCAATTGTCGTTGACATATAGCAACAAAACCGGCGATATCACATATTACACTTACGGTCACAGAAAAGAAAGTGTAAAACTACAACAGTTGGAATCCGCAACCATTTTAGACATCGCATGCCTAATCAAATGAATTACTTAGACATCACATGCCTAACAATTATAAACCCCGCATTTTAGTCTCAATTATCGAAAACTCTTTTCAATATAAAGTCGGGCAATTCAACAAGATTCCCGAAAATTTGATCAAATGCTCGTCGCAAACTTTAGTAGGCAGCTGCACCCCCGATACCGTCGACGAAGTGCACCAAGGCGGAACACCGCTGCCGCGAGCACCCAAACGGATGCTTTCGGCGACGGGGTTCTCCTACAGTCACTTGGTCGGGGCTATGGAGTGAGGCTGTCTATTAAGTTTACCCGGCGAGTATCCGCGTACGCTACGTGATTGCGACGGACTTTTGATCGCATCAAAATTCCGTGGCAACCGATCAAATGAGACTAAACCGCTAGATTTATAACATTCATTCAGTTATCTCATAACTATTTGTGAATTCCAATTATTGTATCCCATTCCAGATAAATAGAAAATATTAAACTTTCCGATCGAACGGTCAAACACCCAAGTTTTCCCGATACAGCTCAACACATGAAATAGGTTTAAAAACATTCACTTCGTGCCTCAGTACCAACGGTCCAGCCGTAGAAGGGTCAAGCCAACGCCTCACATCTGGTACGCCGTACTGTCCCAAACCCGAACGTTCAAAGGGCAGTTCAAGACGGTCACATAATCGAGTTAAGATTTGTTGTCTTCTAGAGGGACCATCGCGTTACTTGTACTACTTAGAACGTCGTTAAACAACGGAAAGATCCAACACTTGGAAATTTCCCGACAGGGGAAAAATTGGGTATTTATATCCGGTTGAACTTTTTAACATATTCAAAAATTATTCGGAAAGCCACATAGACAAAATCTGATAATCCGATCGAATAATCTAAGCTCCAAAACACCCTGGAATATTCAACTCTTGAATAAATATTAAAAAATCCCATAAAATCCAGAACCAAAATATAGGAGTTACTGTGCAAAAATTGAAGAGTGATCACATATATTGGCCGCGGAACCGCCGCAGAAGCAAGCTTCTGCCGCGGTTCCGCCGCTCTTTAGAAGCATCTTTAGGAAATTTTTGCACCGTAATTCATATAATTCCCTGCTGAATTTTTTAAGAATTTTTAATCTGGAAAAAACCCAGTTTTTGAAAAAAGTCCAGAGAGCATTTTGGAAAAGGGGTTTCGGTTCGATCGGACTTCAAACTCCGTCTACGCTTCGCCTAAGGCTCTAGCTAGGCTCTGATACCACTGCAGGGTTCCTAGGCACGGTAATGAAGTCTCACAAGGCATCAACCATGCCAATTTCAAATTTTACGGTGCCGAGAAACCCTAGACTAGATCGTTAACTAGAATTTTAGGCGAAACAAGAAACTAGTTAACAACTTAACTAAGTGAACGAACATACAACCTTTGTAGATCCGTTTCTCCACCTCCATGGCTCCGTGATGAAGTCTCCTCGCTGTCCAAATCGAATCTATGACTCTAGCGTCGGCTTCATCGGAGAAATAGGCGGGCTAGGTCGTCGACGTCGATGCCGAAGATGATATACGTCGAGGCATCACAAGATCAAGCTCCCACTTCACCAAATCATGAAACTTGTGAAGAAAACACCCTATACTACTTTGCAAGAGGTAGAGGATGAAGAAATAGGAGGTGGGTTCACTTTAGAATTGGATTTCTCACTCTTTTTCACTAGTTACCATTGATGGAGGCAAGCTTTTCTTCTTGAAGAAGAAGAAGAAGAAGATGGTAAGTGTTATGATAAGTATATCTAAAAAGAAAATAATATGAATACTTATCATTTTCCAACCATACTTTGGTGTAGAGAATAAATCATGGTTAGATTGAAGGGTTAGGGTTAAGCATCAAGACAAAATGGTCACTTGGTCAAAGCTTCATGAAGCTTCAATAACAAACAAAGAAAGCCACCATTTTCCCTTTTTCTTTTCCAAAATAAATAAAATAAATAAATGAATAAGAAAATGAAAACCCTAACCATTACATAACCATGGTTTAATCTTTACACAAACCCTAGTGAGCATGTATCATCAAACATGATACAAACTTGTGTACAAAAGTATATCACATATACAATGTGCACATAAAGTGAGAAAATCCATTTAAAATGAACCAATACTAGTTAATGTAAATTAATATATCATATATATAATTATACATTAAATCATTAAATCAACACTTGATTTAATGATCCGGTCATACCGCATATAACCGACTAATATCAAGTGTATCAATATATCGAATCAACATTTGATTCGGTAACCCGGCTATATCTCATATAACCGTCCGATGATACAAATCGCGAGAATAGAATCAAGTATCACATACTGGTATTATTCTCGGTCCCGCACATATCTCATATGCGCTCCTATTTCGTTTCGCTTGAGCCAGGAAACCTCTGTGTAGGACTCTAAAGACTCGTCAATACGCCGGCAGCAGGTGATGATCATATCAAACACCCACAAGCCGCAAGCGGTCTGCTAAACGTAACGGCCACCCGGGTATTAAGCGATCAGAAGATCGACGAGCAAGCCCGCTTACACTCCTGTGAATCCAACCAGTAACACTTACCGTACAGTCCGGTCTGATCATCTGATATGTCGCATATCTCGCCTAGGGGTGGTAAACGTCAGACCCCAATAGCTCGATAAGTCGTGTTGATATGAGGTCTATAACAGTTCGAGATACAACAGGTAACACTTACCAGTAAATCTCAGCAACCCTGGCCAGGGATTTCCGGTTATAGCCAATCGAACACAGCGCAACATCAACTCCCTATACCGGGAGAGACGAATCCCCTCCTGTCGCTCATTGCCTCCATGTGATTCGGGACTGTACCCAAAAGCCACCGTTTTGCACGCCCTCTTGGACGTGGTAAGGTGGAAATCAAAGCACAGTGGGAATCACACAAGACTCTATGACGATCTCGGGTCTACAGACTAACCTGTACCAGTGTCACCAGAGAACTGCCATCTGACGTGAGGTATAATACCATCTGGGAGTTCTCGGCGAGTCCGTCCAGTGTACCCAGTCTGTACTGAGCACCCATATATCATCTCTGATGTCAAACACCAATGGATATGGGATCATCCATCGCCCATCTGTATGGGTCGAGAAGGTATACGCTAGTCTACTCTGGTATATCGATGCCCCGTCTCGATACACCCACGACTAGGGACCTTGAAGGATGTACTTATAGACTACCATGTCCCCACTAGTTTGATCCGCATCATAGTTCAGGTAGTCAAGTACACATCCTAAGGGCTTTACCAACATATAACAGAGAGACAAACAGTATACACGTTAAGGTAAAGTGTAACCAGATAGCATACTATCATGTCGAGCAAGAAAGTCCTCCCTATATATGTCCCAGCATCCACTACAATATACATCTTATGTACAGTAATGGCCTCTAGGGCATACATATAACTAACAGTTAGGGCTAAGGAAGGTTAGTATGAGGAACGGAAAAATCCCTTATGCTTCTCTTCGCCAAACACCTTAAAATGGACCTAGACCAAACAAACACAACCCCCTCATTTAGGCGCGCTATACGTGACATATAGCCGCGACCTAAGTCGAGAATTCCTTTAGGCGCACTACACCGTGAGATATGGTTGTGGGTGTTTGGCCTAGGGTCGGAAATAAACGCACGTAGCGGAAGGATAAGGGGCACTAGAAATGGATTAGCATTGGAAAGCTTGCTTAAACTCGCAGATCCCATTCCTATGTCTTCTTAATCTCTGCTACTCCCGATTATCCCAGCATCATTTCAAGAATGGCAAAAGACAAGCACAAGACTAATCCAAACTCTACTAATCAAGCTTAACCCTAACAAGTTTACTTGAACATAAAATACGAACACTTAGGATAGATTTGAACATACATACACAATCTTTAATTGACTCGTCTGAGACAAGAACGGACCTACAACCATCTCCCTGCGGACGATCCGTGCTCAACCGGCTAGCTGCAAAGCGACACCGTCTTGATTGCGGTAAGTAGAACAAACAGAACAAGTAAAACGCATGGCAAAACTCTAACAATCAGTGGACACGGGTTTTATGATGTTTTTGATTGTCGATACTGGGCACTCAGGTTTTTACGATGATTTGATGTGCCGTTGATAGACACACATTGGATGATACACCTACACACATATATATGATACAGATGACATGGTACCACATTATGACACGGGCACGATTATATTTGTATTATTATACTTATGTTTACACTATCACTCTCGTTACCACTCAATATTATTATATTATTATATTACTGTATGACTTAGAAGATCGTCATACATTCGATTTCTACCTGATGATGTCTTTTGCTCACGAGTTGTCAAGTCACCCTCTTTGTGCTACAGTTTTCTTGCAGGATTGACCGCATGGATTCAGTAGCGGCTTGCTGGCACATAACTTTCTTCTGGGTGATTTGCATTGGTATGTGGGGTATATTTTGGATCGTGGCCACCATTTGTATATATATTTATTCAATTGTATCTAGTTAAAAGCTCCATCAATCAGGCTATGTATATTTGGTAGACCTAGAGATTGGTTTATATATTCTTTGTATTTCGAGTCGAGACTTGTATAAATTCCTATATTGGTTTTGATAGTCTTTTGGTTTTCTTTACTTTTTTTCCTGTGATTGATCTTCGCCTTGGGGGGCGTCGTATATCTTTATTTGTGTGGTTTTGTTTCCGTCAATTAGTGAAGAGCTAGCTCCCGCTTGGAGATGCCTATTATTATTGCTATGTATTGGTTTTAGATCAAAATTTACAAAAGAGGTGCTGCCCAAATTTCAAATGACGAAAATGTTTTCAACAATAGTATACAACTCACTTGTATTTTCATATAATATTACTTATAGTTTTAAAAGAAGAATTTGAATCCATTATACCTTTATTTCAAAACTTCACCTCCATTAATTTCCTAAAACGGTTTAAATTTCTGGGCTTTTGGCTTACTTGGATTACGATGGGGTCATATAGATTTCGCGTGATTCTAGTGCCGGTCACGTGCCAATTTCGGATCGTTACAGTGTAAAGCAAGTAGGAGGTGTCAAGATTGTATATAAAGAAAGGAGGAGGTGGATGGAGGTGAGGGTGTGTGAGGGTGTGTTGTGCATGAAGGTTTGATTTAGCCTAATCATAAATCCGACCCTCATAACAAAATAAAAACGTTTTTAAATAAATACTTTCATGTTACACTAAATCTAAATTCATGTTTTTAAAAGAAATAAAACACTTATCATAACACTTAAATATCATAACCTTTTAACAAAATCTCATATCATATTAAAACAATTTAAATATCATTTTTATGATATCACACATTTTCTTAATTTTTTCCAAAATAATTAAAATTTTGCAGATATCAATCTGATACCAAAATTCATATGTGATCATTTTTTTGTAAACTCATTATATCCATATTTAAATTATAAATTATTATTTATAATTTTCCAAAATGTTACAATATCTATACACTTTAAAACTTCAAGAACATGTAGAAAAGATAGATCTTTACCTATTGGAGTCGGAAAAGTGAAGATCCAAGCTCTAAGGATGTCAACTTGAAGCTCTTGTAGGTTTTGGTGGCTCAACTTGAAGTCTTGATGGGTTTAGTTGCAAAACTTGGTTTCAATCATGAATTTTAATGAAGAAAAGTTGGGATTTTGGTGGAGGAGTTTGGATTTGGGAGTTGGGATATTTTGAGAGAAATGAGAGATATTTTGTGAGGAGAGAGATAGAAATGAAATTTTGAGAGGAGGAGAGAGAAGAGGGGTGAGATTAAGGATGTAGGTGTGCAAAAAACATGCCCCCCCCACCCACACACACACTCTCTCTCTTACTCTCAATTCAAATAAAATCAATATCATAAAAATCCCATATCATTTTCCAAATACAAAATACTTATCATTTTCAAAATATTTTACATTTCCTATTCCCAAAAATAAATATACATATGAATATCAATCCGAAAAACCCAAATCCATACTCGGTATTATTTCCGTAAAACTCATAATACTCATATTTAAATTATAAAATAATATTTATAATTTTCAAAATGTTACACCAACACAATATTTCAGGTTCTTTTTTAAGAGAAAACAGAGCCTGCATGGTCTCTGCAAACCCAAATTGCAGTGGCCTCTCACATGGCCAGTGGGACCCGCTAGCTATTTTACATTTAGGCCTCTGGACTCCACTAACTCATGTGAGGGCACTGCAGTTTTTGGCCTGCATGGTCCCTGCAAGCCGTGTTATCTCTTCTTTTTTTTAATATCTTATACCCTGCTTAATCCAAAAGGGATGGGAATGAATTTAGCTGAAATTTTTTAGAGCCGGCTATTTTTTTTAATGAGAATAATGGAGGAAAGAGGCCATAGGAGGGAATTTCCTCCTATGACGTCGAAAAAATACGCCCTCCATCGTGTTTTCCGACGACCGGAATCCATCATCTTCATCGTTATCATCTAAAATATGGGTACGCCAAATTTCATGTGATTCTACAACTTTTTCACCGTTGATTTAGCAATGTAAAAAGTTATATTGTCGGTAAACCATTAATTTTGAACCCACTAATTCAACGGTGAAAAAGTTGTAGAATCACATGAAATTTGGTGTGCCCATATCTTAGATGATAACGATGAAGATGATGGGCACCGATCGTCGGAAAACAATGGCGATTGTATTTTTTCGACGCCATAAGAGGAAATTCTCTCATATGGCATCTTTCCTCCATTATTCTCTTTTCTAATACAAAACACATCCATCCGAACTTTGAACCCAGCTAGAACAAAGCCGGCTTTCTATACATTTCCTGAATTGTATTGTATTGTAATTAGTGGGTACAGTATTTAAGTTATCCATCTATAATCTATAATATGAAATTTAATATCGTTTTATTCAAAGTGTAAATTTTCCATATATAACCTATAGATCTTCACCACAAGATTTATCTTTTTCAGTTCTTTAGTAATTTATCCAGACCACAATGCCTGCCCCATCCATCTTCGAACCCTTGTCCAAACCCATCAAAAACCCAAAGTTGCATGTCTGGATACAACACATTTAAAAGTGTCAGGTTCATCGGTTTTTAAGTTTAGGTTTTAAAATTTGGGATGAATAAAAAAATTGTCAAAAATTCCATCCTACCTGGCCCGCCCAAGGAAATAAATGAAGCTACAAATCAAGGTAGGACAATTTTGAAGAAATCTATAAGCATGAAAAGAAAAATAAATTCAGAAGATATGGTAGATATTTTAAACAAAAAGTTATTATTGCCAAGACCAAGCACAAGTTTTACTTGAGAGTCTGTAACATATAATGCATGCAGCGACCAGACAACAAAATTAAAAAATCATTTACTTGCAACAAAACCAGTCTCTAACTTGCAACAGGAAACAAAAGTCAAGCTATAGGAAAAGGATTCAATATCAACTTCTTTTTTCCTCCCCCAAAATGAGAAAAGCACCAGAAAACACAGCAGTGTCCAGTAAAGTTTAATTCTCTAACAAACAAGAAACTAAAAAAGAAAAAAAGAAATTCATAGCCCCATGAAACTTTAATACAACCACCCCAGGAACACACTACAAAGCCAAGAGAGCCTCAACCTTTGCCATCTGTTCTTCTTCATTCATCGGAGTCGGAGCCTTATTTGCTTCTTCGTAAAGATCATGCTTCCACTTGTCTGCCTGAGCTCGATGAGTGCTTCCATCTCCACTTCGTCCATTGAACCTATCCCTACCCAACCTCTCCCTCGACTGATAACTCCCTCGATTGAAATGTCTCTCATCGGCTCTCGGAACTGCTCTATCAGGCTTTTTCTCAAAAACAAGAGTGTGGTGACCTCTTGCATTGGGTAATTTACTCGGTTCTGATACATTTTCAGCAGGTGCAGCATTTTCTAGCGCTCCTTCTATCTTCTTCTCTCTAAATGCCGGCCTTTTTCTTTGAGGTGGGGCCTTGGTCTCCAACTCATAAAATCCGTCATGTCTCAAAACATTTTTATCATCTCCACGGGGTTGCCTATGCTCTACTTTGTCTATGCACCTTTCGCTGGATTGCTCCTTTGGATCTGTAAATAGTGGAGAGAGCATTTAAGAAACCAAACTTTGGAGAAGAAAGAAGATTACTGAATTTGATGGTCAGATGCGGTGAAGAATGAAGTTACCTGTTGCCCTGCAAGAGAAGCTTCGACCCCCATGCCCACGTTCATCGTGCTGTAACATACATGCATAGGTAGTCTACAATTGTTATATAAATGAAGGCATGGATCTAAACAAGAATTTTGCTACATCAGGAGAAAAATAATGGTTCGGATACAGTAGAATGATGAGTGAACAAAAAAAAAGCTTTTATTAGCCCACTAACAGTTTGGGGTTTATGTATACTGTTACCTGCTTCGTGAAAAGTACACTAAATAAGAAAACTTAGTTATTAAGTCATCATCTGGGTATATTCTTAAAGTTGAGCATCGTGCTCTCCAAACACTAAATCAAGAAACACAAAGAATGAACATTGCAATCTATTATGATAACAAGCATAAATTACTGAAAGCTTGTATAAAGTTCCACCAAATAATCTACAGGCTAGAAGCCAAGTTTGTCCATACCATTAAGGATACAGAACCCTAGTATATTCCTCTAGAGTCTCTTTTACTAAATACATTACTCTATTCATCACCCTGTCTTTGAAAATCCCAAGTAATCTAGTTTTCTCTGCCTACCTGCCAAGGCTTCTCAACCGTCTTGCTAAGGAGAAGAGAAACAAAGCAGAAAGGGAGTATGTGCGAACAGCAGAAAGAGGAGAGTTACAAAGCGAGTTAAAGAGACAAAAAGATTTAAATAAAGAAAAATATATTGAAAAAGAGGATACAGAGATTTACCCCTATCTTAAATGATATGATAATGTTTGTATGGAAATTTCATCCAAAGTGATGTGACTATAACATGACTGAATTCAGATGAAATGAAAACAGAGAGATTGAAGTGCCAAGGAAAGCTTTATGAGTGTAAAATACCAAAAGATTGACGTGTCATGTTTTGGCTGATAAAACATTGGGCCCATAATGTAATATTTCTAAGAGGTTAATGGAGAAAAGGTGCCATAAGAGGGAATTTCCTAGCGTCGGAAAAATGCACCCTTCATGATTTTTTTCGACGATCGGCATACATCACCTCCATCTTTATCATCTAAGATGTGGGTACACCAAATTTCATGTGATTATACCATTTTTTTACCGTTGATTTAGTTGGTGAAAAATTAATGGTTTACCGACAATAGAACTTTTTATATTGCTAATTCAACGGTGAAAAATGGTGGAATCACATGAAATCTGGTGTACCCACATCTTAGATGATAATGATGATGATGATGGATGCCGATCGTCGGAAAAAATAGTGGAGGTTGTATTTTTTCGACGCCATAGGAGGATATCCCCTCCTATGGCCTCTTTTCTCCATTATTCTCTATTTCTAATTTCCCACAAACTCCAATGGATTTAATTATAGAGGAGACGAACATCCATGCTCCTCACCTGCTTCCCTTTAGTATTTGTAGAAGGTGGTGGACAAATACAAAGGGAACGGTGAACCAAAAGTTCGAAGCAAGCACCAAATTCAATTGATGTCAACATTCCAAGCATGGTACAATATACTTAGTAACTCCAAAAGTACAACAAAAGGTAGCAAAGAAAGAAGTCCATATATGTACAAGGATAACATTCATAGGTATCGGTTTAACTTGTTCACGAGGAAAGGATCCTAAAAGAAGAAATTTGAAAGGAAGTCGCACTAAAACACAGATGATACTCATCTTCAATGAGTCTGAGAATTAAAGACTCGCAGAAATACTAATTGGAAAAATACTAGTGCATAAATAAATCAAGAAACCTAATATAAGCAATGTTCTAAATGTCGCTGACACGTCGGCTTTGGGAAGAAAACGAAGCAGATATGCAGAATTATTTTGGTTACTAGAATTGTTTTGGTTTCCGATATTTTATAAATGTCGGCCGACATGTTGTGATGTCAGCGTTGTACCCGACATTTACCAATATGAGCAAAAAAAATTAGGTAATTTTCTTTTGTGTTTTGGGCTTTGTACATTAAATTAGTAATCTGGTCCATTGAAAAAATAAAGAATAAAAAACATCGCCCTTGTCTACGACCATTCGCTTAATAGACGACCGCTCTACCACTAAACTATTGAGAAAGATATAAATTTAATAAAACCAAAAAATATGAATAAGTTAATATTTTTTCAAAAAACTAAGTTATATACATAACGTTTACATTACAAAAATGTAGAACCCGATATTTGAAAAAACCACCTGCCATTTCATGGCATCTGATATCCGACGTCAATATTCGGGGTGACACGACATCGACATCCGAAATTTAGAACATTGGATATAAGACCAAAATCTTGGTGCTGCCAAGATATTCTGGGATTTTTTATACTCATCTTCAGTGACAAAAAATTATCGTAATTCTAGACTTTGCAGAAATTCTAAGAAACTTAGAAAATATATTAGTTTTGGTTCATGAATCAAGCATGAAACCTGAAAATAAGATCGGGATATTGGTACTTCTGTGGGTTCGGAATGTTTGGTGCCATCAGAGAGCCCGTCAACCTTCTTGTCCAAGACTTCCTTCATCGTCTCAGGTTGAACCTTAGTTTCTGTGGCTGGAGGGATTTCAAGTGGCAAAGCATCTTGCAATCTTTTTTGGTGCTTATGGTCCCGATCAAGCGTTTCAGCCCAATGATGGTTGCTGGAGTGTGTTCTCTCTATTGCTTGTTTCCCATCTCTTCTCGATCTCTTTGGACTGTGAACAAAATATGATGGAAAAGTGTATCAATAAGCTTATCGTCCTCCCCAGCTCTTAAGATTTTTATTTTTCTTTGTTCTTTTTATATGATGTGATATATCTAGGATTTTTAAGTATGGATATAATATGACAGAACAGGTAAAGTAGTCATGGTGCATCAAATACTACACTAAAGGCTTATCAATTCCCTGAACTTACCACCTGAAAGCTGTAAACCGCATAAGCAATACCATGAGCTTTCATAGCCAGCAGTAAACTTACAATGTGAAGGTTGACGAGTACAATTCTCATTCAATTTTGAGAGTTCCGAGATGCAAAATAATTTTCCAGTTAGATTCTCTGTAATAAATCTAAATTATACATAAGGGTCTATTCCAGAATTCAATATAGACATAATATGACAATTTTTAAGGCGAAGGAATATGTGCCATCTTATGTAAGTAATAGCAACCCGCATGGGAGAAATAATTTAGGTGAGGATGGTGCACAAAATAAAGGAGAGGTGATCAGAATATGATTCAAAGAAAATAACAGTTCGTGCAAAGACAACATAATAAAGTGATATAATGAAGGCAAACAAACTAGATGATCAAAACATGATTTATTCCAATGTTTCAGTAGTATAATGAATTAGTGTATGTAAATCAGAATAAGATGGTTGCAAAAAGGGTAGACTGATCTTGTGCATAATCACAATGAAAGGCAGCATTTACAGATCAAACAGATGGGAACTGACATGTGTAATACATGCATAACCATAGGTGCGTTATAAACTTTAGAAAATTCTTAGATGAAGCAAGAAAAAAAATGTGCCTCTAGGCCTCCTACCGATACGGACCATGATTTTCCATTCCTAACAATGTAGTAAATGTTAGGAATATGTATGCCCTAGAGGCCATTATTGTACATTGATGTATATTATAGTGGATGCTTGGACATATATATAGAGGACTTTCTTGCTCGACATGATAATATGTTATCTGCTTACTCTTTATCTTAACATGTACAATTAGTATTATTATACTGTCTCTCGGATACATGTTGATAAAACCCTTAGAGTGTTGGCTTGACTACCAGGACTATAATGCGGATCATGCTACTGGGACCTGGGTAGTCCACAAGCATATCCTTTAATTGTTCCTAGACGAGGGTATATCGAGACAGGGCATCGATATTCCAGAGTAGACTACTGTGTACGTTTTTTGACCATGTATGGGAGCGATGGTTGATCCTATAGCCATTGATGTTTGACATCAAACATTGTACACATGTGCTCATTAGAGAATGGGTATACCGAACAGAGCCGAGAACTCCTAAATGGTACTATACCTATCGTCAGATAGCAGTTTTCTGGTGACACTGGTACAGCTTAGTCTGTAAACCCGAGATCTTCATAGAATCTTATGTGGCTCGCACTGTGCTTTAATTTCCTTCCTACCACGGCTCAAAGGAGTCGTGCAAACAGGTGGATTTTGGGTACAGTCCTGAGTCACATGGAGGCAATTATCAGTACTTTCTCGTACCGTTATAGGCCACACATCGGCATGACTTATCAAATTATTGGGGTCTGACGATTCAACTCCCAGACTCGATATGCGATATATCAGACGAAGAGATCGGGCTGTACGGTAAGTGTTACTTATAGGCTTCATGAGATTTTAAACAAACACCTTCTAATCGCTCAATACATGGATGCTCGTTACGTCCAACTAGTACCGCTGACGGCTTGTGCGTGATTGATGTGATCATCACCTACTGCTGGCGTATTGACGGGTCTTTAGAGTCCCACACAGAAGTTTCCTGGTTCAAACGAAACAAAGTAGGATACATATGATGATATGTGCGGGGGCCTGATTAAATACGAGTATTTGATACCGTATTCTAATCTGGCGGTTATTTGTTATCGGTTAGGTTATATGTGATATAACCGGATTATCGAATCAAGTGTTGATTTGATAATATGATATATAGATAAATGATATTAGTCGGTTATATGTGATATAACCGGATTATTAAATCAAGTGTTAATTTAATAATTTGATATATATATTACATTTGATATATATATATATATATATATATATATATATATATATATATATTATATTTGATATAATTATATATTAACTAATATTATTAGCTCACTAATTATTTTATTAATATATATATATATTAATATATATTTGATATATATATATATATATATTTATATGAAGCATGACATGGATTTTCTATTTTTAGAAAATAAAAAATAATGCGGTGGAAAATGAGGAGATATGGAGGATATGGTGTGGCATGGCTTTTATTATTTTTATATGTGTATGCTAACACTATTGAAGCATGGGTGTGATTTTTTATTGAAAAATCAAGCATGCTTCAATGAGTGAAAAGGTAATATATTAGCCATCAACACTTGCCAATTTTTTATGGTTCATTTTTTCCACTTGAGCTCCTGGTTCTCTTCTTCCTCCTCTTCGTGCTTCAAGCCCCAACTCCTCACATGTGATGTAAACCATGAGACTTGGATAAAATCTAGTGAACAAACAAAACCCCTACTTCACCATCCTAGTTTGAATTGGCAATTTGAACTAGTGTGTTTCCATCACTAAAGAGTTTAGTGAAAAGGTAGCTTGGATTAAGAAGCTTCGGGTGGATCATCTTCGGCACGAAGATCACGGAGGAGGCTCGTTCCAACTTCAAGAGAAGCCTAGTGGAGTCGTGTGGACTACTACACGGAGTATTAGAAGAGAAGGACACGGTCTACAAAGGTTGTAGTCGCCATCTCTTAACTTATATTTTTTTATATCATGTTTAAAACCCTGATCTTCTAGTTAAATTCTAGGTTAGTGTTCATTAGCACCAAGAAATTTTGAAAATTGCATGTGATGCCCGTTTTAACCCTATCGAGGTGCTAGTAAACACTTTCATGATATCAGAGCCAAGCTAGAACATTAGGGTAAGTCTTTACGACGTTAAATGTTCGTTCGGTTTTCGAAACTGCAAAATTATTCAATTTTCTGTCGATTTTCAAGAGTTGAAATTTTCGAGATTAAAAATATACAGAAAATCGTGCAGGGTATTATATGGAGCCTCAAGAAATTTGGGTGGCCAATTCCACCAAAGCGCCGCGGAACCGCGGTGTAACATTTCAGAAAATATAAAATATTATTTTTGGAATTTAATATTAAAATAATATTTTTCCCGAAAACTGCCGATTTGCGAAATTGGGGTTTTCGAAAAAGGGTATAAATATATACCAATAATTATGAAATAAATGAAAATTAAAATGATTTATTCATTGAAAAATGTATTTAAAGGATTTGGCAATTTTAAATTTTATTATATGCAGTTTTGATAAAAACCCGATTAGTGCACTGCTAATCGCGATTAAGCCAAATCCGTATTTCTACAGCTTTTCATGGCTAGTGCACCATGACATGTTACATGTTATTTCATGGTGTTGTTTTATTTGGGTGTACGTGTTTTGGTGAGAAAAGAGAGAAAAGGGTCATGATGAGTGAGGAGAGAGAAGGGAGACAAAATGATGACATTGAAAGGGAGTGGGTGAGAATTATAATGAGAGAGAAGGGATGTTGCTGCCTTGACCATTTCCCCCATCATTTTCTTTCCCTCTTCATCTCCCTCAACTCCACATCCCTCCATCTTCTACCCTCTTGATCCACCCTAAAGCCTTGCCAAAACCCTATATCCTTTCAAAAAAAAATGATCACCTCCTCACCCTCATCGCTATGAACCAAGAAAAGTCGGATTTTGACAAATTGGGGATTTCTAGGATTTTGTTTGGGAGTAACCATGAGGTATATCTCTTTTCTTTTAGAGTAGTTTTGAATTCCTAGCTTTTTGTTAAGTTTAGATATCGTTTAATAATGGATTGTGAACTTGGAAAATCCCAAGAGAAGGGTTTGGGAAATTGGTGATGTTGTGGCTGTCAATAGGACTTTTGAGATGATTCATGACCTGGACCAGAGCTTAGAAACCCCAAAACACGGATTTAGAAACCCCGACATCGGATAAATGTGTGAATTGTGGGGGTATTTTGGAATCTGGAGCAACCCGGGGACATTAAAAATGATTTTGCAATTACTGGGAGTCGTGCAGGTATCTAGGAAGCTACCACTGAGACCCGAGACCAAACCCTAACATCCAGGCCGCAGATTTATTCAAACTGGCCGCAATTTGCGGCCAGAGTAGGGTAGAATTGATTCGGTTTGGTTACAGGGCCTTATCTTCAGTAAATTTGACCCTCCATTTATGCAGAATTGACCAATTTGACAAAGGGTAAAATCTAGGAGAACATTGGGGTGCTTTTGGCCATGATTTCCGTGTTTTGAAATGTTAATTCTTGATATTTGAATTTGTATTGGGTTGTTGGATGTTTGTACATCGACAACAAGGGTTGTTTGATTGTTTTTGCACATGTAGGCCATAGGTTTTAACCTATGAGTGCACCGTGCGCCGTATCGGTTTTCCGCCTTGATTTTAATACGCATTGCTATGGTTTATTATTGTAGGTACCTTCGCGTGGATTCCGAGGCGACAGAGTGTAGCGTCATCGACTTCGACGAACAAGAACCAAGGTGAGTGGATCTATATCCACGGAGGAAGTCGGGTGGATAGCGTATAGCACCCCCGCAAAGTTTTGGTGGAAACCGATTATAGAATATGGTTAAGGAAACCTAGATTAGGAAACTAGGGTTAGAATGAGAGAGCTATGAAAGCATATTAGAAACTAGAGAATAGTTAGAAGTGATATGTTACTACTATCATAGGATGACGTTTAGCGATATTGCCGTTAAGGGTACTGTAGGACTAGATAGTTGATGTAGATGCGTCATCCGAACCATACCTTTTTCTAAAACAAAGAGTCGTATGTATCTTTTAAATATATACCTTGAGGGATGTTACGGATTTTCAAATGATATCTTTTTCTTAAAAACACCGTAACCCCTATTTTAAAAACTACGATTCACTTTAAAAATCTGATTGTATGGTTCGGGTGTGTCTGTTAGATTAGATACTTATACTTAGTAGAGATAGAATGTTTATGTAAATTCGATTTGATGTGTGATATAAATGCGATGAAAGAATATAAGATGGATATGATGATCTGATGATATGTTGGTATACGGATGTGAGTCAATCGAGATGATTTATACCCTACCGGTCCCCTGATATGAGATTATTGCAGATGTGACCTGGGACATAGGTATATATATATATATATATATATAATGTTGTGAATCATGGATGATAGGCCATATGTGATATTAGGCCGTACCCTCATTTGTCTTATAAGATGATAAGATCCCTATTAGCTTAATGCCGCCGTACGATGATTTTCCGTACGTGATGAGTTTGACTTGATGATTGATCCTTACCCTTGACTAGAGATTGCCGTACGATGGATCATACCGTACGCGATGTTGTTAGGCTGGATGCCGATTGATAGATTCCCCGACTCAGTCATATTAGATACATATACCCGTCAACATTTTCACATGATTTACCTTATGCTGCATTCATATTGTTTCCATCGCATTGCTTATACCTGTGATAGTACACTTGCACCATTATCGATGATGCGTATGTTACACGTACACAGATTTGCCGGCTCACACACTTCATCATCGATAATTGCCATGTCACTACACAGTAGGATTGTTGCATCATGATATGAATCTTCGCATAACATGCTTACATATACATTGATACATCCATACTTGCGGATAAACCCATTTGTATATCCATATTGGCGCACATCTACATTGATACATCAATACTTGCGGATAGACCCATTTGTATATCTATATTGGCGCACATATACATTGATACATCCACATTTGCGCACATACACATTGTACATCCATATTGGTGCACACATACATTGGTACATCTATACTTGCGCATATACATATTGCACCTACATAGATAACTGGTTTTATTGGGAGATTGGGAACCACAAGATATATTTTAAAAACTGGAATCTTTTAAAAGAGCGGTTTTCCCTTAATATGTCATATCACTGTTCCATGTTGCATGATATATTGATATCCTTACATTTCTGTTATATGTCGCATACATCATGCTCTATAATTTTTACGCATTGCGATATGCTGTTTTCATGAGATTTCTGGATTTGAGAGCCGTGGATATTTTAAAAGAGATTATGTGTTGTTTTAAAAACCCGGTTTCTCTTGATATGATATTTCAGTGCGTCCACCATGTGTTTTCTCGGTTCTAAGAGCGACATGTGAAACCCAATTCGAGAAGGCCGATTGCGGGTACATAGTGAACCCGGTATGGTACCCCGGGTGTAGGGTTCCTAGGCACACTAATAAGGTCTCATAAGTGATCAAACATGGCCAATTCAAATTTTTCCAAGTGCCTACAAACCCTAATACGGATCGTTAACTAGATGTATAGGCGATGTAATGCAAATAAACAACTTTGATTAAAAGGGAAGTGACTACAACCTTTGTAGATCCTGTTCTCCACTTCCTTAGCTCCACGTAGACGTCCCTCCACTGTACAAATCGGATCTTGGACTCTAGTGTCAACTTCATCGGAGAAATGGGCGGGCTAGGTTATCGACTACGATGCCGAAGATGATCTACGTCGAGGCAACTCAAGATCAAGCTCCAACTTCACCAAGTCATGAAACTTGTGAAGAAAACACCCTATACAACTTGGCAAGAGGTAGAGGATGAAGAAATAGGAAGTGAGTTCACTTTAGAATTGGATTTCTCACTCTTTTTCTCAAGTTGCCATTGATGGAAGCAAGCTTTCTTCATTGTTGAAGATGAAGAAGAAGAAGAAAGAAATATGATAAGTATTTTCCAAAATAGAAAATAATATGAATACTTATCATATACCAACCATAGTCAAGTGTAGAGAGTGAACTAGGGTTAGGTTGAATGGTTAGGTTAAGGAAAAGAACAAGAATGGTCAAGCTTTCAACACTTCAAGAAGTTTCAACAAAACAACAAAATAAGCCACCATTCCTTTTATTTTCCAAAATGAATAAATAAATAATTGAATAAGCAAACAAAAACCTAACCATTTATTTAACCATGGTTTAATCATACACACAAACTCAAGTTAGCATGTATCATCAAACATGATACAAACAAGTGCACAAAAATATATCACATATACAACTTGTGTACTTCAAGTGAGAAAATCCATTTAAAGTGAACAAATACTAGTTAATGCAAAGTAATATATCAAATATATATAATTATGCATTAAATCATTAAATCAACACTTGATTCAATGATCCGGTCATGTCGCATATAACCGACTAGTATCCAATGTATCGACTTATCGAATCAATCTTCGATTCGATAACTAGGTTATATCGCATACAACCAATCGATACATTCATCGCGAGAATAGAATACGGTATCACATACACGACTAGGATGTGTACTCGACTTCCAGGAATATGATGCAGATCATACTGGTGGGGCCTGGGTAGTCAATGAGTACATCCTTCAATGTTCCTAGTCGTGGGAATATCGAGACGGGACATCGATATTCCAGAGTAGACTAGCGTATATCTTCTCGACTCATGTGATGGGCGATGGATGATCCCATATCTATTGGTGTTTGACATCAGAGATGATATGCGGGTGCTCAGTGGTGACTGGGTACACTGAACGGACTCGCCGAGAACTCCCAGATGGTATTATACCTCGCGTCAGATGGCAGTTCTCTGGTGACACTGGTACAGCTTGGTCTGTTGACCCGAGATCGTCATAGAGTCTTGTGTCTCCCACTGTGCTTTGATTTCCACCCTACTACGGCTCTACTGATTCGTGCAAACAGGTGGTTTTTGGGTACAGTCCCGATTCACATGGAGGCAATGAGCGATAGGAGGGGATTCGTCTCTCCCGGTATTAGGGATTGATGTTGCGCTATGCTCGACTGACCATAACTGGAAATCCCTGGCCAGGGTTACAGTGATATACTGGTAAGAGTTATCAGTAGTTTCACGCTTGTTATGGACCTTACATCGGCATGACTTATCAAACTATTGGGGTCTGACGTTTACCACCCCTAGACGAGATATGCGACATATCAGACGAACAAACCGGACTGTACGGTAAGTGTTGCTGGTTGGATTCACATGAGTGTAAGCGGGCTTGCTCGTTGATCTTCTAATCGCTCAATACCCGGGTAGCCGTTACGTTTAGCAGACCGCTTGCGGCTTGTGGGTGTTTGATATGATCATCACCTACTGCCAGCGTATTGACGAGTCTTTAGAGTCATACACAGAGGTTTCCTGGCTCAAGCGAAACGAAATAGGAGCGCATATGAGATATGTGCGGGACCGAGAATAATACCAGTATGTGATACTGGATTCTATTCTCGCGATTTGTATCATCGGACGGTTATATGAGATATAGCCGGGTTACCGAATCAAATGTTGATTCGATATATTGATACACTTAATATTAGTCGGTTATATGCGGTATGACCGGATCATTAAATCAAGTGTTGATTTAATGATTTAAAGTATAATTATATATTTGATATATTACTTTACATTAACTAGTATTTGTTCACTTAAGATGGATTTTTTCACTTGATGTGCACAAGTAGTATATGTGATATATTTTTGTGCACTTGATTGTATCGTGTTTGATGATACATGCAAACTTGGGTGTGTGTATGCTATAAACCATGTTTAGGTAAATGGTTAGGGTTTTATTTACTTTATTTATTTTGGTTAAAAAGAAAAAAAAAACTAAATGGTTGCTTTTGTTCCTTTGCTAGAAGCTTCATGATGCTTCATGCATCTTTGAAAAAGTAACCATTTTTTTTTATTCCTTAACCTAACCATTTCACCTAAACCTTAAGTTTATTCTCTACATTAGTTACCTCACCCATGGTTGCTAAATGATAAGCATCACTTGATTTTCTATTTTGAAATTATTCATTCATTATTTTCTTTCTTCTTCTTCATCTTCTTCATAAAGAAGAAAACCATTGCTAGAAAATTCCAAGTGATGAATCCAAATGAGAAATCCAATTCCAAAGTGAACCCACTTCCTATTTCTTCATCATCTACCACTTGCCATGTAGTAGAGTGTGTTATCTTCACAAGTTTCATGACCTAGTGAAGATGGAGCTTGAGTTTGAGTTGTCTCGACGTAGATCATCTTCGGCATCGAAGTCAACGACCTAGCCCGATCATTTCTCCGATGAAACCATCGCTAGAGTCCGGGATCCCGATGATCGCAGCGGAGGGACGTCATCATGGAGCTGAAAATGTGGAGGACCGGATCTACAAAGGTTGTAGTCACTTTCACTTGTAGTTAAGTTGTCAGCTTGCATGTTCTTTCGCCTTACCTCTGGTATCGATCTTGTTTAGGGTTTCTCGGCACATAGAAAAATTTGATTTTGGCATGGTTGATGCGTTGTATAACCTCATGGGTGTGCCTAGGAACCCTACAGTGGTATCAGAGACTAGCTAGAGCTTTAGGCGATGTGTAGACGATGTTAGAAACCCGATCGAACCCCGAAACCCTAATCGATACCCCTTTCTGTATATTTTCTGAAACTGTGGTTTTTTGTGAATTAAAAATATCCAAAAAATTCAGCAGGGAATTGTAGGAGTTACTGTGCAGCACGTGACCCCAACTCAACCAATGCGCCGCGGAACCGCGGCCCCACCCTGGCTTGCGCGGCGGTTCCGCGGCCATATTGGTGAGTTAGGCCACGTGGTTTGCACAGTAATTTATTTCTGGAATTGCTGTGTTTTCTGGGAATTTTTAAATTTTACTCAAGAGTTGAGTTTTCTGGGTTGTACTGGGGACTCGGTGTTTCGATCGGGAAGTCTAATTTCGTCTATGTGTTTTTCCGGGTAATTTAGAATATGTTAAAAAGTTCGACCGGATATAAATACCCACTTTTACCCCTGCCGGGAAATTTCCAATTGTTGGATTTTTCCGTAATTTAATAATGTTCTAAGTAGTGCAAGTAACGCGATGGACCCTCTAGAAGACAACAAACCTTAACTCGATTATGTGACCGTCTTGAACTGCCCTTTGAACCTTAGGGTTTGGGACAGTACGGCGTGCCACATGTGAGGCGTTGGCTTGACCCTTCTACGGCTGGACCGTTGGTACTGTGGCATGAAGTGGATGTTTTTAAACTTATTTCATGTGTTGAGCTGTTTCGGGAAAACTTGGGTGTTTGATTGTTCGATCGAGTAGTTATGAGATAACTGATTTGGATGTTATAAATCTAGCACTTTAGTCTCACTTGATCGGTTGCCACGGAATTTTAATGTGATCAAAAGTCCGTCGCAATCGCGTTGCGTACGCGGATACTCGCCGGTAAACTTAATAGATAGCCACGCCCCATAGCCCCGACCAAGTGACTGTAGGAGAACCCCGTCGCCGAAAGCATCCGTTCGGGTGCTCGCGGCAGCGGTGTTCCGCCATAATGCACTTCGTCGACGGTATCGGGGGTGCGGCCGTCTACTAAAGTTTGCGACGAGCATTCGTTCAGGATGTCGGGAATCTTGTTGAATTGCCCGACTTGATATTGAAAAGAGTTTTCGATTTTGAGAATAAAATGCGGGGTTTATAATTGTTAGGCATGCGATGTCTAAGGAATTCATTTGGTTAGGCATGCGATGTCTAAGTAGGTTGCGGATTCCAACTATTGTAGTTTTACACTTTCTTTTCTGTGACCGTAAGTGTAATATGTGATATCGCCGGTTTCGTTGCTATATGTCAACGACAATTGGAATGGGCATATTTACTTACGTTGATGACATGTGATGTTATGTGTTGCTGGATATGTTACATTGGATCGTCGTGTTTGAATAGCCGGGGGGGTTTTATGTGAGATGAGTGTTTTTTCATTTTCATTCATGTAAAAAACTTGTATGTAATATTCTTTTATTGGGGCACTTCCAGATTGCGGAAGATGTCACCGTTGATGTATATTATTTAATTTTCCGCATTAGGATAGACCCAAGACGGGGAGCACAAGTAACCGGGTTCTAGGGTCCAGTGGGAGACCATCTCGAGGAGTCGAGTCCGGGTCTCCTACCTCTAGAATTGGTAGGGTTACTTACCGCTCTCGTAGGGGTCTAGGGGTGTGGGATTGGCTATTCATCACGACCGTGGAATCCGTGTTTTATACTGGCTCGTATTAAAAACACGGACGTCCTAGTATATCCAATATTTCATATGATATTTTCTGCTGTGTTATCTGTGATGTGATCATGTGATTTGTTCAGATGGATACTGTATATACTATATATGATATATTATATAAACGTTGCTTATGTTTTACACCCGCGCTAGCCCTGCCCCGCTCTGCCGTTAGTTACCTAACCTAACGGTGCAGACGGGACATCGAGGCGAATGCGGATGGCATAAGCGTACGTTGTATTTATCTGTGATGTTTAGGTGGACTTAAATGATGGGACATTCATTAATGAGATTAATGAAAGAAAATAAACCTAAAAGATGTTGTAGAATCGAATTTCAAAAATAAAACAGGTAGCTACAGTTCTTACTTTGCATCGCGGTGTTCCTTGTAGAACATCCTGCACCTTATTCGATAAGGAAAGGGCCGAGATCCCTTCACCGGGAGTAACCCCTTTAACAATAACTGACAGATGCTACAACCCTCGGTTTGTCTTTTGATTGCTTCTATAGTTTTCGCTTTGCACAACGGTATATATGATATATCCTGCAACCTTATTCGATGAGGAAAGGACCGACGATCCCTTCACCGGGAGTGACCCCTTTAGAAAAACTAGAAAAGCCTCAAAAGTACTCCATTTAAAAACCATTTGATTCCGCAACGAGATCAAGTTCAAAGCGTTAAAGGTTTTATTAAAAACCATCCGCAACCCTCCGTCATTTTAGGAAGTATAGTACTTAGTATTCGTGCAGTGTTTGTTGACCATAGTCAAGGCACAGTGTACGGTAGCTAAGTGATGTCTTCCTACACCGCATATGATGCGATTAGTTAGGACAGTCGCGTGACTTTGTTGACCTTAGTTAAGGGTCATGTGGTTGGGTCTAATTAATCACGAAATGACGGGTAGAACTTGACTAGTACTTATGATTTGTTCACCATAGTTAAGGTCATAAGTGCTAGGGGTAAAAACCTTTATCGGGAGTTCCAAGTGTTGAAATTTGCAATGAGATTGCGTACCTTCTATATGATAGTTGGATCCCGATACCCACTGCGAGTAATTGTTACTCCTGGGAGAGTTTTGCACTTTACAATTAGCCGATCAAGTAGATGTCTAGAAAGGTGTCAACGGGGTTATATGTATGCCCTAGAGGCCATTACTGTACATAGGATGTATATTGTAGTGGATGCTGGGACATATATAGGTAGGACTTTCTTGCTCGACATGATAGTACGCTATCTGGTTGCTCTTTATCTTAACATGTATATTTGCAGTCTCTCTATTACATGTTGATAAAGCCCTTAGGATGTGTACTCGACTTCCAGGAATATGATGCAGATCATACTGGTGGGGCCTGGGTAGTCAATGAGTACATCCTTCAATGTTCCTAGTCGTGGGAATATCGAGACGGGACATCGATATTCCAGAGTAGACTAGCGTATATCTTCTCGACCCATGTGATGGGCGATGGATGATCCCATATCTATTGGTGTTTGACATCAGAGATGATATGCGGGTGCTCAGTGGTGACTGGGTACACTGAACGGACTCGCCGAGAACTCCGAGATGGTATTATACCTCGCGTCAGATGGCAGTTCTCTGGTGACACTGGTACAGCTTGGTCTGTTGACCCGAGATCGTCATAGAGTCTTGTGTCTCCCACTGTGCTTTGATTTCCACCCTACTACGGCTCTACTGATTCGTGCAAACAGGTGGTTTTTGGGTACAGTCCCGATTCACATGGAGGCAATGAGCGATAGGAGGGGATTCGTCTCTCCCGGTATTAGGGATTGATGTTGCGCTATGCTCGACTGACCATAACTGGAAATCCCTGGCCAGGGTTACAGTGATATACTGGTAAGAGTTATCAGTAGTTTCACGCTTGTTATGGACCTTACATCGGCATGACTTATCAAGCTATTGGGGTCTGACGTTTACCACCCCTAGACGAGATATGCGACATATCAGACGAACAAACCGGACTGTACGGTAAGTGTTGCTGGTTGGATTCACATGAGTGTAAGCGGGCTTGCTCGTTGATCTTCTAATCGCTCAATACCCGGGTAGCCGTTACGTTTAGCAGACCGCTTGCGGCTTGTGGGTGTTTGATATGATCATCACCTACTGCCAGCGTATTGACGAGTCTTTAGAGTCATACACAGAGGTTTCCTGGCTCAAGCGAAACGAAATAGGAGCGCATATGAGATATGTGCGGGACCGAGAATAATACCAGTATGTGATACTGGATTCTATTCTCGCGATTTGTATTATCGGACGGTTATATGAGATATGGCCGGGTTACCGAATCAAATGTTGATTCGATATATTGATACACTTAATATTAGTCGGTTATATGCGGTATGACCGGATCATTAAATCAAGTGTTGATTTAATGATTTAAAGTATAATTATATATTTGATATATTACTTTACATTAACTAGTATTTGTTCACTTAAGATGGATTTTCTCACTTGATGTGCACAAGTAGTATATGTGATATATTTTTGTGCACTTGATTGTATCGTGTTTGATGATACATGCAAACTTGGGTGTGTGTATGCTATAAACCATGTTTAGGTAAATGGTTAGGGTTTTATTTACTTTATTTATTTTGGTTAAAAAGAAAAAAAAAACTAAATGGTTGCTTTTGTTCCTTTGCTAGAAGCTTCATGATGCTTCATGCATCTTTGAAAAAGTAACCATTTTTTTTTTATTCCTTAACCTAACCATTTCACCTAAACCTTAAGTTTATTCTCTACATTAGTTACCTCACCCATGGTTGCTAAATGATAAGCATCACTTGATTTTCTATTTTGAAATTATTCATTCATTATTTTCTTTCTTCTTCTTCATCTTCTTCATAAAGAAGAAAACCATTGCTAGAAAATTCCAAGTGATGAATCCAAATGAGAAATCCAATTCCAAAGTGAACCCACTTCCTATTTCTTCATCCTCTACCACTTGCCATGTAGTAGAGTGTGTTATCTTCACAAGTTTCATGACCTAGTGAAGATGGAGCTTGAGTTTGAGTTGTCTCGACGTAGATCATCTTCGGCATCGAAGTCAACGACCTAGCCCGATCATTTCTCCGATGAAACCATCGCTAGAGTCCGGGATCCCGATGATCGCAGCGGAGGGACGTCATCATGGAGCTGAAAATGTGGAGAACCGGATCTACAAAGGTTGTAGTCACTTTCACTTGTAGTTAAGTTGTCAGCTTGCATGTTCTTTCGCCTTACCTCTGGTATCGATCTTGTTTAGGGTTTCTCGGCACATAGAAAAATTTGATTTTGGCATGGTTGATGCGTTGTATAACCTCATGGGTGTGCCTAGGAACCCTACAGTGGTATCAGAGACTAGCTAGAGCTTTAGGCGATGTGTAGACGATGTTAGAAACCCGATCGAACCCCGAAACCCTAATCGATACCCCTTTCTGTATATTTTCTGAAACTGTGGTTTTTTGTGAATTAAAAATATCCAAAAAATTCAGCAGGGAATTGTAGGAGTTACTGTGCAGCACGTGACCCCAACTCAACCAATGCGCCGCGGAACCGCGGCCCCACCCTGGCTTGCGCGGCGGTTCCGCGGCCATATTGGTGAGTTAGGCCACGTGGTTTGCACAGTAATTTATTTCTGGAATTGCTGTGTTTTCTGGGAATTTTTAAATTTTACTCAAGGGTTGAGTTTTCTGGGTTGTACTGGGGACTCGGTGTTTCGATCGGGAAGTCTAATTTCGTCTATGTGTTTTTCCGGGTAATTTAGAATATGTTAAAAAGTTCGACCGGATATAAATACCCACTTTTACCCCTGCCGGGAAATTTCCAATTGTTGGATTTTTCCGTAATTTAATAACGTTCTAAGTAGTGCAAGTAACGCGATGGACCCTCTAGAAGACAACAAACCTTAACTCGATTATGTGGCCGTCTTGAACTGCCCTTTGAACCTTGGGGTTTGGGGCAGTACGGCGTGCCACATGTGAGGCGTTGGCTTGGCCCTTCTACGGCTGGACCGTTGGTACTGTGGCATGAAGTGGATGTTTTTAAACTTATTTCATGTGTTGAGCTGTTTCGGGAAAACTTGGGTGTTTGATTGTTCGATCGAGTAGTTATGAGATAACTGATTTGGATGTTATAAATCTAGCACTTTAGTCTCACTTGATCGGTTGCCACGGAATTTTAATGTGATCAAAAGTCCGTCGCAATCGCGTTGCGTACGCGGATACTCGCCGGTAAACTTAATAGATAGCCACGCCCCATAGCCCCGACCAAGTGACTGTAGGAGAACCCCGTCGCCGAAAGCATCCGTTCGGGTGCTCGCGGCAGCGGTGTTCCGCCTTAGTGCACTTCGTCGACGGTATCGGGGGTGCGGCCGTCTACTAAAGTTTGCGACGAGCATTCGTTCAGGATGTCGGGAATCTTGTTGAATTGTCCGACTTGATATTGAAAAGAGTTTTCGATTTTGAGACTAAAATGCGGGGTTTATAATTGTTAGGCATGCGATGTCTAAGGAATTCATTTGGTTAGGCATGCGATGTCTAAGTAGGTTGCGGATTCCAACTATTGTAGTTTTACACTTTCTTTTCTGTGACCGTAAGTGTAATATGTGATATCGCCGGTTTCGTTGCTATATGTCAACGACAATTGGGATGGGCATATTTACTTACGTTGATGACATGTGATGTTATGTGTTGCTGGATATGTTACATTGGATCGTCGTGTTTGAATAGCCGGGGGGGTTTTATGTGAGATGAGTGTTTTTTCATTTTCATTCATGTAAAAAACTTGTATGTAATATTCTTTTATTGGGGCACTTCCAGGTTGCGGAAGATGTCACCGTTGATGTATATTATTTAATTTTCCGCATTAGGATAGACCCAAGGCGGGGAGCACAAGTAACCGGGTTCTAGGGTCCAGTGGGAGACCATCTCGAGGAGTCGAGTCCGGGTCTCCTACCTCTAGAATTGGTAGGGTTATTTACCGCTCTCGTAGGGGTCTAGGGGTGTGGGATTGGCTATTCATCACGACCGTGGAATCCGTGTTTTATACTGGCTCGTATTAAAAACACGGACGTCCTAGTATATCCAATATTTCATATGATATTTTCTGCTGTGTTATCTGTGATGTGATCATGTGATTTGTTCAGATGGATACTGTATATACTATATATGATATATTATATAAACGTTGCTTATGTTTTACACCCGCGCTAGCCCTGCCCCGCTCTGCCGTTAGTTACCTAACCTAACGGTGCAGACGGGACATCGAGGCGAATGCGGATGGCATAAGCGTACGTTGTATTTATCTGTGATGTTTAGGTGGACTTAAATGATGGGACATTCATTAATGAGATTAATGAAAGAAAATAAACCTAAAAGATGTTGTAGAATCGAATTTCAAAAATAAAACAGGTAGCTACAGTTCTTACTTTGCATCGCGGTGTTCCTTGTAGAACATCCTGCACCTTATTCGATAAGGAAAGGGCCGAGATCCCTTCACCGGGAGTAACCCCTTTAACAATAACTGACAGATGCTACAACCCTCGGTTTGTCTTTTGATTGCTTCTATAGTTTTCGCTTTGCACAACGGTATATATGATATATCCTGCAACCTTATTCGATGAGGAAAGGGCCGACGATCCCTTCACCGGGAGTGACCCCTTTAGAAAAACTAGAAAAGCCTCAAAAGTACTCCATTTAAAAACCATTTGATTCCGCAACGAGATCAAGTTCAAAGCGTTAAAGGTTTTATTAAAAACCATCCGCAACCCTCCGTCATTTTAGGAAGTATAGTACTTAGTATTCGTGCAGTGTTTGTTGACCATAGTCAAGGCACAGTGTACGGTAGCTAAGTGATGTCTTCCTACACCGCATATGATGCGATTAGTTAGGACAGTCGCGTGACTTTGTTGACCTTAGTTAAGGGTCATGTGGGTGGGTCTAATTAATCACGAAATGAAGGGTAGAACTTGACTAGTACTTATGATTTGTTCACCATAGTTAAGGTCATAAGTGCTAGGGGTAAAAACCTTTATCGGGAGTTCCAAGTGTTGAAATTTGCAATGAGATTGCGTACCTTCTATATGATAGTTGGATCCCGATACCCACTGCGAGTAATTGTTACTCCTGGGAGAGTTTTGCACTTTACAATTAGCCGATCAAGTAGATGTCTAGAAAGGTGTCAACGGGGTTATATGTATGCCCTAGAGGCCATTACTGTACATAGGATGTATATTGTAGTGGATGCTGGGACATATATAGGTAGGACTTTCTTGCTCGACATGATAGTACGCTATCTGGTTGCTCTTTATCTTAACATGTATATTTGCAGTCTCTCTATTACATGTTGATAAAGCCCTTAGGATGTGTACTCGACTTCCAGGAATATGATGCAGATCATACTGGTGGGGCCTGGGTAGTCAATGAGTACATCCTTCAATGTTCCTAGTCGTGGGAATATCGAGACGGGACATCGATATTCCAGAGTAGACTAGCGTATATCTTCTCGACTCATGTGATGGGCGATGGATGATCCCATATCTATTGGTGTTTGACATCAGAGATGATATGCGGGTGCTCAGTGGTGACTGGGTACACTGAACGGACTCGCCGAGAACTCCCAGATGGTATTATACCTCGCGTCAGATGGCAGTTCTCTGGTGACACTGGTACAGCTTGGTCTGTTGACCCGAGATCGTCATAGAGTCTTGTGTCTCCCACTGTGCTTTGATTTCCACCCTACTACGGCTCTACTGATTCGTGCAAACAGGTGGTTTTTGGGTACAGTCCCGATTCACATGGAGGCAATGAGCGATAGGAGGGGATTCGTCTCTCCCGGTATTAGGGATTGATGTTGCGCTATGCTCGACTGACCATAACTGGAAATCCCTGGCCAGGGTTACAGTGATATACTGGTAAGAGTTATCAGTAGTTTCACGCTTGTTATGGACCTTACATCGGCATGACTTATCAAGCTATTGGGGTCTGACGTTTACCACCCCTAGACGAGATATGCGACATATCAGACGAACAAACCGGACTGTACGGTAAGTGTTGCTGGTTGGATTCACATGAGTGTAAGCGGGCTTGCTCGTTGATCTTCTAATCGCTCAATACCCGGGTAGCCGTTACGTTTAGCAGACCGCTTGCGGCTTGTGGGTGTTTGATATGATCATCACCTACTGCCAGCGTATTGACGAGTCTTTAGAGTCATACACAGAGGTTTCCTGGCTCAAGCGAAACGAAATAGGAGCGCATATGAGATATGTGCGGGACCGAGAATAATACCAGTATGTGATACTGGATTCTATTCTCGCGATTTGTATCATCGGACGGTTATATGAGATATGGCCGGGTTACCGAATCAAATGTTGATTCGATATATTGATACACTTAATATTAGTCGGTTATATGCGGTATGACCGGATCATTAAATCAAGTGTTGATTTAATGATTTAAAGTATAATTATATATTTGATATATTACTTTACATTAACTAGTATTTGTTCACTTAAGATGGATTTTCTCACTTGATGTGCACAAGTAGTATATGTGATATATTTTTGTGCACTTGATTGTATCGTGTTTGATGATACATGCAAACTTGGGTGTGTGTATGCTATAAACCATGTTTAGGTAAATGGTTAGGGTTTTATTTACTTTATTTATTTTGGTTAAAAAGAAAAAAAAAACTAAATGGTTGCTTTTGTTCCTTTGCTAGAAGCTTCATGATGCTTCATGCATCTTTGAAAAAGTAACCATTTTTTTTTTATTCCTTAACCTAACCATTTCACCTAAACCTTAAGTTTATTCTCTACATTAGTTACCTCACCCATGGTTGCTAAATGATAAGCATCACTTGATTTTCTATTTTGAAATTATTCATTCATTATTTTCTTTCTTCTTCTTCATCTTCTTCATAAAGAAGAAAACCATTGCTAGAAAATTCCAAGTGATGAATCCAAATGAGAAATCCAATTCCAAAGTGAACCCACTTCCTATTTCTTCATCCTCTACCACTTGCCATGTAGTAGAGTGTGTTATCTTCACAAGTTTCATGACCTAGTGAAGATGGAGCTTGAGTTTGAGTTGTCTCGACGTAGATCATCTTCGGCATCGAAGTCAACGACCTAGCCCGATCATTTCTCCGATGAAACCATCGCTAGAGTCCGGGATCCCGATGATCGCAGCGGAGGGACGTCATCATGGAGCTGAAAATGTGGAGGACCGGATCTACAAAGGTTGTAGTCACTTTCACTTGTAGTTAAGTTGTCAGCTTGCATGTTCTTTCGCCTTACCTCTGGTATCGATCTTGTTTAGGGTTTCTCGGCACATAGAAAAATTTGATTTTGGCATGGTTGATGCGTTGTATAACCTCATGGGTGTGCCTAGGAACCCTACAGTGGTATCAGAGACTAGCTAGAGCTTTAAGCGATGTGTAGACGATGTTAGAAACCCGATCGAACCCCGAAACCCTAATCGATACCCCTTTCTGTATATTTTCTGAAACTGTGGTTTTTTGTGAATTAAAAATATCCAAAAAATTCAGCAGGGAATTGTAGGAGTTACTGTGCAGCACGTGACCCCAACTCAACCAATGCGCCGCGGAACCGCGGCCCCACCCTGGCTTGCGCGGCGGTTCCGCGGCCATATTGGTGAGTTAGGCCACGTGGTTTGCACAGTAATTTATTTCTGGAATTGCTGTGTTTTCTGGGAATTTTTAAATTTTACTCAAGGGTTGAGTTTTCTGGGTTGTACTGGGGACTCGGTGTTTCGATCGGGAAGTCTAATTTCGTCTATGTGTTTTTCCGGGTAATTTAGAATATGTTAAAAAGTTCGACCGGATATAAATACCCACTTTTACCCCTGCCGGGAAATTTCCAATTGTTGGATTTTTCCGTAATTTAATAACGTTCTAAGTAGTGCAAGTAACGCGATGGACCCTCTAGAAGACAACAAACCTTAACTCGATTATGTGGCCGTCTTGAACTGCCCTTTGAACCTTGGGGTTTGGGGCAGTACGGCGTGCCACATGTGAGGCGTTGGCTTGACCCTTCTACGGCTGGACCGTTGGTACTGTGGCATGAAGTGGATGTTTTTAAACTTATTTCATGTGTTGAGCTGTTTCGGGAAAACTTGGGTGTTTGATTGTTCGATCGAGTAGTTATGAGATAACTGATTTGGATGTTATAAATCTAGCACTTTAGTCTCACTTGATCGGTTGCCACGGAATTTTAATGTGATCAAAAGTCCGTCGCAATCGCGTTGCGTACGCGGATACTCGCCGGTAAACTTAATAGATAGCCACGCCTCATAGCCCCGACCAAGTGACTGTAGGAGAACCCCGTCGCCGAAAGCATCCGTTCGGGTGCTCGCGGCAGCGGTGTTCCGCCTTAGTGCACTTCGTCGACGGTATCGGGGGTGCGGCCGTCTACTAAAGTTTGCGACGAGCATTCGTTCAGGATGTCGGGAATCTTGTTGAATTGCCCGACTTGATATTGAAAAGAGTTTTCGATTTTGAGACTAAAATGCGGGGTTTATAATTGTTAGGCATGCGATGTCTAAGGAATTCATTTGGTTAGGCATGCGATGTCTAAGTAGGTTGCGGATTCCAACTATTGTAGTTTTACACTTTCTTTTCTGTGACCGTAAGTGTAATATGTGATATCGCCGGTTTCGTTGCTATATGTCAACGACAATTGGGATGGGCATATTTACTTACGTTGATGACATGTGATGTTATGTGTTGCTGGATATGTTACATTGGATCGTCGTGTATGAATAGCCGAGGGGGTTTTATGTGAGATGAGTGTTTTTTCATTTTCATTCATGTAAAAAACTTGTATGTAATATTCTTTTATTGGGGCACTTCCAGGTTGCGGAAGATGTCACCGTTGATGTATATTATTTAATTTTCCGCATTAGGATAGACCCAAGGCGGGGAGCACAAGTAACCGGGTTCTAGGGTCCAGTGGGAGACCATCTCGAGGAGTCGAGTCCGGGTCTCCTACCTCTAGAATTGGTAGGGTTACTTACCGCTCTCGTAGGGGTCTAGGGGTGTGGGATTGGCTATTCATCACGACCGTGGAATCCGTGTTTTATACTGGCTCGTATTAAAAACACGGACGTCCTAGTATATCCAATATTTCATATGATATTTTCTGCTGTGTTATCTGTGATGTGATCATGTGATTTGTTCAGATGGATACTGTATATACTATATATGATATATTATATAAACGTTGCTTATGTTTTACACCCGCGCTAGCCCTGCCCCGCTCTGCCGTTAGTTACCTAACCTAACGGTGCAGACGGGACATCGAGGCGAATGCGGATGGCATAAGCGTACGTTGTATTTATCTGTGATGTTTAGATGGACTTAAATGATGGGACATTCATTAATGAGATTAATGAAAGAAAATAAACCTAAAAGATGTTGTAGAATCGAATTTCAAAAATAAAACAGGTAGCTACAGTTCTTACTTTGCATCGCGGTGTTCCTTGTAGAACATCCTGCACCTTATTCGATAAGGAAAGGGCCGAGATCCCTTCACCGGGAGTAACCCCTTTAACAATAACTGACAGATGCTACAACCCTCGGTTTGTCTTTTGATTGCTTCTATAGTTTTCGCTTTGCACAACGGTATATATGATATATCCTGCAACCTTATTCGATGAGGAAAGGGCCGACGATCCCTTCACCGGGAGTGACCCCTTTAGAAAAACTAGAAAAGCCTCAAAAGTACTCCATTTAAAAACCATTTGATTCCGCAACGAGATCAAGTTCAAAGCGTTAAAGGTTTTATTAAAAACCATCCGCAACCCTCCGTCATTTTAGGAAGTATAGTACTTAGTATTCGTGCAGTGTTTGTTGACCATAGTCAAGGCACAGTGTACGGTAGCTAAGTGATGTCTTCCTACACCGCATATGATGCGATTAGTTAGGACAGTCGCGTGACTTTGTTGACCTTAGTTAAGGGTCATGTGGGTGGGTCTAATTAATCACGAAATGACGGGTAGAACTTGACTAGTACTTATGATTTGTTCACCATAGTTAAGGTCATAAGTGCTAGGGGTAAAAACCTTTATCGGGAGTTCCAAGTGTTGAAATTTGCAATGAGATTGCGTACCTTCTATATGATAGTTGGATCCCGATACCCACTGCGAGTAATTGTTACTCCTGGGAGAGTTTTGCACTTTACAATTAGCCGATCAAGTAGATGTCTAGAAAGGTGTCAACGGGGTTATATGTATGCCCTAGAGGCCATTACTGTACATAGGATGTATATTGTAGTGGATGCTGGGACATATATAGGTAGGACTTTCTTGCTCGACATGATAGTACGCTATCTGGTTGCTCTTTATCTTAACATGTATATTTGCAGTCTCTCTATTACATGTTGATAAAGCCCTTAGGATGTGTACTCGACTTCCAGGAATATGATGCAGATCATACTGGTGGGGCCTGGGTAGTCAATGAGTACATCCTTCAATGTTCCTAGTCGTGGGAATATCGAGACGGGACATCGATATTCCAGAGTAGACTAGCGTATATCTTCTCGACCCATGTGATGGGCGATGGATGATCCCATATCTATTGGTGTTTGACATCAGAGATGATATGCGGATGCTCAGTGGTGACTGGGTACACTGAACGGACTCGCCGAGAACTCCGAGATGGTATTATACCTCGCGTCAGATGGCAGTTCTCTGGTGACACTGGTACAGCTTGGTCTGTTGACCCGAGATCGTCATAGAGTCTTGTGTCTCCCACTGTGCTTTGATTTCCACCCTACTACGGCTCTACTGATTCGTGCAAACAGGTGGTTTTTGGGTACAGTCCCGATTCACATGGAGGCAATGAGCGATAGGAGGGGATTCGTCTCTCCCGGTATTAGGGATTGATGTTGCGCTATGCTCGACTGACCATAACTGGAAATCCCTGGCCAGGGTTACAGTGATATACTGGTAAGAGTTATCAGTAGTTTCACGCTTGTTATGGACCTTACATCGGCATGACTTATCAAGCTATTGGGGTCTGACGTTTACCACCCCTAGACGAGATATGCGACATATCAGACGAACAAACCGGACTGTACGGTAAGTGTTGCTGGTTGGATTCACATGAGTGTAAGCGGGCTTGCTCGTTGATCTTCTAATCGCTCAATACCCGGGTAGCCGTTACGTTTAGCAGACCGCTTGCGGCTTGTGGGTGTTTGATATGATCATCACCTACTGCCAGCGTATTGACGAGTCTTTAGAGTCATACACAGAGGTTTCCTGGCTCAAGCGAAACGAAATAGGAGCGCATATGAGATATGTGCGGGACCGAGAATAATACCAGTATGTGATACTGGATTCTATTCTCGCGATTTGTATCATCGGACGGTTATATGAGATATGGCCGGGTTACCGAATCAAATGTTGATTCGATATATTGATACACTTAATATTAGTCGGTTATATGCGGTATGACCGGATCATTAAATCAAATGTTGATTTAATGATTTAAAGTATAATTATATATTTGATATATTACTTTACATTAACTAGTATTTGTTCACTTAAGATGGATTTTCTCACTTGATGTGCACAAGTATATGTGATATATTTTTGTGCACTTGATTGTATCGTGTTTGATGATACATGCAAACTTGGGTGTGTGTATGCTATAAACCATGTTTAGGTAAATGGTTAGGGTTTTATTTACTTTATTTATTTTGGTTAAAAAGAAAAAAAAACTAAATGGTTGCTTTTGTTCCTTTGCTAGAAGCTTCATGATGCTTCATGCATCTTTGAAAAAGTAACCATTTTTTTTTATTCCTTAACCTAACCATTTCACCTAAACCTTAAGTTTATTCTCTACATTAGTTACCTCACCCATGGTTGCTAAATGATAAGCATCACTTGATTTTCTATTTTGAAATTATTCATTCATTATTTTCTTTCTTCTTCTTCATCTTCTTCATAAAGAAGAAAACCATTGCTAGAAAATTCCAAGTGATGAATCCAAATGAGAAATCCAATTCCAAAGTGAACCCACTTCCTATTTCTTCATCCTCTACCACTTGCCATGTAGTAGAGTGTGTTATCTTCACAAGTTTCATGACCTAGTGAAGATGGAGCTTGAGTTTGAGTTGTCTCGACGTAGATCATCTTCGGCATCGAAGTCAACGACCTAGCCCGATCATTTCTCCGATGAAACCATCGCTAGAGTCCGGGATCCCGATGATCGCAGCGGAGGGACGTCATCATGGAGCTGAAAATGTGGAGGACCGGATCTACAAAGGTTGTAGTCACTTTCACTTGTAGTTAAGTTGTCAGCTTGCATGTTCTTTCGCCTTACCTCTGGTATCGATCTTGTTTAGGGTTTCTCGGCACATAGAAAAATTTGATTTTGGCATGGTTGATGCGTTGTATAACCTCATGGGTGTGCCTAGGAACCCTACAGTGGTATCAGAGACTAGCTAGAGCTTTAGGCGATGTGTAGACGATGTTAGAAACCCGATCGAACCCCGAAACCCTAATCGATACCCCTTTCTGTATATTTTCTGAAACTGTGGTTTTTTGTGAATTAAAAATATCCAAAAAATTCAGCAGGGAATTGTAGGAGTTACTGTGCAGCACGTGACCCCAACTCAACCAATGCGCCGCGGAACCGCGGCCCCACCCTGGCTTGCGCGGCGGTTCCGCGGCCATATTGGTGAGTTAGGCCACGTGGTTTGCACAGTAATTTATTTCTGGAATTGCTGTGTTTTCTGGGAATTTTTAAATTTTACTCAAGGGTTGAGTTTTCTGGGTTGTACTGGGGACTCGGTGTTTCGATCGGGAAGTCTAATTTCGTCTATGTGTTTTTCCGGGTAATTTAGAATATGTTAAAAAGTTCGACCGGATATAAATACCCACTTTTATCCCTGCCGGGAAATTTCCAATTGTTGGATTTTTCCGTAATTTAATAACGTTCTAAGTAGTGCAAGTAACGCGATGGACCCTCTAGAAGACAACAAACCTTAACTCGATTATGTGGCCGTCTTGAACTGCCCTTTGAACCTTGGGGTTTGGGGCAGTACGGCGTGCCACATGTGAGGCGTTGGCTTGGCCCTTCTACGGCTGGACCGTTGGTACTGTGGCATGAAGTGGATGTTTTTAAACTTATTTCATGTGTTGAGCTGTTTCGGGAAAACTTGGGTGTTTGATTGTTCGATCGAGTAGTTATGAGATAACTGATTTGGATGTTATAAATCTAGCACTTTAGTCTCACTTGATCGGTTGCCACGGAATTTTAATGTGATCAAAAGTCCGTCGCAATCGCGTTGCGTACGCGGATACTCGCCGGTAAACTTAATAGATAGCCACGCCCCATAGCCCCGACCAAGTGACTGTAGGAGAACCCCGTCGCCGAAAGCATCCGTTCGGGTGCTCGCGGCAGCGGTGTTCCGCCTTAGTGCACTTCGTCGACGGTATCGGGGGTGCGGCCGTCTACTAAAGTTTGCGACGAGCATTCGTTCAGGATGTCGGGAATCTTGTTGAATTGCCCGACTTGATATTGAAAAGAGTTTTCGATTTTGAGACTAAAATGCGGGGTTTATAATTGTTAGGCATGCGATGTCTAAGGAATTCATTTGGTTAGGCATGCGATGTCTAAGTAGGTTGCGGATTCCAACTATTGTAGTTTTACACTTTCTTTTCTGTGACCGTAAGTGTAATATGTGATATCGCCGGTTTCGTTGCTATATGTCAACGACAATTGGGATGGGCATATTTACTTACGTTGATGACATGTGATGTTATGTGTTGCTGGATATGTTACATTGGATCGTCGTGTTTGAATAGCCGGGGGGGTTTTATGTGAGATGAGTGTTTTTTCATTTTCATTCATGTAAAAAACTTGTATGTAATATTCTTTTATTGGGGCACTTCCAGGTTGCGGAAGATGTCACCGTTGATGTATATTATTTAATTTTCCGCATTAGGATAGACCCAAGACGGGGAGCACAAGTAACCGGGTTCTAGGGTCCAGTGGGAGACCATCTCGAGGAGTCGAGTCCGGGTCTCCTACCTCTAGAATTGGTAGGGTTACTTACCGCTCTCGTAGGGGTCTAGGGGTGTGGGATTGGCTATTCATCACGACCGTGGAATCCGTGTTTTATACTGGCTCGTATTAAAAACACGGACGTCCTAGTATATCCAATATTTCATATGATATTTTCTGCTGTGTTATCTGTGATGTGATCATGTGATTTGTTCAGATGGATACTGTATATACTATATATGATATATTATATAAACGTTGCTTATGTTTTACACCCGCGCTAGCCCTGCCCCGCTCTGCCGTTAGTTACCTAACCTAACGGTGCAGACGGGACATCGAGGCGAATGCGGATGGCATAAGCGTACGTTGTATTTATCTGTGATGTTTAGGTGGACTTAAATGATGGGACATTCATTAATGAGATTAATGAAAGAAAATAAACCTAAAAGATGTTGTAGAATCGAATTTCAAAAATAAAACAGGTAGCTACAGTTCTTACTTTGCATCGCGGTGTTCCTTGTAGAACATCCTGCACCTTATTCGATAAGGAAAGGGCCGAGATCCCTTCACCGGGAGTAACCCCTTTAACAATAACTGACAGATGCTACAACCCTCGGTTTGTCTTTTGATTGCTTCTATAGTTTTCGCTTTGCACAACGGTATATATGATATATCCTGCAACCTTATTCGATGAGGAAAGGGCCGACGATCCCTTCACCGGGAGTGACCCCTTTAGAAAAACTAGAAAAGCCTCAAAAGTACTCCATTTAAAAACCATTTGATTCCGCAACGAGATCAAGTTCAAAGCGTTAAAGGTTTTATTAAAAACCATCCGCAACCCTCCGTCATTTTAGGAAGTATAGTACTTAGTATTCGTGCAGTGTTTGTTGACCATAGTCAAGGCACAGTGTACGGTAGCTAAGTGATGTCTTCCTACACCGCATATGATGCGATTAGTTAGGACAGTCGCGTGACTTTGTTGACCTTAGTTAAGGGTCATGTGGGTGGGTCTAATTAATCACGAAATGACGGGTAGAACTTGCCTAGTACTTATGATTTGTTCACCATAGTTAAGGTCATAAGTGCTAGGGGTAAAACCTTTATCGGGAGTTCCAAGTGTTGAAATTTGCAATGAGATTGCGTACCTTCTATATGATAGTTGGATCCCGATACCCACTGCGAGTAATTATTACTCCTGGGAGAGTTTTGCACTTTACAATTAGCCGATCAAGTAGATGTCTAGAAAGGTGTCAACGGGGTTACGCCCATGGGAAAACGAGATTTACTTTAATTAGGTCCGTGCGAAAGCACGGAGAACCTCCCTCAAAGTACCGACACTGGCCTGGCTGAAAGATTGGCGAACTTGTAGAGTGTAATTAATCCCGGCTAGTCTTTCCTTTTAAAGTTTGAAGGAAGATTTGATAAAAACAGTGGGAGCCATCCTGATTAGATAATATAAATAACCAATCTAATCTTGCAAGAGCGCACGCAGAGTGTTTTCTTCTCTCTCTCCAGGTAGCGACCATGTCACGCCTTAATCAAGATAATAATATGGATGTATTGACCGAGCCCGCTTGTTATACTGAGCTGGGGAACGTTAGTCCCGCTCCAACTTATAATTGTTATAAGACCGAGCAGGAAATATGGGAATGCCAGGATTCCCATGCCGTCCAAACGAAGAAAGTGCATGAGATGCATCTCCTTCGGGTGTGTTCATTACAAAGAACTGTTTCTCTATATCCTATACGTCCTAGGTATTAGATACCTGATCAGGATCCCGCATATGTAATTTGTTACATGGGTTACAGCAAGGTAAAGAACTGAGAACGGGTGATACGTTTCATGAGACAGAAAATAGTGCAAGTGTTGCAGCCAAGTCTATTGATCACTATCACCCTGTATTACCAAAATACACTGATTCTGAACGAATGTTACTAGATACCGAACCTGATATACAACATCATATCAGTCTCTTTATTTACTAAAGAAGGATATAATTTTGTATTGTTGGATAATGTTTTGCACATATCCTATATCAAGAGTTGATCGGTTCAGGCACGTTATCTAAAAGCATATACATTCTAAATCAGACCACAGTTCTTAACGTATAGAACACACAAGAGGAAGAGTTCAGAATTGAACGATTCCTTCTTGAGGTATTGTAGACTATGTCATATCAATGCGACCCGACTAGCCAAGTTACATATAGATGCATATTTAAATTAGTTTAAATTTACATCTTATGAAACTTGCCGGTCATGTCACAAAGATAAGATGACCATAGCTCTGTTTATTGGAAACAGAGAAAGAGTTAGTAAACTTTTGGGATTGATACATACCGATGTATGAAAGTCTCCTGTCTACATATGCCAGGACCGGTTCTTTGTACTTCATTACATTCTCTGATGATCTCTCAAGATTCAGTCATATGTTCCTGTTGAAACATAAGTCCGAAGCTTTTGAGATATTCACGGAATATAAGTTAGAAGTAGAGAACCAAGAACCGGGTATAACTATTATGTCCTATGATAAGATCAGGGAGGAGAATACTTGTGCATGGAATTCTTGGACTATTCTAAAGGAGAATGAGATTCTCTCTCGGTGTTACTTCTCTGAATACACCACAGCACAACGGTGTATCGAGGCGGAGCAATCGCACCATATTAGATATGGTGTGCTCTATGATGAGTACTACTAAGTTACCTATTTCCTTTTTGGGGTTGTGCACTTGGGTAGTTGCATACCTATTGAATTAGATTCCAATCAGATCAATGCCTACCATTCTATATAAGATATGGTATGGGAAGAGCACATCTCTTAAGTTAGGATTTGGGATTGTCCGGCCTGTGTCAGAAGCAAAATCCGGACAAGATCGAGGCAAGGTCAGTTCTGTAGAACTGGAAAGGTTCCAGCTATACAAAACTGCAGCTGATGATTTGACAGAACCAAAGGATTCAATAGTCCCAGACGAACCTCAGCCTCTCCGCCGATCTGGTAAGGGTTCTTCATCCGCCTGAGAGACACTTCGGTTTCTCGATGACAGTAGGAGCGAGGATTGCATCATGAGATGATGACCTAACTAGTTTCGAGCTGGCCATCGAGAGTAGGGACTCTGTAAGAATGGCTGGATGTTTAGAGATCTGAGATGAAATCCATGTACACCAACAAAGTATGGACTTTGGTTGCTGTATCTGAAGGGTTAAATCCCCATCATGAGCAAGTATAATTTCAGAAGATTACTTGGTGTAGATGGAAAAATTAAGACTTTCAAAGCTAGACTTGTTAAAGGTTTTAGTCATCAACCAGGCGTGGATAATGATGAAACATTTTTCCAGTGCCTATGCTTAAGTCCATCCGGATCCTACTTGCCATTGCTACATACCATGACTACGATATCTGGTGTTTGGGTGTCATGATTATTTTTCTAAATATTGATTTAGAAGAGAACGTCTATAAGAACACAGCCAGAGGGCTTCGTTAACAGTGGGAGCAGCGGAAACGTGTGCAAATTGCTTTACAGATTAAAGCAAGCATCGCGGAGATGGAACGTCTGTTTTGATGTGGTAGTTAAAGAGTTTGACTTTATCAAAATGGTAGATGAACCTTGTATATACAAAACGGTAGTAGAGAGTAAGGTGGTCATCCTCGTATTGTACGTGGACAACATACTCTTGATAGGGAAAGAGTTTCCTATGCTACGCACGGTCAATCTCCTCTTATCACAAGGATTCTCCATATAGGATCTATGTGATACCTCTTAAATCCTAGATTTTATATCTATGAGATAGATCTAATTGGATGTTAGGCTTCTCACTAGGTTTAGTGAGATGGTATCAATCGATCCTGAGGAGAATCACTGGAAAAGTTCCAGGGTAATAAAGGTGACTGAATGTCAGTCGCAGGAATTGTCTTTACCCTCAGTAGAGGGACGGTATGTTGGAAGAGTTCCAAGCAAGATACCGTGGCAAACTAGACAATAAAGGCTGGTAACATCGCTATTAAAGATACTACCAAAGAGGCAGTTTGGGTAGATAATGGTTCATGAGATGAACTAGGTTCCCACCATTGTATGACAATGGAAGTGTGGCTCTGGCCTAGGAACCCCGGTCCCATCAGTGACCCAGACATATTCTAAGGCAGCATCACCTGATCATGGAGATAGTTGATCTCCAGGGTGATCGAGATTAGGAGAGTAGACTCAGAGTACAACACGGCGGATCCACTCACAAAGGCTTTTTTCCCAGAGAGAGACTTATATGGGATGGTTGAGTATTAGATACTGCAACCACTGCTACAGATGGCCCTAGTGCAAGTGGGAGATTGTTAGTTATATGTATGCCCTAGATACCATTACTGTACATAGGATGTATATTGTAGTGGATGCTGGGACATATATAGGTAGGACTTTCTTGCTCGACATGATAGTACGCTATCTGGTTGCTCTTTATCTTAACATGTATATTTGCAGTCTCTCTATTACATGTTGATAAAGCCCTTAGGACGTGTACTCGACTTCCAGAAATATGATGCAGATCATACTAGTGGGGCCTGGGTAGTCAATGAGTACATCCTTCAATGTTCCTAGTCGTGGGAATATCGAGACGGGGCATCGATATTCCAGAGTAGACTAGCATATATCTTCTCGACCCATGTGATGGACGATGGATGATCCTATTGTAAGGTTAGTATAGCATCCTATGAAGAGTTTTGAAGCATCACATGACCCAAAGTTATAATTTTTAAGGTGCTAAACTAACATGCAAAAGGATCGATCCTAGAAAATTAGGGTTATTAAACATTAAGCTAGAAAAGATTAGGGTTTAAAGGCTACAACCTTTGTAGCTCCCCTTTGCTAGACTCCTTAGGTTCTTGGGTGTTGGAAGAAGATCCTCTTGTTGTCCTCTTACGTCCACGACGATCCACCCGGAGTTTCCCGTCCAAGCTAGCTACTTTGGAAAAACCAAGAAAACACTCTAATCAAGTCGGCTAAACTTGATTAGAATGATGTTGTGGCTATGGATCTCACTTCAAAATCCTATTTTTATGAGTATTTTACTCTCTAATAAAAACTAGAGAGCAAAGCATGGAGGTTGATGAAGATGGTGGAAGAAGAGAATGAATATTCTTGAAAGAGAAAAGAAAAATAACTATATATATTTTTCTTTCTCACAACCAACCATGGTTAGATTTAAAGATATCATTTGATTTAAGTTAAAAGCATAATAAGAAAATAAACCATGGGTTAAAAGTTAGGTGAGCATGGTAGAGTTTAGAAGAGTGTAGAAACTCTTAAATGATTTAACCCATTTTTCATTTTCTTTGCTTTAATTTAAATCCAATAATAATCCAAAAATAACCATGGTGTAATTCTTATATATCCACCATTCTCATTGTATAAACAACCATGATAAAAATTGATGTATGTATGCATGTGTGCTTGCACATCAATATGTGCATGAACAAGTATGAATGCATACATGCATACATACATCCAAAATAAGCAAGATAGGATTTGTAGTGAGAAACTAATGATGAATCAACACTTGATTCACTAATCCGGTCATATCACATATGACCCGACCATTAGCAAGCCGCCCAATTAATATACGGTATCCTATACACGCATTTTAATCGGGTCCAAGCGCATATCGCATATGCGCACCACAACTTTTCGCCTGGACTAGGTAACTCCTATGTGGGACTCTAAGACTCGTCAATACGCCGGCAGTGGGTGATGATCATATCAAGCACCCCCAAGCCGCAAGCGGTCAGCTAAACATAACGGTCACCCGGGTATTGAGCGATTAGAAGAAAACAAGTGAACCTGTTACAACTCCCGTCGAGCCATCCGGCAACACTACCGTACAGTCCGGTCTCTTCGTCAGATATGCTGCATATCGAGCCTAGGGATGGTCACGTCGACCCCAATAACTCAATAAGTCGTGCCGGTGAATGGTCTATAACAGATCGAGAAACTACTGATAGCACTTATCAGCAAATCTCAGCAGCCCTGGCCAGGGACTTGCTGTTATAACCAGTCGGGCACAGTACAGCATCAACTCCCAATATCGGGAGAGACGAAACCCCTCCTATCGCTCATTGCCTTCGTGTGTCTCGGGACTGTACCCAACGGCCACCTGCTTGCACGACTCAGTAGAGCCGTGGTAGGGTGGTAATCAATGTACAGTGGGAGAACACACAAGGCTCTATGACGATCTCGGGTCTACAGACTAACCTGTACCAGTGTCACCTGAGAACTGCTATCCGACGATAGATATAATTCCATATAGGAGTTCTCGGTGAGTCCATCCAGTGTACCCAGTCACCACTGAGCACCCGTATATGATCTTGATGTCAAACATCGATGAATGTGGGAACATTCATCGCCCATCGTATGGGTCTAGTATCATATACGCTAGTCTACTCTGATATATCAATGCCCCGTCTCGATATACCTACGACTAGGGACGTTCCAGGATACGCTTATAGACTACAGATGTCCCACTAGTATGATCTGCATCATAATCAGAGTAGTCAAGCCGATATCCTCAGGGCTTTATCAGCATGTATGAATGAATAGAAGCATGATCAAATAAACATGTCAGATAAAGAAGAACCAGATAGCATACTATCATGTCGAGCAAGAATGCAAACTGAATATATATACATGTATAGATACATCCACTATCACATAATGGCCTCTAGGGCATACATATATCCAACACCTATATCCATTGGTGTTTGACATCAGAGATGATATGTGGGTGCTCAGTGGTGACTGGGTACACTGAACGGACTCGCCGAGAACTCCCAGATGGTATTATACCTCACGTCAGATGGCAGTTCTCTGGTGACACTGGTACAGCTTAGTCTGTTGACCCGAGATCGTCATAGAGTCTTGTGTGTCTCCCACTGTGCTTTGATTTCCACCCTACCACGGCTCTACTGAGTCGTGCAAACAGGTGGTTTTGGGGTACAGTCCCGATTCACATGGAGGCAATGAGCGATAGGAGGGGAATCGTCTCTCCCGGTATTAGGGGTTGATGTTGCGCTATGCTCGACTGGCCATAACTGGAAATCCCTGGCCAGGGTTGCAGTGATATACTGGTAAGAGTTATCAGTAGTTTCACGCTTGTTATGGACCTTACATCGGCATGACTTATCAAGCTATTGGGGTCTGACGTTTACCACCCCTAGGCGAGATATGCGACATATCAGACGAACAGACCGGACTGTACGGTAAAGTGTTGCTGGTTGGATTCACAGGAGTGTGAGCGGGCTTGCTCGTTGATCTTCTAATCGCTCAATACCCGGGTGGTCGTTACGTTTAGCAGACCGCTTGCGGCTTGTGGGTGTTTGATATGATCATCACCTACTGCCGGCGTATTGACGAGTCTTTAGAGTCATACACAGAGGTTTCCTGGCTCAAGCGAAACGAAATAGGAGCGCATATAAGATATATGCGGGACTGAGAATAATACCAGTATGTGATACTGGATTCTATTCTCGCGATTTGTATCATCGGACGGTTATATGAGATATAGCCGGGTTACCGAATCAAATGTTGATTCGATATATTGATACACTTGATATTAGTCGGTTATATGCGGTATGACCGGATCATTAAATCAAGTGTTGATTTAATGTATAATTATATATTTGATATATTACTTTACATTAACTAGTATTTGTTCACTTAAGATGGATTTTCTCACTTGATGTGCACAAGTAGTATATGTGATATATTTTTGTGCACTTGATTGTATCGTGTTTGATGATACATGCAAACTTGGGTGTGTGTATGCTATAAATCATGTTTAGGTAAATGGTTAGGGTTTTATTTACTTTATTTATTTTGGTTAAAAAGAAAAAAAAACTAAATGGTTGCTTTTGTTCCTTTGCTAGAAGCTTCATGATGCTTCATGCATCTTTGAAAAAATAACCATTTTGTTTTTATTCCTTAACCTAACCATTTCACCTAAACCTTAGTTTATTCTCTACATTAGTTACCTCACCCATGGTTGCTAAATGATAAGCATCACTTGATTTTCTATTTTGAAATTATTCATTCATTATTTTCTTTCTTCTTCTTCTTCTTCATCTTCTTCATGAAGAAGAAAACCATTGCTTGAAAATTCCAAGTGATGAATCCAAGTGAGAAATCCAATTCCAAAGTGAACCCACTTCCTATTTCTTCATCCTCTACCATTTGCCATGTAGTAGAGTGTGTTATCTTCACAAGTTTCATGATCTAGTGAAGATGGAGTTTGAGTTTGAGTTGCCTCGACGTAGATCATCTTCGGTATCGAAGTCAACGACCTAGCCCGATCATTTCTCCGACGAAACTATCGCTACAGTCCGGGATCCCGATGATCGCAGCGGAGGGACGTCATCATAGAGCTGAAAATGTGGAGGACCGGATTTACAAAGGTTGTAGTCACTTTCACTTGTAGTTAAGTTGTTAACTTGCATGTTCTTTCGCCTTACCTCTGGTATCGATCTTATTTAGGGTTTCTCGGCACATAGAAAAATTTGATTTTGGTATGGTTGATGCGTTGTAGAACCTCATGGGTGTGCCTAAGAACCCTACAATATATATTATATTTGATATAATTATATATTAACTAATATTATTAGCTCGCTAATTGTTTTGTTAATATATATATTATATGAACCATGGCATGGATTTTCTATTTTTAGAAAATAGAAAATAATGAGGTGGAAAATGAAGAGATGTGGAGGGTATGGTGTGGCATGGCTTTTATTATTTTTATGTGTATGCTAACACTATTGAAGCATGGGTGTGATTTTTTATTGAAAAATCAAGCATGCTTCAATGAGTGAAAAGGAAATATATTAGCCATTCAACACTTGCCAATTTTTTATGGTTTATTTTTTCCACTTGAGCTCCTGGTTCTCTTCTTCTTCCTCCTCTTCATGCTTCAAGCCCCAACCCCTCACATGTGATGTAAACCATGAGACTTGGATAAAATCTAGTGAGCAAACAAAACCCCTACCTTCACCATCTTAGTTTGAATTGGTTGAACTAATGTGTTTCCTTCACTAAAGAGTTTAGTGAAGAGGTAGTCTGGATTAAGAAACTTCAGGTGGATCATTTTCGACACGAAGATCACGGAGGAGGCTCGTTCCAACTTCAAGAGGAGCCTAGTGGAATCGCGTGGACCACTGCACGGAGCATTAGAAGAGAAAGACACGGTCTACAAAGGTTGTAGTCACCATCTCTTAGCTTAAAGTTTTTGATATCATGTTTAAAACCCTAATCTTCTAGTTAGATTCTAGGTTAGTGTTTATTAGCACCATGAAATTTTGAAAATTGCATGTGTGATGCCCGTTTTAACCCTATCGAGCTGCTAGTAAACACTTTCAGTAAATACCAGGATTCTAGAGTATGAAACTTATAAATGAGCCGTACAAAAAATGTGATCCTTGTGAATACGAATGTACACAATAAACAACAATGTTAAAAAGAGGCAAATCATCTTCTGCAAGCAATTGTCTTTTTTAAAGCAAAAGATTACATAAATATGAAGGGAAAAGAACAGGTAAAAAGATTATTATATCTCTAGATTTTGTTACTAGGTTATCAATATGCACGGTGTGTGCAACCTCAATCTTATCAAAATGCGCAAAGTTTGCAGTTACATATGTTTTACACCTGGTTGTATAAATTGGCTAGAGCTCGCAATTACATCCAGTCTATATCTCTTATTGTGAAAAGTAATACATGTGCACACTGCACTATGAGAAATATAAAGCAATTCTGTAGAAGTATTGACCGAATGTATTATTTTAGGATTTTGTCAACGGTAATCAGTTCACATTTTCAGATGTGCTGGAGAATTGTATGAAGCACTAGGAGATGTAATAGAGCATACTCTATTTTACTTAGATGTTCTTCATAAGAGTTTTATTTTTGGTAACTCAGAGCAAAAGTTATAGCTACTTGATACATATGTAACGCCTTCATATTATAGCATACTTGGTCAACTCATTTACCTTTTTTCTTGGTAATATCTGCTTTCTTCTAATCCTGAAGTATCAAATAATACAATTTTATCAATGATTGTTCGAACAGGGAAAAAGCCTTCATAAAAGAGATAAATCCAATTTACTCAATGTGATATATTTGATCTTGATATTCAGGTGTTTAAAGAGAAGGTTGAAAGGAGAAGGAAAAAACATACAAGATTGCAGGATTTTCTGTACCTTGCTTCTAGAGAACTAAAAGGAGACGAAACTAGAAACAGAATCAAGGGGGCTTGCATAGGTAGGAGTAGGAGTCCCAAGTTTTCGATAAAATATTTGCTGTCTACAAGGATTGGTCGAAGGAGGTCTTTTAACATAAATAGGGCACCAGATGCATTTTGTTCTCTTCTTTTACTTATTCATACTTGAGAATTTAACTATATGCTTTTGAAAAAGGGGGAAAAAAAACAAATCAAATTAGAAAGTGTACAAAATGTCATCCAAAGTTAATACAGAATTAGAAAGTGAACCAAATATCATCCAAAATTAACATCAGTGAACAATGTATAAAATTAACATCAGTGAACAATGTATAGTAATATTTAAATCAAAACAACAATCTCTAAACATTCACAAAAAAAACACAGTATATTCTTAAAACGAAAACAAACAAAGTACATGATGGAGGCTATGATTGTAGGGTTACAAGGCACTCTTATAAGGTTCTACAAGGCATCTACCGTGGCAAAATCAAATTTTTATGTGCCGAACAACCCTAAGCAAGATCGTATACTAGAGATTAGGCGAAACTAATAGCAAGCAAACAACTTTACTTCTATGAGAATACGAAATATAAGCTTTGTAGATCGGTCCTTCACTTTATTAGCTCCTTGTTGAAGTCCCTTCGCTGCGATCGTGGTTCTCCCGGACTCTTGCATGGCTTCACGAGGCTAAAGGAGCGTCCTTGCTTGAAGTCTTCGAGGCCGAAGATGATCTACGTCGAGGGGATGCCAACTCAAACTTCTACTTCACTAACTTGAGAATCAGTGAAGCAAACACCTTAAACTAAAGTGCTAGTCTAGTAGAGGATGGAGAAATAGGAAGTGGGTTCTTTTTAGAATTTTATTTCTCACAATGTTTCACTCTCTTTTTAAAACCCTAGCAAGCTTTTCTTTTGCTCAAAAGAAGAGGAAGAAGATGAACAAAAGAAAAGATGAGGATAATGATCAAGTGAGTGAGCTAACCATGGTGAGTGATTATCATATACTAACTCATGTAGAGACATTACCATCGCTAATCCTAAATGATTAGGTTAATAAAAATTTAAAGTAAAACAAAGTTAGTGGACTTTGTCAAAGCATCCATAAGCTTCTACAAGGTTCATGCTTGTGACAAAAGCTCCACTAATTTGTAATTACCTTGTATAATTATTAACCACCATTTAAAATAGAATGGTGTATGTCTTGCACACCCATGTATGATGTATCATCAACCATGATACAAAATGAAAAACACATTTTAATATATATCACATATATACTAAAGTTGTGCACATGTGAGAAAAATCCTTAAGTGAACAAATGTTAGTTAATGTAAATTAGTATATCATATATACAATTATACACTAAATTATTAAATCAACACTTGACTTAATAATCCGGTTATATCTCATATAACCGACTAACATCCAATGTATCGCCTTATCGAATCAACACTTGATTCGATAACCCGGTTATATCACATATAACCGACCGATACAAAAAGTCGCGAGAATAGAATACGGTATCACATACACGCATTATTCTCGGTCCCGCATATATCACATACGTGCTCCTATTTCGTTTTGCCTGAGCCAGTAAAACCTCTATGTAGGACTCTAAAGACTCGTCAATACGCCGGCAGTAGGTGATGATCACATCAAGCACCCACAAGCCGTCAGCGGTACTAACTGAACGTAACGGTCACCCGGGTATTGAGCGATCAGAAGATCAGCAAGCAAGCCCGCTCCAACTCCTGTAAAAGCCTACCGGTAACACTTCCCGTACAGTCCGGTCTCCTCGTCTGATATGTCGCATATCAAGTCTAGGGGTGGTAAACGTCAGACCCCAATAACCGATAAGTCGTGCCGATGTGAGGCTCATAACGGGTCGAGAAACTACTCATAACACTTACCAGTAAATCTCTAAATCAGCCCTGGCTAGGGACTTCCCTGTTACGGCCAATCGAGCACAGCGCAACATCAACCCCTAATACCGGGAGAGACGAAACCCCTCCTATCGCTCATTGCCTCCATGTGACTCGGGACTGTACCCAAAAAACCACCGTTTTGCACGCACTCTTGGACGTGGTAAGGTGGAAATCAAAGCACAGTGGGAATCACACAAGACTCTATGACGATCTCGGTTCTACAGACTAACCTGCACAAGTGTCACCAGAAAACTGCCATCTGACGTGAGGTATAATACCATCTGGGAGTTCTCGGCGAGTCCATCCAGTGTACCCAGTCTCTATTGAGCACCCGTATACCATCTCTGATGTCAAACACCAATGGATATGGGATCATCCATTGCCCATCTCATGGGTCGAGAAGCGTACACGCTGGTCTACACTGGTATATCGATGCCCCGTCTCGATACACCCACGACTAGGGACCTTGAAGGATGTACTTATGGACTACCATGTCCTCACTAGTATGATCCGCATCAAAGTCCAGGTAGTCAAGTACACATCCTAAGAGCTTTACCAACATGTAACTATAAGACAGTATAAAGAGACAAGTATACATGTTAAGATAAAGAGCAACCAGATAGCATACTATCATATCGAGCAAGAAAGTCATCTCTATATATGTCCAAGGATCCAATATAATATACATCATCTGTGCAATACTGGCCTCTAGGGCATACATACAACTAACAATCTCCTACTTGCACTAGGGCCAGCTGCTGTAGTATCGCATACCGAGCATCCCGAAGAGTCTCTAAAACTGTATCTGGGGAATGGCCTTCGTGAGTGGATCCGCTGTGTTGTTCTTCGTGTCAACCCTCCTGACCTCGATCTCCCGGCGATCAACAATCTCCCGGATCAGGTGATACCGCCTCAGAATATGCCTGGATCGCTGATGGGACCTGGGTTCCTTGGCCAAAGCCACCGCTCCATTGTTATCACAATACAAAGGTATTGGATGCTCAATGGATGGAACCACTCCAAGTTCAGCAATGAACTTCTTGATCCAGACAGCCTCTTTGGCAGCATCGTTGGCAGCGATGTATTCAGCCTCCATCGTCGAGTCTGCCACGGTTTCCTGCTTGGAACTCTTCCAGCTAACCGCCCCTCTGTAAAGGGTAAAGACAAATCCCGATTGCGACTTAGAGTCGTCCTTATCACTCTGGAAGCTTGAGTCGGTAAAGGACTCCACTTGGAGTTCTCCATTACCATACACCAAGAGCATCTCTTTAGTCCTTCGTAAGTACTTGAGAATGCTCTTCACAGCTGTCCAGTGACACTCTCCAGGATCAGCTTGATACCTACTCACTACACTTAGTGAGTATGCTACATCGGGTCTGGTACATAGCATCGCGTACATGATAGAGCCTACAGCCGAAACATAGGGTATCCCTTGCATGCGAGCTCTCTCCAAATCAGTCTTGGGAGACATCTCTTTGAAGAGAGTGACTCCAGAGATCGTGGGTAAGTTCCCACGCTTGGACTCTTCCATACTAAACCATTTTAGTATGGTGTCAATGTACCTGGACTGGGACAATCCCAATATCCTTTTAGATCTATCTCTATAGATCCTGATTCTCAATATGCAGGAGGCATCACCTAGATCTTTCATTGAGAATCTTTGTGATAAGAAGAGCTTGACCGATTGCAGCATAGGAATGTCATTTCCTATCAAGAGTATGTCGTCCACGTACAATACGAGGAAGACAACCTTACTCTCTGCTACCTTCTTGTAGATACAAGGTTCATCTACGTTTTTTATGAAATCAAACTCTTTGATAACGACGTCAAAGCAAATGTTCCAACTCCGCGATACTTGCTTTAATTCATAAATGGATTTAAGCAGCTTGCACACCTTCCCGCTGCTCCCACTATCTACGAAACCCTCTGGCTGAGTCATGTACACGCACTCTTCTAAATCACCGTTTAGAAAGGCGGTCTTAACATCCATTTGCCAGATTTCGTAGTCATGATATGCAGCAATGGCAAGCATGATCCGGATGGATTTAAGCATAGCCACTGGAGAAAAGGTTTCGTCATAGTCCACACCTGGTCTTTGACGAAAACCCTTTGCAACAAGTCTAGCTTTGAAAGTCTCCACTTTCCCATCTACACCAAGTTTTTTCTTGAAGATCCATTTGCTCCCAATGGGTTTTACCCCTTCAGGAGCATCTTCCAAAGTCCATACTTTGTTGGTGTACATGGATTCCATCTCGGATCGCATTGCATCCAGCCATTTCACAGAGTCCCCACTCGTGATGGCCTGCTCGAAGCTAGTTGGGTCATCATCAACCATGATGCAATCCTCGCTCCCACCATCCATGAGAAAACCGTAGTATCTCTCAGGTGGGTGAGGAACCCTACTAGATCGGCGGAGAGGCTGAGGTTCGTTGGGAACTACTGAATGCTCTGGTTCAACCAAATCTTCTGTCGTAGTCTGTATTGCTGGAACCTCTTCCAGTTCTATCTCCTTACCACTAATCTCTTTTTCAAAAAATTCCTTTTCTAAAAAGGTGGCATGTCGAGAAACAAACACCTTTTGTTCCTCGGTGTGGTAGAAGATATACCCGCGCGAATGTTTGGGATATCCAATAAACTTACACAGAAAGGACCTTGCCGCGAGTTTGTCCGGATTTTGTGTTTTTACATATGCCGGACAACCCCATATCTTAACATAATTAAGACATGGTCTCTTTCCTTTCCATATCTCATATGGAGTGGTTGGCACAGATTTGGTGGGAACCATATTCAATAGGTCTGCAGCTGTTTCTAGTGCATACCCCCAGAAGGAAATAGGTAGCTCAGCTATGCTCATCATAGAACGCATCATATCTAATAGGGTGCGGTTCCTCCGTTTCGATACACCGTTGTGCTGTGGTGTATATGGAGGAGTCAGCTGAGAGAGAATCCCATTCTATTTTAGGAAGTCCAGGAATTCTTTGCTCAAGTAATTCTTTGCTCAAGTATTCACCTTCTCGATCAGATCGGAGGATTTTAATACTTTTCCCGGTTTGGTTCTCGACTTCTTGTTTATATTCTCTGAATTTCTCAAAAACTTCGGATTTGTGTTTCATCAGGAACACATACCCGAATCTAGAGAGATCGTCAGTGAATGTAATGAAGTACGCAGAACCATCCCTGGCATGTGTAGACATGGGGCCGCATACATCACTATGTACCAGTCCCAAGAGTTCCGTAACTCTTTCTCCGTGTCCCGTAAACGGAGTTTTGGTCATCTTGCCTTTGAGGCATATCTGGCAAGTGTCATAAGATGAAAATTCAAACGGATTCAAATATTCATCCTTATGCAACTTAGTTAGTCGTGTCACATTGATGTGACCCAGTCTACAATGCCACAAGAAGGATTCGTTCATTTCTGAACTCTTCCACTTGTGTGTGTTTGTTATGCTCAGAACTGTTGATTGATTTAGAACATAAATGCCATTGCACAACGTGCCTGATCCAACCAACTTTTGGTTTAGAAAAATATTCATAACATTATCCTGTAATACAAAATTATATCCTTCTTTACTCAACAAAGAAACTGATATAATGTTGCATATCAGGTTCCGCATGTAATAGCATTCGTTCAGAATCAATGTATTACCAGTTGGTAATACAAGGTGATATTCCCCGACGGTTTTAGCTTGCAACAATTGCACCATTTCCAACCCTTATGTCTTTATCACCTTCTCCAAGTTCTCTACCTTTCCTAAGCCCATGTAACTGATTACATATATGGGATCCTAACCCGGTATCTAATACCCAGGACGTAGAGCAAATGAAGAAACAGTTCTCTGTAACGAACACACCCGAAGAAAATGCATCAACATGTACTTTCTTCATTCAGGTGGTATGGGAATCCTGGTATTCCCCTATATCCTGTTAAGTCCTATAACTCTTATAAGAAAGAACGGAACCAACGTTCCCCAGCAGAGTATAACATGCGGGTTCGGTCAATACATCCATATTATTATCTTTATTAAGGCATGATATGGTCGCTACCTGGAGAGAGAGAAGAAAACATTTTAGTGTATGCTCTTGCAGGATCAGGTTGGTTATTATTTTATCTAATCAGGATTGCTCCCACTGTTTTTATCAAATCTTCCTTCAAATCCTAAAAGGAAAGACTAGCCGGGAATAATTACACCCTACAATTTCGCCAATCTTTCAGCTAGGCCAGTGTCGGTACTTTGAGGGAGGTTCTCCGTGCTTTCACACGGACCTAATTAAAGTAAACCTCGTTTTCCCAGAAGCGTAACCCCGTTGACACCTTTCTAGACACCTACTTCATCGGCTAATTGTCATATGTAAAACTCTGGCAGGAGTAACAATTACTCGCAGTGGGTATCGGGATCCAACTATCTCATAGAAGGTATGCAATCTCATTGCAAATTTCAACACTTGAAATTCCCGATAATATTTTGCCCCTAGCGTCCCATGACCTTGACGCAGGCCAACAAACCATAGTGCGCTAGTCAAGTTCAACCCGTCATTTCTTGATTGAATTAAACCCACCCGCACGACCCTTGACGCAGGCCAACAAAGTCGCACGACTACCCTAATCCAATCTGCATCATATGCATAAGCAGATAAATACTAGTTAGCTACCGCACACTACGCCTTGATGCAGGCCAACAAACGTAGCACGAATACTAAGTAGGACTTATCTGAAATGACGGAGGGCTGCGACAGGTTTTTCTGAAAACCTATTACATAATGAACTTGATATCGTTGTAGAATCTAATGAATTTTTGAAATGGAGTGATTTTGAGGCTTTCAATAGTTTTGCTAAAGAGGTCACTCCCGGTGAAGGGATCTCGGCTCTTTCCTCATCGAATAAGGTGCAGGATATATCATATATATCACTATGCAAAGCAAAACTCCAAAAGCAATCAAGAACAAACCGAGTGTTGTAGCATCTGCCAGTTTTGCTAAAGAGGTCACTCCCGGTGAAGGGATCTCGGCTCTTTTCTCATCGAATAAGGTACGGGATATATCATATATATCACTATATAAAGCAAAACTGTAGCTACCCTTTTTGAAAAATTTGATTCTACATCTTTTTAGGTATTTTCTTTCATTAATCATATTAATGAAGTCTCATCATTTAAGTCACCTAAACATCACAGATAAATACGACGTACACTTATGTCATCCGCATTCGCCTCGATGCCCCCCCCGTACACCGTTAGGTTAGGTAACTAACGGCAGAGCAGGGCAGGGCTAGCGCGGGTGTAAAACATAAGTAACGTCTATATAATATATCATATATACTATATACAGTATTTATCACAACATATCAAATGATCACATCACAGATATCGCAGCAGAAGAAACATATGAAACATTGGATATACTAGGACGTCCGTGTTTTATTTTGAGTCTCTATAAAACACGGATTCCACGGTCGCGACGAATAGCCAAACCCACACCCCTAGACCCCTACGAGAGCGGCAAGCAACCCTTCCAAATCTAGAGTTGGGAAACCCGGACCCGACTCCTCGAGTTGGTCTCCCACTGGACTCTAGAACCCGGTTACTTGTGCTCTCCTCCTTGGGTCTATCCTAGTGCGGAAAAGTAAATAATATACAAATGGTGACATCAACCTCATCCCGGAAGTGCCCCAATAAAAGAATATTACATACAATTAATTTTACATGAATGAAAATAAAAACCCTCATCTCACATAAAACCCCCGGCTATTCAGAACACGACGATCCAATATAACATATCCAGCAACACATAACATCACATGTCATTAACGTAAGTAAATATGCGCATCCCAATTGTCGTTGACATATAGCAACGAAACCGGCGATATCACATATTACACTTACTGTCGCAGAAAAGAAAGTGTAAAACTACAACATTTGGAATCCATAATCTCTTTAGACATCATAAATCCGAAATATCATATATTTCGCATTTCATGCCTAACTATATGAATTCCACATATTGTATCACATTCCAGATAAATAGACAGTATTAAACTTTCCGATCAAATAATCAAATACCCAAGATTTCCTAAATAGCTCAACACTTGAGCGGAGTTCAAAAATTTCAGAATACGTCACAGTAGCAACGGTCCAGCCGTAGAAGGGTCAAGCCAACGCCTCACATGTGGCACGCCGTACTGCCCCAAACCCTAAGGTTTAGAGGCAGTTCAAGACGGTCACATAATCGAGTTAAGGTTTGTGTTCTTCTAAAGGGTCCATCGCGTTACTTGCACGTTTTCCCGAAACATTTAAACTCAAGAAAAATTCAACACTTGAAAGTTTTTCGTGCCGGGAAAAATTGAGTTAATGATATCCGTTCGAACATTTTAATACTTTCTAAATTATCCGGAAAACATAACGAATTTAAATTTTCCGATCGAATCAACGATTACAAAATAAACCTCAGAACTCTCAACACTTGAGTCAGATTAAAACTACCCAGAAAATATTAACAGCGGATACAAATATTACCATGCAAACCTCAAAGAAAATTCTCACTGTAAGGCCGCGGATCCGCGGCCCAAGCAGGGTACGGCCACGGTTCCACGGCGTTACGTACGGATTACGTCATCGAATTGCACAGTAATGCTTAAAATTACCTGCTGAATTTTTTAGGTATTTTTAATTCTGAAAATAACACGGTTTTAAAAAATGTCCAGAGAAGGGTTTAAATTGACGTTTCGGGGTTCGTTCGGAGTTTTAACTTCGTATACACGTCGTCTAATGCTCTAGCTAGGCTCTGATACCACTGTAGGGTTACAAGGCACTCTTATAAGGTTCTACAAGGCATCTACCATGGCAAAATCAAATTTTTATGTGCCGAACAACCCTAAGCAAGATCGTATACTAGAGATTAGGCGAAACTAATAGCAAGCAAACAACTTTACTTCTATGAGAATACGAAATACAACCTTTGTAGATCGGTCCTTCACTTCATTAGCTCCTTGTTGAAGTCCCTTCGCTGCGATCGTGGTTCTCCCGGACTCTTGCATGGCTTCACGAGGCTAAAGGAGCGTCCTTGCTTGAAGTCTTCGAGGCCGAAGATGATCTACGTCGAGGGGATGCCAACTCAAACTTCTACTTCACTAACTTGAGAATTAGTGAAGCAAACACCCTAAACTAAAGTGCTAGTCTAGTAGAGGATGGAGAAATAGGAAGTGGGTTCTCTTTAGAATTTTATTTCTCACAATGTTTCACTCTCTTTTTAAAACCCTAGCAAGCTTTTCTTTTGCTCAAAAGAAGAGGAAGAAGATGAACAAAAGAAAAGATAAGGATAATGATCAAGTGAGTGAGCTAACCATGGTGAGTGAGTATCATATACTAACTCATGTAGAGACATTACCATCGCCAATCCTAAATGGTTAGGTTAATAAAAATCTAAAGTAAAACAAAGTTAGTGGACTTTTTCAAAGCATCCATAAGCTTCTACAAGCTTCATGCTTGTGACAAAAGCTCCACTAATTTGTAATTACCTTATATAATTATTAACCACCATTTAAAATAGAATGGTGTATGTCTTGCACACACATGTATGATGTATCATCAACCATGATACAAAATGAAAAACACATTTTAATATATATCACATATATACTAAAGTTGTGCACATGTGAGAAAAATCCTTAAGTGAACAAATGTTAGTTAATGTAAATTAGTATATCATATATACATTTATACACTAAATTATTAAATCAACACTTGACTTAATAATCCGGTTATATCTCATATAACCGACTAACATCCAATGTATCGACTTATCGAATCAACACTTGATTCGATAACCCGACTATATCACATATAACCGACCGATACAAAAAGTCGCGAGAATAGAATACGGTACCACATACACGCATTATTCTCGGTCCCGCACATATCACATACGTGCTCCTATTTCGTTTTGCCTGAGCCAGTAAAACCTCTATGTAAGACTCTAAAGACTCGTCAATACGCCGGCAGTAGGTGATGATCACGTCAAGCACCCACAAGCCGTCAGCGGTACTAGCTGGACGTAACGGCCACCCGGGTATTGAGCGATCAGAAGATCAGCAAGCAAGCGCGCTCCAACTCCTGTAAAAGCCTGCCGGTAACACTTCCCGTACAGTCCGGTCTCCTCGTCTGATATGTCGCATATCGAGTCTAGGGGTGGTAAACGTCAGACCCCAATAACCGATAAGTCGTGCCGATGTGAGGCTCATAACGGGTCGAGAAACTACTCGTAACACTTACCAGTAAATCTCTAAATCAGCCCTGGCTAGGGACTTCCCTGTTACGGCCAATCGAGCACAGCGCAACATCAACCCCCAATACCGGGAGAGACGAAACCCCTCTTATCGCTCATTGCCTCCATGTGACTCGGGACTGTGCCCAAAAAACCACCGTTTTGCACGCCCTCTTGGACGTGGTAAGGTGGAAATCAAAGCACAGTGGGAATCACACAAGACTCTATGACGATTTCGGGTCTACAGACTAACCTGCACAAGTGTCACCAGAGAACTGCCATCTGACGTGAGGTATAATACCATCTGGGAGTTCTCGGCGAGTCCGTCCAGTGTACCCAGTCTCCACTGAACACCCGTATACCATCTCTGATGTCAAACACCAATGGATATGGGATCATCCATCGCCCATCTCATAGGTCGAGAAGCGTATACGCTAGTCTACTCTGGTATATCGGTGCCCTGTCTCGATACACCTATGACTAGGAACATTAAAGGATGTACTTATGGACTACTCTGTCCCCACTAGTATGATCTGCATCATAGTCCAGATTGTCAAGTACACATCCTAAAGGCTTTACTAACATGTAACGATAAGACAGTATTAAGAGACAAGTATACATGTTAAAAGTAAAGAGCAACCAGATAGCATACTTTCATATCGAGCAAGAAAGTCCTCTCTATATATGTCCAAGTATCCAATATAATATACATCATCTGTACAATACTGGCCTCTAAGGCATACATACAACTAACAATGATCTCCTTCAGATGTTATCTTCCGTTGATCTGTAGCGAGCGTTGATGGATGACTGAGATTGGATTTGAGGGTAGCCTCTCAATGCGTGTGGATCTCAATATGCTTGATTTGAGTGTGAAGCCGAGCTACCTGCAAGGAAGTCCCGGGATGGTTGTACCACTGAGGACCCTCTGATGATCAAGTTAGTCGAAATATTTAGGCATAGTAACGGCCTATTGGGGTAAAATTGCATTACCTGAGTCGTCTGAAGAGGGGTTTATATAATGGCAGCCATGGGCTGGCGGGCGCGAGATTCACGCCGGCCGTTACGCCCTTAGTGTTGCGCCTGCGTAAAAGACGGGATCCTCCATTAATGACGAGATATGCTCGTTAATGGGGGAACGCGATGGCGTGGAACGCGGGATCGTGGGCGGCAGATATCTCGCGTCTGTCGAGATTCGCGGAGCCGTAGCGGAGACGCGTGTGATCTGTGCTGTGGGTCGGTCGATGAAACCGAGAAAGCTAAGCTCGGCGGTGAGCTAGGAAGGCTGAAGGAACTCAGCGTGCGAGAGGGCTCGGAGGCTAGCCAATGGGTGTTTGTAAGGCGGGTTCAAGAGTGGTCTGGGAGGCCACCGAAGGTCGGGACCATCCTCTGGTCGAAGGCCCGGGCATGCTTCCACTGTACCTTTCTTGCTTCTTTCTCGTGAGCTTTGGGACACGTCATTTGCCACGTGTCATGATCTGAGGAGTTCTCACTACCGAGCATTATCATTAGCCCCTCACTCTCGGACCGACCTATTCATGGGTCGGGTCGAGATGGTCTGATCGGTCGCCTGGGCCTAGTTCTCATTTGAAGACATCGTCGGTGCGGATTCCCGGGGAACTAGTCGTATTTTTTCGATGACGTCAGCAGATCAAGGAAGAAATCTTGCATTAAAGAGGAAGCGCCGATACAGGCGTACGTTTGCCGAAACGCTAGGCCACGTGTCCAGCGTTGGTTGGCTGACGTGACGGGCCGCCGGTGTTCTTCGCACTTGACGGGACACGCCCAATGCGTGTACAACAGGTGGAACGTTGACGGCCGTTGAATCCGAAGTGTTGTTTCGGCGGGAGACGATCGACGCCGTAGGATGTGTTCGCCAACTGCTATAAATAGAGGTGGGATCACCCTCAGGGTCCACACTTCGCCATAATTTCCTCAGCCCTTCGTGTGTTAGCTCGGTGCTCTTCCCCTTAGATCGGATTTCTTACGTCCTTTCCTCGGCAGACTCCTTCCTTTGCTCAGGTTAGATGTCTTCCTCTGGGGAGTCCGTAGAAATAGTTCGGGTAGAGTTTAGGGAGTCTTCTACAGTTTCCTCTTTTGCTTCTTCCTCGCCCGAGTCGGGATCCCCCCGGGAAGTTAGAGTTGGTCACGCTTCCCGGGGTCGTACGACGCGGACGGTCCCCAGAGCGGGCGTCAAGAGTGTTCGTGACGCGCCTTACCTCCTGAGGCATGCGGACTCGCTTCCACATTCCCCCGGCTACTCGCTTCGCTTGGCCAGGGAAGGAGAGAGGGCAGACCAGGTATGGGGCAAGGAGATTGCCTTGTACTTGGAGGCGTTTTGGGCCGGCATGCGTCTGCCCTTATCCCCGGAGGTGAGTGCGGCGTTACGTTGCTTTCAATTAGAAACTCGTGGAGAATTCTCCTCGGGTTCCTGGTTCGGTTGAGGCTGCAAAAGATCCCTTTCAGCCTGAACGTTCTCGTTTCCTCCCTCTGCTACAAAAATCATCCCGGCACTCGTAGAGACGAGCCTAGCTGGGTATATATTTCTTTTAGAAAACACAGAGGAGGGGCGGCCGGGTCGGAGTCGTAGCAGTGTCTTCTTCCATTCATGAATGGAAGGAGAAGTTCTTGTTCGTCGGGCCATCTGAGGGTGAGGATTGGCCTGTGCCTGTCCAGTGGCACAGGGCCACCTGCCCTGGGGTGAGGCGGTCGAATGATCCCGATGCGGTGGCGGTGTCGGAGTAGGAGCCCGTCCAACGGGCCGATGTGTTGCTGTCCGAGCAGGCCCTCAGTTGGACCGGGCTCAGCCCCGTTTTGCGGGTAAGTTGGGAGTTTAGGCGACCCGTTTAGACTCGTGTATTCTTCTATTTTTTTCTGGTATTGCTAACTCCTTTGTATTATTGCTTCTTTTTGCAAAGACAATGGACCGATCAAAATCCCGCGTGGCCCTGGCCGAGAAGAAAGGGAGGAAGGCCGGAGGCGCCGGCCCGTCACGCCCCGCTGCAAGCCCGGGGCCGTCGGCGGCCGCTCCGGCCAGGCGCTCCGGCACGCCCCGGGCCTCGGAGGCCGGCCACGGGCAGAGCCGCAAACGCACTGGGGAGCAGAAACCCCGGATCTTGGAGGTGGGAGACAAGGAAGATGTTCCCGCGCCCATCCTCAAGAGGCACCATAGGACGGTGTCCTGTACCCCAGCCTCTCCGATCTTCGTGGACGAAGAGGATCTTCGCTTAAAGGTGCCCTCGGGGCTTTCCGTCGCCGACAGCCTGCTCTCGGAAATGGAAAGGTCGGCTGGGGGCAAAATTCTCCAGGGGACCCTCAGGACCCAAATGGCGGCCATAGCCCAGGAGGCCGTGCAGGTCAGTGTTCGCCTCTCGCTCGGGTTTTTATTAAGTACTTTTTATTTCGCAAGATCGGGTGCCCCCTTTTCTTTCTAACCCCTCCTTTTATTTTTCTCAGATCCTCCAGCACTGCGCCCTCATCGTCAGCATGGAGGATGAGGAAATTGCCCCGGCGATGCAGATCGCTGGCGAGTACACCTCGCGGGAGGAGAGCTTGAGCCGGGAGCTGCGCGAGGAGAATGAGAGGATCGCCGCCCTCGAAGACCAGGTGGCAGCTGAGGACCGGGTGAACTCCAACTGCCGGAAGACCATCCGGGTTATGATGGAGTCCAACAAGACCGTCGAGGCTAAGTTGGAGGATGCCAGGGTGCTCGCCACCACCCTCAAGAAGACCCAGGACACCCTTAAGAGGGAGAACGAGGCGATGAAGGAGGCGGCGAGGCGCGCCGACCTTCGGGCTGCGAAGGCGGTGGAGACCTACAGAAGTTCGGATCAGTTCTACACCGACCTCGCCGCAGCCTCGGCCCTCGCCTGGTATGATGCCCTTGACGCCGTCAAGGCGCTAATGCCGGAATTTCCCGACGCTAAGCTCCGCCTCGAGTACCCCCTCAAGGGTGAGAAGCAGAGGGATGCCACCGGAAACGTCGCCGGGGGGAAGGCCCTCGGTGGGGGCGTCGGAGAGAAAGTGATCGCCCTGGCTCCCAGTGCCGAAGTCCCTGAGGTGCATGCCGACCCTCAAGCAGTGGCCCCGGCTCCCGAGGTAGCCGCGGAGCAGGTCGAGGTCCTTCCCGGCCTTGAGGCCTAAGTCTCCATGCCCTTTCCTTTTTGTATATTTTTGTTTTCGTTTTGGATTTTGTAGGCCTTCGGGCGATTTTGTAAGGCTGAGGAGCCCAGAATACCTTGTAAAGACTTCTGAGTTGTGAATAAAGCCTTTTTGCAGAAATTTTGTTTGTAGCAATGTTCCCGTTTGTGGTAATTTCTCATTTTTCTTGCCTGGTGAATGTCTCTTCGGCGGCCGATCCTTTAGTTGGCAATCGCGCGTCGGGTTAAATCCAGTCATTTGTCAAGTGTGCAAAGACCGATGTAAGGTCGGCGTCTTTATGGCCCCGAAGTCGAGATGGCGATCGTTCGTTGAAGATAAGTCGGGTTGGACCGGCGACCACCGCTTTTAAGATTGGTCGGCGACACCGAGGTTGAGTTCTAACCCTCAGCATAGACGGGCCAGGAGTTGCCCACTAAGGATGGACCGGGCAGGGAAGCTCCTCGGTGGCCTCTAAATAAGGGCTTCGGTCCCTGGCGTCGGTTGGTAGTGAACTACTAGCCATGGATGGACCGAGCAGGGTAGCTGCACGGTTGCCTCTTGGCGAGGGCTTTGATCCTTAGCGTAGATGGGTAAGAAGTTACCTGCTAAGGATAGACCGAGCAGGGTAGATGCTCGGTTGCCTCTTGGCGAGGGCTTTGATCCTTGGCGTCGGTGGGTAGCGAACTACCAGCCATGGATGGACCGAGCAGGGTAGCTGCTCGGTTGCCTCTTGGCGAGAGCTTTGATCCTTAGCGTAGATGGGTAAGAAGTTACCCGCAAAGGATAAAACGAGCAGGGTAGCTGCTCGGTTGCCTTTTGGCGAGGGCTTTGATCTTTGGCATCGATGGGTAGCGAACTACCAGCCATGGATGGACCGAGCAGGGTAGTTGCTCGGTTGCCTCTTGGCGAGGGCTTTGATCCTTAACGTAGATGGGTAAGAAGTTACCCGCTAAGGATAGACCGAGCAGGGTAGCTGCTCGGTTGCCTCTTGGCGAGGGCTTTGATCCTTGGCGTCGGTGGCTAGCGAACTACCAGCCATGGATGGACCGAGAAGGGTAGCTGCTCGGTTGCGTCTTGGCGAGGGCTTTGATCTTTAGCGTAAATGGGTAAGAAGTTACCCGCTAAAGATAGACCGAGCAGGGTAGCTGCTCGGTTGCCTCTTGGCGAGTGCTTTGATCCTTGGCGTCGGTGGGTAGCGAACTACCAGCCATGGATGGACCGAGCAGGGTAGCTGCTCGGTTGCCTCTTGACGAGGGCTTTGATCCTTAGCGTCGGTGGGTAGCGAACTACCAGCCATGGATGGACCGAGCAGGGTAGTTGCTCGGTTGCCTCTTGGCGAGAGCTTTAATCCTTAGCGTAGTGGGTAAGAAGTTACCTGCTAAGGATAGACCGAGCAGGGTAGCTGCTCGGTTGCCTCTTGGCGAAAGCTTTGATCCTTGGCGTCGGTGGGTAGCAAACTACCAGCCATGGATGGACCGAGAAGGGTAGCTGCTCGGTTGCCTCTTGGCGAGGGCTTTGATCCTTAGCGTAGATGGGTAAGAAGTTACCCGCTAAGGATAGACCGACTCGGTTGCCTCTTGGCGAAGGCTTTGATCCTTGGCGTCGGTGGGTAGCGAACTACCAGCCATGGATGGACCGAGCAGGGTAGTTGCTCGGTTGCCTCTTGGCGAGGGCTTTGATCCTTAGCGTAGATGGGTAAGAAGTTACCCGCTAAGGATAGACCAAGCAGGATAGCTGCTCGGTTGCCTTTTGGCGAGGGCTTTGATCCTTAACGTAGATGAATAAGAAGTTACTCGCTAAGGATAGACCGAGCATGGTAGCTGCTCGGTGTCGCGAGGCTCTACCCGACCTTCCGAGATGTGTGAATATCGGGGAGAGAGACCGTTGCGTGCAGCACGTGGCAGAAACGTTTAGGGGAGGCGAAGCGTTCTAAGATCTGCGTCGCTCCGACTTTGATTCGCCGAGAAATACGGGAATATCCGCCGCATGACGGTATAGTATTGGAAGAACCGAGCGAATATTGGACCCTTGGGGGCGCTGTGGGGGCTATAAAATAGAGAGGGTGTGTTGCTCATTCCTAGCTTTGCGCCTCGAAACACAAGAATGGACGAATTCCCATTCACCATCCCCGATATCATTTCTTTCGAAGATGTATACTTGTACGACCAGCTGAGCTCCGAATAGACGCTTCAGGCGGTGGTTCGATGTGTAGAGGATCATTTAGGCCGACTGCTTCCCCGGCGATCACCCCTGCTTCAGTTGCTGATGTACTCGATTTGGAGGGCGTCGCCGGGGCTACACAACCCTTTGTCCGAGCAACTGAAGGACGAGGCGGTTGGCAAGTTGAGATCGCTATGCCGTTTCGGCCTGATCTCGAAGAGTCGGCGCGATCGCTCGATGGCCTTCGTCCTCGAGTGTTACCAACCGAGGCATCTCGCCGATGGGTGTCCGGCTGGAGAGTCCTCCGGCCCGTCCGTAGCGTCAAGGGTCCGCGGGCAGCACCAGAGGCAGAGGTCCGAGGCGGCAAGGGCTCGGCTGGCGGCAATTTCTATAGAGTTCCACGGGCAATGCTTCCTGCACCCCCTTCCCCCGTTGTTGTAACTTCAACTTTTATGTAAGGCTGAAGAGCCCGCAATACCTCTTGATAAATAAATAAAGTTCTCATTTTTGCGAAGTTCTACTGTTTCTTCTTGCCTTCCGGGTTCATTTGAGTATTTCAGCGAAACGGAATTCGTGAGCAATGAACTGAGGAAAAGTGAAACATATAGGGAAAGTTCCTTCTTTATATAAAAAACTTGGCAGAATTTACATCGCTTTGAAAAAGGAGAAACATGTATTCATAGATATGTTTTTTTAAAGATACTACTTGAGCTTCTCGGCGTTGTAGGGCCGTGGAAATTTGCGACCCGCTGCATCTTGTAAGCGATAAGCCCTACCGGACAGGAACTCGGAAACGAGGAATGGGCCGTCCCATTTCGGAGAAAACTTGTGCAGCCTGCCCTGATCAACGAACTCGTTCCGCCTTAGGACCAAGTCCCCGACCCTAAAGGCACGACGCTTGACTCACATGTTGTAGTAGCAGGCAGTTTGCTGTTGGTAAGCGGCGGCTCTAATCTGTGCCCGGTCCCGCTTTTCCAACAAGACGTCCAAATTTGTCCAGAGTGCTGAAGTGTTCGCTTCGTCATCGAAATGCTCGACTCTGTGACTGGGTGCCCGATCTCTGTTGGGACCTTGCCTCGGTGCCGTAGCAAAGACTAAAGGGGTCTCTCCGGTGGGGGTCTTCTTTGATGTGCACAAGGCGCATAAGACCCGAGGTAATTCGTCGACCCAACTGCCCTGTCGCCCTTCAAGGCGAGCTCGAAGTCCTCGAATGACGTCCCTGTTAACGACCTCGGCTTGCCCGTTGAACTAGGGGTGCGCGACGGCGGCGAACTTCATGAATATATGGTATTTGCTGCAGAATTCTTTAACTCTTTCGTTCTCGAAATTCGTCCCGTGGTTGGTGATGATACACCTCGGAATGCCGAATCGGAATATTATGTTGTTCTGCAGGAACTTGATGGTCGTGGTAGCTTCCGGTTTTCTGATAGGGACAACCTCGATCACACTTTGTAAAATAGTCCACCGCGACAAGGATGTACTTATGCTCGCCCGTACCTGTAGGGAGTTGGCCTATCATGTCCATTCCCTACTGGGCAAACGGCCATGGAGAGGTCAGGGTGGTAAGCTCGTTAGCCGGAAGACGGGGTATGCTGCCATGGAGTTGGCAACTCTTGCACCTTCTGACGAGCTTCTGAGCGTCATGATAAATGGTCTGCCCGTAGTACCATTGGAGGAGCGTCTTCTGGACTAGGGTGTGAGCCCCTTGGTTCGCTCCACCGACCCCTTCATGGACCTCACGGAGGACATGGTCGGCTTCATGGGGATCGACGCGCCGAAGCAGGGGTTGTTTGAAGGATTTCTTATAGAGGTTCTCATTGCTCCAGACGAAATGGCGGGATTTGGCTCGGAAGCGACGGGCCTCCCCACGATCTCCGAGGAGTGTACCCTCTTTCAGGAATTCCACGATGGGCTTCCTCCAATCTTGATCCTCTTCCCGGGCTGTGTAAACTTAGGGTGATTTCGCTTTGTCTTCCACACTGGGCCGCGGCAGGACCTCGAAGAGGATATTTCTCTTGTTGTGGGCCAAGTAGGAGGAAGCTAGCTTGCTCAGGGCGTCAGCCTGTGTGTTTAGGTGTCGGGGGATCCGCTCCACTTTAACTTCCTCGAAGTCCCTTCGTAGCCTTCTTACCTCGGCTAAGTACTTCACCATCAGGGGCTCCCGTGCTTCAAAACGGCCGGTCACCTGGCCAACGACCAGAGCGATGTCGCTACGGATTCGGATCGTCTTCAGCCCCACTCCGGAGGCGATCCACAGTCCAGCGAGCAGGGCCTCGTACTCCGCTGCGTTGTTCGAGGCTCTGAACCCAAGCTTTAAAGAATACTCCATCTCTGCTTCGTTCGACCCCCGAATGATGAGGCCGGCACTGCAGCCTTCCTCGGTTGATGACCCGTCGACGTAAAGGGCCCAACTGGGGACGGAGTCGGGCCTCTCTTAGACCAAGGGTTGGGATCCGGGAACCGATACAGGAACCGCCTCCTTGATGGGGATGGTGCATTCGACGATAAAATCGGCCAGGACTTGCACCTTGATAGCTTGCATCGGGCGGTACTGATCCGACGAGGTCGATTTGACAAGCATGTCGTCGACGTAAACCTCCATGTTTCTGCCGATCTGAGGCTTGAACATCCTGTTGATTAAGCGTTGGTACGTAGCCCCGGCATTTTTTAGGCTGAAGGTCATCACTTTATAGCAGTATACCCTCGGTCCGTTGTGAATGCGGTGAGCTCTTCGTCTTCCGGATTCATACGGATCTAATTGTAGCCGGAGAAGGCGTCCATAAAGCTGAGCAGCCCGTGGCCTGCCGAACTGTCGACGAGCTGATCTATCCGAGGGAGGGGATAGTTTTCTTTCGGGCAAGCCTTGTTGAGGTCAGTTAAGTCGACGCACATGCGCTACTTCTCGCTGGCCTTTTTAACCATGACTACATTTATCAACCACTCCGAGTAAGCCACATTCCGAATGAAGTTGGTTGCGAGCAGCATGTCGACCTCTTCTTCGATCGCTTTTTGCTTGATCGGAGCGAAGCTTCGTTTCTTCTGCCTGACGGGTCGGACCGCCGGGTCGACCCCGAGCTTATATGATATTATTTTGGGGTCTATCCCGGGCATGTCTGCAGGCGCCCAGGCGAACACGTCTGAGTTCCCTCTGAGGAAGTGGACCAGGTCGTCACGCCGAGCTCCCGTTAAGAGTGACCCAATTTGGGCGGTTCATTCATTGTCCCCTTCGACGAGGGGGACCCCTGTTAGCGGCTCAACCGGGGCTTCTCGGATCTCTTTATGCTCGTCCCGAGTATCCAAAGATCCCCTGAAATCATCCGTGCTCTCAAGATCATCGCTTGTCTCCTCTGGCATGGATGTCGCTGTGAAGCAAATCTTCGCGGTTTGCTAGTTTCCGTAGGCCCGACCTATCCCGCCTTGGTCGAGGGGAAACTTGATCGCCAGGTGGTAGGTCGATATCTAGGCCCGGAGGGAATTCAGTGTTGGGCGTCCCAGGAGGATATTGTAGGTCGATGGAATTCTGGCGACGATGAACTCCACAGGCACGGTACGCGTATGGCCAGTCTTCCCAATGTTAAGCAGGAGGGTGACCACTCCTTCTGCCGGGATGGAGTTATTGGTGAACCCGACAGGATATGGACTTTCGGCCTGAGGTCCAACGGGGTGAGTCTCATACGTAAGAAGCAGTCGTAGAAAAGGATGTCTGCTGAGCTTCCTGAGTCGACCAGTATCCTCAGCACCTCGTAACGGTGGACCCACGTTGTGATTACCAGAGGGTCATTGTGAGGCAGGGATATCCCGTGAAGGTACTCATCGGTAAAGATGATGGGCTCGGCTGCTTTTACCCTCTTCCTGGGTTGGCTGCTATTCTCTTCGACCGGCAAGGAGCGCCGTGTCTCGTCGGCCTCAGGTGCACCCCCGCCGATACAACCATGATTTGGCCGATCGTCAACTCGCCGGGAGGGGTGGTGCTCTTGTTCTCGATCGGCTTGTCGTTTGCCCCACAAGTACCTTGTCAGGTGCCCCGAGTGGATCAACTCCTCGATGTAGTCTCGGAGCTGTTTGCAGTTCTCGGTGGGGTGTCCTTGCGACCTGTGGAAAGCGCAATAGGGGTCTCGTGTCCGTTTGGTCGCCTTATGGCTGACCGGGGGATGTTTGAAGAATCTCTCTCTTTTGTCTCTTCCAACAGTTCTGTCTGAGAAACGCTGAGCAGGGTATACTCCTGAAACTTTAGGGAGTAGGATTTTGGCCGCTCAATTTTCTTTTTATCCTCTCTTGCCCTCTTCTTCTGATCGGTCTGATCTGTCCGAGGTAAGTTCGCGTTCACCTCGGACTCAAGCTGGATCTCTGGCTCGGTCCGGGCTTTTACCTCGGCCATGGTCTTAGGTTACGCTAATGCAAAGGAGCGGAGCCACTCCTTGTGTCTAAGACCCGACCTAAGGGCAGTGATGACCGTCTCGTCCCGGTGCTCCGAGACCTCGAGGAGGGCGTTGTAGAAGCGGGTGATGTATCCTTTGAAGGACTCCTTGTCCCCGCTCTTTATTGTAAAGAGATGATCGACGGTCAGCTTCTGTCATTTGTTCCCGACGAAGTGGCCGAGAAACTGGATGGCCAGCTCATCAAAGGTAGATATTGAGCGTGGCATGAGTCCTCGGAACCAATCTCGTCCAGAACGAATGAGAGTGGCGGGAAAAGCCCGGCATTGCGCGGCGTCGGAGTTGTCCTGGAAACTCATCCCTACTGTGAACGCGTCCAAATGGTCTTTTGAGTCGGATTTTCCGTCGAGAAGGGAGACCTTTGGGGGCTTGTTCCTAGAGGAGACGTGGACAGCGAGAAGCTCCTCATTGAATGGCCTCGTAAGCGAGTCGGCGGCGTATCTAGCCCCGTCGCTTGATGAACGACTCTCCCGATGTATGCCCTCGATCTTCTTTTCGAGGGCATCGAGTCGGTCGTGGTATCCTGAGGATTCGGCACACTCGGATTTATGGCCCCTGCTGCTGCCGACCTGCGCCAGGCCGCGGTTCCGTTCTATGAGGTTCCGTGGTCCCCTGGCGAGGTTGTCTTCGAGCTGCCGTAGTGAGTCCCGTCCGCACGAACCTGTCGAGGGAGAGAGCGCCGGCCGTGCCTGAGAGCAAGCGAGCTGACCGACACCTCCTCGGGAGGGACATGAGCGCGATGGGCCTCAGAGCGGGGAGCTATTTCATGAGACCTTGGCGTTGAGCTGTGAGGTGCCCACCGGGTCATCGAGTTGGTCGCCACGGGGATCTGTGGCCGCCGGAGATAGCGAGGCGGTGCCCAGATCCACCGGCGCGGGCAGTGTCTTCTCTCCCCATGTGTCGCTCCCGATGTGGGGGAACGACGACTTGGGGAGCTTGTCCCGCCGTTTGGACATGGACAAACGCATCCACGACGGGCACGAGCCGATCTATCCGAACAGATAGGGCGTGAATGGCGTTCGGGGGAGGAGGGAATCCACCCGTGTCTCCGTTGTGGGGAGGACGGCGGCCGAAGCTTGGATCGTCGCGATGATCACTCGCCATATGTTCGAGATCGGAAGATTAACTTTCGTTGGGTGGAACTTCAAGTTCCCACAGAGGGCGCCAACTGATGGAGGCTGTGATCTCCTTCAGATGTTATCTTCCGTTGATCTGTAGCGAGCGTTGATGGATGGCTGTGATTGGATTTAATGGTAGCCTCTCAATGCGTGTGGATCTCAATGGGCTTAATTTGAGAGTGAAGCCGAGCTACCTGTAAGGAAGTCTTGGAGTGGTTGTACCACCGAGGACCCTCCGACGATCAAGTTAGGCGAAGTATTTAAGCAGAGTAACAGCCTATTGGGATAAAATTGCCTTACCTGAATCGTCTGAAGAGGGATTTATATAGTGGCAGCCATGGGCTAGCGGACGCAGGATTCACGCCGGCCGTTACGCCCCTGGCGTTGCGCCTGCGTGAAAGACGAGATCCTCCATTAATAATGAGATATGCTCGTTAATAGGGAAACGCGATGGCCTGGAACGCGGGATCGTGGGCGGCGGATATCTCGTGTTTGGCGAGATTCGTGGAGCCGTGTTGGAGATGCCTGTGATCTGTGATGTAGGTCGGTCGATGAGACCGAGAAAGCTAAGCTCGGCGGGAGGCTCGGGACCGAGCGGGAGGCCGAGGGAGCTTGTTTCAGCGATAGCTCGGAGGTGAGCTAGGAGGACCGAGGGAACTCGGCGTGCGGGAGGGCTAGGAGGCGAGCCAATGGGTGTTTGTAAGGCGGGCACAGGAGTGGTCTGGGAGGCCACCGAAGGTCGGGACCATCCTCGGGTCGAAGGCTCGGGGCATGCTTCCACTGTACCTTTCTTGCTTCTTTCTCGTGAGCTTTGAGACACGTTATTTGCCACGTGTCATGATCTGGGGAGTCCTCGGTACCGAGCATTATCAGCATAAAATATCCGAAAGATGCATGCATTCCTTCATAAAGAGAAATATAAGTAATAACATTCTTAGAAAATTTTGCACAGACTTAGGGAAAGGTAAAGCAAGTTGAGGATATAATTAATCTTCTCCTGAACTTAATATGATGGTTGTTTCAGATTAAGTTACTGTGGCTACAATTTTTTGTGGCTTCCGTGGGTATCTTATTATGGCTTAATAGGCTGTTCAAGCAAATTTAATGTTTTTTCTTAGTAATTCAAAGGAAATGCACAATTTGTGTTGGGCGCTGCTTCATTTTTTTAGGAACCGTTATTGACGATAGATATTGTTGTAAAAGTTGGCGTTTTACTATTTTTGAGCCTATTGGTCGTTACTAATAACAATAGGAACCATAACTCTGTCCAATATGAAGAGTAGTCATTAAGCTAAAAAGAATCTTGAGAAATCTCGACATCAAAGCCATAACAAATATACAAAGCCTCTAGAAGCATAAGCTATTTTAAGTTGGTTCAAAACAATTAAAACCCTCACACCATGATACTTGAAAGAGTTAAGTGAAAATCAATAAACCAGTAACCTAATCGTCCAGAACTTCTAAAAAGAAAGGGGTGTTCACCTTGTTGACAAAGAAGGACATCTAGCCCGGCTTGCATTCTAACAAAGATGGTGGAGGTTACGAGCCTATGTTTGTGTTGAAGACGAAGTTCTTACAGAAAGATTTTCTTATAACACTTTTTGTTGATTTCAAAAAAAACATTTTTTGTTTGATGGAGGCGGTGTGGCTTTTTGTTCATAGTTTTTGACAAGGCAAAGAATAAAAGTTGGTCCTTATTAGAAGTTGATGGTATTAATTCAAATTAGTAGGTTTGCCTATAAGCCTCTTTTAGTCAAACAGTTTTTGGTAAGGACACCAACTTGTATTTCTTATAAAATCTCCTGCTCTTCTTACTTAGTAAGAGGCATTTGAATTGATGTCTAACGTCTCTATATGACTCCATGACCCTAGAACTTAATAGCACCAAAAGGAAATGACCTACTTGTAACAAGTATGGCTTTGAACATTTGAGCATGGTAAACACGTGAACCCGACTAGATGTTAATTAAATATAAGAACAACAATTTTGAACTCACTTTTAGATTCCTTATATGCATAGATATGAATCATATGGTGCATGCATCCAACACAGTCAAATCATTAGATAGAACCAATACCCAAAATCAGTAGTTCAACAAGGCTTTAATCCTTCCATTCATCGTTTTTTCCCTTAAATTTCCTCATCTCATTATGCATGCCCTTCATGTGAGGCCATTAAGACATTCGAAGTTGCAACAAAACAACTTGTTGACATTTTTGTTGTTTAGGTACTCAACAACTCCCAAATACATATCAATTGCAGCTTATTAAACGAAGAAATGAAATCAAGCTGCAAAAAAATTGCTACTGCACCTCCATTTATAATCCAACTCCAAATCAAATCGAATATGAATGCAACCTATATTTCAAAATAGAAGATTGAACTGCAAAATAAACATTCATCAAGAAATTGAGAAAACAAAGCGATTGTAAAATGGAAACAAGTCACCAAATTTTTATCAACTTCACTACTTTAAAGCTAGTAAAAATCAGGGATTCAATACCTTGAATCTCGATCTGATCGAGAGTGGAGGCGCTTTGAATGAGAATCGCGTCCCTCTCGTCGCGACATTGCTTGTGAGTATCTCTTTCTCTCTTCTCTCTCTAGCTTCGAATGATTTATAGATGATAGAAGAAGATGATGAAGAACTAGGGCTCTTGATATTCCTTGTTCATGGGCCTTTTCTTGTCCCTTTTTTTTTTTGCATATGTAACCTTTTGGTTGTATTTCGGCCTAGAGGCTTTCATTTTGTACTGGTGACTTGAGCTTAGTATGGAAATAATTTTCTGAGACCGTATGTTTTGCATGTTAACCCCTCTTTTCTCAACAGTCCTTAAGTATTGCATTGGGAGAGCGGGCCTCTAGGTTTGTTGAAAATTGATATCCAGTTGAAAATTCTCCCTTGTCATTGCAATTGGAAGATTTGAACCATGATCTTTCATCCCGTGGGGAGTGTCTTTCCCGTTCGAGTTAAGCGTCTCTGACGATTTGTTTCCTTTTTTCCCCTTTTTTTTGTTCTATACTTTTTCTAAAGTTAGATGGATGTTGCTTTTTCTTCTTTCATTGTTTGCGCTAAAACCAGACGACGAGGCAATTTCAAGAATAACTAATATCTATACCGTCTTAACCAAAACTCTAGCGGCCTTTACTTTAGATCTCCAAACATAGTTGAGCTGCATTGCGTCATTTAAGAAAATAACAGAAAAAATTAAAATCATGTCAATACAGCTGATTGAACCTGGATTGAGGAGTACAGGCATGCATGAATATAGTAAGCGATTTGAAATTTGTTCGCAAGAATTTCTTCATTGACCAATGGATCAGTATAATCGAACTCGTTCCCCCATATATATGGACTACGCTTCAAGTAACGGGTGAACAAACTTTCTAAATAGATTAGACCCTTTAAATTGCACCAAGAAAGATATGCCATAAATGAACTAAAGGAACAAATTTTATTAATCCACCAAATAGTTTGAAGTTAATGAGTATCCTTTTAAGTCCACGGTAGCGCCCCGGCCGTCTAACAGACGCCAAATGCGGAACAAAAACTTTTTACAACTGGCGCTATCGCGTACTATATCCCGGATCTGCCATTAAAGCTAAACTAACAAACTGCAAAGGGGGTAGAAACGTTATACCGAATGATCCGAGTCCTTCGGTCTTCAACCATCATCCCACGCATTGTTGCGGCTGCTCCGATCTCCTCGATCTCCAGTCTTGTCGTCCAGGTGGCACCACGTCGACGGATCTTTAAACGGGCTCCCGCCTCTGAACCGAGGCAACTCGATCGTCAAGTTTGCTAAAAGAGATGATCAAGATGAACTAGAGAATGAGTAGAACACTTTGTCTCGTTACGTCCAAGGCTATGAACGAACGGTTAATGAAGTTGCCTTTTGGAATCGGATGAAATGAGAAATGAGGCTTATCCCATGAGTCCAAAACAATACCAATCTTTTTCTAGCAACCATAATCAAACCTCAAGGGGGTGGCCGGCCACTTATAGGAGATGGGGGTGAGTGTAGGAGGAGGGAGTGGTGACCACAAGCAAAATATCATGAAAGAAACAATGAGTCACAAATACACCTAGTATGAATGCAATCAATGCATACATTGAACCTTAACCCTTAGTCATCAAGCATTAATTGCTCCATTAATGCACTAATGACTCACTAGCCTTGTCACCCTCTCTAGAACCTTCTAGAACACTGACTCACCTCATCAAGAAAAGATAAATCCGCATTTTAACCGAATGTCAAGATACGGCTGATAGAAAACTGGAAACTGACAACTTTCAAAAGTGATCCTGAAACGAATTTCAGGATAACCCCGTATTAGTATAAACATACCCATATTTGTATTACGACCGAATACAAATGCAACTGAGACAAAGACATTGTATCTACACAGTATAATACTGGGTTCCGGCTCAAACCAAAGCCTACCAGTATTATCTGTCCGAAAAACGACACGTGAGAAAACGCACGTGTTTTTTCCAAACCTTGCCATATCACCATACGACCTCTACAACGTTTCGCCCGAATTTGGGAAAGTGTCTGTGGGGGACTCTAATGACTCATCAACACACTGGCACTGAGTATAACTCCTAGCACGTCAGAGGTACAAGCTGTACGTAACGGTTTGCCTATGTATTGATTGGAAGGGAAGCTGACGAGCGAACTCATCTATAAACCCTATTGAGCTTGACAGTGACAATGTATATACAGTCCGGTCCATTCGTCTAAAGAGTATCGCATATCGAGTCTAGGGGGGTGGATAAAGTCAGAACCCTAACAACGCGATAAATCGTGTCGGCATGAAGCACATCCCACCTGAGAAACTACTGATCCAAATCAGTAATTCTCCACTACCTCGGCCGAGGGTTTCTAGCGATGGCCACCCGTGCACTGTGCGACATCAACCCAATACCGCGAGAGACGAGTCCCCGAGATCCGCTCACTTGCCTCCAATGTGGCTCGAGACTGTACCCAACTAAAACCTGTTTGCACAACTCCTTTGAGCGTGGTAGGGTAGTAATCTAAGCACAGTGGGAACTCACATGAGACAAACGACGATCTCAGGTCGATGAACTAACCTGTACACATGTCACCTGGGAATTGCTATATGACGATATGTATAATACCAACTAGCAGATTCCCGGCGAGTCCTGTCCGGTGTACTCATAACCCAATGAGCACCTGTATACATCTTTGGTGATCCTACTGACACCAGTGGCTTGTGAGACCGGCCATCGCCCCTCATCGGGATCTCGACTGTATACACTAGTCTACTCTGGAGTATCGATGCCCTGTCTCGAAAACTCCCACGACTAGGGACACTTTAAGGATGTGCTTATAGACCCCAGCTCCCACGTATATGATCACCATCATACTGCTGGCTGTCAAGCAGAATCCTATGGGCTCTATCAATCATGCAATAGCGAAATAAAGCATGTATACGATGATAAAGACAAACCAGATAGCATACTATCATCTCGAGTAAGACTATCATATCGGTATAGGTCCTGCCTCAATCATTGCAATCACGTACCTGCAATCCAATAATTGACTTTGAGGGCACTATCTCCAACAATCTCCCACTTGCACTCAAGGCTAATTATTGCGATGTCGCATACTCACAGCCCGTGTGATACCGAATATCCAACTCCTCTACTAATCAGTTTCACAAAACTAGTTTGAAAAACTCTTGTGTTCGAGAAATAGCCTTAGTGAGTGGATCCCTGATGTTTCTTTCTATGTCTCTCTAAATCTCAAATTCGCGGAGAAAGCCATCTCCCGAATCAAGTAATACATGTCTTAGAATATGTCTGGATATCTGATGGGACCTAGTTCATAAATGAACTCCAAATCCAAACTTCTTAGACTGTATCGATAACTGAACCTAATCAGTATCCAGCACCATGCCTCCCACAGTATCCTCTTGGACCACCTGTCCATAATATTGTCCCTCGTCAGAGGGAAAATTATAACTCTGACAATCACTCTGTCATCCATGTCACTTTTGAAGCCTGGAATGATAACCGTCTCCCGAAGGAGGCTGCCGTCATCAAATCCGTAGAACATGTACCTATGTTCTAAAACTGCTTTCTTATGTTTCTCCAGGATTGGATTAATATAAACTTATCGCATCAAGTGCAAAAACAACATCTGGTGTAGTACTTGGCATTTCACGATTGACTCAATTGCCTAAGCAAGTGATCTGCCAATCATGCACATCCCTCTCTCCTTTAGTCTCCAAGACACCTTTAGAGAGGGTGACTCCATCACCTGCAGGTACACCACCATGCCAGGAGTCATCTATTCTAAATACCATTAGAATACCGTCAAAGTACCCACATTGGAAAACTACCCAAATCTAGATCTAAAACCATAGATCTAGTAACCAGAATGTTTGATATTATATCCATGTCCTTTGTGAAGAAACAACTGGTAACAACCATAGTACAACCGATCGTAGTATAGGAATTTTACTTCCTACTCTGTGTATGTCATCCAAATACCAGGACATCACACCCTACTACCTTCTTAACAGATCCATCCCCTATTCTGATGAAGTCAAACCCATGACTGTCACATCAAAAATAGATGATCTATCTCCGCTATATTTGCTCAAGTCTATAAATAGACATAAGCTACTTGCCCACTATGCTTCCGCTGCTCCCACTGACTATGACAACTCTCTGGCAGAATAATATATACGTCCACTTCTAAAACTAGTTTAGAACGACGCTATACATATCCTCCTGCCGGGTCTCATAGTCTGGAACAACAGTAGTGTCAAGTCTGGGTAAACCAGAACCTCCCTGTCACCTTCCTTGAGGCTACCGGAGTACCTCTCGGGTGTCTGAGGTTACCCACCATATCTGCGGAGTAGCTAATGGAATGTCAAACCTGATTGAATATATAGGTCCTATTAAATTTTCCGTAATCGTTTGCGGTTCTGGAATCTCTTCCAGTTCTACCATACTCCCACTGCTGTTTTCTGAAAAAATCCATTTTAATAAAACTGTGGCGAGTCAAGAACAATATCACTATTGATCTTCCAGATGGTAGAAAAATCAACCCTCGTCGAAGTCAGGGTCAACCCACAAACTGCCATTACAAAAACGTGCTTTGAGTTATCCAGTGTCTGGTTTTAGGCATAAGCTGGACAACTCCCCGTATCTTAACAACGTTAAGATATGAACCATTCTATATCCAATATAGAAATAGAGGCACTAATTTAATTGGAACCAGATTCAAATCATGCAGCTGTCTCCAGTGCATGACAACTTAATGGAAAAAGGATAATCATCGTTACTCAACTTAGGAATCCATCCAACTATGAGTAACCTGAAAGAGAAACAAGTTTCTCAAAACCATTACTATCATCTGAATACCAATCACAAGAATCTATATCTTCAATCTCTTTGAAGAATCCCGATACTTGTGATACCTGGTTCTCTACTTCATTCTTATACCCACAACTTCTCAAAATTTAGACTTTGTATTTCTACGAAACACTTGTCTAAAAACTAGAGAAGTCATAAGTAAACAGAACACAGTACGAGGACCTACCCCTTTGTCCTGACGGACACTGGGCAACATACAATACTCTGTATAAGTCCGCTGAGTTTGAATAACTCAAAACCCGTGCATCGTAGGTTGAAAACTGTACCCAGGTGATTTCCTCAAATATCACCAATTACAACGAATTCTGATATAATGAGGATAATCACCCAATTCCCAGTAACTTACTCCCACTCATCATCTGTAAAATCCATACAGATATGAGAATGAAATCTGGTAAATACATACCCTGGAGTAAGTATCTAATCGGGAAAACGGTTTTCTTTTAACAATGCGCAGTGAAACTTGAAACATTAAAATGTCTCGTAGGGGTATCCCGGTATTCCTAGTAATGCCTCTTCCATAATCCTATTCATGAATGTAACCGTATATTTTTTTGCCATCTCTCCAAATCCCTTTATTTGTCTTTAGTCATTTCCTTCTGTACACCATCGTTAGGCTAAATGGTTTTCTTCCTTCCCTACCGTTCGGCACCAGCCTATGGTTTGGAAGAAGACTATCCAGTAAGCATAATAGGTGTACCCTCCTAATCCTAGGAGTACTCGCAACTTGAGAGAAGGTGATGATAAAAGACTACTGAATAATACCTTATTCTATTTCTCCCGAACTGGGGAAAAAGCAAAGGTGAAATCGGAGTGGCGATGAAGTACGTGGTTTGGTTGTGAATGATAACAGTCGCAATTTATTTTGCCCTCTTTCCAATTCCTTTATTATGTCTTTAGTTATTACCTTCTGCACACCCTACTTAGGCTAATTGGTTTTCTTCATTCCCTACCTTTCGGCACCTGCCTATGGTTTGGAATAAGACTATCCAATAAGCGTAATAGGTGTACTCTCCTAAACTAAAGAGCTCTTGCAACCTGAGAGAAGGTGATAACAAAAGACAACTGAATAAACCAATTCTATTTCTCCTGAACCTGGATCCATCCTCGAAGAAGTCCCTTCGAGTTCATATATAACCATATGATGGATCTATCCAATGGAAGTGGATTTCCGTAGTAATACGGGGTGTTCTGAGAAATACAAAGGGTAAAAGAAGGAGCGGCAATGACTTATGCAACTCGGACAATTCAAAAGCCAGTATTTTAAGAAGGTTCGGTCAACTTGGTCACTGAGTCATAGTCTAGGGTCGGTCAAAGGTCGCTGCCAAAGAGAGAGAAAAGAAAAGAAACACTCTGCGTGCACTCTAACCTAGATCAGAATGGTTATCACTTTATCTAATCAGGAAACTTCCCACTGTAATCTCAAATTCTCCTCCAAACCTGAAAGAAGAATTAGTCGGGATCACCCGAAGAGTATACCAACTTATCAGTGAGAATCGGGATCCAACTATCATCGCATGATAACTTGATGGAAGCCACTCAAGTTATCACACTCCAGAAGGTATGCGCATGCCTGGCAAGTTTCCTGTATGTTTGAAACTTCCGATATAAATTTTTGTCTCATGCTCTTATGACCTTGACGAAGGCCAAAATATCATAAGTCACATGTCAAGTTCTACCCGCCATTGTCCAGGTCAATTTGAACCCACCCGTACATACCCTTGACGAAGGCCAAAATAGTAGTACGACTGTCTCAAACCAACACATCTATCTATGCAACAAATGAATACCCCAGCAGCTACCAAACACTATGCCTTGATGAAGGCCAACATACATAGCTTGAATACTACTGACTATCCATAAGAAATGACGGAGGGCTACGGCTGGTTTTTGGTGAAAAACCTTTAACGTAATGAACTTGATCTCGTTGAAGGAACCTGATAGCTTTTTATAAAAATATAGTGACGAAAACGTTTTGCTAAAGAGGTCACTCCCGGTGAAGGGATCTCGGCTCTTTCCTTATGGAATGAGGTGTAGGATATTCCAACTGAATACCGTGATGCAAAGCAACTTGTAATCGACTATATTAAAGTTACTACCCTGACGTAAACTTCTGCCCACGGGGTTTTTCCCGGTGAAGGGATATCGTCCCTTGCCTCGTCGAATGAGGTGCAGGATATTCCAAATGAATATCACTATGCAAAACAAAAGGAAACATCTTTGTAATAACACTTTTTTTAAAATTTGTTCCAACAACATCAAATATAGGTTTGTTTTATCCTTGCATTGATAAGAATCAATGCAGTCCCATCAATCAATCACACCAGAAAAGAACGAAAATAAAATGTACGTATATGCCATCCGCATTCGCCACTGGGTCCCGTCATCACCCGTTAGGTTACTTAACTAACGACAGAGCGGGGGCTGGACTAGCGCGGGTGTAAAACATATACAACATCTAATAGTATATATACCAATATACAATAATCGCTCCAGGCGTGATAATATGCAACATTACAGAAAAGTAATAAGCATCACAGAACAATACAGATAATCTGGGATCCCTGAGTTTCACAGAGCCGCTGCTGAAACCCGACGTTCCCCTGGTCGTGTGGATAGCCTGTGCAATGAAACCTAGACCCCTACGGGTGCGGCAAGTTACCCGCCAAAACCTGTAGCGAGGTAGTCCCCACAGCATAGTGAATGAAACACCCGGCACTTCACGGAATCCGGTAACTTGAGCACCCCTCCTTGGGTCAACCTGTACCCCCTTCGAGTGCGGCGAATAGTCTACCAATTCTAGAGTGAGATCCTTTTACCTCTCAAAGCCATGAGATACGGACCCGTTGCCCTCCAGAACCTGGCTATCCGTGCACTCCTTCGCGGGATAAACCTAGTACGGAATTGAAAAAAATATGTACAACGGGTACATCGACCTCAACCCGGTCGTGCCCCAAAAGAATATTATACAAACAGGCAGTGACGGCAGTCCACATGTTGGACGCTCGCCACGCAATATCAAATGTACAAATAAATCCAAACTGCACTATCATTGCACCCTGCTATCCACCACGACAAATCCGCAACATCACAGCACAACACAGAATATCAACGCGAATGTCACGTTCGCAAACCCGTCTAAAAGAACTATAGCAATCAGACGCGGTTTACCGATCAAATGACATTCCCGGTCGGAGATATAAAGTAAGTACTGCATACTAACAAGTTTAAAATTTCGATCGACTAAATTTCCCGAAGTGGGCCCCACGTACATCTGCTGTACAGTAACAAAATCTGGGCCCAAAAGAACTATTCCAAAACCCACAATTTCCTAAATTCAGCTCACTGTGAAAAATTGATGCACTGTTCCCACTAAAGCGCCGCGGTTCCGCAGTCAAACCATAGGTTTGACCGCGGATCCGCGGTGCTCTTGTGGGATCACGTGCCCAATTTTCATCCGTATGCTTAAAAAACCCTGCTTAATTTTCTGGGATGATCAAAATAATTTTTAGACACTGTTTAAAATCGACAGAAACTTAAGCACTTGAAAATTGCGTTTTTCAAAATTTCGTTCGATCGATATTTTAAACGTGTTAGCACAAGTTAGTATAGCTTAATGATGAGGCTCTGATACCACTGTAAGTCCACGGTAGCGCCCCGGCCGTCTAACAGACGCCAAATACGGAACAAAAACTTTTTACAACTGGCGCTATCGCGTACTATATCCCGGATCTGCCATTAAAGCTAAACTAACAAACTGCAAAGGGGGTAGAAACGTTATAACGAATGATCCGAGTCCTTCGGTCTTCAACCACCATCCCACGCATTGTTGCGGCTGCTCCGATCTCCTCGATCTCCAGTCTTGTCGTCCAGGTGGCACCACGTCGACGGATCTTTAAACGGGCTCCCTCCTCTGAACCGAGGCAACTCGATCGTCAAGTTTGCTAAAAGAGATGACCAAGATGAACTAGAGAATGAGTAGAACACTTTGTCTCGTTACGTCCAAGGCTATGGACGAACGGTTAATGAAGTTGCCTTTTGGAATCGGATGAAATGAGAAATGAGGCTTATCTAATTTCCATGAGTCCAAAACAATACCAATCTTTTTCTAGCAACCATAATCAAACCTCAAGGGGGTGGCCGGCCACTTATAGGAGATGGGGGATGAGTATAGGAGGAGGGAGTGGTGACCACAAGCAAAAGATCATGAAAGAAACAATGAGTCACAAATACACCTAGTATGAATGCAATCAATGCATACATTGAACCTTAACCCTTAGTCATCAAGCATTAATTGCTCCATTATGCACTAATGACTCACTAGCTTTGTCACCCTCTCTAGAACCTTCTAGAACACTGACTCACCTCATCAAGAAAAGATAAATCCGCATTTTAACCGAATGTCAAGATACGGCTGATAGAAAACTGGAAACTGGCAACTTCCAAAAGTGATCCTGAAACGAATTTCAGGATAACCCCGTATTAGTATAAACATACCCACATTTGTATTACGACCGAATACAAATGCAACTGAGACAAAGATATTATATCTACACAGTATAATACTGGGTTCCGGCTTAAACCAAAGCCTACCAGTATTATCTGCCCGAAAAACGACACGTGCGAAAACGCACGTGCTTTTTCCGAACCTTGCCATATCACCATACGGCCTCTACAACGTTTTGCCCGAACTTGGGAAAGTGTCTGTGGGGGACTCTAATGACTCATCAACACACTGGCACTGGGTATAACCCCTAGCACGTCAGAGGTACAAGCTGTACGTAACGGTTTGCCTATGTATTGATTGGAAGGGAAGCTGACGAGCGAACTCATCTATAAACCCTACTGAGCCTGACAGTGACAATGTATATACAGTCCGGTCCATTCATCTAAAGAGTATCATATATCGAGTCTAGGGGGGTGGATAAAGTCAGACCCCTAACAACGCGATAAATCGTGTCGGCATGAAGCCCATCACCACCTGAGAAACTACTGATCCAAATCAGTAATTCTCCACTACCTCAACCGAGGGTTTCTAGCGATGGCCACCCGTGCACTGTGCGACATCAACCCCCAATACCGGGAGAGACGAATCCCCGAGATCCGCTCACTTGCCTCCAATGTGGCTCGGGACTGTACCCAACTAAAACCTGTTTGCACAACTCCTTTGAGCGTGGTAGGGTAGTAATCTAAGCACAGTGGGAACTCACATGAGACAAACGACGATCTCAGGTCGATGAACTAACTTGTACACATGTCACCAGGGAATTGCTATCTGACGATATGTATAATACCAACTAGCAGATTCCCGGCGAGTCTTGTCCGGTGTATTCATAACCCAATGAGCACCTGTATACATCTTAGGTGATCCTACTGACACCAGTGGCTTGTGAGACCGGCCATCGCCCCTCGTCGGGGTCTCGACTGTATACACTAGTCTACTCTGGAGTATCGATGCCTTGTCTCGAAAACTTCCACGACTAGGGACACTTTAAGGATGTGCTTATAGACCCCAGCTCCCACGTATATGATCACCATCATACTGCTGGCTGTCAAGCAGAATCCTATGGGCTCTATCAATCATGCAATAGCGAACTAAAGCATGTATACGATGATAAAGACAAACCAGATAGCATACTATCATCTCGAGTAAGACTGTCATATCGGTATAGGTCATGCCTCAATCATTGCAATCATGTACCTGCAATCCAATAATTGACTTTGAGGGCACTATCTCCAACATCCTTTACATCTAAAATATCACTACTTCCGATGAGACTTGGTTTAAAGTCCACATGAAAACAAAGGGTTGGATGTCTGGATCGTCTGTGACACTAGCCTTAAACCGAATTCGGGTTCGTCGGCTTGATTCGCTCGGTCTGCATACGCTAGTTCAAGCATCAAACTGAACATATAGGACACCTGACTCGGCGAAGTATTAGTCATCTGGATCACCCGGCCGAATACAGAGCTGGACATTTGGGTATTCGGCCTAAGAAAATCCTTACTGGACAGATTTGACTACCTAGCCACGACCGAGATCGGATCTAAACCCGCACACACAAAAACATAAAGCTGGATATCTGGGTCGTTTATATGCGCGACCTTAAACCAAATCCAGTTGTAGGCCCCTCAGCCAATTTTTCTATCAGGTTATGCATCATTGAACTATCCCGTGTCGATGATAAGGCCAAGAGTCGTCTCCTTATCTATTTTTTAGTTATGTTGATCAAAGAAGACGATGGAGGCATTACCTATTCGAGAAGGGTCATACATCTCAGTCTCGACAGAGCCTCGAAGGTTGCTAACAAAGACTGTCTAAGTCCTAAGTTATCATTAATTAGGCTCTAAAAGCTGCAAATTAGATATCTAGAGTTTTTGATTGATTGAGAAGATCTTTTTCTTCATTTTAGACTTTGGCTTTTATAGTTCTAGGATTTGTTAAGTAGTTCAAAAACCCTAAATTTTTCTTGATTCGGATATCAATTACGCGTTTGCTCAATATCCAAGTCGTGTAAAGCCTCGATTTCTTTCCTTCTCGACCCTAGCGGAAAATGTATATGATTATCCTCAATTAATCATAAGGCTGCTGGGTCGTTCGTGTAAATTTTCTTTTAATTATTTAGAATTATTTACCTTTTGGTATAAAATCGTAATGGATTTTTTTTTGTTTTTATTGGGAGAATTTATTAAAAGGGTTTTTTGAAATGATAAGATTATTTATTAAGTATTTTGAGAATTTAATTATTATTTTATTTTAATTAAAAATATTTTAAAAAACCTTTTCTAAAACTAAAATAAATTTTAAAAAACAACAAATCAAACCGAGTCTGGCCCGACATAGAGGCTCGGTCCAGACCCGGCTGCACACGCAAGCGCGTGCTGGCTGTAAGATATGCATGCTCTAGAGCCCATTATTTGTAATGGATGCTAATATATATATATATATATATATATATATATATATATATATATATATATAAGAATAATGGAGGAAAGAGGCCACAGGAGGGAATTTCCTCCTATGGCCTCGAAAAAACACGTCCTCCATCATGTTTTCCGACGATCGAAATGCATCTTCTTCATCGCTATCATCTAAGATGTGGGTACACAAGATTTCTTGTGATTCTACAACATTTTTACCGTTGATTTAGCAATGTAAAAAGTTCTATTGTCGGTAAACCGTTAATTTTGAACCCACTAATTCAACGGTGAAAAAGTTGTAAAATCACATGAAATTTGGTATATCCACATCTTACTTGATAACGATGAAGATGATGCATTCCGATCGTCGGAAAACACGATGGAGGGCGTGTTTTTTCGACGCCATAGGAGGAAATTCTCTCCTATGGCCGCTTTCCTCCATTATTATATATATATGACAATGTTGCTCGAAATGATAGTATACTGATCAGTCGAAAATACTGTATATTTTAGCAGGCAATTTCCTTAACATTTGCATACACTTAGAAGTGTACGGTATTCATAATTCACATATTAGCTAATCGGTCGCAAAATATCAAATTACATGTATTCGACCTTAAAACCGGCATTCCTAGGGAAATTAACTGCATTACATGACATAGCATATTTTCCATATCTTGCAACCCCTGTTTCGAAGTCTATGCAGGAAAAGAGATGCTTGCTCGATCATTACATCGCTCGACCATTACAATTGCTCGTAAACTCATTGAAAGCAAATCTGGTATCAACACAGAAGGGATTATACAAATCAAAACATTAGAGTAAAGCCCATACAGAAGTACAAGACTACTGAAGAAAGCACAGATCCCAAGGCCACCAATGAGCGGCGGAAGGGCGGCCAATGCCCACCTCACGCGGCGGTTGCGCGGCGGATCCAGGGAGTCAGCTCCTCGAATTTCACCAAAACTCCTGATTCAGTTCCCACTACTCAAAAATGCACACAAAAGTCCAGAAGAGTCCAGACACTTCCACCAGATCATCAAGCTCCTAAACTAGCCTAAAACTTCTAGAACTTTCCTAAACCCTTGCTTAAACCCTAAGCTAAACCCCAACAAACTTGGCCAACAAACTTTGGGAGGGAAAGTCCAATTCAAACCTAAACCTAGTTCTATAAATAAGACCCTAGGCTCTCTCATTTCTCATCTTTGGAAAAATCTTGATTCAATCTTGGAGATAGATAGATTCAACCCATTTTTAGTTTTAGCCATTCTTTTTCTCCATCTTCTTCTTCCTCAAGATTAGTGAGAAATCTTGTAGGAAACCCTAACCCTAGATCCAACCACAATTCAAGATCTTGAGTGCAAGCCAAGCAAGATTCCTTCAACCCTTTTATGAGCCGAGCCGATCTTCCATCGGGCAAGAGATCAAAGTAGATCCACGATCCACGGAGACGAGCGAAGCCGAGTCAACGATCGATTTTCGTTCTTCTTGTAGATCTTGAAAGAATGTATTGAAATTGTTGATGAAATAAAAGGTGATATTTTCTTCTATCTTGTTTTCTTTAAATTCCGCATCATGTTATCTTTACTATTCTTGAATATTGTCTATGTGGTGATGTGTGAATAAAACTCCGCTCGTTAAGGAGTCGAAACGATCTTTAGTATGATGATGTAGCAAATTTGTAATCAATTCTTGAATCCCACGAGTGTGTAAACCCTAGCAAGTTCAAGAATCGACAACCCAATTTGATGCGATGCTTTCTTGATCAACATCGCTCGAGATTGGGGTGATCCGATCGTTTCTTGAAATTGCTAGAGGCTAGAATATAAATGGTATCCTCGAAAGAGCAAGGGTTAAGAGATGAAACCCTAATTTCATCAAGAAAACCCTAACTCGCGTCGATAACCATTGATCTAGTATCAATTCTTCGAAGGACAAGAATACGAAATATTGTAGACTACAACACATCTAAAGATCCTATCGATTCCTACGAGCCTCTCTATTATTCTTGATTGTTGTTTGGAAAATACCATTGAAACCCCGATTCTTGATTGTTTATAATTTCGTGATTCTTTAATAGAGAATTGTGACACACAAATACAAATCAACTCCTGAATCTTGTTTTCTTGTTGCTTAACATTTCATTTCGAACAAAGTAAAATACAAACGAATCTCGAGATCCCTGTGGACGATCCGCACTCATTCATTAACTACAACCGACACCGTAGTTGATTGCGGTCAAATATTTTTGGTTGTGATTTCTTTACAATTTCATACTACACAACGAGAATTCTTTTCAATCAAAATGGCGCCGTTGCCGGGGACTATTTGATTCGATTTACACACAACGAGATTTTATCATCAATCAAATGGCGCCGTTGCCGGGGACTATTTGATTCGATTTATTACAATCACAGAAATTATCAACAATCAAAATGGCGCCGTTGCCGGGGATCGCGCGCTAATTCGTTTACATTTTATAGTTTGAAGTGAAAGAATTATTACGTTTCATTTCTTGAAATCAAAATTCGTACAAACTCTTGTTAGTTGTATGTATGCCCTAGAGGCCAGTATTGTACAGATGTTGTATATTATATTGGATGCTTGGACATATATAGAGATGACTTTCTTGCTCGATATGATAGTATGCTATCTGGTTACTCTTTATCTTAACATGTACACTAATCTCTTTATACTGTCTTATAGTTACATGTTGGTAAAGCCCTTAGGATGTGTACTTGACTACCTGGACTATGATGCAGATCATACTAGTGGGGACATGGTAGTCCATAAGTACATCCTTCAAGGTCCCTAGTCGTGGGTGTATCGAGACGGGGCATCGATATACCAGTGTAGACTAGCGTATACGCTTCTGGACCCATGTGATGGGCGATGGATGATCCCATATCCATTGGTGTTTGACATCAGAGATGGTGTACGGGTGCTCAGTGGAGACTGGGTACACTGGACGGACTCGCCGAGAACTCCCAGATGGTATTATACCTCACGTCAGATGGCAGTTCTCAGGTGACACTTGTACAGGTTAGTCTGTAGACCCGAGATCGTCATAGAGTCTTGTGTGATTCCCACTGTGCTTTGATCTCCACCTTACCACGTCTATGAGGGCGTGCAAAACGGTGGTCTTTGGGTACAGTCCCGAGTTACATGGAGGCAATGAGCGATAGGAGGGGTTTCGTCTCTCCCGGTATTGGGGGTTGATGTTGCGCTGTGCTCGATTGGCCGTAGCAGGGAAGTCCCTGGCCAGGGCTGATCAGAGATTTGCTGGTAAGTGTTACCAGTAGTTTCTCGACCCGTTACGAGCCTCACATCGGCACGACTTATCGGGTTATTGGGGTCTGACGTTTACCACCCCTAGACTTGATATGCGACATATCAGACGAAGAGACCGGACTGTGCGGTAAGTGTTACTGGTCGGATTCGCAGGAGTGTGAGCGGGCTAGCTCGTCGATCTTCTGATCGCTCAATACCCGGGTGGCCGTTACGTTTAGCAGACCGCTTGCGGCTTGTGGATGTATGATCATCATCTGCTACCGGCGTATTGACGAGTCTTTAGAGTCCTACACAGAGGTTTCCTGGTTCAAGCGAAACGAAATAGGAGCGCATATGAGATATGTGCGGGACCGAGAATAATGCGTGTATGTGATACCGCATTTCATTCTCGCGATATATGTTTCGATTGGTTATATTCGATATGACCTAGTTATCGAATCATTGATTCGATAAATCGATACATTCAATACTAGTCGGTCATGTGCGACATGACCGGATCATTGAATCAAATGTTGATTTAATGATTTAATGTATAATTATATATTTGATATATTACTTTGCATTAACTAGTATTGGTTCACTTTAAACGGATTTTTCTCACTTGGTTTGCACATTGTATATGTGATATACTTTTGTGTACCTTTTTGTATCATGTTTGATGATACTTGATCATATGGTTAAGTGAATAGAATTAAACCATGGTTATTATGATAATTAGGGTTTTGCATATTTATTTATTCATTTATTTGTTTATTCATTTATTTGGATAAGTTTAAAAAGGGATGATGGCTTTCTTTGTCTTTTTGTTGAAGCTTCATGAAGCTTTGACTCATGCTTAACCCTAACCCATCCATTAACCATGGTATATTCTCTACACTTAACCCTAGTAAGAATTATGATAAGTATTCCATTTTCTTTTTATTTCAAAGAGACTTATCATATTTTCTTGCTTCATCTTCATCTTCTTCTTCTTCTTCAAGCTTGCTACTCTAATGGCAACTTGAGATTTAGTGAGAGAAATCCAAATCTAAAGTGAACCCATCTCCTATTTCTTCACCCTCTACCTCTTGCCAAGTTGTTTTGGGTGTTTACTTCACAAGTTTCACAAGTTTGTGAAGTCGGAGCTTGAGTTTGTGCAACCTCGACGTAGATCGTCTTTGACACAAAGCCGACGACCTATTCCGCTTGTTTTCCCGATGAAGCCGACGGAGGAGTCTAGGATTCATAATGTACAGCGAGAAGACTTCGTTGCGGAGCCGTGGAGGTGGATATCCGGATCTACAAAGGTTGTAATTTCCGTATCCTAGTAGTTAAGAGTTAACTAGCTTTCTATTTTCGCCTAAACATCTAGTTAAGATCCGTAGTCTAGGGTTTCTCGGCACCAAAAATTTTAAATTGGCATGTCCGATGCCTTGTGAGACCTTTCTTGAGTGCCTAGGAACCTTTCAACTCTTACACGTGTGTTGTGATTTGATTGCAAGGTGATCTGGAGCATCCTGAGCTGTGGAAAAATTATTTGGGATATACCAGAGTGCTGGAGATAGCAACAGTAAGCAGCTGAAGAAAATTGGTACAGTGAACCCATCAACAAGCCGCGGAAGGGCGGCATATGCATGGTAATTGCGGCGGAACCGCCGCAGTATTGAGGGTTCTCTGGAAAATTTTCCAGCAGGTGATTTCTGTCTCTCTCCCCTCGCCCTTTTTAGCTCCAACTAATCCTTTCTGCAGGATTCTTTGCAAACAATAGCTGCGCCGCAAAAGCAAATTAAAATTGTGCGTGATTTTGCTTTTCTTGGTTGTTTTGCATATTAAATACGGAATTTAAGGGGCACGGCCAAATCCAAATTAGGTGGGGATTTCATTACCCTTCCTAGGCCCTGAAAACCACCAAACTTGCATCCGCAATTACCCCCATTAACTAAAAGAAATCTAGAGATGACTCTAAGGACTGTCGCGCTCATTTAGGACAAGAGAGGGCCGTGGGTAATTCATTGCTTATCCGAGTTTTCTTGTGGTGCCTAAGGCGAGTGTGTCTAAGGCTAGTGGTTATTAATTAGGTCCACTGTAGTGGTGGTTCCTTCCCACTTACCTGGCACTCATCCGGCCACAGGGGGACAAAGAGGCAGTGGAGGATTGATCCTGCGACTTGTCTTTTGGCAGTTAGGAGCGGTCTAGAGCCGGACCTAGGTGACCATTAGATTCTAGGGTTTGTGTGCTGCATTTGGTTGTCGCATCATTTTTTCAAAATCCGTCCCTTTTCAAAAGAAAACACCGCATTCATTTTACCCCTAATTATAAGCCAACGCTGCCACTTGTACTAACCCTTTTTAGTACAAGATAGGCTGGACACGGGATTCTAGTGCCCGTTTAGTCCGCGTACCTTTTATCGACTCCGAAGTCGATAATTCTCCATTTACCTTTTCTTTACCTACTACCACACCCACACCGATGGATCCGAATCCATCTAACTTCTTTAACCCTAATCTGCCACCGTCCGTTGGTGCGCAGAATCCTCCCCACATTTCTCTTCAGGAAAGATGCTATCCACTTAGAGGTCCTCTTTCGACCTGCTTATCCACACCACCAGCCAACGGGGATAACTTTGAAATAAAGCCCCAGTATATCAACCTTTTACCTAAATACCACGGACTCGAGACCGAGGACGCTTACGTTTTCATTACCAAATTTGAAAACGTATGCGCTATGATGGGTACGTCTCAACTTTCTGTGGATGCGATGCGTCTACGACTTCTTCCTTTTACCTTGTGCGATATAGCCGAGAAGTGGCTATATAACACCACCGCACACTCCATCACGAATTGGGAAGAATTCGTCGCAGCATTCCTAAAGAAATTTTACCCAGTCCAAAGAACGGCTCGAATCCGTAGCGAATTGAACCAATTTGCCCAGCTCCCTACCGAACCATTTTCAAAGTACTTTGAACGTTTCAAGGACCTAATGGTTCAATGTCCTCATCACGGCATCCCGAGATGGGAGCTTTGCCGAATCATCTATGAGGGCAGTAACCCGAGCACTAAACAAAGCCTTGAAAATATGTGTCAGGGTACATTTATGACTAAAGACGATGGGGAAGCCTGGCGATACTTAGAAGAGTTCGCTGAAAAATCACTAATTTGGGAGAGTGGAACCCAACCATTGAATAGGGGTGGCATACACTAAGTAGATGTGTCCATAGGTGTTCGAGCAGAAATGGCAGCAATGCAAAAAAAGCTCGACGCTATGGAACACAAATTTGCTGCAGCCTCCCTAAACCCGGTATCACTCCCCAAAACTATTTGTGGGTGCTGTTCTGATCCGTCACATTTAACGGAAGAATGTCCTTTAAACTCGGCGTTTCAAGGTCACGAGCATTCTAATGCCGCATTTCAACGACCTCGAAACGATCCATATTCTTCCACGTACAATCAGGGTTGGAGGAACCACCCGAATTTTGTTTGGAACCAAAATCAATCTCAAAACACGGTTCCAAACACAAATAACTTTCAAAGGGCTCTTCCTCCACCACAACAGCAACCCCTTCAACTCACTCAGCACCCCTACCAGTCACAAAATTTCCAAAACCAGGGCAACACTCCTGCACAGTCTAATCCTATGCAGCCCTGTTCTGACGATTTCTCTCAATTTACTCAAACCATGAAATCACTTTTATCCAATTTCATGGAGGTTTCGACTGAGGTTAGATCTTCCGTCAATGAGATACAGAAAAACTCAGCGTCACAAGCTGAGAGTATCAGATCGATGGAAGCTGAAATCGCACGCCTCAAAGCCGAAATGAGTGCGAGAGAAAAAGGGAAACTTCCCTCTCAACCCCTGCAGAATCCTGGGCATTACAATGTAAATGCCATTACCACGTTGAGATCGGGAAGAGTGCTGAATAATAATGTCGGGGAAGATATTGATAATACTGAAAATCATGTCAAAACCCCGGCTGAGACCTTTCCACATACACACACTTCTCCTTCTGATCCTTCTTCTTCTACCAAACCACCTTCGCACGAGCCTATTCTCCAGTTCCCTTTAGGCTCAACACCTTCACCCGACCCTTATAGTTCTCCACAGACGGTCCCCACACCTCTTTTGGGATCTCGTCTACCCCCCTTTCCTTCTCCTATGATGGACCCTGCGCTTATTGCGAAAGCACCTTACCCGAACCGGTTAAGGGCTAACAGAACGAGTCCTCATATGGAGAAAATTTTAGAAATGTTCAAACAGGTTAACATCAATATCCCTCTCCTAAATGCGATTCAACAAGTCCCCGCTTATGCGAAGATTCTAAAGGACTTGTGCACTAGGAAGAGGAAGACTCAAGTGCCGAAGAAGGTCTTTATGGCTAATAATATCAGCACTGCTTTTATTCCCCAGCTGCCAAAGAAACGAAAGGACCCAGGATGTCCTACAATATCGATTTCGATTGGGGGTAAAAACATAAATCGTGCTCTTTTAGACCTTGGCGCGAGTGTTAACCTGTTACCTTATTCTGTCTATGAGCAACTAGGAATTGGAGAGCTGAAACCTGCTCATTGTACTCTCCAGATGGCGGACCGATCTATCACCAAACCAAGGGGTGAATTAGAGGATGTGTTGATAAAGGTCGGGGAATTTGTTTTCCTTGTAGACTTCATTGTGCTCGACACACATCCTGTAGCAAACCCCCGGGGCCAAATTCCGGTGATTTTAGGTCGTCCTTTCCTTGCCACTTCCAACGCTGTTATAAATTGTAGAAATGGTTCAATGAACTTATCATTTGGAAATATGACCATTGAACTAAATATCTACAGAGTTGGGAGTCAGCCATCAGAACCTAGTGCTCATATTTTAGATGTGTGTTCTGTCCATGAGATCGCTCCCGATAGTTGTGGAGCCGAGGAACTTTGCTTTACTGATCTCGATGACATTAGCACATCTCTGCTTGATCTTACACTTGATCTTAGTGAGGACACTTCACTTACACTTGAGTCCTGCACTTCTGACTTTTCTCCACCCGAGTCTGTATCTTTCACAGGCTCTGAGCTTCTTTGTAAATCCAAAAATCATTCTATGATCCTTCCTTCTATCATTTCTCCGCCTGAATTAGATCTCAAGGTCTTACCTTCTTACCTTAAATATGCATATCTTGGTGAGAACGAGACTTTACCGGTTATAATTTCCACTTCTCTTGCATCAGAGCAAGAGAATGCACTTTTATCGGTATTAAGATCTAATAAAGAGGCGTTTGGTTGGAGCATGGCGGACATCAAAGGGATCAGTCCCTTGATTGTTGAACATCATATACACGTGATGGATGATGCCAGACCGACCCGAGAACCACAGAGACGGTTAAATCCCGTCATGAAGGAAGCTGTCATGAAAGAGATCGTCAAATGCTTAGATAGTGGTATTATATACCCGATCTCCGATAGCCAGTGGGTAAATCCTATACATGTCGTTCCTAAGAAATCCGGCATCACAGTTATCACAAATGAAGCGAATGAGTTGATTCAGACACGCACCCAAACTGGGTGGCGTGTATGCATCGATTATAGAAAACTCAACGCTGCTACGAGGAAAGATCATTTTCCTCTACCATTTATTGATCAAATGCTGGAACGCTTAGCGGGACGACAATACTATTGTTTCATGGACGGTTACTCAGGCTACAATCAGGTCCCCATCGCCAAAAAGGATCAAGATAAAACCACTTTTACTTGTCCTTTTGGTACCTTTGCTTACAGTCGCATGCCCTTCGGGCTATGCAATGCTCCCGCTACCTTTCAGCGGTGTATGATGGGGATATTCTCTGATATGGTAGAGAATTTCCTGGAGATCTTTATGGACGACTTTTCGATTTTTGGAGACTCTTTTTCTGAATGCCTAGCGAATCTTGACGCTGTTCTTACTCGATGCAAAGAGAAGAACTTGACTTTGAACTGGGAAAAATGCCACTTTATGGTCCAAGAAGGAATAGTCCTTGGACATGTCATTTCACAGAAGGGCATTGAGGTTGACAGAGCTAAAGTAGATGTCATTCAAAACCTCCTTCATCCCAAAAGCGTCAAAGATATTCGCTCTTTCCTTGGCCATGCTGGCTTTTATAGGAGATTCATAAAGGACTTTAGCAAAATTGCTAGACCTTTAACACTACTCCTGGCCAAGGATACGACCTTCCACTTTGACTCGGATTGCGAGACAGCTTTCGACTCACTTAAACACTCACTCACTTCAGCCCCCGTTTTATCATCACCAAACTGGGACTACCCCTTTGAGCTGATGTGTGACGCATCTGATTTTGCAGTAGGTGCTGTCCTTGGACAACACATTGAAAAGATGCCACACGTGATTTACTATGCTAGTAAGACCCTGAATGATGCGCAAATCAATTATACAACCACAGAGAAAGAACTATTAGCGGTTGTATTCGCATTGGAGAAATTCAGGCCTTACTTAATCGGCTCACCTATTGTTGTATATACTGACCATTCCGCTTTAAAACATCTGTTGGCGAAGAAAGATGCCAAAGGTCGACTAATACGTTGGATCCTTCTTTTACAAGAATTCGATCTTGTTATCAAAGATAAGAAAGGATGTGAAAACGTAGTAGCTGACCACCTTTCACGCATCGTTTCTTCCCCTGTGACCCTGCCGATCAATGACTCGTTCCCTGACGAACAACTCTTGAGCATATCCTCTGAACCATGGTTCAGGGATATTGTGAACTATCATGCCACGGGACTTATACCAAGCGATTGGTCAAAACAGGACAAATACCGCTTTCTTTCCCAAGTAAAACACTATTACTGGGACGAGCCTTATTTGTTTAAATATTGTCCTGATCAGATCATTCGCCGGTGCGTCCCAAATGAAGAGTTCAAGAGTATTCTTTCATTTTGTCATGATCAGGCCTGTGGGGGTCACTTTGGTCCAAGAAAAACAGCGGAAAAGGTTTTGCAATCTGGATTTTATTGGCCGACCTTATTCAAGGACGCATTTGAACATTGCAAAACCTGTACACAATGTCAGTATACGGGTAGAATATCCCAAAGGAATGAAATGCCTCAGCAACCCATTCTGGTTGTTGAAATGTTTGATGTTTGGGGCATAGATTTTATGGGTCCTTTTCCCAACTCCTTTGGGAATCTGTACATATTGCTGGCGGTTGATTATGTCTCCAAGTGGGTAGAAGCCATTCCAAGTCGCACTAATGACAGGAAAGTTGTCATTAAGTTCTTAAAAGAGAATATCTTTTCGCGATTTGGACACCCACGCGCTATTATTAGCGATAATGGGACACACTTCTGCAACAGATCTTTCGAGACTCTGATGCGGAAATATTCAATCAACCACCGTCTTTCTACACCCTATCACCCCCAAACAAGCGGGCAGGCTGAGATCTCAAACAGACAAATCAAACTTATCCTGGAGAAAACTGTTGCTAAAAATAGAAAAGACTGGTCGACCAAATTGACGGATGCTCTTTGGGCATTCAGGACTGCATATAAGACCGACCTAGGAATGTCTCCATATAGGATAGTGTTTGGAAAAGCATGTCATCTACCTGTTGAGATAGAACATAAAGCATTGTGGGCTATAAAGGAAATTAATTTTGATCTAAACCTTGCTTGCAACTTTCGGAAGCTGCAACTTAACGAGCTAAGAGAACTCCGCGATGAAGCTTATGATAATGCTGTAATCACAAAGAATAGGACTAAAGTTTTTCACGATAAAAACATTGTAAGGAAAACATTTTTACCTGGTCAAAAAAGTCCTTCTTTATGATTCACGATTACACCTTCATGCGGGTAAGCTCCGATCTCGTTGGAAGGGACCTTTTGTTGTGCGGTCTGTATACCCGCACGGGGCAGTAGATGTTGAAAATGTTAAAAACGGCACTGTTTTCAAAATAAATGGACATAGATTAAAGCCGTATTTTTCCACTGACCCCACGGAGGAGCTCTTGTTCTTACAAGAGCCAGTTTATTTTGATTAAAATTCCTCCGTCTCACTTTCATGTCCAGTATATCATTGCATCATTTTTTTGAATGAAGGTGAGTAAATAAAACAAGTTTGGGGGAAGTTCTTCACTTATATGTTTTGCCCCCACTAATAATTCTCCCCAGATTTACAGATTTTTGTAGGTATAACTGTCGGCAACAGTGAGGACACTGTTGAAAACAAGTTTGGGGGAGGTTTGTGCTTATTTTCGCATCATTTGCATATCATCTGCATAAGCACAAAACATTTCTTTTAAAAATCTATAAAAATTGAAAAATTTTCAAAACCCATAAAAATTTAAAAATTTTCAAATATAAAAATAATTTTAATATTTACACTTTTTTGTATATAAATAAGATAATGAAAGTTTAGACAGTGAACAATTACATCCATGAGATTGGAAAATTTTTAGAAAACTAAGAAAATTAGAAGTTTTCTTATACGAACTAGTAATAAGTAGTTATGAGCCGTTGTCCCAAGGGTTAGTAAGATGAAGGACGTCACTAATCTGAGGATAAAAATAAGTCTGAAAAATAGTTTCTATTCTGGAAGCCAAACATTTTGAACATTGCTACCCTGCTATTCGCACTTACACACGTCTTGAAGCCTGGGATAGTAGAGGATACCTTGAAATACTCTTGTCTTAAAGCCAAAAGTATGAAAAAAAAAATATTTTGAAAATGGTGAGAAAAATGGATACTGGTTTTGTTATCACCAAAGGCAAGAAAAATATATAGCAAAAGGGTGCTTTTCACCTAGTGCCCTAAGGTCAACTGGTCTGGGAGTCACTGCTATGCCTGAGGTGGTGCAAGACTAGGAAAATACACCAAGTTAGCAAGCACATTAGTAATCGGTCGGTTAGTACCTCAAGAAGTATTAACGGTCGCATGAAAGTGTGTAAGCAATCTCGTTTGCCAAGAAGTACTGAGGCCGATGGGCAAGGGTATGATAGCTTGAATTGAATTCTCCGGGTGTAGGGATGTCTTTACACACACGCAGGGTGATATGATCGATGTTTGGAATAAAGATAGGAATGAAGAATAAGACGATGTTTTATTGAGGGAGGACGTGATTTCTAACATCTTTTCATGACCATTAAGATAGGGCTCATGACAACCGAAAAGCTAGCTTAGTTGGAAACCCTAATTTTCAAAGTCTTTCTTTTACAATTCTTTTCTTTAAATGTAATATTCATGATCTTACTTTTATTTTTTATTTTTTTGGATTTTGTGGGTGCAATCCGCTGAAAACCCTCAGGAGACAACACTCCTCCTACTAGGGACACCTAGAGGTTTAAAGGCTTGTTGCACGTGCTCAGTGCAATCGTGTTGCCTACGAAAGTGTGCTAGTTAGTTTTTCTCTTTCTTTGTTTTCTCCTTCTTTTTTTTCAATAAAACATTCTCTCGAGACGATCGAAATTAAGTTTGGGGGTATTTGATCAGTCGAAAATACTGTATATTTTAGCAGGCAATTTCCTTAACATTTGCATACACTTAGAAGTGTACGGTATTCATAATTCACATATTAGCTAATCGGTCGCAAAATATCAAATTACATGTATTCGACCTTAAAACCGGCATTCCTAGGGAAATTAACTGCATTACATGACATAGCATATTTTCCATATCTTGCAACCCCTGTTTCGAAGTCTATGCAGGAAAAGAGATGCTTGCTCGATCATTACATCGCTCGACCATTACAATTGCTCGTAAACTCATTGAAAGCAAATCTGGTATCAACACAGAAGGGATTATACAAATCAAAACATTAGAGTAAAGCCCATACAGAAGTACAAGACTACTGAAGAAAGCACAGATCCTAAGGCCACCAATGAGCGGCGGAAGGGCGGCCAATGCCCACCTCACGCGGCGGTTGCGCGGCGGATCCAGGGAGTCAGCTCCTCGAATTTCACCAAAACTCCTGATTCAGTTCCCACTACTCAAAAATGCACACAAAAGTCCAGAAGAGTCCAGACACTTCCACCAGATCATCAAGCTCCTAAACTAGCCTAAAACTTCTAGAACTTTCCTAAACCCTTGCTTAAACCCTAAGCTAAACCCCAACAAACTTGGCCAACAAACTTTGGGAGGGAAAGTCCAATTCAAACCTAAACCTAGTTCTATAAATAAGACCCTAGGCTCTCTCATTTCTCATCTTTGGAAAAATCTTGATTCAATCTTGGAGATAGATAGATTCAACCCATTTTTAGTTTTAGCCATTCTTTTTCTCCATCTTCTTCTTCCTCAAGATTAGTGAGAAATCTTGTAGGAAACCCTAACCCTAGATCCAACCACAATTCAAGATCTTGAGTGCAAGCCAAGCAAGATTTCTTCAACCCTTTTATGAGCCGAGCCGATCTTCCATCGGGCAAGAGATCAAAGTAGATCCACGATCCACGGAGACGAGCGAAGCCGAGTCAATGATCGATTTTCGTTCTTCTTGTAGATCTTGAAAGAATGTATTGAAATTGTTGATGAAATAAAAGGTGATATTTTCTTCTATCTTGTTTTCTTTAAATTCCGCATCATGTTATCTTTACTATTCTTGAATATTGTCTATGTGGTGATGTGTGAATAAAACTCCGCTCGTTAAGGAGTCGAAACGATCTTTAGTATGATGATGTAGCAAATTTGTAATCAATTCTTGAATCCCACGAGTGTGTAAACCCTAGCAAGTTCAAGAATCGACAACCCAATTTGATGCGATGCTTTCTTGATCAACATCGCTCGAGATTGGGGTGATCCGATCGTTTCTTGAAATTGCTAGAGGCTAGAATATAAATGGTATCCTCGAAAGAGCAAGGGTTAAGAGATGAAACCCTAATTTCATCAAGAAAACCCTAACTCGCGTCGATAACCATTGATCTAGTATCAATTCTTCGAAGGACAAGAATACGAAATATTGTAGACTACAACACATCTAAAGATCCTATCGATTCCTACGAGCCTCTCTATTATTCTTGATTGTTGTTTGGAAAATACCATTGAAACCCCGATTCTTGATTGTTTATAATTTCGTGATTCTTTAATAGAGAATTGTGACACACAAATACAAATCAACTCCTGAATCTTGTTTTCTTGTTGCTTAACATTTCATTTCGAACAAAGTAAAATACAAACGAATCTCGAGATCCCTGTGGACGATCCGCACTCATTCATTAACTACAACCGACACCGTAGTTGATTGCGGTCAAATATTTTTGGTTGTGATTTCTTTACAATTTCATACTACACAACGAGAATTCTTTTCAATCATATACTATCCTGTTTGCCTTTATCTTAACATATGCGTATGCTTTACTAGTTATTACGTATTTCTTATACATATTGATAAAGCCCGTAGGATTATTGCTTGACTACCAGCGTTGTGATGGCGGTCATACTTGTGGGGGCCGGGTAGTCTGTAAGCACATCCTTAAAATGTCCCTAGTCGTAGGAATATCGAAACAGCGCATCGATATTCCAGAGTAGTCTGGTGTATACGTTTCTAGACCCTGACGAGGGGCGATGGTTAGCCCCACAGCCATTGGTGTGTTTCACCAAAGATTGTATACAGGTGCTCACTGAAGGTGGGTACACTGGACGGACTCGCTGAGAACTGCTAGATGGTAATATACCTAGTGTCAGATGCTAGTTCTCATGTGGCATGTGTACAGGTAGTCTGTAGAACTGAGATCATCATCTGTCTCATGTGAGTTCCTACTGTGCTTTGATTACTACCCTACCATGGCTCACAGGAGTCTTGCAAACATGTTTTAATTGGGTACAGTCCCGAGCCAAATGGAGGCAGTGAGCGATTGTTAGGGATTCGTCTCTCCTGGTATAAGGAGTCGATATCGCATTGTATTTGGTTGGTCAACACCATAAGCCCCTGGCCAGGGCAGTTGAGAATTATTGATAGTCAGATCAGTAGTTTCTTGGATGGTCTTGAGCCACACCTGTTGGAGATAGTGCCCTCATAGTCAATTATTGGATCACAGGTACGTGATTGCAATGATTGCGGAGAACCTATACCGGTAGGACAGTCTTACTCAAGATGATAGTATGCTATCTGGTTTGCCTTTATCAGTCGTGTACATGTTCAGGTGACTGATTACATGTTACACTTTGATAGAGCCCTTAGGATCTTGCTTTACCACCAACAGTATGATGGCGATCATATACGTGAGAGTTGGGTGGTTTATATGCATATCCTTAATTGTGGTCCCTAGTCATGGGAGTTTCGAGACAGGGCATCGATACTCCGGAGTAGACTAGTGTGTACAGTCGAGACCCCGACGAGGGGCGGTGGCCGGTCTCACAAGCCACTGGTGTCAGTTGGATCACCTAAGATGTATACAGGTGCTCATTGGGTTATGAGTACACCGGACAGGACTCGCCGGGAATCTGTTAGTTAGTACTATATCTATCGTCAGATAGCAGTTCCCTGGTGACATGTGTACAGGTTAGTTCATCGACCTGAGGTCGTCATTTGTCTCGTGTGAGTTCCCACTGTGCTTTGATTTCTACCCTACCACGGCTCAAAGGAGTCGTGCAAACAGGTAGCTTTTGGGTACAGTCCCGAGCCATATGGAGGCACGTGAGCGGATCGGCAGGGGATTCGTCTCTCCCGGTATTGGGGGCGAGATCGTGCTGTGTCTAGGAGAGCCATTACACAAAGCCCACGGCCGTGGCAGGAGATTTACTGGTAGGTACTCCAGTAGTATCTCAGGGTGTTATTGGGCTTCACTCCGACACGACTTATACTGCTCTTGGGGGTCTGACGTTACTAGCCCCCTAGGCAGATATGCGATACTCATTGACGAACGGACCGGACTGTATATACATTGTCACTGTTAGGCTCAGTAGGGTTTTCCGGATGAGTTCGCTCATCGGCATCCCTTGAGGTCAGTCCATGGGCAGCCGTTACGCATTGCTAGTGCCGCTGACGGTTTGTGGTTAAACCCACTGCCAGGGTACTGACGAGTCATTAGAGTCCCCCACAGACAGTTTCCCAAGTTCGGGCGAAACGTTGTAGAGGCCGTATGGTTTTATGGCAGGGTTCGGAAAATGCACGTGCGTTTACGCACGTGTTATTTTTCGGGCAGATAATACTGGTCAGCTTTGGTTTAAGCCGGATCCGAGTATTATATTGAGTAGGTATAATATCTTTGTCTCGGTTGCATTTGTATTCGGTCGTAATACAAATGCGGGTATATTTATACAGTTTCGGGGTTATCCTGAAAGTCGTTTCAGGATCACTTTTGGAAGTTGCCAGTTTCCAGTTTTCTATCAGCCGTCTTTTAACATTTGGTTAAAGACGGGTTTATCTTTTCTTGAGATGAGTGTGGATTCTTCTAGAAGATTCTAGAGAGAGTGACTTGACATGGTGAGTCATTAGTGCATTAATGGTGTCATTAATGTTTTTGGTGACTAGGTTTTTTGATTCAATGTTTCTTTATGACTCATGCTTTAGCTTTAATGGGTTTTGTTAACCTTAGGATATTTTGTGAGAAGCTTTCATCTTATGGTTACCTCTCCCCTCTCCTACACTCACCTCCCTCCATCTATATATGGCCGGCCCCCTCCTCTCTCTCATTCACTTGATGTTTCATTTGTAGAAAAGATTATGATAGTATTTGGGGTGCATGGAAATTTCATTGCCTTTTTCATTCCATCACCCAATCCGAGTGGAAACTTCATTAACCGATCGTCCACGGACTTGGACGAAGTGAGACAAACTCATCTACTCATTCTCTACATCATTCTTGGTCGTCTCTTTTGGCAAACTTGACGATCGAGTTCCCTCAAGTCAGAGGCGGGAGCCCGTTTAAAGAATCAGTGACGTGGTGCCACCTGGACGAGGAGATCGGAGATCGAAGAGATCGGAGCAGCCGCAACGGAGCGTGGGTTGATGGTTAAAGAACGAAGGACTCGGATCGTTCGGTATAACCTTTCTACACTCTTTACAGTTTGTTAGTTTAGCAATAATGGCAGATCCGGGTTAAAGTATACGATAGCGCCAGTTAAAAAGTTTTTGTTCCGCATTTGGCGTCTGTAGACTGCCGAGGCGCTAGCGTAGACTTACAGTGGTATCAGAGCCTAACCATTTTGCTATACTAACTTGTGCTAACGCGTTTAAAACATCGATCGAACCGGAAAACTAAAAACTGCAATTTCTAACTTCACAGTTTCTGTTGTTTTTAAATGATCTCCTAAAATTTTTCTACATGTCTCAGAAAACTGTGCAGGCTTTTCTAAGAACCACGACAAAATTTGGGCACATGACTCCACCAAACAGCCGCGGAAACGCGGCCAAACCCATGGTTTGGCCGCGCATCCGCGGCCACTTGGTGAGCTCATGCTCCCAAATTTGTACAGTGGGTTCTCTGTTGGATTTTGGGGTTTTTGGTATATATATTTTGGACCCAGGTTTTGTTACTGTTCACCAGTAAGTCGTGGGGCCCACTTCTTGATATTTGGTCGATCGAAATTTAAACAAGTTAGTTTACAGTGCTTACATTATATCTCCGACCGGGAATGTCATTTGATCGGTAAACCGCGTCTGATTGCTATAGTTCTTTTAGACGGGTTTGCGAACGTGACATTCGCGTTGATGTTCTGTGTTATGCTGTGTTGTTGCGGATTTGTCGTGGTGGATAGCAGTGTGCAATGATAGTACAGTTTGAGTTTATTTGTACATTTGATATTGCGGGGCGAGCGTCCAACTTGTGGACTGCCGTCACTGCCTGTTGTATAATATTCTTTTGGGGAACGACCAGGTTGCGGTCGATGTACCTATTGTACTATTTTTCATTACTGTACTAGGTTTTGCCCCGAGACGGAGTGCACGGATAGCCGGGTTCTGAGAAGCAACGGGTCCGCATCTCATGGCTTTGAGAGGCAGAGGGGCCCCACTCTAGAATTGGCAGACTATTCGCCGCACTCGTAGGGGGTACAGGTTGACCCAAGGAGGGGTGCCCAAGATTACCGGATTCCGTGAAGTGCTGGGTGGTCCATTCACTATGCTTTAGGGGGCTGCCTCGCTTCAGGTTTTGGCGGGTAACTTGCCGCACCCGTAGGGGTCTAGGTTTCATTGCACAGGCTATCCACACGACAGGGGAACGTCGGGTTTCAGCAGCGGCTCTGTGAAACCCGGGGATCCCAGATTATCTGTATTGTTCTGTGATGCTTATTACTTTTCTGTAATGTTGCATATTATCACGCCTGGAGCGATTATTGTATATTGGTTTATATACTATTAAATGTTGTATATGTTTTACACCCGCGCTAGTCCAGTCCCCGCTCTGTCGTTAGTTAAGTAACCTAACGGGTGATGACGGGATCCAGTGACGAATGCGGATGGCATATACGTACATTTTATTTTCGTTCTTTTCTGGTGTGATTAAATGATGGGACTGCGTTGATTCTGATCAATGCAAAGGATAACAAACCTGTTTACAGTTGTTGGAACAAATTTAAAAAGTGTTGTTACAAAGACGTTTCCTTTTGTTATGCATAGCGGTATTCAGTGGAATATCCTGGACCTCATTCGACGGGGCAAGGGCCGATATCCCTTCACCGGGACTGACCCCTTGGGCAGAAGTTTGCGTCAGCGTAATAACTTCACTATAGTCGATTACAAGTTGCTTTGCATAGCGGTATTCAGTGGAATATCCTGCACCTCATTCCACGAGGAAAGAGCCGAGATCCCTTTACCGGGAGTGACCTCTTTAGCAAAAGGTTTTCGCCACTATATTTTAAAAAGCTATCAGGTTCCTTCAGCGATATCAAGTTCACTACGTTAAAGGTTTTTCGCCAAAAACCAGCCGTAGCCCTCCGTCACTTCTTTTGGGTATTTAGTAGTATTCAAGCTATGCATTTTAGCCAAAGTTAAGGCATAGTGTTTGGTAGCTGCTGGGTATTCAATTGTTGCATAGATAGATGAGTTAGTTTGGGACAGTCGTTCTGCCGATTGGCCAAAGTCAGGGGCATGTGCGGGTGGGTTCAAATTGACAAGATAGTGACGGGTAGAACTTGGCATGTGACTTATGACACTTTGACCAAAGCCAAGGTTATAAGAGCATGGGGCAAAAATCATATCGGGAGTTTCTAAAGAAACTGAAACTTGCCAAGTATGCGCATACCTTCTGGAGTATGAGTAACGTGGATGCATTCCATCACGTTATCATGCGATGAGAGTTGGATCCTGATTCCCACTGATGAGTTGGTTTACTCTTCGGGTGATCCCGATTGATTCTTCTTTAGGTTTGGAGGAGAATTTGACAGGACAGTGGGAGGTTTCCGGATTAGATAAAGTGATAACTATTCTGATCTAGGTTAGAGTGCACGCATAGTGTTTCTTTTCTCTCTCTCTTTGGCAGCGACCTTTGACCGACCCTAGACTATGACTCAGTGACCAGGTTGACCGAACCTTCTTAAAATACAGGCTTTTGGATTGTCTGAGTTGCATAAGTCATTGCCACTCCTTCTTTTACCCTTTGAATTTCTCAGAACACCCGTATTACTACGGATATCCACTTCCATTGGATAGATCTATCGTATGGTTATATACGAACTCGAAGGGACTTCTTCGAGGATGGATCCAGGTTCAGGAGAAATAGAATTGGTTTATTCAGTTGTCTTTTATTATCATCTTCTCTCAGGTTGCGAGAGCTCCTTGGTTTAGGAGAGTACACCTATTACGCTTATTGGATAGTCTTATTCCAAACCATAGGCTGGTGCCGAAAGGTAGGGAATGAAGAAAACCAATTAGCCTAAGTAGGGTGTGCAGAAGGTAATATGTAAAGACAAAATAAAGGGATTAGAAAGAGGGCAAAGTAAATTGCGACTGATATCATTCACAACCAAAACCGCGTACTTCATCGCCACTCCTATTTCACCTTTAAAAGAATAAGGTATTATTCAGTTGTCTTTTATCATCACCTTCTCTCAGTTCCGATGTAACATTTTCAAAAATATAAAATATTAATTTTGGGAAATTTTATAATTTAATATTATTTTTATTGATTATTTTAATATTAAATGCAAATAAATAGGAAAAATGTTAGAAAAATTATGAAAAATTATGGAAAATTCTAAAATAGGATAAATTAGTGAATTTTGACATTTTTAAGTTTTTGTGATTAGTTTGACACTAATCTAGTGCTAATCGCGATTAAAATCGCTAATCGGGTTTTTTGGCAATTTTGTGCAAAACTTGCACATATCACATTTTCTACACTTGTGTATTTTCTTGCCATGGATTTCTTTTGGGTTTACTATTGAGGTGAGAAGGTTTGAATTAAGGATTAAAGGAAAATGAAAAAAAAGAAAAGAAAAGATTAAAGAATGAGAGTAGGTGAGAGAGGGGTGAGGGTTGCCTTGACCTTGGACTTAACCATTCTTCTCCCATCATTTTCTTCCCTCCTCCTTCTCCTCTTGCTGCTGCTGCCTCCCCTCCATCATCCTCCCCTCTTCAAAGCCCAAAAACATCTCCAAAACCACACCAAAATCCCTAGTTCGTTTCTTTAAAAAGATGCACAAGCTCGAGATCTTCAAGATGGACCTAGAAAGATTGGATTGTGGCCACTTGGGGCAATTCAAGAAAATTCTTGAGTTGCCAATTGAGGTAATTTCTGAACCATTATCTTAGTTTTAGCATTTCCTATACCCCTTTGCATGTTTAGAATCGATATTGTGTGATATTTTGGACATGATGAAAACCTAGTTAGGGTTTGAGAGAAACGTGAGTTGTAATTTGAAATTGAGCTCAGTAGAGGACTTGTGAACACCCTAGTGCATGAATTGGAACCCAAAACCTGAAGCTAGAACCAGAAATACGGATTTTAGAAACCGATATCGGGAAAAATGTGAAGTCTGTGAGGGTTATTTTGAATCTGCTATTACCCCGAGAACCCTAAAATAATATTGGATGGACAGTGAGATGTGCAGGCAAAATAGAACCAACACCCCAAACCCCAGCTCCCCATTCCAAACTGAGGCCGCCGGAATCCCCATTCTGGCCGCAAATTGCGGCCAGACCAGTGAGGAATTGCCTCGTTTTGCGTGCCTGGCCCCATTTCCTATAGTTTAGACCCTGGGTACTTCTAGTTTTGACATATTCCTTCTAGGGTAAAATCTGGGACATATTTCCTAAGTTGCCGTTTTGAATTCGTATTTCCGTATTCCGTATTTTCATTTCTGCATTGGTGTATTTCGTTTTACCTCGACCATTTGTCGCTTATACGACGATATAGAGGATCTATTGATGGTTTTGAAGGCGTGCCATAGGTTCTCACCTATAGGCCCCTTATCGTATCGTTTTGGATTTCATGCGCCGTTTTAGCTTGGATTTGGTTTTAATGCGCATATACGATATTTGATGTGTAGGTACCCATGAAGACTTCGGGACGACAAGCATACGTGGTGACGTCCGCTTTTGGTGATGCAAGGTGAGTAGATTATATCTACAGGGGGAAGTCGGGTGGATGGCGTATAGCACCCCCGCAGTCCGTAGATAGATTATTATGTAGTTATGGTGACTTTAGGTGTATTATGGATAGTATAGGGTTAGAAGTGACTAGTGTAGTCATAGTCGCGAACCCTAGGATAGAATTACACCTATACACACACCCTTGCTTATCACTTACATTTGCACTGTGTTTGATCATATGGGATGACTTTGGAGATGAGTTGATGATGTGGGCTTGGTGCCCTGGGATCGGTGATTTTGATACGATTCATATGTGGGATATGACTTGTGATTTCTTGCGGGCTTGGGATATGTGTTTACCCCCGCATGCATACTTCATTGATGGTATCGATTTGTACTAGACATAGAGTAGTACCCCCAGACTATATGATCTGATGATAGTGATACCTGTTATGTGATGAGATAGTGGGATGTTGACCTGTACCCAGCTTTTGGGGATGCCGTGCGATGATTTACCGTACGAGCCGATATTGATGATAGATCCGCACTCATAACTCGAGGATATCTTACGATATGACATTGAGGCGAGATCACCGACTATATATCTATATATATACATTGACTCAGTTTTAGGTGGTTTCCACACCTACCCCTCCTGATTGACCTGTTACTTAGATGTAGTTGCATAGTAGATACTTCACTGTGGTGTTGACTACTAGATTTCTGCATTTCCATACTATGTTCATTGCTATATTATTATCATGCTGTTAGGACACCAGCACCATTATCGATGATGCGTATATTCCACGTACACTATTTGCCGGCTCACACACTTCATCATCGATAATTGCCATGTCACCACACAGTAGTATTATTGCATCAGGATATGACCTTGTATGTGCATACCATTATTCTATGTTGCATGATATGTTGTTATACTTGCACTTCATTTATATGTCACATACATCATACTTTCTGATTATGCGCATTGGGATGTTTGTTTCCATGATATTTCTGGATTTGGGGAACCGTGGGTATTTCAAGTGATTATGTAAATGTTTTGAAACCCGGTTACCCTTGATATGATATTTCAGCTTCCACCATGAGTTTTATCGGTTCTGATTTATATACCCCTACGAGGAGGCGTCGAGGCCGTACGAGGGTACATGGTGGGGCCCGGAGTACCCCGGGGCAAGAAAGAGATGTCGATGTGCTATGAGCCGATGAGCCCGGCTGGGGAACCATACTGTCCGGTGATATTACCTTTTGCTCGGCGGATATCTGGGGGATACCGCCTGGAGCCGAGAGATGGGCGTACTGCCGGGGCCGACGGGCCGATGCCGCAGACGGAGCCCAGAGATGGACATGGGTTGACTCGTACTGCAGGGGGGCCGAGGGCCGATACCGCAGACGGAGCCCCATATGGATGAGGATTTACGTGTCGATGCTAGGCACGGGTTTTCATGAGGTTTTTCCATGACATTGTTTATATCCTCATACTTGCATACTTGATGCTTACTGTCAGTGGGTGACAGGTGGACGGGTTCCACATATTTACAGACTTGGATCATGTACAGACATGGATCATATACAGACTGGTTTTACACTTATCATACTTCATTTGTATATATAACAGGGTATGAGGGCGCTGTTATATATACCCTTACACCAATATTAGTGGAATGGGACGCTAATATATGTGTATTGATATCATTGATATTTCACCATATTTACTTCATGCAGACATACCTTACACTGATGACATGTTTTTACCTGAGTACCTGGCACTACATACATGTTTAGATGTTACCTTGCCACCTTATTACACTCAGATGCACTCTTGTGGATTGTATTTTGATCGTTGACTTAGGATTATGTCTTGCATTCGATTTCTGCTTGTAGATGTTTCTATTCACGAGTTGGCAACTCACCCCCGTTGTGCCATAGTTCTTGCAGGTTCTGCCGTACAGGTTCTTTTGCGGTATTTCTGGCACACTTCCTTCTTGCGGGTGACTTGCTTTTGGTAGGTGGATTCTTTCGCATCAAGAATCACCATTGTATTTATTTTATTCCATTGTATCTAGAATTTCCATCAACCAAAACTGTATATTCTTTCAGACTCGGAGACAGTGTTGTATTATTCGACCTTAGAGTCGCGCTTAGAAGTATTGCGGTTTTCTTGTTGCTTGTGAGCTTTCTTTGGTTTTGATCCTCGCCACTTGGCGTTGTATATTATCATATCATTGCGTGGTTGTGACCGTCGATTGACGAAGAGCTAGCTCCCGCTTGGGGATGCCTTTATCATTTTATATATTGTTATTCATATTGTACCCCATTCGGGGCCAGTTTTACAAGAGAAACTCTGCCGAAATTTTTAGAAAAGACTTTATTGTTTTCAAAACGTACCTTCGGCTTAGTTATTTAAAAACCTTGATTTCAAATCTGTATTTCTTCACTTCTTTAAACCAGTTTTCTTTATTTATTCTCCAAAATGGTTTTAGATTTCTGGGCTTTTGGCTTACTTGGATCAGATGGAGTCCTATAGGCTTCATATGGTTCAAGTGCCAGTCACGTGCTCTTTCGGGTCGTGACAAAGTTGGTATCAGAGCGCTAGGTTGACCTTGGTTCGAGTTTAAGTTTGACTATGTGGAGCCTAGGGAGTTGTTTATATACGGAACTTAGGCTTGACCTTACGGAACTTAGACTTGGTCGAGGGGGTGTAAACCCGAACTTTCGTCGTTTTAGGATGACCCTTGGTTGATGGATTAGGTGACTAAAGTAGAGTGACGTACCGTTGGTATGTTCCGCGGCATACTTACGACACGCCACTCCGCTTAAGGAACCTTAGGATGTGCATACTTTTCGAAATCAGTGATTCTCTTCATATCCAGGATTATACATCCATTTGAGATCCCCGATTCTATTAGTTCATGATCATATCTTCATTGATGCTGTTCCTTCCTATGATCATGTATCCACTTTGGATCTGTTGTTCCCTTCTTGTCATTGATGTGCTCTTTTGATACTCGATTGAGGTTCCTGTCACCATGTTTGAGCGCAGTTTGGGCTGCTGCTAGGGTTACGGCCGGTGTGAGCTCGTTTGGTACGAGGGCCGACCATTGTGTTTTCTGGTGACATGGAAACGTCTCGAGTTAGTGTTGGTGATTGTGACCTCTGGTGGAGGCGAATGCTTGGTCTTGCACCGGATGATCGAGCCACTGTTAGAGCTGCCAGTTGAGAGAGGACTGTTGATGTACAGCATACCTCAGAGGTTGTGATGTCGCCCACCGTGCAGACAGATGGACCAGCTGTTGCTGAGATTGACAGGATGTTGCTTTCGGAGCTTACGAGCTGAGATTGCCGGAGCTTTCAGGCAGATACGCGACAGATGGTAGCTAGTCTACCCGATTTGAGAGACGAAGGTGATTCGTCCGAGTTTGCGCCTGAGCGGGCCCAGTTGAGTTGAAGATTTCTAGTGTGGAGAGTCTTACTCAGATCTAGAGCAGGCTGATTCGGAGATGACCGCTTATGTATTGCCTTTCCTGGATGATTGAGGCGTTGTTCAGTGTACAGGTATATGAGCCAGTTGTTGCTGCAAAGGATGAGATATCGCCCAGATGATTGGAGCTGATGCAGCATGAGCATGTTTTTAGAGAGATAATAGCGAGTCGCTAGTCACCGAGGATGAATGACTAGGACGTATGGTGAGTTTGCTTACCCGATGCGAGTCATCAGGTGGATCGATTCCAGATAGAGACGACTTCACGCAGGTTCGTTGAGAGTCGATAGAGACGATCGAATGTCAGGAACCTATTTTCCAAGTTTAAAGTATACGGAAAGACATGCAGGTGATTCTATGGACCCTCTAGAAGAATGAAACCCTAACTCGACTTAATGACCGTGTGACAGCCTTTGAACCTTAGGGTTTACGGCGGTTCCGCGGCGCCATTAGTGAGGCTTGGGTTTGCCCTTCTACGGCTGGACCACCGACGCTGTGGCATGTACTCGATACTATTAAACTGTACCCGAGATGTGAGCTCTTGGGGGATTATGAGGTTCTGACGAGTCGATCGGACGGTTCGACATCTTTCGGATATCGTGATGGGATACTGCTTGGGAGACTCCAGATGCGAGCATAGCCGTTGGAGCACAGTACATGCAGCCATGATGAGACGAGTCCGAATCAGTCGACATTTGAGCGGAGTGAAGTAAGGAGTTCGTACGAGATTTCGACGAGATGACGTCCCACTCCGCTGACATTAGAGATGTGATATGCACCCCGAGGCGTGGTATATGGATATATCTTCCAGAAAGAAGCGCGATAAGTATGCAGCCGTTCCGGAAAGAGCTTTAGCTTCAGCATGGGATGACGACTTCCGGGCATTTCGGCAGGATTGAGAATTGAGAAAGGAACCCGACAGGACCCTTCGGGAAACAATACGAGAAGACCTGGACCAGGAGTGGTCGTATTACGCGCACCCAGCAGGATAGAGTTCAGCATTGTCGACGAGGTAGTTGACCAGGTTCGGATAAGGAACTTACACAGATGCGTTGCGAATTGATCAAGGACGGACGAGTGATGAGTATTCCTCCGATGGTTGGGACGTGTTCCCGAGGACCAGTTCGGCCTGACATCTTCTACAGAGTGATTAAGCTACAGAATACTTGATTCGAGTCCGTGTGAGAGACTTCAGATTGACCGTGGCCGAGGACAGTGCAGTGCATAGTAGCTTGACGTGGCGTCATAGTGGACAACGATGGAGACAGTTGGAACAAGAGGTTCGTGTGAGACACTGACGAGCTGTCATTGCTTCCCGTCGAGACTAGAGACCTGACATGCTTACAGAGACGTTGGGATGCGACCAGTTTCTGAGAAGATATTGTGCTGAGGACACGGGTATCTTTTGAGCGAGAAGAGGTTGTGCAGGAGAGCCAGCCTCCGTTTGGTTCGGCATAGGCATGATTGGAAGAGACCTTGAGCAGGATTCCTTCCAGGACGTTGCTGCAATGATGTTTGCACCCAGGATCAGATGTGAGACGTGCTTTCAGAGAGCCAGAGGCCGACGCCAGTGATATGCTGCCTTACGAGTGGTCGTAAGGTTTGACCGAGAGGTGACCAGAGAAGTACCAGAACGGAATCGTCCCCGTTAGCACATCTGACAGGGCCGATAAGCCGATTGACCGCGTGATAGGTGATCCGCAGGGAAGATAAGAATCCAGAGACAGAGGACGCCAGACCGGGAGCAAGAGGCAGGTAGATATCCTGCGCTGCTAGCAGTGGATTGCACCGACTCCTTCTCGACCTTGAAGGAGGAACTACCGAGGACGGTATTTATGATTTGTGATTTTGTGATTCGATTATCACGTATCCGTCATTTTGGATTTCGGTATTTTGGGCATTCTGTTTGCATGATTTAGTTTTGATGACTGAGTTTCATGATTTTGGTTTCATGCACCCACTGGACATTTATATATTTTGCGCTGAGTTATTGCATTTGAGATATTGATTGAGATTTCATGCCTATCGTATTCAGTGATTTGAGTTACACTTCCAGCATAGTTTTCATGCACCTTTAGTGTTTTGATTTACGATTTTGGTGCATGCCAGATGCACTAAATCGGGATTTTTCGTGCATGTCACATGCACCTGACTTTTCTGTCAGGCACACACGTTGCCTACGACAGATGTTTCGTGCACACCCGTTGCACCTAGATGTTGTTTGTACACCTGTTTGACACATATATGGATTTTGATTCCTTGCGCACCAGACGCATAGGATATTCTTATATATGCATTTTGGGGACTGATTTCTAGTAGAGCAGTATACTTTTATGATATTCTTATGTGTTGATGCTTTCGGAGCCCCGACAAAATGGATTATACTGAAATTGTTTTAGTAGTGGGGGTTTAAATTTAAATTCGGGGACCGAATTTCTTTAAGGGGGTTAGATTGTAACATTTTCAAAAATATAAAATATTAATTTTGGGAAATTTTATAATTTAATATTATTTTTATTGATTATTTTAATATTAAATGCAAATAAATAGGAAAAATGTTAGAAAAATTATGAAAAATTATGGAAAATTCTAAAATAGGATAAATTAGTGAATTTTGACATTTTTAAGTTTTTGTGATTAGTTTGACACTAATCTAGTGCTAATCGCGATTAAAATCGCTAATCGGGTTTTTTGGCAATTTTGTGCAAAACTTGCACATATCACATTTTCTACACTTATGTATTTTCTTGCCATGGATTTCTTTTGGGTTTACTATTGAGGTGAGAAGGTTTGAATTAAGGATTAAAGGAAAATGAAAAAAAAGAAAAGAAAAGATTAAAGAATGAGAGTAGGTGAGAGAGGGGTGAGGGTTGCCTTGACCTTGGACTTAACCATTCTTCTCCCATCATTTTCTTCCCTCCTCCTTCTCCTCTTGCTGCTGCCGCCTCCCCTCCATCATCCTCCCCTCTTCAAAGCCCAAAAACATCTCCAAAACCACACCAAAATCCCTAGTTCGTTTCTTTAAAAAGATGCACAAGCTCGAGATCTTCAAGATGGACCTAGAAAGATTGGATTGTGGCCACTTGGGGCAATTCAAGAAAATTCTTGAGTTGCCAATTGAGGTAATTTCTGAACCATTATCTTAGTTTTAGCATTTCCTATACCCCTTTGCATGTTTAGAATCGATATTGTGTGATATTTTGGACATGATGAAAACCTAGTTAGGGTTTGAGAGAAACGTGAGTTGTAATTTGAAATTGAGCTCAGTAGAGGACTTGTGAACACCCTAGTGCATGAATTGGAACCCAAAACCTGAAGCTAGAACCAGAAATACGGATTTTAGAAACCGATATCGGGAAAAATGTGAAGTCTGTGAGGGTTATTTTGAATCTGCTATTACCCCGAGAACCCTAAAATAATATTGGATGGACAGTGAGATGTGCAGGCAAAATAGAACCAACACCCCAAACCCCAGCTCCCCATTCCAAACTGAGGCCGCCGGAATCCCCATTCTGGCCGCAAATTGCGGCCAGACCAGTGAGGAATTGCCTCGTTTTGCGTGCCTGGCCCCATTTCCTATAGTTTAGACCCTGGGTACTTCTAGTTTTGACATATTCCTTCTAGGGTAAAATCTGGGACATATTTCCTAAGTTGCCGTTTTGAATTCGTATTTCCGTATTCCGTATTTTCATTTCTGCATTGGTGTATTTCGTTTTACCTCGACCATTTGTCGCTTATACGACGATATAGAGGATCTATTGATGGTTTTGAAGGCGTGCCATAGGTTCTCACCTATAGGCCCCTTATCGTATCGTTTTGGATTTCATGCGCCGTTTTAGCTTGGATTTGGTTTTAATGCGCATATACGATATTTGATGTGTAGGTACCCATGAAGACTTCGGGACGACAAGCATACGTGGTGACGTCCGCTTTTGGTGATGCAAGGTGAGTAGATTATATCTACAGGGGGAAGTCGGGTGGATGGCGTATAGCACCCCCGCAGTCCGTAGATAGATTATTATGTAGTTATGGTGACTTTAGGTGTATTATGGATAGTATAGGGTTAGAAGTGACTAGTGTAGTCATAGTCGCGAACCCTAGGATAGAATTACACCTATACACACACCCTTGCTTATCACTTACATTTGCACTGTGTTTGATCATATGGGATGACTTTGGAGATGAGTTGATGATGTGGGCTTGGTGCCCTGGGATCGGTGATTTTGATACGATTCATATGTGGGATATGACTTGTGATTTCTTGCGGGCTTGGGATATGTGTTTACCCCCGCATGCATACTTCATTGATGGTATCGATTTGTACTAGACATAGAGTAGTACCCCCAGACTATATGATCTGATGATAGTGATACCTGTTATGTGATGAGATAGTGGGATGTTGACCTGTACCCAGCTTTTGGGGATGCCGTGCGATGATTTACCGTACGAGCCGATATTGATGATAGATCCGCACTCATAACTCGAGGATATCTTACGATATGACATTGAGGCGAGATCACCGACTATATATCTATATATATACATTGACTCAGTTTTAGGTGGTTTCCACACCTACCCCTCCTGATTGACCTGTTACTTAGATGTAGTTGCATAGTAGATACTTCACTGTGGTGTTGACTACTAGATTTCTGCATTTCCATACTATGTTCATTGCTATATTATTATCATGCTGTTAGGACACCAGCACCATTATCGATGATGCGTATATTCCACGTACACTATTTGCCGGCTCACACACTTCATCATCGATAATTGCCATGTCACCACACAGTAGTATTATTGCATCAGGATATGACCTTGTATGTGCATACCATTATTCTATGTTGCATGATATGTTGTTATACTTGCACTTCATTTATATGTCACATACATCATACTTTCTGATTATGCGCATTGGGATGTTTGTTTCCATGATATTTCTGGATTTGGGGAACCGTGGGTATTTCAAGTGATTATGTAAATGTTTTGAAACCCGGTTACCCTTGATATGATATTTCAGCTTCCACCATGAGTTTTATCGGTTCTGATTTATATACCCCTACGAGGAGGCGTCGAGGCCGTACGAGGGTACATGGTGGGGCCCGGAGTACCCCGGGGCAAGAAAGAGATGTCGATGTGCTATGAGCCGATGAGCCCGGCTGGGGAACCATACTGTCCGGTGATATTACCTTTTGCTCGGCGGATATCTGGGGGATACCGCCTGGAGCCGAGAGATGGGCGTACTGCCGGGGCCGACGGGCCGATGCCGCAGACGGAGCCCAGAGATGGACATGGGTTGACTCGTACTGCAGGGGGGCCGAGGGCCGATACCGCAGACGGAGCCCCATATGGATGAGGATTTACGTGTCGATGCTAGGCACGGGTTTTCATGAGGTTTTTCTATGACATTGTTTATATCCTCATACTTGCATACTTGATGCTTACTGTCAGTGGGTGACAGGTGGACGGGTTCCACATATTTACAGACTTGGATCATGTACAGACATGGATCATATACAGACTGGTTTTACACTTATCATACTTCATTTGTATATATAACAGGGTATGAGGGCGCTGTTATATATACCCTTACACCAATATTAGTGGAATAGGACGCTAATATATGTGTATTGATATCATTGATATTTCACCATATTTACTTCATGCAGACATACCTTACACTGATGACATGTTTTTACCTGAGTACCTGGCACTACATACATGTTTAGATGTTACCTTGCCACCTTATTACACTCAGATGCACTCTTGTGGATTGTATTTTGATCGTTGACTTAGGATTATGTCTTGCATTCGATTTCTGCTTGTAGATGTTTCTATTCACGAGTTGGCAACTCATCCCCGTTGTGCCATAGTTCTTGCAGGTTCTGCCGTACAGGTTCTTTTGCGGTATTTCTGGCACACTTCCTTCTTGCGGGTGACTTGCTTTTGGTAGGTGGATTCTTTCGCATCAAGAATCACCATTGTATTTATTTTATTCCATTGTATCTAGAATTTCCATCAACCAAAACTGTATATTCTTTCAGACTCAGAGACAGTGTTGTATTATTCGACCTTAGAGTCGCGCTTAGAAGTATTGCGGTTTTCTTGTTGCTTGTGAGCTTTCTTTGGTTTTGATCCTCGCCACTTGGCGTTGTATATTATCATATCATTGCGTGGTTGTGACCGTCGATTGACGAAGAGCTAGCTCCCGCTTGGGGATGCCTTTATCATTTTATATATTGTTATTCATATTGTACCCCATTCGGGGCCAGTTTTACAAGAGAAACTCTGCCGAAATTTTTAGAAAAGACTTTATTGTTTTCAAAACGTACCTTCGGCTTAGTTATTTAAAAACCTTGATTTCAAATCTGTATTTCTTCACTTCTTTAAACCAGTTTTCTTTATTTATTCTCCAAAATGGTTTTAGATTTCTGGGCTTTTGGCTTACTTGGATCAGATGGAGTCCTATAGGCTTCATATGGTTCAAGTGCCAGTCACGTGCTCTTTCGGGTCGTGACATCCGAGTACTCCTTGGTTTAGGAGGGTACACCTATTATGCTTACTGGATAGTCTTCTTCCAAACCATAGGCTGGTGCCGAACGGTAGGGAAGGAAGAAAACCATTTAGCCTAACAATGGTGTACAGAAGGTAACGACTAAAGACAAATAAAGGGATTTGGAGAGATGGCAATAAAATATACGGTTGAAGTCATGAATTGGATTATGGAAGAGGCATTACTATGAATACCAGGATACCCCTATGAAACATTTTCATGTTTCAGTGCATTGTTAAAGAAAAACTGTTTTCCCGATTAGACACTTACTCCAAGGGTATGTATTTACCAGGTTTCATTCTCATATCTGTATGGTTTTACAGATGATGAGTGGGAGTAAGATATTGGGAATTAGGTGATCATCCTCATTATATCGGAATTCGTTGTAATTGGTGATATTTGAGGAAATCGCCAGGGTACAGTTTTCAACCTACGACGCACAGGTTTTGAGTTGTTTAACTCAGCAGACTTATACAGAGTATTGTATGTTGTCCAGTGTCCATCAGGACAAAGGGGTAGGTCCTCGTACTATGTTCTGTTTACTTATAACTTCTCTAGTATTTAGACAAGTGTTTCGTAGAAATACAAGGTCTAAGTTTTGAGAAGTTATGGGTATAAGAATAAAGTAGAGAACCGGGTATCACAAGTATCGGGATTCTTCAAAGAGATCGAAGATGTAGATTCTTGTGATTGATATTCAGATGATAGTGATGGTTTTGAGAAACGAGTTTTCTCTTTCAGGTTACTCATAATTGGATGTATTCCTAAGTTGAGTAATGCTGATTAGCCTCTTTCTATTAAGATGATATGCACTGGAGACAGCTGCATGATTTGAATCTAGTTCCAATTAAATAAGTGCCAAAGTTTCTATATTGGATATAGAATAGATCGTACCTTAAAAGATGTTAAGGTACGGGGAGCTGTCCAGCTTATGCTTAAAACCAGACTCTGGATAACTCAGGACACGTTTCTGTAATGGCTGTTTGTGGGTTGACCCTGGCTATGACGAGGGTTGATATTCTACCATTTGGAAGATCAATAGTGATATTGTTCTTGACTCGCCACAGTTTTAGTAAAATGGATTTTTTCAGAAAACAGTAGTGGGAGTATGGTAGAACTGGAAGTGATTCCAGAACCGCGAACGATTACGGAAAATTTAATAGGACCTATATATTCAATCAGGTTTGACATTCCAATAGCCACTCCGCAGATATGGTGGGTAACCTTAGACACCCGAGAGGTACTTCGGTAGCCTCAAGGACGGTGACAGGGAGGTTCTTATCTACCCAGACTTGACACTACTGTTGTTCCAGGCTATGAGACCCGGTAGGAGGGTTGTCGTAGTCAGTGGCAGCATCGGAAGCATAGTGGGCAAGATCCTTATATCTATTTATAGACTTGAGCAGTTATAGCGGAGATAGATCATCTAATTTTTGATGTGACAGTCATAGGTTTGACTTCAATCAGAATAATGGATGGATCTGTTAAGAAGGTAGTAGGGTGTGATGTCATGGTATCTGGATGACATACACAGAGTAGGAAGTAAAATTCCTATACTACGATCGGTTGTACTGTGGTAGTCACACAGTTGTTTCTCCAGACAGGATATGGATATAATATTTGACATTCCGGTTTCTGGATCTATGGCTTTAGATCTGGATTTGGGTAGTTTCCCAATGCAGGTACTTTGACAGTATTCTAATGGTTTTTAGAATAGATGACTCCTAGCATGGTGGTGTACCTGCAGGTGATGGAGTCACCCTTTCTAAAGGTGTCGTGTAGACTAAAGGGGAGAGGGATGTGCATGATTGGCAGATCACTTGCTTAGGCAACTGAGTCAATCATGAGATGTCAAGTACCACACCAGATGTTGTTTTTGCACTTGATGCAATAAGTTTGTATTAATCCAATCCTGGAGAAACATAAGGAAGCAGTTTTAGAACATAAGTACATGTTCTACGGATTTGATGATGGCAGCCTCCTTCGGGAGACGGTTATCATTCCAAGCTTCAAAGGTGACATGGTTGACAGAGTGATTGTCAGAGTTATAGTTTTTCCTCTGACGAAGAGGGACAGTATTATGGACAGGTGGTCCAAGAGGATACTGTGGGTGGCATGGTGCCGATACTGATTAGGTTCAGTGATCGATACAGTCTAAGAAGTTTGGATTTGGAGTTCATTTATGAACTAGGTCCCATCAGATATCCAGACATATTCTAAGACAGGTATTACTCGATTCGGGAGATGGCTTTCTCCGTGAATTTGAGATTAAGAGAGATATAGAAAGAAACTTCTAGGCGGATCCACTCACTAAGGCTATTTCTCGAACACAATAGTTTTACAAACGGGCTTTGTGATACTGATTAGTAGAGGAGTTGGATGTTCGGTTTCACACGGGCTGTGAGTAGTCGACATCGCAATAATTAGCCTTGAGTGCAAGTGGGAGATTGTTGGAGATAGTGCCCTCATAGTCAATTATTGGATCACAGGTACGTGATTGCAATGATTGCGGAGAACCTATACCGGTAGGACAGTCTTACTCAAGATGATAGTATGCTATCTGGTTTGCCTTTATCAGTCGTGTAGATGTTCAGGTAACTGATTACATGTTACACTTTGATAGAGCCCTTAGGATCTTGCTTTACCACCAACAGTATGATGGCGATCATATACGTCAGAGTTGGGTGGTTTATATGCATATCCTTAATTGTGGTCCCTAGTCGTGGGAGTTTCGAGACAGGGCATCGATACTCCGGAGTAGACTAGTGTGTACAGTCGAGACCCCGACGAGGGGCGGTGGCCGGTCTCACAAGCCACTGGTGTCAGTTGGACCACCTAAGGTGTATACAGTGCTCATTGGGTTATGAGTACACCGGACAGGACTCGCCGGGAATCTGCTAGTTAGTACTATATCTATCGTCAGATAGCAGTTCCCTGGTGACATGTGTACAGGTTAGTTCATCGACCTGAGGTCGTCATTTGTCTCGTGTGAGTTCCCACTGTGCTTTGATTTCTACCCTACCACGGCTCAAAGGAGTCGTGCAAACAGGTAGCTTTTGGGTACAGTCCCGAGCCATATGGAGGCACGTGAGCGGATCGGCAGGGGATTCGTCTCTCCCGGTATTGGGGGCGATATCGTGCTGTGTCTAGGAGAGCCATTACACAAAGCCCACGGCCGTGGCAGGAGATTTACTGGTAGGTACTCCAGTAGTATCTCAGGGTGTTATTGGGCTTCACTCCGACACGACTTATACTGCTCTTGGGGGTCTGACGTTACTAGCCCCTAGGCAGATATGCGATACTCATTGACGAACGGACCGGACTGTATATACATTGTCACTGTTAGGCTCAGTAGGGTTTTCCGGATGAGTTCGCTCATCGGCATCCCTTGAGGTCAGTCCATGGGCAGCCGTTACGCATTGCTAGTGCCGCTGACGGTTTGTGGTTAAACCCACTGCCAGGGTACTGACGAGTCATTAGAGTCCCCCACAGACAGTTTCCCAAGTTCGGGCGAAACGTTGTAGAGGCCGTATGGTTTTATGGCAGGGTTCGGAAAACGCACGTGCGTTTACGCACGTGTTATTTTTCGGGCAGATAATACTGGTCGGCTTTGGTTTAAGCCGGATCCGAGTATTATATTGAGTAGGTATAATATCTTTGTCTCGGTTGCATTTGTATTCGGTCGTAATACAAATGCGGGTATATTTATACAGTTTCGGGGTTATCCTGAAAGTCGTTTCAGGATCACTTTTGGAAGTTGCCAGTTTCCAGTTTTCTATCAGCCGTCTTTTAACATTTGGTTAAAGACGGGTTTATCTTTTCTTGAGATGAGTGTGGATTCTTCTAGAAGATTCTAGAGAGAGTGACTTGACATGGTGAGTCATTAGTGCATTAATGGTGTCATTAATGTTTTTGGTGACTAGGTTTTTTGATTCAATGTTCTTTATGACTCATGCTTTAGCTTTAATGGGTTTTGTTAACCTTAGGATATTTTGTGAGAAGCTTTCATCTTATGGTTACCTCTCCCCTCTCCTACACTCACCTCCCTCCATCTATATATGGCCGGCCCCCTCCTCTCTCTCATTCACTTGATGTTTCATTTGTAGAAAAGATTATGATAGTATTTGGGGTGCATGGAAATTTCATTGCCTTTTTCATTCCATCACCCAATCCGAGTGGCAACTTCATTAACCGATCGTCCACGGACTTGGACGAAGTAAGACAAAGTCATCTACTCATTCTCTACATCATTCTTGGTCGTCTCTTTTGGCAAACTTGACGACCGAGTTGCCTCAAGTCAGAGGCGGGAGCCCGTTTAAAGAATCAGTGACGTGGTGCCACCTGGACGAGGAGATCGGAGATCGACGAGATCGGAGCAGCCATAACGGTGCGTGGGATGATGGTTAAAGAACGAAGGACTTGGATCGTTCGGTATAACCTTTCTACACTCTTTACAGTTTGTTAGTTTAGCAATAATGGCAGATCCGGGTTAAAGTATACGATAGCGCCAGTTAAAAAGTTTTTGTTCCGCATTTGGCGTCTGTAGACTGCCGGGGCGCTAGCGTAGACTTACAACACCAGCACCACTTATCGGGTTAGTAGGTGTCTGTGTAGGGTTACCTAGGTCGGCAGCAAGGTTTCGGGAGGTATCGTCCATGCCGTTTTCAAATTTTGACGTACTAAAGAACCCTAACCCTAGAATCTTAACTAGAGATTTAGACGAACTGGCAATGCAAACAACTTTACATTTAAGTGAATGAAGAATACAACCTTTGTAGACCAGTCCTTCACTTCTAAAGCTCCGTGTAGTGGTCTCTTCGCTCCAAGTAGTGAACACCCGAACTCCAGTAAGGGTTCAAATGAAGAAATGAACAAACTTGCTCGAAGTCTTCGAGGCCGAAGATGATCTACGTCGAGGAGACTCAAGCTCATGCTACCTCTTCACTAATGGTAGACTAGTGAAGCAAAAACCCTAAACTAAATGGCTAATATAGTAGAGGATGATGAAGTAGGAAATGGGCTCACTTTAGATTTATTTTTCTCACAATATTTCTTCACTTCCTCAAAACCTAGAGAGCTTGAGGGAGATGAAGAAGATGAAGATGAGGATGAACAAAAGAATGAGATTAGAATTACAACCATGGTGAGTTTATGTCATACACTAACCCTTGCAGAGACTAAACCATGGCTAAGCTAAGTGGTTAGGTTTATAAATATCTTTAAGTAAAACAAATTTAGTGGACTAAGTCAATGGTTAGCAAAAGCTTCTCCAAGCTTCTAGCCATGACAAATTTCCAACTAAATTTGAATTACCAAAATAAATAAAACCCTAAACATTATCATGGTCATGGTATAAGTCTCATAGACCTAAGTTGCATATATAACCTAGTATGATACATTAATATATATCACATATATATCATGTATGCACAAGTGAGAAAAAGAAATGGTTAAGTGAGCTAATATTAGTTAATGTAAATTTATATATCAAATATATAATTATATATTAAAACATTAAATCAACACTTGATTCAATAATCCGGCTATATCACATACAACTGACTAATATCAATAATATCAACTTACCGAATCAACACTTGATTCGATAACCCGGCTATATCACATATACCCGGCTGATATCTGTCACGACCCGAAATTGGCACGTGACGGCCCTAATACTACGCAACGCCTAAAGACGTAACGCAGTAAAAGAAAGCCAAAACCCAGAAATCTAAACCAAATAAAGACAAGAAAAGATAATAGCAGTTTTGAAACATTTGAAATCACAACCCAAATTCTTTAAAAAAAAGTTCAACTTGCTTTCTTAAAAATTTTGGCAGCACCCCCTTTATAAAAACTAACCCCGAAACGGGTACAACAATTAAAGATAAATAAAGCATCCCCAAACGGGAGCAAATACACGCCCAAAGGCGGAAAACAATCACCACCACAAATATACGACGCCGTAGCGAAGAAATAAAGACAATAGAGAGAAAGCTGTATAAAAGACAACAAATCCACAACTTATACAATATCGTCCTCACCAAGTCTCTAAGTCAACAACATAATAGTAGATGGAGAGTACAAGATACAACGAATATACAATACAAATACATATAACCACCAAAACCTACCTGAACAAAACAACACACTGTGAGCCGATGCGGATTCTGTAGCAAAAGATGATAGATGAATAGCCAGCCTCGACTACTCTGGGGAACACTATGTAACACCTGTGGCACAACGGGGGTGATTTGCCAACTCGTGAATAGTAAATAACATATGCAGATAATCGTAAGAATGCACGTAAAGCGTGGATCTAAGATATGCAATTAACAGCAATAACATGTCATATGAATGCAGAATAATGGAAAGTACTCTAGCAGGTACAACCAATATATGAAGCAATAATAATATGACAATAGTATGCAATAATCATGCAATAAGGGTGTGAGAATATAAATATGCAACAATCATGAAAGGTACACAAACAGGCACTACTAATACATGAAACAGTGCACAAACAGATAAAGGTGAGGTATGGAGTGAAATATGTTATTTCCACGGAATCCTGATATCGTGGTAGGATCACAATCCATCAAGATACTCAAAATCCCAATTTCTCAATCAACCCCCAATTGGCCCTCATAACATATAAGTCTCACATCTCCTCAATGTACAATATCAAGTATATCTCGCATATCCCGACTGTACAACATCAAGTAGATCTCACATATCTATCCAGTATCCAATCTCAATGAATCACTTATATCCCAAATCAAATCTCAAGTAACATTCTAACATCCTAAATATATTTGCATAAATAAATATGATGGGGTCAATACACATATATTAGCGTCCCATTCCACTAATAATGGTGTAAGGGTATATATAACAGCGGCTAAATCCCCTGTTATATATACAAGGAATAATTAGAAATATCATGAAACCAATGTGCCAAGCATCGACACAAAAATACTAATCTATCAGATGCTGCCACCAAGACTAGCATTCTGATAGGTACGTATCATACGCTATCCCGAAAGCACGAGTGCCTAGCTCTGACCCTCGCCTTTCGACGTATCAATACGTATATGACTCACGTCGGTATCCACATGATAGCCGCTGAGTCATAAGTACTGTCACCGGTAGGTACTTGTTAGTGTATATGCGCTAGAGGCCATTACTGTATCATACTAGTTTGTATATTACTTAATGGAAGCTTGGGATATTCACCATTGTATAGACAATCTTGCTCAAAATAGTAGTATGCTACTTGGTTTGTCTCTACTTCAATGTGTGTACATGTGTTTCTTTTAACATATCGCCTATACACATTAGTGGAGCCCTTAGGATCTTTGCTTGATTATCAGCGTTATGATGGCAGTCACACTCGTGGGGGCTGGGTAATCCACAAGCACATCCTTATGCAGGTCCCTAGTCGTAGGACTATCGAGACAGGGCATCGATACTCCGGATTAGACTAGCGTATGCGCTTCTCATCCCAGCAAGGGAGACGGTCTGTCCCACAGCCGTCAGTATGTCGTACTTGAGATAGTATGCGGGCGCTCGTTAGGTTACGAGTACACTGGACAGGACTCGTCGGGAACTGTTGGTTGGTACTATACCTATCGTCAGTTATCAGTTCCCAGGTGACATGAGTACAGCTTAGTCCGCTGACTTGACACTATCACTTCGCCTCGAGTGTGTTCCCACTGTACTTTGATTACTACCCTACCACGGCTCAAAGGAGTCGTGCAAACAGGTAGTAGTTGGGTGCAGTCCCGAAGCACTTGGAGGCAGTGACGGTTAGATAGGATTCGTCCCTCCCGGTATTGGGAGTTGATATCGCGCTGTGTCTAGGAGAGCCATTACACATAGTCGTCCCTGGCCAGGGAAAGCGAGATGCACTGGTAGGTTTCCAGTGTTGTCTCAGGGTGTTCTGGGCTACACTCCGACACGACTTGTACCGCTATTAGGGGACTGACGTTTACCATCCCCCTAGGCCCGCCATGTGATATTCTCAGACGAACATACCGGACTGTACGCAGATTGTCACATTCAGGCTCAGTAGGAGTTCAGATGGGTTTCACCTCGTCCGTCTTCTTATCGGCATCTACCTGGGGGCCGTTACGCACAGCTAGTGCCGCTTGCGGTCTGTGGTTAAACCCACTGCCAGCGTAGTGTCGAGTCTTTAGAGTCCCACACAGAAAGCTATTCGCCTTTAGGCAAAAAGAGTAGAGGTCGCATGGTTTTGCGACAGGGTTCGGTCACATCCGTGCACTTGTGCGCGCTTAGTGTCCGGGCAGTTATCACTAGCGGACTTTGGTTTAAACCAGATCCTAGTGTACGTTTTGGGATTGGTTTTATCTCGTTTGTATTCGTGTTCCTCGGAACGCGGATGCGGGTGTGTATGCACGGTTGACAGAGACAGAGGCAGAGGATTCTCATTAGGGTTGTTAACTGTTGACTTTTGCTAAACCCTAATGAGAATAAGAAATATGATTAATGATAATATTAATTAAGTATTATTGTGCCATGGTTGGGTTGAAAGGTTGACTTGTTGACTTAGTGGACCGGTTGACTAGGTTGGACTTGTGACCATCATCATGACAATGGTTATCATTTCTTGGCATTGACCTTTGCTTGCTTGTTTGTTCACAAATTGCATTTAATGCATGAAATGATATTTCCATTTGATATGATATCAACCATCACATAATACTCAATTATTTTTATTTGTTATGATTATTTTTGTATTATGAGAGTATGGGTGAAAAAAAGGCTTACTCATTCTATCATTCTCATTCTCTCTCATCCTCATGCTCTCCCTCTTCCTCTTGCTCTCTCTCTAGCTCAAGGAAACTTCCTCTCATGAGTTGAGAACCATTTTCTTAGAGATAAAACCTAAAACACTTCTCTACTCATCCTAGTATACAAGGTCTAGCAAACCAAGTGTTCTAGTTTCCTCTAGATTGAGGTTGGAGCCAAAGGTAGAAGCTTTCAGGTGGATCCATCTTCGGCACAAGGAGACGAGGAGGAGAGAACCATCCGACCCCCACAAGGAGTCGAAGAGAAGGAGTTCAAGTTAAGGTATAACCCCCTAACTGAGTAGGTAAAACTCCTAGTTAGGTTGTTAGATAGTTGTTTAACAAAGATCCGTATTTTGAGTCCATGTTACCCCCAAAGAAAAATCGTTTTTCACCATTTCCGCAACCCCAAAGAACCGGGGACGGGTAACGTGGACTTACAATGGTATCAGAGCCTAGTTAAACACTATTTAACATGTTAGCAATGTAACTAGAAGTTCGATCGGAGAAAAAATCACAAAACACTCCCGAAATGTAAGCTTTCTGCCGATTTTTTTTCCTGTTCAAAAATTAATTAATCTTACACTAAAAATCGTCTCAGGCTTTTTAAAGAACACTGGAGAAAATTGGTCCACTAACTCGGTCAACGCGCCGCAGAACCGCGGCACAAGCTTGCTCCTGCCGCGGATCCGCGGCCGAGTTAACTCGGTTGTGGGTCCATTTTCCTGCAGTGTTCTTATAGGGGTATTTTGGGATTTTTGGAATATGATTTTTCTGCCCAGATTTTCCAGAAAGCAAAATTTGTTTTTGGGGTTTAAAAATCCGTATTTTGATCGAACTTCTAAAGACTTTAGCTAACGGGTTTATATCTGTGATGTGATATATGTATTGAACGTCTGTTAATCGCTATACGTCGATTAGTGGGGGTTATACATATCTGTGATCTGTAATGTTGATGGTATGTGTATATGAATTCATTGGATTGTCGCGGATGAATAGCCGGGGGTTGTGAGATGAGAGTTTTCTTTATCTTTCAATTCATGTAATATGTAAATTGATGTAATATTATTTGTATGGCCGCACATCCGGGATGAGGTTGTAGCCGTCATTGTATAATTTCTTTTTACTGTTTTTGCTCCTAGGATAGACCCATGGAGGGGGTGCACAAACTACCGGGCACCTCGAAGTGCCGAGTGGCCTACTCACGTTGTTGAGGGAGGTTGCTTCACTTCGGGTATTTGGCGGGTAGTTTGCCGCACCCGTAGGGGTCTAGGGTGCGGTATTGGCTATTCACCGAGACCGTGTAATCCGCTTTTCGTTACAGGCTCGTACGGAATGCGGATTCCTAGTATATCCAATGTGTTCATCTGTGATCTGGAATGGCTATCATTGCATCTGACGAATGTATATATCTATATATGATATCTATTTAGGCGTTGCTTATGTTTTGCATCCGCGCTAGTCCAGCCCCCGCTCTGTCGTTAGTTAAGTAACCTAACGGGTAATGACGGGCCCCGTGGCGAATGCGAATGGCATAAGCGTACGTCATATTTTCGTTGTTTTCTGCAATGGTAGGATTAAATGATGGGACGCATTAAAATTAATGCAAGAAAATAAACCAAGTAAAAGTCGTTGGAACACTTTAAAAACCACTCGATTCTTTTCAAAAACCAACTTCTAAATGCGGAGCTTGAACCACTCCTTTTAAAAGCTATCTCGTTCCATCGATTATATCAAGTTCACTACGTTCACGGTTTCGCCAAAACCATTCGTAGCCCTCCATCATTTCTGTTAAATATTCGGTAGTATTCAAGCTATGTATTTTGACCTCACGCCAAGACATAGTGATTGGTAGCTGCCGGATATTTATCTGTTGCATAGATAGAATGCGTTGGTTTGAGACAGTCGTACTGCCATTTTGGCCTACGTCAAGGGTAGGTAAGGGTGGGTTCAAATTAATCCGGATAATGATGGGTAGAACTTGACATGTGACTTATGACATTTTGACCTCACGCCAAGGTTATAAGAGCATGGGGCAAAAATCCACATCGGGAGTTTCAAAAGAAACTGAAACTTGCTAGCGCTGCATACCATTTGGAGTGTGATGATTCTGGTAGGATTCCTTCAGTTTTGTCACGCGATGATATTTGGATCCCGATCCTACTGTGAGTATATGCTACTCCTCGGGAAATTTCTCACTTAACGATCAATGCTATAAACCAAGTAGGTGTCTAGAAAGGTGTTAGCGGGGCTACGCCTCCAGGGAAAAGAGGTTATTTAATTAAGGAACTTCGCGAAAGAGTTGGAAAACCTCCCTCGAAGTACCAACACTGGCCTGGCTGAACGGTTAAGCAAGTATTGTACGGTGAGATTGATCCCGAATAATTCTTCCTTTTTGGTTTGAGGAGGGATTCGAGAAACAATGAGAGCCATCTTGTTTAGACAAACTAAAAAACCACTCTAAACTTGCAAGAGCATCATGCTGAGTGTTTCTTCTCTCTCTCTCTCCTAATTGCAGCGACCAATCGTCATGATCGGACTTAAGTTACTTCTAGATAAAAACATACTGACATGGCCAAACTACAAAGATTGGCTCAGGAATGTTAAAATGGCAATCACTTACGACAAGTTGGGGTATCTCCTTACCACCAAAGCTCCCCCTGTCCCGGGTCCCACCTCCAGCGTCGCGGATATAGAAATCTGTAAGACATGGGAGATCGACTGCGCGAAGGCCAAGTTCTTCGTGCTTGCCTCTATGGACAATGAACATCAGAGGACACACGAGAATATGGACCTGGAATCCATATTTCTTCATACAAAAGAACTGTATGGAGAGAAATCCCGTATCGCCAGATACGAAGTCTCGAAAAAGTTGTTTTCGACGAGATTGGTCGTCGGATCATCGGTAGCGGAACACATGCTTAAGATGATTGACTTTATTGAAGAGCTCGCGGACCTTGGGACCACGTTAGAGAACGAGCTCTATACGGACTTGATTCTCCAGTCCTGATTAATCCAAAAATTTGTATTTACCGCAATCAGAAACGGCGTCGCTTTGCAGCTAGCCGGTGAGTACGGGTCGATCCACAAAGATGGGTAGTTTTCTTAATGTGTCTTTACGAGTTGATTCCAAATGTTGTTTTGGTTGGTTTATTAAATCTATAAAAACCTAGATCTTTCACTAAACTAAATTAATCTAATTTGAAGTCTTGCTAGGGTTAGGTTTAGGGGAAGTTTGGAGATTAAAGGTTTCCTCACCGCTTTCATTGCCCTATTTTTGATCTATTAGATGTTACGGTAATTATCAATAAAGTGGATTGGAATCTTTTGGGAAGATGTTTCTTCCTCTAGATTCGTGTCCTTCCTTTATCGATAATTACCCTAACCTCCATGGAAAACACGCGCAACCGGGCCTTTATACTACGGTTCATCGTTACCTCGAGGGGTAGGATGCCGTAGGGAGCGGTTGTGCGTGCATGCATGGAGTTCTAACTCTTAGGTGTGGATGGCATGAAAGGGGTGAGAGATCTCATCTCTCAAACCTTTCCCTAAGGCTAACCCTAACAAGCGAGGAGATTACTCGCTCATTAGGGGATGAAAAGACATACTAATTAAAAGAATTAAAACAAACAAATAAAATTTACTTACTAGTTTGATGGCTCCCTCCAAACAATATAGAACAGATCTGAATAAACTCCCAATAATTCTGAATTTTATTGATTGAAAAGAGTCATCCCGTTTTACAATTTTCGATTACAATTTATAGGTAAACGGGAAAATTTAGGGTTACAGACTCTCGCAGATGTGCAATTACAGATTTGCCCTCGAAAAATCCCAACACCCGCACCGACGCACCGACACAAGAAGTCGGCGCCGACACGGGCATTAAATGGCCGCGGAACCGCGGCAATTGGGCGCTTGGGCCGCGGTTCCGCGGCCCTTTGGTGACCTTAGCTCACCAAATTTCTGGGCTTCCTTATTTACTTCTTGGGCTTTCTATTTCCATAGTTATTTTCTCTGTTGGGCTTCTAATTCTTCTCCAGATGTTTCAGTGAAAACTTGTAGCGATCTTTTAACCGTTTGTCTTGACATTTTGGACCTTGCACTGTTCTTCGTCTCGGCTTGAGTAAGATCCGTCTGCTTGTTGGTCAAAAGTCCCTTTTTCTGTCGTTTTGTGTCTTTTTCACTGTATTTGCTCCAGAAACCTGTATCCTGTAATATGCAACAAACGTGCGTCAAGAGTACCTGTTTATTTATAAAACGGATAAGAATAGGGGAATGAAGAATGCAATATTATGGTCTGAACAAATACCCCCAAACTTACCTTTTGCTCGTCCTCGAGCAAACTTATTATTTTTTTATTCACTAAAATCCTAACCACACTTTCACAGGGAAACGCGATTGCACTGAGCACGTGCAACAAGCCGTTAAACCTCTAGGTGTCCCTAGTAGGAGGAGTGTTGTCTCCTGAGGGTTTTCAGCGGATACTACCCACAAAATCCTATCAACTTGGCCCATTGACTTTTGTTCTCCAATTAGGTTTTCTAACAAGGAATTCTATTATCTTTTGACTTGCGAATTATCCACCCACATTCTTCACACTTCCTTTTTATTTAACTTAAGATTATATAGGTTATGTAGACCTATTTAGCTTTCGGCATCTCTTAAGTCTTTCTTCTAGGGTTTCATCTCTACTTAGGAATTTCTATCAACTCTACTAAAGATACAAGTTCTATCTTTCATCCCTTTCTCTTATCTAAACTCTAATCACATATCCCTACGTGTGTGTAAATATCACCCCTACACTTGGAAATTCAAATCAAGCAATCGTACTCTCGTCCATTGTCCAAAGCACTTATTAATTCGTGAATTTTGAATTTCGCTTACACATCCTTCATGCGACTATTAATACTTCTTGAGGTACCAACAACCGATTACAAGATGCGTTAGCACTTTAAAGCGTACTTCCTAGTTTTGCAATACCCAAAGCTTTTAGCAGTGACTCCCAAACCAGTTGGTCTAAGGCACTAGGTGATGAAGCACCCTTGCTAAAATTTTTTCTATTTTTACAGCCTTAAGTAATCACAAAAAACCAGTGTCCATTTTTTATTCACTTTTTTTTTCATTGTACTAAGGACTTTTAGACAAGAGCATTTCAAGGTCTCTTCTACTATTCCATGTTTCAAGGTTCGTGATTGTGCAAATTGTAGGATATACGTTTTCAGAAACTAGACTTAAGCTAGGAACTATTTTTCAAACTTATACTCTAATAAGAACATCAATACTCTTCCCTTGTTTCGACTTAGTCCAAGAAGTGAACCCAAAATTTGCCTATTTCTAAATAAACTACAAGGCATATACTTTTTACCGTTAAACTTTAAGGAATGTTATTTTTGTAAGTCTACGCTAGCGCCCCGGCCGTCTACAGACGCCAAATGCAGAACAAAAACTTTTTAACTGGCGCTATCGTATACTTTAACCCGGATCTGCCATTATTGCTAAACTAACAAACTGTAAAGAGGGTAGAAAGGTTATACCGAACGATCCGAGTCCTTCGTTCTTTAGCCATCATCCCACGCTCCGTTGCGGCTGCTCCGATCTTTTCGATCTTCGATCTCCTCGTCGAGGTGGCACCACGTCGACGATTCTTTAAACGGGCTCCCGCCTTTGACTTGAGGCAACTCGATCGTTAAGTTTGCTAAAAGAGACGACCAAGAATGATGTAGAGAATGAGCAGATGACTTTGTCTCACTTCGTCCAAATCCGTGGACGATCGGTTAATGAAGTTGCCGAGGGAATCGGGTGATGGAATGAAATGAGGCAATGAAATTTCCATGCACCCTTAACCATAGTCTTTTCTCATAAGAATGAAATTAATCTTTCTCCTCACACAAATAATGGCCGGCCAATATATATAGAAAGAGGGAGGTGATGGTAGGAGCAAGGAGGGGGTGACCATAAAAGAATGAAACTTATCTTGATCATTAAAGAAAAACAATGAGTCATTAAGATACAATGAATCTAATAACCTAGTCACCATAAGCATTAATTGAACCATTAATGCAACCATGAGTCACTAAACACCTCACCACTTCTAGAACCTTCTAGAAGAATCCACACTCATTTCAAGAAAAGACAAATCCGTCTTTAACCGAATGTTAAAAGACGACTGATAGAAAACTGGAAACTGGCAACTTCCAAAAGTGATCCTGAAACGACTTTCAGGATAACCCCGAAACTGTATAAATATACCCGCATTTGTATTACGACCGAATACAAATGCAACTGAGACAAAGATATTATACCTACTCAATATAATACTCGGATCCGGCTTAAACCAAAGCCGACCAGTATCATCTGCCTGAAAAATAACACGTGCGTAAACGCACGTGCATTTTCCGAACCCTGCCATAAAACCATACGGCCTCTACAACGTTTCGCCCGAACTTGGGAAACTGTCTGTGGGGAACTCTAATGACTCGTCAGTACCCTGGCAGTGGGTTTAACCACAAACCGTCAGCGGCACTAGCAATGCGTAACGGCTGCCCATGGACTGACCTCAAGGGAGGCTGATGAGCGAACTCATCCAGAAACCCTACTGAGCCTAACAGTGACAATGTATATACAGTCCGGTCCATTCGTCTATGAGTATCGCATATCTGCCTACGGGGCTAGTAACGTCAGACCCCCAATAGCAGTATAAGTCGTGTCGGAGTGAAGCCCAATAACACCCTGAGATACTACTGGAGTACCTACCAGTAAATCTCCTGCCATGGCCGTGGGCTTTGTGTAATGGCTCTCCTAGACACAGCACGATCTCGCCCCCAATACCGGGAGAGACGAATCCCCTGCCGATCCGCTCACGTGCCTCCATATGGCTCGGGACTGTACCCAAAAGCTACCTGTTTGCACGACTCCTTTGAGCCGTGATAGGGTAGAAATCAAAGCACAGTGGGAACTCACACGAGACAAATGACGACCTCAGGTCGATGAACTAACCTGTACACATGTCACGAGGGAACTGCTATCTGACGATAGATATAGTACTAACTAGCAGATTCCCGGCGAGTCCTGTCCGGTGTACTCATAACCCAATGAGCACCTGTATACATCTTAGGTGATCCAACTGACACCAGTGGCTTGTGAGACCGGCCACCGCCCCTCGTCGGGGTCTCGACTGTACACACTAGTCTACTCCGGAGTATCGATGCCCTGTCTCGAAACTCCCACGACTAGGGACCACAATTAAGGATATGCATATAAACTACCCAACTCTCACGTATATGATCGCCATCATACTATTGGTGGTAAAGAAAGTTCCTAAGGGCTCTATCAAAGTGTAACATGTAATCAGTCACCTGAACATGTACACGACTGATAAAGACAAACCAGATAGCATACTATCATTTCGAGTAAGACTGTCATACCGGTATAGATCCTCCGCAATCATTGCAATCACGTACCTGCGATCCAATAATTGACTATGAGGGCACTATCTCCAACAATCTCCCACTTGCACTCAAGGCTAATTATTGCGATGTCGACTACTCACAGCCCGTGTGAAACCGAACATCCAACTCCTCTACTAATCAGTTTCACAAAGCCCGTTTGTAAAACTATTGTGTTCGAGAAATAGCCTCAGTGAGTGGATCCGCCTAGAAGTTTCTTTCTTTATCTCTCTAAATCTCAAGTTCGCGGAGAAAGCCATCTCCCGAATCGAGTAATACCTGTCTTAGAATATGTCTGGATATCTGATGGGACCTAGTTCATAAATGAACTTCAAATCCAAACTTCTTAGACTGTATCGATCACTGAACCTAATCAGTATCCGGCACCAGGCCACCCACAGTATCCTCTTGAACCACCTGTCCATAATACTGTCCCTCTTCGTCAGAGGGAAAACTATAACTCTGACAATCACTCTGTCATCCATGTCACGTTTGAAGCTTGGAATGATAACCGTCTCCCGAAGGAGGCTGCCGTCATCAAATCCGTAGAACATGTACTTATGTTCTAAAACTGCTTCCTTATGTTTCTCCAGGATTGGATTAATATAAACTCATCGCATCTAGTGCAAAAACAACATCTGGTGTGATACTTGACATCTCATGATTGACTCAGTTGCCTAAGCAAGTGATCTGTCAATCATGCACATCCCTCTCCCCTTTAGTCTATACGACACCTTTAGAAAGGGTGACTCCATCACCTGCAGGTACACCACCATGCTAGGAGTCAACTATTCTAAAAACCATTAGAATATCTGTCAAAGTACCCACATTGGGAAACTACCCAAATCCAGGTCTAAAACCATAGATCCAGAAACCAGAATGTCAAATATTATATCCATATCCTGTCTGGAGAAACAACTGTGTGACGACCACAGTACAACCGATCGTAGTATAGGAATTTTACTTCCTACTCTGTGTATGTCATCCAGATACCATGACATCACACCCTACTACCTCCTTAACAGATCCATCCCCTATTCTGATGAAGTCAAACCTATGACTGTCACATCAAAATTAGATGATCTATCTCCGCTATAACTGCTCAAGTCTATAAATAGATATAAGCTACTTGCCCACTATGCTTCTGCTGCTCCCACTGACTACGATAACCCTCCTAGCCTGGAACAACAGTAGTGTCAAGTCTTGGTAGATAAGAACCTCCCTGTCACCGTCCTTGAGGCTACCGGACTACCTCTCGGGTGTCTGAGGTTACCCACCAAATCTGCAGAGTGGCTATTGGAATGTCAAACCTGATTGAATATATAGGTCCTATTAAATTTTCCGTAATCGTTCGCGGTTCTGGAATCACTTCCAGTTCTACCATACTCCCACTACTGTTTTCTGAAAAAGATCCATTTTACTAAAACTGTGGCGAGTCAAGAACAATATCACTATTGATCTTCCAAATGGTAGAATATCAACCCTCGTCATAGCCAGGGTCAACCCACAAACAGCCATTACAGAAACGTGCCTGAGTTATCCAGAGTCTGGTTTTAAGCATAAGCTGGACAACTCCCCGCACCTTAACATCTTTTAAGGTACGAACTATTCTATATCCAATATAGAAACTTTGGCACTTATTTAATTGGAACCAGATTCAAATCATGCAGCTGTCTCCAGTGCATATCAACTTAATGGAAAGAGGCTAATCAGCATTACTCAACTTAGGAATCCATCCAATTATGAGTAACCTGAAAGAGAAACACGTTTCTCAAAACCATCACTTTCATCTGAATACCAATCACAAGAATCTACATCTTTGATCTCTTTGAAGAATCCCGATACTTGTGATACCCGGTTCTCTACTTTATTCTTATACCCACAACTTCTCAAAACTTAGACCTTGTATTTCTACGAAACACTTGTCTAAATACTAGAGAAATTATAAGTAAACAGGACATAGTACGAGGACCTACCCCTTTGTCCTGATGGACACTTGGACAATATACAATACTCTGTATAAGTCCGCTGAGTTTAAACAACTCAAAACCTGTGCGTCGTAGGTTGAAAACTGTACCCTGGCGATTTCCTCAAATATCACCAATTACAACGAATTCCGATATAATGAGGATGATCACCTTATTCCCAATATCTTACTCCCACTCATCATCTGTAAAACCATACAGATATGAGAATGAAACCTGGTAAATACATACCCTTGGAGTAAGTGTCTAATCGGGAAAATAGTTTTCCTTTAACGATGCACTGAAACATGAAAATGTTTCGTAGGGGTATCCTGGTATTCATAGTAATGCCTCTTCCATAATCCAATTCATGACTTCAACCGTATATTTTATTGCCATCTCTCCAAATCCCTTTATTTGTCTTTAGTCGTTATCTTCTGTACACCATCGTTAGGCTAAATGGTTTTCTTCCTTCCCTACCGTTCGGCACCAGCCTATGGTTTGGAAGAAGACTATCCAGTAAGCATAATAGGTGTACCCTCCTAAACCAAGGAGTACTCGTATCTTGAGAGAAGGTGATGATAAAAGACAACTGAATAATACCTTATTTCTTTAAAGGTGAAATAGGAGTGGCGATGAAGTACGCGGTTTTGGTCGTGAATGATAACAGTCGCAATTTACTTTGCCCTCTTTCTAATCCCTTTATTTTGTCTTTACATATTACCTTCTGCACACCCTACTTAGGCTAATTGGTTTTCTTCATTCCCTACCTTTCGGCACCAGCCTATGGTTTGGAATAAGACTATCCAATAAGCGTAATAGGTGTACTCTCCTAAACCAAGGAGCTCTCGCAACCTGAGAGAAGGTGATAATAAAAGACAACTGAATAAACCAATTCTATTTCTCCTGAACCTGGATCCATCCTCGAAGAAGTCCCTTCGAGTTCGTATATAACCATACGATGGATCTATCCAATGGAAGTGGATATCCGTAGTAATACGGGTGTTCTGAGAAATTCAAAGGGTAAAAGAAGGAGTGGCAATGACTTATGCAACTCAGACAATCCAAAAGCCAGTATTTTAAGAAGGTTCGGTCAACCTGGTCACTGAGTCATAGTCTACGGTCGGTCAAAGGTCGCTGCCAAAGAGAGAGAGAAAAGAAACACTCTGCGTGCACTCTAACCTAGATCAGAATGGTTATCACTTTATCTAATCCGGAAACCTCCCACTGTCCTGTCAAATTCTCCTCCAAACCTAAAGAAGAATCAATCGGGATCACCTGAAAAGTAAACCAACTTATCAGTGGGAATCAGGATCCAACTCTCATCGTATGATAACGTGATGGAATGCATCCACGTTACTCATACTCCAGAAGGTATGCGCATACTTGGCAAGTTTCAGTTTCTTTAGAAACTCCCGATATGATTTTTGCCCCATGCTCTTATGACCTTGGCGTATGTCAACAAATCATAAGTCACATGTCAAGTTCTGCCCGTCACTATCTTGTTAATTTGAACCCACCCGTACATACCCTTGACGTATGCCAACAAGGTAATACGACTGTCCCAAACCAACTCATCTATCTATGCAACAAATGAATACCCAGCAGCTACCAAACACTATGCCTTGACGTATGCCAACAAACATAGCTTGAATACTACTGACCATCCATAAGAAATGACGGAGGGCTACGGCTGGTTTTTGGCGAAAAACCTTTAACGTAGTGAACTTGATATCGCTGAAGGAACCTGATAGCTTTTTTAAAATATAGTGGCGAAAACCTTTTGCTAAAGAGGTCACTCCCGGTAAAGGGATCTCGGCTCTTTCCTCGTGGAATGAGGTGCAGGATATTCCACTGAATACCGCTATGCAAAGCAACTTGTAATCAACTATAGTGAAGTTATTACTCTGACGCAAACTTCTGCCCAAGGGGTCAGTCCCGGTGAAGGGATATCGGCCCTTGCCCCGTCGAATGAGGTGCAGGATATTCCACTGAATACCGCTATGCAAAGCAAAAGGAAACGTCTTTGCAATAACACTTTTTAAATTTGTTCCAACAACTGTAAACAGGTTTGTTTTTCTTTGCATTGATCAGAATCAACGCAGTCCCATCATTTAATCACACCAGAAAAGAACGAAAATAAAATGTACGTATATGCCATCCGCATTCGTCACTGGGTCCCGTCATCACCCGTTAGGTTACTTAACTAACGACAGAGCGGGGACTGGACTAGCGCGGGTGTAAAACATATACAACATCTAATAGTATATAAACCAATATACAATAATCGCTCCAGGCGTGATAATATGCAACATTACAGAAAAGTAATAAGCATCACAGAACAATACAGATAATCTGGGATCCCCGGGTTTCACAGAGCCGCTGCTGAAACCCGATGTTCCCCTGTCGTGTAGATAGCCTGTGCAATGAAACCTAGACCACTACGGGTGCGGCAAGTTACCCGCCAAAACCTGAAGTGAGGCAGCCCCCTACAGCATAGTGAATGGACCACCCAGCACTTCACGGAATCCGGTAATCTTGGGCACCCCTCCTTGGGTCAACCTGTACCCCCTACGAGTGCGGCGAATAGTCTGCCAATTCTAGAGTGGGGCCCCTCTGCCTCTCAAAGCCATGAGATGCGGACCCGTTGCCCTCCCAAACCCGGCTATCCGTGCACTCCGTCGCGGGGCAAAACCTAGTACAGTAATAAAAAATAGTACAACAGGTACATCGACCGCAACCTGGTCGCGCCCCAAAAGAATATTATACAACAGGCAGTGACGGCAGTCCACAAGTTGGACGCTCGCCCCGCAATATCAAATGTACAAATAAACACAAACTGTACTATCATTGCACACTGCTATCCACCACGACAAATCCGCAACAACACAGCACAACACAGAACATCAACGCGAATGTCACGTTCGCAAACCCGTCTAAAAGAACTATAGCAATCAGACGCGGTTTACCGATCAAATGACATTCCCGGTCGGAGATATAATGTAAGCACTGTAAACTAACATGTTTAAATTTCGATCGACCAAATATCAAGAAGTGGGCCCCACGACTTACTGGTGAACAGTAACAAAACCTGGGCCCAAATGATATATACCAAAAACCACAAAATCCAGAGATGAACATACTGTTCAATTTTGGGAGCATGATCTCACCAAGTGGCGGCGGATCCGCGGCCAAACCATGGGTTTGGCCGCGTTTCCGCGGCGTCTTGGTGGGATCACGTGCCCAAATTTGGTCCGTGTTCTTAGAAAAGCCTGCACAGATTTTTGAGACATGTAGAAAAATTTTAGGAGACCATTTAAAATCGACAGAAACTGTGAGCTTGGAATTTTGCAATTTTCGATTTCCGGTTCGATCGATGTTTTAAACGCGTTAGCACAAGTTAGCATAGCAAAATGGTTAGGCTCTGATACCACTGTAAGTCTACGCTAGCGCCCCGGCCGTCTACAGACGCCAAATGTGGAACAAAAACTTTTTAACTGGCGCTATCGTATACTTTAACCCAGATCTGCCATTATTTCTAAACTAACAAACTGTAAAGAGTGTAGAAAGGTTATACCGAACGATCCGAGTCCTTCGTTCTTTAGCCATCATCCCACGCTCCGTTGCGGATCTCTTCGATCTTCGATCTCCTCGTCGAGGTGGCACCACGTCGACGATTCTTTAAACGAGCTCCCGCCTCTGACTTGAGGCAACTCGATCGTCAAGTTTGCTAAAAGAGACGACCAAGAATGATGTAGAGAATGAGTATATGACTTTGTCTCACTTCATCCAAATCCGTGGACGATCGGTTAATGAAGTTGCCGAGGGAATCGGATGATGGAATGAAATGAGGCAATGAAATTTCCATGCACCCTTAACCTGTAAGTCTACGTTAGCGCCCCGGCCGTCTACAGACGCCAAATGCGGAACAAAAACTTTTAAACTGGCGCTATCGTATACTTTAACCCGGATCTGCCATTATTGCTAAACTAACGAACTGTATAGAGTGTAGGAATGTTATACCGAACGATCCGAGTCCTTCGTTCTTCAACCATCATCCCACGCTCCGTTGCGGCTGCTCCGATCTCGTCGATCTCCGATGTCCTCGTCGAAGTGGCACCACATGATCGGTTCTTTAAACGGGCTCCCGCCTCTGACTCGAGGCAACTCGATCGTCAAGTTTGCTAAAAGAGACGACCAAGATTGATGTAGAGAATGAGTAGATGACTTTGTCTCACTTCGTCCAAATCCGTGGACGATCGGTTAATGAAGTTGCCGTGGAAATCGGGTGATGGAATGAAATGAACTGTAAAATTCCATACACCGATAATACTATCATAATCTTTTCTCACTTGAATCAAGTAAGTGAATGAGAGAGAGAGAGGAGGCTATATATATCAAAGGAGGGAGGTGAGTGTAGGAGGGTTCAAGTGGTGACCATAAACCTTGATAGTTATCATAACCATTAAGAAAGAATGAATCATTAAATAGAACCAATAAGAACAAACCTAGTCATCTTTGCATTAATGACACCATTAATGCAACCAATGAAAACTTAACACCAATTAATCCTAGTCACCTCATCTAGAACCTTCTAGAAGCTTCTAGAAGCATGACTCATCATATCAGAAGAAAAGATAAATCCGTCTTTAACAGAATGTTAAAAGACGGCTGATAGAAAACTGGAAACTGGCAACTTCCAAAAGTGATCCTGAAACGAATTTCAGGACAACCCCGAAACTGTATAAATATACCCGCATTTGTATTACAACCGAATACAAATGCAACTGAGACAAAGATATTGTACCTACTCAATATAATACTCGGATCCGGCTTAAACCAAAGCCGACCAGTATCATCTGTCCGAAAATTGACACGTGCGTAAACGCACGTGCATTTTCCGAACCCTGCCATAAAACCATACGGCCTCTACAACGTTTCGCCCGAACTTGGGAAACTGTCTGTGGGGGACTCTAATGACTCGTCAGCACCCTGGCAGTGGGTTTAACCACAAACCGTCAGCGGCACTAGCTATGCGTAACGGCTGCCCATGGACTGACCTCAAGGGTGGCCGAGGAGCGAACTCAAGGGAGACCGATGAGAGAACTCCTCCGAAAACCCTACTGAGCCTAACAGTGACGATGTATATACAGTCCGGTCCGTTCGTCAATGAGTATCGCATATCCGCCTAGGGGGCTAGCAACGTCAGACCCCCAATAGCAGTATAAGTCGTGTCGGAGTGTAGCCCAGAAAGCCCTGAGATACTACTGGAATACCTACCAGTAAATCTCCTGCCTCGGCCGAGGGCTTTGCGTAATGGCTCTCCTAGACACAGCACGATCTCGCCCCCAATACCGGGAGAGACGAATCCCCTGCCGATCCGCTCACGTGCCTCCATATGGCTCGGGACTGTACCCAAAAGCTACCTGTTTGCACGACTCCTTTGAGCCGTGGTAGGGTAGAAATCAAAGCACAGTGGGAACTCACACGAGACAAATGACGACCTCAGGTCGATGAACTAACCTGTACACATGTCACCAGGGAACTGCTATCTGACGATAGGTATAGTACTAACTAGCAGATTCCCGGCAAGTCCTGTCCGGTGTACTCATAACCCAATGAGCACCTGTATACATCTTAGGTGATCCAACTGACACCAGTGGCTTGTGAGACCGGCCACCGCCCCTCGTTGGGGTCTCGACTGTATATACTAGTCTACTCCGGAGTATCGATGCCCTGTCTCGAAACTCCCACGACTAGGGACCACAATTAAGGATATGCATATAAACTACCCAACTCTCACGTATATGATCGCCATCATACAGTTGGTAGTAAAGCAAGATCCTAAGGGCTCAATCAAAGTGTAACATGCAATCAGTCACCTGAACATGTACACGACTGATAAAGGCAAGCCAGATAGCATACTATCATTTCGAGTAAGACTGTCCTACCGGGATAGGTCCTCCGCAATCATTGCAATCACGTACCTGCGATCCAATAATTGACTATGAGGGCACTATCTCCAACAATCTCCCACTTGCACTCAAGGCTAATATTGCGATGTCGACTACTCACAGCCCGTGTGAAACCGAACATCCAACTCCTCTACTAATCTGTTTCACAAAGCCCGTTTGTAAAACTATTGTGTTCGAGAAATAGCCTCGGTGAGTGGATCCGCTAGAAGTTTCTTTCTGTATCTCTCTTAATCTCAAGTTCGCGGAGAAAGCCATCTCCCGAATTGAGTAGTACCTGTCTTAGAATGTCTGGATATCTGATGGGACCTTAGTTCATAAACGAACTCCATATCCAAACTTCTTAGACTGAATCGAGCACTGAACCTAATCAGTATCGGGCACCATGCCACCCACAGTATCCTCTGGAACCACCTGTCCATAATACTGTCCCTCGTCAGAGGGAAAACTAAAAACTCTGACAATCACTCTGTCATCCATGTCACCTTTGAAGCCTGGAATGATAACCGTCTCCCGAAAGAGGCTGCCGTTATCAAACCCGTAGAACATGTACCAATGTTCTAAAACTGCTTCCTTATGTTTCTCCAGGATTGGATTAATACAAACTTATTGCATCTAGTGCAAAACCAACATTTGTTGTGGTACTTGACATCTCATGATTGACTCAATTGCCTAAGCAAGTGATCTGTCAATCATGCACATCCCTCTCCCCTTTAGTCAATACGACACCTTTAGAGAGGGTGACTCCATCACCTGCAGGTACACCACCATGCAAGGAGTCAACTATTCCAAAAACCATTAGAATATCTGTCAAAGTACCCACATTGGGAAACTACCCAAATCCAGATCTAAAACCATAGATCTAGAAACCAGAATGTCAAATATTATATCCATATCCTGTCTGGAGAAACAACTGTGTGACGACCACAGTACAACCGATCGTAGTATAGGAATTTTACTTCCCACTCTGTGTATGTCATCCAGATACCATGACATCACACCCTACTACCTTCTTAACTGATCCATCCCTTATTCTGATTGAAGTCAAACCCATGACTGTCACATCAAAATTAGATGATCTATCTCCGCTATAACTGCTCAAGTCTATAAATAGATATAAGCATCTTGCCCACTATGCTTCTGCTGCTCCCACTGACTACGACAACCCTCCTACCGGGTCTCATATCCTGGAACAACAGTAGTGTCAAGTCTTAGTAGATAAGAACCTCCCTGTCACCGTCCTTGAGCCTGCCGAAGTACCTCTCGGGTGTCTGAGGTTACCTACCATACCTGCGGAGTGGCTATTGGAATGTCAAACCTGATTGAATATATAGGTCCTATTAAATTTTCCGTAATCGTTTGCGGTTCTGGAATCACTTCCAGTTCTACCATACTCCCACTACTGTTTTCTGAAAAAGATCCATTTTACTAAAACTGTGGCGAGTCAAGAACAATATCACTATTGATCTTCCAAATGGTAGAATATCAACCCTCGTCATAACCAGGGTCAACCCACAAACAGCCATTACAGAAATGTGCCCTGAGTTATCCAGTGTCTGGTTTTAATCATAAGCTGGACAACTCCCCGTACCTTAATTTCTTTTAAGGTACGATCCATTCTATATCCAATACAGAAACTTTGGCACTCATTTAATTGGAACCATATTCAATCCATGCAGCTGTCTCCAGTGCATATCAACTTAATGGAAAGAGGTTAATCAGCATTACTCAACTTAGGAATCCATCCAATTATGAGTAACCTGAAAGAGAAACACGTTTCTCAAAACCATCACTATCATCTGAATACCAATCACAAGAATCTACATCTTCGATCTCTTTGAAGAATCCCGATACTTGTGATACCTGGTTCTCTACTTTATTCTTATACCCACAACTTCTCAAAACTTAGACCTTGTATTTCTACGAAACACTTGTCTAAAAACTAGAGAAGTTATAAGTAAACAGAACAAAGTACGAGGACCTACCCCTTTGTCCTGATGGACACTGGAAAACATACAATACTCTGTATAAGTCCGCTGAGTTGAACAACTCAAAACCTGTGCGTTGTAGGTGGAAAACTGTACCCTGGCGATTTCCTCAAATATCACCAATTACAACGAATTCCGATATAATGAGGATAATCACCTAATTCCCAATATCTTACTCGCACTCATCATCTGTAATACCATACAGATATGAGAATGAAACCCGGTAAATACATACCCTTGGAGTAAGTGTCTAATCGGGAAAACAGTTTTTCTTTAACGATGCACTGAAACATGAAAATGTTTCGTAGGGGTATCTTGGTATTCATAGCAATGCCTCTTCCATAATCCAATTCATGACTTCAACCGTATATCTCTTTGCCATCTCTCCAAATCCCCTTATTTGTCTTTAGTCGTTACCTTCTGTACACCATCGTTAGGCTAAATGGTTTTCTTCCTTCCCTACCGTTCGGCACCAGCCTATAGTTTGGAAGAAGACTATCCAGTAAGCATAATAGGTGTACCCTCCTAAACCAAGGAGTACTCGCATCTCGAGAGAAGGTGACGATAAAAGACAATTGAATAATACCTTATTCTTTTAAAGGTGAAATAGGAGTGGTGATGAAGTACGCGGTTTTGGTCGTGAATGATATCAGTCGCAATTTACTTTGCCCTCTTTCTAATCCCTTTATTTTGTCTTTACATATTACCTTCTGCACACCCTACTTAGGCTAATTGGTTTTCTTCATTCCCTACCTTTCGGCACCAGCCTATGGTTTGGAATAAGACTATCCAATAGGCGTAATAGGTGTACTCTCCTAAACCAAGGAGCTCTCGCAACCTGAGAGAAGGTGATAATAAAAGACAACTGAATAAACCAATTCTATTTCTCCTGAACCTTGATCCATCCTCGAAGAAGTCCCTTCGAGTTCGTATATAACCATACGATGGCTCTATCCAATGGAAGTGGATATCCGTAGTAATACGGGTGTTCTGAGAAATTTCAAAGGGGAAAAGAAGGAGTGGCAATGACTTTATGCAACATAGACAAGCCAAAAGCCAGTATTTTAAGAAGGTTCGGTCAACCTGGTCACTGAGTCATAGTCTAAGGTCGGTCAAAGGTCGCTGCCAAAGAGAGAGAGAGAAAAGAAACACTCTGCGTGTACTCTAACCTAGATCAGAATGGTCATCACTTTATCTAATCCGGAAACCTCCCACTGTCCTGTCAAATTCTCCTCCAAACCTAAAGAAGAATCAATCGGGATCACCCGAAGAGTAAACCAACTCATCAGTGGGAATCAGGATCCAACTCTCATCGCATGATAACGTGATGGAATGCATCCACGTTACTCATACTCCAGAAGGTATGCGCATACTCGGCAAGTTTCAGTTTCTTTAGAAACTCCTGATATAGTTTTTGCCCCATGCTCTTATAACCTTGGCGTTAGGTCAAAATGTCATAAGTCACATGCCAAGTTCTACCCATCACTATCTTGTTAATTTGAACCCACCCGCACATGCCCTTGGCGTTAGGTCAAAATGGCAGAACGGCTGTCCCAAACCAACTCATCTATCTATGCAACAATTGAATACCCAGCAGCTACCAAACACTATGCCTTGGCGTTAGGTCAAAATACATAGCTTGAATACTACTGAATACCCAAAAGAAGTGACGGAGGGCTACGGCTGTTTTTTTGGCGAAAAACCTTTAGCGTAGTGAACTTGATATCGCTGAAGGAACCTGATACATTTTTTAAAATATAGTGGCGAAAACCTTTTGCTAAAGAGGTCACTCCCGGTAAAGGGATCTCGGCTCTTTCCTCATGGAATGAGGTGCAGGATATTCCACTGAATACCGCTATGCAAAGCAACTTGTAATCGACTATAGTGCAGTTATTACGCTGACGCAAACTTCTGCCCAAGGGGTCAGTCCCGGTGAAGGGATATCAGCCCTTGCCCCGTCGAATGAGGTGCAGGATATTCACACCGAATACCGCTATGCATAACAAAAGGAAACGTCTTTGTAACAACACTTTTTAAAATTGTTCCAACAACTCAAACAGGTTTGTTATTACTTTGCGTTGATCAGAATCAACGCAGTCCCATCATTTTAATCACACCAGAAAAGAACGAAAATAAAATGTACGTATATGCCATCCGCATTCGTCACTGGGTCCCGTCATCACCCGTTAGGTTACTTAACTAACGACAGAGCGGGGACTGGACTAGCGCGGGTGTAAAACATATACAACATCTAATAGTATATAAACCAATATACATAATCGCTCCAGGCGTGATAGTATGCAACATTACAGAAAAGTAATAAGCATCACAGAACAATACAGATAATCTGGGATCCCCGGGTTTCACAGAGCCGCTGCTGAAACCCGACGTTCCCCTGTCGTGTGGATAGCCTGTGCAATGAAACCTAGACCCCTACGGGTGCGGCAAGTTACCCGCCAAGACCAGAAGTGAGGCAGCCCCCTACAGCATAGTGAATGGACCACCCAGCACTCCACGGAATCCGGTAAGCTTGGGCACCCCTCCTTGGGTCAACCTGTACCCCCTACGAGTGTGGCGAATAGTCTGCCAATTCTGAAGTGGGGCCCCTCTGCCTCTCAAAGCCATGAGATGCGGACCCGTTGCTTTCCCGAACCCGGCTATCCGTGCACTCCGTCGCGGGGTAAAACCTAGTACAGTAATGAAAAATAGTACAATAGGTACATCGACCGCAACCTGGTCGTGCCCCAAAAGAATATTATACAACAGGCAGTGACGGCAGTCCACAAGTTGGACGCTCGCCCCGCAATATCAAATGTACAAATGAACTCAAACTGTACTACCATTGCACACTGCTATCCATCACGACAAATCCGCAACATTACAGCACAACACAGAACATCAACGCGAATGTCACGTTCGCAAACCCGTCTAAAAGAACTATAGCAATCAAACGTGGTTTACCGATCAAATGACATTCCCGGTCGGAGATATAATGTAAGCACTGTAAACTAACGTGTTTAAATTACGATCGACCAAAGACCAAATATCAAAAAGTGGGCCCCACTGCTTACTGGTGAACAGTAACAAAACCTGGGCCAAAACTTTATATACCAAAAATCACAAAATCCCAAATAAAGCCAACTGAGAAAAACTGGTGCACTGTTCCCTCTAAAGCGCGGCGGTTCCGCGGTCAAACCCTAGGTTTGACCGCGGATACGCGGCGCTTTAGTGGGATCAAGTGACCGTCTTTTCTCAGATGTCTTAGAAAACCCTGCACTGATTTTTAAGATATTCAGAAATCAATTTTGACACCGTTTAAAATCAACAGAAACTGTCGGCTAGGATTTTTGTGCTTTTCGATTTTCGGTCGGATCGATGTTTTAAACGCGTTAGCACAAGTTAGTATAGCAAAATGGTAAGGCTTTGATACCAATGTAAGTCTACGTTAGCGCCCCGGCCGTCTACAGACGCCAAATGCGGAACAAAAACTTTTAAACTGGCGCTATCGTATACTTTAACCCGGATCTGCCATTATTGCTAAACTAACGAACTGTATAGAGTGTAGGAATGTTATACCGAACGATCCGAGTCCTTCGTTCTTCAACCATCATCCCACGCTCCGTTGCGGCTGCTCCGATCTCGTCGATCTCCGATGTCCTCGTCGAAGTGGCACCACATGATCGGTTCTTTAAACGGGCTCCCGCCTCTGACTCGAGGCAACTCGATCGTCAAGTTTGCTAAAAGAGACGACCAAGATTGATGTAGAGAATGAGTAGATGACTTTGTCTCACTTCGTCCAAATCCGTGGACGATCGGTTAATGAAGTTGCCGTGGAAATCGGGTGATGGAATGAAATGAACTGTAAAATTCCATACACCGATAATACTATCATAATCTTTTCTCACTTGAATCAAGTAAGTGAATGAGAGAGAGAGAGGAGGCTATATATATCAAAGGAGGGAGGTGAGTGTAGGAGGGTTCAAGTGGTGACCATAAACCTTGATAGTTATCATAACCATTAAGAAAGAATGAATCATTAAATAGAACCAATAAGAACAAACCTAGTCATCTTTGCATTAATGACACCATTAATGCAACCAATGAAAACTTAACACCAATTAATCCTAGTCACCTCATCTAGAACCTTCTAGAAGCTTCTAGAAGCATGACTCATCATATCAGAAGAAAAGATAAATCCGTCTTTAACAGAATGTTAAAAGACGGCTGATAGAAAACTGGAAACTGGCAACTTCCAAAAGTGATCCTGAAACGAATTTCAGGACAACCCCGAAACTGTATAAATATACCCGCATTTGTATTACGACCGAATACAAATGCAACTGAGACAAAGATATTGTACCTACTCAATATAATACTCGGATCCGGCTTAAACCAAAGCCGACCAGTATCATCTGTCCGAAAATTGACACGTGCGTAAACGCACGTGCATTTTCCGAACCCTGCCATAAAACCATACGGCCTCTACAACGTTTCGCCCGAACTTGGGAAACTGTCTGTGGGGGACTCTAATGACTCGTCAGCACCCTGGCAGTGGGTTTAACCACAAACCGTCAGCGGCACTAGCTATGCGTAACGGCTGCCCATGGACTGACCTCAAGGGTGGCCGAGGAGCGAACTCAAGGGAGACCGATGAGAGAACTCCTCCGAAAACCCTACTGAGCCTAACAGTGACGATGTATATACAGTCCGGTCCGTTCGTCAATGAGTATCGCATATCCGCCTAGGGGGCTAGCAACGTCAGACCCCCAATAGCAGTATAAGTCGTGTCGGAGTGTAGCCCAGAAAGCCCTGAGATACTACTGGAATACCTACCAGTAAATCTCCTGCCTCGGCCAAGGGCTTTGCGTAATGGCTCTCCTAGACACAGCACGATCACGCCCCCAATACCGGGAGAGACGAATCCCCTGCCGATCCGCTCACGTGCCTCCATATGGCTCGGGACTGTACCCAAAAACTACCTGTTTGCACGACTCCTTTGAGCCGTGGTAGGGTAGAAATCAAAGCACAGTGGGAACTCACACGAGACAAATGACGACCTCAGGTCGATGAACTAACCTGTACATATGTCACCAGGGAACTGCTATCTGACGATAGGTATAGTACTAACTAGCAGATTCCCGGCAAGTCCTGTCCGGTGTACTCATAACCCAATGAGCACCTGTATACATCTTAGGTGATCCAACTGACACCAGTGGCTTGTGAGACCGGCCACCGCCCCTCGTCGGGGTCTCGACTGTATACACTAGTCTACTCCGGAGTATCGATGCCCTGTCTCGAAACTCCCACGACTAGGGACCACAGTTAAGGATATGCATATAAACTACCCAACTCTCACGTATATGATCGCCATCATACAGTTGGTAGTAAAGCAAGATCCTAAGGGCTCAATCAAAGTGTAACATGCAATCAGTCACCTGAACATGTACACGACTGATAAAGGCAAGCCAGATAGCATACTATCATTTCGAGTAAGACTGTCCTACCGGGATAGGTCCTCCGCAATCATTGCAATCACGTACCTGCGATCCAATAATTGACTATGCGGGCACTATCTCCAACATAACCATAGTCTTTTCTCACAAGAATGAAATTAATCTCTCTCCTCACACAAATAATGGCCGGCCAATATATATAGAAAGAGGGAGGTGATGGTAGGAGCAAGGAGGGGGTGACCATAAAAGAATGAAACTTATCTTGATCATTAAAGAAAAACAATGAGTCATTAAGATACAATGAATCTAATAACCTAGTCACCATAAGCATTAATTGAACCATTAATGCAACCATGAGTCACTAAACACCTCACCACTTCTAGAACCTTCTAGAAGAATCCACACTCATCTCAAGAAAAGACAAATCCGTCTTTAACCGAATGTTAAAAGACGACTGATAGAAAACTGGAAACTGGCAACTTCCAAAAGTGATCCTGAAACGACTTTCAGGATAACCCCGAAACTGTATAAATATACCCGCATTTGTATTACGACCGAATACAAATGCAACTGAGACAAAGATATTATACCTACTCAATATAATACTCGGATCCGGCTTAAACCAAAGCCGACCAGTATCATCTGCCCGAAAAATAACACGTGCGTAAACGCACGTGCATTTTCCGAACCCTGCCATAAAACCATACGGCCTCTACAACGTTTCGCCCGAACTTGGGAAACTGTCTGTGGGGAACTCTAATGACTCGTCAGTACCCTGGCAGTGGGTTTAACCACAAACCGTCAGCGGCACTAGCAATGCGTAACGACTGCCCATGGACTGACCTCAAGGGAGGCTGATGAGCGAACTCTTCCAGAAACCCTACTGAGCCTAACAGTGACAATGTATATACAGTCCGGTCCGTTCGTCTATGAGTATCGCATATCTGCCTACGGGGCTAGTAACGTCAGACCCCCAATAGCAGTATAAGTCGTGTCGGAGTGAAGCCCAATAACACCCTGAGATACTACTGGAGTACCTACCAGTAAATCTCCTGCCACGGCCGTGGGCTTTGTGTAATGGCTCTCCTAGACACAACACGATCTCGCCCCCAATACCGGGAGAGACGAATCCCCTGCCGATCCGCTCACGTGCCTCCATATGGCTCGGGACTGTACCCAAAAGCTACCTGTTTGCACGACTCCTTTGAGCCGTGGTAGGGTAGAAATCAAAGCACAGTGGGAACTCACACGAGACAAATGACGACCTCAGGTCGATGAACTAACCTGTATACATGTCACCAGGGAACTGCTATCTGACGATAGATATAGTACTAACTAGCAGATTCCCGGCGAGTCCTGTCCGGTGTACTCATAACCCAATGAGCACCTGTATACATCTTAGGTGATCCAACTGACACCAGTGGCTTGTGAGACCGGCCACCGCCCTTCGTCGGGGTCTCGACTGTACACACTAGTCTACTCCGGAGTATCGATGCCCTGTCTCGAAACTCCCATGACTAGGGACCACAATTAAGGATATGCATATAAACTACCCAACTCTCACGTATATGATCGCCATCATACTGTTGGTAGTAAAGCAAGATCCTAAGGGCTCTATCAAAGTGTAACATGTAATCAGTCACATGAACATGTACACGACTGATAAAGGCAAACCAGATAGCATACTATCATTTCGAGTAAGACTGTCATACCGGTATAGGTCCTCCGCAATCATTGCAATCACGTACCTGCGATCCAATAATTGACTATGAGGTCACTATCTCCAACAATGTTTAGGGTTTTTAATTCATTAAGTCTAAGATCTAGTTGTTCCTAACTAGTTTACTTATATGTCAAACTCTAGTCAAATAAGGCCAAAATTGAATACAATTATTTTTATAATTAATTCAAAAATTTTCAATTTTTATGGGTTTTCAAATAAGTATGCAAATGCAAAAATATGTACAAATGAATGCGAAGGAAGAAGACGTACCGAGCATACCCCCAAACTTGAAATTGACAGTGTCCTCACTGTCATGCTAAACCAAGAGGGTCAAAATACCGGCACTTCCCTGTTTATTTATTTATAATTTTTTTTTATTGTTAAGGAAAACAAAAAAAATATATACAGAAAGGTCCTCCCCCAAACTTCATTTAAACTATGTTAGACATTACTGCCAAACCTTGTATAGACCAAACGTTAACACCAACCAGTTGAAAAATTTATCAGTAAAGAGTATTGGTTGGTGGAAGAATAAGTTGTGGCGGTCCAAAAAGAATTGGGGAAGATAGAAGTGGTGGTATGGAAGGTGTGGAAGCGAATATACATGAGGTGGTGATGCATCAAAACGAGAATGTGAATGATCAGCAATCAATGGAATGTTGGCATTCTCGTATCTTCTTAAAAGAAATGGGGGTGGTTCAACTTCTGAAGGAGGAGGTTGACTAACCACAATACCCCCAAAATGTTCCTGTGGGTCCTCTATTGACTTGGCATCATCCATCAATTTAATATGATATTCAATTATAAGGGAACTGATCTCCTCGATGTCCGCCATAGTCCAACCGAAAACTTGCCGCCTATCTTATAAGACTTTTAAAATAGCGTTCTCTTGCTCGAAGGCTAGAGAGGCTGATATTATAATGGGAAAAGTCTCATTCTCACCTATGTAAGCATATTTAAGGTGAGGCGGTAAGGACATGAGTTCGAGTTTCAGAGGCAAAAGAATCATTGCGGAATCTAACTCGAACTCAAAGGACTCCAACACAGGTTCGAAATCACTGCAAACAACCGATTCGGATGGCTCAACTAACTCATCCACAAATTCAAAAGACTCATATTCGGGCTGTGAGTCGTCATCATCCGAAAAAGTGAAACATTCATAATCAATATCGGTTGTGTCAACGGTGGTAGGCTCAAGGAGGGACGCACTAGTGACGTCAAAACTGTTTTCATCAAATAGAAATCTTTCAAGCTCGCAGTCCTCCTGCGTGATTTCGTGAACAGAGCAAACTTCTCGTATACTAGTTTTAGGCACGGGGGGCAGACTTCCCATCTTATAAATATTGAACTCACTAGACATTTTCCCAAAGGATAGAGTCATGGAGCCATTGCGACAATTTATTACAACATTGGAAGTGGCCAAAAATGGTCGACCGAGGATCACCGGAATTTGGTTTCTTGGGTTAGCAACAGGTTGTGTATCCATAACAATAAAATCAACGGGGAATATGAACTCCCCAACTTTGTTCAACACATCCTCTAGCTGACCCCTTGGATGGGTGATTGATCGATCAGCCATTTGGAGAGTACAACGAGTGGGTTTCAACCCCCTAATTGTTCGTACACGGAGTAGGGAATCAGGTTAACACTAGACCCAAGATCTAAAAGTGCTCGATTAATTTTCTTATCCCCAATTGTGATTGAAATCGTAGGACAGCTGGGGTCCTTCCGTTTTTGGGGTAAGGTTTGATGGTGGTTAATAGCATTGCTCACTGCACTAGCCACTAGCACTTTCTTGGGTACTTGAGATGCCTTTCTCTTCGAGGTGCATAAGCCTTTTAAGATTTTCGCGTATGAAGGGACTTGTTGGATTGCATCCAAGAGAGGTATATTTATGCTAACCTGCTTAAATATCTCCACAATCTTCTCCACTTATGCATTTAGTTTATTAGGACTCAACCTGTTTGGGAATGGAGCATTTTGAAAATTCGTTGAGTCAAATGTCTGTGGAGTAGAATGTGGAGTAGGAACGGATCCCGGTGTAGATGTGTTCATGTTGTGAGAAATGGGTCCATTCGAAGAAGTAGAGCCGTGTGAAGGGTGGAGAATAGGCTCTAAAGAAAAAGGTGAAGAAGAAAGTGAAGAAAATGAAGAAGGGGAAGATGACGACGGAGAAAAAGAAGAAGAAGAAGAAGAACCACCGGCGGGGATGTCGTCACTAGTACCCATATTATTTTGCAACACTCTTCCGGATCTCAACGTGGTCACCGCATTTACATTGTGATTGGGATATGCGTTTTGTGTGTGACCGGGATTTGGCAATGGTTGAGATGGAAGCTTTCCCTTTTCTCTCTCGCTCAACGCAGCAGTTAATTGTGCAATTTGTGCCTCAATAGATTTGATACTTTGATCGTATGAAGCATTGTTAGTCATCAAAGATTGAACATAATTTTGAAATCTTGCTGCGGATTCTGTAGATTGCTTGAGAAATGCATCTAAACTTTTTTCGAGCGAGATAACCTTATCATCATTTGGTTGAACCAAATTGTTCGTTTGATTTGTATAAGGTTGTTGTTGGAAAGGTTGCTGGTTTTGAGTTTGTGAAGGTGCTTGTTGTTGTTGTGGAGGAGGAGGTCTTTAAAAATTGTTATTTCCTTGGACTTGTTGATTTTGGTTCCAAGCGAAATTTGGGTGACTCCTCCACCCCGAATTGTATGTCGAAGAGTACGGATCGTTTCTTTGTCGTTGCTGAAATGCAGCATTGACTTGATCTTGTCCTTGAATAGGTGCATTATACGGACACTCTTCGGTTAGATGCGATGGATTCGAACAACAAGCACAAACAGTTCGTGTGGGTAAAGCAGGGGCAGGAGAAGACGATGAAATTTTGGTCTCAATGGCTTCTAGCTTTTTCATAAGTGCGGCTATCTCGGCCTTCATAGCAATCGACATATCTACTTGATGTATGCCTGCCCTAGATTGACCAACAAACGAAGATGATGTGGTCTTGGTACTCTCCCACTGAATTGTTTGCTCACTAAGATCCTCAAGAAACTGCCACGCTTCGTCGCTAGACTTGGAGAGAAAATGACCTTGACATATGGTTTCTAGCAACTGCTTCGTTGCGGAGTTCAATCCCTCGTATAATGTTTGGGAAAGTTGCCAACTTTCGATCCCATGATGAGGGCATTGAACAAGTAGGTCTTTAAATCTCTCGAAGCACTTCCAAAATGGTTCGGAAGGAAGCTGTGAAAATTGTATAATCTCGTTGCGGATTCTAGCAGTTTTGTGATGAGGATAGAACTTTTTCAGAAAAGCTCTCATAAACTCGTCCCAATTTCTAATGGAATGTGATGCGGTGCTGTATAGCCACTTCTCGGCTAGGTCACATAAGGTAAAAGGAATGACCCTTAGCCTTATAGCGTCATCACTTAATTGGGTCGTTTTCATCATAGCGCAAACGTTTTGGAATTTATTGATAAAGATATATGCATCTTCGGATTCCAAACCATGAAATTTTGGCAGCATATTGATGAAATGTGGTTTTATTTCAAAGTTGTCCCCATTTGCCGGTGGGGGTGAAAGACATGTAGGTAAAGAAGTGCGGACGGGGTAGAAGAGATCCTGGAGCGCAACTCGTGCGGGCACTGATTGAACTATTTTCTGACGTGTATATGTAAAAAGTATCGACAATCAAAAAATTATATTGACCGCAATCAAACTACGGTGTCGGATGTAGTTTGTAGTGAGTGCGGATCGTCCACAGGGATTGCACGATTCGTTTGTATTAATACGTTTGAAATGAAATGTTAAGCAACAATAAACGAAAACATGATTCAAGAATGATTTGTATTCGAGTGTCACTATTCTTTATTCAAGAATCAAGAAACTATAAACAATCAAGAATCAGTGTTTTGATAATATTTCCAATCAACAATCAAGAATATAAGAGAGGCTCGTAGGAATCGATCGGGTCGATAGACGTGATGTAATCTAAAGATATCGCGTTCTTGTCCTTCGAAGAATTGATACTAGATTGATGATGATCGACGAGAGTTGGGGCTTCCTCGTGAAACTAGTGTTTCATCTCATAACCCTTGTTCTTTCATCGATATCATTCCTTTTCTAGCCTCTACCAAATTCAAGAAACGATCCAAACTCCCCAATTTCGAACGATGTCAATCAAGAAAGCATCGAAACAAAATGGGTCGTCGTTTCTTGAACTTGCTAGGGTTTACAAGACTCGTAGGACTCAAGAATCGATTAAAGCTATGCTACATCATCATTCTATTTACCGTCTTGACTCCTCGACGAGCGGAGTTTTATTCACACATCACCACACAGACAATATTAAAGATTTGTAAAGATAACATGATGCGGAATTTAAAGAAAACAAGATAAAAGAAATATCACCTTTATTTATCTCAACAATTTTGATTACATTTGCTTCAAGAACTACAAGAAGAAGAATCTAGATTGTTGATCGGGCGTCGCTCGACTTCGTGAGTCGTGGATCGGCTTCGGATCGCTTGCTCTGTTGAAGATCGGCTTCGCTCCAAAAGGTTGAAGGGTTTCTTGCCTAAAGGGTACTCGGGATTCTTGATGTTGGCTTGGATTAGGGTTAGGGTTTCCTACAAGCTCTCTCACTAAACTTGAGGAAGAGGGGATGAAGAAAGAGATAGATTGGGGATAGATTCACTAATTGGATGAATAATTCCCAAGGTTGAATAATTTTGGATCATGGGCCTAGGGTCTTATTTATAGAGCTCCCAAACCCTAGGTCTAGGATTGAATTGGAACTTTCCCTCCCAAAGTTTGTTGAAAGAGTTTGTTAGGAACTAGCTTAGGGTTTAAGCTAGGGTTTAGGGAAAGTTCTAGAATGATTAGGCTAGTTTAGTGAAACTCAAGGTGTTTGCTGATCTGGTAGAAGTATCTGGAGTCTTCTGGAAAATGTCATGCATTTTTGAGCTGTAGCCACTGAGAGAAACAACTTGGGCCAAAATTTAAGAGATGAAGTCACCAAGCCGCCGAGGAACCGCGGCCTAAGCCGTCTATGGCCGCGGTTCCGCGGCCAAGTTGGGGCCTTGGTCTGAGTGGCTTCTTCTGTGGGCTTTTACTGCTGTTTGGGATTTTCTATGATGTTTTGATTTGTATTTTCCTTTCTGTGTTGATACCAGATTTGAGTTTAGTGAGTTGACGTATCCTTTGAGCGGTGTAATGATCGAGCAAGCTTCTCTTTTCCTGCACAGACTTCGAAACACGGGTTGCAAGATATAGAAAATATGCCATGTAATGAAATGAAGTCAATTTCCCTAGAAATGCCAGTTTTAAGGTCTAGTACATGTAATCTGATAATCTGTGATAGATTTGCTAATATGTAGAATACTGATGCCGAACACTTCTATATGTATGCAGATGATAGGGAAATTGCCGGTTAAAATATGCAATATTTTCGACTGATCAAATACCCCCAAACTTAATTTCGATCGTCTCGAGCGAATGTTTTATTAAAAAGAGAAGGAGAAAATAAAGAAAGAGAAAAACTAACTAGCACACTTTCGTAGGCAACACGATTGCACTGAGCACGTGCAACAAGCCTTTAAACCTCTAGGTGTCCCTAGTAGGAGGAGTGTTGTCTCCTGAGGGTTTTCAGCGGATTGCACCCACAAAATCTAATAATAAAAGTAAGATCATGAATATTACATTTAAAGACAAGAATTGTAAAAGAAAAGCCTTGAAAATTAGGGTTTCCAACTAAGCTAGCTTTTCGGTTGTCATGAGCCCTATCTTAATGGTCATGAAAAGATGTCAGAAATCACGTCCTCCCTCAATAAAACATCGTCTTATTCTTCATTCCTATCTTTATTCCAAACATCGATCATATCACCCTGCGTGTGTGTAAAGACATCCCTACACCCGGAAAATTCAATTCAAGCTATCATACTCTTGCCCATCAACCTCAGTACTTTTGACAAACGAGATTGCTCACACACTTTCATGCGACCGTTAATACTTCTTGAGGTACTAACCGACCGATTACTCATGTGCTTGCATGCTTGGTGTATTTTCCTTATCTTGCACCACCTCAGGCATAGCAGTGACTCCCAGACCAGTTGGCCTTAGGGCACTAGGTGAAGAAGCACCCTTGCTATATATTTTTTTTTAATACCCTTGGTGATAACAAAACCAGTGTCCATTTTTCTCACCATATTTTTTTTTTCATACTTTTGGCTTTAAGACAAGAGCATTTCAAGGTATCCTCTACTATCCCAGGCTTCAAGGCGTGTGTAAGTGCGAATAGCAGGGTAGCAACGTTCAAAATGTTTGGCTTCCAGAATAGAAACTATTTTTCAGACTTATTTTTATCCTCAGATTAGTGACGTCTTTCATCTTACTAACCCTTGGGACAACGGCTCATAACTACTTATTACTAGTTCATATAAGAAAACTTCTAATTTTCTTGGTTTTCTTAAATTTTTCTAATCTCATGGATGTAATTGTTCACTATCTAAACTTTCATTATCTTATTTATGTACAAAAAATATTTTTATCTTTTTGAAATTTTTTAAATTTTTGAAATTTTTTAAATTTTTATGGTTTTCAAAAAAAAAATGTTTTGTGCTTATGCAAATGTATGATGCAAATGATGCGAAAATAAGCACAAACCTCCCCCAAACTTGTTTTCAACATTGTCCTCACTGTTTCCATCTGCTAAATCTCGAAAAACCTGTAAGCTTGGGAGGAATTTATTAGTGGGGGCAAAATATTTAAGTGAAGAACCTCCCCCAAACTTATTTTTGGCTCAAAATTTTGTAAAAATTTTCTTTTTCAAGAGCCCGATTATACCCCCCCAAACTTGAGTTATGCAATGTTAATCTTTGAAAATCATATGAGGGGGTCAAAACTCATTGGTCGATGCCAAGCTTTGCAAAGACCGAAAGTTAACACCAACCATTCGAAAATTTTATCAATGCAATGCTCGGGTTGGTGGAAGAAGAAGTGGGGAAAAGGTAAGTGGTGGAATAGAATGTGTGTGCGTCTCATATTGGAGAGACGATGCAGTGAATGTGATGGATTACTCGCATTCTTTTTACATTTCAGAAGAAGGGGTGGAGGTTCAATTCCATTGATTTGGACATGATTCGTCTCAACACCCGTGCTTTTTAGAAATGCGAGTTCATCAGCGAAGATCTCCTCAAAAGTTTCATCTATACCCCGAAGAATAATGTCATCACAAGGTGCGGGGTGATCTTCAGACTCTAAAAGCAGTTCATAATCAGTGTTAGTTGTTGACCCGGACATCTTGATGGAAGAGTCCGTATGTGTATGATACATAGTTGGGTCAAACAATAACGTATGAAAAGAGTCAAGATCAGTATCAGGAGGATCATTAAATTCGCTGTTGTCGACATCCATTAAGTCGACAGAACATACCTGAGCAGTAGGTTCGGAGGGTACACTTCCTAACTTATAAATGTTCATCTCAATTGTCCTGTTCCCGAAGGATAAGGTCATAGAACCGTTACGACAATTGATGATAGCATTGGAAGTGGCCAAAAAGGGGCGACCTAAAATCACCGGAATTTGATTCCGTGAGTTCGCTACAGGCTGTGTATCAATTACAATAAAGTCTACAGGGAAGATAAATTCCCCGATTTTTATTAACACATCCTCTAGTTCACCCCTAGGTCTGGTGATTGATCGGTCAGCCATCTGTAGAGTGCATGGAGATGGTTTCAACTCTCCGATCCCTAACTGCTCATAAACTGAGAAAGGAAGCAGGTTAACACTTGCCCCAAGATCTAGTAGAGCACGGTTAATGTGTTTCTCCCCAATAGAGATGGAAATCGTAGGATATCCAGGATCCTTACGTTTCCTCAGTAATTGCTGGGGGAAAGCTGTGTCTACTGTTTTTGCCATGAATATCTTCTTGGGCATTTGTTTCTTCCTCTTTCTAGTGCAAAAATCTTTAAGAACTTTTGCGTATGCAGGGACTTGTTGGATAGCATCTAGAAGAGGGATATTGATGTTAACCTGTTTAAACATCTCAGTGATCTTCTCCATTTGTGGACTTGGTGTGTTAGCCCTTAACCGATTAGGGTAAGGTGCTTTAGCAATAAGTGCTGGGTCCATCATAGGAGAAGGAAGTGTGTGTGGAACCGATCCCATAATAGGAGTGGGAATCGTCCGTGGAGGGGTAAAAGAGGTGGGCTGTAATGGCGAGCCTTTTGGGAAATGGAGAATAGGCTCGGAAGAAGGTGGTAGGGTAGAAGAACTGGGGTCAGAAGTGTGTGTGTGTGGAAAGGTCTCAGCCGGGGTGTTGATATGATTTTCAGTATCATCAACTTCTTCCCCAACATGATTGTCAAGCACTCTTCCAGATCTCAACGTGGTGATTGCATTCACATGATGTGAATAACCAGGATTTGGTAAGGATTGAGCTGGAAGTTTCCCTTTCTCCCTTGCACTTATTTCGGCTTTTAATCGTGCAATTTCTTCTTCCATCGATTTAATGCTCTCGTTTTGGGACGCAGAGTTTTTCTCAATTTTATCGACAGAAGATTTCATTTCAGCCGAAACTTGCATGATATTTGTTAAGATCAAATTCATGTATTGTGCAAAAGAAGAGGATTCATCAGTTCCGGTCAACTGTAAAGGACTAGACAGTGCAGGTGTGTTGACCTGATTTTGAAAATTATGTGCTTGAAAGGGGTGCTGACTTAATTGAAGTTGTGGCTGCTGTTGTGGTGGAGGGACCCTTTGGAAATTGTTTTGGTTTGGAACCGTGTTTTGTGATTGTGATTGGTTCCAAGCAAAATTAGGGTGATTCCTCCAACCCTGATTATATGTGGAAGAAAAAGGATCGTTCCTAGGTCTTTGAAATGTGGCATTGGTATGCTCACGACCTTGAAACGGACATTCTTCCGTCAAGTGAGACGGATCAGAACAGCAGCCACAAACAGTTTTGGAAAGTGACATTTGATTAAGGGAGGCAGCTAAAAGTTTGTTTTCCATAGTCTCGAGTTTCTTTTGTATAGCTGAAATGTCAGCTCTAACTCCTATGGAAACATCTGATTGGTTATTGCCACTCCTAAATGATGGACTTTCCCACTGTAAAGACTTTTCAGCGAACTCTTCTAAATATCGCCAAGCTTCCCCATCATCCTTAGACATGAAGGTACCTTGACACATGTTTTCAAGGCTTTGTTTAGTGTTAGGGTTACTGCCCTCATATATGATTCGGCAAAGCTCCCATCTCGGGATGCCGTGATGAGGACATTGAACCAATAGATCCTTGAAACGTTCAAAGCATTTAGAAAATGGTTCAGCAGGGAGCTGGGCAAATTGATTTAGTTCGCTACGGATTCGAGCTGTCTTTTGTATTGGGTAAAATTTCTTAAGGAATGCAGTGACGAATTCTCCCCAATTCGTAATAGAATGTGCGGTAGTGTTATATAGCCACTTTTCGGCTATATTGCACAAGGTAAATGGGAGAAGTCGTAGACGCATCGCATCCACAGAAAGTTGTGACGTACCCATCATTGCGCATACGTTTTCAAATTTGGTAATGAAAACGTAAGCGTCCTCAGTCTCGAGTCCGTGGTATTTGGGTAAAAGATTGATATACTGGGGCTTAATCTCAAAGTTATCCCCATTGGCTGGTGGTGTGGATAAACAGGTCGAAAGAGGACCTCTAAGTGGATAGCATCTTTCCTGGAGAGAAATGTGGGGAGGATTCTGCGCACCAACGGACGGCGGCAGATTAGGGTTAAAGAAGTTTGATGGATTCGGGTCCATCGGTGTGGGTGTGGTAGTAGGTAAAGAAAAGGTAAACGGAGAATTATCGACTTCGGAGTCGATAAAGGGTACGCGGACTAAACGGGCACTAGAATCCCGTGTCCAGCCTATCTTGTACTAAAAAGGGTTATTACAAGTGGCAGCGTTGACTTATAATTAGGGGTAAAATGAATGCGGTGTTTGCTTTTGAAAAAGGGACGGATTTTGAAAAAAATGATGCGACAAACCAAATGCAGCAACACAAGCCTAGAATCTAGTGGTCACCTAGGTCCGGCACTAGACCGCTCCTAACTGCCAAAAGACAAGTCGCAGGATCAATCCTCCACTGCCTCTTTGTCTCCCTGTGGCCGGATAAGTGCCAGGTAAGTGGGAAGGTACTCCACTACGTAAGTAGTGGGCCTAATTAAAAACCACTAGCCTTAGACACACTCGCCTTAGGCACCACAAGAAAACGCGGATAAGCAATGAATTACCCACGGCCCTCTCTTGTCCTAATTGAGCGCGACAGTCCTTAGAGTCATCTCTAGATTTCTTTTAGTTAATGTGGGTCAATGCGGATGCAAGTTTGGTGGTTTTCGGGGCCTAGGAAGGGTAATGAAATCCCCACCTAATTTGGATTTGGCCGTGCCCCTTAGTATCCGTATTTAGAATGCAAAATAACCAAGAAAAACAAAATCACGCACAATTTTAATTTGCTTTTGCGGCGCAGCGATTATTTGCAAAGAATCCTGCAGCAAAGATTAGTTGGAGCTAAAAAGGGAGAAGGGAGAGAGCAAGAAAGTACCTGCACTGAAAATTTTTCAGAGATCCCTCAATGATGCCGCGTTTCAGCCGCAATGACCATGTATATGCCGTGCTTACGCGGTCCCACAGTGAGATCACTGTACAAGATTTCAACAGATGCTTGCTGTTGCTTCCCTATGTTCTCTGGTATTTTCAAAATATTTTTATCACAGCACAGAATGCTCCAGATCACCTTGCAATCAATCACAACACATGTGTAAGAGTTTGTACGAATTTTGATTTCAAGAAGTAACAATGGAATAATTCTTTCAATTCAAACTATAAAATGTAAACGAATTAGCGCGTAATCCCCGGCAACGGCGCCATTTTGATTGAACTATTTTCTGACGTGTATATGTAAAAAGTATCGACAATCAAAAAATTATATTGACCGCAATCAAACTACGGTGTCGGATGTAGTTTGTAGTGAGTGCGGATCGTCCACAGGGATTGCACGATTCGTTTGTATTAATACGTTTGAAATGAAATGTTAAGCAACAATAAACGAAAACATGATTCAAGAATGATTTGTATTCGAGTGTCACTATTCTTTATTCAAGAATCAAGAAACTATAAACAATCAAGAATCAGTGTTTTGATAATATTTCCAATCAACAATCAAGAATATAAGAGAGGCTCGTAGGAATCGATCGGGTCGATAGACGTGATGTAATCTAAAGATATCGCGTTCTTGTCCTTCGAAGAATTGATACTAGATTGATGATGATCGACGAGAGTTGGGGATTCCTCATGAAACTAGTGTTTCATCTCATAACCCTTGTTCTTTCATCGATATCATTCCTTTTCTAGCCTCTACCAAATTCAAGAAACGATCCAAACTCCCCAATTTCGAACGATGTCAATCAAGAAAGCATCGAAACAAAATGGGTCGTCGTTTCTTGAACTTGCTAGGGTTTACAAGACTCGTAGGACTCAAGAATCGATTAAAGCTATGTTACATCATCATTCTATTTACCGTCTCGATTCCTCGACGAGCGGAGTTTTATTAACACATCACCACACAGACAATATTAAAGATTTGTAAAGATAACATGATGCGGAATTTAAAGAAAACAAGATAAAAGAAACATCACCTTTATTTATCTCAACAATTTTGATTACATTTGCTTCAAGAACTACAAGAAGAAGAATCTAGATTGTTGATCGGGCGTCGCTCGGCTTCGTGAGTCGTGGATCGGCTTCGGATCGCTTGCTCTGTTGAAGATCGGCTTCGCTCCAAAAGGTTGAAGGGTTTCTTGCCTAAAGGGTACTCGGGATTCTTGATGTTGGCTTGGATTAGGGTTAGGGTTTCCTACAAGCTCTCTCACTAAACTTGAGGAAGAGGGGATGAAGAAAGAGATAGATTGGGGATAGATTCACTAATTGGATGAATAATTCCCAAGGTTGAATAATTTTGGATCATGAGCCTAGGGTCTTATTTATAGAGCTCCCAAACCCTAGGTCTAGGTTTGAATTGGAACTTTCCCTCCCAAAGTTTGTTGAAAGAGTTTGTTAGGAACTAGCTTAGGGTTTAAGCTAGGGTTTAGGGAAAGTTCTAGAATGATTAGGCTAGTTTAGTGAAACTCAAAGTGTTTGCTAATCTGGTAGAAGTATCTGGAGTCTTCTGGAAAATGTCATGCATTTTTGAGCTGTAGCCACTGAGAGAAACAACTTGGGCCAAAATTTAAGAGATGAAGTCACCAAGCCGCCGCGGAACCGCGGCCCAAGCCGCCGCGGAACCGCGGCCTAAGCCGTCTCTGGCCGCGGTTCCGCGGCCAAGTTGGGGCCTTGGTCTGAGTGGCTTCTTCTGTGGGCTTTTACTGCTGTTTGGGATTTTCTATGATGTTTTGATTTGTATTTTCCTTTCTGTGTTGATACCAGATTTGAGTTTAGTGAGTTGACGTATCCTTTGAGCGGTGTAATGATCGAGCAAGCTTCTCTTTTCCTGCACAGACTTCGAAACACGGGTTGCAAGATATAGAAAATATGCCATGTAATGAAATGAAGTCAATTTCCCTAGAAATGCCGGTTTTAAGGTCTAGTACATGTAATCTGATAATCTGTGATAGATTTGCTAATATGTAGAATACTGATGCCGAACACTTCTATATGTATGCAGATGATAGGGAAATTGCCGGTTAAAATATGCAATATTTTCGACTGATCAGGCGCTACAACAGGCGGAAGATTCGGGTTATTCGCACCTAACGGAGGTGGAATCATTCCCGTCGGTAAGGTATTGTTGGGGTTGAATCCCGACATGCCTTCGGTGAAAGAATTTGAAGTTGAGGGTAAGAGAGTGGACGGAGTGTCGACTTTAGTGTCGAAAGGTTCGTCGGTCGGTACCAACGAAACACGGACTAATCGGGCGTCAGTATCCCTAGTCCAAAGTGACATACACTAAAGGGTAGTGCAGTCAGAAAAAAGAAAAAAAACAGAATGTGGAGGTAAGATAACGTCAGTGAGGGAAAGTGGTGGAAGTGAGTTGCAAGTTTTCTTAGCGGCAAGTTGCAAGTTTTGAAGAGATTTTTCTTTTTTTTTTATGTGAGAGTTTTGCAAAAAGGTTTTTGGAAAGGGACTCGTGACACAAATCAACCACACATGCACAATCAGGCCTAGATCTAGGGTCACCTAGGTCTGTTAGACAGCTCCTAACTAGGGCTAGAAATAGGACCTCAAACCGCCTCTTCACGGACAAGTACGGCCAGGTAAGTGGGAAGGAACCACCACTACAGTGGGCCTAATTAATAACCACTAGCCTAGACACCGCAATGTCAGTTAGGATAAACGGTCGATGCCTATACTAGTCCTTTTTCTATTGAGCTCGATGTCCTTAGGTCTGAGTCTAATATTTTTTTAATTAATTGTGGTCGATGCAAAAATGCTTTAAGGTGATTTCTGGGGTCCTGGGAAGGGTAATGAAATCCCCACCCAATCTGAGTTTGGTCAATTAGCCCCTTAAAGTCCGATTAAATTATGCAAAACAATAAAATTCACTTGCAAGCAATTTTTAGCGCGGCGCAAAGAAACCTGCAGAAAATCTGTTATTTAGAAGGGGAGAGAAGATTTTTAGCACAAAGAATTCCTGCAGAAAGTTTTTACAGAGAGATATATGGGAGGTTGCAGAGGGGAGAAGGAGAAAGCAAACCTTGCAAAATTGATGTGCTGACGTGGCAGGCAGAGCGCGGAACCGCGGCCGGAGACCCTATTATGCGGCGGAAATGCGGCTTCTCATTGGGTTCAGCCTCTGAAAAAGTTTGTGCAGCTCCTGTTCACCAATTCTACTCTGTTCTGATGTTCCCTTTTCTGTTTTGACCTTATGTAAATTTCCAGATTCGCAATCCTTCGCTGTTCCTGCAAGATTCAAACCCTAAAACCCTTCAAACAGATAAAAATCGATAAAATGTTTTCGTATTTTTTATTTTCAGATTTTTATAATTTTTAAAATTTATATCAACCCGAAAGTACACAAAAAGAAATATTACGCCATCTCCGGCAACGGCGCCATTTGATTAATCCAAAAATTTGTATTTACCGCAATCAGAAACGGCGTCGCTTTGCAGCTAGCCGGTGAGTACGGGTCGATCCACAGAGATGGGTAGTTTCCTTAATGTGTCTTTACGAGTTGATTCCAAATGTTGTTTTGGTTGGTTTATTAAATCTATAAAAACCTAGATCTTTCACTAAACTAAATTAATCTAATTTGAAGTCTTGTTAGGGTTAGGTTTAGGGGAAGTTTGGAGATTAAAGGTTTCCTCACCGCTTTCATTGCCCTATTTTTGATCTATTAGATGTTACGGTAATTATCAATAAAGTGGATTGGAATCTTTTGGGAAGATGTTTCTTCCTCTAGATTCGTGTCCTTCCTTTATCGATAATTACCCTAACCTCCATGGAAAACACGCGCAACCGGGCCTTTATACTACGGTTCATCGTTACCTCGAGGGGTAGGATGCCGTAGGGAGCGGTTGTGCGTGCATGCATGGAGTTCTAACTCTTAGGTGTGGATGGCATGAAAGGGGTGAGAGATCTCATCTCTCAAACCTTTCCCTAAGGCTAACCCTAACAAGCGAGGAGATTACTCACTCATTAGGGGATGAAAAGACATACTAATTAAAAGAATTAAAACAAAGAAATAAAATTTACTTACTAGTTTGATGGCTCCCTCCAAACAATATAGAACAGATCTAAATAAACTCCCAACAATTCTGAATTTTATTGATTGAAAAGAGGCATCCCGTTTTACAATTTTCGATTACAATTTATAGGTAAACGGGAAAATTTAGGGTTACAGACTCTCGCAGATGTGCAATTACATATTTGCCCTCGAAAAATCCCAACACCCGCACCGACGCACCGACACAAGAAGTCGGCGCCGACACGGGCATTAAATGGCCGTGGAACCGCGGCAATTGGGCGCTTGGGCCGCGGTTCCGCGGCCCTTTGGTGACCTTAGCTCACCAAATTTCTGGGCTTCCTTATTTACTTCTTGGGCTTTCTATTTCCATAGTTATTTTCTCTGTTGGGCTTCTAATTCTTCTCCAGATGTTTCAGTGAAAACTTGTAGCGATCTTTTAACCGTTTGTCTTGACATTTTGGACCTTGCACTGTTCTTCGTCTCGGCTTGAGTAAGATCCGTCTGCTTGTTGGTCAAAAGTCCCTTTTTCTGTCGTTTTGTGTCTTTTTCACTATATTTGCTCCAGAAACCTGTATCCTGTAATATGCAACAAACGTACGTCAAGAGTACCTGTTTATTTATAAAACGGATAAGAATAGAGGAATGAAGAATGCAATATTATGGTCTGAACAAGTCCCTTCCTTCCACTTATGCCTAGTTTATCCAGAACTTCAACTTGCAAGGAAAAGAGGTTGAACTTCCGGAGCTCCTCAACATGTTGAGGAGTGCAGAGGGCACCCTACAGAAATGTAGGGAAACATCCACTTTGTTTGTAGGAGGATCTTCCTCTTCTAAGTCCAAGGTGAAAGCCATGGGAAAGAAGAAGAAAGCCCCCGCCAAACCAAGGGGCAGTGTTAGTAAAGTGGATACGAAGGGAAAGACAAAGGCAACAAAGGTAGCGGGAAAGCTTGTGGGAAAGGAAGAATGCTTTTACCGTCACAAGAGTGGACACTGGAAAAAGGATTGCAGGGCTTGGAAGGCCAGAAACCAGGATCTGAAGCAAGTTGCGGCTTCAGCTTCAGGTGTGTATGTTATTGAAAACTGTCTATCAATAAACTTTACATCCTGGGTATTGGATACCGGATCAGGATCTCATATCTGTAATTCTTTGCAGGCATTGAGAAGGCGTAGGGTTTTGAAGGCAGGTGATATGACCCTCAGAGTTGCAAACGGAGCTGGCATGGATGCTGAGTCCGTGGGGGACGATCATCTGGGAATGTCAGATGGACATGTTTTGGTTTTGCGTGATTGTTATTTTGTACCCAATGCAACCTGTAATATCATATCTGTATCTTTATTATCTAAAGAAGGTTATGAATTTGCATTTGTAAGTAATGTTGTGAACATTCACCTTAATCAAGTTTTGATTGGGTCGGGTACATTAAACAATGGTATATACGTATTAAACCAACCACATATTTTCAATGTCCAGAATACACACAAAAGAAAGTCTCCGGAAACAAATCGGGCTTTCTTATGGCATTGTAGACACATCAATGAGAGAAGGTTAACGAAGTTACATACAGAAGGATATTTGGATCCGTTCGAATATCAATCATGTTGGATATAGTGCCCTCAGAGTCAATTATTGGATCACAGGCACGTGATTGCAATGATTGAGGGAGGACCTATGACGGTAGGACAGTCTTACTCAAGATGATAGTATGCTATCTGGTTTATCTTTATCATCGTGTACTGCTTTAGGTGACCTTACGAGTCGCTATTACACGTTGATAGAGCCCCTAGGATTCTTGCTTGACTACCAGCAGTATGAGGGCGATCATATACGTGGGAGCTGGTAGTCTATAAGCACATCCTTAAAAGGTCCCTAGTCGTGGGAGTTTCGAGACAGGGCATCGATACTCCGGAGTAGACTAGTGTATACAGTCGAGACCCCGACGAGGGGCGGTGGCCGGTCTCACAAGACACTGGTGTCAGTTAGTTCACCTAAGATGTATACATGTGCTCATTGGGTTATGAGTACACCGGACAGGACTCGCCGGGAACCTGCTAGTTGGTATTATACCTGACGTCAGATAGCAGTTCCCTGGTGACATGTGTACAGGTTAGTTCATCTACCTGAGATCGTCATTTGTCTCATGTGAGTTCCCACTGTGCTTTGATCACTACCCTACCACGCTCAAAGGAGACGTGCAAACAGGTTTTAGTTGGGTACAGTCTCGAGCCACATGGAGGCAGTGAGCGGATCTGCAGGGGTTCGTCTCTCCCGGTATTGGGGGTGAGGTCGCGCTGTGTCTAGGAGAGCCAGAACATGAAAAGTCCTTGGCCAAGGCAGGAGATTTACTAGTAGGTATTCCAATAGTATCTCAGGGTGTTCTGGGCTACACTCCGACACGACTTGTACCGCATTTGGGGGTCTGACTTTTACCAACCCCCTAGGCCCGCCATGCGATGCTCATAGACGAACGGACCAGACTGTACGGATATTGTCACTGACAGCCTCAGTAGGGTGTCAGGATGAGTTCGCTCATCGACGTCCCTTTTGGTCAATAGCTGGTGGCCCGTCACGTATGGCTAATATCTCTGACGTGCTAGTGGTTAAATCCACAGCCATAGTATTGACGAGTCTTTAGAGTCCACCACACACAGTTACTCAGGTTTCGGGCGAAACGCTGTAGAGGCCGTATGGAGTATGGCAGGGTTCGATCAGATACGTGCGGTATTGCACGGATCGTGATCGAACGGTTTTTACTAGCCGGCTTTGGCTTAAGCCGGATCCTAGTATTTGACAGTGTAGTTTTGTCTCTTTGCATTTGTGTTCAGTGGGAATACAAATGCGGGCATGTATATGCAGTCACGGGGTTTTCCTGTAATTTATTACGGGATCAGTTTTCTGTAGTTGCCAGTTTGCATTCCATTCCGGCCAGTTTTCCTTTGTTCCTTCCCGGCCGGACTTTTCCGATGGAGGGGGTAATTTGCATTTGTGCAAATTACATTTTATGGAGGGTTTATTTGTGAAATGGGAGATTATGAGAGCATCTTTTTATTCCATTCTTTTCTTTCATCATTTCTTGCTTTAATGAGAAAGGATTTGTTGATTAGGAGTTGATGTGAGGTTTGCTTTGGATGTGGTCACCCTCTACTTTTCCTACCATCACCTCCCTTCATGTTTTGTTGATTCCTCCACCATTTGATTGGAGGGGGCCGGCCACAATTTTGAGAGAGAGATGGGAGTTCATTTTTGATGTGGAGAAAAGTGTTCATCTCATTTTGTATCAAAGTTCCCAAGCTCCATTTCTCATTGCTCTTTTTGATTCTCCACCTCCATCCTCCATGGCAACTAAACCCCAAAGAGACATAGACTCTACACTTGCCTACAACACTTCTTGGATGCGTCGGCTAGCCAACTTCGCGCCCGAGTTGCCTCAGTCCAGAGGTGGGAGCCCGTATACGAACCCGGCTATGTAGTGCCCGATTCGACGAGGAGGTGACGGACGGAGATTCCGCGGGAGATCAGAGTGGAGACGAAGACCGAAGGACACGGATCGCTTGGTATACTTCTCTACTCTTATTTTAGTTTGCTAGTAGCTAGGTTAATGGCCCGATCCGGGATAAAAGTGCGCGGTGGTGCCGGTTTGCTAGTTTGCAAAGTTTTTGTTTCCGCGTTTCCGGCGTCGGATCGACGGCCGGGGCGCCGCCGCGGACTTACACTGGTATCAGAGCCACGCCATTAACCATGCCTAGCTTGCTCTAGTATGTTTAAAACCCGATCGAACAGAAATCGCAAAAACCGTATTTTCAGTGCACTGGTTTCTGTCGAATTTTTTTTAGCTCCAAAATTTTTTCAGGTTGTTGCAGAATACTGTGCATGGAAATCTAAGCAATTTGTGAAAATTTAGTCGTGAGATCTCACCATAACGCCGCGGAACCGCGGCCAAACCCATGCTTGGGCCGCGGTTCCGCCGCTCTTTTGACTGTTCAGCGTGCTAAATTTTTCCAGAGGGCTTTAGACTTGGAAATAGGGGTTTTGGGATATTATTTTTGGGCCCAGATTTTCTGTAAGTGCTACAGTACTGCTTGGGGCCCACTTCGGTAAATTTGTTCGATCGGATATTTTAAACATGCTAGTTCTCAGTATTTACATTATATCTGCGACCGTGAATGTCACTCGATCGGTAAATCCTGTCTAACTGCTATAGCCCGGTTAGACGGATTTGCGAACGTGACATTCACGTTGATGTTCTGTGATTGTACTGTGTTGTTGCGGATTGGTCGGGGGGATAGCCTGGATGCAATGTTAGTACAGTTTTGTTTTATATGTACATTTGATATTGCGGGGTGAGCGTCCGACATGTAGACTGCCGTCACTGCCTGTTTGTATTATTCTTTTGGGGCACGACCGGGTCGAGGTCGATGTACCCGTTGTATGTATATTTTACTTTCTGTACTAGGATTACCCCAAGGTGGGGTGCACGGATAGCCGGGTTCTAGAGGGCAACGAGCCCGCATCTCATGGCATTGAGACGGAAGGGGCTTTACTCTAGAATTGGCGAGCTATTCGCCGCACTCGTAGGGGGTATACGTTGACCCAGGAGGGGTGCCCAAGTTACCGGATTCCGTGAAGTGCTGGGTGGTTCATTCACGTTGCTGAAGGGGGCTGCCTCGCTTCAGGTTTTGGCGGGTAACTTGCCGCGCCCGTAGGGGTCTAGGATTTTCATTGCACAGGCTATCCACACGACCAGGGGAACGTCGGGTTTCAGTAGCGGCTCTATGAAACCCGGGGACCCCAGATATCTGTATTGTTCTGTGATGCTGCATTTTTATCACGCCTTGAGCCAAAATTATATATTTATATATATACTAGTAGATGTTGTATATGTTTTGCATCCGCGCTAGTCCAGTCCCCGCTCTGTCATTAGTTAAGTAACCTAGTGGGTGATGACTGGACCCAGTGGCGAATGCGGATGGCATATACGTACATCATTATTTTCGTTCTTTTGTGGTGTGATCATTTGATGGGACTGCGTTGATTCGGATCAATGCAAGTTAAACAAACCTATTCTAATGTTGTTGGAACACTTTTTCAAAAAGCTGTTATTGCAAGGGCGTTCTCTTTTGTTTTGCACAGTGGTATTCAGTTGGAATATCCTGCTCCTCAGTCGACGAGGTAAGGGCCGAGATCCCTTCACCGGGAGTGACCCCTTGGACAAAAGTTTGCGTCAGGGCAGTAACTTCACTATAGCTGTTTACTTTTGCTTTGCATCGTGGTATTCAGTTGGAATATCCTGCACCTCATTCTATGGGGAAAGAGCCGAGATCCCTTCACCGGGAGTGTCCTCTTTAGCAAAGGTTTTCGTCACTATATTTTTATAAAGCTATCAGTTCCTTCAACGATATCAAGTTTATTACGTTAACGGTTTTCGCCAGAAATCATTCATAGCCCTCCGTCATTTCAGAACGGTAGCACTTAGTATTCATGCTATGTATGTTGGCCTTCGTCAAGGCATAGTATATGGTAGCTATTTGTTACTTTTCTGCAGCATAGATAGATGCGTTGGTTTGGGACAGTCGTACTACTATTTTGGCCTTCGTCAAGGGTATGTACGGGTGTGTTCAAATTAACCTGGAAATGACGGGTATAACTTGACATGTGACTTATGATATGTTGGCCTTCGTCAAGGTCATAAGAGCATGTGGCAAAAATCCACATCGGGAGTTTATAAAGAAACTGAAACTTGCCAGATATGCGCATACCTTCTAGAGTGTAATAACGTGAGCGGATTCCGTCACGTTATCATGCGATGATAGTTGGATCCCGATTCCCACTGATGAGTTGGTTTACTCCTCGGGTGATCCCGGCTAATTCTTCTTTCAGGTTTAGGGAAGAATTTGACGTTACGGTGGGAGGTTTTCAGATTAGATAAAGTGATAACCATTCTGATCTAGGCTAGAGTGCACGCTGAGTGTTTCTTTTCTCTCTCTCTTTGGTAGCGACCATGACCCGACCCTAGACTATGACTCAGTGACTAAGTTGACCGAACCTTCTTAACACTGGCTTTTGGATTGTCAGAGTTGCAGACCTCATTGCTACTCCTACTTTTACCCTTTTCTCCAGGACACCCCGTATTACTACGAACGTCCACTTCCATTGGACAAAACCATCGTATGGTTATATACGAACTCGAAGGAATTCGAGGATGGTTTCTGGTTCTGGAGAAAACGAATAGGATTATTCAGTTGTCTTTTCCTTTTACCTTCTCTCTCAGATTGCGAGTACTCCTTGGTTTAGGAGATAGTACACCTATTACGCAAATTGGATAGTCTTCTTCCAAACCTTAGGCTGGTGCCGAACGGTGGGGAATGAAGAAAACCAATTAGCCTAAACGGTGTACAGAAGGTATTAAGTAAAGACAAAGAAAGGGATTAGTAAAAGGGCAAAGTAAATTGCGACTACTATTCACAACCAAACCAAGTATTTCTTCGCCAATCCTAAATCACCTTTGTATTTCTCCAGGACACTCCGTATCACTAAGAAGATCCCAAGTTTATTGGATAATCCATCGTATGGTTATATACGAACTCGAAAGGAACTTGTTCCAGTTCGGAGATGGATCCTGGTTCAGGAGAAATAGGAATAAGGTTCATTCGGTTGTCTTTTATCTTCACCTTCTCTCGCATTGCGAGTGCTCCTAGGATTAGGATAGTACACCCATTATGCTTATTGGATAGTCTTCTTCCAAACCATAGGCTGGTGCCGAACAGTAGGGAAGGAAGAAAACCATTTGGCCTAAAGGGGTGTACAGAAGGTAACGACTAAAGACATATAAAGGGATTTGGAGAGATGGCAAAGAATTATACGGTTACAGTTGTGAATCTGGATAATGGAAGAGGCATTACAAGGAATACCAGGATACCCCATCGAAACATTTCAATGTTTCAGCTTCACTGTGTACTGTTAATAGAAAACTGATTTCCCAATTAGACACTTGCACCAGGGTATGTATTTACCAGGTATGATTCTCACATCTGTATGGTTTTACAGATGATGAGTGGGAGTAAGTTATTGGGAATTATGTGATCATCCTCATTATATCGGGATTCGTTGTAATTGGTGATATTTGAGGAAGTCACCTAGGTTGTTTGCCGGACGGCAAATATTTGGTTTTGAATATCCGTTCTTGTGCACCAATTTCAAATTGATATATCTATACGTCTATTTTCATAGAGTGAGATATACCCTTTTGAGATTATGTCTATGACATTTACCTATATCAGTGGATGGTAAGGTAAGGAGCATTAAACAGCGGTGTAATTCTTCTTAACCATAAGTACAGTTTTCAACCTATGACACACAGTGAATGGGTTATTAGACTCAAGGGACTTATACAGAGTATTGTATGTTGTCCAGCGTCCATGAGGACAGAGGGGTTGGTTCTCGTACTATATTCGGTTTACTTATGACTTCTCTAGTTTTTAGACAGGTGTTTCGTAGAAACACAGGGTCCGAATTTTGAGAAGTTATAGGTATATGAATAAAGTAGAGAACCAGGTATTGCAAGTATCGGGATTCTTCAAGGTGATCGAAGATATAGATACTTGTATATGGTATTCAGTTGATAGTAATGATTAAGAGAACTTGCTTCTCTTTCAGGTTACTCATAATTGGAAGCACTCCTAAGTTGAGTAACGCTGATCGGCCTCTCTCCATTTACTTGACATGCACTGGAGACAGCTGCATGATTTGAATCTGGTTCAATTAAATCAGTGCCTCTGTTTCTATATTGGATATAGAATAGTTCATATCTTGACATTGTTAAGATACGGGGAGTTGTCCGGCCTATGCTTAAAACCAGACTCCGGATAACTCAAGGCACGTTTCTGTAATGGCTGTTTGTGGGTTGACCCGGGCTATGACGAGGGTTGACTTTCTACCATCTGGAAGATCAATAGTGATATTGTTCTTGACTCGCCACAGTTTTAATTAAAAATGGATTTTTTCAGAAAACAGTAGTGGGAGTATGGTAGAACTGGAAGTGATTCCAGAACCGCAAACGATTACTGAAGATTTGATAAGAACCTAAAGATTCAATCTGGTTTGACATTCCATTGGCCACTCCGCAGAAAAAGTGGGTAACCTCAGGCACTCGAGAGGTACTTCGGTATGCTCAAGGACGGTGGCAGGGAGGTTCTTGTTTACCCAGACTTGCCATTGCTGTTGTTCCAGACTGTGAGACCCGGCAGGAGGATGAGTATAGCGTCGTTCTAAACTATCTTTAGAAGTGCACGTCTATATGACTCTGCCAGAGGGTTGTCGTGGTCAGTAGGAGCAGCGGAAGCATGGTGGACAAGTGGCTTATGTCTATTTATAGACTAAAGCAGATATAGCGGAGATAGATCATCTATTTCTGATGTGACAGTCATAGGTTTGACTTCATCAGAATAGGGGATGGATCTGTTAAGAAGGTAGTAGGGTGTGATGTCCTGGTATTTTGATGACATACACAGAGTAGGAAGTGATATTCCTATACTACGATCGGTTATACTTTGGTCGTCACACAGTGGTTTCTCCACATAGGACTTGGATATTATATCAGACATTCTGGTTACTAGATCTATGGTTTTAGATCTAGATTTAGGTAGTTCCCCAATCTGGGTACTTAGACAGCATTCTATGAGTATTTAGAATGGACGACTCCTGGCACGGTAGTATACCTGTAGGTGATGGAGTCACCCTCTCTAAAGGTGTCTTACAGACTAAAGGGGAGAGGGATGTGCATGATTGGCAGATCATTTGCTTAGGCAATTGAGTCAATCATGAGATGTCAAGTACCACACCAGATGTTGTTTTTGCAGTAGATGCAATAAGTTGATATTGATCCAATCCTGGAGAAACAGTCGGAAGCAGTTTTAGAACATAAGTTGATGTTCTAGGGATATGATAACAGTATTCTCCTTCGGGAGACAGTTATCGTTCCAGGCTTCCAAGGTGACCTGGATGGCAGAGTAGCTGTCATAGTTATAGTTTTCCCTCTGACGAGGGACAGTATTTTGGACAGATGGTCCAGGTGGATACTGAGGGAAGGTATGGCGCAGCATACTGATTAAGTTCAGTTGACGATACAGTCTAAGAAGTTTGGATTTGGAGTTCATTTATGAGCTAGGTCCCATCAGATATCCAGACACATTCTAAGATAGGTATTGCTCATTTCGGGAGATGACTTTCGCCGCGAACTTGAGATAGAGAGAGACATAGAAAGGAACATCAGAGCAGATCCACTCACTGAGGCTATTCCTCGAACGCAATAGTTTCGCAAACGAGCTTTGTGAGACTGACTAGTAGAGGAGTTGGGTGTTCGGTATCACACGGGCTATGAGTATGCGACATCGTAATAATTAGCCTTGAATGAAAGCGGGAGATTGTTGGATATAGTGCCCTCAGAGTCAATTATTGGATCACAGGCACGTGATTGCAATGATTGAGGGAGGACCTATGACGGTAGGACAGTCTTACGCAAGATGATAGTATGCTATCTGGTTTATCATTATCATCGTGTACTGCTTTAGGTGACCTTACGAGTCGCTATTACACGTTGATAGAGCCCCTACGATTCTTGCTTGACTACCAGCAGTATGAGGGCGATCATATACGTGGGAGCTGGGGTCTATAAGCACATCCTTAAAAGGTCCCTAGTCGTGGGAGTTTCGAGACAGGGCATCGATACTCCGGAGTAGACTAGTGTATACAGTCGAGACCCCGACGAGGGGCGGTGGCCGGTCTCACAAGCCACTGGTGTCAGTTAGTTCACCTAAGATGTATACAGGTGCTCATTGGGTTATGAGTACACCAGACATGACTCGCCGGGAACCTGCTAGTTGGTATTATACCTGATGTCAGATAGCAGTTCCTTGGTGACATGTGTACAGGTTATTTCATCGACCTGAGATCGTCATTTGTCTCGTGTGAGTTCCCACTGTGCTTTGATCACTACCCTACCACGCTAAAAAAAGATGTGCAAACTGGTTTTAGTTGGGTACAGTCCCGAGCCACATGGAGGCAGTGAGCGGATCTGCAGGGGTTCGTCTCTCCCGGTATTGGGGGTGAGGTCGCGCTGTGTCTAGGAGAGCCAGAACATGAAAAGTCCTTGGCCAAGGCAGGAGATTTACTGGTAGGTATTCTAGTAGTATCTCAGGGTGTTCTAGGCTACACTCCGACACGACTTGTACCGCTTTTGGGGGTCTGACTTTTACCAACCCCCTAGGCCCGCCATGCGATGCTCATAGACGAACGGACCAGACTGTACGGATATTGTCACTGACAGCCTCAGTAGGGTGTCAGGATGAGTTCGCTCATCGACGTCCCTTTTGGTCAATAGCTGGTGGCCCCTCACGTATGGCTAATACCTCTGACATGCTAGTGGTTAAATCCACAGCCATAGTATTGACGAGTCTTTAGAGTCCACCACACACAGTTACTCAGGTTTCGGGCGAAACGCTGTAGAGGCCGTATGGAGATATGGCAGGGTTCGATCAGATACGTGCGGTATTACACGGATCGTGATCGAACGGTTTTTACTAGCCGGCTTTGGCTTAAGCCGGATCCTAGTATTTGACAGTGTAGTTTTGTCTCTTTGCATTTGTGCTCAGTGGGAATACAAATGCGGGCATGTATATGCAGTCGCGGGGTTTTCCTGTAATTTATTACGGGATCAGTTTTCTGTAGTTGCCAGTTTGCATTCCGTTCCGGCCAGTTTTCCTTTGTTCCTTCCCGGCCGGACTTTTCCGATGGAGGGGGTAATTTGCATTTGTGCAAATTACATTTTGTGGAGGGTTTATTTGTGAAATGGGAGATTATGAGAGCATCTTTTTATTCCATTCTTTTCTTTCATCATTTCTTGCTTTAATGAGAAAGGATTTGTTGATTAGGAGTTGATGTGAGGTTTGCTTTGGATGTGGTCACCCTCTACTTTTCCTACCATCACCTCCCTTCATGTTTTGTTGATTCCTCCACCATTTGATTGGAGGGGGCTGGCCACAATTTTGAGAGAGAGATGGGAGTTCATTTTTGATGTGGAGAAAAGTGTTCATCTCATTTTGTATCAAAGTTCCCAAGCTCCATTTCTCATTGCTCTTTTTGATTCTCCACCTCCATCCTCCATGGCAACTAAACCCCAAAGAGACATAGACTCTACACTTGCCTACAGCACTTCTTGGACGCGTCAACTGGCCAACTTTGCGCCCGAGTTGCCTCGGTCCAGAGGTGGGAGCCCGTATACGAACCCGGCTACGTGGTGCCCGATTCGACGAGGAGGTGACGGACGGAGATTCCGCGGGAGATCGGAGTGGAGACGAAGACCGAAGGACACGGATCGCTTGGTATACTTCTCTACTCTTATTTTAGTTTGCTAGTAGCTAGGTTAATGGCCCGATCCGGGATAAAAGTGCGCGTTGGTGCCGGTTTGCTAGTTTGCAAAGTTTTTGTTTCCGCGTTTCCGGCGTCGGATCGACGGCCAAGGCGCCGCCGCGGACTTACAAATCATATGCAACTTGTCAATCCTGTCTCAAAGGAAAGATGACAAAGACTCCGTTCACTGGACATGGAGTAAGAGCGAGCGAGCTCTTGGGACTCGTACACAGCGACGTGTGCGGTCAAATGTCTACGCATGCGCGAAGCGTGTATTCTTACTTCATTACTTTTACGGATGACTTTTCAAGGTACGGATATGTCTTCTTAATGAAACATAAATCCGAAGCCTTTGGAAAATTCCAGGAATATAAGAATGAAGTAGAAAAACAAACAGGCAAAAGTATCAAGACACTGAGATCTGATCGAGGTGGTGAATACTTAAGTGCCGAGTTCCTGGATTACTTAAAAGAGAATGAAATTCTCTCTCAGCTTACTCTTCCGTACACTCCGCAACATAACGATGTATCGGAGAGACGGAACATAACCTTATTGGATATGGTATGGTCCATGATGAGTAACGCTGAGTTGCCGCGATCATTCTGGGGATATGCGCTAGAATCAGCTGCATACCTTTTGAACCGAGTTCCAACTAAGACTGTGCCTACCACACCATATGAGATATGGAGTGGGAAGAAACCCCATTTTCAATATCTGAAGATCTGGGGATGTCCAGCTTTTGTCAAAAAGCAGCATGCGGACAAACTCGAGGCACACTCAGTACTGTGCAAGTTTGTGGGATACCCAAAGAACTCCAGGGGGTATCTTTTCTATTACGCAGAGGAACAAAAGGTCTTTGTTTCTCGTAATGCCCACTTTCTGGAACACCAGTTCTTAGAAAAGAAAATAAGTGGGAGCGCAATAGAACTGGAAGAAATTCTAGAACCACAGACTATTACTGAAAGCTTAGTAGAACCAGAGGGTTCGAAAGAACAGGACATTCCTGCGCCGCTCCGCAGGAGTAGTAGGCACTCTCATCCGCCCGAGAGATACTACGGTTTTCTCATAGTCGGGGATAGAGAGGATTGCATCATTGATTATGATGAGCCGACTAGCTTCCAGCAGGCCATTCAGAGCGTTGAATCGGTAAAATGGCTGGATGCAATGCGGACCGAAATGGAGTCCATGTACACCAACAAAGTATGGACTTTGGACGTTGCTCCAGATGGGGTAAAACCCGTAGGATGCAAATGGATCTTCAAGAGGAAGATTGGTGTAGATGGACAGGTTGAGACTTATAAGGCTAGACTTGTTGCAAAGGGTTTTCGTCAAAGACCTGGTTTGGACTATGACGAAACCTTTTCTCCAGTGGCTATGCTGAAATCCATTCGGATCCTTCTTGCCATTGCTGCCTTCTACGATTATGAGATTTGGCAGATGGACGTAAAGACCGCTTTTCTAAATGGAAATTTAGAGGAGTGTGTCTATATGGACCAGCCAGAGGGTTTCATTCAGAGTGGGAGCAGCGGAAAGGTGTGCAAGTTGTTTAAGTCCATTTATGGACTAAAGCAGGCATCGCGGAGTTGGAACATCTGTTTTTATGAGACGGTCAAAGAATTTGGCTTTATCAAAAATCCAGATGAACCATGCATCTATAGTAGATTTGTAGCACGAACTGTCGTATTCCACGTTTTATACGTGGATGGCATTCTCTTGATAGGAAATGACATTCCTATGCTACAATCTGTCAAAGGGTTCTTGTCACACAGGTTCTCCATGAAAGACCTGGGTGATGCCTCCTACATTATGGGGATCTGGATCCATCGTGATAGATCCAAGAGGATATTAGGACTTTCGCAGTCCAGGTACATCGACACCATTCTGAAAAGATTCAGTATAGAAGATTCCAAGCGCGGTAATCTGCCGGCTTTTCACGGGATCACCCTCTCCAAAGAGATGTCTCCCAAGACTGATTTGGAAAGGGATCGCATGTTTATTATACCCTACGCTTCTACGGTAGGCTCTATAATGTATGCGATGTTGTGTACCAGACCGGATGTAGCTTATGCACTGAGTGTAGTAAGCCGGTATCAGTCAAACCCTAGGGAGAAACACTGGATAGCGGTAAAGAACATTCTCAAGTACCTGAGAAGGACTAAGGAGATGTTCTTGGTGTATGGCGGAAAAGACCTCCAGATCGAGGCCTTTGCTGACTCCAGCTTCCAGAGTGACAAGGATGATTCCAAGTCCATGTCGGGTTTTGTCTTTACCCTCAATGGAGGGGCGGTGTGTTGGAAGAGTTCCAAACAGGAAACCATTGCTGACTAGACGATAGAAGCGGAATACATCGCTGCTGCTGATGCCGCAAAAGAAGCCGTCTGGATGAGGAAGTTCTTAACAGAACTTCAGGTGGTTCCATCCATTGTTGATCCAATACCTCTGTATTGCGACAACAACGGGGCTATAGATTTAGCGAAGGAACCCAGGTCCCATCAGAAATCCAGACACATCTTGAGGCGGTATCACCTGATCAGGGAGATCCTGGATCGCCAGGAGATCGAGGTTCGGAGGGTTGCTTCAGAAGATAACACTGCATATCCATTCACAAAGGCCTTGCCCCGGACTCAGTTCGAGCGGCTGATCGAGATGATAGGTCTTCAATACGCCAGTACATGGCCTTAGTGCAAGTGGGAGATTGTTAGTGTATATGCCCTAGAGACCATTACTGTATCATACTAGTTTGTATATTACTTAATGGAAGCTTGGGATATTCACCATTGTATAGACAATCTTGCTCAAAATAGTAGTATGCTACTTGGTTTGTCTCTACTTCAATGTGTGTACATGTGTTTCTTTTAACATATCGCCTATACACATTAGTGGAGCCCTTAGGATCTTTGCTTGATTACCAGCGTTGTGATGGCAGTCACACTCGTGGGGGCTGGGTAATCCACAAGCACATCCTTATGCAGGTCCTTAGTCGTAGGACTATCGAGACAGGGCATCGATACTCTGGAGTAGACTAGCGTATGCGCTTCTCATCCCAGCAGGGGAGACGGTCTGTCCCACAGCCGTCAGTACGTCGTACTTGAGATAGTATGCGGGTGCTCGTTAGGTTACGATTACACTGGACAGGACTCGTCGGGAACTGTTGGTTGGTACTATACCTATCGTCAGTTATCAGTTCCCAGGTGACATGAGTACAGCTTAGTCCTCTGACTTGACACTATCACTTCGCCTCGAGTGTGTTTCCACTGTACTTTGATTACTACCCTACCACGGCTCAGAGGAGTCGTGCAAACAGGTAGTAGTTGGGTGCAGTCCCGAAGCACTTAGAGGCAGTGACGGTTAGATAGGATTCGTCTCCCCCGGTATTGGGAGTTGATATCGCGCTGTGTCTAGGAGAGCCATTACACATAGTTGTCCCTGGCCAGGGCAAGCGAGATGCACTGGTAGGTTTCCAGTGTTGTCTCAGGGTGTTCTGGGCTACACTCCGACACGACTTGTACCGCTATTAGGGGACTGACGTTTACCATCCCCCTAGGCCCGCCATGTGATATTCTCAGATGAACATACCGGACTGTACACAGATTGTCACATTCAGGCTCAGTAGGAGTTCAGATGGGTTTCACCTCGTCCATCTTCTTATCGGCATCTACCCGGGGGCCGTTACGCACAGCTAGTGCCGCTTGCGGTCTGTGGTTAAACCCACCGCCAGCGTAGTGTCGAGTCTTTAGAGTCCCACACAGAAATCTATTCGCCTTTAGGCAAAAAGAGTAGAGGTCGCATGGTTTTGCGACAGGGTTCGGTCACATCCGTGCACTTGTTCACGCTTAGTGTCCGGGCAGTTATCACTAGCAGGCTTTGGTTTAAGCCAGATCCTTGTGTACGTTTTGGGATTGGTTTTATCTCGTTTGTATTCGTGTTCCTCGGAACGCGGATGCGGGTGTGTATGCACGGTTGACAGAGACAGAACCAGTGGATTCTCATTAGGGTTGTTGACTGTTGACTTTTGCTAAACCCTAATGAGAATAAGAAATATGATTAATGATAATATTAATTAAGTATTATTGTGCCATGGTTGGGTTGAAACGTTGACTTTGTTGACTTGTTGACTTAGTGGACCGGTTGACTAGGTTGGACTTGTTGACCATCATCATGACAATGGCTATCATTTCTTGGCATTGACCTTTGCTTGCTTGTTTGTTCATAAATTGCATTTAATGCATGAAATGATATTGCCATTTGAAATGATAACAACCATCACATAATACTCAATTATTATTATTTGTTATGATTATTTTTGTATTATGAGAGCATGGGTGAAAAAAAGACTTACTCATTCTATCATTCTCATTCTCTCTCATCCTCAAGCTCTCCCTCTTCCTCTTGCTCTCTCTAGCTCAAGGAAACTCCCTCTCATGAGTTGAGAACCATTTCCTTAGAGATAAAACCCAAAACACTTCTCTACTCATCCTAGTATACAAGGTCTAGCAAACTAAGTGTTCTAGTTTCCTCTAGATTGAGGTTGGAGCCAAAGGTAGAAGCTTTCAGGTGGATCCATCTTCGGCACAAGGAGACGACGAGGAGAGAACCATCCGACCACCACAAGGAGTCGAAGAGAAGGAGTTCAAGTTAAGGTATAACCCCCTAACCGAGTAGGTAAAACTCCTAGTTAGGTTGTTAGATAGTTGTTTAACAAAGATCGGTATTTTGAGTCCATGTTACCCCAAAAAAAAATCGTTTTTCACCATTTCCGCAACCCCAAAGAACCGGGGATGGGTAACGTGGACTTACAGTACTTGCCTACCTCCAGGCTCAATCGGCAAAGTCCATCGATCATCTTGCCGAGGGGAACCGTACCGGGCCCCACCATGTACCCTCATACGACAGCCACTCCTCGTATGGAGTATATAATCAGAACCGATAAATCTCATGGTGGATGCGCAAATATCATATCAAGGAAACCGGGCCTTTCATATAATGCATAATTTTATGAACTCCCGCGGTTCCCAAATCCAGAAAATATCATGAAAAATCCATATAACAATGCGAAAATCCATGAATATAATATGTGCGCCATATCTGAAATGCAAGCATATAAAGGAAAAGCCGCTAATTAACTGCATCAAGTTAATACAAATATCATGCGGTTCCTATTTATACACTTCTAAATAACATCAAGTGAAGGTAAACATGTAGCTAAAACCAGATGTATGTGAAATCAATAATGTATAGCAAGATAATGTGTCTACCTATAAGCAATGATATAGTATACCCCCTGGTATAAGAACATTATGTGCAAAGTATACCTGTAGCTATGACAGGGAGTGTGTATGTACTTATCACTAATGGTACAATACTCTATAGGAATACATGTATGCTAAATGCCATATATGATAAGCAGTATGAATCAATGTCACAGTGTCCCTAACCAAGCAATATAACATCTATAAGTGGTTTGTGTATGACATGCCAATTATTGACGGTGTGTATAGCATACAATCAGTGCTCATGCAACATGAATAGTCAATAATATGTGCAGTGTCCTACTACTACTAGTCCAGGCACAACTACATTTAAGTAATAGGGTAAAGGCGCAATTCTAACAATAACGTAGAACATGCGACAAGTAATAAAATCTCTAGTCCTGACGCATAACGCCATGCGGGTGATTCCCCTGTAGATGTTAAATCTACTCACAAACGCTCCTGGCTAAGTGAAGCCTACCACCTGTTTTCCCTTGTCGTAGCGTCCGAAGTCCCCACTTGCGAACCTAAAATTTCACAAACACATCACATAAGCAAATATCCTACATCGACGAAAAGACATGGAAACGCAAGAATAACGCCCTGAAAATTGTACTGCGCACTTAGCGCATCTATCGCGCACGACATCGGCCAAAAACCCTAATTGGGGTCGCTAAACTAAAAAACACTAAGTCTAGACCCCGATCGTCCCGATCGCGTAACACAACACAAAAATTACGGGAAATACAATAGATATAACCTTGGAATGACCAATCGAACCCATGTCGGAAAAACCCCGAAATCTAGTAAGTAACCTATCGCAATATTTCACACTAGTTTCAAGCTAATGCATATCTATCGATTACAAACACCTTAAAATAGCTTAACTAAGCTATATAAACCATTCCTATAATTTTAACACTTGCTAATTAAGTTTTAGCAAAAACCTAGTAAGCAAATTGCATAATTAAACAAAGTGTTCATTAGCAAAAATTAACATTTTCTACTAGGTTAATTTTCTCCAAAACACAAATTAACACTTCAAATGAACACTAAACACATAAACAAAATTTAACCCTAACATGAATTTCTTAAACTAAATATAAATGAATTAATCATAATTTAAAAACTAAAGTAAACACATAATTAGCTAGAATAAGATTAAAGCAAATATAAAAGGATTAAGGTAAGAATTATACCTCCCCAAGAACACAAAATGAAACTTAATCCAACATCTTAGCATAAAAAACCAAGCTTTATTGAAGATCCATGAAGGATTAGTGAAGGAAATGAAGAAAATTGATTATATTTGAATTTGTATGAATTAAATTGGATTTTTCATGATTTATTTGATGAAAAATGAGTTGAAAAGGGGTGGAAATGATGGAGGGCAGCAAGGGGAAGGGAAGGGCCGGCCAAGGGAAGAATGGGGGGATTTTTGGTGAAGTGTGTGGAATTTTCTAGTAAAAGAAAACAATTAATGCACATTTAATGCAAAAATACCACATTTTATTCATTTTCTTTTCTTTTTCTTTAAAAAAATTAATTCCTTTGACCAAAAAAAATCTAGATATTTAAAAAGAAGATTCTAAAATAATTGTAGTGATGATTTCCAAAAATTTTCATTTTGAAGAAATTTCCCGATTTACGTCACCAAGTACCGCTTAAAATAATATTTTATTTGGAAAAAATTCTATCTGAACCAAAACCTCCTAAATACTCCTAAAGTTCACGCACAAGCTTTATTTTAGCTAAACTAGGTGCCGGCAAGTTTATACGGACGTTTGATCGAAATCGGGTTAAAACGGGAAAAACCGACAATTTTGCCCTAAAACGGAAAAATTCGCAAAACGATTTCTGAAACGTTAAAATCTTCCCCCTTTAAAGAAATTTGTTCCCCGAATTAAAATTCATCTACGCGTACCTTCAAGAAGATGAGTACAAAACTCCCAAATCTCGCTCGCAGCCTCCCAAGTGATCACTTCACAAAACGGCTACGTCCAAGAAAAACCCTCCACAGATAGCAAGACCCTTGACCGAAGTTTCCCCACTTGCCGAACCATTTACACCAATGGCTGCCGGTGAACGAAAAGATCGCGTCAAAGCTAAATGGTCTGATGCTGAATCATGTGGGAAAGCCATGAAGGTAATTGCAAAGTATCAACACAAAGAAAACGGGGTGAATAGTCAATAATCTGGGCGGAAGTGCCAAGTTATAGGCAACGGAACCAACTCGCATTAAGGATCTCAAAAGGACCTATGATCCTGGGATAAGCTTCCCAAAACTCAACACGTCATTCATCGGAAAGTCCATAGGAATACATGATCTCCCACTGCGAACCCAAGTCTGCGACCACCATGGTCGGCATAAGACCTTTGTCTGCACTGGCTGTCATCATTCTAACCTGAACCAACTGGATCATCTCCGAAGTCTCTAGACTAGCTGGGGTCCAAAAATCTTACTTACGCAGAGTCAGAAAAACAGACTGGAGATCGACACCACCTAACAAACAAAACATAAAGGTTGCCAATTGGAGTGCCTCCTGATAACAGCTATCGAAGGAGAATCCGAACAATGGCAAGTGACGATCCCAACTGCCGACAACAATTAATACGTACGCACAAGCATATCCTCCAGAGTCGGTCTAGCCCGCTCTCACAAAACCGTCATCCTGCGGATGGAAAAAAAAAACGGAGCTAAAGCTCAACCAGTACCCAAGGCTTCCTGAAGTTCCTGCCCAAGACGGCAAGCGAATAGGGTGCCCTATTTGGATACGACCCACGAAGGAACTCCGTGCTACGCACAAACTTAACAAAGAACAACTGAGCAGACTGAGAAAAACCGGACAACAAGCATCCGAATGGAGTCACACCCTGACTAAACCTGGGTAGACACCATAACGAATTTCATAGAGATCTGCTCCCATTCCCACTTCGGAACAGTTAAAGATTGCAACTCTCCAGCCGGTCTCAGATGCTCAACTTTAGCTCACAACAACACAGACACCTTGAAACGAAACCCGAAACTGCTATTTACACCCCTGCCCACCCGTAACTATCTCACCAGTTACGTCAATTGTTGGTGGAACTTGGATGTACACAAAGAGTGGACAGATGGGCCTGCTCTAGGATTTCGCGTCTACCCATCAACACCAGGTACACACAAACGCGTCCTTAAATGTAACACACCCTAGTCACAAATCAAGGACTCCAAATCATTACCCAGTCAAGTATGCTCAAGAACCTTTGACGAACGAGCATTGGCGGGCAGTGCCTCACGAAAGAGATTAAGGAATAGTGGTCGGGCGCGGACATGAGAAAGCTGTCCCCTCAGTAGAGGCAAACCTAAGCTGTACTCCACGATCGCACAAGAACTGTAAATCTGCAGAAGACTGTCTCTGACTGCGCACAACTGGAACAAACTAACCCCGGGCCTACGACTCCAGCATCAGCTACCACAATCGCCTTGTCAAGGGTAATAAAGGATCTCACAAACACAATCCTCCATACGTTCCTCCAACGGCGCTGTCTCAACAATCAAAACCCGCTGCAGGAAGATGTACATTAAGCTCTGGTGGTCCATGAAAATATGACACGACTCTCGAACAAGTAGTGTCTCCAATCCCCAACGCACTACCACCGCGGCCATCTCCAGATCATGAGTGGGATATCCTGCTCGTACTTCCTCCAAATGTAAGGAAGCAAAAGAGATAACTCTATAGTGTCACCTCAGTACATAATCGAGCCCCACTCGCGAAACATCACAGTTAAAACAACAAAGTCGCCCGAACCAAAAAGCAAAAAAGAACTGGTGCAATTGTTAACCGAATCTTCGACTGCCGAAACTCCGCACACATGCCTCAGTCCAAAGAAAGAAACCTCCACTCCGGTCAATTCAGTCGACGGTGCAGCACTACACTAACGATCCTGCACGAAACGGCGGTAGAAACCTGCTAAGCCCAAAAATCTGCGAACCTCCGTCCTGCACACAAGTCTGGGCCTAAGCTGCACGGCCTCGATCTTCCTTGGAACCATACGAAAACCGTCTCCTGTAACTACAAGACCTAGGAGTCAACACAAATAAGCCTGAAGGAAAACTCCGAGAATCTAATAAACAACTTGCACTCTCCCAGCATCTGCATAACAAATCCTCAAGTGCTACTCCTGTCCCTCAAGACACATTAAAATAGACCAGAATGTCATCAAGAACACAACAATAACTGGTCGAGGAACTGCCTGAAGAAATCTGGTCCATCATGTCTACGAATGCCGCTAGGGCATTGGTGAGTCCGACGACACCACCAAAACACACAAAGCCCGTAGCACGCACAAGGCAGTCTTCGGAATGTCATCACTCCGAACCCGCAACAATGATGACCTGATCCCGAACAAACTTAGAAAATGTCTCGCACTCTGGAGCTGATCGAAGAAATCGTCAATGCGAGGTAAAGGATACCTATCCGCACCGTAAGCCGGTTCAATTAGCGATCCATCAATACATAACCTAAACTTCCGTCTTCCTCCTTGACGAACAGAAATAGGAGCTCCTCAATGTGAAACACTCAGACGCACTAGCCCCCCAACAAACAACTCTGCAGCTGATCCTTAAGCTCCCTAAGCTCCGCCGGCTCATCTGGAACAACGTCGGAAAACTCTCGCACGATAAGAACCCGGTCCAACAAACCCACTGTGGCTCCGGTATCACGAATGAATGCCAAGAATCCTCGACATCCTCCCTTCAAAAGCCGACTAGCGAAAAAGGCTGAATTCGAGCTGTGAGAGGCGGCACCACTGCCCCTCTGCACAACAAGAACTGACTTGCCGGGAAAACAAACCTGACTGTTTCCTCGCGGTAGTCTACAGACGCCTATCACGTAACTAACCGGTCCATGCCCAGGAGAACGTCAAATCCAACATCTCTAGAAGGATCAAGTGACGGATGAATCTCCTAACCGAATGGCATACGACTGAAATACGTGTCGCGCAACAAAAGAATCGCTGACAGAAGTTAACACAACAAACGACTGATCTAGCAAACACGAATCCCCTCGTCCCAAACCTCTGCTACTCCCGCAACGGTCACAAAAGCTGTCTCAACGAGTAAGCCTCTATCTCTGAGCTGATACCCCGGTATGAGTCCTCCACGGTTCTGGAACTCCCGAAGTCTCTGGAATACGTGTCTCGTCAGCTAGGGCTGCATCCACTGGTGTTATGTTTTAGTTGTATGTATGCCCTAGAGGCCAGTATTGTACAGATGATGTATATTATATTGGATGCTTGAACATATATAGAGAGAACTTTCTTGCTCGATATGATAGTATGCTATCTGGTTGCTCTTTATCTTAACATGAATACTTGTCTCTTTATACTGTCTTATAGTTACATGTTGGTAAAGCCCTTAGGATGTGTACTTGACTACCTGGACTATGATGCGGATCATACTAGTGGGGACATGGTAGTCCATAAGTACATCCTTCAAGGTCCCTAGTCGTGGGTGTATCGAGACGGGGCATCGATATATCAGTGTAGACTAGCGTATACGCTTCTCGACCCATGAGATGGGCGATGGATGATCCCATATCCATTGGTGTTTGACATCAGAGATGGTATACGGGTGCTCAGTGGAGACTGGGTACACTGGACGGACTCGCCGAGAACTCCCAGATGGTATTGTACCTCACGTCAGATGGCAGTTCTCTGGTGACACTTGTGCAGGTTAGTCTGTAGACCCGAAATCGTCATAGAGTCTTGTGTAATTCCCACTGTGCTTTGATTTCCACCTTACCACATCCATGAGGGCATGCAAAACGGTGGTTTTTGGGTACAGTCCCGAGTCACATGGAGGCAATGAGCGATAGGAGGGGTTTCGTCTCTCCCGGTATTGGGGGTTGATGTTGCGCTGTGCTCGATTGGCCGTAACAGGGAAGTCCCTGGCCAGGGCTGATTTAGAGATTTGCTGGTAAGAGTTACCAGTAGTTTCACGACCCTTTATGAGCCTCACAACGGCACGACTTATCGGTTATTGGGGTATGATGTTTACCACCCCTAGACTTGATATGTGACATATCAGACGAGGAGACCGGACTGTACGGGAAGTGTTACCGGCAGGCTATTACAGGAGTTGGAGCGGGCTTGCTTGCTGATCTTCTGATCGCTCAATACCCGGGTAGCCGTTACGTCCAGCTAGTACCGCTGACGGCTTATGGGTGCTTGATGTGATCATCACCTACTGCCGGCGTATTGACGAGTCTTTAGAGTCCTACACAGAGGTTTTACTGGCTCAGGCAAAACGAAATAGGAGCGCATATGTGATATGTGCGAGACCGAGAATGATGCGTGTATGTGATACCGTATTCTATTCTCGCGACTTTTTGTATCGCGAGGTTATATGTGATATAGCCGGGTTATCGAATCAAGTGTTGATTCGATAAGTCGATACAATGGATGTTAGTCGGTTATATGAGATATGACCGGATTATTAAGTCAATTGTTGATTTAATAATTTATTGTATAATTGTATATTTGATATACTAGTTTACATTAACTAACGCTTGTTCACTTTAGGTTTTTTCTCACATGTACACAACTTTGATATATATATATATGTGATATATATTAAAATTGTGTTTTCTTTTTGTATCATGGTTGATGATACACAAGACTTGGGTGTATGAGACTTACACCATGCTATCTATTATGTTGGGTTTTTATATTATAAGTAATTACAAAATTAGTGGAGGATTAGCACAATGCATGAAGCTTGTGGAAGCTTGTGGATGCATTGACTAATTCCACTAAATTTGTTTTTACTATGGATATTTCTTAACCCAACCATAAGTATTAGCCATGGTTATGTCTCTACATGAGTTAGTATATGATACTCACTCACCATGGTTAGCTTTCTCACTTGATCTTTATCCTCATCTCTTTCTTTTGTTCATCTTCTTCTTCATTATTAAAAAGAAAAAGCTTGCTAGGGTTTGATCCAAAGTGAGAAAGATTGTGAGAAATAAAATTCTAAAGAGAGCCCACTTCCTATTTCTCCATCCTCTACTAGACTAGCACTTTAGTTTAGGGTGTTAGCTTCACTAATTCTCAAGTTAGTGAAGTAGAAGCTTGAGTTGGCATCCCCTCGACGTAGATCATCTTCGGCCTCGAAGACTTCAAGCAAGGACGTGTCTTTCGCCTCGTGAAGCCATGCAAGGGTCCGGGAGAACCACGATCGCAGCGAAGGGAATTCAACAAGGAGCCAAAGAAGTGAAGGACCGATCTACAAAGGTGTTAGTTATATGTATGCCCTAGAGGCCATTACTGTACATTGGATGTATATTGTAGTGGATGCTGGGACATATATAGGTAGGACTTTCTTGCTCGACATGATAGTACGCTATCTGGTTGCTCTTTATCTTAACATGTATACTTTCTGTCTCTCTGTTACATGTTGATAAAGCCCTTAGGATGTGTACTCGACTTCCAGGACTGTGATGCAGATCATACTAGTGGGGCCCGGATAGTCCATGAGTACATCCTTCAATGTTCCTAGTCGAGGGAATATCGAGATGGGGCATCGATATTCCAGAGTAGACTAGCGCATATCTTCTCGACCCATGCGATGGGCGATGGATGATCCCATATCCATTGGTGTTTGACATCGAAGATGGTATGCGGGTGCTCAGTGGAGACTGGGTACACTGAACGGACTCGCCGAGAACTCCCAGATGGTATTATACCTCACGTCAGATGGCAGTTCTCTGGTGACACTGGTACAGCTTAGTCTGTTGACCTAGAGTCTTGTGTGTCTCCCACTGTGCTTTGATTTCCACCCTACCACGGCTCTACTGAGTTGTGCAAACAGGTGGTTTTTGGGTACAGTCCCGATTCACATGGAGGCAATGAGCGATAGGAGGGGATTCGTCTCTCCCGGTATTGGGGGTTGATGTTGCGCTATGCTCGACTGGCCATAACAGTAAATCCCTGGCCAGGGTTGCAGTGATATACTGGTAAGAGTTATCAGTAGTTTCACACATGTCATGGACTTCACGTCGTCATGACTTATCGAGCTATTGGGGTCTGACGTTTACCACCCCTAGGCGAGATATGCGACATATCAGACGAACAGACCGGACTGTACGGTAAGTGTTACTGGTTGGATTCGCAGGAGTGTGAGCGGGCTTGCTCGTCGATCTTCTGATCGCTCAATACCCGGGTGGCCGTTACGTTTAGCAGACCGCTTGCGGCTTGTGGGTGTTTGATATGATCATCATCTGCTGCCGGCGTATTGACGAGTCTTTAGAGTCCTACACAGAGGTTTCCTGGCTCAAGCGAAACGAAATAGGAGCGCATATGAGATATGTGCGGGACCGAGAATAATTCGTGTATGTGATACCGTATTCCATTCTCGCGATGAATGTATCGAATGGTTGTATGCGATATAACCTAGTTATCGAATCAAGGATTGATTCGATAAGCCGATACATTGGATACTAGCCGGTTATATGCGATATAACCGGATCATTGAATCAAGTGTTGATTTAATGATTTAATGTATAATTATATATTTGATATATTACTTTGCATTAACTAGTATTGGTTCACTTTAAATGGATTTACTCACTTGGTTTGTACACATTGTATATGTGATATATTTTGTGCACATGATTGTATCATGTTTGATGATACATGCAAGCTAGGGTTAGTATAAAGAATTAGACCATGGTTAAGTTTATGATTAGGGTTTTCTTTTTATTTACTTATTCATTTATTTATTCTTTTGTTTATTTTGGAAAAAGAAAATGATAAAGAGAAAGATAAATGGTGGACTTGTTTTGTTTTTAGTTGAAGCTTCTTGAAACTTTGACCAAGTCACCATTCTTGTCTCATCCTTAACCCTAACCATTCAAGTTAACCATAGTCCATTCTCTACAACTAACCAAGGGTTAGTAAATGATAAGTATTGATTTATTATCATTTACATAATTCTTTTATCATCTTCTTCTTCATCTTCAAGTTGAAGAAAGCTTGCACCATCAATGGCAACTAGCCAAAATGAGTGAGAAATCCAAATCTAAAGTCTACCCACTTCCTATTTCTTCATCCTCTACCTCTTGCCAAGTTGTATAGGGTGTTTCCTTCATAAGTTTTCAAGGCTTGGTGAAGTTGGAGCTTGTTCTTGTGATACCTCGACGTAGATCATCTTCAACATTGAACCGACGATCAAGCCCGCCCATTCTTCGATGATGCCAATGCTAGAGTCATGGGTTCGATTTGGACAGCGGAGGGAGATCATCGCGGAGCTTAGGAAGTGGTGGACCGGATCTACAAAGGTTGTAGTCACTTTCCCTTAGCATTTAATTCGATTACATGCTTGCTTCGCCTATATATCTAGTTAACGATCCGTATTAGGGTTTGTAGGCACAAGGAATTTTTGATTTGTGCATGTTTGATCACTTGTGAGACTCCATTAGTGCGCCCAACATGCGCCGATCAAGCAGGTGTCTAGAAAGGTGCCAACGGGTTTACGCCTCTGGGAAAACGAGGTTTTCTGTAATTAGGTCCGTGCGAAAGCACGGGGAACCTCCCTCAAAGTACCGACACTGGCCTGGCTGAAAGATTGGCGAACTTGTAGAGTGTAATTAATCCCGGCTAGTCTTTCCTTTTAGGGTTTGAAGGAAGATTTGATAAAAACAGTGGGAGCCATCCTGATTAGATAAAATAAATAACCAATCTAATCTTGCAAGAGCGCACACAGAGTGTTTTCTTCTCTCTCTCTCTCCAGGTAGCGACCATATCACGCCTTAATCAAGATAATAATATGGATGTATTGACCGAACCCGCTTGTTATACTGAGCTGGGGAACGTTGGTTCCGCTCCAACTTATAATTTTTATAAGACAAAGTAGGAAATAGGGGAATACCAGAATTCCCATGCCGTCCAAACGAAGAAAGTGCATATGATGCATCTCCTTCGGGTGTGTTCATTATACAGAACTGTTTCTCAGTATCCTCTGCATCCTGGGTATTTGATACCGGATCAGGATCCCAGATATGTAATCTGTTACATAGGGCTACAGAAAGGTAGAAAACTGAGAACGGGTGATAAGTTTCATGAGACAGAAAACGGGGCAAGTGTTGCAGCCAAGTCTGTTGGTCACTGTCACCCTGTATTACCAGTACATTGATTCTGAACAAATGCTATTAGATATCGAACCTGATATACAAAATCATATCAGTCTCTTTATTAGTAAAGAAATGATAAAATTTTGTATTGTTGGATAATGTTTTGAACATTTCCTATATCAAAATTTGATCGGTTCAGGCACGTTATCTAAAAGCATTGATGTTCTAAATCAAACTACAGTTCTTAGTATACAGAACACACACAAGAGGAAGAGTTCAGAATTGAACGATTCCTTCTTGAGGTATTGTAGACTAGGTCAGATCAATGTGACCCGACTAGCTAAAGTTATATTTAGATGCATATTTAAATCAGTTTGAATTTACATCTTGTGAAACTTGCCAGTCATGTCACAAAGATAAGATGACTATAGCTCTGTTTATTGGAAACAGAGAAAGAGTTTGTAAACCCTTGGGATTGATACATGATGATGTATGTAAGATCCCCTGTCTACACATGCCAAGACCGGTTCTTTGTATTTCATTACATTCTCTGATAATCTCTCAAGATTCAGACATATATTCCTGTTGAAACACAAGTCCGAACCTTTTGAGATATTCACAGAATATAAGTTAAAAATAGAGAACCAAAAACTGGGTATAAGTATTATGTCCTATGATAAGATCAGGGAGGAGAATACTTGTGCATAGAATTCCTGGATTATTCTAAAGGAGAATGAGATTCTCTCTCGGTATTACTCCTCTGATTATACCACAGCACAACGATGTATCAGGGCGGAGCAATAGCACCATATATGATATGGTGTGCTCTATGATAAGTATTACTGAGTTACCTGTTTCTTTTAGGGAGTTATGCACTTATGAAGTTGCATACCTATTGAATGGGGTTCAATTCAAATCAGTGCCTACCACTCCATATAAGATATGGTATGGGAAGAGCCTATCTCTTAAGTAAGTTAAGATTTGGGATTGTCCGGCCTATGTCAAAAGCAAAATCCGGACAAGATCGAGGCAAGGTTAGTTCTGTAGAACTGGAAAGGTTCCAGCTATACAAAACTGCAGCTGATGATTTGACAGAACCAAAGATTCAATAGTCCCCGACGAACCTCAGCCTCTCCGCCGATCTAGCAGGGTTCCTCACCTGCCTGAGAGATACTTCGGTTTCTCGATGACAGTGGGAGCGAGGAATGCATCATGAGATGATGACCCAACTAGATTCGAGCAGGTCATCGAGAGTAGGGACTCTGTAAGAATGGCTGGATGCTTAGCGATCTGAGATGGAATCCATATACACCAACAAAGTATGGACTTTGGTTGCTATATCTGAAGGGTTAAATCCCCATCAGGAGCAAGTATATCTTGAGAAGATTACTTGGTGTAGATGGAAAAGTTGTGACTTTCAAAGCTAGACTTGTTAAAGGTTTTCGTCATCGACCAGGCGTGGATAATGATGAAACCTTTTCCAGTGCCTATGCTTAAGTCCATCCAGATCCTACTTACCATTGCTACATACCGTGACTACGATATCTGGTGGTTGGGTGCCATGACTGCTTTTCTAAAAATGATAATTTAGAAGAGAACGTCTATAAGTACACAGCCAGAGGGCTTTGTAAACAGTGGGAGCAGCGGAAACATGTGCAAGTTGCTTTACAGGATAAAGCAGGCATCGCGGAGTTGGAACATCTGTTTTGATGTGGTAGTCAAAGAGTTTGACTTCATCAAAATGGTAGATGAACCTTGTTTATACAAAAAGGTAGTAGAGAGTAAGGTGGTCATCCTCGTATTGTACGTGGACAACATACTCTTGATAAGAAAAGAGTTTCCTATGCTACGCACGGTCAATCTCCGTTTATCACATGGATTCTCCATATAGGATAAAGTTGATACCTCCTAAATCCTGAGATTTGGGTCTATGAGATAGATCTAAATGGATGTTAGGATTCTCACTGGTTGTAGTGAGATAATATCAGTTGATCCTGGGGAGAATCACTGGAAAGGTTCCAGGGTGATAAGGATGACTGAATGTTAGTCACAGGCATTGTCTTTACCCTCAATGGAGGGACGGTATGTTGGAAGAGTTCCAAGCTAGATACCGTGGCAAACTAGACGATAAAGGCTGGTAACATCGCTATTAAAGATGCAACCAAAGAGGCAGTTTGGGTGTATAGTGGTTCATAAGATGAACTAGGTTCCTACCATTATGTGACAATGGAAGAGAGGCTTTGGCCCAGGAACCCTGGTCCCATCAGTGACCCAGACATATTCTGAGGCAGCATCACCTGATCATGGAGATAGTTGATCTCTAGGGTGATCGAGGTTAGGAGAGTAGACTCAGAGGACAACACGGCGGATCCACTCACAAAGGCCTTTTCCCATAGAGAGACTTATGTGGGATGGTTGAGTATGTGATACTGCAACCACTGCTACAGATGACCCTAGTGCAAGTGGGAGATTGTTAGTTATATGTATGCCCTAGAGGCCATTACTGTACATTGGATGTATATTGTAGTGGATGCTGGGACATATATAGGTAGGACTTTCTTGCTCGACATGATAGTACGCTATCTGGTTGCTCTTTATCTTAACATGTATACTTTCTGTCTCTCTGATTACATGTTGATAAAGCCTTTAGGATGTGTACTCGACTTCCAGGACTATGATGTAGATCATACTAGTGGGGCCTGGTAGTCCATGAGTACATCCTTCAATGTTCCTAGTCGTGGGAATATCGAGACGGGGCATCGATATTCCAGAGTAGACTAGCGTATATCTTCTCGACCCATGTGATGGGCGATGGATGATCCCATATCCATTGGTGTTTGACATCAGAGATGGTATGCGGGTGCTCAGTAGAGACTGGGTACACTGAACGGACTCACCGAGAACTCCCAGATGGTATACCTCACGTCAGATGGCAGTTCTCTGGTGACACTGGTACAGCTTAGTCTGTTGACCCGAGATCGTCATAGAGTCTTGTGTGTCTCCCACTGTGCATTGATTTCCACCCTACCATGGCTCTACTGAGTCGTGCAAACAGGTGGTTTTTGGGTACAGTCCCGATTCACATGGAGGCAATGAGCGATAGGAGGGGATTTGTCTCTCCCGGTATTGGGGGTTGATGTTGTGCTATGCTCGACTGGCCATAACAGGAAATCCCTGGCCAGGGTTGCAGTGATCTACTAGTAAGTGTTATCAGTAGTTTCATGCTATGTTATGGACCTTATATCGGCATGACTTATCGAGCTACTGGGGTCTGACGTTTACCACCCATAGGCGAGATATGCGATATATCAGACGAACAGACCGGACTGTACGGTAAGTGTTACTGGTTGGATTCACAGGAGTGTGAGCGGGCTTGCTCGTCGATCTTCTGATCGCTCAATACCCGGGTGGCCGTTACGTTTAGCAGACCGCTTGCGGCTTGTGGGTGTTTGATATGATCATCATCTGCTGCCGGCGTATTGACGAGTCTTTAGAGTCCTACACAGAGGTTTCCTGGCTCAAGCGAAACGAAATAGGAGGGCATATGAGATATGTGCAGGACCGAGAATAATACCAGTATGTGATACTGTATTCTATTCTCGAAATATGTATCATGGGACGGTTATATGTGATATAGCCGGGTTACCGAATCAAATGTTGATTCGATACATTGATACACTTGATATTAGTCGGTTATATGCAGTATGACCGGATCGTTAAATCAAGTGTTGATTTAATGATTTAATGTATAATTATATATTTGATATATTACTTTACATTAACTAGTATTTGTTCACTTAAAATGGATTTTCTCACTTGATGTGCACATTGTATATGCGATATATTTTTGAGCACTTGTTTGTATCATGTTTGATGATACATGCAAACTTGGGTGTGTATGATTAAACCATGGTTATGTTAATGGTTAGGGTTTTGATTTACTTATTTATTTATTTTCTTTAATTCATTTTTGGAAAGAAATGAAATGGTTGCTTCTTTTGTCTTTTGTTGAAACTTCATGAAGCTTTGAAGCTTTGACCATTTTGTTTCTTAGCCTTAACCTACCCATTCAACCTAACCCTAGTTTATTCTCTACACTTAACCATGGTTGCTATATGATAAGAATCACTTTATTTTCTATTTTCAATAATGCTTATTATATTCTTTCTTCTTCTTCTTCTTCTTCAAGAAGAAGAAAGCTTGCAACCTCCAATGGTGAAATGAGAAAAAGAGTGAGAAATCCAATTCTAAGGTGAACCCACTTCCTATTTCTTCATCCTCTACCACTTGCCATGTAGTATAGGGTGTTTTCTTCACAAGTTTCATGACTTGGTGAAGTTGGAGCTTGATCTTGAGTTGCCTCGACGTAGATCATCTTCGGCATCAAAGTCGACGACCTAGCCCGAACTTTTCTCCGATGAAACTGTTGGAGATAGTGCCCTCAGAGTCAGTTATTGGATCACAGGCACGTGATTGCAATGATTGAGGGAGGACCTGTCCCAGTAGGACAGTCTTACTCGAGATGATAGTATGCTATCTGGTTTACCTTTATCATCGTGTACTGCTTTAGGTGACATGACAGGTCGCTATTGCACGTTGATAGAGCCCCTAGGATTCTTGCTTGACTACCGACAGTATGAGGGCGATCATATACGTGGGAGCTGGTAGTCTATAAGCACATCCTTAAAAGGTCCCTAGTCGTAGGAGTTTCGAGATAGGGCATCGATACTCCAGAGTAGACTAGTGTATACAGTCGAGACCCCGATGAGGGGCGGTGGCCGGTCTCACAAGCCACTGGTGTCGGTTGGTTCACCTAAGATGTATACAGGTGCTCATTGGGTTATGAGTACACCGGACAGGACTCGCCGGGAACATGCTAGTTGGTCTTATACCTGACGTCAGATAGCAGTTCCTGGGTGACATGTGTACAGGTTAGTTCATCGACCTGGGGATCGTCATTTGTCTCGTGTGAGTTCCCACTGTACTTTGATTACTACCCTACCACGGCTCAAAGGAGTCGTGCAAACAGGTTTTAGTTAGGTACAGTCCCGAGCCACATGGAGGCAGTGAGCGGATCTTCAGGGGTTCGTCTCTCCCGGTATTGGGGGTGAGGTCACGCTGTGTCTAGGAGAGCCATTACACGAAGACCTTGGCCAACGCAGGAGATTTACTGGTAGGTATTCCAGTAGTATCTCAGGGTGTTCTGGGCTACACTCCGACACGACTTGTACCGCTTTTGGGGGTCTAACTTTTACCAACCCCCTAGGCCCGACATGCGATGCTCATAGACAAACGGACCGGACTGTACGGATATTGTCACTGACAGGCTCAGTAGGGTGTCAGGATGAGTTCGCTCATCGACGTCCCTTTTTAGTCAATAGCTGGTGGCCCGTCACGTATTGGCTTATACCTCTGACGTGCTAGTGGTTAAATCCACAGCCATAGTATTGACGAGTCTTTAGAGTCCACCACACTTTCAGTTACTCAAGCTTTCGGGCGAAACGCTGTAGAGGCCGTATGGAGATATGGCAGGGTCCGATCAGATACGTGCGGTATTGCACGGATCAGGATCGGACGGTTTGTACTAGTGGCCGTATGGTTATATGGCTGGGTTCGATCAGATACGTGCGGTATTGTACGGATCAGGATCGGACGGATATTACTAGCCGGCTTTGGTTTAAGCCGGATCCTAGTATTAGTACAGTGTAGATTTTGTCTTATTGCATTTGTATCCGGACGGAATACAGATGCGGGTGTGTATGCACAGTTTCGGGGTTTTCCTGTAATTTATTACGGGACCAGTTTTCTGGAGTTGCCAGTTTGCATTCCGTTCCGGCCGGTTTTCCTTTGTTCTTTCCCGGCCGGACTTTTCCGATGGAGGGGGTTATTTGCAAGTTTGCAAATAACACATTGTGGAGGTTTTTCTTGCAAATGTATTTATTATGAAAGCATCTTTTGATACCATTCTTATCCATCATTATCACTTGCTTTTTGTTGATTTGAAGTGATTAGAGTTTGATGTGAGATGGTTATGATGATGTTTTGGATGTGGTCACCACTTGTGCTCCTACCATCACCTCCCTTCATGCTTCATAGTCTTTCCTCCACCATTTCTAAGAGAATAAGTTTTTTCATGGTTGAGAGAGAAGAAGATGAGAGCTTCATTTTGAGAGTGTAGCATTTTGATCTCTTTTCATGTTAAGAAAAATGCAAGCACCATTTTTCTTATCTTGTTTCCTCCATCATCTTCAAATGGCAACGAACCCAAATGAGACATAGCCTCTACACTACACTTCCTACAGCAAATCTTGGACGCGTCGACTCGCCAGCTTCGCGCCCGAGTTGCCTCGGTATTGAGGTGGGAGCCCGTAAAAGATGCAGGCGATGTGGTGCCCTTCCGGCGAAGAGGCGACAACGAGGAGATGAAGGACGAAGCGTCCGCGGGAGATCGGAGTGGAGACGAAGACCGAAGGACTCGGATCATTCGGTATATCTCTTCCCCTTCTTGTACTTTGCTAGATCTAGTTTAATGGCCCGATCCGGGGTTTAGTGCGCGGTGGTGCCGGTTTGCTAAGTCCGCAAAATTAAAGTTTATCACCGCTTCCGCATTCCGGCGTCGGATTGACGGCTGGGGCGCCGCCGTGCACTTACAGTGGTATCAGAGCCTCGCCATTAACTTCGTCTAGCTTCGTTTGATGTGTTTTTCAGTTCTGATCGACCAAAATTCCAAAAACCCAATTTTAGTTCACATCAGTTTTCTGTTAAGATTTTTTGGTGTCTAAAAATTTTTCAGGTGGTCTCAGAATGATGTGCAGGGAGTTCTAAGAACTCTGGGAAAATTCGAGACAATGATCCCTCAGCTCGAGCGCGGAACCGCGGCAAAACCCCCCTTGTTGCCGCGGTTCCGCCGCAGGTTGGTGGGCTCAATGCTTCGAAATTCTCCTGTAGGCTTCTGGGCTGTAATTAGGGGTTTTGGAATATTAAAATTGGGCCCAGGTTTTCTGTGAGTGCTACAGTATTGATTGGGGGCCCACTTGTTAATTTTTGATCGATCGGATATTTTAAACACATTATTTCACAGTATTTACATTATATCTGCGACCGTGAATGTCACTTGATCGGTAAATCCGGTCTAACTGCTATAGCCCGGTTAGACGGATTTGCGAACGTGACTTTCACGTTGATGTTCTGTGTTTATGCTGTGATGTTGCGGATCGGTCGTGGGGGATAGCCTGGATGCAATGCTAGTACAGTTTTGTTGTATTATGTACATTTGATATTGCGGGGCGAGCGTCCGACATGTGGACTGCCGTCACTGCCTGATTGTATTATTCTTTTGGGGCACGACCTGGTTGCGGTCGATGTACCTGGTGTATGTATATTTTACTTTCTGTACTAGGATTACCCCACGGAGGGGTGCACGGATAGCCGGGTTCTGGAGGGCAACAAGCCCGCATCTCATGGCATTGGGACGGAGGGGGCTTCACTCTAGAATTGGCGGGCTATTCGCCGCACTCGTAGGGGGTACAGGTTGACCCAGGAGGGGTGCCCAAGTTACCGGATTCCGTGGAGTGCCGGGTGGTCCATTCACGGAGCTGAAGGGGGCTGCCTCGCTTCAGGTTTTGGCGGGTAACTTGCCGCACCCGTAGGGGTCTAGGATTTCATTGCACAGGCTATCCACACGACCAGGGGAACGTCGGGTTTCAGTAGTGGCTCTGTGAAACCCGGGGATCCCAGATATCTGTATTGTTCTGTGATGCTGTACATTTCTGTGATGTTGCATTTTATCACGCCTTGAGCGAAATATAATATATTGGTATATATATTAGTAGATGTTGTATATGTTTTACATCCGCGCTAGTCCAGTCCCCGCTCTGCCGTTAGTTAGCTAACCTAACGGGTGATGACGGGACCCATTGGCGAATGCGGATGGCATATACGTACATCAGTATATTTTCGTTCTTTGTGGTGTGATCAATTGATGGGACTGCGTTGATTCGGATCAATGCAAGTTAAAACAAACCTATTCTGATGTTGTTGGAACACTTTTCAAAAAGCTGTTATTGCAAGGACGTTCACTTTTGTTTTGCATCGTGGTATTCATTTGGAATATCCTGCTTCTCAGTCGACGAGGCAAGGGCCGAGATCCCTTCACCGGGAGTGACCCCTTGGACAGAAGTTTGCGTCAGGGCATTAACTTCACTATAGCCGATTACTTTTGCTTTGCATCGTGGTATTCAGTTGGAATATCCTGCACCTCATTCTACGGGGAAAGAGCCGAGATCCCTTCACCGGGAGTGACCTCTTTAGCAAAAGTTTTCGTCACTATATTTTCTAAAAGCTATCCGTTCCTTCAACGATATCAAGTTCATTACGTTAAAGGTTTTCGCCAGAAACCATTCGTAGCCCTCCGTCGTTTCAGACGGGTAGCACGTAGTATTCATGCTATGCTTGTTGACCTTCGTCAAGGCATAGTGCATGGTAGCTGCTTGTTGCCTTTCTGCTGCATAGATAGATGCGTTGGTTTGGGACAGTCGTATTGCCTTGTTGACCTTCGTCAAGGGCTTGTACGGGTGGGTTCAAATTAACCTGGACAATGACGGGTGGAACTTGACATGTGACTTATGATTTGTTGACCTTCGTCAAGGTCATAAGAGCATGGGGCAGAAATCACATCGGGAGTTTCAAAAGTACTGAAACTTGCCAGATATGCGCATACCTTCTGGAGTGTGACACCGTGAGCGGATTTCGACACGTTATCATGCAATGATAGTTGGATCCCGATTCCCACTGATGAGTTGGCTTACTCCTCGGGTGACCCCAACTAATTCTTCTTTCAGGTTTGGAGGAGAATTTGAGGTACAGTGGGAAGTTTCCTGATTAGAAAAAGTGATAACCATTCTGATCTAGGATAGAGTGCACGCTGAGTGTTTCTTTTCTCTCTCTCTTTGGCAGCGACCATTGACCCGACCCTAAGACTATGACTCAGTGACCAAGTTGACCGAACCTTCTTAACACTGGCTTTTGGATTGTCAGAGTTGCAGACCTCATTGCCACTCCTACTTTTACCCTTTTCTCCAAGACACCCCGTATTACTGCGAACGTCCACTTCCATTGGACAAAACCATCGTATGGTTAGATACGAACTCGAAGGAATTCGAGGATGGTTTCCGGTTCTGGAGAAAACGGATAGGACTATTCAGTTGTCTTTTCTTTTCACCTTCTCTCAGGCTGCGAGTACTCCTTGGGTCAGGAGTAGTACACCTATTACGCAAATTGGATAGTCTTCTTCCAAACCATAGGCTGGTGCCGACCGGTAGGGAATGAAGAAAACCAGTTAGCCTAAACGGTGTACAGAAGGTATTAAGTTCAGACAAAGCAAGGGATTAGTAAGAGGGCAAAGTAAATTGCGACTGCTATTCACGACCAAACCAAGTTTTTCTTCGCCAATACTAAATCACCTTTGTATTTCTCCAGGACACTCCGTATCACTACGAAGATCCCATTTTATTGGATAACCCATCGTATGGTTATATACGAACTCGAAAGGAACTTGTTCCAGTTCGGGGATGGATCCTGGTTCAGGAGAAATAGGAATAAAGTACATTCAGGTGTCTTTTATCTTCACCTTCTCTCGCGTTGCGAGTGCTCCTAGGATTAGGATAGCACACCCATTATGCTTACTGGATAGTCTTCTTCCAAACCATAGGCTGGTGCCGAACGGTAGGGAAGGAAGAAAACCATTTGGCCTAAGTGGTGTGCAGAAGGTAATGACTAAAGACATATAAAGGGATTTGGAGAGGTGGCAAAGAATTATACGGTTATAGTTGTGAATCTGGATAATGGAAGAGGCATTACTAAGAATACCGGGATACCCCACCGAAACATTTCAATGTTTCAGTTTCACTGTGTAATGTTAAAAGAAAACTGATTTCCCGATTAGATACTTACTCCAGGGTATGTATTTACCAGGTATAATTCTCACATCTGTATGGTTTTACAGAGATGAGTGGGAGTAAGTCATTGGGAATTGGGTGATCATCCTCATTATATCGGGATTCGTTGTAATCGGTGATATTTGAGGAGATCACCTGGGCTTGTTTGCCGGTCGGCAAATATTTGGTTTTGAATATCCGCTGTTGTGCACCAATTTCAAATTGATATATCCGTACGTCTATTTTTATAGAGTGAGATATACCTTTTGATATTATGTCGATGACATTTACCTATATCAGTGGATGGTTAGGTAAGGAGCATTAAACAGCGGTGTAATTCTTCTTAACCATAAGTACAGTTTTCAACCTACGACACACAGTGAAAGAGTTGTTAGACTCGGCGGACTTATACAGAGTATTGTATGTTGTCCAGTGTCCATTAGGACAGAGGGGTTGGTCCTCATACTATGTTCTGTTTACTTTTAACTTCTCTAGTTCTTAGACATGTGTTTCGTAAAAACACAGGGTCTAAGTTTTGAGGAGTTATAGGTATTTGAATAGAGTAGAGAACCAGGTGTAGCAAGTATCGGGATTCTTCAAAGTGATCGAAGATGTAGATACTTGTGTATGGTATTCAGTTGATAGTAATGGTAAAGAGAAATTGCTTCTCCTTCAGGTTACTCATAATTGGAAGCATTCCTAAGTTGAGTAACGCTGATCGGCCTCTCTCCATTTAGTTGACATGCACTGGAGACAGCTGCATGATTTGAATCTGGTTCAATTAAATCAGTGCCTCTGGTTCTATATTGGATATAGAACAGTTCATATCTTAACGTTGTTAAGGTACGGGGAGTTGTCTGGCTTATGATTAAAACCAGACTCTGGATAACTCAAGGCACGTTTCTGTAATGGCTGTTTGTGGGTTGACCCAGGCAATGACGAGGGTTGATTTTCTACCATCTGGTAGATCAATAGAAATATTGTTCTAGACTCGCCACAGTTTTATTAAAAATAGATTTTTTCAAAAACAGTAGTGGGAGTATGGTAGAACTGGAAGTGATTCCAGAACCGCAAACGATTACTGAAGATTTGATAAGGAACCTAAAGATTCAATCTGATATGACATTCCATTGGCCACTCCGCAGATACGGTGGGTAACTTCAGGCACCCGAGAGGTACTCCGGTAGCCTCAAGGACGGTGACAGGGAAGTTCTTGTTTACCCACACTTGCCATTGTTGTTGTTCCAGGCTGTGAGACCCGGCAGGAGGATGAGTATAGCGTCGTTCTAAACTAGCTTTAGAAGTGCACGTCTATATGACTCTGCCAGAGGGTTATCGTAGTCAGTGGGAGCAGCGGAAGCATTGGTGGACATCAGGCTTGTGTCTATTTATGGACTAAAGCAGATGTAGCGGAGATAGATCATCTATTTCTGATGTGACAGTCATAGGTTTGACGTCATCAGAATAGGGGATGGATCTGTTGAGAAGGTAGTAGGAAGTGATATTCCTATACTACGATCGGTTATACTTTGGTTGTCACACAGTGGTTTCTCCACATGGGTACTTAGACAACATTCTATGAGTATTTAGAATGGACGACTCCTAGCACGGTAGTGTACCTGCAGGTGATGGAGTCACCCTCTCTAAAGGTGTCTTACAGACTAAAGGGGAGAGGGATGTTCATGATTGGCAGATCACTTGCTTAGGCAATTGAGTCAATCATGAGATGTCAAGTACCACACCAGATGTTGTTCTTGCATTACATGCAATAAGTTTACATTGATCCAATCCTGGAGAAACAGTCGGAAGCAGTTTTAGAATATAAGTGTATGTTCTAGGGATTTGATAACGACAGCCTCTTTAAGGGAGACAGTTATCATTCCAGGCTTCCAAGATGACATGGACGACAAGGAGGTTGTCAGAGTTATGGTTTTTCCTTCTGACGAGGGGCAGTATTTTGGACAGCTGGTCCAAGGCAATACTGAGGGTGGCATGGCGCAGGATACTGATTAAGTTCAGTTGACGATACAGTCTAAGAAGTTTGGATTTGGTGTTCATTTATGAGCAAGGTCCCATCAGACATCCAGACATTCTAAGACACGTATTGCTCATTTCAGGAGATGGTTTTCTCCGCGAACATAAGATATAGAGAGAAATAAAAATGAACACCACAGGCGGATCCACTCACTGAGGCTATTCCTCGAACGCAATAGTTTCACAAACGAGTTTTGTGAGACTGACAAGTAGAGGAGTTGGGTGTTCGGTATCACACGGGCTGTGAGTATGCGACATTGCAATAAATAGCTTTGAGTGCAAGTGGGAGATTGTTGGAGATAGTGCCCTCAGAGTCAGTTATTGGATCACAGGCACGCGATTGCAATGATTGAGGGAGGACCTGTCCCAGTAGGACAGTCTTACTCGAGATGATAGTATGCTATCTGGTTTACCTTTATCATCGTGTACTGCTTTAGGTGACATGACAGGTCGCTATTGCGCGTTGATAGAGCCCCTAGGATTCTTGCTTGACTACCGGCAGTATGAGGGCGATCATATACGTGGGAGCTGGTAGTCTATAAGCACATCCTTAAAAGGTCCCTAGTCGTAGGAGTTTCGAGATAGGGCATCGATACTCCAGAGTAGACTAGTGTATACAGTCGAGACCCCGACGAGGGGCGGTGGCCGGTCTCACAAGCCACTGGTGTCAGTTGGTTCACCTAAGATGTATACAGGTGCTCATTGGGTTATGAGTACACCGGACAGGACTCGCCGGGAACATGCTAGTTGGTCTTATACCTGACGTCAGATAGCAGTTCCCGGGTGACATGTGTACAGGTTAGTTCATCGACCTGGGGATCGTTATTTGTCTCGTGTGAGTTCCCACTGTACTTTGATTACTACCCTACCACGGCTCAAAGGAGTCGTGCAAACAGGTTTTAGTTGGGTACAGTCCCGAGCCACATGGAGGCAGTGAGCGGATCTTCAGGGGTTCGTCTCTCCCGGTATTGGGGGTGAGGTCGCGCTGTGTCTAGGAGAGCCATTACACGAAGACCTTGGCCAAGGCAGGAGATTTACTGGTAGGTATTCCAGTAGTATCTCAGGGTGTTCTGGGCTACACTCCGAAACGACTTGTACCGCTTTTGGGGGTCTAACTTTTACCAACCCCCTAGGCCCGACATGCGATGCTCATAGACAAACGGACCGGACTGTACGGATATTGTCACTGACAGGCTCAGTAGGGTGTCAGGATGAGTTCGCTCATCGACGTCCCTTTTTAGTCAATAGCTGGTGGCCCGTCACGTATTGGCTTATACCTCTGACGTGCTAGTGGTTAAATCCACAGCCATAGTATTGACGAGTCTTTAGAGTCCACCACACTTTCAGTTACTCAAGCTTTCGGGCGAAACGCTGTAGAGGCCGTATAGAGATATGGCAGGGTCCGATCAGATACGTGCGGTATTGCACGGATCAGGATCTGACGGTTTGTACTAGTGGCCGTATGGTTATATGGCTGGGTTCGATCAGATACGTGCGGTATTGTACGGATCAGGATCGGACGGATATTACTAGCCGGCTTTGGTTTAAGCCGGATCCTAGTATTAGTACAGTGTAGATTTTGTCTCATTGCATTTGTATCCGGACGGAATACAGATGCGGGTGTGTATGCACAGTTTCGGGGTTTTCCTGTAATTTATTACGGGACCAGTTTTCTGGAGTGGCCAGTTTGCATTCCGTTCCGGCCGGTTTTCCTTTGTTCTTTCCCGGCCGGACTTTTCCGATGGAGGGGGTTATTTGCAAGTTTGCAAATAACACATTGTGGAGGTTTTTCTTGCAAATGTATTTATTATGAAAGCATCTTTTGATACCATTCTTATCCATCATTATCACTTGCTTTTTGTTGATTTGAAGTGATTAGAGTTTGATGTGAGATGGTTATGATGATGTTTTGGATGTGGTCACCACTTGTGCTCCTACCATCACCTCCCTTCATGCTTCATAGTCTTTCCTCCACCATTTCTAAGAGAATAAGTTTTTTCATGGTTGAGAGAGAAGAAGATGAGAGCTTCATTTTGAGAGTGTAGCATTTTGATCTCTTTTCATGTTAAGAAAAATGCAAGCACCATTTTTCTTATCTTGTTTCCTCCATCATCTTCAAATGGCAACGAACCCAAATGAGACATAGCCTCTACACTACACTTCCTACAGCAAATCTTGGACGCGTCGACTCTCCAGCTTCGCACCCGAGTTGCCTCGGTATTGAGGTGGGAGCCCGTAAAAGATGCAGGCGATGTGGTGCCCTTCCGGCGAAGAGGCGACAACGAGGAGATGAAGGACGAAGCGTCCGCGGGAGATCGGAGTGGAGACGAAGACCGAAGGACTCGGATCATTCGGTATATCTCTTCCCCTTCTTGTACTTTGCTAGATCTAGTTTAATGGCCCGATCCGGGGTTTAGTGTGCGGTGGTGCCGGTTTGCTAAGTCCGCAAAATTAAAGTTTATCACCGCTTCCGCATTCCGGCGTCGGATTGACGGCCAGGGCGCCGCCGTGCACTTACAGAAACCACCGCAAGAGTCTAGGATTCCGATGGGTACAGCGGAGGTACGTCAACACGGAGCTATGCAGGTGGAGGACCGGATCTACAAAGGTTGTATTTTCCGTTTACTCTTAGTTAAGTTGTTAACATATACTGTTTCGCCTATACCTCTAGTTACGATCTTGCTTAGGGTCACTCGGCACATAGAAATTTTTTGAATTGGCCATGTTTGATCACTTGTAGAACCTCATGGGTGTGACTAGGAACCCTACATAAATACATACCCTGGAGCAAGGGCTAATTGGGAAATCTGTTTTCTTTTAACAATACACAGTGAAACTGAAACATGTAAATGTTTCGTAGGGGTATCCGGGTATTTCTTGTAATGCCTCTTCCATTACCCAGATTCACAACTATAACCGTATATTTCTATGCCATCTCTCCACATCCCTTCATATGTCTTTAGTCATTACCTTCTGTACACCCTCTTAGGCTAAATAGTTTTCTTCCTTCCCTACCGTTCGGCACCAGCCTATGGTTTGGAAGAAGACTATCCAATAAGCGTAATGGGTGTACTGTCCTAATCCTAGGAACACTCGCAACGCGAGAGAAGGTGAAGATAAAAGACACATGAATAAACCTTATTCCAATTTCTCCTGAACCAGAATCCATCCCCGAACTGGAACAAGTTCCTTTCGAGTTCGTATATAACCATACGATGGAGTATCCAATAAACTGTGGATCTTCATAGTGATACGTAGTATCCTAGAGAAATACAAAGGTGAAGTGGGAGTGGTAATGAAATACTTGGTTTGGTCTTGAATAGCAGTCACAATTTACTTTGCCCTCATTCTAATCCCTTTATTTGTCTTTACATAATACCTTCTGTACACCATCGTTAGGCTAATTGGTTTTCTTCATTCCCTACCGATCGGCACCTGCCTATGGTTTGGAACAAGACTATCCAATTTGCATAATAGGTGTACTATCCCCTAATCTAAGGGGCACTCTCAACCTGAGAGAAGGTAAAAGGAAAAGACAGCTGAATAGTCCTATCCGTTTTCTCCAGAACCAGAAACCATCCTCGAATAAATTCCTTCGAGTTCGTATATAACCATATGATGGTTTTATCCAATGGAAGTGGATGTTCGTAGTAATACGGGGTGTTTTGGAGAAAAGGGTAAAAGTAGGAGTGGCAATGAGGTATGCAACTCTGATAATCCAAAAGCCAGTGTTTAAGAAGGTTCGGTCAACTTGGTCACTGAGTCATAGTCTAGGGTCGGGCCATGGTCGCTGCCAAAGAGAGAGAGAGAGAAAAGAAACACTCAGCATGCACTCTAACCTAGATCAGAATGGTTATCACTTTATCTAATCAGGAAACCTCCCACTGTACCGTCAAATTCTCCTCCAAACCTGAAAGAAGAATTAGTCGGGATCACCCGAGGAGTAAACCAACTCATCAGTGGGAATCGGGATCCATCTATCATCGCATGATAACGTGACGGAATCCGCTCACATTATCACACTCCAGAAGGTATGCGCATATCTGGCAAGTTTCAGTTTCTTTAGAAACTCCCGATGTGATTTTTGCCCCATGCTCTTATGACCTTGGCGTGAGGTCAAAATGTCATAAGTCACATGTCAAGTTCTACCCATCATTATCCAGGTTAATTTGAACCCACCCGTACCTACCCTTGACGTAGGACAAAATGGCAGTACGACTGTCTCAAACCAACGCATTCTATCTATGTAACAGATAAATATCCGGCAGCTACCAATCACTATGCCTTGGCGTGAGGTCAAAATACATAGCTTGAATACTACCGAATATTTAACTGAAATGATGGAGGGCTACGAATGGTTTCTGGCGAAAACCTTTAACGTAATGAAGTTGATATCGTTGAAAGAACTGGATAGCTTTATAAAAATATAGTGGCGAAAACCTTTGCTAAAGAGGTCACACCCGGTGAAGGGATCTCGGCTTTTTCCCCGTAGAATGAGGTGCAGGATATTCCAACTGAATACCACTATGCAAAGCAAAAGGCAATCGGCTATAGTGAATTTATTACCTTGACGCAAACTTCTGTCCAAGGGGTCACTCCCGGTGAAGGGATCTCGGCCCTTGCCTCGTCGACTGAGGTGCAGGATATTCCAACTGAATATCACTGTGCAAAACAAAAGAGAACGTCCTTGCAATAACAGCTTTTTGAAAAATGTTCCAACAACATCAGAATATGTTTGTTTAGCTTGCATTGATCCGAATCAACGCAGTCCCATCAATTGATCATACCAATAAAGAACGAAAATAATGATGTACGTATATGCCATCCGCATTCGCCACTGGGTCCCGTCATTACCCGTTAGGTTACTTAACTAACGACAGAGCGGGGACTGGACTAGCGCGGATGCAAAACATATACAACATCTACTAGTATATATATCAATATATAATATTCGCTCAAGGCGTGATAAAATGCAACATCACATAAATGTAATAAGCATCACAGAACAATACAGATATCTGGGATCCCCGGGTTTCATAGAGCCGCTACTGAAACCCGACGTTCCCCTGGTCGTGTGGATAGCCTGTGCAATGAAATCCTAGATCCCTACGGGCGCGGCAAGTTACCCGCCAAAACCTGAAGCGAGGCGGCCCCCTTCAGCAACGTGAATGGACCACCCAGCACTTCACGGAATCCGGTAACTTGGGCACCCCTCCTGGGTCAACCTGTACCCCCTACGAGTGCGGCGAATAGCCCGCCAATTCTAGAGTGAAGCCCCCTTCGTCTCAACACCATGAGATGCGGGCCCGTTGCCCTCTAGAACCCGGCTATCCGTGCACCCCACCTTGGGGTAATCCTAGTACAGAAAGTAAAATATACATACAACAGGTACATCGACCTCAGCCCGGTCGTGCCCCAAAAGAATAATATACAAACAAGCAGTGACGGCAGTCTACATGTCGGACGCTCGCCCCGCAATATCAAATGTAAATAAATAACCAAACTGTACTACCATTGCATCCAGGCTATCCCCCATGACCAATCCGCAACATCACAGCACAACACAGAACATCAACGCGAATGTCACGTTCGCAAATCCGTCTAAAAGGGCTATAGCAGTTAGACAGGATTTACCGATCAAATGACATTCACGGTCGCAGATATAATGTAAATACTGTGAACTAACATGTTTAAAATTTTCGATCGACTGAATTTTCCGAAGTGGGCCCCAAGCACAACTGTAGCACTCAAAAACATTTGGACCCAAAAAGAATATACGAGAAACCTTATTTCCATGTCAGAAAACCACTGTAGAAATTTGGTACAGTTTGCCACAAAACGGCGGCGGATCCGCTGCCAAAACGTGGTTTTAGCCGCTGATCCGCCGCGCTACAGTAATATTAGCTGACCAAATTTTCACAGAATTCTCAAAAAACCCTGCACGTAATTTTCCAATGTACCAAATAATTTTTTTGACGACTGGAAAAATTCGACCGAAACTGATGCATGGAAAATGTGGTTTTTGGAAATTCGTTTGATCGAACTTGTAAACACGTTAGAGCAAGCTAGACTAGGTTAATGGCGTGGCTCTGATACCAGTGTAAGTGCACGGCGGCGCCCCCGCCGTCAATCCGAGGCCAAAATGCGGAAACGATACTTTTACGAAACTTGTAAACCGGCACCACCGCGCACTAAAAACCCGGATCGGGCCATTAACCTACTCCTAGCTAACTAGAGAAGGGGTAGAGAGATATACCGAGCGATCCGTGTCCTTCGGTCTTCTCGTCGTCATCCCGATCTCCCCGCGGAATCTCCGGTCTTCATCTCCTCGTCGGAAGGGCACCACATCGCCGGGTTCTTTTACGGGCTCCCACCTCTGGACCGAGGCAACTCGGGCACGAAGTTGGCGAGTCGACGTGTCCAAGAATGCTGTAGGCTAAGTGTAGAACACTATGTCTCTAAAGGGTTATGAAGTTGCCATTTGGAAATCTCAAGGTGGTGGTGGAGGAGTAAAACCATATTATAATGGGCTAAGCAATTTGGTGTAAAAACTATGAATGGATCTCACTACCAAAAAATGGAGACCCCATCTCATAATGGCCGGCCAAAGATAATGGAGGGGAGAGAAAAAAAATGTCATCATGAGCAAAGAAGAAATCAATGATAATCATGAAAATGATTCACAATCAAGTCCAATCAAAGACCCATCACTAAACCCATCATATTAAGCAAGCAATCATGAAGCAAAGAAGTCAAAGGAAGTAAGAACCATCGTGATCCAACTACTAACAAGAAACACCCTCCAAATTGCTAATTTGCACATTTGCAAATTAGCCCCTCCACATCAATTTTCAGCCAAAGAAAGATACAAAGGAAAATGGCCGAAACGTAATGCAAACTGGCAACTTCAAAAAACTGATCCCGTAATAAATTACAGGAAAACCCCATGACTGTATATACATACCCGCATTTGTATTCCGATCGAATACAGATACAATGAGACAAATCTACACTGTACAATACTAGGATCCGGCTTAAACCAAAGCCCGCCAGTATTATCCGTCCGATCATGATCCGTGCAATACCGCACGTACATGATCGAACCCTGCCATATCTCCATATGGCCTCTACAGCGTTTCGCCCGAAACTTGAGAAAACGGTCTGTGGGGGACTCTGAAGACTCGTCAATACTTTGGTTGTGGATTTAACCACCAGCACGTCAGAGGTATTAGCCACATGTAACGGGATACCAGGTATTGACCAAAAGGGACGTCGATGAGCGAACTCATCCTGACACCCTACTGAGCCTGTCAGTGACAATATCCGTACAGTCTGATCCGTTCGTCTATGAGCATCGCATGGCGGGCCTAGGGGGTTGGTAAAATTCAGACCCCCAAAAGCGGTACAAGTCGTGTCGGAGTGCAGCCCAGAACACCCTGAGATACTACTGGAATACCTACCAGTAAATCTCCTGCCTTGGCCAAGGACTTCGTGTAATGGCTCTCCTAGACACAGCGCGACCTCACCCCCAATACCGGGAGAGACGAACCCCTGTAGATCCGCTCACTGCCTCCATGTGGCTCGGGACTGTACCCAACTAAAACCTGTTTGCACGTCTCCTTTGAGCGTGGTAGGGTAGTAATCAAAGTATAGTGGGAACTCACACGAGACAAATGACGATCTCAGGTCGATGAACTAACCTGTACACATGTCACCAGGGAACTGCTATCTGACGTCAGGTATAAGACCAACTAGCATGTTCCCGGCGAGTCCTGTCCGGTGTACTCATAACCCAATGAGCACCTGTATACATCTTAGGTGAACCAACTGACACCAGTGGCTTGTGAGACCGGCCACCGCCCCTCGTCGGGGTCTCGACTGTATACACTAGTCTACTTTGGAGTATCGATGCCCTGTCTCGAAACTCCCACGACTAGGGACCTTTTAAGGATGTGCTTATAGACCCCAGCTCCCACGTATATGATCGCCCTCATACTGCTGGTCGTCAAGCAAGAATCCTAAGGGCTCTATCAACGTGTAATAGTGACCTGTAAGGTCACCTGAAGCAATACACGATGATAAAGGTAAACCAGATAGCATACTATCATTTTGAGTAAGACTGTCTTATCGGCATAGATCCTCCCTTAATCATTTCAATCACGTGCCTGTGATCCAATAATTGACTCTGAGGGCACTATCTCCAACAGTATACCCCCTGGTATAGGAACAGTATGTGCAAAGTATACCTGTAGCTATGATAGGGAGTGTGTATGTACCTATCACTAATGGTACAATACTCTATAGGAATACAGGTATGCTAAATGCCATATATGATAAGCAGTATTAATCAATGTCACAATGTCCCTAACCAAGCAATATAACATCTATAAGTGGTTTGTGTGTGACATGCCAATTATTGACGGTGTGTGTAGCATACAATCAGTGCTCGTGCAACATGAATCGTCAATAATATGTGCAGTGTCCTACTACTACTAGTCCAGGCAAAACTACATCTAAGTAATAGGGTAAAGGCGTAATTCTAACAATAACGTAGAATATGCGACAAGTAATAAAATCTCTAGCCCTGACGCATAACGCCATGCGGGCGATTCCCCTGTAGATGTTAAATCTACTCACAAACGCTCCTGGCTAAGTGAAGCCTACCACCTGTTTTCCTTTGTCGTAGCGTCCGAAGTCCCCGCTTGCGAACCTAAAATTTCACAAACACATCACATAAGCAAATATCCTACATCGACGAAAAGACATGGAAACACAAGAATAACGCCCTAAAAATTGTACTGCGCACTTAGCGCATCTATCGTGCACGACATCGGCCAAAAACCCTAATTGGGGTCGCTAAACTAAAAAACACTAAGTATAGACCCCAATCGTCCCGATCGCGCAACACAACACAAAAATTATGAGGAATACAATAGATATAACCTCGCAACGACCAATCGAACCCACGTCGGAAAAACCCCGAAATCTAGTAAGCAACCTATCGCAATATTTCGCACTAGTTTCAAGCTAATGCATATCTAGCGATTACAAACACCTTAAAATAGATTAACTAAGCTATCTAAACCATTCTTATAATTTTAACACTTGCTAATTATGTTTTAGCAAAAACCTAGTAAGCAAATTGCATAATTAAACAAAGTATTCATTAGCAAAAATTAACATTTCCTACTAGGTTAATCTTCTCCAAAACACAAATTAACACTTCAAATGAACACTAAACACATAAACAAAATTTAACCCTAACATGAATTTCTTAAACTAAATATAAATGAATTAATCATAATTTAAAAACTAAACTAAACACATAATTAGCTAACTAAATTAGCTAGAATAAGATTAAAGCAAATATAAAAGGATTAAGGTAAGAATTATACCTCCCCAAGAACACAAAATGAAACTTAATCCAACATCTTAGCATAAAAAACCAAGCTTTATTGAAGATCCATGAAGGATTAGTGAAGGAAATGAAGGAAAATGATTATATTTGAATTTGTATGAATTAAATTGGATTTTTCATGATTTATTTGATGAAAAATGAGTTGAAAAGGGGTGGAAATGATGGAGGGCAGAAAGGGGAAGGGAAGGGCCGGCCAAGGGAAGAATGGGGGGATTTTTGGTGAAGTGTGTGGAATTTTCTAGCAAAAGAAAACAATTAATGCACATTTAATGCAAAAATGCCACCTTTTATTCATTTTCTTTTCTTTTTCTTTAAAAAAATTAATTCCTTTGACCAAAAAAATCTAGATATTTAAAAATAAGGTTCTAAAATAATTGTAGTGATAATTTCCAAAATTTTTCATTTAGAAGAAATTTCCCGATTTACGTGCACCAAATACCGCTTAAAATAATATTTTATTTGGGAAAAATTCTATCTGAACTAAAACCTTCCAAATACCCCTAAAGTTCGCGCAGAAGCTTTATTTTAGCTAAACTACGTGCCGGCAAGCTTATACGGACGTTTGATCGAAATCGGGTTAAAACGGGAAAAACCGACAATTTTGCCCTAAAACGGAAAAATTCGCAAAACGATTTCTGAAACGTTACAATATCACATATAGCGAGAATAGAATAAGGTATCATATACACGTATTAATCTAAGTCACGCACATATCACATATGTTCTCCTACTTCGTTTCGCATGAACCAGGAAACCTCTGTGCAGGACTCTAAAGACTCGTCAATACGCCGGTAGTAGGTGATGATCATATCAAACATCCACAAGCCGCAAGCGGTCTGCTAAACGTAATAGCCACCCGGATATTGAGCGATCAGAAGATCAACAAGCAAGCCTGCTCATACTCCTGCGAATCCAATTAGTAACACTACCGTACAGTCCGGTCTCTTCGTCTGATATATCGCATATCACAGCCTGGGGGTGGTATAACGTCAGACCCCAATAGCCTGATAAGTCATGCCGATGCAAGGTCCATAACGGTTTGAGAAACTACTGATAACACTTACCAGTAGACCTCAACAACCTTGGCCAGGGATTTCCTGTTATGTCCAATCGAGTATAGCGCAACATCAACTCCCAATACCGGGAGAGACGAATCCCCTCCTATCGCTCATTGCCTCCATGTGACTCGGGACTGTACCCAAAAACCACCTTTTTGCATGATCTCTTGACCGTGATATGGTGGAAATCAAAGCACAAAGGGAATCACATAAGACTCTATGATGATCTCGGGTCGACAGACTAACCTGTACCAGTGTCACCAGAGAACTGCTATCTGATGATAGGTATAATATCATCTAGGAGTTCTCGGGGAGTCCGTCCAGTGTACCTAATCTCCACTGAGCACCCGTATACCTTCTCTGATGTCAAACACCAATGGATATGGGATCATCCATCGCCCATCATATGGGTCGAGAAGCTTATACGCTAGTCTATTCTGGAGTATCGATGCCCTGTCTCGATACTCCCACGACTAGGAACATTTGAAGGATGTACTTACCGACTACCCTGTCCCCACTAGTATGATCCGCATCATAATCCTGGTAGTCAAGTACTCATCCTAAGGGCTTTATCAACATGCAATAGAGAGACAAAAAGTGTACATGTTAAGATAAAGGGCAACCAGATAGCATACTATCATGTCGAGCAAGAAATTCCTCCTTATATATGTCCAAGCATCCACTACAATATGTTAGTTATATGTATGCCCTAGAGGCCATTACTGTACATAGGATGTATATTGTAGTGGATGCTGGGACATATATAGGGAGGACTTTCTTGCTCGACATGATAGTATGCTATCTGGTTGCTCTTTATCTTAACGTGTACACTGATTGTCTCTCTGTTACATGTTGGTAAAGCCCTTAGGATGTGTACTTGACTACCTGGACTATTATGCGGATTATACTAGTGGGGACATGGTAGTCCATAAGTACATCCTTCAAGGTCCCTAGTCGTGGGTGTATCGAGACGGGGCATCGATATACCAGAGTAGACTAGCGTATACCTTCTCGACCCATACAGATGGGCGATGGATGATCCCATATCCATTGGTGTTTGACATCAGAGATGATATACGGGTGTGTAACGTTTTAAAATAAATAAATAAATCCTTTAGGTGAATTTTTCCGATAACCAGTAAAATAACTCGTATTTTCCGTAAAATGTAACTATAATTGTTTTTTTAATATAGATTTAAATACGCCTATTTTAACTATGTAATTGCTAGTATGGGTATTTAATTAGTCACATATTAGTTGCTCGTTTATTTAAATATTTTTCCATAATTAATTATTTTAAATATTTTTATAACCTTTCACTTATACTTTTAATTAGTATAAATTACAAATGAGAATGGGTTAATCCTACATTAGTGAACCATGACCACTAATAACATAGTTTATAACATGCTTAATCTTTCTACTTTTGACCCTAGGGTTCTAGAGATTTCTAGGGTCAATTAGAAAATAATTTAATTAAGCTATTAATTAATAGAAGTGGAAATGGGCTTTTACTAACCTAGAAACTAGAAACTTTTACACAACCCACACAAAACCTATGTCCAAGTTCTGGCCGAGCCCAGGAATTATGCAGCCTCTTTTGTTCATCTCATTTCTATTGGGTTCTAGAATTCTCATTGTAGTGGGAAAATAAAATGATTAATTAACATATGTACCAAGGTGTATTGTTATGAGGTATGGTGTGTGTTTTAAATTCTACCCATCCCATTCACTCCTTCCCTATTCCTTAACTCTCGGCCAGTGTGAGGCAGCAGCCCCCTTTCATTTCTCCAACCTCATTCTTTGCCAAAACACCTCTTTTCCCTCATCTAAAATCCACCAAATTAAACCCTAAAATCCTAGCTAAAATCATCACAAATTCTTTGTTCAATCTAAGCTTGAATCTTGATGCAAGAGAACTATTTTGGAGGCATGTTTTCAAGTTTGATCTCAAGTTTATGAGGTATAAATCTTAACCCCATGTTTAATTTGTTGCAAATTACTTCAATCTAATCAAATTAGGAATTTAATTATGGTTTTAATTTCAAGATTTAAATTTCAAGAATAGGGTTTAAATTCAAGTTAGGGTTTTTATTATTTTGATTATGGTTATAATGTGTAGTTTAACATCTTAATTTATGTAAATTCTAGTCCAGTTGTTAAATTGTAAATTGCTACTTTAAAATTGTACAAATTAGATAATTTTGCAAACTAGGTTTCTAGGATTAATATGAATCGTTGAAAAAAAAATTAAGTAAAGATTTTTGTGACCTAATTAAGATATTAAGTGAATAATGTGACCACTAGATTTGCTAAAACATCAAGACTTGTATTAAACGGGTAATTGACGCATACTAGGTTTTTGGAGATTAATCGATTTGAATTAAATTGAAATTTTAATGACCTACAACCTAATTCCTATAATATTTAATGAGTTATGAATGTGCAATTGGTACGTTTGAGATTTAGACTCAGTAGTTATCACGTTTTGCGACCCTAGTTGTAGTTGTGGCGTTGTCGCGGGCACGTTCTGTGCACTAAGTGTGTGCGCGTCTAATTGTGCGTGTGACTGAATTGTGTCGTTTGTCCCGCGACCATTCGTATATTTATCCATTTTATTGCTTGTGTGCGATCCTAGGGCCGGATGCAGAGACGTCACACGCGGCGCGGAAAAGACTGGACGGAGATCGGGTCAGCTTAGCCGAGACGTCCCGGTGAGTAGATGTATACATCTATGGGGGGATCGTCTGGATGGCGCGAGGCGCCCGACAGATGGGTTATTAGTAGTAATTTTATTTATATGCATAGTTTCTTAGTTAGCCATCTCATTGCATCGCATCGTTATATTTATGTATATTTGTATGATATCATTTCTTAGGACACTTGCACCGTTACCATTAGTCCATACTGCACGTGCACTATTCATACGAACACACACGCCATTGGTAACTGTAATGTTACGAACACTATAGAATTTGCTTAGAATCGGTATCTATTCATTGCATCATACATGATATGTAAATGGGTAGTTGTATATTCATTCATCAAATTGATACGAAGGATTGGTAGTCGTGTATATATCGCATTTCATCATGTCGTCATCATTCATATATAGTTTTCTAGTCATAATTCGCATTTCATGTTATGGATAGCATAGACTTATCATTTTCCAATATGTTCATGTATTGTGATTTCTTCTTGAGGATTCCGTATTTATGAGATTTCTGGATTTTGGGGAAAACCGCAAGAATTTATAAAACTTATTATCCTTTTTAAAAATATGCAAGTTGCGGTTTTCTCGGAATGTATGTGTCGTCCACCATGAGTTTTCATGTTTTCTGTTGGATTTCGAGACCCGATTCGAGGAGTGGATGAACCGTCTCGGGTACATGGTGGGCCCGGTATGGTACCACGGGGCAAGAAGCTCGAGTTGTAGACGATGAGCCTGGCAGGGGAAGACTACCTACCGGTGATATCTGGCGCGCCGGATATCCAGAGGATACCGACCGTTGTCGTGAGATTTGATGATGTTGGAGATAGTGCCCTCAGAGTCGATTATTGGATCACAGGCACGTGATTGCAATGATTGAGGGAGGACCTATCCCGGTAGGACAATCTTACTCGAGATGATAGTATGCTATCTGGTTTACCTTTATCATCGTGTACTGCTTTAGGTGACCTGACATGTCGCTATTGCACGTTGATAGAGCCCCTAGGATTCTTGCTTGACTGCCAGCAGTATGATGGCGATCATATAAGTGAGAGCTGGAGTCTATAAGCAAATCCTTAAAAGGTCCCTAGTCGTAGGAGTCTCGAGACAGGGCATCGATTCTCCAGAGTAGACTAGTGTATACAGTCGAGACCCCGACGAGGGGCGGTGGCCGGTCTCACAAGCCACTGGTGTCAGTTGGTTCACCTAAGATGTATACAGGTGCTCATTGGGTTATGAGTACACCGGACAGGACTCGCCGGGAACATGCTAGTTGGTCTTATACCTAACGTCAGATAGCAGTTCCCAGGTGACATGTATACAGGTTAGTTCATCGACCTGGGGATCGTCATTTGTCTCGTGTGAGTTCCCACTGTGCTTTGATTACTACCCTACCACGGCTCAAAGGAGTCGTGCAAACAGGTTTTAGTTGGGTACAGTCCCGAGCCACATGGAGGCAGTGAGCGGATCTTCAGGGGTTCGTCTCTCCCGGTATTGGGGGTGAGGTCGCGCTGTGTCTAGGAGAGCCATTACACGAAGTCCTTGGCCAAGGCAGGAGATTTACTGGTCGGTATTCCAGTAGTATCTCAGGGTGTTCTGGGCTACACTCCGACACGACTTGTACCGCTTATGGGGGTCTGACTTTTACCAACCCCCTAGGCCCGACATGCGATGCTCATAGACGAACGGACCGGACTGTATGGATATTGTCACTGACAGGCTCAGTAGGGTGTCAGGATGAGTTCGCTCATCGACGTCCCTTTTGGTCAATAGCTGGTGGCCCGTCACGTATTGGCTTATACCTCTGACGTGCTAGTGGTTAAATCCACAGCCATAGTATTGACGAGTCTTTAGAGTCCACCACACTTACAGTCACTCAAGCTTTCGGGCGAAACGCTGTAGAGGCCGTATGGAGATATGGCAGGGTCCGATCAGATACGTGCGGTATTGCACGGATCAGGATTGGACGGTTTGTACTAGTGGCCGTATGGATATATGGCAGGGTTCAATCAGATACGTGCGGTATTGCACGGATCAGGATCGAACGGATATTACTAGCCGGCTTTGGTTTAAGCCGGATCCTAGTATAGTACAGTGTAGATTTTGTCTCATTGCATTTGTATCCGGTCGGAATACAGATGCGGGTGTGTATGCACAGTATGGGGGTTTTTCCTGTAATTTATTACAGGACCAGTTTTCTGGAGTTGCCAGTTTGCATTCCGTTCCGGCCGGTTTTCCTTTGTTCTTTCCCGGCCGGACTTTTTCGATGGAGGGTGTTATTTGCAAGTTTGCAAATAACATTTTGTGGAGGGGTTTTCTTGCACTTGTGGCATTATGATGAGTTAAGCATCTTTGCTTTTTCATCATGGTTTTGCTTTTTGAGATTAGATGAGATTTGATATGAAATTGACATTGTTATCATTTCATTTTGGCTAAGGTCACCCCTTGCTTTTACTACCATTACCTCCCTTCATAGTTTTGCAATTTTGATTCCTCCACCATTCTTAAAAAGGGTCCGGCCACATATTGTGAGGGAGAGAGAGAATGGTTCATTTTTGGTATGAGAAAATTTCATGATCTCATTTTGCCTTGTACACAAAAACCTTCTCACCTCTCCAAAGTTCTTCTTGATTCCTCCATCAATGGCAACTACATAAACTCCAAGGGACAAAGCTTCTACACATTCTAGAGCAAATCTTGGACGCGTCGGCCAGCCAACTTCACGCCCGAGTTGCCTCGGTATTGAGGTGGGAGCCCGTAAAAGATGCAGGCGATGTGGTGCCCTTCCGGCGAGGAGCGACGACCGGAGTTTCCGCAGAGGATCGGGATGACGACGAGAAGACCGGAGGACTCGGATCACTCGGTATATCTCTTCCCATCTTGCAGTTAGCTTAGACTTGTTAATGGTTCGATCCGGGTGTTTAGTGCGCGGTGGTGCCGGTTTGCTAAGTTCGCAAAATTAAAGTTTATCACCGCTTCCGCATTTGGCCGTCGGACTGACGGCCGGGGCGCCGCCGTGCACTTACAGTGGTATCAGAGCCTCGCCATTAACTTAGTCTAGCTTGGTTTAATGTGTTTTGCATTTCCGATCGACCAAAATTCCAAAATCTACATTTTTGTTCACATCAGTTTTCTGTTGAAAATTTTTGGTGTCAAATTTTTTTTCAGGTTACAGAAAAGTGATGTACTGGAAAATCTAAGGGTTCTGCGAAAATTCGATGCAGTGATTCGACTGTAGGAGCGCGGAACCGCGTCAAACACCCCCTTCTTGCCGCGGTTCCGCCGCACCTTTATGTGATCACTGTATCATATTTCTGCAGTTGCCTCCTGAATGGAATTTGGGGTTTTTGGAATATTAATATTGGGCCCAGAATTTCCTGATCTGCTCCAGTAATGCTTGGGGGCCCACTTGTTAAAATTTGATCGATCGGATATTTTAAACACATTATTTCACAGTATTTACATTATATCTGCGACCGTGAATGTCACTTGATCGGTAAATCCGGTCTAACTGCTATAGCCCGGTTAGACGGATTTGCGAACGTGACTTTCACGTTGATGTTCTATGTATTGCTGTGATGTTGCGGATCGGTCGTGGGGGATAGCCTGGATGCAATGCTAGTACAGTTTTGTTGTATTATGTACATTTGTTATTGCGGGGCGAGCGTCCGACATGTGGACTGCCGTCACTGCCAGTTTGTATTATTATTTTGGGGCACGACCTGGTTGCGGTCGATGTACCCGTTGTATGTATATTTTACCTTCTGTACTAGGATTACCCCGCGGAGGGGTGCACGGATAGCCGGGTTCTGGAGGGCAACAAGCCCGCATCTCATGGCATTGGGACGGAGGGGGCTTCACTCTAGAATTGGCGGGCTATTCGCCGCACTCGTAGGGGGTACAAGTTGACCCAGGAGGGGTGCCCAAGTTACCGGATTCCGTGAAGTGCTGGGTGGTCCATTCACGGCGCTGAAGGGGGGTTCCTCACTTCAGGTTTTGGCGGGTAACTTGCCGCGCCCGTAGGGGTCTAGGATTTCATTGCACGGGCTATCCACACGACCAGGGAAACGTCGGGTTTCAGTAGTGGCTCTGTGAAACCCGGGGATCCCAGATATCTGTATTGTTCTGTGATGCTGTACATTTCTGTGATGTTGCATTTCTTATCACGCCTTGAGCGAATATAATATATTGGTATATATATTAGTAGATGTTGTATATGTTTTACATCCGCGCTAGTCCAGTCCCCGCTCTGTCGTTAGTTAGCTAACTTAACGGGTAAGGACGGGACCCAGTGGCGAATGCGGATGGCATATACGTACATCAGTATATTTTCGTTCTTTGTGGTGTGATCAATTGATGGGACTGCGTTGATTCGGATCAATGCAAGTTAAAACAAACCTATTCTGATGTTGTTGGAACACTTTTCAAAAAGCTGTTATTGCAAGGACGTTCACTTTTGTTTTGCATCGTGGTATTCATTTGGAATATCCTGCTCCTCAGTCGACGAGGCAAGGGCCGAGATCCCTTCACCGGGAGTGACCCCTTGGACAGAAGTTTGCGTCAGGGCATTAACTTCACTGTAGCCGATTATTTTTGATTTGCACCGTGGTATTCAGTTGGAATATCCTGCACCTCATTCTACGGGGAAAGAGCCGAGATCCCTTCACCGGGAGTGACCTCTTTAGCAAAAGTTTTCGTCACTATATTTTCTAAAAGCTATCCGTTCCTTCAACGATATCAAGTTCATTACGTTAAAGGTTTTCGCCAGAAACCATTCGTAGCCCTCCGTCGTTTCAGACAGGTAGCACGTAGTATTCATTCTATGTTTGTTGACCTTCGTCAAGGCATAGTGCATGGTAGCTGCTTGTTGCCTTTCTGCTGCATAGATAGATGTGTTGGTTTGGGACAGTCGTATAGCCTTGTTGACCTTCGTCAAGGTCTTGTACGGGTGGGTTCAAATTAACCTGGACAATGACGGGTGGAACTTGACATGTGACTTATGATTTGTTGACCTTCGTCAAGGTCATAAGAGCATGGGGCAGAAATCACATCGGGAGTTTCAAAAGAACTGAAACTTGCCAGATATGCGCATACCTTCTGGAGTGTGATAGCGTGAGCGGATTCCGTCACGTTATCATGCGATGATAGTTGGATCCCGATTCCCACTGATGAGTTGGTTTACTCCTCGGGTGACCCCGACTAATTCTTCTTTCAGGTTTGGAGGGGAATTTGAGGTACAGTGGGAGGTTTCCAGATTAGATATAAAGGGATAACCATTCTGATCTAGGTTAGAGTGCACGCTGAGTGTTTCTTTTCTCTCTCTCTCTGGCAGCGACCATTGACCCGACCCTAAGACTATGACTCAGTGACCAAGTTGACCGAACCTTCTTAACACTGGCTTTTGGATTGTCAGAGTTGCAGACCTCATTGCCACTCCTACTTTTACCCTTTTCTCCAGGACACCCCGTATTACTACGAACGTCCACTTCCATTGGACAAAACCATCGTATGGTTAGATACGAACTCGAAGGAATTCGAGGATGGTTTCCGGTTCTAGAAAACGGATAGGATTATTCAGTTGTCTTTTCCTTTTTACCTTCTCTCAAGTTGCGAGTACTCCTTAGTTTAGGAGATAGTACACCTATTACGCAAATTGGATAGTCTTCTTCCAAACTTTAGGCTGGTGCCGAACAGTAGGGAATGAAGAAAACCAATTAGCCTAAACGGTGTGCAGAAGGTATTAAGATTAAGACAAAGCAAGGGATTAGTAAGAGGGCAAAGTAAATTGCGACTGATATTCACGACCAAACCAAGTATTTCTTCGCCAATCCTAAATCACCTTTGTATTTCTCCAGGACACTCCGTATCACTACGAAGATCCACAGTTTATTGGATACTCCATCGTATGGTTATATACGAACTCAAAAGGAACTTGTTCCAGTTCGGGGATGGATTTTGGTCCAGGAGAAATAGGAATAAGGTTTATTCGGTTGTCTTTTATCTTCACCTTCTCTCGCATTGCGAGTGCTCCTAGGACTAGGACAGTACACCCATAATGCTTATTGGATAGTCTTCTTCCAAACCATAGGCTGGTGCCGAACGGTAGGGAAGGAAGAAAACCATTTGGCCTAAGGGGTGTGCAGAAGGTAATGACTAAAGACATATAAAGGGATTTAGAGAGGTGGCAAAGAATTATACGGTTATAGTTGTGAATCTGGAAATGGTAGAGGCATTACTAGGAATACCAGCATACCCCATCGAAATATTTCAATGTTTCAGTTCAACTGTGTACTGTTGAAAGAAAACTGATTTCCCGATTATACACTTGCTCCAGGGTATGTATTTACCAAGTTTGATTCTCACATCTGTATGGTTTTACAGATGATGAGTGGGAGTAAGTTATTGGGAATAGGGTGATCATCCTCATTATATCGGGATTCGTTGTAATCGGTGATATTTGAGGAGATCATCTGGGCTGTTTGCCGATCGACAAATATTTGGTTTTGAATATCCGCTGTTGTGCACCAATTTCAAATTGATATATCTGTACGTCTATTTTCATAGAGTGAGATATACCTTTTGATATTATGTCGATGACATTTACCTATATCAGTGGATGGTTAGGTAAGGAGCATTAAACAGCGGTGTAATTCTTCTTAACCATAAGTACAGTTTTCAACCTACGACACACAGTGAAAGAGTTGTTAGACTCAGCGGACTTATACAGAGTATTGTATGTTGTCCAGTGTCGATTAGGACAGAGGGGTTGGTCCTCATACTATATTCTGTTTACTTTTAACTTCTCTACTTCTTAGACATGTGTTTCGTAGAAACACAGGGTCTAAGTTTTGAGGAGTTATAGGTATTTGAATAGAGTAGAGAACCAGGTGTAGCAAGTATCGGGATTCTTCAAAGTGATAGAAGATATAGATACTTGTGTATGGTATTCAGTTGATAGTAATGATAAAGAGAAATTGCTTCTCTTTCAGGTTACTCATAATTAGAAGCATTCCTAAGTTGGGTAACGCTGATCGGCCTCCTTCCATTTAGTTGACATGCACTGGAGAAAGCTGCATGATTTGAATCTGGTTCAATTAATTCAGTGCCTCTGGTTCTATATTGGATATAGAACAGTTCATATCATAACGTTGTTAAGGTACGGGGAGTTGTCCGGCTTATGATTAAAACCAGACACTGGACAGCTCAAGGCACGTTTCTGTAATGGCTGTTTGTGGGTTGACCCAGGCTATGACGAGGGTTGATTTTCTACCATCTGGCAGATCAATAGAAATATTGTTCTAGACTCGCCACAGTTTTATTAAAAATGGATTTTTTCAAAAACAGTAGTGGGAGTATGGTAGAACTGGAAGTGATTCCAGAACCGCAAACGATTACTGAAGATTTGATAAGGAACCTAAAGATTCAATCTGATTTGACATTCCATTGGCCACTCCGCAGATAAGGTGGGTAACTTCAGGCACCCGAGAGGTACTCCGGTAGCCTCAAGGACGGTGACAGGGAAGTTCTTGTTTACCCACACTTGCCATTGTTGTTGTTCCAGGCTGCGAGACCCGGCAGGAGGATGAGTATAGCGTCGTTCTAAACTAGCTTTAGAAGTGCACGTCTATATGACTCTGCCAGAGGGTTGTCGTAGTCAGTGGGAGCAGCGGAAGCATTGGTGGACATCAGGCTTATGTCTATTTATAGACTAAAGCAGATGTAGCGGAGATAGATCATCTATTTCTGATGTGACAGTCATAGGTTTGACGTCATCAGAATAGGGGATGGATCTGTTGAGAAGGTAGTAGGAAGTGATATTCCTATACTACGATCGGTTATACTTTGGTCGTCACACAGTGGTTTCTCCACAAAGGACTTGGACATTATATCAGACATACTGGTTACTAGATCTATGGTTTTAGATCTAGATTTGGGCGGTTTCCCAATCAGGGTACTTTGACAGCATTCTAAGAGTATTTAGAATGGACGACTCCTGGCACGGTAGTGTACCTGCAGGTGATGGAGTCACCCTCTCTAAAGGTGTCTTATAGACTAAAGTAGAGAGGGATGTGCATGATTGGCAGATCACTTGCTTAGGCAATTGAGTCAATCATGAGATGTCAAGTACCACACCAGATGTTGTTCTTGCACTAGATGCAATAAGTTGATATTGATCCAATCCTGGAGGAACAGTCGGAAGCAGTTTTAGAACATAAGTGGATGTTCTAAGGATATGATAACGACAACCTCATTCGGGAGGCAGTTATCATTCCAGGCTTCCAAGGTGACATGGACGACAGGGTGATCGTCAGAGTTATAGTTATCCTTCTGACGAGGGGCAGTATTTTGGACAGGTGGTCCAAGGGAATACTGAGGGTGGTATGGCGCAGGATACTGATTAAGTTCAGTTGACGATACAGTCTAAGAAGTTTGGATTTGGAGTTCATTTATGAGCTAGGTCCAATCAGACATCCAGACATTCTAAGACAGGTATTACTCATTTCGGGAGATGACTTTCTCCGCGAACTTGAGATAGAGAGAGACATAGAAAAAACATCAAGGCGGATCCACTCGCTGAGGCTATTCCTCGAACGCAATAGTTTCACAAATAGATTTTGTGAGACTGACTAGTAGGGGAGTTGGGTGTTCGGTATCACACGGGCTGTGAGTATACGACATCGCAATAATTAGCCTTGAGTGCAAGTGGGAGATTGTTGGAGATAGTGCCCTCAGAGTCGATTATTGGATCACAGGCACGTGATTGCAATGATTGAGGGAGGACCTATCCCGGTAGGACAGTCTTACTCGAGATGATAGTATGCTATCTGGTTTACCTTTATCATCGTGTACTGCTTTAGGTGACCTGACATGTCGCTATTGCACGTTGATAGAGCCCCTAGGATTCTTGCTTGACTGCCAGCAGTATGAGGGCGATCATATAAGTGAGAGCTGGAGTCTATAAGTACATCCTTAAAAGGTCCCTAGTCGTAGGAGTCTCGAGACAGGGCATCGATTCTCCAGAGTAGACTAGTGTATACAGTCGAGACCCCGACGAGGGGCGGTGGCCGGTCTCACAAGCCACTGGTGTCAGTTGGTTCACCTAAGATGTATACAGGTGCTCATTGGGTTATGAGTACACCGGACAGGACTCGCCGGGAACATGCTAGTTGGTCTTATACCTGACGTCAGATAGCAGTTCCCAGGTGACATGTGTACAGGTTAGTTCATCGACCTGGGGATCGTCATTTGTCTCGTGTGAGTTCCCACTGTGCTTTGATTACTATCCTACCACGGCTCAAAGGAGTCGTGCAAACAGGTTTTAGTTGGGTACAGTCCCGAGCCACATGGAGGCAGTGAGCGGATCTTCAGGGGTTCGTCTCTCCCGGTATTGGGGGTGAGGTCGCGCTGTGTCTAGGAGAGCCATTACACGAAGTCCTTCGCCAAGGCAGGAGATTTACTGGTAGGTATTCCAGTAGTATCTCAGGGTGTTCTGGGCTACACTCCGACACGACTTGTACCGCTTATGGGGGTCTGACTTTTACCAACCCCCTAGGCCCGACATGCGATGCTCATAGACGAACGGACCAGACTGTACGGATATTGTCACTGACAGGCTCAGTAGGGTGTCAGGATGAGTTCGCTCATCGACGTCCCTTTTGGTCAATAGCTGGTGGCCCGTCACGTATTAGCTTATACCTCTGACGTGCTAATGGTTAAATCCACAGCCATAGTATTGATGAGTCTTTAGAGTCCACCACACTTACAGTCACTCAAGCTTTCGGGCGAAACGCTGTAGAGGCCGTATGGAGATATGGCAGGGTCCGATCAGATACGTGCAGTATTGCACGGATCAGGATTGGACGGTTTGTACTAGCGGCCGTATGGATATATGGCAGGGTTCAATCAGATACGTGCGGTATTGCACGGATCAGGATCGAACGGATATTACTAGCCGGTATTGGTTTAAGCCGGATCCTAGTATAGTACAGTGTAGATTTTGTCTCATTGCATTTGTATCCGGTCGGAATACAGATGCGGGTGTGTATGCACAGTATGGGGGTTTTTCCTGTAATTTATTACAGGACCAGTTTTCTGGAGTTGCCAGTTTGCATTCCGTTCCGGCCGGTTTTCCTTTGTTCTTTCCCGGCCGGACTTTTTCGATGGAGGGTGTTATTTGCAAGTTTGCAAATAACATTTTGTGGAGGGGTTTTCTTGCACTTGTGGCATTATGATGAGTTAAGCATCTTTGCTTTTTCATCATGGTTTTGCTTTTTGAGATTAGATGAGATTTGATATGAAATTGACATTGTTATCATTTCATTTTGGCTAAGGTCACCCCTTGCTTTTACTACCATTACCTCCCTTCATAGTTTTGCAATTTTGATTCCTCCACCATTCTTAAAAAGGGGCCGGCCACATATTGTGAGGGAGAGAGAGAATGGTTCATTTTTAGTATGAGAAAATTTCATGATCTCATTTTGCCTTGTACACAAAAACCTTCTCACCTCTCCAAAGTTCTTCTTGATTCCTCCATCAATGGCAACTACATAAACTCCAAGGGACAAAGCTTCTACACATTCTACAGCAAATCTTGGACGCGTCGGCCAGCCAACTTCGCGCCCGAGTTGCCTCGGTATTGAGGTGGGAGCCCGTAAAAGATGCAGGCGATGTGGTGCCCTTCCGGCGAGGAGGCGACGACCGGAGTTTCCGCAGAGGATCGGGATGACGACGAGAAGACCGGAGGACTCGGATCACTCGGTATATCTCTTCCCATCTTGCAGTTAGCTTAGACTTGTTAATGGTTCGATCCGGGTGTTTAGTACGCGGTGGTGCCGGTTTGCTAAGTTCGCAAAATTAAAGTTTATCACTGCTTCCGCATTTGGCCGTCGGACTGACGGCCGGGACGCCGCCGTGCACTTACAGATGATATGGGCCGATCCGGACTGAGCCCGAGATATTGAGACATTGAGACATTGAGATATATATGTTTTGTGTCGATACTTGACACGGATTTCTATGGATTTCTTTGATGATACTTCAGTCACTTCACAGAAGTTTTCTAAGAAAAATAAAGATTTTTCTCATACCAAATATACTCAGGTTTCATATTGATTATGTATTCACGTTGCATACAGGCTAGTGCATTGCATCATATTAGTATTTGCGTAGGTTGTAACGCATTTACGTGCATGCTTACGATAGCCTTATTAGATGTTACTTACTACTCACGAGCTGGCAACTCACCCCCGTTGTGCCACAGTATCTTACAGGTTTGACCCGTCAGCACAGTAGTGGCGGGCGTACCTTCTTTTCTGCTTCGTTGCATCGACCTACAGCGTGCGCACAGGTTTTCTTGGAGGATTTGCTTTTGCTCCCACCGTGTATTTTCATTTGTATCTAGTTTACTCCATCTACCCTTGTATATTGGACTAGACGGTGAGATTTTTGAGACTTGTATTTGTGGTTTGGTGTCGATGCTCACTTGAGCCGATGTGTTGTTTTCTTACTTTCGTGCTTTTGCATGCTCATTTTGGTATTGATGATATATATATTGTATGTGGTTGTGATCCGCCTGTGGCAAAGAGCTAGCTCCCACTTGGGGATGCCTTATTCATGATTTATATGTATTTTCTTGTTTGTACCCGTTTTGGGGGCAGTATTTACAAAGGAGACTCTGCCAAAATTTTCGGGAAAATGTGTTGCTTTAATTAAATGTTCGATGCAAATTTGTTTTGGTTAAAATTGTTTTCTTGTAACAAGTTTTCCTTCACTCTACTTTTAAATTTGGTTTAGAGTTTTGGGCTTTGTCTTACTTTGATTACGTTACGCCTTTAGACGTTTCGTAATTTAAGTGCCAGTCACGTTCCGTATCTTCAGGTCGTGACAAAGTTGGTATCAGAGCAATAGGTTTTACCTTTCTGAGTGTAGGATGACCCTTGGTAGATGGAGTAGGTGACTTAAGCAGAGTGGCGTAGCGTGTGTATGTTCCGCGGCATACTTACGATACAGTACTCCGCCTAAGTGACCTTAGGATATATATTTGCTTGTATTTCCTCCCTTTATTCCGGAAATCCTTTGGTTCGATCGCAATGTTTCTATCGATCTTGTTCTTGCTCTAGCCACTATGCCGCCGGAGACTACGAGGGCCAGAGGGCTTTCGCCGGGGATGAGATTAGAATGGGCTCGTTTGAGATGAGGACCGATCCGGGCGGTACGCCTACCCCTCATGGACAGAGTGGTCCGCCTTTTTCAGGATGGATGGCTAGGCTAGAGTCGAGTATTCAGGACGTGCGGCAGATGATTGGATTGTTAGTGGTGGCTAGCCAAGCTCGAAGAGCCGATGATGTCCCTCCTATTTCAGGGATTGTGTTTTTACCTGCTCCACAGGCAACTGTTTCTTTGTTACCAAGATTTTCCGTATCCTTACGATAGTTTTGAGGTTGAAGCCTCCAGTTTTACCGGCATAGATACAGTGGAGGATACGTAGACAATCCCCGACAGGATGGCTGAAATTGTCGTTCACAGAGATGTTCTGACAAGATATGGGTTGAGTTTGCAAGTTTTCTTCTAGCTGTCTTGCTCAGACGTGGTGCGGGTCCATTGAGAGAGTCCGAGTTACAGACCTACTTCTTATGACTTGGGAGGAGTTCACAGCTGTATTTCGTGCTCGCTTCCTTCTGGAAAGCGTTCGAGATGCCCGAACTCGTAGTTTCGAGCCTTTGTGTAAGACTTCAGGGATGACAGTGTCTGAGTACGACATTCAGATTTCTTGGTTTCGATATGCTCCTTTCCTGGAGGACACTTAAGAGAGACAGATAAAGTGGTTTGTGTGGAGATTGAACGTGCAGTTAATTCTTTCCATAGGCACCCAGCACTTTGACACTCACGCAATTGCGATGGATGCAACCTTACTGCTAGAGGAGCGCATTTCTGAGACTTCGGTCGTTTCTGGGCCAAAGCTGATTGTACCAGTATGCCAGCTCAGAGGCGGTTAGATAGACGCCGATGTGACAGGCTAATCTTTTGGTCGCTCGATAAGTTGTTCGTTCGTGATTCGTTCGCATCGGAGATAAGGATTCTTTTGTCAATTTGATTCTTCCCGATATGTTTGACCTCGAAGACCTTCTGAGCATGGAGTGGTTAGCTACGTGTTATGCATCCGTGGACTGCCGTGAGAAGGCAGTCAGATTTAGTTTTTCGGGTAAGAGAGTTCTTGTTTTCGGAGAGACCGTAGTGTCGCCTTCCCCGGTTTGAGTTCTTTTTGGTGCTAGTCAGCTTTTGAGATAAAGGGATATCAGGAATTCTTGGCGTAGGTTTGCGATGTTGGAGCCGCAGAGGTTCCGTTGGATCAGGTCCCATTTGTGAGGGAATTTCAAGTTGCTTTTCCTGACAAGTTGCTTGGCTTGTCGCCAGAGCGCGATGTTGAGATTTACTTTGAGTTGATTCCCGGCACGGAGCATTATTCTTTACCGCCATATCGGATGGACCCGGCAGAGCTAAAAGAACTGAAGGAAACAGTTGCAAGATTGTTGGATAAAGGGCTTGTTCGTCCGAGTGCGTCACCTTGGGGAGCTCCTGTCCTGTCCGTCAGAAGGACGGCCGTTTGCGTCTATGTATTGGTTATCATCAATTAAATCGGGTTACTGTGCGGGATATTTCTCGAAGATAGACTTGCGATCAGATTACCATTAGTTGCGGATTCGAGAGGATGATATTCCAAAGATTAGTTTTCACACATGTTACTGGTGTTATGAATTTTGGTGATGTCGTTCGAAGCTCACCAATGCCCCATCAGTGTTTATGGATTGGGTGAACCGAATATCCAGGCCGTTCTTGATCATTTTATCATCGTGTTCATTGAGGACATCTTAGTGTACTTTTGGAACCGAATGGAGCCTTGGCAGTAATTGAGGATTGCGTTGCAGACTTTGAGGGAGCGCCATCTATTTGCTAAATTATCCAAGTGTGTTTCCTTGTTGAATAGTGTTGACTTCTTGGATCACGTAGTACGAGAGGTGGTAAGTATGGAACCGAGAAAGATCGAGTCTGTTCAGCGCTGTCCAGACCTGTATCAGTGATGGAGGTTCGCAGCATTTTGGATTTGGCCGGTAGGAAGTTTCTTTTCTTTGGACTGAGGTAGGAAAGCAGAACTATTCCACGCAGGATTTAGAGATGGTTGCGGTGGTCTTTTCACTTAAGATCGGGAGACACTACTATAAGGCAGGTCGTGCCAGATAATTACGGATCACAAGAAGCTTAAGTACATTTTCAGCAGTGAGATCAAAATTTGAGACATCGCCGATGGATGGAGCTAGTGAAGACTATGACTGCGAGATTCTTTATCGTCTGGACAAGGCGAATGTTGTGGCAGATGTTTTGAGTCGGAGTCTTGGAGGTAGCTTTTATTGTTTGGGCACGATTCAGAGACAGTCGATGGCAGATTAGCAGATTCTTCATGACAGCCGGCCCTGTTTGAGAGTTCTAGCTTCAAAATTATTTTCCAGTGTTCCAGGATCTGGGTTTTAATGTTTCAGGTGAAGTTAAAAAGTTCGAACGAATATCAAAAACCCATTTTTCCAAGTTTAAGGTATCCGGAAAAATCATGCAAGTAATTCTGTGGACTCTCTAGAAGAATGAAACCCTAACTCGACATAATGAAGATGGAACCGCTTTCGAACCTTAGGGTTTGCGGCAGTTCCGCGGTGCCATTAGTGAGGCTTGGGTCTGCCTTTTTACAGTTGGTCTGTAGGTACTGTGGCATGTCCTGGGTATTTTTAAACGGTTCTCAAGTGTTGAGCTCTTGGGAAATTGTGGGACTTTGATGAATTAATCGAAAAGTTAAACGTCGTCCTGATATCATGTGAAGAGATGAAGAGAGATGTCATAGATTTTGTTTCGGGATACTGACTTGTCAACTAGTCAAGGCCGAGCATCAAGGGTCAGCAGGAGGATTATAACCTTTGCCCATTCTGGAGTGGAAACGAGAATAGACTTCTATAGATCTTATTGTGGGCCTCCCTAAGACCAGTCAAGAGTATGACTCTATATGGAGACTGTAGACCGATTGACGGAAAGCAGCCCATTTTTTTTCCAGCCAAGGCCATTTTCGGATTCGTTCAGTATGCTCCGATATATTATATTGATGAGATTGTGCGACTTCATGGCATTCCGACGTGTTTTGTGTCCTATAGAGGCACTCTATTCACCAGCCGGCTATAGCAGAAATCTTATCCGGACCGACGTCGTCATAGACTTAAGTTTACTGTTGGCGATCAGGTTTTTTTTTCTTAAAGGTTTCTCCGATGAAGGGCGTGTTGAGATTCAGGAGGAAAGGAAGCTTAGTTCCAGATATGTGGGTACTTTAAAGATTCTCAAGCGTGTCGGCGCAGTTGCGTATCGTTTGACTCTTCCACCCAGCTTTCTAGATGTTCACCAGTGTTCCAGATATCGATGCTCTGCAAGAATCTTCCGTACCCCGCTCACGCGATACAGCATCGGAAGATCTAGCAGTAGCACAATCTTTCTTTAGCCGATAGTCATTCTAGATCGGCAGGAGTTGAGACAGAGGTCCGAGGTCATACCGACCGTAATTGTTCTTTGGCATGGCCGAGCGGCAAAGAGGTCAAGTAGGAAGCCGAGGTCGAGATGCGGAAGAAACAATCCCATCTATTCAAGGTTAGGTGTAGTTAGATTTAAATTCGGGGACCGAATTTCTTTAAGGGGGGAAGATTGTAACGTTTTAAAATAAATAAATAAATCCTTTAGGTGAATTTTTCCGATAACCAGTAAAATAACTCGTATTTTCCGTAAAATGTAACTATAATTATTTTTTTTAATATAGATTTAAATACGCCTATTTTAACTATGTAATTGCAAGTATGGGTATTTAATTAGTCACATATTAGTTGCTAGTTTATTTAAATATTTTTCCATAATTAATTATTTTAAATATTTTTATAACCTTTCACTTATACTTTTAATTAGTATAAATTACAAATGAGAATGGGTTAATCCTACATTAGTGAACCATGACCACTAATAACATAGTTTATAACATGCTTAATCTTTCTACTTATGATCCTAGGGTTCTAGAGATTTCTAGGGCCAATTAGAAAATAATTTAATTAAGCTATTAATTAATAGAAGTGGAAATGGGCTTTTACTAACCTAGAAACTAGAAACTTTTACACAACCCACACAAAACCTATGTCCAAGTTCTGGCCGAGCCCAGGAATTATGCAGCCTCTTTTGTTCATCTCATTTCTATTGGGTTCTAGAATTCTCATTGTAGTGGGAAAATAAAATGATTAATTAACATATGTACCAAGGTGTATTGTTATGAGGTATGGTGTGTGTTTTAAATTCTACCCATCCCATTCACTCCTTCCCCATTCCTTAACTCTCGGCCAGTGTGAGGCAGCAGCCCCCTTTCATTTCTCCAACCTCATTCTTTGCCAAAACACCTCTTTTCCCTCATCTAAAATCCACCAAATTAAACCCTAAAATCCTAGCTAAAATCATCACAAATTCTTTGTTCAATCTAAGCTTGAATCTTGATGCAAGAGAACTATTTTGGAGGCATGTTTTCAAGTTTGATCTCAAGTTTATGAGGTATAAATCCTAACCCCATGTTTAATTTGTTGCTAATTACTTCAATCTAATCAAATTAGGAATTTAATTATGGTTTTAATTTCAAGATTTAAATTTCAAGAATAGGGTTTAAATTCAAGTTAGGGTTTTTATTATTTTGATTATGGTTATAATGTGTAGTTTAACATCTTAATTTATGTAAATTCTAGTCTAGTCGTTAAATTGTAAATTGCTACTTTAAAATTGTACAAATTAGATAATTTTGCAAACTAGGTTTCTAGGATTAATATGAATCGTTGAAAAAAAAATTAAGTAAAGATTTTTGTGACCTAATTAAGATATTAAGTGAATAATGTGACCACTAGATTTGCTAAAACATCAAGACTTGTATTAAACGGGTAATTGACGCATACTAGGTTTTCGGAAATTAATCGATTTGAATTAAATTGAAATTTTAATGACCTACAACCTAATTCCTATAATATTTAATGAGTTATGAATGTGCAATTGGTACGTTTGAGATTTAGACTCAGTAGTTATCACGTTTTGCGACCCTAGTTGTAGTTGTGGCGTTGTCGCGGGCGCGTTCTGTGCACCAAGTGTGTGCACGTCTAATTGTGCGCGTGACTGAATTGTGTCGTTTGTCCCGCGACTATTCGTATATTTATCCTTTTTATTGCTTGTGTGAGATCCTAGGGCTTGATGCAGAGACATCAGACGCGGCGCGGAAAAGACTGGACGGAGATCGGGTCAGCTTAGCCGAGACGTCCCGGTGAGTAGATGTATACATCTATGGGGGGATCGTCTGGATGGCGCGAGGCGCCGGACAGAAGGCTTATTAGTAGTAATTTTATTTATATGCATAGTTTCTTAGTTAGCCATCTCATTGCATCACATCGTTATATTTATGTATATTTGTATGATATCATTTCTTAGGACACTTGCACCGTTACCATTGGTCCATACTGCACGTGCACTATTCATACGAACACACACGCCATTGGTAACTGTAATGTCACGAACACTATAGAATTTGCTTAGAATCGGTATCTATTCATTGCATCATACATGATATGTAAATGGGTAGTTGTATATTCATTCATCAAATTGATACGAAGGATTGGTAGTCGTGTATATATCGCATTTCATCATGTCGTCATCATTCATATATAGTTTTCTAGTCATAATTCGCATTTCATGTTATGGATAGCATAGACTTATCATTTTCCAATATGTTCATGTATTGTGATTTCTTCTTGAGGATTCCGTATTTATGAGATTTCTGGATTTTGGGGAAAACCGCAAGAATTTATAAAACTTATTATCCTTTTTAAAAATATGCAAGTTGCGGTTTTCTCGGAATGTCTGTGTCGTCCACCATGAGTTTTCATGTTTTCTGTTGGATTTCGAGACCCGATTCAAGGAGTGGATGAACCGTCTCGGGTACATGGTGGGCCCGGTATGGTACCCCGGGGCAAGAAGCTCGATTTGTAGACGATGAGCCTGGCAGGGGAAGACTACCTACCGGTGATGTCTGGCGCGGCGGATATCCGGAGGATACCGACCGTTGTCGTGAGATTTGATGATATGGGCCGATCCGGACTGACGGAGCCCGAGATATTGAGACATTGAGACATTGAGATATATATGTTTTGTGTCGATACTTGACACGGATTTCTATGGATTTCTTTGATGATACTTCAGTCACTTCACAGAAGTTTTCTAAGAAAAATAAAGATTTTTCTCATACCAAATATACTCAGGTTTCATATTGATTATGCATTCACGTTGCATACAGGTTAGTGCATTGCATCATATTAGTATTTGCGTAGGTTGTAACGCATTTGCGTGCATGCTTACGATAGCCTTATTAGATGTTACTTACTACTCACGAGCTGGCAACTCACCCCCGTTGTGCCACAGTATCTTACAGGTTTGACCCGTCAGCACAGTAGTGGTGGGCGTACCTTCTTTTCTACTTCGTTGCATCGACCTACAGCGTGCACACAGGTGGGTTTTCTTGGAGGATTTGCTTTTGCTCCCACCGTGTATTTTCATTTGTATCTAGTATACTCCATCTACCCTTGTATATTGGACTAGACGGTGAGATTTTTGAGACTTGTATTTGTGGTTTGGTGTCGATGCTCACTTGAGCCGACGTGTTGTTTTCTTACTTTCGTGCTTTTGCAAGCTCATTTTGGTATTGATGATATATATATTGTATGTGGTTGTGATCCGCCTGTGGCGAAGAGCTAGCACCCGCTTGGGGATGCCTTATTCATGATTTATATGTATTTTCTTGTTTGTACCCGTTTTGGGGGCAGTATTTGTTGGAGATAGTGCCCTCAGAGTCAATTATTGGATCACAGGCACGTGATTGCAATGATTGAGGGAGGACCTATCCCGGTAGGACAGTCTTACTCGAGATGATAGTATGCTATCAGGTTTACCTTTATCATCGTGTACTGTTTTAGGTGACCTGACACGTCGCTATTACACATTGATAGAGCCCCTAGGATTCTTGCTTGACCACCAGCAGTATGAGGGCGATCATATACGTGGGAGCTGGTAGTCTATAAGCATATCCTGAAATGGTCCCTAGTCGTGTGAGTTTCGAGACAGGGCATCGATACTCCGAAGTAGACTAGTGTATACAGTCGAGACCCCGACGAGGGGCGGTGGCCGGTCTCACAAGCCACTGGTGTCAGTTGGATCACCTAAGATGTATACAGGTGCTCATTGGGTTATGAGTACACCGGACAGGACTCGCCGGGAACATGCTAGTTGGTCATATACCAGACGTCAGATGGCAGTTCCCTGGTGACATGTGTGCAGGTTAGTTCATCGACCTGGGGATCGTCATTTGTGTTGTGTGAGTTCCCACTGTACTTTGATTACTACCCTACCACGGCTCAAAGGAGTCGTGCAAACAGGTTTTAGTTGGGTACAGTCCCGAGCCACATGGAGGCAGTGAGCGTATCTTCAGGGGTTCGTCTCTCCCGGTATTGGGGGTGAGGTCGTGCTGTGTCTAGGAGAGCCATTACACGAAGCCCTCGGCCGAGGCAAGGAGATTTACTGGTAGGTATTCCAGTAGTATCTCAGGGTGTTCTGGGCTACACTCCGACACGACTTGTACCGCTTTTGGGGGTCTGACTTTTACCAACCCCCTAGGCCCGCCATGCGATGTTCATAGACGAACGGACCGGACTGTACGGATATTGTCACTGACAGGCTCAGTAGGGTGTCAGGATGAGTTCGCTCATCGACGTCCCTTTTAGTCAATACCTGGTAGCCCGTTACGTATTGGCTTATACCTCTGACGTGCTAGTGGTTAAATCCACAACCAAGGTGTTGACGAGTCTTTAGAGTCCCCTACATTCAGTTACTCAGCTTTCGGGCGAAAGGTTGTAGAGGCCGTATGGAGATATGGCAAGGTCCGATCAGATACGTGCGGTATTGCACGGATCAGGATCGGACAGATTGTACTATAGGCCGTATGGAGATATGGCAAGGTCCGATCAGATACGTGCGGTATTGCACGGATCAGGATCGGACAGTTTGTTCTATAGGCCGTATGGATATATGGCAGGGTTCGATCAGATACGTGCGGTATTGCACGGATCAGGATCGAACGGATATTACTGGCCGGCTTTGGTTTAAGCCGGATCCTAATATAGTACAGTGTAGATTTTGTCTCATTGCATTTGTATTTCGGTCGAAATACAGATGCGGGTGTGTATGCACAGTATCGGGGTTTTCCTGTAATTTATTACGGGACCAGTTTTCTGGAGTTGCCAGTTTGCTTTTAGTTTCGGCCGATTTCCTTTGTATCGTTCATTGGCCGAAGATTGGTGGAGGAGGGCTTATTTGCATTGTTGCAAATAAGTATTTGTGGAGGGGTTTCCTTGCATATTCTTGTGTCATGATAGCCATTCCTTGACCTTGACTTCTTGACTTCTCCATCATGGCTTGAATTTCATATGACATGGTTTTCATGATGGTTGTGGTGGAGTGAGGTTCTCTTTTGGTGATCATTTCTTTGCATGATTTGGTTGTTGAGTGTTGGTGTTTCTATTGTGATCATTATTCAATATGATAACCATTCCTCTCTCTCTCTTGGTAGAGATGAGAATGGCTCCCATTTTTTTTGAGTTTCTTGCACCATCTCATTTCTCTCCTCCACATTAGTCTTGTATCATCCCTCCACCAAAATGGCATCTCCATGAACCCCAAAGTGAGACTTGAGTCCTACACAATATTCTACTGCGAATCTTGGGCACGTCGAGTAGCCGGCTTCGTGCCCGAGTTGCCTCGGCATTGAGGTGGGAGCCCGTAAAAGAAGTAGGCGATGTGGTGCACTTCCGGCGACGAGGAGGAGACGGGACATTCCGCAGGAGGTCGGGACGACGACGAGAAGACCGGAGGACTCGGATCTGTCGGTATACTTCTCATCCCTATCTTGTAGTTAGCTTAGACTTGTTAATGGTTACGATCCGGATGTTTAGTGCGCGGTGGTGCCGGTTTGCTAAGTCCGCAAAATTAAAGTTTTTCACCGCTTCCGCATTCCGGCGTCGGATTGACGGCCGGGGCGCCGCCGTGCACTTACAGTGGTATCAGAGCCTCGCCATTAACTTCGTCTAGCTTCGTTTGATGTGTTTTGCGTTTCCGATCGACCAAAATTCCAAAATCTACATATTACCTCACATCAGTTTTCTGTTGAATTTTTTCTTGCTCTAAAAATTTTTCAGATGGTCTCAGAATGATGTGCAGGGTATTCTAAGCATACTGGGAAAATTCGACGCAGTGATCTCTCCCCAAGAGCGCGGAACCGCGGCCTCACCTCTATATTGGGCCGCGGATCCGCCGCAGTGTGGAGAGGTCAGGGGGCTATCTTTTTCCAGTGGGCTTCAGGGTAGTAATTAGGGGTTTTGGAATATTAAAATTGGGCCAATTATTTCTGTCAGTGCTACAGTTTTTCTTGGGGCCCACTTGTTAATTTTTTGGTCAATCGGAAAATTATAAACACATTTTTCACAGTATTTACATTATATCTGCGACCGTGAATGTCACTCGATCGGTAAATCCAGTCTAACTGCTATAGCCTGGTTAGACGGATTTACGAACGTGATTTTCACGTTGATGTTGTATGTTTATGCTGTGATGTTGCGGATCGGTCGTGGGGGATAGCCTGGATGCAATGCTAGTACAGTTGTGGTTGTATTATGTACATTTGATATTGCGGGGCGAGCGTCCGACATGTGGACTGCCGTCACTGCCTGTTTGTATTATTATTTTGGGGCACGGCCAGGTTGCGGTCGTTGTACCCGGTGTATGTATATTTTACTTTCTGTACTAGGATTACCCCGCGGAGGGGTGCACGGATAGCCTGGTTCTGGAGGGCAACAAGCCCGCATCTCATGGCATTGAGACGGAGGGGGCTTCACTCTAGGATTGGCGGGCTATTCGCCGCACTCGTAGGGGGTATAGGTTGACCCAGGAGGGGTGCCCAAGTTACCGGATTCCGTGAAGTGCTGGGTGGTCCATTCACGGTGCTGAAGGGGGCTGCCTCGCTTCAGGTTTTGGCGGGTAACTTGCCGCGCCCGTAGGGGTCTAGGATTTCATTGCACAGGCTATCCACACGACCAGGGGAACGTCGGGTTTCAGCAGTGGCTCTGTGAAACCCGGGGATCCCAGATATCTGTATTGTTCTGTGATGCTGTACATTTTCTGTGATGTTGCATTTCTTTCACGCCTTGAGCGAAATATAATATATTGGTATATATATTAGTAGATGTTGTATATGTTTTACATCCGCGCTAGTCCAGTCCCCGCTCTGTCGTTAGTTAGCTAACCTAACGGGTAATGACGGGACCCAGTGGCGAATGCGGATGGCATATACGTACATCAGTATATTTTCGTTCTTTTTGGTGTGATCAATTGATGGGACTGCATTTGTAACACCTTAGGATAAGGGTTAGTGTATAATTATAATTAAATAATGATTTTTAATAAAAAGTTTACCAAACTGTGTTTTAAATATTTTTCCTAATTTAATAAACATTTTTCCAAAATTTTCCTAGGCTTGCACACACATGTGCATGTAAACTAGGGTTTTTAAATCAAGGAAATACCATAATTATTAACCATGGTGGGTTAATTGTAGGATTAATTCTTTTGGATTCTTAAATGGGTTTAATTAATTAGTTAAACTAAAGGGTTACTTTAATTTGAATTTTAGGGTTAAGTGTTGACTTGTGAGAGAGAGAGAGAGGGCATCATGGCTCAAGCCATGCTTGCATTAAATGAGGTGAGAGAGAGTGAGGGGTGACTTTTGTGTGTGATGATTGAGGTAGCCTCTCATTTCCTTTTGTGTTTTTCTCTCACACTCTCACAACACACCAACACACTCACACACACACTTACCTCTTCAAGCAGCAGCAAAAGCAACAGAAGCAGCAGCAGAAGCACAAGCAGCAGCAGCAACATTCAGCAACAGCAGCACAGTGTGTAGCAGTGAGCACCAAGCTTCACAACAGCAACTGCAGCCTCTTCTCTTCTCTTCTCCACCTTCCTGCAGCTCCCTAGGGTCGAGAGTGAGGTATACTTCCTACCTTATCCCCTAGTTAGCGTAGTTTGTGTAGTTTTGCTTCGGTTATTAGAATTTAGTGTGTTTTAGTGCGATATGGGGTGATTAGTGAGAACCTTGTGCTATTGAGGCGAGATTTGGTTTCAGTAGGATGATTGTGGTCTGTTGAGGCCATTGTAACTTAGTCGAACCCCTATTACACTAAAATACCACCAGATTTCATACTTGATGCAAAATGTCGTATTTGGGCAAAATGTGAGTTTTCTGGAAACTGCTATCAACTCGGTGAGTGCAGATTGATTTTGGGAAGACTGTAGTGTAGTGGAGTAGAGATAATGCACCAGGTGAAACCCGACCCCCATACAGCTACAGTAGGCCGCCAATTTCCTCATTCTGGCCGCCAATTGCGGCCAGATGGGTAGGGTTTGGGTTGGGGTTTGGTCCAGTGGGTGTCTGCTACTGTGGGTAGTGTTTTGGTATATATATATTTTTAATATCAATTCTGTAGGAAAATCTGGGACCAAATACCTGTTTTGCCGTTTTCTAAACCTTCGCGACACGCGTGATACGTGAGTAGGTTTGGGTTCTGCGTATCGCGGCGCGTCGGGGTAGTTTCGTGGCGCGTGTTTACACGTTTTAGCGTATCGCGCACACGCGCGATTGGTTTGCGACACAGGTTTCTTGTTGGATTATAATGTCGCGTTTTGTGACTTAAGCTTATGTGTGATATGTATATGTGATTCTAGGTTCGCAGGCCAGTGAGACGGACGCTGCGAAGAAGGGCAAGCAAGTGGTTGGATACACTTAGCGCGAGACACGGTGAGTAGATTTCACATCTACGGGGATATCGCCCGCATGGCGTTATGCGTCAGGGCTGATAGGATCTCAGTATTACATATTGCATTTACCTATGGACTGTCATCTCATATTGCATTCCCTGCTATGTGTTATTGATATATGATAGAACTGATAGAACACCACACTATTACTAACGGTTTATGTTGCACGAGCACTATTTACATGCTACACACACACCGTTAGTAATTGCCATGCCACACTCACTGTAGAACTGCCATGATTATACTGTTGTGTTATTGCTATAGTTCACCATACATTGGATTGACTTATTGATGATGGATTTTTCATGTGATTTCTGTTTTGAGGACCGTGGAATTATTTAAGGTAAGATATGCTATTTTGAAAACCCGGTACCTCGTGATATGATATTTTGGTGTGTCCACCACGCGTTTTCTCGGTGCTGAGACGTGTGCTTGAAACCCGATTCGAGGAGTGGATGTTCCGTTTGCGGGTTCGTGGTGGGCCCGGTATGGTTCCCCTCGGCGAGATGATCGATGGGATTTGCCGATTGAGTCTGGAGGCGGGCGAGTACCTACCGGTGATTGGTTGGACCTGGCAGTTGTCCGGAGGATACTGACCAGAGTCGAGTGATGGATGCGGGAGGATCCGTACTGCCGGGGCCGAGGGCCGATACCGCAGGTGGACCCCGTGGGGCCGGTCCAGATTGACGGCGCCCGATATTTGAGGATTTACGTGTCGATGCTGGACACGGGTATTTTATGATGTTTTGGGTGCCGATGTTGGGCACTCGTGATTCCTCTGAGATATACAGGATTTGAGGGCCGATGGGTGTGCCGGCGTCTGAGTATATGTGGGATTTGGGTGCAGTTTGAGGCACCGATCATTGCTTTCCATGTTGACATAGTCCATGTAGATATTATTTATCCCATACTCAGTATTGATTACTATACATCTCATCCTGTGGCATTTACCTGTTAGAGTACATGCATTACTACTGTATCCACTGTTGACATGCATTGATATCATCTGCTGGCATTAGTAGAGCCACGCTATATGTGCATGCCTGCGATCACCTTTATATGTTATCTCTATTCACGAGTTGGCAACTCACCCCCGTTGTGCCACAGTGTTTGCAGGTTGCCCTTGGGAGTAGTCACGGCTGGCTGTTTCCTCATCTTTTGGCACAGATACCCCTTTTGAGCAGAGATAGCCCTTTTGCTGTTTAGGTGGGTTTTGTACGGTATCTGTTATATTTCAGTCGTATATTGATGTATCTAGTATTCTCCATCTACCTTATGTATTGACTTAGAGACAGATGTGAGGACGATATGTATGATTTTATATTCTGGTGTCGAGCTCGCATGTGAGCCGACGTTACTTTATGCAGTTTTATCTTTTATGATATTGTCCTTGTTTTACTGTGTATTCTTCGCTACGGCGTCGTATATCACATTGTGATGCTTTATTCATGTCACTTGTTATTTCCTCTACACCTTACTTTTACCCGACTTTCGGGGCTAATGTTTTAAAAAGGAAATGTTACCAAAATTATAAAACTCATAACTTGTGAACGTAAAAAGGGATTTCTACTAAATAAATGGAAGTTTTTCAGACATTTACTATTGCTTTTACAAAACGTTTTAAATCACTCTATATTCATTGGTTTTGATTTCTGGGTTCGGCTTACTTAGCCGCGTTACGCCTGTAGACGTTGCGTGGTTAAGTGCCGGTCACGAGTCGAATTTCTCGGGTCGTGACAAAGTTGGTATCAGAGCGTAGGTTTTACCTTCGGAGTGTAGGATGACCCTGGTATGATGGAGTAGGTAGCTGCAGCAGGGTAGCGTAGCGTGCGTATGTTCCGCGGCATACTCACGACACGGTACTCCGCTTACGCGACCTTAGGACTTGTTGATTTGATTCCTTATATTCTTGTGATTCGATTTCCGTGTTCTTATCGAATCCAAATTTTCTTCAGCCAATATGCCGCCTAAGACTACGAGGGCACAGAGAGCGGCCGCGAGGGCCGAGATTCGTGTTGACTCGTCCGAGACGAGGACTGATCCGGGCAGTACGCCGGTTGTACCTGAGCAGGCTGTTCCTGCCGTGACAGAGCAGATCGCATCGTTAGGGGCTGGTATGCAGGAGATGCGCCAGATGATAGGATCGTTAGTTGAGACGCTTCGAGCGCAGCGACCAGAGGTAGCTCCACCAGTTCCAGAGACCGCGATGGTGCCTACCGCACAGCCAGTTGCCCCTGCAGCCACGGAGGTGATTACAGTATCGCTATCAGAGTTCATGAGGCTGAAGCCTCCAGTTTTCACAGGCACCGATACAGCCGAGGACCCACAGTCTTTCATAGACAGGATGGCCAGGATATGCCGTTCCCTCAGATGTGCAGATGCGACATGGGTTGAGTTCGCGAGCTTTCGCCTGGAAGGTCTTGCGCAGAAATGGTGTGATTCAGTGGAGAAGGGCAGAGCAGCAGGTCTTCCTCCTATGACCTGGACGGAGTTCGTGACCATATTTCTAGCCCGTTTCCTTCCCCGGAGTGTTAGAGATGCCCGAGCACGCAGGTTTGAGTCTTTGCGCCAGACGCCAGGGATGACAGTGGCAGAGTATGACGTACTGTTTACAGAGCTAGCAGTCTACGCCCCACATCTAGTGGCCACCGAGGAGTTGCGAGTCCGGAGATTTGTTCGAGGCTTGATTTCACCAGTGTTCCTCGCGATCAGCGCGCAGCACTACGAGACCTATGCAGCAGCTGTAGACGCAGCCCTAGTGGTCGAGGAGCACCTTGTTGAGACTTCGGTATTTCCAGAGCCGAAGAGAGTTCGTACCAGTATTTCCGCACGGAGGCAGTCTTTCAGACGCCGCGACAGGTATCGTTCCGGTACGAGGGGTAGCAGAGATTCGGGACGGGGTCGGATGTTTAGTTCGTATCCCCAGGACGGTCAGCAGTCGCCGCGGGGTTGCTACAGATGTGGCAGCCTACTTCACCTCGTTCGAGATTGTCCAGAGACACGCCGGAGGGAGGCGGCAGCACCGCATGTTACCTTACCACCTTCACCACCCCCGAGGGCGTTGCCCGTTGCGCCTACCGTTGCTCCGCGCCAGACTTATGCTCAGAGAGGTCATGGGCGTGGAGGAGTTGCTCAGAGAGGACGGGATGACCGAGGCAGAGGTCAGTCAGTTACAGGTGGTGGACAGGCGAGGGTCTTTGCTTTGACACATCAGGACGCGCAGGCGTCCAATGCAGTGGTTTCAGGTACCCTCCCTGTATGTTCAGTTGATGCACATGTATTGTTTGATCCCGGATCCACACACTCGTACGTATCCACACACTTCGTGCCGAGGTTGGGTAGAGAGTCCGGCTTACTTGATCAGCCGCTTGTGGTGACTACTCCTGTGGGAGAGTCGTTTGTTGCTAGGCACGTGTTCCGATCCTGTATCGTCTGTATTGGCGAGAGAGAGTTGCCTGTCGACTTGATCCTTCTGGAGATGTTGGACTTCGACGTTCTTTTGGGCATGGATTGGTTAGCCACGTGCTGTGCTTCTTTGGACTGCCGCGAGAAGACAGTTAGATTCTGTTTCCCCGGTGAGTCGGTTTTTGTTGTGTTGGGGGACCGTAGTGCCGCCCCTCACAGTGTGATTTCTTCTTTCCGCGCTGGACAGCTTTTGAGGAAGGGATGTCAGGGATTTTTCGCCTATGTTCGCGATGCTCGCGCTACAGAGGTTCCATTGGATCAGGTTCCGGTAGTTAGCGAGTTTCCTGATGTGTTCCCTGACGAGCTTCCTGGGTTGCCGCCCGAGCGCGACATTTCTTTCTGTATTGATTTGGTTCCTGGTTCGGGGCCTATTTCTATACCGCCCTATCGGATGGCCCCGGCGGAACTTCGTGAGCTGAAGGGTCAGTTACAGGATTTGCTGGACAAGGGACTTATTCGACCCAGTGTTTCTCCTTGGGGTGCTCCAGTCCTGTTCGTCAAGAAGAAGGATGGCAGTTTGCGTCTTTGTATCGACTACCGCCAGCTGAACAGGGTGACAGTGCGGAACAGGTATCCTTTGCCGCGCATCGACGATTTGTTCGACCAGCTTCAGGGGGCAGGGTACTTTTCGAGGATCGATTTACGATCGGGCTATCATCAGCTGCGGGTTCGACAGGAGGACATTCCCCGGACAGCTTTCCGTACGCGCTATGGCCATTACGAGTTTTTGGTGATGTCGTTCGGACTCACCAATGCGCCAGCAGCCTTCATGGATTTGATGAACCGTATTTTCCGGCCTTATTTGGATCTGTTCATCATAGTCTTCATCGACGATATCTTGGTGTATTCCCGGAGTAGTGAGGAGCACGAGCAGCACCTGCGGGTTACATTGCAGACATTGAGGGAGCACCAGCTTTATGCGAAATTCTCCAAGTGTGCTTTTTGGCTAGACAGCGTGGACTTCTTGGGTCACGTGATTTCACGAGACGGTATATGTGTTGACCCGAGGAAGATCGAGGCCGTTCAGCGTTGGCCCAGACCCACATCGGTGACGGAGATTCGCAGCTTTTTGGGATTGGCCGGTTACTACAGGCGTTTTGTGGAGGACTTCTCACGTATTGCTACACCGTTGACCGGGTTGACCCGGAAGGGAGTTCCCTTCGATTGGACGGAGGAGTGCGAGCACAGTTTTCAGCAGTTACGGACACGGCTGACGACGGCACCGGTGTTATCTTTACCTTCCGGATCGGGCGGATTTGTGGTCTTTTGTGATGCTTCTCGAGTGGGATTGGGATGCGTTCTGATGCAGCATGATAGGGTGATCGCGTATGCCTCGCGACAATTGAAGAAGCACGAGCAGAACTACCCCACTCATGATTTGGAGATGGCAGCAGTGGTCTTCGCACTTAAGATCTGGCGACACTACCTATACGGCGAGTCGTGCCAGATATTTACGGATCACAAGAGTTTGAAATACATATTCCAGCAGCGGGACCTGAACCTTCGACAACGTCGATGGATGGAGTTAGTGAAGGATTACGACTGCGAGATCTTATATCACCCGGGCAAGGCAAATGTGGTGGCGGATGCTTTGAGCAGGAGGCCCGGGAGTAGTTTATCTTGTTTGAGCGCAGTACAGGAGCAATCATCCGCAGATTGGCAGATATTATGCGACAGTCGAGTACAGTTCGAGTTCACGCCGATTGGAGGACAGATAGCGCATGTCCGTGCACGTCCACAGTTGATTGATCGTATACGTGAGGCACAGCTCAGTGATGACCGATGTTCAGAGATCATGGCACAGATGGGACAGGACAGATTTTCCGAGTTCGTGATCGATGATCAGGGGATACTACGGTTTGGAGTCAGACTGTGCGTACCTGATACTGAGGGACTGAGGCGTGAGATTCTTGAGGAGACACATCGATCGGTGTATAGCGTACATCCCGGTTCCACCAAGATGTATCATGATATGAGAGATGTTTACTGGTGGGACGGAATGAAGAGGGACATTGCAGATTTTGTATCGAGATGCCTGACTTGTCAGCAAGTCAAGGCTGAGCACCAGAGGCCCGCGGGGGAGCTACAGCCGTTACCCATTCCGGAGTGGAAATGGGAACAGATTTCGATGGACTTCGTGGTGGGTCTACCCAGGACTAGTCGGGGGTATGACTCCATCTGGGTGATTGTGGATCGTTTGACGAAAGCGGCTCACTTCCTACCGGTGAAGACGACTTTCGGATTTACTCAGTATGCCCAGATCTATATTGACGAGATAGTGCGACTACACGGAGTCCCGACGTGCATTGTGTCCGACAGAGGCACCCAGTTTACCAGTAGACTATGGCAGAGGCTTCAGGAGGCTTTGGGCACTCGCTTGAGTTTCAGCACGGCATTTCATCCGCAGACCGACGGACAGTCAGAGCGGACCATCCAGACTCTCGAGGACATGCTCAGAGCTTGTGTACTAGATTTCGGAGGTAGCTGGGATCATCATTTGCCCTTGGTAGAGTTTTCCTACAATAACAGCTACCAGGAGACTATTCAGATGGCACCGTTTGAGGCTCTTTACGGGAGGAGATGCAGGTCACCTACTTGTTGGACAGAGCTCAGTGAGAGCAGTATCTTAGGGCCCCAGATCGTCGAGGAGACGACCGCGAAGATCCAGTTGATTCGCGATAGGATGAGAGCAGCGCAGAGTAGGCAGAGGGCTTATGCAGACCGTCGACGACGCAGACTTGAGTTTTCTGTTGGTGATCATGTTTTCTTGAGGGTCTCCCCAATGAAAGGTGTGATGAGGTTTGGGAAGAAGGGGAAGCTCAGTCCCAGGTATGTGGGCCCCTTCGAGATCCTCGAGCGTGTTGGTGCAGTAGCTTACCGGTTAGCCCTTCCGCCCAGCTTTCCAGACGTGCACCCCGTATTCCATGTTTCGATGCTCCGCAGATATCTACATGATCCTTCGCACGCGATTCAGCATCCGACGATCCAGCTTGAGCGTGATCTTTCCTATGCAGAGCAGCCAGTGATGATCTTGGATCGACAAGTGAAGAAATTGAGATCGAAGGAGATTCCATCAGTTAAAGTGCTTTGGCGTGGTCAGAACCGTGAAGAAGTCACTTGGGAGACCGAAAGCGAGATGATGAAGACGTACCCCCATCTTTTTGAAGGTAACCTTAGATAGATTTTTGAAATTCGGGGACGAATTTCTTTAAGGGGGAGAGATTGTAACACCTTAGGATAAGGGTTAGTGTATAATTATAATTAAATAATGATTTTTAATAAAAAGTTTACCAAACTGTGTTTTAAATATTTTTCCTAATTTAATAAACATTTTTCCAAAATTTTCCTAGGCTTGCACACACATGTGCATGTAAACTAGGGTTTTTAAATCAAGGAAATACCATAATTATTAACCATGGTGGGTTAATTGTAGGATTAATTCTTTTGGATTCTTAAATGGGTTTAATTAATTAGTTAAACTAAAGGGTTACTTTAATTTGAATTTTAGGGTTAAGTGTTGACTTGTGAGAGAGAGAGAGAGGGCATCATGGCTCAAGCCATGCTTGCATTAAATGAGGTGAGAGAGAGTGAGGGGTGACTTTTGTGTGTGATGATTGAGGTAGCCTCTCATTTCCTTTTGTGTTTTTCTCTCACACTCTCACAACACACCAACACACTCACACACACACTTACCTCTTCAAGCAGCAGCAAAAGCAACAGAAGCAGCAGCAGAAGCACAAGCAGCAGCAGCAACATTCAGCAACAGCAGCACAGTGTGTAGCAGTGAGCACCAAGCTTCACAACAGCAACTGCAGCCTCTTCTCTTCTCTTCTCCACCTTCCTGCAGCTCCCTAGGGTCGAGAGTGAGGTATACTTCCTACCTTATCCCCTAGTTAGCGTAGTTTGTGTAGTTTTGCTTCGGTTATTAGAATTTAGTGTGTTTTAGTGCGATATGGGGTGATTAGTGAGAACCTTGTGCTATTGAGGCGAGATTTGGTTTCAGTAGGATGATTGTGGTCTGTTGAGGCCATTGTAACTTAGTCGAACCCCTATTACACTAAAATACCACCAGATTTCATACTTGATGCAAAATGTCGTATTTGGGCAAAATGTGAGTTTTCTGGAAACTGCTATCAACTCGGTGAGTGCAGATTGATTTTGGGAAGACTGTAGTGTAGTGGAGTAGAGATAATGCACCAGGTGAAACCCGACCCCCATACAGCTACAGTAGGCCGCCAATTTCCTCATTCTGGCCGCCAATTGCGGCCAGATGGGTAGGGTTTGGGTTGGGGTTTGGTCCAGTGGGTGTCTGCTACTGTGGGTAGTGTTTTGGTATATATATATTTTTAATATCAATTCTGTAGGAAAATCTGGGACCAAATACCTGTTTTGCCGTTTTCTAAACCTTCGCGACACGCGTGATACGTGAGTAGGTTTGGGTTCTGCGTATCGCGGCGCGTCGGGGTAGTTTCGTGGCGCGTGTTTACACGTTTTAGCGTATCGCGCACACGCGCGATTGGTTTGCGACACAGGTTTCTTGTTGGATTATAATGTCGCGTTTTGTGACTTAAGCTTATGTGTGATATGTATATGTGATTCTAGGTTCGCAGGCCAGTGAGACGGACGCTGCGAAGAAGGGCAAGCAAGTGGTTGGATACACTTAGCGCGAGACACGGTGAGTAGATTTCACATTTACGGGGATATCGCCCGCATGGCGTTATGCGTCAGGGCTGATAGGATCTCAGTATTACATATTGCATTTACCTATGGACTGTCATCTCATATTGCATTCCCTGCTATGTGTTATTGATATATGATAGAACTGATAGAACACCACACTATTACTAACGGTTTATGTTGCACGAGCACTATTTACATGCTACACACACACCGTTAGTAATTGCCATGCCACACTCACTGTAGAACTGCCATGATTATACTGTTGTGTTATTGCTATAGTTCACCATACATTGGATTGACTTATTGATGATGGATTTTTCATGTGATTTCTGTTTTGAGGACCGTGGAATTATTTAAGGTAAGATATGCTATTTTGAAAACCCGGTACCTCGTGATATGATATTTTGGTGTGTCCACCACGCGTTTTCTCGGTGCTGAGACGTGTGCTTGAAACCCGATTCGAGGAGTGGATGTTCCGTTTGCGGGTTCGTGGTGGGCCCGGTATGGTTCCCCTCGGCGAGATGATCGATGGGATTTGCCGATTGAGTCTGGAGGCGGGCGAGTACCTACCGGTGATTGGTTGGACCTGGCAGTTGTCCGGAGGATACTGACCAGAGTCGAGTGATGGATGCGGGAGGATCCGTACTGCCGGGGCCGAGGGCCGATACCGCAGGTGGACCCCGTGGGGCCGGTCCAGATTGACGGCGCCCGATATTTGAGGATTTACGTGTCGATGCTGGACACGGGTATTTTATGATGTTTTGGGTGCCGATGTTGGGCACTCGTGATTCCTCCGAGATATACAGGATTTGAGGGCCGATGGGTGTGCCGGCGTCTGAGTATATGTGGGATTTGGGTGCAGTTTGAGGCACCGATCATTGCTTTCCATGTTGACATAGTCCATGTAGATATTATTTATCCCATACTCAGTATTGATTACTATACATCTCATCCTGTGGCATTTACCTGTTAGAGTACATGCATTACTACTGTATCCACTGTTGACATGCATTGATATCATCTGCTGGCATTAGTAGAGCCACGCTATATGTGCATGCCTGCGATCACCTTTATATGTTATCTCTATTCACGAGTTGGCAACTCACCCCCGTTGTGCCACAGTGTTTGCAGGTTGCCCTTGGGAGTAGTCACGGCTGGCTGTTTCCTCATCTTTTGGCACAGATACCCCTTTTGAGCAGAGATAGCCCTTTTGCTGTTTAGGTGGGTTTTGTACGGTATCTGTTATATTTCAGTCGTATATTGATGTATCTAGTATTCTCCATCTACCTTATGTATTGACTTAGAGACAGATGTGAGGACGATATGTATGATTTTATATTCTGGTGTCGAGCTCGCATGTGAGCCGACGTTACTTTATGCAGTTTTATCTTTTATGATATTGTCCTTGTTTTACTGTGTATTCTTCGCTACGGCGTCGTATATCACATTGTGATGCTTTATTCATGTCACTTGTTATTTCCGCTACACCTTACTTTTACCCGACTTTCGGGGCTAATGTTTTAAAAAGGAAATGTTACCAAAATTATAAAACTCATAACTTGTGAACGTAAAAAGGGATTTCTACTAAATAAATGGAAGTTTTTCAGACATTTACTATTGCTTTTACAAAACGTTTTAAATCACTCTATATTCATTGGTTTTGATTTCTGGGTTCGGCTTACTTAGCCGCGTTACGCCTGTAGACGTTGCGTGGTTAAGTGCCGGTCACGAGTCGAATTTCTCGGGTCGTGACAGCATTGATTCGGATCAATGCAAGTTAAAAACAAACCTAATCTGATGTTGTTGGAACACTTTTCAAAAAGCTGTTATTGCAAGGACGTTCACTTTTGTTTTGCATCGTGATATTCAGTTGGAATATCCTGCTCCTCAGTCGACGAGGCAAGGGCCGAGATCCCTTCACCGGGAGTGACCCCTTGGACAAAAGTTTGCGTCGGGGCATTAACTTCACTATAGCCGATTACTTTTGCTTTGCATCGCGGTATTCATTTGGAATATCCTGCACCCCATTCTACGGGGAAAGAGCCGAGATCCCTTCACCGGGAGTGACCTCTTTAGCAACGGTTTTCGTCACTATATTTTAAAAAGCTATCCGTTCCTTTGACGATATCAAGTTCACTACGTTAAAGGTTTTCGCCAGAAACCATTCGTAGCCCTCCGTCGTTTCATATGGGTAGTCAATAGTATTCAAGCTGTGTATGTTGGCCAAAGTCAAGGCACAGTGATTGGTAGCTATTGGGGTATTCATATGCAGCATAGATAGATGCGTTGGTTTAGGACAGTCGTACTGCCATTTTGGCCAAAGTCAAGGGTATGTACGGGTGGATTCAGATTAACCTGGAGAATGACGGGTAGAACTTGACATGTGACTTATGATATGTTGGCCAAAGTCAAGGTCATAAGAGCATGGGGCAGAAAACACATCGGGAGTTTCAAAAGAACTGAAACTTGCCAGATATGCGCATACCTTCTGGAGTGTGATACCGTGAGCGGATACCGTCACGTTATCATGCGATGATAGTTGGATCCCGATTCCCACAGATGAGTTAGTTTACTCCTCGGGTAACCCCGACTAATTCTTCTTTCAGGTTTGGAGGAGAATTTGAGGTACAGTGGGAGGATTCCAGATTAGATAAATTGGTAACCATTATGATCTAGGTTAGAGTGCACGCTGAGTGTTTCTTTTCTCTCTCTCTTTGGCAGCGACCATTGACCCGACCCTAAGACTATGACTCAGTGACCAAGTTGACCGAACCTTCTTAAACACTGGCTTTTGGATTGTCAGAGTTGCGAACCTCATTGCCACTCCTACTTTTACCCTTTTCTCCAGGACACCCCGTTTTACTACGAACGTCCACTTCCATTGGACAAAACCATCGTATGGTTAGATACGAACTCGAAGGGATTTATTCGAGGATGGTTTCCGGTTCTGGAGAAAACGGATAGGACTATTCAGTTGTCTTTTCTTTTCATCCTCTCTCAGGTTGCGAGTACTCCTTGGTTTAGGAGTAGTACACCTGTTACGCAAATTGGATAGTCTTCTTCCAAACCTTAGGCTGGTGCCGACCGGTAGGGAATGAAGAAAACCAATTAGCATAACGATGGTGTGCAGAAGGTATTAAGTTAAGACAAAGCAAGGGATTAGTAAGAGGGCAAAGTAAATTGCAACAGATATTCACGACCAAACCAAGGTATTTCTTCGCCAATCCTAAAATCACCTTTGTATTTCTCCAGGACACTCCGTATCACTACGAAGATCCACAGTTTATTGGATATTCCATCGTATGGTTATATACGAACTCGAAAGGAACTTGTTCCAGTTCGGGGATGGATTCTGGTTCAGGAGAAATAGGAATAAGGTTTATTCGGTTGTCTTTTATCTTCACCTTCTCTCATTGCGAGTGTTCCTAGGATTAGGACAGTACACCCATTATGCTTATTGGATAGTCTTCTTCCAAACCATAGGCTGGTGCCGAACGGTAGGGAAGGAAGAAAACCATTTGGCTTAAGGGGTGTACAGAAGGTAAAGACTAAAGACATATGAAGGGATTTGGAGAGGTGGCAAAGAATTACACGGTTACAGTTGTGAATCTGGATACTGGAAGAGGCATTACTAGGAATACCAGGATACCCTATCGAAACATTTCGATGTTTCAGTTTCACTATGTAATGTTAAAAGAAAACTGATTTCCCGATTAGATACTTACTCCAGGGTATGTATTTACCAAGTATGATTCTCACATCTGTATAGTTTTACAGATGATGAGTGGGAGTAAGTTATTGGGAATTAGGTGATCATCCTCATTATATCGGGATTCGTTGAAATCGGTGATATTTGAGGAAATCACCTGGGTTGTTTGCCGGTCGGCAAATATTTGGTTTTGAATATCCGCTTTTATGCACCAATTTCAAATTGATATATCTGTACGTCTATTTTCATAGAGTGAGATATACCTTTCTGAAATTATGTCTACGACATTTACCTATATCAGTGGATGGTTAGGTAAGGAGCATTAAACAGCGGTGTAATTCTTCTTAACCATAAGTACAGTTTTCAACCTACGACACACAGTGAATGAGTTTTCAGACTCAAGGGACTTATACAGAGTATTGTATGTTGTCCAGGGTCCATCAGGACAGAGGGGTTGGTCCTCGTACTATATTCGGTTTACTTATGACTTCTCTAGTTTTTAGACAGGTGCTTCGTGGAAACACATGGTCCGAATTTTGAGAAGTTATAGGTATTTGAATACAGTAGAGAACCAGGTGTAGCAAGTATCGGGATTCTTCAAAGAGATCGAAGATGTAGATACTTGTGTATGGTATTCGGTTGGTAGTAGTGACTAAGAGATCTTGCTTCTCTTTCAGGTTGCTCATAATTGGAAGCATTCCTAAGTTGAGTAGCGCTGATCGGCCTTCTTCCATTTAGTTGACATGCACTGGAGACAGTTGCATGATTTGGATCTGGTTTAGTTAAATCAGTGCCTCTGGTCCTATATGGGATATAGAACAGTTCGTATCTTGACGTTGTTAAGGTACGGGGAGTTGTCCAGCTTATGATTAAAACCAGACTCTGGATAACTCAAGGCACGTTTCTGTAATGGCTGTTTGTGGGTTGACCCAGGCTATGACGAGGGTTGACTTTCTACCATCTGGATGAACAATAGCGATATTGTTCTAGACTCGCCACAGTTTTATTAAAAATGGATTTTTTCAGAAAACAGTAGTGGGAGTATGGTAGAACTGGAAGTGATTCCAGAACCACAAACGATTACAAAAGATTTGATAAAGAACCTAAAGATTCAATCTGGATTGACATTCCATTGACCACTCCGCAGATGAGGTGGGTAACTTCAGGCACCCAAGAGGTACTACGGTAGCCTCAAGGACGGTGACAGGGAAGTTCTTGTTAACCCACAATTACCATTGCTGTTGTTCCAGGCTGCGAGACCCGGCGGGAGGATGAGTATAGCGTCGTTCTGAACTCGCTTCAGTAGTGTACGTGTATATGACTCTGCCAGAGGGTTGTCGTAGACAGTGGGAGCAGCGGAAGCATTGGTGGACAGGTAGCTTATGTCTATTTATAGACTAAAGCAGATGTAGCGGAGATAGATCATCTATTTCTGACATGACAGTCATGGGTTTGACTTCATCAGAATAGGGGATGGATCTGTTGAGAAGGTAGTAGGGTGTGATGTCATGGTATTTAGATGACATACACAAAGTAGGAAAGGAAACTCCTATACAACAATCGGTTATCCTTTGGTCGTCACACAGTGGTTTCTCCACAAAGGAAATGGATTTTATATCAGACATACTGGTTACTAGATCTATGGTTTTAGATCTAGATTTGGGTGGTTTCCCAATCAGGGTACTTGACAGCATTCTAAGAGTATTTAGAATGGACGACTCCTGGCACGGTAGTGTACCTGCAGGTAATGGAGTCACCCTCTCTAAAGGTGTCTTACAGACTAAAGGGGAGAGGGACGTGCATGATTGGCAGATCACTTGCTCAGGCAATTGAGTCAATCATGTGATGTCAAGTACCACACCAGATGTTGTTCTTGCAGTAGATGCAATAAGTTGATAATAATCCAATCCTGGAGAAATAGTCGGAAGCAGTTTTAGAACATAAGTGAATGTTCTAGGGCTATGATAACGACAGCCTCATTCGGGAGACAGTTATCATTCCAGGCTTCCAAGGTGACATGGACGACAAGGAGGTTGTCAGAGTTATAGTTTTCCCTCTGACGAGGGGCAGTATTTTGGACAGCTGGTCCAAGGCAATACTGAGGGAGGCATGGCGCAGGATACTGATTAAGTTCAGTTGACGATACAGTCTAAGAAGTTTGGATTTGGAGTTCATTTATGAGCTATGTCCCATCAGACATCCAGACACATTCTAAGACAGGTATTGCTCATTTCGGGAGATGGCTTTCTCCGCGAACTTGAGATATAGAGAGACATAGAAAGAAACATCTAGGCGGATCCACTCACTGAGGCTATTCCTCGACCGCAATAGTTTCACAAACGAGCTTTGTGAGACTGACTAGTAGAGGAGTTGGGTGTTCGGTATCACACGGGCTGTGAGTATGCGGCATCGCAATAATTAGCCTTGAGTGCAAGTGGGAGATTGTTGGAGATAGTGCCCTCAGAGTCAATTATTGGATCACAGGCACGTGATTGCAATGATTGAGGGAGGACCTATCCCGGTAGGACAGTCTTACTCGAGATGATAGTATGCTATCAGGTTTACCTTTATCATCGTGTACTGTTTTAGGTGACCTGACACGTCGCTATTACACGTTGATAGAGCCCCTAGGATTCTTGCTTGACCACCAGCAGTATGAGGGCGATCATATACGTGGGAGCTGGTAGTCTATAAGCATATCCTGAAATGGTCCCTAGTCGTGTGAGTTTCGAGACAGGGCATCGATACTCCGAAGTAGACTAGTGTATACAGTCGAGACCCCGACGAGGGTCGGTGGCCGGTCTCACAAGCCACTGGTGTCAGTTGGATCACCTAAGATGTATACAGGTGCTCATTGGGTTATGAGTACACCGGACAGGACTCGCCGGGAACATGCTAGTTGGTCATATACCAGACGTCAGATGGCAGTTCCCTGGTGACATGTGTGCAGGTTAGTTCATCGACCTGGGGATCGTCATTTGTCTTGTGTGAGTTCCCACTGTACTTTGATTACTACCCTACCACGGCTCAAAGGAGTCGTACAAACAGGTTTTAGTTGGGTACAGTCCCGAGCCACATGGAGGCAGTGAGCGTATCTTCAGGGGTTCGTCTCTCCCGGTATTGGGGGTGAGGTCGTGCTGTGTCTAGGAGAGCCATTACACGAAGCCCTCGGCCGAGGCAAGGAGATTTACTGGTAGGTATTCCAGTAGTATCTCAGGGTGTTCTGGGCTACACTTCGACACGACTTGTACCGCTTTTGGGGGTCTGACTTTTACCAACCCCCTAGGCCCGCCATGCGATGCTCATAGACGAACGGACCGGACTGTACGGATATTGTCACTGACAGGCTCAGTAGGGTGTCAGGATGAGTTCGCTCATCGACGTCCCTTTTAGTCAATACCTGGTAGCCCGTTACGTATTGGCTTATACCTCTGACGTGCTAGTGGTTAAATCCACAACCAAGGTGTTGACGAGTCTTTAGAGTCCCCCACATTCAGTTACTCAGCTTTCGGGCGAAAGGTTGTAGAGGCCGTATGGAGATATGGCAAGGTCCGATCAGATACGTGCGGTATTGCACGGATCAGGATCGGACAGATTATACTATAGGCCGTATGGAGATATGGCAAGGTCCGATTAGATACGTGCGGTATTGCACGGATCAGGATCGGACAGTTTGTTCTATAGGCCGTATGGATATATGGCAGGGTTCGATCAGATACGTGCGGTATTGCACGGATCAGGATCGAACGGATATTACTGGCCGGCTTTGGTTTAAGCCGGATCCTAATATAGTACAGTGTAGATTTTGTCTCATTGCATTTGTATTTCGGTCGAAATACAGATGCGGGTGTGTATGCACAGTATCGGGGTTTTCCTGTAATTTATTACGGGACCAGTTTTCTGGAGTTGCCAGTTTGCTTTTAGTTTCGGCCGATTTCCTTTGTATCGTTCATTGGCCGAAGATTGGTGGAGGAGGGCTTATTTGCATTGTTGCAAATAAGTATTTGTGGAGGGGTTTCCTTGCATATTCTTGTGTCATGATAGCCATTCCTTGACCTTGACTTCTTGACTTCTCCATCATGGCTTGACTTTCATATGACATGGTTTTCATGATGGTTGTGGTGGAGTGAGGTTCTCTTTTGGTGATCATTTCTTTGCATGATTTGGTTGTTGAGTGTTGGTGTTTCTATTGTGATCATTATTCAATATGATAACCATTCCTCTCTCTCTCTCTTGGTAGAGATGAGAATGGCTCCCATTTTTTTTGAGTTTCTTGCACCATCTCATTTCTCTCCTCCACATTAGTCTTGTATCATCCCTCCACCAAAATGGCATCTCCATGAACCCCAAAGTGAGACTTGAGTCCTACACAATATTCTACAGCGAATCTTGGGCACGTCGAGTAGCCGGCTTCGTGCCCGAGTTGCCTCGGCATTGAGGTGGGAGCCCGTAAAAGAAGTAGGCGATGTGGTGCACTTCCGGCGACGAGGAGGAGACGGGACATTCCGCAGGAGGTCGGGACGACGACGAGAAGACCGGAGGACTCGGATCTGTCGGTATACTTCTCATCCCTATCTTGTAGTTAGCTTAGACTTGTTAATGGTCACGATCCGGATGTTTAGTGCGCGGTGGTGCCGGTTTGCTAAGTCCGCAAAATTAAAGTTTTTCACCGCTTCCGCATTCCGGCGTCGGATTGACGGCCGGGGCGCCGCCGTGCACTTACAGTATTTACAAAGGAGACTCTGCCGAAATTTTCGGGAAAATGTGTTGCTTTAATAAAATGTTCGATGCAAATTTGTTTTGGTTAAAATTGTTTTCTTGTAACAATTTTTCCTTCACTCTACTTTTAAATTTGGTTTAGATTTTTGGGCTTTAGCTTACTTTGATTACGTTACGCCTTTAGACGTTTCGTAATTTAAGTGCCAGTCACGTTCCGTATCTTCAGGTCGTGACAGGGTGCTCAGTAGAGACTGGGTACACTGGACGGACTCGCCGAGAACTCCCAGATGGTATTATACCTTACGTCAGATGGCAGTTCTCTGGTGACACTAGTACATGTTAGTCTGTAGACCCGAGATCGTCATAGAGTCTTGTGTGATTCCCACTGTGCTTTGATTTCCACCTTACCACGTCCAAGAGGGCGTGCAAAACGGTTGGTTTTGGGTACAGTCCCGAATCACATGGATGCAATGAGCGATAGGAGGGGATTCGTCTCTCCCGGTATAGGGAGTTGATGTTGTGCTGTGTTCGATTGGCTATAACCGGAAATCCCTGGCCAGGGTGTTTCCGCTGTTCTAGAGTCGGTAGCTTTACTGGTAAGTGTTACCAGTAGTTTCTCGAACTGTTATAGACCTCATATCGACACGACTTATCGAGCTATTGGGGTCTTACGTTTACCACCCCTAGGCAAGATATGCGACACATCAGACGAACAGACCGGACTGTACGGTAAGTGTTACTGGTTGGATTCACAGGAGTGTGAGCGGGCTTGCTCGTTGATCTTCTGATCGCTTAATACCCGGGTGGCCGTTACGTTTTGCAGACCGCTTGCGGCTTGTGGGTGTTTGATATGATCATCATCTGCTGCCGGCGTATTGACGAGTCTTTAGAGTCCTACACAGAGGTTTCCTGGCTCAAGCGAAACGAAATAGGAGCGCATATGAGATATGTGCGGGACCGAGAATAATACTAGTATGTGATACTGTATTCGATTCTCGTGATTTGTGACATTGATCGGTTATATGCGATATAGCCGGGTTATCGGATCAAGTGTTGATTCGATAAGTTGTTACTATTGATATTAGTCGGTTATATGCAGTATGACCGGATCGTTAAATCAAGTGTTGATTTAATGATTTAATGTATAATTATATATTTGATATATCACTTTACATTAACTAATATTGGTTCACTTAAGATGTTTTTCTCACTTGTTTGTGCACATTGTATATGTGATATATTTTTGTGCACAAGATTGTATCATGTTTGATGATACATGCAAACTTGGGTGTATGTTTGAATTAAACCATGTTTAGTAAATGGTCAGGGTTTCATTTTCATTTGCTTTATTTAGTTATTCATTTATTTATTTATTCTTTTTGGTGAGAAATAAAATGGTGACTTTATTTGGATTTCACTTGAAGCTTCATGAAGCTTTGAAAGTCAAAGCCATTTTGTTTCTTTCCTAAACCCTAACCCTTTAACTAAACCCTAGTTCATTCTCTATACTTAACCATGGTTGCTAATATGATAAGAATCATTTTATTTTCTGTTCTTCTTATTCTTATCATATTATCTTCTTCTTCTTCTTCTTCAAGAAGAAAGAAGCTTGTTAGCTTCAATGGTGACTTGAGATAAAGAGTGAGAAATCCAAATCTAAAGTGAACCCACTTTCTATTTCTTCATCCTCTACCACTTGCCAAGTAGTATAGGGTGTTTTCTTCACAAGTTTCATGACCTGGTGAAGTTGGAGCTTGATCTTGAGTTGCCTCGACGTAGATCATCTTCGGCATCGAAGTCGACGACCTAGCCCGATCTTTTCTTCGATGAAACCTCCGCGAGTGCCTAGGAACGCTACAGTGGTATCAGAGCCTAGCTAGAGATTTAGGCGATGTGTAGACGAAGCTAGAAGTCCGATCGAACCCGATATCCCCCGATTTCAACCCTTTCTGTACAATTTTTCAAACAGTGGATTTTTGTGAATTAAAAATTCTCAAAAAATTAAGCAGGAAAAACTAAGAATTACTGTGTAGTACGGTCCACTAAGTCAATAATTTGACCGTGGAACCGCGGCGAAACCATGGGTTTTGCGGCGGTTCCGCGGCCAAAATTTGGACTTAGTCCCTGAAATTTCATATATTTAATCTTAGGTCCTTTCGTGGCAATTTTTTATGGGAATTTTTTTAATTCCACTCAAATGTTGAGTATTCTAGGGTTTTATTGGGGACACGTTAATTTTATCGGATAATTTAACTTCGTTTAAGTTTTTCCGGATATTTTAGAAACTGTTAAAAAGTTCGACCGGATATAAATACCAACTTTTTCCCCTGCCGGGAAATTTCCAAGTGTTGGATCTTTCCATAGTTTTAAGAACGTTCTAAGTAGTGCAAGTAACGCGATGGACCCTCTAGAAGACAACAAACCTTAACTCGATTATGTGACCGTCTTGAACTGCCCTTTGAACCTTAGGGTTTGGGGCAGTACGGCGTGTCACATGTGAGGCGTTGGCTTGACCCTTCTACGGCTGGACCGTTGGTACTGAGGCATGAAGTGAATGTTTTTAAACTTATATCATGTGTTGATCTGTTTCGGGAAAACTTGGGTGTTTGATTGTTCGATCGGAAAGTTTAACATTTTCTATTTATCTGGAATGTGATACAATACTTGGAATCCACAAGTAGTTATGAGATAACTGATATGAATGTTATAAACATAGAACTTTAGTCTCACTTGATCGGTTGCCATGGAATTTTGATGCGATCAAAAGTCCGTCGCAATCACGTAGCGTACGCGGATACTCACCGGATAAACTTAATAGTCTGCTACACCCTATAGCCCCGACCAAGTGACTGTAGGAGAACCCCGTCGCCGAAAGTATCCGTTCGGGTGCTCGCGGCAGCGGCGTTCCGCCTTGGTGCACTTCGTCGACGGCATCGGGGGTGCGGCCGTCTACTGAAGTTTGCGACGAGCATTCGATCAGGATGTCGGGAATCTTGTTGAATTGCCCGACTTGATATTGAAAAGTGTTTTCGATAATGAGACTAAAATGCGGGGTTTATAATTGTTAGGCATGTGATGTCTAAGGAATTCATTTGATTAGGCATGCGATGTCTAAAGAATTTGCGGATTCCAACTGTTGTTGTTTTACACTTTCTTTTCTGTGACCGTAAGTGTAATATGTGATATCGCCAGTTTCATTGCTATATGTCAACGACAATTGGGATACGCATGTTTACTTACGTTGATGACATGTGATGTTATGTGTTGCTGGATATGTTATATTGGATCGTCGTGTTTGAATAGCCGTGGGTTTTTATGTGAGATGAGTGTTTTTCATTTTCATTCATGTAAAAGCTTGTATGTAATATTCTTTTATTGGGGCACTTCCAGGTTGCGGAAGATGTCACCGTTTGTATATTATTTTCTTTTCCGCACTAGGATAGACCCAAGGAGGAGGGCACAAGTAACCGGGTTCTAGGGTCCAGTGGGAGACCAACTCGAGGAGTCGAGTCCGGGTCTCCTAACTCTAGAATTGGTAGGGTTGCTTGCCGCTCTCGTAGGGGTCTAGGGGTGTGGGTTTGGCTATTCATCACGACCGTGGAATCCGTGTTTTATACTGGCTCGTATTGAAAACACGGACGTCCTAGTATATCCAATATTTCATATGATTCTTCTGCTGCGATATCTGTGATGTGATCATTTGATGTTCTGTGATAAATACTGTATATACTATATATGATATATTATATAGACGTTGCTTATGTTTTACACTCTCACTAGCCCTGCCCTGCTCTGCCGTTAGTTACCTAACCTAACGGTGCACGAGGGGACATCGAGGCGAATGCGGATGGCATAAGTGTACGTCGTATTTATCTATGATGTTTCGGTAACTTAAATGATGGGACTTCATTAATATGATTAATGAAAGAAAAGAAACCTAAGATGTTGTGGAATCGAATTTCAAAAATAAAACAGGTAGCTACAGTTCTTGCTTTGCATCGCGGTGTTCCTTGTAGAACATCCTGCACCTTATTCGATGAGGAAAGGGCCGAGATCCCTTCACCGGGAGTGACCCCTTTAGCAATAACTGGCAGATGCTACACACTCGGTTTGTCTTTTGATTGCTTTTATAGTTTCTGCTTTGCACAGTGATATATATGATATATCCCGCACCTCATTCGACGAGGAAAGGGCCGACGATCCCTTCACCGGGAGTGACCCCTTTAGCAAAACTAGAAAAGCCTAAAAAACACTCCATTTTAAAATCATTTGATTCTACAACGATATCAAGTTCATTACGCAATAGGTTTTAAGAAAAACCTGTCGTAGCCCTCCGTCATTTCAGATAAGTACTAGTTAGTATTCGTGCTGCGGTAGTTTGGCATGCGTCAAGGCGTAGTGTACGGTAGCTAACTAGTGCTTATCTTCTAGCATACGATGCGATTGGATTAGGGTATTCATACGGCGTTGTTTGGCATGCGTCAAGGGTCGTGCGGATATGTTTAATTCAATCAAGAAATGTACGGGTTAAACTTGACTAGCGGGCTATGGGTTGTCTGGCATGCGTCAAGGTCATAGCACGCTAGGGGCAAAATATTATCGGGAATTTCAAGTGTTGAAATTTGCAATGAGATTGCATACCTTCTATGAGATAGTTGGATCCCGATACCCGCTGCGAGTAAGAGTTACTCCTGGGAGAGTTTTACACATTACAATTAGCCGATCAATTAGGTGTATAGAAAGGTGTCAACGGGGTTACGCCTCTGGGAAAATGAGGTTTACTGTAATTAGGTCCGTGCGAAAGCACGGGGAACCTCCCTCAAAGTACCGACACTGGCCTGGCTGAAAGATTGGCGAACTTGTAGCTTGTAATTAATCCCGGCTAGTCTTTCATTTTAGGGTTTGAAGGAAGATTTGATAAAAACAGTGGGAGCCATCCTGATTAGATAAAATAATAACCAATCTGATCTTGCAAGAGGGCACGCAGAGTGTTTTCTTCTCTCTCTCTCCAGGTAGCGACCATATCACGCCTTAATCAAGATAATAAAAGGGATATATTGACCGAACCCGCTTGTTATACTGAGCTGGGGAACGTTGGAACCCGCTCCAACTTATAATTGTTATAAGACAGAGCAGGAATTGGGGAATACCAGATTTCCCGTGCCGCCCAAACGAAGAAAGTGCATGCTGATGCATCATCTTCGGGTGTGTTCGTTACAAAGAACTGTTTCTCTGTATCCTCTGCGTCCTGGGTATTTGATACCGGATCAGGATCCCAGATATGTAATCTGTTACATAGGGCTACATATAGGTAAAGAACTTAGAACGGGTGATAAGTTTCATGAGGCAGAAAACGGTGTAAGTGTTGCAGCCAAGTCTGTTGGTCATTGTCACCCTGTATTACCAATACATTGATTCTGAACAAATGTTATTAGATACCGAACCTGATATACAAAATCATATCAGTCTCTTTATTAGTAAAGAAATGATAAAATTTTGTATTGTTGGATAATGTTTTGAACATTTCCTATATTAAAAGTTGATCGGTTCAGGCACGTTATCTAAAAGCATTGACGTTCTAAATCAAACTACAGTTCTTAGTATATAGAACACACACAAGAGGAAGAGTTCAGAAATGAACGAATCTTTCTTGAGGTATTGTAGACTAGGTCATATCAATGCGACCCGACTAGCTAAAGTTACATTTAGATGCATATTTAAATCAGTTTGAATTTACATCTTATGAAACTTGCCAGTCATGTCACAAAGATAAGATGACCACAGCCCTGTTTATTGGAAGCAGAGAAAGAGTTAGTGAACTCTTGGAATGATACATGTTGATGTATGTAGGTCCCCTGTCTACACAAGCCAAGACCGGTTCTTTGTACTTCATTAAATTCTCTGATGATCTTTCGAGATTCAGACCTATGTTCCTGTTGAAACACAAGTCCGAACCTTTTGAGATATTCACAGAATATAAGTTAGAAGTAGAGAACCAAAATACGGGTATAAGTATTATGTCCTATGATAAGATCAGGGAGGAGAATACTTGTGCATGGAATTCTTGGACTATTCTAAAGGAGAATGAGATTCTCTCTCAGTGTTACTCCTCTGAATACACAACAGCACAATGGTGTATCGGGGCGGAGCAATCACACCCTATATGATATGGTGCGCTCTATGATGAGTATTACTGAGTTACCTATTTCCTTTTGGGGGTTATTGTTGCGCCACGGCAGCGCCCCGGCCGTCTTACCGAGGCCAAAATGCGGAATCAAAAATTTTCCTTACTTGGAAACTGGCGCTACCGCGGACAATGAAACCCGGATCGTTAACCATTAACCTATACTAGCTAACAAGAGATGGGAAGAGAAGTATACCAAGTGATCCGAGTCCTCCGGTCTTCTCTTCATCGTCCCGATCTCTCGCGGAAGGTCCTGTCTCCATATCGTCGCCTCCTCGCCGAAGGGGGCACCACATCGCCTGCGTCTTTTACGGGCTCCCGCCTCAATACCGAGGCAACTCAAGCATGAAGCCGGCAAGTCGACATGCCCAAGGTTTGCTGTAGAATGTAGTGTAGAATCGTTGTCTCATTTGGGGTAGTGAAGTTGCCTTTGATGGAGGAATCAATATGAACTTTGGAGAGGAGAAGGATTTCTTTGTGGCAAGCATGCAAATGAGATATAGATCATTCCCTCAACCAAAAAGAATTCCTCTCATTTCACACCAAGAAGTGGCCGGCCATAACTAGGAGGAAAATAACAAAAGGGGTGAGTGTAGTAAAAGCATATGGTGACCATATCCACAAAAGCAAGTCTCACATCTAAACACTAAATCAATCTCATCTCATTAATACATGAAATGATGCATGAAAAGAAAAGATGGAAAGGGAATCTAAAGATGCTATCATAATCTCTCAACTCACAAATAAACCCTCCACAATATGTTATTTGCAAACTTGCAAATAACATCCTCCATCAAAAGGTCCGGCCGGGAAAGATCAAAGGAAAACCGGCCGGAACGGAATGCAAACTGGCAACTCCAGAAAACTGGTCCCGTAATGAATTACAGGAAAACCCCGATACTGTGCATACACACCCGCATCTGTATTCCGACCGGATACAAATGCAATGAGACAAAATCTACACTGTACTAAACTAGGATCCGGCTTAAACCAAAGACGGCTAGTAATATCCGTCCGATCCTGATCCGTGCAATACCGCACGTATCAGATCGAACCCTGCCATATAACTATACGGCCACTAGTACAAAACTGTCCGATCCTGATCCTTGCAATACCGCACGTATCTGATCGGACCCTGCCATATCTCCATACGGCCTCTACAGCGTTTCGCCCGAAAGCTTGAGTAACTGTAAGTGTGGTGGACTCTAAAGACTCGTCAATACTATGGCTGTGGATTTAACCACTAGCACGTCAGAGGTATTAGCCAATACGTGACGGGCCACCAGCTATTGACCAAAAGGGACGTCGATGAGCGAACTCATCCTGACACCCTACTGAGCCTGTCAGTGACAATATCCGTACAGTCCGGTCCGTTCGTCTATGAGTATCGCATGTCGGGCCTAGGGGGTTGGTAAAAGTCAGACCCCCAAAAGCGGTACAAGTCGTGTCGGAGTGTAGCCCAGAACGCCCTGAGATACTACTGGAATACCTACCAGTAAATCTCCTGCCTCGGCCGAGGGCTTTGCGTAATGGCTCTCCTAGACACAGCGCGACCTCACCCCCAATACCGGGAGAGACGAACCCCTGCAGATCCGCTCACTGCCTCCATATGGCTCGGGACTGTACCCAACTAAAACCTGTTTGCACGACTCCTTTGAGCCATGGTAGGGTAGTAATCAAAGTACAGTGGGAACTCACACGAGACAAATGACGATCTCAGGTCGATGAACTAACCTGTACACATGTCACTAGGGAACTGCTATCTGACGTCAGGTATAAGACCAACTAGCATGTTCCCAGCGAGTCCTGTCCGGTGTACTCATAACCCAATGAGCACCTATATACATCTTAGGTGAACCAACTGACACCAGTGGCTTATGAGACCGGCCACCGCCCCTCATCGGGGTCTCGACTGTATACACTAGTCTACTCTGGAGAATCGATGCCCTGTCTCGAAACTCCCACGACCAGGGACCTTTTAAGGATGTGCTTATGGACCACCAGCTCTCACGTATATGATCGCCATCATACTGCCGGCAGTCAAGCAAGAATCCTAGGGGCTCTATCAGCGTGTAATAGCGACCTGTAAGGTCACCTGAAGCAGTACACGATGATAAAGGTAAACCAGATAGCATACTATCATCTCGAGTAAGACTTTTCTACCGGGATAGGTCCTCCCTCAATCATTGCAATCACGTACCTGTGATCCAATAATTGACTCTGAGGGCACTATCTCCAACAATCTCCCACTTGCACTCAAGGCTAATTATTGCGATGCCGCATACTCACAGCCCGTGTGATACCGAACACCCAACTCCTCTACTAGTCAGTCTCACAAAGCTCGTTTGTGAAACTATTGCGTTCGAGGAATAGCCTCAGTGAGTGGATCCGCTGTGATGTTTCTTTCTATGTCTCTCTATATCTCAAGTTCGCGGAGAAAACCATCTCCCGAAATGAGCAATACCTGTCTTAGAATGTCTGGATGTCTGATGGGACCTAGCTCATAAATGAACTCCAAATCCAAACTTCTTAGACTGTATCGTCAACTGAACTTAATCAGTATCCTGCGCCATGCCACCCTCAGTATTGCCTTGGACCACCTGTCCAAAATACTGCCCCTCGTCAGAAGGAGAAACTATAACTCTGACAGCCACTCTGCCATCCATGTCACCTTGGAAGCCTGGAGTGATAACCGTCTCCTAAAAGAGGCTATCGTTATCACATCCCTAGAACACGCACTTATGTCCTAAAACTGCTTCCGATTGTTTCTCCAGGATTGGATTAATATCAACTTATTGCATCTACTGCAAGAACAACATCTGGTGTGGTACTTGACATCTCATGATTGACTCAATTGCCTAAGCAAGTGATCTGTCAATCATGCGTATCCCTCTCCCCTTTAGTCTGTAAGACACCTTTAGAGAGGGTGACTCCATTACCTGCAGGTGTACTACCGTGCCAGGAGTCGTCCATTCTAAATACTCATAGAATGCTGTCAAGGTACCCAGATTAGGAAACCACCCAAATCTAGATCTAAAACCATAGATCTAGTAACCAGAATGTCTGATATAATATCCAAGTCCTGTGTGGAGAAACCACTGTGTGACAACCAAAGTATAACCGATCGTAGTATAGGAGTTTCTTTTCCTACTATGTGTATGTCATCCAAATACCAGGATATCACACCCTACTACCTTCTCAACAGATCCATCCCCTATTCTGATGAAGTCAAACCTATGACTGTCACATCAGAAATGGATGATCTATCTCCGCTGTAACTGCTTTAGTCTATAAATAGACATAAGCCTGATGACCACCAATGCTTCCGCTGCTCCCACTGACTACGACAACCCTCTGCCAGAGTCATATAGACGTGCCCTTCTAAAGCTAGTTTAGAACGACTCTATACTCATCCTCCTGCCGGGTCTCACAGCCTGGAACAACAGCAAAGGCAAGTGTGGGTAAACAAGAACTTCCCTGTCACCGTCCTTGAGGCTACCGGGGCACCTCTCGGGTGTCTGAAGTTACCCACCTTATCTGCGGAGTGGCCAATGGAATGTCAAGCCAGATTGAATCTTTAGGTTCTTATGAAATCTTCAGTAATCGTTTGCGGTTCTGGAATCGCTTCCAGTTCTACCATACTCCCACTACTGTTTTCTGAAAAATCCATTTCTTTTAAAAATATGGCGAGTTAAGAACAATATCACTATTGATCTTCCAGATGGTAGAAAGTCAACCCTCGTCATAGCCTGGGTCAACCCACAAACAGCCATTACAGAAACGTGCCTTGAGTTATCCAGAGTCTGGTTTTAAGCATCAGCCGGAAAACTCCCCGTACCTTAACAATGTCAAGATATGAACTGTTCTATATCCAATATAGAAACAGAGGCACTGATTTAATTGGAACCAGATTCAAATCATGCAGCTGTCTCCAGTGCATGTCAACTAAAATGGAAAAAGGCCGATCAACGTCACTCAACTTAGGAATGCTTCCAATTATGAGTAACCTGAAAGAGAAGCAAGTTCTCTTAATCATTACTATCAACTGAACACCATACACAAGTATCTACATCTTCGATCACTTTGAAGAATCCCGATACTTGCTACACCTGGTTCTCTACTCTATTCAAATACCTATAACTCCTCAAAACTTAGACCCTGTGTTCCTACGAAACACATGTCTAAGAACTAGAGAAGTTAAAAGTAAACAGAATATAGTATGAGGACCAACCCCTCTGTCCTAATGGACACTGGACAACATACAATACTCTGTATAAGTCCGCTGAGTCTAACAACTCTTTCACTGTGCGTCGTAGGTTGAAAACTGTACTTATGGTTAAGAAGAATTACACCGCTGTTTAATGCTCCTTACCTAACCATCCACTGATATAGGTAAATGTCATCGACATAATATCAAAAGGTATATCTCACTCTATTAAAATAGACGTACAGATATATCAATTTGAAATTGGTGCACAACAGCGGATATTCAAAACCAAATATTTGCCGACCGGCAAACAGCCCAGATGATCTCCTCAAATATCACCGATTACAACGAATCCCGATATAATGAGGATGATCACCCTATTCCCAATAACTTACTCCCACTCATCATTTGTAAAACCATACAGATGTGAGAATCATACCTGGTAAATACATACCCTGGAGTAAGTGTCCAATCGGGAAATCAGTTTTCTTTTAACAGTACACAGCTGAACTGAAACATTGAAATGTTTCGATGGGGTATCCTGGTATTCCTAGTAATGCCTCTACCATTATCCAGATTCACAACTATAACCGTATAATTCTTTGCCACCTCTCCAAATCCCTTTATATGTCTTTAGTCATTACCGTCTGCACACCCCTTTAGGCCAAATGGTTTTCTTCCTTCCCTACCGTTCGGCACCAGCCTATGGTTTGGAAGAAGACTATCCAATAAGCAAAAAAAGGTGTACTGTCCTAATCCTAGGAGCACTCGCAAAGCGAGAGAAGGTGAAGATAAAAGACAACCGAATAAACCTTATTCCTATTTCTCCTGAACCAGAATCCATCCCCGAACTGGAACAAGTTCCTTTCGAGTTCGTATATAACCATACGATGGAGTATCCAAATAAACTGTGGATCTTCGTAGTGATACGGAGTGTCCTGGAGAAATACAAAGGTGATTTAGGATTGGCGAAGAAATACTTGGTTTGATCGTGAATAGTAGTCATAATTTACTTTGCCCTCTTACTAATCCCTTGCTTTGTCTTAACTTAATACCTTCTGCACACCATCGTTATGCTAATTGGTTTTCTTCATTCCCTACCGGTCGGCACTAGCCTAAGGTTTGGAAGAAGACTATCCAATTTGCGTAATAGGTGTACTATCTCCTAAACCAAGGAGTACTCGCAACCTGAGAGAAGATAAAAGGAAAAGACAACTGAATAATCCTATTCGTTTTCTCCAGAACCAGAAACCATCCTCGAAGTCCTTCGAGTTCGTATATAACCATACGATGGTTTTGTCCAATGGAAGTGGACGTTCGTAGTAATACGGGGTGTCCTGGAGAAAAGGGTAAAAGTAGGAGTGGCAATGAGGTTTGCAACTCTGACAATCCAAAAGCCAGTGTTTAGAAGGTTCGGTCAACTTGGTCACTGAGTCATAGTCTTAGGGTCGGGTCAATGGTCGCTGCCAGAGAGAGAGAAAAGAAACACTCAGCGTGCACTCTAACCCAGATCAGAATGGTTACCAATTTATCTAATCAGGAAACCTCCCACTGTACCTCAAATTCTCCTCCAAACCTGAAAGAAGAATTAGTCGGGGTCACCCGAGGAGTAAACTAACTCATCAGTGGGAATCGGGATCCAACTATCATCGCTTGATAACTTGACGGAATCCACTCAAGTCACCACACTCCAGAAGGTATGCGCATGCCTGGCAAGTTTCAGTTCTTTTGAAACTCCCGATGTGATTTTTACCCCTAGGACCCAAGTGACCTTGACGAATAATCAACAAATCAAAAGGTCCTAGTCAAGTTCAACCCGTCATTATCTTGATTGCGTTAAACCCACCCGCACGACCCTTGACGAATAATCAACAAAGTCGTACGACTGTCCTAACCAATCCACATATCCATACGACAGAAAGCATTACAGAGCTACCGCACACTACGCCTCGGTGAATAGCAACGACAAACGTAGCGCGAATACTAAGCAATACTAATCTGAAATGACGGAGGGCTACGGCTGGTTTTTGGCGAAAATCCTTTAACGTAATGAACTTGATATCGTTGAAGGAACCGGATAAATTTTTATAAAAATATAGTGACGAAAACCTTTGCTAAAGAGGTCACTCCCGGTGAAGGGATCTCGGCTTTTTCCCCGTAGAATGAGGTGCAGGATATTCCAACTGAATATCACGATGCAAAGCAAAGGTAATCGGCTATAGTGAAGTTAATGCCCTGACACAAACTTTTGTCCAAGGGGTCACTCTCGGTGAAGGGATCTCGGCCCTTGCCTCGTCGACTGAGGAGCAGGATATTCCAAATGAATACCACGATGCAAAACAAAAGTGAACGTCCTTGCAATAACATCTTTTTGAAAAATGTTCCAACAACATCAGATTAGGTTTGTTTATCTTGCATTGATCCGAATCAACGCAGTCCCATCAATTGATCACACCACAAAGAACGAAAATATACTGATGTACGTATATGCCATCCGCATTCGCCACTGGGTCCCATCATCACCCGTTAGGTTACTTAACTAACGACAGAGCGGGGACTGGACTAGCGCGGATGCAAAACATATACAATATCTACTAATATATATACCAATATATTATATTCGCTCAAGGCGTGATAAAATGCAACATCACAAAAATGTACAGCATCACAGAACAATACAGATATCTGGGATCCCCGGGTTTCACAGAGCCGCTGCTGAAACCCGACGTTCCCCTGGTCGTGTGGATAGCCTGTGCAATGAAATCCTAGACCCCTACGGGCGCGGCAAGTCACCCGCCAAAACCTGAAGCGAGGCAGCCCCCTTCAGCACCGTGAATGGACCACCCAGCACTTCACGGAATCCGGTAACTTGGGCACCCCTCCTGGGTCAACCTGTACCCCCTACGAGTGCGGCGAATAGACCGCCAATCCTAGAGTGAAGCCCCCTCCATCTCAATGCCATGAGATGCGGGCCCGTTGCCCTCTAGAACCCGGCTATCCGTGCACCCCTCCGCGGGGTAATCCTAGTACAGAAAGTAAAATATACATACAACGGGTACATCGACCGCAACCAGGTCGTGCCCCAAAAGAATAATACAATCAGGCAGTGACGGCAGTCCACATGTCGGACGCTCGCCCCGCAATATCAAATGTACATATAAAACAAAACTGTACTAGCATTGCATCCAGGCTATCCCCCACGACCGATCCGCAACATCACAGCATAAACATAGAACATCAACGTGAAAATCACGTTCGCAAATCCGTCTAACCGGGCTATAGCAGTTAGACAGGATTTACCGATCAAGTGATATTCACGGTCGCAGATATAATGTAAATACTGTGAAATAATGTGTTTAAAATATCCAATCGATCAAAAATTAACAAGTGGGCTCCCAAGCAATACTGTAGCACTCACAGAAATTCTGGGCCCAAATTTAATATCCCAAAACCCCCAAAATAAGCCCACAAGCCCACTGGAAAATTTGGACACAGTGAAGACACCAATGTGCGGCGGAACCGCGGCCCAAGGGGGGGTTTGGCCGCGGTTCCGCGCTTCATTGATTGAGTGACTGCGTCGAATTTTTACAGCAGTCTTAGAATTTCCAGTACATTAGTTTTTTACAACCTGAAAAATTTTTAGAGCTCAGAAAAAATCGACAGAAAACTGATGTACACGAAATGTAGTTTTTGGGATTTTGTTCGATCGGAAATGTAAAACACACTAGAACAAGCTAGGCTAGGTTAATGGCGTGGCTCTGATACCATGTTGCGCCACGGCAGCGCCCCGGCCGTCTTACCGAGGCCAAAATGCGGAATCAAAAATTTTCCTTACTTGGAAACTGGCGCTACCGTGGACAATGAAACCCGGATCGTTAACCATTAACCTATACTAGCTAACAAGAGATGGGAAGAGAAGTATACCAAGTGATCCGAGTCCTCCGGTCTTCTCTTCATCGTCCCGATCTCCCGCGGAAGGTCCTGTCTCCATATCGTCGCCTCCTCGCCGAAGGGGGCACCACATCGCCTGCGTCTTTTATGGGCTCCCGCCTCAATACCGAGGCAACTCGAGCATGAAGCCGGCAAGTCGACATGCCCAAGGTTTGCTGTAGAATGTAGTGTAGAATCGTTGTCTCATTTGGGGTAGTGAAGTTGCCTTTGATGGAGGAATCAATATGAACTTTAGAGAGGAGAAGGATTTCTTTGTGGCAAGCATGCAAATGAGATATAGATCATTCCCTCAACCAAAAAGAATTCCTCTCATTTCACACCAAGAAGTGGCCGGCCATAACTAGGAGGAAAATAACAAAAGGGGTGAGTGTAGTAAAAGCATATGGTGACCATATCCACAAAAGCAAGTCTCACATCTAAACACTAAATCAATCTCATCTCATTAATACATGTAATGATGCATGAAAAGAAAAGATGGAAAGGGAATCTAAAGATGCTATCATAATCTCTCAACTCACAAATAAACCCTCCACAATATGTTATTTGCAAACTTGCAAATAACACCCTCCATCAAAAGGTCCGGCCGGGAAAGAACGAAGGAAAACCGGCCGGAACGGAATGAAAACTGGCAACTCCAGAAAACTGGTCCCGTAATGAATTACAGGAAAACCCCGATACTGTGCATACACACCCGCATCTGTATTCCGACCGGATACAAATGCAATGAGACAAAATCTACACTGTACTAAACTAGGATCCGGCTTAAACCAAAGCCGGCTAGTAATATCCGTCCGATCCTGATCCGTGCAATACCGCACGTATCAGATCGAACCCTGCCATATAACTATACGGCCACTAGTACAAAACTTTCCGATCCTGATCCGTGCAATACCGCACGTATCTGATCGGACCCTGTCATATCTCCATACGGCCTCTACAGCGTTTCGCCCGAAAGCTTGAGTAACTGTAAGTGTGGTGGACTCTAAAGACTCGTCAATACTATGGCTGTGGATTTAACCACTAGCACGTCAGAGGTATTAGCCAATACGTGATGGGCCACCAGCTATTGACCAAAAGGGACGTCGATGAGCGAACTCATCCTGACACCCTACTGAGCCTGTCAGTGACAATATCCGTACAGTCCGGTCCGTTCGTCTATGAGTATCGCATGTCGGGCCTAGGGGGTTGGTAAAAGTCAGACCCCCAAAAGCGGTACAAGTCGTGTCGGAGTGTAGCCCAGAACGCCCTGAGATACTACTGGAATACCTACCAGTAAATCTCCTGCCTCGGCCGAGGGCTTTGCGTAATGGCTCTCCTAGACACCGCGCGACCTCACCCCCAATACCGGGAGAGACGAACCCCTGCAGATCCGCTCACTGCCTCCATGTGGCTCGGGATTGTACCCAACTAAAACCTGTTTGCACGACTCCTTTGAGCCGTGGTAGGGTAGTAATCAAAGTACAGTGGGAACTCACATGAGACAAATGACGATCTCAGGTCGATGAACTAACCTGTACACATGTCACCAGGGAACTGCTATCTAACGTCAGGTATTAGACCAACTAGCATGTTCCCAGCGAGTCCTGTCCGGTGTACTCATAACCCAATGAGCACCTGTATACATCTTAGGTGAACCAACTGACACCAGTGGCTTATGAGACCGGCCACCGCCCCTCGTCGGGGTCTCGACTGTATACACTAGTCTACTCTGGAGAATCGATGCCCTGTCTCGCAACTCCCACGACTAGGGACCTTTTAAGGATGTGCTTATGGACCACCAGCTCTCACGTATATGATCGCCATCATATTGCCGGCAGTCAAGCAAGAATCCTAGGGGCTCTATCAGCGTGTAATAGCGACCTGTAAGGTCACCTGAAGCAGTACACGATGATAAAGGTAAACCAGATAGCATACTATCATCTCGAGTAAGACTGTCCTACCGGGATAGGTCCTCCCTCAATCATTGCAATCACGTTCCTGTGATCCAATAATTGACTCTGAGGGCACTATCTCCAACAGTTATGCACTTGAGAAGCTGCATACCTATTGAATTGGGTTCGAATCAAATCAGTGCCTACCATTCTATATGAGATATGGTATGGAAAGAACCCATCTCTTAAGTAAGTTAAGATTGGGGATTGTCTGGCCGATGTCAAAAGCAAAATCCGGACAAGATCGAGGCAAGGTCTGTTATGTAGAACTGGAAATGTTCCAGCTATACAAACTGCAGCTGATAATTTGGTAGAACCAAAGGATTCAATTGTTTCCAACGAACCTCAGCCTCTCCGCCGATCTAGTAGGGTTCCTCACCCACCTGAGAGATACTTCTGTTTCTCTATGACAGTGGGAGCGAGGAATGCATCATGAGATGATGACCCAACTAGTTTCGAGCTGGCCATCAGGAGTGGGACACTGTAAGAATGGCTGGATGCTTAGCGATCTGAGATGGAATCCTTATACACCAACAAAGTATGGACTTTAGTTGCTTTATCTGAAGGGTTAAATCCCCATCAGGAGCAAGTATATCTTGAGAAGATTACTTGGTGTAGATGGAAAAGTTGAGACTTTCGAAGCTAGACTTCTTAAAGGTTTTCGTCATCAACCAGGCGTGGAAAATGATGAAACCTTTTCCAGTAGCTATGCTTAAGTCCATCCAGATCCTACATGCCACGGCTTCATACCATGACTACAATATCTAGCGGTTGGGTGTCATGACTGCTTTTCTAAATGATGTTTTAGAAAAGAAAGTCTATAAGTACACAGCCAGAGGGCCTCGTAGACAGTGGGAGCAGCGAAAACGTGTGCAAGATGTTTTATGTGATAAAGCATGCATCACGGAGTTGGAACGTCTGTTTTGATGTGTCAGTCAAAGAGTTTGACATCATCAAAATGGTAGATGAACCTTGTATATACAAAAGGTAGTAGAGTGTATGGTGGAGATCCTCGTAGAGTACGTGGATGGCATACTCTTGATAAGAAAGGAGTTTCCTATGCTACGCTCGGTCAATCTCCGCTTATCACAATGATTCTCCATATAAGATCAAAGTGATACCTACTAAATCCTGGATTTTGGATCTATGAGATAGATCTAATTGGATGTTAGGATACTCACTAGTCGTAGTGAGTTGGTATCAATTGATCCTGGGGAGAATCACTGGAAAGGTTCCAGGGTGATAAGGACGACTGAATGTCAGTCACAGGCATTGTCTTTACCCTCGGTAAAGGGACGGTATGTTGGAAGAGTTCCAAGCTAGATACCGTGGCATACTTGACGATAAAGGCTGGATACATCGCTACTTAAGATGCTACCAAAGAGGAAGTCTGGGTGTATATTAGTTCATGAGATGAACTTCGTTCCTCCCATTGTGAGACAATGGAGTTGTGGCTTATGCCAAGGAACGCCTGTCCCATCAGTGATCCAGACATATTCTAAGGCAGTGTCACCTGATCATGGAGATAGTTGATCTCCAGGGTGATCGAGGTCAGGAGAGTAGACTCAGAGGACAACACGGCGGATCCACTCACAAAGGCCTTTTCCCAGAGAGAGACTTTTATGGGATGGTTAAGTATGAGATACTACAACCACTGCTACAGATGGCCCTAGTGCAAGTGGGAGATTGTTAGTTATATGTATGCCCTAGAGGCCATTACTGTACATAGGATGTATATTGTAGTGGATGCTGGGACATATATAGGGAAGACTTTCTTGCTCGACATGATAGTATGCTATCTGGTTGCTCTTTATCTTAACGTGTACACTGATTGTCTTTCTGTTACATATTGGTAAAGCCCTTAGGATGTGTACTTGACTACCTGGACTATGATGCGGATCATACTAGTGGGGACATGGTAGTCCATAAGTACATCCTTCAAGGTCCCTAGTCGTGGGTGTATCGAGACGGGGCATCGATATACCAGAGTAGACTAGCATATACCTTCTCGACCCATACAGATTGGCGATGGATGATCCCATATCCATTGGTGTTTGACATCAGAGATGATATACGGGTGCTCAGTAGAGACTGGGTACACTGGACGGACTCGCCGAGAACTCCCAGATGGTATTATACCTTACGTCAGATGGCAGTTCTCTGGTGACACTGGTACAGGTTAGTCTGTAGACCCGAGATCGTCATAGAGTCTTGTGTGATTCCCACTGTGCTTTGATTTCCACCTTACCACGTCCAAGAGGGCGTGCAAAACGGTGGTTTTTGGGTACAGTCCCGAATCACATGGAGGCAATGAGCGATAGGAGGGGATTCGTCTCTCCCGGTATAGGGAGTTGATGTTGTGCTGTGTTCGATTGGCTATAACCGGAAATCCCTGGCCAGGGTTGCAGAGATTTACTGGTAAGTGTTACCAGTAGTTTCTCGAACTGTTATAGACCTCATATCGACACGACTTATCGAGCTATTGGGGTCTGACGTTTACCACCCCTAGGCAAGATATGCGACATATCAGACGAACAGACCGGACTGTACAGTAAGTGTTACTGGTTGGATTCACAGGAGTGTGAGCGGGCTTGCTCGTTGATCTTCTGATCGCTCAATACCCGGGTGGCCGTTACGTTTAGCAGACCGCTTGCGGCTTGTGGGTGTTTGATATGATCTTCATCTGCTGCCGGCGTATTGACGAGTCTTTAGAGTCCTACACAGAGGTTTCCTGGCTCAAGCGAAACGAAATAGGAGCGCATATGAGGTATGTGCGGGACCGAGAATAATACTAGTATGTGATACTGTATTCGATTCTCGTGATTTGTGACATTGATCGGTTATATGCGATATAGCCGGGTTATCGGATCAAGTGTTGATTCGATAAGTTGTTACTATTGATATTAGTCGGTTATATGCAGTATGACCGGATCGTTAAATAAAGTGTTGATTTAATGATTTAATGTATAATTATATATTTGATATATCACTTTACATTAACTAATATTGGTTCACTTAAGATGTTTTTTCACTTGTTTGTGCACATTGTATATGTGATATATTTTTGTGCACAAGATTGTATCATGTTTGATGATACATGCAAACTTGGGTGTATGTTTGAATTAAACCATGTTTAGTAAATGGTTAGGGTTTCATTTTCATTTGCTTTATTTACTTATTTATTTATTTATTTATTCTTTTTGGTGAGAAATAAAATGGTGACTTTATTTGGATTTCACTTGAAGCTTCATGAAGCTTTGAAAGTCAAAGCCATTTTGTTTCTTTCCTAAACCCTAACCCTTTAACTAAACCCTAGTTCATTCTCTACACTTAACCATGGTTGCTAATATGATAAGAATCATTTTATTTTCTATTATTCTTATTCTTATCAAATTATCTTCTTCTTCTTCTTCTTCAAGAAGAAAGAAGCTTGCTAGCTTCAATGGTGACTTGAGATAAAGAGTGAGAAATCCAAATCCAAAGTGAACCCACTTCCTATTTCTTCATCCTCTACCACTTGCCAAGTAGTATAGGGTGTTTTCTTCACAAGTTTCATGACTTGGTGAAGTTGGAGCTTGATCTTGAGTTGCCTCGACGTAGATCATCTTCGGCATCGAAGTCGACGACCTAGCCCGATCTTTTCTCCGATGAAACCACCGCGAGTGCCTAGGAACCCTACACAATATACATCACATGTACAGTAATGACCTCTAGGGCATACATATAACTAACAATATCTCACTTGCACTAAGGCCATTTGTTGAAGTATCTCATACTCAACGTCCTATAGAAGTCTCTCTAGGGTAAGGCCTTTGTGAGTGGATCTGCTGTGTTATCCTTCGTGTCAATTCTCCTTACCTCGATCCCTTGGAGATCAACCATCTCCCTGAGTAGGTGATACTTGCCTCAGCATATGTCTGGAACGCTGATGGGACCTGCGTTCCTAGGCCAAAGCCAAAACTCCATTGTTGTCAAAATAACAGTTATTGGATGCTCAATAGTAGGAACCTTGTTCATCTCATGAACAAGAAATGTCCAGACAACCTATTTGGTAGTATCGTTGGTAGCGATGTATTCAGCCTTTATCGTCTAGTATGCCACGGTATCTAGCTTGGAACTCTTCTAACATATCGTCCCTCCACTGAGGGTAAAGACAATTCCTGTGACCGACTCTCAGTCGTCCTTATCACTCTGGGAGCTCGAACCAAGAACTTTCTTTTAGTGCTTCTCAAGTACTTAAGAATGTCCTCCACAGCTGTCCAGTGATTCTCTCAAGATCTGATTGATTCCTGATCACTACACCTAGTGAGTCATCTACATCTGGTCTGGTACATAACATAGCATACATGATAGAGCCTACTGCCGAAGCATAGGGTAACCCTTGCACGCGAGCTCTCTCCAAATCAGTCTCGGAAGACATCTTTTTGGAGAGAGTGATTCCTGAGTAAGTGGGCAAACCACCACACTTAGAATCATCCATATTAAACCCCTTTAGTATGGTGTTAATGTACCTGGATTTGGGATACTCCCAAAATCCACTTAGATCTATCTCATAGATCATAATCCACAAGATGTAGCAAGTATCATCCAGATCTTCCATGGAGAATCCTCATGATAAGTGGAACTTGACCGAGTGTAGCATATGAAACCTTTTCCTATCAAGAGTATGTCATCTACGTACAATACGTAGAAGACAACCTGACTCTCTACCACCTTCTTGTATATACAAGGTTAATCAACCTTTTTGATGAAGTCAAACTCTTTGACCGCCACATTAAAACAGATGTTCCAACTCCGCGATACTTGCATTGATCCTGATGGACTTAAGCATAGCTTTGAAAGTCTCAACTTTTCCATTTACACTAAGAATCTTCTCAAGATCCATTTGCTCCCGATGGGTTTTACCCCTTTAGGTGCAACATTCAAAGTCATACTTTGTTAGTGTATATGGATTCCATCTTTGATCGTGATTGATCTTTATTTTCCGTTGTCGGTTTAGAAAAATGAATAGAATCACAACCAAAAATATTTGACCGCAATCAATAACGGTGTCGGATGTAGCGCGTTAGTAAGTGCGGATCGTCCACAGGGATTGCGCGATTCGTTCGTATTTTGTCTTGTTTGAATCGAAAATTTAATGAAAAGAAAACAAACAATTCATGATTTATAGTTGAAGTTCAAGAATTAGAAAAATCTAGATCTAATAACAAGAAAACAATAGAATCAAGAATTGAGAGTTTAATGATTTTTCCAACCAAATATCAAGAATCGAAGTGAGGCTCGTAGGAATCGATCGGATCTATAGATGTGATGTAATCTAGCAATGACATATTCTTATCCTTCGATGAATTGATACTAGATCGATGATGATCGACGAGAATTAGGGATTTCTAGTGAAACTAGGGTTTCATCATTTATCCCTTATTCCTTAGTCGATATCATTCACATTCTAGCTTCTAGTAAATTCAAGAATCGATCGTGGATCCCTAATTTCGAGCGTTAACAATCAAGAAAGCATCGCAACGAAACTAGGTCGTCGATTCTTCAATTTTCTAGGGTTTACAAAACTCGTAGGACTTAAGAATCGTTTTAAGATTTGTTACATCATCATTCTATTGATCGTCTCGACTCCTTTACAAGCGGAGTTTTACTCGAACATCACAACAAGAACCACAATTACAAATTGAGATAGAATCATGATGCAAGAATTTAAAGAAAGCGAGATTAACGAATTTCACCTTTTATTTATATCAACAATTCCGTTACAATCACTCAAGAACTACAAGAGGAAGAACTCGATCGTCGATTTGGCTTCGCTCGGCTCCTTGAGTCGCGGATCGGCTTGGATCACTTGCTCGATTGAAGATCGGCTCCGCTCCTAAAAGGTTGAAGGCATCTCGCTTGATTGGTACTCGGGATCTTGAATTTGGATTGGAATTAGGGTTAGGGTTTCGCACAAGTCGTGTCACTCAACTTGTGGAAGAAGATGGAGATTAATGAATGATTAAAGATTGAACAACTAAGGATTTTGGAAGAAGTTTAACCCTAGATCTAGGCTCCTATTTATAGACTTTCCAAAACCCTAGATCTAGGATTTGAATTTATAATTTCCCTCCAAAAGTTAGTTAGAGGGAGAGGCTTCTAGAAGTAGTTAGTTAGGAGGGAACTTCTAGAAATAGTTTGTTAGGAGCTTAATTATCTTAATCAAGATTAGCTTGCTTAATGATCTTTGCTGATCTGGCAGAAGCTTCGAGGGTCATCTGGAATTTGACATATATTTCTGAGCTGTAGGCACTGATATAGGAATTATGCACTGAAATTGGACTGATGACGTGGCATAAGCGCCGCGGATCCGCGGCACGTGCCTGCTTATGCCGCGGATCCGCGGTCACGTGAGGGAGACACTCTGCCATTTTTCTTTTGGTGCTTTGGGATTCCTTTGGGGTATTTATCTGATATGTTGATTCCCATAGTTCCTTCTATATTACTACCAGCTCTGAAGTCTTTGAGTTGACGTAATTTTTGATCAGCACAATGACAATTTTGTCCTTTCTTCTGGATTTTCCTGCACAGACTTCGAGACAAGTGTTGCGCTATACAAGAATGATGCGATGCCATGATAAACAGTCAATTTCCTTCAAAGTGCCGGTTTTAAAGTCTAACACATGCAATCTGATATTTTACGACTGATTTGCTAATATGTGTAATATGAATGCCGAACACTTCTAGATGAGTGCAAATGATAGGGAAATTGCCGTGTTAAAAATGCAGTATTTTCGACTGATCAAATTCCCCCAAACTTATTTTCGATCGTCTCGAGCGAACTTTATTAAAAAGAGAAGGAGAAAATAAAGAAAGAGAAAAACTAACTAGCACACTTTCGTAGGCAACACGATTGCACTGAGCACGTGCAACAAGCCTTTAAACCTCTAGGTGTCCCTAGTAGGAGGAGTGTTGTCTCCTGAGGGTTTTCAGCGGATTGCACCCACAAAATCCAATAATAAAAGGAAGATCATGAAATTTACATTTAAAGAAAAGAATTGTAAAAGAAAAGATTTGAAAATTAGGGTTTCCAACTAAGCTAGCTTTTCGGTTGTCATGAGCCCTATCTTAATAGTCATGAAAAGATGTCAGAAATCACGTCCTCCCTCAATAATACATCGTCTTATTCTTCATTCCTATCTTTCTTCCAAACATCGATCATATAACCCTGCGTGTGTGTAAAAACATCCCTATACCCGGAGAATTCAATTCAAGCTATCATACTCTTGCCCATCAGCCTCAGTACTTTTTAATTAATGAATATTTAGATGAGATTGCTCACACACTTTCATGCGACCGTTAATACTTCTTGAGGTACTAACCGACCGATTACTCTTGTGCTTGCTTACTTGGTGTATTTTCCTCGTCTTGCACCACCTAAGGCTTAGCAGTGACTCCCAGACCAGTTGACCTTAGGGCACTAGGTGAAGAGGCACCCTCGCTATATTTTTTATTGCTGCCTTAGCAATAACAAAACCAGTGTCCATTTTTCTCACCACTTTATATTTTATTCATTTTTTTTTATTTCCTTCATACTTTTGGCTTTAAGACAAGAGCATTACAAGGTATCCTCTACTATCCCGAGTTTCAAGACGTGTGTAAGTGCAAATAGCAGGGTATCAACGTTCAAAATGTTTGGCTTCCAGAATAGAAACTATTTTTCAGACTTATTTTTATCCTCAGATTAGTGACTTCCTTCATCTTACTAACCCTTAGAACAACGGCTCATAACTACTTATTACTAGTTCGTATAAGAAAACTTCTAATTTTCTTGGTTTTCTTAAATTTTTCTAATCTCGTGTATGTAATTTTTCACTATCTAATCTTTTATTATCTTATTTATGTACAAAAATATTTTTTATTTTTGAAATTTTTTAAATTTTTATAGCTTTTTAAATGTTTTGTGCTTATGCAAAGTATGATGCAAATGATGCGAAAATAAGCACAAACCTCCCCCAAACTTGTTTTCAACAGTGTCCTCACTGTTGCCATCCGCTAAATCTCGAAAAACCTGTAAGCTTGGGAGGAATTTATTAGTGGGGGCAAAATATTTAAGTGAAGAACCTCCCCCAAATTTATTCTTGGCTCATCATATTTTGGAAAAATTTTCTTTTCAAGAGCTCGATTATACCCCCCAAACTTGAGTTATGCAATGTTAATCTTTTGAAAATCACATGAGGGGGTCAAAAATCATTGGTCGATGCCAAGCTTTGCAAAGACCGAAGGTTAACACCAACCATTCAAAAATTTTATCAATGCAGTGCTCTGGTTGGTGGAAGAAGAAGTGGGGAAAGGTTAAGTGGTGGAATAGAATGCGTATGCGTCTCATTTTGGAGAGACGATGCAGTGACTGTGATGGATTGCTCGCATTCTTTTTACAGTTCAAAAGAAGGGGTGGAGGTTCAATTTCATTGATTGGGAGATGATTCATCTCAACACCCGTGTCATTCAAAAATGCGAGTTCATCAGCGAAGATTTCCTCAAAAGTTTCATCAATACCCCGAACAATAATGTCATCACAAATCGCGGGGTGATCTTCAGACTCTAAAAACAGTTCATAATCGGTGTTAGTTGTTGACCCGGACAACTCAGTGGAAGAGTCCGTATGTGTATGATACATAGTTGGGTCGAACAATAACGTATGAAAAGAGTCAAGATCGGTATCAGGAGGATCATCAAATTCGCTGCTGTCGACATCCATTAAGTCGACAGAACAGACATGAGCAGTAGGTTCGGAGGGCACACTTCCCAACTTGTAAATGTCCAGCTCAATTGACCTATTCCCGAAAGATAGGGTCATAGAACCGTTACGACAGTTGATGATAGCATTGGAAGTGGCCAAAAAGGGGCGACCTAAAATCACCGGAATTTGATTCCGTGGGTTCGCTACAGGCTGTGTATTAATTACAATAAAGTCCACATGGAATATAAATTCCCCGATTTTTATTAACACATCCTCCAGTTCACCCCTAGGTTTGGTGATTGATCGGTCAGCCATCTGGAGAGTTATGCTCGAGGGCTTTAACACTCCGATACCTAGTTGCTCATAAACCGAGTATGGAAGCAAGTTAACACTAGCGCCAAGGTCTAGTAGAGCACGATTGATGTGTTTTCCCCGATAGAAATGGAAATAGTAGGACAGCCAGGGTCCTTACGTTTCCTCGGTACTTGTTGGGGGAAAGCCGTATCTACAGTCTTTGCCATAAAAATCTTCTTGGGCACTTGAGTCTTCCTCTTCCTAGTGCACAAGTTCTTAAGAGTTTTCGCATAGGACGGAACTTGTTGGATGGCATCTAGGAGAGGGATGTTGATGTTTACTTGCTTAAACATGTCCATAATCTTCTCCATATGTGGACTCGATGTGTTAGCTCTTAACCGATTAGGATAAGGTGCTTTAGCAATAAGCGCTGGGTCCATCATAGGAGAAGGAAGTGTGTGTGGACCCGATCCCAGAATAGAGTTGGGGATCGTCGGTGGCAGACTAGAAAAGATGGGCTGAGGTGGCGAGCCTTATGGGAAACGAAGAATAGGCTCGCAAGAAGGTGGTGGGGTAGAAGAACTGGGGTCAGAATTAGAAGTGGAAGTGGAAGGAAAGGTCTCAGCCGGGGTATCATTGATAGATTTTTCAGTGTCATCAATCTCTTCCCCAACATGATTGTCAAGCACTCTTCCAGATCTCAACGTGATTGCACTCACATGATGTGAATAGCCAGGATTGGGCAAATGTTGAGCTGGAAGCTTCCCTTTCTCTCTTGCACTCATTTCGGCTTTTAATCGTGCAATTTCTTCTTCCATCGATTTAATACTCTCGCTTTGGGACGCAGAGTTTTTCTCAATTTTATCGACAGAAGACTTCATTTCAGCCGAAACTTGCATGATATTTGTTAAGACCAAATTCATGTATTGTGCAAACGAAGAGGATTCATCAGTCCCGGTCAACAGTAAAGGACTAGACAGTGCAGGTGTGTTGACCGGATTTTGAAAGTTATGTGCTTGGTAGGGGTGCTGACTTAATTGAAGTTGTGGTTGCTGTTGTGGTGGAGGGACCCTTTGGAAATTGTTTTGGGTTGGAACCGTGTTTTGAGATTATGATTGGTTCCAAGCAAAATTTGGGTGATTCCTCCAACCCTGATTATATGTGGAAGAATATGGATCGTTTCTAGGTCTTTGAAATGCGGCATTGGTATGTTCATGACCTTGAAACGGAGAATTTCGTGGACATTCTTCCGTCAAATGAGAAGGATCAGAACAGCATCCACATACAGTTTTGGAGAGTGATATTTGACTTAGGGCGGCTAAAAATTTGTTTTCCATAGTCTCGAGTTTCTTTTGCATAGCTGAAATGTCAGCTCTAACTCCTATGGAAATATTATTGCCATCCCTAGACGATTGACTCACACCCTCCCACTGTAAATATTTTTCAGCGAAATCTTCTAGAAATTTCCAGGCTTCCCCATCATCTTTAGTCATGAAGTTGCCTTGACACATGGATTCAAGGGTCTGTCTTGTGTTAGGATTAATGCCCTCATAAATGATTCTGCACAGTTCCCATCTAGGGATTCCGTGATGTGGACATTGGACTAACAGATCTTTGAAGCGTTCAAGACATTTTGAAAATGGTTCATATGGAAGCTGGGTGAATTGATTTATTTCTTTACGGACTCGAGCTGTCTTGTGATGTGGGTAGAATTTCTTAAGGAATGCTTTGACGAATTCTTCCCAATTTGAAATGGAATGTGCGGTAGTGTTATACAGCCACTTCTCGGCTATATCGCACAAGGTGAATGGGAGAGGACGTAGACTCATAGCATCCATAGAAAGCTGCGAGGTACCCATCATTGCGCATACATTTTCAAATTTGGTGATAAATGCATATGCGTCTTCAGACTCGAGACCGTGAAATTTTGGTAGAAGGTTGATGTATTGGGGTTTAATTTCAAAATTTTCACCGTTGGCTGGTGGAATGGAAAGACAGGTGGAAAGGGGACCTCGTGTAGGATAGCACCTCTCTTGGAGAGAGAAGCGGGGTGGATTCTGCGCACCAACAGACGGCGGCAGAGTAGTGGTAAAGAAGTTCGATGGAGAAGGATCCATCGAAATGGGTGTGGTGGTGGGTAAAAGAAAGGTTAAATGTAGAAATACCGACTTTAGGGTCGATCGAAGGAAACGCGGACTAAACGGGCACTAGAATCCCGTGTCCAGCCTATCTTGCACTAAAAAGGGTTAGTACAAGTGGCAGCATGAATTTATAATTAGGGGAAATGAATGAATGAATGCGGTGTTTGTTTTGAAAATTGGACGGATTTTTGAAAAAATGATGCAACACAACAAATGCAACAAGCAAAACCCTAAAATCTAGTGGTCACCTAGGTCAAAGCTCTAGACCGCTCCTAACTGTCAAAAGACAAGTCGCAGGATAAATCCTCCACTGCCTCTTTGTCTCTCCTGTGGCCAGGTAAGTGCTAGGTAAGTGGGAGGTTCTCCACTATGTAAGTAGTGGGCCTAATTAAGTAACCACTAGCCTTCGACACACTTGCCTTAGATACCACAAGAGAAACGTGGATAAGCAATGAATTACCCACGGCCTTCTTCTGTCCTAAGTGAGCGCGACGGTCCTTAGAGTCATCTCTAGATATTTTTTTAGTTAATGAGGGTCAATGCGGATGCAAATTTTACGATTTTCGGGGCTTAGGAAGGGTAATGAACTCCCCACCTAATCTGGATTTGGTCTTTGCCCCTTAATGTCCGTATTAATTATGCAAACAACCACAAAAATCAAAACAAGCACAATTTAATTTTGCTTTTTGCGCGGCACTGCGATTTTTGCAAAGAAACCTGCACAAAATGTTATTTGGAGAAGATTTTAGAGAGATAAGAAAGTTAGAAGCTCACGGTGAAAACCTTGTGCAGAGAAGACCCCACCAAGGCGCGGAACCGCCGCAATAGGGCGCTAATGCCGCGGAAGGGCGGCCGTAGGTGCTGTTCAGTGCACCAAAAATCTACAGTGAACTTCTGTTCACTCCTTGAGCTCTCTAGAAATTCCTGAAATTTTTTTCTCCAGCTCCAATGATGCCAGATTTCCTCGCACAAATCACAATAACTCGTATTAGTGTTTTGCGCGAATTTTGATCACACATTTATAATGGAATAAATCTTTCAATTCAAATTTCAATATAGAACGAATTAGCGCGCGATCCCCGGCAACGGCGCCATTTGATTGATCTTTATTTTCCGTTGTCGGTTTAGAAAAATGAATAGAATCACAACCAAAAATATTTGACCGCAATCAATAACGGTGTCGGATGTAGCGCGTTAGTAAGTGCGGATCATCCACAGGGATTGCGCGATACGTTCGTATTTTGTTTTGTTTGAATCAAAAATTTAATGAAAAGAAAACAAACAATTCATGATTTATAGTTGAAGTTCAAGAATTAGAAAAATCTAGATCTAATAATAAGAAAATAATAGAATCAAGAATTGAGAGTTTAATGATTTTTCCAACCAAATATCAAGAATCGAAGTGAGGCTCGTAGGAATCGATCGGATCTATAGATGTGATGTAATCTAGCGATGACGTATTCTTATCCTTCGATGAATTGATACTAGATCGATGATGATCGATGAGAATTAGGGATTTCTAGTGAAACTAGGGTTTCATCATTTATCTCTTGTTCCTTAGTCGATATCATTCACATTCTAGCCTCTAGTAAATTCAAGAATCGATCGTGGATCCCTAATTTCGAGCGATAACAATCAAGAAAGCATCGCAACGAAACTAGGTCGTCGATTCTTCAATTTGCTAGGGTTTACAAAACTCGTAGGACTTAAGAATCGTTTTAAGATTTGTTACATCATCATTCTATTGATCGTCTTGACTCCTTTACGAGCGGAGTTTTACTCGAACATCATAACAAGAACCACAATTACAAATTGAGATCGAATCATGATGCAAGAATTTAAAGAAAGCGAGATTAACGAAATTCACCTTTTATTTATATCAACAATTCCGTTACAATCACTCAAGAACTACAAGAGGAAGAACTCGATCGTCGATTTGGCTTCGCTCGGCTCCTTGAGTCACGGATCGGCTTGGATCACTTGCTCGATTGAAGATCGGCTCCGCTCCTAAAAGGTTGAAGGCTTCTCGCTTGATTGGTACTCGGGATCTTGAATTTGGATTGGAATTAGGGTTAGGGTTTCGCACATGTCGTGTCACTCAACTTTTGGAAGAAGATGGAGATTAATGAATGATTAAAGATTGAACAACTAAGGATTTTGGAAGAAGTTTAACCCTAGATCTAGGCTCCTATTTATAGACTTCCCAAAACCCTAGATTTAGGATTTGAATTTTGAATTTCCCTCCAAAAGTTAGTTAGAGGGAGAGGCTTCTAGAAGTAGTTAGTTAGGAGGGAGCTTCTAGAAATAGTTTGTTAGGAGCTTAATTATCTTAATCAAGATTAGCTTGCTTAATGATCTTTGCTGATCTGGCAGAAGCTTCGAGGGTCATCTGGAATTTGACATATATTTCTGAGCTGTAGGCACTGATATAGGAATTATGCACTGAAATTGGATTGATGACGTGGCATAAGCGCCGCGGATCCGCGGCACGTGCCTGCTTATGCCGCGGATCTGCGGTCACGTGAGGGAGACACTCTGCCATTTTGCTTCTGGTGCTTTGGGATTCATTTGGGGTATTTATCTGATATGTTGATTCCCATATTTCCTTCTATATTACTACCAGTTCTGAAGTCTTTCAGTTGACGTAATTTTTGATCTGCATAATGACAATTTTGGCCTTTCTTCTGGATTTTCCTGCACAGACTTCGAGACAAGTGTTGAGCTATACAAGAATGATGCGATGCCATGATAAACAGTCAATTTCCTTCAAAGTGACGGTTTTAAAGTCTAACACATGCAATCTGATATTTTACGACTGATTTGCTAATATGTGTAATATGAATGCCGAACACTTCTAGATGAGTGCAAATGATAGGGAAATTGCCGTGTTAAAAATGCAGTATTTTCGACTGATCAGATCGCATAGCATCCAGCCATTTCATGGAGTCCCCACTCGTGATGGCCTGCCTGAACCTAGTTGGGTCATCATCTACCATGATGCAATCCTCGCTCCCACTGTCACCGAGAAGACTGTAGTATCTCTCAAGTGAATGAGGAACCCTATTAGATACGCGAAGAGGCTGAGGTTCGTTGGAGACTATTGAATCCTTTGGTTTCACCAAATCATCACCTGTTAGTTTGTCTCTTTCCAGTTCTACCTCATGACCACTAATTTCTTCACAAGAAATTCCTTTTCTAAAAAAATGGCATGTTGAGAAACAAAACACTTTTTGCTCCTCAGTTAGGTAGAAGATATACTCCCGCAAATGTTTGGGATACCCAACAAACTTACAGAACTGACCTTTCCTCGAGCTTGTCCGGATTTTGCTTTTCAACATATGCCGAACAACCTCATATCTTAACTCGTTTAAGACATGATCTCTTTCCATTCCATATCTTATATGGAGTGGTAGGCACTGATTTGGATGGAACTCCATTGAATAGGTATGCAGCTTCTCAAGTGCATAACGCCATAAGGAAATATGTAACTCAGCAATACTCATCATAGAGCACGCCATATCTCATAGGGTGCGATATCTCTACCCCGATACACCATTGTGCTATGGTGTACACGAAGAAGTAATCTGAGAGAGAATCCCATTCTCCTTTTAGAAACTCCAGGAACTCCATGCGCAAGTATTCCCTTCTTCGATCACATCGAAGGACTTAATACTTCTACCTGTTTGGTTTTCAACTTCAAACTTATATTCCTTGAATTTCTAAAATACGAAGAAATTCAGACGTGTGTTTCAACAGGAACATATGTCCGAATCTCGAGAGATGATCAGTGAATATAATAATATACGAAGAACCAACCCTGGAATTTGTAGACATAGGACCGTATACATCATCATGTATGCGTCCCAAGAGTTCACTAACTCTTTCTCTGTTTCTGTAAACGGAGTTTTGGTCATTGTACCTTTGAGACAAGACTGACAAGTATCATAAGATGAAAATTCGAACAGATTCTCATATTCATCCTTATGTAACTTAGCCGGTCGTGTCGCATAGATATGACCTAGTCTACAATGCCACAAGAAGGATTCGTTCATTTCTGAGCTGCTCCTCTTGTATGTGTTCAACATACTTTGAACTGTGGTTTGATTTAGAATGTATATGCTATTATATAACGTGCCTTATCCAATCAACTCTTGATTTAGGAAAATGTTCACAACATTATCCCGCAATACATAATTATATCCTTTTTTAACTTAATTAAGAATCTGATGTAATGTTGTATATCAAGTTCGGTATGTAATAACATTCGTTCAGAATCAATATATTTACCATTTGATAATATAAGGAGATATTTGCCAACTGATTTGACTGCAACAATTTCACCATTCTATACACTAGAGAACAATCACCTATTATCAGTTCTCCACCTTTCTGTAGCCCATGTAACATATTACATTTGTGGTATCCTAATCCCGTATCTCGTACCTAGAATGTAGAGGATACTGAGAAACAGTTCTTGGTAATCGAACACAGCCGAAGAATTTGCATCAACATGCTCATTCCTCGATTGGGTAGCATGAGAATCCTGAAATTCCCCTATTTCCTGCTCGGACTTATAACAATTATAAGATAGAGTGTAACCAACGTTCCCCTGCTCAGTATAATAAGCAAGTTCGATCAATGCATCCATATTATTATCTTGATTAAGGCGTGACATAGTCGCAACCAGGAGAGAGAGAGAAGAAAACACTCTACGTGCGCTCTTGCAAGATTAGATTGGTTATTATTTTATCTAATCAGGATGGCACCCACTGTTTTTATCAAATCTTCCTTCAAACCCTAAAAGGTAAGACTAGCCAGGATTAATTACACCCTACAAGTTCGCTAATCTTTCAGCCAAGCCAGTGTCGGTACTTTGAGGGAGCTTCCCCGTGCTTTTGCACGGACCTAATTAAAATAAACCTCGTTTTCCCAGGGGCGTAACCCCGTTAACACCTTTTCAGACACCTACTTGATCGGCTAATTGTAAAGTGTAAAACTCTCCCAGGAGTAACTCTTACTCGTAGTGGGTAGCGGGATCCAACTATCTCATAGAAGGTATACAATCTCATTGCAAATTTCAACACTGGAAATTCCCGATAATCTTTTACCCTTAGTGACTTATGACCTTAACTATGGTCAACAAATCATAAGCACTAGTCAAGTTCTACCTGTCATTTCTTGATTAATTAGACCCACCCACATGAACCTTAACTATGGTCAACAAAGTCATATGACTGTCCTAATTAATCGCATCATATGTTGTATAGGAAGACATCACTTAGCTACCGCACACTACGCCTTAACTATGGTAAAATAACGTAGCACGAATACTAAGTACTCTACTTCCTAAAATGACGGAGGGTTACGACAGGTTTTTAAGAAAACCTTTTGCGTAAAGAACTTGATATCGTCGTAGAATCGAGTGAATTTTAAAAAGGAGTGTTTTTGAGGCTTTTACTAGTTTTGCTAAAGAGGTCACCCCCGGTGAAGGGATCTCGGCTCTTTCCTTATCGAATGAGGTGCAGGATATTTCACAAATACCACTATGCAAAGCAGAAACTATAGAAGCAATCAAAAGACAAACCGAGTGGGCTGTAGCATCTTCTAGTTTCGCTAAAGAGGTCACTCCCGGTGAAGGGATCTCGGCTCTTTCCTTATCGAATAAGGTGCTGGATATTCTACAAGGAATACCGCTATGCAAAGCAAGAACCAGAGCTACCAGTTTTTAAAACAAGTTTCTACAACATCTTTAGGTTTCTTTTATTTCATTAATCTCATTAATGAAGTCCCATCAATTATGCTTCCTAAGCATCACCTAAGAAACGAAAGCATCAATATTTATTATATCTCATATATATAATATAAGCAATCATCTCAACATATCAAGTGATCACATCACAGAATATCAGCAGCAGAAGAACACATATGAAATATTGGATATACTAGGAATTCCATATTTTAATTAAGCCAATAAAAAACGCGGATTCTACGGTCGTGATGAATAGCCAAACCCACATCCCTAGACCCCTACGAGAGTGGCAAGCAACCCTACCAATTCTATAGTTAGGAGACCCGGTCTCGACTCCTCGAGATGGTCTCCCACAGGACCCTAGAACCCGGTTACTTGTGCTTTCCTCCTTGGGTCTATCCTAATGCGGAAAAGTAAATAATATACATCAATGGCGACATCATCCTCAACCCGGAAGTGCCCCAATAAAAGAATATTACATACAAGCTTTTACATGAATGAAAATGAAAAACTCTCATCTCACATAAAACCCCCGGCTATTCAAAACACGACGATCCAATATAACATATCACAGCAACACATAACATCACATGTCATCAACGTAAGTAAATATGCGTATCCCAATTGTCGTTGACGTATAACAACGAAATCGGCGATACACCACATATTACACTTACGGGCGCAAAAAAGAAAGTGAAAAACTACAACAATTGGAATTCGCAACCACCTTAGATATCATAAACCCAATGTATCACATACTTTGGATTTCATGCCTAACGAAATGAACTCCTTAGACATTGCATGCCTAATAATTATAAACCCCACATTTTAGTCTCGATATTGAAAACACTTTCCAATAACCTGTCGGGTAATTCATCAAGATTCCCGATAACCTGATCGAATGCTCGTCGGAAACTTTAATAGACGGCTGCACCCCGATGCCGTCGACGAAGTCCACTAAGGCGGAACACCGTGGCCGCGAGCACCCAAACGGATACTTTTGGCGACGGGGTTCTCCTAGAGTCACTTGGTCGGGGCTATGGGGCGTGGCTGTCTAGTAAGGTTACCCAGCGAGTATCCGCGTACACTACGTAATTGCGACGGAATTTTGATCCACATTAAAATTCCGTGGCAACCGATCAAATGAGACTAAATTGCTAGATTTATAAAAGTTAAATTAGTTATCTCATAACTAATTATGCGGATTCCAAATATTGTATCACAATCACAGATAGCTAGACGATGTTAAACTTTTCGATCGAATAAACAAACACCCAAAGTTTCCCAAAGAGCTCAACACTTGAGCGGAGTTCAAAAAGTACCCAGAACATGCCATAGCTCCTATGAACCATCCGTAGAAGGGCCGATCCATGCCTCACTTATGTCGCCGTGGAACTGCCGCAAACCATAGGGTATGACCGCGGTTCCGCAATCCAAAATGTCGAGTTTGGGTATCATTCTTCCAGAGGGTCCACCGAACCGCTTGCATAATTTTCTGAAGATTTTAAACTTGAAAAAAATCCAACTCTCGGAAGATTTCCAGCGAGGGAAAATTGGGTTATTGATATCCGTTCGAACTTTTTAACGTCGTCTAAATAACCCGAATACATGTTAGAATTACGACTCCGAAACACTCCGAATTGCCTTTGCAGAAAGTTAACATCACATGCAAATTTAGTAAAAACAAGCAACATCTGAAACACCAAAACCCAGAGACTGGAACACCCTAAAATTTGAAGCCAAAAACCCACCATTGACCAGGTGAGCTCGGTTTTAGTAGTGATGTGGCCGGCCAAAAACTTGCCAAATTGCTTCAAATTTTGATAGTGTTCATGTTATATCACATACAACATTCTGCAGTTACTTAAATTTTTTTTAACACCTTTAAAAATTCGACAGAAACTGGATTTTGACATCGGGTGTTTCGGAGTTGTTTCGGTTTCGTAATCTAACAAATATCGTCTAATCCTCTAGCTTGGCTCTGATACTACTATAGGGTTACCAAAGTCGGCAGCAAGGTTTCGGGAGGCATAGTCCATGCCGTTTTCAAATTTTGCCATACTAAAGAACCCTAACCCTAGAATCTTAACTAGAGATTTAGACGAACTAGCAATGCAAACAACTTTACATTTAAGTGAATGAGAAATACAACCTTTGTAGACCGGTCCTTCACTTCTAAAGCTCCGTGTAGTAGTCCCTTCACTCCAAGTAGTGAACACCCGAACTCTAGTAAGGGTTCACATGAAGAAATGAACAAGCTTACTCGAAGTCTTCGAGGCCGAAGATGATCTACGTCGAGGAGACTCAAGTTCATGCTACCTCTTCACTAATGGTATATTATTGAAGCAAACACCCTAAACTAAATGGCTAACATAGTAGAGGATGATGAAATAGAAAATGGGCTCACTTTAGATTTATTTTTATCACAATATTTCTTCACTTGCTAAAAACCTAGAGAGCTTGAGGGAGATGAAGAAGATGAAGATGAGGATGAACAAAAGAATGAGATGAGGTTAGAATTGCAACCATGGTGAGTTTATATCATACACTAACCCTTGTAGAGACTAAACCATGGCTAAGGTAAGTGGTTAGGTTTATAAATATTGTTCATATCAGAATATTGCATTTTATACCGCCCATTCTTACGCTCGTGTGTTTATAGGTAGGTGCTATTAATCCGTGTGTGTTACATGTTTACAGTATACAGGTTTCCAGTACAAATATTGCAAATCAGGACAAAATCTCCACAGTTACACCAAATACAGAACATCTGTTGACAACAGATAAAAGCCGGGTTCCGGTCATCCATATCCGTCCGGTGCTGCGTACCGGTTCCTGGGACAAGACGTATGACAGCGGTCATTCGTGTCTCGGACAAGCACAGAGCACAAGAGGGGCTGCACAAGAATCAATGGGTGCACGGAGCTCGAGGGAGAAGTCAAAAGGGAAAAGATAATGCAATCTTGGACTAGGAATTCTGAAGGCATTCTGGAAATATTATCAGAAAATACATGTACCAGACAACAGGGGACAGCAAACCAGGGCCGTACTGAAAAGCCCACACCCTAACCCTACTGTAGGGGCGCGGATCAGCGGCCATAGGGGGCTATAGGCGGCGGATCCGCGGCCGTACTGTGCCCTCTCTCTGACGTTTTTCTGGGGTGTTTTGGTCTTTTCACATGTGGTCTTCTGGTTGCCCTAGAACTCCATTCTCCTGCCTATAAATACAGCAGATCAGGGCTGAGCCAAGAGAGCAATTTTTGGAGCTTTTCTTTGTTCTTTTTTTTTTGTTGTTTTGTTCTTCTTCTTCCTCTTCTTCATTCTTTCTCCATGACATTGTAGTGAGAGCTTTTGAGTGGAAGATTAATGAAGATGAGGGTTCTTTATCTTTCTTGTTAGTTTGCTCCCCCTTGAGATTTCTGTTTTCTCTTGCTCATTCAATCTCTTCATTGAGGTTGAATGGTTAAGAGTTAGTTATTGATCTCAAGGGTCGTATTTTCTCACGGACTAGCACTTCATTTCACATGCGTTCTCTACCCTTCCCTTGATCTTGCAAGTTCTTCATTGAGCTTGCAAGTTTAAGGGTTGGCTATTGAGCACATGCTTGGCTTGGGTCCTAGTTCCGTATTCTTTTTATTACTCGCTTTTTATTACTTGTCTTTTTATTACTTGCATTTACTTACTTGCGATTTTATTCCATGTACTTTAATTACTTGTATCTTTTCTTTTCTTTGTTCTTTTCTTTTTGTTCTCTTTTTGTTCATTTTGTGAATGTTGTAATTATTGTTGATGTTAAGATAAAATACGGTATTATAAGTTAACATTTCTTTGCCAATTCCTTTTCCCGTTATTTTCCATTTGAACTTCGCCCAAACCATACGCAAGCGCTCCGTTAGGCACCCTACCCTGACAAGGTAACGGTGATTCCTAACCGCGACCGGTTGCGTTCGGTTTGGCCGGAGGCGAAAGCAAGAGACAAGAACGGAAGGACAAGGGTAAATAAGCCGGATTCCACGAATACCGCGCTTAAATCCCCTAATCCACGTTGTTGCCAATTGTTTAGCTTCAATTGGTCAAGACTCGGCTCAAAGGTTTTGAGTACGGATTTCTTAGCTTACAATCTCGTATCTTTTCTTAACAACTTTATACTTGCAAATATTACACTTAGGATAGATCAAACAAACATACAGATTCTTTATTGACTCGTCTAAAACAAGAAGGTAAGATAACACCATCTCCCTGTGGACCGACCCGTGCTCAACCGGCTAGCTGCAAAGCGACACCGTCCTGATCGCGGTTACACTTAAATTCTTTGAACATCCGACACGCCATCGGCGTGCGATCAAATGGCGCCGTTTCCGGGGAGACGGTAGCGTATTTTCTTTCTTGTTATTCGGGTTAATACTCATTTTGTATATATAAAAAAAAAATTATAAAAAAAAATATTCTTTTTTTTTTTTTGGACAATATTTTTGTGGCCAAGTGTGCAGATTTTTGCAGATTTGCAAACTGCGATTGTGGGAGCAAAGTGTACATTCAAAGTTAAGGTGATTACGAAGTACAGTGCCAAAGATCCGGGTAGTTTGACCCGCGCAAGCGAACCTTTCAAGCTTACCGGACTCGATTCAACGGGGGTTTCTTAACCCAAAACTTAAATGGTACGTACTTTACTAACACCTTCTTCTCAAATCCGACGCTTCCAATATACTATTCTTTTGCAGGATTCTTTGCAAGTTCGCTAGCAAACGCCAAAATTGACTAACCCGTATTTGTTGCAGCGCCGCGCTTAAAATAAAAAACGATTGTTTGATTCTTTATAGAATTTTTTGAATTGCGCATTGCATCAATTAATACGGACTTAAGGGCAAGCGAACCCCACAACATACGGTAAAGGATTTCATCACCTTTTCCGTGGCCCACAAATCACGAACTTAAGCATAACGATAACCCGCACAAATTTTAAAAGAAACTAGACTTTAAGCCTTAAGGACTTCGCGCTCACTAGGAGAAGTTAACTGTATTTAGAAGCTTGCTTAACGGTATATTGTTTACGGGGTGTCTAGGAAAGTGTTAACGGCGAAACCGCCAAAAGAGAAAGGGTTATTTAATTAAGGAACTTCGCGAAAGCGTTGGAAAACCTCCCCTTATCTCTGCACTTACCTGGCCTCGTGATCAGTGTATCTTGAGTCTGTTTCTCGACACAGTTTAACTTCGACAATCAAGTTCTTGAGCAGGTCTAGTTGACCTAGGTGAACCCTAGAACGATTAAGTGTGTGGTATTTTTGTGTCGTGATTATTTTTGTCCATATTCTTTTTGTGTATACTTCCTTCTTTTGTTAATATAAAAAAAAATTTTAAAAAAAAAAATCATTTTTCCCTTCCTCTTCTCTTCCTTTCTTTCTCTCTCTCTTCATATCATGGGTACTCCACCTCGCAAAACTCTTGCCGAACTTTGGTACCCACAACCTGACATTACTTCATACGGTTCTTGTTTTGGCCAAACATCGAACGACCCCTCCATGCCAAAAATTTCATTGAGAGATCGGATAGCAGCGTCTAGGACAAACACTTGCACTCCTCATTCCACTTTGTATCAACCTTTTCAACCTCCCGCACCCGCTAATGTTGATACCCCTTCTGCAAGTCGTCCTTTGTCCATCGCTGAACGTATTGAACAATCCCGTATCCGATCTTTCACTCCTTTCGCCACTACAAATTCTTGGGACCAACAAATCCATTCACCTTCTTATCCCAATGTTGATCCCACTCCTGTCCAGCCATTCAATTCCTACCAGTCCTACCCGACTTTTGCGCCTTTCCTAGACATTGCTTCTACACAGCCATTTGGGGGTTTCCAGTAACCAACCAACTTCGAATTTTTTACTGAAACCACATCACAACCTATGTCTAGCTTAGAACAGTCCTTGGAAGAATTTCGGGTAGCTTCACAACAGACGATGGATTTGAATGCGTCCATGGCCGCCCTCATACAACCTAGTGATCCGGTAGCTAGTTTTCAACTAGCTCCAAATTTTTCAATGTATGATGAGGCGGCAGGACAGGCTGTGAATTTGAGTGGAGAGAGTGAGATATACCCCCTTCCAAATCAAACCTACCCATTCCAAATTGAATCCCACAACTCCTGTTTTGAAAGTCTATCGAGTATCCCACATGATTTATCAATTGAAGATAGAATGATGAATGAGTTGTGCGACTTCGTAGTGTTTGATTTGCCCGATTGTGAAGGGTCTCTTCCAAGTGAAACTGATCCTAAACCTTTTGACCTCTACACCTCCACTTTAGAACCTGAAATGATTGATATCCATGCTTTTGTTGAGGTGTTTGAGAATATAGATTTTCACTTGATCGAGGATATTGACGCTGGGAACATTTTGGATGATGAACCTGTAGATTTGGCTGAGTTTGTCTCTTCAAATCATCATCCCGAGTCTTTAACTGTTTTTCCCGAACTTCATATGCGTCTGGATTTTGAAGAAAAATGCATGGATGAGCTTAATTTTGAGGAGAACATTGAGGATAGTTTTGAGGATGAACCAGTTTTAATTGATGAGTCGGATTTTCCAATTCATCCTATTCCTTCCACCGACTGTGTACACCCTCCTGCACCTTTAACCGATAACCTTCCTCAACCACTTCCCTCTATCCTTTCCATCGTTCCGACCTTGCAAGAACCCGTATCACTTACATTTCATATGTCTGGTTTACCAAGTTCGGCGTACCCATGGTTTCTTACGAATCTTGAGGGATTCGACCCAATTTCTCGGCGAGTAAATATATTAGCACAATCACTTTTCACACGTCGGTCATCACAAATTGTGCTAATCTATTTACTCCATTTGCACCCTCAAGTTCGTATTCCACCTCTTACTCCCTCCCGCCATTCTTCTTCTTCTGATATACCGAGACCGTATCCTGCTTCTCTCCCAATACGGTCTCGCGTAGTCTCCATTTCTTACCTCTCCGCATTCTTCCACCAGCCACTGCTTTATAGAGATAAGATCTTTGAATGGTTGGTGTTAACTTTTGGCCTGTGTAAGGCCTTGTATAAATGGATACTGTTCTTTCCCCCCTAATCCTGAATTTCAACGCTTAACAGTGGAAACACTGTTTTACTTAAGTTTGGGGGGGCTCTTTTTTGTATATATATATATATATATATATATATATATTTTGTTTTCTTTGTTGTATATAATTTGTTTTTAGGGAGCGCCGACAATTTTGACCCTCTTGGTATAGCCTGACAGTGAGGGCACTGTCAAGTTTAAGTTTGGGGGTGTGCTCGGTAAGCTTTCTTCCTTCGCATTCATTTGTATATTTTGCATTTGCATACCTTATTTAAAAACCCATAAAAATTTAAAAATTTTCTAAAAATATAAAAAACTTTTTTGTCAAGTTAGCTTGTGGAAGAACTCTGATTCAACATTCGACGGTTTTTGTTTGAAAAAAATAGGAATAACTAAATCTTATGTTTGGATTTTGAAAACCTGAAAGATAACTCTCCTTTGAAGTTAACTATAGCTGATATACGTCTTTACATTACACTACACGTGTTGTGAGTCTTGGAAATTAGATGACAAGTCTTTTATGTTTAAAAAAAACTTTTAAATAAGATAAATGATTTTCTGAGGATCAAATAGGTTTGTTCTGAAATAAGTAATATATCAAGAATAGTTTATGAAGTAAAGCGAATATGAAGGAATGTTATTGATGCCGTAATTGGAGCTAAGTCTGAAAAATAACCCATCGGAAACTTGATTGGAATGATTACACACCAAACCCACTAAACACGTCTTTTATCCAAAAAATAATTGAATTACCGGTTATATCTCCGTTCGTATTGAATCATCATGTTTTTCACGCCAAACTGTCTTTTGTTTTTGGACCTAGGTAACTTGAGTAATTAAGTCCGCTGGGGTGTTTCTACACCTAATGCCCTAAAACCAACTGGTTTGGGTGCATTGGCCCAAAGCTCGCTAAGAAGCCTAGAAAGTTCAGATAAAAACAAAGTCAAGCAAGTGTTCTCTCCGAGTTAAAATTCCTAACGGTTCTTTGTGTGAGAATAATCTTGATAAAAGACAGGATTTTATAAAAAAAATTTTAACAGAGATATGAAGGTTTTATTCTATGATAAAGACTATTGCACGTTCACAGTGGTGTGTATGAAATGAAAACAAGAAAAAAGTGGAGTGAAGAATAAGACCTAGTTTCCTGTTAGGGAAGATAGAAATTCTGAAGTTGAAACTTTACTGGAAAACGAAACTTGAAAAATGCTTAACTCTTTATAAAACTTATGTGATCCTTTTAAAATTGTTATCTGGGCTTTATTGTGTGACATAATGACTTTATTCGACCTTTCGGAACTTAACGACACTATTTGCACTGCACGTAAAGACATATAAAATCTGTAGTTAAATAAGAAGCGAGGTGTGAAAAATAAAGGTTCGATAGTCTAGACTTAGGATAATAGAATTGTTATTTTCTGAAACAAAACTTTAGGGGGTTGAATCTTAGTTATTTTACAAAACTAGCTTGACGGGATTTTGTGGGTAGTATCCGCTGAAAACCCTCAGGAGACAACACTCCTCCTACTAGGGACACCTAGAGGTTTAACGGCTTATTGCACATGCTCAGTGCAATCGCGTTCCCTGCGAAAGTGCGGTTATCATTTTATTTTTGTGAATAATTGGTTTTACTCGGGACGAGCAAAAGTTAAGTTTGGGGGTATTTGTTCATATCAGAATATTGCATTTTATACCGCCTATTCTTACGCTCGTGTGTTTATAGGTAGGTGCTTTTAATCCGTGTGTGTTACATGTTTACAGTATACAGGTTTCCAGTACAAATATTGCAAATCAGGACAAAATCTCCACAGTTACACCAAATACAGAACATCTGTTGACAACAGATAAAAGCCGGGTTCCGGTCATCCATATCCGTCCGGTGCTGCGTACCGGTTCCTGGGACAAGACGTATGACAGCGGTCATTCGTGTCTCGGACAAGCACAGAGCACAAGAGGGGCTGCACAAGAATCAATGGGTGCACGGAGCTCGAGGGAGATAGAAGTCAAAAGGGAAAAAGATAATGCAATCTTGGACTAGGAATTCTGAAGGTATTCTGGAAATATTATCAGAAAATACATGTACCAGACAACAGGGGACAGCAAACCAGGGCCGTACTGAAAAGCCCACACCCTAACCCTACTGTAGGGGCGCAGATCAGCGGCCATAGGGGGCTATAGGCGGCGGTTCCGCGGCCGTACTGTGCCCTCTCTCTGACGTTTTTCTGGGGTGTTTTGGTCTTTTCACATGTGGTCTTCTGGTTGCCCTAGAACTCCATTCTCCTGCCTATAAATACAGCAGATCAGGGCTGAGCCAAGAGAGCAATTTTTGGAGCTTTTCTTTGTTCTCTTTTTTTTGTTGTTTTGTTCTTCTTCTTCCTCTTCTTCATTCTTTCTCCATGACATTGTAGTGAGAGCTTTTGAGTGGAAGATTAATGAAGATGAGGGTTCTTTATCTTTCTTGTTAGTTTGCTCCCCCTTGAGATTTCTGTTTTCTCTTGCTCATTCAATCTCTTCATTGAGGTTGAATGGTTAAGAGTTAGTTATTGATCTCAAGGGTCGTATTTTCTCACGGACTAGCACTTCATTTCACATGCGTTCTCTACCCTTCCCTTGATCTTGCAAGTTCTTCATTGAGCTTGCAAGTTTAAGGGTTGGCTATTGAGCACATGCTTGGCTTGGGTCCTAGTTCCGTATTCTTTTTATTACTCGCTTTTTATTACTTGTCTTTTTATTACTTGCATTTACTTACTTGCGATTTTATTCCATGTACTTTAATTACTTGTATCTTTTCTTTTCTTTGTTCTTTTCTTTTTGTTCTCTTTTTGTTCATTTTGTGAATGTTGTAATTATTGTTGATGTTAAGATAAAATACGGTATTATAAGTTAACATTTCTTTGCCAATTCCTTTTCCCGTTATTTTCCATTTGAACTTCGCCCAAACCATACGCAAGCGCTCCGTTAGGCACCCTACCCTGACAAGGTAACGGTGATTCCTAACCGCGACCGGTTGCGTTCGGTTTGGCCGGAGGCGAAAGCAAGAGACAAGAACGGAAGGACAAGGGTAAATAAGCCAGATTCCACGAATACCGCGCTTAAATCCCCTAATCCACGTTGTTGCCAATTGTTTAGCTTCAATTGGTCAAGACTCGGCTCAAAGGTTTTGAGTACGGATTTCTTAGCTTACAATCTCGTATCTTTTCTTAACAACTTTATACTTGCAAATATTACACTTAGGATAGATCAAACAAACATACAGATTCTTTATTGACTCGTCTAAAACAAGAAGGTAAGATAACACCATCTCCCTGTGGACCGACCCGTGCTCAACCGGCTAGCTGCAAAGCGACACCGTCCTGATCGCGGTTACACTTAAATTCTTTGAACATCCGACACGCCATCGGCGTGCGATCAAATATCTTTAAGTAAAACAAATTTGGTGGACTAAGTCAATGATTAGAAAAAGCTTCTCTAAGCTTCTAGCCATGACAAATTTCCAACTAAGTTTGAATTACCAAAATAAATAAAACCCTAAACATTATCATGGTCATGGTATAAGTCTCATACACCCAAGTTGCATATATAACCTTGCATGATACATTAATATATATCACATATATATCATGTATGCACAAGTGAGAAAAAGAAATGGTTAAGTGAGCTAATATTAGTTAATTTAAATTTATATATCAAATATATAATTATACATTAAATCATTAAATCAACACTTGATTCAATAATCCGGCTATATCACATACAACTGACTAATATCAATAATATCAACTTACCGAATCAACACTTGATTCGATAACCCGACTATATCACATATACCCGGCCGATATCACATATCGCGAGAATAGAATACGGCATCATATACACGTATTAATTTCGGTCCTGCACATATCAAATATGTGCTCCTACTTCGTTTCGCATGAACCAGGAAACCTCTGTGCAGGACTCTGAAGACTCGTCAATACGCCGGCAGTAGGTGATGATCATATCAAACATCTACAAGCCGCAAGCGGTCTGCTAAACGTAACGGCCACCTGGGTATTGAGCAATCAGAAGATCAACAAGCAATCCTGCTCATACTCCAGCGAATCCAATTAGTAACACTACCGTACAGTTCGGTCTCTTCGTCTAATATGTCGCATATCACAGCTTGGGGTGGTATAACGTCAGACTCCAATAGCCTGATAAGTCATGCCGATGCAAAGTCTATAACGGTTCAAGAAACTATTGATAGCACTTACCAGTAGATCTCAGCAATCCTGGCCAGGGATTTCCTGTTATGGCCTATCGAGCATAGCGCAACATCAACTCCCAATGCCGGGAGAGACGAATCCCCTCCTATCGCTCATTGCCTCCATGTGACTCGGAACTGTACCCAAAAACCACCTTTTTGCACGATCTCTTGACCGTGATATGGTGGAAATCAAAGCACAAAGGGAATCACACAAGACTCTATGATGATCTCGGGTCGATAGACTATCCTGTACCAGTGTCACCAGAGAACTGCTATCTGACGATAGGTATAATATCATCTAGGAGTTCTCGACGAGTCCGTCCAGTGTACCCAGTCTCCACTGAGCACCCGTATACCTTCTCTGATGTCAAACACCAATGGATATGGGATCATCCACTGCCCATCATATGGGTCGAGAAGCGTATATGCTAGTCTGCTCTGGAGTATCGATGCCCTGTCTCGATACTCCCACGACTAGGAACATTTGAAGGATGTACTTACCGACTACCCTGTCCCCACCAGTATGATCCGCATCATATTCCTGGTAGTCAAATACTCATCCTAAGGACTTTATCAACATGTAATAGAGAGACAATAAGTGTACATGTTAAGATAAAGGGCAACCAGATAGCATACTATCATGTCGAGCAAGAAAGTCCTCCCTATATATGTCCAAACATCCACTACAATATACATCACATGTACAGTAATGGCCTCTAGGACATACATATAACTAACAGTCTGACATTAGGTATGCGATACTCTCAGACGAATAGACCGGACTATGCGGATATTGTCACTGTTAGGCTCAGTATAGGTTTAGATGAGTTTGCTCGTCGACTTTCTTTTCGACAGGTATCTGGGTAGCCATTATGTACAGTTAGTGCCACTGACGTGCTTGTGGTTAAACCCACTGCAAGCGTACTGTTGAGTTTTTAGTGTCCCACATAGAGAGTTTCCCTGGTTCAGATGAAACGATGTAGAGGCCGTATATTTATATGTGCAAGGTTCTGATTGATTGTGTGCACTAGTTGCGCGAAATTTAATCGAACGGATTATAATACTAGCGCGCTTAGGATTAAGCCGGTTTGTTAAATCAAATATTGATTTCATACTAGCATTATATTAGTAGTATTATTCTATATCTATGGTTTCGTATTTTGGTACGAAAACGGGTATTTATATACGGAAGAAAGTATTTTGTATTTATACAAAATACCTTCTAGAAAATGACACCTTATTATGTATTTTTCTATTTATTAAAATAGAAAATGAGGTGGAAGAATGAGATGGCTTCAAGCATGGTGATTAGTATGGCTATTAGTTTTATTTATTCATTTGGGAAAACTATTCTGGTTGTATTTTTTATTGGAAAAATGAAATGCTTGAAATTTTTCCTTAGCCATTTCTTCACCGATTCTAACTTTGCCATTCTCTCTCTCTTCTCTTGAGTTCATCTTCCTCCTCAACCCTAAACTTTTATCATGTGTTGAGATACATAGGGTTAGAGATAGAAAAAACCACTACCAACCATCTCTACTTCTCCCAAACAAGCTAGATTAGCAAACTAATTAGTTTAGTTGCTTCTTTTTGAAGTAGGAGCTTGAATCAAGAACCTTCGGGTGGATCATCTAGGATCGAGGAGGCCGACGACCAAGCTTGATCAAGGACTTCAAAGGAGCTTAAGAAGAGGATCAAGAAGACCCGAAGGACACGTATCTATCGGTATAAAACTTCTATCATAGTAGATTAACATATATGAAGTTTTGCTATTAGGGCTTATGGTAGTTCTTGGTTTAGTTATCTTTGTTGCATACTTCAAAATCGATTTTTGAAAATTCTGCCTCTCTACATACCCCTAGAGTGTGCAACATAGACTTACATGGTATCGGAGCTACACCATAAGCCTTAGATAGATCTTTAACTAGATGATTAGGGTTTAGGTTTGATATCTAAGTAAAACCATAAGAAGTGAAGATGGCTATACCCTCGTAGATCGAGTCCTTCACTTCACATGCTCCGTGTAGTAGTCCCGCAACTCCATTAGGATCCACTTGAGGGTTTGGACGAGCTTCCTCCGATGACCTTCGTGCCGAAGATGGTCCACGCGATGTCCCTCCAACTCAAGCTACCTCTATACTAAACTCTTTAGCGTAGGAAACACGCTACACTTGATTGCTAGTCAAGAGTAGGATGGTGAAGTAGGGGATTTGAGGCTCACTAATATGTGTTCAAGCTTCATGATTCACATCACATGTGAGGGTTGAAGCTTGAACCATGGTGGCATAAAGAAGAGGAAGAAGATGAGAGCAAGAGAGCAAGCCATCAAAAATGGCTAAGTCTTGGAATGAGAAAAGAATGAATGGCAACTCTTGACCCCCACCCATTCAAGCATGGAAATTAGCAATATAAAATTGCAACCATGCTTGAATAGTGAGTCAAGATAAATAAACAAACAATAAAGCCCATGCCTTCATCCATGCTCCCAATTTCCACCTCATTTTCTATTTTCCATAAAATAGAAAAAAACATGCCATGCTTCATAAAATATATATATATATATCACATATATTATGAAGAATAATTAGTGAGCTAATGATATTAGTTAAGATATAATTATATCACATATAATATATATCACATTATTAAATCAACACTTAATTTAATAATCCGGTTATACCACATATAACCGACTAATATCATTTATCTGTGTATAACATTATCAAATCAACACTTGATTCGATAATCTGGTTATATCACATATAACCTAACTAATAGATTACAATAAGGTATCACATACACGTATTTAATCAGGCCCACACACATATCACATATGTGTCCTACTTCATTTCGCTTGAACCAGGGAACTTCTGTGTGTGACTCTAAAGACTCGTCAATATGCCAGCAGTAGGTGATGATCACATTAGTCACCCACAAGCCGTCAGCGGTATTAGTTGGACGTAACGGCTACCCGGGTATTGAGCAATATGAAGATCAACAAGAAATCTTGTCCGTACTCTCCATGAAGCCTATCAGTAACACTACCGTACAGTTCGGTCTCTTCGTCTGATATGTCGTATATCATATCTAGGGGTGGTAAACGTCAGACCCCAGTAACGTGATAAGTCATGCCGATGTCTGGCTTATAATGATTTGAGAAATTACTGATAACACTTATCAATAAATCTCAGCAGCAGCCTTGGACAGGAACTTCCAGTTATAGCCAATCGAGCATAGCGCAACATCAACCCCCAATACCGGGAGAGACGAAACCCCTCCTATCGCTCATTACCTCCATGTAACTCGGGACTGTACCTAAAATCCACCTGTTTGCACAACTCCTCTTGAGCATGGTAGGGAGGAAATTAAAGCACAGCGGGAGCCACACAAGACTCTATGACAATCTCGGGTCTACAGACTAACCTGTACCAGTGTCACCAGAGGACTGCTATTTGAAGATATGTATACTACCAACTAGGAGTCCTCGGCGAGTCCGTTCGGTGTACCCATTCTCTAAAGAGCACCTGTGTACAATCTTTGATGTCACACACCAATGGCTGTGGGATCAGCCATCGCCCTCTAAGGGACAAGAAACGTACACACTAGTCTACTCTTAAATATCGATGCCCTAGTCTCGATATTCCCTCGACTAGGAAATGATTAAAGGATGTACTTTTGGACCACCCTGGCCCCACTAGTATGATCTCATCATAATCCTGGTAGTCAAGTACATATCCTAAGAGCTTTATCTGTTAGTGTATATGCCCTAGGGGCCATTATTGTATCATACTAGGTTGTATATTACTTAATGGAAGCTTGGGATATTTACAGTTGTAAATAATAGTCTTGCTAAAAATGGTAGTATGCTACCTGGTTTGTGTCTACTTTAATATGTGCATATGTTTCTTGTAACGTATCACTTATACATATTAGTAGAGCCCATAGGATCTTTGCTTGATTACCAGCGTCGTGATGGCAGTCACACTAGTGGGGGCTGGGTAGTCTGTAAGCAACATCCTATACAGGTCCCTGGTCGTTAGATTATTGAGATAGGGCATCGATATTCTGGAGTAGACTAAGTGTATACGCTCCTCATCCCAGTTGGGGAGATGGTCTGTCCCACAGCCATCAATACGTCGTACTGGAGATAGTATACAGGTGCTCGTTAGGTTACGGGTACACCGGACATGACTCGCAGGGAACTGATTGGTTGGTATTATACCCATCGTCAGTTAACAGTTCCCAGGTGACATGAGAACAGCATAGTCCGCAGACTTGACACTGCTACTTCGCCTCGAGTGTGTCCCACTGTTCTTAGATTGCTACCCTACCACGGCTCAAAGGAGTCGTGCAAACAGGTAGCAGTTGGGTGCAGTCCCGAGCACTTGGAGGCAGTGGCGGTTAGATAGGATTCGTCTCTCCCGGTATTGGGAGTTGATATCGCGCCGTGTCAGAGAGCCATTACGCAAAGTCCCTGGCCAGGGCAAGCGAGATATACTGGTAGGTTCCAGTAGCTTCTCAGGGTGTAATGGGCTTATCTCCGACACGACTTATACAGCTATTAGGGGACTGACGCTTACCGCCCCCTAGGCTTGATATGCGATAATCTTAGACGAACAGACCGGACTATACGCAGATTGTCACATCAAGCTCAGTAGGGGTTCGGATGGTTTTCTTCATCGTCCTTCTTATCGACATCTATCTGGGGACCGTTACGTACAGCTAGTGCCGCTTGCGGTCTGTGGTTAAACCCATTGCCAGCGTAGTGTCGAGTCTTTAGAGTCCCACACAGAGAGTTTCCCTGCTCCAGGCGAAACGATATAGAGGTCGTATGGTTTTACGACAAGGGTTCGGACGCGTACATGTGTTTACGCACGTACGACTTTTCGAACAGTTTTTACTAGCCGGCTTTGGTTTTAGCCAGATTCTAGTATCGGGTTATTGGATTTATACAGTCTAAAGTTTTTCCGTGTTTTCACGGATTGGAGGGGCGTTCTCGTAATTTTCCGGGAAGCTTCTAGATGAGTGGTGACTAAGGGGTTAAGGTGGCATGAGCATTAATTGCTTTATGACTCATTTGTGTGATTCATCCTTTGTATTAAATGGTTCATTAATGAGTCATATGATGAATCACACAAGATGAATGCATCAACCATGATGATTAATCATATATATTATTTATTTGATTAATTGTTATGGTTGTTATATTCTAGTGAGTTCATTTTTCTTCTCATTCTTATGCTCACCTTCTCTCTCCTCAAGCTCATCCTCTCTTGAAACCCTAATCCTCCCCCTCATGTGTTGAGATCAAGCATTAGATAGACTAATATATCCATAACCTTACTCTATATCCCCTAGGTAGCTTAGATTAGCACTTTGAGCAACCTAGTTATCTCAAGTTAGAGATAAAGCTTGGCGTAGGAGCTCTCGGGTGGATCATCTTTGATTCGAGGAGGCCGTTGAGGTGCCGATGTTCCAAGGAGCCTACGAGGAGTGGAGGACCGCGATGAAGACCCGAAGGACAAGTAACGTGAGGTATAACTTCGTATCCTAGTAGTTAAACCTCTAGTAGTTTGTTAGCAATGGTTTAGATACGATTCATGCGCTCAAGTACGTGTTACGAAGCTTTGATAATCGTTTTTCATATATTCCGCTTCCCCGCGAGTTTGTGGGGTGTGTGACATGGACTTACATTATCAACATATAAGAGACAGACAGTATAAATACCAGTCTACATGTTAAGATAAAGGTAACCTGATAGCATACTATCATGTCGAGCAAGAAAGTCCTCTATATATATGTCCAAGCATCCACTATATCAACAATAATGGCCTCTAGGGCATCCATATTCCTAACAATCTCCCACTTGTACTAAGGCCAGTTGTTGTACTATCTCATACCCAACGTCCCAAAAGTCTCTCAAATAGTATCTGGGGGATGGCCTCGGTGAGTGGATCCGCTGTGTTATCCTCTGTGTCAACTCTCCTGACCTCGATCTCCCAGAGATCAACTATCTCCCTGATCAGGTGATACTGTTTAAGAATATGTCTGGATCACTGACGGGACCGGGGTTCCTAGGCCAAAGCCATAGCTCCATTGTCATCACAATACACATGTATTAGATGCCCAATGGTAGGAACCAAGTTCATCCTATGAACTTATTCATCCAGACAACCTCTTTGGCAGCATCGTTGGTAGCGATGAAATTAGCCTCTATCAACGAGTCTACTACGGTATATCGCTTAGAACCCTTCCAACATACCGTCCCTCCACTGTGGGTGAAGACAAAACCAGAGACTGACTTTCAGTCGTCTTTATCACTCTGGAAGCTTGAATCAGTAAAGGACTCCATCTGTAGTTCAGCGTTACCATACACAAAGAACATCTCTTTAGTCCTTCTCAAGCACTTAAGAATGTTCTTCACAGCTGTCCAGTGGTTTTCCCTAAGATCTTTTCGATACTTACTCACTATACCTAGTGAGCAAGCTACATCCGGTCTGGTACACAATATCGCATACATGATTGAACCAATTGCCGAAGCATAGGGTATCCCTTGTATGCGAGCCCTCTCCAAATCAGTCTTGGGAGACATCTCTTTGGAGAGAGTGATTTCTTGACAAGCAGGTACATTACCTCGCTTAGAATCATCCATACTAAACCCCTTTAGCATGGTGTCTATGTACCTGGATTGGGACAATCCCAAATTCATTTAGATCTATCTCTATAGATCTTTATCTCCAGGATGTAGGAGGCATTGGTTAAATCTTTCATGGAGACCTTGTGTGAGAAGAGGAGCTTGACCGAGTGTAGCATAGGAACATCGTTTCCAATCAAGAGTATGTCATCCACGTACAATACGAGGAAGACAACCATGCTCTCTACAACCTTCTTATTTATACATGGTTCATCTACCTTTTTGATGAAGTCAAACTCTTTGAAAGCTTGATCAAAACAGATGTTCCATCTCCACGATGCCTGCTTTAACCCGTAGATGGATTTAAGCAGCTTGCACATGCATCCGCTTCTCCCACTGTCTACGAAACCCTCTGGCAGTGTCATATACACGCTCTCTTCTAAATCACCATTTAGAAAAGCGGTTTTGACGTGCAGTCTGCCAGATTTCGTAGTCATGGTATGCAACAATGGCAAATAGGATCCTGATGGACTTAAGCATAGCGCCAGGAGAAAAGGTTTCATTATAGTCGACACCAGTTCATTGACGAAAACCTTTTGCTATAAGCCTAGCTTTGAAAGTCTCAACTTTTCCATCTACACCAAATTATCTTTCTCAAAGATCCTCTTGCTCCTGATGGGTTTTACCCCTTCAGTAGCAACTTCTAAAGTAACACTTTGTTGGTGTACATGGATTCCATATCAGATCGCATAGTATCCAGCCATTTCACAGAGTCCCCACTCGTGATGGCCTGCTCGAAACTAGTTGGGTCATCATCTCCGTGATGCAATCCTCGCTCCCACCGTCTACGAGAAAACCGTAGTATCTCTCAGGTGGATGAGGAACCCAACTAGATCTGCGGAGTGGCTGCGTTCGTCGGGGACTATTGAATCCTCCGGTTCCACCAAATCGTCAGTTATAGTTTGCTTTGCTGGAACTTCTTCCAATTCTACCTCGTCGCCACTAATTTCTTCCATAAGAAATTCCTTTTCTAAAAAGGTAGCATGTCGAGAAACAAAACACCTTTTGTTTCTCAGTGTGGTAGATGATTGTCACGACCCGAACGTACGGAACACGACTGGCACTTAAATTACGAAACGTCTAGATGCGTAACGTAATCTAAGTAAGCCAAAGCCCAGAAATCTAAACCATTTTTAATGAAAAGAGTGAAGGAGAAGCTAGTTTAAAAAATAAGTGGGTTTTAACAAAATAAGTGGCATTAAACATTTAAAAGCAACATCATATTTTCCCGAAAATTTCGGCAGGGCCTCCTTTGTAAATACTGGCCCCAAATGGGTACAAACATGCATATACATAAATAATGAATAACGACATCCACAAGAGGGAGCTAGCTCTTCGCCAATTGGCGGAAACAACCACGCAAGCAGTATAATATACAACGCCGAAGGGCAAGGATCAAAACTCAGAAAGGAAACCAACTTCCTCAAGAAAAACCAGAGAAGACCCATAATAATACAAGCGTGCGACTCTAAGGTCGAAAGAATATACAACTGGTCTTCTAAGTCTATAAAATAATACAAGTCTGGTTGATGGAGCTTACTAGATACAACTGAAATAAATAAAGTACAACGGTCGTCACGATGCAAGTGAACTCACCTACCAAGGCAATCACCCGAAAAGAAGCAGTGTGCCAGCAAGCCGCAACGAAACCTGTATGGCCAAACCTGCAAGAAACTATGGCACAAATGGGGGTGAGTTGCCAACTCATGAGTAGAAAACATCACCGAGAAGAAATCGCATGTATGACTCTCTCCTAGGTCATACAATAAAACTATACAATACTACAACAAGGGTAACAATATATCATAGGTGTGATATCAAAGTACTCGTGTCCGTGTCAAGAGTAATAATATACATATCAATGCGTGACATGTAATAATGCACCATCCAACGTGTGTCCAGCAACGACACACAAATCCTGATAAAACTCGAGTGCCCAGCATCGGCACTCAAAACATCTCGAAATCCGTGTCCGACAGCGACACATAATACTCAAATCTCAGGCTCCGTCAGTCCGGATCGTCCCATGGGCTCCGTTAGTCCGGATCGGCCCATCACATCAAATCTCTCGACTACGTCGGTATCCTCCGGATATCCGCCACGCCCGACACACCGGTATGGTAGTCTGCCCCTGCCAGGCTCATCGTCATCCCCACAAAACCACTCTCGTCCCGGGGGACCGTACCAGGTCGACCATGCACCCGCAGACGGTTCATCCTCCTCCTCGAATAGGGTGTATGATACCGCTCAAGAACTGAGAAAACTCATGGTGGACGACACATACATCATATCACGAGAAAACCACAAATTTCTATTTTTTTGAAATGATAACGAGTTTATAAAATCCTTGCGGTTTCCCCAAATTCAAAAATCTCATGGAAATCCGATATACTAAAATCTCAGAGTATGTAAACAGTGAATTACCGGCATAAAGCCCCATAATATTGCATGACAACAATTATACACATGCATGGGTATCTAAGTAAAGAATGCAATATCTAAACTAGCATAGTAATCATATATTGGAACTATCAGCTAGCAAGTTATATCAATGAAGTAATATTCTCTAAAGTGTACGTGACATGGAAATTACCGATGATGATGTGTGTGAGCCGACAAGCAAGTATTCGTGGACATACGCATCATCGGTAATGGTGTTGGTGTTCTAACAATCAATATCATAATAGTTAATGAAACACATGTATAAGTATGCAATTCAATGAGAACATGAATATAACGGAGAAGGAATAGTAAACGCAACATTAAAGATTTTACATTTCTATATACGAGTCATACGGTCTTGGCATTTGAAATAGCACGAATCGTGGTTTTTAGAAAATAGGGGCTACGGTGTTTTTAAGAAAATGTACATCCTTTGAAAAATCCGTAATATCCCTCGAGCTGTCTTTTGAAAATACTCACGATTCGTTAGTTTTAAAATAAGTATGACTCGAGCCCAGTTGTTCATATCAGATTTTTGCATTTTTATACCACCCATTCTTAATCACATTGCATATAGGTAGGTACTTTTAATCCGTGTTTGCTGAATAATTGCAGGTTACAGGTTCTCAGCTCTTTACAATGAAATTCATGAAAATTCGCAACAAATGCGGGACTACGACCAACAACAGATGGATACTGATCTCCGTTAACCATCCGTATGATGCCGCCTACCAGTTCAAGGGACAAAATGACAAATCGTTGGTCACTTCAATGCACAAAGCATTAGGGCAGCACAAGATCCAAGACTTCAATACGGAGTTCAAGGCAAAGTCCACATCATTTTGCACTGCTGAATATCTGAAAGAGAACTGAAGAGATTATGAGAAACCAAGAATATAAAATAGAAGATAAAAGCAACATGGAGAAGCCCTGAAAAGATCGTCCCCTAAATCCACCAAATGGCCGTGGAACCGCGGCCAAATGGGCACTTCTGCAGCGGTTCCGCGGCCGCGTCTGAGCAGTGTCGGTGGCAGTTGGTTCCGCGTTGACTCGGCTCTTTTGGGGTAGTTTTGTAATTTCGTGTTTAGCTCAGAATGTAACCTAGGGTTTCACCTTCCTATCTATAAATAGAAGAGCTCAAAACCAAATAAAGTGCGCTTTTCTTTAGTTTAGATTTTAGGATTTAATTCTGTTCTTTCTCTATGAAAAATTGTAGTGAGTTTATAAGCGTTGATTAATAAAAAAAAGTTCTTTTATTATCTTGCTTTCCTTTATTATCTTGCATGTCTTTTTATTTATTGTTCGTAATCTTACTCATTAGCTAATTTAGTTGTAGTTTTGTCGCTTTCTTTTGTTTTTCTTCTTTTATTTTCTTTATCTTCAAACAACGGTGATGCTTGAGTAAGATCCTTGCCAAGGTGAGGTTCAAATAGGTAGTTGTAGTTTTCCTTAATCCTCAATTCTTTCTACCTTCCTTCTTTAATTTTTTTTATTCTTTTTAATAGGTGAGTAACTTCTCACTTGTTAGGGTAGGAGAAGGAAAGTTTGAGAGAAGGAAATCTCTCACACTCTTTTCTTTGCCCAACACCTTAAATCGAACTCCCTTTAATTGAACCACAATCCGCTCATTACGGCACCCTATCCTACATGATAGCGGTGATTCTCTAGTCAGACTGGTTGTGGTTGAATTAACCGGAGGTTAGGGCGAAGAGCCAAGAACGTACGGATAAGGACCAAAAGGAAGAAACTAAGCATGGAAAGCCTAGCTTATACTTGTAAGTTTCTTCCTAGTCGTGCTAATCCCCGTTGTTGCCGATTACCTTAACACCGATATTAAAAAGGGCATTGAAAGAAGTGAGAAATTCAAACTCGAACTAACCTAATCCTAACCCTAGCAAGTTCTGTATAATCTTTTATCTCATTAGTAGATCTTAAAACAAAACTCAAAATCTTTTGGATTTAACTCGTTAAAATATAAAGAAAAAGATTCCATCTCCCTGTGGATCGACCCGTACTCAACCGGCTAGCTACCAAGCAAAACCGTCTTGATTGCGGTAATTTGAAATTAAGAATACGCAAAAACGTAACAATCAAATGGCGCCGTTGCCGGGGAGACGGTGGTTTATTTCTTTGTGTAGTTTCGGGTTAATTAAAAAATATAAAAAAATTGAAAAATATAAAAATTGAAATTTTACAAAAAAAAATCATTTATTTGTGCAAGTGTGCAGGATTGGAGCAAACTCTAGTTGAGTTCTGGAGCAAATTCAGTGAACAAATCAAGATTCAGGGGCTCTAAACAGGAAAAGGAGAACCAACTCAGCACAAGAACAAATTTGGAAGCAGTCAACCCTCTGACTTGCCACGGAACCGCGGCATAAGTGCAAGTTTGACCGCGGAACCACGGTCAAAGGGTGATGTCAGCGACCCAATTTTCTCTGTAAGTATCTAATTTCTCTTCTTCCCTCCTCTGAACTCCACTGACAAATTTTTTCTGCAGTATTCTTTGCGCAAATTCTCTTCCCCTCTCCAATAAACTGATTTTTGTGCAGGATTCTTTGCGCCGCAGCCAAAATAAATTTTTTTGCAAGTGTTTTAGATTTTTGGTTGTTATTGTTTTCCATAATTAATACGGAATTTAAGTGGCTATAACTCCAATTCAGATTGGGTGGGGATTTCATCATCCTTCATAAGACCCCAAAAATCACTAAAAGCATATGCATCACCCTTGAGCTTAATTAAAAAATATCTAGACTTAGCCAACTAAGGACTGTCGTGCTCATTAGGACAGAGGAAGGTTGTGGGCATTCAATCGTTTATCTAAACTTGACTTTGTGGTGCCTAGGCTAGACAAGTGAGAAAGGTAATTTTAAAAGGCCCGTCTCATGGTGATTCGTGAGCGGAACCCTCCTTTCTTCATTTGTGCTTACCTGGCCACAATTGGCAGTGAAGAGACGATTTGAAGGTTATCTCACAACTTGTCACTTTGGAACAATTAGGAGCAGTCTAGTGGAATTAGAAGACCATAGCCTCTAGGTATGATTGTGCATGTTTAAACTGTGATTGTTTGAAGTTGTGCCGTAAGTCCGTACATATTTTTGCAAAACTCTTTCTAAAAAAAACACAAAACAAAAAAACTTTTTATAAAAACTTACCCTTTGTCGTTAGAATCCCATTTCACCCACCTTTCATCCGCATTTCTTCATTGACGTTTTCTTACCCTCACATTCTACGCTTTGACTACACTAAACTTGTTTAGTGTATGTACGGTTGGACTCGGGACAATAGTGCCCGCCTAGTCCGTGTTTCGTTAGTCGCTACCGACTACGCTATCGACTCCGACGTCGAAACTCCCTTCACACCTTTTTAATCCTTACCTTTGCCAGTCAACTCCGACGCTGACCGGAATTCTGTTCATACACCTACACCTTCATCATCATTATCAAATTCTTCTGAGATGTCAGGATTTCCTCCTAACATCCCTTTACCTCCCTCGGGACTGATTCCGCCTCATCTGGGTGCGAATAACACGCAACCACCTCCTGTTGAAGCGCCACAGCGAATCGTGCTCCAGGATCGTTTCTATCCTACTCGCTCCGCACTTCTTACCCGTCTTTCACTTCCGCCGGGCAATGGGGATAATTTCAAAATTAAGCCCCACTTCATCAACATGTTGCCTAAATTTCACGAGCCGGAATCGGAAGATGCATACATCTTCATTAACAAGTTCCAGAACGTCTGTGCAATGATGAAGACAACCCAACTGTCCGACGATGCTATACGGCTACGAGTCATTCCTTTCACACAGTGTGACCTAGCTGATAAGTGGCTGTATAGTACCGCATCGCATTCCATAAACAGTTGGGATGAGTTCGTAAAAGCGTTTCTCAAAAAATTCTACCCAAATCACAAAACCGCGAGAATACGAAACGAAATTAACCAATTTTCCTAACTTTCTGCCGAACCTTTTTGAAAGTGCTTTGACCGATACAAAGACCTTCTTGTTCAATGCCCTCATCACGGTATTGAGAGATGGCAACTTTGCCAGACCTTATACGAAGGACTGAACCCAGCAACTAAGCAATTGTTGGAGACCATTTGTCAAGGCCACTTCCTATCCAAATCTGACGAGGAAGCATGTCAATTTTTCGACGATCTCGCGGAGCGAACACTTCAATGGGAAAGCACTAGACCGAACACTTCATCTACTACTTCTTCCGGTCTGTCTTAGCCAGGCGTTCATCAACTTGATATCTCAATTGCAATGAAGGCCGAAATGGCATCAATCACGCGAAAACTAGAAGCAATTGAGAGCAAATTTTCATCTCCTTCTCCTGCCCCTGCTCTTCCCCCTCGTACCATCTGCGCTTGTTGTTCTGATCCATCCCATCTGACTGAAGAGTGTCCTTACAACCCACCTGCTCAAGGACAGGATCAGGTCAATGTTGCATTTCAGAAAAGACAAAGAAATGATCCATACTCTTCCACTAACAATCCTGGTTGGAGGAACCACCCCGATTTCTCCTGGAATCAGATCCAGCAACAATTCCAAGGCCACAACAACTTCCAAAGGCCTCCTCCTCCTCAACAACAAGCTCAAAATCAATATCAGCAGCATTTCCAACCCCAACCTTTTCAAAATCCGACGAACAATTTTGCACCCAACAATTCTTTTCCTCAAAACAATTTTGTTCCGTCAAACAACGATAAGGTTTCCTCGCTAGAACGAAGTCTGGAGGCATTTGTAAAGCAATCGACTCAATCAAACTCCAACATCCAGTCTTCCATTCAGTTTTTGGTGCAACACACTACCGTGCAAAGGCAAAGCATCAAAACTATTGAAGCCCAAAATGCACAACTGAATGCAGCTTTAAGTGAGCGAGAGAAGGGGAAGCTTCCATCTCAACCACTCCCAAATCCGGGTCACCCACATAATTGTTCATATCAGAATTTTGCATTATTATATTCCCCATTCTTAATCATATTACGAATAAATAGGTGCTTTTGATCCATGTCTGCTAAATAGTTGCAGGTTACAGGTTCTCAGAACAATACAGTGAAATTCATGAAAAGACGCTACAAACGTGAGACTACGACGAAAAAATAGATGAATCTGTATGATGCCGCCTACCAGTTCAAGGAACAAATGAAGATCGGTAAACAGTTCAACTGCATAAAGCACAAAGGCAACACAAGATTCAAGACTTCAACGCGAAGCTAACGGTAAAAGTCCACAAATTCTGCACTGTTGGAAATCTGGAAGAAAGTAGAAAAGATTCTGAGGAACCAAGAGAAGAAAACAGAAGGAAATAGCAACATGAAGCAACCCTGAGACGTTGAGCCAGAGAGCTCACCATATGGCCGCGGATCCGTGGCCAAACATGGCATTCCGCCGCGGATCAGCGGCCATGCAGTGCACGTGTCGGTGCACGTGTCGGTGGGTGTCGGTGCTTTGACCCGGCTTTCTTAGGGTAGTCTTGTAATTTCAAATGTGGATCAGATGTAAACCCTAGGGTTTCTCCTATCTATAAATAGGGAACCCGAAAGCCTAATTAGGCATGCCTCTTTTTATTTTCTAGATTAAATTTTCAATTCTATTGTAATCGTCAAGAGGTGTCAATAAAGTAAGTTTTTTTTATCTTGCAATTTTCCATTCTAATTTTATTTCTGCAATTTTTTTTATCTATCTTTATTTATCTGCAGGTTAATTAGTTTATTAAAACAAAATTATAAAAAATGAATTTTGTCGCAACTTTCCTAATGAGTGAGTAATTCCTCACTTATTAGGGTTAGGATTGGGTAGGTTTGAGAGATGGAAATCTCTCACTCCTTTCTTGCCCGTTTAATATTTTAAATTAGGACTCTATGTGAATCAAACACACACCGCTCACTACGGCACCCTATCCTACGAGATAGCGGTGATTCCCTAGTTAGACCGGCTGTGGTTGATTTACATAGAGGTTAGGGCTAAGAGTTAAGAATGGACGGACAAGGACCAAAAGGAAGAAACAAAGTTTCTTCCTAATCGTGCTAATCCCCTTTGTTGACAATTATCCTAACACCTATGTTCTTAATTAAGGCAAAGGAAGCAGTGAGTAGAGTTATTTTTCCAAACTAACCTAAATCCTAACCCTAGCAAGGCTTCAAATCAAATTAAATTCAATCTTAGTTTTTATAAAAATCAAAACCTACCAAAAATAGGACTTAACTCGTAAGAGCATAAAGAAAGAACACGTTTTCCTTGTGGACCGACCCGTACACCCGTTTAGCTACCAAGCGACACCGTTATTGATTGCGGTATATTCTCAACTTTGATTTTAAAACACACGCACGCATGCAAAACAACATCTCAATCAAATGGCGCCGTTGCCGGGGATAACGGTAGTTATTTTCTTTTAGTAATTTCGGGTTAATTGAAATTGAAACAAATTATAAAAATTGAAAATATAAAAACATAAAAAATATCATCTTGTTATTTTTTGAAGGGTTTTGTGTGACTTGTGCAGGAAGGAAGACAGACAGATTCAGATCTGGAAAAAGTCCAGTGAACAAATCAACAAACAGAAGATCTGAACAGATAGAGGAGAACCACAACAGACAACAGAAAAATTTTGGAGGCTCGAACCGACTTATCCCCCGCGGAAACTCGGCATTAACAAGCATTTGGCAGCGGAACCGCGACAGTTTGCTGACGTCAGTGTCACGACCCGAAAGTACGGAACGTGACCGGCACTTAGATTACGAAGCGTCTAGAGGCGCAACGTAACCTAAGTAAGACGAAGCCCAGAAATCTAAACCATAAAAAGAAAAAGAAGTAAAAGAAGACATGAAGAAAACAAGTTTAAAACCATCAGCAAATTTTCCCAAAAAATTCGGCAGATTCTCCTCTATAAAAACTGGCCCCAAACGGGTACAACAAGTATAATATACACAAACAATAAAAAGCATCCCCAAACGGGAGCTAGCTCTACGCCAAAAGGCGGAAACAACCACACCAATGCATAATAGTATACATTGCTAAAGGGCGAGGCTCAAAACTTAAAAGAAAACACCAGATATCATAATAATACAAGCGCGACTCTAAGGTCGAAACAAATAAATGGTCCAGTAATCTATCAAGTAATACAAGTTTGGTTGATGGAGCTTACTAGATACAATGAAATAATAAAAATACAATGGCGGTCCAGATACAAATGAACCAACCTACCGTGCAAATCACCGTGAATGAAATGATGTGCCAGTAAACTGCCAAGGAACCGTGTGCATCAAACCTGTAATAAAATTTGGCACAACGGGGGTGAGTTGCCAACTCTTGAGTAGAAGATATCTGCAAAAAGAAATTGAATGCACGACGCTATCCTAGGTCATAATAATATACTAATATACTACTAGTCATCAAGTAAGGACAGAATAATAAGCTATGTGTAAGTGCAAATGCTCCGTGCTCGTGTCAGTGCCTCATATAGTACTATGTCATATGAATGAGTATGCATGCACCATGAATGTAAAATAACCAATCCTGAAATCTAGATATATCTGTATAAGAAATCTTTATCTTTTATCATAGTAAAATGTGTATAGAAATCTGAAATATCAACAATGAAATCTATGGAAATCCGTGTCAAGCATCGACACAAAACATGTAAATCTCAAGTCTCAATCCCTCATAATCTCAATGTCTCATAGTCTCAATATCTCGGGCTCCGTCAGTCCGGATCGGCCCATATCATCAAATCTCACGACAACGGTCGGTATCCTCCGGATATCCGCCGCGCCAGACATCAGCGGTAGGTAGTCCTCCCCTGCCAGGCTCATCGTCTACAACTCGATCTTCTTGCCCCGGGGTACCATACCGGGCCCACCATGTATCCGAGACGGTTCATCCACTCCTCGAATCGGGTCTCGAAATCCAACAGAAAACATGAAATCTCATGGTGGACGACACATTCATCACGAGAAAACCGCATCTTATGTTTTAAAAAGAGAGGAGGAGAGAGAGAGAGAGAGAAGTTTTTATATATATTCTTGCGGTTTTCCCCAAAAATCCAGAAAATCTCATAGAAATCCAAAATCCCAAAATCATGAGTAAGTATATGATAAGTGTCGGCATATGCCCCATAATACTGCATGATAACATGAAAATGCGAATGCATGAAATGTCTAAGTAATAATTACCATATCTATACTAACACCAGAGAGTAATCACAATATTATATCGATCTAGCTGTTAGCTGATTGTATCAATAAAAGATAATATGATCTAAAGTGTATGTGACATAGCAATTACCGATGATGATGTGTGTGAGTCGACAAATAAGTGTGCGTGGAAAATGCGCATCATCGGTAATGGTGCTGGTGTCCTAACAGGCAGAGTTTTATACTGATTATAGAAACATATGAATGAACATGCACCATTATGATTACAGTGTGAAAGTAAAAACAGATGTGTATTATCCACTCATTTGATATACAAGTAAAATTACAACTATATGACTTGAGCCTAAACTAGTGTCCATCTAACCTCCTAAGGAACTAAATCTAAGAAACTAGTCGATAAGAAATAAAAGTACACCTAAAGTCTGAGTCCATATCCCTAATAGTCGGCGATCCAGCCTCAATAGCGTTACGTACGTAGTACGGCTTCCTCGAATCAAGAGTGCGGATTAATCATCACGCCTATACCTCGCACGGTAAAATCCATCATACGGCATCCCAAAATCGGGGTACGGGTCAAGTACCACCTACGTGTCTCATCATTCGTATAATATCATCATCAACACATGTCCTGATCAAGGTACTATACTGTACTCGCGTACATCAATCATATATCATTTCCAGCATAAATATACATCTTTAATTTATCCTCAGAAATATCATGTCATATGTATCATATTGTGATTTAGTCACACTTAGATCATATCATGATCAAGTCACACCTATATGATGTCGTAATCAAGTCACGCATAAATGATATCGAAATTAAGTCACACCTGTATAATGTCGTAATCAAGTCACACATATATCATATTAGAATTTCAATCACATGTTACGGTCCGGGTGCTGTTTTAGAGTCCTACGTACCTCAATATCATCACCACCCTTTATTATCTATGTATACCTATTCATTAACTCATTTCCTAATGATCCGCTATCATCGTAACACGACCGTAGCCAAGAATCACGGTATCAAGCCCAGTTATACTGTTTCATTCCCGTGTATCATATCACATCATTGTATCCCATATACGTGTTGTATATATATATACCTATACCTAGTCCTATATATATATACACATACACGTATACACCACGTCGAGTTTCAGTGTGTGCGTGTGTGTGTATCTACCTGAAACCTACGAATCTCTTCCAAGGTATTCATCCTCTGGTATGGTCTTTCTAAATCAGTCTAGTCCAACCTCGGGTCATTACTAGGGTCCTACTCATCAAGAATCTAAGGTCACCTTTGGCTTCCTAATGTCAATAAGTGCTATTCCTATTCTACGTTGCGGGGGTGCTAAACGCCATCCACCCGACTTCCCCCCGTAGATATACATCTACTCACCTGGTCCATGTCTGCCGAAGACAGTGTCGCCATCCTCTTCTTCATCGTCCGAAGTCCACGTGAGGGGTACCTATACGCAAACATATATAATACCGTAAACTGAATCACGGACAACATCAAAACGACGCACGAAACGCGCATAGGTTAAAACCTATGTCCCGTTCACGTAAAAAGAACCAAATATCGCTCGATATCGACGTACAAACTTCGATTAACCGAGATAAACATCTGTAGGGTTCCTAGGCACTCTCAAGAGGTCTCACAAGGCATCAACCATGCCAATTTCAAAATTTTTTGGGTGCCGAGAAAACCTAATACGGATCGTTGACTAGAGTTTAGGCGAAAAACGAAACTAGTTAACAACTTAATTAAAGGAGAGAGGCTACAACCTTTGTAGATCCGGTTCTCCACTTCCTTAGCTCCACGTAGGCGTCCTCTCGCTGTCCATCTCGAATCCCGAACTCAATCGTCGGCTTCATCGGGGAAATGGGCGGACTAGGTCGTCGGCTTTGTGCCGAAGATGATCTACCTCGAGGCATCACAAGTTCAAGCTCCAACTTCACCAAGTTGTGAAACTTGTGAAGAAAACACCCTATACTACTTGGCAAGAGGTAGAGGGTGAAGAAATAGGAGGTGGGTTCACTTTAGAATTGGATTTCTCTCACTTTTGCCCAAGTTGCCATTGATGGACTTAAGCTTTTCTTGAAGAAGAAGATGATGAAGAAGAAGAAAGAATATGATAAGTATTCTAAAATGAAAAAGAAAATGAAAACTTATCAAAATCTTAACCATAGTTAAGTGTAGAGAATGAACTAGGGTTAGTTCAATTGGTTAGGGTTAAGCATGAGACAAGAATGGTGACTAAGTCAAAGCTTCATGAAGCTTCAATAAGAAACAAAGAAAGCCACCATTCTCATCTTTATCTTTTCCAAATAAATAAATAAATGAAAAAGCAAAACCCAAAACATCAACTTAACCATGGTATAATTCTATACACTTAACCAAATGAGCAAGTATCATCAAACATGATACAAACATGTGCACAAAAATATATCACATATACAACTTGCACATCAAGTGAGAAAATCCATTTAAAGTGAACCAATACTAGCTAATGCAAAGTAATATATCAAATATATAATTGTACATTAAATCATTAAATCAACACTTGATTCAACGATCCGGTCATAACGCATTTAACCGACTAGTATCCTATGTATCGTCTTATCGAATCAATCCTTGATTCGATATCTAGGTTATATCGTATATAACCAATCGATACATTCATCGCGAGAATTGAATACGGTATCACATACACGCATTATTCTCGGTCCTGCACATATCTCATATGCGCTCCTATTTCGTTTTGCTTGAGCCAGGAAACCTCTGTGTAGGACTCTAAAGACTCGTCAATACGCCGATAGCAGATGATGATCATATCAAACATCCACAAGCCGCAAGCGGTCTGCTAAACGTAACGGCCATCTGGGTATTGAGCGATCAGAAGATCGATGAGCTAGCCCGCTCACACTCCTGTGAATCCAACCAGTAACACTTACCGTACAGTCCGGTCTGTTCTTCTGATATGTCGCATATCAAGTCTAGGGGTGGTAAACGTCAAACCCCAATAACCGATAAGTCGTGCCGATGTGAGGCTCATAACGGGTCGAGAAACTACTGGTAACACTTACCAGCAAATCTCTGATCAGCCCTGGCCAGGGACTTCCCTGTTACGGCCAATCGAGCACAGCGCAACATCAACCCCCAATACCGGGAGAGACGAAACCCCTCCTATCGCTCATTGCCTCCATGTGACTCGGGACTGTACCTAAAGACCACCGTTTTGCATGCCCTCATGGACGTGGTAAGGTGGAGATCAAAGCACAGTGGGAATCACACAAGACTCTATGACGATCTCGGGTCTACAGACTAACCTGCACAAGTGTCACCTGAGAACTGCTATCTGACGTGAGGTATAATACCATCTGGGAGTTCTCGGCGAGTCTGTCCAGTGTACCCAGTCTCCACTGAGCACCCGTATACCATCTCTGATGTCAAACACCAATGGATATGGGATCATCCATCACCCATCTCATGGGTCGAGAAGCGTATACGCTAGTCTACACTGGTATATCGATGCCCCGTCTCGATACACCCATGACTAGGGACCTTGAAGGATGTACTTATGGACTACCATGTCCCCACTAGTATGATCTGCATCATAGTCCAGGTAGTCAAGTACACATCCTAAGGGCTTTACCAACATGTAACTATAAGACAGATTAAAGAGACTAGTATACATGTTAAGATAAAGAGTAACCAGATAGCATACTATCATATCGAGCAAGAAAGTCATCTCTATATATGTCCAAGCATCCAATATAATATACATCATCTGTACAATACTGGCATCTAGGGCATACATACAACTAACAATCTCCCACTTGCACTGGGGCCAGCTGCTGTAGTATCGCATACCGAGCATCCCGAAGAGTCTCTCAAACTGTATCTGGGGTATGGCCTTTGTGAGTGGATCCGCCGTGTTGTTCTTCGTGTCAACCCTCCTGACCTCGATCTCCCGGCGATCAACTATCTCCCGGATCAGGTGATACCGCCTCAGAATATGCCTGGATCGCTGATGGGACCTGGGTTCCTTGGCCAAAGCCACCGCTCCATTGTTATCGCAATACAAAGGTATTGGATGCTCAATGGATGGAACCACTCCAAGTTCAGTAATGAACTTCTTAATCCAGACAGCCTCTTTGGCAGCATCGTTGGCAGCGATGTATTCAGCCTTCATCGTCGAGTCTGCCACGGTTTCCTGCTTGGAACTCTTCCAGCTAACCGCCCCTCCATAAAGGGTAAAGACGAATCCCGACTGCGACTTAGAGTCGTCCTTGTCACTCTGGAAGCTCGAATCGGTAAAGTACTCCACTTGGAGTTCCCCGTTACCATACACCAAGAGCATCTCTTTAGTCCTTCGCAAGTACTTGAGAATGCTATTCACAGCTGTCCAGTGACTCTCTCCAGGATCAGCTTGATACCTGCTCACTACACTTAGTGAGTATGCAACATCGGGTCTGGTACATAGCATCACGTACATGATAGTGCCTACAGCCGAAGCATAGGGTATCCCTTGCTTGCGAGCTCTCTCCAAATCAGTCTTGGGAGACATCTCTTTGGAAAGAGTGACTCCAGAGATCGTGGGCAAGTTCCCACGCTTGGATTCTTCCATACTAAACCTCTTTAGTATGGTGTCAATGTACCTGGATTGGGACAATCCCAATATCCGTTTGGATCTATCTCTATAGATCCTAATCCCCAATATGCAGGAGGCATCACCAAGATCTTTCATTGAGAATCTTTGTGATAAGAAGAGCTTGACCGATTGCAGCATAGGAATATCATTTCCTATCAAGAGTCTGTCGTCCACGTACAATACGAGGAAGACAACCTTACTCTCTGCCACCTTCTTGTAGATACAAGGTTCATTTGGATTTTTGACGAAATCAAACTCTTTGATAACGACGTCAAAGCAGATGTTCCAACTCCGCGATGCTTGCTTTAATCCATAAATGGATTTAAGAAGCTTGCACACCTTCCCGCTGCTCCCACTGTCTACGAAGCCCTCTGGCTGAGTCATGTACACGCACTCTTCTAAATCACCATTTAGAAAGGCGGTCTTAATATCCATTTGCCAGATTTCGTAATCATGATATGCAGCGATGGCATGCATGATCCGGATGGATTTAAGCATAGCCACTGGAGAAAAGGTTTCGTCATAGTCCACACCTGGTCTTTGACGAAAACCCTTTGCGACAAGTCTAGCTTTGAAAGTCTCCACTTTCCCATCTACACCAAGTTTCTTCTTGAAGACCCACTTGCTCCCAATGGGTTTTACCCCTTCAGGAGCAATTTCCAAAGTCCATACTTTGTTGGTGTACATGGATTCCATCTCGGACCGCATAGCATCCAGCCATTTTACTGAGTCTCTACTCGTGATGGCCTGCTCGAAGCTAGTTGGGTCATCATCCTCCATGATGCAATCCTCGCTCCCACCATCCATGAGAAAACCGTAGTATCTCTCAGGTGGGCGAGGAACCCTACTAGATCGGCGGAGAGGCTGAGGTTCATCGGGAGCTACTGAATCCTCTGGTTCAACCAAATCTTTTGTTGTAGTCTTTATTGCTGGAACCTCTTCCAGTTCTACCTCCTTGCCACTAATCTCTTTTTCAAAAAATTCCTTTTCTAAAAAGGTGGCATGTCGAGAAACAAACACCTTTTGTTCCTCGGTGTGGTAAAAGATATACCCTCGCGAATGTTTGGGATATCCAATAAACTTACACAGAATGGACCTTGCCACGAGTTTGTCCGGATTTTGCGTTTTTACATATGCCGGACAACCCCATATCTTAATATAATTAAGACATGGTCTCTTTCCTTTCCATATCTCATATGGAGTGGTTGGCACGGTTTTGGTGGGAACCATATTCAATAGGTCTGCAGCTGTTTCCAGTGCATATCCCCAGAAGGAAATAGGTAACTCAGCTGTGCTCATCATAGAGCGCACCATATCCAATAGGGTGCGGTTCCTCCGTTCTGATACACCGTTGTGCTGTGGTGTATATGGAGGAGTCAGCTGAGAGAGAATCCCATTCTCTTTTAGGAAGTTCAGGAATTCATTGCTTAAGTATTCTCCTCCTCGATCAGATCGAAGGATTTTAATTCTTTTTCCGGTTTGGTTCTCGACTTCTTGTTTATATTCTCTAAATTTCTCAAAAGCTTCTGATTTGTGTTTCATCAGGAACACATATCCGAATCTAGAGAGATCGTCAGTGAATGTAATGAAGTACGAAGAACCATCCCTGGCATGTGTAGACATGGGACCGCATACATCACTATGTATCAGTCCCAAGAGTTCGGTAACTCTTTATCCGTGTCCCGTAAACGGAGTTTTGGTCATCTTGCCTTTGAGACATGATTGGAAAATGTCATAAGATGAAAATTCAAACGGATTTAAATATCCATCCTTATTCAACTTAGCTAATCGTGTCGCATTGATGTGACCCAGTCTACAATGCCACAAGAAGGATTCGTTCAGTTCTGAACTCTTCCTCTTGTGTGTGTTTGTTATGCTCAGAACTGTTGATTGATTTAGAACATAAATGCCATTGCACAACGTGCCTGATCCAACCAACTTTTGGTTACGGAAAATGTTCATAACATTGTCCTGTAATACAAAATTATATCCCTCTTTACTTAATAAAGAAACCGATATAATGTTGCATATCAGGTTCGGCATGTAATAGCATTCGTTCAGAACCAATGTATTACCAGTTGGTAATGCAAGGTGATATTCCCCGACAGTCTTAGCTGCAACTATTGCACCATTTCCAACTCTAATGTATTTATCACCTTCTCCAAGTTCTCTACCTTTCCTTAGCCCATGTAACTGATTATATATATGGGATCCTGACCTGGTATCTAATACCCAGGACGTAGAGCAAATGGAGAAACAGTTCTCTGTAACGAACACACCCGAAGAAAATGCATCAACATGTACTTTCTTCATTCGGGTGGCATGGGAATCCTGGTATTCCCCTATGTCCTGTTCATTCCTATAACTCTTATAAGAAAGAACGGAACCAACGTTCCCCAGCACAGTATAACATGCGGGTTCGGTCAATACATCCATATTATTATCTTTATTAGGGCATGACATGGTCGCTACCTGGAGAGAGAGAGAAGAAAACACTTTAGCGTATGCTCGTGCAAGATCAGATTGGTTATTATCTTATCTAATCAGGATGGCTCCCACTGTTTTTATCAAATCTTCCTTCAAACCCTAAAAGGAAAGACTAGCCGGGATTAATTACACACTACAAGTTCGCCAATCTTTCAGCCAGGCCAGTGTCGGTACTTTGAGGGAGGTCCCCCGTGCTTTCGCACGAACCTAATTAATGTAAACCTCGTTTTCCAAGAGGTGTAACCCCGTTGACACCTTTCTAGACACCTACTTGATCAGCTAATTGCAATGTGTAAAACTCTCCCAAGAGTAACTCTTACTCGCAGTGGGTATCGGGATCCAACTATCTCATAGAAGGTATGCAATCTCATTGTAAATTTCAACACTTGAAATTCCCGATAATATTTTGCCCCTAGCGTCCTATGACCTTGACGCAGGCCAACAAACCATAGTGCGCTAGTCAAGTTCAACCCGTCATTTCCTGATTGAATTAAACCCACCCGTACGACCCTTGACGCAGGCCAACAAAGTCGCACGACTACCCTAATGCAATCTGCATCATATGCATAAGCAGATAAATACTAGTTAGCTACCGCACACTACGCCTTGACGCAGGCCAACAAACGTAGCACGAATACTAACTACTACTCATCTGAAATGACGGAGGGCTACGACAGGTTTTTCTGAAAACCTACTGCGTAATGAACTTGATATCGTTGTAGAATCAAATGAAGTTTTGAAATGGAGTGATTTTGAGGCTTTTCTAGTTTTGCTAAAGGGGTCACTCCCGGTGAAGGGATCGTCGGCCCTTTCCTCGTCGAATGAGGTGTGGGATATATCATATATATCACTGTGCAAAGCAGAAACTATAGAAGCAATCAAAAGACAAACCGAGTGTGTAGCATCTGCCAGTTATTGCTAAAGGAGTCACTCCCGGTGAAGGGATCTCGGTCCTTTCCTCATCGAATAAGGTGCAGGGTATATCATATATACCTCTATGCAAAGCAAGAACTGTAGCTACCTGTTTTGTTTAAAATTTGATTCTACAACATCTTAGGTTTCTTTTCTTTCATTAATCACATTAATGAAGTCCCATCATTTAAGTCACCTAAACATCACAGATAAATACGACGTACACTTATGCCATCCGCATTCGCCACGATGTCCCCTCGTGCACCGTTAGGTTAGGTAACTAACGACAGAGCAGGGCAGGGCTAGTGCGGATGCAAAACATAAGTAACGTCTATATAATATATCATATATACTATATACAGTATCTATCATAGAACATCACACGATCACATCACAGATATCGCAGCAGAAAATATCATATGAAATATTGGATATACTAGGACGTCCGTGTTTTCAATATGAGCCAGTATAAAACACGGATTCCACGGTCGTGATGAATAGCCATGTAAGTCGATGTAGTACACCCCAGTACTTATGGGGAGGCGGAATATACAAAAACTTATCAAGTTTAAACAACGAACATCGACTAACCGCTTGAATCGAAGCTAAACTATAAATAACCGTATTCTATGAGTTTCTTTTCATAAGAGATTAGGGATTATACCTAATGAACCGGTCCTTCTTCTTTATGTCCTCCTTGGTTCTCCTCGGCCTTCTCTAGGTAGTAGACGATCCACCCGAGAGCAAAACTCCAAGCTAAACCTCTAACTTGAGGTAACTAATCAACTTTGATTGCTAATCAAAGATGAGAGAATGATAAAGAGTGTAGGTTATGGATTGTTTAGTCTAACTAAACCTTTGTTCTCAACACATGAGGATTAAGGTTAGTATCTTGAAGATGAGAGCTTGAGGAGAGAGAATGTGTGATATGATAATGAGAGAAGAGAGAGAGTGTATCATAATATTATGAAGCATTCTTATTTTCAATAAATCAATAAAGGAAATGAATAAGCATGCTTCACAAAATATCTTGTGATGATTCATTAACATGAGTCATTAAGCAATAAATGTGCATTAATGAAGTGAATGATTCACCACTATGACTCACTCTCTTTCCAAAACAAACCTCCTTAGTCACATCTTCTAGAAGCTTCTCGAGTAATTACGAGAACGCCCCCCCGATCCGTAAAAAATACGGAAAAACTTTAGACTGTAAAAATCCAATAACCGGATACCAGTAACTGGCTTAAACCAAAGCCGACTGATAAAATCTGTCCGAAAGTCGTACGCGCGTAAACGCACGTATGTGTCCGAACCCTTTGTCGCAAAACCATGCAACCTCTATATCGTTTCGCCTGGAGTAGGAAACTCTCTGTGTGGGACTCTAGAGACTCGACTACTACGCTGGCAGTGGGTTTAACCACAGACCGCAAGCGGCACTAGCTGTACGTAACGGTCCCCAGGTAGTTGTCGATAAGAAGGCCGATGAGTAAACCCATCCGAACTCCTACTGAGTCTGATGTGACAATCTCCATACAGTCCGGTCCGTTCGTCCAAGACTATCGCATATCGGGCCTAGGGGGGCGGCAAGCGTCAGTCCCCTAATAGCGGTATAAGTCGTGTCGGAGTGAAGCCCATTACACCCTGAGAAGCTACTGGAACCTACCAGCAAATCTCGCTTGCCCTGGCCAGGGACTTTGCGTAATGGCTCTCTGACACAGCACGATATCTACTCCCAATACCGGGAGGGACGAATCCTGTCTAACCGCCACTGCCTCCAAGTGCTCGGGACTGGACCCAACTGCCACCTGTTTGCACGACTCCTTTGAGCCGTGGTAGGGTAGCAATCTAAGAACAGTGGGACACACTCGAGGCGAAGTAGCAGTGTCAAGTCTGCGGACTACGCTGTACTCATGTCACCTGGGAACTGTTCACTGACGACTGGTATCAAACCAACCAACAGTTCCCTGTGAGTCCTGTCCGGTGTACCCGTAACCTAACGAGCACCTGTATACTATCTCCAGTACGACGTACTGATGGCTGTGGGACAGACCATCTCCCCAACTGGGATGAGAAGCGTACACACTAGTCTACTCCGGAGTATCGATGCTCTGTCTCGATAATCCAACGACCAGGGACCTGAATAAGGATGTGCTTGTAGACTACCCAGCCCCCACTAGTGTGACTGCCATCACAACGCTGGTAGACAAGCAAGATCCTAAGAGCTCTATCAATACGTATACTCACATATTAAGATAGAAAAAACCAAGTAGCATACTACCATGTTTAGCAAGACTGTTATATACATGTGAATATCCCAAGCTTCCATTAAGTAATATACAAGCTAGTATGATACAGTAATGGTCTTCTAGGGCATAAACACTAACAATCTCCCACTTGCACTAGGGCCATGTACTGGCATATCGCAGACCAATGATCTCGAGCAGCCTCTCGAACTGAATCTGAGGAAGGGCCTTCGTGAATGGATCAGCAATGTTCTCTTCTGAAGCAACTCTCCGAACCTCGATCTCCTGACGATCAATGATCTCCCTGATCAAGTGATACCGCCTCAAGATGTGTCTGGACTTCTGATGGGACCTTGGTTCCTTCGCTAAAGCTATAGCTCCGTTGTTGTCGCAATACAGTGGTATTGGATCAACTATGGTAGGAACCACCTGAAGTTCTGTTAGGAACTTCTTCATCCAGACTGCTTCTTTTGCGGCATCGCAAGCAGCTATATACTCCGCTTCCATCGTCGAGTCAGCAACGGTGTCCTGCTTGGAGCTCTTCCAGCACACCGCCCCTCCATTGAGGGTAAAGACATAACCCGACATGGACTTGGAATCGTCCTTATCACTCTGGAAGCCGGAATCAGCAAAGGCCTCCAACCTGAGGTCTTTTCCGCCGTAAACCAAGAACATCTCCTTAGTCCTCCTCAGGTACTTGAGAATGTTCTTTACTGCTCTCCAGTGTTTCTCCCCTGGGTCTGACTGATACCGGCTTACCACGCTCAGTGCATAAGCTACATCTGGTCTGGTACACAACATCGCATACATTATAGAGCCTACCGCAGAAGCGTAGGGTATAATAGACATGCGTTCCCTTTCCAAATCAGTCTTGGGAGACATCTCTTTGGAGAGGGTGATTCCGTGACAAGCCGGTAGATTACCGCGCTTAGAATCTTCCATACTGAATCTATTCAGTACAGTGTCGATATACCTGGACTGCGAAAGTCCCAACATCCTCTTGGATCTATCACGATAGATCCGGATCCCCAGAATGTAAGAGGCATCACCCAGGTCTTTCATGGAGAACCTGTGTGACAAGAATCCTTTGACAGATTGTAGCATAGGAATGTCATTTCCTATCAATAGAATGTCATCCACGTACAAGACGAGGAATACGACACTTCTGGCCACAACTTTACTATATATGCACGGTTCATCTGGATTTTTGATAAAGTCATATTCTTTGACTGTCTCATCAAAACAGATGTTCCAACTCCGCGATGCCTGCTTTAGTCCATAAATAGACTTAAGCAGCTTGCATACTTTCCCGCTGCTCCCACTCTGATTGAAACCCTCTGGCTGATCCATATAGACGCTTTCTTCTAAATTTCCATTCAGAAAAGCCGTCTTTACGTCCATCTGCCAGATTTCATAATCATGGAAGGCAGCAATAGCAAGAAGGACCCGAATGGATTTGAGCATAGCCACTGGAGAAAAAGTTTCGTCATAGTCCAAACCAGGTCTTTGACGAAAACCCTTTGCAACAAGTCTAACCTTATAGGTTTCCACCTGTCCATCTACACCAATCTTTTTCTTGAAGATCCATTTGCATCCTATGGGTTTTACCCCATCTGGAGCAAAGTCCAAAGTCCATACTTTGTTGGTGTACATGGACTCCATTTCGGTCCGCATTGCATCTAGCCATCGTACCGAGTCACCGCTCTGGATGGCCTGCCTGAAGTCAGTAGGTTCATCATCATCTATGATGCAATCCTCTCTATCCCCGTCAATGAGAAAACCGTAGTATCTCTCAGGCGGATGAGACGGCCTACTACTCCTGCGGAGGGGTGCGGGAATGTTCTGTTCTTCTTGAACCTCTGGTTCTACCAAACTTTCAGCAGTAGTTTGTGGTTCTGGAATTTCTTCCAGTTCTATTTCGCTCCCACTTATTTCCTTTTCTAAAAACTGATTTTCCAGAAAATGGGCATTACGAGAAACAAAAACCTTTTGTTCCTCTGCGTAATAGAAATAATATCCCTTGGAGTTCTTTGGATATCCCACAAACATACATTTTACTGATCGTGCCTCGAGCTTGTCCACATGCTGCTTTTTAACAAAAGCTGGACATCCCCAAATCTTCATATGCTGAAGATGGGGTTTCTTCCCAGTCCACATCTGATATGGAGTGGTAGGCACAGTCTTGGTAGGAGCTCTGTTCAGAAGATATGCTGCTGATTCTAATAACCCCAGAAAGATCGCGGTAACTCAGCATTACTCATCATGGATCGTACCATATCCAATAGGGTTCGATTCCGTCTCTCCGATACACCGTTATGCTGTGGAGTGTATGGAGGAGTAAGCTGAGAGAGAATTCCTTTCTCTTTTAGGTAACCTAGGAACTCGGCACTCAAGTATTCACCACCTCGATCAGATCTAAGTGTCTTTATACTTTTGCCGGTTTGGTTTTCTACTTCATTCTTATACTCTTGGAATTTCTCAAAAGCCTCGGATTTATGTTTCATCAGATAAATGAATCCGTATCTTGAGTAATCATCCGTGAAAGTAATGAAATAGGAATAACCACCTCTCGCATGTGTAGACATTGGACCGCATACATCGCTGTGTATGAGTCCTAAGAGCTCGCTCGCTCTTACTCCTTGTCCAGTGAATGGAGTTTTTGTCATCTTTCCTTTGAGACAAGATTGACAAGTGTCATAAGTTTGATATTCGAACGTGTCCAAATATCCTTCTCTATGCAACTTAGTCAACCTTCTCTCATTGATGTGACCCAGTCTACAATGCCATAAGAAAGCTTTATTTAAATCTGGAGACTTTCTTTTTAGTGTGTTCTGGACATTGAAAATTTGGAGTTGGTTTAACACATATATGCCGTTATTTAGAGTACCGGACCCAATCAAACCATGATTAAGGTGGATGTTGACAACATCTCTTACAAACGTGAAATCATAACCTTTATTTGATAACAAGGAAACTGATATGATATTACACGTTAAGCTGGGTACAAAATAACAGTTATGTAAAACCAAAATGTGTCCACTCGTCAATCCTAGGTGATAATCCCCGACGGACGCAGCTCCCACGCTAGCTCCGTTAGCAACCCTGAGGATCATATCACCTTCCTTCAGCACTCTACGGTTTCTCAGTGCCTGCAATGAATTGCAAATATGAGATCCTGACCCGGTATCCAATACCCAGGAAGTAGAGTTGATCGACAGACAATTCTCAATTACAAACACACCTGAAGTCGAAGCCACAGCTTGCTTCGGTTCCTGGTTCTTGGCGTTCCACGCCTTGCAATCCTTTTTCCAGTGCCCTTTCCTGTGACAATGGAAGCACTCATCCAGGCCAACTACCGGTGCTGTAAACTTTTTCTTTCCCTTCTTTCCCACCTTACTAACACCTCCTCTAGGTCTGGGTGCGGCCTTCTTCTTCCTTCCTTTGGCCCTAGCCTTGGACCCGGAAGAAGATGCTCCGCCAACAAACATAGCGGGTGTTTCCCTTGCCTTCTGCAAGGTGCCCTCCGCACTCCTTAACATGTTCAGGAGTTCCGCAAGTTCAACTTCTTTTCCTTGAAGATTGAAGTTGAGGATAAACTGGGCGTAGGTGGGAGGAAGGGACTGGAGAACAAGGTCTGTATAGAGCTCATTATCCAAAGTCGTCCCAAGGTCCGCGAGCTCTTCAATATAGCCGATCATCTGTAGGACATGTTCACCTACCGATGACCCGACAGCCAACCTCGCTCGAAACAATTTCTTAGAGGTCTCGTATCTTGCTATACGAGATTGCTCTCCATAAAGTTCCTTTGTATGGAGAAATATGCCATCTAGGGACATATCCTCGTGCCTCCTCTGATGTTCATTGTTCATCGAGGCAAGCACGATGCACTTGGCTCTCGCGCAATCTAAATCCCAGGTTTTGCGGATTTCCTTATCCGCATTGCTGGATTTGGGACCAAGGACAGCAGGTGCTGTAGCGGTGAGGACGTACCCCAGTTTGTCATAGGTCAAAGCCATCTTGACATTCCGCAGCCAATCTTTATAGTTTGGCCCCGTCAGTATATTTTTCTCTAAAAGTAACTTAAGTCCAGTCATTTTCAGGGTCGCTGCAATTAGGAGAGAGAGAAGAAAACTCTTTAGCATGATGCTCTTGCAAGTTTAGAATGGTTTTTAGTTTATCTAAACTGGATGGCTCCCACTGTTTCTCAAATCCTTCCTCAAACCATAAAAGAAGAATTAGCCAAGACTATTCTCACCGTACAATACTTGCTTAACCGTTCAGCCAGGCCGGTGTCGATACTTCGAGGGAGGTTTTCCAACGCTTTCGCGAAGTTCCTTAATTAAAGAACCTCTTTTCTCTGGGGGCGTAACCCCGCTGACACTTTTCTGGACACCTACTAGGTTTATAGCATTGATCGTTAAGCGACGAATATCCTGATAAGTAGCATATACTCACAGTAGGATCGGGATCCAAATATCATCGTATGATAATGTTGAAGGAATCCTACCAACATTCATCAAACTCCAAATGGTATGCATCTTCTTTGCAAATTTCAGTTTCTTTAGAAATTCCCGATATAAGTTTTTGCCCCATGCTCTTATGACCTTGGCTTTGGTCAAAATGTCATAAGTCACATGTCAAGTTCTACCCGTCATTATCTTGTCAATTTGAACCCATCCGTATATACCCCTGACTTTGGTCAAATGATAATACGACTGTCCCAAACTAACTCATCTATCTTATGCAACAAATGAAAACCCAGTAGCTACCAAACACTATGCCTTGACTTTGGCCAAAATGCATAGCTTGAATACTACTGAATACCCAAATGAAACGACGGAGGGCTACGACTGGTTTTGGCGAAACCATAAACGTAGTGAACTTGATATAACCGAAGGAACCTGATAGCTTTTAAAAGGAGTGGTTAAAGCTCCGTATTTAAAAATATCTGATTTAAAAATAACCGAGTGGTTTCTTTTAAATTGTTCCAACGATTTAAACTTTGGTTTGTTTTACTTTGCATTACAGATAATGCGTCCCATCATTAACCTATCATTGCAGAAAACAACGAAAATATAACGTCCTCTTATGCCATCCGCATTCGCCACGGGGTCCCGTCATCACCCGTTAGGTTACTTAACTAACGACAGAGCGGGGGCTGGGCTAGCGCGGGTGTAAAACATAAGTGACGTCTAAATAGCTATAATAAATATAGATATTTTACATTCGTCTGACGCAATGATATTCATTCCAGAACACAGATAAACAATATTGGATTTGCAAGCAATCTGTATTTCTTTTGAGCCTGCAAGAAAAGACAGATTACACAGTTGTGATGAATAGCCGTTTACCCCACCCTCGACCCCTACGGGTACGGCAAACTACCCACCCGGCAGTCTGTGTACCCCACCTTGGGTCAGTCCTAGGAGCAAAAACAGTAAAATGAAATAATACAACGGTGGCTACAACCGCAACCTGGAAGTGCCCCGCGAAAATAATATTACAACAAATTACATTTACAACAAATGAATAAATCAATAAACCATTGTTAACCCCGGCTATACACCACAACAGTCCAATACAGTTTATATGCACAAACAGATATAACCATTTCAGAAATGTGCAACCCCCTGCCAACCGACATACTAGCAGTTGGGGAAGGTTTACGAACACATCAAACAATCACAGATATAATCCAATACGCAAATACTGTATTTTTCGATCGAATAAACAACTTCAATATTGCTCCAAAATCTGCTCTGTTAAACAGTAACCTGAGCAATAATTAAATATTCCAGAAAACCCCAAATGTCACAGGGGACCCACACAAGAAAGACGAGTCCATGACTCGGCCAAAGCGCCGCGGAAGCGCGGCAGATCCCACCGATCCGCCGCGGTTCCGCGGCCGAGTTGCCGATTCATGGGCTCGAATTTCTTGGGTGTTCTCCTGGACCCCTTTCTAGCTCTCTGAACACTCCAGAAAAATTTTAGGACTTCATTTTCAGTTCGACAGAAACTATACAGAATTAGGGTTTTCCGGGTTGGTTTTTTCGTTCGAAATTCGTACAAATTTGCGATTAAGTTATTTAGTGTTTAGCGAGGCTCTGATACCACTGTAAGTCGATGTAGTACACCCCAGTACTTATGGGGAGGCGGAATATACAAAAACTTATCAAGTTTAAACAACGAACATCGACTAACCGCTTGAATCGAAGCTAAACTATAAATAACCGTATTCTATGAGTTTCTTTTCATAAGAGATTAGGGATTATACCTAATGAACCGGTCCTTCTTCTTTATGTCCTCCTTGGTTCTCCTCGGCCTTCTCTAGGTAGTAGACGATCCACCCGAGAGCAAAACTCCAAGCTAAACCTCTAACTTGAGGTAACTAATCAACTTTGATTGCTAATCAAAGATGAGAGAATGATAAAGAGTGTAGGTTATGGATTGTTTAGTCTAACTAAACCTTTGTTCTCAACACATGAGGATTAAGGTTAGTATCTTGAAGATGAGAGCTTGAGGAGAGAGAATGTGTGATATGATAATGAGAGAAGAGAGAGAGTGTATCATAATATTATGAAGCATTCTTATTTTCAATAAATCAATAAAGGAAATGAATAAGCATGCTTCACAAAATATCTTGTGATGATTCATTAACATGAGTCATTAAGCAATAAATGTGCATTAATGAAGTGAATGATTCACCACTATGACTCACTCTCTTTCCAAAACAAACCTCCTTAGTCACATCTTCTAGAAGCTTCTCGAGTAATTACGAGAACGCCCCCCCGATCCGTAAAAAATACGGAAAAACTTTAGACTGTAAAAATCCAATAACCGGATACCAGTAACTGGCTTAAACCAAAGCCGACTGATAAAATCTGTCCGAAAGTCGTACGCGCGTAAACGCACGTATGTGTCCGAACCCTTTGTCGCAAAACCATGCAACCTCTATATCGTTTCGCCTGGAGTAGGAAACTCTCTGTGTGGGACTCTAGAGACTCGACTACTACGCTGGCAGTGGGTTTAACCACAGACCGCAAGCGGCACTAGCTGTACGTAACGGTCCCCAGGTAGTTGTCGATAAGAAGGCCGATGAGTAAACCCATCCGAACTCCTACTGAGTCTGATGTGACAATCTCCATACAGTCCGGTCCGTTCGTCCAAGACTATCGCATATCGGGCCTAGGGGGGCGGCAAGCGTCAGTCCCCTAATAGCGGTATAAGTCGTGTCGGAGTGAAGCCCATTACACCCTGAGAAGCTACTGGAACCTACCAGCAAATCTCGCTTGCCCTGGCCAGGGACTTTGCGTAATGGCTCTCTGACACAGCACGATATCTACTCCCAATACCGGGAGGGACGAATCCTGTCTAACCGCCACTGCCTCCAAGTGCTCGGGACTGGACCCAACTGCCACCTGTTTGCACGACTCCTTTGAGCCGTGGTAGGGTAGCAATCTAAGAACAGTGGGACACACTCGAGGCGAAGTAGCAGTGTCAAGTCTGCGGACTACGCTGTACTCATGTCACCTGGGAACTGTTCACTGACGACTGGTATCAAACCAACCAACAGTTCCCTGTGAGTCCTGTCCGGTGTACCCGTAACCTAACGAGCACCTGTATACTATCTCCAGTACGACGTACTGATGGCTGTGGGACAGACCATCTCCCCAACTGGGATGAGAAGCGTACACACTAGTCTACTCCGGAGTATCGATGCTCTGTCTCGATAATCCAACGACCAGGGACCTGAATAAGGATGTGCTTGTAGACTACCCAGCCCCCACTAGTGTGACTGCCATCACAACGCTGGTAGACAAGCAAGATCCTAAGAGCTCTATCAATACGTATACTCACATATTAAGATAGAAAAAACCAAGTAGCATACTACCATGTTTAGCAAGACTGTTATATACATGTGAATATCCCAAGCTTCCATTAAGTAATATACAAGCTAGTATGATACAGTAATGGTCTTCTAGGGCATAAACACTAACAAGCCAATCCCACACCCCTAGACCCCTACGAGAGCGGCAAGCAACCCTACCAATTCTAGGGTTAGGAGACCCGGACTCGACTCCTCGAGTTGGTCTCCCACTGGACCCCAGAACCCGGTTACTTGTGCTCCCCTCCTTGGGTCTATCCTAATGCGGAAAAGTAAATAATATACAAAAGGTGACAACTTCCGCAACCTGGAAGTGCCCCAAATAAAAGAATATTATATACAAGTTTTTACATGAATGAAAATGAAAAACACTCATCTCACATAAAAACCCCCGGCTATTCGAACACGACGATCCAATATAACATATACAGCAACACATAACATCACATGTCATCAACGTAAGTAAGTATGCATACCCCAATTGTCGTTGACGTATAGCAACGAAACCGGCGATATCAACATACTACACTTACGGTCACAGAAAAGAAAGTGTAAAACTACAACAGTTGGAATCCGCAATTTCTTTAGACATCGCATGCCTAATCAAATGAAATACTTAGACATCACATGCCTAACATATATAAACCCCGCATTTTAGTCTCATTATCGAAAACTCTTTTCAATATCAAGTGAAACTAAACCGCTAGATTTATAACATTCATTCAGTTATTTCATAACTGTTTGTGAATTCCAATTATTGTATCCCATTCCGGACAAATAGAAAATATTAAATTTTCCGATCGAACATTCGAACACCCAAGTTTTCCCGAAACCGTTCAACACATGAAATAGGTTCAAAGACATTCACTTCATGCCTCAGTACCAACGGTCCAGCCGTAGAAGGGTCAAGCCAACGCCTCACATGTGGCACGCCGTACTGCCCCAAACCCGAAGGTTCAAAGGACAGTTCAAGACGGTCACATAATCGAGTTAAGGTTTGTTGTCTTCTAGAGGGACCATCGCATTACTTGCACTACTTAGAACGTCCTTAAACCACAGAAAAATCCAACACTTGGAAATTTTCCGGCAGGGGAAAAGTTGGGTATTTATATCCGGTCGAACCTTTTAACATATTCTAAAATATCCGGAAAGCCACATAGACAAGGTTTGATAATCCGATCGAATCGTCGATTCCCAATACAACCCCAGAACACTCAACTCTTGAGTCAAATTAAAAATTCCCAGGAAATTCAGCATAATAAAATAGGAATTACTGTGCAAACATGGACAGATGATGTCATCAGATGGCCGCGGAACCGCCGCAGAAGCCAGGCTTCTGCCGCGGTTCCGCCGCGCCCTTAGCAGATCATAGGATAAATTTTGCATCGTAATTCTTAGAATTCCCTGCTGAATTTTTTAAGCATTTTTAATATGGAAAAATCCCAGATTTTAGAAAAAGTCCAGAGAGCATATCGGGAATTAGGGTTTCGGTTCGATCGGGTTTCAAACGTCGTCTAGACTTCGCCTAAGGCTCTAGCTAGGCTCTGATACCACTGTAGGGTTCCTAGGCACTCTCAAGAGGTCTCACAAGGCATCAACCATGCCAATTTCAAAATTTTTTGGGTGCCGAGAAAACCTAATACGGATCGTTGACTAGAGTTTAGGCGAAAAACGAAACTAGTTAACAACTTAACTAAAGGAGAGAGGCTACAACCTTTGTAGATCCGGTTCTCCACTTCCTTAGCTCCACGTAGGCGTCCTCTCGCTGTCCTTCTCGAATCCCGAACTCAATCGTCGGCTTCATCGGGGAAATGGGCGGACTAGGTCGTCGGCTTCGTGCCGAAGATGATCTACCTCGAGGCATCACAAGTTCAAGCTCCAACTTCACCAAGTTGTGAAACTTGTGAAGAAAACACCCTATACTACTTGTCAAGAGGTAGAGGGTGAAGAAATAGGAGGTGGGTTCACTTTAGAATTGGATTTCTCTCACTTTTGCTCAAGTTGCCATTGATGGACTTAAGCTTTTCTTGAAGAAGAAGATGATGATGAAGAAGAAAGAATATGATAAGTATTCTAAAATGAAAAAGAAAATGAAAACTTATCATAATCTTAACCATAGTTAAGTGTAGAGAATGAACTAGGGTTAGTTCAAATGGTTAGGGTTAAGCATGAGACAAGAATGGTGACTAAGTCAAAGCTTCATGAAGCTTCAATAAGAAACAAAGAAAGCCACCATTCTCATCTTTATCTTTTCCAAATAAATAAATAAATGAAAAAGCAAAACCCTAAACATCAACTTAACCATGGTATAATTCTATACACTTAACCAAATGAGCAAGTATCATCAAACATGATACAAACATGTGCACAAAAATATATCACATATACAACTTGCACATCAAGTGAGAAAATCCATTTAAAGTGAACCAATACTAGCTAATGCAAAGTAATATATCAAATATATAATTATAAATTAAATCACTAAATCAACACTTGATTCAACGATCCGGTCATAACGCATATAACCGACTAGTATCCTATGTATCGTCTTATCGAATCAATCCTTGATTCGATATCTAGGTTATATCGTATATAACCAATCGATACATTCATCGCGAGAATTGAATACGGTATCACATACACGCATTATTCTCGGTCCTGCACATATCTCATATGCGCTCCTATTTCGTTTTGCTTGAGCCAGGAAACCTCTGTGTAGGACTCTAAAGACTCGTCAATACGCCGGTAGCAGATGATGATCATATCAAACATCCACAAGCCGCAAGCGGTCTGCTAAACGTAACGGCCATCCGGGTATTGAGCGATCAGAAGATCGACGAGCTAGCCCGCTCACACTCCTGTGAATCCAACCAGTAACACTTACCGTACAGTCCGGTCTGTTCGTCTGATATGTCGCATATCAAGTCTAGGGGTGGTAAACGTCAGACCCCAATAACCGATAAGTCGTGCTGATGTGAGGCTCATAACGGGTCGAGAAACTACTGGTAACACTTACCAGCAAATCTCTGATTAGCCCTGGCCAGGGACTTCCCTGTTACGGCCAATCGAGCACAGCGCAACATCAACCCCCAATACCGGGAGAGACGAAACCCCTCCTATCGCTCATTGCCTCCATGTGACTCGGGACTGTACCCAAAGACCACCGTTTTGCACACCCTCATGGACGTGGTAAGGTAGAGATCAAAGCACAGTGGGAATCACATAAGACTCTATGACGATCTCGGGTCTACAGACTAACCTGCACATGTGTCACCTGAGAACTGCCATCTGACGTGAGGTATAATACCATCTGGGAGTTCTCGGCGAGTCCGTCCAATGTACCCAGTCTCCACTGAGCACCCGTATACCATCTCTGATGTCAAACACCAATGGATATGGGATCATCCATCACCCATCTCATGGGTCGAGAAGCGTATACGCTAGTCTACACTGGTATATCGATGCCCCGTCTCGATACACCCACGACTAGGGACCTTGAAGGATGTACTTATGGACTACCATGTTTCCACTAGTATGATCTGCATCATAGTCCAGGTAGTCAAGTACACATCCTAAGGGCTTTACCAACATGTAACTATAAGACAGATTAAAGAGACTAGTATACATGTTAAGATAAAGAGTAACCAGATAGCATACTATCATATCGAGCAAGAAAGTCATCTCTATATATGTCCAAGCATCCAATATAATATACATCATCTGTACAATACTGGCCTCTAGGGCATACATACAACTAACAACATCAACAATCAACTCGCAGTTTAAAACTCATTACTTATAATATAAAACATGATTTAATCCATCGAAACCCTAAAAATCGATCAAACATTCCGATTTTGTAAAACCCGAAAACGCCAATTTACCGTTTTACTTTAAAGCTTACTGTTTAAACGAAACTAATGGTCATGATACTCATTAATTAGCATAACTAGATTATACAAACCACTACTATATTTTTATTACACAAATTTGTATTAATTTGAAATTTCTAGTTTGCAACCTTTAGAAATTTTCAACATCTTACAAGCAAAATGTCACAATATCACATTTAAACTGGATTTTGCATGAACTAATACAATAAACTACAATTCATTGATGATAATGATATAATGAAACCATAAATTATATTTTAAATTTCATTTATTTAAGAATTTCCAAAAACTAGTTAGCAAAAATGGCATTTTTATTAGTATTTTTTAATTATCAAAAGAAACTAGTGACCAAACTAAGTTTTTCATTCCATAAACATGTCAATATTCTCATTAAAACAACAATCTAATGTTACAAACATTAATCGGAATTTATCTCACCAATATATATAATATATAGAAATCTAGTTTGCAAAATTGTTTAAATTAAACAATTTTGGATCAACAATTTACAATATATCAACCATGCATGATTTTCCATTTCTAAAAGTGTCAAACTAGTTATTATAACCCTAATTAATTAATAGAACCATAATTTGATTTTACAAACCCTAACTTGAATTTCAAAAATTGTAAATTGAATTAATTTCTTAAATCTAAACATGCTTAAATGAAACATCTACTAACAATAAATCAAAAGAATAAGATTTATACCTTCACACAAGAATTCCAAACATGAAAATAAGCCTCCAAAATGAATGCTTTCCATCTCCAAAATCCATGTAAAGAAGAGCAAAGAATAGAGGGTAGGAATAAATTAGGATTTTGTGGATTTTTATTTGGATTTTTGTAGGATTTTTGATGATTTTTTGAGGTAAATTAAATTTTGAAGATGGGGGGCTGCCATGGGGGGTTGATGCCGGACACACCATGGAGGAGGGAGAGGAGAGTGAGAAAAGTGAAGAAAAGTGTAGAAACTTCACCCAAAATATCAACTCTTTATGTCTTTTCATGATTTTATTTAATTTCATTCATTTCTATTCTAAATAAACTAAAGAAATTTCTAGAATCATGGAAAAATTTGCAAATAAATTTTGCATGATACACACTAGATTCTAATATGCAATGATTCATTTTTGCAAATTAAACCCCTTCAAATTTGTAATTTACAATAATTTAGTGTGTAAATAAAGCTTATGTTAATATTTAAAATAATTAATTTAGGAAAAATATTTAATTAAACTAAAAATTTATAAGTGGCTAAATAAACACTATTTACTAGTAATTACATAATTAAAATAGGTATTTTTAAATTTATAGTGAAAAATAATTACGGTTTAGTTTTACGAAAAATATGTTTTACTTTACCGAAAATAATAAAATTCACTTAAACGATTTTATTTATTTAATTATTTTTAAAACGTTACAGTCAGCTTTCCAAAAATTCTCTGTAAGTTTTTTTCCCTCTCTTCTGCCCTCTGTAGTTTACTGAAATTTTTTTCTGCAGGGTTTTTTGCTCAAAACTTCTTCTCCCTCTCCAATAAATCAATTTTGTGCAGGATTCTTTGCGCCGCAAATAAAAAGAAAAAAAAATTTGGCAAGTGTTTTAGATTTTGTGTGTTTACTGCTTTGCATTTTTAAAACGGACTTTTAAGGGGTTATAACACCAATCCAGATTGGGTGGGGATTTCATTACCCTTCCTAAGACCCCAAAAAACACAAAAGACATATGCATCAACCCTCGAGTTAATTAAAAAATATCTAAACTCAGCCAATTAAGGGCTGTCGCGCTCATTAGGAAAGAGGAAGGTTGTGGGCAATCGGTCGTTTATCTAAACCTGACTTTGTGGTGCCTAGGTTAGACAAGTGAGAAAGGTAATTTTAAAAGGCCCGTCTCACGGTGATTCGTGAGCGGATCCCTCCTTTCTTTACTTGTGCTTACCTGGTCACAATTGACGGTGAAGAGGCGATTTGAGGGATATCTCACAACTTGCCCTTTGGACCAATTAGGAGCAGTCTAGTTAACTTAGGAGACCCTAGCTCTAGGCTTGATTGTGCATGTTTAAATTGTGATTGCTTGAAAGTGTGTCGTAGTTCCGTATAAAATCTTTTGCAAAAACTCTTTATATATATATACATACATATATATACATACATATATATATATATATATACATACATATATATATATATATATATATATACATACATATATATACATACATATAAACCACAAAACAAAATTTTTACAAAAACTTGCCATTTTGTCGCTAGAAATCCATTGCACCCAACTTTCACCCACATTTTCTTCATTGACGTTTTCTTACCCTCACCTTCTACATTTGACTACACTATACCTCATTTAGTGTATGTCCGGTTGGACTAGGGACACTAGCGCCCATTTAGTCCGTGTCTCGTTAGTCCCTACTGACGACGTGTTCGACTCCGAAGTCGAAATTCCCTCCACTTCTTTACCTTCATCTTCAAATTCATCATCTTCTAAGGAGATGTCGGGATTCAATCCTAACAACTCCTTACCTACTTCGGAACTGATTCCACCTCAACTGGGTGCAAATAACCCACAACACTCTCCTGTTGAAGCGCCCCAACGAATCACGCTCCAGGATCTTTTCTATCCAACCTGCACCGCACTTCTTACTTATCTTTCACTTCCGCCGGCTAATGGGGATAACTTCGAAATTAAGCCCCACTTCATCAATATGTTGCCCAAATTTCACGGGCTGGAATCTGAAGATGCCTATATCTTCATTAACAAATTCCAGAATGTTTGTGCAATGATGAAGACCACCCAACTTTCCGATGATGCTATAAGGCTACGAGTCATTCCCTTCACTTTATGTGACCTAGCTGAAAAGTGGCTATATAGTACAACATCACACTCCATAAAAAGTTGGGAAGAGTTTGTTATGGCTTTTCTTAAAAAGTTTTACCCACATCACAAGACCGCGAGAATTCGCAATGAAATTAACCAATTTTCCCAGCTTCCTTACGAACCTTTTTGGAAGTGTTTCGAACGATTTAAGGACCTTCTTGTTCAGTGCCCTCACCACAGTATCGAGAGATGACAACTTTGCCAAACTTTATACGAAGGACCGAACCCAACAACTAAGCAGTTGCTGGAAACCATCTGTTAAGGTCACTTTCTTACAAAATCTGACGAGGAAGCCTGGCAATTTCTCGACGATCTTGCTAAACAAACGCTTCAGTAGGAAAGCACTAGACAGACCGCTTCGTCCACTTCATCTAATTCATCCGGTCCGTCTAGGGCAGGTGTTCATCAATTTGACATGTCAATTGCAATGAAAGCCGAAATGGCTGCGATTACACGTAAACTAGAAGCAATTGAGAGCAAATTCTCATCGCCTTCTCCTGCCCCCGCTTTACCCCCTCACACTATATGCGCTTGTTGTTCGGATCCATCCCATTTGACCGAAGAGTGTCCTTACAACCCACCTGCTCAAGGACAGGATCAAGTCAATGCTGCCTTTCAGCAAAGACAAAGAAATGATTCATACTCTTCTACATACAATCCTGGTTGGAGGAACCACCCTAATTTTGCTTGGAATCAAAATCAACAACAATTCCAAGACAATAACAATTTCCAGAGGCCTTCTCAACAACAACAAGCTCCTCAACAAACTCAATATCAGCAACCTTTCCAACCCCAACCTTACCAAAATCAAATGAACAATTTTGCACCAAACAACTCTTTTCCTCAAAATAATTTTGTTCAGCCAAATAACGATAAGGTTTCCTCGCTAAAACGAAGTATGGATGCGTTTTTAAAACAATCTACGCAATCCTCAGCCAACATCCAGTCCTCCATTCAGTCTTTGGTGCAACACACTGCATCACATGAGTAAAGCGTCAAAACTATTGAAGCCCAAATTGCACAACTGAATGCTGCTCTAAGCGAGCGAGAGAAGGGGAAGCTTCTATCTCAACCATTGCCAAATCCTGGTCACACACAAAATGCACATGTTGCTTATGAACAACAAAATCATAATATGAATGCCGTGGCTACATTGAGATCTGGAAATGTATTGCACAACAACGTTGGCACTAATAATGACACCCCGGCCGCCGCTTCTTCTTCATCTTCTTCAGAGCATGTTCTTCATTCTTCACAAGGCTCTACTTCTTCTACTGCTCCGAATGGACCCACATCTAACTCCACGAAAACACCAACACGGGGATCCGTTCCAACTCTGCAATCTACTCCACAAACATTGGACTCAACAAATTTTCAAAAGGTTCCATTTCCAAACAGGTTGAGATCCAATAAACAAACTCCACAAATGGAGAAGATTGTGGAGTTATTTAAACATGTTAGCATTAACATATCTCTCTTGGATGCAATCCAACAAGTACCTTCTTATGCTAAAATCTTGAAGGACTTATGCACCAAGAAGAGGAAATCACAGGTACCTAAGAAAGTTTTTTTGGCTAGTGCAGTAAGTGATGCTCTTACCCAACCTTTACCTCAAAAACGCAAGGACCCTAGCTGTCCTACAATTTCAATAACTATTGGGGATAAGAACATCAACTGCGCACTTTTAGATCTTGGTGCAAGTGTTAACCTTCTTTCTTATTCAGTATATGAACAATTAGGTGTTGGAGAGCTGAAACCCACACATTGTAGTCTCTAAATGGCCGACCGATCTATCACCCATCCTAGGGGTGAGTTAGAGGATATGTTGATTAAAGTAGGGGACTTCATTTTCCCCGTTGATTTCATTGTTATGGACACACAGCCTGTAGCTAACCCCCGAAGTCAAATTCCGGTGATACTCGGTCGACCATTCCTTGCAATTTCTAATGCGGTGATCAATTGTCGAAATAGTTCGATGAACCTATCTTTTGGAAACATGACAATTGAGCTCAACATTTTTAAGTTGGGGAATCAGCCCTCCGAACCTAATGCTAATATATTTGATGTTTGCTCGATCCAAGAGATCACTCAGGAGGACTGTGAGCTCGAAAAATTTCTGTTCGATCACAGCAATTTTGACGCCACTAGTGCGTTCCTCCTCGATTCTGATACTGCTTTCACACCTAATAATGATTACGAGTGTTTCACTTTCTCGAACGATTTTGAAGAATCACCACCCGAGTTTGAATCCTTTGAATTTTCGGATGAGTTAACTGAACCATCCGACTCGGTTGCTTACACTCGCTTTGAACCTCTATTGGAATCCTTCGAGTTTGAGACAGTTTCACCAATTTTACCTTTAATTGTTTCGCCTCCAAAACTCGAACTCAAGCTATTGCCGTCTCACCTTAAATACGCTTACTTAGGTGAGAATGAGACCCTTCCTGTTATCATCTCGGCTTCTCTAACCCCCGAGCAAGAGAAAGCCATTTTAACAGTCTTTCAAAACAATCGGCAAGCTTTTGGCTGGACTATGGCGGACATCAAGGGGATTAGTCCCCTAATAGTTGAACATCATATTCATATGATGGATGATGCCAAGCCAGCAAGGGATCCACAGAGACGACTAAACCCTATAATGAAGGAGGCTGTCAAAAAAGAGATTTTAAAATGTCTTCATTGTGGTATAATTTACCCTATCTCTGATAGCCAGTGGGTTAGCCCCATTCACGTTGTCCTAAAGAAATCGGGCATAACGGTCATAACTAATGAGGCAAATGAGATAATACCTACTCACACCCAAACTGGGTGGCGAGTTTGCATCGATTATAGAAAACTTAATGCCGCGACACGGAAAGACCACTTTCCATAACCTTTTATTGACCAAATGCTAGAACGATTGTCTGGGCACGAGTACTATTGCTTTTTGGATGGCTACTCCGGCTATAATCAAGTTCTCATCACCGAAAAGGACCAAGACAAGACCACATTCACTTGTCCTTTCGGTACATTCGCTTACCGTCGCATGCCTTTTGGGTTATGCAATGCACCCGCTACTTTCCAGCGGTGTATGATGGGCATTTTTTCAGACATGGTGGAAAAATTGTTGGAGATTTTTATGAATGATTTCTCCATTTTTGGCGACTCCTTTGATGAGTGTTTGCTACATTTAGACGCAGTTCTTACCCGGTGTAGGGATAAGAATCTTACTTTAAATTGAGAAAAGTGGCACTTTATGGTACGGGAAGGTATTGTCTTAGGACATATCATCTCGCAAAATGGCATTGAGGTAGATAAAGCTAAGATTGAAGTCATTTCCAATCTTCCTCCTCCCAAATGCGTCTGAGACATTCGAGCCTTGCTTGGCCATGCCGGTTTCTATAGACGGTTCATCAAGGATTTTAGAAAGATAGCTAGACCCTTGACTTTTTTGTTCGCCAAGGACACCACGTTTGATTTCGACTCAAGCTGTATGAAAGCGTTCGAGTCATTGAAGAACTCACTTATTTCAGCTCCCATTCTTTCATCTCCTGACTGGAGGCATCTATTTGAGATTATGTGCATGCATCTGATTTTGCCATTGGTGTTGTTCTTGGACAGCACATCAATAAAATGCCGCATGTAATTTATTACGCTAGCCGAACCTTGAACGATGCCCAATTAAATTACACAACAACTGAGAAGGAATTCTTAGCTGTTGTGTTTGCATTAGAAAAGTTCAGGCCCTATTTAATCGGCTCTCCAGTCATCGTTTACACAGACCACTCAGCTCTTCGCCATCTTTTCGTGAAGAAGGACGCTAAATCTCGGCTGATACGTTGGATCCTCTTACTACAAGAGTTTGACCTTGTCATCAGAGACAAGAGAGGATGCGAAAACGTAGTCGCCGACCACCTTTCACGCCTTCCTTCTTCACCTACGCTTCAAATTCCTATTAAAGATGTTTTTCCAGATGAGCATCTCTTAACTGTGTCATGCGAACCTTGGTTCGCAGATATCGTAAATTATTTGGCCACCAAACTTATACCAAATGAATGGTCAAATCAGGACAGACTCAGATTTCTATCCCAGGTAAAATATTTTTACTGGGATGAACCATATCTATTCAAATACTGTCCCGACCAAATTATTCGTAGGTGTGTCCCCGACAATGAGTTTAAGAGTGTGCTGTCATTTTTCCACGATCAAGCGTGTGGCGGGCATTTTGGCCCTAAAAGGACAGCAGAAAAATCTTGCAGTGTGGCTTCTACTGGCCACAACTTTTTAAAGACGCACATGATTACTGCAAGACATGCTCCCGGTGCCAACACTTGGGCCGGATATCTAGGAGAAATGAAATGCCGCTCCAACCAATATTGGTTGTTGAAATTTTTGATGTTTGGGGGATAGACTTTATGGGACCGTTTCCCAACTCTTTTGGGAACGTGTATATTCTTCTCGCTGTTGATTATGTTTCTAAATGGGTCGAGACTGTGCCCAGCCGAATTAATGGCAACATGGTTGTCGTTAGATTTCTCAAAGAAAACATTTTTTCTCGTTTTGGACACCCCCGCGCAATTATCAGCGATAATGGATCTCACTTTTGTAATAGGACTTTCGAGTCCTTAATGCGGAAATACTCCATTACTCACAAGCTGTCAACGCCCTATCATCCCCGAACATGTGGGCAAGCCGAGATTCAAATCGACAAATTAAATAGATATTGGGCAAAACGGTTTCCAAAAACCGTAAAGATTGGTCGTCAAAACTTATTGATGCCCTTTAGGCATTCCGAACTGCCTATAAGACCGATCTTGGCATGTCTCCATATAGGCTTGTTTATGGAAAGGCTTGCCACCTTCCAGTTGAAATAGAGCATAGAGCATTTTAGACAATAAAAGAGTTGAATCTATTTCTAGGAGATGCGAGCAACAATAGAAAGCAGCAGTTGAACGAATTAAATGGGCTTCGGGATGAAGCTTACGAGAATGCAATAATCGTCAAAAACCGAACGAAGATAAACACCTTATGCACAAAACTTTCAAACCTGGTCAACAGGTTTTACTTTACGACACTCGGTTACATTTCCATCCCGGCAAGCTCAGATCTCGATGGAAAGGGTCATTTTTGGTACGCACCGTATATCCGCACGGTGCGGTCGATCTAGAAAATCCGAAGGACGGTTCACTATTTAAAGTGAACGGATATAGACTTAAAACGTTCCTCACTGCGGACCCTTCGGAGAAGCTCCTGTTTTTGCAGGAGCCGATCTACATTGACTGATCTTCTTCCATCTACCCCTAAATTTCGATTATTTAGCTAAAATACTGTTTCAAACAAGTTTGGGGGTATGTATCACTTGTAATCATATAAAAACAAAATAAATATAAAAATTTTTGAAAATATTTTTTTTGGGTATTTTTGTAAATTTCCAGTTTTAAAAAAAAAAATTTATTTACAAATAATTTCCTCTTTTTAAGAGGGGCTTTTTGCAAATAACCAAACCACCATCCCCTATAAATACAACCCGACCCCTCACAGCATTTTACAAACCCTAAAATTTTCCTCTCTGCAAACCCTAGCCGCCGTAGCTGAAAGATCAGGGATATCTTTCAAATCCGCTGCGCAACTGCCGCCGACGCTGCCTCCTGCTACTGATCCGCCGCGCCTCTTCCTCTTCTCCCTCTGATTTTTTCAGTGGAGGTTTGCATCATCTCTCCCTCTCTGTTAATTTTTTTTAATAAATATGTGAACTCTCTGAATGGCACCAACCATGTAATTCGAACGGGATTTTCCCCAAATGTTTGCACACACAATCTTTGGGAGTTATTTTGGTGATGAGATCGCACGGCGATGGTGGAAATTTTTAATTTTCAATCATCCCAATGCCTACGCTCTTCTAGATCTAGTCACTCGTTTTTACGAGTGCATGGAGGAAGGTTGCCTATCACAATACGGTTTTATTAAATTACTTTGGGGCGATAGGGAAATAATCATTGATAGGGACTTCATCCATGAAGTCACTTTAATTCCTACATTACCTATTCATGACCAACCCCTTCAATTTGAAGACTACTTACCCATAATGGGTAATGACTGTTCGAGGGAACCTAGAAAGGGCATACAGGCTAGAACCCTCTTCGCCAATGTATTAACCGTGTGCCGTTGGGCACAAAATAACATTTTTGGTAGTTCACACAATACTACCTTTTTTACACCATCTCTTCATATCGTGCACACCTTATTGACTAGGAATCCTAGATATGACATGTGCACAGTGTTGCTTAATTCAATTGGTGCTGGCAAAAGGGCTGCAAATTGCCCATGCCCTATGTTAGTGACACAACTGTGTCGCTATTTCCTCACTGTGGAGGAATTTGAGTTTTACATGTATGGAGGTATCCCCATCAGGCCTCTTATTGAAGGCGTATCCACGTCCTATACCCACCTAAATGATGTATGGTCGCGAACTGAACCGGCCGAGCATGTACCCGCCAGAACACCCAGCTCCAGCTCGACCGTGAGCGAGAAAGAGCTTACCCCCGCAGAACATGCACGTCTGCTTAGAAGAGCCACTAGGGGGATTGATAGGTTGGTGGGGACGGTGACCAACTTGGATCACCGGGTGACAGAGATTGAACATGGCGTATCTACGCTGCTGGCGAGAGAGGAACGTTCCCGTTCACGTTCAAGGGGACGGTGAGGACATGAGCAGTGAGGGCACTGCTTTTGGTAAGTTTGGGGGAGGAGGTGGTTTGTAAATAGTTATCATTGCATTGCATATTTTAATTTTTGTACATATTTTTTCTTTTCTTTCTTTGCATGTTTAATTCTGCATTGCATCTTTAAAAAAAAAATTAAAAGAAAAATGAAAATAAAAAAAACATATAAAAGAAAAATCAAATAAAAAATTGAAAAACTAAAAAGAGAAAAAAAAATTTCAAGTTGGCCATATTTGACTTAAGTTTGACAAGTTGGTTAACTAGCTAGGAAAAACTAGATCCTAAACTTAGTAAATTAAAAACCCTAAAAATAACCTTTCTTAAAAGTTTATCGGTAGAAAATATATGTCCTTATAATTTATTTAGAAATAGGTAAATTTTAAGTTCAATTCTTGGGCTAAGTCAAAATAAGGGAAGAGTATTGAAATTTTTATTGAAGTGTAAGTCTCAAAAATAATTCCGAACCTTTAGTCTAAATTCTGAAAATATATAGCCTACAACTCGCACATACACGCATCTTGAAACTTGAGATAGTAGAGGATACCTTGAAATGCTCTTGTCAAAAATCCTTAGTATGAGAAAAAATTAAATAAAAGTATAAGTGTGAATAAAAAGATAAAAAAATTGAACACTGGTTTTGTAATTACTTAAGGCTGCGTAAAATGAAAAAATATATACCGAGGGTGCTTTATGTAAGTGCACGGCGGCGCCCCGGCCGTCAATCCGACGCCGGAATGCGGAAGCGATGCTTTTCTTTTAAACTTTATAACCGGCACCACCGCGCACTATAAACCTGGATCGGGCCATTAAACTAGTCCTAGCTAACAAGAGAAAGGGTAGAGAGATATACCGAGCGATCCGTGTCCTTCGGTCTTCTCGTCGTCGTCCCGATCTCCCCGCGGAATCTCCGGTCTCCACCACGTCGCCGGCTTCTTTTACGGGCTCCCGTCTCTGGACCGAGGCAACTCGGACACGAAGTTGGCGAGCCGACGTGCCCAAGATTTGCTGTAGAAAACGTGTAGTGCTCTATGTCTCATTTGGGATTTGAGGAAGTTGCCTTTGGTGGAGGAAATGAACTAAGACTTTTTGGAGATGAAACTTTGGGATTTTTGTGAAGCCAAAAGACCAAAAATCCCTCTTGCAAAATTTGGACAGCCCCATGAGAGGAATGGCCGGTCAAGCTTATGAATGAATGAGAGGAATGAAAGTCCAAGGAGGGGTGTGGAAGCTATCATCCACCAAAGAGAGAGAAAAGAGATGATGAGAAGAAATCATTACCAATCAAAACCAACACTCCAACAACCAAATCATCAACAACCATGATTACTCCAAAACCAACACTCCAACAACCTAATCATCAACAACCATTATGAAAAGAAGAAGAAGTCAAATGAAGTCAAATGGTGGAGGAATTATCATGATACAACAATATGCAAAGATAACCCTCCAAAATGCTTATTTGCACAAATGCAAATAAGCCCTCCTCCACCAATCTTCAGCCAATGAAAGATACAAAGAAATATGGCCGAAACGGAAAACAAACTGGCAACCCCCAAAAACTGATCCCGTAATAAATTACAGGAAAACCCCGCTACTGTATATACATACCCGCATTTGTATTCCAACCGAAATACAAATGCAATGAGACAAAATCTACACAGTACTATACTAGGATCCGGCTTAAACCAAAGCCAGCTAGTATTAACCGTCTGATCCTGATCCATGCAATGCCGCACGTATCTGATCGAACCCTGCCATATCTCCATACGGCCTCTACAGCGTTTCGCCCGAAACTTGAGCAACTGAATGTGGGGGACTCCAAAGACTCGTCAATACTATGGCTGTGGATTTAACCACTAGCACGTTAGAGGTATTAGCCATACGTGACGGGCTACCAGCTATTGACCAAAAGGGACGTTGATGAGCGAACTCATCCTGACACCCCACTGAGCCTGTCAGTGACAATATCCATATAGTCCGGTCAGTTCGTCTATGAGCATCGCATGGCGGGCCTAGGGGTTGGTAAAAGTCAGACCCCCAAAAGCGGTACAAGTCGTGTCGGAGTGTAGCCCAGAACACCCTGAGATACTACTGGAATACCTACCAGTAAATCTCCTGCCTTGGCCAAGGACTTCGTGTAATGGCTCTCCTAGACATAGCGCGACCTCATCCCCAATACCGGGAGAGATGAACCCCTGCAGATCTGCTCATTGCCTCCATGTGGCTCGGGACTGTACCCAACTAAAACCTGTTTGCACGTCTCCTTTGAGCGTGGTAGGGTAGTAATCAAAGTACAGTGGGAACTCACACGAGATAAATGACGATCCTCAGGTCGATGAACTAACCTGTACACATGTCACCAGGGAACTTCTATCTGACGTCAGGTATAAGACCAACTAGCATGTTCCCGGTGAGTCCTGTCCGGTGTACTCATAACCCAATGAGCACCTGTATACATCTTAGGTGAACCAACTGACACCAGTGGCTTGTAATACCGGCCACCGCCCCTCGTCGGGGTCTCGACTGTATACACTAGTCTACTCTGGAGTATCGATGCCCTGTCTCGAAACTCCCACGACTAGGGTCCATTTAAGGATGTGCTTTTAGACTACCAGCTCCCACGTATATGATCGCCCTCATACTGGCAGTCAAGCAAGAATCCTAGGGGCTCTATCAACGTGCAATAGTGACCTGTCAGGTCACCTAAAGCAGTACACGATGATAAAGATAAACCAGATAGCATACTATCATCTTGAGTAAGACTGTCCTACCGGGATAGGTCCTCCCTCAATCATTGCAATCACGTGCCTGTGATCCAATAATTGACTCTGAGGGCACTATCTCCAACAATCTCCCACTTGCACTCAAGGCTAATTATTGCGATGTCGCATACTCACAGCCCGTGTGATACCGAACACCCAACTCCTCTACTAGTCAGTGTCACAAAGCTTGTTTGCGAAACTATTGCGTTCGAGGAATAGCCTCAGTGAGTGGATCCGCCTTGATGTTTCTTTCTATGTCTCTCTATATCTCATGTTCGCGGAGAAACCCATCTCCCGAAATGAGCAATATCTGTCTTAGAATGTGTCTGGATGTCTGATGCGACCTAGCTCATAAATGAACTCCAAATCCAAACTTCTTAGACTGTATCATCAACTGAACTTAATCAGTATCCTACGCCATGCCTCCCTCAGTATTGCCTTGGACCACCTGTCCAAAATACTGCCCCTCGTCAGAAGGAAAACTATAACTCTGACAACCTCCTTGTCGTCCAGGTCACCTTGGAAGCCTAGAATGATAACTGTCTCCCGAATAGGCTGTCGTTATCATATCCCTAGAACATCCACTTATGTTCTAAAACTGCTTCCGACCGTCTCTTCAGGATTGGATCAATATCAACTTATTGCATCTACTGAAAAAACAACATCTGGTCTGGTACTTGACATCTCATGATTGACTCAATTGCCTAAGCAAGTGATCTGCGAATCATGCACATCCCTCTCCCCTTTAGTCTGTAAGACACCTTTAGAGAGGGTGACTCCATCACCTGCAGGTTCACTACCGTGCCAGGAGTCGTCCATTCTAAATACTCTTAGAATGCTGTCTAAGTACCTTGATTGGGAAACCACCCAAATCTAGATCTAAAACCATAGATCTAGTAACCAGTATGTCTGATATAATGTCCAAGTCCCATGTGGAGAAACCACTGTGTGACGACCAAAGTATAACCGATCGTAGTATAGGAATATCACTTCCTACTTTGTGTATGTCATCCAAATACCATGACATCACACCCTACTACCTTCTCAACAGATCCATCCCCTATTATGATGAAGTCAAACCTATGACTGTCACGTCAGAAATAGATGATCTATCTCCGCTACATCTGCTTTAGTCTATAAATAGACATAAGCCACATGTCCACCAATGCTTCCGCTGCTCCCACTGACTACGACAACCCTCTGGCAGAGTCATATACACGTTCACTTCTAAAGCTAGTTTAGAACGACGCTATACTCATCCTCCCGCCGGGTCTCACAGTCTGGAACAACAGCAATGGCAAGTCTGGATAAACAAGAACCTCCCTGCCACCGCCCTTGAGGCTACCGGAGTACCTCTCGGGTGCCTGAGGTTACCCACCAAATCTGCGGAGTGGCCAATGGAATGTCAAACCAGATTGAATCTTTAGGTTCCTTATCAAATCTTCAGTAATCGTTTGCGGTTCTGGAATCACTTCCAGTTCTACCATACTCCCACTACTGTTTTCTGAAAAAATCCATTTTTAATAAAATTGTGGCGAGTCTAGAACAATATCATTATTGATCTTCCAGATGGTAGAAAGTCAACCTTCGTCATAGCCTGGGTCAACCCACAAACAGCCATTACAGAAATGTGCCTTGAGTTATCCAGAGTCTGGTTTTAAGCATAAGCCGGACAACTCCCCGTACCTTAAAATCGTTAAGATATGAACTGTTCTATATCTAATATAGAACCAGAGGCACTGATTTAATTGAACCAGGTTCAAATCATGCAGCTGTCTCCAGTGCATGTCAACTAAATGGAAGGAGGCCGATCAGCGTTACTCAACTTAGGAGCACTTCCAATTATGAGTAACCTGAAAGAGAAGCAAGTTCTCTTAACCATTACTATCAACTGAATACTATACACAAGTATCTACATCCTCGATCAACTTGAAGAATCCCGATACTTGCAACACCTGGTTCTCTACTTTATCCATATACCTATAACTTCTCAAAACTTGGACCCTGTGTTTCTACGAAACACCTGTCTAAAAACCAGAGAAGTCATAAGTAAACCGAATATAGTACGAGGACCATTCCCTCTGTCCTCATGGACGCTGGTCAACATACAATACTCTGTATAAGTCCCTTGAGTTTAATAACTCATTCCCTGTGTGTCGTATGTTGAAAACTGTACTATGGTTATGAAGAATTACACCGTGTTTCATGCTCCTTACCTAACCATCCACTGATATAGGTAAATGTCATCGACATAATTTCAAAAAAGTATATCTCACTCTATAAAAATAGACGTACAGATATATTAATTTGAAATTGGTGCATGACAGCGGATATTCAAAACCAAATATTTACCGACCGGCAAACAGCCCAGGTGATTTCCTCAAATATCACCAATTACAACGAATTCCGATATAATGAGGACAATCACCTAATTCCCAATAACTTACTTCCACTCATCATCTGTAAAACCATACAGATGTAAGAATCATACCTGGTAAATACATACCCTGGAGTAAGTATCTAATCGGGAAATCAGTTTTCCTTTAACAGTACACAGTGAAACTGAAACATTGAAATATTTCGTAGGGGTATCCTGGTATTCCTAGCAATGCCTCTTCCATTATCCAGATTCACGACTGTAACCGTATAATTCTTTGCCACCTCTCCAAATCCCTTTATATGTCTTTAGTCATTACCTTCTGCACACCCCTTTAGACCAAATGGTTTTCTCCCTTCCCTACCTTTCGGCACCAGCCTATGGTTTGGAAGAAGACTATCCAATAAGTATAATGGGTGTACTGTCCTAATCTTAGGAGCACTCGCAATGCGAGAGAAGGTGAAGATAAAAGACAACCGAATAAACCTTATTCCTATTTCTCCTGAACCGGAATCCATCCTCGAACTGGAACAAGTTCCTTTCGAGTTCGTATATAACCATACGATGGAGTATCCAATAAACTGTGGATCTTCGTAGTGATACAGAGTGTCCTGGAGAAATACAAAGGTGATTTAGGATTGGCGAAGAAATACTTGGTTTGGTCGTGAATAGCAGTCACAATTTACTTTGCCCTCTTACTAGTCGTGAATAGCAGTCGCAATTTACTTTGCCCTCTTACTAATCCCTTGATATGTCTTTACTTAATACCTTCTGTACACCATCGTTATGCTAATTGGTTTTCTTCATTCCCTACCGGTCGGCACCTGCATATGGTTTGGAAGAAGACTATCCAATTTGCGTAATAGGTGTACTATCTCCTAAACCAAGGAGTACTCGCAACCTGAGAGAAGGTAAAAGGAAAAGACAACTGAATAGTCCTATTCGTTTTCTCCAGAACCGGAAACCATCCTCGAATAAATTCCTTCGAGTTCGTATATAACCATACGATAGTTTTATCCAATGGAAGTGGACGTTCGTAGTAATACGGGGTGTCCTGGAGAAAAGGGTAAAAGTAGGAGTGGCAATGAGGTTTGCAACTCTGACAATCCAAAAGCCAGTGTTTAAGAAGGTTCGGTTAATTTTGGTCACTGAGTCATAGTCTTAGGGTCGGGTCAATGGTCGCTGCCAAAGAGAGAGAGAAAAGAAACACTCAGCGTGCACTCTACCCTAGATCAGAATGGTTACCAATTTATCTAATCTGGAAACCTCCCACTGTAACCTCAAATTCTCCTCCAAACCTGAAAGAAGAATTAGTCGGGGTCACCCGAGGAGTAAACAAACTCATCAGTGGGAATCGGGATCCAACTATCATCGCATGATAATGTGACGGAATCCGCTCACGTCATCATACTCCAGAAGGTATGCGTATATCTGGCAAGTTTCAGTTTCTTTAGAAACTCCCGATGTGATTTCTGCCCCATGCTCTTATGACCTTGACTTTGGCCAACATATCATAAGTCACATGTCAAGTTCTACCCATCATTCTCCAGGTTAATTTGAGCCCATCCGTACATCCCCTTGACTTTGGCCAAAATAGTAGTACGACTGCCCCAAACCAACGCATCTATCTATGCTGCATATGAATACCTAATAGCTACCAATCACTGTGCCTTGACTTTGGCCAACATACACAGCTTGAATACTATTGACTACCCATATGAAACGATGGAGGGCTACGAATGGTTTCTGGCGAAAACCTTTAACGTAAAGAACTTGATATCGTTGAAGGAACTGGATAGCTTTTATGAAAATATAGTGACGAAAACCTTTGCTAAAGAGGTCACTCCCGGTGAAGGGATCTCGGCTCTTTCCCCGTAGAATGAGGTGCAGGATATTCCAACTGAATACCACGATGCAAAGCAAAAGTAATTGGCTATAGTGAAGGTATTGCCCTGACACAAACTTTTTGTCCAAGGGGTCACTCCCGGTGAAGGGATCTCGGCCCTTGCCTCATCGACTGAGGAGCAGGATATTCCAACTGAATACCACGATGCAAAACAAAAGAGAACATCCTTGCAATAACTGCTTTTTGAAAAGTGTTCCAACAACATCAGAATAGGTTTGTTTTTAACTTGAATTGATCCGAATCAACGCAGTCCCATCAATTGATCACACCAATAAAGAACGAAAATAATGATGTACGTATATGCCATCCGCATTCGCCACTGGGTCCCGTCATTACCCGTTAGGTTACTTAACTAACGACAGAGCGGGGACTGGACTAGCGCGGATGCAAAACATATACAACATCTACTAGTATATATATCAATATATAATATTTCACTCAAGGCGTGATAAAATGCAACATCACATAAGTGTACAACATCACAAAACAATACAGATATCTGGGATCCCCGGGTTTCACCGATCCGCTACTGAAACCCGACGTTCCCCTGGTCGTGTGGATAGCCTGTGCAATGAAATCCTAGACCCCTACGGGCGCGGAAAGTTACCCGCCAAAACCTGAAGTGAGGCAGCCCTCTTCAGCAACGTGAATGGACCACCCAGCACTTCACGGAATCCGGTAACTTGGGCACCCCTCCTGGGTCAACTTGTACCCCCTACGAGTGCGGCGAATAGCCTGCCAATTCTAGAGTGAATCCCCCTCCGTCTCAATGCCATGAGATGCGGGCCCGTTGCCCTCTAGAACCCGGCTATCCGTGCACCCCTCCTTGGGGTAATCCTAGTACAGAAAGTAAAATATACATACAACGGGTACATCGACCTCAACCTGGTCGTGCCCCAAAAAATAATATACAAACGGGCAGTGACGGAAGTCCACATGTCGGACGCTCGCCCCGCAATATCAAATGTACATAATACAACACAAACTGTACTAGCATTGCATCCAGGCTATCCCCACGACCAATTCGCAACATCACAGCACAACACAGAACATCAACGAGAATGTCACGTTCGCAAATCCGTCTATCCGGGCTATAGCAGTTAGACAGGATTTACCGATCAAGGGACATTCACGGTCGCAGATATAATGTAAATACTGTAAACCAACATGTTTAAAATTTTCGATCGATCAAATTTACCCAAGTGGGCCCTAAGCACTACTGTAGCACTCACAGAAAATATGGGCCCAAAAATAATGTTCCGAAACCCCTATTTTCAAGTCAGAAGCTCTCTGTGAAAATTTGGTCCAATGAACAGTCAATCCTGCAGCGGAACCGCGGCTCAAGCATGGGTTTGGCTGCGGTTCCGCGGTGGTATGATGACGTCACACGACCAAAATTTTACAGACTGCTTAGAATTCCCTGCACATGTTTCTGCAACGTACTGAAAAATTTTTGGAGCTAAAAAAAAATTCGACAGAAACTGATGCACATGAAAACGCGATTTTTGGAATTTTGTTCGATCGGAAATGTAAACACATTAGACAAAGCTAGACTAGGTTAATGGCGAGGCTCTGATACCAATGTAAGTGCACGGCGGCGCCCTGGCCGTCAATCCGACGCCGGAATGCGGAAGCGATGCTTTTCTTTTAAACTTTATAACCGGCACCACGCGCACTATAAACCCGGATCGGGCCATTAAACTAGTCCTAGCTAACAAGAGAAAGGGTAGAGAGATATACCGAGCGATCCATGTCCATCGGTCTTCTCTTCGTCGTCCCGATCTCCCCGCGGAATCTCCGGTCTCCACCACGTCGCCGGAAGGGCACCACGTCGCAGGTTTCTTTTACGGGCTCCTGCCACTAGACCGAGGCAACTCGGGCACGAAGTTGGCGAGCCGACGTGTAACACCTTAGGATGTGTTTAGTGAATAATTATACTTAAATAATGGTTTTTAACAAAAAAGTTTACCAAACTGTGTTTTAAATATTTTTCCTAATTTAATAAATATTTTTCCAAAATTTTCCTAGGCTTGCACACACATGTGCATGTAAACTAGGGTTTTTAAATTAAGTTAATACCATGATTATTAACCATGGTGGGTTAATCATGGGATTAAGTCTTTTGGGGTTTAAATTAAGTTGATTAGTTAAGTAATAGTTACTTTAATTTGAATTGTTAGGGTGTTGACTTGTGTGAGAGAGAGAGGGGGCATCATGGCTCAAGCATGCTTGCATTAAATGAAGAGAGAGAGAGGGGGGTGACTTTTGTGTGATGATTTGTAGTGGCTCTCAACTCTTTTTGTTTTTCTCTCAAAACTCTCACACTCTCACATACACACACACACACACACTTACCTCTTCAAACCCCCAGCAGAACCCCCAACAGCAGCAAGCACACCAACGGCAACAGCAAGAAGCAGTGGCAGCAGCAGCAAAGATCAGCAGCAGCAGCAGTGAGCACCAACAGCAACAACAGCAACTGCAGCTTCTTCCCTTCACTTCGTCTTCTTTCTGCAGCTCCCTAGGGTTAAGTGTGAGGTATATTTCCTAACTTGCCTCCCTAGTTTGCTTGGTTAGAGTAGTTTTGCTTCGGTTAGTGGTTTTTGTTGCGTTTTAGTGCGATATGGGGTGTTTAGTGTGAACCTTATGCTAATGTGGTGAGAATTGGTTTCAGTAGGTTGTTAGTGGGTTGTTGAGGCCATATTAACCTAGTTTAACCCCAATTACACTAAAATACCACCAGTTTCCCTAATTGATGCAATTTATCGTATTTGTGCAAATTTGAGTTTTCTGGAACTGCTATTGACCCGGTGAGTTCAGAATGAAATTGAGAAGACTGCAGTATAGTGGTGATGTGCTGATACCCCAGGTGAAACCCGACCCCCTAATTGCTACAGTAGGCCGCCGATTTTCTCTTTCTGGCCGCAATTTGCGGCCAGATGGGTGGGGTTTTGGGTGTTGTTTGGTCCTATAGGTGTCTGCTAGTGTGTAGAGTGCTGTGATATATATATTTTTGTAAGTTTAGTTCTGTGTAAAAATCTGGGACCAAATACCTATTTTGCCGTTTTTCTATACCTTCGCGACACGCGTGATACGTGAGTAGGTTTGGGTTTCTGCGTATCGCGGCGCGTCGGGGTAGTTTCAGGCACGTGATCACACGTTTTAGCGTATCGCGCACACGCGCGATTGGTTTGCGGCACGGGTTTCTAGTTGGACCCCAATACCACGTGTTTGGTGAAATTGAGCTTATATGTGGTATATGTTATGTGATTTTAGGTTCGCAGGCGAGTGAGACGAACGCTGCGAAGAAGGGCAAGCAAGTGGTTGGATATACTTAGCGCGAGACTTCGGTGAGTAGATTTAACATCTACGGGGATATCGCCCGCATGGCGTTATGCGTCAGGGCTGATAGGACCTTATTACTATATGTTGCACTTACCTCATGTACTGTCATTGCATATTGCATTCCCTGCTGTATGTATGCTTAGAATTGATAGAACACCGCACCCTTATTGACAGTTCACGTTGCACAAGCACTATCTTGACATGACATTCATACTTGATGCATATATCACATCGGATCATTATGTTGTAGCTCATCTTTTATGTGACTTGACATGACATTCATACTTGATGCACATATCACATCACGATTACTTGCATATGGGATGGGATTACATGTGATTTCTGGATTTGGGAACCGTGGCCCTTTTCAAATATGTAATCATTTAAAAACTCGGTTCCCTTGATATGATATTTTGGGGCGCCACCCCGTGCTTTCTTTTCTCGGAGCTAGAGTGGATATATTGAGAGAGGGATGACCCGGACTGACGGATTCCCGATATATTGAGAGAGGGATGACCCGGACTGACGGATTCCCGATATATTGAGAGAGGGCTGACCCGGACTGACGGATGCCCGATATGTTGAGAGAGGGCTGACCCGGACTGACGGATGCCCGATAGAGGATGATTTACGAGTCGATGCTAGACATGAGTATTTATGTTATTTGGGTGCCGATGTTGGGCACTCGTGATTCTCAGGGATATAAAGGATATGAGGGCCGATGGAGTACCAGCGTCTGGGATGTTGGGATTCGCGGTGCATACATACATATGTAGTTCACCTCGACACTTCGTGTAGATACTATATTTCCATGCTCATCATTCCTTATCGCATCTCATCCTGTAGCTATATCACCTGATAGAGGACTTGCATGATTATTATACATACTGCTTACCTCGCATTGATATCATCTGCTGGCATTTGTTAGAGTAGCGTTGTATGTGCATGCTCGCGATTACCTTTATATGTTATCTCTATTCACGAGTTGGCAACTCACCCCCGTTGTGCCACGGTATTTGCAGGTTGCCCTTGGGAGTAGTCGCGGCTGGCTGTTTACCGCATCTTTTGGCACAGATACCCTTTCTGAGGCGAGTTAGCTTTTTTGCTGATAGGTGGGTTTTGTACGGTATCTGTTATCTTTCAGTTGTATATTGATGTATCTAGTATTCTCCATCTACCTTTCTGTATTGACTTAGAGACAGTTGTGAGGACGATATGTATGATACTATATTCTGGTGTTGATCTCGCATGTGAGCCGACTTTATTTTATGCAGTCTTACCTTTTATGATATTGTCCTTGCTTTACTATGTATTCTTCGCTACGGCGACGTATATCATATGGTGATGCTTCATTCATTTTACTTGTCATTTCTGTTACACCTTGCTTTTACCCGATTTGCGGGGCAAATGTTTAAAAAGGAAATGTTACCAAAATTATAAAAATTATAACTCCTGAACTTAAAAGGATTTCTACTAAATTAATAAGATGTTTTTCGGACACGCACGACTGTTTTTACGAAATGTTTTAAATCACTCTATATTTATTGGTTTGATTTCTGGGTTCGGCTTACTAAGCCGCGTTACGCTTGTAGACGTTGCGTGGTTAAGTGCCGGTCACGAGTCGAAACTCTCGGGTCGTGAAAAAGTTGGTATCAGAGCGTAGGTTTTACCTTCGGAGTGTAGGATGACCCTGGTATGATGGAGTAGGTAGCTGCAGCAGGGTAGCATAGCGTGTGTATGTTCCGCGGCATACTCACGACACGATACTCCGCCTACGCGACCTTAGGACGTATTGATTTGATCCCTCCTTATATTTTTGCGATTCGATTTTCGTGTTCTTATCGAATCCAAATTTTCTTTCAGCCATTATGCCGCCTAAGACTACGAGGGCACAGAGAGCGGCCGCGAGGGCCGAGATTCGAGTTGACTCGTCCGAGACGAGGACTGATCCGGGCAGTACGCCAGTTGTACCCGAGCAGGCTGTTCCTGCCGTGACAGATCAGATCGCCACGCTAGGGGCTGGTATGCAGGAGATGCGCCAGACGATGGGATCTAGCATGCAGGAGATGCGCCAGATGATAGGATCGCTAGTTGAGACGCTTCGAGCGCAGCGACCAGAGGTAGCTCCACCTGTTCCAGAGACCGCGATGGTACCTACCGCACAGCCAGTTGCCCCTGCAGCCACGGAGGTGATTACAGTATCGCTATCAGAGTTTATGAGGCTGAAGCCTCCGGTCTTCACAGGCACCGATACAGCCGAGGACCCACAGTCTTTCATCGACAGGATGGCCAGGATATGCCGTTCCCTCAGATGCGCAGATGCGAGATGGGTCGAGTTCGCGAGCTTTCGCCTAGAAGGTCTTGCGCAGAAGTGGTGTGATTCAGTTGAGAAGGGCAGAGCAGCAGGTCTTCCTCCTATGACCTGGACGGAGTTCGTGACCATATTTCTAGCCCGTTTCCTTCCCCAGAGTGTTAGGGATGCCCGAGCACGCAGATTTGAGTCCTTGCGCCAGACGCCAGGGATGACAGTGGCAGAGTATGACGTGCTGTTTACAGAGTTGGCAGTCTATGCCCCATATTTAGTGGCTACCGAGGAGTTGCGAGTCAGGAGATTTGTTCGAGGCTTGCTTACACCATTGTTCCTTGCGATCAGCGCGCAGCACTACGAGACCTATGCAGCAGCTGTAGACGCGTCCCTTGTGGTCGAGGAGCACCTTGCTGAGACTTCGGTAGTTCCGGAGCCGAAGAGAGTTCGTGCGGATACATCAGCATAGAGACAGCCTTTTCGGCGCCGTGATAGACGTATTGAAGGTAGCAAAGATTCAGGGAGGGGCCGGTTATTCAGTTCCTATTCCCAGGATGGTCAGCGGTCATCGTCGGGATGTTTTCGCTGTGGGAGTTCTTACCATCGTGTACGGGATTGTCCTGAGTTACCCTGGAGGGAGGCGACAGCACCGCATGTCACATTACCACCTTCACCACCCCAGAGGGCGTTGCCTATCGTACCTACCGTTGCTCCGCGCCAGACTCATACACAGCGAGGTCGTGGGCGTGGAGGAGTTGCTCAGAGAGGACGGGATGACCGAGGCAGAGGGCAGGCAGTTGCAGGTGGTGGACAGGCACGGGTTTTTGCTTTGACACATCAGGACGCGAAGGCGTCCAATGCAGTGGTTTCAGGTATCCTTCCTGTTTGTACAGTTGATGCTCACGTATTGTTCGATCCCGGATCCACGCACTCGTACGTATCCACACACTTTGTGCCGAGTCTGGGTAGAGAGTCCAGCTTGCTTGATCAGCCGCTTGTGGTGACTACTCCTGTGGGAGAGTCGTTTGTTGCTAGGCATGTGTTCCGATCCTGTACCGTCTGTATTGGCGAGAGAGAGTTGCATGTCGACTTGATCCTTCTGGAGATGTTGGACTTCGACGTTCTTTTGGGCATGGATTGGTAAGCCACGTGCTATGCTTCTGTGGACTGCCGTGAGAAGACAGTTAGATTCTGCTTTCCCGGTGAGTCGGTTTTTGTTGTGTTGGGGGACCGTGGTGCCGCCCCTCACAGTGTGATTTCCTCTTTTCGCGCTGGACAGCTTTTGAGGAAGGGATGTCAGGGATTTCTCATCTATGTTTGCGATGCTCGTGCTACACAGGTTCCATTGGACCAGGTTCCGGTTGTTAGCGAGTTTCTTGATGTGTTCCATGACGAGCTTCCTGGGTTGCCGCCCGAGCGCGACATTTCTTTCTCTTTTGATTTGGTTCCTGGCTCGGGGCCTATTTCCATACCGCCTTATCGGATGGCCCCGGCGGAACTTCGAGAGTTGAAGGGTCAGTTGCAAGATTTGCTGGACAAGGGACTTATTCGACCTAGTGTTTCCCCTTGGGGAGCTCCAGTCCTGTTCGTCAAGAAGAAGGATGGCAGTTTGCGTCTGTGTATCGACTACCGCCAGCTGAACAGGGTGACAGTGCGGAACATGTATCCTTTGCTGCGCATCGACGATTTGTTCGAACAGCTTCAGGGGGCATGGTACTTTTCGAGGATCGATTTACGATCGGGCTATCATCAGCTGCGGGTTCGACAGGAGGACATTCCCAGGACAGCTTTCCGTACGCGCTACGGCCATTACGAGTTTTTGGTGATGTCGTTCGGACTCACCAATGCGCCAGCAGCCTTCATGGACTTGATGAACCGTATTTTCCGGCCTTACTTGGATCTGTTCATTATAGTCTTCATTGACGATATCTTGGTGTATTCCCGAAATAGTGAGGAGCACGAGCAGCACCTACGGATTACATTGCAGACATTGAGGGAGCACCAGCTTTATGCGAAATTCTCCAAGTGTGCTTTTTGGCTGGAGAGTGTAGACTTCTTGGGACACGTGACTTCACGAGACGGTATATGTGTAGACCCGAGGAAGATCGAGGCCGTTCAGCGTTGGCCCAGACCCACATCGGTGACGGAGATTCACAGCTTTTTGGGGTTGGCCGGTTACTACAGGCGTTTTGTGCAGGACTTCTCACGTATTGCTACACCGTTGACCGGGTTGACCCGGAAGGGAGTTCCCTTCGATTGGACGGAGGAGTGCGAGCACAGTTTTCAGCAGTTGTGGACTCGACTGACGACGACACCGGTGTTATCTTTACCTTCCGGATCGGGCGGATTAGTGGTCTTTTGTGATGCTTCTCGAGTGGGGCTGGGGTGCGTACTGATGCAGCACGACAGGGTGATCGTGTATGATTCGCGACAATTGAAGAAACATGAACAAAACTACCCCACTCATGACTTGGAGATGGCTGCAGTAGTTTTCGCACTTAAGATCTGGCGACATTACCTATACGGCGAGTCGTGCCAGATATTTACGGATCACAAGAGTCTGAAATACATATTTCAGCAACGGGACCTGAACCTTCGACAGCGTCGATGGATGGAGTTAGTGAAGGATTACGACTGCGAGATCTTATATCACCCGGGCAAGGCAAATGTGGTGGCGGATGCTTTGAGCAGGAGGCCCGGGAGTAGTTTATCTTGTTTGAGCGCAGTACAGGGGCAGTCGTCAGCAGATTGGCAGATATTATGCGACAGCCGAATACAGTTCGAGTTCACGCCGATTGGAGGACAGATAGCGCATGTTCGTGCACGCCCACAGTTACTTGACCGCATACATGAGGCACAGCGCAGTGATGACCGATGTTCAAAGATCATGGCACAGATTGGACAGGGCAGATTTTCCGAGTTCGTGATCGATGATCAGGGGATACTACGATTTGGAGTCAGACTGTGCGTACCAGATGCTGAGGGACTGAGGCGCGAGATTCTCGACGAGGCACATCGATCGGTATATAGTGTTCATCCCGGTTCCACCAAGATGTATCATGATATGAGAGATGTTTATTGGTGGGACGGAATGAAGAGGGACATCGCAGATTTCGTGTCGAGATGCCTGACTTGTCAGCAAGTCAAGGCGGAGCACCAGAGGCCCGCGGGAGAGCTACAGCCGTTACCCATTCCGGAGTGGGAATGGGAGCAGATTTCGATGGATTTCGTGGTGGGTCTACCCAGGACTAGTCGGGGGTATGACTCCATCTGGGTGATCGTGGATCGTTTGACGAAAGCGGCTCACTTCCTACCGGTGAAGACGACTTTCGGATTTACTCAGTATGCCCAGATCTACATTGACGAGATAGTGCGACTACACGGAGTCCCGACGTGCATTGTGTCCGACAGAGGCACCCAGTTTACTAGTAGACTATGGTAGAGGCTTCAGGAGGCTTTGGGCACTCGCTTGAGTTTCAGCACGGCGTTTCATCCGCAGACCGACGGCCAGTCAGAGCGGACCATCCAGACTCTCGAGGACATGCTCAGAGCTTGTGTATTAGATTTCGGAGGTAGCTGGGATCATCATTTGCCCTTAGTAGAGTTCTCCTACAATAACAGCTACCAGGAGACCATTCAGATGGCACCGTTTGAGGCTCTTTATGGGAGGAGATGCAGGTCGCCCACCTGTTGGACAGAGCTCAGTGAGGGCAGTATCTTAGGACCACAGATTGTTGAGGAGACGACCGCGAAGATCCAGTTGATTCGCGATAGGATGAGAGCAGCGCAGAGTAGGCAGAGATCTTATGCGGACCGTCGGCAGCGCAGGCTTGAGTTTTCTGTTGGTGATCATGTTTTCTTGAGGGTCTCCTCTATGAAAGGTGTGATGAGGTTTGGGAAGAAGGGGAAGCTCAGTCCCAGATATGTGGGCCCCTTCGAGATCCTCGAGCGTGTTGGTGCAGTAGCCTACCGTTTAGCCCTTCCGCCCAGCTTTCCAGATGTGCACCCCGTATTTCATGTCTCGATGCTCCGCAGATATCTTCATGATCCTTCGCACGCGATTCAGCACCCGACGATCCAGCTGGAGCGCGACCTTTCCTATGCAGAGCAGCCGGTGATGATCTTGGATCGACAAGTGAAGAAACTGAGATCGAAGGACATTCCTTCAGTTAAGGTACTTTGGCGTGGCCAGAACCGTGAGGAGGTCACTTGGGAGACCGAAAGCGAGATGATGAAGACGTATCCCCATCTTTTTGAAGGTGCGTGTAGTTAGATTTTTGAAATTCGGGGACGAATTTCTATAAGGGGGAGAGATTGTAACACCTTAGGATGTGTTTAGTGAATAATTATACTTAAATAATGGTTTTTAACAAAAAAGTTTACCAAATTGTGTTTTAAATATTTTTCCTAATTTAATAAATATTTTTCCAAAATTTTCCTAGGCTTGCACACACATGTGCATGTAAACTAGGGTTTTAAAATTAAGTTAATACCATGATTATTAACCATGGTGGGTTAATCATGGGATTAAGTCTTTTGGGGTTTAAATTAAGTTGATTAGTTAAGTAATAGTTACTTTAATTTGAATTGTTAGGGTGTTGACTTGTGTGCGAGAGAGAGGGGGCATCATGGCTCAAGCATGCTTGCATTAAATGAAGAGAGAGAGAGGAGGGTGACTTTTGTGTGATGATTTGTAGTGGTTCTCAACTATTTTTGTTTTTCTCTCAAAACTCTCACACTCTCACATACACACACACACACACTTACCTCTTCAAACCCCCAGCAGAACCCCCAGCAGCAGCAAGCACACCAACAGTAACAGCAAGAAGCAGTGGCAGCAGCAGCAAAGATCAGCTGCAGCAGCAGTGAGCACCAACAGCAACAACAGCAACTGCAGCTTCTTCCCTTCACTTCTTCTTCTTTCTGCAGCTCCCTAGGGTTAAGTGTGAGGTATATTTCCTAACTTGCCTCCCTAGTTTGCTTGGTTAGAGTAGTTTTGCTTCGGTTAGTGGTTTTTGTTGCGTTTTAGTGCGATATGGGGTGTTTAGTGTGAACCTTGTGCTAATATGGTGAGAATTGGTTTCAGTAGGTTGTTAGTGGGTTGTTGAGGCCATATTAACCTAGTTTAACCCCAATTACACTAAAATACCACCAGTTTCCCTAATTGATGCAATTTATCGTATTTGTGCAAATTTGAGTTTTCTGGAACTGCTATTGACCCGGTGAGTTCAGAATGAAATTGAGAAGACTGCAGTATAGTGGTGATGTGCTGATACCCCAGGTGAAACCCGACCCCCTAATTGCTACAGTAGGCCGCCGATTTTCTCTTTCTGGCCGCAATTTGCGGCCAGATGGGTGGGGTTTTTGGTGTTGTTTGGTCCTATAGGTGTCTGCTAGTGTGTAGAGTGCTGTGATATATATATTTTTGTAAGTTTAGTTCTGTGTAAAAATCTGGGACCAAATACCTATTTTGCCGTTTTTCTATACCTTCGCGACACGCGTGATACGTGAGTAGGTTTGGGTTTCTGCGTATCGCGGCGCGTCGGGGTAGTTTCAGGCGCGTGATCACACGTTTTAGCGTATCGCGCACACGAGCGATTGGTTTGCGGCACGGGTTTCTAGTTGGACCCCAATACCACGTGTTTGGTGAAATTGAGCTTATATGTGGTATATGTTATGTGATTTTAGGTTCGCAGGCGAGTGAGACGGACGCTGCGAAGAATGGCAAGCAAGTGGTTGGATATACTTAGCGCGAGACTTCGGTGAGTAGATTTAACATCTACGGGGATATCGCCCGCATGGCGTTATGCGTCAGGGCTGATAGGACCTTATTACTATATGTTGCACTTACCTCATGTACTGTCATTGCATATTGCATTCCCTGCTGTATGTATGCTTAGAATTGATAGAACACCGCACCCTTATTGACAGTTCACGTTGCACAAGCACTATCTTGACATGACATTCATACTTGATGCATATATCACATCGGATCATTATGTTGTAGCTCATCTTTTATGTGACTTGACATGACATTCATACTTGATGCACATATCACATCACGTTTACTTGCATATGGGATGGGATTACATGTGATTTCTGGATTTGGGAACCGTGGCCCCTTTTCAAATATGTAATCATTTAAAAACCCGGTTCCCTTGATATGATATTTTGGGGCGCCACCCCGTGCTTTCTTTTCTCGGTGCTAGAGTGGATATATTGAGAGAGGGATGACCCAGACTGACGGATTCCCGATATATTGAGAGAGGGATGACCCGGACTGACGGATTCCCGATATATTGAGAGAGGGATGACCCGGACTGACGGATTCCCGATATATTGAGAGAGGGCTGACCCGGACTGACGGATGCCCGATATGTTGAGAGAGGGCTGACCCGGACTGACGGATGCCCGATAGAGGATGATTTGCGTGTCGATGCTAGACACGAGTATTTATGTTATTTGGGTGCCGATGTTAAGCACTCGTGATTCTCAGGGATATACAGGATATGAGGGCCGATGGAGTACCGGCGTCTGGGATGTTGGGATTCGCGGTGCATACATACATATGTAGTCCACCTCGACACTTCGTGTAGATACTATATTCCCATGCTCAGCATTCATTATCGCATCTCATCCTGTAGCTATATCACCTGATAGAGGACTTGCATGATTATTATACATACTGCTTACCTCGCATTGATATCATCTGCTGGCATTTGTTAGAGTAGCGCTGTATGTGCATGCTCGCGATTACCTTTATATGTTATCTCTATTCACGAGTTGGCAACTCACCCCCGTTGTGCCACGGTATTTGCAGGTTGCCCTTGGGAGTAGTCGCGGCTGGCTGTTTACCGCATCTTTTGGCACAGATACCCTTTCTGAGGCGAGTTAGCCTTTTTGCTGATAGGTGGGTTTTGTACGGTATCTGTTATCTTTCAGTTGTATATTGATGTATATAGTATTCTCCATCTACCTTTCTGTATTGACTTAGAGACAGTTGTGAGGACGATATGTATGATACTCTATTCTGGTGTTGAGCTCGCATATGAGCCGACTTTATTTTATGCAGTCTTACCTTTTATGATATTGTCCTTGCTTTACAGTGTATTCTTCGCTACGGCGACGTATATCATATGGTGATGCTTCATTCATTTTACTTGTCATTTCTGTTACACCTTGCTTTTACCCGATTTGCGGGGCAAATGTTTAAAAAGGAAATGTTACCAAAATTATAAAAGTTATAACTCCTGAACTTAAAAGGATTTCTACTAAATTAATAAGATGTTTTTCGGACACGCACGACTGTTTTTACGAAATGTTTTAAATCACTCTATATTTATTGGTTTGATTTCTGGGTTCGGCTTACTTAGCCGCGTTACGCCTGTAGACGTTGCGTGGTTAAGTGCCGGTCACGAGTCGAAACTCTCGGGTCGTGACACGACGTGCCCAAGATTTGCTGTAGAAAACGTGTAGTGCTCTATGTCTCATTTGGGATTTGAGGAAGTTGCCTTTGGTGGAGGAAATGAACTAAGACTTTTTGGAGATGAAACTTTGGGATTTTTGTGAAGCCAAAATACCAAAAATCCCTCTTGCAAAATTTGGACGGCCCCATGAGAGGAATGGTCGGCCAAGCTTGTGAATGAATGAGAGGAATGAAAGTCCAAGGGGGGTGTGGAAGCTATCATCCACCAAAGAAAGAGAAAAGAGATGATGAGAAGAAATCATCACCAATCAAAACCAACACTCCAACAACCAAATCATCAACAACCATGATTACTCCAAAACCAACACTCCAACAACCAAATCATCAACAACCATTATGAAAAGAAGAAGAAGTCAAATGAAGTCAAATGGTGGATGAATTATCATGATACAACAATATGCAAAGATAACCCTCCAAAATGCTTATTTGCACAAATGCAAATAAGCCCTCCTCCACCAATCTTCAGCCAATGAAAGATACAAAGAAATATGGCCAAAACTGAAAACAAACTGGCAACCCCCAAAAACTGATCCCGTAATAAATTACAGGAAAACCCCGCTACTGTATATACATACCCGCATTTGTATTCCAACCGAAATACAAATGCAATGAGACAAAATCTACACAGTGCTATACTAGGATCCGGCTTAAACCAAAGCCTGCTAGTATTAACCGTCCGATCCTGATCCGTGCAATGCCGCACATATCTGATCGAACCCTGCCATATCTCCATACGGCCTCTACAGCATTTCGCCCGAAACTTGAGCAACTGAATGTGGGGGACTCTAAAGACTCGTCAATACTATGGCTGTGGATTTAACCACTAGCACGTCAGAGGTATTAGCCATACGTGACGGGCTACCATCTATTGACCAAAAGGGACGTCGATGAGCGAACTCATCCTGACACCCTACTGAGCCTGTCAGTGACAATATCTGTACAGTCCGGTCCGTTCGTCTATGAGCATCACATGGCGGGCCTAGGGGGTTGGTAAAAGTCAGACCCCCAAAAGCGGTACAAGTCGTGTCGGAGTGTAGCCCAGAACACCCTGAGATACTACTGGAATACCTACCAGTAAATCTCCTGCCTTGGCCAAGGACTTCGTGTAATGGCTCTGTTAGTGTATATGCCCTAGAGGCCATTACTGTATCATACTAGTTTGTATATTACTTAATGGAAGCTTGGGATATTCACCTTGTATATACAATCTTGCTCAAAATAGTAGTATGCTACTTGGTTTGTTTCTACTTCAATGTGTACATGTGTTTATTTTAGTATATCACCTATACACATTAGTGGAGCCCTTAGGATCTTTGCTTGATTACCAGCGATGTGATGGCAGTCACACTAGTGGGGCTGGGTAATCTATAAGCACATCCTTATGCAGGTCCCTAGTCGCAGGACTATCGAGACAGGGCATCGATACTCCGGAGTAGACTAGCGCATGCGCTTCTTATCCCAGTGTGGGAGACGGTCTGTCCCACAGCCGTCAGTACGTCGTACTTGAGATAGTATGCGGGTGCTCGTTAGGTTACGGGTACACTGGACAGGACTCGTCGGGAACTGACTAGTTGGTATTATGCCTATCGTCAGTTATCAGTTCCCAGGTGACATGAGTACAGCTTAGTCCGCTGACTTGACACTGTCACTTCGCCTCGAGTGTGTTCCCACTGCACTTTGATTACTATCCTACCACGGCTCAAAGGAGTCGTGGAAATAGGTAGTAGTTGGGTGCAGTCCCGAGGCACTTGGAGGCAGTGACGGTTAGACAAGATTCGTCTCTCCCGGTATTGGGGGTTGACATCGCGCTGTGTCTAGGAGAGCCATTACACGAGTAGTCCCTGGCCAGGGCAAACGAGATATACTGGTAGGCTTCCAGTGTTATCTCAGGGTGTTTTGGGCTTCACTCCGACATGACTTGTACCGCTATTGGGGGACTGACGTTTACTGCCCCCTAGGCCCGGCATGCGATGTATCAGACGAACAGACCGGACTGTACGGAGAATGTCACATTCAGGCTCAGTAGGAGTTCAGATGGGTTTCACCTCGTCAGTCTTCTTGTCGGCATCTACCTGGGGACCGTTACGCACAGCTATTGCCGCTTGCGGTCTGTGGTTAAACCCACTGCCAGCGTAGTGTCGAGTCTTTAGAGTCCCACACAGAAAGCTATTCGCCTTTAGGCAAAAGAGTAGAGGTCGCATGGTTTTGCGATAGGGTTCGGTCAAATCCGTGCACTTATGTACGTACAGTGTCCGGACAGTTTACACTAGCGGGCTTTGGTTTAAGCCAGATCCTAGTGTACCTTTTGGGATTGGATTTATCCAGTATGCATTCGTGTTCCTCGGAACGCGGATGCGGGTGTGTATGCACAGTTGACGGAGAGACAGAGGCAGAGGATTCTCCTTAGGGTTGTTGACAGTTGACCGTTGACTATTGACTTTTTGCTCAACCCTAATGAGAATATGATATGTGATTAACAATTATATTAATTAAGTATTATGGTGACATGGTTGTTGAGGGGTTGACTTTGTTGACTTGTTGACTTTGTTGACCGGTTGACTAGGCTTGACTAGTTGACCATCATGATAACCATAGCTATCATTTCATGGCAAAGACTTTTGCTTGCTTGCTCTTTTGTGCAAAATGAGTGCATGAAATGATATGGCTATGGTTGCTTAAACCATCACATAATACTTGATTGATATGATGTGTTATGATTGTTTTAGATTATGAGAGCCAAATGAGAAAAGTCTTCTCTCATTCTTTCATGCTCATTCTCTCTCTTGTTCTTGAGCTATCATCTCCTCCTCTTGCTCTCCCTCTCTTGACTCTATGGTTCACTTGTCTCATGAGTTGAGAACCAAGAACCATAGATAAAATCCCATACAAACTCTTCTCTACTCACTCTAGTTCACAAGGTTTAGCAAACCGAGTGAACTAGTTTCTTCAAAGTTCGAAGAAGGAGCCAAAGGTTGAAGCTTTCAGGTGGATCTATCTTCGGCGCAAGGAGACGACGGGGAGAAGCCAATTCGGACGACCATCGAAGCTTGAAGACGAAGGAGTTCGATCAAAGAAAGGTATAACCCCCCAACCGAGTAGTTAGCAACTCGTAGTTAGGTTGTTAGTTAGATGTTTAACAAAGATCCGGGTTTTAAGTCCATGTTACCACCTCTAAGAAAATCGTTTTTTATCAAATTCCGCATGCCCGAAAGTACCGGGAGAGATAGCATGGACTTACAGTGGTATCGGAGCCTAGTTAAACTCTATCTAACATGTTAGCAAAGTAGCTAGAAGATTGATCAAAGAAAAGTCGCAAAACAAACCCAAAACTGTCAAGTTACTGCCGAAATTATTTCTGTTCAAAAGTTGATAATTTTAATCTTAAAAATCGGCTCATGCTTTTGTTAGAATAACCACCAAAATTGGTCCCACGAACCGTTCAAATCGCCGCGGAAATGCGGCGGGAGCACGCTCCCGCCGTGGTTCCGCGGACGAGTTGACTCGGCCGAGGTCCATTTTTGGTGCAGTGTATTTCTGGGTTTGTTTTGGGATTTTTGGAATATGTATTTTCTGCCCAGATTTTCCAGAACGAAAATTTTGTATTGGGGGCCTAAAAATCCGTATTTTTGATCGAACTTCTAAAAGACTTGAGCTGACGGGTTTTTCTGTGTTGTGATATTTGTATTGAACGTCTGCTAATCGCTATATGTCGATTAGTGGGGGTTATACAAATCTGTGATATGTAATGTTGTTGGAATGTGTATATGAATTCGTTGGATTGTCGCGGGTGAATAGCCGGGGGGTTGTGAGACGAGAGTTTTTCTTTTCTTTCAATTCATGTAAATTTGTAAATTGATGTAATAATTATTTGTATGACCGCACAACCGGGTCGGGGTTGTAGCCGTCATTGTATAATTTCTTTTTACTGTTTTTGCTCCTAGGATAGACCCATGGAGGGGGTGCACAAACTACCGGGTATCTCGAAGTGCCGAGTGGCCTACTCACGGTGTTGAGAGAGGTTGCTCCACTTCGGGTACTTGGCGGGTAGTTTGCCGCACCCGTAGGGGTCTTGGATGGGGTATTGGCTATTCACCGCGACCGTGTAATCTGCTTTTCGTTACAGGCTCGTACGAATTGCGGATTCCTAGTATATCCAATGTATTCATCTGTGATCTGAAATGTCTATCATTGCAATATATATATATATATATGATATTATTTAGGCGTTGCTTATGTTTTATAGCCGCGCTAGCCCAGCCCCCGCTCTGTCGTTAGTTAAGTAACCTAACGGGTAATGATGGGGCCCCGTGGCGAATGCGAATGGCATAAGCGTACGTCATATTTTGGTTGTTTTCTGCAATGGTAGGATTAAATGATAGGACGCATTGAAAGAACTAATGCAAGAATATCACGCATTAAAAGAACTAATGCAAGAAAATAAACCAAGTAAAAGTCGTTGGAACACTTTCGAAAAACCACTCGGTTCTTTTCAAAACTAACTTTTAAATGCGGAGTTTGAGCCACTCCTTTTAAAAGCTATCTCGTTCCATCGATTATATCAAGTTCTCTACGTTCACGGTTTCGCCAAAACCATTCGTAGCCCTCCGTCGTTTCACATGAATAGTCAATAGTATTCAAGCTGTGTTTGTTGGCCAAAGTCGAGGCATAGTGATTGGTAGCTATTGGGTATTCATGTGCAGCATAGATAGATGCGTTGGTTTGGAACAGTCGTACTGCCTTGTTGGCCAAAGTCAAGGGTAGGTGCGGGTGGATTCAAATTAACCTGGAGAACGACGGGTAGAACTTGACATGTGATTTATGATTTGTTGGCCAAAGTCAAGGTCATAAGAGCATGGGGCAAAAATCCACATCGGGAGTTTCATAAGTACTGAAACTTGCTAGCGTTGCATACCATTTGGAGTGTGATGATTCTGGTAGGATTCCTTCAGTTTCGTCACGCGATGATATTTGGATCCCGATCCTACTGTGAGTATATGCTACTCCTCGGGAAATTTCTTACTTAACGATCAATGCTATAAACCAAGTAGGTGTCTAGAAAGGTGTTAGCGGGGCTACGCTCGCAGGGAAAAGAGGTTCTTAAATTAAGGAACTTCGCGAAAGCGTTGGAAAACCTCTCTCGAAGTATCGACACTGGCCTGGCTGAACGGTTAAGCAAGTATTGTACGGTGAGATTGATCCTGACTAATTCTTCCTTTTTGGTTTGAGGAGGGATTCGAGAAAAAGTGGGAGCCATCCTGTTTAGACAAACTAAAAACCACTCTAAACTTGCAAGAGCATCATGCTGAGTGTTTCTTCTTCTCTCTCCTAATTGCAGCGACCAATCGAAATGACTGGACTTAAGTTACTTCTAGATAAAAACATACTGACAGGGCCAAACTACAAAGATTGGCTCAGGAATGTCAAAATGGCAATCACTTACGACAAGCTGGGGTATCTTCTTACCACCAAAGCTCCCCCTGTCCCTGGTCCCACTTCCAGCGTCGCGGATAAGGAAATCCGTAAGACTTGGGAGATTGATAGCGCGAAGGCCAAATGCCTCGTGCTTGCCTCTATGGACAATGAACATCAGAGGAGGCACGAGAATATGGACCTGGAATCCATATTTCTTCATACAAAAGAACTGTATGGAGAGCAGTCTCGTATCGCAAGATACGAAGCGTCGAAAAAGTTATTTTCGGCAAGGATGGCCGTCAGATCATCAGTAGCAGAACACGTGCTTAAGATGATCGGCTACATTGAGGAGCTCGCGGACCTAGGGACCACATTGGAGAGTGAGCTCTATACGGACTTAGTTCTCCAGTCCCTTCCTTCCACTTACGCCCAGTTTATACTGAACTTCAACTTGCAAGAAAAAGAAGTTGAACTTTCAGAGGTCCTCAACATGCTGAGGAGCGCAGAGGGCACCCTACAGAAAGGTAGGGAAACATCCACTTTATTTGTAGGAGGATCATCTTCTTCTAGGTCCAAGGCGAAAGCCAAGGGAAAGAAGAAGAAAGCCCCCGCCAAACCAAGGGGCGGTGTTAGTAAAGTGGATACGAAGGGAAAAGCTAAAGCAACAAAGAAAGCGGGGAAGCTTGTGGATAAGGAAGAATGCTTCTATTGTCATAAGAAAGGACACTGGAAGAATGATTGCAGGTCCTGGAAGGCCAGAACACAGGAATTGAAGCAGGTTGCAGCTTCAGCTTCAGGTGTGTATGTTATTGAAAACTGTCTTTCAATAAACTTTACTTCCTGGGTATTGGATACCGGATCAGGATCTCATATCTGTAATTCTTTGCAGGCGTTGAGAAACCGTAGGGTTTTGAAGGCAGGTGACATGACCCTCAGAGTTGCGAACGGAGCTAGCATGGATGCTAAGGCCGTGGGGGACTATCACCTGGGAATGTCAGATGGACATGTTTTGGTTTTGCGTAATTGCATTTTTGTACCCAACGCAACTTGTAATATCATTTCTGTATCTTTAGTTTCTAAAGAAGGTTATGAATTTGCGTTTGTAAGTAATGTTGTAAACATTCACCTTAATCAAGTTTTGATTGGGTCAGGTACATTGAGCAATGGGATATACGTATTAAACCAACCACATATTTTCAATGTCCAGAATACACACAAAAGAAAGTCTCCGGAAATAAATCAGACTTTCTTATGGCATTGTAGATTAGGTCACATCAATGAGAGAAGGTTGACGAAGTTACATACAGAAGGATATTTGAATCCGTTCGAATATCAATCGTATGCCACTTGTCAATCCTGTCTCAAAGGAAAGATGACAAAGACTCCGTTCACTGGACACGGAGTAAGAGCGAGCGAGCTCTTGGAACTCGTACACAGCGACGTGTGCGGTCCAATGTCTACACATACGCGAAGCGGTTATTCTTACTTCATTACTTTTACGGATGACTTCTCGAGGTACGGTTATGTCTTCTTAATGAAACATAAGTCCGAAGCCTTTGGAAAATTCCAGGAATATAAGAATGAGGTAGAAAAACAAACCGGCAAAAGTATTAAGATTCTAAGATCGGATCGAGGTGGAGAATACTTGAGTGCCGAGTTCCTGGACTATTTAAAAGAGAACGGAATTCTCTCTCAGCTTACTCCTCCATACACTCCGCAACATAACGGTGTATCGGAGAGACGGAACCGAACCTTATTGGATATGGTACGGTCCATGATGAGTAACGCTGAGTTACCGCGATCATTCTGGGGGTATGCGCTAGAATCAGCTGCATACCTTTTGAACCGAGTTCCTACTAAGACTGTGCCTACTACACCATATGAGATGTGGTGTGGGAAGAGACCCTATCTTAAGCACTCTAAGACATGGGGATGTCCAGCTTTTGTTAAAAAGCAGCATGCGGACAAGCTCGAGGCACGCTCAGTACAATGTAAGTTCGTGGGATATCCAAAGAACTCCAAGGGATATTTCTTCTACTGCGAAGAGGAACAAAAAGTTCTTGTTTCTCGTCATGCCTACTTCTTGGAAACTGAGTTTTTGGAAACCCAGATAAGTGGGAGCACAGTAGAACTGGAAGAAATTCCAGAACCACGAGCTATTACTGAAAGCTTAGTGGAGCCAGAGGGTTCAAAAGAACAGGACATTCCTACGCCGCTCCGCAGGAGTAGTAGGCAGTCTCATCCGCCCGAGAGATACTACGGTTTTCTCATAGACGGGGATAGAGAGGATTGCATCATAGATTATGATGAGCCTACTAGCTTCCAGCAGGCTGTTCAGAGCGTTGACTCGGTAAGATGGCTGGATGCAATGCGGACCGAAATGGAGTCCATGTACACCAACAAAGTATGGACGTTGGACATTGCTCCAGACGGGGTAAAACCCGTAGGATGCAAGTGGATCTTCAAAAGGAAGATTGGTGTAGATGGACAGGTTGAGACCTATAAAGCTAGATTGGTTGCAAAGGGTTTTCGTCAGAGACCTGGTTTGGACTATGACGAGACCTTTTCTCCAGTAGCTATGCTGAAATCCATTCGGATCCTTCTTGCCATTGCCGCCTTCCACGATTATGAGATTTGGCAGATGGACGTAAAGACCGCTTTTATAAATGGAAATTTAGAGGAGTGTGTCTATATGGACCAGCCAGAGGGTTTCAATCAGAGTGGGAGCAGCGGAAAGGTGTGCAAGTTGCTTAAGTCCATCTACGGACTAAAGCAGGCATCGCGGAGTTGGAACATCTGTTTTGATGAGACGGTAAAGGAATTTGGCTTCATCAAAAATCCAGATGAACCATGCATCTATAGTAGATTTGTAGCGAGAACTGTAGTATTCCTCGTTTTATACGTGGATGACATTCTCTTAATAGGAAATGACATTCCTATGCTACAATCTGTCAAGGGGTTCTTGTCGCACAGGTTCTCCATGAAAGACCTGGGTGATGCCTCATACATCCTGGGGATCCGGATCGATCGTGATAGATCCAAGAGGATATTAGGACTTTCACAGTCCAGGTACATCGACACCATACTGAAAAGATTCAGTATGGAAGATTCCAAGCGCGGTAACCTACCGGCTTGTCACGGGATCACCCTCTCTAAAGAGATGTCTCCCAAGACTGATTTGGAGAGGGATCGCATGTCTATTATACCCTACGCTTCTGCGGTAGGCTCTATAATGTATGCGATGTTGTGTACCAGACCGGATGTAGCTTATGCACTGAGTGTGGTAAGCCGGTATCAGTCAAACCCTGGGGAGAAACACTGGATAGCGGTAAAGAACATTCTCAAGTACCTGAGAAGGACTAAGGAGATGTTCTTGGTGTATGGTGGAAAAGACCTCCAGATCGAGGCCTTTGCTGACTCCAGCTTCCAGAGTGACAAGGATGATTCCAAGTCCATGTCAGGTTTTGTCTTTACCCTCAATGGAGGGGCGGTGTGTTGGAAGAGTTCTAAACAGGAAACCGTTGCAGACTCGACGATGGAAGAGGAATACATCGCTGCATCTGATGCCGCAAAAGAAGCTGTCTGGATGAGGAAGTTCTTGAAAGAGCTTCAGGTGGTTCCGTCCATTGTTGATCCAATACCTCTGTATTGCGACAACAACGGGGCTATAGCTTTAGCGAAGGAACCCAGGTCCCATCAAAGATCCAGACACATCATGAGGCGGTATCACCTGATCAGGGAGATCGTAGATCGCCAGGAGATCGAGGTTCGGAGAGTCGCTTCAGAAGATAACACTGCAGATCCATTCACCAAGGCCCTGCCCCAGACTCAGTTCAACCGGCTGATCAAGATGATAGGTCTTCGATATGCCAGTACATGGCCTTAGTGCAAGTGGGAGATTGTTAGTGTATATGCCCTAGATGCCATTACTGTATCATACTAGTTTGTATATTACTTAATGGAAGCTTGGGATATTCACCTTGTATATACAATCTTGCTCAAAATAGTAGTATGCTACTTGGTTTGTTTCTACTTCAATGTGTACATGTGTTTATTTTAGTATATCACCTATACACATTAGTGGAGCCCTTAGGATCTTTGCTTGATTACCAGCGATGTGATGGCAGTCACACTAGTGGGGCTGGGTAATCTATAAGCACATCCTTATGCAGGTCCCTAGTCGCAGGACTATCGAGACAGGGCATCGATACTCCGGAGTAGACTAGCGCATGCGCTTCTCATCCCAGTGTGGGAGACGGTCTGTTCCACAGCCGTCAGTACGTCGTACTTGAGATAGTATGCGGGTGCTCGGTAGGTTACGGGTACACTGGACAGGACTCGTCGGGAAGTGACTAGTTGGTATTATGCCTATCGTCAGTTATCAGTTCCCAGGTGACATGAGTACAGCTTAGTCCGCTGACTTGACACTGTCACTTCACCTCGAGTGTGTTCCCACTGCACTTTGATTACTACCCTACCACGGCTCAAAGGAGTCGTGGAAACAGGTAGTAGTTGGGTGCAGTCCCGAGGCACTTGGAGGCAGTGACGGTTAGACAGGATTCGTCTCTCCCGGTATTGGGGGTTGACATCGCGCTGTGTCTAGGAGAGCCATTACACGAGTAGTCCCTGGCCAGGGCAAACGAGATATACTGATAGGCTTCCAGTGTTATCTCAGGGTGTTTTGGGCTTCACTCCGACACGACTTGTACCGCTATTTGGGGACTGATGTTTACCGCCCCCTAGGCCCGCCATGCGATGTATCAGATGAACAGACCGGACTGTACGGAGAATGTCACATTCTGGCTCAGTAGGAGTTCAGATGGGTTTCACCTCGTCAGTCTTCTTGTCGGCATCTACCTGGGGACCGTTACGCACAGCTAGTGCCACTTGCGGTCTGTGGTTAAACCCACTGCCAGCGTAGTGTCGAGTCTTTAGAGTCCCACACAGGGTTCGGTCACATCCGTGCACTTGTGCACGTACAGTGTCCGGACAGTTTACACTAGCGGGCTTTGGTTTAAGCCAGATCCTAGTGTACCTTTTGGGATTGGATTTATCCAGTATGCATTCGTGTTCCTCGGAACGCGGATGCGGGTGTGTATGCACAGTTGACGGAGAGACAGAGGCAGAGGATTCTCATTAGGGTTGTTGACAGTTGACCGTTGACTATTGACTTTTTGCTCAACCCTAATGAGAATATGATATGTGATTAACAATTATATTAATTAAGTATTATGGAGACATGGTTGTTGAGGGGTTGACTTTGTTGACTTGTTGACTTTGTTGACTTGTTGACTTTGTTGACCGGTTGACTAGGCTTGACTAGTTGACCATCATGATAACCATAGCTATCATTTCATGGCAAAGACTTTTGCTTGCTTGCTCTTTTGTGCAAAATGACTGCATGAAATGATATGGCTATGGTTGCTTAAACCATCACATAATACTTGATTGATATGATGTGTTATGATTGTTTTGGATTATGAAAGCCAAATGAGAAAAGTCTTCTCTCATTCTTTCATGCTCATTCTCTCTCTTGTTCTTGAGCTCTCATCTCCTCCTCTTGCTCTCCCTCTCTTGACTCTATGGTTCACTTGTCTCATGAGTTGAGAACCAAGAACCATAGATAAAATCCCATACAAACTCTTCTCTACTCACTCTAGTTCACAAGGTTTAGCAAACCGAGTGAACTAGTTTCTTCAAAGTTCGAAGAAGGAGCCAAAGGTTGAAGCTTTCAGGTGGATCTATCTTCGGCGCAAGGAGACGACGGGGAGAAGCCGATTCGGACGACCATCGAAGCTTGAAGACGAAGGAGTTCGATCAAAGAAAGGTATAACCCCCCAACTGAGTAGTTAGCAACTCGTAGTTAGGTTGTTAGTTAGATGTTTAAGAAAGATCCGGGTTTTAAGTCCAAGTTACCACCTCTAAGAAAATCGTTTTTTATCAAATTCCGCATGCCCGAAAGTACCGGGAGAGGTAGCATGGACTTACAGGCTCTCCTAGACACAGCGCGACCTCACCCTCAATACCGGGAGAGACGAACCCCTGCAGATCCGCTCACTGCCTCCATGTGGCTCGGGACTGTACCCAAATAAAACCTATTTGCACGTCTCCTTTAAGCGTGGTAGGGTAGTAATCAAAGTGCAGTGGGAACTCACACGAGACAAATGACGATCCTCAGGTCGATGAACTAACCTGTACACATGTCACCAGGGAACTGCTATCTGACGTCAGGTATAAGTCCAACTAGCATGTTCCCGGCGAGTCCTGTCCGGTGTACTCATAACCCAATGAGCACCTGTATACATCTTAGGTGAACCAACTGACACCAGTGGCTTGTGAGACCGGCCACCGCCCCTCGTTGGGGTCTCGACTGTATACACTAGTCTACTCTGGAGTATCGATGCCCTGTCTCGAAACTTCCACAACTAGGGACCATTTAAGGATGTGCTTATAGACTACCAGCTCCCACGTATATGATCGCCCTCATACTGCTGGCAGTCAAGCAAGAATCCTAGGGGCTCTATCAACGTGCAATAGTGACCTGTCAGGTCACCTAAAGCAGTACACGATGATAAAGATAAACCAGATAGCATACTATCATCTTGAGTAAGACTGTCCTACCGGGATAGGTCCTCCCTCAATCATTGCAATCACGTGCCTGTGATCCAATAATTGACTCTGAGGGCACTATCTTCAACACTTTATCACCTAGTGCCTTAGACCAACTGGTTTGGGAGTCACTGCTAAAGCCTTAGGTATTACAAGACGAGGAATTACGCCTTAATGCGCGAACACATTTTGTAATCGGTCGTTAGTACCTCAAGAAGTATTAACGATCGCATGAAGGACGTGCGAGCAATTTCATCTAAAATTCACCAACTAAAAGTACTTTGGACGATGGACAAGAGTATAATAGCTTGAATTGAATTTCCAAGTGTAGGGGTGATACATACACACACATAGGGGTATATGATCGGGGTTTGGATGAGAGATAGGAATGAAAGATAAGGCTTATACCTTTAGTAAAGATGATAAAAATTCCTAAGTTGAGATGGAACCTTAGAAGGAAAATTCAAAAGATGCTGAAAGCTAAATAAATTTACATAACATATACAATCTTAAGTTAAATGATAAGTGAGAGTGAAAAATATGGGTTGATAATTTCTAAGTTAAAGATAATAGAATTTCTTGTTAGAACACCAAATTGAAGAATGAAAGTCAACATGCCAAATTGATCGGATTTTGTGGGTAGTATCCGCTGAAAACCCTCAGGAGACAACACTTCTCCTACTAGGGACACCTAGAGGTTTAACAGCTTGTTGCACGAGCTCAGTGCAATCGCGATTCCCTGCGAAAGTGAGGTTAGGTTTTTCGAGAATAAAATAGTTTTGCTCGGGACGAGCAAAAGATAAGTTTGGGGGTATTTATTCATATCAGAATTTTGCATTATTATATTCCCCATTCTTAATCATATTACGAATAAATAGGTGCTTTTGATCAATGTCTGCTAAATAGTTGCAGGTTACATGTTCTTAGAACAATACAGTGAAATTCATGAAAAGACGCTACAAACGTGAGACTACGACCAACAAATAGAAGAATCTGTATGATGCTGCTTACCAGTTCAAGGAACAAATGAAGATCAGTAAACAGTTCAATTGCACAAAGCACAAGGGCAGCACAAGATTCAAGACTTCAACGTGAAGCTAACGGTAAAAGTCCACAAATTCTGCACTGTTGGAAATCTGGAAGAAAGTAGAAAAGATTCTGAGGAACCAAGAGAAGAAAACAGAAGGAAATAGCAACATGAAGCAACCCTGAGAAGTTTATCCAGAGGGCTCACCATATGGCCGCGGATCCGTGGCCAAACATGGCATTTCGTCGCGGATCCGCGGTCGTGCAGTGCACGTGTCTGTGCACGTGTCGGTGGGTGTCGGTGCTTTGACCCGGCTTTCTTAGGGTAGTCTTGTAATTTCAAATGTGGATCAGATATAAACCCTAGGGTTTCTCCTATCTATAAATAGAAAACCCGAAAGCCTAATTAGGCATGCCTCTTTTTATTTTCTAGATTAAATTTTCAATTCCATTGTAATCGTCAAGAGGTGTCAATAAAGTAAGTTTTTTTATCTTGCAATTTTCCATTCTAATTTTATTTCTGCAATTTTTTTTATCTGTCTTTATTTATCTGCAAGTTAATTAATTTATTAAAATTTTTTTATAAAAAATGAATTTTGTCGCAACTTTCCTAATGAGTGAGTAATTCCTCACTTGTTAGGATTAGGATTGGGTAGGTTTGAGAGATGGAAATCTCTCACTCCTTTCTTGCCCGTTTAATATTTTAAATTAGGACTCTATGTGAATCAAACACACACCGCTCACTACGGCACCCTATCCTACGAGATAGTGGTGATTCCCTAGTTAGACCGGTTGTGGTTGATTTACATAGAGCTTAGGGCTAAGAGTTAAGAAAGGACGGACAAGGACCAAAAGGAAGAAACAAAGTTTCTTCCTAGTTGTGCTAATCCCCTTTGTTGACTATTACCCTAACACCTATGTTCTTAATTAAGGAAAAAGAAGCAGTGAGTAGAGTTATTTTTCCAAACTAACCTAAATCCTAACCCTAGCAAGGCTTCAGATCAAATTAAATTCAATCTTAGTTTTTATAAAAATCAAAACCTACCAAAAATAGGACTTAACTCGTAAGAACATAAAGAAAGAACACGTTTTCCCTGTGGACCGACCCGTACTCAACCGGTTAGCTACCAAGCAACACCGTTATTGATTGCGGTATATTCTTAACTTTGATTTTAAAACACACGCACGCAAAACAACATCTCAATCAATAATGCACATGTTGCTCATGAACAACAAAACCATAATGTGAGTGCCGTGACTACGTTGAGATCTGGAAGAATGCTGCACAACAACGTTGGCACAGATGATGACACCCCGGCCGCTTCTTCTTCTTCTTCTTCGTCTTCTGAGCCTGTTCTCCATTCTTCAAAAGGCTCTTCTTCTTCTGCTACTCCGAACGGACACACATCTCACTCCAGGAAAACACCAGCACTGGGATCCGTTCCAACTCCTCAATCTCCTCCACAAGAATTGGACTCAACCAATTTAAAAAACGTTCCATTTCCAAACCGGTTGAGATCCAATAAACAAAATCCACAAATAGAGAAGATTCTGGAGTTGTTTAAACATGTTAACATTAACATTCCCCTCTTGGGTGCAATCCAACAAGTCTCTTCCTACGCAAAAATATTGAAGGACTTATGCACTAAGAAGAGGAAATCTCAGGTACCCAAGAAGGTTTTCTTAGCTAGTGCCGTGAGTGATGCTCTTACCCAAGCTTTACCTCAAAAACGAAAAGACCCTGGCTGTCCTACGATTTCAATAACAATTGGGGATAAGAACATCAACCGCGCACTTTTGGATTTTGGTGCCAGTGTTAACCTGCTCCCGTATTCGGTATATGAGCAATTAGGTATAAGAGAGCTGAAACCCACATACTGTACTCTCCAAATGGCCGACCGATTTATCACCTATCCTAAGGGTGAGCTAGAGGATGTGTTAATAAAAGTAGGGGACTTCATATTCCTCGTTGATTTCATTGTTTTAGACACACAACCTGTAGCTAACCCCCAGAATCAAATTCAGGTGATACTCAGTCGGCCATTCCTTGCGACCTCAAGTACTGTGATCAATTGTCGAAATGGTTCGATGAACCTATCTTTTGGAAACATGACAATTGAACTCAACATTTTTAGGTTGGGGGATCGGCCCTCCGAACCTAATGCTCATATACTAGATGTTTGTTCGATCCAGGAGATCGTCCCTGAGGACTGTGAGTTAGAGAAATTTCTGTTCGATCACAGCAATATTGGCGCCACTAGTGCGTTCCTCCTTGAATCTGATACCAGTCCCGACAGTGATTATGAGTGTTTCACTTTCTCGAACGGCCTTGACTTGTCGCCACTAGAGCTTGAATCCTTTGAATTTTCGGATGCGTTAGCTAAACCATCCGACTCGGTCGCGTACACTCGTTTTGAGCCGCTGTTAGAATCCTTCGAGTTCGAGACATTTTCGCCGATCCTCCCTTCAATTGTTTCACCTCCGGCGCTCGAACTTAAGCCGTTTCCGTCTCACCTCAAGTATGCTTAATTAGGTGAGAATGAGACCCTCCCTATCATCATCTCAGCTTCTCTAGTTCAAGAGCAAGAGAAAGCCCTTTTGACGGTCTTACAGAGCAATCGACAAGCTTTTGGCTGGACTATGGTGGACATCAAGGGGATTAGTCCCTTGATTGTTGAACATCACATTCATATGATGGATGATGCCAAACCAGCTAGGGATCCACAAAGCGACTCAATCCAGTCATGAAGGAGGCTATGAAAAAAGAGATCGTCAAATGTCTTGATAGTGGTATCATTCACTCTATCTCAGATAGCCAGCGGGTCAGCCCGATACAAGTTGTCCCCAAAAAGTCGGGCATAACGGTCATCACCAATCAGGCAAACGAGTTAATCCTTACTCGCACCCAAACTGGGAGGCGAGTGTGCATAGATTACAGAAAACTCAACGCCGCAACGCGGAAAGAACACTTTTCGCTACCTTTTATTGAGCAAATGCTTGAACGATTGGCTGGACACGAGTACTACTACTTTTTGGATGGCTACTCCGGCTATAACCAGATTCCCATCGCCGAAAAAGACCACGACAAAACAACGTTGACCTGTCCTTTCGGTACATTTTCATATCGCCGCATGCCCTTTGGGTTATGCAATGCACCGGCTACCTTCCAGCGGTGTATGATGTGAATTTTCTCAAACATGATGGAAAAATTCTTGGAGTTATTTATGGATGATTTCTCCATTTTCGAAAATTCCTTTGACGAGTGTTTACAGCATCTCGACGCTGTCCTTATCCGGTGTAAGGATAAAACCTCACTTTGAACTAGGAGAAGTGCCACTTCATGGTGCGCTAAGGTATTGTCTTGTGACTTATCATCTCGCATAATGGCATTGAGGTGGATAAAGCTAAGATTGAGGTCATTTCCAATCTTCCTCCTCCCAGATGCGTCAGGGACATCCGAGCTTTTCTTGGACACGCCGGTTTCTATAGATGGTTTATCAAGGATTTCAGCAAAATTGCTAGACCCTTGACTCTTCTGTTGGCTAAGGACACCACATTCGATTTCAACTCGAGCCGTGTGACTGCATTTGAATCACTTAAAAGCTCACTCACTTCTGCTCCCGTACTTTATTCTCCTGACTGGACGTATCCTTTTGAGATTATGTGTGATGCGTCTGACTTTGCTATTGGTGCGGTCCTAGGACAACACATTGATAAAAGGCCGCACGTAATCTACTATGCTAGCCGAACCCTGAACGATGCCCAGCTGAATTACACAACAATCGAGAAGGAATTCTTGGCTGTTGTGTTTGAATTAGAAATAATCAGGACTTACTTAATCGGATCTCCAGTCATTGTCTACACAGACCATTCTGCTCGACGCCATCTTTTTGCAAAGAAGGACGCAAAATCTCGGCTGATACGTTGGATCCTCTTACTCCAAGAGTTTGACCTTGTCATCAAAGACAAAAGAGGATGTGAAAACGTAGTGGCCGACCATCTTTCACGACTTCCTTCTTCGCCGACGCTTTCACTTCCAATAAACGACGTTTTTCTGGATGAACCACTCTTGACAGTATCATGCGAACTCTGGTTCGCAGATATTGTGAACTATTTAGCAACATGATTACTACCAAACGAATGGTCAAGTTAGGACAGACTTCGATTCTTATCCCCAGTAAAGCACTTTTACTGGGACGAACCCTATCTGTTTAAATACTGTCCCGACCAGATTATTCGTCGGTGTGTGCCTAATAATGAATTTAAGAGCGTGCTGTCATTTTGCCACGATCAAGCGTGTGGCGGGCATTTTGGCCCAAGAAAGACAGCCGAGAAGATCTTGTAGTGTGGCTTCTACTGGCCACAACTTTTTAAAGATGCTTATGATTACTGCAGGACTTTCTCCCGGTGCCAACACTTGGGCCGGATATCCAGGAGAACCGAGATGCCACTCCAACCAATCTTGGTTGTCGAGATTTTTGATGTTTGGGGGATTGATTTCATGGGACCGTTTCCCAGCTCTTTTAGGAATCTGTATATTCTGCTAGCTGTTGATTATGTCTCTAAATGGGTCGAGGCCATGCCCAGCCGGACTAACGACAATAAGGTTGTCGTTAGATTCCTTAAGGAAAACATCTTTTCCCGGTTTAGACACCCCCGCGCAATCATTAGTGACAATAGAACACATTTCTATAATAGGACTTTCGAGGCCTTAATGCGGAAATACTCCATTAATCATAAGCTGTCCACGCCCTACCACCCCCAGACATGTGGGCAAGCCGAAGTGTCTAATCGGCAAATCAAACAGATTTTGGAGAAAACGGTTTCCAAGAACCGTAAGGATTGGTCTTTAAAACTCACCGATGCTCTTTGGGCATTTCGAACTGTTTATAGGACTGATCTTGGCATGTCTCCTTGTCGGCTTGTTTACGGAAAGGCTTTCCACCTTCTAGTGGAAATTGAGCATCGAGCATTTTGGGCGATTAAGGAGTTGAATTTATCTCTTGATAATGCGGGCATCCATCGGAAGCTGCAGATAAACGAATTGAACGAGCTTTGGGATGAAGCTTCTGAAAACGCGGTTGTCGTTAAGAACCGAACGAAGGTGTTTCACGATAAACACTTTATGCGCAAAACTTTCACACCTGGTCAACAGGTACTTCTTTACGACACCCGGTTACATTTCCATCCCGGTAAGCTCAGATCTCGAAGGAAAGGACCATTCTTTGTGCGGACTGTATATCCGCACGGTGCGGTGGATTTGGAAAATCCAAAGGACGGTTTACTATTCAAAGTACGGACAAAGGTTAAAGTCGTTTCTCACCGCTGACCCTTCGGAGGAGCTCCTGATGTTGCAGGAGCCGGTTTACATCGACTGATCTTCCTCCGCTTACCACCAAACTTCGGTTATCCAGCCATAAACAGTGGAAACACTGTTTCAAATAAGTTTGGGGGTATGTACCACTTGTAATTATATAAAAATAAAAAAAAATTCAAATTTTCGTGGGGTATTTTTGTAAATATTCAGAACCATGAATAAAATAAATAAAACAAATATTTTTTCTAATTACTCTTTTTTTGGGGGGGCTTTTGTATAAATAACCAATACCCCTATAAAAACATCCCGACCCCTCTTCTGAATTTACAGAACCCTAAAATATCCCTCAACCAAAACCTAGCTGCCGCAGCAGAAAGAGCAGCGAGATCGCACCCAACAGCCGCGCTTCCGCCGCCGATACCCCATTCCAGCCGCGCTTCCGCCGCCTCTTGGAGTTCTCTCCCTTTGAATTTTTCAGAGGAGGTTTGCATCTCTCTGATCCTCTCTGTAAATTTTAATAACTTTCTGCACTTCACTGTCATGGCACCTACACTGCAGTTTAAAAGGGATTTCTCCCAGTTGTTTGCACATAATGTTTATGGTAGTTATTTCGGCGAAGAGATCCGAAAGTGTGGATGGAACTTTTTGTTATTTAACCATCCGAATGCGTTCGCGCTTCCGGATCTAGTTGCATGTTTTTATGAATGTATGGAGGAAGGTTGTCTTGCACAACACGGTATATTAGATTATTGTAGGGGGATAGGGAAATTTTAATTGATAGGGACTTCATTCACGAAGTCACCTTAATACCACAACTCCCCATTCACGATCAACCCCTCCGATTTGAGGACTACCTACCCTTAATGGGAAACGACTGTTTTAGGGAGCCCCGAAAGGGCATTCAGGCTCGCACGCTTTTTGCGAACGTTTTAACTGTGTGCCGTTGGGTACAAAATAATATTTTTGGAAGTTCGCACAACATAACATTTTTCACACCATCCCTACATATAGTGCACACATTGATGACATAAAACCCTAGCTATGACATGTGCATTGTGTTGCTTCACTCGATTGGCGCCGGCAAACGGGCGACCAATTATCCATGCCCTATGTTGGTGACACAACCGTGTCGCGATTTCCTCCCTGTTGAGGAATTTGAATTTATATGCATGGTGGGATTCCAATTCGACCACTTCTTGAGGGTGTCTCCACGTCCTACACACGTTTACATGATTTATGGTCACGCACCGAGCCGGCCGAGGACGTGATGGCCAAAACCCCTAACTCGAGCTCCACAGCGAGCGACGAAGAGCTTACCCCCGCTGCGCAGGCGCGCTTAATTTGACGAACCCATAGGGGGTAGAAAGAGTGACAGGGATGCCGACTAACTTTGATTAGCGAATAATGAGCCTAGAACAAGGAATGTCCACCCTCCTAGCTATAGAGGAATGTTCACGATCATGATTGAGGGGACGGGGGGCAGATAGAGTTGAGGCTAGTGAAGCCGCATCCAGTAGACGCTACAGGGAGCAGTGAGGACACTGCTATCAATAAGTTTGGGGGTGAGGATTGTTTGTATATAGTTATCTTTGCATTACATCTGCATATTTTTATTTTTTGTACATATTTGTTTGCATATTTAATTCCGTATCTTATTTTTCTGCATTGCATCTTTAAAAAAAAACATATATATATATATATATATATATATATATATAATTGAAAATTTTTAAAAATTAAAAAATTGAAAATTTCAATTTTGGCCATATTTGACTCAAGTTCAACATGACGGTTGACTAGTTAGGAAGAACTAGATCCTAAACTTAGTAAATGTAAAACTCTAAAATTAACCATTCCTAAAGTTTAACTATAGAAAATATATGTCCCTGTAGTTTATTTAGAAAAGCAAATTTTGAGTTCAGTTCTTGGGCTAAGTCGAAACAAGGGAAGAGTATTGAAAGCTTTATTTGAAGTATAAGTCTGAAAAATAATTCTGAACCTTAAGTCAAAATTCTGAAAATATATACCCTACTTTATGCACTTAAACACATCTTGAAATTTGGGATAGTAGAGGATACCTTGAAATGCTCCTATCTAAAATCCTTAGTATGAAGGAAAATAAAATAAAAGTATAAGTGGTGAATGAAGAGATAAAAAGAAAAAACGAACACTGGTTTTGTAATTGCTTAAGGCAGCATAAATAAAAAAATATAGCGAAGGTGCTTTATCACCTAGTGCCTTAGATCAAGTGGTTTGGGAGTCACTGCTAAGCCTTAGGTGTTGCAAGACGAGGAATTACGCCTAAATGCGCAAGCACATTTTGTAATCGATCATTTAGTACCTCAAGAAGTATTAACGGTCGCATGAAGGACGCATGAAGGACGTGTGAGCAATTTCATCTAGAATTCAACAATTAAAAAGTATTTTGGAAAATAGACAAGAGTATGATAGTTTGAATTGAATTTTCAAGTGTAGGGGTGACAATTACACACACGTAGGGGTATGTGATTGGTGTTTGGAGGAGAGATAAGAATAAAAGATAGGGCTTATATCTTCAGTATAGATGATAAAAATTCCTAAGTTAAGACTGCGCCTTAGAAGGAAAACTTAGGAGATGCTGAAACCTTTATAAACTGGCAAAACAGATATGATCTTAAGTTAAATAAAAAGGAAGTGTGAAAAATATCGGTTGATGATTTCTAAGTTGAAGATGATAGAATTTCTTGCTAGAATACTGAATTGAAGAATTAGAGTCAACGGCCAAATTGATCAGATTTTATGGGCAGTATCTGCTGAAAACCCTCAGGAGACAACACTCCTCCTACTAGGGACACCTAGAGGTTTAACGGCTTGTTGCACGAGCTCAGTGCAGTCGCGTTCCCTGCAAAAGTGAGGTTAGGACTTTTTGAGAATAAAATTGGCTTTACTCGGGAAGAGCAAAAGATAAGTTTGGGGGTATTTGTTCATATCAGATTTTTGCATTTTTATACCGCCCATTCTTAATCACATTGCATATAGGTAGGTACTTTTAATCCGTGTTTGCTGAATAATTGCAAGTTACAGGTTCTTAGCTCTTTACAGTGAAATTCATGAAAAGTCGCAATAAATGCGGGACTATGACCAACAACAGATGGATACTGATCTCCGTTAACCATCTGTATGATGCCGCCTACCAGTTCAAGGGACAAAATGGCAAATCGTTCGTCACTTCAATGCACAAAGCACAAGGGCAGCACAAGATCTAAGACTTCAATACGGAGTTCAAGGCAAAGTCCACATCATTTTGCACTGCTGAATATCTGAAAGAGAACTGAAGAGATTATGAGAAACCAAGAATATAAAACAGAAGATAAAAGCAACATGGAGAAGCCCTGAAAAGATGATCCCCTAAATCCACCAAATGGTCGCGGAACCGCGGTCAAATGGGCACTTCTGCCGCGGTTCCACGGCCGCGTTTGAGCTGTGTAGGTGGCAGTTGGTTCCGTGTTGACTTGGCTCTTTTGGGGTAGTTTTGTAATTTCGTGTTTAGCTCAGAATGTAACCTACGGTTTCACCTTCTTATCTATAAATAGAAGAGCTCAAAGCCAAATAAAGTGTGCTTTTCTTTAGTTTAGATTTTAGGATTTAATTCTGTTCTTTCTCTATGAAAAATTGTAGTGAGTTTATGAGCGTTGATTAATAAAAAAAAGAGAGTTCTTTTATTATCTTTCTTTCCTTTTTTATCTTGCATGTCTTTTTATTTATTGTCCGTAATCTTACTCATTAGCTAATTTAGTTGTAGTTTTTTTGCTTTCTTTTGTTTTTCTTCTTCTATTTTCTTTATCTTTAAACAACGATGATGCTTGAGTAAGATCCTTGCTAAGGTGAGGTCTCAAATAGCTAGTTGTAGTTTTCCTTAATCCTTAATTCTTTCTACCTTCCTTCTTTAATTTTTTTAATTCTTTTTAATGGGTGAGTAATTTCTCACTTGTTAGGGCAGGAGAAGGAAAGTTTGAGAGAAGGAAAACTCTCTCACTCTTTTCTTTGCCCAACACCTTAAATCGGACTCCCTTTAATTGAACCACAATCCGCTCACTACGGCACCATATCCTACATGATAGCGGTGATTCCCTAGTCAAACCGGTTGTGGTTGAATTAACCGGAGGTTAGAGCTAAGAGCCAAGAACGGATGGACAAGGACCAAAAGGAAGAAACTAAGCATGGAAAGCCTAGCTTATAATTGTAAGTTTCTTCCTAGTCGTGCTAATCCCGATTGTTTCCGATTACCTTAACACCGATATTAAAAAGGGCATTGAAAGAAGTGAGAAATTCCTAACTCAAACTAACCTAATCCTAACCCTAGCAAGTTCTTTATCATCTTTTATCTCATTAGTAGATCTTAAAACAAAACTCAAAATCTTTTGGATTTAACTCGTTAAAACAAAAGAAAAAGATTCCATCTCCCTGTGGATCGACCCGTACTCAACCGGCTAGCTACCAAGCGAAACCGTCTTGATTGCGGTAATTTAAAATTAAGAATACGCAAAAACGTAACAATCACCAGTCGAAAGGGTAAGGAAATCCACCTAAAGTCCGAATCGATATATCTAGCAGTCGGCGATCCCGCCTCAATAGCGTCACGTACGGTAAAATACATAGTACGGCATCCTCGAGTCAAGAGTGCGGATCAATCATCATATCTATATCTCGTACGGTAAAATCTATAGTACGGCATCCCAAAATCGGGGTACAGGTCAAATATCACATGTACCTCATTATTCATATAGTATCATTATCAAAAAATCATGAATTAGGGGTACCATTCTAAAATTTAGTACATTCCAATATCATTAAACATATAACCTCGTGTGTATGAAAACACATCGCCCAACGATCCGCTATAATATCATGTCGTATCATATCACGACCCAATCACATATCACAACTCACGGCATTATGCCCGATCATATCGGCTCATCTCCAAGTATCATATACTGGGCTCATCATCTGTATATATGTATATGTATATATATTTATATACTAACCCATACTCATATATATATATATACATATAAACATAAACACCCAAACATATCACGTGTGTGCATGTGTGTGTGTGTGAACCTTTACTCTAGGGTTTCGCAACTAAGAAACTAAACTGAAAGTACTTTCCTCCAATTACACTAAATCCAACCCATGGTCTCCTAAAGCCTTTCTTGCTAAGTATTCACATCTCATAATAATGCATAGGTATATATATATCTCATAAACAAAACATATCATACGAAATTGCGGGGGTGCTATACGCCATCCACTCGACTTCCCCCGTAGATATACATCTACTCACCTGGACGCCTCGGCTAATTTGATCCGATTCCAGCTCTGCCATTTCTGCGTCACATCCAACGCCTCTTCACCCGATCCTAGAAATGTATACAAGTAAATAAGAGAATAAATATATAATTAGTCGCGAACACAACCAACACAAGTCAACCACGTGCACTAACTAAACGCGCACGCACTTGGTGCACAAAACGCGCTCGCGACAACGTCACAACCCACAACTAGGGTCGCTATACGTGGCAACTACCAAACCAAAAACCAAATCGCACCAATCGCGCGTTCACAACACACTAAATATTATATGAAATAGGTTGTATATCATCAAAACCTAAAACTTAATCAAAATTGATTTATTCCAAAAACCTAGTAAACATCGATTTACCATTTTAGTCCAAAACTAGATATTTCAGCTAAACTAGTGGCCACAATAATCACATAATAGCTTAATTAAGCCACACAAACCCTTACTAAAATTTTAATCTCACTCATTTTAGATTTATTAAAAAGTTAGTTTGCAAAAAGCTTAATTTGGATAATTTGGAAAATAACAATTTACAATTTAGCAACTAGGTTAGGTTTTGCAAAACTCAAGATGTTAAACTAAACATCATAACTAAAACCAAGTGATTAAACCCCAACTTGATCTCAAATCCTATTCTTGAAATTTCAAGTTAGCAATTAGAACCATAATTAAACATCAAAATTAACTAAACTGAAGTGATTAACATCAAGTAACCATTGGGTTAAGATTATACCTGAAAATCATTTGGAATGAGATCCACACTTGCAAAACTTAGCCTCCAAAATGCTAACTTTTCTCCAAGAACCATGCTAGTTTGGGTAAAAGAAAAATGGGTGAAGGTTTAATGAAGAATTTGTGAGATTTAGTGTGGATTTTTGATGGATTTTTGATGGATTTGGAGATGAGATGAGGTGGTGAAATGAGGGGGGGCTGCTGCCTCATGTGCTCGGCCAAGATGGGGAGAGGGAGAGGGAGAGAGAGGTGTGTGGGTTTGAAGTCAACAAAAAGTCCACACCTCAAATATCTAACACCCCTGATTGAGAGCTATTTTCTATGCTAGCGTTTTAAAATCAAAGTTAAGAATATACCGCAATCAATAACGGTGTCGCTTGGTAGCTTGCCTGTTGAGTACGGATCGGTCCACAGGGAAAACGTGTTCTTTAATTTAAGTTCTTACAAGTTAAGTCCTATTTTTGGTAGGTTTTGATTTTTATAAAAACTAAGATTGAATTTAATTTGGTTTGAAGCCTTGCTAGGGTTAGGATTAGGTTAGTTTAGAAAAATAACTCTACTCACTGCTTCCTTTGCCCTAATTAAGAACATAGGTGTTAGGGTAATAGTCAAAAAAGGGGATTAGGACGACTAGGAAGAAACTGCGTTTCTTCCTTTTGGTCCTTGTCTGTCCTTTCTTAACTCTTAGCCCTAACCTCTATGTAAATCAACCACAACCGGTCTAACTAAGGAATCACCGCTATCTCGTAGGATAGGGTGCCGTAGTGAGCGGTGTGTGTTTGATTCAAATAGAGTCCTAATTAAAATGTTATATGGGCAAGAAAGGAGTGAGAGATTTCCATCTCTCAAACCTACCCAATCCTACCCAATCCTAACCCCAACAAGTGAGGAATTACTCACTCATTAGGAAAGTTGCGACAAAATTCATTTTTTATAGTTTTAATTTAATGACATAATTTGCTGATAATAAAAGACAGATAATAAAATTGTAGAAATAAATTTTGAATGGAAAATTACAAGATAAACAAACTTTCTTTTATCGACACCTCTTGACGATTACAATGAATAAAATTTAATCTAGAAAAATAAAAAGAGGCATGCCCCAAAAGAGGCTGTAGGCTTTCTTATTTATAGAAAGGAGAAACCCTAGGTTTTACATCTGATCCATACTTGAAATTATGAGACTACCCTAAAAAAGCCGGGTCAGAGCATCGACACCCGCCGACACGTGCATCGACACGTGCTCTGCACGGCCGCGGAACCGCGGTGAAATGTCCGCGGATCCGCGGCCATATGGTGAGCTCTCTGGATCATTTCTTCAGGGTTATTTCATGTTGCTTTTTCCTTCTGTTTTCTTCACTTGGTTCTTCAGAATCTTTTCTACTTTCTTCCATATTTCCAACTGTACAGAATTTGTGGACTTTTACCGTAAGCTTCGCGTTGAAGTCTTGAATCTTGTGCTGCCCTTGTGCTTTGTGCAATTGAACTTTTCATTGATCTTTGTTTGTTCCTTAAACTGGTAGGCCGCATCATACAGATTCATCTATTTGTTGGTCGTAGTCTCATATTTGTAGCGTATTTTCATGAATTTCATTGTATTGTTCTGAGAACCTGTAACCTGCAACTATTTAGCAGACATGAATCAAAAGCACCTATTTATTCGTAATATGATTAAGAGTGGGGAATATAATAATGCAAAATTTTGATATGAACAATTACCCCCAAACTTATCTTTTGCTCGTCCCGAGCAAAACTATTTTTTATTCTCGAAAAAACCTAACCTCACTTTCGCAGGGAATCGCGATTGCACTGAGCTCGTGCAACAAGACGTTAAAACTCTAGGTGTCCCTAGTAGGAGGAGTGTTGTCTCCTGAGGGGTTTCAGCGGACACTACACACAAAATCCGATAAATTTGGCCTATTGACTTTCATTCTTCAATTTGGTATTCTAGCAAGAAATTCTATTATCTTCAACTTAGAAATCATCAACCCATATTTTTCACACTCACTTATCATTTAACTTAAGATCGTATATGTTCTGCAGATTTATTAAGCTTTCAGCATCTTTTGAATTTTTCTTTTAAGGTTCCATCTCAACTTAGGAATTTTTATCATGTATAAGCCTTATCTTTCATTCCTATCTCTCATCCAAAACCTAATCATATACCCCTACGTGTGTGTATGTATCACCCCTATACTTGGAAATTCAATTCAAATTATCATACTCTTGTCCATCGTCCAAAGTACTTTTAGGTGGTGAATTTTAGATGAAATTGCTTACACATCCTTCATGCGACCGTTAATTGTAACAACTCCATTTTAGTGTATATAAATTTGATTTAAATTTAAAGTATACCTGGAGTATTTAATGTTGCTGTTACCAATTTAAGTATTTATCTCACACCATAATTACAAGAAGGAGCTTGTAGCTCATTGGTAATACCTTGCACTACTGAACCAAGCCACCAGAGTTCAAATCCCATGCCCCACATTATGTTTTATATTTATTTGTTTTAAATTTTATAGAAGCCCAACAGTCCACACAAGATAACTTCCATTTTCCCACTACACCCACTAACCTGAATGCACCAGATGCCACACCTGACGACCCCCCACATCTCGACGCTGCGCTCGTCCTGACTCGGCCGAGTTGGCCGGCGGACCGGCCGACTCGGGCCGGCGCCGCCGGCCGGACTCGGCCGGACGACCGAGTCACCTGAAAGGGAAATGTGCCTCTTCACTTGCCCAACTCCCCTGCACACTCCAATTAATTGGATCGTTTCCAGAGACACATTTATACCATATTTACTCTAATTTTTTTAAATGATTTTTCATATATTTTTTCATTTTTTAATTTAAAACCCTACATCTACCCTAACCCTATAAATACACCTCTACCCTATATCCTCTCACCCCAAAACTCTGAGCCAACTCTCTAAAAATTTCCAAGAAACTTGTGTACTTTGAAAATGAGCTCGAAGCGAAGCTACGACGAAATCCCCGATGAACTTCCGACGATCGTTCTAGGAGCTCTCGGCGACGAAGCTACGCACCGGCGATCCCTCTCCTTCCATCTCACTCTCATTATTTTCCAAAACCCGTAAGTACCATTTTCTACCTCTCCTTCCTATTCGAAAAATACGGATTTGCAAAACCCGACGGAATCAGAACAAATCCGATTTCCGATTCGGTTTCTTTATAAAACTCCACTTCTCGTTAATACAATTATGCTTAAACTCCCTCATGTTGACTATTAAACACTAATCAACCAAATTGATCAAGTTTCATTTCATAAAATGATGGCTATTTCAATTTATCGTATTTTTCACTTAAATACCACATTGTTTTAATTCTACATTTAACTCCATTAAACTTGCTATACCTTTAAGTAGATTATGAGGTAACGACCTACCTCCTCACACACTCATATGCAATATAACACGATACCCTCGAGAACTTAGAATACGGAAATACAAACATTTTCATTTAAATACCATTTATTTAATAAAACCATTTCTAAAAGATTTAGTATTGATACATCTTTATAAATAAATACTACTTATTATGAAAATAGGATAAGATTGTGGGCATCAGTCGTTTATCTAAACCTGACTTTGTGGTATCTAGGCTAGACAAGTGAGAAAGGTAACTCCTCGTCTTGAGGTACTAACGACCGATTACAAAATGTGTTCGCGCATTTAAGCGTAATTCCTCGTCTTGTAATACCTAAGGCTTTAGCAGTGACTCCCAAACCAGTTGGTCTAAGGCACTAGGTGATAAAGCAACCTAGCTATATATTTTTTTTATTTTACGCAGCCTTAAGTAATTACAAAACCAGTGTTCATTTTTTTTATATCTCTTATTTCACACTTATACTTTAATTTTTTTCTCTCATACTAAGAATTTTAGACAAGAGCATTTCAAGGTATCCTCTACTATCCCATGTTTCAAGATGCATGTATGTGCGAGTCGTAGGGTATATATTTTCAGAATTTAGACTAAAGGTTCGGAATTATTTTTCAGACTTACACTTCAATAAAAATTTCAATATTTTTCCCTTATTTTGACTTAGCCTAAGAACTGAACTCAAAATTTTCCTATTTCTAAATAAACTACAAGGACATATATTTTCTACCGTTAAGCTTTAAGAAAGGTTATTTTTAGGGTTTTTAATTACTAAGTTTAGGATCTAGTTTTTCCTAGCTAGTTAACCGTTTTGTCAAACTTAAGTCAAATATGACCAAGTTGAGATTGTTTTTATCTTTTTAGTTTTTCAATTTTTTATTTAATTTTACTTTTATATATATATATATATATATTTTATTTTCATTTTTTAATCTTTTATAAATTTTTTATAAAGATGCAATGCAGAATCAAGCATGCAAAGAAAGAAAAGAAAAAATATGTAAAAAATTAAAATATGCAATGCAATGATAACTATTTACAAACCACCTCCTCCCGCAAACTTACCAAAAGCAGTACCCTCACTGCTCATGACCTCGTCGTCCCCTCGAACGTGAACGGGAACGTTCCTCTCTCGCTAGCAGGGTAGACATGCCGTGCTCAATTTCGGTCACACGGTGATCCAAGTTAGTCACCAACCCTACCAATCTATCAATCCCCCTAGTGGCTTTCCTCAGTAAACGTGCATGTTCTGCGGGGGTAAGCTCTTCCTCGCTCGCGGTCGAGCTGGAGCTGGGTGTTCTGGCAGGTACATGCTCGGCCGGTTTAGTTCGCGACCATACATCATTTAGGCGGGTATAGCAAGTGGATACGCCATCAATAAGCGGTCTAATGGGATACCTCCATGCATGTAAAACTCAAATTCCTCCACAGGGAGGATATAGCGACACAGTTGTGTCACTAACATAGGGCATGGGTAATTGGCAGCCCTTTTGCCAGCACGAATTGAATTAAGCAATACCGTGCACATATCATATCTGGGGTTCTTTGTCATTAAGGTGTGCACGATATGAAGAGAGGGTGTGAAAAAGGTAGTACTGTGTGAACTACCGAAAATGTTATTTTGTGCCTAACGGCACACAGTCAATACATTTGCAAAGAGGGTTCTAGCTTGGATGCCCTTACGTGGCTCCCTCGATCAGTCAGTACCCATCAAGGGTAGATAATCCTCGAATTGGAGGGGTTGGTCATGTGTAGGTAGTCTAGGTATTAAGGTAACTTCATAGATGAAGTCCCTATCGATAATGATTTCCCTATCACCCCAAATAAGCCTAATATATCCGTGTTGTGAAAGGCATCCGTCTTCCATGCATTCATAAAATCGTGTGACGAGATCTGGAAGAGCGAAGGAGTTTGGATGATTAAACAATAAAAAATTCCACCCTCGCCTCCGGATCTCTTCACCGAAATAGCTTTCGTAGATTGTCTGTGCAAATATTTGTGAAAAGTCCCTCTCATATTGTAGCGTTGGTGCCATTACAGAGAATGAAAGTTGCGGAATATTTCAAAAATTAACAGAGAGAACCAGAGAATGCAAACCTCCTCTGAAGTTTTCAGAGGGTGACGAGGCTAAGCAGCGGCGGAAGCGCGGCCAGATGCAGGCAATTGCGGCGGTTGGGCGGCGGTGTAGTGGGATCTCTCTGCAGAAATTGGAGCGGCGGCTATGGTTTTTAGAGAGTTGAAATTAGGGTTTGGTAAAAGGCAGAGAGGGTCGGGTTCTATTTATAGGGGGGATTGTTTTGGTTATTTGCAAAAAGCCCCTCTTAAAAAGAGGAAATTATTTGTAAATAAATTTTTTTTCTATTTATATATTTTTAATTTTTTTTATTAAAATTGAAAATTTACAAAAATACTCAATTTTTTTTATTTTCATTTTTTTATTTTCATTTTTCTTTTTATATAATTACAAGTGATACATACCCCCAAACTTATTTGAAACAGTGCTTTGGCTAGATAATCGAAATTTAGGAGTAGATGGAGGAAGATCAGTCAATGTAGATCGGCTCCTGCAAAAATAGGAGCTCCTCTGAAGGGTCCGCGGTGAGGAACAGTTTAAGTCTATGACCGTTCACTTTAAATAGTGAACCGTCCTCCAGATTTTCTAGATCAACCGCACCGTGCGGATATACGGTGTGTACCAAAAATAGCCCTTTCCATCGAGATTTGAGCTTGCCAGGATGGAAATGTAACCGAGTATCGTAAAGTAAAACCTGTTGACCAGGTTTGAATGTTTTGCGCATAAGGTGTTTATCGTGGAACACCTTCGTTCGGTTTTTACGATTACTGCGTTCTCGTAAGCTTCATCCCGAAGCTCGTTCAATTCGTTCAACTGCAGCTTTCTATTGCTGCCCGCATCTCCTAGAGATAGATTCAACTCTTTTATTACCCAAAATGCTCTATGCTCAATTTCAACTGAAAGGTAGCAAGCCTTTCCATAAACAAGCCTATATGGAGACATGCCAAGATTGGTCTTATAGGCAGTTCGAAATGCCCAAAGGGTATCAATAAGTTTTGATGACCAATCTTTACGATTTTTGGAAACCGTTTTCTCTAATATCTGTTTAATCTGCCGATTTGAAATCTCGGCTTGCCCATAAGTTTGGGGATGATTGGGCGTTGATAGCTTGTGAGTAATGGAATATTTCCGCATTAAGGATTCGAAAGTCCTATTACAAAAATGAGATCCATTATCGCTGATAATTGCGCGGGGGTGCCCAAACCGAGAAAAAATGATTTCTTTGAGAAATCTAACAACAACCTTGTTGTCAATAGTTCGGCTGGGCACAGCCTCGACCCATTTTGAAACATAGTCAACAGCGAGGAGAATATACACGTTCCCAAAAGAATTGGGAAACGGTCCCATAAAATCTATCCCCCAAACATCAAAAATTTCAACAACCAATATTGGTTGGAGCGGCATTTCATTTCTCCTAGATATCCGGCCCAAGTGTTGGCACCAGGAGCATGTCTTGCAGTAATTATGTGCGTTTTTAAAAAGTTATGGCCAGTAGAAGCCACACTGCAAGATCTTTTCTGCTGTCTTTTTAGGTCCAAAATGCCCTCCACACGCTTGATCGTGGCGGAATGACAACACGCTCTTAAACTCATTGTCGGGGACACACCGGCGAATAATTTTGTCGGGACAGTATTTGAATAGATACGGTTCATCCCAGTAAAAATGTTTTACCTGGGATAGAAATCCGAGTCTGTCCTGATTCGACCATTCGTTTGGTATAAGTCCGGTGGCCAAATAATTTACCATATCTGCGAACCAAGGTTCGCATGAAACAGTTAAGAGCTGCTCATCTGGGAAAACGTCTTTAATAGGAATTTGATGTTAGTGTATATGCCCTAGAGGCCATTACTGTATCATACTAGTTTGTATATTACTTAATGGAAGCTTGGGATATTCACCTTGTATAGACAATCTTGCTCAAAATGGTAGTATGCTACTTGGTTTGTTTCTACTTTAATGTGTACATGTGTTTATTTTAGTATATCACCTATACACATTAGTGGAGCCCTTAGGATCTTTGCTTGATTACCAGAGTTGTCATGGCAGTCATACTCGTGGGGGCTGGGTAATCCACAAGCACATCCGAATGCAGGTCCCTAGTCGTAGGACTATCGAGACAGGGCATCGATACTCCGGAGTAGACTAGCGTATGCGCTTCTCATCCCAGCAGGGGAGACGGTCTGTCCCACAGCCGTCAGTACGTCGTACTTGAGATAGTATGCGGGTGCTCGTTAGATTACGAGTACACTGGACATGACTCGTCGGGAACTGTTGGTTAGTACTATACCTATCGTCAGTTATCAGTTCCCAGATGACATGAGTACAGCTTAGTCCGCTGACTTGACACTGTCACTTCGCCTCGAGTGTGTTCCCACTGTACTTAGATTACTACCCTACCACGGCTCAAAGGAGTCGTGCAAACAGGTAGTAGTTGGGTGCATTCCCGAAGCACTTGGAGGCAGTGACGGTTAGACAGGATTCGTCTCTCCCGGTATTGGGGGTTGATATCGCGCTGTGTCTAGGAGAGCCATTACACAAAGTCCCTGGCCAGGGCAAGCGAGATATACTGGTAGGTTTCCAGTGTTATCTCAGGGTGTTCTGGGCTATACTCCGACACGACTTGTACCGCTATTAGGGGACTTACGTTTACCTCCCCCCTAGGCCTGCCATGCGATATTCTCAGACGAACAGACCGGACTGTACGCAGGCTGTCACATTCAGGCTCAGTAGGAGTTCAGATGGGTTTCACCTCGCCATTCTTCTTTTCGGCATCTACCTGGGAGGCCGTTACGCACAGCTAGTGCCGCTTGCGGTCTGTGGTTAAACCCACTACCAGAGTAGTGTCGAGTCTTTAGAGTCCCATACAGAGAGCTATTCGCCTTTAGGCAAAAGAGCAGAGGTCGCATGATTTTGCGACAGGGTTCGGTCGCATCCGTGCACTTGTGCACGGTTAGTGTCCGGGCAGTTATCACTAGCGGGCTTTGGTTTAAGGAAGATCCTAGTGTACGTTTTGGGATTGGTTTTATCTCGTTAGTATTCGTGTTCCTCGGAACGCGGATGTGGGTGTGTATGCACAGTTGACAGAGAGACAGAGGCAGAAGATTCTCATTAGGGTTGTTGACAGTTGACATTTGCTAAACCCTAATGAGAATAAGAAATATGATTAACAATAATATTAATTAAGTATTATTGTGACATGGTTGGGTTGAAGGGTTGACCTTGTTGACCGGTTGACTAGGTTGGACTTGTTGACCACCATCATGACAATGGCTATCATTTCTTGGCATTGACTTTAGCTTGCTTATTTTGTTCAAAAATTGCATTTAATGCAAGAAATGATATTGCCATTTGATATGATAACAACCATCACATAATACTCAATTATTATTACTTGTTATCATGATTTTGGATTATGAGAGCTTGGATGGCAAAAAGTCTTGCTCATTCTTTCATTTCCTTTCTCTCTCATGCTTGAGCTCTCCCTCTTCCTCTTGCTCTCTCTCTAGTTCATGGTTCACTTGTCTCATGTGTTGAGAAGCAAGAACCATAGAGATAAAACCCAACACACTCCTCTACTCATCCTAGTACACAAGGTTTACCAAACCAAGTGTTCTAGTTTCCTCAAGATTGAGGTTGAAGCCAAAGGTAGAAGCTTTCAGGTGGATGCATCTTCGGCACAAAGAGACGACGAGGAGAGAACCATCCGACCACCACAAGGAGACCAAGAGAAGGAGTTCAAGTTAAGGTATAACCCCTAACCGAGTAGGTAAAACTCTTGTTAGGTTTGTTAGATAGTTGTTTAACAAAGATCCGTATTTTGAGTCCATGTTACCACCAAAAGAAAAATCGTTTTTCATCATTTCCGCTTGCCCGTAAGTACCGGGAGAGGTAACATGGACTTACAGTGTTATCAGAGCCTAGTTAAACACTATCTAACATGTTAGCAAAGTAACTAGAAGTTCGATCGGAGAAAAAGTCACGAAACACGCCCGAAAAGTATAGTTTCTGCCGATTTTTTTTCTTGTTCAAAAAATAATAAATCTTACACTAAAAATCGGCTTATGCTTTTTATAACACACTGTAGAAAATTGGTCCAGGGACTCGGTCAAACCGCCGCGGAACCGCGGCAGGAGCATGCTCCCGCCACGGATCCGCGGCCGAGTTGACTCGGTCGTGGGCGAATTTTCTTGCAGTGTGTTCAGTGGGGTGTTTTGGGATTTTTACAATATGTTTTTTCTGCCCAGATTTTCCAGAAAGCAAAATTTGTTTTTGGGTTCTAAAAATCCGTATTTTGGTCGAACTTCTAAAGACTTAAGCTAACGGGTTTATATCTGTGATGTGATATATGTATTGAACGTCTGCTAATCGCTATACGTCGATTAGTGGGGGTTATACATATCTGTGATCTGTAATGTTGATGGTATGTGTATATGAATTCATTGGATTGTCGCGGATGAATAGCCGGGGGGTTGTGAGATGAGAGTTTTCTTTTTCTTTCAATTCATGTAATTTGTAATTGTTGTAATATTATTTTATGGCCGCACAACCGGGATGGGGTTGTAGCCGTTATTGTATAATTTCTTTTACTATTTTTTGCTCCTAGGATAGACCCAAGGTGGGGTGCACAAACTACCGGGTATCTCGAAGTGCCGAGTGGCCTACTCACGGTATTGAGAGAGGTTGCTTCGCTTCGGGTACTTGGCGGGTAGTTTGCCTCACCCGTAGGGGTCTAGGGTGGGGTCTTGGCTATTCATTGCGACCGTGTAATCCGCTCTACGTTACAGGCTCGTACGGATTGCGGATTCCTAGTATATCCAATGTGTTCATCTGTGATCTGGAATGGCTATCATTGCATGTGATGAATGTGTATATCTATATATGATATCTATTTAGGCGTTGCTTATGTTTTGCATCCGCGCTAGTCCAGCCCCCGCTCTGTCGTTAGTTAAGTAACCTAACGGGTAATGGCGGGGCCCCGTGGCGAATGCAGATGGCATAAGCGTACGTCATATTTTCATTGTTTTCTGCAATTGTAGGATTAAATGATGGGAAGCATTAAATTAATGCAAGAAAATAAACCAAAGTTAAGTCGTTGGAACACTTTCAAAACTGCTCGGTTTCTTTTCAAAAACAACTTTTAAAACGCGGAGCTTAAGCCACTCCTTTTAAAAGCTATCTCGTTCCATCGATTATATCAAGTTCACTACGTTCACGGTTTCGCCAAAACCATTCGTAGCCCTCCATCATTTAGGTTAAATATTCGGTAGTATTCAAGCTATGTATTTTGACCTCACGCCAATGCATAGTGATTGGTAGCTGCCGGATATTTATCTGTTGCATAGATAGAATGCGTTGGTTTGAGACAGTCGTACTGCCATTTTGGCCTACGTCAAGGGTAGGTACGGGTGGGTTCAAATCAACCTGGATAATGATGGGAAGAACTTGACATGTGACTTATGACATTTTGACCTCACGCCATGGTCATAAGAGCATGGGGCAAAAATCCACATCGGGAGTTTCAAAAGAACTGAAACTTGCTAGCGCTGCATACCATTTAGAGTGTGATGATTCTGGTAGGATTCCTTCAGTTTTGTCACGCAATGATTTGGATCCCGATCCTCCTGTGAGTATATGCTACTCTTTGGGAAATTTCTCACTTAACGATCAATGCTATAAACCAAGTAGGTGTCTAGAAAGGTGTTAGCGGGGCTACGCCCACAGGGAAAAGAGGTTATTTAATTAAGGAACTTTGCGAAAGCGTTGGAAAACCTCCCTCGAAATACCGACACTAGCCTGGCTGAACGGTTAAGCAAGTATTGTACGGTGAGATTGGTCCAGACTAATTCTTTCTTTTTGGTTTGAGGAGGGATTCGAGAGACAGTGGGAGCCATCCTGTTTAGAAAAATTAAAAACCACTCTAAACTTGCAAGAGCATTATGCTAAAGTGTTTCTTCTCTCTCTCCTAATTGCAGCGACCAAACATCATGACTGGACTTAAGTTACTACTAGATAAAAACATACTGACAGGGCCAAACTACAAAGATTGGCTCAGGAATGTCAAAATGGCAATCACTTATGACATGTTGGGGTATCTCCGTACCACCAAAGCTCCCCCTGTCCCAGGTCCCAAAACCAGCGTCACGGATAGGGAAGTCCGTAAGACCTGGGAAATCGATTGCGCGAAGGCCAAGTGCCTCATGTTTGCCTCTATGGACAATGAACATCAGAGGAGGCACGAGAATATGGACCTTGAATCCATATTTCTCCATACAAAAGAACTGTATGGAGAGAAATCACGTATCGCCAGATACGAAGTCTCGAAAAAACTGTTTTCAGTGAGATTGGCCATTGGATCATCGGTAGCGGAACACATGCTTAAGATGATTGGCTTCATTGAGGAGCTCGAGGACCTAGGGACCACGTTAGAGAACGAGCTCTACACGGACTTGATTCTCCAGTCCCTTCCTTCCACTTTGTAACACCCGAGCCCAATAATACTATTTATATTACTAGTTGAGGGTTATATTTTGCTCATTTCCAATTTTCCTGATTTTCTGGTGTTTATTGCTAAATTTTACCCGGTTAAGTCATTTTGGCACATAACAAATTTTAACTCCGAAAATAAAATTTAAGATGTCCATGTTGACCTACTCGTCGCCACTAGTCGCGTGGTAGCGTCCGCGTGTCGAGATTCCGTTCCGTTTGGTTAAACGGGCCAGTTTGGGCGACTACGCGCGCGTGCAAGTGTCCGACTTGGGGGCATGCATTTTAATCACTATACACCTCTTTTCAAAATTTGGAACCCGCTTAAAATCCTAAAATTTGAATTTGGAACTTTTGGGCGCAACCCGGGCGCGATTTGGAAATGTTTCATTTCGCGCCAAAAAGGGCCCATTTAAGTTTAATATCGAATATATATATATATTTCCTAATCTAAATTTCCTCAGCTGCTTATCCCTAAAATCTTTACTTTAATATTTCTGTTATCCCGCATCAACCAATCGTGAGCTGGGGTTTTCCTCCGCGTGGGCCCCGCCTCCCATTCCCTATCTCTCTCTCTCTCCTCATCAAACTCTCTCTCTCTCCACCTATCATAATCTTCTCCAATCTCTTTCTCTCTCTTCCTCTATATTTAAACACCATGCACAGCCGCCTCCTATTTTCCCCATCGACCGCGAGACACCCCCTCAAACCCTAACCCTAGCCTACCGCGACCTCACCGCCGATCCTCCGCGACCTCGCCGTCGCCGCCCTCGCCACCACAAGACCCCCGCGCCTTCATCCTCCCGTTTCCCGACGATCCCGCGCCTGCAACCCATTCCCGACCTCGCCTCCACCCTCGTAGACCTCGCCGTCGACGTCTCCTCTCACCGTCGACGCCTCCCACGACTCCCTCTCACCCTCCTCGTCGAGACCTCGTCGTCGTTTCCCTCCTCCCCTCGCCGGAATAGCAAACCCGAGCCTTCATCCTTCGCCTGCACCTCCCCTGTTCGCCGGAGAAGCGCGCCGGCGACCTCGTCGACGCCACCTCCGACCACCTCCCTGTTCCCATGACCACCAGAGCCAACCCCTCTCTCCTCCACTCATCGCACCCCTCTCCAGCAAGCCCAGCGGCTGTTCCAGCCTTCGCAGCCACCGTCGCGGCCTCGCCGGCGTTCCAGTGCCGTCGAACCCGCCGTGGTCACCCCCTGGTGTCTCCCTGTAAGTTTCCTTCTCCTTCCTTTTGTTACAACCCCCCCGCTGGTCGTTATTTTGCGTGTATCGTATCTTGTTCCTAACTTGTTACCGATGACTTTTTGCCGGAATCCGACCGTGCCGTCTGACGAACCCGACGCTCCAGCGAAGCCCCCTGGTCCGTGTGATCCCGTTGACCTCTGTTGGGACTCGATCCGTGTCCCGTGCTTCCGTATCGTGGTTTCTACCGACGTCGCATCCGTGTTTCGGTTTGCGGAACCGCCGAGGCAAGTATCCGAATACTTGCTTTAACATGCTACAAACTTAATAAACATGTTATCCGTTACAATCACACGATTTGGTGACAATTACAATTATCCGTAACTTTAAATCAATGAAATCATTGCTCGTATTAACCGGTCTGCTATTAATTCATACTTAACTAATCAAACCAAGTAGATCATCCCCACTTCATTTGTTAAAATCACTCATGAGACAATTATTATGCTTAGTTCAAATTCATGTAACTCCATTGCGTATATTATCGATATTGTTTCGTCTTGTGGCTTGTGCACCTCAAAGGTGCGTGGACCGGATTAATATGAGAATACAAACATCACTGTGTTCACATAGAATAATATTTGTTATTTACTGTTTCCTGCTACTGTTCATTATTTGTTACTATACCTGTTATCATCATATACCTGATTGCATTACATATTGACCGATCTTGATACACCTGACACATGTACTGATACACCGGACACAACACCCTGTACATATCGACTCTACCTGTTGAAAATAACCTGACCTGTTACCTGATCTCATGCCTAATGCCGACAAACCTAACCATTCCTGCTGTCGATCCAGGCAGACCTACCTTTACTTGACTTGTGTTGGCATTGGTCCTTGACTACTGAATACCTGACTGACATACATAGTTTGGGGGTATGGGGAAATCAAAGGTGAAACCGACTTGTAACTCAACAGTTCGATACATTGTTCTGATCAGTCTTACGGGCTTGGCCAGCTCCGGAGTGTTGTTGCTGACATCACTCATCCATCCTACTACCTTTTACTGCTTAGCGGCACGTCTCGGATTCAGCCCCGAGGATCATGACCGTGGTCCCGGGCACACACGGGATACTATTGAGTTACATCGACGATTCATCAATTGGTTTCAAAGACTATAGAGTAGAAAACCTGATAGGACAGTTTAGTCACCTTTGCACATTACCCTGCCTGTTACTTTTTATTACTGCTTTATTCATGTTCATGCTTGCATTGTTTATTACCATGTTTTACTGTATACTTGATATCATGACGCGCTGACGTCTGGGTTTTGCATGGCCCAGATTCCGTACCTTTGTCGTCGACCGAGCAGGAGTACTTCAGCCAGCAGGCTGAACAGTGAGTCCTTAGGATTTAGTTTATTTATTGCTTTTCATTTCCAGATGTGAGCCCGCATTATGGGACGTATTGTTTATTCATTGTATTGGATCATTAGCTTCCGCACTTATTGTTATTGATTCTTGTTATTATGGATTTGGACATGTATTAGTTTAGTTTATTTTACTGTTCTTGATATCTCTACAGCCGTAATGTGACTGTGGACGGATGCGTCCTACCCACAGGTAGCATGGTTGGCTATGTCACGTGCCCAATTTTGCGTACTCTGGGAAGCGGGGCGTGACATGGTTTTATGGTATCAGAGCCATAGGTTAATTGGGTTGATTCTTTGTAGTTGGGTATCGCACCCGATACACGAACCAGAATACCCGTGATTAGGAGACATGTCCTGCCACCTTGACCGTTTTACCGTCCTTGAATCATTCTTCCAGATCATGTCGACATGCAAACTTACTTTTCATTGTCAACTCGGAACCTAACTTCTTGTTATCTCTAGGACTTAGGTGACTTGGGTGGAGTTAAGTAATTGCGGCTATGATACCGCGGCATAGCTACAATGCAGTACTCTGTTTAAGTATCTTGGAGTTCTAGCCTTGATTTATATATATTGAATCTATCATCATGCTAATGTTGTGTGTTTTGATTTCAGGACCATAGCAGATAAGAATTTCAAGACGTATCAGAGGCGTGTGGATGAAGCCGCCATGTTAGGAGTGATACGTGGGATGTTGGAAAATCAGAAGAGGCAAACTGAGCTGATCCAGCAGCAAGCGGATTCATTTCAGGAGGGTTTGCAGGCTATGCAGCAGTCTGTAAACACCGCCGTAGCGAAGCCAGTCGACCGAGTAGGGACCGTGGCAGATTTCAGACGGTTGGGTCCTACTACTTTCACTGGCTTGGAGGAGCCGTTGCCAGCCGAGCAGTGGCTTGTGGACACAGAGAATTTATTGATTGCGGCACAGACCCCAGAAGACAAGAGAGTTGATGTGGTGCGCATTCAGCTGGTGGATTACGCCCGAGAGTGGTGGCTCGTGGAGGAGACCCGCTTGTCCAAGCCAATCAGTTGGGCGGATTTCTCCAAAAGTTTCTTGGAAAAGTTCTTCCCGCGGACTGCACGGGAGGAAATGGAGGAGAGATTTATTGGGCTGAAACAAAATGGAGCAGCTGTGGATGTACATGCAGCGGAGTGGACGAGACTTAGCCGTTTCGCCGGGCCCTTGGTCGCCAAGGAGGCAGACAGGGCGCGAAGGTTCTTGCGCAGTTTGGATGTGGACATCCAGAGGCAGATTGTCTCCCTGGGTTTGACCACTTTCTCGCAGGTTCTTACGGCAGCCAGAGAGCAACAGAGTTTATCAGGATCGAAAGGGAACCTTCACCAGACAGCAGTTGCGGCCAGGAAGCCTGCATTTGTACCTAACCGAGATCATGGGCGCAGAGGTATTCCAGTGGACCGTCGAGGTGTAGCGCTAATGAAGAAGCCTGTGATCGTTCATCGGAGGAAGAGCGTGATTTGTGATTACTGCCGATTACCTGGGCACGTGCAGAAGGATTGTCGAAGGAGACTAGGACTTTGTCTGGTTTGTGGGGCAGCCGATCACGCAGTTGGTACTTGTCCGTCGAAGCTTCGCACGATAGATGATATACAGAAGCCTCCGCAGAGACCGTTCCAAGGGCAGAAGCAGCTGACACAAGGACCCAACCAGGGTCGAGCTTTCACATTGACAGCTGAGGAAGCCAAGGCATCAGGAGAAGTGGTTTCAGGTACTGTACTCGTTCGTGGTTTTCCCGCTTTGGCATTATTTGATTCCGGAGCATCCCACTGTTTTATGTCATCAAATTTTATAACTACACACTCGATCACCTTCACGACCCTGTCTAGTTTTTGGGACATACACACTGGGAATGGGAAAATCATAGCTAGTAAGGAATGTAGAGATTGTACTGTTGTTGTTTGTGGACGGGAGCTTTTTGCGGATTTCTTGGTGATTGATACGGGCAGTTATGAAGTAGTCTTGGGAATGGATTTTCTTGGCACTTTCCACGCACACATTGATTGTAGGGCAAGGAGAGTAATTTTCTAGATTCCCGGACACCCTGAGTTTACTTTCATCGGAGGAAGCAGTTCTGTCGGGCCAGTCGAGTTTAGGGCTAGGCCGACGAACAATGTTCTTGCGGCTATGGTTGTGGATAGTAATGAAGAGCCGGCAGTTGTTCGCGACTTTATGGATGTGTTTGAAGATATTTCGGGCTTACCGCCGAAGCGAGATGTGGAGTTTGCGATTGACCTCATTCCTGGTGCAGCGCCAGTATCAAAATCTTATTATCCGATGGCACCGGTGGAATTGGAGGAAGTTAAGAAACAAGTGGGTGAATTACTCGAGAAGGGATGGATTCGAAGCAGCAACTCACCTTGGGGAGCTCCAGTTCTTTTAGTAAAGAAGAAGGATGGCACGAGAAGAATGTGCATTGATTACCGAGAATTAAACCGGGTGACTATTAAAAACAAGTACCCGATCCCTCGCATTGGAGAAATTTTTGAGCAGCTTAGTGGCGCGAGGGTATTCTCGAAACTGGACTTGCGATCAGGATATCATCAGGTCCGAGTGAAGGCAGAAGACATTTGCAAGACGGCGTTTCGGACTCGGTATGGGCATTTCGAGTATTTAGTGATGCCCTTCGGAGTGACTAATGCGCCGGCAATATTTATGGACTTGATGAATAGGATCTTTTCGCCGTTCTTGGACCAGTTTATTGTGGTATTCATTGACGATATTCTGGTGTACTCAAAGAGTCCGGAGGAGCATGCTGAGCACTTAAGGATCGCACTGCAAACGCTGAGACAGGAGAAATTATTCGCGAAGATGAGTAAGTGCGAATTCTGGTTGGGAGAAGTGAAGTTTCTGGGGCATGTCGTGTCGGGCGACGGAATCGCCGTTGATCCCGAGAAGATTGCAGCAGTTCGAGATTGGCCTGTTCCAAAGAATGTTGCAGAGATAAGAAGTTTTCTTGGACTCGCCGGTTACTACAGAAGATTTGTGGAGAACTTCGCTCGTTTAGCTGAGCCGTTAACCAAGCTTACGCGTAAGGAGGTACCGTTTGTTTGGACAGATGGATGTGCATTGGCCTTCGAGATGTTGAAGCAGAAGTTGATAACCGCCCCTATCCTAACCGTACCGGATGATTCAGGAGGACTGGTGATTCACAGCGACGCATCTGGAAAAGGATTGGGATGTGTTTTGATGCAGAATGGGAAAGTCGTCGCTTACGCATCGAGGCAGCTGAAGACTCATGAGCAGAACTATCCGACCCATGACTTAGAGCTTGCAGCCGTGATCTTCGCCCTGAAGATTTGGAGACACTACCTTTTGGGCGAGAGAGTTGAAGTCTTTACGGATCATAAGAGTTTGAAGTATGTGTTCACTCAGAAGGAGTTGAACATGAGGCAACGCAGATGGTTGGAGCTGATGGCCGACTACGACCTTGATCTTAAGTACCATCCGGGAAAAGTTAATGTCGTGCCAGATGCACTAAGTCGGTTACCAGCAATTCAGTTATTGACTGCACAGAGAGAGATCATTGAGGAGTTTCGGAGATTTGACTTGGAGGTTGTGCTACCGCGTGCTACAGGACAGTTGATGCAGTTGCAAGTACAATCGTCCTTAGTGGAGAAGATTAAAGTGGCGCAATCGCAGGATCCTAGACTGCAAAAGTTTCGAGAGCAGGTTGGAGCTGGACTACGAACCGATTTACTGATCCATGAAGATGGTTCGTTGAGATATGGTAGCCGTGTGTGTGTGCCAAAAGGAGATGTGCGTGAGGAGCTTATGAAGGAGGCACACAGTTCAGCTTACTCTGTGCATCCAGGAGGGACGAAGATGTACCGAGACATTCGACAGCATTTCTGGTGGGAAGGTATGAAACGGGAAATTGCTCGCTTTGTGGCTAAGTGCTTAGTGTGTCAGCAAGTCAAGGCTGAACATCAAAGGGTTGCTGGTTTGTTGCAACCACTTCCGATTCCTCAATGGAAGTGGGAACATATAACCATGGATTTCGTGACGGCTCTACCGCGGAGTCCAAAGGGAAACAATGCTGTATGGGTGATTGTCGATCGATTGACCAAGGCAGCTCACTTTATTCCTTTTCGGGTTGGTCAATCGACGGAGACTTTGGCAGAGCGGTACATGCAGGAGATTGTCAGATTGCATGGAGTACCGGTAAGCATCGTGTCCGATCGGGACACTCGGTTCTTGTCACACTTTTGGAGGAGTTTACAAGAAAGTTTGGGGACTCGATTGAAGTTCAGCACAGCTTATCATCCCCAGACTGATGGACAATCAGAGAGAACGATCCAGACCCTTGAAGATATGTTGAGGGCTTGCATGTTGGACTTCAAAGGTTCTTGGGAAGATCATCTGCACCTGGTGGAGTTTTCGTACAACAATAGCTTCCAAGCGACAATTCAGATGGCTCCGTTTGAGGCGCTGTATGGTCGTAAGTGCCGTTCACCTGTTTGTTGGGATGATGTTGGTGAACGGAGGTTATTAGGACCAGATTTGGTGGTACAGACAGTCGAGAAGGTGAATACAATCAGGAAGCATATGAAGGCAGCTCAAGACAGACAGAAGAGTTGGGCCGACACGTCAAGAAGACCTCTAGAGTTCGCCGTGGGCGATTTGGTATTCCTGAAGATATCACCGACTAGAGGGGTGATTCGCTTTGGAAGTCGGGGAAAGCTTAGTCCCCGATTCGTTGGACCCTTCGAGATATTGGAGCGTGTTGGAGAGGTATCATACCGGTTGGCGTTACCACTGTCATTAGTAGGAGTTCACGATGTGTTTCATGTGTCTCAACTACGGAGGTATGTTCGTGATGAGACTCATGTCTTGGATCATTCGGAGTTGACCGTTCGGGAGGACCTGACTTTTGAGGAGCGACCAGTCGAGATCAAGGATCGAAGAGAAAAGGTTCTTAAGAACAAGGTTATCCCTCTTGTGCTAGTTTCTTGGGGTAATCGATCGCATGGAGAATCCACTTGGGAGCGAGAAGACGAGATCCGGCAGAATTTCCCTCACCTTTTTCAGTAGTTAGTTATCTTGTATTCTTGGAATTTCGAGGACGAAATTCTTTTGTAGTTGGGTATGATGTAACACCCGAGCCCAATAATACTATTTATATTACTAGTTGAGGGTTATATTTTGCTCATTTCCAATTTTCCTGATTTTCTGGTGTTTATTGCTAAATTTTACCCGGTTAAGTCATTTTGGCACATAACAAATTTTAACTCCGAAAATGAAATTTAAGATGTCCATGTTGGCCTACTCGTCGCCACTAGTCGCGTGGTAGCGTCCGCGTGTCGAGATTCCGTTCCGTTTGGTTAAACGGGCCAGTTTGGGCGACTACGCGCGCGTGCAAGTGTCCGACTTGGGGGCATGCATTTTAATCACTATACACCTCTTTTCAAAATTTGGAACCCGCTTAAAATCCTAAAATTTGAATTTGGAACTTTTGGGCGCAACCCGGGCGCGATTTGGAAATGTTTCATTTCGCGCCAAAAAGGGCCCATTTAAGTTTAATATCGAATATATATATATTTCCTAATCTAAATTTCCTCAGCTGCTTATCCCTAAAATCTTTACTTTAATATTTCTGTTATCCCGCATCAACCAATCGTGAGCTGGGGTTTTCCTCCGCGTGGGCCCCGCCTCCCATTCCCTATCTCTCTTTCTCTCCTCATCAAACTCTCTCTCTCTCCACCTATCATAATCTTCTCCAATCTCTTTCTCTCTCTTCCTCTATATTTAAACACCATGCACAGCCGCCTCCTATTTTCCCCATCGACCGCGAGACACCCCCTCAAACCCTAACCCTAGCCTACCGCGACCTCACCGCCGATCCTCCGCGACCTCGCCGTCGCCGCCCTCGCCACCACAAGACCCCCGCGCCTTCCTCCTCCCGTTTCCCGACGATCCCGCGCCTGCAACCCATTCCCGACCTCGCCTCCACCCTCGTAGACCTCGCCGTCGACGTCTCCTCTCACCGTCGACGCCTCCCACGACTCCCTCTCACCCTCCTCGTCGAGACCTCGTCGTCGTTTCCCTCCTCCCCTCGCCGGAATAGCAAACCCGAGCCTTCATCCTTCGCCTGCACCTCCCCTGTTCGCCGGAGAAGCGCGCCGGCGACCTCGTTGACGCCACCTCCGACCACCTCCCTGTTCCCTCGACCACCAGAGCCGACCCCTCTCTCCTCCACTCGTCGCACCCCTCTCCAGCAAGCCCAGCGGCTGTTCCAGCCTTCGCAGCCACCGTCGCGGCCTCGCCGGCGTTCCAGTGCCGTCGAACCCGCCGTGGTCACCCCCTGGTGTCTCCCTGTAAGTTTCCTTCTCTTTCCTTTTGGTACAACCCCCCCGCTGGTCGTTATTTTGCGTGTATCGTATCTTGTTGCTAACTTGTTACCGATGACTTTTTGCCGGAATCCGACCGTGCCGTCTGACGAACCCGACGCTCCAGCGAAGCCCCCTGGTCCGTGTGTTCCGTTGACCTCTGTTGGGACTCGATCCGTGGCCCGTGCTTCCGTATCGTGGTTTCTACCGACGTCGCATCCGTGTTTCGGTTTGCGGAACCGCCGAGGCAAGTATCCGAATACTTGCTTTAACATGCTACAAACTTAATAAACATGTTATCCGTTACAATCACACGATTTGGTGACAATTACAATTATCCGTAACTTTAAATCAATGAAATCATTGCTCGTATTAACCGGTCTGCTATTAATTCATACTTAACTAATCAAACCAAGTAGATCATCCCCACTTCATTTGTTAAAATCACTCATGAGACAATTATTATGCTTAGTTCAAATTCATGTAACTCCATTGCGTATATTATCGATATTGTTTCGTCTTGTGGCTTGTGCACCTCAAAGGTGTGTGGACCGGATTAATATGAGAATACAAACATCACTGTGTTCACATAGAATAATATTTGTTATTTACTGTTTCCTGCTACTGTTCATTATTTGTTACTATACCTGTTATCATCATATACCTGATTGCATTACATATTGACCGATCTTGATACACCTGACACATGTACTGATACACCGGACACAACACCCTGTACATATCGACTCTACCTGTTGAAAGTAACCTGACCTGTTACCTGATCTCATGCCTAATGCCGACAAACCTAACCATTCCTGCTGTCGATCCAGGCAGACCTACCTTTACTTGACTTGTGTTGGCATTAGTCCTTGACTACTGAATACCTGACTGACATACATAGTTTGGGGGTATGGGGAAATCAAAGGTGAAACCGACTTGTAACTCAACAGTTCGATACATTGTTCTGATCAGTCTTACGGGCTTGGCCAGTTCCGGAGTGTTGTTGCTGACATCACTCATCCATCCTACTACCTTTTACTGCTTAGCGGCACGTCTCGGATTCAGCCCCGAGGATCATGACCGTGGTCCCGGGCACGCACGGGATACTATTGAGTTACATCGACGATTCATCAATTGGTTTCAAAGACTATAGAGTAGAAAACCTGATAGGACAGTTTAGTCACCTTTGCACATTACCCTGCCTGTTACTTTTTATTACTGCTTTATTCATGTTCATGCTTGCATTGTTTATTACCATGTTTTACTGTATACTTGATATCATGACGCGCTGACGTCTGGGTTTTGCATGGCCCAGATTCCGTACCTTTGTCGTCGACCGAGCAGGAGTACTTCAGCCAGCAGGCTGAACAGTGAGTCCTTAGGATTTAGTTTATTTATTGCTTTTCATTTCCAGATGTGAGCCCGCATTATGGGACGTATTGTTTATTCATTGTATTGGATCATTAGCTTCCGCACTTATTGTTATTGATTCTTGTTATTACGGATTTGGACATGTATTAGTTTAGTTTATTTTACTGTTCTTGATATCTCTACAGCCGTAATGTGACTGTGGACGGATGCGTCCTACCCACAGGTAGCATGGTTGGCTATGTCACGTGCCCAATTTTGCGTACTCTGGGAAGCGGGGCGTGACACACTTACTCCCAGTTTATCCTGAACTTCAACTTGCAAGAAAAAGAAGTTGAACTTTCAGAACTCCTCAATATGCTGAGGAGTGCAGAGGGCACCCTACAGAAAGGTAGGGAAACATCCACTTTGTTTGTAGGAGGATCTTCCTCTTCTAGGTCCAAGGCGAAAGGCAAGGGAAAGAAGAAGAAAGCCCCCGCCAAACCAAGGGGCGGTGTTAGTAAAGTGGATACGAAGGGAAAGACAGGCAAAAAAAGTAGCGGGAAAGCTTGTGGGAAAGGAAGAATGCTTTTACTGTCACAAGAGTGGACACTGGAAAAAGGATTGCAGGGCTTGGAAGGCCAGAACCCAGGATCTGAAGGAAGTTGCGGCTTCAGCTTCAGGTGTGTATGTTATTGAAAACTGTCTATCGATAAACTCTACATCCTGGGTATTGGATACCGGATCAGGATCTCATATCTGTAATTCTACAGGCACTGAGAAGGCGTAGGGTTTTGAAGGCAGGTGATATGACCCTCAGAATTGCAAACGGAGCTGGCATGGATGCTGAGTCCGTGGGGGACTATCACCTGGGGTTTTCAGATGGACACGTTTTGGTTTTGCGTGATTGTTATTTTGTACCCAATGCAACCTGTAATATCATATCTGTATCTTTATTATCTAAAGAAGGTTATGAATTTGCATTTGTAAGTATTGTTGTGAACATTCACCTTAATCAAGTTTTGATTGGGTCAGGTACATTATGCAATGGTATATACGTATTAAACCAACCACAGATTTTCAATGTCCAGAATACACACAAAAGAAAGTCTCCGGAAACAAATCAGGCTTTCTTATGGCATTGTAGAGTGGGTCACATCAGTGAGAGAAGGTTGACGAAGTTACATACAGAAGGATATTTGGATCCGTTCGAATATCAATCATATGCAACCTGTCAATCCTGTCTCAAAAGAAAGATGACAAAGACTCCGTTCACTGGACACGGAATAAGAGCGAGCGAGCTCTTGGGACTCGTACACAGCGACGTGTGCGGTCCAATGTCTACGTATGCACGAAGCGGTTATTCTTACTTCATTACTTTTACGGATGACTTTTCAAGGTACGGATATGTCTTCTTAATGAAACATAAATCCGAAGCCTTTGGGAAATTCCAGGAATATAAGAATGAAGTAAAAAAACAAACAGGCAAAAGTATCAAGACACTGAGATCTGATCGAGGTGGTGAATACTTAAGTGCCGAGTTCCTGGATTACTTAAAAGAGAATGGAATTCTCTCTCAGCAAACTCCTCCATACACTCCGCAACATAACGCTGTATCGGAGAGACGGAACCGAACCCTATTGGATATGGTACGGTCCATGATGAATAACGCTGAGTTACCGCGATCATTCTGGGGATATGCGCTAGAATCAGCTGCATACCTTTTGAACCGAGTTCCAACTAAGACTGTGCCTACCACACCATATGAGATATGGAGTGGGAAGAAACCCTATCTTCAATATCTGAAGATCTGGGGATGTCCAGCTTTTGTCAAAAAGCAACATGCGGACAAACTCGAGGACGCTCAGTACTGTGCAAGTTTGTAGGATACCCAAAGAACTCCAGGGGGTATCTCTTCTATTACGCAGAGGAACAAAAGATCTTTGTTTCTCGTAATGCCTATTTTCTGGAACACCAGTTCTTAGAAAAGGAAATCAGTAGGAGCGAAATAGAACTGGAAGAAATTCCAGAACCACAGACTATTACTGAACGATTAGTAGAACCAGAGGGTTCAAAAGAACAGGACATTCCTACGCCGCTCCGCAGGAGTAGTAGGCAGTCTCATCCGCCCGAGAGATACTACGGTTTTCTTATAGACGGGGATAAAGAAGATTACATCATTAATTATGATGAGCCGACTAGCTTCCAGCAGGCCATTCAGAGCGTTGACTCGGTAAAATGGCTGGATGCAATGCGGACCGAAATGGAGTCCATGTACGCCAACAAAGTATGGACGTTGGACGTTGCTCCAGATGGGGTAAAACCCGTAGGATGCAAGTGGATCTTCAAAAGGAAGATTGGTGTAGATGGACAGGTTGAGACCTATAAGGCTAGACTTGTTGCAAAGGGTTTTCGTCAAAGACCTGGTTTGGACTATGACGAGACCTTTTCTCCAGTGGCTATCCTGAAATCCATTCGGATCCTTCTTGCCATTGCTGCCTTCCACGATTATGAGATTTGGCAGATGGACGTAAAGACCGCATTTCTAAATGGAAATTTAGAGGAGTGTGTTTATATGGACCAGCCAGAGGGTTTCATTCAGAGTGGGAGAAGCGGAAAGGTGTGCAAGTTGCTTAAGTCCATCTATGGACTAAAGCAGGCATCGCGGAGTTGGAACATCTGTTTTGATGAGACGGTCAAAGAATTTGGCTTTATCAAAATCCAGATGAACCATGCATCTATAGTAGATTTGTAGCAAGAACTGTCGTATTCCTCGTTTTGTACGTGGATGACATTCTTTTACTAGGAAATGACATTCCTATGCTACAATCTGTCAAGGGATTCTTGTCACATAGGTTCTCCATGAAAGACCTGGGTGATGCCTCTTACATTCCGGGGATCCGGATCTATCGTGACAGATCCAAGAGGATATTAGGACTTTCACAGTCCAGGTACATCGACACCATACTGAAAAGATTCAGTATGGAAGATTCCAAGCGCGGTAATCTACCGGCTTGTCACAGGATCACCCTCTCCAAAGAGATGTCTCCCAAGACTGATTTGGAAAGGGATCGCATGTCTATTATACCCTACGCTTCTGCGGTAGGCTCTATAATGTATGCGATGTTGTGTACCAGACCAGATGTAGCTTATGCACTGAGTGTGGTAAGCCTGTATCAGTCAAAACCTGGGGAGAAGCACTGTATAGAGGTAAAGAACATTCTCAAGTACCTGAGAAGGACTAAGGAGATGTTCTTGGTGTATGGCGGAAAAGACCTCCAGATCGAGGCCTTTGCTGACTCCAGCTTCCAGAGTGACAAGGATGATTCCAAGTACATGTCGGGTTATGTCTTTACCCTCAATGGAGGGGCGGTGTGTTGGAAGAGTTCCAAACAGGAAACCATTGCTGACTCGACGATGGAAGCGGAATATATCGCTGCTGCAGATGCCGCAAAATAAGCCGTCTGGATAAGGAAGTTCTTAACAGAACTTCAGGTAGTTCCATCCATTGTTGATCCAATACCTCTATATTGTGACAACAACGGGGCTATAGCTTTAGCGAAGGAACCCAGGTCCCATCAGAGATCCATACATATCTTGAGGCGGTATCACCTGATTAGGGAGATCGTGGGTCGCCAGGAGATCGAGGTTCGGAGAGTTGCTACGGAAGATAACACTGTTGATCCATTCACGAAGGCCTTACCCCAGACTCAGTTCGAGCGGCTGATCGAGATGATAGGTCTTCGATATGCCAGTACATGGCCTTAGTGCAAGTGGGAGATTGTTAGTGTATATGCCCTAGAGGCCATTACTGTATCATACTAGTTTGTATATTACTTAATGGAAGCTTGGGATATTCATCTTGTATAGACAATCTTGCTCAAAATGGTAGTATGCTACTTGGTTTGTTTCTACTTTAATGTGTACATGTGTTTATTTTAGTATATCACCTATACACATTAGTGGAGCCCTTAGGATATTTGCTTAATTACCAGCGTTGTGATGGCAGTCACACTCGTGGGGGCTGGGTAATCCATAAGCACATCCTTATGCATGTCCCTAGTAGTAGGACTATCGAGACAGGGCATCGATACTCCGGAGTAGACTAGCGTATGCGCTTCTCATCCCAGCAGGGGAGACGGTCTGTCCCACAGCCGTCAGTACGTCGTACTTTAGATAGTATGCGGGTGCTCGTTAGGTTACGAGTACACTGGACAGGACTCGTCGGGAACTGTTGGTTGGTACTATACCTATCGTCAGTTATCAGTTCCCAGGTGACATGAGTACAGCTTAGTCCGCTGACTTGACACTGTCACTTCGCCTCGAGTGTGTTCCCACTGTACTTAGATTACTACCCTACCACGGCTCAAAGGAGTCGTGAAAACAGGTAGTAGTTGGGTGCATTCCCGAAGCACTTGGAGGCAGTGACGGTTAGACAGGATTCGTCTCTCCCGGTATTGGGGGTTGATATCGCGCTGTGTCTAGGAGAGCCATTACACAAAGTCCCTGGCCAGGGCAAGCGAGATATACTGGAAGGTTTCCAGTATTATCTCAGGGTGTTCTGGGCTACATTCCGACACGACTTGTACCGCTATTAGGGGACTGACGTTTACTGCCCCCCTAGGCCCGCCATGCGATATTCTCAGACGAACAGACCGGACTGTACGCAGACTGTCACATTCAGGCTAAGTAGGAGTTCAGATGGGTTTCACCTCGTCGGTCTTCTTTTCGGCATCTACCTGGTGGGCCGTTACGCACAGCTAGTGCCGCTTGCGGTCTGTGGTTAAACCCACTGCCAGAATAGTGTCGATTTTTTAGAGTCCCACACAGAGAGCTATTTGCCTTTAGGCAAAAGAGTAGAGGTCGCATGGTTTTGCGACAGGGTTCGGTCACATCCGTGCACTTATGCACGGTTAGTGTCCGGGCAGTTATCACTAGCGGGATTTGGTTTATGCCCGATCCTAGTGTACATTTTGGGATTGGTTTTATCTCGTTAGTATTCGTGTTCCTCAGAACGCGGATGCGGGTGTGTATGCACAGTTGACAGAGAGACAGAGGCAGAGGATTCTCATTAGGGTTGTTGACAGTTGACTTTTGCTAAACCCTAATGAGAATAAGAAATATGATTAACAATAATATTAATTAAGTATTATTGTGACATGGTTGGGTTGAAGGGTTGACCTTGTTGACTTTGTTGACCGATTGACTAGGTTGGACTTATTGACCACCATCATGACAATGGCTATCATTTCTTGGCATTGACTTTAGCTTGCTTGTTTTGTTCACGAATTGCATTTTATGCAAGAAATGATATTGCCATTTGATATGATAACAACCATCACATAATACTCAATTATTATTACTTGTTATCATGATTTTGGATTTTGAGAGCTTGGATGGCAAAAAGTCTTGCTCATTCTTTCATTTCCTTTCTCTCTCATGCTCGAGCTCTCCCTCTTCCTTTTGCTTTCTCTCTAGTTCATGGTTCACTTGTCTCATGTGTTGAGAAGTAAGAACCATAGAGATAAAACCCAACACACTCCTCTACTCGTCCTAGTACACAAGGTTTAGCAAACCAAGTGTTCTAGTTTCCTCAAGATTAAGGTAGAAGCTTTCTGGTGGATCCATCTTCGGCACAAAGAGACGACGAGGAGAGAACCATACGACCACCACAAGGAGACCAAGAGAAGGAGTTCAAGTTAAGGTATAACCCCTAACCGAGTAGGTAAAACTCTTGTTAGGTTTGTTAGATAGTTGTTTAACAAAGATCCGTATTTTGAGTCCATGTTACCATCAAAAGAAAAATCGTTTTTCATCATTTCTGCTAGCCCGTAAGTACCGGGAGAGGTAACGTGGACTTATATTTGAAGCGTAGGTGAAGAAGGGAGGCGTGAAAGATGGTCGGCGACTACGTTTTCGCATCCTCTCTTGTCTCTGATGACAAGGTCAAACTCTTGTAGTAAGAGAATCCAACGTATCAGCCGAGATTTAGCGTCCTTCTTCGCAAAAAGATGGCGAAGAGCTGAGTGGTCTTTGTAAACGATGACTGGAGGGCCGATTAAATATGGCTTGAACTTTTCTAATGCAAATACAACAGCTAAGAGTTCCTTCTCAGTTGTTGTGTAATTTAATTGGGCCTCGTTCAAGGTTCGGTTAGCGTAATAAATTACATACGGCATCTTATTGATGTGCTGTCCAAGGACAGCACCAATGGCGAAATCAGATGTATCGCACATAATCTCAAATGGATGCGTCCAGTCAGGAGACGAAAGAATGGGAGCGGAAGTAAGTGAGTTTTTCAATGACTCGAACGCCTTCATACAGCCTGAGTCAAAATCAAATGTGGTGTCCTTGGCAAACAAAAGAGTCAAGGGTCTAGCTATCTTGCTAAAATCTTTGATGAACCGTCTATAGAAACCGGTATGGCCAAGGAAGGCTCGAATGTCTCGGACGCATTTGGGAGGAGGAATATTGGAGATGACTTCAATCTTAGCTTTGTCTACCTCAATGCCATTTTGCGAGATGATATGTCCTAAGACAATACCTTCTCGTACCATAAAGTGGCATTTCTCGCAATTTAAAGTAAGGTTCTTATCCCTACACTGGGTAAGAACTGCGTCTAAATGTAGCAAATACTCATCAAAGGAGTCGCCGAAAATGGAGAAATCATCCTTGAAGATCTCCAAGAATTTTTCCACCATGTCTGAAAAAATGCCCATCATACAGCGCTGGAAAGTAGCGGGTGCATTGCCTAACCCAAAGGGCATGCGACGGTAAGCAAATGTACCGAAAGGACAAGTAAATGTGTTCTTGTCTTGGTCCTTTTCGGCGATGGGAACTTGATTATAGCCGGAGCCATCCAAAAAGCAATAGTACTCGTGCCCAGCCAATCGTTCTAGCATTTGGTCAATAAAAGGTAATGGAAAGTGGTCTTTCCATGTTGCGGCGTTGAGTTTTCTATAATCGATGCAAACTCGCCACCCAGTTTGGGTGCGAGTTGGTATTACCTCATTCACCTCATTAGTTATGACCATTATGCACAATTTCTTTGGGACAACGTGAATGAGGCTAACCTACTGGCTATCAGAGATAGGTTAAATGATACCACTATCAAGACATTTTAAAATCTTCTTTTTGACAGCCTCCTTCATTATAGGGTTTAGTCGTCTCTATGGATCCCTTGCTGGCTTGGCATCATCCATTATATGAATATGATGTTCAACTATTAGGGGACTAATCCCCTTGATGTCCGCCATAGTCCAGCCAAAAACTTGCCGATTATTTTGTAAGACCACTAAAATGGCTTTCTCTTGCTCGGGGACTAGAGAAGCGGAGATGATAACGAGAAGGGTCTTATTCTCACCTAAGTAAGCATATTTAAGGTGAGACGGCAATAGCATGAGTTCGAGTATTGGAGGCGAAACAATTGAAGGTAAAATTGGTGAAACTGTCTCAAACTCGAAGGATTCCAACAGAGTTTCAAAGCGAGTGTAAGAAACCGAGTCAGATGGTTAAGTTAACTCATCCGAAAATTCAAAGGATTCAAACTCGGGTGGTGATTCTTCAAAATCGTTCGAGAAAGTGAAACACTCGTAATCATTATCGGTCGTGAAAGCAGTGTTAGATTCAAGAAGGAACACACTAGTAGCTTCAAAATTGCTGTGATCGAACAGAAATTTTTCGAGCTCACAGTCCTCTTGAGTGATCTCTTGGATCGAGCAAACATCAAGTATATTAGAATTAGGCTTGGAGGGCTGATTCTTCAACTTAAAAATGTTGAGCTCAATTGTCATGTTTCCAAAAGATAGGTTCATCGAACCATTTCGACAATTGATCACCGCATTAGAAGTTGCAAGGAATGGTCGACCGAGTATCACCGGAATTTGACTCCGGGGGTTAGCTACAGGCTGTGTGTCCATAACAATGAAATCAACGGGGAAAATGAAGTCCCCTACTTTAATCAACACATCCTCTAACTCACCCTTAGGATGGGTGATAGATCGGTCGGCCATTTGGAGAGTACAATATGTTGGTTTCAGCTCTCCAACGCCTAATTGTTCATATACCGAATAAGGAAGCAAATTAACTCTGGCACTAAGATCTAAAAGTGCGCGGTTGATGTTCTTATCCTTAATAGTTATTGAAATTGTAGGACAGCCAGGGTCCTTGCGTTTTTGAGGTAAAGGTTGGGTAAGAGCATCACATACAGCACTAGCCAAGAAAACTTTCTTGGGTACATGTGATTTCCTCTTCTTGGTGCATAAGTCCTTCAAGATTTTAGCGTAAGAAGAGACTTGTTGGATTGCATCCAAGAGAGGTATGTTTATACTAACCTGTTTAAATAACTCCACAATCTTCTCCATTTGCGGAGTTTGTTTATTGGATCTCAACCTGTTTGGAAATGGAACATTTTGAAAATTTGTTGAGTCCAATGTTTGTGGAGTAGATTGCGGAGTTGGAACGGATCTCAGTGTTGGTGTTTTCGTGGAATGAGATGTGGGTCCGTTCAGAGTATTAGAAGAAGTAGAGCCTTGTGAAGAATGAAGAACAGGCTCTGAAGAAGATGAAGAAGAAGAAGAAGAAGCGGCGGTCGGGGTGTCATTATTAGTGCTAACATTGTTGTGCAATACCTTTCCAGATCTCAATGTAGTCACGGCACTCACATTATAATTTTGTTGTTCATGAGTAACATGTGCATTTTGTGTGTGACCAGGATTTGGCAGTGGTTGAGATGGAAGCTTCCCCTTCTCTCTCTCGCTTAAAGCAGCATTCAGTTGTGCAATTTGGGCTTCAATGGTCTTGATACTTTGCTCATGTGATACAGTGTGTTGCTCCAAAGACTGAATGAAAGATTGGATGTTGGCGGATGATTGAGTAGATTATTTTAAAAACGCATCCAGACTTTGTTCTAGCGAGGAAACCTTATCGTTATTTGGCTGAACAAAATTGTTTTGAGGAAAAGAGTTGTTTGGTGCAAAATTGTTCATTTGATTTTGGTAAGGTTGGGGTTGGAAAGGTTGCTGATATTGAGTTTGTTGAGGGGCTTGTTGTTGTGGGGGAGGCCTTTGAAAATTGTTATTGCCTTGGAATTGTTGTTGATTTTGATTCCAAGTAAAATTGGGGTGGTTCTTCCAACCAGGATTATAAGCTGAAGAGTATGGATCATTTCTTTGTCTTTGCTGAAAGGCAGCATTGACTTGATCCTGTCCTTGAGTAGGTGGGTTGTAAGGACACTCTTCGATCAAATGGGACGGATCCGAACAACAAGCGCATATAGTACGAGGGGGTAAAGCGGGCACAGGAGAAGGCGATGAGAATTTTCTCTCAATTGCTTCTAGTTTACGTGTAATTGCAGCCATTTCGGCTTTCATTGCAATTGACATGTCAAGTTGATGAACACCTGCCCTAGACGGACCGGATGAAGTAGATGAAGTGGATAAAGCGGTCTGTCTAGTGCTTTCCCACTGAAGCGTTTGTTCAGCAAGATCGTCGAGAAATTGCCAAGCTTTCCTCGTCAGATTTTGTAAGAAAGTGACCTTGACAAATGGTTTCCAGCAACTTCTTAGTTGCTGGGTTCAGTCCTTCGTATAAAGTTTGGCAAAGTTGCCATCTCTCGATACCGTAGTGAGGGCACTGAACAAGAAGGTCCTTAAATCGTTCGAAACACTTCCAAAAAGGTTCAGACGGAAGCTGGGAAAATTGATTAATTTCACTGCGAATTCTCGCGGTCTTGTGGTGTGGGTAAAACATTTTATGAAAAGCCTTAACAAACTCTTCCCAATTTTTTATGGAATGCGATGATGTACTATATAGCCACTTTTCAGCTAGGTCACATAAAGTGAAGAGAATGACTCGTAGCCTTATAGCATCATCGGAAAGTTGGGTGGTCTTCATTATTGCACAAACATTCTGGAATTTGTTAATGAAGATATAGGCATCTTCGGATTCTAGCCCATGAAATTTGGGCAACATATTGATGAAGTGGGGCTTAATTTCGAAATTATCCCCATTAGCCGGCGGATGTGAAAGACAAGTAGGAAGTGCGGTGCGGGTTGGATAGAAAAGATCATGGAGCGCGATTCGTTAGGGCACTTCAACAGGAGAGTGTTGTGGGTTATTCGCACCCAGTTGAGGTGGAATCAGCCCCGAAGTAGGTAAGGGGTTGTTAGGATTGAATCCTGACATCTTCTTAGAAGATGATGAATTTGAAGATGAAGGTAAAGAAGTGGAGGGAATTTCGACTTCGGAGTCGAACGCGTCATCAGTAGGAACTAATGAGACACGGACTAAACGGGCGCTAGTGTCCCTAGTCCAACCGGACATACACTAAATGAGGTGTAGTGGAGTCAAAAAGTAGAAGGTGGGGGTAAGAAAACGTCAATGGAGAAAATGTGGGTGAAAATTGGGTGCAATGTATTTCTAGCGACAAATTGCAAGTTTTTGTAAAAATTTTGTTTTGTGGGTTTTTTTATAAAGAGTTTTGCAAAAGATTTTATACGGAACTAAGACACACTTTCAAGCAATCAAAATTTAAATATGCACAATCAAGCCTAGAGCTAGGGTCTGCTAAGTCAACTAGACTGCTCCTAACTGGTCCAAAGGGCAAGTTCTGAGATATCCCTCAAATTGCCTCTTCACCTCCAATTGTGGACAGGTAAGCACAAGTAAAGAAAGGAGGGATCTGCTCACGAATCACCGTGAGACGGGCCTTTTAAAATTACCATTTTCACTTGTCTAGCCTAGGCACCACATAGTCAGGTTTAGATAAATGACCAATTGCCCACAACCTTCCTCTGTCCTAATGAGCGCGACAGTCCTTAATTGGCTGAGTCTAATTATTTTTTAATTAACTCGAGGGTGATGCATATGCTTTTTGTGATTTCTGGGGTCTTAGGAAGGGTAATGAAATCCCACCCAATTTGAATTGGTGTTATAGCCCCTTAATTTCCGTTTTAAATATGCAAAGCAATTAACACACAAAAATCTAAAACACTTGCCGAAAAGTTTTTATTTTTATTTGCGGCACAAAGAATCCTGCACAAAATGATTTATTGGAGAGGGGGAAGAAGTTTTGTGCAAAGAACCCTGCAGGAAAATTTTTCAGTGGACTACAGAGGGTATAAGATAGGAAAAAAAACACTTACAGAGAAATTTTCAAGTGCTGACGTCAGCAGTTGACCGCGGTTCCGTGGTCAAACCCTTGAATCCGCCGCCGTTCCGCGGTGGGTCAGTTAGATCAGGCCGTCAAAACTTTTCTGTTTTCTGTTGTGGTTCTCCTCTGTCTGTTCAGATCCTATGTTTGCTGATTTGTTCACTGGGTTTGCTCCAGATCTGAATCAGAATTTGCTTTCGTTCCTGCACAATTCGCACAAAAGCAGATCAAAAAATAACAAGATGATTTTTTTAATTTTTTTTTCCAGTTTTTATAATTTTTTCAATTTTAATTAACCCGAAATTACAAAAAGAAAATAACTACCGCGATCCCCGGCAACGGCGCCATTTGATTGAGAGTTGTTTTCTGTGCGAACGTTTTAAAATCAAAGTTAAGAATATACCGCAATCAATAACGGTGTCGCTTGGTAGCTAGCCGGTTGAGTACGGGTCGGTCCACAGGGAAAACGTGTTCTTTTCTTTAAGTTCTTACAAGTTAAGTCCTATTTTTGGTAGGTTTTGATTTTTATAAAAACTAAAATTGAATTTAATTTGATTTGAAGCCTTGCTAGGGTTAGGATTAGGTTAGTTTAGAAAAATAACTCTGCTCACTGCTTCCTTTGCCCTAATTAAGAACATAGGTGTTAGGGTAATAGTCAACAAAGGGGATTAGCACGACTAGGAAGAAACTTCGTTTCTTCCTTTTGGTCCTTATCCGTCCTTTCTTAACTCTTAGCCCTAACCTCTATGTAAATCAACCACAACCGGTCTAACTAGGGAATCACCGCTATCTCGTAGGATAGGGTGCCGTAGTGAGCGGTGTGTGTTTGATTCAAATAGAGTCCTAATTAAAATGTTATATGGGCAAGAAAGGAGTGAGAGATTTCCATCTCTTAAACCTACCCAATTCTAACCCTAACAAGTGAGGAATTACTCACTCATTAGGAAAGTTGCGACAAAATTCATTTTTTTTATAGTTTTAATTTAATGACCTAATTTGCTAATAATAAAAGACAGATAATAAAATTGCAGAAATAAATTTCGAATGGAAAATTGCAAGATAAAAAAAATTACTTTTATTGACAGCTCTTGACGATTACAATGAATAAAATTTAATCTAGAAAAATAAAATGAGGCATGCCCCAAAAGAGGTTGTAGGCTTTCCTATTTATAGACAGGAGAAACCCTAGGTTTTACATCTGATCCATACTTGAAATTACAAGACTACCCTAAAAAAGCCGGGTCAAAGCCCCAACAACCACCGACACGTGCACTGCACGGCCACGGAACCGCGGCGAAATGCCATGTTTGGCTACGGATCCGCGGCCATATGGTGAGCTCTCTGGCTCATTTCTTCAGGGTTGCTTCATGTTGCTTTTTCCTTCTGTTTTCTTCACTTGGTTCTTCAGAATCTTTTCTACTTTCTTCTAGATTTCCAACAGTGCAGAATTTATGGACTTTTACCGTAAGCTTCACGTTGAAGTCTTGAATCTTGTGCTGCCCTTGTGCTTTGTGCATTTGAACTGTTCATTGATCTTTGTTTGTTCCTTAAACTGGTAGGCGGCATCATACAGAGTCATCTATTTGTTGGTCGTAGTCTCACATTTGTAGTGTCTTTTCATGAATTTCACTGTATTGTTCTAAGAACCTGTAACCTGCAACTATTTTGCAGACATGGATCAAAAGCACCTATTTATTCGTAATATGATTAAGAATGGGGAATATAATAATGCAAAATTCTGATATGAACAACCCCATACTTCTTTTTTTATTAGTTTCATTTTTTTTTCTTTCTTTCTTTTGTTGTGAGGAATGAAGTGGGGACTTAGGTGATTGGGGGTTGCTGGTTTCGGCCCAAGGGAGGTCGGTGTGTGTATTTGTGAAGTCAAGAGAAAAAACCCATACCTAATATAATGTGTACCTTACCTCAATTATCCCTTCATATTATTTATTTCAAAATTCCCTTTATCCTTTCTATACCAATTAAACTAGAACCATCCAAATATTTTTCTTTGAAAGAACATGTTACAATATGTGTTTAGATGTGTCATGGTGCACTAAACTTGTATTAACCCATTCTAATTTGTAATTATCATTAATTAAATGTATTGGTGAAAGCTTAAAATAATTAATTAAGGAAAATATTTTAGTAAACTAGCAAATATATAAGTGACTAAATAAATACCAATACTAGCCATTACCTATCTAAAATAGGTATATTTAAGTCTATGTTGAAAAATAATTATATCTTGGTTTTTACGGAAAACATCGGTTATTTTACCGATTATCGGAATTTCACCTAAACGATTTTTTAGAACGTTACAATCTTCCCTCCACAAATAAATTCGGTCCGTGAATTTAAAGTAAAGCTCCTCCAAATACTAAAACATTTCGGCAAAGCACTCAAATCGGCGGAGCTCCGAAATCATAAATACTTAAGACACATCTGAGCGCAATGCATGCGCATGAAAATGAGTATATAACTCAAAATCAAAACTCCGCCAAGCATCACGCAATCATCGGAGTCAATGTGAAGATATCAATGTCAAGGTTCAATACGAAAACCAACATGATATACATCAAAACTATAACATGTACATAGTACGCATCGTTGTAAATGTTGGCTATAGTGCCCTCAAGTCAATTATTGGATCACAGACACGTGAATGCAATGATTGAGGGATGACCTATACCGGTAGAACAGTCTTACTCGAGATGATAGTATGCTATCTGGTTTGTCTTTATCATCATGTACATGCTTCAGGTGACATTACAGATCACTATTATATGTTGATAGAGCCCATAGGATTCTTGCTTGACTACCAGCAGTATGATGGCGATCATATACGTGAGAGTTGGGTAGTCTATAAGCACATCCTTAAAGTGTCCCTAGTTGTGGGAGTTTCGAGACTGGGCATCGATACTCCGAGAGTAGACTAGCGTATACAGATCGAGACCCCGATGAGGGGTGATGGCCGGTCTCATAAGCCATTGGTGCTAGTTGGTTCACCTAAGATAGTGTACAGGTGCTCATTGGGTTATGAGTATACCGAACGGACTTGCAGGGGTACTGCTGGTTGGTACTATACCTATCGTCAGGTAGCAGTTCCCAGGTGACATGAGTACAACTTAGTCCGTTGACTTGACACTGCTACTTCGCCTCAAGTGTGTTCCTACTATTCTTTGATTGCTACCCTACCACGGCATAAAGGAGTCGTGCAAACAGGTAGTAGTTGGGTGCAGTTCCGAAGAACTTGGGGGCAGTGGCAGTTAGATAGGATTCGTCTCTCCCGGTATTGGGGGTTGATATCGTGCTGTGTTTGGAGAGCCATTACACAAAGTCCTTGGCCAAGGAAAGTGAGATTTACCGGTAGGTATTCCAGTAGTTTCTCAAGGTGTTCTGGGCTACACTCCGACACGACTTATACCACTATTAGGGGTCTGACGTTAACCATCCCCCTAGGCCCGATATGCGATACTCTTAGACGAACAGACTGGACTGTACGGATATTATCACTGTCAGGCTCAGTAGGGTTTCAGGATGAGTTCGCTCGTCGGCCTCCCTTTCGCTCAATATCTGGGCAGCCATTACGTACAGCTAGTGCCACTGACGTGCTTGTGGTTAAACCCACTGCCAGCATATTGATGAGTCTTTAGAGTCCCACACAGAGGGCTTCCTTAGTTCGGGCGAAATGTTGTAGAGGCCGTATGGTTTTATGGCAGGGTTCGATCATATACGTGCACTCGTGCACGGATCATGATCGGATGGATCATACTAGTGGGCTTTGGTTTAAGCCGGATCCTAGTATTAGATTGTTGGATTACTTTCGTCTTGAAGTATTCGTATTCAGTCGGAATACGGATGCGGGTATGTATATATGGATTGGGGGTATTCTTGTAATTCGTTATAAGATTGCTTTGGAGATGCCATTTCTTTTTATTATATTAAACATTTAGGTTTTTTTGGTTAAATGTTTAATATTGATTATGTGTAATGTGTGAAGGCAAGTTTTGGCTTGTAGGCATTTAATGATAAAGCACGGACCATGCTTTATTGTTTATATTTTGTTGTGAGATATTTTTGATGGCATGGAGATAATTTGTGGCTATGATTTTTCCTTGGGCTAGCTCATCAAAAATACCACATAACACCAAAATGAGAAGGCAGCCACTTCTTTTCTCTTTTTGCTCTTGTGTTGCATTTTCTTTTGCAAGCTAAGTCTTGAGAGCTCACACTTCACACATACATGGCTTCTTCTTCACCTCCACTCAATCCCTCTCATGTGTTGAGAACCTTAGAGTGTTTTGAGACAAAATATTCACACACTATCTCTACATCATCTTGGGTATCTAGGTTAGCAAACTAGTTGTTCGAGTTGCTTCAATTTTGAAGCGGGGGCCCGTATTAGGAATCCTCGAGGTGGATCGTCGTCGACGAGGGAGACAGAAGAGCGGACTTGTTTGGTGCAGCCGTCGAGGAGCTTAGGAAGAGATTGAAGACCGAAGGACACGGATCGATCGGTATAATATCTAAACACTTTAAAGTTAGCTAGTAAACGGTTAATGGTTCGATCCGGGAAATTGGTTGTGGTAGTGCCGAGTTTTACCAAGTTTTTGTTCCGCATTTGTCCACGGATTGATGGCCGGGGCGCTGCCATAACCAAACATGGTATCAGAGACAACCCACTAACCCTTAGCTAGCTTGTTTAGACAATGTTAAACTATCGAAACTGAAACAACTCCAATTCACTGCACTAAAAATTCCAGTTTCTGTCGAATTTCATATGGTCTTCTAAAATTTTTTTAGTAACTGCAGAAGACTACTGACCTCACCACTAGGCCACAGACCAAATACGAGACAATTCTACCCTAAAAAACCGAGCACATTGCTCAAAAATCCGGCCAGGCCGGCCTCTTTAATGAATTAGGGTTTCGTATTTGGGTTGTGGTCTTGTCTCTGGAATGTTGGTTCAGTGGTATTGTTTGTTTAGCACAGTTTGGATATGGTTTTATCTACTTGTTTGGGGGCTATTCGGGGTTATTTAGAACTCGATATTTTCTAACATTGTTTAAAGTTTACAGTACATAGATTTCTATCTGCGACCGTGAATGTCATTTGATCGGTACAACTTGTCTAATCGCTATAGTCCTTTTAGACGGGTTTGCGAACGTGACATTCACGTTGATGTTCTGTGTTGTGCTGTGATGTTGCGGATTGTCGTGGTGGATAGCTTGGATGCAATGTTAGTAAAGTTTAGATTTATTTGTACATTTGATATTGCATGGCAAGCGTCCGACATGTGGACTGCCGTCACTGCCTGTTTGTATATTATTCTTTTGGGGCACGACCGGGTTGAGGTCGATGTTACCGTTGTACATATTTTCTTTTCTGTACTAGGATTACCCCGCAATGGAGTGCACAGATAGCCAGGTTCTAGAGAGAAACAGGTCCGCATCTCATGGCGTTGAGAAGGAGGGGGCCTCATTCCAGAATTGGCGGGCTATTCGCCGCACTCGTAGAGGGTACAGGTTGACCCAAGGAGGGGTTCTTAAATTACCGGATTCCGTGAAGTGCTGGGTGGCCCATTCACTTTGCTGAAGGGGCTGCCTCGCTTCTGGTTTTGGCGGGTAACTTGCCGCACTCGTAGGGGTCTAGGTTTTTATTACACAAGCTATCCATACGACCAGGGGAACGTCGGGTTTCACTTGCGGCTCAAAAGAAACCCAGGGCTCCCAGAGTATCTGTATTGTTCTGTGATGCTTATTACTTTTCTGTGATGTTGCATTTATCACGCCTGGAGCTATTATTATATATTGTTATATATACTAGTAGATGTTGTATATGTTTTACACCCGCGCTAGTCCAGTCCCCGCTCTGTCGTTAGTTAAGTAACCTAACGAGTGATGACGGGACCCAGTGGCGAATGCGGATGGTATATACGTACATCATATTTTCATTCTTTTGTGGTGTGATTAATTGATGGGACTGCGTTCATTCAGATCAATGCAAGGAAAACAAACCTATTCGATGTTGTTGGAACAATTTTCAAAAAGATGTTATTACAAGGACGTTCTCTTTTGTTTTGCACAGTGGTATTCGGTTATGAATATCCAGCACCTCATTCGACGAGGCAAGGGCCGAGATCCCTTCATCGGGAGTGACCCCTTGGGCAGAAGTTTGCGTCAGGGTAATAACTTTACTATAGTCGATTACTTTTTTCTTTGCACAGCGATATTCAATTTTGAATATCCATCACCTCATTCTACGAGGAAAGAGCCGAGATCCGTTCACCGGGAGTGACCTCTTTAGCAAAGGTTTTCGCCACTATATATTTATAAAAAGCTATCTGGTTCCTTCAACGATATCAAGTTCATTACATTAAAGGTTTTTCGCCAAAAACCAGCCGTAGCCCTCCGTCATTTCAGATCAGTATTGCTTAGTATTCGCGCTACGTTGGTCATTGCTATTCGCCGAGGCGTAGTGTGCGGTAGCTCTGTAATGCTTTTCTGTCGCATGGATATGTGGATTGGTTAGGACGGTCGTATGACTTTGTTGATTATTTTTTAAAGGTCATGCGGGTGGGTTTAATGCAATCAAGATAATGACAGGTTGAACTTGACTAGGACCTTTTGATTTGTGGATTATTCGTCAAGGTCACTTAGGTCCTAGGGGTAAAAATCACATTGGGAGTTTCTAAAGAAACTGAAACTTGCCAGGCATGCGCATACCTTTTGGAGTGTGGTGACTTGAGTGGATTCCATCAAGTTATCATGCGATGATAGTTGGATCCCGATACCCACTGATGAGTTGGTTTACTCCTCGGGTGATCCCGACTAATTCTTCTTTCAGGTTTGGAGGAGATTTTGAGGATACAGTGGGAGACATCCTGATTAGATAAAGTGATTAACCATTCTGATCTAGGTTAGAGTGCACGCTGAGTGTTTCTTTCTCTCTCTCTCTTTGGCAGCGACCATGGCCCGACCCTAGACTATAACTCAGTAACCAAGTTAACCGAACTTTCTTAAAACACTGGCCTTTGGATTGTCAGAGCTGCATACTTCATTGCCACTCCTACTTTTACCTTTTGCTTTTCTCCGGAACATTCCGTTTCACTACGAAGATCCCATTTTCATTGGATATGACCATCGTATAGTTACATACGAACTCGAAGAAACTTGTTTCAGATTCGAGGATGGTTTTCGGTTCTGGAGAAAATAAATATGACTATTCAGTTGTCTTTTCCTTTTACCTTCTCTCAGGATGTGAGGACTCCTAGGATTAGGAGAGGGTACACCAATTGCGCTTATTGGATAGAATTCTTCCAAACCATAGGCAGGTGCCGAAATGTAGGGAAAGAAGAAAACCAATTAGCCTAAGTATGGTGTACATGAGGTAATAAGTAAAGACAGATAAACGGATTAGAAAGAGGGCAAAGTAAATTGCGACTGCTATCATTCATGACCAAACCACATATTTCATTGCCACTCCTACTTCACCTTTGGATTTCTCCAGAACACCCTGTATCACTACGAAGATCCACAGTTATTGGATAATCCATCGTATGGTTATATACAAACTCGAAGGAACTTGTTCCAGTTTGAGGATGGATTCTGGTTCAGGAGAAATAAATTAAGGATTATTCAGTTGTCTTTTATCTTTACCTTCTCTCAGATTGCGAGTACTCCTAGGATTAGGAGGGTACACCTATTACTCTTATTGGATAGTCTTCTTCCAAATCATAGGCTAGTGCCGAACGGTAGGGAAGGAAGAAAACCATTTAACCTAAGGGCGGTGTACAGAAGGTAATAAGTAAAGAAAAATAAAGGGATTTGGAGAGATGGCAAGGAAATATACGGTTACAGTCGTGAATCAGATAATGGAAGAGGCATTACTAGGAATACCCGGATACCCCTTCGAAATATCTTCATGTTTCAGTTTCACTATGCGTTGTTAATAGAAAACTGATTTCCCAATTAGGTCCTTACTCCAGGGTATATATTTACTGGGTTTGATTCTCACATCTGTATGGTTTTACAGATGATGAGTCGGAGTAAGTTATTGGGAATTAGGTGATCATCTTCATTATATCGGAATTCGTTGCAATTGCTGATATTTTAGGAAATCACCTGGCGTTTTGCCTGATGGCAAATGTTTGGTTTTGAATATCTGTTGTTATGCACCAATTTCAAACTGATATATCTGTACGTTTATTTTATAAAGTGAGATATAACTTTTTGAAATTATGTTCATGACATTTACCTATATCAGTTGATGGTTAGGTAAGGAGCATTAAACAACAGTGTAATTCTTCTTAACTATAGTACAATTTTCAGCACACGACGCACAGGGTTTGAGTTATTCAACTTAGGGGACTCATACAAAGTATTGTATGTTGTCCAGTGTCCATTAGGACAGAGGGGATGGTCCTCGTACTATATTCTGTTTACTTATGACTTCTCAAGATTTAGACAAGCGTTTCGTAGAAATACAAGGTCCAAGTTTTGAGAAGTTATAGGCACAAGAATAAAGTAAAGAACCATGTGTTGCAAGTATCAGGATTCTTCAAGGTGATCGAAGATGTAGATACTTGTGTTTTGTATTCAGTTGATAGTAATGGTTTTGAGAACTTGCTTCTCTTTCAGGTTACTCATATATGGATGCACTCCTAAGTTGAGTAATGTTGATCGGCCTCCTTCCATTTAGTTGACATGCACTGGAGACAGCTGCATGATTTGAATCTGGTTCCAATTAAATCAGTGTCTCTGTTTCTATATTGTATATAGAATGGTTCATGTCTTAACGATGTTAAGGTATATGGAGTTGTTGGGCTTATGCTTTAAACCAGACTCTGGATAACTCAAGGCACGTTTCAGTAATGGCTGTTTGTGGGTTAACCCTGGCTATGACGAGGGTTAACTTTTTACCATATGGAAGATCAATAGTGATATTGTTCTTGACTCGCCACAGTTTTAGTAAACTGGACTTTTTCAGAAAACAGTATGGGAGTATGGTAGAACTGGAAGTGATTCCAGAACCACAAACGATTACAGAAAATTTAATAGGACCAAAAGATTCAATCATGTTTGACATTCCATTAGCCACTCCGCAGATATGGTGGGTAACCTCAGGCACCCGAGAGGTACTTCCGTATCCTCAAAGACGGTGACAGAGAGGTTCTTGTTTACCCAGACTTGCCATTACTATTGTTCTAGACTATGAGACTAGGCAGAAGGATGAGTATAGCGTCGTTCTAAACTAGCTTTAGAAGTGTACATGTATACGGCTCTGCCAGAGGGTTGTTGTGGTCAGTGGGAGCAGCGGAAGCATAATGGACAAGTAGCTTGTGTCTATTTATAGACAAAAGCAGATATAGCGGAGAAAGATCATCTATTTTTTATGTGACAGTCATGGGCTTTGACTTCATTAGAATAGGAGAAGGATCTGTTAAGAAGGTAGTTGGGTGGTATATCCTGGTATTTAGATGACATACACTTTGTAGGAAATGAAATTCCTATACTACGATCGGTTATACTGTGGTTGTCATACAGTAGTTTCTCCACATAGGATATGGATATTATTTTAGGCATTCTGGTTACTGGATCTATGGTTTTAGATCTAGATTTGGGTGGTTTCCCAATCTGGTTACTTAGACAGTATTCTAAAGATTTTTTAGAATTGTCGACTCCTGGAATGGTGGTGTACCTGCAGGTGATGGAGTCACCCTCTCTAAAGGTGTCTTACAGACTAAATGGGAGAGGGATATGCATGATTGACATATTACTTGCTTAGGCAATTGAGTCAATCATGAGATGTCAAGTACCACACCAGATGTTGTTTTTGCACGAGATGCAATAAGTTTATATATATTAATCCAATCCTGGAGAAACGTTCGGAAGCAGTTTTAGAACATAAGTGGATGTTCTATGGATTTGATAACGGCAGACTCCTTTGGGAGACAGTTATCATTCCAGGCTTTCAAGGTGACCTGGTTGACAGAGTGACTGTCAGAGTTATAGACTTTCTTCTGGGAGGGGCAGTAGTTTGGACAGATGGTCCAAGCGGATACTGAGGGTGGCATTGCGCCAGATACAGATTAAATTCAGTTGACGATACAGTCTAAGAAGTTTGCTGGATTTGGAGTTCATTTGTGAACTGGGTCCCATCAGACATCTAGACATATTCTAAGACAGGTATTGCTCATTTCAGGAGATGGCTTTCTCCGCGAACTTGAGATAAATAGAGACATAGAAAGAAACATCAGAGCGGATCCACTCACTGATGCTATTTCTCGAACACAAAAGTTTCATAAACATGCTTTGTGAGACTGATCAGTAGAGAAGTTGGGTGTTCGGTATCACACGGGCTGTGAGTATGCAGCATTGCATAATTAGCCTTAAGTGCAAGTGGGAGATTGTTGGTTATAGTGCCCTCAAGTCAATTATTCGATCGCAGGCACGTAATTGCAATGATCGAGAGAGGACCTATACCGGTAGAATAGTCTTACTCGAGATGATAGTATGCTATCTGGTTTGTCTTTATCATCATGTACATGCTTCAAGTGACATTACAGATCACTATTACATATTGATAGAGCCCATAGGATTCTTTCTTGACTACCAGCAGTATGATGGCGATCATATACGTGAGAGTTGGGTAGTCTATAAGCACATCCTTAAAGTGTCCCTAGTCGTGGGAGTTTCGAGACTGGGCATCGATACTCCGAGAGTAGACTAGTGTATACGGATCGAGATCCCGACGAGGGGCGATGACCGGTCTCACAAGCCATTGGTGTCAGTTGGTTCACCTAAGATAGTGTTGTCACGACCTGAAAGTACGGAACATGACCGGCACTTAGGCTACGAACGTCTCAAGGCGTACGTGCTCTAAGTAAGCCGAGCCCAGAAATCCAAACCAAGAAAAGTAGTGGAGTGAAGGAAACCATAAGTAAAACAACCAGTCTACAATATAATATACAACGCTTAAAGGCGAGGATCACAACAGAAAGGAAACTCAACAGCATGAATCCCAGAGAAATATAACGTGCGACTCTAAGGTCGAAAGAATAATCAACACTGGTCTCTATCTCAAATAAGTACATGTTTGGTTGATGGAACTTCTAGGTACAACTGAATATAATATACAATGTATAATGATGGGTACGATACAAATAAACCCGCCTACTAGCAAGTCACCCGAAAGAAGCAGTGCCGCAAGCCGTAATGAATCCCTGTACGGCAACCACCTGCAAGAATTGGGGCACAACGGGGGTGAGTTTCCAACTCGTAAATAGAAGAACATCAACGAACAGAAAATCGCATGTATGACGCAATCCTAGGTCATACGATTAACAGATATAAACCTCAAATGAATAAGACTGAAGCATGCTGAGGTGGCAATGTAACATCTATACAGGTATGTAATGCCAAGTACTCGCCAATTCCTCAGGTAATAACATGTCATAAATATGAGGTATGATCGATATAATCAATATGCATCAATGCCAGCTATAACATGAATCTAGTAGTATGTGGATGTCCTCCAACTAGGAAAATCAATATCTGTAAATCGGTGGATCCCGTCCACGTGTCACCCAATGACAACAAGCATCATGCATGTAAATATCGTAAAGCATATGCATGGAAATATGAGGATATAATCAAATCATGGAACCTGAATGCCTAGCATCGACACTCGACAACATCATGAACACCTGTGCCAAGCATCGACACGTAAATCCTCATGTATCTCAGGCGCCGCACACCCTGGTCGGCCCTCATATCCATATCATGACTCCAGTCGGTATCCCCCTGATAACCGATGGGTCCCAAATACTATCACCGGTAGGTAGTACTCCCCTGCCGGGCTCACCGTCTAGCATATACGAGTCTTCTTGCCCCGGGGTACCTCACCGGGTCCACCATGTACCCGCAATCGGTGCCTACCGCTCCTCGAATCGGGTATACCCACACAAGCTCTCTAGAACCGAGAAAACTCATGGTGGACGCATTGAAATATCATATCAAGGGTGACCAGATTTTTAAAACAATTACATATTTTCTTTTGAAATATCCACGGTCCCCAAATCCAGAAATTTCATGGAAACAATATATCTCAATGCGTATAATCAAAACATGATGTATGCGATATGTAAAGAAAGGTAAGCATATCAGTAAGTCGTGCAACATGCACTAGTAATGTGCACATGTCGAGGGAAACCGCTCTGTTTAAAATAAATCAGTTTTAAAGAATATCTTGCGGTTCCCAAATCTCTAATCAAGCCGGAATCATCTATGTATGTGTACATGTATAAGTGTACAATATGCCATGCAAGAATCATATCATGAATGCAACAGTACTACAGTGTAGTGGCATGGCAATTATCGATGATTAAGTGTGTGAGCCGGCAAACAGTGTACGTGGAACGTACGCATCATCAATAATGGTGCTGGTGTCCTAACAGCATGATGGTAATATCTCAATAAACACAAGTAATGCGATGCAAACAATATGAATATGCGGAATCAAATAATCAACCCAATAGTGAAGAGTCTACATCAATATGTAAGTGTCATGCAGTTTTGCCTTTTTGAAATAAGACGAATCGGGGTTTTTAGTAAAATAAGGGCTACGTTGTTTTTAAGAAAAGATGCCCCTTTTGAAATTATCCGTAGAGTCCCTTTTTGCCTGTCTTTAAAATACTCCCGATTCATTAGTTTGGAAATAGGTATGACTCGGGTTTAGTCTAACATCTACTACACTAACTACTGATCTCACTATCAAGTCAATCGGGAGGGGTAAGGAAACCACCTAAGTCTGAGTCGATATATATAAATAAAGATAGTAGTCGGTGATCCCGCATCAATAGTATCGCATACGATACCGTAAATCATCTGACACCCTCAAGTCATGAGTGCGGATCAATCATCAATATAAAGATCGTACGGTAAATCGTCGTACGGCATCCCAATAACTGGGTGCGGGTCAATATCACAGTCATCACATCAATTATCTGGTGTCCTTATCATCATATCACACAATCTGGGGTACTAATCCAAGTCTAGTACGAATCGATACCATCTACATAAGTAAGAACGCGTATGCGAAAGACACGCCCAAAGGCCCGCTAAAAATCATATATCGTATCCCAAATACGAATCACATCACATCACCGATATCATGGCACCATGCCCAAACTCATCGACTCACATCCAAAGTCCTCCAATATCCTCGTCATCACAGTATGAACATAGCAAATAAGCACATGTGTGCGTGTGGGTGCAAACTATTCTAGGGTTCGCGACTAGGAACTACACTAGTTACTTTTAACCCTAATCAATGCATAGTATACCTACCACATCCTAAACAATCAAGTCACACATAAGTTATCATATATAAGTACAGTATATATGGTATACTAGACATCGGACTGCGGGGGTGCTATACGCCATCCACCCGACTTCTCCCCGTAGTTATAAATTTACTCACCTTCTTATGTGTGCCTGTGCCGATGTCGCCTTTTGCATCTCCAACGCTTCGACGCCACGTGGGGTACCTATAAGGATATCACACGTTAAAACACATAAAAACCATGTCGGAAGCCAAAATGGTCCATGCTACGCCCTTAGGTAAAAACCTGTGGCCTCGCGTGCAAACATAGTCCATAACCCTCTGCCGTTGGCGTTCAAACGCCACTCGACAGAGACGAATCATCTAATACCAAAACCCATACGAAAACAAGTCGTAAATCATGCACCAAGTCAATAAAATCAACCTAGATTCTACCCTGGTTGGAACCAGTCAAAACTAGACATTCTCAGGGCCAAGTTTACAGGTAAAAGAGCTGTGCACGCAAAACGAGGGGGTTCCCTACTGCTCTGGCCGCAAATTGCGGCAAGAAGGGATATATCTGTGGCCAGGAAGTGGGTCCAGGGGCTGGGGCTATGGGTGTTGGCTTCTATCTACCTGCACATCTCACTGCCAATTCAATTTTATTTTAGGAGGTCCCGGGTTGTAGCAGATTCCAGAAAGGTTTAAAAAGTCGACAAAACACTAACCGACATTAAATCGAACAATCTGGTATTTTTGCTAGAATCTGGGGAAATTCCGGGGTGAACTGGTCTCAAACACACATAATAAGGTTATACCAACCATCAAAACCAACACTTGGTCAAGTCTCACTCAAATTTGCCTAAACTAGCACTAATTCACAATATAGACTCTAAACTTCATCTATAAACAGAACTTGGCAAATTAAGAGTTGGGTTGCAAGATTATACCTCAAGGGAATTCAAGATGAAGGGGAAAAGGAGATCAAGAAGAAGAGGAGTGTGTGGTTGCTGGTGGGGTGCTGTCCCTTCAGCTAGTCTGCTCCTATTTGTTGCTGTTTTTCTTGTGTTGCTGTTGCAGTGGCTGCAGCTGCTGCTTGCAATTTCTCTTATTTATTTCCTTGTGTGTGTTGCAGCAGCTGCTGTGCTGGGGGTGTTGGTTGTGGTGAAGTTGAAGTATCTGATGTTGGGGTGTGGTGAAGCTTTCTGAATGGAGTTGTTGCTGCTGTGACTGCTTTTCACAGTAGTCCTGATGCTTTTGTGGCAGCTGAAAGTGGCTGATGTAGCTGCTGATGTGAGGAAATTGGGGGCTGATGTGGTGTATCAGCTGATGTGATAACAATTGGGGATGAAGTGTTCTTATAGGGGCCGAAGTGTTGATATGAGGGTGTAGATGTGGGGCTATGATGTTGCAGCTTGTAGCAGCAGCTGTAAGTCCACGTTGCCCACCCCGGTGCATGCGGGGAGGCGGAAAACGGAATAAAAATCGGATTTTTATGAGCTTAGGCAACATGGACTACACTATGAAGGATCTTTGCTAAACAAAAACAAGCTAAAGCTAACTAGAAACTAGCTAAGTGCTAGAAAAGTTATACCTTGGTCGTCTTCTCACGTCGAAGAAAGATCCACCCGAAAGCCTCAACCTTTGGTTTCAACTCCAAGCTAGAAGTAACTAGGATGGAAGAAGTGCTAGTCCTTGAACCCTAGATTAGAGTAGAGATTATCAAGAGAGGGTTTTTCTCAAGCTCAAGTGTTTCTCAACACATGAGAGGGGAGAGCTTGAGGGAGAGGAAGAACAAGAGAGAGAAAGTAAATGATAGAATGAGAATAATATGTGAACCATTCTCACAAATATGCGTATATTATTTTAATTAGATAATTAGCTAGATAATTGTCATGGTTAATCATGACATGACCATTATCATTTCATATTTAATGCTAATTGCAAGGATCAAAAAACATCTTTTATATGGAATGATGATGGTCAAAGTGTCAACCATGGTCAACAAGTCAAGAAGGTCAAATGGTCAACAACCATAACCATGCACAATTATTAAACTAATTATCAATTAACCATAATACACACATAAGCATTAGGGTTAATAAAATGACAATGGTTATTAACCCTAATCAAAGTCCTCTCCCTCTGTCTCAAGCAACTGTGCATACGCACCCGTACTCGTGATCCGAGGAACACGAACACAAAGAGAAAAACCAATCCCAAATCATATACTAGGATCCGGCTTAAACCAAAGCCCGCTAGTATAAACTGTCCGGACAGCAAACGTGCACAAGTACGCGGATGTGAACGAACCCTGTCGCAAAACCATGCGACCTCTACTCATTTTGCCTAAAGGCGAATAGCTCTCTGTGTGGGACTCTAAAGACTCGACACTACGCTGGCAGTGGGTTTAACCACAGACCGCAAGCGGCACTAGCTGTACGTAACGTTCCCCAGGTAGATGTCGATAAGAAAACTGTCGAGGTGAACCCCATCTGAACTCCTACTGAGCCTGTATGTGACAATCTCCGTACAGTCCGGTCTGTTCGTCTGATACATCGCATGGCGGGCCTAGGGGGGCGGTGAACGTCAGTCCCCTAATAGCGGTACAAGTCGTGTCGGAGTGTAGCCCAGAACACCCTGAGATAACACTGGAAACCTACCAGTATATCTCGCTTGCCCTGGCCAGGGACTACTTGTGTAATGGCTCTCCTGGACACAGCGCGATGTCAACCCCCAATACCGGGAGAGACGAATCCTGTCTAACCGTCACTGCCTCCAAGTGCTTCGGGACTGCACCCAAAAACTATCTGTTTGCACGACTCCTTTGAGCCGTGGTAGGGTAGTAATCAAAGTGCAGTGGGAACACACTCGAGGCGAAGTGACAGTGTCAAGTCAGCGGACTAAGCTGTACTCATGTCACCTGGGAACTGATAACTGACGATAGGTATAATACCAACCAACAGTTCCCGACGAGTCCTGTCCAGTGTACTCGTAACCTAACGAGCACCCGCATACTATCTCAAGTACGACGTACTGACGGCTGTGGGACAGACCGTCTCCCACACTGGGATGAGAAGCGCATACGCTAGTCTACTCCGGAGTATCGATGCCCTGTCTCGATAGTCCAACGACTAGGGACCTGTATAAGGATGTGCTTATAGATCACCCAGCTCCCACGAGTGTGAGCGCCATCACAACGCTGGTAATCAAGCAAAGATCCTAAGGGCTCTACTAATATGTATATCAGCAATATGCTAAAAGAAACACATGCACATATTAAAGCAGAGACAAACCAAGTAGCATACTACCATTTCGAGCAAGATTGTATATACAACTGTGAATATCCCAAGCTTCCATTAAGTAATATACAATCTAGTATGATACAGTAATGCCCTCTAGGGCATATACACTAACAATCTCCCACTTGCACTAAGGCCATGTACTGGCGTATCGAAGACCTATCATCTCGATCAGCCGCTCGAACTGAGTCTGGGGCAAGGCCTTGGTGAATGGATCTGCTGTGTTATCTTCTGAAGCAACCCTCCGAACCTCGATCTCCTGGCGATCTACGATCTCCCTGATCAGGTGATACCGCCTCAAGATGTGTCTGGATTTCTGATGGGACCTGGGTTCCTTCGCTAAAGCTATAGCCCCGTTGTTGTCGCAATACAGAGGTATTGGGTCAACAATGGACGGAACCACCTGAAGTTCTTTCAAGAACTTCCTCATCCAGACAGCTTCTTTTGCGGCATCAGATGCAGCGATGTATTCCGCTTCCATAGTCGAGTCAGCAACGGTTTCCTGTTTGGAGCTCTTCCAACACACTGCCCTTCCATTGAGGGTGAAGACAAAACCCGACATGGACTTGGAATCATCCTTGTCACTCTGGAAGCTGGAGTCAGCAAAGGCCTCAATCTGGAGGTCTTTTCCGCCATACACCAAGAACATCTCCTTAGTCCTTCTCAGGTACTTGAGAATGTTCTTTACTGCTATCCAATGTTTCTCCCCAGGGTTTGACTGATACCTGCTTACCACACTCGGTGCATAAGCCACATCCGGTCTGGTACACAACATCGCATACATTATAGAGCCTACCGCAGAAGCGTAGGGTATAATAGACATGCGATCCCTCTCCAAATCAGTCTTGGGAGACATCTCTTTGGAGAGGGTGATCCCGTGACAAGCCGGTAGATTACCGCGCTTGGAATCTTCCATACTGAATCTCTTCAGTATGGCGTCGATGTACCTGGACTGCGAAAGTCCTAATATCCTCTTGGATCTGTCACGGTAGATCCGGATACCCAGAATGTATGAGGCATCACCCAGGTCTTTCATGGAGAACCTGTGTGACAAGAACCCCTTGACAGATTGTAGCATAGGAATGTCATTTCCTATTAAGAGAATGTCATCCACGTATAAAACGAGGAGTACTACAGTTCTCGCTACAAATCTACAATAGATGTATGGTTCATCTGGATTTTTGATAAAGCCAAATTCCTTGACCGTCCACCCCGGTGCTTGCGGGGAAGCGGAAAACGGAATAAAAATCGGATTTTTATAAGCTTAGGCAACATAGACTACACTATGAAGGATCTTTGCTAAACAAAAACAAGCTAAAGCTAACTAGAAACTAGCTAAGTGCTAGAAAGGTTATACCTTGATCGTCTTCTCACGTCGAAGAAAGATCCACCCGAAAGCCTCAACCTTTGGCTTCAACTCCAAGCTAGAAGTAACTAGGGTGCAAGAAGTGCTAGTCCTTGAACCCTAGATGAGAGTAGAGATTATCAAGAGAGGGTTTTTCTCAAGCTCAAGTGTTTCTCAACACATGAGAGGGGAGAGCTTGAGGGAGAGGAAGAATACGAGAGAGAAAGTAAATGATAGAATGAGAATAATATGTGAACCATTCTCACTAATATGTGTATATTATTTAAATTAGATAATTAGCTAGATAATTGTCATGGTTAATCATGACATGACCATTATCATTTCATATTTAATGCTAATTGCAAGGATCAAAAAGCATCTTTTATATGGAATGATGATGATCAAAGTGTCAACCATGGTCAACAAGTCAAGAAGGTCAAATGGTCAACAACCATAACCATGCACAATTATTAAACTAATTATCAATTAACCATAATACACACATAAGCATTAGGGTTAATAAAATGACAATGGTTATTAACCCTAATCAAAGTCCTCTCCTTCTGTCTCAAGCAACTGTGCATACGCACCCGTATTCGTGATCCGAGGAACACGAACACAAAGAGAAAAACCAATCCCAAATCATATACTAGGATCCGGCTTAAACCAAATCCCGCTAGTATAAACTGTCCGGACAGCAAACGTGCACAAGTGCGCGGATGTGAACGAACCCTGTCGCAAAACCATGCGACATCTACTCATTTTGCCTAAAGGCGAATAGCTCTCTGTGTGGGACTCTAAAGACTCGACACTACGCTGGCAGTGGGTTTAACCACAGACCGCAAGCGGCACTAGCTGTACGTAACGGTCCCCAGGTAGATGTCGATAAGAAGACTGACGAGGTGAACCCCATCTGAACTCCTACTGAGCCTGTATGTGACAATATCCGTATAGTCTGGTCTGTTCGTCAGATACATCGCATGGCGGGCCTAGGGGGCGGTGAACGTCAGTCCCATAATAGCGGTACAAGTCGTGTCGGAGTGTAGCCCAGAACACCCTGAGATAACACTGGAAACCTACCAGTATATCTCGCTTGCCGTGGCCAGTGACTACTCGTGTAATGGCTCTCCTGGACACAGCGCGATGTCAACCCCCAATACCGGGAGAGACGAATCCTGTCTAACCGTCACTGCCTCCAAGTGCTTCGGGACTGCACCCAAAAACTACCCGTTTGCACGACTCCTTTGAGCTGTGGTAGGGTAGTAATCAAAGTGCAGTGGGAACACACTCGAGGCGAAGTGACAGTGTCAAGTCAGCGGACTAAGCTGTACTCATGTCACCTGGGAACTGATAACTGACGATAGGTATAATACCAACCAACAGTTCCCGACGAGTCATGTCCAGTGTACTCGTAACCTAACGAGCACCCGCATACTATCTCAAGTACGACGTACTGACGGCTGTGGGACAGATCGTCTCCCACACTGGGATGAGAAGCGCATACGCTAGTCTACTCCGGAGTATCGATGCCCTGTCTCGATAGTCCAACGACTAGGGACCTGTATAAGGATGTGCTTATAGATCACCCAGCTCCCACGAGTGTGAGCGCCATCACAACGCTGGTAATCAAGCAAAGATCCTAAGGGCTCTACTAATATGTATATCAGCAATATGCTTAAAGAAACACATGCACATATTAAAGCAGAGACAAACCAAGTAGCATACTACCATTTCGAGCAAGATTGTATATACAACTGTGAATATCCCAAGCTTCCATTCAGTAATATACAAACTAGTATGATACAGTAATGGCCTCTAGGGCATATACACTAACAGCAGCTAGGGGGCTGATGTGTGGGTGAAGGGACCTGATGCAGCTGCTGCTGGAGTGTGCTGATGTCTTCACTTGGAGGCATTATCATTTGAGAGGGAGTGAAAGAACACAAGGAATAATGAAATGGGATGCATCATGGCACACCCTAACCACCTCTCTCTCTCTCTCTCTCTCTCTCTCCCCAAAATAATGCTCACAAGACACCAAGCCACCATGGCTCACCTAAGCATGGTTCAACCCTAGGCTCAACCCTAGCTACCATGCTCATATGTGTGCAGTCCAGATAAAATTCCGATAAAATATTCATAAAACCAGATAGTTCATCAGAAACCAATTTTGGTAAACTTTTTACCAAAAACCCTACATTAAACATATTTTAGAATTTCTATAATTTTTTCTTCAGAATTTTCCCCATTTATCGGTATTTAATTATACCGAAATATTAAAATATTCAATAAAATAATATTAAATTATAAAAATTCCCAAAAATAATATTATGTTTTTATGAAATGTTACAGTCTTCCCCCCTTAAAGAAATTCGGTCCCCGAATTTTAATTTAAACCCCCAAATTCTAAAACATTTCAATAAAATATCCAAGTCCACGGGGCTCCGAAATCATCAATCCATAAAGCACATCGTAGCGCAATACAAGCGCATGAGCAATGAGCAGATAACTCAAAATCAAAACTCCGTCATGCATCCTGCAATCATCGGAGTCAAGGCGAAAGCACGAAGGCTAAATCCAAAGCAAAACCGATATGCCATAAATCAGAACTATATATGTAAATATATGAAGGAAATGCATGCCAGAATTTCCTTAAAATCGATGTGTGATTGATTTGAATTTCCGATTGTGTAAGTAACTCAAATGGTCCCCGGCAACGGCGCCATTTGATTGATTATAAATTCCGATTGTGTCGTGTAACTCGAATAAGTTTCTTTGTGTCGGTATTTAGAAAATGAATAAAATTCACAATCAAAGAATTATTTTGACCGCAATCAACTACGGTATCAGATGTAGATCGTTAGCGAGTGCGGATCGTCCACAGGGATTGTGCGATTCGTTTGTATGTTTGATTTGTTTGAATTGAAAAGTTAATAGAAAAGAAAAGAAAACATGATTCAAGATTTTATCGATGGATTCAAGTGTCACTATTCTAATCAAGAATCAAGAAAATGATAAACAATCGAGAATCAAGTTTCGATGATTTTTCCAACCAAATATCAAGAATCTAAATGAGGCTCGTAGGAATCGATCGAATCTATAGATGTGATGTAATCTCAAGATGTCGTATTCTTATCCTTTGATGAGTTGATACTAGATCGATGATGATCGACGAGAATTAGGGATTTCTAGTGAAACTAGGGTTTCATATTTTATCCCTTGTTCTTTCGTCGATATCATTCACATTCTAACCTCTAGTAAATTCAAGAAACGATCGTAGATCCCTAATTTCGAGCGATAACAATCAAGAAAGTATCACAACGAAACTAGGTCATCGATTCTTGAAGTTGCTAGGGTTTACAAAACTCGTAGGACTCAAGAATCGTTTTAAGATTTGTTACATCATCATTCTATTGATCGTCTCGACTCCTCGACGAGCGGAGTTTTACTCAAACATCACAACAAGAACTACAATTACAAATTGAGATCGAATCATGATGCAAGAATTTAAAGAAAGCAAGATTAAAGAATTTCACCTATTATTTATATCAACAATTTCATTACAATCGCTCAAGAACTACAAGAGGAAGAACTCGATTGTCGATTTGGCTTCGCTTGTCTCCGTGAGTCGCGGATCGGCTTGGACCACTTGCTCTGTTGAAGATCGGCTCGGCTCCTAAAAGGTTGAAGGGCTTCTTGCTTGATTTGATACTCGGGATCTTCAATTTTGATTGGAATTAGGGTTAGGGTTTCGCACAAGTCTTGTCACTAGGCTTGTGGAAGAAGATGGAGAATTGAACTAATGATTAGAGATTGAAGTAGTGATGGAATCCCCTTAACCCTAGGTCTAGGCTTCTATTTATAGACTTCCCAAAACCCTAGATCTAGGATTTAAATTTTAAGTTTCCCTCTAAAGGTTTGTTGAGGAGAAGCTTCTAGAAATAGTTTGTTAGGAGCTTAGCTTAGGCTTTAAGCTAGGATTGTTTAAGCTTAGAAACCCTAGTTTGCTGAACTGGCAGAAGCTTATGGAGTCTTCTGGAACTTGAAGTACATGAACTGAATGTGGGCCCTGAGAGAAGAATTTTGCACTAAAGATGGAGGGATGACGTGGCAGAAACCCGGCGGATCCGCGGCGCAAGCAGGCTCCCGCCGCGGATCCGCGGCGCTTTAGAGGCCTTAGGGCTTGGTCTTTCCTCTGATGTTTGGGGCTGATGTTTGGGCCTTTTCCTGATATTTTGAATTTTATTTGGCCTTCTGTATTGCTACCAGATCTTTAGCCTTTGAGTTGGCATATTTTTGATCAGCTTCTTTTGGCTTTGTTCCTGTAATTTCCTGCACAATTTCTCAAGACAAGTGTTGCACAATATAAGGATGATGCGATGCCATAAAATACAGTCAATATTCCTTAAAGTGCCGGTTTAAAAGTCTAACACATGCAATCTGATATTTTACGACTGATTTGCTAATATGTGCTATATGAATGCCGAACACTTCTAGATGAGTGCAAAAGATAGGGAAATTGCCGTGTTAAAAATGCAGTATTTTCGACTGATCAATGTGCAATGCGCATAACGCTGCACAGTGGAGGACGTCTTTATAAGAAAATAGCCATATACGTATATATCTTTTGTTTAGTATGCATGATCCGCCGTTTGAAAACAATTTAGAAGGGTTCCCTGTTTTTAAACGTTTCGTGTCATATCGGACGCGTATGCAAATAATGAGACTATAGCTCACTTTTGGAAATCCCTTTGAAATCTATCTATGCATGAAAAATATATCCAGGCACTGTCCTCTGACTAGTCCTGCTCAGTGCGAAAACAAATCGCAATATCATAAAAATGTACTGCTCCATAAGAAATCAATCCCAAATGTGCATAAGAATACTACGTGCGTCTGGTGCGCACGGAAATCAATATCCATAAATATGCCAAGCTGGTGCACAGAAACCACATCAAGGTGCAACGGTTGCGCACACAACATCGGTCATAGGCAACGTGCGTGCCTGACAGCAAAATCAGGTGCATCTGATATGCACGAAAAATCCCGATTTAGTACATTTGGTGTGCACCAAATCTCATCTCATAACATGCGCCCAACAGGCGCTAAAAATCCAATTCCGGTGCATCCATCATGCACGAAATCACGAAATCCAATATCAAGCGCCGAACACACTCAAATACAATCAGGTGCGTAAAGTGCATAAGACAAATATCGAGCATCACCATCGAAATCGAAGTCCAGTGCATCCAAGTGCGCAAAATACATGTCACTGTACTACAAACATATGTAAACTATACAGAGTGCAAAACCAAATCGTGTGCGTGCATACGCAAAAAATCAACTCCAAGGTCTAAAATCCATAAAATCACAAACATGTGAACCAAGGTACGAAAACGATATCAAGTGCAACAACTATGCAAAATCGTAAATACTCAATAGGTGCAACCAAGGTACATAAAAACAAATGTCATGAAACTCAATCATCAAGACTAAATCCTGCAAACAAAACGCCCAAAATATCAAAATCCAAGATGACGGATACGTGATAATCGAATCACAAAATCTCAAATCATAAATACCGTCGTCGGTAGTCCCTCCTTCAAAATCGAGAAGGTGTCGGTGCATCCAATGCTAGCAGCGCAAGATATCCACTTGCCTCTTTCTCACGGTCTGGCGTCCTCTGTCTCTGGGTCCTTATCTTATCTGTGGATTTACCAATCTCGCCATCCATCGGCTCATCGGCCCAGTCAGGTGTGCTAGCGGGAATGATTCCGTTCTGGCACTTCTCTGGTCATCTCTCGGTCAACGACCACTCGTAAAGCATCATCTCACTGGCGTCTTCCTCTGGCTCTCTGAAGGCACATCAAACATCTGTTCCTGAAGCAATTCTTATTGCAGCAGTGTCCTGAAAGGAATCCCGCTCAAGGTCTCTTCCGATCTTGCCAATGCCGAACTGTACGGAGGCTGGTACTCTTACATAATCCTTTCTCGTTTTCTGGACATCTGCGTGTTCCGCCCACATTTCCTCGAAAACTGGCCGTATCCCAACGCCTCTGTAAGCATATCAGGTCTCTATTCTCGACGGAAGGTAATGATAGCTCGTCCGCGTCTCGTACGAACCTCATGTTCCGCTTGTCTTTATCGTCGTCCACTATGACGTCACGCCATGCTATCTACGCACTGCACTGTTCTCGGCCACGGTCAATCCGAAGTCCCTCGCACGGACTCGAAATCGCGTACTCTGTAGCTCAATCATTCGGTAGAAGACGTCTGGCCGAACAGGTTCTCGGGAACGCGTCCCAACCATCGGATGAATACTCAATACTCGTCCGTCCTCGATCAACTCACAACACATCTGGGTGAGGTCCTTTATCCGAACCTGGTCAACTATCTCGTCGACAATTCCGAACTCTGGCCTGCTGGACTGCGCTCCAATGGCTATGCTCGTATCTGGAGTCTCCCAAGCAGTGTGTCCCATCTTATGATATCCGAATGATGTCGAACCATCCGATCGACTCGTCAGAACCTCATAATCCCCCAAGAGCTCAACATCATGGGTACAGTTTAAAAGTACTGAGTATACACCACAGCATCGGTGGTCCAGCCGTAGAAGGGCAAACCCAAACCTCACTAATGGCGCCGCAGAACTGCCGTAAACCCTAAGGTTCCAAGGCTTTCACACGGTCATTAAGTCGAGTTAGGGTTTCATTCTTCTAGAGGGTCCATAGAATTTCCTGCACGTCCTGCTGAATACTTTAAACTTGGAATAGTAGGTTTCTGACATTCGATCGTCACTGTCGACTCTCAACGTCTCCGCGTGAAGTCGTCTCAACTGGAATCAATCTATCGGATGACCTCGTATCGGGGTAGCGAATGATCCACATGTCCTAGTCATTCATCCTCGGTGACTAGCGGCCTTCTATCACCTCTTAGTACAACCCGTACTGCAATGGCTCCAACATCTGGGGCAATATCTCATCGTTCGCAGCAACAAATGTCTTCTTCGTCTGTACGCTGATCAGCGCCTCAATCCTCCAGGAAAGGCGATACATTGGCGGTCATCTCCAAATCGGACTGCTCTAGATCTGAGTAAGACTCCCCACACTGGAAATCTTCAGCTCAACTGGGCCAACTCCGGCGCCTAAATCGGACGAACCACCTTCGTCTCTCAATTCGGGTATACTAGCTATCATCTGTCTCATATCTTCCTGGAAGCTCCGGCGATCTCAGCTCGTAAGCTCTGGAAGCGACATCCTATCAATCTCAGCAATAGCTGGCTCATCTGCCTGCATGGTAGGCGGCATCATAATCTCTGAGGTATGCTGTACATCGACAGTCCTCTCTCAACTGGCAGCTCTAACAATGGCCCGATCATCCGGTGTAAAACCAAGAGCTCTCCTCCACAAGAGGGCACAATCAACAAAACTAACTCGAGACGTTCCCATGACACCAGGAAACACAATCAAAAAGACACATCTCTACCATCGTGTGTCGCCGGAATTATACCCCGGTCAGTCCTCGTTCGTAACGAGCTCATGCTGACCGCAACTATAGCCGTAGCTCTCCCTGTCCGTAATCGTGGCAGTAAAACATAACGGGTACCGATGAGGCTAGATCAGGAATGAATATGGTTCTGAAAAAGGAAATGTACATCCTAAGGCTTCTTAAGTGGAGTGGCGTGTCGTAAATATGCCGCGGACATACCCACGGTACGTCACCATACTCTAGTCACCTATTCCATCAACCAAGGGTCATCCTACGCTCCGAAGGTAAAACCTAACGCTTTGATACCAACTTTGTCACGACCCGAAAGTACGGAACATGACCGGCACTTAGGCTACGAACGTCTCAAGGCGTACGTGCTCTAAGTAAGCCGAGCCCAGAAATCCAAACCAAGAAAAGTAGTGGAGTGAAGGAAACCATAAGTAAAACAACCAGTCTGCAATATAATATACAACGCCTAAAGGCGAGGATCACAACAGAAAGGAAACTCAACAGCATGAATCCCAGAGAAATATAACGTGCGACTCTAAGGTCGAAAGAATAATCAACACTGGTCTCTATCTCAAATAAGTACATCTTTGGTTGATGGAACTTCTAGGTACAACTGAATATAATATACAATGTACAATGATGGGTACGATACAAATAAACCCAACTACTAGCAAGTCACCCGATAGAAGCAGTGCCGCAAGCCGTAATGAATCCCTGTACGGCAACCACCTGCAAGAACCGGGGCACAACGGGGGTGAGTTGCTAATTCGTGAATAGAAGAACATCTACGAACAGAAAATCGCATGTATGACGCAATCCTAGGTCATACGATCAACACGTATAAACCTCAAATGAATAAATCTGAAGCATGCTGAGGTGGCAATGTAACATCTATACAGGTATGTAGTGCCAAGTACTCGCCAATGCCTCAGGTAATAACATGTCATAAATTTAAGGTATGATCGATATAATCAATATGAATCAATGCCAGCTATAACATGAATCTAGTAGTATGTGGATGTCCTCCAACTAGGAAACTCAATATCTGTAAATCGGTGGATCCCGTCCACGTGTCACCCAATGAAAACAAGCATCATGCATGTAAATATCATAAAGCATATGCATGGAAATATGAGGATATAATCAAATCATGGAACCTGAATGCCTAGCATCGACACTCGAAAACATCATAAACACCTGTGCCTAGCATCGACACGTAAATCCTCATGTATCTCAGGCGCCGCACACCCTGGTCGGCCCTCATATCTATCTCATGACTCCAGTCGGTATCCCCCTGATAACCGATGGGTCCCAAATACTATCACCGGTAGGTAGTACTCCCCTGCCGGGCTCACCGTCTAGCATATACGAGTCTTCTTGCCCCGCGGTACCTCACCGGGTCCACCATGTACCCGCAATCGGTGCTTACCGCTCCTCGAATCGGGTATACCCACAAAAACTCTCTGGAACCGAGAAAACTCATGGTGGACGCACTGAAATATCATATCAAGGGTGACCGGATTTTTAAAACAATTACATATTTTCTTTTGAAATATCCACGGTCCCCAAATCCAGAAATATCATGGAAACAACATATCTCAATGCGTATAATCAAAACATGATGTATGCGATATGTAAAGAAAGGTAAGCATATCAGTAAGTCGTGCAACATGGACTAGTAATGTGCACATGTCGAGGGAAACCGCTCTGTTTAAAATAAATCAGTTTTAAAGAATATCTTGCGGTTCCCAAATCTCTAATCAAGCCAGAATCATCTATGTATGTGTACAGGTATAAGTGTACAATATGCCATGCAAGAATCATATCATGAATGCAACAGTACTACAGTGTAGTGGCATGGCAATTATCGATGATGAAGTGTGTGAGCCGGCAAACAGTGTACGTGGAACATACGTGTCACGACCCGAAAGTACGGAACATGACCGGCACTTAGACTACGAAACGTCTCGAGGCGTACGTAATCTAAGTAAGCCGAAAAACCCAGAAATCCAAACCAAGAAAAGTAGTGGAGTGAAGGAAAACCAATTTAAATCAAGTAGTTTTAATAGCATAAGCCGAATTATGCCCTTTTTAAAACATCAAATATTTCCTGAAAATTTCGGCAGAGTCTCCTTTGTAAATACTGGCCCCCAAACGGGATACAACATGAATAGTATACGAAATCACTAAAAAGGCATCCCCAAGCGGGAGCTAGCTCTTCGTCAATCGACGGTCACAACCACACAAGAAATATAATATACAACGCCAACGACGAGGATCAAAATTCAAAAGGAAACTCAAAACCACAAGAAAACCACAGAAATATAACGTGCGACTCTAAGGTCGCAGGAATAACATCACCGGTCTCTATCTCAAATAAATACATGTTTGGTTGATGGAACTTCTAGATACAACAGAATAATGATATACAAGATATATAATGGGGGTACGATACAAGTAAACCCACCTACTAGCAAATCACCCGAAGGAAACTATGCCCGCAAAGCCGTAATGAGACCTGCACGGCAAACCTGCAAGAAACTGGGGCACAACGGGGGTGAGTTGCCAACTCGTGAATAGAAAAAACATCTACGAAAAGAAATCGCATAAATAGCGCAATCCTAGGTCAATGATCATAATATATCCTCAAATATATAACCAGCAACCCATAACAATGGTTAGGGCATATATCTAACCCAAGTGTAATTTCATGTGCCCGTGTCAGTGCCTCAGGTAGTAATGTATCATATGGATGATGTATGAATGCATGGAACAGAATGCATGTACTGAAGAAAACGACTTTCATAAATCAGTGAGATTTCTGTATTTTAAAAGTGAGGTACCATAAATAAAATCAGCATAAAACAGTGCCCAGCATCGACACAAAACAAGTGTCAAATATCTCGATATCTCTGTATCACAATCTCTGAACCTCAATATCTCAAAATCTCAATATCTCAATCATAAAATCTAGGGCGCCGTCAATCCAGACCGGCCCCTACCATCTATCTCAAGACCACGACGGTATCCTCCGGATATCCGACGCGTCGGGTAATATCACCGGTCGGTAGTGCTCCCCTGCCAGGCTCAACGTCAACAACACGGCCTTCTCGCCCCGGGGTACCGCACCGGGCCCACCATGTACCCGAAACGGTTCATCCAACTCCTCGAATCGGGTCTTGAAATCCATCAGCAAACTCATGGTGGACGACTCATACATCATGGGAAAACCGTATTTTTATTTAAAAAGAGAGAAAGCAGTTTATATATGTTTTGCGGTTTTCCTCCAAATCGAGAAAATATCATGGAAATCCGAATCATTAATAGCATGTAAAACCATGAATATAAGCATGGGAATGAATAACAGTATGCATGAAGCGACAAGTAATAACTACAATATCTAAGCTGGCATATAAGGTATGTACACTAATATTATGTCAAACTACTGGTTATCAAGCTAAGTTAAGCAATAATATTTTCTAAGGTGTACGTGACATGGCAATTACCGATGAAGATGTGTGTGAGCCGGCAAGTAAGTGTACGTGGTACATACGCATCATCGGTAATGGTGCTGGTGTCCTAACCACAAGATATCAACAGTAGAATATGAAGCATAATATAAGCATGTGATGCGGAGCGAACAACAATAATGAGCGAGAGCTGAATACTAGACGCAATGATAACTAATCTGCATTAACCTAATATAAGTCCTACAATGGTGCCTTTTTAAATAACACGAATCGTGAGGTTTTGAAAATAGGGGCTACTGTGTTTTTAACAAAAGATACGTTTTTTGAAATATCCGTAGAATCCCTTGACCTGTCTTTTAAAATACGCACGATTCGTAAGCTTTGAAATAGGTAGGAACCGAATCTAATCTAACAACTAACTAAACTAAAGGGCTAAGCTACAAGCCAGACTACAGGTAAGGAAACCGCCTAACATCTGAGTCGATACATATACATACCTGTATATATATTAGTCGGTGATCCCGCCTCAATAATATCATATCCGATAGCATATCTATAATTAGACATCCCAAGTCAAGAGTGCGGATCAATCATCAAGATATAGCTCGTACGTAAATCCGTCATACGGCATCCCCAAATCTGGGTACGGGTCAATATTATATTCCTCACACTATTCCTATGGTATCCTCTTTATCCAAGATCATAGTCTAGGGTACTGACCAATGTCTAGTATAATACTAATATCCTCAATATACTCATGATCTGACTTCTGATCGACAATCTCGTACAAACCGATATCGTCAGCACATATCATCATCAAGGGGTATACCTCGCCCGATACGGCCTAATATCAATATCCAAGCATATCATACCTCATATCACAATCACATGTCGACCATTTTATTTATAACACTATTCACCCGTATCGCCGCCCCAAGATCCGCTATAACACCAGGACGTATCTCAAGTACGAATCCTGCCATATCACCGATATCACAACCTCCACACAAATCTCATCGACTCAGCTCAATCCCAAGTATCATCCTCAAATTTGTATGTGAACACATAGTCCCATACCCATGTGAACACATAACTAAAAAGAATCCCATGAGCACATATAAATAGGAATGCATGCAAGTATGTATGTGTGTATGTGTAGTGCAACACTACCCTAGGGTTCGCAACACAAAATAATCCGACACCCCAATATCCATTCTAAACATCGTTATTAATCCCAAATAACATATAATAATTGTTGGCGTGTATATGCATCCGTACACACCACCACGGACTGAGGGGGTGCTATCCGCCATCCACCTGACTTCTCCCCGTAGATATAAATCTACTCACCGGGTCCTCGCTCGCCGGTGCCGACGTCGCCACGCGCTTGCTTGTCGTCTCGAAGTCCACATGGGGTACCTACATATCATAACGCACCATATCGCATTAAAATCCGACTCATGACCAAAACGACGCACGAATTCCACATAGGTCAAAACCTATGGTTTGCTTCCACAAATCAACCTAAAAACCCTCGACGTCGGCATACAAATGCCCAAACCATCGAGAAAAACCCAAACACACTCATTTGTACAATCACAAGCACTAATTATAATATAAAATAGCTTAAAATTCACAAAAACCCCAAATTCACTTAAAAAGGATTTTTCCGAAAATCTAGCAAGCAAATATTACCAGTTTTAGTACAAAACCCGACTTTTAAACAAATCTAATGGCCATAATACTTATTAAACATCTTAAATAAGTCATAAAAATAATTTCCACAATTTTATCTCATTAAATTCCATTAACCGCAAAATTCTAGTTTACAAAATACCCAAATTTTAACAATTTTATAGCAAAATGCACAAACAATAATTTAGGGTGGATTTGCAAGATCTAAATTGCTAAACAACAAATTAAGATGTTAATAATGTGATAAAAATCCTAACCATAATTTAATCTCACCTATATATGCATTTCATAAAAAACCTAGTTTGCATAAAAAGCTTAAATTTGGACATTTTCAAGTAACAACTTGTAATTAGCAACTAGATTAGTTTTAACAAGTTTTCAAAATGCAATACCTATATCACACAACCATGCACCATTGATCACAACCCTAACTCCAAAACAAAACCCTTACTTGAATTTCTTATCTTGAAATTGGAACCATGATATTTACTAAATAAGTTTTGATTAAAGCAACCAAACAACAATTTAACAAAAGGTTGAGATTATACCTTCAAACCATGAGATCAACATGGAATTAAGCCTCCAAAATCCCAACTTTTCCCCAAGATCCATAGTAGATAGGCTAAGGTAAAATGGGTAGGGCTTGGATTTTGAGTTTGCTTTGAATTTGTATGGATTTTGAAGCATTTTGATGGATTTTTGGGGCAAAATTGTATGGGATTTTGGGGGAGGGCTGCTGTTGTTGATGGGGGAAGAGGTGAGAGTGTGAGGGGAGAGAATGGCAAGTAAAGAAAAGTCCAAGTCAACACAAACACCTACCTCATTTTCACTTTCTTCCTTTCTTTTGTTTTCTTTAAAATAGATGAGAATGAGAAGTGATTGGAGAGAGAGGGGGGGGGGGGAATATGGTCGGCCAGGAATGTGGCTGGAAATGTGAGGGAGTGTGTGAGAAAAGAGTGTTAAACTTACCCCATACTCACATTAACACCTAAACTCTTTAATTATATCATATTGTTTTATTTAAGCCTTTTTTTTCTATCATATTTTCAAAACTGTTTAACAATATCTTTTCATTTAAAAAACAATATTTTCCATGTTAGTTAAATATGCCATGATGCACAAAATTTGTTTCAACCCATTCCAATTTGTAATTTTCCCCAATTAAATGTATTAGTGATGGCTTAAAATAATATTAAAATAATTAATTTCGGAAAAATTTCAGAAAATTTGAAATTTCACCAGTGGCTCAATAAACACCAAATACTTGCAATTATATAGCTAGAATATGTATATTTAATTTTATAATAAAGATATTTGCATTTTGACTTTTTACAGAAAACCCCCTTATTTTACCGTTTTTTCGAAATTTCACCGAAACGATTTTCAAAATGTTACAATCTCCCCCCCTTAAAGAAATTCGGTCCCCGAATTTAAATTAAAACTCCACCCAAATACTAAAACATCTAAACCAAAACCATCAAGTCGTCGGGGCTCCGAAATTGTAAATACATAAAATAAATCGTAGCGCAGCGCATGCGCATGAAAAATGAGCATATAACTCAAATCAAAACTCCGTCAAGTATCCCGCAATCATCGGAGTCATGGGGAAGACATCAATGCCAAATCCAAAGCAAAACCAATATGATATAACTCGAAAATATACATGTAAATATCGAATCTATATATGTAAGTATCTGAAGGAAATGCATGCCAAATCTCTTTAAGTCGCTGTGCAACGCGTATAACACTGCACAGTGGCGGACGTCTATCATAAGAAAATAACTATATACATATATACCTTTGTTTGAAATGTACGTTCCGCCGTTTTGGAAACAATTTAGAAGGGTCTCCTTGTTTTAAACATTTCGTGTCATATCAGACACGTAGGTAAATACTGAGGCTATAGCTCGCTTTTTGGAAATCCCTTCAATAACTATCAATGCATGCAAAATACATTCAGGTACTGTCCTCTGACTAGTCCTGCATAGTATGAAAACACATCGCAATTATCATAAAAAAAAACGTACTGCTCTATAAGAAATCAATCCCAAAATACGCGTATGAATACTACGTGCGTCTGGTGCGCACGACAATCAAAATCCATATACGTGCCATAAAAGTGCACAGAAACAAGATCTAAGTGCATCGGGTGTGCACAAAGCATCTGTCGTAGGCAACGTGTGTGCCTGACAGCAAAATCAGGTGCATCTGACATGCACGAAAAAATCTCGATTTAGTGCATCTGGTGTGCACCAAAATCGCATCTCAAGACATGCGCTCAACATGCGCGAAAACCCAAAACCAGGGGCATCCATCATGCACGAAATCATGAAATCCAATATCAAGCGCCGAACATGCGCAAAATCAAATCAGGTGCACAAGGTGCACAAAACAAATATCGAGTATCACAATTGAAATCGAAGTCCAGTGCATCTAAGTGCACAAAAGGCGTATCACTGCACTGCAAGCATAAATAAACAATACAGAGTGCAGGAACCAAATCGTGTGCGTGCATACGCACAAAATCAACTCAAATGTCTAAAACCGTAAAATCACAAACATGTGAAACCAAAGCACGAAAACAATATCAAGTGCAACACTGTGCAAAGATCGTAAATCCTCAATCATCAAAATCAAATCCTGCGAATAAATCACCCAAAACATCGAAATCAATAATGGCGGAATAGTACCGCTCAAGCGTATCCTCTAAGAATCTCGGCCAACTGTCGCGGTCACTAATGGGACGTCTCGTCGATGATCATGAACTCTGGCCTGCTGGTGTGCGTAACAATGACCACTCCTGAGTCAAGGTCTTCACTGTGAATTACCAATCTCTCGGTCCATCGGCTCATCGGACCTGTCAGGTGTGCTAACGGGGATGATCCTGTTCTGGCACGTCTCTTGTCATCTCCCGGTCAATCAACGCGACCACTCGTAAGACAGCATATCACTGGCGTCGGCCTCTGGCTCTCTGAATGTACGTGACACATCTGATCCTCGGTGCAAGTATCATTGCAGCAGTGTCCTGGAAGGAATCCTGCTCACGGTCTCTTCCATATCTCGTCTCTGCCAACTGTCCGGAAGTCATCGTCCTTTACTATATCTGTATCTTGCTCTGGAACGACTGCATTCTCATCGCGACTCCTCTGGAAGGTATATCCAAGCACAATGCCTCGTCATGCGTATCGCATCTCTGATGTCGGCGGAGTGGAACGTCGTCTTATCCAGATCTTGTACGGACCTCTTTACTCCACTTTCTCTAATGTCGACTGCTTCGGACTCGTCTCATCGTGGCTACATGGACTGAGCTCCAACGGCTATTCTCGTATCGGGAGTCTCCCAAGAAATGTATCTCACCACCTAGCATCCGAATTAATTTGAGCCATCCGATCGAGTCGTCAAAACCTCATAATCCCCCAAGAGCTCAACCTCTTGGGCACAGTTTAATAGTATCGAGTACATACCACAGCATCGGTGGTCCAGCCGTAGAAGGGCAAACCCAAGCCTCACTAATGGCGCCGTAGAACTGCCGCAAACCCGAAGGTTCAAAGGCTTTCACACGGTCATTAAGTCGAGTTAGGGTTTCATTCTTCTAGAGGGACCATAGAATTGCATGCATGTCTTTCCGAACACTTTAAACTTGGAATAATAGGTTTCTGACATTCGATCGTCTATGTCGACTCTCAACGTCTCCCCGTAAAGTCGCCTCTAGCTGGAATCAATCTATCTGATGACCTCTATCAGTGGCGCAATCCTCTGGTACTGATCGGCACGTCCGAGAAATCTCGTAAATGCGATCTGTCAAACGCTCATGGCGCGAAAACACAATCAGACGATGCCTCTCAATGCAATCATATATCCCTGGAATCACGCCCTGGTCAGTCCTCGTTCGTGACGAGCTCGTGCTGACCGCAACTCTAGCCGTAGCTCTCCCTGCCCGTAATCGTGGCAGAAAAACCATAACCGGTACCGATGAGGCTAGATCAGGAATGAATATAATACTGAACAAAGAAATGTACATCCTAAGGCTTCTTAAGTAGAGTAGCGTATCGTAAGTATGCCGCGGAACATACCCACGGTACGTCACTCTACTTTAGTCACCTATTCCATCAACCAAGGTTCATCCTACGCTCCAAAGGTAAAACCTAACGCTCTGATACCAACTTTGTCACGACCCGAAAGTACGGAACATGACCGGCACTTAGACTACGAAACGTCTCGAGGCGTACGTAATCTAAGTAAGCCGAAAAACCCAGAAATCCAAACCAAGAAAAGTAGTGGAGTGAAGGAAAACCAATTTAAATCAAGTAGTTTTAATAGCATAAGCCGAATTATGCCCTTTTTAAAACATCAAATATTTCCTGAAAATTTCGGCAGAGTCTCCTTTGTAAATACTGGCCCCCAAACGGGATACAACATGAATAGTATACGAAATCAATAAAAAGGCATCCCCAAGCGGGAGCTAGCTCTTCGTCAATCGACGGTCACAACCACACAAGCAATATAATATACAACGCCAACGGCGAGGATCAAAATTCAAATGGAAACTCAAAACCACAAGAAAACCACAGAAATATAACGCGCGACTCTAAGGTCGAAGGAATAACATCACTGGTCTCTATCTCAAATAAATACATGTTTGGTTGATGGAACTTCTAGATACAACAGAATAATGATATACAAGATATATAATGGGGGTACGATACAAGTAAACCCACCTACTAGCAAATCACCCAAAGGAAACTATGCCCGCAAAGCCGTAATGAGACCTGCACGGCAAACCTGCAAGAAACTGGGGCACAACGGGGGTTAGTTGCCAACTCGTGAATAGAAAAAACATCTACGAAAAGAAATCGCATAAATAACGCAATCCTAGGTCAATGATCATAATATATCCTCAAATATATAACCAGCAACCCATAACAATGGTTAGGGCAAATATCTAACACAAGTGTAATTCCATGTGCCCGTGTCAGTGCCTCAGGTAGCAATGTATCATATGGATGATGTATGAATGCATGGAACAGAATGCATGTACTGAAGAAAACGGCTTTCATAAATCAGTGAGATTTCTGTATTTTAAAAGCGAGGTACCATAAATGAAATCAGCATAAAACAGTGCCGAGCATCGACACAAAACAAGTGTCCAAATATCTCGATATCTCTGTATCACAATCTCTGTACCTCAATATCTCAATCACAAAATCTAGGGCGCCGTTAATCAAGACCGGCCCCTACCATCTATCTCAAGACCACGACGGTATCCTCCGGATATCCGACGCGTCGGGTAATATCACCGGTCGGTAGTGCTCCCCTGCCAGGCTCAACGTCAACAACACGGCCTTCTCGCCCCGGGATACCGCACCGGGCCCACCATGTACCCGAAACGGTTCATCCAACTCCTCGAATCGGGTCTTGAAATCCATCAGCAAACTCATGGTAGACGACTCATACATCCTGGGAAAACCGTATTTTTATTTAAAAAGAGAGAAAGCAGTTTATATATGTTTTGCGGTTTTCCTCCAAATCGAGAAAATATCATGGAAATCCGAATCATTAATAGCATGTAAAACCATGAATATAAGCATGGGAATGAATAACAGTATGCATGAAGCGACAAGTAATAACTACAATATCTAAGCTGGCATATAAGGTATGTACACTAATAATATGTCAAACTACTGGCTATCAAGCTAAGTTAAGCAATAATATTTTCTAAGGTGTACGTGACATGACAATTACCGATGAAGATGTGTGTGAGCCGGCAAGTAAGTGTACGTGGTACATACGCATCATCGGTAATGGTGCTGGTGTCCTAACCACAAGATATCAACAGTAGAATATGAAGCATAATATAAGCATGTGATGCGGAGCGAACAACAATAATGAGCGAGAGCTGAATACTAGACGCAACGATAACTAATCTGCATTAACCTAATATAAGTCCTACAATGGTGCCTTTTGAAATAACACGAATCGTGAGGTTTTGAAAATAGGGGCTACTGTGTTTTTAACAAAAGATAAGTTTTTTGAAATATCCGTAGAATCCCTTGACCTGTCTTTTAAAATACGCACGATTCGTAAGCTTTGAAATAGGTAGGAACCGAATCTAATCTAACAACTAACTAAACTAAAGGGCTAAGCTACAAGCCATACTACAGGTAAGGAAACCGCCTAACATCTGAGTCGATACATATACATACCTGTATATATATTAGTCGGTGATCCCGCCTCAATAATATCATATCCGATAGCATATCTATAATTAGACATCCCAAGTCAAGAGTGCGGATCAATCATCAAGATATAGCTCGTACGTAAATCCGTCGTACGGCATCCCCAAATCTGGGTACGGGTCAATATTATATTCCTCACACTATTCCTATGGTATCCTCTTTATCCAAGATCATAGTCTAGGGTACTGACCAATGTCTAGTACAATACTAATATCCTCAATATACTCATGATCTGACTTCTGATCGACAATCTCGTACAAACCGATATCGTCAGCACATATCATCATCAAGGGGTATACCTCGCCCGATACGGCCTAATATCAATATCCAAGCATATCATACCTCATATCACAATCACATGTCGACCATTTTATTTATAACACTATTCACCCGTATCGCCGCCCCAAGATCCGCTATAACACCAGGACGTATCTCAAGTACGAATCCTGCCATATCACCGATATCACAACCTCCACACAAATCTCATCGACTCAGCTCAATCCCAAGTATCATCCTCAAATTTGTATGTGAACACATAGTCCCATACCCATGTGAACACATAACTAAAAAGAATCCCATGAGCACATATAAATAGGAATGCATGCAAGTATGTATGTGTGTATGTGTAGTGCAACACTACCCTAGGGTTCGCAACACAAAATAATCCGACACCCCAATATCCATTCTAAACATCGTTATTAATCCCAAATAACATATAATAATTTTTGGCGTGTATACGCATCCGTACACACCACCACGGACTGAGGGGGTGCTATACGCCATCCACCTGACTTCTCCCCGTAGATATAAATCTACTCACCTGGTCCTCTCTCGCCGGTGCCGACGTTGCCACGCGCTTGCTTGTCGTCTCGAAGTCCACATGGGGTACCTACATATCATAACGCACCATATCGCATTAAAATCCGACTCATGACCAAAACGACGCACGAATCCCACATAGGTCAAAACCTATGGTTTGCTTCCACAAATCAACCTAAAAACCCTCGACGTCGGCATACAAACGCCCAAACCATCGAGAAAAACCCAAACACACTCATTTGTACAATCACAAGCACTAATTATAATATAAAATATCTTAAAATTCATAAAAACCCTAAATTCACTTAAAAAGCCATTTTTCCGAAAATCTAGCAAGCAAATATTACCCGGTTTAGTACAAAACCCGACTTTTAAACAAATCTAATGGCCATAATACTTATTAAACATCTTAAATAAGTCATAAAAATAATTTCCACAATTTTATCTCATTAAATTCCATTAACCGCAAAATTCTAGTTTACAAAATACCCAAATTTTAACAATTTTATAGTAAAATGCACAAACAATAATTTAGGTTGGATTTGCAAGATCTAAATTGCTAAACAACAAATTAAGATGTTAATAATGTGATAAAAATCCTAACCATAATTTAATCTCACCTATATATGCATTTCATAAAAAACCTAGTTTGCATAAAAAGCTTAAATTTGGACATTTTCAAGTAACAACTTGTAATTAGCAACTAGATTAGTTTTAACAAGTTTTCAAAATGCAATACCCATATCACACAACCATGCACCATTGATCACAACCATAACTCCAAAACAAAACCCTCACTTGAATTTCTTATCTTGAAATTGGAACCATGATATTTACTAAATAAGTTTTGATTAAAGCAACCAAACAACAATTTAACAAAAGGTTGAGATTATACCTTCAAACCATGAGATCAACATGGAATTAAGCCTCCAAAATCCCAACTTTTCCCCAAGATCCATAGTAGATAGGCTAAGGTAAAATGGGTAAGGCTTGGATTTTGAGTTTGCTTTGAATTTGTATGGATTTTGAAGCATTTTGATTGATTTTTGGGGCAAAATTGTATGGGATTTTGGGGGAGGGCTGCTGTTGTTGATAGGGGAAGAGGTGAGAGTGTGAGGGGAGAGAATGGCAAGTAAAGAAAAGTCCAAGTCAACACAAACACCTACCTCATTTTCTCTTTCTTCCTTTCTTTTGTTTTCTTTAAAATAGATGAGAATGAGAAGTGATTGGAGAGAGAGTGGGGGGGGGGGGGGAATATGGTCGGCCAGGAATGTGGCTGGAAATGTGAGGGAGTGTGTGAGAAAAGAGAGTTAAACTTACCCCATACTCACATTAACACCTAAACTCTTTAATTATATCATATTGTTTTATTTAAGCCTTTTTTTTCTATCATATTTTCAAAACTGTTTAACAATATCATTTCATTTCAAAAACAATATTTTCCATGTTAGTTAAATATGCCATGATGCACAAAATTTGTTTCAACCCATTCCAATTTGTAATTTTCCCCAATTAAATGTATTAGCGATGGCTTAAAATAATATTAAAATAATTAATTTCGGAAAATTTTCAGAAAATTTGAAATTTCACCAGTGGCTCAATAAACACCAAATACTAGCAATTATATATCTAGAATATGTATATTTAATTTTATAATAAAGATATTTGCATTTTGACTTTTTACAGAAAACCCCCTTATTTTACCGTTTTTTTCGAAATTTCACCGAAACGATTTTCAAAATGTTACAATCTCCCCCCCTTAAAGAAATTCGGTCCCCGAATTTAAATTAAAACTCCACCCAAATACTAAAACATATAAACCAAAACCATCAAGTCGTCGGGGCTCCGAAATTGTAAATACATAAAATAAATCGTAGCGCAGCGCATGCGCATGAAAAATGAACATATAACTCAAATCAAAACTCCGTCAAGTATCCCGCAATCATCGGAGTCATGGGGAAGACATCAATGCCAAATCCAAAGCAAAACCAATATGATATAACTCGAAAATATACATGTAAATATCGAATCTATATATGTAAGTATCTAGAGGAAATGCATGCCAAATCTCTTTAAGTCGCTGTGCAATGCGTATAACACTGCACAGTGGCGGACGTCTATCATAAGAAAATAACTATATACATATATACCTTTGTTTGAAATGTACATTCCGCCGTTTTGGAAACAATTTAGAAGGGTCTCCTTGTTTTAAACATTTCGTGTCATATCAGACACGTAGGTAAATACTGAGGCTATAGCTCGCTTTTTGGAAATCCCTTCAATAACTATCAATGCATGCAAAATACATTCAGGTACTGTCCTCTGACTAGTCCTGCATAGTATGAAAACACATCGCAATTATCATAAAAAAAACGTACTGCTCTATAAGAAATCAATCCCAAAATACGCGTATGAATACTACGTGCGTCTGGTGCGCACGACAATCAAAATCCATATACGTGCCATAAAAGTGCACAGAAACAAGATCTAAGTGCATCGGGTGTGCACAAAGCATCTGTCGTAGGCAACGTGTGTGCCTGACAGCAAAATCAGGTGCATCTGACATGAACGAAAAAATCTCGATTTAGTGCATCTGGTGTGCACCAAAATCGCATCTCAAGACATGCGCTCAACATGCGCGAAAACCCAAAACCAGGGGCATCCATCATGCACGAAATCATGAAATCCAATATCAAGCGCCGAACATGCGCAAAATCAAATCAGGTGTACAAGGTGCACAAAACAAATATCGAGTATCACAATAGAAATCGAAGTCCAGTGCATCTAAGTGCACAAAAGGCGTATCACTGCACTGCAAGCATAAATAAACTATACAGAGTGCAGGAACCAAATCGTGTGCGTGCATACGCACAAAATCAACTCAAATGTCTAAAACCGTAAAATCACAAACATGTGAAACCAAAGCACGAAAACAATATCAAGTGCAACACTGTGCAAAGATCGTAAATCCTCAATCATCAAAATCAAATCCTGCGAATAAATCACCCAAAACATCGAAATCAATAATGGCGGAATAGTACCGCTCAAGCGTATCTTCTAAGAATCTCGGCCAACTGTCGCGGTCACTAATGGGACGTCTCGTCGATGATCATGAACTCTGGCCTGCTGGTGTGCGTAACAATGACCACTCCTGAGTCAAGGTCTTCACTGTGAATTACCAATCTCTCGGTCCATCGGCTCATCGGACCTGTCAGGTGTGCTAACGGGGATGATCCTGTTCTGGCACGTCTCTTGTCATCTCCCGGTCAATCATCGCGACCACTCGTAAGACAGCATATCACTGGCGTCGGCCTCTGGCTCTCTGAATGTACGTGACACATCTGATCCTCGGTGCAAGTATCATTGCAGCAGTGTCCTGGAAGGAATCCTGCCCACGGTCTCTTCCATGTCTCGTCTCTGCCAACTGTCCGGAAGTCATCGTCCTTTACTATATCTGCGTCTTGCTCTGGAACGACTGCATTCTCATCGCGACTCCTCTGGAAGGTATATCCAAGCACAATGCCTCGTCATGCGTATCGCATCTCTGATGTCGGCGGAGTGGAACGTCGTCTTATCCAGATCTTGTACGGACCTCTTTACTCCACTTTCTCTAATGTCGACTGCTTCGGACTCGTCTCATCGTGGCTACATGGACTGAGCTCCAACGGCTATTCTCGTATCGGGAGTCTCCCAAGAAATGTATCTCACCACCTAGCATCCGAATTAAGTTGAGCCATCCGATCGAGTCGTCAAAACCTCATAATCCCCCAAGAGCTCAACCTCTTGGGCACAGTTTAATAGTATCGAGTACATACCACAGCATCGGTGGTCCAGCCGTAGAAGGGCAAACCCAAGCCTCACTAATGGCGCCGTAGAACTGCCGCAAACCCGAAGGTTCAAAGGCTTTCACACGGTCATTAAGTCGAGTTAGGGTTTCATTCTTCTAGAGGGACCATAGAATTGCCTGCATGTCTTTCCGACCACTTTAAACTTGGAATAATAGGTTTCTGACATTCGATCGTCTATGTCGACTCTCAACGTCTCCCCGTGAAGTCGCCTCTAGCTGGAATCAATCTATCTGATGACCTCTATCAGTGGCGCAATCCTCTGGTACTGATCGGCACGTCCGAGAAATCTCGTAAAAGCGATCTGTCAAACGCTCATGGCGCGAAAACACAATCAGACGATGCCTCTCAATGCAATCGTATATCCCTGGAATCACGCCCTGGTCAGTCCTCGTTCGTGACGAGCTCGTGCTGACCGCAACTCTAGCCGTAGCTCTCCCTGCCCGTAATCGTGGCAGAAAAACCATAACCGGTACCGATGAGGCTAGATCAGGAATGGATATAATACTGAACAAAGAAATGTACATCCTAAGGCTTCTTAAGTAGAGTAGCGTATCGTAAGTATGCCGCGGAACATACCCACGGTACGTCACTCTACTTTAGTCACCTATTCCATCAACCAAGGTTCATCCTACGCTCCAAAGGTAAAACCTAACGCTCTGATACCAACTTTGTCACGACCCGAAAGTACGGAACATGACCGGCACTTAGACTACGAAACGTCTCGAGGCGTACGTAATCTAAGTAAGCCGAAAAACCCAGAAATCCAAACCAAGAAAAGTAGTGGAGTGAAGGAAAACCAATTTAAATCAAGTAGTTTTAATAGCATAAGCCGAATTATGCCCTTTTTAAAACATCAAATATTTCCTGAAAATTTCGGCAGAGTCTCCTTTGTAAATACTGGCCCCCAAACGGGATACAACATGAATAGTATACGAAATCAATAAAAAGGCATCCCCAAGCGGGAACTAGCTCTTCGTCAATCGACGGTCACAACCACACAAGCAATATAATATACAACGCCAACGGCGAGGATCAAAATTCAAAAGGAAACTCAAAACCACAAGAAAACCACAGAAATATAACGCGCGACTCTAAGGTCGAAGGAATAACATCACTGGTCTCTATCTCAAATAAATACATGTTTGGTTGATGGAACTTTTAGATACAACAGAATAATGATATTCAAGATATATAATGGGGCTACGATACAAGTAAACCCACCTACTAGCAAATCACCCAAAGGAAACTATGCCCGCAAAGCCGTAATGAGACCTGCACGGCAAACCTGCAAGAAACTGGGGCACAACGGGGGTGAGTTGCCAACTCGTGAATAGAAAAAACATCTACGAAAAGAAATCGCATAAATAACGCAATCCTAGGCCAATGATCATAATATATCCTCAAATATATAACCAGCAACCCATAACAATGGTTAGGGCAAATATCTAACACAAGTGTAATTCCATGTGCCCGTGTCAGTGCCTCAGGTAGCAATGTATCATATGGATGATGTATGAATGCATGGAACAGAATGCATGTACTGAAGAAAACGGATTTCATAAATCAGTGAGATTTCTGTATTTTAAAAGCGAGGTACCATAAATGAAATCAGCATAAAACAGTGCCGAGCATCGACACAAAACAAGTGTCCAAATATCTCGATATCTCTGTATCACAATCTCTGTACCTCAATATCTCAATCACAAAATCTAGGGCGCCGTTAATCTAAACCGGCCCCTACCATCTATCTCAAGACCACGACGGTATCCTCCGGATATCCGACGCGTCGGGTAATATCACCGGTCGGTAGTGCTCCCATGCCAGGCTCAACGTTAACAACACGGCCTTCTCGCCCCGGGGTACCGCACCGGGCCCACCATGTACCCGAAACGGTTCATCCAACTCCTCGAATCGGGTCTCGAAATCCATCAGCAAACTCATGGTGGACGACTCATACATCATGGGAAAACCGCATTTTTATTTAAAAAGAGAGAAAGCAGTTTATATATGTTTTGCGGTTTTCCTCCAAATCGAGAAAATATCAAGGAAATCCGAATCATCAATAGCATGTAAAACCATGAATATAAGCATGAGAATGAATAACAGTATGCATGATGCGACAAGTAATAACTACAATATCTAAGCTGGCATATAAGGTATGTACACTAATATTATGTCAAAGTACTGGCTATCAAGCTAAGTTAAGCAATAATATTTTCTAAGGTGTACGTGACATGGCAATTACCGATGAAGATGTGTATGAGCCGGCAAGTAAGTGTACGTGGTACATACGCATCAACGGTAATGGTGCTGGTGTCCTAACCACAAGATATCAACAGTAGAATATGAAGCATAATATAAGCATGTGATGCGGAGCGAACAACAATAATGAGCGGGAGATGAATACTAGACGCAATGATAACTAATCTGCATTAACCTAATATAAGTCCTACAATGGTGCCTTTTGAAATAACACGAATCGTGGGGTTTTGAAAATAGGGGTATGGTGTTTTTAAGAAAAGATACGTTTTTTGAAATATCCGTAGAATCCCTTGACCTGTCTTTTAAAATACGCATATCGTAAGCTTTGAAATAGGTAGGAACCGAATCTAATCTAACAACTAACTAAACTAAAGGGCTAAGCTACAAGCCAGACTACAGGTAAGGAAACCTCCTAACATCTGAGTCGATACATATACATACCTGTATATATATTAGTCGGTGATCCCGCCTCAATAATATCATATCCGATAGCATATCTATAATTAGACATCCCAAGTCAAGAGTGCAGATCAATCATCAAGATATAGATCGTACGTAAATCCGTCGTACGGCATCCCCAAATCTGGGTACGGGTCAATATTATATTCCTCACACTATTCCTATGGTATCCTTTTTATCCAAGATCATAGTCTAGGGTACTGACCTATGTCTAGTACAATACTAATATCCTCAATATACTCATGATCTGACTTCTGATCGACAATCTCGTACAAACCGATATCGTTAGCACATATCATCATCAAGGGGTATACCTCGCCCGATACGGCCTAATATCATTATCCTAGCATATCATACCTCATATCACGATCACATGTCGACCATATTTATAACACTATTCACCCGTATCACCGCCCTAAGATCCGCTATAACACCAGGACGTACCTCAAGTACGAATCCTGCCATATCACCGATATCACAACCTCCACACAAATCTCATCGACTCTGCTCAATCCCAAGTATCATCCTCAAATTCGTATGTGAACACATAGTCCCATACCCATGTGAACACATAACTAAAAAGAATCCCATGAGCACATATAAATAGGAATGTATGCAAGTATGTATGTGTGTATGTGTAGTGCAACACTACCCTAGGGTTCGCAACACTAAAATAATCCGACACCCCAATATCCATTCTAAACATCGTTATTAATCCCAAATAACATATAATAATTGTTGGCGTGTATACGCATCCGTACACACCACCACGGACTTCGGGGGTGCTATACGCCATCCACCCGACTTCTCCCTATAGATAGATACTCACCTGGTCCTCGCTCGCCGGTGCCGACGTCGCCACGCGCTTGCCTGTCGTCTCGAAGTCCACATGGGGTACCTACATATCATAACGCACCATATCGCATTAAAATCCGACTCATGACCAAAACGACGCACGAATCCCACATAGGTTAAAACCTATGGTTTGCTTCCACAAATCAACCTAAAAACCCTCGACGTCGGCATACAAACGTCCAAACCATGGAGAAAAACCCAAACACACTCATTTGTACAATCACAAGCACTAATTATAATATAAAATAGCTTAAAATTCTCAAAAACCCCAAATTCACTTAAAAAGCCATTTTTCCGAAAATCTAGCAAGCAAATATTACCCGTTTTAGTACAAAACCCGACGTTTAAATAAATCTAATGGCCATAATACTTATTAAACATCTTAAATAAGTCATAAAAATAATTTCCACAATTTTATCTCATTAAATTCCATTAACCCCAAAATTCTAGTTTACAAAATACCCAAATTTTAACAATTTTATAGCAAAATGCACAAACAACAATTTAGGTAGGATTTGCAAGATCTAAATAGCTAAACAACAAATTAAGATGTTAATAATGTGATAAAAATCCTAACCATAATTTAATCTCACCTATATATGCATTTCATAAAAAACCTAGTTTGCATAAAAAGCTTAAATTTGGACATTTTCAAGTAACAACTTGTAATTAACAACTAGATTAGTTTTAACAAGTTTTCAAAATGCAATACCCATATCACACAACCATGCACCATTGATCACAACCCTAACTCCAAAACAAAACCCCCACTTGAATTTCTTATCTTGAAATTGGAACCATGATATTTACTAAATAAGTTTTGATTAAAGCAACCAAACAACAATTTAACAAAAGGTTGAGATTATACCTTCAAACCATGAGATCAACATGGAATTAAGCCTCCAAAATCCCAACTTTTCCCCAAGATCCATAGTAGATAGGCTAAGGTAAAATGGGTAGGGCTTGGATTTTGAGTTTGCTTTGAATTTGTATGGATTTTGAAGCATTTTGATGGATTTTTGGGGCAAAATTGTATGGGATTTTGGGGGAGGGCTGCTGTTGTTGGAGGGGCTGTTGTTGATGGGGGAAGAGGTGAGAGTGTGAGGGGAGAGAATGGCAAGTAAAGAAAAGTCCAAGTCAACACAAACACCTACCTCATTTTCTCTTTCTTCCTTTCTTTTGTTTTCTTAAAATAGATGAGAATGAGAAGTGATTGGAGAGAGAGTGGGGGGGGGGGATATGGTCGGCCAGGAATGTGGCTGGAAATGTGAGGGAGTGTGTGAGAAAAGAGAGTTAAACTTACCCCATACTCACATTAACACCTAAACTCTTTAATTATATCATATTGTTTTATTTAAGCCTTTTTTTCTATCATATTTTCAAAACCGTTTAACAATATCATTTCATTTCAAAAACAATATTTTCCATGTTAGTTAAATATGCCATGATGCACAAAATTTGTTTCAACCCATTCCAATTTGTAATTTTCCCCAATTAAATGTATTAGCGACGGCTTAAAATAATATTAAAATAATTAATTTCGGAAAATTTTCAGAAAATTTGAAATTTCACCAGTGGCTCAATAAACACCAAATACTAGCAATTATATAGCTAGAGTATGTATATTTAATTTTATAATAAAGATATTTGCATTTTGACTTTTTACAGAAAACCCCCTTATTTTACCGTTTTTTCGAAATTTTACCGAAACGATTTTCAAAACGTTACAATACGCATCATAGATAATGGTGCTGGTGTCCTAACAGCATGATGGTAATATCTCAATAAACACAAGTAATGCGATGCAAACAATATGAATATGCGGAATCAAATAATCAACGCAATAGTGAAGAGTTTACATCAATATGTAAGTGTCATGCAGTTTTGCCTTTTTGAAAAAAGACGAATCGGGGTTTTTTAGTAAAATAAGGGCTACGGTGTTTTTAAGAAAAGATGCCCATTTTGAAATTATCCGTACAGTCCCTTTTTGCCTGTCTTTAAAATACTCCTGATTCGTTAGTTTGGAAATAGGTATGACTCGGGTCTAGTCTAACATCTACGACACTAACTACTGATCTAACTATCAAGTCAATCGGGAGGGGTAAGGAAACCACCTAAGTCTGAGTCGATATATATAAATAAAGATAGTAGTCGGTGATCCCGCATCAATAGTATCACATACGATACCGTAAATCATCTGATACCCTCAAGTCATGAGTGCGGATCGATCATCAATATAAAGATCGTACGGTAAATCGTCGTACGGCATCCCAATAGCTGGGTGCGGGTCAATATCACAGTCATCACATCAATTATCTGGTGTCCTTATCATCATATCACACAATCTGGGGTACTAATCCAAGTCTAGTACGAATCGATACCATCTACATAAGTAAGAATGCGTGTGCGAAAGACACGCCCAAAGGCCCGCTAAAAATCATATATCGTATCCTAAATACGAATCACATCACATCACCGATATCATGGCACCATGCCCAAACTCATCGACTCACATCCAAAGTCCTCCAATATCCTCGTCATAACAGTATGAACATAGCAAATAAGCACGTGTGTGCGTGTGGGTGCAAACTATTCTAGAGTTCGCGACTAGGAACTACACTAGTTACTTTTAACCCTAATCAATGCATAGTACACCTACCACATCCTAAACAATCAAGTCACACATAAGTTATCATATATAAGTACAATATATATGGTATACTAGACATCGGACTGCGGGGGTGCTATATGTCATCCACCCGACTTCTCCCCATAGATATAAATCTACTCACCTTCTTATGTGTGCCGGTGCCGATGTCGCCATATGCATCTTCAACGCTTCGACGCCACGTGGGGTACTTACAAGGATATCACACGCTAAAACACAACTAAACCATGTCAGAAGCCAAAATGGTGCATGCTACGCCATTAGGTAAAAACCTGTGGCCTCGCGTGCAAACACAGTCCATAACCCTCTGCCGTTGGCGTTCAAACGCCACTCGACAGAGACGAATCATCTAATACCAAAATCCATACGAAAACAAGTCGTAAATCATGCGCCAAGTCAAGAAAATCAACCCAGATTCTACCCTGATTGAAACCAATCAAAACTAGACATTCCCAGGGCCAAGTTTACAGGTAAAAGAGCCGTGCACGCAAAACGAGGGGGTTCCCTACTGCTCTGGCTGCAAATTGCGGCCAGAAGGGATATATCTGCGGCTAGGAAATGGGTCCAGGGGCTGGGGCTTTGGGTGTTGGCTTCTATCTACCTGCACATCTCACTGCCAAGTCAATTTTATTTTAGGAGGTCCCGGGTTGTAGCAGATTCCAGAAAGGTTTAAAAAGTCGACAAAATGCTAACCAACATTAAATCGAACAATCTGATATTTTTGCTGGAATCTGGGGAAATTCCGGGATGAACTGGTCTCAAACACACCTAATAAGGTTATACCTACCATCAAAACCAACACTTGGTCAAGTCTCCCTCAAATTTGCCTAAACTAGTACTAATTCACAATATAGACTCTAAACTTCAGCTATAAACAGAACTTGGCAAATTAGGAGTTGGGTTGCAAGATTATACCTCAAGGGAATTCAAGATGAAGGGGAAGAGAAGATCAAGAAGAAGAGAAGTGTGTGGTTGCTGGTGGGGTTCTGTCCCTTTAGTTAGTCCTATTTGTTGCTGTTTTTCTTGTGTTGCTGTTGCAGTGGCTGCAGCTGCTGCTTGAAATTTTCTTATTTATTTCCTTATGTGTGTTGCAGCAGCTGCTGTGCTGGGGGTGTTGGTTGTGGTGAAGTTGAAGTATCTGATGTTGGGGTGTGGTGAAGCTTTCTGAATGGAGTTGTTGCTGCTGTGACTGCTTTTCACAGCAGTGCTGATGCTTTTGTGGCAGCTGAAAGTGGCTGATGTAGCTGCTGATGTGAGGAAAATGGGGGCTGATATGGTGTATCAGCTGATGTGATAACAATTGGGGCTGAAGTGTTCTTATGGGGGAAGAAGTGTTGATATGAGGGTGTATGTGTGGGGCATGATGTTGCAGCTTGTAGCAGCAGCTAGGGGGCTGATGTGTGGGTGAAGGGACCTGATGCAGCTGCTGCTGGAGTGTGCTGATGTCTTCACTTGGAGGCATTATCATTTGAGAGGGAGTGAAAGAACACAAGGAATAATGAAATGGGATGGATCATGGCACACCCTAACCACCTCTCTCTCTCTCTCCAAAATAATGCTCACAAGACACCAAGCCACCATGGCTCACCTAAGCATTGTTCAACCCTAGGCTCAACCCTAACTACCATGCACATGTGTGTGCAGTCTAGATAAAATTTCGATAAAATATTCATAAAACCAGATAGTTCATCAGAAATCAATTTTGGTAAACTTTTTACCAAAAACCCAACATTAAACATATTTAAGAATTTCCATAATTTTTTCTTCAGAATTTTCCCCATTTATCGGTATTTAATTTTACCGAAATATTAAAATATTCAATAAAATAATATTAAATTATAAAAATTCCCAAAAATAATATTATGTTTTTCTGAAATGTTACAAGTGTACAGGTGCTCATTGGGTTATGAGTACATCGGACGGACTCGTAGGGGTACTGCTGGTTGGTACCATACCTATCGTCAGGTAGCAGTTCCTAGGTGACATGAGTACAGCTTAGTCCGTTGACTGGACACTGCAACTTCGCCTCAAGTGTGTTCATACTGTTCTTTGATTGCTACCCTACCACGGCTCAAAAGAGTGGTGCAAACAGGTAGTAGTTGGGTGCAGTCCCGAAGCACTTGGAGGCAGTGGTGGTTAGATAGGATTCGTCTCTCCCGGTATTGGGGGTTGATATCGTGCTGTGTTTGGAGAGCCATTACACAAAGTCCTTGGCTAAGGCAAGTGAGATTTACTGGTAGGTATTCCAGTAGTTTCTCAAGGTGTTCTGGGCTACACTCCGACACGACTTATACCGCTATTAGGGGTCTGACGTTAACCATCCCCAAAGGCCCGATATGCGATACTCTTAGACGAACAGACCGGACTGTACGGATGTTGTCACTGTCAGGCTCAGTAGGGTTTCATGATGAGTTCGCTTGTCGACCTCCCTTTCGCTCAATACCGAGGCAGCCGTTACGTATAGCTAGTGCCACTGACGTGCTTGTGGTTAAACCCACTGCCAGCATATTGATGAGCCTTTAGAGTCCCACACAGAGGGTTTCCCTAGTTCGGGCGAAATGTTGTAGAGGCCGTATGGTTTTATGGCAGGGTTCGATCATATACGTGCACTCGTGCACGGTTCATGATCGGACGGATCATACTAGTGGGCTTTGGTTTAAGCTGGATCCTAGTATTAGATTGTTGGATTACTTTCGTCTTGAAGTATTCATATTCAGTCGGAATACGGATGCGGGTATGTTTATACGGATGAGGGGTATTCTTGTAATTCGTTACAAGATTACTTTGGAGATGCCATTTCTTTTTATTATATTAAACATTTATGGTTTTTTTGGTTAAATGTTTAATATTGATTATGTGTAAAGTGTGAAGGCAAGTTTTGGCTTGTAGGCATTTAATGATAAAGTATGGACCATGGTTTATTGTTTATATTTTGTTGTGAGATATTTTTGATGGCATGGATATAATTTGTGTCAATGATTTTTCCTTGGGCTAGCTCATCAAAAATACCACACAACACCAAAATGAGAAGGCGGCCACTTCTTTTCTCTTTTTGCTCTTGTGTTGCATTTTCTTTTGCAAGCCAAGTATTGAGAGCTCACACATCACACATACATGGCTTCTTCTTCACCTCCACTCTATCCCTCTCATGTGTTGAGAACTCTAGAGTGCTTTGAGACAAAGTATTCACACACTATCTCTACATCATCTTGGGCATCTAGGTTAGCAAATTAGTTGTTCGAGTTGCTTCGGTTTTGAAGCGGGAGCCCATATTAGGAATCCTCGAGGTGGATCGTCTTCGACGAGGAAGACCGGAGAGCGGACTTGTTCGGGGCAGCCGTCGAGGAGCTTGGGAAGAGATTGAAGACCGAAGGACACGGATCGATCGGTATAATCTCTTAACACTTTAAAGTTAGCTAGTAAACGGTTAATGGTTCGATCCGGGAAATTGGTTGTGGTAGCGGCGAGTTTTACCAAGTTTTTGTTTCACATTTGGCCACAGATTGATGGCCGGGGCGCTGCCATAACCCAACTGTAAACTCGTCAAAACATCTAAGAAGAAATGCATTCCAAACCTTTTTCAAGTCGCTGTGTGTTCTTATCAGAATTTTGCATTATTATATCGCCCATTCTTAAACATATTACAAATAAATAGGTGCTTTTGATCCATGTCTGCTAAATAGTTGCAGGTTACAGGCTTTCAGAACAATACAGTGAAATTCAAGAAAATACGTTACAAATGTGAGACTACGACCAACAATAGACGAATCCGTATGATGCCGCCTACCAGTTCAAGGAACAAATGAAAATCAGTAGACAATTCAATGCACAAAGCACAAGGGCAGCACAAGATTCAAGAATTCAATACGAAGCTCACGGTAAAAGTCCACAACATTCTTTACTGTGGAAATCTGGAAGATAATAGAAGAGATTCTGTGGAACCAAGTGAAGAAAACAGAAGAAAAAAGCAACATGAAGCAACCCTTTTGAGCCAGAGATCCCTCAATATGGCCGCGGAACCGCGGCCAAACATAGCTTTCTGCCGCGGAACCGCGGTCGTGCAACGCACGTGTTGGTGCACGTGTCGGTGGGTGTCGGTGCTTTGACCCGGCTTTCTTAGGGTAGTTCTGTAAATTCAAATATGGATCAAATGTAAAACCTAAGGTTTCTCCTATCTATAAATGGGAAAGACAGAAGCCTAATTAGGCATGCCTCGTTTTAATTCATAGATCTAAATTTTAATTTCATTGTAATCGTTTAAGAGGTATCAATAAAGTAAGTTTCTTTTTTCTATCTTGCATTTTTATCTGAATTTAATTCGTGCAATTTTTTATCTGCCTTTTATTATCTGCAAGTTAATTAGTTTATTAAAAAGAAAAATTATAAAAATGAATGCTATCAGTAATTTCCTAATGAGTGAGTAATTCCTCACTTGTTAGGGTTAGGATAGGGAAGGTTTGAGAGAAGGAAATCTCTCTCACTCCTTTCTTTGCCCATTTATATTTTAAAATACGGACTCTATTTAATCCAACCACACACTGCTCACTACGGCACCCTATCCTACATGATAGAGGTGATTCCCTAGTTAGATCGGTTATGGTTGAATTAACTGGAGGTTAGGGCTAAGAGCCAAGGAAGTATGGACAAGGACCAAAAGGAAGAAACTAAGTTTCTTCCTAGTCGTGCCAATCTTTTTTGTTGACTATTACCCTAACACGTATATTCTTAACTAGGGCATTTAAAGCAGTGAGTAGAATTCCTTTTCCAAACTAACCTAATCCTAACCCTAGCAAGACTTTAAATCAATTTAATTTCAATCCTAGATCTTAAAACAAAACCTACCAAAAATAGGACTTAACTCGTTAGAACTTAAAGAAAGAACACTTTTTCCCCGTGGACCGACCCGTACTCAACCGGCTAGCTCCCAAGCGACACCTTCTTGATTGCGGTATTCTTTAAACTATAAAACGCAAACGCAAATCCTCACCAATCAAATGGCGCCGTTGCCCTGGAAACGGTAGTTATTTTCTTTTTGTAATTTCGGGTTAATTAAAATTGAAAAATTTATAAAAATTGAAAATATAAATACTAAAAAAATATATATCATCGTGTTCTTTTTGATCGGTTTTTGTGCGAATTGTGCAGGAACGGAAAACGGACTGATTCAGATCTGGAGCAAACCCGGTGAACAAATCAAGAAATAGAGGATCTGAACAGACAGAGGAGAACCATAACAGCACACAGAAAAATCTCGGAGGCCTGAACCAACTGAACCACTGCGGAACCGCGGCTAATGTAGTGGTTTCACCGCGGAACCGCGGTCAAATTGCTGATGTCAGTACTCAAATTTCTCTGTGAGTATTTCTTGTCTTCTCTTCTACCCCCTGAACTCCTCTGAAAAAGTTTTCAGCAGGGTTCTTTGCGCAAAACTTCTTCTCCCTCTCTAATAAATCATTTTTTTGCAGGATTCTTTGCGCCGCAAATAAAAAGAAATTTTTTTGGCAAGTGTTTTAGATTTTGTGTGTTAATTGCTTTGCATCTTTAAAACGGAATTTAAGGGGCTATAACACCAATCCAGATTGGGTGGGGATTTCATTACCCTTCCTAAGACCCCAGAAATCACAAAAAGCATATGCATCACCCTCGAGTTAATTAAAAAAATATCTAGACTCAGCCAATTAAGGACTGTCGCGCTCATTAGGATAAAGGAAGGTTGTGGGCATTCAGTCGTTTATCTAAACCTGACTTTGTGGTGCCTAGGCTAGAAAAGTGAGAAAGGTAACTTTAAAATGCCCGTCTTACGGTGATTCGTGAGCGGAACCCTCCTTTCTTCACTTGTGCTTACCTGGCCATAATTGGCGGTGAAGAGGCGATTTGAGGGATATCTCACAACTTGTCGTTTTGGACCAGTTAGGAGCCGTCTAGTTGACTTAGGAGACCCTAGCTCTAGGCTTGATTGTGCATGCTTAAATTGTGATTGTTTGAATGTGTGTCGTAGTTCTGTACAAAATTTTAGCAAAACTCTTTATAAAAAAAACACAAAACAAATTTTTTACAAAAACATGCCATTTGTCGCTAGAATTCCATTGCACCCAACCTTCATTCACATTTCCTCATCGACGTTTTCTTACCCTCACATTCTACTTTTTGACTACACTACAATTCGTTTAGTGTATGCCCGGTTGGACTAGGGACACTAGTGCCCGATTAGTCCGTGTCTCGTTAGTCGCTACTAACGACGCGTTCGACTCCGAAGTCGAAATTCCCTCCACTTCTTTACCTTCATCTTCACATTCATCATCTTCTAAAGAGATGTCAGATTCAATCCTAACAACCCTTTACCTACTTCGGGACTGATTTGTAGGGTTACTAGGCACTCTAATAAGGTTCAACAAGGCATCAACCATGCCCGATTAAAATTTTAGCCGTGCCGAACAACCCCAAACAAGATCTTTGATAGATAATTAGGGTTACACATGCAAGTAAATAACATTTACCACTAAGTGAATACAAAATACAACCTTTGTAGATTGGTCCTTCACTTCTAAAGCTCCTTGTTGTAGTCTCTTCGCTGCAATCATGGTTCTCCCGGGCTCTTGCATGGCTTCACGAGGCGAAAGAAGCGTCCTTGCTTGAAGTCTTCGAGGCCGAAGATGATCTACGTCGAGGGAATACCAACTCAAGCTACTACTTCACTAACTAGAGAATTAGTGAAGCAAACACCCTAAACTAAAGTGCTAGTCTAGTAGAGGATGGAGAAATAGGAAGTCTGTAAGTCCACGGTAGCGCCCCGGCCGTCTAACAAACGCCAAATGCGGAACAAAAACTTTTACAACTGGCGCAATCGCGTACTATAACCCGGATCTACCATTAAAGCTAAACTAACAAACTACAAAGTGGGTAGAAGAGTTATACCGAATGATCCGAGTCCTTCGGTCTTCAACCATCATCCCACGATTTGTTGCGGCTGCTCCGATCTCCTGAATCTCCAGTCTTCTCGTCCAGGTGGCACCACGTCGACAGATCTTTAAACGGGCTCCCGCCTCTGAACCGAGGCAACTCGATCATCAAGTTTGCTAAAAGAGATGACCAATATTGATGTACAGAATGAGTAGAACACTTTGTCTCGTTACGTCCAAAGCTATGGACGAACGGTTAATGAAGTTGCCTTTTTGGATCGGGTGGAAATGTGAAATGAGTATCTATCAAATTTCCATACACTAAAAACTATCATCTTTTTTCTCTCAAGCAACCATAATCCCTCTCTCACTCATGGGCCGGCCATATATAGGAGAGGGGGGAGGGGTGAGTGTAGGAGGAGGGAGTGGTGACCACAAAGCAAAAGAAAGGATGAGTCACAATAACACATAGTATGAACATATTTAATGCAAATGTTGAATCATTAACCCTAGTCATCAAACATCATTAAATGCACTAATGAGTCACAAAGATTCATGGACCTAGTCACCACCTTCTAGAAGCCACTAGAAACTTCCACACACATCTCAAGATAAGATAAATCCGTATTTGACCGAATGTTAAATACGGCTGATAGAAAACTCGAAACTGGCAACTTCCAAAAGTGATCCTGAAACGAATTTCAGGATAACCCCATAACAGTATAAAACATACCCGCATTTGTATTACGACCGAATACAAATGCAACTGAGACAAAGATATTATATCTACACAGCATAATACTCGGATCCGGCTTAAACCAAAGCCAACCAGTATTATCTTCCCGAAAAACGACAAGTGCGAAAACGCACGTGCATTTTCCGAACCCTGCCATAAAACCATACGGTTTCTACAACGTTTCGCCCGAACTTGGGAAAGTGTCTGTGGGGGACTCTAATGACTCATCAACACACTGGCACTGGTTATAACCACTAGCACGTCAGAGGTACAAGCTGTATGTAACGGTTGCCTATGTATTGATTGGAAGGGAAGCTGATGAGCGAACTCATCCATAAACCCTACTGAGCCTAACAGCGACAATATACATACAGTCTGGTCCGTTCGTCTATGAGTATTGCATATCGGCCTAGGGGCTGGTAACGTCAGACCCCCAATAGCAGTATAAGTCGTGTTAGAGAGTGGCCCAGAACACCCTGAGATATTACTGGAGTACCTACCAGTAAATATCCTGCATCGGCCGAGGGCTTTGTGTAATGGATCTCCTAGACACAGTGCGATCTCACCCCCAATACCGGGAGAGACGAATCCCCTGCCGATCCGCTCACTTGCCTCCATGTGGCTCGGGACTGTACCCAAAAAATACCTGTTTGCACGACTCCTTTGAGCCGTGGTAGGGTAGAAATCAAAGCACAGTGGGAACTCACACGAGACAAATGACGACCTCAGGTCGATGAACTAACCTGTACACATGTCACCAGGGAACTGCTATCTTACGATATGTATAATACCAACTAGCATGTTCCCGGCGAGTCCTGTCCGGTGTACTCATAACCCAATGAGCACCTGTATACATCTTAGGTGAACCAACTGACACCAATGGCTTGTGAGACTGGCCATCGCCCCTCGTCGGGGTCTCGACTGTATACACTAGTCTTCTCTGGAGTATCGATGCCCTGTCTCGAAACTCCCATGACTAGGGACACTTTAAGGATGTGCTTACAGACCCCAGCTCCCACGTATATGATCGCCATCATAATGCTGGTAGTCAAGCAAGAATCCTATGGGCTCTATCATCATGAAATAGCGAACTAAAGCATGCATACGATGATAAAGTCAAACCAGATAGTATGGACACGAAACCCCTCCTATCGCTCATTGCCTCCATGCGACTCGGGACTGTACCCAAAAACCACCGTTTTGCACGCCCTCTTGGACGTGGTAAGGTAGAAATCAAAGCACAGTGGGAATCACACAAGACTCTATGATAATCTCGGGTCTACAGACTAACCTGCACAAGTGTCACCAGAGAACTGCCATCTGACGTGAGGTATAATACCATCTGGGAGTTCTCGGCGAGTCTGTCCAGTGTACCCAGTCTCCACTGAGCACCCGTATACCATCTCTGATGTCAAACACCAAAGGATATGGGATCATCCATTGCCCATCTCATGGGTCGAGAAGCGTATACGCTAGTCTACTCTGGTATATCGATGCCCTGTCTCGATACACCTATGACTAGGATCATTAAAGGATGTACTTATGGACTACCATGGCCCTACTAGTATGATCTGCATCATAGTCCTGGTAGTCAAGTACACATCCTAAGGGCTTTACCAACATGTAACTATAAGACAGTATCAAGAGACAAGTATACATGTTAAGATAAAGAGCAACCAGATAGCATACTATCATATCGAGCAAGAAAGTCCTCTCTATATATGTCCAAGCATCCAACATAATATACATCATCTGTACAATACTGGCCTCTAGGTCATACATACAACTAACAATCTCCTACTTGCACTAGGGCCAGCTGCTGTAGTATCGCATACCAAGCATCCCGAAGAGTCTCTCAAACCGTATCTGGGGAATGGCCTTCGTGAGTGGATCCGCAGTGTTGTTCTTCGTATCAACCCTCCTGACCTCGATTTCCCGGCGATCAACTATCTCCCGGATCAGGTGATACCGCCTCAGAATATGCCTGGATCGCTGATGGGACCTGGGTTCCTTGGCCAAAGCCACCGCTCCATTGTTATCACAATACAAAGGTATTGGATGCTCAATGGATGGAACCACACCAAGTTCATTAATGAACTTCTTGATCCAGACAGCCTCTTTGGCAGCATCGTTGGCAGCGATGTATTCAGCCTCCATCGTCGAGTCTGCCACGGTTTCCTTCTTGGAACTCTTCCAGCTAACCGCCCCTCCGTAAAGGGTAAAGACAAATCCCGAGTGTGACTTTGAGTCGTCCTTATCACTCTGGAAGCTCGAATCGGTAAAGGACTCCACTTGGAGTTCTCCGTTACCATACACCAAGAGCATCTCTTTTGTCCTTCGCAAGTACTTGAGAATGCTCTTCACAGCTCTCCAGTGACTCTCTCCAGGATCAGCTTGATACCTACTCACTACACTTAGTGAGTGTGCTACATCGGGTCTGGTACATAGCATCGCGTACATGATAGAGCCTACAGCCGAAGCATAGGGTATCCCTTGCATGCGAGCTCTCTCCAAATCAGTCTTGGGAGACATCTCTTTAGAGAGAGTGAGTCCAGAGATCGTGGGTAAGTTCCCACGCTTGGATTCTTCCATACTAAACCTCTTTAGTATGGTGTCAATGTACCTGAATTGGGACAATCCCAATATACTTTTAGATCTATCTCTATAGATCATAATTCCCAGTATGCAGGAGGCATCACCTAGATTTTTCATTGAGAATCTTTGTGATAAGAAGAGCTTGACCGATTGCAGCATAGGAATGTCATTTCTTATCAAGAGTATGTCGTCCACGTATAATACGAGGAAGACTACCTTACTCTCTGCCACCTTCTTGTAGATACAAGGTTCATCTACGTTTTTGACAAAATCAAACTCTTTGATAACGACGTCAAAGCAGATGTTCCAACTCCGCGATGCTTGCTTTAATCCATAAATGGATTTAAGCAGCTTGCATACCTTCCCGCTGCTCCCACTAGCTACAAAGCCCTCTGGTTGAGTCATGTACACGCTCTCTTCTAAATCACCGTTTAGAAAGGCGGTCTTAACATCCATTTGCTAGATTTCGTAGTCATGATTTGCAGCGATGGCAAGCATGATACGGATGGATTTAAGCATAGCCACTGGAGAAAAGGTTTCATCATAGTCCACACCTGGTCTTTGACGAAAACCCTTTGCAACAAGTCTAGCTTTGAAAGTCTCCACTTTCCCATCTACACTAAGTTTTTTTTGAAGATCCACTTGCTCCCAATGGGTTTTACCCCTTCAGGAGCATCTTCCAAAGTCTATACTTTGTTGGTGTACATGGATTCCATCTCGGACCGCATTGCATCCAGCCATTTCACGTAGTCCCCACTCGTGATGGCCTGCTCAGAGCTAGTTGGGTCATCATCAACCATGATGCAATCCTCGCTCCCACCATCCATGAGAAAACCGTAGTATCTCTCAGGTGGGTAAGGAACCCTACTAGATCGGCGGAGAGGCTGAGATTCGTTGGGAACTACCGAATCCTTTGGTTCTACTAAATCTTCAGTTGCAGTTTGTGTATCTGGAACCTCTTCCAGCTCTACCACTTTGCCACTAATTTCTTTTACAAGAAATTCCTTTTCTAAAAAGGTGGCATGTTGAGCAACAAACACATTTTGTTCCTCACTGTGGTAGAAAAAATACCCATATGAATTCTTTGGATATCCCACAAACTTGCAAAGAACTGACCGTGCCTCGAGTTTGTCCGGATTTTGTCTTTTGACATAGGCTGGACAACCCCATATCTTAACTCGTTTAAGATATGGCCTCTTCCCACTCCATATCTCATATGGTGTGGTAGGTATAGATTTAGATGGAACTTGATTCAATAGGTATGCTGTTGTCTCCAGCGTATACCCCCAGAAGGAAATAGGTAACTCGGCTTTGCTCATCATAGAGCGCACCATATCTAATAGGGTGCGGTTCCTCCACCGTTGTGCTGTGGTGTACATGGAGGAGTCAGCTGAGAGAGAATCCCATTCTCTTTTAGGAAGTCCAGGAATTCATTGCTCAAGTATTCACCTCCTCGATCAGATCGAAGGATTTTAATACTTCTCTCGGTTTGGTTCTCGATTTCTTGTTTATATTCTCTAAATTTCTCAAAAGCTTCAGACTTGTGTTTTATCAAGAACACATGTCCAAATCTTGAGAGATCGTCAGTGAATGTAATAAAGTACAAAGAACCATTCCTGGCATGTGTAGACATGGGACCGCATACATCGCTATGTATCAGTCCCAAGAGTTCAGTAGCTCTTTCTCCGTGTCCCGTAAATGGAGTTTTGGTCATCTTGCCTTTGAGACATGACTGGCAAGTGTCATAAGATGAAAATTCGAACGGTTTCAAATATCCATCCTCATGCAACTTAGCTAGCCGTGTCGCATTTATATGACCAAGTCTACAATGCCACAAGAAGGATTCGTTCATTTATGAACTCTTCCTCTTATGTGTATTTTGTATATTAAGGACTGTAGTTTGATTGAGAACGTATATGCCATTAAATAACGAACCTGATCCAATCAACTTTTGATTCAGGAATATGTTCATAACATCATCCTGTACTACAAAATTATATCCTTCTTTGCTCAATAAAGAAACTGATATAAGATTGCATATCAGGGTCGGAATGTAATAGCATTCGTTCAGAACCAATGTATTACCATTTGGTAACACAAGGTGATATTCGCCAACTGCTTTGGCTGCAACATTTGCACCATTCCCTACTTTTACGGAATGATCACCCTCTCCCAGTTCCCTACCTTTACGTAGCCCATGTAACATATTACATATATGGGATCCCGATCCGGTATCTAATACCCAGGACGTAGAGTGAACTGAGAAATAGTTCTCTGTAACGAACACACCCGAAGAAAAAGCATCAACATGTACTTTCTTCATTCGGGTGGCATGGGAATCCTGGTATTCCCCTATATCCTGTTCAGTCCTATAACTCTTATAAGAAAGAACGGAACCAACGTTCCCCAGCACAGTATAACATGCGGGTTCGGTCAATACATCCATATTATTATCTTGATTAAGGCATGATATGGTCGCTACCTGGAGAGAGAGAAGAAAAACACTTTAGCGTATGCTCTTGCAAGATCAGATTGGTTATTATCTTATCTAATCAGGATGGCTCCCACTGTTTTGATCAAATCTTCCTTCAGACCCTAAAAGGAAAGACTAGCCGGGATTAATTACACCCTACAATTTTGCCAATCTTTTAGCCATGCCAGTGTCAGTACTTTGAGGGAGGTTCCCCATGCTTTCGCACGGACCTAATTAAAGTAAACATCATTTTCCCAAAGGCGTAACCCCGTTGACACCTTTTTAGACACCTACTTGATCGGCTAATTGTCCTGTGTAAAACTCTCCCAGGAGTAACAATTACTCGCAGTGGGTATTGGGATCCAACTATCTCATAGAAGGTATGCAATCTCATTGCAAATTTCAACACTTGAAATTCCCGATAATATTTTGCCCCGAACGATCTATGACCTTGACAAGGTCAACAAACCATAGACCGTAAGTCAAGTTCAACCCGTCATTTATTGATTGCATTAAACCCACCCGCACGACCCTTGACAAGGTCAACAAGGCCGTACGACAACCCTAATCCAATCTGCATCATATGCATGAACAGATAAATACTAGTCAGCTACCGCACACTACGCCTTGACAAGATCAACAAACGCAGCACGAATACTAAGAAGGACTTATCTGAAATGACGGAGGGCTACTACAGGTTTTTCTGAAAACCTATTGCGTAATGAACTTGATATCATTGTAGAATCGAGTGAATTTTGAAATGGAGTGATTTTGAGGCTTTCATTAGTTTTGCTAAAGAGGTCACTCCCGGTGAAGGGATCCCGGCTCTTTCCTTATGGAATAAGGTGCAGGATATATCATATATATCGCTATGCAAAGCAAAAACTCCAAAAGTAATCAAAAGAAAAACCGAGTGTTGTAGCATCTGCCAGTTTTGCTAAAGAGGTCACTCCCGGTGAAGGGATCTCGGCTCTTTCCTCATCGAATAAGGTGCAGGATATATCATATATATCGCTATGCAAAGCAAAAACTGTAGCTACCCTTTTTGAAAATTTGATTCTACAACTTCTTTTAGGTTTCTTTTCTTTCATTAATCATATTAATGAAGTTCCATCATTCAAGTCACCTAAACATCACAGATAAATACGACGTACACTTATGCCATCCGCATTCGCCTCGATGTCCCCTCATGCACTGTTAGGTTAGGTAACTAACGGCAGAGCGGGGCAGGGCTAGCGCGAGTGTAAAGCATAAGTAACGTATATATAATATATCATATATACTATATACATTATCTATCACAACATATCAAATGATCACATCACAGATATCGCAGCAGAAGAAACATATGAAACATTGGATATACTAGGACGTCCGTGTTTTATTTTGAGCCTCTATAAAACACGGATTCCACGGTCGCGATGAATAGACAAACCCACATCCATAGACCCCTACGAGAGCGGCAAGCAACCCTACCAATTCTAGAGTTAGGAGACCCGGACTCGACTCCTCGAGTTGGTCTCCCGGTGTACCCTAGAACCCGGTTACTTGTGCTCTCCTCCTTGGGTCTATCCTAATGCGGAAAAGTAAATAATATACAATGGTGACATCAACCTCATCCCGGAAGTGCCCCAATAAATGAATATTACATACAATGAATTTTACATGAATGAAAATAAAAACCCTCATTTCACATAAAACCCCCGGCTATTCAGAAACGCGACGATCCAATATAACATATCCAGCAACACATAATATCACATGTCATCAACATAAGTAAATATACGCATTCCAATTGTCGTTGACATATAGCAACGAAACCGGCGATATCACATATTACACTTACGGTCGCAGAAAAGAAAGTGTAAAACTATAACATTTGGAATCCACAATCTCTTTAGACATCGTAAATCCGAAATATCACATACTTCGCATTTCATGCCTAACTATATGAATTCCACATATTGTATCACATTCCAGATAAATAGACAGTATAAAACTTTCATATCGAATAATCAAATACCCAAGATTTCCTAAATAGCTCAACACTTGAGCGGAGTTTAAAAATTGCAGAATACGTCACAGTACCAACGGTCCAGCCGTAGAAGGGTCAAGCCAACGCCTCACATGTGGCAATGCCATACTGCCCCAAACCCTAAGGTTTAGAGGCAGTTCAGACGGTCACATAATCGAGTTAAGATTTGTATTCTTCTAGAGGGTCCATCGCGTTACATGCATGTTTTTCGGAAAGATTTAAACTCAAGAAAAATTCAACACTTGAAAGTTTTTCGTGCCGGGAAAAATGAGTTAATGATATCCGTTCGAACATTTTAATACTTTCTAAATTATCCAGAAAACAGAACGAAATTAAAATTTCCGATCGAATCAACGAGTACCAAAAGATCCCCAGAAAACTCAACTCTTGAGTCAGATTAAAAATACCCATAATATTGTACCATCACCTACAAATATTACTGTGCCAAAACGAGTCAATAAGTCTTCTGTACGGCCGCGGATCCGCGGCACAAGCAAGGTATGCGGTCCGTACGACTTACTGTCTCGTTTTCCACAGTAATACTTAAATTTCCATGCTGATTTTTTTTAGGTATTTTTAATTCAGGAAAAATCATATTTTTAGAAAAAGTCCAGAGAAGGGGTCATTTTGACGTTTCGGGGTTCGTTCGGAGTTTTAACTTCGTAAACACGTCGCCTAATACTCTAGCTAGGCTCTGATACCACTGTAGGGTTACTAGGCACTCTAACAAGGTTCAACAAGGTATCAACCATGCCCGATTAAAATTTAGCCGTGCCGAACAACCCTAAACAAGATCTTTGCTAGATAATTAGGGTTACACATGCAAGTAAATAACATTTACCACTAAGTGAATACGAAATACAACCTTTGTAGATCGGTCCTTCACTTCTAAAGCTCCTTGTTGCAGTCCCTTCGCTACGATCATAGTTCTCCCGGGCTCTTGCATGGCTTCACGAGGCGAAAGAAGCGTCCTTGCTTGAAGTCTTCGAGGCCGAAGATGATCTACGTCGAGGGAATACCAACTCAAGCTATTACATCACTAACTAGAGAACTAGTGAAGCAAACACCCTAAACTAAAGTGCTAGTCTAGTAGAGGATGGAGAAATAGGAAGTGGGTTCACTTTAGAATTTATTTTCTCACAATGTTTCTCACTTTGGATCAAACCCTAGAGAGCTTTTTAGCTCAAAGAAGAAGATGAAGAAATAAAGAGAGAAAGATAATGATCAAGTGAAGTGAGCTAACCATGGGTGAGTGAGTATCATATACTAACTCATGTAGAGACATAATTATGGCTAAGTGTGATGGTTAGGTTAACAAATATCCAAAGTAAAAAACAAACTTAGTGGACTTAGTCAATACATCCACAAGCTTCCACAAGCTTCATGCATTTTTCTAATCTTCCACTAATTTTGTAATTACTTTAAATATTAAACCCAACATAACAAATAGCATGGTGTAAGTCTCATACACCCATGAATGTTGTATCAACAACCATGATACAAAAAGAAAACACATTTTAATATATATCACATATATATTAAAGTTGTGCACATGTGAGAAAAATCCTTAAGTGAACAAATGTTAGTTTATGTAAATTAGTATATCATATATACAATTATACACTAAATTATTAAATCAACACTTGACTTAATAATCCGGTTATATCTCATATAACCGACTAACATCCAATGTATCGACTTATCGAATCAACACTTGATTCGATAACCCGGCAATATCACATATAACCGACCGATACAAAAAGTCGTGAGAATAGAATATGGTATCACATACACGCATTATTCTCGGTCCCACACATATCACATATGCGCTCATATTTCATTTTTCCTGAGCCAGTAAAACCTCTATGTAGGACTCTAAAGACTCGTCAATACGCCGGCAGTAGGTGATGATCACATCAAGCAACCACAAGCCGTCAGCGGTACTAGCTGGACGTAACGGCTACCCGGGTATTGAGCGATCAGAAGATCAGCAAGCAAGCCCGCTCCAACTCCTGTAAAAGTCTAACGGTAACACTTCCCGTACAGTCCGGTCTCCTCGTCTGATATGTCGCATATCAAGTCTAGGGGTGGTAAACGTCAGACCCCAATAACCGATAAGTCGTGCCGATATGAGGCTCATAACAGGTCGAGAAACTACTGATAACACTTACGAGTAAATCTCTAAATCAGCCCTGGCCAGGGACTTCCCTGTTATGGCCAATTGAGCACAGCGCAACATCAACCCCCAATACCAGGAGAGACGAAACCCCTCCTATCGCTCATTGCCTCCATGTGACTCGGGAATGTACCCAAAAACCACCTTTTTGCACGCCCTCTTGGACATGGTAAGGTGGAAATCAAAGCACAGTGGGAATCACACAAAACTCTATGACGATCTCGAGTCTACAGACTAGCCTGCACAAGTGTCACCAGAGAACTGCCATATGACGTGAGGTATAATACCATCTGGGAGTTCTCGGCGAGTCCGTCCAGTGTACCCAGTCTCCACTGAGCACCCGTATACCATCTCTGATGTCAAACACCAATGGATATGGGATCATCCATCGCCCATCTCATGGGTCGAGAAGCGTATACGCTAGTTTACTCTGGTATATCGATGCCCTGTCTCGCTACACCTACGACTAGGAACATTAAAGGATGTACTTATGGACTACCATGGCCCCACTAGTATGATCTGCATCATAGTCCTGATAGTCAAGTACACATCCTAAGGGCTTTACCAACATGTAACTATAAGACAGTATCAAGAGACAAGTATACATGTTAAGATAAAGAGCAACCAGATAGCATACTATCATATCGAGCAAGAAAGTCCTCTCTATATATGTCCAAGCATCCAATATAATATACATCATCTGTACAATACTGGCCTCTAGGGTATACATACAACTAACATGATTCCACCTCAACTGGGTACGAATAACCTACAACACCCTCCTGTTGAAGCGCCCCAGCGAATCGCGCTCCAGGATCGTTTCTATCCCACCCGCACCGCACTTCCTACCTGTCTTTCACTCCCGCTGGCTAATGGGGATATTTTTGAAATTAGGCCCCACTTCATCAATATGTTGCCCAAATTTCACGGGCTGGAATTCGAAGATGCCTATATCTTCATTAACAAATTCCAGAATGTTTGTGAAATGATGATTACCACCCAACTGTGCGATGATGCTATAAGGCTATGAGTCATTCCCTTCACTTTATGTGACCTAGCTGAAAAGTGGCTATATAGTACCGCATCGCATTCTATAAACAGTTGGGAAGAGTTTGTTAAGGCATTTCTTAAAAAGTTTTACCCACATCACAAGACCGCGAGAATTCGTAATGAAATTAACCAATTTTCCCAGCTTCCTTCCGAACCTTTTTGGAAGTGTTTCGAACGATTTAAAGACCTTCTTGTTCAGTGCCCTCATCACGGTATCGAGAGATGGCAAATTTGCCAAACTCTATACAAAGAACTGAACCCAGCAACTAAGCAGTTGCTGGAAACCATTTGTCAAGGACACTTCCTAACCAAATCTGACGAGGAAGCTTGGCAATTTCTCGACGATCTTACTGAACAAACGCTTCAGTGGGAAAGCACTAGACAAACCACTTCGTCTACTTCATCCGGTCCGTTTAGGGCAGGCGTTCATCAACTTGATATGTCTATTGCAATGAAAGCCGAAATGGCCGTAATTGCACGAAAACTAGAAGCAATTGAGAGAAAATTCTCATCGCCTTCTCCTGCCCCCGCTTTACCCCCTCGCACTATATGCGCTTGTTGTTCGGATCCGTCCCATTTGACTGAAGAGTGTCCTTACAATCTACCTGCTCAAGGACAGGATCAAGTCAATTCTGCCTTTCAGCAAAGACAAAGAAATGATCCATACTCTTCAACTTACAATCCTGGTTGGAGGAACTACCCCAATTTTGCTTGGAATCAAAATCAACAACAATTCCAAGGCAACAATATCCAGAGGCCTCCTCCTCAATAACAAGCCCCTCAACAAACTCAATATCAGCAACCTTTCCAGCCCCAACCTTACCAAAATCAAATGAACAATTTTGCACCCAACAACTCTTTTCCTCAAAACAATTTTGTTCCACCAAATAACGATAAGGTTTTTTCTCGCTAGAACGAAATCTGGATGCGTTTTTAAAACAATCAACTCAATCCTCAGCCAACATCCAGTCTTCCATTCAGTCTTTGGTGCAACACACTGCATTACATGGGCAAAGCATTAAAACCATTGAAGCCCAAATTGCACAACTGAATACTGCTTTAAGCGAGCGAGAGAAGGGGAAGCTTCCATCTCAACCACTGCCAAATCCTGGTCACACACAAAATGCACATGTGGCTCATGAACAACAAAACCATAATGTGAGTGCCGTAATTACATTGAGATCTGGAAGGATGTTGCACAGCAATGTTGGCACTGATAATGACACCCCGGTCGCCGCTTCTTCATCTTCAGAGCCTGTTCACCATTCTTCACAAGGCCTTACTTCTTCTACTACTCCGAACGGACCCACATCTCACTCCACGAAAACACCAACACTGGGATCCGTTCCAACTCCACAATCTCCTCCATAAACATCGGACTCAACAAATTTTCAAAATGTTCAATTTCCAAACAGGTTGAGATCCAATAAACCAAATCCACAAATGGAGAAGATTGTGGAGTTATTTAAACAGGTTAGCATTAACATTCCTCTCTTGGATGCAATCCAACAAGTCCTTTCTTACACTAAAATCTTGAAGGACTTACGCACCAAGAAGAGGAAATCATAGGTACCTAAGAAAGTTTTCTTGGCTAATGCAGTAAGTGATGCTCTTACCCAACCTTTACCTCAAAAACGAAAGGACCCTGGCTGTCCTACAATTTCAATAACTATTGGGGATAAGAACATCAATTGCGCACTTTTAGATCTTGGTGCCAGTGTTAACCTGCTTACTTATTAAGTAAATGAGCCATTAGGCGTTGGAGAGCTGAAACCCACACACTGTACTCTTCAAATGGCCGATCGATCCATCATCCATCCTAGAGGTGAGTTATAGGATGTGTTGATTAAAGTAGGGGACTTCATATTCCTTGTTGATTTCATTGTAATGGACACACAACCTGTAGCTAACCCCCGGAGTCAAATTCCGGTGATACTCGGTCGACCATTCCTTGCAATTTCTAATGCGGTGATCAATTGTTGAAATGGTTCAATGAACCTATCTTTTGGAAACATGACAATTGAGCTCAAAATTTTTAAGTTGGGGAATCAACCCTCCGAACCTAATGCTAATATACTTGATGTTTGCTCGATCCAAGAGATTACCCAGGAGGACTGTGAGGTCGAAAAATTTCTGTTCGATCACAGCAATTTTGACACCACTAGTGCGTTCCTCCTTGAATCTGATACTGCTTTCACGCCCGATAATGATTACGAGTGTTTTACTTTCTTGAACGATTTTGATGAATCACCACCCGAGTTTGAATCCTTTGAGTTTTCGGATGAGTTAACTGAACCATCCGACTCAGTTGCTTACACTCGTTTTGAACCTTTGTTGGAATCCTTCGAGTTTGAGACAATTTCACCAATTTTACCTTCAATTGTTTCGCCTCCAACACTCGTACTCAAGCTATTGCCGTCTCACCTTAAATATGCTTACTTAGGTGAGAATGAGACCCTTCCTGTTATCATCCCGGCTTCTCTAGCCCCAGAGCAAGAGAAAGCCCTTTTAACGGTCTTGCACAGCAATCAGCAAGCTTTTGGCTGGATTATGGCGGACATCAAGGGGATTAAGCCCCTAATAGTTGAACATCATATACATATGATGGATGATGCCAAGCCAGCAAGGGATCCACAGAGACGACTCAACCCAGTAATGAAGGAGGCTGTTAAAAAGGAGATCGTAAAATGTCTTGATAGCGGTATCATTTACCCTATCTCTGATAGCCAGTAGGTTAGCCCCATTCAAGTTGTCCCAAAGAAATAATGCATAATGGTCATAACTAATGAGGCGAATCAGTTAATACCTACTCGCACCCAAACTGGATGGCGAGTATGCATCGATTATAGAAAACTCAACGTCGCGACACGGAAAGACCACTTTCCATTATCCTTTATTGACCAAATGCTAGAACGATTGGCTGGGCATGATTTTTATTGCTTTTTGGATGGCTACTCTGGCTATAATCAAATTCCCATTGTAGGTCCATGCTACCCTTCCGCGGTACTTACGGGGTTGCGGAATTGGTGAAAAATGATTTTCAAGAGAGGGTGGTAACATGGACTACCAATACGGATCTTTGTTAAACGACTAACTAACAACCTAACAAGAGTTTACCTACTCGGTTAGGGGGCTATACCTTTCTTTAACTCCTTCGTCTTCAACTCCTCCCGGTGTACGGATCGGCTTCACCTCGTCGTCTCGTTACGCCGAAGATGGATCCACCCGAAATCTTCTACCTTTGGCTTCTCCTTCGAACTTTGAAGAAACTAGATCACTTGGCTTGCTAGGCCTTGTGAACTAGAATGAGTAGAGGAATGTTTTGGTGTCTTTTTATCTCTAAGGCAACGAGTCTCAACACATGAGAATGGTTTGCCTTGAGCAAGAGAGAGCAAGAGGAAGAGGGAGAGCTTGAGAAGAGAGAGCTCAAGAGAGAGAAAGCAAATGATAGAATGAGCCATACTCTTCTCATTCTCACCTCTCATAATCCAAAAGCCATCATAACAAAAATAATAATCAAGTATTGTGTGATGGTTTAAGTCAAAATGGCTATATCATTTCATGCACTCATTTTGCATAAATAAACAAGCAAGCAAAAGTATTTGCCATGGAATGATAGCCATTGTCATGATGATGGTCCACTAGTCCAACCTAGTCAACCGGTCAACAAAGTCAACAAGTCAACAATGTCAACCCCTCAACAACCATGTCACTATAATACTTAATTAATATTAATGTTAATCATATATCTTATTCTCATTAGGGTTAAGCAAAAGTCAATGGTCAACAGTCCACTGTCAACGGTCAACAGTCAACAACCCCAATGAGAATACTCTGCCTCTGTCTCTCTGTCAACTGTGCATACACACCCGCATTCGCGTTCCGAGGAACACGAATACAAACGAGATAAAACCAACCCGAAAACATACACTAGGATCTGGCTTAAACCAAAGCCCGCTAGTGTTAACTGTCCGGACACTGTACGTGCAAAAGTGCACGGATGTGACCGAACCCTGTAGCAAAACCATGCGACCTGTCGCAAAACCATGCGACCTCTACTCTTTTGCCTAAAGGCGAATAGCTTTCTGTGTGGGACTCTAAAGACTCGACACTACGCTGGCAGTGGGTTTAACCACAGACCGCAAGCGGCACTAGCTGTGCGTAACGGTCCCCAGGTAGATGCCGACAAGAAGACTGATGAGGTGAAACCCATCTGAACTCCTACTGAGTCTGAATGTGACAATCTCCATACAGTCCGGTCTGTTCGTCTGATACATCGCATGGTGGGCCTAGGGGGCGGTAAACGCCAGTCCCCTAATAGCGGTACAAGTCGTATCGGAGTGAAGCCCAGAACACCCTGAGATAACACTGGAAACCTACCAGTATATCTCGCTTGCCCTGGCCAGGGACTACTCGTGTAATGGCTCTCCTAGACACAGCGCGATGTCAACCTCCAATACCGGGAGAGACGAATCCTGTCTAACCGTCACTGCCTCCAAGTGCTTTAGGACTGCACCCAACTACTACCTGTTTGCACGACTCCTTTGAGCCGTGGTAGGGCAGTAATCTAAGTACAGTGGGAACACACTCGAGGCGAAGTGACAGTGTCAAGTCAGCGGACTAAGCTGTACTCATGTCACCTGGGAACTGATAACTGACGATAGGTATAGTACCAACCAACAGTTCCCGATGAGTCCTGTCCAGTGTACTCGTAACCCAACGAGCACCCGCATACTATCTCAAGTACGACGTACTGACGGCTGTGGGACAGACCGTCTCCTACACTGGGATGAGAAGCGCATATGCTAGTCTACTCCGGAGTATCGATGCCCTGTCTCGATAGTCCTGCGACTAGGGACCTGCATAAGGATATGCTTATAGATTACCCAGCCCCCACTAGTGCGACTGCTATCACAACGCTGGTAATCAAGCAAAGATCCTAAGGGCTCCACTAATGTGTATAGGTGATATACTAAAATAAACACATGTATACATTGAAGTAGAAACAAACCAAGTAGCATACTACTATATTGAGCAAGATTGTTTATACAAGGTGAATATCCCAAGCTTCCATTAAGTAATATACAAACTGGTATGATACAGTAATGGCCTCTAGGGCATATACACTAACAATCTCCGACTTGCACTAAGGCCATGTACTGGCGTATCGAAGACTTATCATCTCGATCAGCCGCTCGAACTGAGTTTGGGATAAGGCCTTTGTGAGTGGATCAGCAGTGTTATCTTCCGTAGAAACTCTCCGAACCTCGATCTCCTGGCGACCCACGATCTCCCTGATCAGGTGATACCGCCTCAAGATGTGTCTGGACTTCTGATGGGACCTTGGTTCCTTTGCTAAAGCTATAGCCCCGTTGTTGTCGCAACACAGAGGTATTGGATCAACAATGGACGGAACCACCTGAAGTTCAGTTAAGAACTTCCTTACCCAGATAGCTTCTTTTGCGGCATCTGCAGCAGCGATATATTCCGCTTCCATCGTCGAGTCAGCAACGGTTTCCTGTTTGGAACTCTTCCAACACACCACCCCTCCATTGAGGGTAAAGACATAACCCGACATGGACTTAGAATCATCCTTGTCACTTTGGAAGCTGGAGTCAGCAAAGGCCTCGATCTGGAGGTCTTTTCCGCCATACACCAAGAACATCTCCTTAGTCCTTCTCAGGTACTTGAGAATGTTCTTTACTGCTATCCAATGTTTCTCCCCAGGGTTTGACTGATACCGGCTTACCACACTCAGTGCATAAGCTACATCTGGTCTGGTACAGAACATCGCATACATTATAGAGCCTACCGCAGAAGCGTAGGGTATAATAAACAAGCGATCCCTTTCCAAATCAGTCTTGGGAGACATCTCTTTGGAGAGGGTGATCTCGTGACAAGCCGGTAGATTACCGTGCTTGGAATCTTCCATACTGAATCTTTTCAGTATGGTGTCGATGTACCTGGACTGTGAGAGTCCCAGTTTCCTATTGGATCTGTCACGATAGATCCGTATCCCCAGAATGTATGAGGCATCACCCAGGTCTTTCATGGAGAACCTGTGTGATAAGAACCCCTTGACAGATTGTAGCATAGGAATGTCATTTCCTATTAAAAGAATGTCATCCACGTATAAAATGAGGAATACTACAGTTCTCGCTACAAATAAACTATAGATGCATGGTTCATCTGGATTTTTGATAAAGCCAAATTCCTTGACCGTCTCATCAAAACAGATGTTCCAACTCCACGATGCCTGCTTTAGTCCATAGATGGACTTAAGTAACTTGCACACCTTTCCGCTGCTCCCACTATGAATGAAACCCTCTGGCTGGTCCATATAAACACACTCCTCTAAATTTCCATTTAGAAAAGCGGTCTTTACGTCCATCTGCCAAATCTCATAATCGTGGAAGGAAGCAATGGCAAGAAGAATCCGAATGGATTTCAGCATAGCTACTGGAGAAAAGGTCTCGTCATAGTCCAAACCAGGTCTTTGACGAAAACCCTTTTTAACCAGTCTAGCTTTATAGGTCTCAACCTGTCCATCTACACCAATCTTCCTTTTGAAGATCCACTTGCATCCTACGGGTTTTACCCCATCTGGAGCAACGTCCAACGTCCATACTTTGTTGGTGTACATGGACTCCATTTCGGTCCGCATTGCATCCAGCCATTTTACCGAGTCAACGCTCTGAATGGCCTACTGGAAGCTAGTCGGCTCATCATAATCTATGATTCAATCCTCTCTATCCCCGTCTATGAGAAAACCGTAGTATCTCTCGGGCGGATGAGACTGCCTACTACTTCTGCGGAGCGGCGTAGGAATGTCCCGATCTTTCGAACCCTCTGGTTCTACTAAGCTTTCAGTAATAGCTCGTTGTTCTGGAATTTCTTCCAGTTCTATTGCGTTCCCACTTATCTGTTTTTCCAAAAATTCAGTTTCCAAGAAGTGGACATGACGAGAAACATAAATCTTTTGTTCCTATTCGCAATAGAAGAAATATCCCTTGGAGTTCTTTGGATATCCCACAAACTTGCACTGTACTGAGCGTGCCTCGAGCTTGTCCGCATGCTGCTTTTTGACAAAAGCTGGACATCCCCATGTCTTAATGTGATTAAGATAGGGTCTCTTCCCATACCACATCTCATATGGTGTAGTAGGCACAGTCTTAGTTGGAACTCGGTTCAAAAGGTATGCAGCTGATTCTAGTGAATATCCCCAGAATGATCGCGGTAACTCAGCGTTACTCATCATGGACCGTACCATATCCAATAGGGTTCGGTTACGTCTCTCCGATACACCGTTGTGTTGCGGAGTGTATGGAGGAGTAAGCTGAGAGAGAATTTCGTTCTCTTTTAAATAGTCCAGGAACTCGGCACTCAAGTATTCACCACCTCGATACGATCGTAGTGTCTTGATACTCTTGCCGGTTTGTTTTTCTACTTCATTCTTATATTCCTGGAATTTTCCAAAGGCTTCGGACTTATGTTTCATTAAGAAGACATAACCGTACCTTAAAAAGTCATCCGTAAAAGTAATGAAGTAAGAATAACCGCTTCGCGTATGTGTAGACATTGGACCGCACACGTCGCTGTGTACGAGTCCTAAGAGCTCACTCGCTCTTACTCCATGTCCAGTGAACGGAGTCTTTGTCATCTTTTCTTTGAGACAGGATTGACAAGTGGCATACGATTGATATTCGAACGGATTCAAATATCCTTCTGTATGTAACTTCGTCAACCTTCTCTCATTGATGTGACCCAGTCTACAATGCCATAAGAAAGTCTGATTTATTTTCGGAGACTTTCTTTTGTGTGTATTCTGGACATTGAAAATCCGTGGTTGGTTTAGTAGTATATACCATTGCTTAATGTACCTGACCCAATCAGAACTTGATTAAGGTGAATGTTTACAACATTACTTACAAACGCAAATTCATAACCTTCTTTAGAAATCAAAGATACAGAAATGATATTACAAGTTGCGTTGGGTACAAAAAAGCAATTACGTAAAACCAAAACATGTCCATCTGACATTCCCAGGTGATAGTCCCCCACGACCTTGGCATCCATGCTAGCTCCGTTTGCAACTTTGAGGGTCATGTCACCTGCCTTCAAAACCCTACGGTTTCTCAACGCCTGCAAAGAATTACAGATATGAGATCCTGATCTGGTATTCAATACCCAGGAAGTAGAGTTTATTGATAGACAGTTTTCAATAACATACTCACCTGAAGCTGAAGCCGCAACTTGCTTCAGTTCCTGTGTTCTGGCTTTCCTAGCCCTGCAATCTTTCTTCCAGTGACCACTCTTATGACAGAAAAAGCACTCTTCCTTATCCACAAGCCTTCCCACTACCTTTGTTGCTTTTGTCTTTCCCTTCGTATCCACTTTACTAACACCGCCCCTTGGTTTGGCGGAGGCTTTCTTCTTCTTTCCCTTGGCTTTCGCCTTGGACCTAGAAGATGAAGATCCTCCTACAAACAAAGTGGATGTTTCCCTACCTTTCTGTAGGGTGCCCTCTGCACTCCTCAGCATGTTGAGGAGTTCTGAAAATTCAACTTCTTTTTCTTGTAAGTTGAAGTTCAGGATTAACTGGGCGTAAGTGGAAGGAAGGGACTGGAGAATCAAGTCCGTATAGAGCTCGTTCTTCAACGTGGTCCTAAGTTCCGCGAGCTCCTTAATGAAGCCAATCATCTTAAGCACGTGTTCCGCTACCGATGATCCGATGGCCAACCTTGCCGAAAATAACTTCTTCGACACTTCGTATCTTGCGATACGAGATTGCTCTCCATACAGTTCTTTTGTATGGAGAAATATGGATTCGAGGTCCATATTCTCGTGCCTCCTTTGATGTTCGTTGTCTATAGAGGCAAGCACTGTTAGTTATATGTATGCCCTAGAGGCCATTACTGTACATTGGATGTATATTGTAGTGGATGCTGGGACATATATAGGGAGGACTTTCTTGCTCGACATGATAGTATGCTATCTGGTTGACCTTTACCTTAACGTGTACACTGATTGTCTCTCTGTTACATGTTGGTAAAGCCCTTAGGATGTGTACTTGACTACCTGGACTATGATGCGGATCATACTAGTGGGGACATGGTAGTCCATAAGTACATCCTTCAAAGTCCCTAGTCGTGGGTGTATCGAGATGGGGTATGGATATACCAGAGTAGACTAGCGTGTACCTTCTCGACCCATACAGATGGGCGATGGATGATCCCATATCCATCGGTGTTTGACATCAGAGATGATATACGGGTGCTCAGTAGAGACTGGGTACACCGGACGGACTCGCCGAGAACTCCCAGATGGTATTATACCTCACGTCAGATGGCAGTTCTCTGTTGACACTGGTACAGAGTAGTCTGTTGACCCGAGATCGTCATAGAGTCTTGTGTGGTTCCTACTGTACTTTGATTTCCATCTTACCACGTCCAAGAGGGCGTGCGAAACGGTGGTTTTTGGGTACAATCCCGAGTCACATGGAGGCAATGAGCGATAGGAGGGGATTCGTCTCTCCCGGTATAGGGAGTTGATGTTGCGCTGTGTTCGATTGGCTATAACAGGAAATCCCTGGCCAGGGTTGCTGAGATATACTGGTAAGTGTTACCAGTAGTTTCTCGAAGTATTATAGACCTCATATCGACATGACTTATCGAGCTATTGGGGTCTGACGTTTACCACCCCTAGGCGAGATATGCGACATATCAGACGGACAGACCGGACTGTACGGTAGTGTTACTGGTTGGATTCACAGGAGTGTGAGCGGGCTTGCTCGTCGATCTTCTGATCGCTCAATACCCGGGTGGCCGTTACGTTTAGCAGACCGCTTGCGGCTTGTGGGTGTTTGATATGATCATCACCTGCTGCCGGCGTATTGACGAGTCTTTAGAGTCCTACACAGAGGTTTCCTGGCTCAAGCGAAACGAAATAGGAGCGCATATGAGATATGTGCGGGACCGAGAATAATACGAGTATGTGATACTGTATTCGATTCTCGCGATGTGACATTGATCGGTTATATGTGATATAGCCGGGTTATCGGATCAAGTGTTGATTCGATAAGTTGTTACTAATGATACTAGCCGGTTATATGCGATATGACCGGATCGTTAAATCAAGTGTTGATTTAATGATTTAATACATAATTATATATTTGATATATTACTTTGCATTAACTAGTATCGGTTCACTTTATAATGGATTTTCTCACTCGGATGTGCGCATTACATATGCGATATAATTTTGTGCACTAGATTGTATCATGTTTGATGATACATGCATTTTGGTTAAATGTAAAGAATTAAACCATGTTTTAAGTGGATAATTAGGGTTTGGATTTCCTTATTCATTTATTAATCTTTTTCTTTTTGGAAAAAGGAAAAAGGAAATGAGAAAATGGTTGCTATTTTGTTTGTATTCTTTGAAGCTTCATGAACTTTGACCATAGCAACCATTTTGTCTTCTTATACAAACCCTAACCATTCATCTAACTTGAGTTAACTCTCTACAATTAACCATGGTCTTTTTATGATAAGGTTTGATTATTCATTTCATTTTTAATTAACTTATCATAACTATTATCTTCTTCTTCCTCATTTTTCTTCAAGTGAAGAAAGCAAGGTCATCAATGGTGATTGATGATAAAGAGTGAGAAATCCAATTCTAAAGTCTACCCACTTCTTATTTCTTCATCCTCTACCTCTTGCCAAGTAGTAGAGTGTGTTTTCTTCACAAGTTTATAGGGCTTGGTGAAGGTGGAGCTTGATTTAGCGATGCCTCGACGTAGATCATCTTCGGCATGGGCATCGACGACCTAGCTCGCTTTTTCTCCGAGGAAGCCGACTCTAGAGCCCGGATTCCTTTTGGACAGCGGAGACGACTTCGTTGCGAAGCTATGGAGGTGGAGCACCGGATCTACAAAGGTTGTATTTCCGCTATCCCATTAGTTAAGTTGTTAACTAGATTGTTTTTCGCCTAGAAATCTAGCCGACGATCCGTACACTAGGGTTTCTCGGCACCATATTTTTGAAATTGGCATGGTAGATGCCTTTAGAGACCTCACTAGAGTGCCTAGGAACCCTAAAGTGGTATCAGAGCCTAGCTAGAGCCTTAGGCGAAGTCTAGACGGATTTTGAACTCCGAACGAACCCGAAATCTTAACACACCCATGCTCTCTGTCCAATTTTCAAAAACAGGGATTTTTCAGTATTAAAAATATGCAGAAAATCAAGCAGGGTTTATTAGGAATTACTGTAAATTTCGTGGGCCCAATTCAACTTTCCCACCGCGGTTCCACGGCCGTACGGACCCACTGTACAAAAGTTTTCACACAGTAATTCTTAATTTGCAGTTCTGGCTTTTCTGGGAATTTTTAATATTTATTCATGAGTTAAATTTTTCTGGGTTGTTTTGGGAATTCGAATGTTCGATCGGATTATCAAATTTTGTCTTTGTGTATTTCCGGATAAATTTTAGAATATGTTAAAAAAGTTCGACCGGATATAAGTACCCAATTTTTCCCCTGTCGGGAAATTTCCAAGTGTTGGATTTTTCCGTAGTTTAACGACGTTCTAAGTAGTGCAAGTAACGCAATGGACCCTCTAGAAGACAACAGACCTTAACTCGATTATGTGACCGTCTTGAACTGCCCTTTGAACCTTCGGGTTTGGGGCAGTACGGCGTGCCACATGTGAGGCGTTGGCTTGACCCTTCTACGGCTGGACCGTTGGTACTGAGGCACGAACTGAATGTCTTTAGACTTGTTTCATGTGTTGATCTGTATCGGGAAAACTTGGGTGTTTGAATGTTCGATCGGAAAGTTTAACATTTTCTAAATATCTGGAATGTGATACAACAATTGGAATTCACAAATAGTTATGAGATAACTGAATGAATGTTATAAACATAGCAGTTTAGTCTCACTTGATCGGTTGCCACGGAATTTTGATGTGATCAAAAATCCGTCGCAATCACGTAGCGTACGCGGATACTCGCCGGGTAAACTTGATAGACAGCCTCACTCCATAGCCCCGACCAAGTGACTGTAGGAGAACCCCGTCACCGAAAGAATCCGTTCGGGTGCTCGCGGCAGCGGTGTTCCGCCTTGGTGCACTTCGTCGACGGTATCGGGGGTGCGGCCGTCTACTGAAGTTTGCGACGAGCATTCGATCAGGATTTCGGCAATCTTGTTGAATTGCCCGACTTGATATTGAAAAGTGTTTTCGATAATGAGACTAAAATGCGGGGTTTATAATTGTTAGGCATGCGATGTCTAAGTAATTCATTTGGTCAGGCATGCGATGTCTAAGATGGTTGCGGATTCCAACTGTTGTAGTTTTACACTTTCTTTTCTGTGACCGTAAGTGTAATATGTGATATCGCCGGTTTCGTTGCTATATGCCAACGACAATTGGGATACGCATGTTTACTTACGTTGATGACATGCGATGTTATGTGTTGCTGGGTATGTTATATTGGATCGTCGTTTATGAATAGCCGGGGGTTTTTATGTGAGATGAGTGTTTTTCATTTTCATTCATGTAAAAACTTGTATGTAATATTCTTTTATTGGGGCACTTCCCGGTAGCGGAAGTTGTCACCGTTTGTATATTATTTACTTTTCCGCACTAGGATAGACCCAAGGAGGAGGGCACAAGTAACCGGGTTCTGGAGTCCAGTGGGAGACTAACTCGAGGAGTCGAGTCCGGGTCTCCTAACTCTAGAATTGGTAGGGTTGCTTGCCGCTCTCGTAGGGGTCTAGGGGTGTGGATTTGGCTATTCATCACGACCGTGGAATCCGTGTTTTATACTGGCTCGTATTGAAAACACGGACGTCCTAGTATATCCAATATTTCATATGATTCTTCTGCTGCGATATCTGTGATGTGATCATGTGATGTTCTGTGATAGATACAGTATATAGTATATATGATATATTATATAGACGTTACTTATGTTTTACACCCGCGCTAGCCCTGCCCCGCTCTGCCGTTAGTTACCTAACCTAACGGTGCACGAGGGGACATCGAGGCGAATGCGGATGGCATAAGTGTACGTCGTATTTATCTGTGATGTTAGGTACTTAAATGATGGGACTTCATTAATGTGATTAGTGAAATAAAAGAAACCTAAGATGTTGTAGAATCAAATTTCAAAATAAAACAGGTAGCTACAGTTCTTGCTTTGCACAGCGGTATATGTGATATATCCTGCACCTTATTCGATAAGGAAAGGACCGAGATCCCTTCACCGGGAGTGACTCCTTTAGCAACAACTGGTAGATGCAACAACCTCGGTTTGTCTTTTGATAGCTTTTAAGTGTTTTTGCTTTGCACAGCGATATATATGATATATCCCGCACCTCATTCGACGAGGAAAGGACCGACGATCCCTTCACTGGGAGTGACTCCTTTAGCAAAACTAGAAAAGCCTCAAAAAGCACTCCATTTCAAATTCATTCGATCCTACAACGATATCAAGTTCATTACGCAATAGGTTTTCAGAAAAACCTGTCGTAGCCCTCCGTCATTTCAGATAAATCCTGTTTAGTATTCGTGCTGCGTTTGTTGACCTTGTCAAGGCGCAGTGTGCGGTAGCTAACCAGTATTTATCTGCTTATGCATATGATGCAGATTGGGTTAGGGTAGTCGTGCGGCCTTGTTGACCTTGTCAAGGGTCGTGCGGGTGGGTTTGATTCAATCAAGAAATGACGGGTTGAACTTGACTTGCGGTCTATGGTTTGTTGACCTTGTCAAGGTCATAGATCGTTCGGGGCAAAATATTATCGGGAATTTCAAGTGTTGAAATTTGCAATGAGATTGCATACCTTCTATGAGATAGTTGGATCCCGATACCCGCTGCGAGTAATTGTTACTCCTGGGAGAGTTTTATACATTACAATTAGCCGATCAAGTAGGTGTCTAGAAAGGTGTTAACGAGGTTACGCCTCTGGGAAAACGAGGTTTACATTAATTAGGTTCGTGCGAAAGCACGGGGGACCTCCCTCAAAGTACCGACACTGACCTGGCTGAAAGATTGGCGAACTTGTAGTGTGTAATTAATCCCGGCTAGTCTTTCCTTTTAGGGTTTGAAGGAAGATTTGATAAAAAGCAGTGGGAGCCATCCTGATTAGATAAAATAATAACCAATCTATTCTTGCAGAGCGCACGCTGAGTGTTTTCTTCTCTCTCTCCTGGTAGCGACCATGTCACGCGATAATCAAGATAATAATACGGATTATTGACCGAACCCGCTTGTTATACTGAGCTGGGGAACGTTGGTCCCGCTCCAACTTATAATTGTTATAAAACAGAGCAGGAAATTGGGGAATACCAGATTTCCCGTGCCGCCCAAACGAAGAGAGTGCATGCTGATGCATCATCTTCGGGTGTGTTCATTATACAGAACTGTTTCTTAGTATCCTCTGCATCCTTGGTATATGATACCGGATCAGGATCCCAGATATGTAATCTGTTACATAGGGCTACAAAAGGGTAGAAAAACTGAGAACGGGTGATAAGTTTCATGAGGCAGAAAACGGGGCAAGAGTTGCAGCCAAGTCTGTCGGTCACTGTCACCCTGTATTATCGATACATTGATTCTGAACGAATGTTATTAGATACCGAACCTGATATACAAAATCATATCTATCTCTTTATTAGTAAAGAAACGATAAAATTTTGTATTGTTGGGTAATGTTTTGAACATTTCCTTTATCAAAAGTTGATCGGTTCAGGCATGTTATCTAAAAGCATTGATGTTCTAAATCAAACTATAGTTCTTAGTATATTGAACACGCACAAGAGGAAGAGTTCAGAAATGAACGGATCCTTCTTGAGGTATTGTAGACTTGGTCATATCAATGTGACCCGACTAGCTGGAGTTACATTTAGATGCATATTTAAATCAGTTTGAATTTACATCTTGTGAAACTCGCCAGTCATGTCACAAAGATAAAATGACCATAGCTCTGTTTATAGGAAACAGAGAAAGAGTTAGTGAACTCTTGGGATGATACATGTTGATGTATGTTAGGTCCCCTGTCTACACATACCAAGACCGGTTCTTTTTACTTCATTACATTCTCTGATAATCTTTCGAGATTCAGACCTATGTTCCTGTTGAAACACAAGTCCGAACCTTTTAAGATATTCACAGAATATAAGTTAGAAGTAGAGAACCAAAATACGGGTATAAGTATTATGTCCTTTGATGAGATCAAGGAGGAGAATACTTGAGCACGGAATTTCTAGACTATTCTAAAGGAGAATGAGATTCTCTCTCAGCATTACTCCTCCGTATACACCATTGTACGATGGTATATCGGGGCGGAGCAATCACACCCTATATGATAAGGTGTGCTCTATGATGAGTACTACTGAGTTACCTTTTTCCTTAAGGGAGTTGTGCACTTAAGAAGCTGCATACCTATTGAATAGGGTTCCAATCAAATCAGTTGCCTACCATTTCATATGTGATATGGAAAGGGAAGAGCCCATGTCTTAAGCTAGTTAAGATTTGGGGTTGTCCGGCCTATGTCTAAAAGCAAAATCCGGACAAGCTCGAGGCAAGGTCTGTAATGTACAACTGGAAAGGTTCCAGCTATACAATTTGCAGCCGATGATTTGATAAAACCAATGGATTCAGTAGATTCCAACGAACCTCAGCTCTCCGCTGATCTAGTAGGGTTCCTCACCCACCTGAGAGATACTTCGGATTCTCTATGACAGTGGGAGCGAGGAATGCATCATGAGATGATGACCCAACTAGCTTCGAGCTGGCCATCAGGAGTGAGACTCTGTAAGAATGGCTGGATGTTTAGCGATCTGAGATGGAATCCTTATACACCAACAAAGTATGGACTTTAGTTGCTATATCTGAAGGGTTAAATCCCCATCAGGAGCAAGTATATCTTGAGAAGATTACTTGGTGTACAAGGAAAGGTTGAGACTTTCAAAGCTAGACTTGTTAAAAGTTTGCATCATTGACCAGGTGTGGATAACGATGAAACCTTTTCAAGTAGCTATGCTTAAGTCCATCCAGATCCTACTTACCACGGCTACATACCATAACTACGATATCTGGTGGTTGGGTGTCATGACTGCTTTTCTAAATGATGTTTTAGAAGAGTGCGTCTATAAGTACACAGCCAGAGGGCTTCGTAGACAGTGGGAGCAGCGGAAACGTGTGCAAGATGCTTTATAGGATAAAGCAGGCATCGCGGAGTTGGAACATCTATTTTGATGGATTAGTCAAAGAGTTTGACATCATCAAAATGGTAGATGAACCTTGTATAAACAAAAAGGTAGTAGGGAGTATGGTGGTGATCCTCGTAGAGTACGTGGATGACATACTCTTGATAGGGAAGGAGTTTCCTATGCTACGCTCGATCAATCTCCGCTTATCACAAAGATTCTCCACGTAGGATCAAAATGATACCTACTAAATCCTGGATTTTGGATCTATGAGATAGATCTAATTGGATGTTAGAAATCTCACTAGTAGAAGTGAGATGGTATCAATCGATCCTTGAGAGAATCACTGGAAAGGTTCCAGGATGATAAAGACGACTGAATGTCAGTCGCAGGCATTGTCTTTACCCTCAGTAAAGGGACGGTATGTTGGAAGAGTTCCAAGCTAGATACCGTGACATACTAGACGATAAAGGCAGGATACATCGCTACTTAAGATGCTACCAAAGAGGCTGTTTGGGTGTATATTGGTTCATGAGATGAACTATGTTCCTCCCATTGTGTGACAATGGAATTATGGCATATGCCAAGGAACGCCGGTCCCATCAGTGACCCAGACGTATTCTGAGGCAGCATCACCTGATCATGGAGATAGTTGATCTCCAAGGTGATCGAGGCAAGGAGAGCAGACTCAGAGGATAACACGGCGGATCCACTCACGAAGGCCTGTTCCCAGAGAGAGACTTTTATGGGATGGTTGAGTATGAGATACTTCGACCACTGCTACAGATGGCCCTAGTGCAAGTGGGAGATTGTTAGTTATATGTATGCCTTAGAGGCCATTACTGTACATTGGATGTATATTGTAGTGGATGCTGGGACATATATAGGGAGGACTTTCTTGCTCGACATGATAGTATGCTATCTGGTTGACCTTTACCTTAACGTGTACACTGATTGTCTCTCTGTTACATGTTGGTAAAGCCCTTAGGATGTGTACTTGACTACCTGGACTATGATGCGGATCATACTAATGGGGACATGGTAGTCCATAAGTACATCCTTCAAAGTCCCTAGTCGTGGGTGTATCGAGATGGGGCATCGATATACCAGAGTAGACTAGCGTGTACCTTCTCGACCCATACAGATGGGCGATGGATGATCCCATATCCATCGGTGTTTGACATCAGAGATGATATACGGGTGCTCAGTAGAGACTGGGTACACTGGACGGACTCGCCGAGAACTCCCAGATGGTATTATACCTCACGTCAGATGGCAGTTCTCTGGTGACACTGGTACAGAGTAGTCTGTTGACCCGAGATCGTCATAGAGTCTTGTGTGGTTCCCACTGTGCTTTGATTTCTATCTTACCACGTCCAAGAGGGCGTGCAAAACGGTGGTTTTTGGGTACAGTCCCGAGTCACATGGAGGCAATGAGCGATAGGAGGGGATTCGTCTCTCCCGGTATAGGGAGTTGATGTTGCGCTGTGTTCGATTGGCTATAACAGGAAATCCCTGGCCAGGGTTGCTGAGATATACTGGTAAGTGTTACCAGTAGTTTCTCGAATTGTTATAGACCTCATATCGACACGACTTATCGAGCTATTGGGGTCTGACGTTTACCACCCCTAGGCGAGATATGCGACATATCAGACGGACAGACCGGACTGTACGGTAGTGTTACTGGTTGGATTCACAGGAGTGTGAGCGGGCTTGCTCGTCGATCTTCTGATCGCTCAATACCCGGGTGGCCGTTACGTTTAGCAGACCGCTTGCGGCTTGTGGGTGTTTGATATGATCATCACCTGTTGCCGGCGTATTGACGAGTCTTTAGAGTCCTACACAGAGGTTTCCTGGCTCAAGCGAAACGAAATAGGAGCGCATATGAGATATGTGCGGGACCGAGAATAATACGAGTATGTGATACTGTATTCGATTCTCGCGATGTGACATTGATCGGTTATATGTGATATAGCCGGGTTATCGGATCAAGTGTTGATTCGATAAGTTGTTACTAATGATACTAGCCGGTTATATGCGATATGACCGGATCGTTAAATCAAGTGTTGATTTAATGATTTAATACGTAATTATATATTTGATATATTACTTTGCATTAACTAGTATCGGTTCACTTTATATTGGATTTTCTCACTCGGATGTGCGCATTACATATGCGATATGATTTTGTGCACTAGATTGTATCATGTTTGATGATACATGAATTTTGGTTAAATGTAAAGAATTAAACCATGTTTTAAGTGGATAATTAGGGTTTTGATTTCCTTATTCATTTATTAATCTTTTTCTTTTTGGAAAAAGGAAAAAGGAAATGAGAAAATGGTTGCTATTTTGTTTGTATTCTTTGAAGCTTCATGAACTTTGACCATAGCAACCATTTTGTCTTCTTATACAAACCCTAACCATTCATCTAACTTGAGTTAACTCTCTACAATTAACCATGGTCTTGTTATGATAAGGTTTGATTATTCATTTCATTTTTAATTAACTTATCATAACTATTATCTTCTTCTTTCTCATTTTTCTTCAAGTGAATAAAGCAAGGTCATCAATGGTGAATGATGATAAAGAGTGAGAAATCCAATTCTAAAGTCTACCCACTTCCTATTTCTTCATCCTCTACCTCTTGCCAAGTAGTAGAGTGTGTTTCCTTCACAAGTTTATAGGGCTTGGTGAAGGTGGAGCTTGATTTAGCGATGCCTCGATGTAGATCATCTTCGGCATGGACATCGACGACCTAGCTCGCTTTTTCTCCGACGAAGCCGACTCTAGAGCCCGGATTCCTTTTGGACAGCGGAGACGACTTCGTTGCGGAGCTATGGAGGTGGAGCACCGGATCTACAAAGGTTGTATTTCCGATATCCCATTAGTTAAGTTGTTAACTAGATTGTTTTTTGCCTAGAAATCTAGCCGACGATCCGTACACTAGGGTTTCTCGGCACCATATTTTTGAAATTGGCATAGTAGATGCCTTTAGAGACCTCACTAGAGTGCCTAGGAACCCTACAAGCATGAGGTACCTGGCCTTCGCGCAATCGATCTCCCAAGTCTTACGGATTTCCTTATCCGCGACGCTGGAGGTGGGACCTGGGACAGGGGGAGCTTTGGTGGTAAGGAGATACCCCAACTTGTCATAAGTGATTGCCATTTTGACATTCCTGAGCCAATCTTTGTAGTTTGGCCCTGTCAGTATGTTTTTATCTAGTAATAACTTAAGTTCGGTCATGATGTTTGGTCGCTGCAATTAGAAGAGAGAGAAGAAACACTTTAGCATGATGCTCTTGCATGTTTAGAGTGGTTTTTAATTTTTCTAAACAGGATCGCTCCCACCGTCTCTCAAATCCCTCCTCAAACCAAAAAGGAAGAATTAGTCAGGATCAATCTCACCGTACAATACTTGCTTAACCGTTCGGCCAGGCTGGTGTCGGTACTTCGAGGGAGGTTTTCCAACGCTTTCGCGAAGTTCCTTAATTTAAGAACCTCTATTCCCTGGGGGCGTAGCCCCGCTAATACCTTTCTAGACACCTACTTGGTTTATAGCATTGATCGTTAAGTGAGAAATTTCCCGAGGAGTAGCATATACTCACAGTAGGATCAGGATCCAAATATCATTGCGTGACAAAACTGAAGGAATCCTACCAGACTCATCACACTCCAAATGGTATGCAGTGCTAGCAAGTTTCAGTTCTTTTGAAACTCCCGATGTGGATTTTTTCCCCATGCTCTTATGACCTTGACTTTGGCCAACAAATCATAAGTCACATGTCAAGTTCTACCCGTCATTCTCCAGGTTAATTTGAGCCCACCCGCATATACCCTTGACTTTGGCCAATAAGGTAGAACGACTGCCCCAAACCAACACATCTATCTATGCTGCACATGAATACCCAATAGCTACCAATCACTATGCCTTGACTTTGGCCAACAAACATAGCATGAATACTATTGACCATCCATGTGAAACGACGGAGGGCTACGAATGGTTTTGGCGAAACCGTGAACGTAGTGAACTTGATATAATCGATGGAACGAGATAGCTTTTAAAAGGAGTGGCTTAAGCTCCGCGTTTAAAAGTTATGTTGAAAAGAAACCGAGTGGTTTTTGAAAGTGTTCCAACGACTTTTTACTTGGTTTATTTTTCTTTGCATTAGTTCTTTTAATGCGTATTTTTCTTGCATTAGTTCTTCTAATGCGTCCCATCATTTAATCCTACCATTGCAGAAAACAACCAAAATATGACGTACGCTTATGCCATTCGCATTCGCCACGGGGCCCCGTCATTACCCGTTAGGTTACTTAACTAACGACAGAGCGGGGGCTGGGCTAGCGCGGCTGCAAAACATAAGCAACGCCTAAATAATATCATATATAGATATATTGCAATGATAGCCATTTCAGATCACAGATGAATACATTGGATATACTAGGAATCCGCAATTCGTATGAGCCTGTAACGAAAAGCGGATTACACGGTCGCGATGAATAGCCAATACCCCACCCTAGACCCCTACGGGTGCGGCAAACTACCCGCCAAATATCCGAAGTGGAGCAACCTCCCTCAACGACGTGAGTAGGCCACTCGGCACTTCGAGATACCCGGTAGTTTGTGCACCCCATCTTGGGTCTATCCTAGGAGCAAAAAAAGTAAAAAGAAATTATACAATGACGGCTACAACCCCGACCCGGTTGTGCGGCCAAAAATAATATTACATCAATTTACATATTACATGAATTGAAAGATAAAAGGAAAAAATCTCATCTCACAACCCCCGGCTATTCATCCGCGACAATCCAATGAATCCATATAAACATACCATCAACATTACAGATCACAGATATGTATAACCCTCACTAATCGACGTATAGCGATTAGCGGACGTTCAATACATATAACACATCACAGATACATACCCGTTAGCCTTAGTCTTTAGAAGTTCGATAAAAATACGGATTTTCAAGCCCCAAAAACTAATTTTTCTTTCTGGAAAATCTGGGCAGAAAAAAAAAATCCCAAAATACCCCATAGAGTATTTTGCAGTGAAGACGATCCACAGCCGAGTTAAATCGGCCGCGGAACCTCGGCGGGTGCGAGCTCCTGCCGCGTTTCCGCGGCGCTTTGATGGGATCTGTGGATCGTTTTTCTGCAGTACACTATAAAAACCCTGAGTCGATTTTTGAAGCATGATTTATTATTTTTACAGCACTTTAAAAATCGACAGCAAGTTTTATTTCCGGGTGTATTTCGCGACTTTTTCTCCAATCGAATTTCTACTAACTTTGCTAACATGTTAGATAGTGTTTAAGTAGGCTCTGATACCACTGTAGGTCCATGCTACCCTTTCCCAGTACTTACGGGGTTGCGGAATTGGTGAAAAACGATTTTCAAGAAAGGGTGGTAACATGGACTACCAATACGGATCTTTGTTAAACGACTAACTAACAACCTAACAAGAGTTTACCTACTCGGTTAGGGGGCTATACCTTTCTTGAACTCCTTCATCTTCAACTCCTCCCGGTGTACGGATCGGCTTTACCTCGTCGTCTCCTTACGCCGAAGATGGATCCACCCGAAAGCTTCTACCTTTGGCTTCTTCTTCGAACTTTGAAGAAACTAGATCACTTGGCTTGCTAGGCCTTGTGAACTAGAATGAGTAGAGGAATGTTTTGGTGTCTTTTTATCTCTAAGGCAATGAGTCTCAACACATGAGAATGGTTTGCCTTGAGCTAGAGAGAGCAAGAGGAAGAGGGAGAGCTTGAGAAGAGAGAGCTCAAGAGAGAGAAAGCAAATGATAGAATGAGCCATACTCTTCTCATTCTCACCTCTCATAATACAAAAGCCATCATAACAAAAATAATAATCAAGTATTGTGTGATGGTTTAAGTCAAAATGGCTATATCATTTCATGCACTCATTTTGCATAAATAAACAAGTAAGCAAAAGTCTTTGCAATGGAATGATAGCCATTGTCATGATGATGGTCAACTAGTCCAACCTAGTCAACCGGTCAACAAAGTCAACAAGTCAACAATGTCAACCCCTCAACAACCATGTCACTATAATATTTAATTAATATTAATGTTAATCATATATCTTATTCTCATTAGGGTTAAGCAAAAGTCAATGGTCAACAGTCAACTATCAACAGTCAACAGTCAACAACCCCAATGAGAATACTCTGCCTCTGTCTCTCTGTTAACTGTGCATACACACCCGCATTCGCGTTCTGAGGAACACGAATACAAACGAGATAAAACCAACCCCAAAACGTACACTAGGATCTGGCTTAAACCAAAGCCCGCTAGTGTTTACTGTCCGGACACTGTACGTGCAAAAGTGCAAGGATGTGACCGAACCCTGTCGCAAAACCATGCGACCTGTCGCAAAACCATGCGACCTCTACTCTTTTGCCTAAAGGCGAATAGCTTTCTGTGTGGGACTCTAAAGACTCGACACTACGCTGGCAGTGGGTTTAACCACAGACCGCAAGCGGCACTAGCTGTGCGTAACGGTTCCCAGGTAGATGCCGACAAGAAGACTGACGAGGTGAAACCCATCTGAACTCCTACTGAGTCTGAATGTGACAATCTCCATACAGTCCGGTCTGTTCGTCTGATACATCGCTTGGCGGGCCTAGGGGGCGGTAAACGCCAGTCCTCTAATAGCGGTACAAGTCGTGTCGGAGTGAAGCCCAGAATACCCTGAGATAACACTAGAAACCTACCAGTATATCTCGCTTGCCCTGGCCAGGGACTACTCGTGTAATGGCTCTCCTAGACACAGCGCGATGTCAACCCCCAATACTGGGAGAGACGAATCCTGTCTAACCGTCACTGCCTCCAAGTACTTCGGGACTGCACCCAACTACTACCTGTTTGCACGACTCCTTTGAGCCGTGGTAGGGTAGTAATCTAAGAACAGTGGGAACACACTCAAGGCGAAGTGACAGTGTCAAGTCAGCGGACTAAGCTGTACTCATGTCACCTGGGAACTGATAACTGACGATAGGTATAGTACCAACCAACAGTTCCGGACGAGTCCTGTCCAGTGTACTCGTAACCCAACGAGCACCCGCATACTATCTCAAGTACGACGTACTGACGGCTGTGGGACAGACCGTCTCCCACACTGGGATGAGAAGCGCATACGCTAGTCTACTCCGGAGTATCGATGCCCTGTCTCGATAGTCCTGCGACTAGGGACCTGCATAAGGATGTGCTTATAGATTACCCAGCCCCCACTAGTGCGACCGCCATCACAACGCTGGTAATCAAGCAAAGATCCTAAGGGCTCCACTAATGTGTATAGGTGATATACTAAAATAAACACATGTACACATTGAAGTAGAAACAAACCAAGTAGCATACTACTATATTGAGCAAGATTGTTTATACAAGGTGAATATCCCAATCTTCCATTAAATAATATACAAACTAGTATGATACAGTAATGGCCTCTAGGGCATATACACTAACACCCATCGCCAAAAAGGATCAAGACAAGACCACATTCACTTATCCTTTCGGTACGTTTGTTTACCGTCGCATTCCCTTTGGGTTATGCAATGAACCCTCTACCTTCCAGCGGTGTATGATGGGTATTTTTTCTGATATGGTGGAAAATTCTTGGAGATTTTCATGGACGATTTCTCCATTTTCGGCGACTCCTTTGATGAGTGTTTGCTACATTTAGACGCAGTCCTTACCCGGTGTAAGGATAAGAACCTTACTTTAAATTGAGAGAAGTGCCACTTTATGGTATGAGAAGGTATTGTCTTAGGACATATCATATCGCAAAATGGTATTGAGGTAAATAAAGCAAAGATTGAAGTCATTTCCAATCTCCCTCCTCTCAAATGCGTCCGAGACATTCGAGCCTTCCTTGGCCATGCCGGTTTCTATAGACGGTTCATCAAGGATTTCAGCAAGATAGCTAGACCCTTGACTCTTTTGTTGGCCAAGGACGCCACATTTGATTTCGACTCGAGCTGTATGAAGGCGTTCAAGTCATTTAAAAACTCACTTACTTCTGCTCCAAGTCTTTCGTCTCCTGACTGGACGCATCCATTTGAAATTATGTGCGATGCATCTGATTTTGGCTTTGGTGCTGTCCTTGGACAGCACATTAATAAGATGCCGCATGTAATTTATTACGCTAGCCGAACCTTGAACGAGGCCCAATTAAATTACACAACAACCGAGAAGGAATTCTTAGTTGTTGTGTTTGCATTAGAAAAGTTCAGGCCCTATTTAATCGGCTCTCCAGTCATCGTTTACACTGACCATTCAGCTTTTCGCCATCTTTTCGTGAAGAAGGACGCTAAATCTCGGCAGATACGTTGGATCCTCTTACTACAAGAGTTTGACCTTGTCATCAGAGACAAAAGAGGATGCGAAAACGTAGTCGCTGACCACCTTTCATGTCTCCCTTCTTCGCCGACGCTTCAAATTCCTATAAAAGACGTTTTTCCAGATGAGCAGCTCTTGACTGTGTCATGTGAACCTTGGTTCGCAGATATTGTAAATTATTTGGCCACCGGACTTATACCAAATGAATGGTCGAATAAGGACAAACTCCGATTTCTATCCCAGGTAAAACATTTTTACTGGGATGAACCATATCTATTCAAATACTGTCCCGAACAAATTATTCGTCGGTGTGTCCCCGACAATGAGTTTAAGAGCGTGCTGTCATTCTGCCACGATCAAGCGTGTTGTGGGCATTTTGGCCCTAAAAAAACAGCCGAAAAGATCTTGCAGTGTGGTTTCTATTGGCCACAACTTTTAAAGACGCACATGATTACTGCGAGACACGCTCCCGGTGCCAACACTTGGGCTGGATATCTAGGAGAAACGAAATGCCGCTCCAGCCAATATTGGTTGTGGAAATTTTTGATGTTTGGGGGATAGATTTTATGGGACCGGTTCCTAATTCTTTTGGGAGCGTGTATATTCTCCTCGCTATTGATTATGTTTCTAAGTGGGTCGAGGCTGTGCCCAGCTGGACTAATGACAACAAGGTTGTCGTTAGATTCCTCAAAGAAAACATTTTCTCTCGTTTTGGGTACCCCCGTGCAATCATCAACGATAATGGAACTCATTTCTGTAATAGGACTTTCGAGTCCTTAATGCTGCAATATTCCATTATTCACAAGCTATCAACGCCCTATTATCCCCAAATATGTGGGCATGCCAAGATTTCAAATCATCAAATTAAACAGATATTGGAGAAAACAGTTTCCAAAAACCGTAAAGATTGGTCGTCAAAACTTATTGATGCCCTTTGGGCATTTCGAACTGTCTATAAGACCGATCTTGGCATGTCTCCATATAGGCTAGTTTATGGAAAGGCTTTCCACCTTCCAGTTGAAATTGAGCATCAAGCATTTTTGGCCATAAAAGAGTTGAATCTATCTCTAGGAGATGCCGGCAGCAATAGAAATCTGCAATTGAATGAATTAAACGAGTTTTGGGATGAAGCTTACGAGAATGCGGTTGTCGTCAAAAACCGAACGAAGGTGTTTCACGATAAACACCTTATGCGCAAAACATTCAAACTTGGTCAACAGGTTTTACTTTACAACACTCGGCTACATTTCCATCCCGGCAAGCTTAGATCTCGATCGAAAGGGCCATTTTTGGTACGCACCGTATATCCGCACGGTGCGGTCGATTTAGAAAATCCTGAGGACGGTTCACTATTCAAGATGAACGGACATAGACTTAAACCGTTCCTCACTGCGGACCCTTCGGAGGAGCTCCTGCTGTTGCAGGAGACAAATTACATTGATTGATCACCCTCCATCTACCCCCAAGTTTCGGTTATCCAACCATAAATAGTGGAAACACTATTTCAAACAAGTTTGGGGGTATGTACCATTTGTAATTATATAAAAAACAAAGTAAAAAAAATTTGAAATTTTTTTTCCATTTTTTGTGGTATTTTTGTAAAATTTCAGAAAAATAAATAAATTTTTTTATTTACAAATAATTTCCTCTTTTTAAGAGGCCTTTTTTGCAAATAACCAAAACACCCCTTATAAATGGAACCCAACCCCTCCAATTCGAGGATTACTTACCCTTGATGGGTAATGACTGTTCGAGGGAGCCACGTAAAGGCATCCAGGCTAGAACCCTCTTTGCGAATGTACTCACTGTGTGCCGTTAGGCACAAAATAACATTTTTGGAAGTTCGCACAATATGACATTTTTCACACCATCCCTTCATATCGTGCACACCTTGATGACTAGGAACCCTAGCTATGATATGTGCACGGTATTACTTCACTCCATTGGTGCGGGCAAAAGGGCCGCCAATTATCCATGCCCTATGTTGGTGACACAACTGTATCGCCATTTCCTCCCTATGGAGGAATTTGAGTTTTATATGCATAGAGGGATCCCTATTAGACCTCTTATTGAGGGCGTATCCACGTCCTACACACGCTTAAATGATGTATGATCGCGCACCGAGCCGGCCGAGAATGTACCCGCCAAGACACTCAGCCCCAGCTCGAGCGCGAGCGAGGAAGAGCTTACCCCTGTAGCACATGCACGTTTACTTAGGAAAGCCACTAGGGGGATAGAAAGATTAATAGGGATAGTGACCAACCTGGATCAACGAGGGACAGGAATAGACCATGGCATGACCACCCTGCTGGCGACAGAGGAACGTTCCCGTTCACGTTCAAGGGGACAGCGAGGGCATGAGCACCGAGGACACTGCTTTTTATAAGTTTGGGGGTGGAGGTGGTTTGTAAATAGTTATCATTGCATTGCATATTTTAATTTTTTTGTACATATTTGTTTCTTCTTTCTTTGCATATTTAATTCCGCATTGCATCTTTTTAAAAAAAAATTTAAAAATTTTAAAAATATAAAAATCAAATCAAATAAAAAATTGAAAATTTTTAAAAAAATTATAAAAATTAAAAATTCAATTTTAGCTATATTTGACTTAAGTTCGATAAGACGGTTGACTAGCTAGGAAAAACTAGATCCTAAACTTGGTAAAAAAATAACCTTTCTTAAAGTTTAACGGTAGAAAATATATGTCCTTGTAGTCTATTTAGAAATAGGCAAAATTTTGAGTTCAGTTCTTGGGCTAAGTCAAAATAATGGAAGAGTATTTAATTTTTACTTTAAGTGTAAGTCTGAAAAATAATTCCGAAGCTTAAGTCTAAATTCTGAAAATATATACCCTACAACTTGCACAAACACGCACCTTGAAACTTGGAATAGTAGAGGATACCTTGAAATGCTCTTGTCTAAAATCCTTAGTATGAGAAAAAATGAAAAATTAAATAAAAGTATAAGTGTGAATAAAGAAATATAAAAAATGAACACTGGTTTTGTAATTACTTAAGGCTGCATAAAAAAAAATATATATATATATATAGCGAGGGTGCTTTATCACCTAGTCCTTAGACCAACTGGTTTGGGAGTCACTTCTAAAGCCTTAGGTATTACAAGACGAGGAATTACGCCTAAATGCACGAACACATTTTGTAATCGGTCGTTAATACCTCAAGAAGTATTAACGGTCGCATGAAGAATGTGTGAGCAATTTCATCTAAAATTCACCAACTAAAAGTACTTTGGATGATGGACGAGGGTATGATAGCTTGAATTGAATTTCCAAGTGTAGGATGATACACACACACGTAGGGATATATGATTGGGGTTTGTATGAGAGATAGGAATGAAAGATAGGGCTTATACCTTCAGTACAGATGATAAAAATTCCTAAGTTGAGATGGAACCTTAGAAGGAAAATTCAAAAGATACTGAAAGCTTAATAAATTTGTAGAACATATACGATCTTAAGTTAAATGATAAGTGAGTGTGATAATATGGGTTGATGATTTCTAACTTGAAGATAATAGAATTTCTTGCTAGAATACTGAATTGAAGAATGAGAGTCAACAGGCCAAATTGATTGGATTTTGTGGGTAGTATCCACTGAAAACATTCCGGAGACAATACTCCTCCTACTAGGGACACCTAGAGGTTTAACGGCTTGTTGCACGAGCTCAGTGCAATAGCGATTCCCTGCGAAAGTGAGGTTAGGATTTTGTTGAGAATAAAAATGGTTTTCTCCTATCTATATGAAGAGATTCTGTGGAACCAAGTGAAGAAAACAGAAGAAAAAAAGCAATATGAAGCAACCCTTTTGAGCCAGAGATCCCTTAATATGGCTGCGGAACCGCGGCCAAACATGGCTTTCTGCCGTAGAACCGTGGCTGTGCAACGCACGTGTCGGTGCACGTGTCGGTGGGTGTCGGTTCTTTGACCCGGCTTTCTTAGGGTAGTTCTGTAAATTCTGTTGGATATAGTGCCCTCAAAGTCAATTATTGGATCGCAGGCACGTGATTGCAATGATTGAGGGATGACCTATACCGATATGACTGTCTTACTCGAGATGATAGTATGCTATCTTATTTGTCTTTATCATCGTATACATGCTTTAGTTCACTATTGCATGTTGATAGAGCCCATAGGATTCTTGCTTGACTTCCAGCAGTATGATGGTGATCATATACGTGGGAGCTGGGGTCTGTAAGCACATCCTTAAAGTGTCCCTAGTCGTGGGAGTTTCGAGACAGGGCATTGATACTCCAGTATAGACTAGTGTATACAGTCGAGACCCCGACCAGGGGCGGTGGCCGGTCTCACAAGCCACCGGTGTCAGTTGGTTAACCTAAGATATATACAGGTGCTCATTGGGTCATGAGTACACCGGACAGGACTCGCTGGGAACATGCTAGTTGGTATTATACATATCGTCAGATAGCAGTTCCTAGGTGACATGTGTACAGGTTAGTTTGTCAACCTAAGATCATCATTTGTCTCGTGTGAGTTGCCACTGTGCTTTGATTACTACCCTACCACGCTCAAAGGAGACGTGCGAACAGTTTTTAGTTGGGTACAGTCCCAAGCCACATGGAGGCAGTGAGCGGATCGTCGGGGATTCGTCTCTCCTGGTATTGGGGGTTGATGTCGCACAGTGCACGGGTGGCCATCACTAGAAATCCTCGGCTGGGGTAGTGGAGAATTACTGATTTGGATAAGTAGTTTCTCAGGAGGTGATGGGCTTCATACCGACACGAATTATCGCGTTATTAGGGGTCTGACTCTATCCACCCCCTAGACTCGATATGCGATACTCTTAGACGAACGGACCGGAATGTACGGATATTGTCACTGTCAGGCTTAGTAGGGTTTCTGGATGAGTTCGCTCGTCAGCTTCCCTTCCAATCAATACATAGGCAACCGTTATGTATAGTTAGTACCTCTGACGTGCTAGTGGTTATACCCAGTGCCAGTGTGTTGATGAGTCATTAGGGTCCCCTACACAGTTTCCCAAGATCGGGCGAAACATTGTAGAGGCCGTATGGTTTTATGGCAGGGTTCGGAAAATGCACGTGCGTTTACGCACGTGTCATATTTCGGGCAGATAATACTGGTAGGCTTTGGTTTAAGCCGGATCCGAATATTATACTGTGTAGATATAATATCTTTGTCTCAGTTGCATTTGTATTCGGTTGTATTACAAATGCGGGTATGTTTATACCATTACGGGGTTATCCTGAAATTCGTTTCGGGATCACTTTTGGAAGTTGCCAGTTTCCTGTTTTCTATCACCCGTCTTCAACATTCGGTTAAATGCGGATTTATCTTTTCTTGATGAGTGTAGAAGGTTCTAGAAGTTTCTAGATGGTGACTAGGATGATGAGGTGGCTAGTGAGTCATTAGTGCATTAATTGTGCATTCATTGTCTTGATGACTAGGTTATGATGATTCATTAGTTCATTAATGTTTATGCAAGGTGTTATCTTTGACTCATGCTTTTCTTTTTGTGCTAATGGTCACCCTTTCCCTTCTTACACTCACCCCCCTCCTTCATAAGTGGCCGGCCCCTCATTGCAAGGATAGAGTTGTTCATTTTTGGAAAAAAGATTAAGGTTTTGGTTCATGGAAATTTCATATGCCAATTTCTCATTTACCCGATTCCAAAATGCAACTTCATTAACCGTTCGTCCATAGCTTTGGACGAAGCGAGACAAAGTGTTCTACTCATTCTCTACATCAATCTTGATCATCTCTTTTAGCAAACTTGATGATCGAGTTGCCTCGGTTCAGAGGCGGGAGCCCGTTTAAAGATCCGTCGACGTGGTGCCACCTGGACGAGAAGACTGGAGATTCAGGAGATTGGAGCAGCCGCAACAAAGCGTGGGATGATGGTTGAAGATCGAAGGACTCGGATCATTCGGTATAACATTTCTACCCACTTTGTAATTTGTTAGTTTAGCTATAATGGCAGATCCGGGTTATAGTATACGATAGCGCCAGTCAAAAAGTTTTTGTTCCGCATTTGGCGTCTGTTAGACGGCCGGGGCGCTACCGTGTACTTACAGTGGTATCAGAGCCTCACCATTAAGCTTTACTAACTTGTGCTAACACGTTTAAAACATCGATCAAACGGATTTTCGAAAACTACAATTTTTCTGTACAAAGTTTCTGTCGATTTTAAATCTGGTCTAAAAATTATTTTGAGCATCACAGAAAATTGTGCAGGCTTTTATAAGAAAACTGGTGAAAATTGGTCGAGTGATCTTACTGTACGGCCGTGGATCCGCGGCCAAAACCAGGGTTTGGACGCGGATCCGCCGCCATATTGTGGGATCAATGCTCCAATTTTCTACAGTATGTTCTTCATTGTAAATTGTGGTTTCTGGAATATTTCCTTTGGGCCCAGATTTTATTACTGTACACCAGAAGTACGTGGAGCCCACTTCGGGAAGTTTGTCGATCGAAATTTTAAACTTGATAGTTTACAGTACTTATATTATATCTCCGACCGTGAGTGTCATTCGAGCGGTAAATTGCGTCTAATTGCTATAGTCCTTTTAGACGGATTTGCGAACGTGACATTCGCGTTGATGTTCTGTGTTGTGCTGTGATGTTGCGGATTTGTCGTGGTGAATAGCAGTGTGCAATGGTAGTGCTTTTTGAATTTATTTGTACATTTGATATTGCGGGGCGAGCGTCCAACATGTGGACTGCCGTCACTGCCTGTTTGTATAATATTCTTTTGGGGCATGACCAGGCTGAGGTCGATGTACCCGTTGTACATATTTTTATTTCTGTACTAGGTTTACCCCGCGACGGAGTGCATGGATAGCCGGGTTCTGGAGGGCAACGGGTCCGTATCTCATGGCTTTGAGAGGCAGAGGGGCCTCACTCTAGAATTCGCAGACTATTCGCCGCACTCGTAAGGGGTACAGGTTGACCCATGGAGGGGTGCACATGTTACCGGATTCCGTGAAGTGTCGGGTGGTCCATTCATTTTGCTGTAGGGGGCTGCCTCGCTTCAGGTTTTGGTGGGTAACTTGCCGCACCTGTAGGGGTCTAGGTTTCATTACACAGGCTATCCATACGACCAGGGGAACGTCGGGTTTCAGTAGCGGCTCTGTGAAACCCGGGGATCCCAGATTATCTGTATTGTTCTGTGATGCTTATTACTTTTCTGTAATGTTGCATATTATCACGCCTGGAGCGATTATTGTATATTGGTGTATATACTATTAGATGTTGCATATGTTTTACACCTGCGCTAGTCCGGTCCCCGCTCTGTCGTTAGTTAAGTAACCTAACGGGTGATGACGAGACCCAGTGGCGAATGCGGATGGCATATACGTACATTATATTTTCGTTCTTTTTTGGTGTGATTGATTGATGGGACTGCATTGATTCTTATCATTGCAAGGATAAAACAAACCTATATTTGAAGTTGTTGGAACAGTTGTAAAAGGAGTTATTACAAAGGCGTTTCCTTTTCTTTTGCATAGTGATATTCAGTTGGAATATCCTCCACCTCATTCGAGGAGGCAAGGGTCGATATCCCTTCACTGGGAGTGACCCCTTGGGCAGAAGTTTGCGTCAGGTTAATAACTTCACTATAGTCGATTACAAGTTGCTTTGCATCGCGGTATTCAGTTAGAATATCCTGCACCGCATTCCACGAGAAAAGAGCCGAGATCCCTTCACCGGGAGTGACCTCTTGAGCAAAAGGTTTTCGCCACTATATTTTTATAAAAGGCTATCAGGTTCCTTCTGTAAGTCCACGTTGCCCACCCCGGTGCTTGCGGGGAGGCGGAAACAGTATAAAAACGGATTTTTAACACACTAGGCAACATGGACTAACTAAAGGAGGATCTTTGCTAAACAAAAACTAACTACAAAGCTAAAAAGTTTAGCTACTCGGAAAAGAGGATATACTTAGGGCTTCTAGTCCTTCTCTCCTTGCTCCTTGGAGTGAATAGAAGTGATCTCCTTGTCGTCTTCTCTTGTCGAAGAAGGATCCACCCGAGAGCCTCAACCTTTGGCTTCAACTTCAAGCTAGAAGTAACTAAGATGCTTGGAGTGCCAATCCTAGAACCTTAGAAAAGAGTAGAGAGTATTTTAGAGGGATTTATCTCAAGCTCAAGAGATTCTCAACTCATGAGAGGGGAGAGCTAGAGAGATAGGAAGAGGAGGAGAGAGAACTAAAATGATATAATGAGAATAATATGAACCATTCTCCTCATATATGTGAATTATGGAAATTAGATAATTAGCTAAGATAATTGTCATGGTTAATCAAGACTTGACCATTATCATTTCACATTAAATGCCATTTGCAAGGATCAAAGAGCATCTTTCATATGGAATGATGATGGTCAACATGTCAACCTAAGTCAACAAGTCAAGTATAGTCAAATGGTCAACAACCCTAACCATGCACAATTATAATTAACTAATATCAATTAATCATAATACACACATAAGCATTAGGGTTAAGAAAATGACAATGGTCATCAACCCTAATCAAAGTCCTCTGCCTCTGTCTCAGTCAACTGTGCATACGCACCCGTATCCATGATCCGAGGAACACGAATACAATGAGATAAGACCAATCCCAAATCATATACTAGGATCCGGCTTAAACCAAAGCCCGCTAGTATAATCTGTCCGGACAGCAAACGTGCACAAGTGCGCGGATGTGAACGAACCCTGTCGCAAAACCATGCGACCTCTACTCATTTTGCCTAAAAGCGAATAACTCTCTGTGTGGGACTCTAAAGACTCGACACTACGCTGGCAGTGGGTTTAACCACAGACCGCAAGCGGCACTAGCTGTACGTAACGGTCCCCAGGTAGATGCCGATAAGAAGACTGACGAGGTGAACCCATCTGAACTCCTACTGAGCCTGAATGTGACAGTCTCCGTGCAGTCCGGTCTGTTCGTCTGATACATCGCATGGCGGGCCTAGGGGAGGTAAACGTCAGTCCCCTAATAGCGGTACAAGTCGTATCGGAGTGTATCCCAGAACACCCTGAGATAACACTGGAAACCTACCAGTATATCTCGCTTGCCCTGGCCAGGGACTACTTGTGTAATGGCTCTCCTGGACACAGCGCGATGTCGACCCCCAATACCGGGAGAGACGAATCCTGTCTAACCGTCACTGCCTCCAAGTGCTTCGGGACTGCACCCAACTTCTACCTGTTTGCACGACTCCTTTGAGCCGTGGTAGGGTAGTAATCAAAGTGCAGTGGGAACACACTCAAGGCGAAGTGACAGTGTCAAGTCAGCGGACTAAGCTGTACTCATGTCACCTGGGAACTGATAACTGACGATAGGTATAATACCAACCAACAGTTCCCGACGAGTCTTGTCCAGTGTACTCGTAACCTAACGAGCAACCGCATACTATCTCAAGTACGACGTACTGACGGCTGTGGGACAGGCTGTCTCCCACGCTGGTGTCACGTCCCGAATGTACGGAACATGACCGGCACTTAAACTACGAAACGTCTCGAGGCGTACGTAATCTAAGTAAACTGAAAACCCAGAAATCCAAACGAAGAAAAGAAGTAGAGTGAAGGAAAACCAATTTAAAACAAGTAGTTTTAATAGCATAAGCCGAATTATGCGGTTTTTAAGAACATCAAAATTTACTGAAAATTTCGGCAGAGTCTCCTTTGTAAATACTGGCCCCCAAACGGGATACAACATGAATAGTATACGAAATCAATAAAAAGGCATCCCCAAGCGGGAGCTAGCTCTTCGTCAATCGACGGTCACAACCACACAAGCAATATAATATACAACGCCAACGGCGAGGAACAAAATTCAAAAGGAAACTCAAATCCACAAGAAAACCGCAGAAAAATAACGCGCGACTCTAAGGTCGAAGGAATAACATCACTGGTCTCTATCTCAAAATAAATACATGTTTGGTTGATGGAACTTCTAGATACAACGGAATAATGATATACAAGATATATAATGGGGGTACGATACAAGTAAACCCACCTACTAGCAAATCACCCGAAGGAAACTATGTCCGCAAAGCCGTAATGAAACCTGTACGGCAAACCTGCAAGAAACTGGGGCACAACGGGGGTGAGTTGCCAACTCGTGAATAGAAAAACATCTACGGAAAGAAATCGCATAAATAACGCAACCTAGGTCAAAGATCATAATATAGCCTCAATTATATAACATGCAACCTATAACAAGGCTAGGGTAAATATCTAACCCGAGTATAATCTCATGTGCCCGTGTCAGTGCCTCAGGTAGCAATCTATCATATGAATGAGGTATGAAAGCATGAAAACAGAATACATGTAAATGAAGAACTGTTTTCATAATTTAGTGAGATTTCCTTTGTATTTTTAAAATGAGGTATCATAATGAAATCAGCATAAAACAGTGCCTAGCATCGGCACAAAACGTAATCCCAATATCTCGATATCTCTGTATAACGGTCTCTGTACCTCAATATCTCGAAATCTCAATGTCTCAATCACAATATCTAGGGCGCCGTCAGTCCAGACCGGCCCCTACCATCCATCTCAAGACCACGACGGTATCCTCCGGATATCCGACGCGTCGGGTAAAATCACCGGTAGGTAGTGCACCCTGCCAGGCTCACATCGTCATCATCACGCGCTTCCTTCCCCGGGGTACCTTACCGGGTCCACCATGTACCCGAAACGGTTCATCCGTCTTCTCGAATCGGGTCTCGAAATCCATCAGCAAACTCATGGTGGACGACTCATACATCATGGGAAAACCGCAATTTTTATTTTAAAAGAGAGAAAAGGTTTATTTATGTTTTTGCGGTTTTCCTCCAAATCCAGAAAAATCTCATGGAAATCCGAATCCAAAACCTCAATAACACGTAAAATAGTGAATATATGCATGAGAATCCATGAATGCGGCATAACAATGAATAACAGTATGCATGAAGTAGCAGGTAATAACTACAATGTCTAAATTAACATATAAGGCAAGTACGCTAATATCATGTCTAAACTATTAGCTAAGAGGCTATGTCAAGCAATAATATTTTCTAAGGTGTACGTGACATGGTAATTACCGATGAAGATGTGTGTGAGCCGGCAAGTAAGTGTATGTGGTACATACGCATCATCGGTAATGGTGCTGGTGTCCTAACAGCATAAAGTCAACAATGCAATATGAAATAACAATGTAAATATGCGATGCGGAGCGAGCAACCAAAATGAGCGGGAGCTAAATATTAAACAATGGTGCCATTTGAAATAATACGAATCGCGGGGTTTTGAAAATAGGGCTACGGTGTTTTTTTTTAAGAAAGGATACGTCTTTTGAAATATCCGTAGATCCCTTGACCTGTGTTTTAAAATACCCACGATCCGCTAGTTTTGAAATAGGTAGGAGTCTAATCTAATCTAACAATTACACTAAACTGTACGGCTGAACTAACAAGCTGAACTACAGGTAAGGAAACCGCCTATCATCTGAGTCGATACATATACATACCTGTATATGTATAGTCGGTGATCCCTCCTCGATAATATCATATCCATAACCAGACATCCCAAGTCAAGAGTGCGGATCAATCATCAAAATATAGCTCGTACGTAAATCCGTCGTACGGCATCCCCAAATCTGGGTACGGGTCAATATCATATTCCTCACCCTATTCCTCTGGTATCCTCTTTATCCAAGATTATAGTCTAGGGTACTGACCTATGTCTAGTACAATACTAATATCCTCAATATACTCATGATCTGACTACTGATCGACAATCTCGTACAAACCGATATCGTCAGCACATATCATCATCAAGGGGTATACATCGCCCTATACGGCCTAATATCAATATCCTAGCATATCATGCCTCATATCACGATCACATGACGACCATTTTATTTATAACACTATTCACCCGTATCGCCGCCCCAAGATCCGCTATAACACAAGGACGTACCTCAAGTACGAATCCTGCCATATCACCGATATTACAACCACAAAACAAATCTCATCGACTCAGCTCAATCCCAAGTATCATCCTCAAATCCGTATGTGAACACATAGTCCCATACCCATGTGAACACATAACTATAAAGAATCCCATGAGCACATATAAATAGGAATGTTTGCAAGTATGTATGTGTGTATGTGTAGTGCAACACTACCCTAGGGTTCGCAACACTAAAATAATCCAACACATCAATATCCATCCTAAACATCGTTATTAATCCCAAATAACATATAATAATTGTTGGTGTGTATACGCATCCGTATACACCACCACGGACTGCGGGGGTGCTATACGCCATCCACCCGACTTCTCTCCGTAGATATAAATCTACTCACCTGGTCCTCGCTCGCCGGTACCGACGTCGCCACGCGCTTGCTTGTCGTCTCGAAGTCCACATGGGGTACCTACATATCATAACGCACCGTATCGCATTAAAATCCGACTCATGACCCAAAAACAACACGTGAATCCCACATAGGTCAAAACCTATGGTTGCTTTCACAAATCAACCCAAAAACCCTCGACGTCGGCGTACAAACGTCAAACCATCGAGAAAAACCCAAATACACTCATTTGCACATTCACGAACACTAATTTTAATATAAAATAGGTTAAAACTCACAAAAACCCCAATTTCACTTAAAAAGTCATTTTTCCGAAAATCTAGCAAGCACAATTCGCCGTTCTATTGCAAAACTCGATGTATAAACGAATCTAGCGGCCACAATATTCACTAAATATCTTAATTAAGTCATAAAAACAATTCCCATAATTTAATCTCATAAATTCCAAAAACCCTAAAATTCTAGTTTACAAAATACCTAAATTTTAACAATTTATAGCAAAATGCACAAACCACAATTTAGGTTGGATTTCCATGAACTAAAGTGTTAAACTACACTTAATAATGTTTATGAATCTAAGTCCACGTTGCTCATCCCGGTGCTTGCGGGGAGGCGGAAAACGGAATAAAAATCAAGTTTTTATGAGCTTAGGCAACATGGACTACACTATGAAGGATCTTTGCTAAACAAAAACAAGCTAAAACTAACTAGAAACTAGCTAAGTGCTAGAAAGGTTATACCTTGGGCTTTATGTCCTTCTCTCCTTGCTCCTTGGAGTGGTGGAAGGAGGTCACCTTGGTCGTCTTCTCACGTCGAAGAAAGATCCACCCGAAAGCCTCAACCTTTGGCTTCGACTCCAAGCTAGAAGTAACTAGGGTGCAAGAAGTGCTAATCCTTGGACCCTAGATGAGAATAGAGATTATCAAGAAAGGGTTTTTCTCAAGCTCAAGTGTTTCTCAACACATGAGAGGGGAGAGCTTGAGGGAGAGGAAGAACAAGAGAGAGAATGTGAATAATAGAATGAGAGAATAATATGAAGCATTCTCTCATATATGTGAATTATTGTAATTAGATAATTAGTGAGATAATTGTCATGGCTTAATCAAGACATGACCATTATCATTTCATTTTTAATGCAAATTGCAAGGATCAAAGAGCATCTTCCAAATGAAATGATGATGGGCAAAGTGTCAACCAAGGTCAACAAGTCAAGAAGGTCAAATGGTCAACAACCATAACCATGCACAATTATTAAACTAATATCAATTAACCATAATACACACATAAGCATTAGGGTTAATAAAATGACAATAATCATTAACCCTAATCAAAGTCCTCTCCCTCTGTCTCAAGCAACAGTGCATACGCACCCGTATTCGTGATCCGAGGAACACGAATACAATGAGAAAAACCAATCCCAAATCATATACTAGGATCCGGCTTAAACCAAAGCCCGCTAGTATAAGCTGTCCGGACAGCAAACGTGCACAAGTGCGCGGATGTGAACGAACCCTGTCGCAAAACCATGCGACCTCTACTCATTTTGCCTAAAGGCGAATAGCTCTCTGTGTGGGACTCTAAAGACTCGACACTACGCTGGCAGTGGGTTTAACCACAGACCGCAAGCGGCACTAGCTGTACGTAACGGTCCCCAGGTAGATGTCGATAAGAAGACTGACGAGGTGAACCCCATCTGAACTCCTACTGAGCCTGTATGTGACAGTCTCCGTACAGTCCGGTCTGTTCGCCTGATACATCCCATGGCGGGCCTAGGGGGGTGGTGAACATCATTCCCCTAATAGCGGTACAGTCGTGTCGGAGTGTAGCCCAAAACTCCCTGAGATAACACTGGAAACCTACCAGTATATCTCGCTTGCCCTGGCTAGGGACTACTCGTGTAATGGCTTTCCTGCACACAGCGCGATGTCAACCCCCAATAACGGGAGAGACGAATCCTGTCTAACCGTCACTGCCTCCAAGTGCTTCGGGTCTGCACCCAAAAACTACCTGTTTGCACGACTCCTTTGAGCCGTGGTAGGGTAGTAATCAAAGTGCAGTGGGAACACACTCGAGGCGAAGTGACAGTGTCAAGTCAGCGGACTAAGCTGTACTCATGTCACCTGGGAACTGATAACTGACGATAGGTATAATACCAACCAACAGTTCCCGACGAGTCCTGTCCAGTGTACTCGTAACCTAACGAGCACCCGCATACTATCTCAAGTACGATGTACTGACGGCTGTGGGACAGACCGTCTCCCACACTGGGATGAGAAGCGCATACGCTAGTCTACTCCGGAGTATCGATGCCCTGTCTCGATAGTCCAACGACTAGGGACCTGTATAAGGATGTGCTTATAGATCACCCAGCTCCCACGAGTGTGAGCGCCATCACAACGCTGGTAATCAAGCAAAGATCCTAAGGGCTCTACTAATATGTATATCAACAATATGCTAAAAGAAACACATGCACATATTAAAGCAGAGACAAACCAAGTAGCATACTACCATTTCAAGCAAGATTGTATATACAACTGTGAATATCCCAAGCTTCCATCAGGTAATATACAAACCAGTATGATACAGTAATGGCCTCTAGGGCATATACACTAACAATCTCCCACTTGCACTAGGGCCATGCACTGGCGTATCGAAGACCTATCATCTCGATCAGCCGCTCGAACTGAGTCTGGGGTAGGGCCTTTGTGAGTGGATTTGCAGTGTTGTTCTCCTTATTTACTCTCTTCACCTCGATCTCCTGGCAATCTATGATCTCCCTGATCAGGTGGTACCGCCTCAAAATGTGCCTGGACTTCTGATGGGACCTGGGTTCCTTCGCTAAAGCTATAGCGCCGTTGTTGTCGCAATACAGCGGTATTGGATCAACAATGGTAGGAACCACCTGAAGCTCTGTAAGGAACTTCTTCATCCAGACAGCTTCCTTTGCGGCATCGCAAGCAGCTATGTACTCCGCTTCCATAGTTGAGTCAACAACGGTCTCCTGCTTGGAACTCTTCCAGCAAACCGTCCCTCTATTGAGGGTAAAGACATAACCCGACATGGACTTGGTGTCATCCTTGTCACTCTGGAAGCTGGAGTCAGCAAAGGCCTCAAGCTGGAGGTCTTTTCCGCCATACACCAAGAACATCTCCTTAGACCTTCTCAGGTACTTGAGAATGTTCTTTACCGCTATCCAGTGTTTCTCCCCTGGGTTCGACTGATACCGGCTTACAACGCTCAATGCGTATGCTACATCTGGTCTGGTACACAACATTGCATACATTATAGAGCCTATCGCAGAAGCGTAGGGTATAATAGACATGCGATCCCTCTCCAAATCAGTCTTGTGAGACATCTCTTTGGAGAGGGTGATCCCGTGACAAGCCGGTAGATTTCCGCGCTTGGAATCTTCCATACTGAATCTTTTTAGTATGGTGTCGATGTACCTTGACTGTGAAAGTCCCAACATCCTCTTAGATCTATCACGATAGATCTGGATCCCCAGAATGTAGTTGGCATCGCCCAGGTCCTTCATGGAGAACCTCTGCGACAAGAATCCTTTGACTGACTGTAGCATAGGAATATCATTTCCTATTAGGAGAATGTCATCCACGTACAAGACGAGGAATACTACAGTTCTCCCTACAATCTTACTGTAAATGCATGGTTCATCTGGGTTTTTGATAAAGTCGAATTCTTTGACAGTATCATCAAAGCAGATGTTCCAACTCCGCGATGCCTGCTTAAGTCCATAGATGGACTTTAGCAACTTGTACACTCTACCGCTGCTCCCACTCTGAATGAATCCCTCCGGCTGATCCATATAAACGCACTCTTCCAAATATCCATTTAGGAAAGCCGTCTTTACGTCCATCTGCCAGATTTCATAATCGTGGAAGGCAGCAATGGCAAGAAGGATCCGAATGGATTTCAGCATAGCCACTGGAGAAAAGGTCTCTTCATAGTCCAAACCAGGTCTTTGACGAAAACCATTTGCAACAAGTCTAGCTTTATAGGTCTCAACCTGCCCATCTACACCAATCTTCTTTCTGAAGATCCATTTGCAGCATACGGGTTTTACCCCTTCTGGAGCAAAGTCCAAAGTCCAAACTTTGTTGGTGTACATGGACTCCATCTCGGCGCGCATTGCATCCAGTCATTTTACCGAGTCGCCGCTCTGGATGGCTTGCTGGAAGCTAGTAGGCTCACCATAATCCATGGTGCAATCCTCTCTATCCCCGTCTATGAGAAAACCGTAGTATCTCTCGGGCGGATGAGACTGCCTACTACTCCTGCGGAGTGGCGCTGGGATGTCCGGTTCTCTTGAAACTTCTGGTTCTTCCAAGCTTTCAGTAATAGCTTATGGTTCTGGAATTTCTTCCAGTTCTATTGCGCTCCTACTTATCTGATTTTCTAAAAATTCAGTTTCCAAGAAGTGGGCATGCTGAGAAACAAAAACCTTTTGATCCTCTGCGGAATAGAAAAGATACCCCCTGGAGTTCTTTGGGTATCCCACAAACTTACACAGTACTTTGCGTGCCTCGAGCTTGTCCGCATGCTGCTTTTTTACAAAAGCTGGACATCCCCATGTCTTAAGGTACTTGAGACAGGGTTTCTTCCCACTCCACATCTGATATGGGGTGGTAGGCACAGTCTTGGTTGGAGCCTTGTTCAAGAGATATGCAGCTGTTTCTAGCGCATAACCCCAGAAGGATCGCGGCAACTCATCCTTACACATCATGGAACGAACCATATCCAATAGGGTTCGATTCCGCCTTTCCGATACACCGTTGTGTTGTGGTGTGTATGGAGGAGTAAGCTGAGAGAGAATTCCATTCTCTTTTAAGTAGCCCAGAAACTCGGCACTCAAGTATTCACCACCTCGATCAGATCTCAGTGCCTTGATACTTTTGCCTGTTTTTTTTTCAACTTCATTCTTGTATTCTTGAAATTTCTCAAAGGCCTCGGATTTGTGCTTCATCAAGAAGACATGCCCATACCTAGAGAAATCATCTGTGAAAGTAATGAAGTATGAATAACCACTTCGCGCATGTGTAGACATTGGACCACACACATCACTGTGTATGAGTCCTAAGAGCTCGCTTGCTCTTTCTCCGTGTCTAGTGAACGGAGTCTTTGTCATCTTTCCCATGAGACAAGATTCACAATTGGCATAAGACTGATACTCAAACGGATTTAAGTATCCCTCTTTATGTAACTTTGTTAACCGTGTCTCATTAATGTGACCAAGTCTACAATGCCATAAGAAAGCCTGATTTGTTTCCGGAGACTTTCTTTTAAGTGTGTTCTGGACACTGAAGATCTGAGCTTGATTCAATACGTATATACCGTTTTATAATGTACCTGACCCAATCAGAACTTGATTTAGGTGGATGTTAACTACATTGCTTACAAAAGTAAAATCATATCCTACCTTAGAAATTAAGGATACAGATATGATATTACAAGTCGCACCTGGTACATAAAAAAAGTTACGCAGAATTAATATCTGCCCAGTTGTCAGTCCTAGATGATATTCCCCTATGGATTCAGCATACATGCTCATTCCGTTAGCAACCCTGAGAGTTATATCACCTTTCCTGATAACCCTACGGTTTCTCAGAGCCTGTAACGAGTTACAGATATGAGATCCTGATCCGGTATCCAATACCCAGGAAGTAGGGTTAACTAACATACAGTTCTCTATTACAAACACACCCGAAGCCGAAGCCACAACATGCTTCGAATTCTGGCTACTGGCTTTGCAAGCCCTGCAATCCTTCTGTCCATGTTCATTCCCGTAATAATAGGAACATCGCTCTTTTACTGCATCCATTCCTGAAACTTCTGCCTTTCTCTTTCTTTCTACTTCCCTAGTTTCCTTTAGGGTAGTAGGTAGAGACTGTTGAACTAAGTCAGCATCTGACCCGTTCTTCAACGTGGTCTTCAGGTCCGAGAGCTCAAAAAAGCTGGTCTCTGTAAGGACGTTGCCCCCTACAGATGACCCGATAGCCAACCTCGCTGGAAGCAATTCGTTCGAGGTCTCATATCTTGCGATACGAGATTGCTCTCCATATAAAACTTTGTTATGGAGGAAGATAGAAGCTGAGTCCATCTTCTCGTGCTGCCTCTGGTATATACCAGCAACTGAGGCTAACACGAGGCACTTGGCTTTCGCACAGTCTTCTTCCGATGTCATATGGATATCAATATCCGAGACAGGGAAACTGGACCAGAGACGGCAGGGGTGGGATCAGTCAAGAGGTGTCCCAGCTTGTCCTGGGCAATGGACATCTGGACAGACCTTTGCCAGTCATAACAGTCAGATTCAGTCATCTTTTTATCTAGATGTAACCTAGGTGCGGTCATTGGGTCGCTGCAGTTAAGAGAGAGAGAAGAAAACACTTAGCATGATGCTCTTGTAAGTTTAGAGTGGTTTTTAATTTGTCTAAACTGGATGGCTCCCACTGTCTCTCGAATCCCTTCTCAAACCGTAAAGAAAAGATTAGTCAGGATCAATCTCACCGTACAATACTTGCTTAACCGTTCAGCCAGGCCAGTGTCGGTACTTCGAGGGAGGTTTTCCAACGCTTTCGCGAAGTTCCTTAATTAAGTAACCTCTTTTCCCTGTGGGCGTAGCCCCGCTAACACGTTTCTAGACACCTACTAAGTTTATAGCATTGATCGTTAAGTGAGAGTTTTCCCGAGGAGTAGCATATACTCACAGTAGGATCGGGATCCAAATATCATCGCGTGATAAAACCGAAGGAATCCTACCAGAATCATCACACTCCAAATGGTATGTAGCGCTAGCAAGTTTCAGTACTTATGAAACTCCCGATGTGGATTTTTGCCCCATGCTCTTATGACCTTGACGAAGGTTAACAAATCATAAGTCACATGTCAAGTTCTACCCGTCATTATCCAGGTTAATTTGAACCCACCCACACATACCCTTGACGAAGGTCAACAAGGTAGTACGACTGTCCCAAACCAACGCATCTATCTATGCTACATATGAACACCCAACAGCTACCAATCACTATGCCTTGACGAAGGTCAACAAACATAGCTTGAATACTATTGAATATCCATACGAAATTACGGAGGGCTACGAATGGTTTTGCCGAAATCGTGAACGTAGTGAACTTGATATGATCGATGGAACGAGATAGCTTTTAAAAGGAGTGGTTCAAGCTCCGCATTTAAAAGTATAATTTTATAAAGAACCGAGTGGTTTTCAAAGTGTTCCAATCGACTTTTACTTGGTTTATTTTCTTGCATTAGTTCTTTTAATGCGTCCCATCATTTAATCCTACTATTGCAGAAAACAACCAAAATATGACGTACGCTTATGCCATTCGCATTCGCCACGGGGCCCCGTCATCACTCGTTAGGTTACTTAACTAACGACAGAGCGGGGGCTGGGCTAGCGCGGCTGTAAAACATAAGCAACGCCTAAATAGTTATCATATATAAGTATATAGCAATGATAGACATTACAGATCACAGATGAATACATTGGATATACTAGGAATCCGCAATACGTTCGAGCCTGCAACGAAAAGCGAATTACACGGTCGCGGTGAATAGCTAATACCCCACCCAAGACCCCTACGGGTGCGGCAAACTACCCGCCAAGTACCCGAAGCGAAGCAACCTCCCTCACCACCGTGAGTAGGCCACTCGGCACTTCGAGATACCCGGTAGTTTGTGCACCCCCTCCATGGGTCTATCCTAGGAGCAAAAACAGTAAAAAGAATTATACAATGACGGCTACAACCCCGACCCGGTTGTGCGGCCATACAAATAATAATATTACATCAATTTACATATTACAATGAATGAAAGAAAAAGCAACACTCATCTTACATCCACCCCGGCTATTCATCCGCGACAATCCAACCCATTCATATACACAAACCATCATCAATCACAGATCACAGATATGTATAACCCCGACTAATCGACATATAGCGATAGCCGACGTTCAATACATATAAACATCACAGATATAACCTTTTAGTCAAAGTGTATTGAAGTTCGGAAAAAAATACGGATTTATAGGCCCCCAAAAACAAATTTCTATTCTGGAAAATCTGGGCACATATAAACCATCTTAAAAATCCCAAAACCAAGCCAGAAATACACTGCACCAAACTCGACCCAGTGAAGAGCCAAGACGGCCGCGGTTGCGCGGCAATAGCTTGCTATTGCCGCGGAACCGCGGCTCTTTGGTCGAGTCACTGGATCGTTTTTGGTGGCTTTCTTCACAAAACCCTGAGATGATTTTTGGTGTATGATTTATTTTGGTTTGAACAGAAAAAAATTTAACAGAAACTTAGGGTTTTGAAAACTCGGTTTTTCGATTTTTCTGATTCGAACTTCGATACACTCTACTACCTAGCTAGTTTATGTTTAGTTAGTCTCTGATACCACTGTAAGTCCACGTTGCCCACCCCGGAGCTTGCGGGGAGGCGGAAAACGGAATAAAAATCAAGTTTTTATGAGCTTAGGCAACATGGACTACACTATGAAGGATCTTTGCTAAACAAAAACAAGCTAAAGCTAACTAGAAACTAGCTAAGTGCTAGAAAGGTTATACCTTGGGCTTTATGTCCTTCTCTCCTTGCTCCTTGGAGTGGTGGAAGGAGGTCACCTTGGTCGTCTTCTCACGTCGAAGAAAGATCCACCCGAAAGCCTCAACCTTTGGCTTCGACTCCAAGCTAGAAGTAACTAGGGTGCAAGAAGTGCTAATCCTTGGACCCTAGATGAGAGTAGAGATTATCAAGAAAGGGTTTTTCTCAAGCTCAAGTGTTTCTCAACACATGAGAGGGGAGAGCTTGAGGGAGAGGAAGAACAAGAGAGAGAATGTGAATAATAGAATGAGAGAATAATATGAAGCATTCTCTCATATATGTGAATTATTGTAATTAGATAATTAGTGAGATAATTGTCATGGCTTAATCAAGACATGACCATTATCATTTCATTTTTAATGCAAATTGCAAGGATCAAAGAGCATCTTCCAAATGAAATGATGATGGTCAAAGTGTCAACCAAGGTCAACAACTCAAGAAGGTCAAATGGTCAACAACCATAACCATGTACAATTATTAAACTAATATCAATTAACCATAATACACACATAAGCATTAGGGTTAATAAAATGACAATAGTCATTAACCCTAATCAAAGTCCTCTCCCTCTGTCTCAAGCAACTGTGCATACGCACCCGTATTCGTGATCCGAGGAACACGAATACAATGAGAAAAACCAATCCCAAATCATATACTAGGATCCGGCTTAAACCAAAGCCCGCTAGTATAAGCTGTCCGGACAGCAAACGTGCACAAGTGCGCGGATGTGAACGAACCCTGTCGCAAAACCATGCGACCTCTACTCATTTTGCCTAAAGGAGAATAGCTCTCTGTGTGGGACTCTAAAGACTCGACACTACGCTGGCAGTGGGTTTAACCACAGACCGCAAGCGGCACTAGCTGTACGCAACGGTCCCCAGGTAGATGTCGATAAGAAGACTGACGAGGTGAACCCCATCTGAACTCCTACTGAGCCTGTATGTGACAGTCTCCGTACAGACCGGTCTGTTCGTCTGATACATCGCATGGCGAGCCTACGGGGGCGGTGAACGTCAGTCCCCTAATAGCGGTACAAGTCGTGTCGGAGTGTAGCCCAGAACACCCTGAGATAACACTGGAAACCTACCAGTATATCTCGCTTGCCCTGGCCAGGGACTACTCGTCTAATGGCTCTCCTGCACACAGCGCGATGTCAACCCCCAATACTTGGAGAGACGAATCCTATCTAACCGTCACTGCCTCCAAATGCTTCGGGACTGCACCCAAAAACTACCTGTTTGCACGACTCCTTTGAGCTGTGGTAGGGTAGTAATCAAAGTACAGTAGGAACACACTCGAGGCGAAGTGACAGTGTCAAGTCAGCGGACTAAGCTGTACTCATGTCACCTGGGAACTGATAACTGACGATAGGTATAATACCAACCAACTGTTCCCGACAAGTCCTGTCCAGTGTACTCGTAACCTAACGAGCACCCGCATACTATCTCAAGTACGACGTATTGACGGCTGTGGGACAGACCGTCTCCCACACTGGGATGAGAAGCGCATACGCTAGTCTACTCCGGAGTATCGATGCCCTGTCTCGATAGTCCAACGACTAGGGACCTGTATAAGGATGTGCTTATAGATCACCCAGCTCCCACGAGTGTGAGCGCCATCACAACGCTGGTAATCAAGCAAAGATCCTAAGGGCTCTACTAATATGTATATCAGCAATATGCTAAAAGAAACACATGCACATATTAAAGCAGAGACAAACCAAGTAGCATACTACCATTTCGAGCAAAATTGTATATACAACTGTGAATATCCCAAGCTTCCATCAAGTAATATACAAACTAGTATGATACAGTAATGGGCTCTAGGGCATATACACTTACAATGAAGTCATGAAAAACCCAATTAGATCTTTAATCCCATATTTTAATTAAATTTCTAAAACCTAGTTAGCAATATAGCTTAATTATAACAATATCAACCTAACCATTTGCAAACTAACAATTAGGTTGGGTTTTACAATTCCACAAGATGATAATCTACACTTGATTATCCTAATAGTGATGGTTAAACCCAAATTAGCTTCAAACCATATTCTTGAATTTTCCAATCATGCAATTTGAACCCATATAAAACCTAATTAACACTTAATTAAGCTAACACAAGCATTAATCAACAGTTCAACAAAAAGGTCAAGATTTTTATACCTCACAACTCATTGATCCAACTTGAAATCTAGCCCCTCAAATTGCCATCTTGTTCCCTAGATCCATGCATGTTAGGGTAAGCTAAAATGGGTAGGAGTTGGATTTGGATTTAGTTTTGAATTTTTGGTGGATTTTGAAGCATTTTTGGGTGAATTTTTGAAGGGAAAAGAGAAGGAAAGAAGAGGGGCTGTTGCTGATTTTGCAGGTGAGGGCTCGGCCAGCAAGGATGGGGGGGTTGTGGTGTGTGTGGGGTGGTGTGGGAAGAAGTCAAAGTCAAGATAAAACACCCTCAAGTCAACACACAACTTCTTCTCTCATAAACCTTTTCATTTTCTTTTCTTTTCAATGCTTTAATGTGTGAAATGGGAGGCCCAAGATTGTTGGGATGATCAAGGGGGCCGGCCAAAGCATGTTGGGGGAATGGGTGTGGGTTTTGTTTGGGTGAGAAAAAGAGATAAGTGTAGTAACCCACTTCCATTACACTAATTTCACCGAAAAAAGCCTTTTTCTTCGATATTTTCTAAACCGTTTTGGCAAACGATTTCATTTCAAAAACCACATGTTAAAATTTTATTTAATGTTTTATGACGCACAAAATTTGTTTCAACTCATTCCAATTTGTAATTTTCCCTAATTAAATGTATTAGTGACGGCTTAAAATAATATTAAAATAATTAATTTCGGAAAAAATTTCGGAAAATTTGAAATTTCACCAGTGGCTCAATAAACACCAAATACTAGCAATTTCATAGCTAGAATATGTATATTTAATTTTATAATAAAGATATTTGTATTTTGACTTTTTACAGAAAACCCCCTTATTTTACCGTTTTTTCGAAATTTCACCGAAACGATTTTCAAAACGTTACAATCTTCCCCCCTTAAAGAAATTCGGTCCCCGAATTTAAATTAAAACTTCCCCCAAATACTAAAATATTTCAGCCAAAACCATCAAATTGCCGGGGCTCCGAAATCATAAATACATAAAACAAATCGTAGCGCAACGCATGCGCATGAAAAATGAGCATATAACTCAAATCAGAACTCTGTCAAGTATCCCGCAATCATCGGAGTCATGGGGAAGACATCAATACCAAATCCAAAGCAAAACCAATATGATATAACTCGAAACTATACATGTAAAATATATTCAGGTACTGTCCTCTGACTAGTCCTGCTCAGTACGAAAACACATAGCAATATCATAAAAACGTACTGCTCTATAAAAAAAATCAATCCTAAAATACGCGTATGCATACTACGTGCGTCTTGTGCGCACAGAAATCAAAATCCAAATATGTGCCATACATATGCACAGAAACAACATCTAAGTGCATCGGGTGTGCACGAAACTTCTGTCGTAGGCAACATGTGTGCCTGACAGCAAAATCAGGTGCATCCATCGTGCACGAAATCATGAAATCCAATATCAAGTGCCGAACATGCGTAAAATCAAATCAGGTGCACAAGGTGCACAAAACAAATATCGAACATCACCATCGAAATCAAAGTCCAATGCATCTAAGTGCACAAAAGGCGTATCACTGCACTGCAAGCATATATAAACTATACAGAGTGTAGGAACCAAATCGTGTGCGTGCATACGCACAAAATCAACTCAAATGTCTAAAACCGTAAAATCACAAACATGTGAAACCCAAGCACGAAAACGATATCAAGTGCAACACTGTGCAAAGATCGTAAATCCTCAATCATCAAAATCAAATCATTCGAATAAATCACCCAAAACATCAAAATCAATAATGGCGGCATAGTACCGCTCAAGCGCATCCTCTAAGAATCTCGGGCCAACTGTCGCGGTCACTAATGGTACGTCTCGTCGATGATCATGAACTTTGGCCTGCTGGTGTGCGTAACAATGACCACTCCTGGGTCAACGTCTTCACTGGGAATCACCAATCTCTCGGTCCATCGGCTCATCGGCCTTGTCAGGTGTGCTAACGGGGATGATCCCGTTCTGGCACGCCTCTTGTCATCTCCCGGTCAATCATCGCGACCACTCGTAAGACAGCATATCACTGGCGTCGGCCTCTGGCTCTCTGAATGTACGTGACACATCTGATCCTGGGTGCAAGTATCATTGCAGAAGTGTCCTGGAAGGAATCCTGCTCACAGCCTCTTCCATGTCTCGTCTCTGCCAACTGTCCGGAAGTCATCGTCCTTTCCTATATCTGCATCTTGCTCCGGAACGGCTGCATACCCATCGCGACTCCTTCTGGAAGGTATATCTAGTACTCTGCCTCGACATGCGTATCGCATCTCTGATGTCGGCGGAGTGGAACGTCGTCTTATCCAGATCTTGTACGGACCTCTTTACTCCACTTTCTCTAATGTCGACTGCTTCGGAATCGTCTCATCGTGGCTACATGGACTGAGCTCCAACGGCTATTCTCGTATCGGGAGTCTCCCAAGAAATGCATCTCACCACCTAGCATCCGAATTAAGTCGAGCCATCCGATCGAGTCGTCAAAACCTCATAATCCCCCAAGAGCTCAATCTCTTTGGCACAGTTTAATAGTATCGAGTACATACCACAGCATCGGTGGTCCAGCCGTAGAAGGGCAAACCCAAGCCTCACTAATGGCGCCGTAGAACTGCCGCAAACCCGAAGGTTCAAAGGCTTTCACACGGTCATTAAGTCGAGTTAGGGTTTCATTCTTCTAGAGGGATCATAGAATTGCCTGCATGTCATTACGACTACTTTAAACTTGGAATAATAAGTTTCTGACATTCGATCGTCTCTGTCGACTCCCAACGTCTCCGCGTGAAGTCGTCTCTAGCTGGAATCAATCTATCTGATGACCTCGCATCGGGGTAGGCGAACGATCCACATGTCCTATTCATTCATCCTCGATGACTAGTGACCTTCTATCATCTCTTGGTACAACTCGGTCTGCACTAATTCTAGCATCTGGGGCAATAGCTCCAACATCTGGGGCGATATCTCGTCGTTCGCAGCAATAACGGGCTCACTCGTCTGCACGTTGAACCGTGCCTCAATCATCATGAATAGGCAATATATCAACGGTCATCAAAATCTGGCTGGCCTCCATCAGCGGCTCAATCCTCTAGTGCAAATCGACACGTCCGAGTAACCTCATAAAGGCGATCCGCCAAACGCTCGTGGCGCGGAAACACGGTAAAAAGCCACATCTCCGCAATCGTGTGTCGCCAAAATTACGCCCTGGATAGTCCTCGTTCGTGACGAGCTTGTGCTGACCGCAATTCTAACCATTGCTCTCCTTGCCCGTAATCGTGGCAGAAAACCGTAACTGGTACCGATGAAGCTAGATCAGGAATGAATATAATACTGAACAAAGAAATGTACATCCTAAGGCTTCTTAATTGGAGTAGCGTATCGTAAGTATGCCGCGGAACATACCCACGGTACGTCACTCTACTTTAGTCACCTATTCCATCAACCAAGGGTCATCCTACGCTCCGAAGGTAAAACCTAACGCTCTGATAGCAACTTTGTCACGTCCCGAAAGTACGGAACATGACCGGCACTTAAACTACGAAACGTCTCGAGGCGTACGTAATCTAAGTAAACCGAAAACCCAGAAATCCAAACCAAGAAAAGAAGTAGAGTGAAGGAAAACCAATTTAAAACAAGTAGTTTTAATAGCATAGGCCGAATTATGCGGTTTTTAAGAACATCAAAATTTACTGAAAATTTCGGCAGAGTCTCCTTTGTAAATACTGGCCCCCAAACGGGATACAACATGAATAGTATACGAAATCAATAAAAAGGCATCCCCAAGCGGGAGCTAGCTCTTCGTCAATCGACGGTCACAACCACACAAGCAATATAATATACAACGCCAACGGCGAGGAACAAAATTCAAAAGGAAACTCAAATCCACAAGAAAACCGCAGAAAAATAACACGCGACTCTAAGGTCGAAGGAATAACATCACTGGTCTCTATCTCAAAATAAATACATGTTTGGTTGATGGAACTTCTAGATACAACGGAATAATGATATACAAGATATATAATGGGGGTACGATACAAGTAAACCCACCTACTAGAAAATCACCCGAAGGAAACTATGCCCGCAAAGCCGTAATGAAACCTGTACGGCAAACCTGCAAGAAACTGGGGCACAACGGGGGTGAGTTGCCAACTCGTGAATAAAAAAACATCTACGGAAAGAAATCGCATAAATAACACAACCTAGGTCAAAGATCATAATATAGCCTCAATCATATAACATGCAACCTATAACAAGGCTAGGGTAAATATCTAACCCGAGTGTAATCTCATGCGCCCGTGTCAGTGCCTCAGGTAGCAATCTATCATATGAATGAGGTATGAAAGCATGAAAACAGAATACATGTAAATGAAGAACGGTTTTCATAATTTAGTGAGATTTCCTTTGTATTTTTAAAATGAGGTATCATAATGAAATCAGCATAAAACAGTGCCTAGCATCGGCAAAAAACGTAATCCCAATATCTCGATATCTCTGTATCACAGTCTCTGTACCTCAATATCTCGAAATCTCAATGTCTCAATCACAATATCTAGGGCGCCATCAGTCCAGACCGGCCCGTACCATCCATCTCAAGACCACGACGGTATCCTCCGGATATCCGACGCGTCGGGTAAAATCACCGGTAGGTAGTGCTCCCCTGCCAGGCTCACATCGTCATCATCACGCGCTTCTTGCCCCGGGGTACCTGACCGGGTCCACCATGTACCCGAAACGGTTCATCCGTCTCCTCGAATCGGGTCTCGAAATCCATCAGCAAACTCATGGTGGACGACTCATACATCATGGGAAAACCGCACTTTTTATTTTAAAAGAGAGAAAATGTTTATTTATATTTTTGCGGTTTTCCTCCAAATCCAGAAAAATCTCATGGAAATCCGAATCCAAAACCTCAATTACACGTAAAATAGTGAATATATGCATGAGAATCCATGAATGCGGCATAACAATGAATAACAGTATGCATGAAGTAGAAGGTAATAACTACAATGTCTAAACTAACATATAAGGCAAGTACGCTAATATCATGTCTAAACTATTAGCTAACAGGCTATGTCAAGCAATAATATTTTCTAAGGTGTACGTGACATGGTAATTACCGATGAAGATGTGTGTGAGCCGGCAAGTAAGTGTATGTGGTACATACGCATCATCGGTAATGGTGCTGGTGTCCTAACAGCATAATGTCAACAATGCAATATGAAATAACAATGTAAATATGCGATGCGGAGCGAGCAACCAAAATGAGCGGGAGCTAAATATTAAACAATGGTGCCATTTGAAATAATACGAATCGCGGGGTTTTGAAAATAGGGCTACGGTGGTTTTTTTTTAAGAAAGGATACGTCTTTTGAAATATCCGTAGATCCCTTGACCTGTCTTTTAAAATACCCACGATCCGCTAGTTTTGAAATAGGTAAGAGTCTAATCTAATCTAACAATTACACTAAACTATACGGCTGAACTAACAAGCTGAACTCCAGGTAAGGAAACCGCTTATCATCTGAGTCGATACATATACATACTTGTATATGTATAGTCGGTGATCCCGCCTCGATAATATCACATCCATAACCAGACATCCCAAGTCAAGAGTGCGGATCAATCATCAAAATATAGCTCGTACGTAAATCCGTCGTACGGCATCCCCAAATCTGGGTACGGGTCAATATCATATTCCTCACCCTATTCCTCTGGTATCCTCTTTATCCAAGATCATAGTCTAGGGTACTGACCTATGTCTATTACAATACTAATATCCTCAATATACTCATGATCTGACTACTGATCGACAATCTCGTACAAACCGATATCGTCAGCACATATCATCATCAAGGGGTATACATCGCCCTATACGGCCTAATATCAATATCCTAGCATATCATGCCTCATATCACGATCACATGACGACCATTTTATTTATAACACTATTCACCCGTATCGCCGCCCCAAGATCCGCTATAACACCAGGACGTACCTCAAGTACGAATCCTGCCATATCACCGATATTACAACCACAAAACAAATCTCATCGACTCAGCTCAATCCCAAGTATCATCCTCAAATCCGTATGTGAACACATAGTCCCATACCCATGTGAACACATAACTATAAAGAATCCCATGAGCACATATAAATAGGAATGTATGCAAGTATGTATGTGTGTATGTGTAGTGCAACACTACCCTAGGGTTCGCAACACTAAAATAATCCAACACATCAATATCCATCCTAAACATCGTTATTAATCCCAAATAACATATAATAATTGTTGGTGTGTATACGCATCCGTATACACCACCACGGACTGCGGGGGTGCTATACGCCATCCACCCGACTTCTCCCCGTAGATATAAATCTACTCACCTGGTCCTCGCTCCCCGGTACCGACGTCGCCACGCGCTTGCTTGTCGTCTCGAAGTCCACATGGGGTACCTACATATCATAACGCACCGTATCGCATTAAAATCCGACTCATGACCCAAAAACGACACGTGAATCCCACATAGGTCAAAACCTATGGTTGCTTTCACAAATCAACCTAAAAACCCTCGACGTCGGCGTACAAACGTCAAACCATCGAGAAAAACCCAAATACACTCATTTGCACCTTCACGAACACTAATTTTAATATAAAATAGGTTAAAACTCACAAAAACCCCAATTTCACTTAAAAAGTCATTTTTCCGAAAATCTAGCAAGCACAATTCGCCGTTTTTGTGCAAAACTCGATGTATAAACGAATCTAGCGGCCACAATATTCACTAAATATCTTAATTAAGTCATAAAAACAATTCCCATAATTTAATCTCATAAATTCCAAAAACCCTAAAATTCTAGTTTACAAAATACCTAAATTTTAACAATTTTATAGCAAAATGCACAAACCACAATTTAGGTTGGATTTCCATGAACTAAAGTGTTAAACTACACTTAATAATGTTAATGAAGTCATGAAAAACCCAATTAGATCTTTAATCCCATATTTTAATTAAATTTCTAAAACCTAGTTAGCAATATAGCTTAATTATAACAATATCAACCTAACCATTTGCAAACTAACAATTAGGTTGGGTTTTACAATTCCACAAGATGATAATCTACACTTGATTATCCTAATAGTGATTGTTAAATCCAAATTAGCTTCAAACCATATTCTTGAATTTTCCAATCATGCAATTTGAACCCATATAAAACCTAATTAACACTTAATTAAGCTAACACAAGCATTAATCAACAATTCAACAAAAAGGTCAAGATTTTTATACCTCACAACTCATTGATCCAACTTGAAATCTAGCCCCTCAAATTGCCATCTTGTTCCCTAGATCCATGCATGTTAGGGTAAGCTAAAATGGGTAGGAGTTGGATTTGGATTTAGTTTTGAATTTTTGGTGGATTTTGAAGCATTTTTGGGTGAATTTTTGAAGGGAAAAGAGAAGGAAAGAAGAGGGGCTGTTGCTGATTTTGCAGGTGAGGGCTCGGCCAGCAAGGATGGGGGGGTGTGGTGTGTGTGGGGGGTGTGTGGGAAGAAGTCAAAGTCAAGATAAAACACCCCCAAGTCAACACACAACTTCTTCTCTCATAAACCTTTTCATTTTCTTTTCTTTTCAATGCTTTAATGTGTGAAATGGGAGGCCCAAGATTGTTGGGATGATCAAGGGGGCCGGCCAAAGCATGTTGGGGGAATGGGTGTGGGTTTTGTTTGGGTGAGAAAAAGAGATAAGTGTAGTAACCCACTTCCATTACACTAATTTCACCGAAAAAAGCCTTTTTCTTCGATATTTTCTAAACCGTTTTGGCAAACGATTTCATTTCAAAAACCACATGTTAAAATTTTATTTAATGTTTTATGACGCACAAAATTTGTTTCAACTCATTCCAATTTGTAATTTTCCCTAATTAAATGTATTAGTGACGGCTTAAAATAATATTAAAATAATTAATTTCAGAAAAATTTTCGGAAAATTTGAAATTTCACCAGTGGCTCAATAAACACCAAATACTAGCAATTTCATAGCTAGAATATGTATATTTAATTTTATAATAAAGATATTTGTATTTTGACTTTTTACAGAAAACTCTCTTATTTTACCGTTTTTTCGAAATTTCACCGAAACGATTTTTCAAAACGTTACAGCTGGGATGAGAAGCACATACGCTAGTATACTCCGGAGTATCGATGCCCTGTCTCGATAATCCCACGACCAGGGACGTGTAAATAAGGATGTGCTTGTAGATTACCCAGCCCCCACGAGTGTGACTGCCATCACAATGCTGGTAATCAAGCAAAGATCCTAAGGGCTCCACTAATGCGTATAGGTGATATAATATAAGAAACACATGTACACATTAAAGCAGAGACAAACCAAGTAGCATACTACCATTTCGAGCAAGATTGTCTATACAACTTTGAATATCCCAAGCTTCCATTAAGTAATATACATACTAGTATGATACAGTAATGGCCTCTAGGGCATATACACTAACAATCTCCCACTTGCACTAAGGCCATGTACTGGCGTATCGAAGACCTATCATCTCGATCAGCCGCTCGAACTGAGTCTGGGGTAAGGCCTTCGTGAATGGATCTGCATTGTTATCTTCTGAAGCAACCCTCCGAACCTCGATATCCTGGCGATCCACGATCTCCCTGATCAGGTGATACCGCCTCAAGATGTATCTGGATTTCTGATGGGACCTGGGTTCATTCGCTAAAGCTATAGCCCCGTTGTTGTCGCAATACAGAGGTATTGGATAAACAATAGACGGAACCACCTGAAGTTCTTTCAAGAACTTCCTCATCCAAACGGCTTCTTTTGCGGCATCAGATGCAGCGATATATTCCGCTTCCATAGTCGAGTCAGCAACGGTTTCCTGTTTGGAGCTCTTCCAACACACCGTCCCTCCATTGAGAGTAAAGACAAAACCCGACATGGACTTGGAATCATCCTTGTCACTCTGGAAGCTGGAGTCAGCAAAGGCCTCAATCTGGAGGTCTTTTCTGTTAGTTATATGTATGCCCTAGAGGGCATTACTGTACATACGATGTATATTGTAATGGATGCTTGGACATATATAGGGAGGACTTTCTTGCTCGACATGATAGTATGTTATCTGGTTGCACTTTATCTTAACATGTACTCTGATTGTCTCTATGTTACATGTTGATAAAGCCCTTAGGATATGTACTCGACTACTGGGACTATGATGAGATCATACTAGTGGGGCCACGGTAGTCGACGAGTACATCCTTTAACTGTTCCTAGTCGAGGGCGTATCGAGACAGGGCATCGATGCACCAGAGTAGACTAGCGTATATGCATCTTGACCCATATGATGGGCGATGGATGATCCCATATCCATCGGTGTTTGACATCAAGGATGGTGTACGGGTGCTCAGTAGAGACTGGGTACACTGGACGGACTCGCCGAGAACTCCCAGATGGTATTATACCTCACGTCAGATGGCAGTTCTCCGGTGACACTGGTATAGAGTAGTCCGTTGACCCGAGATCGTCAAAGAGTCTTGTGTGATTCCCACTGTGCTTTGATTTCCATCATACCACGTCCAAGAGGGCGTGCAAAAAGGTGGCTTTTGGGTACAGTCCCGAATCACATGGAGGCAATGAGCGATAGGAGGGGATTCGTCTCTCCCGGTATAGGGAGTTGATGTTGTGCTGTGTTCGATTGGCTATAACCGGAAATCCCTGGCCAGGGTTGTTGAGATTTACTGGTAAGTGTTATCAGTAGTTTCTCGAACTGTTATAGAGCTCATATCGACACGACTTATCGAGCTACTGGGGTCTGACGTTTACCATCCCTAGGAGAGATATGCAACATATCAGACGACGAGACTGGACTGTACGGGAGTGTTACTGTTTGGATTCACAGGAGAATGTACAGTCTTGCTTGTTGATCTTCTGAGCGCTCAATACCTGGGTGGCTGTTACGTTTAGCTGACCGCTTGCAGCTTGTAGGTGTTTGATATGATCATCACCTACTGTCGGCGTATTGACGATTCTTTAGAGTCCTACACAGAGGTTTCTTGACTCAGGCAAAATGGAGTAGGGGCACATATGTGATATGTGCGGGACCAAGGATAATGCGATATGAGATACCGTATTCTATTCTCGCGATATTTGATATCAGCCGGGTCATCGGATCAAGTGTTGATTCGATGAATCGGTATGGATAAATATTAGTCGGTTATATGCGATATAGCCGGATTGTCGGATCAAGTGTTGATTCGATAATTTAATGTATAATAATATATATGATATATTAAATTACATTAACTAATATTTGCTCACTAAAAGATTCTTTTTCTCACTCGGGTAATACATTGATATATATGCGATATATGTTAATTGTATTATTTTATTTTGTTACGATAAATATTATATATGTGATATATAATATTGTAACATGATATGATTACTGATGAAACATGTTTAGTAAAGATTAAACATGGTTAGGGTTTGATTAGGGTTAAGCTTTTCTAGATGTTTCTAGAAGCTTTCTTTTTGTTTTGTGCAAAGATATTTGTTTAGATATTTTTGCATGGTATTTCTTAACCCAACCACACCCCTTAACCCTAGTTCAATCTCTACAAAGGTTACTTGACCTTGGTTGCATTATTCTTGATATTAATCATTTCATTATTCATCACAAAAGATATGGATCACTATTCTTCTTCTTCTTCCTCCTTTTGCAAAGCTTTCTTGCTTTGATTTTTGTGATGAAAAATGAGTGAGAATAAGAAAATAAAAGAGGGCAATAATCCTACTTCATCATCCTCATCTATCCTTGCCATTTAGATGAGGGTGTTCACTTCATATTATGAGTGCTAGCTTGTGTTAACGAAACTTCAAGTTAGATCATCTTTGTATCGAAGATCGGAAGCAAGACTGCATCTTTCTCTTCGTGGAATCTCTCGAGAGTCCGGAACACGATGATCGCAGCGAAAGGACTTCAACACGGAGCTTTAGAAGTGAAGGACTGGATCTACAATGGTTGTAATCCCTCTCACTTAGTGTTAAAGTGTTTAACATGTTTGTTTTCGCCTAAACTCTAGTTTAAAGATCCGGCTTCGAGTTGTTCGGCACGGCTAATTTTTAAATCGGGCATGGTTGATGCCTCATAGTACCTTGTATGCGTGCATAGCAACCCTACAGTGGTATCAGAGCTACTAGGCATTGGATGTCGACCTATGGGGGGTTCTCACTGTGTGACAGTGTGGCGAAGCATAGGCTCTTACCCCCAGGGTGTCCCGAGACCAGAAGGTGTTCCGGCGGGTTGTAGTCCACGTGAGGGGGCATGCGTAAAAAGTAGCGGCTGAGGGACCCGTTGGTGCCACGGCGACCCCATTGGATGGGGTGGATGCCTGACCTACAGTGGTATCAGAGCCAAGCTAGAGCTTTAGGCGAAGTCTAAACGAAGTTTAAAGTCCGATCGAACCCGAGAACCCCGATAAAACCCCTTCTCTGGAAATTTTTCAAAACTGTGATTTTTTTCATATTAAAAATGCTCAAAAAATTCAGCAGGGTATTTTAGGTATTACTGTGAAAAACGACACCCTAACTCAACTATTGCACCGCAGAACCGCGGCCAAACCAAGGCATTGGCGGCGGTTCCGCGGCCGTTACTGTAGATTGAGGGTTAGTTTCTGCACAGTAATGACCGTCTGTACTTCCTAATTCTTCTGGGTATTTTTATTTCTACTCAAGTGTTGAGTTTTCTAGGATTGTATTGGGGACTCGTTGATTCGATCGGATAATTTAACTTCGTTTAGTTTTGTCCGGATAATTTTTAGAAACTGTTAAAAAGTTCGACCGGATATCAATAACTCACTTTTTCCCCAGTCGGAAAATTTTCAAATGTTGGATTTTTTCTCGAGTTTGAAACTTTCGTAAAGTCATGTAAGTAACGTGGTGGACCCTCTAGAAGACAACAAACCTTAACTCGATTATGTGACCGTCTTGAACCGCCTCTAAACCTTAGGGTTTGCGACAGTACGGCGTGCCACATGTAAGGAGTTGGCTTGACCCTTCTACGGCTGGACCATTGTTACTGTGGCATGTGATGGATGTTTTTAAACTGATTTTAAGTGTTGAGATATATTAGGGAAATCTTAGGTGTTTGATTATTCGATCGGAATGTTTAACACTGTCTATTTATCTGGAATGTGATACAATATTTGGAATCCACAGGTAGTTATGAGATAACTAATTTGAATGTTATAAATCTAGTAGTTTAGTCTCAAATTAATCGGTTGCCACGGAATTTTGATGTGATCAAAAGTCCGTCACAATCACGTAGTGTACGCAAATACTCGCCGGGTAAACTTAATAGACAGCCATGTCCCATAGCCCCGACCAAGTGACTGTAGGAGAACCCCGTCGCCAAAAGCATCCGTTCGGGTGCTCGCGGCAGCGGTGTTCCGCCTTAGTACACTTCGTCGACGGCATCGGGGGTGCGGCCGTCTACTAAAGTTTGCGACGAGCATTCGATCAGGATATCGGGAATCTTGTTGAATTGCCCGACTTAATATTGAAAAGAGTTTTCGATAATGAGACTAAAATGCGGGGTTTATAATTGTTAGGCATGCGATGTCTAAGTAATTCATTTGGTTAGGCATGCGATGTCTAAAGAGGTTGCGGATTCCAACTGTTGTAGTTTTACACTTTCTTTTCTGTGACCGTAAGTGTAGTATGTGGTGTATCGCCGGCTTCTTTGCTATACATCAACGACAATCGGGATACGCATACTTGCTTACGTTAATGATATGAGATATTATGTGTTGCTGTGATATATTATATTGGATCGTCGCGTTTTGAATAGCTGGGGTTTTTTATGTGAGATGAGAGTTTTTTCTTTTTCATTCATGTAAAATTCATTTGTATGTAATATTCTTTTATTGGGACACTTCCGGGCTGAGGATGATGTCACCGTTGTATATTATTTACTTTTCCGCATTAGGTAGACCCAAGGCGGGGAGCACAAGTAACCGGGTTCTAGGGTCCAGTGGGAGACCATCTCGAGGAGTCGAGACCGGGTCTCCTAACCCTAGAATTGGCAGTGTTGTTTGCCGCTCTCGTAGGGGTCTAGGGATGTGGGTTTGGCTATTCATCGCGACCGTGGAATCCGTGTTTTATACAGGCTCGTATTAAAAACACGGATGTCCTATTATATCCAATTTTCATATATGTTCTTCTGCTGCAATGTTCTGTGATGAGATCATATTACTGCCCGAGACGAATGTTTATATTATATATATGAGATATATGTTATATTGCAGATTTCGTTTCAAAAGAGATGCTTGTGAAGCATAATAAAATGGGACTTCATTAATGAGATTAATGAAATAAAAGAAACCTAAAGATGTTGTAGAAACATGTTTATAAACTGGTAGCTCTAGTTCTTGCTTTGCATAGCGGTGTTCCTTGTAGAACATCCAGCACCTTATTCGATAAGGAAAGAGCCGAGATCCCTTCACCGGGAGTGACCTCTTTAGTGAAACTAACAGATGCTACAAACTCGGTCTGTCTTTTGATTGCTTCTATAGTTCTTGCTTTGAATAGTGGTATTTATGAAATATCCTGCACCTTATTCGATGAGGAAAGGGCCGACGATCCCTTCACCGGGAGTGACCCCTTTAGCAAAACTAGAAAAGCCTAAAAAAAACACTCCATTTAAAATCACTCGATTCTACAACGATATCAAGTTCATTACGCAAAGGGTTTTCTTAAAAACCTGTCGTAGCCCTCCGTCATTTCAGATAAGTCCTACTTAGTATTCGTGCTACGTTTGTTGGCCTGCGTCAAGGCGTAGTGTGCGGTGGCTAACTAGTATTTATCTGTTTATGCATATGATGCAGATTGGATTAGGGTAGTCGTGCGACTTTGTTGGCCTGCGTCAAGGGTCGTGCGGGTGGGTTTAATTCAATCCAGAAATTACGGGTTGAACTTGACTAGCGCACTGTGGTTTGTTGGCATGCGTCAAGGTCATGGGACGTTAGGGGTAAAATATTATTGGGAATTTCAGGTGTTGAAATTTTCAATGAGATTGCATACCTTCTATGAGATAGTTGGATCCCGATACCCGCTGCGGTAAGAGTTACTCCTGGGAGAGTTTTACACATTACAATTAGCCGATCAAGTAGGTGTCTAGAAAGGTGTTAACGGGGTTACGCCCCTGGGAAAATGAAGTTTACTTTAATTAGGTTCGTGCGAAAGCACGGGGGACCTCCCTCAAAGTACCGACACTGGCCTGGCTGAAAGATTAGCGAGCTTGTAGCGTGTAATTAATCCCGGCTAGTCTTTCCTTTTAGGGTTTGAAGGAAGATTTGACTAAAACAGTGGGGGACATCCTGATTAGATATATTAGATAACCAATCTAATCTTGCAAGAGCATACGCTGACTGTTTTCTTCTCTCTCTCTCTCTCCAGGTAGCGACCACATCACGCCTTAATCAGGATAATAAAACGGATATATTGACCAAACCCTCTTGTTATACTGAGCTGGGGAACGTTGGTCCCGCTCCAACTTATAATTGTTATAAGACAGAGCAGGAAATTGGGGAATACCAGATTTCCCGTGCCGCCCAAAAGAAGAAAGTGCATGCTGATGCATCTTCTTCGGGTGTGTTCATTACAGAAAACTATTTCTCAGTATCCTTTACGTCCTGGGTATGAGATACCGGATCAGGATCCCGCATATGTAATATGTTACATGGGCTACAGAAAGGTAGTGAACTGAGAACGGGTGATAAGTTTCATGAGATAGAAAACGGTGCAAGCGTTGCAGCCAAGTCTGTTGGTCACTATCACCCTGTATTACCAGAATACATTGATTCTGAACAAATGTTATTAGATACCGAACCTGATATGCAAAATCATATCAGTCTCTTTATTAGTAAAGAAGGATATAATTTTGTAATGTTGGATAATGTTTTGAACATTTCCTATATCAAAAGTTGATCGGTTCAGGCACGTTATCTAAAAGCATTGACGTTCTAAATCAAACTACAGTTCTTAGTATACAGAACACACACAAGAGGAAGAGTTCAGAAATGAACGAATCCTTCTTGAGGCATTGTAGACTAGGTCATATCAATGCGACCCGACTAGCTGAAGTTACATATAGATGCATATTTAAATTAGTTTGAATTTACATCTTGTGAAACTTGCCGGTCATGTCACAGAGATAAGATGACCACAGCTCCGTTTATTGGAAACAGAGAAAGAGTTAGTGAACTCTTGGGATTGATACATGCTGATGTATGCAGGTCCCCTGTCTACACATGCCATGACCGGTTCTTTATACTTCATTATATTCTCTGATGATCTCTCAAGATTCAGACATTTGTTCCTGTTGAAATACAAGTCCGAAGCTTTTGAGATATTCACGGAATATAAGTTAGAAGTAGAGAACCAAAATACGGGTATAAGTATTATGTCCTTTGATGAGAACAAGGAGGAGAATACTTGAGCATGGAATTCCTGAACTATTCTAAGGGAGAATGAGATTCTCTCTCAGCATTACTCCTCCATATACACCATAGCATGATGGTATATTGGGGCGGAGCAATAACACCCTATGTGATATAGTGTGCTCTATGATGAGTACTACTGAGTTGCCTATTTTCTTTTGGGAGTTATGCACTTGAGAAGCTGCATACCTATTGAATAGGGTTCAAATCAAATCAGTTGCCTACCACTTCATATGTGATATGGAAAGGGAAGAGCCCATATCTTAAGTTTGTTAAGATTTAGGGTTGTCCGGCCTATGTCTAAAAAGCAAAATCCGGACAAGCTCGAGGCAAAGTCAGATCTGTGGAAGTTTGTTGGATATCCCAAGCATTCGCAAGGGAATATCTTCTACCTAACCGAGGAACAAAAAAATGTTTTTGTTTCTCAACATGCCACCTTTGTGAAAGGGAATTTCTTGTGGAAAAATTAGTGGTCATGAGGTAGAACTGGAAAGAGTTCCAGCTATACAAACTACAACAGATGATTTGGTAGAACCGAAGGATTCAATAGTAACCAACGAACCTCAGCCTCTCTGCCGATCTAGTAGGGTTCCTCACCCACCTGAGAGATACTTCGGTTTCTCTATGACAGTGGGAGCGAGGATTGCATCATGAGATGATGACCCAACTAGTTTTGAGCTGGCCATCTGGAGTGGGACTCTGTAAGAATGGCTGGATGCTTATCGATCTGAGATGGAATCCTTATACACCAACAAAGTATGGACTTTGGTTGCTTTATCTGAAGGGTTAAATCCCCATCAGGAGCAAGTATATCTTGAGAAGATTACTTTGTGTACATGGAAAAGTTGAGACTTTCAAAGCTATGCTTAAGTCCATCCAGATCCTACTTGCCACTGCTACTTACCACCACTACGATATCTGGCGGTTGGGTGTCATGACTGCTTTTCTAAATGTTGTTTTATAAGAGAGCGTCTATAAGTACACAGCCAGAGGGCTTCGTAGACAGTGGGAGCAGCGGTAACGTGTGCAAGATGTTTTATGTGATAAAACAGGCATCGCGGAGTTGGAACATCTGTTTTGATGTGGTAGTCAAAGAGTTTGACTTCATCAAAATGGTAGATGAACCTTGTATATACAAAAAGGTAGTAGGGAGTATGGTGGTGATCCTCGTAGAGTACGTGGATAACATACTCTTGATAGGGAAGGTGTTTCCTATGCTACGATCGGTCAATCTCCGCTTATCACAAGGATTCTCCATATAGGATCAAAATGATACCTACTAAATCCTGGGTTTTGGATCTATGAGATAGATCTAATTGGATGTTAGGATACTCACTAGTTGTAGTGAGATGGTATCAATCGATCCTGGGGAGAATCACTGGAAAGGTTCCAGGGTGATAAGGACGACTGAATGTCAGTCGCAGGCATTGTCTTTACCCTCAGTGGAAGGACGGTATGTTGGAAGAGTTCCAAGCTAGATACCGTGACATACTAGATAATTAAAGGCAAGATACATCGTTACCAAGGATGCTACCAAAGAGGCAGTCTGGATATATATAAGTTCATGAGATGAACTTCGTTCCTGCCATTGCGTGACAATGGAGTTGTGGCTTATGCCAAGGAACCCCCATCTCATCAGAAATCCACATATAATTCTTAGGCAGTATCACCTGATCATGGAGATGGTTGATCTCTAGGGAGATCGAGGTTAGGAGAGTAGACACAGAGGATGACAGCGCGGATCCACTCACAAAGGCCTTTTTCCCAATAGAGACTTTTATGGGATGGTTGAGTATGAGATACTTCAACCGTAGAAAATTGTTGGGTATGCGATACCATAACAGATGGCCCTAGTGCAAGTGGGAGATTGTTAGTTATATGTATACCCTAGAGGCCATTACTGTACATACGATGTATATTTTAATGGATGCTTAGACATATATAGGGAGGACTTTCTTGCTCGACATGATAGCATGCTATATGGTTGCACTTTATCTTAACATGTGTAGGGTTCCTAGGCACACAACTGAGGTTCCACAAGGCATCAACCATGCCAAAATCAAATTTTTCTTGTGCCGAGAAACCCTAATGCTAGATCGTTAACTAGAGGTAAAGGCGAAACATGCAAATAAACAACTTTATTGCTAAGTGAATGGAAATACAACCTTTGTAGATCCGGTCCTCCACTTCCTTGGCTCCGTGATGACATCCCTCTGCTGCAACCATCGGAATCCTGGACTCTCGCGGTGGTTTCATCGGAGAAAAGATCGTGCTAGGTCATTGACTTCGATGCTGAAGATGATCTACGTCGAGGCAACTCTCACTCGAGCTCCATCTTCACCAAGTCATGAAACTTGTGAAGAAAACACCCTATACTACATGGCAAGTGGTAGAGGATGAAGAAATAGGAAGTGGCTTCACTTTGGATTTGGATTTCTCACTTGATTTCATCACTTGACATTTTTCTTGAAAACTTTTCTTTTCTTCACTTGAAGAAGAAGATGAAGAAGAAGAAAAAGAATAATGAATTAATTCCAAAAAGAAAATGAAGTGATTGTTATCATTTTGCAACCATGGGTGAGTAAACTCATGTAGAGAATAAACTAGGGTTTAGGTAAATGGTTAGGGTTAAGGAATAAAACAAAATGGTCAAAGCTTTTTCAAAGCTTCATGAAGCTTCAACAAAATCCAAAGAAAGCCACCATTTTATTTCAAGCCAAAATGAATAAATAAATAAATGAATAAATAAATAAGTCAAATGAAACCCTAACCATTTACTAAACATGGTTTAAATCAAGCATACACCCAAGTTTGCATGTATCATCAAACATGATACAGACAAGTGCACAAAAATATATCACATATACAATGTGCACATCAAGTGAGAAAATCATCTTAAGTGAACCAATACTAGTTAATGTAAAGTAATATATCAAATATATAATTATACATCAAATCATTAAATCAATACTTGATTTAATGATCCGGTCATACTGCATATAACCGACTAATATCAAGTGTATCAATGTATCGAATCAACACTTGATTCGGTAACCCGACTATATCTCATATAACCGTCCAATGATACAAATCGCAAGAATACAATACAGTATCCAATACTGGTATTATTCTCGGTCCCGCACATATCTCATATGCGCTCCTATTTCGTTTCGCTTGAGCCAGGAAACCTCTGTGTAGGACTCTAAAGACTCGTCAATACGCCGGCAGCAGGTGATGATCATATCAAACACCCACAAGCCGCAAGCGGTCTGCTAAACGTAACGGCCACCCGGGTATTGAGCGATCAGAAGATCAACGAGCAAACCCGCTCACACTCCTGTGAATCCAACCAGTAACACTTACCGTACAGTCCGGTCTGTTCGTCTGATATGTCGCATATCTCGCCTAGGGGTGGTAAACGTCAGACCACAGTAGCTCGATAAGTCGTGTCGATATGAGGTCTATAACAGTTCGAGAAACTACTGGTAACACTTACCAGTAAATCTCAGCAACCCTGGCCAGGGATTTCCGGTTATAGCCAATCGAACACAGCACAACATCAACTCCCTATACCGGAAGAGACGAATCCCCTCCTATCGCTCATTGCCTCCATGTGATTCGGGACTGTACCCAAAAACCAACATTTTGCACGCCCTCTTGGACGTGGTAAGGTGGAAATCAAAGCACAGTGGGAATCACACAAGACTCTATGACGATCTCGGGTCTACAGACTAACCTGTACCAGTGTCACCAGAGAACTGCCATCTGACGTAAGGTATAATACCATCTAGGAGTTCTCGGCGAGTCTGTCCAGTGTACACAGTCTCCACTGAGCACCTGTATATCATCTCTGATGTGAAACACCAATGGATATGGGATCATCCATCGCCCATCTGTATAGGTCGAGAAGGTATACGCTAGTCTACTCTGGTATATTGATGCCCCGTCTCGATACACCCACGACTAGGGACCTTGAAGGATGTACTTATGGACTACCATGTCCCCACTAGTATGATCCGCATCATAGTCCAGGTAGTCAAGTACACATCCTAAGGGCTTTACCAACATGTAACAGAGAGACAATCAGTGTACACGTTAAGGTAAAGAGCAACCAGATAGAATACTATCATGTCGAGCAAGAAAGTACTCCCTATATATGTCCCAGCATCCACTACAATATACATCCTATGTACAGTAATGGCCTCTAGGGCATACATATAACTAACAACATGTACTCTGATTGTCTCTATGTTACATGTTGATAAAGCCCTTAGGATATGTACTCGACTACTGGGACTATGATGAGATCATACTAGTGGGACCACGGTAGTCGACGAGTACATCCTTTAACCGTTCCTAGTCGAGGGCGTATCGAGACAGGGCATCGATGCACCAGAGTAGACTAGCGTATACGCATCTTGACCCATATGATGGGCGATGGATGATCCCATATCCATCGGTGTTTGACATCAAGGATGGTGTACGAGTGCTTAGTAGAGACTGGATACACTGGACGGACTCGCCGAGAACTCCCAGATGGTATTATACCTCACGTCAGATGGCAGTTCTCCGGTGACACTGGTACAGAGTAGTCTGTTGACCCGAGATCGTCATAGAGTCTTGTGTGATTCCCACTGTGCTTTGATTTCCATCATACCACGTCCAAGAGGGCATGCAAAAAGGTGGCTTTTGGGTACAGTCCCAAATCACATGGAGGCAATGAGCGATAGGAGGAGATTCGTCTCTCCCGGTATAGGGAGTTGATGTTGTGCTGCGTTCGATTGGCTATAACCGGAAATCCCTGGTCAGGGTTGTTGAGATTTACTGGTAAGTGTTATCATTAGTTTCTCGAACTGTTATGGACTTCATATCGACACGACTTATCGAGCTACTGGGGTCTGACGTTTACCACCCCTAGGCGAGATATGCAACATATCAGACGACGAGACCGGACTGTACGGGAGTGTTACTGTTTGGATTCACAGGAGAATGTACAGGCTTGCTTGTTGATCTTCTGAGCGCTCAATACCTGGGTGGCTGTTACGTTTAGCTGACCGCTTGCAGCATGTAAGTGTTTGATATGATCATCACCTACTGCCGGCGTATTGACGATTCTTTAGAGTCCTACACAGAGGTTTCTTGACTCAGGAAAAATGGAGTAGGGGCACATATGTGATATGTGCGGGACCGAGGATAATGCGATATGAGATACCGTATTCTATTCTCACGATATTTGATATCGGCCGGGTCATCGGATCAAGTGTTGATTCGATGAATCGGTATGGATAAATATTAGTCGGTTATATATGATATAGCCGGATTGTCGGATCAAGTGTTGATTCGATAATTTAATGTATAATAATATATATGATATATTAAATTACATTAACTAATATTTGCTCACTAAAAGATTCTTTTTCTCACTCGGCTAATATATTGATATATATGCGATATATGTTAATTGTATTATTTTATTTTGTTACGATAAATATTATATATGTGATATATAATATTGTAACATGATATGATTACTAATGCAACATGTTTAGTAGGGATTAAACATAGTTAGGGTTTGATTAGGGTTAAGCTTTTCTAGATGTTTCTAGAAGCTTTCTTTTTGTTTTGTGAAAAGATATTTGTTTAGATATTTTTGCATGATATTTCTTAACCCAACCACACCCCTTAACCCTAGTTCAATCTCTACAAAGGTTACTTGACCATGGTTGCATTATTCTTGATATTAATCCGTTCATTATTCATCACAAAAGATATGGATCACTATTCTTCTTCTTCTTCCTCCTTTTGCAAAGCTTTCTTGCTTTGATTTTTGTGATGAAAAATGAGTGAGAATAAGAAAATAAAAGAGAGCAATAATCCTACTTCATCATCCTCATCTATCCTTTCCATTTAGATGAGGGTGTTCACTTCATATTATGAGTGTTAGCTTGTGTTAACGAAACTTCAAGTTAGATCATTTTTGTAACGAAGATCGGAAGCAAGACTGCATCTTTCTCTTCGTGGAATCTCTCGAGAATCCGGAACACGATGATCGCAGCGAAGGGACTTCAACACGGAGCTTTAGAACTGAAGGACCGGATCTACAAAGGTTGTAATCCCTCTCACTTAGTGTTAAAGTGTTTAACATGTTTGTTTTGGCTTAAACTCTAGTTTAAAGATCCGGCTTCGGGTTGTTCGGCACGGCTAATTTTTAAATCGGGCATTGTTGATGCCTCGTAGAACCTTGTATGCATGCATAGCAACCCTACATTTTCCGCCATACACCAAGAACATCTCCTTAGTCCTTCTCAGGTACTTGAGAATGTTCTTTACCGCTATCCAGTGTTTCTCCCCAGGGTTTGACTGATACCTGCTTACCACACTCAGTGCATAAAGCCACATCTGGTCTGGTACACAACATCGCATACATTATAGAGCCTACCGCAGAAGCGTAGGGTATAATAGACATGCGATCCCTCTCCAAATCTGTCTTGGGAGACATCTCTTTGGAGAGGGTGATCCCGTGACAAGCCGGTAGATTACCGCGCTTGGAATCTTCCATACTGAATCTTTTCAGTATGGTGTCGATGTACCTGGACTGTGAGAGTCCTAATATCCTCTTGGATCTGTCACGGTAGATCCGGATCCCCAAATTGTATGAGGCATCACCCAGGACTTTCATGGAGAACCTGTGTGACAAGAACCCTTTGACAGATTGTAGCATAGGAATGTCATTTCCTATTAAAAGAATGCCATCCACGTATAAAATGAGGAATAATACAGTTCTTACTACAAATCTACAATAGATGCATGGTTCATCTGGATTTTTGATAAAGCCAAATTCCTTGACCGTCTCATCAAAACAGATGTTCCAACTCCGCGATGCCTGCTTTAGTCCATAAATGGACTTAAGCAACTTGCACACCTTTCCGCTGCTCCCACTCTGAATGAAACCCTCCGGCTGGTCCATATAGACACACTCCTCTAAATTTCCATTTAGAAAAGCGGTCTTTACGTCCATCTGCCAAACCTCATAACGTGGAAGGCAGCAATGGAAAGAAGGATCCGAATGGATTTTAGCATAGCCACTGGAGAAAAGGTTTCGTTATAGTCCAAACCAGGTCTTTGACGAAAATCCTTTGCAACAAGTCTAGCTTTATAGATCTCGACCTGTCCATCTACACCAATCTTCCTTTTGAAGATCCACTTGCATCCTACGGGTTTTACCCCATCTGGAGCAATGTCCAACGTCCATACTTTGTTGGTGTACATAGACTCCATTTCGGTCCGCATTGCATCCAGCTATTTTACCGAGTCAACACTCTGAATGGCTTGCTGGAAGCTAGTAGGCTCATCACAATCAATGATGCAATCCTCTCTATCCCCGTCTATGAGAAAACCGTAGTATCTCTCGGGCGGATGAGACTGCCTACTACTCCTGCGGAGTGGCGTGGGAATGTCCTGATCTTTCGAACCCTCTGGTTCTACTAAGCTTTCAGTAATAGCTCGTGGTTCTGGAATTTCTTCTAGTTCTATTGCGCTCCCACTAATTTCCTTTTCCAAGAACTGGTGTTCTAAAAAGTGGGCATGACGAGAAACAAAAACCTTTTGTTCCTCTTCGCAATAGAAGAAATATCCCTTTGAGTTCTTTGGATATCCCACAAACTTGCACTGTACTGAGTGTGCCTCGAGCTTGTCTGCATGCTGCTTTTTGACAAAAGCTGGACATCCCCATGTCTTAATGTGATTAAGATAGGGTCTCTTCTCACACCACAACTGATATGGTGTAGTAGGCACAGTCTTAGTTGGAACTCGGTTCAAAAGGTATGCAGCTGATTCTAGCGCATATCCCCAGAATGATCGCGGTAACTCAGCGTTACTCATCATGGACCGTACCATATCCAATAGGGTTCGGTTCCGTCTCTCCGATACACCGTTATGTTGCGGAGTGTATGGAGGAGTAAGCTGAGAGAGAATTCCATTCTCTTTTAAGTAATCCAGGAACTCGGCACTCAAGTATTCACCACCTCGATCAGATCTCAGTGCCTTGATACTTTTGCCTGTTTGTTTTTCTACTTCATTCTTATATTCCTGGAATTTTTCAAAGGCCTCGGATTTATGTTTCATTAAGAAGACATATCCGTACCTTGAAAAGTCATCCGTAAAAGTAATAAAGTAAGAATAACCGCTTCGTGCATGTGTAGACATTGGACCGCACACGTCGCTATGTACGAGCCCTAAGAGCTCGCTCGCTCTTACTCCGTGTCCAGTGAACGGAGTTTTTGTCATCTTCCCTTTGAGATAGGATTGACAAGTTGCATACGATTGATATTCGAACGGATCCAAATATCCTTCTGTATGTAACTTCGTCAACCTTCTCTCGTTAATATGACCGAGTCTACAATGCCATAAGAAAGCCTGATTGATTTCAGGAGACTTTCTTTTGTGTGTATTCTGGACATTGAAAATCTGTGGTTGGTTTAATACGTATATACCATTGTTTAATGTACATGACCCAATCAAAACTTGATTAAGGTGAATGTTCACAACATTATTTACAAATGCAAATTCATAACCTTCTTTAGACAATAAAGATATAGAAATGATATTACAAGTTGCATTTGGTACAAAATAACAACTACGTAAAACCAAAAAGTGTCCATCTGACAATCCCAGGTGATAGTCCCCCACGGCCTCAGCATCCATGCTAGCTCCGTTTGCAACTCTAAGGGTCATATCACCTGCCTTCAAAACCCTACGCTTTCTCAATGCCTGTAAAGAATTACAGATATGAGATCCTGATCCGGTATCCAATACCCAGGAAGTAGAGTTTATTGATAGACAGTTTTCAATAACATACACACCTGAAGCTGAAGCCGCAACTCGCTTCAAATCCTGGGTTTTGGCCTTCCAAGCCTTGCAATCCTGTTCCCAGTGTCCACTCTTGTGACAGTAAAAGCATTCTTCCTTTCCCACCAGCTTTCCCGCTACCTTTGTTGCCTTGCCCTTTCCCTTCGTATCCACTTTACTAACACCGCCCCTTGGTTTGGCGGGGGCTTTCTTCTTCTTTCCCTTGGCTTTCGTCCTGGACCTAGAAGAAGAAGATCCTCCTACAAACAAAGTGGATGTCTCCCTACCTTTCTGTAGGGTGCCCTCAGCACTCCTCAACATGTTCAAAAGTTCGGAAAGTTCAACCTCCTTTCCTTGCATGTTGAAGTTAAGGATAAACTGGGCGTAAGTGGAAGGAAGGGACTGGAGAATCAAGTCAGTGTAGAGTTCATTCTCCAACGTGGTCCCAAGGTCTGCGAGCTCCTCTATGTAGCCAATCATCTTAAGCACGTGTTCCGCTACCGATGATCCGATGGCCAATCTTGCCGAAAATAGCTTCTTCGACACTTCGTATCTTGCGTTATGAGATTTCTCTCCATACAATTCTTTTGTATGAAGAAATATGGATTCTAGGTCCATATTCTCGTGCCTCCTCTGATGTTCGTTGTCCATAGAGGCGAGCACGAGACATTTGGCCTTCGTGCAATCGATCTCCCATGTCTTACGGATTTCTATATCCGCGACGCTGGAGGTGGGACCTGGGACAGGGGGAGCTTTGGTGGTAAGGATATACCCAAACTTGTCGTAAGTGATTGCCATCTTGACATTCCTGAGCCAATCTTTGTAGTTTGGCCCTGTCAGTATGTTTTTATCTAGTAATAACTTAAATCCGGTCATCTTGATTGGCCGCTGCAATTAGGAGAGAGAAAAGAAACACTTTAGCATGATGCTCTTGCAACTTTAGAGTGGTTTTTAGTTTGTCTAAACAGGATGGCTCCCACTGTCTCTCGAATCCCTCCTCAAACCATAAAGGAAGAATTAGTCGGGATCAATCTCACCGTACAATACTTGCTTAACCGTTCAGCCAGGCCAGTGTCGGTACTTCGAGGGAGGTTTTCCAACGCTTTCGCGAAGTTCCTTAATTAAGTAACCTCTTTTCCCTGTGGGCGTAGCCCCACTAACACCTTTCTAGACACCTACTAGGTTTATAGCATTGATCGTTAAGTGAGAAATTTCTCGAGGAGTAGCATATACTCACAGTAGGATCGGGATCCAAATATCATCGCGTGATAAAACTGAAGGAATCCTACCAGAATCATCACACTCCAAATGGTATGCATCGCTAGCAAGTTTCAGTACTTATGAAACTCCCGATGTGGATTTTTGCCCCATGTTCTTATGACCTTGACTTTGGCCAAAATATCATAAGTCACATGTCAAGTTCTACCCGTCATTCTCCAGGTTAATTTGGACCCACCCGTACCTACCCTTGACTTTGGCCAAAATGGCAGTACCACTGTCCCAAACCAACGCATCTACCTATGCTGCACATGAATACCCAATAGCTACCAATCACTATGCCTTGACTTTGGCCAACTTACATAGCTTGAATACTTTTTGACCATTCATGTAGAATGACGGAGGGCTACGAATGGTTTTGGTGAAACCGTGAACGTAGTGAACTCGATATAATCGATGGAACGAGATAGCTTTTAAAAGGAGTGGTTCAAGCTCCGCATTTAAAAGTTTAGTTTTGAAAAAGAACCGAGTGGTTTTCAAAGTGTTCCAACGACTTTTACTTGGTTTATTTTCTTGCATTATTTTTAATGCGTCCCATCATTTAATCCTGCCATTGCAGAAAACAACCAAAATATGGTGTACGCTTATGCCATCCGCATTCGCCACGGGGCCCCGTCATCACCCGTTAGGTTACTTAACTAACGACAGAGCGGGGGCTGGACTAGCGCGGATGCAAAACATAAGCAACATCTAAATAGATATATAGCAATGATAGTCAATCCAGATCACAGATGAACACTTTGGATATACTAGGAATCCGCGATTCGTTCGAGCCTGCAACGAACAGCGGATTACACGGTCGCGATGAATAGCCAATACCCCACCCAAGACCCCTACGGGTGCGGCAAACTACCCGCCAAGTACCCGAAGTGAAGCAACCTCCCTCAACGACGTGAGTAGGCCACTCGGCACTTCGAGATACCCGGTAGTTTGTGCACCCCACCATGGGTCTATCCTAGGAGCAAAAACAGTAAAAAGAAATTATACAATGACGGCTACAACCCCGACCCGGTTGTGCGGTCAAACAAATAATATTACATCAATTTACATATTACATGAATGAAAGAAAAAAGAAACTCTCATCTCACATCCACCCCGGCTATTCATCCGCGACAATCCACCGAGTTCATATACACAAACCAACAAGCATTACAGATCACAGATATGTATAACCCCTACTAATCGACGTATAGCGATTAGCAGACGTTCAATACATATAAACATCACAGATTTAACACATTAGTCAAAGTATAGGGAAGTTCGATCAAAAAATACAGATTTATAGCTACCCCAAATACAAATTTCTTTTCTGGAAAATCTGGGCAGAAATAAAATATCTTAAAAATCCCAAAACCTTAACAGAAGAACACTGTACCAAACTCGGTCCACGACCGAGTCAACTCGGCCGCGGATCCACGGCAAGAAGCATGTTCTTGCCGTGGAACCGCGGCGCTTTGAACGGTTCACTGGATCGTGTTTGGTGTGTTTCTTAACAAAACCCTGTTCCGATTTTTGAAGTAAGATTTATTATTTTTAGAGCAGAAAAAAAACAGAAACTTAGGGTTTTGAAATCTAGTTTTGCGATTTTTACCGATCGAACTTCTATACACTTTACTAACTAGGTAGTTTATGTTTAGTTAGGCTCTGATACCACTGTAAGTCCACGTTGCCCACCCCGGTGCTTGCGGGGAGGTGGAAACGGTATAAAAAATGGATTTTTAACACACTAGGCAACATGGACTAACGAAAGGAGGATCTTTGCTAAAAAAAAACTAACTACAAAGCTAAAAAGTTTAGCTACTCGGAAAAGAGGATATACCTAGGGCTTCTAGTCCTTCTCTCCTTGCTCCTTGGAGTGAATAGAAGTGATCTCCTTGTCGTCTTCTCTTGTCGAAGAAGGATCCACCCGAGAGCCTCAACCTTTGGCTTCAACTTCAAGCTAGAAGTAACTAAGATGCTTGGAGTGCCAATCCTAGAACCTTAGAAAATAGTAGAGAGTATTTTAGAGGGATTTATCTCAAGCTCAAGAGATTCTCAACTCATGAGAAGGGAGAGCTAGAGAGAGAGGACGAGGAGGAGAGAGAACTAAAATGATAGAATGAGAATAATATGAACCATTCTCCTCATATATGTGAATTATGGAAATTAGATAATTAGCTAAGATAATTGTCATGGTTAATCAAGACTTGACCATTATCATTTCACATTAAATGCCATTTGCAAGGATCAAAGAGCATCTTTCATATGGAATGATGATGGTCAACATGTCAACCTAAGTCAACAAGTCAAGTATAGTCAAATGGTCAACAACCCTAACCATGCACAATTATAATTAAATAATATCAATTAATCATAATACACACATAAGCATTAGGGTTAAGAAAATGACAATGGTCATCAACCCTAATCAAAGTCCTCTTCCTCTGTCTCAGTCAACTGTGCATACGCACCCGTATCCGTGATCCGAGGAACACGAATACAATGAAATAAGACCAATCCCAAATCATATATTAGGATCCGGCTTAAACCAAAGCCCCCTAGTATAATCTGTCCGGACAGCAAACGTGCACAAGTGCGCGGATGTGAACGAACCCTGTCGCAAAACCATGCGACCTCTACTCATTTTGCCTTAAAGCGAATAACTCTCTGTGTGGGACTCTAAAGACTCGACACTACGCTGGAAGTGGGTTTAACCATAGACCGCAAGTGGCACTAGCTGTACGTAACGGTTGATTGACAGAGTTTCTGCGTGTTCTAGTTTAATTACCGCAATCAGGACGGCTTCGCTTTGCAGCTAGCCGGATGAATACGGGTCGATCCACAGAGAGATGGGAGTCTTTTTCATAATGTCTTGACGTGTTAAGTCCAAATATGTTTGGGTTTGTTTGAGTTTAGCTAATTGAAAATTAATGATTAGAGAACTTGTTAAGGGTAGGATTTGGTTGGTTTGAGTTAGGAGGATCGCTCACTTAATTCTTTTGCCACTTCTTAATATCGATGTTACGGTAATCGGCAACAACGGGGATTAGCACGACTAAGAGAAAACTTGCGAGTATAAGCTAGGCTTTCCAACACTTCGTTTCCTCTTTTTGGTCCTTGTCCGTCCGTTCTTGGCTCTTAGTCGCAACCTCAAGTTGATTCAACCACAACCGGTCTCACTAGGGTATCACCCCTATTATAAAGAATAGGGTGCCGTAGGGAGCGGATTGTGGATCAATTAATAGGAGTTCAAATCAAGATATTTGTCAAAGTGAAAAGTGAGGGATGTTTCCGTCTTTCAAACTTTCCGTTTCCTACCCTAACAAGTGAGAAGTTACTCACCCATTAGAAAAGTTAAATGAAATAAAACAAAGAAAGAGAGTAATAAGAATTGAGGTAGAAAATCACAACTAGCTATTCGGGACCTCACTTAGGCAAGGATCACACTAAGCATCATGGTTGTAAGGATAACAGAAAATGGAAGAAAATAAAAACGATAATTTTAATAAATAACAACAACTACGTTTAACAATTGAAATTACAAGCAACATAAGAAACCGAATTACAAATTACACATATAGAAAAAGAATACTTCTTGCATGCTTCTTACTCAATAAAACCTCTCACAAGCTTTAATGGAGGAAGATGGAGGAAAATGGACTTTTATTAGAAACTAAATAATTCTAATACAAAAATTACACATGAAATTAAGCACACACTCTTGGTTCTGCTCTGGGCTATTTATAGGCCTGATTCTGAGATTTTAGCAATAAGGTACAAGCCTACACACTTTTACAGAAAACACCACAAAATTTCACCCAACGAGGACACGTGGCAGCCGCGGATCCGCGGCCAAAGTGGGGCTTTGGCCGCGGATGCGCGGCTTGTTGGTGGCCAAACCCACTTTGCTTCTTCTCTGTGGTCTTGTTCTATTTTTTCCTGGTTCTTGAAAACTTTACACTGCAATAATTTATCCAGAGGATCTCCAGATTTCTGATCCAAGATTTCTTCATTTCTTTTCTTTTGACTTTTACCTCCTTTGACTTCAAATTTTGATTTAGTCCCAAATGACGACTATTTTCGTCCCCTCTTCTGAACTGGTACGGGACGGATACTGGACGGATGCTGGAACCCGGCTTTTATCTGTTTGTGACAGATATTCTGGATTTTGCCGTAACTGCGGAGATTTTGTCGGATTTGCGTTCTCTTGGACTGGAAACCTGTAATCTGTAAACATGCAGCAAATACGGATAAAAAGCACCTATCTGTATGCAATGTGATTAAGAATGGGCGGTACAAATATACAATATTCTGTGATGAACAAATACCCCCAAACTTATCTTTTGCTCGTCCCGAGCAAAACCATTTTATTCACAAAAATTCCTAACCTCATTTTCACAGGGAACGCGATTGTACTGAGCACGTGCAACAAGCCGTTAAACCTCTAGGTGTCCCTAGTAGGAGGAGTGTTGTCTCCTGAGGGTTTTCAGCGGATACTACCCACAAAATCCGGTCAAGTTGGTTTTGTAAAATAACTAAGATTCAAACCCTAAAGTTTTGTTTCAGAAAATAACAATTCTATAATCCTAAGTCTAGTCTATCGAACCTTTATTTTTCACACCTCGCTTCTTATTTAACTACAGATTTTATATGTCTTTACGTGCAGTGCAAATAGTGTCGTTAAGTTCCAGAAGGATCGATTAAAGTCATCATGTCGCACAACAAAGCCCAGATAACAATTTTAAAAGGATCACATAAGTTTTATAAAGAGTTAAGCATTTTTCACGTTTCGTTTTCCAGTAAGGTTTCAACTTCAGAATTTCTATCTTCCATAACAGGAAACTAAGTCGTATTTTTCACTCCACCTTTTTCTTGTTTTGATTTCATACATACCTCTATGAACATGCAATAGTCTTTATCATAGAATAAAACCTTCATATCTCCGTTAAAATTTTTATAAAAGCCTGTCTTTTATCAAGATTATTCTCACACAAAGAACCGTTAGGAATTTTAACTCGGAGAGAACACTTGCTTGACTTTGTTTTAACCTGGACTTTCTATGCTTCTTAGCGAGCTTTGGGCCAATGCACCCATACCAGTTGGTTTTAGGGCATTAGGTGTAGAAACACCCCAGCGGACTTAATTACTCAAGTTACCTAGGTCCAAAAACAAAAGACAGTTTGGCGTGAAAATCAGATGATTTAATACGAATGGAGATATAACCGGCAGTTCAATTATCTTTTTTGGATAAAAGACGTATTTGGTGGGTTCGGTGTGTAATCATTCCAATCAAGTTTCAGATGGGTTATTTTTCAGACTTAGCTCCAATTACGGCATCAATACCATTCCTTCATATTCGCTTTACTTCATAAACTATTCTTGACATTACTTATTTTAGAACAAACCTATTTGATCCTCAGAAAATCATTTATCTATTTAAAAGTTTTTAAACATAAAAGACTTGTCATCTAATTCCCAAAAACTCACGACACGTGTAGTGTGATGTAAAGACGTATATCAGCTATAGTTAACTTCAAAGGAGAGTTATCTTTCAGGTTTTTCAAAATCCAAACATAAGATTTAGTTATTCCTATTTTATCAAAAAAACCGTCGAAATGTTGAATCAATGTTCTTCTACAAGCTAACTTGGCAGAAAAGTTTTTATGTTTTTTAGAAAATTTTCAAATTTTTATGGATTTTCTGGATTTTAATATGCAGATGCAAATTATACATATGAATGCGAAGGTAAGAAATGCGTACCGAGCGTACCCCCAAACTTAAACTGGACAGTGTCCTCACTGTTGTTGCATGAAGAGATCATTTGAAGGGTCAAAATTGTCGGTTAGCGATACACAAATTTTTATTTGTTTTTGTTTTTAAAGAAAAGAAAAAGAATATACACAAATATATACAAAATGGTTTGTACATACCCCCAAACTTATTTGGAACAGTGTCCGCTGTTCTTGGCTGGATAACCGAAGTTTGGAGGTAGGCAGAGGAAGATCATTCAGGGTAAACCGGCTCCTGTAAGAACAGGAGCTCCTCTGTTGGTTCGGCGCTAAGGTACGGTTTGCATTGGTGTCCGTTCACTTTGAAAAGTGAACCGTCCTTTGGATTCTCCAAATCCACAGCGCCCTGCGGATACACATTCCGCACAAAATATGGCCCTTTCCAACGAGATCTGAGCTTTCCAGGATGGAAGTGAAGTCGGGTGTCGTAAAGCAGTACCTGCTGACCAGGTACGAAGGTTTTGTGCAAAAGGTGTTTATCGTGAAACACCTTCGTTCGATTCTTAACGACAACCGCGTTATCGTAAGCCTCATCCCTAAGCTCGTTCAGTTCGTTCAACTGCAGCTTCCGATGGCTGCCCGCATCATCGAGAGACAGATTCAGCTCCTTTATCGCCCAAAATGCGCGATGCTCTATTTCGACAGGAAGGTGGCAAGCTTTTCCGTATACAAGCCGATAAGGAGACATGCCAAGGTTGGTCTTATAAGCGGTTCGGAAGGCCCAAAGGGCATCAGTGAGTTTTAATGACCAATCCTTACGGTTCTTGGAAACCGTCTTCTCCAATATCTGCTTGATCTGCCGATTTGAAACTTCGGCTTGCCCGCTTGTTTGGGGGTGGTAGGGCGTGGATAGCTTATGATTAATGGAATACTTCCGCATCAAGGCTTCGAAAGTCTTATTGCAGAAATGAGTTCCATTGTCGCTAATGATTACTCGGGGGTGCCCAAAACGGGAGAAAATGTTTTCTTTAAGGAACCTAACGACAACCTTGTTGTCGTTAGTCCGGCTGGGCACAGCCTCGACCCATTTAGAGACGTAATCAACAGCTAGAAGGATGTACAAGTTCCCGAAAGAGCTGGGAAACGGCCCCATGAAATCTTTCCCCCAAACATCGAAACTCTCCACAACCAAGATCGGTTGGAGCGGCATCTCGTTCCTCCGGGATATCCGGCCCATGTGTTGGTACCGGGAGCAAGTCTTGCAATAGTCGTGAGCATCTTTGAAAAGTTGTGGCCAGTAGAAACCACATTGCAAGATCTTCTCAGCTGTCTTTCTGGGGACAAAATGCCCACCACACGCTTGATCGTGGCAAAACGACAGCACACTCTTGAATTCCTTATCAAGAACACACCGACGAATAATCTGGTCAGGACAGTACTTGAACAGATAGGGTTCGTCCCAGTAAAAATGTTTCACTTGGGATAAGAAGCGAAGTCTGTCCTGACTTGACCATTCAGTAGGTAGTAGCCCTGTGGCCAAATAGTTCACAATATCTGCGAACCAGGGTTCGCAAGATACCATCAAGAGCTGTTCATCCGGGAAAACATCATTGATCGGGATTTGAAGCGACGGCGAAGAAGGAAGTCGTGAGAGATGGTCGGCAACGACGTTTTCACATCCTCGTTTGTCCTTAATGACAAGGTCAAACTCCTGAAGCAAGAGGATCCAACGGATAAGCCGAGATTTGGCATCTTTCTTCGCAAAAAGATGGCGCAGAGCAGAATGGTCAGTGTAGACAATGACTGGAGAGCCGATGAGGTAGGGCCTAAACTTTTCTAAAGCAAATACAACAGCCAAGAATTCCTTCTCAGTTGTTGTATAATTGAGTTGGGCGTCGTTCAAAGTTCGGCTGGCGTAATAGATTACGTGCAGCATCTTGTTGATGTGTTGTCCAAGGACAGCACCGATGGCAAAGTCAGATGCATCGCACATAATCTCAAATGGGTGCGTCCAGTCAGGAGAAGAAAGAACGGGAGCAGAAGTGAGTGAGCTTTTCAATGACTCGAACGCAGTCATACAGCTCGAGTTGAAGTCGAATGACGTGTCCTTGGCCAGTAGAAGAGTCAAGGGCCTAGCAATCTTGCTAAAGTCCTTGATAAACCGTCTATAGAAACCGGCATGGCCAAGGAAGGCTCGGATATCTCTGACGCAACTGGGAGGAGGAAGATTGGAAATGACCTCAATCTTTGCTTTGTCAACTTCTATGCCATTTTGCGAGATGATATGTCCTAAGACAATACCTTCGCGCACCATGAAGTGGCATTTTTCCCAGTTCAAAGTTAGGTTCTTATCCTTACATCGGGTAAGGACAGCGTCAAGATGCAACAAACACTCGTCAAAAGAGTCGCCGAAGATGGAGAAATCGTCCATGAAGATTTCCAAGAATTTCTCCACCATGTCCGAGAATATTCCCATCATACACCGCTGGAAGGTAGCGGGCGCATTGCATAACCCAAAAGGCATGCGACGATATGCAAACGTGCCGAAAGGACAAGTGAAAGTGGTCTTGTCCTGGTCTTTTTCGGCGATGGGAATTTGATTATAGCCAGAGTAGCCATCAAGAAAGCAGTAGTACTCATGTCCGGCCAATCGTTCAAGCATCTGGTCAATGAAAGGTAGCGGAAAGTGGTCTTTCCGTGTTGCGGCGTTGAGTTTTCTGTAATCGATGCATACTCGCCACCCAGTTTGGGTGCGGGTAGGGATTAACTCGTTCGCCTCGTTGGTTATGACCGTGATACCTGATTTCTTGGGGACAACGTGAATGGGGCTAATCCACTGGCTATCGGAGATAGGGTAAATGATACCACTATCCAGACATTTGACGATCTCCTTCTTCACACCCTCCTTCATGACTGGGTTAAGACGTCTTTGTGGGTCCCGGGCTGGTTTGGCATCATCCATCAGATGAATATGATGCTCAACGATCAGGGGACTAATCCCCTTGATGTCTGCCATGGACCAGCCAAAAGCTTGCCTATTTCTGTGCAAGACCGCCAGAAGGGCTTTCTCTTGCTCGGGAGCTAGAGAAGCCGAGATGATGACAGGGAGGGTCTCGTTATCACCCAAGTAAGCGTACTTGAGGTGAGAAGGCAAAGGCTTGAGTTCGAGTGCTGGAGGTGAAACGATTGAAGGCAACGTCGGTGAAAAGGTCTCGAACTCAGAGGACTCCAGCAAAGGTTCGAAATGAGTGTAAGCGACCGAGTTGGATGGTTCCTGTAACTCATCCAGAAATTCGAAAGATTCAAACTCGGGTTTTTCGTGGCTAAGATCGTTCGAGAACGTGAAACACTCGTAGTCGTTTTCGAGCGCAGAAACAGCAGCAGGTTCGAAGAGGAACGCACTAGTGGCGTCAAGATTATCATTATCAAACAGAAACTCCTCGAATTCACACTCTTCTGAGGTGATCTCCTGGATCGAGCAGACGTCCAGTATATGAGCATTAGGTTCAGAGGGCTGATTCCCCAACCTAAAAATGTTGAGTTCAATCGTCATATTTCCGAAAGATAGGTTCATAGAACCATTGCGACAATTGATCACAGCATTTGAGGTTGCGAGGAATGGGCGACCGAGTATCACGGGAATTTGATTCCTGGGGTTAGCTACAGGTTGTGTGTCTAATACAATGAAGTCAACGGGGAAGATGAAGTCACCGACTTTTATTAACACATCCTTTAGCTCACCCCTAGGATGGGTGATCGATCGGTAGGCCATTTGGAGAGTACAATGCGTAGGTTTCAGCTCTCCTATGCCTAATTGCTCGTATACTGAGTACAGAAGCAGGTTAACACTGGCACCAAGATCTAATAGTGCGCGGTTGATGTTCTTATCCCTAATGGTAATAGAAATAGTAGGACAGCCAGGGTCCTTCCGTTTTTGTGGTAAAGATTGGGTAAGGGCATCACTCACAGCACTGGCCAAGAAAACTTTCTTTGGTACCTGAGACTTCCTCTTTTTCGTGCACAAGTCCTTTAAGATTTTCGCGTAGGAGGGGACTTGTTGGACGGCATCTAAAAGAGGAATGTTAATGTTAACCTGCTTAAATAACTCCAGAATCTTCTCCATTTGAGGGTTTTGTTTATTAGACCTCAACCGGTTTGGAAATGGGACGTTTTGAAAATTGGTTGAGTCTAAAGCTGGAGGAGGAGATTGTGGAGTTGGAACGGATCCCAGAACAGGTGTTTTCGTGGAGTGCGGAGTGGGTCCATTCAAAGCAGAAGAAGAGGAAGAAGAGCCTTGTGGAGAACGGAGAATAGGCTCAGAAGACGATGGAGTAGGAGAAGAAGAAGAAGAAGCGGCCGGGGTGTCATCGTTGATCCGTGTGCCAATGTTATTTTGCAGAATCCTTCCCGATCTCAATGTGGTCACGGCACTCACATTATGGTTCTGTTGTTCAAGAGCAACATGTGCATTATGTGGGTGACCGGGATTTGGAAGTGGCTGGGACGGGAGCTTCCCCTTCTTTTGCTCGCTTAAGGCCGCATTCAGCTGTGCAATTTGGGCCTCGATGGTCTTGATGCTTTGCCCGTGAGCTGCAGTGTGTTGCACTAAGGACTGAATGGAAGACTGGATGTTTGCGGTGGATTGTGTCGATTATTTTACGAACGCCTCCAGACTTCGTTCGAGCGAGGAAACCTTATCGTTGTTTGACGGAACAAAATTGTTTGATGGAAAAGAATTGTTGGGTGCAAAGTTGTTCGTTTGATTTTGGAAAGGTTGGGGTTGGAAGGGCTGCTGAAATTGATGTTGAGTTTGTTGTTGCGCTTGTTGCTGCGGCGGAGAGGGTCTCTGGAAATTGTTTCCCTGAAATTGATTCTGATTCTGATTCCAGGCGAAATTGGGATGGTTCCTCCAGCCGGGATTGTACGTGGAAGAGTATGGATCATTCCTCGGTCTTTGCTGAAATGCAGCATTAACCTGATCCTGTCCCTGAGATGGTGGATTGTAAGGACACTCTTCGGTTAAGTGAGAAGGATCGGAAAAACAAGCGCAGATGGTACGAAGGGGAAGAACAGGGCTAGGAGTAGGAGAAGAGAATTTGCTCTCTATCGCTTCAAGCTTTCTCGTTATTGCAGCCATTTCAGCTTTCTTTGCAATAGAGACGTCAAGTTGGTGAATTCCTACCCTAGACTGACCGGTAGAAGTGGATGTAGAGGAAGATGAAGAAGTCAGTCTGGTGCTCTCCCACAGTAGCGTTTGCTCCGCAAGGTCGTCGAAAAACTGCCACGCTTCCTCGTCAGATTTCGATAGGAAGTGGCCCTGACAAATGGTTTCCAACAACTGTTTGGTTGCTGGGTTCAGGCCCTCGTATAAGGTTTGGCAAAGTTGCCATCTCTCTATACCGTGGTGAGGACACTGAACGAGAAGGTCTTTGTACCGGTCAAAGCATTTCCAGAAAGGTTCAGAAGGAAGCTGGGAGAATTGATTGATTTCATTGCGAATCCTTGCGGTTTTATGATTTGGATAGAACTTTTTGAGAAACGCCTTAACAAACTCGTCCCAACTGGTTATGGAGTGGGAAGCGGTGCTATACAGCCACTTTTCCGCAAGATCGCATAGAGTGAATGGAATGACTCGTAGACGTATAGCATCGTCCGACAGTTGGGTGGTTTTCATCATGGCACACACGTTTTGAAATTTATTAATGAAGATATAGGCATCTTCAGATTCAAGCCCGTGAAATCATGGAAGCTTGTTGATGAAGTGGGGCTTAATTTCAAAATTATCCCCATTGGCCGGTGGAAGAGAAAGACAGGTGGGGAGTGCAGAATGGGTGGGATAGAAACGATCCTGGAGCGCAATTCGCTGCGACGCTACAACAGGCGGTGGTGGTGTGTTATTGGTCTACATAGGAGGTGGAGCCAATCCAGGGGTAGTCAAAGGGATGTTCGGATTAAATCCTGACATCGCGGAAGAAGAGGTTGGTGATGTAGTATCGACGTCTGAGTCGATCGCGCAGTCGGTGGCGACTAACGAAACGCGGACTAGACGGGCGCTAGTGTCCCGAGTCCAAGCGGACATATACTAAACGAGTTTAGTATAGTCAAAGCGAAGAAGGTGAGGGTAAGAAAACGTCAATGAGAAAGGCGATGGGTGGTGGAGTGAAAAATGGAACGTGGCGACAAAGGGAAAGTTTTTATAAAAGTTTTAATTTTTTTCCTTTTTTTTTATTTTAGAAAGAGTTTACAGAGATATGTACAGAATTACGGCTTTACGCAATCACAAACAAGATATGCACACTCACACCTAGATCTAGAGTCACCTAGGTCTGCTAGACCTGCTCCAAGACTTGATTGTCGAAGCAAAACTGTGTCGAGAAACAGGCTCAAGATACACTAATCAAGAGGCCAGGTAAGTGCAGAGATAAGGGGAGGTTTTCCAACGCTTTCGCGAAGTTCCTTAATTATGTAACCCTTTCTCTTTTGGCGGTTGTGCCGTTAACACTTTCCTAGACACCCCTTAAACAATATACGGTTAAGCGAGGTTCTAAACACGGTTTAACTTCTCCTAATGAGCGCGAAGTCCTTAGGGCTGAGTCTAGTATTTTTTATTAACAATGGTCAATGCATATGCTTTTGTGATTTCTGGGGTCCTGGGAAGGGTGATGAAATCCCCACCCAATCTGAATTGGTTTCAAGCCCCTTAAAGTCCGTATTTAATCAATGCAAAGCAGTAACAAATCAACTGCAAACAATTTTTATTTTCAGCGCGGCGCAAAGAATGCTGCAGAAAAGAACAGTTCAGTGGAGTCTAGAGGAGTTGAGAAGATGGTTGGGATACTCACAGAGGATTTTTGGTTTTCGCCTTGATCTGCCGCGGTGTAGCCGCGAGATATGGGTCTAACTCCCCACGACTTTGGCACTGAACTTGAAATTCTCCCTTTCCTGCACTCTTGCACAAAGAATAAGAAGATTTTTACAGTATATTTTTTTTGTTTTGTTTTTGGTTATAGTTATATTCACAAATTAACCCGAAATTACACAAAGAAATAAACTACCGTCTCCCCGGCAACGGCGCCATTTGATTGACAGAGTTTCTGCGTGTTCTAGTTTAATTACCGCAATCAGGACGGTTTCGCTTTGCAGCTAGCCGGATGAGTACGGGTCGATCCACAGAGAGATGTGAGTCTTTTTCTTAATGTCTTGATGAGTTAAGTCCAAATATGTTTGGGTTTGTTTGAGTTTAGCTAATTGAAAATTAATGATTAGAGAACTTGTTAAGGGTAGGATTTGGTTGGTTTGAGTTAGGAGGATCGCTCACTTAATTCTTTTGCCACTTCTTAATATCGATGTTACGGTAATCGGCAACAATGGGGATTAGCACGACTAAGAGAAAACTTGCGAGTATAAGCTAGGCTTTCCAACACTTCGTTTCCTCTTTTTGGTCCTTGTCCGTCCGTTCTTGGCTCTTAGTCGCAACCTCAAGTTGATTCAACCACAACCGGTCTCACTAGGGTATCACCGCTATTATAAAGAATAGGGTGTCGTAGGGAGCGGATTGTGGATCAATTAACAGGAGTTCAAATCAAGATATTTGTCAAAGAGAAAAGTGAGGGATGTTTCCGTCTTTCAAACTTTCCGTTTCCTACCCTAACAAGTGAGAAGTTACTCACCCATTAGAAAAGTTAAATGAAATAAAACAAAGAAAGAGAGTAATAAGAATTGAGGTAGAAAATCACAACTAGCTATTCGGGACCTCACTTTGGCAAGGATCACACTAAGCATCATGGTTGTAAGGATAACAGAAAATGGAAGAAAATAAAAACGATAATTTTAATAAATAACAACAACTACGTTTAACAATTGAAATTACAAGCAACATAAGAAACCGAATTACAAATTACACATATAGAAAAAGAACACTTCTTCCATGCTTCTCACTCAATAAAACCTCTCACAAGCTTTAATGGAGGAAGATGGAGGAAAATGGACTTTTATTAGAAACTAAATAATTCTAATACAAAAATTACACATGAAATTAAGCACACACTCTTGGTTCTGCTCTGGGCTATTTATAGGCCTGATTCTGAGATTTTAGCAATAAGGTACAAGCCTACACACTTTTACAGAAAACACCACAAAATTTCACTTAACGAGGACACGTGGCAGCCGCGGATCCGCGGCCAAAGTGGGGCTTTGGCCGCGGATGCGCGGCTTGTTGGTGGCCAATCCCACTTTTCTTCTTCTCTGTGGTCTTGTGCTATTTTTTCCTGGTTCTTGAAAACTTTACACTGCAATAATTTATCCAGAGGATCTCCAGATTTCTGATCCAAGATTTCTTCATTTCTTTTCTTTTGACTTTTACCTCCTTTGACTTCAAATTTTGATTTAGTCCCAAATGACGACTATTTTCATCCCCTCTTCTGAACTGGTACTGGACGGATGCTGGAACCCGGCTTTTATCTGTTTGTGACAGATATTCTGGATTTTGCCGTAACTGCGGAGATTTTGTCGGATTTGTGTTCTCTTGGACTGGAAACCTGTAATCTGTAAACATGCAGCAAATACGGATAAAAAGCACCTATCTGTATGCAATGTGATTAAGAATGGGCGGTACAAATATACAATATTCTGTGATGAACAACGGTCCCCAGGTAGATGCCGATAAGAAGACTGACGAGGTGATCCCATTTGAACTCCTACTGAGCCTGAATGTGACAGTCTCCGTACAGTCCGGTCTGTTCGTCTGATACATCGCATGGTGGACCTAAGGGGGCGGTAAACGTCAGTCCCCTAATAGCGGTACAAGTCGTATCGGAGTGTAGCCCAGAACACCCTGAGATAACACTGGAAACCTACCAGTATATCTCGCTTGCCCTGGCCAGGGACTACTTGTGTAATGGCTCTCCTGGACACAGCGCGATGTCAACCCCCAATACCGGTGTCACGACCCGAGAATTTCGACTCGTGACCGGCACTTAACCACGCAACGTCTACAGGCGTAACGCAGCTAAGTAAGCCGAACCCAGAAATCAAAACCAATAAATAAAGAGTGATTAAAACATTTTTTGTAAAAACAGTCGTGCATGTCCGAGAAACATTTTATTAATTTAGTAGAAATCCTTTTAAGTTCAAGAATTATAACTTTTATAATTTTGGCAACATTTCCTTTTTAAACATTTTCCCCGCAAATCGGGTAAAAGCAAGGTGTAACAGAAATGACAAGTAAAACGAATGAAGCATCACCATATGATATACGACGCCGTAGCGAAGAATACACAGTAAAGCAAGGACAATATCATAAAAGGTAAGACTTCATAAAATAAAGTCGGCTCGCATGCGAGCTCAACACCAGAATATAGTATCATTCATATCGTCCTCACAACTGTCTCTAAGTCAATACAGAAAGGTAGATGGAGAATACTAGATACATCAATATACAACTGAAAGATAACAGATACCGTACAAACCCACCTATCAGCAAAAAGACTAACTCGCCTCAGAAAGGGTATCTGTGCCAAAAGATGCGGTAAACAGCCAGCCGCGACTACTCCCAAGGGCAACCTGCAAATACTGTGGCACAACGGGGGTGAGTTGCCAACTCGTGAATAGAAATAACATATAAAGGTAATCGCGAGCATGCACATACAGCACTACTCTAACAAATGCCAGCAGATGATATCAATGCGAGGTAAGCAGTATGTATAATAATCATGCAAGTCCTCTATCAGGTGATATAGCTACAGGATGAGATGCGATAATGAATGCTGGCATGGGAATATAGTATCTACACGAAGTGTCGAGGTGGACTACATATGTATGTATGCACCGCGAATCCCAACATCCCAGACGCCGGTACTCCATCGGCCCTCATATCCTGTATATCCCTGAGAATCACGAGCGCCCAACATCGGCACCCAAATAACATAAATACTCGTGTCTAGCATCGACACGCAAATCATCCTCTATCGGGCATCCGTTAGTCCGGGTCAGCCCTCTTTCAACATAACGGGCATCCGTCAGTCCGGGTCAGCCCTCTCTCAATATATCGGGAATCCATCAGTCCGGGTCATCCCTCTCTCAATATATCGGGAATCCTTCAGTCCGGGTCATCCCTCTATCAATATATCGGGAATCCGTCAGTCCGGGTCATCCCTCTCTCAATATATCCACTCTAGCACCGAGAAAAGAAAGCACGGGGTGGCGCCCCAAAATATCATATCAAGGGAACCGGGTTTTTAAATGATTACATATTTGAAAAGGGCCACGGTTCCCAAATCTAGAAATCACATGTAATCCCATCCCATATGCAAGTAAACGTGATGTGATATGTGCATCAAGTATGAATGTCATGTCAAGTCACATAAAAGATGAGCTACAGCATAATGATCCGATGTGATATATGCATCAAGTATGAATGTCATGTCAAGATAGTGCTTGTGCGACGTGAACTGTCAATAAGGGTGCGGTGTTCTATCAATTCTAAGCATACATACAGCAGGGAATGCAATATGCAATGACAGTACATGAGGTAAGTGCAACATATAGTAATAAGGTCCTATCAGCCCTGACGCATAACGCCATGCGGGCGATATCCTCGTAGATGTTAAATCTACTCAACGAAGTCTCGCGCTAAGTATATCCAACCACTTGCTTGCCCTTCTTCGCAGCGTCCGTCTCACTGGCCTGCGAACCTAGAATCACATAACACATATCACACATAAGCTCAATTCACAAAAACGCGACATTACGGTCCAACTAGAAACTCGTGTCGCAAACCAATCGCGCGTGTGCGCGATACGCTAAAACGTGTGATCACGCGCCTGAAACTACCCCGACGCGTCGCGATACGCAGAAACCCCAAACCTACTCATGTATCACGCGTGTCGCGAAGGTTTAGAAAAACGGCAAAATAGGTATTTGGTCCCAGATTTTTCTACATAACTAAACTTACAAAAATATATATATCACAGCACTCTACACACTAGCAGACACCTATAGGACCAAACACCACCCAAAACCCCACCCATCTGGCCGCAATTGGCGGCCAGAACGAAATAATTGGCGGCCTACTGTAGCAGTTAGGGGGTCGGGTTAAATCTAGGGTATCAGCACATCACCACTATACTGCAGTCTTCTCAATTTCATTCTGAACTCACCGGGTCAATAGCAGTTCCAGAAAACTCAAATTTGCACAAATACGATAAATTGCATTAAAAAGGGAAACCGGTGGTATTTTAGTGTAATTGGGGTTAAACTAGGTTAATATGGCCTCAATAACTCACTAACAACCTACTGAAACCATAACACATCACATTAGCACAAAGTTCCAACTAAACACCCCATATCGCACTAAAACGCACTAAAATCCATTAACCGATGCAAATCTATACTAACCAAGCAAACTAGGGAAGCAAGTTAGGAAGTATACTTCATACTTAACCCTAGGGAGCTGAAGGAAGAAGAAGAAATGAAGGGGAGAAGCTGCAGTTGCTGTTGTGTTTGCTGCTGCTGCTGCTGTGAAGCTTGGTGCTGCTGCTGCTACTTCTCTCTGCTGCTGCTGTTGCTTCTAGCTCCTGTTGCTGCTGTTGCTTCAGTTGATGGAGTGTGAAGAGGTAAGTGTGTGTGTGTGTGTGAGTGTGTGCGTGTTTTGAGAGAAAACAAAAAGGAAATGAGAGGCAACAATTATCACTCCATTGTCAACCCTCCTTTCTCTCTCTTCATTAATGGCAAGCATGGCTTGAGCCATGATGCCCTCTCTCTCTTACACAAGTCAACACCCATAACAATTCAAATTAAAGTAACTTCTAATTTACTAATCAACTTAATTTAAACCCAAAAGACTTAATCCCATGATTAACCCACCATGGTTAATAATTATGGTAAAAACTTATTTAAAAACCCTAGTTTACATGCACATGTGTGTGAAAGCCTATGAAAATTTTGGAAAAATATTCATTAAATTAGGAAAAATATTTGAAACACAATTTGCTAAACTTTTTATTAAAACCCATTTTTTAAAATATATTTAGTCACTAAACAAATCCTAAGGTGTTACAATCTCTCCCCCTTAAAGAAATTCGTCCCCGAATTTCAAAAATCTAACTACACGTACCTTCAAAAAGATGGTGATACGTCTTCACCATCTCGCTTTCGGTCTCCCAAGTGACCTCCTCACGGTTCTGGCCACACCAAAGTACCTTAACTGAAGGAATGTCCTTCGATCTCAGTTTCTTCACTTGTCGATCCAAGATCATCACCGGCTGCTCTGCATAGGAAAGGTCGCGCTCAAGCTGGATCGTTGGATGCTGAATCGCATGCGAAGGATCATGAAGATATCTGCGGAGCATCGAGACATGAAATACGGGATGCACATCTGGAAAGCTGGGCGGAAGGGCTAAACGGTAGGTTACTGCACCAACACGCTCGAGGATCTCGAAGGGGCCCACATACCCGGGACTGAGCTTCCCCTTCTTCCCAAACCTCATCACACCTTTCATTGGGGAGACCCTCAAGAAAACATGATCACCAACAGAAAACTCAAGTCTGCGTCGTCGACGGTCTGCATAAGATCTCTGCCTACTCTGCGCTGCTCTCATCCTATCGCGAATCAACTGGATCTTCGCTGTCGTCTCCTCAACAATCTGTGGCCCTAAGATACTGCTCTCACTGAGCTCTGTCCAACAAGTGGGCGACCTGCATCTCCTCCCATAAAGAGCCTCAAATGGTGCCATCTGAATGGTCTCCTGGTAGCTGTTATTGTAGGAGAACTCTACTAAGGGCAAATGATGATCCCAGCTACCTCCGAAATCTAATACACAAGCTCTGAGCATGTCCTCGAGAGTCTGGATGGTCCGCTCTGACTGGCCGTCGGTCTACGGATGAAACGCCGTGCTGAAACTCAAGCGAGTGCCCAAAGCCTCCTGAAGCCTCTGCCATAGCCTACTGGTAAACTGGGTGCCTCTGTCGGACACAATGCACGTCGGGACTCCGTGTAGTCGCACTATCTCATCAATGTAGATCTGGGCATACTGAGTAAATCCGAAAGTCGTCTTCACCGGTAGAAAGCCGCTTTCGTCAAACGATCCACGATCACCCAGATAGAGTCATACCCCCGACTAGTCCTGGGTAGACCCACCACGAAATCCATCGAAATCTGCTCCCACTTCCACTCCGGAATGGGTAGCGGCTGTAGCTCTCCTGCGGGCCTCTGGTGCTCAGCCTTGACTTGCTGACAAGTCAGGCATCTCGGCACAAAATCTGCGATGTCTCTCTTCATTCCGTCCCACCAGTAAACACCTCTCATATCATGATACATCTTGGTGGAACCGGGATGGACGCTATATACCGATCGATGTGCCTCCTCAAGAATCTCGCGTCTCAGCCCCTCAGCATCTGGTATGCACAGTCTGACTCCAAATCGTAGTATCCCCTGATCATCGATCACGAACTCGGAAAATCTGCCCCGTCCAATCTGTGCCATGATCTCTGAACATCGGTCATCACTGAGCTGTGCCTCACTTATACGATCGATCAACTATGGCCATGCACGGACATGCGCTATCTGTCCTCCAATCGGCGTGAACTCGAACTGTACTCGGCTGTCGCAAAATATCTGCCAATCTGCGGATGACTGCTCCTGTACTGCGCTCAAACAAGATAGGCTACTCCCGGGCCTCCTGCTCAAAGCATCCGCCACCACATTTGCCTTGCCCGGGTGATAGGAGATCTCGCAGTCGTAATCCTTCACTAACTCCATCCATCGACACTGTCGAAGGTTCAGGTCCCGTTGCTGGAATATGTATTTCAGACTCTTGTGATCCGTGAATATCTGGCACGACTCGCCGTATAGGTAATGTCGCCAGATCTTAAGTGCGAAGATCACTGCAGCCATCTCCAAGTCATGAGTGGGGTAGTTTTGTTCATGTCTCTTCAATTGTCGCGAAGCATACGTGATCATCCTGTCGTGCTGCATCAAAACACATCCCAGCCCCACTCGAGAAGCATCACAAAAGACCACAAATCCGCCCGGTCCGGAAGGTAAAGGTAACACCGGTGCCGTCGTCAGCCGAGTCCGCAACTGCTGAAAACTGTGCTCGCACTCCTCCGTCCAATCGAAGGGAACTCCCTTCCGGGTCAACCCGGTCAACGGTGTAGCAATACGTAAGAAGTCTTGCACAAAACGCCTGTAGTAACCGGCCAACCCCAAAAAGCTGCGAATCTCCGTCACCGATGTGGGTCTGGGCCAACGCTGAACGGCCTCGATCTTCCTCGGGTCTACACATATACCGTCTAGTGAAATCACGTGTCCCAAGAAGTCTACGCTGTCCAGCCAAAAAGCACACTTGGAGAATTTCGCATAGACCTGGTGCTCCCTCAAGGTCTGCAATGTAATCCGCAGGTGCTGCTCGTGCTCATGACTACTCCGGGAATACACCAAGATATCGTCAATGAAGACTATGATGAACAGATCCAAATAAGGCCAGAAAATACGGTTCATCAAGTCCATGAATGCTGCTGGCGCATTGGTGAGTCCGAACGACATCACCAAAAACTCGTAATGGCCGTAGCGCGTACGGAAAGCTGTCCTGGGAATGTCCTCTTGTCGAACCCGCAGCTGATGATAGCCTGATTATAAATCGATCCTCGAAAAGTACCCTGCCCCCTGAAGCTGGTCGAACAAATCGTCGATACGCGGCAAAGGATACCTGTTCCGCACTGTCACCCTGTTCAGCTGGCGGTAGTCGATACACAGACGCAAACTGCCGTCCTTCTTCTTGACGAACAGGACTAGAGCACCCCAAGGAGAAACACTGGGTCGAATAAGTCCCTTGTCCAGCAAATCTTGCCACTGACCCTTCAACTCTCGAAGTTCCGCCGGGGCCATCCGATAAGGCGGTATGGAAATAGGCCCCGACCAGGAACCAAATCAATACAGAAAGAAATATCGCGCTCGGGCGGCAACCTAGGAAGCTCGTCAGGGAACACATCAGGAAACTCGCTATCAACCGGAACCTGGTCCAATGGAACCTGTGTAGCGCGAGCATCGCAAACATAGGCGAGAAATCCCTGACATCCCTTCCTCAAAAGTTGTCCAGCGCGAAAAGAAGAAATCACACTGTGAGGGGCGGCACCACGGTCCCCCAACACAACAAAAACCGACTCACCGGGAAAGCAGAATCTAACTGTCTTCTCACGGAAGTCCACAGAAGCATAGCACGTGGCTAACCAATCCATGCCCAAAAGAACGTCGAAGTCCAACATCTCCAGAAGGATCAAGTCGACAGGCAACTCTCTCCCGCCAATACAGACGGTATAGGATTGGAACACGTGCCTAGCAACAAACGACTCTCCCACAGGAGTAGTCACCACAAGCGGCTGATCAAGCAAGCTGGACTCTCTACCCAGACTCGGCACAAAGTGTGTGGATACGTACGAGTGCGTGGATCCGGGATCGAACAATACGTGTGCGTCAACTGTACATACAGGAAGGATACTTGAAACCACTGCATTGGACGCCTGCGCGTCCTGATGCGTCAAAGCAAAAACCCGCGCCTGTCCACCACCTGCGACTGACTGCCCTCTGCCTCGGTCATCCCGTCCTCTCTGAGCAACTCCTCCACGCCCACGGCCTCGCTGTGTATGAGTCTGGCGCGGAGCAACGGTAGGTACGATAGGCAACGCCCTCTGGGGTGGTGAAGGTGGTAATGTGACATGCGGTGATGTCGCCTCCCTCCGGGGTAACTCAGGACAATCCCGTACACGATGGTAAGAACTACCACAGCGAAAACATCCCGACGATGACCGCTGACCATCCTGGGGGTAGGAACTGAATAACCGGCCCCGCCCTGAATCTCTGCTGCCTGCAATACGTCTATCACGGCGCCGAAAAGGCTGTCTCTGTGCTGACGTATCCGCACGAACTCTCTTCGGCTCTGGAACTACCGAAGTCTCAGCAAGGTGCTCCTCGACTACTACGGCCGCGTCTACAGCTGCTGCATAGGTCTCATAGTGCTGCGCGCTGATCGCGAGGAACAGTGGTGTAAGCAAGCCTCGAACAAATCTCTTGACTCGCAACTCCTCGGTAGCCACTAAATATGGGGCATAGACTGCTAGCTCTGTAAATAGCACGTCATACTCCGTCACTGTCATCCCTGGCGTCTGGCGCAAGGACTCAAATCTGCGTGCTCGGGCATCCCTAACACTCTGGGGAAGGAAACGGGCTAGAAATATAGTCACGAACTCCGTCCAGGTCATAGGAGGAAGACCTGCTGCTCTGCCCTTCTCAACTGAATCACACCACTTCTGCGCAAGACCTTCTAGGCGAAAGCTCGCGAACTCGACCCACCTCGCATCTGCGCATCTGAGGGAACGGCATATCCTGGCCATCCTGTCGATGAAAGACTGGGGGTCCTCGGCTGTATCGGTGCCTGTGAATACCGGAGGCTTCAGCCTCATGAACTCTGATAGCGACACTGTGATCACCTCCGTGGCTGCAGGGGAAACTGGCTGTGCGGTAGGTACCATCGCGGTCTCTGGAACAGGTGGAGCTACCTCTGGTCGCTGCGCTCGAAGCGTCTCAACTAGCGATCCTATCATCTGGCGCATCTCCTGCATGCTAGATCCCATCGTCTGGCGCATCTCCTGCATACCAGCCCCTAGCGTGGCGATCTGATCTATCACGGCAGGAACAACCTGCTCGGGTACAACCGGCGTACTTCCCGGATCAGTCCTCATCTCGGACGAGTCAACTCAAATCTCGGCCCTCGCGGCCGCTCTCTGTGCCCTCGTAGTCTTAGGCGACATAATGGCTGAAAGAAAATTAGGATTCGATAAGAATACAGGAGTCGAATTACAAGAATATAAGGAGGGATCAAATCAATAAGTCCTAAGGTCGCGTAGGCGGAGTATCGTGTCGTGAGTATGCCGCGGAACATACACACGCTACGCTACCCTGCTGCAGCTACCTACTCCATCATACCAAGGTCATCCTACACTCCGAAGGTAAAACCTATGCTCTGATACCAACTTTGTCACGACCCGAGAATTTCGACTCGTGACCGGCACTTAACCACGCAACGTCTACAGGCGTAACGCAGCTAAGTAAGCCGAACCCAAAAATCAAAACCAATAAATAAAGAGTGATTAAAACATTTTTTGTAAAAACCGTCGTGCATGTCCGAGAAACATTTTATTAATTTAGTAGAAATCCTTTTAAGTTCAAGAATTATAACTTTTATAATTTTGGCAACATTTCCTTTTTAAACATTTGCCCCGCAAATCGGGTAAAAGCAAGGTGTAACAGAAATGACAAGTAAAATGAATGAAGCATCACCATATGATATACGACGCCGTAGCGAAGAATACACAGTAAAGCAAGGACAATATCATATAAGGTAAGACTGCATAAAATAAAGTCAGCTCGCATGCGAGCTCAACACCAGAATATAGTATCATTCATATCGTCCTCACAACTTTCTCTAAGTCAATACAGAAAGGTAGATGGAGAATACTAGATACATCAATATACAACTGAAAGATAACAGATACCGTACAAACCCACCTATCAGCAAAAAGGCTAACTCGCCTCAGAAAGGGTATCTGTGCCAAAAGATGCGGTAAACAGCCAGCCGCGACTACTCCCAAGGGCAACCTGCAAATACTGTGGCACAACGGGGGTGAGTTGCCAACTCGTGAATAGAGATAACATATAAAGGTAATCGCGAGCATGCACGTACAGCTCTACTCTAACAAATGCCAGCAGATGATATCAATGCGAGGTAAGCAGTATGTATAATAATCATGCAAGTCCTTTATCAGGTGATATAGCTACAGGATGAGATGCGATAATGAATGCTGGCATGGGAATATAGTATCTACATGAAGTGTCGAGGTGGACTACATATGTATGTATGCACCGCGAATCCCAACATCCCAGACGCCGGTATTCCATCGGCCCTCATATCCTGTATATCCCTGAGAATCACGAGTGCCCAACATCGGCACCCAAATAACATAAATACTCGTGTCTAGCATCGACACACAAATCATCCTCTATCGGGCATCCGTCAGTCCGGGTCAGCCCTCTCTCAACATATCGGGCATCCGTCAGTCCGGGTCAGCCCTCTCTCAATATATCGGGAATCCGTCAGTCCGGGTCATCCCTCTCTCAATATATCGGGAATCCGTCAGTCCGGGTCATCCCTCTCTCAATATATCGGGAATCCGTCAGTCCGGGTCATCCCTCTCTCAATATATCCACTCTAGCACCGAGAAAAGAAAGCACGGGGTGGCGCCCCAAAATATCATATCAAGGGAACCGGGTTTTTAAATGATTACATATTTGAAAAGGGCCACGGTTCCCAAATCCAGAAATCACATGTAATCCCATCCCATATGCAAGTAAACGTGATGTGATATGTGCATCAAGTATGAATGTCATGTCAAGTCACATAAAAGATGAGCTACAGCATAATGATCCGATGTGATATATGCATCAAGGATGAATGTCATGTCAAGATAGTGCTTGTACGACGTGAACTGTCAATAAGGGTGCGGTGTTCTATCAATTCTAAGCATACATACAGCAGGGAATGCAATATGCAAGGACAGTACATGAGGTAAATGCAACATATAGTAATAAGGTCCTATCAGCCCTGACGCATAACGCCATGCGGGCGATATCCCCGTAGATGTTAAATCTACTCACCGAAGTCTCGCGCTAAGTATATCCAACCACTTGCTTGCCCTTCTTCGCAGCGTCCGTCTCACTCGCCTGCGAACCTAGAATCATATAACACATATCACACATAAGCTCAATTCACAAAAACGCGACATTACGGTCCAACTAGAAACTCGTGTCGCAAACCAATCGCGCGTGTGCGTGATACGCTAAAACGTGTGATCACACGCCTGAAACTACCCCGACGCGTCGCGATACGCAGAAACCCCAAACCTACTCATGTATCACGCGTGTCGCGAAGGTTTAGAAAAACGGCAAAATAGGTATTTGGTCCCAGATTTTTCTACATAAATAAACTTACAAAAATATATATATCACAGCACTCTACACACTAGCAGACACCTATAGGACCAAACACCACCCAAAACCCCACCCATCTGGCCTCAATTGGCGGCCAGAACGAAATAATTGGCGGCCTACTGTAGCACTTAGGGGGTCGGGTTAAATCTAGGGTATCAGCACATCACCACTATACTGCAGTCTTCTCAATTTCATTCTGAACTCACCGGGTCAATAGCAGTTCCAGAAAACTCAAATTTGCACAAATACGATAAATTGCATCAAATAGGGAAACCGGTGGTATTTTAGTGTAATTGGGGTTAAACTAGGTTAATATGGCCTCAATAACTCACTAACAACCTACTGAAACCATAACACATCACATTAGCACAAAGTTCCCACTAAACACCCCATATCGCACTAAAACGCACTAAAATCCATTAACCGATGCAAATCTATACTAACCAAGAAAACTAGGGAAGCAAGTTAGGAAGTATACCTCATACTTAACCCTAGGGAGCTGAAGGAAGAAGAAGAAATGAAGGGGAGAAGCTGCAGTTGCTGTTGTGTTTGCTGCTGCTGCTGCTGTGAAGCTTGGTGCTGCTGCTGCTACTTCTCTCTGCTGCTGCTGTTGCTTCTAGCTCCTGCTGCTGCTGTTGCTTCAGTTGATGGAGTGTGAAGAGGTAAGTGTGTGTGTGTGTGAGTGTGTGCGTGTTTTGAGAGAAAACAAAAAGGAAATGAGAGGCAACAATTATCACTCCATTGTCAACCCTCCTTTCTCTCTCTTCATTAATGGCAAGCATGGCTTGAGCCATGATGCCCTCTCTCTCTCTTACACAAGTCAACACCCATAACAATTCAAATTAAAGTAACTTCTAATTTACTAATCAACTTAATTTAAACCCAAAAGACTTAATCCCATGATTAACCCACCATGGTTAATAATTATGGTAAAAACTCATTTAAAAACCCTAGTTTACATGCACATGTGTGTGCAAGCCTATGAAAATTTTGGAAAAATATTCATTAAATTAGGAAAAATATTTGAAACACAATTTGCTAAACTTTTTATTAAAACCTATTTTTTTAAATATATTTAGTCACTAAACAAATCCTAAGGTGTTACAACCGGGAGAGACGAATCCTGTCTAACCGTCACTGCCTCCAAGTGCTTCGGGACTGCACCCAACTACTACCTGTTTGCATGACTCCTTTGAGCCGTGGTAGGGTAGTAATCAAAGTACAGTGGAAACACACTCGAGGCGAAGTGACAGTGTCAAGTCAGCGGACTAAGCTGTACTCATGTCACCTGGGAACTGATAACTGACGATAGGTATAATACCAACCAACTGTTCCCGACGAGTCCTGTCCAGTGTACTCGTAACCTAACGAGCACCCGCATACTATCTCAAGTACGACGTACTGACGGCTGTGGGACAGGCCGTCTCCCACGCTGGGATAAGAAGCGCATACGCTAGTCTACTCCGGAGAATCGATGCCCTGTCTCGATAATCCCACGACCAGGTACGTGTAAATAAGGATGTGCTTGTAGATTACCCAGCCCCCACGAGTGTGACTGCCATCACAACGCTCGTAATCAAGCAAAGATCCTAAGGGCTCCACTAATGCGTATAGGTGATATAATATAAGAAACACATGTACACATTAAAGCAGAGACAAACCAAGTAGCATACTACCATTTCGAGCAAGATTGTCTATACAACTGTGAATATCCCAAGCTTCCATCAAGTAATATACATACTAGTATGATACAGTAATGGCCTCTAGGGCATATACACTAACACCTTCAACGAGATCAAGTTCATTACGTTAAAGGTTTTTCGCCAAAAACCAGCCTTAGCTCTCCGTCATTTCTTATGGATGGTCAGTAGTATTCAAGCTATGTTTGTTGGCCTTCGTCAAGGCATAGTGTTTGGTAGCTGCTGGGGTATTCATTTGTTGCATAGATAGATGCGTTGGTTTGGGACAGTCGTATAGCCTTGTTGGCCATCGTCAAGGGCTTGTACGGGTGGGTTCAAATTGACCTGGACAATGACGGGTAGAACTTGACATATGACTTATGATTTGTTGGCCTTCGTCAAGGTCATAAGAGCATAGGATAAAAATCACATCGGGAGTTTCTAAAGAAACTGAAACTTTCCAGATATGCGCATACCTTCTGGAGTGTGATAACGTGAGTGGATACCGTCACGTTATCATGCGATGAGAGTTGGATCCCAATTCCCACTGATGAGTTCGTTTACTCTTCGGGTGATCCCGATTGATTCTTCTTTTAGGTTTGGAGGAGAATTTGATATTACAGTGGGAGGTTTCCTAATTAGATAAAGTGATAACCATTCTGATCTAGGTTAGAGTGCACGAAGAGTGTTTATTTTCTCTCTCTCTTTGGCAGCGACCTTTGACCGACCCTAGACTATGACTCAGTGACCAAGTTGACCGAACCTTCTTAAAATACTGGCTTTTGAATTGTCTGAGTTGCATAAGTCATTGCCGCTCCTTCATTTACCCTTTGCATTTCTCAGAACACCCCGTATTACTACGGACATCCACTTCCATTGGATAGATCCATCGTATGGTTATATACGAACTCGAAGGGATTTCTTCGAGGATGGATCCAGGTTCAGGACAAAAAGAATTGATTTATTCAGCTGTCTTTTATTATCACCTTCTCTCAGGTTGCGAGGGCTCCTTAGTTTAGGAGAGTACACATATTACGCTTATTGGATAGTCTTATTCCAAACCATAGGCAGGAGCCGAAAGGTAGGGAATGAAGAAAACAAATTAGCCTAAGTAAGGTGCACAAAAGGTAATAAATAAAGACAAAATAAAGGGATTAGAAAGAGGGCAAAGTAAATTGCGACTGCTATCATTCACGACCAAACCGCGTACTTTATCGCCACTCCTATTTCACCTTTGCGTTTTTCCCCAGTTCGGGAGAAATAGAATAAGGTATTACTCGATTGTCTTTTATCATCATCTTCTATCAAGTTGCGAGTACTCCTTGGTTTAGGAGGGTACACCTATTATGCTTACTGGATAGTCTTCTTGTTGGATATATGTATGCCCTAGAGGCCATTATATGATAGTGGATATATTTATACATGTATATATATATATATATATATATATATATATATTCAGTTTACATTCTTGCTCGACATGATAGTATGCTATCTGGTTCTTCTTTATCTGACATGTTGATTTGATCAAGCTTTTATTCATTCACACATGTTGATAAAGCCCTGAGGATATAGGCTTGACTACTGTGATTATGATGGAGATCATACTAGTGGGACATCTGTAGTTTATAAGCATATCCGGAAATGTCCCTAGTCGTAGGTATATCGAGACGGGGCATCGATATACCAGAGTAGACTAGCGTATATGATACTAGACCCATATGATGGGCGATGGATGTTCCCACATTCATCGATGTTTGACATCGAGATCGTATACAGGTGCTCAGTGGTGACTGGGTACACTGGACGGACTTACCGAGAACTCCTATATGGAATTATATCTATCGTCGGATAGCAGTTCTCAGGTGACACTGGTGCAGGTTAGTCTGTAGACCCGAGATCGTCATAGAGTCTTGTGTGTTCTCCCACTGTACTTTGATTACCACCCTACCACGGCTCTACCGAGTCGTGCAAACAGGTGGCCGTTGGGTACAGTCCCGAGACACACGAAGGCGATGAGCGATAGGAGGGGTTTCGTCTCTTCCGGTATTGGGAGTTGATGCTGTGCTGTGCTCGACTGGCTATATCAGTAAGTCCCTGGCCAGGGCTGTTGAGATTTACTGATAAGTGTTATCAGTAGTTTCTTGATCTGTTATAGACCATTCATCGGCACGACTTATTGAGTTATTGGGTTCGACGTTACCATCCCTAGACTTGATATGCAGCATATCTGACGAAGAGACCGGACTGTACGGTAGTGTTGCCGGTTGGCTCGACGGGAGTTGTAACAGGTTCACTTGCTTTCTTCTGATCGCTCAAAACCCGGGTGGCCGTTACGTTTAGCTGACCGCTTGCGGCTTGGGGGTGCTTGATATGATCATCATCCACTGCCGGCGTACTGACGAGTCTTAGAGTCCCACAATGGAGTTACCTATTCCAGAATAAACGTTGTGGTGCGCATATGCGATATGCGCATGGACCCAGTTAAAATGCGTGTATGAGATACCGCATATTAATCGGACGGTTTGCTTTTGGTAGGGTCGTATGCGGTATGACCGGTTTGCTAAATCAAGTATTCATTTATCATTGACCATTAGTTTCTCACTTGAAATCCTTTCTTGTCTTTTTGTTGTATGCATGCATGTATGCATTCATTCTTATTCATGCACATATGGATGTGCATGCACACATACATGCATACATCATTCTATCATGGTTGTTGATATAGTGGATGGTGGCAATATAAGACTCACACCCTTTATAAAATATATGGATATTATTTTTGGAAAAGAAAATTGAAAATGGAAATTGTTTCATGGTTTAATATTTTATTCTTTCATTAACCCTTTTGTTTAACCATGATTTAATTTCTATGGTTATTTTTGTTCCAAACTAAAATATCTAGATATTTTATAACCTTGGTTAAGAATGAGAGATAGAAAATATATATATTTTCTTTTCTCATTTTTATTTTATAACCATACCATTATCTTGAGTTTTAGAAAGCCATCATCTTCTTCCTCCTTTCTCTCTTGCTCTCTAGTTTTCTCAAGTGAGCAAAAGAGTTACCAAGTTAGGATTTTGAAGTGAGAAAACCAACCACAACACCATTCTACACTAGTCTTGCCCATTAGTGTAGAGTGTTAGCTTCCATTTCTTCTCTTGATCTTGTGAAGCTTCAAGCTTGGACAAAGAGGACTCCGGGTGGATCGTCGTGGACCTAGAGGATCTCAAGCGGACCTTTTTCCAACCCTCAAGTAGCCAAGGAGTCTAGCGTAGGGAGCTACAAAGGTTGTACTCTCAAAACCCTAGCTTTTACTACTTGTGTTTGTGTTAAAGTTTTGTTGCCCTAAATTTTCTAGCATGATCCTTTAGAATGTTTCTTTAGCACCATAAAAATTAAAATATGGCATGTGTCTTGCATCCAAACCCTAGTAGTGGTGCTGTAGGAAACCCTTCATGGTATCAGAGCCAAGCTAGAAGCTTAGGCGACGTTTAGGCGAAGTTAAAACTCCGATCGAACAAAAAAATACGCATTTTAACCCTTCTATGTACATTTTTTTAAAACTGTGTTTTTTCAGAATTAAAAATTCTTAAAAAATTCAGCAGGGAATTCTAAGCAAAACTGTAAAATACGAAGCCAATAATCCATACATACCGCTGCGGAACCGCGGCCATACCTTGCTTGGACCGCGGATCCGCGGCCGTACAGGGATATTATTGCCTCTTTTGTATACAGTAATGTTCTTGTCTGCTTGTACATATTTTTGGGTATTTTTAATCTGACTCAAGTGTTGAGTGTTCTGGAGATTATCTTGGACTTGTTGATTCGATCGGAATATTTAATTTCGTGCTGTTTTCGGGTAATTAAGAAAGTGTTAAAAAGTTCGAACGGATATCATTAACTCACTTTTTCCCGGCACGAAAAACTTTCAAGTGTTGAATTTTTCCTCGAGTTTAAATCTTTCGGAAATACGTGCAAGTAATGTGGTGGACCCTCTAGAAGAACACAAATCTTAACTCGATTATGTGACCGTCTGAACTGCCTCTAAACCTTAGGGTTTGGGGCAGTACAGCGTGCCACATGTGAGGCGTTGGCTTGACCCTTCTACGGCTGGACCGCTGCTACTGTAACACGTTCTGGGATTTTTTGAACTCCGCTCAAGTGTTGAGCTATTTAGGAAATCTTGGGTATTTGATTATTCGATCGGAATGTTTAATACTGTCTATTTATCTGAAATGTGATACAATATGTGGAATTCATATAGTTAGACATGAAATGCGAAGTATGTGATATTTCGGATTTGCGATGTCTAAAGTGATTGTGGATTCCAAATGTTGTAGTTTTACACTTTCTTTTCTGTGATCGTAAGTGTAGTATGTCGCATATCGCCGGTTTCGTTGCTATACATCAACGACAATCGGGGTACGCATACTTACTTACGTTGATGATATATGATATTATGTGTTGTTGAGATATGATGTGCAGGATTGTCGCGATTGAATAGCCGGGTTTTTTTTATGTGAGATGAGAGTTTTCTTTTCATTCATGTAAAATTCAAATGTAATGTAATATTCTTTTATTTGGGGCACTTCCGGGTTGAGGTTGATGCCACCAGTGTAGTATATTATTTACTTTTCCGCATTAGGATAGACCCAAGCAGGGGAGCACAAGTGACCGAGTTTTGGGGTTCAGTAGGAGGCCATCTCGAGGAGTAGAGACCGGGTCTCCTAAACTCCAGAATTGGTAGGGTCGCTTGCCACTCTCGTAGGGGTCTAGAGGTATGGGCTTGGCTATTAATCGCGACTGTGGAATCCGTATTTTCTATTTTTGGCTAAATACTAAATACGGACGTCCTAGTATATCCCACATTATATCTGTGTTTCTGCTGCCTGTATACTGTGATGTGATTTCTGAGACGAATGATATATTATATATGAGATATATAGTAGACGTTGCTTATGCTTTACACCCGCGCTAGTCCCATCCCGGTATGCCGTTAGTTAAGTAACCTAACGGTGCATAACGGAACATTGTGGCGAATGCGGATGGCATAAGCGTACGTTGTATTTTTGTTTCTTTTCTGTGGTTGGCTTAAGGACTTAAATGATGGGGATACATTAATATGATTAATGTAAAGAAAATAAACTTAAAAAGATGTTGTAGAATCAGATTTGAAAACCACTCGGCTCTTTATGAAAAAGCTATATTTCAAAACTGCGGAGCTCAAGCCACTCCTGTTGAAAACCATTTGATTCTACAACGATATCAAGTTCAAAGCGTTAAAGATTTTCTTAAAAATCATATGCAACCCTCCGTCATTTTAGGAAGTAGAGTACTTAGTATCCGTGCTACGTTTGTTGACTATAGTTAAGGCATAGTGTACGGTAGCTAAGTGATGTCTTCCTACACTGCATATGATGCAGATTAATTAGGACATTCATGCGACTTTGTTGACCATAGTTAAGGGTCATATGAGTGGGTCTAATTAATCAAGAAATGACGGGTAGAACTTGACTAGTACTTATGATTTGTTGACCATAGTTAAGGTCATAGGTACTAGGGGTAAAAACCACATCGGGCATTTCAATAGTTGAAATTTGCAATGAGATTGCATCCTTCCATATGATGGTTTGATCCCGATCCCACTGTGGCCAATAGTTGCTCCCAGGAGTGTTTTGCAGTTTACAATTAGCTAACCCATTAGGTGTCTAGAAAGGTGTTAACGGGGCTACGCCTCTGGGAAGAGGAGGTTTACTTTAATTAGGTCCGTGCGAAAGCACGGGGAACCTCCCTCAAGTACCGACACTGGCCTGGCTGAACGGTTAGCGAAGTTGTAGACTTTAATTAATCCTGGCTAGTTTTCTTTTTAAGGTTTGAAAGAAAAACTTGATTAAAGCAGTGGGAGACATCGATTAGACAAGATAATAACCAATCTGATCTTTGCAAGAGCTTTCGCTGAGTGTATTCTTTTCTCTCTCTTAATGGCAGATACCAATGACTGGACTCAAGCTTCTACTAGATAAAAATAAACTGAATGGGACCAATTATAAAGAATGGCTGAGGAATCTGAACATTGCCTTGACTTATGATAAAGTATCATATGTCCTCACGGCTCCAGCCCCGTCCGTCCCAGGTCCAAAATCCGCAGTTGCGGATATTGAAGTTCGCAAGACATGGGACGCTGACTGTGCCACGGCCAAATGCCTCGCGCTTGCATCGATGGACAACACACATCAAAAGCAGCATGAGAATATGGACATTCACGCCATATTCCTCCATACAAAGGAGTTGTATGGAAAGCAATCCCACGTATTACGATACGAAGCAACAAAGAAATTGTTTCAGATACGAATGGCCCCTGGCACACCAGTAGGAGACCATGTTCTGAAGATGATAGCTCTCATAGAAGAGCTTGAGGACCTTGGATGGACGATAGACAATGAACAATATACGGATATTATTCTGCGGTCCCTCTGTAACATTTTAAAAATGATTAAATAATTAATTAAATAAATAAAATCGTTTAAGTGAATTTTATAATTTTCGGTAAAGTAAAACGTAGTTTTCATAAAACTAAACCGTAATTATTTTTCACTATAAATTTAAAAATACCTATTTTAATTATATAATTACTAGTAAATGGTGTTTATTTAGTCACTTATAAATTTTTAGTTCAATTAAATATTTTTCTAAATTAATTATTTTAAATATTAACATAAGCTTTATTTATACACTAAATTATTGTAAATTACAAATTTGGATGGGTTTAATTTGCAAAAATGAACCATTGCATATTAGAATCTAGTGTGTTTCATGCAAAATTTATTTTCAAATTTATCCATGGTTCTAGACCATTCTAGGATAAATTAAGTGAGGAAAATAAAGAAATTTTATTAATTTCATGAAAAGACATAAAGAAGTTGATGTTTTGGGTGAAGTTTCAACACTTTTCTTCACTTTTCTCACTCTCCTCTCTTTTCCTCACGTTATGGCCGGCCTCACCACCATGGGCAGCCCAAAAACTTTTCCCCCATCATTTTTGCATTAAAAACCATCAAAATTCTTCAAAAATTCAATAAAAAATCCACAAAATCCAAATTAATTCCTACCCTCTATTCTTTGCTCATTTTTACATGGATTTTGGAGATGATAAGCATTCATTTTGGAGGCTTATTTTCATGTTTGGATTGCATGTTGTGGAGGTATAAATCTTATTCTTTTGATTTATTTTTATTCAATGTTTCATTTAAGCATGTTTAGATTTAATAAATTAATTCTCTTTACAAGTTTTAAAATTGAAGTTAGGGTTTATAAAATCAAGTTATGAATTTTATTAATTAATTAGGGTTATAATAACTAGTTTAACACTTTTAGAGATGAAAAATCATGCATGGTTAATGTATTGTAATTTGTTCATTCAAATTGTTTAAATAAAGCAATTTTTGCAAACTAGATTTTTTGTATATTACATATATTGAGGAGATAAAATTCCAATTAATGTTTGTAACACTAGATTGTGGTTTTAATGAGGGTACTAACTTTTTAGTGGAATGAAGAACTTAATTTGGTTACCAGTTTCTTTTGATAATTGAAAAATACTAATAAAAATGCTATTTTTGCTAACTAGTTTTTGGAAATTCTTAAATAAATGACAGTTAAAATTTAATTTACGATTTCATTATATTATTAACATCATGAATTATAGTTTAATACATTAATTCATGCAAAATCAAGTTTAATTGTGAAATTGTGGAATTTTGCTTGTAAGATGTCGAAAATTGATAAAAGATGCAAACTAGAAATTCCAATTTAATACAAATTTGTGTAATAAACATATAGTAGTGGTTTCTATAATCTAGTTAGGTTATTTAATGAATATTATGACCATTATTTTCTTTTGAACATCGAGTTTTGAAGTAAAACGGTAAATTGGCGTTTTCGGGTTTTTCGAAATCGGACGATTTGATCGATTTTTAGGGTTTCGATGAATTAAATCATGTTTTGTACGCTGATCTCGTTCAATCGGCGTCTGTACACTGATATCGAGCGATATTTTATCCTTTTGCATGAGCGGGACATAGGTTTTAACTTATACGCGTTTCGTGCGTCGTTTTGACTTTTGTCCGTGATTCAGTTTACGATACTATATATGTTTGCGTATAGGTACCCCTCACGTGGACTGCGGGCGATAAAGAGGAGGATGGCGACATCATTTTCGGCAAAAAAGGACCAGGTGAGTAGATATATATCTACGAGGGGGAAGTCGGGTGGATGGCGTTTAGCACCCCCGCAAACGTAGAATAGAGATAGTACTTATTGTCATTAGGAAGCCAGACGTGACCTTAGATTCTTGATGAGTAGGACCCTAGTAATGACCCTAGGTTGGACTAGACTGATTTAGAAAGATCATACCAGAGGATGAATACTTTCGAAGAGATTCGTAGGTTTTAGGTAGATACACACACACGCACACACTAAGACTCGACGTGGGGTATACGTGTATGTATGTATGTATATATATATATATATATATAGGACTAGGTGTAGGTATATATATATACACAATACGTATATGTGATACAAGGATGTGATATGATACACGGGGATGAAACAATATAACTGGGCTGATGCTGTGATTCTTGGCTATACAGTCGTGTTATGATGTTAGCGGATCATTAGAAAATGAGATAATGGATTTGTATACTTGAACAATAATAAAGGGTGGTGATAATATTGAAGTATATGGGACTCTAAAATAGAACCCGGACCGTAACCTGTGCCTGAAATTCTGATATGATATCATATAGGTGTGACTTGATTTCGATATCATATATGTGTGACTTAATTACGATATCATATAGGTATGACTTGATTACGATATGATCTAAGTGTGACTTAATCACAATATGATACATATGACATGATATTTCTAAGGATAAATTAACGATGTATATTTATGCAGACAATGATATATGATTGATGTATGCGATTACAGTATAGCACCTTGATCTTGACGTGTGTTGATGATGATATTATACGAATGATGAGATACGTAGGTGATACTTGACCCGTACCGCGATAATGGGATGCCGTACGATGGATTTTACCGTACGAGGCATAGATATGATGATTGATCCGCACTCTTGATTCGAGGAAGCCATACTACGTACGTGACGCTATTGAGGCTGGATCGCCGACTATTAGAGATATGGATTCAGAGCTTAGGTGGACTCTTAATTTTTATTGACTAGTTTCATAGGTTTAGTTCCTTAGGAGGTTAGATGGACACTAGTTTAGGCTCGAGTCATATAGTTATAGTTATACTTGTATATCACAGATTAATGGTTATTACACATCCATCTTTACATTCATACCGGAATCATAATGGTGAATGTTCATTCATATGTTTCTATAATCAGAATAAAACTTTGCCTGTTAGGACACCAGCACCATTACCGATGATGCGCATATTCCACGCACACTTATTTGCCGGCTCACACACATCATCATCGGTAATTGCTATGTCACGTACACTTTAGATCATATTATCTTTTATTGATAGAATCAGATAACAGCTAGATCGATATAATGTTGTGATTACTCTCTGGTGTTAGTATAGACATGGCATTTATTACTTAGACATTTCATGCATTCACATTTTCATGTTATCATGCAGTATTATAGGGCATATGCCGACACTTATCATATACTTACTCATGATTTTGGGATTTTGGATTTCTATGAGATTTCTGGATTTTTGGGGAAAACCGCAAGAATATATAAAAACTTCTCTCTCTCACTCTCCTCCTCTCTTTTTAAAAACATAAGATGCGGTTTTCTCGTGATGTGTGTGTCGTCCACCATGAGATTTCATGTTTTCTGTTGGATTTCGAGACCCGATTCGAGGAGTGGATGAACCGTCTCGGGTACATAGTGGGCCCGGTATGGTACCCCGGGGCAAGAAGATCGAGTTGTAGACGATGAGCCTGGCAGGGGAGGACTACCTACCGGTGATGTCTGGCGCAGCGGATATCCGGAGGATACCGACCGTTGTCGTGAGATTTGATGATATGTGCCGATCCGGACTGACGGAGCCCGAGATATTGAGACTATGTGACATTGAGATTATGAGGTATTGAGAATTGGGGTTTACATGTTTTGTGTCGATACTTGACACGGATTTCCATGGATTTCATCGTTGATATTTCAGTTTTCTATACACATTTTACCATGATAAAAGCTAAAGATTTCTTATACAGATATATCTAGATTTCAAGATTGGTTATTTTACATTCATGGTGCATGTATACTCATTCACATGATATAGTACTATATGAGGCACTGACACGAGCACGGAGCTTTTGCATTTACACGTAGCTTATTATCCTGTCTTACTTGATGACTAGTAGTATATTAGTATATTATTATGACCTAGGACAGCGTCGTGCATTCGATTTCTTTTCGCAGATATCTTCTACTCACGAGTTGGCAACTCACCCCCGTTGTGCAAAATTTTATTACAGGTTCGATGTACAGGTTTTCCTGGCAGCTTGCTGGCACATCTTTTCATTCAGGGTGATTTGCACGGTAGGTTGGTTCACTTGTATCTGGACCGCCATTGTACTTTTATTATTTCATTTGTATCTAGAAAACTCCATCAACCAAACTTGTATTATTTGATAGTTTACTGGATCAGTTATTTACTTCGACCTTAGAGTCGCGCTTGTATTATTATGGTATCTGGTGGATTTGTTTTCTTTTAAGTTTTGAGCCTCGCCCTTTGGCGTTGTATACTATTGTGCATTGATGTGGTTGTTTCCGCCTTTTGGCGTAGAGCTAGCTCCCGTTTGGGGATGCTTTTTATTGTTTGTATATATATTATTCTTGTTTGTACCCGTTTGGGGCCAGTTTTTACAAAGGAGACTCTGCCGAAATTTTTGAGAAAATTCGATGTTGCTTTTAAACTTATCTTCTACATGTTTTCCTTTACTTCTTCTTCTTTTTTTGGTTTAGATTTCTGGGTTTCGGCTTACTTAGGTTACGTTGCGCCTCTAGACGCTTCGTAATTTATGTGCCGGTCACGTTCCGTACTTTTGGTTCGTGACAAAGTTGGTATGAGAGTGCTAGGTTTAACCTTGTATAAGTCTAGGTAACCCTTGGTTGATGGAGTAGGCGACTTAGGTTGAGTGACGTACCGTGGGTATGGTCCGCGGCATACTTACGATACGCTACTCTTCTTAAGTAGCCTTAGGATGTACATTTGTTTGCACCGCATTTCATTCGTTCCTTTGATCTATCTTCGTCGATATCGGAGGGTGGTTTCTGTTACCATGGGCGCACGGGCAGAGGGAGATGCGGCTCGAATGCGATAACCATTAGGGTGTTGGTTATTCTTGAGGATTGATGCATTGTTTAGCGTGCGGACGAAGGGTATTCACATGCCGTCCAGACGAAGTTAAAGGATTCGAACGATTGTCAGAAACCCATTTTCCCAAGTTTAAGGTATTCGGAAGAACATGCAGGTATTTCTATGGACCCTCTAGAAGAATGAAAGCCTAACTCGACATAATGACCACGAGAACGCCCTTGAACCTTAGGGTTTACGGCAGTTCCGCGGTGCCATTAGTGAGGCTTGGGTTTGCCCTTCTACGGCTGGACCATCGATACTGGGTATGTACCGGATATTTTTAAACTGTACTTGAGTGTTGAGCTCTCGGGGAATTATGGGATTTTGATGGATCGATCGAAAAGTTTAATGTAGTCCGGATATCAGGTAAAGGGATCGACTACGTGGGAGACTTTAGATATGAGTATTGCCGTTGGTAGCACAGTCAGCACACCTATGAAGAGACGAGTTCGAAGCAGTCGACACGAGAGGAAAGGGGGAAAGAGGCGCACATTGACGATAGTGTTTACGATTGTGATTTGGTGATTTGAATTTCATATTTTCGTTGATTGGATTTTGGTATTTTGAGGACTTTGTTCAACGATTGGTATTTCTTATGTGCACCTTCATTACATTCTATTTGTGTTTCATATATCAGTTGTATTGATGTTTTTTTGTACATACCCAGTGCACTTGATTTGGTTTTAATACATTTTGAGATTTAGATTTGATTTCGTGCATATGGGTTACACATGATTTTGACATATGCTTCGACCTAGTTTTCATGCATTTTCGTACTGTGATTTCAATTTTGATATTCGGTGTATGTTTTCGTGCACCATGTGCACCTGATTGAGATTCTTGCGCACATTCGGTGCACCTGATACGATTTGTGCACACCAGATGCACTAAATCGTGGTTTTGTGCAGATTAGATGCACCTGATATTAGAGTCGTGCACGCCCGTTGCACTTGACAGATGTTTTTGGTGCACACCTGTTGCACTCAGTTTTGTTTTTGTATGAATTCGTGGCATCTATATTTGGTTTCGATTTCAGTGCGCACCGGATGCACATGATATTTTTATGATGTGATTGGGATTGATTTCAGTTTGATCAGTATGTTTTTATAATCATTACTATTGATTTGGTAACCAGGCGGGACGTGTATGTTAAATAAAAGATATATATATATAGCTATTTTTTTTAAAATAAACGTCCGCTACTTATGTCGTGGCACGTGCATCACACGGCGATTTTCAAAAGGGGTTCTTGCATGCTTCTTTATCCAGATGTTTGGACGATTTTACTATGATGCGCACAATATATAAGTTGTAGTTTTGATGTATATTATGTTGGTTTTCGTATTGGGTTTTGGTATTTTATTTTCGCCATAACTCCGATGATTGTGCTATGCTTGATGGAGTTGATTTTAGTTATGTATTGATGATTTCGGAGCCCCGACGATATGAGTGTTTTGGCTGAATGTTTTAGTAATTGGGGGGAGTTTTTAATTTAAATTCGGGGACCGAATTTCTTAAAGGGGGGAAGATTGTAACATTTTAAAAATGATTAAATAATTAATTAAATAAATAAAATCTTTTAAGTGAATTTTATAAATTTCGGTAAAGTAAAACGTAGTTTTCATAAAACTAAACCGTAATTATTTTTCACTATAAATTTAAAAATACCTATTTTAATTACGTAATTACTAGTAAATGGTGTTTATTTAGTCACTTATAAATTTTTATTTCAATTAAATATTTTTCCTAAATTAATTATTTTAAATATTAACATAAGTTTTATTTATACACTAAATTAGTGTAAATTACAAATTTGAATGGGTTTAATTTGCAAAATTGAACCATTGCATATTATAATCTAGTGTGTTTCATGCAAAATTTATTTTCAAATTTATCCATGGTTCTAGACCATTCTAGGTTAAATTAAGTGAAAATAAAGAATTTTTATTAATTTCATGAAAAGACATAAAGAAGTTGATGTTTTGGGTGAAGTTTCTACACTTTTCTTCACTTTTCTCACTCTCCTCTCTTTTCCTCACCTCATGGCCGGCCTCACCACCATGGGCAGCCCCAAAAAATTCCCCCCATCATTTTTGCATTAAAAACCATCAAAATTCTTCAAAAATTCAATAAAAAATCCACAAAATCCTAATTAATTCATACCCTCTATTCTTTGCTCATTTTTACATGGATTTTGGAGATGGAAAGCATTCATTTTGGAGGCTTATTTTCATGTTTGGATTGCATGTTGTGGAGGTATAAATCTTATTCTTTTGATTTATTGTTATTCAATGTTTCATTTAAGCATGTTTAGATTTAATAAATTAATTCTCTTTACAAGTTTTAAAATTGAAGTTAGGGTTTATAAAAACAAGTTATGAATTTTATTAATTAAGTAGGGTTATAATAACTAGTTTAACACTTTTAGAGATGAAAAATCATGCATGGTTAATGTATTGTAATTTGTTCATTCAAATTGTTTAAATCAAGCAATTTTTGCAAACTAGATTTTTTGTATATTACATATATTGAGGAGATAAAATTCCAATTAATGTTTGTAACACTATATTGTGGTTTTAATGAGGGTACTAACTTGTTAGTGGAATGAAGAACTTAATTTGGTTACTATTTTCTTTTGACAATTGAAAAATACTAATAAAAATGCTATTTTTGCTAACTAGTTTTTGGAAATTCTTAAATAAATGACAGTTACAATTTAATTTATGATTTCATTATATTATTATCATCATGAATTATAGTTTAATACATTAATTCATGCAAAATCAAGTTTAATTGTGGAATTGTGGAATTTTGCTTGTAAGATGTCGAAAATTGATAAAAGATGCAAACTAGAAATTCCAATTTAATACAAATTTGTGTAATAAACATATAGTGGTGGTTTCTATAATCTAGTTAGGTTATTTAATGAATATTATGACCATTATTTTCTTTTGAACATCGAGTTTTGAAGTAAAACGGTAAATTGGCGTTTTCAGGTTTTTCGAAATCGGATAATTTGATCGATTTTTAGGGTTTCGATGAATTAAATCATGTTTTGTATTATAAGTAATGAGTTTTATAACCATGAGTTGTTTGTTGATGCTTATCTCGATCAATCGGCGTTTGTACGCTGATATCGAGCGATATTTGGTCCTTTTGCATGAGCGGGACATAGGTTTTAACCTATGCGCGTTTCGTGCGTCGTTTTGACTTTTGTCCGTGATTCAGTTTACGATACTATATATGTTTGCGTATAGGTACCCCTCACGTAGACTGCGGGCGATAAAGAGGAGTATGGCGACATCATTTTCGGCAGAAAAGGACCAAGTGAGTAGATGTATATCTACGCGGGGGAAGTCGGGTGGATGGCGTTTAGCACCCCCGCAAACGTAGAATAGAGATAGTACTTATTGTCATTAGGAAGCCAGACGTGACCTTAGATTCTTGAAGAGTAGGACCCTAGTAATGACCCTAGGTTGGACTAGACTGATTTAGAAAGACCATACCAGAGGATGAATACTTTCGAAGAGATTCGTAGGTTTTTGGTAGATACACACACACGCACACACTGAGACTCGACATGGGGTATACGTGTGTGTGTGTGTGTGTGTGTGTGTGTGTGTGTATAGGACTAGGTGTAGGTATATATATATACACAATACGTATATGTGATACAAGGATGTGATATGATACACGGGGATGAAACAATATAACTGGGCTGATGCCGTGATTCTTGGCTATACAGTCGTGTTATGATGTTAGCGGATCATTAGAAAATGAGATAATGGATTTGTATACTTGAACAATAATAAAGGGTGGTGATGATATTGAAGTATATGGGACTCTAAAATAGAACCCGGACCGTAACCTGTGCCTGAAATTCTAATATGATATCATATAGGTGTGACTTGATTTCGATATCATATATGTGTGACTTAATTATGATATCATATAGGTATGACTTGATTACGATATGATCTAAGTGTGACTTAATCACAATATGATACATATGACATGATATTTCTAAGGATAAATTAACGATGTATATTTATGCAGACAATGATATATGATTGATGTATGCGATTATAGTATAGCACCTTGATCTTGACGTATGTAGATGATGATATTATACGAATGATGAGATACGTAGGTGATACTTGACCCGTACCCCGATATTGGGATGTCTTACGATGGATTTTACCGTACGAGGCATAGATATGATGATTGATCTGCACTCTTGATTCGAGGAAGCCGTACTACGTACGTGACGCTATTGAGGCTGGATCGCCGACTATTAGAGATATGGATTCAGACCTTAGGTGGACTCTTAATTCTTATTGGCTAGTTTCTTAGGTTTAGTTCCTTAGGAGGTTAGATGGACACTAGTTTAGGCTCGAGTCATATAGTTATAGTTATACTTGTATATCACAGATGAGTGGTTATTACACATCCGTCTTTACATTCATACCATAATCATAATGGTGCATGTTCATTCATATGTTTCTATAATCAGAATAAAACTTTGCCTGTTAGGACACCAGCACCATTACCGATGATGCGCATATTCCACGCACACTTATTTGCCGGCTCACACACATCATCATCGGTAATTGCTATGTCACGTACACTTTAGATCATATTATCTTTTATTGATAGAATCAGATCACAGCTAGATCGATATAATGTTGTGATTACTCTCTGGTGTTAGTATAGACATGGCATTTATTACTTAGACATTTCATGCATTCACATTTTCATGTTATCAAGCAGTATTATGGGGCATATGCCGACACTTATCATATACTTACTCATGATTTTGGGATTTTGGATTTCTATGAGATTTCTGGATTTTTGGGGAAAACCACAAGAATATATAAAAACTTCTCTCTCTCTCTCTCCTCCTCTCTTTTTAAAAACATAAGATGCGGTTTTCTCTTGATGTATGTGTCGTCCACCATGAGATTTCATATTTTCTGTTGGATTTCGAGACCCGATTCGAGGAGTGGATGAACCGTCTCGGGTACATGGTGGGCCTGGTATGGTACCCCGGGGCAAGAAGATCGAGTTGTAGACGATGAGCCTGGCAGGGAAGGACTACCTACCGGTGATGTCTGGCGCGGCGGATATCCGGAGGATACCGACTGTTGTCGTGAGATTTGATGATATGGGCCGATCCGGACTGACGGAGCCCGAGATATTGAGACTATGTGACATTGAGATTATGAGGTATTGAGACTTGGGGTTTACATGTTTTGTGTCGATGCTTGACACGGATTTCCATGGATTTCATCGTTGATATTTCAGTTTTCTATACACATTTTCCCATGATAAAAGCTAAAGATTTCTTATACCGATATATCTAGATTTCAGTATTGGTTATTTTACATTCATGGTGCATGTATACTCATTCACATGACATAGTACTATATGAGGCACTGACACGAGCACGGAGCTTTTGCACTTACACGTAGCTTATTATCCTGTCTTACTTGATGACTAGTAGTATATTAGTATATTATTATGACCTAGAACAGCTTCGTGCATTCGATTTCTTTTCGCAGATATCTTCTACTCACGAGTTGGCAACTCACCCCCGTTGTGCCAAATTTTATTACAGGTTCGATGTACAGGTTTTCCTGGCAGCTTGCTGGCACATCTTTTCATTCAGGGTGATTTGCACGGTAGGTTGGTTCACTTGTATCTGGACCGCCATTGTACTTTCATTATTTCATTTGTATCTAGAAAACTCCATCAACCAAACTTGTATTATTTGATAGTTTACTCGACCAGTTATTTACTTCGACCTTAGAGCCGCGCTTGTATTATTATGGTATCTGGTGGATTTGTTTTCTTTTAAGTTTTCAGCCCCGCCCTTTGGCGTTGTATACTATTGTACATTGATGTGGTTGATTCCGCCTTTTAGCGTAGAGCTAACTCCCGTTTGGGGATGCTTTTTATTGTTTGTATATATATTATTCTTATTTGTACCCGTTTGGGGCCAGTTTTTACAAAGGAGACTCTGCCGAAATTTTTGAGAAAATTGGATGTTGCTTTTAAACATGTTTTCTACATGTTTTCCTTTACTTCTTCTTCTTTTTTGGTTTAGATTTCTGGGTTTCGGCTTACTTAGGTTACGTTGCGCCTCTAGACGCTTCGTAATCAAAGTGCCTGTCACGTTCCGTACTTTCGGTTCGTGACACCCTCCCCTCCACCATTGCTCAATTTATAGTTAACTTCAACATGCACAACATGGAGAAGGAACTACCTGAACTCCTTAATATGTTAAGGAGGGCAGAGAGCACACTGAAATCAGTGAAAACTCCCGTTTTGAGTGTTGGGCAATCTTCTTCTTCTCGCCCAAAGGCTAAGGCCAAGGGAAAGATGAAGAAGAAGCCCACCAAGCCTAGGGGTGGAGTTAAAAAGGTTAAGGGGAAGGACAAGTCCAAAGCTGGAGAATCGGGGAAAGGGGAATGTTATTACTTCCACAAAACAGGACATTGAAAGCGCAACTGCACAGAGTACTTTGTTAGTTATATGTATGCCCTAGAGGCCATTACTGTACATTGGATGTATATTGTAGTGGATGCTGGGACATATATAGGGAGGACTTTCTTGCTCGACATGATAGTATGCTATCTGGTTGATCTTTACCTTAACGTGTATACTGATTGTCTCTCTGTTACATGTTGGTAAAGCCCTTAGGATGTGTACTTGACTACCTGGACTATGATGCGGATCATACTAGTGGGGACATGGTAGTCCATAAGTACATCCTTGAAAGTCCCTAGTCGTGGGTGTATCGAGACGGGGCATCGATATACCAGAGTAGACTAGCGTATACCTTCTCGACCCATACAGATGGGCGATGGATGATCCCATATCCATTGGTGTTTGACATCAGAGATGATATACGGGTGCTCAGTAGAGACTAGGTACACTGGACGGACTCGCCGAGAACTCCCAGATGGTATTATACCTTACGTCAGATGGCAGTTCTCAGGTGACACTGGTACAGAGTAGTCTGTTGACCCGAGATCGTCATAGAGTCTTGTGTGGTTCCTACTGTGCTTTGATTTCCACCTTACCACATCCAAGAGGGCGTGCAAAACGGTGGTTTTTGGGTACAGTCCCGAATCACATGGAGGCAATGAGCGATAGGAGGGGATTCGTCTCTCCCGATATAGGGAGTTGATGTTGCGCTGTGTTCGATTGGCTATAACCGGAAATCCCTGGCCAGGGTTGCTGAGGTTTACTGGTAAGTGTTACCAGTAGTTTCTCGAATGGTTATAGACCTCATATCGACACGACTTATCGAGCTATTGGGGTCTGACGTTTACCACCCCTAGGCAAGATATGCGACATATCAGACGATCAGACCGGACTGTACGATAGTGTTACTGGTTGGATTCACTAGAGTGTGAGCGGGCTTGCTCGTCGATCTTCTGATCGCTCAATACCCGGGTGGCCGTTACGTTTAGCAGACCGCTTGCGGCTTGTGGATGTTTGATATGATCATCATCTGCTACCGGCGTATTGACGAGTCTTTAGAGTCCTACACAGAGGTTTCCTGGCTCAAGCGAAATGAAATAGGAGCGCATATGAGATATGTGCGGGACCAAGAATAATGCGTGTATGTGATACCGTATTCTATTCTCGCGATGAATGTATCGATATGGTTGTATGCGATATAACCTAGTTATCGAATCAAGTATTGATTCGATAAGCCGATACATAGGATACTAGTCGGTTATATGCGATATGACCGGATCATTAAATCAAGTGTTGATTTAATGTATAATTATATATTTGATATATTACTTTGCATTAACTAGTTTTGGTTCACTTTAAATGGATTTTCTCACTTGGATGTACAAGTTGTATATGTGATATACTTTTTGTGCAAATGATTGTATCATGTTTGATGATACATGTTTACTTGGTTAAGTGTAAAGAATTAAACCATGGTTAAACTAATGATTAGGGTTTTGTTTTTCCATTACTTATTTATTCATTTATTTATCTATTTATTCTTTTTGGAAAATAATAAGCATAAAGAAAAATGGTGGCTTTCTTTCGATGTATATTGAAGCTTCATGAAGCTTTGACTAAGTCCACCATTCTTGTCACTTGCTTAACCCTAACCATCATATCTAACCATGGTCTATTCTCTACACTAAACTAAGGTTAGAATTATGATAATTATTCATTTTCCTTTTCATTTTAATAACTTATGATAATACTTATCATCTTCTTCTTCTTCTTCTTCAAGAGAAGAAACCTTGCCTTCATCAATGGCAAAGTGAGAAAATGAGTGAGAAATCCAATTCTAAAGTGAACCCACCTCCTATTTCTTCATCCTCTACCTCTTGCCAAGTAGTATAGGGTGTTTTCTTTACAAGTTTCATGACTTGGTGAAGTGGGAGCTTGATCTTGCGATGCCTCCACGTAGATCATCTTCGGCACGAAGCCGACGACCTTGCCCGCCCATTTCTCCGATGAAGCCGACGCTAGAGCCCGGGATTCCATTTGGACAGCGAGGAGACTTCATTGCGGAGCTATGGAGGTGGAGGACCGGATCTACAAAGGTTGTATTTCCGTTCTTTTAGTTAAGTTGTTAACTAGTTGCATTTGTCGCCTAAATATCTAGCCAACGATCTAGTCTAGGGTTTCTCGGCACCGTAAATTTTGAAATTGGCCTGGTTGATGCCTTTTGAGACCTCTTGAGAGTGCCTAGGAACCCTACAGTGGTATCAGAGCCTAGCTAGAGCCTTAGGCGAAGTCTAGACGATGTTTGAAACCCGATCGAACCCGAAAACCTAACTTTTTGATGCTCTCTGGACTTTTTCTATTAACTGGGATTTTTCCAGATTAAAAATTCCTAAAAAATTCAGCAGGAAATTGTAAGAATTACTGTGAAAACACGACACTGTTTGGAGCTTAAACAGCCGCGGAACCGCGGCAAGAGCTGGCCCGTGCGGCGGTTCCACCGCCACTTGATGACGTCAGCCCTATCAATTTGCACAGTAATTCCTATTTAACAGTGCTGAGTTCTCTGGGTATTTTTAATATTTATTCAAGAGTTGAATATTCCAGGTTGTTTTGGGGATTCGATGATTCGATCGGATTATCAGATTTTGTCTATGTGGATTCCGGATAATTTTTGAATTTGTTAAAAAGTTCGACCGGATATAAATACCCAACTTTTCCCCTGTCGGGAAATTTCCAAGTGTTGGATCTTTCCGATGTTTAATCACGTTCTAAGTAGTGCAAGTAACTCGATGGACCCTCTAGAAGACAACAAACCTTAACTCAATTATGTGACCGTCTAGAACTGCCCTTTGAACCTTCGGGTTTGGGGCAGTACGGCGTGCCACATGTGAGGCGTTGGCTTGACCCTTCTACGGCTGGACCGTTGGTACTGAGGCACGAACTGAATGTTTTTAGATTTGTTTCATGTGTTGATCTGTATCGGGAAAACTTGGGTGTTCGATTGTTCGATCGGAAAGTTTGACATTTTCTATTTATCCGGAATGGGATACAATAATTGGAATTCACAAGAAGTTATAAGATAACTGAATGAATGTTATAAACATAGCAGTTTAGTCTCACTTGATCGGTTGCCACGGAATTTTGATGTGATCAAAAGTTCGTCGCAATCACGTAGAGTACGCGGATACTCACCGGGTAAACTTAATAGACAGCTACACCCCATAGCCCCGACCAAGTGACTGAAGGAGAACCCCGTCGCCGAAAGCATCCGTTCGGGTGCTCGCGGTGGTGGTGTTCCGCCTTGGTGCACTTCGTCGACGGCGTCGGGGGTGCAGCCGTCTACTGAAATTTGCGACGAGCATTCGATCAAAATGTCGGGAATCCTGTTGAATTGCCCGACTTGGTATTGAAAAGAGTTTTCGATAATGAGACTAAAATGCGGGGTTTATAATTGTTAGGCATGCGATGTCTAAGTAATTCATTTGATTAGGCATGCGATGTCTAAAGGGGTTGCGAATTCCAACTGTTGTAGTTTTACACTTTCTTTTCTGTGACCGTAAGTGTAATATGTGATATCGCCGGTTTCGTTGCTATATGTCAACGACAATTGGGATGCGCATATTTACTTACGTTGATGACATGTGATGTTATGTGTTGCTGGATATGTTATATTGGATCGTCGTGTTTGAATAGCCGGGGTTTTTTATGTGAGATGAGTGTTTTTCATTTTCATTCATGTAAAAACTTGTATGTAATATTCTTTTATTGGGGCACTTCCAGGTTGCGGAAGTTGTCACCTTTTGTATATTATTTACTTTTCCGCACAAGGATAGACCCAAGGAGGAGGGCACAAGTAACCGGGTTCTGGAGTCCAGTAGGAGACCAACTCGAGGAGTCGAGTCCGGGTCTCCTAACTCTAGAATTGGTAGGGTTGCTTGCCGCTCTCGTAGTGGTCTAGGGGTGTGGGTTTGGCTATTCATCACGACCGTGGAATCCGTGTTTTATACTGGCTCGTATTGAAAACACGGACGTCCTAGTATATCCAATATTTCATATGATTCTTCTGCTGCGATATCTCTGATGTGATCATGTGATGTTCTGTGATAGATACAGTATATAGTATATATGATATATTATATAGACGTTACTTATGTTTTACACCCGTGCTAGCCCTGCCCCGCTCTGCCGTTAGTTACCTAACCTAACGGTGCACGAGGGGACATCGAGGCGAATGCGGATGGCATAAGTGTACGTCGTATTTATCTGTGATGTTTAGGTACTTAAATGATGGGACTTCATTAATATGATTAATGAAATAAAAGAAACCTAAGATGTTGTAGAATCGAATTTCAAAATAAAACAGGTAGCTACAGTTCTTGCTTTGCACAGCGGTATATGTGATATATCCTGCACCTTATTCGATAAGGAAAGGACCGAGATCCCTTCACCGGGAGTGACTCCTTTAGCAATAACTGGCAGATGCTACAACCCTCGGTTTGTCTTTTGACTGCTTTTAAGAGTTTTTGCTTTGCACAGTGATATATGTGATATATCCCGCACCTCATTCGACGAGGAAAGGACCGACGATCCCTTCACCGGGAGTGACTCCTTTAGCAAAACTAGAAAAGCCTCAAAAACACTCCATTTCAAAATTATTCAATTCTACAACGATATCAAGTTCATTACGCAATAGGTTTTCAGAAAAACCTGTCGTAGCCCTCCGTCATTTCAGATAAGTACTAGTTAGTATTCGTGCTACGTTTGTTGACTATGTTAAGGCGTAGTGTGCGGTAGCTAATTAGTGCTTATCTGCATAAGCATATGATGTGATTGGATTAGGATAGTCGTGCGACTTTGTTGACTATGTTAAGGGTCGTACGGGTGGGTTTAATTCAATCGGGAAATGACGGGTTGAACTTGACTAGCACTTATGATTTGTTGACTATGTTAAGGTCATATAGCTGCTAGGGGCAAAATATTATCGGGAATTTCAAGTGTTGAAATTTGCAATGAGATTGCATACCTTCTATGAGATAGTTGGATCCCGATACCCGCTACGAGTAAGAGTTACTCCTGGGAGAGTTTTACACATTACAATTAGCCGATCAAGTAGGTGTCTAGAAAGGTGTTAACGAGGTTATGCCTCTTGGAAAACGAGGTTTACATTAATTAGGTTCGTGCGAAAGCATGGGGGACCTCCCTCAAAGTATCGACACTGGCCTGGCTGAAAGATTGGCGAACTTGTAGTGTGTAATTAATCCCGGCTAGTCTTTCCTTTTAGGGTTTGAAGGAAGATTTGATAAAAAGCAGTGGGAGCCATCCTGATTAGATAAAATAATAACCAATCTTTTCTTGACAGAGCGCACGCTGAGTGTTTTCTTCTCTCTCTCCAGGTAGCGACCATATCACGCCTTAATCAAAATAATAATACGGATTATTGACCGAACCCGCTTGTTATACTGAGCTGGGGAACGTTGGTCCCGCTCCAACTTATAATTGTTATAAGACAGAGCAGGAAATTGGGGAATACCAGATTTCCCGTGCCGCCCAAACGAAGAGAGTGCATGTTGATGCATCATCTTCGGGTGTGTTCATTATAAAGAACTGTTTCTCAGTATCCTCTGCATCCTGGGTATTTGATACCGGATCAGGATCCCAGATATGTAATCTGTTACATAGGGCTACAAAAGGGTAGAAAAACTGAGAACGGGTGATAAGTTTCATGAGACAGAAAACGGGGCAAGTGTTGCATCCAAGTCTGTTGGTCACTGTCACCCTGTATTACCAATACATTGATTCTGAACGAATGTTATTAGATACCGAACCTGATATACAAAATCATATCAGTCTCTTTATATGTAAAGAAATGATAAAATTTTGTATTGCTGGATAATGTTTTGAACATTTCCTATATCAAAAGTTGATCGGTTCAGGCACGTTATCTAAAAGCATTAATGTTCTAAATCAAACTACAGTTCTTAGTATATGGAACACACACAAGTGGAAGAGTTCAGAAATGAACGAATTCTTCTTGAGGTATTGTAGACTAGGTCAGATCAATGTGACCCGACTAGCTAGAGTTTCATAAAGATGCATATTTAAATTAGTTTGAATTTACATCTTGTGAAACTTCCCAGTCATGTCACAGAGATAAGATGACCATAGCTCCGTTTACTGGAAACAGAGAAAGAGTTAATGAACTCTTAGGACTGATACATGATGATGTATATAAGGTCTCCTGTCTACACATGCCAGGACTGATTCTTTATACTTCATTATATTCTCTGATAATCTCTCAAGATTCAGTCATATGTTCCTGTTGAAACATGAGTCCGAACCTTTTGAGATATTCACAGAATATAAGCGAGAAGTAGAGAACCAATATACGGGTAAAAGTATTATGTCCTTTGATGAGATCAAGGAGGAGAATACTTGTGCATAGAATTTCTGGACTATTCTAAAGGAGAATGAGATTCTCTCTCAGCATTACTCCTCCGTATACACCTTTGCACGATGGTATGTCGGGGCGGAGCAGATACACCCTATTTGATATGGTGTGCTCTATGATGAGTACTACTGAGTTACCTTTTTTCTTAGCGGGTTATGCACTTGAGAAGTTGCATACCTATTGAATAGGGTTCCAATCAAATCAGTTGCCTACCGCTTCATATGTGATATGGAATGGGAAGAGCCCATGTCTTAAGTTAGTTAAGATTTGGGGTTGTCCGGCCTATGTCTAAAAGAAAAATCCGGACACGCTCGAAGCAAGGTCTGTTAAGTATAACTGGAAATGTTCCAGCTATACAAACTGCAGCTGATGATTTGACAGGACCAAAGGATTCAATAGTTTCCAACGAACCTCAGCCTCTCCGCCGATCTAGTAGGGTTCCTCACCCACCTGAGAGTTACTTCGGTTTCTCTTTAACAGTGGGAGCGAGGATTGCATCATGAGATGATGACCCAACTAGCTTCGAGCTGGCCATCAGGAGTAAGACTCTGTAAGAATGGCTGGATGCTTAGTGATCTGAGATGGAATCCATGTACACCAACAAAGTATGGACTTTGGTTGTTATATCTGAAGGGTTAAATCCCCATCAGGAGCAAGTATATCTTGAGAAGATTACTTGGTGTAAATGGAAAAGTTGAGATTTTCAAAGCTAGACTTGTTAAAGGTTTTCGTCATTGACTAGGCGTGGATAATGATGAAACCTTTTCAGTACCTATGCTTAAGTCCATCCAGATCCTACTTGCCACGGCTACATACCATGACTACGATATCTGGTGGTTGGGTGTCTTGACTGCTTTTCTAAATGATGATTTGGAAGAAAGCGTCTATAAGTACACAGCTAGAGGGCTTCATAGACAGTGGGAGCAGCGGAAACGTGTGCAAGATGTTTTATAGGATAAAGCAGTCATCGCGGAGTTGGAACGTCTGTTTTGATGAAGTAGTCAAAGAGTTTGACATCATCAAAATGGTAGATGAACCTTGTATAAACAAAAAGGTAGTAGGGAGTATGGTGGTGATCCTCGCAGAGTACGTGGATGACATACTTTTGATAGGGAAGGAGTTTCCTATGCTACGCTCGATCAATCTCCGCTTATCACAATGATTCTCCACATAGGATCAAAATGATATCTCCTAAATCCTGAGTTTTGGATCTATGAGATAGATCTAAATGGATGTTAGGATACTCACTAGCTGTAGTGAGATGGTATCAATCGATCCTGGGGAGAATCACTGGAAGGGTTCCAGGGTGATAAAGACGACTGAATGTCAGTCGCAGGCATTGACTTTACCCTCAGTAAAGGGACGGTATGTTGGAAGAGTTCCAAGCTAGATACCGTGACATACTAGACGAAAAATGCAGGATACATCGCTACTTAAGATGCTACCAAAGAGGCTGTTTGGGTGTATATTGGTTCATGAGATGAACTATGTTCCTCCCATTGTGTGACAATGGAGTTGTGGCTTATGCCAAGGAACGCAGGTCCCATCAGTGATCCACACATATTCTAAGGCAGTATCACTTGATCATGGAGATGGTTGATCTCTAAGGGATCAAGGTTAGGAGAGTAGACTCAGAGGACAACACGGCGGATCCACTCACGAAGGCCTATTCCTAGAGAGAGACTTTTATGGGATGGTTGAGTATGAGATACTACAACCACTGCTATCAGATGGCCCTAGTGCAAGTGGGAGATTGTTAGTTATATGTATGCCCTAGAGGCCATTACTGTACATTGGATGTATATTGTAGTGGATGCTGGGACATATATAGGGAAGACTTTCTTGCTCGACATGATAGTATTCTATCTGGTTGATCTTTACCTTAACGTGTATACTGATTGTCTCTCTGTTACATGTTGGTAAAGCCCTTAGGATGTGTACTTGACTACCTGGACTATGATGCGGATCATACTAGTGGGGACATGGTAGTCCATAAGTACATCCTTGAAAGTCCCGAGTCATGGGTGTATCGAGACGGGGCATCGATATACCAGAGTAGACTAGCGTATACCTTCTCGACCCATACAGATGGGCGATGGATGATCCCATATCCATTTGTGTTTGACATCAGAGATGATATACGGGTGCTCAGTAGAGACTGGGTACACTGGACTGACTCGCCGAGAACTCCCAGATGGTATTATACCTTACGTCAGATGGCAGTTCTCAGGTGACACTGGTACAGAGTAGTCTGTTGACCCGAGATCGTCATAGAGTCTTGTGTGGTTCCCACTGTGCTTTGATTTCCACCTTACCACGTCCAAGAGGGCGTGCAAAACGGTGGTTTTTGGGTACAGTCCCGAATCACATGGAGGCAATGAGCGATAGGAGGGGATTCGTCTCTCCCGGTATAGGGAGTTGATGTTGCGCTGTGTTCGATTGGCTATAACCGGAAATCCCTGGCCAGGGTTGCTGAGATTTACTGGTAAGTGTTACCAGTAGTTTCTCGAATGGTTATAGACCTCATATCGACACGACTTATCGAGCTATTGGGGTCTGACGTTTACCACCCCTAGGCAAGATATGCGACATATCAGACGATCAGACCGGACTGTACGGTAGTGTTACTGGTTGGATTCACTGGAGTGTGAGCGGGCTTGCTCGTCGATCTTCTGATCGCTCAATACCCGGGTGGCCGTTACGTTTAGCAGACCGCTTGCGGATTGTGGATGTTTGATATGATCATCATCTGCTACCGGCGTATTGACGAGTCTTTAGAGTCCTATACAGAGGTTTCCTGGCTCAAGCGAAACGAAATAGGAGTGCATATGAGATATGTGCGGGACCAAGAATAATGCGTGTATGTGATACCGTATTCTATTCTCGCGATGAATGTATCGATATGGTTGTATGCGATATAACCTAGTTATCGAATCAAATATTGATTCGATAAGCCGATACATAGGATACTAGTCGGTTATATGCGATATGACCGGATCGTTAAATCAAGTGTTGATTTAATGATTTAATGTATAATTATATATTTGATATATTACTTTGCATTAACTAGTTTTGGTTCACTTTAAATGGATTTTCTCACTTGGATGTACAAGTTGTATATGTGATATACTTTTTGTGCAAATGATTGTATCATGTTTGATGATACATGTTTACTTGGTTAAGTGTAAAGAATTAAACCATGGTTAAACTAATGATTAGGGTTTTGTTTTTCCATTACTTATTTATTCATTTATTTATCTATTTATTCTTTTTGGAAAATAATAAGCATAAAGAAAAATGGTGGCTTTCTTTGGATGTATATTGAAGCTTCATGAAGCTTTGGCTAAGTCCACCATTCTTGTCACTTGCTTAACCCTAACCATCATATCTAACCATGGTCTATTCTCTACACTAAACTAAGGTTAGTATTATGATAAGTATTCATTTTCCTTTTCATTTTAATAACTTATGATAATACTTATCATCTTCTTCTTCTTCTTCTTCAAGAGAAGAAACCTTGCCTTCATCAATGGCAAAGTGAGAAAATGAGTGAGAAATCCAATTCTAAAGTGAACCCACCTCCTATTTCTTCATCCTCTACCTCTTGACAAGTAGTATAGGGTGTTTTCTTCACAATTTTCATGACTTGGTGAAGTGGGAGCTTGATCTTGCGATGCCTCGACGTAGATCATCTTCGGCACGAAGCCGACGACCTTGCCCGCCCATTTCTCCGATGAAGCCGACGCTAGAGCCCGAGATTCCATTTGGACAGCGAGGAGACTTCATTGCAGAGCTATGGACGTGGAGGACCGGATCTACAAAGGTTGTATTTCCGTTCTTTTAGTTAAGTTGTTAACTAGTTGCATTTGTCGCCTAAATATCTAGCCAACGATCTAGTCTAGGGTTTCTCGGCACCATAAATTTTGAAATTGGCATGGTTGATGCCTTGTGAGACCTCTTGAGAGTGCTTAGGAACCCTATATACTTAAATCTCAAGAAGAAGCATGGGGATGCTTCCGCTTCAGGTGTGTTTGTGACAGAAAACTGTTTTTCAATAAACTCTTCTTCCTGGGTATTAGATACCGGTTCAGGTTCTTACATTTGCAATTCTATGCAGGGGCTGAAAAATAGCAAGGTTTTGAAGAAAGGTGACCATACTCTCCACGTTGGAAATGGTTCCAATGTACATACAGTCGCAGTGGGAGAGTATTATTTGGGGTTGCCGTCTGGGTGTATATTGGTTTTGAACCCATGTTATTTTTTACCTAGTATGCTTTGTAATATAATATCCGTTTCTTTGTTAGACAATGAAGGATATAATTTTGTATTGCAGAACAATGTTATGAACATTCACCTGAATAAAATGTTTGTTGGGTATGGTATGCTTAATAACAGGATATACGTCTTAAATCAACACACAGTTTTCAGCATACAACACATTAATAAAAGAAAACTTTCAGAAATAAATGAAGCTTTTCTTTGGCACTGTAGACTTGGTCATATTAACGAAACAAGACTAAACAAGTTACACAAAGATGGATATTTAAACCCTTTAGAATATAAATCTTATGTGATTTGCCAGTCTTGTATCAAGGGTAAAATGACCAAAACTCCGTTTACCGGACACGGAGAAAGAGCTACTGAGCTCCTAGGCCTCATACATAGTGATGTATATGGGCCAATGTCTACACAGGCTAGAGGCGGTTTTTTTACTTCATTACATTCACTGACGATTTCTCAAGATTCGGTCATGTATTTTTATTAAAGCACAAATCCGAATCTTTCGAGAAATTCACTGAATATAAACTCGAAGTAGAAAAACAAACCGGCTTGAGTATCAAAATTCTTCGATCAGATCGAGGTGGGGAGTACCTCAGTACAGAATTTACAAACTTCCTAAAAGAGAATGGGATTCTCTCTCAGCTCACTCCTCCTTACACACCACAGCACAACGGTGTGTCTGAACGACGGAATCAGACCCTATTAGATATGGTCCGTTCCATGATGAGTGATGCTGAGTTACCTGTCTCATTTTGGGGGCATGCATTGGAGACTGCAGTGTTTCTACTGAACAGGGTTCCAACCAAAACCATGTCTACCACGCCATATGAGATATGTCATGGGAAGAGACCATCTCTTAAGAGAATTAAGATTTGGGGTTGCCCGGCCTATGTTAAAAAGCAGAATCCGGACAAACTCGAGACACGGTCGGTCATGTGTAACTTTATGGGATATCCAAGGAATTCTTATGGATATCTATTCTACCACAAGGAGGAACAAAAGGTGTTTATTTCTCAGTATGCCACATTCTTAGAAAAAGAGTTTTTCACAGATAAAGATGATGGCAATGTGGTGGATCTAGAAGAGGTTTTAGACACACAAACTACAAATGATGACTTGGTTGAACCGGCTGTTGCAATAGAAACTGAGTAACGTCGGCCACTCCGTAGGTCTGGTAGGACTTCTCACCCACCGGGGAGGTACTACGGTTTCCTCATTGATGGTGACAGAGAAGACTGCATCATGGAAGATGATGATCCTACCAGTTTTCAGCAAGCTATCACGAGTGGAGAGTCTGTGAAGTGGCTTGATGCCATGAGATCCGAAATGGAGTCTATGTACACCAACAAAGTATGGACTTTGGATGTTGTACCCCCTGGGGTAAAACCTGTGGGGTGCAAATGGATCTTTAAAAGAAAGATTGGTGTAGATGGGCAGGTAGAGACCTATAAGGAAAGACTTGTGGCGAAGGGTTTTCGTCAAAGACCAGGTTTGGACTATGACGAGACTTTTTCGCCCGTAGCCATGCATAAATCCATTCGGATCCTACTTGCTATTGCTGCTCACTACGACTATGAAATCTGGCAGATGGACGTTAAAACGACATTTCTAAATGGGGATTTAGAAGAATGCGTTTATATGGATCAGCCGGAGGGCTTCATTGACAGTGGGAGCAGCGGGAAAGCATGTAGATTGCTTAAATCCATATATAGGTTAAAGCAGGCATCACGGAGTTGGAACATCTGTTTCGATGATGTTATCAAACAGTTTGATTTCATCAAAAATCCATATGAACCTTGTGTTTATAAGAAGGCTGTAGGGAGAGCTGTCACATTCCTCGTATTGTACATGGATGACAATCTTCTGATAGGAAATGATATTCCTATGCTACAGTCGGTCAAATCTTTCTTATCACTAAGGTTCTCCATGAAGGACCTGGGTGATGCCTGTTCAGTTGATAAAACTGCACATTTAATATGACATTTTTCCTACTATTATTATATAATCAAAGGTGTTTATTATAATATATGATACATATGAGGGTTTATCTGTAAAAATACTATTTTCATGTGTTTATATATTATAAATAACATTTTGTAGGAAAAAGTAAGCATATAATATCCATGTAACATTTGGCCCATTTAAATATGCTTACCTTATTAATACCTTTGACCTATTCTTAATGGTTAAGTTAATATCACAATAAAACAAACTCTATTAATATTGTTTGTTGAGTTATTATGCAGAATTTTCAGGGCTGAAATCAAGAAAATCAAAGTTGGCAAATCAAATCTACCAAAGATATTCAAGAAACTAATTCTGGTAAAAATGTGGAAAAGAATTTCAAAGTCTAGATACTCAAAAGATTACAAAGTGTTACAGATATGAAGCTACAAAAATTAGAGGCCACGATCTCACCAAAAGGGGGTGTATCCGCGGCCAAACCTATCCAATAGCCGCGGTTCCGTCGCGGATTTGAAGAGTTGAGATATGGGATTATGGTGGTTAGGATCCTAACAACTAGTTTCCATATTAGGAAACTAGGGTTCTGGCTCTGTGACTATAAATAAGGACCGAGAGCCTCTTGGAAAAATCATCAAGCCGAAGAGATCACGAAGTCCAAGACGGCTCACGCATCCAGGATGATCATCAACTGCTCATCTACCTCCTTCGGAAGAGTTCGAGAAGCAAACCAAGTTTTTGTAATCATTTTCTAAGGAATAAAGTGTAGATTGTTCAAGTTGATTAATAATGGTAGTTGTTTTATTTAATTCTTTTGCATTTTACATTATGTTTTCCCTCTCTGTCTTTTCATCTTCTTCTCCCAACATGCGCGAGTAATTCTCCGCTTGTTAGGGATCGTAGGATTAAGGTAGGCTAATGGACGATGAAAATAATTAAACCCTACTTAAGTCCTATAAAGTTTAGGAACTTTATCAAAAGAATCATTAACATCCTAATCGGGCGCGCTAGCAATTCTTTGCTAGTTCCGACCGCGATTAGAGATTAGATTAATGATTGTTTTGGTAAAGGCTAGATATGAACGGAGTTCCGTGTCGAGATAAGGGTTAAGAGTGGGATTCCTTTTCCCTCCAGAAACCCTAATCTACACGCATCACCGTCGTTCTAGTTCTAAATCTATTAATGGATAAAAAGGGTAACTTTTAATTAATCGTCCATAACTACTAAATCCTAACGAACCCTACAAGCCTTCTTATTATATTTACTACATCTTTAAAATAATCTAGATCTATATTTTATATTCTTGTTTAACGTAGATCTAGAAACCATTCTATAAAATTCTTTATCCCTCATCTCTTTCTCAACACATCTAAAGTAAAAGTAAAAGGTTCCACGTTTCCCAGAGGACGACCCGTACTCATCTCGGTCTAGCTACACGCGACACCGTTCTGATTGCGGTTACACTACAAACACACTCTTTCGTAACAATCAAATGGCGTCGTTGCCGGGGAATCGTGCGTAATTTTTTATTTTTACTATTTGTGTTGAATTCTTAGACGAGCCATATCATTATTAAAACAAAACTGCAAATTGTATATTTAGCGATTATCGTGTGAATTTTTGCGAGGAAATCTGGAGTCACGGACTTGAGGAAACAGGAGATCTAGGGTTCACACTTCTCTGGTAAGATTCTAACTCCCTTCTCTCTCCTCTAAAATCCAATAAAATCTATTTTCTGCAGGATTCTTTGCAAAATATCGCCGCTCAAAAATCTTTTTGCAAAGTTTTGTTTTTCGGTTTGTTTTTGCATATTTTAATACGGATCTTTAAGGGGCAAGGACCAAATCAAGATTAGGTGGGGATTTCATCACCCTTCCTAAGCCCCACAAATCACAAACCAAGCATATAGATCAACCCTTCATTAATTTAAAAAATATCTAGACCGGACTCTGAGGACTGTCGCGCTCAATAAGGACAGAGGAAGGTCGTGGGTAATCTATCGTTTATCCGCATTATTTTTGTAGTGCCTAGGCAAGTGTGTCGAAGGTTAGTGGTTTTTAATTAGGCCTACGACGTGGTTCCTTCCCACTTACCTGGCACTTACCTGGCTACAAGGGTAGTACGGAGGCGGTAGAGGATTTATCCTGCGGCTTGTCCTTTGGAAGTCTAGGAGCGGTCTAGAGACTGGACCTAGGTAACCATAGTTCTAGGGTTGTGCATTTTTTGTGATTTGTCTAAATCCGTCCTTTTTTAAAACAAACCAATTACTTTCTATCCTTTTTACCCCTTCCCCCTTCTTCTCTTCTTATAATGGGTGACCTAAACAGAAGAACACTTGCCGAGCTTTGCTGTCCACAACCAGATATCTCTTGTTTTCGAAATCCCTTCGGTATACCGTCCAGCTCTTCCATGTCCTTAAAAGATCATATAGAACAAGCAGGAAGAAACAGTTGTCCACCTCAGTCTAGGTCTTATCAACCGTATCCTAATCCTACACCTGTTTCAGTTCATACCCAGAGTGAGGAAGCCCCTAGACGAATGTCCATTGCTAAGCATATAGCTAGGTCTAGAGGCCAAAATTTCAACCCGGACCAATATCAACCATCACCACCACTATCCGGAGAAGAGTTTGATATGCGGTTTGTATATAGCCAACCAACCAACCCATATCAATATTCTTCTTATCATAATATTGATCCTACTCCTACCCAAGTTCAGCAACCATTCTGTTCCTATCAATCCAATCCGACTTTTCCACCTACTCTAGACAGTTCTTCTAATCAGTCATTTGGGAGTTTTAATTATCTACAGGAATTTCAATCTTATACTGAAACCCCTTATCAACCCAAGACTAGTCTGGAGCAGACATTAGAAAAATATATGGAACTGACGAATCAAATTATGAAGGATTTGCGTAGTAAGACAGAACTGTACACCCTTCCTAATCAAACCTCCCCTTTCCAAACTGAAATCCACAACTCCAATTTCATTGATTCATCAAGTACACCAAATAGAATGACTGATAAGTTGTGTGACTTTGTAGTGTTTGATTTACCCAACTGTGAAGGGTCCCTTTCAAGTGAAACCATACCCAACCCTTATGATCTCTACACCTCCACTCTTGAACCAAAACTGATTGAAAACCATACTTTTGATGAGGAGTTTGAGAATTTTAACCTTCACTTGAATGAGGTAATTGACATTGGGGATATATTGATTGATGAACCCGAAATTTTGGATGATTTTGTCCCACCAATTCATCAAATCCTTTCACTTCCTTGTGGTCATCATCTTGAGCCTTTAATTCTTCCCGAACCCCAAATATGTCTTGAAGTTGATGATAAAGGTATACCCGAAGATCAGATCGAAATACAGCCTCCATCTTCCACATCTGGTTCAGCAACACTCGACACACCAATTTGTTTACCCTTTTCACCTTCTACTTTCTCCGGTTCTTCTTCTGTTCCTATAGTTTCAGTGTGTTTTGATAACAATCCGTTAATTCAAGTTTAGTAATACAAGAAATTCAACTTGATTTGGATATTTTTGAAAAAGAGGTAGATGAGTTTTTCGAGTCCTCTACCTCAGTGATTTTTTATGAATCAAGTAGAATAAATTCTGGCATAAAACTCTTTGACAGCAAAATGTTCAATCACACCATTGATAAAAGTTTTGAAGAACTTTTTGCTGACGAACTTGAATTTTTAAACAATACGGATTTTGTGATTGATCAATCTCCACCTATAGAGGTTGAACCGTCACCATTCCTTCTTCCTAATCATTCACATTCCTCCCCATTATTTCTTTTCTCTAAATTCAAACCCTTTCCTGACCACCTCTTATCCCTTCCCCACTTTTTCTTGACTCGATACAACACATTCTTCCACCAACCTATACGGTATACTGATAAAATCTTTGAATGGTTGGGTTGACTTTTGGTCTTTGTAAAGTCTTACTTTGACCAAATGACTCACCCCCTCTTAAAATGCTTCGTATTGTCTAACTCATGTTTGAGGGGGGATATATTTTTGGCTCTTGATCATAACTTTTGTCCTCAAATTTGTGAGCCAAAAATAAGTTTGGTGGAGGATTTTCACTTTCATATATTCTTGCCCCCATTAATAATTTCCTCCCAAGTCTACAGGTTTTTGAGCTTAACAGATGACATCAGTGAGGACACTGCTGTAAACAGGTTTGGGGGAGGTTTGTGCTATTTACATATCAATTTGCATCATATTTTGCATAAGCACAACATTTTCAAAAATTTAAAAAAAAATTCTTTTATAACAAAAGAGTAGAAAGTGAAAAATTACATCCAAAAGATAGGAATAGTTTAAGAAAACTAAGAAAATTAGAAGTTTTCTTAAACGAACTGGTAATAAGTAGTTATGAGCTGTTGTCCCAAGGGTTAGTAAGATAAAGGAAGTCACTTATCTGAGGATAAAAATAAGTCTGAAAAATAATTTCTATTCTGGAAGCCAAACATTTGAATGTTGATACCCTACTATATGCACTTACACACGTCTTGAAACACGGGATAGTAGAGGATACCTTGAAATGCTCTTGTCTAAAAGCCAAAGTATGAAGGAAATGAAAAAAATGAAGAAAATATAAAAATGGTGAAAAGAAAAAATGAACACTGGTTTTGTTATCGCCAAGGCAGCAATAAAAAAATATAGCGAGGGTGCCTCTTCACCTAGTGCCCTAAGGCCAACTGGTCTGGGAGTCACTGCTAAGCCTTAGGTGGTGCAAGACGAGGAAAATATTATCACCGGATCAGCAAGCACATGAGTAATCGGTCGGTTAGTACCTCAAGAAGTATTAACGGTCGCATGAAAAGGTGTGAGCAAACCTAAGTATTCATCAAATTAAAAAGTACTAAGGTAGATGGACAAGAGTATGATAGCTTGAATTGAATTTTCCAAGTGTAGGGATGTTCTTAACACACACATGGGGTTATATGATCAATGTTTGGATGAAAGGTAGGAACGAAAAATAAAGACGATGTTTTATTGAGGGATGATGTGATTTCTAACATTTTTTCATGATTATTAAGATAGGGCTCATGACAACCGAAAAGCTAGTATAGTTGGAAACTCTTATTTTCAAAGTCTTTCTTTTATGGTTCTTATCTTTATATGTAAATTTCACCATCTCTCTTTTGTTATTGGATTTTGTGGGTGTAATCCGCTGAAAACCCTCAGGAGACAACACTCCTCCTACTAGGGACACCTAGAGGTTTAATGGCTTGTTGCACGTGCTCAGTGCAATCGTGTTTGCCTACGAAAGTGTGCTTAGTTTTCTCCTTTCTTTTTCTCCTTCTCTTGAATAAACTAGTTTGGTCGGGACGATCAAAGATAAGTTTGGGGGTATTTGTTCAGTTGATAAAACTGCACATTTAATATGACATTTTTCCTACTATTATTATATAATCAAAGGTGTTTATTATAATATATGATACATATGAGGGTTTATCTGTAAAAATACTATTTTCATGTGTTTATATATTATAAATAACATTTTGTAGGAAAAAGTAAGCATATAATATCCATGTAACATTTGGCCCATTTAAATATGCTTACCTTATTAATACCTTTGACCAATTCTTAATGGTTAAGTTAATATCTCAATAAAACAAACTCTATTAATATTGTTTGTTGAGTTATTATGCAGAATTTTCAGGGCTGAAATCAAGAAAATCAAAGTTGGCAAATCAAATCACCCAAAGATATTCAAGAAACTAATTCTGGTAGAAATGTGGAAAAGATTTTTAAAGTCTAGATACTCAAAAGATTACAAAGTGTTACAGATATGAAGCTACAAAAATTAGAGGTCACGATCTCAGCAAAAGGGGGTGGATCCGCGGCCAAACCTATCTAATAGTCGCGGTTCCGTCGCGGATTTGAAGAGTTGAGATATGGGATTATGGTGGTTAAGATCCTAACAACTAGTTTCCATATTAGGAAACTAGGGTTCTGGCTCTGTGACTATAAATAAGGACCGAGAGCCTCTTGGAAAAATCATCAAGCCGAAGAGATCACGAAGTCCAAGACGGCTCACGCATCCAGGATGATCATCAACTGCTCATCTACCTCCTTCGGAAGAGTTCGAGAAGCAAACCAAGTTTTTGTAATCATTTTCTAAGGAATAAAGTGTAGATCGTTCAAGTTGATTAATAATGGTAGTTGTTTTATTTAATTCTTTTGCATTTTACATTATGTTTTCCCTCTCTGTCTTTTCATCTTCTTCTCCCAACATGCGCGAGTAATTCTCCGCTTGTTAGGGTTCGTAGGATTAGGGTAGGCTAATGGACGATGAAAATAATTAAACCCTACTTAAGTCCTATAAAGTTTAGGAACTTTATCAAAAGAATCATTAACATCCTAATCGGGCGCGCTAGCAATTCTTTGCTAGTTCCGACCGCGATTAGAGATTAGATTAATGATTGTTTTGGTAAAGGCTAGATATGAACGGAGTTCCGTGTCGAGATAAGGGTTAAGAGTGGGATTCCTTTTCCCTCCAGAAACCCTAATCTACAAGCATCACCGTCGTTCTAGTTCTAAATCTATTAATGGATAAAAAGGGTAACTTTTAATTAATCGTCCATAACTACTAAATCCTAACGAACCCTACAAGCCTTCTTATTATATTTACTACATCTTTAAAATAATCTAGATCTATATTTTACATTCTTGTTTAACCTAGATCTAGAAACCATTCTATAAAATTCTTTATCCCTCATCTCTTTCTCAACACATCTAAAGTAAAAGTAAAAGGTTCCACGTTTTCCAGAGGACGACCCGTACTCATCTCGGTCTAGCTACACGCGACACCGTTCTGATTGCGGTTACACTACAAACACACTCTTTCGTAACAATCAATGCCACTTACATTCTGGGCATTAGGATCTATAGGGATAGATCCAAGAGGTTATTGGGATTGTCCCAAACCAGGTACATCAACACCATCCTAAAAAGGTTTAGTATGGAAGACTCCAAATTGGGTTCCTTACCCGCTTGCCATGGGGTCACTCTCTCCAAGGACTCTTGCCCAAAGACCGATGAAGAGAGAGCTCGCATGAGCATTATACCCTATGCTTCGGCAGTAGGATCTATAATGTATGCGATGTTATGTACACGCCCAGATGTAGCTTATACAGTTAGTGTTGTAAGCAGGTATCAATCCAACCCAGGAGAGAATCACTGGATAGCTGTGAAGAACATTCTTAAGTACTTGCGAAGGACTAAAGAATTGTTCTTGATGTATGGTAATGGAGATCTCCAAATGGAGGCCTTTACCGATTCGAGCTTCCAGAGAGATAAGGACGACAACAAATCTATCTCCGGGTTTGTATTTACCCTCAATGGAGGGGCGGTAAGTTGGAAGAATTCCAAACAGGATACCGTTGCAGACTCTACGATGGAGGCTGAGTACATTGCTGCGAATGATGCCGCCAAGGAAGCCGTCTGGATGAGGAAGTTCGTCTTGGAGCTAGGAGTAGTTCCAACCATTATTGATCCAATACCATTGTAATGTGATAATAATGGGGCTATGGCGTTAGCCAAGGAGCCCAGGTCCCATCAGCGATCCAGACACATCCTGAGGCGCTTTCATTTGATATGGGAGATTGTAGATCGCCGCGAGATCGAGATTAGGAGACTAGACACAAAGAATAACGCTGCGGATCCACTCACCAAGGCCCTCCCTCAGCCGCAGCATGAGCGACTTTTTGAGATGTTGGGTATGAGATACGCCAATAACTGGCCTTAGTGCAAGTGAGAGATTGTTGGATATATGTATGCCCTAGAGGCCATTATATGATAATGGATGTATTTATACATGTATATATATATATATATATTCAGTGTACATTCTTGCTCGACATGATAGTATGCTATCTGGTTCTTCTTTATCTGACATGTTGATTTGATCATGCTTTTATTCATTCACACATGTTGATAAATCCCTGAGGATATAGGCTTGACTACTGTGATTATGATGGAGATCATACTAGTGGGACATCTGTAGTTTATAAGCATATCCTGAAATGTCCTAGTCGTAGGTATATCGAGACGGGGCATTGATATACCAGAGTAGACTTGCGTATATGATACTAGACCCATATGATGGGAGATGGATGTTCCCACATTCATCGATATTTGACATCGAGATCGTATACAGGTGTTCAGTGGTGACTGGGTACACTGGACGGACTCACCGAGAACTCCTATATGGAATTATATCTATCGTCGGATAGCAGTTCTCAGGTGAAACTGGTGCAGGTTAGTCTGTAGACCCGAGATCGTCATAGAGTCTTATGTGTTCTCCCACTGTACTTTGATTACCACCCTACCACGGCTCTACTGAGTCCTGCAAACAGGTGGCCGTTGGGTACAGTCCCGAGACACACGAAGGCGATGAGCGATAGGAGGGGTTTCGTCTCTCCCGGTATTGGGAGTTGATGCGGTGCTGTGCTCGACTGGCTATATCAGTAAGTCCCGGCTAGGGCTGTTGAGATTTACTGATAAGTGTTTTCAGTAGTTTCTCGATCTATTATAGACCATTCATCGGCACGACTTATTGAGTTTTTGGGGTCTACGTTACCATTCTTAGACTTGATATGCAGCATATCTGACGAAGAGACCGGACTGTACGGTAGTGTTGCCGGTTGGCTCGACGGGAGTTGTAACAGGTTCGCTTGTTTTATTCTGATCGCTCAATACCCGGGTGGCCGTTACGTTTAGCTGACCGCTTGCGGCTTGGGGTGCTTGATATGATCATCACCCACTGCCGGCGTATTGACGAGTCTTAGAGTCCCACAATGGAGTTACCTAGTCCAGGCGAAACGTTGTGGTGCGCATATGCGATATGCGCATGGACCCGGTTAAAATGCGCGTATGAGATACCGCATATTAATCGGGCAGTTTGCTTTTGGTCGGGTCGTATGTGATATGACCGGTTTGCTAAATCAAGTGTTGATTTATCATTGACCATTAGTTTCTCACTTGAAATCCTTTCTTGTCTTTTTGTTGTATGCATGCATGTATGCATTCATTCTTATTCATGCACATATGGATGTGCATGCACACATACATGCATACATCATTCTATCATGGTTGTTGATATAGTGGATGGTGGCAATATAAGACTCACACCCTTTATAAAATATATGGATAATATTTTTGGAAAAGAAAAATGAAAATGGAAATTGTTTCATGGTTTAATATTTTATTCTTTCATTAACCCTTTTGTTTAACCATGATTTAATTTCTATGGTCATTTTTATTCCAAACTAAAATATCTAGATATTTTATAACTTTGGTTAAGAATGAGAGATAGAAAATATATATATTCTCTATTCTCATTTTTATTTTATAACCTTATCATTATCTTGAGTTTTAGAAAACCATCATCTTCTTCCTCATTTCTCTCTTGCTCTCTAGTTTTCTCAATTGAGCAAAAGAGTTACCAAGTTAGGATTTTGAAGTGAGAAAACCAACCACAACACGATTCTACACTAGTCTTGCCCATTAGTGTAGAGTGTTAGCTTCCATTTCTTCTCTTGATCTTGTGAAGCTTCAAGCTTAGACAAAGAGGACTCCGGGTGGATCGTCTTGGACCTAGAGGATCTCAAACGGACCTTTTTCCAACCCTCAAGTAGCCAAGGAGTCTAGCGTAGGGAGCTACAAAGGTTGTACTCTCAAAACCCTAGCTTTTACCACTTGTGTTTGTGTTAAAGTTTTGTTGCCCTAAATTTTCTAGCAAGATCCTTTAGAATGTTTCTTTAGCACCATAAAAATTAAAATATGGCATGTGTGTTGCATCCAAACCCTAGTAGTGATGCTGTAGGAAACCCTTCATGGTATCAGAGCCAAGCTAGAACCTTAGGCGACGTTTAGGCGAAGTTAAAACTCCGATCGAACAAAAAAATACGCATTTTAACCCTTCATGGTGGACCCGGTATGGTACCCCGGGGCGAGAACGGATCGCTGTGCAGTAGACGGTGTGTAGGGTTCCTAGGCACACCCATGAGGTTTCACAACAGATCAAACATGCCAATTTCAAATTTTTTTCTATGTGCCGAGAAACCCTAAACAAGATCGTTACTAGAGGTAAGGCGATGCAATATAAGTTAACAACTTTAACTAAGAGTCAATGAAAAATACAGCCTTTGCAGATCCGGTCCTCCACCTCCATAGCTCCGTGATTATGTTCCTCCGCTGTGATCATCGGATCCCGGACTCTGGCGATGGTTTCGTCGGAGAAATGATCGGGCAAGGTCGTCGACTTCGATGCCGAAGATGATCTACGTCGAGGCAACACAAGATCAAGCTCCAACTTCACCAAGTGAAGAAACTTGTGAAGAAAACACCCTATACTACATGGCAAGTGGTAGAGGATGAAGAAATAGGAAGTGGGTTCACTTTAGAATTGGATTTCTCACTCTTTTTCTCAAATCACCATTGAAGCAAGCAAGCTTCTTTCTTCTTGAAGAAGAAGAAGAAGAAGAAAAAGAATATGTTAAGAATTATGGAAAAGGAAAATAAAGTGATTCTTATCATTTTAGCAACCATGGTTTAGTGTAGAGAATAAACTAGGGTTAGGTGAATGGTTAGGTTAGGCAAAAGAAACAAAAATGGTTGAACTTTTTAAAAGCTTCATGAAGCTTCAAAGTAAATCCAAAAGTAGTAACCATTTCTTTTCTTGCTAAAAGAATAAATAAATGAATAAGTAAATAAATTAAACCCTAACCATTAACCTAATCATAGTTAAAAGCATACACACACCCAAGTTTGCATGTATCATCAAACATGATACAAATTAGTGCACAAAACTATATCATATATACAATGTGCACATCAAGTGAGAAAATCCATCTTTAAGTGAACAAATACTAGTTAATGCAAAGTAATATATCAAATATATAATTATGCATTAAATCATTAAATCAACACTTGATTTAATGATCTGGTCATACTGCAAATAACCGACTAATATCAAGTGTATCAATGTATCGAATCAACATTTGATTCGGTAACCCGGCTATATCACATATAACCTTCCCATGATACATATCGTGAGAATAGAATACAGTATCACATACTGGTATTATTCTCGGTCCCTCACATATCTCATATGCGCTCCTATTTCGTTTCGCTTGAGCCAGGAAACCTCTGTGTAGGACTCTAAAGACTCGTCAATACGCCGGCAGCAGGTGATGATCATATCAAACACCCACAAGCCGCAAGCGGTCTGCTAAACGTAACGGCCACCCGGGTATTGAGCGATCAGAAGATCCACGAGCAAGCCCGCTCACACTCCTGTGAATCCAACCAGTAACACTTACCGTACAGTCCGATCTGTTCGTCTGATATGTCGCATATCTCGCCTAGGGGTGGTAAAGGTCAGACCCCAATAGCTCGATAAGTCATGCCGACGTGAGGTCCATAACAATCGTGAAACTACTGATAACTCTTACCAGTATATCACTGCAACCCTGGCCAGGGATTTCCAGTTATGGCCAGTCGAGCATAGCACAACATCAACCCCCAATACCGGGAAAGACGAATCCCCTCCTATCGCTCATTGCCTCCATGTGAATCGGGACAGTACCCAAAAACCACCTGTTTGCACGACTCAGTAGAGCCATGGTAGGGTGGAAATCAAAGCACAGTGGGAGACACACAAGACTCTATGACGATCTCGGGTCAACAGATTAAGCTGTACCAGTGTCACCAAAGAACTGCCATCTGACGTGAGGTATAATACCATCTGGAAGTTCTCGGCGAGTCCGTTCAGTGTACCCAGTCTTCACTGAGCACCCGCATACCATCTCTGATGTCAAACACCAATGGATATGGGATCATCCATCGCCCATCACATGGGTCGAGAAGATATACGCTAGTCTACTCTGGAATATCGATGCCCCGTCTCGATATTCCTACGACTAGGAACATTGAAGGATGTACTCATTGACTCCCCAGGCCCCACTAGTATGATCTACATCATAGTCCTGGAAGTCGAGTACACTTCCTAAGGGTTTTATCAACATGTAACAGAGAGACAGAAAGTATACATGTTAAGATAAAGAGCAACCAGATAGCGTACTATCATGTCGAGCAAGAAAGTCCTACCTATATATGTCCCAGCATCCACTACAATATACATCCAATGTACAGTAATGGCCTCTAGGGCATACATATAACTAACAATCTCCCACTTGCACTAGGGCCATCTGTAGCAGTGGTTGCAGTATCACATCCTCAACCATCCCATATAAGTCTCTCTCTAGGAAAAAGCCTTTGTGAGTGGATCCGCCGTGTTGTCCTCTGAGTCTACTCTCCTAACCTCGATCACCCTGGAGATCATCTATCTCCATGGTCAGGTGATGCTGCCTCAGAATATGTCTGGGTCACTGATGGGACCAGGGTTCCAGGGCCAAAGCCACACTTCCATTGTCATACAATGGTAGGATCCTAGTTCATCTTATGAACCAATATACACCCAAACTGCCTCTTTGGTAGTATCTTTAATAGCGATGTTACCAGCCTTTATCGTCTAGTTTGCCATGGTATCTAGCTTGGAACTCTTCCAACATACCTTCCCTCCACTGAGGGTAAAGACAATGCCTGCGACTGACATTCAGTCGTTCTTATCACTCTAGAACCTTTCCAGTGATTCTCCCCAGGATCGATTGATACTATCTCACTACATCTAGTGAGAATCCTAGCATCCAATTACATCTATCTCATAGATGAAAACTCAGGATTTAGGAGGTATCACTTTGATCCTATTGGAGAATCCTTGTGATGAGCGGAGATTGACCGAGCGTAGTATAGGAAACTCTTTTCCTAACAAGAGTATGTTGTCCACGTACTCTACGAGGATCACCACCTTACTCTCTACTACCTTTTTGTATATACAAGGTTCGTCTACCATTTTGATAAAGTCAAACTCTTTGACTACCACATCAAAACAGATGTTCCAACTCTGCGATGCCTGCTTTATCCTGTAAAGCAACTTGCACATGTTTCCGCTGCTCCCACTATTTACGAAGCCCTCTGGCTGTGTACTTATAGACGCTCTCTTCTAAAACACCCTTTTAGAAAAGCAGTCATGACACCCAACCACCAGATATCGTAGTCATGGTATGTAGCCGTGGGAAGTAGGATCCGGATGGACTTATGCATAGCTACTGGAAAAGGTTTCATCATTATCCACGCCTGGTCGATGACGAAAACCTTCAACAAGTCTAGCTTTGAAAGTCTCAACTTTTCCATCTACACCAAGTAATATTCTCAAGATATACTTGCTCCTGATGGGGATTTAACCCTTCAGATATAGCATCCAAAGTCCATACTTTGTTGGTGTATAATGGATTCCATCTCAGATCGCTAAGCATCCAGCCATTCTTATAGAGTCCCTACTCTCGATGGCCTGCTCGAAACTAGTTGGGTCATCATCTCATGATGCAATCCTCGCTCCCACTGTCATCGAGAAACCGAAGTATCTCTCAGGCAGGTGAGGAACCTTACCAGATCGGCGGAGAGGCTGAGGTTCGTCGGGGACAATTGAATCCTTTGGTTCTGTCAAATCATCAGCTGCAGTTTTGTATAGCTGGAACCTTTCCAGTTTTACAGAACTGACCTTGCCTCGATCTTGTCCGGATTTTTCTTTTGACATAGGCCGGACAATCCCAAATCTAAACTTGCTTAAGATTTGGGTTCTTCCCATACCATATCTTATATGGAGTGGTAGGCACTGATTTGAATCGAACCCTATTCAATAGGTATGCAACTTCATAAGTGCATAACTCCCTAAAAGAAATAGGTAACTCAGTAATACTCATCATAGAGCACACCATATCACATAGGGTGCTATTGCTCCGCCCTGATACATCGTTGTGCTGTGGTATAATCAGAGGAGTAATACCGAGAGAGAATCTCATTCTCCTTTAGAATAATCCAGGAATTCTATGCACAAGTATTCTCCTCCCTGATCTTATCATAGGACATAATACTTATACCCGGTTTTTGGTTCTCTGCTTCTAACTTATATTCTGTGAATATCTCAAAAGCTTCAGACTTATGTTTCAACAGGAACATATGGCTGAATCTTGAGAGATTATCAGAGAATGTAATGAAGTACAAAGAACCGGTCCTGGCATGTGTAGACAGGGGACCTTACATACATCATCATGTATCAGTCCCAAGAGTTTACTAACTCTTTCTCTGTTTCCAATAATCAGAGCTATGGTCATCTAATCTTTGTGACATGACTGGCAAGTTTCACAAGATGTAAATTCAAACTGATTTAAATATGCATCTAAATGTAACTTCAGCTAGTCGGGTCGCATTGATATGACCTAGTCTACAATGCCTCAAGAAGGATTCGTTCATTTCTGAACTCTTCCTCTTGTGTGTGTTCTGTATACTAGGAACTGTAGTTTGATTTAGAACATCAATGCTTTTAGATAACGTGCCTGAACCGATCAACTTTTGAAATAGGAGATGTTCAAAACATTATCCAACAATACAAAATTATATCCTTTCTTTACTAATAAAGAGACTGATATGATTTTGTATATCAGGTTCGGTATCTAATAGCATTTGTTCAGAATCAATGTATTGGTAATACGGGATGACAGTGACCAACAGACTTGGCTGCAACACTTGCCCCGTTTTCTGTCTCATGAAACTTATCACCCGTTCTTAGTTCTCTACCTTTCTGTAGCCCTATGTAACTGATTACATATCTGGGATCCTGATCCGGCATCAAATACTCAGGACGTAGAGAATACTGAGAAACAGTTCTTTGTAATGAACACGCCCGAAGGAGATGCATCATATGCACTTTCTTCGTGGGCGGCACAAGAATTTCGGTGTTCCCCTATTTCCTGCTCTGTCTTATAACAATTATAAGTTGGAGCGGGACCAACGTTCCCCAGCTCAGTATAACAAGCGGGTTCAGTCAATACATCCATATTATTATCTTGATTAAGGCGTGATATGGTCTCTACCTGGAGAGAGAGAGAAGAAAACACTCTGCGTGCGCTCTTGCAAGATTAGATTGGTTATTTAGTTTATCTAATCAGGATGGCTCCCACTGTTTTTATCAAATCTTCCTTCAAACCCTAAAAGGAAAGAGTAGCCGCGATTAATTACACTCTACAAGTTCGCCAATCTTTCAGCCAGGCCAGTGTCGGTACTTTGAGGGAGGTTCCCCGTGCTCTCGCACGGACCTAATTAAAGTAAACCTCGTTTTCCCAGAGGCGTAACCCCGTTGACACCTCTCTAGACACCTACTTGATCGGCTAATTGCAAAGTGCAAAACTCTCCCAGGAGTAACAATTACTCGCAGTGGGTATCGGGATCCAACTATCATATAGAAGGTATGCAATCTCATTGCAAATTTCAACACTAGAAACACCCGATAAAGGTTTTTACCCCTAGCACCTATGACCTTAACTATGGTCAACAAATCATAAGTACTAGTCCAGTTCTACCCGTCATTTCATGATTAATTAGACCCACCCACATGACCCTTAACTAAGGTCAACAAAGTCACGCGACTGTCCTAACTAATCGCATCATATGCGGTGTAGGAAGACATCACTTAGCTACCGTACACTGTGCCTTGACTATAGTCAACAAACACAGCACGAATACTAAGTACTCTACTTCCTAAAATGACGGAGGGTTGCGAATGGTTTTTAAGAAAACCTTTAACGCTTTGAACTTGATCTCGTTGCGGAATCAAATGGTTTTTAAATGGAGTGTTTTTGAAGCTTTTCTAGTTTTGCTACCCGGTGAAGGGATCGTCGGTCCTTTCCTCGTCGAATGAGGTGCGGGATATATCCTATATATCACTGTGCAAAGCAGAAACTATAGAAGAAATCAAAAGACAAACCGAGTGTGTAGCATCTGCCAGTCATTGCTAAAGGAGTCACTCCCGGTGAAGGGATCTCGGTCCTTTCCTCATAGAATAAGGTGCAGGATGTTCTACAAGGAACACCGCGATGCAAAGCAAGAACTGTAGCTACCTGTTTTATTTTGAAATTCGATTCCACAACATATTTTAGGTTTATTTTCTTTCATTAATCTCATTAATCAATGTCCCATCATTTAAGTCCACCTAAACATCACAGATAAATATAACGTACGCTTATGCCATCCGCATTCGCCTCGATGTCCCGTCTGCACCGTTAGGTTAGGTAACTAACGCCAGAGCGAGGCAGGGCTAGAGCGGGTGTAAAACATAAGCAACGTCTATATAATATATCATATATACTATATACTATGTCTATCTGACCAAATCACATGATCACATCACAGATAACGCAGCAGAAAATATCATATGAAATATTGGATATACTAGGACGTCCGTGTTTTTAATACGAGCCAGTATAAAACACGGATTCCATGGTCGCGATGAATAGCCAAACCCACACCCCTAGACCTCTACGAGAGCGGCAAGCAACCCTACCAATTCTAGGGTTAGGAAACCCGGACTCGACTCCTTGAGATGGTCTCCCACTGGACCCTAGAACCTGGTTACTTGTGCTCCCCTCCTTGGGTCTATCCTAATGCGGAAAAGTAAATAATATAAAAATGGTGACATCATCCGCAACCTGGAAGTGCCCCAATAAAAGAATATTACATACAAGTTTTTACATGAATGAAAATGAAAAACACTCATCTCACATAAAAACCCCCCGGCTATTCAAACACGATGATCCAATATAACATATCCAGCAACACATAACATCACATGTCATCAACGTAAGTAAATATGCCCATCCCAATTGTCGTTGACATATAGCAACGAAACCGGCGATATAAAATATTACACTTACGGTCACAGAAAAGAAAGTGCAAAACTACAACAGTTGGAATCCGCAATCTCTTTAGACATCGTATGCCTAATCAAATGAAATGCTTAGACATCGCATGCCTAACAATTATAAACCCCACATTTTAGTCTTTTTATCGAAAACTCTTTTCAATATCAAGTCGGGCAATTCAACAAGATTCCCGACATCCTGATCGAATGCTCGTCGCAAACTTTAGTCGGCGGCCGCACCCCCGACGCCGTCGACGAAGTGCACCAAGGCGGAACACCGCTTCCGCGAGCACCCGAACGGATGATTTCGGCGACGGGGTTCTCCTACAGTCACTTGGTCGGGGCTATGGGGTGAGGCTGTCTATTAAGTTTACCCGGCGAGTATCCGCGTACGCTACGTGATTGCGACGGACTTTTGATCACATCAAAATTCTGTGGCAACCGATCAAGTGAGACTAAAGTGCTATGTTTATAACATTCAAATCAGTTATCTTATAACTCCTTGTGGATTCCAAATATTGTATCATATTCCAGATACAATAGAAAATGTTAAACTTTCCGATCGAACAATCGAACACCCAAGTTTTCCCGAAATATCTCAACACATGATATAAGTTTAAAAACATTCACTTCATGCCTCAGTACCAACGGTCCAGCCGTAGAAGGGTCAAGCCAACGCCTTACATGTGGCACGCCGTACTGCGCCAAAGCCTAAGGTTCAGAGGGCAGTTCAAGACGGTCACATAATCGAGTTAAGGTTTATTGTCTTCTAGAGGGACCATCGCGTTACTTGCACTACTTAGAACGTCATTAAACTACGGAAAAATCCAACATTTGGAAATTTCCCAACAGGGGAAAAAGCGGGTAATTATATCTGGTCGAACTTTTTAACATATTCTAAAATTACCCGGAAAAACATATAGACAAAGTTTGATAATCCGATCGAATCTACGAACTCCCAATACAACCCAGAAAACTCAACTCTTGAGTAAACATTAAAATATCCCAGAAAATACAGCACTAAAATATAGGAATTACTGTGCAAAAACTATGACAATATGCCCCTTTATAGCCGCGGAACCGCCGCAAATTCCATGCTCGTGCCGCTGTTCCGCGGCCATTTAGTCGATTCATGCTCACGTGCTTCACAGTAATTCTTACAAAAGCCTGCTTATTTTTCTGCATATTTTTAATAGACAAAAATCCACAATTTTCAAAAATGTACATAGAGTGGATTTTGCATTAGGGTTTCGGTTCAATCGGACTTGTAACTCCGTCTACTCATCGCCTAAGGCTCTAGCTAGGCTCTGATACCACTGTAGGGTTCCTAGGCACACCCATGAGGTTTCACAACAGATCAAACATGCCAATTTCAAATTTTTTTCCATGTGCCGAGAAACCCTAAACTAGATCGTTACTAGAGGTAAGGCGATGCAATATAAGTTAACAACTTTAACTAAGAGTGAACGGAAAATACAACCTTTGTAGATCCGGTCCTCCACCTCCATAGATCCGTGATGATGTCCCTCCACTGCGATCATCGGATCCCGGACTCTGGCGATGGTTTTGTCGGAGAAATGATCGGGCTAGGTCGTCGACTTCGATGCCGAAGATGATCTACGTCGAGGCAACACAAGATCAAGCTCCAACTTCACCAAGTGAAGAAACTTGTGAAGAAAACACCCTATACTACATGGCAAGTGGTAGAGGATGAAGAAATAGGAAGTGGGTTCACTTTAGAATTGGATTTCTCACTCTTTTTCTCAAATCACCATTGAAGCTAGCAAGCTTCTTTCTTCTTGAAGAAGAAGAAGAAGAAAAAGAATATGATAAGAATTATGGAAAAAGAAAATAAAGTGATTCTTATCATTTTAGAAACCATGGTTTAGTGTAGAGAATAAACTAGGGTTAGGTGAATGGTTAGGTTAGGCAAAAGAAACAAAAATGGTTGAACTTTTCAAAGCTTCATGAAGCTTCAAAGTAAATCCAAAAGTAGCAACCATTTCTTTTCTTGCTAAAAGAATAAATAAATGAATAAGTAAATAAATTAAACCCTAACCATTAACCTAATCATAGTTAAAAGCATACACACACCCAAGTTTGCATGTATCATCAAACATGATACAAACTAGTGCACAAAACTATATCATATATACAATGTGCATATCAAGTGAGAAAATCCATCTTTAAGTGAACAAATACTAGTTAATGCAAATTAATATATCAAATATATAATTATGCATTAAATCATTAAATCAACACTTTGTTTAATGATCCGGTCATACTGCATATAACCGACTAATATCAAGTGTATCAATGTATCGAATCAACATTTGATTCGGTAACCTGGCTATATCACATATAACCATCCCATGATACATATCGCGAGAATAGAATACAGTATCACATACTGGTATTATTCTCGGTCCCGCACATATCTCATATGCGCTCCTATTTCATTTCGCTTGAGCCAGGAAATCTCTGTGTAGGACTCTAAAGACTCGTCAATACGCCGGCAGCAGGTGATGATCATATCAAACACCCACAAGCCGCAAGCGGTCTGCTAAACGTAACGGCCACCCGAGTATTGAGCGATCAGAAGATCGACGAGCAAGCCCTCTCACACTCCTGTGAATCCAACCAGTAACACTTACCGTACAGTCCGGTCTGTTCGTCTGATATGTCGCATATCTCGCCTAAGGGTGGTAAACGTCAGACCCCAATAGCTCGATAAGTCATGCCTACGTGAGGTCCATAACAATCGTGAAACTACTGATAACTCTTACCAGTATATCACTGCAACCCTGACCAGGGATTTCCAGTTATGGCCAATCGAGCATGGCACAACATCACCCCCAATACCGGGAGAGACGAATCCCCTCCTATCGCTCATTGCCTCCATGTGAATCGGGACTGTACCCAAAAACCACCTGTTTGCACGACTCAGTAGAGCCGTGGTAGGGTGGAAATCAAAGCACAGTGGGAGACACACAAGACTCTATGACGATCTCGGGTCAACAGACTAAGCTGTACCAGTGTCACCAGAGAACTGCCATCTGACGTGAGGTATAATACCATCTGGGAGTTCTCGGCGAGTCCGTTCAGTGTACCCAGTCTCTACTGAGAACCCGCATACCATCTCTGATGTCAAACACCTATGGATATGGGATTATCCATTGCCCATCACATGGGTCGAGAAGATATACGCTAGTCTACTCTGGAATATCGATGCCCCGTCTCGATATTCCCACGACTAGGAACATTGAAGGATGTACTCATTGACTACCCAGGCCCCACTAGTATGATCTACATCATAGTCCTGGAAGTCGAGTACACTTCCTAAGGGCTTTATCAACATGTAACAGAGAGACAGAAAGTATACATGTTAAGATAAAGAGTAACCAGATAGCATACTATCATGTCGAGCAAGAAAGTCCTACTTATATATGCCCCAGCATCCACTACAATATACATCCAATGTACAGTAATGGACTCTAGGGCATACATATAACTAACACGGTGAGCCTGGCAGAGGGACTACTACCTACCGGTGATAGTATTTGGGCTCGGCGGATATCCGGAGGATACCGACCGGAGTCGAGAGATGATATGGGCCGATCCGGACTGACGGAGCCTGTGGGCCGATCTGGACTGACGGAGCCCGATATATGAGGATTTATGTGCTGATGCTGGGCACGATTTTCATGATGTTTTCGAGTGTCGATGCTAGGCACTCAGGTTCCATGATTTTGATGTGTTGGGAGGGACATCGTTGATATATATATCCTCATACTTTCATGCACACTCCTTTATGATATTTACGTGCATGCAGACATTGATTTTGGGTGGACGAGATCCACATGTATACATACCTTGATTATGGTTAGACGAGATCCATATACATGCATTGATTATTACTATTGGATGTTATCCGCATGCATATAGGTATTGACTACCTTGTTGGCACATATATAGACCCGATCACCCTAGATATCATAGTATTGCCTTTATGATATAGTTGACCTAGGAGTTATTGTTTTTTCGATTTCTATCTATTGATATTTTTCTACTCACGAGTTGGCAACTCACCCCCGTTGTGGCACAGTTCTTGCAGGCTGACCGCTTGGATCAGTAGCGGCTTCACTGGCACACAGTTGCATTCGGGTGTTTTGCATTGGTAGGTTGGACCTTGTATCGCACCCACTCTTGTATTTATATTCCATATTGTATCTAGCAAACTCCATCAATCAAAAACTTATAAATTGTATAAGTGATGAGACTTAGTGGGAGTGTGGTTGCGAGACTTAGAGCGAGGGGTTTTCCGCTACTTGTGATATATATGTCTTGCTTTTCTTTATCTTTTGTGGTGAACTTCGCCGTTGGGCGTCGTATACTTATTTATATTGCCTTGCGTGGTTGTGATCCGCCGTTTGGCGAAGAGCTAGCTCCCGCTTGGAGATGCCATTATTCTTATTATGTATTTGTGGTTTTGGATCAAAAAATACAAAGGAGGTGCTGCCAAAATTTTTAAAAGACGAAACATGTTTTCAAACTATTAAATTTCACTTGCATCATTCATGCTCCTTTTCTATGAATTAAGAAAACTTGATTTCATCATACCTTTATTTTAAAACTTCACCTCCTTTATTTTTCTTAAATGGTTTAAATTTCTGGGTTTCGACTTACTTGAATTCCGTTACGCCTTTAGACGTTGCGTGATTCAAATGCTGGTCACGAGCTATTATTCTGGGTCATGACAGTTTCTCAAATCCTTTCTCAAACCATAAAAGAAGAATTAGTCAGGATTAATCTCACCGTACAATACTTGCTTAACCGTTCAGCCAGGCTAGTGTTGGTACTTCAAGGGAGGTTTTACGACGCTTTCATAAGTTCCTTAATTAAATAACCTATTTTCCCTGGAGGCGTAGCCCCGCTAACACTGTTCTAGATACCTACTTGCTTTATAACATTGATCGTTAAGTGAAAAATCACCCGAGTAGTAGCGGATACTCACAGTAGGATCGAGATCCAAGTATCATTGTATGATAATCCTGAAGGAATCCTACCAACATTATCGCACTCCAAATGGTATGCAGCACTAGCAAGTTTCAGTTTCCTTAGAAACTCCCGATGTGGATTTTTGCCCCATGCTCTTATGACCTTGACGAAAGCCAACAAATCATAAGTCACATGTCAAGTCCTACCCATCATTGTCCAGGTTAATTTGAACCCACCCATATATACCCTTGACGAAGGCCAACAAAGTAATACGAGTGTCCTAGACCAACGCATCTATCTATGCTACATATGAACATCCAGCAGCTACCAATCACTATGCCTTAACGAAGGCCAACAAACATAGCTTGAATACTACTGAATATTTATATGAAATGATGGAGGGCTACGAATGGTTTTGGCGAAACCGTGAACGTAGTGAACTTGATATAATCGAAGGAACCTGATAGCTTTTAAAAGGAGTGGTTTAAGCTCCGCATTTAAAAGTCTCTTGTTTTAAAATAACAGAGTGGTTTAAAAATTTGTTCCAACGATTCAACATTGGTTTATTTTCTTTGCATTTATCTAATGCAGTCCCATCATTTACACCTATCATCACAGAAAGAAACGAAAATATGGCGTACGCTTATGCCATTTTCATTCGCCAATGGGCCCCGTCTAACATCGTTAGGTTACTTAACTAACGCCAGAGCTGTTAGTTATGTATATGCCCTAGAGGCCATTGTTGTACATATGATGTATATTATAATGGATGCTTTGATAGATATAGAGAGGACTTTCTTGCTCGACATGATAATATGCTATCTGGTTTCACTTTGTCTTAACATGTTGACTTGTATTAGTTTACTGTCTTGCTCTCACATGTTGATAAAGCCCTTAGGATATGTACTCGACTACTAGGACTATGATTAGATCATACTAGTGGGGCCAGGGTAGTCTACGAGTACAACCTATAACTGTTCCTAGTCGAGGGTGTATCGAGACAGGGCATCGATGCTCCAGAGTAGACTAGCGTACACGCATCTTGACCCATATGATGGGCGATGGATGATCCCATATCCATTGGTGTTGCACATCAAAGATGGTGTACGGGTGCTCAGTGGAGACTGGGTACACTGAACGGACTCGCCGAGAACTCCTAGATGGTATTATACCTATCGTCAGATAGCATTTCTCTGGTGACACTGGTACAGGTTAGTCTGTAGACCCGAGATCGTCATAGAGTCTTGTGTGATTCCCACTATGCTTTGATTTCCACCTTACCACGTCTAAGAGGGCGTGCAAAACGGTGTCTTTTGGGTACAGTCCCGAATCACATGGAGGCAATGAGCGATAGGAGGGGTTTCGTCTCTCCCGGTATAGGGAGTTGATGTTGTGCTGTGTTCGATTGGTTATAACTGGAAGTCACTGGACATGGCAGATTTGGAGTGCTACTGGTAAGTGTTATCAGTAGTTTCTTGACCTGTTATGAGCCTCACATTGACATGACTTATCGGTTACTGGGGTCTGACGTTTACTACCCCTAGACTAGATATGCAACATATCAGACGAAGAGATCGGACTGTACGAGAGTGTTACTGATTGGATTCACAGAAGAATGTACAGGCTTGCTTATTGATCTTCTAATCGTTCAATACATGGGTGGCTGTTACGTTTAGCTGACTACTTGCAGCTTGTGGGTGTTTGATATGATTATCACCTACTGCCAGCGTATTGACGATTCTTTAGAGTCATAGACAGAGGTTTCCTGGCTCAGGCAAAACGGAGTAGGGGCACATATGCGATATGTGCGGGACCGAGACTAATACGATATGAGATACCGTATTCTATTCTCGCGATATGTGATATCGGTCGGGTATATGTGATATAGCCGGGTCATCGGATCAAGTGTTGATTCGATGAAATGGTACTTGTTATATTAGCCGGTTATATGTAATATAACCGGGTTATCGAATCAAGTGTTGATTCGATAATTTAATGTATAATAATATATGAGATATATTACGTTACATTAACTAATATAAGATCGCTTTATTGATTCTTTTTCTCACTTGGATAATACATTGATGTAAATGCGATATATGTTAATTGTATTATTTTCTTTTGTTACATTATATATTATATATGTGATATATAATATTGTAACGTGCTAGGTTAAAATTGCAACTAGGGTTTATGAGACTTGAACCATGCTAGGGTTAGATTAGGGTTTATAATTATTATTAAGGAAATACAAATAATGGTGGAATTATCCATGGTTGATATTTTGATGGAAGCTTGTAGGCTTCTTTGACTTTGTCTACCATTTTTGTCTTCCTTAAGATATTTTTTGACCTAACTCTAACATAGCAAATGGTTAAGTCTCTAAAAGGGTTAAGGATGTTATCTTTATCCCATGGTTGCAATTTTAACCTAACAACAATTCATTATTCATCACAAAAGCTTTCTTCTTCTTCTTCCTCCTTTGAAAAAGCTTTCTAGCTTTTTGTGTGGTGATGATTTAAAGAGAGAAATTGAAAAAAAAAGAGAGAAAAATTCCTACTTCATCATCCTCATCTATTCTAGCCACTTAGATTAGGGTGTACTTCATTAATACTTAATTAGAGAAGTGAGAGCTTGGGTTTGAGATTCTTCAATGTAGATCATCTTCGAAAAGGAAGACTTTAACCAAGTGTGGATCATTCGACTTGTGGAGCCTCTCTAGAGTCCGGGAGTTCATGGATCATGGCGAAGGGACAACTACTCGGAGCTTATGAAGCGAAGGAACGGACTATAAAGGTTGTAATCCCTCTCTCTTAGATGTAAAGTTGTTTACATGCAAAGTTAACCCTAATTCTCTAGTTCGATTACTTAGTTGGTTTGTTTAGCACCCCAAAATTTTTAATATAGCATGTTTGATGCTTTCCAAAAATTTTCTAAGGTGCTAAGCTAACCCTACAATGGTATCAGTGCCAAGCTAGAGCTTTAGGCGTTGTCTAGACGAAGTTAGAAGTCCGATCACACTCCGAAAACCCTAAATTTCCCACTTTCTGGAAAATTTTCAAAACGTTGAAATTTTTCATCTTAAAAATATTCAGAAAATCAAGTAGGGAATTCTATGGACACACCTGAAGAATGAAACCCTAACTCGTCTAAGTGACCGCGGATCCGCGGCCAAAATCTAGTTTTGGCGGCGGATCCACGGCGCCACTTGAGAGGCTTGGGTCGGCCCTTCAGCTGTTGGTCCGTAGGTGCTGTATTTGTTAGTTATATGTATGCCCTAGAGGCCATTACTGTACATACGATGTATATTGTAGTGGATGCTAGGACATATATAGGGTGGACTTTCTTGCTCGACATGATAGTATGCTATCTGGTTGTACTTTATCTTAACATGTACTCTGATTGTCTCTATATTACATGTTGATAAAGCCCTTAGGAAATGTACTCGACTACTGGGACTATGATGAGATCATACTAGTGGGGCCACGGTAGTCGACGAGTACATCCTATAACTGTTCCTAGTCAAGGGTGTATCGAGACAGGGCATCGATACACCAGAGTAGACTAGCGTATACGCATCTTGACCAATATGATGGGCGATGGATGATCCCATATCCATCGGTGTTTGACATCAAGGATGGTGTACGGGTGCTCAGTAGAGACTGGGTATACTGGACGGACTTGCCGAGAACTCCCAGATGGTATTATACCATACGTCAGATGGCAGTTCTCCGGTGACACTGGTACAGAGTAGTCTATCGACCCGAGAGCGTCATAGAGTCTTGTGTGATTCCTACTGTGCTTTGATTTCCATCATACCACGTCTAAGAGGGCGTGCAAAAAGGTGGCTTTTGGGTACAGTCCCGAATCACATGGAGGCAATGAGCGATAGGAGGGGATTCTTCTCTCCCGTTATAGGGAGTTGATGTTGTGCTGTGTTCGATTGGCTATAACCGAAAATCCCTGGCTAGGGTTGCTGAGATTTACTGGTATGTGTTATCAGTAGTTTCTCGACCTGTTATAGACCTCATATCGACACGACTTATCGAGCTACTGGGGTCTGACGTTTACCACCCCTAGGCGAGATATGCGACATATCAGACGACGAGACCGGACTGTACGGGAGTGTTACTGTTTGGATTCACAGGAGAATGTACAGGCTTGCTTGTTGATCTTCTGAGCGTTCAATACCTGGGTGGCTGTTACGTTTAGCTGACCGCTTGCAGCTTGTGGGTGTTTGATATGATCATCACCTACTGCCGGCGTATTGACGATTCTTTAGAGTCCTACACAGAGGTTTCTTGGCTCAGGCAAAACGGAGTAGGAGCACATATGTGATATGTGCGGGACCGAGGATAATGCGATATGTGATACCGTATTATATTCTCGCGATATTTGATATCAGCCGGGTCATCGGATCAAGTGTTGATTCGATGAATCAGTACGGATAAATATTAGTCGGTTATATGCGATCTAGCCGGATTGTCGGATCAAGTGTTGATTCGATAATTTAATGTATAATAATATATATGATATATTAAATTACATTAACTAATATTTGCTCACTAAAAGTTTCTTTTTCTCACTCGGGTAATACATTGATATATATGCGATATATGTTAAATGTATTATTTTATTTTGTTACGATAAATATTATATATGTGATATATAATATTGTAACATGATATGATAACTAATGCAACTTGTTTAGTGGAATTTAAACATGATTAGGGTTTGGATTAGGGTTAAGCTTTCTAGAAGTTTCTAGAAGGTTTTGGTTTTGTTTTGTGAAAGATATTTTAAAGTGACTCATGTTTAACCCAACCCAAACTCTAACCCTAGTTAATTCTCTACAAGGGTTTACTTGACCATGGTTACATTATTCATCATATCATTTCATTTCCTATTCATCACAAAAGGATTCAACATTATTCATTCTTCTTCTTCCTTCATTCTTTCATGAAAAAGCTAGCTTGATTTTTCCAAAGTGATGAATAAATATGAGAAAAAGATAAATAAAAAGAGCAAAAATCCTACTTCATCATCCTCATCTTCCCTTGCCATTTAGATGAGGGTGTTCACATCATTTCATGAGTGTTAGCTTGTGTTAAAGAAACTTCAAGGTAGATCATCTTAGTATCGAAGATCGGAAGCAAAGGTTGCATCTTTCTCTTCGTGGAACCTTTCGAGAGTCCGGATCCCGATGATCGCAGCGAAGGGACCACAACACGGAGCATATGAAGTGAAGGACCGGATCTACAAAGGTTGTAATCCCTCTCACTTAGTGTTAAAGTGTTTAGCATGTTAGTTTTCGCCTAATCTCTAGTTTAAAGATCCGTATTCGGGTTGTTCGGCACGACTAAATTTTAAATCGGGCATGGTTGATGCCTCGTAGACCCTTGTATGCGTGCCTAGCAACCCTACAGTGGTATCAGAGCCAAGCTAGAGCTTTAGGCGAAGTCTAGACGAAGTTTAAAGTCCGATCGAAACCCGAAACCCCGATAAAACCCGCTCTCTGGACTTTTTCTAAAAACTGGGATTTTTCCACATTAAAAATGCTTAAAAAATTCAGCAGAGAATTATAAGAATTACGGTGCAAAAAGTTTTCGATGAACAGTACAAAGTGCGGCGGAACCGCGGCGGAAGCATGCCTTCTACGGCGTTTCCGTGGCTAAATGATGACGTCATCATTCCCTGTTTGCACAGTAACTCCTATTTTATTATACTGGATTTTTTGGGAATTTTTAATATGTATTCAAGAGTTGAATTTTCTGTGGTTGTTTTGGGGATTCGATGTTTCGACCGGGATGTCTAATTTTGCCTATGTGGTTTTCCGGATAATTTTTAGAAACTGTTAAAAAGTTCGAACGGATATCAATAACTCACTTTTTCCCCTGTCGGAAAATTTTTCAAAAGTTGGATTTTTCTTCGTGTTTAAGAATGTTCTAAGTCATGCAAGTAACTCGGTGGACCCTCTAGAAGACAACAAATCTTAACTCGATTATGTGACCGTCTTGAACTGCCTTTTGAACCTTAGGGTTTGGGGCAGTACGGCGTGCCACATGTGAGGCGTTGGCTTGACCCTTCTACGGCTGGACCATTGGTACTGTGGCATGTAATGGATGTTTTTAAACTGATTTCAAGTGTTGAGATATATTGGGGAAATCTTGGGTGCTTGATGATTCGATCGGAAAGTTTAACTTTTTCTATTTATCTGGAATGTGATACAATAATTGGAATCCACAGGTAGTTATGAGATAACTGATTTGAATATTATAAACATAGCAGTTTAGTCTCAGATGATCGGTTGCCACGGAATTTTGATGTGATCAAAAGTCCGTCGCAATCACGTAGAGTACGCCGATACTCGCCGGGTAAACTTAATAGACAGCTACGCCCCATAGCCCCGACCAAGTGACTGTAGAAGAACCCCGTCGCCGAAAGCATCCGTTTGGGTGCTCGCGGTGGTGGTGTTCCGCCTTGGTGCACTTTGTCGACGGCTTCAGGGGTGCGGCTGTCTACTAAAGTTTGCGACGAGCATTCGATCAGGACGTCGGGAATCCTGTTGAATTGCTCGACTTGACATTGAAAAGAGTTTTCGATAATGAGACTAAAATGCGGGGTTTATAATTGTTAGGCATGTGATGTCTAAGGAATTCATTTGGTTAGGCATGCGATGTCTAAGAAGGTTGCGGATTCCAACTGTTGTAGTTTTACACATTCTTTTCTGTGACCGTAAGCGTAGTATGTGGTGTATCGCCGGCTTCGTTGCTATACATCAACGACAATCGGGATACGCATACTTTCTTACGTTGATGATATGTGATATTATGTGTTGCTGTGATATGTTGTATTGGATCGTCTCTTTTGAATAGCCGGGGGTTTTATGTGAGATGAGAGTTTTTCTTTTTCATTCATGTAAAATTCATTTGTATGTAATATTCTTTTGTTGGGGCACTTCCAGGTAGCGGAAGATGTCACCGTTGTATATTATTTACTTTTCCGCATTAGGTAGACCCAAGGCGGGGAGCACAAGTAACCGGGTTCTAGGGTCCAGTGGGAGACCAACTCGAGGAGTCGAGACCGGGTCTCCTAACCCTAGAATTGGCAGTGTTCCTTGCCGCTCTCGTAGGGGTCTAGGGATGTGGGTTTGGCTATTCATCGCGACCGTGGAATCCGTGTTTTATACAGGCTCGTATTGAAAACACGGACGTCCTAGTATATCCAATATTTCATATATGTTCTTCTGCTGCAATGTTCTGTGATGAGATCATATTACTGCCTGAGACGAATGTTTATATTATATATATGAGATATATGTTATATTGCAGATTTCGTTTCAAAAGAGATGCTTGTGAAGCATAATTAAAATGGGACTTCATTAATGAGATTAATGAAACTAAAAGAAACCTAAGATGTTGTGGAATCGAATTTTCAAAAACAGGTAGCTACAGTTCTTGCTTTGCATCGCGGTGTTCCTTGTAGAACATCCAGCACCTTATTCGATAAGGAAAGGACCGAGATCCCTTCACCGGGAGTGACTCCTTTAGCAATAACTGGCAGATGCTACAAACTCGGTTTGTCTTTTGATTGCTTCTATAGTTCTTGCTTTGCACAGCGGTATATATGATATATCCTGCACCTTATTCGATGAGGAAAGGGCCGACGATCCCTTCACCGGGAGTGACCCCTTTAGCAAAACTAGAAAATCCTAAAAACACTCCATTTAAAATCACTCGATTCTACGACGATATCAAGTTCATTACGCAAAGGGTTTTCTGAAAAACCCGTCGTAGCCCTCCGTCATTTCAGATAAGTAATAGTTAGTATTCGTGCTGCGTTTGTTGACCTTGTCAAGGCGTAGTGTGCGGTAGCTGATTACTGCTTATCTGTATAAGCATATGATGTGATTGGATTAGGGTAGTCGTGCGATTTTGTTGACCTTGTCAAGGGTCGTGCGGGTGGGTTTAATTCAATCAGGAAATGACGGGTTGAACTTGACTTGCGGTCTATGGTTTGTTGACCTTGTCAAGGTCATAGATCGCTTGGGGCAAAATATTATTGGGAATTTCAAGTGTTGAAATTTGCAATGAGATTGCATACCTTCTATGAGATAGTTGGATCCCGATACCCGCTGCGAGTAAGAGTTACTCCTGGGAGAGTTTTACACATTACAATTAGCCGATCAAGAAGGTGTCTAGAAAGGTGTTAACGGGGTTACGCCTCTGGGAAAACGAGGTTTACTTTAATTAGGTTCGTGCGAAAGCACGGGGGACCTCCCTCAAAGTACCGACACTGGCCTGGCTGAAAGATTGGCGAACTCGTAGCGTGTAATTAATCCCGGCTAGTCTTTCCTTTTAGGGTTTGAAGGAAGATTTGATTAAAACAGTGGGAGACATCCTGATTAGATATATTAGATAACCAATCTAATCTTACAAGAGCATACGCTGAGTGTTTTCTTCTCTCTCTCTCCAGGTAGCGACCATATCACGCCTTAATCAAGATAATAAAACGGATATATTGACCGAACCCGCTTGTTATACTGAGCTGGGGAACGTTGGTCCCGCTCCAACTTATAATTGTTATAAGACAGAGCAGGAAATTGGGGAATACCAGATTTCCCGTGCCGCCCAAACGAAGAAAGTGCATGTTGATGCATCATCTTCGTGTGTGTTCATTACAGAGAACTGTTTCTCAGTATCCTTTACATCCTGGATATGTGATACCGGATCAGGATCCCGCATATGTAATCTGTTACATGGGCTACAGAAAGGTAGAGAACTGAGAACGGGTGATAAGTTTCATGAGACAGAAAACGGTGCAAGTGTTGCAGCAAAGTCTGTTGGTCACTATCACCCTGTATTACCAGAATACATTGATTCTGAACAAATGTTATTAGATACCGAACCTGATATAAAAAATCATATCAGTCTCTTTATTAGTAAAGAAATGATATAATTTTGTATTGTTGAATAATGTTTTGAACATTTCCTATATCAAGAGTTGATCGGTTCAGGCACGTTATCTAAAAGCATTGATGTTCTAAATCAAACTACAGTTCTTATTATACGGAACACACACAAGAGGAAGAGTTCAGAAATGAACGGATCCTTCTTGAGGTATTGTAGACTAGGTCATATCAATGTGACCCGACTAGCTGAAGTTACATTTAGATGCATATTCAAATTAGTTTGAATTTACATCTTGTGAAACTTGCCGGTCATGTCACAAAGATAAGATGACCACAGCTCTGTTTGTTGGAAACAGAGAAAGAGTTAGTGAACTTTTGGGATTGATACATGCTGATGTCTGAAAATCTCCTGTCTACACATGCCAAGACTGGTTCTTTGTACTTCATTACATTCTCTGATAATCTCCCAAGATTCAAACATGTGTTGAAACACAAGTCCGAAGCTTTTGAGATATTCACAGAATATAAGTTAGAAGTAGAGAACCAAAATACGGGTAAAAGTATTATGTCCTTTGATGAGATCAAGGAGGAGAATACTTGAGTACGGAATTCCTGGACTATTCTAAAGGAGAATGAGATTCTCTCTCAGTATTACTCTTCCGTATACACCACAGCACGTCGGTGTATCGGGGCGGAGCAATAACACCCTATGTGATATGGTGTGCTCTATGATGAGTACTACTGAGTTTCCTATTTCCTTTTGGGAGTTATGCACGTGAGAAGCTGCATGCCTATTGAATAGGGTTCAAATCAAATCAGTTGCCTACCACTTCATATGTGATATGGAAAGGGAAGAGCCCATATCTTAAGCTTGTTAAGATTTGGGGTTGTCCGGCCTATGTCTAAAAGCAAAATCCGGACAAGCTCGAGGCAAGGTCTATTATGTAGAACTGGAAATGTTCCAACTATACAAACTACAGCTGATGATTTGGTAGAACCAAAGGATTCAATAGTTTCCAACGAACCTCAGCCTCTCCGCCAATCTAGTAGGGTTCCTCACCCACCTGAGAGATACTTCGGTTTCTCTATGACAGTGGGAGCGAGGATTGCATCATGAGATGATGACCCAACTAGTTTCGTGCAGGCCATCAGGAGTGGGACTCTGTAAGAATGGCTGGATGCTTATCGATCTGAGATGGAATCCTTATACACCAACAAACTATGGACTTTGGTTGCTTTATCTGAAGGGTTAAATCCCCATCGGGAGCAAGTATATCTTGAGAAGATTACTTGGTGTACATGGAAAAGTTGAGACTTTCAAAGCTAGACTTGTTAAAGTTTTGCATCATAGACCAGGTATGGATTATGTTGAAACCTTTTCTAAGGATCTATGCTTAAGTCCATCCAGATCCTACTTGCCACGGCTACATACCATGACTACGATATCTGGTGGTTGGGTGTCATGACTGCTTTTCTAAGTGATGTTTTAGAAGAGAGCGTCTATAAGTACACAGCCAGAGGGCTTCGTAGACAGTGGGAGCAGCGGAAACGTGTGCAAGATGTTTTATATGATAAAACAGGCATCGCGGAGTTGGAACATCTGTTTTGATGTGGTAGTCAAAGAGTTTGACTTCATCAAAATGGTAGATTAACCTTGTATATACAAAAAGGTAGTAGAGAGTATGGTTGTGATCCTCGTAGAGTACGTAGATGACATACTCTTGATAGGGAAGAAGTTTCCTATACTACGCTCGGTCTATCTCCGCTTATCACAAGGATTCTCCATATAGGATCAAAATGATACCTCCTAAATCCTGGGTTTTGGATCTATGAGATAGATCTAATTGGATGTTAGGATACTCACTAGTTGTAGTGAGATGGTATCAATCGATCCTGGGGAGAATCACTGGAAGGGTTCCAGGATGATAAGGACGACTGAATGTCAGTCGCAGGCTTGTCTATACCCTCAGTGGAGGGACGGTATGTTGGAAGAGTTCCAAGCTAGATACCGTGACATACTAGATGATTAAAGCCAAGATACATCGTTACCAAGGATGCTACCAAAAGAGGCAGTCTGGATATTTATAAGTTCATGCGATGAACTTCGTTCCTACCATTATGTAACAATGGAGTTGTGGCTTCAGCCAAGGAACTACCGTCCCATCAGAAATCCAGATATAATTCTTAGGCAGTATTACCTTATCATGGAGATGGTTGATCTCCAGGGAGATCGAGGTTAGGAGAGTAGATACAGAGGACAACAGCGCGGATCCACTCACAAAGGCCTTTTTCCCAGTAGAGACTTTTATGGGATGGTTGAGTATGAGATACTTCAACCGCAGCTAATTGTTGGGTATGCGATACCATAACAGATGGCCCTAGTGCAAGTGGGAGATTGTTAGTTATATGTATGCCCTAGAGGCCATTACTGTACATACGATGTATATTGTAGTGGATGCTAGGACATATATAGGGAGGACTTTCTTGCTCGACATGATATTATGCTATCTGGTTGTATTTTATATTAACATGTACTCTGATTGTCTCTATATTACATGTTGATAAAGCCCTTAGGAAATGTACTCGACTACTGGGACTATGATGAGATCATACTAGTGGGGCCACGGTAGTCGACGAGTACATCCTATAACTGTTCTTAGTCGAGGGTGTATCGAGACAGGGCATCGATACACCAGAGTAGACTAGCGTATACGCATCTTGACCCATATGATGGGCGATGGATGATCCCATATCCATCGGTGTTTGACATCAAGGATGGTGTACGGGTGCTCAGTGGAGACTGGGTACACTGGACGGACTCGCCGAGAACTCCCAGATGGTATTATACCATACGTCAGATGGCAGTTCTCCGGTGACACTAGTACAGAGTAGTCTGTCGACCCGAGAGCGTCATAGAGTCTTGTGTGATTCCCACTGTGCTTTAATTTCCATCATACCACGTCCAAGAGGGCGTGCAAAAAGGTGGCTTTTGGGTACAGTCCCGAATCACATGGAGGCAAAGAGCGATAGGAGGGGATTCGTCTCTCCCGGTATAGGGAGTTGATGTTGTGCTGTGTTCGATTGGCTATAACCGGAAATCCCTGGCCAGGGTTGCTGAGATTTACTGGTAAGTGTTATCAGTAGTTTCTCGAACTGTTATAGACCTCATATCAACACGACTTATTGAGCTACTGGGTCTGACGTTTACCACCCCTAGGCGAGATATGCGACATATCTGACGTCGAGACCGGACTGTACGGGAGTGTTACTGTTTGGATTCACAGGAGAATGTACAGGCTTGCTTATTGATCTTCTGAGCGTTCAATACCTGGGTGGCTGTTACGTTTAGCTGATCGCTTGCAGCTTGTGGGTGTTTGATATGATCATCACCTACTGCCGGCGTATTGACGATTCTTTAGAGTCCTACACAGAGGTTTCTTGGCTCAGGCAAAACGGAGTAGGAGCACATATGTAATATGTGCGGGACCGAGGATAATGCGATATGTGATACCGTATTATATTCTCGCGATATTTGATATCGGCCGGGTCATCGGACCAAGTGTTGATTCGATGAATCGGTACGGATAAATATTAGTCGGTTATATGCGATATAGCCGGATTGTCGGATCAAGTGTTGATTCGATAATTTAATGTATAATAATATATATGATATATTAAATTACATTAACTAATATTTGCTCACTAAAAGTTTCTTTTTCTCACTCGGGTAATACATTGATATATATGCGATATATGTTAAATGTATTATTTTATTTTGTTACGATAAATATTATATATGTGATATATAATATTGTAACATGATATGATAACTAATGCAACTTGTTTAGTGGAATTTAAACATGATTAGGGTTTGGATTAGGGTTAAGCTTTCTAGATGTTTCTAGAAGGTTTTGGTTTTGTTTTGTGAAAGATATTTGTAAGTGACTCTTGCTTTAACCCAACCCAAACCCTAACCCTAGTTAATTCTCTACAAGGGTTTACTTGACCATGGTTACATTATTCATCATATCATTTCATTTCCTATTCATCACAAAAGGATTCAACGTTATTCATTCTTCTTCTTCCTTCATTCTTTCATGAAAAAGCTTGCTTGATTTTTCCAAAGTGATGAATAAATATGAGAAAAAGATAAATAAAGAGAGCAAAAATCCTACTTCATCATCCTCATCTTCCCTTGCCATTTAGATGAGGGTGTTCACATCATTTCATGAGTGTTAGCTTGTGTTAAAGAAACTTCAAGGTAGATCATCTTAGTATCGAAGATCGGAAGCAAAGGTTGCATCTTTCTCTTCGTGGAACCTCTCGAGAGTCCGGATCCCGATGATCGCAGCGAAGGGACCACAACACGGAGCATATGAAGTGAAGGACCGGATCTACAAAGGTTGTAATCCTTCTCACTTAGTGTTAAAGTGTTTAGCATGTTAGTTTTCGCCTAATCTCTAGTTTAAAGATCCGTATTCGGGTTGTTCGGCACGGCTAAATTTTAAATCGGGCATGGTTGATGCCTCGTAGACCCTTGTGTGCGTGCCTAGCAACCCTACAGTATTATGTATCTGGTTAATTTTAACTCTGCTCAAGTGTTGAGCTCTTTGGGAATTTTTTGGGAATTCATTGAATCTATCGAATTATCTAACTGTTAGTATATATGCCCTAGAGGCCATTACTGTATCATACTAGTTTGTATATTACTTGATGGAAGCTTGGGATATTCACCTTGTATAGACAATCTTGCTAAATATAGTAGTATGCTACTTGGTTTGTTTCTGCTTTAATGTGTGCATTTGTTTCTTTTAGCACATCGCCTTTACACATCAGTGGAGCCCTTAGGATCTTTGCTTGATTACCAGCGTTGTGATGGCAGTCACACTCGTGGGGGCTGGGTAATCCATAAGCACATCCTTATTCAGGTCCCTAGTGGTAGGACTATCGAGACAGGGCATCGATACTCCAGAGTAGACTAGCGTATGCGCTTCTCATCCCAACTTGGGAGACGGTCTGTCCCACAGCCGTCAGTACGCCATACTTGAGATAGTATGCGGGTGCTCGTTAGGTTACGAGTACACTGGACAGGACTCGTCGAGAATTGTTGGTTGGTACTATACCTATCGTCAGTTATCAGTTCCCAGGTGACATGAGTACAGCTTAGTCCGTTGACTTGACACTGTCAATTCTCCTCAAGTGTGTTCCCACTGTACTTTGATTACTACCCTACCACGGCTCAAAGGAGTCGTGCAAACAGGTAGTTTTTGGGTGCAGTCTCGAAGCACTTGGAGGCAGTGACGGTTAGACAGGATTCGTCTCTCTCGGTATTGGGGGTTGATATCGTGCTGTGTCTAGGAGAGCCATTACACATAGTCCCTGGCCAGGGCAAGCGAGATAGACTGGTAGGTTTCCAGTGTTATCTCAGGTGTTTTGGGCTACACTCCGACACGACTTGTACCGCTAGTAGGGGACTGACGTTTACCGCCCCCTAGGCCCGCCATGCGATGTATCAGATGAACAGACCGGACTGTACGGAGATTGTCACATTCAGGCTCAGTAGGAGTTCAGATGGGTTTGACCTCGTCAGTCTTCTTGTCGGCATCTATCTGGGGACCGTTACGCACAGCTAGTGTCGCTTGCGGTCTGTGGTTAAACCCACTGCCAGCGTAGTGTCGAGTCTTTAGAGTCCCACACAGAAAGCTATTCGCCTTTAGGCAAAAGAGTAGAGGTCGCATGGTTTTGTGACAGGGTTCGTTCACATCCGCGCACTTGTGCACGTTTGGCGTCCGGACAGACATTACTAGCGGGCTCTGGTTTGAGCCAGATCCTAGTATATGCTTTGGGGTTAGTTTTATCTCATAGTATTCATGTTCCTCGGAACACGAATGCGGGTGTGTATGCACAGTTGATTGAGGCGGAGGAAGAGGTTTTTCATTAGGGTTTTGGAACGGGTGCGTATGCACAGTTGACAGTCGTCTTTTTCCAAAACCTAATAAATTTGTGATATATCAATTAATAATGTTATTTAAATGAAGTTGTGTCATGGTTGGGTTTGTTGACTTGTTGACCAAGGTTGACTAGTTGACCATGGTTGAAACTTTGACCATCATCATTTCTTTTCTAGATGCTCTTTGATCTTTGCAAAATCATTTAATGTGAAATGATAATGGTCTTATCAAACCAACCATCACCTTTTTCATTTTGGATTAATATTATTAATTTGATAATTCACATATATTGTTATGGTTGTAAAAACTATTCTCATTCTATCATAACCATTCTCTCTCCTCTCTTCATCTTCCTCCTCCTCTAGTTCAAGGAGAATCATTCTCATGAGTTGAGAAACCTCTCCTTGGAGATAAAACACCCAAAGCCACTCTCTACTCTTCCTAAGGTTGAAGGTCTAGCAAGCCGGAGACTTTAGTTTTCTCAAAGTTCGAGAAAGGAGCTCAAGGAAGAAACCCTCAGGTGGATCCATCTTCGACAAGAGAAGGCAACGAGGAAAGCACCATCCGACCACTACAAAGAGTCCAAGAAGAAAGAGTTCAAGTTGAGGTATTGTTAGTGTATATGCCCTAGAGGCCATTACTGTATCATACTAGTTTGTATATTACTTAATGGAAGCATGGGATATTCACCTTGTATAAACAATCTTGCTCAATATAGTAGTATGCTACTTGGTTTGTTTCTACTTCAATGTGTACATGTGTTTATTTTAGTATATCACCTATACACATTAGTGGAGCCCTTAGGATCTTTGCTTGATTACCAGCGTTGTGATGGCAGTCACACTAGTGGGGGCTGGGGAATCTATAAGCACATCCTTATAAAGGTCCCTAGTCGCAGGACTATCGAGACAGGGCATCGATACTCCGGAGTAGACTAGCGTATGCGCTTCTCATCCCAGTGTGGGAGATGGTCTGTCCCACAGCCATTAGTACGTCGTACTGGAGATAGTATACGGGTGCTCGTTAGGTTACGAGTACACTGGACAGGACTCGTTGGGAACTGACCGGTTGGTATTATACCTATCGTCAGTTATCAGTTCCCAGGTGACATGAGTACAGCTTAGTCCGCTGACTTGACACTGTCACTTCGCCTCGAGTGTGTTTCCACTGCACTTTGATTACTACCCTACCACGGCTCAAAGGAGTCGTGCAAACAGGTAGTAGTTGGGTACAGTCCCGAAGCATTTGGAGGCAGTGACGGTTAGACAGGATTCGTCTCTCCCGGTATTGGGGGTTGACATCGCGCTGTGTCTAGGAGAGCCATTACACGAGTAGTCCCTGGCCAGGGCAATCGAGATATACTGGTAGGCTTCCAGTGTTATCTCAGGGTGTTTTGGGCTTCACTCCGACACGACTTGTACCGCTATTAGGGGACTGACGTTTACCGCCCCCTAGGCCCGCCATGCGATGTATCAGATGAACAGACCGGACTGTACGGAGATTGTCACATTCAGGCTCAGTAGGAGTTCAGATGGGTTTGACCTCGTCAGTCTTCTTGTCGGCATCTATCTGGGGACCGTTACGCACAGCTAGTGCCGCTTGCGGTCTGTGGTTAAACCCACTGCCAGCGTAGTGTCGAGTCTTTAGAGTCCCACACAGAAAGCTATTCGCCTTTAGGCAAAAGAGTAGAGGTCGCATGGTTTTGCGACAGGTCGCATGGTTTTGCGACAGGGTTCGGTCACATCCGTGCACTTGTGCACGTACAGTGTCTGGACAGTTAACACTAGCGGGCTTTGGTTTAAGCCAGATACTAGTGTACGTTTTGGGATTGGTTTTATCCAGTATGTATTCGTGTTCCTCGGAACGCGGATGCGGGTGTGTATGCACAGTTGACGGAGAGACAGAGGCAGAGGATTCTCATTAGGGTTGTTGACCGTTGACTGTTGACTATTGACTTTTTGCTCAACCCTAATGAGAATATGATATATGATTAACAATAATATTAATTAAGTATTATGGTGACATGGTTGTTGAGGGGTTGACTTTCTTGACTTGTTGACTTTGTTGACCGGTTGACTAGGTTGGACTACTTGACCATCATGATGACAATGGCTATCATTTCATGGCAAAGACTTTTTACTTGCTTGTTTCTCTTGTGAGAAATGAGTGCATGAAATGATATGGCTATTGTAGCTTAAACTATTTATACAATACTTGATTACTATTTTTGTGATGATGGTTTTGGATTATGAGAGCCAAGAGAGAAAAGGCTTTCTCATTTCTATCATTCTCATTCTCTCTCTTGTTCTTGAGCTCTCATCTTCTTCCTCTTGCTCTCCCTCTCTTGTGTCTATGGTTCACTTGTCTCATGTGTTGAGAACCAAGAACCATAGAGTAAAATCCCAACACACTCTTCTCTACTCATTCTAGTTCATAAGGTTTAGCAAACTAAGTGAACTAGTTTCTTCAAAGACCGAAGAAGAAGCCAAAGGTAGAAGCTTTCAGGTGGATCTATCTTCGGCGCAAGGAGACGACGGGGTGAAGCCGGTCCGGACAACCATCAAGAGTCAAAGAAGAAGGAGTTCAAGAAAGAAAGGTATAACCCCCTAACCGAGTAGTTAACAACTCCTAGTTAGGTTGTTAGTTAGATGTTTAACAAAGATCCGGTTTTGAGTCCATGTTACCACCTCTAGAAAATTGTTTTTCACCAAATTCCGCATGCCCAAAAGTACCGGGAGAGGTAGCATGGACTTACAGGTATAACCCCTAACCGAGTAGATAACTCTCTTGTTAGTTGCTAGTGTGTAGTTTAGCCAAGATCCGTTTTCATAGTCCATGTTACCTAAACCATAAAAATAGTTTTTTACCATTTCCGCAAGCCCGAAAGAACCGGGAGAGGTAACGTTGGTCTAGATACTTTGCTAACATGCTAGGGTGTGTTTAGTTAGGCTCTGATACCACTGTAAGTCCACTTTTCGAGCCAGAAAAAAATCGACAGAAAACTGATGCAAAGAAAACGCGGGTTTTTGGAATTTTGTTCGATCGGAAATGTAAAACACATTAGACAAAGCTAGAATATGTTAATGGCGAGGCTCTGATTCCACTGTAAGTGCACGGCGGCGCCCCGGCCGTCAATCCGATGCCGGAATGCGGAAGCGATGCTAAACTTTGATTTTTCAAACCGGCACCACCGCGCACTATAAACCCGGATCGTGCCATTAAACTAGTCCTAGCTATCTAGAGAGGGGGTAGAGAGATTTACCGAGCGATCCGTGTCCTTCGGTCTTCTCGTCGTCGTCCCGATCTCCCCACGGAATCTCCGGTCTCCACCAAGTCGCCGGAAGGGCACCACGTCGCCTACTTCTTTTACGGGCTCCCACCTCTATACCAAGGCAACTCGGGCACGAAGTTGGCGAGTCGACGTGCCCATGATTTGCTGTAGAATGTGTGTAGAAGGCCATGTCTCATTTGGGGTTATGGAGTTGCCTTTGGTGGAGGAAAGGAACTAAATGGAGATGAATGATTTTGTAGCAAGCAAAAGAAAAATGTGATGAACATTTTTCCATAACCAAAATGAAGAACCCCCACCCACACCATAATAATGTGGCTGGCCTCCCCTAGGAGAATGGAGAGAGAGAGAGAGAGGAAAGGTCAAGGGGTGGGAAAGTATCATGCATGAGAGAGAAAAGAGTGATGATGAGAAAGAATCATCACAACAAAAACCTCACTCCAAAATCCAATCATTTCCCATCACCATCAAACAAAGGTCAAACAATCATGAACCATGGAAGTCAAATGGTGGAGCAACAATCATGACACTACAAAATGCAAAGACAACCCTCCAAAATGCTTATTTGCACAAATGCAAATAAGCCCTCCTCCACCAAACTTCGGCCAATGAAAGATACAAAGAAATATGGCCGAAGCGGAAAGCAAACTGGCAACTCCAGAAAACTGGTCCCGTAATAAATTACAGGAAAACCCCGATACTGTGTATACACACCCGCATCTGTATTCCGACCAAAATACAAATGCAATGAGACAAAATCTACACTGTACTATACTAGGATCCGGCTTAAACCAAAGCCGGCTAGTATTATCCGTCCGATCATGATCCGTGCAATACCGCATGTATCTGATCGAACCCTGCCATATATCCATACGGCCTCTAGTACTAACCGTCCGATCTTGATCCGTGCAATACCGCACGTATCTGATCGACCCTGCCATATATCCATACGGCCTCTAGTACTAACCGTCCGATCTTGATCCGTGCAATACCGCACGTATCTGATCGAACCCAGCCATATCTCCATACGGCCTCTACAGCGTTTCGCCCGAAACTTGAGTAACTGAATGTGGGGGACTCTAAAGACTCGTCAATACTATGGCTGTGGATTTAACCACTAGTACGTCAGAAGTATTAACCATACGTGACGGGCTACCAGCTATTGACCAAAAGGGACGTCGATGAGCGAACTCATCCTGACACCCTACTGAGCCTGTCAGTGACAATATTCGTACAGTCCGGTCCGTTCGTCTATGAGCATCGCATGGCGGGCCAAGGGGGTTGGTAAAAGTCAGACCCCCAAAAGCGGTACAAGTCGTGTCGGAGTGTAGCCCAGAACGCCCTGAGATACTACTGGAATACCTACCAGTAAATCTCCTGTCTTGGACACAGCGCGACCTCACCCCCAATACCGTGAGAGACAAACCCCTGAAGATCTGCTCACTGCCTCCATGTGGCTCGGGACTGTACCCAACTAAAACCTGTTTGCACGTCTCCTTTGAGCGTGGTAGGGTAGTAATCAAAGTACAGTGGGAACTCACACGAGACAAATGACGATCCCCAGGTCGATGAACTAACCTGTACACATGTCACCAGGGAACTGCTATATGACGTCAGGTATAAGACCAACTAGCATGTTCCCGGCGAGTCCTGTCCGGTGTACTCATAACCCAATGAGCACCTGTATACATCTTAGGTGAACCAATTGACACCAGTGGCTAGTGAGACCGGCCACCGCCCCTCGTCGGGGTCTTGACTGTATACACTAGTCTACTCTGGAGTATCGATGCCCTATCTCGAAACTCCCACGACTAAGGACCTTTTAAGGATGTGCTTATAGACTACCAGCTCCCACGTATATGATCGCCCTCATACTGCTGGCAGTCAAGCAAGAATCCTAGGGGCTCTATCAACGTGCAATAGTGACCTGTAAGGTCACCTAAAACAGTACACGATGATAAAGGTAAACCAGATAGCATAGTATCATCTTGAGTAAGACTGTCCTACCGGGATAGGTCCTCCCCTCAATCATTGCAATCACGTGCCTGTGATCCAATAATTGACTCTGAGGGCACTATCTCCAACACAAACCAAGTATTTCTTCGCCAATCCTAAATCACCTTTGTATTTCTCCAGGGCACTCCGTATCACTACGAAGATCCACGGTTTATTAGATACTCCATCGTATGGTTATATACGAACTCGAAAGGAACTTGTTCCAGTTCGGGGATGGATTCTGGTTCAGGAGAAATAGGAATATGGTTTATTCGGTTGTCTTTTATCTTCACCTTCTCTCGCTTTGAGAGTGCTCCTAGGATTAGGACAGTACACCCATTATGCTTATTGGATAGTCTTCTTCCAAACCATAGGCTGGTGCCGAACGATAGGGAAGGAAGAAAACCATTTAGCCTAAGAGGGTGTGCAGAAGGTAATGACTAAAGAAATATAAAGGGATTTGGAAAGATGACAAAGAATTACACGGTTACAGTTGTGAATCTGGATAATGGAAGAGACATTACTAGGAATACCGGGATACCCCATCGAAACATTTCAATGTTTCAGTTTCGCTGTGTACTGTTAAAAGAAAACTGATTTCCCAATTAGACACTTTCTTCAGGGTATGTATTTACCAGGTATGATTCTCACATCTGTATGGTTTTACAGATGATGCGTGGGAGTAAGTTATTGGGAATTAAGTGATCATCCTCATTATATCGGAATTCGTTGTAATTGGTGATATTTGAGGAAATCGCCTGGGTTGTTTGCCGGACGGCAAATATTTGGTTTTGAATATCCGCTGTTATGCACCAATTTCAAATTGATATATCTGTACGTCTATTTTTATAGAGTGAGATATACCTTTTTGAAATTATGTCTATGAAATTTACCTATATCAGTGGATGGTTAGGTAAGGAGCATTAAACAACGGTGTAATTCTTCTTAACCATAAGTACAGTTTTCAACCTACGACACACAGGGTTTGAGTTATTAGACTCAGGGGACTTATACAGAGTATTGTATGTTGTCCAGCGTCCATGAGGTCAGAGGGATTGGTTCTCGTACTATATTCGGTTTACTTATGACTTCTCTAGTTTTTAGACAAGTGTTTCGTAGAAACACAAGGTCCAAGTTTTGAGAAGTTACAGGTATATGAATAAAGTAGAGAACCATGTTTTGCAAGTATCAGGATTCTTCAAGGTGATCGAAGATGTAGATACTTGTGTATGGTATTCAGTTGATAGTAATTGTTTTAAGAGAACTTGCTTCTCTTTCAGATTACTCATAATTGGAAGCACTCCAAAGTTGAGTAATGTTGATCGGCCTCTTTCCATTTAGTTGATATGCACTGGAGACAGCTGCATGATTTGAATCTGGTTTATTTAAATCGTGCCTCTGGTTCTATATTGGATATAGAACAGTTCATATCTTAACGATGTTAAGGTACGGGGAGTTGTCCGGCTTATGCTTAAAACCAGACTCTGGTTATCTCTAGGCATGTTTCTGTAATGGTTGTTTGTGGGTTGACCCTGGCTATGACGAGGGTTGACTTTCTACCATCTGGAAGATCAATAGTGATATTGTTCTAGACTCGCCACGGATTTAATAAAAATGGATTTTTTCAGAAAACAGTAGTGGGAGTATGGTAGAACTGGAAGTGATTCCAGAACCGCAAACGATTACTGAAAATTTAATAAGAACCTAAAGATTCAATCTGGATTGACATTCCATTGGCCATTCCGCAGATATGGTGGGTAACCTCAGGCACCCGAGAGGTATTCCGGTAGCCTCAAGGACGGTAGCAGGGAGGTTCTTGTTTACCCAGACTTGCCATTGCTGTTGTTCCAGGCTGCGAGACCCGGCAGGAGGATGAGTATAGCGTCGTTCTAAACTAGCTTTAGAAGTGTACGTGTATATGAATCTGCCATAGGGTTGTCGTAGTCAGTGGGAGCAGCGGAAGCATTGGTGGACAAGTGGCTTATGTCTATTTATAGACTAAAGCAGATTTTGCGGAGATAGATCATCTATTTCTGATGTGACAGTCATAGGTTTGACTTCATCAGAATAAGGGATGGATCTATCAAGAAGGTAGTAGGGTGTGATGTCCTGGTATTTAGATGGCATGCACAGAGTAGAAAGTGAAATTCCTATACTACGATCGGTTATACTTTGGTTGTCACACAGTGGTTTCTCCACATGGGAATTGGGTATAATATCAAGACATTCTGGTTACTAGATCTATAGATCTGGATTTGGGTGGTTTCCCAATCAGGGTACTTAGACGGCATTCTAAAGGTGTTTTAGAATGGACGACTCCTGGCACGGTAGTGTACCTGCAGGTGATGGAGTCACCCTCTCTAATGGTGTCTTACTGACTAAAGGGGAGAGGGATGAGCATGATTGGCAGATCACTTGCTTAGGCAATTGAGTCAATCTTGAGATGTCAAGTACCACACCAGATGTTGTTTTTGCAGTGGATGCAATAAATTGATATTGATCCAATCCTGGAGAAACGGTCGGAAGAAGTTTTAGAACATAAGTGAATGTTCTAGGGATATGATAACAACAGTCTCTTTTAGGAGACAATTATCACTCCAGGCTTCCAAGGTGACATGGATGACAGAGAGGTTGTCAGAGTTATAGTTTTCCCTCTGACAAGGGGCAGTATTATAGATAGGTGGTCCAGGTGGATAATGAGGGAGGCATGGCGCAGGATGCTGATTAAGTTCAGTTGACGATACAGTCTAAGAAGTTTGGATTTAGAGTTCATTTATGAACTAGGTCCCATCAGATATCTAGACATATTCTAAGACAGGTATTGCTCATTTCGGGAGATGGCTTTCTCCGCGAACTTGAGATATAGAGAGACGTACAAAGAAACATCCAGGCGGATACACTCACTGAGGCTATTCCTCGAACGCATCAATTTCGCAAACTGGTTTTGTGAGACTGATTAGTAGAGGAGTTGGGTGTTCGGTATCACACGGGCTGTGAGTAAGCGACATCGCAATAATTAGCCTTGAGTGCAAGTGGGAGATTATTGGAGATAGTGCCCTCAGAGTCAATTATTGGATCACAGGCACGTGATTGCAATGATTAATGGAGGACCTATCCCGATAGGACAGTCTTACTCGAGATGATAGTATGCTATCTGGTTTATCTTTATCATCGTGTACTGCTTTAGGCGACCTTACAAGTCACCATTGCGCGTTGATAGATCCCCTAGGATTCTTGCTTGACTGCCAGCAGTATGAGGGCGATCATATACATGGGAGCTGATAGTCTATAAGCACATCCTTAAAAGGTCCCTAGTCGTGGGAGTTTCGAGACAGGGCATCGATTCTCCAGAGTAGACTAGTGTATACAGTCGAGACCCCGACGAGGGGAGGTGGCCGGTCTCACAAGCCATTGGTATCAGTTGGTTCACCTAAGATGTATACAGGTGCTCATTGGGTTATGAGTACACCGGACAGGACTCGCCGGGAACATACTAGTTGGTCTTATACCTGACGTCAGATAGCAGTTCCCTGGTGACATGTGTACAGGATAGTTCATCGACCTGAGATCGTCATTTGTCTCGTGTGAGTTCCCACTGTACTTTGATTACTACCCTACCACGCTCAAAGGAGACGTCCAAACAGGTTTTAGTTGGGTACAGTCCCGAGCCACATGGAGGCAGTGAGCGGATCTGCAGGGGTTCGTCTCTCCCGGTATTGGGGGTGAGGTCGCGCTGTGTCTAGGAGAGCCCTTACACGAAGTCCTTGGCCAAGGCAGGAGATTTACTGGTAGGTATTCCAGTAGTATCTCAGGGTGTTCTGGGCTACACTCCGACACGACTTGTACCACTTTTAGGGGTCTGACTTTTACCAACCCCCTAGGCCCGCCATGCGATGCTCATAGACGAACGGACCGGACTGTACGGATATTGTCACTGACAGGCTCAGTAGGGTGTTAGGATGAGTTCGCTCATCGACGTCCCTTTTGGTCAATACCTGGTAGCAGGTTACGTATGCCTAATACCTCTGACGTGCTAGTGGTTAAATCCACAACCAAAGTATTGACGAGTCTTTAGAGTCCCCCACAGACCGTTTTCTCAAGTTTCGGGCGAAACGCTGTAGAGGCCGTATGGAGATATGGCAGGGTTTGATCAGATACGTTCGGTATTGCACGGATCATGATCGGACGGATAATACTAGCAGGCTTTGGTTTAAGCCGGATCCTAGTATTGTACAGTGTAGATTTGTCTCGTTGCATTTGTATTCGGTCAGAATACAAATACGGGTATGTATATACAGTAGCGGGGTTTTCCTGTAATTTATTACGGGATCGGTTTTCTGAAGTTGCCAGTTTTCATTCCGTTTCGGCCATTTTCCTTTGTATCTTTCCTTGGCTGAAAAATGGTGGAGGAGGGCTTATTTGCAATTGTGCAAATTAGCATTGTGGAGGGTGGTCTTTGCATAATGATGCTTCATGATGGTTGCACCATCATTTGACTCCATGACTTCATGATTGCTTGACTTTAGGTGTGATGATGGATGGTGGAGTGTTGATTTTGGTTTGTGATGATTTCTTCTCATCATAACCCTTTTCTCTCTCTTGATTATTTGGCTCACTCATTTTCATTTGGCCATATACTCTCTCCTCTCATTCTCTCGTAGTGATGGCCGGCCAAATGAGGGAAGGGGCTGCCCATTATTTTTGTGGGGGATTTTTGGTTCTCTTGTGCTTGCAAAAATCCCCAATTTCATCTCTAAAAATGCTATCATCTTATTCCTCCACAAAAGGCAACTTCCACAACCCCAAAGAGACATAGAGTTCTACAGTTAACGTACAGCATCCTTGGGCACGTCGGCTCGCCAACTTCGTGCCCGAGTTGCCTCGGTCCAGAGGTAGGAGCCCGTAAAAGAAGCCGGCGATGTGGTGCCCTTCCGGCGAGGAGGTGAAGACCGGAGATTCCACGGGGAGATCGGGACGACGACGAGAAGACCGAAGGACACGGATCGCTCGGTATATCTCTCTACCCCTTCTCTAGTTAGCTAGGATTAGAATAATGGCCCGATCCGGGATTTTAGTGCGCGGTGGTGCCGGTTCAAAAGTTAAAGTAAATTATCGTTTCCGTATTTTGGCCTCGGATTGACGGCCGGGGCGCCGCCGTGCACTTATAGTTGGTTGGTATTATACCTATCGTCAGTTAGCAGTTCCTAGGTGACATGAGTACAGCTTAGTCCATTGACTTTGTTGGAGATAGTGCCCTCAAAGTCAATTATTGGATCGCAGGTACGTGATTGCAATGATTGAGGCAGGACCTATACCGATATGACAGTCTTGTTCGAGATGATAGTATGCTATCTGGTTTGTATTTATCATCGTATACATGCTTTAGTTCACTATGATGATAGAGCCCATAGGATTCTTGCTTGACTACCAGCAGTATGATGGCGATCATATACGTGGGAGCTGGGGTCTGTAAGCACATCCTTAAAGTGTCCCTAGTCGTGGGAGTTTCGAGACAGGCCATCGATACTCCAGAGTAGACTAGTGTTTACAGTCGAGACCCCGACGAGGGGCGGTGGCCGGTCTCACAAGCCACTGGTGTCAGTTGGATCACCTAAGATGTATACAGGTGCTCATTGAGTTATAAGTACACCGGACAGGACTCGCCGGGAATCTGCTAGTTGGTATTATACATATCGTCAGATAGCAGTTCCCTGGTGACATGTGTACAGGTTTTTTCATCGACCTGAGATCGTCATTTGTCTCATGTGAGTTCCCACTGTGCTTAGATTACTACCCCACCACGCTCAAAGGAGTTGTGCTAACAGGTTTTAGTTGGGTACAGTCCCGAGCCACATTGAAGGCAAGTGAGCGGATCGGCAGGGGATTCGTCTCTCCCGGTATTGGGGGTGAGTTCGCGCTGTGTCTAGGAGAGCCATTACACAAAGCCCTCGGCCGAGGCAGGAGATTTACTGGTAGGTACTCCAGTAGTATCTCAGAGTGTTCTAGGCTACTCTCTGACACGACTTATACCGCTATTGGGGTCTGACGTTACTAGCCCCCTAGGCCAGATATGCAATACTCATAGACGAACGGTCTGAACTGTATATACATTGTCACTGTCAGGCTCAGTAGGGTTTATAGATGAGTTCGCTCATCAGCTTCCCTTCCAATCAATACATAGGCAAACCGTTACGTACAGTTTGTACCTCTGACGTGCTAGTGGTTATACCCAGTGCCAGTGTGTTGATGAGTCATTAGAGTCCCCACAGACACTTTCCCAAGTTCGGGCGAAACGTTGTAGAGGCCATATGGGTTTATGGAAAGGTTTGGAAAAAGCACGTGCGTTTTCACACGTGTCGTTTTTCGGACAGATAATACTGGTCGGCTTTGGTTTAAGCCGGATCCGAGTATTATACTGTGTAGATATAATATCTTTGTCTCAGATGCATTTGTATTCGGTCGTAATACAAATGCGGGTATGTTTATACCATTACGGGGTTATCCTGAAATTCGTTTCAGGATCACTTTTGGAAGTTGTCAGTTTCCAGTTTTCTATCAGCCGTCTTTTAACATTCGGTTAAAGACGGATTTATCTTTTCTTAGATGAGTGTGGAAGATTCTAGAAGCATCTAGAAGGTGGTGACAAGGCTTGTGACTCACTTGTTCATTTATGGTGCATTTATTGTGTTCACACTTTATGTTCACACAAGATATTTTCTTGTGTTCACACTTTGTGTTCACACTAGATATTTATCCTTGTGGTCACTCTCCTCTCTCCTACACTCACCCCCACCTCCTTATATATGCCCGGCCCCCTCCTCACTCTCACTTGAGATTCATTTTAGTGAAAAGATTATGATAGTTTTGGGGTATATGGAAATTTCATTGCTCATTTCATTCCATCACCCGAATCAATTGGCAACTTCATTAACCGTTCGTCCATAGCTTTGGACGGAACAAGACAAAGTCTTCTACTCATTCTCTGCATCAATCTTGGTCGTCTCTTTTAGCAAACTTGACGACCGAGTTGCCTCGAGTCAGAGGCGGGAGCCCGTTTAAAGAATCGTTGACGTGGTGCCAACTGGACGGAGAGATCGGAGGACGACGAGATCGGAGCAGCCGCAACAAAGCGTGGGATGACGGTTGAAGACCGAAGGACTCGGATCGTTCGGTATAACTCTTCTACCCACTTTGTAGTTTGTTAGTTTAGCTTTAATGGCAGATCCGGGTTACGGTATACGATAGCGCCAGTTTCGTTAAAAGTATTTGTTCCGCATTTGGCGTCTGTTAGACGGCCGAAGCGCTACCGTGGACTTACAGTGGTATCAGAGCCTAACCATTAAGCTATACTAACTTATGCTAACGCGTTTAAAAGATCGATCGAACGGAATTTTCGAAATCACAATTTTCAAGTGCTTATGTTTCTGTCGATTTTAAACATTGTCTAAAAATTATTTTGCTTATCACAGAAAACCGTGCAGGGTTCTCTGAGCATACTGGAAAAATTTGGGCATGTGATCCCATAAGACCACCGCGGATCCGCGGTCCAACCTAGGGTTTGACCGGTTTGACCGCGGAACCGCGGCGCTTTATTGGGAACAGTGCACCAAATTTTCCAGTGAGCTTCACATCAGGAAATTGTGGGTTTTGGAATATATCTTTTGGGCTCAGATTTTGTTACTGTACAACAGATGTTTGTGGGGCCCACTTTAGGATATTTTGTCGATCGAACTTTAAACATGTTAGTATACAGTACTTACTTTATATCTCCGACCGGGAATGTCATTTGATCGGTAAACCGCGTCTAATTGCTATAGTTCTTTTAGACGGGTTTGCGAACGTGGCATTCGCGTTGATGTTCTGTGTTGTGCTGTATTGTTGCGGATATGTCGTAGTGGATAGCAGGGTGCAATGATAGTGCAGTTTGGATTTATTTGTACATTTGATATTGCGGGGCGAGCGTCCAACATGTGGACTGCCGTCACTGCCTGTTGTATAATATTCTTTTGGGACACGACCAGGTTGAAGTCGATGTACTCGTTGTACATATTTTTATTTCTGTACTAGGTTTATCCCGCGAAGGAGTGCACGGATAGCCGGGTTCTGGAGGGCAACGTTTCCGTATCTCATGGCTTTGAGAGGCAGAGGGGCCTCACTCTAGAATTGGCAGACTATTCGCCGCACTCGTAGGGGGTACAGGTTGACCCAAGGAGGGGTGCTCAATTTACCGGATTCCATGAAGCGCCGGGTGTTCCATTCACTATGTTGTGGGGACTACCTCGCTTCAGGTTTTGGCGGGTAACTTGCCGCACCCGTAGGGGTCTAGGTTTCATTGCACAAGCTATCCACACGACCAGGGGAACGTCAGGTTTCAGCAGCAGCTCTGTGAAACCCGGGGATCCCAGATTATCTGTATTGTTCTGTGATGCTTATTATTTTTCTGTAATGTTGCATATTATCACTGTAGGGTTCCTAGGCACTCTCAAGGGGGCTTACAAGGCATCAACCATGCCAATTTCAAAATTTACGGTGCCGGGAAACCCTAGACTACGGATCATAGACTAGATGTCTAGGCGAAAAGCTAACTAGTTAACATTTAACTAAGGGAATACAGAAATACAACCTTTGTAGATCCGGTGCTCCACCTCCATAGCTCCGCAATGATGTCTCCTCGTTGTCCAAAATCCATCCCGGGCTCTAGAGTCGGCTTCATCGGAGAATGGACGGGCTAGGTCATCGACGACGTGCCGAAGATGATCTACGTCGAGGCATCGCAAGATCAAGCTCCACCTTCACCGAGCCATGAAAACTTGTGAAGGAAACACACTCTACTACTTGGCAAGAGGTAGAGGATGAAGAAATAGGAAGTGGGTAGACTTTAGAATTGGATTTCTCACTCTAATTCTCACTTTGCCATTAAAGCTTATGAAGCTTTTTCTTGAAGTGAAGAAGACGAAGAAGATCAAGAATATGATAAGTTATATTATGATAAATAGAAAATAAAACAATACTTATCATAATCTTTACCTTAGTTAAGTGTAGAGAATTGACTAAGGTTGGGTTGATGGTTAGGGTTAAGGATGAGAACAAAAAAGTCATCAAGTCAAAGCTTCATGAAGCTTTAACTAAAAACAAAAGAAGCCACCATTCATTTATCTTTCAATTTATTCAAAATGAATAAATAAATAAGATGAATGAATAAGTAAAACCCTAATCAACAACTTAACCTTGGTTTAATTCTTTACACTTAACCATAAAGCATGTATCATCAAACATGATACAATCAAGTGCACAAAATCATATCGCATATGCAATGCGCACAACCGAGCGAGAAAATCCATTTAAAGTGAACCGATACTAGTTAATGCAAAGTAATATATCAAATATATAATTATGCATTAAATCATTAAATCAACACTTGATTTAACGATCCGGTCATATCGCATATAACCGACTAGTAACATATGTATCGGCTTATCGAATCAACGCTTGAATCGATAACTAGGTTATATCGCATACAACCATTCGACACATTGATCGCGAGAATGAAATACGGTATCACATACACGCATTATTCCCGGTCCCGCACATATCTCATATGCGCTCCTATTTCGTTTCGCTTGAGCCAGGAAACCTCTGTGTAGGACTCTAAAGACTCGTCAATACGCCGGTAGCAGATGATGATCATATCAAACATCCACAAGCTGCAAGCGGTCTGCTAAACGTAACGGCCACCCGGGTATTGAGCGATCAGAAGATCGACGAGCAAGCCCGCTCACACTCCTGTGAATCCAACCAGTAACACTACCGTACAGTCCGGTCTGATCGTCTGATATGTCGCATATCTCGCCTAGGGGTGGTAAACGTCAGACCCCAATAGCTCGATAAGTCGTGTCGATATGAGGTCTATAACAATTCGAGAAACTACTGGTAACACTTACCAGTAAATCTCAGCAACCCTGGCCAGGGATTTCCTGTTATAGCCAATCGAACACTGCGCAACATCAACTCCCTATATCGGGAGAGACGAATCCCCTCCTATCGCTCATTGCCTCCATATGACTCGGGACTGTACCTAAAAACCACCGTTTTTCACGCCCTCTTGGACGTGGTAAGATGGAAATCAAAGCACAGTGGGAACCACACAAGACTCTATGACGATCTCGGGTCAACAGACTACTCTGTACCAGTATCACCTGAGAACTGCCATCTGACGTGAGGTATAATACCATCTAGGAGTTCTCGGCGAGTCCGTCCAGTGTACCCTGTCTCTACTGAGCACCCGTATATGATCTCCGATGTCAAACACCAATGGATATGGGATCATCCATCGCCCATCTGTATGGGTCGAGAAGGTATACGCTAGTCTACTCTGGTATATCGATGCCCCATCTCGATACACCCACGACTAGGGACTTTGAAGGATGTACTTATGGACTACCATGTCCCCACTAGTATAATCCGCATCATAGTCCAGGTAGTCAAGCACACACCGTAAGGGCTTTACCAACATGTAATAGAGAGACAATCTGTGTACACATTAAGGTAAAGAGCAACCAGATAGCATACTATCATGTCGAGCAAGAAAGTCCTCCCTATATATGTCCCAGTATCCACTACAATATACATCCAATGTACAGTAATGGCCTCTAGGGCATACATATAACTAACAATCTCCCACTTGCACTAGGGACATCTGTAGCAGTGGTTGTAGTATCTCATACACAACCATCCCATAAAAGTCTCTCTCTGGGAATACGCCTTCGTGAGTGGATCCGCCGTGTTATCCTCTGAGTCTGCTCTCCTTGCCTCGATCAACTTGGAGATCAACCATCTCCATGATCAGGTGATACTGCCTTAGAATAAGTCTCGATCAATGATGGGACCGGCGTTCCTCGGCATAAGCCACAACTCCATTGTCTCACAATGGTAGGAACGTAGTTCATCTCATGAACTAATATACACCCAAATATCCTCTTTGGTAGCATCATAAGTAGCGATGTATCCAGCCTTTATCGTCTAGTATGCCACGGTATCTAGCTTGGAACTCTTCCAACATACTGTCCCTTTACTGAGGGTAAAGACAATGCCTGCGACTGACATTCAGTCGTCTTTATCACCCTGGAACCCTTCCAGTGATTCTCCCAGGATCGATTGATACCATCTCACTACAACTAGTGAGAATCCTAACATCCATTTAGATCTATCTCATAGATCCAAAATCCAGGATTTCGGAGGTATCACTTTGATCCTATATAGAGAATCATTGTGATAAGCGGAGATTGACCGAGCGTAGCAAAGGAAACTCCTTTCTTATCAAGAGTATGTCATCCACGTACTCTACGAGGATCACCACCATACTCCCTAATACCTTTTTGTTTATACAAGGTTCATCTACCATTTTGATGATGTCAAACTCTTTGACTAACACATCAAAACAGACGTTCCAACTCCGCGATGCCTGCTTTATCAGATAAAACATCTTGCACACGTTTCCGCTGCTCCCACTGTTTACGAAGCCCTCTGGCTGTGTACTTACAGACGTTCTCTTCTAAAACATCATTTAGAAAAGATGTCATGGCACCCAACCACCAGATATCGTAGTCATGGTATGTAGCCGTGGCAAGTAGGATCTGGATGGACTTAAGCATAGATCCTTAGAAAAGGTTTCATCATGATCCACACCTGGTCAATGATGCAAACCTTTAATAAGTCTAGCTTTGAAAGTCTCAACTTTTCCATGTACACCAAGTAATCTTCTCAAGATATACTTGCTCCTGATGGGGATTTAACCCTTCAGATATAGCAACCAAAGTCCATACTTTGTTGGTGTATAAGGATTCCATCTCAGATCGCTAAGCATCCAGCCATTCTTACAGAGTCTCACTCCTGATGGCCAGCTCGAAACTAGTTGGGTCATCATCTCATGATGCAATCTTCGCTCCCACTGTCATAGAGAAACCGAAGTATCTCTCAGGTGGGTGAGGAACCCTACTAGATCGGCGGAGAGGCTGAAGTTCGTTGGCATCTACTGAATCCTTTGGTTGTACCAAATCATCTTCTGTAGTTTGTATGGCTGGAACATTTCCAGTTCTACATAACAGACCTTGCCTCGAGCTTGTCCGGATTTTGCTTTTAGACATAGGCCGGACAACCCCAAATCTTAACTAACTTAAGACATGGGCTCTTCCCTTTCCATATCACATATGAAGTGGTAGGCATAGATTTGATTCGAACCCTAATTCAATAGGTATGCAGCTTCATAAGTGCATAACTCCCAAAAGGAAATAGGTAACTCAGTAGTACTCATCATTGATCACACCTTATCATATAGGGTGTGATTTCTCCGACCCGATATACCATCGTGCAATGGTGTATTCAGAGGAGTAATGCTGAGAGAGAATCTCATTCTTCTTTAGAATAGTCCAGGAATTCCGTGCTCAAGTATTCTCCTCCTTGATCACATCAAAGGACATAATACTTATACCCTTATTTTGGTTCTCTACTTCTAACTTATATTCTGTGAATATCTCAAAAGGTTCGGACTTGTGTTTCAACAGGAACATAGGTCTGAATCTCGAAAGATCATCAGAGAACGTAATGAAGTATAAAGAACCAGTCCTGGTATATGTAGACAGGGGACCTACATACATCAACATGTATCATCCCAAGAGTTTATTAACTCTTTCTCTGTTTCCAGTAAACGGAGCTATGGTCATCTTATCTTTGTGACATGACTGGCGAGTTTCACAAGATGTAAATTCAAACTAATTTAAATATGCATCTTTATGTAACTCTAGCTAGTCGGGTCACATTGATATGACCTAGTCTACAATACCTTAAGAAGGATCCCTTCATTTCTGAACTCTTCCTCTTATGTGTGCTCCATATACTAAGAACTGTAGTTTGATTTAGAACATCAATGCTTTTAGATAACGTGCCTGAACCGATCAATTTTTGATATAGGAAATGTTCAAAACATTATCCAACAATACGAAATTTTATCGTTTCTTTACTAATAAAGAGACAGATATGATTTTGTATATCAGGTTCGGTATCTAATAACATTCGTTCAGAATCAATGTATTACAATACAGGGTGACAGTGACCAACAACTTGGCTGCAACACTTGCCCCGTTTTCTGCCTCATGAAACTTATCACCCGTTCTCAGTTTTTCTATCCTTTTGTAGCCCTATGTAACAGATTACATATCTGGGATTCTGATCCGGTATCACATACCCAGGATGCGGAGGATACTGAGAAACAGTTCTGTATAATGAACACACCCGAAGATGATGCATCAGCATGCACTTTCTTCGTTTGGGCGGCACGGGAAATCTGGTATTCCCCAATTTCCTGCTCTGTCTTATAACAATTATAAGTTGGAGCGGGACCAACGTTCCCCTGCTCAGTATAACAAGCGGGTTCGGTTAATAATCCGTATTATTATCTTGATTAAGGCGTGATATGGTCGCTACCTGGAGAGAGAGAGAAGAAAACATTCAGCGTGCGCTCTTGCAAGAATAGATTGGTTTTTATTTTATCTAATCAGGATGGCTCCCACTGCTTTTTATCAAATCTTCCTTCAAACCCTAAAAGGAAAGACTAGCCGGGATTAATTACACACTACAAGTTCGCCAATCTTTCAGCCAGGCCAGTGTCGGTACTTTGAGGGAGGTCCCCCGTGCTTTCGCACGAACCTAATTAATGTAAACCTCGTTTTCCCAGAGGCGTAACCCCGTTGACACCTTTCTAGACACCTACTTGATCGGCTAATTGTAATGTATAAAACTCTCCCAGGAGTAACTCTTACTCGCAGCGGGTATCGGGATCCAACTATCTCATAGAAGGTATGCAATCTCATTGCAAATTTCAACACTTGAAATTCCCGATAATATTTTGCCCCAGGCGATCTATGACCTTGACTGAGTCAACAAACCATAGACCGCAAGTAAAGTTCAACCCGTCATTTCCTGATTGAATTAAACCCACCCGCACGACACTTGACTGAGTCAACAAGGCCGCACGACTACCCTAATCCAATCTACATCATATGCATAAGCAGATAAATAGTAATCAGCTACCGCACACTACGCCTTGACTGAGTCAACAAACGCAGCACGAATACTAACTATTACTTATCTGAAATGACGGAGGGCTACGTCAGGTTTTTAAGAAAACCCTTTGCGTAATGAACTTTATATCGTTGTAGAATCAAATGATTTTAAAAATGGAGTGCTTTTGAGGCATTTCTAGTTTTGCTAAAGGAGTCACTCCCGGTGAAGGGATCGTCGGTCCTTTCCTCATCGAATGAGGTGCGGGATATATCATATATATCACTGTGCAAAGCAAAAACTCTTAAAAGCAATCAAAAGACAAACCGAGGGTGTAGCATCGGCCAGTTATTGCTAAAGGAGTCACTCCCGGTGAAGGGATCTCGGTCCTTTCCTTATCGAATAAGGTGCAGGATATATCGTATATACCGCTGTGCAAAGCAAGAACTGTAGCCACATGTTTTATTTTGAAATTCGATTCTACAACATCTTAGGTTTCTTTTTATTTCATTAATCACATTAATGAAGTCCCATCATTTAAGTACCTAAACATCACAGATAAATACGACGTACACTTATGCCATCCGCATTCGCCTCGATGTCCCCTCGTGCACCGTTAGGTTAGGTAACTAACGACAGAGCGGGGCAGGGCTAGCGCGGGTGTAAAACATAAGTAACGGCTATATAATATATCATATATACTATATATTGTATCTATCACAGAACATCACATGATCACATCACAGATATCGCAGCAGAAGAATCATATGAAATATTGGATATACTAGGACGTCCGTGTTTTCAATACGAGCCAGTATAAAACACGGATTCCACGGTCGTGATGAATATCCAAACCCACACCCCTAGACCCCTACGAGAGCGGCAAGCAACCCTACCAATTCTAGAGTTAGGAGACCCGGACTCGACTCCTCGAGTTGGTCTCCCACTGGACTCCAGAACCCGGTTACTTGTGCCCTCCTCCTTGGGTCTATCCTAGTGCAGAAAAGTAAATAATATACAACGGGTGACAACTTCCGCAACCTGGAAGCGCCTCAATAAAAAGAATATTACATACAAGTTTTTACATGAATGAAAATGAAAAACACTCATCTCACATAAAAAACCCCGGCTATTCAAACACGACGATCCAATATAACATATCCAGCAACACATAACATCACATGTCATCAACGTAAGTAAATATGCGCATCCCAATTGTCGTTGACATATAGCAACGAAACCGGCGATATCACATATTACACTTACGGTCACATTAAAGAAAGTGTAAAACTATAACAGTTGGAATCCGCAACCACCTCAGAAATCGCATGCCTGACCAAATGAATTACTTAGACATCGCATGCCTAACAATTATAAACCCCGCATTTTAGTCTCAAAATCGAAAACTCTTTTCAATATTAAGTCGGGCAATTCAACAAGATTCCCGACATCCTGATCGAATGCTCGTCGCAAACTTCTGTAGACGGCTGCACCCCCGATACCGCCGACGAAGTGCACCAAGGCGGAACACCGCTGCCGCGAGCACCCGAACGGATGCTTTCGGCGACGGGGTTCTCCTACAGTCACTTGGTCGGGGCTATGGAGTGAGGCTGTCTATTAAGTTTACCCGGCGAGTATCCGCGTACGCTACGTGATTGCGACGGACTTTTGATCACATCAAAATTCCGTGGCAACCGATCAAGTGAGACTAAAGTGCTACGTTTATAACATTCATTTAGTTATCTCATAACTTTTTGTGAATTCCAATTATTGTATCCCATTCCGGATAAATAGAAAATGTTAAACTTTCCGATCGAACAATCGAACACCCAAGTTTTCCCGATACAGATCAACACATGAAACAAGTCTAAAAACATTCCGTTCGTGCCTCAGTACCAACGGTCCAGCCGTAGAAGGGTCAAGCCAACGCCTCACATGTGGCACGCCGTACTGCCCCAAACCCGAAGGTTCAAAGGGCAGTTCAAGATGGTCACATAATCGAGTTAAGGTTTGTTGTCTTCTAGAGGGTCCATCGAGTTACTTGCACTACTTAGAACGTCGTTAAACTACGGAAAAATCCAACACTTGGAAATTTCCCAACAGAGGAAAAATTGGGTATTTATATCCGGTCGAACTTTTTAACATATTCTAAAAATTATCCGGAAAGCCACACAGACAAAATTTGATATCCCGATCGAAACACCGAATCCCCAAAACTACTCCAGAAAATTCAACACTTGAAAATATTTTAAAAATTCCCAGAAAACTCAGCATAATTTAATAGGAGTTACTGTGCAAACAGTGTACGATGACGTCATCATTCCGCCGCGGAACCGCCGCAGAAGGCAGGCTTCTGCCGCGGTTCCGCCGCGGTTTGTACTGTTCATCGAAAAATTTTTGCACCAAAATTCTTATTTTTTCCTGCTGAATTTTTTAGCAATTTTTAATTTGGAAAAATCCACGTTTTCTGAAAACGTCCAGAGAGCATTTTCCGGGTTGGTTTCGGGTTCGTTCGGGCTTCAAATTCCGTCTGGACTTCGCCTAAGGCTTTAGCTAGGCTCTGATACCACTATAGGGTTCCTAGGCACTCTCAAGGGGTCTCACAAGGCATCAACCATGCCAATTTCAAAATTTACGGTGCCGGGAAACCCTAGAATACGGATCATAGACTAGATGTCTAGGCGAAAAGCTAACTAGTTAACATTTAACTAAGGGAATACGGAAATACAACCTTTGTAGATCCGGTGCTCCACCTCCATAGCTCCGCAACGATGTCTCCTCGCTGTCCAAAATCCAACCCGGGCTATAGAGTCGGCTTCATCGGAGAATGGACGGGCTAGGTCATCGACGACGTGCCGAAGATGATCTACGTCGAGGCATCGCAAGATCAAGCTCCACCTTCACCGAGCCATGAAAACTTGTGAAGGAAACACACTCTACTACTTGGCAAGAGGTAGAGGATGAAGAAATAGGAAGTGGGTAGACTTTAGAATTGGATTTCTCACTCTAATTCTCACTTTGCCATTAAAGCTTATGAAGCTTTTTCTTGAAGTGAAGAAGAAGAAGAAGATCAAGAATATGATAAGTTATATTATGATAAATAGAAAATAAAACAATACTTACCATAATCTTTACCTTAGTTAAGTGTAGAGAATTGACTAAGGTTTGGTTGATGGTTAGGGTTAAGGATGAGAACAAAAAAGTCATCAAGTCAAAGCTTCATGAAGCTTTAACTAAAAACAAAAGAAGCCACCATTCATTTATCTTTCAATTTATTCAAAATGAATAAATAAATAAGATGAATGAATAAGTAAAACCCTAATCAACAACTTAACCTTGGTTTAATTCTTTACACTTAACCATAAAGCATGTATCATCAAACATGATACAATCAAGTGCACAAAATCATATCGCATATGCAATGCGCACAACCGAGCGAGAAAATCCATTTAAAGTGAACCGATACTAGTTAATGCAAAGTAATATATCAAATATATAATTATGCATTAAATCATTAAATCAACACTTGATTTAACGATCCGGTCATATCGCATATAACCGACTAGTAACATATGTATCGGCTTATCGAATCAACGCTTGAAACGATAACTAGGTTATATCGCATACAACCATTCGACACATTGATCGCGAGAATGAAATACGGTATCACATACACGCATTATTCCCGGTCCCGCACATATCTCATATGCGCTCCTATTTCGTTTCGCTTGAGCCAGGAAACCTCTGTGTAGGACTCTAAAGACTCGTCAATACGCCGGTAGCAGATGATGATCATATCAAACATCCACAAGCTGCAAGCGGTCTGCTAAACGTAACGGCCACCCGGGTATTGAGCGATCAGAAGATCGACGAGCAAGCCCGCTCACACTCCTGTGAATCCAACCAGTAACACTACCGTACAGTCCGGCCTGATCGTCTGATATGTCGCATATCTCGCCTAGGGGTGGTAAACGTCAGACCCCAATAGCTCGATAAGTCGTGTCGATATGAGGTCTATAACAATTTGAGAAACTACTGGTAACACTTACCAGTAAATCTCAGCAACCCTGGCCAGGGATTTCCTGTTATAGCCAATCGAACACTGTGCAACATCAACTCCCTATACCGGGAGAGACGAATCCCCTCCTATCGCTCATTGCCTCCATGTGACTCGGGACTGTACCCAAAAACCACCGTTTTGCACGCCCTCTTGGACGTGGTAAGATGGAAATCAAAGCACAGTGGGAACCACACAAGACTCTATGACGATCTCGGGTCAACAGACTACTCTGTACCAGTGTCACCTGAGAACTGCCATCTGACGTGAGGTATAATACCATCTAGGAGTTCTCGGTGAGTCCGTCCAGTGTACCCAGTCTCTACTGAGCACCCGTATATGATCTCCGATGTCAAACACCAATGGATATGGGATCATCCATCGCCCATCTGTATGTGTCGAGAAGGTATACGCTAGTCTACTCTGGTATATCGATGCCCCATCTCGATACACCCACGACTAGGGACTTTGAAGGATGTACTTATGGACTACCATGTCCCCACTAGTATGATCCGCATCATAGTCCAGGTAGTCAAGCACACACCCTAAGGGCTTTACCAACATGTAATAGAGAGACAATCTGTGTACACGTTAAGGTAAAGAGCAACCAGATAGCATACTATCATGTCGAGCAAGAAAGTCCTCCCTATATATGTCCCAGTATCCACTACAATATACATCCAATGTACAGTAATGGCCTCTAGGGCATACATATAACTAACAATCACGCCTGGAGCGATTATTGTATATTGGTATGTATACTATTAGATGTTGTATATATTTTACACCCGCGCTAGTCCAGCCCCCGCTCTGTCGTTAGTTAAGTAACCTAACAGGTGATGACGGGACCCAGTGGCGAATGCAGATGGAATATACGTACATTATATTTTTGTTCTTTTCTGGTGTGATTGAATGATGGGACTGCGTTGATTCTTATCAATGCAAGATAAAACAAACCTATATTGGATGTTGTTGGAACAAATTTTAAAAGGTGTTATTACAAAGATGTTTCCTTTTTGTTTTGCATATTGATATTCAGTTGGAATATCCTGCACCTCATTCAACGAGGCAAGGGCTGATATCCCTTCACCGGGAAAAACCCCTTGGGTAGAAGTTTACGTCAGGGTAGTAACTTCAATATAGTCGATTACAAGTTGCTTTGCATCACGGTATTCAGTTGGAATATCCTGCACCTCATTCTACGAGGAAAGAGCCGAGATCCCTTCACCTGGAGTGACCTCTTTAGCAAAACATTTTCGCCACTATATTTTTATAAAAAGCTATCAGGTTCCTTCACCGAGATCAAGTTCATTACGTTAAAGGTTTTTCGCCAAAAACCAGCCGTAGCCCTCCGTCATTTCTTATGGATAGTCAGTAGTATTCAAGCTATGTATTTTGACCAACGGCAAGGCATAGTGTTTGGTAGCTGCTGGGGTATTCATCTGTTGCATAGATAGATGTGTTGGTTTGGGACAATCGTTCTGCCATTTTGGCCAACGTCAAGGGCATGTGCGGGTGGGTTCAAATTGACCTGGACAATGACGGGCAAAACTTGACATGTGACTTATGATATTTTGACGAACGCCAAGGTCATAAGAGCATGCGGAAAAAAATCATATCGGGAGTTTCAAACATACAGGAAACTTGCCAGGCATGCGCATACCTTCTGGAGTGTGATAACTTGAGTGGCTTCCATCAAGTTATCATGCGATGATAGTTGGATCTCGATTCCCACTGATGAGTTGGTTTACTCTTCGGGTGATCCCGACTAATTCTTCTTTCAGGTTTGGAGGAGAATTTAAGATTACAGTGGGAGGTTCCCTGATTAGATAAAATGATAACCATTATGATCTAGGTTAGAGTGCACGCAGAGTGTTTCTTTTCTCTCTCTTTGGCAGCGACCTTTGACCGACCCTAGACTATGACTCAGTGACCAAAATTGACCGACCCTTATTAAAATACTGGCTTTTGGATTGTCTGAGTTACATAAGTCATTGCCGCTCCTTCCTTTACCCTTTGTATTTCTCAGAACACCCCGTATTACTACGGACATCCACTTCCATTGGATAGATCCATCGTATGGTTATATACGAACTCGAAGGGACTTCTTCGAGGATGGATCCAGGTTCAGGAGAAATAGAATTGGTTTATTCAGTTGTCGTTTATTATCACCTTCTCTCAGGTTGCGAGGGCTCCTTAGTTTAGGAGAGTACACCTATTACGCTTATTGGATAGTCTTATTCCAAACCAAAGGCTGGTGCCGAAAGGTAGGGAATGAAGAAAACCAATTAGCCTAAGTAGGGTGTACAGAAGGTAATATGTGAAGACAAAATAAAAAGGATTAGAAAGAGGGCAAAGTAAATTGCGACTGTTATCATTCACGACCAAACCGCGTACTTCATCGCTACTCCTATTTCACCTTTGTTTTTTCCCCAGTTCGGGAGAAATAGAATAAGGTATTATTCAGATTGTCTTTTATCATCAACTTCTCTCGTGTTGCGAGTACTCCTAAGATTAGGAGGGTACACCTATTATGCTTACTGGATAGTCTTCTTCCAAACCATAGGTTCGTGCCGAACGGTAGGGAAGGAAGAAAACCATTTAGCCTAACGATGGTGTACAGAAGGTAACGACTAAAGACAAATAAAAGGATTTGGAGAGATGGCAAAGAAATATATGGTTACAGTCATGAATAGGATAATGGAAGAGGCATTACTAGGAATACCAGGATACCCTTACGAAACATTTTCATTTTTCAGTTACACTGTGCATTGTTAAAAGAAAACTAATTTCCCGATTAGATACTTACTCCAGGGTATGTATTTACCAGGTTTCATTTTGCATATCTGTATAGTTTTACAGATGATGAGTGGCAGTAAGTTATTGGGAATTAGGTGATCATCCTCATTATATCGGAATTCGTTGTAATTGGTGATATTTGAGGAAATCACCTGGGTACAACTTTCAACCTACGATGCACAGGTTTTGAGTTATTCAAACTCAGCGGACTTATACAGAGTATTGTATGTTGTCCAGTGTCCGTCAGGACAAAGGGGTAGGTCCTCGTACTATGTTCTGTTTACTTATCACTTCTCTAGTTTTTAAACAAGTGTTTCATAGAAATACAATGTCTAAGTTTTGAGAAGTTGTGGGTATAAGAATAATGTAGAGAACCAGGTATCGCAAGTATCGGGATTCTTCAAAGAGATCGAAGATGTAGATTCTTGTGATTGGTATTCAGATAATAGTAATGGTTTTGAGAAACTCATTTCTCTTTCAGGTTACTCATAATTGGATGGATTCCTAAGTTGAGTAAATGCTGAGTAGCCACTTTCCATTAAGTTGATATGCACTGGAGACAGCTGCATGATTTGAATCTGGTTCCAAATAAAGTAGTGCCTCAATTTCTATATTTAATATAGAATGGTTCATATCTTAACGATGTTAAGGTACGGGGAGTTGTCCAACTTATGCTTAAAACCAGACACTGGATAACTCAAGGCACGTTTCTGTAATGGCTGTTTGTGGGTTGACCCTGGCTTTGACGAGAGTTGACATTTCTACCATCTGAAAGATCAATAGTGATATTGTTCTTGACTCGCCACAGTTTTAGTAAAATGGATTTTTTCAGAAAACAATAGTGGGAGTATGGTAGAACTGGAAGTGATTCCAGAACCACAAACGATTACGGAAAATTTAATAGGACCTATATATTCAATCAGGTTTGACATTCCAATAGCCACTCCGCAGATATGGTGGGTAACCTCAGACACCCGAGAGGTACTCAGGTAGCCTCAATGACGGTGACAGTGAGGTTATTGTTTACCCAGACTTGACGCTACTGTTGTTCCAGAGTATGAGACCCGGCAAGAGGATAAATATAGCGTCGTTCTAAACTAGCTTTAGAAGTGTACGTAGATATTATTCTTCCAGAGGGTTGTCGTAGTCAGTTGGAGCAGCGGAAGCATAATGGGCAAGTAGCTTATGTCTATTTATAGACTTCGGCAGTTATAGCGGAGATAGATCATCTAATTTTGATGAGACAGTCATGGTTTTGACTTCATCAGAATAGTGGATAGTTCTGTTGAGAAGGTAGTAGGGTGTGATGTCCTGGTATTCGGATGACATACACAGAGTAGGAAGTAAAATTCCTGTACTTCAAATCGGTCGTACTTTGGTCGTCACACAATTGTTTCTTCAGAAAGGATATGGATGTAATATCAGACATTCTGGTTACTAGATCTACGGTTTTAGATCTAGATTTGGGTAGTTTCCCAATATGGGTACTTTGACAATATTCTAATAGTATTTTAGAATAGATGACTCCTGGCATGGTGGTGTACCTGCAGGTGATGGAGTCACCCTCTCTAAAGGTGTCTTAGAGACTAAAGGAGAGAGGGATGTGCATGATTGGCAGATCACTTGCTTAGGCAATTGAGTCAATCATGAGATGTCAAGTACCACACCAGATATTGTTTTTGCACCTGATGAGATAAGTTTATATTAATCCAATCCTGAAGAAACATAAGGAAGCAGTTATAGAACATAAGTGCATGTTCGACGGATTTGATGACAGCAGCCTCCTTCGGGAGACGGTTATCATTCCAGGCTTCCAAGGTGACATGGATGACAGAGTGATTGTCAGAGTTATAGTTTCCCTCTGACGAAGGACAGTATTATGGACAGGTGGTCCAAGAGGATACTGTGGGAGGCATGGTGCTGGAAACTGATTAGGTTCAGTTATCGATACAGTCTAATATGTTTGAATTTGGAGTTCATTTATGAACTAGGTCCCATCAGACATTCAGACATATTCTAAGACAGGTATTACTCGATTCGGGTGATGGTTTTCTCGCGAAGTTGAGATTAAGAGAGACATAGAAAGAAACATCAGGGCGGATCCACTCACTGAGGCTATTTCTCGAACACAAGAGTTTTACAAATTAGCTTTGTGAAACTGATTAGTAGAGAAGTTGGATGTTCGGTATCACACGGGCTGTGAGTATGCGGCATCGCAATAATTAGCCTTAAGTGCAAGTGGGAGATTGTTGGAGATAGTGCCCTCAAAGTCAATTATTGGATCGCAGGTACGTGATTGCAATGATTGAGGCAGGACCTATACCGATATGACAGTCTTGCTCGAGATGATAGTATGCTATCTGGTTTGTCTTTATCATCGTATACATGCTTTAGTTCACTATTGCATGATGATAGAGCCCATAGGATTCTTGCTTGACTACCAGCAGTATAATGGCGATCATATACGTGGGAGCTGGGGTCTGTAAGCACATCCTTAAAGTGTCCCTAGTCGTGGGAGTTTCGAGACAGGGCATCGATACTCCAGAGTAGACTAGTGTATACAGTCGAGACCCCGACGAGGGGCGGTGGCCGGTCTCACAAGCCACTGGTGTCAGTTGGATCACCTAAGATGTATACAGGTGCTCATTGAGTTATGAGTACACCGGACAGGACTCACCGGGAATCTGCTAGTTGGTATTATACATATCGTCAGATAGCAGTTCCCTGGTGACATATGTACAGTTTAGTTCATCGACCTGAGATCGTCATTTGTCTCATGTGAGTTCCCACTGTGCTTAGATTACTACCCTACCACGCTCAAAGGAGTTGTGCAAACAGGTTTTAGTTGGGTACAGTCCCGAGCCACATTGGAGGCAAGTGAGCGGATCGGCAGGGGATTCGTCTCTCCCGGTATTGGGGGTGAGATCGCGCTGTGTCTAGGAGAGCCATTACACAAAGCCCTCGGCCGAGGCAGGAGATTTACAGGTAGGTACTCCAGTAGTATCTTAGAGTGTTCTGGGCTACTCTCTGACACGACTTATACCGCTATTGGGGGTCTGACGTTACTAGCCCCCTAGGCCAGATATGCGATACTCATAAACGAACGGACCGGACTGTATATACATTGTTACTGTCAGGCTCAGTAGGGTTTATAGATGAGTTCGCTCGTCGGCTTCCCTTCCAATCAATACATAGGCAAACCGTTACGTACAGTTTGTACCTCTGACGTGCTAGTGGTTATACCCAGTGCCAATGTGTTGATGAGTCATTAGAGTCCCCCACAGACACTTTCCCAAGTTCGGGCGAAACGTTGTAGAGGCCATATGGGTTTATGGCAAGGTTCGGAAAAAGCACGTGCGTTTTCGCACGTGTCGTTTTTCGGACAGATATTACTGGTCGGCTTTCGTTTAAGCCGGATCCGAGTATTATACTGTGTAGATATAATATCTTTGTCTCCGATGCATTTTTATTCGGTCGTAATACAAATGCGGGTATGTTTATACCATTACGGGGTTATCCTGAAATTCGTTTCAGGATCACTTTTGGAAGTTGCCAGTTTCCAGTTTTCTATCAGCCGTCTTTTAACATTCGGTTAAAGACGGATTTATCTTTTCTTGGATGAGTGTGGAAGATTCTAGAAGCATCTAGAAGGTGGTGACAAGGCTTGTGACTCACTTGTTCATTTATGGTGCATTTATTGTGTTCACACTTTGTGTTCACACTAGATATTTTCTTATGTTCACACTTTGTGTTCACACTAGATATTTATCCTTGTGGTCACTCTCCTCTCTCCTACACTCACCCCCCCACCTCCTTATATATGGCCGGCCCCCTCCTCACTCTCACTTGAGATTCATTTTAGTGAAAAGATTATGATAGTTTTGGGGTATATGGAAATTTCATTGCTCATTTCATTCCATCACCCGAATCAATTGGCAACTTCATTAACCGTTCGTCCATAGCTTTGGACGGAACGAGACAAAGTCTTCTACTCATTCTCTACATCAATCTTGGTCGTCTCTTTTAGCAAACTTGACGACTGAGTTGCCTCGAGTCAGAGGCGGGAGCCCGTTTAAAGAATCGTTGACGTGGTGCCACCTGGACGAGGAGATCGGTGGACGACGAGATCGGAGCAGCCGCAACAAAGCGTAGGATGATGGTTGATGACCGAAGGACTCGGATCGTTCGGTATAACTCTTCTACCCACTTTTTAGTTTGTTAGTTTAGCTTTAATGGCAGATCCGGATTACGGTACACGATAGTGCCAGTTTCGTTAAAAGTATTTGTTCCGCATTTGGCGTCTGTTAGACGGCCGGGGCGCTACCGTAGACTTACAGACTTGACACTGCTGCTTCGCCTCAAGTGTGTTCCCATTGTTCTTAGATTACTAGCCCACCATGGCTCTATTGAGTGGTGTGTTCATATCATAATATTGCATTATTATATTCCCCATTCTTATTCATTTTACAAAAAAAGGTGCTTTTGACCCATGTCTGCTACATAGTTGCAGCTTACAGGTTCTCGGAATAAAAATAATGAAAAAGATGAAATGACGATACAAAAGTGAGACTACGACCAACAAATGAAAGAATCTTGATCAAGCCTACAGTTTTGAGAATAAACGAAGATCAATGGACAATTTCACAAAGACCAAAGGCAGCTCAAGGTTCAAGACTTCGACACGAAGCAAGCGGTAAAGTCCACGACATTATTCACTGTGGAATTCTGGAAGAAACTAGAAGACCATCTGAGAAACCAAGTGAAGGAAATAGAAGAAACAAAGCAACAGAAGAATTCCTGAAGAGATTATGCAACAAGTTCCCTACATGGCCGCGGAACCGCAGCCAAACTTGGCTCTTGGCCGCGGATCCGCGGCCGTGCGTCACCCGTGTCGGTGCAAAAAAGGTTGTGGCGGCTGGTGGCGCGTTGACTAGTCTTCTTTAGGGGTAAAATTGTAAATTCAGATATGAGTCGGATGTAACTCTAGGGTTTCTATGATCTATAAATAGAAACCCTAAACCTCTTTTGGACGTATGCCTCTTTTTATTTCATCTATTCAGAATTCTAAAATTTGGTGTAAATGTTTGGAGAGAGCCATCAATAAAGTAAGTAATTTTATTTCATTGCCCTAGTTAATTTTTCATTCTGCCTTAGTAAAATTTTACTATCTGCCTTAGTTAGATAGTTAGAAAATGTTTATCAATTCCCTAATGAGTGAGTAGTCTCCTCACTTGTTAGGGTTAGATTTGGGGAAGGCTTGAGAGATGAAAATCTCTCACCCTTTTCTTGCCCATCATACGTTTTTATAGGACCATACATGCACACACCGCTCCCTACGGCACCCTACCCCACGAGGTAGCGGTGATACCGTAGTATAAACGACCAGTTGTACATGTTTTCCATGGAGGTTAGGGTAAGAATTAAGAAAGGAAGGAAGAGAACCTAGAGGAAGAAACATCGTTTCTTCCCGATGGTACTAATCCACTTTATTAATTATTACCATAACACTTCATAGATCTTAATTAGGGCATAGAAAGCGGTGATGAATATTGACTTTCCAAACTTAACCTAAACCTAACCCTATCAAGATTTTAATCTTAGTTTAGATCAACCTTATTTTTTAGATTTAATCAATCCGACAACAATCAGAATTAACTCGTTAGAACAAATCGAGAATACACAAAATCCCTGTGGACCGACCCGTACTCACCGGCTAGCTACCAAGCGACGCCGTTCTTGATTGCGGTTAATAAATTCTTTGATCAATCAAATGGCGCCGTTGCCGGGGATGGCGTGTTATTTTCTTTTTGTAATTTCGGGTTAATATAAAATAGAAAAATAATAAAAACTGAAAAATAAAAAATATAAAAAATTTATCATCTTGTTATTTTGTGAAGGGTATTTTCGTTTGAATTTTCGCAGGATCGATGAACGAGTTCGGATCTGGAAAAATCCAGAGAGCAAAACAAAAAACCCTAGATCTGAACAACAGAGAAAAATCAAACCAGAGGAGCAGAAAATTTCTCGAGATCTGAACCGCATAGGAGACCGCGGAACCACGGCAAGAGCACTACGTTGGCGGCGGAAGCGCGGTGGGGAAGTGACGGTATCATCTAAAAAGCCCACTGTAAGCTTCTCCTCTCGTTCCTCTGAACCCCTGATATCTCCTCTGTAAAATTTGCCTGCAGGATTCTTTGCGCCAAAAATTTCTCTCTTTCTCTAATAACTTGATCTTGTGCAGGATTCTTTGCGCCGCGCTAAAAAAAAATGTTAGCAAGTGTTTGATTGTGCTTACTGCTTTGCATATTTAAATTGACTTTAAGGGGCTTTTACACCAATCCAGATTGGGTGGGGATTTCATTACCCTTCCCAGGACCCCAAAAATCACATAAGGCATATTGCATTGACCATCAATTAATTAAAAAAGATTAGACTCGGCCCTAAGGACTTCGCGCTCAATAGGACAAAGGAATAGTTGTATGCATCGACCGTTGATCCTAACCAGACTTTGTGGTGCCTAGGTTAGACAGGTAGTGAAAGGTAACTTTAAAAGTCCCGTCTCACGGTGATTCGTAAGCGGATCCCTCCTTTCTCTACTTGTGCTTATCTGGCCACAATTGGCGGTGAAGAGGCGGTTTGAGGTCCTACTTCTTGCCCTTTGGAACAGTTAGGAGCTGTCTAGATGACCTAGGTGACCCTAGATCTAGGCTTGATTCTGCATTTGTGATTGATTGAACGTGTGTCTAAGCCTTTTATCGAAAATCTTTTTTTTTTTGCAAAAAGCTCCACATGAAAAAAAACACAAAAAGAAAAAAGGAAATTTTTTTACAAAAACTTGTAACTTGTCGCTAAGAATTCGGTGCACCCCACTTGCACCCACGTTCTTTTTCTTCTCCTTCTTGCATCATGGGTACCCCACCTCACAAAACTCTTTCCGAACTTTGGTACCCTCATCCAAACATTGCTTCATACGCGAATTGTTTTTGTCGAATTACGGACGACCCCTCCATGCCCAAAATTTCTTTGAAAAATCGAATAGAAGCGTCTAGGAGAAACGGTTCGACTCCACAATCCATTTTGTATCAACCATTTCAACCTTCACCACCTTTGTACGTTGATACTACTTTTTTGAGTTCAGTTGTAACTCCGAAACCCATGTCTATCGCTGAACATATTAAACAATCTCGTAACCGATCTTTCACTCCTTTCAACACTTCCAGTTCTTGGGATCAACAAGTGCATTCACCTTTTTATCCAAATGTTGATTCTACTCCTGTCCAACCATTCAATTCCTACCAGTCCTACCCGACTTTCACACCTTCCCTAGACATTGATTCTACGCAACCATTTGGGAGTTTCACGTATCCAAACAACTTTGAATCTTTTTCTGAAACCCCTGCATAACCCATGTCTAGTCTGGAACAATCGTTGAAAGCGTACATTGCAGCAACAAACCGACAGATGAGGAATTTGGATGCATCCATTGCCGCCCTTAGACAACCTAGTAACCCAGTAGCTAGTTTCCAACTAGCTCCAAAAATTCCAATGTATGATGAGGCGGTTGGACAGAGTGAGAATTTGAGTGGTGACAGTGAGTTCTACACACTTCCAAATCAAACCTACCCATGACAAATTGAATCCCACAACTCCGGTTTTCAAACAAGTGTCCCAAATGATTCACCAGTTAAAGATAAAATGTGTAATGAGTTGTGCGACTTTGTAGTGTTTGATTTACCTAATTGTGAAGAGCCCTTTTCGAGTGAACCCAAACCTAATCCTTTTAACCTCTACACCTCCACTCTAGAACCTGAATTGATAAATATCCATGCCTTTGATGAGGTGTCTAAAATAATTGATTTTCACATGATTGAGGATATTGACGCCGGGAATATTTTGGATGATGAACTCGTAGATTTGACTGAAATTTTATCTCCAATTCATCATCCCTAGTTATTAAATGTTTTTCCCGAACCTCATATGCGTCTTGATTTTGATGATAATTGCATGGATGGGATAACTTTTGAAGAGAATTATGAGGATAGTATTGAGGAGAGTATTGAGGAGAGTATTGAGGATAATATTGAGGATAATATTGAGGATGAACCAGTTTTGTTTGATGAGTCGGATTTTCCAATTCATCCTCCTGAACCTTTAACTGTTATACTTCCTAAATCACCCCCCCTTCATCGCAACATTCACTCGTTTACTTGTTAGCTAGCCTAACCAGCTTTTGTAGCGCAGGGCCCTGGCACCTACCCACCTTGAGGGAGTTTCCATCGTTCCGACCATGCAAGAAATCACGCTGGAGGACTGTGAGCTTGAAAAATTTCTGTTCGATCACAGCAGTTTTGATGCTACTAGTGCGTTCCTCCTTGAATCTGACACAGTTTGCACAACCGATAATGATTACGGGTGTTTCACTTTTTCGAACGATTTTGAAGACTCATTACCCGAGTTTGAGTCCTTTGAATTTTTGGATGAGTTAGTTGAACCATCCGACTTGGTTGCTTACAGTGATTTCGAACCATTGATGGAATCTTTCGAGTTCGAGACATTCTCACCAATTTTACTACCTCAAAAACTCGAACTCAAGCTGTTGCCGTCTCATCTTAAATACGCTTACTTAGGTGAGAATGAGACCCTTCCTAGATCACTCTCCTTCGTCCTTTCCATCGTTTCGACCATGCAAGAATTCGTCATGCTTCCATTTTCAATGGATGGTTTACCAAGTTCAACGTACCCATGTTTTCTCGCGAATCTTGAGAGATTTGACCCCATTTCTCGATGGGTTGATAAATTAGCACAATCGCTTTTAACACATCGGTCATCATAAATTGTGCTAATTTATTCACTCGATTTACACCCTCAAGTTCGTACTACACTTCTTGTAGGTTTGCTAGGCATGCGCACAAGGGTCTACGAGGCATCAACCATGCCCGATTAAAAATTTAGCCATGCCGAACAAACCGAAGCCGAATCTTTAAACTAGAGATTAAGCGAAAACTAACATGTTAAACACTTTAACACTAATTGAGAGGGATTACAACCTTTGTAGATCCGGTCCTTCACTTCTAAAGCTCCGTGTTGAAGTCCCTTCCCTGCGATCATCGTGTTCCGGACTCTCGAGAGGTTCCACGAAGAGAAAGATGCAGTCTTGCTTCCGATCTTCGATACAAAGATGATCTACCTTGAAGTTTCGTTAACACAGGCTAATACTCATAATATGAAGTGAACACCCTCATCTAAATGACAAGGATAGATGAGGATGATGTAGGGTTCCTAGGCACTCTAGTGAGGTCTCACAAGGCATCGAACATGCCAATTTCAAAAATTAACGGTGCCGAGAGACCCGACTACGGATCGTTTGCTAGATTTCTAGGCAAAAAACAATCTAGTTACCAACTTAACTAATGGGATATCGGAAATACAACCTTTGTAGATCCGGTGCTCCACCTCCATAGCTCCACAACGAAGTCGTCTCCGCTGTCCAAAAGGAATCCGGGCTCTAGAGTCGGCTACGTCGGAGAAAAAGCGAGCTAGGTCGTCGATGTCCATGCCGAAGATGATCTACGTCGAGGCATCGCTAAATCAAGCTCCACCTTCATCAAGCCCTAAAAACTTGTGAAGGAAACACACTCTACTACTTGGCAAGAGGTAGAGGATGAAGAAATAGGAAGTGGGTAGACTTTAGAATTGGATTTCTCACTCTTTATCATCAATCACCATTGATGACCTTGCTTTCTTCACTTTAAGAAAAAAATGAAGAAGAAGAAGAAGCTAATTATGATAAGCATAATAAAATGAGAAAAGAAATTCATTCTTATCATAATTGAACCATAGTTAGGTGTAGAGAATCAATCATGGTTTAGTGGAATGGTTAGGTTAAGCATGAGACAAAAATGGTTGCAATGGTCAAAGTATTCATGAAGCTTCATGAATAAACAAAAGAATGCCACCATTTTCTCATTTCCTTTTCCTTTTGCCAAAAAGAAAAAGATTAATAAATAAATAAATAAGTAAATGGTAAACCCTAACCATTCCATTATCCAAGGTTTAATTCTATACACTTAACTAAGAAGGCATGTATCATCAAACATGATACAAGCAAGTGCACAAAATCATATCGCATATGTAATGCGCACATCCGAGCGAGAAAAACCAATTAAAGTGAATCGATACTAGATAATGCAAAGTAATATATCAAATATATAATTATACATTAAATCATTAAATCAACACTTGATTTAACGATCCGGTCATATCGCATATAACCGACTAGTATCCTATGTATCGGCTTATCGAATCAACCTTTGATTCGATAACTAGGGTATATCGCATATAACCTAATCGATACATTCATCGCGAGAATGGAATACGGTATCACATACCCGCATTATTCTCGGTCCCGCACATATCTCATATGCGCTCCTATTTCGTTTCGCTTGAGCCAGGAAACCTCTGTGTAGGACTCTAAAGACTCGTTAATACGCCGGCAGCAGATGATGATCATATCAAGCATCCACAAGCCGCAAGCGGTCTGCTAAACGTAACGGCCACCCGGGTATTGAGCGATCTGAAGATTGACGAGCAAGCCCGCTCACACTCCAGTGAATCCAACCAGTAACACTACCGTACAGTCCGGTCTGATCGTCTGATATGTCACATATCTCGCCTAGGGGTGGTAAAACGTCAGACCCCAATAGCTCGATAAGTCGTGTCGATACGAGGTCTATAACAATTCGAGAAACTACTGGTAACACTTACCAGTATATCTCAGCAACCGTGGCCAGGGATTTCCTGTTATAGCCAATCGAACACAGCGCAACATCAACTCCCTATACCGGGAGAGACGAATCCCCTCCTATCGCTCATTGCTTCCATGTGACTCGGGACTGTACCCAAAAACCACCGTTTTGCACGCCCTCTTGGACGTGGTAAGATGGAAATCAAAGCACAGTGGGAACCACACAAGACTCTATGACGATCTCGGGTCAACAGACTACTCTGTACCAGTGTCACCTGAGAACTGCCATCTGACGTGAGGTATAATACCATCTGGGAGTTCTCAGCGAGTCCGTCCAGTGTACCCAGTCTCTACTGAGCACCCGTATATCATCTCCGATGTCAAAAACCAATGGATATGGGATCATCCATCGCCCATCTGTATGGGTCGAGAAGGTACACGCTAGTCTACTCTGGTATATCGATGCCCCGTCTCGATACACCCACGACTAGGGACTTTGAAGGATGTACTTATGGACTACTATGTCCCCACTAGTATGATCCGCATCATAGTCCAGGTAGTCAAGTACACATCCTAAGGGCTTTACCAATATGTAACAGAGAGACAATCAGTGTACACGTTAAGGTAAAGAGTAACCAGATAGCATACTATCATGTCGAGCAAGAAAGTCCTCCCTATATATGTCCCAACATCCACTACAATATACATCCTATGTACAGTAATGGCCTCTAGGGTATACATATAACTAACAATCTCCCACTTGCACTAGGGCCATCTGTAGCAGTGGTTGTAGTATCTCATACTCAACCATCCCATAAAAGTCTCTCTCTGGGAATAGGCCTTCGTGAGTGGATCCGCTGCGTTATCCTCTAAGTCTGCTCTCCTTGCCTCGATCAACCTGGAGATCAACCATCTCCATGATCTGGTGATACTGCCTTAGAATAAGTCCGGATCACTGATGGGACCGGCGTTCCTTGGCATAAGCCACAACTCCATCGTCTCACAATGGTAGGAACGTAGTTCATCTCATGAACTAATATACACCCAAACATCCTCTTTGGTAGCATTTTAAGTAGCGATGTATCCTGCCTTTATCGTCTAGTATGTCACGGTATCTAGCTTGGAACTCTTCCAACATACCGTCCCTTTACTGAGGGTAAAGACAATGCCTGCGACTGACATTCAGTCGTCTTTATCACCCTGGAACACTTCCAGTGATTCTCTCCAGGATCGATTGATACCATCTCACTACAGCTAGTGAGTATTCTAACATCCATTTAGATCTATCTCAAAGATCCAAAATCCAGGATTTAGTAGGTATCATTTTGATCCTAAATGGAGAATCATTGTGATAAGCGGAGATTGATCGAGCGTAGCATAGGAATCTCCTTTCCTATCATGTGTATGTCCTCCACGTACTCTACGAGGATCACCATACTCCCTACTACCTTTTTGTTTATACAAGGTTCATCTACCATTTTGATGATGTCAAACTCTTTGACTAATCCATCAAAACAGATGTTCCAACTCCGCGATGCCTGCTTTATCATATAAAACATCTTGCTCACGTTTCCGCTGCTCCCACTGTCTACGTGGCCCTCTGGCTGTGTACTTATAGACACACTCTTCTAAAACATCATTTAGAAAAGGAGTCATGGCACCCAACCGCCATATATCGTAGTCATGGTATGTAGCCGTGGCAAGTAGGATCTGGATGGACTTAAGCATAGGTACTGGAAAAGGTTTCATCATTATCCACGCCTGGTCAATGACGAAAACCTTTAATTTCTAGCTTTGAAAGTCTCAACTTTTCCATGTACACCAAGTAATCTTCTCAAGATATACTTGCTCCTGATAGGGATTTAACCCTTCAGATATAGCAACTAAAGTCCATACTTTGTTGGTGTATAAGGATTCCATCTCAGATCGCTAAGCATCCAGCCATTCTTACAGAGTCATACTCCTGATGGCCAGCTCGAAACTAGTTGGGTCATCATCTCATGATGCATTCCTCGCTCCCACTGTCATAGAGAAACCGAAGTATCTCTCAGGTGGGTGAGGAACCCTACTAGATCGGCGAAGAGGCTGAGGTTCGTTGGAATCTACTGAATCCTTCGGTTCTACCAAATCATCAACTCCAGTTTGTATAGCTGGAACGTTTCCAGTTCTACATAACAGACGTTGCCTCGAGCTTGTCCGGATTTTGCTTTTAGACATAGGCCGGACAACCCCAAATCTTAACTAACTTAAGATATGGGCTCTTCCCTTTCCATATCACATATGAAATGGTAGGCTTTGATTTGATTCGAACCCTATTCAATAGGTATGCAGCTTCTCAAGTGCATAACCCCTTAAGGAAAAAGGTAACTCAGTATTACTCATCATAGAGCACACCATATCAAATAGGGTGTATCTACTCCGCCCCGACATACCATCGTGCAATGGTGTATACGGAGGAGTAATGCTGAGAGAGAATCTCATTCTCCTTTAAAATAGTCCAGGATTTCCGTGCTCAAGTATTCTCCTCCTCGATCTCATCAAAGGACATAATACTTATACCCGTATTCCGGTTCTCTACTTCTAACTTATATTCTGTGAATATCTCAAAAGGTTCGGACTTGTGTTTCAACAGGAACATAGGTCTGAATCTAAAGAGATCATCAGAGAACGTAATGAAGTATAAAGAACCAATCCTGGTATGTGTAGACAGGGGACCTACATACATCAACATGTATCATCCCAAGAGTTCATTAACTCTTTCTCTGTTTCCAATAAACAGAGCTGTGGTCATCTTATCTTTGTGACATGACTGACGAGTTTCACAAGATGTAAATTCAAACTAATTTAAATATGCATCTATATGTAACTCTAGCTAGTCGGGTCACATTGATCTGACCCAGTCTACAATACCTCAAGAAGGAATGGTTCAATTCTGAACTCTTCCTCTTGTGTGTGTTCCATATACTAAGAACTGTAATTTGATTTAGAACATCAATGCTTTTAGATAACGTGCCTGAACCGATCAACTTTTGATATAGGAAATGTTCAAAACATTATCCAACAATACAAAATTTTATCATTTCTTTACTAATAAAGAGACAGATATGATTTTGTATATCAGGTTCGGTATCTAATAACATTCGTTCAGAATCAATGTATTACAATACAGGGTGCCAGTGACCAACAGATTTGGCTGCAACACTTGCCCCGTTTTCTGCCTCATGAAACTTATCACCCGTTCTCAGTTTTTCTACCCTTTTGTAGCCCTATGTAACAGATTACATATCTGGGATCCTGATCCGGTATCATATACCCAGGATGCATAGGATACTGAGAAACAGTTCTGTATAATTAACACACCCGAAGATGATGCATCAGCATGCACTTTCTTCGTTTGGGCGGCACGGGAAATATGGTATTCTCCAATTTCCTGCTCTGTCTTATAACAATTATAAGTTGGAGCGGGACCAACGTTCCCCAGCTTTGTATAACAAGCGGGTTCGGTCAATAATCCGTATTATTATCTTGATTAAGGCGTGATATGGTCGCTACCAGGAGAGAGAGAGAAGAAAACACTCAGCGTGCGCTCTGTCAAGAATAGATTGGTTATTATTTTATCTAATCAGGATGGCTCCCACTGCTTTTTATCAAATCTTCCTTCAAACCCTAAAAGGAAAGACTAGCCGGGATTAATTACACACTACAAGTTCGCCAATCTTTCAGCCAGGCCAGTGTCGGTACTTTGAGGGAGGTCCCCCGTGCTTTCGCACGAACCTAATTAATGTAAACCTCGTTTTCCCAGAGGCGTAACCTCGTTAACACCTTTCTAGACACCTACTTGATCGGCTAATTGTAATGTATAAAACTCTCCCAGGAGTAACTCTTACTCGCAGCAGGTATCGGGATCCAACTATCTCATAGAAGGTATGCAATCTCATTGCAAATTTCAACACTTGAAATTCCCGATAATATTTTGCCCCTAGCTCGCTATGACCTTGACGCATGCCAAACAACCCATAGTCTGCTAGTCAAGTTCAACCCGTCATTTCCTGATTGAATTAAACCCACCCGCACGACCCTTGACGCATGCCAAACAACGCCGTACGAATACCCTAATCCAATCGCATCATATGCTAGCAGATAAGCACTAGTCAGCTACCGTACACTACGCCTTGACGCATGCCAAACAACCGCAGCACGAATACTAACTAGTACTTATCTGAAATGACGGAGGGCTACGACGGGTTTTTCTGAAAACCTATTGCCTAATGAACTTGATATCTTTGTAGGATCGAATGAATTTTGAAATGGAGTGTTTTTGAGGCTTTTCTAGTTTTGCTAAAGGAGTCACTCCCGGTGAAGGGATCGTCGGTCCTTTCCTCGTCGAATGAGGTGCGGGATATATCATATATATCGCTGTGCAAAGCAAAAACAATTAAAAGCAATCAAAAGACAAACCAAGGGTGTAGCATCTGCCACTTATTGCTAAAGGAGTCACTCCCGGTGAAGGGATCTCGGTCCTTTCCTTATCGAATAAGGTGCAGGATATATCATATATACCGCTGTGCAAAGCAAGAACTGTAGCTACCTGTTTTATTTTGAAATTCGATTCTACAACATCTTAGGTTTCTTTTATTTCATTAATCATATTAATGAAGTCCCATCATTTAAGTACCTAAACATCACAGATAAATACGACGTGCACTTATGCCATCCGCATTCACCTCGATGTCCCCTCGTGCACTGTTAGGTTAGGTAACTAACGGCAGAGCGGGGCAGGGCTAGCGCGGGTGTAAAACATAAGTAAAGTCTATATAATATATCATATATACTATATACTGTATCTATCACAGAACATCACATGATCACATCACAGATATCGCAGCAGAAGAATCATATGAAATATTGGATATACTAGGACGTCCGTGTTTTCAATACGAGCCAGTATAAAACACGGATTCCACGGTCGTGATGAATAGCCAAACCCACACCCCTAGACCCCTACGAGAGCGGCAAGCAACCCTGCCAATTCTAGGGTTAGGAGACCCAGACTCGACTCCTCGAGTTGGTCTCCCACTGGACCCCAGAACCCGGTTACTTGTGCTCCCCTCCTTGGGTCTATCCTAATGCGGAAAAGTAAATAATATACAACGGGTGACAACTTCCGCTACCTGGAAGTGCCCCAATAAAAGAATATTACATACAAGTTTTTACATGAATGAAAATGAAAAACACTCATCTTACATAAAAACCCCCCGGCTATTCAAACACGACGATCCAATATAACATATCCAGCAACACATAACATCACATGTCATCAACGTAAGTAAATATGTCCATCCCAATTGTCGTTGACATATAGCAACGAAACCGGCGATATCACATATTACACTTACGGTCACAGAAAAGAAAGTGTAAAACTACAATAGTTGGAATCCGCAACCACCTCAGACATCACATGCCTGACCAAATGAATTTTTTAGACATCGCATGCCTAATAATTATAAACCCCGCATTTTAGTCTCATTATCGAAAACACTTTTCAATATCGAGTCGGGCAATTCAACAAGATTCTCGACAGTCTGATCGAATACTCGTCGCAAACTTCAGTAGACGGCCGCACCCCCGATACCGTCGACCAAGTGCACCAAGGCGGAACACCGCTGCCGCGAGCACCCGAACGGATGCTTTCGGCGACGGGGTTCTCCTACAGTCACTTGGTCGGGGCTATGGAGCGAGGCTGTCTATTAAGTTTACCCGGCGAGTATCCGCGTACGCTACGTGATTGCGACGGACTTTTGATCACATCAAAATTCTGTGGCAACCGATCAAGTGAGACTAAACTGCTATGTTTATAACATTCATTCAGTTATCACATAACTTTTGTGAATTCCAATTATTGTATCCCATTCCAGATAAACAGAAAATGTTAAACATTTCGATCGAACATTCAAACACCCAAGTTTTCCCGATACAGATCAACACATGAAATAAGTCTAACAACATTCAGTTCGTGCCTCAGTACCAACGGTCCAGCCGTAGAAGGGTCAAGCCAACGCCTCACATGTGGCACGCCGTACTGCCCCAAACCCGAAGGTTCAAAGGGCAGTTCAAGACGGTCACATAATCGAGTTAAGGTTTGTTGTCTTCTAGAGGGTCCATCGCGTTACTTGCACTACTTAGAACGTCGTCAAACTACGGAAAAATCCAACACTTGGAAATTTCCCGACAGGGGAAAAATTGGGTATTTATATCCGGTCGAACTTTTTAACATATTCTAAAAATATCCGGAAAGCCAAATAGACAAAATTTGATACCCCGATCGAAACACCGAATCCCCAAAACAATTCCAGAAAATTCAACTCTGGAAAAAAAATTAAAAATTCCCAGAAAACTCAGCATCAGACAAAATGAATTACTGTACAAAAAGTGGATGATGACGTCATCAAGTTGCGGCGGAACCGCCGCAGAAGGCAGTCTTCTGCCGCGCTTCCGCCGCGGTATTTACTGTTCATCCAAAAAATTTTGCATGGTAATTCTTATTTTTCCCTGCTGAATTTTTAGCAATTTTTAATATGGAAAAATCCACGTTTTCTGAAAACGTCCAGAGAGCATTTTCCGGGTTGGTTTCGGGTCCGTTCGGGCTTCAAATTCCGTCTAGATTTCGCCTAAGGCTCTAGCTAGGCTCTGATACCACTGTAGGGTTCTTAGGCACTCTAGTGAGGTCTCACAAGGCATCGAATATTCCAATTTCAAAAATTAACGGTGCCGAGAGACCCGACTACGGATCGTTTGCTCGATTTCTACGCAAAAAACAATCTAGTTAACAACTTAACTAATGGGATATCGGAAATACAACCTTTGTAGATCCGGTGCTCCACCTCCATAGCTCCGCAACGAAGTCGTCTCCGCTGTCCAAAAGGAATCTGGGCTCTAGAGTCGGCTACGTCGGAGAAAAAGCGAGCTAGGTCGTCGATGTCCATGCCGAAGATGATCTACGTCGAGGCATCGCTAAATCAAGCTCCACCTTCATCAAGCCCTAAAAACTTGTGAAGGAAACACACTCTAATACTTGGCAAGAGGTAGAGGATTAAGAAATAGGAAGTGGGTAGACTTTAGAATTGGATTTCTCACTCTTTATCATCAATCACCATTAATGGCCTTGCTTTCTTCACTTGAAGAAAAAAATGAAGAAGAAGAAGAAGCTAATTATGATAAGCATAATAAAAATGAGAAAAGAAATTCATTCTTATCATAATTGAACCATAGTTATGTGTAGAGAATCAATCATGGTTTAGTGGAATGGTTAGGTTAAGCATGAGACAAAAATGGTTGCAATGGTCAAAGTATTCATGAAGCTTCATGAATAAACAAAAGAATGCCACCATTTTCTCATTTCCTTTTCCTTTTGCCAAAAAGAAAAAGATTAATAAATAAATAAATAAGTAAATGGTAAACTCTAACCATTCCATTAACCAAGGTTTAATTCTATACACTTAACTAAGAAGGCATGTATCATCAAACATGATACAAGCAAGTGCACAAAATCATATCGCATATGTAATGCGCACATCCGAGTGAGAAAAACCAATTAAAGTGAACCGATACTAGATAATGCAAAGTAATATATCAAATATATAATTATACATTAAATCATTAAATCAACACTTGATTTAACGATCCGGTCATATCGCATATAACCGACTAGTATCCTATGTATCGGCTTATCGAATCAACCTTTGATTCGATAACTAGGGTATATCGCATATAACCTAATCGATACATTCATCGCGAGAATGGAATACGGTATCACATACCCGCATTATTCTCGGTCCCGCACATATCTCATATGCGCTCCTATTTCGTTTCGCTTGAGCCAGGAAACCTCTGTGTAGGACTCTAAAGACTCGTCAATACGCCGGCAGCAGATGATGATCATATCAAGCATCCACAAGCCGCAAGCGGTCTGCTAAACGTAACGGCCACCCCGGTATTGAGCGATCTGAAGATCGACGAGCAAGCCCGCTCACACTCCAGTGAATCCAACCAGTAACACTACCGTACAGTCCGGTCTGATCGTCTGATATGTCACATATCTCGCCTAGGGGTAGTAAAACGTCAGACCCAATAGCTCGATAAGTCGTGTCGATATGAGGTCTATAACAATTCGAGAAACTACTGGTAACAGTTACCAGTATATCTCAGCAACCCTGGCCAGGGATTTCCTGTTATAGCCAATCGAACACAGCGCAACATCAACTCCCTATACCGGGAGAGACGAATCCCCTCCTATCGCTCATTGCCTCCATGTGACTCGGGACTGTACCAAAAACCACCGTTTTGCACGCCCTCTTGGACGTGGTAAGAAGGAAATCGAAGCACAGTGGGAACCACACAAGACTCTATGACGATCTCGGGTCAACAGACTACTCTGTACCAGTGTCACCTGAGAACTGCCATCTGACGTGAGGTATAATACCATCTGGGAGTTCTCAGCGAGTCCGTCCAGTGTACCCAGTCTCTACTGAGCACCCGTATATCATCTCCGATGTCAAACACCAATGGATATGGGATCATCCATCGCCCATCTGTATGGGTCGAGAAGGTACACGCTAGTCTACTATGGTATATCGATGCACCGTCTCGATACATCCACGACTAGGGACTTTGAAGGATGTACTTATGGACTACCATGTCCCCACTAGTATGATCCGCATCATAGTCCAGGTATTCAAGTACACATCCTAAGGGCTTTACCAACATGTAACAGAGAGACAATCAGTGTACACGTTAAGGTAAAGAGTAACCAGATAGCATACTATCATGTCGAGCAAGAAAGTCCTCCCTATATATGTCCCAGCATCCACTACAATATACATCCTATGTACAGTAATGGCCTCTAGGGCATACATATAACTAACAGATGATGAAGTAGGATTTTTTCTCTCATTTTTTTTCTAATTCTCACTCATTTTTCATCACTTAGAAAAAGCTAGAAAGCTTTTTCATGAAAAGAAAGAAGGAAGAAGATGAACAATATCATGAATCCTTTTGTGATGAATAATGAAAGGATTAATATGATAAATAATGCAACCATGGTCAACTAAACTCATGTAGAGAATTAACTAGGGTTAGGGTTTGGGTTGGGTTAAAGCATGAGTCATAACAAAATATCTTTATCATGACAAAAAGAAACCTTCTAGAAACTACTAGAAGTCTTAGCCCTAATCCAAACCCTAATCATGTTTAAACTCCACTAAACATATTGCATTAGTTATCATATCATGTTACAATATTATATATCACATATATAATATTTATCATAACAAAATAAAATAATACAATTAACATATATCGCATATATATCAATGTATTACCCGAGTGAGAAAAAGAATCTTTTAGTGAGCCAATATTAGATAATGTAATTTAATATATCATATATATTATTATACATTAAATTATCGAATCAACACTTGATCCGACAATCCGGCTATATCGCATATAACCGACTAATATTTATCCGTACCGATTCATCGAATCAACACTTGATCCGATGACCCGACTGATATCAAATATCGCGAGAATAGAATACGGTATCTCATATCGCATTATCCTCGGTCCCGCAAAAATCACATACGTACCCCTACTCCGTTTTGCCTGAGCCAAGAAACCTCTGTGTAGGACTCTAAAGAATCGTCAATACGCCGGCAGTAGGTGATGATCATATCAAACACCCACAAGCTGCAAGCGGTCAGCTAAATGTAACAGCTATCCAGGTATTGAGCGCTCAGAAGATCAACAAGCAAGCCTGTACATTCTCCTTTGAATCCAATCAGTAACACTCCCGTACAGTCCGGTCTCGTCGTCTGATATGTTGCATATCTCGCCTAGGGGTGGTAAACGTCAGACTCCAGTAGCTTGATAAGTCGTGTCGATATAAGGTCTATAATAGTTCGAGAAACTACTGATAACACTTAGCAGTAAATCTCAGCAACCCTGGCCAGGGATTTCCGGTTATAGCCAATCGAACACAGCACAACATCAACTCCCTATACCGGGAGAGACGAATCCCCTCCTATCGCTCATTGCCTCCATGTGATTCGGGACTGTACCTAAAAGCCACCTTTTTGCACGCCCTCTTGGACGTGGTATGATGGAAATCAAAGCACGGTAGGAATCACACAAGACTCTACGACGATCTCGGGTCAACAGACTACTCTGTACCAGTGTCACCGGAGAACTGCCATCTGACGTGAGGTATAATACCATCTGGGAGTTCTCAGCGAGTCCGTCCAGTGTACCCAGTCTCCACTGAGCACCCATACACCATCCTTGATGTCAAACACCGATGGATATGGGATCATCCATCGCCCATCATATGGGTCAAGATGCGTATACGCTAGTCTACTCTGGTGTATCGATGCGCTGTCTCGATACACCCTCGACTAGGAATAGTTATAGGATGTACTCGTCGACTACCGTGGCCCCACTAGTATGATCTCATCATAGTCTCAGTAGTCGAGTAAATATCATAAGGGCTTTATCAACATGTAATATAGAGACAATCAGAGTACATGTTAAGATAAAGTACAACCAGATAGCATACTATCATGTCGAGCAAGAAAGTCCTCCCTATATATGTCCAAGCATCTATTACAATATACATCATATGTACAGTAATGGCCTCTAGGGCATACATATAACTAACAATCTTCCACTTGCACTAGGGCCATCTGTTGTGGTATCGCATACCCAACAATTTGCTGTAGTTGAAGTATCTCATACTCAACCATCCCATAAAAGTCTCTACTGGGAAAAAGGCCTTTGTGAGTGGATCCGCGTTGTTGTCCTCTGTGTCTACTCTCCTAACCTCGATCTCCCTGGAGATCAACCATCTCCATGATCAGGTGATACTGCCTAAGAATTATATCTGGATTTCTGATGGGACGGTAGTTCCTTGGCTAAAGCCACAACTCCATTGTCACACAATGGTAGGAACGAAGTTCATCTCATGAACTTATATATATATCCAGACTGCCTCTTTGGTAGCATCTTTGGTAATGATGTATCTTGCCTTTAATCGTCTAGTATGTCACGGTATCTAGCTTGGAACTCTTCCAACATACCGTCCCTCCACTGAGGGTAAAGACAATGCCTGCGACTGACATTCAGTCGTCCTTATCACCCTGGAACCTTTCCAGTGATTCTCCCCAGGATCGATTGATACCATCTCACTACAACTAGTAAGAATCCTAACATCCTATATGATCTATCTCATAGATCCATAAACCCAGGATTTAGGAGGTATCACTTTGATCCTATATGGAGAATCCTTGTGATAAACGGAGATTGATCGAGCGTAGCATAGGAAACTCCTTCCCTATCAAGAGTATGTCATCCACGTACTCTACGAAGATCACCACCATACTCTCTACTACCTTTTTGTATATACAAGGTTCATCTACCATTTTGATGAAGTCAAACTCTTTGATTACCACATCAAAACAGATGTTCCAACTCCGCGATGCCTGTTTTATCATATAAAACATCTTGCACACGTTTCCGCTGCTCCCACTGTCTATGAAGCCCTCTGGCTGTGTACTTATAGATGCTCATTTCTAAAACATCATTTAGAAAAGCAGTCATGACACCCAACCGCCATATATCGTAGTCATGGTATGTAACCATGGCAAGTAGGATCTGGATGGACTTAAGCATAGCTTTGAAAGTCTCAACTTTTCCATCTACACCAAGTAATCTTCTCAAGATATACTTGCTCCTGATGGGGATTTAACCCTTCAGATATAGCATCCAAAGTCCATACTTTGTTGGTGTACATAGATTCCATCTCAGATCGCTAAGCATCCAGCCATTCTTGCAGAGTCCCTACTCTCGATGGCCTGCTCGAAACTAGTTGGGTCATCATCTCATGATGCAATCCTCGCTCCCACTGTCATCGAGAAACCGAAGTATCTCTCAGGCAGGTGAGGAACCCTACCAGATCGGCGGAAAGGCTGAGGTTCGTCCGGGACTATTGAATCCTTTGGTTCTGTCAAATCATCAGCTGCAGTTTGTATAGCTGGAACATTTCCAGTTCAACATAACAGACCTTGCCTCGAGCTTGTCCGGATTTGCTTTTAGACATAGGCCGGACAACCCCAAATCTTAACAAACTTAAGATATGGGCTCTTCCCTTTCCATATCACATATGAAGTGGTAGGCAACTGATTTGATTTGAACTCTATTCAATAGGTATACAGCTTCTCAAATGCATAACTCCCAAAAGGAAATAGGAAACTCAATAGTACTCATCATAGAGCACACCATATCATATAGGGTGCTTTTACTCCGCCCCGATATACCATCGTGCTATGGTGTATACGGAGGAGCAATGCTGAGAGAGAATATCATTCTCCTTTAGAATAGTCCAGGAATTCCGTGCTCAAGTATTCTCCTCCTTGATCATATCAAAGGACATAATACTTTTACCCATTTTTGGTTCTCTACTTCTAATTCATATTTTGTGAATATCTCAAAAGTTTCGGACTTGTGTTTCAATAGGAACATATGTCTGAATCTTGAGAGATCATCAGAGAATGTAATGAAGTACAGAGAACCGGTCTTGGCATGTCTAGACGGGAGACTTTCATACATCAGCATGTATCAATCCCAAGAGTTCACTAATTCTTTCTCTTTTTCCAATAAACCGAGCTGTGGTCATCTTATCTTTGTGACATGAGTGACAAGTTTCACAAGATGTAAATTCAAACAAATTTAAATACGCATCTTAATGTAACTTCAGCTAGTCGGGTCACATTGATATGACCTAGTCTACAATGCCTCAAGAAGGATTCGTTCATTTCTGAACTCTTCCTCTTGTGTATGTTCCATATACTAAGAACTGTAGTTTGATTTAGAACGTCAATGCTTTTAGATAACGTGCATGAACCGATCAACTCTTGATATAGGAAATGTTAAAAACATTATCCAACAATACAAAATTATATCCTTTCTTTGCTAATAAAGAGACTGATATGATGTTGTATATCAGGTTCGGTGTCTAATAACATTCGTTCAGAATCAATGTATTCAGGTAATACAGGGTGATAGTGACCAACAGACTTGGTTGCAACACTTGCACCGTTTTCTGTCTCATGAAACTTATCACCCGTTGTCAGTTCTCTACCTTTCTGTTTCCCATGTAACAAATTACATATGCGGGATCCTGATCCGGTATCACATACCCAGGACGTAAAGGATACTGAGAAACAGTTCTCTGTAATGAACACACCCGAAGATGATGCATCAGCATGCACATTCTTCGTTTGGGTGGCACGGGAAATCTGGTATTCCGCAATTTCCTGCTCTGTCTTATAACAATTATAAGTTGGAGCGGGACCAACGTTCCCCAGCTCAGTATAACAAGCGGGTTCGGTCAATTCATCCGTTTTATTATCTTGATTAAGGCGTGATATGGTCGCTACCTGGAGAGAGAGAGAAGAAAACACTCAGCGTGCGCTTTTACAAGATTAGATTGGTTATCAATTTATCTAATCAGGATGTCTCCCACTGTTTTTGTCAAATCTTCCATCAAACCCTAAAAGGAAAGACTAGCCGGGATTAATTACACGCTACAAGTTCGCCAATCTTTCGGCCAGGCCAGTGTCGGTACTTTGAGGGAGGTCCCCCGTGCTTTCGCACGAACCTAATTAAAGTAAACCTCATTTTCCCAGAGGCTTAACCCCGTTAACACCTTTCTAGACACCTACTTGATCGGCTAATTGTAATGTGTAAAACTCTCCCAGGAGTAACTCTTACTCGCAGCGGGTATCGGGATCCAACTATCTCATAGAAGGTATGCAATCTCATTGCAAATTTCAACACTTTGAAATTCCCGATAATATTTTACCCCTAGTGACTTATGACCTTAACTATGGTCAACAAATCATAAGCACTAGTCAAGTTCTACCCGTCATTTCTTGATTAATTAGACCCTCCCACATGACCCTTAACTAAGGTCAACAAAGTCATATGACTGTCCTAACTAATCGCATCATATGCTATATAGGAAGACATCACTTAGCTACCGTACACTGTGCCTTAACTATGGTCAACAAACACAGCACGAATACTAAGTACTCTACTTCCTAAAATGACGGAGGGTTACGACAGGTTTTTAAGAAAACCTATTGCGTAATGAACTTGATATCGTCGTAGAATCGAGTGATTTTAAATGGAGTGTTTTTTTTAGGCTTTTCTAGTTTTGCTAAAGGGGTCACTCCCGGTGAAGGGATCGTCGGCTCTTTCGTCATCGAATAAGGTGCAGGATATTTCATAAATACCACTATGCAAAGCAAGAACTATAGAAGCAATCAAAAGGCAAACCGAGTTTGTAGCATATGCTAGTTTCACTAAAGAGGTCACTCCCGGTGAAGGGATCTCGGCTCTTTCCTTACCGAATAAGGTGCTGGATGTTCTACAAGGAACACCACTATGCAAAGCAAGAACTAGAGCTACCAGTTTTTAAACAAGTTTCTACAACATCTTAGGTTTCTTTTAGTTTCATTAATCTCATTAATGAAGTCCCATATTAATTATGCTTCACAAGCATCATCTTTTGAAATGAAATCTGCAATATAACATATATCTCATATATATAATATAAACATTCTTCTCAGGCAGTAATATGATCTCATCACAGAACATTGCAGCAGAAGAACATATATGAAATATTGGATATACTAGGACGTCCGTGTTTTCAATACGAGCCTGTATAAAACACGGATTCCACGGTCGCGATGAATAGCCAAACCCACATCCCTAGACCCCTACGAGAGCGGCAAGTAACACTGCCAATTCTAGGGTTAGGAGACCCAGTCTCGACTCTTCGAGATGGTCTCCCACTGGACCCTAGAACCCGGTTACTTGTGCTCCCCGCCTTGGGTCTACCTAATGCGGAAAAGTAAATAATATATATCAACGGTGACATCTTCCGCAATCTGGAAGTGCCCCAATAAAAGAATATTACATACAAATGAATTTTACATGAATGAAAAAGAAAAAACTCTCATCTCACATAAAACCCCGGCTATTCAAAATGCGACGATCCAATATAACATATCACAGCAACACATAATATCTCATATCATCAACGTAAGTAAGTATGCATACACCGATCGTCGTCGATGTATAGCAACGAAAACCGGCAATACAACTACATACTACACTTACGGTCACAGAAAAGAAAGTGTAAAACGACAACAGTTGGAATCCGCAACCTCCTTAGATATCGCATGCCTAACCAAATGAATTCCTTAGACATCGCATGCCTAACAATTATAAACCCTGCATTTTAGTCTCTTTATCGAAAACTCTTTTCTATATAAAGTCGGGCAATTCAACAAGATTCCCGACAACCTGATCGAATGCTCGTCGCAAACTTTAGTAGACGGCCGCACCCCCAATGCCGTCGACGAAGCGCACTAAGGCGGAACACCGCTGCCGCGAGCACCTGAACGGATGCTTTTGGCGACGGGGTTCTCCTACAGTCACTTGGTCGGGGCTATGGGGTGTAGCTGTCTATTAAGTTTACACGGCGAGTATCCGCGTACGCTACGTGATTGCGACGGACTTTTGATCACATCAAAATTCCATGGCAACCGATCATCTGAGACTAAACTGCTAGATTTATAACATTCAAATTAGTTATCTCATAACTACCTGTGGATTCCAAATATTGTATCACATTCGAGATAAATAGACATGTTAAACTTTCCGATCGAATAATCAAACACCCAAGATTTCCCCAATATATCCCAATACTAGAAATCAGTTTAAAAAACATCCATCACAAGCCACAGTACCAATGGTCCAGCCGTAGAAGGGTCAAGCCAACGCCTCACATGTGGCACGCCGTACTTACACAAACCGTAAGGTTCAGAGGAAGTTCAAGACGGTCACATAATCGAGTTAAGGTTTGTTGTCTTCTAGAGGGTCCACCGCGTTACTTGCACGACTTAGAACGTTCTTAAACACGAGAAAAAATCCAACTTTTGAAAAATTTTCCGATAGAGGAAAAAGTGAGTTATTGATATCCGTTCGAACTTTTTAACAGTTTCTAAAAATTATCCGGACAAAACTAAACAAAGTTAAATTATCTGATCGAATCAACGATTCCCCAATACAACCCTAGAAAACTCAACACTTGAGTGGAATTAAAAGAATTCCCAGAAACAAATAACAAGAAAGGACCTAAGAATAATTATGTGAAATTCCAGGGACTAAATCAAAATTTTGGCCGCGGAACAGCCGCCAAACCCATGGTTTGGCCGCGGTTCCGCGGTCAAAATATTGACTTAGTGGACCGTACTTCACATTAATTCTTAGTTTTTCCTGCTTGTTTTTCTGAGCATTTTTAATTCAGAAAAAAACACATTTTAAAAAAATGTACAGAGAAGGGTTCGTGTCGGGGTTTTCGGGTTCGATCGGACTTTAAATTTCGTCTAGACTTCGCCTAAAGCTCTAGCTTGGCTTTGATACCACTGTAGGTTTGCTAGGCACGCGCACAAGGGTCTACGAGGCATCAACCATGCCCGATTAAAAATTTAGCCGTGCCGAACAACCCGAATCCGGATCTTTAAACTAGAGATTAGGCGAAAACTAACATGTTAAACACTTTAACACTAAGTGAGAGGGATTACAACCTTTGTAGATCCGTTCCTTCACTTTTAAAGCTCCATGTTGAAGTCCCTTCGCTGCGATCATCGTGTTACGGACTCTCGAGAGGTTCCACGAAGAGAAAGATGCAGTCTTGCTTCCGATCTTCGATACAAAGATGATCTACCTTGAAGTTTCGTTAACACAAGCTAACACTCATAATATGAAGTGAACACCCTCATCTAAATGACAAGGATAGATGAGGATGATGAAGTAGGATTTTTGCTCTCATTTGTTTTCTAATTCTCACTCATTTTTCATCACTTAGAAAAAGCTAGAAAGCTTTTTCATGAAAAGAAAGAAGGAAGAAGATGAACAATATCATGAATCCATTTGTGATGAATAATGAAAGGATTAATATGATGAATAATGCAACCATGGTCAACTAAACTCATGTAGAGAATTAACTAGGGTTAGGGTTTGGGTTGGGTTAAAGCATGAGTCATAACAAAATATCTTTATCATGACAAAAAGAAACCTTCTAGAAACTACTAGAAGTCTTAACCCTAATCCAAACCCTAATCATGTTTAAACTCCACTAAACATGTTGCATTAGTTATCATATCATGTTACAATATTATATATCACATATATAATATTTATCGTAACAAAATAAAATAATACAATTAACATATATCGCATATATATCAATGTATTACCCGAGTGAGAAAAAGAATCTTTTAGTGAGCCAATATTAGATAATGTAATTTAATATATCATATATATTATTATACATTAAATTATCGAATCAACACTTGATCCGACAATCCGGCTATATCGCATATAACCGACTAATATTTATCCGTACCGATTCATCGAATCAACACTTGATCCGATGACCTGGATGATATCAAATATCGCGAGAATAGAATACGGTATCTCATGTCGCATTATCCTCGGTCCCGCACGTATCACATACGTGCCCCTACTCCAATTTGCCTGAGCCAAGAAACCTCTGTGTAGGACTCTAAAGAATCGTCAATACGCCGGCAGTAGGTGATGATCATATCAAACACCCACAAGCTGCAAGCGGTCAGCTAAACGTAACAGCTACGCAGGTATTGAGCGCTCAGAAGATCAACAAGCAAGCATGTACATTCTCCTGTGAATCCAATCAGTAACACTCCCGTACAGTCTGGTCTCGTCGTCTGATATGTTGCATATCTCGCCTAGGGGTGGTAAACGTCAGACCCAGTAGCTTGATAAGTCGTGTCGATATGAGGTCTATAACAGTTCGAGAAACTACTGATAACACTTAGCAGAAAATCTCAGCAACCCTGGCCAGGGATTTCCGGTTATAGCCAATCGAACACAGCACAACATCAACTCCCTATACCGGGAGAGACGAATCCCCTCCTATCGCTTATTGCCTCCAAGTGATTCAGGACATTACCTAAAAGCCACCTTTTTGCACGCCCTCTTGGACGTGGTATGATGGAAATCAAAGCACGGTGGGAATCACACAAGACTCTATGATGATCTCGGGTCAACAGACTACTCTGTACCAGTGTCACCGGAGAACTGCCATCTGACGTGAGGTATAATACCATCTGGGAGTTCTCGGCGAGTCCGTCCAGTGTACCCAGTCTCCACTGAGCACCCGTACACCATCCTTGATGTCAAACACCGATGGATATGGGATCATCCATCGCCCATCATATGGGTCAAGATGCGTATACGCTAGTCTACTCTGGTGTATCGATGCCCTGTCTCGATACACCCTCGACTAGGAACAGTTATAGGATGTACTCGTCGACTACCGTGGCCCCACTAGTATGATCTCATCATAGTCCCAGTAGTCGAGTAAATATCCTAAGGGCTTTATCAACATGTAATATAGAGACAATCAGAGTACATGTTAAGATAAAGTACAACCAGATAGCATACTATCATGTCGAGCAAGAAAGTCCTCCCTATATATGTCCAAGCATCCATTACAATATACATCATATGTACAGTAATGGCCTCTAGGGCATACATATAACTAACACTTCTTTCTCTTTTCCGCCATTCTTCTCCTATACCGAGACCATATTCCACCTTTCTTCCCATACGGTCTCGTGTGTTTCTCAACTCCTTTCTCCACACTCCATTCTTCCACCAACTCTACCATTATAACGATAAATTTTTTGAATGGTTGGTACTAACCTTTGGCCTGTGGGCCTTATATAGCTTGATACTGTGTTTTTCTCCTCCCTAACTCCGAACTTTAATGCTTCAACAGTGGAAACACTGTTTCACTTAAGTTTGGGGGGACCTTTTTGTATATTTTGTTTTTCTGTTAACAATAAAAAAATATAAAAAAATAAACAGGGGAGTGCCGACATTTTCGATCCTCTTGGTGTAGCCTAACAGTGAGGACACTGTCAAGTTTAAGTTTGGGGGTATGCTCGGTAAGCCTTCTTCCTTCGCATTCATGTATATATTTTTGCATTTGCATACTTATTTTAAAACCCATAAAAAATTGAAAAATTTCAAAAATTATAAAAATTGAAAAGTTCAATTTTGGCCATATTTAACTTAAGTTTGACATGACGGTTGACTAGCTAGGAAAAACTAGATCCTCAACTTAGTAAATTAAAATCCTAAAAAATAACATTTCTTAAAATTTAACGGTAGAAAGTATATGTCTTTGTAGTTTACTTAGAAATAGGCAAATTTTGAGTTCACTTCTTTGGCTAAGTCAAGATAAAGGAAGAGTATTGATATTTTTATTAAAGTATAAGTCTGAAAAATTATTCTTAAGCTTAAGTCTAAATTCTGAAAATATATACCCTACAAATTGCACAAACACGAATCTTGAAACTTGGAATAGTAGAACAGACCTTGAAATGCTCTTGTCTAAAGTCCTTAGTATAATGGGAAATAAAATAAAAAATACAAGTGTGAATAAAGAAAAAAAAAATGAACACTGGTTTTTGTAATTACTTAAGGCTGCATTAATAGAAAAATATTTAGCGATGGTGCTTCATCACCTAGTTCCTTAGACCAACTGATTTGGGAGTCACTGCTAAAAGCCTTAGGGATTACATGACTAGGAATTATGCTTTAATGTGTGAACACATTTTGTAATCGTTCGTTGGTACCTCAGGAAGTATTAACGGTCGCATGAAGAATGTGTGAGCAATTTCATCTAAAATTCACCAATTGAAAAGTACTATGGACGATGGACAAAAGTATAATAGCTTGATTTGAATTTCCAAGTGTATGGGTGATATATACACACACGTAGGGGTATGTGATTGGGGTTTAGATAAGAGATAGGAATGAAAAATAGGACTTATATTTTTAATAGAGATGATAAAAATTCCTAAGTTGAGATGGAACCCTAGAAGGAAAACTTGAAAGATGCCAAAAGCTAAGTAAATTCACAAGAATATATATAATCTTAAGTTAAATGATAAGGAAGCGTGAAAAATACGGGTGGATAATTTATGAGTCGAAGATAATAGAGTTTCTTGTTAGAAAACCTAATTGGAGAATAAAATTCGATAAGCCAAATTGATAGGATTTTGTGCGTAGTATCCGCTGAAAACCCTCAGGAGACAACACTCCTCCTACTAGGGACACCTAGAGGTTTAACGGCTTGTTGCACGAGCTCAGTGCAATCGCGTTTCCCTGCGAAAGTGAGGCTAGGCCTTTTTCGAGTATAAAATTAGGTTTGCTCGAGGAGGAGCAAAAGATAAGTTTAGGGGTATTTGTTCATATCATAATATTGCATTATTATATTCCCTATTCTTATTCATTTTATAAATAAACAGGTGCTTTTTACCCATGTCTGCTACATAGTTGCAGCTTACAGGTTCTCAGAATAAAAACAGTGAAAAAGATGAAAAGACGATACAAAAGTGAGACTACGACCAACAAATGGAAGAATCTTGAACAAGCCTACAGTTTTGAGAATAAACGAAGATCAATGGACAATTTCATAAAGAACAAAGGCAGCGCAAGGTTCAAGACTTCGATACGAAGCAAGCGGTAAAGTCCACGACATTATTCACTGTGGAATTCTGGAAGAAACTAGAAGACCATCTGAGAAACCAAGTGAAGGAAATAGAAGAAACAAAGAAACGGAAGAATTCCTGAAGAGATTATGAAACAAGCTCCCTACATGGCCGCGGAACCGCGGCCAAACCTGGCTCTTGGCCGCGGATCCACGGCCGTGCGTCACCCGTGTCGGTGCAAAAAAGGTTGTGGCGGCTGGTGGCGCGTTGACTAACTCTAGGGTTTCTATGATCTATAAATAGAAACCCTAAACTTGTTTTGGAGGTATGCCTCTTTTGTAACACCTTAGATTGTGTTTTGTAGCTAATTATATTTTAATGTATGGTTTTTAATAAAAAGTTTACCAAATTAAGTTTTAAATATTTTATCCTATTTAATGAGTATTTTATTAGAATTTTGTTAGGCACACACACACTTGTGCATGATAACTAGGATTGTTTTTGGGGTTAAACACGATTAGCAATCATGGTTAACTAACCATTTGTCTTAAGTTAGTTTTATGATTAGTTTAAGAGTTATGGTTGTATTTATTCATGATGGTTTTTAAAATGAAAATGAATGGAAAAGGTTTTAATATTTTGGTTGAATGTTGACTTTTGAGAGAGAGAAGGAGCATGGGCTACATGGTGAGCCATGCCTCTTTAGTGAAGTGAGAGAGAGTGAGAAGGGGAGGTTGTTTGTTTCTCTCATTTCTCACTCTCACTCTTATTTCCCTCACACTCTCAAACACACACACACTCATCAGCATCTGCACCAGAAGCTTCAGCAGCAGCAGCATCATCATCAGCAGCAGGCAGCAGCAGCAGGCAGCAACAGCAGCAGCAGGAGCTCCAGCGACTTACAGCAACTCCTTCCACTTCTTCACCTGCCTTCTAGGGTTCATTAGGGTATATTTCTTGAACCCCATTTCGTGGTTTGCTTAAGTTGTGCATCGATTAGCTTCGATTAGTGTTAATTAGCTAGTTTAGTGCTAATTATGATGTTTTGTGTGGACTTTTGATTAAGTGATGATTGAGTGGGTAAACCTAGCCTATTTTAGTGTTAATAGGGTCACTTCAACTGAGAGGTAGCCCAGATTACACTAAAATACCATAGGGTTTCCTTTTTAGTGCAAATTGTCGTTTTTATACGATATATTGGCAATCTGGAATCTGCTTTTGACCCGGACCCTTTAGGGTAAAATTGAGGAAACTGGAGAATGCTTGTTAGGTCTAGACACCACCACTAAAACACGAGCCACCCATTCAAATCCCAGGCTGCCAATTAATTCAGTTTGGCCGCAAATTGCGGCCAGGAAGGGGTGTTAGGTCTTGGGGTTTTGGGTAGTGTTGTCTGCTGTGTATTGTAGTGTTTTGGCATGTCTAGTTTTGCAAGATTTGACCTGTAGGAAAATCTGGGACTATATATCGTATTTGGTGTCCGTTGTGTTTGCGTGATACGCGCGATACGTGAGGGGGTTCTGTGATCCAGCGTGTCGCGGCGTGTCGCGATAGTTTTAGACGTGTACACACACGATTCAGCGTATCGTGCACACGCGCGTTTAGTTCGCGACGCGAGTTTCTCGTTTTGGTTCGATATCGCGTTTCGCGGAATATTTGGCTTATATGTGATTTCCATGTCTTATTTGCAGGTTTGCAGGCAGGGACTATGGACACTGCCACAGGGGGGAGCAGATGGTAGGATTCACCTAGCGTGGAGTGTTGGTGAGTAGATTTAACATCTACAGGAGAATCGCCCGCATGGCGTTATGCGTCTGGGCTAGGATTCAATACCTGTCGCATATTCTACGTCATTGTTAGAATTGCGCCTTAACTTTATTTCCTTGATATAGTTGTACGGTGACTCGCAGCCGTAGGACACTGCACATATTATTGGCGGTTCATGTTGCACGAGCACGGATTGTATGCTACACACACACCGTCAATAATTTCCATGTCACACACAACCCCTTATAGATACTATTGCTTGTCACACATGACATCTAGCTTATCGGTATACCTATAGTGTATCATACCTTTAGTGATAGGTACATATACACCTTGCGATACAGCTACAGGTATACCTTGCACTTGTTTTACTTATACCGGGGGGGATATCCTACATATTTTACTTATACCCAGGGGGGTATACGACATCAGTTCTTATAGGTAGATACCTATACATTGCTACACCTGTATGTTACACACATATTCAGTTGCAATCATATATTTACCTTTACTGATGTTACTTAGTTATACCTCATTGGTTTCGCATACATCTGGTTTTAGCTACATATTCTCATTTATATGCTCGCATTTCAGATATATCGCATATATTTATTCCTGGATTTGCGCATTGTTAATTGGATTTCACATGATGATTTCTGGATTTGGGAACCGCGGGAGTTCATGAAATTATGCATACATTGAAAAACCCGGTTTCCTTGATATGATATTTGCGCAGCCACCATGAGATTTATCGGTTCTGATTATATACTCTATACGAGGTGTGGTTGCCGTATGAGGGTACATGGTGGGGCCCGGTATGGTTCTCCTCGGCAAGAAGATCGATGGATGTTGCTGATTGAGCCTGGAGGCGGGCTAGTACCTACCGGTGACAGTACTAATGACTCGGCGGGGGTCATGGAGACACCGTTGGGAGTCATGCATGTATGCATGCGTCGAAAGGCGAGGGTCAGAGCTAGGCACTCGTGCTTTCGGGACAGCGTATGATACGTACCGATCAGGATTTCTGTGTCGATGCTTGGCACATTGTTTTCATGATATTTCTTTTAATACCTTTGTATATATAACAGGGGATTAGCCGTTGTTATATATACCCTTACACCAATATTAGTTGAATGGGACGCTAATATATGTGTATTGCCCCCATCATATTTATTTCTGCAAATATATATATATACCTTTAGGATGTTAGAAACTTACTTGAGATTCGACTTGGGATATAGGTGATTCATTGACATTGGATATTGGATATGAAGGAGATTGTTGATTTGTACATTCGAGATATAGGAGAGCTATTCGATATTGTACATTGAGGTGATGTGAGACTTATATGTTGTGAGAGCCCAGTTTGGGGGGCTGATTTGAGGATTTGGAATTTGAGTGTCTTGATGGATTATGATCCTACCACGATGTCAGGTTTCCGTGGAAAGGACATATTCCACCCCATACCTCACACTTTTCTATTTCTTGCACAGATTCATATATTGGTAGTACCTATTAGTGTACCCTTATGATAGTTGCATATTTACATTCTCATATCCCTATTGCATGGTTATTGCATATTATTGTCATGTTACTGTTGCTTCACATATTGATTGTACCTGCTAGTGTACTTACCTCTATTCAGCATTTGCATGACATGTTATTACTGTAATCGCATATCTTAGATTCATGCTGTACGTGCATTCCTGCGATTACCTGCATATGTTATCTACTATTCACGAGTTGGCAACTCACCCCCGTTGTGCCACAGGTGTTTCAGGTCTTTCCCCAGAGTAGTCGAGGCAGGCTATTCGGCTACTCAGCTATTCAGCTATTCAGCTTTTCAGCTATCATCTTTTGCTACAGATACCGCATCAGCTCACAGTACTATTTTGCTTAGGTGGGTTTTGGTGGTCATCTGTATTTTGTATTGTACATTCGTTGTATCTTGTACTCTCCATCTACTATTGTATTGTTGACTTAGAGACTTGGTGAGGACGTTACTGTATATTATTTGTGGGTTTGTTGTCCTTTATATACAGCTTTCTCTCTATTGTCCTTATTTCTTCGCTATAGCTTCATATTTTTGTGTTGTATTCATCTTGGCTGGTTTTTACAAAAAGGGGTGTTGCTAAAATTTTAAAGAAATAAAGTAGGACTTTTAAAGAATTTGGGTTGCGATTTCAAATAATTCAAAATCTTATATTATCTTTTCCGTATTTTTATGGTTTAGATTTCTGGGTTTTTGCTTTCTTTTACTACGTTACGTCTTAGGGCGTTGCGTAGTACTAGGGCCGTCACGGGCCAATTTCGGGTCGTGACAAAGTTGGTATCAGAGCGCTAGGTTTTACCTTTCGGAGTGTAGGATGACCTTAGTATGATGGAGTAGGTAGCTTATGCAGAGTAACGTAGTGTGTGTATGTCTGCAGCATACCCACGGTGCGGTACTTTGCATTAAGTGACCTAAGTACAAATTGTTGAAATTCCTTCCTTGATGATTCCTATCCTTGAGATTCGATTTCCTTATTCTCATCGAATCTTATATCTATTTATAGCCTTACCGCCGATGACTATGGGGACTCAGAGTGATGCAGCGAGGGCTGAGGTCAGAGTTGGCTCGGGTGAGACGAGTACTGACCAGGATGGCACTCTAGTTGCACAGGTGCAGACGGATCAGCCTACGACACATACTATTGATAGACTTTTGGCAGAGATGCAGGACTTCCGCCAGACTATGAGTTCATTGGTTGATGTCGTTCGGGAGCTACGACAGGAGGTTGTTACCCATGTTACTCAGTTGTCACTTGCGATCAGCATGCGGCAGTCCGTCACCTGCATAGCACCAGTGGTTGCAGCTCCAGTTGATGAGGCGCATATTCCAGAGGCTCAGAGAGTTCCAGGACAGTGGAGGACTCGTACCAGTGTACCAGCCCAGAGACAGAGGTTTGGTCATCGAGACAGATTTCGTGGCCGTCGCGGGAGTAGCAGAGGCTTAGGACGAGGACAGTCGTTCAGCTCTCAGCCTCAGGATGGTCAGCAGTCAGCACGTGGATGTTTTCGATGCGGAAGCCTTCAGCACTTAGTCAGGGATTGTTCCTCAGCACGGCGTCAGGATCGTACTCAGAGAGGCCGTGGACGTGGAAGATTTGCTCAGAGGGTTCAGTCTACCAGAGGAGTTCATCTGGCTGCAAGTAGAGGGCAGACACAGGAGTTTGCTTCTACTCATCGGGACGCGCAGACGTCCAATGTGGAGTTTTCAGGTATCTTTTATTTATATGTTCTTTTTATGTATTTGTTTGTTTTTCATGCTTGTACTGTGGTTGGGTAGATTTGTCGTAGTTGTGTTAACTTCTGTCAGCGATTCTTTTGTTACGCGACACGTACTTCAGTTGTGTGCCAATCGGGTAGGAGATAGAGATTCGTCCGTCGTTTTGATCCTTCTAGAGATGTTGGATTTGACGTTCTCCTGGGCACAGACTGGTTAATTACGTGCTAGGCGTCTGTGGACTACCATGAGGAAACAAATTAGGTTTTGTTTTTCCCGGCAGGTCAGTTCTTGTTGTGCCGGCGGATAGTTGTGCCGCCTCTCACAGCTTGAATTCAGCATTTTTCGCTAGTCGGCTACTGAGGAGATGTCGTGGATTCTTGGCGTTCATTCATGATACCGGAGCCACAGTGGGATTGTTGGACCGGGTTCCTTTCGTGCGAGAGTTTTTCCGATGTTGTTCTGGATGAGCCGGCGAAGCTTGGGAGCTAAAGGATCAGCTGCAGAGTTGTGGTTTGGGGAGTTTTGTGCGTCTGAGTGTTTCGCTTTTGGAAGTTCCTATTTCTGTTCGTCAAGGAGGAAGACGGCAGTTTAGGGTTGCGTATCGACTGATCGTTAATTGAACCGGCTTACGGTGCGGATAGGTATCCCTTACCTCGCATTGACGATTTCTTCGATCAGATCCAGAGTGCGAGACATTTCCTAAGTTTGTTTGGGATCAGGTCATCATTACTGCGGATTCGGGGTGCTGGCATTCCGAAGACTGCGTTATGCGTGCGATGGGCTTTGGGTGTTTTTGTGAGTCGTTGGATTCACTGATGTCTTAGCAGCATTCGTAGATATGATGAACCAGATTTCTTCTGGCCGTTCCTCGACCAGCTTCTGTTGTGTTATTTCCGACATTCTGGTCTATCTATTGTGTCTTGAGGGACAGTAGTAGCACTTGAGGATTTGTTATGCAGATACTGGGAGAGTACCAGCAGTTTGTTAAATTCTCAGAGTGTTTCTTCAGGCTTGTTTTGTGTTGACTCCCAGGTCTTGTAGTCACGGGAGACGGTTTTGTATGGTCCCGAAGGAGATCGTGGCCGTACAGCTTAGGTCCAGACGTGTGTGCCGGACGGAGGTCCGCCGATTTTTGGGCTTAGCAGGTTCTTTACCGCCGTTTCATGCAGGATTGTTAGAGTAGTGCTGCACCGTCGACTTAATTGACTGGAAGAGAGGTTTCTTTTCTTTGGACTGAGGCATGTGTGCGGAATTTTCGGCAGTTGAAGATTCGATTAACAACTGCATTAGTCCTTTCTTTGCTTTGCCTCGGGCGACTTTGTTGTTTAACTGTAATGTTTCTTGAGTGGGCTCGAGGGTGTACTGATGTGACACTACAGAGTCATCGCTTTTGCTTCCCTACATTTGGAGGAAGTACGAGAAGGATATTCCACTCATGATCTGGAGATGGCCGCGGTGGTTTTGCGTTGGAGATATGGGGACACTACTTGTTTGAGAGTCGTGTCAGATTATCCATGGACCACTAGAACTTAATGAACATCTTCCTGCAGCGGATTTTGATTGTTGTGTTAGTCTTCTGTAGATTTACAGTTTTTGTGTGATCGTTGAGTACAACTTAAGTTCGTCTCTACCGAAGGGGACAGCTTGCTCATGTCCGCGCCCGACCACTTCCCTTAAATCGTTTTCGCGAGACACTGCCCGTCGATGCTCGTACGTCAGAGATACTTGAGCATATTGGGCTGGGTAATGATTCGAAGACTTTGATTTGTGACAATGACGTGCTAAGTTAGGGACACGTTTGTGTACCTGACACCGTCGGGTGGAGACGTGCAATCCTAGAACATGCACATCTGTCAACTCTCTATATGCATTCAAGTTCCACCAACATTTAACGTGACTTGTGAGATAGTTACGGGTGGACAGGGATGTAAGGAGAAGTTTCAGTTTTCGTTTCAAGGTGTCTGTCTTGTTGTGTGCTTGGGTCGAGCATCTGAGGCCGGCTGGAGAGTTGCAATCTTTAACCGTTCTGAAGTAGGAGTGGGAGCAGATCTCCACAAATTTCGTTATGGTTTCTACACAAGTTTAATCAGGGTGTGACTCCATTCGGATTCTTGTCGTCCGGTTATACTCAATGTGCTCAGTTGTTTTGTTAAGTTGAGTGTTTGTTTGGATTGTTGTCAGCAGTTTGGGATCGTCACTCGCCATCGTTAGGGTTCTCCTTCGATAGCTGTTATCAGGAGACACTCCAATTGGCCACCTTAAGGTTTAGGGGTTAGATCGTGTCGATCATCAGTCTGTTGTTTTACTGACTCTGCGTAAATAGGACTTTGGGACCCAGCTATGTCTAGAGACTTCGGAGATGATCCAATTGATTCAGGTCAGGATGGGAATTGTCCATTGCGAACTGAGGTCTTATGCCGATTGCCTTGGTCATAGACTCGAGTTCGCAGGGACGGATCATGTATTCCTACGGACTTTCCGATGAATGACGTGTTGGATTTTGGGAAGCTTGTCCCAGGATTTTAGGTCCTTCTGAGATCCTATAAGCAAGTTAGTTTCGTTGCCTTCAAATTGGCACTTCCGCCCAGATTATTGGATTTTCACCCCGTATTCCTTGTGATGATACTCTACAATTACCTTCTTGACCTTTCTCACATGATTTAGCACCGGACCATTTAACTTAGACGCGATCTTTCGTTCACCAGTAGCCAATGGTATTAATGGCTCGGCAGGTGGAGGAACATCGGTCAAGGGTCTTGCTATATGTGGAAGGTTTCCTTGGACGTAGCCTTATAGTGAGATAGTCACTTGGGAGGCTGCGGGCGAGATTTGAGGATTTTAATCTTCTTTTTGAAGGTACGCGTATCGGTATATTTTTAAAATTCGGGGACGAATTTCTTTTAAGGGGGGGGGAGATTGTAACACCTTAGATTGTGTTTTGTAGCTAATTATATTTTAATGTATGGTTTTTAATAAAAAGTTTACCAAATTAAGTTTTAAATATTTTATCCTATTTAATGAGTATTTTATTAGAATTTTGTTAGGCACACACACACTTGTGCATGATAACTAGGGTTGTTTTTGGGGTTAAACACGATTAGCAATCATGGTTAACTAACTGTTTGTCTTAAGTTAGTTTTATGATTAGTTTAAGAGTTATGGTTGTATTTATTCATGATGGTTTTTAAAATGAAAATGAATTGGAAAAGGTTTTAATATTTTGGTTGAATGTTGACTTTTGAGAGAGAGAAGGAGCATGGGTTATATGGTGAGCCATGCCTTTTTAGTGAAGTGAGAGAGAGTGAGAAGGGGGGGTTGTTTGTTTCTCTCATTTCTCACTCTCACTCTTATTTCCCTCACACTCTCAAACATACACACACTCATCAGCATCAGCACCAGAAGCTTCAGCAGCAGCAGCATCATCAGCAGCAGGCAGCAGCAGCAGCAGCAGGACCTCCAGCGACTTACAACAACTCCTTCCACTTCTTCACCTGCCTTCTAGGGTTCATTAGGGTATATTTCTTGAACCCCATTTCGTGGTTTGCTTAAGTTGTGCATTGATTAGCTTCGACTAGTGTTAATTAGCTAGTTTAGTGCTAATTATGATGTTTTGTGTGGACTTTTGATTAAGTGATGATTGAGTGGGTAAACCTAGCCTATTTTAGTGTTAATAGGGTCACTTCAACTGAGAGGTAGCCCAGATTACACTAAAATACCATATGGTTTCCTTTTTAGTGCAAATTGTCATTTTTATACGATATATTGGCAATCTGGAATCTGCTTTTGACCCGGACCCTTCAGGGTAAAATTGAGGAAACTGGAGCATGCTTGTTAGGTCTAGACACCACCACCAAAACACGAGCCACCCATTCAAATCCCAGGCCGCCAATTAATTCAGTTTGGCCGAAAATTGCGGCCAGGAAGGGGTGTTAGGTCTTGGGGTTTTGGGTAGTGTTGTCTGCTGTGTATTGTAGTGTTTTGGCATGTCTAGTTTTGCAAGATTTGACCTGTAGGAAAATCTGGGACTATATATCGTATTTGGTGTCCGTTGTGTTTGCGCGATACGCGGGATACGTGAGGGGGTTCTGTGATCCAGCGTGTCGCGGCTTATCGCGATAGTTTTAGACGCGTACACACACGATTCAGCGTATCGTGCACACGCGCGTATAGTTCGCGACGCGAGTTTCTCGTTTTGGTTCGATATCGCGTTTCGCGGAATATTTGGCTTATATGTGATTTCCATGTCTTATTTGCAGGTTTGCAGGCAGGGACTACGGACACTGCCACAGGGGGGAGCAGATGGTAGGATTCACCTAGCGTGGAGTGTAGGTGAGTAGATTTAACATCTACAGGGTAATCGCCCGCATGGCGTTATGCGTCTGTGCTAGGATTCAATACCTGTCGCATATTCTACGTCATTGTTAGAATTGTGCCTTTATATTATTTCCTTGATATAGTTGTACGGTGACTCGCAGCCGTAGGACACTGCAAATATTATTGACGGTTCATGTTGCACGAGCATGGATTGTATGCTACACACACACCGTTAATAATTGCCATGTCACACACAACCCCTTATAGATATATTGCTTGTCACACATGACATCTAGCTTATCGGTATACCTATAGTGTATCATACCTTTAGTGATAGGTACATATACACCTTGCGATACAGCTACAGGTATACCTTGCACTTGTTTTACTTATACCGGGGGGGGATATCCTACATATTTTACTTATACCCAGGGGGGTATACGACATCAGTTCTTATAGGTAGATACCTATACATTGCTACATCTTTATGTTACACACATATTCAGTTGCAATCATATATTTACCTTTACTGATGTTACTTAGTTGTACCTCATTGGTTTCGCATACATCTGGTTTTAGCTACATATTCTCATTTATATGCTCGCATTTCAGATATATCACATATATTTATTCCTGGATTTGCGCATTGTTAATTGGATTTCACATGACGATTTCTGGATTCGGGAACCGCGGGAGTTCATGAAATTATGCATACATTGAAAAACCCGGTTTCCTTGATATGATATTTGCGCAGCCACCATGAGATTTATCGGTTCTGATTATATACTCGATACGAGGTGTGGTTGCCATATGAGGGTACATGGTGGGGCCCGGTATGGTTCCCCTCGGCAAGAAGATCGATGGATGTTGCCGATTGAGCCTGGAGGCGGGCTAGTACCTACCGGTGACAGTACTATGTTAGTTGTATGTATGCCCTAGAGGCCAGTATTGTACAGATGATGTATTTATTATATTGGATGCTTGGACATATATAGAGATGACTTTCTTTCTCGATATGATAGTATGCTATCTGGTTACACTTTATCTTAACATGTACACTTGTCTCTTTAAACTGTCTTATAGTTACATGTTGGTAAAGCCCTTAGGATGTGTACTTGACTACCTGGACTATGATGCAGATCATACTAGTGGGGACATGGTAGTCCATAAGTACATCCTTCAAGGTCCCTAGTCGTGGGTGTATCGAGACGGGGCATCGATATTCCAGAGTAGACTAGCGTATACGCTTCTCGACCCATGAGATGGGCGATGGATGATCCCATATCCATTGGTGTTTGACATCAGAGATGGTGTACGGGTGCTCAGTGGTGACTGGGTACACTGGAAGGACACGCCGAGAACTCCCAGATGGTATTATACCTCACGTCAGATGGCAGTTCTCAGGTGACACTTGTACAGGTTAGTCTGTAGACCAGAGATCGTCATAGAGTCTTGTGTGATTCCCACTGTGCTTTGATCTCCACCTTACCACGTCCATGAGGGCGTGCAAAACGGTGGTCTTTGGGTACAGTCCCGAGTCACATGGAGGCAATGAGCGATAGGAGGGGTTTCGTCTCTCCCGGTATTGGGGGTTGATGTTGCGCTGTGCTCGATTGGCCGTAACAGGGAAGTCCCTGGCCAGGGCTGATCAGAGATTTACTGGTAAGTGTTACCAGTAGTTTCTCGACCCGTTATGAGCCTCATATCGACACGACTTATCGAGTATTGGGGTCTGACGTTTACCACCCCTAGACTTGATATGCGACGTATCAGACGAACAGACCGGACTGTACGGTAAGTGTTACTGGTTGGATTCACAGGAGTATGAGCGGGCTAGCTCGTCGATCTTCTGATCGCTCAATACCCGGATGGTCGTTACGTTTAGCAGACCGCTTGCGGCTTGTGGATGCTTGATATGATCATCATCTGCTACCGACGTATTGACGAGTCTTTAGAGTCCTACACAGAGGTTTCCTGGCTCAAGCGAAACGAAATAGGAGCGCATATGAGATATGTGCAGGACCGAGAATATTGCGTGTATGTGATACCGCATTCCATTCTCGCGATATATGTTTCGATTGGTTATATTCGATATGACCTAGTTATCGAATCATCGATTCGATAAGCCGATACATTGAATACTAGTCGGTCGTGTGCGACATGACCGGATCATTGAATCAAGTGTTGATTTAATGATTTAATGTATAATTATATATTTGATATATTACTTTGCATTAACTAGTATTGGTTCACTTTAAACGGATTTTCTCACTTGATGTGCAATTTGTATATGTGATACACTTTTGTGCACATGTTAGTATCATGTTTGATGATGCTTGCTCTTTTAGTTAAGTGTGAAGAATTAAATTTAGGTTAAGTAAATGGTTAGGGTTCCTTATTATTCTTTCTTTTATCATTAATTATTTTGGATTAAAAGAAAAAGGACTTATCATAATATTCTAGCTCATCTTCTTCTTCATCTTCTAAAAGGAAAAGCTTGATGCCATCAATGGCAACTTGACTTCCAAAGTGAGAAATCCAATTCTAAAGAGAACCCACCTCCTATTTCTTCACCCTCTACCTCTTGCCAAGTTGTTTTGGGTGTTTTCTTCACAAGTTTCACAACTTTGTGAAGTCGGAGCTTGAACTTGTAATGCCTCGAAGTAGATCGTCTTTGACACGAAGCCGACGACCTATTCCGCTCGCTTTCCCGATGAAGCCGATGAACGAGTCTAGGATTGAAAAAGGACAGCGAGAGGACCACTACGTGGAGCTAAGGAAGTGGATATCCGGATCTACAAAGGTTGTAGCATCTAACTTTTAGTTAAGTAGTTAACTAGTTTTGTTTTTCGCCTAGACATCTAGCCGACGATCCGTAGTCTAGGGTTTCTCGGCACCATTTTTTTTGAAATTGGCATGTTCGATGCCTTGTGAGACCTCACTAGAGTACCTAGGAACCTTTCACTGGTATCAGGGCCTAGCTAGAGCCTTAGGCGATGTCCCGACGACGTTTGAAGTCCGATCGAACCAAAAAACTAACCCGAAAACGGCTCTCTGTACAATTTTTAAAAACTGGGTTTTTTCCAAATTAAAAATATGCAGAAAACTTAGGAAGAAATTCTAAGAATTACGGCATAAAATTTGAGTCATGAACAGTGCAACCTGCGGCGGAATCGCGGCATAAGCCTCCTTAGGCGGCGGTTCCGCGGCAGGATGACGTCAGCACTCCTGCTTTGTGCAGTAATTGATTATTTCAGAAGCTGTGTTTTATGGATATTTTTAATATTTATTCCAGAGTTTCATTTTCTGGGGTGTTTTGGAGCTTTGGTGTTTCGACCGGATTATCAAATTTCGTCTTTGTGGCTTCCCGGATAAATTTTAGAATATGTTAAAAGGTTCGACCGGATATAAATACCCAATTTTTCCCCTGTCGGGAAATTTCCAAATGTTGGATTTTTCCGTAGTTTAACGACGTTCTAAGTAGTGCAAGTAACGCGATGGACCCTCTAGAAGACAACAAACCTTAACTCGATTATGTGACCGTCTTGAACTGCCCTTTGAACCTTCGGGTTTGGGGCAGTACGGCGTGCCACATGTGAGGCGTTGGCTTGACCCTTCTACGGCTGGACCGTTGGTACTGAGGCACGAACTGAATGTTGTTAGACTTATTTCATGTGTTGAGCTGTATCGGGAAAACTTGGGTATTCGACTGTTCGATCGGAAAGTTTAACATTTTCGGTTTATCTGGAATGTGATACAATAATTGGAATTCATAAACAGTTATGAGATAACTGAATGAATGTTATAAATCTAGCAGTTTAGTCCTACATGATATTGAAAAGAGTTTTCGATAATGAGACTAAAATGCGGGATTTATATCTGTTAGGCATGTGATGTCTAAGTATTTCATTTGATTAGGCATGTGGTGTCTAAAGAAGTTGCGGATTCCAATTGTTGTAGTTTTACACTTTCTTCTCTGTGACCGTAAGTGTAATATGTGATATCGCCGGTTTCGTTGCTATATGTCAACGACAATTGGGATGCGCATATTTACATACGTTGATGACATGTGATGTTATGTGTTGCTGGATATGTTATATTGGATCGTCGTGTTCGAATAGCCGGGGGTTTTTTTTGTGAGATGAGTGTTTTTCATTTTCATTCATGTAAAAATTTGTATGTAATATTCATTTATTTGGGGCACTTCCAGGTACCGGAAGATGTCACCTTTTGTATATTATTTACTTTTCCGCATTAGGATAGACCCAAGGAGGGGAGCATAAGTAACCGGGTTCTGGGGTCTAGTGGGAGACCAACTCAAGGAGTCGAGTCCGGGTCTTCTAACCCTAGAATTGGCAGGGTTGCTTGCCGCTCTCGTAGGGGTCTAAGGGTGTGGGATTGGCTATTCATCACGACCATGGAATCCGTGTTTTATACTGGCTCGTATTGAAAACACGGACGTCCTAGTATATCCAATATTTCATATGTTTATTCTGCTGCGATATCTATGATGTGATTCTGTGATGGATATAGTATATAGTATATATGATATATTATATAGACGTTACTTATGTTTTACACCCGCGCTAGCCCTGCCCTGCTCTGTCGTTAGTTACCTAACCTAACGGTGCACGAGGGGACATCGAGGCGAATGCGGATGGCATAAGTGTACGTCATATCTATCTGTGATGTTTAGGTATTTAAATGATGGGACTTCATTAATGTGATTAATGAAAGACAAGAAACCTAAGATGTTGTGGAATCGAATTTTAAAATAAAACAGGTAGCTACAGTTCTTGCTTTGCACAGCGGTATATATGATATACCCTGCACCTTATTCGATGAGGAAAGGACCGAGATCCCTTCACTGGGAGTGACTCCTTTAGCAATAACTGGCAGATGCTACACACTCGGTTTGCTTTTGACTGCTTTTGTGTTTTTGCTTTGCACAGCGATATATATGATATATCCCGCACCTCATTCGACGAGGAAAGGGCCGACGATCCCTTCACCGGGAGTGACCCCTTTAGCAAAACTAGAAAAGCCTCAAAATCACTCCATTTTTAATACTTCATTTGATTCTACAACGATATCAAGTTCATTACGCAATAGGTTTTCAGAAAAACCTGACGTAGCCCTTCGTCATTTCAGATAAATCCTACTTAGTATTCGTGCTACGTTTGTTGACCTCCGTCAAGGCGTAGTGTGCGGTAGCTAACTAGTATTTGTCTGCTTATACATATGATGCAGATTGGATTAGGGTAGTTGTACGACCTTGTTGACCTCCGTCAAGGGTCGTGCGGGTGGGTTTGATTCAATCAAGAAATGACGGGTTGAACTTGACTTGCACCCTGTGGTTTGTTGACCTCCGTCAAGGTCATAGGATGCTTGGGGCAAAATATTATCGGGAATTTCAAGTGTTGAAATTTGCAATGAGATTGCATACCTTCTATGAGATAGTTGGATCCCGATACCCACTGCGAGTAAGAGTTACTCCTGGGAGAGTTTTACACATTGCAATTAGCTGATCAAGTAGGTGTCTAGAAAGGTGTCAACGGGGTTACGCCTCTGGGAAAACGAGGTTTACATTAATTAGGTTCGTGCGAAAGCATGGGGGGGACCTCCCTCAAAGTACCGACACTGGCCTGGCTGAAAGATTGGCGAACCTGTAGTGTGTAATTAATCCAGGCTAGTCTTTCCTTTTAGGGTTTGGAGGAAGATTTGATAAAAAGCAGTGGGAGCCATCCTGATTAGATAAGATAATAACCAATCTGATCTTGCACGAGCATACGCTAAAGTGTTTTCTTCTCTCTCTCTCCAGGTAGCGACCAGTTCATGCCTTAATCAAGATAATAATATGGATGTATTGACCGAACCCGCATGTTATACTGTGCTGGGGAACGTTGGTTCCGTTCTTTCTTATAAGAGTTATAGGAATGAACAGGATATAGGGGAATACCAGGATTCCCATACCACCCGAATGAAGAAAGTACATGTTGATGCATTTTCTTCGGGTGTGTTCGTTACTGAGAACTGTTTCTCCATTTGCTCTACGTCCTGGGTATTGGATACCGGGTCAGGATCCCACATATGTAATCAGTTACATGGGCTTAAGAAAGGTAGAGAACTTGGAGAAGGTGATAAAGACATTAGAGTTGGAAATGGTGCAATTGTTGCAGCTAAGACTGTCGGGGAATATCACCTTGTATTACCAACTGGTAATACATTGGTTCTGAACGAATGCTATTACATACCGAACCTGATATGCAACATTATATCGGTTTCTTTATTAAGTAAAGAGGGATATAATTTTGTATTACAGGATAATGTTATGAACATTTTCTGTAACCAAAAGTTGGTTGGATCAGGCACGTTATGCAATGGCATTTATGTTCTAAATCAATCAACAGTTCTGAGCATAACAAACACACACAAGAGGAAGAGTTCTGAACTCAACGAATCCTTCTTGTGGCATTGTAGACTGGGTCACATCAATGCGACACGACTAGCTAAGTTGCATAAAGATGGATATTTAAATTTGTTTGAGTTTTCATCTTATGACACTTGTCAGTCATGTCTCAAAGGCAAGATGACCAAAACTCCGTTTACGGGACAAGGAGAAAGAGTTACCGAACTCTTGGGACTTATACATAGTGATGTATGCGGTCCCATGTCAACACATGCCAGGGATGGTTCTTCGTACTTCATTACATTCACTGACGATCTCTCTAGATTCGGATATGTGTTCCTGATGAAACACAAATCAGAAGCTTTTGAGAAATTTAGAGAATATAAACAAGAAGTTGAGAACCAAACCGGAAAAAGTATTAAAATCCTACGATCTGATCGAGGAGGAGAATACTTGAGCACTGAATTCCTGGACTTCCTAAAAGAGAATGGGATTCTCTCTCAGCTAACTCCTCCGTATACACCACAGCACAACGGTGTATCGGAGCGGAGAAACCGCACCCTATTAGATATGGTGCGCTCTATGATGAGTGTAGCTGAGTTACCTATTTCCTTCTGGGGATATGCACTGGAAACGGCAGCATACCTACTGAACAGGGTTCCCACCAAATCTGTGCCTACCACACCATATGAGATATGGGAAGGAAGAGACCATATCTTAATTTTATAAAGATATGGGGTTGCCCGGCCTATGTCAAAAGACAAAAACCGGACAAACTCGAGGCAAGGTCTGTTTTGTGTAAGTTTGTTGGATATCCCAAACATTCGCGAGGGTATATCTTCTACCACAGTGAGGAACAAAGAGTGTTTTTTGCTCAACATGCCACCTTTTTAGAAAATGAATTTCTTGCAAAAGAAATTAGTGGCTCTGAGGTAGAACTGGAAGAGGTTCCAGCTGAACAAAACACAACAGAAGATTTAGTGGAACCAGAGCATTCAGTAGCTTCCGACGAACCTCAGCCTCTCCGCCGATCTAGTAGGGTTCCTCACCCACCTGAGAGATACTACGGTTTTCTCATGGATGGTGGGAGCGAGGATTGCATCATGGAGGATGATGACCCAACTAGCTTCGAGCAGGCCATCACGAGTGGGGACTCAGTGAAATGGCTGGATGCTATGCGGTCCGAGATGGAATCCATGTACACCAACAAAGTATGGACTTTGGACGTTGCTCCTGAAGGGGTAAAACCCATTGGGAGCAAGTGGATCTTCAAGAAGAAACTTGGTGTAGATGGGAAAGTGGAGACTTTCAAAGCTAGACTTGTAGAAAAGGGTTTTCGTCAAAGACCAGGTGTGGACTATGACGAAACCTTTTCTCCAGTGGCTATGCTTAAATCCATCAGGATCATGCTTGCCATCGCTGCATATCATGATTACGAAATCTGGCAAATGGATGTTAAGACCGCCTTTCTAAATGGTGATTTAGAAGAGTGCGTGTACATGACTCAGCCAGAGGGCTTCGTAGACAGTGGGAGCAGCGGGAAGGTGTGCAAGCTGCTTAAATCCATTTATGGATTAAAGCAAGTATCGCGGAGTTGGAACATCTGCTTTGACGTCGTTATCAAAGAGTTTGATTTCGTCAAAAACCCAGATGAACCTTGTATCTACAAGAAGGTGGCAGAGAGTAAGGTTGTCTTCCTCGTATTGTACGTGGACGACATACTCTTGATAGGAAATGATATTCCTATGCTGCAATCGGTCAAGCTCTTCTTATCACAAAGATTCTCAATGAAAAATCTTGGTGATGCCTCCTGCATATTGGGAATAAGGATCTATAGAGATAGATCCAAATGGATTTTGGGATTGTCCCAATCCAGGTACATTGACACCATACTAAAGAGGTTTAGTATGGAAGAGTCCAAGCGTGGGAACTTACCCACGATCTCTGGAGTCACTCTCTCCAAAGAGATGTCTCCCAAGACTGATTTAGAGAGAGCTCGCATGCAAGGGATACCCTATGCTTCGGCAGTAGGCTCTATCATGTATGCGATGCTATGTACCAGACCCGATGTAGCATACTCACTAAGTATAGTGAGCAGGTATCAAGTTGATCCTGGAGAGAGTCACTGGACAGCTGTGAAGAGCATTCTCAAGTACTTGCGAAGGACTAGAGATATGTTCTTGGTGTATGGTAACGGGGAGCTCCAAGTGGAGTCCTTTACCGATTCGAGCTTCCAGAGTGATAAGGACGACTCTAAGTCGCAGTCGGGCTTTGTCTTTACCCTTTACGGAGGGGCGGTTAGCTGGAAGAGTTCCAAGCAGGAAACCGTGGCAGACTCGACGATGGAGGCTGAATACATCGCTGCCAACGATGCTGCCAAAGAGGCTGTCTGGATCAAGAAGTTCATTAATGAACTTGGAGTGGTTCCATCCATTGAGAGTCCAATACCTTTGTATTGCGATAACAATGGAGCGGTGGCTTTGGCCAAGGAACCCAGGTCCCATCAGCGATCCAGGCATATTCTGAGGCGGTATCGCCTGATCCGGGAGATAGTTGATCGCCGGGAGATCGAGGTCAGGAGGGTTGACACGAAGAACAACACGGCGGATCCACTCACGAAGGCCATTCCCCAGACACAGTTTGAGAGACTCTTCGGGATGCTCGGTATGCGATACTACAGCAGCTGGCCCTAGTGCAAGTGGGAGATTGTTAGTTGTATGTATGCCCTAGAGGCCAGTATTGTACAGATGATGTATATTATATTGGATGCTTGGATATATATAGAGATGACTTTCTTTCTCGATATGATAGTATGCTATCTGGTTACTCTTTATCTTAACATGTACACTTGTCTATTTAAACTGTCTTATAGTTACATGTTGGTAAAGCCCTTAGGATGTGTACTTGACTACCTGGACTATGATGCAGATCATACTAGTGGGGACATGGTAGTCCATAAGTACATCCTTCAAGGTCCCTAGTCGTGGGTGTATCGAGACGGGGCATCGATATACCAGAGTAGACTAGCGTATACGCTTCTCGACCCATGAGATGGGCGATGGATGATCCCATATCTATTGGTGTTTGACATCAGAGATGGTGTACGGGTGCTCAGTGGTGACTGGGTACACTGGACGGACTCGCCGAGAACTCCCAGATGGTATTATACCTCACATCAGATGGCAGTTCTCAGGTGACACTTGTACAGGTTAGTCTGTAGACCCGAGATCGTCATAGAGTCTTGTGTGATTCCCACTGTGCTTTGATCTCCACCTTACCACGTCCATGAGGGCGTGCAAAACGGTGGTCTTTGGGTACAGTCCCGAGTCACATGGAGGCAATGAGCGATAGGAGGGGTTTCGTCTCTCCCGGTATTGGGGGTTGATGTTGCGCTGTGCTCGATTGGCCGTAACAGGGAAGTCCCTGGCCAGGGCTGATCAGAGATTTGCTGGTAAGTGTTAACAGTAGTTTCTCGACCTGTTATGAGCCTCACATCGGCACGACTTATCGAGTATTGGGGTCTGACGTTTACCACCCCTAGACTTGATATGCGACGTATCAGACGAACAGACCGGACTGTACGGTAAGTGTTACTGGTTGGATTCACAGGAGTATGAGCGGGCTAGCTCGTCGATCTTCTGATCGCTCAATACCCGGATGGCCGTTACGTTTAGCAGACCGCTTGCGGCTTATGGATGCTTGATATGATCATCATCTGCTACCGGCGTATTGACGAGTCTTTAGAGTCCTACACAGAGGTTTCCTGGCTCAAGCGAAACGAAATAGGAGCGCATATGAGATATGTGCAGGACCGAGAATAATGCGTGTATGTGATACCGCATTCCATTCTCGCGATATATGTTTCGATTGGTTATATTCGATATGACCTAGTTATCGAATCATCGATTCGATAAGCGGATACATTGAATACTAGTCGGTCGTGTGCGACATGACCGGATCATTGAATCAAGTGTTGATTTAATGATTTAATGTATAATTATATATTTGATATATTACTTTGCATTAACTTGTATTGGTTCACTTTAAACGGATTTTCTCACTTGATGTGCAATTTGTATATGTGATATACTTTTGTGCACATGTTAGTATCATGTTTGATGATGCTTGCTCTTTTGGTTAAGTGTGAAGAATTAAATTTAGGTTAAGTAAATGGTTAGGGTTCCTTATTATTCTTTCTTTTATCATTAATTATTTTGGATTAAAAGAAAAAGGACTTATCATAATATTCTAGCTCATCTTCTTCTTCATCTTCTAAAAGGAAAAGCTTGATGCCATCAATGGCAACTTGACTTCCAAAGTGAGAAATCCAATTCTAAAGAGAACCCACCTCCTATTTCTTCACCCTCTACCTCTTGCCAAGTTGTTTTGGGTGTTTTCTTCACAAGTTTCACAACTTTGTGAAGTCGGAGCTTGAACTTGTGATGCCTCGACGTAGATCGTCTTTGACCCGAAGCCGACGATCTATTCCGCTCGCTTTCCCGATGAAGCCGATGAACGAGTCTAGGATTGAAAAAGGACAGCGAGAGGACCACTACGTGGAGCTAAGGAAGTGGATATCCGGATCTACAAAGGTTGTAGCATCTAACTTTTAGTTAAGTAGTTAACTAGTTTTGTTTTTCGCCTAGACATCTAGCCGACGATCCGTAGTCTAGGGTTTCTCGGCACCATTTTTTTTGAAATTGGCATGTTCGATGTTTTGTGAGACCTCACTAGAGTGCCTAGGAACCTTTCATACTAATGACTCGGCGGGGGTCATGGAGACACCGTTGGGAGTCATGCACGTATGCATGCGTCGAAAGGCGAGGGTCAGAGCTAGGCACTCGTGCTTTCGGGACAATGTATGATACGTACCGATCAGGATTTCTGTGTCGATGCTTGGCACATTGTTTTCATGATATTTCTTTTAATATCTTTGTATATATAACAGGGGATTAGCCGTTGTTATATATACCCTTACACCAATATTAGTGGAATGGGACGCTAATATATGTGTATTGCCCCCATCATATTTATTTCTGCAAATATATATATATATATATATATATATATATAAACCTTTAGGATGTAAGAAACTTACTTGAGATTCGACTTGGGATATAGCTGATTCATTGACATTGGATATTGGATATGAAGGAGATTGTTGATTTGTACATTCGAGATATAGGAGAGCTATTCGATATTGTACATTGAGGTGATGTGAGACTTATATGTTGTGAGAGCCCAGTTTGGGGGGCTGATTTGAGGATTTGAAATTTGAGTGTCTTGATGGATTGTGATCCTACCACGATGTCAGGTTTCCGTGGAAAGGACATATTCCACCCCATACCTCACACTTTTCTATTTCTTGCATAGATTCATATATTGGTAGTACCTGTTAGTGTACCCTTATGATAGTTGCATATTTACATTCTCATATCCCTATTGCATGGTTATTGCATATTATTGTCATGTTACTGTTGCTTCACATATTGATTGTACCTGCTAGTGTACTTACCTCTATTCAGCATTTGCATGACATGTTATTACTGTAATCGCATATCTTAGATTCATGCTGTACGTGCATTCCTGCGATTACCTGCATATGTTATCTACTATTCACGAGTTGGCAACTCACCCCCGTTGTGCCACAGGTGTTTCAGGTCTTTCCCCAGAGTAGTCGAGGCAGGCTATTCGGCTACTCAGCTATTCAGCTATTCAGCTTTTCAGCTATCATCTTTTGCTACAGATACCGCATCAGCTCACAGTACTATTTTGCTTAGGTGGGTTTTGGTGGTCATCTGTATTTTGTATTGTACATTCGTTGTATCTTGTACTCTCCATCTACTATTGTATTGTTGACTTAGAGACTTGGTGAGGACGTTACTGCATATTATTTGTGGGTTTGTTGTCCTTTATATACAGCTTTCTCTCTATTGTCCTTATTTCTTCGCTATAGCTTCATATTTTTGTGTTGTATTCATCTTGGCTGGTTTTTACAAAAAGGGGTGTTGCTAAAATTTTAAAGAAATAAAGTAGGACTTTTAAAGAATTTGGGTTGCGATTTCAAATGTTTCAAAATCTTATATTATCTTTTCCGTATTTTTATGGTTTAGATTTCTGGGTTTTGGCTTTCTTTTACTACGTTACGTCATAGGGCGTTGCGTAGTACTAGAGCCGTCATGGTCCAATTTCGGGTCGTGACATCTTTTTATTTCATCTTTTCAGAATTCTAAAATTCGGTGTAAATGTTTGGAGAGAGCCATCAATAAAGTAAGTAATTTTATTTCATTGCCCTAGTTAATTTTTCATTCTGCCTTAGTATAAATCTATTATCTGCCTTAGTATAATTCTATTATCTGCCTTAGTTAGATAGTTAGAAAATGTTTATCAATTCCCTAATGAGTGAGTAGTTTCCTCACTTGTTAGGGTTAGATTTGGGGAAGGCTTGAGAGATGAAAATCTCTCACCCTTTTCTTGCCCATCACATATAATTAATAGGACTCCATGCATACATACTCACACCGTTCCCTACGGCACCTTACCTCAAGAGGTAACGGTGATACCGTAGTATAAACGACCGGTTGCGTATGTTTTCCATGGAGGTTAGGGTAAGAATTAAGAAAGAAAGGACAAGAACCTAGAGGAAGAAACATCGTTTCTTCCCGATGGTACTAATCCCCTTTATTAATTGTTACCATAACACCTAAAGAGATCTAAATTAAGGCATTGAAAGCGGTGAGGAAATCTTCAATTTCCAAACTTAACTTAAACCCAACCCTAGCAAGATTCTAATCCTAGTTTAACTCAGTTTAGTTTTTAGTGATAATCCATCCACACCATTTGGAATTAACTCGTTATACCAAATTAGGAAATACACAACATCCCCGTAGACCAACCCGTACTCACCGGCTAGCTACCAAGCGACACCGTTCTTGATTGCGGTAAAATTATTCTTTGATTCATCTTTAAAAGCGCATACGCAAATCTCAAATCAATCATCGTGCAAACAGGTAGTAGTTGGGTCCAGTCCCGATGCATTTGGAGGCAGTGGAGGTTAGATAGGATTCGTCTCTCCCAATATTTGGGGTTGATATCGCGCTGTGTTTGGAGAGCCATTACACAAAGTCCCTGGCCAGGGCAAGCGAGATTTAGCGGTAGGTACTCCAGTAGTTTCTCAGGGAGTTTTGGACTACACTCCAACATGACTTATACCGCTATTAGGGGTCTGACGTTTACCTCTCCCTAGGCCCGATATGCGATACTCTTAGACGAACAGACATGACTGTACGGAGATTGTCACATTCAGGCTCAGTAGGGGTTCAGATGGGTTTTCATCATCGGCCTTCTTATCAACATCTACATGGGGACCGTTACGTACAGCTAGTACCGCTTGCGCCCTGTGGTTAAACCCACTTCCAGCGTAGTGTCGAGTCTTTAGAGTCCCACACAAAGGGTTTTCCACTTTTGGGCGAAACGAGGTAGAGGTCGATGGTTTTACGATAGGGTTCGTTCACATACGCGTACAGTCACGACCCAAAAATTGGCCCGTGACGGCCCTAATACTACGCAACGCCCTAAGACGTAACGTAGCAAAAGAAAGCCAAAACCCAGAAGTCTAAACCATAAAAATACGGAAAAGATAATATAAGTTTTGAAACATTTGAAATCGCAACCCAAATTCTTTAAAAGTCTTACTTTCTTTCTTTAAAATTTTAGCAACACCCCCTTTTTGTAAAGACTAGTCAAGATGAATGCAACACAAAAATAATGACAGTAGAGAAAAAGCTGTATCTAAAAGACATCAAATCCACAATAATACACATAACGTCCTCACCAAGTCTCTATGTCAATAATACAATAGTAGATGGAGAGTACAAATACAACGAAGGTATAATATGAAATACAGATAACCACCAACCCACCTAAGCAAAATAGTACTGTGAGCTGAGGCGGTATCTGGAGAAAAAGATGATAGCTGGATAGCTGAATAGAGAAATAGCCGGCCTCGACTACTCTGGGGAACAACCTGAAACACCTGTGGCACAACGGGGGTGAGTTGCCAACTCGTGAATAGTATAAAACATATGCAGGTAATCGCAGGAATGCACGTACAGCATGAATCTAAGATATGCGATTACAGTAATAATATGTCATGCAAATGCTGAATAAAGGAGAGTACACTAGCAGGTACAATCAATATGTGAAGCAATAGTAACATGACAATAGTATGCAATAACCATGCAAAAAGGATATGAGAATGTAGATATGCAACTTATCATAAGGGTACACTAACAGGTACTACCAATGTATGAAACTGTGCATAAAATAGATAAGGGTGAGGTATAGGGTGGAATATGTCATTTCCACGGAAACCTGACATCGTGGCAGGATCACAATCCATCAAGACACTCAAATCCCAAATCTTCAAATCAGCCCCCACATTGGGCTTTCACAATGTATAAGTCTCACATCACCTCAATGTACAATATCGAATAGCTCACCTATATTTCGAATGTACAATTCAACAATCTCATTCATATCCAATATCCAATCTCAATGAATCACCTAAATCCCAAGTTGAATCCCAAGTAAGTTTCTAACATCCTAAAGGTAAATACATAGAAATAAGTATGATGGGGGCAATACAGATATATTAGCGTCCCATTCCACTAATATTGGTGTAAGGGTATATATAACAACGGCTAAATCCCCTGTTATATATACAAAAGGGGTTAGAGAAATATCATGAAAACAGTGTGCCAAGCATCGACACAGAAATCCTCGTATATCGGGCTCCGTCAGTCCGGATCGGCCCACGGGGTCCGTCTGCGGTGTCGGCCCTCGGCCCCGATAGTACAGATCATCCCGCATCCATCTCTCGACTCTGGCCAGTATCCTCCGGACAACTGCCAGGTCCAACCAATCACCGGTAGGTACTCGCCCGCCTCCAGGCTCAATCGGCAAACCCATCGATCTTCTTGCCGAGGGGAACCATACCGGGCCCCACCATGTACTCTCATACGGCAACCACACCTCGTATGGAGTATATAATCAGCACCGATAAAACTCATGGGGGACGCTCAAATATCAAATCAAGGAAACCGGGTTGTTCCATGTATGCATAATTTCATGAACACCCGCGGTTCCCAAATCTGGAAAACATCATATAAAATCCAGATAAACAATGCGCAAATCCAGGAATAAATGTATGCGATATATCTGAATGCGAGCAGGTAAACAAAAGTATATAGCTGAACCAGATGTATGCGAAATCAAGATAAGGTATAGCTAAGTAACATCAGTAAATGTAAATATGCGACATCAACTGAATATGTGTCTAACATACAGGTGTAGCAATGTATAGGTATCTACCTATAAGAACTGATGTCATATACCCCCTGGGTATAAGAAGAATATGAGTAAGATATCCCCCGGTATAAGTAAAATATCTAAAAGGTATACCTGTAGCTGTATCGCAAGGTGTAAATGTACCTATCACTAAAGGTATGATACACTATAGGTATACCGGTAGCTAGATGTCATGTGTGGTAGGCAATAGTAGTTATAAGGGGTAGTGTGTGACATGGCAATTATTGACGGTGTGTGTGTAGCATACAATCCGTGCTCGTGCAACATGAACCGTCAATAATGTGTGCAGTGTCCTACGACTGCTAGTCACAGTAAAACTATATCAAGGCAATAAGGAAAAGGCGCAATTCTACAATGACGTAGAATGTGCGACAGGTAAATGAATCCTAGCCCAGACGCATAACGCCATACGGGCGATTCCCCTGTAGATGTTAAATTTACTCACCTACACTCCACGCTAGGTGAATCCTACCATCTGCTCCCCCCTGTAGCCGTGTCCGTAGTCCCTGCCTGCAAACCTGCAAATAAGGCATGGAAATCACATATAAGCCAAAATATTCCGCGAAACGCGATATCGAACCAAAACGAGAAACTTGCGTCGCGAACTAAATGCGCGTGTGCACGATACGCTGAATCGTGTGTGTACACGTCTAAAACCATCGCGACACGCCGCGATACGCTGGATCACAGAACCCTCTCACGTATCGCGCGTATCGCGCAAACACAACGGACATGAAAAACGGTATTTGATCCCAGATTTCTACACAGAACCTAAAATGCAAAAATATGTATACCACAGAACTACACATAGCAGCAAACACCCAATGGACCAAACCCCAACCCAAACCCTACCCATCTGGCCGCAAATTGCGGCCAGAACGAATTAATTGGCGGCCACGAGATGGAATTTGGGGGTCGGGTTAAATCTGGGGTATCAGCACCTATCCACTATACTACAGTCTTCTCAATTTTAACCTGAATCCAACGGGTCACAAGCAGATTCCAGATGTCACAAAAAATCACTTAAAAACACTAATTTGCACAATATGGAAAATCTATGGTATTTTTGTGAAACCTGGGTTGAATCTCGGTTGAGGTGACCTAACAGCACTACAATGAGCTAGGTTAACCAATTCCAACACATTCCCACCAAAATTCCACACAAAACACCTAAACTAGCACCAAACTAGCTAATTAACACTAACCGAAGTTAAACTAACACACAACTAAGCAAACAAGAAATAGGGTTTAGAAAATATACCCACAAGGATCACAAGAAGCAGGAGAAGGAGTGTGAGGAGCTGCTCCAAGTTGCTGGAGCTCAAGCTGCTGCTGCTGTTGCCTCTGAAGCTGCTTCTGCTCCTGCTGCTGCTGTTGCTTGCTTTGCTGCTGCTGAAGCTTCAGGTGAGTGTGTGTGTGTGTTGATGAAGCTGCTGCTGTTGCTGAAGATGATGATGATGATGCCGTTGTTGTAGTTGATGTTGTTGCTGTTATGATGATGATGGTACTGCTGGTGTTGTTGTTGTTGTTGTTATTGTGTTGTTGTTGTTGTTGTTGTCTCTGTTGTTGCTGCTGCTTCTGCTGCTGCTCTCTCTCTCTCTAGGTGTGAGTGTGTGTGTGAGAGAGAAATGAGAGATATGAGAGTGAGAGGTGAGAATGAGAGAAAAACCAACAACCCCTCCCATTCTCTTTCTCTTTCCTCATAATGAAGCATGGCTCATACTATCAAGCCCATGCTTCTCTCTCCCTCAAAGTCAACACTCAAACCAAAGTTAAAACCTTTTCCAAATTCATTTTCAATTTAAAACTATCATTACTAATTACAACCATAACACATAAACAATATTAAAACTAGGTTAGGGAGAAATGGTTAGTTAACCATGGTTGCTAATCATGGTTTAACTCCAAAAACAACCCTAGTTATCATGCACAAGTGTGTGTGCGCCTAACAAAATTCTAATAAAATATACATTAAATAGGATAAAATATTTAAAACTTAATTTGGTAAACTTTTCATTAAAAACCATACTTTAAAAATATAATTAGCTACAAAACACATTCTAAGGTGTTACAATCTCCCCCCTTAAAAGAAATTCGTCCCCGAATTTAAAAATATACTGATACGCGTACCTTCAAAGGAAAAATTAAAATCCTCAAATCTCGCTCGCAGCCTCGCAAGTGACTATCTCACTATACGGCTACGCCCAAGAAAACCCTTCACAGATGGCAAGACCCTTGACCGATGTTCCTCCACCTGCCGAACCATTAACACTCATGGCTGCTGGTGAACGAAAGATCGCGTCCAGCTAAATGGTCTGGTGCCAAATCATGTGAGAAGGTCATGAAGGTAATTGTAAAGTATCGTCACAAGGAATACGGGGTGAAAATCCAATAATCTGGGCGGAAGTGCCCAACTAAAGGCAACGAAACTAACTCGCTTATAGGATCTCAGAAGGACCTAAATCCTGGGATAAGCTACCCAAAATCCAACACGTCATTCATCGGAAAGTCCATGGGAATACATGATCTGGCCCTGCGAACTCGAGTCTATGACCAACACAGTCGGCATAAGACCTCAGTTCGCAATGGACAATTTCCATCCTGACCTAACACAGCTGGACTACCTCCGAAGTCTCTAGACTAGCCGGGGTCCAAGGTCCTACTTACGCAGAGTCAGAAGAACAACAGACTGGTGATCGACACGACCTAACCCCTAAGCCTAAGGGTGGCCAATTGGAGTGTCTCCTGATAACAGCTATCGAAGGAGAACCCTAACGATGGCGAGTGACGATCCCAACTGCTGACGACAAACAAAACAAACACACAACTTAACAAACACAAATGAGCACATTGAGTATAACCGGACGACAAGAATCCGAATGGAGTCACACACTGACTAAACTTGGGTAGAAACCATAACGAAATTCGTGGAGATCTGCTCCCATTCCTACTTCGGAACGGTAAAAGGTTGCAACTCTCCAGCCGGCCTCAGATGCTCGATCCAAGCACACAACAAGACTGACACCTTGAAACGAAACCTGAAACTTCCCCTTACATCCCTGTCCACCCGTAATTATCTCATAAGTCACGTTAAATGTTGGTGGAACTTGAATGCATATGGAGAGTTGACAGATATGCATGTTCTAGGATTACACGTCTCTACCCGACAATATCAGGTACACAGACGCGTCCATAACTTAGCACACCATTGTCACAATTCAAGGTCTCCGAATCATTACCCAGCCGAGTATGCTCAAGTATCTCTGACGTACGAGCTTCGACGGGCAGTGTCTCGCGAAAACGATTCAAGAAAAGTGGTCGGGCGCGGACATGAGCAAGCTGTCCCCTCCGTAGAGACGAACTAAGCTATACTCAACGATCACACAAAACTGTAAATCTGCAGAAGACTAACACAAAAATCCAAATCTGCTGCAGGAAGATGTACATTAAGCTCTAGTGGTCCGTGGAAAATCTGACACGACTCTCAAACAAGAAGTGTCTCCAAATTTCCAACGCAAAACCACCGCGGCCATCTCCAGATCATGAGTGGAATATCCTTCTCGTACTTCCTCCAAATGTAGGGAAGCAAAAGCGATGACTCCGTAGGGTCACATCAGTACACCCTCGAGGCCACTCAAGAAACATTACAGTTAAACAACAAAGTCGTCCGAACCAAAAGGAAGAAAGACTGATGCGGTTGTTAACAGAATCTTCAACTGCCGAAAACTCCGTACACATGCCTCAGTCCACAGAAAAGAAACCTCCTTTTGGTCAATTCAGTCGACGGTGCAGCACTACTCTAGCAATCCTGCATGAAACGGCGGTAAAAACCTGCTAAGACCAACCATCTGCGGATCTCCGTCCTGCACACTAGTCTGGGCCTAAGCTGCACGGCCACGATCTCCCTCGGAACCATACGGAACAGCCTCCCGTGACTACAAGACCTAGGAGTCAACACAAACAAGCCTGAAGAAACACTCCGAGAATTTAGCAACTGCTGGTGCTCTCCCAGCATCTGCATAACAAATCCTCAAGTGCTACTCCTGTCCTTCAAGACACATTAAGTAGACCAGAGTGTCGTGAATAACACAACAAAAACTGGTCGAGGAACGGCCCACAGAAATCTGGTTCATCATATCTACGAATGCTGCTAGGGCATCAGGGAATCCAACGACTCACTGATACACACAAAGCCCGTAGCACGCATAAGGCAATCTTCGGAATGCCGTCACTCCGAATCCGCAATAATGTTGACCTGATCCCAAACACACTTAGAAAATGTCTCGCACTCTGGAGCTGATCGAAGAAATCGTCACGGCGAGGTGAAGGATACCTATCCGCACCGTAAGCCGGTTCAATTGACGATCCGTCGATACGCAACCCTAAACTGCCGTCTTTCTCCTCGACGAACAGAAATAGGAGCTTCCAAAAGCGAAACACTCAGACGCACAAACTCCCCAAACCAAAATTCTGCAGCTGATCCTTTAGCTCCCAAGCTTCGCCGGCTCATCCGGAACAACGTCGGAAAAACTCTCGCACGAAAGGAACCCGGTCCAACAATCCCACTGTGGCTCCGGTATCACGAATGAACGCCAAGAATCCACGACATCTCCTCAGAAGTCGACTAGCGAAAAAGGCTGAATTCAAGCTGTGAGAGGCGGCACAACTATCCACCTGCACAGCAAGAACTGATTTGCCGGGGAAAACAAAACCTAACTTGTTTCCTCACGGTAGTCCACAGACGCCTAGCACGTAGTTAACCAGTCCGTGCCCAGGAGAACGTCAAATCCAACATCTCTAGAAGGATCAAAACGACGGACGATTCTCTATCTCCTATCCGATTGGCACAAAACTGAAATACGTGTCGCGCAACAAAAGAATCGCTGACAGAAGTTAACACCACTACGACTAATCTACCCAACCACGGTACGAGCAAGAAAACAAACGAATACGTTAAAAGAACATATAAATCAAGGGTACCTGAAAACTCCACATTGGACGTCTGCGCGTCCCGATGAGTAGAAGCAAACTCCTATGTCTGCCCTCTACTCGCAGCTGGATGGACTCCTCTGGTAGACTGAGCCCTCTGAGCGAATCTTCCACGTCCACGGCTTCTCTGAAAACGATCCTGACGAGGTGCCAAGGAACAATTCCTGACGAAGTGCTGAAGGCTACCGTATCGAAAACATCCACGTGCTGACTGCTGACCATCCTGGGGATGAGAGATGAACTACTGTCCTCGTCCTAAGCCTCTGCTACTCCCGCGACGGCCACGAAATCTGTCCCGACGACCAAACCTCTGTCTCTGGGCTGGTACACTGGTACGAATTCTCCACTGTCCTGGAACCCTCTGAGCCTCTGGAATATGCGCCTCGTCAACTGGAGCTGCAACCACTGGTGCTATGTAGGTGACGGACTGTTGCATGCTGACCGTAAGGGACAGCTGAGTAACAGGGGTGACAACCTCCTGTCGTAGCTCCCGAACGACGTCAACTAAGGAACTCATCGTCTGGCGAAACTCCTGCATCTCTACCAAAAGTCTATCCATGGTATAGGTCGTAGGCTGATCCGTCTGCACCTGTGCAACTAGAGTGCCATCCTGGTCAGTACTCGTCTCACCCGAGCTAACTCTGACCTCGGCCCTCGCTGCATCGCTCTGAGTCCCCATAGTCATCGGCGGCAAGGATATAAATAGATATAAGATGAGATTCGATAAGAATGAGGAAATCGAATCTCAAAGATATGAATCATCAAAGAAGGAATGTCAAGCAAATTGTACTTAGGTCACTTAATGCAAAGTACCGCGCTGTGGGTATGCTGCAGACATACACACACTACGTTACTCTGCTTAAGCTACCCACTCCATCATACTAAGGTCATCCTACACTCCGAAAGGTAAAACCTAACGCTCTGATACCAACTTTGTCACGACCCAAAAATTGGCCCGTGACGGCCCTAATACTATGCAACGCCCTAAGACGTAACGTAGCAAAAGAAATCCAAAACCCAGAAGTCTAAACCATAAAAATACGGAAAAGATAATATAAGTTTTGAAACATTTGAAATCGCAACCCAAATTCTTTAAAAGTCTTACTTTCTTTCTTTAAAATTTTAGCAAAACCCCCTTTTTGTAAAGACTAGTCAAGATGAATGCAACACAAAAATAATGACAGTAGAGAAAAAGCTGTATCTAAAAGACATCAAATCCACAATAATACACATAACGTCCTCACCAAGTCTCTATGTCAATAATACAATAGTAGATGGAGAGTACAAATACAACGAAGGTACAATATGAAATACAGATAACCACTAACCCACCTAAGCAAAATAGTACTGTGAGCTGAGACGGTATCTGGAGCAAAAGATGATAGCTGGATAGCTGAATAGAGAAATAGCCTGCCTCGACTACTCTGGGGAACAACCTGAAACACCTGTGGCACAATGGGCGTGAGTTGCCAACTCGTGAATAGTATAAAACATATACAGGTAATCGCAGGAATGCACGTACAGCATGAATCTAAGATATGCGATTACAGTAATAATATGTCATGCAAATGCTGAATAAAGGAGAGTACACTAGCAGGTACAATCAATATGTGAAGCAATAGTAACATGACAATAGTATGCAATAACCATGCAAAAAGGATATGAGATTGTAGATATGCAACTTATCATAAGGGTACACTAACAGGTACTACCAATGTATGAAACTGTGCATAAAATAGATAAGGGTGAGGTATAGGGTGGAATATGTCATTTCCACGGAAACCTGACATCGTGGCAGGATCACAATCCATCAAGACACTCAAATCGTAAATCCTCAAATCAGCTCCCACATTGGGCTCTCACAATGTATAAGTCTCACATCACCTCAATGTACAATATCGAATAGCTCACCTATATTTCGAATGTACAATTCAACAATCTCATTCATATCCAATATCCAATCTCAATGAATCACCTAAATCCCAAGTCGAATCCCAAGTAAGTTTCTAACATCCTAAAGGTAAATACATAGAAATAAGTATGATGGGGGCAATACACATATATTAGCGTCCCATTCCACTAATATTGGTGTAAGGGTATATATAACAACGGCTAAATCCCCTGTTATATATACAAAAGGGGTTAGAGAAATATCATGAAAACAGTGTGCCAAGCATCGACACAGAAATCCTTGTATATCGGGCTCCGTCAGTCCGGATCGGCCCAAGGGGTCCGTCTGCGGTGTCGGCCCTCGGCCCCGACAGTACAGATCATCCCGCATCCATCTCTCGACTCTGGCCAGTATCCTCCGGACAACTGTCAGGTCCAACCAATCACCGGTAGGTACTCGCCCGCCTCCAGGCTCAATCGGCAAACCCATCGATCTTCTTGCCGAGGGGAACCATACCGGGCCCCACCATGTACTCTCATACGGCAACCACACCTCGTATGGAGTATATAATCAGCACCGATAAAACTCATGGGGGACGCTCAAATATCATATCAAGGAAACCGGGTTGTTCCATGTATCCATAATTTCATGAACTCCCGCGGTTCCCAAATCCCGAAAACATCATATAAAATCCAGATAAACAATGCGCAAATCCAGGAATAAATGTATGCGATATATCTGAATGCGAGCAGGTAAACAAAAGTATATAGCTGAACCAGATGTATGCGAAATCAAGATAAGGTACAGCTAAGTAACATCAGTAAATGTAAATATGCGACAGCAACTGAATATGTGTCTAACATACAGGTGTAGCAATGTATAGGTATCTACCTATAAGAACTGATGTCATATACCCCCCTGGGTATAAGAAGAATATGAGTAAGATATCCCCCGGTATAAGTAAAATATCTAAAAGGTATACCTGTAGCTGTATCGCAAGGTGTAAATGTACCTATCACTAAAGGTATGATACACTATAGGTATACCGGTAGCTAGATGTCATGTGTGGTAGGCAATAGTAGTTATAAGGGGTAGTGTGTGACATGGCAATTATTGACGGTGTGTGTGTAGCATACAATCCGTACTCATGCAACATGAACCGTCAATAATGTATGCAGTATCCTACGACTGCTAGTCACAGTAAAACTATATCAAGGCAATAAGGTAAATGCGCAATTCTACAATGACGTAGAATGTGCGACAGGTAAATGAATCCTAGCCCAGACGCATAACGCCATGCGGGCGATTCCTCTGTAGATGTTAAATCTACTCACCTACACTCCACGGTAGGTGAATCCTACCATCTGCTCCCCCTTGTAGCCATGTCTGTAGTCCCTGCCTGCAAACCTGCAAATAAGGCATGGAAATCACATATAAGCCAAAATATTTCGCGAAACGCGATATCGAACCAAAACGAGAAACTCGCTTCGCGAACTAAACGCGCGTGTGTACGATACGCTGAATCGTGTGTGTACACGTCTAAAACCATCGCGACACGCCGCGATACGCTGGATCACAGAACCCTCTCACGTATCGCGCGTATCGCGCAAACACAACGGACATGAAAAACGGTATTTGATCCCAGATTTCTACACAGAACCTAAAATGCAAAAATAAGTATACCACAGAACTACACATAGCAGCAAACACCCAATGGACCAAACCCCAACCCAAACCCTACCCATCTGGCCGCAAATTACGGCCAGAACGAATTAATTGGCGGCCACGAGATGGAATTTGGGGGTCGGGTTAAATCTGGGGTATCAGCACCTATCCACTATACTACAGTCTTCTCAATTTTAACCTGAATCCAACGGGTCACAAGCAGATTCCAGATGTCACAAAAAATCACTTAAAAACACTAATTTGCACAATATGGAAAATCTATGGTATTTTTGTGAAACCTGGGTTGAATCTCGGTTGAGGTGACCTAACAGCACTACAATGAGCTAGGTTAACCAATTCCAACACATTCCCACCAAAATTCCACACAAAACACCTAAACTAGCACCAAACTAGCTAATTAACACTAACCGAAGTTAAACTAACACACAACTAAGCAAACAAGAAATAGGGTTTATAAAATATACCCACAAGGATCACAAGAAGCAGGAGAAGGAGTGTGAGGAGCTGCTCCAAGTTGCTGGAGCTCAAGCTGCTGCAGCTGTTGCCTCTGAAGCTGCTTCTGCTTCTGCTGCTGCTGTTGCTTGCTTTGCTGCTGCTGAAGCTTCAGGTGAGTGTGTGTGTGTGTTGATGAAGCTGCTGCTGTTGCTGAAGATAATGATGATGATGTTGTTGTTGTAGTTGATGTTGTTGCTGTTATGATGATGATGCTACTGCTGGTGTTGTTGTTGTTGTTGTTGTTGTTGTTATTGTGTTGTTGTTGTTGTTGTTGTTGTCTCTGTTGTTGCTGCTGCTTCTACTGCTGCTCTCTCTCTCTCTCTCTAGGTGTGAGTGTGTGTGTGTGAGAGAAATGAGAGATATGAGAGTGAGAGGTGAGAATGAGAGAAAAACCAACCCCTCCCATTCTCTTTCTCTTTCCTCATAATGAAGCATGGCTCATACTATCAAGCCCATGCTTCTCTCTCCCTCAAAGTCGACACTCAAACCAAAGTTAAAACCTTTTCCAAATTCATTTTCAATTTAAAACTATCATTACTAATTACAACCATAACACTTAAACAATATTAAAACTAGGTTAGGGAGAAATGGTTAGTTAACCATGGTTGCTAATCATGGTTTAACTCCAAAAACAACCCTAGTTATCATGCACAAGTGTGTGTGTGCCTAACAAAATTCTAATAAAATATACATTAAATAGGATAAAATATTTAAAACTTAATTTGGTAAACTTTTCATTAAAAACCATACTTTAAAAATATAATTAGCTACAAAACACATTCTAAGGTGTTACACGTACTTGTGCGTGTTTGGTGTTCGGGAAGTTGATACTAGTGGGCTTTGGTTTAAGCCGGATCCTAGTATTAGATTTTCGATTGGCTTAGTCTCGTTGTATTCGTGTTTCTCGGAACACGGATGCAGGTATGCATATACGGTTGATAGAGGCAGAGAATGAGACACCTCATTAGTGTTTTGCCCATTGACTTGATTAAAACCTTTATGAGGTGGAGGAAATTGTTTACTAATTTTTATTAGAGATAATTGTGTCATGGCTAATTGGTTTGACCATTTGACTATGTTGACTACTGTTGACTTAGATATTTTTGTTGAGCACTAGATATTTTGCTTAGCATTAATTGTGACATGATAATGGTCAAATCAAAATAGCCATCACAATTATCTTAATAAAACTTAGTTTTCACTTTCCTAAAATGAGAGCTCTCTTCATAATTTCTCACACACTCTCTCTCATAGTTCTCTCCTTCTTCCTCTCTCAAGCCCTAGTGTCTCATGAGTTGAGAATCATGGGTTGTTGAGACTTAGCCACCAAAATCCTTCTCTACTCACTCTAGGATACTTAGTCTAGAACACAAAGTACCCTAGTTACTTCATTATAGAGATTGGAGCTCAAGGTAGAGACCTTCGGGTGGATCATCTTTGACGTGGAGAAGCCGGTGAGGAGGAACCATCCACGACCACTCCAAGGAGCTCACAACAAGGAGAAGAACAACAAGGAGAAGAAGGACTTGAAGCTTGAGGTATAAACATCTAACATAGTAGTTAGAACTCCTAGTTGGTTTGTTAGTTAATGTTTAGCAAAGATCCTCATGGGTAGTCTATGTTACCTTGTAAAGAAAAATTCGATTTTTACTTATACTGCTTCCCCGTTAACTACCGGGGTGAGTAACATAGACATACACACATAACCAACACGAGCCCCAAAGTCATCAAGTCGACCGGCGAAATAGGCCAAAAATCCGGCGGCGCCGGTCCAATGTTGCCCAACGAGCCCCATTTTTCTTCTGGCTTTCCCTTGTTATCACATCATCCTTATTATATTATTTCTTTAATCTTATTTTATGCCTATAAATACCAAATCAGTGAGCAAGGGAAAGAAAGACTTGAATACATTTTTGAGCTATAGTTTAATTCTTGTTTTCGTTTTAAAGCTGTTAGTTATATATATGCCCTAGAGGTCATTACTATACATAGGATGTATATTGTAGTGGATGCTTGGACATATATAGGGAGGACTTTCTTGCTCGACATGATAGTATGCTATCTGGTTGCTTTTTACCTTAACGTGTACACTGATTGTCTCTCTGTTACATGTTGGTAAAGCCCTTAGGATGTGTACTTGACTACCTGGACTAAGATGCGGATCATACTAGTGGGGACATGGTAGTCCATAAGTACATCCTTCAAGGTCCCTAGTCGTGGGTGTATCGAGACGGGGCATCGATATACCAGAGTAGACTAGCGTATTCCTTCTCGACCCATACAGATGGGCGATGGATGATCCCATATCCATTGGTGTTTGACATCAAAGATGATATACGGGTGCTCAGTGGAGACTGGGTACACTGGACGGACTCGCCGAGAACTCCCAGATGGTATTATACCTCACGTCAGATGGCAGTTCTCTGGTGACACTGGTACAGGTTAGTCTGTAGACCCGAGATCGTCATAGAGTCTTGTGTGATTCCCATTGTGCTTTGATTTCCACCTTACCACGTCCAAGAGGGCATGCAAAATGGTGGTTTTTGGGTACAGTCCCGAATCACATGGAGGCAATGAGCGATAGGAGGGGATTCGTCTCTCCCGGTATAGGGAGTTGATGTTGCGCTGTGTTCGATTGGCTATAACCGGAAATCCCTGGCCAGGGTTGCTGAGATTTACTGGTAAGTGTTACCAGTAGTTTCTCGAACTGTTATAGACCTCATATCGACACGACTTATCGAGCTACCGGGGTCTGACGTTTACCACCCCTAGGCGAGATATGCGACATATCAGACGAACAGACCGGACTGTACGGTAAGTGTTACTGGTTGGATTCACCGGAGTGTGAGCGGGCTTGCTCGTCGATCTTCTGATCGCTCAATACCCGGGTGGCCGTTACGTTTAGCAGACCGCTTGCGGCTTGCGGGTGTTTGATATAATCATCAACTGCTGCCGGCGTATTGACGAGTCTTTAGAGTCCTACACAGAGGTTTCCTGGCTCAAGCGAAACGAAATAGGAGCGCACATGAGATATATGCGGGACCGAGAATAATGCGTGTATGTGATACCGTATTCTATTCTCGCTATGAATGTATCTATTGGTTGTATGCGATATAACCTAGTTATCGAATCGAGGATTGATTCGATAAGTCGATACATTGGATATTAGTCGGTCATATGCGATGTCACTGGATCGTTAAATCAAGTGTTGATTTAATGATTTAATGTATAATTATATATTTGATATATTACTTAACATTAACTAATATTGGTTCACTTAAGATGTCTTTCTCACTTGTTTGTGCACATTGTATATGTGATATATTTTTGTGCACAAGATTGTATCATGTTTGATGATACATGCAAACTTGGGTTTGTGTTTACTTTAAACCATGTTTAAGTGAATGGTTAGGGTTTTTTTTTTATCTTCTCTTGATTATTTATTTTATTTATTTATTCTTTATAGCAAGAAAAGAAATGGTTGCTTCTTTTGGATTTACTTTGAAGCTTCATGAAGCTTTGAAAAAGTTCAACCATTTTTGTTTCTTTTGCTTAACCTAACCATTCACCTAACCCTAGTTTATTCTCTACACTTAACCATGGTTGCATTATGATAACCATCACTTGTTTTTCTATTATTATAATTATTTATTCATTCTTCTTCTTAATCTTCTTCATGAAGAGAAAAAGAAAAACCTTTGCTTGAAATTTCTAAGTGATGATTCCAAGTGAGAAATCCAAATCAAAAGTGAACCCACTTCCTATTTCTTCATCCTCTACCACTTGCCATGTAGTATAGGGTGTTTTCTTCACAAGTTTCATGACTTGGTGAAGGTGGAGCTTGATCTTGAGTTGCCTCGACGTAGATCATCTTCGGCATCGAAGTCGACGACCTAGCCCGATCATTTCTCCGACGAAACCATCGCCAGGGTCCGGGATCCGATGATCGCAGCGGAGGGACGTCAACATGGAGCCTTGGAAGTGGAGGACCGGATCTACAAAGGTTGTAATTTCCGTTCACTCTTAGTTAAGTTGTTAACTAGCTTCTAGTTTCGCCTAATTTCTAGTTAACGATCTTCATTAGAGTTTCTCGGCACCTAGATTTTTGAATTTAGCATGGTTGATGCCTTGTGGAACCACTTGAGTGTGCCTAGGAACCCTACAGAAGCTTTGTACATAGTAGCTAGTTCACCTTGAGTTCTTTGCCTTCTCTTGATCTTACAACCTCTTCATTGATGCTTGCAAGTTTAAATTTTGGTTATTGAACTCTTAGATTGTATCAACACTTGGAATTAATAAAGCTTTTATTTTGCACTTAGGTTCTTAGGATTCATTTTCTATCTCCTTTACTTACTTGCAATTTAATTTCTTGCCATTTACTTACTTGCAATGATGTGTTATTCCTTTTATTTCATTTCATTTGCACTTTCTTTTGTTGTTTTGATGGTTTGTGAATAGTGGCTTTGTTAGGGAAAGAGAGTGGTTGTGTAACTTAAGGTTTTCTTTTCTCATTTCCTTTGCCCAATAATTTCCCATTGAACTCCGCCCAAACCTTACGCAAGCGCTCCATTAGGCACCCTACCCTACCAAGGTATCGGAGATCCCTAACAGTGACCGATTGCGTTCAGTTTGGCCGGAGGCGAAAGTCAAGAGACAAGAACGGACACACAAGGGCCAATAAGCCGGATTTCACCAATACCATGCTTAAGCACCCTAATCCACATTGTTGCCGATTACTCTAGCTTCAATAGTCAAGCTCGGCACAAAGGATTGAGTACGGACTTCCCTAACTTACACTAACATATCTCTATTCCTGTCATGACCCAAAATATTAGCTCATGACCAGCACTTGAATCACGCAACGTCTAAAGGCGTAACGGAATTCAAGTAAGCTGAAACCCAGAAATCTAATCCTTTTAGAAAAATAAAGGAGGTGAGGTTTTGAAATAAGGGTATAATGAAAACAAGTTTTCTTAATGCATAGAAAAGGAACATGAATGATGCAAGTGAAATTTACCAATTTGAAAACATGTTTCGTCTTTAAAAAAAAATCGGCAGCACCTCCTTTGTATATTTTGATCCAAAACCACAAATACATAGCAAGAATAATGGCATCTCCAAGCGGGAGCTACCTCTTCGCCAAACGGCGGATCACAACCACGCAAAACGGTATAAATAAGTATACGACGCCCAACGACGAAGTTCACCACAAAAGATAAATAAATGAGCAAATATAACCTCAAAAGTGAATGTAAAACCCATCGCTCAAATCTCGCAACTACAAGTCTCACTAAGTCTCATTACTTATACAAATTCTAATTTTGATTGATTGATGGAGTTAACTAGATACAATATGAAATATAATACAAGAGTGGGTACGATACAAATGCCCCACCTACCAATGCAAAACACCCGAATGGAACTGTATGCCAGCGAAGCCGCTACTGATCCAAGCGGTCAACCTGCAAGAACTGTGGCACAACGGGGGTGAGTTGCCAACTCGTGAATAGAAATATATCTACAAGTAGAAATCGAATAAACAACGACTCCTAGGTCAACTATATCATACAGGTAATACTATGATATCTAGGGTGACCGGGTCGTATATGTGCCAACAAAGTCGTCACTACATATGTGCATGCGGATAACATCCAACAGTAATAATCAATGCATGTATATGGGTATCGTCCAACCATAATCAAGGTATGCAGATATGTGGATCTCGTCCACCCATGAATCAATGTCTATAAACATGTGTATAATCTCCCATAGTAACATCAGTGTATGTATGTATGTATGTGGATCTAATCCACGCGTCAACCACTGACGCAACAATATCATGCATGTAAATATCATAAAAGAGTGTGCATGAAAGTATGAGGATATATATATCAACGGTGTCCCTCCCGACACATCTAAATCATGGAACCTGAGTGCCTAGCATCGACACTCGAAAACATCATGAAAACCGTGCCCAGCATCGGCACATAAATCCTCATATATCTCAGGCGCCGCATCCTCAGATCGGCCCTCAGGCGCCGCAATCCCTGGTCGGCCCTCATATCCATCTCGCTACTCCGGTCGGTATCCTCCGGATAACCGCCGAGTCTACATACTATCACCGGTAGGTAGTGCTCCCCCTACCGGGCTCACCGTCTAACATATACAAGTCTTCTTGCCCCGGGATACCTCACCGGGTCCACCATGTACCCGCAGACGGTGTCTACCACTCCTCGAATCGGGTTTCACATGCCACTCTCAGAACCGAGAAAACACATCGTGGACGCACTGAAATATCATATCAAGAGAAACCGGGTTTTTAAAACAACACATAATCTCATTTGAAATATCCAGGGTTCTCAAATCCAGAAATCTCATGAAAACAGCATATCTTAATGCGTAAAATAATAGAGCATGATGTATGCGACATGTAAAAAGAAATACGAGCATATCCGTGTATCATGCAATATGGAATAGTGATATGACATATTAAGGGAAACACCGCTCTTTTAAAACGATTCCAGTTTTTTAAATATGACTGCGGTTCCCAATTTCCCAATAAAACCAGTTATCTATATAGGTACATTATGAATATGAACAAGTATAGATGTACCACGTTTGTGTGCACAAATATAAATATACAATGTGTATGTGCATAAGTATGGGTGTATCAAGGTATATGTACACCAATATGGATATACGAATGTGTATATCCGCAAGTATGAATGTATCTATGTATATGTCATGATGCAACAACTCTACTGTGTAATGACATGGCAATTATCGATGATGAAGTGTGTGAGCCAGAAAAAATGTGTACGTGTAACATACGCATCACCGATAATGGTGTAGGTGTACAATCACAGGTATATGCGATGCAATAATAATATCGTGAATGCAGCAAGTAAATCATCAACTAACAGCTATAAGGTATACATAACTATCATATGTCTGAGTCGGTGAATCTATCAATCGGCATCTAGACCAAAAACATCACGTACGGTATAATCCATCGTACAATAGTCAAGGGTAAGGATCAATCATCAAGTCAACTCATCACGCACGGAATATCATCGTGCGGCGGCATTAAGCTAATATGGATCCTATCATCCTATTAGACAAATGAGGGTACGGCCTAATATCACATACGGCCTATCATCCATGATTCACAATATTCTATATATATATATAACCCTATATACCTATGTCCCGGGTCGCATCTGCAATAATCTCATATCAGGGGACCGGCAGGGTATAAATCATCTTGATCGACTCGCATCCGTATACCATCACATCATATCATCATCTCATCATATCATCAAATTCGTCTTGTATTCTTTCATCGCATTTATATCTCATATCATGTTGTTCATACCATAATATTGCATTATTATATTCCCCATTCTTATATATTTTACAAATAAACGGGTGCTTTTGACGCATGTCTGCTACATATTACAGGTTACAGGTTCTTGAAGCGAAAACAGTGAAAACGATGAAAAGACGATGCAAAAGTGGACTTTGACCAACAAACAGAAGACTCTTGATCAAGCCGATATCAAAGATAAAATTCACAAAGTACAAGGCAATGCAAGGTCTAAGATTTCGAAGCCACGGTTAACTTGTCCACCACAATTATTCACTGGAAAATCTGAAAGAGAACAGAAGCTATTTTAAAGAAAGAATTAAAGAATTAAGTAGCCCAGGAAGCCCAAAGACAGAAGAGCCCATAAAGGAAAGGCCCAATACTTCCTTTTTAAGAAGACAAAAAGAAGATTTTATTTTATCAAAATTCATTTGTGGCTTTGACTAGTTGACCTAGGGCTATTTTTGTAATTGTAAACATGCAAGTCATTGTAACCCTAGGGTTTCCTATCTTCTATAAATAGGGACTCTAATTCATTGTAAACTCTATGCCTCCTTTTAATAAAAATTCCAAAATTCTTTATGGAGAGCATCGGTGCCTCTCTTCAATTCTGAAATTCAGATCTGACAACCCTGCATGGATGATTGGAGAAATGCATCTGTAAAGTAAGTAGATTTATTTTCTTGCCCTAGTTAATTTCAATTCCTGCCGTAGATTAAATTTATTTTCCCTGCCCTAGTTATAACTTTTAATTAATTGCCCTAAGATAATTTAGATTTTTAGATTTAATAATCTGTCCGAACACCTTTCGGAATTAACTCGTAAGAACGAATCGGAAATTCACAACATCTCTGTGGATCGACCCGTACTCACCGGCTAGCTGCAAAGCGACGCCGTTCTTGATTGCGGTTACAAATATTTTTGATCTATCTTTTAGGAAGCGCAAGCACGCTAAATCAAACCAATCAAATGGCGCCGTTGCCGGGGATGGCGTAGAATTTTCTTTTCGTAATTTCGGGTTAATCATAAAATTTAAAAAATCATAAAAATCTGAAAAAAATCATAAAATATAAAAATATATATCATTTGTTATTTTTGGAAGGGATACTTTGTTGTTTGAATTTTGCAGGATATACGAAAATCGGATCTGGAAATCTACAGAGATCAAAACAGGAAAAAACAGATCGGAACAACAGAAGATCACAACAACCGAAAAATAGAAGAAATTTGGAGGACCGAGTCTACAAGTTAACCGTGGTGATCTGGTTCAAAAAAAAAAAAAAAAAAAAAAAAAAAAAAAAAAATGGCGATCCCACCAAAGCGCGGCGGAACCGCCGCGCCAGCCCTCTTTTGGCCGCGGAACCGCCGCGGTCTGGTCGAATCTGGGCTAAAAAAAAAAGTTGCAGAAGCGCGATAAAAAAAAAAAAAAAAAAAAAAAAAAAAAAAAATGCTCTGCCACTGGAAATTTCTGTGAGTTTTCTCTCTCTCCTCCTCTGCAAATCTTGATATATCTTCTGTAAATTTGCCTGCAGGGTTTCTTTGCGCTCAAATTTTTTTTTTTCCTTCCAAATAACGATCTTGTGCAGGATTCTTTGCGCCGCGCATAAAATAAAAATATTTGATTGCAAGTGATTTACTGTTTTGCATATCTTTAATTGGATTTTAAGGGGCTTTTTGACCAATTCAGATTGGGTAGGGATTTCATCACCCTTCCCAGGACCCCAGAAAACACCTAAGCATTTTGCATCAACCATAATTAATTAAAAAAAGATTAGACTCAGACCTAAGGACAGCGAGCTCAATAGGAAAAGGACTAGGGTAGGCATCGGCCGTTTATCCTAACCGACATTGCGGTGTCTAGGCTAGTGGTTATTAATTAGGCCCACTGTAGTGGTGGTTCCTTCCCACTTACCTGGCCGTATTTGTCCGTGAAGAGGCGGTTTGAGGTCCTATCTCTAGCCCTAGTTAGGAGCTGTCTAGTAGACCTAGGCAACCCTAGATCTAGGTCTGATTGTGCATGTGTGGTTGATACTTTTGTGTAACGAGTCCTATGTTCTAAAACCTATTTGCAAAACTCTCACATAAATAAAAAAAAAAAAGGGGGGAAAAATCTTTTAAAAACTTGCAAAAAATTTTGTCGCTAAGAAATCCTTACATTCTTCTATCATGGGTACTCCACATAACAAATCGCTTGCCGAATCTTGGTATCCCGAACCTAACTTTGCGTCGTTTGTCAATGTGTTCGGTCAATTTAAAAATGATCCCTCCATGCCGAAAAAATCTCTGAAAGATCACATAGAGGAGTCTAGGAAAAACAGTTTGACTTTTCAACCCACTTTGTGTCAACCGAGTCAACCTTTACAACCTACATATGTTGACACCACTTCTTCAAGTCCTTCTGTAACTCCTAGGCCGATGTCCATTGCTGAGCATATTGCTCAATCTCGCAGTCGATCTTTCACCTCTCTCCACTCATCTAGTTTTAGGAATCCACACGATTATTCACCTTCTTATCCATATGTTGACCCTACCCCTGTCCTACCACCCACTTCCTATCAGTCCTACCCGACTTTTCCATCTTCACTAGACACTGTTTTTTCACAGCCATTAGGGAGTTTCACATATCCAACAAATTTTGAATCTTTTACTGAAACCCCCTCACCACCTAAGTCTAGCTTGGAAGAGTCGTTGGAAGCATATATTGCTGCAACAAATAAAATGATGAGGACAATGGAAGCATCCATGGCCGCCCTTACGCAACCTAGTGAACCGGTAGCCAGTGTCCCGCTAGCTCCGAATTTTTCAATGTGTAAGGCGGTAGTTGGACAGAGTGAGAATGAGAGAGGATTTTCAAATCAAACCTACCCTTACCCAATTGAAACCCACAACTCCGGTTTTCCATCTATTGTTCCAAATGATTCACCAGTTAAAAATAAAAATGAGTTGTGTGATTTTGTAGTGCTTGATTTGCCAAATTGTGAAGAACCCCTTTCGAGTGAAACCGCACCTAATCCTTTCGATCTTTACACCTCCACTCTAGAACCTACATTGATAAATATCCATGCTGTGGATGAAGTGTCTAAAGAAATTGATTTTCACTTGATTGAGGATATAGACGCCGGGAATATTTCGGATGATGAACCTATCGATTTAATAGAAATTTTATGTTCAAATCATCATCCTGAGTTATTAAATGTTTCTCCCGAATCTCATATGCGTCTTGATTTTGATGATAATGGCATGGATGAGTTGAATATTGTGGAGAATTATGAGGATAATATTGAGGAGAGTAGTGAGGATCATATTGAGGTTGAACCATTTTTCTTTGATGTGTCGGATTTTCCAATTCATCCTCTTGAACCTTTACCTAAATCACCCTCCCTCTTTTCCATCGTTCCGACCACGCCTCATTTCACGCCTGACGACTGTGAGCTTGAAAACTTTTCCTTTGAATCTGACACAGTTCCCACAGCCGATGACACTTACGAGTGTTTCACTTTTTCGGACGATGTTGAAGTCTCACCGCCCGAGTTTGAGTCCTTTGCATTTTCAGATGAGTTAGTTAATCCTTCAGACTCGGTTGCTTACAGTCGTTTCGAACCATTGATGGAATCTTTCCAGTTCGACACAGTTTACTACGGTGAGAATTATACTATCCCTAATTCACTCCCTTTCGTCTTTCCCATTGTTCCGACCGAAAATATGACCGTTACGCTTTCATCTCCTATACCAAGTTCGGCGTACCCATGTTTTCTTGCGAATCTTGAGGGATTTGACCCCATTTCCCGACGAGTTGGTAGGTTAGCGCAATCGCTTTTAACACATCGGTCATCACATATTGCGCTAATTTATTCACTCAATTTACACCCTCAAGACCGCACTCCACTCCGTCTTTCTTCTTCCCCACCGAGACCTTATTCTACCATTCTTTTCTCAACACGGTCTCGCGTGCTTTACATCTCTTTTCTTTCCATCCCATTCTTGCACCAACTCTACCATTACCATGATAAGATTTTTGAATGGTTGGTGCTAACCTTTGGCTTGTGTAAGGCCAAGCTTAAGTTTGGGGGGAACCTTTGTATATATGTATATATCCTTTTGTTTTCTTTTTCTATAAAAAAAATAAAAAAAAAATTCCAAACATAAAAAAATTATAAATAAATAAACAGGGGAGTATCGGTATTTTGACCCTCTTGGTTTAGCATGACAGTGAGGACACTGTCAAGTTCAAGTTTGGGGGTATGCTCGGTACGTCTTCTTCCTTCGCATTCATTTGTACATATTTTTGCATTTGCATACTTATTTGAAAATCCATAAAAATTTGAAAAATTTGAAAAATTATAAAAATTATTGTATTCAATTTGGCTAATTGACTAGAGTTTGACAAATAGGTTAACTGGCTAGGAACAACTAGATCTTAGACTTAGTGAATTAAAAACCCTAAAAATAACATTCCTTAAAGTTTAACGGTAGAAAGTATATGCCTTGTAGTTTATTTAGAAATAGGCAGATTTTGGGTTCACTTTTTGGGATAAGTCGAAACAAGGGAAGAGTATTGATGTTCTTATTAGAGTATAAGTTTGAAAAATAGCTCCTAGCTTAAGTCTAGAATCTGAAAACGTATACCCTACAATTTGCACAATCACGCACCTTGAAACTTGGAATAGTAGAAGAGACCTTGAAAGGCTCTTGTCTAAAGTCCTTAGTATGAAAAAGTGTGGATAAAGAAAAAAAAATGGACACTGGTATTTTGTGATTACTTAAGGCTGCAAAAATAGAAAAATACTTAGCGAGGGTGCTTCATCACCTAGTGCCTTAGACCAACTGGTTTGGGAGTCACTGCTAAAGTCTTGGGTGTTGCAAAGACTAGGAAGTATGCTTTATAGTGCAAACGCATTTTGTAATCGGTCGTTGGTACCTCAAGAAGTATTAACGGTCGCATGAAGGATGTGTAAGCAAATTTCATTTAAATTCACCACTAATTAGTACTTTGGACAAAGGACAAGGGGTTGATTGCTTAATTTGAATTTCCAAGTGTAGGGGTGACTTATACACACACGTAGGGGTATGTGATTGGAATTTAGATGAGAGAAAGGAATGAAGAATAGAACTTGTATCTCTAATAGAGTTGATAGAAATTCCTAAGTGGAGATGAAACCCTAGAAGGAAAACTTAGGAAATGCCGAAAGCTAAGTAAGTCTACATAACATATATAATCTTAAGTTAAATGATGAGGAAGTGTGATGAATATGGGTGGATAATTTGTGAGTCAAAAGATAATAGAATTCCTTGTTAGAAGACCTAATTGGAGAACAAAAGTCAATGGGCCGAGTTGATAGGATTTTGTGGGTGTAATCCGCTGAAAACCCTCAGGAGACAACACTCCTCCTACTAGGGACACCTAGAGGTTTAACGGCTTGTTGCACGAGCTCAGTGCAATCGCGTTTCCCTGCGAAAGTGCGGTTAGGTTTTTTGTAGTGAATAAAAAAATAAGTTTGCTCGAGGACGAGCAAAAGATAAGTTTGGGGGTATTTGTTCATACCATAATATTGCATTATTATATTCCCCATTCTTATATATTTTACAAATAAACGGGTGCTTTTGACGCATGTCTGCTACATATTACAGGTTACAGGTTCTTGAAGCGAAAACAGTGAAAACGATGAAAAGACGATGCAAAAGTGGACTTTGACCAACAAACAGAAGACTCTTGATCAAGCCGATATCAAAGATAAAATTCACAAAGTACAAGGCAATGCAAGGTCTAAGATTTCGAAGCCACGGTTAACTTGTCCACCACAATTATTCACTGGAAAATCTGAAAGAGAACAGAAGCTATTTTAAAGAAAGAATTAAAGAATTAAGTAGCCCAGGAAGCCCAAAGACAGAAGAGCCCATAAAGGAAAGGCCCAATACTTCCTTTTTAAGAAGACAAAAAGAAGATTTTATTTTATCAAAATTCATTTGTGGCTTTGACTAGTTGACCTAGGGCTATTTTTGTAATTGTAAACATGCAAGTCATTGTAACCCTAGGGTTTCCTATCTTCTATAAATAGGGACTCTAATTCATTGTAAACTCTATGCCTCCTTTTAATAAAAATTCCAAAATTCTTTATGGAGAGCATCGGTGCCTCTCTTCAATTCTGAAATTCAGATCTGACAACCCTGCATGGATGATTGGAGAAATGCATCTGTAAAGTAAGTAGATTTATTTTCTTGCCCTAGTTAATTTCAATTCCTGCCGTAGATTAAATTTATTTTCCCTGCCCTAGTTATAACTTTTAATTAATTGCCCTAGGATAATTTAGATTTTTAGATTTAATAATCTGTCCGAACACCTTTCGGAATTAACTCGTAAGAACGAATCGGAAATTCACAACATCTCTGTGGATCGACCCGTACTCACCGGCTAGCTGCAAAGCGACGCCGTTCTTGATTGCGGTTACAAATATTTTTGATCTATCTTTTAGGAAGCGCAAGCACGCTAAATCAAACCAATCACATGTCGAATTTACATAAACATGCTATCTCTACTATGTATAAGTATCTAAACTAACAAACACTTCCGAATCATACAATCAGATTTTTAAAGAAGTGAATCGTAGTTTTGGAAACATGGGTTACGGTGCTTTTAAGGAAAAGATATCATTTGAAAATCCATAACATCCCTCAAGTTATACATTTAAAAGATACATACGATTCTTTAGTTTAGAAAAAGGTATGGTTCGGATGACGCATCTACATCGACTATCTAGTCCTACAGAACCCTAAGCGGTAATATCGCTAAACATCATCCTAGGGTAGTAGTAGCATATCACACTTAACTAACCTCTAGTTTCTAATGTGACTACATAGCTATCTATATTCTATCCCTAGTTTCCTAATCTAGGTTTCCTATCCAAACTCTATAAATCGGTTTCCATCAGAAGTTTGCGGGGGTGCTATACGCCATCCACCCGACTTCCCCGATAGATATAGATCTACTCACCTGTCTTCGCTCGCCCAAATCGATGATGCCACGCTTCTTCGCCTCGGAATCCATGCGAGGGTACCTACAATAATAACCAATCACAATACGTATTAAAATCGACGCAGAAAAACCGATACACTGCACAGTGTGCTCACAGGTTAGAACCTATGGCCTAACCGTGCAAATCAATCAAACAACCCCTGTTGTCGATGTACGAACACCCGAAAACCAAATACAAATCCAAATATCAAGAAAGTGCATTTAAAAATAAGGAAAACATCGCCTAAAACACACCAAAATGCTCCTAGATTTTCCCCAGATGATAATTAGCCAAAATTACATATAGGAGGGGTCTAATTTAGTGCAAAAAGAGCCATGGACCAAATCTGGAACCATTCCATCCTACTCTGGCCGCAAATTGCGGCCAGAATGATTAAATCTGCATCCAGGACTTTGAATTAGGGGCTCGGGTCTTGGTGGTAGCTTCCTAGGTGCCTGCACGACTCACTGTCAGCTCAATTTTAATTTAGGGGTCTCGGGGTGACAGCAGATTCCTAAATACACTCCCAGATTTGCAGTTTTTCAAATGCCGGGTTTCTAAATCCGTGTTTTAGGGTTTCTAGGGTCTGTTCCACGTCTTTAAACAGCACCCAATTCTTGTGAACAGCCACTAGGCATCACCCAATTCAAACCAACACTCAAATCTTCACTATGGTTTCCCAATGTTCGTTACCTCCACAATATCACATCTAAACACATATAAATACTTAAGTAAATGGAAAAATACCCAATTAGTGAAGGGATTACCTCATAAAGCACCCATGAATCCCCCAAGATCATCAAAACTGAATTTTTCTTGGTCCCATGTATAGAGCTTGAAGAGGGGATTAATATTTGTGAAGGGTATGTAGGGTTTTGGGGATTGTTAGGAGATGGATCTAGGGATTATTTGGGGAGGGTTGGGACATTGAGGAGATGAAGAGGATGATGGAAATGGTGAGGGATTATGATTTCGGCAGCAGCCCCCCCTCTCATTATAATTCACACACACACTCTCTCATCACTAGTATACCTACCCCATCATTATGTCCCCTTTGACTTTTCCTTTTTCCTTTTCTTTTCTCTCCACCAATAAACCATAACACAAAAGAAATGAAAGATGTAACAAAATGAAACATGTCATGGTGCACTAACCATGGAAAACTGTAGAAATGCGGATTTGGCTTAATCGCGATTAGCAGTGCACTAATCGGGTTTTTATCAAAACTGCATAAAATAAATTTTAAAAATGCCAAATCATTTAATTATATATTTAAATAAATAAATCATTTTAATTTCCATTTATTTCATAATTATTGGTATATATTTATACCTTTTTCCGAAAACCCCAATTTCGCAAATCGGCAGTTTTCGGGAAAAATATTATTTTAATATTAAATTCCAAAAATAATATTTTATATTTTCTGAAACGTTACATTCTTCCCCCCTTAAATAAATTCGGTCCCCGAATTTAAATTTAAACCCCCAAAATCTAAAACATTTCAATAATCAGCTCAAAACAAGGAGGCTCCGAAATCATGGAAATCGCAGAAATATCACAGCGCGTCAAGTGCGCATAAAAACGAGTACAAAACTCAAAATCGAACTCCGTCAAGCGTTACGCAAATTATCTGATTTGCACGCATATCCTCAGAGTTATAATAAAGATACAGATCTCGAAATCCACTACTGAAATCCAATATACACTAGTCAAATACTATAATACATGTATAGTACGCATCCTTGAAAAACTCCAAAATCTGAATACAACACATGCAAAATCTTTTCTAAATCGCCGCGGGAATGCATAACTCCCGGCATAACCGACGGACGCTAATTTTAAAATAATAATATATGTCCATATATGTTTTCTTAAATTCACGTTCCGTCGTTTTTAAAATATCCCAAAAGTTTTCCCTTTATAAACGTTCGTGTCGCTCATGTACACGTAGGAAATAGCGAGACTATAGCTCCTCTTTTTCGAAAATCTCTTGGTAAACTTTTAATCCATGCAGAGTACTCAGGTACTATCCTCAGATCAGTCATGTCTGGCTACTACACAATATAGTGCCCAACATGAAAACAAAGTGCTCAAAAGCAAAATCAGCCTTAGAAGAGCGTATCCAAAAATTCACAAGCGTCTGGTGCGCATGGAAATCAAATCCAAATACAGGTGCTATAATACACACAAGCAAAACTAAGTGCAACGGGTGTGCACAAAACATCTATCCAGTGCAACGGGTGTGCACGACAACAACATCAAGTGCTTCTAAAGTGCACAAAAATCTCAATCCAGTGCATCCGGTGTGCACAGAATCATATCTCATATCATGCGCCCAACATGCGCGAAAATCCAACCAAAGCGTGTCGGGTCCGTAAAAGCATATAGTGCAGTAATATGCACGAAAACGAACAGCAAGTGCCAACGCTCACGAAAATACAAATCTAGTAAAACGAATGCTCAAGGATATAAATCGGGTGCAACCTAGGTACGGGGTATAAATTGTTAGTGTATATGCCCTAGAGGCCATTACTGTATCATACTAGTTTGTATATTACTTAATGGAAGCTTGGGATATTCACCTTGTATAAACAATCTTGCTCAATATAGTAGTATGCTACTTGGTTTGTTTCTACTTCAATGTGTACATGTGTTTATTTTAGTATATCACCTATACACATTAGTGGAGCCCTTAGGATCTTTGTTTGATTACCAGCGTCGTGATGGCAGTCACACTAGTGGGGGCTGGGTAATCTATAAGCACATCCTTATGCAGGTCCCTAGTCGCAGGACTATCAAGACAGGGCATCGATACATCGGAGTAGACAAGCGTATGCGCTTCTCATCCCAGTGTGGGAGATGGTCTTTCCCACAGCCATCAGTACGTCGTACTGGAGATAGTATGCGGGTGCTCGTTGGGTTACGAGTACACTGGACAGGACTCGTCGGGAACTGTTGGTTGGTACTATACCTATCGTCAGTTATCAGTTCCCAGGTGACATGAGTACAGCTTAGTCCGCTAACTTGACACTGTCACTTCGCCTCGAGTGTGTTCCCACTGTACTTAGATTACTACCCTACCACGGCTCAAAGGAGTTGTGCAAACAGGTAGTAGTTGGGTGCAGTCCCGAAACACTTGGAGGCAGTGAGGGTTAGACAGGATTTGTCTCTCCCGGTATTGGGGGTTGACATCGCGCTGTGTCTAGGAGATCCATTACATGAGTAGTCCCTGTCCAGGGCAAGCGAGATATACTGGTAGGTTTCCAGTGTTATCTCAGGGTGTTCTGGGCTTCACTCTGACACGACTTGTACCGCTATTAGGGGACTGGCGTTCACCGCCCCCTAGGCCCGCCATGCGATGTATCAGACGAACAGACCGGACTGTATGGAGATTTTCACAGTCAGACTCAGTAGGAGTTCAGATGGGTTTCACCTCGTCGGTCTTCTTGTCGGCATCTACCTGGGGACCGTTACGCACAGCTAGTGCCGCTTGCGGTCTGTGGTTAAACCCGCTGCCAGCGTAGTGTCGAGTCTTTAGAGTCCCACACAGAAAGCTATTCGCCTTTAGGCAAAAGAGTAGAGGTCGCATGGTTTTGCGATAGGTCGCATGGTTTTGCGAAAGGGTTCGGTCACATCCGTGCACTTGTGTACGTACAGTGTCCGGACAGTTAACACTAGCGGGCTTTGGTTTAAGCCAGATCCTAGTGTACGTTTTGGGGTTGGTTTTATCTCGTTGTATTCGTGTTCCTCGGAACGCGGATGCGGGTGTGTATGCACAGTTGACAGAGAGACAGAGGCAGAGTATTCTCATAGGGGTTGTTGACTGTTGACTGTTGACAGTTGACCGTTGACCATTGACTTTTGCTTAACCCTAATGAGAATAAGATATATGATTAACATTAATATTAATTAAGTATTATAGTGACATGGTTGTTGAGGGGTTGACATTGTTGACTTGTTGACTTTGTTGACCGGTTGACTAGGTTGGACTAGTTGACCATCATCATGACAATGGCTATCATTCCATGGAAAAGACTTTTGCTTGCTTGTTTATTTATGCAAAATGAGTGCATGAAATGATATAGCCATTTTGACTTAAACCATTACACAATACTTGATTACTATTTTTGTTATGATGGCTTTTGGATTATGAGAGGTGAGAATGAGAAGAGTATGGTTCATTCTATCATTTGCTTTCTCTCTCTTGAGCTCTCTCATTCTCAAGCTCTCCCTCTTCCTCTTGCTCTCTCTACCTCAAGGCAAACCATTCTCATGTGTTGAGACTCATTGCCTTAGAGATAAAAAGACACCAAAACATTCCTCTACTCATTCTAGTTCACAAGGCCTAGCAAGCCAAGTGATCTAGTTTCTTCAAAGTTCGAAGAAGAAGCCAAAGGTAGAAGCTTTCGGGTGGATCCATCTTCGGCGCAAGGAGAAGACGAGGTGAGGCCGATCCGTACACCGGGAGGAGTCGAAGATGAAGGAGTTCAAGAAAGGTATAACCCCATAACCGAGTAGGTAAACTCTTGTTAGGTTGTTAGTTAGTAGTTTAACAAAGATCCGTTTTGGTAGTCCATGTTACCACACTCTTGAAAATCGTTTTTCATCAATTCCGCAACCCCGTAAGTACCGGGGAAGGGTAGCATGGACTTACATAAATCCTGTGCGACAACGCATAAATACCCGTCCGGTGCAACAAATGCAGAATGCAATCTAGTGCATTAAATACAAATACAGTGCATCCAGTATACGAAATACCAATCAATAACTCAAATGCATAAACAGCAACACCGAGTACACCAAGGTGTATAAAATCGTAAACGTGTGCAACTGAGTGCACACAACGCATATCAATGCACTACAAGCACATATAAGCTATACCGAATGCAAAAATCAAATCATCCGTATGAAATCCACGAAATCATAGACATGTGCAACCAAGGCACAAAACCGATATCAAGTGTGATAAACATGCACAAATCAAAAACCAATACCATGGTCTATAAAAACATATCTCAAGTGCAATAACTATGCACGAAATGTAAATACTCAGTAGGTGCAACCATGGTGCACGAAATCAATATCAGGAAACTTGTCATCAAAACTCAAATCCAAGCGATATAAGCATGATACTCAGATCACATACGCAAATCGTAACAAAGGACATCGAGGTACACCTCCTATAATGTCGAGAAATAAATCGGTGAGCCTAGAAACTGGCAGAACAAAAACATCCGCTTGCCTCCAGCTCACGATCTGGCATCCTCGGTCTCTGGGTCCTTATCTTCTCTGCGGATTACCGATCTCGCAATCTATCGGCTCATCGGCCCTATCAGGTGTGCTAACGGGGACGATTCCGCCCTAGCACTTCTCTGGTCATCTCTCGGTCAATCATCATGACCGCTCATAAAGCAGCACGTTGCTGGCGTCGGCCTCTGGTCCTTTGACTGTACGTGGCACATCTGATCCTGGGTGCAAATCTCATTGCAGCAGTGTCCTAGAAGGAATCCTGCTCAAGGTCTCTTCCGATCTCGCTTATGCCGAACTGTACGGAGGCTGGTACTCTTATATAATCTTTTCTCGTTTTTTAGACATCTGCATGTGCCGCACATATTTCCTCGGAAACTGGCCGTATCCCAACGCCTCTATAAGCATATCAGGTCTCTGATCTCGACGGGGAGTAATAACAGCTCGTCAGCGTCTCGCACGAACTTCTGGTTCCACTCGTCTTTATCATCTCTCACTACGACGGCACGCCATGCTATCTGCGCACTGCGAATGTTCTCGGCCACGGCCAACCCGAGGTCTTTCACACGGACTCAAAGTCACGAACTCGGTATCTTCATCACTCGGTAGAATATATCTGGCCGAACACGTCCTTGGAAACTCGTCCCAACCATCGGAGGAATACTCAATGTTCGTCCGTCCTCGATCAACTCACAATGCATCTGGGTGAGGTCTTCTATCCGAACCTGGTCAACTATCTCGCCGACGATGCCGAACCATGGCCTTCTAGGTGTGCGGAAAATGACCACTCCTGGTCCAGGTCTTCTCGTAGCTGCAAGGACTGCGCTCCAATGGCTATACTCGTATCCGGAGTCTCCCAAGCAATGTATCCCATCACAAGATATCCGAATGATGTCGAACCATCTGATCGATAAGTCAAAACCTCATAATCCCTCAAGAGATCAACATCTTGGGTACAATTTAATAGTATCGAGTACATGCCACATCATCAGTGATCCAGCCGTAGAAGGGCAAACCCAAGCTTCACTAATGGCGCCGTGGAACTGCCGTAAACCCTAAGGTTTAAAGGCTTTCACACGGTCATTATGTCGAGTTAGGGTTTTATTCTTCTAGAGGGTCCATAGAATTGCTTGAACGTCTTTCCGAATACTTTAAACTTGGAATATGGTTTCCTGACATTCGATCGTCACTATCGACTCTCAACGAATCTGCGTGAAGTCGTCTCTAGCTGGAATCAATCTATCTGATGACTTCGCATCGGGTAGCGAACGAACCACATGTCCTAGTCCTTCACCCTTGGGTGGCTAGCGACCTTCCATCATATCTCTAAGTATATACTTATGCCACAGTAGCTCCAACCTCTGGGCGATACCTCGTCATTGCAGCAACGACTGGCTCATTCATCTGTATGCTGAACAGCGCCTCAATCCTCCAGGAAAGGCGATACTTGGCGGTCGTCTCTAAATCGGTCTGCTCTAGATCTGAGTAAGGCTCTCCACACTGGAAGTCTTCAACTCAACTGGGCCTGCTCCGGCGCATAAATCGGACGAATCACTCTCGTCTCTCAAATCGGGGTAGACTAGCTATCAAATGTCGCATTTCTGCTTGGTAGCTCCGGCGGTCTTAGCTCGTAAGCTCTGGAAGCGACATCCCATCATCTCAGCAACAGCTGGGTCACCCGTCTGCATGGTAGGCGACATCAAATCCTTGAGGTATGCTGTACATCAACAGTCCTCTCGCAACTGGCAGCCCTAACAATGGTTCGATCATCCGATATAAAACCGAGCACTCGCCTCCACAAGAGGTCACAATCATCAATGCTAACTCGAGACGTTCCCATGTCACCAGAAAACACAATGGTCGGCCCTCGTACCGGACGAGCTTGCCCTGACCGTAACACTAGCAGTAGCTCAAACAACGCCCAAACAATGGTGACAGGAACCTCAATCGAGTATCGAAGAGAGCAGATCAATGGAAAGAAAATAAACAACAAATCCAGAATGGATACATGATCATGAAAAGGAACAGCATCAATGAAAGTTTGATCATGGAAACAAATAGAATCGATGATCTCCAATGGATGTATAATCATGGATACAAGAGAATCACTGGTCTCAAAAATATGTATATCCTAAGGTTTCTTAAGTGGAGTATCGTATCGTAAATATGCCGCGGAACATACGTACGGTATGTTACTCTACTCAAGCTACCATCAATCAGGGTCAGCCTATGAAACAAAAGTTCGGGTCTAATAACCCCCCCCCCCGTTCAAGTCTAAGTTCCGTAAGGTCAAACCTAGGTTCCGAAATACATACCCGCCCTAGACTCCGCATGGTCAAACATAGACTCGAACAAAGGTTAAACCTAGTGCTCTGATACCAACTTTGTCACGACCCAAAATATTAGCTCGTGACCAGCACTTGAATAACGCAACGTCTAAAGGCGTAACGGAATTCAAGTAAGCTGAAACCCAGAAATCTAAACCTTTTAGAAAAATAAAGGAGGTGAGGTTTTGAAATAAGGGTATAATGAAAACAAGTTTTCTTAATGCATAGAAAAGGAACATGAATGATGCAAGTGAAATTCACCAATTTGAAAACATGTTTCGTCTTTAAAAAAAAAATCGGCAGCACCTCCTTTGTATATTTTGATCCAAAACCACAAATACATAGCAAGAATAATGGCATCCCCAAGCGGTATCTAGCTCTTCGCCAAACGGCGGATCACAACCACGCAAAACAGTATAAATAAGTATACGACGCCCAACGGCGAAGTTCACCACAAAAGATAAAGAAATGAGCAAATATAACCCCAAAAGTGAATGCAAAACCCATCGCTCAAATCTCGCAACTACAAGTCTCACTAAGTCTCATTACTTATAAAAATTCTAATTTTGATTGATTGATGGAGTTAACTAGATACAATATGAAATATAATACAAGAGTGGGTACGATACAAATGCCCCACCTACCAATGCAAAACACCCGAATGGAACTGTATGCCAGCGAAGCCGCTACTGATCCAAGCGGTCAACCTGCAAGAACTGTGGCACAACGGGGGTGAGTTGCCAACTCGTGAATAGAAATATATCTACAAGTAGAAATCGAATAAACAACGACTCCTAGGTCAACTATATCATACAGGTAATACTATGATATCTAGGGTGACCGGGTCGTATATGTGCCAACAAGGTCGTCACTACCTATGTGCATATGGATAACATCCAACAGTAATAATCAATCCATGTATATGGGTATCGTCCAACCATAATCAAGGTATGCAGATATGTGGATCTCGTCCACCCATGAATCAATATCTATAAACATGTGTATAATCTCCCATAGTAACATCAGTGTATGTATGTATGTATGTGGATCTAATCCACGCGTCAACCACTGACGCAACAATATCATGCATGTAAATATCATAAAAGAGTGTGCATGAAAGTATGAGGATATATATATCAACGGTGTCCCTCCCGACACATCTAAATCATGGAACCTGAGTGCCTAGCATCGACACTCGAAAACATCATGAAAACCGTGCCCAGCATTGGCACGTAAATCCTCATATATCTCAGGCGCCGCATCCTCAGATCGGCCCTCAGGCGCCGCACTCCCTGGTCGACCCTCATATCCATCTCGCTACTTCGGTCGGTATCCTCCGGATAACCGCCGAGTCTACATACTATCACCGGTAGGTAGTGCTCCCCCTACCGGGCTCACCGTCTAACATATACGAGTCTTGTTGCCCCGGGGTACCTCACCGGGTCCACCATGTACCCACAGACGGTGCCTACCACTCCTCGAATCGGGTTTCACATGCCATTTCAGAACCGAGAAAACACATGGTGGACGCACTGAAATATCATATCAAGAGAAACCGGGTTTTTAAAACAACACATAATCTCATTTGAAATATCCACGGTTCTCAAATCCAGAAATCTTATGAAAATAGCATATCTCAATGCGTAAAATAATAGAGCATGATGTATGCGACATGTAAAAAGAAATGCGAGCATATCCGTGTATCATGCAACATGGAATAGTGATATGACATATTAAGGGGAAAACCGCTCTTTTAAAATGATTTCAGTTTTTTAAATATGACTGCGGTTCCCAATTTCCCAACAAAACCAGTTATCTATATAGGTACAATATGAATATGCACAAGTATAGATGTACCATGTATATGTACACAAATATGAATATACAATGTGTATGTGCACAAGTATGGGTGTATCAAGGTATATGTACACCAATATGGATATACGAATGTGTATATCCGCAAGTATGAATGTATCTATGTATATGTCATGATGCAACAACTCTACTGTGTAATGACACGGCAATTATCGATGATGAAGTGTGTGAGCCTGCAAAAATGTGTACGTGTAACATACGCATAATCGATAATGGTGTAGGTGTACTATCACAGGTATATGCGGTGCAATAATAATATCGTGAATGCAGCAAGTAAATCATCAGCTAACAGCTATAAGGTATACATAACTATCATATGTCCGAGTCGGTGAATCTATCAATCGGCATCAAGACCAAAAACATCACGTACGGTATAATCCATCGTACAATAGTCAAGGGTAAGGATCAATAATCAAGTCAACTCATCACGCACGGAATATCATCGTGCGGCGGCATTAAGCTAATAGGGATCCTATCATCCTATAAGACAAATGAGGGTACGGCCTAAAATCACATACGGCCTATCATCCATGATTCACAACATTCTATATATATATAACCCTATATACCTATGTCCCGGGTCGCATCTGCAATAATCTCATATCAGGGGACCGGCAGGGTATAAATCATCTCGATCGACTCGCATCCGTATACCATCACATCATATCATCATCTCATCATATCATCAAATTCGTCTTGTATTCTTTCATCGCATTTATATCTCATATCATGTCGAATTTACATAAACATGCTATCTCTACTATGTATAAGTATCTAAACTAACAAACACTTCCGAACCATACAATCAGATTTTTAAAGAAGTGAATCGTAGTTTTGGAAACATGGGTTACGGTGCTTTTAAGGAAAAGATATCATTTGAAAATCCGTAACATCCCTCAAGTTATACATTTAAAAGATACATAGGATTCTTTAGTTTTGAAAAAGGTATGGTTCGGATGACGCATCTACATCGACTATCTAGTCCTACAGAACCCTAAGCGGTAATATCGCTAAACATCATCCTAAGGTAGTAGTAGCATATCGCACTTAACTAACCTCTAGTTTCTAATGTGACTACATAGCTATCTATATTCTAGCCCTAGTTTTCTAATCTAGGTTTCCTAACCATACTCTATAAATCGGTTTCCATCAGAAGTTTGCGGGGATGCTATACGCCATCCACCCGACTTCCCCGGTAGATATAGATCTACTCACCTGTCTTCGCTCGCCCAAATCGATGATGCCACGCTTCTTCGCCTCGGAATCCATGCGAGGGTACCTACAATAATAACCAATCGCAATACGTATTAAAATCGATGCAGAAAACCGATACAGCGCACAGTGTGCTCACAGGTTAGAACATATAGCCTAACCGTGCAAATCAATCAAACAACGCTGTTGTCGATGTAGGAACACCCGACAACCAAATACAAATCCAAATATCAAGAAAGTGCATTTAAAAATATGGAAAACATCGCCTAAAACACACCAAAATGCTACCAGATTTTCCCCAGATGACAATTAGCCAAAACTACATATAGGAGGGGTCTAATTTAGTGCAAAAGGAGCCATGGACCAAATCTGGAACCATTACATCCTACTCTGGCCGCAAATTGCGGCCAGAATGATTAAATCTGTGGCCAGGACTATGAATTAGGGGCTCGGGTCTTGGTGGTAGCTTCCTAGGTGCCTGCACGACTCACTATCAGCTCAATTGTATTTTAGGGGTCTCGGGGTGATAGCAGATTCCTAAATACACTCCCAGATTTGCAGTTTTTAAAATGTCGGGTTTCTAAATCTGTGTTTTGGGGTTTCTAGGGTCTGTTCCAGGTCTTTAAACAGCACCCAAGTCTTGTGAACAGCCACTAGGCATCACCCAATTCAAACCAACACTCAAATCTTCACTAAGGTTTCCCAATGTTCACTACCTCCACAATATCACATCTAAACACATATAAATACTTAAGTAAATGGAAAACCACCCAATTTGTGAAGAGATTACCTCATAAAGCACCCATGAATCTCCCAAGATCATCAAAACTGAATTTTTCTTGGTCCCATGTATAAAACTTGGAGAGGGGATTAATATTTGTGAAGGGTGTGTAGGGTTTTTGGGATTGCTAGGAGATAGATCTAGGGATTATTTGAGGAGGGTTGGGAGCTTGAGGAGATGAAGAGGATGATGGAAATGGTGAGGGATTATGATTTGGGCAGCAGCCCCCCTCTCTCTCATTATAATTCACACACACTCTCTCATCACTAGTATACATACCCCATCATTATGCCCCCTTTGACTTTTCCTTTTTCCTTTTCTTTTCTCTCCACCAATACACCATAACACAAAAGAAATGAAAGATGTAACAAAATGAAACATGTCATTGTGCACTAACCATGGAAAACTGTAGAAATGCGGATTTGGCTTAATCGCGATTAGCAGTGCACTAATCGGGTTTTTATCAAAACTGTATAAAATAAATTTTAAAAATGCCAAATCATTTAATTATATATTTAAATGAATAAATCATTTTACTTTCCATTTATTTTATAATTATTGGTATATATTTATACCTTTTTCCGAAAACCCCAATTTCGCAAATCGGCAGTTTTCAGGAAAAATATTATTTTAATATTAAATTCCAAAAATAATATTTTATATTTTATGAAACGTTACAATTCCTAACAACTTATACTTTGTATATACAACACGTAGGTTAGAAACGAACTGTTCCGACCCTTGCTTAATTCGTGATGACAAGGATGTAAAACACACCATCTCCCTGCGGACGACCCGTACTCATCGCGGCTAGCTACACGCGACGCCGTCTTGATTGCGGTTAACTTTAAATTCTTTATAAAACGAAACGTGAAATAATTAACAATCAAATGGCGTCGTTGCCGGGGAGACGGTAACGTTTTTATTCTTGTTATTTCGGGTTAATCTCTGTATATCCTGTTTATAAATCTAACACTATTCTAAAAACAAAAACTAAAAATCAAAAAAATTCAAAAACCAAAACAAAAATTGACAATTCTAACATTTTGTTCTCTGGAAATTTGACCTGTTAGCATTCTGGTACTAATTATAAAAGTTAAACAAAAACATTGAGACACTAGTAGAACACTAAGGCATCATAACTAAGTTGGAGCCCCAATTCCCAAAGTAGCCCGGCGACTTCCCCTAAAAATCCGGCGCCGCTGGCCATTACTCCTCATTTTGCTCCCAAATTTTGTTCTCTACTCCAGTGTTCTATTATTATCCCAATTTTATTGTTTAATTTTTTTTATTATGTGTGTGCAGGAGTTTGGGCATTCATATCGTTTTTTCGGTCTAAAAATCCATTTTTTCTGACATTTGCATATTTTGACGGATTTGCGAACTGCGATCGTGTGGAGAAAAGTGTACATTCAAAGTTAAGGTGATTACGAGGTACAGTGCCAAAGATCCGGGTAGTTTGACCCGCGCAAGCGAAATTTTTCATTCACTTCAACGGGGTTTTCTTAACCCAAAAACTTATCGGTACGTATATCCTAACACTTTCTTTCTCAAATCCAACGCATCCAATTTATTGTCTTTGCAGGATTCTTTGCAAGTTCGCCGTCAAAAGCTAAAAGTGACTCACCCGTATTTTTTGCAGTGCCGTGCCTAAAAAAACGATTGATTGACATTTTGAATTTTTTTCATTGATTTGCGCATTGTATCCATTAATACGGACTTAAGGGCAAACGAACCCCACAACATACGGCAAAGGATTTCATCACCTTTTCCGTTGCCCACAAATCACGAAATTGAGCAAAACGTTTACCCGCAAAAATTTTAAAAGAAAATAGACTTTAAGCCTTTAAGGGCTTCGCGCTCATTAGGAGAAGTTAACTGTGTTTAGAACATCTCTTAACGGTATATCGTTCACGGGGTGTCTAGGAAAATGTTCATGGTGAAACCGTCAAATGAGAAAGGGTTATTCTAATTAAGGAACTTCGCGAAAGAGTTGGAAAACCTCCTCTTATCTTTGCACTTACCTGGCCTCGTGATCAGTGTATCTTGAGCACGTTTCTCCACACTGTTTTACTTCAACAATCAAGTTCTTGAGCAGGTCTAATTGACCTAGGTGAACCCTAGACTGATTAGGTGTGTGGTATTGTGTCGTGATTATTTTTTTTCTTTATCTTTTGTGTGTATATTTCATACTTTTGTTGATAAATAACATAAAAAAACTCACATTCTTTTTCATCTCCCTTTCTTCTTTTTCTTCTCTTTATATCATGGGTACCCCACATAGACCAACTCTTGCCGAACTTTGGTACCCACAGACAAATATTACTTCATACGGTTCTTGTTTTGGTAGAACGTCAAACGATCCATCCATGCCAAAAATCTTTTTGAAAGATCGGATAGACGCTTCTAGGAAAACCACTTGGACACCACAATCCACGTCATATCAACCTTTTCAAACTTTCAACCCTCCTCATGTTGATACCCCTTCTGAGGGAAACATGCCGACTCTTAAACCGATGTCCATTGCTGAACGTATCGTGCAATCCCGTAGCCGATCTTTCATGCCTTTCACCACTCCGGATTCTTTAGGACAACAATTCCAACCATCTCCTTATCCAGATGTTGATCCTAATCCTCCTTTTTGCACACAGCCATTCGATTCCTATCAATCCTACCCGACTTTTACACCTTCACTAGGCATTTCTTCTGAACAACCATTTGGGAGTTTCACGTATCCAGAAAACTTTGAATCTTTTACTGAACCCCCTTCACTACCCTTGTCTAGTCTTGAACAGTCGTTAGAACAGTTTCGGGTAGCTTCATGCCGACAACTGGAGGAATTGAATGTCTCCATGGCTGCCCTCATACAACATTATGAACCATCAGCTAGTTCCTATCTAGCTCAAAATTTTCACATGTATGATGAGGCAATAGGATAATTTGAGGATTTGAGTCGTGGGAGTGAGCAGAACACCCTTCCAAATCAAGCATACCCATTGCAAATTGAATTCCATAACTCCACTTTTGAATGTCTATCGAATGTCCCAAATGATTCACCGATTGAAGATAGAATGTTTAATGAGTTGTGCGACTTTGTGTTGGAGATAGTGCCCTCATAGTCAATTATTGGATCACAGGTACGTGATTGCAATGATTGCGGAGGACCAATACCGGTAGGACAGTCTTACTCAAGATGATAGTATGCTATCTGGTTTGCCTTTATCAGTCGTGTACATGATCAGGTGACTGATTACATGTTACACTTTGATAGAGCCCTTAGGATCTTGCTTTACCACCAACAGTATGATGGCGATCATATAAGTGAGAGTTGGGTGGTTTATACGCATATCCTTAATTGTGGTCCCTAGTCGTGGGAGTTTCGAGACAGGGCATCGATACTCCGGAGTAGACTAGTGTGTACAGTCGAGACCCCGACGAGGGGCGGTGGCCGGTCTCACAAGCCACTGGTGTCAGTTGGATCACCTTAGATGTATACAGGTGCTCATTGGGTTATGAGTACACCGGACAGGACTCGCCGGGAATCTGCTAGTTAGTATTATATCTACCGTCAGATAGCAGTTCCCTGGTGACATGTGTACAGGTTAGTTCATCGACCTGAGGTCGTCATTTGTCTCGTGTGAGTTCCCACTGTGCTTTGATTTCTACCCTACCACGGCTCAAAGGAGTCGTGCAAACAGGTAGCTTTTGGGTACAGTCCCGAGCCACATGGAGGCACGTGAGCGGATCGGCAGGGGATTCGTCTCTCCCGGTATTGGGGGCGAGATCGTGCTGTGTCTAGGAGAGCCATTACACAAATCCATGGCCATGGTAGGAGATTTACTGGTAGGTACTCCAGTAGTATCTCAGGGTGTTATTGGGCTTCACTCCGACACGACTTATACTGCTATTGGGGGTCTGACGTTACTAGCCCCCTAGGCAGATATGCGATACTCATAGACGAACGGACCGGACTGTATATACATTATCACTGTTAGGCTCAGTAGGGTTTTCCGGATGAGTGCGCTCATCGGCATCCCTTGAGGTCAGTCCATGAGCAGCCGTTACGCATTGCTAGTGCCGCTGACGGTTTGTGGTTAAATCCACTGCCAGGGTACTGACGAGTCATTAGAGTCCCCCACAGACAGTTTCCCAAGTTCGGGCGAAACGTTGTAGAGGCCGTATGGTTTTATGGCAGGGTTCGGAAAATGCACGTGCGTTTACACACGTGTTATTTTTCGGGTAGATGATACTGGTCGGCTTTGGTTTAAGCCGGATCCGAGTATTATATTGAGTAGGTATAATATCTTTGTCTCAGTTGGATTTTTATTCGGTCGTAATACAAATGCGGGTATATTTATACAGTTTCGGGGTTATCCTGAAAGTCGTTTCAGGATCACTTTTGGAAGTTGCCAGTTTCCAGTTTTCTATCAGCCATCTTTTAACATTCGGTTAAAGACGGATTTATCTTTTCTTGGATGAGAGTGAGTCATGCTTCTAGAAGCTTCTAGAAGGTTTTAGATGATGACTAGGCTTCATGACTCATTAGTGCATTAATGGGTTTTTGATGATGTGTTTAATGAGTCACCATTTACCATTAATTCCTTTTGTTTGCTTAAGGATATTTCTTCATGATATTTGTTTATGGTCACCTCCATGATAGCTCCTACGGTCACCTCCCTCCTTCAATAAAAGTGGCCGGCCCCCCTCTCCTCCTCACTTCACTCATGAGAGAAAATTATGGTTGCTAAAAAGAAAAGAGTACAGTTTTGGATGCATGGAAATTTCATAGTTCATTTCTTGTTCCATTTCATTTCCATCGGCAACTTCATTAACCGATCGTCCACGGACATGGACGAAGTGAGATAAAGTCATCTACTCATTCTCTACATCATTCTTGGTCATCTCTTTTAGCAAACTTGACGATCGAGTTGCCTCAAGTCAGAGGCGGGAGACCGTTTAAAGAATCGATCATGTGGTGCCACCTCGACGAGGATATCGGAGATCGACGAGATCGGAGGAGCCGCAACGGAGCGTGGGATGATGGTTGAAGAACGAAGGACTAGGATCGTTCGGTATAACCTTTCTACACTCTTTACAGTTTGTTAGTTTAGCAATAATGGCAGATCTGGGTTAAAGTATACGATAGCGCCAGTTAAAAGTTTTTGTTCCGCATTTTGGCGTTTGTAGACTGCCGGGGCGCTAGCGTAGACTTACAGTGGTATCAGAGCCTCACCATTTTGCTATACTAACTTGTGCTAACGCGTTTAAAACATCGATCCGACCGGAAATCAAAAATCACAATTTTTTAGCCTAACAGTTTCTGTCGATTTTAAATGGTCTGATAAAATTTTTCTGCATGTCTTAAAAATCTGTGCAGGCTTTTCTAAGAACCACGACGAAATTTGGGCACGTGTCTCCACCAAAGCGCCGCGGAAACGCGGCCAAACCCATGGTTTGCCTGCGCATCCACGGCCACGTGGTGAGCTCGTGCTCCCAAATTTTGTCAGTGGGTTCTTCTCTGGATTTTGTGGTTTTTGGTAAATATCGTTTTGGCCCAGGTTTTGTTACTGTTCACCAGTAAGTCGTGGGGCCCACTTTTTGATATTTGGTCGATCGAAATTTAAACACGTTAGTTTACAGTGCTTACATTATATCTCCGACCGGGAATGTCATTTGATCGGTAAACCGCGTTTGATTGCTATAGTTCTTTTAGACGGGTTTGCGAACGTGACATTCGCGTTGATGTTCTGTATTGTGCTGTGATGTTGCGGATTTGTCGTGGTGGATAGCAGTGTGCAATGGTAGTACAGTTTGTGTTTATTTGTACATTTGATATTGCGGGGCGAGCGTCCAACTTGTGGACAGCCGTCACTGCCTATTGTAAAATATTCTTTTGGGGCACGACCAGGTTGCGGTCGATGTACCTATTGTACTATTTTTCATTACTGTACTAGGTTTTGCCCCGAGACGGAGTGCACGGATAGCCGGGTTCTGGGGGGCAACGGGTCCGCATCTCATGGCTTTAAGAGGCAGAGGGGTCCCACTCTAGAATTGGCAGACTATTCGCCGCACTCGTAGGGGGTACAGGTTGACCCAAGGAGGGGTGCCCAAGATTACCGGATTCCGTGAAGTGCTGGGTGGTCCATTCATTATGCTGTAGGGGGCTGCCTCGCTTCAGGTTTTGGCGGGTAACTTGCCGCACCCGTAGGGGTCTAGGTTTCATTGCACAGGCTATCCACACGACAGGGGAACGTCGAGTTTCAGCAGCGGCTCTGTGAAACTCGGGGATCCCAGATATCTGTATTGTTCTGTTATGCTTATTACTTTTCTGTATTGTTGCATACTATCACGCCTGGAGCGATTATTGTATATTGGTTTATATACTATTAGATGTTGTATATGTTTTACACCCGCGCTAGTCCAGTCCCCGCTCTGTCGTTAGTTAAGTAACCTAACGGGTGATGACGGGACCTAGTGACGAATGCGGATGGCATATACGTACATTTTATTTTCGTTCTTTTCTGGTGTGATTAAATGATGGGACTGCGTTGATTCTGATCAATGCAAAGTAAAACAAACCTGTTTACAGTTGTTGGAACAAATTTTAAAAGTGTTATTGCAAAGACGTTTTCTTTTGTTATGCATAGCGATATTCAGTGGAATATCCTGCACCTCATTCGACGGGGCAAGGGCCGATATCCCTTCACCGGGACTGACCCCTTGGACAGAAGTTTGCGTCAGAGTAATAACTTCACTATAGTCGATTACAAGTTGCTTTGCATAGCGGTATTCAGTGGAATATCCTGCACCTCATTCCACGAGGAAAGAGCCGAGATCCCTTTACCGGGAGTGACCTCTTTAGCAAAAGGTTTTCACCACTATATTTTAAAAAGCTATCAGGTTCCTTCAGCGATATCAAGTTCACTACGTTAAAGGTTTTTCGCCAAAAACCAGCCGTAGCCCTCCGTCATTTCTTATGGATGGTCAGTAGTATTCAAGCTATGTTTGTTGGCATACGTCAAGGCATAGTGTTTGGTAGCTGCTGGGTATTCATTTGTTGCATAGATAGATGAGTTGGTTTGGGACAGTCGTATTACCTTGTTGGCATACGTCAAGGGTATGTACGGGTGGGTTCAAATTAACAAGATAATGACGGGCAGAACTTGACATATGACTTATGATTTGTTGACATACGCCAAGGTCATAAGAGCATGGGGCATAAATCATATCAGGAGTTTCTAAAGAAACTGAAACTTGCCAAGTATGCGCATACCTTCTGGAGTATGAGTAACGTGGATGCATTCCATCACGTTATCATGCGATGAGAGTTGGATCCCGATTCCCACTGATGAGTTGGTTTACTCTTCGGGTAATCCCGATTGATTCTTCTTTAGGTTTGGAGGAGAATTTGACAGAACAGTGGGAGGTTTCCGGATTAGATAAAGTGATGACCATTCTGATCTAGGTTAGAGTGCACGCAGAGTGTTTCTTTTCTCTCTCTCTATGGCAGCGACCTTTGACCGACCCTAGACTATGACTCAGTGACCAGGTTGACCAAACCTTCTTAAAATACTGGCTTTTGGATTGTCTGAGTTGCATAAGTCATTGCCACTCCTTCTTTTACCCTTTGAATTTCTCAGAACACCCGTATTACTATGGATATCCACTTCCATTGGATAGATCCATCGTATGGTTATATACGAACTCGAAGGGACTTCTTCGAGGATGGATCCAGGTTCAGGAGAAATAGAATTGGTTTATTCAGTTGTCTTTTATTATCACCTTCTCTCAGGTTGCGAGACCTCCTTGGTTTAGGAGAGTACACCTATTACGCTTATTGGATAGTCTTATTCCAAACCATAGGCTGGTGCCGAAAGGTAGGGAATGAAGAAAACCAATTAGCCTAAGTAGGGTGTGCAGAAGGTAATATGTAAAGACAAAATAAAGGGATTAGAAGGAGAGCAAAGTAAATTGCGACTGATATCATTCACGACCAAAACCGCGTACTTCATTGCCACTCCTATTTCACCTTTAAAAGAATAAGGTATTATTCAGTTGTCTTTTATCATCACCTTCTCTCAGTTGCGAGTACTCCTTGGTTTAGGAGGGTACACCTATTATGCTTACTGGATAGTCTTCTTCCAAACCATAGGCTGGTGCCGAACGGTAGGGAAGGAAGAAAACCATTTAGCTTAACGATGGTGTACAGAAGGTAACGACTAAAGACAAATAAAGGGATTTGGAGAGACGGCAATAAAATATACGGTTGAAGTCATGAGTTGGATTATGGAAGAGGCATTGCTATGAATACCAGGATATCCCTACGAAACATTTTCATGTTTCAGTGCATTGTTAAAGAAAAACTGTTTTCCCGATTAGACACTTACTCCAAGGGTATGTATTTACCAGGTTTCATTCTCATATCTGTATGGTTTTACAGATGATAAGTGGGAGTAAGATATTGGGAATTAGGTGATCATCCTCATTATATCGGAATTCGTTGTAATTGGTGATATTTGAGGAAATCGCCAGGGTACAGTTTTCCACCTACAATGCACAGGTTTTGAGTTGTTTAACTCAGCGGACTTATACAGAGTATTGTATGTTGTCCAAGTGTCCTTCAGGACAAAGGGGTAGGTCCTCGTACTATGTTCTGTTTACTTATAACTTCTCTAGTATTTAGACAAGTGTTTCGTAGAAATACAAGTTCTAAGTTTTGAGAAGTTGTGGGTATAAGAATAAAGTAGAGAACCAGGTATCACAAGTATCGGGATTCTTCAAAGAGATCGAAGATGTAGATTCTTGTGATTGGTATTCAGATGATAGTGATGGTTTTGAGAAACGAGTTTCTCTTTCAGGTTACTCATAAATGGATGGATTCCTAAGTTGAGTAATGCTGATTAGCCTCTTTCCATTAAGTTGATATGCACTGGAAACAGCTGCATGGATTGAATATGGTTCCAATTAAATAAGTGCCAAAGTTTCTATATTGGATATAGAATAGTTCGTACCTTAAAAGAAATTAAGGTACGTGGAGCTGTCCAGCTTATGCTTAAAACCAGACTCTGGATAACTCAGGGCACGTTTCTGTAATGGCTGTTTGTGGGTTGACCCTGGCTATGACGACGGTTGATATTCTACCATTTGGAAGATCAATAGTGATATTGTTCTTGACTCGCCACAGTTTTAGTAAAAATGGATCTTTTTCAGAAAACAGTAGTGGGAGTATGGTAGAACTGGAAGTGATTCCAGAACCGCAAACGATTACGGAAAATTTAATAGGACCTATATATTCAATCAGTTTTGACATTCCAATAGCCACTCCGAAGGTATGGTAGGTAACCTCAGACGCCCGAGAGGTACTTCGGTAGCCTCAGAGACGGTGAAAGGGAGGTTCTTATCTACCAAGACTTGACACTACTGTTGTTCCAGGATATGAGACCCGGTAGGAGGGTTGTCGTAGTCAGTGGGAGCAGCGGAAGCATAGTGGGCAAGATGCTTATATCTATTTATAGACTTGAGCAGTCATAGCGGAGATAGATCGTCTAATTTTGATGTGACAGTCATGGGTTTGACTTCAATCAGAATAAGGGATGGATCTGTTAAGAAGGTAGTAGGGTGTGATGTCATGGTATCTGGATGACATACACAAAGTAGGAAGTGAAATTCCTATACTACGATCGGTTGTACTGTGGTCGTCACACAGTTGTTTCTCCAGACAGGATATGGATATAATATTTGACATTCTGGTTTCTAGATCTATGGTTTTAGATCTGGATTTGGGTAGTTTCCCAATGTGTGTACTTTGACAGATATTCTAATGGTTTTTGGAATAGTTGACTCCTAGCATGGTGGTGTACCTGCAGATGATGGAGTCACCCTCTCTAAAGGTGTCTTACAGACTAAAGGGGAGAGGGATGTGCATGATTGACAGATCACTTGCTTAGGCAATTGAGTCAATCATGAGATGTCAAGTACCACACCAAATGTTGGTTTTGCACTAGATGCAATAAGTTTGTATTAATCCAATCCTGGAGAAACATAAGGAAGCAGTTTTAGAACATAAGTACATGTTCTACGGATTTGATGACGGCAGCCTCCTTCGGGAGACGATTATCATTCCAGGCTTCAAAGGTGACATGGTTGACAGAGTGATTGTCAGAGTTATAGTTTTTCCCTCTGACGAAGAGGGACAGTATTATGGACAGGTGGTCCAAGAGGATACTGTGGGTGGCATGGTGCCGGATACTGATTAGGTTCAGTGATCGATACAGTCTAAGAAGTTTGGATTTGGAGTTCATTTATGAACTAGGTCCCATCAGATATCCAGACATATTCTGAGACAGGTATTACTCATTTCGGGAGATGGCTTTCTCCGTGAACTTGAGATTTAGAGAGATATAGAAAGAAACTTATAGGCGGATCCACTCACTAGGGCTATTTCTCGAACACAATAGTTTTACAAACGGGCTCTGTGATACTGATTAGTAGAGGAGTTGGATGTTCGGTTTCACACGGGCTGTGAGTAGTCGACATCGCAATAATTAGCCTTGAGTGCAAGTGGGAGATTGTTGGAGACAGTGCCCTCATAGTCAATTATTGGACCACAGGTACGTGATTGCAATAATTGCGGAGGACCTATACCGGTAGAACAGTCTTACTCAAGATGATAGTATGCTATCTGGTTTGCCTTTATCAGTCGTGTACATGATCAGGTGACTGATTACATGTTACACTTTGATAGAGCCCTTAGGATCTTGCTTTACCACTAACAGTATGATGGCGATCATATAAGTGAGAGTTGGGTGGTTTATACGCATATCCTTAATTGTGGTCCCTAGTCGTGGGAGTTTTGAGACAGGGCATCGATACTCCGGAGTAGACTAGTGTGTACAGTCGAGACCCCGACGAGGGGCGGTGGCCGGTCTCACAAGCCACTGGTGTCAGTTGGATCACCTAAGATGTATACAGGTGCTCATTGGGTTATGAGTACACCGGACAGGACTCGCCGGGAATCTGCTAGTTAGTATTATATCTACCGTCAAATAGCAGTTCCCTGGTGACATGTGTACAGGTTAGTTCATCGACCTGAGGTCGTCATTTGTCTCGTGTGAGTTCCCACTGTGCTTTGATTTCTACCCTACCACGGCTCATAGGAGTCGTGCAAACAGGTAGCTTTTGGATACAGTCCCGACCCACATGGAGGCACGTGAGCGGATCGGCAGGGGATTCGTCTCTCCCGGTATTGGGGGAGAGATCGTTCTGTGTCTAGGAGAGCCATTACACAAATCCATGGCCATGGTAGGAGATTTACTGGTAGGTACTCCAGTAGTATCTCAGGGTGTTATTGGGCTTCACTCCGACACGACTTATACTGCTATTGGGGGTCTGACGTTACTAGCCCCCTAGGCAGATATGCGATACTCATAGACGAACGGACCGGACTGTATATACATTGTCACTGTTAGGCTCAGTAGGGTTTTCCGGATGAGTGCGCTCATCGGCATCCCTTGAGGTCAGTCCATGGGCAGCCGTTACGCATTGCTAGTACCGCTGACGGTTTGTGGTTAAACCCACTGCCAGGGTATTGACGAGTCATTAGAGTCCCCCACAGACAGTTTCCCAAGTTCGGGCGAAACGTTGTAGAGGCCGTATGGTTTTATGGCAGGGTTCGGAAAATGCACGTGCGTTTACGCACGTGTTATTTTTCGGGCAGATGATACTGGTCGGCTTTGGTTTAAGCCGAATCCGAGTATTATATTGAGTAGGTATAATATCTTTGTCTCAGTTGCATTTGTATTCGGTCGTAATACAAATGCGGGTATATTTATACAGTTTCGGGGTTATCCTGAAAGTCGTTTCAGGATCACTTTTGGAAGTTGCCAGTTTCCAGTTTTCTATCAGCCGTCTTTTAACATTCGGTTAAAGACGGATTTATCTTTTCTTGGATGAGAGTGAGTCATGCTTCTAGAAGCTTCTAGAAGGTTCTAGATGATGACTAGGCTTCATGACTCATTAGTGCATTAATGGGTTTTTGATGATGTGTTTAATGAGTCACCATTTACCATTAATTCCTTTTGTTTGCTTAAGGATATTTCTTCATGATATTTGTTTATGGTTGTTGGAGATAATGCCCTCAGAGTCAATTATTGGATCACATGTACGTGATTGCGGTGATTGAGGGAGGACCTATCCCGGTAGGACAGTCTTACTCGAGATGATAGTATGCTATCTGGTTTACCTTTATCATCGTGTACTGTTTTAGGTGACCTGACACGTCGCTATTACACGTTGATAGAGCCCCTAGGATTCTTGCTTGACCACCAGCAGTATGAGGGCGATCATATAAGTGGGAGCTGGGGTCTATAAGCATATCCTGAAATGGTCCCTAGTCGTATGAGTTTCGAGACAGGGCATCGATACTCCATAGTAGACTAGTGTATACAGTCGAGACCCCGACGAGGGGCGGTGGCCGGTCTCACAAGCCACTGGTGTCAGTTGGATCACCTAAGATGTATACAGGTGCTCATTGGGTTATGAGTACACCGGACAGGACTCGCCGGGAAGATGCCAGTTGGTCATATACCAGACGTCAGATGGCAGTTCCCTGGTGACATGTGTGCAGGTTAGTTCATCGACCTGGGGATCGTCATTTGTCTTGTGTGAGTTCCCACTGTACTTTGATTACTACCCTACCACGGCTCAAAGGAGTCGTGCAAACAGGTTTTAGTTGGGTACAGTCCCGAGCCACATGGAGGCAGTGAGCTTATCTTCAGGGGTTCGTCTCTCCCGGTATTGGGGGTGAGGTCGTGCTGTGTCTAGGAGAGCCATTACACGAAGCCCTCGGCCGAGGCAAGGAGATTTACTGGTAGGTATTCCAGTAGTATCTCAGGGTGTTCTGGGCTACACTCCGACACGACTTGTACCGCTTTTGGGGGTCTGACTTTTACCAACCCCCTAGGCCCGCCATGCGATACTCATAGACGAACGGACCGGACTGTACGGATATTGTCACTGACAGGCTCAGTAGGGCTGTCAGGCTGAGTTCGCTCACAGACGTCCCTTTTAGTCAATACCTGGTAGCCCGTTACGTATTGGCTTATACCTCTGACGTGCTAGTGGTTAAATCCACAACCAAGGTGTTGACGAGTCTTTAGAGTCCCCCACATTCAATTACTCAGCTTTCGGGTGAAAGGTTGTAGAGGCCGTATGGAGATATGGCAAGGTCCGATCAGATACGTGCGGTATTGCACGGATCAGGATCGGACAGTTTGTACTATAGGCCGTATGGTTATATGGCAGGGTTCGATCAGATACGTGCGGTATTGCACGGATCAGGATCGAACAGATATTACTAGCCGGTTTTGGTATAAGCCGGATCCTAGTATAGTACAGTGTAGATTTTGTCTCATTGCATTTGTATTTCGGTCGAAATACAGATGCGGGTGTGTATGCACAGTATTGGGGTTTTCCTGTAATTTATTACGGGACCAGTTTTCTGGAGTTGCCAGTTTGCTTTCCGTTTCGGCCGATTTCCATTGTTCCGTTCATTGGCCGAAGATTGGTGGAGGAGGGTTTATTTGCATTGTTGCAAATAAGCATTTTGTGGAGGGGGTCTTTGCATATGTTTGTATCATGATGGTTTTCATGATGGAGCCCCATCCATTGACCTTGCTTGACTTTTATCTTCATGATGGCATGACTTTTTGAGTCATCATGGTTGTTGATGATTTGTTGATGGAGTGTGGCTTTCCTAGTGATCATTTCTATTTGCATGATAGCTTCCTCTCTCTCTCTTACATGATATGAGTTTGGCTCCTATTATTTTTGGTCACTCTCTCATTTTTCCTCACCCTCCCCTCACTTGTAGTGGCCGGCCCAAGCATGAGAGGGGGCTGTCCAAGATTTTCGGGGTGGGTATTTGGTCCATTTCATGCTCCCAAATATCCACAAGTTCCATCTCCAAACTCCATAGTTCATCCCTCCACCAAAAGGCAATTCCTACAACCCCAAAGTGAGATTTGAGTACTACACATTCTACAACGGATCTTGGGCACGTCGACTAGCCGGCTTCGTGCCCGAGTTGCCTCGGCATTGAGGTGGGAGCCCGTAAAAGAAGTAGGCGATGTGGTGCACTTCCGGCGACGAGGAGGAGACGGGACATTCCGCAGGAGATCGGGACGACGACGAGAAGACCGGAGGACTCGGATCTGTCGGTATACTTCTCTTCCCTATCTAGTTAGTAGCTTAGACTTGTTAATGGTTACGATCCGGATGTTTAGTGCGCGGTGGTGCCGGTTTGCTAAGTCCGCAAAATTAAAGTTTATCACCGCTTCCGCATTCCGGCGTCGGATTGACGACCGGGGCGCCGCCGTGCACTTACAGTGGTATCAGAGCCTCGCCATTAACATAGTCTAGCTTGGTGTAATGTGTTTTTCTGTTTCGATCGATCGAATGTTCCAAAACTGCATTTTAGTTCGCATCAGTTTCTGTTGAAAATTTTTGGTCTCGAAAATTTTTTCAGGTTGTATAAAATTGATGTACTGGAGATTACAAGGATACTGTAAAAATTCGACATGTTCAGTCGACAGTGCAGGCGCAGAACCGCGGCCAAAACCCCCTTTGGGCCGCGTTTCCGCCGTGCACTGTTGAGATCTCTGTGCCCAATTTCTACAGTGTCTTTGTGGGCTTAATATATGGGTTTTGGAATATTAATTTTGGGCCCAGGATTTCTTGATCTGCTACAGTATTGTTTGGGGGCCCACTTGTTAAAATTTGATTGATCGGATATTTTAAACACATTTTTTCACAGTATTTACATTATATCTGCGACCGTGAATGTCACTTGATCGGTAAATCCGGTCTAACTGCTATAGCCCGGTTAGACGGATTTGCGAACGTGACTTTCACGTTGATGTTCTGTTTTTGCTGTGATGTTGCGGATTGGTCGTGGGGGATAGCCTGGATGTAATGCTAGTACAGTTGTGTTTGTATTATGTACATTTGATATTGCGGGGCGAGCGTCCGACATGTGGACTGCCGTCACTGCCTGATTGTATTATTATTTTGGGGCACGACCTGGTTGCGGTCGATGTACCCGTTGTATGTATATTTTACTTTCTGTACTAGGATTACCCCAGGAGGGGTGCACGGATAGCCGGGTTCTAGAAGGCAACAAGCCCGCATCTCATGGCATTGAGACAGAGGGGGCTTTACTCTAGGATTGGCGGGCTGTTCGCCGCACTCGTAGGGGGTACAGGTTGACCCAGGAGGGATACCCAAGTTACCGGATTCCGTGAAGTGCTGGGTGGTCCATTCACGGTGCTGAAGGGGGCTGCCTCGCTTCAGGTTTTGGCGGGTGACTTGCCGCGCCTGTAGGGGTCTAGGATTTCATTGCACAGGCTATCCACACGACCAGGGGAACGTCGGGTTTCAGTAGTGGCTCTGTGAAACCCGGGGATCCCAGATATATGTATTGTTTCTGTGATGCTGTTCATTCTCTGTGATGTTGCATTTCTTTTCACGCCTTGAGCGAAATATAATATATTGGTATATATATTAGTAGATGTTGTATATGTTTTACATCCGCGCTAGTCCAGTCCCCGCTCTGTCGTTAGTTAGCTAACCTAACGGGTAATGACGGGACCCAGTGGCGAAAGCGGATGGCATATACGTACGTCAGTATATTTTCGTTCTTTTTGGTGTGATCAATTGATGGGACTACATTGATTCGGATCAATGCAAGTTTAAAAACAAACCTAATCTGATGTTGTTGGAACACTTTTCAAAAAGCTGTTATTGCAAGGACGTTCACTTTTGTTTTGCATCGTGGTATTCAGTTGGAATATCCTGCTCCTCAGTCGATGAGGCAAGGGCCGAGATCCCTTCACCGGGAGTGACCCCTTGGACAAAAAGTTTGCGTCAGGGCAATGACTTCACTATAGCCGATTACTTTTGCTTTGCATCGCGGTATTCATTTGGAATATCCTGCACCCCATTCTACGGGGAAAGAGCCGAGATCCCTTCACCGGGAGTGACCTCTTTAGCAACGGTTTTCGTCACTGTATTTTTAAAAGCTATCCGTTCCTTCGACGATATCAAGTTGTTTACGTTAAAGGTTTTCGCCAGAAACCATTCGTAGCCCTCCATCATTTCAGTTAAATATTCGGTAGTATTCAAGCTATGTATTTTGACCTCACGCCAAGGCATAGTGATTGGTAGCTGCCGGGTATTTATCTGTTGCATAGATAGATGCGTTGGTTTGGGACAGTCGTACTACTATTTTGGCCTACGTCAAGGGTATGTACGGGTGGATTCAAATTAACCTGGATAATGATGGGTAGAACTTGACATGTGACTTATGATATTTTGACCTCACGCCAAGGTCATAAGAGCATGGGGCAGAAATCACATCGGGAGTTTCAAAAGAACTGAAACTTGCCAGATATGCGCATACCTTCTGGAGTGTGATACCGTGAGCGGATTCCGTCACGTTGTCATGCGATGAGAGTTGGATCCCGATTCCCACTGATGAGTTGGTATACTCCTCGGGTGACCCCGACTAATTCTTCTTTCAGGTTTGGAGGAGAATTTGAGGTACAGTGGGAGGTTTCCAGATTAGATAAATTGGTAACCATTCTGATCTAGGTTAGAGTGCACGCTGAGTGTTTCTATTCTCTCTCTCTTTGGCAGCGACCATTGACCCGACCCTAAGACTTTGACTCAGAGACCAAGTTGACCGAACCTTCTTAAACACTGGCTTTTGGATTGTCAGAGTTGCAGACCTCATTGCCACTCCTACTTTTACCCTTTTCTCCAGGACACCCCGTATTACTACGAACGTCCATTTCCATTGGACAAAACCATCGTATGGTTAGATACGAACTCGAAAGAATTTATTCGAGGATGGTTTCAGGTTCTGGAGAAAACGGATAGGACTATTCAGTTGTCTTTTCCTTTTACCCTCTCTCAGGTTACGAGTACTCCTTGGTTTAGGGGTAGTACACCTATTACGCAAATTGGATTGTCTTCTTCCAAACCTTAGGCTGGTGCCGACCGGTAGGGAATGAAGAAAACCAATTAGCCTAACGAAGGTGTACAGAAGGTATTAAGTTCAGACAAAGAAAGGGATTAGTAAGAGGGCAAAGTAAATTGCAACAGATATTCACGACCAAACCAAGTATTCCTTCGCCAATCCTAAATCACCTTTGTATTTCTCCAGGACACTCCGTATCACTACGAAGATCCACAGTTTATTGGATACTCCATCGTATGGTTATATACGAACTCGAAAGGAACTTGTTCCAGTTCGGGGATGGATTCTGGTTCAGGAGAAATAGGAATAAGATTTATTCAGGTGTCTTTTATCTTCACCTTCTCTCGCTTTGCGAATGCTCCTAGGATTGGGACAGTACACCCATTATGCTTATTGGATAGTCTTCTTCCAAACCATAGGCTGGTGCCGAACGGTAGGGAAGGAAGAAAACCATTTGGCCTAAAGGGGTGTGCAGAAGGTGAAGACTAAAGACAAATGAAGGGATTTGGAGAGGTGGCAAAGAATTACACGGTTACAGTTGTGAATCTGGATACTGGAAGAGGCATTACTAGGAATACCAGGATACCCTATCGAAACATTTCGATGTTTCAGTTTCACTGTGTAATGTTAAAAGAAAACTGATTTCCCGATTAGATACTTACTCCAGGGTATGTATTTACCAAGTATGATTCTCATATCTGTATGGTTTTACAGATGATGAGTGGGAGTAGGTTATTGGGAATTGGGTGATCATCCTCATTATATCGGGATTCGTTGTAATCGGTGATATTTGAGGAAATCACCTGGGTTGTTTGCCGGTTGGCAAATATTTGGTTTTGAATATCCGCTTTTATGCACCAATTTCAAATTGATATATCTGTACGTCTATTTTCATAGAGTGAGATATACCTTTCTGAAATTATGTCTACGACATTTACCTATATCAGTGGATGGTTAGGTAAGGAGCATTAAACATCGGTGTAATTCTTCTTAACCATAAGTACAGTTTTCAACCTGCGACACACAGTGAATGAGTTATCAGACTCAAGGGACTTATACAGAATATTGTATGTTGTCCAGGGTCCATCAGGACAGAGGGGTTGGTCCTCGTACTATATTCGGTTTACTTATGACTTCTCTAGTTTTTAGACAGGTGTTTCGTGGAAACACAGGGTCCGAATTTTGAGAAGTTATAGGTATTCGAATAGAGTAGAGAACCAGGTGTAGCAAGTATCGGGATTCTTCAAAGAGATCGAAGATGTAGATACTTGTGTATGGTATTCAGTTGATAGTAATGATAAGAGATTTTGCTTCTCTTTCAGGTTACTCATAATTGGAAGCATTCCTAAGTTGAGTAACGCTGATTGGCCTCCTTCCATTTAGTTGACATGCACTGGAGACAGCTGCATGATTTGAATCTGGTTCAATTAAATCAGTGCCTCTGGTTCTATATTGGATATAGTACAGTTCATATCTTAACATTGTTAAGGTACAGGGAGTTGTCCGGTTTATGCTTAAAACCAGACATTGGACAACTCAAGGCACGTTTCTGTAGTGGCTGTTTATGGGTTGACCCAGGCTATGACGAGGGTTGACTTTCTACCATCTGGATGAACAATAGCAATATTGTTCTAGACTAGCCACAGTTTTATTAAAAATGGATTTTTTCAGAAAACAGTAGTGGGAGTATGGTAGAACTAGAAGTGATTCCAGAACCACAAACGATTACTGAAGATTTGATAAGGAACCTAAAGATTCAATCTGGATTGACATTCCATTGACCACTCCGCAGATGAGGTGGGTAACTTCAGGCACCCGAGAGGTACTACGGTAGCCTCAAGGACGGTGACAGGGAAGTTCTTGTTTGCCCACAATTACCATTGCTGTTGTTCCAGGCTGCGAGACCCGGCGGGAGGATGAGTATAGCGTCGTTCTGAACTCGCTTCAGAAGTGTACGTGTATATGACTCTGCCAGAGGGTTGTTGTAGACAGTGGGAGCAGCGGAAGCATTGGTGGACAGGTAGCTTATGTCTATTTATAGACTAAAGCAGATGTAGCGGAGATAGATCATCTATTTCTGACGTGACAGTCATAGGTTTGACTTCATCAGAATAGGGGATGGATCTGTTGAGAAGGTAGTAGGGTGTGATACCCTGGTATTTGGATGACATACACAGAGTAGGAAAAGAAACTCCTATACTACAGTCGGTTATACTTTGGTCGTCACACAATAGTTTCTCCACAGAGGAAATGGATTTTATATCAGACATACTGGTTACTAGATCTATGGTTTTAGATCTAGATTTGGGTGGTTTCCCAATCAGGGTACTTGACAGCATTCTAAGAGTGTTTAGAATGGACGACTCCATGCACGGTAGTGTTCATGCAGAAGATGGAGTCACCCTCTCCAAAGGTATCTTACCGACTAAAGGGGAGAGGGACGTGCATGATTGGCAGATCACTTGCTCAGGCAATTGAGTCAATCATGAGATGTCAAGTACCACACCAGATGTTGTTCTTACACTAGATGCAATAAGTTGACATTAATCCAATCCTGGAGAAACAGTCGGAAGCAGTTTTAGAACATAAGTGAATGTTCTAGGGATATGATAACGACAGCCTCATTCGTGAGACAGTTATCATTCCAGGCTTCCAAGGTGACATGGACGACAAGGAGGTTGTCAGAGTTATAGTTTTCCCTCTGACGAGGGGCAGTATTTTGGACAGGTGGTCCAAGGCAATACTGAGGGAGGCATGGCGCAGGATACTGATTAAGTTCAGTTGACAATACAGTCTAAGAAGTTTGGATTTGGAGTTCATTTATGAGCTATGTCCCATCAGACATTCAGACACATTCTAAGACAGGTATTGCTCATTTCGGGAGATGGGTTTCTCCGCGAACTTGAGATATAGAGAGACATAGAAAGAGACATCAAGGCGGATCCACTCACTGAGGCTATTCCTCGAACGCAATAGTTTCGCAAACGAGCTTTGTGAGACTGACTAGTAGAGGAGTTGGGTGTTCGGTATCACACGGGCTGTGAGTATGCGACATCGCAATAATTAGCCTTGAGTGCAAGTGGGAGATTGTTGGAGATAATGCCCTCAGAGTCAATTATTGGATCACAGGTACGTGATTGCGGTGATTGAGGGAGGACCTATCCCGGTAGGACAGTCTTACTCGAGATGATAGTATGCTATCTGGTTTACCTTTATCATCGTGTACTGTTTTAGGTGACCTGACACGTCGCTATTACACGTTGATAGAGCCCCTAGGATTCTTGCTTGACCACCAGCAGTATGAGGGCGATCATATAAGTGGGAGCTGGGGTCTATAAGCATATCCTGAAATGGTCCCTAGTCGTGTGAGTTTCGAGACAGGGCATCGATACTCCATAGTAGACTAGTGTATACAGTCGAGACCCCGACGAGGGGCGGTGGCCGGTCTCACAAGCCACTGGTGTCAGTTGGATCACCTAAGATGTATACAGGTGCTCATTGGGTTATGAGTACACCGGACAGGACTCGCCGGGAACATGCCAGTTGGTCATATACCAGACGTCAGATGGCAGTTCCCTGGTGACATGTGTGCAGGTTAGTTCATTGACCTGGGGATCGTCATTTGTCTTGTGTGAGTTCCCACTGTACTTTGATTACTACCCTACCACGGCTCAAAGGAGTCGTGCAAACAGGTTTTAGTTGGGTACAGTCCCGAGCCACATGGAGGCAGTGAGCGTATCTTCAGGGGTTCGTCTCTCCCGGTATTGGGGGTGAGGTCGTGCTGTGTCTAGGAGAGCCATTACACGAAGCCCTCGGCCGAGGCAAGGAGATTTACTGGTAGGTATTCCAGTAGTATCTCAGGGTGTTGTGGGCTACACTCCGACACGACTTGTACCGCTTTTGGGGGTCTGACTTTTACCAACCCCCTAGGCCCGCCATGCGATACTCATAGACGAACGGACCGGACTGTACGAATATTGTCACTGACAGGCTCAGTAGGGTTGTCAGGCTGAGTTCGCTCACAGACGTCCCTTTTAGTCAATACCTGGTAGCCCGTTACGTATTGGCTTATACCTCTGACGTGCTAGTGGTTAAATCCACAAGCAAGGTGTTGACGAGTCTTTAGAGTCCCCCACATTCAGTTACTCAGCTTTCGGACGAAAGGTTGTAGAGGCCGTATGGAGATATGGCAAGGTCCGATCAGATACGTGCGGTATTGCACGGATCAGGATCGGACAGTTTGTACTATAGGCCGTATGGTTATATGGCAGGGTTCGATCAGATACGTGCGGTATTGCACGGATCAGGATCGAACAGATATTACTAGCCGGTTTTGGTATAAGCCGGATCCTAGTATAGTACAGTGTAGATTTTGTCTCATTGCATTTGTATTTCGGTCGAAATACAGATGCGGGTGTGTATGCACAGTATTGGGGTTTTCCTGTAATTTATTACGGGACCAGTTTTCTGGAGTTGCCAGTTTGCTTTCCGTTTCGGCCGATTTCCATTGTTCCGTTCATTGGCCGAAGATTGGTGGAGGAGGGTTTATTTGCATTGTTGCAAATAAGCATTTTGTGGAAGGGGTCTTTGCATATGTTTGTATCATGATGGTTTTCATGATGGAGCCCCATCCATTGACCTTGCTTGACTTTTATCTTCATGATGGCATGACTTTTTGAGTCATCATGGTTGTTGATGATTTGTTGATGGAGTGTGGCTTTCCTAATGATCATTTCTATTTGCATGATAGCTTCCTCTCTCTCTCTTACATGATATGAGTTTGGCTCCTATTATTTTTGGTCACTCTCTCATTTTTCCTCACCCTCCCCTCACTTGTAGTGGCCGGCCCAAGCATGAGAGGGGGCTGTCCAAAATTTTGGGGGTGGGTATTTGGTACATTTCATGCTCCCAAATATCCACAAGTTCCATATCCAAACTCCATAGTTTATCCCACCACCAAAAGGCAATTCCTACAACCCCAAAGTGAGATTTGAGTACTACACATTCTACAACGGATCTTGGGCACGTCGACTAGCTGGCTTCGTGCCCGAGTTGCCTCGGCATTGAGGTGGGAGCCCGTAAAAGAAGTAGGCGATGTGGTGCACTTCCGGCGACGGGGAGGAGACGGGACATTCCGCAGGAGATCGGGACGACGACGAGAAGACCGGAGGACTCGGATCTGTCGGTATACTTCTCTTCCCTATCTAGTTAGTAGCTTAGACTTGTTAATGGTTACGATCCGGATGTTTAGTGCGCGGTGGTGCCGGTTTGCTAAGTCCGCAAAATTAAAGTTTATCACCGCTTCCGCATTCCGGCGTCGGATTGACGACCGGGGCGCCGCCGTGCACTTACAATGGTCACCTCCATGATAGCTCCTACGGTCACCTCCCTCCTTCAATAAAAGTGGCCGGCCCCCCTCTCCTCCTCACTTCACTCATGAGAGAAAATTATGGTTGCTAAAAAGAAAAGAGTATAGTTTTGGATGCATGGAAATTTCATAGTTCATTTCTTGTTCCATTTCATTTCCATCGGCAACTTCATTAACCGATCGTCCACGGACATGGACGAAGTGAGACTAAGTCATCTACTCATTCTCTACATCATTCTTGGTCGTCTCTTTTAGCAAACTTGACGATCGAGTTGCCTCAAGTCAGAGGTGGGAGCCCGTTTAAAGAATCGATCATGTGGTGCCACCTCGACGAGGATATCGGAGATCGACGAGATCGGAGCAGCCGCAACGGAGCGTGGGATGATGGTTGAAGAACGAAGGACTCGGATCGTTCGGTATAACCTTTCTACACTCTTTACAGTTTGTTAGTTTAGTAATAATGGCAGATCCGGGTTAAAGTATACGATAGCGCCAGTTAAAAGTTTTTGTTCCGCATTTTGGCGTCTGTAGACTGCCGGGGCGCTAGCGTAGACTTACACTTTGTAGTGTTTTATTTACCTGATTGTGAAGGGTCCTTGTCAAGTGAAACCACCCCAAACCCTTTGACCTCTACACCTCCACTCCAGAAATCCAACCGATTGAAAATGTAACGCCTTAGATTTCGGTTAGTGTTAGTTTAGACATTAATGCGAGTTTTCTGTAAAAAGTTTACCAATTCGGGTTCCTCACATTTTATAACATTTGTTATGATCATGCACGCACGTGTGCACGTTAATGTGTGGTTTTTTTTTGTGTTAATCTAGTTCTTAGCAACCATGACACTTAACCATTTATCTAATCCTTTGCTTTTATCCTAATCCTTGCTTTAATCCTTAACCCTAATTCAAGATATTTGTGTGAGAGAGAGATATTTCTTTTGTTGAGTGAGGAGGTGGCATGGTGTGTGTGAAAGTATTAATGGTGAGTTAATGCTAATGGTTACACTCACCTCATCTCTCACCCTACATTCACCTCCCTCTCTCCTATCCTCAAACACTATCTCATTTCTTCTATCTCTTTTATTCTCTCATTCCTCTCTCATCACAACTGAATGTAAGTGCATGGCGGCGCCCCGGCCGTCAATCCGAGGCCAAAATGCGGAAACGATAATTTTACGAAACTTGTAAACCGGCACAACCGCGCACTTTAAACCCAGATCGGGCCATTAACATAGTCCTAGCTAACAAGAGAAGGGGTAGAGAGATATACCGAGTGATCCGTGTCCTTCGGTCTTCTCGTCGTCGTCCCGATATCCCCGCGGAATCTCCGGTCTTCATCTCCTTGTCGGAAGGGCACCACATCGCCGGGTTCTTTTACGGGCTCCCACCTCTGGACCGAGGCAACTCGGGCATGAAGTTGGCGAGCCGACGTGCCCAAGGAGTGCTGTAGATGAAGTGTAGAACTCTATGTGTCTCTAGGGGTTGAAGTTGCCGTGTATTGGTGGAGGTAATGAAATGAACTTTTGTAGATGAACTTGGGGATTTTTATAAAGCCCAAGAGATCAAAAATCCCCCCAACAATTTTGGACAGCCCCCTTCTTATCTTGGCCGGCCATGCATCAAGGAGGGAAAAAATGAGAGGAGAGAGTGTGTGTGTGTATCAAAAAGAGAGTGAGTCAAATAATGCAAGAGAGAGAAAGGGTTATCATGAGATGAAATGATCACTAGCTTAATGCAACACTCCATCAACAATCATGAAAACCATGTCCCCACAAAAGTTAAGCCATGATGAAGTCAAGAAGTCAAATGATGGTGCAACCATCATGAAGCAACAATATGCAAAGACCACCCTCCACAAATAAAATTTGCATTCTTGCAAATAAGCCCTCCTCCACCAATTATCAGCCAACGAAAGGAACAAAGGAAAATGGCCGAAACGGAAAGCAAACTGGCAACTTCATGAAACTGATCCCGTAATAAATTACAGGAAACCCCGCTACTGTATATACATACCCGCATTTGTATTCCGACCGAATACAAATGCAATGAGACAAAATCTACACTGTACAATACTAGGATCCGGCTTAAACCAAAGCCCGCTAGTATTATCCGTCCGATCATGATCCGTGCAATACCGCACGTATATGATCGAACCCTGCCATATCTCTATACGGCCTCTACAACGTTTTGCCCGAAACTTGAGAAAACGGTCTGTGGGGGACTCTAAAGACTCGTCAATACTTTGGTTGTGGATTTAACCACTAGCACGTCAGAGGTATTAGCCATACGTAATTGGCTACCAGGTATTGACCAAAAGGGACGTCGATGAGCGAACTCATCCTGACACCCTACTGAGCCTGTCAGTGACAATATCCGTACAGTCTGGTCCGTTCGTCTATGAGAATCGCATGGCGGGCCTAGGGGGTTAGTAAAAGTCAGACCCTCAAAAGCGGTACAAGTCGTGTCGGGGTGTAGCCCAGAACACCCTGAGATACTACTGGAATACCTACCCGTAAATCTCCTGCCTTGGCCAAGGACTTCGTGTAATGGCTCTCCTAGACATAGCGCGACCTCACCCCCAATACCGGGAGAGAAGAACCCCTACAGATCCGCTCACTGCCTCCATGTATCTCGGGACTGTACCCAACTAAAACCTGTTTACACGTCTCCTTTGAGCGTGGAAGGGTAGTAATCAAAGTACAGTGGGAACTCACACGAGACAAATGACGATCTCAGGTCGATGAACTAACCTGTACACATGTCACCAGGGAACTGCTATCTGACGTCAGGTATAAGACCAACTAGCATGTTCCCGGCGAGTCCTGTCTGGTGTACTCATAACCCAATGAGCACCTGTATACATCTTAGGTGATCCAACTGACACCAGTGGCTTGTGAGATAGACCACCGCCACTCGTCGGGGTCTCGACTGTATACACTAGTCTACTCTGGAGAATCGATGCCCTGTCTCGAAACTCCCACGACTAGGGACCTTTTAAGGATGTGCTTATAGACTACCAGCTCCCACGTATATGATCGCCCACATACTGCTGGCAGTCAAGCAAGAATCCTAGGGGCTCTATCAACGCGCAATGGTGACCTGTAAGGTCGCCTAAAGCAGTACACGATGATAAAGATAAACCAGATAGCATACTATCATCTCGAGTAAGACTGTCCTATCGGGATAGGTCCTCCATTAATCATTGCAATCACGTACCTGTGAACCAATAATTGACTCTGAGGGCACTATCTCCAACAATCTCCCACTTGCACTCAAGGCTAATTATTGAGATGTCGCATACTCACAGCCCGTGTGATACCGAACAACAAACTCCTCTACTAATCAGTCTTACAAAACCAGTTTGCGAAACTAATGCGTTCGAGGAATAGCCTGAGTGAGTGGATCCGCCTGGATGTTTCTTTCTATGTCTCTCTATATCTCAAGTTCGCGGAGAATGCCATCTCCCGAAATGAGCAATACCTGTCTTAGAATGTGTCTGGATGTCTGATGGGACCTAGCTCATAAATGAACTCCAAATCCAAACTTCTTAGACTGTATCGTCAACTGAACTTAATCAGTATCCTGCGTCATGCCTCCCTCAGTATCCTCTTGGACCACCTGTCCAAAATACTGCCCCTCGTCAGAAGGAAAACTATAACTCTGACAACCAATCTGTCATCCAGGTCACCTTGCAAGCCTGGAATGATAACTGTCTCCCGAAAGAGACTGTAGTTATCATATCCCTAGAACATTCACTTATGTTCTAAAACCGCTTCCGTTCGTTTCTCCAGGATTGGATCAATATCAATTTATTGCATCCACTACAAAAACAACATCTGGTGTGGTACTTGATATCTCATGATTGACTCAATTGCCTAAGCAAGTGATCTGCCAATCATGCACATCCCTCTCCCCTTTAGTCTGTAAGATACCTTTAGAGAGGGCGACTCCATCACCTGCAGGTATACTACCGTGCCAGGAGTCGTCCATTCTAAAAGCTCTTAGAATGCTGTCTAAGTACCCTGATTGGGAAACCATCCAAATCTAGATATATAGATCTAGTAACCAGAATGTCTTGATATTATACCCAATTCCTATGTGGAGAAACCACTGTGTGACAACCAAAGTATAACCGATCGTAGTATAGGAATATCACTTCCTACTTTGTGTATATCATCCAAATACCAGGACATCACACCCTACTACCTTCTTAACAGATCCATCCCCTATTCTGATGAAGTCAAACCTATGACCGTCACATCAGAAATAGATGATCTATCTCTGCTATATCTGCTTTAGTCTATAAATAGACATAAGCCACTTGTCCACCAATGCTTCCGCTGCTCCCACTGACTACGACAACCCTCTGGCAGAGTCATATACACGTACACTTCTAAAGCTAGTTTAGGACGACGCTATACTCATCCCCTTGCCGGGTCTCGCTGTTAGTTGTATGTATGCCCTAGAGGCCAGTATTGTACAGATACTGTATATTATATTGGATGCTTGGACATATATAGAGATGACTTTCTTGATCGATATGATAGTATGCTATCTGGTTACTCTTTATCTTAACATGTACACTTGTCTTTTTAAACTGTCTTATAGTTACATGTTGGTAAAGCCCTTAGGATGTGTACATGACTACCTGGACTATGATGCAGATCATACTAGTGGGGACATGGTAGTCCATAAGTACATCCTTCAAGGTCCCTAGTCGTAGGTGTACCGAGACGGGGAATCGATATACCAGAGTAGACTAGCGTATACGCTTCTCGACCCATGGGATGGGCGATGGATGATCCCATATCCATTGGTGTTTGACATCAGAGATGGTATACGGGTGCTCAGTGGAGACTGGGTACACTGGACGGACTCGCCGAGAACTCCCAGATGGTATTATACCTCACGTCAGATGGTAGTTCTCAGGTGACACTTGTGCAGGTTAGTCTGTAGACCAGAGATCGTCATAGAGTCTTGTATGATTCCCACTGTGCTTTGATCTCCACCTTACCACGTCCTTGAGGGCGTGCAAAACGGTGGTCTTTGGGTACAGTCCCGAGTCACATGGAGGCAATGAGCGATAGGAGGGGTTTCGTCTCTCCCGGTATTGGGGGTTGATGTTGCGCTGTGCTCGATTGGCCGTAACAGGGAAGTCCCTGGCCAGGGCTGATCAGAGATTTGCTGGTAAGTGTTACCAGTAGTTTCTCGACCCGTTATGAGCCTCACATCTGCACGACTTATCGGTTATTGGGGTCTGACGTTTACCACCCCTAGACTTGATATGCGACGTATCAGACGAATACACCGGACTGTACGGTAAGTGTTACTGGTTGGATTCACAGGAGTGTGAGCGGGCTAGCTCGTCGATCTTCTGATCGCTCAATACCCGGATGGCCGTTACGTTTAGCAGACCGCTTGCGGCTTGTGGGTGCTTGATATGATCATCATCTGCTACCGGCGTATTGACGAGTCTTTAGAGTCCTACACAGAGGTTTCCTGGCTCAAGCGCAATGAAATAGGAGCGTATATGAGATATGTGCAGGACCGAGAATAATGCGTGTATGTGATACCGCATTTCATTCTCGCGATATATGTTTCGATTGGTTATATTCGATATGACCTAGTTATCGAATCATTGATTCGATAAATCGATACATTGGATACTAGTGGGTTATGTGCGACATGACCGGATCATTGAATCAAATGTTGATTTAATGATTTAATGTATAATTATATATTTGATATATTACTTTGCATTAACTAGTATTGGTTCATTTTAAAAGGATTTTCTCACTTGATGCACATTGTATATGTGATATATTTTTTGTGCACTTGATTGTATCATGTTTGATGATACTTGCTCACTTGGGTTTGTGTAAAGATTAAACCATGGTTATATGAATGGTTAGGGTTTTGATTGTTTATTTAGTTATTTATTTATTTATTCATTTTGGAAATAGTTAAGTATTGTGGCTTATTTTGTTTTATGTTGAAACTTCAAGAAGCTTTGAAAAGTCCACCATTCTTATCTCTTCCTTAACCTTAACCATTCCAACTAACCTTAGTTTAATCTCTACACTTGACCATGGTAAACATTATGATAAGTATTCATTTTCTTTTCATTTTAAATAAGTTATCATAATATTTCCTTCTTGATCATCTTCTTCTTCAAGAAAGAAACCTTCATGCCATCAATGGCAACTTGAGATCTAAAGTGAGAAATCCAATTCCAAAGTGAACCCACCTCCTATTTCTTCACCCTCTACCTCTTGCCAAGTTGTTTTGGGTGTTTTCTTCACAAGTTTCATAACTTGGTGAAGTCGGAGCTTGAACTTGTGATGCCTCGACGTAGATCGTCTTTGACACGAAGCCGACGACCTATTCCGCTCGTTTCTCCGATGAAGCCGTCGCGAGAGTCCAAGATTCAAGATGGACAACGAGAGGACGCCCACGTGGAGCTAAGGAAGTGGATATCCGGATCTACAAAGGTTGTAGCATCTTAACTTTAGTTAAATTGTTAACTAGATTTATTTTTCGCATAGAATTCTAGTCGAAGATCCGTGTTAGGGTTTCTCGGCACCATAATTTTTGTAAAATGGCATGGTTGATGCCTTGTGAGACCTCTATAGGGTGCCTAGGAACCTTTCACTAGTATCAGAGCCTAGCTAGAGCCTTAGGAGAAGTCTAGACGCAATTTGAAGCCCGAACGAACCCGAAACCCTAAACTAAACATGCTCTCTGTACTTTTTCTAAAATCTGGGATTTTTCAATATTAAAAATGCTTAAGAAATTTAGCAGGGAATTCTAAGAATTAAGATGCAATTTTTATTCAATGAACAGTGAACGGCGCGGCGGAACCGCGGCCTAAGCCAGCTTAGGCGGCGGTTCCGCGGCGGCTTGATGACGTCATCCCTATCTTTTTGCACAGTAATTCTTATTTAACTGTGCTGAGTTCTCTGGGTGTTTTTAATATTTTTTCCAGAGTTGAATCTTCTGGGGTGTTTTAGAGCTTCGGGGTTTTCGACCGGATTATCAAATTTCGTCTTTGTGTATTTCCGGATAATTTATAGAATATGTTAAAAAGTTCGACCGGATATAAATACCCAACTTTTCCCCTGTCGGGAAATTTCCAAGTGTTGGATTTTTCCGTAGTTTAACGACGTTCTAAGTAGTGCAAGTAACGCGATGGACCCTCTAGAAGACAACAAACCTTAACTCGATTATGTGACCGTCTTGAACTGCCCTTTGAACCTTCGGGTTTGGGGCAGTACGGCGTGCCACATGTGAGGCGTTGGCTTGACCCTTCTACGGCTGGACCGTTGGTACTGAGGCACGAACTGAATGTTGTTAGACATATTTCATGTGTTGAGCTGTATCGGGAAAACTTGGGTATTCAACTGTTCGATCGGAAAGTTTAACATTTTCTGTTTATCTGGAATGTGATACAATAATTGGAATTCACAAACAGTTATAAGATAACTGAATGAATGTTATAAATCTAGCAGTTTAGTCCCACATGTTATTGAAAAGTGTTTTCGATAATGAGACTAAAATGCGGAATTTATATCTGTTAGGCATGTGATGTCTAAGTATTTCATTTGATTAGGCATGCGATGTCTAAAGAAGTTGCGGATTCCAATTGTTGTAGTTTTACACTTTCTTTTCTGTGACCGTAAGTGTAATATGTGATATCGCCGGTTTCGTTGCTCTATGTCAACGACAATTGGGATGCGCATATTTACTTACGTTGATGACATGTGATGTTATGTGTTGCTGGATATGTTATATTGGATCGTCGTGTTTGAATAGCCGGGGGTTTTTATGTGAGATGAGTGTTTTTCATTTTCATTCATGTAAAAACTTGTATGTAATATTCTTTTATTTGGGGCACTTCCAGGTAGCGGAAGTTGTCACCCTTTGTATATTATTTACTTTTCCGCATTAGGATAGACCCAAGGAGGGGAGCACAAGTAACCGGGTTCTGGGGTTCAGTGGGAGACCAACTCGAGGAGTCGAGTCCGGGTCTCCTAACCCTAGAATTGGCAGGGTTGCTTGCCGCTCTCGTAGGGGTCTAGGGGTGTGGGATTGGCTATTCATCACGACTGTGGAATCCGTGTTTTATACTGGCTCGTATTGAAAACACGGACGTCCTAGTATATCCAATATTTCATATGTTGATTCTGCAGCGATATCTGTGTTGTGATTCTGTGATGGATATAGTATATAGTATATATGATATATTATATAGACGTTACTTATGTTTTACACCCGCGCTAGCCCTGCCCTGCCCTGCCCTGTCGTTAGTTACCTAACCTAACGGTGCACGAGGGGACATCGAGGCGAATGCGGATGGCATAAGTGTACGTCACATCTATCTGTGATGTTTAGGTATTTAAATGATGGGACTTCATTAATGTGATTAATGAAAGATAAGAAACCTAAGATGTTGTGGAATCGAATTTTAAAATAAAACAGGTAGCTACAGTTCTTGCTTTGCACAGCGGTATATATGATATACCCTGCACCTTATTCGATAAGGAAAGGACCGAGATCCCTTCACCGGGAGTGACTCCTTTAGCAATAACTGGCAGATGCTACACACTCGGTTTGCTTTTGACTGCTTTTGGGTTTTTTCTTTGCACAGCGATATATATGATATATCCCGCACCTCATTCGACGAGGAAAGGACCGAGATCCCTTCGCCGGGAGTGACTCCTTTAGCAGAACTAGAAAAGCCTCAAAATCACTCCATTTCAAAACTTCATTTGATTCTGCAACGATATCAAGTTCATTACGCAATAGGTTTTCCGAAAAACCTGCCGTAGCCCTCCGTCATTTCAGATTAGAACTGTTTAGTATTCGTGCTGCGTTTGTTGGCCTTTGTCAAGGCGTAGTGTGCGGTAGCTGAATAGTGCTTATCTGCTTATGCATGTGATGCAGATTGTTTCAGGGTAGTCGTACGACCTTGTTGGCCTTTGTCAAGGATCGTGCGGGTGGGTTTGATTCAATCAAGAAATGACGGGTTGAACTTGACTAGCATCCTGTGATTTGTTGGCCTTTGTCAAGGTCATAGGACACTAGGGGCAAAATATTATCGGGAATTTCAAGTGTTGAAATTTGCAATGAGATTGCATACCTTCTATGAGATAGTTGGATCCCGATACCTACTTCGAGTAAGAGTTACTCCTGGGAGAGTTTTACACATTGCAATTAGCTGATCAAGTAGGTGTCTAGAAAGGTGTTAACGAGGTTACGCCTCTGGGAAAACAAGGTTTACATTAATTAGGTTCGTGCGAAAGCACGGGGGACCTCCCTCAAAGTACCGACACTGGCGTGGCTGAAAGATTAGCGAACTTGTAGTGTGTAATTAATCCCGGCTAGTCTTTCCTTTTAGGGTTTGAAGGAAGATTTGATAAAAAGCAGTGGGAGCCATCCTGATTAGATAAGATAATAACCAATCTGATCTTGCACGAGCATACGCTAAAGTGTTTTCTTCTCTCTCTCTCCAGGTAGCGACCATTTCATGCCCTAATGATGATAATAATATGGATGTATTGACCGAACCCGCATGTTATACTGTGCTGGGGAACGTTAGTTCCGTTCTTTCTTATAAGAGTTATAGGAATGAACAGGATATAGGGGAATACCAGGATTCCCATGCCACCCGAATGAAGAAAGTACATGTTGATGCATTTTCTTCGGGTGTGTTCGTTACTGAGAACTGTTTCTCCATTTGCTCTACGTCCTGGGTATTAGATACCGGGTCAGGATCCCATATATGTAATCAGTTACATGGGCTTAGAAAAGGAAGAGAACTTGGAAAAGGTGATAAAGACATTAGAGTTGGAAATGGTGCAATTGTTGCAGCTAAGACTGTCGGAGAATATCACCTTGTATTACCAACTGGTAATACTTTGGTTCTGAACGAATGCTATTACATGCCGAACCTGATATGCAACATTATATCGGTTTCTTTATTAAGTAAAGAGGGATATAATTTTGTATTACAGGACAATGTTATGAACATTTTCCGTAACCAAAAGTTGGTTGGATCAGGCACGTTGTGCAATGGCATTTATGTTCTAAATCAATCAATAGTTCTGAGCATAACAAACACACACAAGAGGAAGAGTTCTGAACTCAACGAATCCTTCTTGTGGCATTGTAGACTGGGTCACATCAATGCGACACGACTAGCTAAGTTGCATAAAGATGGATATTTAAATCCGTTTGAATTTTCATCTTATGACACTTGCCAGTCATGTCTCAAAGGCAAGATGACCAAAACTCCATTTACGGGACACGGAGAAAGAGTTACCGAACTCTTGGGACTTATACATTGTGATGTATGCGGTCCTATGTCTACACATGCCAGGGATGGTTCTTCGTACTTCATTTCATTCACTGACGATCTCTCTAGATTCGGATATGTGTTCCTGATGAAACACAAATCAGAAGCTTTTGAGAAATTTAGAGAATATAAACAAGAAGTTGAGAACCAAACCGGAAAAAGTATTAAAATCCTACGATCTGATCGAGGAGGAGAATACTTAAGCAATGAATTCCTGGACTTCCTAAAAGAGAATGGGATTCTCTCTCAGCTGACTCCTCCATATACACCACAGCACAACGGTGTATCAGAACGGAGGAACCGCACCCTATTAGATATGGTGCGCTCTATGATGAGCACAGCTGAGTTACCTATTTCCTTCTGGGGTTATGCGCTGGAGACAGCAGCATACCTATTGAATCAAGTTCCATCTAAATCTGTACCTACCACACCATATGAGATATGGAGTGGGAAGAGACCATGTCTTAAACGAGTTAAGATATGGGGTTGCCCGGCCTATGTCAAAAGGCAAAATCCGGACAAACTCGAGGCACAGTCAGTTCTATGCAAGTTTGTGGGATATCCCAAATATTCACATGGATATCTTTTCTACCATACAGAGGAACAAAAAGTGATTGTTTCTCGACATGCCACCTTTTTGGAAAAGGAATTTCTTGCATAGGAAATTAGTGGCGATAAGGTAGAACTGGAAGAAATTCCGGCTACACAAACTCAAACTGAAGATTTAGTGGAACCAGAGGATTCAGTAGCTCCTGACGAACCTCAGCCTCTCCGCCGATCTAGTAGGGTTCCTCGCCAACCTGAGAGATACTACGGTTTTCTCATGGATGGTGGGAGCGAGGATTGCATCATGGAGGATGATGACCCAACTAGCTTCGAGCAGGCTATCACGAGTGGGGACTCAGTGAAATGGCTGGATGCTATGCGGTCCGTGATGGAATCCATGTACACCAACAAAGTATGGACTTTGGACGTTGCTCCTGAAGGGGTAAAACCCATTGGGAGCAAGTGGATCTTCAAGAAGAAACTTGGTGTAGATGGGAAAGTGGAGACTTTCAAAGCTAGACTTGTAGCAAATGGTTTTCGTCAAAGACCAGGTGTGGACTATGACGAAACCTTTTCTCCAGTGGCTATGCTTAAATCCATCTGGATCATGCTTGCCATCGCTGCATATCATGATTACAAAATCTGGCAAAAGGATGTTAAGACCGCCTTTCTAAACGGTGATTTAGAAGAGTGCGTGTACATGACTGTCACGACCCGAAAGTACGGAACATGACTGGCACTTAGACTACGAACGTCTCAAGGCGTACGTATGCGAAGTAAGCCGAAACCCAGAAATCCAAACCAGGTGAAGTAGTAGAGAATAGGAAGAACCATATCAAATCAACCTGTATGCAACATAATATACAACGCCTAAAGGCGAGGATCACAACAGAAATGGAACTCAACCATCAAGAAACTCAAGAAATATAACATGCTACTCTATGGTCGAAAGAATAACATCACTGGTCTCTATCTCAAAAAATACAAGTTTGGTTGATGGAACTTCTAGATACAACTGAAATATAATATACAAGGTATAATGATGGGTAAGATATAATAAACCCACCTACTAGCAAGTCACCCGAAAAGAAACCGTGCCCGCAAAGCCGTAATGAAATCCGTACGGCAACACCTGCAAGAAACTGGGGCACAACGGGGTGAGTTGCCAACTCGTGAGTAGAAAAAGATCTACGAACAGAAAATCGCATGAATAACGCAACCTAGGTCAATGATCATAATATATCCTCAATATATGAATAACATGCAGCCTATAACAATGGCTAGGGTAATATTTAACCTGAGTGTGATCTCATGTGCCCGTGTCAGTGCCTCAGGTAGCAATATATCATATGAATGAGGTATGAATGCATGAAAACAGAATACATGTAAATGAAGAAACTGTTTTCATAAATTAGTGAGATTTCCTTTGTATTTTTAAAATGAGGTATCATAAATGAAATCAGCACCAACAGTGTCTAGCATCGACACAAAACATAAATCTCAATGTCTCAAAACCTCAGGCTCCGGCCATCCGGACTGGCCTGTATCATCAAATCTCAGTATCTCAATATCTCGAAATCTCAATGTCTCAATCTCAATATCTAGGGCGCCGTCAGTCCAGACCGGCCCCTACCATCCATCTCAAGACCACGACGGTATCCTCCGGATATCCGACGTGTCGGGTAAAATCACCGGTAGGTAGTCTCCCCCTGCCAGGCTCATCATCATCACCACGAGCTTCTTGCCGTGGGGTACCTTACCGGGTCCACCATGTACCCGAAACGGTTCATCCAACTCCTCGAATCGGGTCTCCAAATCCATCAGCAAACTCATGGTGGACGACTCATACATCATGGGAAAAACCGCGCTTTTTATTTAAAAAGAGAAAGAAGAAGTTTGTATATGTTTTGCGGTTTTCCCCAAATCCAAAAAATCTCATGGAAATCCAAATCCAAAACCTCAATAGCACGTAAAAAGTGAATATATGCATGAGAATCCATGAATGCGGCATAACAATGAATAACAGTATGCATGAGGTAGCAGGTAATAACTACAATATCTAAACTAACATATAAGGTAAGTACACTAATATCATGTCTAAACTATTAGCTAACAGGCTATGTCAAGCAATAATATTTTCTAAGGTGTACGTGACATGGCAATTACCGATGAAGATGTGTGTGAGCCGGCAAGTAAGTGTACGTGGTACATACGCATCATCGGTAATGGTGCTGGTGTCCTAACCACAAGATATCAACAGTAGAATATGAAGCATAATATAAGCATGTGATGCAGAGCAAACAACAATAATGAGCGGGAACTGAATACTAGACGCAACGATAACTAATCTGTTTTAACCTAATATAAGTCCTACAATGGTGCTTTTTGAAATAACACGAATCGTGGGGTTTTGAAAATAGGGGCTACGGTGTTTTTAAGAAAAGATACGTTTTTTTTGAAATATCCGTAGGATCCCTTAGGCTGTCTTTAAAAATACGCACGATTCGCAAGCTTTGAAATAGGTAGGAACCGAATCTAATCTAACAACTAACTAAACTAAAGGGCTACGCTACAAGCTAGACTACAGGTAAGGAAACCGCCTAACATCTGAGTCGATACATATACATACCTGTATATATATTAGTCGGTGATCCCGCCTCAATAATATCATATCCGATATCATATCTATAATCAGACATCCCAAGTCAAGAGTGCGGATCAATCATCAAGATATAGCTCGTACGTAAATCCGTCGTACGGCATCCCCCAATTCTGGATACGGGTCAAAATCACATTCATCATACTATTCATCTGATATCCTCTTTATCAAATCATGATCGGGGTACTGATCTACGTCTAGTACCATACTGATACCGCCTATGTATGCATGGACGTGTGTGAAACACTACGTCAAGGACCCGCTACAACGTCATGTCGTATCTCAAATACGAACCCTGCTATATCACCGATCTCACGGCCTCAAATCAAATCTCATCGACTCAGCTCAATCCCAAGTATCATCCTCAAATCCGTATGTGAACACATAGTCCCATACCCATGTGAACCCATAACTATATAACCCCATATAAGCACATATGAAGAAAAATGTATGCAAGTATGGGTGTGTGTATAAATGTGGTGCAGCCTCTACTCTAGGGTCTCGCAACACTAAACCTATCTATTCACACCTAAAATCTATCTTTATCATCAATAACCTTAATAAATAATAATCAATATATATGTGTGTATACGTATTCGTATACATCACCACGGACTGCGGGGGTGCTATACGCCATCCACCCGACTTCTCCCCGTAGATATAAATCTACTCACCTGGTCCTCGCTCGCCGGTGCCGACGTCGCGACGCGCTTGCTTGTCGTCTCGAAGTCCACATGGGTTACCTACATATCATAACGCACCGTATCGCATTAAAATCCGACTCAAGACCAAAACGACTCACGAATCTCACATAGGTCAAAACCTATGGTTGCTTTCACAAATCAACCCAAAAACTCTCGACGTCGGTGTACAAACGCCAGACCATCGAGAAAAACCCAAATACACTCATTTGTAAAATCACGAGCACTAATTATAATATAAAATAGCTTAAAATTCACAAAAACCCCAAATTCACTTTAAAAGCCATTTTTCCGAAAATCTAGCAAGCACAAATTACCCGTTTTAATACAACATCTTGATGTTTAACCGAATCTAGCGGCCACAATATTCACTAAATATCATAACAAACTCATATAAACCATTCCTATAATTTATTCTCATCAATTTCCATAATTTCCAAAATTCTACTTTACAATATACCCAAATTTAACAATTTTATAGCAAAAAAAAATGCATAAACCACAATCTAGCTTGGATTTTCATGAACTAAAGTATTAAACTACACATTATAATATTAATAATGACATGAAACCTTAATTTAGATTTTAATCCCAAATATAAAACCATTTCAAAAAAACCTAGTTAGCAAAAAGAACATTTATCACAATTTCCAACAAACAATTTGAAATTTGTAACTAGATTTGGTTTTAGCAAGAATTAATATGTTAATCCACTCATTAAGATCAATACCCAAAGATGAAAACCCTAATTTAATTTACAAACCCTTCTCTTGAATTTTGAATCACAAATTTAAAACCATAATTAAACATCTAGTTAAACTAGACTAAAGCATTAGCAACAAATGAACATGGGTTTAGGGTTTATACCTCACTATCCATGGATCAAATATGGAACTAAGACACCCAAAAATAGCTCCCATACACCTAGATCCATGCTAGATAGGCCAAGGGAAAATGGGTATAGCTTGGATTTTGAGTTCGCTTTGAATTTGCATGGATTTTTGAAGCATTTTAATGGATTTTTGAGGCAAAATGGTGTGGGATTTTGGTGAAGGGCTGCTGCTGTGGGGGGTTTCAGATTTGGCCAGAAATGGAGGGGGTTTGGGTGAGGGAGGAGAGAGAGTGAGGTGGAGAAAGTAATATCTAGTCAAAGTCCACCCTTTTTCTATCATTTTCCTTTCTTTTCTTTTCTTTTCTTGGTGATTGGAGAGAGAGAGAGGGGGAGGGCTGTCATGGTGGGGCCGGCCACATGGGGAGGGGAAGAGAGGGTGAGGTATGGGTGTGTGGGTTAGGAAAAAAGATAAATGTATTACCCCAATTCCCATTAACACTAATTTCACCGAAAAAAGCCTTTTTCTTCGATATTTTTCTAAACCGTTTTGACAAACGATTTCGTTTCAAAAACCACATGATAAAATTTTATTTAATGTTTTATGATGCACAAAATTTGTTTCAACTCATTCCAATTTGTAATTTTCCCTAATTAAATATATTAGTGACGGCTTAAAATAATAATAAAATAATATTTTTTTCAGAAAATTTGAAATTTCACCCGCGGCTCAATAAACACCAAATAATAGCAATTTCATAGCTAGAATATGTATATTTAATTTTTATAATAAGATATTTGCATTTTGACTTTTTACAAAAAACCTCCTTATTTTACCGATTTTCCGAAATTTCACCGAAACGATTTTCAAAACGCTACAATGACTCAGCCATAGGGCTTCGTAGACAGTGGGAGCAGCGGGAAGGTGTGCAAGCTGCTTAAATCCATTTATGGATTAAAGCAAGCATCGCGGAGTTGGAACATCTGCTTTGACGTCGTTATCAAAGAGTTTGATTTCGTCAAAAATCTAGATGAACCTTGTATCTACAAGAAGGTGGCAGAGAGTAAGGTTGTCTTCCTCGTATTGTACGTGGACGACATACTCTTGATAGGAAATGATATTCCTATGCTGCAATCGGTCAAGCTCTTCTTATCACAAAGATTCTCAATGAAAGATCTTGGTGATGCCGCCTGCATATTGGGAATTAGGATCTATAGAGATAGATCCAAACGGATTTTGGGATTGTCCCAATCCAGGTACATTGACACCATACTAAAGAGGTTTAGTATGGAAGAGTCCAAGCGTGGGAACTTACCCACGATCTCTGGAGTCACTCTCTCCAAAGAGATGTCTCCCAAGACTGATTTGGAGAGAGGTCGCATGCAAGGGATACCCTATGCTTCGGCAGTAGGCTCTATCATGTATGCGATGCTATGTACCAGACCCGATGTAGCATACTCACTAAGTATAGTGAGCAGGTATCAAGCTGATCCTGGAGAGAGTCACTGGACAGCTGTGAAGAGCATTCTCAAGTACTTGCGAAGGACTAGAGATATGTTCTTGGTGTATGGTAACGGAGAGCTCCAAGTGGAGTCCTTTACCGATTCGAGATTCCAGAGTGATAAGGACGACTCTAAGTCGCAGTCGGGCTTTGTCTTTACCCTTTATGGAGGGGCGGTTAGCTGGAAGAGTTCCAAGCAGGAAACCAAGGCAGACTCGACGATGGAGGCTGAATACATCACTGCCAACGATGCTGCCAAAGAGGCTGTCTGGATCAAGAAGTTCATTACTGAACTTGGAGTGGTTCCATCTATTGAGCATCCAATACCTTTGTATTGCGATAACAATGGAGCGGTGGCTTTGGCCAAGGAACCCAGGTCCTATCAGCGATCCAGACATATTCTGAGGCGGTATCACCTGATCCGGGAGATAGTTGATCGCCGGGAGATCGAGGTCAGGAGGGTTGACACGAAGAACAACACGGCGGATCCACTCACGAAGGCCATTCCCCAGATACAGTTTGAGAGACTCTTCGGGATGCTCGGTATGCGATACTACAGCAGCTGGCCCTAGTGCAAGTGGGAGATTGTTAGTTGTATGTATGCCCTAGAGGCCAGTATTGTACAGATATTGTATATTATATTGGATGCTTGGACATATATAGAGATGACTTTCTTGCTCGATATGATAGTATGCTATCTGGTTACTCTTTATCTTAACATGTACACTTGTCTCTTTAAACTGTCTTATAGTTACATGTTGGTAAAGCCCTTAGGATGTGTACTTGACTACCTGGACTATGATGCAGATCATACTAGTGGGGACATGGTAGTCCATAAGTACATCCTTCAAGGTCCCTATTCGTAGGTGTATCGAGACGGGGCATCGATATACTAGAGTAGACTAGCGTATACGCTTCTCGACCCATGGGATGGGCGATGGATGATCCCATATCCATTGGTGTTTGACATCAGAGATGGTATACAGGTGCTCAGTGGAGACTGGGTACACTGGACGGACTCGCCGAGAACTCCCAGATGGTATTATACCTCACGTCAGATGGCAGTTCTCAGGTGACACTTGTGCAGGTTAGTATGTAGACCCGAGATCTTCATAGAGTCTTGTGTGATTCCCACTGTGCTTTGATCTCCACCTTACCACGTCCATGAGGGCGTGCAAAACTGTGGTCTTTGGGTACAGTCCCGAGTCACATGGAGGCAATGAGCGATAGGAGGGGTTTCGTCTCTCCCGGTATTGGGGGTTGATGTTGCGCTGTGCTCGATTGGCCGTAACAGGGAAGTCCCTGGCCAGGGCTGATCAGAGATTTGCTGGTAAGTGTTACCAGTAGTTTCTCGACCCGTTATGAGCCTCACATCGGCACGACTTATCGGTTATTGGGGTCTGACGTTTACCACCCCTAGACTTGATATGCGACGTATCTGACGAACAGACCGGACTGTACGGTAAGTGTTACTGGTTGGATTCACAGGAGTGTGAGCGGGCTAGCTCGTCGATCTTCTGATCGCTCAATACCCGGATGGCCGTTACGTTTAGCAGACCGCTTGCGGCTTGTGGGTGCTTGATATGATCATCATCTGCTACCGGCGTATTGACGAGTCTTTAGAGTACTACACAGAGGTTTCCTGGCTCAAGCGAAACGAAATAGGAGCGCATATGAGATATGTGCAGGACCGAGAATAATGCGTGTATGTGATACCGCATTTCATTCTCGCGATATATGTTTCGATTTGTTATATTCGATATGACCTAGTTATCGAATCATTGATTCGATAAATCGATACATTGGATACTAGTCTGTTATGTGCGACATGACCGGATCATTGAATCAAATGTTGATTTAATGATTTAATGTATAATTATATATTTGATATATTACTTTGCATTAACTAGTATTGGTTCATTTTAAAAGGATTTTCTCACTTGATGCACATTGTATATGTGATATATTTTTTGTGCACTTGATTGTATCATGTTTGATGATACTTGCTCACTTGGGTTTGTGTAAAGATTAAACCATGGTTATATGAATGGTTAGGGTTTTGATTGTTTATTTAGTTATTTATTTATTTATTCATTTTGGAAATAGTTAAGTATGGTGGCTTATTTTGTTTTATGTTGAAACTTCAAGAAGCTTTGAAAAGTCCACCATTCTTATCTCTTCCTTAACCTTAACCATTCCAACTAACCTTAGTTTAATCTCTACACTTGACCATGGTAAACATTATGATAAGTATTCATTTTCTTTTCATTTTAAATAAGTTATCATAATATTTCCTTCTTGATCATCTTCTTCTTCAAGAAAGAAACCTTCATGCCATCAATGGCAACTTGAGATCTAAAGTGAGAAATCCAATTCCAAAGTGAACCCACCTCCTATTTCTTCACCCTCTACCTCTTGCCAAGTTGTTTTGGGTGTTTTCTTCACAAGTTTCCTAACTTGGTGAAGTCGGAGCTTGAACTTGTGATGCCTCGACGTAGATCGTCTTTGACACGAAGCCGACGACCTATTCCGCTCGGTTCTCCGATGAAGCCGTCGCGAGAGTCCAAGATTCAAGATGGACAGCGAGAGGACGCCCATGTGGAGCTAAGGAAGTGGATATCCGGATCTACAAAGGTTGTAGCATCTTAACTTTAGTTAAATTGTTAACTAGATTTATTTTTCGCCTAGAATTCTAGTCGAAGATCTGTGTTAGGGTTTCTCGGCACCATAATTTTTGTAAAATGGCATGGTTGATGCCTTGTGAGACCTCTATAGGGTGCCTAGGAACCTTTCACTCGCAGCCTGGAACAACAGCAATGGCAAGTCTGGGTAAACAAGAACCTCCCTGTCACCATCCTTGAGGCTACCGGAGTACCCCTCGGGTGCCTGAGGTTACCCACCGTATCTGCGGAGTGGCCAATAGAATGTCAAGCCAGATTGAATCTTTAGGTTCCTATCAAACTTTCAGTAATCGTTTGTGTTAGTGTTTATGCCCTAGAAGGCCATTACTGTATCATACTAGTTTGTATATTACTTAATAGAAGCTTGGGATTTTCACAGTTATATAACAGTCTTGCTAAACATGGTAGTATGCTACTTGGTTTTATCTATCTTAATATGTGAGTATACGTATTGATAGACTACTTAGGATCTTTCTTGACTACCAGCGTTGTGATGGTAGTCACACTAGTGGGGGCTGGGTAGTCTACAAGAACATCCTTATTCAAGTCCCTAGTCGTAGGATTATCGAGACAGGGCATCGATACTCCGGAATAGACTAGTGTGTACGCTTCTCATCCCAGTTGGGGAGATGGTCTGTCCCACAGCCTTCAGTACGTCGTACTGGAGATAATATACAGGTGCTCGTCAGGTTACGGGTACACCGGACATGACTCACGGGGAACTGTTGGTTGGGATTATACCCGTCGTCAGTTAACAGTTCCCAGGTGACATGAGTACAGTATAGTCCGCAGACTTGACACTACTACTTCGCCTCGAGTGTGTCCCACTGTTCTTAGATTGCAACCCTACCACGGTTCAATGGAGTCGTGCAAACAGGTAGCAGTTGGGTGCAGTCCCGAGCACTTAGAGGCAGTAGCGGTTAGACAGGATTCGTCTCTCCCGGTATTGGGAGTTGATATCGCGCTGTGTTAGAGAGCCATTACGCAAAGTCCCTGGCTAGGTCAAGCGAGATTTACTGGTAGGTTTTCCTGTAGTTTCTCAAGGTGTAATGGGCTACGCTCCGACACGACTTATACCGCTTTTAGGGGAGTGACGCTTGCCGCCCCTAGGCCCGATATGCGATAGTCTTAGACGAACAGACCGGACTGTACGGAGATTGTCAGAGCAGACTCAGTAGGAGTTCGGATGGGTTTACACATCGACCTTCTTATCGACATCTACCTGGGGACCGTTACGTACAGATTGTGCCGCTTGCAGTCTGTGGTTAAACGCACTGCCAGCGCAGTGTCGAGTCTTTAGAGTCCCACACAGAGAGTTTATCTGCTTCGGGTGAAACGATATAGAGGTCGTATGGTTTTACGACAGGGTTCGGACGCATACGTGTTTTTACTTACGTACAATGTTTGGGCAGTTTTTACTAGTCGGCTTTGGTTTAAGCCAGATTCTAGTATCAGATTATTAGATTTATACAGTCTAAAGTTTTTCCGTGTTTTTACGGATAGGAGGGGCATTCCCGTAATTTGTCGGGAAGCTTCTTGAAGCATGGTGACTTGGGAGTTAAGGTGGCATTTTCATTAATTGGATAAGTGAGTCATGGTGTGATTCATACATGGAGTTAATGAATCAATTATGATTTATATGACTCATGTGATGAATCACTTAGTGAATTAATGAAACATGATGATATATCATTATTTGTTATTCATTTAAAATATAAGTTATGTTTTATATACACACACATGATCTATTCATCCAAAAGGATTCTCACTCTCACCTTCTCTCTCCTCAAGCTCTCCATCTTCAAACCCTAACCCTAACCTTTATGTGTTGAGATCAAGGGTTAGCTAGACTAATACTTCCATAATCTTACTCTATATCACCAAGGTTGCTTAGATTAGCACTTTGAGTAACCTAGTTACCTTAAGTTGGAGGTTAAGCTTGGAGTAGGAGCTCTCGGGTGGATCGTCTTTGACTCGAGGAGGCCGTTGAGGTGCCGACGTTCCAAAGAGCCTACATGGCATGGAGGACAGTGATGAAGACCGGAAAGACAAGAAACATGAGGTATAAGTTCGAATCAGAGTAGTTAAACCTTTCGTAGTTTGCTAGTAACGGTTTAGATACGATTCATGCGCTCAAGTCCGTGTTACGAACCTTTGATGACCGTTTTTCATATATTCCGCCTCCCGCAAGCAAGTGGGGTGCGTGACATGGACTTACAATGGTATTAAAGCCAACTAAACCATTACTAGCTTGTTAGCAACTAAGTAGAACTTCGATCGACGGAAAACACGAAAACAACACCCCGTAACCCTATCAGTTTCTGTTGATTTTAAAAGTGTCAGAATTTTTTTTTTATAGGCCTTAAAATTCACAGCATGGTATTATAAGAGTTCTGGGAAAATACGAGGTCACAACTCGGCATGACGGCCGTGGAATTGCGGCCAAATGGTGCTTTTGGCAGCGGATCCGCCGCCGAGTCAACGCCGAGTTGACTCGGAGTTTCACAGTAATTCCTATTTTCTGGTGTTTTGTTTTCCTGTATGTTCTGTTTCTACCCAGGTTACTTCAGTGCAGGTTTGCAATTGGGGTAGACACGGAAAAAGGTTATCGATCGATATTCTAAGTTATTTGCTAATCGGGTTTTTATCTGTAATGATTAATGTGTTCGTAAATCTCTCCTAACTGCTATTATGTCGTTTGGCAGGAGGTTGCACATTTCTGTAATGTTTACTGTTTGTGTATATGAACTTGATTGGATCGTTGTGATGATTAGCCGGGGTTTGAGATGGGTTTTATATTCATTCATTCGATGTAAATTGTAATATGATGTAATATTCTTTTGCGGGGCACATCCAGGTTGCGGTTGTAGCCACCGTTGTATTATTTCATTTACTGTTTTTGCTCCTAGGATAGACCCAAGGTGGGGTACACAAACTACCGGGTACGTCGAAGTGTTTAGTGGCCTACTCACATTGTTGTGGGAGACCGCTTCACTTCGGGTACTTGGAGGGTAGTTTGCCGTACCCGTAGGGGTCTAGGGTGGGGTAAAGGCTATTCATCACAACTGTGTAATCCGTATTTTGTTGCAGGCTCAAAGCAAACGCTGATTGCTTGTATATCCAATAATGTTCATCTGAGATCTGGAATGCCTATTATTGCGTCTGACGAATGTACAATATCTATATATGATAGCTATTTAGACGTCACTTATGTTTTACACCCGCGCTAGCCCAGCCCCCGCTCTGTCGTTAGTTAAGTAACCTAACGGGTGATGACGGGACCCAGTGGAGAATGCGGATGGCATAAGAGGACGTTGTATTTTCATTGTTCTCTGCAATGATAGGTTAAATGATGGGACACATTATTTTAATGCAAAGAAAATAAACCAAAGTTGAATCGTTGGAACAAATTGAAAAGAAACCACTCGGTTATTTTAAAAGAGCAGATTTTTAATTGCGGAGCTTTAACCACTCCTTTTAAAAAGCTATCAGGTTCCTTCGGTTATATCAAGTTCACTACGTTCACGGTTTCGCCAAAACCAGTCGTAGCCCTCCGTCATTTCTTATGGATGATCAGTAGAATTCAAGCTATGTTTGTTTGCTTTCGTCAAGGCATAGTGTTTGGTAACTGCTGGGGTATTCATTTGTTGCATAGATAGATGAGTTGGTTTGGGACAGTCGTATTACCTTGTTGGCTTTCGTCAAGGGTGTATACGGGTGGGTTCGAATTAATAAGATAATGATGGGCAGAACTTGACATGTGTTTTATGATTTGTTGGCTTTCGTCAAGGTCATAAGAACATGGGGCAAAAATCTACATCGGGAGTTTCTAAACAAACTGAGACTTGCTAGTGTTGCATAACATTTGGAGTTTGATGAATGTTGGTAGAATTCCTTCAACATTATCATACGATGATATTTGGATCCCGATCCTACTGTGAGTATATGCTACTTATCAGGAGATTCGTCACTTAACGATCAATGCTATAAACCAAGTAGGTGTCGAGAAAGGTGTCAGCGGGGCTACGCCCCCAGAGAAAAGAGGTTATTTAATTAAGGAACTTCGCGAAAGCGTTGGAAAACCTCCCTCGAAGTACCGACACTAGCCTGGCTGAACGGTTAAGAAAGAATAGTACAGTGAGAATAATCCTGGCTAATTCTTCTTTTATGGTTTGAGTAAGGATTCGAGAAACAGTGGGAGCCTTCCAGTTTACATAAATTAAAAACCAATCTAAACTTGCAAGAGCATCATGCTAAAGTGTTTTCTTCTCTCTCTCTCTCTCATTGCAGCGACCTTGTGACCATGACTAGGTTACATCTAGATAACAAGTTGAATGAATCTAACTTATATGACTGGCAAAGGTCTGTCCAGATGTCCATTGCCTATGACAAGCTGGACCACCCTATTACTACTCAAAATCCCGCCGTCCCAGGTCCAGTTTCCACCGTCGCGGATATGAATATCCGTCAGACAAGGGAAAAGGATAAAGCGAAAGCTGAGTGCCTCGTGTTGGCTTCAGTTGATGGTGTATACCAGAAGCAACACGAGAAGACGGACTTATTTTCCATCTTTCTCCATAACAAATATTTATATGGAGTGAAAACTCATATCGCAAGATATGAGACCTCGAACGATTTAATTCAAGCGAGGTTGGCTGTTGGGTCATCTGTAGGGAACAACGTCCTTACAATGACTAGCTCTGTTGATGAGCTCAAGAACCTGGAGACCACGTTGGGAAACAGGTCATACGCTGACTTATTTCCACAGTCCCTACCCTCTACTTCCACCCTGAAAGAAACCAGGAAGATACAAGCTCTGCTTAATGGGGGACCTTCTTCTTCTACATCCAGGGCGAAAGCAAAGGGTGAACAGAAGAAGACCTCTATGAAGCCGATATACGGTGTCAATAAAGTAGGAGGAAAATGAAGAGTAAAAGTTTCGGGACTTGGTATAGCTAAGTAGGGATGTTCCTATTGTTATGGGAACGGGCATTGGCAGAAGGATTGCAGGGCTTTGGAATCCAGTAGCCAGGATACGAAGCATGTTGTGGCTTCAACTTCAAGTGTGTTTGTAATTGAGAACTGTTTGTCAATTAACTCTACTTCCTGGGTACTAGATACCAGAGCAGGATCTCATATCTGTAATTCATTACATGCTTTGAGAAACCGTAGAGATATAAGGATAGGTGATTTGTCTCTCAGAGTTGCAAATGGAATGAGCATGGATGCTGAATCCGTGGGAGAATATCGTCTAGGTTTGACAAGTGGGCAGATATTGATTCTACGTAACTGTCTGTATGTACCAAGTTTGACTTGTAATATCAGTGTCCTCACTTTCGAGAGAGAGATATGACTTTACATTCGTAAGCGATGTAGTTCACATCCACTTAAATCAAGTTCTGATTGGGTCCGGTACATTAGATGACGGTATCTACGTATTGAGTCAAGCTCAGGTTTTCAATGTCCATAACACACTTAAAAGAAAGTCTCCAGAAATGAATCAGGCTTTCTTATGGCATTGTAGGCTAGGTCACATCAATGAAACACGATTAACGAAGTTACATAGAGAAGGATATTTGAATCCGTTCGAATATCAATCTTATGCCACTTGTTAATCTTGTCTCATGGGAAAGATGACAAAGACTCCGTTTACTGGACACGGAGTAAGAGCGAGCGAGCTCTTAGGACTCGTACACAGTAACGTGTGCGGTCCAATGTCTACACATGCGCGAGGTGGTTATTCCTACTTCATTACTTTTTCGGATGATTTCTCTAGGTATGGACATATCTTCTTGATGAAGCATAAATCCGAGGCCTTTGAGAAATTCCAGGAATACAAGAATGAAGTGGAAAACCAAACAGGCAAAAGTATTAAGACACTGAGATCTGATCGAGGTGGTGAATACTTAAGTGCCGAATTCCTGGGTTACTTAAAAGAGAATGGAATTCTCTCTCAGCTTACTCCTCCATACACACCACAACACAACGGTGTATCGGAAAGGAGGAATCGAACCCTATTGGATATGGTTCGTTCCATGATGAGTAAGGCTGAGTTACCGCGATCATTCTGGGGTTATGCGCTAGAATCAACGACATATCTTTTGAACAAGGTTCCAACTAAAACTGTGCCTACCACACCATATCAGATGTTGAGTGGGAAGAAACCCTACCTTCAGTACCTGAAGACATGGGGGTGTCCAGCTTTTGTAAAAAAGCAGCATCCGGACAAGCTCGAAGCACGCTTAGTAGAGTGTAAGTTTGTGGGATATCCAAAGAACTCCATGGGATATTGCTTCTATTACGCAGAGAAACAAAAGGTTTTTGTTTCTCGTCATGCCCGCTTCTTAGAAACTGAATTTTTAGAAAATCAGAAGAGTGGGAGCGCAGTAGAACTGGAAGAAATTCCAGAACCACAAGCTGTTACTGAAAGTTTGGTAGAACAAGAAGTTTCAGAAGAAAGGGACCTACCAGTGCCTATCCGCAGAAGTAGTAGGCAGTCTCATCCTCCCGAGAGATACTACGGTTTTCTCATAGATAGGGATCGAGAAGATTGCGTCATTGATAATGACGACCCTACTAGCTTCCAGCAAGCCATTCAGCGCGGCGACTCGGTAAAATGGCTAGATGCAATGCGGACCGAAATGGAGTCCATGTACACTAAGAAAGTGTCACGACCCGAAAGAGCACGTGACTGGCACTTGAACCATATGAAGCCTATAGGACTCCATCTGATCCAAGTAAGCCAAAAGCCCAGAAATCTAAAACCATTTTGAAGAATAAATAAAGAAAACTGGTTTAAAGAAGTGAAGAAATACAGGTTTGAAATCAAGGTTTTTAAATAACTAAGCCGAAGGTACGTTTTGAAAACAATAAGTCTTTTCTAAAAATTTCGGCAGAGTTTCCTTTGTAAAACTGGCCCCGAATGGGGTACAACATGAATAACAATATATAAAATGATAAAGGCATCCCCAAGCGGGAGCTAGCTCTTCGTCAATCGACGGTCACATCCACACAATGAGATAATAATATACAACGCCAAGTGGCGAGGATCAAAACCAAAGAAAGCTCAAAAGCAACAAGAAAACCGCAATACTACTAAGCGCGACTCTAGGTCGAATAATACAACACTGTCTCTGAGTCTGAAAGAATATACAAGTTTTGGTTGATGGACAATTTCTAGATACAATGAAATAAATAAATACAAAGGTGATTCCTGATACGAAAGAATCCACCTACCAAGGCAAATCACCCGCAAGAAGGTAGTGTGCCAGAAATGCCGCAATAGGACCTGTACGGCAAAACCTGCAAGAACTGTGGCACAACGGGGGTGAGTTGCCAGCTCTTGAATAGAAACATCTACAAGCAGAAACCGAATGCAAGACATAAACCTAAGTCAACGATCAGTAATATAATCCACAAGAGTACATCTGAGTGTAACAAGGTGGCAAGGTAACATCTAATCACGTATGTAGTGCCAAGTACTCAGGTAATAACATGTCATCAGTATAAGGTATGTCTGCATAAGGTAGATATGATGAAATATCAAAGATATCGATACACGTATATTAGCGTCCCATACCACTAATATTGGTGTAAGATAAGTGTAAATTCAGTCTGTATATGATCCATATCTGTATATCTGTGGAACCCGTCCACCTGTCACCCGCTGACAGCAAGCATCATGTATGCAATGTGAGGATATAACCAAAATCATGGAAAACTCATCATGAAACCCGTGCCAAGCATCGACACGTAAATCCTCATCCATATGGGGCTCCGTCTGCGGTATCGGCCCTCGGCCCCCGGCAGTACGAGTCAACCCATGTCCATCTTTGGGCTCCGTCTGCGGAATCGGCCCGTCGGCCCCCGGCAGTACGCCCATCTCTCAGCTCCAGGCGGTATCCCCCGGATATCCGCCGAGCTCAAATACAATCACCGGTAGGTACTCGCCCGCCTCCAGGCTCAATCGGCATAACCCATCGATCATCTCGCCGAGGGGAACCATACCGGGCCCACCACGAACCCGCAAACGGTACATCACCTCCTCGAATCGGGTTTCAAGCACACGTCTCAGCACCGAGAAAACGCGTGGTGGACGCACCGAAATATCATATCACGAGGTACCGGGTTTTCATAAAAGTGCCTCTTTTATTAAATAATCCCACGGTCCTCAAAACCAGAAATCACAAGAAAATCCACGTCGAGAAGTAAATCCAATGCAACGTGCTATATAATCAATCCATGATGTATGAGACAAGTAAAAAGAGGTAATCATATCGGAAATCATGTAACATGGAATATCTTGCAGTCCTCAATCTCAATCAAGTATGAATCATCTATGTTTGTGTACAGGTACATGTGTACAATATGCCAAGCAGTAATCATATCATGAATGCAACAGTACTACAGTGCAGTGGCATGGCAATTATCGATGATGAAGTGTGTGAGCCGGCAAATAGTGTACGTGAAACATACGCATCATCGATAATGGTGCCGGTGTCCTAACAGCATGATAATAGCATAATAATGAACATATGCAAGCAATGCGAATAGTAGGAAAATGCAGATATCTAGTAGTCAACACCACAGTGAAGTATCTACTATGCAAACTACATCTAAGTATCCAGTCAATCAGGAGGGGTAGGTGTAGAAACCACCTAAATCTGAGTCAATGTATATATATATATATAGATATGTAGTCGGTGATCCCGCCTCAATGTCATATCGTAAGATATCCTCGAGTTATGAGTGCGGATCTATCATCAATATCGGCTCGTACGGTAAATCATCGTACGGCATCCCCATAGCTGGGTAGGGGTCAACAACTCACTATCTCGTCACATAACAGGTATCAGTATCATCAGATCGTATAGTCTGGAGTACTACTCTATGTCTAGTACAAAATGGTAACATCAGTAATTATGCATGCGGGGGTAAACACATATCCCAAGCCCGCAAGAAGCACAAGTCATCTCCCACATATGAATCGTATCAAATCACCGATTCCAGGGCACCAAGCCCACATCATCGACTCATCTCCAAAGTCATCAATCACAGTGCAAGTACAAGTGATAAGCAAGGGTGTGTGTGTAGGTGTAATTCTATCCTAGGGTTCGCGACTATGAACTACACTAGTCACTTCTAACCCTACATTATCCACAATACACCTATATCACAATAAACTACATAGTAATCTATCTACGGACTGCGGGGGTGCTATACGCCATCCACCCGACTTCCCCCTGTAGATATAATCTACTCACCTTGCCTCACCAATTGCGGACGTCACCACGTATGCTTGTCGTCCCGAAGTCTTCATGGGTACCGACACATCAAAATATCGTATATGCGCATTAAAACCAAATCCAATCTAAAACGGCGCATAAAATCCAAAACGATACGATAAGGGGCCTATAGGTGAAAACCTATGGCACGCCTTCAAAACCACCAGCAACTCCTCTATATCGTCGTATAAACGACAAATAGTCGAGGCAAAACACGTTCCACCATTTCAGAATCAAAAATACGGAATACGGAAACACGAATCCAAAATAGCAACTTAGGATATATGTCCCAGATTTCACCCTAGAAAGAATCTGTCAAAACTAGAAGTACCCAGGGCCAAGAATTGATGAAATGGGGCCAGGCACGCAAAACGAGGAATTTCCTCACTGGTCTGGCCGCAAATTGCGGCCAGAATGGAGGTTTTGGCGGCCAGAAGGTGGAGTGGGGAGCTAGGGTTTTGGGTGTTGCCTCTATGTTGCCTGCACATCTCATTTCCCACTCAAAATTATTTTAGGGTTCTCGGGGTGTTAGCAGATTCCAAATAACAGTGACAGATTACACAATTTCCCCGATATCGGTTTCTAAAATCCGTATTATGGGTTTAAACTTCATGTTAGGGTCTCAATTCATACACTAGGGTGTTGGTGTATCCTCAATTGAACTCAATTTCACAATACAACCCAAGTTCCTCTCAAACCCTAACTAGGTTTTCATCGAATCCATAATATCACACAATATCGATTAATCTTAACATGGGGTTCTAGGAAAAGCTATAATTAAGCTAATGGTTCAGAAATTACCTTTATTAGCAACTCAAGAAAATTCTTGAGTTGCCCTCTAGTGGCCAAATCCATGCTTCTTTAGCTCCATGTGTAGATCTAGGGATTTTGCACATTTTTAATGAAGTGAGTGTGAGGTTTTGGGGTGTTTTTAGAGATGATATGAGGAGTTGAAGAGGGGGAGAAAGGGGCTAGGCGGCAGCAGCAGCAACTATGGGAGAGAGGGGAAGAAATGAGAGTGAAGGAATGATGGAAGCATGGTGCAAAAAGGTAGGGTTGACCTTGTCCCTCTCTCTCTCATCATTACCTACTCTTTCCTTTTCTTTTTTTCCCTTTTCTCTTAATCCCTAAACCTTCTCACAAGAATAGTGATCCCAAATGAAAAACCATGGCAAGAAAAGTGTACAAGTGTAGAAAATGTGATATGTGCAAGTTTTGCACAAAATTACCAAAAAACCCGATTAGCGATTTTAATCGCGATTAGCACTAAATTAGTGTCAAAATGATCACAACAACTTAAAAATGTCATAATTTCAATAATTAACCCATTTTAGAATTTTCCATAATTTTTCTAACATTTTTTTCCTATTTATTTGTATTAAATATTAAAATAATCAATAAAATAATATTAAATTATAAAAATTCCCAAAATTAATATTTTATATTTTTGAAGATGTTACAGAAAGTATGGACTTTAGACACTGCTCCAGATGGGGTAAAACCCGTAGGATGCAAGTGGATCTTCAGAAAGAAGATTGGTGTAGATGGACAGGTTGAAACCTATAAGGCTAGACTTGTTGCAAAGGGTTTCCTTCAAAGACCTGGTTTGGACTATGACGAAACCTTTTCTCCAGTGGCTATGCTCAAATCCATTCGGGTCCTTCTTGCTATTGCTGCCTTCCACGATTATGAGATCTGGCAGATGGACGTAAAGACGGCCTTTCTAAATGGTAATTTGGAAGAGAGCGTCTATATGGATCAGCCAGAGAGATTCATTCAGAGTGGGAGCAGCAGTAAAGTATGCAAGCTGCTTAAATCCATTTATGGACTAAAGCAGGCATCGCGGAGTTGGAACATCTGTTTTGATGATACTGTCAAAGAATTCGACTTTATCAAAAATCCAGATGAACCATGCATATACAGTAAGATTGTAGGGAGAGTTGTTGTATTCCTCGTCTTGTACGTGGATGACATTCTCCTAATAGGAAATGATATTCCTATGCTACAGTCAGTCAAAAGATTCCTGTCACAGAAATTCTCCATGAAAGACCTGGGTGATGCCACCTACATTCTGGGGATCCAGATCTATCGTGATAGATCAAAGAGGATGTTGGGACTTTCGCAGTCCAGGAACAAAGACACCATATTGAAAAGATTCAGTATGGATGATTCTAAGCGCGGTAACCTACCGGCTTGTCACGGAATCACCCTCTCCAAAGAGATGTCTCCCAAGACTGATTTAGAAAGGGATCGCATGTCGATTATACCCTACGCTTCTGCGGTAGGCTCTATAATGTATGCGATGTTATGTACCAGACCAGATGTAGCATACGCATTGAGCGTTGTAAGCCGGTATCAGGCAAACCCAGGGGAGAAGCACTGGATAGCAGTAAAGAACATTCTCAAGTACCTGAGAAGGACTAAGGAGATGTTCTTGGTGTATAGCGGAAAAGACCTCCAGATCGAGGCCTTTGCTGACTCCAGATTCCAGAGTGACAAGGATGACTCCAAGCCCATGTCGGGTTATGTCTTTACCCTCAATGGAGGGGCGGTCTGTTGGAAGAGTTCCAAGCAGGACACCGTTGCTGACTCAACGATGGAAGCGGAGTACATAGCTGCTTGCGATGCCGCAAAAGAAGCTATCTTGATGAAGAAGTTCCTCACAGAACTTCAGGTGGTTCCTACCAGTGTTGGTCCAATACCTCTGTATTGCGACAACAACGGCGCTATAGGTTTATCGATGGAACCCAGGTCCCATCAGAAGTCCAGACACATCTTAAGGCGGTATCACCTGATCAGGGAGATCGTCGATCGCCGGGAGATCGAGGTAAAGAGAGTAGATACAGAGAAGAACACTGCTGATTCATTCACAAAGGACATTCCTCAGATGCAGTTCGAGAGGCTATTCGAGATGATAGGTCTGCGATACGCCAGTACATGGACTTAGTGCAAGTGGGAGATTGTTAGTGTTTACGCCCTAGAAGGCCATTACTGTATCATACTAGTTTGTATATTACTTAATGGAAGCTTGGGATTTTCAGAGTTATATAACAGTCTTGTTAAACATGGTAGTATGCTACTTGGTTTTATCTATCTTAATATGTGAGTATACGTATTGATAGAGCTCTTAGGATATTGCTTGACTACCAGCGCTGTGATGGCAGTCACACTAGTGGGGGCTGGGTGGTCTACAAGCACATCCTTTTTCTGGTCCCTAGTCTTTGGATTATCGAGACAGGGCATCGATACTCCGGAGTAGACTAATGTGTATGCTTCTCATCCCAGTTGGGGAGATGGTCTGTCCCACAGCCATCAGTACGTCGTACTGGAGATAGTATACAGGTGCTCGTTACGTTACGGGTACACCGGAAAGGACTCACGGGGAACTGTTGGTTGGGATTATACCCGTCGTCAGTTAACAGTTCCCAGGTGACATAAGTACAGCATAGTACGCAGACTTGACACTGCTACTTCGCCTCGAGCGTGTCCCACTGTTCTTAGATTGCTACCCTACCACGGCTCAAAAGGAGTCATGCAAACAGGTAGCAGTTGGGTGCAGTTCCGAGCACTTGGAGGCAGTAGCAGTTAGATAGGATTCGTCTCTCCCGGTATTGGGAGTTGATATCGCGCTGTGTCAGAGAGCCATTACGCAAAGTCCCGGGCCAGGGCAAGCGAGATTTACTGGTAGGTTTTCCAGTAGTTTCTCAAGGTGTAATGGGCTACGCGCCGACACGACTTATACCGCTTTGAGGGGACTGACGCTTGCCGCCCCCTAGGCCCGATATGCGATAGTCTTAGACGAACATACAGGACTGTACGGAGATTGTCACAGCAGGCTCAGTAGGAGTTCGGATGGGTTTACTCATCGACCTTCTTATCGACATCTACCTGGGGACCGTTACGTATAGCTAGTGCCGCTTGCGGTCTGTGGTTAAACCCACTGCCAGCGTAGTGTCGAGTCTTTAGAGTCCCACACAGAGAGTTTCTCTGCTTCGGGCGAAACGATATAGAGGTCGTATGGTTTTACGACAGGGTTCAGACGCATACGTATTTTTATGCATGTACGATGTTCGGACAGTTTTTACTAGTCGGCTTTGGTTTAAGCCAGATTCTAGTATCGGATTATTGGATTTATATAGTCTAAAGTTTTTCCGTGTTTTTACGAATAGGAGGGGCGTTCCCGTAATTTGTCGGGAAGCTTCTTGAAGCATGGTGACTTGGGGGTTAAGGTGGCATTTGCATTAATTGGATAAGTGAGTCATGGTGTGATTCGTACATGGAGTTAATGAATCAATTATGATTTATATGACTCATGTGATGAATCACTTAGTGAATTAATGAAACATGATGATATATCATTATTTGTTATTCATTTAAAATATATGTTATGTTTCATATATACACACATGATCTATTCATCCAAAAGGATTCTCACTCTCACCTTCTCTCTCCTCAAGCTCTCCATCTTCAAACCCTAACCCTAACCTCTCATGTGTTGAGATCAAGGGTTAGCTAGACTAATACTTCCATAATCCAACTCTATATCACCTAGGTTGCTTAGATTAACACTTTGAGTAACCTAGTTACCTCAAGTTAGAGGTTAAGCTGGGAGTAGGAGCTCTCGGGTGGATCGTCTTTGACTCGAGGAGGCCGTTGAGGTGCCGACGTTCCAAAGATCCTACATGGAGTGGAGGACAGTGATGAAGACCCGAAGGACAAGAAACGTGAGGTATAACTTCGAATCAGAGTAGTTAAACCTTTCGTAGTTTGCTAGTAACGGTTTAGATACGATTCATGCGCTCAAGTCCTTGTTACGAACCTTTGATGATCGTTTTTCATATATTCCGCCTCCCCGCAAGCAAGTGGGGTGCCTGACATGGACTTACAGTTTGCGGTTCTGGAATCACTTCCAGTTCTACCATACTCCCACTACTGTTTTCTGAAAAAATCCATTTTTATTAAAACCGTGGTGAGTCTAGAACAATGTCACTATTGATTTTCCAGATGGTAGAAAATCAACCCTCGTCATAGCCTGGGCCAACCCACAAACAGCCATTACAGAAACGCGCCTTGAGTTATCCAGAGTCTGGTTTTAAGCATAAGCCGGACAACTCCCCGTACCTTAACATCATTAAGATATGAACTGTTCTATATCCAATACAGAAACAGAGGCACTGATTTAATTAAACCAGATTCAAATCATGCAGCTGTCTCCAGTGCATGTCAACTAAATGGAGAGAGGTCGATCAGCATTACTCAACTTAGGAGTGCTTCCAATTATGAGTAATCTGAAAGAGAAGCAAGTTCTTTAATCATTACTATCAACTGAATACCCTACACAAGTGTCTACATCTTCGATCACCTTGAAGAATTCCGATACTTGCAACACCCGGTTCTCTAATTTATCCATATACCTATAACTTCTCAAAACTCAGACCTTGTGTTTCTACGAAACACTTGTCTAAGAACTAGAGAAGTCATAAGTAAACCGAATATAGTACGAGGACCAACCCCTCTGTCCTAATGGACACTGGACAACATACAATACTCTGTATAAGTCCTTTGAGTCTAATAACTCAAACCCTGTGTGTCGTAGGTTGAAAACTCTACTTATGGTTAAGAAGAATTACACCGTTGTTTAATGCTCCTTACCTAACCATCCACTGATATAGGTAAATGTCATCGACATAATTTCAAAAAGGTATATCTCACTCTATAAAAATAGACGTACAGATATATTAATTTGAAATTGGTGCATGACAGCAGATATTCAAAACCAAATATTTGCCGTTCGGCAAACAACCCAGATGACTTCCTCAAATATCACCGATTACAACGAATCCCGATATAATGAGGATGATCACCTAATTCCCAATAACTTACTCCCACTCATCATCTGTAAAACCATACAGATGTGAGAATCATACCTGGTAAATACATACCCTGGAGAAAGATCTGATTGGGAAATCAGTTTTCTTTTAACAGTACACAGCGAAACTGAAACATTGAAATGTTTCGATGGGGTATCCCGGTATTCCTAGTAATGCCTCTTCTATTATCCAGATTCACAACTGTAACCGTGTAATTCTTTCCCATCTTTCCAAATCCCTTTATATGTCTTTATTCATTACCTTTTGCACACCCTCTTAGGCTAAATGGTTTTCTTCCTTCCCTACCGTTCGGCACCAGCCTATGGTTTGGAAGAAGACTATCCAATAAGCATAATGGGTGTACTGTCCTAATCCTAGGAGCACTCGCAATGCGAGAGAAGGTGAAGATAAAAGACAACCGAATAAACCTTATTCCTATTTCTCCTGAACCAGAATCCATCCCCGAACTGGAACAAGTTCCTTTCGAGTTCGTATATAACTATATGATGGAGTATCCAATAAACTGTGGATCTTCGTAGTGATACGGAGTGTCCTGGAGAAATACAAAGGTGAAATGGGAGTGGTAATGAAATACTTGGTTTGGTTGTGAATAGCAGTCGCAATTTACTTTGCCCTCTTACTAATCCTTTGATATGTCTTTACTTAATACCTTCTGTACACCATCGTTATGCTAATTGGTTTTCTTCATTCCCCACCGTTTGGCACCAGCCTAAGGTTTGGAATAAGACTATCCAATTTGCGTAATAGGTGTACTATCTCCTAAACCAAGGAGTACTCACAACCTGAGAGAAGGTAAAAGGAAAAGACAACTGAATAGACCTATTCGTTTTTTCCAGAACCGGAAACCATCCTCGAATAAATTCCTTCGAGTTCGTATATAACCATACGATGGTTTTATCCAATGGAAGTGGACGTTCGTAGTAATACGGGGTGTGTAGGGTTCTTAGGCACACTCAAGAGGTTCCACAAGGCATCAACCATGCCAAATTAAAATTTTCCGACGCCGAGAAACCCTAATGAAGATCGTTAACTAGAAGTTAAGGCAAAAAGCAAGCAAGTAAACAACTTTATTGCTAAGTGAAAGGGATTACAACCTTTGTAGATCCGCTCCACCATTTCTTTAGCTCCGAGATGACGTCCCTCCGCTGCGATCATCGGGTCCTGGACTCTTGCGATGGTTTCGTCGGAGAAATGATCGGGCTAGGTCATTGACTTCGAGGCCGAAGATGATCTACGTCGGGGAGACTCAAACTCAAGTTATTCCTTCACTTGGTCAAAAACTATATGAAGAGGACACCCTATACTACATGGAAAGTAGTAGAGGATGAAGAAATAGGAAGTAGGTTCAATTTAGAATTGGATTTCTCACTCTTTTTCTCATGATGCCATTGGAGCTAGCAAGCTTTTTCAAGCTTGATGAAGATGAAGAAGAAGAAAGAATAATATGAATAATTTCCAAAATGAAACTTATCCAATATATGATGGCACCATGGTTGAGTTAAGCCCTCATGCTTAACTCATGTAGAGATTTAACCAAACCATTAGGTTAAGGGTTGGGTTAACTAATATCCTACATAAATGACAAAAGGGTTGACTTTGTCAATGCTTATCAAGCTTCATGAAGCTTGATAACTTTGGCCAAAGTCTCAATTCTTTTGTTATTTGCTAGGAAAATAGTAAACCCTAATTTAACCTTGAGTTGGTTCAAGTCTCATACACACAACTTGTTTGTATCATCAAGCATGATACAAACATGTACACTTGCATATATCACATATAAACAATGTGCACATTCAAGTGAGAAAACAAATCTTAAGTGAACCAATACTAGTTAATGTAAATTAATATATCAAATATATAATTATACATTAAATCATTAAATCAACGCTTGATTTAACGATCCGGTCATATCGCATATAACCGACTAATATCAATAGTAACAACTTATCGAATCAACACTTGATCCGATAACCCGGCTATATCGTATATAACCGATCAATGTCACAAATCGCGAGAATAGAATACAGTATCACATACTGGTATTATTCTCTGTCCCGCACATATCTCATATGCGCTCCTATTTCGTTTCGCTTGAGCCGGGAAACCCCTGTGTAGGACTCTAAAGACTCGTCAATACGCCGGCAGCAGGTGATGATCATATCAAACACCCACAAGCCGCAAGCGGTCTGCTAAACGTAATGGCCACCCGGGTATTGAGAGATCAGAAGATCAACGAGAAAGCCCGCTCACACTCCAGTGAATCCAACGAGTAACACTACCGTACAGTCCGATCTGTTCGTCTGATATGTCGCATATCTCGTCTAGGGGTGGTAAACGTCAGACCCCAATAACTCGATAAGTCGTGTCGATATTGAAAGGTTCCTAGGCACCCTAAGGAGGTCTCACAAGGCATCGAACATGCCAATATAAAATTTTACGGGTGCCGAGAGACCCGACTACGGATCGTCGGCTAGATTTTAGGCGAAAAGATAACTAGTTAACAACTTAACCATAAAGATTACGGAAATACAACCTTTGTAGATCCGGTGCTCCACCTCCATAGCTCCGCAACGAAGTCCCCTCGCTGTCCATATGAGTTCCCGGGCTCTAGCGTCGGCTTCGTCGGAGAATGGGCAAGCTAGGCCGTCGATGTCCATACCGAAGATGATCTACGTCGAGGCATCGCTAAATCAAGCTCCGACATCACCAAGTCAAGAAACTTGTGAAGAAAACACACTCTACTACTTGGCTAGAGGTAGAGGATGAAGAAATAGGAAGTGGGTAGACTTTAGAATTGGATTTCTCACTTGTTTCCATCAATCACCATTGATGGAGCTTGCTTTCTTCACTTGAAGAATGGAAGAAGAAGAAGAATATTATGATAAGATTTATTAGAAAAGAAAAGAATAATCATTCTTATCATAAAGGTAACCATGGTAAAGTGTAGAGAGTGAACAAGGGTTAGTGGAGTGGTTAGGGTTAAGCATGAGACAAAAATGGTGACATAGTCAAAGTGTTCATGAAGCTTCATGAAAGATTAAAAGAATTCCACCATTTTTCTCACCCTTTTTCTTTTTCCAAATGAATAACTAAATAATAAATAAATAAAAAAGAAAACAAAACCCTAACCATTCACAACCATGGTTTAATCTTTACACTTAACCAATATAGCATGCATCATCAAACATGATTCAAACATGTGCACAAAATCATATCGCATATACAATGCGCACATCCGAGTGAGAAAATCCATTCAAAGTGAACCGATACTAGTTAATGCAAAGTAATATATCAAATATATAATTATACATTAAATCATTAAATCAACACTTGATTCAATGATCCGGTCATGTCGCACATAACCGACTGGTATCAATAGTAACAACTTATCGAATCAACACTTGATCCGATAACCCGGCTATATCGCATATTACCGATCAATGTCACATCGCGAGAATTGAATACAGTATCACATACTGGTATTATTCTCGGTCTCGCACATATCTCATATGCGCTCCTATTTCGTTTCGCTTGAGCCAGGAAACCTCTGTGTAGGACTCTAAAGACTCGTCAATACGCCGGCAGCAGATGATGATCATATCAAACATCCACAAGCCGCAAGCGGTCTGCTAAACGTAACGGCCACCCGGGTATTGAGCGATCAGAAGATCGACGAGCAAGCCCGCTCACACTCCTGTGAATCCAACCAGTAACACTACCGTACAGTCCGGTCTGATCGTCTGATATGTCGCATATCTTGCCTAGGGGTGGTAAACGTCAGACCCCAATAGCTCGATAAGTCGTGTCGATATGAGGTCTATAACAATTCGAGAAACTACTGGTAACACTTACCAGTAAATCTCAGCAACCCTGGCCAGGGATTTCCAGTTATAGCCAATCGAACACAGCGCAACATCAACCCCCTATACCGGGAGAGACGAATCCCCTCCTATCGCTCATTGCCTCCATGTGACTCGGGACTGTACCCAAAAACCACCGTTTTGCACGCCCTCTTGGACGTGGTAAGATGGAAATCAAAGCACAGTGGGAACCACACAAGACTCTATGACGATCTTGGGTCAACAGACTACTCTGTACCAGTGTCACCTGAGAACTGCCATCTGACGTGAGGTATAATACCATCTGGGAGTTCTCGGCGAGTCCGTCCAGTGTACCCAGTCTCTACTGAGCACCCATATATCATCTCTGATGTCAAACACCAATGGATATGGGATCATCCATCGCCCATCTGTATGGGTCGAGAAGGTACACGCTAGTCTACTCTGGTATATCGATGCCCCGTCTCGATATACCCACGACTAGGGACTTTGAAGGATGTACTTATGGACTACCATGTCCCCACTAGTATGATCCGCATCATAGTCCAGGTAGTCAAGCACACATCCTAAGGGCTTTACCAAAATGTAATAGAGAGACAGCCTGTGTACACGTTAAGGTAAAGGGTAACCAGATAGCATACTATCATGTCGAGCAAGAAAGTCCTCCCTATATATGTCCCAGCATCCACTACAATATACATCCTATGTACAGTAATGGCCTCTAGGGCATACATATAACTAACAATCTCCCACTTGCACTAGGGCCATCTGTAGCAGTGGTTGTAGTATCTCATACTCAAGCATCCCATAAAAGTCTCTCTCTGGGAATAGGCCTTCGTGAGTGGATCCGCCATGTTATCCTCTGAATCTGCTCTCCTTGCCTCGATCATGCTTGAGATCAACCATCTCCATGATCAGGTGATACTGCCTTACAATATGTCTGGATCACTGATGGGACCGGCGTTCCTTGGCATAAGCCACAACTCCATTGTCTCACAATGGTAGGAACGTAGTTCATCTCATGAACTAATATACACCCAAACATCCTCTTTAGTAGCATCATAAGTAGCGATGTATCCAGCCTTTATCGTTTAGTATGTCACGGTATCTAGCTTGGAACTCTTCCAACATACCATCCCTTTACTGAGGGTAAAGACAATGCCTGCGACTGACATTCAGTCGTCTTTATCACCCTGGAACACTTCCAGTGATTCTCCCCAGGATCGATTGATACCATCTCACTACAGCTAGTGAGAATCCTAACATCCAATTAAATCTATCTCATAGATCCAAAACTCAGGATTAAGGAGGTATCACTTTGATCCTATATGGAGAATTATTGTGATAAGCGGAGATTGATCGAGCGTAGCATAAGAAACTCCTTTCTTATCAAGAGTATGTCATCCACGTACTCTACGAGGATCACCACCATACTCCCTACTACCCTTTTGTTTATACAAGGTTCATCTACCATTTTGATGATGTCAAACTCTTTGACTACTACATCAAAACAGACGTTCCAACTCCGCGATGCCTTCTTTATCATATAAAACATCTTGCACACGTTTCCGCTGCTCCCACTATCTACGAGGATCTCTGGCTGTGTACTTATAGACGCACTCTTCTAAAACATCATTTAGAAAAGCAGTCATGGCACCCAATTGCCAGATATCGTAGTCATGGTATGTAGCCGTGGCAAGTAGGATCTGGATGGACTTAAGCATAGATCCTTAGAAAAGGTTTCAACATAATCCATACCTGGTCAATGATGCAAACCTTTAACAAGTCTAGCTATGAAAGTCTCAACTTTTCCATGTACACCAGGTAATCTTCTCAAGATATACTTGCTCCTGATGGGGATTTAACCCTTCAGATATAGCAACTAAAGTCCATACTTTGTTGGTGTATAAGGATTCCATCTCAGATCGATAAGCATCCAGCCATCCTAATAGAGTCCTACTTCTGATGGCCAGCTCGAAACTAGTTGGGTCATCATCTCATGATGCAATCCTCGCTCCCACTGTCATAGAGAAACCGAAGTATCTCTCAGGTGGGTGAGGAACCCTACTAGATCGGCGGAGAGGCTGAGGTTCGTTGGCATCTACTGAATTCTTTGGTTGTACCAAATCATCTGCTGTAATTTGTATGGCTGGAACATTTCCAGTTCTACATAACAGACCTTGCCTCGAGCTTGTCCGGATTTTGCTTTTAGACAAAGGCCGGACAACCCCAAATCTTAACTAGCTTAAGACATGGGCTCTTCCCTTTCCATATCACATATGAAGTGGTAGGCATCTGATTCGATTCGAACCCTATTCAATAGGTATTCAGCTTCTCAAGTGCATAACCCCCTAAAAGGAAATAGGTAACTCAGTATTACTCATCATAGAGCACACCTTATCATATAGGGTGTATCTGCTCCGTCCCGATATACCATCGTGCTATGGTGTATACAGAGGAGTAATGCTGAGAGAGAATCTCATTCTCCTTTAGAATAGTCCAGGATTTCCGTGCTCAAGTATTCTCCTCCTTGATCTCATCAAAGGACATAATACTTATACCCGTATTTTGGTTCTCTTGTTCTAACTTATATTCTGTGAATATCTTAAAAGGTTCGGACTTGTGTTTCAACAGGAACATAGGTCTGAATCTCGAAAGATTATCAGAGAATGTAATGAAGTAAAATGAACCGGTCTTGGTATGTGTAGGCAGGCGACCTAACATACATCAACATGTATCATCCCAAGAGTTCACTAACTCTTTCTCTGTTTCCTATAAACAGAGCTATGGTCATTTTATCTTTGTGACATGACTGGCGAGTTTCACAAGATGTAAATTCAAACTGATTTAAATATGCATCTAAATGTAACTCTAGCTAGTCGGGTCACATTGATCTGACCTAGTCTACAATACCTCAAGAAGAATTCGTTCATTTCTGAACTCTTCCTCTTGTGTGTGTTCTATATACTAAGAACTGTAGTTTGATTTAGAACATTAATGCTTTTAGATAACGTGCCTGAACCGAACAACTTTTGATATAGGAAATGTTCAAAACATTATCCAACAATACAAAATTTTTATCGTTTCTTTACTAATAAAGAGACAGATATGATTTTGTATATCAGGTTCGGTATCTAATAACATTCGTTCAGAATCAATGTATTACAATACAGGGTGACAGTGACCAACAGACTTGGATGCAACACTTACCCCGTTTTCTGCCTCATGAAACTTATCACCCGTTCTCAGTTTTTCTACCCTTTTGTAGCCCTATGTAACATCTTACATATCTGGGATCCTGATCCGGTATCAAATACCCAGGATACGGAGGATACTGAGAAACAGTTCTTTGTAATGAACACACCCGAAGATGATGCATCAACATGCACTCTCTTCGTTTGGGCGGCACGGGAAATCTGGTATTCCCCAATTTCCTGCTCTGTCTTATAACAATTATAAGTTGGAGCGGGACCAACGTTCCCCAGCTCAGTATAACAAGCGGGTTCGGTCAATAATCCGTATTATTATCTTGATTAAGGCGTGATATGGTCGCTACCAGGAGAGAGAGAGAAGAAAAAACTCAGCGTGCGCTCTTGCAAGAATAGATTGGTTATTATTTTATCTAATCAGGATGGCTCCCACTGCTTTTTATCAAATCTTCCTTCAAACCCTAAAAGGAAAGACTAGCCGGGATTAATTACACACTACAAGTTCGCCAATCTTTCAGCCAGGCCAGTGTCGGTACTTTGAGGGAGGTCCCCCGTGCTTTCGCACGAACCTAATTAATGTAAACCTCGTTTTCCCAGAGGCGTAACCTCGTTGACACCTTTCTAGACACCTACGTGATCGGCTAATTGTAATGTATAAAACTCTCCCAGGAGTAACAATTACTCGCAGCGGGTATCGGGATCCAACTATCTCATAGAAGGTATGCAATCTCATTGCAAATTTCAACACTTGAAATTCCCGATAATGTTTTGCCCCTAGCACCCTATGACCTTGACGGAGGCCAACAAACCATAGGCTACTAGTCAAGTTCAACCCGTCATTTCTTGATCGAATCAAACCCACCCGCACGACCCTTGACGGAGGCCAACAAGGTCGCACGACTACCCTAACTCAATCTGCATCATATGCATAAGCAGATAAATACTGGTTAGCTACCGCACACTGCGCCTTGACGGAGGCCAACAAACGCAGCACGAATACTAAACAACACTTATCTGAAATGACGGAGGGCTACGACAGGTTTTTCTGAAAACCTATTGCGTAATGAACTTGATATCGTTGTAGGATCGAATGAATTTTAAAATGGAGTGTTTTTGAGGCTTTTCTAGTTTTGCTAAAGGAGTCACTCCCGGTGAAGGGATCGTCGGTCCTTTCCTCGTCGAATGAGGTGCGGGATATATCATATATATCACTGTGCAAAGCAAAAACTCTTAAAAGCTATCAAAAGACAAACCGAATGTGTAGCATCTGCCAGTTATTGCTAAAGGAGTCACTCCCGGTGAAGGGATCTCGGTCCTTTCCCTATCGAATAAGGTGCAGGATATATCATATATACCGCTGTGCAAAGCAAGAACTGTAGCTACCTGTTTTATTTTGAAATTCGATTCTACAACATTTTAGGTTTCTTTTATTTCATTAATCATATTAATGAAGTCCCATCATTTAAGTACCTAATCATCACAGATAAATACGACGTTCACTTATGCCATCCGCATTCGCCTCGATGTCCCCTCGTGCACCGTTAGGTTAGGTAACTAACGACAGAGCGGGGCAGGGCTAGCGCGGGTGTAAAACATAAGTAACGGCTATATAATATATCATATATACTATTTATTGTATCTATCACAGAACATCACATGATCACATCACAGATATCGCAGCAGAAGAATCATATGAAATATTGGATATACTAGGACGTCCGTGTTTTCAATACGAGCCAGTATAAAACACGGATTCCACGGTCGTGATGAATAGCCAAACCCACACCCCTAGACCCCTACGAGAGCGGCAAGAAACCCTACCAATTCTGGAGTTAGAAGACCCGGACTCGACTCCTCGAGTTGGTCTCCCACTGGACTCCAGAACCTGGTTACTTGTGCCCTCCTCCTTGGGTTTATCCTAGTGCAGAAAAGAAAATAATATACATCAACGGTGACAACTTCCGCAACCTGGAAGAGCCCCAATAAAAGAATATTACATACAAGTTTTTACATGAATGAAAATGAAAAACACTCATCTCACATAAAAACCCCCGGCTATTCAAACACGACGATCCAATATAACATATCCAGCAACACATAACATCACATGTCATCAACGTAAGTAAACATGCGTATCCCAATTGTCGTTGACATATAGCAACAAAACCGGCGATATCACATATTACACTTACGGTCACAGAAAAGAAAGTGTAAAACTACAACAGTTGGAATCCGCAACCACCTCAGACAACGCATGCCTGACCAAATGAATTACTTAGACATCGCATGCCTAACAATTATAAACCCTGCATTTTAGTCTCAAAATCGAAAACACTTTTCAATATCAAGTCGGGCAATTCAACAAGATTCCCGACATCCTGATCGAATACTCGTCGCAAACATCAGTAGACGGTCGCACCCCCGATACCGTCGACGAAGTGCACCAAGGCGGAACACCGCTGCCGCGAGCACCCGGACGGATGCTTTCGGCGACGGGGTTCTCCTACAGTCACTTGGTCGGGGCTATGGAGTGAGGCTGTCTATTAAGTTTACCCGGCGAGTATCCGCGTACGCTACGTGATTGCGACGGACTTTTGATCACATCAAAATTCCGTGGCAACCGATCAAGTGAGACTAAATTGCTATGTTTATAATATTCATTCCGATATCTCATAACTATTTGTGAATTCCAATTATTGTATCACATTCCGGATAAACAGAAAATGTTAAACTTTCCGATCGAACAATCGAACACCCAAGTTTTCCCGATACAGATCAACACATGAAACAAGTCTAACAACATTCCGTTCGTGCCTCAGTACCAACGGTCCAGCCGTAGAAGGGTCAAGCCAACGCCTCACATGTGGCACACCGTACTGCCCCAAACCCGAAGGTTCAAAGGGCAGTTCAAGACGGTCACATAATCGAGTTAAGGTTTGTTGTCTTCTAGAGGGTCCATCGAGTTACTTGCACTACTTAGAACATCTTTAAACCACGGAAAGATCCAACACTTGGAAATTTCCCGATAGGGGAAAAATTGGGTATTTATATCCGGTCGAACTTTTTAACATATTCTAAAATTTATCCGGAAAGCCACACAGACAAAATTTGATACTCCGATCGAAACACGGAATCCCCAAAACAACTCCAGAAAATTCAACTCTTGAATAAAATATTAAAAATTTCCAGAAGACTCAGCACTACAAGACAAGAATTACTGTGCAATCCACGTGGTGTAAATCTACAGTGTGGCCGCGGAACCGCCGCTAGTACTATGGTGGGGGCCGCGGTTCCGCGCTTCCTTAGTGGATTTAGCATTACGTGCTTCACAGTAAATCATACAATTCCCTGCTGAATTTTTTGACAATTTTTAATCTGGAAAAATCCATGTTTTCAGAAAAAGTACAGAGAGCAATTTGTATTGGGGTTTCGGGTTCGTTCGGAATTCAAACGTCGTCTAGACTTCGCCTAAGGCTCTAGCTAGGCACTGATACCAGTGAAAGGTTCCTAGGCACCCTAAGGAGGTCTCACAAGGCATCGAACATGCCAATATAAAATTTTACGGGTGCCGAGAGACCCGACTACGGATCGTCGGCTAGATTTTAGGCGAAAAGATAACTAGTTAACAACTTAACAATAAAGAATACGGAAATACAACCTTTGTAGATCCGGTGCTCCACCTCCATAGCTCCGCAACGAAGTCCCCTCGCTGTCCATATGAGTTCCCGGGCTCTAGCGTCGGCTTCGTCGGAGAATGGGCAAGCTAGGCCGTCGATGTCCATGCCGAAGATGATCTACGTCGAGGCATCGCTAAATCAAGCTCCGACATCACCAAGTCAAGAAACTTGTGAAGAAAACACACTCTACTACTTGGCTAGAGGTAGAGGATGAAGAAATAGGAAGTGGGTAGACTTTAGAATTGGATTTCTCACTTGTTTCCATCAATCACCATTGATGGAGCTTGCTTTCTTCACTTGAAGAATGGAAGAAGAAGAAGAATATTATGATAAGATTTATTAGAAAAGAAAAGAATAATCATTCTTATCATAAAGGTAACCATGGTAAAGTGTAGAGAGTGAACAAGGGTTAGTGGAGTGGTTAGGGTTAAGCATGAGACAAAAATGGTGACATAGTCAAAGTGTTCATGAAGCTTCATGAAAGATTAAAAGAATTCCACCATTTTTCTCACCCTTTTTCTTTTTCCAAATGAATAACTAAATAATAAATAAATAAAAAAGAAAACAAAACCCTAACCATTCACAACCATGGTTTAATCTTTACACTTAACCAATATAGCATGCATCATCAAACATGATTCAAACATGTGCACAAAATCATATCGCATATACAATGCGCACATCCGAGTGAGAAAATCCATTCAAAGTGAACCGATACTAGTTAATGCAAAGTAATATATCAAATATATAATTATACATTAAATCATTAAATCAACACTTGATTCAATGATCCGGTCATGTCGCACATAACCGACTGGTATCAATAGTAACAACTTATCGAATCAACACTTGATCCGATAACCCGGCTATATCGCATATTACCGATCAATGTCACATCGCGAGAATTGAATACAGTATCACATACTGGTATTATTCTCGGTCTCGCACATACCTCATATGCGCTCCTATTTCGTTTCGCTTGAACCAGGAAACCTCTGTGTAGGACTCTAAAGACTCGTCAATACGCCGGCAGCAGATGATGATCATATCAAACATCCACAAGCCGCAAGCGGTCTGCTAAACGTAACGGCCACCCGGGTATTGAGCGATCAGAAGATCGACGAGCAAGCCCGCTCACACTCCAGTGAATCCAACCAGTAACACTACCGTACAGTCCGGACTGATCGTCTGATATGTCGCATATCTTGCCTAGGGGTGGTAAACGTCAGACCCCAATAGCTCGATAAGTCGTGTCGATATGAGGTCTATAACAATTCGAGAAACTACTGGTAACACTTACCAGTAAATCTCAGCAACCCTGGCCAGGGATTTCCTGTTATAGCCAATCGAACACAGCGCAACATCAACCCCCTATACCGGGAGAGACGAATCCCCTCCTATTGCTCATTGCCTCCATGTGACTCGGGACTGTACCCAAAAACCACCGTTTTGCACACCCTCTTGGACGTGGTAAGATGGAAATCAAAGCACAGTGGGAACCACACAAGACTCTATGACGATCTTGGGTCAACAGAATACTCTGTACCAGTGTCACCTGAGAACTGCCATCTGACGTGAGGTATAATACCATCTGGGAGTTCTCGGCGAGTCCGTCCAGTGTACCCAGTCTCTACTGAGCACCCGTATATCATCTCTGATGTCAAATGCCAATGGATATGGGATCATCCATCGCCCATCTGTATGGGTCGAGAAGGTATACGCTAGTCTACTCTGGTATATCGATGCCCCGTCTCGATATACCCACGACTAGGGACTTTGAAGGATGTACTTATGGACTACCATGTCCCCACTAGTATGATCCGCATCATAGTCCAGGTAGTCAAGCACACATCCTAAGGGCTTTACCAACATGTAATAGAGAGACAGCCTTTGTACACGTTAAGGTAAAGGGTAACCAGATAGCATACTATCATGTCGAGCAAGAAAGTCCTCCGTATATATGTCCCAGCATCCACTACAATATACATCCTATGTACAGTAATGGCCTCTAGGGCATACATATAACTAATAGATATGAGGCTGATAACGGGTCGAGAAACTACTGGTAACACTTACCAGTACATCCCTAAAACAGCCTTGGCCAAGGACTTCCTGTTATAGCCAATCGAACACTGCGCAACATCAACTCCCTATACCGGGAGAGACGTAACCCCTCCTATCGCTCATTGCCTCCATGTGATTCGGGACTGTACCCAAAAACCACCTTTTTGCACGCCCTCTTGGACTTGGTATGAAGGAAATCAAAGCACAGTGGGAATCACACAAGACTCTATGATGATCTCGGGTCTACAGACAAACCTGCACCAGCGTCACCAGAGAACTGCCATCTGACGTAAGGTATAATACCATCTGGGAGTTCTCGGCGAGTCCGTCCAGTGTACCCATTCTCTACTGAGCATCCGTATATCATCTCTGATGTCAAACACCAATGGATATGGGATCATCCATCGCCCATCTGTATGGGTCGAGAAGTTACACGCTAGTCTACTCTGGTATATCGATGCCCCGTCTCGATACACCCACGACTAGGGACTTTGAAGGATGTACTTATGGACTACCATGTCCCCACTAGTATGATCCGCATCATAGTCCAGGTAGTCAAGTACACATCCTAAGGGCTTTACCAACATGTAACAGAGAGACAATCAGTGTACACGTTAAGATAAAGAGTAACCAGATTGCATATTATCTTATCGAGCAAGAAAGTCATCCCTATATATGTCCAAGCATCCACTACAATATACATCCTATGTATAGTAATGGCCTCTAGGGCATACATATAACTAACAATCTCCCACTTGCACTAGGGCCATCTGATAGCAGTGGTTGTAGTACCCATACTTAACCATCCCATAAAAGTCTTTCTCTGGGAAAAGGCCTTTCGTGAGTGGATCCGCAGTGTCGTCCTCTGAATCTACTCTCCTAACCTCGATCCCCTTGAGATCAACCATCTCCACGATCAGGTGATACTTCTTAAGAATATGTCTGGATCACTGATGGGACGGGCGTTCTTTGGCCTAAGCCACAACTCCATTGTCACACAATGGGAGGAACGAAGTTCATCTCATGAACTAATATACACCCAGACTTCCTCTTTGGTAGCATCTTAAGTAGCGATGTATCCAGCCTTTATCGTCTAGTATGCCACGGTATCTAGCTTGGAACTCTTCCAACATACCGTCCATTTACTGAGGGTAAAGACAATGCCTGCGACTGACATTCAGTCGTCCTTATCACCCTGGAACCTTTCCAGTGATTCTCCCTAGGATCCATTGATACCTTCTCACTACAACTAGTGAGTATTCTAACATCCAATTAGATCTATCTCATAGATCCAAAACCCAGGATTTAGTAGGTATCACTTTGATCCTATATGGAGAATCTTTGTGATAAGCGGAGATTGACCGAGCGTAGCATAAGAAACTCCTTCCCTATCAAGAGTATGTCATCCACGTACTCTACAAGGATCACCAGTATACTCCCTACTACCCATTTGTATATACAAGGTTCATCTACCATTTTGATGATGTCAAACTCTTTGACTACCACATCAAAACAGATGTTCCAACTCTGCGATGCCTGCTTTATCACATAAAACATCTTGCTTACGTTTCCGCTGCTCCCACTGTCTACGAAGCCCTCTGGCTGTGTACTTATAGACGCTTTCTTCCAAATCATCATTTAGAAAAGCAGTCAAGACACCCAACCGCCAGATATCGTAGTCATGGTATGTAGCCATAGTAAGTAGGATCTGGATGGACTTAAGCATAGCTACTTAGAAAAGGTTTCATCACAATCCATACCTGGTCAATGATGCCTACCTTTAACAAGTCTAGCTTTGAAAGTCTCAACTTTTCCATGTACACCAAGTAATCTTCTCAAGATATACTTGCTCCTGATGGGGATTTAACCCTTCAGATAAAGCAACTAAAGTCCATACTTTGTTGGTGTATAAAGATTCCATCTCAGACCGCTAAGCATCCAGCCATTCTTACAGAGTTCTACTCCTGATGGCCAGAACGAAACTAGTTGGGTCATCATCTCATGATGCAATCCTTGCTCTCACTGTCATAGAGAAACCGAAGTATCTCTCAGGTGGGTGAGGAACCCTACTAGATCGGCGGAGAGGCTGAGGTTCGTTGGTTGCTATTGAATCCTTTGGTTCTGCCAAATCATCAGTTGCAGTTTGTATAGCTGGAACTCTTTCCAGTTCTACCTCATGTCCACTAATTTCTTCACAAGAAATTCCCTTTCACAAAGGTGGCATGCTGAGAAACAAAACATTTTTGTTCTTCGGTTAGGTAGAAGATATTCCCTTGCGTATGCTTGGGATATCCAACAAACTTATACAGATCTGACTTTGCCTCGAGCTTGTCCGAATTTTTCTTTGAGACATAGGCTGGACAACCCCAAATCTTAACTAACTTAAGAGATGGGCACTTCCCATTCTGTAACGTTTTGAAAATCGTTTCGGTGAAATTTCGAAAAAAACGGTAAAATAAGGGGGTTTTCTGTAAAAAGTCAAAATACAAATATCTTATTATAAAAATTAAATATACATATTCTAACAATGTAATTGCTAGTATTTAGTGTTTATTGAGTCACTGGTGAAATTTCAAATTTTCTGAAAAAAAAATTATTTTATTATTATTTTAAGCAGTCACTAATAAATTTAATTAGGGAAAATTAAAAATTGGAATGAGTTGAAACAAATTTTGTGCATCATAAAACATTAAATAAAATTTTATCATGTGGTTTTTGAAATGAAATCGTTTGCCAAAACGGTTTAGAAAATATCGAAGAAAAAGGGTTTTTTCCGGTGAAATTAGTGTTAATGGGAATTGGGGTATAGCATTTATCTTTTTCCTAACCCACACACCCACACCTCTCCCTCTCCCCATGTGGCCGGCCCCACCATGACAGCCCTCCCCCTCTCCCTCTCTCCAATCACTTCTTTTTTTCAAAAGAAAAGAGTAGAAAATGATAAGAATAGAGTGGACTTTGACTAAATTCAACTTTCCCCACCTCACTCTCTCTCCTCCCTCACCCAACCCCCCACCAATTCTGGCCGAAAATTCTATCCCTACAGCAGCAGCCCCATCCCCAAATCTCACTCCATTTTTGCATCAAAAAAATCCACAAAAATCACTTCAAATCCATACAAATTCAACTCTAATTTCAAATCCAAGTTTTACCCATTATTCCTTAGCATTTCAAGCATGGATCCTTGTGAAAAGAGAGCATTTTGGGTGGCTAGATCTTAAGTTTGATCTCATGGTTTGGAGGTATAATCCTAACCCAAGTGTTTAGTTTTTGACAAGCTACTTTAAATTAGTTTAATTCGCTAATTATTTGATTCCAATTTCAAGATTGAAAATTTGTGAAAGTGTTTGAATGTAAATTAGGGTTTCTATCATGGGATTATGGTTGTGGTGGGTAGATTAATATGTTATGACATGTACAAATCTAAGCTAGTTGCTATATTACAAATTGCCACTTTTTAATCGTCGAATTTAAGCTATTTTGCTTACTAGGTCTTTATTATTGCATTTGATGAAATTAAAAATCTAGTGAGGGTTGTATTTTAAATTAGGGTTTTTATTATATCATCAAGGTTGAAATGTATAGTTTGACATCTTAAAATATGTAAAACCTAGTTTTGGTGTAAAATTTCAAATTGTTATATGTAAATTGTCCAAATTACTTAATTGTTGCAAACTAGGTTTTTGGGTTTAATTAAATTGATGAGAGTAAATTATGGAAATGATTTATATGACTTATTTAAGATATTTAATAAGTATATTGGCCGCTACATTCATTTAAACGTCGAGTTTTGTACTAAAACGGGTAATTTTTGCTTGCTAGATTTTCGGAAAAATGGCTTCTAAAGTGAATTTGGGGTTTTTGTGAATTTTAACCTATTCTATATTTTAATTAGTATTCGTGAATGTGCAAATGAGTGTACTTGGGTTTTTTTTTCTCGATGGTCGGGCGTTTGCACGCCGACGTCGAGGGTTTTTGGGTTGGTTTGTGAAAGCAACCATAGGTTTTGACCTATGTGGGATTCGTGTGTCGTTTTGGTCATGAGTCGGATTTTAATGCGATATGGTGCGTTATGATATGTAGGTACCCCATGTGGACTTTGAGATGACAAGCAAGCGCGTGGCGACGTCGGCACCGGCGAGCGAGGACCAGGTGAGTAGATTTATATCTACGGGGAGAAGTCGGGTGGATGGCGTATAGCACCCCCGCAGTCCGTGTTGGTGTGTACGGATGCGTATACACACCAACAATTATTGTATGTTATTTGGGATTAATAACGATGTTTAGGGTGGATATTGGGGTGTTGGATTACTTTAGTGTTGCGAACCCTAGGGTAGTGTTGCACTACACATACACACATACATACTTGCATACATTCCTATTTATATGTGCTCATGGGATTCTTTATAGTTATGTGTTCACATGGGTATGGGACTATGTGTTCACATACGGATTTGAGGATGATACTTGGGATTGAGCTGAGTCGATGAGATTTGTGTTGAGGTTGCGATATCAGTTTGTACGAGATTGTCGATCAGTAGTCAGATCATGAGTATATTGAGGATATTAGTATTGTACTAGACATAGGTCAGTATCCTAGACTATGATCTTGGATAAAGAGGATACTAGAGGAATAGTTTGAGGAATATGATATTGACCCGTACCCAGATTTGGGGATGCCGTACGACAGATTTACGTACGAGCTATATCTTAATGATTAATCCGCACTCTTGACTTGGGATGTCTAATTATAGATATGGTATCGGATATGATATTATTGAGGCGGGATCACCGACTAATATATATACAGGTATGTATATGTATCGACTCAGATGTTAAGCGGTTTCCTTACCTATAGTCTAGCTTGTAGCTTAGCCCTTTAGTTTAGTTAGTTGTTAGATTAGATTCGGTTCCTACCTATTTCAAAGCTTACGAATCGTGCGTATTTTAAAAGACAGGTCAAGGGATTCTACGGATATTTCAAAAACGTGTCTTTCTTAAAAACACCGTAGCCCCTATTTTCAAAACCCCATGATTCGTGTTATTTCAAAAGGCACCATTGTAGGACTTATATTAGGTTAATGCAGATTAGTTATCGTTGCGTCTAGTATTCAGCTCCCGCTCATTATTGTTGTTCGCTCCGCATCACATGCTTATTATGCTTCATATTCTACTGTTGATATCTTGTGGTTAAGACACCCAGCACCATTACCGATGATGCGTATGTACCACGTACACTTACTTGCCGGCTCACACACATCTTCATCGGTAATTGCTATGTCACGTACACCTTAGAAATATTATTGCTTAACTTAGATTGATAGCTAATAGTTTGACATAATATTAGTGTACATACCTTATATGCCAGCTTAGATATTGTAGTTATTACTTGTCGCTTCATTCATACTGTTATTCATTGTTATGCCGTATTCATGGATTCTCACGCTTATATTCATGGTTTTACATGCTATTGATGATTCGGATTTCCATGATATTTTCTGGATTTGGAGGAAAACCGCAAAACATATATAAACTGCTTTCTCTCTTTTTAAATAAAAATGCGGTTTTCCCATGATCTATGAGTCGTCCACCACGAGTTTGCTGATGGATTTCGAGACCCGATTCGAGGAGTGGAGGAACCGTTTCGGGTACATGGTGGGCCCGGTGTGGTACCTCGGGGCAAGAGGATCGTGTTGTTGACGTTGAGCCTGGCAGGGGAGCACTACCGACCGGTGATATTACCCGACGCGTCGGATATCCGGAGGATACCGTCGTGGTCTTGAGATGGATGGTAGGGGCCGGTCTGGACCGACGGCGCCCTAGATATTGTGATTGAGACATTGAGATTTCGAGATATTGAGGTACAGAGACTGTGATACAGAGATATCGAGATATTGGGATTACGTTTTGTGCCGATGCTAGACACTGTTTTATGCAGATTTCATTATGATACCTCATTTTAAAAATACAAAGGAAATCTCACTAAATTATGAAAACAGTTTCTTCATTTACATGTATTCTGTTTTCATGCATTTATACCTCATTCTTATGATATATTGCTACCTGAGGCACTGATACGGGCACATGAGATTACACTCGGGTTAGATATTTACCCTAGTCTTTGTTATAGGCTGCATGTTATACTTATATTTGAGGATATATTATGATAATTGACCTAGGTTGCGTTATTTATGCGATTTCTATTCGTAGATGTTTTTCTATTCACGAGTTGGCAACTCACCCTCGTTGTGCCCCAGTTTCTTGCAGGTTTGCCGTACAGGGTTCTTTACGGCTTTGCGGGCATAGTTTCGTTTGGGTGATTTTCTAGTAGGTGGGTTTACTTGTATCGTACCCCCATTATATATCTTGTATATCATTATTCTGTTGTATCTAGAAGTTCCATCAACCAAACATGTATTTATTTTTGAGATAGAGACCAGTGATGTTATTCTTTCGACCTTAGAGTCGCGCGTTGTATTTCTGTGGTTTTCTTGTTGTTTTACGTTTCCTTTTGAGTTTTGATCCTCGCCCTTGGCGTTGTATATTATATTACTTGTGTGGTTGTGACCGTCGATTGATGAAGAGCTAGCTCCCGCTTGGGGATGCCTTTTTATTGATTTCGTATACTATTCATGTTGTATCCCGTTTGGGAGCCAGTATTTACAAAGGAGACTCTGCTGAAATTTTCGGGAAATATTTGATGTTTTTAAAACCGCATAATTCGGCTTATGCTATTAAAACTATTTGTTTTGAATTGGTTTTCCTTCACTCTACTACTTTTCTTGGTTTGCATTTCTGGGTTTTCGGCTTACTTGGATTACGAACGCCTCGAGACGTTTCGTAGTTTAAGTGCCGGTCATGTTCCGTACTTTCGGGGCGTGACACATTCCATATCATATATGAAATGGTAGGCATCTGATTTGATCAGAACCCTATTCAATAGGTATGCAACTTCATAAGTGCATAACTCCCTAAAAGGAAATAGGAAACTCAGTAGTACTCATCCTAGAGCACACCATATCACATAGGGTGTTATTGCTCCGCCCCGATATACCATCGTGCTATGGTGTATACGGAGGAGTAATGCTGAGAGAGAATCTCATTCTCCTTTAGAATAATCCTGGAATTCCGTGCTCAAGTATTCTCCTCTTTGATCACATCAAAGGACATAATACTTATACCCGTATTTTGGTTCTCTACTTCTAACTTATATTCTATGAATATCTCAAAAATTTCGGACTTGTGTTTCAACAGGAACATATGTCTGAATCTTGAGAGATTATCAGAGAATGTAATGAAGTACAAAGAACTTGTTGGAGATAGTGCCCTCATAGTCAATTATTGGATCACAGGTACGTGATTGCAATGATTGCGGAGGACCTATACCGGTAGGACAGTCTTACTCAAGATGATAGTATGCTATCTGGTTTGCCTTTATCAGTAGTGTAAAGGTTCAGGTGACTGATCACTGCTACACTTTGATAGAGCCCTTAGGATCTTGCTTTACCACCAACAGTATGATGGCGATCATATACGTGAGAGTTGGGTGGTTTATATGCATATCCTTAATTGTGGTCCCTAGTAGTGGGAGTTTCGAGACAGGGCATCGATACTCCGGAGTAGACTAGTGTGTACAGTCGAGACCCCGACGAGGGACGGTGGCCGGTCTCATAAGCCACTGGTGTCAGTTGGATCACCTAAGATGTATACAGGTGCTCATTGGGTTATGAGTACACCGGACAGGACTCGCCGGGAATCTGCTAGTTAGTATTATATCTATCGTCAGATAGCAGTTCCCTGGTGACATGTGTACAGGTTAGTTCATCGACCTGAGGTCGTCATTTGTCTCGTATGAGTTCCCACTGTGCTTTGATTTCTACCCTACCACGGCTCAAAGGAGTCGTGCAAACAGGTAGCTTTTGGGTACAGTCCCGAGCCATATGGAGGCACGTGAGCGGATCGGCAGGGGATTCGTCTCTCCCGGTATTGGGGACGAGGTCGTGCTGTGTCTAGGAGAGCCATTACACAAAGTCCACGGCCATGGCAAGAGATTTACTGGTAGGTACTCCAGTAGTATCTCAGAGTGTTACTGGGCTTCACTCCGACACGACTTATACTGCTATTGGGGGTCTGACGTTACTAGCCCCCTAGGCAGATATGCGATACTCATAGACGAACGGACCGGACTGTATATACATTGTCACTGTTAGGCTCAGTAGGGTTTTCCGGATGAGTGCGCTCATCGGCATCCCTTGAGGTCAGTCCATGGGCAGCCGTTACGCATTGCTAGTGTCGCTGACGGTTTGTGGTTAAACCCACTGCCAGGGTACTGACGAGTCATTAGAGTCCCCCACAGACAGTTTCCCAAGTTCGAGCGAAACGTTGTAGAGGCCGTATGGTTTTATGGCAGGGTTCGGAAAATGCACGTGCGTTTACGCACGTGTTATTTTTCGGGCAGATGATACTGGTCGGTTTTGGTTTAAGCCGGATCCAAGTATTATATTCAGGATCACTTTTGGAAGTTGCCAGTTTCCAGTTTTCTATCAGCCGTCTTTTAACATTCGGTTAAAGACGGATTTATCTTTTCTTGAGATGAGGTGAGTCAGTGTTCTGGAAGTTTCTAGAAGCCACTAGAAGAGGTGACTAGGTTCATGAACCTTTGTATACATTGATTACTTGATGACTAGGTTTATGTGTGTCATGCTTTGCTTTATTGCTTTTTGTTTTGATTAAGATCTTTTCTTCATGATAAGCTTTGTGCTATGGTCACCACTTCCCTCCTACACTCACCCCCCTCCTTATTAGTGGCCGGCCCTCTCTCTCCTCCCTCACTCTCTCACTTTGAGAAAATTATGGTTGCAAAAAGAAAAGACTAAAGTTTTGGATGCATGGAAATTTCATAGTTCATTTCTTGTTCCATTTCATTTCCATCGGCAACTTCATTAACCGATCGTCCATGGACTTGGACGAAGTGAGACAAAGTCATCTACTCATTCTCTACATCATTCTTGGTCGTCTCTTTTAGCAAACTTGACGATCGAGTTGCCTCAAGTCAGAGGCGGGAGCCCGTTTAAAGAATCGTCGACGTGGTGCCACCTCGACGAAGGAATCGGAGATCGACGAGATCGGAGCAGCCGCAACGGAGCGTGGGATGATGGTTGAAGAACGAAGGACTCAGATCGTTCGGTATAACCTTTCTACACTCTTTACAGTTTGTTAGTTTAGCAATAATGGCAGATCCGGGTTAAAGTATACGATAGCGCCAGTTAAAAAGTTTTTGTTCCGCATTTGGCGTCTGTAGACTGCCGGGGCGCTAGCGTAGACTTACACTGGTATCAGAGCCTCACCATTTTGCTATACTAACTTGTGCCAACGCGTTTAAAACATCGATCCGACCGGAAATCAAAAATCACATTTTTACAATATGACAGTTTCTGTTGATTTTAAACGGTGTCCTAAAAATATTTCACACATCTCAGAAAACTGTGCAGGGTTTTTTAAGTACACGTGCAAAATTTGAGCACGTGATCTCACCAAAGCGCCGCGGATTAGCGGCCAAACCCATTGTTTGGCCGCGCATCCGCGGCCATATGATGGGATCAGTGCACCAAATTTTGTATGTGTCTCCTCTGTTGGATTTTGTGGTTTTTGGTAAATATCGTTTTGGCCCAGATTTTGTTACTGTTCACCAGTAAGTCGTGGGGCCCATTTTTTGATATTTGGTCGATCGAAATTTGAACATGTTAGTTTAGAGTGCTTACATTATATCTCCGACCGGGAATGTCATTTGATCGGTAAACCGCGTTTGATTGCTATAGTTCTTTTAGACGGGTTTGCGAACGTGACATTCGCGTTGATGTTCTGTGTTGTGCTGTGATGTTGCGGATTTGTCGTGGTGGATAGCAGTGTGCAATGATAGTGCAGGTTGAGTTTATTTGTATATTTGATATTGCGGGGCGAGCGTCCAACTTGTGGACTGCCGTCACTGCCTGTTGTATAATATTCTTTTGGGGCACGACCAGGTTGCGGTCGATGTACCTGTTGTACTATTTTTCATTACTGTACTAGGTTTTTCCCCGAGACGGAGTGCACGGATAGCCGGGTTCTGGGGGGCAACGGGTCCGCATCTCATGGCTTTGAGAGGCAGAGGGGTCCCACTCTAGAATTGGCAGACTATTCGCCGCACTCGTAGGGGGTACAGGTTGACCCAAGGAGGGGTGCCCAAGATTACCGGATTCCGTGAAGTGCTGGGTGGTCCATTCGCTATGCTGTAGGGGGCTGCCTCGCTTCAGGTTTTGGCGGGTAACTTGCCGCGCCCGTAGGGGTCTAGGTTTCATTGCACAGGCTATCCACACGACAGGGGAACGTCGGGTTTCAGCAGCGTCTCTGTGAAACTCGGGGATCCCAGATATCTGTATTGTTCTGTGATGCTTATTACTTTTCTGTAATGTTGCATACTATCACGCCTGGAGCGATTATTGTATATTGGTTTATATACTATTAGATGTTGTATATGTTTTACACCCGCGCTAGTCCAGTCCCCGCTCTGTCGTTAGTTAAGTAACCTAACGGGTGATGACGGGACCCAGTGACGAATGCGGATGGCATATACGTACATTTTATTTTCGTTCTTTTCTGGTGTGATTAATTGATGGGACTGCGTTGATTCTGATCAATGCAAAGTTAAACAAACCTGTTTACAGTTGTTGGAACAATTTAAAAAGTGTTATTGCAAAGACGTTTCCTTTTGTTATGCATAGCGGTATTCAGTGGAATATCCTGCACCTCATTCGACGGGGCAAGGGCCGATATCCCTTCACCGGGACTGACCCCTTGGGCAGAAGTTTGCGTCAGAGTAATAACTTCACTATAGTCGATTACAAGTTGCTTTGCATAGCGGTATTCAGTGGAATATCCTGCACCTCATTCCACGAGGAAAGAGCCGAGATCCCTTCATCGGGAGTGACCTCTTTAGCAAAAGGTTTTCGCCACTATATTTTAAAAAGCTATCAGGTTCCTTCAGCGATATCAAGTTCACTACGTTAAAGGTTTTTCGCCAAAAACCAGCCGTAGCCCTCCGTCACTTCTTTTGGGTATTCAGTAGTATTCAAGCTATGTATTTTGACCAACGCCAAGGCATAGTGTTTGGTAGCTGCTGGGTATTCAATTGTTGCATAGATAGATGAGTTAGTTTGGGACAGTCGTTCTGCCATTTTGGCCAACGTCAAGGGCATGTGCGGGTGGGTTCAAATTGCCAAGATAGTGACGGGTAGAACTTGGCATGTGACTTATGACATTTTGACCAACGCCAAGGTTTTAAGAGCATGGGGCAAAAATCATATCGGGAGTTTCTAAAGAAACTGAAACTTGCCAAGTATGCGCATACCTTCTGGAGTATGAGTAACGTGGATGCATTCCATCACGTTATCATGCGATGAGAGTTGGATCCCGATTCCCACTGATGAGTTGGTTTACTCTTCGGGTGATCCCGATTGATTCTTCTTTAGGTTTGGAGGAGAATTTGACAGGACAGTGGGAGGTTTCCGGATTAGATAAAGTGATGACCATTCTGATCTAGGTTAAAGTGCACGCAGAGTGTTTCTTTTCTCTCTCTCTCTCTTTGGCAGCGGCCTTTGACCGACCCTAGACTATGACTCAGTGACCAGGTGGACCGAACCTTCTTAAAATACTGGCTTTTGGATTGTCTATGTTGCATAAGTCATTGCCACTCTTTCTTTTACCCTTTGCATTTCTCAGAACACCCGTATTACTACGGATATCCACTTCCATTGGATAGATCCATCGTATGGTTATATACGAACTCGAAGGGACTTCTTCGAGGATGGATCCAGGTTCAGGAGACAAAGAATTGGTTTATTCAGTTGTCTTTTATTATCACCTTCTCTCAGGTTGCGAGAGCTCCTTGGTTTAGGAGAGTACACCTATTACGCTTATTGGATAGTCTTATTCCAAACCATAGGCTGGTGCCGAAAGGTAGGGAATGAAGAAAACCAATTAGCCTAAGTAGGGTGTGCAGAAGGTAATATGTAAAGACAAAATAAAGGGATTAGAAAGAGGGCAAAGTAAATTGCGACTGATATCATTCACGACCAAAACCGCGTACTTCATCGCCGCTCCTATTTCACCTTTAAAAGAATAAGGTATTATTCAGTTGTCTTTTATCGTCACCTTCTCTTGAGATGCGAGTACTCCTTGGTTTAGGAGGGTACACCTATTATGCTTACTGGATAGTCTTCTTCCAAACCATAGGCTGGTGCCGAACGGTAGGAAAGGAAGAAAACCATTTAGCCTAACGAAGGTGTACAGAAGGTAACGACTAAAGACAAATAAAGGGATTTGGAGAGATGGCAATAAAATATACGGTTGAAGTCATGAATTGGATTATGGAAGAGGCATTGCTATGAATACCAGGATACCCCTACGAAACATTTTCATGTTTCAGTGCATTGTTAAAGAAAAACTGTTTTCCCGATTAGACACTTACTCCAAGGGTATGTATTTACCAGGTTTCATTCTCATATCTGTATGGTTTTACAGATGATGTAAAGGAGTAAGATATTGGGAATTAGGTGATTATCCTCATTATATCGGAATTCGTTGTAATTGGTGACATTTGAGGAAATCGCCAGGGTACAGTTTTCCACCTACAACGCACAGGTTTTGAGTTGTTTAACTCAGCGGACTTATACAGAGTATTGTATGTTGTCCAGTGTCCATCAGGTCAAAGGGGTAGGTCCTCGTACTGTATTCTGTTTACTTATAACTTCTCTAATATTTAGACAAGTGTTTCGTAGAAATACAAGGTCTAAGTTTTGAGAAGTTGTGGGTATAAGAATAAAGTAGAGAACCAGGTATCACAAGTATCGGGATTCTTCAAAGAGATCGAAGATGTAGATTCTTGTGATTGGTATTCAGATGAGATAGTGATGGTTTTGAGAAACGTGTTTCTCTTTCAGGTTACTCATAATTGGATGGATTCCTAAGTTGAGTAATACTGATTAACCTCTTTCCATTAAGTTGATATGCACTGGAGACAGCTGTATGATTTGAATCCGGTTCCAATTAAATTAGTGCCAAAGTTTCTATATTGGATATAGAATAGTTCGTACCTTAAAAGATATTGAGGTACGGGGAGTTGTCCAGCTTATGCTTAAAACCAGACTCTAGATAACTCAGGGCACGTTTCTGTAATGGCTGTTTGTGGGTTGACCCTGGCTATGACGAGGGTTGATATTCTACCATTTAGAAGATCAATAGTGATATTGTTCTTGACTCGCCACAGTTTTAGTAAAATGGATCTTTTTCAGAAAACAATAGTGGGAGTATGGTAGAACTGGAAGCGATTCCAGAACCGCGAACGATTATGGAAAATTTAATAGGACCTATACATTCAATAAGGTTTGACACTCCAATAGCCACTCCGCAGGTATGGTAGGTAACCTCAGACGCCCGAGAGGTACTTCGGTAGCCTCAGAGACGGTGACAGGGAGGTTCTTATCTACCAAGACTTGACATTACTGTTGTTCCAGGATATGAGACCCGGTAGGAGGGTTGTCGTAGTCAGTGGGAGCAGCGGAAGCATAGTGGGCAAGATTCTTATATCTATTTATAGCCTTGAGCAGTTATAGCGGAGATAGATCATCTAATTTTGATGTGACAGTCATGGGTTTGACTTCAATCAGAATAAGGGATGGATCTGTTAAGAAGGTAGTAGGGTGTGATGTCATGGTATCAGGATGACATACACAGAGTAGGAAGTAAAATTCCTATACTACGATCGGTTGTACTGTGGTCGTCACACAGTTGTTTCTCCAGACAGGATATGGATATAATATTTGACATTCTGGTTTCTAGATCTATGGTTTTAGATCTGGAATTGGGTAGTTTCCCAATGTGAGTACTTTGACAGTATTCTAATGGTTTTTGGAATAGTTGACTCCTAGCATGGTGGTGTACCTGCAGGTGATGGAGTCACCCTCTCTAAAGGTGTCTTACAGACTAAAGGGGAGAGGGATGTGCATGATTGGCAGATCACTTGCTTAGGCAATTGAGTCAATCATGAGATGTCAAGTACCACACCAGATGTTGTTTTTGCACTAGTTGCAATAAGTTTGTATTAATCCAATCCTGGAGAAACATAAGGAAGCGGTTTTAGAACATAAGTACATGTTCTACGGATTTGATGACGGCAGCCTCTTTCGGGAGACGGTTATCATTCCAGGCTTCAAAGGTGACATGGTTGACAGAGAGATTGTCAGAGTTATAGTTTTTCCTCTGACGAAGAGGGACAGTATTGTGGACAGGTGGTCCAAGAGGATACTGTGGGTGGCATGGTGCCGGATACTGATTAGGTTCAGTGATCGATACAGTCTAAGAAGTTTGGATTTGAAGTTCATTTATGAACTAGGTCCCATCAGATATCCAGACACATTCTAAGACAGGTATTACTCAATTCGGGAGATGGCTTTCTCCGCGAATTTGAGATTAAGAGAGATATAGAAAGAAACTTCTAGGCGGATTCACTCACTAAGGCTATTTCTCGAACACAATATTTTTACAAACGGGCTTTGTGATACTGATTAGTAGAGGAGTTGGATGTTCGGTTTCACACGGGCTGTGAGTAGTCGACATCGCAATAATTAGCCTTGAGTGCAAGTGGGAGATTGTTGGAGATAGTGCCCTCATAGTCAATTATTGGATCACAGGTACGTGATTGCAATGATTGCGGAGGACCTATATCGGTAGGACAGTCTTACTCAAGATGATAGTATGCTATCTGATTTGCCTTTATCAGTAGTGTATAGGTTCAGGTGACTGATCACTGCTACACTTTGATAGAGCCCTTAGGATCTTGCTTTACCACCAACAGTATGATGGCGATCATATACGTGAGAGTTGGGTGGTTTATATGCATATCCTTAATTGTGGTCCCTAGTCGTGGGAGTTTCGAGACAGGGCATCGATACTCCGGAGTAGACTAGTGTGTACAGTCGAGACCCCGACGAGGGGCGGTGGCCGGTCTCACAAGCCACTGGTGTCAGTTGGATCACCTAAGATGTATACAGGTGCTCATTGGGTTATGAGTACACCGGACAGGACTCGCCGGGAATCTGCTAGTTAGTATTATATCTATCGTCAGATAGCAGTTCCCTGGTGACATGTGTACAGGTTAGTTCATCGACCTGAGGTCATCATTTGTCTCGTATGAGTTCCCACTATGCTTTGATTTCTACCCTACCACGGCTCAAAGGAGTCGTGCAAACAGGTAGCTTTTGGGTACAGTCCCGAGCCATATGGAGGCACGTGAGCGGATCGGCAGGGGATTCATCTCTCCCGGTATTGGGGGCGAGGTCGTGCTGTGTCTAGGAGAGCCATTACACAAAGTCCATGGCCATGGCAGGAGATTTATTGGTAGGTACTCCAGTAGTATCTCAGGGTGTTATTGGGCTTCACTCCGACACGACTTATACTGCTATTGGGGGTCTGACGTTACTAGCCCCCTAGGCAGATATGCGATACTCATAGACGAACGGACCGGACTGTATATACATTGTCACTGTTAGGCTCAGTAGGGTTTTCCGGATGAGTGCGCTCATCGGCATCCCTTGAGGTCAGTCCATGGGCAGCCGTTACGCATTGCTAGTGCCGCTGACGGTTTGTGGTTAAACCCACTGCCAGGGTACTGACGAGTCATTAGAGTCCCCCACAGACAGTTTCCCAAGTTCGGGCGAAACGTTGTAGAGGCCGTATGGTTTTATGGCAGGGTTCGGAAAATGCACGTGCGTTTACGCACGTGTTATTTTTCGGGCAGATGATACTGGTCGGTTTTGGTTTAAGCCGGATCCAAGTATTATATTGAGTAGGTATAATATCTTTGTCTCAGTTGCATTTGTATTCGGTCGTAATACAAATGCGGGTATTTTTATACAGTTTCGGGGTCATCCTGAAAGTCGTTTCAGGATCACTTTTGGAAGTTGCCAGTTTCCAGTTTTCTATCAGCCGTCTTTTAGCATTCGGTTAAAGACGGATTTATCTTTTCTTGAGATGAGGTGAGTCAGTGTTCTGGAAGTTTCTAGAAGCCACTAGAAGAGGTGACTAGGTTCATGAACCTTTGTTTACATTGATTACTTGATGACTAGGTTTATGTGTGTCATGCTTTGCTTTATTGCTTTTTGTTTTGATTAAGATCTTTTCTTCATGATAAGCTTTGTGCTATGGTCACCACTTCCCTCCTACACTCACCCCCCTCCTTATTAGTGGCCGGCCATCCCTCTCCTCCCTCACTCTCTCACTTTGAGAAAATTATGGTTGCAAAAAGAAAAGACTAAAGTTTTGGATGCATGGAAATTTCATAGTTCATTTCTTGTTCCATTTCATTTCCATCGGCAACTTCATTAACCGATCGTCCATGGACTTGGACGAAGTGAGACAAAGTCATCTACTCATTCTCTACATCATTCTTGGTCGTCTCTTTTAGCAAACTTGACGATCGAGTTGCCTCAAGTCAGAGGCGGGAGCCCGTTTAAAGAATCGTCGACGTGGTGCCACCTCGACGAAAGAATCGGAGATCGACGAGATCGGAGCAGCCCCAATGGAGCGTGGGATGATGGTTGAGGAACGAAGGACTCGGATCGTTCGGTATAACCTTTCTACACTCTTTACAGTTTGTTAGTTTAGCAATAATGGCAGATCCGGGTTAAAGTATACGATAGCGCCAGTTAAAAAGTTTTTGTTCCGCATTTGGCGTCTTTAGACTGCCGGGGCGCTAGCGTAGACTTACAGAACCGATCTTGGCATGTGTAGACAGGGGACCTTCATACATCAGCATGTATCAATCCCAAGAGTTCACTAACTCTTTCTCTGTTTCCAATAAACAGAGCTATGGTCATCTTATCTCTATGACATGACTGGCAAGTTCCACAAGATGTAAATTCAAACAAATTTAAATATGCATCTAAATGTAACTTCAGCTAGTCGGGTCGCATTGATATGACCTAGTCTACAATACCACAAGAAGGATTCGTTCATTTCTGAACTCTTCCTCTTGTGTGTGTTCTGTATACTTAGAACGGTAGTTTGATTTAGAACATTAATGCTTTTAGATAACGTGCCTGAACCGATCAACTCTTGATATAGGAAATGTTCAAAACATTATCCAACAATACAAAATTGTATCCTTCTTTAATGAATAAAGAGATTGATATGATTTTGTATATCAGGTTCGGTATCTAATAACATTTGTTCAGAATCAATGTATTCTGGTAATACAGGGTGACAGTGACCAACAGACCTGGCTGCAACACTTGCACCGTTTTCTGCCTCATGAAACTTATCACCCGTTCTTAGTTCTCTACCTTTCTGTAGCCCACGTAATATATTACATATGTGGGATCCTGATCCGGTATCACATACCCAGGACGTAAAGGACATTGAGAAACAGTTCTGTGTAACGAACACACCCGAAGATGATGCATCAATATGCACTTTCTTCGTTTGGGCGGCACGGGAAATCTGGTATTCCCCAATTTCCTGCTCTCTCTTATAACAATTATAAGTTGGAGCGGGACCAACGTTCCCCAGCACAGTATAACAAGCGGGTTCGGTCAAAATATCCGTTTTATTATCTTGATTAAGGTGTGACATGGTCGCTACCTGGAGAGAGAGAGAAGAAAACACTCTGCGTGCGCTCTTGCAAGATCAGATTGGTTATTATTTTATCTAATCAGGATGGCTCCCACCGTTTTTATCAAATCTTCCTTCAAACCCTAAAAGGAAAGTCTAGCCGGGATTAATTACACGCTACAAGTTCGCCAATCTTTCAGCCACGCCAGTGTCGGTACTTTGAGGGAAGTCCCCCGTGCTTTCGCACGAACCTAATTAATGTAAACCTCGTTTTCCCAGAGGCGTAACCTCGTTGACACCTTTCTAGACACCTACTTGATCGGCTAATTGTAATGTGTAAAACTCTCCCAGGAGTAACAATTACTCGCAGTGGGTATCGGGATCCAACTATCTCATAGAAGGTATGCAATCTCATTGCAAATTTCAACACTTGAAATTCCCGATAATATTTTGCCCCAAGCGATCTATGACCTTGACTGAGTCAACAAACCATAGACCGCAAGTAAAGTTCAACCCGTCATTTCTTGATTGAATTAAACCCACCCGCACGACCCTTGACTGAGTCAACAAGGCCGCGCGACTACCCTAATCCAATCGCATCATATGTATTGCAGATAAGCACTAATCAGCTACCGCACACTACGCCTAGACCGAGTCAACAAACGCAGCACGAATACTAACTATTACTTATCTGAAATGACGGAGGGCTGCGACGGGTTTTTAAGAAAACCTTTTGCGCAATGAACTTTATATCGTTGTAGAATCAAATGATTTTAAAATGGAGTGTTTTTTAGGCTTTTCTAGTTTTGCTAAAGGGGTCACTCCCGGTGAAGGGATCGTCGGCCCATTCCTCATCGAATAAGGTGCAGAATATATCATATATACCGCCGTGCAAAGCAAGAACTATAGGAGCAATCAAAAGAAAAACCGAGGGTTGTAGCATCTGCCAGTTATTGCTAAAAGAGTCACTCCCGGTGAAGGGATCTCGGTCCTTTCCTTATCGAATAAGGTGCGGGATGTTCTACAAGGAACACCGCGATGCAAAGCAAGAACTGTAGCTACCTGTTTTTGAAAATTCGATTCCACAACATCTATAGGTTTCTTTTCTTTCATTAATCATATTAATGAAGTCCCATCATTTAAGTACCTAAACATCACAGATAAATACGACGTACACTTATGCCATCTGCATTCGCCTCGATGTCCCCTCGTGCACCGTTAGGTTAGGTAACTAACGACAGAGCGGGGCCGGGCTAGCGCGGGTGTAAAACATAAGTAACATCTATATAATATATCATATATACTATATACAGTATCTATCACAGAACATCAAATGATCACATCACAGATATCACAGCAGAAGAATCATATGAAATATTGGATATACTAGGACGTCCGTGTTTTCAATACGAGCCAGTATAAAACACGGATTCCACGGTCGTGATGAATAGCCAAACCCACACCCCTAGACCCCTACGAGAGCGGCAAGCAACCTTACCAATTCTAGAGTTAGGAGACCCGGACTCGACTCCTCGAGTTGGTCTCCCACTGGACTCCAGAACCCGGTAACTTGTGCCATCCACCTTGGGTCTATCCTAGTGCGGAAAAGTAAATAATATACAAAGGCGACAACTTCCGCAACCTGGAAGTGCCCCAATAAAAGAATATTGAATATAAGTTTTTTACATGAATGAAAATGAAAAACACTCATCTCACATAAAAACCCCCGGCTATTCAAACACGACGATCCAATATAACATATCCAGCAACACATAACATCACATGTCATCAACGTAAGTAAACATGCGTATCCCAATTGTCGTTAACATATAGCAACGAATCCAGCGATATCACATATTACACTTACGGTCACAGAAAAGAAAGTGTAAAACTACAACAGCTGGAATCCGCAACCTGCATAGACATCGCATGCCTAATCAAATGAATTCCTTAGACATCGCATGCCTAACAATTATAAACCCCGCATTTTAGTCTCATTATCGAAAACACTTTTCAATATCTAGTCGGGCAATTCAACAAGATTCCCGATAAACTGATCGAATGCTCGTCGCAAACTTTAGTAGGCAGCCGCACCCCCGATGCCGTCGACGAAGTGCACTAAGGTGGAACACCGCTGCCGCGAGCACCCGAACGGATGCTTTTGGCGATGGGGTTCTCCTACAGTCAGTTGGTCGGGGCTATGGGGCATGGCTGTCTATTAAGTTTACCCGGCGAGTATCCGCGTACGCTACGTGATTGCGACGGACTTTTGATCGCATCAAAATTCCGTGGCAACCGATCAATTGAGACTAAACTGCTATGTTTATAACATCCAAATCAGTTATCTCATAACTACTTGTGGATTCCAAATATTGTATCACATTCCAGATAAATAGAAAATGTTAAACTTTCCGATCGAACAATCAAACACCCAAGTTTTCCAAAACAGCTCAACTCTTGAAACAAGTTCAAAAACATCCACTTCATGCCACAGTACCAACGGTCCATCCGTAGAAGGGTCAAGCCAACGCCTCACATGTGGCACGCCGTATTGCCCCAAACCCGAAGGTTCAAAGGTGAGTTTAAGACGGTCACATAATCGAGTTAAGGTTTGTTGTCTTCTAGAGGGACCATCGTGTTACTTGCACTACTTAGAACGTTATTAAACTACGGAAAAATCCAACACTTGGAAATTTCCCGGTAGGGGAAAAAGTGGGTATTTATATACGGTCGAACTTTTTAACATGTTCAAAAAAATATCCGGAAAACATAACAAAATTAAAATCTCCGATCGAATCGACGATTACCAAATAAACCCCCAGAAAACTCTACACTTGAGTCAGTTTAAAAATACCCATAAAATAGCACTACAGAATATAAGAATTACTGTGCCAAGAAAAAGATCCAATCCCTCCGTACGGCCGCGGATCCGCGGCCCAAGCATGGTACGGCCGCGGTTCCGCGGCGGTTTGGAAGGATTAGGAGCTCGTTTTTCACCATAATTCTTATTTTTCCCTGCTTGATTTTTCAAATATTTTTAATTCAGAAGATACACAGTTTTGAAAAAATGTACAGAGAGGGGGTAAACTTGGACGTATCGGGATCGTTCGGAGTTTTAACTTCGTTAACACATCGCCTAAAGCTTTAGCTAGGCTCTGATACCACTGTAGGGTTCCTGGACACACTCAAGAGGTTCCACAAGGCATCAACCATGCCAAATTAAAATTTTCCGGTGCCGAGAAACCCTAATGAAGATCGTTAACTAGAAGTTAAGGCGAAAAGCAAGCAAGTAAACAGCTTTATTGCTAAGTGAAAGGGATTACAACCTTTGTAGATCCGCTCCACAATTTCTTTAGCTCCGAGATGACGTCCCTCCGCTGCGATCATCGGGTCCTGGACTCTTGCGATGGTTTCGTCGGAGAAATGATCGGGCTAGGTCATTGACTTCGAGGCCGAAGATGATCTACATCGGGGAGACTCAAACTCAAGCTATTCCTTCACTTGGTCAAAAACTTTGTGAAGAGAACACCCTATACTACATGGCAAGTAGTAGAGGATGAAGAAATAGGAAGTGGGTTTACTTTAGAATTGGATTTCTCACTCTTTTTCTCATGATGCCATTGGAGCTAGCAAGCTTTTTCAAGCTTGATGAAGATGAAGAAGAAGAAAGAATCATATGAATCATTTCCAAAATGAAACTTATCCAATATATGATGGCACCATGGTTGAGTTAAGCCCTCATGCTTAACTCATGTAGAGATTTAACCAAACCATTAGGTTAAGGGTTGGGTTAACTAATATCCTACACAAATGACAAAAGGGTTGACTTTGTCAATGCTTATCAAGCTTCATGAAGCTTGATAACTTTGACCAAATTCTCAATTCTTTTGTTATTTGCTAGGAAAATAGTAAACCCTAATTTAACCTTGAGTTGGTTCAAGTCTCATACACACAACTTGTTTGTATCATCAAGCATGATACAAACATGTACACTTGCATATATCACATATAAACAATGTGCACATTCAAGTGAGAAAACAAATCTTAAGTGAACCAATACTAGTTAATGTAAAGTAATATATCAAATATATAATTATACATTAAATCATTAAATCAACACTTGATTTAACGATCCGGTCATATCGCATATAACCGACTAATATCAATAGTAACAACTTATCGAATCAACACTTGATCCGATAACCCGGCTATATCGCATATAACCGATCAATGTCACAAATCGCGAGAATAGAATACAGTATCACATACTGGTATTATTCTCGGTCCCGTACATATCTCATATGCGCTCCTATTTCGTTTCGCTTGAGCCAGGACACCCTTGTGTAGGACTCTAAAGACTCGTCAATACGCAGGCAGCAGGTGATGATCATATCAAACACCCACAAGCCGCAAGCGGTCTGCTAAACGTAACGGCCACCGGGGTATTGAGCGATCAGAAGATCAACGAGCAAGCCCGTTCACACTCCAGTGAATCCAACGAGTAACACTACCGTACAGTCCGGTCTGTTCGTCTGATATGTCGCATAACTCGTCTAGGGGTGGTAAACGTCAGACCCCAATAACTCGATAAGTCGTGTCGATATGAGGCTGATAACGGGTCGAGAAACTACTGGTAACACTTACCAATACATCCCTAAAACAGCCTTGGCCAAGGACTTCCTGTTATAGCCAATCGAACACTGTGCAACATCAACTCCCTATACCGGGAGAGACGAAACCCCTCCTATCGCTCATTGCCTCCATGTGATTCGGGACTGTACCCAAAAACCACCTTTTTGCATGCCCTCTTGGACGTGGTATGATGGAAATCAAAGCACAGTGGGAATCACACAAGACTCTATAACGATCTCGGGTCTACAAACTAACCTGCACCAGTGTCACCAGAGAACTGCCATCTGACGTAAGGTAAAATACCATCTGGGAGTTCTCGGCGAGTCCGTCCAGTGTACCCAGTCTCTACTGAGCACCCGTATATCATCTCTGATGTCAAACACCAATGGATATGGGATCATCCATCGCCCATCTGTATGGGTCAAGAAGCTACACGCTAGTCTACTCTGGTATATCGATGCCCCGTCTCGATACACCTACGACTATGGACTTTGAAGGATGTACTTATGGACTACCATGTCCCCACTAGTATGATCCGCATCATAGTCCAGGTAGTCAAGTACACATCCTAAGGGCTTTACCAACATGTAACAGAGAGACAATCAGTGTACACGTTAAGGTAAAGAGTAACCAGATAGCAAACTATCATATCGAGCAAGAAAGTCATCCCTATATATGACCAAGCATCCACTACAATATACATCCTATGTATAGTAATGGCCTCTAGGGCATACATATAACTAACAGGGTGTCCTGGAGAAAAGGGTAAAATTAGGAGTGGCAATAAGGTTTGCAACTCTGACAATCCAAAAGCCAGTGTTTTAGAAGGTTCGGTCAACTTGGTCACTGAGTCATATTCTTAGGGCCGGGTCATGGTCACTGCCAAAGTGAGAGAGAAAAGAAACAGTCAGCGTGCACTCTAACCTAGATCAGAATGGTTACCAATTTATCTAATCTGGAAACCTCCCACTATAACGTCAAATTCTTCTCCAAACCTGAAAGAAGAATTAGTCGGGATCACCCGAGGAGTAAATCAACTCATCAATAGGAATCAGGATCCAACTATCATCGCATGATAACGTGACGGAATCCGCTCACGTTATCACACTCCAGAAGGTATGCGCATATCTGGCAAGTTTCAGTTTCTTTAGAAACCCCCGATGTGATTTTTACCCCATGCTCTTATGACCTTGGCGTGAGGTCAAAATGTCATAAGCCACATGTCAAGTTCTACCCATCATTATCCAGGTTAATTTAAACCCACCCGTACCTACCCTTGACGTAAGCCAAAATGGCAGTACGACTGTCCCAAACCAATGCATTCTATCTATGCAACAGATAAATATCCGGCAGCTACCAATCACTATACCTTGGCGTGAGGTCAAAATACATAGCTTGAATACTACCGAATATTTTACTGAAATGATGGAGGCCTACGAATGGTTTCTGGAGAAAACCTTTAACGTAATGAACTTGATAACGTTGAAGGAATCGGATAGCTTTTTATGGATAGCCTGTGGAATAGCCCGCCGTTCCCCTGGTCGTGTGGATAGCCTGTGCAATGAAAACCTAGACCCCTACGGGCGTGGAAAGTTACCCATCAAAACTTGAAGCGAGGCAGCCCCCTTCAACAACGTGAATGAACCACCCAGCACTTCACGGAATCCGGTAACTTGGGCACCCCTCCTTGGGTCAACCTGTACCCCCTACGAGTGCGGCGAATAGCCCGCCAATTCTAGAGTAAAGCCCCCTCCGTCTCAAAGCCATGAGATGCGGGCATGTTTTCCTCTAGAACCCGGCTATCCGTGCACCCCACCTTGGGGTAATCCTAGTACAGAAAGTAAAATATACATATAACGGGTACATCGACCTCACCCCGGTCGTGCCCCAAAAGAATAATATACAAACTGGCAGTGACGACAGTCCACATGTCGGACGCTCGCCCCGCAATATCAAATGTACATATAAAACGAAACTGTACTACTATTGCATCCAGGCTATCCACCACGACAATCCGCAACATCACAACACAGCACAGAACATCAACGTGAATGTCACGTTCGCAAATCCGTCTAAAAGGGCTATAGCAGTTAGATAGGATTTACCGATCAATTGACATTCACGGCCGCAGATATAATGTAAATACTATGAACCAACATGTTTAAACTTTTCGATTGATCAAATTTACCCAAGTAGGCCCCAAGCACAACTGTAGCACTCAAAGAAAATCTGGGCTCAAAAAGAATATTCCCAAAACCCCATTTTCAACTCAGGAGCTCTCTGTAAAATTTTGGTGCACTGAACAGCAAAAGTGGCGGCGGAACCGTGGCCCAAGCATGGGTTTGGCCGCGGATCCGCGGTGGAATAGTGAGTTCACACGACCAAATTTTTACAGAATGCTTAGAATTCCCTGCACGTATTTCTGCAATGTACTGAAAAAATTTTCGAGCCAAAAATAAATTGACCGAAAACTGATGCATTTGAAAACGCGGTTTCGGAATTTTTGTTCGATCGAGTTCTAAACACGTTAGAGCAAGCTAGACTAGGTTAATTTGCGTGGCACTGATACCATGTAAGTGCACGGCGGTGCCCCGGCCGTCAATCCGAGACCAAAATGCGGAAACGATAATTTTATGAAACTTGTAAACCAGCACCACCGTGCACTTTAAACCCGGATCGGGCCATTAAGATAGTCCTAGCTAACTAGAGAAGCGGTAGAGAGATATACCGAGCGATCTGTGTCCTTCGGTCTTCTCGTCATCATCCCGATCTTCCCGCGGAATCTCCGGTCTTCATCTCCTCGTTGGAAGGGCACCACATCGCCGGGTTCTTTTACAGGCTCCCATCTCTGGACCGAGGCAATTTGGGCACGAAGTTGGCAAGCCGACGTGCCCAAGGAGTGCTGTAGATGAAGTGTAGAACTCTATGTGTCTCTAAGGGTTGAAGTTGCCATGTATTGGTGGAGGTAATGAAATGAACTTTTGTAGATGAACATGGGGATTTTTACAAAGCCAAAGAGATCAAAAATCCCCCCAACAATTTTGGACAGCCCCCTTCTTATCTTGGCCAGCCATGCATCAAGGAGGGAAAAAATGAGAGGAGAGTGTGTGTGTATCAAAAAGAGAGTGAGTCAAATAATGCAAGAGAGAGAAAGGGTTATCATGAGAAGAAATGATCACTAGCTTAATCCAACACTCCATCAACAATCATGAAAACCATGTCGCTACAAAAGTCAAGCCATGATGAAGTCAAGAAGTCAAATGATGGTGCAACCATCATGAAGCAACAATATGCAAAGACCACCCTCCACAAATCAAATTTGCATTCTTGCAAATAAGCCCTCCTCCACCAATTATCAGCCAACGAAAGGAACAAAGGAAAATGGCCGAAACGGAAAGCAAACTGGCAACTTCATAAAACTGATCCCGTAATAAATTACAGGAAACCCCGCTACTGTATATACATACCCGCATTTGTATTCCGACCGAATACAAATGCAATGAGACAAAATCTACACTGTACAATACTAGGATCCGGCTTAAACCAAAGCCCGCTAGTATTATCCGTCCGATCATGATCCGTGCAATACCGCACATATATGATCGAACCCTGCCATATCTCCATACGGCCTCTACAACGTTTCGCCCGAAACTTGAGAAAACGGTCTATGGGGGACTCTAAAGACTCGTCAATACTTTGGTTGTGGATTTAACCACTAGCACGTCAGAGGTATTAGCCATACGTAATGGGCTACCAGGTATTGACCAAAAGGGACGTCGATGAGAGAACTCATCCTGACACCCCACCGAGCCTGTTAGTGACAATATCCGTACAGTCCGGTCCGTTCATCTATGAGCATCGCATGGCGGGCCTTGGGGGTTGGTAAAAGTCAGACCCCTAAAAGCGGTACAAGTCGTGTCGGAGTGTAGCCCAGAACACCCTGAGATACTGCTGGAATACCTACCAGTAAATCTCCTGCCTTGGCCAAGGACTTCGTGTAATGGCTCTCCTAGACACAGCGCGACCTCACCCCCAATACCGGGAGAGACGAATCCGTGCAGATCAGCTCACTGCCTCCATGTGGCTCGGGACTGTACCCAACTAAAACCTGTTTGCACGTCTCCTTTGAGCGTGGTAGGGTAGTAATCAAAGTACAGTGGGAACTCACACGAGACAAATGACGATCTCAGGTCGATGAACTAATCTGTATACATGTCACCAGGGAACTGCTATCTGACGTCAGGTATAAGACTAACTAGCATGTTCCCGGCGAGTCCTGTCCGGTGTACTCATAACCCAATGAGCACCTGTATACATCTTAGGTGATCCAACTGACACCAGTGGATTGTGAGACCGGCCACCGCCCCTCGTCGGGGTCTCGACTATATACACTAGTCTACTCTAGAGTATCGATGCCCTGTCTCGAAACTCCCAAGACTAGGGACCTTTTAAGGATGTGCTTATAGACTTCCATCTCCCACGTATATGATCGCCCTCATACTGCTGGCAGTCAAGAAAGAATCCTAGGGGCCCTATCAACGCGCAATAGTGACCTGTAAGGTCACCTAAAGTAGTACACGGTGATAAAGATAAACCAGATAGCATATAATCATCTCGAGTAAGACTGTCCTTTCGGGATAGGTCCTCCATCAATCATTGCAATCACGTGCCTGTGATCCAATAATTGACTCTGAGGGCACTATCTCCAACACTGAACACTCTCCACTCCATCACAAAACCATCACAAAAACTAAACAAAACTCATAAAAATAACACCTTTTACCGTGATTTGCCTCTTGGATGCCTTGGAGTTTGCAAAGCATGGATCTTTGAGTTCATTGGGTTCTTTCTGTTCTTTAAGTGTTTTTTGTGTAGCTTAGCTTGTTAGTTTCTGTTTTGAACACGTTTTATATCGTTTCTGGTAAATATCATATTTTTAATATAATTTTGGATCTCGGGTGATCTTCTATCAAACCAGATAATTGTTGCAAAAGTTCCCATCACAGTGACCTAATATAGTGACCTAGAAACTACCCTCAAAATACGAACCAATTCCATCATGTTCAGGACGCAATTTTATTGCTTCTGGCTGCAAATTGCGGCCAGACTAGGGACTTATGGTTTGGGGTCTCTGGGGTTGTATGTGGTCTCATGGTACTTGCAACTTTTACAAATTATTGGTACAGAAAAATCTGCGACCACTTTGCGTATTTCTTGTGTTTCGTTTCACGCGATACGTTATCCGATACGGTGCATGTTCTGTGTTGTTGCTGCTCTGAGTTGGTTTCGTAGTGTCGCTATACACGTTAGCTACAATACGAACCCTTGAGAGTACGTTTGTGTTGTCGTGTTGGTCCGTGTAGATTGTACGTGTTTTGGGTCAATTGCTAATATATACTAGCTTTATTGTGTTATTGTTTTAGGTTCGCAGGCGGGGACTTCGGACGCTGCGACGAAGGGAAAATAGGTTGTAGGCTTCACTTAGCCAGGAGCGTTGGTGAGTAGATTTAACATTTACAGGGGAATCGCCCGCATGGCATTATGCATCTGGGCTAGAGATGACTTGACTTGTCGCATATTCTATTTCATATTTAGAATTGCTCATACACCCTACTGCTTAGTTAATTGTTGTGCTTGGACTAATATCCTTAGGACACTGCACTATTATTGATGGCTCATGTTGCACGAGCACTGATTGTATGCCACACACACCGTCAATAATTGCCATGACAAGCACAACCCACTTATAGATATGATATTGTTTGGTTAGGGTCATTAAGACATTGATTCATATTTCTTCACGCATATGACATATAGCATATCTGTATACCCACATGCTTACACATATGCCTTGACAAGCTTACATGCTAGTTATCTGTTTACCTATAAGGTATTGTACCATTAGCGATAGGTACATACACATTTAATGACATAGCTACATGTATACCTTGCATACACATTTACACTTATACCTGAAGGATATATTACATCATTACTGATAGATAGATACTTATACTTTGCTATACCTTTATGTTTACACGTATATCCGGTTATAGCTACATGTTTACCTTTACTTGATGTTATTTAGAAACCGCATGATATTTTATATTAACTTGTTGCAGTTAATTAGCGGCTTTTCCTTTATATACTTACATTTCAGTTTTATGTTGCATATATGATATTCATGGATTTTCGCATTGAGATATGGATTTTTCATGATGTTTTCTGGATTTGAGGACCGTGGTAGTTTCATAAAATTATGCATTATTTGAAAAACCCGGTTTCTCTTGATATGATATTTCTGCATCCACCATGAGATTTATCGGTTCTGATATATTTACCCAATGCGAGGAGGAGTCGGGTGCTGTTTGAGGGTACATGGTGGGGCACGGAGATACCCCGGGGCAAGACGATTGATGGATCTTGCCGATTGAGCCTGGCAGGGGAACCATACCATCCGATGACAGTACCAATGACTCGGCGGTTATCGTGGGGATACCGACGGGAGTCATATACGTATGGATTCGTCGAGAGGCAAGGGTCAAAGCTAGGCACTCGAGCTTTCGGTATAGCGTATGATACGTACCTATCAGGGTGCCAGTCGCAATGACAACACCTGATAGATCAACATTTCTGTGTCGATGCTTGACACATTGTTTTCATCATATTTTACTCCTAAGTATATATAACAGTGGAATGGGACGCTGTTATATATGCATAAATATATATATATATATATATATATATATATATATTAGTGGAATGGGACGTTAATATATATGTATACATATCAATTCATATACTTTACCATAATTCTTCATGCAAATTTACTTAGGATATTAGAGATTTACTTGATATTAGATTTGGGATATACGAGATTTATTTGAGATTGGATAAAGGATATATATGAGATTGCTGATTTGTACATTCGGGATATATGGGGTTTACTTGATATTTTACATTCAGAATTTATGAGACTTATATGATATGAGAGCCAATTTAGGGGCTGATTTGAGGAATTGGGATTTGGATTGTCTTGATGGATTTTGATCTTACCACGATGTCAGGATTCCTTGGAAATGACATGTTTCATTCCATACACCGTATTTGTTTATATGCATTGCTTCATGTGTTAGTTGTACCCGGTAGCGTACCTTTCATGATTGTTGCATATATACATATTCGTATCATTATTGCATGATTATTGCATACCGATTGTCATATTATTGCTTCATGTATTTGTAGTAACCGTTAGTGTATCTTTCATGATTTTTGCATTCATATGACCTTTTATTGCTATTAATTGCATATGTTATATTCGCGCTGTATGTGCATACTTTCGATTACCTGTATATGTTATTTACTATTCACGAGTTGGCAACTCACCCCCGTTGTGCCACAGTTTGTTTTGCAGGTTGCTCCCCAGAGTAGTCGAGACAGGCTATTCATCTATCATCTTTTGCCGTGGATACCGCATCGGCTCACGGTGTGCAGTTTTTGCTTTAGGTGGGTTTTGTAGTTATTCGTTGTTGTATTGTATATTCATTGTATCCTTTTACTCTCCATCTACTACTTTCATGTTTGACTTAGAGACTTGATGTGAGGATGATATTGTATATTATTTTGTGACTTGGTTGTCTTTTATACAGTTTCCTTTTAATCGTCTTTTATTTCTTCGTTACGGCGTCGTATATCTGTTGTGGTGGTTGTTTTCCGCCTTTGGGCGTGTTTTTGCTCCCGTTTGGGGATCCTTTACTTATATTTATGTTGTACCCATTTTTGGGGCTGGTTTTTACAAAGGAGGTGCTGCCAAAATTTTACAAGAAATAAAGTTGGACTTTTAAAGAATTTGGGTTGAGATTTCAAAGGTTTTGAAAAAATAACTATTATTTCTTACTGCTTTTGATGGTTTAGATTGCTGGGTTTTCGGCTTACTTAAATTGCGTTACGCCTGTAGACGTTGCGTAGTTTAAGGGTCGTCACGTGCCAATTTCGGGTCGTGACAAAGTTGGTATAAGAGCGCTACGTTTTTACCTTTCGGAATGTAAGATGACCTTGGTATGATGGAGTAGGTAGCTTAAAGAAGAGCAACGTAGTGTGTGTATGTCCGCGGCATACTCACGATGCGGTACTTCGCCAAAAGTGACCTAAGTACTGCTGGGCTAGCCTAGCACCTCGTCAAGGGTTCGGTAGCATCACAAATGCCATAATCAAAATTTTAGAGGTGCTAAGTTAACTCGACAAGAATCGAAACTAGAAGTTTTAGGGATTCATACAAATAAGCATCATATGCAAATGTAAAACTATCACTAAGAGTAGAGATTACAACTTTTGTAGATCTCCCTCAGTGACTCCTTGGCACTATGAGAGTTTGGAACGGATCGATGGAAGCCTTCCTTTGTCCACGATGATCCACCCAAAGTCCCTTTGCCCAAAGCTCCTTGCCTTACTTGTTTCGCAAACGAAGTAGAGCAAACACCCTACGCAAATCGGCTAGATGTGTGTAGTATGATAATGTGGTTTATGTTCTTCAATTGAAATCCTTTTCTTTTGTCAATCTTCACTCAAGAAAGAAATCAAGAGAGGAAGAAGAAGATAATGGTGGCTTGAGCTTTCTATCATATCACATATGATAACTTGTTTTCACACCCTTGTTCACAATTTTTCCCTTGTTGTTTCATTGTTTGTTTCATATCACATATAAAGCTATTTATAGTGATGAGAAGGAATAATCACCATTATTCCATTACCACTATAATTATGAGTGGAAATTCTTTTCATAAAGAATCAAGCATGGGTGGAAATTCTTTTCATTAAGTTAAGTAAAGCTTACCCACTAAAGAATAAAGGAGCATGAGTGGGTTTTCTTTACATTAACTTAAAATGATAAATACAAATTAAAAGCTTCAATATAAGTCTTGCATTGCCACCATTCTTGTATCAACAACCATGATACTATGTATGCATGTATGTGTCCATGCACATCATCATGTGCATACATGCATGCATACAAAAGGATTTATTTAAAGAATTAATCTAAATGTAATTTGTTAAATCAACACTTGATTTAGCAAACTGGTCATATCACATACGATCCGACAAATAGAAAATGCCCGATTAATATACGTTATCATATAACCGTATTTAATCGGGTCCCGCGCATATCTCATATGCACACCACATCTTTTTGCCTGAGCCAGGAAACTTCATTGTGGGACTCTAAGACTCGTCAATACGCCAGCAGTAGAAGATGATCATATCAAACACCTACAAGACGCAAGAGGTCAGCTAAACATAACGGCCACCCGAGTATTGAAACGATCAGAAGAAAACCAGCGAAGCTGTAAAAACTCCCGTCGAGCCAATTGGCAACACTTACCGTACAGTACGGTCTCTTCGTCAGATATGCTGCATATCGAGTCTAGGGATGGTATCGTCGACCCCAGTAACTCAATAAGTCATGCTGGTGTATGGCTCATAACAGATTGAGAAACTACTGATAACTCTTATCAGTAAATCTCAGCATCCCTGGCCAGGGACTTCATGTTATAGCCAATCGAGCATAGCACAACATCAACCCCCAATACCGGGAGAGACGAAACCCCTCCTATCGCTCATTGCCTCCATGCGCCTCGAGACTGTACCCAAAGACCACCTGTTTGCACGACTCAGTAGAGTCGTGGTAGGGTGGAGATCGAAGTATAGTGGGAGGACACACAAGACTCTATGACGATCTCGGGTCTACAGACTAACCTGTACCAGTGTTCCCTGAGAACTGCTATCCAACGATAGATATAATACCACATAGGAGTTCTCGGCGAGTCCGTTCAGTGTACCCAGTCTCCACTGAGCACCCACATACAATCTTTGGTGTCTCCTCACCAGATGGATATGGGATCATCCATCGCCCATCATATGGGACAAGAATAGTATACACTAGTCTACTCTGGAATATCGATGCCCTGTCTCGATACACCCTCGACTAGGAACAGTTCAAGGATATGCTTATAGACTACATGTGCCCCACTAGTATGATCCGCATCATAATCACAGTAGTCAAGCAAATATCCTTTGGGCTTTATCAGCATGTGTAAATGATTAAATCTACATATCAAGATAAAGTAAACCAGATAGCGTACTATCATGTTGAGCAAGAAAGTCATTTATCTCCATAGATTATATGTCCAAGTTTCCACTATCTATATAATGGCCTTTAGGGCATACATATTACTAACAATCTCCCACTTGCACTAAGGCCAGTTATTGGCGTATCTCATACCCAACATTTCAAACAGTCGCTCATGCTGAGGCTGTGGAAGTGCCTTGGTGAATGGATCCTCTGTGTTATCCTTTGTATCTACTCTCCGAATCTCGATCTCCTGGCGATCTACTATCTCCCGGATCAGATGATATCTCCTTAGGATGTGTCTGGACTTCTGATGGGACCTTGGTTCTTTGGCTAATGCTATATCTCCATTATTATCACAATACAATGGTATTGGATCAACAATGGTTGGAACTACTCCTAGTTCCGCAATGAACTTCTTCATCCAGACGGCTTCCTTAGCAGCATCACTTGCAGCAATATACTCAGCTTCCATCGTGGAGTCTGCAACGGTGTCCTGTTTGGACTCTTCCAACTAACCGCTCCTCCATTTAGGGTAAATACAAACCCTGAGATTGATTTGCTGTCATCCTTGTCACTTTGGAAGCATGAATCGGTATAGGCCTCCATCTGGAGATCCCCATTACCATACACCAAGAACAATTCTTTAGTCCTTCGCAAGTACTTAAGAATGTTCTTCACTGCTATCCAATGTTTCTCCCCTGGGTTGGATTGATACCTGCTTACTACAGCCAGTGCATAAGCCACATCAGGGCGAGTACACAACATCGCATACATTATAGATCCCACGGCTGAAGCGTAGGGTATAACGCTCATGCGAGCTCTCTCTTCATCAGTCTTCGGACAGAAGTCCTTAGAGAGAGTGATTCCATGACTAGCAGGCAAGGCACCACGCTTGGAATCTTCCATACTAAACCTCTTTAGAATGGTGTCTATGTACGTTGATTGGGACAGTCCCAATAACCTCTTGGATCTATCTCTATAGATCCTAATGCCCAAAATGCGCGAGGCATCACCCAGGTCCTTCATAGAGAACCTTTGTGATAAGAATAGTTTGACCGATTGTAGCATAGGAACATCATTTCCTATCAGGAGAATGTCATCAACGTACAATACGAGGAATGTGACAGTACTCCCTACAATCTTCTTATAAATACATGGTTCATCTTCATTTCTGACAAAATCAAACTCTTTGATTGTATCATCAAAGCAGATGTTCCAGCTCCTTGAGGCCTGCTTTAATCCATAAATGGATTTAAGCAATCTACATGCTTTCCCGCTGCTCCCACTATCAATGAAGCCCTCTGGCTGATCCATCAAAACGCATTCTTCTAAATCACCATTTAGAAATGCAGTTTTCACGTCCATCTGCCAGATTTCATAATCATAGTGAGCAGCAATAGCAAGTAGGATCCTAATGGATTTAAGCATTGCTACCGGAGAGAAAGTTTCATCATAGTCCAAGCCTGGTCTTTGACGAAAACCTTTCGCTACAAGCCTTGCTTTATAGGTCTCCACCTGTCCATCTACACCAATCTTTCTCTTAAAGATCCATTTGCACCCAACGGGTTTTATCCCAGGATGCGCAACGTCCAAAGTCCATACTTTGTTGGTGTACATTGACTTCATTTCGGATCTCATTGCTTCCAGCCATTTCACTGAGTCACCACTCGTGATAGCTTGCTGAAAACTAGTAGGGTCATCATCATCCATGATGCAATCTTCTCTATCACCATCTATGAGAAACCCATAGTATCTCTCTGGTGGGTGAGAAGTTCTACTAGACCTCCTGAGCGGCTGAGGTTCTTGAAGTTCTACTGCAACATCAGTTTCAACCAATTCCTCCTGAGTAATTTGTGTCTCTAGAACCTCTTCTAGTTCTACCATATTGCCATTAGTACTTTGCGTAAAGAACTCATTTTCCAAAAATGTGGCATGCTGAGCAAGAAACACCTTTTGTTCCTCTTTGTGGTAGAATAGATATCCATACGAATGTTTTGGATACCCCACAAATTTACACATGACCGATCGTGTCTCGAGTTTGTCTGGATTCTGCTTTTTAACAAAAGCCGGACAACCCCAAATCCTAAACCTTTTAAGAGATGGTCTCTTTCCATTCCACATCTCATATGGAGTGGTAGACACGGTCTTGGTTGGAACCCTGTTCAATAGATATATTGCTGTCTCCAATGCATGTCCCCAAAAGGAAAGCGGTAACTCAACATCACACATCATGGATCGTACCATATCCAATAAGGTACGATTCCTCCGTTCTGACACACCATTGTGCTGCGGTGTGTAAGGAGGAGTGAGCTGAGAGAGAATCCCATTCTCTTTTAAGAAGTCTAGAAACTCTGTACTTAAATATTCTCCACCTCGATCCGATCGAAGTTTCTTGATGCTCAAGCCTGTTTGCTTCTCTACTTCAAGTTTATACTCCTTGAATTTCTCAAAGGCTTCAGATTTGTGCTTTATCAAAAACACGTGTCCGAATCTTGAGAAATCATCAGTAAAAGTGATGAAGTATGAAAAACCACCTCTTGCATGTGTAGACATTGGTCCGCATACATCACTATGTATGAGGCTTAAGAGTTCACCAGCTCTCTCTCCGTTTCCACTAAACGGAGTTTTGGTCATTTTACCTTTAATACAAGACTGGCAAGTCGCATAAGATTTATATTCAAACGGATTTAAATATCCATCTTTATGTAGCTTGTTTAGTCTTGTTTCATTAATATGACCAAGTCTACAATGCCAAAGAAAAGCTTCATTTATATCTGAAAACTTTCTTTTACTAGTATGTTGTATATTGAAAACTGTGTGTTGGTTCAGGACGTAAATACCGTTATTTAGTGTACCATACCCAATCAACTCTTGATTCAGGTTAATGTTCATAACATTATTTTGCAATATAAAATGATATCCTTCATTGTCCAACAAAGAAACGGATATTATATTACACAGCATACTTGGTACAAAATAACACGGGTTCAAAACCAAAATACTTCCTGAAGGCAACCCTAGATGATACTCTCCCACGGATACGGCATGTATATTGGAACCATTTCCAACCCGCAGAGTATGATCTCCTATCTTTAAAACTCTACTATTTCTCAATCCCTGCATACAATTGCAGATGTGAGAACCAGAACCGGTATCCAATACCCAGGATGCAGAGTTTAAAGAAAAACAGTTTTCAGTTACAAACACACCTGAAGTGGAAGCATCAGCATGCTTCTTCTTCTTGAGATCAGCAAGATAATCAGCACAGTTGCGTTTCCAATGTCCTGACTTTTTACAGTAAAAACATTCTCCTTTCCTGCTTCCCACAGCCCCGGCTTTGTCTTTCCCCTTTTCCTTTCTAACTCCATCTTTCTGTGTGATAGATTTCTTCTTCTTCTTTCCCTTGGCCTTAGCTTTTGGGAATGAAGAGGAAGATGGCCCAGCAAGCAGAGCAGGAGTCCTTGCCGTTTTCAACGTGTTCTCTGCACTTCTCAACATATTGAGAAGTTCAGGCAATGATTTCTCCAAATCATTCATATTGAAATTTACTATGAACGGAGCAAAGGCAGGGGGGAGAGACTGTAGAACAATATCTGTATATTGCTCATTATCCATAGTCCATCCCAGTCCCTCAAGTTCTTCATTAAGACCAATCATTTTCAAAACATGGTCTCCAACTGATGCACCAGGGGCCATTCGCATCTGAAACAGCTTTCTAGATGCCTCGTATCTTAAAGTACGAGATTGCTCTTCATACAACTCCTTTGTGTGAAGAAAGATGGATTGCACATCCATATTCTCGTGTTGCTTCTAATGGACATTGTCCATAGAAGCGAGCGCGAGGCACTTGGCCGTGTTGCAGTCATTTTCCCAAGTTTTTCGGATCTCCCTATCCGAGACAGATGATTCAGGTCCTGGGACGGGTGGGGCTTCGGTATTGAGGACATATGATACCTTATCATATGAAAGTGCAATGTTCAAGTTCCTCAACCATTCTTTATAATTTGGTCCTGTCAGTTTATTTTTCTCAAGTAGAAGCTTAAGTCCTGACATCTGTAACTGCCATTCGGAGAGAGAAAAGGATACACTTAGCGAAATGCTCTTTCAAAGAATTAGATTGGTTATTATTTTATCTAATCGATGTCTCCCACTGCTTTTAATCAAATTTTCTTTCAAAACCTGAAAAGAAAACTAGCCAGGAATAATTACATTCTACAGTTTGGCTAACCGGTCAGTCATTCTAGACACCCACTGGATTAGCTAATTGTAAAGTGTAAAACTCCCCTGGAAGTAACACTTACTCACAGTGATATCGAGATCCAACTATCACATAGATGGTATGCAATCTCATTGCAAATTTCAACTCTTGAAATTCCCGATATGGTTTTTACCCCTAGTCACTTATGACCTTGGCTATGGTCAACATATCATAAGTACCAGTCAAATTCTACCCGTCATTTCATGATTAATTAGACCCACCCATATGACCCTTGACTATGATCAACATAATCACATGAATGTCCTAAGTAATCGCATCATATGCTTTGTAGGAAGACATCACTTAGCTACCGTACACTACGCCTTGACTATAATCAACATACGCAGCACGAATACTAAGTACTCTGCTTCCTAAAATGACGGAGGGTTGCGGATGGTTTTTAAGAAAACCTTTAACGCTTTGAACTTGATCTCGTTGTAGAATCAAAATGGTTAAGAAAAGGAGTGGCTTAAGCTCCGCATCTTCTTGAAACTTGCATTTTTCATAAAAAGCCGAGTTTGTTTCAAATCTGATTCTGCAACATCATTAGGTTTCTTTTCTTTACATTAATCTCATTAATGTGATCCCATCATTTAAGTTCCTAAGCCATCACAGAATAGAACGTATACTTATACCATCCGCATTCGCCACAGTGTCCCATTATGCACCGTTAGGTTACTTAACTAACGGCATAGCGGGGCGGGACTAGCGCGGGTGTAAAATATAAGCAACGTTTATTATATATCATATATATAATAATAATCCATTCGTCTCAGATACTAAGTAATCACATTACAGAATATCAACAGCAGAAGCATATAAAAGGATATCTAGGATGTCCGTATTTTGTATCGAGCCAACAATAGAAAATACGGATTCCACGGTCGTGATGAATAGCCAAGCCCACACCCTAGACCCCTACGAGAGCGGCAAGTGACCCCGCTAATTCTAGAGTTTAGGAGACCCGGTCTCGACTCCTCGAGATGGCCTCCCACTGAACCCTAGAACCCGGTCACTTGTGCTCCCCTCCTTAGGTCTATCCTAATGCGGAAAAGTAAATAATATACAATTGATTTATACATGAATGAAAATAAAAAACTCTCATCTCAAATAAAAACCCCCGGCTATTCAGTCGCGACAATCCTACTCATCATATCTCAGCAACACATAATATCTTATATCATCAACGTAAGTAAGTATGCGTATCCCGATTGTCGTTGACGTATAGCAACGAAAACGGCGATACACCACATACTACACTTACGGTCGCAGAAAATAAAATGAAAAACTACAACATTTCGAATCCACAATCACCTTAGACATCATAAATTCGAAATATCACATACTTCGTATTTCATGCCTAACTATATGAATTCCACATATTGTATCACATTTCAGATACATAGACAATGTTAAACTTTTCGATCGAATAAACAAACACCCAAGATTTTCCAAACTGCACAACACTTGAGCCGAGTTCAAAAATTTCTAGAACATGCCACAGCCCCTTATGGACCAACCGTAGAAGGGCCAAACCAACGCCTCACATGTAGCAACGCTAAACTACCACAAACCCTAAGGTTCAGTGATAGTTTTGACGGTCACATAATCGAGTTAAGGTTATGTTCTTCTAGAGTGTCCACAGATACGCTTGGATGTTTTTCGAAAATTTCGAACTAGAGAAAAATCCAACACTTGGAATATTTCCAATACGGGAAAAATTGCGTTTCTAATATTCGTTCAAACATTTTAACACGTTCTAAAAATCTGAAAATCTGAACGAAGTTAAACTTTTTCCAATCGAATCACCAAATGCAATATATCTCCAGAAAACTCAACACTTGAGTAAGTTTAAAATATCTCAGAGGCATGTACTAATTAAATCAGGTGCACTGTAGTAAAAATTATCCCCTGAACCCACTGTACGGGCGCGGATCCGCGGCCAAAGGCATGATTTTGCCGCGGATCCGCGCCTCTTTGGAGTGATCATTGAACAATTTTTATATGGTAACTTCTAAAAAAGCCTGCTGAATTTTTTAAGAACATTTAATTTGGAAAAATCCAATTTTCAAAAAATTTCCAGAGAGCGGTCCAAATTGGTGTTTCGTGGTTCGATCGGACGTTTAACATCGCCTACGCATCGCCTAAAGCTCTAGCTTGGCTCTGATACCACTGCTGGGCTAGCCTAGCACCTCGTCAAGGGTTCAGTAGCATCACATATGCCATAATCAAAATTTTAGAGGTGCTAAGTTAACTCGACAAGAATCGAAACTAGAAGTTTTAGGGTTCATACAAATAAGCATCATATGCAAATGTAAAACTATCACTAAGAGTAGAGATTACAACCTTTGTAGATCTCCCTCGGTGACTCCTTAGCACTATGAGAGTTTGGAACGGATCGATGGAAGCCTTCCTTTGTCCACGATGATCCACCCGAAGTCCCTTTGCCCAAAGCTCCTTGCCTTACTTGTTTCGCAAACGAAGTAGAGCAAACACCCTACGCAAATCGGCTAGATGTGTGTAGTATGATAATGTGGTTTATGTTCTTCAATTGAAATCCTTTTCTTTTGTCAATCTTCACTCAAGAAAGAAATCAAGAGAGGAAGAAGAAGATAATGGTGGCTTGAGCTTTCTATCATATCACATATGATAACTTGTTTTCACACCCTTGTTCACAATTTTTCCCTTGTTGTTTCATTGTTTGTTTCATATCACGTATGAAGCTATTTATAGTGATGAGAAGGAATAATCACCATTATTCCATTACCACTATAATTATGAGTGGAAATTCTTTTCATAAAGAATCAAGCATGGGTGGAAATTCTTTTCATTAAGTTAAGTAAAGCTTACCCACTAAAGAATAAAGGAGCATGAGTGGGTTTTCTTTACATTAACTTAAAATGATAAATACAAATTAAAAGCTTCAATATAAGTCTTGCATTGCCACCATTCTTGTATCAACAACCATGATACTATGTATGCATGTATGTGTCCATGCACATCATCATGTGCATACATGCATGCATACAAAAGGATTTATTTAAAGAATTAATCTAAATGTAATTTGTTAAATCAACACTTGATTTAGCAAACCGGTCATATCACATACGATCCGACAAATAGAAAATGCCCGATTAATATACGTTATCATATAACCGTATTTAATCGGGTCCCGCGCATATCTCATATGCACACCACATCTTTTTGCCTGAGCCAGGAAACTTCATTGTGGGACTCTAAGACTCGTCAGTACGCCAGCAGTAGATGATGATCATATCAAACACCTACAAGCCGCAAGAGGTCAGCTAAACATAATGGCCACCCGGGTATTGAAACGATCAGAAGAAAACCAGCGAAGCTGTAAAAACTCCCGTCGAGCCAATTGGCAACACTTACCGTACAGTCCGGTCTCTTCGTCAGATATGCTGCATATCGAGTCTAGGGATGGTATCGTCGACCCCAGTAACTCAATAAGTCATGCTGGTGTATGGCTCATAACAGATTGAGAAACTACTGATAACTCTTATCAGTAAATCTCAGCAGCCCTGGCCAGGGACTTCATGTTATAGCCAATCGAGCATAGCACAACATCAACCCCCAATACCGGGAGAGACGAAACCCCTCCTATCGCTCATTGCCTCCATGCGCCTCGAGACTGTACCCAAAGACCACCTGTTTGCACGACTCAGTAGAGCCGTGGTAGGGTGGAGATCAAAGTATAGTGGGAGGACACACAAGACTCTATGACGATCTTGGGTCTACAGACTAACCTGTACCAGTGTTCCCTGAGAACTGCTATCCGACGATAGATATAATACCACATAGGAGTTCTCGGCGAGTCCGTTCAGTGTACCCAGTCTCCACTGAGCACCCGCATACAATCTTTGGTGTCTCCTCACCAGATGGATATGGGATCATCCATCGCCCATCATCTGGGACAAGAATAGTATACGCTAGTCTACTCTGGAATATCGATGCCCTGTCTCGATACACCCTCGACTAGGAACAGTTCAAGGATATGCTTATAGACTACATGTGCCCCACTAGTATGATCCGCATCATAATCACAGTAGTCAAGCAAATATCCTTTGGGCTTTATCAGCATGTGTAAATGATTAAATCTACATATCAAGATAAAGTAAACCAGATAGCGTACTATCATATTGAGCAAGAAAGTCATCTATCTCCATAGATTATATGTCCAAGTTTCCACTATCTATATAATGGCCTTTAGGGCATACATATTACTAACAAGTACAAATTTCTTGAAATTCCTTTCTTGATGATTCATATCCTTGTGATTCGATTTCCGTTTTCTTATCAAATCTTATTTCCATTTATAGCATTGCCGCCGATGACTATGGGGACTCAGAGTGATGCAGCGAGGGCCGAGGTCAGAGTTGGCTTGGGTGGGACGAGGACTGACCGGGATGGCATGCTCGTTACACAGGAGCAGATGTATCCGCCTTCGACAGATAATATCGCTAGGATTGTGGCAGAGATGCAGGACATGCGCCAGACGATGAGTTTATTGGTTGAGTCCGTTCGAGCGCAGCGACAGGAGGTTGTCACCCCTGTTACCCAGTTGTTCCTTACGATCAGCATGCAACATTCCGTCACCTACATAGCACCAGTGGATGCAGCCCCAGTTGACGAGGCACGCCTTCCAGAGACTTTGGGAGTTCCAGAATAGTGGAGGACTCGTACCGGTGTACCAGCCCAGAGACAGAGGCTTAGTCATCGAGACAGATTTCGTGATGGTCGCGGGAGTAGAAGAGGCTTAGGACGAGGACAGTCATTCAGCTCATTGTAACGTTTTGAAAATCGTTTCGGTGAAATTTCGAAAAATCGGTAAAATAAGGGGGTTTTCTGTAAAAAGTCAAAATACAAATATCTTATTATAAAAATTAAATATACATATTCTAGCTATGTAATTGCTATTATTTGGTGTTTATTGAGCCGCTGGTGAAATTTCAAATTTTCTGAAAAAAATATTATTTTATTATTATTTTAAGCCGTCACTAATACATTTAATTAAGGAAAATTACAAATTGGAATGAGTTGAAACAAATTTTGTGCATCATAAAACATTAAATAAAATTTTATCATGTGGTTTTTGGAACGAAATCATTTGCCAAAACGGTTTAGAAATTATTGAAGAAAAAAGGCTTTTTTCGGTGAAATTTAGTGTAAATGGAAATTGGGGTAATACATTTATCTTTTCCCCACACCCACACACTTCACCATCACCCCTTCCCCTTGTGTCCGGCCCACTTTAACAGCCCCTCCCCCCCTCTCTCTCTCCAATCACGTCCTTTTTGAATTAAAAAAAAGAAGAGAAAAGAAAAGAAAAAGAAAGAAAAGTCAAAAGAAGTGTGGACTTGTCTTTTCTCCCCACTTTCTTCACCTCCCTCTCTCTCCTCACTCCCCAACAACATGGCTGACCCCTTTCCAGCAGCAGCCCCTACCCCAAAATCCCCCACAAAATTGCCTCAAAAATCCACAATTTTGCCTCAAAATCCTTGCAAAATCAAAGTTAATTCAAAATCCAAGCCTTACCCATTATTTCTTAGCTACTATAGCATGATTCTTAGTGAAAAGTTTTCATTTTGGAGGCCAAGTTTTTGGTGCTAGATTCATGTTTGATCCCTTGATCATGAGGTATAATTTTAACCTTTTTCTTAAGTTGTTGTTAATTGCTTTAGGTTAGTTTAATTATATGTTTAAATAGGTTTTTATTTTAGTTCTAAGTGTATGGTTTGAAATTCAAGAGTGGGGTTTGAATTCATATTGGGGTTTTGTGTTGTGAGATTAGGGTTGTGTGATGTAATTGACATATTAGGTTATGCTAAATCCAATTTAGGTTGCTAGTTTGCATATTTGTTGATTTAAATTGTAATAATTATATAAATTGTAAACTAGGTTTTTAAAATAATTATATTCTTATGAGATAAAATTTAAATTATGGTTTCATGGCATTATTAATATTATAATGAGTGGTTTAATACCTTAGGTTATGCAAATCTAAGCTTAATTCTTAAATCGAGAATTTTTTCTTGAAAATTGTTAAAATTGGATATTTTGTAAATTAGGTTTTTGGGGTTTATGGAATTTAATGAGATTAAATTATGGGAATCATTTTTTTTGACTTATTTAAGATATTTAGTGAATATTGTGGCCTCTAGATTCGTCAGTACATCGAGTTTTGTACAAAAACGGTGATTTGTGCTTGCTAGATTTTCGGAAAAATGACTTTTTAAGTGAAATTGGGGTTTTTGTGAGTTTTAACCTAGTTTATATTAAAATTAGTGTTCGTGAATATGAAAATGAGTGTGATTGGATTTTTCTCGATGGTTTGACGTTTGTACATCGACATCGAGGGTTGGTTTGACTATTCTTGCATGCGTAGGCGATAGGTTTGGACCTATGCGTGATACGCGTGCCGATTTGATTTTCGTATGCCGTTTCGATCTCGAATTTAGTTTTAATGAGATATGGTGCGTTATGATATGTAGGTACCCCATGTGGACTTTGAGACGACCAGCAAGCGCGTGGCGACGTCGGCACCGGCGAGCGAGGACCAGGTGAGTAGATTTATATCTACGGGGAGAAGTCGGGTGGATGGCGTATAGCACCCCCGCAGTCCGTGGTGATGTATACGGATGCGTATACACACCAACAATTTATGATATGTTGTTAGAATTTATTATTGATGATTTTAGATGTATATTGGTGTTGGATTGGTGCATGGTTACGAAACCTTAGGTAGTGGTTGCACCACACATACACACACACCCATATTTGCATACATTCTTCTTTCATATGTGCGTACATGGGATTATATATTGATGTGTATATTTACACATGGGTATTGGACTATGTGTTTATATACTGGATTTGAGGATAGTAATTAGGATTTGAGATGAGTCGATGATATTGGGCTTGAGGCCAGAAGATCCGTGATGTGTTTTGGTTCGTATTGAGATACGACATGATGTTTTAGCGGGTCTTTTGACGTAGTGATTCTTACTTGCATGCATACATAGATGGTATCAATATTGTACTAGACGTAGATCAATACCCCGATCAAGATATTTGATAAAGAGGATATCAGATGAATAGTATGATGAATGTGATATTGACCCGTACCCAGATTTGGGGATGCCGTACGACGGATTTACGTACGAGCTATATTTTGATGATTGATCCGCACTCTTGACTTGGGATGTCTGGTTATGGATATGATATTATTGAGGCGGGATCACCGACTGTATATATACAGGTATGTATATGTATCGACTCAGATGATAGGCGGTTTCCTTACCTATAGTTCAGCTTGTTAGTTCAGCTGTATAGTTTAGTGTAGTTGTTAGATTAGATTAGACTCCTACCTATTTCAAAACTAGCGGATCGTGGGTATTTTACAAGACAGGTCAAGGGATCTACGGATATTTCAAAAGACGTATCCTTTCTTAAAAATCACTGTAGCCCTATTTTCAAAACCCCGCGGTTCGTGTTATTTCAAATGGCACCATTTGTAGGACTTATATTAGATTATTACAGATTAGTTATCGTTGTGTCTAGTATTCAGCTCCCGCATATTATTGCTGTTCACACTGCCTCGCATACTTATTTTGCTGCATATTCCATTATTGATATCATGCTGTTAGGACACCAGCACCATTACCGATGATGCGTATATACCACGTACACCTACTTGCCGGCTCACACACATCTTCATCGGTAATTGCCATGTCACGTACACTTTAGAGAATATATTTGCTTGACTTAGCTTGTTAGTTAGTAGTTGATATGATATTAGTGTACCTGCCTTACATGCCTAGTTTATTAATCATACATTGCAACTTGGTTATTGATACCATATGCATTCATTATCATTGACATATGCACTTGTGATGATTTCTTGAGATTTATGATATTTATGGATTTCGGGGAAAGCCGCAAAATTTACAACTTATGATCTTTTAAAATATAAAATGTTGCGGTTTTCTAGTGATGTAAAGTGTCGTCCACCATGAGTTTTCTGTGGTTTTAGAGATCCGTGTCGAGGAGTGGAGGAACCGTCACGGGTACATGGTGGACCCGGTATGGTACCCCGGGGCAAGATGAATGTGGTGTTGACGTTGAGCCTGGCAGGGGACAGATTACCTACCGGTGATATTACCCGACGCGTCGGATATCCGGAGGATACCGTCGTGGTCTTGAGATGGATGGTAGGGGCCGGTCTGGAATGACGGCGCCCTAGATATTGAGATTGAGACATTGATATTTCGAGACAGTGAGATTTATGTTTTGTGTCGATGCTAGACACTGTTGATACTGATTTCATTATGATGCCACAGTTTAAAAATACGAAGGAAATCTCACTAATTTATGAAGACAGTTTCTTCATTTACATGTATTCTGTTTTCATGCATTCATACCTCATTCATATGATATATTGCTACCTGAGGCACTGACACGGGCACACGAGATTTCACTCGGTTAGATATTACCCTAGCCATTGTTATAGGCTGCTTGTTATGTATATTTTTGAGGATATATTATGATCATTGACCTAGGTTGCGTTATTTATGCGATTTCTGTGCGTAGATGTTTTTCTATTCACTAGTTGGCAACTCACCCCCGTTGTGCCCTAGTTCTTGCAGGTTTGCCGTACAGGTTTCATTACGGCGCTGCGGGCTCAGTTTCATTCGGGTGACTTGCTAGTAGGTGGGTTTTTCTTGTATCGTACCCATCATATTACCTTTTATAATATTATTCAGTTGTATCTAGTAAATTCCATCTACCAAACATGTAGAATTGATATAGAGACCAGTGTTGTTTATTCTTTCGACCTTAGAGTCGCTCGTTATATTTTTGGTGGTTTTGAGTTTCCTTTTGAGTTTTGATACTCGCCGTTGGCGTTGTATATTATATTGCTTGTGTGGTTGTGACCGTCGATTGACGAAGAGCTAGCTCCCGCTTGGGGATGCCTTTTTATTGATTTCGTATACTATTCATGTTGTATCCCGTTTGGGAGCCAGTATTTACAAAGGAGACTCTGCCGAAATTTTCAGTAAATTTTGATGTTCTTAAAAACCGCATAATTCGGCTTATGCTATTAAAACTACTTGTTTTAAATTAGTTTTCCTTCACTCTACTATTTTCTTGGTTTGGATTTCTGGGTTTTCGGTTTACTTAGATTACGTACGCCTCGAGACGTTCGTAGTTTAAGTGCCGGTCATGTTCCGTACTTTCGGGTCGTGACACATCCCCAGGAGGGTCAGCAGCCATCATATGGATGTTTTCGATGTGGGAGCCTTCAACACTTCGTCAGACATTGTTCCTTAGCACCACGTCAGGCTTATGTATAGAGAGGTCGTGGTCGCAGAGGATTATCTTAGAGGGGACGGGTTAGCAGAAGAGGATATCAGCCAGTTGCGGGTAGGGGGCAGACACAGGAGTTTGCTTCTACTCATCGGGACGCGCGGGATTCCAATGCAGAGTTTTCAGGTATTCTAAATTCGTATGTTCTTTTGATGCACTTTCTTGTTTCACACTTTGTTCTATGGTTGGGCCGAGAGTCGTGTAGCTAGATCAGTCGTTTGTTGTGTTAACTTCTGTCAGTGAATCTTTTGTTGCGCGACACGTATTTCGGTCGTGTGCCAATCGGATAGGAGAAAGAGATTCATCCGTCGTTTTGATCTTTCTAGAGTGTTGGATTTGACGTTCTCTTGGGCACGGACTGGTTAGCTACATGTTAGGCGTCTGTGGACTACCGCGAGAAAACAGTCAGGTTTTGTTTTCCCGGCGAGTCAGTTCTTGTTGTGTGGAAGGACAGTGGTGCCGCCTCTCACAGCTTGAATTCAGCCTTTTTCGCTAGTCGGCTTTGAGGAGAGTGTTGGGTTTACCTAGCACCTCATGAAGGGTTTGGAAGCATCACATGTACCAAAGATTAAATTTTTAGGGTGCTAAGTAAGCATACAAAGAATTATTCCTAGAAAAATTAGGGTTTCAAAAACAGCACATCATCTCAAGTAGGTTAAGCTAGGCGTTTGAGAGTACAACCTTTGTAGCTCCCTATGCTAGACTCCTCGGCTACTTGGGGTTTGGAAAAGGTCCACTTGAACTCCTCTAGGTCCACGATGATCCACCCGGAGTCCGCTTTGTCCAAGCTTGCAACTTCATAAGATCAAGAAAGAAAATGGAAGCTAACACTCTCCACTAATGGGCAAGACTAGTGTAGAATGGTGTTGTAGTTCTTTTTCTCACTTCAAAATCCTATCTTGTTGAGTATTTTGCTTAATAGAGAGATCTAGAGAGCAAAGGAGCAAGGAAGAAGAAGATGATGGCTTTTGAAGAAGAAGAGAAAATATATCCTCATATCAAAAATAGAAAATATGTGTATATATATTTTCCACTTCTCATCTCAAACCATGGTTAAACAATAAAGATATTATTGAATTTGAGTTAAAACACAAAAGGAAAGTTAATCCATGGTTAAATGGTGGGTGAGCATGGTTAAGTCAAAGAAGAGTGTAGAAAGTAAACCATGAATTATCCTTATCTTTTCTTTTGTTTTTAACACAAATACAATATATATTCATATATATAAAACCATGGTGTGAGTCTTATATTGCCACCATTTTCTATGTATATACAACCATGAAGGATGATGTATGTATGTATGTGTGCATGCACATCCATATGTGCATGAATCAAGAAGGAATGCATACATGCAAGCATACATCCAAACTATACAAGAAAGGATTTCTAGTGAGAAACTAATGGTTAAATGATAAATCAACACTTGATTTATCAATCCGGCCATATCACATACGACCCAACCAAAAGCAAGCCGCCTGATTAATATACGGTATCTTATACGCGCATTTTAACCGGGTCCATGCGCATATCGCATACGCGCACCACAATGTTTCGCCTGGACTAGGTAACTCCTTTGTGGGACTATAAGACTCGTCAATACGCCGGCAATGGGTGATGATCATATCAAGCACCCCCAAGCCGCAAGCGGTCAGCTAAACGTAACGGCCATCCGGGTATTGAGCGATCAGATGAAAACAAGCGAACCTGCTACAACTCCCGTCGAGCCAACCGGCAACACTATCGTACAGTCCAGTCTCTTCGTTAGATATGCTGCATATCGAGCCTAGGGATGGTAAACGTCAGACCCCAATAACCGATAAGTCGTGCCGATGTGAGGCCCATAACGGGTCGAGAAAATACTGGTAACACTTACCAGTAAATCTATAAAACAGCCCTGGCCAGGGACTTCCCTATTACGGCCAATCCAACACAGCGCAACATCAACCCCCAATACCGGGAGAGACAAAACCCCTCCTATAGCTCATTGCCTCCATGTGACTCGGGACTGTACCCAAAAACCACCGTTTTGCACACCCTCATGGACGTGGTAAGGTGGAAATCAAAGCACAGTAGGAATCACACAAGACTCTATGACGATCTTGGGTCTACAGACTAACCTGCACAAGTGTCACCAGAGAACTGCCATCTGACGTGAGGTTAATACCATATGGGAGTTCTCGGCGAGTCCGTCCAGTGTACCCAGTCTCCACTGAGCACCCGTATACCATCTCTGATGTCAAACACCAATGGATATGGGATCATCCATCGCCCATCTCATGGGTCGAGAAGCGTATACGCTAGTCTACACTGGTATATCGATGCCCCGCCTCGATACACCCACAACTAGGGACCTTGAAGGATGTACTTATGTACTACCATATCCCCACTAGTATGATCCGCATCACAGTCCAGGTAGTCAAGTACACATCCTAAGGGCTTTACCAACATGTAACTATAAGACAGTATAAAGAGACAAGTATACATGTTAAGATAAAGAGCAACCAGATAGCATACTATCATATCGAGCAAGAAATTCATCTCTATATATGTCCAAGGATCCAATATAATATACATCATCTGTACAATACTGGCCTCTAGGGTATACATACAACTAACAATCTCCCACTTGCACTAGGGCCAGCTGCTGCAGTATCGCATACCGAGCATCCCGAAGAGTCTCTAAAACTGTATCTGGGGAATGGTCTTCGTGAGTGGATCCGCTGTGTTGTTCTTCGTGTCAACCCTCCTGACCTCGATCTCTCGGCGATCAACAATCTCCCGGATCAGGTGATACCGCCTCAGAAAATGCCTGGATCGCTGATAGGACCTGGGTTCCTTGGCCAAAGCCACTGCTCCATTATTATCACAATACAAAGGTTTTGGATGCTCAATGGATGGAACCACTCCAAGTTCAGCAATGAACTTCTTGATCCAGACAGCCTCTTTGGCAGCATTGTTGGCAGCGATGTATTCAGCCTCCATCGTCGAGTCTGCTACGGTTTCCTGCTTGGAACTCTTCCGGCTTACCGCCCCTCCGTAAAGGGTAAAGACAAATCCCGATTGCGACGTAGAGTCGTCCTTATCACTTTGGAAGCTTGAGTCGGTAAAGGACTCCACTTGGAGTTCTCCATTACCATACACCAAGAGCATCTCTTTAGTCCTTCGTAAGTACTTGAGAATGCTCTTCACAGCTGTCCAGTGACACTCTCCAGGATCAGCTTGATACCTACTCACTACACTTAGTGAGTATGCTACATCGGGTCTGGTACATAGCATCGCGTACATGATAGAGCCTACAGCCGAAGCATAGGGAATCCTTTGCATGCGAGCTCTCTCCAAATCAGTCTTGGGAGACATCTCTTTGGAGAGAGTGACTACAGAGATCGTGGGTAAGTTCCCACGCTTGGACTCTTCCATACTAAACCTTTTTAGTATGGTGTCAATGTACCTGGACTAGGACAATCCCAATATCCTTTTAGATCTATCTCTATAGATCCTGATTCCCAATATGCAGGAGGCATCACCTAGATCTTTCATTGAGAATCTTTGTGATAAGAAGAGCTTGACCGATTGCAGCATAGGAATTTCATTTCCTATCAAGAGTATGTCGTCCACGTACAATACGAGGAAGACAACCTTACTCTCTGCCACCTTCTTGTAGATACAAGGTTTATCTACGTTTTTTACGAAATCAAACTCTTTGATAACGACGTCAAAGCAGATGTTCCAACTCCGCGATGCTTGCTTTAATCCATAAATGGATTTAAGCAGCTTGCACACCTTCCCACTGCTCCCACTATCTACGAAGCCCTCTGGCTGAGTCATGTACACGCACTCTTCTAAATCACCGTTTAGAAAGGCGGTCTTAACATCCATTTTCCAGATTTCGTAGTCATGATATGCAGCGATGGCAAGCATGATCCAGATGGATTTAAACATAGCCGCTGGAGAAAAGGTTTCGTCATAGTCCACACCTGGTCTTTGATGAAAAACCTTTGCAACAAGTCTAGCTTTGAAAGTCTCCACTTTCCCATCTACACCAAGTTTTTTCTTGAAGATCCACTTGCTCCCAATGGGTTTTACCCCTTCAGGAGCATCTTCCAAAGTCCATACTTTGTTGGTGTACATGGATTCCATCTCGGACCGCATAGCATCCATCCATTTCACTGAGTCCCCACTCGTGATGGCCTGCTCGAAGCTAGTTGGGTCATCATCCTCTATGATGCAATCCTCGCTCCCACCATCCATGAGAAAACCGTAGTATCTCTCAGGTTGGCGAGGAACCCTACTAGATCGGCGGAGAGGCTGAGGTTCGTTGGGAGCTATTGTATCCTCTGGTTCCACTAAATCTTCAGTTGTGGTTTGTGTATCTGGAACCTCTTCCAGCTCCACCACTTTGCCACTAATTTCTTTTACAAGAAATTCCATTTCTAAAAAGGTGGCATGTTGAGCAACAAACACTTTTTGTTCCTCACCGTGGTAGAAAAAATACCCATATGAGTTCTTTGGATATCCCACAAACTTGCAAAGAACTGACCGTGCCTCGAGTTTGTCCGGATTTTGTCTTTTGACATAGGCCGGACAACCCCATATCTTAACTCGTTTAAGATATGGCCTCTTCCCACTCCATATCTCATATGGTGTGGTAGGTACAGATTTAGATGGAACTTGATTCAATAGGTATGCTGCTGTCTCCAGCGTCGCATATCCCCAGATGGAAATAGGTAACTCAGCTGTGCTCATCATAGAGTGTACCATATCTAATAGGGTGCGGTTCCTCCGTTCCGATACACCGTTGTGCTGTGGTGTATATGGAGGAGTCAGCTGAGAGAGAATCCCATTCTCTTTTAGGAAGTCCAGGAATTCATTGCTCAAGTATTCACCTCCTCGATCAGATCGAAGGATTTTAATACTTTTTCCGGTTTGGTTCTCGACTTCTTGTTCATATTCTCCAAATTTCTCAAAAGCTTATGATTTGTGTTTCATCAGGAACATATATCCGAATCTAGAGAGATCGTCAGTGAATGTAATGAAGTACGAAGAACCATCCCTGGCATGTGTAGACATGGGACCGCATACATCACTATGTATCAGTCCCAAGAGTTCATTAACTCTTTCTTTGTGTCCCGTAAACGGAGTTTTGGTCATCTTGCCTTTGAGACATGATTGGCAACTGTCATAAGATGAAAATTCGAACGGTTTCAAATATCCATCCCTATGCAACTTAGCTAGTCGTGTCGCATTGATGTGACCCAGTCTACAATGCCACAAGAAGGATTCGTTCAGTTCTGAACTCTTCCTTTTGTGTGTGTTTGTTATACTCAGAATTGTTGATTGATTTAGAACATAAATGCCATAGCACAACGTGCCTGATCCAACAAACTTTTGGTTACGGAAAATGTTCATAACATTATCCTGTAATACAAAATTATATCCTTCTTTACTCAACAAAGAAACTGATATAATGTTGCATATCAGGTTCGGCATGTAATAGCATTCGTTCAGAATCAATGTATTACCAGTTGGAAATACAAGGTGATATTCCCCGGCGGTCTTAGCTGCAACAATTGCACCATTTCCAACTCTTATGTCTTTATCACCTTCTCCAAGTTCTCTACCTTTTCTAAGCCCATGTAACTGATTACATATATGGGATCCTGACCCGGTATCTAATACCCAGGACGTAGGGCAAATGGAGAAACAGTTCTCTGTAACGAAAACACCCGAAGAAAATGCATCATCATGTACTTTCTTCATTCGGGTGGCATGGGAATCCTGGTATTCCCCTATGTCCTGTTCAGTCCTATAACTCTTATAAGAAAGAACGGAACCAACGTTTCCCAGCACAGTATAACATGCGGGTTCGGTCAATACATCCATATTATTATCTTGATTAAGGCATGACATGGTCGCTACCTGGAGAGAGAGAGAAGAAAACACTTTAGCGTATGCTCTTGCAAGATCAGATTGGTTATTATCTTATCTAATCAGGATGGCTCCCACTGTTTTTATCAAATCTTCCTTCAAACCCTAAAAGGAAAGACTAGCCGGGATTAATTACACCTTACAATTTCGCCAATCTTTCAGCCAGGCCAGTGTCGGTACTTTGAGGGAGGTTCCCCGTGCTTTCGCACGGACCTAATTAAAGTAAACCTCATTTTCCCATAGGCGTAACCCCGTTGACACCTTTCTAGACACCTACTTAATCGGCTAATTGTCCTGTTTAAAACTCTCCCAGGAGTAACAATTACTCGCAGTGGGTATCGAGATCCAACTATCTCATAGAAGGTATGCAATCTCATTGCAAATTTGAACACTTGAAATTCCCGATAATATTTTACCCCAAACGATCTATAACCTTGACAAGGTCAACAAACCATAGACCGTAAGTCAAGTTCAACCCGTCACTTCTTGATTGAATTAAACCCACCAGTACGACCCTTGACAAGGTTAACAAGGCCGTACGACTACCCTAATCCAATCTGCATCATATGTATAAGCAGATAAATACTGGTCAGCTACCGCACACTGCGCCTTGACAAGGTCAACAAACGCAGCACGAATACTAAGCATGACTTATCTGAAATGACGGAGGGCTACGATAAGTGCTACGATAAGTTTTTCTGAAAACCTATTGCGTAATGAACTTAATATCGTTGTAGAATCGAGTGAATTTTTGAAATGGAGCGACTTTAAGGCTTTCATTAGTTTTGCTAAAGAGGTCACTCCCGGTGAAGGGATCTCGGCTTTTTCCTCATCGAATAAGGTGCGGGATATATCATATATATCACTATGCAAAGCAAAACTTCCAAAAGCAATCAAAAGTCAAACCGAGTGTTGTAGCATCTGCCATTTTTGCTAAAGAGGTCACTCCCGGTGAAGGGATCTCGGCTCTTTCCCCATCGAATAAGGTACAAGGTATATCATATATACCGCTATGCAAAGCAAAACTGTAGCTACCCTTTTTCAAAAAATTTGATTCCACAACATCTTTTAGGTTTCTTTTCTTTCATTAATCACATTAATGAAGTCCCATCATTTAAGTCACCTAAACATCACAGATAAATACGACGTACACTTATGCCATCCGTATTCGCCTCGATGTCCTCTCGTGCACCGTTAGGTTAGGTAACTAACGACAGAGCAGGGCAGGGCTAGTGCGGGTGTAAAACATAAGTAACGTCTATATAATATATCATATATACTATATACTGTATCCATCACAACATATCAAATGATCACATCACAGATATCGCAGCGGAAACATAGATATAGTGTGGGATATACTAGGACGTCTGTATTTAGTATTTAGCCAATAATAGAAAATACGGATTCCATAGTCGCGATGAATAGCCAAGCCCACACCCTGGACTCCTACAAGAGCGGAAAGCGACCCTACTAATTCTGGAGTTTAGGAGACCCGGTCTCGGCTCCTCGAGATGGCCTCCCACTGAACCCCAGAACCCGGTCACCTGTGCTCCCCTCCTTGGGTCCATCCTAATGCGGAAAAGTAAATAATATACAACACTGGTGGCATCAACCTCAACCCGGAAGTGCCCTAAATAAAAGAATATTACATTACATTTGAATTTACATAAATGAAAATATAAAACTCTCATCTCACATAAAACCCCCGGCTATTCAATCGCGACAATCCTGCACACCATATCTCAGCAACACATAATATCTCATATTATCAACGTAAGTAAATATGCATACACCGAATGTCGTCGATGTATAGCAACGACAATCGGCAATAATTCTACATACTACACATACGGTCACAGAAAAGACAGTGTAAAACTGCAATATCTGGAATCCACATTCTCTTTAGACATCGTAAATGCGAAATATCACATACTTCGTATTTCATGACTAGCTATATGAATTCCACACATTGCATCACATTCCAGATAAATAGACAGTATTAAAGTTTTCGAACGAATGATCAAATACACAAAATTCCCTAAAGCTCAACACTTGAGCGGAGTTCAAAAACCCGGAGCGTGTCACAGTAGTAGCGGTCCAGCCGTAGAAGGGTCAAGCCAACGCCTCACATGTGGCACGCCGTACTGCCCCAAACCCTAAGGTTCAAAAGGCAGTTCAAGACGGTCACATAATCGAGTTAAGGTTTGTTGTCTTCTAGAGGGTCCACCACAAAACTTGCACGTATTTCCAAAAGATTTAAACCCCGTGAAAAGTGAGCAAATGACACCCGTTCGAACAATTCAATACTTTCTAATTATCCGGAAAAAACATGAAGTCAAAATTCCGATCGAATCATTGAACTCAAACAATCTCCAGAACAAATAACACTTAAACCAGATTAAAACTACCCAAAAATATCAACAAGCAGTTATAAGTGTTACTGTCCAAAAACCATGCATTGACTCATCTGTACGGCCGCGGAACCGCGACCCAAGCAAGCTTTGGCCGCGTTTCCGCGGCGAAAATGACTGTTCACTGCATCGTTTTTACAGTTTGTCTTAGATTTCCCTGCTGATATTTTTACATATTTTTAATACTGAAAAATCACTGTTTTAAAAAATTGTCCAGAGAGTGTCCCAAAAAACCGTATTTTGTTTCGATCGGAGTTTTAACTTCGCTAAAATGTCGCCTAATGTTCAAGGTCGGCTCTAATACCAATGTTGGGTTTACCTAGCACCTCATGAAGGGTTTGGAATCATCACATGTACCAAAGATTAAATTTTTAGGGTGCTAAGTAAGCATACAAAGAATCATTCCTAGAAAAATTAGGGTTTCAAAAACAACACATCATCTCAAGTAGGTTAAGCTAGGGTTTTGAGAGTACAACCTTTGTAGCTCCCTACACTAGACTCCTCAGCTACTTGGGGTTTGGAAAAGGTCCACATGAACTCCTCTAGGTCCACGATGATCCACCCGGAGTCCGCTTTGTCCAAGCTTGCAAGTTCACAAGATCAAGAAAGAAAATGGAAGCTAACACTCTCCACTAATGGGCAAGACTAGTGTAGAATGGTGTTGTGGTTCTTTTTCTCACTTCAAAATCCTATCTTGTTGAGTATTTTGCTTACTAGATAGATCTAGAGAGCAAAGGAGCAAGGATGAAGAAGATGATGGCTTTTGAAGAAGAAGAGAAAATATATCCTCATATCAAAAATAGAAAATATGTGTATATATATTTTCCACTTCTCATCTCAAACCATGGTTAAACAATAAAGATATTATTGAATTTGAGTTAAAACACAAAAGGAAAGTTAATACATGGTTAAATGGTGGGTGAGCATGGTTAAGTCAAAGAAGAGTGTAGAAAGTAAACCATGAATTATCCTTATCTTTTCTTTTGTTTTTAACACAAATACAATATATATCCATATATATAAAACCGTGGTGTGAGTCTTATATTGCCACCATTTTCTATGTATATACAACATGAAGGATGATGTATGTATGTATGTGTGCATGCACATCCATATGTGCATGAATAAAGAAGGAATGTATACATGCATGCATACATCCAAACTATACAAGAAAGGATTTCTAGTGAGAAACTAATGGTTAAATGATAAATCAACACTTGATTTATCAATCCGGCCATATCACATACGACCCAACCAAAAGCAAGTCGCCCGATTAATATACGGTATCTTATACGCGCATTTTAACCGGGTCCATACGCATATCGCATATGCGCACCACAACGTTTCGCCTGGAATAGGTAACTCCTTTGTGGGACTCTAAGACTCGTCAATACGCCGGCAGTGGGTGATGATCATATCAAGCACCCCCAAGCCGCAAGCGGTCAGCTAAACGTAACGGCCACCCGAGTATTGAGCGATCAGAAGAAAACAAGCGAACCTGCTACAACTCCCGTCGAGCCAACCGGCAACACTACCGTACAATCCGGTCTCTTCGTCAGATATGCTGCATATCAAGCCTAGGGATGGTAAATGTCAGACTCCAATAACCGATAAGTCATGCCGATGTGAGGCCCATAACGGGTCGAGAAACTACTGGTAACACTTACCAGTAAATCTCTAAAACAGCCCTGGCCAGGGACTTCCCTGTTACGGCCAATTGAGCACAGCGCAACATCAACCCCCAATACCGGGAGAGACGAACCCCTCCTATCGCTCATTGCCTCCATGTGACTCGGGACTGTACCCAAAAACCACCGTTTTGCACGCCCTCATAGATGTGGTAAGGTGGAAATCAAAGCACAGTGGGAATCACACAAGACTCTATGATGATCTCGGGTCTACAGACTAACCTGCACAAGTGTCACCAGAGAACTGCCATCTGACGTGAGGTATAATGCCATCTGGGAGTTCTCGGCGAGTCCGTCCAGTGTACCCAGTCTCCACTGAGCACCCGTATACCATCTCTGATGTCAAACACCAATGGATATTGGATCATTCATCGCCCATCTCATGGGTCGAGAAGCGTATACGCTAGTCTACACTGGTATATCGATGCCCCGTCTCGATACACCCACGACTAGGGACCTTGAAGGATGTACTTATCGACTACCATGTCCCCACTAGTATGATCCGCATCACAGTCCAGGTAGTCAAGTACACATCCTAAGGGCTTTACCAACATGTAACTATAAGACAGTATAAAGAGACAAGTATACATGTTAAGATAAAGAGCAACCAGATAGCATACTATCATATCGAGCAAGAAAGTCATCTCTATATATGTCCGAGCATCCAATATAATATACATCATCTGTACAATACTGGCCTCTAGGGTATACATACAACTAACAGAGAGGATGTAGAGGATTCTTGGCGTTCATGAGTGATACCGGAGCCATAGTGGGTTTGTTGGACCGGGTTCATTTCATGCGAGAGTTTTCCGACGTTGTTCCGGATGAGCCGACAAAGCTTAGGGATCTTAAGGATCAGCTGCAGAGTTGTTTGTTGGGGGGCTTGTGCATCTGAGTGTTTCGCATTAGCGAGCTCCTATTTCTGTTCGTCAAGGAGGATGGCAGTTTGAGATTGTGTATTGATGGATCGTCAATTGAACCGGCTTACGGTGCCGATAGGTATCCTTTAACTCGCATTGATTATTTCTTCGATCAGCTCCAGAGTCCGAGACATTTTCTAACTTTGTTTGGGATCAGGTCATCATTGTTGCGGGTTCGGAGTGATGACATTCTGAAGACTGCTTTTGCGTGTGCTATGGGCTTTGTGTGTTTTGGTGGTGTCATTGGACTCACCAATGCCCTAGCAGCATTCATAGATATGATGAACCAGATTTCTTCAGGACGTTCTTCGACCAGTTTGTTGTCGTGTCATTGATGACATTCTGGTCTATTCAAATGTGTCGGGAGGGACATGAGTAGCACTTGAGGATTTGTTTTGCAGACATTGGGAGAGCACCATCTGTTTGCTAAATTCTCAGAGTGTTCCTCCAAGCTTGTTTGTGTTGACTCCTAGGTCTTTAGTTACGGGAGACTGTTTCGTATGGTCCCGAGGAAGATCGAGGCCATACAACTTTAGCCCAGATTTGTGTGCAGGACGGAAGTCCGCAGATTTTTGGGCTTAGCAGGTTTTTACCGACGTTTCATGCAGGATTTCTAGTGTAGTGCTGCACCGTTGACTGTACTGACCGGAAATGTCACGACCCGAGTATTTCGACTCATGACCGGCACTTAACCACGCTACGTCTACAGGCGTAACGCGACTAAGTAAGCTGAACCCAGAAATCAAAACCATTAAAAAAAACTAGTGAGTGTTGAAAACATTTAGTTGAAGTATTTAGAAAATCTTAAATAATTCAATAAGTTCCTTTAAAGTTACTTAATCATTTAAATAATTTTGGCAGCATTTCCTTTGTAAAAATAGCCCCGAGACCGGGTACAAAGCAGGATATGAGTGAAACATAAAATATAATGAAATGAAACATCCCCAAATGGGAGCAATCACGCCCAACGGCAGAAACCAACATCACAAGAGTAATATTGAAACATTTCAAAAAGATAAAATATTAATTTTGGGAATTTTTATAATTTATTATTATTTTATTGAATATTTTAATATTTTGGTATTATTAAATACAAATAAATGGGAAAAATTTTGGAAAAATTATGGAAAATTCTAAAATAGGGTAAATTAGAGAATTATGCCATTTCTAAGTTTAATTGATTAGTTATATGCTAAATTAGTGCTAATCGCGATTAAAAATCGCTAATCGGTTTTTTAGCATTTTTGTGCAGAACATGCACATATCATTCTTTTTCACACTTGTGTTACATTTTTATTGCCATGGTTTGTTTTGGGGTTACTATTTGAGTGAGAAGGGGTTTAAGGAAAAAGAAAAGAAAAGAGAAAAGAATTGAGTAGTAGATGAGAAAGAGAGGTATGGGCACCCTTGACTAAACACTTAGCCATTTTCCCTCTCCTCCCTTCTCCTGCTGCAGCTGCTCCTCCCTTCTCCTGCTGCTGCTCCTCTTCCATATCCCTCCCCTTTTCAAAGCCCTCCATTCATCTCTAAAACATCACCAAAACCCTACCCCCATTTGTTAAAAAGTGTGCACAAGCTCAAGATCTACACATTGGACCAAGAAAGCATGGATTTTGGCCACTAGGGGCAACTCAAGAAAGTTCTTGAGTTGCCAAATGAGGTATTTACTGAACCCTTAGCTTAATTTTAGCATTCCTTATACCCCATGTTTAGTTTAGAACCGATATTGTGTGATTTGGTGACTTGTGGTAAAACCTAGTTAGGGTTGTGAAGAATTATGAGTTGTAATGTGAAATTGAGTTCAATAGAGGCTACACCAACACCCTAGTGTATGAATTGAGACCCTAACCTGAATTTTAAACCCAGAATACGGATTTTAGAAACCAATATCGGAGAAATTGTGGAATCTGTGAAGGGTATATTGAATCTGCTATCACCCGAGACACCCTAAATTAAAATTGATTGGACAGTGACATGTGCAGGCACCCAGGGAGCTACCACCAAGACCCCAGCCCCTACTTCCTTTTCCCGGCCGCAAATTTAACCCATTTGGCCGCAATTTGCGGCCTGGACCCCACCAAACTTGCTCGTTTTGGTCTTGGTGTTCCCTTATCTGTATATTAGGCCCTTGGTATGTATAGATTTGTATAATTGGACCTAGGGTGAAATCTGGAACATATTTCCTAAGTTGCTGTTTTGGATTCGTGTTTCCGTATTCCGTATTTTTAAGTCTGAATTAGTGTCTTGTGATTTACCTCGACTATTTGGCGTTTATACGACGATATAGAGGATTTATTGATGGTTTTGAAGGCGTGCCATAGGTTCTAACCTATAGGCCTATTATCGTATCGTTTTGGGTTTCGTTTGCCGTTTTAGCTTTGATTTGGTTTTAATACGCATATACGATACTTTGATGTGTAGGTACCCCATGAAGACTTCGGGACGACAAGCAAGCGAGTGGCGACGTCGACAAATGAAGACGCAATGTGAGTAGATTATATCTACAGGGGGAAGTCGGGTGGATGGCGTATAGCACCCCCGCATTCCGTAGTTGTTATATTTTATATGATAGTTAGGTGTATTATGGATAGTTTAGGGTTAAAAGTAACTAGTGTAGTTCATAGTCGCGAACCCTAGAGTAGCTTTACACCTACACGCACACCCTTGCATATTCATTATACTTGCACTGTGTTTGATGATATTGGATGACATTGAAGATGAGTCGATGATGTTGGGCCTTGTGCCGCGAGATCGGTGATTTGATGTGATTCGTATTTAGGATACGATACCTGATCTCTAGCGGGCCTTGGGACGTGTGCTTGCACACGCAGTATATTGATGATATCAGTTGTACTAGACTTAGATCAGTACCCCAGATTATGTGATATGATGTTAGTGATACCTGAGATGTGATGAGATAGTGTGATATTGACCCGTACCCAGCTATTGGGATGCCGCATGATGATTTACCGTACGAGCCTATATTGATGATAGATCCGCGCTTATGACTCAAGGATGTCTTACGATATACTGTATCGTACACGATATTATTGAGGCGGGATCACCGACTAGTATATCTATATATATCGACTCAGATTTAGGTGGTTTCCATACCCCTCCCGGTTTACTGGATAGTTAGGTCTGTAGTTTGCATAGTAGATGTTAGACTAGACCCGAGTCATACCTATTTCAAAACTACGAATCAGGAATATCTTAAGACAAGTAAAGGGATTCTACGGGTATTTTCAAAGACGTATCTTTCTTAAAAACACTATAGCCCTTATTTTACTAAAAATCCCGATTCGTCTTATTTCAAATGGCATAACTGCATGACATATGCATATGGATGTAGATTCCATACTATTACGTTGATTTATTCGATTCCCCATTTTCAGTACTTTTCGCATTGCATTTCATGGGTTATTGCTATATTACCATCATGCTGTTAGGACACCAGCACCATTATCGATGATGCGTATGTTCCACGTACACTTGCTTGCCGGCTCACACACTTCATCATCGATAATTACCATGTCACTACACAGTAGTATTATTGCATCAGAATATGACCTTGTATGTGCATACCATTATTCCATGTTGCATGATATGTTGTTATACTTGCACTTCATTTATATGTCACATACATCATGCTTTCTGATTATGCGCATTGAGATGTTTGTTTTCATGATATTTCTGGATTTGGGGAACCGTGGGTATTTCAAGTGATTATGTAAATGTTTTAAAACCCGGTTACCCTTGATATGATATTTCAGCTTCCACCATGAGTTTTATCGGTTCTGATTTATATACCCCTACGAGGAGGCGTCGAGGCCGTACGAGGGTACATGGTGGGGCCCGGAGTACCCCGGGGCAAGAAAGGGATGTCGATGTGCTATGAGCCGATGAGCCCGACTGGGGAACCATACCATCCGGTGATATTACCTTTTACTCGGCGGTTATCTTGGGGATACCGACCGGAGCTATGTACGTATGCATACCTCGCAATTCGAGGGTCAAAGCTGGGCACTCGGGTTTCGAGATAGAGTATGATACGTACCTATCAGGGCTAGTCTTGGTGACAGTGCCTGATAGATGAGGATTTACGTGCCGATGCTAGGCACAGGTTTCATGATGATTTCCATGATTTGATTATATCCTCATATTTGCATGCATGATGCTTATTGTCATTGGGTGACGGTGGACGGGACCCACATATATTACAGGCATTGATCACATACATACTGGATTTACATTGATCATACTTCATTTGTATATATAACAGGGTATGAGGGCGCTGTTATATATACCCTTACACCAATATTAGTGGTATGGGACGCTAATATATGTGTATTGATATTCATTTGATACTTCATCATATTTACTTCATGCAGCATACCTTACATTATGACATGTTATTACCTGAGTACTTGGCACTACATATATGTTTAGATGTTACATTGCCACCTTATCATGTTTTAGGCATACTCTTGAGGTTTATGTTATACTGATCGTTTTGACCTAGGATTATGTCTTGCATTCGGTTTCTTCTTGTAGATGTTTTCTGTTCACGAGTTGGCAACTCACCCCCGTTGTGCCACAGTTCTTGCAGGTTTTGCTGTACAGGTTTCATTGCGGCATTTCTGGCACATTGCTTCCTTGCGGGTGAATTGCATTTGGTAGGTGGGTTCTTTTGCATCAAGAACCCCCATTGTACTTATATTATTCCTTTGTATCTAGAATTCCATCAACCAAAACTTGTATATTGTTTCAGACTTAGACATTAGCGATGTATTATTTCGACCTTAGGGTCGCGTTTAGTGGTATTGCGGTTTTCATGCTTATTGAGTTTCTTTTGGATTTGATCCTCGCCATTCGGCGTTGTATATTATATTGCTTGCGTGGTTGTGACCGTCGATTGACGAAGAGCTAGCTCCCGCTTGGGGATTCCTTTTATCACTGTATATATATTGTTCTTGTTGTACCCCGTTCAGGGCCAGTATTTACAAAAGAAACTCTGCCGAAATTTTTAGAAAAGACCGTACTTTTTTTAAAAATGCACATTCGGCTTAGTTATTTAAAAACCTTCACTTCTTTAAACCAGTTTCTTTATTTACTCTTAAAATGGTTTTAGATTTCTGGGCTTTTGGCTTACTTGGATCAGATGGGGTCCTATAGACTTCATATGGTTCAAGGGCCAGTCACGTGCTCTTTCGGGTCGTGACAAAGTCGGTATCAAAGCGCTAGGTTGACCTTGGTTCGAGTCTGAGTTTGACTATGTGGAGCCTAGGGCGTTTATATATACGGAACTTAGGCTTGACCTTACGGAACTTAGACTTAGTCGAGGGGGTATTACACCCGAACTTTCCTCGCGTAGGATGACCCTTGGTTGATGGAGTAGGTGACTGCAGTAGAGTGACGTACCGTGTGTATGTTCCGCGGCATACTTACGATACGCCACTCCGCTTAAGGAGCTTTAGGATGTACATTTCCTTGCATTGTATTACATTCATTCCTGATCTATCTTCATCGATATTGGTTGTGATTTTACTTCTACGATCACACGGGCAGAGAGTTAGCTATGGCTATAGTTGCGTCAGCATGAGATCGTCTTGGACGAGGACTGACCAGAGCGTGATTCCAAAGACTTACGATCGCTTTGAGAGGCGTCTTCTAGTTGTGTTTTCGCGCCATAAGCGTTTGATGGATCGCTTTCACGAGATTTCTCGGACGTGCCGATTAGTACCAGAGGAGCAGGCTACTACTAGAGGCCAGCCAGATGTGATGACCATTGATATCGCTTATTCAGGATGATAGAGGCGCTGTTCCGCATACAGACGAATGAGCAAGTTGCTGCTGCAAATGATGAGATGTCGGCCAGATGATTGGAGCTACTGCAGCATGAGTATATACTTAGAGATATGTTGGAAGGTCGCTAGTCACCTGAGGTTGAATGACTAGGACATGTGGTTCGTTCGCTTACCGATGCAAGGTCATCAAATAGATTGCTTCCAGCTAGAGACGACTTCACGCGGAGACGTTGAGAGTCGACAGAGACGATCGAATGTCAGGAGCCCATTTTTCAAGTTTAAAGTATACGGAAAGACATGCAGGCGATTCTATGGACCCTTTAGAAGAATGAAACCCTAACTCGACTTAATGACCGTGTGAAAGCTTTTGAACCTTAGGGTTTGCGGCAGTTCCGCGGCGCCATTAGTGAGGCTTGGGTTTGCCCTTCTACGGCTGGACCACCGACGCTGTGGCATGTACTCGATACTATTAAACTGTACTCAAGATGTTGATCTCTTGGGGGATTATGAGGTTCTGACGAGTCGATCGAATGTTTCGACATCATTCGGATATCATGTGATGGGATGCATTGCTTGGGAGACTCCAGATACGAGTATAGCCATTGGAGCACAGTCCATGCAGCCACGATAAGATGAGTCCAAAGCAGTCGACATTGAAGCAGAGTGAAGTAAAGAGTTCGCAAGAGATTTCGACAAGATGACGTCCCACTCCGCTGACGTCAGAGATGCGATACGGACGCAGAGGCAATGTATATGGATATAGCTTCCAGAAAGAGGCGCGATGAGTATGCAGCCGTTCTGGAACCAGAATTAGCTTCAGTAAAGGACGACGACTTTCGGGAAATTCGGCAGAAAAGAGATATGCGAGAGACTTTGGATGGACCGTAGCCGAGAACATTGCAGTGCGCAGATAGAGACGTGACGTCGAACTGGACGATGATACAGACAAGTGGAACCAGAGGTTCGTGCGAGACGCTGACGAGCTGTCATTACTTTCGGTCGAGATCAGAGACCTGATATGCTTTCAGAGGCGTTGGGATGCGACCAATTTCCGAGAAATGCTGTGCTGAGGACGCAGATGTCCATTGAGTGAGAAAAGATTATGCAAGAGTACCAGCTTCCGTACAGATCGGCGTAAGCAAGATCGGCAGAGACCTTGAACAGGATTCCTTCCAGGACATTGCTGCAAAGATGTTTGCACCCAGGATCAGATGTGTGATGTGCATTCAGAGAGCCAGAGGCCGACGCCAGTGATTTGCTGCTTTATAAGTGGTCGTGAGGATCGACCGAGAGGTGACCAGAGAAGTGCCAGAACGGAATCGTCCCCGTTAGCACACCTGACAGGGCCGATGAGCCGATTGACTGCGAGATAGGTAATCCGCAGAGAAGATAAGGACCCAGAGTCAGAGGACGCCAGACAGTGAGCAAGAGGCAAGTAGATATCTTGCGCTGCTAGCATTGGATGCACCGACACCTTCTAGACTTTGAAGGAGGAACTACCAACGACGGTATTTATGATTTGTGATTTTGTGATTCGGTTATCACGTATCTGTCATCTTGGATTTCGGTATTTTGGGCGTTCTGTTTGCATGATTTAGTTTTGATGACTGAGTTTCATGATATTTTCTTTATGCACCCACTGAGTATTTATATTTTGCGCATAGTTATTACATTTGAGATATTGATTGTGATTTCATGCCTATTTTATGCTAGTGATATGATTTACGTTTCCAGCATAGTTTTCATGCGCCTTTAGTGTTTTGATATACGATTTTGGTGCACGCCAGATGCACTAAATCGAAATTCTTCGTGCATGTCAAATGCACATGATTTTGCTGTCAGGCACACACGTTGCCCATGACAGATGTTTCGTGCACACCCGTTGCACCTAGATGTTGTTTTGTGCTCATGTACGACACATATATGGATTTCATTCCTTGCGCACCAGACGCCTAGGATATTCTTATATATACATTTTGGGGATTGATTTCTAGTAGATCAGTACACTTTGATGATATTCGCTATGTGTTGATGTTTTCGGAGCCCCGACAATTTGAATTTTTGCTGAAATGTTTTAGTATTGGGGGTTTAAATTTAAATTCGGGGAACGAATTTCTTTAAGGGGGGTAGATTGTAACATTTCAAAAAGACAAAATATTAATTTTGGGAATTTTTATAATCTATTATTATTTTATTGAATATTTTAATATTTTGGTATTATTAAATACAAATAAATGGGAAAAATTTTGGAAAAATTTTGGAAAATTCTAAAATAGGGTAAATTAGAGAATTATACCATTTCTAAGTTTAATTGATTAGTTATATGCTAAATTAGTGCTAATCGCGATTAAAAATCGCTAATCGGTTTTTTAGCATTTTTGTGCAGAACATCTACATATCATTCTTTTTCACACTTGTGTTACATTTTTATTGCCATGGTTTGTTTTGGGGTTACTATTTGAGTGAGAAGGGGTTTAAGGAAAAAGAAAAGAAAAGAGAAAAGAATTGAGTAGTAGGTGAGAAAGAGAGGTATGGGCACCCTTGACTAAACACTTAGCCATTTTCCCTCTCCTCCCTTCTCCTGCTGCTGCTGCTCCTCCCTTCTCCTGCTGCTGCTGCTCCTCCATATCCCTCCCCTTTTCAAAGCCCTCCATTCATCTCTAAAACATCACCAAAACCCTACCCCCATTTGTTAAAAAGTGTGCACAAGCTCAAGATCTACACATTGGACCAAGAAAGCATGGATTTTGGCCACTAAGGGCAACTCAAGAAAATTCTTGAGTTGCCAAATGAGGTATTTACTGAACCCTTAGCTTAATTTTAGCATTCCTTATACCCCATGTTTAGTTTAGAACCGATATTGTGTGATTTGGTGACTTGTGGTAAAACCTAGTTAGGGTTGTGAAGAATTATGAGTTGTAATGTGAAATTAAGTTCAATAGAGGCTACACCAACACCCTAGTGTATGAATTGAGACCCTAACCTGAAGTTTAAACCCGGAATACGGATTTTAGAAACCAATATCGGAGAAATTATGGAATCTGTGAAGGGTATACTGAATCTGCTATCACCCGAGACACCCTAAATTAAAATTGATTGGACAATGACATGTGCAGGCACCCAGGAAGCTACCACCAAGACCCCAGCCCCTACTTCCCTTTCCCGGCCGCAAATTTAACCCATTTGGCCGTAATTTGCGGCCTGGACCCCACCAAACTTGCTCGTTTTGGTTTTGGTGTTCCCTTATCTGTATATTAGGCCCTTGGTATGTATAGATTTGTATAATTGGACCTAGGGTGAAATCTGGAACATATTTCCTAAGTTGCTGTTTTGGATTCGTGTTTCCGTATTCCGTATTTTTAAGTCTGAATTAGTGTCTTGTGATTTAGCTCGACTATTTGGCGTTTATACGACGATATAGAGGATTTATTGAAGGTTTTGAATACGTGCCATAGGTTCTAACCTATAGGCCTCTTATCGTATCGTTTTGGGTTTCGTGTGCCGTTTTAGCTTTGATTTGGTTTTAATACGCATATACGATACTTTGATGTGTAGGTACCCCATGAAGACTTCGGGACGACAAGCAAGCGAGTGGCGACGTCGACAAATGAAGACGCAATGTGAGTAGATTATATCTACAGGGGGAAGTCGGGTGGATGGCGTATAGCACCCCCGCAGTCCGTAGTTGTTATATTCTATATGATAGTTAGGTGTATTATGGATAGTTTAGGGTTAAAAGTAACTAGTGTAGTTCATAGTCGCGAACCATAGAGTAGCTTTACACCTACACGCACACCCTTGCGTATTCATTATACTTGCACTGTGTTTGATGATATTGGATGACATTGGAGATGAGTCGATGATGTTGGGCCTTGTGCCGCGAGATCAGTGATTTGATGTGATTCGTATTTGGGATACGATACCTGATCTCTAGCGGGCCATGGGACGTGTGCTTGCACACGCAGTATATTGATGGTATCAGTTGTACTAGACTTAGATCAGTACCCCAGATTATGTGATATGATGTTAGTGATACCTGAGATGTGATGAGATAGTGTGATATTGACCCGTACCCAGCTATTAGGATGCCGTACGATGATTTACCGTACGAGCCTATATTGATGATAGATCCGCGCTTATGACTCGAGGATGTCTTACGATATACTGTATCGTACGCGATATTATTGAGTCGGGATCACCGACTAGTATATCTATATATATCGACTCAGATTTAGGTGGTTTCCATACCCCTCCCGGTTTACTGGATAGTTAGGTCTGTAGTTTGCATAGTAGATGTTAGATTAGACCCGAGTCATACCTATTTCAAAACTACGAATCAGGAATATCTTAAGTCAAGTAAAGAGATTCTACGGGTATTTTCAAAGACGTATCTTTCTTAAAAACACCGTAGCCCTTATTTTACTAAAAATCTCGATTCGCCTTATTTCAAATGGCATAACTGCATGACATATGCATATGGATGTAGATTCCTTACTATTACGTTGATTTATTCGATTCCGCATTTTCAGTACTTTTCGCATTGCATTTCATGGGTTATTGTTATATTACCATCATGCTGTTAGGACACCAGCACCATTATCGATGATGCGTATGTTCCACGTACACTTGCTTGCCGGCTCACTCACTTCGTCATCGATAATTGCCATGTCACTACACAGTAGTATTATTGCATCAGGATATGACCTTATATGTGCATACCATTATTCCATGTTGCATGATATGTTGTTATACTTGCACTTCATTTATATGTCACATACATCATGCTTTCTGATTATGCGCATTGGGATGTTTGTTTTCATGATATTTCTGGATTTGGGGAACCGTGGGTATTTCAAGTGATTATGTAAATGTTTTAAAACCCGGTTACCCTTGATATGATATTTCAGCTTCCACCATGAGTTTTATCGGTTCTGATTTATATACCCCTACGAGGAGGCGTCGAGGCCGTACGAGGGTACATGGTGGGGCCCGGAGTACCCCGGGGCAAGAAAGGGATGTCGATGTGCTATGAGCCGATGAACCCGGCTGGGGAACCATACCGTCCGGTGATATTACCTTTTACTCGGCGGTTATCGTGGGGATACCGACCGGAGCTATGTACGCATGCATACGTCGCAATTCGAGGGTCGAAGCTAGGCACTCGGGTTTCGAGATAGCGTATGATACGTACCTATCAGGGCTAGTCTTGGTGACAGTGCCTGATAGATGAGGATTTACGTGCCGATGCTAGTCACAAGTTTCATGATGATTTCCATGATTTGATTATATCCTCATATTTGCATGCATGATGCTTATTGTCATTGGGTGACGGTGGACGGGATCCACATATATTACAGGCATTGATCACATACAGACTGGATTTACATTGATCATACTTCATTTGTATATATAACAGGGTATGAGGGCGTTGTTATATATACCCTTACACCAATATTAGTGGTATGGGACGCTAATATATGTGTATTGATATTCATTTGATACTTCATCATATTTACTTCATGCAGCATACCTTACATTATGACATGCTATTACCTGAGTACTTGGCACTACATACATGTTTAGATGTTATATTGCCACCTTATCATGTTTCAGGCATACTCTTGAGGTTTATGTTATACTGATCGTTTTGACCTAGGATTATGTCTTGCATTCGGTTTCTTCTTGTAGATGTTTTCTATTCACGAGTTGGCAACTCACCCCCGTTGTGTCACAGTTCTTGCAGGTTTTGCCGTACAGGTTTCATTGCGGCATTTCTGGCACATTGCTTCCTTGCGGGTGAATTGCATTTGGTAGGTGGGTTCTTTTGCATCAAGAACCCCCATTGTACTCGTATTATTCCTTTGTATCTAGAATTCCATCAACCAAAACTTGTATATTGTTTCAGACTTAGACATTAGCGATGTATTATTTCGACCTTAGGGTCGCGTTTAGTGGTATTGTGGTTTTCATGATTATTGAGTTTCTTTTGGATTTGATCCTCGCCATTCGGCGTTGTATATTATATTACTTGCATGGTTGTGACCGTCGATTGACGAAGAGCTAGCCCCCGCTTGGGGATGCCTTTTATCATTGCATATATATTGTTCTTGTTGTACCCCGTTCGGGGCCAGTATTTACAAAATAAACTCTGCCGAAATTTTTAGAAAAGACCGTACTTTTTTTTAAAATGCACATTCGGCTTAGTTATTTAAAAACCTTCACTTCTTTAAACCATTTTCTTTATTTACTCTTAAAATGGTTTTAGATTTCTGAGCTTTTGGCTTACTTGGATCAGATGGGGTCCTATAGACTTCATATGGTTCAAGGGCCAGTCTCGTTCTCTTTTGGGTCGTGACAAATATACGACGCCGTAGCGAAGAATAAGCAATAAGTAGACATCACAGAATATAAACTGCGTATAAAAACAGTCGGCTCCTACGAGCTCGACACCAGAATACAAAATATACATCATCGTCCTCACACAATATCTATGTCCAGTACATAAATGGTAGATGGAGAGTACTAGATACAAAAAGGGATACAATAAAAGTAATCAGATACCACAACCCACCTAAATGCAAAACAGCTCTCGCCGCAACTGTAGTGGTATCTGTAGCCAAAAGATGCAAAAGACAGCCTGCCGCGACTATGCTGAGAGCAACCTGCAAATACTGTGGCACAACGGGGGTGAGTTGCCAACTTGTGAATAGAGATAACATATAAAGGTAATCGCGAGCATGCACGTACTGCGCTACTCTAACAAATGCCAGCAGATGATATCAATGCGTGATAAGAAGTATGTGCAATAATCATGCAGATGCTCTGTCAGGTAAAATAACTACAGGATGAGACATATGGTAATCAATGCTGAGTATGGGATAAACAACATCTACACGGAATATCAACGTGGAAAACAATTGGTGCCCACAACTGCACCCAAATCCCAAATAACTCAGGCACCGGCACTCCCATCGGCCCTCAAATCCTGTAAATCTCTGAGAAATCACGAGTGCCCAATATCGGCACCCAAAATATCATAAAATACTCGTGTCCAGCATTGACACGCAAATCCTCATATATCGGGCTCCGTCAGTCCGGATCAGCCCACGGGCTCCGTCTGCGGTATCGGCCCTCGGCCCCGGCAGTACGGATCATCCCGCATCCATCTCTCGACTCTGGTCGGTATCCTCCGGATAACCGCCAGGTCCAACAAATCACCGGTAGGTACTCGCCACCCTGCCAGGCTCATCGTCTACTCCACGAAAAACATTTCTCGCCCCGGGGAACCATACCGGATCCACCACGAACCCGCAAACGGATCATCCAACTCCTCGAATCGGGTTTCAAGCACACGTCTCAGCACCGAGAAAACGCGTGGTGGACGCACCAAAATATCATATCACGAGGAACCGGATTTTCAAATAGTGCATCCTTTCTTTAATTAATTCCACGGTCCTCAAAACTAGAAATCACATGGAAATCCAACACCAATGAGTAAATCAAATGCGATATGCTATGCGCCTCAAGTCATAATGTAAGTACAAGGGAGAACCGCTTTTTAAAATAGTTTCAGTTTTTAAAAACATCTGGCGGCTCCCAATTTCCATGAAAGTCATATCGAATCACATGTGAGATGAACTACAGCAATATAATCATGACAGTTCTACAGTGAGTGTGTCATGGCAATTACTAACGGTGTGTGTGTAACATGCAGATTAGTGATCGTGCAACATGAGCCGTTAGTAATAGTGCGGTGTTTCTATCAATTCTAAGTTTACATAGATATAGCAGGGAATGCAGTATGCAACAGTAGTATACATGACAGTCAATGTAGGAAAAATGCAATATATAACTATAAGGTCCTATCAGCCCTGACGCATAACGCCATGCGGGCGATATCTTCGTAGATGATAAATCTACTCACCGAAGTCTCGCGCTAAGTGTAGCCGACGACTTGCTTGCCCTTCTTCACAACGTCCGTCTCACTCGCCTGCGAACCTAGAATCACATAACATATATCACACATAAGCTCAATTTCACAAATCGTGATATTACGGTACAACTAGAAACCCGTGTCGTAAACCAATCGCGCGTGTGCGCGATGCGCTAAAACGTGTGATCATGCGCCTGAAACTATCCTGACGTGTCGCGATACGCAGAAACCCCAAACCCACACACGTATCACGCGTGTCGCGAAGGTTTAGAAATACGGAAAAATAGGTATTTAGTCCCAGATTTTTCTGCAGTAAGAACCAAACAAAATTGCACATGCCATGAGTTTAAGGGTTGCAACAGACACCAATAGGACCAAACCCCAACCCAAACCCTACCCATCTGGCCGTAAATTGCGGCCAGATCGAATATTTCGGCGGCCAGAACAAAGGATATGGGGGTCGGGTTCTACCTGGTGTATCAGTACCAAACCACTATACTGCAGTCTTCTCAAAATTAATCTGAACTCATCGGGTCGATAGCAGTTTCCAGAAACTCAAATTTTGCTTAAAAATGATGAATTTGCATCAAATAGGGATCTGGTGGTATTTTAGTGCAATTGGCGGCTAAGCTGGATTAAAATGGCCTTAACAACACTCTATCAACCTACTGAAACCAATTCACACATCACTTGCTCATGGTTCCTGCTAAACACCTCATATCGAACCAAATCGCATCTATAACCACTAACCGAAGCAAAACTACACTAAACAAGTAAACTAGAGAGTAAGTTTAGGAAATATACCCCACACTCGACCCTAGGGAGCTGGAGGAAGAAGAAGGAGTGAAGGGAAGGGGCTGCAGTCGAAGCTGTTGCTGCTGCTGCTCACTGCTGCTGTTGATTGCACTGTTGCTGCTGCTGATTTCTGCTGCTTGCTGCTGCTGTGTTGCTGGCTGCTGCTCTGCTGCTTGCTTCTGCTGCTGCTGTGTGAAGAGGTAAGTGTGTGTGTGTGTGAGAGTGAGGTTGAGAGAAAGGAAACAAAACAAATGAGAGGAAATCATAACCCAATGTCAACCCCTCCTCTCTCTCTCTTCATTAATTGCAAGCATGGCTTTTGCCATGATTCCTTCTCTCTCTCTCACCCCCACCAAGTCAACACCCAAAGGAATTCAAATTAAAGAAACTATTTATTAACTAATTAAACTTATTAAAACCCAAAAGACTTAATCCCCATGATTAAACCCACCATGGTTGCTAATCCTAGTATTAACTCATTTTAAAACCCTAGTTTACATGCACATGTGTGTGCAAGCCTAGGAAAATTTTAGAAAAATATCTATTAAATTAGAAAAAATATTTAAAACCCAATTTGGTAAACTTTTATTAAAAACCCATTATTTAAATATAATTAGTCACTAAACACATCCTAAGGTGTTACAATCTCTCCCCCTTAAAGAAATTCGTCCCCGAATTTCAAAATCTAACTACACGTACCTTTGAAAAGATAGGGATATGTCTTCATCATCTCGTTTTCGGTCTCCCAAGTGACCTCCTCACGGTTCTGACCACGCCAAAGTACCTTAACTGATGGGATGTCCTTCGATCTCAATTTCTTCACTTGTCGATCCAAGATCATCACCGGCTGCTCTGCATAGGAAAGGTCGCGCTCAAGCTGGATCGTCGGGTGCTGAATCGCATGCGAAAGATCATGAAGATATCTACGGAGCATCGAAACGTGAAATACGGGGTGCACATCTGGAAAACTGGGCGGAAGGGCTAATCGGTATGCTACTGCACCAACACGCTCGAGGATCTCGAAGGGGCCCACATATCTGGGACTGAGCTTCCCCTTCTTCCCAAACCTCATCACACCTTTCATAGGGGAGACCCTCAAGAAAACATGATCACCAACAGAAAACTCAAGTCTACGCCGCCAACGGTCCGCATAAGATCTCTGCTTACTTTGCGCTGCTCTCATCCTATCGCGAATCAACTGGATCTTCGCGGTCGTCTCCTCAACAATCTGTGGCCCTAAGATACTGCTCTCACTGAGCTCTGTCCAACAGGCGGGCGATCTGCATCTCCTCCCATAGAGAGCCTCAAACGGTGCCATCTGAATGGTCTCCTGGTAGCTGTTATTGTAGGAGAACTCTACCAAGGGTAAGTGATGATCCCAGCTACCTCCGAAATCTAATACACGCGCTCTGAGCATGTCCTCGAGAGTCTGAATAGTCCGCTCTGACTGTCCGTCGGTCTGTGGATGAAATGCTGTGCTAAAACTCAAGCGAGTGCCTAAAGCCTCCTGAAGCCTCTGCCATAGTCGGCTGGTAAACTGGGTGCCTCTGTCGGACATGATACATGTCGGGACTCCGTGCAGTCGTACTATCTTGTCGATGTAGATCTGGGCATACTGAGTAAATCCGAAAGTCATCTTCACTGGTAGGAAGTGAGCCGCCTTGGTCAAACGATCCACGATCACCCAGATGGAGTCATACCCTAGACTAGTCCTGGATAGACCCACAACGAAATCCATCGAAATATGCTCCCATTTCCACTCCGGAATGGGTAACGGTTGTAGCTCTCCCACGGGCCTCTGGTGCTCAGCCTTGACTAGCTGAAAAGTCAGGCATCTCGACATGAAATCTGCGATGTCCCTCTTCATTCCGTCCCACCAATAAACATCTCTCATATCATGATACATCTTGGTGGAACCGGGATGGACGCTATACACCGATCGATGTGCCTCCTTAAGAATCTCGCGCCGCAGTCCCTCAGCATCTGGTACGCACAGTCTAACTCCAAATCGTAGTACCCCCTGATCATCGATCACGAACTCGAAAAATCTGCCCTGTCCAATCTGTGCCATGATCTCCGAACATCGGTCATCAATGTGTTGTGCCTCATATATGCGGTCAAGTAACTGTGGGCGTGCACGAACATGCGCGATCTGTCCTCCAATCGGCGTGAACTCGAACTGTATCCGGCTGTCGCATAATCTGCCAATCTGCCGACGACTGCCCCCGTACCGCGCTCAAATAAGATAGACTACTCCCGGGCCTCCTGCTCAACGCATCCGCTACTACATTCGCCTTGCCCGGGTGGTACAAGATCTCGCAGTCGTAATCCTTCACTAACTCCATCCGTCGGCGCTGCCTAAGGTTCAGGTCTCGCTGCTGAAATATATACTTTAAACTCTTGTGATCAGTGAATATCTGGCATGACTCGCCGTATAGGTAATGTCGCCAGATCTTAAGTGCAAAGACCACTGCAGCCATCTCCAAATCATGAGTGAGGTAGTTCTGTTCATGTTTCTTCAATTGTCGCGAAGCATACGCGATCACCCTGTCATGCTGCATCAACACGCACCCTAGTCCCACTCGAGAGGCATCACAATAGACCACAAACCCGCCTGAGCCTGAAGGTAATGATAATACCGGTGCCTTCGTCAGCCGAGTCCGTAACTGCTGAAAACTGTGCTCGCACTCCTCCGTCCAATCGAAAGGGACTCCCTTCCGGGTCAACCCGGTCAAAGGGATAGCAATACTGGAGAAGTCCTGCACAAATCGCCTGTAGTAACCGGCCAACCCCAAAAAGCTGCGAATCTCCATAACCGATGTGGGTCTGGGCCAACACTGAACGGCCTCGATCTTCTTCGGGTCCACACATATACCATCTCGTGAAATCACATGCCCCAAGAAGTCTACGCTGTCCAGCCAGAAAGCACACTTGGAGAATTTCGCATAAAACTGGTGCTCCCTCAAAGTCTGCAGGGTAATCCGCAGGTGCTGCTCGTGCTGCTCACTACCCCGGGAATACACCAAGATATCGTCAATGAAGACTATGATGAACAGATCCAAATATGGCCGGAAAATACGGTTCATCAAGTCCATGAATGCTGCTGGCGCATTGGTGAGTCCGAACGACATCACTAAAAACTCATAATGGCCGTAGCGCGTACGGAAAGCTGTCCTGGGAATGTCCTCCTGTCGAACCCGCAGCGGATGATAGCCCGATCGTAAATCGATCCTCGAAAAGTACCCTGCCCCCTGAAGCTGGTCGAACAAATCGACGATGCGCAGCAAAGGATACATGTTCCGCACTGTCACCCTGTTCAGCTGGCGGTAGTCGATACAGAGACGCAAACTGCCGTCCTTCTTCTTGACGAACAGGACTGGAGCACCCCAAGGAGAAACACTGGGTCGAATAAGTCCCTTATCCAGCAAATCTTGCAACTGACCCTTCAACTCTCGAAGTTCGGCCGGGGCCATCCGATAAGGCGGTATGGAAATAGGCCCCGTGCCCGGAACCAAATCAATACAGAAAGAAATGTCGCGCTCGGGCGGTAGCCCAGGAAGCTCGTCAGGGAACACATCAGGGAACTCGCTAACAACCGGAACCTGATCCAATGGAACCTGTGTAGCACTAGCATCACAAACATAAGCGAGAAATCCCTGACATCCCTTCCACAAAAGCTGTCCAGCACGAAAAGACGAAATCACACCGTGAGGGGCGGCACCACGGCCCCCCAACACAACAAAAACCGACTCGCCGGGAAAGCAGAATCTAACTGTCTTCTCACGGCAGTCCACAGAAGCATAGCACGTGGCTAACCAATCCATGCCCAAAAGAACGTCGAAGTCCAACATCTCAAGAAGGATCAAGTCGACAGGCAACTCCCTCTCGCCAATACAGACGGTACAGGATCGGAACACATGCCTAGCAACAAACGACTCTCCCACAGGAGTGGTCACAACAAGCGGCTGATCAAGCAAACCGGACTCTCAACCCAAACTCGGCACGAAGTGTGTGGATACGTACGAGTGCGTGGATCTGGGATCGAACAACACGTGTGCATTAACTGTACATACAGGAAGGATACCTGAAACCACCGCATTAGACGCCTGCGCGTCCTGATGCGTCAAAGCAAAAACCCGCGCCTGTCCACCACCTGCGACTGACTGCCCTCTGCCTCGGTCATCCCTGTAAGTGCACGGCGGCGCCCCGGCCTCCATCTCGAGGCCAAATACGGAAGCGATGGTTAACTTTAATTTTCTTGAACCGGTACCACCGCGCACTAAAACAAGGATCGTGCCATTAAACTAGTCCTAGCTAACTACAAGATGGGGAAGAGAGATATACCGAGCGATCCGTGTCCTCCGGTCTTCTCGTCGTCGTCCCGATCTCCCGCGGAAGCTCCGGTCTCCACCTCGTCGCCGGAAGGGCACCACGTCGCCTGCTTCTTTTACGGGCTCCCGCCTCTATATCGAGGCAACTCGGGCACGAAGCTGGCGAGTCGACGTGCCCAAGATATGCTATAGAATATAGTGTAGAACCATGTCTCATTTTGGGGTTGTGGAGGTTGCCATATGGTGGAGGAAATGATATAAGCTTTTGGAGATGGAGTTGTAGGGATTTTCAAAGCCAAAGATACCAAAAATCCCCACCAAAATAAAAATGGGCAGCCCCCATACATGCTTGGCCGGCCATGTGAGTAGAGAGTGGAGAGAATGAGAGAGTCTCATTCTATTATCCAAAGGAGAGAGAGAAAAGGCTATCATGCAAAGTAATGATCACTAGCCTAAACTAACACTCCAACACAACCATCATCACAAGCATGATGACTCCAAATGGTCAAGCCATCATGAAAAAATCAAGTCAAAAGGTCAAGGGATGGTGCAACCATCATGACACAAGAATATGCAAATACCCCCTCCACAAAAGCTTATTTGCACAAATGCAAATAAGCCCTCCTCCACCAATCTTCGGCCATAGAAGGATACAAAGAAATATGGCCGAAACGAAAAGCAAACTGGCAACTCCAGAAAACTGGTCCCGTAATAAATTACAGGAAAACCCCGATACTGTGTATACACACCCGCATTTGTATTCTGACCGAATACAAATGCAATGAGACAAATTCTACACTGTACTATACTAGGATCCGGCTTAAACAAAAGCCGGCTAGTAATATCCGTTCGATCTTGATCCGTGCAATACCGCACGTATCTGATCGAACCCTGCCATATATCCATACGGCCTCTAGTACTAACCGTCCGATCCTGGTCCGTGCAATACCGCATGTATCTGATCGAACCCTGCCATATATCCAAACGGCCTCTAGTACTAACCGTCCGATCCTGATTCGTGCAATACCGCACGTATCTGATCGAACCCTTCCATATCTCTATACGGACTCTACAGCGTTTCACCCGAAAGCTTGAGTAACTGAATGTGTGGTGGACTCTAAAGACTCGTCAATACTATGGCTGTGGATTTAACCACTAGCACGTCAGAGGTATTAGCCATACGTGACGGGCCACCAGCTATCGACTAAAAGGGACGTCGATGAGCGAACTCATCCTGACACCCTACTGAGCCTGTCAGTGACAATATCCGTACAGTCTGGTCCGTTCGTCTATGAGCATCGCAAGGCGGGCCTAGGGGGTTGGTAAATGTCAGACCCCCAAAAGCGGTACAAGTCGTGTCGGAGTGTAGCCCAGAACACCCTGAGATACTACTGGAATACCTACCAGTAAATCTCCTGCCTCGGACGAGGGCTTCGTGTAATGGCTCTCCTAGACACAGCGCGACCTCACCGCCAATACCGGGAGAGACGAACCCCTGAAGATCCGCTCACTGCCTCCATGTGGCTCGGGACTGTACCCAACTAAAACCTGTTTGCACGTCTCCTTTGAGCGTGGTAGGGTAGTAATCAAAGTACAGTGGGAACTCACACGAGACAAATGACGATCCCCAGGTCGATGAACTAACCTGTACACATGTCACCAGGGAACTGCTATCTGACGTCAGGTATAAGACCAACTAGCATGTTCCCGGCAAGTCCTGTCCGGTGTACTCATAACCCAATGAGCACCTGTATACATCTTAGGTGAACCAACTGACACCAGTGGCTTGTGAGACCGGCCACCGCCCCTCGTCGGGGTCTCGAATGTACACACTATTCTACTCCGGAGTATCGATGCCCTGTCTCGAAACTCCCACGACTAGGGACCTTTTAAGGATGTGCTTATAGACCCCAGCTCCCACTTATATGATCGCCCTCATACTGCTGGTGGTCAAGCAAGAATCCTAGGGGCTCTATCAACGTGTAATAGCGACATGTCAGGTCACCTAAAGCAGTACACGATGATAAAGATAAACCAGATAGCTTACTATCATCTCGAGTAAGACTATCCTATCGGGATAGGTCCTCCCTCAATCATTGCAATCACGTGCCTGTGATCCAATAATTGACTCTTAGGGCACTATCTCCAACAATCTCCCACTTGCACTCAAGGCTAATTATTGCGATGTCGCATACTCACAGCCCGTGTGATACCGAACACCCAACTCCTCTACCAGTCAGTCTCACAAAACTCGTTTGCGAAACTATTGCGTTAGAGGAATAGCCTCAGTGAGTGGATCCGCTGTGATGTTTCTTTCTATGTATCTCTATATCTCATGTTCGCGGAGAAAGCCATCTCCCGAAATGAGCAATACCTGTCTTTGAATGTGTCTGGATGTCTGATGGGACCTAGCTCATAAATGAACTCCAAATCCAAACTTCTTAGACTGTATCGTCAACTGAACTTAATCAGTATCCTGCGCCATGCCTCCCTCAGTATTGCCTTGGACCATCTGTCCAAAATACTGCCTCTCGTCAGAAGGAAAACTATAACTCTGACAACCTCCTCGTCGTACAGGTCACCTTGGAAGCCTGGAATGATAACTGTCTCCAGCATGAGGCTGTCGTTATCATATCCCTAGAACATCCACTTATGTTCTAAAACTGCTTCCGACTGTTTCTCTAGGACAGGATCAATGTCAACTTATTGCATCTAGTGTAAGAACAACATCTGGTGTGGTACTTGACATGATTGACTCAATTGCCTGAGCAAGTGATCTGCCAATCATGCACATCCCTATCCCTTTTAGTCCGTAAGACACCTTTAGAGAGGGTGACTCCATCACCTGCAGGTACACTACCGTTCCAGGAGTCGTCCATTCTAAATATTCTTAGAATGCTGTCTAAGTACCCTTAATTGGGAAACCACCCAAATCCAGATCTAAAACCATAGATCTAGTAACCAGTATGTTTGATATAATGTCCAAGTCCCATGTGGAGAAACCACTGGGTGACGACCAAAGTATAACCGATTGTAGTATAGGAGTTTCTTTTCCTATTCTGTGTACGTCATCCAAATACCATGACATCACACCCTACTACCTTCTTAACAGATCCATCCCTTATTCTGATGAAGTCAAACCTATGACTGTCACATCAGAAATTGATGATCTATCTCCGCTACGTCTGCTTTAGTCTATAAATAGACATAAGCTACATGTCCACCAATGCTTCCGCTGCTCCCACTGACTACGACAACCCTCTGGCAGAGTCATATACGCGTACACTTCTAAAGCCAGTTCAGAACGACGCTATACTCATCCTCCTGCCGGGTCTTGCAGCCTGGAACAACAGCAATGGCAAGTGTGGGTAAACAAGAACCTCTCTGCCACCGTCCTTGAGGCTACCGGAGTACCTCTCGGGTGCCTGAGGTTACCCACCTCATCTGCGGAGTGCCTAATGGAATGTCAAGCCAGATTGAATTTTTAGGTTCGTTATCAAATCTTCAGTAATCGTTTGCGGTTCTGGAATCACTTCCAGTTCTACCATACTCCCACTACTGTTTTCTGAAAAAATCCATTTTTATAAAAACTGTGGCGAGTCTAGAACAATATCACTATTGATCTTCCAGATGGTAGAAAGTCAACCCTCGTCATAGCCTGGGTCAACCCACAAACAGCCATTACAGAAACGTGCCTTGAGTTGTCCAGTGTCTGGTTTTAATCATAAGCCGGACAACTCCCCATACCTTAACATCGTTAAGATATGAACTGTTCTATATCCAATATAGAACCAGAGGCACTGATTTAATTGAACCAGATTCAAATCATGCAGCTGTCTCCAGTGCATGTCAACCAAATGGAAGGAGGCCGATCAGCGTTGCTCAACTTAGGAATGCTTCCAATTATGAGTAACCTGAAAGAGAAGTAAGTTCTCTTAATCATTACTATCAACTGAACAACATACAGAAGTATCTACATCTTCGATCACTTTGAAAAATCCCGATACTTGCAATACCTGGTTCTCTACTTTATTCAAATACCTATAACTTCTCAAAATTCGGACCCTGTGTTTCCACGAAACACCTGTCTAAAAACTAGAGAAGTCATAAGTAAACCGAATATAGTACGAGGACCAACCCCTCTGCCCTGATGGATCCTGGACAACATACAATACTCTGTATAAGTCCCTTGAGTCTGATAACTCATTCACTGTGTGTCGTAGGTTGAAAACTGTACTTATGGTTAAGAAGAATTACACCGCTGTTTAATTCTCCTTACCTAACCATCCACTGATATAGGTAAATGTCACAGACATAATTTCAAAAAGATATATCTCACTCTATAAAAATAGACGTACAGATGTATCGATTTGAAATTGGTGCATAACAGCGGATATTCAAAACCAAATACTTGCCGACTGGCAAACAACCCAGGTGACTTCCTCAAATATCACTGATTACAACGAATCCCGATATAATGAGGATGATCACCCAATTCCCAATAACTTACTCCCACTCATCATCTGTAAAACCATACAGATGTGAGAATCATACCTGGTAAATACATACCCTGGAGAAAGTGTCTAATTGGGAAATTAGCTTTCCTTTAATAGTACACAGTGAAACTGAAATATTGAAATGTTTCGATGGGGTATCCTGGTATTCCTAGTAATGCCTCTTCCATTATTCAGATTCACAACTGTAACCGTGTAATTCTTTGCCACCTCTCCAAATCCCTTATATGTTTTTAGTCATTACCTTCTGTACGCCCCTTTAGGCCAAATGGTTTTCTTCCTTCCCTACCGTTCGGCACCAGCCTATGGTTTGGAAGAAGACTATCCAATAAGCATAATGGGTGTACTGTCCTAATCCTAGGAGCACTCGCAATGCGAGAGAAGGTGAAGATAAAAGACAACCGAATAAACCTTATTCCTATTTCTCCTGAACCAGAATCCATCCCCGAACTGGAACAAGTTCCTTTCGAGTTCGTATATAACCATACGATGGAGTATCCAATAAACTGTGGATCTTCGTAGTGATACGGAGTGTCCTGGAGAAATACAAAGGTGATTTAGGATTGGCGAAGAAATACTTGGTTTGGTCGTGAATAGCAGTCGCAATTTACTTTGCCCTCTTACTAATCCCTTGCTTTGTCTTAACTTAATACCTTCTGCACACCATTTTTATGCTAATTGGTTTTCTTCATTCCCCACTGTTCGGCACCAGCCTATGGTTTGGAAGAAGACTATCCAATTTGCGTAATAGGTGTACTACTCCTAAACCAAGGAGTACTCGCAACTTGAGAGAAGGTAAAAGGAAAAGACAACTGAATAGTCCTATCCGTTTTCTCCAGAACCGGAAACCATCCTCGAATAAATTCCTTCGAGTTCGTATCTAACCATACGATGGTTTTGTCCAATGGAAGTGGACGTTCGTAGTAATACGGGGTGTCCTGGAGAAAAGGGTAAAAGTAGGAGTGGCAATGAGGTTTGCAACTCTGACAATCCAAAAGCCAGTGTTTAAGAAGGTTCGGTTAATTTGGTCACTGAGTCATAGTCTTAGGGTCGGGTCAATGGTCGCTGCCGAAGAGAGAGAAAAGAAACACTCAGCGTGCACTCTATCCTAGATCAGAATGGTTACCAATTTATCTAATCTGGAAACCTCCCACTGTACCGTCAAATTCTCCTCCAAACCTAAAAGAAGAATTAGTCGGGAACAACCGAGGAGTAAATTAACTCATCAGTGGGAATCGGGATCCAACTATCATCGCATGATAACGTGACAGAATCCGCTCACGGTGTCACACTCCAGAAGGTATGCGCATATCTGGCAAGTTTCAGTTTGTTTAGAAACTCCCGATGTGATTTCTGCCCCATGCTCTTATGACCTTGACTTTGGCCAACATATCATAAGTCACATGTCAAGTTCTACCCGTCATTTTCCAGATTAATTTGAGCCCACCCGTACCTACCCTTGACTTTGGCCAAAATGGCAGTACGACGGTCCCAAACCAACGCATCTATATATGCTGCATATGAATACCCCAATAGCTACCAATCACTGTGCCTTGACTTTGGCCAACATACACAGCTTGAATACTATTGACCACCCATATGAAATGACGGAGGGCTACGAATGGTTTCTAGCAAAAACCTTTAACGTAATGAACTTGATATCGTTGAAGGAACGGATAGCTTTTTGAAAATATAGTGACGAAAACCTTTGCTAAAGAGGTCACTCCCGGTGAAGGGATCTCGGCACTTTCCCCGTAGAATGAGGTGCAGGATATTCCAAATGAATACCACGATGCAAAGCAAAAAGTAATCGGCTATAGTGAAGTTAATGCCCTGACGCAAACTTTTGTCCAAGGGGTCACTCCCGGTGAAGTGATCTCGGCCCTTGCCTCGTCGACTGAGGAGCAGGATATTCCAACTGAATACCACGATGCAAAACAAAAGAGAACGTCCTTGCAATAATAGCTTTTTGAAAAAGTGTTCCAACAACATCAGATAAGGTTTGTTTTTAACTTGCATTGATCCGAATCAACGCAGTCCCATCAATTGATCACACCAAAAAGAACGAAAATATACTGACGTACGTATATGCCATCCGCATTCGCCACTGGGTCCCGTCATTACTCGTTAGGCTAGCTAACTAACGACAGAGTGGGGACTGGACTAGCATGGATGCAAAACATATACAACATCTACTAATGTATATCAATATATAATTTTCGCTCAAAGCGTGATAAAATGCAACATCACAGAAATGTACAGCATTACAGAACAATACAGATATCTGGGATCCCCGGGTTTCACAGAGCCACTACTGAAACCCGACGTTCCCCTGGTCGTGTGGATAGCCTGTGCAATGAAATCCTAGACCCCTACGGGTGCGGCAAGTTACCCGCCAAAACCTGAAGCGAGGCAGCCCCCTTCAGCAACGTGAATGGACCACCCAGCACTTCACGGAATCCGGTAACTTGGGCACCCCTCCTGGGTCAACCTGTACCCCTACGAGTGCGGCGAATAGCCCGCCAATTCTAGAGTGAAGCCCCCTCCGTCTCAATGCCATGAGATACGGGCCCGTTGCCCTCTAGAACCCGGCTATCCGTGCACCCCACCTTGGGGTAATCCTAGTAAAGAAAGTAAAATAAACATTCAACGGTTACATCGACCGTAACCTGGCCGTGCCCCAAAATAATAATACAATCAGGCAGTGACGGCAGTCCACATGTCGGACGCACGTCCCGCAATATCAAATGTACATAATACAACCAAAAACTGTACTAGCATTGCATCCAGGCAATCCCCCACGACCGATCCGCGACATCACAGCAATACACAGAACATCAACGTGAAAGTCACGTTCGCAAATCCGTCTAACCGGGCTATAGCAGTTAGACAGGATTTACCGATCAAGTGACATTCACGGTCGCAGATATAATGTAAATACTGTGAACTAATGTGTTTAAAATATCCGATCGATCAAATTTTACCAAGTGGGCCCCAAGCATTACTGTAGCAACTAAAGAAATTCTAGGCCCAAAAAGAATGTTCCAAAAACCCTATTTTCATGTCAAGAGGCCTCTGTAAAAAATTGGTCCACTGATCACTCAAAAGAGCGGCGGAACCGCGGCCCAAGCATGGGTTTGGCCGCGGTCCCGCGGTCGAATAATGAGATCTCGCTACCAAATTTTTACAGTAGGCTTATACTTCCCTGCACAGTATTCTGAGACAACCTGAAAAAATTTTCGAGACAAAAAAATTTCGACTGAAAACTGTTGTACTGAAAAATGCGGATTTTGGAATTTTTGATCGATCGGAAATGTAAACACGTTAGACAAAGCTAGACTGTGTTAATGGCGAGGCTCTGATACCACTGTAAGTGCACGGCGGCGCCCCGGCCTCCATCCCGAGGCCAAATACGGAAGCGATGGTTAACTTTAATTTTCTTGAACCGGTACCACCGCGCACTAAAACCCGGATCGTGCCATTAAACTAGTCCTAGCTAACTACAAGATAGGGAAGAGAGATATACCGAGCGATCCGTGTCCTCCGGTCTTCTCGTCGTCGTCCCGATCTCCCGCGAAAGCTCCGGTCTCCACCTCGTCGCCGGAAGGGCACCACGTCGCCTGCTTCTTTTACGGGCTCCCGCCTCTATACCGAGGCAACTCGGGCACGAAGCTGGCGAGTCGACGTGCCCAAGATATGCTATAGAATATAGTGTAGAACCATGTCTGATTTTGGGGTTGTGGAGGTTTCCATATGGTGGAGGAAATGATATAAGCTTTTGGAGATGGAGTTGTAGGGATTTTCAAAGCCAAAGATACCAAAAATCCCCACCAAAATAAAAATGGGCAGCCCCCATACATGCTTGGCCGGCCATGTGAGTAGAGAGTGGAGAGAATGAGAGAGTCTCATTCTATTATCCAAAGGAGAGAGAGAAAAGGCTATCATGCAAAGTAATGATCACTAGCCTAAAGCAACACTCCAACACAACCATCATCACAAGCATGATGACTCCAAATGGTCAAGCCATCATGAAAAAATCAAGTCAAAAGGTCAAGGGATGGTGCAACCATCATGACACAAGAATATGCAAATACCCCCTCCACAAAAACTTATTTGCACAAATGCAAATAAGCCCTCCTCCACCAATCTTCGGCCATAGAAGGATACAAAGAAATATGGCCGAAACGAAAAGCAAACTGGAAACTCCAGAAAACTGGTCCCGTAATAAATTACAGGAAAACCCCGATACTGTGTATACACACCCGCATTTGTATTCTGACCGAATACAAATGCAATAAGACAAATTCTACACAGTACTATACTAGGATCCGGCTTAAACCAAAGCCGGCTAGTAATATCCGTTCGATCCTGATCCGTGCAATACCGCACGTATCTGATCGAACCCTGCCATATATCTATACGGCCTCTAGTACTAACCGTCCGATCCTGATCTGTGCAATACCGCACATATCTGATCAAACCCTGCCATATATCCATACGGCCTCTAGTACTAACCGTCCGATCCTGATCCGTGCAATACCGCACGTATCTGATCGACCACTGCCATATCTCCATACGGCCTCTACAGCGTTTCTCCCGAAAGCTTGAGTAACTGAATGTGTGGTGGACTCTAAAGACTCGTCAATACTATGGCTGTGGACTTAACAACTAGCTCGTCAGAGGTATTAGCCATACGTGACGGGCCACCAGCTATCGACTAAAAGGGACATCGATGAGCGAACTCATCCTGACACCCTACTGAGCCTGTAAGTGACAATATCTGTAGCGTTTCGAAAATCGTTTCGGTGAAATTTCGGAAAATCGGTAAAATGAGAGGGGTTTCTGTAAAAAGTCAAAATACAAATATCTTATTATAAAAATTAAATATACATATTCTATCTGTGTAATTGCTATTATTTGGTGTTTATTGAGCCGCTGGTGAAATTTCAAATTTTCTGAAAAAAATATTATTTTATTATTATTTTAAGCCGTCACTAATACATTTAATTAGGGAAAATTACAAATTGGAATGAGTTGAAACAAATTTTGTGCATCATAGAACATTAAATAAAAATTTATCATGTGGTTTTTGGAACGAAATCATTTGCCAAAATGGTTTAGAAATTATTGAAGAAAAAAGGCTTTTTTTTGCGTAAATGGATGTTTGGGGTATTGTATTTATCATTTTTCATCGCCCCACACCCGTGCCCACACCCACACACCCCCACTTACCCCTCCCCATGGCTGAATTCAGCACCCACCATATTTTTTCCCCACTTGATTTTCAAGGAAAAAGAAATGAAAGAAAAGAAAAGAAAATGAGTGAAGTAGTTAGACTTTTGACTTTGTTTGACCTTGACCTTGTCCCCCCCCCCCATTTTCCTCACCTCCCTCTCTCTCCCCCACCCACTTTTCTGGCCGAAATTTCCTTCTCCCCACAGCAGCCCCCCCTCCATTTTCCCCTCTCTTTTCCCTTCAAAACTTGATGAAAAATTGCATCAAAAATCCACCAAAAATCCCACAAAATCAAAATCAAAGTCCTACCCATTTTAGCTTAGCCCGTTTAGCTTGGATCCTTGTGAAAAGAGAGCATTTTGGGAGGCCATGGAGTCTTGTGGACCTTCATATATTTTTCGGTATAATTCTAAAACTTTTTGTTGCTTTAATTGTTACTAATTTCTTAAGCTAATTTAATTAAGTGTTATTTGGATATGTGAGTTTAATTGCAAGTTTTGGAATTCAAGTTGTGAAATTGAATGCAAGTTAGGGTTTATAAAATTGGTGTATGGTTGTGTGTTATAATTAGGCTTTGTTGTCATGTTAATACAAGTTTAGTAGCTAGTGCTAATGGCTAGCTTAAAAATTTTGTTATTTTGCTAATTTGCTTACTAGGTTTTTGAAATTTGCTAAATTCTTGGGATTAAAAATGTGATTAGGTTTTTCTTGGCTTCATTAACTTTATTAAGTGTGGTTTAATGCTTTGGATCATGCAATTCTAAGCTAGATTGTAGTTTGTGTATTTTGCTTTGAAATTGTTAAAAAGGGTATTTTTGGTAAACTAGAATATTAGGATTTTTGGAATTTAATGAGATTAAATTCCGGAAATTGTTTATACGACTTATTTAAGATATTTAATAAATATATTGGCCGCTACATTCATTTAAACATCGTTTTTTGTACAAAAACGGCGAATTGTGCTTGCTAGATTTTCGGAAAAATGACTTTTTAAGTGAAATTGGCGTTTTTGTGAGTTTTAACCTAGTTTATATTAAAATTAGTGTTCGTGAATGTGCAAATGAGTGTGATTGGATTTTCCCGATGGTTTGACGTTCGTAAATCGACATCGAGGGTTGGTTTGACTATTCCTGCATGCGTGGGCGATAGGTTTGGACCTATGCGTGATACGCGTGCCGATTTGATTTTCGTATGCCGTTTCGATTTCGAATTTAGTTTTAATGCGATATGGTACGTTATGATATGTAGGTACCCCCATGTGGACTTCGAGACGACAAGCAAGCGCGTGGCGACGTCGGCACCGGCTAGCGAGGACCAGGTGAGTAGATTTATATCTACGGGGAGAAGTCGGGTGGATGGCGTATAGCACCCCCGCAGTCCGTGGTGGTGTATACGGATGCGTATACACACCAACAATTTTTATATGTTATTTGGAATTAATAACGATGCTTAGGATGGATATTGGTGTGTTGGATTACTTTAGTGTTGCGAACCCTAGGGTAGTGTTACACACACATATACACATACATACTTGCATACATTCCTATTGATATGTGCTCATGGGATTCTTTATAGGTATGTGTTCACATGGGTATGGGACTATGTGTTCACATACGGACTGAGGATGATACTTGGGATTGAATTGAGTCGATGAGATTTGATTTGAGGCCGTGAGATCGGTGATATAGCAGGGTTCGTATCTTAGATACGACATGACGTTGTAGCGGGTCCTTGACGTAGTGTTTCACACACGTCCATGCATACGTAGGCGGTATCAGTATGGTACTAGACGTAGATCAGTACCCCGATCATGATATTTGATAAAGAGGATACCAGGTGAATAGTATGATGAATGTGATATTGACCCGTACCCAGATTGGGATGCCGTACGACGGATTTACGTACGAGCTATATTGATGATTGATCCGCACTCTTGACTTGGGATGCCTGATTATAGATATGGTATCGGGTATGATATTATTGAGGCGGGATACCGACTATACATATACATGTATGTATAGGTATCGACTCAGATGATAGGCGGTTTCCTTACATGTAGTTCAGCTTGTTAGTTCAGCCGTATAGTTTAGTGTAGTTGTTAGATTAGATTAGACTTCTTACCTATTTCAAAAACTAACGAATCGTAGGCATTTTTAAAGACAGCTGAAGGGAATCTACGGATATTTCAAAAACGACGTATCTTTTCATAAAAACACCGTAGCCCCTATTTTCAAAACCCCATGATTCGTGTTATTTCAAAAGGCACCATTCGTAGGACTTATATTAGATTATTGCAGATTAGTTATCGTTGTGTCTAGTATTCAGCTCGCGCACATTATTGTTGTTCGCTCTGCCTCGCATATTTATTTTGCTGCATATTCCATTATTGATATCATGCTGTTAGGACACCAGCACCATTACCGATGATGCGTATGTTCCACGTACACCTACTTGCCGGCTCACACACATCTTCATCGGTAATTGCCATGTCACGTACACTTTAGAGAATATAATTGCTTGACTTAGATTGTTAGCTGGTAGTTTTGACATGATATTATTGTACTTCCCTTATATGTCATATTAGACATTGTAGTTATTACCTACCACTTCATGCATACTGTTATTCAGTTGTTCATGCCTAGTTCATTATCATTGACATATGCACTTGTGATGATTTCTTGAGATTTATGATATTTCTGGATTTCGGGGAAAGCCGCAAAATTTACAACTTATGATCTTTTAAAATATAAAATGTTGCGGTTTTCTAGTGATGTAAAGTGTCGTCCACCATGAGTTTGCTGTGGTTTTGGAGATCCGTGTCGAGGAGTGGAGGAACCGTCACGGGTACATGGTGGGCCCGGTATGGTACCCCGGGGCAAGAGGAATGTGGTGTTGACGTTGAGCCTGGCTGGGGAGCACTACCTACCGGTGGTATTACCCGACGCGTCGGATATCCGGAGGATACCGTCGTGGTCTTGAGATGGATGGTAGGGGCCGGTCCGGACTGACGGCGCCCTAGATTTTGAGCTTGAGACAGTGAGATTTATGTTTTGTGTCGATTCTAGACACTGTTGATACTGATTTCATTATGATACCTCAGTTTAAAAATACGAAGGAAATCTCACTAATTTATGAAAATAGTTTCTTCATTTACATGTATTCTGTTTCATGCATTCATACCTCATTCATATGATATATTGCTACCTGAGGCACTGACACGGGCACATGAAATTATACTCGGGTTAGATATTACCCTAGTCATTGTTATAGGCTGCCTGTTATACTTATATTTGAGGATATATTATGATCATTGACCTAGGTTGCGTTATTTATGCGATTTCTGTGCGTAGATGTCTTTCTATTCACGAGTTGGCAACTCACCCCCGTTGTGCCCCAGTTTCTTGCAGATTTGCCGTACAGGTTTCATTACGGCTTGCGGGCTCAGTTTCATTCGGGTGATTTGCTAGTAGGTGGGTTTACTTGTATCATACCCCCATTATATATCTTGTATATCATTATTCTGTTGTATCTAGAAGTTCCATCAACCAAACATGTATTTATTTTGAGATAGAGACCAGTGCTGTTTATTCTTTCGACCTTAGAGTCGCTCGTTATATTTCTGGTGGTTTTGAGTTCCTTTTGAGTTTTGATCCTCGCCGTTGGCGTTGTATATTATATTGCTTGTGTGGTTGTGACCGTCAATTGACGAAGAGCTAGCTCCCGCTTGGGGATGCCTTTTTATTGATTTCGTATACTATTCATGTTGTATCCCGTTTAGGAGCCAGTTTTTATAAAGGAGACTCTGCCGAAAATTTCAGTAAATTTTGATGTTCTTAAAAACCGCATAATTCGGCTTATGCTATTAAAACTACTTGTTTTAAATTGGTTTTCCTGCACTCTACTACTTTTCTTGGTTTGGATTTCTGGGTTTTCGGTTTACTTAGATTACTTACGCCTCGAGACGTTCGTAGTTTAAGTGCCGGTCATGTTCCGTACTTTCTGGTCGTGACAAAGTTGGTATCAGAGCGTTAGGTTTTAACCTTCGGAGCGTAGGATGACCTTTGGTTGATGGAATAGGTGAATAAAGTAGAGTGACATACCGTTGGTATGTTCCGCGGCATATTTACGACACGGCACTCCACTTATGAAGCCTTAGGATGTACATTTCCTTGTTCAGTATTATATTCCTTCCTGATCTAGCCTCATCGGTACCAGTTTGGTTTTGCTGCTACGGTTACCGGCAGGGAGAGCTACGGCTAGAGTTGCGGTCAGCACAAGCTCGTCACGAACGAGGACTGACCAGGACGAAATTCCGGCGACACACGATTGCAGAGATGTGTCTTTTTACTGTGTTTCCGCGTCGCGAGCGTTTGGCGGATCGCCTTTATGAGGTTACTCGGATGTGCTGATCGACACTAGAGGATTGAGCCACTGACAGAGGCCAGCCAGATTTTGATGACCGTTGGTGTGTTGCTTACTCCTGATGAATGAGGCACTGTTCAGTGTGCAGACGAGCGAGCCAGTTGTTGCTGCGAGCGACGAGATATCGCCCCATATGTTGGAACTATGGCGGGGCGAGTTGTACGAATAGATGATAGAAGGTCGCTAGTCACCCGATGATGAATGACTAGGACAGGTGGTTCATTCGCTTACCCCAATGCGAGGTCATCAGATAGATTGATTCCAGCTAGAGACGACTTCACGCGGAGGCGTTGGGGGTCGACAGAGACGATCGAATGTCAGAAACCTATTTATCCAAGTTTAAAGTAGTCGGAAAGACATGCAGGCAATTCTATGGTCCCTCTAGAAGAATGAAACCCTAACTCGACTTAATGACCGTGTGAAAGCCTTTGAACCTTCGGGTTTGCGGAAGTTCTACGGCGCCATTAGTGAGGCTTGGGTTTGCCCTTCTACGGCTGGACCACCGATGCTGTGGTATGTATTCGATACTATTAAACTGTGCCCAAGAGGTTGAGCTCTTGGGGGATTATGAGGTTTTGACGAATCGATCGAATGGTTCGACTTCAATCGGATGCTAGGTGGTGAGACGCATTCTTGGGAGACTCCAGATACATGGATAGTCGTTGGAGCTCAGTCCATGCAGCCGCGACGAGACGAGTCCAAAGCAGACGACATTAGAGAAAAGTGGAGTAAGAGGTTCGCACCAGATCTAGATGAGATGATGTTCCACACCGCCGACATCAGAGATGCGATACGCATGCCGAGGTAGAGTACTGGATATACCTTCCAGAAGAGGTCGCGATGGGTATGCAGCCATTCCGGAGCAAGATGCAGATATAGGAAAGGACGATGACTTCCGGACAGTTGGCAGAGACGAGACATGGAAGAGACCGTGAGCAGGATTTCTTCCAGGACACTGCTGCAATGATACTTGCACCCAGGGTCAGATGTGTCACGTACATTCAGAGAGCCAGAGGCCGACGCCAGTGATATGCTGTCTTACGAGTGGTCGCGATGATTGACCAAGAGATGACCAGAGAAGTGCCAGAACGGAATCGTCCCCGTTAGCACACCTGACAGGGCCGATGAGCCGATGGACCGAAAGATTGGTAATTCATAGTGAAGACCTTGACCCAGGAGTGGTCATGGTTACGCACACCAGCAGGCCAGAGTTCATGATCATCAACGAGACGTCCCATTAGTGACCGCGACAGTTGGCCCGAGATTCTTAGAGGATGCACTTGAGCGATACTATTCCGCCATTATTGATTTCGATGTTTTGGGTGATTTATTCGTATGATTTGATTTTGAGGATTGAGGATTTATGATCTTTGCACAGTGTTGCACTTGATATCGTTTTCGTGCTTTAGTTTCACATGTTTGTGATTTTACGGTTTTAAACAGTTGAGTTGATTTTGTGCGTATGCACGCACGCGATTTGGTTCCCACACTCTGTATAGTTTATATATGCTGGCAGTGCAGTGACATATATTTTGTGCACTTGGATACACTGGATTTCGATTTCGAGGGTGATGCTCGACATTTGTTTTGTGCATTTTATGCACCGGATTGGATTTTTAGCGCCTGTTGGGCGCCTGTTACGAGATGCGATTTGGTGCACACCAGATGCACTAAATCGAGATTTTTAATTTTTTTTGTGCATGTCAGATGCACCTGATTTTGCTGTCAGGCACACCTGTTGCCTACGACAGATGTTTCGTGCACACCCGATGCACTTAGATGTTGTTTCTGTGCGCATGTATGGCACATTCATGGATTTTGATTTCCGTGCGCACCAGACGCACGTAGTATTCATGTGCATATTTTGGGATTGATTTCTTATAGAGTAGTACATTTTTATGATATTGCTATGTGTTTTCGTACTGAGCAGGACTAGTCAGAGGACAGTACCTGAATATATTTTGCATGCATTGATAGTTATTGAGGGGATTTCCAAAAAGCGAGCTATAGCCTCAGTATTTACCTACGTGTCTGATATGACACGAAATGGTTAAAACAAGGAGACCCTTCTAAATTGTTTCCAAAACGGCGGAACGTACATTTCAAACAAAGGTATATATGGATATAGTTTTTTTCTTATGGTAGACGTCCGCTACTGTGCAGTCTTATACGCGTTGCACAGCGACTTAAAGAGATTTGGCATGCATTTCCTTCAGATACTTACAAATATAGATTCGATATTTACATTTATAGTTTCGAGTTATATCATATTGGTTTTGATTTGGATTTGGCATTGATGTCTTCTCCACGAATCCGATGATCGCGGGATGCTTGACGGAGTTTTGATTTGAGTTATATACTCATTTTTCAAGCGCATGCGCTGCGCTACGATTTGTTTTATGTATTAACAATTTCGGAGCCCCGACGACTTGATGGTTTTTCTTAGATGTTTTAGTAATTGGGGGAGTTTGAATTTAAATTCGGGGACCGAATTTCTTTAAGGGGGGAAATATTGTAGCGTTTTGAAAATCGTTTCGGTGAAATTTCGGAAAATCGGTAAAATGAGGGGGTTTTCTGTAAAAAGTCAAAATACAAATATCTTATTATAAAAATTAAATATACATATTCTATCTATGTAATTGCTATTATTTGGTGTTTATTGAGCCGCTGGTGAAATTTCAAATTTTCTGAAAAAAATATTATTTTATTATTATTTTAAGCCGTCACTAATACATTTAATTAGGGAAAATTACAAATTGGAATGAGTTGAAACAAATTTTGTGCATCATAAAACATTAAATAAAAATTTATCATGTGGTTTTTGGAACGAAATCATTTGCCAAAATGATTTAGAAATTATTGAAGAGAAAAGGCTTTTTTTTGCGTAAATGGATGTTTGGGGTAGTGTATTTATCATTTTTCATCACCCCACACCCGTGCCCACACCCACACACACCCACTTACCCCTCCCCATGGCTGAATTCAGCACCCACCATATTTTTTCCCCACTTGATTTTCAAGGAAAAAGAAATGAAAGAAAAGAAAAGAAAATGAGTGAAGTAGTTAGACTTTTGACTTTGTTTGACCTTGACCTTGTCCCCCCCCCCTTTTCCTCACCTCCCTCTCTCTCCCCCACCCACTTTTCTGGCCGAAATTTCCTTCTCCCTACAGCAGCCCCCCCTCCATTTTCCCCTCTCTTTTCCCTTCAAAACTTGATGAAAAATTGCATCAAAAATCCACCAAAAATCCCACAAAATCAAAATCAAAGTCCTACCCATTTTAGCTTAGCCCGTTTAGCATGGATCCTTGTGAAAAGAGAGCATTTTGGGAGGCCATGGAGTCTTGTGGACCTTCATATATTTTTGGGTATAATTCTAAAACTTTTTGTTGCTTAAATTGTTACTAATTTCTTAAGCTAATTTAATTAAGTGTTATTTGGATATGTGAGTTTAATTGCAAGTTTTGGAATTCAAGTTGTGAAATTGAATGCAAGTTAGGGTTTATAAAATTGGTGTATGGTTGTGTGTTATAATTAGGCTTTGTTGTCATGTTAATACAAGTTTAGTAGCTAGTGCTAATGGCTAGCTTAAAAATTTTGTTATTTTGCTAATTTGCTTACTAGGTTTTTGAAATTTGCTAAATTCTTGGGATTAAAAATGTGATTAGGTTTTTCTTGGCTTCATTAACTTTATTAAGTGTGGTTTAATGCTTTGGATCATGCAATTCTAAGATAGATTGTAGTTTGTGTATTTTGCTTTGAAATTGTTAAAAAGGGTATTTTTGGTAAACTAGAATATTAGGATTTTTGGAATTTAATGAGATTAAATTCCGGAAATTGTTTATACGACTTATTTAAGATATTTAATAAATATATTGGCCGCTACATTCATTTAAACATCGTGTTTTGTACAAAAACGGTGAATTGTGCTTGCTAGATTTTCGGAAAAATGACTTTTTAAGTGAAATTGGCGTTTTTGTGAGTTTTAACCTAGTTTATATTAAAATTAGTGTTCGTGAATGTGCAAATGAGTGTGATTGGATTTTCCCGATGGTTTGACGTTCGTACATCGACATCGAGGGTTGGTTTGACTATTCCTGCATGCGTGGGCGATAGGTTTGGACCTATGCGTGATACGCGTGCCGATTTGATTTTCGTATGCCGTTTCGATTTCGAATTTAGTTTTAATGCGATATGGTACGTTATGATATGTAGGTACCCCCATGTGTACTTCGAGACGACAAGCAAGCGCGTGGCGACGTCGGCACCGGCTAGCGAGGACCAGGTGAGTAGATTTATATCTACGGGGAGAAGTCGGATGGATGGCGTATAGCACCCCCGCAGTCCGTGGTGGTGTATACGGATGCGTATACACACCAACAATTTTTATATGTTAGTTGGGATTAATAATGATGCTTAGGATGGATATTGGTGTATTGGATTACTTTAGTGTTGCGAACCCTAGGGTAGTGTTACACACACATATACACATATATACTTGCATACATTCCTATTGATATGTGCTCATGGGATTCTTTATAGGTATGTGTTCACATGGGTATGGGACTATGTGTTCACATACGGACTGAGGATGATACTTGGGATTGAGCTGAGTCGATGAGATTTGATTTGAGGCCGTGAGATCGGTGATATAGCAGGGTTCGTATCTTAGATACGACATGACGTTGTAGCGGGTCCTTGACGTAATGTTTCACACACGTCCATGCATACGTAGGCGGTATCAGTATGGTACTAGACGTAGATCAGTACCCCGATCATGATATTTGATAAAGAGGATACCAGGTGATTAGTATGATGAATGTGATACTGACCCGTACCCAGATTGGGATGCCGTACGACGGATTTACGTACGAGCTATATTGATGATTGATCCGCACTCTTGACTTGGGATGCCTGATTATAGATATGGTATCGGGTATGATATTATTGAGTCGGGATCACCGACTATACATATACATGTATGTATATGTATCGACTCAGATGATAGGCGGTTTCCTTACCTGTAGTTTAGCTTGTTAGTTCAGCTGTATAGTTTAGTGTAGTTGTTAGATTAGATTAGACTTCTTACCTATTTCAAATACTAACGAATCGTGGGCATTTTTAAAGACAACTCAAGAGAATCTACGGATATTTCAAAAACGACGTATCTTTTCATAAAAACACCGTAGCCCCTATTTTCAAAACCCCATGATTCGTGTTATTTCAAAAGGCACCATTCGTAGGACTTATATTAGATTATTGCAGATTAGTTATCGTTGTGTCTAGTATTCAGCTCCCGCACATTATTGTTGTTCGCTCTGCCTCGCATATTTATTTTGCTGCATATTCCATTATTGATATCATGCTGTTAGGACACCAGCACCATTACCGATGATGCGTATGTACCACGTACACCTACTTGCCGGCTCACACACATCTTCATCGGTAATTGCCATGTCACGTACACTTTAGAGAATATAATTGCTTGACTTAGATAGTTAGCTGGTAGTTGTGACATGATATTAGTGTACTTCCCTTATATGCCATATTAGACATTGTAGTTATTACCTACCACTTCATGCATACTGTTATTCAGTTGTTCATGCCTAGTTCATTATCATTGACATATGCACTTGTGATGATTTCTTGAGATTTATGATATTTCTGGATTTCGGGGAAAGCCGCAAAATTTACAACTTATGATCTTTTAAAATATAAAATGTTGCGGTTTTCTAGTGATGTAAAGTGTCGTCCACCATGAGTTTGCTGTGGTTTTGGAGATCCGTGTCGAGGAGTGGAGGAACCGTCACGGGTACATGGTGGGCCCGGTATGGTACCCCAGGGCAAGAGGAATGTGGTGTTGACGTTGAGCCTGGCTGGGGAGCACTACCTACCGGTGGTATTACCCGACGCGTCGGATATCCGGAGGATACCGTCGTGGTCTTGAGATGGATGGTAGGGGCCGGTCCGGACTGACGGCGCCCTAGATTTTGAGCTTGAGACATTGATATTTCGATACAGTGAGATTTATGTTTTGTGTCGATTCTAGACACTGTTGATACTGATTTCATTATGATACCTCAGTTTAAAAATACGAAGGAAATCTCACTAATTTATGAAAACAGTTTCTTCATTTACATGTATTCTGTTTCATGCATTCATACCTCATTCATATGATATATTGCTACCTGAGGCACTGACACGGGCACATGAAATTATACTCGGGTTAGATATTACCCTAGTCATTGTTATAGGCTGCCTGTTATACTTATATTTGAGGATATATTATGATCATTGACCTAGGTTGCGTTATTTATGCGATTTCTGTGCGTAGATGTCTTTCTATTCACGAGTTGGCAACTCACCCCCGTTGTGCCCCAGTTTCTTGCAGATTTGCCGTACAGGTTTCATTACGGCTTGCGGGCTCAGTTTCATTCGGGTGATTTGCTAGTTGGTGGGTTTACTTGTATCATACCCCCATTATATATCTTGTATATCATTATTCTGTTGTATCTAGAAGTTCCATCAACCAAACATGTATTTATTTTGAGATAGAGACCAGTGCTGTTTATTCTTTCGACCTTAGAGTCGCTCGTTATATTTCTGGTGGTTTTGAGTTCCTTTTGAGTTTTGATCCTCGCCGTTGGCGTTGTATATTATATTGCTTGTGTGGTTGTGACCGTCAATTGACGAAGAGCTAGCTCCCGCTTGGGGATGCCTTTTTATTGATTTCGTATACTATTCATGTTGTATCCCGTTTGGGAGCCAGTTTTTACAAAGGAGACTCTGCCGAAATTTTCAGTAAATTTTGATGTTCTTAAAAACCGCATAATTTGGCTTATGCTATTAAAACTACTTGTTTTAAATTGGTTTTCCTGCACTCTACTACTTTTCTTGGTTTGGATTTCTGGGTTTTCGGTTTACTTAGATTACTTACGCCTCGAGACGTTCGTAGTTTAAGTGCCGGTCATGTTCCGTACTTTCGGGTCGTGACAATATCCGTACAGTCCGATCCGTTTGTCTATGAGCATCGCATGGCGGGCCTAGGGGGTTGGTAAAAGTCAGACCCCCAAAAGCGGTACAAGTCGTGTCGGAGTGTAGCCCAGAACACCCTGAGATACTACTGGAATACCTACCAGTAAATCTCCTACCTCGGCCGAGGGCTTCGTGTAATGGCTCTCCTAGACACAGCGCGACCTCACCCCCAATACCGGGAGAGACGAACCCCTGAAGATCCGCTCACTGCCCCCCTGTGGCTCGGGACTGTACCCAACTAAAACCTGTTTGCACGTCTCCTTTGAGCGTGGTAGGGTAGTAATCAAATTACAGTGGGAACTCACACGAGACAAATGACGATCCCCAGGTCGATGAACTAACCTGTACACATGTCACCAGGGAACTGCTATCTGACGTCAAGTATAAGACCAACTAGCATGTTCCCGGCGAGTCCTGTCCGGTGTACTCATAACCCAATGAGCACCTGTATACATCTTAGGTGAACCAACTGACACCAGTGGCTTGTGAGACCGGCCACCGCCCCTCGTCGGGGTCTCGAATGTACACACTAGTCTACTCTGGAGTATCGATGCCCTGTCTCGAAACTCCCACGACTAGGGACCTTTTAAGGATGTGCTTATAGACCCCAGCTCCCACTTATATGATCGCCCTCATACTGCTGGTGGTCAAGCAAGAATCCTAGGGGCTCTATCAATGTGTTATAGCAACATGTCAGGTCACCTAAAGCAGTACACGATGATAAAGATAAACCAGATAGCATAGTATCATCTCAAGTAAGACTGTCCTAACGGGATAGGTCCTCCCTCAATCATTGCAATCACGTGCCTGTGATTCAATAATTGACTCTGAGGGCACTATCTCCAAAAATCCCGTCCTCTCTGAGCAACTCCTCCATGCCTACGACCTCTCTGTGTATGAGTCTAGCGCGGAGCAACGGTAGGTACAATAGGCAACGCCCTCTGAGGTGGTGAAGGTGGTAAGGTAACATGCGGTGCTGCCGCCTCCCTCCGGTGTATCTCAGGGCAATCTCTAACGAGGTGAAGTAGACTGCCGCATCTAAAGCATCCCCGCGGCGACTGCTGACTCTCCTGGGGATACAAACTAAACATTTGGCCTCGTCCTGAATCTCTGCTACTCCTCGTACCAGAACGATACCTGTCGCGGCGTCTGAATGACTGCCTCCGTGCGGATATACTGGTATGAACTCTCTTCGGCTCTGGAACTACCGAAGTCTCAGCAAGGCGCTCCTAGACTGATAGGGCTGCGTCTACAGCTGCTGCATAGGTCTCGTAGTGCTGCGCGCTAATCGCAAGGAACAGTGGTGTAAGCAAGCCTCGAACAAATCTCTTGACTCGCAACTCCTCGGTAGCCACTAAATATGGGGCATAGACTGCTAGCTCTGTAAACAGCACGTCATACTCTGCCACTTTAATCCCTGGCGTCTGGCGCAAGGACTCAAATCTGCGTGCTCGGGCATCCCTAACACTCTGGGGAAGGAAACGGGCTAGAAATACTGTCACGAACTCCGTCCAGGTCATAGGAGGAAGACCTGCTGCTCTACGCTTCTCAACTGAATCACACCACTTCTGCGCAAGACCTTCCAGGCGAAAGCTCGCGAACTCAACCCATCTCGTATCTGCGCATCTGAGGGAACGACATATCCGGGCCATCCTGTCGATGAAAGACTGTGGGTCCTCGGCTGTATCGGTGCCTGTGAAGACCGGAGGCTTCAGCCTCATGAACTCTGATAGCGATACTGTAATCACCTCCATGGCTGCAGGGGCAACTGGCTGTGCGGTAGGTACCATCGCGGTCTCTGGAACGGGTGGAGCTACCTCTGGTCGCTGTGCTCGAAGCGTCTCAACTAGCGATCCTATCATCTGGCGCATCTCCTGCATACCAGCCCCTAGCGTGGCGATCTGATCTGTCACGGGAGGAACAGTCTGCTCGGGTACAACGGGTGCACTGCCCGGATCAGTCCTCGTCTCGGACTAGTCAACTCGAATCTCGGCCCTCGCGGCCGCTCTCTGCGCCCTCGTAGTCTTTGGCGGCATAATGACTGAAAGGGAAATTAGGATCCGATAAGAATACGGAAATCAAATCACAAGAATATATATATACTCAAGAAGGAATTTAAATCAATAAGTCCTAAGGTCGCGTAGGCGGAGTACCGTGTCGTGAGTATGCCGCGGAACATACACACGCTACGCTACCCTGCCGCAGCTACCTACTCCATCATACCAGGGTCATACTACACTCCGAAGGTAAAACCTACGCTCTGATACCAACTTTGTCACGACCCGAGTATTTCGACTCGTGACCGGCACTTAACCACGCTACGTCTACAGGCGTAACGTGACTAAGTAAGCCGAACCCAGAAATCAAAACCATTAAAAAAAATAGTGAGTGTTGAAAAAATTTAGTTAAAGCATTTAGAAAACCTTAAATAATTCAATAAGTTCCTTTAAAGTTACTTAATCATTTAAATAATTTTGGCAGCATTTCCTTTGTAAAAGTAGCCCCGAGACCGGGTACAAAACAGGATATGAGTGAAAGATGAAATATAATGAAATGAAACATCCCCAAACGGGAGCAATCACGCCCAACGGCGGAAACCAACATCACAAGAGTAATATACGACGCCGTAGCGAAGAATAAGCAATAAGTAGACATCACAGAATATAAACTGCATATAAAAACGGTCGGCTCCTACGAGCTCGACACCAGAATACAAAATATACATCATCGTCCTCACACAAAATCTAAGTCCAGTACATAAATGGTAGATGGAGAGTACTAGATACAAAAAGGGATACAATAAAAGTAATCAGATACCACAACCCACCCAAATGCAAAACAGCTCTCGCCGCAACTGTAGTGGTATCTGTAGCCAAAAGATGCAAAAGACAGCCTGCCGCGACTATGCTGAGGGAAACCTGCAAATACTGTGGCACAACGGGGGTAAGTTGCCAACTCGTGAATAGAGATAACATATAAAGGTAATCGCGAGCATGCACGTACTGCGCTACTCTAACAAATGCCAGCAGATGATATCAATGCGTGATAAGCAGTATGTGCAATAATCCTGCAGATGCTCTGTCAGGTAAAATAACTACAGGATAAGACATATGGTAATCAATGCTGAGCATGGGATAAACAACATCTACACGGAATATCAACATGGAAAACAATCGGTGCCCACAACTGCACCCAAATCCTAAATAACTCAGGCGCCGGCACTCCCATCGACCCTCAAATCCTGTAAATCTCTGAGAAATCACGAGTGCCCAACATCGGCACCCAAAATATGATAAAATACTCGTGTCCAGCATCGACACGCAAATCCTCATATATCGGGCTCCGTTAGTCCGGATCAGCCCACGGGCTCCGTCTGCGGTATCGGCCCTCGGCCCCGGCAGTACGGATCATCCCGCATCCATCTCTCGACGCTGGTCGGTATCCTCCGGATAACCGCCGGGTCTAACCAATCACCGGTACGTACTCGCCACCCTGCCAGGCTCATCGTCTACTCCACGAAAAACATTTCTCGCCCCGGGGAACCATACCGGGTCCACCACGAACCCGCAAACGGATCATCCAACTCCTCGAATCGGGTTTCAAGCACATGTCTCAGCACCGAGAAAACGCGTGGTGGACGCACCAAAATATCATATCACGAGGAACCGGGTTTTCAAATAGTGCATCCATTCTTTAATTAATTCCACGGTCCTCAAAACCAGAAATCACATGGAAATCCAACACCAATGATTAAATCAAATGCGATATGCTATGCGCCTCAAGTCATAATGTAAGTACAAGGGAGAACCGCTTTTTAAAATAGTTTCAGTTTTTAAAGACATCTGGCGGCTCCCAATTTCCATGAAAGTCATATCGAATCACATGTGAGATGAACTACAGCAATATAATCATGACAGTTCTACAGTGAGTGTGTCATGGCAATTACTAACGGTGTGTGTAACATGCAGATTAGTGCTCATGCAACATGAACCGTTAGTAATAGTGCGGTGTTTCTATCAATTCTAAGTTTACATACATATAGCACGGAATGCAGTATGCAACAGTAGTATACATGACAGTCAATGTTGGAAAAATGCAATATATAACTATAAGGTCCTATCAGCCCTGACGCATAACGCCATGCGGGCGATATCCCCGTAGATGTTAAATCTACTCACCGAAGTCTCGCGCTAAGTGTAGCCGATGACTTGCTTGCCCTTCTTCGCAGCGTCCGTCTCACTCGCCTGCGAACCTAGAATCACATAACATATATCACACATAAGCTCAATTTCACAAATCGTGATATTACGGTACAACTAGAAACCCATGTCGTAAACCAATCGCGCGTGTGCGCGATGCGCTAAAACGTGTGATCATGCGCCTGAAACTATCCTGACGCGTCGCGATACGCAGAAACCCCAAACCCACACACGTATCACGCGTGTCGCGAAGGTTTAGAAATACGGAAAAACAGGTATTTAGTCCCAGATTTTTCTGTAGTAAGAACCAAACAAAATTGCACATTCCATGAGTCTAAGGGTTACAACAGACACCAATAGGACCAAACCCCAACCCAAACCCTACCCATCTGGCCGTAAATTGCGGCCAGATTGAATATTTCGGCGGCCAGAATAAAGGATATGGTGGTCGGGTTCTACCTGGTGTATCAGTACCTAACCACTATACTGCAGTCTTCTCAAAATTAATCTGAACTCATCGGGTCGATAGCAGTTTCCAGAAACTCAAATTTTGCTTAAAAACGATGAATTTGCATCAAATAGGGATCTGGTGGTATTTTAGTGCAATTAGGGGCTAAGCTGGGTTAAAATGGCCTTAACAACACTCTATCAACCTACTGAAACCAATTCACACATCACTTGCTCAAGGTTCCCGCTAAATACCTCAAATCGCACCAAATCGCATCAATAACCACTAACCGAAGCAAAACTACACTAAACAAGTAAACTAGAGAGTAAGTTTAGGAAATATACCCCACACTCGACCCTAGGGAGCTGGAGGAAGAAGAAGGAGTGAAGGGAAGGGGCTGCAGTTGAAGCTGTTGCTGCTCATTGCTGCTGCTGATTGCACTGTTGCTGCTGCTGATTTCTGCTGCTTGCTGCTGCTGTGTTGCCGGCTGCTGCTGTGCTTCTTGCTTCTACTGCTGCTGTGTGAAGAGGTAAGTGTGTGTGTGTGTGTGTGAGTGAGGTTGAGAGAAAGGAAACAAAACAAATGATGGGAAATCATAACCCAATGTCAACCCCTCCTCTCTCTCTCTTCATTAATTGCAACCATGGCTTTTGCCATGATGCCTTCTCTCTCTCTCACCCCCACCAAGTCAACACCCAAAGGAATTCAAATTAAAGCAACTATTAATTAACTAATTAAACTTAATTAAAACCCAAAAGACTTAATCCCCATGATTAAACCCACCATGGTTGCTAATCCTAGTATTAACTCATTTTAAAACCCTAGTTTACATGCATATGTGTGTGCAAGCCTAGGAAAATTTTAGAAAAATATCTATTAAATTAGAAAAAATATATAAAACCCAATTTGGTAAACTTTTATTAAAAACCCATTATTTAAATATAATTAGTCACTAAACACATCCTAAGGTGTTACAGGAAAGGAGGTTCCTTTTCTTTGGACTGAGGCATGCGTGCGGAGTTTTCGGCAGTTGAAGACTCGATTAACAACTGCATCAGTTCTTTCTTTGTTTTCTGGTTCGGGCGACCTTGTTGTTTAACTGTGATATTTCGTGAGTGGGGCTATATTTTGCGTTGATAAGGCATTATAGAGTTATCGCTTTTGCTCCTTACATTTGGAGGAAGTACTAGCAGGATATCCCACTCATGATCTGGAGATGGCCGCGGTGGTCTTGCGTTGGAGATTTGGAAACACTATTTGTTCGGAGAGTCGTGTCAGATTTTCATGGACCACCTAAGCTTAATGTACATCTTCCTGCAGCGGGTTTTGATTGTTGAGACAGTCTTCTGCAAATTTACAGTTCTAGTTCGATCGTTGAGTACAGCTTAAGTTCGCCTCTACTGAGGGGACAACTTGCTCATTCGCGCCCGACCACTTTTCCTTAATCGCTTTCGTAAGGCACTGCCCGTCGATGCTCGTTCGTCAAAGATACTTGAGCATACTTTGCTGGGTAATGATCCGGAGTCCTTGATTTGTGACAAGGGTGTGCTAAGTTTAGGGACGCGTTTGTGTACCTGATACTATTGGGCAGAAACACGAAATCCTAGAGCAGGCACATCTGTCAACTCTCTGTACTCATTCAAGTTCCACCAGCATTTGACGTGACTTGTGAGATAGTTACGGGTGGGAAGGGATGTAGAGAGAAGTTTCGGGTTTCGTTTCAAGGTGTCTGTCTTGTTGTGTGCTTAGGTTGAGCATCTGAGACCGGCTGGAGAGTTGCAACCTTTAACCGTTCCGAAGTGGGAATGGGAGCAAATCTCTGTAGGGTTGCTAGGCACGCGCACAAGGGTCTACGAGGCATCAACCATGCCCGATTAAAATTTTAGCCGTGCCGAACAACTCTAATACGGATCTTTAAACTAGGGTTTAGGCGAAAACAAGAGCTAGCAAACAACTTTACTAGTAAGTGAAAGGGATTATAACCTTTGTATATCCGGTCCTCCACTTCATTAGCTCCGTGTAGACGTCTCCATCGCTGCGATCGTGAACTCCGGACTCTAGAGACGCTCCACGAGAAGAACGAACGTGCTTGCTACGTTGACTTCGAGGCCGAAGATGATCTACGTCGGGGAGACACAAACTAAAGCTATTCCTTTACTAGGTCATGAACATTGTGAAGAGAACACACTCAACTACATGGCAAGTGGTAGAGGATTAAGAAGTAGGAAGTGGGCTCACTTTAGAATTGATTTTCTCACTCTTTTGCTCATGGCACTATTGGAGCTAGTAAGCTTTTGGATGGAGCTTGATGATGAAGAAGAAGAAGAAAGAATTATCCATCCAAATGAAAACTTATCCAATAAATAAATGGCACCATGGTTGAGTTAAGCCCTCATGCTTAACTCATGTAGATAATTAACCAAGGCTTTAGGTTAAAGGTTAGGTTAAAGAATATCAAAAGAAATGACAAAAGAGTGGACTTTGTCAAAGCTTCTCCAAGCTTCTTCAAGCTTGATTACTTTGACTAAGTTAAACACTTTTGTTAAATCTTAAGATAAACCAACAACCCTAATCTTTTCCCTAATCTTGGTATGAGTCTCATACACCCATCTTGTGTGTATTATCAAACATGATACAAACATGTACACTTGCATATATCATATATAAACAATGTGCACATACTACTGAGAAAATAAATCATAAGTGAGCTAATACTAGTTAATGCAATGTAATATATCAAATATATAATTATGCATTAAATTATTAAATCATCTCTTGATTTAATAATCCGGCTATAACCGACTAATATCAAATGTAACAACTTATCGAATCAACACTTGATCCGATAACCCGGCTATATCGCATATAATCGATCAATGTTACAAATCACGGGAATAAAATACGGTATCTCATATCGTATTAATCTCGATCCCGCACATATCATATATGTGCTCCTACTCCATTTCGCTTGAGCCAGGAAACCCCTGTGTAGGACTCTAAAGACTCGTCAATACGCCAGAAGTAGGTGATGATCATATCAAACACCCACAAGCCGCAAGCGGTGTGCTAAACGTAACGGCCACCCGGGTATCGAGCAATCAGAAGATCAACAAGCAAGCCCGCTAGTTCTCCTGTGAATCCAATCAGTAACACTCCCGTACAGTCCGGTCTCGTCGTCTGATATGTCGCATATCTCGCCTAGGGGTGGTAAACGTCAGACCCCAGTAGCTCGATAAGTCGTGTCGATATGAGGTCTATAACAGTTCGAGAAACTACTAGTAACACTTACCAGTAAATCTCAGCAACCCTGGCCAGGGATTTCCGGTTATAGCCAATCGAACACAGCACAACATCGACTCCCTATACCGGGAGAGAGGAATCCCCTCCTATCGCTCATTGCCTCCATGTGATTCGGGACTGTACCCAAAAGCCACCATTTTGCACGCCCTCTTGGACGTGGTAAGGTGGAAATCAAAGTACAGTAGGAATCATACAAGACTCTATGACGATCTCGGGTCAACTGACTACTCTGTACCAGTGTCACCGGAGAACTGCCATCTGACGTGAGGTATAATACCATCTGGGAGTTCTCGGCGAGTCCGTCCAGTGTACCCAGTCTCCACTGAGCACCCGTACACCATCCTTGATGTCAAACACCGATGGATATGGGATCATCCATCGCCTATCATATGGGTCAAGATGCGTATACGCTAGTCTAGACTGGTGTATCGATGCCCTGTCTCGATACACCCTCGACTAGGAACAGTTATAGGATGTACTCATCGAGTACCATATCCCCACTAGTATGATCCACATCATAGTCCAGGTAGTCAAGTACTCATCCTAAGGGCTTTACCAACATGTAACAGAGAGACAATCAGTATACACGTTAAGGTAAAGTGTAACCAGATAGCATACTATCATGTCGAGCAAGAAAGTCCTCCCTATATATGTCCAAGCATCCACTACAATATACATCGTATGTACAGTAATGGCCTCTAGGGCATACATATAACTAACAATCTCCCACTTGCACTAGGGCCATCTGTTATGGTATCACATACCCAACAATTAGCTGCGGTTGAAGTATCTCATACTCAACCATCCCATAAAAGTCTCTACTGGGAAAAAAAGGCCTTCGTGAGTGGATCCGCGCTGTTGTCCTCTGTGTCTACTCTCCTAACCTCGATCTCCCTGGAGATCAACCAACTCCATGATCAGGTAATACTGCCTAAGAATTATATCTGGATTTCTGATGGGACGGTAGTTCCTTGGCTAAAGCCACAACTCCATTGTCACACAATGGTAGGAACGAAGTTCATCTCATGAACTTATATATACCCAGACTGCCTCTTTGGTAGTATCTTTGATAGCGATGTCACCAGCCTTTATCATCTAGTTTGCCACGGTATCTAGCTTGGAACTGTTAGTTATATGTATGCCCTAGAGGCCATTACTGTACATAGGATGTATATTGTAGTGGATGCTGGGACATATATAGGAAGGACTTTCTTGCTCGACATGATAGTATGCTATCTGGATACTCATTACCTTAATGTGTACACTGATTGTCTCTCTGTTACATGTTGGTAAAGCCCTTAGGATGTGTACTTGACTACCTGGACTATGATGCGGATCATACTAGTGGGGACATGGTAGTCCATAAGTACATCCTTCAAGGTCCCTAGTCGTGGGTGTATCGAGACGGGGCATCGATATACCAGAGTAGACTAGCGTATACCTTCTCGACCCATACAGATGGGCGATGGATGATCCCATATCCATTGGTGTTTGACATCAGAGATGATATACGGGTGCTCAGTAGAGACTGGGTACACTGGACGGACTCGCCGAGAACTCCCAGATGGTATTATACCTTACGTCAGATGGCAGTTCTCTGGTGACACTGGTACAGAGTAGTCTGTTGACCCGAGATCGTCATAGAGTCTTGTGTGATTCCCACTGTGCTTTGATTTCTACCATACCACGTCCAAGAGGGCGTGCAAAACGGTGGCTTTTGGGTACTGTCCCGAATCACATGGATGCAATGAGCGATCGGAGGGGATTCGTCTCTCCCGGTATAGGGAGTTGATGTTGTGCAGTGTTCGATTGGCTATAACCGGAAATCCCTGGCCAGGGTTGCTGAGATTTACTGGTAAGTGTTACCAGTAGTTTCTCGAACTGTTATAGACCTTATATCGACACGACTTATCGAGTTATTGGGGTCTGACGTTTACCACCCCTAGACGAGATATGCGACATATCAGACGAACAGACCGGACTGTACGGTAAGTAGTACTGGTTGGATTCACAGGAGTGTGAGCGGGCTTGCTCGTCGATCTTCTGATCGCTCAATACCCGGGTGGCCGTTACGTTTAGCAGACCGCTTGCGGCTTGTGGGTGCTTGATATGATCATCATCTGCTGCCGGCGTATTGACGAGTCTTTAGAGTCCTACACAGAGGTTTCCTGGCTCAAGCGAAACGAAATAGGAGCGCATATGAGATATGTGCGGGACCGAGAATAATGCGTGTATGTGATACCATATTCTATTCTCGTGATGAATGTATCGAATGGTTGTATGCGATATAACCTAGTTATCGAATCAAGGATTGATTCGATAAGTCGATACATTGGATATTAGTCGGTCATATGTGATGTGACCGGATCGTTAAATCAAGTGTTGGTTTAATGATTTAATGTATAATTATATATTTGATATATTACTTTACATTAACTAATATTGGTTCACTTAAGATATTTTTCTCACTTGTTTGTGCACATTGTATATGTGATATATTTTTTGTGCACAAGATTGTATCATGTTTGATAATACATGCAAACTTGGGTGTATGTTTGATTTAATCCATGGTTAAGTAAATGGTTAGGGTTTTAATTTATTTATTCATTTATTTATTTATTTCATTTTGGCAAGAAATGAAATGGTTGCAACTTTTGTTTTACATTGAAGCTTCATGAAGCTTTGAAAAAGTCTACCATTTTTGTTTCATGCTAAACCTAACCATTCACCTAACCCTAGTTTATTCTCTACACTAAACCATGGTTGCTAATATGATAAGAATGACTTTATTTTCTTTTTGGATATTTCTTATCATATTATCTTCTTCTTCTTCTTCTTCAAGAAGAAAGAAGCTTGCTAGCTTCAATGGTGACTTGAGAAAAAGAGTGTGAAATCCAATTCTAAAGTGAACCCACTTCTTATTTCTTCATCCTCTACCACTTGCCAAGTAGTATAGGGTGTTTTCTTCAAAAGTTTCATGGCTTGGTGAAGTTGGAGCTTGATCTTGTGTTTCCTCGACGTAGATCATCTTCGGCATCGAAGTCGACGACCTAGCCCGCCTATTTCTCCGATGAAGCCGACGCTAGAGTCCGGGATCTGATGATCACAGTGGAGGGACGTCATCACGGAGCTAAGGAGGTGGAGGACCGGATCTACAAAGGTTGTATTTTCGTTCACTCATAGTTAAGTTGTTAACAAGCTTATAGTTTTCGCCTTTGATTCTAGTTAACGATCTAGTTAGGGTTTCTCGGTACCGGAAAATTTTTAAATTGGCATGGTTGATGTCTTGTGAGACCTCCTTAGAGTGCCTATGAACCTTACAGTGGTATCAGAGCCTAGCTAGAGCCTTAGGCGATGTGTAGACGATGTTAGAAACCCGATCGAACCCGAAACCCTAGTTTCAAACCACTCTCTGGAAATTTTCTGGAATTTTGGATTTTTCTGAATTAAAAATTGCCAAAAAATTCAGCAGGGAAACACGTGCCTTTTATTCGACAGAAGCGCCGCGGAACCGCAGCCCCACCCAGGCTTTCGCGGCGGTTCCGCGGCCAAAGTGCTGAATCAATGCACGTGGTTTGGACAATAATTAGTTTCTGTATGTGCTGTATTTTATGGGAATTTTTAATATTTACTCAACAGTTGAATTTTTTGGGTTGTTTTGGGGATTCGATAATTCGATCGGTTTATTTAACTTCATCTATGTGTTTTTTCCAGATAACTTATGAATATGTTAAAGAGTTCGACCGGATATAAATATCCACTTTTTCCCCTGTCGGGAAATTTCCAAGTGTTGGATCTTTCCATGGTTTAAAGACGTTCTAAGTAGTGCAAGTAACGCGATGGACCCTCTAGAAGAAAACAAACCTTAACTCGATTATGTGACCGTCTTGAACTGCCCTTTGAACCTTCGGGTTTGCGGCAGTACGGCGTGCCACATGTGAGGCGTTAGCTTGACCCTTCTACGGCTGGACCGTTGGTACTGAGGCATGAACTGGATGTTTTTAAACTTGTTTCATGTGTTGAGCTGTTTCGGGAAAACTTGGGTGTTTGACTGTTCGATCGGAAAGTTTAACATTTTCTGTTTATCTGGAATGTGATACAATAATTGGAATTCACAAGTAGTTATGAAATAACTGATATGAATGTTATAAACATAGCACTTTAGTCTCACTTGATCAGTTGCCACGGAATTTTGATGTGATCAAAAGTCCGTCGCAATCACGTAGCGTACGCGTATACTCTCCGGTAAAACTTAATAGATAGCCACGCCCCATAGCCCCGACCAAGTGACTGTAGGAGAACCCCGTCGCCGAAAGCATCCGTTCGGGTGCTCGCAGCAGCGGTGTTCCGCCTTGGTGCACTTCGTCGACGGTATCAGGGGTGTGGCCGTCTACTAAAGTTTGCGACAAGCATTCGATCAGGATGCCAGGAATCTTGTTGAATTTCCCGACTTGGTATTGAAAACTGTTTTCGATAATGAGACTAAAATGCGGGGTTTATAATTGTTAGGCATGCGATGTCTAAGTAATTCATTTGATTAGGCATGCGATGTCTAAAGAGGTTGCGGATTCCAACTGTTGTAGTTTTACACTTTCTTTTCTGCGACCATAAGTGTAATATGTGATATCGCCGGTTTCGTTGCTATATGTCAACGACAATTGGGATACGCATGTTTACTTACGTTGATGATATATGATGTTATGTGTTGCTGGATATATTATATTGGATCGTCGTGTTTGAATAGCCGGGAGTTTTTATGTGAGATGAGTGTTTTTCATTTTCATTCATGTAAAAACTTGTATGTAATATTCTTTTATTGGGGCACTTCCAGGTTGCGGAAGATGTCACCCTTTGTATATTATTTACTTTTCCGCACTAGGATAGATGTTCATATCAGATTTTTGCATTTTTATACCGCCTAATTTTTATCACATTGCATACTGGTAGGTACTCTTGAGCCGTGTTTGCTAGTCAATTGCAGGATACAGGTTCTCGGCTCTTAACGGTGAAATTCATGGAAAAACACAACAAAATCCGGGTTCCTGCCAACCACAGATAAAACACGGATCTCCACTCTTTATCCGTCTGTTGCCACACACCAGTTTAAGAGATAAAATGGCAAATCAATGTCATTTTCATGCACAAAGCTCAATGGCAACACAAGATCCAAGAAATCTACGCGGAGCTCGACGAAATCATGACAAAAAGATCCACATCAAATCACCTATTCCTCAACAGAAATTCTGGAAGAAATGTGGAAAGATTCTGAGAAAAATCACATACCATACTGAAGTACAAAGAGGACCAGGGAACCCCAGAAAAACCGACAGCTCAATTCCACCAAAGAGCCGCGGTTCCGCGGCAATAGCAGGCTTAGGCCGCGGAACCGCGGCCGTACGGCGGCAACAGAGGCTGGGCTTTCAGGGGCAGATTGGTCTTTTCATATGTGTTCTTATTGTTGCCCTAGATTTCCTTTTCCCTGCCTATAAATAGCCCAGAACTGAGTGATGCCAAGGGTGCATAATCTTGTATTTTCCTAGGTTTAGAATACTTGTTTCTTCTTCCTCTTCTCATCTCTTCTCCATTAAAAATCTTGTAGTGAGCTTTTGTGAGTGAAGAATGATGAATAAAGAAGATCCTTTTACTTATCATGCTTGTCTTGTTCTTTTATAATTGCTTGTAATTTTAATTTGTTAACTTAGTTGTTGTTATTTCTTGTTGTTTCTTTCTTTTCTCTTTTCCGTTATCATTAAAACAACCATGATGCTTACGCTTGATCCATGCCAAGGTGAGGTCGCAAATAGCTAGTTGTTATCTTCTAATCTCCTTCTTTCTATCTTCCTCTTTTGTTTTGTTTTCTTTTCATTATGATGTGTGAGTAGTTTCATACTTGTTAGGGTAGGATAAGGGAAGTTTGAGAGAAGGAAATCTCTCTCACTCTTTCCTTGCCCAACATCTTAAAATCAACTCCCGTTAATTGAACCACAATCCGCTCCTTACGGCATCCTATCCTGCATGATAGCGGTGATTCCGTAGTGAGACCGGTTGTGGTTGAATTAACCGGAGGTTATGGATAAGAGACAAGAACGGACGGACAAGCACCAAAAGGAAGAACTTATGCGTTGGAAAGCCTAGCTTATACTCGCAAGTTCCTTCCTAGTCGTGCTAATCCCCGTTGTTGCCGATTACCGTAACACCGATATTAAGAGTGGCAACGAAAGAGGTGAGCGACTCCTAACTCAAACTAACCTAATCCTAACCCTAACAAACTCTCTTTACATATCATCTTAACACTTAATTAATCACAACAAAATCTGGAAAACTGGACTTAACTCGTTAAAGAACATAAAAAAAGATTCCCATCTTCCTGCGGACGACCCTTACTCAACCGGCTAGCTACAAGCGAAACCGTCTTGATTGCGGTAATTAACTAAACTTGAACACGCAGAATATCTAACAATCAAATGGCGCCGTTGCCGGGGAGACGGTAGTTTATTTCTTTGTGTAATTTCGGGTTAACTTGTGAATATAAATATAACCGAAAAACAAAACAAAAAAATATATTTTGTAAAAAAAAATCATCTTGTTATTTTTGATTAGTTTTTGTGCAAGTGTGCAGGATTATACGGAGTTCAAGTTCAGTGCCAAAGACGTGGGATGATAGACCCACATTTCGCTGCTACACCGCGACGGATCAAAACGAAGCAAACGGTCTACTGTCAAAATCTGGAGCAGGTACAGTGAGCAAATAAAAATTCAGAAAATCCAAACAAGCAGAGGACACCAACAGGAGCTCACACCAGAAAAATGGAGCCCCAACTCCACCACAACGCCGCGGAACCGCGGCATTAGAGTGCTTAGGCCGCGGAACCGCGGCGGTTTGGTGGAGTCAGCCGCCCAAATTTCCCTGTAAGTCTCTCTACCTCCTCCCCACTCCTCTGGACTCCAATAAATTGTGTTTTCTGCAGCATTCTTTGCGCAAACTCTCTTCCCCCTTCCAATAAATTGTTCTTGTGCAGGATTCTTTGCGCCGCGCTAAAAATAAAAATTGTTTGCAGTTGATTTGTTATCGCTTTGCATTCATTAATACGGACTTAAGGGGCTTGAAACCAATTCAGATTGGGTGGCGATTTCATCACCCTTCCCAGGACCCCAAAAATCACAAAAAGCATATGCATTGACCATTGTTAATTAAAAAATACTAGACTCAGCCCTAAGGACTTCGCGCTCAATAGGAAAGAGGACTAGTTACAGGCGTCGGCCGTTTATCCTATCTGACTTTTGCGGTGCCTAGGCAAGTGTGACGAAGGCAAGTGGTTATTTAATTAAGGAACTTCGCGAAAGCGTTGGACAACCTCCCACTTACCTGGCACTTATCTGGCCGCATTAGATGGAGAAGTGGCGGTCTGAGGTCCTTTTTCTAGCCCTCTGGAACAGTTAGGAGCTGTCTAGCAGACCTAGGTGACCCTAGCTCTAGGTGAGATTGTGCATATCTTATTTGTGATTGCTTAAAGCCGTAAGTCCGTACATATTTCTGTAAAGATCTTTCTAAAAAACAAAAAAACAAAAAAAAAGGAAAAAATCAAAAAAAATTATAAAAACTTGCCCTTTGTCGCCAAATCCATTTTTCACCCACCACCCATCGTTTTTCTCCATTGACGTTTTCGTACCCTCACCTTCTCCACTTTGACTATACTAAACTCGTTTAGTGTATGTCCGCTTGGACTCGGGACACTAGCACCCGTCTAGTCCGCGTTACGTTAGTCGCTATCGACTACGCGATCGACACAGACGTCGAAACTCCGTCCACTCCTCTTTCACCCCTTCCTTTGCCGGCCAACTCCGACGTTGACCGGAATTCTGTTCATACATCTTCACCTTCACCTTCACCAACCTCTTCTTCCGCGATGTCGGGATTTAATCCGAACATCTCTTTGACTACCCCTGGATTGGCTCCACCTCCTACGGAGACCAATAACCCACCACCACCGCCTGTTGTAGCGCCGCAGCGAATCGCGCTCCAGGATCGTTTCTACCCCACCCGTTCTGCACTTTCCACCTGCCTTTTTCTTCCTCCGGCCAATGGGGATAATTTTGAAATTAAGCCCCACTTCATCAACATGCTTCCACGATTTCATGGGCTTGAAACTGAAGATGCCTATATCTTCATCAATAAATTTCAAAACGTCTGTGCCATGATGAAAACCACCCAGCTGTCGGACGATACTATACGTCTACGGGTCATTCCGTTCACTTTATGCGATCTTGCTGAAAAATGGCTGTATAGCACCGCTTCCCACTCAATAACCAGTTGGGACGAGTTTGTAAAAGCGTTTCTAAAGAAATTTTATCCGAATCATAAAACCTCAAGGATTCGAAATGAAATCAACCAATTCTCCCAGCTTCCTTCTGAACCCTTCTGGAAGTGCTTTGACCGGTACAAAGATCTTCTTGTTCAGTGTCCTCACCACGGTATAGAGAAATGGCAACTTTGCCAAACCTTATACGAGGGCCTGAACCCAGCAACGAAGCAGTTGTTGGAAACCATCTGTCAGGGCCACTTCCTATCAAAATCTGACGAGGAAGCGTGGCAATTCTTTGACGACCTTGCGGAGCAAACGCTACAATGGAAGAGCACCAGACCGACTTCTTCTTCTTCTACCTCCACTTCTACCGGTCAGTCTAGGGTAGGAATTCACCAACTTGATGTCTCTATTGCGATGAAAGCTGAAATGGCTGCAATAACAAGAAAGCTTGAAGCGATAGAGAGCAAATTTTCTTCTCCTGCTCCTGCCCCTGTTCTCCCCCTTCGTACCATTTGCGCTTGTTGTTCCGATCCTTCCCACTTGACCGAAGAGTGTCCTTACAATCCGCCCTCCCAAGGACAGGATCAGGTTAATGCTGCATTTCAGCAAAGACCGAGGAATGATCCATACTCTTCCACCTATAATCCCGGTTGGAGGAACCACCCCAATTTCGCCTGGAATCAGAATCAGAATCAATTCCAAGGCAACAATTTCCAAAGGGCCCCTCCGCCGCAGCAACAAGCGCAACAACAAACTCAGTATCAGCAGCCCTTCCAACCCCAACCTTTTCAAAATCAGACGAACAACTTTGCACCCAACAATTCTTTTCCACCAAACAACTTTGTTCCGTCAAACAACGATAAGGTTTCCTCGCTCGAACGAAGTCTGGAGGCGTTCGTTAAACAATCGACTCAGTCCACCGCCAACATCCAGTCTTCCATTCAGTCCTTAGTGCAACACACTGCCGCTCACGGGCAAAGCATCAAGACCATCGAGGCCCCGATTGCACAGCTGAATGCGGCCTTAAGCGAGCGAGAAAAGGGGAAGCTCCCGTCCCAACCACTCCCAAATCCCGGGCACCCACATAATGTACATGTTGCTCTTGAACAACAGAATCATAATGTGAGTGTCGTGACCACATTGAGATCGGGAAGGATGCTGCAAAACAACATTGGCACACGGATCAACGATGACACCCCGGCCGCTTCTTCTTCTACTTCTTCATCTTCTCCTGGTTCTTCGTCTTCTGAGCCTATTCTCCGTTCTTCACAAGGCTCTCCTTTCTCTTCTTCTGCTCTGAACGGAGCCACTTCTCACTCCATGAAAACACCTGTTCTGGGATCCGTTCCAACTCCACAATCTCATCCTCCAACATTAGACTCAACCAATTTTAAAATGTTCCATTTCCAAACCGGTTGAGGTCTAATAAACAAAATCCTCAGATGGAGAAGATTCTGGAGTTATTCAAGCAGGTTAACATTAACATTCCTCTTTTAGATTCTGTCCAACAAGTCCCGTCCTACGCAAAAATCTTAAAGGACTTGTGCACGAAAAAGAGGAAGTCTCAGGTACCCAAGAATGTTTTCTTGGCTAGTGCTGTGAGTGATGCCCTTACCCAATCTTTACCATAAAAACGGAAGGACCCTGGCTGTCCTACGATTTCTAATACTATTGGGGATAAGAACATCAACCGCGCACTATTAGATCTTGGTGCCAGTGTTAACCTACTTCCGTACTCAGTATACGAGCAATTAGGTGTCGGAGAGATGAAACCCACGCACTGTACTCTCCAAATGGCCGACCGATCGATCACCCATCCTAGGGGTGAGCTAGAGGATGTGTTAATAAAAGTCGGGGACTTCATATTCCCCGTTGACTTCATTGTATTAGACACACAGCCTGTAGCTAACCCCCGGAATCAAATTCCGGTGATACTCGGTCGCCCATTTCTTGCAACCTCAAATGCTGTGATCAATTGTCGCAATGGTTCGATGAACCTCTCTTTTGGAAACATGACGATTGAACTCAACATTTTTAGGTTGGGGAATCAGCCCGCCGAACCTAATGCTCATATACTGGACGTCTGCTCGATCCAGGAGATCACCCCTGAAGAATGTGAATTCGAGGAGTTTCTGTTTGATCACGATAATCTTAACGCCACTAGTGCGTTCCTCCTCGAACCTGCTGTTGTTTCTGCGCCCGACAACGACTACGAGTGTTTCACGTTCTCGAACGATCTTAGCCGCGCACAACCCGAGTTTGAATCTTTCGAATTTCCGGATGAGTTACCTGAACCATCCAACTCGGCCGCGTACACTCGTTTTGAACCTTTGCTGGAGTCCTTTGAGTTCGAGACCTCTGCACCAATCTTGCCTTCAATTGTTTCACCTCCAGCGCTCGAACTCAAGCCTTTTCCGTCTCACCTTAAGTATGCTTACTTAGGTGAGAACGAGACCCTCCCTGTCATCATTTCGGCTTCTCTAGCTCCAGAGCAAGAGAAAGCCCTTCTCGCGGTCTTGCACAGCAACATGCAAGCTTTTGGCTGGTCCATGGCGGACATCAAGGTCCCCTGATCGTTGAGCATCACATTCATCTGATGGATGATGCCAAACCAGCCCGGGATCCACAAAGACGTCTCAATCCAGTCATGAAAGAGGCTGTGAAGAAGGAGATCGTAAAATGTCTAGATAGTGGTATCATTTACCCTATCTCTGATAGCCAGTGGGTTAGCCCCATCCACGTTGTCCCCAAGAAATCGGGCATCACGGTCATCACTAACGAGGCGAAAGAGTTAATCCCTACTCGCACCCAAACTGGGTGGCGAGTGTGCATTGATTACAGAAAACTCAACGCCGCAACGCGGAAAGACCACTTTCCGCTACCTTTCATTGACCAAATGCTTGAACGATTGGCCAGACACGAGTACTACTGCTTTCTTGATGGCTACTCCGGCTATAATCAGATTCCCATCGCCGAAAAAGACCAGGACAAGACCACTTTCACTTGTCCTTTCGGCACGTTTGCATATCGTCGCATGCCCTTTGGGTTATGCAATGCGCCCGCTACCTTCCAGCGGTGTATGATGGGAATCTTCTCAGACATGGTGGAAAAATTTCTGGAGATTTTCATGGATGATTTCTCCATCTTCGGCGATTCCTTCAACGAGTGTTTGCTACATCTTGACGTTGTCCTTACCCGATGTAAGGACAAGAATCTCACTTTGAATTGGGAGAAATGCCACTTCATGGTGCGCGAAGGTATTGTCTTAGGACATATCATCTCGCAAAATGGCATAGAGATTGACAAAGCGAAGATTGAGGTCATTTCTAATCTCCCTCCTCCCCGATGCGTCAGAGATATCCGAGCCTTCCTTGGCCATGCCGGTTTCTATAGACGGTTCATCAAGGACTTTAGCAAGATTGCTAGGCCCTTGACTCTTTTGCTGGCCAAGGATACGCCATTCGACTTCAACTCGAGCTGTGTGACTGCATTCGAGTCATTGAAACGCTCACTCACTTCTGCTCCCGTTCTTTCCTCACCTGACTGGACGCACCCATTTGAGATTATGTGCGATGCATCCGACTTTGCCATTGGTGCTGTCCTTGGACAACACATCAACAAGATGCCGCACGTAATCTATTATGCGAGCCGAACCCTGAACAACGCACAACTCAATTATACAACAACTGAGAAGGAATTCTTAGCTGTTGTATTTGCTTTAGAAAAATTCAGGCCCTACCTCATCGGCTCTCCAGTCATTGTCTACACAGACCATTCTGCTCTACGCCATCTTTTTGCGAATAAAGATGCAAAATCTCGGTTAATAAGTTGGATCCTCTTGCTTCAAGAGTTTGACCTTGTCATTAAGGACAAACGAGGATGTGAAAACGTAGTTGCCGACCATCTCTCACGTCTTCCTTCTTCGCCTTCGCTTCCAATTCCGATCAACGACGTTTTCCCGAATGAACAGCTCTTGACAGTATCTTGCGAACCCTGGTTCACAGATATTGTGAACTATTTGGCCACAGGGTTACTACCGACTGAATGGTCAAGTCAGGACAGACTTCCCTTCTTATCCCAAGTAAAACACTTTTACTGGGACGAACCCTATCTGTTCAAGTACTGTCCCGACCAGATTATTCGTCGGTGTGTCCCTGAAGAGGAATTCAAGAGTGTGCTGTCATTTTGCCACGATCAAGCATGTGGCGGGCATTTTGGCCCCAAAAAGACAGCTGAGAAGATCTTGCAATGTGGTTTCTACTGGCCACAACTCTTCAAAGACGCTCATGACTTTTGCAAGACTTGCTCCCGGTGCCAACACGTGGGCCGGATATCCCGGAGGAACGAGATGCCGCTCCAACCGATCTTGGTTGTGGAGATTTTCGATGTTTGGGGGATAGATTTCATGGGGCCGTTTTCCAGCTCTTTTGGGAACTTGTACATCCTTCTCGCTGTTGATTACATCTCTAAATGGGTCGAGGCTGTGCCCAGCTGGACTAACGACAACAAGGTTGTCGTTAGGTTCCTTAAAGAAAACATTTTCTCCCGGTTTGGGCACCCCCGAGCGATCATTAGCGACAATGGAAGTCATTTCTGCAACAAGACTTTCGAGGCCTTAATGCGGAAATACTCCATTAATCATAATCTATCCACGCCCTACCACCCCCAAACCTGCGGGTAGGCCGAAGTTTCAAATCGGCAAATCAAGCAGATACTGGAGAAGACGGTTTCAAAGAACCGTAAGGATTGGTCGCTGAAACTCACTGATGCCCTTTGGGCATTTCGAACCACTTATAGGACCGACCTTGGCATGTCTCCCTATCGGCTTGTGTACGGAAAAGCCTGCCACCTACCTATCGAAATAGAGCATCGCACATTTTGGGCGATAAAGGAGCTGAATCTGTCTCTCGAAGATGCGGGCAGCCATCGGAAGCTGCAGTTGAATGAATTGAGCGAGCTTAGGGATGAGGCTTACGATAACGCGATTATCGTTAAGAACCGAACGAAGGTGTTTCACGATAAACACCTTTTGCGCAAAACCTTCATACCTGGTCAGCAGGTACTGCTTTACGACACCCGACTTCACTTCCATCCAGGAAAGCTCAGATCTCGCTGGAAAGGGCCGTATTTGTGCGGAATGTATATCCGCAGGGCGCTGTGGATTTGGAAAATCCGAAGGACGGTTCATTTTTTAAAGTGAATGGACACCGACTCAAACCGTACCTTAACGCCGAACCAACAGAGGAGCTCCTGGTCTTACAGGAGCCGGTTTACCCGGCCTAATCTTCCTCTGCCTACCTCCAAACTTCGTTTATCCAGCCAAGAACAGTGGACACTGTTCCAAATAAGTTTGGGGGTATGTACCATTGTGTATATATTTGTGGATATTCTTTTTCTTTTCTTTAAAAACAAAAAAAAAACAAATTTTTTTTTTGTATCGCTAACCGACAATTTTGACCCTTCAAATGATCTCTTCATGCGATGATAGTGAGGACACTGTCCAGTTTAAGTTTGGGGGTACGCTCGGTACGCATTTCTTACCTTCGCATTCATATGTATATTTTGCATCTGCATATTAAAATCCATAAAAATCTGAAATTTTTCTAAAAACTTAAAAACTTTTTTGTCAAGTTAGCTAGTGGGAGGACTCTGATTCAGCATTTCGACGGTTTTGTTTGATAAAATAAGAATAACTAAATCTTATATTTAGATTTTGAAAACCTGAAAGATAACTCTCCTTTGAAGTTAACTATAGCTGATATACGTCTTTACATCACACTACACGTGTCGTGAGTTTTTGGAAATTAGATGACAAGTCTTTTATGTTTAAAAACTTTTAAATGGATAAATGATTTTTTGAGGATCAAATAGGTTTGTTCTGAAATAAGTAATATCAAGAATAGTTTATGAAGTGAGTGAATATGAAGGAATGTTATTGATGCCTTAATTGGAACTAAGTCTGAAAAATAACCCATCTGAAACTTGATTGGAATGATTACACACCGAACCCACTAAACACGTCTTTTATCCAAAAAAATAACTGAACTGCCGGTTATATCTCCGTTCGTATTAAATCATCTGATTTTCACGCCAAACTATCTTTTATTTTTGGACCTAGGTAACTTGAGTAATTAAGTCCGCTGGGGTGTTTCTACACCTAATGCCCTAAAACCAACTGGTTTGGGAGCATTGGCCCAAAGCTCGCTAAGAAGCCTAGAAAGTCCAGATTAAAACAAAATCAAGCAAGTGTTCTCTCCGAGTTAAAATTCCTAACGGTTCTTTGTGTGAGAATAATCTTGATAAAAGACAGGCTTTTATAAAAAAATTTAGCGGAGATATGAAGGTTTTATTCTATGATAAAGACTATTGCACGTTCACAGAGGTGTGTATGAAATGAAAACAAGAAAAAGATGGAGTGAAAAATAAGACCTAGTTTCCTGTTACGGAAGATAGAAATTCTGAAGTTGAAACTTACTGGAAAACGAAACTGGAAAAATGCTTAACTCTTTATAAAACTTATGCGATCCTTTCAAAATTTTTATCTGGGCTTTATTGTGTGACATGATGACGTAAATCGATCCTTCTGGAAACTTAACGACACTATTTGCACTGCACGTAAAGACATATAAAATCTATAGTTAAATAAGAAGCGAGGTGTGAAAAATAAAGGTTCGATAGTCTAGACTTAGGATAATAGAATTGTTATTTTCTAAAACAAAATTTTAGGGTTTGAATCTTAGTTATTTTACAAAACCAACTTGACCGGATTTTGTGGGTAGTATCCGCTGAAAACCCTCAGGAGACAACACTCCTCCTACTAGGGACACCTAGAGGTTTAACGGCTTGTTGCACATGCTCAGTGCAATCGCGTTCCCTGCGAAAGTGAGGTTAGGAAATGTTTTGTGAATAAATTGGCTTTTCTCGGGACGAGCAAATGATAAGTTTGGTGGTATTTGTTCATATCAGATTTTTGCATTTTTATACCGCCCAATTTTTATCACATTGCAAACCGGTAGGTACTCTTGAGCCGTGTTTGCTAGTCAATTGCAGGAAACAGGTTCTCGGCTCTTAACGGTGAAATTCATGGAAAAACACGACAAAATCCGGGTTCCTGCCAACCACAGATAAAACACGGATCTCCACTCTTTATCCGTCTGTTGCCACACACCAGTTTAAGAGACAAAATGGCAAATCAATGTCATTTTCATGCACAAGGCTCAATGGAAATACAAGATCCAAGAAATCTACGCGGAGCTCGACGAAATCATGACAAAAAGATCTACATCGAATCACCTATTCCTCAACAGAAATTCTGGAAGAAATGTGGAAAGATTCAGAGAAAAATCACATACCATACTGAAGTACAAAAAGAACCAGGGAACCCCAGAAAAACCGACAGCTCAATTCCCCCAAAGAGCCGCGGTTTCGCGGCAATAGCAGGCTTAGGCCGCGGAACCGCGGCCGTACGGCGGCAACAGAGGCTGGGCTTTCAGGGGAAGATTGGTCTTTTCATTTGTGTTCTGATTGTTGCCCTAGATTTCCTTTTCCCTGCCTATAAATAGCCCAGAACTGAGTGAAACCAAGGGTGCATAATCTTGTATTTTCCTAGGTTTAGAATACTTGTTTCTTCTTCCTCTTCTCATCTCTTCTCCATTAAAAATCTTGTAGTGAGCTTTTGTGAGTGAAGAATGATGAATAAAGAAGATCCTTTTACTTATCATGCTTGTCTTGTTCTTTTATAATTGCTTGTAATTTTAATTTGTTAACTTAGTTGTTGTTATTTCTTGTTGTTTCTTTCTTTTCTCTTTTCCTTTATCATTAAAACAATCATGATGCTTACGCTTGATCCTTGCCAAGGTGAGGTCGCAAATAGCTAGTTGTTATCTTCTAATCTCCTTCTTTCTATCTTACTCTTTTGTTTTGTTTTCTTTTCATTATGATGTGTGAGTAGTTTCATTCTTGTTAGGGTAGGATAAGGGAAGTTTGAGAGAAGGAAATCTCTCTCACTCTTTCCTTGCCCAACATCTTAAAATCAACTCCCGTTAATTGAACCACAATCCACTCCTTACGGCACCATATCCTACATGATAGCGGTGATTCCGTAGTGAGACCGGTTGTGGTTGAATTAACCGGAGGTTATGGATAAGAGCCAAGAACGGACGGACAAGCACCAAAAGGAAGAACTTATGCGTTGGAAAGCCTAGCTTATACTCGCAAGTTCCTTCCTAGTCGTGCTAATCCCCGTTGTTGCCGATTACTGTAACACCGATATTAAGAGTGGCAACGAAAGAGGTGAGCGACTCCTAACTCAAACTAACCTAATCCTAACCCTAACAAGCTCTCTTTACATATCATCTTAACACTTAATTAATCACAACAAAATCTGGAAAACTGGACTTAACTCGTTAAAGCGCATAGAAAAAGATTCCCATCTCCCTGCGGACGACCCGTACTCAACCGGCTAGCTACAAGCGAAACCGTCTTGATTGCGGCAATTAACTAAACTTGAACACACAGAATATCTAACAATCAATAGACCCAAGGAGGAGGGCACAAGTAACCGGGTTCTGGAGTCCAGTGGGAGACCAACTCGAGGAGTCGAGTCCGGGTCTCCTAACTCTAGAATTGGTAGGGTTGCTTGCCGCTCTCGTAGGGGTCTAGGGGTGTGGGTTTGGCTATTCATCACGACCGTGGAATCCGTGTTTTATACTGGCTCGTATTGAAAACACGGACGTCCTAGTATATCCAATATTTCATATGATTCTTCTGCTGCGATATCTGTGATGTGATCATTTGATGTTCTGTGATAAATACTGTATATAGTATATATGATATATTATATAGGCGTTACTTATGTTTTACACCCGCGCTAGCCTTGCCCAGCTCCGCCGTTAGTTACCTAACCTAACGGTGCACGAGGGGACATCGAGGCGAATGCGGATGGCATTAGTGTACGTCGTATTTATCTGTGATGTTTAGGTTCTTAAATGATGGGACTTCATTAATATGATTAATGAAAGAAAAGAAACCTAAGATGTTGTGGAATCGAATTTCTAAATAAAACAGGTAGCTACAGTTCTTGCTTTGCATCGCGGTGTTCCTTGTAGAACATCCTGCACCTTATTCGATAAGGAAAGGACCGAGATCCCTTCACCGGGAGTGACTCCATTAGCAATAACTGGCATATGCTACAACCCTCGGTTTGTCTTTTGATTGCTTCTATAGTTTTTGCTTTGCACAGTGATATATATGATATATCCCGCACCTCATTCGACGAGGAAAGGACCGACGATCCCTTCACCGGGAGTGACTCCTTTAGCAAAACTAGAAAAGCCTCCAAAACACTCCATTTCAAAATTCATTCGATCCTACAACGATATCAAGTTCATTACGCAATAGGTTTTCAGAAAAACCTGTCGTAGCCCTCCGTTATTTCAGATAATTTGTATATAGTATTCGTGCTACATTTGTTGGCTTTCGTCAAGGTGTAGTGTGCGGTAGCTATATGCTGCTTATCTGCAGCATACGATGCGATTGGATTAGGGTAGTGGTGCGACTTTGTTGGCTTTCGTCAAGGGTCGTGCGGGTGGGTTTAATTCAATCAGGAAATGACGGGTTGAACTTGACTAGCGGACTATGGTTTGTTGGCTTTCGTCAAGGTCATAGCACGTTAGGGGCAAAATATTATCGGGAATTTCAAGTGTTGAAATTTGCAATAAGATTGCATACCTTCTATGAGATAGTTGGATCCCGATACCCACTGCGAGTAAGAATTACTCCTGGGAGAGTTTTACACATTACAATTAGCCGATCAAGTAGGTGTCTAGAAAGGTGTTAACGGGGTTACGCCTCTGGGAAAACGAGGTTTACATTAATTAGGTCCGTGCGAAAGCACGGGGAACCTCCCTCAAAGTACCGACACTGGCCTGGCTGAAAGATTAGCAAACTTGTAGCGTGTAATTAATCCCGGCTAGTCTTTCCTTTTAGGGTTTGAAGGATGATTTGATAAAAACAGTGGGAGCCATCCTGATTAGATAAAATAATAACCAATCTAATCTTGCAAGAGCGCACGCTGAGTGTTTTCTTCTCTCTTTCTCCAGGGAGCGACCATGTCACACCTTAATCAAGATAATAAAACGGATATATTGACCGAACCCGCTTGTTATACTGAGCTGGGGAATGTTGGTCCCGCTCCAACTTATAATTGTTATAAGACAGAGCAGGAAGTTGGGGAATACCAGATTTCCCGTGCCGCCCAAACGAAGAAAGTGCATATGATGCATCTCCTTCAGGTGTGTTCATTACAAAGAACTGTTTCTCAGTATCCTCTGCGTCCTGGGTATTTGATACAGGATCAGGATCCCAGATATGTAATCTGTTACATAGGACTACAAAAAGGTAGAGAACTGAGAACGGGTGATAAGTTTCATGAGGCAGAAAACGGTGCAAGTGTTGTAGCCAAGTCTGTTGGTCACTGTCACCCTGTATTACCAATACATTGATTCTGAACGAATGTTATTAGATACCGAACCTGATATACAAAATCATATCAGTCTCTTTATTAGTAAAGAAATGAAAAAATTTTGTATTGTTGGATAATGTTTTGAACATTTCCTATATCAAAAGTTGATCGGTTCAGGCACGTTATCTAAAAGCATTGATGTTCTAAATCAAACTACAGTTCTTAGTATACGGAACACACACAAGAGGAAGAGTTCAGAAATGAACGGATCCTTCTTGAGGTATTGTAGACTAGGTCATATCAATGCGACCCGACTAGCTAAGTTGCACATAGATGCATATTTAAATCTGTTTGAATTTACATCTTGTGAAAACTTGCCAGTCATGTCACAGAGATAAGATGACCATAGCTCTGTTTATTGGAAACAGAGAAAGAGATAGTGAACTCTTGGGACGATACATTGTTATGTATGTAGGTCCCCTGTCTACACATGCCAAGACCGGTTCTTTGTACTTCATTAAATTCTCTGATGATCTTTCGAGATTCAGACCTATGTTCCTGTTGAAACACAAGTCCGAACCTTTTGAGATATTCACAGAATATAAGGTAGAAGTAGAGAACCGAAATACGGGTATAAGTATGATGTCCTATGATGAGATCAGGGAGGAGAATACTTGTGCATGGAATTCCTGGAATATTCTAAAGGAGAATGAGATTCTCTCTCAGCATTACTCCTCCGAATACACCACAGCACAACGTTGTATCGGGGCGGAGCAATCACACCCTATATGATATGGTGCGCTCTATAATGAGTACTACTGAGTTTCCTATTTCCTTTTGGGAGTCATGCACTTATGAAGTTGCAAACCTATTGAATAGGGTTCCGATCAAATCAGTTGCCTACCACTTCATATGTGATATGGAAAGGGAAGAGCCCATATCTTAAGTTAGTTAAGATTTGGGGTTGTCCGGCCTATGTCTAAAAGCAAAATCCGGACACGCTCAAGGCAAGGTCTGTTATGTAGAATTGGAAATGTTCCAGCTATACAAACTGCAGCTGATGATTTGGTAGAACCGAAGGATTCAATAGTAGATACCAACGAACCTCAGCCTCTCCGCCGATCTAGTAGGGTTCCTCACCCACCTGAGAGTTACTTCGGTTTCTCTATGACAGTGGGAGCGAGGATTGCATCATGAGATGATGACCCAACTAGTTTCGAGCTGGCCATCAGGAGTGAGACTCTGTAAGAATGGCTGGATGTTTATCGATCTGAGATGGAATCCTTATACACCAACAAAGTATGGACTTTGGTTGCTATATATGAAGGGTTAAATCCCCATCAGGAGCAAGTATATCTTGAGAAGATTACTTGGTGTAGATGGAAAAGTTGAGACTTTCAAAGCTAAACTTGTTAAAGGTTTTCGTCATCAACCAGGCGTGGATAATGATGAAACCTTTTTCCAGTGGCTATGCTTAAGTCCATCCAGATCCTACTTGCCACGGCTACATACCATGACTACGATATCTGGCGATTGGGTGCCATGACTGCTTTTCTAAATGATGTTTTAAAAGAGAACATCTATAAGTACACAGCCAGAGGGCTTCGTAAATAGTGGGAGCAGCGGAAACGTGTGCAAGATGTTTTATGTGATAAAGCAGGCATCGCGGAGTTGGAACGTCTGTTTTGATGTGTTAGTCAAAGAGTTTGACATCATCAAAATGGTAGATGAACCTTGTATAAACAAAAAGGTAGTAGGGAGTATGGTAGTGATCCTCGTAGAGTACGTGGATGACATACTCTTGATAGGGAAGGAGTTTCCTATGCTGCGCTCGATCAATCTCCGCTTATCACAATGATTCTTCATATAGGATCAAAGTGATACCTACTAAATCCTGGGTTTTGGATCTATGAGATAGATCTAATTGGATATTAGGATACTCACTAGTTGTAGTGAGATGGTATCAATTGGTCCTTGGGAGAATCACTGGAGGGGTTCCAGGGTGATAAGGACGACTGAAAGTCAGTTACAGGCATTGTCTTTACCCTCAGTAAAAGGACGGTATGTTGGAAGAGTTCCAAGCTAGAAACCGTGGCATACTAGACGATAAAGGCTGGATACATCGCTACTTAAGATGCTACCAAAGAGGCAGTCTGGATGTATATTTGTTCATGAGATGAACTTTGTTCCTACCATTGTGTGACAATGGAGTTGTGGCTTATGCCAAGGAACGCCCGTCCCATCAGTGATTCAGACATATTCTTAGGCAGTATCACCTGATCGTGGAGATGGTTGATCTCCAGGGGATCGAGGTAAGGAGAGTAGACTTAGAGGACAACACGGCGGATCCACTCACAAAGGCGTTTTCCCATAGAGAGACTTTTATGGGATGGTTGATTATGAGATATTGCAACCACTGCTACAGATGGCCCTAGTGCAAGTGGGAGATTGTTAGTTATATGTATGCCCTAGAGGCCATTACTGTACATAGGATGTATATTGTAGTGGATGCTGGGACATATATAGGGAGGACTTTCTTGCTCGACATGATAGTATGCTATCTGGTTACTCTTTACCTTAACGTGTACACTGATTGTCTCTCTGTTACTTGTTGGTAAAGCCCTTAGGATGTGTACTTGACTACCTGGACTATGATGTGGATCATACTAGTGGGGACATGGTAGTCCATAAGTACATCCCTCAAGGTCCCTAGTAGTGGGTGTATCGAGACGGGGCATCGATATACCAGAGTAGACTAGCGTATACCTTCTCGACCCATACAAAATGGGCGATGGATGATCCCATATCCATTGGTGTTTGACATCAGAGATGATATACGAGTGCTCAGTAGAGACTGGGTACACTGGACGGACTCGCCGAGAACTCCAAGATGGTATTATACCTTACGTCAGATGGCAGTTCTCTGGTGACACTGGTACAGAGTAGTCTGTTGACCCGAGATCGTCATAAAGTCTTGTGTGATTCCCACTGTGCTTTGATTTCTACCTTACCACGTCCAATAGGGCGTGCAAAACGGTGGCTTTTGGGTACAGTCCCGAATCACATGGAGGCAATGAGCGATAGGAGGGGATTCGTCTCTCCCGGTATAGGGAGTTGATGTTGCGCAGTGTTCGATTGGCTATAACCGGAAATTCCTGGCCAGGGTTGCTAAGATTTACTGGTAAGTGTTACCAGTTGTTTCTCGAACTGTTATAGACCAAATATCGACACGACTTATCGAGTTATTAGGGTCTGACGTTTACCACCCCTAGACGAGATATGCGACATATCAGACGAACAGACCGGACTGTACGATAAGTGTTACTGGTTGGATTCACAGGAGTGTGAGCGGGCTTGCTCGTCGATCTTCTGTAAGCTCAATACCCGGGTGGCCGTTACGTTTAGCAGACCACTTGCGGCTTGTGGGTGCTTGATATGATCATCATCTGCTGCCGGCGTATTGACGAGTCTTTAGAGTCCTACACAGTGGTTTCCTGGCTCAAGCGAAACGAAATAGGAGCGCATATGAGATATGTGCGGGACCGAGAATAATGCGTGTATGTGATACCGTATTCTATTCTCGCGATGAATGTATCGAATGGTTGTATGCGATATAACCTAGTTATCGAATCAAGGATTGATTCGATAAGTCGATACATTGGATATTAGTCGGTCATATGTGATGTGACCGGATCGTTAAATCAAGTGTTGGTTTAATGATTTAATATATAATTATATATTTGATATATTACTTTACATTAACTAATATTGGTTCACTTAAGATGTTTTTCTCACTTGTTTGTGCACGTTGTATATGTGATATATTTTTTGTGCACAAGATTGTATCATGTTTGATGATACATGCAAACTTGGGTGTATGTTTGATTTAAACCTTGGTTAAGTAAATGGTTAGGGTTTTAATTTATTTATTCATTTATTTATTTATTTCATTTTGGCAAGAAATGAAATGGTTGCTACTTTTGTTTTAAATTGAAGCTTCATGAAGCTTTGAAAAAGTCTACCATTTTTGTTTCATGCTAAACCTAACCATTCACCTAACCCTAGTTTATTCACTACACTAAACCATGGTTGCTAATATGATAAGAATGAATTTATTTTCTTTTTGGATATTTCTTATCATATTATCTTCTTCTTCTTCTTCTTCTTCTTCAAGAAGAAAGAAGCTTGCTAGCTTCAATGGTGACTTGAAAAAAGAGCGTGAAATCCAATTCTAAAGTGAACCCACTTCCTATTTATTCATCCTCTACCACTTGCCAAGTAGTATAGGGTGTTTTCTTCACAAGTTTCAAGGCTTGGTGAAGTTGGAGCTTGATCTTGTGTTGCCTCGACGTAGATCATCTTCTGCATCGAAGTCGACGACCTAGCCCGCCCATTTCTCCGATGAAGCCGACGCTAGAGTCCGGGATCCAATTATCGCAGTGGAGGGACGTCATCACGGAGCTAAGGAGGTGGAGGACCGGATCTACAAAGGTTGTATTTTCGTTCACTCATAGTTAAGTTGTTAACTAGCTTATAGTTTTCGCCTTTGATTCTAGTTAACGATCTAGTTAGGGTTTCTCGGTACCGAAAAAATTTGAAATTGGCATGGTTGATGCCTTGAGAGACCTCCTTAGAGTGCCTAGGAACCTTACAGGAACTCTTCCAACATACCGTCCCTCCATTGAGGGTAAAGACAATGCCTGCGACTGACATTCGGTCGTCCTTATCACCCTGGAACTTTTCCAGTGATTCTCCCCAGGATCCATTGATACCTTCTCACTACAACTAGTGAGTATCCTAACATCCAATTAGATCTATCTCATAGATCCAAAATCCGGGATTCAGGAGGTATCACTATGATCCTTTATGGAGAATCTTTGTGATAAGCAGAGATTGACCGAGCGTAGCATAGGAAACTCCTTCCCTATCAAGAGTATGTCTTCCACGTACTCTACGAGGATCAACACCATACTCCCTACTACCTTTTTCTATATACAAGGTTTATCTACCATTTTGATGAAGTCAAACTCTTTGACTACCACATTAAAACAGATGTTCTAACTCCGCGATGCCTGTTTTATCATATAAAACATCTTGCACACGTTTCCACTGCTCCCACTGTCTACGAAGCCCTCTGGCTGTGTATTTATAGACGCTCTCTTCCAAATCATCATTTAGAAAAGCTGTCATGACACCCAACCGCAAGATATCGCAGTCATGGTATGTAGCCGTGGCAAGTAGGATCTGGATGGACTTAAGCATAGCCACTTAGAAATGGTTTCATCATAATCCATACCTGGTTAATGATGCAAAGCTTTAATAAGTCTAGCTTTGAAAGTCTCAACTTTTCCATGTACACCAAGTAATCTTCTCAAGATATACTTGCTCCTGATGGGGATTTAACCCTTCAGATAAAGCAACCAAAGTCTATACTTTGTTGGTGTATAAGGATTCCATCTTAGATCGATAAGCATCCAGCCATTCTTACAAAGTCTCACTCCTGATGGCCAGCTCGAAACTAGTTGGGTCATTATCTTGGTACAGTCCCGAATCACATGGAGGCAATGAGCGATAGGAGGGGATTCGTCTCTCTCGGTATAGGGAGTTGATGTTGTGCTGTGTTCGATTGGCTATAACCGGAAATCCCTGGCTAGGGTTGCTGAGATTTACTGGTAAGTGTTATCAGTAGTTTCTCGAACTGTTATAGACCTTATATCGATACGACTTATCAAGCTACTGGGGTCTGACGTTTACCACCCCTAGGCGAGATATGCGACATATCAGACGACGAGACCGGACTGTACGGGAGAGTTACTATTTGGATTCACAGGAGAATGTACAGGCTTGCTTGTTGATCTTCTGAGCGCTCAATACCTGGGTAGCTGTTACGTTTAGCTGACCGCTTGCCGCTTGTGGGTGTTTGATATGATCATCACCTACTGCCGGCGTATTGACGATTCTTTAGAGTCCTACACAGAGGTTTCTTGACTCAGGCAAAACGGAGTAGGGGCACGTATGTGATATGTGCGGGACCGAGGATAATACGATATGAGATACCGTATTATATTCTCGCGATATTTGATATCAGCCGGGTCATCGGATCAAGTGTTGATTCGATGAATCGGTACGGATAAATATTAGTCGGTTAAATGCGATATAGCCGGATTTTCGGATCAAGTGTTGATTTGATAATTTAATGTATAATAATATATATGATATATTAAATTGCATTAACTAATATTAGCTCACTAAAAGATTCTTTTTCTCACTCGGGTAATACATTGATATATATGCGATATATGTTAAATGTATTATTTTATTTTGTTACGATAAATATTATATATGTGATATATAATATTGTAACATGATATGATAACTAATGCAACATGTTTAGTAGAGTTTAAACATGATTAGGGTTTGGATTAGGGTTAAGACTTCTAGTTGATTCTAGAAGCTTTTCTTTTGTCATGATAAAGATATTTGTGTTGATTTTTATCTATGACTCATACTTAACTCAACCGAAACCCTAGCCCTTGGTTAATTCTCTACAATGGTTTAGTCAACCATGGTTGCATTATTCATCATATTAATCCTTTCATTATTCATCACAAAAGAAATGGATCACTATTCTTCTTCATCCTCCTCCTTTTGCAAAGCTTTCTTGCTTTTTATTTGTGATGAAAAATATGTGAGAAAATGAAACCAAAAGAGAGAGAAAATCCTACTTCATCATTCTCATCTATTTAGATGAGAGTGTTCACTTCATTTAGTAAGTGTTAGTTTGTGTTAACGAAACTTCAAGGTAGATCATCTTTGTATCGAAGATCGGAAGCAAGACTGCATCTTTCTCTTCGTGGAACCTCTCGAGAGTCTGGAACACGATGATCGCAGCGAAGGGACTTCAATACGGAGCTTTAGAAGTGAAGGACGGGATCTACAAAGGTTGTAATCCCACTCACTTAGTGTTAAAGTGTTTAACATGTTCGTTTTCGCCTAAACCCTAGTTTAAAGATCCGGCTTCGAGTTGTTCGGCACGGCTAAATTTTTAATCGAGCATGGTTGATGCCTCGTACATCCTTGTGCGCGTGTCCAGTAACCCTACAGTGGTATCAGAGCCAAGCTAGAGCTTTAGGCGAAGTCTAGATGAAATTTAAAGTCCGATCGAACCCGGAAAACCCGATATACCTTGTTTCTGGAAATTTTTCAAAACTGTGTTTTTTTTCATATTAAAAATACTCAAAAAAATCAGCAGGGAATTACATGAGTTACTGTGAAGCATGTGCCTCCAATTCCTCTAAAGCGCCACGGAACAGCGGCCGTACCATGGTATTGGTGGCGGTTCCGTGGCCAAAAAGTTGCCTCTTGTTTTCAATTTTGCATAGTAACCTCCGTATGTGATTCCTGATTCTTCTGGGAATTTTTAATTCTACTCAAGTGTTGAGTTTTCTGGGTTGTATTGGGGACTCTTTGTTTCAATCGGATAATTTAACTTTATTTAGTTTTTCCGGATAATTTTAGAAATTGTTAAAAAGTTCGAACGAATATCAATAACTCACTTTTTCCCCTGTCGGAAAATTTTTCAAAAGTTGGATTTTTCTCGAGTTTAAGAACGTTCTAAGTCGTGCAAGTAACGCGGTGGACCCTCTAGAAGACAACAAACCTTAACTCGATTATGTGACTGTCTTGAACTACCTCTGAACCTTAGGGTTTGTGGCAGTACGGCGTGCCACATGTGAGGCGTTGGCTTGACCCTTCTACGGCTGGACCATTGGTACTGTGGTATGTGATGGATGTTTTTAAACTTATTTCAAGTGTTGAGATATATTGGGGAAATCTTGGGTGTTTGATTATTCGATCGGAAAGTTTAACATTGTCTATTTATCTGGAATGTGATACAATATTTGGAATCCACAGGTAGTTATGAGATAACTAATTTGAATGTTATAAATCTAGCGGTTTAGTCTCAGATGATCGGTTGCCACGGAATTTTGATGTGATCAAAAGTCCGTCGCAATCATGTAGCGTACGCGGATACTCGCCGGGTAAACTTAATTGACAGCCGGCCCCATAGCCCCGACCAAGTGATTGTAGGAGAACCCCGTCGCCAAAAGCATCCGTTCGGGTGCTCGCGGCAGCGGTGTTCCGCCTTAGTGCACTTCGTCGACGGCATCGGGGGTGCGGCCGTCTACTAAAGTTTGCGATGAGCATTCGATCTGGATGTCGGGAATCTTGTTGAATTTCCTGACTTGATATTGAAAAGTGTTTTCGATAATGAGACTAAAATGCGGGGTTTATAATTGTTAGGCATGCGATGTCTAAGGAATTCATTTGGTTAGGCATGCGATGTCTAAGGAGGTTGCGGATTCCAACTGTTGTAGTTTTACACTTTCTTTTCTGTGACCGTAAGCGTAGTATGTGGTGTACCGCCGGCTTCGTTGCTATACATCAACGACAATCGGGATACGCATACTTGCCAACGTTGATGATATGAGATATTATGTGTTGCTGTGATATGTTGTATTGGATAGTCGCGTTTTGAATAGCCGGGGGTTTCATGTGAGATGAGAGTTTTTTCGTTTTAATTCATGTAAAATTCATTTGTATGTAATATTCTTTATTGGGGCACTTCCAGGTTGCGGAAGATGTCACCATTGTATATTATTTACTTTTCCGCATTAGGTAGACCCAAGGAAGGGAGCACAAGTAACCAGGTTCTAGGGTCCAGTGGGAGACCATCTCGAGGAGTCGAGACCGGGTCTCCTAACCCTAGAATTGGCAGTGTTACTTGCCGCTCTCGTAGGGGTCTAGGGATGTGGGTTTGGCTATTCATCGCGACCGTGGAATCCGTGTTTTATACAGTCTCGTATTGAAAACATGGACGTCCTAGTATATCCAATATTTCATATATGTTCTTCTGCTGCAATGTTCTGTGATGAGATCATATTACTGCCTGTGATGAATGTTTATATTATATATATGAGATATATGTTATATTGCAGATTTCGTTTCAAATGAGATGCTTGTGAAGCATATTAAAATGGGACTTCATTAATGAGATTAATGAAATAGAAGAAACCTAAAAATGTTGTAGAAACTTGTTTAAAAAAATAGTAGCTCTAGTTCTTGCTTTGCATAGCGGTGTTCCTAGTAGAACATCCTGCACCTTATTCGATAAGGAAAGAGCCGAGATCCCTTCACCGGGAGTGACCTCTTTAGTGAAACTAGCAGATGCTACAAACTCGGTTGGTCTTTTGATTGCTTCTATAGTTCTTGCTTTGCATAGTGGTATATATGATATATCCTGCAGCTTATTCGATGAGGAAAGGGCCGACAATCCCTTCACCGGGAGTGACCCCTTTAGAAAAACTAGAAAAGCCTAAAAAACACTCCATTTACAAATCACTCGATTCTACAACGATATCAAGTTCATTACGCAAAGGGTTTTCTTAAAAACCTGTCGTAGCCTTCCGTCATTTCAGATAAGTACTAGTTAGAATTCGTGCTGCGGTAGTTTGGCCTTCGTCAAGGCGTAGTGTACGGTAGCTAACTAATGCTTATCTGCTAGCATACGATGCGATTGGATTAGGGTATTCGTACGGCGTAGTTTGGCTTTCGTCAAGGGTCGTGCAGGTGGGTTTAATTCAATCAAGAAATGAACGGGTTGAACTTGACTAGCGGACTATGGGTAGTTTGGCCTTCGTCAAGGTCATAGGACGCTAGGGGTAAAATATTATTGGGAATTTCAAGTGTTGAAATTTGCAATGAGATTGCATACCTTCTATGAGATAGTTGGATCCCAATACCCGCTGCGTGTAAGAGTTACTCCTGGGAGAGTTTTACACATTACAATTAGCCAATCAAGTAGGTGTCTAGAAAGGTGTTAACGGGGTTACGCCCCTGGGAAAAATGAGGTTTACTTTAATTAGGTTCGTGTGAAAGCACGGGGACCTCCCTCAAAGTACCGACACTGGCCTGGCCGAAAGATTGGCGAACTTATAGCGTGTAATTAATCCCGGCTAGTCTTTCCTTTTAGGATTTGAAGGAAGATTTGACAAAAACAGTGGGAGACATCCTGATTAGATATATTAGATAACCAATCTAATCTTGCAAGAGCATACGCTGAGTGTTTTCTTCTCTCTCTCTCTCTCCAGGTAGCGACCATATCACGCCTTAATCAAGATAATAATACGGAAGAATTGACCGAACCCACTTGTTATACTGAGCTGGGGAACGTTGGTCCCGCTCCAACTTATAATTTTTATAAGACAGAGCAGGAAATTGGGGAATACCAGATTTCCCGTGCCGCCCAAACGAAGAAAGTGCATGCTGATACATCATCTTCGGGTGTGTTCATTACAGAGAACTGTTTCTCAGTATCCTTTACGTCCTGGGTATGAGATACCGGATCAGGATCCCGCATATGTAATCTGTTACATGGGCTACAGATAGGTAGAGAACTGAGAACGGGTGATAAGTTTCATGAGATAGAAACGGTGCAAATGTTGCAGCCAAGTCTGTTGGTCACTGTCACCCTGTATTACCAGAATACATTGATTCTGAACGAATGTTATTAGATACCGAACCTGATATACAACATCATATCACTCTCTTTATTAGTAAAGAAAGGATATAATTTTGTATTGTTGGATAATGTTTTGAACATTTCCTATATCAAGAGTTGATCGGTTCAGGCACGTTATCTAAAAGCATAGACATTCTAAATCAAACTACAGTTCTTAGTATACAGAACACACATAAGAGGAAGGGTTCAAAAATGAACCAATCCTTCTTGAGGCATTGTAGACTAGGTCATATCAATGCGACCCGACTAGCTGAAGTTACATTAAGATGCATATTTAAATTTGTTTGAATTTACATCTTGTGAAACTTGCCGGTCATGTCACAAAGTAAAGATGACCACAACTCTGTTTATTGGAAACAGAGAAAGAGTTAGTGAACTCTTGGGATTGATACATGCTGATGTATGATGGTCCGCTGTCTACACATGCCAAGAACGGTTCTTTTTACTTCATTACATTCTCCGATAATCTCTCAAGATTCAGACATATGTTCCTGTTGAAACACAAGTCCGAAGCTTTTGAGATATTCACAGAATATAAGTTAGAAGTAGAGAACCAAAAACGGGTATAAGTATTATGTCCTTTGATGAGATCAAGAAGGAGAATACTTAAGCACAGAATTCCTGGATTATTCTAAAGGAGAATGAGATTCACTCTCAGCACTACTCCTCTGTATACACCACATCACATCGGTGTATCGGGGCGGAGCAAGAAACACCCTATGTGATATGGTGTGCTCTATGATGAGTACTACTGAGTTGCCTATTTCCTTTTGGGAGTTATGCACTTGAGAAGCTGCATACCTATTGAATAGGGTTCAAATCAAATCAGTTGCCTACCACTTCATATGTGATATGGAAAAGGAAGAGCCCATATCTTAAGTTGGTTAAGATTTGGGGTTGTCCGGCCTATGTCTAAAAGCAAAATCCGGACAAGCTCGAGGCAAGGTCTATTATGTAGAACTGGAAATGTTCCAGCTATACAAACTGCAGCTGATGATTTGGTAGAACCGAAGGATTCAATAGTTTCCAACAAACCTCAGCCTCTCCGCCGATCTAATAGGGTTCCTCACCCACCTGAGAGTTATTTCGGTTTCTCTATGACAGTGAGAGCGAGGATTGCAACATGAGATGATGACCCAACTAGTTTCGAGCTGGCCATCAGGAGTGGGACTCTGTAAGAATGGCTGGATGCTTATCGATCTGAGATGGAATCCTTATACACCAACAAAGTATGCACTTTGGTTGCTCTATCTGAAGGGTTAAATCCCCATCAACAGCAAGTATATCATGAGAAGATTACTAGGTGTACATGAAAAAGTTGAGACTTTCAAAGCTATGCTTAAGTCCATCCAGATCCTACTTGCCACGGCTAAATACCATGACTACGATATCTGGCGGTTGGGTGTCATGACTACTTTTCTAAATGATGTTTTAGAAAAGAGCGTCTATAAGTATACAGCCAGAGGGCTTCGTAGACAGTGGGAGCAGCAAAAATGTGTGCAAGATGTTTTATATGATAAAACAGGCATCGCGGAGTTGGAACATCTGTTTTGATGTGGTAGTCAAAGAGTTCGACTTCATCAAAATGGTAGATGAACCTTGTATATACAAAAAGGTAGTAGGGAGTATGGTGGTGATCCTCGTAGAGTACGTGGATGACATACTCTTGATAGGGAAGGAGTTTCCTATGCTACGCTCGGTCAATCTCCGCTTATCACAACGATTCTCCATATAGGATCAAAGCGATACCTCCTAAATCCTGTGTTTTGGATCTATGAGATAGATCTAATTGGATGTTAGGATACTCACTAGTTGTAGTGAGATGGTTTCAATCGATCCTGGGGAGAATCACTGGAAAGGTTCCAGGGTGATAAGGACGACTGAATGTCAGTCGCAGGCATTGTCTTTACCCTCAGTGGAGGGGCGGTATGTTGGAAGCGTTCCAAGCTAGATACCGTGACTTACTAGACGATTAAAGGCAAGATACATCGTTACCAAGGATGCTACCAAAGAGGCAGTCTGGATACATATCACTTCATAAGATGAACTTCGTTCCTACCATTGTGCGACAATGGAGTTGTGGCTTATGCCAAGGAACTACCGTCCCATCAGAAATCCAGATATAATTCTTAGGCAGTATCACCAGATCATAGAGATGGTTGATCTCCAGGGAGATCGAGGTTAGGAGAGTAGACACAGAGGACAACAGCGCGGATCCACTGACGAAGGCCTTTTTCCCAGTAGAGACTTTTATGGAATGGTTGAGTATGAGATACTTCAACCACAACTAATTGTTGGGTATGTGATACCACAATAGATGGCCCTAGTGCAACTGGGAGATTGTTAGTTATATGTATGCCCTAGAGGCCATTACTGTACATATGATGTATATTGTAATGGATGCTTGGACATATATAGGGAGGACTTTCTTGCTCGACATGATAGTACGCTATCTGGTTGTACTTTATCTTAACATGTACTCTGATTGTCTCTATGTTACTTGTTGATAAAGCCCTTAGGATATATACTCGACTACTAGGACTATGATGAGATAATACTAGTGGGGCCACGGTAGTCGACGAGTACATCCTATAATTGTTCCTAATCGAGGGTATATCGAGACAGGGCATCGATGCACCAGAGTAGACTAGCGTATACGCATCTTGACCCATATGATGGGCGATGGATGATCCCATATCCATCGGTGTTTGACATCAAGGATGGTGTACGGGCGCTCAGTAGAGACTGGGTACACTGGACGGACTCGCCGAGAACTCCCAGATGGTATTATACCTCACGTCAGATGGCAGTTCTCCGGTGACACTGGTACAGAGTAGTCTGTTGACCTGAGATCGTCATAGAGTCTTGTGTGATTCCCACTGTGCTTTGATTTCCATCATACCACGTCCAAGAGGGCGTGCAAAAAGGTGGCTTTTGGGTACAGTCCTGAATCACATGGAGGCAATGAGCGATAGAAGGGGATTCGTCTCTCCCGGTATAGGGAGTTGATGTTGTGCTGTGTTCGATTGGCTATAACCGGAAATCCCTGGCCAGGGTTGCTGAGATTTACTGGTAAGTGTTATCAGTAGTTTCTCGAACTGTTATAAACCTTATATCGACACGACTTATCAAGCTACTGGGGTCTGACGTTTACCACCCCTAGGCGAGATATGCGACATATCAGACGACGAGACCGGACTGTATGGGAGAGTTAGTGTTTGGATTCACAGGAGAATGTACAGGCTTGCTTGTTGATCTTCTGAGCGCTCAATACCTGGGTAGCTGTTACGTTTAGCTGACCGCTTGCAGCTTGTGGGTGTTTGATATGATCATCACCTACTGCCGGCGTATTGACGATTCTTTAGAGTCCTACACAGAGGTTTCTTGACTCAGGCAAAACGGAGTAGGGGCACGTATGTGATATGTGCGGGACCGAGGATAATACGATATGAGATACCGTATTATATTCTCGCGATATTTGATATCAGCCGGGTCATCGGATCAAGTGTTGATTCGATGAATCGGTACGGATAAATATTAGTCGGTTATATGCGATATAGCTGGATTTTCGGATCAAGTGTTGATTCGATAATTTAATGTATAATAATATATATGATATATTAAATTGCATTAACTAATATTAGCTCACTAAAAGATTCTTTTTCTCACTCGGGTAATACATTGATATATATGCGATATATGTTAAATGTATTATTTTATTTTGTTACGATAAATATTATATATATGATATATAATATTGTAACATGATATGATAACTAATGCAACATGCTTAGTGGAGTTTAAACATGATTAGGGTTTGGATTAGGGTTAAGACTTCTAGTTGATTCTCGAAGCTTTTCTTTTGTCTTGATAAAGATATTTGTGTTGATTTTTATCTATGACTCATACTTAACTCAACCCAAACCCTAGCCCTTGGTTAATTCTCTACAATGGTTTAGTCAACCATGGTTGCATTTTTCATCATATTAATCCTTTCATTATTCATCACAAAAGAAATGGATCACTATTCTTCTTCTTCTTCCTCCTTTTGCAAAGCTTTCTTGCTTTTTATTTGTGATGAAAAATATGTGAGAAAATGAAAACAAAAGAGAGAAAAAATCCTTCTTCATCATTCTCATCTATCCTTTCCCTTTAGATGAGAGTGTTCACTTCATTTAGTAAGTGTTAGCTTGTGTTAACGAAACTTCAAGGTAGATCATCTTTGTATCGAAGATCGGAAGCAAGACTGCATCTTTCTCTTCGTGGAACCTCTCGAGAGTCCGGAACACGATGATCGCAGTGAAGGGACTTCAACACGGAGCTTTAGAAGTGAAGGACCGGATCTACAAAGGTTGTAATCGCTCTCACTTAGTGTTAAAGTGTAAGTTGATGTGCAACACCCAATGAGTTGCGGGGAGGCGGAAATTTGAAAAACAATCATGTTTAAAAGGCGAACATCAACTAACCGAAGATCGTTTCTAAACAATACTTAACAATAAGCATAGAGTTCTAAGCTACTATGTTAAAAGATTATACCAAACGATTCTAGTCCTTCTTCTTTACGATCTCTATGGCCTCCTTGGATCTCCATGTCCTCCTCGGCTTCCTTTCCGTGATAGACGATCCACCCGAGAACCCTGATCCAAGATATAACCTCTAAACTTGAGGTTACTTAGTTTCTTTAGTTGCTAATAAAGGAACTAAGATTATGTAGAGATTGGTTATGGAGTGTTTAGTCTTTCCTAATCCTTGTTCTCAACTCATGAGTGGTAGGATTAGGGTTTGGTGAAGGAGAGAGCTTGAAGAGAGAGAATGAGAAGATGATAATGATGATAATAAAAATAATGATATAGCTTCTCACTTGATATATGAAGCATAATGAATTAAAAAGAAAATGAATAATATGAGATTATTCATCATGCTTCATAAAAGCAAGTGGGTGATTCATTATGTGAGTCATTAAGCATTTAATAATGCATTAATGACATGATGAATCACTCACAATGAGTCACTAAATCATTAAATGACAATGCCACCTCTCCCTCCAAGTCACCACCTTCTAGAAGCTTCTCGGAAAATTACGAGAACGCCCCTCGCATCCGTGAAAACACGGAAAAACTTTAGACTGTATAAATCCAATAACCTGATACTAGAATCTGGCTTAAACTAAAGCCGGTTAGTAAAAACTGTCCGAATGTCGTACGTGCGTTTAAACACGTATGCGTCCGAACCTTTGTCGTAAAACCATACGACCTCTATATCTTTTCGCCTGGGTTTGGGAAATCTCTGTGTGGGACTCTAAAGACTCGACTACTACGCTGGCAGTTTGTTTAACCACAGACCGCAAGCGGCACTAGCTGTACGTAACGGTCCCCAGGTAGTTGTCGATAAGAAAGCTGATGAGGTAACCCATCCGAAATCCTACTGAGCCTGTCCGTGACAATATCCGCGCAGCCCGGTCTGTTCGTCTAAGAGTATCGCATGTATGGTCTATGGAGGTGGTGGACGTCAGATCCTTAATAACCGTACAAGTTGTGTCGGTATGGCTCTATCACCATCCGAGAATCTACTGATCAATCTATCAGTAATTCTCAATCAGCCCTGTCCAGAGACTTTTGGTAATGACCTACCGATCACCGTGCGATATCAACTCCCTATACCGGGAGAGACGAATCCCTAACAGTCGCTCACTGCCTCCACGTGACTCGGGACTGTGCCCAACTAAAACCTGTTTGCACGACTCCTTTGAATCGTGGTAGAGTAGTAATCAAAGCACAGTGGGAACTCACACGAGACAAATGACGACCTTAAGTCAACGGACTATCTGCACACATGTCACCTGAGAACTGCTATCTGACGTTAGGTATAATACCATCCTGTCAGTTCTCGGCGAGTCCTGTCCGGTGTACTTACACCCAATGAGCATCTGTATACAATCTTAGGTGCACTCCACCAATGGCTGCGGGACTAGTCCATCGCCCCTCCTCAGGGTCTAGATATGTATACACTAGTCTACTCCGGAGTATCGATGCCCAATCTCGATACTCCTGCGACCAGGGATATCTAAGGGTGTGCCTATTGACTATCCAGCTCCCACTAGTATGACTGCCATCACAACGCCGGTAGTGAGACAAACACCCTATGGGCTTTATCAACGTATATATATAAATACCAAGTAAAATATATCATACGTTAAGACAAAGACAAACCAAATAGCGTACTATCATATCAAGTAAGACTTTCATGTACATACATATCCCAAGCATCCTATACAATGTAGGCCTCTAGGGCATATATATCCAACAATCTCCCACTTGCACTAAGGCCTATAATTGGTGCAATGAGTACCCACTGTCTCAACCAGATCCAGTTGCTGGCGTACCGCATGCCCAACATCTCAAATAGCCTCTCGAACTGTACTTGAGGAATGGCCTTGGTGAATGGATCTTTCGTGTTGTCTTTTGTGTCCACTCTCCGTATCTCGATCTCCCGACGATCCACGATCTCCCTGATCAGGTGAAACCGCTTTAAGATATGCCTGGATTTCTGATGGGACCTTGGTTCCTTCGCTAAAGCTACAGCGCCATTGTTATCGCAATACAAAGGTATTGGATTGGCAATGGACGGAACCACCTGAATTTCAGAAATGAACTTCCTCATCCAGACAGCCTCTTTTGCGGCTTCACTAGCAGCTATATACTCAGCCTCCATAGTTGAGTCTGCGACGGTATCCTGTTTGGAACTCCTCCAACATACCGCCCCTACATTGAGGGTAAACACAAAACCCGAAATGGATTTAGAATCATCTTTGTCACTTTGGAAGCCGGAGTCGGTAAAAGCCTCTACCTGGAGGTCTTTATTACCGTAAATTAAGAACATCTCCTTAGTCCTTCTCAGGTACTTGAGAATGTTTTTCACTTCTATCCAATGTTTCTCACCTGGGTCAGACTGATACCTGCTTACCACACTAAGTGCGTAAGCTACATCCGGTCTGGTACATAACATCGCATACATTATTGATCCTACCGCCGAAGCGTAGGGTATAATGCTCATGCGAGCCCTCTCTTCATCAGTCTTTGGAGACGTCTCTTTGGAGAGGGTGATTCCGTTACAAGCGGGCATATTGCCGTGCTTGGAATCTTCCATACTAAATCTCTTTAGTATGGTGTCAACATACCTGGACTGTGAAAGTCCCAACATTCTATTAGATCTATCACGATGGATCTTAATGCCCAGAATGTATGATGCATCTCCCAAGTCTTTCATGGACAAATTCTGTGACAAAAAGAGCTTTACTGATTGTAGCATAGGGATATCATTCCCTATCAGTAGTATGTCGTCGACGTATAAAACGAGGAAGACTACTGCTCTTTCTACAATCTTCCTATAAATACATGGTTCATCTACATTTTTGATAAAGTCAAATTCTTTGACTGTCTCATCAAAGCAGATGTTCCAACTCCGCGATGCTTGCTTTAATCCATAAATGGATTTAAGCAACTTGCAGACTCTTCCACTGCTCCCACTGTCTAAGAAATCTTCTGGTTGATCCATGTATACACTCTCTTCTAAATGTCCATTTAGAAAAGCTGTTTTTACGTCCATCTGCCAGATTTCATAGTCATGGAAGGCAGCAATCGCAAGCAGGATCCTAATGGATTTAAGCATAGCTACAGGTGAAAAGATTTCATCATAGTCCAATCCTGGTCTTTGACGAAAACCTTTTGCTACGAGTCTAGCTTTGTAGGTTTCCACTTGTCCAAATGCACCAATCTTCTTTTTGAAGATCCATTTGCATCCAACTGGTTTTACTCCAGGAGGAGCAACTTCTAAAGTCCATACTTTATTGGTGTACATGGATTCCATTTCGGATCTCATAGCATCCAGCCATTTCATCGAGTCACTACTCGTGATAGCCTGCTGAAAACTAGTAGGCTCATCATCATCAATCATGCAATCCTCTCGATCCCCATCTAGAAGAAAACCAAAGTATCTTTCAGGAGGATGAGAAAGCCTACTAGATCTACGGAGTGGCGTTGGTTCGTCATGTTCTATTGAAATCTGAGGTTCTACAAAGTCCTCGGTAGCAGTTTGAGGTTCTGGAATTTCTTCCAACTCTACCGCGCTCCCACTAATTTCTTTTGCAAGAAATTCGCTTTCTAAGAAGACAATGTGGCGAGTGACAAACACCTTTTGTTCTTCAGTGTGGTAGACCATATACCCCCTTGAATGCTTGGGGTATCCTACAAACTTGCACAAAACCGATCGTGCCTCGAGCTTGTCTGGATTATGCTTTTTAACATATACCGGACACCCCCATATCTTGATATACTTGAGATATGGTCTCTTCCCGCTCCACATTTCATATGGAGTAGTAGGCACAGACTTAGTCGGAACTCTATTTAATAGGTATGTCGCTGATTCTAGAGCAAATCCCCAGAAGGAAAGTGGCAACTCAGCACTACTCATCATTGAACGCACCATGTCTAACAGAGTGCGATTCCTCCTTTCTGATACACCATTATGCTGAGGTGTATAAGGCGGAGTAAGCTGAGAGTGAATTCCATTCTCTTTTAAGTATTCAAGGAAACTGGTACTTAAGTATTCTCCACCTCGATCAGATCGAAGTGTCTTGATGCTTTTACCAGTTTGTTTCTCTACTTCATTTCTATACTCCTTAAACTTCTCAAAAGCCTCAGATTAATGCTTCATTAAGAACACATGTCCATACCTAGAGAAGTCATCAGTAAAAGTGATGAAGTAGGAGTGACCACTTCGTGCATGCGTAGACATCGGACCACATACATCACTGTGTACTAGTCCCAAGAGTTCAGTGGCTCTTTCTCCGTATCTGGTTAACGGAGATTTGGTCATTTTTCCTTTGATACATGATTGACAAGTTGCATATGATGAATATTCAAACGGATCTAAATATCCATCTTTATGTAACTTATTCAACCTTGTTTCATTTATATGACCTAGTCTACAATGCCATAGGAAGGCTTGATTCGAATCTGGAGCCTTTCTTTTACGCGTGTTTTGAATATAGAAAATTTGAGGTTGATTAAGTATGTATATGCCGTTTTCCAGTGTGCCATACCCAATCAGTTCTTGATTTAGGTGAATGTTCATAACATTTCTTTCAAGCGCAAAACTATATCCTTCATTCGATAACAAAGATACTGATATAATATTACACAACATACTGGGAATACAAAAACAGATGTACAACACCAAAATGTGTCCACTAGTCAACCCTAGGTGATATTCCCCTATTGCAATTGCATCTACATGATTCCATTGCCCATCCGGAGAGTCATATCACCTGTCCCCAGCACTCTACTATTTCTCAGATCCTGCAATGGATTACAGATGTGAGAACCAGAACCGGTATCAAGTACCCATGATGTAGAGTTAACTGAAAGAAAATTTTCGATTACAAACACACCTGAAGTTGAAGCAACTACTTGCTTCATGTCCTTGGCTTTGAAGGCCTGACAATCCTTCTTCCAGTGCCCTTGCTTGTGACAATAGAAGCACTCGTTCTTTTCTGTCTTCATCCTTCCTGCCTTGTTCGTTCCCTGCACCTTCTTGACCCCACCTTTCGGTTTGGTGGCTTTCATCTTCTTCTTCCTCTTAGCTTTCGCTTTAGATTTAGAAGAAGATGATTGGCCAACATACAGATCGGGGGTCTTCTCCTTTTTTAAGGAGGTCTCTGCTACCCTCAACATATTGAGGAGCTTTGGAAGATCCGCTTCCATTTCGTGCATGTTGAAGTTCAGCACAAACTGAGAGAAGGTGTGGGGAAGGGACTGCAAAATCAAGTCGATATACAAATCGTTCTCTAGCACGCATCCCAGGTTTGTGAGTTCCTCAATGAGGCTGATCATTTTGAGGACGTGCTCTCCTGCAGGCGATCCTGGAGCTAACCTCATCTGGAAGAGTTTCCTTGAGGTTTCGTACCTTGCGATACGTGAGTGCTCGCCATACAACTCTTTGACATGGAGAAAGATGGATATAATATCCATACTCTCGTGCTGTTTCTGGAGTTCATTGTTCATGGACGCCAGCACGATACACTTAGCCCGCTCACAATCTAGATCCCAGGTTTTGCGAACTTCCCTGTCCACAACTGAGGAATCTGGTCCTGGGATAAGGGGAGGAACAACGGTGGTAACATATGCTACTTTGTCATAAGTCAGTGCAATATTGACTTTCCTTAGCCAATCTTTATAGTTCTGCCCGGTCAGTATATTCTTTTCAAGTAATTGTTTTAATCCAGTCATGGTAGCTGCCAGAGAGAGAGAAAAGAAAACACTCAGCATATGCTCTTGCAAGTTTAGATTGGTTTATTAATTTTTCTAAACAGGATCGCTCCCACTGTTTCCTCAAATCCTTCTTCAAAACCTAAAAGAAGAACTAGTCAGGATTTAATCACACGTCATAATACTTGCTTAACCTTTCAGCCAGGCTAGTGTTGGTACTTCGAGGAAGGTTTTCCAACGCTTTCGCGAAGTTCCTTAATTAAATAACCTCTTTTCCCTGGAGGCGTAGCCCCTCTAACACCTTTCTAGTCACCTACTTGGTTTATAGCATTGATTGTTAAGTGAGAATATTTTCCGAGAGTAATCCTACTCATCAGTGGGATCAGGATCCAACTATCATTGCATGATGCCCTAGATGGAAGCCACTCTAGTCACCACACTCCATAAGGTATGCTAAATCTGCAAGTTTCCTTTATGTTTGAAACTCCTGATGTGATTTTTACCCCAAGCTCTTATAGACCTTGACGTAGGCCAACAAGTCATAAGACGCAAGTCAAGTTCTACCCGTCGTTGTCCTGATCAATTCGTACAAGCCCTTGACGTAGGCCAACAAGGTGTACGTCTGTATTAAACTAATACATCTATCTATGCAACAAATAGGCACACACACTGGTACCACACACTATGCCTTGACGTAGGCCAACAAGAATAGCATGAATACGATGTGCTGTCTATCTGAAACGACGGAGGGTTATGGCTGGTTTTTGGCAATAAACCGTTAACGTAATGAACTTGATATGATCGAAGGAACAGAGATAGCTTTTATTTAAAAGGAGTGGTTTAAGCTCCGCATTTAAAATTTGCTTTTTCAAGAAAACCGAGTGGTTTTTAGAAATTGTTCCAACGATTCAGTTTAGGTTTTATTTTTCTTTGCATTAAAAAAAACGCGTCCCATCTATAACCTATCATTACAGATAACAACGAAAATACAATGTCCTCTTATACCATCCGCATTCGCCACGGGGTCCCGTCATCACCCGTTAGGTTACTTAACTAACGACAGAGCAGGGGCTGGGCTAGCGCGGGTGTAAAACATAAGTGATGTCTAAATAGCTATCACATATAGATATTGTACATTCGTCAGACGCAATAATAGGCATTCCAGATCACAGATAAACAATATTGGATTTGCAAGCAACCCGCATTTCTTTTGAGCCTGCAATGAAAGACGGATTATATAGTTGTGATGAATAGCCATTACCCCACCCCAGACCCTTACGGGTACGGCAAACTACCCGCCAAGTACCAGAAGTGAAGCGGTCTACCTCAACACTTCAAAATACCCGGTAGTTTGTGTACCCCACCTTGGGTCTATCCTAGGAGCAAAAAATAGTAAAAAGAAATAATACAACGGTGGCTACAACCGCAACCTGGATGTGCCCCGCAAAATAATATTACAACTTATTACATTTACATCAAATGAATTAATACAATAACCCATCACAAAACCCGGCTAATCACCACAACATTCCAATACAGTTTATATACACAAACAGTTATATATAACATCACAGATATGTGCAACCCCCTGCCAACTGACATACTAGCAGTTAGGGAAGGTTTACGAACACATAAAACATTTCACAGATATAATCAAACATGCAAACACCGTATAATTTCTATCGATTAAACACTTTTAATTTTGCTCCAATACTTCTCTTTAAATCTGAAACCTGAGCAAAAATTAAAAAATACCAGAAAATCCCAAATATCACAAAGAAGGCACAGAAGAAAAATGGGCTGAATCGGCCCCAACTCGACGGCGGAACCGCGGCGGATCGGTGGGATCGGCCGCGGTTCTACGGCGCTTTGGCCGATTCAGGAGACTATTTTTCTTGTGTGTTCTTATATTATCATGCCGGTCATTCTGGAGGTCCCTGAAAAATTTTTGGACCTCATTTAAAATTCGACAGAAACTACAAGATATCACGGTTTTTCCGGTTTGGTTTTCCGTTCGAAATTCATACAATTTTGCAAGTGTGTTAATTATTGTTTAGTGAGGCTCTGATACCACTGTAAGTTGATGTGCAACACCCCACGAGTTGCGGGGAGGCGGAAATTTGAAAAACAATCATGTTTAAAAGGCGAACATCAACTAACCGAAGATCGTTTCTAAACAATACTTAACAATAAGCATAGAGTTCTAAGCTACTATGTTAAAAGATTATACCAAACGATTCTAGTCCTTCTTCTTTACGATCTCTATGGCCTCCTTGGATCTCCACGTCCTCCTCGGCTTCCTTTCCGTGATAGACGATCCACCCGAGAACCCTAATCCAAGCTATAACCTCTAAACTTGAGGTTACTTAGTTTCTTTAGTTGCTAATAAAGGAACTAAGATGATGTAGAGATTGGTTATGGAGTTTTTAGTCTTTCCTAATCCTAATCCTTGTTCTCAACTCATGAGTGGTAGGATTAGGGTTTGGTAAAGGAGAGAGCTTGAAGAGAGAGAATGAGAAGATGATAATGATGATAATAAAAATAATGATATAGATTCTCACTTGATATATGAAGCATAATGAATTAAAAAGAAAATGAATAATATGAGATTATTCATCATGCTTCATAAAAGCAAGTGGGTGATTCATTATGTGAGTCATTAAGCATTTAATAATGCATTAATGACATGATGAATCAATCACAATGAGTCACTAAATCATTAAATGACAATGCCACCTCTCCCTCTAAGTCACCACCTTCTAGAAGCTTCTCGGAAAATTACAAGAACGCCCCTCGCATCCATGAAAACACGGAAAAACTTTAGACTGTATAAATCCACTAACCTGATACTAGAATCTGGCTTAAACTAAAGCCGGCTAGTAAAAACTGTCCGAATGTCGTACGTGCGTTTAAACACGTATGCGTCCGAACCTTTGTCGTAAAACCATACGACCTCTATATCTTTTCGCCTGGGTTTGGGAAATCTCTGTGTGGGACTCTAAAGACTCGACTACTACGCTGGCAGTGGTTTAACCACAGACCGCAAGCAGCACTAGCTGTACGTAATGGTCCCCAGGTAGTTGTCGATAAGAAAGACGATGAGGTAACCCATCCGAAATCCTACTGAGCCTGTCCGTGACAATATCCGCGCAGTCCGGTCTGTTCGTCTAAGAGTATCACATGTATGGTCTAGGGAGGTGGTAGACGTCAGACCCCTAATAACCGTACAAGTCTTGTCGGTATGGCTCTATCACCATCCGAGAATCTACTGATCAATCTATCAGTAATTCTCAATCATCCCTGGCCAGGGACTTATGGTAATGACCAACCGATCACCGTGCGATATCAACTCCCTATACCGGGAGAGACGAATCCCTGACATTCGCTCACTGCCTCCACGTGGCTCGGGACTGTGCCCAACTAAAACCTGTTTGCACGACTCCTTTGAATCGTGGTAGGGTAGTAATCAAAGCACAGTGGGAACTCACACAAGACAAATGACGACCTTATGTCAACGGACTATCTGCACACATGTCACCTGAGAACTGCTATCTGACGTTAGGTATAATACCATCCAGTCAGTTCTCGGCGAGTCTTGTCCGGTGTACTCACACCCAGTGAGCATCTGTATACAATCTTAGGCGCACTCCACCAATGGCTGCGGGACCAGTCCATCGCCCCTCCTCAGGGTCTAGATATGTATACACTAGTCTACTCCGGAGTATCGATGCCCAATCTCGATACTCCTGCGACCAGGGACATCTAAGGGTGTGCCTATTGACTATCCAGCTCCCACTAGTATGACTGCCATCACAACGCCGGTAGTCAGACAAACACCCTATGGGCTTTATCAACGTATATATATAAATACCAAGTAAAATATATCATACGTTAAGACAAAGACAAACCAAATAGCGTACTATCATATCAAGCAAGACTGTCATGTACATACATATCCCAAGCATCCTATACAATGTAGGCCTCTAGGGCATATATATCCAACATAAAGTGTTTAACATGTTCGTTTTTGCCTAAACCCTAGTTTAAAGATCCGGCTTCGGGTTGTTCGGCACGGCTAAATTTTTAATCGGGCATGGTTGATGCCTCGTAGAACCTTGTGCGCGTATCCAGCAATCCTACAGTGGTATCAGAGCCAAGCTAGAGCTTTAGACGAAGTCTAGACAAAGTTTAAAGTCCGATCGAACCTGGAAAACCCGATATACCCTAGTTTAGGGAAATTTTTCAAAACTGTGTTTTTTTTCATATTAAAAATACTCAAAAAATCAGCAGGGAATTACATGAGTTACTGTGAAGCACGTGCCTCCAATTCCTCTAAAGCGCCGCGGAACCGCGGCCGTACCATGGTATTGGCGGCGGTTCCGCGGCCAAAAAGTTGCCTCATATTTTCAATTTTTCACAGTAACCTCCGTATGTGATTCCTGATTCTTCTGGGAATTTTTAATTCTACTCAAGTGTTGAGTTTTCTGGGTTATATTGGGGACTCGTTGTTTCGATCGGATAATTTAACTTTGTTTAGTTTTTCCGGATAATTTTAGAAACTGTTAAAAAGTTCGAACGGATATCAATAACTCACTTTTTCCCCTGTCGGAAAATTTTTCAAAAGTTGGATTTTTCTCGAGTTAAAAACGTTCTAAGTCGTGTAAGTAACTCACTTATTCCCCTGTATGGATATTGTCACTGTAAGGCTCAGTAGGGGTTCAGGATGAGTTTGCTCGTCGGGCTCCCTTTCGCTCAATACCTGGGTAGCCGTTACGTACAGCTAGTGCCGCTGACGTGCTTGTGGTTAAACCCACTGCCAGCGTATTGGCGAGTCTTTAGAGTCCCACACAGGGGGTTTTCACGGTTCAGGCGATATGGTGTACATGACGTATGTTGGTACATACAGGTGTCCGATTAAATATGTGCATGATGCGCAGACTTTAATCGGACGGTTGATAATACTAGCGGCTTAGGATTAAGCCAGATTATTAAATCAAGTTTTGATTTAATATTTTACATATGTATTTATATATATGTATTCTAGTATTATTGTTCGCTATTTACTTTCTCTCTTGGCTATTCGTATATTTGTACGAATACGTGTATATGTATTTCGGTACATGTACCGGGAAGTATTCCGTATTTTATACGGAATAGCTTCTAGAAGGTGCCACCTCATTAATGATTTTATTTATTGAAAATCATTTGGAAATAAGGTGGAAAGGAGGTATGAGGTGGCATGAACATGGACAAGGTATGGGCTTGAAGTATGGTCTCATTTGTTTAATGAAATTGAAAAGAAAAATGATTTTTTTGTGTGGAAGAGAGGGGGGGCCGGCCACTTATTGTGGTGATTGGGGTTCATTTGTTTTTGGGATTAATTCACACTTGCATTACAAGCCCACTCTCTCATTCACAAAAAAAAAAACTTAGCCATTTCCTTTGTTTCATGCCAAGATCACCTCCTCCATTCTTCTTCTATGGTTGCTCCCTTGAGCATAAGAAAAGAGAGAAAATTATAGTGACACTTTCATACACCCCCACTCTCCATCGCTATCGACTTTGGAGCGCCGGTTACCTCGTTTGTCGAGATTGGAGCTTGCGTCGTTTCCCTTTGGTAGATCATCGGAGACGAAGGAAGACCGGCAACCAAACATCGTCAAAGGACCGCTAGGTGCTTGGAATGAAGACCGAAGGACTCGGATCAACTCGGTATAATGATTCTAACTCTTAGTTAGTTTGCTAGTTTAGGGTTTAAGGTCGATCCGTAAATCGGGTAGCGGTAGCGCCAGTTAAGAAAAATTGTGTTCCGCATTTTGGCCGCGTTTCGACGGCCGGGGCGCTGCCGGGACCCAACATGGTATCAGAGCCACCCTTTAAACCCCTTGCTAGCTTATATAAACGTTCTTAAAAGATCGATCGACGGAAATTATCGAAATCACGATTCCAATTATCAGTTTGCTGTCGATTTTTAAATGTGGTCAAAAAATTATTTCACACATCTTAAAAATCCGTGCAGGCAATTTTAAGGATACTGAAAAAATTTGAGCTCGTGATACCACTAAAGTGTCGCGGATCCGCCGCGCTAACCCCCTATTGGCGGTGGTTCCACGGCCATTTAGTGGCGAGGGGCCTTCAACTTTTCACTGTAGCTCCCTGATGAGAAATTATGGTTTTTGTGATATTCTGTTTTGGCCCAGGTTTCATTGAAGTATGGTTTTGCTATTGGGGCCAATTTGGAACTTAGTCGATCGATAATTTAAGTGTGCGTTTGACAGTACTTACATTTCTATCTGCGACCATGAATGTCATTTGATCGGTAAACTCGTCTAATTGCTATATGTCTTTTAGACGGGTTTGCGAACGTGACATTCACGTTGATGTTCTGTGATGTGCTGTGATGTTGGTTGGATCGTCGTGGTGGATAGAAATGGTGCATTGTTAGTACAGTTTTATTTCATTTGTACATTTGATATTGCGGGGCGAGCGTCCGACATGTGGACTGCCGTCACTGCCAGTTTGTATATTATTCTTTTGGGGCACGAGCGGGCTGAGGTCGATGTCACCCTTGTATATTATTTTATTTTCTGTACTAGGATTACCCCGTGGAGGAGTGCACGAATAGCCGGATTCTAGAGGGCAACTGGTCCGCATCTCATGGCGTTGAGACGGAGGGGACCTTACTATAGAATTGGCGGGCTATTCGCCGCACTCGTTGGGGGTATTTGTTGACCCAGGAGGGGTGCTCAAGTTACCGGATTCCGTGAAGCGCTGGGTGGTTCATTCACGTTGCTGAAGGGGGCTGCCTCGCTTCTGGTTTTGCGGGTAACTCGCCGCGCTCATAGGGGTCTAGGTTTTCATTCCACAGGCTATCCACACGACAGGGAACATCGGGTCTCACTTGCGACTGAAGTGAAACTCGGGGCTCCAGATTATCCACCATTCTGTGTTGCTTCTGTGATGTTTCTGTGATGTTGCTTTATATCATGCCTGGGACGAATGTTATATATATATATATATATATTTATATATACTAGTAGATGTTGTATATGTTTTGCACCCGTGCTAGCCCAGTCCCTGCTCTGTCGTTAGTTAAGTAACCTAACGGGTGATGACGGGACCCAGTGGCGAATGCGGATGGCATATACGTACATTTTATTTTCGTTCTTTTCTGGTGTGATTAATTGATGGGACTGCATTGATTCTTATCAATGCAAGGATAAAACAAACCTATATATGATGTTGTTGGAACCAAGTTTTTTTAAAAACTGACATTACAGACGTTTTCTTTTGCTTTGCATCGTGGTATTCATTTAGAATATCCTGCACCTCATTCGACGAGGCAAGGGCCGAGATCCCTTCATCGGGAGTGACCCCTTGAGTAAAAGTTTGCGTTAGCGTAATAACTTCACTATAGTCGATTCTTTTGCTTTGCATCGTGGTATTCAGTTTGGGATATCCTGCACCCCATTCGACGGGGAAAGAGCCGAGATCCCTTTGTAAGTGTACGGCGGCGCCCCGGCCGTCAATCCGACGCCGGAATGCGGAAACGATGATTTATTTTAACTTTTTAAACCGGCACCACCGCGCACTAAAATCCCGGATCGTGCCATTAATCTAGACCTAGCTAACAAGAGAAGGGGTAGAGAGATATACCGAGCGATCCGTGTCTTTCGGTCTTCTCGTCGTCGTCCCGATCTCCCTGCGGAATCTCCGGTCTTCATCTCCTCGCCGGAAGGGCACCACATCGCCGGCTTCTTTTACGGGCTCCCACCTCTGGACCGAGGCAACTCGGGCATGAAGTTGGCGAGCCGAGGTTCCCAAGATTTGCTGTAGAAAACGTGTAGTGCTCTATGTCTCATTTGGGGTTTGAGGAAGTTGCCTTTGGTGGAGGAAATGAACCATGGAATTTTGTGATGAACTTGGGGATTTTTGCAAGCATGAGAGAACCAAAAATCCCCCACACAAAAATGGGCAGCCCCCTCTCCTTGGCCGGCCATGGCATGAGGAAGAGAAGAGAGTGAGTGAATGAGGGAGAGTCTCACTAATCCAAGGGAGAGGAAGTGAAAAGGCTATCATGCATGAGAGAGAAAAAGATGTGATGATGATGAATTATCATCACAACCAAAACCTCACTCCAAATCAACCATCATGAACCCAAAGTCAATCAACCATGAAGAAGTCAAGAAGTCAAGGGATGGTGCAACCATCATGACACTACAATGTGCAAAGACAACCCTCCAAAATTCTTATTTGCACAAATGCAAATAAGCCCTCCTCCACCAATCTTCAGCCAATGAAAGATACAAAGAAATATGGCCGAAACGGAAAACAAACTGGCAACTCCAAAAACAGATCCCGTAATAAATTACAGGAAAACCCCGCTACTGTATATACAGACCCGCATTTGTATTCCGACCGAAATACAAATGCAATGAGACAAAATCAACACTGTACTATACTAGGATCCGGCTTAAACCAAAGCCCGCTAGTATTATCCGTCCGATCATGATCCGTGCAATACCGCACGTATCTGATCGAACCCTGCCATATCTCCATACGGCCTCTACAGCATTTCGCCCGAAACTTGAGCAACTGGTCTGTGGGGGACTCTAAAGACTCGTCAATACTATGGCTGTGGATTTAACCACTAGCACGTCAGAAGTATTAGCCATACATGACGGGCTACCAGCTATTGACTAAAAGGGACGTCAGTGAGCGAACTCATCCTGACACCCTACTGAGCCTGTCGATGACAATATCCGTACAGTCCGGTCCGTTCGTCTATGAGCATCGCATGGTGGGCCTAGGAGGTTGGTAAAAGTCAGACCCCCAAAAGCGGTACAAGTCGTGTTGGAGTGGAGCCCAGAACACCCTGAGATACTACTGGAATACCTATCAGTAAATCTCCTGCCTTGGCCAAGGACTTCGTGTAATGGCTCTCCAAGACATAGCGCGATTTCACCCCCAATACCGGGAGAGACGAACCCCTGAAGATCCGCTCACTGCCTCCATGTGGATCTGGACTGTACCCAACTAAAACCTGTTTGCACGTCTCCTTTGAGCGTGGTAGGGTAGTAATCAAAGTACAGTGGGAACTCACACGAGACAAATGACGATCCTCAGGTCGATGAACTAACCTGTACACATGTCACCAGGGAACTGCTATTTGACGTCAGGTATAAGACCAACAAGCAGGTTCCCGGCGAGTCCTGTCCGGTGTACTCATAACCCAATGAGCACCTGTATACATCTTAGGTGAACCAACTGACACTAGTGGCTTGTGAGACCGGCCACCGCCCTTCGTCGGGGTCTCGACTGTATACACTAGTCTACTCTGGAGTATCGATGCCCTATCTCGAAACTCCCACGACTAGGGACCTTTTAAGGATGTGCTTATAGACTACCAGCTCTCACATATATGATCGCCCACATACTGCTGGCAGTCAAGCAAGAATCCTAGGGGCTCTATCAACGTGCAATAGTGACCTGTAAGGTCACCTAAACCAGTACACGATGATAAAGATAAACCAGATTGCATACTATCATCTTGAGTAAGACTGTCCTACCGGAATAGGTACTCCCTCAATCATTGCAATCACGTGCTTGTGATCCAATAATTGACTCTGAGGGCACTATCTCCAACAATCTCCCACTTGCACTCAAGGCTAATTATTGCGATGTCGCATACTCACAGCCCGTATGATACCGAACACCAAATTCCTCTACTAGTCAGTCTCACAAATCCCGTTTGCGAAACTATTGCATTCGAGGAATAGCCTCAGTGAGTGGATCCGCCAGGATGTTTCTTTCTATGTCTCTCTATATCTCAAGTTCGCGGAGAAAGCCATCTCCCGAAATGAGCAATACCTGTCTTAGAATGTGTCTGGATGTCTGATGGGACCTAGCTCATAAATGAACTCCAAATCCAAACTTTTTAGACTGTATCGTCAACTGAACTTAATCAATATCCTGCGCCATGCCTCCCTCAGTATTGCCTTGGACCACCTATCCAAAATACTGCCCCTCGTCAGAAGGAAAACTATAACTCTAACAACCTCCTTGTCGTCCAGGTCACCTTGAAAGCCTGGAATGATAACTGTCTCCCGAATGAGGCTGTCGTTATCATATCCCTAGAACATGCACTTATGTTCTAAAACTGCTTTCGACTGTTTCTCCAAGATTGGATCAATATCATCTTATTGCATCTATTGCAAAAACAACATCTGGTGTGGTACTTGACATCTCATGATTGACTCAATTGCCTAAGCAAGTGATCTGCCAATCATGCACATCTCTCTCCCCTTTAGTCTGTAAGACACCTTTAGAGAGGGTGACTCCATCACCTGCAGGTACACCACCATGCCAGGAGTCGTCCATTCTAAATACTCTTAGAATGCTGTCTAAGTACCCTGATTGGGAAACCACCCAAATATAGATCTACAACCATAGATCTAGTAACCAGTATGTCTGATATAATGTCCAAGTCCCATGTGGAGAAACCACTGTGTGACGACCAAAGTATAACCGATCATAGTATAGGAATATCACTTCCTACTCTGTGTATGTCATCCAAATACCATGACATCACACCCTACTGTAACACCTTAGAATGTGTTTTGTAGCTAATTATATTTTTATGTGTGGTTTTTAATAAAAAGTTTACCAAATTAAGTTTTAAATATTTTATCCTAATTATTGTGTATTTTATTAGAATTTTGTTAGGCACACACACACTTGTGCATGTAATCTAGGGTTGTTTTTGGAGTTAAACCATGATTAGCAACCATGGTTAACTAACCATTTCTCCCTAACCTAGTTTTAATATTGTTTAAGTGTTATGGTTGTAATTAGTAGTGATGGTTTTAAAATGAAAAAGGAATTTTGAAAAGGGTTTTAATATTTTGTTTGGTTGACTTGAGAGAGAGAGAGAAGCATGGTGCTACATGGCTCATGCCATGCTCTTTAAATGAGGAAAGAGAAAGAGAATGGGAGGGGTTTTGTGTGTGTTCTCTCATTTCTATCTAATTCTCTCATTTCTCTCTCTCTCTCTCTCACACACACACACTCACCTGAGAGAGCTCCAGCAGCAGCAGCTGGCATCACCATCACCATCAGCAACATCAACTACAACAACAACAACAGCAACATCAACTACAATAACAACAACAACAACAACATCATCAACATCAGTAGCAGCAGCAACAACAGCAACAACAACAAAGACTACAACAACAACAGAGACAACAACATCACCATCATTATCATCAGCAGAAGCAGAAGCAGCAACAGAAGCAGAGGCAGTAGCAGAGCAGGAGGAGTCCCAGCACTTGCAGAAGCTCTCACCTCCTCCATACACCTCTTCACCAGCTTTCTAGGATCCCATAGGGTATATTTTCTGAACCCAAATTCCTAGTTTGCTTAGTTGTGTGTTAGTTTAGCTTCGGTGAGCGATTATTGCTAGTTTAGTTCTAATTAAGGTAATTTGTGTGGAATTTTGGTTGGAATGTGTTGGAATTGGTTAACCTAGCTCCTTGTAGTGTTGTTGGTCACCTTCAACTGAGAAATGGCCAGATTAAACTAAAATACCATAGGTTTCCCCTTTTGTGCAAAATTAGTGTTTTTAAGTGATATACTGGATATCTGTGATCTGCTTTGAACCCGATGTGTACTGAGTGAAATTGGGAAGACTGCAGTATAGTGGAGATGTGCTGATACCCTAGCTAGAACCCGACCCCCTGACTCTTCCATTTTGCCGCCAATTTCCTCTTTCTGGCCGCAAATTGCGGCCAGATAGGTAAGGTTTGGGTTGGGGTTTGGTCCTGTATGTGTCTGTTAGTGTGTGGAGTGTTGTTGTATATATATTTTTGTAAGTTTGGCTCTGTGTAGAAATCTGGGACTATATGTCGTATTTGGTGTCCGTTGTGTTTGCGCGATACGCGCGATACGTGAGTGAGTTCTGTGATCCAGCGTATCGCGGCGTGTCGCGATGGTTTTAGACGCGTACACACACGATTCAGCGTATCGTGCACACGCGCGTTTAGTTCGCGACGCGAGTTTCTCGTTTTGGTTCGATATCGCGTTTCGCGGAATATTTTGGCTTATATGTGATTTCATGTCGTATTCACAGGTTTGCAGGCAGGAGCTACGGATACTACTACATGGGGAGCATATGGTAGGATTCACCTAGCGTAGAGTATAGGTGAGTAGATTTAACATCTACAGGGGAATCGCCCGCATGGCGTTATGCGTCTGGGCTAGGATTCAAATTCCTGTCGCACATTCTACGTCATTGTAGAATTGCGCCTTTACTTTATTGCCTTGATATAGTTTTACTGTGACTAGCAGTCGTAGGACACTGCACACATTATTGACGGTTCATGTTGCACGAGCACGGATTGTATGCTACACACACACCGTCAATAATTGCCATGTCACACACTACCCCTTATAGCTACTATTGCTTGCCACACATGACATCTAGCTTATCGGTATACCTATAGTGTATCATACCTTTAGTGATAGGTATATTTTCACCTTGCGATACAGCTACAGGTATACCTCCTACATATTTTACTTATACCGGGGGGATATCTTATTCATATTCTTCTTATACCCAGGGGGTATACGACATCAGTTCTTATAGGTAGATACCTATACATTGCTACACCTGTATGTTAGACACATATTCAGTTGCTGTCGCATATTTACATCTACTGATATTACTTAGCTGTACCTTATCTTGATTTCACATACATCTGGTTCAGCTATATACTTTTATTTACCTGCTCGCATTCAGATATATCGCATACATTATTCTTGTATTGCGCATTGTTTATCTGGATTTTATATGATGTTTTCGGGATTTGGGAACCGCGGGAGTTCATGAAATTATGCATACATGGAACAACCCGGTTTCCTTGATATGATATTTGAGCGTCCCCCATGAGTTTTATCGGTGCTGATTATATACTCCATACGAGGTGTGGTTGCCGTATGAGAGTACATGGTGGGGCCCGGTATGGTTCCCCTCGGCAAGAAGATCGATGGGTTTGCCGATTGAGCCTGGAGGCAGGCGAGTACCTACCGGTGATTGGTTGGACCTGGCAGTTGTCCGGAGGATACTGGCCAGAGTCGAGAGATGGATGCGGGATGATCTGTACTGTCGGGGCCAAGGGCCAATACCGCAGACGGACCCCGTGGGCCGATCCGGACTGACGGAGCCCGATATACGAGGATTTCTGTGTCGATGCTTGGCATACTGCTTTCATAATATTTCTTAACCCCTTTTGTATATATAACAGGGAATTTAGCCGTTGTTATATATACCCTTACACCAATATTAGTGGAATGGGACGCTAATATATGTGTATTGCCCCCATCATACTTATTTCTGTATATGTTTACCTTTAGGATGTTAGAAACTTACTTGGGATTCGACTTGGGATATAGGTGATTCATTGAGATTGGATATTGGATATGAATGAGATTGATGAATTGTACATTCGAGATATAGGAGAGCTATTCGATATTGTGCATTGAGGTGATGTGAGACTTATATATTGTGAAAGCCCAATGTGGGGGCTGATTTGAGGATTTGGGATTTGAGTGTCTTGATGGATTGTGATCCTGCCACGATGTCAGGTTTCCGTGGAAATGACATATTCCACCCTATACCTCACCCTTACCTATTTTATGCACAGTTTCATACATCGGTAGTACCTGTTAGTGTACCCTTATGATAAGTTGCATATCTACATTCTCATATCCTTTTTGCATGGTTATTGCATACTATTGTCATGTTACTATTGCTTCACTTATTGATTGTACCTGCTAGTGTACTCTCCTTTATTCAGCATTTGCATGACATATTATTACTGTAATCGCATATCTTAGATTCATGTTGTACGTGCATTCCTGCGATTACCTGCATATGTTTTATACTATTCACGAGTTGGCAACTCACCCCCGTTGTGCCACAGGTGTTTCAGGTTTTTCCCCAGAGTAGTCGAGGCAGGCTATTCCTCTATTCAGCTACCCAGCTACCATCTTTTGCTACAGATACCGCATCAGCTCACAGTACCATTTTGCTTAGGTGGGTTAGATGGTTATCTGTATTTCATATTGTATATTCGCTGTATTTGTACTCTCCATCTACTATTGTATTTATGGACATAGAGACTTGGTGAGGACGTTATGTGTATTATTGTGGATTTGATGTCTTTTATATACAACTTTTTCTCTACTGTCATTATTTTTGTGTTGCATTCATCTTGACTTGTCTTTAAAAAAAAGGGGGTGTTGCTAAAATTTTAAAGAAAGAAAGTAAGTCTTTTAAAGAATTTGGGTTGCGATTTCAATTGTTTCAAAACTTATATTATTTTTTCCGTATTTTTCATGGTTTAGATTTCTGGGTTTGGCTTTCTTTTACTACGTCGCGTCTTTAGGCGTTGCGTAGTATTAGGGCCGTCACGGGCCAATTTTGGTTCGTGACACCTACTACCTTCTCAACAGATCCATCCCCTATTCTGATGAAGTCAAACTTATGACTGTCACATCAGAAATTGATGATCTATCTCCGCTATATCTGCTTTAGTCTATAAATAGACATAAGCCACTTGTCCACCATGCTTCCGTTGCTCCCACTGACCACGACAACCCTCTGGCAGAGTCATATAGACGTACACTTCTAAAGCCAGTTTAGAACGACGCTATGCTCATCCTCCTGTCGGGTCTCACAGTCTGGAACAACAACAATGGCAAGTCTGGGTAAACAAGAACTTCCCTGTCACCGTCCTTGAGGCTACCGGAGTACCTCTCGGGTGCCTGAAGTTACCCACCTTATCTGCAGAGTGGCCAATGGAATGTCAAACCAGATTGAATCTTTAGGTTATTATCAAATCTTCAGTAATCGTTTGTGGTTCTGGAATCACTTCCAGTTCTACCATACTCCCACTACTGTTTTCTGAAAAAATCCATTTTTATTAAAACTGTGGCGAGTCTAGAACAATATCACTATTGATCTTCTAAATGGTAGAAAGTCAACCCTCGTCATAGCCTGGGTCAACCCACAAACAACCATTACAGAAACGTGCCTTGAGTTATCCAGAGTCTGGTTTTAAGCAAAAGCCGGACAACTCCCTGTACCTTAACATCGTTAAGATATAAACTGTTCTATATCCAATATAGAACCAGAGGCACTGATTTAATTGAACCAGATTCAAATCATGCAGCTGTCTCCAGTGCATGTCAACTAAATGGAAGGAGGCCGATCAGCGTTACTCAACTTAGGAATGCTTCCAATTATGAGTAACCTGAAAGAGAAGCAAGTTCTCTTAATCACTACTATCAACTGAATACCATACTCAAGTATATACATATTCGATCAACTTGAAGAATCCCGATACTTGCAACACCTGGTTCTCTACTTTATCCATATAGCTATAACTTCTCAATACTTGGACCCTGTGTTTCTACGAAACACCTGTCTAAAAACTAGAGATGTCATAAGTAAATCGAATATAGTACGAGGACCATCCCCTCTGTCCTCATGGACGCTGGACAACATACAATACTCTGTATAAGTCCCTTGAGTCTGATAACTCAATCCCTGTGTGTCGTAGGTTGAAAACTGTACTTATGGTTAAGAAGAATTACACCGCTGTTTAATGCTCTTTACCTAACCATCCACTGATATAGGTAAATGTCATCGACATAATTTCAAAAAAATATATCTCACTCTATAAAAATAGATGTACAGATATATCAATTTGAAATTGGTGCATGACAGCGGATATTCAAAACCAAATATTTGCCGACCAGCAAACAGCCCAGGTGATTTCCTCAAATATCACCAATTACAACGAATTCCGATATAATGAGGACAATCACCTAATTCCCAATAACTTACTCCCACTCATCATCTGTAAAACCATATAGATATGAGAATCATACCTGATAAATACATACCCTGGAGCAAGATCTGATTGGGAAATCAGTTTTCCTTTAACAGTACACAGTGAAACTGAAACATTGAAATATTTCGATGGGGTATCCCGGTATTCCTAGTAATGCCTCTTCCATTATCCAGATTCACAACTGTAACTGTGTAATTCTTTGCCATCTTTCCAAATCCCTTTATACGTCTTTAGTCATTACCTTCTGTACACCCCTTTAGGCCAAATGGTTTTCTTCCTTCCCTACTGTTCGGCACCAGCCTATGGTTTGGAAGAAGACTATCCAATAAGCATAATGGGTGTACTGTCCTAATGCTAGGAGCACTCGCAATGCGAGAGAAGGTGAAGATAAAAGACAACCGAATAAACCTTATTCCTATTTCTCCTGAACCAGAATCCATCCCCGAAATGGAACAAGTTCCTTTCGAGTTCGTATATAACCATACGATAGAGTATCCAATAAACTGTGGATCTTCGTAGTGATACGGAGTGTCCTGGAGAAATACAAAGGTGATTTAAGATTGGAGAAGAAAAACTTGGTTTGGCCGTGAATAGCAGTCGGAATTTATTTTGCCCTCTTACTAATCCCTTGTTATGTCTTTACTTAATACCTTCTGTACACCATCGTTATGCTAATTGGTTTTCTTCATTCCCCACCGTTCGGCACCAGCCTATGGTTTGGAAGAAGACTATCCAATTTGCGTAATAGGTGTAATATCTCCTAAACCAAGGAGTACTCGCAACCTGAGAGAAGGTAAAAGGAAAAGACAACTGAATAGTCCTATTCGTTTTCTCCAGAACCGGAAACCGTCCTCGATTAAATTCCTTCGAGTTCGTATATAACCATACGATGGTTTTGTCCAATGGAAGTGGACGTTTGTAGTAATACGGGGTGTCCTGGAGAAAAGGGTAAAAGTAGGGGTGGCAATGAGGTATGCAACTCTGACAATCCAAAAGCCAGTGTTAAAGAAGGTTCGATAAATTTTGGTCTCTGAGTCATAGTCTTAGGGTCGGGTCAATGGTCGCTGCCAAAGAGAGAGAGAAAAGAAACACTCAGCGTGCACTCTAACCTAGATCAGAATGGTTACCAATTTATCTAATCTGGAAACCTCCCACTGTACCGTCAAATTATCCTCCAAACCTGAAAGAAGAATTAGTCGGGATAACCCGAGGAGTAAACCAACTCATCAGTGGGAATCAGGATCCAACTATCATCGCATGATAACGTGACGGAATCCGCTCACATTATCACACTCCAGAAGGTATGCGCATATCTGGCAAGTTTCAGTTTCTTTAGAAACTCCCGATATGATTTCTGCCCCATGCTCTTATGACCTTGACTTTGGCCAACATATCATAAGTCACATGTCAAGTTCTACCCGTCATTCTCCAGGTTAATTTGAGCCTACCCGTACATACGCTTGATTTTGGCCAAAAAAGTAGTACGACTGCCCCAAACCAACGCATCTATCGCTGCATATGAATACCTAATAGCTACCAATCACTGTGCCTTGACTTTGGCCAACATACGCAGCTTGAATACTATTGACCACCCATATGAAACGACGGAGGGCTACGAATGGTTTCTGGCGAAAAACCTTTAACGTAATGAACTTGATATCGTTGAAGGAACCGGATAGCTTTTATGAAAATATAGTGACGAAAACCTTTGCTAAAGAGGTCACTCCCGGTGAATGGATCTCGGCTCTTTCCCCGTAGAATGAGGTGCAGGATATTCCAACTGAATACCATGATGCAAAGCAAAAGTAATCGGCTATAATGAAGTTATTGCCCTGAAGCAAACTTCTATCCAAGGGGTCACTCCCAGTGAAGGATCTCGGCCCTTGCCTCGTCGACTGAGGAGCAGGATATTCCAACTGAATACCACTGTGCAAAACAAAAGTGAACGTCCTTGCAATAACAGCTTTTTGAAAAATGTTCCTACAACATCAGAATAGGTTTGTTTTTAACTTGCATTGATCCAAATCAACGCAGTCCCATCAATTGATCACACCACAAAGAACGAAAATAATGACGTACGTATATGCCATCCGCATTCGTCACTAGGTCCCGTCATTACCCGTTAGGTTAGTTAACTAAAGACAGAGCGGGGACTGGACTAGCGCGGATGCAAAACATATACAACATCTACTAGTATATATATCAATATATAATATTTCGCTCAAGACGTGATAAAATGCAACATCACAGAAATGTAATAAGCATCACAGAACAATACAGATATCTGGGATCCCCGGGTTTCACAGAGCCGCTACTGAAACCCGACGTTCCCCTGGTCGTGTGGATAGCCTGTGCAATGAAATCCTAGACCCCTACGGGCGCGGCAAGTTACCCGCCAAAAACTGAACCGAGGCAGCCCCCTTCAGCAACATGAATGGACCACCCAGCACTTCACGGAATCCGGTAACTTGGGCACCCCTCCTGGGTCAACCTGTACCCCCTACGAGTGCGGTGAATAGCCCGCCAATTCTAGAGTAAAGCCCCCTCCGTCTCAATGCCATGAGATGCGAGCTTGTTTCCCTCTAGAACCCGGCTATCCGTGCACCCCCACCTTGGGGTAATCTAAGTACAGAAAGTAAAATATACATACAACGGGTACATCGACCTCAACCTGGTCGTGCCCTAAAAGAATAATATACAATCAGGCAGTGACGGCAGTCCACATGTCGGACGCTTGCCCAGCAATATCAAATGTACATAATACAACCAAATCTGTACTACCATTGCATCCAGGCTATCCCCCACGACCAATCTGCAACATCACAGCACAATCACAGAACATCAACGTGAAAGTCACGGTCGCAAATCCGTCTAACCGGGCTATAGCAGTTAGACGGGATTTACCGATCAAGTGACATTCACGGTCGCAGATATAATGTAAATACTGTGAACTAATATGTTTAAAATATTCGATCGATCAAATTTACCCAAGTGGGCCCCAAGCACTACTGTAGCACTCACAGAAAGTCTGGGCCCAAAAAGAATGTTCCAAAACCCCGATTTTCAACCCAGAGACACTCTATAGAAATTTGACACACTGAACAGTAAGGACTGCGGCGGAACCGCGGCCCAAGCATGGGTTTGGCCGCGGTTCCGCGGTCGTATAGTGTGCTCAAGTGATCAAATTTCTACAGAAGTCTTAGAATTCCGTGCACATAATTCTGCAACAACCTGAAAAAATTTTGGAGCCAAAAAAAATTCGACAAAAACTGATGCACATGAAAACGCGGTTTTTGGAATTTTGTTCGATCGAAAATGTAAACACATTAGACTAAGCTAGACTAAGTTAATGGCGAGGCTCTGATACCACTGTAAGTGCACGGCGGCGCCCCGGCCTTCAATCCGACGCCGGAATGCGGAAACGATGATTTACTTTAACTTTTTAAACCGGCACCACCGCGCACTAAAATCCTGGATCGTGCCATTAATCTAGACCTAGCTAACAAGAGAAGGGGTAGAGAGATATACCGAGCGATCCGTGTCCTTCGGTCTTCTCGTCGTCGTCCCGATCTCCCTGCGGAATCTCCGGTCTTCATCTCCTCGCCGGAAGGGCACCACATCGCCGGCTTCTTTTACGGGCTCCCACCTCTGGACCGAGGCAACTCAGGCACGAAGTTGGCGAGCCAACGTGCCTAAGATTTGCTGTAAAAAACATGTAGTGCTCTATGTCTCATTTGGGGTTTGAGGAAGTTGCCTTTGGTGGAGGAAATGAACTATGGAATTTTGAGATGAACTTGGGGATTTTTGCTAGCATGAAAGAACCAAAAATCCCCCACACAAAAATGTGCAGCCCCCCTCTCCTTGGCCGGCCATGGCATGAGGAAGAGAAGAGAGTGAGTGAATGAGGGAGAGTCTCACTAATCCAAGGGAGAAGAAGTGAAAAGGCTATCATGTATGAGAGAGAAAAAGATGTGATGATGATGAATTATCATCACAACCAAAACCTCACTCCAAATCAACCATCATGAACCCAAAGTCAATCAACCATGAAGAAGTCAAGAAGTCAAAGGATGGTGAAACCATCATGACACTACAATGTACAAAGACAACCCTCCAAAATGCTTATTTGCACAAATGCAAATAAGCCCTCCTCCACCAATCTTCAGCCAATGAAAGATACAAAGAAATATGGCCGAAACGGAAAACAAACTGGCAACTCCAAAAACAGATCCCGTAATAAATTACAGGAAAACCCTGTTACTGTATATACATACCCGCATTTGAATTCCGACCGAAATACAAATGCAATGAGACAAAATCTACACTGTACTATACTAGGATCCGGCTTAAACCAAAGCCCGCTAGTATTATCCGTCTGATCATGATTCGTGCAATACCGCACGTATCTGATCGAACGCTGCCATATCTTCATACGGCCTCTACAGCGTTTCGCCCGAAACTTGAGCAACTGGTCTGTGGGGGACTCTAAAGACTCGTCAATACTATGGCTGTGGATTTAACCACTAGCACGTCAGAGGTATTAGCCATACGTGACGGGCTACCAGCTATTGACTAAAAGGGATGTCTGTAAGCGAACTCATCCTGACACCCTACTGAGCCTGTCAGTGACAATATCCGTACAGTCCGGTCCGTTCGTCTATGAGCATCGCATGGCGGGCCTAGGGGTTGGTAAAAGTCAGACCCCCAAAAGCGGTACAAGTCGTGTCGGAGTGCAGTCCAGAACACCCTGAGATACTACTGAAATACCTACCAGTAAATCTCCTGCCTTGGCCAAGGACTTTGTGTAATGGCTCTCCTAGACACAGCGCGACCTCACCCCCAATACCGGGAGAGACGAACACCTGAAGATCCACTCACTGCCTCCATATGGCTCGGGACTGTACCCAACTAAAACCTGTTTGCACGTCTCCTTTGAGCGCGGTAGGGTAGTAATCAAAGTACAGTGGGAACTCATACGAGACAAATGACGATCCTCAGGTCGATGAACTAACCTGTACACATGTCACCAGGGAACTGCTATCTGACGTCAGGTATAAGACCAACTAGCAGGTTCCCGGCGAGTCCTGTTCGGTGTACTCATAACCCAATGAGCACCTGTATACATCTTAGGTGAACCAACTGACACCAGTGGCTTGTGAGACCGGCCACCGCCCCTCGTCGGGGTCTCGACTGTATTCACTAGTCTACTCTGGAGTATCGATGCCCTATCTCGAAACTCCCACGACTAGGGACCTTTTAAGGATGTGCTTATAGACTACCAGCTCTCACGTATATGATCGCCCTCATACTGCTTGCAGTCAAGCAAGAATCCTAGGTGCTCTATCAACGTGCAATAGTGACCTGTAAGGTCACCTAAAGTAGTACACGATGATAAAGATAAACCAGATAGCATACTATCATCTTGAGTAAGACTGTCCTACCGGAATAGGTCCTCCCTCAATCATTGCAATCACGTGCTTGTGATCCAATAATTGACTCTGAAGGCACTATCTCCATCACCCTTCACCGGGAGTGACCTCTTTAGCAAAAGTTTTCGCCACTATATATTTATAAAACCACTTGGATTCCTTCAACGAGATCAAGTTCATTACGTTAAAGGTTTTTCGCTAAAAACCAGCCGTAGCCCTCCGTCATTTCATACAAGTAGTACTTAGTATTCGTGCGGCGTTTGTTGACTCCGTCAAGGCGTAGTGTGCGGTAGCTGAGTGGTGCTTGTTTGTAGCATGGATATGTGATTGGTTTGGACAGTCGTGCGGCCTTGTTGACTCCATCAAGGGCTCGTGTCGGTGGGTTTAATGAAATCAAGATAATGATGGGTTGAACTTGACTAGGACTCTTTGATTTGTTGACTCCGTCATGGTCACTTGGGTCCTAGGGGCAAAAACACACATCGGGAGTTTCAAACATACTGGAAACTTGCCAGGTTTGCGCATACTTTCTGGAGTGTGGTGACTTGAGTGGTATCCATCAAGTTATCATGCGATGATAGTCGGATCCCGATTCCCACTGATGAGTAGGATTAATCCTCGGGTGATTCCGATTAATTCTCCTTTTAGGTTTGGAGGAGAATTCGACGAAACAGTGGGAGCCATCCTGATTAGATAAAGTGATTAACCATTCTGATCTAGGTTAGAGTGTACGCTGAGTGTTTCTTCTCTTGCTAAATAGGAAAACATAGAAGATGAAGAGATGAGGAAGCATTGGCATGAAATTTGACTAAAACTCATGAAACCAGTTAACCGAACCTTCTTAAAACATTTTGGCTTTTGGAATGTTACGGTGTCGCATACATCATTGCCGCTTCTATATCACCTTTGCGTTTCTCCAGAGCACCTCGTATCACTACGAACTTCCACTTCCATTGGATAAATCCATCGTATAGTTACATACGAACTCGAAGGAACTTTTTCGAGGATGGATTCTGGTTCAGGAGAAAAAGAATAGGATTATTCAGATGTCTTTTCTCTTTACCTTCTCTCAGGTTGCGAGGGCACCTAGGATTAGGAGAGTATGTAAGTCCATGTCACGCACCCCACGAACTTGCGGGGAGGCAGAATATATGAAAAACGATTATCAAAGCTTCGTAACACGGACTTGAGCGCATGAATCGTATCTAAACCGTTACTAGCAAACTACGAGAGGTTTAACTACTCGGATTCGAAGTTATACCTCACGTTACTTGACCTTCGGGTCTTCATCGCTGTCCTCCACTCCTCGTAGGCTCCTTGGAACATCGGCACCTCAACGGCCTCCTCGAGTCAAAGACGATCCACCCGAGAGCTCATACGCCAAGCTTGATCTCTAACTTGAGATAACTAGGTTGCTCAAAGTGCTAATCTAAGCTACCTAAAGGATATAGAGTGAGGTTATGGATGTATTAGTCTAGCTAACCCTTGATCTCAACACATGAGAGGTTAGGGTTAGGGTTTCAAGAATGAGAGAGCTTGAGGAGAGAGAAGGTCATGATAAGAATGAAAAATGATATTGTTTCTCACTTGATATATGAAGCATAATGAATAAATGAATAAAATGAGATTATTCATCATGCTACATAAATACATTATGAGTGATTCACTATGTGAGTCATTAAGCATTTAATAATGCATTAATGACATGATGAATCACACATAATGAGTCACAATATCATTTAATGCTAATGCCACCTTACCCCCCAAGTCACCATGCTTCTAGAAGCTTCCCGACAAATTACGAGAACGCCCCTACAATCCGTGAATACACGGAAAAACTTTAGACTGTATAAATCCAATAACCCGATACTAGAATCTGGCTTAAACCAAAGCCGGCTAATAAAAACTGTCCGAACGTCGCACATGCGTAAACACACGTATGCGTCCGAACCCTTGTCGTAAAACCATACGACCTCTATATCGTTTCGCCTAGAGCAGGGAAACTCTCTGTGTGGGACTCTAAAGACTCGACACTACGCTGGCAGTGGGTTTAACTATAGACCGCAAGCGGCACTAGCTGTACGTAACGGTCCCCAGGTAGATGTCGATAAGAAGGCCGATGAGGAAACCCATCCGAACTCCTACTGAGCCTGATGTGACAATCTCCGTACAGTCCGGTCTGTTCGTCTAAGACTATCGCATATCTAACCTACGGGGCGGCAAGCGTCAGTCCCCTGATAGCGGTATAAGTCGTGTCGGAGCGTAGCCCATTACACCCTGAGAAACTACTAGAACCTACCAGTAAATCTCGCTTGCTCTGGCCAGGGACTTTGCATAATGGCTCTCAGACACAGCGCAATATCAACTCCCAATACCGGGAGAGACGAATCCTTTCTAACCGCCACTGCCTCCAAGTGCTCGGGACTGCACCTAACTGCTACCTGTTTGCACGACTCCTTTGAGCCGTGGTAGGGTAGCAATCTAAGAACAGTGGGACACACTCGAGGCAAAGTAGCAGTGTCAAGTCTGCGGACTATGCTGTACTCATGTCACCTGGGAACTGTTAACTGACGACGGGTATAATACCAACCAATCAGTTCCCCTGCGAGTCCTGTCCGGTGTACCCGTAACTTAATGAGCACCTGTATACTATCTCCAGTACGACGTACTGATGGCTGTGGGACAGACTGTCACGTCCCGCAAAGTACGGAACGCGACCGGCACTTAGATTACGAAACGTCTCAAGGCGTCCGTAAAATATGTAATCCGAAGCCCAGAATACAAAACCCAATTAAGATTTTTAGAGTGAAGGGAAAACCAATTATTTAAGCATTTACTTCATTACCTTATCAAATTGTCTTTTTAAAATAACTTTCTTTTTTTTCCAAAATTCCTGCAGAATTTCACTTGTAAAATCAGCCCCAACGGTACAAGCAGAATATAAATGAATAACAGTGTGCATAAGAAATAGCATGTCGACTCAAGTGAGCTCGACCCAGATATATCATAAAGTAAATCCCCAAGTCACACAATCTCACATCTAGGTCAATATACAATAATCCAAATAAAACAGGTACAGCTGAAATGATAGTAGCAGTAGATGGAGTGTTCTAGATACAACAGAGATATAAGGTGGTACAAAATGATAATAACCCACCTATGAGCAAAAGCCTCGAGTCCAGGCAAAAAGTGCAAAGGAAGCAAAAGTAGCCGCCGCTATAGTGCTGACGGAATGGACCTGCAGAAAGCTGTGGCACAACGGGGGTGAGTTGCCAGCTCGTGAGTAATAAATAACATCTACTAAGGCTATCGTATGCATACACACAAGTGTCCTGGCATCCCTAAAAGAGGTATGGCTACATGTACTAGCAGGTATGTATGCATCAACAGTGTACTAGCAAGTATATATGTCACATGGATGCGATAACAGGTGTGTATGCCACATGAAAGTACTATCAAGTATGTATGCGAATTATTCTTTCTTTTGTTTTGAAACTTCTTTTTTTAAACATCAGCATAATATTCAAGAAATCAATAAGATCCGTGTCCAGCAACGACAACTCAAAAACTGTCCAAATCTCATATATCCATGTCCAGTATCTCTGGCCTCAGCCATCCGGCTGATCCATATCAAAATCCATATCTCAATCCAACGGCCACGGTCGGTTTCCTCTGGATATCCGCCGTGCCAAATGAAGTCACCAGTAGGTAATCCGTCCCCTGCCAGGCTCAACGCCATCTCCTGCGATCTTCTTGCCCCGGGGTACCGTACCGGGCCCACCATGTACCCGAGACGGTTCATTCACCTCCTCGAAACGGGTCTCGAAAACCACAACAAAACCAATGGTGGACGACACTTTACATCACTAGAAAACCGCAACTTTTATATTTTTAAATAGTCATCAGTTCGAAATCTTGCGGCTTTCCCCCAAAATCCAGAAATATCATAAATCTCATGAAATCATCATAAATGCATATGTCGATGATTATGAATGCTTATGGTATCAATTTGCAATGTAAGATTTACACTAAGCATGAGCAGATGATATGATAATACATATGCACAGGTATGGTAATTCTTATGGTTTCATTTTAAATATTTAAGGCAATATCATATTTCTAGGCAATTAACATGTTTCAGATTAAGGTTATCTAGTGTCGTGACATGGCAATTACCAGGGTGTGTGTGTCCACATGAATAGTGCTCGTGCTGCAAATAAAACCTGGTAATGGTGTATGTGTCCTATGATGAATCTGTGTATATGGAACATCACATCGATACTAACTACAGCAGTTATCATGGAAGTATTTTTAGCATAATGCCACAGGAATATTATGTCTACTTTATCTATCGGGCGACTCGCGCCATCCAAACGATCGTCCCCCGTAGATGTTAAATCTATAACTCACCGTGATCCCGCGCTAGGTGTGTCCGACCACCTGCTTGCCTTTCTCCGCTGCGCTCGAAGTTCCCGCCGACGAACCTAGAATTCACAAAAGTCACCACATAAGGAAAAATCCTGAAAAACGCGATATATCGATAAAAGGATACGCGTGCGTGAAACTAAACGCGTGTGCACACGACACGACGCGACGCGCACAAACCACCAGAACCTAAACTGACACGCTGTGTCGCGCAGCGCGCCACAGAACCACGCGTATCACGCGCGTGTCGCACAAGACTTAAAACATCGGAAACACTCAACTAGCTCCAGATTTTGACTATGGGCCAAAACCAAAAAGTTACAGATACCAACACACTAACCTACCCAGAAGGACCCTACACCAAAAAAAATCCCCACACCCCACCCCCTACTCTGGCCGCAAATTGCGGCCAAAATGATTAAATCGGCGGCCTAGAGGGGGAGGTGGGTCCCCGTGCTCTGTGTGTGTGTTCCTACTCATCTCACCATGCTACAGTCTTCTCAATTATATTCTGAAGGGTTCGGGTCAACAGCAGATCCTAAAGAGGTTAAAAAGTCACTAAAACTGCCAAAATACGCCAAGTCGGTAAATCGGGTGTCTTCTGGGAAATCTGGGGCAAAACTCTGGTTGACTGGCCTTACTAGCACCTAAAAGGGTTATTCTAACTAACACAACTTCCACTTATGACAAAATTCCCCTAAGTCACCCAAAATCACAACTAAGCAAGAATTAAACACTAATAGAGCTAGATTACCATAATTTTAGCGATTTAAGGTTACCCATCAAAATTTAACGACACCACTAGGCTTAAACAGACTAATTAACACCAAAAAGGGTTCATAAAACTACAAGCACTCTAAAATAACTAAATCTAGCATCACCACACCATTCTAGCACTAAAATTACGATAAAACACTATACAAGCTAATCAAGCACATAATCTACATAAATTGGGAGGAATTTAGGAGTTATACCCTCTAGGAACCTAGGATGGAGAAGAGGAGGAGAAGATGGTGTGACTGCTGCTGCTGAGCTGCTACAGAAGTGCCGTGCTGATGCTTGCTGTGGCTGAAGTTGCTGTTGCTGTTGCTGGTGTGTGGCTGATGTTGTGGTGTGGGGCGGATATGGTGTGGTGTGGGCTGATGTGGTGTGGTATGGTGTGTGGTATGGTATGGTGTGGGCTGATATGGTGTGCTGCCTTGGCTGATGCTGGTGCTGAAATGGCTGTTTGGGCTGAAAATGAGCTGATATGGTGTGGTATGGTGTGTGGTATGGTATGGTGTGTGGTGTGGTATGGTGTGGGCTGATATGGTGTGCTGCCTTGGCTGATGCTGGTGCTGAAATGGCTGTTTGGGCTGAAAATGAGCTGATATGGTGTGGTATGGTGTGTGGTGTGGTATGGTGTGCTGCCTTGGCTGATGCTGGTGCTGAAATGGCTGTTTGGGCTGAAAATGAGCTGATGTTGTGTGTGTATGATGCTGATGTGAATGTGTGGTGAAAGTGTTGGGCTGATTTGTGGCTGAAATGATGAAAATTGGGCTGATGATGTACTGATGGTGGCTGAACTTTTACATCAGCCGCTGTTTAAGTTATTGTTGATGATAAAGGGGCTGATGTGTTGATAAATGGGGCTGATATTGATCAATTGGGGGCTGATATGATACATCAGCTGCTGCTGATTTTTACTTGAATGAGTGTTACTGTTGCTTGCAACCCTCTCTCTCTTTTTCTTATGGCTGTGTGCAGCAGCTACTGCTGTTGTTGTTTAAGGATGAAATTGAGTGTGAGTGAGGTGGTAGTGTTGTGTATTTGAGGTTTTGAAGTTGGGTGGGGGGCTGATGTAGCAGCTGTTGCTGCTGATGTCCAGCAGAAAAGTGGGTGAAAGCTGATTTTTGAGGGTTTGGGTGGCTGATTTGAGTGTGAGAGTGTGAGGTTTGAGTGTGGGAGAGAGTTTGAAAGATATGAGTGACAAGTTTTGAGTTGAATGGTGTGACTAATCCTTAAACCATCATTTCCCTCTCTCAAATAAAAAGCTACCATGATACACATCCCATCACTCTCTCTCTCACACAACAAGCAAGTCAACCTACATACTAAACACCCTTGGACAAAACCAACCACCCCCTAATTAACCAAATTAGCTCATAATTAAATCCATTATCTTAACCATGGACCTAACCCTCCAAGGTTAACTTAAACATGGCTAACCCACAAGTTCAAATACATGGCAAACTCTAACCTTAACCCTAGTTAACGTGCACAAGTGTGTGTGGTTGAGATAAAATTTCACAAAAATAACCATAAATCCAGATAAATTACTAGAATCCCGTTTTGGTAAACTTTTTACCAAAAACCCCAAATTAACACTTAATTACTACTAACCCTAAACTCAGGTGTTACAGTCTTCCCCCCTTAAGAAAAATTCGTCACCGAATTTTAAAATATGCAACTACGCGTACCATCAAAAAGATGAGGAAATTTCTTCCGCATCTCTCCCTCGGCCTCCCAAGTGATCTCCTCGCTGCTCGGGCTGCGCCAAAGAACTTTCACGGACGGCAGGACCTTTGATCGAAGTTTCTTCACTTGCCGATCCAAAATCTCAACTGGCTCCACGGCGAACGAAAGGTCGGGCTCGAGCTGAACTGTCTGATGCTGAATCGTGTGGGAAGGGTCATGAAGATAACGGCGTAGCATCGATACGTGGAAGACGGGATGAACATCTGAAAAACTGGGTGGAAGAGCCAAACGATATGCAACAGCGCCAACACGCTCGAGAATCTCGAAGGGACCTACGAATCTAGGGCTAAGCTTCCCTTTTCGCCCAAAACGCATCACGCCCTTCATCGGAGAGACTCTCAGAAAAACATGGTCGCCAACTGCGAACTCTAATCTGCGACGGTGTCTGTCTGCATAGGATTTCTGTCTGCTCTGAGCTGCTCTCATCCGGTCTCGAATCAACTGTACTTTTTCGGTCGTCTCCTGCACGATTTGCGGTCCGAAGATACTGCTCTCGCTCAGCTCGGTCCAACAAATGGGCGATCTACATCTCCTCCCATACAACGCCTCGAAAGGTGCCATCTGGATAGTATCCTGGAAGCTGTTGTTGTAAGAGAACTCCACTAGAGGTAAATGACGATCCCAGATACCGCCAAAGTCTAAAACGCACGCTCTGAGCATGTCCTCGAGAGTCTGAATAGTCCGCTCTGACTGTCCGTCGGTCTGCGGATGAAATGTTGTGCTGAAGCTCAAACGAGTGCCCAAAGCCTCCTGAAGTCTCTGCCAAAGTCGGCTGGTGAACTGGGTGCCTCGATCTGACACGATACAAGTTGGTACGCCATGCAACCGCACGATCTCGTCGATATAAACCAGGGCATACTGCCATATCTTCATACGGCCTCTACAGCGTTTCGCCCGAAACTTGAGCAACTGGTCTGTGGGGGACTCTAAAGACTCGTCAATACTATGGCTGTGGATTTAACCACTAGCACGTCAGAGGTATTAGCCATACATGACGGGCTACCAACTATTGACTAAAAGGGATGTCTGTAAGCGAACTCATCCTGACACCCTACTGAGCCTGTCAGTGACAATATCCGTACAGTCCGATCCGTTCGTCTATGAGCATCGCATGGCGGGCCTAGGGGGTTGGTAAAAGTCAGACCCCCAAAAGCGGTACAAGTCATGTCGGAGTGCAGTCCAGAACACCCTGAGATACTACTGAAATACCTACCAGTAAATCTCCTGCCTTGGCCAAGGACTTTGTGTAATGGCTCTCCTAGACACAGCGCGACCTCACCCCCAATACCGGGAGAGACGAACACCTGAAGATCCACTCACTGCCTCCATATGGCTCGGGACTGTACCCAACTAAAACCTGTTTGCACGTCTCCTTTGAGCGCGGTAGGGTAGTAATCAAAGTACAGTGGGAACTCACACGAGACAAATGACGATCCTCAGGTCGATGAACTAACCTGTACACATGTCACCAGGGAACTGCTATCTGACGTCAGGTATAAGACCAACTAGCAGGTTCCCGGCGAGTCCTGTTCGGTGTACTCATAACCCAATGAGCACCTGTATACATCTTAGGTGAACCAACTGACACCAGTGGCTTGTGAGACCGGCCACCGCCCCTCGTCGGGGTCTCGACTGTATACACTAGTCTACTCTGGAGTATCGCTGCCCTATCTCGAAACTCCCACGACTAGGGACCTTTTAAGGATGTGCTTATAGACTACCAGCTCTCACGTATATGATCGCCCTCATACTGCTTGCAGTCAAGCAAGAATCCTAGGTGCTCTATCAACGTGCAATAGTGACCTGTAAGGTCACCTAAAGTAGTACACGATGATAAAGATAAACCAGATAGCATACTATCATCTTGAGTAAGACTGTCCTACCGGAATAGGTCCTCCCTCAATCATTGCAATCACGTGCTTGTGATCCAATAATTGACTCTGAAGGCACTATCTCCATCACCCTTCACCGGGAGTGACCTCTTTAGCAAAAGTTTTCGCCACTATATATTTATAAAACCACTTGGATTCCTTCAACGAGATCAAGTTCATTACGTTAAAGGTTTTTCGCCAAAAACCAGCCGTAGCCCTCCGTCATTTCATACAAGTAGTACTTAGTATTCGTGCGGCGTTTGTTGACTCCGTCAAGGCGTAGTGTGCGGTAGCTGAGTGGTGCTTGTTTGTAGCATGGATATGTGATTGGTTTGGACAGTCGTGCGGCCTTGTTGACTCCATCAAGGGCTCGTGTCGGTGGGTTTAATGAAATCAAGATAATGATGGGTTGAACTTGACTAGGACTCTTTGATTTGTTGACTCCGTCATGGTCACTTGGGTCCTAGGGGCAAAAACACACATCGGGAGTTTCAAACATACTGGAAACTTGCCAGGTTTGCGCATACTTTCTGGAGTGTGGTGACTTGAGTGGCATCCATCAAGTTATCATGCGATGATAGTCGGATCCCGATTCCCACTGATGAGTAGGATTACTCCTCGGGTGATTCCGATTAATTCTCCTTTTAGGTTTGGAGGAGAATTCGAGGAAACAGTGGGAGCCATCCTGATTAGATAAAGTGATTAACCATTCTGATCTAGGTTAGAGTGTACGCTGAGTGTTTCTTCTCTTGCTAAATAGGAAAACATAGAAGATGAAGAGATGAGGAAGCATTGGCATGACATTTGACTAAAACTCATGAAACCAGTTAACCGAACCTTCTTAAAACATTTTGGCTTTTGGAATGTTACGGTGTCGCATACATCATTGCCTCTTCTATATCACCTTTGCGTTTCTCCAGAGCACCTCGTATCACTACGAACTTCCACTTCCATTGGATAAATCCATCGTATAGTTACATATGAACTCGAAGGAACTTTTTCGAGGATGGATTCTGGTTCAGTAGAAAAAGAATAGGATTATTCAGATGTCTTTTCTCTTTACCTTCTCTCAGGTTGCGAGGGCACCTAGGATTAGGAGAGTATGTAAGTCCATGTCATGCACCCCACGAACTTGCGGGGAGGCAGAATATATGAAAAACGATTATCAAAGCTTCGTAACACGGACTTGAGCGCATGAATCGTATCTAAACCGTTACTAGCAAACTACGAGAGGTTTAACTACTCGGATTCGAAGTTATACCTCACGTTACTTGACCTTCGTGTCTTCATCGCTTTCCTCCACTCCTCGTAGGCTCCTTGGAACATCGGCACCTCAACGGCCTCCTCGAGTCAAAGACGATCCACCCGAGAGCTCATACGCCAAGCTTGATCTCTAACTTGAGATGACTAGGTTGCTCAAAGTGCTAATCTAAGCTACTTAAAGGATATAGAGTGAGGTTATGGATGTATTAGTCTAGCTAACCCTTGATCTCAACACATGAGAGGTTAGGGTTAGGGTTTCAAGAATGAGAGAGCTTGAGGAGAGAGAAGGTCATGATAAGAATGAAAAATGATATTGTTTCTCACTTGATATATGAAGCATAATGAATAAATGAATAAAATGAGATTATTCATCATGCTACATAAATACATTATGAGTGATTCACTATGTGAGTCATTAAGCATTTAATAATGCATTAATGACATGATGAATCACACATAATGAGTCACAATATCATTTAATGCTAATGCCACCTTACCCCCTAAGTCACCATGCTTCTAGAAGCTTCCCGACAAATTACGAGAACGCCCCTACAATCCGTGAATACACGAAAAAACTTTAGACTGTATAAATCCAATAACCGGATACTAGAATCTGGCTTAAACCAAAGCCGGCTAGTAAAAACTGTTCGAACGTCGCACGTGCGTAAACATACGTATGCGTCCGAACCCTTGTCGTAAAACCATACGACCTCTATATCGTTTCGCTTGGAGCAGGGAAACTCTCTGTGTGGGACTCTAAAGACTCGACACTACGCTGGCAGTGGGTTTAACTACAGACTGCAAGCGGCACTAGCTGTACGTAACGGTCCCCAGGTAGATGTCGATAAGAAGGCCGATGAGGAAACCCATCCGAACTCCTACTGAGCCTGATGTGACAATCTCCGTACAGTCCGGTCTGTTCGTCTAAGACTATCGCATATCTAACCTAGGGGGCGGCAAGCGTCAGTCCCCTGATAGCGGTATAAGTCGTGTCGGAGCGTAGCCCATTACACCCTGAGAAACTACTAGAACCTACCAGTAAATCTCGCTTGCCCTGGCCAGGGACTTTGCATAATGGCTCTCTGACACAGCACAATATCAACTCCCAATACCGGGAGAGACGAATCCTTTCTAACCGCCACTGCCTCCAAGTGCTCGGGACTGCACCCAACTGCTACCTGTTTGCACGACTCCTTTGACCCGTGGTAGGGTAGCAATCTAAGAACAGTGGGACACACTCGAGGCAAAGTAGCAGTGTCAAGTCTGCGGACTATGCTGTACTCATGTCACCTGGGAACTGTTAACTGACGACGGGTATAATACCAACCAATCAGTTCCCCTGCGAGTCCTGTCCGGTGTACCCGTAACCTAATAAGCACCTGTATACTATCTCCAGTACGACGTACTGATGGATGTGGGACAGACTGTCACGTCCCGCAAAGTACGGAACGCGACCGGCACTTAGATTACGAAACGTCTCCAGGCGTCCGTAAAATATGTAAGCCGAAGCCCAGAATACAAAACCCAATTAAGATTTTTAGAGTGAAGGGAAAACCAATTATTTAAGCATTTACTTCATTACCTTATCAAATTGTCTTTTTAAAATAACTTTCTTTTTTTTCCAAAATTCCAACAGAATTTCACTTGTAAAATCAGCCCCAACGGTACAAGCAGAATATAAATGAATAACAGTGTGCATAAGAAATAGCATGTCGACTCAAGTGAGCTCGACCCAGATATATCATAAAGTAAATCCCCAAGTCTCACAATCTCACATCTTGGTCAATATACAGTAATCCAAATAAAACAGGTACAGCTGAAATGATAGTAGCAGTAGATGGAGTGTTCTAGATACAACAGAGATATAAGGTGGTACAAAATGATAATAACCCACCTATGAGCAAAAGCCTCGAGTCCAGGCAAAAAGTGCAAAGGAAGCAAAAGTATCCGCCGCTATAGTGCTGACGGAATGGACCTGCAGAAAGCTGTGGCACAACGGGGGTGAGTTGCCAGCTCGTGAGTAATAAATAACATCTACTAAGGCTATCGTATGCATACATACAAGTGTCCTGGCATCCCTAAAACAGGTATGGCTACATGTACTAGCAGATATGTATGCATCAACAGTGTACTAGCAAGTATATATGTCACATGGATGCGATAACAGGTGTGTATGCCACATGAAAGTACTATCAAGTATGTATGCGAATTATTCTTTCTTTTGTTTTGAAACTTCTTTTTTTAAACATCAGCATAATATTCAAGAAATCAATAAGATCCGTGTCCAGCAACGACAACTCAAAAACTGTCCAAATCTCATATATCCATGTCCAGTATCTCTGGCCTCAGCCATCCGGCTGATCCATATCAAAATCCATATCTCAATCCAACGGCCACGGTCGGTATCCTCTGGATATCCGCCGTGCCAAATGAAGTCACCAGTAGGTAATCCGTCCCCTGCCAGGCTCAACGCCATCTCCTGCGATCTTCTTGCCCCGGGGTACCGTACCGGGCCCACCATGTACCCGAGACGGTTCATCCACCTCCTCGAAACGGGTCTCGAAAACCACAACAAAACCAATGGTGGACGACACTTTACATCACTAGAAAACCGCAACTTTTATATTTTTAAATAGTCATCAGTTCGAAATCTTGCGGCTTTCCCCCAAAATCCAGAAATATCATAAATCTCATGAAATCATCATAAATGCATATGTCGATGATTATGAATGCTTATGGTATCAATTTGCAATGTAAGATTTACACTAAGCATGAGCAGATGATATGATAATACATATGCACAGGTATGGTAATTCTTATGGTTTCATTTTAAATATTTAAGGCAATATCATATTTCTAGGCAATTAACATGTTTCAGATTAAGGTTATCTAGTGTCGTGACATGGCAATTACCAGGGTGTGTGTGTCCACATGAATAGTGCTCGTGCTGCAAATAAAACCTGGTAATGGTGTATGTGTCCTATGATGAATCTGTGTATATGGAACATCACATCGTTACTAACTACAGCAGTTATCATGGAAGTATTTTTAGCATAATGCCACAGGAATATTATGTCTACTTTATCTATCGGGTGACTCGCGCCATCCAAACGATCGTCCCCCGTAGATGTTAAATCTACAACTCACCGTGATCCCGCGCTAGGTGTGTCCGACCACCTGCTTGCCTTTCTCCGCTGCGCTCGAAGTTCCCGCCGGCGAACCTAGAATTCACAAAAGTCACCACATAAGGAAAAATCCTGAAAAACGCGATATATCGATAAAAGGATACGCGTGCGTGAAACTAAACGCGTGTGCACACGACACGACGCGACGCGCACAAACCACCAGAACCTAAACTGACACGCTGTGTCGCGCAGCGCGCCACAGAACCACGCGTATCACGCGCGTGTCGCACAAGACTTAAAACATCGGAAACACTCAACTAGCTCCAGATTTTGACTATGGGCCAAAACCAAAAAGTTACAGATACCAACACACTAACCTACCCAGAAGGACCCTACACCAAAAAAAATCCCCACACCCCACCCCTACTCTGGCCGCAAATTGCGGCCAGAATGATTAAATCGGCGGCCTAGAGGGGGAGGTGGGTCCCCGTGCTCTGTGTGTGTGTTCCTACTCATCTCACCATGCTACAGTCTTCTCAATTCTATTCTGAAGGGTTCGGGTCAACAGCAGATCCTAAAGAGGTTAAAAAGTCACTAAAACTGCCAAAGTACGCCAAGTCAGTAAATCGGGTGTCTTCTGGGAAATCTGGGGCAAAACTCTGGTTGACTGGCCTTACTAGCACCTAAAAGGGTTATTCTAACTAACACAACTTCCACTTATGACAAAATTCGCCTAAGTCACCCAAAATCACAACTAAGCAAGAATTAAACACTAATAGAGCTAGATTACCATAATTTTAGCGATTTAAGGTTACCCATCAAAATTTAACGACACCACTAGGCTTAAACAGACTAATTAACACCAAAAAGGGTTCATAAAACTACAAGCACTCTAAAATAACTAAATCTAGCATCACCACACCATTCTAGCACTAAAATTACGATAAAACACTATACTAGCTAATCAAGCACATAATCTACATAAATTGGGAGGAATTTAGGAGTTATACCCTCTAGGAACCTAGGATGGAGAAGAGGAGGAGAAGATGGTGTGACTGCTGCTGCTGAGCTGCTACAGAAGTGCCGTGCTGATGCTTGCTGTGGCTGAAGTTGCTGTTGCTGTTGCTGGTGTGTGGCTGATGTTGTGGTGTGGGGCGGATATGGTGTGGTGTGGGCTGATGTGGTGTGGTATGGTGTGTGGTATGGTATGGTGTGGGCTGATATGGTGTGCTGCCTTGGCTGATGCTGGTGCTGAAATGGCTGTTTGGGCTGAAAATGAGCTGATATGGTGTGGTATGGTGTGTGGTATGGTATGGTGTGTGGTGTGGTATGGTGTGGGCTGATATGGTGTGCTGCCTTGGCTGATGCTGGTGCTGAAATGGCTGTTTGGGCTGAAAATGAGCCGATATGGTGTGGTATGGTGTGTGGTGTGGTATGGTGTGCTGCCTTGGCTGATGCTGGTGCTGAAATGGCTGTTTGGGCTGAAAATGAGCTGATGTTGTGTGTGTATGATGCTGATGTGAATGTGTGCTGAAAGTGTTGGGCTGATTTGTGGCTGAAATGATGAAAATTGGGCTGATGATGTACTGATGGTGGCTGAACTTTTACATCAGCCGCTGTTTAAGTTATTGTTGATGATAAAGGGGGCTGATGTGTTGATAAATGGGGCTGATATTGATCAATTGGGGGCTGATATGATACATCAGCTGCTGTTGATTTTTACTTGAATGAGTGTTACTGTTGCTTGCAACCCTCTCTCTCTTTTTCTTATGGCTGTGTGCAGCAGCTACTGCTGTTGTTGTTTAAGGATGAAATTGAGTGTGAGTGAGGTGGTAGTGTTTTGTATTTGAGGTTTTGAAGTTGGGAGGGGGGCTGATGTAGCAGCTGTTGCTGCTGATGTCCAGCAGAAAAGTGGCTGAAAGCAGATTTTTGAGGGTTTGGGTGGCTGATTTGAGTGTGAGAGTGAGAGGTTTGAGTGTGGGAGAGAGTTTGAAAGATATGAGTGACAAGTTTTGAGTTGAATGGTGTGACTAATCCTTAAACCATCATTTCCCTCTCTCAAATAAAAAGCTACCATGATACACATCCCATCACTCTCTCTCTCACACAACAAGCAAGTCAACCTACATACTAAACACCCTTGGACAAAACCAACCACCCCCTAATTAACCAAATTAGCTCATAATTAAATCCATTATCTTAACCATGGACCTAACCCTCCAAGGTTAACTTAAACATGGCTAACCCACAAGTTCAAATACATGGCAAACTCTAACCTTAACCCTAGTTAACGTGCACAAGTGTGTGTGGTTGAGATAAAATTTCACAAAAATAACCATAAATCCAGATAAATTACTAGAATCCCGTTTTGGTAAACTTTTTACCAAAAACCCCAAATTAACACTTAATTACTACTAACCCTAAACTCAGGTGTTACAGTCTTCCCCCCTTAAGAAAAATTCGTCACCGAATTTTAAAATATGCAACTACGCGTACCATCAAAAAGATGAGGAAATTTCTTCCGCATCTCTCCCTCGGCCTCCCAAGTGATCTCCTCGCTGCTCGGGCTGCGCCAAAGAACTTTCACGGACGGCAGGACCTTTGATCGAAGTTTCTTCACTTGCCGATCCAAAATCTCAACTGGCTCCACGGCGAACGAAAGGTCGGGCTCGAGCTGAACTGTCTGATGCTGAATCGTGTGGGAAGGGTCATGAAGATAACGGCGTAGCATCGATACGTGGAAGACGGGATGAACATCTGAAAAACTGGGTGGAAGAGCCAAACGATATGCAACAGCGCCAACACGCTCGAGAATCTCGAAGGGACCTACGAATCTAGGGCTAAGCTTCCCTTTTCGCCCAAAACGCATCACGCCCTTCATCGGAGAGACTCTCAGAAAAACATGGTCGCCAACTGCGAACTCTAATCTGCGACGGTGTCTGTCTGCATAGGATTTCTGTCTGCTCTGAGCTGCTCTCATCCGGTCTCGAATCAACTGTACTTTTTCGGTCGTCTCCTGCACGATCTGCGGTCCGAAGATACTGCTCTCGCTCAGCTCGGTCCAACAAATGGGCGATCTACATCTCCTCCCATACAACGCCTCGAAAGGTGCCATCTGGATAGTATCCTGGAAGCTGTTGTTGTAAGAGAACTCCACTAGAGGTAAATGACGATCCCAGATACCGCCAAAGTCTAAAACGCACGCTCTGAGCATGTCCTCGAGAGTCTGAATAGTCCGCTCTGACTGTCCGTCGGTCTGCGGATGAAATGCTGTGCTGAAGCTCAAACGAGTGCCCAAAGCCTCCTGAAGTCTCTGCCAAAGTCGGCTGGTGAACTGGGTGCCTCGATCTGACACGATACAAGTCGGTACGCCATGCAACCGCACGATCTCGTCGATATAAAGCAGGGCATACTGTGCGAAACTGAAAGTGGTCTTCACTGGCAGGAAGTGAGCCGCTTTCGTCAATCGATTTACGATCACCTAGATGGAGTCATACCCTCGACTAGTCCTGGGTAGACCCACAACGAAATCCATCGAAATCTGCTCCCATTTCCACTCTGGAATGGGTAACGGCTGTAGCTCTCCTGCGGGCCTCTGGTGCTCGGCCTTGACTTGCTGACAAGTCAGGCATCTTGATACAAACTCCGCAATGTCCCTCTTCATCCCGTCCCACCAGTAGGTCTCTCTCATATCATGGTACATCTTGGTGGAATCGGGGTGGACACTATACACTGATCGGTGTGCCTCCTCAAGAATGTCGCGCTGCAATCCATCAGCATCTGGTACACATAGTCTGGATCCATATCGTAAAATCCCCTGATCATCAATCACGAACTCGGAAAATCTGCCCTGTCCCATCTGTGCCATGATCTCTGAGCAACGGTCGTCTCTGCGCTGTGCCTCATATATACGGTTAAGCAACTGTGGGCATGCACGAACATGCGCGAGCTGTCCCCATGTGTGAGTGAACTCGAACTCAACTCGGCTGTCGCATAAAATCTGCCAATCTGCTGACGACTGCCTCTGCACTGTGTGCAAATAGGATAGACCACCCCCGGGCCTCCTGCTCAAAGCATCCGCTACCACATTCGCCTTGCCTGGGTGGTATAAGATCTCACAGTCGTAGTCTTTCACTAACTCCATCCAACGACGCTGTCTGAGGTTCAGGTCTCGCTGCTGAAATATGTACTTTAAGCTCTTGTGGTCTGTGAATATTTGGCACGACTCGCCATATAGGTAATGTCTCCATATCTTCAGTGCAAAGACCACTGCAGCCATCTCCAAATCATGAGTAGGGTAGTTCTGTTCATGCTTCTTCAACTGCCGAGAAGCATATGCGATCACCCGGCCATGCTGCATCTATACGCATCCTAACCCCACTCGCGAAGCATCATAGTAGACCACAAATCCGCCTGATCCCGAAGGCAAAGATAATACCGGCGCTCAAACAAGTCCGTAGCTGCTGAAAACTGCGCTCGCACTCCTCTGTCCAAACGAAAGGAACTCCCTTCCGGGTCAAACCGGTCAAAGGTGCAGCTATATGGGAGAAGTCCTGAACAAAACGCCTGTAGTAGCCCGCCAGGCCTAGAAAACTATGGATCTCAATAACCGACGTAGGTCGGGGCCACTGCTGAACAGCCTCAATCTTCTTCGGGTCCACACATATGCCGTCTCTCGTAATCACGTGACCCAAGAATCCAACGCTGTCTAGCCAGAATGCACACTTGGAGAACTTTGCGAACAGCTGGTACTCCCTCAGAGTCTGTAACGTAATCCGCAGGTGCTGCTCGTGCTCCTCTCGGCTCCGGGAGTACACCAAAATATCGTCGATGAACATGATGATGAACAAGTCGAGATACGGCCTGAATGTACGGTTCATCAAATCCATAAATGCGGCAGGGGCGTTGGTGAGTCCGAACGACATCACCAGAAACTCATAGTGGCCATAGCGTGTACGGAAGGCTGTCTTCGGTGTATCCTCCTGTCGGACTCGCAGCTGGTGGTATCCTGATCGTAAGTCGATCCTCGAAAAATAACCCGCACCCTAGAGCTGGTCGAACAAATCATCAATACGCGGCAACGGATATCTGTTCCGCACGGTAACCTTGTTCAGCTGGCGGTAGTCGATACATAAGCGCAAGCTTCCGTCCTTCTTCTTGACAAACATGACCGGAGCACCCTAAGGAGAAACACTGGGTCGAATAAGTCCCTTATCTAGCAAATCTTGCAGCTGAACCTTCAACTCTCTAAGCTCCGCCGGAGCCATCCGATAAGGCGGTATAGAAATAAGCCCCGAGCCGGAAATCAAATCAATACAGAACTCGACATCGCGCTCAGGTGGCAGTCCTGGCAGCTCGTCAGGGAAAACATTGGGGAACTCGCATGCAATCGGAACCTGGTCCAATGGAACATCCGTAGCTCTAGTAATTAAAATCTGAGGGGCGGCACCACGGTCCCCCTGCACAACAAAAGCCGACTCGCCGGGAAAACAAAACCTAACTGTCTTCTCGCGGCAGTCCACCAACGCATAGCACGTGGCTAACCAATCCATGCCCAAAAGAATGTCGAAGTCCAACATCTCCAGAAGGATCAAGTCGACAGGCAGCTCTCGCTCACCAATACGAACGGTACAGGATCGGAACACGTGCCTAGCAACAAAAGACTCTCCCACAGGAGTGGTCACAACCAGCGGCTGATCAAGCAAACCGGACTCTCTACCCAAACTTGGTATGAAGTGTGTGGAAACGTAAGAGTGCGTAGATCCGGGATCAAACAACACGTGTGCGTCTACAGAGCATACTGATAGGGTACCTGTCACGACGGCATTGGATGCCTGCGCATCCTGCGGTGTCAATGCAAATACTCGGGCCTAACCTCCTCCAATAGCGGGCTGACCTCGGCCTCGGCCTCTGCCTCCTCGTCCTCTCTGGATCGGTGCGCCGCGCCCACGGCCTCTGGGTGCACCTAACTGGCGTGGAGTATCGCCTGTGGCAGGAAGTAGAGCTCTTTGAGGAGGGGGCGGTGATGGAGGTAGAGTCACATGCGGAACTGTCGCCGCACCCTGTCGCCTCACTGGACAATCTCTAATACGATGGTGCAGACTTCCGCACCTAAAGCACCCTGGCGACGACTGATGTCCCTGCGTATACGATCCGTACAACTGACCTCATCCGAACCCTCTGCCGGTCCTATCTCTCGGGATGAATCTGGCATGCTGTCTCTGATCTGGTGTGCCGGTACGAATCCTCTTCGGCCCGGGAACGGCCGACGTCGTTGAAATACGTGTCTCCATCCGCAATGCTGTATCCATGGCTGCCGAATAGGTATCGAAATGCTGGGCGCCAATGGCAAGATATAGCTGGGCATCCAGTCCCTGTATGAACCTCTTCACCCTCTTCGCTTCGGTATCTACCAAGTACGGGGCATATCGGGACAACTGTGTAAACTGAACGTCATACTCAGACACCGTCATCCCAGGTGTCTTGACCAAGGCCTCGAAACTACGAGCTCTGGCGTCACGAACGCTCTCTGGGAGGAAACGGGCAAGGAAAACTGCTGTGAACTCCGTCCAGGTCATGGGCGGTAGACCTGTAGCTCGACCTCTCAGAACTGACTCCCACCATATCTGTGCGAGGCCCTCTAGTCGGAAACTCGCAAGCTCTACCCAGCGATCATCAAAACATCTCAGCGAATGGCAGATCCTGGCCAAGCTGTCAAGGAACGTCTGCGGGTCCTCTGTTGCATCGGTACCCGTGAAAACTGGAGGTCTCAGCCTCATGAACTCCTCTAGTGAAACCGGGATGGTCACGGTGGTAGTAGTAGGAGCAGTTACCAAGGTAGTCTGGGATGTAGTAGGTGCGTCCTCCGGCCTCGGTGTACGACTGGCTGTAACTAGGGATCCTACCATCTGACGGAGCTCCTTCATACTCCCCTTCATCTGTCGCAACTCCTCCATACCAGTCTCAAGTCTATCCACACGGCCTGGGGAAGGTGGATCGGTCTGTCCCTGCGGTGTAGGCATACCACCCTGCTCAGGCCTAGTCTCGGATGAGCCAGCTCGAATCTCATCTCGGGTGGCAGCCCTCTGTGCTCTGGTAGCCCTCTGTGGCATGGTGACTGGTACAGGAAACAGGACAATGAGAACAGTGCAAGAGAATCACAGGATATATGGAATCGAAGAAGGAATTTCAAGCAAGTATGTCCTAAAGTCACCTAGGCGGAGTACCGCATCGCAAGTATGCCGCGGACATACGTACCCTACGCTACTCTGCGTAAGTCACTTACTCCATCTACTAAGGGTCATCCTACACTCAGAAAGGTGAAACCTATCGCTTTGATACCAACTTTGTCACGTCCCGCAAAGTACGGAACGCGACCGGCACTTAGATTACGAAACGTCTCAAGGCGTCCGTAAAATAAGTAAGCCGAAGCCCAGAATACAAAACCCAATTAAAATTTTTAGAGTGAAGGGAAAACCAATTATTTAAGCATTTACTTCTTTACCTTATCAAATTGTCTTTTTAAAATAACTTTCTTTTTTTTCCAAAATTCCTGCAGAATTTCACTTGTAAAATCAGCCCCAACGGTACAAGCAGAATATAAATGAATAACAGTGTGCATAAGAAATAGCATGTCAACTCAAGTGAGCTCGACCCAGATATATCATAAAGTAAATCCCCAAGTCTCACAATCTCACATCTAGGTCAATATACAGTAATCCAAATAAAACAGGTACGGCTGAAATGATAGTAGCAGTAGATGGAGTGTTCTAGATACAACAGAGATATAAGGTGGTACAAAATGATAATAACCCACCTATGAGCAAAAGCCTCGAGTCCAGGAAAAAAGTGCAAAGGAAGCAAAAGTATCCGCCGCTATAGTGCTGACGGAATGGACCTGCAGAAAACTGTGGCACAACGGGGGTGAGTTGCCAGCTCGTGAGTAATAAATAACATCTACTAAGGCTATCGTATGCATGCACACAAGTGTCCTGGCATCCCTAAAACAGGTATGGCTACATGTACTAGCAGGTATGTATGCATCAACAGTGTACTAGCAAGTATATATGTCACATGGATGCGATAACAGGTGTGTATGCCACATGAAAGTACTATCAAGTATGTATGCAAATTATTCTTTCCTTTGTTTTGAAACTTCTTTTTTTAAACATCAGCATAATATTCAAGAAATCAATAAGATCCGTGTCCAGCAACAACAACTCAAAAACTGTCCAAATCTCATATATCCATGTCCAGTATCTCTGGCCTCAGCCATCCGGCTGATCCATATCAAAATCCATATCTCAATCCAGCGGCCACGGTCGGTATCCTCTGGATACCCGCCGTGCCAAATGAAGTCACCAGTATGTAATCCGTCCCCTGCCAGGCTCAACGCCATCTCCTGCGATCTTCTTGCCCCGGGGTACCGTACCGGGCCCACCATGTACCCGAGACGGTTCATCCACCTCCTCGAAACGGGTCTCGAAAACCACAACAAAACCAATGGTGGACGACACTTTACATCACTAGAAAACCGCAACTTTTATATTTTTAAATAGTCATCAGTTCGAAATCTTGCGGCTTTCCCCCAAAATCCAGAAATATCATAAATCTCATGAAATCATCATAAATGCATATGTCGATGATTATGAATGCTTATGGTATCAATTTGCAATGTAAGATTTACACTAAGCATGAGCAGATGATATGATAATACATATGCACAGGTATGGTAATTCTTATGGTTTCATTTTAAATATTTAAGGCAATATCATATTTCTAGGCAATTAACATGTTTCAGATTAAGGTTATCTAGTGTCGTGACATGGCAATTACCAGGGTGTGTGTGTCCACATGAATAGTGCTCGTGCTGCAAATAAAACCTGGTAATGGTGTATGTGTCCTATGATGAATCTGTGTATATGGAACATCACATCGATACTAACTACAGCAGTTATCATGGAAGTATTTTTAGCATAATGCCACAGGAATATTATGTCTACTTTATCTATCGGGTGACTCGCGCCATCCAAACGATCGTCCCCCGTAGATGTTAAATCTACAACTCACCGTGATCCCGTGCTAGGTGTGTCCGACCACCTGCTTGCCTTTCTCCGCTGCGCTCGAAGTTCCCGCCGGCGAACCTAGAATTCACAAAATTCACCACATAAGGAAAAATCCTGAAAAACGCGATATATCGATAAAAGGATACGCGTGCGTGAAACTAAACGCGTGTGCACACGACACGACGCGACGCGCACAAACCACCAGAACCTAAACTGACACGCTGTGTCGCGCAGCGCGCCACAGAACCACGCGTATCACGCGCGTGTCGCACAAGACTTAAAACATCAGAAACACTCAACTAGCTCCAGATTTTGACTATGGGCCAAAACCAAAAAGTTACAGATACCAACACACTAACCTACCCAGAAGGACCCTACACCAAAAAAAATCCCCACGCCCCACCCCCTACTCTGGCCGCAAATTGCGGCCAGAATGATTAAATCGGCGGCCTAGAGGGGGAGGTGGGTCCCCATGCTCTGTGTGTGTGTTCCTACTCATCTCACCATGCTACAGTCTTCTCAATTCTATTCTGAAGGGTTCGGGTCAACAGCAGATCCTAAAGAGGTTAAAAAGTCACTAAAACTGCCAAAATACGCCAAGTCGGTAAATCGGGTGTCTTCTGGGAAATCTGGGGCAAAACTCTGGTTGACTGGCCTTACTAGCACCTAAAAGGGTTATTCTAACTAACACAACTTCCACTTATGACAAAATTCCCCTAAGTCACCCAAAATCACAACTAAGCAAGAATTAAACACTAATAGAGCTAGATTACCATAATTTTAGCGATTTAAGGTTACCCATCAAAATTTAACGACACCACTAGGCTTAAACAGACTAATTAACACCAAAAAGGGTTCATAAAACTACAAGCACTCTAAAATAACTAAATCTAGCATCACCACACCATTCTAGCACTAAAATTATGATAAAACACTATACTAGCTAATCAAGCATAAAATCTACATAAATTGGGAGGAGTTTAGGAGTTATACCCTCTAGGAACCTAGGATGGAGAAGAGGAGGAGAAGATGGTGTGACTGCTGCTGCTGAGCTGCTACAGAAGTGCTGTGCTGATGCTTGCTGTGGCTGAAGTTGCTGTTGTGTGGCTGATGTTGTGGTGTGGGGCTGATATGGTGTGGTGTGGGCTGATGTGGTGTGGTATGGTGTGTGGTATGGTATGGTGTGTGGTGTGGTATGGTGTGGGCTGATATGGTGTGCTGCCTTGGCTGATGCTGGTGCTGAAATGGCTGTTTGGGCTGAAAATGAGCTGATATGGTGTGGTATGGTGTGTGGTGTGGTATGGTGTGGGCTGATATGGTGTGCTGCCCTGGCTGATGCTGGTGCTGAAATGGCTGTTTGGGCTGAAAATGAGCTGATATGGTGTGGTATGGTGTGTGGTGTGGTATGGTGTGCTGCCTTGGCTGATGCTGGTGCTGAAATAGCTGTTTGGGCTGAAAATGAGCTGATGTTGTGTGTGTATGATGCTGATGTGAATGTGTGCTGAAAGTGTTGGGCTGATTTGTGGCTGAAATGATGAAAATTGGGCTGATGATGTACTGATGGTGGCTGAACTTTTATATCAGCTGCTGTTTAAGTTATTGTTGATGACAAAGGAGGCTGATGTATTGATAAATGGGGCTGATATTGATCAATTGGGGGCTGATATGATACATCAGCTGCTGCTGATTTTTACTTGAATGAGTGTTGCTGTTGCTTGCAACCCTCTCTCTCTTTTTCTTGTGGCTGTGTGCAGCAGCTACTGCTGTTGTTGTTTAAGACTGAAATTGAGTGTGAGTGAGGTGGTAGTGTTGTGTATTTGAGGTTTTGAAGTTGGGAGGGGGGCTAATGTAGCAGCTGTTGCTGCTGATGTCCAGCAGAAAAGTGGCTGAAAGCTGATTTTTGAGGGTTTGGGTGGCTGATTTGAGTGTGAGAGTGAGAGGTTTGAGCGTGGGAGAGAGTTTGAAAGATATGAGTGACAAGTTTTGAGTTGAATGGTGTGACTAATCCTTAAACCATCATTTCCCTCTCTCAAATCAAAAGCTACCATGATACACATCCCATCTCTCTCTCTCTCTCTCTCTCACAACAAGCAAGTCAACTTACATACTAAACACCCTTGGACAAAACCAACCACCCCCTAATTAACCAAATTAGCTCATAATTAAATCCATTATCTTAACCATGGACCTAACCCTCCAAGGTTAACTTAAACATGGCTAACCCACAAGTTCAAATACATGGCAAACTCTAACCTTAACCCTAGTTAACGTGCACAAGTGTGTGTGGTTGAGATAAAATTTCACAAAAATAACCATAAATCCAGATAAATTACTAGAATCCCGTTTTGGTAAACTTTTTACCAAAAACCCCAAATTAACACTTAATTACTACTAACCCTAAACTCAGGTGTTACACAGACCATCTCCCCAACTGGGATGAGAAGCGTACACACTAGTCTACTCCGGAGTATCGATGCCCTGACTCGATAATTTTACGACTAGGGACATGTATAGGATGTTGCTTATAGACTACCCAGCCCCCACTAGTGTGACTGCCATCACAACGCTGGTAATCAAGCAAAGAACCTATGGGCTCTACTAATATGTATAAGTGATACGTTACAAGAAACATATGCACATATTAAAGTAGACACAAACCAAGTAGCATACTACCATTTTTAGCAAGACTGTATATACAACTGTGAATATCCCAAGCTTCCATTATGTAATATACATACAAGTATGATACAATAATGTCCCCTAGGGCATATACACTAACAGAGTACACCTATTACGCTTATTGGATAGTCTTCTTCCAAACCTTAGGCTGGTGCCGAAGGGTAGGGAATGAAGAAAACCAATTAGCGTAAAAGAGGTGTGCAGAAGGTAATAAGTAAAGACATAATAAAGAGATTGCAAAGAGGGCAGGCAAGTATATGGTTACTGTCGTGGATCAGGATAATGGAAGAGGCGTTACTAGGAATACCAGTTAACCCTTATGAAACATTTTCATATTTCAGTCTGATTATGCGATATTAATTGAAAACTGTTTTCCCATTTAGAATCTAACTCCAGGGTATGTATTTACCAGATCAGTTTCTCACATCTGTATGATATTATAGATGGTGAGTGGGAGTAAGATATTGGGAATTGGGTGATTAGATCCTCATTATATCGGAATTCGTTGGAATTGGTGATATTTGAGGAAATCATCTGGTTTTTGCCGGATGGCAAATATTTGGTTTTGAATATCCGTTGTTATGCACCAATTTCAAACTGATATATCTGTACATTTGTTTTATAAAGTGAGATATAAATTTTTGATATTATGTGTGTGACACTTACCTATATCAGTTGGTGATTAGGTAAGGTGCATTCAACAGCGGTGTAATTCTTCTTAACCACACTACAGTTTTTCAATCTACAACGCACAGGGTTTGAGTTGTTGAACTCAGGGAACTTGTACAAAGTATTGCATGTTGTCCAGTGTCCATTAGGACAAAGGAGTTGGTACTCGTACTATATTCTGTTTACTTGTGACTTCTCCAGTTCTGGACAAGTATTTCGTTGAAATGCAAAGTCCAGATGTTGAGAAGTTATAGGTATAAGAATAAAGTAGAGAACCATTTATTGTAAGTATCAGGATTCTTAGAGGAAGTCGAAGATGTAGATACTTGTGTTTGGTATTCCATTGATAGTAATGGTTTTGAGAACTTGCTTCTCTTTCGGGTTACTCATATATGGAGGCACTCCTAGATGGGTAATGCTAATTGTCCTTTTTCCATTTGGTTGATATGCACTGGAGACAGTAGCATGATTTTGAATCTGGTTAAAATTAGATTAGTGCTTTTGTTTCTATATCAGATATATATAGAATCAATTTATATCTTAATGATGTTAAGGTATAGGGAGTTGTCCGGCTGATGCTTAAAACCAGAATCCGGATAAACTCAAGGCACGTTTTAGTAATGGCTGTTTGTGGGTTATCCCGGGCTTTGACGAGGGTTAATTTTCTACCATCAAGAAGATCAATATTTATATTGTTCTTGACTCGCCACATTTTTAGTAAAATGGACTTTTTCAGAAAAACAAAAGTGGGAGTATGGTAGAACTGGAAGTGATTCCAGAACCACAAACGACCACTGAAGATTTAATAGAACCTAAGGATTAAATTGATTTTGACGTTCCATTAGCCACTCCGCAGATTTAGTGGGTAACCTCAGGCTCCCGAGAGGTACTTCGGTCTTCTCAGTAACGGTGACAGGGAGGTTCTTGTTTACCCAGACTTGCCATTGCTGCTGTTCTAGACTATAAGACCCTGCAGGAGGATGAGTATTGCGTCATTCTAAACTAGCTTTAGAAGTGCACGTGTATATGACTCTGCCAGAGGGTTTTTGTAGTCAGTGGGAGCAGCGGAAGCATAGTAGGCAAGTAGCTTATGTCTATTTACAGACTAAAGCAGGTATAGCGGAAATAGATCATCTATTTTTGATGTGACAGTCATAGGTTTTGACTTCATCAGAATAGGAGATGGATCTGGTAAGAAGGTAGTAGGGTATGATGTCCGAGGATTCGGGATGACTTGCACTTAATAGGAAGAGATATTCCTATACTACGATCGGTTGTACTTTGGTTGTCACAAAGTTGTTTCTCCACACAGGATATGGAAATAATATCAGGTTTTCTGGTTACTAGATCTATGGTTTTAGATCTAGATTTGGGAAGTATCCTAATCTGGGTACTTTGACATTAAATGGACGACTCCTGGCATGGTAGTGTACCTGTAGGTGATGGAGTCACCCTCTCTAAAGGTGTCTTACAAACTAAAGGAAAGAGGGGTCTGCATGATTAGCACATCACTTGCTTATGCAATTGAGTTAATCATGAAATGTCAAGTACCGCACCAGATATTGTTTTTGTACTAGATGCAATATGCAGATATATTAATCCAATCCTGGAGAAACATTGGGAAGAAGTTATTAAACATAAGTGAATGTTCTAGGGAAATGATTACGGCAGCCTTCTTCAGGAGACGGTTATCATTTCAGGCATCCAAGGTGACCTGAATGACAGAGTGACTGTCAGAGTTGTTGTTTTTTCTCTTTTGAGGGACAGTATGTTGGACAGGTGGTCCAAGCGGATACTGAGGAAAGGCATGGCACAGGATACTGATTAAATTCAGTAGACGATACAGTCTAAGTAGTTTGCTGGATTTGTAGTTCATTTGTGAACTAGGTCCCATCAGATATCCAGACATATTCTAAGACAAGTATTACACATTTTGGGAGATAGTTTTCTCCGCGAAGTTGAGATTAAGAGAGATACAGAAAGAAACATTGGAGCGGATCCACTCACTGAGGCTATTTCTCGAACGCAATCATTTTCACAAACAGGCTTTGCGAAACTGATTAGTAGAGAAGTTGGGTGTTCGGTATCACACGGGCTGTGAGTATGCGACATCGCAATAATTGGCCTTAAGTGCAAGTGGGAGATTGTTAGCTATAGTGCCCTCAAGGCAATTATCATAGTCGCGGACTTGTGATTATGATGATTGAGTGAGGACCTATACCGATAAAACAGTCTTACTCAAAATGATAGTATGCTATCTGGTTTGTCTTTATCATCATGTACATGTTGATAGAGCCCATAGGATTCTTGCTTGACTGCCAACATTATGATGGCGATCATATATGTGGGAGCTGGGTTCTATAAGCACATCCTTAAATGTCCTTAGTCGTAGGAGTATCGAGATCGGGCATCAATACTCCAGTGTAGACTAGTGTATACTGATCGAGACCCCGACGAGGGGCGGTGGCCAGGTCTCACAAGCCATTGGTGTTAGTTTGTTCACCTAAGATAGTATACAGGTGCACATTGGGTTATGAGTACACTGGACGGACTCGCCGGGAACCTTCTAGTTGGTATTATACCTATTGTCAGATAGCAGTTCCCAGGCGACATGTGTACAGGTTAGTCTGTCGACCTGAGATCGTCATTTGTCTCGTGTGAGTTCCCACTGTGCTTTGATTACTACCCTACCACGGCTCAAAGGAGTCGTGCAAACAGGTTTTAGTTGGGTACAGTCCTGAGCCACATGGAGGCAGTGATCGGATCGTCGGGGATTCGTCTCTCCCGGTATTGGGGGTTGATGTCGCGTTGTGTACGGATGGCCATCACCATAAATCCGTGGCCACGGTGGACGAGAATTACCGATCCAGGATCGATAGTTTCTCAGGTGGTGATGGGTTTCATACCGACACTAAATATCGCGTTGTTGGGGGTCTGACTTTATCCACCCCCTAGACAAGATATGCGATACTCTTAGACGAACAGACCGGACTGTACGGATATTGTCACTGTTAGGCTCAGTAGGGGCTCAGGATGAGTTTGATCGTCGGCCTCCCTTTCGCTCAATACCTGGGTAGCCGTTACGTACAGCTAGTGCCGCTGACGTGCTTATAGTTAAACCCACTGCCAGCTTATTGACGAGTCTTTAGAGTCCCACACAGAGGGTTTTCACGGTTCAGGCGATATGGTGTACATGACGTATGTTGGTACATACAGGTGTCCGATTAAATATGTGCATGATGCGCAGACTTTAATCAGACGGTTGATAATAATAGCGGCTTAGGATTAAGCCAGATTATTAAATCAAGTTTTGATTTAATATTTTACATATGTATTTATATATATGTATTCTAGTATTATTGTTCGCTATTTACTTTCTCTCTTGGCTACTCTATTTTTGTACGAATACGCGCATATGTATTTCGGTACATGTACCGGGAAGTATTCCGTATTTTATACGGAATATCTTCTAGAAGGTGCCACCTCATTAATGATTTTATTTATTGAAAATCATTTGGAAATAAGGTGGAAAGGAGGTATGAGGTGGCATGAACATGGACAAGGTATGGGCTTGAAGTATGGTCTCATTTGTTTAATGAAATTGAAAAGAAAAATGATTTTTTTGTATGGAAGAGAGGGGGGGCCGGCCACTTATTGTGGTGATTGGGGTTCATTTGTTTTTAGGATTAATTCACACTTGCTTTACAAGCCCACTCTCTCATTCACACAAAAAAAAACTTAGCTATTTCCTTTGTTTCATGCCAAGATCACCTCCTCCATTCTTCTTCTATGGTTGCTCCCTTGAGCACAAGAAAAGTGAGAAAATTATAGTTACACTTTCATACACCCCCACTCTCCATCGCTAGCGACTTTGGAGCGTCGGTTACCTCGTTTGTCGAGGTTGGAGCTTGCGCCGTTTCCCTCGGGTGGATCATCGGAGATGAAGGAGGACCGGCAACCAAACAACGTCAAAGGACCGCTAGGAGCTTGAAATGAAGACCGAAGAACTCGGATCAACTCGGTATAACGATTCTAACTCTTAGTTTTTTTTCTAGTTTAGGGTTTAAGGTCGATCCGTAAATCGGGTAGCGGTAGCGCCAGTTTAGAAAAATTTTGTTCCGCATTTTGGCCGCGTTTCGACGGCCGGGGCGCTGCCGGGACCCAACAGATATATCTTCTGTAGGGTTACTAGGCGCACACAGAAGGGGTTCCACAAGGCATCAACCATGCCAAATTCAAATTTTCCGGTGCCGAGAAACCCTAAACTAGATCATGAACTAGAGATTAGGTGAAACAACAAGCAAGCAAACTACTTTGCTACTAAGTGAATGGAAATACAACATTTGTAGATCCGGCCCTCCACTTCTTTACCTCCGTGTTGACGTCCCTCCACTGCGATCATCGGGATCCCGGACTCTAGCAATGGTTTCGTCGGAGAAATGAGCGGGCTAGGTCATTGACTTCGAGGCCGAAGATGATCTACGTCGGGGAGACTCAAACTCAAGCTATTCCTTCACTTGGTCAAAAACTTTGTGAAGAGAACACCTTATACTACATGGCAAGTGGTAGAGGATGAAAAAATAGGAAGTGGGTTCACTTTAGAATTGGATTTCTCACTCTTTTTCTCATGGCACCATTGGAGCTCTCAAGCTTTTGTGAGCTTGATGAAGATGATGAAGAAGAAAAGAATCATATCAATTAAAAGAATAATATGAATACTTATCCTTTTAATCATGGCACCATGGTTGAGTTAAGCCCTCATGCTTAACTCATGTAGAGAATTAACCATAGCATAAGGTTAAGGGTTGGGTTAGCTAATATCTAAACAAATGACAAAGAGAGTTGACTTTGTCAATGTTTATCAAGCTTCATGAAGCTTGATAACTTTGACCAAAGTCACACTCTTTTGTTATATGCTTAGGAAAATAGTAAACCCTAATCTAACCTTGATTTGGTTCAAGTCTCATACACACAACATGTTTGTATCATCAAGCATGATACAAACATGTACACTTGCATATATCACATATAAACAATGTGCACATTCAAGTGAGAAAATCAATCTTAAGTGAACCAATACTAGTTAATGTAAAGTAATATATCAAATATATAATTATACATTAAATCATTAAATCAACACTTGATTTAACGATTCGGTCATATCGCATATAACCGACTAATATCAAGTGTATCAATGTATCGAATCAACACTTGATTCGGTAACCCGGCTATATCATATATAACCGACCGATGATACAAATCGCGAGAATAGAATACAGTATCACATACTGGTATTATTCTCGGTCCTGCACATATCTCATATGCGCTCCTATTTCGTTTCTCTTGAGCCAGGAAACCCCTGTGTAGGACTCTAAAGACTCGTCAATACGCCGGCAGCAGGTGATGATCATATCAAACACCCACAAGCCGCAAGCGGTCTGCTAAACGTAATGGCCACCCGGGTATTGAGAGATCAGAAGATCAACGAGCAAGCCCGCTCACACTCCTGTGAATCCAACCAGTAACACTACCGTACAGTCCGGTCTGTTCGTCTGATATGTCGCATATCTCGTCTAGGGGTGGTAAACGTCAGACCCCAATAACTCGATAAGTCGTATCGATATGAGGCTCATAATGGGTCGAGAAACTACTGGTAACACTTACCAGTAAATCCCTAAAACAGTCTTGGCCAAGAACTTCCTGTTATAGCCAATCGAGCACTGCGCAACATCAACTCCCTTTACCGGGAGAGACAAAACCCCTCCTATCGCTCATTGCCTCCATGTGATTCGGGACTGTACCCAAAAAACCACTTTTATTGGGGCACTTCCAGGTAGCGGAAGATGTCACCCATTGTATATTATTTACATTTCCGCACTAGGATAAACCCAAGGAGGAGAGCACAAGTAACCGGGTTCTGGAGTCCAGTAGGAGACCAACTCGAGGAGTCAAGTCCGGGTCTCCTAACTCTAGAATTGGTAGGGTTGCTTGCCGCTTTCATAGGGGTCTAGGGGTGTGGGTTTGGCTATTCATCGCGACCGTGGAATCCTTGTTTTATACAGGCTCGTATTGAAAACACGGACGTTCTGGTATATCCAATGTTTCATATGTTTCTTCTGCTGCGATATCTGTGATGTGATCATTTGATATGTTGTGATGGATACTGTATATAGTATATATGATATATTATATAGACGTTACTTATTTTTTGCACTCGCGCTAGCCCTGCCCCGCTCTGTCGTTAGTTACCTAACCTAACGGTGCACGAGGGGACATCGAGGCGAATGTGGATGGCATAAGTGTAAGTCGTATTTATCTGTGATGTTTAGGTAATTTAAATGATGGGACATCATTAATATGATTAATGAACGAAAAAGAAACCTAAAAGATGTTGTGGAATCGAATTTTCAAAAACTGGTAGCTACGGTTCTTGCTTTGCATCGCGGTGTTCCTTGTAGAACATCCTGCACCTTATTCGATAAGGAAAGGGCCAAGATCCCTTCACCGGGAGTGACCCCTTTAGCAATAACTGGCAGATGCTACAACCCTCGGTTTGTCTTTTGATTGCTCCTATAGTTCTTGCTTTGCACAGCGGTATATATGATATATCCTGCACCTTATTCGATGAGGAAAGGGCCGACGATCCCTTCACCGGGAGTGACCCCTTTAGCAAAACTAGAAAAGCCTCAAAAACACTCCATTTAAATTTATTTGATTCTACAACGATATCAAGTTCATTACGCAATAGATTTTCAGAAAAACCTGTCCTAGCCCTCCGTCATTTCAGATAAGTACTAGTTAGTATTCGTGCTGCGGTGTTTGGCCTCCGTTAAGGCGTAGTGTACGGTAGCTAACTAATGCTTATCTGCTAGCATACGATGCGATTGAATTAGGGTATTCGTACGGCGTTGTTTGGCCTCCGTCAAGTGTCGTGCGGGTGGGTTTAATTCAATCGGGAAATGACGGGTTGAACTTTACTTGCGGTCTATGGTTTGTTGACTCAGTCAAGGTCATAGATCACTTGGGGCAAAATATTATTGGGAATTTCAAGTGTTGAAATATGCAATGAGCTTGCATGCCTTCTATGAGATAGTTGGATCCCGATACCCACTGCGAGTAATTGTTACTCCTGGGAGAGTTTTACACATTACAATTAGCCGATCAAGTAGGTGTCTAGAAAGGTGTCAACGGGGTTACGCCTCTGGGAAAACGGGGTTTACTTTATTAGGTCCGTGCGAAAGCACGGGGAACCTCCCTCAAAGTACCGACACTGGCCTGGCTGAAAGATTGGCGAACTTGTAGCGTGTAATTAATCCCGGCTAGTTTTTCCTTTTAGGGTTTGAAGGAAGATTTGATAAAAACAGTGGGAGCCATCCTGATTAGATAAAATAATAACCAATCTGATCTTGCAAGAGCGCACGCAGAGTGTTTTCTTCTCTCTCTCTCTCTCCAGGTAGCGACCATGTCACGCCTTAATCAAGATAATAAAACGGATATATTGACTGAACCCGCTTGTTATACTGAGCTGGGGAACGTTGGTCCCGCTCCAACTTATAATTGTTATAAGACAGAACAGGAATTAGGGGATTACCAGAATTCCCGTGCCGCCAAAACAAAGAGAGTGCATGTTGATGCATCATCTTCGGATGTGTTCGTTACACAGAACTGTTTCTCAATGTCCTTTACATCCTGGGTATATGATACCGGATCAGGATCCCACATATGTAATATATTACATGGGCTACAGAAAGATAGAGAACTGAGAACGGGTGATATGTTTCATGAGACAGAAAATGGTGCAAGTGTTGCAGCCAGGTCTGTTGGTCACTGTCACCCTGTATTACCAGAATATATTGATTCTGAACAAATGTTATTAGATACCGAACCTAATAAACAAAATCATATCAGTCTCTTTATTTAGATAAAGAAGGATATAATTTTGTATTGTTGGATAATGTTTTGAACATTTCCTAAATCAAGAGTTGATCGGTTCAGGCACGTTATCTAAAAGCATTAACGTTCTAAATCAAACTACAGTTCTTAGTATACAGAATACACACAAGAGGAAGAGTTCAGAAATGAACGAATCCTTCTTGAGGCATTGTAGACTAGGTCATATCAATGCGACCCGACTAGCTGTGTTACACATAGATGCATATTTAAATTAGTTTGAATTTACATCTTCTGGAACTTGCCAGTCATGTCACAGAGATAAGATGACCATAGCTCTGTATACTGAAAATAGAGAAAGAGTTAGTGAACTCTTGGGATGATACATATTGATGTATGAAGGTCCCCTATCTACAAATGCCAAGACCGGTTCTTTGTACTTCATTAAATTCTCTGATGATCTCTCGAGATTCAGACCTATGTTCCTGTTGAAACACAAGTCCGAACCTTTTGAGATATTCACAGAATTTAAGTTAGAAGTAGAGAACCAACAACGGGTATAAGTATTATGTCCTTTGATGTGATCAGGGAGGAGAATACTTGAGCACGGGATTCCTGAACTATTCTAAGAATAAGATTCTCTCTCAGCATTACTCCTCCGAATACACCACAGCACGTCGGTGTATCGGGGCGGAGCAATAGCACCATATATGATATGGTGTGCTCTATGATGAGTACTACTGAGTTTCCTATTTCCTTTTAGGGAGTTATGCACTTACGAAGTTGCATACCTATTGAATAGGGTTCCGATCAAATCAGATGCCTACCATTTCATATTAGATATGGAAAGGGAAGAGCCCATCTCTTAAGTCAGTTAAGATTTGGGGTTGTCCGGCCTATGTCTAAAAGCAAAATCCGGACAAGCTCGAGGCAAAGTCAAATCTGTGGAAGCTTGTTGGATATCCCACGAATACGCAAGGGAATATCTTCTACCTAACCGAGGAACAAAAATGTTTTGTTTCTCAGCATGCCACCTTTGTGAAAGGGAATTTCTTATGAAGAAATTAGTGGACATAAGGTAGAACTAGAAAGAGTTCCAGCTACACAAACTGCAGCTGCTGATTTGGTAGAACCAAAGGATTCAATAGCAACCAACGAACCTCTGCCTCTCCGCCGATCTAGCAGGGTTCCTCACCCACCTGAGAGATACATTGGTTTCTCTATGACAGTGGGAGCGAGGATTGCATCATGAGATGATGACCCAACTAGTTTCGGGCTGGCCATCATGGGTAGGACTCTGTAAGAATGGCTGGATGCTTATCGATCTGAGATGGAATCCTTATACACCAACAAAGTATGGACTTTGGCTGCTTTATCTGAAGGGTTAAATCCCCATCAGGAGCAAGTATATCTTGAGAAGATTACTTGGTGTACATGGAAAAATTGAGACTTTCAAAGCTAGACTTGTTAAAGGTTTGCATCATTGACCAGCTATGGATTGTGATGAAACCTTTTCTAAGTACCTATGCTTAAGTCCATCCAGATCCTACTTGCCACGGCTATATACCATGACTACGATATCTGGCGGTTGGGTGTCATGATTGCTTTTCTAAATAATGATTTAGAAGACAGAGTCTATAAGTACGCAGTCAGAGGGCTTCGTAGACAGTGGGAGCAGCGGAAACGTGTGCAAGATGTTTTATGTGATAAAGCAGGCATCGCGAAGTTGGAACATCTGTTTTGATGAGTTAGTCAAAGAGTTTGACATCATCAAAATGGTAGATGAACCTTGTATATACAAAAAGGTAGTAGGGAGTATACTGGTGATCCTCGTAGAATACGTGGATGACATACTCTTGATAGGGAAGAAGTTTCCTATGCTACGCTCGGTCAATCTCCGCTTATCACATGGATTCTCCATATAGGATCAAAGTGATACCTACTAAATCCTGGGTTTTGGAACTATGAGATAGATCTAATTGGATGTTAGGATACTCACTAGTTGTAGTGAGATGGTATCAATTGATCCTGGGGAGAATCACTGGAAATGTTCCAGGGTGATAAGGACGACTGAATGTCAGTCACAGGCATTGTCTTTACCCTCAGTAAAGGGACGGTATGTTGGAAGAGTTCCAAGCTAGATACCGTGGCATACTAGACGATTAAAGGAAAGATAAATCGTTACCAAAGATGCTACCAAAGAGGAAGTCTGGATGTATATTAGTTCATGAGATGAACTTTGTTCCTCCCATTGTGTGACAATGGAGTTGTGGCTTATGCCAAGGAACGCCAATCCCATCAGTGATCCAGACATATTCTTAGGCAGTATCACCTGATCGAGGAGATGGTTGATCTCTAGGGGATTGAGGTTAGGAGAGAAGACTCAGAGGACAACACGGCGGATCCACTCACAAAGGCCTTTTCCCAGAGAGAGACTTTTATGGGATGGTTGAGTATGAGATACTACAACCACTGCTATCAGATGGCCCTAGTGCAAGTGGGAGATTGTTAGTTATATGTATGCCCTAGAGGCCATTACTATACATAGGATGTATATTGTAGTGGATGCTTGGACATATATAGGGATGACTTTCTTGCTCAATATGATAGTATGCTATTTGGTTACTCTTTACTTTAACGTGTACACTGATTGTCTCTCTGTTACATGTTGGTAAAGCCCTTAGGATGTGTACTTGACTACCTGGACTATGATGCGGATCATACTAGTGCGGACATGGTAGTCCATAAGTACATCCTTCAAACTCCCTAGTCGTGGGTGTATCGAGACGGGGCATCAATATACCAGAGTAGACTAGCGTGTACCTTCTCGACCCATATAGATGGGCAATGGATGATCCCATATCCATTGGTGTTTGACATCATAGATGATATACGGGTGCTCAGTGGAGACTGGGTACACTGGACGGACTCGCCGAGAACTCCCAGATGGTATTATACCTTACGTCAGATGGCAGTTCTCTGGTGACACTGGTACAGGTTAGTCTGTAGACCCGAGATCGTCATAGAGTCTTGTGTGATTCCCACTGTGCTTTGATTTCCACCTTACCACGTCCAAGAGGGCGCGCAAAATGGTAGAAATCAAAGCACAGTGGGAATCACACAAGACTCTATGACGATCTCGGGTCTACAGACTAACCTGTACCAGTGTCACCAGAGAACTGCCATCTGACATAAGGTATAATACCATCTGGGAGTTCTCGGCGAGTCCGTCCAGTGTACCCTGTCTCCACTGAGCACCCGTATATCATCTCTGATGTCAAACACCAATGGATATGGGATCATCCATCGCCCATCTATATGGGTCGAGAAGGTACACGCTAGTCTACTCTGGTATATCGATGCCCCGTCTCGATACACCCACGACTAGGGACTTTGAAGGATGTACTTATGGACTACCATATCCCCACTAGTATGATCCGCATCATAGTCTAGGTAGTCAAGTACACATCCTAAGGGCTTTACCAACATGTAACAGAGAGACAATCAGTGTACACGTTAAAGTAAAGAGTAACCAGATAGCATACTATCATATCGAGCAAGAAAGTCATCCCTATATATGTCCAAGCATCCATTACAATATACATCCTATGTATAGTAATGGCCTCTAGGGCATACATATAACTAACATCTTCCAGAAGGAGTCGTGATGAGTATGCAGCCGTTCCGGAACAAGAAATATATTTAGTAAAGGGTGATAACTTCCGGGCAGTTCAGCAAAAACGAGAATTGGGAGAGACCCTGACAGAATCTTCTAGCGTACTATACGAGAATACTTGGACCCAGGATCAGTCGTATTACACACACCAGTAGGCCAGAGTTAGGCATCATCGATGAGACATGTTATGAGTGACCATGATAGTTGGCCAGAAATCTTTAGAGGATGTGCCAGAGCGGAACCGTTTCCATCATCGTTCCATATTGAGCCGTTGAGCCGAGGAGCTATATAACTAGAAATTCACAGTGAGAGACGAGAGCCTAAAGGCACCAGGTGCCAGGCCATGAACAGGAGGCAAGTAGATATCTTGCTCTGCTAGTTTTGGATGCACCGACACCTTCTCGACATTGAAGGAAGGACATATCGACAACATTATTGATGATTTGTGATTTGGTGATTGGAATATCACGTGTCCGTTATTTGGATTTCAGTATTTTGGGCGATTTATTCGCATGATTGAGATTTTGTGCACCACAGTTGCACTCGACTTCGATTTGATGTTGTTCGAGATGTTTGATTTTGATTTCATGCCTATGGTATGTATGTGATTTGACTTGTGCATTCGGTGTAGTTTTCATGTACTTTTAATACTTTGATTCGATTTTGTGCACGTTGATGCACGTGGTTGTGAAATTATATACCACGGTATATCTGATTTGGATTGAGATATGCTGTATACCATCGATTTCGATTGTGATACTCGATATTTGTTTTCGTGCACCTTGTGCACTTGATTTGGATTCTTGCGCATACCGATGCGCTTGATGCGATTTTGGTGCCCACTAGATGCACTAAAATCGGGATTCTTCGTGCATATCAGATGCACCTGATATTGTTGTCAGGCACACTCGTTGCCCTTGACAGGTATTTTCGTGCACACCTGTTGCACTTAGATTTTGTTTCTGTGCATATGTATGACACATTCATTGATTTCGATTTTTGTTCACACCAGACGCACGTGGCATTATTACATGTACTATTGAGTACGATTTCTTTTGAACAGTACGTTTTCATGATATTTACTATTTAGTATAGTAACTGAGCATGACTAGTCCTAGGACAGTACCTGAATATATTTATGCATGCATCAATAGTTACCATAGGGATTTCCAAAAAAATGGGAGCTATAGTCTCAGTATTTACCTATGTGTCTGAGGTGACACAAAACGTTTTACAAGGAAACCCTCCTAAATCATTTTCAAAACAGCGGGACGTGTGTGTTAATGAAGGATATATATATATATATATATATATATATATATATATATATATATAGTGTTATTTTCGTACACTAAACGTCCACAACTTGTGTTGTGATACGCGCACCGCACAGCGACTTGAAAAAGGTTTGACATGTATTTCTTTCCAAATGTTTTGACGAGTTTACAACGTTGCGTACTATGTACAAGTTATAGTTTTGATGTATATCATGTTGATTCTCATATTGGACTTTGACATTGGCATCTTCACCCTAACTCCGATGATTACGTGATGTTTGACGGAGTTTTGATTTTGAGTTATATACTCGTTTTTCATGCGCATGCATTGCGCTACGTTATGTTTTATGTATTTGTGATTTTGGAGCCCCGACGACTTGATCATTTTATTGAAATGTTTTCGTATTTGAGGGGTTTAAATTTAAATTCGGGGACCGAATTTATTTAAGCGGGGAAGACTGTAACATTTCAGAAAATAAAATATTATTTTTGGGAAATTAAATAATTAAAATAATAAATATTAAGAATATTTTAATGAATGGAGATTAGTTTTAATGTTATGGTTTGATTATATACCAATAGATTGGAAAATTACATTGAATGTTGATTTTTAAAGAATTTGTGAGATTTAGACATGTTATGAATTATTATATAAATTATTATATACAAGTTCATGTCTAAGCTTGTTTAATAATCACTAATTATGCATTTATCATGTTTATGCATATGACATGCACCATGTCATATTTTCTAACACTTGTAACATTTTTAAAAAACTTGGATTAGATCCTAAATTGTGCAAGGTTTCATTTGGGTTTTCTATTGTTTTATAAAAATAAAAGAAAAAGAAAAGGATAAACAATGAGGTGTGGGCAAGAGAGAGAAGAGAGGGTGAGGGGTCTTGTGTTGACCATGGCATTTCCCCCCACTTCATTTCCCATCATCATTTCTCCTTCTCCTCATCTCCATGGCTGCCCTCTCACTCCAACCTCCTCTAATCCCTCACGACACCACCAAAACTACATTAAAACCTTGCATCTTCTTCACTAAAAATGTGCACAAGCACACTACAAGCAAGGGAGACCAAGAAAGTTTGGATTTTGAGCACTTGGGGCAACTCAAGAAAATTCTTGATTTGCCAAATGAGGTAATTCTTTAACCATTAGTGTAGTATTTAATTTACTTTAGCATCTATATTAGTTTAGAAATGTTTTAGTGTAGTTTAGTGAGCTTGGAAAATTCCAAGTTGAGGTTAGGGTTTGTTTTGGATTGATATGGTGAAATTAAGGTTTAGTAGTGACTTTACACACCCGTAGCGTAAATCTTATAGATTGAAACCAGAGATTTAACCCCATGACATGAACTTAGAATCTCTGATGTCGGGTTTTGTGAGGAATTGTGGTGATATTTGGAGTTCTGCTATGACTCGGAGACCTGGAAAAATATATAGCGATTACAGTGACACAAGCAGGTGACCTAGAAGCTACCGTGAAGACCCGAGACCCAAACCCTTTAACCTTACCGCCAAAAATACCCTTCTGGCCGCAAATTGCGGCCAAGACTTGATCCCCGGGCCTCGGGCTTGGTCTGTAGTGTATGGTTCCTAGGCACTCTCAAGGGGTCTCACAAGGCATCAACCATGCCCGTTTCAAAAATTACGGTGCCGAGAAACCCTAATACGGACCGTTGGCTAGATTTCTAGGCGACAAAACAAACTAGTTAACTACTTTAACTAGGAGAACGGAAATACAACCTTTGTAGATCCGGTGCTCCACCTCCATAGCTCCGCAATGAAGTCTCCTCGCTGTCCAATTCGAACCCCGGGCTCTAGCGTTGGCTTCATCGGAGAATGGACGGGCTAGGTCATCGACGACGATGCCGAAGATGATCTACGTCGAGGCATCACTAGATCAAGCTCCAACTTCACCAAGTCAAGAAACTTGTGAAGAAAACACACTCTACTACTTTGCAAGAGGTAGAGGATGAAGAAATAGGAAGTGGGTAGACTTTAGAATTGGATTTCTCACTCATTTTCATCAATCACCATTGATGAAGTGAAGGTTCTTCATCTTGAAGAAGAAGAAGAAGAAGATGAAAGAATATCATAAGTACTATCTAAAATGAATAATAATATGAATACTTATCATATCCTAACCTTGGTTAGGTGTAGAGAATAGACTAGGGTTAAATGGAGTGGTTAGGGTTAAGCATGAGACAAAATGGTCACTTTGGTCAAATGTTCAAGAAGCTTCAACTAGAAAACAAACAAAGCCACCATTTTCCTTTTATGCTTATCATTTTCAAAATGAATATCTAAATAAGATAAATCAAAAAGAAAACAAAACCCTAACCATTCATATAACCATGGTTTAGTCTTTACACAAACCCAAGTTAGCATGCATCATCAAACATGATACAATCTTGTGTACAAAAGTATATCACATATACAATGTGCACAATCCAAGTGAGAAAATCCATTTAAAGTGAACCAATACTAGTTAATGCAAAGTAATATATCAAATATATAATTATACATTAAATCATTAAATCAACACTTGATTTAACGATCCGGTCATATCGCATATAACCGACTAGTATACTATGTATCGGCTTATCGAATCAACGCTTGAATCGATAACTAGGTTATATCGCATACAACCATTCGACACATAGATCGCGAGAATGAAATACGGTATCACATACACGCATTATTCTCGGTCCCGCACATATCTCATATGCGCTCCTATTTCGTTTCTCTTGAGCCAGGAAACCTCTGTGTAGGACTCTAAAGACTCGTCAATACGCCGGCAGCAGGTGATGATCATATCAAACACCCACAAGCCGCAAGCGGTCTGCTAAACATAACGGCCACCCGGGTATTGAGCGATCAGAAGATCGACGAGCAAGCCCGCTCACCCTCCTGTGAATCCAACCAGTAACACTACCGTACAGTCCGGTCTGTTCGTCTGATATGTCGCATATCTTGCCTAGGGGTGGTAAACGTCAGACCCCAATAGCTCGATAAGTCGTGTCGATATGAGGTCTATAACTGTTCGAGAAACTACTAGTAACACTTACCAGTAAATCTCAACAACCCTGGCCAGGGATTTCCTGTTATAGCCAATCGAACACAGCGCAACATCAACTCCCTATACCGGGAGAGGCGAATCCCCTCCTATCCCTCATTGCCTCCATGTGACTCGGGACTGTACCCAAAAACCACCGTTTTGCACGCCCTCTTGGACGTGGTAAGGTGGAAATCAAATCACAGTGGGAATCACACAAGACTCTATGACGATCTCGGGTCAACAGACTACTCTGTACCAGTGTCACCAGAGAACTGCCATCTGACGTAAGGTATAATACTATCTGGGAGTTCTCGGCGAGTCCGTCCAGTGTACCCAGTCTCTACTGAGCACCCGTATATCATCTCTGATGTCAAACACCAATGGATATGGGATCATCCATCGCCCATCTGTATGGGTCGAGAAGGTATACGCTAGTCTACTATGGTATATCGATGCCCCGTCTCGATACACCCACGACTAGGGACTTTGAAGGATGTACTTATGGACTACCATGTCCCCACTAGTATGATCCGCATCATAGTCCAGGTAGTCAAGTACACATCCTAAGGGCTTTACCAACATGTAATAGAGAGACAATCTGAGTACACGTTAAGGTAAAGAGTAACCAGATAGCATACTATCATGTCGAGCAAGAAAGTCCTTCCTATATATGTCCCTGCATCCACTACAATATACATCCTATGTACAGTATTGGCCTCTAGGGCATACATATAACTAACAATCTCCCACTTGCACTAGGGCCATCTGTAGCAGTGGTTGTAGTATCTTATACTCAACCATCCCATAAAAGTCTCTCTCTGGGAATAGGCCTTCGTGAGTGGATCCGCCGTGTTGTCCTCTGAGTCTACTCTCTTAACCTCGATCCCTTAGAGATCAACCATCTCCATGATCAGGTGATACTGCCTTAGAATATGTCTGGATCACTGATGGGACGGGGTTCCTGGCATAAGCCACAACTCCATTGTCACACAATGGTAGGAACTAAGTTCATCTCATGAACTATTATACATCCAAACAGCCTCTTTGGTAACATCTTAAGTAGCGATGTATCCTGCCCTTATCGTCTAGTATGTCACGGTATCTAGCTTGGAACTCTTCCAACATACCGTCCCTTTACTGAGGGTAAAGACAATGCCTGCGACTGACATTCAGTCGTCTTTATCACCCTGGAACACTTCCAGTGATTCTCCCCAGGATCGATTGATACCATCTCACTACAACTAGTGAGAATCCTAATATCCAATTAAATCTATCTCATAGATCCAAAACTCAGGATTTAGGAGGTATCATTTTGATCCTACACGGAGAATCTTTGTGATAAACGGAGATTGATCGAGCGTAGCATAAGAAACTCCTTTCTTATGAAGAGTATGTCATCCACGTACTCTACGAGGATCACCACCATACTCCCTACTACCTTTTTGTTTATACAAGGTTCATCTACCATTTTGATGATGTCAACTTCTTTGACTAATCCATAAAAACAGATGTTCCAACTCCGCGATGCCTGCTTTAATCCTATAAAGCATCTTGCACACGTTTCCGCTGCTCCCACTGTCTACGAAGCCCTCTGGCTGTGTACTTATAGACGCACTCTTCTAAAACAACATCTAGAAAAGCAGTCATGGCACCCAACCACCAGATATCGTAGTCATGGTATGTAGACGTGGCAAGTAGGATCTGGATGGACTTAAGCATAGGTACTGGAAGAGGTTTCATCATTATCCACGCCTGGTCAATGACGAAAACCTTTAACAAGTCTAGCTTTGAAAGTCTCAACTTTTCCATTTACACCAAGTAATCTTCTCAAGATATACTTGCTCCTGATGGGGATTTAACCCTTCAGATATAGCAACCAAAGTCCATACTTTGTTGGTGTATAAAGATTCCATCTCAGATCGCTAAGCATCCAGCTATTCTTACAGAGTTTTACTCCTGATGGCCAGCTCGAAACTAGTTAGGTCATCATCTCATGATGCAATCCTCGCTCCCACTGTCATCGAGAAACCAAAGTATCTCTCAGGTGGGTGAGGAACCCTACTAGATCGGCGGAGAGGCCGAGGTTCGTTGGAATCTACTGAATCCTTTGGTTCTACCAAATTATCTGCTGTATTTTATATAGCTGGAACATTTCCAGTTCTACATAACAGTATTTACCTCGAGCTTGTCCGGATTATGCTTTTAGACATAGGCCGGTCAACCCCAAATCTTAACTAACTTAAGACATGGGCTCTTCCCATTCCATATCACATATGAAGCGGTAGGCAACTGATTTGATTGGAACCCTATTCAATAGGTATGCATCTTCTCAAGTGCATAACACCCCAAAAGGAAACAGGTAACTCAGTAGTACTCATCATAGAGCGCACCTTATCATATAGGGTGTGATTGCTCCGCCCCGATATACCATCGTGCTATGGTGTATACGGAGGAGTAATGCTGAGAGAGAATCTCATTCTCCTTTAGAATAGTCCAGGATTTCCGTGCTCAAGTATTCTCCTCCTTGATCACATCAAAGGACATAATACTTTTACCCGTATTTTGGTTCTCTACTTCTAACTTATATTATGTGAATATCTCAAAAGGTTCGGACTTGTGTTTCAACAAGAACATATGTCTGAATCTAAAGAGATCATCAGAGAACGTAATGAAGTATAAAGAACCGGTCTTGGCATGTGTAGACTGGGGACCTACATACATCAACATGTATCATCCCAAGAGTTTACTAACTCTTTCTCTGCTTCCATTAAACAGAGCTATGGTCATCTTATCTCTGTGACATGACTGGCGAGTTTCAGAAGATGTAAATTCAAACTGATTTAAATATACATCTAAATGTAACTTCAGCCAGTCGGGTCGCATTGATCTGACCTAATCTACAATACCTCAAGAAGGATTCGTTCATTTCTGAACTCTTCCTCTTGTGTGTGTTCTGTATACTAAGAACTATAGTTTGATTTAGAACATCAATGCTTTTAGATAACGTGCCTGAACCGATCAACTTTTGATATAGGAAATGTTCAAAACATTATCCATCTATACAAAATTTTATCATTTCTTTGCTGATAAAGAGACTGATATGATTTTGTATATCAGGTTCGGTATCTAATAACATTCGTTCAGAATCAATGTATTAGTAATACAGGGTGACAGTGACCGACAGACTTGGCTACAACTCTTGCCCCGTTTTCTGCCTCATGAAACTTATCACCCGTTCTCAGTTTTTCTACCCATTTATAGCCCTATGTAACAGATTACATATCTGGGATCCTGATCCGTTATCATATACCAAGGATTCGGAGGATACTGAGAAACAGTTCTTTTTAATGAACACACCCGAAGAAGATACATCATCATGCACTTTCTTCGTTTGGGCGGCACGGGAAATCTGGTATTCCCCTATTTACTGCTCTGTCTTATAACAATTATAAGTTGGAGCGGGACCAACGTTCCCCAGCTCAGTATAACAAGCGGGTTCGGTCAATAATCCGTATTATTATCTTGATTAAGGCGTGATATGGTCGCTACCTGGAGAGAGAGAGAAAAAAAACTCAGCGTGCGCTCTTGCAAGAATAGATTGGTTATTATTTTATCTAATCAGGATGGCTCCCACTGCTTTTTATCAAATCTTCCTTCAAACCCTAAAAGAAAAGACTAGCCGGGATTAATTACACACTACAAGTTTGCCAATCTTTCAGAGAGGCCAGTGTCGGTACTTTGAGGGAGGTCCCCCGTGCTTTCGCACGAACCTAATTAATGTAAACCTCGTTTTCCCAGAGGCGTAACCTCGTTAACACCTTTCTAGACACCTACTTGATCGGCTAATTGTAATGTATAAAACTCTCCCAGGAGTAACTCTTACTCACAGCGGGTATCGGGATCCAACTATCTCATAGAAGGTATGCAATCTCATTGCAAATTTCAACACTTGAAATTCCCGATAATATTTTGCCCCTAGCGTCCTATGACCTTGACGCAGGCGAACAAACCATAGTGCGCTAGTCAAGTTCAACCCGTCATTTCCTGATTGAATTAAACCCACCCGCACGACCCTTGACGCAGGCCAACAAAGTCGCACGACTACCCTAATCCAATCTGCATCATATGCATAAGCAAATAAATACTAGTTAGCTACCGCACACTACGCCTTGACGCAGGACAACAAACGTAGCACGAATACTAACTACCACTTATCTGAAATGACGGAGGGCTACGACAGGTTTTTCTGAAAACCTATTGCGTAATGAACTTGATATCGTTGTAGGATCGAATGAATTTTGAAATGGAGTGTTTTTTAGGCTTTTCTAGTTTTGCTAAAGGAGTCACTCCCGGTGAAGGGATCGTCGGTCCTTTCCTCGTCGAATGAGGTGCGGGATATATCATATATATCACTGTGCAAAGCAAAAACTCTTAAAAGCAATCAAAAGACAAACCGAGTGTGTAGCATCTGCCAGTTATTGCTAAAGGAGTCACTCCCGATGAAGGGATCTCGGTCCTTTCCTCATCGAATAAGGTGCAGGATATATCATATATACCGCTGTGCAAAGCAAGAACTGTAGCTACCTGTTTTATTTTGAAATTCGATTCTATAACATCTTAGGTTTCTTTTATTTCATTAATCACATTAATGAAGTCCCATCATTTAATGTACCTAAACATCACAGATAAATACGACGTACACTTATGTCATCCGCATTCGCCTCGATGTCCCCTCGTGCACCGTTAGGTTAGGTAACTAACGACAGAGCGGGGCAGGGCTAGCACGGGTGTAAAACATAAGTAACGTCTATATAATATATCATATATACTATATACTGTATCTATCACAGAACATCACATGATCACATCACAGATATCGCAGTAGAAGAAACATATGAAATATTGGATATACTAGGACGTCCGTGTTTTCAATACGAGCCAGTATAAAACATGGATTCCACGGTCGCGATGAATAGCCAAACCCACACCCCTAGACCCCTACGAGAGCGGCAAGCAACCCTACCAATTCTAGAGTTAGGAGACCCGGCCTCGACTCCTCGAGTTGGTCTCCCACTGGACTCCAGAACCCGGTTACTTGTGCCCTCCTCCTTGGGTCTATCCTAGTGCGGAAAAGTAAATAATATACAAAAGGTGACAACTTCCGTAACCTGGAAGCGCCCCAATAAAAAGAATATTACATACAAGTTTTTTACATGAATGAAAATGAAAAACAGTCATCTCACATAAAAACCCCCGGCTATTCAAACACGACGATCCACATATTACAACGTAAGTAAATATGCGCATCCCAATTGTCGTTGACATATAGCAACGAAACCGGCGATATCACATATTACACTTACGGTCACAGAAAAGAAAGTGTAAAACTACAACAGTTGGAATCCGCAACCACCTCAGACATCGCATGCCTGACCAAATGAATTACTTAGACATCGCATGCCTAACAATTATAAACCCCGCATTTTAGTCTCATTATCGAAAACACTTTTCAATATCAAGTCGGGGAATTCAACAAGATTCCCGACATGCTGATCGAATACTCGTCGCAAACTTCAGTAGGCGGCCGCACCCCCGACGCCGTCGACGAAGTGCACCAAGGAGGAACACCGCTGCCGCGAGCACCCGAACGGATGCTTTCGGCGACAGGGTTCTCCTACAGTCACTTGGTCGGGGCTATGGGGTGAGGCTGTCTATTAAGTTTACCCGGCGAGTATCCGCGTACGCTACGTGATTGCGACGGACTTTTGATCACATCAAAATTCCGTGGCAACTGATCAAGTGAGACTAAACTGCTATGTTTATAACGTTCATTCAGTTATCTCATAACTACTTGTGAATTCCAATTATTGTATCCCATTCCGGATAAGTAGAAAATGTCAAACTTTCCGATCGAACAATCGAACACCCAAGTTTTCCCGATACAGATCAACACATGAAACAAGTCTAAAAACATTCAGTTCGTGCCTCAGTACCAACGGTCCAGCCGTAGAAGGGTCAGGCCAACGCCTCACATGTGGCACGCCGTACTGCCCCAAACCTGAAGGTTCAAAGGGCAGTTCAAGACGGTCACATAATCGAGTTAAGATTTGTTGTCTTCTAGAGGGTCCATCGAGTTACTTGCACTACTTAGAACGTCTTTAAACCACGGAAAGATCCAATACCTGAAATTTCCCGACAGGGGAAAAATTGGGTATTTATATCCGGTCGAACTTTTTAACATATTCAAAAAATTATCCAGAAAGCCACTTAGACAAAATCTGATACTCCGATCAAAACACCGAATCCCCAAAACAACTCCAGAAAATTCAACTCTTGAATAAATTTTAAAAATACCCAGAGAACTCAGCACCTGAAACAATGAATTACTGTGCAAACAGTTAGGGCTGACATCACACTTCTGCCGCGGAACCGCCGCATAAACTAAGCTTATGCCGCGGTTCCGCCTCCGATTTCACTGTTCATGAAATAAATTTTGCGCCGTAATTCTTAGAATTCCCTGCTGAGTTTTCTGCATATTTTTAATTTGGAAAAAACCACGATTTTAGAAAATGTCCAGAGAGCATGGAAATTTTGGGGTTTCGGTTCGTTCGGACTTCAAACTCCGTCTAGACTTTGCCTAAGGCTCTAGCTAGGCTCTGATACCACTGTATGGTTCCTAGGCACTCTCAAGGGGTCTCACAAGGCATCAACCATGCCCGTTTCAAAAATTATGGTGCCGAGAAACCCTAATACGGACCGTTGGCTAGATTTCTAGGAGACAAAACAAACTAGTTAACTACTTTAACTAGGAGAACGGAAATACAACCTTTGTAGATCCGGTGCTCCACCTCCATAGCTCCGCAATGAAGTCTCCTCGCTGTCCAAGTCGAACCCCGGGCTCTAGCGTCGGCTTCATCGGAGAATGGACGGGCTAGGTCATCGACGACGATGCCGAAGATGATCTACGTCGAGGCATCACTAGATCAAGCTCCAACTTCACCAAGTCAAGAAACTTGTGAAGAAAACACACTCTACTACTTGGAAAGAGGTAGAGGATGAGGAAATAGGAAGTGGGTAGACTTTAGAATTGGATTTCTCACTCATTTTCATCAATCACCATTGATGAAGTGAAGGTTCTTCATCTTGAAGAAGAAGAAGAAGAAGATGAAAGAATATCATAAGTATTATCTAAAATGAGTAATAATATGAATACTTATCATATCCTAACCTTGGTTAGGTGTAGAGAATAGACTAGGGTTAAATGGAGTGGTTAGGGTTAAGCATGAGACAAAATGGTCACTTTGGTCAAATGTTCAAGAAGCTTCAACTAGAAAACAAACAAAGCCACCATTTTCCTTTTATGCTTATCATTTTCAAAATGAATATCTAAATAAGATAAATCAAAAAGAAAACAAAACCCTAACCATTCATATAACCATGGTTTAGTCTTTACACAAACCCAAGTTAGCATGCATCATCAAACATGATACAATCTTGTGTAGAAAAGTATATCACATATACAATATGCACAATCCAAGTGAGAAAATCCATTTAAAGTGAACCAATACTAGTTAATGCAAAGTAATATATCAAATATATAATTATACATTAAATCATTAAATCAACACTTGATTTAACGATCCGGTCATATCGCATATAACCGACTAGTATACTATGTATCGGCTTATCGAATCAACGCTTGAATCGATAACTAGGTTATATCGCATACAACCATTCGACACATAGATCGCGAGAATGAAATACGGTATCACATACACGCATTATTCTCGGTCCCGCACATATCTCATATGCGCTCCTATTTCGTTTCGCTTGAGCCAAGAAACCTCTGTGTAGGACTCTAAAGACTCGTCAATACGCCGGCAGCAGGTGATGATCATATCAAACACCCACAAGCCGCAAGCGGTCTGCTAAACGTAACGGCCACCCGGGTATTGAGCGATCAGAAGATCGATGAGCAAGCCCGCTCACCCTCCTGTGAATCCAACCAGTAACACTACCGTACAGTCCGGTCTGTTCGTCTGATATGTCGCATATCTTGCCTAGGGGTGGTAAACGTCAGACCCCAATAACTCGATAAGTCGTGTCAATATGAGGTCTATAACTGTTCGAGAAACTACTGGTAACACTTACCAGTAAATCTCAGCAACCCTGGCCAGGGATTTCCTGTTATAGCCAATCGAACACAGCGCAACATCAACTCCCTATACCGGGAGAGACGAATCCCCTCCTATCGCTCATTGCCTCCATGTGACTCGGGACTGTACCCAAAAACCACCGTTTTGCACGCCCTCTTGGACGTGGTAAGGTGGAAATCAAAGCACAGTGGGAATCACACAAGACTCTATGGCTATCTCGGGTCAACAGACTACTCTGTACCAGTGTCACCAGAGAACTGCCATCTGACGTAAGGTATAATACCATCTGGGAGTTCTCGGCGAGTCCGTCCAGTGTACCCAGTCTCTACTGAGCACCCGTATATCATCTCTGTTGTCAAACACCAATGGATATGGGATCATCCATCGCCCATCTGTATGGGTCGAGAAGGTTTACGCTAGTCTACTATGGTATATCGATGCCCCGTCTCGATACACCCATGACTAGGGACTTTGAAGGATGTACTTATGGACTACCATGTCCCCACTAGTATGATCCATATCATAGTCCAGGTAGTCAAGTACACATCCTAAGGGCTTTACCAATATGTAATAGAGAGACAATCTGAGTACACGTTAAGGTAAAGAGTAACCAGATAGCATACTATCATGTCGAGCAAGAAAGTCCTCCCTATATATGTCCCAGCATCCACTACAATATACATCCTATGTACAGTAATGGCCTCTAGGGCATACATATAACTAACATGTAGTCCCTTTATCTTTAAATTAGACCCTCCATATATGCAAAATTGGCTAATTTCACCTGGGGTAAAATGTAGAAGTGTTTTTCATAGTTTCTGATTTCGGTTTGTGAATTCTGTGAACTTGAACTTTGGTATTTGTGTTTTATCTCGGTCACTTGACGTTTGTACGTCGGTATCGTGAGTTGTTGGGTTATTCTTGCATGTGCATACTATAGGTTTCAACCTATGTGTGAGTCGTGTACCGTTTTGGTTTTCTTGCGAGATTTCTGTTTACGATGCTATGTGTGTATATATGTAAGTACCCTCACGTGGACTTCGGATGACAAGGGGGAGAATGGAGACATCGACTTTGGCAAGCAAGGATCAAGGTGAGTAGATATATATCTACTGGGAAAGTCGGGTGGATGGCGTATAGCACCCCCGCAGTTTCGTAGTGTAGCACGCGAATGCGTTATTATATATATATATTATATGTGTTTTTGTGAAACATGGATATAGAGTAAGAAGGGCCTTAAGAGATCATGGGATAGTGTTAGAATATTAGAAATTATTGTTTTTAGTTTAATTCTTAGTTACGAAACCCTAGTTTAAAGGTATACACACACACAAACATGCACACACGTGATATGTTCTGGTGTATATGTTATATGTATATATATATATATATATATATATATATATGTATGTGGATGTGTTGCTATATATATACATATACGTATACACATATGATGAGGATAGTATATGATACTCGAAGGAGAGTCGATATGATCGGGAATGATGCCGTGAGATCGGATATATGACTTGGGTCGTATTATGAGATACGACATGATATTATAGCGGATCGTTGGGCAATGTGTTTTCATACACACGCGATATATGTTGATGGTATCGGAATTACTAGACTTTAGATCAGTACCCCTTGTTTATGATATGATGATAATGATACCAGTTGAATAATGAGTTATATGTGATATTGACCCGTACTCCGATTTTGGGATGCCGAAAGATGGATTTTCTCGTACAATGTATAAATATGATGATTGATCCGCACTCTCGACTCAAGGATGTTGTATAATATATTTTATCGTACGTGACGCTATTGAGGCGGGATCACCAACAACTAGATATATCGACTCAGACGCTGGATTTCCTTAACCTTTTGATTTAGTCTCTTAGTTTAGTCCTGTAGTTATCAGGTAGATGTTAGATTGGGCTCCTGTCATACTTATTTTCAAAATTAACGAATCGTGAGTATTTTAAAGACAGGCCTAGGGATACTACGGATTTTTCAAAGGATGCATCTTCTCTCAAAGACCCTGTAGCCGTATATTTACTAAAACCACGATTCATGCGATTTTAGATAGCAAAAACTGTATGACTCATATATAGGAATGTATACTTCTTTATTGTTGCATTTACTATTCATTTGCCATATATTCCTGCTTTTCTTATCGCATTTCATTCTTTTATGTGTTTTCGTTAGTTGTTATGAAACCTGTTGTTAGGACACCAGCACCATTACCGATGATGCGTATGCCCCACGTACACTTATTTGCCGGCTCACACACATCATCATCGGTAATTTTCATGCCACGTACACATTAGAAAACACTACTTCATTGGTATAAATTGCTAGTTGGTAGTTTCGACATAGTACTAGTACACTTGTTTTTATATGCTAGTTTAATTATTGCATTCTTTGCTTGATATCCGATGCATTCATAAACCCATTTATCATGCAATATTATAGGGCTTTATGCCAGTATTCACTGTTTATTGACATCGCGATTTTGAGATTTTGGATTTCCGTGAGATTTCTGGATTTGGAGAAACCGCAAGGATTTTATAAACTGATTATCATTTCTAAAAATAGAAATTGCGGTTTTCTCGTGATATGATATGAGATATATCCACCATGAGTATTCTCGGCTCTTGAACGGTATCATACACCCGATTCGAGGAGGAGGAGGAACCGTCTGCGGGTGCATAGAGGACCCGGTGCGGTACCCCGGGGCAAGATGGTCGCAGATGATGGCGTTGAGCCTGGCAGGGGAGCACTACAGACCGGTTATTTGTGACACGGAGGCTATCTGGAGGATACCGGTGTAGTCGTGTTATTTGATTATAGGGGCCAGTCCGGATTGCCGGAGCCCGAGATATGAGACAGTGAGATATTGATATTTTATGATATGGGCCACTCCGGATTGCCGGAACCCGAGATATTGAGATATTGGGATATATATTTTGTGTCGATGCTTGACATGGATACTCTGTTAATTTCATTGATGATACTTTGGTTTTATACAGAAATCTCACTGAGATATGAAAATAGTTTTCTCATTTTAATTGTATTCTATTTTCATCCATTCATACGTCATATATGTAACAACCCTAAATATCTTATACAAGTTTTTACAAAAAATATTCAAAAAAATCCATAAAGGGGTATTTACTGCCTGAGCACAAGACTTAAGTAATTAATTGGCAATTTAATTACAAGAAAGAGCTTGTAGCTCATTGGTAATACCTTGCATTGCTGAACCAAGCCACCAGAGTTCAAATCCCATGCCCTACATTATTTTTAATATTTAATTGTTTTAAAATTTTATAGAATACCAACAGTCCACACAAGATAACGCCCAATTTTTCCACTACACCAGCAAATGTAAATGCACCAGAGTGTACATCAGGAGACCCCCACCTTCCCTTGCCCCGAGTCGGCCGGCGGACCGGCAGAATCGGGCCGGCGCCGCCGGCCGGACTCGGCCGGACGGCCGAGTCCCCAACATGGGAGTTGTGACTTTTCATCTGCCCTACCCCCTGCATACTCTATTTAATTGGAACGGTTCCAGAGACACCATTAATCCCCATTTACTCTATTTTAAATGAATTTTAACATTAATTTTACATTTTTTAATTTAAAACCCTTCATCTCCCTTAACCCTATAATTATCACCCCTAACCTCTACCCTCTAACTCCAAAACTCTGAGCAAACTCACAAAAATTCTCAAGAAATCTTGTGTACATTGAAATCAAGCAATAAGCGAAGCTACGGTGAAATTCCCGGCGAACTTCCGGCGATCGTTCTAGGAACTATCGGCGACGAATCGACGCACCGGCGATTCCTCTTCTTTCATCTCACTCTCGTTATTGTCCAAAACCGTACGTCCCATTTCTATCTTCTTTTTCTGTTCTAAAAATACGGATTTATAAAACCCGACGGAATCGGAACAAATCCGATTTCCGATTTGGTTTCTTATAAAACTTCACTTCTCGTTAATACAATTATACTTAAACTCCCTCATGTTGACTATTAAACACTAGTCAACCAAATTGATCAAATTTCATTTCATAAAATGATAGCTATTTCACTGTATCGTATTTTTCATTTAAATACCACATTGTTTCAATTATACATTTAACTTCATTAAACTTGCTATACCTTTAAGTAGACCACGAGGTAATGACCTACCTCCTCACACACTCATATGCAACATAACACGATACCCTCGAGAACATAGAATACGGGAAACAAACATTTTCATTTAAATACCCTTTACTTAATAAAACCATTTCTAAAAGATTTAGTATTGATACATCTTTACAAATAAATAACCTTTAAGCTAATAAAAGAAATATCTAGACTCAGCCAATTAAGGACTGTCTCACTCATTAGGACAGAGGAAGGTTGTGGGCATTCAGTCATTTATCTAAACCTGACTTTGTGGTGTCTAGGCTAGACAAGTGAGAAAGGTAACTTTAAAAGGCCGGTCTCACGATGATTCGTGAGCGGATCCCTCCTTTCTTCACTTGTACTTACCTGGCCACAATTGGCGGTGAAGAGGCGATTTGAAGTATCTCACAACTTGTCGCTTGGGACCTGTTGGGAGCAGTCTAGTTGACTTAGGAGACCCTAGAACATAGAATACGGAAAATCGATATCTTTACAAATAAATACCATAATTAATAAAACCGTTTTTTTCTTAATGATTAGTATTTATACAAATCTTTACAAAGTGCCGCTACAACCCATTTGGGGAACCTGTTCGGGATGGTGCGGATTATTGCACATCCTCAGGCTTAGTTGTGCGAGATGCAGACCTCCGCTAGGAGCATTCGGTCTCGAAAGATTTAAAATACGACATCTTAAGAAAACGAGATTTCTAGAATATTATATATATACTAAAATTATTTTCATATAAATATATATATATATGTAACATAAAAATATCTATTTTGAATTATTACAAATATTCCACTTTTTCTAAAAATGTCACAAGAATCATTTTACACTAAAATACCATGAATTCCATGCAAAACCAATATTACAAATAAATACCATTTATTATGAAATTAGGATATTTTCACTAGAAATATCACAATGTAAAATCTACATTCATTACAACTCTAAAGACGAATAATAAATACTTGGGGTGTATTTGGAAAAGTATATAAAAGTGTCTTTATATAAACCCCCCTCAAGTTCTATAAATTACCCTAAGGACCCTAGTAAACATAGGTTTATGCGGGACCAATCTCTTGAGCCTCAAGGAGCCAGAGAAGTAGGTGCTTGCCTATCTAAGGTAGACAATCAACAAACGGTGTTATCAACACGGTAATCGTCTTTGAAAAAGACACAAATCCTGCCGTCCATATGCAGCGGTTACCGATAATATCAAAACAATCAGGACTTCAATTTACTTTTGTTGGGATGCGGCGGTGCCCCGGCCGTCAAATCGACGCCAAATGCGGAACAAAAACTTTTTACGAAACCGGCGCTACCGCAACCCAAAGACCTGAATCGTTCTATTAACCGTAATCTAGTAATGTTAGTTATATGTATGCCCTAGAGGCCATTACTGTACATACGATGTATATTGTAGTGGATGTTGGGACATATATAGGGAGGACTTTCTTGCTCGACATGATAGTATGCTATCTGGTTGTACTTTATCTTAACGTGTACTCTGATTGTCTCTATATTACATGTTGATAAAGCCCTTAGGATATGTACTCGACTACTGGGACTATGATGAGATCATACTAGTGGGGCCACGGTAGTCGACAAGTACATCCTATAACTGTTCCTAGTCGTGGGTGTATCGAGACAGGGCATCGATGCACCAGTGTAGACTAGCGTATACGCATCTTGACCCATATGATGGGCGATGGATGATCCCATATCCATCGGTGTTTGACATCAAGGATGGTGTACGGGTGCTCAGTGGAGACTGGGTACACTGGACGGACTCGCCGAGAACTCCCAGATGGTATTATACCATACGTCAGATGGCAGTTCTCTGGTGACACTGGTACAGAGTAGTCTGTTGACCCGAGATCGTCATAGAGACTTGTGTGGTTCCCACTGTGCTTTGATTTCCATCATACCACGTCCAAGAGGGCGTGCAAAAAGGTGGCTTTTGGGTACAGTCCCGAATCACATGGAGGCAATGAGCGATAGGAGGGGATTCGTCTCTCCCGGTATAAGGAGTTGATGTTGTGCTGTGTTCGATTGGCTATAACCGGAAATCCCTGGCCAGGGTTGCTGAGATTTACTGGTAAGTGTTATCGGTAGTTTCTCGAACTGTTATAGACCACAAATCGACACGACTTATCAAGCTACTGGGGTCTGACGTTTACCACCCCTAGGCGAGATATGCGACATATCAGACAACGAGACCGGACTGTACGGGAGTGTTACTGTTTGGATCCACAGGAGAATGTACAGGCTTGCTTGTTGATCTTCTGAGCGCTCAATACCTGGGTAGCTGTTACGTTTAGCTGACCGCTTGCAGCTTGTGGGTGTTTGATATGATCATCACCTACTGCCGGCGTATTGACGATTCTTTAGAGTCCTACACAGAGGTTTCTTGACTCAGGCAAAACGGAGTAGGAGCACATATGTGATATGTGCGGGACCGAGGATAATGCGGTATGTGATATCGTATTGTATTCTCGCGATATTTGATATCAGCCGGGTCATCGGGTCAAGTGTTGATTCGATGAATCGATACGGATAAATATTAGCCGGTTATATGCGATATAGCCGGATTGTCGGATCAAGTGTTGATTCGATAATTTAATGTATAATAATATATGTGATATATTAAATTGCATTAACTAATATTTGCTCACTAAAAGATTCTTTTTCTCACTCGGGTAATACATTGATATATATGCGATATATGTTAATTGTATTATTTTATTTTGTTACGGTAAATATTATATATGTGATATATAATATTGTAACATGATATGATAACTAATGCAACTCGTTTAGTGGAGTTTAAACTTGATTAGGGTTCGGATTAGGGTTAATCTTTCTAGAAGTTTCTAGAAGGATTTGTTTTGTTTTGTGAAAGATATTTGTTCATGACTCATGCTTTAACTTTACCCAAAACCCTAACCCTAGTCAATTCTCTACAATGGTTAAGTGAACCATGGTTGCATTATTCTTCATATTAATCATTTCTTATTCATCACAAAAGATGATGGAACACTATTCTTCTTCTTCCTCCATTTTCTTTCATGGAAAAACCTTTCTTGATTTTTCCAAGTGATGAATAATAGTGAGAAAATGATAAATAAATAGAGCAAAATTCCTACTTCATCATCCTCATCTTCCCTTGCCATTTAGATGAGGGTGTTCACATCATTTCATGAGTGTTAGCTTGTGTTAAAGAAACTTCGAGGTAGATCATCGTAGTATCGAAGATCGGAAGCAAATGTTGCGTCATTCTCTTCGTGGAACCTCTCGAGAGCCCGGAACCCGATGATCGCAGCGAAGGGACCACAACACGGTGCATATGAAGTGAAGGACCGGATCTACAAAGGTTGTGATCCCTCTCACTTAGTGTTCAATTGTTTAGCATGTTGTTTTTCGCCTAATCTCTAGTTTAAAGTTCCGTATTCGGGTAGTTCGGCACGGCTAAATTTTTATTCGGGCATGGTTGATGCCTCGTAGACCCTTGTGCACGTGCCTAGCAACCCTACAGTGGTATCAGAGCCAAGCTAGAGCTTTAGGCGAAGTCTAGACGAAGTTTAAAGTCCGATCGAACCCGGAAAACCCGAAACACTAAACTCAAAATTGCTCTCTGGAAATTTTCTAAAATCTGGGATTTTTCCAAATTAAAAATGTCCAAAAATTACAGCAGGTAATTACAAGAATTACTGTGAAACACGTGAGCGTAATTCGACAACAGTAGCGCGGAACCGCGGCCCTACCCCAGCTTGCGCGGCGGTTCCGCGGCCACGTGATCGATTCATGTCACGTGCGTTTCACAGTAACTCATATTTTTCAATGTTGTAATTTCTGGGAATTTTTAATATTTATTTTACAGTTGAGTTTTCTGGAGTTGTGTTGGGGATTCGATGTTTCGATCGGAGTATTAGATTTTGTCTATATGTTTTTTCCGGATAACTTTTAGAAACTGTTAAAAAGTTCGAACGGATATCAATAACTCACTTTTTCCCCTGTCGGAAATTTTTTCAAAAGTTGGATTTTTCCTCGTGTTTAAGAATGTTCTAAGTCGTGCAAGTAACTCGATGGACCCTCTAGAAGACAACAAACCTTAACTCGATTATGTGACCGTCTTGAACTGCCCTTTGAACCTTAGGGTTTGGGGCAGTACGGCGTGCCACATGTGAGGCGTTGGCTTGACCCTTCTACGGCTGGACTATTGGTACTGTGGCATGTGATGGACGTTTTTAAACTGATTTCATGTGTTGAGATATATTGGGGAAATCTTGGGTGCTTGATGATTCGATCGGAAAGTTTAACTTTTTCTGTTTATCTGGAATGTGATACAATAATTGGAATCCACAAATAGTTATGAGATAACTGATTTGAATATTATAAACATAGTAGTTTAGTCTCAGTTGATCGGTTGCTACGGAATTTTGATGTGATCAAAAGTCCGTCGCAATCACGTAGTGTACGCGGATACTCGCCGGGTAAACTTAATAGACAACCTCACTCCATAGCCCCGACCAAGTGACCGTAGGAGAACCCCGTCGCCGAAAGCATCCGTTCGGGTGCTCCCGGTAGCGGTGTTCCGCCTTGGTGCACTTCGTCGACGGTATCGGGGGTGCGGCCGTCTACTAAAGTTTGCGACGAGCATTCGATCAGGACGTCGGGAATCTTGTTGAATTGCCCGACTTGGTATTGAAAAGAGTTTTTTCGATAAAGAGACTAAAATGCGGGGTTTATAATTGTTAGGCATGTGATGTCTAAGGAATTCATTTGGTTAGGCATGCGATGTCTAAGGAAGTTGCGGATTCCAACTGTTGTAGTTTTACACTTTCTTTTCTGTGACCGTAAGCGTAGTATGTGGTGTATCGCCGGCTTCGTTGCTATACATCAACGACAATCGGGATACGCATACTTGCTTACGTTGATGATATGAGATATTATGTGTTGATGTGATATGTTCTATTGGATCGTCGCGTTTGAATAGCCGGGGGTTTTATGTGAGATGAGAGTTTTTCTTTTTCATTCATGTAAAATTCATTTGTATGTAATATTCTTTTATTGGGGCACTTCCAGGTAGCGGAAGATGTCACCGTTGTATATTATTTACTTTTCCGCATTAGGTAGACCCAAGGCGGGGAGCACAAGTAACCGGGTTCTAGGGTCCAGTGGGAGACCATCTCGAGGAGTCGAGACCGGGTCTCCTAACCCTAGAATTGGCAGTGTTACTTGCCGCTCTCGTAGGGGTCTAGGAATGTGGGTTTGGCTATTCATCGCGATCGTGGAATCCGTGTTTTATACTGGCTCGTATTGAAAACACGGACGTCCTAGTATATCCAATATTTCATATATGTTCTTCTGCTGCAATGTTCTGTGATGAGATCATATTACTGCCTGAGACGAATGTTTATATTATATATATGAGATATATGTTATATTGCAGATTTCGTTTCAAATGTGATGCTTATGAAGCATAATTAAAATGGGACTTCATTAATGAGATTAATGAATTAAAAGAAACCTAAGATGTTGTAGAAACTTGTTTATAAAAAATGGTAGCTACAGTTCTTGCTTTGCATAGCGGTGTTCCTTGTAGAACATCCAGCACCTTATTCGATAAGGAAAGGACCGAGAACCCTTCACCGGGAGTGACTCCTTTAGCAATAACTGGCAGATGCTACAAACTCGGTTTGTCTTTTGATTGCTTCTATAGTTCTTGCTTTGCACAGCGGTATATGTGATATATCCTGCACCTTATTCGATGAGGAAAGGGCCGACGATCCCTTCACCGGGAGTGACCCCTTTAGCAAAACTAGAAAAAACCTCAAAAACATTCCATTTAAAATCACTCGATTCTACAACGATATCAAGTTCATTACGCAAAGGGTTTTCTGAAAAACCCGTCGTAGCCCTCCGTCATTTCAGATAAGTACTAGTTAGTATTCGTGCTGCGGTAGTTTGGCATGCGTCAAGGCGTAGTGTACGGTAGCTAACTAGTGCTTATCTGCTAGCATACGATGCGATTGGATTAGGGTATTCGTACGGCGTTGTTTGGCATGCGTCAAGGGTCGTGCGGGTGGGTTTAATTCAATCAAGAAATGTACGGGTTGAACTTGACTAGCGGACTATGGGTTGTTTGGCATGCGTCAAGGTCATAGCACGCTAGGGGTAAAATATTATTGGGAATTTCAAGTGTTGAAATTTGCAATGAGATTGCATACCTTCTATTAGATAGTTGGATCCTGATACCCGCTGCGAGTAAGAGTTACTCCTGGGAGAGTTTTACACATTACAATTAGCCGATCAAGTAGGTGTCTAGAAAGGTGTTAACGGGGTTACGCCTCTGGGAAAACGAGGTTTACATTAATTAGGTTCGTGCGAAAGCACGGGGGAACTCCCTCAAAGTACCGACACTGGCCTGGCTGAAAGATTGGCGAACTTGTAGCGCGTAATTAATCCCGGCTAGTCTTTCCTTTTAGGGTTTGAAGGAAGATTTGACTAAAACAGTGGGAGACATCCTGATTAGATATATTATATAACCAATCTAATCTTGCAAGAGCATACGCTGAGTGTTTTCTTCTCTCTCTCTCCAGGTAGCGACCATATCACGCCTTAATCAAGATAATAAAACGGATATATTGACCGAACCCGCTTGTTATACTGAGCTGGGGAACGTTGGTCCCGCTCCAACTTATAATTGTTATAAGACAGAGCAGGAAATTGGGGAATACCAGATTTCCCGTGCCGCCCAAACGAAGAAAGTGCATGTTGATGCATCATCTTCGGGTGTGTTCGTTACACAGAACTGTTTCTCAGTATCCTTTACGTCCTGGGTATGTGATACCGGATCAGGATCCCGTATATGTAATCTGTTACATGGGCTACAGAATGGTAGAGAACTGAGAACGGGTGATAAGTTTCATGAGGCAGAAAACGGTGCAAGTGTTGCAGCCAAGTCTGTTGGTCACTGTCACCCTGTATTACCAGAATACATTGATTCTGAACAAATGTTTGTTAGTTATGTATATGCCCTAGAGGCCATTGTTGTACATATGATGTATATTATAATGGATGCTTGGTTATATATAGAGATGACTTTCTTGCTCTTCAAGATAGTATGCTATTTGGTTTTACTTTATCTTAACATGTTGACTTGTATTGGTTTACTGTTTTACTCTCACATGTTGATAAAGCCCTTAGGACTTGTACTCGACTACTGGGACTATGATGAGATCATACTAGTGGGGCCGCGGTAGTCGATGAATACATCCTATAACTGTTCCTAGTCGAGGGTATATCGAGACAGGGCATCGATACACCAGAGTAGACAAGCGTATACGCATCTTGACCCATATGATGGGCGATGGATGATCCCATATCCATCGGTGTTGGACATCAAGGATGGTGTACGGGTGCACAGTGGAGACTGGGTACACTGGACGGACTCGCCGAGAACTCCCAGATGGTGATATACCACACGTCAGATGGCAGTTCTTCGGTGACACTGGTACAGGGTAGTCTGTAGACCCGAGATCGTCATGGAGTCTTGTGTGATTCCCACTGTGCTTTGATTTCCACCTTACCACGTCCAAGAGGGCGTGCAAAACGGTGGCTTTTGGGTACTGTCCCGAATCACATGGAGGCAATGAGCGATAGGAGGGGATTCGTCTCTCCCGGTATAGGGAGTTGATGTTGTGCTGTGTTCGATTAGCTATAACTGGAAGTCCCTGGCCAGGGCTGATATGGAGATTTACTGGTAAGTGTTACTAGTAGTTTCTCGACCTGTTATGAGCCACACATCGACACGACTTATCGGTTACTGGGGTCTGACGTATACCACCCCTAGACTTGATATGCGACATATCAGACGAACAGACCGGACTGTACGGGAGTGTTACTGGTTGGATTCACAGGAGAACGCACAGGCTAGCTTGTTGATCTTCTGATCGCTCAATACCTGTGTGGCTGTTACGTTTAGCTGACCGCTTGCAGCTTGTGGGTGTTTGATATGATCATCACCTGCTACCGGCGTATTGACGATTCATTAGAGTCCTGCACAGAGGTTTCTTGGCTCAGGCGAAACGGAGTAGTAGCACATATGTGATATGCGCAGGAACGAGAATAATGCGATATGGGATACCGTATTATATTCTCAGGATATTTAGATATGAACCGGGTCATCGGATCAAGTGTTGATTCGATGAATCGGTACATGATATATTAGTCGGTAATATTCGATATAGCCGGATCATCGATTCAAGTGTTGATTCGATGATTTAATGTACAATAATATATATGATATATTATTACATTATCTAATATTGGCTTGCTTTAATATTTCATTTTCTCACGGGATGATACATTGATATATATGCGATATATGTTAATTGTATTATTTTCTTTTGTTGCAAATATATAATATATATGTGATATATATTATTGTGACATGATATGATTAATTGTTAAACATGTTTAAGGATGATTAATTGAGGTTAGGGTTTGATTTGGTTTAGTTGCTTCAAGTTGCTTCTAGAAGCATTTTTCTTTTGTCATTGTGAAGATATTTATGGATGACACATTTATTAACCAAACCAAACCCTAACTATAGTTTATTCTCTACTCATTCTTATCCTATCATCCTTGACCATGGTTCACAATTCAATCATATGTTTTATTCTATTCATCACAAAAGAAAAGGATTATCATTATTCTTTTTCCATTATCTTCTTCTTCTCTCTTGAAAGAAAAGCTTGCTTGATTTTCTTAAGTGATGAAAGATTATGAGAAAATGATATAAAAAGAAAGCAAAATCACTACTCTCTCATCCTCATCTCATCTAGCCCTTGGGATTAGGGTGTTCTTCTCTTTTGAGTGAGAAAGCTTGAGTCGAAGCAACTTCAAGGTAGATCATCGGAGATTTGGATTACGACAAGCTAGAATGGATCGTTCGAGTCGTGGAGCCTCTCTTGAGTCCGGGAGATCGTGGATCGCGGCAAAGGGACTTCTACTCGGAGCTTGTGAAGCGAAGGAGCGGACTACAAAGGTTGTAATCCCTCACCCTTAGATAAAAGTTATCTTATTGCATGTTAAACCCTAATAATCTAGCAAAGATCCCGGCTTTGGGTTGTTCGGCACGTCTAAAATTTAATCCGGGCATGTTTGATGCCTTATGAACCTTCACAAGAGTGCCTAGGAACCCTACAGTGGTATCATAGCCAGGCTAGAGCATTAGGCGATGTGTTTACGAAGTTAAAACTCCGATCGAACCCGAAACGGACAAAATGGACCCCTCTCTGGAAATTTTTTAAATTTTGGGATTTTTCAGAATTAAAAATATGTAAAAAAATCAGCAGGGAATTCTAAGAATTACCCTGAAACACGTGCCCATAATTCCACCAACCAAGCGTGGAAGCGCGGCATAACCATGGTCAACGCGGCGGATCCGCGGCTGAACTGTTGGATTGGGACACGTGGATTTGATGGTAATGACCGTATGTACTTGCTGATGGTTCTGGATATTTTTAATCTGTCTCAGGTGTTTATAAAATATGGGGTTTATTTTGTAATCGTACATTCGATCGGAATATTTAAATTCGTATTTCTTTCCGGATATTTAGAAACTGTTAAACTAGTTGAACGGATATCATTAACCCACTTTATTCCGGCACGGCAAACTTTCAAGCGTTGAATTTTTATTGGGTTTAAATCTTTCGGAAAATTGTACAAGTTAAGCGGTGGACCCTCTAGAAGACAACAAACCTTAACTCGATTATGTGACCGTCTTGAACTGCCTTTTGAACCTTCGGGTTTGGGGCAGTACGGCGTGCCACATGTGAGGCGTTGGCTTGGCCCTTCTACGGCTGGATCACTGGTACCGTGACATATTCTGGGATTATTTGAACTCCGCTCAAGAGTTGAGCACTTCGGGAAATTTTGGGTGTTTGATTATCTGTTCAAATAGTTTAATACCGTATATTTATCTGGAATGTGATACAATATGTGGAATTCATAGAGTTAGGCATGAAATACGAAGTATGTGATATTTCGGATTTACGATGTCTAAAGTGATTGTGGATTCCAAATATTGTAGTTTTACACTTTCTTTTCTGTGACCGTAAGCGTAGTATGTGGTGTATCGCCGGCTTCGTTGCTATACATCAACGACAATCGGGATACGCATACTTGCTTACGTTGATGATATGAGATATTATGTATTGCTGTGATATGTTATATTGGATCGTCGCGATCAGAATAGCCGGGGGTTTTATGTGAGATGAGGGTTTTTATTTTCATTCATGTAAAATTCATTTGTAATGTAATATTCTTTTATTTGGGGCACTTCCAGGTTGCGGTTGCTGTCACCAGTGTATATTATTTACTTTTCCGCATTAGGTAGACCCAAGGAGGGGAGCACAAGTAACCGGGTTCTAGGGTCCAGTGGGAGGCCATCTCGAGGAGTCGAGACCGGGCCTCCTAACCCTAGAATTGGCAGTGTTACTTGCCGCTCTCGTAGGGGTCTTGGGATGTGGGTTTGGCTATTCGTCGCGACCGTGGAATCCGTGTTTTATACAGGCTCGTATTGAAAACACGGACATCCTAGTATATCCAATATTTCATATATGTTCTTCTGCTGCAATGTTCTGTGATGAGATCATATTACTGCCTGAGACGAATGCTTATACTATATATATATGCTGATATATAAATATTACTGCTTTCGTTTCTTCTGTGATGCTTAGGAAGCATAAGCTGATGGGATTTTTATTAATGAGATTAATAAAAGAAAAGAAACCTAAAGATGTTGTAGAATCAAAACTTTATAAAAGGGTAGCTACAGTTTTGCTTTGCACAGTGATATATACGATATATCCTGCACCTTATTCGATGAGGAAAGGACCGAGATCCCTTCACCGGGAGTGACTCCTTTAGCAAAACTGGCAGATGCTACAAAACGCGGTTTGTCTTTTGATTGCTTTAAGTGTTTTGCTTTGCACAGCGGTATATATGATATATCCTGCACCTTATTCGATGAGGAAAGGGCCGACGATCCCTTCACCGGGAGTGACCCCTTTAGCGAAACTAAGAAAAGCCTCAAAAACACTCCTTTTTCAAAACTTCACTCGATTCTACGACGATATCAGGTTCATTACGCTCAGGGTTTTCTGAAAAACCTGCGTAGCCCTCCGTCATTTCAGATAGATATTATTTAGTATTCGTGCTACGCTTGTTGGCCTGCGTCAAGGCGTAGTGTGCGGTAGCTAACTAATATATATCTGTTTATGTATATGATGCAGATTCGATTAGGGTAGTCGTGCGACTTTGTTGGCCTGCGTCAAGGGTCGTGCGGGTGGGTTTAATTGAATCAAGAAATGACGGGTTGAACTTGACTAGCGCACTATGGTTTGTTGGCCTGCGTCAAGGTCATAGGATGCTAGGGGTAAAAGCATTATCGGGAATTTCAAGTGTTGAAATTTGCATTGAGATTGCATACCTCCTATGAGATAGTTGGATCCCGATACCCACTGCGAGTAAGAGTTACTCCTGGGAGAGTTTTACACAGGACAATTAGTCATTCAAGTAGGTGTCTAGAAAAGTGTTAACGAGGTTACGCCTCTGGGAAAACGAGGTTTACTTTAATTAGGTCCGGGCGAAAGCACGGGGAACCTCCCTCAAATTACCGACACCGATCTGGCTGAAAGATTGACGAAGTTGTAAGGTGTAATTAATTCCGGCTAATCTTACCTTTTAGGGTTTTAAGGTAGATTTGATAAAACCAGTGGGAGACATCCTGATTAGATAAGATAATAACCAATCTAATCTTGCAAGAGCATACGCTAAAGTGTTTTCTTCTCTCTCTCTCCAGGTAGCGACCATTTCAGGCCATAATCAAGATAATAATATGGATGTATTGACTGAACCTGATTATTGTACTGAGCAAGGGAACGTTGGACCCGTTCTTTCTTATAAGAGTTATAAGACTGAACAGGAAACAGGAGAATATCTAGATTCTCATGCCGCCCAAAAGAACATACATGTTGATGCATCTTCTTCAGGTGTGTTAGTTATTGAGAACTGTTTCTCAGTTCACCCTACGTCCTGGGTATTAGATCCCGGATCAGGATCCCACATATGTAAACAGTTACATGGGCTACGTAAAGGTAGAGAACTGGGAACAGGTGATCATTCCGTTCAAGTAGGGAACGGTGCAAGTATTGTAGCCAAAGCAGTTGGCGAATATCACCTTGTATTGCCGAGTCGTAATACACTGATTCTAAATGAGTGCTATTATATACCGAACATGATGTGCAACATTATATCAGTTTCTTTATTGAGTAAAGAGGGATATAATTTTGTAGTACAGGATAATGTTATGAACATATTCCTAGATCAAAAGTTGATTGCATCAGGCTCGTTACATAATGGCATATTCATTCTAAATCAGAATACAGTCCTGAATATACAAAACACACACAAGAGGAAAAGTTCAGATATGAACGAATCCTACTTGTGGCATTGTAGACTTGGTCATATCAATGCAACACGACTGGCTAAGTTACATAGAGATGGTTATTTGAATTCGTTCGAATTATCATCTTATGATACTTGCCATTCATGTCTCAAAGGAAAAATGACCAAAGCTCCGTTTAGTGGACACGGAGAAAGAGTTGCTGAACTCTTAGGACTAGTACATAGTGATGTATGCGGTCCCATGTCTACGCATGCCAGGAACGGTTCTTCCTACTTCATTACATTCACTGACGATCTCTCAAGATTCGGGTATGTGTTCCTGATGAAACACAAGTCTGAAGCTTTTGAGAAATTCAGAGAATATAAGCATGAAGTAGAGAATCAAACGGGCAAAAGTATTAAGATTCTTCGATCTGATCGAGGAGGTGAATACTTAAGCGGTGAGTTCCTAGATTATCTAAAAGAGAATGGGATTCTCTCTCAGCGTACTCCTCCTTATACACCACAGCACAACGGTGTATCTGAGCGGAGGAATCGCACCCTATTAGATATGGTGCGCTCTATGATGAGTACAGCTGAGTTACCTATTTCCTTCTGGGGGTATGCACTGGAGACAGCTGTAGACCTATTGAATATGGTTCCCACAAAATCTGTGCCAACCACTCCATATGAGATATGGAAAGGAAAGAGACCATATCTTAATTATGTTAGGATATGGGGTTGTCCGGCATATGTGAAAACACAAAATCCGGACAAACTCGGCGCAGGGTCTATTTTGTGCAAGTTTATTGGATATCCCAAACATTCGCGAGGGTATATCTTCTACCACACCGAAGAACAAAAGGTGTTTGTTTCTCGGCACGCCACCTTTTTAGAAAAGGAATTTCTTGAAAAAGAAATTAGTAGCATTGAGGTAGAACTGGAAGAGGTTCCAGCAGAACAAACTACAACAGATGATTTAGTGGAACCAGAGGATTCAGTAGTACCCGACGAACCCCAGCCTCTCTGCCGATCTAGTAGGGTTTCTCGTCCACCTGAGAGATACTACGGTTTTCTCATTGATGGTGGAAGCGAGGATTGCATCATGGATGATGATGAACCGACTAGTTTCGAGCAGGCCATCACGAGTGGTGACTCTGTGAAATGGCGGATGCAATGCGATCTGAGATGGAATCCATGTACACCAACAAAGTATGGACTTTGGAAAATGCTCCTGAAGGGGTAAAACCCATTGGGAGCAAGTGGATCTTTAAAAAGAAATTTGGTGTAGATGGAAAAGTTGAGACTTTCAAAGCTAGACTGGTAGCAAAGGGATTTCGTTAACGACCAGGTGTGGACTATGACGAAACCTTTTCTCCAGTAGCTATGCTTAAGTCCATCCGGATCTTACTTGCCATTGCTGCATACCATGACTACGAAATCTGGCAAATGGATGTTAAGACCGCCTTTCTAAACGGTGATTTAGAAGAGTGCGTGTACATGACTCAGCCATAGGGCTTCGTAGATAGTGGGAGCAGCGGTAAGGTGTGCAAGCTGCTTAAATCCATTTATGGGTTAAAGCAAGCATCGCGGAGTTGGAACATCTGTTTTGATGTTGTAGTCAAAGAGTTTGACTTCATCAAAAATATAGATGAACCTTGTATCTATAAGAAGATAGCAGAGGGTAAGGTAGTCTTCCTCGTATTGTATGTGGATGACATACTCTTGATAGGAAATGATATTCCTATGCTGCAATCAGTCAAGCTCTTCTTATCACAGAGATTCTCAATGAAAGATCTAGGTGATGCCTCCTGCATATTGGGAATCATGATCTATAGAGATAGATCTAAAAGGATACTGGGATTGTCCTAATCCAGGTACATTGACACCATACTAAAGAGGTTTAGTATGGAAGAATCCAAACGTGGGATTCAGCCCACGATCTTTGGACTCACTCTCTCCAAAGAGATGTCTCCCAAGACTGATTTGGAGAGAGCTCGCATGCAAGGGATACCCTATGCTTCGGCAGTAGGCTCTATCATGTATGCGATGCTGTGTACCAGACCCGATGTAGCATACTCACTAAGTGTAGTGAGTCGGTATCAAGCAGATCCTGGAGAGAGTCATTGGACAGCAGTGAAGAACATTCTCAAGTACTTGCGAAGGACTAAGGAGATGTTCTTGTTATATGGTAACGGAGAACTCCAGGTGGAGTCCTTTACCGATTCCAGCTTCCAAAGTGATAAGGACGACTCTAAGTCGCATTCGGGTTTTGTCTTTACCCTAAATGGAGGGGCGGTATGTTGGAAGAGTTCCAAACAGGATATCGTTGCAGACTCAACGATGGAGGCTGAATACATCGCTGCCAACGATGCTGCCAAAGAGGCTGTCTGGATCAAGAAGTTCATTAGTGAACTTGGTGTGGTTCCATCCATTGAACATCCAATACCTCTGTATTGCGATAACAATGGAGCTGTGGCGTTAGCCAAGGAACCCAGGTCCCATCAGAAGTCCAGACATATTCTGAGGCGGTATCACCTGATCAGGGAGATAGTTGATCGCCGGGAGATCGAGGTCAGGAGAGTAGATACGAAGGACAACACTGCGGATCCATTCACGAAGGCTATTCCCCAGATACAGTTTGAGAGATTATTCGGGATGCTAGGTATGAGATACTACAGCAGCTGGCCTTAGTGCAAGTGGGAGATTGTTAGTTATGTATATGCCCTAGAGGCCATTATTGTACATATGATGTATATTATAATGGATGCTTGGTTATATATAGAGATGACTTTCTTGCTCGTCATGATAGTATGCTATTTGGTTTTACTTTATCTTAACATGTTGACTTGTATTGGTTTACTGTTTTACTCTCACATGTTGATAAAGCCCTTAGGACTTGTACTCGACTACTGGGACTATGATGAGATCATACTAGTGGGGCCGCGGTAGTCGATGAGTACATCCTATAACTGTTCCTAGTCGAGGGTATATCGAGACAGGGCATCGATCACCAGAGTAGACTAGCGTATACGCATCTTGACCCATATGATGGGCGATGGATGATCCCATATCCATCGGTGTAGGACATCAAGGATGGTGTACGGGTGCTCAGTGGAGACTGGGTACACTGGACGGACTCTCCGAGAACTCCCAGATGGTGATATACCACACGTCAGATGGCAGTTCTTCGGTGACACTGGTACAGGGTAGTCTGTAGACCCGAGATTGTCATGGAGTCTTGTGTGATTCCCACTGTGCTTTGATTTCCACCTTACTACGTCCAAGAGGGCGTGCAAAACGGTGGCTTTTGGGTACAGTCCCGAATCACATGGAGGCAATGAGCGATAGGAGGGGATTCGTCTCTCCCGGTATAGGGAGTTGATGTTGTGCTGTGTTCGATTGGCTATAACTGGAAGTCCCTGGCCAGGGCTGATATGGAGATTTACTGGTAAGTGTTACTAGTAGTTTCTCGACCTGTTATGAGCCACACATCGACACGACTTATCGGTTACTGGGGTCTGACGTATACCACCCCTAGACTTGATATGCGACATATCAGACGAACAGACCGGACTGTACGGGAGTGTTACTGGTTGGATTCACAGGAGAACGCACAGGCTAGCTTGTTGATCTTCTGATCGCTCAATACCTGGGTGGCTGTTACGTTTAGCTGACCGCTTGCAGCTTGTGGGTGTTTGATATGATCATCACCTGCTACCGGCGTATTGACGATTCTTTAGAGTCCTACACAGAGGTTTCTTGGCTCAGGCGAAACGGAGTAGTAGCACATATGTGATATGCGCAGGAACGAGAATAATGCGATATGGGATACCGTATTATATTCTCAGGATATTTAGATATGAACCGGGTCATCGGATCAAGTGTTGATTCGATGAATCAGTACATGATATATTAGTCGGTAATATTCGATATAGCCGGATCATCGATTCAAGTGTTGATTCGATGATTTAATGTACAATAATATATATGATATATTATTACATTATCTAATATTGGCTTGCTTTAATATTTCATTTTCTCACAGGATGATACATTGATATATATGCGATATATGTTAATTGTATTATTTTCTTTTGTTGCAAATATATAATATATATGTGATATATATTATTGTGACATGATATGATTAATTGTTAAACATGTTTAAGGATGATTAATTGAGGTTAGGGTTTGATTTGGTTTAGTTGCTTCAAGTTGCTTCTAGAAGCATTTTTCTTTTGTCATTGTGAAGATATTTATGGATGACACATTTATTAACCAAACCAAACCCTAACTATAGTTTATTCTCTACTCATTCTTATCCTATCATCCTTGACCATGGTTCACAATTCAATCATATGTTTTATTCTATTCATCACAAAAGAAAAGGATTATCATTATTCTTTTTCCATTATCTTCTTCTTCTCTCTTGAAAGAAAAGCTTGCTTGATTTTCTTAAGTGATGAAAGATTATGAGAAAATGATATAAAAAGAAAGCAAAATCACTACTCTCTCATCCTCATCTCATCTAGCCCTTGGGATTAGGGTGTTCTTCTCTTTTGAGTGAGAAAGCTTGAGTCGAAGCAACTTCAAGGTAGATCATCGGAGATTTGGATTACGACAAGCTAGAATGGATCGTTCGAGTCGTGGAGCCTCTCATGAGTCCGGGAGATCGTGGATCGCGGCAAAGGGACTTCTACTCGGAGCTTGTGAAGTGAAGGAGCGGACTACAAAGGTTGTAATCCCTCACCCTTAGATAAAAGTTATCTTATTGCATGTTAAACCCTAATAATCTAGCAAAGATCCCGGCTTTGGGTTGTTCGGCACGTCTAAAATTTAATCCGGGCATGTTTGATGCCTTATGAACCTTCACAAGAGTGCCTAGGAACCCTACAATGTTATTAGATACCGAACCTGATATACAAAATCATATCAGTCTCTTTATTAGTAAAGAAAGGATATAATTTTGTATTGTTGGATAATGTTTTGAACATTTCCTATATCAAGAGTTGATCGGTTCAGGAACGTTATCTAAAAGCATTGACGTTCTAAATCAAATTACAGTTCTTAGTATACAGAACACACACAAGAAGAAAAGTTCAGAAATGAACGAATCCTTCTTGAGGTATTGTAGACTAGGTCATATCAATGCGACCCGACTGGCTGAAGTTACATATAGATGCATATTTAAATTAGTTTGGATTTACATCTTATGAAACTTGCCGGTCATGTCACAAATATAAGATGACCACAGCTCTGTTTATTGGAAACAGAGAAAGAGTTAGTGAACTTTTGGGATTGATACATGTTGATGTATGAAAGTCCCCTGTCTACACATGCCAAGATCGGTTCTTTGTACTTCATTACATTCTCTGATAATCTCTCAAGATTCAGACATATGTTCCTGTTGAAACACAAGTCCGAACCTTTTGAGATATTCACAGAATATAAGTTAGAAGTAGAGAACCAAAATAAGGGTATAAGTATTATGTCCTTTGATGAGATCAAGGAAGAGAATACTTGATCACGGGATTCCTGGACTATTCTAAAGGAGAATGAGATTCTCTCGCAGCATTACTCCTCCGTATACACCATAGCACGATGGTATATCGGGGCGGAGCAATAGCACCCTATGTGATACGGTGTGCTCTATGATGAGTACTACTGAGTTTCCTATTTCCTTTTGGGAGTTATGCACTTGAGAAGCTGCATACCTATTGAATAGGGTTCAAATCAAATTAGTTGCTTACCACTTCATATGCGATATGGAATGGGAAGAGCCCATATCTTAAGTTTGTTAAGATTTGGGGTTGTCCGGCCTATGTCTAAAAGCAAAATCCGGACAAGCTCGAGGCAAGGTCTGTTATGTAGAACTGGAAATGTTCCAGCTATACAAAATGCAGCTGATGATTTGGTAGAACCAAAGGATTCAATAGTTTCCAACGAACCTCAGCCTCTCCGCCGATCTAGTACGGTTCCTCACCCACCTGAGAGATACTTCGGTTTCTCTATGACAGTGGGAGCGAGGATTGCATCATGAGATGATGACCCAACTAGTTTCGAGCTGGCCATCAGGAGTAGGACTCTGTAAGAATGGCTGGGTGCTTATCGATCTGAGATGGAATCCTTATACACCAACAAAGTATGGACTTTGGTTGCTTTATCTGAAGGGTTAGATCCCCATCAGGAGCGAGTATATCTTGAGAAGATTACTTGGTGTACATGGAAAAGTTGAGACTTTCAAAGCTATGCTTAAGTCCATCCAGATCTTACTTGCCACGGCTACATACCATGACTACGATATCTGGTGGTTGGGTGTCATGACTGCTTTTCTAAATGATGTTTTAGAAAAGAGTGTCTATAAGTACACAGCCAGAGGGCTTCGTAGACAGTGGGAGCAGCGGAAACGTGTGCAAGATGTTTTATATGATAAAGCAGGCATCGCGGAGTTGGAACATCTGTTTTGATGTGGTAGTCAAAGAGTTTGACTTCATCAAAATGGTAGATGAACCTTGTATATACAAAAAAGGTAGTAGAGAGTATGGTGGTGATCTTCGTAGAGTACGTGGATGACATACTCTTGATAGGGAAAGAGTTTCCTATGCTACGCTCGGTCAATCTCCGCTTATCACAAGGATTCTCCATATAGGATCAAAGTGATACCTCCTAAATCCTGGGTTTTGGATCTATGAGATAGATCTAAATTGGATGTTAGAATACTCACTAGTTGTAGTGAGATGGTATCAATCGATCCTGGGGAGAATCACTGGAAAGGTTCCAGAGTGATAAGGACGACTGAATGTCATTCGCAGGCATTGTCTTTACCCTCAGTGGAGGGACGGTATGTTGGAAGAGTTCCAAGCTAGATACCGTGACATACTAGACGATTAAAGGCAAGATACATCGTTACCAATGATACTACCAAAGAGGAAGTCTGGATATATATAAGTTCATAAGATGAACTTCGTTCCTACCATTGTGTGACAATGGAGTTGTGGCTTTAGCCAAGGAACTACCGTCCCATCAGAAATCCAGATATAATTCTTAGGCAGTATCACCTGATCATAGAGATGGTTGATCTCCAGGGAGATCGAGGTTAGGAGAGCAGACACAGAGGACGACAGCGCGGATCCACTCACAAAGGCCTTTTTCCCAATAGAGACTTTTATGGGATGGTTGAGTATGAGATACTTCAACAGCAGCTAATTGTTGGGTATGCGATACCATAACAGATGGCCCTAGTGCAAGTGGGAGATTGTTAGTTATATGTTTGCCCTAGAGGCCATTACTGTACATACGATGTATATTGTAGTGGATGCTGGGACATATATAGGGAGGACTTTCTTGCTCGACATGATAGTATGCTATCTGGTTGTACTTTATCTTAACGTGTACTCTGATTGTCTCTATATTACATGTTGATAAAGCCCTTAGGATATGTACTCGACTACTGGGACTATGATGAGATCATACTAGTGGGGCCACGGTAGTCGACAAGTACATCCTATAACTGTTCCTAGTCGTGGGTGTATCGAGACAGGGCATCGATGCACTAGTGTAGACTAGCGTATACGCATCTTGACCCATATGATGGGCGATGGATGATCCCATATCCATCGGTGTTTGACATCAAGGATGGTGTACGGGTGCTCAGTGGAGACTGGGTACACTGGACGGACTCGCCGAGAACTCCCAGATGGTATTATACCATACGTCAGATGGCAGTTCTCTGGTGACACTGGTACAGAGTAGTCTGTTGACCCGAGATCGTCATAGAGTCTTGTGTGGTTCCCACTGTGCTTTGATTTCCATCATACCACGTCCAAGAGGGCGTGCAAAAAGGTGGCTTTTGGGTACAGTCCCGAATCACATGGAGGCAATGAGCGATAGGAGGGGATTCGTCTCTCCCGGTATAGGGAGTTGATGTTGTGCTGTGTTCGATTGGCTATAACCGGAAATCCCTGGCCAGGGTTGCTGAGATTTACAGGTAAGTGTTATCGGTAGTTTCTCGAACTGTTATAGACCTCAAATCGACACGACTTATCAAGCTACTGGGGTCTGACGTTTACCACCCCTAGGCGAGATATGCGACATATCAGACGACGAGACCGGACTGTACGGGAGTGTTACTGTTTGGATCCACAGGAGAATGTACAGGCTTGCTTGTTGATCTTCTGAGCGCTCAATACCTGGGTAGCTGTTACGTTTAGCTGACCGCTTGCAGCTTGTGGGTGTTTGATATGATCATCACCTACTGCCGGCGTATTGACGATTCTTTAGAGTCCTACACAGAGGTTTCTTGACTCAGGAAAAACGGAGTAGGAGCACATATGTGATATGTGCGGGACCGAGGATAATGCGGTATGTGATATCGTATTGTATTCTCGCGATATTTGATATCAGCCGGGTCATCGGATCAAGTGTTGATTCGATGAATCGGTACGGATAAATATTAGCCGGTTATATGCGATATAGCCGGATTGTCGGATTAAGTGTTGATTCGATAATTTAATGTATAATAATATATGTGATATATTAAATTGCATTAACTAATATTTGCTCACTAAAAGATTCTTTTTCTCACTCGGGTAATACATTGATATATATGCGATATATGTTAATTGTATTATTTTATTTTGTTACGGTAAATATTATATATGTGATATATAATATTATAACATGATATGATAACTAATGCAACTCGTTTAGTGGAGTTTAAACTTGATTAGGGTTCGGATTAGGGTTAATCTTTCTAGAAGTTTCTAGAAGGATTTGTTTTGTTTTGTGAAAGATATTTGTTCATGACTCATGCTTTAACTTTACCCAAAACCCTAACCCTAGTCAATTCTCTACAATGGTTAAGTGAACCATGGTTGCATTATTCTTCATATTAATCCTTTCTTATTCATCACAAAAGATGATGGAACACTATTCTTCTTCTTCCTCCATTTTCTTTCATGGAAAAACCTTTCTTGATTTTTCCAAGTGATGAATAATAGTGAGAAAATGATAAATAAATAGAGCAAAATTCCTACTTCATCATCCTCATCTTCCCTTGCCATTTAGATGAGGGTGTTCACATCATTTCATGAGTGTTAGCTTGTGTTAAAGAAACTTCGAGGTAGATCATCGTAGTATCGAAGATCGGAAGCAAAGGTTGCGTCATTCTCTTCGTGAAACCTCTCGAGAGCCCGGAAACCCGATGATCGCAGCGAAGGGACCACAACACGGTGCATATGAAGTGAAGGACCGGATCTACAAAGGTTGTGATCCCTCTCACTTAGTGTTAAATTGTTTAGCATGTTGTTTTTCGCCTAATCTCTAGTTTAAAGTTCCGTATTCGGGTAGTTCGGCACGGCTAAATTTTTATTCGGGCATGGTTGATGCCTCGTAGACCCTTGTGCGCGTGCCTAGCAACCCTACAAGTAATATGTAAAGGAGTTTGGAAATTATACCGATCGATCCGTGTCCTTCGGTCTTTCATCTCCGCACCAAGCTCCCCGCTGCAGCGCTGACGAAGTCCGCTCCCCGATCATGCCCGTCGAAATGGCACCACGTCTATGAATCTTTATACGGGCTCCCGTCTCGAACTGAGGCAACTCGGACATGAAGTTTGCTAGCCGACATGTCCAAGAATGAAGTAGAGAGTGTGTAGAATATTTTGTCTCAAGTGACCCAAGTGATTGGGTGGAGGTAAATTGAAGTTGTCATTTTTGGAATTGTGAGCAAAGGAAATTTTGTGCTTGAAAGAAAAAGAATGAGCTGCACATTGGGCTCGGCCATCTCTAGGAAAAAGTGCTTTGTGAATTGTTTTCATGAAGTGTGTTGTGAATGTTAAATTAAAGCCACATATTAAACCAATTCTCTCACCCAAAAGTCCAATGCCACCTCACACCCAAAAGCATGCTGCCCACGATTTAGCCCATCCCTCACAAAGTCAGCACAACAAAAATTTTAGTGCAATAATTTCGAAACAAAATTCCAAGCCCAAAATTATCCATGCAAACAAAAAATATCCATATTTTCACAATAAAAAATTAAACCAAAAAAATTAAAACGGAAGAAAGGAAAATGGCAACTTCAAAAAGTAATCTTGTAACGGATCACAAGAAAACCCCTCGACTATAAATATATACCCGCATTTGTATTCCGACCGAATACAAATGCAAAGAGACAAAAATATTCCTACACTATAATACTAGGATCCGGCTTAACCAAAGCCTGCTAGTATTATCCGTCTGATCATAATCCGTGCACAAGTGCACGAATATGATCGAACCCTGCCATAAAACCATACGCCTCTACAACGTTTCGTCCGAACTTGGGAAACTGTCTGTGGGGGACTTTAATGACTCATCAATACACTGGCATTGGGTATAACCACTAGCACGTTAGAGGTACTAGATGTACGTAACGGTTGCCCATGTATTGATCGGAAGGGAAGCTGACGAGCGAACTCATCCAGAAATCCTACTGAGCCTGACAGTGACAATATCCGTACAGTCTGGTCCGTTCGTCTATGAGTATCGCATATAGGGTCTAGGGGGCTGGTAAACGTCAGACCCCCAATAGCTGTATAAGTCGTGTCAGATAGTAGCCCAGAACACCCTGAGATACTACTGGAATACCTACCAGTAAATCTCGATTACCCTGGCCAGGGATTTTGTGTAATGGCTCTCCTAGACATAGTGCGATCTCATGTAACCCTTCGAAAATCGTTTAGGCAGTTTTTCGGTAATCGGCTAATTTTTTCGGCTTTTTCCGTAAAAAGTCAAAATAGATATTTTTCATTGTAGACCTAATTATACAAAATTTAGATAAGATATTACTATAATTTTGTCACTTATAATTATCTAGTTAAATAAAAAAAAATCGTAATTAATTATTTTTTTTATTATTATAGGCTTTTTAAAATACATTAAATTAGTGATAAATACAAATTTAATTAGGTAAATTTCATAATTAGGAATCTTTATAAGCTAAAATATGGTGTTAATAAAATTGTATCATGACTTGCAAATTTTTAGTTTTAGGGTTTGAAATTTATGAAAAAAATGATGAAAATGGGGTTTTTTTATGTAAAATTTGATGTGATATGCGTTAAATGAGTTTAAAGGTTGCTTTTTGTGTAGAATTTTCTACACAATTCCCTCACACTCACCCCTCCCCACCTCAGGCCGAGCTCCCTTGCTTCAGTTCTCATTTTTCCCCTCACTTCTTGCTTCATAATTCCTTCAAAAATCATCAAAAATCCACCGAAATTCACTAAATTCTTCTCTAATTCAACCCAAAACCTTAAGCCATCCCTTATCAAGCCCAAATTGGATTAAAACAAGGAGAAAAGAGGCCACTTTGGAGGTTTAGTGTAAAGGAATCAACTCTAGTAAGGTATATTTCTAATCTAGTGTTTAATTGTAGTTTAAAATTTGCTAGATTTAGTAGTTTAAGTGTGAAATTTGGTTTAATTTGCTTGCTCATGAAAATCAAGAGAGGGATTTGATTTCAAATTAGGGTTTGAAGCATGGTTGATGGAGTTAAGTTAGGGTTTGGTTATCTAATTGGTTAGAGTGGTTAATTGTACGATGTTATGCTCGCTAAATCGATAAATTGTGATAATTGTATCGAATCGGTATGAAATTGCTTACTAGATTTTTATAAAAATTAGGATGCGATCTAATTGCATTATATTAGCGATATAATTAGCTTCGTATACGACTATTAGAGTGCGTGAATGCAGGGTTTTGTTTAGCCGGGTTTTAGTTTTGTCGATTTCCCCGAAATGACGATTCTAGTTAAGATTTAGCGATTTTCGTGTGTTTTCCCGCGCACCGAGTGCACGTTATGTTTAATTCGAGAGCGTCAATATTTGTATATTGTGACTTGCATCGTTTTAGGATATGTAATCTTATGCTTGGTGTTGTGCAAATATAGAATCGGTCGGGAAAACATCGGACACGGCGCGTAAAGGCATGGCGGTGGTCGGATCGGATTAGCGAGGCATTCAGGTGAGTAGATATATTCATCTATGGGGGAATCGTCCGGATGGCGCGAGGCGCCCCCTAGTTAGAATTACCTTATTTCTTGCAAGACTTGTATTGCTAGTTAGCTTACCTCTTTAGTACAATGCATACCCTTATAGTTTATAGTATACTAGATTGCATGGACATTCATATACACTATGCGATATCACTTCGTAGGACACGAACACCATTACCATCGGCATCTGTTGAATGCGCACTATTCATGTGACACACACGCCTTTGGTAATTGCCATGCCACGTGCACTATAGAACCTGTTTAGCTCAGTTCGCCACTTGCATCGTACATGACATATGAATTTGTATAGAATGTATATACCTCGCATCATCATCATTCTTACATAGATTTCTAGCCACAATTCACATCGCATACCTTGATATCATACACATTTATCATATACAACATGATGGACATTATGATTTTCTTGAGGATTTCAGTATTGCTGCGATTTCTGGATTTTTGGGGAAAACCGCAAGACTTTAACAAAAGCTTATATTTATCATTTTTAAAACAAAGTTGCGGTTTTCTCGTGATGTATGTGTCGTCCATCATGAGTTTTCATGTTTTCTGTTGGATTTCGAGACCCGATTCGAGGAGTGGATGAACCGTCTCGGGTACATGGTGGGCCCGGTATGGTACCCCGGGGCAAGAAGATCGAGTTGTAGACGATGAGTCTGGCAGGGGAAGACTACCTACCGGTGATGTCTGGCGCGGCGGATATCCGGAGGATACCGACCATTGTCATGAGATTTGATGATATGGGCCGATCCGGACTGATGGAGCCCGATATTTGAGACTTGTTACAGTGAGATATTGAGACAGATATGATTTCATATTTGGTGTCGATGCTTGACACGGGTTTTCAGATGATTTCTTGATGGTACTTAGCTATTATACAGATATTCATTTTCTAAAATTAAGAATGCAGTACCCTTAGCATTTAAAACACTTAAAGAGTTAGTAATGACATTGCATACATGTGCATGCATACTAGAGATATTATATCACATATGGACATACATGTTGTGACGCATTGCGTGCATTCTTACGATTGCCTTACTAGATGTTATATTCTACTCACGAGCTGGCAACTCACCCCCGTTGTGCCACAGTGTCTTGCAGGTCGGACTCATCAGTCTTGTAGCGGCGGCTATCTTATCATCAGCTCATTTTGCTCAGACTCGCGACATCGCCCGTAGGTGGGTTGCGAGCACACTCTATTTCTTTTTGTTCTAACATTGTATCTAGTATTCTCCATCTACCACTTTATATTGTATATGCGACCTAGTGATGAGACTGAGAGATTTGTATTTTGTGGTTTCTTTTGGGTCGAGCTCACTTGAGCCGACGTGTGTTTTCTGGTATTTTGCATTTCTTTTATGCTCTTTTTCTTGATATTACTATTATATTGCATGTGGTTGTGATCCGCCTTGGGCGAAGAGCTAGCTCCCGTTTGGGGATGCCACTTTTATGATTACAGGTTTATTATCTTGTTGTACCCATTTTGGGGGATAGAAAATACAGGAGAGACTCTGCCGAAATTTTCGGAAATTTTTGATGTTTTTTAAAAAGGGTTTCAATGCAACTTAATTGATTAAACAAATCGTTTTCATGTAAGGTTTTCCTTCACTCTCTTTTGATTTTGGTTTAGATTTTTCTGGGCTTTGGCTGACTTAGGTTACGTTACGACTTTAGACATCTCGTAATCTAAGTGCCAGTCACGTTCCGTACTTTCGGGTCGTGACAAAGTTGGTATCAGAGCGTAGGTTTTACCTTTCTGAGTGTAGGACGACCTTGGTAGATGGAGTAGGTGACTTAAGCAGAGTGGCGTAGCGTGGGTATGATCCGCGGCATACTTACGATACGGTACTCCGCCTAAGTAACCTTAGGACATAATTGCTTGTATTTCCTTTCTTGATTCCTTGATTCAATTGCAATGTCCTTATCAGTCCTGTTTATTATTCCAGCTTCGATGCCGCCAAAGACTACGAGAGCTCAGCGGGCTGCCGCTAGGGATGAGATTCGGGCGGGCCCGTCTAAGGCGAGGATCGAGCGGGATGATACGCCTACCCCTCAGGGTCATGCTGATCCGCCTTATCCAGACCGTATTGCTAGATTAGAGGCCGGCATGCTAGAGTTGCGACAGATGATGGGATCTTTAGTTGAGTCCAGTCGGGCTCAGAGATCCGAGGACATTCCTTCCACCACACAGACCACGATCGTATCTGCTGCACAGATGGTCACTCCTGCTGCTACTACGGAGACTATCCCTGTTTCACTACAGGAGTTCATGAGATTGAGACCTCTAACTTTTACCGGTACGGATGCGACAGAGGACCCACAGGCATTTCTTGATAAGATGGCTCGGATTTGCCGTTCGTTGAGGTGTTCTGATGATAGATTGGTGGAGTTTGCGAGTTTTCGTCTGGAGGGTCTTGCCCAGACATGGTACGATTCAGTAGAGAGAGGCTGAGCTGCAGGTCTACCTTCTATGACCTGGGATGAGTTTACAGCTGCATTTCTTGCCCGTTTTCTTCCGGAGAGTGTCCGAGATGCTCGAGCCCGTAGTTTTGAGTCTTTGCGCAAGACTCCTGGGATGACGGTGTCGGAGTATGATATACGGTTTACCCAGTTGTCTCGATATGCTCCGTACTTAGTAGACACAGAAGAGAAGAGAATAAAGAGGTTTGTACGAGGGCTTGATACACAGCTATTCCTTGCCATCGGCACCCAGCACATTGATACATACGCAGCCGCGATGGATGCAGCCTTACTTTTGGAGGAGCGTATTTCTGAGACTCCGGTCGTTTCTGGGCCGAAGAGGATCCGTACTGATACGCCAGCTCAGCGGCAGATGGGTAGACACCGCGATAGATTATTTCTGGGAGATGGTGGAGGCAGAGGATTGAGACGAGGTCGGTTATTTGGTTCATATCCACAGACCCAGCAGTCGTCTCCAGGATGTTTTCGGTGTGGGAGTCAGTACCACCATATCAGAGACTATACCATGGGACGTCAGGGCGCGGCGACAGTCCCGCATGTGACCTTACCACCCTCACCACCTCCTTAGAGAGCTCTACTTCCTACTCCTGATGATGCTCCACGCCAACCAGATGCTTCTAGAGGCCGTGGGCATGGCGGTCCGGTTCCGAGAGGACGAGGCGACAGAGGCCGAGGCCGAGGTAGAGGCAGAGGACAGCCAGCTATTAGTGGAGGACAGGCCCGAGTGTTCGCGTTGACTCCTCAGGATGCACAGGCATCCAATGCCGTCGTGACAGGTACTCTGCCAGTGTGTTCTTTTGATGCACGGGTATTATTTGATCCAGGCTCCACACATTCCTTTGTATCCACGTACTTTGCACCGAGGTTGGGCCGAGAGTTTTCTTCGTTAGATCAGCCGCTTGTCGTTATTACCCCGGTAGGCGAGTCGTTTGTTGCCCGTTTCGTGTACCGATCATGCTCCATTCGTATCGGGGAGAGAGATTCTTCAGTTGATTTGATTCTCCTCGATATGCTAGACTTTGACGTTCTTCTTGGAATGGACTGGCTAGCCACCTGTTATGCATCCGTGGACTGCCGTGAGAAAGCAGTCAGATTCAGTTTTCCCGGTGAGCCGGTTCTTGTTATTCAGGGAGATCGTAGCGCTACCCTTCCCAGCTTGATTTCTTCTCTTCGCGCTGGTCAGCTCTTAAGAAAAGGGTGTCAGGGATTCTTAGCCTATGTTTGTGATACTAGCTCCACAGAGGTTCCGTTGGACCAGGTCCCTGTTGTGAGAGAGTTTCCTGATGTATTCCCTGACGAGTTGCCTGGTCTGCCACCAGAGCGCGAGATTGAGTTCTGTATTGACTTGATCCCCGGCACGGGGCCTATCTCTATACCGCTTTATCGGATGGCCCCGGCAGAGCTGAGAGAGCTAAAGGATCAGTTACAGAACTTGCTGGACAAAGGGCTTATCAGACCGAGTGTGTCACCTTAGGGTGCTCCCGTCTTGTTTGTTAAGAAGAAGGACGGAAGTATGCGCTTATGCATTGATTATCGTCAGCTGAACCGGGTTACTGTGCGGAACAGGTATCCCCTACCCCACCCATGATTTAGAGATGGCTGCAGTGGTATTTGCACTTAAGATCTGGAGACATTACCTATACGGTGAGTCGTGCCAGATATTCACTAACCAAAAGAGTTTGAAGTATATCTTCCAGCAGCGAGATCTGAGCCTGAGACAGCGCCGTTGGATGGAGTTGGTGAAGGATTATGACTGCGAGATTCTATACCATCCGGGCAAGGCGAATGTGGTGGCAGATGCTTTGAGTAGAAGGCCCGGAGGTAGCTTATCTTTTTTGAGCGCAGTGCAGATGCAGTCGACGGTGGATTGGCAGTTTTATGTGATAGCAGAGTGCAGTTCGAGTTCACTCCTACAGGGGGACAGCTGGCCCATTTCAGAGCACGCCCACAGTTACTTGACCGTATCCGCGAGGCACAGTCCGGCGATGCCCGTATTTTAGAGATTATTGAGCAGATTCGGCAGGGCAGAGTTTCTGAGTTCGTGATTGATGATCAGGGGATACTTCGATTTGGGACTCGACCGTGCATACCAGATTCAGAGGGACTGAGGCGTGATATTCTCGAGGAGGCACATAGATCAGTATACAGTGTGCATCCAGGTTCCACCAAAATGTACCGTGATTTGAGAGAGGTTTACTGGTGGGACGGGATGAAGAAGGATATTACAGACTTTGTGTCGAGATGCCTGACTTGTCAGCAAGTCAAGGCCGAGCACCAGAGGCCATCCGGCGAGTTATAGCCTTTGCCCATCCCTGAGTGGAAGTGGGAGCAGGTCTCCATGGACTTCATTATGGGTCTACCCAGGACCAGTCGAGGGTATGACTCTATTTGGGTGATTGTGGATCGACTGACGAAAGCGGCTCACTTTCTACCAGTGAAGACCACTTTGGATTTTCTCAGTACGCCCAGGTTTATATTGATGAGATAGTGCGACTGCATGGTGTTCCGACTTGCATCGTGTCCGACCGTGGCACCCAGTTTACCAGCCGATTGTGGCAGAAACTACAGGAAGCTTTGGGCACCCGATTGTGTTTTAGCACAGCCTTTCATCCGCAGACTGACGGTCAGTCGGAGCGTACTATTCAGACTCTTGAGGACATGCTCAGAGCTTGTGTTTTAGATTTCGGTGGTAGCTGGGATCGTCATTTGCCTTTCATCGAGTTTTCCTACAATAATAGCTTCCAGGAGACGATTCAGATGGCACCTTTTGAGGCTTTATATGGGAGGAGATGTCGATCGCCTGTATGTTGGACAGAGATTAGGGAGAGCAGTATTTTGGGGCCACAGATTGTACAGGAGACGACCGAGAAGATACAGCTGATTCGGGACAGGATGAGAGCAGCATAGAACAGGCAGAAATCATATGCTGACAGGCGCCGTCGCCGACTCGAGTTCACTGTTGGCGATCATGTTTTCCTGAAGGTCTCTCCGATGAAAGGTGTGATGAGATTTGGGCGGAAAGGAAAACTGAGTCCTAGATATGTTGGTCCTTTCGAGATCTTAGAGCGTGTTGGTCCAGTCGCTTATCGGTTAGCTCTTCCGCCCAGCTTCCCCGATGTTCACCCCGTATTCCATGTCTCGATGCTCCGCAAGTACCTTCATGATCCTTCCCATGCGATTCAACACCAGACGATCCAGCTAGAGCGTGATCTTTCATTCACCGAGCAGCCGATGGTCATTTTGGATCGGCAGGTGAAGAAATTGAGGTCGAAGGTTATACCGTCCGTCAAGGTTCTTTGGCGTGGCCCAAACAGCGAGGAGGTCACCTGGGAGACCGAGGTCGAGATGAGGAAGAGATATCCCCATCTTTTTGAAGGTACGCGTAGTTAAATTCTAAATTCGGGGACCGAATTTCTTTAAGGGGGAAGATTGTAACCCTTCGAAAATCGTTGAGGCGGTTTTTCGGTAATCGGCTAATTTTTTCGGCTTTTTCCGTAAAAAGTCAAAATAGATATTTTTCATTGTAGACCTAATTATACAAAATTTAGATAAGATATTACTATAATTTTGTCACTAAAATGTCACTTATAATTATCTAGTTAAATAAAAAAAAATTCGTAATTAATTATTTTTTTTATTATTTTAGGCTTTTTAAAATACATTAAATTAGTGATAAATACAAATTTAATTAGGTAAATTTCATAATTATGAATCTTTATAAGCTAAAATATGGTGTTAATAAAATTGTATCATGACTTGCAAATTTTTAGTTTTAGGGTTTGAAATTTATGAAAAAAATTATGAAAATGGGGTTTTTTATGTAAAATTTGATGTGATATGCATTAAATGAGTTTAAAGGTTGCTTTTTGTGTAGAATTTTCTACACAATTCCCTCACACTCACCCCTCCCCACCTCAGGCCGAGATCCCTTGCTTCAGTTCTCATTTTTCCCCTCACTTCTTGCTTCATAATTCCTTCAAAAATCATCAAAAATCCACCGAAATTCACTAAATTCTTCTCTAATTCAACCCAAAATCTTAAGCCATCCCTTCTCAAGCCCAAATTGGATTAAAACAAGGAGAAAAGAGGCCACTTTGGAGGTTTAGTGTAAAGGAATCAACTCTAGTAAGGTATATTTCTAATCTAGTGTTTAATTGTAGTTTAAAATTTGCTAGATTTAGTAGTTTAAGTGTGAAATTTGGTTTAATTTGCTTGCTCATGAAAATCAAGAGAGGGATTTGATTTCAAATTAGGGTTTGAAGCATGGTTGATGGAGTTAAGTTAGGTTTGGTTATCTAATTGGTTAGAGTGGTTAATTGTACGATGTTATGCTCGCTAAATCGATAAATTGTGATAATTGTATCGAATCGGTATGAAATTGCTTACTAGATTTTTATAAAAATAAGGATGCGATCTAATTGCATTTTATTAGTGATATAATTAGCTTCGTATACGAATATTAGAGTGCGTGAATGCATGGTTTTGTTTAGCCGGGTTTTAGTTTTGTCGATTTCCCCGAAATGACGATTCTATTTAAGATTTAGCGATTTTCGTATGTTTTCCCACGCACCGAGTGCACGTTATGTTTAATTCGAGAGCGTCAATATTTGTATATTGTGACTTGCATCGTTTTAGGATATGTAATCTTATGCTTGGTGTTGTGCAAATATAGAATCGGTCGGGGAAACATCGGACACGGCGCGTAAAGGCAAGGCGGTGGTCGGATCGGATTAGCGAGGCATTCAGGTGAGTAGATATATTCATCTATGGGGGAATCGTCCGGATGGCGCGAGGCGCCCCCTAGTTAGAATTACCTTATTTCTTGTAAGACTTGTATTGCTAGTAAGCTTACCTCTTTAGTACAATGCATACCCTTATAGTTAATAGTATACTAGATTGCATGGACATTCATATACACTATGCGATATCACTTCGTAGGACACGAACACCATTACCATCGGCATCTGTTGCATGCGCACTATTCATGTGACACACACGCCTTTGGTAATTACCATGCCACGTGCACTATAGAACCTGTTTAGCTCAGTTCGCCACTTGCATCGTACATGACATATGAATTTGCATAGCATGTATATACCTCGCATCATCATCATTCTTACATAGATTTCTAGCCACAATTCACATAGCATACCTTGATATCATAGACATTTATCATATACAACATGATGGACATTATGATTTTCTTGAGGATTTCAGTATTGCTGCGATTTCTGGATTTTTGGGGAAAACCGCCAGACTTTAACAAAAGCTTATATTTATCATTTTTAAAACAAAGTTGCGGTTTTCTCGTGATGTATGTGTCGTCCACCATGAGTTTTCATGTTTTCTGTTGGATTTCGAGACCCGATTCGAGGAGTGGATGAACCGTCTCGGGTACATGGTGGGCCCGGTATGGTACCCCGGGGCAAGAAGATCGAGTTGTAGACGATGAGCCTGGCAGGGGAAGAATACCTACCGGTGATGTCTGGCGCGGCGGATATCCGGAGGATACCGACCATTGTCGTGAGAATTGATGATATGGGCCGATCCGGACTGACGGAGCCCGATATTTGAGACTTGTTACAGTGAGATATTGAGACAGATATGATTTCATATTTTGTGTCGATGCTTGACACGGGTTTTCAGATGATTTCTTGATGGTAGTTAGCTATTATACAGATATTCATTTTCTAAAATTAAAAATGCAGTACCCTTAGCATTTAAAACACTTAAAGAGTTAGTAATGACATTGCATACATGTGCATGCATACTAGAGATATTATATCACATATGGACATACATGTTGTGACGCATTGCGTGCATTCTTACGATTGCCTTACTAGATGTTATATTCTACTCACGAGCTGGCAACTCACCCCTGTTGTGCCACAGTGTCTTGCAGGTCGGACTCATCAGTCTTGTAGAGGCGGCTATCTTATCATCAGCTCATTTTGCTCAGACTCGCGACATCGCCCGTAGATGGGTTGCGAGCACACTTTATTTCTTTTTGCTCTAACATTGTATCTAGTATTCTCCATCTACCACTTTATATTGTATATGCGACCTAGTGATGAGACTGAGAGATTTGTATATTTGTGGTTTCTTTTGGGTCGAGCTCACTTGAGCCGACGTGTGTTTTCTGGTATTTTGCATTTCTTTTATACTCTTTTTCTTGATATTACTATTATATTGCATGTGGTTGTGATCCGCCTTGGGCGAAGAGCTAGCTCCCGCTTGGGGATGCCATTTTTATGATTACAGGTTTATTATCTTGTTGTACCCATTTTGGGGGATAGAAAATACAGGGGAGACTCTGCCGAAATTTTCGGAAATTTTTGATGTTTTTTAAAAAGGGTTTCAATGCAACTTAATTGATTAAACAAATCGTTTTCATGTAAGGTTTTCCTTCACTCTCTTTTGATTTTGGTTTAGATTTTTCTGGGCTTTGGCTGACTTATGTTACGTTACGACTTTAGACGTCTCGTAATCTAAGTGCCAGTCACGTTCCGTACTTTCGGGTCATGACATCTCACCCCCAATACCTGGAGAGACGAATCCCCGACTATCCGCTCACTGCCTCTATGTGTCTCGGGAGTGTACCTAACTAAAACCTTTTTGCACGACTCCTTTGAGCCGTGGTAGGGTAGTAATCAAACCACAGTGGGAACTCACACAAGACAAATGACGATCTCAGATCGACAGACTAACCTGTACACATGTCACCAGGGAACTGCTATCTGACGATATGTATAATACCAACTAGCATGTTCCCTGCGAGTCTTATCCGGTGTACTCATAACCCAATAAGCACCTGTATACATCTTAGGTGAACCAACTGACACCAATGGCTTGTAAGACCGGCCACCGCCCCCAGTCGGGGTCTCGACTGTATAAACTAGTCTACTCTGGAGTATCGATGCCCTGTCTCGAAACTCCCACGACTAGGGACACTTTAAGGATGTGCTTATAGACCCCAACTCCCACGTATATGATTGCCATCACACTGCTTGCAGTCAAGCAAGAATCCTTTGGGCTCTATCAATATGCAATAGTGAACTAAAGCATGTAAACGATGATAAAGACAAACCAGATAGCATACTATCATCTCGAGCAAGACTGTCCTATCGGTATAGGTCCTCCCTCAATCATTGTAATCACGTACCTGCGATCCAATAATTGACTTTGAGGGCACTATATCCAAAAATCTCCCACTTGCACTTAAGGCTAATTATTGCGATGGCGCGTACTCACAGCTCGTGTCATACCGAACATCCAACTCCTCTACTAATCAGTTTCACAAAGCTTGTTTGTAAAACTATTGCTTTCGAGAAATAGCCTCAGTGAGTGGATCCGCCATGATGTTTCTTTCTATGTCTCTCTTTGTCTCAAGTTCGCTGAGAAAGCCATCTCACGAATTGAGTAATACCTGTCTTAGAATATGTCTGGATATCTGATGGGACCCATTTTATAAATGAACTCCAAATCCAGCAAAATTCTTAGACTGTATCGTAAACTGAATTTAATCAGTATCCTGCACCATGCCTCCCTCAGTATCCGGTTGGACTACCTGTCCAAACTACTGCCCCTCATCATAGGGAAAACTATAACTCTGACAGTCACTCTATCATCCGGGTCACCTTGGAAGCCTGGAATGATAACTGTCTCCCGAAGGAAGCTGTCGTTATCAAATCCAACAACCACTTATGTTCATAAGCTGCTTCTGAACATTTCTCGAGGATTGGAATAATATATCAACCTATTGCATCTAGTGCAAAAAACAACATATGATATTATATCCATATCCTATGTGGAGAAACTACTGTGTGACAACCACGGTATAACCGATCGTAGTGTAGGAATTTCTATTCCTACTATGTGTATGTCATCCAAGTATCAGGACATCACACCCTACTACCTTCTTAACAGATCCATCTCCTATTCTGAAGAAGTCAAAACCCATGACTGTCACATCAAAAATAAATGATCTATCTCCGCTATATCTGTTTTAGTCAATAAATATACATAAGCTACTTGTCCACTATGCTTCCGCTGCTCCCACTGACTACAACAACCCTCTGGCAGAGTCATACTTCTGCCGGGTCTCATAGTCTGGAACAACAGTCGTGTCATGTATGGGTAAACAAGAACCTCCCAGTCACCGTCCTTGAGGATACCGAAGTACCTCTCGGGTGCCTGAGGTTACCCACCATATCTGCGGAGTGGCTAATGGAATGTCAATCCTGATTGAATTTTTAGGTCCTATTATATTTTCCGTAATCGTTTGCGGTTCTCGAATCACTTCCAGTTCTACCATACTCCCACTACTGTTTTATGAAAAAAATCATTTTACTAAAACTGTGGCGAGTCAAGAACAATATCACTATTGATCTTCCAGATAGTAGAAAATTAACCCTCGTCATAGCCCAAGTTAACCCACAAACAGCCATTACAGAAACGTGCCTTGAGTTATTCAGAGTCTGGTTTTAAGCATAAGCCTGATAACTCCCCGTACCTTAACAATGTTAAGGTATGAACTATTCTATATACAATATAGAAATAGAGGCACTGATTTAATTGGAACCAGATTCAAATCATGCAGCTGTCTCCAGTGCATGTCAACAAAATGGAGAGAGGCCGATCAGCATTACTCAACTTAGGAGTGAGTCCAATTATGAGAAACCTGAAAGAGAAACAAGTTTCTAAAAACCATTACTATCAACTGAATACCTCATACAAGTATCTACATCTTCGATCATCTTGAAGATTCCAGCTACTTGCGACACCTGGTTCTCTACTTTATTCTTGTACCCATAACTTCTCAAACTTGGACCTTGTATTTCTACGAAACACTTGTCTAAAACTTGAGAAGTCACAAGTAAACAGAATATAGTACGAGGACCAACCCCTTTGTCCTAATGGACAATGGACAACATACAATACTTTGTATAAATCCCCTGAGTTTAATAACTCAAATCCTGTGCGTCGTAGGTTGAAAACTGTACCAAGGAGATTTCCTCAAATATCACCAATTACAACGAATTCTGATATAATGAGGATGATCACCTAATTCCCAATAACTTACTCCCACTCATCATCTGTAAAACCATAAAGATGTGAGAATCATACCTGGTAAATACATACCTTGGAGCAAGGGTCTAATTGGGAAATCAGTTTTCTATTAACAATGCACAGTGAAACTGAAACATGAATATGTTTCGAAGGGGTATTCCTAGTAACGCCTCTTCCAATATCCAGATTCATGACTGTAACCGTTGTTAGAGTTTATGCCCTAGAAGGCCATTACTGTATCATACTAGTTTGTATATTACTTAATGGAAGCTTGGGATTTTCACAGTTATATAACAGTCTTGCTAAACATGGTAGTATGCTACTTGGTTTTATCTATGTTAATATGTGAGTATACGTATTGATAGAGCTCTTAGGATCTTGCTTGACTACCAGCGTTGTGACGGCGGTCACACTAGTGGGGGCTGGGTGGTCTACAAGCACATCCTTTTTCTGGTCCCTAGTCGTTGGATTATCGAGACAGGGCATCGATACTCCGGAGTAGACTAGTGTGTACGCTTCTCATCCCAGTTGGGGAGATGGTATTCCCACATCCATCAGTACGTCGTACTGGAGATAGTATACAGGTGCTCGTTAGGTTACGGGTACACCGGACAGGACTCACGGGGAACTGTTGGTTGGGATTATACCCGTCGTCAGTTAACAGTTCCCAGGTGACATGAGTACAGCATAGTCCGCAGACTTGACACTGCTACTTCGCCTCGAGTGTGTCCCACTGTTTTTAGATTGCTACCCTACCACGGCTCAAAGGAGTCGTGCAAACAGGTAGCAGTTGGGTGCAGTCCCGAGCACTTGGAGGCAGTGGCAGTTAAGACAGGATTCGTCTCTCCCGGTATTGGGAGTTGATATCGCGCTGTGTCAGAGAGCCATTACGCAAAGTCCCTGGCCAGGGGAAGCGAGATTTACTGGTAGGTTTTCCAGTAGTTTCTCAAGGTGTAATGGGCTACGCTCCGACATGACTTATACCGCTTTTAGGGGACTGACGCTTGCCGCCCCCTAGGCCTGATATGCGATAGTCCTAGACGAACAGACCGGACTGTACGGAGATTGTCACAGCAGGCTCAGTAGGAGTTCGGATGGGTTTCCTCATCGTCCTTCTTATCGACATCTACCTGGGGACCGTTACGTACAGCTAGTGCCGCTTGCGGTCTGTTGTTAAACCCACTGCCAGCGTAGTGTCCAGTCTTTAGAGTCCCATACAGAGAGTTTCCCTGCTTCGGGCGAAACGATATAGAGGTCGTATGGTTTTACGACAGGGTTCGAGCGCATACGTGTTTTTACGCACGCACGATGTTCGGACAGTTTTTACTAGTCGGCTTTGGTTTAAGCCAAATTCTAGTATCGGATTATTGGATTTTTACAGTCTAAAGTTTTTCCGTGTTTTTACGGATAGGAGGGGCGTTCTCATAATTTGTCGGGAAGCTTCTTGAAGCATGGTGACTTGGGGGTTAAGGTGGCATTTGCATTAATTGGATAAGTGAGTCATGGTGTGATTCATACATGGAGTTAATGAATCAATTATGATTTATATGACTCATGTGATGAATCACTTAGTGTATTAATGAAACATGATGATATATCATTATTTGGTATTCATTTAATATATATGATATGTTTTATATATACACACATGATCTATTCTTCCAAAAGGATTCTCACTCTCACCTTCTCTCTCCTCAAGCTCTCTCTCTTCAAACCCTAACCCTAACCTCTCATGTGTTGAGATCAAGGGTTAGCGAGACTAATACTTCCATAATCCAACTCTATATCACGTAGGTTGCTTAGATTAGCACTTTGAGTAACCTAGTTATCTCAAGTTGGAGGTTAAGCTTGGAGTAGGAGCTCTCGGGTGGATCGTCTTTGACTCGAGAATGCCGTTGAGGTGCCGACGTTCCAAAGAGCCTACAAGGAGTGCAGGACAGTGATGAAGACCCGAAGGACATGTAACGTGAGGTATAACTTCGAATCAGAGTAGTTAAACCTTTCGTAGTTTGCTTGTAACAGTTTAGATACGATTCATGCGCTCAAGTCCGTGTTACGAACCTTTAATGATCGTTTTTCATATATTCTGCCTCCCCGCAAGTTCGTGGGGTGCGTGACATGGACTTACAGTGGTATCAGAGCCAACTAAACCATTACTAGCTTGTTAGCAACTAAGTAGAACTTCGATCGACGGAAAACACGAAAACAACACCCCGATACCCTTTCAGTTTCTGTTAATTTTAAATGTGTCAGAATTTTTTTTTAATAGACCTTAAAATTCACAGCAGGGTATTATAAGAGTTCTGGGAAAATACGAGGTCACAACTCGGCAAGACGGCCACGGTTCCGCCACCGAGTCAATGCCGAGTTGACTCGGAGTTTCACAGTAATTCTTTATTTCTGGTGTTTTGTTTTCCTGTATATTTTGTTTCTGCCCAGGTTACTTCTGTGCTGGCTTGCATTTGGGGTAGACACGGAAAAAGGTTGTCGATCGATATTCTAAGTTATTTGCTAATCGGGTTTTTATCTGTAATGATTAATGTGTTCGTAAACCTCCCCTAACTGCTAGTATGTCGGTTGGCAGGGGGTTGCACATTTCTGTAATGTTTATTGTTTGTGTATATGAACTTGATTGGATCGTTGTGAAGGTGAGCCGGGGTTTGAGATGGGTTTTAATATTCATTCATTCGATGTAAATTGTAATATGATGTAATATTCTTTTGCGGGGCACATCCAGGTTGCGGTTGTAGTCACCGTTGTATTATTTCATTTACTGTTTTTTTTTTGCTCCTAGGATAGACCCAAGGTGGGGTACACAAACTACCGGGTACGTCGAAGTGTTTAGTGGCCTACTCACGATGTTGAAGGAGACCGCTTCACTTCGGGTACTTGGCGGGTAGTTTTCCGTACCCATAGAGGTCTAGGGTGTTAGTGTATATGCCCTAGAGGCCATTACTGTATCATACTAGTTTGTATATTACTTAATGGAAGCTTGGGATATTCACAGTTGTATATACAATCTTGCTCAAAATAGTAGTATGCTACTTGGTTTGTTTCTACTTCAATGTGTACATGTGTTTATTTTAGTATATCACCTATACACATTAGTGGAGCCCTTAGGATCTTTGCTTGATTACCATCGTTGTGATGGCAGTCACACTAGTGGGGGCTGGGTAATCTATAAGCACATCCTTATGCAGGTCCCTAGTCGCAGGACTATCGAGACAGGGCATCGATACTCCGGAGTAGACTAGCGTATGCGCTTCTCATCCCAGTGTGGGAGACGGTCTGTCCCACAGCCGTCAGTACGTCGAACTTGAGATAGTATGCGGGTGCTCGTTAGGTTACGAGTACACTGGACAAACTCATCGGGAACTGACTGGTTGGTATTATACCTATCGTCAGTTATCAGTTCCCAGGTGACATGAGTACAGCTTAGTCCGCTGACTTGACACCGTCACTTCGCCTCGAGTGTGTTCCCACTGTACTTTGATTACTACCCTACCACGGCTCAAAGGAGTCCTGCAAAAAGGTAGTAGTTGGGTGCAGTCCCGAAGCATTTGGAGGCAGTGACGGTTAGACAGGATTCGTCTCTCCCAGTATTGGGGGTTGACATCGCGCTGTGTCTAGGAGAGCCATTACACGAGTAGTCCCTGGCCAGGGCAAGCGAGATATACTGGTAGGCTTCCAGTGTTATCTCAGGGTGTTTTGGGCTTCACTCCGGCACGACTTGTACCGCTATTAGGGGACTGACGTTTACCGCCCCCTTAGGCCCGCCATGCGATGTATCAGACGAACAGACCGGACTGTATGGAGACTGTCACAGTCAGACTCAGTAGGAGTTCGGATGGGTTTCACTTCGTCAGTCTTCTTGTCGGCATCTACCTGAGGACCGTTACACAAAGCTAGTGCCCCTTGCGGTCTGTGGTTAAACCCACTGCCAGTGTAGTGTCGAGTCTTTAGAATCCCACATAGAAAGCTATTCGCCTTTAGGCAAAAGAGTAGAGGTCGCATGGTTTTGCGACAGGTCGTATGGTTTTGCGACAGGGTTCGGTCACATCCGTGCACTTGTGCACGTACAGTGTCCGAACAGTTAACACTAGCGGGCTTTGGTTTAAGCCAGATCCTAGTGTACGTTTTGGGATTGGTTTTTTCTAGTATGTATTCGTGTTCCTCGGAACGCGGATGCGGGTGTTTATGCACAGTTGACGGAGAGACAGAGACAGAGGATTCTCATTAGGGTTGTTGACTGTTGACTATTGACTTTTTGCTAAACCCTAATGAGAATATGATATATGATTAACATTAATATTAATTAAGTATTATAGTGACATGGTTGTTGAGGGGTTGACTTTTTTGACTTGTTGACTTTGTTGACCGGTTGACTAGGTTGGACTAGTTGACCATCATCATAACAATAGCTATCATTTCATGGCAAAGACTTTTGCTTGCTTGTTTATCTTGTGCAAAATGAGTGCATGAAATGATATGGCTATTGTAGCTTAAACCATCGCTAATACTTGATTGCTATTATTGGTTATGATGGTTTTGGATTATGAAAGCCAAGAGAGAAAAGTCTTGCTCATTCTATTTTTTTTCATTCTCTCTCTTGGCTTGAGCTATCACCCTCTTCCTCTTGCTCTCCCTTTCTCTCTAGTCTATGGTTCATTTGTCTCATGAGTTGAGAAGCAAGAACCATAGAGAAAAATCCCAACACACTCTCCTCTACTCACTCTAGTTCACAAGGTTTAGCAAACCGAGTGAACTAGTTTCTTCAAAGTTCGAAGAAGAAGCCAAAGGTAGAAGCTTTCGGGTGGATCGATCTTCGGCGCAAGAAGATGACGGGGTGAAGCCGATCCGTACAACCATCAACTGTAGAAGACGAAGGAGTTCAAGAAAGCAAGGTATAACCCCCTAACCGAGTAGTTAACTACTCCTAGTTAGGTTGTTAGGTAGATAGTTTAACAAAGATCCGGTTTGAGTCCATGTTGCCGCCTCTAGAAAATTATTTTTCATCAAATTCCGCATGCCCGTAAGTACCGGGAGAGGCAGCATGGACTTACAGTGGTATCAGAGCCTAGTTAAACTCTATCTAACATGTTAGCAAAGTAACTAGAAGATCGATCAAAGAAAAAGTTGCGAAACGAACCCGATATGTCAAGTTTGTGCCGAATTTTTTTCTGTTCAAAAAATGATAAATTTCATCTTAAAAATCGGCTCAGGCTTTTTAGTAAACACCCACAAAATTTGGTCCAACAAACCGGTCAAAGCGCCGCGGTTCCGCGGCCGAGTTGACTCGGCCGAGGTCCAAATTTTGTGCAGTGTGTTTCTGGGGTTGTTTTGGGATTTTTGGAATATGTCTTTTCAGCCCAGATTTTCCAGAAAGAAAATTTGTGTTTGGGGCCTAAAATCCGTATTTTTGATTGAACTTCTAAAGACTTAAGCTGATGGGTTTTTATCTGTGATGTGATATTTGTATTGAACGTCTGCTAATCGCTATATGTCGATTAGTGGGGGTTATACAAATTTGTGATCTGTAATGTTATTGGTATGTGTATATGAATTCATTGGATTGTCGCGGGTGAATAGCCGGGGGTTGTGAGACGAGAGTTTTCTTTTCTTTCAATTCATGTAAATTTGTAAATTGATGTAATAATTATTTATATGGCCGCGCAACCGGGTCGGGGTTGTAGCTGTCATTGTATAATTTCTTTTTACTGTTTTTGCTCCTAGGATAGACCCATGGAGGGGGTGCACAAACTACCGGGTATCCCGAAGTGCCGAGTGGCCTACTCATGGAGTTGATGTTAGTTGTATGTACGCCCTAGAGGCCAGTATTGTACAGATGATGTATATTATATTGGATACTTGGACATATATAGAGATGACTTTCTTGCTCGATATGATAGTATGCTATCTGGTTACTCTTTATCTTAACATGTATACTAGTCTCTTTATACTGTCTTATAGTTACATGTTGGTAAAGCCCTTAGGATGTGTACTTGACTACCTGTACTGTGATGCAGATCATACTAGTGGGGACATGGTAGTCCATAGGTACATCCTTCAAGGTCCCTAGTCGTAGGTGTATCGAGACGGGGCATCGATATACCAGTGTAGACTAGCGTATACGCTTCTCGACCCATGAGATGGGCGATGGATGATCCCATATCCATTGGTGTTTGACATCAGAGATGGTATACGGGTGCTCATTGGAGACTGGGTACACTGGACGGACTCGCCGAGAACTCCCAGATGGTATTATACCTCACGTCAGATGGCAGTTCTCAGGTGACACTTGTACAGGTTAGTCTGTAGACCCGAGATCGTCATAGAGTCTTGTGTGATTCCTACTGTACTTTGATCTCCACCTTACCACGTCCATGAGGGCGTGCAAAACGGTGGTCTTTGGGTACAGTCCCGAGTCACATGGAGGCAATGAGCGATAGGAGGGGTTTCGTCTCTCCCGGTATTGGGGGTTGATGTTGCGCTGTGCTCGATTGGCCGTAACAGGGAAGTCCCTGGCCAGGGCTGATCAGAGATTTGTTGGTAAGTGTTACCAGTAGTTTCTCGACCCGTTATGAGCCTCACATCGGCACGACTTATCGGTTATTGGGGTCTGAAGTTTACCACCCCTAGACTTGATATGCGACGTATCAGACGAACAGACCGGACTGTACGGTAAATGTTACTGGTTGGATTCACAGGAGTGTGAGCGGGCTAGCTCGTCGATCTTATGATCGCTTAATACCCGGGTGGCCGTTACGTTTAGCAGACCACTTGCGGCTTGTGGGTGCTTGATATGATCATCATCTACTACCGGCGTATTGACGAGTCTTTAGAGTCCTACACAGAGGTTTCCTGGCTCAAGCGAAACGAAATAGGAGCGCATATGAGATATGTGCAGGACCGAGAATAATGCGGGTATGTGATACCGTATTTCATTCTCGCGATGGATGTATCGATTGGTTATATTCGATATAACCTAGATATCGAATCGAGGATTGATTCGTTCAACCAATACATAGGATACTAGTCGGTTATATGCGATATGACCGGATCGTTAAATCAAATGTTGATTTAATGATTTAATGTAAAATTATATATTTGATATATTACTTTGCATTAACTAGTATTGGTTCACTTTAAAAGGATTTTCTCACTTGATGCACATTGTATATGTGATATATTTTCTGTGCACTTGTTTGTATCATGTTTGATGATACTTGCTCACTTGGGTTTGTGTAAAGATTAAACCATGGTTATATGAATGGTTATGGTTTTGATTATTTACTTAGTTATTTATTTATTTATTCATTTTGGATATTATTAAGAATGGTGGCTTATTTTGTTTCTATGTTGAAGCTTCTTGAGGCTTTGAAAAAGTCCACCATTCTTATCTCATCCTTAACCCTAACCATTCCAACTAACCTTAGTTTAATCTCTACACTTGACCATGGTTAGTATATGATAAGTATTCATTTTAGTTTCATTTTTAAAGAAGAAACTTATCATATTCTTTCTTCTTCTTCATCTTCTTCTTCTTCAAGAAAAGCTTGATGCCATCAATGGCAACTTGAGTTCTAAAGTGAGAAATCCAATTCTAAAGTGAACCCACCTCCTATTTCTTCACCCTCTACCTCTTGCCAAGTTGTTTTGGGTGTTTTCTTCACAAGTTTCACAACTTGGTGAAGTTGGAGCTTGAACTTGTGCAACCTCGACGTAGATCATCTTCGGCACGAAGCCGACGACCTAGTCCGCCCAATTCTCCGATGAAGCCGACGTTTGAGTTCGGGATTCGAGATGGACAGCGAGTGGACGACTACATGGAGCTAAGGAAGTGGATAACCGGATCTACAAAGGTTGTAGCCTCTCACTTATAGTTAAGTCGTTAACTAGTTTAATGTTTCGCCTAGAATTCTAGCCGACGATCCGTATTAGGGTTTCTCGGCACACATAAAATTTTAAATCGGCATGGTTGATGCTTTGTGAGACCTCTATAGTGTGCCTAGGAACCTTTCACTGGTATCAGAGCCAAGCTAGAGCCTTAGGCGAAGTCTAGACGACGTTTGAAACCCGAACGAACCCGAAACCCTAAAACCCAAGTGCTCTCTGGACTTTTTCTAAAATCTGGGATTTTTCCATATTAAAAATGCTTAAAAAATTCAGCAGGGAATTCTAAGAATTACGGTGCAATTTTTTTCCAATGAACAGTAATATGCGTGGCGGAACCGCGGCATAAGCCTGCTTAGGCCTCATGATGACGTCAGCCCTCCTCCTTTGCACAGTAATTCATTATTTCAGAAGCTGAGTTTTATGGGTATTTTTAATATTTATTCAAGAGTTGAATTTTCTGGGGTGTTTTAGAGCTTCGATGTTTCGATCGGATTATCAAATTTCGTCTTTGTGTATTTCCGGATAATTTTTGAATTTGTTAAAAAGTTCGACCGGATATAAATACCCAACTTTTCCCCTGTCGGGAAATTTCCAAGTGTTGGATTTTTCCGTAGTTTAACGACGTTCTAAGTAGTGCAAGTAACGCGATGGACCCTCTAGAAGACAACAAACCTTAACTCGATTATGTGACCGTCTTGAACTGCCCTTTGAACCTTCGGGTTTGGGGCAGTACGGCGTGCCACATGTGAGGCGTTGGCTTGACCCTTCTACGGCTGGACCGTTGGTACTGAGGCACGAACTGAATGTTGTTAGACTTATTTCATGTGTTGAGCTGTATCGAGAAAACTTGGGTATTCGACTGTTCGATCGGAAAGTTTAACATTTTCTGTTTATCTGGAATGTGATACAATAATTGGAATTCACAAACAGTTATGAGATAACTGAATGAATGTTATAAATCTAGCGGTTTAGTTTCACTTGATATTGAAAAGAGTTTTCGATAATGAGACTAAAATGCAGGGTTTATAACTGTTAGGCATGTGATGTCTAAGTATTTCATTTGATTAGGCATGTGATGTCTAAAAAGGTTGCGGATTCCAACTGTTGTAGTTTTACACTTTCTTTTCTGTGACCGTAAGTGTAATATGTGATATCGTCGGTTTCGTTGCTATATGTCAACGACAATTGGGATGGACATATTTACTTACGTTGATGATATGTGATGTTATGTGTTGCTGGATATGTTATATTGGATCGTCGTGTTTGAATAGCCGGGGGTTTTATGTGAGATGAGTATTTTTCATTTTCATTCATGTAAAAACTTGTATGTAATATTCTTTTATTTGGGGCACTTCCAGGTAGCGGAAGTTGTCACCTTTTGTATATTATTTACTTTTCCGCATTAGGATAGACCCAGGAGGGGAGCACAAGTAACCGGGTTCTGGGGTCCAGTGGGAGACCAACTCGAGGAGTCGAGTCCGGGTCTCCTAACCCTAGAATTGGTAAGGTTGCTTGCCGCTCTCGTAGGGGTCTAGGGGTGTGGGATTGGCTATTCATCACGACCATGGAATCCGTGTTTTATACTGGCTCGTATTGAAAACACGGACGTCCTAGTATATCCAATATTTCATATGTTTCTTCTGCTGCGATATCTGTGATGTGATCATGTGATGTTCTGTGATGGATACAGTATATAGTATATATGATATATTATATAGACGTTACTTATGTTTTACACCCGCGCTAGCCCTGCCCTGCTCTGTCGTTAGTTACCTAACCTAACGGTGCACGAGGGGACATCCAGGCGAATGCGGATGGCATAAGTGTACGTCGTATTTATCTGTGATGTTTAGGTATTTAAATGATGGGACTTAATTAATGTGATTAATGAATGGAAAGAAACCTAAGATGTTGTAGAATCAAATTTTAAATAAAACAGGTAGCTACAGTTCTTGCTTTGCACAGCGGTATATGTGATATATCCTGCACCTTATTCGATGAGGAAAGGACCGAGATCCCTTCACCAGGAGTGACTCCTTTAGCAATAACTGGCAGATGCTACACACTCGGTTTGATTTTTGATTGCTTCTATAGTTTCTGCTTTGCACAGTGATATATATGATATATCCCGCACCTCATTCGACGAGGAAAGGGCCGACGATCCCTTCACCGGGAGTGACCCCTTTAGCAAAACTAGAAAAGCCTCAAAATCACTCCATTTCAAAACTTCATTTGATTCTACAACGATATCAAGTTCATTACGCTCATGGTTTTTTCTGAAAGAACCCGCGTAGCCCTCCGTCATTTCAGATAGATATTATTTAGTATTCGTGCTATGTTTGTTGACTTAGTCAAGGCATAGTGTATGGTAGATAAATTATGTTTATCTGTAACAACATGAGATGTGATTGGATTAGAGCATTCGCACGGCCTTGTTGACTCAGTCAAGGGTCGTACGGGTGGGTTTAATTCAATCGGGAAATGTACGGGTTGAACTTGACTTGCGATTTATGGTTTGTTGACTTAGTCAAGGTCATAGATCGCTAGGGGCAAAAGCTTTATCGGGAATTTCAAGTGTTGAAATTTGCAATGAGATTGCATACCTTCTATGAGATAGTTGGATCCCGATACCCACTGCGAGTAAGAGTTACTCCTGGGAGAGTTTTGCACAATACAATTAGCCGATCAAGTAGGTGTCTAGAAAGGTGTCAACGGGGTTACGCCTCTGGGAAAACGAGGTTTACTTTAATTAGGTCCGTGCGAAAGCACGGGGAACCTCCCTCAAAGTACCGACACTGGCCTGGCTGAAAGATCGACGAAGTTGTAGGGTGTAATTAATCCCGGCTAGTCTTTCCTTTTAGGGTTTGAAGGAAGATTTGATAAAAAGCAGTGGGAGCCATCCTGATTAGATAAGATAATAACCAATCTGATCTTGCACGAGCATACGCTAAAGTGTTTTCTTCTCTCTCTCTCCAGGTAGCGACCATTTCATGCCTTAATCAAGATAATAATATGGATGTATTGACCGAATCCGCATGTTATACTGTGCAGGGGAACGTTGGACCCGTTCTATCTTATAAATGTTATAAGACTGAACAGGAAACAGGAGAATATCTAGATTCTCACGCCGCCCAAACGGAGAACGTGCATGATGATGCACCTTCTTCGGGTGTGTTTGTTATTGAGAACTGTTTCTCAGTTCACCCTACGTCCTAGGTATTAGATACCGGATCAGGATCCCATATATGTAAACAGTTACATGGGCTACGGAAAGGTAGAGAACTGGGAAAAGGTGATCATTCCGTTCAAGTAGGGAATGGGGCAAATGTTGCAGCCAAAGCAGTTGGCATATATCACCTGGTATTACCAAATGGTGATACACTAGTCCTGAATGAGTGCTATTATATACCGAACATGATGTGCAACATTATATCAGTTTCTTTATTAAGTAAAGAAGGATATAATTTTGTAGTAAAGGATAATGTTATGAACATATTCCTAGATCAAAAGTTGATTGCATCAGGCTCGCTACATAATGGCATATTCATTCTCAATCAAAATACAGTCTTCAATATACAAAACACACACAAGAGGAAAAGCTCAGAAATGAACGAATCCTTCTTGTGGCACTGTAGACTTGGCCATATCAATGAGACACGACTAGCTAAGTTGCATAAGAATGGATATTTGAATTCATTCGAATTATCATCTTATGACACTTGCCATTCTTGTCTCAAAGGAAAAATGACCAAAACTCCGTTTACGGGACACGGGGAAAGAGTTACAGAACTCTTGGGACTGGTGCATAGTGATGTATGCGGTCCTATGTCTACACACGCCAGAAATGGTTCTTCCTACTTCATTACATTCACTGACGATCTCTCTAGATACGGGCATGTGTTCCTGTTGAAACACAAGTCTGAAGCTTTTGAGAAATTCAAAGAATATAAGCACGAGGTAGAGAACCAAACGGGAAAAAGTATTAAGATTCTTCGATCTGATCGAGGAGGTGAATACTTAAGCAGTGAATTCCTGGATTATCTAAAAGAGAATGGGATTCTCTCTCAGCTTACTCCTCCTTATACACCACAGCACAACGGTGTATCGGAACGAAGGAATCGCACCCTATTAGATATGGTGCGTTCAATGATGAGCAATGCTGAGTTACCTATTTCCTTTTGGGGGTATGCGCTTGAGACAGCCATATACCTATTGAATCTGGTTCCGTCTAAATCTGTACCTACCACATCATATGTGATATGGAGTGGGAAGAGACCATATCTTAAACGAACTAAGATATGGGGTTGTCCGGCCTATGTCAAAAAGAAAAATCCGGACAAACTCGAGGCACGATCAGTCCTTTGCAAGTTTGTGGGATATCCTAAGAATTCTCAAGGATATTTCTTCTACCAAGCTGAGTAACAAAGAGTGTTTGTTGCTCAACATGCCACCTTTTTGGAAAGGGAATTTCTTGCAAAAGAAATTAGTGGAAAAGAGGTTGAGCTGGAAGAGGTTCCAGCACCACAAACTGCAACTAATGATTTAGTAGAACCAGAGGATTCAGTGGTGCCCGACATACCCCAGCCTCTCCGCCGATCTAGTAGGGTTTCTCGTCCACCTGAGAGATACTATGGTTTTCTCATTGATGGTGGCAGTGAGGATTGCATCATGGAGGATGATGACCCAACTAGCTTCGAGCAGGCCATCACGAGTGGGGACTCAGTGAAATGGCTGGATGCTATGCGGTCCGAGATGGAATCCATGTACACCAACAAAGTATGGACTTTGGAAGTTGCTCCTGAAGGGGTAAAACCCATTGGGAGCAAGTGGATCTTCAAGAAAAAACTTGGTGTAGATGGGAAAGTGGAGACTTTCAAAGCTAGACTTGTAGCAAAGGGTTTTCGTCAAAGACCAGGGGTGGACTATGACGAAACCTTTTCTCCAGTGGCTATGCTTAAATCCATCTGGATCATGCTTGCCATCGCTGCATATCATGACTACGAAATCTGGCAAATGGATGTTAAGACCGCCTTTCTAAATGGTGATTTAGAAGAGTGCGTGTACATGACTCAGCCAGAGGGCTTCGTAGACAGTGGGAGCAGCGGGAAGGTGTGCAAGCTGCTTAAATCCATTTATGGATTAAAGCAAGTATCGCGGAGTTGGAACATCTGCTTTGACGTCGTTATCAAAGAGTTTGATTTCGTCAAAAATCCAGATGAACCTTGTATCTACAAGAAGGTGGCAGAGAGTAAGGTTGTCTTCCTCGTATTGTACGTGGACGACATACTCTTGATAGGAAATGATATTCCTATGCTGCAATCGGTCAAGCTCTTCTTATCACAAAGATTCTCAATGAAAGATCTTGGTGATGCCTCCTGCATATTGGGAATTAGGATCTATAGAGATAGATCCAAAAGGATATTGGGATTGTCCCAATCCAGGTACATTGACACCATACTAAAGAGGTTTAGTATGGAAGAGTCCAAGCGTGGGAGCTTGCCCACAATCTCTGGAGTCACTCTCTCCAAAGAGATGTCTCCCAAGACTGATTTGGAGAGAGCTCGCATGCAAGGGATACCCTATGCTTCGGCAGTAGGCTCTATCATGTATGCGATGCTATGTACCAGACCCGATGTAGCATACTCACTAAGTGTAGTGAGCAGGTATCAAGCTGATCCTGGAGAGAGTCACTGGACAGCTGTGAAGAGCATTCTTAAGTACTTACGAAGGACTAAAGAGATGCTCTTGGTGTATGGTAACGGAGAACTCCAAGTGGAGTCCTTTACCGATTCGAGCTTCCAGAGTGATAAGGACGACTCTAAGTCGCAGTCGGGATTTATCTTTACCCTTTACGGAGGGGCGGTTAGCTGGAAGAGTTCCAAGTAGGAAACCGGGGCAGAATCGACGATGGAGGCTGAATACATCGCTGCCAACGATGCTGCCAAAGAGGCTGTCTGGATCAAAAAGTTCATTACTGAACTAGGAGTGGTTCCATCGATTGAGCATCCAATACATTTGTATTGTGATAACAATGGAGCGGTGGCTTTGGCCAAGGAACCCAGGTCCCATCAGCGATCCAGGCATATTCTGAGGCGGTATCACCAGATCCGGGAGATAGTTGATCGCCAGGAGATCGAGGTTAGGAGGGTTGACACGAAGAACAACACGGCGGATCCACTCACGAAGGCCATTCCCCAGATACAGTTTGAGAGACTCTTCGGGATGCTCGGTATGCGATACTACAGCAGCTGGCCCAAGTGCAAGTAGGAGATTGTTAGTTGTATGTATGCCCTAGAGGCCAGTATTGTACAGATGATGTATATTATATTGGATGCTTGGACATATATAGAGATGACTTTCTTGCTCGATATGATAGTATGCTATCTGGTTACTCTTTATCTTAACATGTATACTAGTCTCTTTATACTGTCTTATAGTTACATTTTGGTAAATCACTTAGGATGTGTACTTGACTACCTGTACTGTGATGTAGATCATACTAGTGGGGACATGGTAGTCCATAGGTACATCCTTCAAGGTCCCTAGTCGTAGGTGTATTGAGACGGGGCATCGATATACCAGTGTAGACTAGCGTCTACGCTTCTTGACCCATGAGATGGGCGATGGATGATCCCATATCCATTGGTGTTTGACATCGGAGATGTTATACGGGTGCTCAGTGGAGACTGGGTACACTGGACGGACTCGCCGAGAACTCCCAGATGGTATTATACCTCACGTCAGATGGCAGTTCTCAGGTGACACTTGTACAGGTTAGTCTGTAGACCCGAGATCGTCATAGAGTCTTGTGTGATTCCCACTGTACTTTGATCTCCACCTTACCACGTCCATGAGGGCGTGCAAAACGGTGGTCTTTGGGTACAGTCCCGAGTCACATGGAGGCAATGAGCGATAGGAGGGGTTTCGTCTCTCCCGGTATTGGGGGTTGATGTTGCGCTGTGCTCGATTGGCCGTAACAGGGAAGTCCCTGGCCAGGGCTGATCAGAGATTTTCTGGTAAGTATGACCAGTAGTTTCTCGACCCGTTAAGAGTCTCACATCGTCACGACTTATCGGTTATTGGGGTCTGACGTTTACCACCCCTAGACTTGATATGCGACGTATCAGACGAACAGACCGGACTGTACGGTAAGTGTTACTGGTTGGATTCACAGGAGTGTGAGCGGGCTAGCTCGTCGATCTTCTGATCGCTTAATACACGGGTGGCCGTTACGTTTAGCAGACCGCTTGCGGCTTGTGGGTGCTTGATATGATCATCATCAGCTACCGGCGTATTGACGAGTCTTTAGAGTCCTACACAGAGGTTTCCTGGCTCAAGCGAAACGAAATAGGAGCGCATATGAGATATGTGCAGAACCGAGAATAATGCGGGTATGTGATACCGTATTTCATTCTCGCGATGGATGTATCGATTGGTTATATTCGATATAACCTAGATATCGAATCGAGGATTGATTCGATAAGCCGATACATAGGATACTAGTCGGTTATATGCGATATGACCGGATCGTTAAATCAAATGTTGATTTAATGATTTATTGTATAATTATATATTTGATATATTACTTTGCATTAACTAGTATTGGTTCACTTTAAAAGGATTTTCTCACTTGATGCACATTGTATATGTGATATATTTTTTATGCACTTGTTTGTATCATGTTTGATGATACTTGCTCACTTGGGTTTGTGTAAAGATTAAACTATGGTTATATGAATGGTTAGGGTTTTGATTATTTACTTAGTTATTTATTTATTTATTCATTTTGGATATTACTAAGAATGGTGGCTTATTTTGTTTCTATGTTGAAGCTTCTTGAAGCTTTGAAAAAGTCCACCATTCTTATCTCATCCTTAACCCTAACCATTCTAACTAACCTTAGTTTAATCTCTACACTTGAACATGGATTGTATATGATAAGTATTCATTTTAGTTTCATTTTTAAAGAAGAAACTTATCATATTCTTTCTTCTTCTTCATCTTCTTCTTCAAGAAAAGCTTGATGCCATCAATGGCAACTTGAGTTCTAAAGTAAGAAATCCAATTCTAAAGTGAACCCACCTCCTAGTTCTTCACCTTCTACCTCTTGCCAAGTTGTTTTGGGTGTTTTCTTCACAAGTTTCACAACTTGGTGAAGTTGAAGCTTGAACTTGTGCAACCTCGACGTAGATCATCTTCGGCACGAAACCGACGACCTAGTCCGCCCAATTCTCTGATGAAACCGACGTTTGAGTTCGGGATTCGAGATGGACAGCGAGAGGACGACTACATGGAGCTAAGGAAGTGGATAACCGGATCTACAAAGGTTGTAGCCTCTCACTTATAGTTAAGTCGTTAACTAGTTTAATGTTTCGCCTAGAATTCTAGCCGACGATCCATATTAGGGTTTCTCGGCACCCATAAAATTTTAAATTGGCATGGTTGATGCCTTGTGAGACCTCTATAATGTGCCTAGGAACCTTTCAGTTGAGGGAGGTTACTTCGCTTCAGGTACTTGGCGGGTAGTTTGCCGCACCCGTAGGGGTCTACGGTGGGGTTTGGCTATTCACCGCGACCGTGTAATCTGCTTTTCGTTACAGGCTCGTACGAATTGCGGGTTCCTAGTATATCCAATGTGTTCATCTGTGATCTGAAATGGCTATCATTGCAATATATCTATATATGATATTATTTAGGCGTTGCTTATGTTTTGCAGCCGCGCTAGCCCAGCCCCCGCTCTGTTGTTAGTTAAGTAACCTAACGGGTAATGACGGGGCCCCGTGGCGAATGCGAATGGCATATGCGTACGTCATATTTTGGTTGTTTTCTGCAATGGTAGGATTAAATGATGGGACGCATTAAAAGAACTAATGCAAGAATAACACGCATTAAAAGAACTAATGCAAGAAAATAAACCAAGTAAAAGTCGTTGGAACACTTTCGAAAAACCACTCGGTTCTTTTCAAAACCAACTTTTAAATGCGGAGCTTGAGCCACTCCTTTTAAAAGCTATCTCGTTCCATCGATTATATCAAGTTCACTACGTTCACGGTTTTTCCAAAACCATTCGTAGCCATCCGTCGTTTCACATAAATGGTCAATAGTATTCAAGCTATGTTTGTTGGCAAAAGTCAAGGCATAGTGATTGGTAGCTATTGGGTATTCATGTGCAGCATAGATAGAGAGTTGATTTGGAACAGTCGTACTGCCTTGTTGGCCAAAGTCAATGGTAGGTACGGGTGGATTCAAATTAACCTGGAGAACGACGGGTAGAACTTGACATGTGACTTATGATTTGTTGGCCAAAGTCAAGGTTATAAGAGAATGGGGCAAAAATCCACATCGGGAGTTTCATAAGTACTGAAACTTGCTAGAGTTGCATACCATTTGGAGTGTGATGATTCTGGTAGGATTCCTTCAGTTTCATCATGCAATGATATTTGGATCCCGATCCTACTGTGAGTATATGCTACTCCTCGGGAAATTTCTCACTAAACGATCAATGCTATAAACCTAGTAGGTGTCTAGAAAGGTGTTAGAGGAGCTACGCCCCCAGGGAAAAGATGTTCTTAAATTAATGAACTTCGCGAAAGCGTTGGAAAACCTCCCTCGAAGAACCGACACTAGCCTGGCTGAACGGTTAAGCAAGAATTGTACGGTGAGATTGATCCTGACTAATTCTTCCTTTTTGGTTTGAGGAGGGATTCGAGAAACAGTGGGAGCCATCCTGTTTAGACAAACTAAAAACCACTCTAAACTTGCAAGAGCATCATGCTGAGTGTTTCTTCTCTCTCTCCTAATTGCAGCGACCAATCGACATGACTGGACTTAAGTTACTTCTAGATAAAAACATACTGACAGGGCCAAACTACAAAGATTGGCTCAGGAATGTCAAAATGGCAATCACTTACGATAAGCTGGGGTATCTTCTTACCATCAAAGCTCCACATGTCCCAGGTCCCACCTCGAGCGTCGCGGATAAGGAAATCCGTAAGACTTGGGAGATCGATTGCGCGAAGGCCAGGTTCCTCGTGCTTGCCTCTATGGACAACGAACATCAGAAGAGGCACGATAATGGACCTCGAATCCATATTTCTCCATACAAAAGAACTGTATGGAGAGCAATCTCGTATCGTAAGATACGAAGTGTCGAAAAAGTTATTTTCGGCAAGATTGGCCGTCGGATCATCGGTTGCGGAACACGTGCTTAAGATGATTGGCTACATAGAAGAGCTCGCGGACCTTGGGACCACGTTGGAGAATGAGCTCTATACGGACTTGATTCTCCAGTTCCTTCCTTCCACTTCGCCCAATTTATCCTGAACTTCAACTTACAAGAAAAGGAAGTTGAACTTTCAGAACTCCTCAACATGCTGAGGAGCGCAGAGGGTACCCTACAGAAAGGTAGGGAAACATCCACTTTGTTTGTAGGAGGATCTTCCTCTTCTAGGTCCAAGGCGAAAGCCAAGGGAAAGAAGAAGAAAGCCCCCGCCAAACCAAGGGGCGGTGTTAGTAAAGTGGATACGAAGGGAAAAGCAAAAGCAAAAGCAACAAAGAAAGCGGGGCAGCTTGTGGATAAAGAAGAATGCTTCTATTGTCATAAGAAGGGACACTGGAAGGCTGATTGTAGGGCTTGGAAGGCCAGAACACAGGATCTGAAGCAGGTTGCGGCTTCAGCTTCAGGTGTGTATGTTATTGATAACTGTCTTTCAATAAACTCTACTTCCTGGGTATTGGATACCGGATCATATCTGTAATTCTTTGCAGGCGTTGAGAAACCGTAGGTTTTTGAAGGCAGGTGACATGACCCTCAAAGTTGTAAACGGAGCTAGCATGGATGCTAAGGCCGTGGGGGACTATCACCTGGGAATGTCAGATGGACATGTTTTGGTTTTGCGTAATTGCTTTTTTGTACCCAAAGCAACTTGTAATATCATTTCTGTATCTTTGGTTTCTAAAGAAGGTTATGAATTTGCGTTTGTAAGTAATGTTGTAAACATTCACCTTAATCAAGTTTTGATTAGGTCAGGTACATTGAGCAATGGTATATACGTATTAAACCAACCACGGATTTTCAATGTCCAGAATACACACAAAAGAAAGTCTCCAGAAATCAATCAGACTTTCTTATGGCATTGTAGACTGGGTCACATCAATGAGAGAAGGTTGACTAAGTTACATACAGAAGGATATTTGGATCCGTTCGAATATCAATCGTATGACACTTGTCAATCCTGTCTCAAAGGAAAGATGACAAAGACTCCGTTCACTGGACATGGAGTAAGAGCGAGCGAGCTCTTGGGACTCGTACATAGCGACGTGTGCGGTCCAATGTCTACACATGCGCGAAGCGGTTATTCTTACTTCATTACTTTTACGGATGATTTTTCAAGGTATGGTTATGTCTTCTTAATGAAACATAAGTCCGAAGCCTTTGGAAAATTCCAGGAATATAAGAATGAAGTAGAAAACAAACCAGCAAAAGTATCAAAATTCTAAGATCGGATCGAGGTGGTGAATACTTGAGTGCCGAGTTCCTGGACTATTTAAAAGAGAACGGAATTCTCTCTCAGCTTACTCCTCCATACACTCCGCAACATAACGGTGTATCGGAGAGACGGAACCGAACCTTATTAGATATGGTACGGTCCATGATGAGTAACGCTGAGTTACCGCGATCATTCTAGGGGTATGCGCTAGAATCAGCTGCATACCTTTTGAACCGAGTTCCAACTAAGACTGTGCCTACTACACCATATGAGACGTGGTGTGGGAAGAGACCCTATCTTAATCACATTAAGACATGGGGATGTCCGGCTTTTGTAAAAAAGAAGCATACGGACAAACTCGAGGCACGCTCAGTACAGTACAAGTTCGTGGGATATCCAAAGAACTCCAAGGGATATTTCTTCTACTGCGAAGAGGAACAAAAGATTTTTGTTTCTCGTCATGCCTACTTCTTGGAAACTGAGTTTTTGGAAAACCAGATAAGTGGGAGCGCAGTAGAACTGGAAGAAATTCCAGAACCACGAGCTATTACTGAAAGCTTAGTAGAACTAGAGGGTTCAAAAGAACAGGACATTCCTACGCCGCTCCGCAGGAGTAGTAGGCAGTCTCATCCGCCCGAGAGATACTATGGTTTTCTCATAGACAGGGATAGAGAGGATTGCATCATAGATTATGATGAGCCTACTAGCTTCCAGCAGGCCGTTCAGAGCGTTGACTCGGTAAAATGGTGTAACGCCATGAAAAGTCGTTTTGGTGTTTTCCTGAAAATCGGTGAAAATTCGGTATTTTTCCGAAAACCGTCCTTTTTGTTATTGTGCAGTTTAGGACTAATTATACCTAATTTGGATAGGTAATTGCTAGTTTTTAGTAGCAAATGAGTTAATTATGAAATTCTGGTCGTTTAAAAATTTTCCCTAATTTTTCAATTTTTAATATTATTTTAAGCCGGTAAGAAAATACATTAAATTAGCGATAAATACAAATTTAAATGGGCTAAATTTAAGCTTTAAAATCATGTTAATGAAAATCTAGTTGTAACATAAATTTTTAGTATTTTATTTTATGTTTTAACTAATATTTATTATGGAAAACGAAATTTATTGAATTTTAAGCTAAAACTTGCAATTTTGGACTTGTAGGGGGTCTTTTTGCATAAAATTTCTTTTGTAAAACCCCTCTCTTTCTTCCCTCAGCCCTAGGCCGGCCCATTTCCAGCAACCCAAGAAAAAAAAAATGCTTGCCTCTTTGACTTCATTCTTGTGTAGAAAAGAGGTTTTTTTTAAGGATTTTGGATTTTTTTATTGGGTATGGGTCTTTACTTGTTTGGTGTGGGTTGACCAAGACTTTTCCCACACCCCACACCATCCCCCTCTCCCTCTTTCTGGCCGAAATTCCAGCAGCTCCCCTCCTTCATCTTTCCTCTCTCTTTTGTTCACAAATTCACCTCAAAATTCAACAAAAATCAACAAATCCTTCACTATTTCAACACAAAACCTTAATCCATCTCTTCTCACACCTACTTTAGTTTAAATCTTGGTGAAAGGAGGCATCTTTGGAGGCAAATTGTTCTTGCTAGATCTCTAGTTGAGGTATAAACACTTCCTAATTAAATTCTTTTGGTTAAGTTTCTTAAATTAAATTGTTTTAGTGTTAATTTTAGTGCTATTTGCATACTAGTTTTTTTTAAAGTTTGTGGTTTGAGATTAATTTAGGGTTTAGAACACCATTAAGAGATTAATTAAGCTATTTTGTTATCTAGTTATTTTGTTAGCTTAATCTAAGTGGTTAACTTGCTAATTGGGCTAAAATCTAGTGTTAATTTAGTGTTAGTTTCTAATCTAGTTTTTAAAGGTTTATGGTTAGAGTTAAACTAGGGTTTTTAGAAACCATTATTTAGTTAATTAAAGCTAATTAGCTATCTAGTTGTTTACTAAACCAATCTTTAAGGTTACTTTGCTTAAGTAGCTTCATATTATGCTAATCTAAGTTAAACTTGTGTGAAATTTTCGTTAAGATTGCTAATTGCCAAAATTCAAGAAAGGGTTGTGTTTGGATATTGGGTTTTGTAACATGGTAAATGAGTTAAAATTGTGTTATTGTGGCTAACTAGTTGTGTGGTTGGATGGTTGCGTTGGACTGTGATAATTTTGTCGCTAATTGTCGATGTTTGCACCAAATTGCAAATTCTAGCTTACTAGTTGTGTTATAAAATATTGTGATGAATTAATTGCGATGTCTTGATGACATTTTTAGCGTATCCTATGACTTTTAGGATGTGTGAGTGTGGATTTTTGAGTGTTCGGGTTTTAGTTTTTCCGGGCGACCAAATCGACGATTCTAGTTAGTTTTGCGATTTTCGCGTGCGTTCCGCGCACCTGTGCACATTGTACCTAGCTTGTGAAAGTTGGTATTTTTGTTTGGGATTTGCGTCGTTCTTGATATGTAACCTTATGTTTGGTATTGATATAAATTTCAGGTTCGGTCGCGGAGACGTCAGACGCGGCACGAAAAGGGAAAGCGGTGATTGGACGTGACTAGCTAGGGATTCCAGTGAGTAGATGTAACATCTACGGGGGACTATCGTTGGATGGCGCAAGTCGCCCGATAGTTTTAGTAGCTTAAAAAGATTCTTAGTAATGTTAGTAATTAGGGGTGTAATACTTGTATGATTATTTGCTATATTCATGCCTTATATTGACATACATATACGAACCCATTCTATAGGACACCTGCACCATTGCCAGGGTTTTTATATGCAGCACGAGCACTATTCATGCTTACACACACACCCTGGTAATTGCCATGCCACCACACTAGATAACCTTTAAATTGAAACCTTTCACTAATTGATACTTAAACTTGCGCTATTGCTTTAATTCCTTAAAATGAAATCGTAGGATTGCTATTCATGTGCATGTACTTCATCATATTATTTGTTCATGCCTAATCTATTAATCACACATCGCAACTTGATTATTGATACCATATGCATTCATTATCATTGACGTATGCATTCATGATGATTTCTTGAGATTTATGATATTTCTGTATTTCGGGGGAAAGCCGCAAAGTTTCTAAAACTTATTACCCTTTTTAAAATATGCAAAATTGCGGTTTTCTAGTGATGTAAAGTGTCGTCCACCATGAGTTTGCTGTGGTTTTCGAGATCCGTGTCGACGAGTGGAAGAACCGTCATGGGTACATGGTGGGCCCGGTAAGGTACCCCGGGGCAAGATGAATGTGTTGTTGACGTTGAGCTTGGCAGGGGATGGACTATCTACCGGAGACTGTTTTGGCACGACGGATATCGAGAGGATACCGACCGTGGCCGCGAGATGATGAGATATTGATATTTGAGATGGGTCAGCCGGACGGCTGAGGCCAGAGATACATTGATATGAGATTTGAGACAGTTTTGAGGTGTCGTTGCTGGACACAGGTTCTTGTTGATTCTATTGGTATTGTGCTGGTATTTCAAAAGAGGTTCCTAAAGGAAAAACATGATTCTTATACTTACACATTCAGATCATGAGTTGATTCGCATTACATTCATACCTGCTGGTATATTCATATTGCATACCTACCCGCTATTATGTCCTGCCTTACCTGTATTTTAGATGCTATGATACTTGTGTGCATGCTTTCGATAGCCTGTGTAGATGTTATTTATTACTCACGAGTTAGCAACTCACCCCCGTTGTGCCACAGCCTTTTGCAGGTCCGCTCCGTCAGTACAGTAGCGGCGGGCGCACTTGTTTCTTTTCCCTCCTTTGTCTGGACTCGAGGTTTTGCTCTTAGGTGGGTTATATTATTATTTTTGTACCACCTTCTATATTCTTTGTATCTAGTGCACTCCATCTACTGTATCTACCAGTATTGTTGTATATTGACCTAGAGATGAGACTGTGAGATTTGTGGACTTTTTATGCTGTATTTTGGGGTCGAGCTCACTTGAGTCGACATGCTGTTTTCTTTCATGCTTCTTTATGATTATTTTGCATGTTGTTGTTTTATATTGCGTGGGATTTGTGACCGCCTTGTGGCGAAGAGCTAGCTCCCGCTTGGGGATGCCTTATTTGTTGGATTCATATATATTCTTGTTGTACCCATTTTGGGGGCCAGTATTTACAAAGGAGACTCTGCCGAAATTTTCGGAAAAATTGATATTGTTTTTAAAAAGGCTTTATATGACTTATTTGATAAACTCGCTTTCAATTGATTGGGTTTTCTTCACTCTTTTGCTTATTTGGTTTTGGTTTCTGGGCTTTAGCTTACTTATTTTACGGATGTCTTGAGACGTTTCGTAACTTAAGTGCCAGTCACGTTCCGTACCCTGCGGGTCGTGACAAATGGCTGGATGCAATGCGGACCGAAATGGAGTCCATGTACACCAACAAAGTATGGACGTTGGACATTGCTCCAAATGGGGTAAAACCCGTAGGATGCATGTGGATCTTCAAAAGGAAGATTGGTGTAGATGGACAGGTTGAGACCTATAAAGCTAGACTTGTTGCAAAGGGTTTTCGTCAAAGACCTGGTTTGGACTATGATGAAACCTTTTCTCCAGTGGCTATGCTGAAATCCATTCGGATCCTTCTTGCCGTTGCTGCCTTCCAAGATTATGAGATTTGGCAGATGGACGTAAAGACCACTTTTCTAAATGGAAATTTAGAGGAGTGTGTCTATATGGACCAGCCAGAAGGCTTCATTCAGAGTGGGAGCAGCGGAAAGGTGTGCAAGTTGCTTAAGTCCATTTATGGACTAAAGCAGGCATCGTGGAGTTAGAACATCTGTTTTGATGAGACGGTCAAGGAATTTGGCTTTATCAAAAATCCAGATGAACCATGCATCTATAGTAAATTTGTAGCGAGAACTGTAGTATTCCTCGTTTTATACGTGGATGACATTCTCTTAATAGGAAATGACATTCCTATGCTACAATCTGTCAAGGGGTTCTTGTCACACAGGTTCTCCATGAAAGACATGGGTGATGCCTCTTACATCCTGGGGATCCGGATCTATCGTGATAGATCCAAGAGGATATTAGGACTTTCACAGTCCAGGTACATCGACACCATACTGAAAAGATTCAGTATGGAAGATTCTAAGCGCGGTAATCTACCGGCTTGTCACGGGATCACCCTCTCCAAAGAGATGTCTCCCAAGACTGATTTGGAAAGGGATCGCATGTCTATTATACCCTACGCTTCTGCGGTAAGCTCTATAATGTATGCGATGTTGTGTACCAGATCGGATGTAGCTTATGCACTGAGTGTAGTAAGCCGGTATCAGTCAAACCCTGGGGAGAAACACTGGATAGCGGTAAAGAACATTCTCAAGTACCTGAGAAGGACTAAGGAGATGTTCTTGGTGTATGGCGGAAAAGACCTCCAGATCGAGGCTTTTGCTGACTCCAGCTTCCAGAGTGACAAGGATGATTCCAAGTCCATGTCGGGTTTTGTCTTTACCCTCAATGGAGGGGTGGTGTGTTGGAAGAGTTCCAAACAGGAAACCGTTGCTAACTCGACTATGGAAGCGGAATGCATCGCTGCATCTGATGCCGCAAAAGAAGCCGTCTGGATGAGGAAGTTCTTAACTGAACTTCAGGTGGTTCCGTCCATTGTTGATCCAATACCTCTGTATTGCGACAACAACGGGGCTATAGCTTTAGCGAAGGAACCCAGGTCCCATCAGAAATCCAGACACATCTTAAGGCGGTATCACCTGATCAGGGAGATCGTAGATCGCCAGGAGATCGAGGTTCGGAGGGTTGCTTCAGAAAATAACACTGCAGATCTATTCACCAAGTCCTTGCCTCAGACTCAGTTCGAGCGGCTAATCGAGATGATGGGTCTTCAATACGCCAGTACATGGCCTTAGTGCAAGTGGGAGATTGTTAGTGTATATGCCCTAGAGGCCATTACTGTATCATACTAGTTTGTATATTACTTAATGGAAGCTTGGGATATTCACAGTTGTATATACAATCTTGCTCAAAATAGTAGTATGCTACTTGGTTTGTTTCTACATCAATGTGTATATGTGTTTATTTTAGTATATCACCTATACACATTAGTGCAGCCCTTAGGATCTTTGCTTGATTACCAGCGTTGTGATGGCAGTCACACTCGTGGGAGCTGGGTAATCTACAAGCACATCCTTATACACACGTCCCTAGTCGTGGGATTATCGAGACAGGGCATCAAAAATCCGGAGTAGACTAGCGTATGCGCTTCTCATCCCAGTGCGGGAGGCGGTCAGTCCCACAGTCGTCAGTACGTCGTGCTTGAGATAGTATGCGGGTGCTCGTTAGGTTACGAGTACACTGGATAGGACTCATCGGGAACTGTTGGTTGGTATTATACCTATCGTCAGTTATCAATTCCCAGGTGACATGAATACAGCTTAGTTTGCTGACTTGACACTGTCACTTCGCCTCGAGTGTGTTCCCACTGTACTTTGATTACTACCCTTCCACGGCTCAAAGGAGTCGTGCAAACAGGTAGTAGTTGGGTGCAGTCCCGAAGCATTTGGAGGCAGTGACGGTTAGACAGGATCCGTCTCTCCCGGTATTTGGGGTTGACATCGCGCTGTGTCTAGGAGAGCCATTACACGAGTAGTCCCTGGCCAGGGCAAGCGAGATATACTGGTAGGCTTCCAGTGTTATCTCAGGGTGTTTTGGGCTTCACTCCGGTACGACTTGTACCGCTATTAGGGGACTGACGTTTACCGCCCCTAGGCCCGCCATGCGATGTATCAGACGAACAGACCGGACTGTATGGAGACTGTCACAGTCAGACTCAGTAGGAGTTCAGATGGGTTTCACCTCGTCAGTCTTCTTGTCGGCATCTACCTGGGGACCGTTACGCACAGCTAGTGCCGCTTGCGGTCTGTGGTTAAACCCACTGCCAGCGTAGTGTCGAGTCTTTAGAGTCCCACACAGAAAGCTATTCGCCTTTAGGCAAAAGAGTAGAGGTCGCATGGTTTTGCGACAGGTCGCATGGTTTTGCGACAGGGTTCGGTCACATCCGTGCACTTGTGCACGTACAGTGTCCGGACAGTTAACACTAGCGGGCTTTGGTTTAAGCCAGATCCTAGTGTATGTTTTGGGATTGGTTTTTTCTAGTATGTATTCGTGTTCCTCGGAACGCGGATGCGGGTGTGTATGCACAGTTGACGGAGAGACAGAGGCAGAGGATTCTAATTAGGGTTGTTGACTGTTGACTGTTGACTGTTGACTATTGACTTTTTGCTAAACCCTAATGAGAATATGATGTAAGTCTACGTTAGCGCCCCGGCCGTCTACAGACGCCATAATGCGGAACAAAACTTTTAAACTGGCGCTATCGTATACTTTAACCCGGATCTGCCATTATTGCTAAACTAACATACTGTAAAGAGTGTAGGAAGATTGTACCGAACGATCCGAGTCCTTCGTTCTTCAACCATCATCCCACGCTCCGTTGCGGCTGCTCCGATCGCGTCGATCTCCGATATCCTAGTCGAGGTGGCACCACATGATCGGTTCTTTAAACGGGCTCCCGCCTCTGACTCGAGGCAACTCGATCGTCAAGTTTGCTAAAAGAGACGACCAAGAATGATGTAGAGAATGAGTAGATGACTTTGTCTCACTTCGTCCAAATCCGTAGATGATCGGTTAATGAAGTTGCCGTGGAAATCGGGTGATGGAATGAAATGAACTGTAAAATTCCATACACCCCGAATACTATCATAATCTTTTCTAGTCAAAATGAAACATCAAGTGAGAGTGAGGAGAGAGAGGAGGCCGGCCACTTTTATATGATGGAGGGAGGTGACCGTAGGAGCAAGTGGTGACCATAAGCTAAAAGCTTCTCACTTCAAAATATCTTAAGCAATCCAAAAGGAATTAATAACAAAACATGAGTCATTAGGCTAGTCATCAAAAAACCATTAATGCACTAATGAGTCATGAAGCCTAGTCATCATCTAGAACCTTCTAGAAACTTCTAGAAGCAATGACTCACCATATCTGAAGAAAAGATAAATTCGTCTTTAACCGAATGTTAAAAGACGGCTGATAGAAACTGGAAACTGGCAACTTCCAAAAGTAATCCTGAAACGACTTTCAGGATAACCCTGAAACTGTATAAATATACCCGCATTTGTATTACGACCGAATACAAATGCAACTGAGACAAAGATATTATACCTACTCAATATAATACTCGGATCCGGCTTAAACCAAAGCCGACCAGTATTATCTGCCCGAAAAATAACACGTGCGTAAACGCACGTGCATTTTCCGAACCCTGCCATAAAACCATACGGCCTCTACAACGTTTCGCCCGAACTTGGGAAACTATCTGTGGGGGACTCTAATGACTCGTCAGCACCCTGGCAGTGGGTTTAACCACAAACCGTCAGCGGCACTAGCAATGCGTAACGGCTGCCCATGGACTGACCTCAAGGGATGTCGATGAGCGCACTCATCCGGAAAACCCTACTGAGCCTAACAGTGACAATGTATATACAGTCCGGTCCGTTCGTCAATGAGTATCGCATATCTGCCTAGGGGGCTAGTTACGTCAGACACCCAAAAGCAGTATAAGTCGTGTCGGAGTGAAGCCCAATAACACCCTGAGATACTACTGGAGTACCTACCAGTAAATCTCCTGCCACGGCCGTGGGCTTTGTGTAATGGCTCTCCTAGACACAGCACGATCTCGCCCCCAATACCGGGAGAGACGAATCACCTGCCGATCCGCTCACGTGCCTCCATATGGCTCGGGACTGTACCCAAAAACTACCTGTTTGCACGACTCCTTTGAGCCGTGGTAGGGTAGAAATCAAAGCACAGTGGGAACTCACACGAGACAAATGACGACCTCAGGTCGATAAACTAACCTGTACACATGTCACCAGGGAACTGCTATCTGACGGTAGATATAATACTAACTAGCAGATTCCCGGCGAGTCCTGTTCGGTGTACTCATAACCCAATGAGCACCTGTATACATCTTAGGTGATCCAACTGACACCAGTGGCTTGTGAGACCGGCCACCGCCCCTCGTCGGGGTCTCGACTGTACACACTAGTCTACTCCGGAGTATCGATGCCCTATCTCGAAACTCCCACGACTAGGGACCACAATTAAGGATATGCATATAAACTACCAAACTCTCACGTATATGATCGCCATCATACTGTTGGTAGTAAAGCAAGATCCTAAGGGCTCTATCAAAGTGTAACATGCAATCAGTCACCTGAACATGTACACGACTGATAAAAGCAAACCAGATAGCATACTATCATCTCGAGTAAGACTGTGCTACCGGGATAGGTCCTCCGCAATCATTGCAATCACGTACCTGCGATCCAATAATTGACTATGAGGGCACTATCTCCAACAATTTCCCACTTGCACTCAAGGCTAATATTGCGATGTCGACTACTCACAGCCCGTGTGAAAACCGAACATCCAACTCCTCTACTAATCAGTTTCACAAAGCCCGTTTGTAAAACTATTGTGTTCGAGAAATAGCCTCAGTGAGTGGATCCGCCTAGAAGTATCTTTCTATATCTCTCTTAATCTCAAGTTCGCGGAGAAAACCATCTCCCGAATTGAGTAATACCTGTCTTAGAACATGTCTGGATATCTGATGGGACCTTAGTTCATAAATGAACTCCATATCCAAACTTCTTAGACTGAATCGATCACTGAACCTAATCAGTATCGGGCACCTTGCTTCCCACAGTATCCTCTTGGACCACCTGTCCATAATACTGTCCCTCTTCGTCAGAGGGAAAAACTAAAACTCTGACAATCACTCTGTCATCCATGTCACCTTTGAAGCCTGGAATGATAACCGTCTCCCGAAAGAGGCTGCCGTTATCAAATCCATAGAACATGTACTAATGTTCTAAAACTGCTTCCTTATGTTTCTCCAGGATTGGATTAATACAAACTTATTGCATCTAGTGCAAAAACAACATCTGGTGTGGTACTTGACATCTCATGATTGACTCAATTGCCTAAGCAAGTGATCTGCCAATCATGCACATCCCTCTCCCCTTTAGTCTATACGACACCTTTAGAGAGGGTGACTCCATCACCTGCAGGTACACTACCATGCTAGGAGTCAACTATTCTAAAAACCATTAGAATATCTGTCAAAGTACCCACATTGGGAAACTACCCAAATCCAGATCTAAAACCATAGATCTAGAAACCAGAATGTCAAATATTATATCCATATCCTGTCTGGAGAAACAACTGTGTGACGACCACAGTACAACCGATCGTAGTACAGGAATTTTACTTCCTACTCTGTGTATGTCATCCAGATACCATGACATCACACCCTACTACCTTCTTAACTGATCCATCCCCTATTCTGATTGAAGTCAAACCCATGACTGTCACATCAAAATTAGATGATCTATCTCCGCTATAACTGCCTAAGTCTATAAATAGACATAAGCATCTTGCCCACTATGCTTCTGCTGCTCCCACTGACTACGACAACCCTCCTACCGGGTCTCATATCCTGGAACAACAGTAGTGTCAAGTCTGGGTAGATAAGAACCTCCCTGTCACCGTCCTTGAGGCTACCGAAGTACCTCTTGGGTGTCTGAGGTTACCCACCATATCTGCGGAGTGGCTATTGGAATGTCAATCCTGATTGAATGTATAGGTCCTATTAAATTTTCCGTAATCGTTCGCGGTTCTGGAATCACTTCCAGTTCTACCATACTCCCACTACTGTTTTCTGAAAAAGATCCATTTTACTAAAACTGTGGCGAGTCAAGAACAATATCACTATTGATCTTCCAAATGGTAGAATATCAACCCTCGTCATAGCCAGGGTCAACCCACAAACAACCATTACAGAAACATGCCCTGAGTTATCCAGTGTCTGGTTTTAAGCATAAGCTGGACAACTCCCCGTACCTTAATTTCTTTTAAGGTACGATCCATTCTATATCCAATACAGAAACTTTGGCACTTATTTAATTGGAACCATATTCAAATCATGCAGCTGTCTCCAGTGGATATCAACTTTAATGGAAAGAGGCTAATAAGCATTACTCAACTTAGGAATCCATCCAATTATGAGTAACTTGAAAGAGAAACACGTTTCTCAAAACCATCACTATCATCTGAATACCAATCACAAGAATCTACATCTTCGATCTCTTTGAAGAATCCCGATACTTGTGATACCTGGTTCTCTACTTTATTCTTATACCCACAACTTCTCAAAACTTAGACCTTGTATTTCTACGAAACACTTGTCTAAATACTAGAGAAGTTATAAGTAAACAGAACACAGTATGAGGACCTACCCCTTTGTCCTGATGGACACTTGGACAACATACAATACTCTGTATAAGTCCGCTGAGTTAAACAACTCAAAACCTGTGCGTCGTAGGTAGAAAACTGTACCCTGGCGATTTCCTCAAATATCACCAATTACAACGAATTCCGATATAATGAGGATGATCACCTAATTCCCAATATCTTACTCCCACTCATCATCTGTAAAACCATACAGATATGAGAATGAAACCTGGTAAATACATACCCTTGGAGTAAGTGTCTAATCGGGAAAAACAGTTTTTCTTTAACAATGCACTGAAACATGAAAATGTTTCGTAGGGGTATCCTGGTATTCATAGCAATGCCTCTTCCATAATCCAATTCATGACTTCAACCGTATATCTCTTTGCCATCTCTCCAAATCCCCTTTATTTGTCTTTAGTCGTTACCTTCTGTACACCATCGTTAGGCTAAATGGTTTTATCCTTCACTACCGTTCGGCACCAGCCTATGGTTTGGAAGAAGACTATCCAGTAAGCATAATAGGTGTACCCTCCTAAACCAAGGAGTACTTGCATCTCGAGAGAAGGTGACGATAAAAGACAACTGAATAATACCTTATTCTTTTTAAAGGTGAAATAGGAGCGGCGATGAAGTACGCGGTTTTGGTCGTGAATGATATCAGTCGCAATTTACTTTGCCCTCTTTCTAATCCCTTTATTTTGTCTTTACATATTACCTTCTGCACACCCTACTTAGGCTAATTGGTTTTCTTCATTCCCTACCTTTCGGCACCAGCCTATGGTTTGGAATAAGACTATCCAATAGGCGTAATAGGTGTACTCTCCTAAACCAAGGAGCTCTCGCAACCTGAGAGAAGGTGATAATAAAAGACAACTGAATAAACCAATTCTATTTCTCCTGAACCTGGATCCATCCCCGAAGAAGTCCCTTCGAGTTCGTATATAACCATACGATGGATCTATCCAATGGAAGTGGATATCCGTAGTAATACGGGTGTTCTGAGAAATTCAAAGGGTAAAAGAAGGAGTGGCAATGACTTATGCAACTCAGACAATCCAAAAGCCAGTATTTTAAGAAGGTTCGGTCAACCTGGTCACTGAGTCATAGTCTAGGGTCGGTCAAAGGTCGCTGCCAAAGAGAGAGAGAGAGAAAAGAAACACTCTGCGTGCACTCTAACCTAGATCAGAATGGTCATCACTTTATCTAATCCGGAAACCTCCCACTGTCCTGTCAAATTCTCCTCCAAACCTAAAGAAGAATCAATCGGGATCACCCGAAGAGTAAACCAACTCATCAGTGGGAATCGGGATCCAACTCTCATCGCATGATAACGTGATGGAATGCATCCACGTTACTCATACTCCAGAAGGTATGCGCATACTTGGCAAGTTTCAGTTTCTTTAGAAACTCCCGATATAGTTTTTGCCCCATGCTCTTATGATCGTGACTAAGGGCCAGCCCACCATAAGTCACATGTCAAGTTCTTCCCATCATTATCTTGTTAATTTGAACCCACCCGTACTCGCCCTTGACTAAGGGCCAACAAGGCTGTACGACTGTCCCAAACCAACTCATCTATCTATGCAACATGTGAACACCCCAGCAGCTACCAATCACTATGTCCTAGCTAAGGGCTAGACCAACATAGCTTGAATACTACTGACCATTCAAATGAAATGACGGAGGGCTACGACTGGTTTTTGGCGAAAAACCATTAGCGTAGTGAACTTGATATCGCTGAAGGAACCTGATAGCTTTTTAAAATATAGTGGCGAAAACCTTTTGCTAAAGAGGTCACTCCCGGTAAAGGGATCTCGGCTCTTTCCTCGTGGAATGAGATGCAGGATATTCCACTGAATACCGCTATGCAAAGCAACATGTAATCGACTATAGTGAAGTTATTACTCTGACGCAAACTTCTGTCCAAGGGGTCAGTCCCGGTGAAGGGATATCGGCCCTTGCCCCATCGAATGAGGTGCAGGATATTCCACTGAATACCGCTATGCATAACAAAAGGAAACGTCTTTGCAATAACACTTTTTAAATTTGTTCCAACAACTGAAAACAGGTTTGTTTTACTTTGCGTTGATCAGAATCAACGCAGTCCCATCAATCGATCACACCAGAAAAGAACGAAAATAAAATGTACGTATATGCCATCCGCATTCGTCACTGGGTCCCGTCATCACCCGTTAGGTTACTTAACTAACGACAGAGCGGGGAGTGGACTAGCGCGGGTGTAAAACATATACAACATCTAATAGTATATAAACCAATATACATAATCGCTCCAGGCGTGATAATATGCAACATTACAGAAAAGTAATAAGCATCACAGAACAATACAGATAATCTGGGATCCCCGAGTTTCACAGAGCCGCTGCTGAAACTCGACGTTCCCCTGTCGTGTGGATATCTTGTGCAATGAAACCTAGACCCCTACGGGTGCGGCAAGTTACCCGCCAAAACCTGAAGCAAGGCAGTCCCCCACAGCATAGTGAATGGAACACCCGGCACTTCACGGAATCCGGTAAATTGAGCACCCCTCCTTGGGTCAACCTGTACCCCCTACGAGTGCGGCGAATAGTCTGCCAATTTTAGAGTGGGGCCCCTCTGCCTCCCAAAGCCATGAGATGCGGACCCGTTGCTCCTCCAGAACCCGGCTATCCGTGCACTCCGTCGCGGGGCAAAACCTAGTACAGTAATGAAAAATAGTACAATAGGTACATCGACCGCAACCTGGTCGTGCCCCAAAAGAATATTATACAACAGGCAGTGACGGCAGTCCACAAGTTGGACGCTCGCCCCGCAATATCAAATGTACAAATAAACACAAACTGTACTACCATTGCACACTGCTATCCACCACGACAAATCCACAACATCACAGCACAACACAGAACATCAACGCGAATGTCACGTTCGCAAACCCGTCTAAAAGAACTATAGCAATCAGACGCGGTTTACCGATCAAATGACATTCCCGGTCGGAGATATAATGTAAGCACTGTAAACTAACGTGTTTAAATTACGATCGACCAAAGACCAATTATCAAAAAGTGGGCCCCACTGCTTACTGGTGAACAGTAACAAAACCTGGGCCAAAACTATATTAACCAAAAACCCCCAAAATCCAACACAGAAACCACAGACCAAATTTGGGAGCACGTGCTCCCCACGTGGCCGCGGATGCGCGGCCAAACCATGGGTTTGGCCGCCCTTCTGCGGCAGCTTGGAGGGATCACGACCCCAAATTTTGTCGTGGCTCTTAAAAACGCCTGCACGGATTTTTAAGATATACAGAAATGAATTTTGAGACCATTTAAAATTAACAGAAACTGTCGGGTTGAAATTTTGCAATTTTGGTTTTTCGGTTCGATCGAAGTTTTGAACACGTTAGCACAAGTTAGTATAGCAAAATGGTTAGGCTCTGATACCACTGTAAGTCTACGTTAGCGCCCCGGCCGTCTACAGACGCCATAATGCGGAACAAAACTTTTAAACTGGCGCTATCGTATACTTTAACCCGGATCTGCCATTATTGCTAAACTAACATACTGTAAAGAGCGTAGGAAGATTGTACCGAACGATCCGAGTCCTTCGTTCTTCAACCATCATCCCACGCTCCGTTGGGGCTGCTCCGATCGCGTCGATCTCCGATATCCTCGTCGAGGTGGCACCACATGATCGGTTCTTTAAACGGGCTCCCGCCTCTGACTCGAGGCAACTCGATCGTCAAGTTTGCTAAAAGAGACGACCAAGAATGATGTAGAGAATGAGTAGATGACTTTGTCTCACTTCGTCCAAATCCGTGGACGATCGGTTAATGAAGTTGCCGTGGAAATCGGGTGATGGAATGAAATGAACTGTAAAATTCCATACACCCCGAATACTATCATAATCTTTTCTAGTCAAAATGAAACATCAAGTGAGAGTGAGGAGAGAGAGGAGGCCGGCCACTTTTATATGATGGAGGGAGGTGACCGTAGGAGCAAGTGGTGACCATAAGCTAAAAGCTTCTCACTTCAAAATATCTTAAGCAATCCAAAAGGAATTAATAACAAAGCATGAGTCATTAGGCTAGTCATCAAAAAACCATTAATGCACTAATGAGTCATGAAGCCTAGTCATCATCTAGAACCTTCTAGAAACTTCTAGAAGCACTGACTCACCATATCTGAAGAAAAGATAAATTCGTCTTTAACCGAATGTTAAAAGACGGCTGATAAAAACTGGAAACCGGCAACTTCCAAAAGTAATCCTGAAACGACTTTCAGGATAACCCCGAAACTGTATAAATATACCCGCATTTGTATTACGACCGAATACAAATGCAACTGAGACAAAGATATTATACCTACTCAATATAATACTCGGATCCGGCTTAAACCAAAACCGACCAGTATTATCTGCCCGAAAAATAACACGTGCGTAAACGCACGTGCATTTTCCGAACCCTGCCATAAAACCATACGGCCTCTACAACGTTTCGCCCGAACTTGGGAAACTATCTGTGGGGGACTCTAATGACTCGTCAGCACCCTGGCAGTGGGTTTAACCACAAACCGTCAGCGGCACTAGCAATGCGTAACGGCTGCCCATGGACTGACCTCAAGGGATGCCGATGAGCGCACTCATCCGGAAAACCCTACTGAGCCTAACAGTGACAATGTATATACAGTCCGGTCCGTTCGTCAATGAGTATCGCATATCTTCCTAGGGGGCTAGTAACGTCAGACCCCCAAAAGCAGTATAAGTCGTGTCGGAGTGAAGCCCAATAACACCCTGAGATACTACTGGAGTACCTACCAGTAAATCTTCTGCCACGGCCGTGGGCTTTGTGTAATGGCTCTCCTAGACACAGCACGATCTCGCCCCCAATACCGGGAGAGACGAATCCCCTGCCGATCCGCTCACGTGCCTCCATATGGCTCGGGACTGTACCCAAAAACTACCTGTTTGCACGACTCCTTTGAGCCGTGGTAGGGTAGAAATCAAAGCACAGTGGGAACTCACACGAGATAAATGACGACCTCAGGTCGATGAACTAACCTGTACACATGTCACCAGGGAACTGCTATCTGACGGTAGATATAATACTAACTAGCAGATTCCCGGCGAGTCCTGTCCGGTGTACTCATAACCCAATGAGCACCTGTATACATCTTAGGTGATCCAACTGACACCAGTGGCTTGTGAGACCGGCCACCGCCCCTCATCGGGGTCTCGACTGTACACACTAGTCTACTCCGGAGTATCGAAGCCCTATCTCGAAACTCCCACGACTAGGGACCACAATTAAGGATATGCATATAAACTACCCAACTCTCATGTATATGATCGCCATCATACTGTTGGTAGTAAAGCAAGATCCTAAGGGCTCTATCAAAGTGTAACATGCAATCAGTCACCTGAACATGTACACGACTGATAAAGGCAAACCAGATAGCATACTATCATCTCGAGTAAGACTGTGCTACCGGGATAGGTCCTCCGCAATCATTGCAATCACGTACCTGCGATCCAATAATTGACTATGAGGGCACTATCTCCAACAAATGATATATGATTAACATTAATATTAATTAAGTATTATAGTGACAGGGTTGTTGAGGGGTTGACTTTGTTGACTTGTTGACTTTGTTGACCGGTTGACTAGGTTGGACTAGTTGACCATCATCATGACAATAGCTATCATTTCATGGCAAAGACTTTTGCTTGCTTGTTTATCTTGTGCAAAATGAGTGCATGAAATGATATGGCTATTGTAGCTTAAACCATCACTAATACTTGATTGCTATTATTGGTTATGATGGTTTTGGATTATGAGAGCCAAGAGAGAAAAGTCTTGCTCATTCTATTTTTTTTTCATTCTCTCTCTTGGCTTGAGCTCTCACCCTCTTCCTCTTGCTCTCCCTTTCTCTCTAGTCTATGGTTCATTTGTCTCATGAGTTGAGAAGCAAGAACCATAGAGAAAAATCCCAACACACTCTCCTCTACTCACTCTAGTTCACAAGGTTTAGCAAACCGAGTGAACTAGTTTCTTCAAAGTTCGAAGAAGAAGCCAAAGGTAGAAGCTTTCGGGTGGATCGATCTTCGGCGCAATGAGACGACGGGGTGAAGCCGATCCGTACAACCATCAACTGTAGAAGACGAAGGAGTTCAAGAAAGCAAGGTATAACCCCCTAACCGAGTAGTTAACTACTCCTAGTTAGGTTGTTTGGTAGATAGTTTAACAAAGATCCGGTTTGAGTCCATGTTGCCGCCTCTAGAAAATTGTTTTTCATCAAATTCCGCATGCCCGTAAGTACCGGGAGAAGCAGCATGGACTTACATAGGGTGGGGTAATGGCTATTCATCACAACTGTGTAATCCGTCTTTTGTTGTAGGCTCAAAGCAAATGCGGATTGCTTGTATATCCAATAATGTTCATCTGAGATCTGGAATGCCTATTATTGCGTCTGACGAATATACAATATCTATATATGATAGCTATTTAGACGTCACTTATGTTTTACACCCGCGCTAGCCCAGCCCCCGCTCTGTCGTTAGTTAAGTAACCTAACGGGTGATGACGGGACCCAGTGGAGAATGCAGATGGCATAAGAGGACGTTGTATTTTTGTTGTTTTCTGCAATGATAGGTTAAATGATGGGACACATTATTTTAATGCAAAGAAAGTAAACCAAAGTTGAATCGTTGGAACAAATTTAAAAGAAACCACTCGGTTATTTTAAAAAAGCAGAATTTTTAATTACGGAGCTTTAACCACTCCTTTTAAAAAGCTATCAGGTTCCTTCGATTATATCAAGTTCACTACGTTCACGGTTTCGCCAAAACCAGTCATAGCCCTCCGTCATTTCTTATGAATGGTCAGTAGTATTCAAGCTGTGTTTGTTTGGCCTTTAGTCAAGACATAGTGATCGGTAGCTGCTGGGGTATTCATTTGTTGCATAGATAGATGAGTTGGTTTGGGACAGTCGTATTACTTTGTTTGGCCCTTAGTCAAGAGTATATACGGATGGGTTCAAATCAACAAGATAATGATGGGCTGAACTTGACATGTGACTTATGATTTGTTGGCCCTTAGTCAAGGTCATAAAAACATGGGGCAAAAATCCATATCGGGAGTTTCTAAAGAAACTGAAACTTGCTAGTGTTGCATACCATTTGGAGTTTGATGAATGTTGGTAGGATTCCTTCAACATTATCATACGATGATATTTGGATCCCGATCCTACTGTGAGTATATGCTACTTATCAGGAGATTCGTCACTTAACAATCAATGCTATAAACCAAGTAGGTGTCGAGAAAGGTGTCAGCGGGGCTACGCCCCCAGAGAAAAGAGGTTATTTAATTAAGGAACTTCGCGAAAGCATTGGAAAACCTCCCTCAAAGTACCGACACTAGCCTGGCTGAACGGTTAAGCAAGTATTGTACAGTGAGAATAGTCCTGGCTAATTCTTCTTTTATGGTTTGAGGAAGGATTCGAGAAACAGTGGGAGCCATCCAGTTTAGATAAATTAAAAACCAATCTAAACTTGCAAGAGCATCATGCTAAAGTGTTTTCTTCTCTCTCTCCCTCTCTCTCTCATTGCAGCGACCTTGTGACCATGACTAGGTTACATCTAGATAACAAGTTGACTGAATCTAACTTATATGGCTGGCAAAGGTCTGTCCAGATGTCCATTGCCTATGACAAGCAGGACCACCCTATTACTACTCAAGATCCCGCCGTCCCAGGTCCAGTTTCCACCGTCGCGGATATGGATATCCGTCAGACAAGGGAAAAGGATAAAGCGAAAGCTGAGTGCCTCGTGTTGGCTTCAGTTGATGGTGTATACCAGAAGCAACACGAGAAGATGGACTTAGTTTCCATCTTTCTCCATAACAAAGATTTATATGGAGAGCAATCTCATATCGCAAGATATGAGACTTCGAACGATTTAATTCAAGCGAGGTTGGCTGTCGGGTCATCTGTAGGGGACAACGTCCTTACAATGACTAGCTATATTGATGAGCTCAAGGACCTGGAGACCACGTTGGGAAACAGGTCATACGCTGACTTATTTCCACAGTCCCTACCCTCTACTTACACCCTGAAAGAAACCAGGGAGACACAAGCTCTGCTTAATGGGGGACCTTCTTCTTCTACATCCAGGGCGAAAGCAAAGGGTGAAAAGAAGAAGACCTCTACAAAGCCGATATACGGTGTCAATAAAGTAGGAGGAAAGGGAAGAGCAAAAGTTTTGGGACTTGGTATAGCTAAGGAGGGATGTTCCTATTGTTATGGGAACGGGCATTGGCAGAAGGATTGCAGGGCTTTGGAAGCCAGTAGCCAGGATACAAAGCATGTTGTGGCTTCAGCCTCAAGTGTGTATGTAATTGAGAACTGTTTGTCAATTAACTCTACTTCCTGAGTACTAGATACCGGAGCAGGATCTTATATCTGTAATTCATTACATGCTTTGAGAAACCGTAGATATATAAAGATAGGTGATTTGTCTCTCAGAGTTGCAAACGGAATGAGCGTGGACGCTGAATCCGTGGGAGAATATCGCCTAGGTTTGATAAGTGGGCAGATATTGATTCTACGTAACTGTCTGTATGTACCTAGTTTGACATGTAATATCATATCGGTGTCCTCACTTTCGAGAGAGGGATATGACTTTACATTCGTAAGCGATGTAGTTCACATCCACCTAAATCAAGTTCTGATTGGGTCCGGTACATTAGATGACGGTATATACGTATTGAATCAAGCTCAGGTTTTTAATGTCCAGAACACACTTAAAAGAATGTCTCTAGAAATAAATCAGGCTTTCTTATGGCATTGTAGACTAGGTCACATCAATGAAACACGATTAACGAAGTTACATAGAGAAGGATATTTGAATCCGTTCGAATATCAATCTAATGCCACTTGTGAATCTTGTCTCATGGGAAAGATGACAAAGACTCCGTTTACTGGACACGGAGTAAGAGCGAGTGAGCTCTTAGGACTCGTACACAGTGACGTGTGCGGTCCAATGTCTACACATGCGCGAGGTGGTTATTCCTACTTCATTACTTTTACGGATGATTTCTCTAGGTATGGTTATATTTTCTTAATGAAGCATAAATCCGAGGCCTTTGAGAAATTCCAAGAGTACAAGAATGAAGTGGAAAAACAGACAGGCAAAAGTATCAAGACACTGAGATCTGATCGAGGTGGTGAATACTTAAGTGCCGAGTTCCTGGGATACTTAAAAGAGAATGGAATTCTCTCTCAGCTTACTCCTCCATACACACCACAACACAACGGTGTATCGGAAAGGAGGAATCGAACCCTATTGGATATGGTTCGTTCCATGATGAGTAAGGCTGAGTTGCCGCGATCTTTCTAGGGTTATGCACTAGAATCAGCTGCATATCTTTTGAACCAGGTTCCAACCAAGACTGTGCCTACCACACCATATCAGATGTGGAGTGGGAAGAAACCCTGTCTTAAACACTTTAGGACATGGGGATGTCCAGTTTTTGTAAAAAAGCAGCATCCAGACAAGCTCGAGGCACGCTCAGTTCAGTGTAAGCTTGTGGGATATCCAAAGAACTCCAAGGGATATTATTTCTATTACGCAGAGGAACAAAAGGTTTTTGTTTCTCGTTATGCCCACTTCTTAGAAACTGAATTTTTAGAAAATTAGAAGAGTGGGAGCGCAGTAGAACTGGAAGAAATTCCAGAACCACAAGCTGTTACTGAAAGTTTGGTAGAACAAGAAGTTTCAGAAGAAAGGGACATACCAGCGCCTATCCGCAGAAGTAGTAGGCAGTCTCATCCGCCCGAGAGATACTACGGTTTTCTCATAGACGAGGATCGAGAAGATTACGTCATTGATAATGACGACCCTACTTGCTTCCAGCAAGCCATTCAGAGCGGCGACTCGGTAAAATGGCTAGATGCAATGCGGACCGAAATGGAGTCCATGTACACTAACAAAGTATGGACTTTGGACATTGCTCCAGATGGGGTAAAACCCGTGGGATGCAAGTGGATCTTCAGAAAGAAGATTGGTGTAGATGGACAGGTTGAAACCTATAAGGCTAGACTTGTTGCAAAGGGTTTCCGTCAAAGACCTGGTTTGGACGATGACGAAACCTTTTCTCCAGTGGCTATGCTCAAATCCATTCGGGTCCTTCTAGCTATTGATGCCTTCCATGATTATGATATCTGGCAGATGGACGTAAAGACGGCCTTTCTGAATGGAAATTTAGAAGAGAGAGTCTATATGGGTCAGCCAGAGGGATTCATTCAGAGTGGGAGCAGCGGTAAAGTATGCAAGCTGCTTAAATCCATTTATGGACTAAAGCAAGCATCGCGGAGTTGGAACATCTGTTTTGATGATATTGTCAAAGAATTTGACTTTATCAAAAATCCAGATGAACCATGCATATACAGTAAGATTGTAGGGAGAGTTGTTGTATTTCTCGTCTTGTACGTGGATGACATTCTCCTAAAAGGAAATGATATTCCTATGCTATAGTCAGTCAAAAGATTCTTGTCACAGAAGTTCTCCATGAAAGACCTTGGTGATGCCACCTACATTCTGGGGATCCAGATCTATCGTGATAGATCAAAGAGGATGTTGGGACTTTCGCAGTCCAGGTACATAGACACCATATGGAAAAGATTCAGTATGGATGATTCTAAGCGCGGTAACCTACCGGCTTGTCACGGAATCACCCTCTCCAAAGAGATGTCTCCCAAGACTGATTTGGAAAGGGATCGCATGTCGATTATACCCTACGCTTCTGCGGTAGGCTCTATAATGTATGCGATGTTATGTACCAGACCAGATGTAGCATACGCATTGAGCGTTGTAAGCCGGTATCAGGCAAACCCAGGGAAGAAGCACTGGATAGCAGTAAAGAACATTCTTAAGTACTTGAGGAGGACTAAGGAGATGTTCTTGGTGTATGGCGGAAAAGACCTCCAGATCGAGGCCTTTTCCGACTCCAGCTTCCAGAGTGACAAGGATGACTCCAAGTCCATGTCGGGTTATGTCTTTACCCTCAATGGAGGGGCGGTCTGTTGGAAGAGTTCCAAGAAGGACACCGTTGCTGACTCAACGATGGAAGCGGAGTATATAGCTATTAGTTATATGTATGCCCTAGAGGCCATTACTGTACATAGGATGTATATTTTAATGGATGCTGGGACATATATAGGGAGGACTTTCTTGCTTGACATGATAGTATGCTATCTGGTTACTTTTTACCTTAACGTGTATACTGATTGTCTCTCTGTTACATATTGGTAAAGCCCTTAGGATGTGTACTTGACTACCCGGACTATGATGCGGATCATACTAGTGGGGACATGGTAGTCCATAAGTACATCCTTCAAGGTCCCTAGTCGTGGGTGTATCGAGACGGGACATCGATATACCAGAGTAGACTAGCGTATACCTTCTCGACCCATACAGATAGGCGATGGATGATCCCATATCCATTGGTGTTTGACATCAAAGATGATATACGGGTGCTCAGTGGAGACTGGGTACACTGGAAGGACTCGCCGATAACTCCCAGACGGTATTATACCTTACATCAGATGGCAGTTCTTTGGTGACACTGGTACAGGTTAGTCTGTAGACCCAAGATCGTCATAGAGTCTTGTGTGATTCCCACTGTGCTTTTATTTCTACCTTACCATGTCCAAAAGGGCATGCAAAACGGTGGCTTTTGGGTACAGTCCCGAATCACATGGAGGCAATGAGCGATAGGAGGGGATTCGTCTCTCCCGGTATAGGGAGTTGATGTTGCACTGTGTTCGATTGGCTATAACCGGAAATCCCTGGCCAGGGTTGCTGAGATTTACTGGTAAGTGTTACCAGTAGTTTCTCGAACTGTTATAGACCTCATATCGACACGACTTATCGAGCTACTGGGGTCTGACGTTTACCACCCCTAGGCAAGATATGCGACATATCAGACGATCAGACCGGACTGTACGGTAAGTGTTACTGGTTGGATTCACAGGAGTGTGAGCGGGCTTGCTCGTTGATCTTCTGATCGCTCAATACCCGAGTGGCCGTTACGTTTAGCAGACCTCTTGCGGCTTGTGGGTGTTTGATATGATCATCACCTGCTGCCAGCGTATTGACGATTCTTTAGAGTCCTACACAGAGGTTTCCTGGCTCAAGCCCAAGTTTAGGTTAATGGTTTGGTTTTATATTTGTTTTATTTATTTATTTATTTATTCATTTTGGCAAGAAATGAAATGGTGGCTTGCTTTGGATTTATCTTAAAGCTTCATGAAGCTTTGACCACTTTGTTTCTTTCCTTAACCAAACCATTCACTTAAACCCTAGTTTAGTCTCTACATGAGTTACCCTCACCCATGATTGCATTATGATAACTCTTCACTTGATTTTTCATTTTTCAATTGAATTGATATTCTTTTCTTCTTCTTCTTCTTCATGAGAAAGAAAAGAAAAGCTTGCTTCAAAAATGTCAAGTGATGATTCCAAGTGAGAAATCAAAATCCAAAGTGAACCCACTTCCTATTTCTTCATCCTCTACCACTTGCCATGTAGTATAGGGTGTTTTCTTCACAAGTTTCATGACTTGGTGAAGTTGGAGCTTGATCTTGAGTTGTCTCGACGTAGATCATCTTCGGCATCGAAGTCGACGACCTAGCCCGATCATTTCTCCGACGAAACCATCGCCAGAGTCCGGGATCCGATGATCGCAGCGGAGGGACGTCATCACGGAGCTAAGGAGGTGGAGGACCGGATCTACAAAGGTTATATTTTCCGTTCACTCATAGTTAAGTTGTTAACTAGCTTGTAGTTTTGCCTTATTCTCTAGTCAACGATCACGTTAGGGTTTCTCGGCACCGGAAAAATTTGAATTTGGCATGGTTGATGCCTTGTGAGACCTCTTGAGTGTGCCTAGGAACCCTAAAGTGGTATCAGAGCCTAGCTAGAGCCTTAGGCGAAGTGTAGACGATGTTAGAAATCCGAACGAACCCCGAAACCCTAATCCCTTCTGTGTACATTTTTCAAAACTGTGCATTTTTCCAAATTAAAAATATGCAGAAAAATCAGCAGGCGTTTCTAGGAGTTACTGTGAAATACGAGCGGCTAAATCCATCAAACCGCCGCGGAACCGCAGCACGAGCATGGCTCGTGCGGTGGTTCCGCGGCCGTACGGAAGCATCTTTCATCAATTTTTGCACAGTAATGTCCTATTTACCTTCCTGAATTTTCTGGGAATTTTTAATTTTCACTCAAGAGTTGAGTTTTCTGGGTTGTATTGGGGACTCGGTGTTTCGATCGGAAAGTCTAATTTCGTCTATGCGTTTTTCCGGGTAATTTTAGAATATGTTAAAAAGTTCGACCGGATATAAATACCCAATTTTTCCCCTGCCGAAAAATTTCCAAGTGTTGGATTTTTCCGTGGTTTAAAGACGTTCTAAGTAGTGCAAGTAACGCGATGGAACCTCTAGAAGACAATAAACCTTAACTCGATTATGTGACCGTCTTGAACTGCCCTTTGAACCTTAGGGTTTGGGGCAGTACGGCATGCCACATGTGAGGCGTTAGCTTGACCCTTCTACGGCTGGACCGTTGGTACTGTGGCATGAAGTGGATGTTTTAAAACTTATTTCATGTGTTGAGCAGTTTCGGGAAAACTTGGGTGTTTGACTGTTCGATCGGAAAGTTTAACATTTTCTATTTATCTGGAATGTGATACAATATTTGGAATTCACAAGTAGTTATGAGATAACTAATTTGAATATTATAAACATAGCAGTTTAGTCTCACTTGATCGGTTGCCACGGAATTTTGATATGATCAAAAGTCCGTCGCAATCTCGTAGCGTACGCGGATACTCGCCGGTAAAACTTAATAGATAGCCACGCCCCATAGCCCCGACCAAGTGACTGTAGGAGAACCCCGTCGCCGAAAGCATCCGTTCGGGTGCTCGCGGCAGCGGTGTTCCGCCTTGGTGCACTTCGTCGACGGCATCGGGGGTGCGGCCATCTACTGAAGTTTGCGACGAGCATTCGATCAGAATGTCGAGAATCCTGTTGAATTGCCCGACTTGATATTGAAAAGTGTTTTTGATAATGAGACTAAAATGCGGGGTTTATAATTGTTAGGCATGCGGTGTCTAAGGAATTCATTTGATTAGGCATGCGATGTCTATGCAGGTTGCGGATTCCAACTGTTGTAGTTTTACACTTTCTTTTCTGTGACCGTAAGTGTAATATGTGATATCGCCGGTTTCGTTGCTATATGTCAACGACAATTGGGATACGCATGTTTACTTACGTTGATGACATGTGATGTTATGTGTTGCTGGATATGTTATATTGGATCGTCGTGTTTGAATAGCCGGGGTTTTTTTATGTGAGATGAGTGTTTTTCATTTTCATTCATGTAAAAACTTGTATGTAATATTCTTTTATTGGGGCACTTCCATGTTGCGGAAGATGTCATCGTTTGTATATTATTTACTTTTCCGCACTAGGATAGACCCAAGGAGGAGGGCACAAGTAACCGGGTTCTGGAGTCCAGTGGGAGACCAACTCGAGAAGTCGAGTCTGTAGGGTTCCTAGGCACTCTTGTGAAGGTTCATAAGGCATCAAACATGCCCGGATTAAATTTTAGACGTGCCGAACAACCCAAAGCCGGGATCTTTGCTAGATTATTAGGGTTTAATATGCAAGATGATAACTTTTATCTAAGTGTGAGGGATTACAACCTTTGTAGTCCGCTCCTTCACTTCACAAGCTCCGAGTAGAAGTCCCTTTGCCGCGATCCACGATCTCCCGGACTCATGAGAGGCTCCACGACTCGAACGATCCATTCTAGCTTGTCGTATTCCAAATCTCCGATGATCTACCTTGAAGTTGCTACGGCTCAAGCTTTCTCACTCAAAAGAGAAGAACACTCTAATCCCATGGGCTAGATGAGATGAGGATGAGAGAGTAGTAATTTTGCTTTCTTTTTATATCATTTTCTCATATTATTTCTTAGACACCTACTTGAATGACTAATTCTCCTGTGTAAAACTCTCCCAGGAGTAACTCTTACTCGCAGTGGGTATCAGGATCCAACTATCTCATAGAAGGTATGCAATCTCATTGCAAATTTCAACACTTGAAATTCCTGATAATGTTTTTACCCCTAGCATCCTATGACCTTGACTCAGGCCAACAAACCATAGTGCGCTAGTCAAGTTCAACCCGTCATTTCTTGATTCAAGTAAACCCACCCGCACGACCCTTGACGCAGGCCAACAAAGTCGCACGACTACCCTAATCGAATCTGCATCATATGCATAAACAGATATATATTAGTTAGCTACCGCACACTACGCCTTGACGCAGGCCAACAAGCGTAGCACGAATACTAAATAATATCTATCTGAAATGACGGAGGGCTACGCAGGTTTTTCAGAAAAACCTGAGCGTAATGAACATGATATTGTCGTAGAATCGAGTGAAGTTTTGAAAAAGGAGTGTTTTTGAGGCTTTTCTTAGTTTCGCTAAAGGGGTCACTCCCGGTGAAGGGATCGTCGGCCCTTTCCTCATCGAATAAGGTGCAGGATATATCATATATACCGCTGTGCAAAGCAAAACACTAAAAGCAATCAAAAGACAAACCGCGTTTTGTAGCATCTGCCAGTTTCGCTAAAGGAGTCACTCCCGGTGAAAGGATCTCGGTCCTTTCCTCATCGAATAAGGTGCAGGATATATCATATATATCACTGTGCAAAGCAAAACTGTAGCTACCCTTTTTATAAAGATTTTGATTCTACAACATCTTTAGGTTTCTTTTCTTTTATTAATCTCATTAATAAAAATCCCATCAGCTTATGCTTCCTAAGCATCACAGAAGAAACGAAAGCAGTAATATTTATATATCAGCATATATATATATAGTATAAGCATTCGTCTCAAGCAGTAATATGAGCTCATCACAGAACATTGCAGCAGAAGAACATATATGAAATATTGGATATTCTAGGACGCCCGTGTTTTTAATACGAGCCTGTATAAAACACGGATTCCACGGTCGCGACGAATAGCCAAACCCACATCCCAAGACCCCTACGAGAGCGGCAAGTAACACTGCCAATTCTAGGGTTAGGAGACCCGGTCTCGACTCCTCGAGATGGCCTCCCACTGGACCCTAGAACCTGGTTACTTGTGCTCCCCTCCTTGGGTCTACCTAATGCGGAAAAGTAAATAATATACACTGGTGACAGCAACCGCAACCTGGAAGTGCCCCAAATAAAAGAATATTACATTACAAATGAATTTTACATGAATGAAAATAAAAACTCTCATCTCACATAAAACCCCCGGCTATTCTGATCGCGACGATCCAATATAACATATCACAGCAACACATAATATCTCATATCATCAACGTAAGTAAATATGCGCATCCCAATTGTCGTTGACATATAGCAACGAAACCGGCGATATCACATATTACACTTACGGTCACAGAAAAGAAAGTGTAAAACTACAATATTTGGAATCCACAATCACTTTAGACATCATAAATCCGAAATATCACATACTTCGTATTTCATGCCTAACTCTATGAATTCCACATATTGTATCACATTCCAGATAAATAAACAGTATTAAACTTTTCGAACAGATAATCAAACACCCAAAATTTCCTAAACTCCTCAACACTTGAGCGGGGTTCAAATAATCCCAGTATATGTCACAGTACCGGTGATCCAGCCGTAGAAGGGTCAAGCCAACGCCTCACATGTGGCACGCCGTACTGCCTCAAACCCGAAGGTTCAAAAGGCAGTTCAAGACGGCCACATAATCGAGTTAAGATTTGTTGTCTTCTAGAGGGTCCACCGCTTAACTTGTACAATTTTTCCGAAAGATTTAAACCCGAATAAATTTCAACACTTGAAAATTTGCCGTACCGGGAAACAGTAAGTTAATGATATCCGTTCAAATAGTTTAACAGTTTCTAAATATCCGGAAAGAAATACGAATTTAAATATTCCGATCGAGTCTACTATTACAAACAAACCCCTGAATTTTAAACACCTGAAACAGATTAAAAATACCCAGAATAGTCAGCAAGTACCTACGGTCTATACCATGAAGCCACGTGTCCCAATCCTACTATTCAGCCGCGGAACCGCCGCGAGAACCATGTTCCTGCCGCGGTTCCGCGCTCCGTTGGTGGAATTGTGGGCACGTGTTTCATGGTATTTCTTAGAATTCCCTGCTGATTTTTTTACATATTTTTAATTCAGAAAAATCCCAAAATTTAAAAAATTTCCAGAGAGGGGTCAAGTTTCGTCGTTTCGGGTTCGATCGGAGTTTTAACTTCGTAAACACATCGCCTAATGCTCTAGCTAGGCTCTGATACCACTGTAGGGTTCCTAGGCACTCTTGTGAAGGTTCATAAGGCATCAAACATGCCCGGATTAAATTTTAGACGTGCCGAACAACCCAAAGCCGGGATCTTTGCTAGATTATTAGGGTTTAATATGCAAGATGATAACTTTTATCTAAGTGTGAGGGATTACAACCTTTGTAGTCCGCTCCTTCACTTCACAAGCTCCGAGTAGAAGTCCCTTTGCCGCGATCCACGATCTCCCGGACTCATGAGAGGCTCCACGACTCGAACGATCCATTCTAGCTTGTCGTATTCCAAATCTCCGATGATCTACCTTGAAGTTGCTACGGCTCAAGCTTTCTCACTCAAAAGAGAAGAACACTCTAATCCCATGGGCTAGATGAGATGAGGATGAGAGAGTAGTAATTTTGCTTTCTTTTTATATCATTTTCTCATATTATTTCATCACTTAAGAAAATCTAGCAAGCTTTTTTAGAAGCAAGAAGATGAGAATCGAAAAAGAATAATGATAATCCTTTTCTTTTGTGATGAATAGAAATAAATCTATATGATTGAATTGTAACCATGGTCAAGGATGAATGGCTAAGAATAAGTAGAGAAACAACTAGAGTTAGGGTTTGGTTAAGTTAAAAATGTGTCATCCAAAATATCTTTACAAATGACAAAAGAAAAAATGCTTCTAGAAGGAACTTGAAGCATCTAACCCTAATCAAACCCTAACCTCAATTAATCATCCTTAAACATGTTTAACAATTAATCATATCATGTCACAATAATATATATCACATATATATTATATATTTGCAACAAAAGAAAATAATACAATTTAACATATATCGCATATATATCAATGTATCATCCAGTGAGAAAATGAAATAATAAATCAAGCCAATATTAGTTAATATAATAATATATCATATATATTATTATATATTAAATCATCGAATCAACACTTGATCCGACGATCCGGCTATATCGAATATAACCGACTAATATATCATGTACCGATTCATCGAATCAACACTTGATCCGATGTCCCGGTTCATATCTAAATTTCGCGAGAATATAATACGGTATCCCATATCGCATTATTCTCGGTCCTCCACATATCACATATGTGCCTCTAATCCGTTTCGCCTGAGCCAAGAAACCTCTGTGTAGGACTTTAAAGAATCGTCAATACGCCGGTAGCAGGTGATGATCATATCAAACACCCACAAGCTGCAAGCGGTCAGCTAAACGTAACAGCCACCCAGGTATTGAGCGATCATAAGATCAACAAGCTAGCCTGTGCGTTCTCCTGTGAATCCGATCAGTAACACTCCCGTACAGTCCGGTCTGTTCGTCTGATATGTCGCATATCAAGTCTAGGGGTGGTATACGTCAGACCCCAGTAACCGATAAGTCGTGTCGATGTATGGCTCATAACGGGTCGAGAAACTACTAGTAACACTTACCAGTAAATCTCCATATCAGCCCTGGCCAGGGACTTCCAGTTATAGCCAATCGAACACAGCACAACATCAACTCCCTATACCGGGAGAGACGAATCCCCTCCTATCGCTCATTGCCTCCATGTGATTCGGGACTGTACCCAAAAGCCACCGTTTTGCACGCCCTCTTGGACGTGGTAAGGTGGAAATCAAAGCACAGTGGGAATCACACAAGACTCCATGACGATCTCGGGTCTACAGACTATCCTGTACCAGTGTCACCGGAGAACTGCCATCTGACGTGTGGTATATCACCATCTGGGAGTTCTCGGCGAGTCCGTCCAGTGTACCCAGTCTCCACTGAGCACCCGTACACCATCTCTGATGTCTAACATCGATGGATATGGGATCATCCATCGCCCATCATATGGGTCAAGATGCGTATACGCTAGTCTACTCTGGTGTATCGATGCCCTGTCTCGATATACCCTCGACTAGGAACAGTTATAGGATGTACTCATCGACTACCGCGGCCCCACTAGTATGATCTCATCATAGTCCCAGTAGTCGAGTACAAGTCCTAAGGGCTTTATCAACATGTGAGAGTAAAACAGTAAACCAATACAAGTCAACATGTTAAGATAAAGTGAAACCAAATAGCATACTATCATGACGAGCAAGAAAGTCATCTCTATATATAACCAAGCATCCATTATAATATACATCATATGTACAACAATGGCCTCTAGGGCATATACATAACTAACAGAGTCCGGGTCTCCTAACTCTAGAATTGGTAGGGTTGCTTGTCGCTCTCGTAGGGGTCTAGGGGTATGGGATTGGCTATTCATCGCGACCGTGGAATCCGTGTTTTATACTGGCTCGTATTGAAAACACGGACGTTCTAGTATATCTAATGTTTCATATGTTTCTTCTGCTGCGATATCTGTGATGTGATCATTTGATATGTTCTATGATAAATACTGTATATAGTATATATGATATATTATATAGACGTTACTTATGTTTTACACCCGCGCTAGCCCTGCCCCGCTCTGCCGTTAGTTACCTAACCTAACGGTGCACGAGGGGACATCGAGGCGAATGCGGATGGCATAAGTGTACGTCGTATTTATCTGTGATGTTTAGGTGAATTAAATGATGGGACTTCATTAATGTGATTAATGAAAGAAAAGAAACCTAAGATGTTGTGGAATCGAATTTCAAAATTAAAAACAGGTAGCTACAGTTCTTGCTTTGCATCGCGGTGTTCCTTGTAGAACATCCTGCACCTTATTCGATAAGGAAAGGACCGAGATCCCTTCAACGGGAGTGACTCCTTTAGCAATAACTGGCAGATGCTACAACCCTCGGTTTGTCTTTTGATTGCTTCTATAGTTTCTGATTTGCACAGTGATATATATGGTATATCCCGCACCTCATTCGACGAGGAAAGGGCCGATGATCCCTTCACCAGGAGTGACCCCTTTAGCAAAACTAAAAAAGCCTCAAAAACACTCAATTTTAAAAATCATTTGATTCTACAACGATATCAAGTTCATCATTACGCTCATGGTTTTCTTAAAAACCTGCGTAGCCCTCCGTCATTTCAGATAAGTACTACTTAGTATTCGTGCTGCGGTAGTTTGGCATGCGTCAAGGCGTAGTGTACGGTAGCTAACTAGTGCTTATCTGCTAGCATACGATACGATTGGATTAGGGTATTCATACGGCATTGTTTGGCATGCGTCAAGGGTCGTGCGGGTGGGTTTAATTCAATCAAGAAATGTACGGGTTGAACTTGACTGGCGGACTATGGGTTGTTTGGCATGCGTCAAGGTCATAGCACGTTAGAGGCAAAAGCATTATCGGGAATTTCAAGTGTTGAAATTTGCAATGAGATTGCATACCTTCTATGAGATAGTTGGATCCCGATACCCACTGCGAGTAATTGTTACTCCTGGGAGAGTTTTACACATTACAATTAGCCGATCTAGTAGGTGTCTAGAAAGGTGTCAACGGGGTTACGCATCTGGGAAAACGAGGTTTACTATAATTTGGTCCGTGCGAAAGCACGGGAAACCTCCCTCAAAGTACCGACACTGGCCTAGCTGAAAGATTGGCGAACTTGTGGAGTATAATTAATCCCGGCTAGTCTTTCCTTTTAGGGTTTGAAGGAAGATTTGATAAAAACAGTGGGAGCCATCCTGATTAGATAAAATAATAACCAATCTGATCTTGCAAGAGCATACGCTGAGTGTTTTCTTCTCTATCTCTCCAGGTAGCGACCATATCACGCCTTAATCAAGATAATAAAAGAGATATATTGACCGAACCCGCTTGTTATACTGTGCTGGGGAACGTTGGTCCCGCTCCAACTTATAATTGTTATAAGACAGAGCAGGAATTGGGGAATACCATATTTCCCGTGCCGCCCAAACGAAGAAAGTGCATGTTGATGCATCATCTTCGGGTGTGTTCATTACAAAGAACTGTTTCTCTGTATCCTCTACGTCCTGGGTATTTGATACCGGATCAGGATCCCAGATATGTAATCTGTTATATAGGGCTACAGATAGGTAGAGAACTGAGAACGGGTGATAAGTTTCATGAGGCAGAAAACGGTGCAAGTGTTGCAGCCAGGTCTGTTGGTCACTGTCACCCTGTATTACCTGAATACATTGATACTAAACAAATGTTATTAGATACCGAACCTGATATACAAAATCATATCAGTCTCTTTATTAGTAAAGAAAGGATATAATTTTGTATTGTTGGATAATGCTTTGAACATTTCCTATATCAAAAGTTGATCAGTTCAGGCACGTTATCTAAAAGCATTGATGTTCTAAATCAAATTACGGTTCTTATTATATAGAACACACACAAGAGGAAGAGTTCAGAAATGAACGAATCCTTCTTGAGGCATTGTAGACTAGGTCATATCAATGCGACCCGACTGGCTGAAGTTACATTTAGATGCATATTTAAATTAGTTTGAATTTACATCTTGTGAAACTTGCCAATCATGTCACAGAGATAATATGACCATAGCTCCGTTTACTGTAAACAGAGAAAGAGTTAGTAAACTCTTGGGATGATACATGTTGATGTATGTAGGTCCCCTGTCTACACATGCCAAGACCGGTTCTTTGTATTTCATTACATTCTCTGATAATCTCTCAAGATTCAGACATATGTTCCTGTTGAAACACAAGTCCGAACCTTTTGAGATATTCACAGAATATAAGTTAGAAATAGAGAACCAAAACGGGTATAAGTATTATGTCCTTTGATGTGATCGAGGAGGAGAATACTTGAGCACGGAATTCCTGGATTATTCTAAAGGAGAATGAGATTCTCTCTCAGTATTACTCCACCGCATACACCATAGCACGATGGTATATCAGGGCGGAGCAATAGAACCCTATGTGATATGGTGTGCTCTATGATGAGTACTCCTGAGTTTCCTATTTCCTTTTGGGATTTATGCACTTGAGAAGCTGCATACCTATTGAATAGGGTTCAAATCAAATCAGTTGCCTACCACTTCATATGTGATATGGAAAGGGAAGAGCCCATATCTTAAGTTAGTTAAGATTTGGGGTTGTCCGGCCTATGTCTAAAAGAAAAATCCGGACAAGCTCGAGGCAAGGTCTGTTATGTAGAACTGAAAATGTTCCAGCTATATGAACTGCAGCTGATGATTTGGTAGAACCGAAGGATTCAATAGTAACCAACGAACCTCAGCCTCTCCGCCGATCTAGTAGGGATCCTCACCCACCTGAGAGTTACTTCGGTTTCTCTATGACAGTGGGAGCGAGGATTGCATCATAAGATGATGACCCAACTAGTTTCGAGCTGGCCATCAGGAGTGAGACTCTGTAAGAATGGCTGGATGTTTATCGATCTGAGATGGAATCCTTATACACTAACAAAGTATGGACTTTGGTTGCTATATATTAAGGGTTAAATCCCCATCAGGAGCAAGTATATCTTGAGAAGATTACTTGGTGTAGATGGAAAAGTTGAGACTTTCAAAGCTAGACTTGTTAAACGTTTTCGTCATCGACCAGGCGTGGATAATGATGAAACCTTTTTCCAGTGGCTATGCTTAAGTCCATCCAGATCCTACTTGCCACGGCTACATACCATGACTACGATATCTGGCGGTTGGGTGCCATGACTGCTTTTCTAAATGATGTTTTAGAAGAGAACGTCTATAAGTACACAGGTAGAGGGCTTCGTAAACAGTGGGAGCAGCGGAAACGTGTGCAAGATGTTTTATGTGATAAAGCAGGCATCGCGGAGTTGGAACGTCTATTTTGATGTGTAAGTCAAAGAGTTTGACATCATCAAATGGTAGATGAACCTTGTATATACAAAAATGGGTAGTAGGGAGTATGGTGGTGATCCTCGTAGAGTACGTGGATGACATACTCTTGATAGGGAAGGAGTTTCCTATGCTACACTCGGTCAATCTCCGCTTATCATAATGATTCTCCATATAGGATCAAAGTAATACCTACTAAATCCTAGGTTTTGGATCTATGAGATAGATCTAATGGGATATTAGGACACTCACTAGTTGTAGTGAGATGGTATCAATTGATCCTGGGGAGAATCACTGGAAAGGTTCCAGGGTGATAAAGACGACTGAATGTCAGTCGCAGGCATTGTCTTTACCTTCAGCGCAGAGACGGTATGTTGGAAGAGTTCCAAGCTAAATACCGTGACATACAAGACGATAAAGGCTGGATACATCGCTACTTAAGATGCTACCAAAGAGACAGTTTGGGTGTATGTTTGTTCATGAGATGAACTTGGTTCCTACCATTGTGTGACAATGGAAGTGTGGCTTTGGCCCAGGAACCCCGGTCCCATCAGTGACCCAGACGTATTCTGAGGCAGCATCACCTGATCATGGAGATAGTTGATCTCCAGGGTGATCGAGGTTAAGAGAGCAGACTCAGAGGATAACACGGCGGATCCACTCACGAAGGCCTATTCCCAGAGAGAGACTTTTATGGGATGGTTGAGTATGAGATACTACAACCACTGCTATAGATGGCCCTAGTGCAAGTGGGAGATTGTTAGTTATATGTATGCCCTAGACGCCATTACTGTACATAGGATGTATATTGTAGTGGACGTTGGGACATATATAGGGAGGATTTTCTTGCTTGACATGATAGTATGCTATCTGGTTACTCTTTACCTTAACGTGTATACTGATTGACTCTCTGTTATATATTGGTAAAGCCCTTAGGATGTGTACTTGACTACCTGGACGATGATGCGGATCATACTAGTGGGGACATGGTAGTCCATAAGTACATCCTTCAAGATCCCTAGTCGTGGGTGTATCGAGACGGGGCATCGATATACCATAGTAGACTAGCGTATACCTTCTCGACACATACAGATGGGCGATGGATGATCCCATATCCATTGGTGTTTGACATCAGAGATGATATACGGGTGCTCAGTGGAGACTGGGTACACTGGACGGACTCGCCGAGAACTCCCAGACGGTATTATACCTTACGTCAGATGGCAGTTCTCTGGTGACACTGGTACAGGTTAGTTTGTAGACCCGAGATCGTCAAAGAGTCTTGTGTGATTCCCACTGTGCTTTGATTTCCACCTTACCACGTCCAAGAGGGCATGCAAAATGGTGGCTTTTGGGTACAGTCCCGAATCACATGGAGGCAATGAGCGATAGGAGGGGATTCGTCTCTCCCAGTATAGGGAGTTGATGTTGCACTGTGTTCGATTGGCTATAACCGGAAATCCCTGGCCAGGGTTGCTGAGATTTACTGGTAAGTGTTACCGGTAGTTTCTCGAACTGTTATAGACCTCATATCGACACGACTTATCGAGCTACTGGGGTCTGACGTTTACCACCCCTAGGCAAGATATGCGACATATCAGACGATCAGACCGGACTGTACGGTAAGTGTAACTGGTTGGATTCACAGGAGTGTGAGCGGGCTTGCTCGTTGATCTTCTGATCGCTCAATACCCGGGTGGCCGTTACGTTTAGCAGACCGCTTGCGGCTTGTGGGTGTTTGATATGATCATCACCTGCTGCTGGCGTATTGACGAGTCTTTAGAGTCCTACACAGAGGTTTCCTGGCTCAAGCGAAACAAAATAGGAGAGCATATGAGATATGTGCGGGACCGAGAATAATACCAGTATGTGATACTGTATTAGATTCTCGCGATTTGTGACAGTGATCGGTTATATGCGATATAGCCGAGTTATCGGATCAAGTGTTGATTTCGATAAGTTGTTACTATTGATATTAGTCGGTTATATGCGATATGACCGGATCGTTAAATCAAGTGTTGATTTAATGATTTAATGTATAATTATATATTTGATATATTACTTTGCATTAACTAGTATAGGTTCACTAAAGATAGATTTTCTCACTTGATGTGCACATTGTATATATGATATAGTTTTGTGCACTAGTTTGTATCATGTTTGATGATACATGCAAACTTGGGTGTGTGTTTATTGTAAACCAAGTTTAGGTTAATGGTTTGGTTTTATACTTGTTTTTTTTATTTATTTATTTATTCATTTTGGCAAGAAATGAAATGGTGGCTTGCTTTGGATTTATCTTGAAGCTTCATGAAGCTTTGACCACTTTATTTCTTTCCTTAACCAAACGATTCACTTAAACCCTAGTTTAGTCTCTACATGAGTTAGCCTCACCCATGGTTGCATTATGATAACTCTTCACTTGATTTTTCATTTTTCAATTGAATTGATAGTCTTTTCTTCTTCTTCTTCTTCATGAGAAAGAAAAGAAAAGCTTGCTTCAAAAATGTCAAGTGATGATTCCAAGTGAGAAATCAAAATCCAAAGTGAACCCACTTCCTATTTCTTCATCCTGTACCACTTGCCATGTAGTATAGGGTGTTTTCTTCACAAGTTTCATGACTTGGTGAAGTTGGAGCTTGATCTTGAGTTGCCTCGACGTAGATCATCTTCGGCATCGAAGTCGACGACCTAGCCCGATCATTTCTCCGACGAAACCATCGCCAGAGTCCGGGATCCGATGATCGCAGCGGAGGGACGTCATCACAGAGCTAAGGAGGTGGCGGACCGGATCTACAAAGGTTGTATTTTCCGTTCACTCATAGTTAAGTTGTTAACTAGCTTGTAGTTTCGCCTTATTCTATAGTCAACGATCGCGTTAGGGTTTCTCGGCACCGGAAAATTTTGAATTTGGCATGGTTGATGCCTTGTGAGACCTCTTGAGTGTGCCTAGGAACCATACAATAGCTGCTTGCGATGCCGCAAAAGAAGCTGTCTGGATGAAGAAGTTCCTCACAGAACTTCAGGTGGTTCCTACCAGTGTTGGTCCAATACCTCTGTATTGCGACAACAACGGCGCTATAGCTTTAGCGAAGGAACCCAGGTCCCATCAGAAGTCCAGACACATATTAAGGCGGTATCACCTGATCAGGGAGATCGTCGATCGCCGGGAGCTCGAGGTAAAAAGAGTAGATACAGAGAATAACACTGTTGATCCATTCACAAAGGCCATTCCTCAGACGCAGTTTGAGAGGCTATTCGAGATGATAGGTCTGCGATACGCCAGTACATGGCCCTAGTGCAAGTGGGAGATTGTTAGTGTTTATGCCCTAGAAGGCAATTACTGTATCATACAAGTTTGTATATTACTTAATAGAAGCTTGGGATTTTCACAGTTATATAACAGTCTTGCTAAATATGGTAGTATGCTACTTGGTTTTATCTATCTTAATATGTGAGTATACGTATTGATAGAACTCTTAGGATCTTGCTTGACTACCAGCGTTGTGATGGCAGTCACACTAGTGGGGGTGGGTGGTCTACAAGCACATCCTTTTTCTGGTCCCTAGTCGTTGGATTATCAAGACAGGGCATCGATACTCCGGAGTAGACTAGTGTGTACGCTTCTCATCCCAGTTGGGGAGATGGTCTGTCCCACAGCCATCAGTACGTCATACTGGAGATAGTATGCAGGTGCTCGTTAGGTTACGGGTACACCGGAAAGGACTCACGGGGAACTGTTGGTTGGGATTATACCCGTCGTCGGTTAACAGTTCCCAGGTGACATGAGTACAACATAGTCCGCAGACTTGACACTGCTACTTCACCTCGAGTGTGTCCCACTGTTCTTAGATTGCTACCCTACCACGGCTCAAAGGAGTCGTGCAAACAGGTAGCAGTTGGGTGCAGTCCTGAGCACTTGGAGGCAGTGGCAGTTAGACAAGATTCGTCTCTCCTAGTATTGGGAGTTGATATCGCGCTGTGTCAGAGAGCCATTACGCAAAGTCCCTGGCCAGGGCAAGCGAGATTTACTGGTAGGTTTTCCAGTAGTTTATCAAGGTGTAATGGGCTACGCTCCGACACGACTTATACCGCTTTTAGGGGACTGACGCTTGCCGCCCCCTAGGCCCGATATGCGACAGTCCTAGATGAACAGACCGGACTGTACGGAGATTGTCACAGCAGGCTCAGTAGGAGGTCGGATGGGTTTCCTCATCGGCCTTCTTATCGACATCTATCTGGGGACCGTTACGTACAGCTAGTGCCGCTTGCGGTCTATGGTTAAACCCACTGCCAGCGTAGTGTCGAGTATTTAGAGTCCCGCACAGAGAGTTTCCCTGCTTCGGGCGAAACGATATAGAGGTCGTATGGTTTTACGACAGGGTTCGGACGCATACGTGTTTTTACGCACGTACGATATTCGGACAGTTTTTACTAGTCGGCTTTGGTTTAAGCCAGATTCTAGTATCGGATTATTGGATTTTTACAGTCTAAAGTTTTTCCGTGTTTTTACGGATAGCAGGGGCATTCTTGTAATTTGTCGGGAAGCTTCTTGAAGCATGGTGACTTGGGGGTTAAGGTGGCATTTGTATTAATTGGATAAGTGAGTCATGGTGTGATTCATACATGGAGTTAATGAATCAATTATGATTTATATGACTCATGTGATGAATCACTTAGTGTATTAATGAAACATGATGATATATCATTATTTGTTATTCATTTAATATATATGATATGTTTCATATATACACACATGATCTATTCATCCAAAAGGATTCTCACTCTCACCTTGTCTCTCCTCAAGCTCTCTCTCTTCAAACCCTAACCCTAACCTCCCATGTGTTGAGATCAAGGGTTAGCTAGACTAATACTTCCATAATCCAACTCTATATCACCTAGGTTGCTTAGATTAGCACTTTGAGCAACCTAGTTACCTCAAGTTAGAGGTTAAGCTTGGAGTAGGAGCTCTCGGGTGGATCGTCTTTGACTCGAGGAGGCCGTAGAGGTGCCGACGTTCCAAAGAGCCTACAAGGAGTGGAGGACAGTGATGAAGACCCGAAGGACTGTAGGGTTCCTAGGTACTCTCAAGGGGTCTCACAAGGCATCAACCATGCCCGTTTCAAAAATTACGGTGCCGAGAAACCCTAGACTACGGATCGTTAGCTAGATGTCTAGGCGAAAGAAGCAACTAGTAAACTACTTTACTAAGGGAACGGAAATACAACCTTTGTAGATCCGGTGCTCCACCTCCATAGCTCCGTGATGATGTCTCCTCGCTGTCCAAAACGGATCCCGGGCTCTAGCGTCGGCTTCATCGGAGAAGAAGCGGCTAGTTCATCGACGACGATGCCGAAGATGATCTACGTCGAGGCATCACTTGATCAAGCTCCAACTTCACCAAGTCAAGAAACTTGTGAAGAAAACACACTCTACTACTTGGCAAGAGATAGAGGATGAAGAAATAGGAAGTGGGTAGACTTTGGAATTGGATTTCTCACTTGTTTTCATCAATCACCATTGATGAAGTAAGCTTTCTTCTTGAAGTGAAGAAGAAGAAGATGATAAAAGTTATGATAAGTTCTTTTTGTAAAAAGAAATAAATATGAATACTTATCATTAACCAACCATAGTTTAGTGTAGAGAATAAATCATGGTTAGATTGAAGGGTTAGGGTTAAGCATCAATACAAAATGGTGACTTGGTCAAAGCTTCATGAAGCTTCAAAAACAAACAAAGAAAAGCCACCATTTCTCTTTATGCAAATTATTTTCCAAAAAGAATAAATAGATAAATAAATGAATAAGTAAATGAAATCAAAACCCTTACCATTACATAACCATGGTTTAATCTTTACACTTGCTCAAGTTAGCTTGTATCATCAAACATGATACAAACAAATGCACACAAAAATATATCACATATATAATGTGCACACCAAGTGAGAAAATACTTTTAAAGTGAACCAATACTAGTTAATGTAAAGTAATATATCATATATATAATTATACATTAAATCATTAAATCAACACTTGATTTAACGATCCGGTCATATCGCATATAACCGACTAGTATCCTATGTATCGGCTTACCGAATCAATCCTTGATTCGATAACTAGGTTATATCGCATACAATCATTCGATACATTCATCGCGAGAATGAAATACGGTATCACATACACGCAATATTCTCGGTCCCGCACAAATCTCATATGCGCTCCTATTCCGTTTCGCTTGAGCCAGGAAACCTCTGTGTAGGACTCTAAAGACTCGTCAATACGCCGGCAGCAGGTGATGATCATATCAAACACCCACAAGCCGCAAGCGGTCTGCTAAACGTAACGGCCACCCGGGTATTGAGCGATCAGAAGATCGACGAGCAAGCCCGCTCACACTCCAGTGAATCCAACCAGTAACACTACCGTACAGTCCGGTCTCGTCGTCTGATATGTCGCATATCTTGCCTAGGGGTGGTAAACGTCAGACCCCAATAGCTCGATAAGTCGTGTCGATATGAGGTCTATAACAATTCGAGAAACTACTGGTAACACTTACCAGTAAATCTCAGCAACCCTGGCCAGGGATTTCCTGTTATAGCCAATCGAACACAGCGCAACATTAACTCCCTATACCGGGAGAGACGAATCCCCTCCTATCGCTCATTGCCTCCATGTGACTCGGGACTGTACCCAAAAACCAACGTTTTGCACTCCCTCTTGGACGTGGTAAGATGGAAATCAAAGCACAGTGGGAACCACACAAGACTCTATGACGATCTCGGGTCAACAGACTACTCTGTACCAGTGTCACCAGAGAACTGCCATCTGACGTAAGGTATAATACCATCTGGGAGTTCTCGGCGAGTCCGTCCAGTGTACCCAGTCTCTACTGAGCACCCGTATATCATCTCTGATGTCAAACACCGATGGTTATGGGATCATCCATCGCCCATCTGTATGGGTCGAGAAGGTACACGCTAGTCTACTCAGGTATATCGATGCCCCATCTCGATACACCCACGACTAGGGACTTTCAAGGATGTACTTATGGACAACCATGTCCCCACTAGTATGATCCGCATCATAGTCCAGATAGTCAAGTACACATCCTAAGGGCTTTACCAACATGTAATAGAGAGATAATATGTATACACGTTGAGGTAAAGAGCAACCAGATAGCATACTATCATGTCGAGCAAGAAAGTCCTCCCTATATATGTCCCAGCATCCACTACAATATACATCCTATGTACAGTAATGGCCTATAGGGCATACATATAACTAACAATCTCCCACTTGCACTAGGGCCATCTGTAGCAGTGGTCGAAGTATCTCATACTCAACCATCCCATAAAAGTCTCTCTCTGGGAATAGGCCTTCGTGAGTGGATCCACCGTGTTATCCACTGAGTCTGCTCTTCTTGCCTCGATCACCTTGGAGATCAACCATCTCCATGATCAGGTGATACTGCCTTAGAATAAGTCTGGATCACTGATGGGACCTGCGTTCCTTGGCATAAGCCACAACTCCATTGTCGCACAATGGTAGGAACCTAGTTCATCTCATGAACCAATATACACCCAAACAGCCTCTTTGGTAGCATCTTAAGTAGCGATGTATCCAACCTTTATCGTCTAGTATGGCACGGTATCTAGCTTGGAACTCTTCCAACATACCGTCCCTTTACTGAGGGTAAAGACAATTCCTGCGACTGACATTCAGTCGTCTTTATCACCCTGGAACCTTTCCAGTGATTCTCCCCAGGATCGATTGATACCATCTCACTACGACTAGTGAGAATCCTAACACCCAATTAGATCTATCTCATAGATCCAAAATCCAGGATTTAGTAGGTATCATTTTGATCCAATATGGAGAATCATTGTGATAAGCGGAAATTGACTGAGCGTGGCATAGGAAACTCCTTCCCTATCTTGAGTATGTCATCCACGTACTCTACGAGGATCACCACCATACTCCCTACTACCTTTTTGTATATACAAGGTTCATCTACCATTTTGATGATGTCAAACTCTTTGACTAATCCATCAAAACAGATGTTCCAACTCCGCGATGCCTGCTTTATCCTATAAAGCATCTTGCACACGTTTCCGCTGCTCCCACTGTCTACGAGGCCCTCTGGCTGTGTACTTATAGACGCACTCTTCTAAAACATCATTTAGAAAAGCAGTCATGACACCCAACCACCAGATATCGTAGTCATGGTATGTAGCCGTGACAAGTAGGATCTGGATGGACTTAAGCATAGGTACTGGAAAAGGTTTCATCATTATCCACGCCTGGTTGATGACGAAAACCTTTAACAAGTCTAGCTTTGAAAGTCTCAACTTTTCCATCTACACCAAGTAATCTTCTCAAGATATACTTGCTCCTGATGGGGATTTAACCCTTTAGATATAGCAGCCAAAGTCTATACTTTGCTGGTGTATAAGGATTCCATCTCAGATCTCTAAGCATCCAGCCATACTTACAGAGTCTTACTCCTGGTGGCCAGCCCGAAACTAGTTGGGTCATCATCTCATGATGCAATCCTCGCTCCCACTGTCATAGAGAAACCGAAGTATCTCTCAGGTGGGTGAGAAACCTTACTAGATCGGCGGAGAGGCTGAGGTTCGTTGGCATCTACTGAATCCTTTGGTTCTACCAAATCATCTGTTGTAGCTTGTATAGCTGGAACCTTTCCAGTTGTACATAACTGACCTTGCCTCGAGCTTGTCCGGATTTTTCTTTCAAACATAGGCCGGACAACCCCAAATCTTAACTAACTTAAGATATGGGCTCTTCCCTTTCCATATCACATATGAAGTGGTAGGCACTGATTTGATTCGAACCCTATTCAATAGGTATGCAACTTCTCAAGTGCATAACACCCAATAGGAAATAAGTAACTCAGTAGTACTCATCATAGAGCACACCATATCAAATAGGGCGTATCTGCTCCGCCCCGACATACCATCGTGCAATGGTGTATACGGAGGAGTAATTCTGAGAGAGAATCTCATTCTCCTTTAGAATAGTCCAGGAATTTCCGTGCTCAAGTATTCTCCTCCTCGATCACATCAAAGGACATAATACTTATACCCGTATTTTGGTTCTCTACTTCTAAATCATATTCTGTGAATATCTCAAAAGGTTCGGACTTATGTTTCAACAGGAACATATGTCTGAATCTAAAGAGATTATCAGAGAATGTAATGAAGTACAAAGAACCGGTCTTGGCATGTGTAGACTGGGGACCTACATACATCTTACATGTATCATCCCAAGAGTTTACTAACTCTTTCTCTGCTTCCATTAAACAGAGCTATGGTCATTTTATCTTTGTGACATGACTGACAAGTTTCATAAGATGCAAATTCAAACTGATTTAAATATGCATCTAAATGTAACTTCAGCTAGTCGGGTCGCATTGATATGACCTAGTCTACAATACCTCAAGAAGGATCCGTTCATTTCTGAACTCTTCCTTTTGTGTGTGTTCTGTATACTAAGAACTGTAGTTTGATTTAGAACATTAATACTTTTAGATAACGTGCCTGATCCGATCAACTTTTGATATAGGAAATGTTCAAAACATTATCCAACAATACAAAATTTTATCATTTCTTTACTAATAAAGAGACTGATATGATTTTGTATATCAGGTTCGGTATCTAATAACATTCGTTCAGAATTAATGTATCGGTAATACAGGGTGACAGTGACCGACAGACTTGGCTGCAACTCTTGCCCCGTTTTCTGCCTCATGAAACTTATCACCCGTTCTCAGTTCTTTACCTATCTGTAGCCCTATGTAACAGATTACATATCTGGGATCCTGATCCGATATCATATACCCAGGACGTAAAGGACATTGAGAAACAGTTCTATATAATAAACACACCCGTAGATGATGCATCAGCATGCACTCACTTCGTTTGGGCGGCATGGGAAATCTGGTATTCCCCAATTTCCTGCTCTGTCTTATAACAATTATAAGTTGGAGCGGGACCAACGTTCCCCAGCTCAGTATAACAAGCGGGTTCGGTCAATATTCCGTATTATTATCTTGATTAAGGCGTGATATGGTCGCTACCAGGAGAGAGAGAGAAGAAAACACTCAGCGTGCGCTCTTGCAAAAATAGATTGGTTATTATTTTATCTAATCAGGATGGCTCCCACTGCTTTTTATCGAATCTTCCTTCAAACCCTATAAGGAAAGACTAGCCGGGATTAATTACACACTACAAGTTCGCCAATCTTTCAGCCAGGCCAGTGTCGGTACTTTGAGGGAGGTCCCCCGTGCTTTCGCACGAACCTAATTAATGTAAACCTCGTTTTCCCAGAGGCGTAACCTCGTTAACACCTTTCTAGACACCTACTTGATCGGCTATTTGTAATGTATAAAACTCTCCCAGGAGTAACTCTTACTCGCAGCGGGTATCGGGATCCAACTATCTCATAGAAGGTATGCAATCTCATTGCAAATTTCAACACTTGAAATTCCCGATAATATTGTGCCCCGAATGATCTATGACCTTGAAAAGGTCAACAAACCATAGACCGCAAGTCAAGTTCAACCCGTCATTTCTTGATTGAATCAAACCCACCCGCACGACCCTTGACAAGGTCAACAAGGCCGCACGACTACCCTAACCCAATCTGCATCATATGCATAAGAAGATAAATAATGGTTAGCTACCGCACACTGCGCCTTGACAAGGTCAACAAACGCAGCACGAATACTAAACAGGATTTATCTGAAATGACGGAGGGCTACGACAGGTTTTTATGAAAACCTATTGCGTAATGAACTTGATATCGTTGTAGGATCGAATGAATTTTGAAATGGAGTGTTTTTGAGGCTTTTCTAGTTTTGCTAAAGGAGTCACTCCCGGTGAAGGGATCGTCGGTCCTTTCCTCGTCGAATGAGGTGCGGGATATATCATATATATCACTGTGCAAAGCAAAAAACACTTAAAAGCAATCAAAAGACAAACCGAGTGGTGTAGCATCTTCCAGTTATTGCTAAAGGAGTCACTCCCGGTGAAGGGATCTCGGTCCTTTCCTCATCGAATAAGGTGCAGGATATATCACATATACCGCTGTGCAAAGCAAGAACTGTAGCTACCTGTTTTATTTTGAAATTCGATTCTACAACATCTTAGGTTTCTTTTATTTCATTAATCTCATTAATGAAGTCCCATCATTTAAGTACCTAAACATCACAGATAAATACGACGTACGCTTATGCCATCCGCATTCGCCTCGATGTCCCCTCGTGCACCGTTAGGTTAGGTAACTAACGGCAGAGCAGGGCAGGGCTAGCACGGGTGCAAAACATAAGTAACGTCTATATACTATATACTGTATCTATCACAGAACATCACATGATCGCATCACAGATATCGCAGCAGAAGAAACATATGAAACATTGGATATACTAGGACGTCCGTGTTTTCAATACGAGCCAGTATAAAACACGGATTCCACGGTCGTGATGAATAGCCAATCCCACACCCCTAGACCCCTACGAGAGCGGCAAGCAACCCTGCAAATTCTAGGGTTAGGAGACCCGGACTCGACTCCTCGAGTTGGTCTCCCACTGGACTCCAGAACCTGGTTACTTGTGCCCTCCTCCTTAGGTCTATCCTAGTGCGGAAAAGTAAATAATATACAAAAGGTGACAACTTGCGCAAACTGGAATTGCCCCAAATAAAAGAATATTACATACAAGTTTTTACATGAATGAAAATGAAAAACACTCATCTCACAAAAAAAACCCCGGCTATTCAAACACGACGATCCAATATAACATATCCAGCAACACATAACATCACATGTCATCAACGTAAGTAAATATGTCCATCCCAATTGTCGTTGACATATAGCAACGAAACCGGCGATATCATATATTACACTTACGGTCACAGAAAAGAAAGTGTAAAACTACAACAGTTGGAATCCGCAACCGCCTCAGACATCGCATGCCTGACCAAATGAATTCCTTAGACATCGCATGCCTAACAATTATAAATCCCGCATTTTAGTCTCATTATCGAAAACTCTTTTCAATATCAAGTCGGGTAATTCAACAAGATTCCCGGCATCCTGATCGAATGCTCGTCGCAAACTTCAGTAGACGGCCGCACCCCCAACGTCGTCGACAAAGTGCACCAAGGCGGAACACCGCTACCGGGAGCACCCGAACGGATGCTTTCGGCGACGGGGTTCACCTACAGTCACTTGGTCGTGGCTAAGGGGTGTAGCTGTCTATTAAGTTTACCGGCGAATATCCGCGTACGCTACGTGATTGCAACGGACTTTTGATCACATCGAAATTCCGTAGCAACCGATCAAGTGAGACTAAACTGCTATGTTTATAACATTCATTCAGTTATCTCATAACTTATTGTGAATTCCAATTATTGTATCCCATTCCGGATAAATAGAAAATGTCAAACTTTCCGATCGAACATTCGAACACCCAAGTTTTCCCGATACAGATCAACACATGAAACAAGTCTAAAAACATTCAGTTCGTGCCTCAGTACCAACGGTCCAGCCATAGAAGGGTCAAGCCAACGCCTCACATGTGGCACGCCGTACTGCCCCAAACCCGAAGGTTCAAAGGGCAGTTCAAGACGGTCACATAATCGAGTTAAGGTTTGTTGTCTTCTAGAGGGTCCATCGCGTTACTTGCGCTACTTAGAACGTCGTTAAACTACGGAAAAATCCAACACTTGGAAATTTCCCGACAGGGGAAAAATTGGGTATTTATATCCGGTCGAACTTTATAACATATTCTAAAATTTATCCGGAAAGCCACACTGACAAAATTTGATAATCCGATCGAATCTTTGATTCCCAATACAACCCCAGAATACTCTTCTGTAGAGTCACAATAAAAATACCCCAGAAAATATAGCATTAAATTATATGAGTTACTGTGCAGAAATAATCATACAAGGGAACAGTACGGCCGCGGAACCGCCGCAACTTGCATAGCTGGGCCCGCGGTTCCGCGGTGGAAAAGTTGATTTAGGCCCTCGTATTTCACAGTAATTCAAAGAACACCCTGCTTATTTTTCTGCATATTTTTAATTGACAAAAATCCAAAATTTTAGAAAATTTCCAGAGAGCATTTTGGGAATGGGTTTCGATGTTCGTTCGGATTTCAAACGTCGTCTAGACTTCGCCTAAGGCTCTATCTAGGCTCTGATACCACTGTAGGGTTCCTAGGCACTCTCAAGGGGTCTCACAAGGCATCAACCATGCCCGTTTCAAAAATTACGGTACCGAGAAACCATAGACTACGAATCGTTAGCTAGATGTCTAGGCGAAAGAAGCAACTAGTAAACTACTTTACTAAGGGAACGAAAATACAACCTTTGTAGATCCGGTGCTCCACCTCCATAGCTCCGTGATGATGTCTCCTCGCTGTCCAAAACGGATCCCAGGCTCTAGCGTCGGCTTCATCGGAGAAGAAGCGGGCTAGGTCATCGACGACGATGCCGAAGATGATCTACGTCGAGGCATCACTTGATCAAGCTCCAACTTCACCAAGTCAAGAAACTTATGAAGAAAACACACTCTACTACTTGGCAAGAGATAGAGGATGAAGAAATAGGAAGTGGGTAGACTTTAGAATTGGATTTCTCACTTGTTTTCATCAATCACCATTGATGAAGTAAGCTTTCTTCTTGAAGTGAAGAAGAAGAAGATGATAAAAGTTATGATAAGTTCTTTTTGTAAAAAGAAATAAATATGAATACTTATCATTAACCAACCATTGTTTAGTGTAGAGAATAAATCATGGTTAGATTGAAGGGTTAGGGTTAAGAATCAAGACAAAATGGTGACTTGGTCAAAGCTTCATGAAGCTTCAAAAACAAACAAAGAAAAGCCACCATTTCACTTTATGCAAATTATTTTCCAAAAAGAATAAATAGATAAATAAATGAATAAGTAAATGAAATCAAAACCCTAACCATTACATAACCATGGTTTAATCTTTACACTTGCTCAAGTTAGCTTGTATCATCAAACATGATACAAACAAATGCACACAAAAATATATCACATATATAATGTGCACACCAAGTGAGAAAATCCTATTAAAGTGAACCAATACTAGTTAATGTAAAGTAATATATCATATATATAATTATACATTAAATCATTAAATCAACACTTGATTTAACGATCCGGTCATATCGCATATAACCGACTAGTATCCTATGTATCGGCTTACCGAATCAATCCGTGATTCGATAACTAGGTTATATCGCATACAACCATTCGATACATTCATCGCGAGAATGAAATACGGTATCACATACACGCAATATTCTCGGTCCCGCACATATCTCATATGCGCTCCTATTCCGTTTCGCTTGAGCCAGGAAACCTCTGTGTAGGACTCTAAAGACTCGTCAATACGCCGGCAGCAGGTGATGATCATATCAAACACCCACAAGCCGCAAGCGGTCTGCTAAACGTAACGGCCACCCGGGTATTGAGCGATCAGAAGATCGACGATCAAGCCCGCTCACACTCCAGTGAATCCAACCAGTAACACTACCGTACAGTCCGGTCTCGTCGTCTGATATGTCGCATATCTTGCGTAGGGGTGGTAAACGTCAGACCCCAATAGCTCGATAAGTCGTGTCGATATGAGGTCTATAACAATTCGAGAAACTACTGGTAACACTTACCAGTAAATCTCAGCAACCCTGGCCAGGGATTTCCTGTTATAGCCAATCGAACACAGCGCAACATCAACTCCCTATACCGGGAGAGACGAATCCCCTCCTATCGCTCATTGCCTCCATGTGACTCGGGACTGTACCCAAAAACCACCGTTTTGCACGCCCTCTTGGACGTGGTAAGATGGAAATCAAAGCACAGTGGGAACCACACAAGACTCTATGACGATCTCGGGTCAACAGACTCTCTGTACCAGTGTCACCAGAGAACTGCCATATGACGTAAGGTATAATACCATCTGGGAGTTCTCGGCGAGTCCGTCCATTTTACCCAGTCTCTACTGAGCACCCGTATATCATCTCTGATGTCAAACACCGATGGATATGGGATCATCCATCGCCCATCTGTATGGGTCGAGAAGGTACACGCTAGTCAACTCTGGTATATCGATGCCCCATCTCGATACACCCACGACTAGGGAATTTCAAGGATGTACTTATGGACTACCATGTCCCCACTAGTATGATCCGCATCATAGTCCAGATAGTCAAGTACACATCCTAAGGGCTTTACCAACATGTAATAGAGAGACAATCTGTATACACGTTGAGGTAAAGAGCAACCAGATAGCATACTTGTAGGGTTGCTAGGCACGCGCACAAGGGTCTACGAGGCATCAACCATGCCCGATTTAAAATTTAGCCGTGCCGAACAACCCGAATACGGAACTTTAAACTAGAGATTAGGCGAAAACAAGCATGCTAAACAATTTAACACTAAGTGAGAGGGATTACAACCTTTGTAGATCCGGTCCTTCACTTCATATGCTCCGTGTTGTGGTCCCTTCGCTGCGATCATCGGGATCCAGACTCTCGAGAGGTTCCACGAAGAGAAAGACGCAACCTTTGCTTCCGATCTTCGATACTATGATGATCTACCTTGAAGTTTCTTTAACACAAGCTAACACTCATGAAATGATGTGAACACCCTCATCTAAATGGCAAGGGAAGATGAGGATGATGAAGTAGGATTTTTGCTCTCTTTATTTATCTTTTTCTCATATTTATTCATCACCTTTGAAAATTCAAGCAAGCTTTTTCATGAAAAGAGAATGAAGAAGAAGATGAACAATAATAGAATTGTGATGAATAATAAAAGTTATCATAATTATTTATGCAACCATGGTTGTAGTAACCATTGGGGTTAGGGTTTGGGTTGGGTTAAGTGTGAGTCATGGATAAAGATCAACACAAATATCTTTATCATGACAAAGTAAAACCATCTAGAAACATCTAGAAGCATTAACCCAAATCAAACCCTAATCTCGTTTAAACTCCTCTAATCATGTTGCATTAATAATTATAACATGTTACAATATTATATATCACATATACAATATTTATTGCAACAAAATAAAATAATACAATTAACATATAACGCATATATATCAATGTATTACCCGAGTGAGAAAAAGAATCTTTTAGTGAGCTAATATTAGTTAATGCAATTTAATATATCAAATATATTATTGTATATTAAATTATCGAATCAACACTTGATCCGACAATCCGGCTATATCGCATATAACCGACTAATATTTATCCGTACCGATTCATCGAATCAACACTTGATCCGATGACCCGGCTGATATCAAATATCGCGAGAATATAATACAGTATCACATATCGCATTATCCTCGGTCCCGCACATATCACATATGTGCTCCTACTTCGTTTTGCCTGAGTCAAGAAACCTCTGTGTAGGACTCTAAAGAATCGTCAATACGCCGGCAGTAGGTGATGATCATATCAAACACCCACAAGCTGCAAGCGGTCAGCTAAAAGTAACATCTACCCAGGTATTGTGCGCTCAGAAGATCAACAAGCAAGCCTGTAACTTCTCCTGTGAATCCAAACAGTAACACTCCCGTACAGTCCGGTCTCGTCGTCTGATATGTCGCATATCTCGCCTAGGGGTGGTAAACGTCAGACCCCAGTAGCTCGATAAGTCGTGTCGATATGAGGTCTATAACGGTTTGAGAAACTACTGATAACACTTACCAGTAAATCTCAGCAACCCTGGCCAGGGATTTCCGGTTATAGCCAATCGAACACAGCACAACATCAACTCCCTATACCGGGAGAGACGAATCCCCTCCTATCGCTCATTGCCTCCATGTGATTCGGGACTGTACCCAAAAGCCACCTTTTTGCACGCCCTCTTGGACGTGGTATGATGGAAATCAAAGCACAGTGGGAATCACACAAGACTCTATGACGATCTCGGGTCAACAGACTACTCTGTACCAGTGTCACCGGAGAACTGCCATCTGACGTATGGTATAATACCATCTAGGAGTTCTCGGCGAGTCCGTCCAGTGTACCCAGTCTCCACTGAGCACCTGTACACCATCCTTGATGTCAAACACCGATGGATATGGGATCATCCATCGCCCATCATATGGATCAAGATGCGTATACGCTAGTCTACTCTGGTGCATCGATGCCCTGTCTCGATACACCCTCGACTAGGAACAGTTATAGGATGTACTCACCGACTACCGTGGCCCCACTAGTATGATCTCATCATAGTCCCAATAGTCGAGTACATATCCTAAGGGCTTTATCAACATGTAACATAGAGACAATCAGAGTACACGTTAAGATAAAGTACAACCAGATAGCATACTATCATGTCGGGCAAGAAAGTCCCCCCTATATATGTCCTAGCATCCACTATAATATACATCGTATGTACAGTAATGGCCTCTAGGGCATACATATAACTAACAATCTCCCACTTGCACTAGGGCCATCTGTTATTGTATCGCATACCCAACAATTAGCTGCGGTTGAAGTATCTCATACTCAACCATCCCATAAAAGTCTCTACTGGGAAAAAAGGCCTTTGTGAGTGGATCCGCGCTGTTGTCCTCTGTGTCTACTCTCCTAACCTCGATCTCCCTGGAGATCAACCATCTCCATGATCAGGTGATACTGCCTAAGAATTATATCTGGATTTCTGATGGGACGGAAGGTCCTTGGCTAAAGCCACAACCCCATTGTCACACAATGGTAGGAACGAAGTTCATCTTATGAACTTATATATATCCAGACTGCCTCTTTGGTAGCATCCTTGGTAACGATGTATCTTGCCTTTAATCGTCTAGTATGTCACGGTATCTAGCTTGGAACTCTTCCAACATACCGTCCCTTCACTGAGGGTATAGACAAGCCTGCGACTGACATTCAGTCGTCCTTATCACCCTGGAACCTTTCCAGTGATTCTCCCCAGGATCGATTGATACCATCTCACTACAACTAGTGAGTGTCCTAATATCCAATTAGATCTATCTCATAGATCCAAAACCTAGGATTTAGTAGGTATCACTTTGATCCTATTTGGAGAATCTTTGTGATAAGCGGAGATTAACCGAGCGTAGCATAGGAAACTCCTTCCCTATCAAGAGTATGTCATCCACGTACTCTACGAGGATCACCACCATACTCCCTACTACCTTTTTGTATATACAAGGTTCATCTATCATTTTGATGAAGTCAAACTCTTTGAATACCACATCAAAACAGATGTTCCAACTCCGCGATGCCTGTTTTATCATATAAAACATCTTGCACACGTTTCTGCTGCTCCCACTGTCTACGAAGCCCTCTGGCTGTGTACTTATAAACGCTATCTTTTAAAACATCATTTAGAAAAGCTGTCATGACACCCAACCACCAGATATCGTAGTCATGGTATGTAGCCGTGGCAAGTAGGATCTGGATGGACTTAAGCATAGATCCTTAGAAAAGGTTTCAACATAATCCATACCTGGTTTATGATGCAAACCTTTTACAAGTCTAGCTTTGAAAGTCTCAACTTTTCCATGTACACCAAGTAATCTTCTCAAGATATACTTGCTCCTGATGGGGATTTAACCCTTCAGATAAAGCAACCAAAGTCCATACTTTGTTGGTGTATAAGGATTCCATCTCAGATCGATAAGCACCCAGCCATTCTTATAGAGTCCCACTCCTGATGGCCAGCTCGAAACCAGTTGGGTCATCATCTCATGATGCAATCCTCGCTCCCACTATCATAGAGAAACCGAAGTGTCTCTCAGGTGAGTGAGGAACCCTACTAGATCGGCGGAGAGGATGAGGTTCGTTGGAAACTATTGAATCCTTTGGTTCTACCAAATCATTAGCTGCAGTTTGTATAGCTGGAACCATTCCAGTTCTACATAACAGACCTTGCCTCGAGCTTGTCCGGATTTTGCTTTTAGACATAGGCCGGACAACCCCAAATCTTAACAAGCTTAAGATATGGGCTCTTCCCTTTCCATATCATATATGAAGTGGTAGGCAACTGATTTGATTTGAACCCTATTCAATAGGTATGCAGCTTCTCAAGCGCATAACACCCAAAAGGAAATAGGAAACTCAGTAGTACTCATCATAGAGCACACCATATCTAATAGGGTGAGTTTGCTCCGCCCCGATATACCATCGTGCTATGGTGTATACGGAGGAGTAATGCTGAGAGAGAATCTCATTCTCCTTTAGAATAGTCCAGGAATTCCGTGCTCAAGTATTCTCCTCCTTGATCACATCAAAGGACATAATACTTTTACCCGTATTTTGGTTCTCTACTTCTAACTTATATTCTGTGAATATCATAAAAGGTTCGGACTTGTGTTTCAGCAGGAACATATGTTTGAATCTTGAGAGATTATCAGAGAATGTAATGAAGTACAAAGAACCAATCTTGGCATGTGTAGACAGGGGACTTTCATACATCAGCATGTATCAATCCCAAGAGTTCACTAACACTTTCTCTATTTCCAGCAAACAGAGCTGTGGTCATCTTATCTTTGTGACATGACCGGCAAGTTTCACAAGATGTAAATTCAAACTAATTTAAATATGCATCTTTATGTAACTTCAGCCAGCCGGGTCGCATTGATATGACCTAGTCTACAATGCCTCAAGAAGGATTTGTTCATTTCTGAACTCTTCCTCTCGTGTGTGTTCCGTATATTAAGAACTGTAGTTTGATTTAGAACGACAATGCTTTTAGATAACGTGCCTGAACCGATCAACTCTTGATATAGGAAATGTTCAAAACATTATCCAACAATACAAAATTATATCCTTTCTTTACTAATAAAGAGACTGATATGATTTTGTATATCAGGTTCGGTATCTAATAACATTTGTTCAGAATCAATGTATTCCGGTAATACAGGGTGACAGTGACCAACAGACTTGGCTGCAACACTTGCACCGTTTTCTGCCTCATGAAACTTATCATCCGTTCTCAGTTCTCTACCTATCTGTAGCCCATATAACAGATTACATATACGGGATCCTGATCCGGTATCACATACCCAGGACGTAAAGGATACTGTGAAACAGTTATGTGTAATGAACACACCCGAAGATGATGCATCAACATGCACTTTCTTCGTTTGGGCGGCACGGGAAATCTGGTATTCCCCAATTTCCTGCTCTGTCTTATAACAATTATAAGTTGGAGCGGGACCAACGTTCCCCAGCTCAGTATAACAAGCGGGTTCGGTCAATATATCCGTTTTATTATCTTGATTAAGGCGTGATATGGTCGCTATCTGGAGAGAGAGAGAAGAAAACACTCAGCGTATGCTCTTGCAAGATTAGATTGGTTATCTAATATATCTAATCAGGATGTCTCCCACTGTTTTAATCAAATCTTCCTTCAAACCCTAAAAGGAAAGACTAGCCGGGATTAATTACACGCTACAAGTTTGCCAATCTTTCAGCCAGGCCAGTGTCGGTACTTTGAGGGAGGTCCCCCGTGCTTTCGCACGAACCTAATTAAGGTAAACCTCGTTTTCCCAGAGGCGTAACCCCGTTGACACCTTTCTAGACACCTACTTGATCGGCTAATTGTAATGTGTAAAACTCTCCCAGGAGTAACTCTTACTCACAGCGGGTATCGGGATCCAACTATCTAATAGAAGGTATGCAATCTCATTGCAAATTTCATAACTTGAAATTCCCAATAATATTTTGCACCTAGCAGCTATATGACCTTAACATAGTCAACAAATCATAAGTGCTAGTCAAGTTCAACCCGTCATTTCCCGATTGAATTAAACCCACCCGTACGACCCTTAACATAGTCAACAAAGTCGCACGACTACCCTAATCCAATCGCATCATATGCTTATACAGATAAGCACTAATCAGCTACCGCACACTACGCCTTAACATAGTCAACAAACGCAGCACGAATACTAACTAGTACTTATCTGAAATGACGGAGGGCTACGACGGGTTTTTTAGAAAACCCTTTGCGTAATGAACTTGATATCGTCGTAGAATCGAGTGATTTTAAATGGTGTGTTTTTGAGGCTTTTCTAGTTTTGCTAAAGGGGTCACTCCGGGTGAAGGGATCGTCGGCCCTTTCCTCATCGAATAAGGTGCAAGATATATCATATATACCGCTGTGCAAAGAAAAAACTATAGTAGCAATCAAAAGACAAACCGAGTTTGTAGCATCTGCCAGTTATTGCTAAAGGAGTCACTCCCGGTGAAGGGATCTTGGTCCTTTCCTTATCGAATAAGGTGCTGGATGTTCTACAAGGAACACCGCTATGCAAAGCAAGAACTGTAGCTACCAGTTTTTATAAACAAGTTTCTACAACATCTTAGGTTTCTTTTAATTCATTAATCTCATTAATGAAGCCCCATTTTAATTTTGCTTCACAAGCATCTCTTTTGAAACGAAATCTGCAATATAACATATATCTCATATATATAATATAAACATTCGTCTCAGGCAGTAATATGATCTCATCACAGAACATTGCAGCAGAAGAACATATATGAAATATTGGATATACTAGGACGTCCGTGTTTTCAATACGAGCCTGTATAAAACACGGATTCCACGGTCGCGATGAATAGCCAAACCCACATCCCTAGACCCCTACGAGAGTGGCAAGCAACACTGCCAATTCTAGGGTTAGGAGACCCGGTCTCGACTCCTCGAGATGGTCTCCCACTGGACCCTAGAACCCGGTTACTTGTGCTCCCCTCCTTGGGTCTACCTAATGCGGAAAAGTAAATAATATACAACGGTGACATCTTCCGCTACCTGGAAGTGCCCCAATTAAAAGAATATTACATACAAATGAATTTTACATGAATGAAAAAGAAAAACTCTCACCTCACATAAAACCCCCGGCTATTCAAACGCGACGATCCAATACAACATATCACAGCAACACATAATATCTCATATCATCAACGTAAGCAAGTATGCGTATCCCGATTGTCGTTGATGTATAGCAACGAAGCCGGCGATACACCACATACTACGCTTACGGTCACAGAAAAGAAAGTGTAAAACTACAACAGTTGGAATCCGCAACCTCTTTAGACATCGCATGCCTAACAATTATAAACCCCGCATTTTAGTCTCATTATCGAAAACACTTTTCAATATCAAGTCGGGGAATTCAACTAGATTCCCGACGTCCTGATCGAATGCTCATCGCAAACTTTAGTAGACGGCCGCACCCCCGATACCGTCGACGAAGTGCACCAAGGCAGAACACCGCTGTCGCGAGCACCCGAACGGATGCTTTCGGCGACGGGGTTCTCCTACAGTCACTTGGTCGGGGCTATGGGGCGTAGCTGTCTATTAAGTTTACCCGGCGAGTATCCGCGTACGCTACGTGATTGTGACGGACTTTTGATCACATCAAAATTCCGTGGCAACCGATCATCTGAGACTGAACTGCTAAATTTATAATATTCAAATTAGTTATCTCATAACTACCTGTGGATTCCAAATATTGTATCACATTCCAGATAAATAGAAAAAGTTAAACTTTCCGATCAAATCATCAAGCACCCAAGATTTCCCCAATATATCTCAACACTTGAAATCAGTTTAAAAAACATCCATTACATGCCACAGTACCAATGGTCCAGCCGTAGAAGGGTCAAGCCAACGCCTCACATGTGGCACGCCGTACTGCCCCAAACCCTAAGGTTCAAAGGGCAGTTCAAGACGGTCACATAATCGAGTTAAGGTTTGTTGTCTTCTAGAGGGTCCACCGAGTTACTTGCACGACTTAGAACATTCTTGAACACGAGGAAAAATCCAACTTTTGAAAAATTTTCCGACAGGGGAAAAAGTGAGTTATTGATATCCGTTCGAACTTTTTAACAGTTTCTAAAAATTATCCGGAAAGCCACATAGACAAAATCTAATACTCCGATCGAAACATCGAATCCCCAAAATAACCCCAGAAAACTCAACTATAGAATAAATATTAAAAATTCCCAGAGAACTCAGCACTGTGTAATAGGAATTACTGTGCAAAATAGGAGGGGTGACGTCATCAAAGGGCCGCGGAACCGCCGTAGAAGCCAGGCTTCTGCCGCGGTTCCGCCGCGCTTTTGACGAATTACCCCCTCGAATTTCACAGTAATTCTAATAAGACCCTGCTGAATTTTTTAGAAATTTTTAATTGACAAAAATCCAAATTTTCAGAAAATTTCCAGAGAGCAATTTGGAGTCGGGGTTTCGGGTTCGATCGGACTTTAAACTTCGTCTAGACTTCGCCTAAAGCTCTAGCTTGGCTCTGATACCACTGTAGGGTTGCTAGGCACGCGCACAAGGGTCTACGAGGCATCAACCATGCCCGATTTAAAATTTAGCCGTGCCGAACAACCCGAATACGGAACTTTAAACTAGAGATTAGGCGAAAACAAGCATGCTAAACAATTTAACACTAAGTGAGAGGGATTACAACCTTTGTAGATCCGGCCCTTCACTTCATATGCTCCGTGTTGTGGTCCCTTCGCTGCGATCATCGGGATCTGGACTCTCGAGAGGTTCCACGATGAGAAAGACGCAACCTTTGCTTCCGATCTTCGATACTATGATGATCTACCTTGAAGTTTCTTTAACACAAACTAACACTCATGAAATGATGTGAACACTCTCATCTAAATGGCAAGGGAAGATGAGGATGATGAAGTAGGATTTTTGCTCTCTTTATTTATCTTTTTCTCATATTTATTCATCACCTTTGAAAATTCAAGCAAGCTTTTTCATGAAAAGAGAATGAAGAAGAAGATGAACAATAATAGAATTGTGATGAATAATAAAAGTTATCATAATTATTTATGCAACCATGGTTGTAGTAACCATTGTAGAGAGTTTACTAGGGTTAGGGTTTGGGTTGGGTTAAGTGTGAGTCATGGATAAAGATCAACACAAATATCTTTATCATGACAAAGTAAAACCATCTAGAAACATCTAGAAGCATTAACCCAAATCAAACCCTAATCTCATTTAAACTCCTCTAATCATGTTGCATTAATAATTATAAAATGTTACAATATTATATATCACATATACAATATTTATTGCAACAAAATAAAATAATACAATTAACATATATCGCATATATATCAATGTATTACCCGAGTGAGAAAAAGAATCTTTTAGTGAGCTAATATTAGTTAATGCAATTTAATATATCAAATATATTATTGTACATTAAATTATCGAATCAACACTTGATCCGACAATCCGTCTATATCGCATATAACCGACTAATATTTATCCGTACCGATTCATCGAATCAACACTTGATCCGATGACCCGGTTGATATCAAATATCGCGAGAATATAATACGGTATCACATATCGCATTATCCTCAGTCCCGCACATATCATATATGTGCTCCTACTTCGTTTTGCCTGAGTCAAGAAACCTCTGTGTAGGACTCTAAAGAATCGTCAATACGCCTGCAGTAGGTGATGATCATATCAAACACCCACAAGCTGCAAGCGGTCAGCTAAACGTAACAGCTACCCAGGTATTGAGCGCTCAGAAGATCAACAAGCAAGCCTGTAACTTCTCCTGTGAATCCAAACAGTAACACTCCCGTACAGTCCGGTCTCGTCGTCTGATATGTCGCATATCTCGCCTAGGGGTGGTAAACGTCAGACCCCAATAGCTCGATAAGTCGTGTCGATATGAGGTCTATAACGGTTTGAGAAACTACTGATAACACTTACCAGTAAATCTCAGCAACCCTGGCCAGGGATTTCCGGTTATAGCCAATCGAACACAGCACAACATCAACTCCCTATACCGGGAGAGACGAATCCCCTCCTATCGCTCATTGCCTCCATGTGATTCGGGACTGTACCCAAAAGCCACCTTTTTGCACGCCCTCTTGGACGTGGTATGATGGAAATCAAAGCACAGTGGGAATCACACAAGACTCTATGACGATCTCGGGTCAACAGACTACTCTGTACCAGTGTCACCGGAGAACTGCCATCTGACGTATGGTATAATACCATCTGGGAGTTCTCGGCGAGTCCGTCCAGTGTACCCAGTCTCCACTGAGCACCCGTACACCATCCTTGATGTCGAACACCGATGGATATGGGATCATCCATCGCCCATCATATGGATCAAGATGCGTATACGCTAGTCTACTCTGGTGCATCGATGCCCTGTCTCGATACACCCTCGACTAGGAACAGTTATAGGATGTACTCGCCGACTACCGTGGCCCCACTAGTATGATCTCATCATAGTCCCAGTAGTCGAGTACATATCCTAAGGGCTTTATCAACATGTAACATAGAGACAATCAGAGTACACGTTAAGATAAAGTACAACCAGATAGCATACTATCATGTCGAGCAAGAAAATCCTCCCTATATATGTCCTAGCATCCACTACAATATACATCGTATGTACAGTAATGGCCTCTAGGGCATACATATAACTAACAATACTATCATGTCGAGCAAGAAAGTCCTCCCTATATATGTCCCAGCATCCACTACAATATACATCCTATGTACAGTAATGGCCTCTAGGGCATACATATAACTAACAATGACAAGTAACGTGAAGTATAACTTCGAATCAGAGTAGTTAAACCTTTCGTAGTTTGCTTGTAACAATTTAGATACGATTCATGCGCTCAAGTCCGTGTTACGAACCTTTAATGATCATTTTTCATATATTCCGCCTCCCCTCAAGTTCGTGGGGTGCGTGACATGGACTTACAACCGTATATTTCCTTGCCATCTCTCCAAATCCCTTTATTTGTCTTTATTCGTTACCTTCTGTACACCATCGTTAGGCTTAATGTTTTTCTTCCTTCCTACCGTTCGGCACCAGCCTATGGTTTGGAAGAAAACTATCCAATAAGCATAATAGGTGTACTGTCCTAATCCTTGGAGCACTCGCAACCTGAGAGAAGGTAAGGATAAAAGACAACTGAATAAACCTTATTCTTATTTCCCCTGAACCATAATCCATCCTCGAAAAAGTTCTTTCGAGTTCGTATATAACCATACGATGGATTTATCCAATGGAATTGGATGTTCGTAGTGATACGAGGTGTTCTGGAGAAATACAAAGGTGAAGTAGGAGTGGCGATGAAATACGTTGTTTGGTCGTGAATGTTAACAGTCTCAATTTACCTTGCCTTCTTTATGATCCCTTTATTTGTCTTTACTTATTACCTTCTGTACACCCAACTTAGGCTAATTGGTTTTCTTCATTCCCTACCCTTCGGCACCTGCCTATGGTTTGGAAGAAGACTGTCCAATAAGCGTAATAGGTGTACCCTCTCATAATCCTAAGAGCCCTCACAACCTGAGAGAAGGTAAAAGGAAAAGACAACTGAATAGTCCTATTCACTCTCTCCAGAATCAGAATCCATCCTCGAAGAAGTTCCTCCGAGTTCGTATATAACCATACGATGGATTTATCCAATGGAAGTGGATGTTCGTAATAATACAGGGTATTCTGGAGAAACTCAAAGGGTAAAAGAAGGAATGGAAATGATGTATGCAACTCAGACAATCCAAAAGCCAGTATTTTAAGAAAGTTCGGTTAACTTGGTTACTGAGTCATAGTCTAGGGTAGGGTCATGGTCGCAGTCAAAGAGAAAGAGAGTAGAAACACTCTGCGTGCACTCTAACCTAGATCAGAATGGTTAATCATTTTATCTAATCAGGAAACCTCCCACTGTATTCTCAAATTCTCCTCCAAACCTGAAAGAAGAATTAGTCAGGATGACCTGAGGAGTAAACCAACTCATCAGTGGGAATCGGGATCCAACTACCATCGCACGATAACGTGATGGAATCCACTCACGTCATCACACTCCAGAAGGTATGCGCAAGCCTGGCAAGTTTCCTGTATGTTTGAAACTCCCGATGTGATTTTTACCCCATGCTGCTTATGACCTTGACAGAGGTCAACATATCATAAGTCGCAAGTCAAGTTCAACCCATCATTGTCCTGGATTAACTTAGACCCACCCGCACGTGCCCTTGACAGAGGTCAAAATGACCATGCGACTGTCCTAAATAATCGCATATCTATGCAACAAACAAGCATTACCCAGCTACGAAACACTGTGCCTTGACAGAGGTCAACATACTGTAAGTCCACGTTGCCCACCCCGGTGCTTGTGGGGAGGCGGAAAACGGAATAAAAATCGAATTTTTATCATGCTAGGCAACATGGACTACTAAAGAAGGATCTTTGCTAAACAAAAACTAACTAAAAGCTAACTAGAGTTAGCTATAGGGTAGAAAGGTTATACCTTGGGCTTTATGTCCTTCTCTCCTTGCTCCTTGGAGTGGTAGAAAGGGATCACCTTGTCGCCTTCTCTAGTCGAAGAAGGATCCATCCGAGAGCCTCAACCTTTGGCTTCAACTTCAATCTAGAAGTAACTAAGGTGCTAGAAGTGCTAATCCTAGAACCCTAGATGAGAGTAGAGATTATCTAGAAGAGGTTTTCTCAAGCTCAAGTGTTTCTCAACACATGAGAGGGGAGAGCTTGAGAGAGAGGAAGAGGAGGAGAGAGAATGAATATGATAGAATATGAGAGAATAATGAAGCATTCTCACACATATGTGTGAATTATTGTAAATTGATAATTAGTGAGATAATTGTCATGGCTTAATCAAGACATGACCATTATCATTTCATATTTAATGCTAATTGCAAGGATCAAAGGGCATCTTTTATATGGAATGATGATGGTCAAAGTGTCAACCTAGGTCAACAAGTCAAGAGTGGTCAAAAAGTCATCAACCCTAACCATGCACAATTATATATAACTAATATCAATTAACTATAATACACACATAAGCATTAGGGTTAGCAAAATGACAATGGTCATTAACCCTAATCAAAGTCCTCTCCCTCTGTCTCAATCAACTGTACATACGCACCCGTATTCGTGATCCGAGGAACACGAATACAAAGAGATAAAACCAATCCCAAATCATATACTAGGATCTGGCTTAAACCAAAGCCCGCTAGTATAAGCTGTCCGGACAGCAAACGTGCACAAGTGCGCGGATGTGAACGAACCCTGTCGCAAAACCATGCGACCTCTACTCATTTTGCCTAAAGGCGAATAGCTCTCTGTGTGGGACTCTAAAGACTCGACACTACGCTGGCAGTGGGTTTAACCACAGACCGAAAGCGGCACTAGCTGTACGTAACGGTGTCCAGGTAGATGCCGATAAGAAGACTGACGAGGTGACCCCATCTGAACTCTGTTAGTCTACGGTAGCGCCCCGGCCGTCTACAGACGCCAAATGCGGAACAAAAACTTTTTAACTGGCGCTATCGTATACTTTAACCCGGATCTGCCATTATTGCTAAACTAACAAACTGTAAAGAGTGTAGAAAGGTTATACCGAACGATCCGAGTCCTTCGTTCTTCAACCATCATCCCACGCTCCGTTGCGGCTGCTCCGATCTAGTCGATCTCCGATCTCCTCGTCCAGGTGACACCACGTCGACGATTCTTTAAACGGGCTCCCGCCTCTGACTCGAGGCAACTCGGTCGTCAAGTTTGCTAAAAGAGACGATGTAGCGTCTTGAAAAGTCGTTTTGGTGTTTTCCTGAAATTCGGTGAAAATTCGGTATTTTTCTGAAAACCGTCTTTCTCGATATTTTGCAGTTTAGGGCTAATTATACCTTAAATGGATAGGTAATTACTTGTTTTTAGTAGCTAATGAGTTAATTATGAAATTTTGGTCATTTAAAATTTTTTCCCTATTTTTCAATTTTTTAATATTATTTTAAGCCGGTAAGAAAATACATTAAATTAGCAATAAATACAAATTTTTCCGGGCTAATTTTAATCTCTAAAATTATTATAATTAAAATCTAGTGGTAACATAAATTTTTAGTAATTTATTTTGATTTTTAACAAATTTTTATGAATTGAAACGAATTTATTGAATTTTGAGCTAAAAGTTGCAATTTTTGAGTTGTAGGGGGCCTTTTTGCATAAAATTTCTTTTGTAAAACCCCTCTCTCCTTTTCCTCAGCCCTAGGACAGCCCCACCTTGTGTGAGACCAGAAATTTCTGGCCTCATTTCTTGAGTTGCCTTCTTGAGTTGAATTTGATAGTTTATGGAATTAATTTAAATATAATGGATAAAGTATGATACATTGACTTTTGTGGACTTGACCATGACTTTCCCCACTTGCCCACACCCTCCCCCATTCCTCCTCTGGCCGAAAAACCGGCACACCCTCTTCTTCCTCTCTTTTCTTTTCATTTTCCTTCATTTTCTTCAAAAAACCACATCAAAATCCACACTTTATTCAAAAATCCAAACAAATCCTTATGCTATCATTTTCCTTAGCCATTCTAACTTGGATCTTGATGCTTGAGGCCTTCAATTGGAGCAAAATCCATTCTTTCTAGATCTCAAGTGAGGTATAATTCCTTGCAATTTAAATTCTTTTGTTTAAGTTTCTTATGTTAGATGGTTGTAGTGTTAATTTAGTATAGTTTTAATCTAGTTTTCTTAAGTTATGCTTGAAAATTTTAACTAGGGTTTGAAAGCCATAATAGTTAATTAAGTTGTTTTATATAGTTAATCTAGTGGTTAATTAACTAATCTATATAGTTACCTTGTTTATGTAGTCTTTAATTGTGTTAATTTAGTTAACTTTAAAAGTTCGATTTTAGTTGTAATTGTTGTTTTAGGATTTTCAAGAGAAGGTTTTTGTATGGAAATGGTATTTGAAGCTTGATTAGTGAGTTGATTAGGGTTTAGAAAACATTATTTAGTTGATTAAACCTAAATTGCTATCTTGTATTTTGCTAACCTAACCTAAGAGGTTAATTTTCTTAAGTGGGATTTTGTTGTGTTAAATTAAGTTTTCAAGTGTGGAAATTGAATTGGAATTTGCTAAGTTATAAATTCAAGAAATGGTTGTTATGGAAAATAGGATTGGAATCATTGCTATTGTGTTGTAATTAGTGTTTGTAGATTACTTGTAGTATGCTTAGGTAATTATGCTATATTGTAGTCGTTTTGTCGCAAATCGGCGATTTTTGCACCGATTTTGGGACGTAATGCTTACTAGTTTTGTATAAAAATTATGTGATGAATTATTTTTGATATATTGATGATTGTGATGGCTTGACCTACGACTTTTAGGATGCGTGAGTGCGGTTTTTTGGGTAGTCGGGTTTTAGTTTTGCCGGGCGACCCAAATCGGCGTTTTTGGCAGTTTTTGCGATTTTCGCGTGTGTTCCGCGCACTTTGTGCATGTTGTACCTAGCTAGCGAACCTTAGTAGTTTCGTTGGGGTTTTGCGTCGTTCTTGATATGTAACCTTATATTTGGTATTGATGTAAATTCCAGGTTCGGTCGCGGAGACGTCATACGCGGCGCGAAAGGGAAAGGCGGTGATTGGACACAGCTAGCCAGGGATCCCAGTGAGTAGATTTAACATCTACGGGGGACGATCGTTTGGATGGCGCAAGTCGCCCGATAGATTTAGTAAACTGAAAAATAGTAAACTGGATAACCACTTGTGACATTAGAATAATATTACTGGCATGATAATTGCTGCAATTAGATCAATATGTTATACCCATATACGCAAACTCAATTGTAGGACACATGCACCATTACCAGGTTTTCATATGCAGCACGAGCACTATTCATGCTTACACACACACCCTGGTAATTGCCATGCCACCACACTAGATAACATTTAAATTTAAATCTTTTACTAATTGATACTTAAACGGATGCTATTGCCTTTAATTCCTTAAAATGAAACCGTAGTATTGCTATTCATGTGCATGTACTTCATCATATTAATTGTTCATGCTTAATACATTAATCACACATCGCAACTTGATTATTGATATCATACGCATTCATTATCATTGATATATGCACTTATGAGGATTTCTTGAGATTTTATGATATTGCTGGATTACGGGGGAAAGCCGCAAAATTTCTAAACTTATTATATTTTTAAAATATGTAAATTGCGGTTTCCTAGTGATGTAAGTGTCGTCCACCATGAGTTTGCTGTGGATTTGGAAATCCGTGTCGAGGAGTGGAGGAACCGGCACAGGTACATGGTGGGCCCGGTAAGGTACCCCGGGGCAAGAGGAATGTGGTGATGACGTTGAGCCTGGCAGGGGACGGATTACCTACCGGTGACTGTTTGGGACGGCGGATATCCATAGGATACCGACCGTGGCCGCTAGATGATGAGATATTGATATTTGAGATGGGTCAGCCGGACGGCTGAGGCCAGAGATACATTTATGAGATTTGAGACAGCTTTTGAGTGTCGTTGCTGGACACCGATTTTCGTCGATTCATTGACATTATGCTGGCATTCTAAAAGAGTTTCAAAAACAAAAAGAGATAAAATATTTCTTATATATACCTATTGAGACCTCAGATATTCATGTTGCATACATATTAGTACACTGATGTTATATACACACCTGCTAGTGCATCCAGTCATACCTGTATTATAGATGCTAGGATGCTTGTGTGCATGCATACGATAGCCTTTGTAGATGTTATTTATTACTCACGAGTTGGCAACTCACCCCCGTTGTGCCACAGTCTTTTGCAGGTCCGCTCCGTCAGTTCAGTAGCGACGGGCGCACTTGTCCTTTTGCCTCTTTTGCCTGAGCTCGAGATTTGCTCATAGGTGGGTTATGTTATTATTTTGTACCACCTTGTTTATCTTTGTATCTAGTGTACTCCATCTACTGTTTCTACCAGATTATTGTATATTGACCTAGAGATGAGACTGTGAGGTTTGTGGATTTTATGCTGTATTTTGGGGTCGAGCTCACTTGAGCCGACATGCTACTTTTTTTTTTCATGCTTCCTTATGATTATTATGCTTGTTGTCATTTATATTGCGTGGGATTTGTGACCGCCTTATGGCGAAGAGCTAGCTCCCGCTTGAGGATGCCTTATTTGTTGGTTTTACATATATTCTTGTTGTACCCATTTTTGGGGGCCAGTATTTACAAAGGAGACTCTGCCGAAATTTTCGGGAAAAATTGGTATTGTTTTTAAAAAGGGTTTTACATGACTTATTTGATAAACTTGCTTTCAAATGTTTGGGTTTTCTTCACTCTTTTGCTTAATTGGTTTTGTTTTCTGGGCTTTGGCTTACTTATTTTACGGACGCCTCTAGACGTTTCGTAAACTTAAGTGCCAGTCACGTTCCGTACCCTGCGGGTCGTGACAAAGTTCGTATCAGAGCGATAGGTTTTACCTTTGTGAGTGTAGGATGACCCTTGGTAGATGGAGTAAGTGACTTAAGCAGGGTAACGTAGCGTGCGTATGTCCGCGGCATACTTACGATACGGTACTCCGCCTAAGTGACTTTAGGATACTTTCTTGGAAATTTCCTTCTTCAATTCCGTGTATCCTATAATCCTATTGCACTGTCCTTACTATCCGTTTTCCTGTAACAGCCACTATGCCGCCGAAGGCTACGAGGGCACAGAGGGCTGCCGCCAGAGACGAGATTCGAGCTGGCTCGTCCGAGACTAGGACTGAGCAGGGTGGTATGCCTACGCCGCAGGGACAGACCGATCCACCTTCCCCAGGCCGTATGGATAGGCTCGAGACCGGTATGGAGGAGTTGCGACAGATGATAGGAGGCATGCAGGAGCTACGTCAGATGGTAGGATCCCTAGTTGCAGCCAGTCGTACACCGAGGCCGGATGATGTACCTACTACATCACAGACGACCATGATACCTGCTCCTACTACTACCACCGTGGCCATTCCGGTTTCATTACATGATTTCATGAGGCTGAGACCTCCAGTATTCACCGGCACCGAGGCAGCGGAGGACCCACAAACATTCCTTGATAGTTTAGCCAGAATCTGCCGTTCGCTGAGATGTTCGGATGATCGATGGGTAGAGCTTGCGAGTTTCCGACTAGAGGGTCTCGCTCAGACATGGTAGGAGTCAGTCTTGAGAGGTCGAGCTGCAGGTCTACCGCCTATGACTTGGGTCGAGTTTACAGCGGTCTTTCTAGCCCGTTTCCTTCCAGAGAGCGTTCGTGACGCCAGAGCTCGCAGCTTCGAGGCCTTAGTCAAGACACCTGGGATGACGGTGTCTGAGTATGACATCCAGTTTACACAGTTATCCCGATATGCTCAGTATTTGGTGGATACCGAGGAGAAGATGGTGAAGAGGTTCGTACAGGGACTTGATGCCCAGCTATATCTTGCCATTGGCGCCCAGCACTACGACACCTATTCAGCTGCTATGGATACGGCATTGCGGATGGAGGCACGCATATCACGGACTTCGGCCGTTTCTGGGCCGAAGAGGATGCGCACCGATGTACCGCCTCAGAGGCAGCGCGCCAGATTCTTTCCGAGAGATAGGCCTGGCAGAGGATTTGGGCGGGGACAGTTATATGGTTCTTATCCCCAGGGGCAGCAGCCGTCGCCAGGATGTTTTGGGTGCGGGAGTCTGCACCATCTTGTCAGAGACTGTCCGGTGAGACGACAGGGAGCAGCGACAGTTCCGCACGTGACCCTACCACCATCACCACCCCCTCCTCAGAGAGCCCTACTTCCTACCCCAGGCGATGCTCCACGCCAGCTAGGTGCACCGAGAGGCCGTGGACGTGGCGGTCCTGTTCAGAGAGGACGAGGAGGCAGAGGCCGAGGTCGAGGTCAGCCCGCTATCGGTGGAGGACAGGCCCGAGTTTTTGCTTTGACACCGCAGGATGCGCAGGCATCCAATGCCGTTGTGACAGGTACTTTGCCAGTTTGTTCTTTCGACGCACGGGTATTATTCGACCCAGGTTCCACACATTCGTACGTCTCTACACACTTTGCACTGATGTTGGGCCGTGAGTCGTCGTCGTTAGATCAGCCGCTTGTTGTTGTTACTCCGGTAGGCGAGTCGTTTGTCGCTCGGTTTGTATTTCGTTTGTGTTCCGTTCGTATCGGGGAGAGGGATTCATCAGTTGATTTGATACTCCTCGATATGTTGGACTTTGATGTGCTTCTGGGCATGGATTGGCTAGCCACTTGTTATGCTTCGGTGGACTGCCGTGAGAAGGCAGTCAGATTTAGCTTTCCGGGAGAGCCAGTTCTTATTATTCAGGGAGACCGCAGTGTCACCCTTCCCAGCTTAATTTCGTCTCTTCGCGCTGGTCAGCTCTTGCGGAAGGGATGTCAGGGATTCTTAGCGTTTGTTTGTGATACTCGAGCTGCAGAGGTTCCGTTGGACCGGGTCCCGGTAGTTTGTGAGTTCCCTGATGTTTTCCCTGATGAGCTACCTGGGCTACCGCCTGAGCGCGATGTTGAGTTCTGCATTGATTTGATTCCCGGTTCGGGGCCTATTTCTATACCGCCTTATCGGATGGCCCCGGCAGAGCTTCGAGAGCTGAAGGATCAGTTGCAGGATTTGTTGGATAAGGGGCTTATTCGACCGAGTGTTTCTCCGTGGGGTGCTCCGGTCCTGTTTGTCAAGAAGAAGGATGGAAGTTTGCGCTTATGTATCGACTACCGCCAGCTGAACAAAGTTACCGTTCGGAACAGATATCCGTTGCCGCGTATTGATGATTTGTTCGACCAGCTTCAGGGCGCGGGGTATTTTTCGAGGATCGACTTGCGATCAGGATACCATCAGCTGCGAGTTCGACAGGAGGATATACCGAGGACAGCTTTCCGCACGCGCTACGGCCACTACGAGTTTTTGGTGATGTCGTTCGGACTCACCAACGCCCCAGCAGCATTCATGGATTTGATGAACCGTACATTCAGGCCGTATCTTGACTTGTTCATCATCGTGTTTATCGACGATATCTTGGTGTACTCCCGGAGCAGAGAGGAGCACGAGCAGCACTTGCGGATTACGTTACAGACTCTGAGGGAGCACCAGCTATTCGCAAAGTTCTCCAAGTGTGCTTTCTGGCTGGACATCGTCGGATTCTTGGGTCACGTGGTTACGAGAGACGGCATTTGTGTGGACCCGAAGAAGATTGAGGCTGTTCAGCAGTGGCCCCGGCCTACATCGGTTACTGAGATCCGTAGTTTTCTAGGCTTGGCGGGCTACTACAGGCGTTTTGTTCAGGACTTCTCCCGTATAGCTGCACCGTTGACCAGTTTGACCCGGAAGGGAGTTCCTTTCGTCTGGACAGAGGAGTGCGAGCGCAGTTTTCAGCAGCTGCGGACATGTTTGACTACGGCGCCGGTATTATCCTTGCCTTCGGGATCAGGCGGATTTGTTGTCTACTGTGATGCTTCGTGAGTGGGATTAGGATGCGTTTTGATGCAGCATGGCCGGGTGATCGCTTATGCTTCTCAGCATCTGAAGAAGCATGAACAGAACTACCCCACTCATGATTTGGAGATGGCTGCAGTGGTCTTTGCACTGAAGATTTGGCGACATTACCTATACGGCGAGTCGTGTCAGATATTCACCGATCACAAGAGCTTAAAGTACATATTTCAGCAGCGAGACCTGAACCTCAGACAGCGTCGTTGGATGGAGTTGGTGAAAGACTACGACTGCGAGATCTTATATCACCCCGGCAAGGCGAATGTGGTGGCAGATGCGTTGAGTAGGAGGCCCGGGGGTAGTCTATCCTTTTTGCGCGCAGTGCAGAGGCATTCGTCAGCAGAATGGCAGACGTTATGCGACAGCCAAGTTGAGTTCGAGTTCACTCAGACAGGGGGACAGCTCGCGCATGTTCGTGCACGCCCACAGTTGCTTGACCGTATACATGAAGCACAGCGCAGTGACGACCGTTGCTCAGAGATCATGGCACAGATGGGACAGGGCAGATTTTCCGAGTTCGTGATTGACGATCAGGGGATTTTACGATATGGATCTAGACTGTGCGTACCAGATGCTGATGGATTGCGGCGCGACATTCTTGAGGAGGCACACCGATCAGTGTATAGTGTCCACCCAGGTTCCACCAAGATGTACCATGATATGAGAGGGACCTACTGGTGGGACGGGATGAAGAGGGACATTGCGGAGTTCGTTTCGAGATGCCTGACTTGTCAGCAAGTCAAGGCCAAGCACCAGAGGCCCGCAGGAGAGCTACAGCCGTTACCCATTCCAGAGTGGAAATGGGAGCAGATTTCGATGGATTTCGTTGTGGGTCTACCCAGGACCAGTCGAGGGTACGACTCCATCTGGGTGATCGTGGATAGATTGACGAAAGCGGCTCACTTCCTTCCAGTGAAGACGACTTTCAGCTTCGCTCAGTATGCTCAGCTCTATATTGACGAGATCGTGTGACTACATGGCGTACCGACTTGTATTGTGTCAGATCGAGGCACTCAGTTCACCAGCCGACTTTGGCAGAGACTTCAGGAGGCTTTGGGCACTCGTTTGAGCTTCAGCACAGCGTTTCATCCGCAGACAGACGGACAGTCAGAGCGGACCATTCAGACTCTCGAGGACATGCTCAGAGCGTGCGTTTTAGACTTTGGTGGTAGCTGTGACCGTCATTTACCTCTAGTGGAGTTCTCCTACAACAACAGCTTCCAGGATACTATTCAGATGGCACCTTTCGAGGCATTGTATGGGAGGAGATGCAGATCGCCCGTTTGTTGGACAGAGCTCAGCGAGAGCAGCATTTTGGGGCCGCAGCTTGTTGAGGAGACGACATCGAAGATCCAGTTGATCCGAGACCGGATGAGAGCGGCTCAGAGCAGACAGAAATCATATGCAGACAGGCGCCGTCGCAGATTAGAGTTCGCAGTTGGCGACCATGTTTTTCTGAGGGTCTCTCCGATGAAGGGCGTGATGCGTTTTGGACGAAAGGGGAAGCTTAGCCCTAGATTCGTAGGTCCCTTCGAGATCCTCGAGCGGGTTGGCGCTGTTGCTTATCGTTTGTCTCTTCCTCCCAGCTTTCCCGATGTTCACCCCGTCTTCTATGTTTCGATGCTCCGCAAGTACCTTCACGACCCTTCGCATGCGATTCAGCACCCGACAGTCCAGCTAGAGCGCGACCTTTCTTTTGCAGAGCAGCCGGTGGCCATCCTGGATCGGCAGGTGAAGAAGTTGAGGTCGAAGATTATACCAACCGTCAAGGTCCTTTGGCGTAGCCCGAGCAGCGAGGAGGTTACCTGGGAGACCGAGGGCGAGATGAGGAAGAAATATCCCCATCTCTTCGAAGGTACGCGTAGTTGTTTTTTTTTTTTTTTTTTTTAATTCGGGGACCGAATTTCTTTAAGGGGGGAAGATTGTAGCGTCTTGAAAAGTTGTTTTGGTGTTTTCCTGAAATTCGGTGAAAATTCGGTATTTTTCCGAAAACCGTCTTTCTCGATATTTTGCAGTTTAGGGCTAATTATACCTTAAATGGATAGGTAATTACTTGTTTTTAGTAGCTAATGAGTTAATTATGAAATTTTGGTCACTTAAAATTTTTTCCCTATTTTTCAATTTTTTAATATTATTTTAAGCCGGTAAGAAAATACATTAAATTAGCAATAAATACAAATTTTTCCGGGCTAATTTTAATCTCTAAAATTATTATAATTAAAATCTAGTGGTAACATAAATTTTTAGTAATTTATTTTGATTTTTAACAAATTTTTATGAATTGAAACGAATTTATTGAATTTTGAGCTAAAACTTGCAATTTTTGAGTTGTAGGGGGCCTTTTTGCATAAAATTTCTTTTGTAAAACCTCTCTCTCTTTTTCCTCAGCCCTAGGACAGCCCCACCTTGTGTGAGACCAGAAATTTCTGGCCTCATTTCTTGAGTTGCCTTCTTGAGTTGAATTTGATAGTTTATGGAATTAATTTAAATATAATGGATAAAGTATGATACATTGACTTTTGTGGACTTGACCATGACTTTCCCCACTTGCCCACACCCTCCCCCATTCCTCCTCTGGCCGAAAAACCTGCACACCCTCTTCTTCCTCTCTTTTCTTTTCATTTTCCTTCATTTTCTTCAAAAAACCACATCAAAATCCACACTTTATTCAAAAATCCAAACAAATCCTTATGCTATCATTTTCCTTAGCCATTCTAACTTGGATCTTGATGCTTGAGGCCTTCAATTGGAGCAAAATCCATTCTTTCTAGATCTCAAGTGAGGTATAATTCCTTGCAATTTAAATTCTTTTGTTTAAGTTTCTTATGTTAGATGGTTGTAGTGTTAATTTAGTATAGTTTTAATCTAGTTTTCTTAGGTTATGCTTGAAAATTTTAACTAGGGTTTGAAAGCCATAATAGTTAATTAAGTTGTTTTATATAGTTAATCTAGTGGTTAATTAACTAATCTATATAGTTACCTTGTTGATGTAGTCTTTAATTGTGTTAATTTAGTTAACTTTAAAAGTTCGATTTTAGTTGTAATTGTTGTTTTAGGATTTTCAAGAGAAGGTTTTTGTATGGAAATGGTATTTGAAGCTTGATTAGTGAGTTGATTAGGGTTTAGAAAACATTATTTAGTTGATTAAACCTAAATTGCTATCTTGTATTTTGCTAACCTAACCTAAGAGGTTAATTTTCTTAAGTGGGCTTTTGTTGTGTTAAATTAAGTTTTCAAGTGTGGAAATTGAATTGGAATTTGCTAAGTTATAAATTCAAGAAATGGTTGTTATGGAAAATAGGATTGGAATCATTGCTATTGTGTTGTAATTAGTGTTTGTAGATTACTTGTAGTGTGCTTAGGTAATTATGCTATATTGTAGTCGTTTTGTCGCAAATCGGCGATTTTTGCACCGATTTTGGGACGCAATGCTTACTAGTTTTGTATAAAAATTATGTGATGAATTATTTTTGATATATTGATATTGTGATGGCTTGACCTACGACTTTTAGGATGCGTGAGTGCGGTTTTTTGGGTAGTCGGGTTTTAGTTTTGCCGGGCGACCCAAATCGGCGTTTTTGGCAGTTTTTGCGATTTTCGCGTGTGTTCCGCGCACTTTGTGCATGTTGTACCTAGCTAGCGAACCTTAGTAGTTTCGTTGGGGTTTTGCGTCGTTCTTGATATGTAACCTTATATTTTGTATTGATGTAAATTCCAGGTTCGGTCGCGGAGACGTCAGACGCGGCGCGAAAGGGAAAGGCGGTGATTGGACACAGCTAGCCAGGGATCCCAGTGAGTAGATTTAACATCTACGGGGGACGATCGTTTGGATGGCGCAAGTCGCCCGATAGATTTAGTAAACTGAAAAATAGTAAACTGGATAACCACTTGTGACATTAGAATAATATTACTGGCATGATAATTGCTGCAATTAGATCAATATGTTATACCCATATACGCAAACTCAATTGTAGGACACATGCACCATTACCAGGTTTTCATATGCAGCACGAGCACTATTCATGCTTACACACACACCCTGGTAATTGCCATGCCACCACACTAGATAACATTTAAATTTAAATCTTTTACTAATTGATACTTAAACGGATGCTATTGCCTTTAATTCCTTAAAATGAAACCGTAGTATTGGTATTCATGTGCATGTACTTCATCATATTAATTGTTCATGCTTAATACATTAATCACACATCGCAACTTGATTATTGATATCATACGCATTCATTATCATTGATATATGCACTTATGAGGATTTCTTGAGATTTTATGATATTGCTGGATTTCAGGGGAAAGCCGCAAAATTTCTAAACTTATTATATTTTTAAAATATGTAAATTGCGGTTTCCTAGTGATGTAAGTGTCGTCCACCATGAGTTTGCTGTGGATTTGGAAATCCGTGTCGAGGAGTGGAGGAACCGGCACGGGTACATGGTGGGCCCGGTAAGGTACCCCGGGGCAAGAGGAATGTGGTGATGACGTTGAGCCTGGCAGGGGACGGATTACCTACCGGTGACTGTTTGGGACGGCGGATATCCAGAGGATACCGACCGTTGCCGCTAGATGATGAGATATTGATATTTGAGATGGGTCAGCCGGACGGCTGAGGCCAGAGATACATTTATGAGATTTGAGACAGCTTTTGAGTGTCGTTGCTGGACACCGATTTTCGTCGATTCATTGACATTATTGTTGGGGTAAAAATTTACACCCCGGTTGACCAAGTCAAAGTCAAGGTCAACCCCAAGCCAGGTGGGCCCAAGCCCAGGTCAAGTGGGCCCATGCCCAGGTCGGGTCCGAAACATGAAGCGGCCGACCCTCCCCATGCCAAAAATGAAATCATGTAATAAATAATTTTTATGTAATTTTTTGTGCATGAATGTATGCAAAATGGGCATAAAGCCAAATTTTTGTAAGCTCATGGCTTATGTGCTAAAACAAATGACACATGAGCCATGGGATAGGCAAAATGCCATTTTGAAAAGCCCAAGGGGCTATATGTAAATGTGTAAGCCTATAAAAGGCAACATGATGATGAATAAAGCAACACTTTTTCATTCCCTCAAAAACTAGGGCTTGTGCCTCTTTCTCCTTCTTCAAGGTTCTAAAAACCTTCTTCTTTCTTTTGAATTAAATCAAGAGTTTAACTCTCCCTTTCTCAAAAATAAATAGTTTTTCACCACAAAACCCACAAAGGGGAGCTCGGATCTCCAGTTAGATCTCGAAAAGGGGAGACTCTTAAGTCTCACCCCCTTTTCTCCAAGATCCCGCCGGTCAAGAGCAAGTAGAAGGAGACCCATCTCCAAAAATCTAACTTTGGACAGACCTAAGGCTCAAAAGAAGAGCAATAAGTCCGCAGGAGTTTAACTCCTTTCTAAATCTGCTGGAGTTTAACTCCATAAATTAATTTATGTTGGAGTTTAACTCCATAAATTTGTTTCTGTTAGGAGTTCAACTCCGAAAATTCCCTTGGGAGTTCAACTCCCCAGCCTAGGGGCTAGGCTTCCCTTTCCGTGGGTTTTTCCCGCGGTCACGTGTGCGCACGTGACCCCGGGGCGCCAAGGCGCCCATCGGTCACGTGTGCGCACGTGACCCCGGGGCGCCAAGACGCCCATCGGTCACGTGTGCGCACGTGACCCCTGGGGCGTCAAGACGCCCATCGGTCACGTGTGCCCACGTGACCCCTGGGGCGCCAAGACGCCCATCGGTCACGTGTGCCCATGTGACCCCGGGGCGCCAAGGCGCCCATCGGTCACGTGTGCCCACGTGACTCCGGGGGGCGCCAAAGTGCCCATTGGTCACGTGCGCGCACGTGACCCCGGGCACCATACGCCCACATGCTGTGCACACGTCTTTAAGACGCTTTCCCCCCTTTTTTTTATTTTTATGCACTCCACACTAAATATGCCTCCCCCGTTAGAAAAAATTTCTAACGGGGCGCTGCCCCGCACCCCGCAAGGGGGCTGCTAGCCCCCTTGACCCCCAGCCCGCTATCCGGGTAGCGGGACCCCCGTAAAAACTCTGCGGGGCCCCCAGTATATCCAAAACCCTTCCAAAACACAACACTGCACATTGAGTTCGCATGACCAGTTTAACCCGTCAATCGGAGGTTCCTTCGCTCCAAATGCGAGGGGTAATTAACGGCAGCTTAGTTCGCGGCTGTCGGAGATTCGGATCCCCACAATCAATAAAACCCGGCCTACCCTAGGCAGGGGGAATCTGTAGTACGCCTGACAAGCGCGCGCGTATTCCCATCTCAATGGGGTGACGAAAAACACCCTACAGATTCTGGCACGCCCGGTGGGACCATCTCTCCTCCCATATTTCGGGTTAAATGTTCATGCGAACTCAATCAATATACATATCGATTGCCTATATTGAAATAATGTTTCTATTTGCAGGGGTTAATAATTTCCAATTGCCATATTCGACGCAAGTCGGTATTCGAACGATTTTTCTTGGCCCCAGCTGGGGGCAAGGCCATCAACACTGACAAAGTAATAAGGCATTTCGGGCAAGCTCCCGCGGTGCCCCTGACAACTGCCCTATCAGGTATCTTCTCTGACCTCCACGTCGTTAAACTGGAAACAGAGGACCACCACGTCGTTAAACTGGAAACAGTCGACCTCTAAGTCGTTAAACTGGGAATGTAAATAAAATGTAAATAAAAAAAAATGTGTAAATAAAAGAAAAATAAAGAAAAGCCGAAATGATGGGGCAACTCGCAATAAAAATTAGCGAGTAAAAATAAAAATGAAAATAAAGCCGAAATGATGGGGCAACCGCGAATAAATAGCCGAAATGATAGGGCAATCGCGACCTTCGCGATAAGAAAAGCTGAAATGATAGAGCAATCGCGGTAAAATAAAAAAAAAAACAAAAAAAAAACAAAAGAAAAACAAGGGCGGATGATGAGTTGCTCCTGGCATTATTCCAGTGCAGCAATGCAGACGCCAAACAAAAATCCAATTTCCCAAGATTCTTTCAGCCCTACGGCCAGTCCCCAAATTGACTACCGTATACAATCCACGGGCTCAAATAATTCTCAGTATACCCATGCCCCACCGCAACCACCAGTTACGCGGCTGGTTTCCGCCTTTGGAATTATACTTCATTGGAAAGACCCACTCATGTGTCCTCACGATGCATGAGGAGAACAAACCTTCGTGAGATCCTTACGACTCACCAAGGAAAAACACACTTAGGAGTCCTCACGACTCTTAAGGAGAAAATACACCTGCGGGATCCTTACGACTCGTAGGGAGAAAACGCTTCTATGGGACCCTCACGGCCCATAAAATTGAAAATTCTTAGGTGATAGGGATCCAAACCTGTCTCCTAAGCCATCGCTCCCCAATCCCCAAGTGGCGAATGATGAGTCGCTCCTGGTACCATATTCCAGTGCAGCGATGCAGACGCCAACCAAATTCCAAATCCCAATCCTCCAAGTGGCGAATGATGAGTCGCTCCTGGTACTATATTCCAGTGCAGCGATGCAGACGCCAACTAAATTCCGAATCCCATACCCCAATGGCGAATGATGAGTCGCTCCTGGTACCATATTCCAGTGCAGCGATGCAGACGCCAACAAAATCTCGAAATATTTTTTCGGCCCTACGGTCTGGATCATACATCCTGCAAAACCGTATACAATCCACGGGCGTAAAATGATCCCAATCTCTCCCAACTCCTACCGGCGAGATCACATTCAAAGTCCCACCGGCAGGGAAGATTCCAAAAAAAAAAGAAGAAAAAAAAAAGAGAAAAAAAGAGAAAAAAAAGGAAAACAAAAAAAGAAGAACGGTATGTCCACAAGCAAAATGGGCACGGATGAAAACCCGAAAGGGCTCCGTGAGTAAAAACAGCAGGACTGCCGGCGAGTTTGTGAAAACCCGAAAGGGCGCAAACTCGTAAAAAAAAAGAGAGAAGAGATGAAATGCACTCGCAAAGTCCTCTCGACTTTGTGAGGAGAAAATTCCCGCGTGAGATCTTTACGACTCACAAAGGAGCAATACACTTAGGAGTCCCCACGACTCCTAAGGAGAAAATACACCTACGAGATCCTTTCGACTCGTAGGGAGAAAATGCTTTTATGGGACCCTCACGGCCCATAAAATTGAAAAGCCTTAGGCGACAGGGATCTAAACCTGTCTCGTAAGCCACCAATTCCCAAATCCTCTCGGGGCACATGATGAGTTGCTCCTGGCATTATTCCAGTGCAGCAATGCAGATGCCAAACAAATCAGATCCAAATCCTCTCGGGGCAAATGATGAGTTGCTCCTGGCATTATTCCAGTGCAGCAATGCAGATGCCGACAAAAAAAAAAAAAAACCAAAATCCCCAAACCCTCTCATGACAAATGATGATTCGCTCCTGGTACCATATTCCAGTGTAGCGATACTGATGTCAACCCAAATCAAATCAACCAACAAGCTCTGCGTCGGAATCATGCTTCGTCTCAGAATGTGCACCCCGTGTCGAAATGATGGTTCGCCTCGGTATATCTGCCTTCCCTGTCGGAATTATGCTTCGGCTCGGAATCAACCAACGACCTCCTCGTCGGAATTATGCTCCGCCTCGGAATCAAATCAACCAACAAGCTCTGCGTCGGAATCATGATTCGTCTCAGAATATGCACCTCGTGTCGAAATGATGCTTCGCCTCGGTGTACCTGCCTTCCTTGTCGAAATTATGCTTCGCATCGGAATCAAATCAACCAACCAGCTCTGCGTTGGAATCATGCTTCGTCTCAGAATACACCCCGTGTCGAAATCAAGCTCCGCCTCGGTGTATCTGCCACCCCGTGTCGAAATCATGCTTCGCCTCGGGATAACAACCTCCTCGTCGGAATTATGCTTCGTCTCAGAATGTGCACCCCGTGTCGAAATCATGCTTCGCCTCGGTGTACCTTCCTTCCCTGTCGAAATTATGCTTCGCCTTGGAATCAAGTCAACCGACAAGCTCTGCACCGGAATCATGCTCCGTCTCAGAATGTACCCAATGTTGAAATCGTGCTTCGCCTCGGAGTATTTGCCTTCTCTGTTGGAATTATGCTTCGCCTGGGAATCAACATCCGCATCGAAATTATGCTTCGGTTAGAATGTCTGTCACCCTTCGGAATGATGCTCCGAATCCTGGAATTATGCTCCGCTCATCGGAATGATGCTCCGATCCTTGGAACCATGCTCCGCTCTTTGGAAAGATGCTCCGATCTCTGGAATGATGCTCCGCCCTTCGGAACGATGCTCCGATCCTTGGAATCATGCTCGGCCCTTCGGAATGATGCTCCGATCCCCTGGAATGATGCTCCGCTCTTCGGAAAGATGCTCCGAACTCTGGAATCATGCTCCGCCCTTCGGAATGATGCTCCGATCCCCTGGAATCATGCTCCGCCCTTCGGAATGATGCTCCGAATCCTGGAATGATGCTCCGCCCATCGGAATGATGCTCTGATCCCCTGGAATGATGCTCCGCCCATCGGAATGATGCTCCGATCCCTGGAATAATGCTCCGCAAATTGGAATCATGCTCCGCCCATCGGAATGATGCTCCGATCCTTGGAATCATGCTCCGCCCATCGGAACGATGCTCCGATCCCTGGAATCATGCTCCACCCTTCGGAATGATGCTCCGATCCCCTGGAATGATGCTCCGCTCTTTGGAAAGATGCTCCGAACTCTGGAATCATGCTCCGCCCTTCGGAATGATGCTCCGAATCCTGGAATGATGCTCCGCCCATCGGAATGATGCTCCGATCCCCTGGAATGATGCTCCGCCCATCGGAATGATGCTCCGATCCCTGGAATGATGCTCCGCAAATTGGAATGATGCTCCGATCCTTGGAATCATTTTTCGCCCATCGGAATGATGCTCCGATCCCTGGAATCATGCTCCGCCCATCGGAACGATGCTCCGATCCCTGGAATCATGCTCCGCCCTTCGGAAAGATGCTCCGAACTCTGGAATCATGCTCCGCCCTTCGGAAAGATGCTCCGAACCCTGGAATCATGCTCCGCCCATCGGAAAGATGCTCCGATCCCCGGGAATCATGCTCCCTGGGATGATGCTTCGCCTCTGGAATGATGTTCCACCTCGAAATTCAGCTTCAAGATCCATCAATTTCATGCACACAACTCAAATGTGCGGTGCGCATTTATTGATGGGGGGTACTTTGTTGGGGTAAAAATTTACACCCCGGTTGACCGAGTCAAAGTCAAGGTCAACCCCAAGCCAGGTGGGCCCAAGCCCAGGTCAAGTGGGCCCATGCCCAGGTCGGGTCCGAAACATGAAGCGGCCGACCCTCCCCATGCCAAAAATGAAATCATGTAATAAATAATTTTTATGTAATTTTTTGTGCATGAATGTATGCAAAATGGGCATAAAGCCAAATTTTTGTAAGCTCATGGCTTATGTGCAAAAACAAATGACACATGAGCCATGGGATAGGCAAAATGCCATTTTGAAAAGCCCAAGGGGCTATATGTAAATGTGTAAGCCTATAAAAGGCAACATGATGATGAATAAAGCAACACTTTTTCATTCCCTCAAAAACTAGGGCTTGTGCCTCTTTCTCCTTCTTCAAGGTTCTAAAAACCTTCTTCTTTCTTTTGAATTAAATCAAGAGTTTAACTCTCCCTTTCTCAAAAATAAATAGTTTTTCACCACAAAACCCACAAAGGGGAGCTCGGATCTCCAGTCAGATCTCGAAAAGGGGAGACTCTTAAGTCTCACCCCCTTTTCTCCAAGATCCCGCCGGTCAAGAGCAAGTAGAAGGAGACCCATCTCCAAAAATCTAACTTTGGACAGACCTAAGGCTCAAAAGAAGAGCAATAAGTCCCCAGGAGTTTAACTCCTTTCTAAATCTGCTGGAGTTTAACTCCATAAATTAATTTCTGTTGGAGTTTAACTCCATAAATTTGTTTCTGTTAGGAGTTCAACTCCGAAAATTCCCTTGGGAGTTCAACTCCCCAGCCTAGGGGCTAGGCTTCCCTTTCCGTGGGTTTTTCCCGCGGTCACGTGTGCGCACGTGACCCCGGGGCGCCAAGACGCCCATCGGTCACGTGTGCGCACATGACCCCTGGGGCGTCAAGACGCCCATCGGTCACGTGTGCCCACGTGACCCCTGGGGCGCCAAGACGCCCATCGGTCACGTGTGCCCATGTGACCCCGGGGCGCCAAGGCGCCCATCGGTCACGTGTGCCCACGTGACTCCGGGGGGCGCCAAAGTGCCCATTGGTCACGTGCGCGCACGTGACCCCGGGCACCATACGCCCACATGCTGTGCACACGTCTTTAAGACGCTTTCCCCCCTTTTTTTATTTTTATGCACTCCACACTAAATATGCCTCCCCCGTTAGAAAAAATTTCTAACGGGGCGCTGCCCCGCATCCCGCAAGGGGGCTGCTATCCCCCTTGACCCCCAGCCCGCTATCCGGGTAGTGGGACCCCCGTAAAAACTCTGCGGGGCCCCCAGTATATCCAAAACCCTTCCAAAACACAACACTGCATATTGAGTTCGCATGACCAGTTTAACCCGTCAATCGGAGGTTCCTTCGCTCCAAATGCGAGGGGTAATTAACGGCAGCTTAGTTCGCGGCTGTCGGAGATTCGGATCCCCACAATCAATAAAACCCGGCCTACCCTAGGCAGGGGGAATCTGTAGTACGCCTGACAAGCGCGCGCGTATTCCCATCTCAATGGGGTGACGAAAAACACCCTACAATTATGCTGGCATTCTAAAAGAGTTTCAAAAACAAAAAGAGATAAAATATTTCTTATATATACCTATTGAGACCTCAGATATTCATGTTGCATACATATTAGTACACTGATGTTATATACACACCTGCTAGTGCATCCAGTCATACCTGTATTATAGATGCTAGGATGCTTGTGTGCATGCATACGATAGCCTTTGTAGATGTTATTTATTACTCACGAGTTGGCAACTCACCCCCGTTGTGCCACAGTCTTTTGCAGGTTCACTCCGTCAGTTCAGTAGCGGCGGGCGCACTTGTCCTTTTGCCTCTTTTGCCTGAGCTCGAGATTTGCTCATAGGTGGGTTATGTTATTATTTTGTACCACCTTGTTTATCTTTGTATCTAGTGTACTCCATCTACTGTTTCTACCAGATTATTGTATATTGACCTAGAGATGAGACTGTGAGGTTTGTGGATTTTATGCTATATTTTGGGGTCGAGCTCACTTGAGCCGACATGCTACTTTTTTTTTTCATGCTTCCTTATGATTATTATGCTTGTTGTCATTTATATTGCGTGGGATTTGTGACCGCCTTATGGCGAAGAGCTAGCTCCCGCTTGGGGATGCCTTATTTGTTGGTTTTACATATATTCTTGTTGTACCCATTTTTGGGGGCCAGTATTTACAAAGGAGACTCTGCCGAAATTTTCGGGAAAAATTGGTATTGTTTTTAAAAAGGGTTTTACATGACTTATTTGATAAACTTGCTTTCAAATGTTTGGGTTTTCTTCACTCTTTTGCTTAATTGGTTTTGTTTTCTGGGCTTTGGCTTACTTATTTTACGGACGCCTCTAGACGTTTCGTAAACTTAAGTGCCAGTCACGTTCCTTACCCTGCGGGTCATGACAGACGACCAGGAATGATGTAGAGAATGAGTAGATGACTTTGTCTCACTTCGTCCAAAGCCGTGGACGATCGGTTAATGAAGTTGCCATTTTATTGGGTGATGGAATGAAAAGAAGCTATGAAATTTCCATGCACCATAAACCATAGTCTTTTTACCAAAAATGAAATCAATCTCTCTCTCTCTCTCACAATGGTGGCCGGCCACATTAAGTAGAAGGAGGAGAGTGAGTGTAGGAGCAAAGGAGGTGAGTGTAAGCAAAAAGATCTAAAGCAAATATCCTTAAGTAAACAAGAAACATTAAAGCTTAAAGCATGAGTCATTATAACACATCATCAAGTCTTTAATGCACCAATTAATGTCAAGATGACTCATTCGCCACCTCATCACTTCTAGAACCTTCTAGAAGCAACCACACTCATCTCAAGAAAAGACAAATCCGTCTTTAACCGAATGTTAAAAGACGACTGAGAGAAAACTGGAAACTGGCAACTTCCAAAAGTGATCCCGAAACGAATTTCAGGATAACCCCGCAACTGTATAAATATACTCACATTTGTATTACAACCGAATACAAATGCAACTGAGACAAAGATATTATATCTACTCAATATAATACTCGGATCTGGCTTAAACCAAAGCCGACCAGTATCATCTGTCCGAAAACCGACACGTGCGTAAACGTACGTGCATTTTTCGAACCCTGCCATAAAACCATACGGCCTCTACAACGTTTCGCCCAAATTTGGGAAACAGTCTGTGGGGGACTGATCAGTCGAAAATACTGTATATTTTAGCAGGCAATTTCCTTAACATCTGCATACATATAGGAGAGTACGGTATTCATAATTCACATATTAGCTAATTGGTCGCAAAATATCAAATTACATGTATTCGACCTTTATAACCGGAAATTCTAGGGAAATTAACGGCATTGCATTACATAGCATATTTTCTATATCTTGCAACCCCTATTTTGAAGTCTATGCAGGAAAAGAGATGCTTGCTCGATCAATACATTGCTCGACCATTACAATTGCTCGTAAACTCATTGAAAGCAAATCTGGTATCAACATAGAAGGGCAACTGCAATTCTGAACATCAAAGAATAACCAATACAGAAGTACCAGACCACAGCAGAAAGCCCAATGCCCAAGCCCACCAATGCGCGGCGGAAGGGCGGCCCAAAGGCACCTCACGCGGCGGTTGCGCGGTGGATCCAGGGACTTAGCTCCACGAATTGCACCACAACTCTTGTGTTAGTACCTGCAGCTCAAAAATGCATACAAAAGTCCAGAAGAATCCAGACACTTCCACCAGATCATCAAGCTCCTAAACTAGCCTAAAACTTCTAGAACTTTCCCAAACCCTTGCTTAAACCCTAAGCTAAACCCCAACAAACTTGGCCAACAAACTTTGGGAGGGAAAGTCTAATTCAAACCTAAACCTAGGTCTATAAATAAGACCCTAGGCTCACTCATTTCTCATCTTGGAAATCTTGGAAAATCTTGATTCAATCTTGGAGAGTGATAGATTCAACCCATTTTTAGTTTAGCCATTCTCTTTCTCCATCTTCTTCTTCCTCAAGATTAGTGAGAAATCTTGTAGGAAACCCTAAACCTAGATCCAACCACAATTCAAGATCTTGAGTGCAAGCCAAGCAAGATTCCTTCAACCCTTTTATGAGCCGAGCCGATCTTCCATCGGGCAAGAGATCCAAAGTAGATCCATGATCCACGGAGTCGAGCGAAGCCGAGTCAACGATCGATTTTCTTTCTTCTTGTAGATCTTGAAAGATTGTATTGAAATTGTTGATGAAATAAAAGGTGATATTTTCTTCTATCTTGTTTCTTTTAAATTCCGCATCATGTTATCTTTACTGTTCTTGAACATTGTCTATGTGGTGATGCGCGAGTAAAACTCCGCTCGTTAAGGAGTCGAAAAGATCTTTAGTATGATGATGTAGCAAATTTATAATCAATTCTTGAATCCCACGAGTGTGTAAACCCTAGCAAAGTTCAAGAATCGACAACCCAATTTGATGCGATGCTTTCTTGATCAACATCGCTCGAGATTGGGGTGATCCGATCGCTTCTTGAAATTGCTAGAGGCTAGAATATAAATGGTATCCTCGAAAGAGCAAGGGTTAAGAGATGAAACCCTAATTTCATCAAGAAAACCCTAACTCGCGTCGATAACCATTGATCTAGTATAAACTCTTCGAAGGACAAGAATACGAAATATTGTAGACTACAACACATCTAAAGATCCTATCGATTCCTACGAGCTTCTTTATCATTCTTGATTGTCGTTTGGAAAATACCATTGAAACCCGATTCTTGTTGTTTATAGTTCTTGATTCTTTAGTAAAGATTAGTGACACACGAATACAATTCAATCTTGAATCGAGTTTTCTCTTATTGTTGCTTAACATTTCATTTCGAACAAATAAAATAAAAACGAATCTCGAGATCCCTGAGGACGATCCGCACTCATTCATTAACTTCAACTGACACCGTTGTTTGATTGCGGTCAAATATTTTTGGTTGTGATTTCTTTACTATTTGATACTTTTACATCCAAGAAAACAATTCGATCAAATGGCGCCGTTGCCGGGGACTATTTGATTCGATTTACACACAACAACATTTTTATAACAATCAAAATGGCGCCGTTGCCGGGGATCGCGCGCTAATTCGTTTACATTTTATAGTTTGAAGTGAAAGAATTATTACGTTTCATTTCTTGAAATCAAAATTCGTACAAACTCTTATACGTGTGTTGTGAATTGATTGCAAGGTGATCTGGAGCATTCTGTGCTGTGGAAAAATTATTTGGGATATACCAGAGAGCTGGAGATAGCAAAAGGAAGCAGCTGTTGAAATCTGGTACAGTGAACCCACTGTTGGACCGCGGAAGGGCGGCAGAAACATACTTTGTGCGGCGGAAGCGCCGCAGGCTTGAGGGTTCTATGGAAAATTTTCCAGCAGGTGATTTCTCTATCTCTCCCCTCTCCCTTTTTAGCTCCAACTAATCCTTTCTGCAGGATTCTTTGCAAACAATCGCTGCGCCGCAAAAGCAAATTAAAATTGTGCGTGATTTTGCTTTTCTTGGTTGTTTTGCATATTAAATACGGAATTTAAGGGGCACGGCCAAATCCAAATTAGGTGGGGATTTCATTACCCTTCCTAGGCCCCGAAAACCACCAAACTTGCATCTGCATTTACCCCCATTAACTAAAAGAAATCTAGAGATGACTCTAAGGACTGTCGCGCTCATTTAGGACAAGAGAGGGCCGTGGGTAATTCATTACTTATCCGCGTTTTTCCTGTGGTGCCTAAGGCGAGTGTGTCTAAGGCTAGTGGTTATTAATTAGGTCCACTGTAGTGGTGGTTCCTTCCCACTTACCTGGCACTTATCCGGCCACAGGGGGACAAAGAGGCAGTGGAGGATTGATCCTGCGACTTGTCTTTTGGCAGTTAGGAGCGGTCTAGAGCCGGACCTAGGTGACCATTAGATTCTAGGGTTTGTGTTGCTGCATTTGGTTGTCGCATCATTTTTTTCAAAATCCGTCCCTTTTCAAAAGCAAACACCGCATTCATTTTACCCCTAATTATAAGCCAACGCTGCCACTTGTACTAACCCTTTTTAGTACAAGATAGGCTGGACACGGGATTCTAGTGCCCGTTTAGTCCGCGTACCTTTTATCGACTCTGAAGTCGATAATTCTTCATTTACCTTTTCTTTACCTACTACCACACCCACACCGATGGATCCGAATCCATCAAACTTCTTTAACCCCAATCTGCCACCGTCCGTTGGTGCGCAGAATCCTACACACATTTCTCTTCAGGAAAGATGCTATCCACTTAGAGGTCCTCTTTCGACCTGCTTATCCACACCACCAGCAAACGGGGATAACTTTGAAATAAAGCCCCAGTATATCAACCTTCTACCTAAGTATCACGGACTCGAGACCGAGGACGCTTACGTTTTCATTACCAAATTTGAAAACGTATGTGCTATGATGGGTACGTCTCAACTTTCTGTGGATGCGATGCGTCTACGACTTCTTCCTTTTACCTTGTGCGACATAGCCGAGAAGTGGCTATATAACACCACCGCACATTCTATTACGAATTGGGAAGAATTCGTCGCTGCATTCCTAAAGAAATTTTACCCAGTCCAGAAGACGGCTCGAATCCGTAGCGAATTGAACCAATTTGCCCAGCTCCCTACCGAACCATTTTCAAAGTACTTTGAACGTTTCAAGGATCTAATGGTTCAATGTCCTCATCACGGCATCCCGAGATGGGAGCTTTGCCGAATCATCTATGAGGGCAGTAACCCTAGCACAAAACAGAGCCTTGAAAATATGTGTCAGGGTACATTTATGACTAAAGACGATGGGGAAGCCTGGCGATACTTAGAAGAGTTCGCTGAAAAATCACTGATTTGGGAGAGTGGAACACAACCATTGAATAGGGGTGGCATACACCAAGTAGATGTATCCATAGGTGTTCGAGCTGAAATGGCAGCAATGCAAAAGAAGCTCGACGCTATGGAACACAAATTTGCAGCAGCCTCCCTAAACCCGGTATCACTCCCCAAAACTGTTTGTGGGTGCTGTTCTGATCCTTCTCATTTGACGGAAGAATGTCCGTTTCAGGGTCGTGAGCATACCAATGCCGCATTTCAAAGACCTAGAAACGACCCTTTTTCTTCCACATATAATCAGGGGTGGAGGAATCACCCTAACTTTACTTGGAACCAATCACAATCACAAAACACGGTTCCAAACCAAAACAATTTCCAAAGGGTCCCTCCACCACAACAGCAGCCACAACTTCAACTCACTCAGCACCCCTTTCAAGCACATAATTTTCAAAATCAGGTCAACACACCTGCACTGTCTAGTCCTTTACAGTTGACCGGAACTGATGAATCCTCTTCTTTTGCACAATACATGAATTTGATCTTATCAAATATCATGCAAGTTTCGGCTGAAGTGAAATCTTCCGTCGATGACATGAAGAAAAACTCTGCGTCCCAAAACGAGAGTATTAAATCGATGGAAGAAGAAATTGCACGATTAAAAGCCGAACTGAGTGCAAGAGAGAAAGGGAAACTTCCAGCTCAATCCTTGCCCAATCCTGGTTATTCACATCATGTGAATGCAATCACCACATTGAGATCTGGAAGAGTGCTTGACAATCATGTTGGGGAAGAAGTTGATGATACTGAAAATCATATCAACACCCCGGCTGAGACCTTTCCACACACACACACATCTAATTCTGACCCCAGTTCTTCTACCCTACCATCTTCTTCCGAGCCTATTCTCCATTTCCCAAAAGGCTCGCCATTACAGCCCACCTCTTTTACCCCTCCTCGGACGATTCCCACTTCTATTTTGGGATCGGTTCCACACACACTTCCTTCTCCCATGGACCCAGCGCTTATTGCTAAAGCACCTTACCCGAATCGGTTAAGGGCTAACACACTAAGTCCACAGATGGAGAAGATCACTGAGATGTTTAAACAGGTTAACATCAATATCCCTCTTCTAGATGCTATCCAACAAGTACCTGCATACGCAAAAGTTCTTAAAGATTTTTGCACTAGAAAGAGGAAGAAACAAATGCCCAAGAAGATATTCATGGCAAAAACAGTAGAAACGGCTTTCCCCCAACAATTACCGAGGAAACGTAAGGATCCTGGATATCCTACGATTTCCATCTCTATTGGGGAGAAACACATTAACCGTGCTCTACTAGATCTTGGGGCAAGTGTTAACCTGCTTCCTTTCTCAGTTTATGAGCAGTTAGGGATCGGAGAGTTGAAACCATCTCCATGCACTTTACAGATGGCTGACCGATCAATCACCAGACCGAGGGGTGAACTAGAGGATGTGTTAATAAAAATCGGGGAATTTATCTTCCCTGTAGACTTTATTGTAATTGATACACAGCCTGTAGCGAACTCACGGAATCAAATTCCGGTGATTTTAGGTCGCCCCTTTCTGGCCACTTCCAATGCTATCATCAATTGTCGTAACGGTTCTATGACCTTATCCTTCGGGAACAGGACAATTGAGATGAACATTTACAAATTAGGAAGTGTACCCTCTGAACCTACTGCTCAGGTTTGTTCTGTCGACTTAATGGATGTCGACAGCAGCGAATTTAATGATCCTCCTGATACTGATCTTGACTCTTTTCATACGTTATTGTTTGACCCAATTATGTATCATACACATACGGACTCTTCCACCGAGATGTCTGGGTCAACAATTAACACGGATTATGAATTGCTTTTAGAGTCTGAAGATCACCCCGCACCTTGTGATGACATTATTCTTCGAGGTTTAGATGAAACTTTTGAGGAGATCTTCGCTGATGAACTCGCATTTCTAAAAAACACGGGTGTTGAGACGAATTATGTCCAAATCAATGGAATTGAACCTCCACCCTTTCTTTTGACTTGTAAAAAGAATGCGAGTTATCCATCACATTCACTGCTTCGTCTCTTCAATATGAGACGCACACATGTTCTATTCCACCACTTACCTTTTCCCCATTTCTTCTTCCACCAACCCGAGCACTGCATTGATAAAATTTTTGAATGGTTGGTGTTAACATTCGGTCTTTGCAAAGCTTGGCATCGACCACTGATTTTTGACCCCCACTTGTGATTTTCAAAGCTTAATATTGCATAACTCAAGTTTGGGGGGGTACATTATCTGGCTCTTGAAAAGAAATTTTTACAAAATTTTGAGCCAAAAATAAGTTTGAGGGAGGTTCTTCACTTAAATATTTTGCCCCCACTAATAAATTCCTCCCAAGCTTACAGGTTTTTCCAGATTTAGCAGAAGGCAACAGTGAGGACACTGTTGAAAACAAGTTTGGGGGAGGTTTGTGCTTATTTTTGCATCATTTGCATCATACATTGCATAAGCACAAAACATTTTTTTCGAAAACCATAAAAATTTCAAAAATTTTCAAAACTATAAAAATATTTTTTGTACATAAATAAGATAATGAAAGTTTAGACAGTGAACAATTACATCCATGAGATTGGAAAATTTTTAGAAAACTAAGAAAATTAGAAGTTTTCTTATACGAACTAGTAATAAGTAGTTATGAGCCGTTGTCCCAAGGGTTAGTAAGATGAAGGACGTCACTAATCTGAGGATAAAAATAAGTCTGAAAAATAGTTTCTATTCTGGAAGCCAAACATTTTGAACGTTGCTACCCTGCTATTCGCACTTACACACATCTTAAAGCCTGGGATAGTAGAGGATACCTTGAAATGCTCTTGTCTTAAAGCCAAAAGTATGAAAAGAAAAATAGTATTTTTTAAAGTGGTGAAAAAAAAAAAATGGATACTGGTTTTGTTATCACCAAGGGTAAGAAAAATATATAGCAAAAGGGTGCTTCTTCACCTAGTGTCCTAAGGTCAACTGGTCTGGGAGTCACTGCTATGCCTGAGGTAGTGCAAGACTAGGAAAATACACCAAGTTAGCAAGCACATCAGTAATCGGTCGGTTAGTACCTCAAGAAGTATTAACGGTCGCATGAAAGTGTGTAAGCAATCTCGTTTGCCAAGAAGTACTGAGGTCGATGGGCAAGAGTATGATAGCTTGAATTGAATTCTCCGGGTGTAGGGATGTCTTTACACACACGCAGGGTTATATGATCGATGTTTGGAATAAAGATAGGAATGAAGAATAAGACGATGTTTTATTGAGGGAGGACGTGATTTCTGACATCTTTTCATGACCATTAAGATAGGGCTCATGACAACCGAAAAGCTAGCTTAGTTGGAAACCCTAATTTTCAAAGCCTTTCTTTTACAATTCTTGTCTTTAAATGTAATATTCATGATCTTGCTTTTATTTTTGGATTTTGTGGGTGCAATCCGCTGAAAACCCTCAGGAGACAACACTCCTCCTACTAGGGACACCTAGAGGTTTAAAGGCTTGTTGCACGTGCTCAGTGCAATCGTGTTGCCTACGAAAGTGTGCTAGTTAGTTTTTCTCTTTCTTTGTTTTCTCCTTCTCTTTTTAATAAAACATTCTCTCGAGACGATCGAAATTAAGTTTGGGGGTATTTGATCAGTCGAAAATACTGTATATTTTAGCAGGCAATTTCCTTAACATCTGCATACATATAGGAGAGTACGGTATTCATAATTCACATATTAGCTAATTGGTCGCAAAATATCAAATTACATGTATTCGACCTTTATAACCGGAAATTCTAGGGAAATTAACGGCATTGCATTACATAGCATATTTTCTATATCTTGCAACCCCTATTTTGAAGTCTATGCAGGAAAAGAGATGCTTGCTCGATCAATACATTGCTCGACCATTACAATTGCTCGTAAACTCATTGAAAGCAAATCTGGTATCAACATAGAAGGGCAACTGCAATTCTGAACATCAAAGAATAACCAATACAGAAGTACCAGACCACAGCAGAAAGCCCAATGCCCAAGCCCACCAATGCGCGGCGGAAGGGCGGCCCAAAGGCACCTCACGCGGCGGTTGCGCGGTGGATCCAGGGACTTAGCTCCACGAATTGCACCACAACTCCTGTGTTAGTACCTGCAGCTCAAAAATGCATACAAAAGTCCAGAAGAATCCAGACACTTCCACCAGATCATCAAGCTCCTAAACTAGCCTAAAACTTCTAGAACTTTCCCAAACCCTTGCTTAAACCCTAAGCTAAACCCCAACAAACTTGGCCAACAAACTTTGGGAGGGAAAGTCTAATTCAAACCTAAACCTAGGTCTATAAATAAGACCCTAGGCTCACTCATTTCTCATCTTGGAAATCTTGGAAAATCTTGATTCAATCTTGGAGAGTGATAGATTCAACCCATTTTTAGTTTAGCCATTCTCTTTCTCCATCTTCTTCTTCCTCAAGATTAGTGAGAAATCTTGTAGGAAACCCTAAACCTAGATCCAACCACAATTCAAGATCTTGAGTGCAAGCCAAGCAAGATTCCTTCAACCCTTTTATGAGCCGAGCCGATCTTCCATCGGGCAAGAGATCCAAAGTAGATACATGATCCACGGAGTCGAGCGAAGCCGAGTCAACGATCGATTTTCTTTCTTCTTGTAGATCTTGAAAGATTGTATTGAAATTGTTGATGAAATAAAAGGTGATATTTTCTTCTATCTTGTTTCTTTTAAATTCCGCATCATGTTATCTTTACTGTTCTTGAACATTGTCTATGTGGTGATGCGCGAGTAAAACTCCGCTCGTTAAGGAGTCGAAAAGATCTTTAGTATGATGATGTAGCAAATTTATAATCAATTCTTGAATCCCACGAGTGTGTAAACCCTAGCAAAGTTCAAGAATCGACAACCCAATTTGATGCGATGCTTTCTTGATCAACATCGCTCGAGATTGGGGTGATCCGATCGCTTCTTGAAATTGCTAGAGGCTAGAATATAAATGGTATCCTCGAAAGAGCAAGGGTTAAGAGATGAAACCCTAATTTCATCAAGAAAACCCTAACTCGCGTCGATAACCATTGATCTAGTATAAACTCTTCGAAGGACAAGAATACGAAATATTGTAGACTACAACACATCTAAAGATCCTATCGATTCCTACGAGCTTCTTTATCATTCTTGATTGTCGTTTGGAAAATACCATTGAAACCCGATTCTTTTTGTTTATAGTTCTTGATTCTTTAGTAAAGATTAGTGACACACGAATACAATTCAATCTTGAATCGAGTTTTCTCTTATTGTTGCTTAACATTTCATTTCGAACAAATAAAATAAAAACGAATCTCGAGATCCCTGAGGACGATCCGCACTCATTCATTAACTTCAACTGACACCGTTGTTTGATTGCGGTCAAATATTTTTGGTTGTGATTTCTTTACTATTTGATACTTTTACATCCAAGAAAACAATTCGATCAAATGGCGCCGTTGCCGGGGACTATTTGATTCGATTTACACACAACAACATTTTTATAACAATCAGGGACTCTAATGACTCGTCAGTACCCTGGCAGTGGGTTTAACCACAAACCGTCATCGGCACTAGCTATGCGTAACGGCTTCCCATGGACTGACCTCAAGGGAGGCTGATGAGCGAACTCATCCAAAAACTCTACTGAGCCTAACAGTGACAATGTATATACAGTCCGGTCCGTTCGTCTATGAGTATCGCATATCTGCCTAGGGGGCTAGTAACGTCAGACCCCCAATAGCAGTATAAGTCATGTCGGAGTGAAGCCCAATAACACCCAGAGATACTACTGGAGTACCTACCAGTAAATCTCCTGCCACGGCCGTGGGCTTTGTGTAATGGCTCTCCTAGACACAGCACGATCTCTCCCCCAATACCGGGAGAGACGAATCCCCTACCGATCCGCTCACGTGCTTCCATATGGCTCGGGACTGTACCCAAAAACTACCTGCTTGCACGACTCCTTTGAGCCGTGGTAGGGTAGAAATCAAAGCACAGTGGGAACTCACACGAGACACATGACGACCTCAAGTCGATGAACTAACCTGCACACATGTCACCAGGGAACTGCTATCTGACGATATGTATAATACCAACTAGCAGGTTCTCGGCGAGTCCTGTCCGGTGTACTCATAACCCAATGAGCACCTGTATGCATCTTAGGTGATCCAGCTGACACCAGTGGCTTGTGAGACCGGCCACCGCCCCTCGTCGGGGTCTCGACTGTATACACTAGTCTACTCCGGAGTATCGATGCCCTGTCTCGAAACTCCCACGACTAGGGACCACAATTAAGGATATGCATATAAACTACCCAACTCTCACGTATATGATCGCCATCATACTGTTGGTAGTAAAGCAAGATCCTAAGGGCTCTATCAAAGTGTAACATGTAATCTGTCACCTGAACATGTACACGACTGATAAAGACAAACCAGATAGCATACTATCATCTCGAGTAAGACTGTCCTGCCGGTATAGATCCTCCGCAATCATTGCAATCACGTACCTGCGATCCAATAATTGACTCTGAGAGCACTATCTCCAACAATCTCCCACTTGCACTCAAGGCTAATTATTGCGATGTCGACTACTCACAGCCCGTGTGAAACTGAACATCCAACTCCTCTACTAATCAGTTTCACAAAGCCCGTTTGTAAAACTATTGTGTTCGAGAAATAGCCTCAGTAAGTGGATCCGCCTAGATGTTTCTTACTATATCTCTCTTAATCTCAAGTTCGCAGAGAAAACCATCTCCCGAATTGAGTAATACCTGTCTTAGAATTTGTCTGGATATCTGATGGGACCCAGTTCAAAAATGAACTCCAAATCCAAACTTCTTAGACTGTATCGATCACTGAACCTAATCAGTATCTGGCACCATGCCTCCCACAGTATCCTCTTGGACCACCTGTCCATAATACTGCCCCCTTCGTCAGAGGGAAAACTATAACTCTGACAATCACTCTGTCAACCATGTCACCTTTGAAGCCTGGAATGATAATCGTCTCCCGAAGGAGGCTGCCGTCATTAAATCCGTAGAACATGCACTTATGTTCTAAAACTGCTTCCTTATGTTTCTCCAGGATTGGATTAATACAAACTTATTGCATCTAGTGCAAAAACAACATCTGGTGTGGTACTTGACATCTCATGATTGACTCAGTTGCCTAAGCAAGTGATCTGCCAATCATGCCCATCCCTCTCCCCTTTAGTCTGTAAGACACCTTTAGAGAGGGTGACTCCATTACCTGCAGGTACACCACCATGCCAGGAGTCATCTATTCTAAAAACCATTAGAATACTGTCAAAGTACCCATATTGGGAAACTACCCAAATCCAGATCTAAAACCATAGATCTAGAAACCAGAATGTCAAATATTATATCCATATCCTGTCTGGAAAAACAACTGTGTGACGACCACAATACAACCGATCGTAGTAAAGGAATTTTACTTCCTACTCTGTGTATGTCATCCAAATACCATGACATCACACCCTACTACCTTCTTAACAGATCCATCCCTTATCCTGATTGAAGTCAAACCCATGACTGTCATATCAAAATTAGATGATCTATCTCCGCTATAACTGCTCAAGTCTATAAATAGACATAAGCTACTTGCCCACTAAACTTCCGCTGCTCCCACTGACTGCGACAACCCTCCTACCGGGTCTCATAGCCTGGAACATCAGTAGTGTCAAGTCTGGGTAGATAAGAACCTCCCTTTCACCGTCCTTGAGGCTACCGAAGTACCTCTCGGGTGTCTGAGGTTACCCACCATATCTGCGGAGTGGCTAATGGAATGTCAATCCTGATTGAATATATAGGTCCTATTAAATTTTCCGTAATCGTTCGCGGTTCTGGAATCACTTTCAGTTCTACCATACTCCCACTACTGTTTTCTGAAAAAAAAAATCATTTTACTAAAACTGTGGCGAGTCAAGAACAATATCACTATTGATCTTCCAAATGGTAGAATATCAACCCTCGTCATAGCCAGGGTCAACCCACAAACAGCCATTACAGAAACGTGCCCTGAGTTATCCAGAGTCTGGTTTTAAGTATAAGCTGGACAACTCCCTGTACCTTAATATCTTTTAAGGTATGAACCATTCTATATCCAATATAGAAAATTTGGCACTAATTTAATTGGAACCAGATTCAAATCATGCAACTGTCTCCAGTGCATATCAACTTAATGGAAAGAGGCTAATCAGTATTACTCAACTTAGGAATCCATCCAATTATGAGTAACCTGAAAGAGAAACACGTTTCTCAAAACCATCACTATCATCTGAATACCAATCACAAGAATCTACATCTTCGATCTCTTTGAAGAATCCCGATACTTGTGACACATGGTTCTCTACTTTATTCTTATACTCACAACTTCTCAAAACTTAGACCATGTATTTCTATGAAACACTTGTCTAAAAACTAGAGAAGTTATAAGTAAACAGAACATAGTACGAGGACCTACCCCTTTATCCTGATGGACACTGGACAACATACAATACTCTGTATAAGTCCGCTGAGTTAAGCAACTCATAACCTGTGCGTCGTAGGTTGAAAACTGTACCCTGGCGATTTTCTCAAATATCACCAATTACAACGAATTCCGATATAATGAGGATAATCACCTAATTCCCAATAACTTACTCCCACTCATCATCTGTAAAACCATACAGATATGAGAATGAAACCTGGTAAATACATACCCTTGGAGTAAGTATCTAATTGGGAAAACAGTTTTCTTTTAACAATGCACTGAAACATGAAAATGTTTCGTAGGGGTATCCTGGTATTCATAGTAATGCCTCTTCCATAATCTAATTCATGACTTTAACCGTATATTTCACTGTCATCTCTCCAAGTCCATTTATTTGTCTTTAGTCGTTACCTCCTGTACACCATCGTTAGGCTAAATGGTTTTCTTCCTTCCCTACCGTTCGGCACCAGCCTATGGTTTGGAAGAAGAAGATCCAGTAAGCATAATAGGTGTACCCTCCTAAACCAAGGAGTATTCATATCTTGAGAGAAGGTGATGATAAAAGACAACTGAATAATACCTTATTCCTTTAAAGGTGAAATAGGAGTGGCGATGAAGTACGCGGTTTTGGTCGTGAATGATATCAGTCGCAATTTACTTTGCCCTCTTTCTAATCCCTTTATTTTGTCTTTACATATTACCTTCTGCACACCCTACTTAGGCTAATTGGTTTTCTTCATTCCCTACCTTTCGGCACCTGCCTATGGTTTGGAATAAGACTATCCAATAAGCGTAATAGGCGTACTCTCCTAAACCAAGGAGCCCTCGCAACCTGAGAGAAGGTGATAATAAAAGACAGCTGAATAAACCAATTCTATTTCTCCTGAACCTGGATCCATCCTCGAAGAAGTCCCTTCGAGTTCGTATATAACCATACGATGGATCTATCCAATGGAAGAGGATATTCGTAGTAATACGGGTGTTCTGAGAACGGCAAAGGGTAAAAGAAGGAGTGGCAATGACTTATGCAACTCAGACAATCCAAAAGCCAGTAATTTAAGAAGGTTCGGTCAACTTGGTCACTGAGTCATAGTCTAGGGTCGGTCAATGGTCGCTGCCAAATAGAGAGAGAAAAGAAAACACTCTGCGTGCACTCTAACCTAGATCAGAATGGTTATCACTTTTTCTAATCCGGAAACCTCCCACTGTCCTGTCAAATTCTCCCCAAACCTGAAAGAAGAATCAATCGGGATCACCCGAAGAGTAAACCAACTCATCAGTGGGAATCGGGATCCAACTCTCATCGCATGATAACGTGATGGAATGCATCCACGTTACTCATACTCCAGAAGGTATGCGCATACTTGGCAAGTTTCAGTTTCTTTAGAAACTCCCGATATGATTTTTTTGCCCCATGCTCTTATAACCTTGGCGTTAGGTCAAAATGTCATAAGTCACATGCCAAGTTCTACCCGTCACTATCTTGTCAATTTGAACCCACCCGCACATGCCCTTGGCGTTAGGTCAAAATGGCAGAACGGCTGTCCCAAACCAACTCATCTATCTATGCAACAATTGAATACCCAGCAGCTACCAAACACTATGCCTTGGCGTTAGGTCAAAATACATAGCTTGAATACTACTGAATACCCAAAAGAAGTGACGGAGGGCTACGGCTGTTTTTTGGCGAAAAACCTTTAACGTAGTGAACTTGATATCGCTGAAGGAACCTGATAGCTTTTTAAAATATAGTGGCGAAAACCTTTTGCTAAAGAGGTCACTCCCGGTAAAGGGATCTCGGCTCTTTCCTCGTGGAATGAGGTGCAGGATATTCCACTGAATACCGCGGAGCAAAGCAACTTGTAATCGACTATAGTGAAGTTATTACCCTGACGCAAACTTCTGCCTAAGGGGTTAGTCCCGGTGAAGGGATATCGGCCCTTGCTCCGTCGAATGAGGTGCAGGATATTCCACTGAATACCGCTAAGCAGAATAAAAGGAAACTTCTTTGCAATAACACTTTTTAAATTTGTTCCAACAACTGCCAAATAGGTTTGCTTTACTTTGCATTGATCAGAATCAACGCAGTCCCATCAATAAATCACACCAGAAAAGAACGAAAATAAAATGTACGTATATGCCATCCGCATTCGTCACTGGGTCCCGTCATCACCCGTTAGGTTACTTAACTAACGACAGAGCGGGGACAGGACTAGCGCGGGTGTAAAACATATACAACATCTAATAGTATATAAACCAATATACAATAATCGCTCCAGGCGTGATAATATGCAACATTACAGAAAAGTAATAAGCATCACAGAACAATACAGATAATCTGGGATCCCCGAGTTTCACTGAGCCGCTGCTGAAACTCGACGTTCCCCTGTCGTGTGGATAGCCTGTGCAATGAAACCAAGACCCCTACGGGTGCGGCAAGTTACCCGCCAAACCTGAAGCGAGGCAGCCCCGTACAGCAAAGTGAATGGACCACCCTGTACTCTAGGGAATCCGGTAGCTTGAGCACCCCTCCTTGGGTCAACCTGTACCCCTACGAGTGCGGCAAATAGTCTGCCAATTCTAGAGTGAGGCCCCTCTGCCTCTCAAAGCCATGAGATGCGGACCCGTTGCCCCCCAGAACCCAGCTATCCGTGCAATCCGTCGTGGGGTAAAACCTAGTACAGAAATGAAAAATATGTACAACAGGTACATCGACCGCAACCTGGTCATGCCCCAAAAGAATATTATACAACAGGCAGTGACGGCAGTCCACATGTTGGACACTCGCCCCGCAATATCAAATGTACAAATAAATCCAAACTGCACTACCATTGCACACTTCTATCCACCACGACAAATCCGCAACATCACAGCACAACACAGAACATCAACGCGAATGTCACGTTCGCAAACCCGTCTAAAAGAACTATAGCAATCAGACGCGGTTTACCGATCAAATGACATTCCCGGTCGGAGATATAATGTAAGCACTGTAAACTAACATGTTTAAATTTCGATCGACTAAATATCACGAAGTGGGCCCTACGAACATCTGTTGAACAGTAACAAAATCTAGGCCCAAAAGATATATACCAAAAACCCCAAATTCCAACAGAGAAGACACTGTGCAAATTTGGTGCACTGATTCAATAGAACGGCCGCGATTCCACGGCAGTTTGGTGGAATCACGTGCTCAAATTTGGTCGGTGTGCTTCTAAAACCCTGCACAACTTTCTGTGATATGTAGAATAATTTTAGGACATCATTTAAAATCGACAGAAACTGTGAATGGAGATTTTGCAGTTTTCGATATCCGGTTCGATCGATGTTTTAAACGCGTTAGCACAAGTTAGTAAAGCAAAATGGTGAGGCTCTGATACCACTGTTAGTCTACGGTAGCGCCCCGGCCGTCTACAGACGCCAAATGTGGAACAAAAACTTTTTAGCTGGCGCTATCGTATAGTTTAACCCGGATCTGCCATTATTGCTAAACTAACAAACTGTAAAGAGTGTAGAAAGGTTATACCGAATGATCCGAGTCCTTCGTTCTTCAACCATCATCCCACGCTCCGTTGCGGCTGCTCCGATCTCGTCGATCTCCGATCTCCTCGTCCAGGTGGCACCACGTCGAAGATTCTTTAAACGGGCTCCCGCCTCTGACTCGAGGCAACTCGGTCGTCAAGTTTGCTAAAAGAGACGACCCGGAATGATGTAGAGAATGAGTAGATGACTTTGTCTCACTTCTTCCAAAGCCGTGGACGATCGGTTAATGAAGTTGCCATTTTATCGGGTGATGGAATGAAAAGAGGCTATGAAATTTCTATGCACCATAAACCATAGTCTTTTTACCAAAAATGAAATCAATCTCTCTCTCTCTCTCACAATGGTGGCCGGCCACTTTAAGTAGAAGGAGGAGAGTGAGTGTAGGAGCAAAGGAGGAGAGTGTAAGCAAAAAGATCTAAAGCAAATATCCTTAAGTAAACAAGAAACATTAAAGCTTAAAGCATGAGTCATTATAACACATCATCAAGTCTTTAATGCACCAATTAATGTCAAGATGACTCATTCACCACCTCATCACTTCTAGAACCTTCTAGAAGCAACGACACTCATCTCAAGAAAAGACAAATCCATCTTTTACCGAATGTTAAAAGACGGCTGATAGAAAACTGGAAACTGGCAACTTCCAAAAGTGACCCCGAAACGAATTTCAGGATAACCCCGCAACTGTATAAATATACCCGCATTTGTATTACGACCGAATACAAATGCAACTGAGACAAAAATATTATATCTACTCAATATAATACTCGGATCTGGCTTAAACCAAAGCCGACCAGTATCATCTGTCCGAGAACCGACACGTGCGTAAACGCACGTGCATTTTCCGAACCCTGCCATAAAACCATACGGCCTCTACAACGTTTCGCCCGAACTTGGGAAACAGTCTGTGGGGGACTCTAATGACTCGTCAGTACCCTGGCAGTGGGTTTATCCACAAACCGTCATCGGCACTAGCTATGCGTAACGGCTGCCCATGGACTGACCTCAAGGGAGGCTGATGAGCGAACTCATCCAGAAACCCTACTGAGCCTAACAGAGACAATGTATATACAGTCCGGTCCGTTCGTCTATGAGTATCGCATATCTGCCTAGGGGGCTAGTAACGTCAGACCCCCAATAGCAGTATAAGTCGTGTCGGAGTGAAGCCCAATAACACCTTGAGATACTACTGGAGTACCTACCAGTAAATCTCCTGCCACGGCCGTGGGCTTTGTGTAATGGCTCTCCTAGACACAGCACGATCTCGCCCCCAATACCGGGAGAGACGAATCCCCTGCCGATCCGCTCACGTGCTTCCATATGGCTCGGGACTGTACCCAAAAACTACCTGTTTGCACGACTCCTTTGAGCCGTGGTAGGGTAGAAATCAAAGCACAGTGGGAACTCACACGAGACACATGACGACCTCAGGTCGATGAACTAACCTGTACACATGTCACCAGGGAACTGCTATCTGACGATATGTATAATACCAACTAGCAGGTTCCCGGCGAGTCCTGTCCGGTGTACTCATAACCCAATGAGCACCTGTATACATCTTAGGTGATCCAACTTACACCAGTGGCTTGTGAGACCGGCCACCGCCCCTCGTTGGGGTCTCGACTGTATACACTAGTCTACTCCGGAGTATCGATGCCCTGTCTCGAAACTCCCAGGACTAGGGACCACAATTAAGGATATGCATATAAACTACCCAACTCTCACGTATATGATCGCCATCATACTGTTGGTAGTAAAGCAAGATCCTAAGGGCTCTATCAAAGTGTAACATGTAATCAGTCACCTGAACATGTACACGACTGATAAAGACAAACCAGATAGCATACTATCATCTCGAGTAAGACTGTCCTACCGGTATAGATCCTCCGCAATCATTGCAATCACGTACCTGCGATCCAATAATTGACTCTGAGGGCACTATCTCCAACAAACTCCTACTGAGCCTGTATGTGACAGTCTCCGTACAGTCCGGTCTGTTCGTCTGATACATCGCATGGCGGGCCTAGGGGGGCGGTGAACGTTTGTCCCCTAATAGCGGTACAAGTGGTGTCAGAGTGTAGCCCAGAACACCCTGAGATAACAGTGAAAACCTACAAGTATATCTCGCTTGCCCTGGCCAGGGACTACTTGTGTAATGGCTCTCCTGGACACAGCGCGATGTCAACCCCCAATACCGGGAGAGACGAATCCTGTCTAACCGTCACTGCCTCCAAGTGCTTCGGGACTGCACCCAAAAAATACCTATTTGCACGACTCCTTTGAGCCGTGGTAGGGTAGTAATCAAAGTGCAGTGGGAACACACTTGAGGCGAAGTGACAGTGTCAAGTCAGCGGACTAAGCTGTACTCATGTCACCTGGGAACTGATAACTGACGATAGGTATAATACCAACCAACAGTTCCCGACGAGTCCTGTCCGGTGTACTCGTAACCTAACGAGCATCCGCATACTATCTCAAGTACGACGTACTGACGGCTGTGGGACAGACCGTCTCCCACGCTGGGATGAGAAGCGCATACGCTAGTCTACTCCGGAGTATCGATGCCCTGTCTCGATAGTCCAACGACTAGGGACCTGTATAAGGATGTGCTTATGGATTACCCAGCCCCATAGTCCAACGACTAGGGACCTGTATAAGGATGTGCTTATGGATTACCCAGCCCCACGAGTGTGAGCGCCATCACAACGCTGGTAATCAAGCAAAGATCCTAAGGGCTCTACTAATATTTATATAAGCGATATGCTAAAAGAAACACATGCACATATTGAAGTAGAGACAAACCAAGTAGCATACTACCATTTCGAGCAAGATTGTATATACAACTATGAATATCCCAAGCTTCCATCAAGTAATATACATACTAATATGATACAGTAATGGCCTCTAGGGCATATACACTAACAATCTCCCACTTGCACTAAGGCCATGTACTGGCGTATCGAAGACCTATCATCTCGATCAGCCGCTCGAACTGAGTCTGGGGTAAGGACTTCGTGAATGGATCTGCATTGTTATCTTCTGAAGCAACCCTCCGAACCTCGATCTCCCGGCGATCCACGATCTCCCTGATCAGGTGATACCGCCTCAAGATGTGTCTGATTTCTGATGGGACCTGGGCTCCTTCGCTAAAGCTATAGCCCCGTTGTTGTCGCAATACAGAGGTATTGGGTCAACAATGGACGGAACCACCTGAAGTTCTTTCAAGAACTTCCTCATCCAGACAGCTTCTTTTGCGGCATCAGATGCAGCGATGTATTCCGCTTCCATAGTCGAGTCAGCAACGGTTTCTTGTTTGGAGCTCTTCCAACACACCGCCCCTCCATTGAGGGTAAAGACAAAACCAGACATGGACTTGGAATCATCCTTGTCACTCTGGAAGCTGGAGTCAGCAAAGGCCTCAATCTGGAGGTCTTTTCCGCCATACATCAAGAACATCTCCTTAGTCCTTCTCAGGTACTTGAGAATGTTCTTTACCGCTATCCAGTGTTTCTGTCACGCCCCACCTCCAATACAGAGAGTATTGTCCGCTTTGGCCGAAACCGCACGGTTTATCCCTTTAGAGCGAACCGGACCCGACCAGGGGCCACTTCCCAGGAGGCCACCCATCCTAAGACTTCCCTGGCCCGAGCACGCTTAACTACGGAGTTCTCAAGCTCTTGTAGTTCCGGTTCACTTAAAAGGTGCCTCTGTATTGAAGAGTGGTATCATTCCATTTATAGTACAAATCTGCCCCTTTCGGAATGTATTCCGAAGAGTCCCCATTGTTCTACAGTGGGTCCCACGGACTCAAGAGGTGGCCCCCACGGATTCAAGAGGTGGCCCCCACCCACTTAACACGACACTAGGCGTGGCACTTTGTTCCGTGTGGCACTTTGCTCCGTGAGCAAGAACCGGGTCCCGACATTCTCCCCACCTTTGAACAATGGTTCATCCTCGAACCACAGACCTGCCTATTGAGGGACCAGCTCTGATACCATTCTGTCACGCCCCACCTCCAATACAGAGAGTATTGTCCTCTTTGGCCGAAACCGCACGGTTTTTCCTTTTAGAGCAAACCGGACCCGACCAGGGGCCACTTCCCAGGAGGTCACCCATCCTAAGACTTCGCTGGCCCGAGCACGCTTAACTACAGAGTTCTCAAGCTCTTGTAGTTCCGGTTCACTTAAAAGGCGCCTCTGTATTGAAGAGTGGTATCATTCCATTTATAGTACAAATCTGCCCCCTTTCGGAATGTATTCCGAAGAGTCCCCATTGTTCTACAGTGAGTCCCACGGACTCAAGAGGTGGCCCCCATGGATTCAAGAGGTGGCCCCCGCCCACTTAACACGACACTTGGCGTGGCACTTTGTTCCGTGTGGCACTTTGCTCTGTGAGCAAAAACCGGGTCCCGACAGTTTCTCCCCAGGGTTTGACTGATACCTACTTACCACACTCAGTGCATAAGCCACATCTGGTCTGGTACACAACATCGCATACATTATAGAGCCTACCGCAGAATCGTAGGGTATAATAGACATGCGATCCCTCTCCAAATCAGTCTTGGGAGACATCTCTTTGGAGAGGGTGATCGCGTGACAAGCCGGTAGATTACCGCGCTTGGAATCTTCCATACTGAATCTTTTCAGTATGGTGTCGATGTACCTGGACTCTGAAAGTCCTAATATCCTCTTGGATCTGTCACGGTAGATCCAGATACCCAGAATGTATGAGGCATCACCTAGGTCTTTCATGGAGAACCTGTGTGACAAGAACCCCTTGACAGATTGTAGCATAGGAATGTCATTTCCTATTAAGAGAATGTCATCCACGTATAAAACGAGGAATACTACAGTTCTCGCTACAAATCTACAATAGATGCATGGTTCATCTGGATTTTTGATAAAGCCAAATTCCTTGACCGTCTCATCAAAACAGATGTTCCAACTCCGCGATGCCTGCTTTAGTCCATAAATGGACTTAAGCAACTTGCACACCTTTCCGCTGCTCCCACTCTGAATGAAACCCTCTGGCTGGTCCATATAGACACGCTCCTCTAAATGTCCATTTAGAAAAGCGGTCTTTACGTCCATCTACCAAATTTCATAATCGTGGAAGGCAGCAATGGCAAGAAGGATCCGAATGGATTTCAGCATAGCTACTGGAGAAAAGGTTTCGTCATAGTCCAAACCAGGTCGCTGACGAAAACCCTTTGCAACCAGTCTAGCTTTATAGGTCTCAACATGTCCATCTACACCAATCTTCCTTTTGAAGATCCACTTGCATCCTACGGGTTTTACCCCATCTGGAGCAATGTCCAACGTCCATACTTTGTTGGTGTACATGGACTCTATTTCAGTCCGCATTGCATCCAGCCATTTTACCGAGTCGACGCTCTGAATGGCTTGCTGGAAGCTAGTAGGCTCATCACAATCTATGATGCAATCCTCTCTATCCCCGTCAATGAGAAAACCGTAGTATCTCTCGGGCGGATGAGACTGCCTACTACTCCTGCGGAGTGGCGTGGGAATGTCCTGATCTTTCGAACCCTCTGGTTCTACTAAGCTTTCAGTAATAGCTCGTGGTTCTGGAATTTCTTCCAGTTCTATTGCGTTCCCACTTATTTCTTTTTTTATGAACTGGTGTTCAAGAAAGTGTGCATGGCGAGAAACAAAAACCTTTTGTTCCTCTTCGCAATAGAAGAAATATCCCTTGGAGTTCTTTGGATATCCCACAAACTTGCACTGTACTGAGCGTGCCTCGAGCTTGTCCGCATGCTGCTTTTTGACAAAAGCTGGACATCCCCATGTCTTAATGTGATTAAGATAGGGTCTCTTCCCACACCACATCTGATATGGTGTAGTAGGCACAGTCTTAGTTGGAACTCGGTTCAAAAGGTATGCAGCTGATTCTAGCGCATATCCCCAGAACGATCGCGGCAACTAAGCGTTACTCATCATGGACCGTACCATATCCAATAGGGTTCGGTTCCGTCTCTCCGATACACCGTTATGTTGCGGAGTGCATGGAGGAGTAAGCTGAGAGAGAATTCCATTCTCTTTTAAGTAACCCAGGAACTCGGCACTTAAGTATTCACCACCTCGATCAGATCTCAGTGCCTTGATACTTTTGCCTGTTTGTTTTTCTACTTCATTCTTATATTCCTGGAATTTTTCAAAGGCCTCGAATTTATGTTTCATTAAGAAGATATATCCGTACCTTAAAAAGTCATCCGTAAAAGTAATGAAGTAAGAACAACCGCTTCGTGCATGCGTAGACATTGGACCGCACACGTCGCTGTGTACGAGTCCCAAGAGCTCGCTCGCTCTCACTCCGTGTCCAGTGAACGGAGTCTTTGTCATCTTTCCTCTGAGACAGGATTGACAAGTTGCATACGATTGATATTCGAACGGATCCAAATATCCTTCTGTGTGCAACTTCGTCAACCTTCTCTCATTAATGTGACCGAGTCTACAATGCCATAAGAAAGTTTTATTGATTTCTGGAGACTTTCTTTTGTGTGTATTCTGGACATTGAAAATTTGTGGTTGGTTTAAAACGTATATACCATTGTTTAATGTACCTGACCCAATCAAAACTTGATTAAGGTGAATGTTCACTACATTACTTACAAATGCAAATTCATAACCTTCTTTAGATAATAAAGATACAGAAATGATATTACAGGTTGCATTTGGTACATAATAACAACTACGCAAAACCAAAAAGTGTCCATCCGACAATCCCAGGTGATAGTCCCCCACGGCCTCAGCATCCATGCTAGCACCGTTTGCAACTCTTAGGGTCATGTCACTTGCCTTCAAAACTCTACGCTTTCTCAACGCCTGCAAAGAATTACAGATATGAGATCCTGATCCGGTATCCAATACCCAGGATGTAGAGTTTATTGATAGACAGTTTTAAATAACATACACACCTGAAGCTGAAGCCGCAACTCGCTTCAAATCCTGGGTTCTGGCCTTCCAAGCCTTGCAATCCTGTTTCCAGGGTCCACTTTTGTTATAAGTCTACGGTAGCGCCCCGGCCATCTACAGACGCCAAATGCGGAACAAAAACTTTTTAACTGGCGCTATCGTATACTTTAACCCGGATCTTCCATTATTGCTAAACTAACAAACTGTAAAAAGTGTAGAAAGGTTATACCGAACGATCCGAGTCCTTCGTTCTTTAACCATCATCCCACGCTCCGTTGCGGCTGCTTTGATCTCGTCGATCTCCGATCTGCTCGTCCAGGTGGCACCACGTCAACGATTCTTTAAACGGGCTCCCGCCTCTGACTCGAGGCAACTCGGTCGTCAAGTTTGCTAAAAGAGACGACCAAGAATGATGTAGAGAATGAGTAGATGACTTTGTCTCACTTCGCCCAAAGCCGTGGACGATCGGTTAATGAAGTTGCCGATGGAAATGAAATGGAACAAGAAATGAACTATGAAATTTCCATGCATCCAAAACTTGGTCTTTTCTTTTTAACAACCATAATCTTTTCAAGTGAGTGAGTGGAGGAGGAGAGAGAGGGCCGGCCAGTTTAAAGGAGGGGGGTGAGTGTAGGAACCAAGTGGTGACCACAACACAAAGCTTATCATGAAGAAAAGATCTTAACAAAAACAAAATGCATTAATGTAAACCATGACTCACTTAAACCTAGTCATCATATAATAAATGCAATCAAAGGTTCATGAACCTAGTCACCATCCTAGAAACTTCTAGAACCTTCTAGAAGCATGACTCATCCTCATCCAAGAAAAGATAAATCCGTCTTTAACCGAATGTTAAAAGACGGCTGATAGAAAACTGGAAACTGGCAACTTCCAAAAGTGATCCTGAAACAACTTTCAGGATAACCCCGTAATTGTATAAATATACCCGCATTTGTATTACGACCGAATACAAATGCAACTGAGACAAAGATATTATACCTACTCAATATAATACTCGGATCCGGCTTAAATCAAAGCCGACCAGTATCATCTGCCCGAAAAATAACACGTGCGTAAACGCACGTGCATTTTCCGAACCCTGCCATAAAACCATACGGCCTCTACAACGTTTCGCCCGAACTTGGGAAACTGTCTGTGGGGAACTCTAATGACTCGTCGGTACCCTGGCAGTGGGTTTAACCACAAACCGTCGGCGGCACTAGCTATGCGTAACGGCTGCCCATGGACTGACCTCAAGGGAGGCCGATGAGCGAACTCATCCGGAAACCCTACTGAGCCTAACAGTGACAATGTATATACAGTCCGGTCCGTTCGTCTATGAGTATCGCATATCTGCCTAGGGGGCTAGTAACGTCAGACCCCCAATAGCAGTATAAGTCGTGTCGGAGTGTAGCCCAATAACACCCTGAGATACTACTGGAGTACCTACCAGTAAATCTCCTGCCACGGCCGTGGGCTTTGTGTAATGGCTCTCCTAGACACAGCATGATCTCGCCCCCAATGCCGGGAGAGACGAATCCCCTGCCGATCCGCTCACGTGCCTCCATATGGCTCGGGACTGTACCCAAAAGCTACCTGTTTGCACGACTCCTTTGAGCCGTGGTAGGGTAGAAATCAAAGCACAATGGGAACTCACACGAGAAAAATGACGACCTCAGGTCGATGAACTAAGCTGTACACATGTCACCAGGGAACTGCTATCTGACGATAGATATAGTACTAACTAGCAGATTCCCGGCGAGTCCTGTCCGGTGTACTCATAATCCAATGAGCACCTGTATACATCTTAGGTGATCCAACTGACACCAGTGGCTTGTGAGACCGGCAACCGCACTTCGTCGGGGTCTCAACTGTACACACTAGTCTACTCCGGAGTATCGATGCCCTGTCTCGAAACTCCCACGACTAGGGACCACAATTAAGGATATGCATATAAACTACCCAACTCTCACGTATATGATCGCCATCATACTGTTGGTAGTAAAGCAAGATCCTAAGGGCTCTATCAAAGTGTAACATGTAATCAGTCACCTAAACTTGTACACGACTGATAAAGGTAAAGCAGATAGCATACTATCATCTCGAGTAAGACTGTCTTACCGGTATAGGTCCTCCGCAATCATTGCAATCACGTACCTGCGATCCAATAACTGACTCTGAGGGCACTATCTCCAACAATCTCCCACTTGCACTCAAGGCTAATTATTGCGATGTCGACTACACACAGCCCGTGTGAAACCGAACATCCAACTCCTCTACTAATCAGTTTCACAAAGCCCGTTTGTAAAACTATTGTGTTCGAGAAATAGCCTCAGTGAGTGGATCCGCCTAGAAGTTTCTTTCTATATCTCTCTAAATCTCAAATTCACGGAGAAAGCCATCTCCCGAATCGAGTAATACCTGTCTTAGAATATGTCTGGATATCTGATGGGACCTAGTTCATAAATGAACTCCAAATCCAAACTTCTTAGACTGTATCGATCACTGAACCTAATCAGTATCCGATACCATGCCACCCACAGTATCCTCTTGGACCACCTGTCCATAATACTGTTCCTCATCAGAGGGAAAAACTATAACTCTGACAATCACTCTGTCAACCATGTCACCTTTGAAGCTTGGAATGATAACCGTCCCCCGAAGGAGGCTGCCGTCATCAAATCCGTAAAACATGTACTTATGTTCTAAAACTGCTTCCTTATGTTTCTCCAGGATTGGATTAATACAAACTTATTGCATCTAGTGCAAAAACAACATCTGGTGTGGTACTTGACATCTCATGATTGACTCAATTGCCTAAGCAAGTGATATGCCAATCATGCCCATCCCTCTCCCCTTTAGTCCGTAAGACACCTTTAGAGAGGGTGACTCCATCACCTGCAGGTACACCACCATGCTAGGAGTCATCTATTCTAAAAACCATTAGAATACTGTCAAAGTACCTACATGTAACATTTCAAAAAAGATAAAATATTAATTTTGGGAATTTTTATAATTTAATATTATTTTATTGAATATTTTAATATTTTGAAATTATTAAATACAAATAAATGGGAAAATTTTTGGAAAATTATGGAAAATTCTAAAATAGGGTAAATTAGAGAATTATGACATTTTAAAGTTTTTGTGATTAATTTGACACTAATTTAGTGCTAATCGCGATTAAAAATCGCTAATCGGTTTTTAGCTTTTTTGTGCAACACATGCACATATCACTTTTTCACACTTGTGCATTTTCTTGCCTTGGTTCTCTTTGGGTTTACTATTCTTGGGAGAAGGATTTTGAGAGAATAAGAAAAGAAAAGGAAAAGAAATGGAAAAAGATTAAAGAAATTGGTAGTAGGTGAGAGAGAGAGGTATGGGAACCATTGACTAAAGACTTGGCCATTCTCCTCCATTTTCAACACACATTTCTCTCTCCCCCTTCCTTGCTTGCTGCTCCTCCTCCTCCTTCATCTCCCTCCCCTCTTCAACCCCTCACAACACCTTTAAAACAAACTCAAAACCCCAATCTCATTTCACTAAAAAGATGCACAAGCTCAAGACCTACATGATGGACCATGAAAGCATGGATTTTGGCCACTATGGGCAACTCAAGAAAATTCTTGAGTTGCCAAATGAGGTATTTTTCTGAACCATTAGCTTAGTTTTAGTATTACTTATACCCCATGTTTAGTTTTGAACCGATATTGTGTGAATTGGTGACTTGAGGTAAAACCTAGTTAGGGTTTGAGGGAAACTTGTGTTGTATGTGAAATTGAGTTCAATTGAGGTTATACAAACACCCTAGTGTATGAATTGAGACCCTAACCTGAAGCTTAAACCCATAATGCGGATTTTAGAAACCGATATCGGAGAATTTATGAAATCTGTGATGGGTATATTGAATCTGCTATCACCCGAGACACCCTAAATTAAAATTGATTGGACAGTGACATGTGCAGGCACCCAGGAAGCTACCACCAAGACCCCAGCCCCTACTTCCATTTCCAGGCCGCAAATTCCTCCATTCTGGCCGCAAATTGCGGCCAGACCATGATGGAATTGGCTCGTTTTGGTTTTGGTGTTCCCTTATCTGTAGTTTAGGCCCCCGGTATACATAGAATTGTCTAATTGGACCTAGGGTGAAATCTGGAACATATTTCCTAAGTTGCTGTTTTGGATTCGTGTTTCCGTATTCCGTATTTTTAAGTCTGAATTTGTGTCTTGTGTTTTACCTCGACTATTTGGCGTTTATACGACGATATAGAGGATTTATTGATGGTTTTGAAGGCGTGCCATAGGTTCTAACCTATAGGCCTCTTATCGTATCGTTTTGGGTTTCGTGTGCCGTTTTAGCTTTGATTTGGTTTTAATGCGCATATACGATATTTTGATGTGTAGGTACCCTATGAAGACTACGGGACGACAAGCAAACGTGTGGTGACATCGAAAGATGGAGACGCAAGGTGAGTAGATTATATCTACTGGGGGAAGTCGGGTGGATGGCGTATAGCACCCCCGCAGTCCGTAGTTGTTATTATATATGATAGTTAGGTGTATTATGGATAGTGTAGGGTTAGAAGTGACTAGTGTAGTTCATAGTCGCGAACCCTAGAATAGAATTACACCTACACGCACACCCTTGCATATTACTTATACTGGCACTGTGTTGATGATATTGGATGACTTTGGAGATGAGTTGATGATATTGGGCTTTGTGCCGCGAGATCGGTGATGTGATATGATTCGTATTTGGGATACGAAATGTGTTTCTTGCGGGCTTGGGATGTGTGTTTACCCCCCCCGCATTCATACTTTGTAGATGGCATCAGTTGTACTAGACTTAGATCAGTACCCCAACTTATGTGATACGATAATAGTGATACCTGAGATGTGATGAGATAGTGTGATATTGACCCGTACCCAGCGATTGGGATGCCGTACGACGATTTACCGTATGAGCTTTACATTGACGATAGATCCGCACTCATGACTTGAGGATGTCATATGATATATTGTATCGTACGCGATACTATTAAGGCGGGATCACCGACTTATATATATTTATATATATCGACTCAGTTGTTAGGCGGTTCCTTACCTGTAGCTCAGCTTGTTAGTTCAGCTATATAGTTTAGTATAGTTGTTAGATTAGATTAGACTCCTACCTATTTCAAAACTAGCGGGTCGTGGGTATTTTAAAAGACAGGTCAAGGGATCTACGGACATTTCAAAAGGCGTATCTTTTCATAAAAACACCGTAGCCCCTATTTTCAAAACCCCATGATTCGTGATATTTCAAAAGGCACCATTTATAGGACTTATATTAGATTAATGCAGATTAGTTATAGTTGCGTCTAGATTCAGCTCCCACTCCTTTTGTGGTTCGCTTTGCATCGCATTCTTATATTATGTTTCATACTCAATTATTGATATCATGCTGTTAGGACACCAGCACCATTACCGATGTTGCGTATGTACCACGTACACTTACTTGCCGGCTCACACACATCTTCATCGGTAATTGCCATGTCACGTACATCTTAGAAAATACTATTGCTTGTCATAACCTATTAGCAAATAGTTTAGACATTGTAGTTATTACCTGCTACTTCATGCATACTGTTATTCATTGTTATGCCGCATTCATGGATTCTCATGCATATATTCACTATTTTACGTGTTACTGAGGTTTTGGATTTGGATTTCCGTGAGATTTTCTGGATTTGGAGGAAAACCGCAAAAACACAAATAAACATTCTCTCTTTTAAAATAAAAAGTGCGGTTTTCCCATGATGTATGAGTCGTCCACCATGAGTTTGCTGATGGATTTGGAAACCCGATTCGAGGAGACGGATGAACCGTTTCGGGTACATGGTGGATCCGGTGCGGTACCCCGGGGCAAGATGAATGTGGTGATGACGTTGAGCCTGGCAGGGGAGCACTACCGACCGGTGATTTTACCTGACGCGTCGGATATCCGGAGGATACCGTCGTGGTCTTGAGATTGATGGTAGGGGCTGGTCTGGACTGACGGCGCCCTAGATTTTGTGATTGAGACATTGAGATTTCGAGATATTGAGGTACAGAGACTGTGATACTGAGATATCGAGATATTTGGATTACGTTTTGTGCCGATATTAGGCACTATTTTATGCTGTTTTCATAATTTAGTGAGATTTCCTTTGTATTTTTAAAATGAGGTATCATAATGATACCATATCTACTGGGGGAAGTCGGGTGGATGGCGTATAGCACCCCCGCAGTCCGTAGTTGTTATTATATATGATAGTTAGGTGTATTATGGATAGTGTAGGGTTAGAAGTGACTAGTGTAGTTCATAGTCGCGAACCCTAGAATAGAATTACACCTACACGCACACCCTTGCATATTACTTATACTGGCACTGTGTTGATGATATTGGATGACTTTGGAGATGAGTTGATGATATTGGGCTTTGTGCCGCGAGATCGGTGATGTGATATGATTCGTATTTGGGATACGAAATGTGTTTCTTGCGGGCTTGGGATGTGTGTTTACCCCCCCGCATTCATACTTTGTAGATGGCATCAGTTGTACTAGACTTAGATCAGTACCCCAGCTTATGTGATACGATAATAGTGATACCTGAGATGTGATGAGATAGTGTGATATTGACCCGTACCCAGCGATTGGGATGCCGTACGACGATTTACCGTATGAGCTTTACATTGACGATAGATCCGCACTCATGACTTGAGGATGTCATATGATATACTGTATCGTACGCGATACTATTGAGGCGGGATCACCGACTTATATATATTTATATATATCGACTCAGATGTTAGGCGGTTTCCTTACCTGTAGCTCAGCTTGTTAGTTCAGCTATATAGTTTAGTATAGTTGTTAGATTAGATTAGACTCCTACCTATTTCAAAACTAGCGGGTCGTGGGTATTTTAAAAGACAGGTCAAGGGATCTACGGACATTTCAAAAGGCGTATCTTTTCATAAAAACACCGTAGCCCCTATTTTCAAAACCCCATGATTCGTGATATTTCAAAAGGCACCATTTGTAGGACTTATATTAGATTAATGCAGATTAGTTATAGTTGCGTCTAGATTCAGCTCCCACTCTTTTTGTGGTTCGCTTTGCATCACATTCTTATATTATGTTTCATACTCCATTATTGATATCATGCTGTTAGGACACCAGCACCATTACCGATGTTGCGTATGTACCACGTACACTTACTTGCCGGCTCACACACATCTTCATCGGTAATTGCCATGTCACGTACATCTTAGAAAATACTATTGCTTGTCATAACCTATTAGCTAATAGTTTAGACATTGTAGTTATTACCTGCTACTTCATGCATACTGTTATTCATTGTTATGCCGCATTCATGGATTCTCATGCATATATTCACTATTTTACGTGTTACTGAGGTTTTGGATTTGGATTTCCGTGAGATTTTCTGGATTTGGAGGAAAACCGCAAAAACACAAATAAACATTCTCTCTTTTAAAATAAAAAGTGCGGTTTTCCCATGATGTATGAGTCGTCCACCATGAGTTTGCTGATGGATTTGGAAACCCGATTCGAGGAGACGGATGAACCGTTTCGGGTACATGGTGGATCCGGTGCGGTACCCCGGGGCAAGATGAATGTGGTGATGACGTTGAGCCTGGCAGGGGAGCACTACCGACCGGTGATTTTACCTGACGCGTCGGATATCCGGAGGATACCGTCGTGGTCTTGAGATTGATGGTAGGGGCCGGTCTGGACTGACGGCGCCCTAGATTTTGTGATTGAGACATTGAGATTTCGAGATATTGAGGTACAGAGACTGTGATACAGAGATATCGAGATATTTGGATTACGTTTTGTGCCGATATTAGGCACTATTTTATGCTGATTTCATTATGATACCTCATTTTAAAAATACAAAGGAAATCTCACCAAATTATGAAAACAGTTTCTTCATTTACATGTATTCTGTTCTCATGCATTCATACCTCATTCATATGATATATTGCTACCTGAGGCACTGACACAGGCACATGAGATTGCACTCGGGTTAGATATTTACCCTAGCCTTGTTATAGGCTGCATGTTTTTATTGAGGATTTTGTACTGATCGTTTTGACCTAGGATTATGTCTTGCGTTCGGTTTCTGCTTGTAGTTGTTCTCTATTCACGAGTTGGCAACTCACCCCCCCCGTTGTGCCACAGTTCTTGCAGGTTTGCCGTACAGGTTTCATTGCGGCATTTCTGGCACATTGCTTCCTTGCGGGTGAATTGCATTTGGTAGGTGGTTTCTTTTGCATCAAGAACCACCATTGTACTTGTATTATTCCTTGCATCTAGATTTTTCCATCAACCAAAACTTGTATATTGTTTCAGACTCAGACTTTAGTGATGTTTTATTTGACCTTATAGTCGCGCTTAGTAGTATTGCGGTTTTCATGCTTACTGTATTTCTTTTGGAATTGATCCTCGCCTTTCGGCGTTGTATATTATTGTTGCTTGCGTGGTTGTGACCGTCGATTGACGAAGAGCTAGCTCCCGCTTGGGGATGCCTTTTATCATTGTATATATGTTGTGCTTGTTGTACCCCGTTCGGGGCCAGTATTTACAAAAGAAACTCTGCCGAAATTTTTAGAAAAGACTTTACCTTTTAAAAATGCACATTCGGCTTAGTTATTTAAAGACCTTGACTTCAAACATATTTTCCTTCACTTCTTTAAACCAGTTTTCTTTACTTACTCTTTAAATGGTTTTAGATTTCTGGGCTTTTGGCTTACTTGGATCAGATGGAGTCCTATAGACTTCATATGGTTCAAGGGCCAGTCACGTGCTCTTTCGGGTCGTGACAAAGTTGGTATCAGAGCGCTAGGTTGACCTTGGTTCGAGTCTAAGTTTGACTATGTGGAGCCTAGGGCGTTTATATATATACGGAACTTAGGCTTGACCTTACGGAACTTAGACTTAGTCGAGGGGGTATTAGACCCGAACTTTCGTCGTATAGGATGACCCTTGGTTGATGGAATAGGTGACTAAAGTAGAGTGACGTACCGTTGGTATGTTCCGCGGCATACTTACGACACGCCACTCCGCTTAAGGAACCTTAGGATGTACATATTTTCGAGATCAGTGATTCTCTTTATATCCATGATTATACATCCATTTGAGATCCCCGATTCTATTAGTCCATGATCATACCTTCATTGATGATGTTCCTTCTTATGATCATGTATCCACTCTGGATCTGTTGTTTCCTTTCTTGTCATTGATCTGCTCTCTTCGATACTCGATTGAGGTTCCTGTCGCCATGTTTGAGCGCAGTTTGGGCTGCTGCTAGGGTTACGGTCAGGGCGAGCTCGTCTGGTACGAGGGCCGACCATTGTGTTTTCTGGTGACATGGGAACGTCTCGAGTTAGTATTGATGACTGTGACCTCAAGTGGAGGCGAGTGCTTGGTTTTGCACCGGATGATCGGGCCATTGTTAGAGCTGCCAGTTGAGAGAGGACTGTTGTTGTACATCATACCTCAGAGATTATGATGTCGTCTACCGTGCAGACAGAGGGACCAGCTGTTGCTGAGATTGACGGGATGTCGCTTTCGGAGCTTACGAGCTTAGATTGTCGGAGCTTCCAGGCAGATATGAGACAGATTATAGCTAGTCTACCCGAATTAAGAGACGAAGGTGATTCGTCCGATTTATGCACCGGAGCGGGCCCAGTTGAGTTGAAGATTTCCAGTGTGGAGAGTCTTACTCAGATCTAGAGCAGACCGATTCAGAGATGACCGCCAATGTGTCGCCTTTCCTGGAGGATTGAGGCGCTGTTCGGCGTACAGGTGAATGAGCCAGTTATTGCTGCAAATGACGAGATATCGCCCAGATGGATGGAGCTACTGCAGCGTGAGCTTATACTTAGAGATATGATGGACGGTCGCTAGTCACCTGAGGACTAATGACTAGGACATGTGGTTCGTTCGGTTACCGATGCTAGGTCATCAGATAGATTGTTTCCAGCTGGAGACGACTTCGCGCAGATTCGTTGAGAGTCGATAGAGACGATCGAATGTCAGGATCCCATTTTCCAAGTTTAAAGTATACGGAAAGACATGCAGGTGATTCTATGGACCCTCTAGAAGAATGAAACCCTAACTCGACTTAATGACCGTGTGAAAGCCTTTGAACCTTAGGGTTTGCGGCAGTTCCTCGACGCCATTAGTGAGGCTTGGGTTTGCCTTTCTATGGCTGGACCACCGACGCTGAGGCATGTACTCGATACTATTAAACTGTACTCGAGATGTTGATCTCTTGGGGGATTATAAGGTTCTGACGAGTCGATCGAATGTTTCGACATCATTCGGATATCATGTGATGGGATGCATTGCTTGGGAGACTCCAGATACGAGTATAGTCGTCGGAGCATAGTCCATGCAGCCACGATGAGACGATTCCGAATCAGTCGACATTGAAGCAGAGTGAAGAAAAGAGTTCGCAAGAGATTTCGACGAGATGACGTCCCACTCCGCTGACATCAAAGATGTGATACGCACCCAGAGGCGTTGTATATGGATATATCTTCCAGAAAGAAGCGCGATAAGTATGCAGCCGTTCCGGAATAAGAATTTGCTTCAGCAATGGATGATGACTTCCGGGCAATCCTGCAGGAAAGAGATTTGAGAGAGAAATCTCGATAGGACCTTTCTGGAATGCGATACGAGAAGACCTAGACCCAGGGGTGGTCATATTGCGCACACCCAGCAGGCCAGAGTTCGGCATTGTCGACGAGGTAGTTGACCAGGTTCGGATAAAGGAACTTACCCAGATGCGTTGCGAATTGATCAAGGACGGACGAGTGTTGAGTATTCCTCCGATGGTTGGGGCGTGTCCCCGAGGGCCTGTTCGGCCAGACATCTTCTACAGAATGATGAAGCTACAGAGTACGCGATTTCGAGTCCGTGTGAGAGACTTCAGATTGACCGTGGCCGAGAACAGTGCAGTGCGTAGATATGCATGGCGTGACGTCATAGTGGACGACGATAGAGACAGGTGGAACCAGAGGTTCGGGCGAGATGCTGACGGGCTGTCATTACTTCCCGTCGAGACTAGAGACCTGATATGCTTACAGAGACGTTAGGATGCGACCAATTTCCGAGAAAATTTTGTGCTGGGGACACAGATGTCTATCGAGTGAGAAGAGATTATGCAGGAGAGCCAGCCTCTGTACAGTTCGGCATAGGCAAGATCGGAAGAGACCTTGAGCAGGATTTCTTCCAGGACATTGCTGCAATGATGTTTGCACCCAGGATCAGATGTGTGACGTGCATTCAGAGAGCCAGAAGCCGACGCCAGTGATAGGCTGCCTTACGAGTGGTCGTGAGGATTGACCGATAGGTGACCAGAGAAGTGCTAGAACGGAATCGTCCCCGTTAGCACACCTGACAGGGCCGATGAGCCGATCGACTGCGAGATAGGTAATCCGCAGAGAAGATAAGGACCCAGAGTCAGAGGACGCCAGACCGTGAGCAAGAGGCAAGTAGATATCTTGCGCTGCTAGCATTGGATGCACCGACTCCTTCTTGATCTCGAAGGAGGAACTACCGACGACGGTATTTATGATTTATGATTTTGTGATTCGATTTTCACGTATCCGTCGTTTTGGATTTCGGTATTTTGGGCGTTCTGTTTGCATGATTTAGTTTTGATGACTGAGTTTCATGATATTTGTTTCATGCACCCACTGGATATTTATATTTTGCGCATAGTTATTACATTCGAGGTATTGATTGTGAATTCACGCCCATCTTATACAGTGATTTGATTTACACTTCCAGCAGAGTTTTCATGCACCTTTAGTGTTTTGATATACGATTTTGGTGCATGCCAGATGCACTAAATCGGGATTTTTCGTGCATGTCACATGCACCTGATTTTTTTTTTACTGTCAGGCACACACGTTGCCTACGACAGATGTTTCGTGCACACCAGTTGCACCTATATGTTGTTTTGTACACCTGTTTGACACATATATGGATTTTGATTCCTTGCGCACCAGACGCACAGGATATTCTTATATATGCATTTTGGGGATTGATTTCTAGTAGAGCAGTACATTTTTATGATATTCTCTATGTATTGATGTTTTCGGAGCCCCGACAAATTGGAGTATTACTAAAATTGTTTTAGTATTGGGGGTTTAAATTTAAATTCGGGGACCGAATTTCTTTAAGGGGGGTAGATTGTAACATTTCAAAAAAGATAAAATATTAATTTTGGGAATTTTTATAATTTAATATTATTTTATTGAATATTTTAATATTTTGAAATTATTCAATACAAATAAATGGGAAAAATTTTGGAAAATTATGGAAAATTCTAAAATAGGGTAAATTAGAGAATTATGACATTTTAAAGTTTTTGTGATTAATTTGACACTAATTTAGTGCTAATCACGATTAAAAATCGCTAATCGGTTTTTAGCTTTTTTGTGCAACACATGCACATATCACTTTTTCACACTTGTGCATTTTCTTGCCTTGGTTCTCTTTGGGTTTACTATTCTTGGGAAAAGGATTTTGAGAGAATAAGAAAAGAAAAGGAAAAGAAATGGAAAAAGATTAAAGAAATTGGTAGTAGGTGAGAGAGAGAGGTATGGGCACCATTGACTAAAGACTTAGCCATTCTCCTCCATTTTCAACACTCATTTCTCTCTCCCCCTTCCTTGCTTGCTGCTCCTCCTCCTCCTTCATCTCCCTCCCCTCTTCAACCCCTCACAACACCTTTAAAACAAACTCAAAACCCCAATCTCATTTCACTAAAAAGATGCACAAGCTCAAGACCTACATGATGGACCATGAAAGCATGGATTTTGGCCACTAGGGGCAACTCAAGAAAATTCTTGAGTTGCCAAATGAGGTATTTTTCTGAACCATTAGGTTAGTTTTAGTATTACTTATACCCCATGTTTAGTTTTGAACCGATATTGTGTGAATTGGTGACTTGAGGTAAAACCTAGTTAGGGTTTGAGGGAAACTTGTGTTGTATGTGAAATTGAGTTCAATTGAGGTTATACAAACACCCTAGTGTATGAATTGAGACCCTAACCTGAAGCTTAAACCCATAATGCGGATTTTAGAAACCGATATCGGAGAATTTATGAAATCTGTGAAGGGTATATTGAATCTGCTATCACCCGAGACACCCTAAATTAAAATTGATTGGACAGTGACATGTGCAGGCACCCAGGAAGCTACCACCAAGACCCCAGCCCCGACTTCCATTTCCAGGCCGCAAATTCCTCCATTCTGGCCGCAAATTGCGGCCAGACCATGATGGAATTGGCTCGTTTTGGTTTTGGTGTTCCCTTATCTGTAGTTTAGGCCCCCGGTATACATAGAATTGTCTAATTGGACCTAAGGTGAAATCTGGAACATATTTCCTAAGTTGCTGTTTTGGATTCGTGTTTCCGTATTCCGTATTTTTAAGTCTGAATTTGTGTCTTGTGTTTTACCTCGACTATTTGGCGTTTATACGACGATATAGAGGATTTATTGATGGTTTTGAAGGCGTGCCATAGGTTCTAACCTATAGGCCTCTTATCGTATCGTTTTGGGTTTCGTGTGCCGTTTTAGCTTTGATTTGGTTTTAATGCGCATATACGATATTTTGATGTGTAGGTACCCTATGAAGACTACGGGACGACAAGCAAACGTGTGGTGACATCGAAAGATGGAGACGCAAGGTGAGTAGATTATATCTACTGGGGGAAGTCGGGTGGATGGCGTATAGCACCCCCGCAGTCCGTAGTTGTTATTATATATGATAGTTAGGTGTATTATGGATAGTGTAGGGTTAGAAGTGACTAGTGTAGTTCATAGTCGCGAACCCTAGAATAGAATTACACCTACACGCACACCCTTGCATATTACTTATACTGGCACTGTGTTGATGATATTGGATGACTTTGGAGATGAGTTGATGATATTGGGCTTTGTGCAGCGAGATCGGTGATGTGATATGATTCGTATTTGGGATACGAAATGTGTTTCTTGCGGGCTTGGGATGTGTGTTTACCCCCCCGCATTCATACTTTGTAGATGGCATCAGTTGTACTAGACTTAGATCAGTACCCCAGCTTATGTGATACGATAATAGTGATACCTGAGATGTGATGAGATAGTGTGATATTGACCCGTACCCAGCGATTGGGATGCCGTACGACGATTTACCGTATGAGCTTTACATTGACGATAGATCCGCACTCATGACTTGAGGATGTCATATGATATACTGTATCGTACGCGATACTATTGAGGCGGGATCACCGACTTATATATATTTATATATATCGACTCAGATGTTAGGCGGTTTCCTTACCTGTAGCTCAGCTTGTTAGTTCAGCTATATAGTTTAGTATAGTTGTTAGATTAGATTAGACTCCTACCTATTTCAAAACTAGCGGGTCGTGGGTATTTTAAAAGACAGGTCAAGGGATCTACGGACATTTCAAAAGGCGTATCTTTTCATAAAAACACCGTAGCCCCTATTTTCAAAACCCCATGATTCGTGATATTTCAAAAGGCACCATTTGTAGGACTTATATTAGATTAATGCAGATTAGTTATAGTTGCGTCTAGATTCAGCTCCCACTCTTTTTGTGGTTCGCTTTGCATCGCATTCTTATATTATGTTTCATACTCCATTATTGATATCATGCTGTTAGGACACCAGCACCATTACCGATGTTGCGTATGTACCACGTACACTTACTTGCCGGCTCACACACATCTTCATCGGTAATTGCCATGTCACGTACATCTTAGAAAATACTATTGCTTGTCATAACCTATTAGCTAATAGTTTAGACATTGTAGTTATTACCTGCTACTTCATGCATACTGTTATTCATTGTTATGCCGCATTCATGGATTCTCATGCATATATTCACTATTTTACGTGTTACTGAGGTTTTGGATTTGGATTTCCGTGAGATTTTCTGGATTTGGAGGAAAACCGCAAAAACACAAATAAACATTCTCTCTTTTAAAATAAAAAGTGCGGTTTTCCCATGATGTATGAGTCGTCCACCATGAGTTTGCTGATGGATTTGGAAACCCGATTCGAGGAGACGGATTAACCGTTTCGGGTACATGGTGGATCCGGTGCGGTACCCCGGGGCAAGATGAATGTGGTGATGACGTTGAGCCTGGCAGGGGAGCACTACCGACCGGTGATTTTACCTGACGCGTCGGATATCCGGAGGATACCGTCGTGGTCTTGAGATTGATGGTAGGGGCCGGTCTGGATTGACGGCGCCCTAGATTTTGTGATTGAGACATTGAGATTTCGAGATATTGAGGTACAGAGACTGTGATACAGAGATATCGAGATATTTGGATTACGTTTTGTGCCGATATTAGGCACTATTTTATGCTGATTTCATTATGATACCTCATTTTAAAAATACAAAGGAAATCTCACTAAATTATGAAAACAGTTTCTTCATTTACATGTATTCTGTTCTCATGCATTCATACCTCATTCATATGATATATTGCTACCTGAGGCACTGACACAGGCACATGAGATTGCACTCGGGTTAGATATTTACCCTAGCCTTGTTATAGGCTGCATGTTTTTATTGAGGATTTTGTACTGATCGTTTTGACCTAGGATTATGTCTTGCGTTCGGTTTCTGCTTGTAGTTGTTCTCTATTCACGAGTTGGCAACTCACCCCCCCGTTGTGCCACAGTTCTTGCAGGTTTGCCGTACAGGTTTCATTGCGGCATTTCTGGCACATTGCTTCCTTGCGGGTGAATTGCATTTGGTATGTGGTTTCTTTTGCATCAAGAACCACCATTGTACTTGTATTATTCCTTGTATCTAGATTTTTCCATCAACCAAAACTTGTATATTGTTTCAGACTCAGACTTTAGTGATGTTTTATTTGACCTTATAGTCGCGCTTAGTAGTATTGCGGTTTTCATGCTTACTGTATTTCTTTTGGATTTGATCCTCACCTTTCGGCGTTGTATATTATTGTTGCTTGCGTGGTTGTGACCGTCGATTGACGAAGAGCTAGCTCCCGCTTGGGGATGCCTTTTATCATTGTATATATGTTGTGCTTGTTGTACCCCGTTCGGGGCCAGTATTTACAAAAGAAACTCTGCCGAAATTTTTAGAAAAGACTTTACCTTTTAAAAATGCACATTCGGCTTAGTTATTTAAAGACCTTGACTTCAAACATATTTTCCTTCACTTCTTTAAACCAGTTTTCTTTACTTACTCTTTAAATGGTTTTAGATTTCTGGGCTTTTGGCTTACTTGGATCAGATGGAGTCCTATAGACTTCATATGGTTCAAGGGCCAGTCACGTGCTCTTTCGGGTCGTGACACTACATTAGGAAACTACCCAAATCCAGATCTAAAACCATAGATCTAGAAACCAGAATGTCAAATATTATATCCATATCCTGTCTGGAGAAACAACTGTGTGACGACTACAGTACAACCGATCGTAGTATAGGAATTTTACTTCCTACTCTGTGTATGTCATCCAGATACCATGACATCACACCCTACTACCTTCTTAACAGATCCATCCCCTATTCTGATTGAAGTCAAACCCATGACTGTCACATCAAAACTAGATGATCTATCTCCGCTATAACTACTCAAGTCTATAAATAGATATAAGCATCTTGCCCATTATGCTTCCGCTGCTCCCACTGACTACGACAACCCTCCTACCGGGTCTCATATCCTGGAACAACAGTAGTGTCAAGTCTGGGTAAACAAGATCCTCCTTGTCACCGTCCTTGAGGCTACCGGAGTACCTCTCGGGTGTCTGAGGTTACCCATCATATCTGCGGAGTGGCTATTGGAATGTTAAACGTGATTGAATATATAGGTCCTATTAAATTTTCCGTAATCGTTCGCGGTTCTGGAATCACTTCCAGTTATACCATACTCCCATTACTGTTTTCTGAAAAAATCCATTTTACTAAAACTGTGGCGAGTCAAGAACAATATCACTATTGATCTTCCAAATGATAGAATATCAACCCTCGTCATAGCCAGGGTCATCCCACAAACAGCCATTACAGAAACGTGCCCTGAGTTATCCAGAGTCTGGTTTTAAGCATAAGCTGGACAACTCCCCGTACCTTTACATCTTTTAAGGTACGAACTATTCTATATCCAATACAGAAACTTTGGCACTTATTTAATTGGAACCAGATTCAAATCATGCAGCTGTCTCCAGTGCATATCAACTTAATGGAAAGAGGCTAATCGGCATTACTCAACTTAGGAATCCATCCAATTATGAGTAACCTGAAAGAGAAACACGTTTCTCAAAACCATTACTATCAAATGAATACCAATCACAAGAATCTACATCTTGGATCTCTTTGAAGAATCCCGATACTTGTGACACCTGGTTCTCTACTTTATTCTTATACCCACAACTTCTCAAAACTTAGACCTTGTATTTCTACGACACACTCGTCTAAATACTAGAGAAGTTATAAGTAAACAGAACATAGTATGAGGACCTACCCCTTTGTCCTGAAGGACACTTGGACAACATACAATTCTCCGTATAAGTCCGCTGAGTTAAACAACTCAAAACCTGTGCGTCGTAGGTTGAAAACTGTACCCTGGCGATTTCCTCAAATATCACCAATTACAACGAATTCCGATATAATGAGGATAATCACCTAATTCCCAATAACTTACTCCCACTCATCATCTGTAAAACCATACAGATATGAGAATGAAACCTGGTAAATACATACCCTTGGAGTAAGTGTCTAATCGGGAAAACAGTTTTTCTTTAACAATGCATTGAAACATGAAAAATGTTTCGTAGGGGTATCCTGGTATTCATAGCAATGCCTCTTCCATAATCCTATTCATGACTTCAACCGTATATCTCTTTGCCATCTTTCTAAATTCCTTTATTTGTCTTAAGTCATTACCTTCTGTACACCATCGTTAGGCTAAATGGTTTTCTTCCTTCCCTACCGTTCGGCACCAGCCTATGGTTTGGAAGAAGACTATCCAGTAAGCATAATAGGTGTACCCTCCTAAACCAAGGAGTACTCGTATCTTGAGAGAAGGTGATGATAAAAGACAACTGAATAATACCTTATTCCTTTAAAGGTGAAATAGGAGTGGCGATGAAGTACGCGGTTTTGGTCGTGAAAGATATCAGTCGCAATTTACTTTGCCCTTTTTCTAATCCCTTTATTTTGTCTTTACATATTACCTTCTGCACACCCTACTTAGGCTAATTGGTTTTCTTCATTCCCTACCTTTCGGCACCTGCCTATGGTTTGGAATAAGACTATCCAATAAGCGTAATAGGTGTACTCTCCTAAACCAAGGAGCCCTCGCAACCTGAGAGAAGATGATAATAAAAGACAACTGAATAAACTAATTCTATTTCTCCTGAACCTAGATCCATCCTCGAAGAAGTCCCTCCGAGTTCGTATATAACCATACGATGGATCTATCTAATGGAAGTGGATATACGTAGTAATACGGGTGTTCTGAGAAATTCAAAGGGTAAAAGAAGGAGTGGCAATGACTTATGCAACTCAGACAATCCAAAAGCCAGTATTTTAAGAAGGTTCGGTCAACCTGGTCACTGAGTCATAGTCTAGGGTCGGTCAAAGGTCGCTGCCAAAGAGAGAGAGAAAAGAAACACTTTGCGTGCACTCTAACCTAGATCAGAATGGTTATCACTTTATCTAATCCGGAAACCTCCCACTGTCCTGTCAAATTCTCCTCCAAACCAGAAAGAAGAATCAATCGGGATCACCCGAAGAGTAAACCAACTCATCAGTGGGAATCGGGATCCAACTCTCATCGCATGATAACGTGATGGAATGCATCCACGTTACTCATACTCCAGAAGGTATGCGCATACTTGGCAAGATTCATTTTCTTTAGAAACTCCCGATATGATTTTTGCCCCACGCTCTTATAACCTTGGCTTTGGTCAAAATGTCATAAGTCACATGCCAAGTTCTACCCATCACTATCTTGTCAATTTGAACCCACCCGCACATGCCCCAGACTTTGGCCAATCGGCAGAACGACTGTCCCAAACTAACTCATCTATCTATGCAACAAATGAATACCCAGCAGCTACCAAACACTATGCCTTAACTTTGGCTAAAATGCATAGCTTGAATACTACTAAATACCCAAAAGAAGTGACGGAAGGCTACGGCTGGTTTTTGGCGAAAAACCTTTAGCGTAGTGAACTTGATATCGCTGAAGGAACCTGATAGCTTTTTAAAATATAGTGGCGAAAACCTTTTGCTAAAGAGGTCACTCCCGGTAAAGGGATCTCGGCTCTTTCCTCGTGGAATGAGGTGCAGGATATTCTACCGAATACCGCTATGCAAAGCAACTTGTAATCGACTATAGTGAAGTTATTACCATGACGCAAACTTCTGCCCAAAGGGTCAGTCCCGGTGAAGGGATATCGGCCCTTGCCCCGTCGAATGAGGTGCAGGATATTCCACTGAATACCGCTATGCATAACAAAAGGAAACGTCTTTGCAATAACACTTTTTAAATTTGTTCCAACAACTGTAAACAGGTTTGTTTTACTTTGCATTGATCAGAATCAACGCAGTCCCATCAATAATCACACCAGAAAAGAACGAAAATAAAATGTACGTATATGCCATCCGCATTCGTCACTGGGTCCCGTCATCACCCGTTAGGTTACTTAACTAACGACAGAGCGGGGACTGGACTAGTGCGGGTGTAAAACATATACAACATCTAATAGTATATAAACCAATATACAATAATCGCTCCAGGCGTGATAATATGCAACATTACAGAAAAGTAATAAGCATTACAGAACAATACAAATAATCTGGGATCCCCGGGTTTCACAGAGCCGCTGCTGAAACCCGACGTTCCCCTGTCGTGTGGATAGCCTGTGCAATGAAACCTAGACCCCTACGGGTGCGGCAAGTTACCCGCCAAAACCTGAAGCGAGGCAGCCCCCTACAGCATAGTGAATGGACCACCCAGCACTTCACGGAATCCGGTAATCTTGGGCACCCCTCCTTGGGTCAACCTGTACCCCCTACGAGTGCGGCGAATAGTCTGCCAATTCTAGAGTGGGGCCGCTCTGCCTCTTAAAGCCATGAGATGCGGACCCATTGCCCCTCCAGAACCCGGCTATCCGTGCACTCCGTCGCGGGGCAAAACCTAGTACAGTAATGAAAAATAGTACAACAGGTACATCGACCGCAACCTGGTCGTGCCCCAAAAGAATATTATACAACAGGCAGTGACGGCAGTCCACAAGTTGGACGCTCGCCCCGCAATATCAAATGTACAAATAAACTCAAACAATACTACCATTGCACACTGCTATCCACCTCGACAAATCCGCAACATCACAACACAACACAGAACATCAACGCGAATGTCATGTTCGCAAACCCGTCTAAAAGAACTAAAGCAATCAGACGCGGTTTACCGATCAAATGACATTCCCGGTCGGAGATATAATGTAAGCACTGCAAACTAACATGTTTAAATTTCGATCGACTAAATATCATGAAGTGGGCCCCACGAACATCTGTTGAACAGTAACAAAACCTGGGCCCAAACGATATATACCAAAAACCCCAAATTCCACAGAAGAATACACTGTGCAAATTTGGGGGCATGATCGCTCAGAACGGCCGCGGATGCGCGGCCAAACCATGGGTTTGGCCGCGTTTCCGCGGCAGTCTTGTCGATTCACGTGACCAAATTTGTACGGCGTTCTTATAAAACCTTGCACAGTTTTCTGAGATATGTAGAATAATTTTAGGACTTCATTTAAAACCGACAGAAACTGTGAAGCTAGAATTTTGCAGTTTTTGATTTCCGGTTCGATCGATGTTATAAACGCGTTTGCACAAGTTAGTATAGCAAAATGGTGAGGCTCTGATACCACTGTAAGTCTACGGTAGCGCCCCGGCCTTCTACAGACTCCAAATGCGGAACAAAAACTTTTTAACTGGCGCTATCGTATACTTTAACCCGGATCTTCCATTATTGCTAAACTAACAAACTGTAAAGAGTGTAGAAAGGTTATACCGAACGATCCGAGTCCTTCGTTCTTTAACCATCATCCCACGCTCCGTTGCGGCTGCTTTGATCTCGTCGATCTCCGATCTGCTCGTCCAGGTGGCACCACGTCAACGATTCTTTAAACGGGCTCCCGCCTCTGACTCGAGGCAACTCGGTCGTCAAGTTTTCTAAAAGAGACGACCAAGAATGATGTAGAGAATGAGTAGATGACTTTGTCTCACTTCGCCCAAATCCGTGGACGATCGGTTAATGAAGTTGCCGATGGAAATGAAATGGAACAAGAAATAAACTATGAAATTTCCATGCATCCAAAACTTTGGTCTTTTCTTTTTAACAACCATAATCTTTTCAAGTGAGTGAGTGGAGGAGGAGAGAGAGGGCCGGCCACTTTAAAGGAGGGGGGTGAGTGTAGGAACCAAGTGGTGACCACAACACAAAGCATATCATGAAGAAAAGATCTTAACAAAAACAAAATGCATTAATGTAAACCATGACTCACTTAAACCTAGTCATCATATAATAAATGCAATCAAAGGTTCATGAACCTAGTCACCATCCTAGAAACTTCTAGAACCTTCTAGAAGTATGACTCATACTCATCCAAGAAAAGATAAATCCGTCTTTAACCGAATGTTAAAAGACGGCTGATAGAAAACTGGAAACTGGCAACTTCCAAAAGTGATCCTGAAACAACTTTCAGGATAACCCCGTAATCGTATAAATATACCCGCATTTGTATTACGACCGAATACAAATGCAACTGAGACAAAGATATTATACCTACTCAATATAATACTCGGATCCGGCTTAAACCAAAGCCGACCAGTATCATCTGCCCGAAAAATAACACGTGCGTAAACGCACGTGCATTTTCCGAACCCTGCCATAAAACCATACGGCCTCTACAACGTTTAGCCCGAACTTGGGAAACTGTCTGTGGGGAACTCTAATGACTCGTCAGTACCCTGGCAGTGGGTTTAACCACAAACCGTCAGCGGCACTAGCTATGCGTAACGGCTGCCCATGGACTGACCTCAAGGGAGGCCGATGAGCGAACTCATCCGGAAACCCTACTGAGCCTAACAGTGACAATGTATATACAGTCCGGTCCGTTCGTCTATGAGTATCGCATATCTGCCTAGGGGGCTAGTAACGTCAGACCCCCAATAGCAGTATAAGTCGTGTCGGAGTGTAGCCCAACAACACCCTGAGATACTACTGGAGTACCTACCCGTAAATCTCCTGCCACAGCCGTGGGCTTTGTGTAATGGCTCTCCTAGACACAGCACGATCTCGCCCCCAATACCGGGAGAGACGAATCCCCTGCCGATCCGCTCACGTGCCTCCATATGGCTCGGGACTGTACCCAAAAGCTACCTGTTTGCACGACTCCTTTGAGCCGTGGTAGGGTAGAAATCAAAGCACAGTGGGAACTCACACGAGACAAATGACGACCTCAGGTCGATGAACTAACCTGTACACATGTCACCAGGGAACTGCTATCTGACGATAGATATAGTACTAACTATCAGATTCCCGGCGAGTCCTGTCCGGTGTACTCATAACCCAATGAGCACCTGTATGAATCTTAGGTGATCCAACTGACACCAGTGGCTTGTGAGACCGGCCACCGCCCCTCGTCGGGGTCTCGACTGTACACACTAGTCTACTCCGGAGTATCGATGCCCTGTCTCGAAACTCCCACGACTAGGGACCACAATTAAGGATATGCATATAAACTACCCAACTCTCACGTATATGATCGCCATCATACTGTTGGTAGTAAAGAAAGATCCTAAGGGCTCTATCAAAGTGTAACATGTAATCAGTCACCTGAACATGTACACGACTGATAAAGGCAAACCAGATAGCATATTATCATCTCGAGTAAGACTGTCTTACCGGTATAGGTCCTCCGCAATCATTGCAATCACATACCTGCGATCCAATAACTGACTCTGAGGGCACTATCTCCAACATTTGTGACAGTAGAAGCATTCTTCCTTCCCCACCAGCTTTCCCGCTACCTTTGTTGCCTTTCCTTTTTCCTTCGTATCCACTTTACTGACACCGCCTCTTGGTTTAGCGGGGGCTTTCTTCTTCTTACCCTTGGCTTTCGCCCTGGACCTAGAAGAGGAAGATCCTCCTACAAACAAAGTGGATGTCTCCCTACCTTTCTGTAGGGTGCCCTCAGCACTCCTCAACATGTTCAGAAGTTCGGAAAGTTCAACCTCCTTTCCTTGCATGTTGAAGTTTAGGACAAACTGGGCGTAAGTGGAAGGAAGGGACTGGAGAATCAAATCAGTGTAGAGTTCATTCTCCAACGTGGTCCCAAGGTCCGCGAGCTCCTCTATGTAGCCAATCATCTTAAGCACGTGTTCCGCTACCGATGATCCGACGGCCAATCTTGCCGAAAATAGCTTCTTCGACACTTCGTATCTTGCGATACGAGACTGCTCTCCATACAGTTCTTTTGTATGGAGAAATATGGACTCCAGGTCCATATTCTCGTGCCTCCTCTGATGTTCGTTGTCCATCGAGGCAAGCACGAGGCATTTGGCCTTCACGCTATCTATCTCCCATGACTTACGGATTTCTTTATCCGCGACGCTGGAGGTGGGACCTGGGACAGGGGGAGCTTTGGTGGTAAGGACATACCCCAACTTGTCGTAAGTGATTGCCATCTTGACATTCCTGAGCCAATCTTTGTAGTTTGGCCCTGTCAGTATGTTTTTATCTAGTAATAACTTAAGTCCGGTCATGTTGAATGGTCGCTGCAATTAGGAGAGAGAAAAGAAACACTTTAGCATGATGCTCTTGCAAGTTTAGAGTGGTTTTTAGTTTGTCTAAACAGGATGGCTCCCACTGTCTCTCGAATCCCTTCTCAAACCCTAAAGAAAGAATTAGTCGGGATCAATCTCACCGTACAATACTTGCTTAACCGTTCAGCCAGGCCAGTGTCGGTACTTCGAGGGAGGTTTTCCAACGCTTTCGCGAAGTTCCTTAATTAAGTAACCTCTTTTCCCTGTGGGCGTAGCCCCGCTAACACCTTTCTAGACACCTACTAGGTTTATAGCATTGATCGTTAAGTGAGAGTTTTCTCGAGGAGTAGCATATACTCACAGTAGGATCGGGATCCAAATATCATCGCGTGATAAAACCGAAGGAATCCTACCAGAATCATCACACTCCAAATGGTATGCAGCGCTAGCAAGTTTCAGTACTTATGAAACTTCTGATGTGGATTTTTGCCCCATGGTCTTATGACCTTGACTTTGGCCAAAATATCATAAGTCACATGTCAAGTTCTACCCGTCATTCTCCTAGTTAATTTGGACCCACCCGTACCTACCCTTGACTTTGGCCAAAATGGCAGCACGACTGTCCAAAACCAACGCATCTATCTATGTTGTGTAAGTCCATGCTACCTCTCCCGGTACTTTCGGGAATGCGGAATTTGGTAAAAAACGATTTTTACAGAGGTGATAACATGGACCTATAACCCGGATCTTGGTTAAATATCTATCTAACAACCTAACTATGAGTTTCTAGCTACTCGGTTAGGGGGCTATACCTTGCTTGTCTTGAACTCCTTCGTCTTCAAGCTCCGATAGTGGTCCGGATTGGCTTCTTCTCGTCGTCTCCACACGCCGAAGATAGATCCACCTGAAAGCTCCAACCATTAGCTCCTTCTTCGTTCTTTGAAGAAACTAGTTCACTTGGTTTGCTAAACCTAGTGAACTAGAATGAGTAGAGAAGAATTAGAATGGGATTTTATCTATGGTTCTTGATTCTCAACTCATGAGAGATATGAACCATAGAGTCAAGAGAGGGAGCAAGAGGATGAGGGTGAGAGCAAAAGGAGAGCTCAAGAACAAGAGGGAGAATGAGCAAAAAGAATGAGCAAGTATTTTGTCTCTCACCCTCTCATAATCCAAAGTCATGATAACTCATCATACCAAAAAAGTCTTATGTGATGGTTGAAGCAACCATAACCATATCATATCATGCACTCATTTTACACAAATGATCAAGCAAGTAAAAGTCTTTGCCATGAAATGATAGCTATGGTTATCATGATGGTCAACTAGTCAAGCCTAGTCAACCGGTCAACAAAGTCAACAAGTCAACAAAAGTCAACAAGTCAACAAAAGTCAACAACCATGTCACCATAATACTTAATCAATATAATAGTTAATCACATATCATATTCTCATTAGGGTTGAGCAAAAAGTCAAATAGTCAACGGTCAACTGTCAACAACCCTAATGAGAATCCACTGCCTCTGTCTCCGTGTCAACTGTGCATACACACCCGCATCCGCGTTCCGAGGAACACGAATGCAAACTGGATAAATCCAATCCCATAAGGTAAACTAGGATCCGGCTCAAAGCAAAGCCCGCTAGTGTAAACTGTCCGGACAATGTACGTGCACAAGTGCACGGATGTGACCGAACCCTGTCACAAAACCATGCGACCTGTCGCAATACCATGCGACCTCTACTCTTTTGCCTAAAGGCGAAAAGCTTTCTGTGTGGGACTCTAAAGACTCGACACTACGCTGGCAGTGGGTTTAACCACAGACCGCAAGCGGCACTAGCAGTGTGTAACGGTCCCCAGGTAATGCCGACAAGAAGACCGACGAGGCGAAACCCATCTGAACTCATACTGAGCCTGAGTGTGACATTCTCCGTACAGTCCGGTCTGTTCGTCTGATACATCGCATGGCGGGCCTAGGGGGCGGTAAACGTCAGTCCCCCAATAGCGGTACAAGTCGTGCCGGAGCGAAGCCCAAAACACCCTGAGATAACACTGGAAGCCTACCAGTATATCTCGTTTGCCCTGGCCAGGGACTACTCGTGTAATGGCTCTCCTAGACACAGCGCGATGTCAACCCCCAATACCGGGAGAGACGAATCCTGTCTAACCGTCACTGCCTCCAAGTGCTTCGGGACTGCACCCAACCACTACCTGTTTGCACGACTCCTTTGAGACGTGGTAGGGTAGTGATAAAAGTACAGTGGGAACACACTCGAGGCGAAGTGACAGTGTCAAGTCAGCGGACTAAGCTGTACTCATGTCACCTGGGAACTGATAACTGACGATAGGCATAATACCAACTTGTCAGTTCCCGACGAGCCCTGTCCAATGTACCCGTAACCTAACGAGCACCCGCATACTATCTCAAGTACGACGTACTAACGGCTGTGGGACAGACCGTCTCCCACACTGGGATGAGAAGCGCATGCGCTGGTCTACTCCGGAGTATCGATGCCCTGTCTCGATAGTCCTGCGACCAGGGACCTTCATAAGGATGTGCTTATAGATTACCCAGCCCTACTAGTGTGACGGCCATCACATCGCTGGTAATCAAGCAAAGATCCTAAGGGCTCCACTAATGTGTATAGGCGATATACAAAAATAAACACATGTACACATTGAAGTAGAAACAAACCAAGTAGCATACTACTATTTTGAGCAAGATTGTATATACAAGGTGAATATCCCAAGCTTCCATTAAGTGATATACAAACTAGTATGATACAGTAATGGCCTCTAGGGCATATACACTAACAATCTCCCACTTGCACTAAGGCCATGTACTGGCGTATCGAAGACCTATCATCTCGATCAGCCGCTCGAACTGAGTCTGGGGCAGGGCCTTGGTGAATGGATCTGCAGTGTTATCTTCTGAAGCGACTCTCCGAACCTCGATCTCCTGGCGATCCACGATCTCCCTGATCAGGTGATACCGCCTCAAGATGTGCCTGGATCTCTGATGGGACCTGGGTTCCTTCGCTAAAGCTATAGCCCCGTTGTTGTCGCAATACAGAGGTATTGGATCAACAATGGACTGAACCACCTGAAGTTCTTTCAAGAACTTCCTCATCCAGACAGCTTCTTTTGCGGCATCAGATGCAGCGATGTATTCCGCTTCCATCGTCGAGTCTGCAACGGTTTCTTGTTTGGAACTCTTCCAACACACCGCCCCTCCATTGAGGGTAAAGACAAAACCCGACATGGACTTGGAATCATCCTTGTCACTCTGGAAGATGGAGTCAGCAAAGGCCTCGATCTGGAGGTCCTTTCCGCCATACACCAAGAACATCTCCTTAGTCCTTCTCAGGTACTTGAGAATATTCTTTACCGCTATCCATTGTTTCTTCCCAGGGTTTGACTGATACCGGCTTACCACACTCAGTGCATAAGCTACATACGGTCTGGTACACAACATCGCATATATTATAGAGCCTACCGCAGAAGCGTAGGGTATAATAGACATGCGATCCCTCTCCAAATCAGTCTTAGGAGACATCTCTTTAGCGAGGGTGATCCCGTGACAAGCCGGTAGGTTACCGCGCTTGGAATCTTCCATACTGAATCTCTTCAGTATGGTGTCGATGTACCTGGACTGTGAAAGTCATAATATCCTCTTGGATCTGTCATGGTAGATCCGGATACCCAGAATGTACGAGGCATCACCCAGGTCTTTCATGGAGAACCTGTGTGACAAGAACCCCTTGACAGATTGTAGCATCGGAATGTCATTTCCTATTAAGAGAATGTCATCCACGTATAAAACGAGGAATACTACAGTTCTCGCTACAAATCTACTATAGATGCATGGTTCATCTGGATTTTTGATAAAGCCAAATTCTTTGACCGTCTCATCAAAGCAGATGTTCCAACTCCGCGATGCCTGCTTTAGTCCATAGATGGACTTAAGCAACTTGCACACCTTTCCACTGCTCCCACTCTGAATGAAACCCTCTGGCTGGTCCATATAGACACACTCCTCTAAATTTTCATTTAGAAAAGCTGTCTTTACGTCCATTTGCCAAATCTCATAATCGTGGAAGGCAGCAATGGCAAGAAGGATCTGAATGGATTTCAGCATGGCTACTAGAGAGAAGGTTTCGTCATAGTCCAAGCCAGGTCTTTGACGAAAACCCTTTGCTACCAGCCTAGCTTTATAGGTCTCAACCTGTCCATCTACACCAATCTTCCTTTTGAAGATCCACTTGCATCCTATGGGTTTTACCCCGTCTGGAGCAATGTCCAACGTCCATACCTTGTTGGTGTACATGGACTCCATTTTGGTCCGCATTGCATCCAGCCATTTCACTGAGTCAACGCTCTGAACGGCCTGCTGGAAGCTAGTAGGCTCATCATAATCTATGATGCAATCCTCTCTATCCCCGTCTATGAGAAAACCGTAGTATCTCTCGGGCGGATGAGTCTGCCTACTACTCCTGCGGAGCGGCGTAGGAATGTCCTGTTCTGTTGAACCTTCTGGTTCCACTGAGCTTTCAGTAACAGTCTGTGGTTCTGGAACTTCTTCCAGTTCTATTGTGCTCCCACTTATCTGGGTTTCCAAAAACTTAGTTTCCAAGAAGCGGGCATGCTGAGAAACAAAAACCTTTTGTTCCTCAGCGGAATAGAAAAGATACCCCCTGGAGTTCCTTGGGTATCCCACAAACTTACACTGTACTGAACGTGCCTCAAGCTTGTCCGCATGCTGCTTTTTTACAAAAGCTGGACATCCCCATACCCTAAGATAGTTAAGACAGGGTTTCTTCCCAGTCCACATCTCATATGGGGTGGTAGGCACAGTCTTGGTGGGAGCCTTGTTCAAGAGATACGCAGCTGCTTCTAGTGCATATCCCCAGAATGATCGCGGTAACTCAGCGTTACTCATCATGGACCGAACCATATCCAATAGGGTTCTGTTCCGTCTCTCCGATACACCGTTATGTTGCGGGGTGTATGGAGGAGTAAGCTGAGAGAGAATTCCGTTCTCTTTTAAATAGTCCAGGAACTCGGCACTTAAGTATTCTCCACCTCGATCCGATCTTAGAACCTTAATACTTTTGCCGGTCTGTTTCTCTACTTCATTCTTATACTCCTGGAATTTTCTAAAGGCTTCGGACTTATGTTTCATTAAGAAGACATAACCGTACCTTGAGAAGTCATCCGTAAAAGTAATGAAGTAAGAATATCCGCTTCACGCATGTGTAGACATTGGACCGCACACGTCACTGTGTACGAGTCCCAAGAGCTCGCTCTCTCTTACTCCATGTCCAGTAAACGGAGTCTTTGTCATCTTTCCTTTGAGACAGGATTGACAAGTGGCATACGATTGATATTCGAACGCATTCAAATACCCTTCTGTATGTAACTTCGTCAACCTTCTCTCATTGATGTGACCCAGTCTACAATGCCACAAGAAAGTCTGATTCATTTCCGGAGACTTTCTTTTTTGTGTATTCTGGACACTGAAAATCTGTGGTTGGTTCAATACGTATATACCATTACTCAATGTACCTGACCCAATCAGAACTTGATTAAGGTGAATGTTTACAACATTACTTACAAACGCAAATTCATAACCTTCTTTAGAAACTAAAGATACAGAAATGATATTACAAATTGCGTTGGGTACAAAAAAGAAATTACGCAAAACCAAAACATGTCCATCTGACATTCCCAGGTGATAGTCCCCCACGGCTTTAGCATCCATGCTAGCTCCGTTCGCAACTCTGAGGGTCATGTCACCTGCTTTCAAAACACTACGGTTTCTCAACGCCTGCAAAGAATTACAGATATGAGATCCTGATCTGGTATCCAATACCCAGGAAGTAGAGTTTATTGAAAGACAGTTTTCAATAACATACACACCTGAAGCTGAAGCTGCAACCTGCTTCAATTCCTGTGTTCTGGCCTTCCAGGCCCTGCAATCATTCTTCCAGTGACCTTTCTTATGACAAAAGAAGCATTCTTCCTTATCCACAAGCTTCCCCGCTTTCTTTGTTGCTTTAGCTTTTCCCTTCGTATCCACTTTACTAACACTGCCCCTTGGTTTGGCGGGGGCTTTCTTCTTCTTTCCCTTGGCTTTCGCCTTGGACCAAGAAGAAGATGATCCTCCTACAAACAAAGTGGATGTTTCCCTACCTTTCTGTAGGGTGCCCTCTGCGCTCCTCAGCATGTTGAGGAGCTCTGAAAGTTCAACCTCTTTTTCTTGTAAGTTGAAGTTCAGTATGAACTGGGCATAAGTGGAAGGAAGGGACTGGAGAACTATATCCGTATAGAGTTCACCCTCCAATGTGGTCCCTAGGTCCGCGAGCTCCTCAATGTAGCCGATCATCTTTAGCACGTGCTCGGCTACTGATGATCCGACGACCATCTTTGCCGAAAATAACTTTTTAGACGCTTCGTATCTTGCGATACGAGATTGCTCTCCATACAGTTCTTTTGTATGGAGAAATATGGATTCAAGGTCCATATTCTCGTGCCTCCTCTGATGTTCGTTGTCCATTGAGGCAAGTACGAGGCACTTGGCCTTCGCGCTATCAATCTCCCAAGTCTTGCGGATTTCCTTATCCGCGATGCTGGAAGTGGGACCAGGGGCAGGGGGAGCTTTGGTGGTAAGAAGATACCCCAGCTTGTCGTAAGTGATTGCCATTTTGACATTCCTGAGCCAATCTTTGTAGTTTGGCCCTGTCAGTATATTTTTATCTAGGAGTAACTTAAGTCCAGTCATGTCGATTTGGTTGCTGCAATTAGGAGAGAAAAGAAGAAACACTCAGCATGATGCTCTTGCAAGTTTAGAGTGGTTTTTAGTTTGTCTAAACAGGATGGCTCCCACTGTTTCTCGAATCCCTCCTCAAACCATAAAGGAAGAATTAGTCAGGATCAATCCCACCGCACAATACTTGCTTAACCGTTCAGCCAGGCCGGTGTCGGTACTTCGAGGGAGGTTTTCCAACGCTTTCGCGAAGTTCCTTAATTAAAGAACCTCTTTTCCCTGGGGGCGTAGCCCCGCTAACACCTTTCTAGGCACCTACTAGGTTTATAGCATTGATCGTTTAGTGAGAAATTTCCCGAGGAGTAGCATATACTCACAGTAGGATCGGGATCCAAATATCATCGCGTGACGAAACTGAAGGAATCCTACCAGAATCATCACACTCCAAATGGTATGCAGATCTAGCAAGTTTCAGTACTTATGAAACTCCCGATGTGGATTTTTGCCCCATGCTCTTATGACCTTGACGAAGGTCAACAAATCATAAGTCACATGTCAAGTTCTGCCCGTCATTATCCAGGTTAATTTGAATCCACCCGCATATACCCTTGACGAAGGTCAACAAGGTAATGCGAATGTCCCAAACCAACGCATCTATCTATGCTACATATGAATACCCAACATCTACAAATCACTATGCCTTGACGAAGGTCAACAAACACAGCTTGAATACTATTGAATATTCATACGAAACGACGGAGGGCTACGAATGGTTTTGGCAAAACCGTGAACGTAGTGAACTTGATTTGGTCGATGGAACGAGATAGCTTTTAAAAGGAGTGGCTCAAGCTCCGCATTTAAAAGTTGGTTTTGAAAAGAACCGAGTGGTTTTTCGAAAGTGTTCCAACGACTTTAACTTGGTTTATTATCTTGCATTAGTTCTTTTAATGCGTGATATTCTTGCATTAGTTCTTTTAATGCGTCCCATCATTTAATCCTACCATTGCAGAAAACAACCAAAATATGACGTACGCTTATGCCATTCGCATTCGCCACTGGGCCCCGTCATTACCCGTTAGGTTACTTAACTAACGACAGAGCGGGGGCTGGGCTAGCGCGCCTGTAAAACATAAGCAACGCCTAAATAATATCATATATAGATATACTGCAATGATAAACATTTCAGATCACAGATGAATACATTGGATATACTAGGAATCTGTAATTCGTACGAGCCTGTAACGAAAGACAGATTACACGGTCGCGGTGAATAGCCAATACCCCACCCAAGACCCCTACGGGTGCGGCAAACTACCCGCCAAGTACCCGAAGCGTAGCAACCTCCCTCATCTCCATGAGTAGGCCACTCGACACTTCGGCATACCCGGTAGTTTGTGCACCCCCTCCATGGGTCTATCCTAGGAGCAAAAACAGTAAAAAGAAATTATATAATGACGGCTACAACCCCGACCCGGTTGTGCGGCCATGCAAATAATTATTACATCAATTTACAAATTTACATGAATTGAAAAAAAGAAAACTCTCGTCTCACAACCCCCGGCTATTCACCCGCGACAATCCAACATATTCATATACACATTCCAGCAACATTACAGATCACAGATTTGTATAACCCCCACTAATCGACATATAGCGATTAGTAGACGTTCAATACAAATATCACATTACAGAAAAACCCGTTAGCTTAAGTCTTTTAGAATTTCGATCAAAAATACGGATTTTCGGGACCCCAAAATAAAATTTTCGTTCTGGAAAATCTGGGTTGAAAATATATGTACCAAAATTCCCAAAATACCCCCAGAAGCACACTGTAGCAAATAAACACCAGAGAGGGGACAAGGAGGCCGCGGAACCGCGACAATAGCAAGCTATTGCCGCGTTTCCGCGGTCGTTTAGGGGGATCACTTGGTGATTTTTCTACAGTGGCTTCAAAAAACCTTGAGCCGATTTTAGGTGATAAAATAATCAACTTTTGAACAGTAAAAAAATCGACAGAAACTCGAATTTTTGGGGTTCGTTTTCGGGACATTTTTCTTGATCGATCTTCTAGTTACTTGCTAACATGTTAGATAGAGTTTAACTAGGCTCTGATACCACTGTAAGTCCATGCTACCTCTCCCGGTACTTTCGGGAATGCGGAATTTGGTAAAAAACGATTTTTACGGAGGTGATAACATGGACCTATAACCCGGATCTTGGTTAAACATCTATCTAACAACCTAACTATGAGTTTCTAGCTACTCGGTTAGGGGGTTATACCTTGCTTGTCTTGAACTCCTTCGTCTTCAAGCTCCGATGGTGGTCCGGATTGGCTTCTTCTCGTCGTCTCCGCACGCCGAAGATAGATCCACCTGAAAGCTCCAACCTTTAGCTCCTTCTTCGTTCTTTGAAGAAACTAGTTCACTTGGTTTGCTAAACCTAGTGAACTAGAATGAGTAGAGAAGAATTAGAATGGGATTTAACTATGGTTCTTGATTCTCAACTCATGAGAGATATGAACCATAGAGTCAAGAGAGGGAGCAAGAGGATGAGGGTGAGAGCAAAAGGAGAGCTCAAGAACAAGAGAGAGAATGAGCAAAAAGAATGAGCAAGTATTTTGTCTCTCACCCTCTCATAATCCAAAGTCATGATAACTCATCATACCAAAAAAGTCTTATGTGATGGTTGAAGCAACCATAACCATATCATATCATGCACTCATTTTACACAAATGAGCAAGCAAGTAAAAGTCTTTGCCATGAAATGATAGCTATGGTTATCATGATGGTCAACTAGTCAAGCCTAGTCAACCGGTCAACAAAGTCAACAAGTCAACAAAAGTCAACAAGTCAACAAAAGTCAACAACCATGTCACCATAATAGTTAATCACATATCATATTCTCATTAGGGTTGAGCAAAAAGTCAAATAGTCAACGGTCAACTGTCAACAACCCTAATAAGAATCCACTGCCTCTGTCTCCCTGTCAACTGTGCATACACACCCGCATCCGCGTTCCGAGGAATACGAATGCAAACTGGATAAATCCAATCCCATAAGGTATACTAGGATCCGGCTTAAACCAAAGCCCGCTAGTGTAAACTGTCCGGACACTGTACGTACACAAGTGCACGGATGTGACCGAACCCTGTCGCAAAACCATGCGACCTGTCGCAAAACCATGCGACTTCTACTCTTTTGCCTAAAGGCGAAAAGCTTTCTGTGTGGGACTCTAAAGACTCGACACTACGCTGGCAGTGGGTTTAACCACAGACCGCAAGCGGCACTAGCTGTGCGTAACGGTCCCCAGGTAATGCCGACAAGTAGACCGACGAGGCGAAACCCATCTGAACTCATACTGAGCCTGAGTGTGATATTCTCCGTACAGTCCGGTCTGTTCGTCTGATACATCGCATGGCGGGCCTAGGGGGCGGTAAACGTCAGTCCCCCAATAGCGGTACAAGTCGTGCCGGAGCGAAGCCCAAAACACCCTGAGATAACACTGGAAGCCTACCAGTATATCTCGTTTGCCCTGGCCAGGGACTACTCGTGTAATGGCTCTCCTAGACACAGCACGATGTCAACCCCCAATACCGGGAGAGACGAATCCTGTCTAACCGTCACTGCCTCCAAGTGCTTCGGGACTGCACCCAACCACTACCTGTTTGCACGACTCCTTTGAGCCGTGGTAGGGTAGTGATCATAGTACAGTGGGAATACACTCGAGGCGAAGTGACAGTGTCAAGTCAGCGGACTAAGCTGTACTCATGTCACCTGGGAACTGATAACTGACGATAGGCATAATACCAACTAGTCAGTTCCCGACGAGTCCTGTCCAGTGTACCCGTAACCTAACGAGCACCCGCATACTATCTCAAGTATGACGTACTGACGGCTGTGGGACAGACCGTCTCCCACACTGGGATGAGAAGCGCATGCGCTGGTCTACTCCGGAGTATCGATGCCCTGTCTCGATAGTCCTGCGACCAGGGACCTGCATAAGGATGTGCTTATAGATTACCCAGCCCCACTAGTGTGACGGCCATCACATCGCTGGTAATCAAGCAAAGATCCTAAGGGCTCCACTAATGTATATAAGCGATATACAAAAACAAACACATGTACACATTGAAGTAGAAACAAACCAAGTAGCATACTACTATTTTGAGCAAGATTGTATATACAAGGTGAATATCCCAAGCTTCCATTAAGTAATATACAAACTAGTATGATACAGTAATGGCCTCTAGGGCATATACACTAACATGTTGCACATGAATACCCAATAGCTACTAATCATTATGCCTTGACTTTGGCCAAAATACATAGCTTGAATACTTTTTGACCATTCATGTGGAATGACGGAGGGCTACGAATGGTTTTGGCGAAACCGTGAACGTAGTGAACTTGATATAATCGATGGAACGAGATAGCTTTTAAAAGGAGTGGTTCAAGCTCCGCATTTAAAAGTTTAGTTTTGAAAGGAACCGAGTGGTTTTCAAAGTGTTCCAATCGACTTTTACTTGGTTTATTTTCTTGCATTAGTTCTTTTAATGTGTCCCATCAATTAATCCTACCATTGCAGAAAACAACCAAAATATGACGTACGCTTATGCCATTCGCATTCGCCACGGGGCCCCGTCATCACCCGTTAGGTTACTTAACTAACGACAGAGCGGGGGCTGGGCTAGCGCGGCTGTAAAATATAAGCAACGCCTAAATAGTTATAATATATAGATATATAGCAATGATAGACATTACAGATCACAGATGAATACATTGGATATACTAGGAATCCGCAATCCGTTCGAGCCTACAACGAAAAGCGGATTACACGGTCGCGGTGAATAGCCAATACCCCACCCAAGACCCCAACGGGTGCGGAAAACTACCCGCCAAGTATCCGAAGCGAAGCAACCTCCCTCAACACCGTGAGTAGGCCACTCGGCACTTCGAGATACCCGGTAGTTTGTGCACCCCCTCCATGGGTCTATCCTAGGAGCAAAAACAGTAAAAATAATTATACAATGACGGCTACAAACCTGACCCGGTTGTGCTGCCATACAAACAATAATACATCAATTTACATGTTACAAGAATTGAAAGAAAAGAAAAACTCTCGTCTCACAAAACCCCCCGGCTATTCACCCGCGACAATCCAACGCATTCATATACACATACCATCAACAAACACAGATCACAGATATGTATAACCCCTACTAATCGACGTATAGCGATTAGCCGACGTTCAATACATATAAACATCACAGATATAACCCATTAGTCAAAGTGTAGTGAAGTTCGATCAAAAAATACGAATTTATAGGCCCCCAAAAACAAATTTCTTTTCTGGAAAACCTGGGCACAAATAAACCATCTTAAAAATCACAAAACCATGTCAGAAGAACACTGCACCAAACTCGATCCAGAACCGAGTCAACTCGGCCGCGGTTCCGCGGCAATAGCTTGCTATTGCCGCAGAACCGCGGCGCTTTGAACGATTCACTTGACCGGGTTTGGTGAGTTTCTTAACAAAACCCTGAGATGATTTTTGACGTATAATTTTTTATTTTTAGAGCAGAAAAAATTTCAACAGAAACTTAGGGTTTTGTATTTTTAGTTTTGTGAATTTTTTCCGATTGAATTTCCATACACTTTACTACCTAGCTAGTTTATATTTAGTTAGGCTCTGATACCACCGTAAGTCCACGTTGCCCACCCCGGTGCTTGCGGGGAGGCGGAAAACGGAATAAAAATCGAATTTTTATCATGCTAGGCAACATGGACTAACTAAAGAAGGATCTTTGCTAAACAAAAACTAACTAAAAGCTAACTAGAGTTAGCTATAGGGTAGAAAGGTTATACCTTGGGCTTTATGTCCTTCTCTCCTTTCTCCTTGGAGTGGTAGAAAGGGATCACCTTGTCGCCTTCTCTAGTCGAAGAAGGATCCACCCGAGAGCCTCAACCTTTGGCTTCAACTTCAAGCTAGAAGTAACTAAGGTGCTAGAAGTTCTAATCCTAGAACCCTAGATGAGAGTAGATGATTATCTAGAAGAGGTTTTCTCAAGCTCAAGTGTTTCTCAACACATGAGAGGAGAGAGCTTGAGTGAGAGGAAGAGGAGGAGAGAGAATGAATATGATAGAATATGAGAGAATAATGAAGCATTCTCACATATATGTGTGAATTATTGTAAATTGATAATTAGTGAGATAATTGTCATGGCTTAATTAAGACATGACCATTATCATTTCATATTTAATGCTAATTACAAGGATCAAAGAGCATCTTTTATATGGAATGATGATGGTCAAAGTGTCAACCTAGGTCAACAAGTCAAGAGTGGTCAAAAAGTCATCAACCGTAACCATGCACAATTATATATAACTAATATCAATTAACCATAATACACACATAAGCATTAGGGTTAGCAAAATGACAATGGTCACTAACCCTAATCAAAGTCCTCTCCCTCTGTCTCAATCAACTGTGCATACGCACCCGTATTCGTGATCCGAGGAACACGAATACAAAGAGATAAAACAAATCCCAAATCATATACTAGGATCTGGCTTAAACCAAAGCCCGCTAGTATAAGCTGTCCGGACAGCAAACGTGCACAAGTGCGCGGATGTGAACGAACCCTGTCGCAAAACCATGCGACCTCTACTCATTTTGCCTAAAGGCGAATAGCTCTCTGTATGGGACTCTAAAGACTCGACACTACGCTGGCAGTGGGTTTAACCACAGACCGCAAGCGGCACTAGCTGTACGTAACGGTCCCCAGGTAGATGCCGATAAGAAAACTGACGAGGTGACCCCATCTGAACTCCTACTGAGCCTGTATGTGACAGTCTCCGTACAGTCCGGTCTGTTCGTCTGATACATCGCATGGCGGGCCTAGGGGGCGGTGAACGTCATTCCCCTAATAGCGGTACAAGACATGTCGGAGTGTAGCCCAGAACACCCTGAGATAACACTGGAAACCTACCAGTATATCTCGCTTGCCCTGTCCAGGGACTACTTATGTAATGGCTCTCCTGGACACAGCGCGATGTCAACCCCCAATACCGGGAGAGACGAATCCTGTCTAACCGTCACTGCCTCCAAGTGCTTCGGGACTGCATCCAAAAACTACCTGTTTGCACGACTCCTTTGAGCCGTGGTAGGGTAGTAATCAAAGTGCAGTGGGAACACACTCGAGGCGAAGTGACATTGTCAAGTCAGCGGACTAAGTTGTACTCATGTCACCTGGGAACTGATAACTGACGATAGGTATAATACCAACCAACAGTTCCCGACGAGTCCTGTCCAGTGTACTCGTAACCTAACGAGCACCCGCATTGTCACGCCCCGCTTCCTAAAATACGGAATACGAGGGATAGACAAGGCCAGCCATGCTCCTACGGTCAAGGAAATGTCCTGCCGTAGTCACACTTCGGCTTCTAGTTTTTCATGGTTAACAGTAATTGATGCACAGGTAATGAGAAAATGCAGTAACTGGAAGAAACAATGTAAAGACTGACCTGAAGCAGAACAAACGAATGTAACTCGGAATGGCAAGTCAAGAAGTCTGTGATGCACGTCTAGTTCTGGTCCAGGCTAAATCTTCTCCTCACACTGAGCATGCATACTCAGGTCGTCAGAGCGACACAATAACAACATAATATATATAAAATCATGTGACAATTCTAACAATGGTAATAGATATGTGAAACTGTAAATCAATGACAGCATGAATATGAAAGTGCAGTAATCAATGCAGCGGAACTGTGAAGCAGTAGAACGATATGTCACGTATGCCAACACAGTATATAAGGAATATAAATGCCAGTATCCCTATCAGTCTCTAAGCCTCACTGTACAGGTCACTAAGCCTATCGTCAGTCCAAGTGTGAGAGTCAACCACTCGCGAGTGTCCTCCACCCAAGGGTAGAACCCAAAGGCAAGGGACCACGGGCCCAGCATGTAACATGTATATCACGGTGTATATCACATACCCTGTAAATCTCCATATATCTCCCTAAATATATAAGCCGGCATGGGACTCCCGAGATTCTGTTGAACTCACACTTAAAATACCCCACACCCCGTGGTCTACATCAAACGCTAACCATAACCATAAATACTAATCGATCCGTGACAAGTCTGTGCGAGAACTGGAGGCAGGACCTCCATCAAGCACGTCCCGACTAATATCTAAGATAAATGGCAGTGTCGGATGCCTTATCTGTGACACCCGTGCAAGCGCTTACATAAGTGTCACATACCACTTATAGTCACACGTACACGCATCCCACAGACGTCGACAATGCAATAGAATAATAGGGTCACTGATTGTGTACAAGTACGTATCACTTTCACTTATTCACGGATACATGAGCACTGACGTACTTGCCATAATCATCACTAAAATCTAACACTAGGTAAATGCACGATATCACTAGGTTATCACTGCAATGATATGAGTATGATATGATACGTAAACAGTATATGAAGCACGATTAAGGTGTCATGAAAACAGTATTCTATCACTTGCACGATTTATCATGAAACGTACGTATATAATTTAGCGAAACGATAAACAGGTAGTATTTAGTATGTTCAGTTGTCTATCCATCGAATTTGGTTTCATGCCTATCGGGTTCCATGATCATTAATTATAACCATTTCATTTTAAGTGCTCGCGGCTGGAAATCCAGTTTCAGAATCAGAAGTCCGTTTCGTAACGCATTTTGATCACAGTTGGGATCAGATTTTAGCGACGCTACAGTTGGATGAAATCTAGGGTTTTCAGTAAGGTTTTCAACGCAATAGACGGATCTTCGATCGCGTCTGTACGTCAGGATATATACACTATTCAATACCAATATGTCAGTTCTGATTATGCTGGGACTGTTATGCGTCCCGATCTATTAAATTACAGATTAAATATCAAACGGTAATGAAACAGAATGAAATCAATTGTGTTGTCTAGATAACAGATTTACCTATAAGGAGCAGCGGAGTTCCGCAATCTACAAGTTAAGGAGATCTTCTGTTACCCATTACGGAACAGCAAGCAACAGCTGGAGTCGCTCGGGACTGCAGTCCAGAGTCGCACTCCGATCCAAATATCATCATGATTTAAGTACAGGAATACCAGGAAGCCAGTATAGGGTTAAAGTTCGTCGAGTCGGCTTCGATTTGAGCCCTCGAACACGCCAATCTAGTATGTAGATAATTTATGGCGATTTTATTAGTTTTCAGGTACAAGGAAATTCCAGTTTTACGGTTAAACTTGAGGGTAGTTGTTTTAATCTTTAACGGTCGTAATTTCCAGCGAAACTTGCACAAAGTATTCATCACAGCAAGGGCCAAAGTAATTAATCCAGTTCCGTCATTTTAGAAAAGTATTTTCTTTGGGAACACGCGTCGAACAGGTATGGCACATATTTAGTCTAAACTTGCAACTTTATGATATAAGTAATTAAAGATCGTAACTTAGGTAAATAGCATGTAAGCAAGTAAAATACTTACCTGGAGACGTAAAATCGATGGCACGGTATGCACGGCACGACCACCCGGCAATAGTGTCAAGAATTTGGCCTCGGCCTCGAATTGAGCTTTGTGCAATGGCTCGGCGGTGACGATGAGCTCCGGCTTGGATGCTGAGGGTCGGCTGTTCGAGCTTCAGAGGAGGTGAGGAGTGAGTTAGAGAGGGAGAGCGAGGGAGGAGCGAGAAGAGGGGTGATGCCGGCGGTGGTGGCGGTTGCGGTTGCGGGTCGAGAGGGGAGGAAGAAGGAGAACGAGGGAGATGGAGATAGTGAGGTGAGGAAAAGAGTGAGTGGGTGTGTACGAGAGGAGAGATATGGAGACGGGGTCGCGCGTCGTGGGGAGTAACGGCGCACGAGCGAGGGCGGAGGAGGTGGCGTGGGCTGTGGCGAAGGAAAGAGTCGCGAGCGGGAAAGGAGGAGGTAGCCGTTGGGGAGATGTACAGTAGAAAGCGGGTCGGGTTGTGAAGCGGCGCGGTTAGGGTGAAGCGGCTGGGTGCTGGGGAGTTTGGGCTAGGCCAAGAAAATAAAAGAAAGGATTTATTTGGGGGGAGAAACGGAGTAGGCCGCGGGCTGAAAAATTAAAGGAAAAAATTAAAGAAAGAAGAAGGAAAGAGCAGTGGGTCGGGCAAGGTTAAAAGGAAAAAGAATTTAATTAGTGAAAACAATAGAAACGGGCCGGGGCTTCTGGGCTACAAAAATAAAAGAATTATAAGGGAATGGTTGCTGGGCTGGGTTCTTTAAAAGGAAGGGGTTTAATTTTTTTTTTCTAATAAAGAAATGGGCTGTGGTTTATAAAATAAAAAGGAAAATAGATTTGGGCTGAGAAATAGATTTTGGGTTTAAATCAAATAACTAGGAAAATTGAAAAAGCTGGGCTGACGGAAAAAGTGTGCTGGGCTCGGGTATTTGTAAGGAAAATATAGGATTAGGGAATTAGGTTCGGGTTGTAATAAAATAAATATGCGGCTTAGAAGAAATAAACTTATAATTAAAATGAATACAATTATAAATGAGAATACATAGAATTCTAAAGTAATAAAATACGGACTTTGGTATAAAAGGGGCCGGGTGTTACATCATATCACCCTTACAAAAATTTCGTCCTCGAAATTTAAAATAAACGATAATTAATACAAACATAGGCGAAAACTATTATATTGCATCTAACACATAAAGATCTACTTGAAATAGGCAGATGAAGAAGTTTGAAGGTTTATCTATGTAAGAACAACATACAAAGGTATAGGTTTAAAGGAGTATAAGACATGAACAACTACAAAGGCAAACTATATGTATATAAGAATAGCCATAAGAACAATAACGAACAATGATATTCGAGGCGTACTCGATAAAATCGAAACTCAAATATGTGTACGTGTAAATATATCAAAAGTAGTACATCGGAAATAGTAAGTATAAGGCACAAACATTGGTGATAGTAACTATAAACACAATACTCGAAGATAAAGTAACGACCATAAAATAATGAAGGGTTAGTCGGTAGGTTAAAACATCTTAGGATAATGCATCGGGCAAATAGTTTCAAAATAGCTTAGAAAACTCATATAGTGAAAATAAGAAACATGGGACAAAATGTGCGCGGTAAAAGGTTGCGCTGCTGAAAATGAGAATACATAAAACAGAGTAATCAATAACACACACTCTTTAATAAATTTAAAATAGTGTAAAACTAAATTTTGAATAATAATGTCCCTAAATATATTTGGGTAATAGAGAAATCACCAATATGAAAAGGGCTAGCCAGGGTAGTGGTTACAAGTAGGCGTGGCTCAATCAGAAGGTCGGAGTGTGGCGGCTTTAGACTGAAGGTCAAAGTGATTGGAATCGGGTCAACACAGGAAGTAAGGGTGAGCCACAAAGGACCACAAGGTAAAAAGTATGGGAAGGATAGCGGTCAGTTCAACATATGAATCAAGATTTGAAGAGTTAGCGAACTCGGAAGTTTCTCCAAAATTTTCTCCTCCCAGAAGGATTACAAACGAGGCACAGGCGAAGGATGAATGGTGGCTCATTCCAAGGATCAGGGTGCGGTACTTTCTAATCGAAACGAGGGTGAAAACTATGCAATGAGTAGGGTGGGCAGTCAGGGAACTCAGCAGAAAAATAATTGGATATGGGCAATAAACAAGTATCAAGCGAACCAATAATCAAAAGGTTTACGAATTCAGAAGATTTATTTCATTCAAGAAAATTTGAAACAAGGCATTCCCAAAGGCGAAAAGTGGCCCTAAACTATACACATTTTATTTGGCCAGAAAGACAACATCAAAAGAAATCCCGTCAGTCGCGGTTGTGGAGATTCAGTAGGTTGCGGTAGGCTCGCGCACTCAGGTAGGGGCGTCCATTTCCATATCGTCTTACAGGGATCGCCATTGGAAGTTCTTCCACAGCAGGGTCTTGATCTTCTGGTCCTTCTTCCTCGGATGGAGCTTCTTCATCGAGGTCCGATTCCATGTGATTCTCTTCTTCTGGATTTTCTCCCACGGGATTTTCCTCAACTGGATTTTCTTCTATCGGATCTTCCTCGGGATCTTCCTCTATCGGGTCTTCCTCTATAGGGTTCTCTCCAGGATCTCTTTCTTCTTCGTCGGAATCAGCTATCATGTCAAACTCTGGGGCGGCTACTCCCTCGTCCTCTGAATTTTTGTTTCCGAAGTTGACCTGGGGACCGTTGATCTCATCGTTGGAATCCATCAGTGTGCGGTCTAGGGAAACGCATGACTGTGGATCCTCATCTAGATGCGGCGCTGCTCCAGGATAGGCCATGTTCTGAAAAGAAAAGTCATGATTAGACAATAGAATACATCAGGAAAATGGCTAAGTGTACGAAATATGGGAAGGTATGCGGCGTCAGAAATTGGAAAAATTAAGATTAAAATGTTTTGCTAATGAACAGTATGAACAAGGGAAATGACAAGAGAATGATACATATTTTATGATTCAAGTTTTATTGCATTCAATCAAGAGTTCAGCAGATACAAATTTCAAACGGAAAGAAATATTCATAAAAAGATGACAACATTATTACTGAAAGTAGATAACAAGAAAAATCCTTCTTCGACTATTATAACGTTGCATTCTCGTCGCGTGAGTTGAATCCTGCGTTAGATCCGCCTTATCGTCGAAGTTCGAATTATGCGATAATCCTCACTTGGCAGAAGTGGGGAGTGTGGACGAGTTTCCTCCTTGTAGTTCTTTCCTTTCTGGGCAACCGTTGATGAGATGTTCGCTGGATCCACAAATCAGACATTTCCCTTGGGCGCGGCGACAATCCCTCTGAAGATGTCCTGGCCTCTTACAGTACCCACAACATGGGGTCTTCTGCTTCTTCTGTCGCGGGGAAACAAATTGGCGCTTCATCATCTTCTCTTTTCCTCGTCTAGCAGGGATCCCTTTACGATTAGAGACTTCCGCTGGTGCCTGATTCACCTGCCTTCTCAGTCCTTCAGCTAACAAGTCGTTTGTTCGCTCTTGGGCTTCCTTCAGACCTTGCAGTACGCTCAGAATCTCAATGGTCTGATTCTGGGGAGCGGATATAGACGAAGAGTCGTTGGAAGACATGATCCTGAGACAACAATTTTGAGAATGATATAAGTCACAAGCTAAACGAGTCAAAATATAATATGGATAAGACAAGGATTCAAGAATATTAGAGGTGATGAATTTGTTACAAGTGGGGAAAAACAACCGTATGACTTCAAGTCACTTAAACAGAGTATGGTAGTGTAATCGTGATGTAGTTCACAATTACAACCACGAAACTTTGCCAAGTTACCTGGAACCCCAGCGAAAGGATAGCTGAACACACGATGTGAATATGGATCAAGAATGACAAGTTTACAATCTAGACCGAAGAATGTCTTAGATTGTCAAGCAATACACGGAAAACTGCAATCCCAATCGATGCAAAACCTGTCTCTAATACCAACTAAACCATGTCACGCCCCGCTTCCCAAAATACGGAATACGAGGGGTAGACAAGGCCAGCCATGCTCCTACGGTCAAGGAAATGTCCTGCCGTAGTCACACTTCGGCTTCTAGTTTTTCATGGTAAACAGTAATTGATGCACAGGTAATGAGAAAATGTAGTAACTAGAAGAAACAATGTAAAGACTGACCTGAAGCGGAACAAACGAATGTAACTCGGAATGGCAAGTCAAGAAGTCTGTGATGCACGTCTAGTTCTGGTCCAGGCTAAATCTTCTCCTCACACTGAACATGCATACTCAGGTCGTCAGAGCGACACAATAACAACATAATATATATAAAATAATGTGACAATTCTAACAATGGTAATAGATATGTGAAACAGTAAATCAATGACAGCATGAATATGAAAGTGCAGTAATCAATGCAGCGGAACTGTGAAGCAGTAGAACGATATGTCACGTATGCCAACACAGTATATAAGGAATATAAATGCCAGTATCCCTATCAGTCTCTAAGTCTCACTGTACAGGTCACTAAGCCTATCGTCAGTCCAAGTGTGAGAGTCAACCACTCGCGAGTGTCCTCCACCCAAGGGTAGAACCCAAAGGCAAGGGACCACGGGCCCAGCATGTAACATGTATATCACAGTGTATATCACATACCCTGTAAATCTCCATATATCTCCCTAAATATATAAGCCGGCATGGGACTCCCGAGATTCTGTTGAACTCACACTCAAATTACCCCACACCCCGTGGTCTACATTAAACGCTAACCATAACCCTAAATACTAATCGATCCGTGACAAGTCTGCGCGAGAACTGGAGGCAGGACCTCCATCAAGCACGTCCCGACTAATATCTAAGATAAATGGCAGTGTCGGATGCCTTATCTGTGACACCCGTGCAAGCGCTTCCATAAGTGTCCCATACCACTTATAGTCACACGTACACGCATCCCACAGACGTCGACAATGCAATAGAATAATAGGGTCACTGATTGTGTACAAGTACGTATCACTTTCACCTATTCACGGATACACGAGCACTGACGTACTTGCCACAATCATCACTAAAATCTAACACTGGGTAAATGCACGATATCACTAGGTTATCACTGCAATGATATGAGTATGATATGATACGTAAACAGTATATGAAGCACGAATAAGGTGTCATGAAAACAGTATTCTATCACTTGCACGATTTATCATGAAACGTACGTATATAATTTAGCGAAACGATAAACAGGTAGTATTTAGTATGTTCAGTTGTCCATCCATCGAATTTGGTTTCATGCCCATCGGGTTCCAGGATCATTAATTATAACCATTTCATTCTAAGTGCTCGCGGCTGGAAATCCAGTTTCAGAATCAGAAGTCCGTTTCGCAACGCATTTTGATCACAGTTGGGATCAGATTTTAGCGACGCTACAGTTGGATGAAATCTAGGGTTTTCAGTAAGGTTTTCAACGCAATAGACGGATCTTCGATCGCGTCTGTACGTCAGGATATATACACTATTCAATACCAATATGTCAGTTCTGATTATGCTGGGACTGTTATGCGTCCCGATCTATTAAATTACAGATTAAATATCAAACGGTAATGAAACAGAATGAAATCAACAGATTTACCTATAAGGAGCAGCGGAGTTCCGCAATCTACAAGTTAAGGAGATCTTCTGGTACCCATTATGGAACAGCAAGCAACAGCTGGAGTCGCTCTGGACTGCAGTCCAGAATCGCACTCCGATCCAAATATCATCATGATTTAAGTACAGGAATACCAGGAAGCCAGTATAGGGTTAAAGTTCGTCGAGTCGGCTTCGATTTGAGCCATCGAACGCGCCATTCTAGTATGTAGATAATTTATGGCGATTTTATTAGTTTTCAGGTACAAGGAAATTCCAGTTTTACGGTTAAACTTGAGGGTAGTTGTTTTAATCTTTAACGGTCGTAATTTCCAGCGAAACTTGCACAAAGTATTCATCACAGCAAGGGCCAAAGTAATTAATCCAGTTCCATCATTTTAGAAAAGTATTTTCTTTGGGAACACACGTCGAACAGGTATGGCACATATTTAGTCTAAACTTGCAACTTTATGATATAAGTAATTAAAGATCGTAACTTAGGTAAATAGCATGTAAGCAAGTAAAATACTTGCCTGGAGACGTAAAATTGATGGCACGGTATGCACGGCACGACCACGCGGCAACAGTGTCAAGAATTTGGCCTCGGCCTCGAATTGAGCTTTGTGCAATGGCTCAGCGGTGACGATGAGCTCCGGCTTGAATGCTGAGGGTCGGCTGTTCGAGCTTCAGAGGAGGTGAGGAGTGAGTTGGAGAGGGAGAGCGAGGGAGGAGCGAGAAGAGGGGTGATGCCGACGGTGGTGGTGGTTGCGGTTGCGGGTCGAGAGGGGAGGAAGAAGGAGAACGAGGGAGATGGAGATAGTGAGGTGAGGAAATGAGTGAGTGGGTGTGTACGAGAAGAGAGATATGGAGACGGGGTCGCGCGTCGTGGGGAGTAACGGCGCGCGAGCGAGGGCGGAGGAGGCGGCGTGGGCTGCGGCGAAGGAAAGGGTCACGAGCGGGAAAGGAGGAGGCAACCGTTGGGGAGATGTACAGTAGAAGGCGGGTCGGGTTGTGAAGCGGCGCGGTTAGGGTGAAGCGGCTGGGTGCTGGGGAGTTTGGGCTGGGGCAAGAAAATAAAAGAAAGGATTTATTTGGGGGGAGAAACGGAGCAGGCCGCGGGCTGAAAAATTAAAGGAAAAAATTAAAGAAAGAAGAAGGAAAGAGCAGTGGGCCGGGCAAGGTTAAAAGGAAAAAGAATTTAATTAGGGAAAACAATAGAAACGGGCCGGGGCTTCTGGGCTGCAGAAATAAAAGAATTATAAGGGAATGGTTGCTGGGCTGGGTTCTTTTAAAGGATGGGGTTTAATTTTTTTTCTAATGAAGAAATGGGCTGTGGTTTATAAAATAAAAAGGAAAATAGATTTGGGCTGAGAAATAGATTTTGGGTTTAAATCAAATAACTAGGAAAATTGAAAAAGCTGGGCTGACGGAAAAAGTGTGCTGGGCTCGGGTATTTGTAAGGAAAATATAGGATTAGGGAATTAGGTTCGGATTGTAATAAAAGAAATATGCGGCTTAGAAGAAATAAACTTATAATTAAAATGAATACAATTATAAATGAGAATACATAGAATTCTAAAGTAATAAAATACGGACTTTGGTATAAAAGGGGCCGGGTGTTACACGCATACTATCTCAAGTACGACGTACTGACGGCTGTGGGACAGACCGTCTCCCACGCTGGGATGAGAAGCGCATACGCTAGTCTACTCCGGAGTATCGATGCCCTGTCTCGATAGTCCAACGACTAGGGGCCTGTATAAGGATGTGCTTATGGATTACCCAGCCCCCACGAGTGTGAGCGCCATCACAACGCTGGTAATCAAGCAAAGATCCTAAGGTCTCTACTAATATGTATATAAGCGATATGCTAAAAGAAACACATGCACATATTGAAGTAGAGACAAACCAAGTAGCATACTACCATTTCGAGCAAGATTGTATATACAACTGTGAATATCCCAAGCTTCCATCAAGTAATATACATGCTAGTATGATACAGTAATGGCCTCTAGGGCATATACACTAACACATACACAGCATGAATACTAAGTAATACCTGTAAGAAATGACGGAGGGCTACGACTGGTTTTTGGCGAAAAACCTTTAACGTAATAAACTTGATCTCGTCGAAGGAACCGGATAGTTTTTTATAAAAATATAGTGGTGAAAACCTTTGCTAAAGAGGTCACTCCCGGTGAAGAGATCTCGGCTCTTTCTTCGTCGAATGAGGTGCAGGATATTCCAAACTGAATACCACAATGCAAAGCAAAAAGTAGTCGACTATAGAGAAGTTATTACCCTGACGCAAACTTCTGTCCAAGAGGTCACTCCCGATGAAGGGATCTCGGCCCTTGCCTCGTCGAATGAGGTGCTGGATATTCATAACCGAATACCACTGTGCAAAACAAAAGAGAACGCCCTTATAATAACAGCTTTTTTTAAAATTTGGTTCCAACAACATCATATATAGCTTTGTTTCCTTGCATTGGTAAGAATCAACGCAGTCCCATCAATTAATCATACCAGAAAAGAACGAAAATATGATGTACGTATATGTCATCCGCATTCGCCACTGGGTCCCATCATTGCCTGTTAGGTTACTTAACTAACGACAGAGCGGGGACTTGACTAGTGCTGGTGTAAAACATATACAACATCTACTAGTGTGTGTGTGTGTGTGTGTGTGTGTGTGTGTGTGTGTGTGTGTGTATATATATATATATATAATAATCGCTCCAGGTATGATAAATGCAACATCAGAGAAAAGTAATAAGTATCACAGAACAATACAGATAATCTGGGATCCTCAGGTTTCATAGAGCCGCAAATGAACCCCGACGTTCCCCTGGTCGTGTGGATAGCCTGTGCAATGAAAACATGTACCACCTACGAGTGCGGCGAATAGCCCGTCAATTCTAGAGTGAGGCGCCTTCCGTCTCAACGCCATGAAATTTGGACCCGTTGCCCTCTAGAACCCGGCTATCCGTGCACCCCACCACGGGATAAACCTAGTACAGAAAATAAAATATGTACAACGGGTACATCGACCTCAACCCGGTCGTGCCCCAAAAGAATAATATACAAATGGGCAGTGACGGCAGTCCACATGTTGGACGCTCGCCCCGCAATATCAAATATACAAATAAATCCAAACAGCACTACCATTGCACAGGAACAATCCACCACGACAAATCCGCAACATTATAGCTCAACACAGAATATCAACGTGAATGTCACGTTCGCAAATCCGTCTAAAAGGACTATAACGATTAGACAAGATTTACTGATCAAATGACATTCACGGATATAATGTAACCACTGTAAACTAACACATTTAAAATCTCGATCGACAAAACTTCCCGAAGCGGGCCCCAAGTACAAATCCAATACCGAAAATAAAATCTGGGCCCAAACAAAATATTCCAAAGACTAAATGCCATTGGATTGAAGAAAATGTGAGCACTAGAATTTGCTTGGAGGAAAAATAATCGGCTTGCTGGAAAAAGGCCTCGGCCTCGAATTAATTGGTGCTCTCTTGGGGATTCATCAAGTGGTGAGGTAATGTGTGAATAATAAATCAAGCAAGGAATTCCCCACAAATGAAAACAGCCACCTCACCATAATTCCAAGCACTAAAAAATTTACACAGAGAAACAAAGTGGTGATGGTTTTATTTTTTTGTGCTGGGGAAAAATCAAGGGCCTTGGAAATTTCGAAAAGATTTTTGGGCCTTGAAAAAAAAAACTTGCTGGAAATGGGCTCTGTGGAAATGGGCTCTGTGGAAATGGGCTCTGTGGAATCTCTTAGTGGTGAGATGAGATAATGTTCATACAAGCAACAAAAGAAATTAACCCCTCCCAAATCCAACAGCCAAAAAATTTCCTTCAACACCAAAAGATATCATTGATATTGTTTCGGAGTTGTTTCGGTTTCGATATTTTAACATTGTCTAAACAACTAGAATACGGTTAATAGTTAGGTTCTGATACCATGTTGGGCCACGGCGGCGCCCCGGCCGTCAAACCGACGCCAAACGCGGAACAAAAACTTTTTACGAAACCGGCGCTACCGCAACCCAAAGACCCGGATCGTTCTATTAACCGTAATCTAGCAATATGTAAAGGAGTTTGGAAATTATACCGATCGATCCGTGTCCTTCGGTCTTTAATCTCCGTACCAAGCTCCCCGCTGCTGCGCCGACGAAGTCCGCTCCCCGATCACGCCCGTCGAAGTGGCACCACGTCTGTGAATCTTTATACGGGCTCCCGCCTCGAACCGAGGCAACTCGGACATGAAGTTTGCTAGCCGACATGTCCAAGAATGAAGTAGAGAGAGTGTAGAATATTTTGCCTCAATTGACCCAAGTGATTGGATGGAGGTAGATTGAAGTTGCCATTTTTGGAATTGTGAGCAAAGGAAATTTTGTGCTTGAAAGAAAAAGAATGAGCTGCATATTGGCCTCACCCAAAAGTCCAATGCCACCTCACACTCACACCCAAAAGCATGCTGCCCGCGATTTAGCCCATCCCTCACAAAGCCAGCACAACAAAAATTTCAGTGCAATAATTTCGAAACAAAATGCCAAGCCCAAAATTATCCATGCAAACAAAAAATTTCCATATTTTCACAATAAAAAATTAAACCAAAAAAATTAAAACGGAAGAAAGAAAAATGGCAACTTCAAAAAGTAATCTTGTAACGGATTACAAGAAAACCCCTCGACTATAAATACATACCCGCATTTGTATTCCGACCGAATACGAATGCAAAGAGACAAAAATATTCCTACACTATAATACTAGGATCCGGCTTAAACCAAAGCCTGTTAGTATTATCCGTCCGATCATAATCCGTGCACAAATGCACGAATATGATCGAACCCTGCCATAAAACCATACGGGCTCTACAACGTTTCGCCCGAACTTGGGAAACTGTCTGTGGGGGACGCTAATGGCTCATTAATACACTGGCACTAGGTATAACCACTAGCACGTCAGAGATACTAGCTGTACGTAACGGTTGCCCATGTATTGATCGGAAGGGAAGCTGACGAGCGAACTCATCCAGAAACCCTACTGAGCCTGACAGTGAAAATATCCGTACAGTCTAGTCCGTTCGTCTATGAGTATCGCATATAGGGTCTAGGGGGCTGGTAAACGTCAGACCCCCAATAGATGTATAAGTCGTGTCAGAGAATGGACCAGAACACCCTGAGATACTGTTGCGCCACGGCAGCGCCCCGGTCGTCTTACCGAGGCCAAAATACGGAATCAAAAATTTTCCTTACTTGGAAACTGGCGCTACCGCGGACAATGAAAACCCGGATCGTAACCATTAACCTAATGCTAGCAAACAAGAGATGGGAAGAGAAGTATACCAAGTGATCCGAGTCCGCCAGTCTTCTCTTCATCGTCCCGATCTCCCGCGGAATGTCTTGTCTCCACATCGTCGCCTCCTCGCCGGAAGGGTACCACATCGCCTGCGTCTTTTACGGGCTCCCGCCTCAATACCGAGGCAACTCGAGCATGAAGCCGGCAAGTCGACATGCCCAAGAAGTGCTGTAGAATGTAGTGTAGATGATGCTTGTCTCTTTGGGGTTTTGTTGCCATTAGAAGGTGATGGAGGAAACTAGATAAGGAAAAATGGTGCTTGCATTTTTCCTAGCATGAAATGAGATCAAGATAAATCCCTCAAGCTCAAAATGAAACTCTCTCTTCTTCTTCTCTCTTGTTCTTTCTCTCTTGTTTTTTTTCTCTTCTCCCAAATGAGAATGGTGGAGGAAGGAAAAACCACAACCATAGAAGGAAGGTAAAGGTAGTAAAAGCAAGTGGTGACCATAGCCAAACATCATGATAACAAAACTCATATCAAACTCTAAATCAATCCTAATCACCTTTTGCAAGAAATGATGAAGGAAAAGAATGGTATCTAAAGATGCTATCATAATTAAAACATATGCAAGAAACCCCCTCCTCAAATGTAATTTGCAAAACTGCAAATTACCCCCTCCATCAGAAAAGTCCGGCCGGGAAAGAACAAAGGAAAACCGGCCGGAACGGAATGCAAACTGGCAACTCGAGAAAAAACTGGTCCCGTAATAAATTACAGGAAAACCCCGATACTGTGCATACACACCTGCATCTGTATTCCGACCGGATATAAATGCAATGAGACAAAATCTACACTGTACTAAACTAGGATCCGGCTTAAACCAAAGCCGGCTAGTAATATCCGTCCGATCCTGATCCGTGCAATACCGCACGTATCTGATCGAACCCTGCCATATATCCATACGGCCACTAGTACAAACCGTCCGATCCTGATCCGTGCAATACCGCACGTATCTGATCGGACCCTGCCATATCTCCATACGGCCTCTACAGCGTTTCGCCCGAAAGCATGAGTAACTGAAAGTGTGGTGGACTCTAAAGACTCGTCAATACTATGGCAGTGGATTTAACCACTAGCACGTCAGAGGTATAAGCCAATACGTGACGGGCCACCAGCTATTGACCAAAAGGGACGTCGATGAGCGAACTCATCCTGACACCCTACTGAGCCTGTCAGTGACAATATCCGTACAGTCCGGTCCGTTCGTCTATGAGTATCGCATGGCGGGCCTAGGGGGTTGGTAAAAGTCAGACCCCCAAAAGCGGTACAAGTCGTGTCGGAGTGTAGCCCAGAATGCCCTGAGATACTACTGGAATACCTACCAGTAAATCTCCTGCCTCGGCCGAGGGCTTTGCGTAATGGCTCTCCTAGACACAGCGCGACCTCACCCCCAATACCGGGAGAGACGAACCCCTGAAGATCCGCTCACTGCCTCCATGTGGCTCGGAACTGTACCCAACTAAAACCTGTTTGCACGACTCCTTTGAGCCGTGGTAGGGTAGTAATCAAAGCACAGTGGGAACTCACACGAGACAAATGACGATTCTCAGGTCGATGAACTAACCTGTACACATGTCACCAGGGAACTGCTATCTGACGTCAGGTATAAGACCAACTAGCATGTTCCCGGCGAGTCCTGTCCGGTGTACTCATAACCCAATGAGCACCTGTATACATCTTAGGTGAACCAACTGACACCAGTGGCTTATGAGACCGGCCACCGCCCCTCGTCGGGGTCTCGACTGTATACACTAGTCTACTCTGGAGAATCGATGCCCTGTCTCGAAACTCCCACGACTAGGGACCTTTTAAGGATGTGCTTATGGACCACCAGCTCTCACGTCTATGATCGCCATCATACTGCCGGCAGTCAAGCAAGAATCCTTGGGGCTCTATCAGCGTGTAATAGCGACCTGTAAGGTCACCTGAAGCAGTACACGATGATAAAGGTAAACCAGATAGCATACTATCATCTCGAGTAAGACTGTCCTATCGGTATAGGTCCTCCCTCAATCATTGCAATCACGTGCCTGTGATCCAATAATCGACTCTGAGGGCACTATCTCCAACAATCTCCCACTTGCACTCAAGGCTAATTATTGCGATGTCGCATACTCACAGCCCGTGTGATACCGAACACCCAACTCCTCTACTAGTCAGTCTCACAAAGCTCGTTTGCGAAACTATTGCGTTCGAGGAATAGCCTCAGTGAGTGGATCCGCTGTGATGTTTCTTTCTATGTCTCTCTATATCTCAAGTTCGCGGAGAAAACCATCTCCCGAAATGAGCAATACCTGTCTTAGAATGTCTGGATGTCTGATGGGACCTAGCTCATAAATGAACTCCAAATCCAAACTTCTTAGACTGTATCGTCAACTGAACTTAATCAGTATCCTGCGCCATGCCACCCTCGGTATTGCCTTGGACCATCTGTCGAAAATACTGCCCCTCGTCAGAAGGAAAACTACAACTCTGACAACCTCCTTGTGGTCCATGTCACCTAGGAAGCCTGGAATGATAACTGTCTCCCAAATGAGGCTGTCGTTATCATATCCCTAGAACATCAACTTATGTTCTAAAACTGCTTCCGATTGTTTCTCTAGGATTGGATTAATATCAACTTATTGCATCTACTGCAAGAAAAACATCTGGTGTGGTACTTGACATCTCATGATTGACTCAATTGCCTAAGCAAGTGATCTGTCAATCATGCGCATCCCTCTCCCCTTTAGTCTGTAAGACACCTTTAGAGAGGGTGACTCCATTACCTGCAGGTACACTACCATGCCAGGAGTCGTCCATTCTAAATACTCTTAGAATGCTGTCTAAGTACCCCGATTGGGAAACCACCCAAATCTAGATCTAAAACCATAGATCTAGTAACCAGTATGTCAGACATTATGTCCAAGTCCCATGTGGAGAAACCACTGTGTGACGACCAAAGTATAACCGATCGTAGTATAGGAGTTTCCTTTCCTACTATGTGTATGTCATCCAAATACCATGACATCACACCCTACTACCTTCTCAACAGATCCATCCCCTATTCTGATGAAGTCAAACCTATGACTGTCACATCAGAAATAGATGATCTATCTCCGCTGTAACTGCTTTAGTCTATAAATAGACATAAGCCTGATGACCACCAATGCTTCCGCTGCTCCCACTGACTACGACAACCCTCTGCCAGAGTCATATAGACATGCACTTCTAAAGCTAGTTTAGAACGACGCTATACTCATCCTCCTGCCGGGTCTCACAGTCTGTAACAACAACAATGGTAAGTCTGGGTAAACAAGAACCTCCCTGCCACCGTCCTTGAGCATACCGAAGTACCTCTCGAGTGCCTGAGGTTACCCATCATATCTGCGGAGTGGCCAATGGAATGTCAAACAAGATTGAATCTTTAGGTTCTTATCAAATCTTGAGTAATCGTTTGCGGTTCTGGAATCACTTCCAGTTCTACCATACTCCCACTACTGTTTTTTTTTTTTGAAAAAATCCATTTTTAGTAAAACTGTGGCGAGTCTAGAACAATATTTCTATTGATCTGCCAGATGGTAGAAAGTCAACCCTCGTCAAAGCCTGGGTCAACTCGCAAACAGCCATTACAGAAACGTGCCTTGTGTTGTCCAGTGTCTGGTTTTAAGCATAAGCCGGACAACTCCCCGTACCTTAACATCGTTAAGATATGAACTGTTCTATATCCAATATAGAACCAGAGGCACTGATTCAATTGAACCAGATTCAAATCATGCAGCTATCTCCAGTGCATGTAAACTAAATGGAAGGAGGCCGATCAGCGTTACTCAACTTAGGAATGCTTCCAATTATGAGTAACCTGAAAGAGAAGCAATTTCTCTTTATCATTACTATCAACTGAATACCATACACAAGTATCTACATCTTCGATCACTTTGAAGAATCCCGATACTTGCCACACCTGGTTCTCTACTCTATTCAAATACCTATAACTCCTCAAAACTTAGACTCTGTGTTCCTACGAAACACATGTCTAAGAACTAGAGAAGTTAAAAGTAAACAGAATATAGTACGAGGACCAACCCCTCTGTCCTAATGGACACTGGACAACATACAATACTCTGTATAAGTCCGCTGAGTCTAACAACTCTTTCACTGTGTGTCGTAGGTTGAAAACTGTACTTATGGTTAAGAAGAATTACACCGCTGTTTAATGCTCCTTACCTAACCATCCACTGATATAGGTAAATGTCATCGACATAATATCAAAAGGTATATCTCACTCTATGAAAATAGACGTATAGATATATCAATTTGAAATTGGTGCACAACAGCGGATATTCAAAACCAAATATTTGCCGACCGGCAAACAGCCCAGATGATCTCCTCAAATATCACCGATTACAACGAATCCCGATATAATGAGGATGATTACCATATTCCCAATAACTTACTCCCACTCATCATCTGTAAAACCATACAGATGTGAGAATCAAACCTGGTAAATACATACCCTGGAGCAAGTGTCCAATTGGGAAATCAGTTTTCTTTTAACAGTACACAGCTGAACTGAAACATTGAAATGTTTCGATGGGGTATCCTGGTATTCCTAGTAATGCCTCTACCATTATCCAGATTCACAACTATAACCGTATAATTCTTTGCCACCTCTCCAAATCCCTTTATATGTCTTTAGTCATTACCGTATGCACACCCCTTTAGGCCAAATGGTTTTCTTCCTTCCCTACCGTTCGGCACTAGCCTATGGTTTGGAAGAAGACTATCCAATAAGCATAATGGGTGTACTGTCCTAATCCTAGGAGCACTCGCAAAGCGAGAGAAGGTGAAGATAAAAGACAACCGAATAAACTGTATTCCTATTTCTCCTGGACCAGAATCCATCCCCGAACTGGAACAAGTTCCTTTCGAGTTCGTATATAACCATATGATGGAGTATCCAAATAAACTGTGGATCTTCGTAGTGATACGGAGTGTCCTGGAGAAATACAAAGGTGATTTAGGATTGGCGAAGAAATACTTGGTTCGGTCGTGAATAGCAGTCGCAATTTACTTTGCCCTCTTACTAATCCTTTGCTTTGTCTTAATCTTAATACCTTCTGCACACCTTTTAGGCTAATTGGTTTTCTTCATTCCCTACCGGTCGGCACCAGCCTAAGGTTTGGAAGAAGACTATCCAATTTGCGTAATAGGTGTACTATCTCCTAAACCAAGGAGTACTCACAACTTGAGAGAAGGTAAAAGGGAAAAGACAACTGAATAATCCTATCCGTTTTCTCCAGAACCGGAAACCATCCTCGAATTCCTTCGAGTTCGTATCTAACCATACGATGGTTTTGTCTAATGGAAGTGGACGTTCGTAGTAATACGGGGTGTCCTGGAGAAAAGGGTAAAAGTAGGAGTGGCAATGAGGTCTGCAACTCTGACAATCCAAAAGCCTGTGTTACGAAGGTTCGGTCAACTTGGTTACTGAGTCATAGTCTAGGGTCGGGTCAATGGTCGCTGCCAAAGAGAGAGAGAAAAGAAACACTCAGCGTGCACTCTAGCCTAGATCAGAATGGTTACCAATTTATCTAATCAGGAAACCTCCCACTGTACCTCAAATTCTCCTCCAAACCTGAATGAAGAATTAGTCGGGGTCACCCGAGGAGTAAACTAACTCATCAGTGGGAATCGGGATCCAACTATCATCGCATGATAACTTGACGGAATCCACTCAAGTCACCACACTCCAGAAGGTATGCGCATGCCTGGCAAGTTTCAGTTCTTTTGAAACTCCCGATGTGTGTTTTTACCCCTAGGACCCAAGTGACCTTGATAATGCCAACAAATCAAAGAGTCCTAGTCAAGTTCTACCCGTCATTATCTTGATTGCGTTAAACCCACCCGTACGAGTCCTTGACAATGCCAACAAGACCGTACGACTGTCCTAACCAATCCACTTATCCATGTGACAGAAAAGCATTACATAGCTACCGAACACTACGCCACGACAATGCACGACAAACGCAGCACGAATACTAAGTAACACTAATCTGAAATGACGGAGGGCTACGGATGGTTTTTGGCGAAAAACCTTTTACCGTAATGAACTTGATATCGTTGAAGGAACAGGATAACTTTTTATAAAAATATAGTGACGAAAACCATTGCTAAAGAGTTCACTCCCGGTGAAGGGATCTCGGCTCTTTCCCCGTAGAATGAGGTGCAGGATATTCCAACTGAATACCACGATGCAAAGCAAAAGTAATCGGCTATAGTGAAGTTAATGCCCTGACGCAAACTTCTGTCCAAGGGGTCACTCCCGGTGAAGGGATCTCGGCCCTTGCCTCGTCGACTGAGGAGCAGGATATTCCAAATGAATACCACGATGCAAAACAAAAGTGAACGTCCTTGCAATAACAGCTTTTGTAAAATGTTCCAACAACATCAGAATAGCTTTGTTTATCTTGCATTGATCCGAATCAACGCAGTCCCATCAATTGATCACACCACAAAGAACAAAAATATACTGATGTACGTATATGCCATCCGCATTCGCCACTGGGTCCCGTCATCACCCGTTAGGTTACTTAACTAACGACAGAGCGGGGACTGGACTAGCGCGGATGCAAAACATATACAACATCTACTAATATATATACCAATATATTATATTCGCTCAAGGCGTGATAAGAATACAACATCACAGAAATGTACAGCATCACAGAACAATACAGATATCTGGGATCCCCGGGTTTCACAGAGCCGCTGCTGAAACCCGACGTTCCCCTGGTCGTGTGGATAGCCTGTGCAATGAAATCGTAGACCCCTACGGGCGCGGCAAGTCACCCGCCGAAACCTGAAGCGAGGCAGCCCCTTTCAGCACCGTGAATGGACCACCCAGCATTTCATGGAATCCGGTAACTTGGGCACCCCTCCTGGGTCAACCTGTACCCCCTACAAGTGCGGCGAATAGCCCGCCAATCCTAGAGTGAAGCCCCCTCCGTCTCAATGCCATGAGATGCGGGCCCGTTGCCCTCTAGAACCCGGCTATCCGTGCACCCCTCCATGGGGTAATTCTAGTACAGAAAGTAAAATATACATACACCAGGTACATCGACCGCAACCAGGTCGTGCCCCAAAAGAATAATACAATCAGGCAGTGACGGCAGTCCACATGTCGGATGCTCGCCCCGCAATATCAAATGTACATAATACAACAAAAAACTGTTCTAGCATTGCATCTAGGCTATCCCCCACGACCGATCCGCAACATCACAGCAATACATAGAACATCAACGTGAAAGTCACGTTCGCAAATCCGTCTAACCGGGCTATAGCAGTTAGACCGGATTTACCGATCAAGTGACATTCACGGTCGCAGATATAATGTAAATACTGTGAAATAATGTGTTTAAAATATCCAATCGATCAAAAATTAACAAGTGGGCCCCCAAGTAATACTGTAGCACTCACAGAAATTCTGGGCCCAATTTTAATATTCCAAAACCCCTATCTGAAGCCCAAAAGCCCACTGCAAAAACTTGATGGAATGATCCCAACTTCCTGCGGCGGAACCACGGCCAAAGAGGGGTTAAGGCCGCGGTTCCGCGGTCGTACGGAAGAATTGGGTTTCCAAATTTTTCCAGTGTTCTTAGGATTCTCTGTACATCATTCTGCAATCACCTGAAAAATTTTTAGAGTCCAAAAAATTTCGACAGAAATTGATGTGAAGGAAAAACACGGTATTTGGAATTTTGGTCGATCGGATAAGTAAAACGCATTAGAACAAGCTAAGCAAGGTTAATGGCGTGGCTCTGATACCATGTTGCGCCACGGCAGCGCCCCGGCCGTCTTACCGAGGCCAAAATGCGGAATCAAAAATTTTCCTTACTTAGAAACTGGCGCTACCGCGGAAAATGAAAACCCGGATCGTAACCATTAACCTAATGCTAGCAAACAAGAGATGGGAAGAGAAGTATACCAAGTGATCCGAGTCCGCCGGTCTTCTCTTCATCGTCCCGATCTCCCGCGGAATGTCTTGTCTCCACATCGTCGCCTCCTCGCCGGAAGGGCACCACATCGTCTGCGTCTTTTACGGGCTCCCGCCTCAAGACCGAGGCAACTCGAGCATGAAGCCGGCAAGTCGACATGCCCAAGAAGTGCTGTAGAATGTAGTGTAGATGATGCTTGTCTCTTTGGGGTTTTGTTGCCATTAGAAGGTGATGGAGGAAACTAGATAAGGAAAAATGGTGCTTGCATTTTTCCTAGCATGAAATGAGATCAAGATAAATCCCTCAAGCTCAAAATGAAACTCTCTCTTCTTCTTCTCTCTTGTTCTTTCTCTCTTGTTCTTTTTCTCTTCTCCCAAATGAGAATGGTGGAGGAGGGAAAAACCACAACCATAGAAGGAAGGTAATGGTAGTAAAAGCAAGTGGTGACCATAGCCAAACATCATGATAACAAAACTCATATCAAACTCTAAATCAATCCTAATCACCTTTTGCAAGAAATGATGAAGGAAAAGAATGGTATCTAAAGATGCTATAATAATTAAAACATATGCAAGAAACCCCCTCCTCAAATGTAATTTGCAAAACTGCAAATTACCCCCTCCATCAGAAAAGTCCGGCCGGGAAAGAACAAAGGAAAACCGGCCGGAACGGAATGCAAACTGGCAACTCGAGAAAAAACTGGTCCCGTAATAAATTACAGGAAAACCCCGATACTGTGCATACACACCTGCATCTGTATTCCGACCGGATACAAATGCAATGAGACAAAATCTACACTGTACTAAACTAGGATCCGGCTTAAACCAAAGCCGGCTAGTAATATCCGTCCGATCCTGATCCGTGCAATACCGCACGTATCTGATCGAACCTGCCATATATCCATACGGCCACTATTACAAACCGTCCGATCCTGATCCGTGCAATACCGCACGTATCTGATCGGACCCTGCCATATCTCCATACGGCCTTTACAGCGTTTCGCCCGAAAGCATGAGTAACTGAAAGTGTGGTGGACTCTAAAGACTCGTCAATACTATGGCTGTGGATTTAACCACTAGCACGTCAGAGGTATAAGCCAATACGTGACGGGCCACCTGCTATTGACCAAAAGGGACGTCGATGAGCGAACTCATCCTGACACCCTACTGAGCCTGTCAGTGACAATATCCGCACAGTCCGGTCCGTTCGTCTATGAGTATCGCATGGCGGGCCTAGGGGGTTGGTAAAAGTCAGACCCCCAAAAGCGGTACAAGTCGTGTCGGAGTGTAGCCCAGAACGCCCTGAGATACTACTTGAATACCTACCAGTAAATCTCCTGCCTCGGCCGAGCGCTTTGCGTAATGGCTCTCCTAGACACAGCGCGACCTCACCCCCAATACCGGGAGAGACGAACCCCTGAAGATCCGCTCACTGCCTCCATGTGGCTCGGGACTGTACCCAACTAAAACCTGTTTGCACGACTCCTTTGAGCCGTGGTAGGGTAGTAATCAAAGCACAGTGGGAACTCACACGAGACAAATGACGATTCTCAGGTCGATGAACTAACCTGTACACATGTCACCAGGGAACTGCTATCTGACGTCAGGTATAAGACCAACTAGCATGTTCCCGGCGAGTCCTGTCCGGTGTACTCATAACCCAATGAGCACCTGTATACATCTTAGGTGAACCAACTGACACCAGTGGCTTATGAGACCGGCCACCGCCCCTCGTCGGGGTCTCGACTGTATACACTAGTCTACTCTGGAGAATCGATGCCCTGTCTCGAAACTCCCACGACTAGGGACCTTTTAAGGATGTGCTTATGGACCACCAGCTCTCATGTATATGATCGCCATCATACTGCCGGCACTCAAGCAAGAATCCTAGGGGCTCTATCAACGTGTAATAGCGACCTGTAAGGTCACCTGAAGCAGTACACGATGATAAAGGTAAACCAGATAGCATACTATCATCTCGAGTAAGACTGTCCTATCGGTATAGGTCCTCCCTCAATCATTGCAATCACGTGCCTGTGATCCAATAATCGACTCTGAGGGCACTATCTCCAACAGATACTACTGGAATACCTACCAGTGAATCTCGATTACCCTGACCAGGGATTTCATGTAATGGCTCTCCTAAACACAGCGCGATCTCACCTACAATACCGGGAGAGACGAATCCCCGACTATCCGCTCACTGCCTCCATGTGGCTCGGGACTGTACCCAACTAAAACCTGTTTGCACGACTCCTTTGAGCCGTGGTAGGGTAGTAATCAAAGCACAATGGGAACTCACACGAGACAAATGACGATCTTAGGTCGATAGACTAACCTGTACACATGTCACCAGAGAACTGCTATCTGACGATATGTATAATACCAACTAGCATGTTCCCTGCGAGTCCTGTCGGTGTATTCATAACCCAATAAGCACCTGTATACATTTTAGGTGAACCAACTGACACCAATGGCTTGTGAGACCGGCCACCGCCCCTCGTGGGGTCTCGACTGTATACCCTAGTCTACTCTGGAGTATCGATGCCTTGTCTCGAAACTCCCACGACTAGGGACACTTTAAGGATGTGCTTATAGACCCCAGCTCCCACGTATATGATCGCCATCACACTGCTGGCAGTCAAGCAAGAATCCTATAGGCTCTATCAATATGCAATAGTGAACTAAAGTATGTACCCGATGATAAAGACAAACCAGATAGCATACTATCATCTCGAGCAAGACTGTCCTATAGGTATAGGTCCTCCCTCAATCATTGCAATCACGTACCTGCGATCCAATAATTGACTTTGAGGGCACTATATCCAACAACTTTACTAATTTTCAGACTCAGTTTGAGTCTCATTATAATCTGACTTAAATATGATTCAAGTACAATTTACAATCTACAATCTACAATTTACAATATTACAATTCAACATGAATTCATGAATCTATTATTCAATCTATCAACTTGACTTAACCGAACCATGAATATACATTCCATTTACATGATTCTCCAGTCACATCCAATTACCTGATTCTACGGTTACATCCGTTTACTGATATCATAGTTTCGTTCAGTCAATCAATTATACAAGTTGCAATACAAAACAATACAAACAAGACATCTCGGGGTTTAAGGGGTAGACTGGTACGAAATATGTTAAAGGTGGCTCGAGGTGATCACTTAAGACGTAATTACATCCATGCCATTGTTCCGTGGTATTATCGACGGAGCCTTGTACTGTAACGTTGTTAGTTATATGTATGCCCTAGAGGCCATTACTGTACATTGGATGTATATTGTAGTAGATGCTGGGACATATATAGGTAGGACTTTCTTGCTCGACATGATAGTACGCTATCTGGTTGCTCTTTATCTTAACATGTATACTTTCTATCTCTCTGATTACAAGTTGATAAAGCCCTTAGGATGTGTACTCGACTTCCAGGACTGTGATGAAGATCATACTAGTGGGGCCTGGGTAGTCAATGAGTACATCCTTCATTGTTCCTAGTCGAGGGAATATCGAGACGGGGCATCGATATTCCAGAGTAGACTAGCGTATATCTTCTCGACCCATGCGATGGGCGATGGATGATCCCATATCCATTGGTGTTTGACATCGGAGATGGTATGCGGGTGCACAGTGGAGACTGGGTACACTGAACGGACTCGCCGAGAACTTCCAGATGGTATTATACCTCACGTCAGATGGCAGTTCTCTGGTGACACTGGTACAGCTTAGTCTGTTGACCCGAGATCGTCATAGAGTCTTGTGTGTCTCCCACTGTGCTTTGATTTCCACCCTACCACGGCTCTACTGAGTTGTGCAAACAGGTGGTTTTTGGGTACAGTCCCGATTCACATAGAGGCAATGAGCGATAGGAGGGGATTCGTCTCTCCCGATATTGGGGGTTGATGTTGTGCTATGCTCGACTGGCCATAACAGGAAATCCCTGGCCAGGGTTGCAGTGATATACTGGTAAGAGTTATCAGTAGTTTCACGAATGTTATGGACCTCACGTCGGCATGACTTATCAAGCTACTGGGGTCTGACGTTTACCACCCGTAGGCGAGATATGCGACATATCAGACGAACAGACCGGACAGTACGATAAGTGTTACTGGTTGGATTCACAGGAGTGTGAGCGGGTTTGCTCGTCGATCTTCTGATCGCTCAATACCCGGGTGGCCGTTACATTTAGCAGACCGCTTGCGGCTTGTGGGTGTTTGATATGATCATCATCTGCTGCCGGCGTATTGACGAGTCTTTAGAGTCCTACACAGAGGTTTCCTGGCTCAAGTGAAACGAAATAGGAGCACATATGGGATATGTGCGGGACCGAGAATAATGCGTGTATGTGATACCGTATTTCATTCTCGCGATGTATGTGTCGAATGGTTGTATGCGATATAGCCTAGTTATCGAATCAAGGATTGATTCGATAAGCCGATACATAAGATATTAGTCGGTTATATGCGATATGACCGGATCGTTAAATCAAGTATTGATTCAATGATTTAATGCATAATTATATATTTGATATATTACTTTGCATTAACTAGTATTGGTTCACTTTAAATGGATTTTCTCACTTGGATTGTGCAAGTTGTATATGTGATATACTTTTGTGCACTTGATTGTATTATGTTTGATGATACATGTTTACTTGGTTAAGTGTAAAGAATTAAGCCATGGTTAAACTAATGATTAGGGATTTGTTATCTATTTATTTATAATTCTTATTTTGGAAAAGATAAAGAAAGAATGGTGGGGTTTTTGTTTGCTAGTTGAAACTTCATGAAGCTTTGACCAAATCCACCATTCTTATCTCATGCTTAACCCTAACCATTAAAACTAACCATGGTCTATTCTCTACACTCAACCAAGGTTAGTAAATGATAAGTGTTGTTTTATTTTCTATTTTTAATAACACTTATCATATCTTTCTTCTTCTTCTTTATCTTGAGCAAGAAAGAAAACCTAGCTACCATCAATGGCAACTAGTGAAAATTAGTGAGAAATCCAATTCTAAAGTCTACCCACTTCCTATTTCTTCATCCTCTACCCCTTGCCAAGTAGTAGTGTGTGTTTTCTTCACAAGTTTCATGACTTGGTGAAGTGGGAGCTTGATCTTGTGATGCCTCGACGTAGATCATCTTCGGCATCGAACCGACGACCAAGTCCGCCCTTTTCTCCGATGAAGCCGATGCTAGAGTCACGGATTTGATTTGGACAGTGGAGGGACCTCATCACGGAGCCTAGGACGTGGAGGATCGAATCTACAAAGGTTGTAGCTTCTTTCCTTTAGTTAAAAGTCGTTAACTTGCATCGCATCGCCTCATTATCTAGTTAACGATCCGTATTAGGGTTTGTAGGCACTTGCAAAATTTTAATTGGCCTTGTTTAATCACTTGTGGGACTTCATTAGTGTGCCTAGGAACCCTACAGTGGTATCAGAGCCTAGCTAGAGCCTTAGGCGATGCGTAGACGGAATTAGAAGTCCGATCGAATCAAAACCCAAACCCAAAAGTGCTCTCTGGACAATTTTGAAAATCGTGGTTTTTTCCAGATTAAAAATATGCAGAAAAACCATCAGGAATATCTAAGAGTTACTGTGAAATTCGACAGCCCAATTCCACTAAGTCGCCGCGGTTCCGCGGCAAGAGCATGGCTCGTGCGGCGGTTCCGCGGCCGTACGGACTCATTATATAAAGCAGTTTGCACAGTAATTCTTAGTTTCCAGTGGTAGTTTTCCTGGGAATTTTTAATATTTATTCAAGAGTTGAATTTTCTGTGTTGTATTGGGGACTCGGTGTTTTCGATCGGATTGTCTAATTTTGTCTTTGTGTTTTCCGGATATATTTGAATATGTTAAAAAGTTCGACCGGATATAAATACCCAATTTTTCCCCTGCCGGGAAGTTTCCAATTGTTGGATTTTTCCGTAGTTTAACGACGTTCTAAGTAGTGCAAGTAACGCGATGGACCCTCTAGAAGACAACAAACCTTAACTCGATTATGTGACCGTCTTGAACTGCCCTTTGAACCTTCGGGTTTGGGGCAGTACGGCGTGCCACATGTGAGGCGTTGGCTTGACCCTTCTACGGCTGGACCGTTGGTACTGAGGCACGAACTGAATGTTGTTAGACTTATTTCATGTGTTGAGCTGTATCGGGAAAACTTGGGTGTTCGATTGTTCGATCGGAAAGTTTAACATTTTCTATTTATCCGGAATGTGATACAATACTTGGAATTCGCAAATAGTTATGAGATAACTGAATGAATGTTATAAACATAGCAGTTTAGTCTCACTTGATCGGTTGCCACGGAATTTTGATGTGATCAAAAGTCCGTCGCAATCACGTAGCGTACGCGGATACTCGCCGGGTAAACTTAATAGACAACCTCACTCCATAGCCCCGACCAAGTGACTGTAGGAGAACCCCGTCGCCGAAAGCATCCGTTCGGGTGCTCGCGGCAGCGGTGTTCCGCCTTGGTGCACTTCGTCGGCGGCATCGGGGGTGCGGCCGCCTACTAAAGTTTGCGACGAGCATTCGATCAGTTTTTCGGGAATCTTGTTGAATTGCCCGACTTGATATTGAAAAGTGTTTTCGATAACGAGACTAAAATACGGGATTTATAATTGTTAGGCATGTGATGTCTAAGGAATTCATTTGATTGGGCATGCGATGTCTAAAAGGGTTGCGGATTCCAACTGTTGTAGTTTTACACTTTCTTTTCTGTGACCGTAAGTGTAATATGTGATATCGCCGGTTTCGTTGCTATATGTCAACGACAATTGGGATGCGCATATTTACTTACGTTGATGACATGTGATGTTATGTGTTGCTGGATATGTTATATTGGATCGTCGTGTTTGAATAGCCGGGTTTTTTTTTTTATGTGAGATGAGTGTTTTTCATTTTCATTCATGTAAAAACGTGTATGTAATATTCTTTTATTGGGACACTTCCAGGTTGCGGAAGATGTCACCGTTTGTATATTATTTACTTTTCCGCATTAGGATAGACCCAAGGAGGGGAGCACAAGTAACCGGGTTCTGGGGTCCAGTGGGAGACCAACTCGAGGAGTCGAGTCCGGGTCTCCTAACCCTAGAATTGGTAGGGTTGCTTGCCGCTCTCGTAGGGGTCTAGGGGTGTGGGATTGGCTATTCATTACGACCGTGGAATCCGTGTTTTATACTGGCTCGTATTGAAAACACGGACGTCCTAGTATATCCAATATTTCATATGATATTTTCTGCTGCGTTATCTGTGATGTGATCATGTGATGTTGTGTGATAGATATACTATATAGTATATATGATATATTATATAGACGTTACTTATGTTTTACACCCGCGCTAGCCCTGCCCCGCTCTGCCGTTAGTTACCTAACCTAACGGTGCACGAGGGGACATCGAGGCGAATGCGGATGGCATAAGCGTACGTTATATTTATCTGTGATGGTTAGGTGGACTGAAATGATGGGATATTCATTAATGTGATTAATGAAAGAAAATAAACCTAATTGATGTTGTGGAATCGAATTTCAAAATAAAAACAGGTAGCTACAGTTCTTGCTTTGCATCGCGGTGTTCCTTGTAGAACATCCTGCACCTTATTCGATAGGGAAAGGACCGAGATCCCTTCACCGGGAGTGACTCCTTTAGCAATAACTGGCAGATGCTACATCACTCGGTTTGTCTTTTGATAGCTTCTATAGTTTCCGCTTTGCACAGTGATATATATGATATATCCCGCACCTCATACGACGAGGAAAGGGCCGACGATCCCTTCACCGGGAGTGACCCCTTTAGCAAAACTAGAAAAGCTTCAAAAACATTCCATTTAAAAATCATTTGATTCCGCAACGAGATCAAGTTCAAAGCGTTAAAGGTTTTCATAAAAACCATTCGCAACCCTCCGTCATTTTAGGAAGTAGAGTACTTAGTATTCGTGCTGTGTTTGTTGACCATAGTTAAGGCACAGTGTACGGTAGCTAAGTGATGTCTTCCTACACCGCATATGATGCGATTAGTTAGGACAGTCGCGTGACTTTGTTGACCTTAGTTAAGGGTAATGTGGGTGGGTCTGATTAATCACGAAATGACGGGTAGAACTTGACTAGTACTTATGATTTGTTGACCATAGTTAAGGTCATAGGTGCTAGGGGTAAAAACCTTTATCGGGAGTTTCAAGTGTTGAAACTTGCAATGAGATTGCATAACTTCTATATGATAGTTGGATCCCGATACCCACTGCGAGTAATTGTTACTCCTGGGAGAGTTTTGCACTTTGCAATTAGCCGATCAAGTAGGTGTCTAGAAAGGTGTCAACGGGGTTACGCCTTTGGGAAAACGAGGTTTACTGTAATTAGGTCCGTGCGAAAGCACGGGGAACCTCCCTCAAAGTACCGACACTGGCCTGGCTGAAAGATTGGCGAACTTGTAGAGTGTAATTAATCCCGGGTAGTCTTTCCTTTTAGGGTTTGAAGGAAGATTTGATAAAAACAGTGGGAGCCATCCTGATTAGATAAAATATATAACCAATCTAATCTTGCAAGAGCGCACGCAGAGTGTTTTCTTCTCTCTCTCTCCAGGTAGCGACCATGTCACGCCTTAATCAAGATAATAATATAGATGTATTGACCGAACCTGCTTGTTATACTGAGCTGGGGAACGTTGGTCCCGCTCCAACTTATAATTGTTATAAGACAGAGCAGGAAATAGGGGAATACCAGAATTCCTATGCCGCCCAAACAAAGAAAGTGCATATGATGCATCTCCTTCGGGTATGTTCATTATAAAGAATTGTTTCTCAGTATTCTCTGCATCCTGGTTATTTGATACTGGATCAGGATCCCAGATATGTAATCTGTTACATAGGGCTACCGAAAGGTAGAAAAACTGAGAACAGGTGATAAGTTTCATGAGACAGAAACCGGGGCAAGTGTTGCAGCCAAGTCTGTTGGTCACTGTCACCCTGTATTACCAATTCATTGATTCTGAACAAATGCTATTAGATACCGAACCTGATATACAAAATCATATCAGTCTCTTTATTAGTAAAGAAAGATATAATTTTGTATTGTTGGATAATGTTTTGAACATTTCCTATATCAAAAGTTGATCGGTTCAGGCACGTTATCTAAAAGCATTGATGTTCTAAATCAAATTACAGTTCCTAGTATACAGAACACACACAAGAGGAAGAGTTCAGAAATGAACGAATCATTCTTGAAGCATTGTAGACTATGTCATATCAATGCAACCCGACTGGCTGAAGTTACATTTTAGATGCATATTTAAATCAGTTTGAATTTACATATTGTGAAACTTGCCAGTCATGTCACAAAGATTAGATGACCATAGCTCTGTTTATTAGAAACAGAGAAAGAGTTAGTAAACTCTTGGGACTGATACATGATGATGTATGTAAGGTCTCCTGTCTACACATGCCAGGACTGGTTCTTTATACTTCATTATATTCTCTGATAATCTCTCAAGATTCAGTCATATGTTTCTGTTGAAACATAAGTCCGAAGGTTTTGAGGTATTCACAGAATATAAGTCAGAAGTAGAGAACCAATAACCGGGTATAAGTATTATGTCCCATGATGAGATCAGGGAGGAGAATACTTGTGCATAGAATTCCTGGACTATTCTAAAGAAGAATGAGATTCTCTCTCAGTGTTACTCCTCTGAATACACCACAGCACAACGGTGTATCGGGGTGGAGCAATTGCACAATATTAGATATGGTGTGCTCTATGATGAGTATTACTGAGTTACCTATTTCCTTTTGGGGTTATGCACTTGAGAAGCTGCATACCTATTGAATTAGGTTCGAATCAGATCACTGCCTACCATTCCATATGAGATATGGTATGGGAAGAGCCTATCTCTTAAGCGAGTTAAGATTTGGGGTTGTCTGGCCTATGTCAAAAGCAAAATCCGGACAAAATCGAGGCAAGGTCAGTTCTGTAGAACTGGAAAGGTTCCAGCTATACAAAACTGCAGCTGATGATTTGACAGAACCAAAGGATTCTATAGTCCCCGACAAACCTCAGCCTTTCCGCCGATCTGGTAGGGTTCCTCACCTGCCTGAGAGATACCTCGGTTTCTCGATGACAGTGGGAGCGAGGAATGCATCATGAGATGATGACACAACTAGTTTCGAGCAGGCCATCAAGAGTAGGGACTCTGTAAGAATGGCTGGATGCTTAGCGATCTGAGATGGAATTCATGTACACCAGCAAAGTATGGACTTTGGTTGCTATATCTGAAGGGTTAAATCCCCATCAGGAGCAAGTATATCTTGAGAAGATTACTTGGTGTAGATGGAAAAGTTGAGACTTTCAAAACTAGACTTGTTAAAGGTTTTCGTCATCGACCAAGAGCGGAAAATGATGAAACCTTTCCAAGGGACTATGCTTAAGTCCATCCGGATCCTACTTACCATTGCTACATACCATGACTGCGATATCTGGTGGTTGGGTGTCATGACTGCTTTTCTAAATACTGATTTAGAATAGAAAGTCTATAAGTACACAGCCAGAGGGCTTCGTAAACAGTGGGAGCAGCGGAAATATGTGCAAGTTGCTTTACAAGATAAAGCAGGCATCGCGGAGTTGGAACATCTGTTTTGATGTGGTAGTCAAAGAGTTTGACTTCATCAAAATGGTAGATGAACCTTGTATGTACAAAAAGGTAGTAAGGAGTACGGTAATGATCCTCGTAGAGTACGTGGATGACATACTCTTGATAGGAAAGGAGTTTCCTATGCTACGATCGGTCGATCTCCTCTTATCACAAAGATTCACCATATAAGATCAAAATGATACCTCCTAAATCCTGAGATTTGGGTCTATATGATAGATCTAAATGGATGTTAGGATTCTCACTAATTATAGTGAGATAGTATCAGTTGATCCTGGGGAGAATCACTGGAAAGGTTCCAGGGTGATAAGGACGACTGAATGACTGTCGCAGGCATTGTCTTTACCCTCAGTAAAGGGACGGTATGTTGGAAGAGTTCCAAGCTAGATACCGTGGCAAACTAGACGATAAAGGCTGGTAACATCGCTATTATAGATACTACCAAAGAGGAAGTTTGGGTGTATATAGGTTCATAAGATGAACTAGGTTCCTACCATTGTATGACAATGGAAGTGTGGCTTTGGCCCAGGAACCCCGATCCCATCAGTGTCCCAGACATATTCTGAGGAAGCATCACCTGATCATGGAGATAGTTGATCTCCGGGGTGATCGAGGTTAGGAGAGTAGACTCAGAGGACAACACGGCGGATCCACTCACGAAGGCCTTTTCCCAAAGAGAGACTTTTATGGGATGGTTGAGTATGTGATACTGCAACCACTGCTACAGATGGCCCTAGTGCAAGTGGGCGATTGTTAGTTATATGTATGCCTTAGAGGCCATTACTGTACATTGGATGTATATTGTAGTGGATGCTGGGACATATATAGGTAGGACTTTCTTGCTCGACATGATAGTACGCTATCTGGTTGCTCTTTATCTTAACATGTATACTTTCTGTCTCTCTGATTACAAGTTGATAAAGCCCTTAGGATGTGTACTCGACTTTCAGGACTGTGATGAAGATCATACTAGTGGGGCCTGGGTAGTCAATGAGTACATCCTTCATTGTTCCTAGTCGAGGGAATATCGAGACGGGGCATCGATATTCCAGAGTAGACTAGCGTATATCTTCTCGACCCATGCGATGGGCGATGGATGATCCCATATCCATTGGTGTTTGACATCGGAGATGGTATGCGGGTGCTCAGTGGAGACTGGGTACACTGAACGGACTCGCCGAGAACTCCCAGATGGTATTATACCTCACGTCAGATGGCAGTTCTCTGGTGACACTGGTACAGCTTAGTCTGTTGACCCGAGATCATCATAGAGTCTTGTGTATCTCCCACTGTGCTTTGATTTCCACCCTACCACGGCTCTACTGAGTTGTGCAAACAGGTGGTTTTTGGGTACAGTCCCGATTCACATGGAGGCAATGAGCGATAGGAGGGGATTCGTCTCTCCCGGTATTGGGGGTTGATGTTGTGCTATGCTCGACTGGCCATAACAGGAAATCCCTGGCCTGGGTTGCAGTGATATACTGGTAAGAGTTATCAGTTGTTTCACGAATGTTATGGACCTCACGTCGGCATGACTTATCAAGCTACTGGGGTCTGACGTTTACCACCCGTAGGCGAGATATGCGACATATCAGACGAACAGACCGGACTGTACGATAAGTGTTACTGGTTGGATTCACAGGAGTGTGAGCGGGTTTGCTCGTCGATCTTCTGATCGCTCAATACCCAGGTGGCCGTTACGTTTAGCAGACCGCTTGCGGCTTGTGGGTGTTTGATATGATCATCATCTGCTGCCGGCGTATTGACGAGTCTTTAGAGTCCTACACAGAGGTTTCCTGGCTCAAGCGAAACGAAATAGGAGCACATATGGGATATGTGCGGGACCGAGAATAATGCGTGTATGTGATATCGTATTTCATTCTCGCGATGTATGTGTTGAATGGTTGTATGCGATATAACCTAGTTATCGAATCAAGGATTGATTCGATAAGCCGATACATAAGATATTAGTCGGTTATATGCGATATGACCGGATCGTTAAATCAAGTATTGATTCAATGATTTAATGCATAATTATATATTTGATATATTACTTTGCATTAACTAGTATTGGTTCACTTTAAATGGATTTTCTCACTTGGATTGTGCAAGTTGTATATGTGATATTCTTTTGTGCACTTGATTGTATCATGTTTGATGATACATGTTTACTTGGTTAAGTGTAAAGAATTAAGCCATGGTTAAACTAATGATTAGGGTTTTGTTATCTATTTATTTATAATTCTTATTTTGGAAAAGATAAAGAAAGAATGGTGGGGTTTTTGTTTGCTAGTTGAAACTTCATGAAGCTTTGACCAAATCCACCATTCTTATCTCATGCTTAATCCTAACCATTAAAACTAACCATGGTCTATTCTCTACACTCAACCAAGGTTAGTAAATGATAAGTGTTGTTTTATTTTCTATTTTTAATAACACTTATCATATCTTTCTTCTTCTTCTTCATCTTGAGCAAGAAAGAAATCCTAGCTACCATCAATGGCAACTAGTGAAAATGAGTGAGAAATCCAATTCTAAAGTCTACCCACTTCCTATTTCTTCATCCTCTACCCCTTGCCAAGTAGTAGAGTGTGTTTTCTTCACAAGTTTCATGACTTGGTGAAGTGGGAGCTTGATCTTGTGATGCCTCGACGTAGATCATCTTCGGCATCGAACCGACGACCAAGTCCGCCCTTTTCTCCGATGAAGCCGATGCTAGAGTCACGGATTTGATTTGGACAGCGGAGGGACCTCATCACGGAGCCTAGGACGTGGAGGATCGGATCTACAAAGGTTGTAGCTTCTTTCCTTTAGTTAAATGTCGTTAACTTGCATCGCATCGCCTCATTATCTAGTTAACGATCCGTATTAGGGTTTGTAGGCACTTGTAAAATTTTAATTGGCCATGTTTAATCACTTGTGGGACTTCATTAGTGTGCCTAGGAACCCTACAAACGTTTTGAAAAATCGTTTCGGGGAAATTTCGGAAAATCGGTAAAATAAGGGTGTTTTCTATAAAAAAAGTAAAAATACAAATATCTTTATTATAAAATTAAATATACATATTCTAGCTATGAAATTGCTAGTGTTTGGTGTTTATTGAGCCACTGGTAAAATTTCTAATTTTCTGAATTTTTTTTCCGAAAATAATTATTTTAATATTATTTTAAGTCGTCACTAATACATTTAATTAGAGAAAATTACAAATTGGAATGAGTTAAAACAAATTTTGTGAATCATGACACATTAAAATAACATGAAAAATATTGTTTCCGAAATGAAATGAAATTTGTCAAGATGGTTTAGAAAATGTAAAAGAAAAAGGCTAAAATTGTGAATTTGATTAAAGTAATTGTGGTATGGGGGTATTTCCTTCACTTGGAACTTGCTACACACACACCCACACTCACACCCCAACATTTTTCCTCCCCTTTTGTGGCTGAAATTCAGCAGCCCTCCCACCATTTCCCCACTCCATTTCCACACAAATTAGAACAGGGAAAAGAAAACATTGGAATTAAAGGAAAAGAATAAACATATAAGTATGCCTTTGACTTTCAACACCTCATTCTCTCTCTCCCATCTCCCACCCACTTGGACGAAACCCCCTCTTCCCCCAAATTCAGCAGCAGCCCCCTCCATTTCATCTCTCTTTTCTCTTCAAAAAATTTATCAAAAATGCATCAAAATCCCTACAAATTCAAAGCAAACATAAAATCCAACTCTTACCCATTTTTCCTTAGCCATTCGAGCATTGATCTTGGAGCTTGGAAGCAAGTTTTGGAGGTCATGTTGCATGCTAGATATCTTGATGTGTGAGGTATAAATTTGTGCCCCATGGTTTGTTTGTTGTTTAGTTACTTAAATAATTTTGTTTATATGTGTTTAATTAGGTGTTTAAAAAAGGGGGTTTTGAATTCAAGTTTGAAATTTCAAGTGGATGGTTTTGAATGAAGATTAGGGTTTGATCATTTGTTTATGGTTGTGATGGGTAGATTTACATGCTATGTCATGTGCAAATCTAAGCTAGTTGCCTTATTGCAAATTGCGACTTTTAAAATGTCCAAATTTAAGCTTTTTACCAAACTAGGTTTTTGTAAACCATGAATTTGATTAAGAGAAAATTGTAATTAGGTTTTTCATGACTTCATTAACATTTTAAAATGTATTTTAATGCTTTAGATCATTCAAATCCAAGCTAGATTGTTGTATGTGTATTTTTTCTATAAAATGGTCGAAATTGGTTAAAATTGCAAACTAGGTTTTTGAAATTGAATTAAATTGTGGGTTTAAAATTTACGTAATGGTTTCTATGGCATAATTAAGATATTAAGTTATCATCTTGATCACTAGAATTGTTAAAACATCTTGTTCCGTACAAAAACGGTAAATCTTGCTTGCTAGGTTTTAGGAAAAATAGCTTTTAAAGTGAGTTTGGGGTCTTTGTGAATTTTAACCTATTTCATATTATAATTAGTGTTTGTGAATGTGAAAATGAGTGTGTTTGGGTTTTTCTCGATGGTTTGACGTTTGTACATCGACATTGAGGGTTGGTTTAGCTATTCTTGCAGCGTAGACGATAGGTTTTGACCTATGCGTGATACGCGTGCCGAATTGGTTTTCGTATACCGTTTCGATTTCGGATTTGGTTTTTATGCGTTACGAAACGTGGTGACATGTAGGTACCCCAGGTGGACTTCGAGACGACAAGCAAGCGCGTGACGACGTCGGCATCGGCGAGCTCAGATCAGGTGAGTAGATTTATATCTATGGGGAGAAGTCGGGTGGATGGCGTATAGCACCCCCGCAGTTCATGGTAATGTATACGAATACGTTTACACACATATATTTAGTATATGTTGAATTGAGATTATTGATGATAAAGATGGACTTTTGGTGTTCTGTGATTGGTTTAGTGTAGTTGTGAAACCCTAGAGTAGGGGTTGCACCTATACACACTCATACGCACATACTTGCATACATCTTTTCTTTTACATGTGCGTATATGGGATTATATATTTATGTGTTCACATGGGTAAGGGACTATGTGTTCATATACTGGATTTGAGGATAATACTTGGGATTTGAGATGAGTCGATGAGATTTGATCTGAGGCCGTGAGATCGGTGATTTGGCAGGGTTCGTATTTGAGATACGACAAAAAATTGTAGCAGGTCTTTTGACATAGTGTTTCACACACGTGCATGCATACATAAGCGGTATCAGTATTGTAGTAGACATAGATTAGTACCCGGATTATGATCTTTGATAAAGGGGATTCCAGATGAATAGTGTGATGAATGTGATATTGACCCATACCCAGATTTGGGATACCGTACGACGGATTTACGTATGAGCTATATATTGATGACAGATCTACACTCTTGACTTGGGAATGTCTGATTATAGATATGGTATCGGATGTGATATTATTGAGGCGGGATCACCGACTAATATATATATATATATATGTGTGTGTGTGTATGTATCGACTCAGATGTTAGGCGGTTTTCTTACCTTCAGTTAGCTGATTAGTTCAGCCGTATAGTTTAGTGTAGTTGCTAGACTTGGTTAGATTCCTACCTATTTCAAAACCAACGGATCGTCGGTGTTTTAAAAGACAGGTTAAGGGATTCTACGGATATTTCAAAGGACGTATTTTTTCTTAAAAACACCGTAACCCTTATTTTCAAAACCCCACGATTCGTGTTATTTCAAATGGCACCACTGCATGACTCATATTATATTAAGTCCAAATTAGTTATAATTGTATTTAGTATTCATCTCTCGCACATTATTGCTGTTCGCTCCGCACCGCATACATATGTTGTGATTTCATATTCCATTGTTGATATCATGCTGTTAGGACACCAGCACCATTACCGATGATGCGTATGTTCCGCGCACACTTACTTTCCGGCTCACACACATCTTCATCGGTAATTGTCATGTCACGTACACTTTAGAAAATACTATTACATTGACATAGCTTGTTAGCTAACAGTTTCGACATGATATTAGTGTACTCGCCTTATATGCCAGTTTAGACATTGTAGTTATTACTTGCTACTTCATGCATATTGTTATTCACTATTATGCGGCATTCATGGATTTTTATGCCTATATTCATTGTTTTACGTGCTATGGATGGTTTGGATTCGGATTTTCATGAGATTTCTTGGATTTGGGGGAAAACCGCAAAAACATTTATAAACTTCTTTTCTCTCTCTTTTTAAATGAAAAGTGCGGTTTTCCCATGATGTATGAGTCGTCCACCATGAGTTTGCTGATGGATTTCGAGACCCGATTAGAGGAGTTGGATGAACCGTTTCGGGTACATGGTGGACCCGGTGCGTTACCCTGGGGCGAGAAGGTCACAGAGGATGGCGTTGAGCCTGGCAGGAGAGCACTACCTACCGGTGATTTTACCCAACGCGTCGGATATCCGGAGGATACCGTCATGGTCTTGAGATTGATGGTAGGGGCCGGTCCGGACTGACGGCGCCCTAGATAGTGAGATTGAGACATTGAGGTTTTGAGACATCGAGGTACTGAGATTGATGATCCAGGCCAGTCCGGATAGCCGGAGCCTGAGATATTGGGATTTATGTTTTGTGTCGATGCTAAACACTGTTTATGCTGATTTCATTTATGATACCACGTTTTGAAAATACAGAAATCTCACTAAATTATGAAAGCAGTTTCTTCATTTACATGTATTCTGTTTTCATGCATTCATACCTCATCCATATGATAGATTGCTACCTGAGGCACTGACACGAGCACTTGGTATTACCGTTGTTTAGAGGTATACCCTAACCATTGTTATAGGCTACAGATTATATATTTGAGGATATATTGTGATCGTATGACTTAGGATTGCGTTGTTCATGCGATTTCTGTTCGTAGATATTTTTTACTCACGAGTTGACAACTCACTCCCGTTGTGCCACAGTTTCTTGCAGGTTTTGTCGTACAGGTTTCATTACGGCTTTGCTGGCACCACTTCCATTTCCGGGTGATTTTCTAGTAGGTGGGTTCACTTGTATCGTGACCATCAGTATATTTTGCATATTATTATTCAGTTGTATCTAGAAGTCCCATCAACCAAACATGTATTTATTTCAGAGATAGAGACCAGTGATGTTTATTCTTTCGACCTTAGAGTCGCGCGTTGTATTTCTATAGATTTCCTGCTGTTTTGAGTTTCCTTTTCATCTTTGATCCTCTCCCTTTGGCGTTGTATATTATATTGATTGCGTCGTTGTGACCATCGATTGACGAAGAGCTAGCTCCCGCTTGGGGATGCCTTTTTTTGTATTTCGTATACTATTCATGTTGTATCCCGTTTGGGGCCAGATTTTACAAAGGAGACTCTGCCGAAATTTTCAGAAAATACTTGATGTTCTTAAAAACGCATAATTCGGCTTATGCTATTAAAACTACTTGCTTTAAGTTGGTTTTTCCTTCACTCTACTACTTCTATGGTTTTGATTTCTGAGTTTTGGCTTACTTAGATTACGTATGCCTCGAGACGTTCTTAATTTAAGTGTCGGTCATGTTCCGTACTTTTCGGGTCATGACAAAGTTGGTATCAGAGCGTTAGGTTTTACCTTCGGAGTGTATGATGACCCTTGGTTGATGGAGTAGGTGACTAAAGTAGAGTGACGTACCGTGGATATGTTCCGCGGCATACTTACGATACACTACTCCGCTTAAGAAGCCTTAGGATGTACATTTCCTTGCACAGTATTATATTCCTTCCTATGATCTAGCCTCATCGGTACCAGTTATGGTTTTGTTACCACAGTTACACGGGCGTGGAGAGCTACGACTAGAGTTGTGGTCAGCACGAGCTCGTTGCGAAACGAGGACCGTCCAGGACGTGATTCCAGGGGCATACGATTGCATAGGGAGGCGTCGTTTTATTGCGTTTTCGCGCCACGAGCGTTTGATGGATCGCTTTTACGAGATTTATCGGACGTCCAGATCAACACCATAGGATTGGGCCAATTCAAGAGGCCAGCCAGATTGTGATGTCCGTCAGAGCACATATCATTTTGATGATTGAGGCACTGTTCAGCGTGCAGAAGAAAAAGCCAGTTTTTGTTGCGAATGAGGAGATATCGCTCCAGATGTTTGAAGCTAACGCTGTACGAGTTGTACTTAGAGGTTTGATAGAAGGTCACTAGTCACCCGAGGATGAAAGACTAGGACATGTGGTTCGTTCGCTTACCCGATGCGAGGTCATCAGATAGATTGATTCCAGCTAGAGACGACTTCATGCTGATACGTTGAGAGTCGACAGAGGCGATCGAATGTCAGAAACCCATATCCCAAGTTTAAAGTAGTCGGAAAGACATGCAGGCAATTCTATGGACCCTCTAGAAGAATGAAACCCTAATTCGACATAATGACCGTGTGAAAGCCTTTGAACCATAAGGTTTGCGGCAGTTCCGCCGCACCATTAGTGAGGCTTAGGTTTTCCCTTCTACGGCTGGTCCACCGATGCTGTGGTATGTACTCGATACTATTAAACTGTACCCAAGATGTTGAGCTCTTGGGGGATTATGAGGTTTTGACGAATCGGTTGAATGGTTCGACTTCATTCGGATGCTATGCGATGGGATGCATTGCTTGGGAGACTCCAGATACGAGTATAGCCGTTGGAGCACAGTCCATGCAGCCACGACGAGGCGAGTCCGAAGTAGTCGACATTAGAGAAAAGTGGAGTAAGAGGTTCGTACGAGATCTTGATGAGGTGACGTTCCACTCCGCCGACATCAGAGACGTGATACGCAAGCAGGAGAGTTGACTATGAATATATCTTCCCGGAGGAGTCGCGATAAGTAGGCAGCCGTTCCGGATCAAGAAATAGATATAGTAAAAGGATGATAACTTCCGGGCAGTTCGGCAGAAACGAGACTTGGGAGAGATTTCGACAGGACCTTTCTGGAAATACTGAACGAGAAGACCTGGACCCAGGAGCGGTCATATAACGCACACTCAGCAGTCCAGAGTTCGGCATCATCGACGAGACATGTTATGAGTAACCATGATAGTTGACCAGAGATTTTAGAGGATATGTCAGAGCGGACTGCTTCCGTATTGTTTCTATATTGGACCGTTGAGCCGATGAGCTATGTACTTAGCAATTCGCAGTGAGAGACGAGAGCCTGAGGGCACCAGGAGACAGGCCATGATCAGGAGGCAAGTAGATATCTTGCTCTGCTAGCTTTGGGTGCACCGACACCTTCTCGACTTTGAAGGACAGACATATCGACGACACCATTTATGATTTGTGATTTGGTGATTGACTATCACGTATCCGTCACATTGGATTTCAGTATTTTGGGTGATTTATTTCATGATTGAGTTTTGATGACCGAGTTTCATGATATTTGATTTCATGCCTAGGGAATGCATATGATTAGACTTATGCTTGCGGCATAGTTTTCATGCACTTTTAGTATTTGATTTGCTTTTGTGCACATCGATGCACAGGATGGTGAGATTTTATACCATGGTATACCTGATTTGGGACTTTTGATTGCAATGTGTTGTATACCGTCGATTTCGAGTGTGATATTCGATATTCGTTTTCATGCACATTGTGCACTTGATTTGGATTTTGCGCATACTTAAGACGTTTGATGCGATTTAGGTGCACACCAGATGCACTAAATCGAGATTTTTCGTGCATATCAGATGCACCTGGTTTTGCTGTCAGGGACCACGTTGCCCTTGACAGGTGTTTTCGTGCACACCCGTTGCACATAGATTTAGTTTTTGGTGCACATGTATGGCACATTCACGGATTTCGATTTCTGTGCACACCAGACGCGCGCGACATTCATATATTTTGGGATTGATTTCTTTTGGAGCAGTATTTTATGATACTTGCTATTTGGTTTAGTACCGAGAAGGACTAGTCAGAGGACAGTACCTGAGTATATTTGGCATGCATTGCTTCCAGATATTTTAATGATGTTTACCTATATAGTTTTGACGTTTACAGGTATTGTTTTGATATATATCATATTGATTTTCGTTTTGGATCATGACATTGGTGTCTTCATCATAACTCCGATGATTGCGGGATGCTTGACGGAGTTTTGATTTTTTGTTTATATATCTATTTTTCGTGCGCATGCATTACGCTACGATGTGTTTTATGTATTTATGATTTCGGAGCCCCGTCGATTTGATGGTTTTGGCTGAAATATTTTAGTATTTTGGGGGGAGTTTTAATTTAAATTCGGGGACCGAATTTCTTTAAAGGGGGAAGATTGTAACGTTTTGAAAAATCGTTTCGGTGAAATTTCGGAAAATCGGTAAAATAAGGGGGTTTTCTGTAAAAAAAAGTCAAAATACAAATATCTTTATTATAAAATTAAATATACATATTCTATCTATGAAATTGCTAGTGTTTGGTGTTTATTGAGCCACCGGTAAAATTTCTAATTTTCTGAAAATAATCATTTTAATATTATTGTAAGTCGTCACTAATACATTTAATTAGGGAAAATTACAAATTGGAGTGAGTTAAAACAAATTTTGGGCATCTTGACACATTAAAATAACATGAAAAATACTGTTTCTGAAATGAAATGAAAATTTTCAAGATGGTTTAGAAAATGTAAAAGAAAAAGGCTAAAATTGTGAATTTGATTAAAGTAATTGTGGTATGGGGGTATTTCCTTCACTTGGAACTTGTTACACACACACCCACACTCACACCCCCACATATTTCCTCCCTTTTTGTGGCTGAAATTCAGCAGCCCTCCCCCTATTTCCACACAAATTAGAACAGGGAAAAGAAAACATTGGAATTAAAGGAAAAGAATAAACATATAAGTATGCCTTTGACTTTCAACACCTCATTCTCTCTCTCCCATCTCCCACCCACTTGGCCGAAACCCCCTCTTCCCCCAAATTCAGCAGCAGCCCCCTCCATTTCATCTCTCTTTTCTCTTCAAAAAATTTATCAAAAATGCATCAAAATCCCTACAAATTCAAGGCAGACATAAAATCCAACTCTTACCCATATTTCCTTAGCCATTCGAGCATTGATCTTAGAGCTTGGAAGCAAGTTTTGGAGGTCATGTTGCATGCTAGATATCTTGATGTGTGAGGTATAAATTTGTGCCCCATGGTTTGCTTGTTGTTTAGTTACTTAAATAATTTTGTTTATAAGTGTTTAATTAGGTGTTTAAAAAAAAGGGGTTTTGAATTCAAGTTTGAAATTTCAAGTGGATGGTTTCGAATGAAGATTAGGGTTTGATCATTTGTTTATGGTTGTGATGGGTAGATTTACATGCTATGTCATGTGCAAATCTAAGATAGTTGCCTTATTGCAAATTGCCACTTTTAAAATGTCCAAATTTAAGCTTTTTAACAAACTAGGTTTTTGTAAACCATGAATTTGATTAAGAGAAAAATGTAATTAGGTTTTTCATGACTTCATTAACATTTTAAAATGTAGTTTAATGTTTTAGATCATGAAAATCCAAGCTAGATTGTTGTATGTGCATTTTTTCTATAAAATGGTCGAAATTGGTTAAAATTGCAAACTAGGTTTTTGAAATTGAATTAAATTGTGGGTTTAAAATTTACGTAATGGTTTCTATGGCATAATTAAGATATTAAGTTATCATCTTGATCACTAGAATTGTTAAAACATCTTGTTTTGTACAAAAACGGTAAACCTTGCTTGCTAGGTTTTAGGAAAAATAGCTTTTAAAGTGAGTTTGGGGTTTTTGCGAATTTTACCCTATTTCATATTATAATTAGTGTTTGTGAATGTGAAAATGAGTGTGTTTGGGTTTTTCTCGATGATTTGACGTTTGTACATTGACATCGAGAGTTGGTTTAGCTATTCTTGCATGCGTAGACGATAGGTTTTGACCTATGCGTGATACGCGTGCCGAATTGGTTTTCGTATACCGTTTCGATTTCGAATTTGGTTTTTATGCGTTACGATACGTGGCGACATGTAGGTACCCCAGGCGGACTTCGAGACGACAAGCCAGCGCGTGACGACGTCGGCATTGGCGAGCTCAGATAAGGTGAGTAGATTTATATCTATGGGGAGAAGTCGGGTGGATGACATCAGCACCCCTGCAGTTCATGGTGATGTATACGAATACGTATACACACATATATTTAGTATATGTTGAATTGAGATTATTGATGATAAAGATGAACTTTTGGTGTTCTGTGATTGGTTTAGTGTAGTTGCGAAACCCTAGAATAGGGGTTGCACCTATACACACACACGCACATACTTGCATACATCGTTTATTTTACATGTGCGTATATGGGATTATATATTTATGTGTTCACATGGGTATGGGACTATGTGTTCATATACTAGATTTGAGGATAGTACTTGGGATTTGAGATGAGTCGATGAGATTTGATTTGAGGCCGTGAGATCGGTGATTTGGCAGGGTTCGTATTCGTGATACGACATGACGTTGTAGCGGGTCCTTTGACGTAGTGTTTCACACACGTGCATGCATACGTAGGTGGTATCAGTATTATACTAGACATAGATCAGTACCCGGATTATGATCTTTGATAAAGAGGATACCAGATGAATAGTGTGATTAATGTGATATTGACCCGTACCCAGATTTGGGATTCCGTACGACGGATTTACGTACGAGCTATATATTGATGACAGATCTGCACTCTTGACTTGGGAATGTCTGATTATAATATGGTATCGGATGTGATATTATTGAGGCGGGATCACCGACTAATATATATATATATATATATATATATATGTATCGACTCAGATGTTAGGCGGTTTCCTTACCTTCAGTTAGCTGATTAGTTCAGCCGTATAGTTTCGTGTAGTTGTTAGACTAGGTTAGATTCCTACCTATTTCAAAACTAACGGATCGTGGGTGTTTTAAAAGACAGGTTAAGGGATTCTACGGATATTTCAAAGGACGTATTTTTTCTTAAAAACACCGTAACCCTTATTTTCAAAACACCACGATTCGTGTTATTTCAAATGGCACCACTGCATGACTCATATTATATTAAGTCCAGATTAGTTATAATTGTATTTAGTATTCAGCTCCCGCACATTATTGCTGTTCGCTCCGCATCGCATGCATATGTAGTGATTTCATATTCCATTGTTGATATCATGCTGTTAGGACACCGGCACCATTACCGATGATGCGTATGTTCCACGCACACTTACTTGCCGGCTCACACACATCTTCATCGGTAATTGCCATGTCACGTACACTTTAGAAAATACTATTACATTGACATAGCTTGTTAGCTAACAGTTTCGACATGATATTAGTGTACTCGCCTTATAAGCCAGTTTAGACATTGCAGTTATTACTTGCTACTTCATGCATATTGTTATTCACTGTTATGCCGCATTCATGGATTTTTATGCCTATATTCATTGTTTTACGTGCTATGGATGGTTTGGATTCGGATTTTCATGAGATTTCTTGGATTTGGGGGAAAACCGTAAAAACATTTATAAACTTCTTTTCTCTCTCTTTTTAAATGAAAAGTGCGGTTTTCCCATGATGTATGAGTCGTCCACCATGAGTTTGCTGATGGATTTCGAGACCCGATTCGAGGTGTTGGATGAACCGTTTCGGGTACATGGTGGACCCGGTGCGGTACCCCGGGGCGAGAAGGTCACAGAGGATGGCGTTGAGCCTGGCAGGGGAGCACTACCTACCGGTGATTTTACCTGACGCGTCGGATATCCGGAGGATACCGTCGTGGTCTTGAGATTGATGGTAGGGGCCGGTCCGGACTGACGGCATCCTAGATAGTGAGATTGAGACATTGAGATTTTGAGACATCGAGGTATTAATATTGATGATCCAGGCCAGTCTGGATAGACGGAGCCTGAGATATTGAGATATTGGGATTTATGTTTTGTGTCGATGCTAGACACTGATTATGCTGATTTCATTTATGATACCTCATTTTGAAAATACAAAAATCTCACTAAATTATGAAAGCAGTCTCTTCATCTACATGTATTCTGCTTTCATGCATTCATACCTCATCCATATGATAGATTGCTACCTGAGGCACTGACACGAGCACTTGGTATTACCGTTGTTTAGAGGTATACCCTAGCCATTGTTATAGGCTGCAGATTATATATTTGAGGATATATTTTTATCGTATTGTAAGCGCACGGCAGCGCCCCGGCCGTCTGTCCGTGGCCAAAATGCGGAAACAAAAACTTTTCTTTACTTAGAAACCGGCGCTACCGCGGACTATAAACCCGGATCGGACCATTAACCTATTACTCGTTAACTAGAGAAAGGGTAGAGAGCTATACTGAGCGATCCGTGTCCTTCGGTCTTCGGCCACCATCCCGATCTCCCCGCAGAATCTCCGGTCTCGATGTCCTCGTCGGAAAGAGCACCACATCACCGAGTCTTTTTACTGGCTCCCACCTCTGAACCGAGGCAACTCGGACACGAAGTTGGCAAGCCAACGTGTCCAAGATTACTGTAGAATAGTGTAAAACTCTTTTGTTCCAAGGGGTTGACGAAGTTGCCATTTGGAAGTGGAGAAGGAGATGCAAGCTTTTTGGATAAACTAAGGGATTTTGTGCAAGCAAGAAGGAACCATTTTCCTACTCCAAAATTTTGAACAGCCCCCTTCCCCTTTTGTGTGGCCGGCCATGCTAGGAGAGTGAGAGAGGGAGTGAGCAATAATAATGCAAGAGAGAGAAAAATTGGTGATCATGAGGAATCATCATCACAACAAAGTCTCATCCTAATCCCATCATATAAAGTAAACAATGATGAACAAAAAGAAGTCAATGAAAGCTAGAACCATCATGAACCAACCATGTGCCACAAAAAGTCTTCTCCATTACTAATTGCACATTTGGAAATAAGCCCTCCTTCATTAATTTTTCAGCCAAAGAAAGAAACAAAGGAAAATGGCCGAAACGGAAAGCAAACTGGCAACTTCATAAAGAGGATCCCGTAATAAATTACAGGAAAACCCCGCGACTGTATATACATACCCACATTTGTATTCCGACCGAATACAAATGCAATGAGACAAAATCTACACTATACAATACTAGGATCCGGCTTAAACCAAAGCCCGCTAGTATTATCCGTCCGATCATGATCCGTGCAATACCGCACGTATATGATCGAACCCTGCCATATATCCATACGACCTCTATAGTGTTTCGCCTGAAACTTGAGAAACTGTCTGTGGGGGACTGTAAAGACTCGTCAATACTTTGGCTGTGGATTTAACCACTAGTACGTCAGAGGTATTAGCCATACGTAACGGGCTACCAAGTATTGACCAAAAGGGAGGTCGATGAGTGAACACATCCTGACACCCTACTGAGCCTGTTAGTGACAATATCCGTACAGTCCAGTCCGTTCGTCTATGAGTATCGTATGGCGGGCCTAGGGGGTTGGTAAAAGTCAGACCCCCAAAAGCGGTACAAGTCGTGGCGGAGCGTAACCCAGAACACCCTGAGATATTACTGGAATACCTACCAGTAAATCTCCTGCCAAGGACTTCGTGTAATGGCTCTCCTAGACACAGCGCGACCTCACCCCCAATACCTGGAGAGATGAACCCCTGCAGATCCGCTCACTGCCTCTATGTGGCTCGGGATTGTAGCCAACTAAAACCTGTTTGCACGACTCCTTTGAGCCATGGTAGGGTAGTAATCAAAGTACAGTGGGAACTCACACGAGACAAATGATGATATCAGGTCGATGAACTAACCTGTACACATGTCACCAGGGAACTGCTATCTGACGTCAGGTATAAGACCAATTAGCATGTTCCCGGCGAGTCCTGTCCGGTGTACTCATAACCCAATGAGCACCTATTTACATCTTACGTGAACCAACCGACACCAATGGCTTGTGAGACCAGCCACCGCTCCTCGTCGGGGTCTCGACTGTATACACTAGTCTACTCTGGAGTATCGATGCCCTGTCTCGAAAACTCCCACGACTAGGGACCTTTTAAGGATGTGCTTATAGACTGCAGCTCCCACGTATATGATCCCCATCATACTGTTGGCCGTCAAGAAAGAATCATAAGGGCTCTATCAACGCGCAATAGTGACCTGTAAGGTCACCTAAAGCAGTACACGATGATAAAGATAAACCAGATAGCATACTATCATCTTGAGTAAGACTGTCCTACCAGCATAGGTCCTCCCTCAATCATTGCAATCATGTGCCTGTGATCCAATAATTGACTCTGAGGGCACTATCTCCAACAATCTCCTACTTGCACTCAAGGCTAATTATTGCGATGTCGCATACTCACAGCCCGTGTGATACCGAACACCCAACTCCTCTACTGATCAGTCTCACAAAACCCATTTGCGAAACTAATGCGTTCGAGGAATATCCTCAGTGAGTGGATCCGCTCTGATGTTTCTTTCTATGTCTCTCTTAATTCAAGTTCGCGGAGAAACCCATCTCCAGAAATGAGCAATACCTGTCTTAGAATATGTTTGGATATTTGATGGGACCTTGCTCACAAATGAACTCCAAATCCAAACTTCTTAGACTGTATCATCAACTGAACTTAATCAGTATCCTGCGCCATGCTTCCCTCAGTATCCGCTTGGACCACCTGTCCAAAATACCGCCCCTCGTCAGAGGGAAAACTATAACTCTGACAGCCACTCTGTCATCCAGGTCACTTTGGAAGCCTGGAATGATAATTGTCTACTGAATGAGGCTGTCGTTATCATATCCCTAGAATATCCACTTGTGTTCTAAAACTGCTTCCAAATGTTTCTCCAGGATAGGATCAATATCATCTTATTGCATCTACTGCAAAAACAACATCTGGTGTGGTACTTGACATCTCATGATTGACTCAATTGCCTAAGCAAGTGATCTGCCAATCTTGTACATCCCTCTCCCCTTTAGTCTGTAAGTCACCTTCAGAGAGGGTGACTCCATCACATGCAGGTTCACTACCGTGCCAGGAGTCGTGCATTCTAAAGCACCTTTAGAATGCTGTCTTTGTACCCAGATTGGGATACTACCCAAATCTAGATCTAAAACCATAGATCTAGTAACCAGAATGCCTGATATAATATCTATATCCTTTGTGGAGAAACCACTGTGTGACAACCAAAGTATGACCGATTGTAGTATAGGAATTTCACTTCCTACTTTGTGTATGTCATCCAAATACCAGGACATCACACCCTACTACCTTCTTAACAGATCCAACCTCTATTCTGATGAAGTCAAACCTATGACTGTCACACCAGAAATAGACGATCTATCTCCGCTATATCTGCTTTAGTCCATAAATAGACATAAGCCACTTGTCCACTATGCTTCTGCTGCTCCCACTGACTACGACAACCCTCTGGCAGAGTCATATGCACGTACGCTTCTAAAGCCAGTTTAGAACGACGCTATACTCATCCTCCTGCCGGGTCTCACAGTCTGGAACAGCAGCAATGACAAGTCTGGGTAAACAAGAACCTCCCTGTCACCGTCTTTGAGCATACCGAAGTACCTCTCGAGTGCCTGAGGTTACCCATCTTATCTACGGAGTGGCCAATGGAATGTTAAACCAAATTGAATCTTTAGGTTCTTATCAAATTTTCAGTAATCGTTTTCGGTTCTGGAATCACTTCCAGTTCTACCGTACCCCCACTTCTGTTTTCTGAAAAAATCCATTTTACTTAAAACAGTGGTGAGTCTAGAACAATATCACTATTGATCTTGCATATGGTAGAAAGTCAACCCTCGTCATAGCCTGGGTCAACCCACAAACAACCATTACAGAAACTTGCCTTGAGTTATTGATTGTATGAAATTTCGGATTGTGTATGTGTAAAAAGTATCAATTCAAATAGTCCCCGATTTCGGCGCCATTTGATTGATCGTAAAATTCGAGACTGTGTAAGTAAATCAAATCGATAAGAGTCTCTTTGTGTTGGTAATTAGAAAATTGAATAAGGTTCACAATCAAAAAATTATATTTGACCGCAATCAACTACGGTGTCAGTTGTAGATCGTAAGCGAGTGCGGATCGTCCATAGGGATTGTGCGATTCGTTTTTATATTTGCTTTGTTTGAATTGAAAAGTTAATAGAAAAGAAAAGAAAACATGATTCAAGAATTTATCGATTGATTCAGGTGTCACGAGTTTAATCAAGAATCAAGAAAATGATAAACAATCGAGAATCAGGGTTTCGATGATATTTCCAACCAAAAGTCAAGAATATAAATGAGGCTCGTAGGAATCGATCGGATCTATAGACGTGATGTAATTTCAAGATTTCGTGTTCTTGTCCTTCGAAGGATTGATACTAGATCGATGATGATCGACGAGAGTTAGGGCTTTCTTGATGAAACTAGGGTTTCATCCTTTAACCCTTGTTCTTTCGTTGATATCATTCACATTCTAGCTTCTAGCAATTTCAAGAAACGATCGTAACTCCCTAATCTCGAGCGATATCAATCAAGAAAGCATCACAACGAATTGGTTCGTCGATTCTTGATCTTGCTAGGATTTACAAAACTCGTAGGATTCAAGAATCGATTTAAGATATATTACATCATCATTCTATTGATCGTCTCGACTCCTCGACGAGCGGAGTATTACTCAAACATCACAATAAGAATTACAATTAGAAATTTAGATTGAATCATGATGCAAGAATTTAAAGAAAACAAGATAAAAGAATATCACCTTTTATTTATATCAACAATTTGATTACAGTCGCTCAAGAACTACAAGAGGAAGAATTAAATTGTCGACTTGGCTTCGCTCGGCTTCGTGAGTCGCGGATCGGCTTGGACCACTTGCTCCGTTGAAGATCGGCTCGGCTCATAAAAGGTTGCAAGGCTTCTTGCTTGATGGGGTACTCGGGATCTTGGCTTTGGATTGGAATTAGGGTTAGGGTTTTACAAAAGTCCTCTCACTAGACTTGTGGAAGAAGAAGATGAAGAAAGAGATAGAATGGCTCTAAAATGAACTAATGGAGGGATTTTTCCATGATGATTTACAAGTAAGCCTAGGGTCTTATTTATAGAGCACCCAAACCCTAAGCCTTTGTGAAGTTCCCTCCAAAAGTTTGTTGCAAGGCTTCTAGAAGTAGTTAGTTAGGCTTAGCTTAGGGTTTAAGCTAGGGTTTAGGGAGAAGTTTCTAGAATACAAGGCTAGTTTTGTGTTGATCCCAAATCTTGCTGATCTGGCAGAAGTCTCTGGAGTATTCTGGAACTTGTTGTGCCTTTTTGAGGTGTAGGCATAAAGGTAAGAGTTTTGGTGCAAATATTGATTGATGACGTGGCAAGACGGCCACGGAACCGCGGCGCAAGCAGGCTCCGGCCGCGGTTCCGCGGCCATGTAGGAGGCTTGGAGCTTGGGGCTTCTTCTGTGGTCTTGGGCTAATATTTGGAGCTTTCTTTGATATGTTGATTTTTGTTTGTCCCTTTGGATTGATACAAGAACTGAAATCATTGAGTTGGCGTCATGTTTTAGCGGTACCCTGTAAATTTTGGCCTTTCTTCTAGATTTTCCTGCACAGATCTCAAAACAAGTGTTGCGCAAATGTAGGGATGATGCGATGCCATGAAATGCGGTCAATTTCCTGTATAGTGCCGGTTTTAGGGTCTAACACATGTAATCTGATATTTTGCGACAGTTTTGCTAATATGTGAAATATGAATACCGTACACTTCTATATGAATGCAAATGATGAGGAAATTGCCGGCTAAAATATGCAATATTTTCGACTAATCATATTCCCCCAAACTTAATTTCGATCGTCTCGAGCGAACTGTTTTATTAAAAAGAGAAGGAGAAAATAAAGAAAGAGAAAAACTAACTAGCACACTTTCCTAGGCAACACGATTGCACTGAGCACGTGCAACAAGCCTTTAAACCTCTAGGTGTCCCTAGTAGGAGGAGTGTTGTCTCCTGAGGGTTTTCAGCGGATTGCACCCACAAAATACAAAAATAAAAGAAAGATCATGAATATTATATTTAAAGAAAAGAATCGTAAATGAAAGACTTTGAAAATTAGGGTTTCCAACTAAGCTAGCTTTTCGGTTGTCATGAGCCCTATCTTAATGGTCATGAAAAGATGTTAGAAATCACGTCCTCCCTCAATAAAACATCGTCTTATTTTTCATTCCTATCTTTCTTCCAAACATCGATCATATAACCCTGCGTGTGTGTAAAGACATCCCTACACCCGGAGAATTCAATTCAAGCTATCATACTCTTGCCCATCAGCCTAAGTACTTTTTAATTAATGAATATTTAGATGAGATTGCTCACACACTTTCATGCGACCGTTAATACTTCTTGAGGTTCTAACCGACCGATTACTCTTGTGCTTGCTTACTTGGTGTATTTTCCTCGTCTTGCACCACCTCAGGCATAGCAGTGACTCCCAGACCAGTTGGCCTTAGGGTACTAGGTGAAGAGGCACCCTCGCTATATCTTTTTTTTATTGCCCTCGGTGATAACAAAACTAGTGTCCATTTTTCTCACCACTTTATTTTTTATTTATTCACTTTTTTTTTATTTCCTTCATACATCGGCTTTAAAACAAGAGCATTTCAAGGTATCCTCTACTATCCCAGGCTTCAAGACGTGTGTAAGTGCCAATAGCAGGGTAGCAACGTTCAAAATGTTTGGCTTCCAGAATAGAAACTATTTTTCAGACTTATTTTTATCCTCAGATTAGTGACGTCCTTCATCTTACTAACCCTTGGGACAACGGCTCATAACTACTTATTACTAGTTCGTATAAGAAAACTTCTAATTTTCTTAGTTTTCTTAAATTTTTCTAATCTCATAGATGTAATTGTTCACTATCTAAACTTTCATTATCTTATTTATATACAAAAAGGTGTAAATATTAAAATTATTTTTATACTTGAAAATTTTTAAATTTTTATGGGTTTTGAAAATTTCTTTAATTTTTATAGATTTTTAAAAGAAATGTTTTGTGCTTATGCAAATGATATGCAAATGATGCAAAAATAAGCACAAGCCTCCCCCAAACTTGTTTTCAACAGTGTCCTCACTGTTGCCAACAGCTATATCTGAAAAACCTGTAAGTCTGGGAGGGATTATTAGTGGGGGCAAAATATATAAGTGAAGAACTTCCCCCAAACTTATTCTTTTCACTCACCTCCATTCAAAAGATGATGCAATGATATACAGGATATGAAGGTGAGACGGAGGAATTTTAATCCAAATAAACTGGCTCTTGTAAGAACAAGAGCTCCTCCGTGGGGTCAGTGGAAAAATACGGCTTTAGTCTATGTCCATTTACTTTAAAAACGGTGCCGTTTTTAACATTTTCTACTTCTACTGCCCCGTGCGGGTATACAGACCGCACAACAAAAGGTCTCTTCTATCGAGATCGGAGCTTACCCGCGTGAAGGTGTAATCGTGAATCATAAAGAAGGACTTGTTGACCAGGTGAAAATGTTTTCCTCAAAATGTTTTTATCGTGAAAAACCTTAGTCCTAGTCTTTGTGATTACAGCGTTATCATAAGCTTCATCGCGGAGTTCGCTTAGCTCATTAAGTTGCAGCTTCCAAAAGTTGCAAGCAAGGTTTAAATCAAAATTTATTTCTTTAATAGCCCACAATGCTTTATGCTCTATCTCGACGGGTAAATGACATGCTTTTCCAAACACTATCCTATATGGAGACATCCCTAGGTCGGTCTTATATGCAGTTCGGAATGCCCAAAGAGCATCCGTCAGTTTGGTCGACCAGTCTTTTCTATTTTTAGCAACAGTTTTCTCCAGGATAAGTTTGATTTGTTTGTTTGAGATTTCAGCCTGCCCGCTTGTTTGGGGATGATAGGGTGTAGAAAGTCGGTGGTTGAATGAGTATTTCCGCATCAGAGTCTCGAAAGATCTGTTGCAGAAGTGTATCCCATTATCGCTAATGATAGCGCGTGGGTGTCCAAATCGCGAAAAGATATTCTCTTTTAAGAACTTCATGACAACTTTCTTGTCATTAGTACGACATGGAATGGCTTCTACCCACTTTGAGACATAATCAACCGCCAACTGTATGTACAAATTCCAAAAGGAGTTGGGAAATGGACCCATAAAATCTATGCCCCAAACATCGAATATTTCAACAACCAAGATGGGTTGCTGAGGCATTTCATTCCTCTGGGAGATTCTACCCGTGTACTGACATTGTGTACAGGTTTTGCAATGGTCAAATGCGTCCTTGAATAAGGTCGGCCAATAAAATCCACATTGCAAAACCATCTCCGCTGTCTTTCTAGGACCGAAGTGAACCCCACAGGCCTGATCATGACAAAAAGAAAGAACACTCTTGAACTCTTCATTCGGGACACACCGACGAATGATCTGATCAGGACAATATTTAAACAAATATGGTTCATCCCAGTAATAGTGTTTTACTTGGGATAGAAAACGGTATTTGTCTTGTTTTGACCAATCGCTGGGTATAAGTCCCGTGGCATGATAGTTCACTATATCCCTGAACCATGGTTCATTGGATACGCTCAAGAGTTGTTCATCAGGGAACGAGTCATTGATCGGCAGGGTCACAGGGGAAGAAGAGATGCGAGAAAGATGGTCAGCTACTACGTTTTCACATCCTTTCTTATCTTTGATAACAAGATCAAATTCTTGTAACAGTAGGATCCAACGTATTAGTCGACCTTTTGCATCTTTCTTCGCCAGAAGATGTTTTAAAGCGGAATGGTCAGTATAGACAACTATATGTGAGCCAATTAAGTAAGGCCTGAATTTTTCTAATGCAAATACAACCGCTAAGAGTTCTTTTTCTGTGGTTGTATAATTGATTTGCGCATCATTCAGGGTCTTACTTGCATAGTATATTACGTGTGGCATCTTTTCGATGTGCTGTCCTAAGACTGCACCTACTGCAAAGTCGGATGCATCACAGATTAGCTCAAAGGGGTAGTCCCAGTTTGGTGATGATAAAACGGGGGCTGAAGTGAGTGAGTGTTTAAGTGAGTCGAAAGCTGTCTCGCAGTCCGAGTCAAAATGGAAGGTCGTATCCTTGGCCAGGAGAAGAGTTAAGGGTCTAGCAATTTTGCTGAAATCCTTAATGAATCTCCTATAAAAGCCCGCATGGCCAAGGAAAGAGCGAATATCTTTGACGCTTTTGGGATGAGGGAGGTTTTGAATGACATCTATCTTAGCTCTGTCAACCTCGATGCCTTTCTGTGAAATAACATGTCCAAGAACAATTCCTTCTTGGACCATAAAATGGCATTTTTCCCAGTTCAAAGTCAAATTCTTCTCTTTGCAACGAGTAAGAACAGCGTCAAGATTCGCTAGGCAATCAGAAAAAGAGTCTCCAAAAATCGAGAAATCGTCCATAAAGATATCCAGAAAATTCTCTACCATATCAGAGAATATCCCCATCATACACCGCTGAAAGGTAGCGGGAGCATTGCATAGCCCAAAGGGCATGCGACTGTAAGCAAAGGTACCAAAAGGACAAGTAAAAGTGGTTTTATCTTGATCCTTTCTGGCGATGGGGACCTGATTATAGCCTGAGTATCCATCCATAAAACAATAATACTCTCGTCCCGCTAAGCGTTCCAGCATTTGATCAATGAATGGTAGAGGAAAGTGGTCTTTCCTCGTGGCAGCATTGAGTTTTCTATAATCGATACATACACGCCACCCAGTTTGGGCGCGTGTCTGAATCAACTCATTCTCCTCATTGGTTATAACTGTGGTGCCGGATTTCTTAGGAACGACATGTATAGGACTCACCCATTGGCTATTGGAGATGGGGTATATAATACCATTATCTAAGCATTTGACGATCTCTTTCATGACCGCTTCCTTCATGACGAGATTCAACCGTCTCTGTGGTTCTCGGGTTGGTCTGGCATCATCCATCACATGTATATGATGTTCAACTATCAAGGGACTAATCCCTTTGATGTCCGCCATACTCCAACCAAACACCTCTTTGTTAGATCTCAATACCGATAAAAGTGCATTCTCTTGCTCTAATGCTAGAGAAGCGGATATTATAACCGGTAAAGACTCCTTCTCACCTAAATAAGCATATTTCAGATGAGACGGTAAAATTTTGAGATCTAATTCGGGCGGAGAAATGATGGAAGGAGGGATTATTGAGTGATTTTTGGATTTACAAAGAAGCTCAGAGCCTGTGAAAGATACAGACTCGGGCGGAGAAAAGTCAGAAGTGCAGGACTCAAGTGTAGGTAAAGTGTCCTCACTAAGATCTTGTGTAAAGTCAAACAGAGATGTGGTAATGTCATCGAGATCAGTAAAGCAAAGTTCCTCAGCTCCACAACTATCAGGAGCGATCTCATGGACAGAGCACACATCTAAAATATGAGCAGAGGGTTCTGATGGCTGACTTCCAACTTTGTAGATATTTAGTTCAATGGTCATATTTCCAAATGATAAATTCATTGAACCGTTTCTACAATTTATAACAGCGTTGGAAGTGGCAAGGAAAGGACGACCTAGAATCACCAGAATTTGGCCCCGGGGGTTTGCTACAGGATGTGTGTCGAGCACAACGAAGTCTACAGGGAAAACAAATTCCCCGACCTTTATCAACACATCCTCTAATTCACCCCTTGGTTTGGTGATTGATCGGTCTGCCATCTGGAGAGTTCAGTGAGCAGGTTTCAGCTCTCCAATCCCTAATTGCTCATAGACAGAATATGGGAATAGGTTAACACTTGCGCCAAGGTCTAAAAGAGCACGATTTATGTTTTTACCCCCAATAGAAATCGATATTGTAGGACATCCTGGGTCCTTTCGTTTCTTTGGTAGCTGGGGAATAAAAGCAGTGCTGATATTATTAGCCATAAAGACCTTCTTTGGCACTTGGGTCTTCCTCTTCCTAGTGCACAAGTCCTTAAGAATTTTCGCATAAGCGGGGACTTGTTGAATTGCATTTAGAAGAGGGATATTGATGTTAACCTGTTTGAACATTTCCATAATTTTCTCCATATGAGGACTCGTTCTATTACCCCTTAACCGATTCGGGTAAGGAGCTTTCGCAATAAGCGCAGGGTCCATCATAGGAGAAGGAAGAGGGGGTAGACGAGGTCCCAAAAGAGGTGTGGGGACCGTCTGTGGAGAACTATAAGGGTTGGGAGAAGGTGTCGAGCCTAGTGGGAAATGGAGAATAGGCTCGCGAGAAGATGGTGTGGTAGAAAAAGAAGGATCAGAAGGAGAAGTGTGTGTGTGTGGAAAGGTCTCAGCCGGGGTGTTGACATGATTTTCAGTATCATCAATACCTTCCCCGACATGATTATTCAGCACTTTTCCCGATCTCAACGTTGTGATGGCATTTACATTGTAATGCCCAAGATTCTGTAGGGGTTGAGAGGGAAGTTTCCATTTTTCTCTCGCACTCATTTCGGCTTTTAGGCGTGCGATTTCAGCTTCCATAGATCTGATACTCTCAGCTTGGGACGCTGAGTTTTTCTTTATCTCAATGACAGAAGATCTAACCTCAGTCGAAACCCCTATGAAATTTGATAAAAGTGATTTCATGGTTTGAGTGAATTGAGAGAATTCGTCAGAACAGGACGACTGCAAAGGATTAGACTGTGCAGGAGTGTTGCCCTGGTTTTGGAAATTTTGTGACTGGTAGGGGTGCTGAGTGAGCTGAAGGGGTTGCTGTTGTGGTGGAGGAAGAGCCCTTTGAAAATTATTCGTATTTGGAACCGTGTTTTGAGATTGGTTTTGGTTCCAAGCAAAATTCGGGTGATTCCTCCAACCCTGATTGTACGTAGAAGAATATGGATCGTTTCGAGGTCTTTGAAATGCGGCATTAGAATGCTCGTGACCTTGAAACACAGAGTTTAATGTACATTCTTCCGTTAAATGAGACAGATCAGAACAGCATCCACAAACAGTTTTGGGGAGCGACATTGGGTTTAGGGAGGCTGCAGAAAATTTGTGTTCCATAGCGTCGAGCTTCTTTTGCATTGCTGCCATCTCAGCTCGAACACCTATGGACACATCTATTTGGTGTACGCCACCCCTATTCAATGGTTGGGTCCCACACTCCCACTGTAGTGATTTTTCGGCGAACTCTTCTAAATACTTCCAAGCTTCCCCATCATCCTTAGTCATAAAAGTACCTTGACACATGTTTTCAAGGCTCTGTTTAGTGTTTGGGTTAATGCCCTCATAAATGATTCGGCACAATTCCCATCTCGGGATGCCTTGATGAGGACACTGAACCAATAGATCCTTGAAACGTTCAAAGCATTTAGAGAATGGTTCGGTAGGGAGCTGGGCAATTTGATTCAGTTCGCTACGGATTCGAGCTGTCTTTTGTATTGGGTAAAATTTCTTAAGGAATGCAGCGACGAATTCTTCCCAATTCGTAATAGAGTGTGCGGTAGTGTTATATAGCCACTTCTCGGCTATATCGCACAATGTAAATGGAAGAAGTCGTAGACGCATAGCATCCACTGAAAGTTGTGACGTACCCATCATTGCGCACACGTTTTCAAATTTGGTAATGAAAACGTAAGCGTCCTCAGTCTCGAGTCCGTGGAATTTGGGTAAAAGGTTGATGTACTGGGGTTTAATCTCAAAGTTATCCCCATTGGCTGGTGGTGTGGATAAGCAGGTCGAAATAGGACCTCGAAGTGGATAGCACCTCTCCTGGAGAGAGATGCGGGGTGGATTCTGCGAACCAACGGACGGCGGCAGATTAGGGTTAAAGAAGTTTGATGGAGTCGGATCCATCGGTGTGGGTGTGGTAGTGGGTAAAGAAAAGGTAAATGGAGAAATATCGACTTCGGAGTCGATAAAGGGTACGCGGACTAAACGGGCACTAGAATCCCGTGTCCAGCCTATCTTGTACTAAAAAGGGTTAGTACAAGTAGCAGCGTTGGCTTATAATTAGGGGTAAATGAATGCGGTGTTTGCTTTGAAAAAGGGACGGATTTTTGAAAAAAATGATGCGATACAACAAATGCAGCACACAAACCCTAGAATCTAGTGGTCACCTAGGTCCGGTTCTAGACCGCTCCTAACTGTCAAAAGACAAGTCGCAGGATTGAATCCTCCACTGCCTCTTTGTCCCCCTGTGGCCAGGTAAGTGCCAGGTAAGTGGGAAGGTACTCCACTACGTAAGTAGTGGGCCTAATTAATAACCACTAGCCTTCAACACACTTTCCTAGGCACCACAAGAAAACGCGGATAAGCAATGAATTACCCACGGCCTTCTTCTGTCCTAATTGAGCGCGACAGTCCTTAGAGTCATCTCTAGATTTCTTTTAGTTAATGTGGGTCAATGCGGATGCAAGTTTTGTGGTTTTCGGGGCCTAGGAAGGGTAATGAAATCCCCACCTAATTTGGATTTGGCCGTGCCCTTTAATATCCGTATTAGAATGCAAACAACCAAGAAACAAAATCACGCACAAATTTAATTTTGCAATTTGCGAGCTGCGATTCTTTGCAAAGAATCCTACAGAAAATTGTCAGTTGGAGCTAAAAAGAGGAGAGAGGAGAAGGTAAGAAATCACCTCAAGCAAAAATTGCACAGAGACCCCCCAAGCCTGCCGCGGTTCCACAGCAATTGGGCACTTAGACCGCGCTTCCGCGGTTGGGTAGTCAGAATACTGCACCAAAATTTTTCAGGGAGCTTCTGTAGACCCCCTCAGCTCTCTGGTATATTCCAAATTTTTTTTACAATTTGCAGCAAGCTCCAGATCTCCTTGCAATGAAACACAACAAATTGTTTAGGGTTTGCATGAATTTTGATCTCAAAATAACAATGGAATAAATCTTTCAATTCAAACTATAATATGAAACGAATTAGCGTGTAATCCCCGGCAACGGCGGCATTTTGATTGTATGAAATTTCGGATTGTGTATGTGTAAAAAGTATCAATTCAAATAGTCCCCGATTTCGGCGCCATTTGATTGATCGTAAAATTCGAGACTGTGTAAGTAAATCAAATCGATAAGAGTCTCTTTGTGTCGGTAATTAGAAAATTGAATAAGGTTCACAATAAAAAAATTATATTTGACCGCAATCAACTACGGTGTCAGTCGTAGATCGTAAGCGAGTGCGGATCGTCTACAGGAATTGTGCGATTCGTTTTTATATTTGCTTTGTTTGAATTGAAAAGTTAATAGAAAAGAAAAGAAAACATGATTCAAGAATATATCGATTGATTCAGGTGTCACGAGTTTAATCAAGAATCAAGAAAATGATAAACAATCGAGAATCAGGGTTTCGATGATATTTCCAACCAAAAGTCAAGAATCTAAATGAGGTTCATAGGAATCGATCGGATCTATAGACGTGATGTAATTTCAAGATTTTGTGTTCTTGTCCTTCGAAGGATTGATACTAGATCGATGATGATCGACGAGAGTTAGGGCTTTCTTGATGAAACTAGGGTTTCATCCTTTAACCCTTGTTCTTTCGTTGATATCATTCACATTCTAGCCTCTAGCAATTTCAAGAAACGATCGTAACTCCCCAATCTCGAGCGATATCAATCAAGAAAGCATCGCAACGAATTGGGTCGTCGATTCTTGATCTTGCTAGGGTTTACAAAACTCGTAGGATTCAAGAATCGATTTAAGATATATTACATCATCATTCTATTGATCGTCTCGACTCCTCGACGAGCGGAGTATTACTCAAACATCACAACAAGAATTACAACTAGAAATTTAGATTGAATCATGATGCAAGAATTTAAAGAAAACAAGATAAAAGAATATCACCTTTTATTTATATCAACAATTTGATTACAGTCGCTCAAGAACTACAAGAGGAAGAATTAAATTGTCGACTTGGCTTCGCTCGGCTTCATGAGTCGCGGATCGGCTTGGACCACTTGCTCCGTTGAAGATCGGCTCGGCTCATAAAAGGTTGCAAGGCTTCTTGCTTGATGGGGTACTTGGGATCTTGGCTTTGGATTGGAATTAGGGTTAGGGTTTCACACAAGTCCTCTCATTAGACCTGTGGAAGAAGAAGATGAAGAAAGAGATAGAATGGCTCTAAAATGAACTAATGGAGGGATTTTTCCATGATGATTTACAAGTAAGCCTAGGGTCTTATTTATAGAGCACCCAAACCCTAAGCCTTTGTGAAGTTCCCTCCAAAAGTTTGTTGAAAGACTTATAGAAGTAGTTAGTTAGGCTTAGCTTAGGGTTTAAGCTAGGGTTTAGGGAGAAGTTTCTAGAATACAAGGCTAGTTTAGTGTTGATCCCAAAGCTTGCTGATCTGGCAGAAGTCTCTGGAGTATTCTGGAACTTGTTGTGCCTTTTTGAGGTGTAGGCATACAGGTAAGAGTTTTGGTGCAAATATTGGTTGATGATGTGGCAAGACGGCCGCGGAACCGCGGCGCAAGCAGTCTCCGGCCGCGGTTCCACGGCCATGTAGGAGGCTTGGAGCTTGGGGCTTCTTCTGTGGTCTTGGGCTAATATTTGGAGCTTTCTTTGATATGTTGATTTTTGTTTGTCCCTTTGGATTGATACCAGAACTGAAATCATTGAGTTGGCGTCATGTTTTAGCGGTACCCTGTAAATTTTGGCCTTTCTTCTAGATTTTCCTGCACAGATCTCAAAACAAGTGTTGCGCAAATGTAGGGATGATGCGATACTATGAAATGCGGTCAATTTCCTGTATAGTGCCGGTTTTAGGGTCTAACACATGTAATCTGATATTTTGCGACAGTTTTGCTAATATGTGAAATATGAATACCGTACACTTCTATATGAATGCAAATGATGAGGAAATTGCCGGCTAAAATATGCAATATTTTCGACTAATCAGTTATCCAGAGTCTGGTTTTAAGCATAAGCCGGACAACTCCCCGTACCTTAACATCGTTAAGATATGAACCGTTCTATATCCAATATAGAAACAGAGGCACTGATTTAAGTGGAACCAGATTCAAATCATGCAGCTGTCTCCAGTGCATGTCAACTAAATGGAGAGAGGCCGATCAGCATCACTCAACTTAGGAGTACTTCCAATTATGAGTAACCTGAAAGAGAAGCAAGTTCTCAAAACCATTACTATCAAATGAATACCATACATAAGTATGTACATCTTCGATCACCTTGAAGAATCCTGATACTTGCAACACCTGGTTCTCTACTTTATTCATATACCTATAACTTCTCAAAACCTGGACCTTGTGTTTGTACGAAACACATGTCTAAGAACTAGAGAAGTCATAAGTAAACAGAATATAGTACGAGTACCAACCCTCTGTGCTGATGGACACTGGACAATATACAATATTCTATATAAGTCCCTTGAGTCTAATAACTCAATCCCTGTATGTCGTAGGTTGAAAACTATACTTATGGTTAAGAAGAATTACACCGCTGTTTAATGCTCCTTACCTAACCATCCACTGATATAGGTAAATGTCATGGACGTAATTTTAAAAAGTTATATCTCACTCTATAAAAATAGATGTATAGATATGTCAATTTGAAATTGGTGCATAGCAACAGATATTCAAAACCAAATATTTGCCGTCCGGCAAACAGCCCAGGCGATTTCCTGAAATATCACCAATTACAACGAATTCCGATATAATGAGGATGGTCACCTAATTCCCAATAACTTACTCCCACTCATCATCTGTAAAACCATACAGATGTGAGAATCAAACCTGGTAAATACATACCCTGGAGAAAGGGCTAATTGGGAAATCAGTTTTCTTTTAACAGTACATAGTGAAACTGAAACATTGAAATGTATCGTAGGGGTATCCGGGTATTCCTAGTAATGCCTCTACCATTATCCAGATTCACAACTGTAACCATATATTTCTTTTCCATCTCTCCAAATCCCTTCATATGTCTTTAATCATTACCTTCTGTACACCCTCTCAGGCTAAATGGTTTTCTTCCTTCCTTACCTTTCGGCACCAGCCTATGGTTTGGAAGAAGACTATCCAATAAGCATAATGGGTGTACTGTCCTAATCCTAGGAGCACTCGCAACGCGAGAGAAGGTAAAAATAAAAGACAACTGAATAAACCCTTATTCCTATTTCTCCTATTTCTCCTAAACTAGAATCCATCCCCGAACTGGAACAAGTCCCTTCGAGTTCGTATATAACCATATGATGGAGTATCCAATAAACTGTGGATCTTCGTAGTGATACAGAGTGTTCTGGAGAAATAAAAAGGTGATATAGGATTGGCGAAGAAATACTTGGTTTGGTCGTGAATAGCAGTCGCAGTTTACTTTGCCCTCTTACTAATCCCTTTATATGTCTTTACTTAATACCTTCTGCACACCTTCGTGAGGCTAATTGGTTTTCTTCATTCCTTATTGTTCGATACCTGTCTATGGTTTGGAAGAAGACTATCCAATAAGCGTAATAGGTGTACTGTCCTAATCCAAGGAGCACTCGCAACCTCAGAGAAGGTAAAAGGAAAAGACAACTGAATAGTCCTATTCGTTTTCTCCAGAACCGGAAACCATCCTCGAATTTGGAACAAGTTCCTTCGAGTTCGTATATAACCATACGATGGTTTTATCCAATGGAAGTGGATGTTCGTAGTAATACGGGGTGTCCTGGAGAAAAGGGTAAAAGTAGGAGTGGCAATGAGGTGTGCAACTCTGACAATCCAAAAGCCAGTGTTTTAAGAAGGTTCGGTCAACTTGGTCACTGAGTCATGGTCAAGGGTCGGGCTATGGTCGCTGCCAAAGAGAGAGAGAAAAGAAACACTCAGCCTGCACTCTAACCTAGATCAGAATGGTCATCATTTTATCTAATCAGGAAACCTCCCACTGTAACGTCAAATTCTCCTCCAAACCTGATAGAAGAATTAGTCAGGATCACCCGAGGAGTAAACCAACTCATCAGTGGGAATCGGGATCCAACTATCATCGCATGATAACGTGATGGAATCCACTCCCGTTATCACACTCTAGAAGGTATGCGCATATCTGGCAAGTTTCAGTTTCTTTAGAAACTCCTGATGTGATTTTTAACCCATGCTCTTATGACCTGGACGAAGGCCAACATATCATAAGTCACATGTCAAGTTCTATCCGTCATTATCCAGGTTAATTTGAACCCACCCGTACATATCCTTGACGAAGACCAAAATAGTAGTACGACTGTGTTAAACCAACGCATCTATCTATGCAGCAGAAAAGTAACAAATAGCTACCATATACTATGCCTTGACGAAGGCCAACATACATAGCATGAATACTAAGTGCTACCTTCCTTAAATGACGGAGGGCTATGAATGGTTTTTGGCGAAAAACCTTTAACGTAATGAACTTGATATTGTTGAAGGAACCGGATAGCTTTTTATAAAAATATAGTGACGAAAACCTTTGCTAAAGAGGTCACTCCCTGTGAAGGGATCTCGGCTCTTTTCCCGTAGAATGAGGTGCAGGATATTCCGACTGAATACCACGATGCAAAGCAAAAGGCAATCGGCTATAGTGAAGTTATTACCCTGACGCAAACTTCTGTCCAAGGGGTCACTCCCGGTGAAGGGATCTCGGCCCTTGCCTCATCGACTGAGGTGCTGGATATTCATAACCAAATACCACTGTGCAAAACAAAAGAGAACGTCCTTGCAATAACAGCTTTTTTTTGAAAGTTGTTCCAACAACATCAGAATAGGTTTGTTTAGCTTGCCTTGATCCGAATCAACGCAGTCCCATCAATTGATCACACCAATAAAGAACGAAAATACGATGTACGCATATGCCACCCGCATTCGCCACTGGGTCCCGTCATCACCCGCTAGGTTACTTAACTAACGACAGAGCGGGGACTGGACTAGCGCGGGTGCAAAACATATACAAATCTACTAGTATATATATCAATATATAATAATCACTCAAGGCGTGATAAAATGCAACATCACAGAAATGTAATAAGCATCACAGAACAATACAGATATCTGGATCCCCGGGTTTCATAGAGCCGCTACTGAAACCCGACGTTCCCCTGGTCGTGTGGATAGCCTGTGCAATGAAATCCTAGACCCCTACGGGCGCGGCAAGTTACCCGCCAAAACCTGAAGCGAGTCAGCCCCCTTCAACAACGTGAATGGACCACCCAGCACTTCACGGAATCCGGTAACTTGAGCACTCCTCCTTGGGTCAACCTGTACCCCCTACGAGTGCGGCGAATAGCCCGCCAATTCTAGAGTGAACCCCCCTCCATCTCAAAGCCATGAGATGAGGGCCGGTTTCCCTCTAGAACCCGGCTATCCGTGCACCCCACCGCGGGGTAATCCTAGTACAGAAAGTAAAATATACAACGGGTACATCGACCTCAGCCCGGTCGTGCCCCAAAAGAATAATATACAAACAGGCAGTAACGGCATTCCACATGTCGGATGCTCGCCTCGCAATATCAAATGTACATATACAACATCTACTGTACTAACATTGCATCCAGGCTATCCACCACGACAAATCCGCAACATCACAGCACAACACAGAACATCAACGTGCATATCACGTTCGCAAATCCGTCTAAAAGGGTTATAGCAGTTAGACAGGATTTACCGATCAAGTGACATTCACGGTCGCAGATATAATGTAAATACTGTGAACTAACATGTTTAAAATTTTCGATCAACAAAAATTCCCGAAGTGGGCCCCAAGCACAACTGTAGCACTCAAAATAAATCTGGGCCCAAACAGAATATACCAAAACCCCCAATTCCAAGTATAAATAGCACTGTAGAAAAATGGTACAGCGCAGCTACTGTTCGGCGGTGGAACCGCGGCCAAAGTGGGGTTACGGCCGCGGTTCCGCGGCGCTACAGTGCTTTCATGCTACCATTTTTCTGCAGTCTTCTTAAAAAACCCTACACGTAATTTTCCAATATTCCAAATAACTTTTCGAGCACAGGAAAAAATCGACAGAAACTGATGCATTTGAAAATGTGGTTTTTGGAAATTCATTCGATCGAACTTGTAAACACGTTAGAGCAAGCTAGTAAAGGTTAATGGCGCGGCTCTGATACCATGTAAGTGCACGGCAGCACCCCGGCCGTCTGTCCGAGGCCAAAATGCGGAAACAAAAACTTTTCTTTGCTTAGAAACCGGCGCTACCACGGACTATAAACCCGGATCGGACCATTAACATACTACTAGCTAACTAGAGAAAGGGTAGAGAGCTATACCGAGCGATCCGTGTCCTTCGGTCTTCGGCCACCATCCCGATCTCCCCGCGGAATCTCCGGTCTCGATTTCCTCGTCGGAAAGGGCACCACACCACCAAGTCTTTTTACGGGCTCCCACCTCTGAACCGAGGCAACTCGGACACGAAGTTGGCAAGCCGACATGTCCAAGATTGCTGTAGAATAGTGTAGAACTCTTTTGTCCCAAGGGGTTGACGAAGTTGCTATTTGGAAGTGGAGAAGGAGATGCAAGCTTTTTGGATGAACTAAGGGATTTTGTGCAAGCAAGAAGGAACCATTTTCCTACTCCAAAATTTTGGACAGCCCCCTTCCCCTTTTGTGTGGCCGGCCATGCTAGGAGAGTGAGAGAGGGAGTGAGCAATAATAACGCAAGAGAGAGAAAAATGGGTGATCATGAGGAATCATCATCACAACAAAGTCTCATCCTAATCCCATCATATAAAGTAAACAATGATGAACAAAAAGAAGTCAATGAAAGTTAGAACCATCATGAACCAACCATGTGCCACAAAAAGTCTTCTCCATTATTAATTGCACATTTGCAAATAAGCCCTCCACCATCAATTTTTCAGCCAAAGAAAGAATAAAAGGAAAATGGCCGAAACGGAAAGCAAATTGGCAACTTCAAAAAGACGATCCCGTAATAAATTACAGGAAAATCCCGCGACTGTATATACATACCCGCATTTTGTATTCCGACCGAATACAAATGCAATGAGACAAAATCTACACTGTACAATACTAGGATCCGGCTTAAACCAAAGCCCGCTAGTATTATCGGTCCGATCATGATCCATGCAATATCGCACGTATATGATCGAACCCTGCCATATATCCATACGGCCTCTACAGCGTTTTGCCCGAAACTTGAGAAACTGTCTGTGGGGGACTCTAAAGACTCGTCAAAACTTTGGCTGTGGATTTAACCACTAGCACGTCAGAGATATTAGCCGTACGTAACGGGCTACCAAGTATTGACCAAAAGGGAGGTCGATGAGCGAACTCATCCTGACACCCTACTGAGCCAATCAGTGACAATATCCATACTGTCCGGTCCGTTCGTCTATGAGTATCGCATGGCGAGCATAGGGGATTGGTAAAAGTCAGACCCCCAAAAGAGGTACAAGTCGTGTCGGAGCGTAGCCTAGAACACCTTGAGATATTACTGGAATACCTACCAGTAAATCTCCTGCCTTGGCCCAGAACTTCGTGTAATGGCTCTCCTAGACACAGTGCGACCTCACCCCCAATACCGGGAGAGACGACCCCCTGCAGATCCGCTCACTGCCTCCATGTGGCTCGGGACTGTACCCAACTAAAACCTGTTTGCACGACTCCTTTGAGCCATGGTAGGATAGTAATCAAAGTACAGTGGGAACTCACACGAGACAAATGACAATCTCAGGTCGAAGAACTAACCTGTACACATGTCACCAGGGAACTGCTATCTGACGTCAGGTATAAGACCAACTAGCATGTTCCCAGCGAGTCCTGTCCGGTGTACTCATAACCCAATGAGCACCTGTATACATCTTAGGTAAACCAACTGACACCAGTGGCTTGTGAGACTGGCCACCTCCCCTCGTTGGGGTCTCGACTGTATACACTAGTCTACTCTGGAGTATCGAAGCCCTGTCTCGAAAACTCCCATGACTAGGGACCTTTTAAGGATGTGCTTATAGACCCCAGCTCCGACGTATATGATCGCCATCATACTGCTGGCCGTCAAGCAAGAGTCCTAAGGGCTCTATCAACGCGCAATAGTGACCTGTAAGGTCACCTAAAGCAGTACACGATGATAAAGATAAACCAGATACCATACTATCATCTTGAGTAAGACTGTCCTACCGATATAGGTCCTCCCTCAATCATTGCAATCACGTGCCTGTGATCCAATAATTGACTCTGAGGGCACTATCTCCAACACGTATGACTTAGGATCGCGTTGTTCATGTGATTTCTGTTCGTAGATGTTTCTACTCACGAGTTGGCAACTCACCCCCGTTGTGCCGCACTTTCTTGCAGGTTTTGCCATACAGGTTTCATTACGGCTTTGCTGGCAGTACTTCCAATTCCGGGTGATTTGCTAGTAGGTGGGTTCACTTGTATCGTGACCATCAGTATATTTTGTATATTATTATTCAGTTGTATCTAGAAGTCCCATCAACCAAACATGTATTTATTTCACAGAGATAGAGACCAGTGATGTTTATTCTTTCGACCTTAGAGTCGCGCGTTGTATTTCTATAGATTTCTTGCTGTTTTGAGTTTCCTTTTCAGCTTTGATCCTCGCCCTTTGGCGTTGTATATTATATTTCTTGCATGGTTGTGACCGTCGATTGACGAAGAGCTAGCTTCCGCTTGGGGATGCCTTTTTTTGTATTTCGTATACTAATCATGTTGTATCCCGTTTGGGGCCAGTTTTTACAAAGGAGACTCTGCCGAAATTTTCAGAAAATACTTGATGTTTTTAAAAACGCATAATTCGGCTTATGCTATTAAAATTACTTGCTTTATGTTGGTTTTTCCTTCACTCTAATGCTTCTTTGGTTTTGATTTCTGGGTTTTGGTTTACTTAGATTATGTACGCCTCGAGACGTCCGTTATTTAAGTGTCGGTCATGTTCCGTACTTTTCGGGTCGTGACATGTACTACGGGTTACTAAAGTCCCTGGTGTAAGTGGGACTCCTCTCGTATACACTGGCATCTTCTGTACCAAGCTACAAACAACGTTAACACAATATTATAACAATATAATACAACTTTAAAAGCTACCTTCTCATTCTGTCTATTCTATTCTTCCTTATCCTTGGGACTTACCGAGCGATCTGTTCGCTGACGACATTCTCTTTCTTTCTTCTTTGAATGTTGTCAAGTGATTTGGACCCGTCAGAGATCGAGCCCACTGCTGAAGACTTGTACTAGTTCAGTGAAGACTCTGAGCTCTAGTCATTGTACACTTTCCATTCAGTACTTTCATTTCTGTTATGTCATTGTTTAGGCATTGCTTTTTATTGAGTTGTATTTACTTTTCATGCATTGTACAAAAGAATGTTATTAAATAAAGTTGCTGTTCAGTTTACATCTCTTGTCTATGATGCTTACTTTTATATTGCTCAGATACGCTTAGCATGAAGTAAATGTTGCGCCACGGCAGCGCCCCGGCCGTCTTTCCGTGGCCAAAATGCGGAATCAAAATTTTTCTTAACTTTAAACTGGCGCTACCGCGGACAATATACCCGGATCGTAACCATTAACCGATACTAGCTAACTAGAGATAGGGTGAGAGATATACCGAGCGATCCGTGTCCTTCGGTCTTCTCGTCGTCGTCCCGATCTCCCGCGGAATCACCATTCGTCGTCTTCTCGTCGGAAAGGGCACCATGTAGCCGGATTCTTTTACGGGCTCCCACGTCTTGACTGAGGCAACTCGGGCGCGAAGTTGGCTGGCCGACGTGTCCAAGAAGTGCTGTAGGCTAGTGTAGAATGGTTGTCTCATTTGGGGTAGTGAAGTTGCCATTGGTGATGGAGGAATGAGGTTAAGGAAAAATGATGCTTACATTTTTCCAAAACAAGAAGAATGAGATGAAGGAAAATATGCCATTCCTCTCCAAAAATGAACCTCTCATTCTCCCTTGAACAAATGGTGGAGGAAGAATCTCAAAAACAAGAAGGAAGGTGAGTGTAGGAAAAGCAAGAGGTGACCACATCCAAAGTAAACCTCACATCAACTCCTAATCAACTCCAATCCATTCTAATCACCATTAATGCAAAAGAAATGATGATAGAAAAGAATGGTATCAAAAGATGCTCTCATAATCAATCCATATGCAAGAAACCCCTCTACAAAATGTTATTTGCAAACTTGCAAATAACACCCTCCATCGGAAAAGTCCGGCCGGGAAAGAACTAAGGAAAACCGGCCGGAACGGAATGCAAACTGGCAACTTCAGAAAACTGGTCCCGTAATAAATTACAGGAAAACCCCGATGCTGTGCATACACACCCGCATATGTATTCCGACCGGATACAAATGCAAAGAGACAAAATCTACACTGTACTATACTAGGATCCGGCATAAACCAAAGCCGGCCAGTAATATCCGTCCGATCCTGATCCGTGCAATACCGCACGTATCTGATCGAACCCTGCCATATATCTATACGGCCACAAGTACAAACCGTCCGATCCTGATCCGTGCAATACCGCACGTATCTGATCGGACCCTGCCATATCTCCATACGGCCTCTACAGCGTTTCGCCCGAAAGCTTGAGTAACTGAAAGTGTGGTGGACTCTAAAGACTCGTCAATACTATGGCTGTGGATTTAACCACTAGCACGTCAGAGGTATAAGCCAATACGAGACGGGCCACCAGCTATTGACCAAAAGGGACGTCGATGAGAGAACTCATCCTGACACCCTACTGAGCCTGTCAGTGACAATATCCGTACAGTCCGGTCCGTTCGTCTATGAGTATCGCATGGCGGGCCTAGGGGGTTGGTAAAAGTCAGACCCCCAAAAGCGGTACAAGTCGTGTCGGAGCGTAGCCCAGAACACCCTGAGATACTACTGGAATACCTACCAGTAAATCTCCTGTCTCGGCCGAGGGCTTTGTGTAATGGCTCTCCTAGACACAGCGCGACCTCACCCCCAATACCGGGAGAGACGAACCCCTGCAGATCCGCTCACTGCCTCCATGTGGCTCGGGACTGTACCCAACTAAAACCTGTTTGCACGACTCCTTTGAGCCGTGGTAGGATAGTAATCAAAGCACAGTGGGAACTCACACGAGACAAATGACGATCTCAGGTCGATGAACTAACCCGTACACATGTCACCAGGGAACTGCCATCTGACGTCTGGTATAATCCCAACTGGCAGGTTCCCGGCGAGTACTCTCCGGTGTACTCATAACCCAATGAGCACCTGTATACATCTTAGGTGAACCAACTGACACCAGTGGCTTGTAAGACCGGCCACCGCCCCTCGTCGGGGTCTCGACTGTATACACTAGTCTACTAATGGAGTATCGATGCCCTGTCTCGAAACTCCCACGACTAAGGACCTTTTAAGGATGTGCTTATAGACTAACAGCTCCCACGTATATGATCGCCATCATACTGCTGGTCGTCAAGAAAAAATCCTAGGGGCTTTAACAACGTGTAATAGCGACCTGTCAGGTCACTTAAAGCAGTACACGATGATAAAGATAAACCAGATAGCATACTATCATCTCGAGTAAGACTGTCCTACCGGGATAGGTCCTCCCTCAATCATTGCAATCACGTGCCTGTGATCCAATAATTGACTCTGAGGGCACTATCTCCAACAATCTCCCACTTGCACTCAAGGCTAATTATTGCGATGTCGCATATTCACAGCCCGTGTGATACCGAACACCCAACTCCTCTACTAGTCAGTCTCACAAAGCTCGTTTGCGAAACTATTGCGTTCGAGGAATAGCCTCAGTGTGTGGATCCGCTGGGATGTTTCTTTCTATGTCTCTCTATATCTCAAGTTCGCAGAGAAAACCATCTCCCGAAATGAGCAATACCTGTCTAAGAGTATGTCTGGATATCTGATGGGACCTAGCTCATAAATGAACTCCAAATCCAAACATCTTAGACTGTATCGATAACTGAACTTAATCAGTATCCAGCGCCATGCCTCCCTCAGTATTGCCTTGGACCACCTGTCCAAAATACTGCCCCTCGTCAGAAGGAGAAACTATAACTCTGACAGCCACTCTGCCATCCATGCCACCTTGGAAGCCTGGAATGATAACCGTCTCCTAAAAGAGGCTGTCGTTATCACATCCCTAGAACATCAACTTATGTTCTAAAACTGCTTCCGATTGTTTCTCCAGGATTGGATTAATATCAACTTATTGCACCTACTGCAAGAACAACATCTGGTGTGGTACTTGACATCTCATGATTGACTCAATTGCCTAAGCAAGTGATCTGCCAATCATGCGTATCCCTCTCCCTTTTAGTCCGTAAGACACCTTTAGAGAGGGTGACTCCATTACCTGCAGGTACACTACCGTGCCAGGAGTCGTCCATTCTAAATACTCTTAGAATGCTGTCAAAGTACCCTAATTGGGAAACCACCCAAATCTAGATCTAAAACCATAGATCTAGTAACCAGAATGTCTGATATAATATCCAAGTCCTGTGTGGAGAAACCACTGTGTGACGACCAAAGTATAACCGATCGTAGTATAGGAATATTACTTCCTACTCTGTGTATGTCATCAAATACCAGGACATCACACCCTACTACCTACTTAACAGATCAATCCCCTATTCTGATGAAGTCAAACTTATGACTGTCATGTCAGAAATAGATGATCTATCTCCGCTATATCTTCTTTAGTCTATAAATAGACATAAGCCACTTGTCCACCAATGCTTCCGCTGCTCCCACTGACCATGACAACCCTCTGGCAGAGTCATATACACGTAAATTTCTAAAACTAGTTTAGAAAGAAGCTATACTCATCCTCCTGCCGGGTCTCACAGTCTGGAACAACAACAATGGTAAGTCTGGGTAAACAAGAACCTCCCTGCCACCGTCCTTGAGGATACCGAAGTACCTCTCGAGTGCCTGAGGTTACCCACCATATCTGCAGAGTGGCCAATGGAATGTCAAACCAGATTGAATCTTCAGGTTCCTATCAAATTTTCAGTAATCGTTTGCGGTTCTGGAATCACTTCCAGTTCTACCATACCCCCACTGCTGTTTTATGAAAAATACATTTCTTTTAAAATTGTGGCGAGTGAAGAACAATATCACTATTGATCTTCGAGATGGTAGAAAATCAACCCTCGTCATAGCCTGGATTGTAACCCTTCGAAAATCGTTTAGGCAGTTTTTCGGTAATCGGCTAATTTTTCGGCTTTTTCCGTAAAAAGTCAAAATTGATATTTTTCATTATAGACCTAATTATACAAAATTTAGACAAGATATTACTATAATTTTGTCACTAAAATGTCACTTATAATTTTCTAGTTAAATAAAAAAAAATTCGTAATTAATTATTTTTTTTATTATTTTAAGCCTTTTTAAATACATTAAATTAGTGATAAATACAAATGTAATTAGGTAAATTTCATAATTAGGAGTCTTTATAAGCTAAAATATGGTGTTAATAAAATTATATCATGTCTTGCAAACTTTTGGTTTTAGGGTGGGAAAATTTGTGAAAAAATGAAGTAAAAATGGGTTTTTTTGTAAAAAGGTTGACATGAAAGCATTAAATGATAACATGATGGGTTTGTAGACCTTGAAACTTCTCCCAAAAATCCCACACTCCCTCCTCAACCTACAGCCGACCCCCCTTGCTGCAGAATTTCCCATTCTCCCCACTTCTTTTTGCTTCTTTTCTTGCTAAAAATTCAACAAAAATTCACAATTTCCATCTCTATTCAAACCAAAACCCTAATCCAACCTTTCCCAAACCCTAATTTGTTTGAGAACTTGATGAAAGGAGGCTTTGTTGGTGACTTGATCATGCTAGGATTCAATTGGTGAGGTAAAAATTCTAAACTAGTTTGCTAACTTGTAGTTTATTTGTGCTAAAATCTAATTTTGAAGTATTAATTTAGTGTAAATCCTTGTTCATGAAAAATCAAGAATGGGTTTTGATGTTGAGTTCGGGTTTGAAACATGGTTGTAAAAATTAAGTTAGGGTTTTGGTTATCTAATTGATTAGAATGGTTAATTGTGTAATGATATGCTTGCTAAATCGACAAATTGCGATGTTTGTATCGAATCGGCTAGAAAATTGCTTGCTAGATTTTTACGAAAATTAGAATGCGATCAAATTGCGTTATGTTAGCGATATAATTAGCTTCGTATAGGACTATTAGAGTGCACGAACGCGGGGTTTCGTCTAGTCGGGTTGTAGTTTTGTCGATTTCCCCGAAATGACGATTCTAGTTAAAGGATTGCGATTTTCGTGCGTTTTTCCGCGCACCGAGTGCATGCTATGATTAATTCGAGAGCGTTGATAATTGTATATTGTGACTTGCATCATTTTAGGTTTTGTAATCTTATACTTGGTGTTGTGCAAATATAGGATCGGTCGGAGAAACTTCGGACACGGCGCGAAAAGGCAAGGCGGTGGCCGGAACGGATTAGCGGGGATTTCAGGTGAGTAGATGTATTCATCTATGGGGGAATCGTCTGGATGGCGCGATGCGCCCCCTAGTTAGGATTTCCTTATCTCTTGTAAGATTCATGTTGTTAGTTAGCTTACCCCCTTCATTGACATTGCATACCCTTATAGTTAATAATATGCTAGATTGCATGGATATTCATATGCACATATGCGATAACACTCCGTAGGGCACGAACACCATTACCATTGGCATTTGTTGCACGCGCACTATTCATGTGACACACACGCCTTTGGTAATTGCCATGCCACGTGCACTAGAAAACCTGTTTAACTTAATATTGCCATTTGCATTCATACATGATATATGAAATTGCATAGCATGCACATACCTCGCATTATCATCATATTTACATAGATTCTAGCAAAAATTCACATCATATACATTGATATCATAGACATTTATTATATATATAACATGTGAACAATATGATTTTCTTGAGGATTTCAGTATTTCTGCGATTTCTGGATTTTTGGGGAAAACCGCAAGAATTTAACAAAAGCTTATATTCATCATTTTTAAAACAAAGTTGCGGTTTTCTCGTGATGTATGTGTCGTCCACCATGAGTTTTCATGTTTTCTGTTGGATTTCGAGACCCGATTCGAGGAGTGGATGAACCGTCTCGGGTACATGGTGGGCCCGGTATGATACCCCGGGGCAAGAAGATCGAGTTGTAGACGATGAGCCTGGCAGGGGAAGACTACCTACCGGTGATGTCTGGCGCGGCGGATATCCGGAGGATACCGACCGTTGTCGTGAGATTTATGATCTGGGCCGATCCGGACTGACGGAGCCCGATATTGAGACAGATATGATTCCTATTTGGTGTCGATGCTTGACATGGGTTTTCAGATGATTCCTTGATGGTATTCAGCTATTATACAGATATTCATGTTCTAATGTTAAGAATTCAATACCCTTAGCATTTAAAACACATAAAGACTTAATAATGACATTGCATACCTGTGCATGCATACTAGAGATATTATATCACATATGGACATGCATGTTGTGGTGCATTGCGTGCATTCTTACGATTGCCTTATTAGATGTTATATTTACTCACGAGCTGGCAACTCACCCCCGTTGTGACACAGTGTCTTGCTGGTCGGACCCGTCAGTCTTGTAGCGGCGGGCTATCTTATCATCAGTTCCTTTTGCTCAGACTCGCGACATCGCCCGTAGGTGGGTTGCGACTATACTTTATTTCTTTTTGCTTTATCATTGTATCTAGTATTCTCCATCTACCACTTGTATTGTATATGCGACCTAGTGATGAGACTGAGAGACTTGTATATTTGTGGTTCTTTTGGGTCGAGCTCACTTGAGCCGGCGTTGTGTTTTCGGATACTTTGCGTTTCTTTCATGCTCTTTTCTTGATATTGCTATTATATTGCATGTGGTTGTGATCCGCCTTGGGCGAAGAGCTAGCTCCCGCTTGGGGATGCCATTTTTATGATTACAGGTTTATTATCTTGTTGTACCCATTTTGGGAGATAGAAAATACAGGGGAGACTCTGCCGAAATTTTCAGAAATTTATGATGTTTTAAAAAAGGGATTCTTTGCAACTTAATTGATTTGAAAAAAATCGTTTTCATTAAAGGTTTTCTTTCACTCTCTTTTGATTTTGGTTTAGATTTTTCTGGGCATTGGCTGACTTAGGTTACGGTACGCCTTTAGACATCTCGTAATCTAAGTGCCAGTCACGTTCCGTACTTTCGGGTCATGACAAAGTTGGTATCAGAGCATAGATTTTACCTTTCTGAGTGTAGGACGACCTTGGTAGATGGAGTAGGTGACTTAAGCAGAGTGGCGTAGCGTGGGTATGATCCGCGTCATACTTACGATACGGTACTCCGCATAAGTAACCTTAGGACATAATTGCTTGTATTTCCTTTCTTGATTCCTTACATTCCTTGATTCAATTGCAATGTTCTTATCGGTCATGTTTCTTATTCTAGCTTCGATGCCGCCAAAGACTACGAGAGCTCAGCGGGCTGCCGCTAGGGATGAGATTCGGGCGGGCCCGTCTGAGGCGAGGATCGAGCGGGATGATACACCTACCCCTCAGGGTCATACTGATCCGCCTTATCCTGACCGTATTGCCAGATTAGAGGCCGGCATGCAAGAGTTGCGGCAGATGATGGGATCTTTAGTTGAGTCCAGCCGGGCACAGAGATCCGAGGACGTTCCTTCCACCGCACAGACCACGATCGTACCTGCTGCACAGATGGTCACTCCTGCTGCTACTACGGAGACTATCCCTGTTTCACTACAGGAGTTCATGAGATTGAGACCTCCAGCTTTTACCAGTACAGATGCGACAGAGGACCCACATGCATTTCTTGATAGGATGGCTCGGATTTGCCGTTCGTTGAGGTGTTCTGAGGATAGACTGGTGGAGTTTGCGAGTTTTCGTCTGGAGGGTCTTGCCCAGATATGGTACGATTCAGTAGAGAGAGGCCGAGCTGCAGGTCTACCTTCTATGACCTGGGATGAGTTTACAGCTGCATTTCTTGCCCGTTTTCTTCCGGAGAGTGTCCGAGATGCTCGAGCCCGTAGTTTTGAGTCCTTGCGCAAGACTCCTGGGTTGACGGTGTCGGAGTATGATATACAGTTTACCCAGTTGTCTCGATATGCTCCGTACCTAGTCGACACAGAAGAGAAGAGAATAAAGAGGTTTGTACGAGGGCATGATACACAGCTATTCCTTGCCATCGGCACCCAGCACTTTGATACATACGCAGCCGCGATGGATGCAGCCTTACTTTTGGAGGAGCGTACTTCTGAGACTCCGGTCGTTTCTGGTCCGAAGAGGATCCGTACCGATACGCTAGCTCAGCGGCAGATGGGTAGACATCGTGATAGATTATTTCCGGGAGATGGTGGAGGCAGAGGATTGAGACGAGGTCAGTTATTTGGTTCATATCCACAGACCCAGCAGTCGTCTCCACGATGTTTTCGGTGCGGGAGTCAGTACCACCGTATCAGAGACTGTACCATAGGGCGTCCGGGCGTGGCGACAGTCCCGCATGTGACTTTACCACCCTCACCACCTTCTCAGAGAGCTTTACTTCCTACTCCTGATGATGCTTCACGCCAGCCAGATGCTTCTAGAGGCCGTGGGCGTGGCGGTCCGGTTCCGAGAGGACGAGGCGACAGAGGCAGAGGCCGAGGCCGAGGTAGAGGCAGAGGACAGCCAGCTATTAGTGGTGGACAGGCCCGAGTGTTCGCGTTGACTCCTCAGGATGCACAGGCATCCAATGCCGTCGTGACAAGTACTCTGCCAGTATGTTCTTTTAATGCACGGGTATTATTTGATCCAGGCTCCACACATTCCTATGTTTCCACGTATTTTGCACCAAGGTTGGGCCGAGAGTCTTCTCCTTTAGATCAGCCGCTTGTCGTTATTACCCCGGTAGGCGAGTCTTTTGTTGCCCGTTTTGTATACCGATCGTGTTTCGTTCGTATCGGGGAGAGAGATTCTTCAGTTGATTTGATTCTCCTCGATATGCTAGACTTTGACGTTCTTCTTGGTATGGACTGGCTAGCCACCTGTTATGCATCCGTGGACTGCCATGAGAAAGCAGTCAAATTCAGTTTTCCTGGTGAGCCAGTTCGTATTATTCAGGGAGATCGTAGCGCTACCCTTCCCAGCTTGATTTCTTCTCTTCACGCTGGTCAGCTATTAAGAAAAGGGTGTCAGGGATTCTTAGCCTATGTTTGTGATACTAGCTCCACAGAGGTTCCGTTGGACCAGGTCCCTGTTGTGAGAGAGTTTCCTGATGTATTCCCTGACGAGCTACCTGGTCTGCCACCAGAGCGCGAGATTGAGTTCTGTATTGACTTGATCCCCGGCACGGGGCCTATCTCTATACCGCCTTATCGGATGGCCCCGGCGGAGCTGAGAGAGCTAAAGGACCAGTTACAGGACTTGCTGGACAAAGGGCTTATCCGACCGAGTGTGTCACCTTGGGGTGCTCCCGTCTTGTTTGTTAAAGAGAAGGACGGAAGTATGCGTTTATGCATTGATTATCGTCAGCTGAACCGGGTTACTGTGCGGAACAGGTATCCCCTACCCCGCATTGATGATTTATTTGATCAGCTCCAGGGTGCAGGGTTTTTCTCGAAGGTTGATTTACGGTCAGGTTATCATCAGTTGCGAGTTCGGAAGGAGGATATTCCGAAGACCGCTTTCCGTACTCGTTATGGTCATTATGAGTTCTTGGTGATGTCGTTCGGGCTCACCAATGCCCCGGCAGCATTTATGGATTTGATGAACCGCGTATTCAGGTCGTATCTCGATCAGTTCATCATTGTGTTCATTGACGACATTTTGGTTTATTCTCGGAGCCGGGAGGAACATGAGTAGCACTTACGTATCACATTGCAGACTTTGAGGGAGCATCAGCTGTTCGCCAAATTCTCCAAGTGCGCATTCTGGCTAGACAATGTCGATTTCTTGGGTCATGTGGTGACGAGAGATGGTATTTGTGTGGACCCGAAGAAGATCGAGGCAGTTCAGCGTTGGCCTAGACCAGTATCAGTTACAGAGGTTCGCAGCTTTCTAGGTCTGGCCGGCTATTATCGACATTTCGTCCAGGATTTCTCCCGCATTGCTGCACCGTTGACCGGGTTGACCCGGAAGGGGTTCCTTTTGATTGGACCCAGGCATGTGAGGATAGCTTCCAGCAGTTGAAGACTCGTCTGACTACTGCACCAGTGTTAGCATTGCCTTCAGGATCAGGCGGGTTCGTGGTATATTGTGATGCTTCTCGAGTGGGGCTGGGATGTGTATTGATGCAGCACGACAGAGTTATCGCGTATGCTTCTCGGCAGCTGAGGAAACACGAGCAGAACTACCCCACCCATGATTTAGAAATGGCTGCAGTGGTATTTGTACTTAAGATCTGGAGACATTACCTATACGGTGAGTCGTGCCAGATATTCACTGACCACAAGAGTTTGAAGTATATCTTCCAGCAGCGAGATCTGAACCTGAGACAGCGCCGTTGGATGGAGTTGGTGAAGGATTATGACTGCGAGATTCTATACCATCCGGGCAAGGCGAATATGGTGGCAGATGCTTTGAGTAGAAGGCCCGGAGGTAGCTTATCTTGTTTGAGCGCAGTACAGATGCAGTCGACGGCAGATTGGCAGGTTTTATGTGATAGCAGAGTGCAGTTCGAGTTTACTCCTACGGGGGGATAACTTGCCCATTTCAGAGCACGCCCACAGTTACTTGACCGTATCCACGAGGCACAGTCCGGCGATGCCCGTACATTAGAGATTATTGAGCAGATTCGGCAGGGCAGAGTTTCCGAGTTCGTGATTGATGATCAGGGGATACTTCGGTTTGGGACTCGACTGTGTGTGCCAGATTCAGAGGGACTGAGGCGCGATATTCTCGAGGAGGCACATAGATCAGTATATAGTGTGCATCCAGGTTCCACCAAGATGTACCGTGATTTGAGAGAGGTTTACTGGTGGGACGGGATGAAGAAGGATATTACAGACTTTGTGTCGAGATGCCTGACTTGTCAGCAAGTCAAGGCCGAGCACCAGAGGCCAGCCGGCGAGTTACAGCCTTTGCCCATCCCTGAGTGGAAGTGGGAGCAGGTCTCCATGGACTTCGTTGTGGGTCTACCCAGGACCAGTCGAGGGTACGACTCTATTTGGGTGATTGTGGATCGACTGACGAAAGCGGCTCACTTTCTGCCAGTGAAGAACACTTTTGGATTTTCTCAGTATGCCCAGGTTTATATTGATGAGATAGTGCGACTGCATGGTGTTCCGACTTGCATCGTGTCCGACCGTGGCACCCAGTTTACCAGCCGATTGTGGCAGAAACTCCAGGAAGCTTTGGGCACCCGATTGAGTTTTAGCACAGCCTTTCTCCGCAGACTGACGGTCAGTCGGAGCGTACGATTCAGACTCTTGAGGACATGCTCAGAGCTTGTGTTTTAGATTTCGGTGGTAGCTGGGATTGTCATTTGCCTTTGATCGAGTTTTCCTACAATAATAGCTTCCAGGAGACGATTCAGATGGCACCTTTCGAGGCTTTATATGGGAGGAGATGTCGATCGCCTGTATGTTGGACAGAGCTCAGGGAGAGTAGTGTTTTGGGGCCGCAGATCGTACAGTAGACGACCGAGAAGATACAGCTGATTCGGGACAGGATGAGAGCGGCACAGAGCAGGCAGAAGTCATATGCTGACAAGCGTCGTCGCCGACTCGAGTTCGCTGTTGGCGATCATGTTTTCCTGAAGGTCTCTCCGATGAAAGGTGTGATGAGATTTGGGCGGAAAGGGAAACTGAGTCCTAGATATGTTGGTCCTTTCGAGATCCTAGAGCGTGTTGGTCCAGTCTCTTATTGGTAAGCTCTTCCGCCCAGCTTCCCCGATGTTCATCCCGTATTCCATGTCTCGATGCTCCGCAAGTACCTTCATGATCCTTCCCAGGCGATTCAGCACCAGACGATCCAGTTAGACCGTGATCTTTCTTTCACCGAGCAGCCGGTTGTCATCTTGGATCGGCAGGTGAAGAAATTGAGGTCGAAGGTCATACCGTCCGTCAAGGTCCTTTGGCGTGGCCCGAACAGCGAGGAGGTCACCTGGGAGACCGAGGTCGAGATGAGGAAGAGATATCCCCATATTTTTGAAGGTACGCGTAGTTAAATTCTAAATTCGGGGACCGAATTTCTTTAAGGGGGGAAGATTGTAACCCTTCGAAAATCGTTTAGGCAGTTTTTCGGTAATCGGCTAATTTTTCGGCTTTTTCCGTAAAAAGTCAAAATTGATATTTTTCATTATAGACCTAATTATACAAAATTTATACAAGATATTACTATAATTTTGTCACTAAAATGTCACTTATAAATTTCTAGTTAAATAAAAAAAAATCGTAATTAATTAATTTTTTTATTATTTTAAGCCTTTTTAAATACATTAAATTAGTGATAAATACAAATGTAATTAGGTAAATTTCATAATTAGGAGTCTTTATAAGCTAAAATATGGTGTTAATAAAATTATATCATGTCTTGCAAACTTTTGGTTTTAGGGTGGGAAAATTTGTGAAAAAATGAAGTAAAAATGGGTTTTTTTTGTAAAAAGGTTGACATGAAAGTATTAAATGATAACATGATGGGTTTGTAGACCTAGAAACTTCTCCCAAAAATCCCACACTCCCTCCTCAACCTGCAACCTCCATGCTTCTTTTCTTGCTAAAAATTCAACAAAAATTCACAATTTCCATCTCTATTCAAACCAAAACCCTAATCCAACCTTTCCCAAACCCTAATTGGTTTGAGAACTTGATGAAAGGAGGCTTTGTTGGTGACTTGATCATGCTATGATTCAATTGGTGAGGTAAAAATTCTAAACTAGTTTGCTAACTTGTAGTTTATTTGTGCTAAAATCTAATTTTGAAGTATTAATTTAGTGTAAATCCTTGTTCATGAAAAATCAAGAATGGGTTTTGATGTTGAGTTAGGGTTTGAAACATGGTTGTAAAAATTAAGTTAGGGTTTTGGTTATCTAATTGATTAGAATGGTTAATTATGTAATGATATGCTTGCTAAATCGACAAATTGCGATGTTTGTATCGAATCGGCTAGAAAATTGCTTGCTAGATTTTTATGAAAATTAGAATGCGATCAAATTGCGTTATGTTAGCGATATAATTAGCTTCATATAGGACTATTAGAGTGCACGAACGCGGGGTTTCGTCTAGTCGGGTTGTAGTTTTGTCGATTTCCCCGAAATGACGATTCTAGTTAAAGGATTGCGATTTTCGTGCGTTTTTCCGCGCACCGAGTGCATGCTATGATTAATTCGAGAGCGTTGATAATTGTATATTGTGACTTGCATCGTTTTAGGTTTTGTAATCTTATACTTGGTGTTGTGCAAATATAGGATCGGTCGGAGAAACTTCGGACACGGCGCGAAAAGGCAAGGCGGTGGCCGGAACGGATTAGCGGGGATTTCAGGTGAGTAGATGGATTCATCTATGGGGGAATTGTCTGGATGGCGTGATGCGCCCCCTAGTTAGGATTTCCTTATCTCTTGTAAGATTCATGTTGTTAGTTAGCTTACTCCCTTCATTGACATTGCATACCTTTATAGTTAATAATATGCTAGATTGCATGGATATTCATATGCACATATGCGATAACACTTCGTAGGGCACGAACACCATTACCATTGGCATTTGTTGCACGCGCACTATTCATGTGACACACAGGCCTTTGGTAATTGCCATGCCACGTGCACTAGAAAACCTGTTTAACTTAATATCCTATTTGCATTCATACATGATATATGAAATTGCATAGCATGCACATACCTCGCATTATCATCATATTTACATAGATTCTAGCAAAAATTCACATCATATACATTGATATCATAGACATTTATTATATATATAACATGTGAACATTATGATTTTCTTGAGGATTTCAGTATTTCTGCGATTTCTGGATTTTTGGGGAAAACCGTAAGAATTTAACAAAAGCTTATATTCATCATTTTTAAAACAAAGTTGCGGTTTTCTCGTGATGTATGTGTCGTCCACCATGAGTTTTCATGTTTTCTGTTGGATTTCGAGACCCGATTCGAGGAGTGGATGAACCGTCTCGGGTACATGGTAGGCCCGGTATGATACCCCGGGGCAAGAAGATCGAGTTGTAGACGATGAGCCTGGCAGGGGAAGACTACCTACCGGTGATGTCTGGCGCGGCGGATATCCGGAGGATACCGACCGTTGTCGTGAGATTTATGATATGGGCCGATCCGGACTGACGGAGCCCGATATTGAGACAGATATGATTCCTATTTGGTGTCGATGCTTGACATGGGTTTTCAGATGATTTCTTGATGGTATTTAGCTATTATACAGATATTCATGTTCTAATGTTAAGAATTCAATACCCTTAGCATTTAAAACACTTAAAGACTTAATAATAACATTGCATACCTGTGCATGCATACTAGAGATATTATATCACATATGGACATGCATGTTGTGGTGCATTGCGTGCATTCTTACGATTGCCTTATTAGATGTTTTATTTACTCACGAGCTGGCAACTCACCCCCGTTGTGCCACAGTGTCTTGCAGGTCGGACCCGTCAGTCTTGTAGCGGCGGGCTATCTTATCATCAGTTCCTTTTGCTCAGACTCGTGACATCGCCCGTAGGTGGGTTGCGAGTATACTTTATTTCTTTTTGCTTTATCATTGTATCTAGTATTCTCCATCTACCACTTGTATTGTATATGCGACCTAGTGATGAGACTGAGAGACTTGTATATTTGTGGTTCTTTTGGGTTGAGCTCACTTGAGCCGGCGTTGTGTTTTCGGATACTTTGCGTTTCTTTCATGCTCTTTTCTTGATATTGCTATTATATTGCATGTGGTTGTGATCCGCCTTGGGCGAAGAGCTAGCTCCCGCTTGGGGATGCCATTTTTATGATTACAGGTTTATTATCTTGTTGTACCCATTTTGGGGGATAGAAAATACAGGGGAGACTCTGCCGAAATTTTCAGAAATTTATGATGTTTTTAAAAAGGGATTCTTTGCAACTTAATTGATTTGAAAAAAAATCGTTTTCATTAAAGGTTTTCTTTCACTCTCTTTTGATTTTGGTTTAGATTTTTCTGGGCTTTGGCTGACTTAGGTTACGGTACGCCTTTAGACGTCTCGTAATCTAAGTGCCAGTCACGTTCCGTACTTTCGGGTCGTGACAAACCCGCAAACAGCCATTACAGAAACGTGCCTTGATATATCCGGAGTCTGGTTTTAAGCATAAGCCGGACAACTCTCCGTACCTTAACAATGTCAAGATATGAACTGTTCCATATCCAATATAGAAACAGAGGCACTGATTTAATTGAACCAGATTCAAATCATGCAGCTGTCTCCAGTGCATGTCAACTAAATGGAAGGAGCCGATCAGCGTTATTCAACTTAGGAATGCTTCCAATTATGAGTAACCTGAAAGAGAAGCAAGTTCTCTTAACCATTACTATCAACTGAACACCATACACAAGTATCTACATTTTCGATCACTTTGAGGAATCCCCATACTTGCAATACTTAGTTCTCTAATTTATTCAAATACCTATGACTTCTCAAAATTCGGACCCTGTGTTTCCACGAAACAGCTGTCTAAAAACTAGAGAAGTCATAAGTAAACCGAATATAGTACGAGTACCAACCCCTCTGTCCTGATGGACGCTGGACAACATACAATACTCTGTACAAGTCCCTTGAGTCTGATAACTCATTCACTGTGTGTCGTAGGTTGAAAACTGTACTTATGGTTAAGAAGAATTACACCGCCGTTCAATACTCCTTACCTAACCATCCACTGATATAGGTAAATGTCATAGACATAATTTCAAAAAGGTATATCTCACTCTATGAAAATAGACGTACAAATATATCAATTTGAAATTGGTGCATAGCAACGGATATTCAAAACCAAATATTTGCCGACCGGCAAACAACGCAGGTGGCTTTCTCAAATATCACCAATTACAACGAATCCCGATATAATGAGGATGGTCACCTAATTCCCAATAACTTACTCCCACTCATCATCTGAAAAACCATACAGATGTGAGAATCCAACCTGGTAAATACATACCCTGGAGCAAGTGTCTAATCGGGAAATTAGTTTTCTTTTAACAGCACACAGTTGAACTGAAACATTGAAATGTTTCGATGGGGTATCCTGGTATTCCTAGTAATGCCTCTACCATTATCCAGATTCACAACTGTAACCGTATAATTCTTTGCCATCTCTCTAAATCCCTTTATATGTCTTTAGTCATTACATTCTGCACACCCTTTTAGGCCGAATGGTTTTCTTCCTTCCCTACCATTCGGCACCAGCTTATGGTTTGGAAGAAGACTATCCAATAAGCATAATGGGTGTACTGTCCTAATCCTGGGAGCACTCGCAATGCGAGAGAAGGTGAAGATAAAAGACAACCGAATAAACCTTATTCCTATTTCTCCTCAACCAGAATCCATCCCCGAACTGAAACAAGTTCCTTTCGAGTTCGTATACAACCATGCGATGGAGTATCCAATAAACTGTGGATCTTCGTAGTGATACGGAGTGTCGTGGAGAAATACAAAGGTGATTTAGGATTGGCGAAGAAATACTCGGTTTGGTCGTGAATAGCAGTCGCAATTTACTTTGCCCTCTTACTAATCCCTTTCTTTGTCTTAACTTAATACCTTCTGTACACCATCGTTATGCTAATTGGTTTTCTTCATTCCCCACCGTTCGGCACCAGCCTAAGGTTTGGAAGAAGACTATCCAATTTGCGTAATAGGTGTACTATCTCCTAAACCAAGGAGTACTCACGACCTGAGAGAAGGTGAAAGGAAAAGACAACTGAATAATCCTATTCGTTTTCTCTAGAACCAGAAACCATCCTCGAAGTCCTTCGAGTTCGTATATAACCATACGATGGTTTTGTCCAATGGAAGTGGTCGTTCGTAGTAATACGGGGTGTCCTGGAGAAAAGAGTAAAAGTAGGAGTGGCAATGAGGTTTGCAACTCTGACAATCCAAAAGCCAGTGTTAAGAAGGTTCGGTCAACTTGGTCAGTGAGTCATAGTCAAGGGTTGGGTCATTGGTCGCTGCCAAAGAGAGAGAGAAAAGAAACACTCAGCATGCACTCTAACCTAGATCAGAATGGTTATCACTTTATCTAATCTGGAAACCTCCCACTGTAACCTCAAATTCTTCCCCAAACCTGAAAGAAGAATTAGTCGGGATCACCCGAGGAGTAAACCAACTCATCAGTGGGAATCGGGATCCAACTATCATTGCATGATAACTTGACGGAATCCACCCAAGTCACCACACTCCAGAAGGTATGCACATGCCTGGCAAGTTTCAGTTTCTTTAGAAACTCCCGATGTGATTTTTACCCCTAGGACTCAAGTGACCTTGACGGAGTCAACAAATCAAAGAGTCCTAGTCAAGTTCAACCCGTCATTATCTGGATTGCATTAAACCCACCCGTACGTTCCCTTGACGGAGTCAACAAGGCCGCACGACTGTCCTAACCAATCCCATTTATGCAACAAACAAGCACCACTTAGCTACCGTACACTACGCCTTGACGGAGTCAACAAACGCAGCACGAATACTAAATAATACCCATAGGAAATGACGGAGGGCTACGACTGGTTTTTTGGCGAAAAACCTTTAACGTAATGAATTTGATATCGTTGAAGGAACTGCATAGCCTTTTATAAAAATATAGTGACGAAAACCTTTGCTAAAGAGGTCACTCCCGGTGAAGGGATCTCGGCTCTTTCCCCGTAGAATGAGGTGCAAGATATTCCAACCGAATACCACGATGCAAAGCAAAAGTAATCGGCTATAGTGAAGTTAATGCCCTGACGCAAACTTCTGTCCAAGGGGTCACTCTCGGTGAAGGGATCTCGGCCCTTGCCTCGTCGACTGAGGAGCAGGATATTCCAAATGAATACCATGATGCAAAACAAAAGTGAACGTCCTTGCAATAACAGCTTTTTGAAGAGTGTTCCAACAACATCAGAATAGGTTTGTTTTTTTTTTTAACTTGCATTGATCCGAATCAACGCAGTCCCATCAATTGATCACACCACAAAGAACGAAAATATACTGATGTACGTATATGCCATCCGCATTCGCCACTGGGTCCCGTCATTACCCGTTAGGTTAGCTAACTAACGATAGAGCGGGGACTGGACTAGCGCGGATGTAAAACATATACAACATCTACTAATATATATACCAATATATTATATTTCGCTCAAGGCGTGATAAAATGCAACATCACAGAAATGTACAACATCACAGAAATGTACAACATCACAGAACAATACAGATATGTGGAAGCGCCGGGTTTCACAGAACCGCTGCTGAAACCCGACGTTCCCCTGGTCGTGTGGATAGCCTGTGCAATGAAAATCCTAGACCCCTACGGGCGCGGCAAGTCACCCGCCAAAACCTGAAGCGAGGAAGCCCCCTTCAGCAACGTGAATGGACCACCCAGCACTTCACGGAATCCGGTAACTTGGGCACCCCTCCTGGGTCAACCTGTACCCCCTACGAGTGCGGCGAATAGCCCGCCAATCCTAGAGTGAAGCCCCCTCCGTCTCAATGCCATGAGATGCGGGCCCGTTGCCCTCTAGAACCCGGCTATCCGTGCACCCCACCTTGGGGTAATCCTAGTACAGAAAGTAAAATATACATACACCGGGTACATCGACCGCAACCAGGTCGTGCCCCAAAAGAATAATACAAACAGGCAGTGACGGCAGTCCACATGTCGGACGCTCGCCCCGCAATATCAAATGTACATATAAAACAAAACTGTACTAACATTGCATCCAGGCTATCCCCACCGACCGATCCGCAACATCACAGCAATACATAGAACATCAACGTGAATGTCACGTTCGCAAATCCATCTAACCGGGCTATAGCAGTTAGACAGGATTTACCGATCAAGTGACATTCACGGTCGCAGATATAATGTAAATACTGTGAAATAATGTGTTTAAAATATCCGATCGATCAAAAATTAACAAGTGGGCCCCCAGGCAATACTGTAGCACTCACAGAAATTCTGGGCCCAGACAAAATATATCAAAACCCCTATTTTCAGCCCACAAGCCCACTGCAAAGAAACGATGACATGAACCCACATTCCTGCGGCGGAACCACGGCCAAAGGGGGGTTAAGGCCGCGGTTCCGCGGTCGTACGGAAGGATCAAGGCACCAAATTTTTCCAGTGTTCTTACGACTATCAGTACATCACTTTTCTATAACCTGAAAAATTTTTAGAGCCCGGAAAAATTCGACAGAAAACTGATGCATGCAAAACGCGGATTTTGGAATTTTGGCCGATCGGATAAGTAAAACATATTAGAACAAGCTAGGCAAGGTTAATGGCGTGGCTCTGATACCATGTTGCGCCACGGCAGCGCCCCGGCCGTCTTTCCGAGGCCAAAATGCGGAATCAAAATTTTTCTTAACTTTAAACTAGCGCTACCGCGGACAATATACCCGGATCGTAACCATTAACCGATACTAGCTAACTAGAGATAGGGTGAGAGATATACCGAGCGATCCGTGTCCTTCGGTCTTCTCGTCGTCGTCCCGATCTCCCGCGGAATCACCATTCGTCGTCTTCTCGTCGGAAAGGGCACCACGTAGCCGGATTCTTTTACGGGCTCCCACCTCTTGACCGAGGAAACTCGGGCGCGAAGTTGGCTGGCCGACGCGTCCAAGAAGTGCTGTAGGCTAGTGTAGAATGGTTGTCTCATTTAGGGTAGTGAAGTTGCCATTGGTGATGGAGGAATGAGGTTAAGGAAAAATGGTACTTACATTTTTCCAAAACAAGAAGAATGAGATGAAGGAAAATATGCCATTCCTCTCCAAAAATGAACCTCTCATTCTCCCTTGAAAAAATGGTGGAGGAAGAATCTCAAAAACAAGAAGGAAGGTGAGTGTAGGAAAAGCAAGAGGTGACCACATCAAAAGTAAACCTCACATCAACTCCTAATCAACTCCAATCCATTCTAATCACCATTAATGCAAAAGAAATGATGATAGAAAAGAATGGTATCAAAAGATGCTCTCATAATCAATCCATATGCAAGAAACCCCTCCACAAAATGAACTTGCAAATAACACCCTCCATCGGAAAAGTCCGGCCGGGAAAGAACAAAGGAAAACCGGCCGGAACGGAATGCAAACTAGCAACTTCAGAAAACTGGTCCCGTAATAAATTACAGGAAAACCCCGATGCTGTGCATACACACCCGCATCTGTATTCCGACCGGATACAAATGCAAAGAGACAAAATCTACACCGTACTATACTAGGATCCGGCTTAAACCAAAGCCGGCCAGTAATATCCGTCCGATCCTGATCCGTGCAAAACCGCACGTATCTGATCGAACCCTGCCATATATCCATACGGCCACAAGTACAAACCGTCCGATCCTGATCCGTGCAATACCGCACGTATCTGATCGGACCCTGCCATATCTCCATACGGCCTCTACAGCGTTTCGCCCGAAAGCTTGAGTAACTGAAAGTGTGGTGGACTCTAAAGACTCGTCAATACTATGGCTGTGGATTTAACCACTAGCACGTCAGAGGTAAAAGCCAATACGTGACGGGCCACCAGCTATTGACCAAAAGGGACGTCGATGAGCGAACTCATCCTGACACCCTAATGAGCCTGTCAGTGACAATATCCGTACAATCCGGTCCGTTCGTCTATGAGTATCGCATGGCGGGCCTAGGGGGTTGGTAAAAGTCAGACCCCCAAAAGCGGTACAAGTCGTGTCGGAGCGTAGCCCAGAACACCCTGAGATACTACTGGAATACCTACCAGTAAATCTCCTGCCTCGGCCGAGGGCTTTGTGTAATGGCTCTCCTAGACACAGCGCGACCTCACCCCCAATAACGGGAGAGACGAACCCCTGCAGATCCGCTCACTGCCTCCATGTGGCTCGGGACTGTACCCAACTAAAACCTGTTTGCACGACTCCTTTGAGCCGTGGTAGGGTAGTAATCAAAGCACAGTGGGAACTCACACGAGACAAATGACGATCTCAGGTCGATGAACTAACCTGTACACATGTCACCAGGGAACTGCCATCTGACGTCTAGTATAATCCCAACTGGCAGGTTCCCAGCGAGTCCTGTCCGGTGTACTCATAACCCAATGAGCACCTGTATACATATTAGGTGAACCAACTGACACCAGTGGCTTGTGAGACCGGCCACTGCCCCTCGTCGGGGTCTCGACTGTATACACTAGTCTACTAATGGAGTATCGATACCCTGTCTCGAAACTCCCACGACTAGGGACCTTTTAAGGATGTGCTTATAGACTACCAGCTCCCACGTATATGATCGCCATCATACTGCTGGTCGTCAAGCAAAAATCCTAGGGGCTTTATCAACGTGTAATAGCGACCTGTCAGGTCACCTAAAGCAGTACACGATGATAAAGATCAACCAGATAACATACTATCATCTCGAGTAAGACTGTCCTACCGGGATAGGTCCTCCCTCAATCATTGCAATCACGTGCCTGTGATCCAATAATTGACTCTGAGGGCACTATCTCCAACAGTAAATACGTAGCAGACCAGTTGCGTCCCCTCTGCCCGTATACTGGAAAGCGGGGCGTGCCAACAAAACCTGTCACGCCCCGCTTCCCGGTATACGGCGAAGAGGACGCGACTGGTCCGCTACGTATTTACTCAGAAGTAAATACGCTAAGCGTATCGAAGCAATATAAAAGTAAATACACAAGAGACAAGATATATAAATTGAACAGTAACTTTATTTATTAATATTCTTTTGTACAATGCATGAAAAGTAAATACAACTAAAATAAAAGCGATGCCTAAATAATGGCATAACAGGAATGTAATGTACTGAAAGGAAATGTGTACAATGACTAGAGCTCGGGGTCTTCACTGAACTGGTCCAAGTCTTCAGCAGTGGACTCGATCTCTGATGTGTCCAGATCACCTGACGACATTCAAAGAAGAAAGAAAGAGAATGTCGTCAGCGAACAGGTCACTCGGTAAGTCCCAAAGATAAAGGAGGAATAGACAGAGAGTAAGAGAGAGAGAGAGAGTAGATTTTAATGTTGTATTATATTGTTGTAATGTTGTGTTAGTGTTAACGCTGTTGTTTGTAGCTTGGTACAGAAGAATGCCAGTGTATACGAGAGGAGTCTCACTTGCCCGGGAGACTAAGGTATCAGAAACTCAAGGAACCGTTGGGCCATGATACAACAGCAACGGAATATAGGTTTGGTGTCTTATGGTTGCAGTCTCGTTCCAGTTCTAACACCTTCCGTACCAATCTATCCCTTAAACCCCACGATGTCTTGATTGTATTGTTTATGTTGTATTGCAACTTGTATTGTCTTGTATTATAGATTGTATAGTTGGATGACTGACCAAAACCATGATATCAGTAAACAGATGTAACTGTATAATCATGTAAATGGAATATCTGGAGAATCATGTAAATGGATGTATATCCATGGTTCGGTTCAGTCAATATAGATTGAAAGTATTGAATAGATTGAATATAGGGATTCATGTTGAATCAGAATATTGTAGATTGTAAATTGTAGATTATAGATTGTAGATTGTGTTAGGGTATATGCCCTAGAGGCCATTACTGTATCATACTAGTTTGTATATTACTTAATGGATGCTTGGGATATTCACCTTGTATATACAATCTTGCTCAAAATAGTAGTATGCTACTTGGTTTGTTTCTACTTCAATGTGTACATGTGTTTATTTTTGTATATCGCCTATACACATTAGTAGAGCCCTTAGGATCTTTGCTTGATTACCAGCGATGTGATGGCCGTCACACTAGTGGGGCTGGGTAATCTATAAGCACATCCTTATGCAGGTCCCTGGTCGCAGGACTATCGAGACAGGGCATCGATACTCCCGAGTAGACCAGCGCATGCGCTTCTCATCCCAGTGTGGGAGACGGTCTGTCCCACAGCCGTCAGTACGTCGTAGTTGAGATAGTATGCGGGTGCTCGTTAGGTTACGGGTACACTGGACAGGACTCGTCGGGAACTGACTAGTTGGTATTATGCCTATCGTCAGTTATCAGTTCCCAGGTGACATGAGTACAACTTAGTCCGCTAACTTGACACTGTCACTACGCCTCGAGTGTGTTCCCACTGTACTTTGATCACTACCCTACCACGGCTCAAAGGAGTCGTGCAAACAGGTGGTGGTTGGGTGCAGTCCCGAAGCACTTGGAGGCAGTGACGGTTAGACAGGATTCGTCTCTCCCGGTATTGGGGGTTGACATCGCGCTGTGTCTAGGAGAGCCATTACACGAGTAGTCCCTGGCCAGGGCAAACGAGATATACTGGTAGGCTTCCAGTGTTATCTCAGGGTGTTTTGGGCTTCACTCCGGCACGACTTGTACCGCTATTGGGGGACTGACGTTTACCGCCCCCTAGGCCCGCCATGCGATGTATCAGACGAACAGACCGGACTGTACGGAGAATGTCACACTCAGGCTCAGTAGGAGTTTAGATGGGTTTCGCCTCGTCAGTCTTCTTGTCGGCATTACCTGGGGACCGTTACGCACAGCTAGTGCCGCTTGCGGTCTGTGGTTAAATCCACTGCCAGCGTAGTGTCGAATCTTTAGAGTCCCACACAGAAAGCTTTTCGCCTTTAGGCAAAAGAGTAGAGGTCGCATGGTATTGCGACAGGTCGCATGGTTTTGCGACAGGGTTCGGTCACATCCGTGCACTTGTGCACGTACAGTGTCCGGACAGTTTACACTAGCGGGCTTTGGTTTAAGCCAGATCCTAGTGTACTTTATGGGATTGGATTTATCCAGTTTGCATTCGTGTTCCTCGGAACGCGGATGCGGGTGTGTATGCACAGTTGACAGGGAGGCAGAGGCAGCAGATTCTCATTAGGGTTGTTGACAGTTGACCGTTGACTATTTGACCTTTTGATCAACCCTAATGAGAATATGATATGTGATTAACTATTATATTAATTAAGTATTATGGTGACATGGTTGTTGACTTTTGTTGACTTTGTTGACTTTTGTTGACTTGTTGACTTTGTTGACCGGTTGACTAGGCTTGACTAGTTGACCATCATGATAACCATAACAATCATTTCATGGCAAAGACTTTTACTTGCTTGCTCATTTGTGTAAAATGAGTGCATGATATGATATGGTTATGGTTGCTTCAACCATCACATAAGACTTTTGTTGATATGATGAGTTATGATTACTTTAGATTATGAGAGGGTGAAAGACAAAAGAGTTGCTCATTCTTTCTTGCTCATTCTCTCTCTTGTTCTTGAGCTCTCCATTTTGCTCTCACCCTCTTGCTCTTGCTCCCTCTCTTTAATCTATGGTTCTCTTGTCTCATGAGTTGAGAATCAAGAACCATAGATAAAATCCCATTCTATTTCTTCTCTACTCATTCTAGTTCACTAGGTTTAGCAAACCAAGTGAACTAGTTTTCTTCAAAGAACGAAGAAGGAGCTAAAGGTTGGAGCTTTCAGGTGGATCTATCTTCGGCGTACGGAGACGACGAGAAGAAGCCATCGGACCACCATCGGAGCTTGAAGAAGAAGGAGTTCAAGACAAGCTAGGTATAACCCCCTAACCGAGTAGCTAGAAACTCATAGTTAGGATGTTAGATAGATGTTTAACCAAGATCCGGGTTATAGGTCCATGTTACCACCTCCGTAAAAATTGTTTTTTACCAAATTCCGCATTCCCGAAAGTACCGGGAGAGGTAGCATGGACTTACAGTGGTATCAGAGCCTAGTTAAACTCTATCTAACATGTTAGCAAGTAACTAGAAGATCGATCAACGAAAAAGTCCCGAAACGAACCCCGGAATTTTAAACTTTCTGTCGATTTTAAAAGTGCTGGAAAAGTTTTTTGAAACACACCAAAAATCGACTCAGGATTTTTTAAAGAAACTGCAAAAATTTGGGCCCCTGACTCGATCAAAGCACCGCGGTTCCGCGGCGGGAGCACGCTCCCGCCGCGGAACCGCGGCCGAGTTGACTCGGTCAAGGGTTTGTTTTTTTGCAGTTTACTCATTGGGGTATTTTTGGATTTTTGCAATATATATTTTCAACCCAGATTTTCCAGAACGAAAATTTTATTTTGGGGTCCCGAAAATCCGTATTTTTGATCGAACTTCTAAAAGACTTAAGCTAACGGGTTTTTCTGTAATGTGATATTTGTATTGAACGTCTACTAATCGCTATATGTCGATTAGTGGGGGTTATACAAATCTGTGATCTGTAATGTGCTGGAATGTGTATATGAATATATTGGATTGTCGCGGGTGAATAGCCGGGGGTTGTGAGACGAGAGTTTTCTTTTCTTTCAATTCTTGTAAAATTTGTAAATTGATGTAATAATTATTTGTATGGTCGCACAACCGGGTCGGGGTTGTAGCCGTCATTGTATAATTTCTTTTTACTGTTTTTGCTCCTAGGATAGACCCATGGAGGGGGTGCACAAACTACCGGGTATGCCGAAGTGTCGAGTGGCCGACTCATGGAGATGAGGGAGGTTACTACGCTTTGGGTACTTGGCGGGTAGTTTGCCGCACCCGTAGGGGTCTTGGGTGGGGTTTTGGCTATTCACCGCGACCGTGTAATCTGTTTTTGTTACAGGCTCGTACAAATTACAGATTCCTAGTATATCCAATGTATTTATCTGTGATCTGAAATGTTTATCATTGCAGTATATCTATATATGATATTATTTAGGCGTTGCTTATGTTTTACAGACGCGCTAGCCCAGCCCCCGCTCTGTCGTTAGTTAAGTAACCTAACGGGTAATGACGGGGCCCAGTGGCGAATGCGAATGGCATAAGCGTACGTCATATTTTGGTTGTTTTCTGCAATGGTAGGATTAAATGATGGGACGCATTAAAAGAACTAATGCAAGAATATCACGCATTAAAAGAACTAATGCAAGATAATAAACCAAGTTAAAGTCGTTGGAACACTTTCGAAAAACCACTCGGTTCTTTTCAAAACAAACTTTTAAAATAAGGAGTTTGAGCCACTCCATTTAAAAGCTATCTCGTTCCATCGACTAAATCAAGTTCACTACGTTCACGGTTTTGCCAAAACCATTCGTAGCCCTCCGTCGTTTCGTATGAATATTCAATAGTATTCAAGCTGTGTTTGTTGACCTTCGTCAAGGCATAGTGATTGGTAGCTGTTGGGTATTCATATGTAGCATAAATAGATGCGTTGGTTTGGGACATTCGCATTACCTTGTTGACCTTCGTCAAGGGTATATACGGGTGGATTCAAATTAACCTGGATAATGACGGGCAGAACTTGACATGTGACTTATGATTTGTTGACCTTCGTCAAGGTCATAAGAGCATGGGGCAAAAATCCACATCGGGAGTTTCATAAGTACTGAAACTTGCTAGATTTGCATACCATTTGGAGTATGATGATTCAGGTAGGATTCCTTCAGTTTCGTCACGCGATGATATTTGGATCCCGATCCTACTGTGAGTATATGCTACTCCTCGGGAAATTTCTCGCTAAACGATCAATGCTATAAACCTAGTAGGTGCCTAGAAAGGTGTTAGTGGGGCTACGCCCCCAGGGAAAAGAGGTTCTTTAATTAAGGAACTTCGCGAAAGCGTTGGAAAACCTCCCACGAAGTACCGACACCAGCCTGGCCGAACGGTTAAGCAAGTATTGTACGGTTAGATTGATCCTGACTAATTCTTCCTTTTTGGTTTTAAGGAGGGATTCGAGAAACAGTGGGAGCCATCCTGTTTAGACAAACTAAAAACCACTCTAAACTTGCAAGAGCATCATGCTGAGTGTTTCTTCTTCTCTCCAAATTGCAGCGACCAATCAACATGACTGGACTTAAGTTACTTCTAGATAAAAACAAACTGACAGGGCCAAACTACAAAGATTGGCTCAGGAATGTCAAGATAGCAATCACTTATGACAAGCTGGGGTATCTTCTTACCACCAAAGCTCCCCCAGTCCCTGGTCCAACTTCCAGCGTCGCGGATAAGGAAATCCGCAAGACTTGGGAGATTGATAGCGTGAAGGCCAAGTGCCTCGTACTTGCCTCGATGGACAACGAACATCAGAGGAGGCACGAGAATATGGACCTTGAATCCATATTTCTCCATACAAAAGAACTGTATGGAGAGCAATCACGTATCGCAAGATACGAAGCGTCGAAAAAGTTGTTTTCGGCAAAGATGGCCGTCGGATCATCGGTAGCCGAGCACGTGCTAAAGATGATCGGCTACATTGAGGAGCTCGCGGACCTAGGGACCACATTGGAGGCTGAACTCTATACGGATATAGTTCTCCAGTCCCTTCCTTCCACTTACGCCCAGTTTATACTGAACTTCAACTTACATGAAAAAGAGGTTGAACTTTCAGAGCTCCTCAACATGCTGAGGAGCGCAGAGGGCACCCTACAGAAAGGTAGGGATACATCCACTTTGTTTGTAGGAGGATCATCTTCTTCTAGGTCCAAGGCGAAAGCCAAGGGAAAGAAGAAGAAGGCCCCCGCCAAACCAAGGGGCGGTGTTAGTAAGGTGGATACGAAGGGAAAAGGTAAAGCAACAAAGATAGCGGGGAAGCTTGTGGATAAGGAAGAATGCTTCTATTGTCATAAGAAAGGACACTGGAAGAATGATTGCTGGGCCTGGAAGGCCAGAACACAGGAATTGAAGCAGGTTGCAGCTTCAACTTCAGGTGTGTATGTTATTGAAAACTGTCTTTCAATAAACTCTACTTCCTGGGTATTGGATACCGGATCAGGATCTCATATCTGTAATTCTTTGCAGGCGTTGAGAAACCGTAGTGTTTTGAAGGCAGGTGACATGACCCTCAGAGTTGCTAACAGAGCTAGCATGGATGCTAAAGCCGTGGGGGACTATCACCTGGGAATGTCAGATGGACATGTTTTGGTTTTGCGTAATTGCTTTTTTGTACCCAACGCAACTTGTAATATCATTTCTGTATCTTTAGTTTCTAAAGAAGGTTATGAATTTGCGTTTGTAAGTAATGTTGTAAACATTCACCTTAATCAAGTTCTGATTGGGTCAGGTACATTGAGTAATGGTATATACGTATTGAACCAACCACAGATTTTCAATGTCCAGAATACACACAAAAGAAAGTCTCCAGAAATAAATCAGACTTTCTTGTGGCATTGTAGACTGGGTCACATCAATGAGAGAAGGTTGACGAAGTTACATACAGAAGGGTATTTGAATGCGTTCGAATATCAGTCGTATGCCACTTGTCAATCCTGTCTCAAAGGAAAGATGACAAAGACTCCGTTTACTGGACATGGAGTAAGAGCGAGCGAGCTCTTGGGACTCGTACACAGTGACGTGTGCGGTCCAATGTCTACACATGCCCGAAGCGGACATTCTTACTTCATTACTTTTACGGATGACTTCTCAAGGTACAGTTATGTCTTCTTAATGAAACATAAGTCCGAAGCCTTTGAAAAATTCCAGGAGTATAAGAATGAAGTAGAGAAACAGACCGGCAAAAGTATTAAGATTCTAAGATCGGATCGAGGTGGAGAATACTTAAGTGCCGAATTCCTGAATTACTTAAAAGAGAACGGAATTCTCTCTCAGCTTACTCCTCCATACACCCCGCAACATAACGGTGTATCAGAGAGACGGAACCGCACCCTATTGGATATGGTGCGGTCCATGATGAGTAACGCTGAGTTACCGCGATCATTCTGGGGATATGCGCTAGAAGCAGCTGCGTATCTCTTGAACAAGTCTCCCACCAAGACTGTGCCTACCACCCCATATGAGATGTGGACTGGGAAGAAACCCTGTCTTAAGTATCTCAAGGTATGTGGATGTCCAGCTTTTGTAAAAAAGCAGCATGCGGACAAGCTTGAGGCACGTTCAGTACAGTGTAAGTTTGCGGGATACCCAAGGAACTCCAGGGGGTATCTTTTCTATTCCGCTGAGGAACAAAAGGTTTTTGTTTCTCAGCATGCCCGCTTCTTGGAAACTGAGTTTTTGGAAACCCAGATAAGTGGGAGCACAATAGAACTGGAAGAAGTTCCAGAACCACAGACTGTTACTGAAAGCTTAGTGGAACCAGAGGGTTCAACAGAACAGGACATTCCTACGCCGCTCCGCAGAAGTAGTAGGCAGACTCATCCTCCCGAGAGATACTACGGTTTTCTCATAGACGGGGATAGAGAGGATTGCATCATAGATTATGATGAGCCTACTAGCTTCCAGCAGGCCGTTCAGAGCGTTGACTCAGTGAAATGGCTGGATGCAATGTGGACCGAAATGGAGTCCATGTACACCAACAAGGTATGGACGTTGGACGTTGCTCCAGACGGGGTAAAACCCGTAGGATGCAAGTGGATCTTTAAAAGGAAGATTGGTGTAGATGGGCAGGTTGAGACCTATAAAGCTAGGCTGGTAGCAAAGGGTTTCCGTCAAAGACCTGGCTTGGACTATGACGAAACCTTTTCTCCAGTAGCCATGCTGAAATCCATTCGGATCCTTCTTGCCATTGCTGCCTTCCATGATTATGAGATCTGGCAAATGGACGTAAAGACCGCTTTTCTAAATGGAAATTTAGAGGAGTGTGTCTATATGGACCAGCCAGAGGGTTTCATTCAGAGTGGGAGCAGCGGAAAGGTGTGCAAGTTGCTTAAGTCCATCTATGGACTAAAGCAGGCATCGCGGAGTTGGAACATCTGCTTTGATGAGACGGTTAAAGAATTTGGCTTTATCAAAAATCCAGATGAACCATGCATCTATAGTAGATTTGTAGCGAGAACTGTAGTATTCCTCGTTTTATACGTGGATGACATTCTCTTAATAGGAAATGACATTCCTATGCTACAATCTGTCAAGGGGTTCTTGTCACACAGGTTCTCCATGAAAGACCTGGGTGATGCCTCGTACATTCTGGGTATCCGGATATACCGTGACAGATCCAAGAGGATATTAGGTCTTTCACAGTCCAGGTACATCGACACCATACTGAAGAGATTCAGTATGGAAGATTCCAAGCGCGGTAACCTACCGGCTTGTCACGGGATCACCCTCTCTAAAGAGATGTCTCCCAAGACTGATTTGGAGAGGGATCGCATGTCTATTATACCCTACGCTTCTGCGGTAGGCTCTATAATGTATGCGATGTTGTGTACAAGACCGGATGTAGCTTATGCACTGAGTGTGGTAAGCCGGTATCAGTCAAACCCTGGGGAGAAACACTGGATAGCGGTAAAGAACATTCTCAAGTATCTGAGAAGGACTAAGGAGATGTTCTTGGTGTATGGCGGAAAAGACCTCCAGATCGAGGCCTTTGCTGACTCCAGCTTCCAGAGTGACAAGGATGATTCCAAGTCCATGTCGGGTTTTGTCTTTACCCTCAATGGAGGGGCGGTGTGTTGGAAGAGCTCCAAACAGGAAACCGTTGCAGACTCGACGATGGAAGCGGAATACATCGCTGCATCTGATGGCGCAAAAGAAGCTGTCTGGATGAGGAAGTTCTTGAAAGAAGTTCAGGTGGTTCCGTCCATTGTTTATCCAATACCTCTGTATTGCGACAACAACGGGGCTATAGCTTTAGCGAAGGAACCCAGGTCCCATCAGAGATCCAGGCACATCTTGAGGCGGTATCACCTGATCAGGGAGATCGTGGATCGCCAGGAGATCGAGGTTCGGAGAGTCGCTTCAGAAGACAACACTGCAGATCCATTCACCAAGGCCTTGCCCCAGACTCAGTTCGAGCGGCTGATCGAGATGATAGGTCTTCGATACGCCAGTACATGGCCTTAGTGCAAGTGGGAGATTGTTAGTGTATATGCCCTAGAGGCCATTACTGTATCATACTAGTTTGTATATTACTTAATGGATGCTTGGGATATTCACCTTGTATATACAATCTTGCTCAAAATAGTAGTATGCTACTTGGTTTGTTTCTACTTCAATGTGTACATGTGTTTATTTTTGTATATCGCCTATACACATTAGTAGAGCCCTTAGGATCTTTGCTTGATTACCAGCGATGTGATGGCCGTCACATTAGTGGGGCTGGGTAATCTATAAGCACATCCTTATGCTGGTCCCTGGTCGCAGGACTATCGAGACAGGGCATCGATACTCCGGAGTAGACCAGCGCATGCACTTCTCATCCCAGTGTGGGAGACGGTCTGTCCCACAGCCGTCAGTACGTCGTAGTTGAGATAGTATGCGGGTGCTCGTTAGGTTACGGGTACACTGGACAGGACTCGTCGGGAACTGACTAGTTGGTATTATGCCTATCGTCAGTTATCAGTTCCCAGGTGACATGAGTACAGCTTAGTCCGCTGACTTGACACTGTCACTTCGCCTCGAGTGTGTTCCCACTGTACTTTGATCACTACCCTACCACGGCTCAAAGGAGTCGTGCAAACAGGTGGTGGTTGGGTGCAGTCCCGAAGCACTTGGAGGCAGTGACGGTTAGACAGGATTCGTCTCTCCCGGTATTGGGGGTTGACATCGCGCTGTGTCTAGGAGAGCCATTACACGAGTAGTCCCTGGCTAGGGCAAACGGGATATACTGGTAGGCTTCCAGTGTTATCTCAGGGTGTTTTGGGCTTCATTCAGGCACGACTTGTACCGCTATTGGGGGACTGACGTTTACCGCCCCCTAGGCCCGCCATGCGATGTATCAGACGAACAGACCGGACTGTACGGAGAATGTCACACTCAGGCTCAGTAGGAGTTTAGATGGGTTTCGCCTCGTCAGTCTTCTTGTCGGCATTACCTGGGGACCGTTACGCACAGCTAGTGCCGCTTGCGGTCTGTGGTTAAATCCACTGCCAGCGTAGTGTCGAATCTTTAGAGTCCCACACAGAAAGCTTTTCGCCTTTAGGCAAAAGAGTAGAGGTCGCATGGTATTGCGACAGGTCGCATGGTTTTGCGACAGGGTTCGGTCACATCCGTGCACTTGTGCACGTACAGTGTCCGGACAGTTTACACTAGCGGGCTTTGGTTTAAGCCAGATCCTAGTGTACTTTATGGGATTGGATTTATCCAGTTTGCATTCGTGTTCCTCGGAACGCGGATGCGGGTGTGTATGCACAGTTGACAGGGAGGCAGAGGCAGCGGATTCTCATTAGGGTTGTTGACAGTTGACCGTTGACTATTTGACCTTTTGATCAACCCTAATGAGAATATGATATGTGATTAACTATTATATTAATTAAGTATTATGGTGACATGGTTGTTGACTTTTGTTGACTTGTTGACTTTTGTTGACTTGTTGACTTTGTTGACCGGTTGACTAGGCTTGACTAGTTGACCATCATGATAACCATAACCATCATTTCATGGCAAAGACTTTTACTTGCTTGCTCATTTGTGTAAAATGAGTGCATGATATGATATGGTTATGGTTGCTTCAACCATCACATAAGACTTTTGTTGATATGATGAGTTATGATTACTTTGGATTATGAGAGGGTGAAAGACAAAAGAGTTGCTCATTCTTTCTTGCTCATTCTCTCTCTTGTTCTTGAGCTCTCCATTTTGCTCTCACCCTCTTGCTCTTGCTCCCTCTCTTTAATCTATGGTTCTCTTGTCTCATGAGTTGAGAATCAAGAACCATAGATAAAATCCCATTCTATTTCTTCTCTACTCATTCTAGTTCACTAGGTTTAGCAAACCAAGTGAACTAGTTTTCTTCAAAGAACGAAGAAGGAGCTAAAGGTTGGAGCTTTCAGGTGGATCTATCTTCGGCGTACGGAGACGACGAGAAGAAGCCATCGGACCACCATCGGAGCTTGAAGAAGAAGGAGTTCAAGACAAGCTAGGTATAACCCCCTAACCGAGTAGCTAGAAACTCATAGTTAGGATGTTAGATAGATGTTTAACCAAGATCCGGGTTATAGGTCCATGTTACCACCTCCGTAAAAATTGTTTTTTACCAAATTCCACATTCCCGAAAGTACCGGGAGAGGTAGCATGGACTTACAGATTGTAGATTGTACTTGAATCATATTCAAGTAAGATTATAATGAGTCTCAAAGTAAATTGAAGTCATGATTGTTTTGATGTTATCGGTAACCGCTGCACATGGGCGGCAGAATTTGTGTCTTTTTCAAAGACGATTACCGTATTGATAACACCGTTGTTAAGTTGTCTACCTTAGATAAGCAAGCACCCACTTTTCCGTCTCCCTGAGGCTCAAGAGATTGGTCCCGCTTAATCCTATATTTACTAGGGTTCTTAGGGTAAATTATAGAACTTGAGGGGGTTTTATGTAAAAATACTTTTATATACTTTTCAAAATACACCCAAGTATTTATTAATCGTCTTTAGAGTTATAATGAATGTAGATTTTATATTGTGATATTTCTAGTAGAAATATCCTAATTTCATAATAGATGGTATTTATTTGTAATATTGGTTTTATATGGAATTCATGGTATTTTATTGTAAAATTGATTCTTGTGATTTTTAGAAAAAGGTGTAATATTTATATCATAACAAAATAGGTATTTTAATGATAAGTATACATATATTTATACAAAAATAATTTTAGTATATATATGATATTCTAGAAATCTCATTTTCTCAAGATGTCGTATTTTAAATCTTTCGAGACCGAATGCTCCTTGCGGAGGTCTGAATCTCGCACTACTAAGCCCAAGAATGTCGGGATCAGAGTCAGGTTTCTCAATAGTAGGTCTATGGTTCGAGGATGAACCATTTTTCAATGGTAGGGAGAATGTCGGGACCCGGTTCTTGCTCACGGAGCAAAGTGCCACACGGAACAAAGTGCCACGCCAAGTGTCGTGTTAAGTGGGCAGGGGCCACCTCTTGCATCCATGGGGGCTACCTCTTTAGTTCGTGGGATCCACTGTAGAACAATGGGGAATCTTCGGAATACATTCCGAAAGGGGACAGATCTGTACTATAAATGGAATGATACCACTGTTCAATACAGAGGTGCCTTTTAAGTGAACCGGCACTACAGGAGCTTGAGAACTCTGTAGTTAAGCGTGCTCGAGCCAGGGAAGTTCTGGGATGGGTGACCTTCTGGGATGTGGCCCCTGGTCGGGTCCTGTTCGCCCCGATGGACAAAACCGTGCGGCTTCGGCCAGAGCGAACAATACTCTCTGTTTTGGGGGTGGGGCGTGACAATATATATGACATGTTGTTACCTGAGGTACACGAGCACTTGGTATTACACTTATGTATAGATGTTTACCCTTGCCAATTTTTTGATGCTTCAGGTTATATTATTTTGAGGATATTATTGTATGAACTATTTCTTCTCGGTGATGTTTTCTACTCACGAGTTGGCAACTCACCCCCGTTGTGCCACAGTTTCTTGCAGGTTTTGCCGTACAGGTTTCGTTGCGGCTTGCTGGCACACTGCTTCCTTCCGGGTGATTGCTTTGGTAGGTGGGTTCACCTATATCGTGACCACCGTTGTACTTTATCTATTCAGTTGTATTTAGTAACTCTATCAACCAGACTTGTTTTATTGATAGACTTAGAAGACCATTGTATATTCTTTCAACCTTAGAGTCGCGCACTTGTATTTTTACAGTTTTCTTCTGGTTTTCTTGAGGATATTGGATTTCATTCTGAGTTTTGATCCTCGACCTTCGGCGTTGTATATTATATTGCATTGCGTGGTTGTGTCCGCCAAATTGGCGAAGAGCTAGCTCCCGCTTAGGGATGCCTTTATTCATGATGTATATTATTCATGTTTGTACCCGTTTGGGGCTAGTATTTACAAAGGAAACTCTGCCGAAATTTTTGGAAAAGACTTAATTTTTTAAAAATGTTTACTACGACTTTCAAAGTGATTTATGTGCAAAGTTTTAGACAAATTTTCCTTCACTCTCTTTTTAAATGGTTTAGATTTCTGGGCTTTTGGCTTACTTGAATTAGATAGGGTCCTATAGACTTCATATGATTCAAGTGCCATTCACGTGCCATTTCGGGTCGTGACACCAGCCGTAGCCCTCCATCATTTCAGATTAGTATTGCTTAGTATTCGTGCTACGTATGTCGTGCTCAGCCGAGGCATAGTGTGCGGTAGCTCTGTATTGCATTTCTGTCTCATAGATAGGCGATTGGTTAGGACAGTTGTACGGTCATTTTTGCTTAGTCAAGGGCTCGTGTGGGTGGCTCTAAGGCAATCAAGATAATAATGGGTTGAACTTGGTTAGGATCCTTTGATATGTTGGCTCAGTCAAGGTCACTGGGTCCTAGGGGTAAAAAATCACATCGGGAGTTTCAAGCATACAAGAAACTTGCCAGGCATGCGCATACCTTCTGGAGTATGGTGACTTGAGTGGATTCCATCAAGTTATCATGCGATGATAGGTGGATCCCGATTCCCACTGATGAGTTGGTTTACTCCTCGGGTAATTTTAGATGCCGACTAATTCCGCTTTCAGGTTTGGAGGAGAATTTGAGGATACGGTGGGAGACATCCTGATTAGATAAAGTGATTAACCATTTTGATCTAGGTTAGAGTGCACGCAGAGTGTTTCTCTCTCTCTCTCTCTCTCTCTCTCTCTCTCTCTCTTTTGCAGCGACCATGGCCCGACCCTAGACTATAACTCAGTAACCATGTTGACCGAACTTTCTTAAAACACTGGCCTTTGGATTGTCAGAGTTGAATACTTCGTTTCCACTCCTAATTTTACCCTTTGATTTTCTCCGGAACGTTCCGCATCACTATGAAGATCCCATTTTCATTGGATATGACCATCGTATAGTTATATACGAACTCGAAGAAACTTGTTTCAGATTCGAGGATGGTTTCCGGTTCTGGAGAAATTGAATAGGACTATTCAGTTGTCTTTTCCTTCTACCTTCTCTCAGGTTATGAGGGCTCCTAGGATTAGGAGAGGTTACACCTGTTGCGCTTATTGGATAGTCTTCTTCCAAACCATAGGCAGGTGCCGAAAGGAGAGGAAGGAAGAAAACCAATTAGCATAAGTGTGGTGTACAGAAGGTAATAAGTAAAGACAAATAAAGGGATCAGAAAAAGGATAGAGTAAATTGCAACTGCTATCATTCACGAACAAACCACGTATTTCGTCGCCACTCATACTTCACTTTTGTATTTCTCCAGAACACCCCGTATCACTACGAAGATCCACAATTATTAGATAATCCATCATATAGTTACATACGAACTCGAAGAAACTTGTTTCAGATTCGATGTTGGTTTCCGGTCCTGGAGAAATTGAATAGGACTATTCAGTTGTCTTTTCCTTTTACCTTCTCTCAGGTTATGAGGGCTCCTAGGATTAAGAGAGGTTACACCTATTTCATTTATTGGATAGTCTTCTTCCAAACCATAGGCAGGTGCCGAAAGGTGGGGGAAAGAAGAAAACCAATTAGCATAAGTGTGGTGTACAGAAGGTAATAAGTAAAGACGAATAAAGGGATCAGAAAGAGGGCAGAGTAAATTGCAACTGCTATCATTCACGACCAAACCACGTATTTCATCGTCACTCTTACTTCACCTTTGTATTTCTCCAGAACACCCCGTATCACTACGAAGATCCATAGTTATTGGATAATCCATCGTATGGTTATATACGAACTCGAAGGAACTTGTTCCAGTTCGTGGATGGATTCTGGTTCAGGAGAATTAGAATAAGGATTATTCAGTTATCTTTAATCTTTACCTTCTCTCAGGTTGCGAGTACTCCTAGGATTAGGAGGGTACACCTATTACGCTTATTGGATAGTCTTCTTCTAAACCATAGGCTGGTGTTGAACTGTAGGGAAGGAAGAAAACCATTTAGCCTAAGGGCGGTGTATAGAAGGAAATGAGTAAGACAAATAAAAAGGGATTTGGAGAGATCGAAAGGAAATATACGGTTACAGTCATGAATATAGATAGTGGAAGAGGCATTACTAGGAATACCCGAATACCCCTTTAAAACATTTTCATTTTTCAGTTTCACTAAGAATTGTTAATTGAAAACTGATTTCCCAATTAGATCCTTACTCCAGGGTATGTATTTACCAGGTATGATTCTCACATCTGTATGGTTTTACAAATGATGAGTGGGAGTAAGTTAATGGGAATTAGGTGATTATCCTCATTTTATCGGAATTCGTTGTAATTGGTGATATTTGAGGAAATCGCCTGGGTTTTTGCCGGACGACAAATATTTGGTTTTGAATATCCGTCGTTATGCACCAATTTCAAACTGATATATCTGTACGTTTATTTTATAAAGTGAGATATAACTTTTTGAAATTATGTCCATGACATTTACCTATATCAGTTGATGATCAGGTAAGGAGCATTAAACAGAGGAGTAATTCTTCATAACCATAGTACAGTTTTCAACCCATGACGCACAGGGTTTGAGTTATTCAACTCAGGAGACTTATACAAAGTATTGTATGTTGTTCAGTGTCCATTATGACAGAGGGGTTGGTACTCGTACTATATTCTGTTTACTTATAACTTCTCCAGTATTAGACAAGTGTTTCAAAGAAATACAAGGTCCAAGTTTTGAGAAGTTATAGGTAAAAGAATAAAGTAGAGAACCATGTGTTGCAAGTATCAGGATTCTTCAAGGTGATCGAAGATGTAGATACTTGTGTTTGGTATTCAGTTGATAGTAATGGTTTTGAGAACTTGCTTCTCTTTCAGGTTACTCATATCTGGATGCACTCCTAAGTTGTATAATGTTAATCGGCCTCTTTCCTTTTAGTTGACATGCACTGGAGACAGCTGCATGATTTGAATCTTGTTCCAATTAAATTAGTGCCTCTGTTTCTATATTGTATATAGAATGGTTCATATCTTAAATTTGTTATGGTATATGGGGTTGTCCGGCTTATGCTTAAAACCAGACTCTGGATAACTCAAGGCACGTTTATGTAATGGCAGTTTGTGGGTTATCCCAGTCTATGACAAGGGCTAACTTTCTACCATCTGGAAGATTAATAGTGATATTGTTCTTGACTCGCCACAGTTTAAGCAAAATGGATTTTTTTAGAAAACTGTAGTGGGAGTATGGTAGAACTGGAAGTAATTCCAGAACCACAAATGATTACTGAAAATTTAATAGAACCTAAAGATTCAATCGGATTTGATATTCCATTAGCCGCTCCACAGATATGGTGGGTAACCTCAGGTGCCCGAGAGTTACTTCGGTATCTTCAAAGACGGTGGTAGGGAGGTTCTTATTTACCCAAACTTGACACTACTGTTGTTCCAGACTATGAGACCCGGTAGGAGAATGAGTATAGCGTCATTCTGAACCAGCTATTGAAGTGTACGTTTATATGACTCTGCCAGAGTGTTGTTGTGGTCAGTGGGAGCAACAGAAGCATAGTGGACAAGTAGCTTATGTCCATTTATAGACTGAAGCAGATATAGCGGAGATAGATCATCCATTTTTGATGTGAGAGTCATGGGCTTTGACTTCATCAGAATAGGAGATGGATCTGTTAAGAAGGTAGTAGGGTGTGATGTCCTGGTATTTTGATGACATACACGTTGTAGGAAGTGAAATTCTTATACTACGATCGGTTATACATTGGTTGTCACACGGTGGTTTCTCCACATAGGATTTGGATATTATATCAGGCATTCTGGTTACTAGATCTATGGTTTTAGATCTATATTTGGGTAGTTTTCCAATTCGGGTACTTAGACAGTATTCTAAAGGTGTTTTAGAATAGAAGACTCCTGGCAAGGTAGTGTACCTGCAGGTGATGGAGTCATCCTCTCTAAAGATGTCTTACATACTAAAGGGGAGAGGGATGTGCATGATTGGCATATCACTTGCTAGGCAATTGAGTCAATCATGAGATGTCAAGTACCACACTAGATGTTGTTTTTGCACTAGATGCAATAAGTTGATATTAATCCAATCCTGGAGAAACGTTCGGAAGCAGTTTTAGAACATAAGTGGATGTTCTAGGGATTTGGTAACGGCAGCCTCTTTCGGGTGACGGTTATCATTCCAGGCTTCCAAGGTGACCTGGATGACATAGTGACTATCAGAGTTATAGTTTTCCCTCTGACGAGGAGCAGTAGTTTGGACAGGTGGTCCAAGCGGATACTGAGGGAGGCGTGGCACATGATACTGATTAAATTTAGTTGACGATACAGTCTTAGAAGTTTACTGGATTTGGAGTTCATTAGTGAACTAGGTCCCATCAGATATCCAGATATATTCTAAGACAGGTATTGCTCATTTTGGGAGATGACTTTCTCCGCGAACTTGAGATAAAGAGAGACATAGAAAGAAACATCAGAGTGGATCCACTCACTGAGGCTATTTCTCGAAAGCAATAGTTTTACAAACGAGCTTTGTAAAGCTGATTAGTAGAGAAGTTGGGTGTTCGGTAGTGAGTATGCGACACCGCAATAATTAGGCTTAAGTGCAAGTTGGAGATTGTTGGCAATAGTGCCTTTAAGTCAATTATTGGATCGCATGCACATGATTGCAATGATTGAGGGATGACCTATACCGGTAGGACAGTCTTACTCGAGATGATAGTATGCTATCTGGTTTGTCTTTATCATCATGTACATGCTTCAGGTGACATTACAGATCACTATTACAAGTTGATAGAGTCCATAGGATTCTTTCTTGACAACCAGCAATATGATAGCGATCATATACGTGAGAGTTGGATAGTATATAAGCACATCCTTAATGTGTCCCTAGTCGTGGGAGTTTCGAGACTGGGCATCGATACACCAATAGTAGACTAGTGTATACGGATCGAGACCCCGACGAGGGGCGGTGGCCGGTCTCACAAGCTATTGGTGTCAGTTGGTTCACCTAAGATGTATACATGTGCTCATTGGGTTATGAGTACACCGGATGGACTCATAGGGGTACTGCTGGTTGGTATTATACCTATCGTCACGTAGCATTTCCCAAGGTGACATGAGTACAGCTTAGTCCGTTGACTTGACACTGCTACTTCGTCTAAAGTGTGTTCCCACTGTTCTTTGATTGCTACCCTACCACGACTCTATTGAGTCTTGCAAAAAGGTAGTAGTTGGGTGCAGTCCCGAAGCACTTGGAGGCAGTGGCGGTTAGATAGGATTCGTCTCTCCCGGTATTAGGGGTTGATATTGCGCTGTGTTTGGAGAGCCATTACACAAAGTCCTTGGCCAAGGCAAGTGAGATTTATTGGTAGGTCTTCTAGTAGTTTCACAAGGTGTTCTAGGCTACACTCCGACACGACTTATACCACTATTAGGGGTCTGACGTTAACCATCCCCTAGGCCCGATATGCGATACTCTTAGTCGAACAGACCAGACTGTATGGATATTGTCACTGTCAGGCTCAGTAGGGTTTCAGGATGAGTTCGCTCGTCGGCCTCCCTTTCGCTCAATACCTGGGCAGCCGTTACGTACAGCTAGTGCCACTGACGTGCTTGTGGTTAAACCCACTGCCAGCATATTGACGAGTCTTGAGAGTCCCACACAGAGGGTTTCCCTAGTTCGGGAGAAACGTTGTAGAGGCCGTATGGTATTATGGCAGGGTTCGATCATATACGTGAACTTGTGCATGGATCATGATCGGACGGATCATACTAGTGGTCTTTGGTTTAAGCCGGATCCTAGTATTAGATTGTTGGATTACTTTCGTCTCGTAGTATTCGTATTCAGTCGGAATACGGATGCGGGTATGTATATACATATGAGGGGTATTCTTGTAATTCGTTACAAGATAACTTTAATTGATGCCATTTCTTTTTCTTGATTAATCATTTTAGTTTAAATGTTTAATGGTGGAATATGTGACTCGTTCTTGGCATGGCTTGGTTTTTGTCATGACTAAGATATTTTTTGGGTGAGCTTAGATATTTTGTAAGTGTGTGAGTGTAGAGATATTTTATGGGTGTGTGAGGCTCATTTACACACAACAAAATATCAAAACACCCACTCACTTATTTTTGGGCAGCCATCATTTTTATTTTTTGAGCCATCTCATTTCTTTTGCTAAGCTTGCTCACTTGCTTATTCTTTGAGCTCACAACTTCCACCATGGGCATCTTCTTCAAGCTCCACTCTATCCCTCTCATGTGTTGAGAACCCTAGAGTGTTTTGAGATAAAGTATTCACACACTATCTTTACTTCATCTTGTGCACCTAGGTTAGCAAGCTAGTTGTTCGAGTTGCTTCGGTTTGAAGCGGGAGCCCGTATTAAGAATCCTCAAGGTGGATCGTCTTTGATGAGGTAGACCGGAGAGCGGACTTGTTCGGGGCAGCCGACGAGGAGCTTGGGAAGAGATTGAAGACCGAAGGACACGGATCGATCGGTATAATCTCTCCAAACTCTTTTTACAGTTTGCTAGTAAACGGTTAATGGTTCGATCCGGGTAATTGGTTGTGGTTGCGCCAAGTTTGAAAAGTTTTTGTTCCGCGTTTGTCCTCGGATTGACTGCCGGGGCGCTGCCGTAACCCAACATATTTGAAACTCCCGATGTGGTTTTTCCCCTAGCGGTTTATGACCTTGACAAAAGCCAACAAATCATAATCCACTAGTCAAGTTCATCCCGTCATTATCCAGGATTAATCTAGACCCACCTGTACATACCCTTGACAAAGGCCAACAAGGATGTACGACTGTCCTAGATAATCGCATCTCAATATGCAACAAACAAGCAATATCTAGCTACCGTACACTACGCCTTGAGAAAGGACAAAAAACGCAGCACGAATACTAGGTACAATTCATCCGAAATGACGGAGGGCTACGGCTAGGTTTTTGGCGAAAAACCCGTTAACGTAATAAACTTGATATCGTTGAAGGAACCTGAGCAGTTTTGAAAAAAAAGGAGTGGTTTTGGATCCGCTTTTGAAAAACTTCTGTTTTTGAAAAAAAACGAGTAATCTGCAGTATAGACTTTCGCTCAAGAGGTCACTCTCCATGAAGGGATCTTGGCTCTTGCCTTTTGGAATGAGGTGTTGGATATTCATGACCTAATACCACTGTGCAAAGCGAAAGAATATAACTACAGTTTTTCGAAATTTGTTCCAACAACATCTTTTAGGTTTATTTTCTTGCATTAATAAAAGTTAATGCGGCCCCATCAGTTTAATCCTATCATACCAGAAAAGAACGAAAATACGATGTACGTATATTCCATCCGAATTCGCCTTGGGGCCCTATCATCATCCGTTAGGTTACTTAACTAACGACAGAGCGGGGGATGGACTAGCGCGGGTGCAAAACATATACACCATCTACTTTTATATATATAAGTATATATAACATTCGTCTCAGGCATGATAATAAGCAATATCACAGAATCACAGCCAACAATACGGAATGGTGGATAATCTTGGATCCCCGGGTTTCATTTGAGCCGCAAATAAAACTCGACGTTCCGGGTCATGTGGATAGCCTGTGCAATGAAAACCTGGACCCCTACGAGCGCGGTAAGTTACCCGCATCCCAGAAGTGAGGCAGCCCCCTTCAACAAAGTGAATGGGCCACCGAACACTTCATGGAATCCGGTAACTTGGGCGCCCCGCCGTGGGTCAAACTATACCCCCTACGAGTGCGGCGCATAGCCCGCCAATTCTAGAATGATGCCCCCTCTGTCTCAACGCCATGAGATACGGGCTTGTTGCCTTCTAGAACCTGGCTATCCGTGCACTCCATCGTGGGGTAATCCTAGTACAAAAAATGAAACTAATATGTACAAATGGTGACATCGACCTCAACCCGATCGTGCCCCAAAATAATATACAACCAGGCAAAGACCTCAGTCCACATGTCGTACGCTTGCCCCGCAATAACAAATGTACAAATGAATACAAACCGTACCACTAACATTGCACAACATGCTATCTACCATGACTATCCAACCACAATCATGTTAGTGTATATGCCCTAGAGGCCATTACTGTATCATACTAGTTTGTATATTACTTAATGGAAGCTTGGGATATTCACCTTGTATATACAATCTTGCTCAAAATAGTAGTATGCTACTTGGTTTGTTTCTACTTCAATGTGTACATGTGTTTATTTTTGTATATCGCCTATACACATTAGTGGAGCCCTTAGGATCTTTGCTTGATTACCAGCGATGTGATGGCCGTCACACTAGTGGGGCTGGGTAATCTATAAGCACATCCTTATGCAGGTCCCTGGTGGCAGGACTATCGAGACAGGGCATCGATACTCCGGAGTAGACCAGCGCATGCGCTTCTCATCCCAGTGTGGGAGATGGTCTGTCCCACAGCCGTCAGTACGTCGTACTTGAGATAGTATGCGGGTGCTCGTTAGGTTACGGGTACACTGGACAGGACTCGTCGGGAACTGACTAGTTGGTATTATGCCTATCGTCAGTTATCAGTTCCCAGGTGACATGAGTACAGCTTAGTCCGCTGACTTGACACTGTCACTTCGCCTCGAGTGTGTTCCCACTGTACTTTGATCACTACCCTACAACGGCTCAAAGGAGTCGTGCAAACAGGTAGTGGTTGGGTGCAGTCCCGAAGCACTTGGAGGCAGTGACGGTTAGACAGGGTTCGTCTCTCCCGGTATTGGGGGTTGACATCGCGCTGTGTCTAGGAGAGCCATTACACGAGTAGTCCCTGGCCAGGGCAAACGAGATATACTGGTAGGCTTCCAGTGTTATCTCAGGGTGTTTTGGGCTTCACTCCGGCACGACTTGTACCGCTATTGGGGGACTGACGTTTACCGTCCCCTAGGCCCGCCATGCGATGTATCAGACGAACAGACCGGACTGTACGGAGAATGTCACACTCAGGCTCAGTAGGAGTTCAGATGGGTTTCGCCTCGTCGGTCATCTTGTCGGCATTACCTGGGGACCGTTACGCACAGCTAGTGCCGCTTGCGGTCTGTGGTTAAACCCACTGCCAGCGTAGTGTCGAGTCTTTAGAGTCCCACAAAGAAATCTTTTCGCCTTTAGGCAAAAGAGTAGAGGTCGCATGGTATTGCGACAGGTCGCATGGTTTTGCGACAGGGTTCGGTCACATCCGTGCACTTGTGCACGTACAGTGTCCGGACAGTTTACACTAGCGGGCTTTGGTTTAAGCCAGATCCTAGTGTACTTTATGGGATTGGATTTATCCAGTTTGCATTCGTGTTCTTCGGAACACGGATGCGGGTGTGTATGCACAGTTGACAGGGAGACAGAGGCAGTGGATTCTCATTAGGGTTGTTGATAGTTGACCGTTGACTATTTGACTTTTTGCTCAATCCTAATGAGAATATGATATGTGATTAACTATTATATTGATTAAGTATTATGGTGACATGGTTGTTGACTTTTGTTGACTTTGTTGACTTGTTGACTTTTGTTGACTTGTTGACTTTGTTGACCGGTTGACTAGGCTTGACTAGTTGACCATCATGATAACCATAGCCATCATTTCATGGCAAAGACTTTTACTTGCTTGCTCATTTGTGTAAAATGAGTGCATGATATGATATGGTTATGGTTGCTTCAACCATCACATAAGACTTTTGTTGATATGATGAGTTATGATTACTTTGGATTATGAGAGGGTGAGAGACAAAAGAGAGCCTCATTCTTTCTTGCTCATTCTCTCTCTTGTTCTTGAGCTCTCCATTTTGCTCTCACCCTCTTGCTCTTTTTCCCTCTCTTTAATCTATGGTTCTCTTGTCTCATGAGTTGAGAATCAAGAAGCATAGATAAAATCCCACACAAACTATTCTCTACTCATTCTAGTTCACTAGGTTTAGCAAACCAAGTGAACTAGTTTCTTCAAAGAACGAAGAAGGAGCTAAAGGTTGGAGCTTTCAGGTGGATCTATCTTCGGCGTACGGAGACGACGAGAAGAAGCCATCGGACCACCATCGGAGCTTGAAGACGAAGGAGTTCAAGACAAGCAAGGTATAACCCCCTAACCGAGTAGCTAGAAACTCATAGTTAGGATGTTAGATAGATGTTTAACCAAGATCCGGGTTATAGGTCCATGTTACCACCTCCGTAAAAATCGTTTTTTACCAAATTCCGCATTCCCGAAAGTACCGGGAGAGGTAGCATGGACTTACAGTGGTATTAGAGCCTAGTTAAACTCTATCTAACATGTTAGCAAGTAACTAGAAGATCGATCAACGAAAAAGTCCCGAAACGAACCCCGGAATTTTAAACTTTCTGTCGATTTTAAAAGTGCTAGAAAACTTTTTTGAAAAACACCAAAAATCGACTCAGGCTTTTTTAAAGAAACTGCAAAAATTTGGGCCCATGACTCGATCAAAGAGCCACGGTTCCGCGGCGGGAGCACGCTCCCGCCGCGGAAACGCGGCCGAGTTGACTCTGTCATGGGTTTTATTTTTTGCATATTGCTCATTGGGGTATTTTGGGATTTTTGGAATATATATTTTCTGCCTAGATTTTCCAGAACGAAAATTTTATTTTGGGGTCCCGAAAATCCGTATTTTTGATCGAACTTCTAAAAGACTTAAGCTAACGGGTTTTCTGTAATGAGATATTTGTATTGAACGTCTACTAATCGCTATTTGTCGATTAGTGGGGGTTATTCAAATCTGTGATCTGTAATATGCTGGAATGTGTATATGAATATGTTGGATTGTCGCGGGTGAATAGCCGGGGGTTGTGAGACGAGAGTTTTCTTTTCTTTCAATTCTTGTAAAATTTGTAAATTGATGTAATAATTATTTGTATGGCCGCACAACCGGGTCGGGGTTGTAGCCGTCATTGTATAATTTCTTTTTACTGTTTTTGCTCCTAGGATAGACCCATGGAGGGGGTGCACAAACTACCGGGTATGCCGAAGTGTCGATTGGCCTACTCATGGAGATGAGGGAGGTTGCTACGCTTCGGGTACTTGGCGGGTAGTTTGCTGCACCCGTAGGGGTCTTGGGTGGGGTATTGGCTATTCACCGCGACCGTGTAATCTGTCTTTCGTTACAGGCTCGTACGAATTACAGATTCCTAGTATATCCAATGTATTCATCTGTGATCTGAAATGTTTATCATTGCAGTATATCTATATATGATATTATTTAGGCGTTGCTTATGTTTTACAGACGCGCTAGCCCAGCCCCCACTCTGTCGTTAGTTAAGTAACCTAACGGGTAATGACGGGGCCCAGTGGCGAATGCGAATGGCATAAGCGTACGTCATATTTTGGTTGTTTTCTGCAATGGTAGGATTAAATGATGGGACGCATTAAAAGAACTAATGCAAGAATATCACGCATTAAAAGAACTAATGCAAGATAATAAACCAAGTTAAAGTCGTTGGAACACTTTCAAAAAACCACTCGGTTCTTTTCAAAACAAACTTTTAAAATATGGAGTTTGAGCCACTCCATTTAAAAGCTATCTCGTTCCATCGACTAAATCAAGTTCACTACGTTCACGGTTTTGCCAAAACCATCCGTAGCCCTCCATCATTTCAGTTAAATATTCGGTAGTATTCAAGCTATGTATTTTGACCTCACGCCAAGGCATAGTGATTGGTAGCTGCCGGATATTTATCTGTTGCATAGATAGAATGCGTTGGTTTGAGACAGTCGTACTGCCATTTTGGCCTACGTCAAGGGTATGTACGGGTGGATTCAAATTAACCTGGAAAATGATGGGACGAACTTGACATGTGACTTATGACATTTTGACCTCACGCCAAGGTCATAAGAGCATGGGGCAAAAATCCACATCGGGAGTTTCATAAGTACTGAAACTTGCTAGATTTGCATACCATTTGGAGTGTGATGATTCTGGTAGGATTCCTTCAGTTTCGTCACGCGATGATATTTGGATCCCGATCCTACTGTGAGTATATGCTACTCCTCGGGAAATTTCTCGCTAAACGATCAATGCTATAAACCTAGTAGGTGCCTAGAAAGGTGTTAGCGGGGCTACGCCCCCAGGGAAAAGAGGTTATTTAATTAAGGAACTTCGCGAAAGCGTTGGAAAACCTCCCTCGAAGTACCGACACCAGCCTGGCCGAACGGTTAAGCAAGTATTGTACGGTGAGATTGATCCTGACTAATTCTTCCTTTTTGGTTTTAAGGAGGGATTCGAGAAACAGTGGGAGCCATCCTGTTTAGACAAACTAAAAACCACTCTAAACTTGCAAGAGCATCATGCTGAGTGTTTCTTCTTCTCTCCAAATTGCAGCGACCAATCAACATGACTGGACTTAAGTTACTCCTAGATAAAAACAAACTGACAGGGCCAAATTACAAAGATTGGCTTAGGAATGTCAAGATAGCAATCACTTACGATAAGCTGGGGTATCTTCTTACCACCAAAGCTCCCCCTGTCCCTGGTCCCACTTCCAGCGTCGCGGATAAGGAAATCCGCAAGACTTGGGAGATTGATAGCGCGAAGGCCAAGTGCCTCGTACTTGCCTCGATGGACAACGAACATCAGAGGAGGCACGAGAATATGGACCTTGAATCCATATTTCTCCATACAAAAGAACTGTATGGAGAGCAATCACGTATCGCAAGATACGAAGCGTCGAAAAAGTTGTTTTCGGCAAAGATGGCCGTCGGATCATCGGTAGCCGAGCACATGCTAAAGATGATCGGCTACATTGAGGAGCTCGCAGACCTAGGGACCATATTGGAGGCTGAACTCTATACGGATATAGTTCTCCAGTCCCTTCCTTCCACTTACGCCCAGTTTATACTGAACTTCAACTTACAAGAAAAAGAGGTTGAACTTTCAGAGCTCCTCAACATGCTGAGGAGCGCAGAGGGCACCCTACAAAAACGTAGGGATACATCCACTTTGTTTGTAGGAGGATCATCTTCTTCTAGGTCCAAGGCGAAAGCCAAGGGAAAGAAGAAGAAGGCCCCCGCCAAACCAAGGGGCGGTGTTAGTAAGGTGGATACGAAGGGAAAAGGTAAAGCAACAAAGATAGCGGGGAAGCTTGTGGATAAGGAAGAATGCTTCTATTGTCATAAGAAAGGACACTTGAAGAATGATTGCAGGGCCTGGAAGGCCAGAACACAGGAATTGAAGCAGGTTGCAGCTTCAGCTTCAGGTGTGTATGTTATTGAAAACTGTCTTTCAATAAACTCTACTTCCTGGGTATTGGATACCGGATCAGGATCTCATATCTGTAATTCTTTGCAGGCGTTGAGAAACCGTAGGGTTTTGAAGGCAGGTGACATGACCCTCAGAGTTGCGAACGGAGCTAGCATGGATGCTAAAGCCGTGGGGGACTATCACCTGGGAATGTCAGATGGACATGTTTTGGTTTTCCGTAATTGCTTTTTTGTACCCAACGCAACTTGTAATATCATTTCTGTATCTTTAGTTTCTAAAGAAGGTTATGAATTTGCGTTTGTAAGTAATGTTGTAAACATTCACCTTAATCATGTTTTGATTGGGTCAGGTACATTGAGTAATGGTATATACGTGTTAAACCAACCACATAATTTTAATGTCCAGAATACACACAAAAGAAAGTCTCCAGAAATAAATCAGACTTTCTTATGGCATTGTAGACTGGGTCACATCAATGAGAGAAGGTTGACGAAGTTACATACAGAAGGGTATTTGAATGCGTTCGAATATCAGTCGTATGCCACTTGTCAATCCTGTCTCAAAGGAAAGATGACAAAGACTCCGTTTACTGGACATGGAGTAAGAGCGAGCGAGCTCTTGGGACTCGTACACAGTGACGTGTGCGGTCCAATGTCTACACATGCCCGAAGCGGACATTCTTACTTCATTACTTTTACGGATGACTTCTCGAGGTACGGTTATGTCTTCTTAATGAAACATAAGTCCGAGGCCTTTGGAAAATTCCAGGAGTATAAGAATGAAGTAGAGAAACAGACCGGCAAAAGTATTAAGATTCTAAGATCGGATCGAGGTGGAGAATACTTAAGTGCCGAGTTCCTGGACTATTTAAAAGAGAACGGAATTCTCTCTCAGCTTACTCCTCCTTACACCCCGCAACATAACGGTGTATCGGAGAGACGGAACCGCACCCTATTGGATATGGTGCGGTCCATGATGGGTAACGCTGAGTTACCGCGATCATTCTGGGGGTATGCGCTAGAATCAGCTGCGTACCTTTTGAACCGAGTTCCGACTAAGACTGTGCCTTCCACACCATATGAAATGTGGAGTGGGAAGAAACCCTATCTTCAATATCTGAAGATCTGGGGATGTCCGGCTTTTGTCAAAAAGCAGCATGCGGACAAGCTCGTGGCACATTCAGTACTGTGCAAGTTTGTGGGATACCCAAAGAACACCAGGGGGTATCTTTTCTACTACGCAGAGGAACAAAAAGTCCTTGTTTCTCGTAATGCCCACTTTCTAGAACAGCAGTTCTTAGAAAAGGAAATTAGTGGGAGCGCAGTAGAACTGGAAGAAATTCCAGAACCACGGACTAATACTGAAAGTTTAGTGGAACCAGAGGGTTCGGAAGAACAGGACATTCCTACGCCGCTCCGCAGGAGTAGTAGGCAGTCTCATCCGCCCGAGAGATACTGCGGTTTTCTCATAGACGGGGATAGAGAGGATTGCATCATAGATTATGATGAGCCTACTAGCTTCTAGCAGGCCGTTCAGAGCGTTGACTCAGTGAAATGGCTGGATGCAATGCGGACCGAAATGGAGTCTATGTACACCAACAAGGTATGGACGTTGGACATTGCTCCAGACGGGGTAAAACCCGTAGGATGCAAGTGGATCTTCAAAAGGAAGATTGGTGTAGATGGACAGGTTGAGACCTATAAAGCTAGGCTGGTAGCAAAGGGTTTTCGTCAAAGACCTGGCTTGGACTATGACGAAACCTTCTCTCCAGTAGCCATGCTGAAATCCATTCGGATCCTTCTTGCCATTGCTGCCTTCCACGATTATGAGATTTGGCAAATGGACGTAAAGACAGCTTTTCTAAATGGAAATTTAGAGGAGTGTGTCTATATGGACCAGCCAGAGGGTTTCATTCAGAGTGGGAGCAGCGGAAAGGTGTGCAAGTTGCTTAAGTCCATCTATGGACTAAAGCAGACATCGCGGAGTTGGAACATCTGCTTTGATAAGACGGTCAAAGAATTTGGCTTTATCAAAAATCCAGATGAACCATGCATCTATAGTAGATTTGTAGCGAGAACTGTAGTATTCCTCGTTTTATACGTGGATGGCATTCTCTTAATAGGAAATGACATTCCTATGCTACAATCTGTCAAGGGGTTCTTGTCACACAGGTTCTCCATGAAAGACCTGGGTGATGCCTCGTACATTCTGGGTATCCGGATCTACCGTGAAAGATCTAAGAGGATATTAGGACTTTCACAGTCCAGGTACATCGACACCATACTGAAGAGATTCAGTATGGAAGATTCCAAGCGCGGTAACCTACCGGCTTGTCACGGGATCACCCTCTCTAAAGAGATGTCTCCCAAGACTGATTTGGAGAGGGATCGCATGTCTATTATACCCTACGCTTCTGCGGTAGGCTCTATAATGTATGCGATGTTGTGCACCAGACCGGATGTAGCTTATGCACTGAGTGTGGTAAGCCGGTATCAGTCAAACCCTGGGGAGAAGCACTGGATAGCGGTAAAGAACATTCTCAAGTATCTGAGAAGGACTAAGGAGATGTTCTTGGTGTATGGCGGAAAAGACCTCCAGATCGAGGCCTTTGCTGACTCCAGCTTCCAGAGTGACAAGGATGATTCCAAGTCCATGTCGGGTTTTGTCTTTACCCTCAATGGAGGGGCGGTGTGTTGGAAGAGTTCCAAACAGGAAACCGTTGCAGACTCGACGATGGAAGCGGAATACATCGCTGCATCTGATGCCGCAAAAGAAGCTGTCTGGATGAGGAAGTTCTTGAAAGAACTTCAGGTGGTTCCGTCCATTGTTGATCCAATACCTCTGTATTGCGACAACAACGGGGCTATAGCTTTAGCGAAGGAACCCAGGTCCCATCAGAGATCCAGGCACATCTTGAGGCGGTATCACCTGATCAGGGAGATCGTGGATCGCCAGGAGATCGAGGTTCGGAGAGTCGCTTCAGAAGATAACACTGCAGATCCATTCACCAAGGCCCTGCCCCAGACTCAGTTCGAGCGGCTGATCGAGATGATAGGTCTTCGATACGCCAGTACATGGCCTCAGTGCAAGTGGGAGATTGTTAGTGTATATGCCCTAGAGGCCATTACTGTATCATACTAGTTTGTATATTACTTAATGGAAGCTTGGGATATTCACCTTGTATATACAATCTTGCTCAAAATAGTAGTATGCTACTTGGTTTGTTTCTACTTCAATGTGTACATGTGTTTATTTTTGTATATCGCCTATACACATTAGTGGAGCCCTTAGGATCTTTGCTTGATTACCAGCGATGTGATGGCCGTCACACTAGTGGGGCTGGGTAATCTATAAGCACATCCTTATGCAGGTCCCTGGTGGCAGGACTATCGAGACAGGGCATCGATACTCCGGAGTAGACCAGCGCATGCGCTTCTCATCCCAGTGTAGGAGACGGTCTGTCCCATAGCCGTCAGTACGTCGTACTTCAGATAGTATGCGGGTGCTCGTTAGGTTACGGGTACACTGGACAGGACTCGTCGGGAACTGACTAGTTGGTATTATGCCTATCGTCAGTTATCAGTTCCCAGGTGACATGAGTACAGCTTAGTCCGCTGACTTGACACTGTCACTTTGCCTCGAGTGTGTTCCCACTGTACTTTGATCACTCCCCTACCACGGCTCAAAGGAGTCGTGCAAACAGGTAGTGGTTGGGTGCAGTCCCGAAGCACTTGGAGGCAGTGACGGTTAGACAGGATTCGTCTCTCCCGGTATTGGGGGTTGACATCGCGCTGTGTCTAGGAGAGCCATTACACGAGTAGTCCCTGGCCAGGGCAAACGAGATATACTGGTAGGCTTCCAGTGTTATCTCAGGGTGTTTTGGGCTTCACTCCGGCACGACTTGTACCGCTATTGGGGGACTGACGTTTACCGCCCCCTAGGCCCGCCATGCGATGTATCAGACGAACAGACCGGACTGTACGGAGAATGTCACACTCAGGCTTAGTAGGAGTTCAGATGGGTTTCGCCTCGTCGGTCTTCTTGTCGGCATTACCTGGGGACCGTTACGCACAGCTAGTGCCGCTTGCGGTCTGTGGTTAAACCTACTGCCAGCGTAGTGTCGAGTCTTTAGAGTCCCACACAGAAAGCTTTTCGCCTTTAGGCAAAAGAGTAGAGGTCGCATGGTATTGCGACAGGTCGCATGGTTTTGCGACAGGGTTCGGTCACATCCGTGCACTTGTGCACGTACAGTGTCCGGAAAGTTTACACTAGCGGGCTTTGGTTTAAGCCAGATCCTAGTGTACTTTATGGGATTGGATTTATCCAGTTTGTATTCTTGTTCCTCGGAACGCGGATGCGGGTGTGTATGCACAGTTGACAGGGAGACAGAGGCAGTGGATTCTCATTAGGGTTGTTGACAGTTGACCGTTGACTATTTGACTTTTTGCTCAACCCTAATGAGAATATGATATGTGATTAACTATTATATTGATTAAGTATTATGGTGACATGGTTGTTGACTTTTGTTGACTTTGTTGACTTGTTGACTTTTGTTGACTTGTTGACTTTGTTGACCGGTTGATTAGGCTTGACTAGTTGACCATCATGATAACCATAGCCATCATTTCATGGCAAAGACTTTTACTTGCTTGCTCATTTGTGTAATTGGTTTTGGTTGCTTCAACCATCACATAAGACTTTTGTTGATATGATGAGTTATGATTACTTTGGATTATGAGAGGGTGAGAGACAAAAGAGAGCCTCATTCTTTCTTGCTCATTCTCTCTCTTGTTCTTGAGCTCTCCATTTTGCTCTCACCCTCTTGCTCTTTTCCCTCTCTTTAATCTATGGTTCTCTTGTCTCATGAGTTGAGAATCAAGAACCATAGATAAAATCCCACACAAACTATTCTCTACTCATTCTAGTTCACTAGGTTTAGCAAACCAAGTGAACTAGTTTCTTCAAAGAACGAAGAAGGAGCTAAAGGTTGGAGCTTTCAGGTGGATCTATCTTCGGCGTACGGAGACGACGAGAAGAAGCCATCGGACCACCATCGGAGCTTGAAGACGAAGGAGTTCAAGACAAGCAAGGTATAACCCCCTAACCGAGTAGCTAGAAACTCATAGTTAGGATGTTAGATAGATGTTTAACCAAGATCCGGGTTATAGGTCCATGTTACCACCTCCGTAAAAATCGTTTTTTACCAAATTCCGCATTCCCGAAAGTACCGGGAGAGGTAGCATGGACTTACAAATCACAGCACAAGCACAAAACATCAACACGAATGTCTGGTTCCTAAACCCGTCTAAAAGAACATATAGCAGATAGACGTGTTTACCGATCAAATGGCATTCACGGTCACAGATAAAAGTGAATGTACTGTAAACTATTAAACATTGTCAAATATAATGACTTCGAAACACTCCAAATTTCCCCGAACTGAAAAACAACATAAAATCAAAATTGGGGAAAAACTAGCAACGCCTACAACCAAACTCCTTGAGATAAGAACCCAGAACAAAACACGACGCAATCCACCATGGAAAAACTGAGTAGGCCGGTTTTTTGAGGTATGTGGCCGGCCAAGTTGTGGTGGAATTTACTCGTTTTTGTTCAGTGTTCATCTCACAGTGTAAATAGCATTCTGCACTTGTAAAATTTATTTTTGAAGCCTTTAAAAATTCAACAGAAACGACAGTTTTGGTTTTGATGTTACGGAGTCGTTTCGGTTTCGTTGTTTTAACATTTTTTAAACTTGCTAGTATAAGGTTTATGGGATGGCTTTGATACCATAAAAGGTTACGCTAGTGCCCCGGCCAACTTCAGTGACCAAATGCGGAACAATTTTTTTTCTACAAATTAAAGCTTGACACTAGAATAATATTTAACCCGGATCTTACCATAAACCTAACTAGCAAAACTAAAGTGGTGCTATCTACTATTAAAGAAGCCTCACCAAACGATCCAAGTCCTTCGGTCTTCTTTCTTCATCATGTGCTCCTAGTGGCCACCATGAACATGCTTGATCTCCATTTCTGGCTCCATCAGTCCTCCGGGATCGAGCTTGTTCTCCGGCTTTCCTTTGTCGTAGATGATCCACCCGAGGGATTTGATCCATGGCTCTAGCTCAACACTATATGTCAAGTGGAGCAACTAGAGAACTTGGGTTGCTAAACCAAGTAGTCTAGGATGTAGTGTGATGATCAAAGTATTTGCTATCTCTTTCTAACCTCTTCACTTGTTTCTCAACTCATAAGAATGGTAGTGAAGAGAAAGAAGTGTTGGATATAATGCTCTCAAAGTCAATTATTGGATCGCACGCACGTGATTGCAATGATTGAGGGAGAACCTATGCCGGTAGGACAGTCTTACTCGTGATGATAGTATGGTATCTGGTTTATCTTTATCATCGTGTACATGCTTTAGGTGATGTTACATATCACTATAGCGCGTTGATAGAGCCCTTAGGATTCTTGCTTGACTGCCAGTAGTATGATAGCGATCATATACGTGGGAGCTGGGGTCTATAAGCACATCCTTAAAGGTTCCCTAGTCGAGGGAGTTTCGAGACAGGGCATCGATACTCCAGAGTAGACTAGTGTATACAGTTGAGACCCCGACGGGGGGCGGTGGCCGGTCTCACAAGCCATTGGTGTCAGTTGGTTCACCTAATATGTATACAGGTGCTCATTGGGTTATGAGTACACCAGACAGGACTCGCCGGGAACATGCTAGTTGGTATTATACCTGACGTTAGATAGCAGTTCCCTGGTGACATGCGTAAAGGTTAGCTCATCGACCTGAGATCGTCATTTGTCTCGTGTGAGTTCCCACTGTGCTTTGATTAATACCCAACCACGACTCAAAGGAGTCGTGCAAACAGGTTTTAGTTGGGTACAGTCCCGAGCCACATGGAGGCAGTGAGCGGATCGACAGGGGTTTCGTCTCTCCCTGTATTGGGGGTGAGATCGCGCTGTGTCTAGGAGAGCCATTACATGAAGTCCTTGGCCAAGGCAGGAGATTTACTGGTAGGTATTCCAGTAGTATCTCAGGGTGTTCTGGGCTACACTCCGACACTACTTGTACCGCTTTTTGGGGTCTGACTTTTACCAACCCCCTAGGCCTGACATGTGATACTCATAGACGAATGGACCGGACGGTACATATATTGTCACTGACAGGCTGTTAGGATGAGTTCTCTCATCGACCTCCCTTTCGGTCAATACCCGGTAGCCCGCTACGTACCGCTAGTACCTGTAGGGTTACTAGGCACTCTAATAAGGTTCTTCAGGGCATTAACCATGCCCGACTAAAATTTTAGCCGTGCCGAATAACCCTAAACAAGATCTTTGCTAGATAATTAGGGTTTCACATGCAAGTAAATATCATTTACCACTAAGTGAATACGAAATACAACCTTTGTAGATCGGTCCTTCACTTCATAAGCTCCTTGTAGTAGTCCCTTTGTTGCGATCATGGTGCTCCCGGACTCTCGGATGGCTCCATGAGAAGATAGCAACGGTATTGCTCAAAGTCTTCGAGGCCGAAGATGATCTACGTCGAGGGAATACGAACTCAAGCTTCTACTTCACTAACTATAGAATTACTGACGCAAACACCCTAAACTAAAGTGCTAGTCTAGTAGAGGATGATGAAATATGAAATGAGTACACTTTAGAATTTCTTTTCTCACTATATTTCTCTCTCTTTATCAAACCCTAGCAAGCATTTGAAGGAGGAAGAAGATGAGCTCAAAAATGAGAATGAAAAACTAATCAAGAGAGAGAGTGAACCATGGGTGAGTTTATATCATATATTAACTCATGTAGAGACATAACCATGGCTACATTATAATGGTTAGGTTAAGTTGTGCACAAGTGAGAAAAACAAATGCTTAAGTGAACCAATGTTAGTTAATGTAAATTAGTATATCACATATACAATTATACACTAAATTATTAAATCAACACTTGACTTAATAATCCGGTTATATCACATATAACCGACTAACATCCAATATATCGACGTATCGAATCAACCCTTGATTCGATAACCTGGTTATATCGAATATAACCGATCGATACAAACATCACGAAAATTGAATACGGTATCACATACTCGCATTATTCTCGGTCCCGCACATATCACATATGCGCTCCTATTTCGTTTTGCCTGAGCCAGTAAAACCTCTATGTAGGACTCTAAAGACTCGTTAATACGCCGGCAGTAGGTGATGATCATATCAAGCACCCACAAGCCGTCAACGGTACTAGATGGATGTAACGGCTACCCGGGTATTGAGCGATCAGAAGATCAGCAAGAAAGCCTGCTCCAACTCCTGCAAAAAGCCTGATAGTGACACTACCGTACAGTCCGGTCTCCTCTTCTGATATGTCGCATATCATGTCTAGGGGTGGTAAACGTCAGACCCCAATAACCGATAAGTCATGCCGATATGAGGCTCATAACGGGTCGAGAAACTACTGGTAACACTTACCAGTAAATCTCTAAACCAGCCCTGGCCAGGGACTTCCCTGTTATGGCCAATCGAGCATAGCGCAACATCAACCCCGAATACCGGGAGAGACGAAACCCCTCCTATCTCTCATTGCCAACATGTGACTCGGGACTGTACCCAAAAACCACCGTTTTGCATGCCCTCTTGGACGTGGTAAGGTGGAAATCAAAGCACAGTGGGAATCACACAAGAATCTATGACAATCTCGGGTCTACAGACTAACCTGTACCAGTGTCACCAGAGAACTGCCATCTGACGTGAGGTATAATACCATCTGGGAGTTCTCGGCGAGTCCGTCCAGTGTACCCTGTCTCCACTGAGCACCCGTATATCTTCTCTGATGTCAAACACCAATGGATATGGGATCATCCATCGCCCATCTATATGGGTCGAGAAGCTATACGCAAGTCTACTTTGGTATATCGATGCCCCGTCTCGATACACCTACGACTAGGGACCTTGAAGGATGTACTTATGGACTACCATGTCCCCACTAGTATGATCCGCATCATAGTCCAGGTAGTCAAGTACACATCCTAAGGGCTTTACTAACATGTAACAGAGAGACAATCAGTGTACACGTTAAGGTAAAGAGTAACCAGATAGTATACTATTATGTCGAGCAAGAAAGTCCTCCCTATATATGTCCAAGCATCCACTACAATATACATCTCATGTATAGTAATGGCCTCTAGGGCATACATATAACTAACAGTACCACTGACGTGCTATTGGTTAAATCCACAGCCGAAGTATTGACGAGTCTTTAGAGTCCCCCACAGACAGTTTCTCAAGTTTCGGGCGAAACGTTGTAGAGGCCGTATGGTATTATGGCAGGGTTCGATCATATACGTGCAGTAGTGCACGGATCTTGATCGGATGGTTCATACTAGTGGGCATTGGTTTAAGCCGGATCCTAGTATTAAATTTGTTTGGATTACTTTAGTTTCATCGCATTCGCATTCAGTCGGAACGCGGATGCAGGTATGTATATACAGGTGAGGGGTATCCTTGTGATCCGTCACGAGTTTACTTTAGATGTTTCCATATCTTTTTGTTGTAAACATTTGGATTAATGTTTACATGTGGAAATTGTGAGTGGAAATGATCATGAGGTGGATTTTATGTGACATGGACATGTTTAGTGACTCATGGTCTATTTATTTGTGCTAATGTCACATTAGGATTTGATTATTGTGTTGATATGATGTTTGGAGAGAGAGTGGACAGCCATATAGGCTTGGGATTGCTCTTGTATTACTATTCTAGCTTTCATTTTATCAACACAATAACACAAAAGAAATGAGCCTCTTCTTCTTCTTCTTCATCTAGCTCACAACATACACCATGGCTTCGTCTTCAACCTCCATCCATACACTCTCATGCATTGAGAATCAATGGATGCTTGAGACAAAGTGATTGTACACATTCTCTACTTCACCTTGGACACATCGGCCAGCAAACTTCGTGTCCGAGTTGCTTCGGATGAAGCGGGAGCCCGTAAAAAGACTCATTGATGTGGTGCCCTTCCGACGAGGAGACCGGAGATCAGAGATGCTGCAAGGAGCTTGGGATGGTGGCCAAAGACCGAAGGGCACGGATCGATCAGTATAGCCTTTCCTAACTTCTACTAGATTGCTAGTTATAGGTTAATGGTTCGATCCGGGATTAAAGTCTGCTTTAGCGCCAGTTTCAAGTTTAGAAAAAGTTTTTGTTTCCGCGTTTTGGCCTCGGATCGACGGCCGGGGCGCTACCGTAGACTTACATGGTATCAGAGCCACGCCATTAACCTTTACTAGCTTGTTCTAACATGTGTAAAACATCGATCAATCAAAAATTTCGAAACCGCATTTTCATTTTTTGAGATTCTGTCGAAATTTTTTTGTGGTCGAAAAATTATTTTGGGTATGTTAGAAAATCAGGCGGGATTTTTTAAGACCTCTGCAGAAATTTGGTAGCGTGAATCCACAGTAACGCCGTGGAACCGCGGCAATAACCACGTTTTGGCCGCGGTTCCGCCGCAGTTATGTGGCTTCAGTGCACCATATTTCTTGTGCTGGTCTTTTGTGTGAAAATGTGGTTTCTGGAATATTTAGTTTTGGCCCAGATTATTTTGAGTTCTGGAATTGTACTTGGGGCCCACTTCGGGAAATTTTGTCGATCGAAATTTTAAATAAGTTAGTTCGCAGTACTTACATTACTATCTGTGACCGTGAATGTTATTTGATCGATAAATCTTGTCTAATTTCTATAGCTCTTTTAGACGGATTTGCGAACGTGAAATTCACGTTGATGTCCTGTGTTGTATAGTGATGTTGCGGATTTTTCGTGGTGGATAGCCTGGTGAAATGTTAGTACAATTTGGTATTATTTGTACATTTGATATTGCGGGGCGAGCGTCCGACATGTGGACTGCCGTCACTGCCTGTTTGTATATTATTCTTTTGGGCAACGACCGGGTTGAGGTCGATGTACCCGTTGTATATATTTTACTTTCTGTACTAGGATTACCTCGCGGTGGGTGCACGGATAGCCGGGTTCTAGAGGTAAATGAGCCTGCATCACATTGCTTTGGGACGGAGGGGGCTTTACTCTAGAATTGGCGGGCTATTCGCCGCACTCGTAGGGGGTATAGGTTGACCCAAGGAGGGGTGCTCAAGTTACCGGATTCCGTGAAGTGCTGGGTTGTCCATTCACTTTTTTAAAGGGGGCTGCCTCGCTTCAAGTTTTGGCGGGTAACTTGCCGCACCCGTAGAGGTCTAGGATTTCATTGCACGGGCTATCCACACGACCAGGGGAATGTTGGAGATAGTGCCCTCAGAGTCAATTATTGGATCACAGGAACGTGATTGCAATGATTGATGGAGGACCTATCCCGATAGGACAGTCTTACTCAAGATGATAGTATGCTATCTGGTTTATCTTTATCATCGTGTACTGCTTTAGGTGACCTTACAGGTCACTATTGCGCGTTGATAGAGCCCCTAGGATTCTTGCTTGACTGCCAGCAGTATGAGGGCGATCATATACGTGGGAGCTGGTAGTCTATAAGCACTGTAGGGTTCCTAGGCACACCCATGAGGTTCTACAACTGATCAAACATGCCAAAATCAAAATTTTTCTATGTGCCAAAGAACCCTAAACAAGATCGTAACTAGAGGATAGGCGAAAACGATATAAGTTAACAACTTAACTAAGAGTGAACGGAAAATACAACCTTTGTGTAACACCTGAGTTTAGGGTTAGTAGTAATTAAGTGTTAATGTGGGGGTTTTTGGTAAAAAGTTTTCCAAAATGGGTTTCTAGTAATTTATCTGGTTTTATGGTTATTTTTGTGGAATTTTATCTCGACCACACACACTTGTGCACGTCAGATGGGATTAAGATTAGGGTTTGCCATATGTTTGAGCTTGTGGGTTAGCCATGTTAAGTTAACCATGGTAGTCTAAACTTTTTTTTATTTGGTGTTAATTGAGGAGTTTTAGTTCTAAAATAGATTAGGGTTAGGGTTGTCTTGAGATGAGGAGGGGAGATTATGGTGGGCCTTGATATGTTTCACACTACCTTCCTTCAAAAACTTCATTTACCTTTCAAACTCATCTCACACATACACACACATCAGCCATTTCCTGCTCATTTCAGCCAAAAAAAAAAACAACATCAGCAACAACTACACCCCATAGCATCAGCCCTTAAACCCAACAGCAGTAACTACTTCCACAGCAGCACCATCATTGCATCAGCCCAAATTCTGCCAGTTTTCAGCCACAATATCTACAGTAGCTACTGCTACAGCCACCCTAACACCAGAAAATCAGCTTCAGCCTGCTACAAACAGCACAACCAGCCTAAATGATCAGCCATACATCCTCATTCCAGCCCCTACTACATCCTTCTTCAGCAACAGCAGCTGCACATCAGCCCCCCCAACTTCAGCCACACTCACACACAAAACCATCTTCAAATAACCTTGCTCTACCACAAAAACAGCTTCAGCTCCAACTCAATTCAGCAGCAACATCAGCTGAAACAGCAACACTTTCAGCCCAAAACCCACGCCACATCAGCCCCAACACATACACAACCTACATGACATCAGCACCACAACACCAACACAACCCCAACAACAGCAGTAGCTCAATCCAGGATCAAACATTCAGCAACAGCAAACACCCTAAACCTGCATCAGCATCAGCAACAACACTTCAGCATCAACAATAACACTTCAGCTTCAGCAACAGTGAAGCTCAGCTCATTTCCAGCCAAGTTTAGCAGCACCCACTCCATTCTACTTCTCCTTCTCCTTGTTGCAAGGTTCCTAGGGGGTATAATTCCTAAGCTCTCTCCATATTACTTAGATTTATGTGATTGTTTAGCTAGTTTAGAGTTAAATGGAGTTTTAGTGCTAGAATTGTGTAGTGATGCTAGATCTAGTTGCATTGGAGTGCTTGCAGCTTAATGAACCCTTTTAGGTGTTAATTAGTCTGTTTAGCCTAGTAGTGTCGTTAAAATCGGTTAGATAACCCTAAATTGCTAAAATGTTGATAATGTTGCATGATTAGTGTTTATTTCATGCCTTAGTTGTGATTTTGAGTGATTTATGAGAATTTTGGCAAAAGTGGAAGTTGTGATAGTTAGACTAGCCCTTTTAGGTTCTGTTGAGTCCAGTTAACCAGAGGTTTTCCCCAGATTTCACCAAGACACCCGATTTACCCGACTTGGTGTAATTTGGCAGTTTCAGTGACTTTTTAGCCTCTATAGGATCTGCTGTTGACCCGAGCCCTTTAGAGTAAAATTGTGGAAACTGTAGCATAGTGAGATTAGTAGGAACACACACACAGAGCACGGGGACCCAACTCCCCCTCTCGGCCGCCGATTTAATCGTTCTGGCCGCAAATTGCGGCCAGAGTAGGGGGTGGGGTGTGGGGGTTTTGGGTGTAGGGTCTTTCTGGGTAGGTTAGGCTTATGGTACCTGCAACTTTTCAAGTTTGGCCCAGAGGCAAAATCTGGAGCTATTTGCGTGTTTTCGATGTTTTAAGTCTCGTGCGACACGCGCGCGATACGCGTGGTTCTGTGGCGGGCTGCGCGACACATCGTGTCAGTTTAGGTTCTGGTGTGTTGTGCGCGTCGCGTCGCGTCGTGTGCACGCGCGTTTAGTTTCACGCACACGTATCCCTTTTATCTATATATCGTGTTTTTGCAGGATTTTCCTGATGTAAGTGACTTTTGTAAATTCTAGTTTCGCCGGTGGGGACTTCAAGCACAGCGGAGAAAGGGAAGCAGGTGGTCGGACACACTTAGCAAGGGATCACGGGTGAGTAGATTTAACATCTACGGGGGACGATCGTTTGGATGGCGCGAGTCGCCCGTTAGATTCAATAAACTTGTAATTAGTAAACTTGATATTACTTGTGACATTAGAGTAATAATACTTGCATAATATTGCTGCAGTTACATCTATATGTTATACCTATATGCACAAACTTATTTGTAGGACACATGCACTATAACCATGTTTTATATGCAGCACGAGCACTACTCATGTGGATACACACACCCTGGTAATTGCCATGTCACGACACTAGATAACCTTAAATCCGACACATGTTAATTGCCTAGAAATTTGATATTGCAATAAGTATTTAAAATCAAATCATAAGAATCACTATCCTTATGCATATGTATCATTATATCATTTGCTCATGCCTAGTATAAATCATACATTGTAAATTGATACCGTAGCATTCATAATCATTGACATATGCATTCATGATGATTTCATGAGATTTATGATATTTCTGGATTTCAGGAGAAAACCGCAAGATTTCAACTTATAACCTTTTAAATATAAAAGTTGCGGTTTTCTAGTGATGTAAAGTGTCGTCCACCATGAGTTTTGCTGTGGTTTTCGAGACCCGTTTCGAGGAGGTGGATGAACCGTCTCGGGTACATGGTGGGCCTAGTACGGTGCCCCGGAGCAAGAAGATCGCAGGAGATGGCGTTGAGCCTGGCAGGGGACGGATTACCTACCGGTGACTTCATTTGGCACGGCGGATATCCAGAGGATACCGACCGTGGCCGCTAGATTAAGATATGGATATTTGTTTTGGATCAGCCGGATGGCTGAGGCCAGAGATACTGGACATGGATATATGAGATTTGGACAGTTTTGAGGTGTCGTTGCTGGACGCGGATTTTGTTGATTTCTTGGATATTATGCTGATGTTTAAAAAGGAAGTTTCAAAACAAAGGAAGGAATAATTCTTATACATACTTGGTAGTACTTTCATGTGGCATACATACCTGTCATTACATCCATATGACATATATACTTGTTAGTACACTAAATGCATACATACCTGCTAGTACATGTAGCCATACCTGTTTTAGGGATGCTAGGATACTTGTGTGCATGCATACGATAGCCTTAGTAGATGTTATTTATTACTCACGAGCTGGCCACTCACCCCCGTTGTGACGCAGCTTTTCTGCAGGTCCGTTCCGTCAGCACCATAGCGGCGGATACTTTGGCTTCTTTGCACTTTTTGCCTGGACTCGAGGCTTTTGCTCATAGGTGGGTTATTATCATTTTGCACCACCTTATTTGTTCATTGTATCTAGAACACTCCATCTACTGCTACTATTATTTCAGTTGTACCGTTTTATTTGGATTACTGTATATGGACCTAGAGGTGAGTTTGTGAGACTTGGGGATTTATTTTATGATATGTCTGGAGTCGAGCTCACTTGAGTCGACATGCTATTTCTTATGCTTCATGCTTACTTATGCACATTGTTATTTTATATTGCGTGGGATTTGTGACTGCCTTGAGGTGAAGAGCTAGCTCCCGCTTGGGGATGCCATTTTCATGTTTTCCATTTATATTCCTGCTATACCGTTGGGGACTTGTTTTACAACAGGAACTCTGCTGGAATTTTTTTAAACAAAAAAAGGTGATTTTAACAGAAACTTGATGTGGTTTAATGGAGTAAAATGTTGTAAATTGGTTTTCCTTCACTCTTAAATTTAAATTGGGTTTTGTGTTCTGGGCTTCGGCTTACTTATTTTACGGACGCCTTGAGACGTTTCGTAACCTAAGTGCCGGTCGCGTTCCGTACCTTGCGGGTCATGACAAAGTTGGTATCAGAGCGATATGTTTCACCTTTCCGAGTGTAGGATGACCCTTGGTAGATGGAGTAAGTGACTTAAGCAGGGTAGTGTAGCGTACGTATGTCCACGGCATACTTGCGATGCGATACTCCGTCTAGGTGACTTTAGGATATACTTGCTTGAAATTCCTTCTTCAATTCCATGTATCCTGTGATTCTATTGCACCGTTCTTTTTGTCCTGTTTCCTGTACCAGTCACTATGCCGCAGAGGTCTACCAGAGCGCAGAGGGCTACCGTCCGAGACGAGATTCGAGCTGGCTCGTCCGAGACTAGGACTGAGCAGGGTGGTATGCCTACGCCGCAGGGACAGACCGATCCATCTTCCCCAGGCCGTATGGATAGGCTTGAGACTGTTATGGAGGAGTTGCGACAGATGATGGGGAGTATGCAGGAGCTACGTCAGATGGTAGGATCCCTAGTTGCAGCAAGTCGTATACCGAGGCCGGAGGACACACCTACTACATCCCAGACCACTATGATACCTGCTCCTACTACTACCGCCGTGACCATCCCGGTTTCACTACAGGAGTTCATGAGGCTGAGACCTCCAGTCTTTATGGGTACCGTTGCAGCAGAGGACCCGCAGACGTTCCTTGACAGCTTGGCCAGGATCTGCCGTTCGCTGAGATGTTCTGATGATCGCTGGGTAGAGCTTGCGAGTTTCCGACTAGAGGGTCTTGCACAGATATGGTGGGAGTCGGTTCTGAGAGGTCGAGCTGCAGGTCTACCGCCCATGACCTGGACCGAGTTCACAGCAGTTTTCCTTGCCTGTTTCCTCCCGGAGAGCGTTCGCGACGCCAGAGCTCGTAGTTTCGAGGCCTTGGTCAAGACTCCTGGTATGAAGGTGTCTGAGTATGACGTCCAGTTTACACATTTGTCCCGATATACTCCGTATCTGGTGGATACCGAAGCGAAGAGGGTGAAGAGGTTCATACAGGGACTGGATGCCCAGCTATATCTTGCCATTGGTGCCCATCATTTCGATACCTATTCAGCAGCTATGGATACGGCGTTGCGGATTGAGGCACGTATTTCAGAGACTTCGGCCGTTCCCGGGCCGAAGAGGATTCATACCGGCACGCCAGATCAGAGATAGCATGCCAGATTCATTTCGAGAGATAGGACCGGAAGAGGGTTTGGACGGGGTCAGCTGTATGGGTCGTATATGCAGGGACAGCAGTTGTCGCCAGGGTGCTTTGGGTGCGGGAGTCCGCACCATCGTGTTAGAGATTGTCCAGTGAGACGACAGGGAGCGGCGACAGTTCCGCATGTGACTACCTCTATCACCACCCCCTCCTCAGAGAGCTCTACTACCTGCTACAGGCGATGCTCCATGCTAGTTAGGTGCACCCAGAGGCCGTGGGCGCGGCGCACCGATCCAGAGAGGACGAGGAGGCAGAGGCAGAGGCCGAGGCCGAGGTCAGCCCGCTATTGGAGGAGGTCAGGCCCGAGTTTTTGCATTGACACCCCAAGATGCGCAGGCATCCAATGCCGTCGTTACAGGTACCCTATCAGTATGCTCTGTTGATGCACACGTGTTATTTGATCCCGGATCCACGCACTCATACATTTCCACCCACTTCGTGCCGAGTTTGGGTAGAGAGTCCGGTTTGCTTGATCAGCCGCTTGTTGTAACCACTCCTGTGGGAGAGTCTTTTGTTGCTAGGCACGTGTTCCGATCCTGTACCGTTCGTATTGGCGAGCGAGAGCTGCCTGTCGACTTGATCCTTCTGGAGATGTTGGACTTCGACGTTCTTTTGGGCATGGATTGGTTAGCCACGTGCTATGCGTCCGTGGACTGCCGCGAGAAGACAATTAGATTTTGTTTTCCCGGCGAGTCGGCTTTTATTGTGCAGGGAGACCACGGTGCCGCCCTTCACATATTGATTTCTTCCCTTCGCGCTGGTCAGCAGTTGAGGAAGGGATGTCGGGGATTTCTAGCCTGTGTATGCGATACTAGAGCTACGGATGTTCCATTGGACCAGGTTCCGATTGCATGTGAGTTCCCCGATGTTTTCCCTGACGAGCTGCCAGGACTGCCGCCTGAGCGTGATGTCGAGTTCTGTATTGATTTGATTCCTGGCTTGGGGCCTATTTCTATACCGCCTTATCGGATGGCCCCGACGGAGCTTAGAGAGTTGAAGGTTCGGCTGCAAGATTTGTTAGATAAGGGACTTATTCGACCCAGTGTTTCTCCATGGGGTGCTCCGGTCCTGTTTGTTAAGAAGAAGGACGAATGCTTGCCCTTATGTATCGACTACCGCCAGCTGAACAAGGTTACCGTTCGGAACAGATATCCGTTGCCACGCATTGATGATTTGTTCGACCAGCTCCAGGGTGCGGGGTATTTTTCGAGGATCGACTTACGATCAGGATACCATCAGCTGCGAGTCCGACAGGAGGATATACCAAAGACAGCCTTCCGTACACGCTATGGCCACTATGAGTTTCTGGTGATGTCGTTCGGACTCACCAACGCCCCCGCAGCATTTATGGATTTGATGAACCGTACCTTCAGGCCGTATCTTGACTTGTTCATCATCGTGTTCATCGACGATATTTTGGTATACTCCCGGAGCCGAGAGGAGCACGAGCAGCACCTGCGGATTACATTACAGACTCTGAGGGAGCACCAGCTGTTCGCGAAGTTCTCCAAGTGTTCTTTCTGGCTGGACAGCATCGGATTCTTGGGTCACATGATTACGAGAGATGGCATATGTGTGGACCCGAAGAAGATTGAGGTCATTCAGCAGTGGCCCCGACCTACATCGTTTACTGAGATTCATAGTTTTCTAGTCCTGGCGGGCTACTACAGACGTTTTGTTCAGGACTTCTCCCGTATAGCTGCACCTTTGACCGGTTTGACCCGGAAGGGAGTTCCTTTCGTTTGGACGGACGAGTGCGAGCACGGTTTTCAGCAGCTACGGATTCGTTTGACTACGGTGCCGGTACTATCTTTGTCTTCGGGATCATGCGGATTTGTGGTCTACTGTGACGCTTCACGAGTGGGGTTAGGATGCGTATTGATGCAGCATGACCGGGTGATCGCATATGCTTCTCGGCAGTTGAAGAAGCATGAACAGAACTACCCCACTCATGATTTGGAGATGGCTGCAGTGGTCTTTGCACTGAAGATATGGCGACATTACCTATACGGCGAGTCGTGCCAGATATTCACTGACCACAAGAGCTTAAAATATATATTCCAGCAGCGAGACATGAACCTCAGACAGCGTCGTTGGATGGAGTTGGTGAAAGACTATGACTGCGAGATCTTGTACCACCCGGGCAAGGCGAATGTAGTGGCAGATGCTTGGAGCAGGAGACCCGGGGGTGGTCTATCCTGTTTGCGCGCAGTACAGAGGCAGTCGTCAGCAGATTGGCAGATTTTATGCGACAGCCGAGTTGAGTTCGAGTTCACTCCAACAGGGGGACAGCTCGCGCATGTTCGTGCACGCCCACAGTTGCTTGACCGTATATATAAGGCACAGCGCAGAGATGACCGTTGCTCAGAGATCATGGCACAGATGAGACAGGGCAGATTTTCCGAGTTCGTGGTTGATGATCAGGGGATATTACGATTTGGATCTAGACTGTGCGTACCAGATGCTGAGGGATTGCGGCGCGATATTCTCGATGAGGCACATTGATCAGTGTATAGTGTCCACCCCGGTTCCACCAAGATGTACCATGATATGAGAGAGACCTACTGGTGGGACGGAATGAAGAGGGACATCGCGGAGTTCGTATCAAGATGCCTGACTTGTCAGCAAGTCAAGGCCGAGAACCAGAGGCCCGCAGGAGAGCTACAGCCGTTACCCATTCCGGAGTGGAAATGGGAGCAGATTTCGATGGATTTCGTTGTGGGTCTACCCAGGACCAGTCGAGGGTATGACTCCATCTGGGTGATCGTAGACCGATTGAATAAAGCGGATCACTTCCTGCCAGTGAAGACCACCTTCAGCTTCGCTCAGTATGCCCAGCTTTATACCGACGAGATCGTGCGGTTCCATGGCGTACCGACTTGTATCGTGTCAGATCGAGGCACCCAATTTACTAGCCGACTATGGAAGAGGCTTCAGGAGGCATTGGGCACTCGTTTGAGTTTCAGCACAGCATTCCATCCGCAGACCGACGGACAGTCAGAGCGGACCATTCAGACTCTCGAGGACATGCTCAGAGCGTGTGTTTTGGACTTCGGCGGTAGCTGGGATCGTCATTTACCTCTAGTGGAGTTCTCCTACAACAACAGCTTCCAAGATACTATTCAGATGGCACCTTTCGAGGCGTTGTATGGGAGGAGGTGTAGATCACCCGTTTGTTGGACCGAGCTGAGCGAGAGCAGTATTTTCGGGCCGCAGATTGTGCAGGAGACGACCGAGAAAGTACAGCTGATTCGAGACCATATGAGGGCAGCTCAGAGTAGGCAGAAATCGTATGCAGACAGGCGCCGTCGCAGATTAGAGTTCGCTGTTGGCGACCATGTTTTTCTGAGTGTCTCTCCGATGAAGGGCGTGATGCGTTTTGGGCGAAAGGGAAAGCCTTGCCCTAGATTCGTAGGTCCATTCGAGATCCTCGAGCGTGTCGGCGCTGTTGCAAATCATTTGGCTCTTCCACCCAGCTTTTCAGATGTTCATCCCGTCTTCTACGTATCGATGCTACGCCGTTATCTTCATGACCCTTCCCACACGATTCAGCATTAGACAGTTCAACTTGAGCCCGACCTTTCGTTCACCGTACAGCCAGTCGAGATATTGGATCGGCAAGTGAAGAAACTTCGATCAAAGGTCCTGCCATCCGTGAAAGTTCTTTGGCGCAGCCCGAGCAGTGAGGAGAAAACTTAGGAGGCCGAGGGAGAGATGCGGAAGAAATTCCCTCAACTTTTTGAAGGTACGCGTAGCTGCAAATTTGAAAATTCGGGGGCAAATTTGAAAATTCGGGGACGAATTTTCTTAAGGGGGGAAGACTGTAACACCTGAGTTTAGGGTTAGTAGTAATTAAGTGTTAATGTGGGGTTTTTGGTAAAAAGTTTACCAAAATGGGTTTATAGTAATTTATCTGGTTTTATGGTTATTTTTGTGGAATTTTATCTCGACCACACACACTTGTGCACGTCAGATGGGATTAAGATTAGGGTTTGCCATATGTTTGAGCTTGTGGGTTAGCCATGTTAAGTTAACCATGGTAGTCTAAACTTTTTTTTATTTGGTGTTAATTGAGGAGTTTTAGTTCTAAAATAGATTAGGGTTAGGGTTGTCTTGAGATGAGGAGGGGAGATTATGGTGGGCCTTGATTTGTTTCACACTACCTTCCTTCAAAAACTTCATTTACCTTTCAAACTCATCTCACACATAAACATACATCAGCCATTTCCTGCTCATTTCAGCCAAAAAAAAAAACAACATCAGCAACAACTACACCCCATAGCATCAGCCCTTAAACCCAACAGCAGTAACTACTTCCACAGCAGCACCATCATTGCATCAGCCCAAATTCTGCCAATTTTCAGCCACAATATCTGCAGTAGCTACTGCTACAGCCACCCTAACACCAGAAAATCAGCTTCAGCCTGCTACAAACAGCACAACCAGCCTAAATGATCAGTCATACATCCTCATTCCAGCCCCTACTACATCCTTCTTCAGCAACAGCAGCTGCACATCAGCCCCCCCAACTTCAGCCACACTCACACACAAAACCATCTTCAAATAACCTTGATTTACCACAAAAACAGCTTCAGCTCCAACTCAATTCAGCAGCAACATCAGCTGAAACAGCAACACTTTCAGCCCAAAACCCACACCACATCAGCCCCAACACATACACAACCTACATGACATCAGCACCACAACACCAACACAACCCCAACAACAGCAGCAGCTCAACCCAGGACCAAACATTCAGCAACAGCAAACACCCCAAACCTGCATCAGCATCAGCAACAACACTTCAACATCAGCAATAACACTTCAGCTTCAGCAACAGTGAAGCTCAGCTCATTTCCAGCCAAGTTTAGCAGCACCCACTCCCTTCTACTTCTCCTTCTCCTGGTTGCAAGGTTCCTAGAGGGTATAATTCCTAAGCTCTCTCCATATTACTTAGATTTATGTGATTGTTTAGCTAGTTTAGAGTTAAATGGTGTTTTAGTGCTAGAATTGTGTAGTGATGCTAGATCTAGTTGCATTGGAGTGCTTGCAGCTTAATGAACCCTTTTAGGTGTTAATTAGTTTGTTTAGCCTAGTAGTGTCGTTAAAATCGGTTAGATAACCCTAAATTGCTAAAATGTTGATAATGTTGCATGATTAGTGTTTATTTCATGCCTTAGTTGTGATTTTGAGTGATTTATGAGAATTTTGGCAAAAGTGGAAGTTGTGATAGTTAGACTAGCCCTTTTAGGTTCTGTTGAGTCCAGTTAACCAGAGGTTTTCCCCAGATTTCACCAAGACACCCGATTTACCCGACTTGGCGTAATTTGGCAGTTTCAGTGACTTTTTAGCCTCTATAGGATCTGCTGTTGACCCGAGCCCTTTAGAGTAAAATTGTGGAAACTGTAGCATAGTGAGACTAGTAGGAACACACACACAGAGCACGGGGACCCACCTCCCCCTCTCGGCCGCCGATTTAATCGTTTTGGCCTCAAATTGCGGCCAGAGTGGGGGGTGGGGTGTGGGGGTTTTGGGTGTAGGGTCTTTCAGGGTAGGTTAGGCTTATGGTACCTGCAACTTTTCAAGTTTGGCCCAGAGGCAAAATCTGGAGCTATTTGCGTGTTTTCGATGTTTTAAGTCTCGTGCGACACGCGCGCGATACGAGTGGTTCTGTGGCGCGCTGCGTGACACAGCGTGTCAGTTTAGGTTCTGGTTGGTTGTGCGCGTTGCGTCGTGTCGTGTGCACGCGCGTTTAGTTTCACGCACGCATATCCCTTTTATCTCTATATCGTGTTTTTGCAGGATTTTCCTGATGTATGTGACTTTTGTAAATTCTAGGTTCGCCGGCGGGGACTTCAAGCGCAGCGGAGAAAGGGAAGCAGGTGGTCGGACACACTTAGCACGGGATCACGGGTGAGTAGATTTAACATCTACGGGGGACGATCGTTTGGATGGCGCGAGTCGCCCGTTAGATTCAATAAACTTGTAATTAGTAAACTTGATATTACTTGTGACATTAGAGTAATAATACTTGCATAATATTGCTGCAGTTACATCTATATGTTATACCTATATGCGCAAACTTATTTGTAGGACACATGCACTATTACCAGGTTTTATATGCAGCACGGGCACTACTCATGTGGATACACACACCCTGGTAATTGCCTTGTCACGACACTATATAACCTTAAATCTGACACATGTTAATTGCCTAGAAATGTGATATTGCAATAAGTATTTAAAATGAAATCATAAGAATCACTATCCTTATGCATATGTATCATTATATCATTTGCTCATGCCTAGTATAAATCATACATTGTAAATTGATACCTTAGGCATTCATAATCATTCATGATGATTTCATGAGATTTATGATATTTCTGGATTTCGGGGGAAAACCGTAAGATTTCAACTTATAACCTTTTAAATATAAAAGTTGCGGTTTTCTAGTGATGTAAAGTGTCGTCCACCATGAGTTTTTCTGTGGTTTTCGAGACCCGTTTCGAGGAGGTGGATGAACCGTCTCGGGTACATGGTGGGCCCGGTACGGTGCCCCGGGGACAGAAGATCGCAGGAGATGGCGTTGAGCCTGGCAGGGGACGGATTACCTACCGGTGACTTCATTTGGCACGGCGGATATCCAGAGGATACCGACCGTGGCCGCTAGATTAAGATATGTATATTTGTTTTGGATCAGCCGGATGGCTGAGGCCAGAGATACTGGACATGGATATATGAGATTTGGACAGTTTTGAGGTGTCGTTGCTGGACACGGATTTTATTGATTTCTTGGATATTATGCTGATGTTTAAAAAGGAAGTTTCAAAACAAAGGAAGGAATAATTCTTATACATACTTGGTAGTACATTCATGTGGCATACATACCTGTCATTACATCCATGTGACATATATACTTGTTAGTAACTAATGATGCATACATACCTGCTAGTACATGTAGCCATACCTGTTTTAGGGATGCTAGGATACTTGTGGGCATGCATACGATAGCCTTAGTAGATGTTATTTATTACTCCCGAGCTGGCAACTCACCCCCGTTGTGCCGCAGCTTTTTTGCAGGTCCGTTCCGTCAGCACCATAGCGGTGGATACTTTGGCTTCTTTGCACTTTTTGCCTGGACTCGAGGCTTTTGCTCATAGGTGGATTATTATCATTTTGCACCACCTTATTTGTTCATTGTATCTAGAACACTCCATCTACTTCTACTATTATTTCAGTTGTACCGTTTTATTTGGATTATTGTATATGGACCTAGAGGTGAGTTTGTGAGACTTGGGGATTTATTTTATGATATGTCTGGAGTCGAGCTCACTTGAGTCGACATGCTATTTCTTATGCTTCATGCTTACTTATGCACATTGTTATTTTATATTGCGTGGGATTTGTGACCGCTTTGAGGCGAAGAGCTAGCTCCCGCTTGGGGATGCCATTTTCATGTTATCCATTTATAATCCTGCTATACCGTTGGGGACTTGTTTTACAACAGGAACTCTGCTGGAATTTTTTAAACAAAAAAAGGTGGTTTTAACAGAAACTTGATGTGGTTTAATGGAGTAAAATGTTGTAAATTGGTTTTCCTTCACTCTAAAATTTAAATTGGGTTTTGTGTTGTGGGCTTCGGCTTACTTATTTTACGGACGCCTTGAGACGTTTCGTAACCTAAGTGCCGGTCGCGTTCCGTACCTTGCGGGTCGTGACACTTTGTAGATCCGGTCCACCACCTCTATAGCTCCGTGACGATGTCTCTTCGCTGCGATCATCGGATCCCGGACTCTAGCGTTGATTTCATCGGAGAAATGGTCGGGCTAGGTCGTTGACTTCGATGCCGAAGATGATCTACGTCGAGGCAACTCAAACTCAAGCTCCACCTTCACCAAGTCAAGAAACTTGTGAAGAAAACACCCCATACTACATGGAAAGTGGTAGAGGATGAAGAAATAGGAAGTGGGTTAACTTTAGAATTGGATTTCTCACTTGGAAATTTTCAAGAGAGACCTTTCTTCTTTTCATGAAGAGGAAGAATAAGAAGAAAAGGAAAAAGAATTATCAAAAAAATAAAATCCAAGTGATTCTTATCCTTTTTGCAACCATGGTTGAGTGTAGAGAATAAACTATGGTTTAGTTTAATGGTTAGGTTAAGTATAAAACAAAATGGTAGACTTTGTTTCAAAGATGCATGAAGCATCATGAAGCTTCTTGCATAAAGACAAAGAAAGCAACCATTCTATTTTACCAAAATGAATAAGTAAATGAATAAATAAGGTAGTGGAAACCCTAACCATTAACAAAACATGGTTTAAAGTAAACACACACCCAAGTTTGCATGTATCATCTGTTAGTTGTATGTATGCCCTAGAGGCCAGTATTGTACAGATGATGTATATTATATTGGATGCTTGGACATATATAGAGATGACTTTCTTGCTCGATATGATAGTATGCTATCTGGTTACTCTTTGTCTTAACATGTATACTTGTCTCTTTAAACTGTCTTATAGTTACATGTTGATAAAGCCCTTAGGATGTGTACTTGACTACCTGGACTATGATGCAGATCATACTAGTAGGGACAATGGTAGTCCATAAGTACATCCTTCAAGGTCCCTAGTCGTGGGTGTATCGAGACGGGGCATCGATATACCAGAGTAGACTAGAGTATACGCTTCTCGACCCATGAGATGGGCGATGGATGATCCCATATCCATTGGTGTTTGACATCAGAGATGGTGTACGGGTGCTCAGTGGAGACTGGGTACACTGGACGGACTCGCCGAGAACTCCCAGATGGTATTATACCTCACGTCAGATGGCAGTTCTCAGGTGACACTTGTACATGTTAGTCTGTAGACCCGAGATCGTCATAGAGTCTTGTATGATTCCCACTGTGCTTTGATCTCCACCTTACGACGTCCATGAGGGTGTGCAAAACGGTGGTCTTTGGGCACAGTCCCGAGTCACATGGAGGCAATGTGCGATAGGAGGGGTTTTGTCTCTCCCGGTATTGGGGGTTGATGTTGCGCTGTGCTCGATTGGCCGTAACAGGGAAGTCCCTGGCCAGGGCAGATCAGAGATTTGCTGGTAAGTGTTACCAGTAGTTTCTCGACCCGTTATGAGCCTCACATCGGCACGACTTATCGGTTATTGGGGTCTGACGTTTACCACCCCTAGACTTGATATGCGACGTATCAGACGAACAGACCGGACTGTACGGTAAGTGTTACTGGTTGGATTCACAGGAGTGTGAGCGGGCTAGCTCGTCGATCTTCTGATCGCTCAATACCCGGATGGCCGTTACGTTTAGCAGACCGCTTGCGGCTTGTGGATGCTTGATATGATCATCATCTGCTACCGGCGTATTGACGAGTCTTTAGAGTCTTACACAGAGGTTTCCTGGCTCAAGCGAAACGAAATAGGAGCACATATGAGATATGTGCGGGAGCGAGAATAATGCATGTATGTGATACCGCATTTCATTCTCGGGATAAATGTTTCGATAGGTTATATTCGATATGACCTAGTTATCGAATCATTGATTCGATAAGCCGATACATAGGATACTGGTCGGTTATATGCGATATGACCGGATCGTTAAATCAAGTGTTGATTTAATGATTTAATGTATAATTATATATTTGATATATTGCTTTGCATTAACTAGTATTGGTTCATTTTAAAAGGATTTTCTCACTTGATGCACTTTGTATATATGATATATTTTTGTGCACTTGATTGTATCATGTTTGATGATACTTGCTCACTTGGGTTTGTGTAAAGATTAAACCATGGTTACATGCATAATGGTTAGGGTTTTGATTATTTACTTAGTTATTTATTTATTTATTCATTTTGGATATTATTAAGAATGGTGGCTTATTTTGTTTCTATGTTGAAGCTTCATGAAGCTTTGACAAAGTCCACCATCCTTATCTTATCCTTAACCCTAACCATTCCTACTAACCTTAGTTTAATCTCTACACTTGACCATGGTCAAGATATGATAAGTATTCATATTAGTTTCATTTTTAAAAAGACTTATCATATTCTTTTTCTTCTTGATCATCTTCTTCTTCAAGAAAAGCTTAAGGTCCATCAATGGCAACTTGAGCTAAAGTGAGAGAAATCCAATTCTAAAGTGAACCCACCTCCTATTTCTTCACCCTCTACCTCTTGCCAAGTTGTTTTGGGTGTTTTCTTCTCAAGTTTCATAACTTGGTGAAGTTGGAGCTTGAACTTGCGATGCCTCGACGTAGATCATCTTCGGCACGAAGCCGACGACCTAGTCCGCCCAATTCTCCGACGAAGCCGACGTTTGAGTTCGGGATTCGAGACAGACAGCGAGAGGAGGCTCACGTGGAGCCAAGGAAGTGGATATCCGGATCTACAAAGGTTGTAGCTTCTTAACTTTAGTTAAGTTGTTAACTAGATTTATATTTCGCCTAAACATCTAGTCTACGATCCGTGTTAGGGTTTCTCGGCACCCATAAAATTTTAAATTGGCATGTTCGATACCTTGTGAGACCTCTGTTGTGTGCCTAGGAACCTTTCAGTGGTATCAGAGCCTAGCTAGAGCCTTAGGCGAAGTCTAGACGACGTTTGAAACCCGATCGAACCGAAACCCAAAACCCTAAAATGCTCTCTGGACTTTTTCTAAAAAATGGGATTTTTGTCAATTAAAAATATGCAGAAAATCAAGCAAGGTGTTATTTGAATTACTGTGAAATACGAGGGCCTAAGTCGACTTTTCCACCGCGGAACCGCGGCACGTGCTATGCATGCTGCGGCGGTTCCGCGGCCGTACTGTTCCCTTGTATGATGATTTCTGCACAGTAACTCATATAATTTAATGCTATATTTTCTGGGATATTTTTGTTGTGACTCTACAGAAGAGTATTCTGGGGTACTATTGGGAATCAAAGTTTCGATCGGATTATCAAATTTCGTCTTTGTGTTTTTCCGGATAATTTTTTGAATATGTTAAAAAGTTCGACCGGATATAAATACCCAATTTTTCCCCTGTCGGGAAATTTCCAAGTGTTGGATTTTTCCGTAGTTTAACGACGTTTTAAGTAGTGCAAGTAACGCGATGGACCCTCTAGAAGACAACAAACCTTAACTCGATTATGTGACCGTCTTGAACTGCCCTTTGAACCTTCGGGTTTGGGGCAGTGCGTGCCACATGTGAGGCGTTGGCTTGACCCTTCTACGGCTGGACCGTTGGTACTGAGGCACGAACTGAATGTTGTTAGACTTATTTCATGTGTTGAGCTGTATCGGGAAAACTTGGGTATTCGACTGTTCGATCGGAAAGTTTAACATTTTCTGTTTATCTGGAATGTGATACAATAATTGGAATTCACAAACAGTTATGAGATAACTGAATGAATGTTATAAATCTAGCAGTTTAGTCCCACATGATATTGAAAAGAGTTTTCGATAATGAGACTAAAATGCGGGATTTATATCTGTTAGGCATGTGATGTCTAAGTATTTCATTTGATTAGGCATGCGATGTCTAAAGAAGTTGCGGATTCCAATTGTTGAAGTTTTACACTTTCTTTTCTGTGACCGTAAGTGTAGTATGTTCATGTCGCCGGTTTCGTTGCTATACGTCAACGATAATTGGGGTATGCATACTTGCTTACGTTGATGACATGTGATGTTATGTGTTGCTGGATATGTTATATTGGATCGTCGTGTTTGAATAGCCGGGTTTTTTTATATGAGATGAGTGTTTTTCATTTTCATTCATGTAAAACCTTGTATGTAATATTCTTTTATTTGGGGCACTTCCAGGTAGCGGAAGATGTCACCTTTTGTATATTATTTACTTTTCCGCATTAGGATAGACCCAAGGAGGGGAGCACAAGTAACCGGGTTCTGGGGTCCAGTGGGAGACCAACTCGAGGAGTCGAGTCCGGGTCTCCTAACCCTAGAATTGGCAGGGTTGCTTGCCGCTCTCGTAGGGGTCTAGGGGTGTGGGATTGGCTATTCATCACGACCGTAGAATCCGTGTTTTATACTGGCTCGTATTGAAAACACGGACGTCCTAGTATATCCAATATTTCATATGTTTATTCTGCTGTGATATCTGTGTTGTGACTCTGTGATGGATATAGTATATAGTATATATGATATATTATATAGACGTTACTTATGTTTTACACCCGCGCTAGCCCTGCCCTGCTCTGTCGTTAGTTACCTAACCTAACGGTGCACGAGGGGACATCGAGGCGAATGCGGATGGCATAAGTGTATGTCATATCTATCTGTGATGTTTAGGTATTTAAATGATGGGACTTCATTAATGTGATTAATGAAAGATAAGAAACCTAAGATGTCGTGGAATCGAATTTTAAAATAAAACAGGTAGCTACAGTTCTTGCTTTGCACAGTGGTATATATGATATACCCTGCACCTTATTCGATGAGGAAAGGACCGAGATCCCTTCACCGGGAGTGACTCCTTTAGCAATAACTGGCTGATGCTACACACTCGGTTTGCTTTTGACTGCTTTTGTGTTTTTGCTTTGCACAGCGATATATATGATATATCCCGCACCTCATTCGACGAGGAAAGGGCCGACGATCCCTTCATCGGGAGTGACCCCTTTATCAAAACAAGAAAAGCCTCAAAATCACTCCATTTCAAAACTTCATTTGGTTCTACAACGATATCAAGTTCATTACGCAATAGGTTTTCAGAAAAACCTGTCATAGCCCTCCGTCATTTCAGATAAGTACTAGTTAGTATTCGTGCTACGTTTGTTGACTATGTTAAGGTGTAGTGTGCGGTAGCTGACCAGTATTTATCTGCTTATGCATATGATGCAGATTGGATTAGGGTAGTCGTGCGACTTTGTTGACTATGTTAAGGGTCGTGCGGGTGGGTTTAATTCAATCAGGAAATGACGGGTTGAACTTGACTAGCACTTGTGATTTGTTGACTATGTTAAGGTCATATAGCTGCTAGGGGCGAAAGATTATCGGGAATTTCAAGTGTTGAAATTTGCAATGAGATTGCATACCTTCTATGAGATAGTTGGATCCCGATACCCACTGCGAGTAAGAGTTACTCCTGGGAGAGTTTTACACATTGCAATTAGCTGATCAAGTAGGTGTCTAGAAAGGTGTCAACGGGGTTACGCCTCTGGGAAAACGAGGTTTACATTAATTAGGTTCGTGCGAAAGCACGGGGGACCTCCCTCAAAGTACCGACACTGGCCTGGCTGAAAGATTGGCGAACTTGTAGTGTGTAATTAATCCCAGCTAGTCTTTCCTTTTAGGGTTTTAAGGAAGATTTAATAAAAAGCAGTGGGAGCCATCCTGATTAGATAAGATAATAACCAAATCTGATCTTGCACGAGCATACGCTAAAGTGTTTTCTTCTCTCTCTCTCCAGGTAGCGACCATTTCATGCCCTAATGAAGATAATAATATGGATGTATTGACCGAACCCGCATGTTATTCTGTGATGGGGAACGTTGGTTCCGTTCTTTCTTATAAGAGTTATAGGAATGAACAGGATATAGGGGAATACCAGGATTCCCATGCCACCCGAATGAAGAAAGTACATGTTGATGCATTTTCTTCGGGTGTGTTCGTTACTAAGAACTGTTTCTCCATTTGCTCTACGTCCTGGGTATTAGATACCGGGTCAGGATCCCATATATGTAATCAGTTACATGGGCTTAGGAAAGGTAGAGAACTTGGAGAAGGTGATAAAGACATTAGAGTTGGAAATGGTGCAATTGTTGCAGCTAAGACTGTCGGGGAATATCACCTTGTATTACCAACTGGTAATACATTGGTTCTGAACGAATGCTATTACATGCCGAACCTGATATGCAACATTATATCGGTTTCTTTATTAAGCAAAGAGGGATATAATTTTGTATTACAGGATAATGTTATGAACATTTTCCGTAACCAAAAGTTGGTTGGATCTGGCACGTTATGCAATGGCATTTATGTTCTAAATCAATCAACAGTTCTGAGCATAACAAACACACACAAGAGGAAGAGTTCAGAACTGAACGAATCCTACTTATGGCATTGTAGACTGGGTCACATCAATGTGACACGACTGGCTAAGTTGCATAAGGATGGATATTTGAAACCTTTCGAATTTTCATCTTATGACACTTGCCAGGCATGTCTCAAAGGCAAGATAACCAAAACTCCGTTTACGGGACACGGAGAAAGAGTTACCGAACTCTTGGGACTTATACATAGTGATGTATGCGGTCCCATGTCTACACATGCCAGGGATGGTTCTTCATACTTCATTACATTCACTGACGATCTCTCTAGGTTCGGGTATGTGTTCCTGATGAAACACAAATCAGAAGCTTTTGAGAAATTTAGGGAATATAAACAAGAAGTTGAGAACCAAACCGGAAAAAGTATTAAAATCCTACGATCTGATCGAGGAGGTGAATACTTAAGCAATGAATTCCTGGACTTCCTAAAATAGAATGGGATTCTCTCTCAGCTGACTCCTCCATATACACCACAGCACAACGGTGTATCAGAACGGTGGAATCGCACCCTATTAGATATGGTGCGCTCTATGATGAGTACAGCTGAGTTACCTATTTCCTTCTGGGGTTATGCGCTGGAAACAGCAACATACCTATTGAATCAAGTTCCATCTAAATCTGTACCTACCACACCATATAAGATATGGAGTGGGAAGAGACCATATTTTAAACGAGTTAAGATATGGGGTTGTCCGGCCTATGTCAAAAGGCAAAATCCAGACAAACTCGAGGCACGGTCAGTTCTTTACAAGTTTTTGGGATATCTTAAGAATTCCCAAGGATATTTTTTCTACCATGCTGAAGAACAAAAAGTGTTTGTTTCTCAATATGCCACCTTTTTAGAAAAGGAATTCCTTGAAAAAGAAATTAGTGGCAAAGTGGTAGAGCTGGCAGAAATTACAGATACACAAACTATAACTGAAGATTTAGTGGAACCAGAAGATTCGATAGTACCCGACGAACCCCAGCCTCTCCGTCGATCTAGTAGGGTTTCTCGTCCACCTGAGAGATACTACGGTTTTCTCATTGATGGTGAAAGCGAGGATTGCATCATGGAAGATGATTACCCAACTAGCTTCGAGCAGGCTATCACGAGTTGGGACTTAGTGAAATGGCTGGATGCTATGCGGTCCGAGATGGAATCCATGTACACCAACAAAGTATGGACTTTGGACGTTGCTCCTGAAGGGGTAAAACCCATTGGGAGCAAGTGGATCTTCAAGAAGAAACTTGGTGTAGATGGGAAAGTGGAGACTTTCAAAGCTAGACTTGTAGCAAAGGGTTTTCGTCAAAGACCAGGTGTGGACTATGACGAAACCTTTTCTCCAGTGGCTATGCTTAAATCCATCCGGATCATGCTTGCCATCGCTGCTTATCATGATTACGAAATCTGGCAAATGGATGTTAAGACCGCCTTTCTGAATGGTGATTCAGAAGAGTGCGTGTACATGACTCAGCCAGAGGGCTTCGTAGACAGTGGGAGCAGCGGGAAGGTGTGCAAGCTGCTTAAATCCATTTATGGATTAAAGCAAGCATCGCGGAGTTGGAACATATGCTTTGACGTCGTTATCAAAGAGTTTGATTTCGTCAAAAATCCAGATGAACCTTGTATCTACAAGAAGGTGGCAGAGAGTAAGGTTGTCTTCCTCGTATTGTACGTGGACGACATACTCTTGATAGGAAATGATATTCCTATGCTGCAATCGGTCAAGCTCTTCTTATCACAAAGATTCTCAATGAAAGATCTTGGTGATGCCTCCTGCATATTGGGAATAAGGATCTATAGAGATAGATCCAAACGGATATTGGGATTGTCCCAATCCAGGTACATTGACACCATACTAAAGAGGTTTAGTATGGAAGAGTCCAAGCGTGGGAACATGCCCACGATCTCTGGAGTCACTCTCTCCAAAGAGATGTCTCCCAAGACTGATTTGGAGAGAGCTCGCATGCAAGGGATACCCTATGCTTCGGCAGTAGGCTCTATCATGTATGCGATGCTATGTACCAGACCCGATGTAGCATACTCACTAAGTTTAGTGAGCAGGTATCAAGCTGATCCTGGAGAGAGTCACTGGACAGCTGTGAAGAGCATTCTCAAGTACTTACGAAGGACTAGAGATATGTTCTTGGTGTATGGTAACGGAGAGCTCCAAGTGGAGTCCTTTACCGATTCGAGCTTCCAGAGTGATAAGGATGACTCTAAGTCGCAGTCGGGATTTGTATTTACCCTTTACGGAGGGGCGGTTAGCTGGAAGAGTTCCAAGCAGGAAACCGTGGCAGACTCGACGATGGAGGCTGAATACATCGCTGCCAACGATGCTGCCAAAGAGGCTGTCAAGATTAAGAAGTTCATTACTGAACTTGGAGTGGTTCCATCCATTGAGCATCCAATACCTTTGTATTGCGATAACAATGGAGCGGTGGATTTGGCCAAGGAACCCAGGTCCCATCAGCGGTCCAGGCATATTCTGATGCAGTATCATCTGATCTGGGAGATAGTTGATCGCCGGGAGATCGAGGTCAGGAGGGTTGACACGAAGAACAACATGGCAGATCCACTCACGAAGGCCATTCCCCAGATACAGTTTGAGAGACTCTTCGGGATGCTCGGTATGCGATACTACAGCAGCTGGCCCTAGTGCAAGTGGGAGATTGTTAGTTGTATGTATGCCCTAGAGGCCAGTATTGTACAGATGATGTATATTATATTGGATACTTGGACATATATAGAGATGACTTTCTTGCTCGATATGATAGTATGCTATCTGGTTACTCTTTATCTTAACATGTATACTTGTCTCTTTAAACTGTCTTATAGTTACATGTTGATAAAGCCCTTAGGATGTGGACTTGACTACCTGGACTATGATGTAGATCATACTAGTGGAGACATGGTAGTCCATAAGTACATCCTTCAAGGTCCCTAGTCGTGGGTGTATTGAGACGGGGCATCGATATACCAGAGTAGACTAGCGTATACGCTTCTCGACCCATGAGATGGGCGATGGATGATCCCATATCCATTGGTGTTTCACATCAGAGATGGTGTACGGGTGCTCAGTGGAGACTGGGTACACTGGACGGACTCGCTGAGAACTCCCAGATGGTATTATACCTCACGTCAGATGGCAGTTCTCAGGTGACACTTGTACAGGTTAGTCTGTAGACCCGAGATCGTCATAGAGTCTTGTGTGGTTCCCACTGTGCTTTGATCTCCACCTTACCACGTCCATGAGGGCGTGCAAAACGGTCGTCTTTGGGCACAATCCCGAGTCACATGGAGGCAATGTGCGATAGGAGGGGTTGTTAGTGTATATGCCCTAGAGGACATTACTGTATCATACTAGTATGTAAATTACTTGATGGAAGCTTGGGATATTCACAGTTGTACAGACAATCTTGCTCAATATAGTAGTATGCTACTTGGTTTGTCTCTGCTTTAATGTGTACTTGTGTGTTTATTTATTATATCACCTATACGCATTAGTAGAGCCCTTTGGATCTTTGCTTGATTACCGGCGTTGTGATGGCGATCACACTCGTGGGGGCTGGGTAATCTACAAGCACATCCTTATACATGTCCCTAGTCGTAGGAGTACCGAGGTAGGGCATCGATACTCCGGAGTAGACTAGCGTATGCGCTTCTCATCCCAGCACGGGAGACGGTCTGTCCCACAGCCGTCGGTACGTCGTACTTGAGATAGTATGCGGGTGCTCGTTGGGTTACGAGTACACTGGACAGGACTCGTCGGGAACTGATGGTTGGTATTATACCTATCGTCAGTTATCAGTTCCCAGGTGACATGAGTACAGCTTAGTCCGCTGACTTGACACTGTCACTTCGCCTCGAGTGTGTTCCCACTGTTCTTTGATTGCTACCCTACCACGGCTCTACAGAGTCGTGCAAACAGGTAGTAGTTGGGAGCAGTCCCGAAGCACTTGGAGACAGTGACGGTTAGACAGGATTCGTCTCTCCCGATATTGGGGGTTGACAACGCGCTGTGTCTAGGAGAGCCATTACACAAGTAGTCCCTGGCCAGGGCAAGCGAGATATACTGGTAGGTTCCAGTGTTATCTCAGGGTGTATTGGGCTTCACTCCGACACGACTTGTACCGCTTTTAGGGGACTGACGTTTACCGCCCCCTAGGCCCGCCATGCGTTGTATCAGACGAACAGACCGGACTGTACGGAGATTGTCACATACAGACTCAGTAGGAGTTCGGGTGGGTTTATCTCATCGGCCTTCTTATCGACATCTACCTGGGGACCGTTACGTACAGCTAGTGCCGCTTGCGGTCTGTGGTTAAACCCACTGCCAGCGTAGTGTCGAGTCTTTAGAGTCCCACAAACAGAGAGTTTCCCTGCACTGAGCGAAATGTGTAGAGGCCGTAAGGTTTTACGGCAGGGCTGCGATCACTTACGTACACTTGTGTGCGTATGGTGTTCGGGCAGGCAGTACTAGTAGGCTTTGGTTTAAGCCGGATCCTAATATTGGACGGATGGATTTGTTTTGTCTTTTGTGCATCCGCATTCTACAGAATACGGATGCAGGTGTGTATGCACAGTTCCTCAGAGTGATGAAGGAGTAGGTGCCTCATTAGGGTTTTGGCAGTTGGTTCGGCCAAAACCGTTATGTGGCAGGCTCATTAGGGTTTTGACAGTTCGTTTGGTCAAAACCATTATGAGCGGCGAACATCATTTACTAATCCTATTAGTGATAATCTTATGATGGCTAATTGCATTGACCATTTGACCCCGTTGACCCCTCTTGACTTTGTTGACCGGTTGACCGGGTTGACCATTGACTTTCAAGAGGGTTCCACACTCTTCTTTTCTTTTCCTTTTTCTTTTGGATTATGATAATGGTCATTTCAAATTAGCCATCAACTTTATCTTGATGGGATTAGTAATGATGTTGTTTTGCATTATTTGCAACCATGGTTGTTTTTCTTTGGTATCATAATATTATTCTCATTCTCTCTCTTGAAATGAGAAGCTCCATGGTTGCTAGAAAACTCCTTCTTCTTCCTCCTCTTCATTTCTCCTTTGATCTCATATGTTGAGAGAAAAAGGATTCCACTTGACAAACACATCCATACATCTCCTCTACAAATCCTAGGGCTTCTAGATTAGCAATCTCCTTGCCCTAGTTACCTCGGCTTGAGGTGGAGCTCGGTGTACATCTCTCGGGTGGATCGTCTTCGACTCAAGGAGGCAGCGGAGGTGACCAAAGTCCGGATCAACCATTGAGAAAGCAAAGAGAAGAACAACAAAGGAGAAGAACAACAAAGAAGAAGAACAACAAGAAGAGAAGGAGTTCAAGTTGAGGTATAACCCCTAACCGAGTAGATACATCTCATGTTAGGATGCTAGTGTATTGTTTAGCAAAGATCCGGCTTTTACGGTCCATGTTACAAAGTTTAGAAAATTTTTTGTTTTACCGTTTCCGCAACCCCGAAAGTACCGGGAGAGGTAACGTGGACCTAACAGTGGTATCAGAGCCTAACTAAACATAAACTAGCTAGGTAGTGAAGTGTGACGAAGTTCGGAACCGAAAAATCCAAAAACCAAACTTTTCAAAAACCCTAGTTTATGTTAAATTTTTTTCTGGTCAAAACAAAATTTGTTATGCACCTAAAATCATCTCAGGGTTTTTTAAAGATAACCTCCAAAAACGAGTCAGAGATCTGACCAAACGACCGCGTTTCCGCGGCAATAGCAAGCTATGTTGCCGCGGATCCGCGGCCGTCTTGTCTCCTCTCTGCCTCGATTTTGGTGCAGTGTATCACTGGATTGGTTTTAGGATTTTTGAGATATATTATATGTGCCCAGATATTCCAGAATAGAAATTTGTTTTTGGGGGCCTATAATTCCGTATTTTTTCCGAACTTCACTACACTTTGACTATGTTGGTTATATCTGTGATGTTTGTATATATTGAACGTCGGCTAATCGCTATAAGTCGATTAGTCGGGGTTATACATCTCTGTGATCTGTGTTTGATATTGGAATATGTATATGAATGTGTTGGACTGTCGCGGGTGAATAGCCGGGGTGTATGTGAGATGAGCTTTTGTTTTTCTTTCATTCATTTGTAATATGTAAATTGATGTAATATTATTATTTGTATGGCCGCACAACCGGGTCGGGGTTGTAGCCGTCATTGTATAATTCTTTTTACTGTTTTTGCTCCTAGGATAGACCCATGGAGGGGTGCACAAACTACCGGGTACTTGGCGGGTAGTTTGCCGCACCCGTAGGGGTCTTGGGTGGGGTTTTGGCTATTCACCGCAACCGTGTAATCCGCTTTTCGTTGCAGGCTCGAACGGATTGCGGATTCCTAGTATATCCAATGCATTCATCTGTGATCTGTAATGTCTATCATTGCTATATTTATAACTATTTAGGCGTTGCTAATGTTTTACAGCCGCGCTAGCCCAGCCCCCGCTCTGTCGTTAGTTAAGTAACCTAACGGGTGATGACGGGGCCCCGTGGCGAATGCGAATGTTATAAGCGTACGTCATATTTTGGTTGTTTTCTGCAATGGTAGGATTAAATGATGGGACGCATTAAAAGAACTAATGCAAGAAAATAAACCTAAAAGACGTTGTTGGAACAATTTTTCAAAAATCTGTTATTGCAAGGACGTTCATTTTTGTTTTGCATCGCGGTATTCGGTTGTGAATGCCCAGCACCTCAGTCGACGAGGCAAGGGCCGAGATCCCTTCACCGGGAGTGAACCCTTGGACAAAAGTTTGCGTCAGGGTAATAACTTCACTATAGTCGATTATTCTTGCTTTGCATCGAGGTATTCAATTTGGAATATCCTGCACCTCATTCGACGAGGAAAGAGCCGAGATCCCTTCACAGGGAGTGACCTCTTTAGCAAAAAGTTTTCGCCACTATATTTTCAAAAAACTGTATCATGTTCCTTCAACGATATCAAGTTCATTACGTTAACGGGTTTTCGCCAAAACCCAGTCGTAGCCCTCCGTCGTTTCGGATTGATATTGCTTAGTATTCGTGCTACGTATTTCGTGCTCAGCCGAGGCGTGGTGAACGGTAGCTATGTAATATTTTTCCGTAGGATACAAAGTGATTGGTTAGGACAGTCGTGCGGTCATTTTGGCTCAGTCAAGGACTCGTACGGATGGGTCTAATGCAGTCAAGATAATGACGGGTTGAACTTGACTAGGATCCTTTGATATGTTGGCTCAGTCAAGGTCACTTGGGTCCTAGGGGCAAAAACCACATCGGGAGTTTCAAAAGAACTGAAACTTGCAGATTTAGCATACCTTCTGGTGTGTGGTGACTAGAGTGGATTCCATCTAGGTTATCACACAATGACAGTTTGATCCCGATCCCACTGATGAGTTGGTTTACTCTCGGGAGATTATTTCACTTAACGATCAATGCTATAAACCTAGTAGGTGTCTAGAAAGGTGTTAGCGGGGCTACGCCCCCAGGAAAAAGAGGTTCTTTAATTAAGGAACTTCGCGAAAGCGTTGGAAAACCTCCCTCGAAGTACCGACACGAGCCTGGCTGAAAGGTTAAGCAAGTATTGTGACGTGAATTAAAACCCGGCTAGTTCTTCTTTTAAAAAGGTTTTAAGAAGAATTTGATGAAACAGTGGGAGACATCCTGGTTAGATAAATTAATAAACCAATCTAATCTTGCAAGAGCATACGCTGAGTGTTTCTTTTCTCTCTCTCCAGGCAGCAACCTTTTCACGCCCTAATCAAGATAATAAAATGTATCGCTTGACAGATCCGAATTCTTATTCGGGACTGGGGAAAGTTGGTTCAGCTCTAACTTGTGACAACAGTCATGAGAATGGGAAAGGGGATTGTATGGATTTCCAGGACACCCAGTTGAAGAAGAAGCATGGTTTTGTATCTACTTCAAGTGTTCTTGTAATTGAGAAATCTTTTACGGTCAGCCCTACCTCCTGGGTACTTGATACCGGATCAGGATCTCATATCTGTAATTTATTGCAGGGACTGAGAAAAAGTAGGAAAGTTGCACCGGGTGATATGTCGCTCAGAGTAGCGAACGGAGCACAAGTTAATGCGGCAGCCGTCGGTGAATATCACCTAGTATTGCCAAATGGCAAGACTATGATTTTGAACGATTGCTACTATGTACCCTCAATGGTTTGCAACATCATATCAGTTTCTTTACTCGATAAAGATGGATATAACTTTGTTCTTGAAAAGAATATCATGAACATTTACCTTGATAAGGTACTGGTTACAGAGGGTACACTGTGTAATGGTATCTACGTTCTAAATCAGAATACAGTTCTCAATATACAAAACACACGCAAGAGGAAGAATTCAGATACGAATGAATCCTACTTGTGGCATTGTAGACTTGGTCATATCGGAGAGAAAAGACTGAGTAAGTTGCATAAAGATGGACTCTTGGATGCGTTCGAGTTTTCATCTTATGAAACTTGTCAGTCTTGTCTCAAAAGGAAGATGACCAAATCTCCGTTCATCGGACATGGAGAAAGAGAAGCAGAGCTCTTGGGAATCGTACATAGTGATGTATGCGGTCCAATGTCTATACATGCAAGGGGTGGGTTCTCGTACTTCATCACATTCACTGACGATCTCTCTAGGTTCGGATATGTGTATCTGATGAAACACAAATCTGAAGTTTTAGGAAATTCAAGGAATTTAGAAACGAAGTAGAGAACCAGACAGGCAAAAGTATCAAGATACTCCGGTCTGACAGGGAAGGGGAGTACTTAAGCACGGAATTCCTAGATTACATAAAAGAGAATGGTATTCTCTCTCAGCTTACTCCTCCTTATACACCACAGCACAACGGTGTATCGGAGAGGAGGAATCGTACCCTTCTGGATATGGTTCGCTCCATGATGAGTAATGCCGAGTTGCCTCTTTCATTTTGGGGACATACGCTGTTTACAGCTACATATCTATTGAACGATGTTCCGTCTAAATCTGTGCCTAAGACACCGTTCGAGATATGGAATGGTAAGAAGCCGTATCTTAAACGCATTAAGATATGGGGTTGTCCGGCCTATGTAAAAGTACAAAATCCGGACAAACTTAAGGCACGTTCAGTTCTATGTAAATTTGTGGGATATCCTAAGAACTCCGCAGGATATCTGTTCTACCACACCGAGGAACAGAAGGTGTTTGTATCTCGCCACGCCACCTTTTTAGAGTGGCAATTTCTTGCAAAAGAAACAAGTGGGAGTTCGGTAGAACTGGAAGAAATTCAGCGACCACAAAATGAAACTGAAAATTTGACAGAACCTCAGAATTCAATAACCCCAGAAGAACCTCAGCCACTCCGCAGATCTGGTAGGATTTCTCATCCGCCCGAGAGATACTACGGTTTTCTCATAGACGAGGATCGAGAGGATTGCATCTTGGAAGAAGATGACCCTACCAGTTTCAGGCAGGCCATTATCAGTAGGGACTCTGATAAGTGGCAGGAAGCAATGCAATCCGAAATGGAGTCCATGTACGCCAATAAAGTGTGGACCTTGGATATTGCTCCACCTGGGGTAAAACCCGTTGGATGCAAATGGATCTACAAAAAGAAACTTGGTGTAGATGGGCAGGTCGAAACCTATAAAGCTAGACTCGTTGCAAAAGGTTTTCGTCAAAGACCTGGTTTGGACTATGACGAGACTTTTTCTCCGGTGGCTATGCTCAAATCCATTCGGATCCTACTTGCCATTGCTGCCTTCCATGACTATGAAATCTGGCAGATGGATGTTAAGACGGCTTTCCTAAACGGTTGTTTGGAAGAGTGCGTTTACATGGATCAACCAGAAGGTTTCGTAGACAGTGGGAGCAGCGGAAGAGTGTGCAAGTTGCTTAAATCCATTTATGGATTAAAGCAGGCATCGCGGAGCTGGAACATCTGTTTTGATGAGGCAATCAAGGAATTTGATTTCATCAAGAACGAAGATGAACCCTGTGTATATAAGAAGATTGTAGGACGAACTGTCGTATTCCTAGTCTTGTACGTGGACGACATTCTTTTGATAGGAAATGATATTCCTATGCTACAATCGGTCAAGCTATTTTTGTCACAAAGGTTCTCCATGAAGGACCTGGGTGATGCCTCGTACATTCTGGGGATCAAGATCTATAGAGATAGATCCAAGAGACTATTGGGTCTTTCGCAGTCCAGGTACATAGAGACCGTACTAAAGAGATTTAGTATGGAGGGTTCCAAGCGCGGTAACATACCCGCATTGCACGGAATTACCCTCTCCAAGAAGATGTCTCCTAAGACTGACGAGGAGAGGGTTCGCATGAGCACTATACCCTACGCTTCGGCGGTAGGATCTATAATGTATGCGATGCTATGTACAAGACCAGATGTAGCTTACGCGTTGAGCGCGGTAAGCCGGTATCAGTCAGACCCAGGGGAGGACCACTGGACAGCAGTGAAGAACATTCTCAAGTACCTAATAAGGACTAAGGAGATGTTCCTGGTTTACGGTAATGAAGACCTCAGGGTCGAGTCCTTTACCGATTCAAGCTTCCAGAGTGACAAAGATGACAGCAAGTCCGTCTCGGGTTTTGTGTTTACCCTCAACGGAGGGGCGGTATGTTGGAGGAGTTCCAAGCAGGATACCGTCGCAGACTCGACGATGGAGGCTGAATACATTGCTGCAAGCGATGCCGCAAAAGAGGCGGTATGGATAAAGAAGTTCATTAGTGAACTTCAGGTGGTTCCGTCCATTGTTGACCCAATACTTTTGTATTGCGATAACAATGGGGCTATAGCTTTAGCGAAGGAACCAAGGTCCCATCAGAAATCCAGGCACATCTAAAGGCGGTATCACCTGATCAGGGAGATCATTGATCGACAGGAGATCGAGGTGCGGAGAGTGGACACAAAGGACAACACTGCGGACCCATTCACGAAGGCTTTACCCCAGACTCAGTTCGAGCGGCTGATCGAGATGATAGGTCTTCGATACGCCAGTACATGGCCTTAGTGCAAGTGGGAGATTGTTAGTGTATATGCCCTAGAGGCCATTACTGTATCATACTAGTATGTATATTACTTGATGGAAGCTTGGGATATTCACAGTTGTACAGACAATCTTGCTCAATATAGTAGTATGCTACTTGGTTTGTCTCTGCTTTAATGTGTACTTGTGTGTTTATTTATTATATCACCTATACGCATTAGTAGAGCCCTTTGGATCATTGCTTGATTATCGGCGTTGTGATGGCGATCACACTTGTGGGGGATGGGTAATCTACAAGCACATCCTTATACACGTCCCTAGTCGTGGGAGTACCGAGATAGGGCATCGATACTTCGGAGTAGACTAGCGTATGCGCTTCTCATCCCAGCACGGGAGACGGTCTGTCCCACAGCCGTCGGTACGTCGTACATGAGATAGTATGCGGGTGCTCGTTGGGTTACGAGTACACTGGACAGGACTCGTCGGGAACTGATGGTTGGTATTATACCTATCGTCAGTTATCAGTTCCCAGGTGACATGAGTACAGCTTAGTCCGCTGACTTGACACTGTCACTTCGCCTCGAGTGTGTTCCCACTGTTCTTTGATTGCTACCCTACCATGGCTCTACTGAGTCGTGCAAACGGGTAGTAGTTGGGAGCAGTCCCGAAGCACTTGGAGGTAGTGACGGTTAGACAGGATTCGTCTCTCCCGGTATTGGGGGTTGACATCGCGCTGTGTCTAGGAGAGCCATTACACAAGTAGTCCCTGGCCAGGGCAAGCGAGATATACTGGTAGGTTCCAGTGTTATCTCAGGGTGTATTGGGCTTCACTCCGACACGACTTGTACCGCTTTTAGGGGACTGACGTTTACCGCCCCCTAGGCCCGCCATGCGATGTATCAGACGAACAGACCGGACTGTACGGAGATTGTCACATACAGGCTCAGTAGGAGTTCGGGTGGGTTTACCTCATCGGCCTTCTTATCGACATCTACCTGGGGACCGTTACGTACAGCTAGTGCCGCTTGCGGTCTGTGGTTAAACCCACTGCCAGCGTAGTGTTGAGTCTTTAGAGTCCCACACAGAGAGTTTCCCTGCACTGAGCGAAACGTGTAGAGGCCGTATGGTTTTACGGCAGGGCTGCGATCACTTACGTACACTTGTGTGCGTATGGTGTTCGGGCAGGCAGTACTAGTAGGCTTTGGTTTAAGCCGGATCCTAGTATTGCACGGATGGATTTGTTTTGTCTTCTGTGCATCTGCATTCTGCGGAATACGGATGCAGGTGTGTATGCACAGTTCTTCAGAGTGATGAAGGAGGAGGTGCCTCATTAGGGTTTTGGCAGTTGGTTCGGCCAAAACCGTTATGTGGCAGGCTCATTAGGGTTTTGACAGTTCGTTTGGTCAAAACCATTATGAGCCGCGAACATCATTTACTAATCCTATTAGTGATAATCTTATGATGGCTAATTGCATTGACCATTTGACCCCGTTGACCCCTCTTGACTTTGTTAACCGGTTGATCGGGTTGACCATTGACTTTCAAGAGGGTTCCACACTCTTCTTTTCTTTTCCTTTTTCTTTTGGATTATGATAATGGTCATTTCAAAGTTGCCATCAACTTTATCTTGATGGGATTAGTAATGATGTTGTTTTGCATTATTTGCAACCATGGTTGTTTTTCTTTGGTATCATAATATTATTCTCATTCTCTCTCTTGAAATGAGAAGCTCAATGGTTGCTAGAAAACTCCTTCTTCTTCCTCCTCTTGATTTCTCCTTTGATCTCATGTGTTGAGAGAAAAAGGATTCCACTTGACAAACACATCCATACATCTCCTCTACACATCCTAGGGCTTCTAGATTAGCAATCTCCTTGCCCTAGTTACCTCGGCTTGAGGTGAAGCTCGGTGTACATCTCTCGGGTGGATCGTCTTCGACTCAAGGAGGCAGCGGAGGTGACCAAAGTCCGGATCAACCATTGAGAAAGCAAAGAGAAGAACAACAAAGGAGAAGAACAACAAAGAAGAAGAACAACAAGAAGAGAAGGAGTTCAAGTTGAGGTATAACCCCTAACCGAGTAGATACATCTCATGTTAGGATGCTAGTGTATTGTTTAGCAAAGATCCGGCTTTTATGGTCCATGTTACAAAGTTTAGAAAAAATTTTGTTTTACCGTTTCCGCAACCCCGAAAGTACCGGGAGAGGTAACGTGGACCTAACAGGGGTTTCGTCTCTCCCGGTATTGGGGGTTGATGTCGCGCTGTGCTCGATTGGCCGTAACAGGGAAGTCCCTGGCCAGGGCTGATCAGAGATTTGCTGGTAAGTGTTACCAGTAGTTTCTCGACCCGTTATGAGCCTCACATCGGCACGACTTATCGGTTATTGGGGTCTGACGTTTACCACCCCTAGACTTGATATGCGACGTATCAGACGAACAGACCGGACTGTACGGTAAGTGTTACTGGTTGGATTCACAGGAGTGTGAGCGGGCTAGCTCGTCGATCTTCTGATCGCTCAATACCCGGATGGCCGTTACGTTTAGCAGACCGCTTGCGGCTTGTGGATGCTTGATATGATCATCATCTGCTACTGGCGTATTGACGAGTCTTTAGAGTCCTACACAGAGGTTTCCTGGCTCAAGCGAAACGAAATAGGAGCACATATGAGATATGTGAGGGAGCGAGAATAATGCGTGTATGTGATACCGCATTTCATTCTCGCGATAAATGTTTCGATAGGTTATATTCGATATGACCTAGTTATCGAATCATTGATTCGATAAGTCGATACATAGGATACTGGTCGGTTATATGCGATATGACCGGATCGTTAAATCAAGTGTTGATTTAATGATTTAATGTATAATTATATATTTGATATATTACTTTGCCTTAACTAGTATTGGTTCATTTTAAAAGGATTTTCTCACTTGATGCACATTGTATATATGATATATTTTTGTGCACTTGATTGTATCATGTTTGATGATACTTGCTCACTTGGGTTTGTGTAAAGATTAAACCATGGTTACATGCATAATGGTTAGGGTTTTGATTATTTACTTAGTTATTTATTTATTTAATCATTTTGGATATTATTAAGAATGGTGGCTTATTTTGTTTCTATGTTGAAGCTTCATGAAGCTTTGACAAAGTCCACCATCCTTATCTTATCCTTAACCCTAACCATTCCTACTAACCTTAGTTTAATCTCTACACTTGACCATGGTCAAGATATGATAAGTATTCATATTAGTTTCATTTTTAAAAAGACTTATCATATTCTTTTTCTTCTTGATCATCTTCTTCTTCAAGAAAAGCTTAAGGTCCATCAATGGCAACTTGAGCTAAAGTGAGAGAAATCCAATTCTAAAGTGAACCCACCTCCTATTTCTTCACCCTCTACCTCTTGCCAAGTTGTTTTGGGTGTTTTCTTCACAAGTTTCACAACTTGGTGAAGTTGGAGCTTGAACTTGCGATGCCTCGACGTAGATCATCTTCGGCACGAAGCCGACGACCTAGTCCGCCCAATTCTCCGACGAAGCCGACGTTTGAGTTCGGGATTCGAGACGGACAGCGAGAGGAGGCTCACGTGGAGCCAAGGAAGTGGATATCCGGATCTACAAAGGTTGTAGCTTCTTAACTTTAGTTAAGTTGTTAACTAGATTTATATTTTTCCTAAACATCTTGTCTACTATCCGTGTTAGGGTTTCTCGGCACCCATAAAATTTTAAATTGGCATGTTAGATGCCTTGTGAGACCTCTGTTGTGTGCCTAGGAACCTTTCATCATCAAACATGATACAAACTAGTGCACAAACATATATTATATATACAATGTGCACATTCAAGTGAGAAAAATAATCTTAAGTGAACCAATACTAGTTAATGTAAAGTAATATATCAAATATATAATTATACATTAAATCATTAAATCAACACTTGATTTAACGATCCGGTCATATCGCATATGACCGACTAATATCTAATGTATCGACTTATCGAATCAATCCTCGATTCGATAACTAGGTTATATCGCATACAACCAATCGATACATTCATCGCGAGAATAGAATACGGTATCACATACATGCATTATTCTCGGTCCCGCACATATCTCATATGCGCTCCTATTTCATTTTGCTTGAGCCAAGAAACCTCTGTGTAGGACTCTAAAGACTCGTCAATACGCCGGCAGCAGGTGATGATCATATCAAACACCCACAAGCCGCAAGCGGTCTGCTAAACGTAACGGCCACCCGGGTATTGAGCGATCAGAAGATCAACGAGCAAGCCCGCTCACACTCCTGTGAATCCAACCAGTAACACTTACCGTACAGTCCGGTCTGTTCGTCTGATATATCGCATATCTCGCCTTGGGGTGGTAAACGTTAGACCCCAGTAGCTTGATAAGTCATGCCGACGTAAGGTCCATAACAAGCGTGAAACTACTGATAACTCTTACCAGTAAATCACAGCAACCCTGGCCAGGGATTTCCAGTTATGGCCAGTCGAGCATAGAGCAACATCAACCCCTAATACCGGGAGAGACGAATCCCCTCCTATCGCTTATTGCTTCCATGTGAATCGGGACTGTACCAAAAAACCACCTGTTTGCACGACTCAGTAGAGCCGTGGTAGGGTGGAAATCAAAGCACAGTGGGAGACACACAAGACTCTATGACGATCTCGGGTCAACAGACTAAGCTGTACCAGTGTCACCAGAGAACTGCCATCTGACGTGAGGTATAATACCATCTGGGAGTTCTCGGCGAGTCCGTTCAGTGTACACAGTCACCACTGAGCACCCGCATACCATCTCTGATGTCAAACACCAATGGATATGGGATCATCCATCGCCCATCACATGGGTCGAGAAGATATACGCTAGTCTACACTGGAATATCGATGCCCCGTCTCGATATTCCCACGACTAGGAACATTAAAGAATGTACTCATGGACTACGCAGGCCCCACAAGTATAATCTACATCATAGTCCTGGAAGTCGAGTACACATCCTAAGGGCTTTATCAACATGTAACAGAGAGACAGAAAGTATACATGTTAAGATAAAGAGCAACCAGATAGAGTACTATCATGTCGAGCAAGAAAGTCCTACCTATATACGTCCCAGCATCCACTACAATATACATCCAATGTACAGTAATGGCCTCTAGGGCATACATATAACTAACAATCTCCCACTTGCACTAGGGCCATCTGTAACAGTGGTTGCAGTATCTAATACTCAACCATCCCATATAAGCCTCTCTCTGGGAAAAAGCCTTTGTGAGTGGATCCGCCGTGTTATCCTCTGAGTCTACTTTCCTAACCTCGATCACCCTGGAGATCAACTATCTCCATGATCAGGTGATGCTGCCTCAGAATATGTCTGGGTCACTGATGGGACCAGGGTTCCTGGGCTAAAGCCACACTTCCATTGTCACACAATGGTAGGAACCTAGTTCATCTCATGAACCAATATACACCCAAACTTCCTCTTTGGTAGTATCTTTAATAGCGATGTTACCAGCCTTTATCGTCTAGTTTTCCACGGTATCTAGCTTGGAACTCTTCCAACATACCGTCCCTTTACTGAGGGTAAAGACAATGCCTGCGACTGACATTCAGTCGTCCTTATCACCCTGGAACCTTTCCAGTGATTCTCCCCAGGATCAACTGATATCATCTCACTACAACTAGTGAGAATCCTAACATCCATTTAGATCTATCTTATAGATCCAAAACCCAGGATTTAGGAGGTATCACTTTGATCCTATTGGAGAATCCATGTGATAAGAGGAGATCGACCGATCGTAGCATAGGAAGCTCCTTTCCTATCAAGAGTATGTCATCCACGTACTCTACGAGGATCATCACCATACTCCATACTATCTTTTTGTACATACAAGGTTCATCTACCATTTTGATGAAGTCAAACTCTTTGACTACCACATCAAAACAGATGTTCTAACTCCGCGATGCCTGCTTTATCCTGTAAAGTAACTTGCACACGTTTCCGCTGCTCCCACGGTTTACGAAGCCCTCTGGCTGTGTTCTTATAGACGTTCTCTTCTAAATCAATATTTAGAAAAGCAGTCATGGCACCCAACCACCAGATATCGTAGTCATGGTATGTAGCAATGGAAAATAGGATCCGGATGGACTTAAGCATAGGCACTGGAAAAGGTTTCATCATTTTCCACGCCTGGTCGATGATGAAAACCTTTAACAAGTCTAGCTTTGAAAGTCTCAACTTTTCCATCTACACCAAGTAATCTTCTCAAGATATACTTGCACCTGATGGGGATTTAACCCTTCAGATATAGCAACCAAAGTCCATACTTTGTTGGTGTACATGGATTCCATCTCAGATCGCTAAGCATCTAACCATTCTTACAGAGTCCTTACTCTCGATGGCCTGCTCGAAACTAGTTGGGTCATCATCTCATGATGCATTCCTCGCTCCCACTGTCATCGAGAAACCGAAGTATCTCTCAGGCGGATGAGGAACCCTACTAGATCGTCGGAGAGGTTGAGGTTCGTCGGGGACTATTGAATCCTTTGGTTCTGTCAAATCATTAGCTGTAGTTTGTATAGCTGGAACTTTTCTAGTTCTACAGAACTGACCTTGCGTCTATCTTGTCCGGATTTTGCTTTTGACATAGGCCGGACAATCCCAAATCCTAACTTACTTAAGAGATGGGCTCTTCCCATACCATATCTTATATGGAATGGTAGGCATTGATCTGATTCGAACCTAATTCAATAGGTATGCAGCTTCTCAAGTGCACAACCACTTAAAAGAAACAGGTAACTCAGTAATACTCATCATAGAGCACACCATATCTAATATGGTGTGATTGCTCCGCCCCGATACACCGTTGTGTTGTGGTATATTCATAGGAGTAATACGGAGAGAGAATCTCATTCTCCTTCAGAATAATCCAGGAATTCTATGCACAAGTATTCTCCTCCCTGATCTTATCATAGGACATAATACTTATACCCGGTTTTTGGTTCTATACTTCTAACTTATATTCTGTGAATATCTTAAAAGCTTCGGACTTATGTTTCAACAGGAACATATGGCTGAATCTTGAGAGATTATCAGAGAATGTAATGAAGTACAAAGAAGCGGTCCTAGCATGTGTAGACAGGGGACCTTACATACATCATCATGTATCAGTCCCAAGAGTTTACTAACTCTTTCTCTGTTTCCAATAAACAGAGCTATGGTCATCTTATCTTTATGACATGACTGGCAAGTTTCACAAGATGTAAATTCAAACTGATTTAAATATGCATCTAGAATGTAACTTAAGCTAGTCGGGTCGCATTGACATGACCTAGTCTACAATGCCTCAAGAAGGATTCGTTCATTTTTGAACTTCCTCTTGTGTGTGTTCTGTATACTAAGAACTTTAGTTTGATTTAGAACATCAATGCTTTTAGATAGCGTGCCTGAACCGATCAACTTTTGATATAGGAAATGTTCAAAACATTATCCAACAATACAAAATTTTATCATTTCTTTACTTGTAAAGAGACTGATATGATTTTGTATATCAGGTTCGGTATCTAATAACATTCGTTCAGAATCAATGTACTGGTAATACAGGGTGACAGTGACCAACAGACTTGGCTGCAACACTTGCCCCGTTTTCTGTCTTATGAAACTTATCACCCATACTCAGTTCTCTACCTTTCTGTAGCCCTACGTAACAGATTACATATCTGGGATCCTGATCTGGTATCAGATACCCAGGACGCAGAGGATACTGAGAAACAGTTCTTTATAATGAACACACCCGAAGGAGATGCATCTCATGCACTTTCTTCGTTTGGGCGGCATAGGAATTCTGGTATTCCTCTATTTCCTGCTCGATCTTATAACAATTATAAGTTGGAGCGGGACCAACGTTTCCCAGCTCAGTATAACAAGCGGGTTCGGTCAATTCATCCATATTATTATCTTGATTAAGGAGTGCCATGGTCGCTACCTGGAGAGAGAGAGAAGAAAACACTCTGCGTGCGTTCTTGCAAGATTATATTGGTTATTTATTTTATCTAATCAGGATGGCTCCCTCTGTTTTTATCAAATCTTCCTTCAAACCTTAAAAGGAAAGACTAGCCGGGATTAATTACACTCTACAAGTTCGCCAATCTTTCAGCCAGACCAGTGTCGGTACATTGAGGGAGGTTCCCCGTGCTTTCGCACGGACCTAATTAGGGTAAACCTCGTTTTTCCAGAGGCGTAACCCCGTTGACACCTTTCTAGACACCTACTTGATCGGCTAATTGCAAAGTGCAAAACTCTCCCAGGAGTAACAATTACTCACAGTGGGTATCAAGATCCAACTATCATATAAAAGGTATGCAATCTCATTGCAAATTTCAACACTTGAAATTCCCGATAAGGGTTTTTACCCCTAGCACTTATGACCTTAACTATGGTCAACAAATCATAAGCACTAGTCAAGTTCTACCCGTCATTTCGTGATTAATTAGACCCACCCACATGACCCTTAACTAAGGTCAACAAAGTCATGCGACTGTCCTAACTAATCGCATCATATGCGGTGTAGGAAGACATCACTTAGCTACCGTACACTATGCCTTGACTATGGTCAACAAACACAGCACGAATACTAAGTACTCTACTTCCTAAAATGACGGAGGGTTGCGAATGGTTTTTATGAAAACCTTTAACGCTTTGAACTTGATCTCGTTATGGAATCAAATGATTTTTAAATAGAATGTTTTTGAAGCTTTTCTAGTTTTGCTAAAGGGGTCACTCCCGGTGAAGGGATCGTCGGCCCTTTCCTCATCGAATAAGGTGAAGGATATATCATATATACCGCTGTGCAAAGCAGAAACTATAGAAGCAATCAAAAGATAAACCGAGGGTTGTAGCATCTGCCAGTCATTGCTAAAGGAGTCACTCCTGGTGAAGGGATCTCGGTCCTTTCCTTATCGAATAAGGTGTAGGATGTTCTACAAGCGATGCAAAGCAAGAACTGTAGCTACCTGTTTTATTTTGAAATTTGATTCCACAACATCTTTTAGGTTTATTTTCTTTCATTAATCTCATTAATGAATATCCCATCATTTAAATCCACCTAAACATCACAGATAAATATAACGTACGCTTATGCCATCCGCATTCGCCTCGATGTCCCGTCTGCACCGTTAGGTTAGGTAACTAACGCTAGAGCGAGGCAGGGCTAGCGCGGGGTGTAAAACATGAGTAACGTCTATATAATATATCATATCTACTATAACAATATCTATCTGAACAAATCACATGATCACATCACAGATAACGCAGCAGAAAATATCATATGAAATATTGGATATACTAGGACGTCCGTGTTTTCAATACGAGCCAGTATAAAGCACGGATTCCACGGTCGTGATGAATAGCCAATCCCACACCCTTAGACCCCTACGAGAGCGGTAAGCAACCCTACCAATTCTAGGGTTAGGAGACCCGGACTCGACTCCTCGAGATGGTCTCCCACTGGACCCAAGAACCCGGTTACTTGTGCTCCCCTCCTTGGGTCTTTCCTAATGCGGAAAAGTAAATAATATACATCAACGGTGACATCTTCCGCAACCTGGAAGCACCCCAATAAAAGAATATTACATACAAATTTTTTTTCATGAATGAAAATGAAAAACACTCATCTCACATAAAAAACCCCTGGCTATTCAAACACGACGATCCAATATAACATATCCAGCAACACATAACATCACATATCACCAACGTAAGTAAACATGCGCATCCCAATTGTCGTTGACATATAGCAACGAAAGTGTAAAACTTCAACAGTTGGAATCCGCAACCTCTTTAGACATCGCATGCCTAACCAATTATAAACCCCGCATTTCAGTCTCATTATCGAAAACTCTTTTCAATATCGAGTCGGATAATTCAACAAGATTCCCGACACCCGGTACGAATGCTCGTCGCAAACTTCAGTAGACGGCTGCACCCCCGATACCGTCGACGAAGTGCACTAAGGAGGAACATCGCTACCGCGAGCACCCGAACGGATGCTTTCGGCGGCGGGGTTCTCCTACAGTTACTTGGTCGGGGCTTTGGGGTGTGGATGTCTATTAAGTTTACCGGCGAGTATCCGCGTTCACAACGTGATTGTGACGGATTTTTGATCGCATCAAAATTCCGTGGCAACTGAACAAGTGAGACTAAACTGCTATGTTTATAACATTCATTCAGTTATCTCATAACTATTTGTGAATTCCAAATGTTGTATCACATTCCAGATAAATAGAAAATGTTAAAGTTTCCGATCGAACAATCAAACACCCAAGTTTTCCCGAAACAGCTCAGCACATGAAATAAGTTTAAAAACATTGACTTCATGTCTCAGTACCAACGGTCCAGCCGTAGAAGGGACAAGCCAATGCCTCACATGTGGCATGCCGTACTGCCCCAAACCCTAAGGTTCAAAGGGCAGTTCAAGACGGTCACATAATCGAGTTAAGGTTTGTTGTCTTCTAGAGGGACCATCGCGTTACTTGCACTACTCGGAACGTCCTTAAACCACGGAAAAATCCAACACTTGGAAATTTCCCGGCAGGGGAAAAAGTGGGTATTTATATCCGGTCGAACCTTTTAACATGTTCTAAAGATACCTGGAAAAACACAGTAAACAAAGTTAAATAATCCGATCAAATCATCGAGTCCCCAATACAACCCCAGAACACTCAACTCTTGAGTCATAATAAAAATACCCATAAAATATAAATCACAGAAATAGGAATTTTGGTGCAAAAATGATGACCTATCTCCTCTGTACGGCCGCGGAACCGCGGCCCAAGCAGGGTATTGCCGCGGTTCCGCGGTGGAATGTACGGATTAGGCTGTCGTTTTTTACCACAATTCTTATATTTCCCTGCTGAATTTTTCAGGTATTTTTAATTCAGAAAAATCCACATTTTCAGAAAAAGTCCAGAGAGGGTTGAAAATTAGGGTTTCGGGTTCGATCGGACTTCTAACATCGTCTACGCATCGCCTAAGGCTCTAGCTAGGCTCTGATACCACTGTAGGGTTCCTAGGCACACCCATGAGGTTCTACAACTGATCAAACATGCCAAAATCAAAATTTTTCTATGTGCCAAAGAACCCTAAGCAAGATCGTAACTAGAGCATATGCGAAAACGATATAAGTTAACAACTTAACTAAAAGTGAACAGAAAATACAACCTTTGTAGATCCGGTCCACCACCTCTATAGCTCCGTGACGATGTCCCTTCATTGCGATAATCGGATCCCGGACTCTAGCGTTGATTTCATCGGAGAAATGGTCGGGCTAGGTCGTTGACTTCGATGCCGAAGATGATCTACGTCGAGGCAACTCAAACTCAAGCTCCACCTTCACCAAGTCAAGAAACTTGTGAAGAAAACACCCTATACTACATGGAAAGTGGTAGAGGATGAATAAATAGGAAGTGGGGTCACTTTAGAATTGGATTTCTCACTTGGAATCATCACTTAGAAATTTTCAAGAGAGACCTTTCTTCTTTTCATGAAGAGGAAGAAGAAGAAGAAGAAAAAGAATTATCCAAAAAATAAAATCCAACTGATTCTTATCCTTTTTGCAACCATGGTTGAGTGTAGAGAATAAACTATGGTTTAGTTTAATGGTTAGGTTAAGTATAAAACAAAATGGTAGACTTTGTTTCAAAGATGCATGAAGCATCATGAAGCTTCTTGCATAAAGACAAAGAAAGAAACCATTCTATTTTACCAAAATGAATAAGTAAATGAATAAATAAGGTAATGGAAACCCTAACCATTAACTAAACATGGTTTAAAGTAAACACACACCCAAGTTTGCATGTATCATCAAACATGATACAAACTAGTCCACAAACATATATCATATATACAATGTGCACATTCAAGTGAGAAAAATAATCTTAAGTGAACCAATACTAGTTAATTTAAAGTAATATATCAAATATATAATTATACATTAAATTATTAAATCAACACTTGATTTAACGATCCGGTCATATCGTATATGACCGACTAATATCCAATGTATCGACTTATCGAATCAATCCTCGATTCGATAACTAGGTTATATCGCATACAACCAATCGATACATTCATCGCGAGAATAGAATACGGTATCACATACACGCATTATTCTCGGTCCCGCACATATCTCATATTCGCTCCTATTTCGTTTTGCTTGAGCCAGGAAACCTCTGTGTAGGACTCTAAAGACTCGTCAATACGCTGGCAGCAGGTGATGATCATATCAAAAACCCACAAGCCGCAAGCGGTCTGCTAAACGTAACGGCCACCCGGGTATTGAGCGATCAGAAGATCAACGAGCAAGCCCGCTCACACTCCTGTGAATCCAACCAGTAACACTTACCGTACAGTCCGGTCTGTTCGTCTGATATGTCGCATATCTCGCCTAGGGGTGGTAAACGTCAGACCCCAGTAGCTTGATAAGTCATGCCGACGTAAGGTCCATAACAAGCGTGAAACTACTGATAACTCTTACCAGTAAATCACAGCAACCCTGGCCAGGGATTTCTAGTTATGGCCAGTCGAGCATAGCGCAACATCGACCCCCAATACCGGGAGAGATGAATCCCCTCCTATCGCTCATTGCCTCCATGTGAATCGGGACTGTACCCAAAAACCACCTGTTTGCACGACTCAGTAAAGCCGTGGTAGGGTGGAAATCAAAGCACAGTGGGAGACACACAAGACTCTATGACGATCTCGGGTCAACAGACTAAGTTGTATCAGTGTCACCAGAGAACTGCCTTCTGACGTGAGGTATAATACCATCTGGGAGTTCTCGGCGAGTCCGTTCAGTGTACGCAGTCACCACTGAGCACCCGCATACCACCTCTGATGTCAAACACCAATGGATATGGGATCATCCATCGCCCATCACATGGGTCGAGAAGATATACGCTAGTCTACACTGGAATATCGATGCCCCGTCTCGATATTCCCATGACTAGGAACATTAAAGGATGTACTCATGGACTACCCAGGCCCCACTAGTATGATCTACATCATAGTCCAGGAAGTCGAGTACACATCCTAAGGGCTTTATCAACATGTAACAGAGAGACAGAAAGTATACATGTTAAGATAAAGAGCAACCAGATAGCGTACTATCATGTCGAGCAAGAAAGTCCTAGCTATATACGTCCCAGAATCCACTACAATATACATCCAATGTACAGTAATGGCCTCTAGGGCATACATATAACTAACAATCTCCCACTTGCACTAGGGCCATCTGTAACAGTGGTTGCAATATCTAATACTCAACCATCCCATATAAGTCTCTCTCTGGGAAAAAGCCTTTGTGAGTGGATCCGCCGTGTTATCTTTTGAGTCTACTCTCCTAACCTCGATCACCCTGGAGATCAACTATCTCCATGATCAGGTGATGCTGCCTCAGAATATGTCTGGTTCACTGATGGGACCAGGGTTCCTGGGCTAAAGCCACACTTCCATTGTCACACAATGGTAGGAACCTAGTTCATCTCATGAACAAATATACACCCAAACTTCCTCTTTGGTAGTATCTTTAATAGCGATGTTACCAGCCTTTATCGTCTAGTTTGCCACGGTATCTAGCTTGGAACTCTTCCAACATACCGTCCCTTCACTGAGGGTAAAGACAATGCCTGCGACTAACATTCAGTCGTCCTTATCACCATGGAACCTTTCTAGTGATTCTCCCCAGGATCAACTGATACCATCTCACTACAACTAGTGAGAATCCTAACATCCATTTAGATCTATCTTATAGATCCAAAACCCAGGATTTAGGAGGTATCACTTTGATCCTATTGGAGAATCCATGTGATAAGAGGAGATCGACCGATCGTAGCATAGGAAACTCCTTTCCTATCAAGAGTATGTCATCCACGTACTCTACGAGGATCATCACCATACTCCATACTACCTTTTTGTACATACAAGGTTCATCTACCATTTTGATGAAGTCAAACTCTTTGACTACCACATCAAAACAGATGTTCCAACTCCGCGATGCCTGTTTTATCCTGTAAAGCAACTTGCACACGTTTCCGCTGCTCCCACGATTTACGAAGCCCTCTGGCTGTGTTCTTATAGACGTTCTCTTCTAAATCAATATATAGAAAAGCAGTCATGGCACCCAACCACCAGATATCGTTGTCATGGTATGTAGCAATGGCAAGTAGGATCTGGATGGACTTAAGCATAGGCACTGGAAAAGGTTTCATCATTTTCCACGCCTGGTCGATGACGAAAACCTTTAACAAGTCTAGCTTTGAAAGTCTCAACTTTTCCATCTACACCAAGTAATCTTCTCAAGATATACTTGCTCCTGATGGGGATTTAACCCTTCAGATATAGCAACCAAAGTCCATACTTTATTAGTGTACATGGATTCCATCTCAGATCGCTAAGCATTCAGCCATTCTTACAGAGTCCTTACTCTCGATGGCCTGCTCGAAACTAGTTGGGTCATCATCTCATGATGCATTCCTCGCTCCCACTGTCATCGAGAAACCGAAGTATCTCTCAGGCGGATGAGGAACCCTACTAGATCGTCGGAGAGGCTGAGGTTCATCGGGGACTATTGAATCCTTTGGTTCTGTCAAATCATTAGCTGTAGTTTGTATAGCTGGAACTTTTCCAGTTCTACAGAACTGACCTTGCCTCGATCTTGTCCGGATTTTGCTTTTGACATTGGCCGGACAATCCCAAATCCTAACTTACTTAAGAGATGGGCTCTTCCCATACCATATCTTATATGGAATGGTAGGCATTGATTTGATTCGAACCTAATTTAATAGGTATGCAGCTTCTCAAGTGCACAACCCCTTAAAAGAAACAGGTAACTCAGTAATACTCATCATAGAGCACACCATATCTAATATGGTGTGATTGCTCCGCCCCGATACACCATTGTACCGTGGTATATTCAGAGGAATAATACTGAGAGAGAATCTCATTCTCCTTTAGAATAATCCAGGAATTCTATGCACAAGTATTCTCCTCCCTGATCTTATCATAGGACATAATACTTATACCCGGTTTTTGGTTCTATACTTCTAACTTATATTCTGTGAATATCTTAAAAGCTTCGGACTTATGTTTCAACAGGAACATATGGCTGAATCTTGAGAGATTATCAGAGAATGTAATGAAGTACAAAGAACCGGTCCTGGCATGTGTAGACAAAGGACCTTACATACATCATCATGTATCAGTCCCAAGAGTTTACTAACTCTTTCTCTGTTTCCAATAAACAGAGCTATGGTCATCTTATCTTTGTGACATGACTGGCAAGTTTCACAAGATGTAAATTCAAACTGATTTAAATATGCATCTAGAATGTAACTTAAGCTAGTCGGGTCGCATTGACATGACCTAGTCTACAATACCTCAAGAAGGATTCATTCATTTCTGAACTCTTCCTCTTGTGTGTGTTCTGTATACTAGGAACTGTAGTTTGATTTAGAACATCAATGCTTTTAGATAACGTGCCTGAACCGATCAACTTTTGATATAGGAAATATTCAAAACATTATCCAACAATACAAAATTTTATCATTTCTTTACTTGTAAAGAGACTGATATGATTTTGTATATCAGGTTCGGAATCTAATAACATTCGTTCAGAATCAATGTACTGGTAATACAGGGTGACAGTGACCAACAGACTTGGCTGCAACACTTGCCCCGTTTTCTGTCTCATGAAACTTATCACCCGTACTCAGTTCTCTACCTTTCTGTAGCCCTATGTAACAGATTACATATCTGGGATCCTGATCCGGTATCAGATACCCAGGACGCAGAGGATACTGAGAAACAGTTCATTATAATGAACACACCCGAAGTGTAGGGTTCCTAGGCACTCTAGTGAGGTCTCACAAGGCATCGAACATGCCAAATTCAAAAATTATGGGTGCCGAGAGACCCGACTACGGATCGTAGACTAGATTTCTAGGCGAAAAGATAACTAGTTAACAACGTAACTATAAAGAATACGGAAATACAACCTTTGTAGATCCGGTGCTCCACCTCCATAGCTCCGCAACGAAGTCCCCTCGCTGTCCATATGAGTTCCCGGGCTCTAGCGTCGGCTTCGTCGGAGAACGGGCAAGCTAGGTCGTCGATGTCCATGCCGAAGATGATCTACGTCGAGGCATCGCTAAATCAAGCTCCGACTTCACCAAGTCCAAAAACTTGTGAAGAGAACACACTCTACTACTTGGCAAGAGGTAGAGGATGAAGAAATAGGAAGTGGGTAGACTTTAGAATTGGATTTCTCACTCATTTGCTCAATTCACCATTGATGAAGAAAGCTTTTTCTTCTTGAGTTCAAGGAAGAAGAAGAAGAAATGTTATGATAAGTTAATTCTAAAATGAAAAGAATAATCCATTCTTATCATCATAGAACCATGGTTTAGTGTAGAGAATTAATCATGGTTGAATGGTATGGTTAGGGTTAAGGATGAGATAAGAATGGTGGACTAAGTCAAAGCTTCATGAAGCTTTAACTAAACAACAAAAATGAAGCCACCATTCTTTTCTCTTTTCCATTTATTTTCCAAAAAGAAATGGATAAATAAATAAGTGAATAATACAAAACCCTAACCATTAACATGTAACCATGGTTGATCTTTACACAAAAACCCTAGCATACATGTATCATCAATCATGATACAATCAAGTGCACAAAAGTATATCACATATACAATGTGTACATCCGAGTGAGAAAATCCATCTTAAGTAAACCGATACTAGTTGATGCAAAGTAATATATCAAATATATAAATATGCATTAAATCATTAAATCAACACTTGATTCAATGATCCGGTCATGTCGCACACAACCGACTAGTATACAATGTATCGGCTTATCGAATCAACGCTTGAATCGATAACTAGGTTATATCGCATACAACCATTCGACACATTGATCGCGAGAATGAAATACGGTATCACATACACGCATTATTCTCGGTCCCGCACATATCTCATATGCGCTCCTATTTCGTTTCGCTTGAACCGGGAAACCTCTGTGTAGGACTCTAAAGACTCGTCAATATGCCGGCAACAGGTGATGATCATATCAAACACCCACAAGCCGCAAGCGGTCTGCTAAACGTAACGACCACCCGGGTATTGAGCGATCAGAAGATCGACGAGCAAGCCTGCTCACACTCTAGTGAATCCAACCAGTAACACTACCGTACAGTCCGGTCTGATCGTCTGATATGTCGCATATCTCGCCTAGGGGTGGTAAACGTCAGACCCCAATAGCTCGATAAGTCGTGTCGATATGAGGTCTATAACAATTCAAGAAACTACTGGTAACACTTACCAGTAAATCTTAGCAACCCTGGCCAGGGATTTCCTGTTATAGCCAATCGAACACAGCGCAACATCAACCCCCTATACCGGGAGAGACGAATCCCCTCCTATCGCTCATTGCCTCCATGTGACTCGGGACTGTACCCAAAAACCACAGTTTTGCACGCCCTCTTGGACGTGGTAAGATGGAAATCAAAGCACAGTGGGAACCACACAAGACTCTATGACGATCTCGGGTCAACAGACTACTCTGTACCAGTGTCACCAGAGAACTGCCATCTGACGTGAGGTATAATACCATCTGGGAGTTCTCGGCGAGTCCGTCCAGTGTACCCAGTCTCTACTGAGCACCCGTATATCATCTCTGATGTCAAACACCAATGGATATGGGATCATCCATCGCCCATCTGTATGGGTCGAGAAGGTACACGCTAGTCTACTCTGGTATATCGATGCCCCGTCTCGATACACCCACGACTAGGGACTTTGAAGGATGTACTTATGGACTACCATGTCCCCACTAGTATGATCCGCATCATAGTCCAGGTAGTCAAGTACACATCCTAAGGGCTTTACCAACATGTAACAGAGAGACAATCAGTATACACGTTAAGGTAAAGATCAACCAGATAGCATACTATCATGTCGAGCAAGAAAGTCCTCCCTATATATGTCCCAGCATCCACTACAATATACATCCAATGTACAGTAATGGCCTCTAGGGCATACATATAACTAACAATCTCCCACTTGCACTAGGGCCATCTGTAGCAGTGGTCGAAGTATCTCATACTCAACCATCCCATAAAAGTCTCTCTCTGGGGAATAGGCCTTTGTGAGTGGATCCTCTGAGTCTGCTCTCCTTGCCTCGATCACCTTGGAGATCATCCATCTCCATGATCAGGTGACACTGCCTTAAAATATGTCTGGATCACTGATGGGACGGACGTTCCTTGGCATAAGCCACAACTCCATTGTCTCACAATGGTAGGAACATAGTTCATCTCATGAACCATTATACATCCAAACAGCCTCTTTGGTAGCATCTTAAATAGCGATGTATCCTGCCTTTATCGTCTAGTGTGTCATGGTATCTAGCTTGGAACTCTTCCAACATACCGTCCCTTTACTGAGGGTAAAGACAATGCCTGCGACTGACATTCAGTCGTCTTTATCACTCTGGAACACTTCCAGTGATTTTCCCCAGGATCGCTTGATACCATCTCACTACTACTAGTGAGTATCCTAACATCCAATTAGATCTATCTCATAGATCCAAAAACCAGGATATAGGAGGTATCACATTGATCCTATATGGAGAATCATTGTGATAAGCGGAAATTGACCGAGCGTAGCATAGGAAACTCCTTTCTTATCAAGAGTATGTCATCCACGTACTCTACGAGGATCACCACCATACTCCCTACTACCTTTTTGTTTATACAAGGTTCATCTACCATTTTGATGATGTCAAACTCTTTGACTACTACATCAAAACAGATGTTCCAACTCCGCGATGCCTGCTTTATCACATAAAACATCTTGCACCCGTTTCCGCTGCTCCCACTGTCTACGAGGCCCTCTGGCTGTGTACTTACAGACTTTCTCTTCTAAATCAATATTTAGAAAAGCAGTCATGGCACCCAACCGCCAGATATCGTAGTCATGGTATGTAGCCGTGGCATGTAGGATCTGGATGGACTTACGCATAGGTACTGGAAAAGGTTTCATCACTATCCACGCCTGGTCAATAACAAAAACCTTTAACAAGTCTAGCTTTGAAAGTCTCAACTTTTCCATTTACACCAAGTAATCTTCTCAAGATATACTTGCTCCTGATGGGGATTTAACCCTTCAGATATAGCAACCAAAGTCCATACTTTGTTGGTGTATAAGGATTCCATCTCAGATCGCTAAGCATCCAGCCATTCTTATAGAGTCTCACTCCTGATGGCCAGCTCGAAACTAGTTGGGTCATCATCTCATGATGATGACCCAACTAGAGAAATCCTCGCTCCCACTGTCATAGAGAAATCGAAGTATCTCTCAGGTGGGTGAGGAACCCTACTAGATCGGCGGAGAGGCTGAGGTTCGTTGGAATCTACTGAATCCTTTGGTTCTGTCAAATCATCAGTTGCAGTTTGTATAGCTGGAACATTTCCAGTTGTACATAACTAACATTGCCTCGAGCTTGTCCGGATTTTGCTTTTCAGACATAGGCCGGACAACCCCAAATCTTAACTAGCTTAAGACATGGGCTCTTCCCTTTCCATATCACATATGAAATGGTAGGCTTTGATTTGATTCGAACCATAATTCAATAGGTATGCAGCTTCATAAGTGCATAACTTGCAAAAGGAAATAGGTAACTCAGTAGTACTCATCATAGAGCACACCATATCGAATAGGGTGCAATTGCTCTGCCCCGATATACCATCGTGCTATGGTGTATACGGAGGAGTAATGCTGAGAAAGAATCTCATTCTCCTTATGAATAGTTCAGAATTTCCGTGCTCAAGTATTCTCCTCCTTGATCACATCAAAGGACATAATACTTTTACCCGTAACTTGGTTCTCTACTTCCAACTTATATTCTGTGAATATCTCAAAAGGTTCGGACTCATGTTTCAACAGGAACGTATGACTGAATCTTGAGAGATTATCAGAGAATATAATGAAGTATAAAGAATCAGTCCTGGCATGTGTAGACAGGAGACCTTACATACATCATCATGTATCAGTCCCAAGAGTTCACTAACTCTTTCTCTGTTTCCAATAAACAGAGCTATGGTCATCTTATCTTTGTGACATGACTGGCAAGTTTCACAAGATGTAAATTCAAACTAATTTAAATATGCATCTAAATGTAACTCTAGCTAGTCGGGTCATATTGATCTGACCTAGTCTACAATACCTCAAGAAGGATTTGTCCATTTCTGAACTCTTCCTCTTCTGTGTGTTCATGTATACTAAGAACTGTAGTTTGATTTAGAACATTAATTCTTTTAGATAACGTGCCTGAACCGATCAACTTTTGATATAGGAAATGTTCAAAACATTATCCAACAATACAAAATAATATCCTTTCTTTACTAATAAAGAAACTGATATGATTTTGTATATCAGGTTCGGTATCTAATAACATTCGTTCAGAATCAATGTATCGGTAATACAGGGTGACAGTGACCGACAGACTTGGCTGCAACTCTTGCCCCGTTTTCTGCCTCATGAAACTTATCACCCGTTCTCAGTTTTTCTACCCTTTTGTAGCCCTATGTAACAGATTACATATCTGGGATCGTGATCCGGTATCATATACCCAGGATGCGGAGGATACTGAGAAACAGTTCTTTGTAACGAACACACCCGAAGATGATGCATCAGCATGCACTCTCTTCGTTTGGGCGGCACGGGAAATCTGGTATTCCCCAATTTCCTGCTCTGTCTTATAACAATTATATGTTGGAGCGGGACCAACGTTCCCCAGCTCAGTATAACAAGCGGGTTCGGTCAATAATCCGTATTATTATCTTGATTAAGGCGTGATATGGTCGCTACCAGGAGAGAGAGAGAAGAAAACACTCAGCGTGCGCTCTTTCAAGAATAGATTGGTTATAATTTTATCTAATCAGGATGGCTCCCACTGCTTTTATCAAATCTTCCTTCAAACCCTAAAAGGAAAGACTAGCCGGGATTAATTACACACTACAAGTTTCCCAATCTTTCAGCCAGGCCAGTGTCAGTACTTTGAGGGAGGTCCCCCGTGCTTTCGCACGAACCTAATTAATGAAAACCTCGTTTTCCCAGAGGCGTAACCTCGTTGACACCTTTCTAGACACCTACTTGATCGGCTAATTGTAATGTATAAAACTCTCCCAGGAGTAACACTTACTCGCAGCGGGTATCGGGATCCAACTATCTCATAGAAGGTATGCAATCTCATTGCAAATCTCAACACTTGAAATTCCCGATAATATTTTGCCCCTAGCAGCTATATGACATTAACATAGTCAACAAATCATAAGTGCTAGTCAAGTTCAACCCGACATTTCCCGATTGAATTAAACCCACCCGCACGACCCTTAACATAGTCAACAAAGTCGCACGACTACCCTAATCCAATCACATCATATGCTTATACAGATAAGCACTAATTAGCTACCGCACACTACGCCTTAACATAGTCAACAAACGTAGCACGAATACTAACTAGGACTTATCTGAAATGACGGAGGGCTACGACAGGTTTTTCTGAAACCTATTGCGTAATGAACTCGATATCGTTATAGAATCAAATGATTTTAAAAATGGAGTACTTTTGAGGCTTTTGTAGTTTTGCTAAAGGAGTCACTCCCGGTGAAGGGATCGTCGGTCCTTTCCTCGTCGAATGAGGTGCGGGATATATCATATATATCACTGTGCAAAGAAAAAACACTTAAAAGCTATCAAAAGACAAACCGAGTGTGTAGCATCTGCCAGTTATTGCTAAAGGAGTCACTCCCGGTGAAGGGATCTTGGTCTTTTCCTTATCGAATAAGGTGCAGGATATATCACATATACCGCTGTGCAAAGCAAGAACTGTAGCTACCTGTTTTATTTTTGAAATTCGATTCTACAACATCTTAGGTTTCTTTTATTTCATTAATCACATTAATGAAGTCCCATCATTTAAGTACCTAAACATCACAGATAAATACGACGTACACTTATGCCATCCGCATTCGCCTCGATGTCCCCTCGTGCACCGTTAGGTTAGGTAACTAACGGCAGAGCGGGGCAGGGCTAGCACGGGTGTAAAACATAAGTAAAGGCTATATAATATATCATATACTATATACTTTATCTATCACAGAACATCACATGATCACATCACAGATATCGCAGCAGAAGAATTATATGAAATATTGGATATACTAGGACGTCCGTGTTTTCAATACGAGCCAGTATAAAACACGGATTCCACGGTCGTGATGAATAGCCAAACCCACACCCCTAGACCCCTACGAGAGCGGCAAGCAAGCCTACCAATTCTGGAGTTAGGAGACCCGGAATCGACTCCTCGAGTTGGTCTCCCACTGGACTCCAGAACCCGGTTACCTGTGCCCTCCTCCTTGGGTCTATCCTAGTGCGGAAAAGTAAATAATATACAAACGGTGACAACTTCCGCAACCTGGAAGCGCCCCAATAATAGAATATTACATACAAGTTTTTACATGAATGAAAACGAAAAACACTCATCTCACATAAAAACCCCCGGCTATTCAAACACGACGATCCAATATAACATATCCAGCAACACATAACATCACATGTCATCAACGTAAGTAAATATGCGCATCCCAATTGTCGTTGACATATAGCAATGAAACCGGCGATATCACATATTACACTTACGGTCACAGAAAAGAAAGTGTAAAACTACAACAGTTGGAATCCGCAACCACCTCAGACATCGCATGCCTGACCAAATGAATTACTTAGACATCGCATGCCTAACAATTATAAACCCCGCACTTTAGTCTCATTATCGAAAACTCTTTTCAATACCAAGTCGGGTAATTCAACAGGATTCCCGACATCCTGATCGAATGCTCGTCGCAAACTTCAGTAGACGGTCGCACCCCCGATACCGTCGACGAAGTGCACCAAGGCGGAACACCGCTGCCGCGAGCACCCGAACGGATGCTTTCGGCGACGGGGTTCTCCTACAGTCACTTGGTCGGGGCTATGGAGTGAGGCTGTCTATTAAGTTTACCCGGCGAGTATCCGCGTACGCTACGTGATTGCGACGGACTTTTGATCACATCAAAATTCCGTGGCAACCGATCAAGTGAGACTAAAGTGCTATGTTTATAACATTCATTTAGTTATCTCATAACTTATTGTGAATTCCAATTATTGTATCCCATTCCAGATAAACAGAAAATGTTAAACTTTTCGATCGAACAGTCAAACACTCAAGTTTTCCCGATACAGATCAACACATGAAATAAGTCTAACAACATTCAGTTCGTGCCTCAGTACCAACGGTCCAGCCGTAGAAGGGTCAAGCAAACGCCTCACATGTGGCACGCCGTACTGCCCCAAACCCGAAGGTTCAAAGGGCAGTTCAAGACGGTCACATAATCGAGTTAAGGTTTGTTGTCTTTTAGAGGGTCCATTGTGTTACTTGCACTACTTCGAACGTCGTTAAACTACGGAAAAATCCAACACTTGGAAATTTCCCGACAGGGGAAAAATTGGGTATTTATATCGGGTCGAACTTTTTAACATAGTCTAAAATTTATCCGGAAAGCCAAATAGACAAAATTTGATACCCCGATCGAAACACCGAATCCCCAAAACAACTCCAGAAAATTCAACTCTTGAAACAGTATTAAAAATGCCCAGAAAATACAAACAACAGAGGTATGAATTACTGTGCAAAGAACCGTCGCTAATGCCTTCAAGCCGCCGCGGAACCGCCGCTATAGTGGGGTCAACGCCGCGGTTCCGCGGTCAACCTGGGGAATTAGTGGCTCGTTTTTCATGGTAATTCATACAATACCCTGCTGAATTTTTTAAGCACTTTTAATTTGGAAAAAACCCAGAATTTGGAAAAAGTCCAGAGAGCTATTTTGGGTTCGGGTTTTGATTCGATCGGACTTCAAATTCCGTCTACGCTTCGCTTAAGGCTCTAGCTAGGCTCTGATACCACTATAGGGTTCCTAGGCACTCTAGTGAGGTCTCACAAGGCTTCGAACATGCCAAATTCAAAAATTATGGGTGCCGAGAGACCCGACTACGGATCGTAGACTAGATTTCTAGGCGAAAAGATAACTAGTTAACAACTTAACTATAAAGAATACGGAAATACAACCTTTGTAGATCCGGTGCTCCACCTCCATAGCTCCGCAACGAAGTCCCCTTACTGTCCATATGAGTTCCCGGGCTCTAGCGTCGGCTTCGTCGGAGAATGGGCAAGCTAGGTCGTCGATGTCCATGCCGAAGATGATCTACGTCGAGGCATCGCTAAATCAAGCTCCGACTTCACCAAGTCCAAAAACTTGTGAAGAGAACACACTCTACTACTTGGAAAGAGGTAGAGGATGAAGAAATAGGAAGTGGGTAGACTTTAGAATTGGATTTCTCACTCATTTGCTCAATTCACCATTGATGAAGAAAGCTTTTTCTTCTTGAGTTCAAGGAAGAAGAAGAAGAAATGTTATGATAAGTTAATTCTAAAATGAAAAGAATAATCCATTCTTATCATCATAGAACCATGATTTAGTGTAGAGAATTAATCATGGTTGAATGGTATGGTTAGGGTTAAGGATGAGATAAGAATGGTGGACTAAGTCAAAGCTTCATGAAGCTTTAACTAAACAACAAAAATGAAGCCACCATTCTTTTCTCTTTTCCATTTATTTTCCAAAAAGAAATGGATAAATAAATAAGTGAATAATACAAAACCCTAACCATTAACATGTAACCATGGTTGATCTTTACACAAAATCCCTAGCATACATGTATCATCAATCATGATACAATCAAGTGCACAAAAGTATATCACATATACAATGTGTACATCCGAGTGAGAAAATCCATCTTAAGTAAACCGATACTAGTTGATGCAAAGTAATATATCAAATATATAAATATGCATTAAATCATTAAATCAACACTTGATTCAATGATCCGGTCATGTCGCACACAACCGACTAGTATACAATGTATCGGCTTATCGAATCAACACTTGAATCGATAACTAGGTTATATCGCATACAACCATTCGACACATTGATCGCGAGAATGAAATACGGTATCACATACACGCATTATTCTCGGTCCCGCACATATCTCATATGCGCTCCTATTTCGTTTCGCTTGAACCGGGAAACCTCTGTGTAGGACTCTAAAGACTCATCAATACGCCGGCAGCAGGTGATGATCATATCAAACACCCACAAGCCGCAAGCGGTCTGCTAAACGTAACGGCCACCCGGGTATTGAGCGATCAGAAGATCGACGAGCAAGCCTGCTCACACTCCAGTGAATCCAACCAGAAACACTACCGTACAGTCCGGTCTGATCGTCTGATATGTCGCATATCTCGCCTAGGGGTGGTCAACGTCAGACCCCAATAGCTCGATAAGTCGTGTCGATATGAGGTCTATAACAATTCGAGAAACTACTGGTAACACTTACCAGTAAATCTCAGCAACCCTGGCCAGGGATTTCCTTTTATAGCCAATCGAACACAACGCAACATCAACCCCCTATACCGGGAGAGACGAATCCCCTCCTATCGCTCATTGCCTCCATGTAACTCGGGACTGTACCCAAAAACCACCGTTTTTCACGCCCCCTTGGACGTGGTAAGATGGAAATCAAAGCACAGTGGGAACCACACAAGACTCTATGACGATCTCGGGTCAACAGACTACTCTGTACCAGTGTCACCAGAGAACTGCCATCTGACGTGAGGTATAATACCATCTGGGAGTTCTCGGCGAGTCCGTCCAGTGTACCCAGTCTCTACTGAGCACCCGTATATCATCTCTGATGTCAAACACCAATGGATATGGGATCATCCATCGCCCATCTGTATGGGTCGAGAAGGTACACGCTAGTCTACTCTGGTATATCGATGCCCCGTCTCGATACACCCACGACTAGGGACTTTGAAGGATGTACTTATGGACTACCATGTCCCCACTAGTATGATCCGCATCATAGTCCAGGTAGTCAAGTACACATCCTAAGGGCTTTACCAACATGTAACAGAGAGACAATCAGTATACACGTTAAGGTAAAGATCAACCAGATAGCATACTATCATGTCGAGCAAGAAAGTCCTCCCTATATATGTCCCAGCATCCACTACAATATACATCCAATGTACAGTAATGGCCTCTAGGGCATACATATAACTAACACGAAGGAGATGCATCTCATGCACTTTATTCGTTTGGGCGGCATTGGAATTCTGGTATTCCTCTATTTCCTGCTCGATCTTATAACAACTATAAGTTGGAGCGGGACCAACGTTCCCCAGCTCAGTATAACAAGCGGGTTCGGTCAATTCATCCATATTATTATCTTGATTAAGGCGTGACATGGTCGCTACGTGGAGAGAGAGAGAAGAAAACACTCTGCGTGCGTTCTTGCATGATTAGATTGGTTATTTATTTTATCTAATCAGGATGGCTCCCACTGTTTTTTATCAAATCTTCCTTCAAACCTTAAAAGGAAAGACTAGCCGGGATTAATTACACTCTACAAGTTCGCCAATCTTTCAGCCAGGACAGTGTCGGTACTTTGAGGGAGGTTCCCCGTGCTTTCGCACAGACCTAATTAGAGTAAACCTCGTTTTCCCAGAGGCGTAACCCCGTTGACACCTTTCTAGACACCTACTTGATCGGCTAATTGCAAAGTGCAAAACTCTCCCAGGAGTAACAATTACTCGCAGTGGGTATCAGGATCCAACTATCATATAAAAGGTATGCAATCTCATTGCAAATTTCAACACTTGAAATTCGCGATAAGGGTTTTTACCCCTAGCACTTATGACCTTAACTATGGTCAACAAATCATAAGTGTTAGTTATATGTATGCCCTAGAGGCCATTATTGTACATAGGATGTATATTGTAGTGGATGCTGGGACATATATAGTGAGGACTTTCTTGCTCGATATGATAGTATGCTATCTGGTTGCTCTTTACCTTAACGTGTATACTGATTGTCTCTCTGTTACATGTTGGTAAAGCCCTTAGGATGTGTACTTGACTACCTGGACTATGATGCGGATCATACTAGTGGGGACATGGTAGTCCATAAGTACATCCTTCAAGGTCCCTAGTCGTGGGTGTTTCGAGACGGGGCATCGATATACCAGAGTAGACTAGCGTATACCTTCTCGACCCATACAGATGGGCAATGGATGATCCCATATCCATTGGTGTTTGACATCAGAGATGATATACGTGTGATCAGTGGAGACTAGGTACACTGGACGGACTCGCCGAGAACTCCAAGATGGTATTATACCTTACGTCAGATGGCAGTTCTCTGGTGACACTGGTACAGATTAGTCTGTAGACCCGAGATCGTCATAGAGTCTTGTGTGATTCCCACTGTGCTTTGATTTCCACCTTACCACGTCCAAGAGGGCGTGCAAAACGGTGGTTTTTGGGTACAGTCCCGAATCACATGGAGGCAATGAGCGATAGGAGGGGATTCGTCTCTCCCGGTATAGGGAGTTGATGTTGCGCCGTGTTCGCTTGGCTATAACCGGAAATCCCTGGCCAGGGTTGCTGAGATTTACTGGTAAGTGTTACCAGTAGTTTCTCGAACTATTATAGACCTCATATCGACACGACGTATCAAGCTACTGGGGTCTGACGTTTACCACCCCTAGGCGAGATATGCGACATATCAGACGATCAGACCGGACTGTACGGTAAGTGTTACTGGTTGGATTCACAGGAGTGTGAGCGGTCTTGCTCGTTGATCTTCTGATCGATCAATACCCGGGTGGCCGTTACGTTTGGCAGACCGCTTGCGGCTTGTGGGTGTTTGATATGATCATCACCTGCTGCCGGCGTATTGACGAGTCTTTAGAGTCCTACACAGAGGTTTCCTGGCTCAAGCGAAACGAAATAGGAGCGCATATGAGATATGTGCGGGACCGAGAAAAATACCAGTATGTGATACTGTATTCTATTCTCGCGATTTGTATCATCGGCAGGTTATATGTAATATAGCCGGGTTACCGAATCAAGTGTTGATTCGATACATTGATACACTTGATATTAGTCGGTTATATGCGATATGACCGGATCATTAAATCAAGTGTTGATTTAATGATTTAATCTATAATTATATATTTGATATATTACTTTACATTAACTAGTATTTGTTCACTTAATATTAACTTTCTCACTTGATGTGCACAAGTTATATATGTGATATATTTTTGTGCACTTGATTGTATTATGTTTGATGATACATGCAAACTTGGGTGTATGCTTGATTTAAACCATGTTTAGTAAATGGTTAGGGTTTCATTTGACTTATTTATTTATTCATTTATTTATCTATTCATTTTTGGCTAGAAATAAAATGGTGGCTTTGTTTGGATTTTGTTGAAGTTTCATGAAGCTTTGAAAAAGCTTTGACCATTTTGTTTTATTCCTTAACCCTAACCATTTACCTAAACCCTAGTTCATTCTCTACGTGAGTTAGCCTCACCCATGGTTGCATTATGATATCCATCACTTCAATTTTCTTTTTGGGAATTAATTCATAATTCTTTTTCATTCTCTTCTTCTTCTTCATCTCCTTCATGAAGAAAAAGAAAAGCTTTCTTGAAAAATGTCAAGTGATGATTCCAAGTGAGAAATCCAAATCCAAAGTGAACCCACTTCCTATTTCTTCATCCTCTACCACTTGCCAAGTAGTATAAGATGTTATCTTCACAAGTTCCATGACCTAGTGAAGGTGGAGCTCGAGTTTGAGTCGCCTCGACGTAGATCATCTTCGGCATCGAAGTCAATGACCTAGCCCGCCCATTTCTCCGATGAAATCGACACTAGGTTCCGGGATCCCGATGATCGCAGCGGAGGGACGTCAACATGGAGCTAAAGAAATGGTGGAGAGGATCTACAAAGGTTGTAGTCTCTTTCACTTAGCAGTAAAGCTGTTTATTTGCATGTTTCGCCTTTGCCTCTAGTTAACGATCTAGCATTTGGGTTTCTCGGCACAAGAAAAATTTGATTTTGGCATGGTTGATGCCTTGTGGAACCTCATTAGTATGCCTAGGAACCTTACAGTGGTATCAGAGCCTAGCTAGAGCCTTAAACGATGAGTAGACGAAGTTAGAAACCTGATCGAACCCGAAACCCTAATCCGCAACCCCTCTCTGTACATTTTTGAAAACAGTGGATTTTTGTGAATTAAAAATTGCCAAAAAATTCAGCAGGGAATTATAGGAGTTACTGTGAAGCACGTGACCCTAACTCAACCAAAGCGCCGCGGAACCGCGGCCCCACCCCTGCTTGTGCGGCGGTTCCGCGGCCATAATGGTGAGTTAGGTCACGTGGTTTGCACAGTAATTTGTTTCTAGAGGTGCTGTATTTTATGGGAATTTTTAATATTTACTCAACAGTTGAGTTTTTCTGGGTTGTATTGGGAGTTCGTAGATACGATCAGATTGTCTAATTTTGTCTATGTGTTTTCCAGATATTTTAGAATATGTTAAAAATGTTCGACCGGATAAAAATACCCAATTTTTCCCCTGCCGGGAAATTTCCAATTGTTGGATTATCCGTAGTTTAATGACGTTCTAAGTAGTGCAAGTAACGCGATGGTCCCTCTAGAAGACAACAAACCTTAACTCGATTATGTGACCGTCTTGAACTGCCCTTTGAACCTTCGGGTTTGGGGCAGTACCGCGTGCCACATGTGAGGCGTTGGCTTGACCCTTCTACGGCAGGACCGTTGGTACTGAGGCATGAACTGGATGTTTTTAAACCTATTTCATGTGTTGAGCTGTATCGGGAAAACTTGGGTGTTTGGTTGTTCGATCGGAAAGTTTGACATTTTCTATTTATCTGGAATGTGATACAATAATTGGAATTCACAAGTAGTTATGAGATAACTGAATGAATGTTATAAATCTAGCACTTTAGTCTCACTTGATCGGTTGTCACGGAATTTTGATATGATCAAAAATCCGTCGCAATCACGTAGCGTATGCGGATACTCGCCGGGTAAACTTAATAGACAGCCACGCCCCATAGCCCCGACCAAGTGACTGTAGGAGAACCCCGTCGCCGAAAGCATCCGTTCGGGTGCTCGAGGCAGCGGTGTTCAGCCTTGGTGCACTTCGTCGACGGCATCGGGGGTGCGGCCGCCTACTAAAATTTGTGACGAACATTCGATCAGGATGTCGGGAATCTTGTTGAATTGCCCGACTTGATATTGAAAAGAGTTTTCGATAATGAGACTAAAATGCGGGGTTTATAATTGTTAGGCATGCGATGTCTAAGGAATTCATTTGGTTAGGCATGCGATGTCTAAGAAGGTTGCGGATTCCAACTGTTGTAGTTTTACACTTTCTTTTCTGCGACCGTAAGTGTAATATGTGATATCGCCGGTTTCGTTGCTATATGTCAACGACAATTGGGATACACATGTTTACTTACGTTGATGACATGTGATGTTATGTGTTGCTGGATATGTTATATTGGATCATCGTGTTTGAATAGCCGAGTTTTTTTTATGTGAGATGAGTGTTTTTCATTTTCATTCATGTAAAGACTTGTATGTAATATTCTTTTATTGGGGCACTTCCAGGTTGCGGAAGATGTCACCCTTTGTATATTATTTACTTTTCCGTACTAGGATAGACCCAAGGAGGAGGGCACAAGTAACCGGGTTCTGGAATCCAGTGGGAGACCAACTCGAGGAGTCGAGTCCGGGTCTCCTAACTCTAGAATTGGTAGGGTTGCTTGCCGCTCTCGTAGGGGTCTAGGGGTGTGGGTTTGGCTATTCATCGCGACTGTGGAATCCGTGTTTTATACTGGCTCGTATTGAAAACACGGACGTCCTAGTATATCCAATATTTCATATATGTTTCTTCTGCTGCGATATCTGTGATGTTCTGTGATAAATACTGTATATAGTATATATGATGTATTATATAGACGTTACTTATGTTTTACACCCGCCCTAACCCTGCCCCGCTCTGTCGTTAGTTACCTAACCTAACGGTGCACGAGGGGACATCGAGGCGAATGCGGATGGCATAAGTGTACGTCGTATTTATCTGTGATGTTTAGGTAACTTAAATGATGGGACTTTATTAATATGATTAATGAAAGAAAAGAAACCTAAGATGTTGTGGAATCGAATTTTCAAAAACAGGTAGCTACAGTTCTTGCTTTGCATCGCGGTATTCCTTGCAGAACATCCAGCACCTTATTCGATGAGGAAAGGGCCGAGATCCCTTCACCGGGAGTGACCCTTTTAGCAATAACTGGAAGATGCTACACACTCGGTTTGTCTTTTGATTGCTTCTATAGTTTCTGCTTTGCACAGTGATATATATGATATGTCCCGCACCTCATTCGACGAGGAAAAGGCCGACGATCCCCTCACCGGGAGTGACCCCTTTAGAAAAACTAGAAAAGCCTATAAAACAATCCATTTTAAAATCATTTGATTCTACAACGATATCAAGTTCATTACGCAATAGGTTTTCAGAAAATCCTGTCGTAGCCCTCCGCCATTTCAGATAAGTAGTAGTAAGTATTCGTGTTGCGTTTGTTGGCCTTTGTCAAGGCGTAGTGTGCGGTAGCTGACTGGTGCTTATCTGCTTATGCATATGATGCAGATTGGGTTAGGGTAGTCGTGCGACCTTGTTGGCCTTTGTCAAGGGTCGTGCGGGTGGGTTTAATTCAATCAGGAAATGACGGGTTGAACTTGACTAGCATCCTATGGTTTGTTGGCCTTTGTCAAGGTCATAGGAGGTTAGGGGCAAAATTATCGGGAATTTCAAGTGTTGAAATTTGCAATGAGATTGCATACCTTCTATGAGATAGTTGGATCCCGATACCCACTGTGAGTAATTGTTACTCCTGGGAGAGTTTTACACATTACAATTAGCCGATCAAGCAGGTGTCTAGAAAGGTGTCAATGGGGCTACGCCTCTGGGAAAACGAGGTTTACAGTAATTAGGTCTGTGTGAAAGTATGGGGAACCTCCCTCAAAGTACCGACACTGGCCTGGCTGAAAGATTGGCGAACTTGTAGCGTGTAATTAATCCCGGCTAGTCTTTCCTTTTAGGGTTTGAAAGAAGATTTGATAAAAACAGTGGGAGCCATCCTGATTAGATAAAATAATAACCAATCTGATCTTGCAAGAGCGCACGCAGAGTGTTTTCTTCTCTCTCTCTCTCCAGGTAGAGACCATGTCACGCCTTAATCAAGATAATAATACGGATGCATTTACCGAACCCGCTTGTTATACTGGGGAACGTTGGTCCCGCTCCAACTTTTAATTGTTATAAGACAGAGCAGGAAATTGGGGAATACCAGATTTCCCGTGCCGCCCAAACGAAGAAAGTGCATATGATGCATCTGTTAGTTATATGTATGCCCTAGAGGCCATTACTGTACATAGGATGTATATTCTAGTGGATGCTGGGACATATATAGGGAGGACTTTCTTGCTCGACATGATAGTATGCTATCTGGTTACTCTTTACCTTAACATGTACACTGATTGTCTCTCTGTTACATGTTGGTAAAGCCCTTAGGATGTGTACTTGACTACCTGGACTGTGATGCGGATCATACTAGTGGGGTCATGGTAGTCTATAAGTACATCCTTCAAAGTCCCTAGTCGAGGGTGTATCGAGACGGGGCATCGGTATACCAGAGTAGACTAGCGTGTACCTTCTCGACCCATACAGATGGGCGATGGATGATCCCATATCCATCGTTGTTTGACATCGGAGATGATATACGGGTGCTCAGTAGAGACTGGGTACACTAGACGGACTCGCCGAGAACTCCCAGATGGTATTATACCTTACGTCAGATGGCAGTTCTCTGGTGACACTGGTACAGAGTAGTCTGTTGACCCGAGATCGTCATAGAGTCTTGTGTGGTTCCCACTGTGCTTTGATTTCCACCTTACCACGTCCAAGAGGGCGTGCAAAACGGTGGTTTTTGGGTACATTCCCGAGTCACATGGAGGCAATGAGCGATAGGAAGGGATTCATCTCTTCCGGTATAGGGAGTTGATGTTGTGCTGTGTTCGATTGGCTATAACCGGAAATCCCTGGCCAGGGTTGCTGAGATTTACTGGTAAGTGTTACCAGTAGTTTCTCGAACTGTTATAGACCTCATATCGACACGACTTATCGAGCTATTGGGGTCTGACGTTTACCATCCCTAGGCGAGATATGCGACATATCAGACGATCAGACCGGACTGTACGGAAGTGATACTGATTGGATTCACTGGAGTGTGAGCGGGCTTGCTCGTCGATCTTCTGATCGCTCAATACCCGGGTGGCCGTTACGTTTAGCAGACCGCTTGCGGCTTGTGGGTGTTTGATATGATCATCACCTGCTGCCGGCGTATTGACGAGACTTTAGAGTCTTACACAGAGGTTTCCTGGCTCAAGCGAAATGAAATAAGAGCGCATATGAGATATGTACGGGACCGAGAATAATGCGTGTATGCGATACCGTATTTCATTCTCGCGACGAATGTATCGATTGGTTGTATGCGATATGACCTAGTTATCGAATCAAGGGTTGATTCGATAAGCCGATACATTGGATACTAGTCGGTTGTATGCGATATGACCGGATCGTTAAATCAAGTGTTAATTTAATGATTTAATGCATAATTATATATTTGATATATTACTTTGCATTAACTAGTATCGGTTCACTTTAAATGGATTTTCTCACTCGGATGTGCGCATTGCATATGCGATATGATTTTGTGCACTTGCTTGTATCATGTTTGATGATACATGCCTTTTTGGTTAAGTGTAAAGAATTAAACCTTGGTTAATGAAATGGTTAGGGTTTACTTTTTCCTTATTCATTTTATTCATTTATTTATTCTTTTGGAAAAAGAAAAGAAAATGAGAAAATGGTGGCATGTTTTGTTTTGTTCATGAAGCTTCATGAAGACTTTGACCAAGTGACCATTTTGTCTCATGCTTAACCCTAACCATCCCACTAACCATGATTTATTATGTACACTTGACCATGGTTCTATTATGATAAGAATTCATTATTCTTTTCATTTTGGAATTAACTTATCATAACATTTCTTCTTCTTCTTCCTTGAACTCAAGAAGAAAACCTTGACTTCATCAATGGTGGATTGATGAAATGAGTGAGAAATCCAATTCTAAAGTCTACCCACTTCCTATTTCTTCATCCTCTACCTCTTGCCAAGTAGTAGAGTGTGTTTCCTTCACAAGTTTTCTTGACTTGGTGAAGTTGGAGCTTGATCTAGCGATGCTTCGACGTAGATCATCTTCGGCACGGACATCGACAACCTAGCTCGCCATTTCTCCGACGAAGCCGACGCTAGAGCCCGGGAATTCATTTGGACAGCGAGGGGACTTCGTTACGGAGCTATGGAGGTGGAGCACCGGATCTACAAAGGTTGTATTTCCGTTTAAACTTTAGTTAAGTTGTTAACTAGTTTCTTTTTCGCCTAGATTTCTAGCCAACGATCAGTAGTCGGGTTTCTCGGCACCTAGATTTTTTGAAATTGGCATGGTTGATGCTTTGTGAGACCTCTTGAGAGTGCCTAGGAACCCTCCAGTGGTATCAGAGCCTAGGTAGAGCCTTAGGCGAAGTCTAGACGGAGTTTGAAGTCCGAACGAACCCGAAACCCGATCACAAACTTACTCTGTGTACTTTTCCTAAAATCGTGGATTTTTCCAAATTAAAAATATGCAGAAAACTCAGCAGGGAATTCTAAGAATTACGGCGCAAAAATTCTTGCATGAACAGTGTAATCGGCGGCGGAACCGCGGCATAAGCCTAGCTTATGCGGCGGTTCCGCGGCAGCATTGTGACGTCAGCCCTAACTGTTTGCACAGTAATTCATTGTTTCAGGTGCTGAGTTCTCTGGGTATTTTTAAAATTTATTCAAGAGTTGAATTTTCTGGAGTTGTTTTGGGGATTCGGTGTTTTGATCGGAATATCAGATTTTGTCTAAGTGGCTTTCCGGATAAATTTTTGAATATGTTAAAAAGTTCGACCGGATATAAATACCCAATTTTTCCCCTGTCGGGAAATTTCCAAGTGTTGGATTTTTCCGTAGTTTAACGAAATTCTAAGTAGTGCAAGTAACTCGATGGACCCTCTAGAAGACAACAAACCTTAACTCGATTATGTGACCGTCTTGAATTGCCCTTTGAACCTTCGGGTTTGGGGCAGTACGGCGTGCCACATGTGAGGCGTTGGCTTGACCCTTCTACGGCTGGACCGTTGGTACTGAGGCACGAACTGAATGTTTTTAGACTTGTTTCATGTGTTGATCTGTATCGGGAAAACTTGGGTGTTCGATTGTTCGATCGGAAAGTTTGACATTTTCTATTTATCCGGAATGGGATACAATAATTGGAATTCACAAAAAGTTATGAGATAACTGAATGAATGTTATAAACATAGCAGTTTAGTCTCACTTGATCGGTTGCCACGGAATTTTGATGTGATCAAAAGTCCGTCGCAATCACGTAGCGTACGCGGATACTCGCCGGGTAAACTTAATAGACAGCTACACCACATAGCCCCGACCAAGTGACTGTAGGAGAACCCCGTCGCCGAAAGCATCCGTTCGGGTGCTCGCGGTGGCGATGTTCCGCCTTGGTGCACTTCGTCGACGGCGTCGGGGGTGCGGCCTCCTACTGAAGTTTGCGATGAGCATTCGATCAGGATGTCGGGAATCCTGTTGAATTACCCGACTTGATATTGAAAAGTGTTTTCGATAATGAGACTAAAATGCGGGGTTTATAATTGTTAGGCATGCGATGTCTAAGTAATTCATTTCGTCAGGCATGCGATGTCTGAGGTGGTTGCGGATTCCAACTGTTGTAGTTTTACACTTTCTTTTCTGTGACCGTAAGTGTAATATGTGATATCGCCGGTTTCGTTGCTATATGTCAACGACAATTGGGATACGCATGTTTACTTACGTTGATGACATGTGATGTTATGTGTTGCTGGATATGTTATATTGGATCGTCGTGTTTGAATAGCCGGGGTTTTTTATGTGAGATGAGTGTTTTTTCATTTTCATTCATGTAAAAACTTGTATGTAATATTCTTTTATTGGGGCACTTCCAGGTTGCGGATGTTGTCACCATTTGTATATTATTTACTTTTCTGCACTAGGATAGACCCAAGGAGGAGGGCACAAGTAACCGGGTTCTAGAGTCCAGTGGGAGACCAACTCGAGGAGTCGAGTCCGGGTCTCCTCACTCCAGAATTGGTAGGGTTACTTGTCTCTCTCGTAGGGGTCTAGGGGTGTGGGTTTGGCTATTCATCGCGACCGTGGAATCCGTGTTTTATATTGGCTCGTATTGAAAACACGGACGTCCTAGTATATCCAATATTTCAAATGATTCTTCTTCTGCGATATCTGTGGTGTGATCATGTGATGTTCTGTGATAGATACAGTATATAGTATATATGATATATTATATAGCCGTTACTTATGTTTTACACCCGCACTAGCCCTGCCCCGCTCTGCCGTTAGTTACCTAACCTAACGGTGCACGAGGGGACATCGAGGCGAATGCGGATGGAATAAGTGTACGTCGTATTTATCTGTGATGTTTAGGTACTTAAATGATGGGACATCATTAATATGATTAATGAAATAAAAGAAACCTAAGATGTTGTAGAATCGAATTTCAAAATAAAACAGGTAGCTACAGTTCTTGCTTTGCACAGCGGTATATATGATATATCCTGCACCTTATTCGATAAGGAATGGACCGAGATCCCTTCACCGGGAGTGACTGCTTTAGCAATAACTGGCAGATGCTACACATTGGGTTTATCTTTTGATTGCTTTTAAGAGTTTTTGCTTTGCACAGTGATATATATGATATATCCCGCACCTCATTCGACGAGGAAAGGACCGACGATCCCTTCACCGGGAGTGACTCCTTTAGCAAAAACTAGAAAAGCCTCAAAAGCACTCCATTTTAAAAACATTTTATTCTACAATGATATCAAGTTCGTTACACAATAGGTTTTCAGAAAAACCTGTCGTAGCCCTCCGTCATTTCAGATAAGTGCTGTTTAGTATTCGTGCTGCGTTTGTTGGCCTCCGTCAAGGCGCAGTGTGCGGTAGCTAACCAGTATTTATCTGCTTATGCATATGATGCAGATTGAGTTAGGGTAGTCGTGCGACCTTGTTAGCCTCCGTCAAGGGTCGTGCGGGTGGGTTTGATTCAATCAAGAAATGACGGGTTGAACTTGACTAGTAGCCTATGGTTTGTTGGCCTCCGTCAAGGTCATAGGGTGCTAGGGGCAAAATATTATCGGGAATTTCAAGTGTTGAAATTTGCAATGAGATTGCATACCTTCTATGAGATAGTTGGATCCCGATACCCGCTGCGAGTAAGAGTTACTCCTGGGAGAGTTTTATAAATTACAATTAGCCGACCAAGTAGGTGTCTAGAAAGGTGTTAACGAGGTTACGCCTCTGGGAAAACGAGGTTTACATTAATTAGGTTCGTGCGAAAGCACGGGGGACCTCCCTCAAAGTACCGACACTGGCCTGGCTGAAAGATTGGCGAACTTGTAGTGTGTAATTAATCCTGGCTAGTTTTTCCTTTTAGGGTTTGAAGGAAGATTTGATAAAAAGCAGTGGGAGCCATCCTGATTAGATAAAATAAAAACCAATCTATTCTTTTAAGAGCATACGCTGAGTGTTTTCTTCTCTCTCTCTCCTGGTAGCGACCATATCACGCCTTAATCAAGATAATAAAACGGATTATTGACCGAACCCGCTTGTTATACTGAGCTGGGGAACGTTGGTCCCGCTCCAACTTATAATTGTTATAAGACAGAGCAGGAAATTGGGGAATACCAGATTTCCCGTGCCGCCCTAACGAAGAAAGTGCATATGATGCATCAACTTCGGGTGTGTTCATTGCAAAGAACTGTTTCTCAGTATCCTCCGAATCCTGGGTATATGATACCGGATCAGGATCCCACATATGTAATCTGTTACATAGGGCTACAAAAGGGTAGAAAAACTGAGAACGGGTGATAAGTTTCATGAGGCAGAAAACGGGGCAAGAGTTGTAGCCAAGTATGTCGGTCACTGTCACCCTGTATTACCAATACATTGATTCTGAATGAATGTTATTAGATACCGAACCTGATATACAAAATCATATCAGTCTCTTTATTAGTAAAGAAATGATAAAATTTTGTATTGTTGGATAATGTTTTGAACATTTCCTATATCAAAAGTTGATCGGTTCATGCACGTTATCTAAAAGCATTGATGTTCTAAATCAAACTACAGTTCTTAGTATATGAAACACACACAAGAGTGTAACGTCTTGAAAAGTCGTTTTTGTGTTTTCCTAAAAATCGGTGAAAATTCGGTATTTTTCCGAAAACCGTCTTTTTTGTTATTTTGCAGTTTAGGACTAATTATACCTAAAATGGATAGGTAATTGCTTGTTTTTAGTAGCTAATGAGTTACTTATGAAATTCTGGTCGTTTAAAAATTTTCCCTAATTTTTCAATTTTTTAATATTATTTTAAGCCGGTAAGAAAATACATTAAATTAGCGATAAATACAAATTTAAATGGGCCAAATTTAAGCTTTAAAATCATGTTAATTAAAATCTAGTTGTAACATAAATTTTTAGTAATTTATTTTAAGTTTTAACTAATTTTTATTATGGAAAACGAAATTTATTGAAATTAAGCTTAAACTTGCAATTTTGGACTTGTAGGGGGTCTTTGTGCAAAAAGATTTTTTTGCAGTTTTTGCGATTTTCGCGTGTGTTCCGCGCACCTTGTGCACGTTGTACCTAGCTAGTGAACGTTGGTATTTTCGTTAGGGAATTGCGTCGTTCTTGATTTGTAACCTTATGTTTGTATTGATGTAAATTCCAGGTTCGGTCGCGGAGACGTCAGACGCGGCACGAAAGGGGAAAGCGGTGATTGGACGTGACTAGCTAGGGATTCCGGTGAGTAGATGTAACATCTACGGGGGACTATCGTTGGATGGCGCAAGCCGCCCGATAGTTTTAGTAACTTAAAAGATTCTTAGTGATGTTAGTAATTAGGGGTGTAATACTTATATGATTATTTGCTGCATCCATGCCTTATGTTGACATACATATGTGAAACCATTTTATAGGACACCTGCACCATTGCCAGGGTTTTTATATGCAGCACGAGCACTATTCATGCTTACACACACACCCTGGTAATTGCCATGCCACCACACTAGATAACCTTTAAATTGAAACCTTTTACTATAATTGATACTTAAACTCACGCTATTGCTTAATTCCTTAAAATGAAATCGTAGGATTGCTATTCATGTGCATGTGCTTCATCATATTATTTGTTCATGCCTAATCTATTAATCACACATCGCAACTTGATCATTGATACCATATGCATTCATTATCATTGACATATGCACTTATAAGGATTTCTTGAGATTTTATGATATTTCTGGATTTCGGGGGAAGGCCGCAAAATTTCTAAACTTATTATGTTTTTAAAATATGTAATTGCGGTTTTCTAGTGATGTAAAGTGTCGTCCACCATGAGTTTGCTGTGGTTTTAGAGATCCGTGTCGAGGAGTGGAGGAACCGTCACGGGTACATGGTGGGCCCGGTATGGTATCCCGGGGCAAGATGAATGTGGTGTTGACGTTGAGCCTGGCAGGGGATGGACTACCTACCGGTGACTGTTTGGCATGGCGGATATCCAGAGGATACCGACCGTGGCCGCGAGATGATGAGATTTTGATATTGAGCTGGGTCAGCCGGATGGCTGAGGCCAAAGATACTATGACATGGATATATGAGATTTATGATAGTTTTGAGGTGTCGTTGCTGGACACAGGTTCTTGTTGATTCTATTGGTATTGTGCTGGTATTTCAAAAGAGATTCTTAAAGGGAAAAACATGATTTCTTATACTTACACATTCAGATCACGAGTTGACTCGCATTGCATTCATACCTGCTAGTATATTCATATTGCATACATACTTGCCATTATGTCCTGCCTTACCAGTATTTAGATGCTAGGATGCTTGTGTGCATGCATACGATAGCCTGTGTAGATGTTATTTATTACTCACGAGTTGGCAACTCACCCCCGTTGTGCCATAGCCTTTTTCAGGTCCGCTCCGTCAGTACAGTAGCGGCGGGCGCACTTGCTTCTTTTGCCTGGACTCGAGGTTTTGCTCTTAGGTGGGTTATATTATTATTTTTGCACCACCTTGTATATTCTTTGTATATAGAGTACTCCATCTACTGTATCTACCAGTATTGTTGTATATTGACCTAGAGATGAGACTGTGAGGTTTGTGGACTTTTATGCTGTATTTTGGGGTCGAGCTCACTTGAGTCGACATGCTGTTTTCTCATGCTTCTTTATGATTATTTCGCATGTTGTTGCTTTACATTGCGTGGGATTTGTGACCGCCCTGCGGCGAAGAGCTAGGTCCCGCTTGGGGATGCCATATTTGTTGGATTCATTTATATCTTGTTGTACCCATTTTGGGGGCCAGTATTTACAAAGGAGACTCTGCCGAAATTTTCGGAAAAATTGATATTGTTTTTAAAAAGGGTTTTATATGACTTATTTGATAAACTCGCTTCAATTGATTGGGTTTTCTTCACTCTTTTGCTTATTTGGTTTTGGTTTCTGGGCTTTGGCTTATTTATTTTACGGACACCTTGAGACGTTTCGTAAACTTAAGTGCCAGTCACGTTCCGTACCCTGCGGGTCGTGACAAAGTTGGTATCAGAGCGATATGTTTTACCTTTTTGAGTGTAGGATGACCCTTGGTAGATTGAGTAAGTGACTTAAGTAGGGTAACGTAGCGTATGTATGTCCGCGGCATACTTGCGATACGGTACTCCGCCTAAGTGACTTTAGGATATACTTGCTTGAAATTCCTTATTCATTTCCGTGTATCCTATGATCCTATTGCACTGTCCTGTTTCCTGTACCAGTCACTATGCCACCGAAGGCTACGAGGGCACAGAGGGCTGCCGCCCGAGACGAGATTCGAGCTGGCTCGTCCGAGACTAGGACTGAGCAAGGTGGTATGCCTACGCCGCAGGGACAGACCGATCCACCTTCCCCAGGCCGTATGGATAGGCTTGAGACTGGTATGGAGGAGTTGCGACAGATGATGGGGAGTATGCAGGAGCTACGTCAGATGGTAGGATCCCTAGTTGCAGCCAGTCGTACACCGAGGCCGGATGACGTAACTACTACATCACAGACGACCATTATACCTGCTCCTCCTACTACCACCGTGACCATCCCGGTTTCACTACAGGATTTCATGAGGCTGAGACCTCCAGTATTCATCGGCACCGAGGCAGCGGAGGATCCCCAGACGTTCCTTGACAGTTTAGCCAGGATCTGCCATTCGCTGAGATGTTCGGATGATCGATGGGTAGAGCTTGCGAGTTTCCGACTAGAGGGTCTCGCGCAGACATGGTGGGAGTCAGTCTTGAGAGGTCGAGCTGCAGGTCTACCGCCTATGACTTGGGCCGAGTTTACAGCGGTCTTTCTAGCTCGTTTCCTCCCAGAGAGCGTTCGTGACGCCAGAGCTCGTAGCTTCGTGGCCTTAGTCAAGACACCTGGGATGATGGTGTCTGAGTATGACATCCAGTTTACACAGTTATCCCGATATGCTCAGTATTTGGTGGATACCGAAGAGAAGATGGTGAAGAGGTTTGTACAGGGACTTGATGCCCAGCTATATCTTGCAATTGGCGCCCAGCACTACGACACTTATTCAGCTGCTATGGATACGGCATTACGGATGGAGGCACGCATATCACAGACTTCGGCCGTTTCTGGGCCGAAGAGGATTCGCACCGATGTACCGTCTCAGAGGCAGCGCGCCAGATTCTTTCCGAGAGATAGGCCTGGCAGAGGATTTGGACGGGGACAGTTATATGGTTCTTATCCCCAGGGACAGCAGCCGTCGCCAGGGTGTTTTGGGTGCGGGAGTCTGCACCATCTTGTCAGAGACTGTCCGGCGAGACGACAGGGAGCAGCGACAGTTCCGCATGTGACCCTACCACCATCACCACCCCCTCCTCAGAGAGCCCTACTTCCTACCACAGGCGATGCTCCACGCCAGTTAGGTGCACCCAGAGGCCGTGGACGCGGCGGTCCTGTTCAGAGAGGACGAGGAGGCAGAGGCCGAGGTCGAGGTCAGCCCGCTATCGGTGGAGGACAGGCCCGAGTATTTGCTTTGACACCGCAGGATGCGCAGGCATCCAATGCCGTTGTGACAGGTACCTTGCCAGTTTGCTCTTTCGATGCACGGGTATTATTTGACCCAGGTTCCACACATTCGTACGTCTCTACACACTTTGCACCGATGTTGGGCCGTGAGTCGTCGTCGTTAGATCATCCGCTTGTTGTCAGTACTCCGGTAGGCGAGTCGTTTGTCGCTCGTTTTGTTTTTCGTTTGTGTTCCGTTCGTATCGGGGAGAGGGATTCATCAGTTGATTTGATTCTCCTCGATATGTTGGACTTTGATGTGCTTCTGGGCATGGATTGGCTAGCCACTTGTTATGCTTCGGTGGACTGCCGTGAGAAGGCAGTCAGATTTAGCTTTCCGGAAGAGCCAGTCCTTGTTGTTCAGGGAGACCGCAGTGTCACCCTTCCCAGCTTGATTTCGTCTCTTCGCGCTAGTCAGCTCTTGCGGAAGGGATGTCAGGGATTCTTAGCATTTATTTGTGATACTCGAGCTGCAGAGGTTCCGTCGGATCGGGTCCCGGTTGTTTGTGAGTTCCCTGATGTTTTCCCTGATGAGCTACCTGGGCTACCGCCTGAGCGCGATGTTGAGTTCTGCATCGATTTGATTCCCGGCTCGGGGCCTATTTCTATACCGCCTTATCGGATGGCCCCGGCAGAGCTTCGAGAGCTGAAGGATCAGTTGCAGGAATTGTTAGATAAGGGGCTTATTCGACCTAGTGTTTCTCCATGGGGTGCTCCGGTCCTGTTTGTCAAAAAGAAGGATGGAAGTTTGCGCTTATGTATCGACTACCGCCAGCTGAACAAAGTTACCGTTCGGAACAGATATCCGTTGCCACGCATTGATGATTTGTTCGACCAGCTTCAGGGTGCGGGATATTTTTCGAGGATCGACTTGCGATCAGGATACCATCAGCTGCAAGTTCGACAGGAGGATATACCGAGGACAGCTTTCCGCACGCGCTATGGCCACTATGAGTTTTTGGTGATGTCGTTCGGACTCACCAACGCCCCAGCAGCATTCATGGATTTGATGAACCATACATTCAGGCTGTATCTTGACTTGTTCATCATCGTGTTTATCGACAATATCTTGGTGTACTCCCGGACCAGAGAGGAGCACGAGCAGCACTTGCAGATTATGTTACAGACTCTGAGGGGGCACCAGTTTTTCGCAAAGTTCTCCAAGTGTGCATTCTGGCTGGACAGCGTCGGATTCTTGGGTCACGTGGTTACGAGAGACGGCATTTGTGTGGACCCGAAGAAGATTGAGGCTGTTCAGCAGTGGCCCCGACCTACATCGGTTACTGAGATCCGTAGTTTTCTAGGCCTGGCAGGCTACTACAGGCGTTTTGTTCAGGACTTCATCCGTATAGCTGCACCGTTGACCGGTTTGACCCGGAAGGGAGTTCCTTTCGTCTGGACGGAGGAGTGCGAGCGCAGTTTTCAGCAGTTACGGACTCGTTTGACTACGGCGCCGGTATTATCTTTGCCTTCGGGATCAGGCGGATTTGTGGTCTACTGTGATGCTTCGCGAGTGGGATTAGGGTGCGTACTGATGCAGCATGGCCGGGTGATCGCTTATGCTTCTCGGCAGTTGAAGAAGCATGAACAGAACTACCCCACTCATGATTTGGAGATGGCTGCAGTGGTCTTTGCATTGAAGATTTGGCGACATTACCTATATGGCGAGTCGTGCCAAATATTCATCGACCACAAGAGCTTAAAGTACATATTCAGCAGCGAGACCTGGACCACAGACATCGTCGTTGGATGGAGTTAGTGAAAGACTACGACTGCGAGATCTTATATCACCCAGGCAAGGCGAATGTAGTGGCAGATGCATTGAGTAGGAGGCCCGGGGGTAGTCTATCCCTTTTGCGCGCAGTGCAGAGGCAGTCGTCAGCAGATTGGCAGATGCTATGCGACAGCCGAGTTGAGTTCGAGTTCACTCAGACAGGGGGACAGCTCGCGCATGTTCGTGCACGCCCACAGTTGCTTGACCGTATATATGAGGCACAGCGCAGTGACGACCGTTGCTCGGAGATCATGGCACAGATGGGTCAGGGCAGATTTTCCGAGTTCGTGATTGACGATCAGGGGATTTTACGATATGGATCTAGACTGTGCGTACCAGATGCTGGTGGATTACGGCGCGACATTCTTGAGGAGGCACACCGATCAGTGTATAGTGTCCACCCCGGTTCCACTTAGATGTACCATGATATGAGAGAGACCTACTGGTGGGACGGGATGAAGAGGGACATTGCGGAGTTTGTATCGAGATGCCTGACTTGTCAGCAAGTCAAGGCCGAGCACCAGAGGCCCGCAGGAGAGCTACAGCCGTTACCCATTCCAGAGTGGAAATGGGAGCAGATTTCGATGGACTTCGTTGTGGGTCTGCCCAGGACCAGTTGAGGGTACGACTCCATCTGGGTGATCGTAGATCGATTGACAAAAGCGGCTCACTTCCTGCCAGTGAAGACGACTTTCAGCTTCGCTCAGTATGCTCAGCTCTACATTGACGAGATCGTGCGACTACATGGTGTACCGACTTGTATCGTATCAGATCGAGGCACCCAGTTCACCAGCCGACTTTGGCAGAGACTTCAGGAGGCTTTGGGCACTCGTTTGAGCTTCAGCACAGCATTTCATCTGCAGACCGACGGACAATCAGAGCGGACCATTCAGACTCTCGAGGACATGCTCAGAGCGTGCGTTTTAGACTTCGGCGGTAGCTGGGATCGTCATTTACCTCTAGTGGAGTTCTCCTACAACAACAGCTTCTAGGATACTATTCAGATGGCACCTTTCGAGGCATTGTATGGGAGGAGATGCAGATCACCCGTCTGTTGGACAGAGCTCAGCGAGAGCAGTATTTTAGGGCCGCAGCTTGTTGAGGAGACGACGGCGAAGATTCAGTTGATCCGAGACCGGATGAGAGCGGCTCAGAGCAGGCAGAAATCGTATGCAGACAGGCGCCGTCGCAGATTAGAGTTCGCAGTTGGCGACCATGTTTTTCTGAAAGTCTCTCCGATGAAGGGCGTGATGCGTTTTGGGCAAAAGGGGAAGCTTAGCCCTAGATTCGTAGGTCCCTTCGAGATCCTCGAGTGTGTCGGTGCAGTTGCATATCGTTTGGCCCTTCCACCCAGCTTTCCCGATGTTCACCCCGTCTTCCATGTTTCGATGCTCCGCAAGTACCTTCACGACCCTTCGCATGCGATTCAGCACCCGACAGTCCAGCTAGACAGCGACCTTTCTTTTGCAGAGCAGCCGGTGGCCATCCTGGATCGGCAGGTGAAGAAGTTGAGATCGAAGATTATACCAACCGTCAAGGTCCTTTGGCGTAGCCCGAGCAGCGAGGAGGTTACCTGGGAGACAGAGGGCGAGATGAGGAAGAAATATCCCCATCTCTTTGAAGGTACGCGTAGTTATTTTTAAATTCGGGGACCGAATTTCTTTAAGGGGGGAAGATTGTAACGTCTTGAAAAGTCGTTTTTGTGTTTTCCTAAAAATCGGTGAAAATTCGGTATTTTTCCGAAAACCGTCTTTTTTGTTATTTTGCAGTTTAGGACTAATTATTCCTAAAATGGATAGGTAATTGCTTGTTTTTAGTAGCTAATGAGTCACTTATGAAATTCTGGTCGTTTAAAAATTTTCCCTAATTTTTCAATTTTTTAATATTATTTTAAGCCGGTAAGAAAATACATTAAATTAGTGATAAATACAAATTTAAATGGGCCAAATTTAAGCTTTAAAATCATGTTAATTAAAATCTAGTTGTAACATAAATTTTTAGTAATTTATTTTAAGTTTTAACTAATTTTTATTATGGAAAACGAAATTTATTGAAATTAAGCTTAAACTTGCAATTTTGGACTTGTAGGGGGTCTTTTTGCAAAAAGTTTTTTGTGCACTCTCACACACACATCCTCACATCTCCTTGGCTGTCCCAAACTGCAGAAAATTCCCCCTCTCTCTTTTGTTTTAAAATTCTTTTGTTAAGGATGAATTGAGTTGAATGTGTATGTTTAAAATATTGTATGTTGAAGGTATGGTGCTTTGACTTTGAGGGGGGTTGACCATGACTTTTTCCATACACCCACACCACTCCCCTCTCCCTCCTCTGGCCGAAATCTGCAGCCCCTCCCCTCTTCACCATTTTTCTTTTCATCTTGTTCAAAAATTCATCAAGTTGCTCCAAAATTCAAGCTAAAACTCACAAATTAAAACCCCATTCTTCATCCCTTTTTCCTTCACCTCTCTTGCTTGGAATCATGGTGCTAGGAGGCCATCATTGAGGCAAATTTCTTCTTGCTAGATCCATAGGTTTGAGGTAAAATTTCTACTCTTTTAATTTCTTATGGTTAGAATACTTTAATCTAGTTGCTTAGTGTTAATTTTAGTGTTAATCCTAATCTAGTTTTTTTTAGTTAATGATTGAAAATTAAACTAGGGTTTCTTGAAACCATGTTTAGGTCAATTAAGTCTTTTTAATTAACCTAGTTGTTTACTTAACCAATTTATATGGTTACTTTGCTTATGTGGCTTCATATTAGGCTAATCTATGTTAAAGTTGTGTGAAATTTTCATTAAGGTTGCTAATTATCAAAATCAAGAAAAGGTTTGTGCATGGAATGTGGGTTTTGATGCATGGTAAAGGGGTTAATTTAATTGTAGTGGCTTTCTAATGGATTAATTTGGATATTTGTGTGATAATGTGTGCACTTTGTCGCAAATTGTCGATGTTTGCACCAAATTTGCAAACTTCTAGCTTACTAGGTTTTTATTATATTATTGTGGCGAATTAATTGCGGTATCTAGATTATATTGTTGGCTTATCCTATGACATTTAGGATGCGTGAGTGCGGATTTTTGAGTAATCGGGTTTTAGTTTTGCCGGGCGACCAAATCGGCGATTTTTTTGCAGTTTTTGCGATTTTCGCGTGTGTTCCGCGCACCTTGTGCACGTTGTACCTAGCTAGTGAACGTTGGTATTTTCGTTAGGGAATTGCGTCGTTCTTGATTTGTAACCTTATGTTTGTATTGATGTAAATTCCAGGTTCGGTCGCGGAGACGTCAGACGCGGCACGAAAGGGGAAAGCGGTGATTGGACGTGACTAGCTCGGGATTCCGGTGAGTAGATGTAACATCTACGGGGGACTATCGTTGGATGGCGCAAGCCGCCCGATAGTTTTAGTAACTTAAAAGATTCTTAGTGATGTTAGTAATTAGGGGTGTAATACTTATATGATTATTTGCTGCATCCATGCCTTATGTTGACATACATATGTGAAACCATTTTATAGGACACCTGCACCATTGCCAGGGTTTTTATATGCAGCACGAGCACTATTCATGCTTACACACACACCCTGGTAATTGCCATGCCACCACACTAGATAACCTTTAAATTGAAACCTTTTACTATAATTGATACTTAAACTCGCGCTATTGCTTAATTCCTTAAAATGAAATCGTAGGATTGCTATTCATGTGCATGTGCTTCATCATATTATTTGTTCATGCCTAATCTATTAATCACACATCGCAACTTGATCATTGATACCATATGCATTCATTATCATTGACATATTCACTTATAAGGATTTCTTGAGATTTTTTGATATTTCTGGATTTCGGGGGAAGGCCGCAAAATTTCTAAACCTATTATGTTTTTAAAATATGTAATTGCGGTTTTCTAGTGATGTAAAGTGTCGTCCACCATGAGTTTGCTGTAGTTTTAGAGATCCGTGTCGAGGAGTGGAGGAACCGTCACGGGTACATGGTGGGCCCGGTATGGTACCCGGGGCAAGATGAATGTGGTGTTGACGTTGAGCCTGGCAGGGGACGGACTACCTACCGGTGACTGTTTGGCATGGCGGATATCCAGAGGATACCGACCGTGGCCGCGAGATGATGAGATTTTGATATTGAGCTGGGTCAGCCGGATGGCTGAGGCCAGAGATACTATGACATGGATATATGAGATTTATGATAGTTTTGAGGTGTCGTTGCTGGACACAGGTTCTTGTTGATTCTATTGGTATTGTGCTGGTATTTCAAAAGAGATTCTTAAAGGGAAAAACATGATTTCTTATACTTACACATTCAGATCACGAGTTGACTCGCATTGCATTCATACCTGCTAGTATATTCATATTGCATACATACTTGCCATTATGTCCTGCCTTACCAGTATTTAGATGCTAGGATGCTTGTGTGCATGCATACGATAGCCTGTGTAGATGTTATTTATTACTCACGAGTTGGCAACTCACCCCCATTGTGCCATAGCCTTTTTCAGGTCCGCTCCGTCAGTACAGTAGCGGCGGGCGCACTTGCTTCTTTTGCTAGGACTCGAGGTTTTGCTCTTAGGTGGGTTATATTATTATTTTTGCACCACCTTGTATATTCTTTGTATCTAGAGTACTCCATCTACTGTATCTACCAGTATTGTTGTATATTGACCTAGAGATGAGACTGTGAGGTTTGTGAACTTTTATGCTGTATTTTGGGGTCGAGCTCACTTGAGTCGACATGCTATTTTCTCATGCTTCTTTATGATTATTTCGCATGTTGTTGCTTTACATTGCATGGGATTTGTGACCGCCCTGCGGCGAAGAGCTTGCTCCCGCTTGGGGATGCCATATTTGTTGGATTCATTTATATTCTTGTTGTACCCATTTTGGGGGCCAGTATTTACAAAGGAGACTCTGCCGAAATTTTCGGAAAAATTGATATTGTTTTTAAAAAGGGTTTTATATGACTTATTTGATAAACTCGCTTCAATTGATTGGGTTTTCTTCACTCTTTTGCTTATTTGGTTTTGGTTTCTGGGCTTTGGCTTACTTATTTTACGGACGCCTTGAGACATTTCGTAAACTTAAGTGCCAGTCACGTTCCGTACCCTGCGGGTCGTGACAAAGAGGAAGAGTTCAGAAATGAACGAATTCTTCTTAAGGTATTGTAGACTAGGTCATATCAATGCGACCCGACTGGCAGGAGTAACATAAAGATGCATATTTCAATTAGTTTGAATTTACATCTTGTGAAACTCGCCAGTCATGTCACAAAGATAAGATGACCATAGCCCTGTTTATTGGAAACAGAGAAAGAGTTAGTGAACTCTTGGCACTGATACATGATGATGTATGTAAGGTCTCCTGTCTACACATGCCAGGACTGGTTCTTTATACTTCATTACATTCTCTGATGATCTTTCGAGATTCAGACCTATGTTCCTGTTGAAACACAAGTCCGAATCTTTTGAGATATTCACAGAATATAAGTTAGAAGTAGAGAACCAAAATACAGGTATAAGTATTATGTCCTATGATGAGATCAGGGAGGAGAATACTTGTGCATGGAATTCCTGGACTATTCTAAAGGAGAATGAGATTCTCTCTCAGCATTACTCCTCCGTATACACCATAGCACGATGGTATATCGGGGCGGAGCAATCACACCCTATATGATAAGGTTTGCTCTATGATGAGTACTACTGAGTTACCTATTTCCTTTTGGGAGTTATGCGCTTGAGAAGCTGCATACCTATTGAATAGGGTCCCGATCAAATCATTAGCCTACCACTTCATATGTGATATGGAAAGGGAAGAGCCCATCTCTTAAGTCAGTTAAGATTTGGGGTTGTCCGGCCAATGTCTAAAAGCAAAATCCGGACAAGCTCGAGGCAACATCTGTTATGTACAACTGGAAATGTTCCAGCTATACAAACTGCAGCTGATGATTTGACAGAACCAAAGGATTCAGTAGATTCCAATGAACCTCAGCCTTTCCGCCGATCTAGTAGGGTTCCTCACCCACCTGAGAGATACTTCGGTTTCTCTATGACAGCGGGAGCGAGGATTGCATCATGAGTTGATGACCCAACTAGCTTCGAGCTGGCCATCAGGAGTAAGACTCTGTAAGAATGGCTGGATGCTTATCGATCTGAGATAGAATCCTTATACACCAACAAAGTATGGACTTTGGTTGCTATATCTGAAGGGTTAAATCCCCATCAGGAGCAAGTATATCTTGAGAAGATTACTTGGTGTAAATGGAAAAGTTGAGACCTTCAAAGCTAGACTTGTTAAAGTTTTTCGTCATTGACCAGGCGTGGATAATGATGAAACCTTTTCCAGTACCTATGCTTAAGTCCATCCAGATCCTACTTGTCACGGCTACATACCATGACTACGATATCTGGCGGTTGGGTGCCATGACTCCTTTTCTAAATAATGTTTTAGAAGAGTGTGTCTATAAGTACACAGCAAGAGGGCCTCGTAGCCAGTGGGAGCAGCGGAAACGTGAGCAAGATGCTTTATCTGATAAAGCAGGCATCGCGGAGTTGGAACGTCTGTTTTGATGTGATAATCAAAGAGTTTGACATCATCAAAATGGTAGATGAACCTTGTATAAACAAAAGGGTAGTAGGGAGTATGGTAATGATCCTCGTAGAGTACGTGGATAACATACTCTTGATAGGGAAGGAGTTTCCTATGCTACGCTCGATCAATCTCCGCTTATCACAATGATTCTCCATATAGGATCAAAGTGATACCTCCTAAATCCTGAGTTTTAGATCTGTGAGATAGATTTAATTGGATGTTAGGATTCTCACTAGTTGTAGTGAGATGGTATCAATCGATCCTGGGGAGAATCACTGGAAGTGTTCCAGGGTGATAAAGAAGACTGAATGTCAGTCACAGGCATTGTCTTTACCCTCAGTATAGGGACGGTATGTTGGAAGAGTTCCAAACTAGATACCGTGACATACTAGACGATAAAGGCTGGATACATCGCTACTTAAGATGCTACCAAAGAGGATGTTTGGGTGTATATTAGTTCATGAGATGAACTACGTTCCTACCATTGTGAGACAATGGAGTTGTGGCTTATGCCAAGGAACGACGGTCCCATCAGTGATCCAGACTTATTCTAAGGCAGTATCACCTGATCATGAAGATGGTTGATCTCCAGGGTGATCGAGGCAAGGAGAGCAGACTTAGAGGATAACGCAGCGGATCCACTCACGAAGGCCTATTCCCAGAGAGAGACTTTCATGGGATGGTTGAGTATGAGATACTACGACCACTGCTACAGATGGCCCTAGTGCAAGTGGGAGATTGTTTGTTATATGTATGCCCTAGAGGCCATTACCGTACATAGGATGTATATTGTAGTGGATGCTAGGACATATATAGGGAGGACTTTCTTGCTCGACATGATAGTATGCTATCTGGTTACTCTTTACCTTAACATGTACACTGATTGTCTCTCTGTTGCATGTTGGTAAAGCCCTTAGGATGTGTACTTGACTACCTGGACTATGATGCGGATCATACTAGTGGGGACATGGTAGTCTATAAGTACATCCTTCAAAGTCCCTAGTCGAGGGTGTATCGAGACGGGGCATCGGTATACCAGAGTAGACTAGCGTGTACCTTCTCGACCCATACAGATGGGCGATGGATGATCCCATATCCATCGGTGTTTGACATCGGAGATGATATACGGGTGCTGTTCATATCAGATTTTTGCATTTTCATACCGCCCAATTTTTATCACATTGCATATCGGTAGATACTCTTGAGCCGTGTTTGCTAGTCAATTGCAGGTTATAGGTTCTCGGTTCTAAAACGGTGAAATTCATGGAAAACACAACAAAATCCAGGTTCCTGCCAACCACTGAGAAAACACGGTCTCCGCTCTTCATCCGTAGGTTGCCTGATACCAGTTTAGGAAGACAAAACGTCAAATCAATGTCACTCTCATGCACAAGGCTCAATGGTAGCACAAAATCCAAGAGATCTACGCGGAGCTCGAGGCAATCATGACAAAATCTTGACAAAAAGTCCACCTTTCCCTCAACAGAAATTCTGGAAAAATCGTGGAGTCAAATTGAGAAAATATATGTACCAGAACAATGTACACATCAGACCAGGCCAGCACAAAAAAGCACGAACCCCAACTCCACAGAACGGCCGTGGAACCGCGGCTAAAGGGGGGTCTTGGCCGCGGTTCCGCGGCCGTTATGGCGCCAAACGGAAAGTTCTTTTGGGGGTATTTTGGTCATTCTGTTTAGGTTCTGGTGGTTGCCCTAGGGTTTCATTCTCTGGCCTATAAATAGCCCAGAACTTTGTGAAGGAAAGGGTCCATTCTTGTATTTCTTTTTGCTAGGTTTTAGTTTACATGTTCTTCTTCCTCTTCTCCCCTCTTCTCAATTAAACTTGTAAGTGAGCTTTTGAGTGAAGAGTGATGAATAAAGAAGACCATTTTATTATCATGCTTGTCTTACTTTTGTTATAATTGTTGTAACTTTAAATTCGTTAAGCAGTTGTTTTTATTTCCTTGTTGTTTCTTTCTTCTCCTTTTTTCTTTATCCTTACATACGACAATGATGCTTGCGCTCGATCCTCGCCAAGGTGAGGTCGCAAATAGCTAGTCGTATTCTTCTAATTTCCTTCTTTCTATCTTCCTCTTTTGTGTTGTTTTATTTTTCCGTATTATGATGTGTTAGTAGTTCATTCTTGTTAGGGTAGGATAAGGGAAGTTTGAGAGAAGGAAATCTCTCTCATTCTTTCCTTGCCCAACAGCTTAAATCGACTCCCGTTAATTTAACCACAATCCGCTCCTTACGGCACCCTATCCTACATGATAGCGGTGATTCTGTAGTGAGACCGGTTGTGGTTGAATTAACCGGAGGTTATGGCTAAGAGCCAAGAACGGACGGACAAGCACCAAAAGGAAGGACTTATGCGTTGGAAAGCCTAGCTTATACTCGCAAGTCCCTTTCTAGTCGTGCTAATCCCCGTTGTTGCCGATTACCGTAACACCGATATTAAGAGGGGCAACGAAAGATGTGGAGACTCCTAACTCAAACTAACCTAATCCTAACCTTAACAAGCTCGCTTTAAATATAAACTCAACACTTAGATAACCACAACAAAATCTGAACTTTCGGACTTAACTCGTTAAAACACATTGAAAAAGACTCCCATCTCCCTGCGGACGACCCGTACTCAACCGGCTAGCTACAAGCGAAACCGTCTTGATTGCGGTATTTAAACTAGAACTTGAACACGCACGTATACTAACAATCAAATGGCGCCATTGCCGGGGAGACGGTGGTTTATTTCTTTGTGTAATTTCGGGTTAATTTGTAAGTATAAAAAAAAACGAAAAAAATATATAGTTTGTAAATGAAACCATCTTGTTATTCTTGATTAGTTTTTTTGCAAGTGTGCAGGAAAATACGAAGTTCAAGATCGACGCCAAGGACGTGGAAAATACGGAGTTCAAGTACAGGGCCAAAGACGTGGGAAGATAGACCCACATTTCGCGGCTACACCGCGACAGACAAAAACGAAGCATCCGGTCTACTGTCAAGATCTGGAGCAGGTACAGTGAGCAAGTAAACATTCAGTACATCCAGACAACCAGAGGACAGCCAACAGAGCCCACACCAGAAAAATGAAGAGCCACCTCTTCATTTCCGCCGCGGAACCGCGGCATTAGGGCCTTATTGCCGCGGAACCGCGGCCTCTTGGTGGGGTCACTCTGCCATTTTCTCTGTAAGTGTTCCTCTGCCTCTCCCCTCTCCTCTGAACTCCAATAAATTGTGTTTTCTGCAGGCTTCTTTGCGCAAATTCTTCTCCCCCTTCCAATAAACTGTTCTTGTGCAGGATTCTTTGCGCCGCAAATAAAAATTGTTTGCTGTTGATTTGTTACTGTTTTGCATTCTTTAATACGGACTTAAGGGGCTTGAAACCAATCCAGATTGGGTGGGGATTTCATCACCCTACCCAGGACCACAAAAATCACTAAAGCATATGCATTGTCCATTGTAAATTAAAAAATACTAGACTTCAGCCCTAAGGACTTCGCGCTCAGTAAGAGAAGATAAACCGTGTTTAGAACCTCGCTTAACCGTATATTGATTACGGGGTGTCTAGGAAAGTGTTAAAGGCGCAACCGCCGAAAGAGAAAGGGTTATTTAATTAAGGAACTTCGCGAAAGCATTGGACAACCTCCCCTTATCTCTGCACTTACCTGGCCCCGTGATCGGTGTATTTTTAAGCCTGTTTCTTGACACTGTTTAACTTCAAAAATCAAGTTCAGGAGCAGGTCTAGTAGTCCTAGGCGACCGTAGATCTAGGTGTGATTGTGCATATCTAGTTTGTGATTGCTTAAGCCGTATTTCCGTACATACTTCTGTAAATCTCTTTCTAAAAAAAAAAACTTTTATAAAAACTTGCCCTTTTGTCGCCAAATTCATTTTCACCCACCACCCATCGCCTTTCTCCATTGACGTTTTCTTACCCTCACCTTCTCCGCTTTGACTATACTAAACTCGTTTAGTGTATGTCCGCTTGGACTCGGGACACTAGCGCCCGTCTAGTCCGCGTTACGTTAGTCGTGACCGACTACGCGATCGACTCCGAAGTCGATACTCCGTCCACTCCTCTTTCACCCCTTCCTTTGCCGGCCAACTCCGACGTTGACCGGAATTCTGTTCATACATCTTCACCTTCACCTTCTCCTTCACCAACCTCTTCTTCCGCGATGTCGGGATTTAATCCGAACATCTCTTTGACCACTGCTGGATTGGCTCCACCTCCTACGGATACCAATCTCCCACCACCTCCGCCTGTTGTAGCGCCGCAGCGAATTGCGCTCTAGGATCATTTCTACCCCACCCGTTCTGCACTTCCCACCTGCCTTTCTCTTCCTCCGGCCAATGGGGACAACTTTGAAATTAAACCCCATTTCATCAACATGCTTCCACGTTTTCATGGGCTTGAAACTGAAGATGCCTATATCTTCATCAACAAATTTCAAAATGTCTGTGCCATGATGAAAACCACCCAGCTGTCGGACGATGCTATACGTCTACGGGTCATTCCGTTCACTTTATGCGATCTTGCTGAAAAATGGCTGTATAGCACCGCTTCCCACTCAATCACCAGCTGGGACGAGTTTGTTAAAGCGTTTCTGAAAAAATTCTATCCAAATCATAAGACCGCAAGAATTCGAAATGAAATCAACCAATTCTCCCAGCTTCCTTCTGAACCCTTCTGGAAGTGCTTTGACCGATACAAAGACCTTCTTGTTCAGTGTCCTCACCACGGTATAGAGAAATGGCAACTCTGCCAAACCTTATACGAGGGACTGAACCCAGCAACGAAGCAGTTGCTGGAAACCATCTGTCAGGGCCACTTCCTATCGAAATCTGACGAGGAAGCGTGGCAGTTCTTTGACGATCTTGCGGAGCAAACGCTACAGTGGGAGAGCACCAGACCGACTTCTTCTTCTTCTACCTCCACTTCTACCGGTCAGTCTAGGGTAGGAATCCACCAACTCGATGTCTCTATTGCGATGAAAACTGAAATGGCTGCAATAACAAGAAAGCTTGAAGCAATAGAGAGCAAATTTTCTGCTCCTGCTCCTGCCCTTGTTCTCCCCCTTCGTACCATCTGCGCTTGTTGTTCCGATCCTTCTCACTTGACCGAAGAGTGTCCTTACAATCCACCATCGCAAGGACAGGATCAGGTTAATGCATTCCAGCAAAGACCGAGGAATGATCCATACTCTTCCACCTACAATCCCGGTTGGAGGAACCACCCCAATTTCGCCTGGAATCAGAATCAGAATCAATTCCAAGGCAACAATTTCCAAAGGGCCCCTCCGCCGCAACAACAAGCGCAACAACAAACTCAGTATCAGCAGCCCTTCCAACCCCAACCTTTCCAAAACCAGACGAACAACTTTGCGCCAAACAACTCTTTTCCACCAAACAACTTTGTTCCGTCAAACAACGATAAGGTTTCCTCGCTCGAGCGAAGTCTGGAGGCGTTTGTTAAACAATCGACTCAATCAACCGCCAACATCCAGTCTTCGATTCAATCTTTAGTGCAACACACTGCCGCACACGGGCAAAGCATCAAGACCATTGAGGCCCAGATTGCACAGCTGAACGCGGCCTTGAGCGAGCGAGAGAAGGGGAAGCTCCCGTCCCAGCCACTTCCAAATCCCGGTCACCCACATAATGCACATGTTGCTCTTGAGCAACAAAACCATAATGTGAGTGCCGTGACTACGCTGAGATCTGGAAGGATGCTGCAAAACAACATTGGCAAGCGAATCAACGATGACACCCCAGCCGCCGCTTCTTCTTCTTCTTCTCCTTCTTCTTCTTCGTCTTCCGAGCCTATTCTCCGTTCTTCAACAGGCTCTCCTTCCTCTTCTTCTGCTCTGAACGGACCCACTTCTCACTCCACGAAAACACCTATTCTGGGATCCGTTCCAACTCCAAAATCTCCTCCTCCAGCATTAGACTCAACCAATTTTCAAAATGTTCCATTTCCAAACCGGTTGAGGTCTAATAAACAAAATCCTCAAATGGAGAAGATTTTGGAGTTATTCAAGCAAGTTAACATTAACATTCCTCTTTTAGATGCTGTCCAACAAGTCCCGTCTTACGCGAAAATCTTAAAGGACTTGTGCACGAAAAAGAGGAAGTCTCAGGTACCCAAGAAAGTTTTCTTGGCTAGTGCTGTGAGTGATGCCCTTACCCAATCTTTACCACAAAAACGGAAGGACCCTGGCTGTCCTACGATTTCAATTACCATTGGGGATAGGAACATCAACCGCGCACTATTAGATCTTGGTGCCAGTGTTAACTTGCTTCCGTATTCAGTATACGAGCAATTAGGCGTCGGAGAGTTGAAACCCACACACTGCACTCTCCAAATGGCCGACCGATCGATCACCCATCCTAGGGGTGAGCTAGAGGATGTGTTAATAAAAGTCGGGGACTTCATATTCCCCGTCGACTTCATTGTATTAGACACACAGCCTGTAGCTAACCCCCGGAATCAAATTCCGGTGATACTCGGTCGCCCATTTCTCGCAACCTCAAATGCTGTGATCAATTGTCGCAATGGTTCAATGAACCTCTCTTTTGGAAATATGACGATTGAACTCAACATTTTTAGGTTAGGGAATCAGCCCGCCGAACCTAATGCTCATATATTGGACGTCTGCTCGATCCAGGAGATCACACCAGAAGAGTGTGAATTCGAGGAGTTTCTGTTTGACCACGATAATCTTGACGCCACTAGTGCGTTTCTCTTCGAATCTGCTGCTGTTTCTGCGCCCGATAACGAATACGAGTGTTTCACGTTCTTGAACGATCTTAGCCGCGCACAACCCGAGTTCGAATCTTTCGACTTTCCGGATGAGTTACCTGAACCATCCGACTCGGTTGCCTACACTCGTTTTGAACCTTTGCTGGAATCCTTTGAGTTCGAGACCTTTGCACCAGTCTTGCCTTCCATCATTTTACCTCCAACGCTCGAACTCAAGCCGTTGCCGTCTCACCTTAAGTATGCTTACTTAGGTGAGAACGAGACTCTCCCTGTCATCATTTCGGCTTCTCTAGCTCCCGAGCAAGAGAAAGCCCTTCTCGCGGTCTTGCACAGCAACAGGCAAGCTTTTGGCTGGTCCATGGCGGACATCAAGGGGATTAGTCCACTGATCGTTGAGCATCACATTCATCTGATGGATGATGCCAAACCAGCCCGGGATCCACAAAGACGTCTTAATCCAGTCATGAAGGAGGCTGTGAAGAAGGAGATCGTCAAATGTCTAGATAGTGGTATCATTTACCCTATCTCTGATAGCCAGTGGGTTAGCCCCATTCATGTTGTCCCCAAGAAGTCGGGCATCACGGTCATAACCAACGAGGCGAATGAGTTAATCCCTACTCGCACCCAAACTGGGTGGCGAGTTTGCATTGATTACAGAAAACTCAACGCCGCTACGCGGAAAGACAACTTTCCGCTATCCTTCATTGACCAGATGCTTGAACGATTGGCCGGACATGAGTACTATTGCTTTCTAGATGGCTACTCTGGCTACAATCAAATTCCCATCGCCGAAAAAGACCAGGACAAGACCACTTTCACTTGTCCTTTCGGCACGTTTGCATATCGACGCATGCCCTTTGGGTTATGCAATGCGCCCGCTACCTTCCAGCGGTGTATGATGGGAATTTTCTCTGACATGGTGGAAAAATTTTTGGAGATTTTCATGGATGACTTCTCCATCTTCGGCGACTCCTTTGACGAGTGTTTGCTGCATCTTGACGCTGTCCTTACCCGATGTAAGGACAAGAATCTCACTTTGAACTGGGAGAAATGCCACTTCATGGTGCGCGAAGGTATTGTCTTAGGACATATCATCTCGCAAAATGGCATAGAGGTTGACAGAGCAAAGATTGAGGTCATTTCCAATCTGCCTCCTCCCCGATGCGTCAGAGATATCCGAGCCTTCCTTGGCCATGCCGGTTTCTATAGACGGTTTATCAAGGACTTTAGCAAGATTGCTAGGCCCTTGACGCTTTTGCTGGCCAAGGACACGCCTTTTGACTTCGACTAGAGCTGTGTGACTGCATTCGAGTCACTGAAACGCTCACTCACTTCTGCTCCCGTTCTCTCTTCTCCTGACTGGACGCACCCATTCGAGATTATGTGTGATGCATCCGACTTTGCCATCGGTGCTGTCCTTGGACAGCACATCAACTAGATGCCGCACGTAATCTATTACGCGAGCCGGACCCTGAACGACGCCCAACTGAACTATACAACAACTGAGAAGGAATTCTTAGCTGTTGTATTTGCTTTAGAAAAGTTCAGGCCCTACATCATCGGCTCTCCAGTCATTGTCTACACCGACCATTCAGCTCTGCGCCATCTTTTTGCGAAGAAAGATGCCAAATCTCGGTTAATACGTTGGATCCTCTTGCTCCAAGAGTTTGACCTTGTCATTAAGGACAAACGGGGATGTGAAAACGTAGTTGCCGACCATCTCTCACGACTTCCTTCTTCGCCTTCGCTTCCAATTCCAATTAACGACGTTTTCCCGGATGAACAACTCTTGACAGTATCTTGCGAACCCTGGTTCGCAGATATTGTGAACTATTTGGCCACGGGATTACTACCGACCGAATGGTCTAGTCAGGACAGACTTCGCTTCTTATCCCAAGTAAAACACTTTTACTGGGACGAACCCTACTTGTTCAAGTACTGTCCCGACCAGATTATTCGTCGGTGTGTCCCCGATGAGGAATTCAAGAGTGTGCTGTCATTTTGCCACGATCAAGCGTGTGGCGGGCATTTTGGGCCCAGAAAGACAGCTGAGAAGATCTTGCAATGTGGTTTCTACTGGCCACAACTTTTCAAAGACGCTAACGACTATTGCAAGACTTGCTCCCGGTGCCAACACTCGGGCCGGATATCCCGGAGGAACGAGATGCCGCTCCAACCAATCTTGGTTGTGGAGATTTTCGATGTTTGGGGGATAGACTTCATGGGGCCGTTTCCCAGCTCTTTTGGGAACTTGTACATCCTTCTAGCTGTTGATTACGTCTCTAAATGGGTCGAGGCTGTGCCCAGCCGAACTAACGACAATAAGGTTGTCGTTAGGTTCCTTAAAGAAAACATTTTCTCACGGTTTGGGCACCCCCGAGCGATCATTAGTGACAACGGAAGTCATTTCTGCAACAAAACCTTCGAAGCCTTGATGCGGAAATACTCCATTAATCATAAGCTTTCTACGCCCTACCACCCCCAAACCTGCGGGCAGGCCGAAGTTTCGAATCGGCAAATCAAGCAGATACTGGAGAAGACGGTTTCCAAGAACCGTAAGGATTGGTCTCTGAAACTCACTGATGCCCTCTCGGCATTTAGAACCGCCTATAAGACCGACCTTGGCTTGTCTACCTATCGGCTTGTGTACGGAAAAGCCTGCCACCTTCCTGTCGAAATAGAGCATCGCGTGTTTTGGGCGATAAAAGAGCTGAATTTGTCTCTCGAGGACGCGGGCAGCCATCGGAAGCTGCAGTTGAACGAACTGAACGAGCTTAGGGATGAGGCTTACGACAACGCGGTTGTCGTTAAGAATCGAACGAAGGTGTTTCATGAAAAACACCTTTTGCGCAAAAACTTCGTACCTGGTCAGCAGGTACTGCTTTACGACACCCGACTTCACTTCCATCCTGGAAAGCTCAGATCTCGCTGGAAAGGGCCGTATTTTGTGCGGAATGTGTATCCGCAGGGCGCTCTGGATTTGGAAAATCCAAAGGACGGTTCACTCTTCAAGGTAAACGGACACCGATGCAAACCGTACCTTAGCGCCGAACCAACAGAGGAGCTCCTGTTCTTACAGGAGCCGGTTTACCCTGCATGATCTTCCTCTGCCTACCTCCAAACTTCGGTTATCCAGCCAAGAACAGCGGACACTGTTCCAAATAAGTTTGGGGGTATGTACAAACCATTTTGTATATATTTGTGTATATTCTTTTTCTTTTCTTTAAAAACAAAAACAAATAAAAATTTGTGTATCACTAACCGACAATTTTGAACCTTCCAACTGTTCTCTTCATGCCACGACAGTGAGGACACTGTCCAGTTTAAGTTTGGGGGTACGCTCGGTACGCATTTCTTACCTTCGCATTCATATGTATATTTTGCATCTGCATAAAAATCCATAAAATCCATAAAAATCGGAAAATTTTCTAAAAAATATAAAAACTTTTTTGTCAAGTTAGCTTGTGGAAGAACTTTGATTCAACATTTCGACGGTTTTTGTTTGAAAAAATAGGAATAACTAGATCTTATGTTTAGATTTTGAAAACCTGAAAGATAACTCTCCTTTGAAGTTAACTATAGCTGATATACGTCTTTACATCACACTATACGTGTCGTAAGATTTTGGGAATTAGATGACAAGTCTTTCATGTTTAAACTTTTAAACAGATAAATGATTTTCTGAGGATCAAATAGGTTTGTTCTGAAATAAGTAATGTCAAGAATAGTTTATGAAGTAAAGCGAATATGAAGGAATGTTATTGATGCCGTAATTGGAGCTAAGTCTGAAAAATAACCCATCTAAAACTTGATTGGAATGATTACACACCAAACCCACTAGACACGTCTTTTATCCAAAAAAATATTTGAACTGCCGGTTATATCTTCGTTCGTATTAAATCATCTGATTTTCACGCCAATCTGTCTTTTGTTTTTGGACCTAGGTAACTTGAGTAATTAAGTCCGCTGGGGTGTTTCTACACCTAATGCCCTAAAACCAACTGGTTTGGGTGCATTGGCCCAAAGCTCGCTAAGAAGCCTAGAAAGTCCAGGTTAAAACAAAGTCAAGCAAGTGTTCTCTCCGAGTTAAAATTCCTAACGGTTCTTTGTGTGAGAATAATCTTGATAAAAGACAGGCTTTTAAAAAAAAAAATTTTAACGGAGATATGAAGGTTTTACTCTTTGATAAAGACTATTGCACGTTCACAGAGGTGTGTATGAATTGAAAACAAGAAAAAGGTGGAGTGAAAAATACGACTTAGTTTCCTGTTAAGGAAGATAGAAATTCTGAAGTTGAAACCTTACTGGAAAACGAAACTTGAAAAATGCTTAACTCGTTACAAAACTTATGTGATCCTTTTAAAATTGTTATCTGGGCTTTATTGTGCGACATGATGACTTTAATCGATCCTTCTGGAACTTAACGACACTATTTGCACCGCACGTAAAGACATATACAATCTGTAGTTAAATAAGAAGCGAGGTGTGAAAAATAAAGGTTCGATAGTCTAGACTTAGGATTATAGAATTGTTATTTTCTAAAACAAAACTTTAGGGTTTGAAGCTTAGTTATTTTACAAAACCAACTTGACCGGATTTTGTGGGTAGTATCCGCTGAAAACTCTCAGGAGACAACACTCCTCCTACTAGGGACACCTAGAAGTTTAACGGCTTGTTGCACATGCTCAGTGCAATCGCGTTCCCTGCGAAAGTGAGGTTAGGAAATTTTTTGTGAATAAATGGGCTTTTGCTCGGGACGAGCAAATGATAAGTTTGGGGGTATTTGTTCATATCAGATTTTTGCATTTTCATACCGCCCAATTTTTATCACATTGCATATCGGTAGATACTCTTGAGCCGGGTTTGCTAGTCAATTGCAGGTTACAGGTTCTCGGTTCTAAAACGGTGAAATTCATGGAAAACACAACAAAATCCGGGTTCCTGCCAACCACTGAGAAAACACGGTCTCCGCTCTTCATCCGTAGGTTGCCAGATACCAGTTTAGGAAGACAAAACGTCAAATCAATGTCACTCTCATGCACAAGGCTCAATGGTAGCACAAAATCCAAGAGATCTACGCGGAGCTCGAGGCAATCATGACAAAATCTTGACAAAAAGTCCACCTTTCCCTCAACAGAAATTCTGGAAAAATCGTGGAGTCAAATTGAGAAAATATATGTACCAGAACAATGTACACATCAGACCAGGCCAGCACAAAAAAGCACGAACCCCAACTCCACAGAACGGCCGCGGAACCGCGGCCAAAGGGGGGTCTATGCCGCGGTTCCGCGGCCGTTATGGCGCCAAACGGAAAGTTCTTTTGGGGGTATTTTGGTCATTCTGTTTAGGCTCTGGTGGTTGCCCTAGGGTTTCATTCTCTGGCCTATAAATAGCCCAGAACTTTGTGAAGGAAAGGGTCCATTCTTGTATTTCTTTTTGCTAGGTTTTAGTTTACATGTTCTTCTTCCTCTTCTCACCTCTTCTCCATTAAACTTGTAAGTGAGCTTTTGAGTGAAGAGTGATGAATAAAGAAGACCATTTTATTATCATGCTTGTCTTACTTTTGTTATAATTGTTGTAACTTTAAATTCGTTAAGTAGTTGTTGTCATTTCCTTGTTGTTTCTTTCTTCTCCTTTTTTCTTTATCCTTACATTAGACAATGATGCTTGCGCTCGATCCTCGCCAAGGTGAGGTCGCAAATAGCTAGTCGTATTCTTCTAATCTCCTTCTTTCTATCTTCCTCTTTTGTGTTGTTTTATTTTTCCGTATTATGATGTGTGAGTAGTTCATTCTTGTTAGGATAGGATAAGGGAAGTTTGAGAGAAGGAAATCTCACTCATTCTTTCCTTGCCTAACAGCTTAAATCGACTCCCGTTAATTTAACCACAATCCGCTCCTTACGGCACCCTATCCTACATGATAGCGGTGATTCCGTAGTGAGACCGGTTGTGGTTGAATTAACCGGAGGTTATGGCTAAGAGCCAAGAACGGACGGACAAGCACCAAAAGGAAGGACTTATGCGTTGGAAAGCCTAGCTTATACTCGCAAGTCCCTTCCTAGTCGTGCTAATCCCCGTTGTTGCCGATTACCGTAACACCGATATTAAGAGGGGCAACGAAAGATGTGGAGACTCCTAACTCAAACTAACCTAATCCTAACCTTAACACGCTCGCTTTAAATATCAACTCAACACTTAGATAACCACAACAAAATCTGAACTTTCGGACTTAACTCGTTAAAACACATTGAAAAAGACTCCCATCTCCCTGCGGACGACCCGTACTCAACCGGCTAGCTACAAGCGAAACCGTCTTGATTGCGGTATTTAAACTAGAACTTGAACACGCACGTATACTAACAATCAGGTGCTCAGTAGAGACTGGGTACACTGGACGGACTTGCCGAGAACTCTCAGATGGTATTATACCTTACGTCAGATGGCAGTTCTCTGGTGACACTGGTACAGAGTAGTCTGTTGACCCGAGATCGTCATAGAGTCTTGTGTGGTTCCCACTGTGCTTTGATTTCCACCTTACCACGTCCAAGAGGGCGTGCAAAATGGTGGTTTTTGGGTACAGTCCCGAGTCACATGGAGGCAATGAGCGATAGGAGGGGATTCGTCTCTCCCGGTATAGGGAGTTGATGTTGTGCTGTGTTCGATTGGCTATAACCGGAAATCCCTGGCCAGGGTTGCTGAGATTTACTGGTAAGTGTTACCAGTAGTTTCTCGAACTGTTATAGACCTCATATCGACACGACTTATCGAGCTATTGGGGTCTGACGTTTACCACCCCTAGGCGAGATATGCGACATATCAGACGATCAGACCGGACTGTACGGAAGTGTTACTGATTGGATTCACTGGAGTGTGAGCGGGCTTGCTCGTCGATCTTCTGATCGCTCAATACCCAGGTGGCCGTTACGTTTAGCAGACCGCTTGCGGCTTGTGGGTGTTTGATATGATCATCACCTGCTGCCGGCGTATTGACGAGTCTTTAGAGTCCTACACAGAGGTTTCCTGGCTCAAGCGAAACGAAATTGGAGTGCATATGAGATATGTGCGGGACCGAGAATAATGCGTGTATGCGATACCGTATTTCATTCTCGCGATGAATGTATCGATTGGTTGTATGCGATATGACCTAGTTATCGAATCAAGGGTTGATTCGATAAGCCGATACATTGGATACTAGTCGGTTGTATGCGATATGACCGGATCGTTAAATCAAGTGTTGATTTAATGATTTAATGCATAATTATATATTTGATATATTACTTTGCATTAACTAGTATCGGTTCACTTTAAATGGATTTTCTCACTCGGATGTGCGCATTGCATATGCGATATGATTTTGTGCACTTGCTTGTATCATGTTTGATGATACATGCCTTTTTGGTTAAGTGTAAAGAATTAAACCTTGGTTAATGAAATGGTTAGGGTTTACTTTTTCCTTATTCATTTTATTCATTTATTTATTCTTTTGGAAAAAGAAAAGAAAATGAGAAAATGGTGGCATGTTTTGTTTTGTTCATGAAGCTTCATGAAGACTTTGACCAAGTGACCATTTTGTCTCATGCTTAACCCTAACCATCCCACTAACCATGATTTATTCTCTACACTTGACCATGGTTCTATTATGATAAGAATTCATTATTCTTTTCACTTTGGAATTAACTTATCATAACATTTCTTCTTCTTCTTCCTTGAACTCAAGAAGAAAACCTTGACTTCATCAATGGTGGATTGATGAAATGAGTGAGAAATCCAATTCTAAAGTCTACCCACTTCCTATTTCTTCATCCTCTACCTCTTGCCAAGTAGTAGAGTGTGTTTCCTTCACAAGTTTTCTTGACATGGTGAAGTTGGAGCTTGATCTAGCGATGCTTCGACGTAGATCATTTTCGGCACGGACATCGACAACCTAGCTCGCCATTTCTTCGACGAAGCCGACGCTAGAGCCCGGGAATTCATTTGGACAGCGAGGGGACTTCGTTACGGAGCTATGGAGGTGGAGCACCGGATCTACAAAGGTTGTATTTCCGTTTAAACTTTAGTTAAGTTGTTAACTAGTTTCTTTTTCGCCTAGATTTCTAGCCAAAGATCCGTAGTCGGGTTTCTCGGCACCTAGATTTTTTGAAATTGGCATGGTTGATGCCTTGTGAGACCTCTTGAGAGTGCCTAGGAACCCTACAGCATCATCTTCGGGTGTGTTCGTTACATAGAACTGTTTCTCAGTATCCTTTACGTCCTGGGTATGTGATACCGGATCAGGATCCCGTATATGTAATTTGTCACATGGGCTACAGATAGGTAAAGAACTGAGAATGGGTGATAAGTTTCATGAGACAGAAAACGGTGCAAGTGTTGCAGCCAAGTCTGTTGGTCACTGTCACCCTTTATGACCAATACATTGATTCTGAACAAATGCTATTAGATACCGAACCTGATATACAAAATCATATCAGTTTCTTTATTAGTAAAGAAATGATAAAATTTTGTATTGTTGGATAATGTTTTGAACATTTCCTATATCAAAAGTTGATCGGTTCAGGCACGTTATCTAAAAGCATTGATGTTCTAAATCAAACTACAGTTCTTAGTATACAGAACACACAAAAGAGGAAGAGTTCAGAATTGAACGAATCCTTCTTGAGGTATTGTAGACTAGGTCATATCAATGCGACCCGACTGGCTGAAGTTACATTTAGATGTATATTTAAATCAGTTTGAATTTACATCTTGTGAAACTTGCCAGTCATGTCACAAAGATTAGATGACCGTAGCTCTGTTTATTGGAAACAGATAAAGAGTTAGTCAACTCTTGGGATTGTTACATGCTGATGTATGAAAGTCTCCAGTCTTCACATGCCAAGACCGGTTCATTTTTACTTCATTACATTCTCTGATAATCTCTCAAGATTTAGACATATGTTCCTGTTGAAACACAAGTCCGTACCTTTTGAGATATTCACAGAATATAAGTTGTAAGTAGAGAACCAAAATACGGGTATAAGTATTATGTCCTATAATAAGATCAAGTTGGAGAATACTTGTGCACGGAATTCCTGGATTATTCCAAAGGAGAATGAGATTCTCTCTCAGCATTACTTATCCGTATACACCATAGCAAAATGGTATATCGGGGCGGAGCAATAGCACCCTATGTGATATGGTGTGCTCTATGATGAGTACTACTGAGTTGCCTAATTCCTTTTGAGTGTTATGCACTTATGAAGTTGCATACCTATTGAATAGGGTTCCAATCAAATCAGTTGCCTACCACTTCATATGTGATATGGAAAGAGAAGAGCCCATATCTTAAGTTTGTTAAGATTTGGGGTTGTCCGGCCTATGTCTAAAAGGCAAAATCCGGACAAGCTCGAGGCAAGATCTGTTATGTAGAACTGGAAATGTTCCAGCTATACAAACTGGCAGCTGATGATTTGGAAGAACCAAAGGATTCAATAGTTACCAACGAACCTCAGCCTCTCCGCCGATCCAGTAGGGTTCCTCACCCACCTGAGAGATACTTCTGTTTCTCTATGACAGTGGGAGCGAGGAATGCAACATGAGATGATGACCCAACTAGTTTCGAGCTGGCCATAAAGAGTGGGACTCTGTAAGAATGGCTGGATGCTTGGCGATCTGAGATGGAATCCTTATACACCAACAAAGTATGGAATTTAGTTGCTTTATCTGAAGGGTTAAATCCCCATCAGGAGCAAGTATATCTTGAGAAGATTACTTGGTGTACATGGAAAAGTTGAGACCTTCAAAGCTAGACTCGTTAAAGGTTTGCATCATAGACCAGTTGTGGCTAATGATGAAACCTTTTCTGGGGCCTATGCTTAAGTCCATCCAAATCATACTTGCTACGGCTACATACCATGACTACGATATCTGGCGGTTGGGTGTCTTGACTGCTTTTCTAAATAAAGATTTAGAAGAGGTAGTCTATAAGTACACATCCAGAGGGCTTCGTAGATAGTGGGAGCAGCGGAAACGTGTGCAAGATGTTTTATGTGATAAAGCAGGCATCGCGGAGTTGGAACGTCTGTTTTGATATGTTAGTCAAAGAGTTTGACATCATCAAAATGGTAGATAAACCTTGTATAAACAAAAGGATAGTAGGGAGTATGGTGATGATCCTCGTAGAGTACGTGGATGACATACTCTTGATAAGAAAGGAGTTTCCTATGCTACGATCGGTCAATCTCCGCTTATCACAATGATTCTCCATATAGGATCAAAGTGATACCTCCTAAATTCTGGGTTTTGGATCTATGAGATAGATCTGATTGGATGCTAGGATACTCACTAGTTGTAGTGAGATGGTATCAATTGATCCTGGGGAGAATCACTGGAAAGGTTCCAGAGTGATAAGGACGACTGAAAGTCAGTCACGGGCATTGTCTTTACCCTCAGTAAAGGGACGGTATGTTGGAAGAGTTCCAAGCTAGATACCGTGGCATACTAGACGATAAATGCTGGATACATCGCTACTTAAGATGCTACCAAAGAGGCAGTCTGGATGTATATTTGTTCATGAGATGAACTTAGTTCCTCCCATTGTGTGACAATGGAGTTGTGGCTTATGCTAAGGAACGTCCGTCCCATCAGTGATCCAAACATATTCTAAGGCAGTATCACCTGATCATGGAGATGGCTGATCTCCAAGGTGATCGAGGTTAGGAGAGTAGACTCAGAGGACAACACAGCGGATCCACTTACAAAGGCCTTTTCCCAGAAAGAGACTTTTATGGGATGGTTGAGTATGAGATACTGCAACCACTGCTACAGATGGCCCTAGTGTAAGTGGGAGATTGTTAGTTATATGTATGCCCTAGAGGCCATTACTGTACATAGGATGTATATTGTAGTGGATGCTGGGACATATATAGGGAGGACTTTCTTGCTCGACATGATAGTATGCTATCTGGTTGCTCTTTACCTTAACATGTATACTGATTGTCTCTCTGTTACATGTTGGTAAAGCCCTTAGGATGTGTACTTGACTACCTGGACTATGATGCGGATCATACTAGTAGGGACATGGTAGTCCATAAGTACATCCTTCAAGGTCCCTAGCCGTGGGTGTATTTAGACGGGGCATCGATATACCATAGTAGACTAGCGTATACCTTCTCAACCCATACAGATGGGCGATGGATGATCCCATATCCATTGGCGTTTGACATCAGAGATGATATATTGGTGCTCAGTGGAGACTGGGTACACTGGACGGACTCGCCGAGAACTCCCAGATGGTATTATACCTTACGTCAGATGGCAGTTCTCTGGTGACACTGGTACAGGTTAGTCTGTAGACCCGAGATCGTCATAGAGTCTTTTGTGATTCCCACTGTGCTTTGATTTCCACCTTACCACGTCCAAGAGGGCGTGCAAAACGGTGGTTTTTGGGTACAGTCCCGAATCACATGGAGGCAATGAGCGATAGGAGGGGATTCGTCTCCCCCGGTATAGGGAGTTGATGTTGCGCTGTGTTCGATTTGCTATAACCCGAAATCCCTGGCCAGGGTTGCTGAGATTTACTGGTAAGTGTTACCAGTAGTTTCTCGAACTGTTATAGACCTGATATCGACACGACGTATCAAGCTACTGGGGTCTGACGTTTACCACCCCTAGGCGAGATATGCGACATATCAGACGATCAGACCGGACTGTACGGTAAGTGTTACTGGTTGGATTCACAGGAGTGTGAGCGGGCTAGCTCGTTGATCTTCTGATCGCTCAATACCCAGGTGGCCGTTACGTTTGGCAGACCGCTTGCGGCTTGTGGGTGTTTGATATGATCATCACCTGCTGCCGGCGTATTGACGAGTCTTTAGAGTCCTACACAGAGGTTTCCTGGCTCAAGCGAAACGAAATAGGAGCGCATATTAGATATGTGCGGGACCGAGAATAATACCAGTATGTGATACTGTATTCTATTCTCGCGATTTGTATCATCGGCAGGTTATATGTGATAAGCCGGGTTACCGAATCAAGTGTTGATTCGATACATTGATACACTTGATATTAGTCGGTTATATGCGATATGACCGGATCATTAAATCAAGTGTTGATTTAATGATTTAATGTATAATTATATATTTGATATATTACTTTACATTAACTAGTATTTGTTCACTTAAGATCAACTTTCTCACTTGATGTGCACAAGTTATATATGTGATATATTTTTGTGCACTTGATTGTATCATGTTTGATGATACATGCAAACTTGGGTGTATGCTTGATTTAAACCATGTTTAGTAAATAGTTAGGGTTTCATTTGACTTATTTATTTATTCATTTATTTATCTATTCATTTTGGCTAGAAATAAAATGGTGGCTTTGTTTGGATTTTGTTGAAGCTTCATGAAGCTTTGACCATTTTGTTTTATTTCTTAACCCTAACCATTTACCTAAACCCGAGTTCATTCTCTACATAAGTTATCCTCACCCATGGTTGCATTATGATAACCATCACTTCATTTTTCTTTTTGGGAATTAATTCATAATTCTTTTTCATTCTCTTCTTCTTCTTCATCTCGTTCATGAAGAAAAAGAAAAGCTTTCTTGAAAAATGTCAAGTGATGATTCCAAGTGAGAAATCCAAATCCAAAGTTAATCCACTTCCTATTTCTTCATCCTCTACCACTTGCCAAGTAGTATAGGGTGTTATCTTCACAAGTTCCATGACCTAGTGAAGGTGGAGCTCGAGTTTGAGTCGCCTCGACGTAGATCATCTTCGGCATCGAAGTCAATGACCTAGCCCGCCCATTTCTCCGATGAAATCGACACTAGGGTCCGGGATCCCGATGATCGCAGCGGAGGGACGTCAACACGGAGCTAAAGAAATGGTGGAGCGGATCTACAAAGGTTGTAGTCTTTTTCACTTAGCAGTAAAGATGTTTATTTGCATGTTTCGCCTTTGCCTCTAGTTAACGATCTAGCATTAGGGTTTATCGGCACAAGAAAAATTTGATTTTGGCATGGTTGATTCCTTGTGGAACCTCATTAGTGTGCCTAGGAACCCTACAATAAGCACTACTCAAGTTCTACCCGTCATTTCATGATTAATTAGACCCACCCACATGACCTTTAACTAAGGTCAACAAAGTCACGCGACTGTCCTAACTAATCGCATCATATGCGGTGTAGGAAGACATCACTTAGCTACTGTACACTGTACCTTGACTATGGTCAAGAAACACAGCACGAATACTAAGTACTCTACTTCCTAAAATGACGGAGGGTTGCGAATGGTTTTTATGAAAACCTTTAACACTTTGAACTTGATCTCGTTACGGAATCAAATGGTTTTTAAATGGAATGTTTTTTAGGCTTTTCTAGTTTTGCTAAAGGGTTCACTCCCGGTGAAGGGATCGTCGACCCTTTCCTCATCGAATAAGGTTCAGGATATATCATATATACCGCTGTGCAAAGCAGAAACTATAGAAGCAATCAAAAGACAAACCGAGGGTTGTAGCATCTGCCAGTCATTGCTAAAGGAGTCACTCCCGGTGAAGGGATCTCGGTCCTTCACTTGTCGAATAAGGTGTTGGATGTTCTACAAGGAACACCGCGATGCAAAGCAAGAACTGTAGCTACCTGTTTTATTTTGAAATTCGATTCCACAACATCTTTTAGGTTTATTTTCTTTCATTAATCTCATTAATGAATATCCCATCATTTAAATCCACCTAAACATCACAGATAAATATAACGTACGCTTATGCCATCTGCATTCGCCTCGATGTCCCGTCTGCACCGTTAGGTTAGGTAACTAACGCCAGAGCGAGGCAGGGCTAGCGCGGGTGTAAAACATAAGCAACGTCTATAAAATATATCATATATACTATATACAATATCTATATGAACAAATCACATGATCACATCACAGATAACGCAGCAGAAAATATCATATGAAATATTGGATATACTAGGACGTCCTTGTTTTCAATACGAGCCAGTATAAAACACGGATTCCACAGTCGTGATGAATAGCCAATCCCACACCCTTAGACCCCTACGAGAGCGGTAAGCAACCCTACCAATTCTAGGGTTAGGAGACCCGGACTCGACTCCTCGAGATGGTTTCCCACTGGACCCTAAAACCCGGTTACTTGTGCTCCCCTCCTTGGGTCTATCCTAATGCGAAAAAGTAAATAATATACATCAACGGTGACATCTTCCGCAACCTGGAAGCGCCCCAAAAACAGAATATTACATACAAGTTTTTTACAAGAATGAAAATGAAAAACACTCATCTCACATAAAACCCCCCCGGCTATTCAAACACGACGATCCAATATAACATATCCAGCAACACATAACATCACATGTCATCAACGTAAGTAAACATGCGCATCCCAATTGTCGTTGACATATAGCAACGAAACCGGCGATATCACATATTACACTTACGGTCACATAAAAGAAAGTGTAAAACTACAACAGTTGGAATCCGCAACCTCTTTAGACATCGCATGCCTAACCAATTATAAACCCCGCATTTCAGTCTTATTATCGAAAACTCTTTTCAATATCGGGTCGAATAATTCAACAAGATTCCCGACACCCGGTATGAATGCTCGTCGCAAACTTCAGTAGACGGCTGCACCCCCGATACCGTCGACGAAGTGCACTAAGGCGGAACACCGCTACCGCGAGCACCCGAACGGATGCTTTCGGCGGCGGGGTTCTCCTACAGTCACTTGGTCGGGGCTTTGGGGTGTGGATGTCTATTAAGTTTACCGGCGAGTATCCGCGTTCACAACGTGATGGCGACGGATTTTTTATCGCATCAAAAATCCGTGGCAACCGAACAAGTGAGACTAAACTGCTATGTTTATAACATTCATTCAGTTATCTCATAACTACTTGTGAATTCCAAATGTTGTATCACATTCCAGATAAATAGAAAATGTTAAAGTTTCTGATCGAACAATCAAACACCCAAGTTTTCCCGAAACAGCTCAATACATGAAATAAGTTTAAAAACATTCACTTCATGCCTCAGTACCAACGGTCCAGTCGTAGAAGGGTCAACCCAACGCCTCACATGTGGCACGCCGTACTGCCCCAAACCCTAAGGTTCAAAGGGCAATTCAAGACGGTCACATAATCGAGTTAAGGTTTGTTGTCTTCTAGAGGGACCATCGCGTTACTTGCACTACTCAGAACGTCCTTAAACCACGGAAAAATCCAACACTTGGAAATTTCCCGGCAGGGGAAAAAGTGGGTATTTATATCCGGTCGAACCTTTTAACATGTTCTAAAGATACCCGGAAAAATACAGTAAACAAAGTTAAATAATCCGATCGAATCATCGAGTCCCCAATACAACCCCAGAACACTCAACTCTTGAGTCATAATAAAAATACCCATAAAATATAAATCACAGAAATAGGAATTATGGTGCAAAAATGATGACCTATCTCCTCTGTACGGCCGCGGAACCGCGGCCCAAGCAGGTTATTGCCGCGGTTCCGCGGTGGAATGTACGGATTAGGATGTCGTTTTTTACCACAATTCTTATATTTCCCTGCTGAATTTTTCAGGTATTTTTAATTCAGAAAAATCCACATTTTTAGAAAAAGTCCAGAGAAGGTTGAAAATTAGGGTTTCGGGTTTGATCGGACTTCGAACATCGTCTACGCATCGCCTAAGGCTCTAGCTAGGCTCTGATACCACTGTAGGGTTCCTAGGCACACCCATGAGGTTCTACAACTGATCAAACATGCCAAAATCAAAATTTTTCTATGTGCCAAAGAACCCTAAGCAAGATCGTAACTAGAGGATAGGAGAAAACGATATAAGTTAACAACTTAACTAAGAGTGAACGGAAAATACAACCTTTGTAGATCCGGTCCACCACCTCCATAGCTCCGTGACGATGTCCCTTCACTGCGATCCTCGGATCCCGGACTCTAGCGTTGATTTCATCGGAGAAATGGTCGGGCTAGGTCGTTGACTTCGATGTCGAAGATGATCTACGTCGAGGGAACTCAAACTCAAGCTCCACCTTCACCAAGTCAAGAAACTTGTGAAGAAAACACCCTATACTACATGGCAAGTGGTAGAGGATGAAGAAATAGGAAGTAGGTTCACTTTAGAATTGGATATGTCACTTGGAATCATCACTTGGAAATTTTCAAGAGAGACCTTTCTTCTTTTCATGAAGAGGAAGAAGAAGAAGAAGAAAAAGAAAAAGAATTATCCAAAAAATAAAATCCAAGTGATTCTTATCCTTTTTGCAACCATGGTTGAGTGTAGAGAATAAACTATGGTTTAGTTTAACGGTTAGGTTAAGTATAAAACAAAATGGTAGACTTTGTTTCAAAGATGCATGAAGCATCATGAAGCTTCTTGCATAAAGACGAAGAAAGCAACCATTCTATTTTACCAAAATGAATAAGTAAATGAATATATAAGGTAATGGAAACCCTAACCATTAACTAAACATGGTTTAAAGTAAACACACACCCAAGTTTGCATGTATCATTAAACATGATACAAACTAGTGCACAAACATATATCATATATACAATGTGCACATTCAAGTGAGAAAAATAATCTTAAGTGAACCAATACTAGTTAATGTAAAGTAATATATCAAATACATAATTATACATTAAATCATTAAATCAACACTTGATTTAACGATCTGGTCATATCTCATATGACCGACTAATATCCATTGTATCGACTTATCGAATCAATCCTCGATTCGATAACTAGGTTATATCGCATACAACCAATCTATACATTCATCGCGAGAATAGAATACGGTATCACATACACGCATTATTCTCGGTCCCGCACATATCTCATATGCGCTCCTATTTCGTTTTGCTTGAGCCAGGAAACCTCTGTGTAGGACTCTAAAGACTCATCAATACGCCGGCAGCAGGTGATGATCATATCAAACACCCACAAGCCGCAAGCGGTCTGCTAAACATAACGGCCATCCGGGTATTGAGCGATCAGAAGATCAACGAGCAAGCCCGCTCTCACTCCTGTGAATCCAACCAGTAACACTTACCGTACAGTCCGGTCTGTTCGTCTGATATGTCGCATATCTCACCTAGGGGTGGTAAACGTCAGACCCATGTAGCTTGATATGTCATGCCGACGTAAGGTCCATAACAAGCGTGAAACTACTGATAACTCTTACCAGTAAATCACAGCAATCCTGGCCAGGGATTTCCAGTTATGGCCAGTCGAGCATAGCGCAACATCAACCCCCAATACCGGGAGAGACGAATCCCCTCCTATCGCTCATTGCCTCCATATGAATATGGACTGTACCCAAAAACCACCTGTTTGCACGACTCAGTAGAGCCGTGGTAGGGTGGAAATCAAAGCACAGTGGGAGACACACAAGACTCTATGATGATCTCGGGTCAACAGATTAAGCTGTACCAGTGTCACCAGAGAACTGCCATCTGACGCGAGGTATAATACCATCTGGGAGTTCTCGGCGAGTCCGTTCAGTGTACCCAGTCACCACTGAGCACCCGCATACCATCTCTGATGTAAAACACCAATGGATATGGGATCATCCATCGCCCATCACATGGGTCGAGAAGATATACGCTAGTCTACACTGGAATATCGATGCCCCGTCTCGATATTCCCACGACTAGGAACATTAAAGGATGTACTCATGGACTACCCAGGCCCCACTAGTTTGATCTACATTATAGTCCTGGAAGTCGAGTACACATCCTAAGGGCTTTATCAACATGTAACAGAGAGACAGAAAGTAAACATGTTAAGATAAAGAGCAACCAGATAGCGTACTGTCATGTCGAGCAAGAAAGTCCTACCTATATACGTCCCAACATCCACTATAATATACATCCAATGTACAGTAATGGCCTCTAGGGCATACATATAACTAACAAGCACATCCTTAAAAGGTCCCTAGTCGTGGGAGTTTCGAGACAGGGCATCGATACTCCAGAGTAGACTAGTGTATACAGTCGAGACCCCGACGAGGGGCGGTGGCCGGTCTCACAAGCCACTGGTGTCAGTTGGTTCACCTAAGATGTATACAGGTGCTCATTGGGTTATGAGTACACCGGACAGGACTCGCCGGGAACATGCTAGTTGGTCTTATATCTAACGTCAGATAACAGTTCCCTGGTGACATGTGTACTGGTTAGTTCATCGACCTGAGATCGTCATTTGTCTCGTGTGAGTTCCCACTGTACTTTGATTACTACCCTACCATGCTCAAAGGAGACGTGCAAACAGGTTTTAGTTGGGTACAGTCCCGAGCCACATGGAGGCAGTGAGCGGATCTGCAGGGGTTCGTCTCTCCCGGTATTGGGGGTGAGGTCGCGCTGTGTCTAGGAGAGCTATTACACGAAGTCCTTGGCCAAGGCAGGAGATTTACTGGTAGGTATTCCAGTAGTATCTCAGGGTGTTCTGGGCTACACTCCGACACGACTTGTACCGCTTTTGGGGATTTGACTTTTACCGGCCCCCTAGGCCCGCCATGCGATACTCATAGACGAACGAACCGGACTGTACGGATATTGTCACTGACAGGCTCAGTAGGGTGTCAGGATGAGTTCGCTCATTGATGTCCCTTTTGGTCAATACCAGGTAGCCCATTACGTATGGCTAATACCTCTGACGTGCTAGTGGTTAAATCCATAACCAAAGTATTAACGAGTCTTTAGAGTCCCCCACAGACCGTTTTCTCAAGTTTCGGGCGAAACGCTGTAGTGGCCGTATGGAGATATGGCAGGGTTCGATCATGTACGTGTGGTATTGCACGGATCATGTGTTAGTCCATTCTACCCTTCCCCGGTACTTACGGGGTTGCGGAATTGGTGAAAAACGATTTTCAAGAGAGGGTGGTAACATGGACTACCAATACGGATCTTTGTTAAACGACTAACTAACAACCTAACAAGAGTTTACCTACTCGGTTAGGGGGCTATACCTTTCTTGAACTCCTTCGTCTTCAACTCCTCCCGGTGTACGGATCGGCTTCACCTCGTCGTCTCCTTGCGCCGAAGATGGATCCACCCGAAAGCTTCTACCTTTGGCTTCTTCTTCGAACTTTGAAGAAACTAGATCACTTAGCTTGCCAGGCCTTGTGAACTAGAATGAGTAGAGGAATGTTTTGGTGTCTTTTTATCTCTAAGGCAATGAGTCTCAACACATGAGAATGGTTTTTTCCTTGAGCTAGAGAGAGCAAGTGGAAGAGGGAGAGCTTAAGAATGAGAGAGCTCAAGAGAGAGAAAGCAAATGAAAGAATGAACCATGCTCTTCTCATTCTCACCTCTCATAATCCAAAAGCCATCATAACAAAAATAGTAATCAAGTATTGTGTAATGGTTTAAGTCAAAATCTCTATATCATTTCATGCACTCATTTTGCATAAATAAACAAGCAAGCAAAAGTCTTTGCCATGGAATGATAGCCATTGTCATGATGATGGTCAACTAGTCCAACCTAGTCAACCGGTCAACAAAGTCAACAAGTCAACAAAGTCAACAAGTCAACAACCATGTCACTATAATACTTAATTAATATTAATGTTAATCATATATCTTATTCTCATTAGGGTTAAGCAAAAGTCAATGGTCAACAGTCAACTGTCAACAACCCCTAATGAGAATACTCTGCCTCTGTCTCTCTGTCAACTGTGCATACACACCTGCATCCGCGTTCCGAGGAACACGAATACAAATGAGATAAAACCAATCCCAAAACGTACACTAGGATCTGGCTTAAACCAAAGCCTGCTAGTGTTAACTGTCCGGACACTGTACGTGCACTAGTGCACGGATATGACCGAACCCTGTCGCAAAACCATGCGACTTGTCGCAAAACCATGCGACCTCTACTCTTTTGCCTAAAGGCGAATAGCTTTCTGTGTGGGACTCTAAAGACTCGACACTACGCTGGCAGTGGGTTTAACCACAGACCGCAAGCGGCACTAGCTATGCGTAACGGTCCCCAGGTAGATGCCGACAAGAAGACTGACGAGGTGAAACCCATCTGAACTCCTACTGAGTCGGAATGTGACAATCTCTATACAGTCTGGTCTGTTCGTCTGATACATCGCATGGCGGGCCTAGGGGCGGTAAACGTCAGTCCCCTAATAGCGGTACAAGTCGTGTCGGAGTGAAGCCCAGAACACCCTGAGATAACACTGGAAACCTACCAGTATATCTCGCTTGCCCTGGCCAGGGACTACTCGTGTAATGGCTCTCCTAGACACAGCGCGATGTCAACCCCCAATACCGGGAGAGACGAATCCTGTCTAACCGTCACTGCCTCCAAGTGCTTCGGGACTGCACCCAACTACTACCTGTTTGCACGACTCCTTTGAGCCGTGGTAGGGTAGTAATCTAAGTACAGTGGGAACACACTCGAGGCGAAGTGACAGTGTCAAGTCAGCGGACTAAGCTGTACTCATGTCACCTGGGAACTGATAACTGACGATAGGTATAATACCAACCAACAGTTCCCGACGAGTCATGTCCAGTGTACTCGTAACGCAACGAGCACCCGCATACTATCTCCAGTACGACGTACTAATGGCTGTGGGACAGACCATCTCCCACACTGGGATGAGAAGCGCATACGCTAGTCTACTCCGGAGTATCGATGCCCTGTCTCGATAGTCCTGCGACTAGGGACCTGCATAAGGATGTGCTTATAGATTACCCAGCCCCCACTAGTGTGACTGCCATCACAACGCCGGTAATCAAGCAAAGATCCTAAGGGCTCCACTAATATGTATAGGTGATATACTAAAATAAACACATGTACACATTGAAGTAGAAACAAACCAAGTAGCATACTACTATATTGAGCAAGATTGTTTATACAAGGTGAATATCCCAAGCTTACATTAAGTAATATACAAACTAGTATGATACAGTAATGGCCTCTAGGGCATATACACTAATAATCTCCCACTTGCACTATGGCCATGTACTGGCGTATCGAAGACCTATCATCTCGATCAGCCGCTCGAACCGAGTCTGGGGTAAGGCCTTTGTGAGTGGATCAGCAGTGTTATCTTCCGTAGAAACTCTCCGAACCTCGATCTCCTGGCGACCCACGATCTCCCTGATCAGGTGATACCGCCTCAAGATGTGTCTGGACTTCTGATGGGACCTGGGTTCCTTCGCTAAAGCTATAGCCCCATTGTTGTCGCAATACAGAGGTATTGGATCAGCAATGGATGGAACCACCTGAAGTTCAGTTAAGAACTTCCTAACCCAGACAGCTTCTTTTGCGGCATCTGCAGCAGCGATATATTCCGCTTCCATCGTCGAGTCAGCAACGGTTTCCTGTTTGGAACCCTTCCAACACACCGCCCCTCCATTAAGGGTAAAGACATAACCCGACATGGACTTGGAATCATCCTTGTCACTTTGGAAGCTGGAGTCAGCAAAGGCCTCGATCTGGAGGTCTTTTCCGCCATACACCAAGAACATCTCCTTAGTCCTTCTCAGGTACTTGAAAATGTTCTTTACTGCTATCCAATGTTTCTCCCCAGGGTTTGACTGATACCGGCTTACCACACTCAGTGCATAAGCTACATCTGGTCTGGTACACAACATCGCATACATTATAGAGCCTATCGCAGAAGCGTAGGGTATAATAGACATGCGATCCCTTTCCAAATCAGTCTTGGGAGACATCTCTTTGGAGAGGGTGATCCAGTGACAAGCCAGTAGATTACCGCGCTTGGAATCTTCCATACTGAATCTTTTCAGTATGGTGTCGATGTACCTGGACTGTGAGAGTCCCAGTATCCTCTTGGATCTGTCACGATAGATCTGGATCCCCAGAATGTATGAAGCATCACCCAGGTCTTTCATGGAGAAGCTGTGTGACAAGAACCCTTTGACAGATTGTAGCATAGGAATGTCATTTCCTATTAAGAGAATGTCATCCACGTATAAAATGAGGAATACTACAGTTCTCGCTACAAATCTACTATAGATGCATGGTTCATCTGGATTTTTGATAAAGCCAAATTCCTTGACCGTCTCATCAAAACAGATGTTCCAACTCCGCGATGCCTGCTTTAGTCCATAGATGGACTTAAGCAACTTGCACACCTTTCCGCTTCTCCCACTCTGAATGAAACCCTCTGGCTGGTCCATATAAACACACTCCTCTAAATTTCCATTTAGAAAAGCGTTCTTTACGTCCATCTGCCAAATCTCATAATCGTGGAAGGCAGCAAGGGCAAGAAGGATCCGAATGGATTTCAGCATAGCTACTGGAGAAAAGGTCTCGTCATAGTCTAAACCGGGTCTTTGACGAAAACCCTTTGCAACCAGTCTAGCTTTATAGGTCTCAACCTGTCCATCTACACAAATCTTCCTTTTGAAGATCCACTTGCATCCTACGGGTTTTAAACCATCTGGAGAAACGTCCAACGTCCACACTTTGTTGGTGTACATGGACTCCATTTCGGTCCGCATTGCATCCAGCCATTTTACCGAGTCAACGCTCTGAATGGCCTGCTGGAAGCTAGTCGGCTCATCATAATCTATGGTGCAATCCTCTCTATCCCCGTCTATGAGAAAACCGTAGTATCTCCCGGGCGGATGAGACTTCCTACTACTCCTGCGGAGCGGCGTAGGAATGTCATTTTCTTTTGAACCCTCTGGTTCCACTAAGCTTTCAGTAATAGTATGTGGTTCTGGAATTTCATCCAGTTCTATTTCGCTCCCACTTGTTTCCTTTTCTAAGAACTGGTATTCTAGAAAATGGGCATTACGAGAAACAATGATCTTTTGTTCCTCTGCGTAATAGAAGAGATATCCCTTGGAGTTCTTTGGATATCCCACAAACTTGCACTGTACTGAGCGTGCCTCGAGCTTGTCCGCATGCTGCTTTTTGACAAAAGCTGGACTTCCCCAATTCTTAATGTGATTAAGATAGGGTCTCTTCCCACACCACATCTCATATGGTGTAGTAGGCACATTCTTAGTTGGAACTCGGTTCAAAAGGTATGCAGCTGATTCAAGTGCATATCCCCAGAATGATCGCGGTAACTCAGCGTTACTCATCATGGACCGTACCATATCCAATAGGGTCCGGTTCCGTCTCTCCGATACACCGTTATGTTGTGGAGTGTATGGAGGAGTAAGCTGAGAGAGAATTCCATTCACTTTTAAATAGTTCAGGAACTCGGCACTAAAGTATTCACCACCTCGATCCGATCTTAGTGTCTTGATACTTTTGCCGGTTTGTTTTTCTACTTCATTCTTATATTCCTGGAATTTTCCAAAGGCTTCGGACTTATGTTTCATTAAGAAGACATAGCCGTACCTTGAAAAGTCATCCGTAAAAGTAATGAAGTAAGAATAACCGCTTCGCGCATGTGTAGACATTGGACCGCACACGTCGCTGTGTACGAGTCCCAAGAGCTCGCTCGCTCTTACTCCGTATCCAGTGAACGGAGTCTTTGTCATCTTTCCTTTGAGACAGGATTGACAAGTGGCATATGATTGATTTTCGAACGGATTCAAATATCCTTCTGTATGTAACTTCGTCAACCTTCTCTCATTGATGTGACCCGGTCTACAATGCCATAAGAAAGTCTGATTTATTTCCGGAGACTTTCTTTTGTGTGTATTCTGGACATTGAAAATCTGTGGTTGGTTTAATACGTATATACTATTGCTTAATGTACCTGACCCAATCAGAACTTGATTAAGGTGAATGTTTACAACATTACTTACAAACGCAAATTCATAACCTTCTTTAAAAATCAAAGATACAGAAATGATATTAGAAGTTGCGTTGGGTACAAAAAAACAATTACGCAAAACCAAAACGTGTCCATCTGACAACCCCAGGTGATGTCCCCCACGGCCTTAGCATCCATGCTAGCTCCGTTTGCAACTTTGAGGGTCATGTCACCCGCCTTCAAAACCCTACGGTTTCTCAACGCCTGCAAAGAATTATAGATATGAGATCCTGATCCGGTATACAATACCCAGGAAGTAGAGTTTATTAATAGACATTTTTCAATAACATACACACCTGAAGCTGAAGCCGCAACTTGCTTCAGTTCCTGTGTCCTGGCTTTCCAAGCCCTGCAATCTTTCTTCCAGTGACCACTCTTATGACAGAAAAAGCACTCTTCCTTCCCTATAAGCTTCCCCGCTTTCTTTGTTGCTTTTACTTTTCCCTTCGTATCCACTTTACTAACACCGCCCCTTGGTTTGGCGGAGGCTTTCTTCTTCTTTCCCTTGGCTTTCGCCTTGGACCTAGAAGATGAAGATCCTCCTACAAACAAAGTGGATGTTTCCCTACCTTTCTGTAGGGTGCCCTCTGCACACCTCAGCATGTTGAGGAGTTCTGAAAGTTCAACTTCTTTTTCTTGTAAGTTGAAGTTCGGGATAAACTGGGCGTAAGTGGAAGGAAGGGACTGGAGAATCAAGTCCGTATAGAGCTCGTTCTCTAACATGGTCCCAAGTTCCGTGAGCTCCTCAATGAAGCCAATCATCTTAAGCACGTGTTCCGCTACCGATGATCCGATGGCCAACCTTGCCGAAAATAACTTCTTCGACACTTCGTATCTTGCGATACATGATTGCTGTTCATATCATAATATTGCATTTTGCAATCCCCATTCTTATGCATTTTACAATGAAAACAGGTGCTTTTGACGCATGTCTGCTACATGTTACAGGTTACAGGTTCTTGGACAGAAAACAGTGAAAACGATGTAAAGACAATGAAAAAGTGGACTTTAACCAATAAACAGAAGATCTTGATCAAGCCTACATAAGGAACAGTTCACAATCAACAAGGCAGTGCAAGGTCCAAAATGTCAAGGCAAATGGTTAAAAGAACGCTACAAGTTTTCACTGAAAGATCTGGAGAAGTATCAGAAGCCAAACAGAGAAAAGAACTGAAGAAATAAAATGCCCAAAGAACCAAGAAGCAGCCCAAAAAATTTCACACTTTGTTCTCACTATTGGGCTGCGGAACCGCGGCCCAAGTCCTACCCATGCCGCGGTTCCGCCGCCGTCCTATGCCCGTAATTGATGAAATTTTACCAAATTGTGTTGGCGACTCTGAAAAGATTTTCTAGGGGTATATTTGTAATTTTAGACATGCGGATCAAAATGTAACCTAGGGTTTCCTATTCTCTATAAATAGGAACTCTAATCATTGTAATTTCTCATGCCTCCCTTCATTAATAAATTTCAGAATTCTTTTGGAGAGTATCAAGTTGTAAGTTCTTTATTTTCTGCCCTAGGTTAATTTTCTATTCTTGCCTTAGTTAAATTTAATTCTTTGCCCTAATTAATCTTTTATTCTCTGCCCTAGATAGATGTTCTTCAATTCCCTAATGAGTGAGTAGTCTCCTCGCTTGTTAGGGTTAGATCTGGGGAAGGTTTGAGAGACGAAGATCTCTCATCCCCTTTCTTGCCCGTCATATATTTTCATAGGACTCTATGCATACATGCACATACCGCTCCCTACGGCACCCTATCCCACGAGGTAGCAGTGATACCGTAGTATAAAGGCCCGGTTGTGATTGTTTTCCATGGAGGTTAGGGTAAGGATTGATAAAGGAAGGACAAGAATCTAGAGGAAGAAAACATCGTTCCAAACGATTCTAATACATTTTATTAATAATTACCATAACACCTAATTAGATCTTCATATGGGTATAGAAAGCGGTGAGATTTATAGACTTTCCAAACTTAACCTAGACCTAACCCTAGCAAGATTTAGATATAGATTAATTTAGTTTTTATAATCAATAATCAATCCGGCTCCCATCGGAATTAACTCGTTAGAGCGATTAGGAAATTCACAAAATCCCTGTGGACCGACCCGTACTCACCGGCTAGCTATCAAGCGACGCCGTTCTTGATTGCGGTAAATATTTTTTGATCGACAAAACCTTTCCCAATCAAATGGCGCCGTTGCCAGGGATGGCGTGTTTTTTTTTTGCAATTTCGGGTTAATCAAAATTAAAAAATCATAAAAATCCAAAAAAATCCAAAAAAATATATAAATATATTATCGGTTATTTTGGAAAGGGTACTTTGTTGTTTGAATTTTGCAGGATCTATATACAAATTCGGATCTGGAAATCTACAGAAAGCTGAACAGAAAAAAAAATAGATCGGAACAACAGAAGATCACAACAACCGAGGAACAGAAGAAATTTGGAGGACCGAGTCAACAAGAAGAATCGCGGTAATCTGGTCCCAAAAAAAAAGCCGACGCTACCTTTCCGGCTGCGGAACCGCCGCGCGACCCAGCTTCCGGCCGCGGAACCGCCGTGCCCTGGTCGGTTCAGGGCGTGAAAAAAAAAACTCTGTAAGTTTCTCTGTTCCTCCTCTGCAAAAATTTCCATATATTTTCTGAAAAATTCCTGCAAGATTTTGTGCGCTTTAAAAATATTCCCCCTTCCAAATAACAATCTTGTGCAGGATTTGTGCGCCTCGTTTAAAATAAAAATTGATTGCAAGTAATCTTTGTTGTTGCATATCTTTTCTCGAATATCTTTTTGCAACAATTTTTTCCAAATAAAGATTCTTGTGATATGCTTAAAATAATAATTGATTGCAAGTAATCTTTATTGTTGCATATCTTTTCTCGAATATCTTTTTGCAACAATTTTTTCCAAATATAGATTCTTGTGATATGCTTAAAATAATAACTGATTGCAAGTAATATTTTTCTGTTGCATATCTTTTATTAAAAAAATCTTTTTGCAACAATTTTCAAATAAAGAAAAAGAAAAAGGAAAATTTTTATTAGAGAACTTGCAAACTTTTGCCGCAAATAAATCCTTGCACCACCACCCAACTTTCTTTCTTTCACCCTTTCTTCTAATATGGGTACCCTACATAATAAATCACTTGCCGAACTTTGGTATCCCGAACCTAATTTTGCGTCGTTCGTCAATTTGTTCGATCAATTTAAAGACGATCCTTCCATGCCTAAAATATCTTTGAAAGATCAAATAGAGGCGTCTAGGAGAAACAATTCGACTTTTCAACCCACTTTGTGTCCACCAAGTCAACCTTTACCACCTTTATATGTTGACACCACTTTTTCGAGTCCTTCTGTCACTCCTACACCGATGTCCATTGCTGAGCATATTGCTCAATCTCGCAGCCGATCTTTCACCCCTCTCCACTCATTTATTTCTAGGGATCCGCACGACTATTCACCTTTTTATCCATATGTTGACCCTACCCCTGTCCAATCACCCACTTCCTACCAGTCCTACCCGGCTTTTCCACCGTCACTAGACAATGTTTCTACACAGCCTGTTGGGAGTTTTGCATATCCACACGATTTCGATTCTTTTACCGAAACCCCCTTACCACCAAAGTCTAGCTTGGAAGAGGCGTTGGAGGCGTATATCGCAGCAACAAACAAAATGGTTAGGAATGTGGAAGCGTCCGTGGCCACCCTTATGCAACCTGCTGAACCGGAAGCTAGTTTCCCGCTAGCCCCAAATTTTTCAATGTATGAGGAGGCGGTTGGACAGAATGAGAATGTGAGAGGATTTCCAAATCAAACCTACCCTTACCCTATTGAAGCCCACAACTCCAGTTTTCCATCGAATGTCCTAAATGATTCACAAGTTCAAAATAAAAACGAGTTGTGCGACTTTGTAGTGTTTGATTTGCCAAATTGTGAAGAACCCCTTTCGAGTGAAACCACACTTAATCCCTTCGATCTTTACACCTCCACTCTAGGACTTAAATCGATAAATATCCATGCTTTTGATGAGGTGTCAGAAAAAATTTATTTTCACTTGATTGATGATATAGACGCCGGTAATATTTCGGATGATGAACCCGTCGATTTAATTGAAATTTTATGTCCAATTCATCATCCCGAGTCATTAAATGTTTCTCCCGAACTTTATATGCGTCTTGATTTTGATGATATTGGAATGGATAAGCAAATTTTTGAGGAAAATATTGAGGAGAATTATGAGGATAGTACTGAGGATATTATTGAGGTTGAACTATTTTCGTTTGATGTGTCGAATTTTCCAATACACCCTCCTAAATCCTTAACTGATACCCTTCCTCACTCACTTCCTTCTATCCTTCCTATTGTTCCGACCGTGCAAGTGACCATTACGCTTTCATGTCCTATACCAAGTTCGGCGTACCCATGTTTTCTTGCAAATCTTGAGGGATTTGACCCCATTGCACGACGAGTTGATAGATTAGCACAATCAGTTTTCACACTTCGGTCATCCCAAATTGCGCTAATTTATTCACTCGATTTACACCCTCAAGATCGTGCTACCCTTCTTTCTCCCTTCCGCCATTCTTCTCCTACACCGAGACCATATTCTACTCTTCTTCCCATTTGGTCTCGTGTGTTTCTCATTTCTTTTGTTTCTACTCCCTTCTTTCACCAACTCGACCATTACCACGATAAGATTTTTGAATGGTTGGTGTTAACCTTTGGCTTGTGTATGGCCAAGCTTATGTTTGGGGGGAACCTTTGTATATATGTATATATATTTTTTGTTTTCTTTTTCTATAAAAAAATAACAATAAAAAATTTCAAACAATAAAAACAAAAGAAAAAAAAATTGTAAATAAATAAACAGGGGAGTATCGGCATTTTGACCCTCTTGGTTTAGCATGACAGTGAGGACACTGTCAAGTTCAAGTTTGGGGGTATGCTCGGTACGTCTTCTTCCTTCGCATTCATTTGTACATATTTTTGCATTTACATACTTATTTGAAAACCCATAAAAATTGAAAATTTTCAAAAATATAAAAATTAATGTATTCAATTTTGGCTAATTGACTTGAGTTTGAAAAATAGGTTAACTGGCTAGGAACAACTAGATTTTAGACTTAGTAAATTAAAAACCCTAAAGATAACCTTCTTTAAAGTTTAATGGTAGAAAGTATATGTCCTTGTAGTTTATTTAGAAATAGGCAAATTTTGGGTTCACTTCTTGGGCTAAGTCAAAGCAAAGGAAGAGTATTGATATTCTTATTAAAGTATAAGTTTGAAAAATAATTCCTAGCTTAAGTCTAGATTCTGAAAATGTATACCCTACAAATTGCACAATCACGCACCTTGAAACTTGGAATAGTAGAAGAGACCTTGAAATGCTCTTGTCTAAAGTCCTTACTACGATGAAAAAAAATTAAGTGTGAATAAAGAATAAAAAAATGAACACTGGTTTTTGTGATTACTTAAGGCTGTAAAAAATAGAAAAAACATTTAGCGAGGGTGCTTCATCACCTAGTGCCTTAGACCAACTGGTTTGGGAGTCACTGCTAAAAGCCTTGGGTGCTGCAAGACTAGGAATTACGCTTTAAAGTGCAAACGCATTTTGTAATCGGTCGTTGGTACCTCAAGAAGTATTAACGGTCGCATGAAGGATGTGTAAGCAAAATTCAATTAAAAATTCACCAATTAATAAGTACTTTGGACAACGGACAACGGTATGATTGCTTGATTTGAATTTCCAATTGTAGGGGTGATCTATACACACACGTAGGAATATGTGATTGGAGTTTAGATGAGAGAAAGGAGTGAAGAATAGAACTTGTATCTTTAATAGAGTTGATAAAAATTCCTAAGTGGAGATGGAACCCAAGAAGGAAAACTTAAGAAATGCCGAAAGCTAAGTAAATCTATAGAACATATATAATCTTAAGTTAAATAATGAGGAAGTGTGAAGAATATGGGTGGATAATTTACGAGTCGACGATAATAGAATTCTTTGTTAGAAAACCTAATTGGAGAATTAAAATCGAAAAGCCAAATTGATAGGATTTTGTGGGTAGTATCCGCTGAAAACCCTCAGGAGACAACACTTCTCCTACTAGGGACACCTAGAGGTTTAACGGCTTGTTGCATGAGCTCAGTGCAATCGCGTTTCCTTGCGAAAGTGCGGCTAGGTTAGATTTTTTATCAAGAATAAAAAAAATAAGTTTGCTCGAGGATGAGCAAAAGATAAGTGTGGGGGTATTTGTTCATATCATAATATTGCATTTTGCAATCCCTATTCTTATGCATTTTACAATGAAAACATGTGCTTTTGACGCATGTCTGCTACATGTTACAGGTTACAGGTTCTTGGACAGAAAACAGTGAAAACGATGTAAAGACAATGAAAAAGTGGACTTTAACCAATAAACAGAAGATCTTGATCAAGCCTATATAAGAAACAGTTCACAATCAACAAGACAGTGCAAGGTCCAAAATGTCAAGGCAAATGGTTAAAAGAACGCTACAAGTTTTCACTGAAAGATCTGGAGAAGTATCAAAAGCCAAACAGAGAAAAGAACTGAAGAAATAAAATGCCCAAAGAACCAAGAAGCAGCCCACAAAATTTCACACTTTGTTCTCACTATTGGGCTGCGGAATCGCGGCCCAAGTCCTACCCATGCCGCGGTTCCGCGGCCGTCCTATTCCCGTAATTGATGAAATTTTACCAAATTGTGTTGGCGACTCTGAAAAGATTTCCTAGTGGTATATTTGTAATTGTAGACATGCGGATCAAAATGTAACCTAGGGTTTCCTATTATCTATAAATAGGAACTCTAATCATTGTAATTTCTCATGCCTCCCTTCATTAATAAATTTCAGAATTCTTTTGGAGAGTATCAAGTTGTAAGTTCTTTATTTTCTGCCCTAGGTTAATTTTCTATTCTTGCCTTAGTTAAATTTAATTCTTTGCCCTAATTAATCTTTTATTCTCTGCCCTAGATAGATGTTCTTCAATTCCCTAATGAGTGAGTAGTCTCCTCGCTTGTTAGTGTTAGATCTGGGAAAGGTTTGAGAGACGAAGATCTCTCATCCCCTTTCTTGCCCGTCATATATTTTCGTAGGACTCTATGCATACATGCACATACCGCTCCCTACGTCACCCTATCCCACGAGGTAGCAGTGATACCGTAGTATAAAGGCTCGGTTGTGATTGTTTTCCATGGAGGTTAGGGTAAGGATTGATAAAGGAAGGACAAGAATCTAGAGGAAGAAAACATCGTTCCAAACAATTCTAATCCCTTTTATTAATAATTACCATAACACCTAATTAGATCTTCATATGGGTATAGAAAGCGGTGAGATTTATAGACTTTCCAAACTTAACCAAGACCTAACCCTAGCAAGATTTAGATATAGATTAATTTAGTTTTTAGATTTAATAAGAATTCCGAACACCCATCGGAATTAACTCGTTAGCGCGATTAGGAAATTCACAACATCCCTGTGGACCGACCCGTACTCACCGGCTAGCTTCATGCGACGCCGTTCTTGATTGCGGTAATAGATAGATTTTGAGATCAATCAATTGCTCTCCATACTGTTCTTTTGTATGGAGAAATATGGATTCGAGGTCCATATTCTCGTGCCTCCTCTGATGTTCGTTGTCCATAGAGGCAAGCGCGAGGCACTTGGCCTTCGCGCTATCGATCTCCCAAGTCTTACGGATTTCCTTATCCGCGACGCTGGAGGTGGGACGTGGGACAGGGGGAGCTTTGGTGGTAAGGAGATACCACAACTTGTCATAAGTGATTGCCATTTTGACATTCCTGAGCCAATCTTTGTAGTTTGGCCCTGTCAGTATGTTTTTATCTAGTAATAACTTAAGTCCGGTCATGATGTTTGGTCGCTGCAATTAGGAGAGAGAGAAGAAACACTTTAGCATGATGCTCTTGCAAGTTTAGAGTGGTTTTTAATTTGTCTAAACAGGATGGCTCCCACTGTCTCTCGAATCCCTCCTCAAACCAAAAAGGAAGAATTAGTCAGGATCAATCTCACCGTACAAAACTTGCTAAACCGTTCGGCCAGGCTGGTGTCGGTACTTCGAGGGAGGTTTTCCAACGCTTTCGCGAATTTCCTTAATTTAAGAACCTCTTTTCCCTGGGGGCGTAGCCCCGCTAACACCTTTCTAGACACCTACTTGGTTTATAGCATTGATCGTTAGGTGAGAAATTTCCCGAGGAGTACTATATACTCACAGTAGGATCAGGATCCAAATATCATTGCGTGACGAAACTGAAGGAATCTTACCAGAATCATCACACTCCAAATGGTATGCAACACTAGCAAGTTTCAGTTCTTTTGAAACTCCCGATGTGGATTTTTGCCCCATGCTCTTATGACCTTAACTTTGGCCAAAATATCATAAGTCACATGTCAAGTTCTACCCGTCATTCTCCAGGTTAATTTGAGTCCATCCGCACATACCCTTGACTTTGGCCAAAATGGTAGTACGACTGCCCCACACCAACACATCTATCTATGCTGCACATGAATACCCAATAACTACCAATCACTATGCCTTGACTTTGGCCAACATACATAGCTTGAATACTATTGACCATCCATGTGAAACGACGGAGGGCTACGAATGGTTTTGGCGAAACCGTGAACGTAGTGAACTTGATATAATCGATGGAACGAGATAGCTTTTAAAAAGAGTGGCTTAAGCTCCGCGTTTAAAAGTTATTTTGAAAAGAAACCGAGTGGTTTTTGAAAGTGTTCCAACGACTTTTACTTGGTTTATTTTTCTTTGCATTAGTTCTTTTAATGCGTATTTTTCTTGCATTAGTTCTTTTAATGCGTCCCATCATTTAATCCTACCATTGCAGAAAACAACCAAAATATGACGTACGCTTATGCCATTCGCATTCGCCACGGGGCCCCGTAATTACCCGTTAGGTTACTTAACTAACGACAGAGCGGGGGCTGGGCTAGCGCGGTTGCAAAACATAAGAAACGCCTAAATAATATCATATATAGATATATTGCAATGATAGCCATTTCAGATCACAGATGAATACATTGGATATACTAGGAATCCGCAATTCGTACGAGCCTGTAACGAAAAGCGGATTTCACGGTTGCGATGAATAGCCAATACCCCACCCTAGACCCCTACGGGTGCGGCAAACTACCGGCCAAATATCCGAAGTGGAGCAACCTCCCTCAACGACGTGAGTAGGCCACTCGGCACTTCGAGATACCTGGTGGTTTGTGCACCCCACCTTGGGTCTATCCTAGGAGCAAAAATAGTAAAAAGAAATTATACAATGAAGGCTACAACCCCGACCCGGTTGTGCGGCCAAAAATAATATTACATCAATTTTGTCACGACCCGATAATTTGGCCCGTGACCGGCACTCAGTCACGTAACGTCTACAGGCGTAACGCAACTAAATAAGCAGAAACCCAGAAATCAAAACCAATAAATATAGAGTGATTAAAAATATTTTTGTAAAAACAGTTATACATGTTTAAGAAACTTTAATTAATTTAGTAGAAATCCTTTTTAAGTTCAAGAGTTATATTTTAATAATTTTGGCAACATTTCCTTTATAACATTTGTCCCGCAAGTCGGGTAAAGGCACGGTGTAGTAGAAATAACATGTGAAATGAGTAGAGCATCACAATATGATATACGACGCCGTAGCGAAGAATAAGCAATAAGGCAAAGACAAAGATCATAAAAGGTAAGACTGCATAAAATAAAGTAGGCTCACATGCGAGCTCGACACCAGAGTACAAAATCATATACATCGTCGTCACAACTGTCTCTAAGTCAATACAGGAAGGTAGATGGAGAATACTAGATACATCAATATACAACTGAAAGATAAACATATACCGTACAAAACCCGCCTAATAGCAAAATGGCTAACACGCCTCAGAAATGGTATCTGTGTCAAAAGATGCGGTAAACAGCAAGCCGCGACTACTCTCAAGGGCAACCTGTAAACACTGTGGCACAACGGGGGTGAGTTGCCAACTCGTGAATAGTAGAAAACATATAAAGATAATCGCGAGTATGTACGTGCTGCGATACTCCAATCTATGCCAACTAATAAACATCTATATGATGAACTGGATGCTCAATATCATGCAACAAGTGCTATCTAATAATCATCTCTATATGATGAGCAAGATATGTGATGATCAGGCATGGCGATGCAATCTAACAACCCTATATATGATGAGCATGGTACGCAGTAATATGCGAGCATGTGTACTCTATCAGGTATACTAGCTACAGGATGAGATGTCAAGTTCTGAATGCTGTGAATGGAAAGGAATAATATCTACACGGAATATCAACGTGGAAATAACTGGTGTCTATCAATATGCCAAAAACCCAGTACAACTCAAGCGTCGTCATCCACATCGGTCCTCAAATCATATACTCTCATAAAATCGGGAGTGCCCATCACCGGCACTCAAAATATCATAAAATCAGCCGTGTCCAGCATCGACACGCAAATCCTCCAATATGGGGCGTCCGTCCATCGGATCTGCCCCCGGGCTCCGTCTGCGGAATTGGCCCTCGGCCCCAGCAGTACGCGTCGTCCCGTATCCATCAAGCTACTCTGGTCAGTATCCTCCGGATAACCGCCAAGTCCAACTAATCACCGGTAGGTAGTAATCCCTCCGCCGGGCTCACCGTCTAACAATACGAGTCTTCTCGCCCCGGGGTACCGTACCGGGTCCACCATGTACCCGCAATCGGTGCCTACCTCTCCTCGAATCGGGTATACTCACACAAGCCTTCTGGAACCGAGAAAACTCATGGTGGACGCACTAAAGTATCATATCAAGGAAAACCGGGTTTTCAAACAGTGCGTATTTTCTTAAAATTTTACTTCGGTTCCCAAATCCAGCAATCACAGAAATCAAATCCAATACGTAAATCCATGCAATGTGCCGTATGACACTACAAGTAAAAGAAAGGAAGAACCTCTCTTTTAAAAGGTCCAGTTTTGAAAATATCGCTTGCGGTCCCTTAGTTTTAAATCAAGTCAATATCATCCATGTAGGTAACCTATGAATGTGGTATAGGTATGGATGTGCGAATGGATAAATACGCAAATGAATATAGCAATGTACATGTGCACTAATGTAGACGTATGATGTATATGCGCCCGAGTATGAATTTATGTATGGTATATGGCACAAGTGTGAATATGTGAGGTATAAGTCATAAGTATGAATATGTGATGTATGCAACAAATCCTGTCAACGTCAAATAAGCAGAATCAATATAATATGCGGTTTATAGCAATCCTACATTGTGAGTGGCATGGCGATCACTAACGGTATGCGTGTAGCATATAAATCGTGCTCGTGCAACTTGGACCGTTAGTGATAGTGCAGTGTTCTATACTACCAGTATATCTATATGGACACTTATGACTACAAATCCCATTACGCCCTGACGCTTAACGCCATACGGGCGATTTCCCCGTAGATGTTAAATCTACTCACCTGGTCGCATGCTAGGTATAACCGACCACTTGCTTCCCTTCCTGGCGACGTCTGACGTACCCGCCTGTGAACCTGGAATTTACACAAGGATTCCAATTATATAAGCAAGAATCTTGCAAAATGCGATAACGAAACAAAACGTGAAACTCGCGTCGCGAATCAACGCGCGTGTGTGCGATACGCTGAAATGTGTGTGCACGTGTCTACGACTCAGCCCGACAAGCCGCGATACGCTGAGTCACAAAACCCACTCGCGTATCGCACGTATCGTGCAAACCAAAAACACCAGAAAATGGTATATCGTCCCAGATTCTACCCAGGTTACAATATTACAAAACTATATATACCATGGACCTACAAAACATAGCAGATACTAACCCTAAAAACCCTAGCTCCCATTTCCCAAGTCTGGCCGCAATTTGCGGCCAAAAGGATTATTTTGGCGGCCTGGGGTGAAGAGGTTAGGGTCGGGCTCTGGTATTGAGGTTAGGGTCTCTCAAGTATGCTACAGCCCACTCAATATTATTCTGAGCTCACTGGGGTAACAGCAGATATAAAAAAGCTAAGTTTTTGCCTATAAAGAAATGTCAAAACAGGTTTTAGGCTCCAGATTTTGACTCTGGTTCCTACACAAAAAGTTGCATGTACCAGGATCCTAAGCTACCCCACAGACACCTATAGGCAAAACCCCAGCACCCCAGCCCATGCTCTGGCCGCAATTTGAGGCCAGATTGGATAAATGGGCGGCCGGAGGTGGGAGTTGGGTCCCCATTCTTTTTGTGTGTGCTCATGGCATGGTCACTGTACCACAGTCTTCCCAAATTTCACCTGTATGCCTCGGGTTAAAAGCAGATTCTAGGAAGGATAAAAGTCTATAAAATGCTTAAAGTTTGCACAAATTGGTAACTGGAGGTATTTTAGTGTGATCTGGGGTTTACCTGGGGTTACTTGGCTCCAATAGCACCTAACCAACTTAGTCTAACCAAAACTAGTCTTGCCTAAGCAAGGTTTACACTAAACATCACAATTATTACTAATAACATATAATCTAGCACTAACAACCACAAATTTACACTAATAAGCTAAACCGACACACAAGTCTAGTAAACATGAGAATGGAGCTCAGAGGTTATACCTCACTCGATCCTACGATGCTGGTTACGGAGAAGAAGAGAAGAGGAAGAAGCTACTGCTGCTTGCTTCTCCAGCTGCTGTTGTTGCTACTCCTGATGCTGTTGCTGTTGATGTTGTTGTCGTTGAGGTTGCTGTTGTTGTGGATGGTGTTGCCGATGCTGTGCTGAGGCTGTTGGGCTGATGCTGGTGCTGCTTGGGCTGCTGCTACATGGATGTTGCTGCTGCTGGCAACTGCTGCTGAAGCTGGTGTTGCTGATGCTGCTGTTGTTGCAGCTGCTGCTTGCTCTGGAGCTGAGAGTGTGTGTGTGTGTGTGTGAGTGAATGAGTGAGGAAATGTGAGGGTATATTGCAACAAATGAAATAATAACACAAGAGGGTCAAGCCCCCATTTCTCTCTCTTTCTCTTGCCATAATAATTGCAAGCATGGGCTTGCCATGATGCACCCCTCTCTCTCTCTCTCTCATTTAATGCAAGCATGGCATGGCCATGATGCATTCTCTCAAGTCAACCAAATACATTTTAAATCCCTTTTCCATTTCAAAAAAAAAAAATATACCCTAATTAAAATCATTTTACTTAACAAGGAGGGTTTAATCCACCATGGTTGTTAAACATGGTTTAACCCAAATTTTTAACCCTAGTCTACATGCACAAGTTTGTGTAAGCTTGGCAAAATTTTTGAAAAATATTTATTAAATTGGAAAAATTATTTGAAAATCAATTTGGTAAACTTCTTATTAAAATCACATATTAAAAATATAATTAGCCACTAAACACATCCTAGGGTGTTACAAATTTACATATTACATGAATTGAAAGATAAAAGAAAACTCTCATCTCACAACCCCCGTCTATTCATCCGCGACAATCCAACGAATTCATATACACATACCATCAACATTACAGATCACAGATATGTATAACCCGTTAGCCTTAGTCTTTAGAAGTTCGATAAAAATACGGATTTTCAGGGCCCAAAAACTAATTTTTCTTTTTGGAAAATCTGGGCTGAAAAGACATATTGTAAAAATCACAAAATACCCCCATAAACACACTGCAAGAAATTTGACCCACGACCGACTTAACTCGGCCGCGGATCCGCGGCAGGAGCGTGCTCCCGCCGCGGTTCCGCGGCGCGTTGAACGGTTCTCTGGACCAAATTTCTACAGTGTCTTTTCAAAAGCCTGAGTCGATTTTTGGGTTATGATTTATCATTTTTTGAACAGAATACAGAATCGACAGAAACTTGATTTTCCGGGTGTTTTTCGTGACTTTTTCTCCGATCGAACTTCTACTTACTTCGCTAACATGTTAGATAGTGTTTAACTAGGCTCTGATACCACTGTAAGTCCATGCTTCCCTTCCCCGGTACTTACGGGGTTGCGGAATTAGTGAAAAACGATTTTCAAGAGAGGGTGGTAACATGGACTACCAATACGGATCTTTGTTAAACGACTAACTAACAACCTAACAAGAGTTTACCTACTCGGTTAGGGGGCTATACCTTTCTTAAACTCCTTCGTCTTCAACTCCTCCCGGTATACGGATCGGCTTCACCTCGTCCTCTCCTTGCGCCGAAGATGGATCCACCCGAAAGCTTCTACCTTTTGCTTCTTCTTCGAACTTTGAAAAAACTAGATCACTTGGCTTGCCAGGCCTTGTGAACTAGAATGAGTAGAGGAATGTTTTCGTGTCTTTTTATCTCCAAGCCAATGAGTCTCAACACATGAGAATGGTTTGCCTTGAGCTAGAGAGAGCAAGAGGAAGAGGGAGAGCTTGAGAATGAGAGAGCTCAAGAGAGAGAATGCAAATGAAAGAATGAACCATACTCTTCTCATTCTCACCTCTCATAATCCAAAAGCCATCATAACAAAAATAGTAATCAAGTATTGTGTAATGGTTTAAGTCAAAATGGCTATATCATTTCATGCACTCATTTTGCATAAATAAACAAGCAAGCAAAAGTCTTTTCCATGGAATGATAGCCATTGTCATGATGATGGTCAACTAGTCCAACCTAGTCAACCGGTCAACAAAGTCAACAAGTCAACAAAGTCAACCCTCAACAACCATGTCACTATAATACTTAATTAATATTAATGTTAATCATATATCTTATTCTCATTAGGGTTAAGCAAAAGTCAATGGTCAACAGTCAACTGTCAACAACCCCTAATGAGAATACTCTGCCTCTGTCTCTCTGTCAACTGTGCATACACACCCACATCCGCGTTCCGAGGAACACGAATACAAACGAGATAAAACCAATCCCAAAATGTACACTAGGATCTGCCTTAAAGCAAAGCCCGCTAGTGTTAACTGTCCGGACACTGTACGTGCACAAGTGCACGGATGTGACCGAACCCTGTCGCAAAACCATGCGACCTGTCGCAAAACCATGCGACTTCTATTCTTTTACCCAAAGGCTAATAGCTTTCTGTGTGGGACTCTAAAGACTAGACACTATGCTGGCAGTGGGTTTAACCACAGACCGTAAGCGGCACTAGCTGTGCGTAATGGTCCCCAGGTAGATGCCGACAAGAAGTCTGACGAGGTGAAACCCATCTGAACTCCTACTGAGTCTGAATGTGACAATCTCTATACAGTCCGGTCTGTTCGTCTGATACATCGCATGGCGGGCCTAGGGGGCGGTAAACGTCAGTCCCCTAATATCGGTACAAGTCGTGTCGGAGTGAAGCCCAGAACACCCTGAGATAATACTGGAAACCTACCAGTATATCTCGCTTGCCCTGGCCAGGGACTACTCGTGTAATGGCTCTCCTAGACACAGCGCGATGTCAACCCCCAATACCGGGAGAGACGAATCCCGTCTATCCGTCACTGCCTCCAAGTGCTTCGGGACTGCACCCAACTACCACCTGTTTGCACGACTCCTTTGAGCCGTGGTAGGGTAGTAATCTAGGTACAGTGGGAACACACTCGAGGCGAAGTGACAGTGTCAAGTCAGCGGACTAAGCTGTACTCATGTCACCTGGGAACTGATAACTGACGATAGGTATAGTACCAACCAACAGTTCCCGACGAGTCCTGTCCAGTGTACTCGTAACCTAACGAGCACCCGCATACTATCTCCAGTACGACGTACTGATGGCTGTGGGACAGACCATCTCCCACACTGGGATGAGAAGCGCATACGCTAGTCTATTCCGGAGAATCGATGCCCTGTCTCGATAGTCCTACAACTAGGGACCTGCATAAGGATGTGCTTATAGATTACCCAGCCCCCACTAGTGTGACTGCCATTACAACGCTGGTAATCAAGCAAAGATCCTATGGGCTCCACTAATGTGTATAGGTGATATAGTAAAATAAACACATGTACACATTGAAGTAGAAACAAACCAAGTAGCATACTAGTATATTGAGCAAGATTGTTTATACAAGGTGAATATCCCAAGCTTCCATTAAGTAATATACAAACTAGTATGATACAGTAATGGCCTCTAGGGCATATACACTAACATCATGATCGGACGGATAATACTAGCAGGCTTTGGTTTAAGCCGGATCCTAGTATTGTACAGTGTAGATTTTGTCTCATTGCATTTGTATTCGGTCGGAATACAAATGCGGGTATGTATATACAGTGGCGGGGTTTTCCTGTAATTTATTACGGGATCAGTTTTTTGGAGTTTCCAGTTTGTTTTCCGTTTCGGCCTTTTTCCTTTGTTTTTTCCTTGGCTGAAAATTGGTGGAGGAGGGCTTATTTGCAATTGTGTAAATTAGCATTGTGGAGGGTGGTCTTTGCATATTGTTGCATCATGATGATTGTACCTTCATTTGACTTCTTTAGTTCATCATTGCTTGACTTATGGAGTTATGATGGTTGATGGAGTGTTGGATTTTGTTGGTGATCATTTCTTCTCATCATCACCTTTTCTCTCTCTTGCATGATGGCTTTCCCCCCTTGACTTTTCCACTCTCCCATTCCTTTGAGGCAAGGGGCCGGCCACACTTGGGAGGGAGTGAGAGAGTGAGTACATTTTGTGTGGGAAATTTCTTGATCCTTTTTTCCACTACTTGCCACAAAAATTCCATATCTCCAAAGTTCATTTTCCTCCACCAAATGGCAACTTCAACCCCAAGAGAGACAAAGAGCACTACACTTATTCTACAGCAGTTCTTGGACACGTCGACTCGCCAACTTCGTGCTCGAGTTGCCTCGGTCCAGAGGTGGGAGCCCGTAAAAGAACCCGGCGATGTGGTGCCCTTCCGACGAGGAGATGAAGACCGGAGATTCCGTGGGGAGATCGGGATGACGACGAGAAGACCGAAGGACACAGATCGCTCGGTATATCTCTCTACCCTTTCTCTAGTTTGCTAGGACTATGTTTAATGGCCCGATCCGGATTTAAAGTGCACGGTGGTGCCGGTTTACAAGTTTTGTAAAAAGTTTCGTTTCCGCATTCCGGCGTCAGATTGACGGCCGGGGCGCCGCCGTGCACTTACATGGTATCAGAGCCACGCCATTAACCTAGTATAGCTTACTCTAGTGTGTTTAAAACTTCGATCGAACAAATATCCCAAAAATGCATTTTCAAAGCATCAGTTTTCTTCGAAATTTTTTTGGCTCGAAACTTTTTTTCAGTATGTTGCATAAATACGAGCAGGTGTTTTTAAGCTTTCTGTAAAAATTAGGTACAGTGATCCTACAGTATGACCGCGGAACCGCTGCCACACCCATGTTCTGGCCGCGGTTCCACCGCAAGAAAGTGTGAACACCGTACCAAATTTCTACAGTGGCTCTCTGTGTTGAAAATGGGGGTTTTAGAATATTCTATTTGGGCCCAGATTTTCTTTGAGTGCTACAGTTGTGCTTGGGGCCCACTTGGGAAAATTTGATCGATCCAAAATTTTAAACACGTTAGTTCACAGTATTTACATTATAACTGCGACCGTGAATGTCATTTGATCGGTAAATCCTGTCTAACTGCTATAGCCCTTTTAGACGGATTTGCGAACGTGACATTCACGTTGATGTTCTGTGTTGTGCTGTGATGTTGCGGATTGGTCGTGGGGGATAGCCTGGATGCAATGTTAGTACAGTTTGGTTGTTTATGTACATTTGATATTGCGGGGCGAGCGTCCGACATGTGGACTGCCGTCACTGCCTGTTTGTATATTATTCTTTTGGGGCACGACCGGGGTGAGGTCGATGTACCCGTTGTATGTATATTTTACTTTCTGTACTAGGATTACCCCAAGGTGCAGTGCACGGATAGCCGGGTTCTAGAGGGCAACATGCCCGCATCTCATGGCATTGAGACGGAGGGGGCCTCACTCTATAATTGGCGGGCTATTCGCCGCACTCGTAGGGGGTACAGGTTGACCCAGGAGGGGTGCCCAAGTTACCGGATTCCGTGAAGTGCTAGGTGGTCCATTCACGTTGCTGAAGGGGGCTGCCTCGCTTCAAGTTTTGGCGGGTAACTTGTCGCGCCCATAGGTGTCTAGGATTTCATTGCACAGGCTATCCACACGACCAGGGGAACGTCGGGTTTCAGTAGCGGCTCTATGAAACCCGGGGATCCAAGATATCTGTATTGTTCTGTGATGCTTATTACATTTCTGTGATGTTGCATTTTATCACGCCTTGAGCGAATATTATATATTGATATATATACCAGTAGATGTTGTATATGTTTTGCATCCGCGCTAGTCCAGTCCCCGCTCTGTCGTTAGTTAAGTAACCTAACGGGTAATGACGGGACCGAGTGGCGAATGCGGATGGCATATACGTACATCATTATTTTCGTTATTTATTGGTGTGATCAATTGATGGGACTGCGTTGATTCGGATCGATGCAAGCTAAACAAACCTATTCTGATGTTGTTGGAACATTTTTCAAAAAGCTGTTATTGCAAGGACGTTCTCTTTTGTTTTGCACAGTGGTATTCAGTTGGAATATCCTACACCTCAGTCGACGAGGCAAGGGCCGAGATCCCTTCACCGGGAGTGACCCCTTGGATAGAAGTTTGCGTCAGGGCAATAACTTTACTATAGTCGTTTACTTTTGCTTTGCATCGTGGTATTCAGTTGGAATATCCTACACCTCATTCTACGGGGAAAGAGCCGAGATCCCTTCACCGGGAGTGACCTCTTTAGCAAAGGTTTTCGCCACTATATTTTTATAAAAGCTATTCGGTTCCTTCAACGATATCATATTCATTACGTTAAAGGTTTTCGCCAGAAACCATTCGTAGCCCTCCGTCATTTCATATGGATAGTCAATAGTATTCAAGTTATGTTTGTTGGCCAAAGTCAAGGCACAGTGTTTGGTAGCTATTGGGTATTCATATGCAGCATAGATAGATGCGTTGGTTTGGGACAGTCATATTGCGTTGTTGGCCAAAGTCATGGGTAGGTACGATTGGGTTCAAATTAACCTGGAGAATGACGGGTAGAACTTAACATATGACTTATGATTTGTTGGTCAAAGTCAAGGTCATAAGAGCATGGGGTAAAAATCACATCGGAAGTTTCTAAAGAAACTGAAACTTGCCAGATATGTGCATACCTTCTGGAGTGTGATAACGTGAGCGGATTCCGTCATGTTATCATGCGATGATAGTTGGATCCCGATTCCCACTGATGAGTTGGTTTACTCCTCGGGTGATCCCGACTAATTCTTCTTTCAGGTTTGGAGGAGAATTTGACGGTACAGTGGGAGGTTTCCTGATTAGATAAATTGGTAACAATTCTGATCTAGGTTAGAGTGCACGCTAAGTGTTTCTTTTCTCTCTCTCTTTGGCAGCGACCATGACCCGACCCTTGACTATGACTCAGTGACCAAAATTAACCGAACCTTCTTAAACATTGGCTTTTGGATTTTCAGAATTGCAAACCTCATTGCCACTCCTACTTTTACCCTTTTCTCCAGGACACCCCGTATTACTACGAACGCCCAATTCCATTGGATAAAACCATCGTATTGTTATATACGAACTCAAAGGAATTTATTCGAGGATGGTTTCCGGTTCTGGAGAAAACGGATATGACTATTCAGTTGTCTTTTCCTTTTACCTTCTCTCAGGTTGCGAGTACTCCTTGGTTTAGGAGATAGTACACCTATTACGCAAATTGGATAGTCTTCTTCCAAACCTTAGGCTGGTGCCGAATGGTGGGGAATGAAGAAAACCAATTAGCCTAACGATGGTGTACAGAAGGTCTTAAGTAAAGATATATCAAGGGATTAGTAAGAGGGCAAAGTAAATTGCGGCTCCTATTCACGACCAAACCAAGTATTTCTTCGCCAATCCTAAATCACCTTTGTATTTCTCCAGGACACTCCGTATCACTACGAAGATCCACAGTTTATTGGATACTCCATCTTTTGGTTATTTACGAACTCGAAAGGAACTTGTTCCAGTTCGGGGATGGATTCTGGTTCAGGAGAAATAGGAATAAGGTTTATTCAGTTGTCTTTTATCTTCATCTTCTCTCGCATTGCGAGTGCTCCTAGGATTAGGACAGTACACCCATTATGCTTATTGGATAGTCTTCTTCCAAACCATAGGCTGGTGCCGAACGGTAGGGAAGGAAGAAAACCATTTGGCCTAAAGGGGTGTACAAAAGATAAACTAAAGACATATAAAGGGATTTGGAGAGATGGCAAAGAATTATACAGTTACAATTTTGAATCTGGATAATGGAAGAGGCATTACTAGGAATACCAGCATACCCCTACGAAACATTTCAATATTTCAGTTTCACTCTGTATTGTTAAAAGAAAACTGATTTCCCAATCAGATCTTGCTCCAGGGTATGTATTTACCAGGTATGATTCTCACATCTGTATGGTTTTACAGATGATGAGTGGGAGTAAGTTATTGGGAATTAGGTGATTGTCCTCATTATATCGGAATTCGTTGTAATTGGTGATATTTGAGGAAATCTCCTGGGTTGTTTGCCGGACGGCAAATATTTAGTTTTGAATATCCGCTGTTATGCACCAATTTGAAATTGATACATCTGTACGTCTATTTTTATAGAGTGAGATATACCTTTTTGAAATTATGTCCATGACATTTACCTATATCAGTGGATGGTTAGGTAAGGAGCATTAAACAGCGGTGTAATTCTTCTTAACCATAGGTAAAATTTTCAACCTACGACCCACAGGGATTGAGTTATCAGACTCAAGGGAATTATAAAGAGTATTGTATGTTGTCCAGTGTCCATTAGGACATAGGGGTTGGTCCTCGTACTATATTCGGTTTACTTATGACTTCTCTAGTTCTTAGATAAGTGTTTCATAGAAACACAAGTCTGAGTTTTGAGAAGTTATAGGTATATGAATAAAGTAGACAACCAGGTGTTGCAAGTATCGGGATTCTTCAAGGTGATCGAAGATATAAATACTTGTGTAGGGTATTCAGTTGATAGTAATGATTAAGAGAACTTGCTTCTCTTTCAGGTTACTCATAATTGGAAGCACTCCTAAGTTGAGTAATGCTGGTCGGCCTCTTTCCATTTAGTTGACATGCACTGGAGACAGCTGCATGATTTGAATCTGGTACAATTAAATCAGTGCCTCTGGTTCTATATTGGATATAGAACAGTTCATATCTTAACGATGTTAAGATACAGGGAGTTGTCCGGCTTATGCTTAAAAGCAGACTCTGGATAACTCAAGGCACGTTTCTGTAATGGCTGTTTGTGGGTTGACCCAGGCTATGACGAGGGTTGACTTTCTACCATCTGGAAGATCAATAATGATATTGTTCTGGACTCGCCACAGTTATTAATAAAAATGGATTTTTTTCTTCAGAAAACAGTAGTATGAGTATGGTAGAACTGGAAGTGATTCCAGAACCGCAGACGATTACTGAAAAATTGATACGAACCTAAAGATTCAATTTGGTTTGATATTCCATTGGCCACTCCGTAGATATGGTGGGTAATCTCAGGCACTCGAGAGGTACTTCGGTATGCCTCAAGGACGGTGACAGGGAGGTACTTGTTTACCCAGACTTGCCATTGCTGTTGTTCCAGACTATGAGACCCAGCAGGAGGATGAGTATAGCGTCGTTCTGAACTGGCTTTAGAAGCGTACGAGTGTATGACTCTGCCAGTGGGTTGTCGTAGTCAGTGGGAGCAGCGGAAGCATTGGTGGACAAGTGGCTTATGTCAATTTATAGACTAAAGCAGATATAGCGGAGATAGATAATCTATTTCTGATGTGACAGTCATAGGTTTGACTTAATCAGAATAGGGGATGGATCTGTTAAGAAGGTAGTAGGGTGTGATGTCCTGGTATTTGGATGACATACACAGGGTAGGAAGTGATATTCCTATACTACGATCGGTTATACTTTGGTTGTCACACAGTGGTTTCTCCATAAATAACTTGGATATAATATCAAGACATTCTGGTTACTGGATCTATGGTTTTAGATCTAGATTTGGGTAGTTTCCCAATCTGGGTACTTAGACAACATTCTGAAAGTATTTAGAATGGACGGCTCCTGGCATGGTGTTGTACCTGCAGGTGATGGAGTCACCCTCTCTAAAGGTGTCTTGCAGACTAAAGGGGAGAGGGATGTGCATGATTGGCAGATCACTTGCTTAGGCAATTGAGTCGATCATGAGTACCACACCAGATATTGTTTTTGCAGTAGATACAATAAGTTGATATTGATCCAATCCTGGAGAAACGGTCAGAAGCAGTTTTAGAACATAAGTGGATGTTCTAGGGATATGATAACAACAGTCTCTTTTAGGAGACAGTTATCACTCCAGGCTTCCAAGGTGACCTGGATGACAGATTGGTTGTCAGAGTTATAGTTTTCCTTCTGACGAGGGGCAGTATTTTGGACTGGTGGTCCAAGGGGATACTGAGGGAGGCATAACGCATGATACTGATTAGTTTCAGTTGTCGATACAGTCTAAGAAGTTTAGATTTGGAGTTCATTTATGAGCTAGGTCCCATCAGATATCCCGACATATTCTAAGACAGGTATTGCTCATTTCGGGAGATGGCTTTCTCCGCGAATTTGAGATAATGAGAGACATAGAAAGAAACATTAAGGCGGATCCACTCACTGAGGCTATTCCTAGAACACATTAGTTTCGCAAACTGGTTTTGTGAGACTGATCAGTAGAGGAGTTGGGTGTTCGGTATCACACGGGCTGTGAGTATGCGACATCGCAATAATTAGCCTTGAGTGCAAGTGGGAGATTGTTGGAGATAGTGCCCTCAGAGTCAATTATTGGATCACAGGCACGTGATTGCAATGATTGATGGAGGACCTATCCCGATAGGAAAGTCTTACTCAAGATGATAGTATGCTATCTGGTTTATCTTTATCATCGTGTACTGCTTTAGGTGACCTTACAAATCACTATTGCGCGTTGATAGAGACCCTAGGATTCTTGCTTGACTGCCTGAAGTATGAGGGCGATCATATACGTGGGAGATGGTAGTCTATAAGCACATCCTTAAAAGGTCCCAAGTCGTGGGAGTTTCGAGACAGGGCATCGATATTCCAGAGTAGACTAGTGTATACAGTCGAGACCCCGACGAGGGGCGGTGGCCGGTCTCACAAGCCACTGGTGTCAGTTGGTTCACCTAAGATGTATACAGGTGTTCATTGGGTTATGAGAACACCGGACAGGACTCGCCGGGAATATGCTAGTTGGTCTTATAACTGACGTCAGATAGCAGTTCCCTGGTGACATGTGTACATGTTAGTTCATCGACCTGAGATCGTCATTTGGCTCGTGTGAGTTCCCAATGTACTTTGATTACTACCCTACCACGCTCAAAGGAGACGTGCAAACAGGTTTTAGTTGGGTACAGTCCCGAGCCATATGGAGGCAGTGAGCGGATCTGCAGGGGTTCATCTCTCCCGGTATTGGGGGTGAGGTCGCACTTTGTCTAGGAGAGCCATTACACGAACTCCTTGGCCAAGGCAGGAGATTTACTGGTAGGTATTCCAGTAGTATCTCAGGGTGTTCTGGGCTACACTCCGACACAACTTGTACCGCTTTTGGGGGTCTGACTTTTACCAACCCCCTAGGCCCGCCATGCGATACTCATAGACGAACAGACCGGACTGTACGGATATTGTCACTGACAGGCTCAGTAGGGTGTCAGGATAAGTTCGCTCATCGACGTCCCTTTTGGTCAATACCTGGTAGCCCGTTACGTATGGCTAATACCTCTGACGTGTTAGTGGTTAAATCCACAACCAAAGTATTGACGAGTCTTTAGAGTCCCCCACAGACCGTTTTCTCAAGTTTCGGGCGAAACGCTGTTGAGGCCGTATGGAGATATGGCAGGGTTTGATCATGTACGTGCGGTATTGCACGGATCATGATCAGACTGATAATACTAACAGGCTTTGGTTTAAGCCGGATCCTAGTATTGTACATTGTAGATTTGTCTCATTGCATTTGTATTCGGTCGGAATACAAATGTAGGTATGTATATACAGTGGCGAGGTTTTCCTGTAATTTATTACGGGATCAGTTTTTTGGAGTTGCCAGTTTGTTTTCCGTTTCGGCCATTTTCCTTTGTTTCTTTCCTTGACTGAAAATTGGTGAAGAAGGGCTTATTTGCAATTGTGCAAATTAGCATTGTGGAGGGTGGTCTTTGCATATTGTTGCTTCATGATGATTGTACCTTCATTTGACTTCTTTACTTCATCATTGCTTGACTTATGGAATTATGATGGTTGATGGAGTGTTGGATTTTGTTGGTGATCATTTCTTCTCATCATCACCTTTTCTCTCTCTTACATGATGGCTTTCCCCCTCTTGACTTTTCCAGTCTCCAATTCCTTTGAGGCAAGGGCCGGCCACACTTAGGAGGGAGTGAGAGAGTGAGTTCATTTTGTGTGGGAAATTTCTTGATCCTTTTTGTAGCGTTTTGAAAATCGTTTCGGTGAAATTTCGGAAAATCGGTAAAATGAGGGGGTTTTCTGTAAAAAGTCAAAATACAAATATCTTATTATAAAAATTAAATATACATATTCTAGCTATGTAATTGCTATTATTTCGTGTTTATTGAGCCGCTGGTGAAATTTCAAATTTTCTGAAAAAATATTATTTTATTATTATTTTAAGCCGTCACTAATACATTTAATTAGGGAAAATTACAAATTGGAATGAGTTGAAACAAATTTTGTGCATCATAAAACATTAAATAAAAATTTATCATGTGGTTTTTGGAACGAAATCATTTGCCAAAATGGTTTAGAAATTATTGAAGAAAAAAGGCTTTTTTTTTAGCGTAAATGGATGTTTGGGGTATTGTATTTATCATTTTTCATCACCCCACACCCGTACCCACACCCACACACACCCATTCACTTATCCCCTTGAAGAATTCAGCAGCCGCCTCTTTTGTCCCCACTTGGATTTTAAAAAAAAGAAATGAAAGAAAAGAAAAGAAAAAAAGAGTAGAAAATGGTATAATTTGAGTTGACTTTGACTTGAACTAACTTTCCCCATCTCACTCTCTCTCCTCCCTCACCCAATCCCCCAAGATTTCTGGCCAAAACCTGAACCAAAACAGCCCCAAATACTTCATCTCATTTTTCCATCAAATTCCCCAAAATTTCTATCAAAAATCCACCCTTTTTCTCAAAAATTCAAAGCTAATTATAAATCCAAGCTTTACCCATTATTCTTTAGCTATTCAAGCATGGATCTTGGAGCATGAAATCATTGTTGGAGGCTAAGATTTTTGCAAGTTTGATCTCAAGCTTGTGAGGTATAATCATAACCTTATGCTTAATTTGTTGTTAAATTACTTGAATCTAGCTATTAGGTGTTAAATTAGGGTTTTAAATTTCAAGTTTTGAAATTTAAAGAAAGGGTTTTGATTACTAAGTTAGGGTTTGTTGTGGAAATGAGTTGTGTTTGATTGTGTATGGTTTAGTGAGGTGGATTAATATATTTAGTTTTGTAGAAAACTAATCTAGTTGTTAATTACAAGTTGTTACTTGAAAAATGTCCAAATTAAGCTTTTTGTTGTAAACTAGTTTTTTTGATTTAATTCGAAATATGAGATTAAAAATATGGTTAGGGATTTTATTATATTATTAACTTTATTAAGTGTAGTTTAACACTTTAGTTCATGGAAATCCAACCTAAATTGTAGTTTGTGCATTTTTGCTATGAAATTGTTAAAAAGGGTATTTTGTAAACTAGAATATTAGGATTTTTGGAATTTATTGAGATTAAATTCCGGAAATTTGTTTATACGAATTATTTAAGATATTTAATAAATATATTGGCCGCTACATTCATTTAAACATCCTGTTTTGTACAAAAACGGCGAATTGTGCTTGCTAGATTTTCGGAAAAATGACTTTTTAAGCAAAATTGAGGTTTTTGTGAGTTTTAACCTAGTTTATATTAAAATTAGTGTTCGTGAATGTGAAAATGAGTGTGATTGGATTTTTCTCGATGGTTTGACGTTTGTACATCGACATCGAGGGTTGGTTTGACTATTCTTGCATGCATAGGCGATAGGTTTGGACCTATGCGTGATACGCGTGCCGATTTGATTTTCGTATGCCGTTTCGATTTCGAATTTAGTTTTAATGCGATATGGTGCGTTATGATATGTAGGTACCCCCATGTGGACTTCGAGACGACAAGCAAGCGCGTGGCGACGTCGGTACCGGCTAGCGAGGACCAGGTGAGTAGATTTATATCTACGGGGAGAAGTCGGGTGGATGGCGTATAGCACCCCCGCAGTCCGTGGTGATGTATACGGATGCGTATACACACCAACAATTTATGATATGTTGTTAGGATTTATTATTGATGATTTTAGATGGATATTGGTGTTGGATTGGTGCATGGTTACGAAACCTTAGGTAGTGGGTGCACTACACTTACACATACACACATATACATACTTGCATACATTCCTTATTTCATATGTGCGTGTATGGGAATATATTTATATGTTCACATGGGTATGGGACTATGTGTTCACATACGGATTTGAGGAGGATACTTGGGATTGAGCTGAGTCGATGAGATTTTTTTGTGGTTGTGATCTCGGTGATATGGCAGGATTCGTACTTAAGGTACGTCGTAGTGTTATAGCGGATCTTGCGGCGGCGATACGGGTGAATAGTGTTATAAATAAATGGTCGACATGTGATCGTGATATGAGGCATAATATGCTAGGATATTGATACTAGGCCGTATCGGGCGATGTATACCACTTGATGATGATATGTGCTGACGATATCGGTTTGTACGAGATTGTCGATCAGTAGTCAGATCATGAGTATATTGAGGATATTAGTATTGTACTAGACATAGGTCAGTACCTTAGACTATGATCTTGGATAAAGAGGATACCAGAGGAATAGTGTGAGGAATATGATATTGAACCGTACCCAGATTTGGGGATGCCGTACGACGGATTTACGTACGAGCTATATCTTGATGATTGATCCGCACTCTTGACTTGGGATGTCTGATTATAGATATGGTATCGGATATGATATAATTAAGGCGGGATCACCGACTAATATATATACAGGTATGTATATGTATCGACTCAGATGTTAGGCGGTTTCCTTACCTGTATTCTAGCTTATAGCGTAGCCCTTTAGTTTAGTTAGTTGTTAGATTAGATTCGGTTCCTACCTATTTCAAAGCTTACGAATCGTGCGTATTTTTAAAGACAGCCTAAGGGATCCTACGGATATTTCAAAAAACGTATCTTTTCTTAAAAACACCGTAGCCCCTATTTTCAAAACCCCACGATTCGTGTTATTTCAAAAGGCACCATTGTAGGACTTATATTAGGTTAAAACAGATTAATTATCGTTGCGTCTAGTATTCAGCTCCCGCTCATTATTGTTGTTTTCTCCGTATCACATGCTTATGTTATGCTTTATATTCTACTGTTGATATCTTGTGGTTAGGACACCAGCACCATTACCGATGATGCGTATGTACCAAGTACACTTACTTGCCGGCTCACACACATCTTCATCGGTAATTGCCATGTCACGTACACCTTAGAAAATATTATTGCTTGACATAGCCTGTTAGCTAATAGTTTAGACATGATATTAGTGTACTTGCCTTATATGTTAGTTTAGACATTATAGTTATTACCTGCTACCTCATGCATACTGTTATTCATTGTTATGCCGCATTCATGGATTCTCATGCATATATTCACTTTTTACGTGCTATTGAGGTTTTGGATTTGGATTTCCATTAGATTTTCTGGATTTGGGGAAAACCGCAAAACATATACAAACTTCTTCTTTCTCTTTTTAAATAAAAAGCGCAGTTTTTCCCATGATGTATGAGTCGTCCACCATGAGTTTGCTGATAGATTTGGAGACCCGATTTGAGGAGTTGGATGAACCATTTCGGGTACATGGTGGACCCGGTAAGGTACCCCGGGGCAAGAAGCTCGTGGAGATGACGATGAGCCTAGCAGGGGGAGACTACCTACCGGTGATTTTACCCGACGCGTCGGATATCCGGAAGATACCGTCGTGATCTTGAGATGGATGGTAGGGGCCGGTCTGGACTGACGGCGCCCTAGACATTGAGATTGAGACATTGAGATTTCGAGATATTGAGGTACTGAGATTTGATGATACAGGCCAGTCCGGATGGCCGGAGCCTGAGGTTTTGAGACATTGAGATTTATTTTTTGTGTCGATGCTAGACACTGTTGATGCTGATTTCATTTATGATACCTCATTTTAAAAATACAAAGGAAATCTCACTAATTTATGAAAACAGTTTCTTCATTTACATGTATTCTGTTTTCATGCATTCATACCTCATTCATATGATATATTGCTCCCTGAGGCACTGACACGGGCACATGAGATCACACTCGGGTTAGATATTACCCTAGCCATTGTTATAGGCTGCATGTTATTCATATATTTGAGGATATATTGTGATCATTGACCTAGGTTGCGTTATTCATGCGATTTTCTCTTCGTAGATCTTTTTCTACTCACGAGTTGGCAACTCAGCCCCGTTGTGCCCCAGTTTCTTGCAGGTGTTGCCGTACGGATTTCATTATGGCTTTGCGGGCACGGTTTCTTTTCGGGTGACTTTCTAGTCGATGGGTTTATTGTATCTTACCCATCATTATACCTTGTATATTATATTTCAGTTGTATCTAGAAGTTCCATCAACCAAACTTGTATTTTTTTGAGATAGAGACCAGTAATGTTATTCTTTCGACCATAGAGTAGCATGTTTTATTTCTTGAGTTTCTTGCTGGTTGAGTTCCATTTCTATTGTGATCCTCGCCTTTAGGCGTTGTATATTATGTTGCATACAGGTTGATTTGATATGGTTCTTCCTATTCTCTACTACTTCTCTTGCTTTGGATTTCTGGGTTTCGGCTTACTTAGCATACGTACTCCTTGAGACGTTCGTAGTCTAAGTGCCGGTCATGTTCCGTACTTTCGGGTCGTGACAAAGTTGGTATCAGAGCGTTAGGTTTTACCTTCGGAGCGTAGGATGACCCTTGGTTGATGGAATAGGTGACTAAAGTAGAGTGACGTACCGTTAGTATGTTCCGCGGCATATTTACGACACGCCACTCCACATAAGAAGCCTTAGGATGTACATTTCCTTGTTCAGTATTATATTCCTTCCTGATCTAGCCTCATCGGTACCAGTTTGGTTTTGCTGCCATGATTACGGGCAGGGAGAGCTACGGCTAGAGTTGCGGTCAGCACGAGCTCGGCACGAACGAGGACTGACCACGGCATGATTCCGGCGACACCCGATTATAGAGAGGTGTCTTTTGACTGTGTTTCCGCGCCATGAGCGTTTGGCGGATCGCCTTTATGAGGTTACTCGGATGTGCTGATCGACATTAGAGGATTGAGCTAATGATAGAGGCCAGCCAGATCTTGATGACCGTTGGTGTGTTGCTTATTCATGATGATCGAGGCACTGTTCGGCGTGCAGACGAGCGAGCCAGTTATTGCTGCGAACGACGAGGTATTGCCCCAGATGCTGGAGTTAGTGCAGAACGAGTTGTACTAAGAGATGATAGAAGGTCGCTAGTCATCGTGGATAAATGACTAGGACATGTGGATCGTTCTCCTAACCCGATGCGAGGTCATCAGATAGATGGATTCCAGCTAGAGACGACTTCACGTGGAGACGTTGGGAGTCGACAGAGACGATCGAATGTCAGAAACCTATTATTCAAAGTTTAAGATAGTCGGAAAGACATGCAGGCAATTCTATGGTCCCTCTAGAAGAATGAAACCCTAACTCGACTTAATGACCGTGTGAAAGCCTTTGAACCTTAGGGTTTGCGGCAGTTCTGCGGCGCCATTTGTGAGGCTTGGGTTTGCCCTTCTACGGCTGGACCACCGATGCTGTGGTATGTACTCGATACTATTAAACTGTACCCAAGATGTTGAGCTCTTGGGGGATTATGAGGTTTTGACGAATCGATTGGATGGCTCGACTTAATTCGGATGCTAGGTGATGAGATGCATTCTTGGGAGACTCCAGATACGAAGATAGCCGTTGGAGCTCAGTCCATGCAGCCGCGATGAGACGAGTCCAAAGCAGACGACATTAGAGAAAAGTGGAATAAGAGGTTCGCACCAGATCTAGATGAGATGACGTTCCACTCCGCCGACATCAGAGAGGCGATGCGCATGCCGAGGCATGGTACTTGGACTTACCTTCCAGAAGGAGTCGCGATGAGTATGCAGTCGTTCCAGAGCAAGATGCAGATATAGGAAAGGACAATGACTTCCGGACAGTTGGCAGAGACGAGACATGGAAGAGACCATGAGCAGGATTCCTTCCAGGATACTGCTGCGATGATACTTGCACCCAGGATCAGATGTGTCACGTGCATTCAGAGAGCCAGAGGCCGACGCCAGTGATATGCTGCCTTGACAGGGCCGATGAGCCGATGGATTGTGAGATTGGTAATCCACAGATAAGACTTGGACCCAGGAGTGGTCATGTTACGCACACCAGCAGGCCAGAGTTCATGATCATCGACGAGACGTCCCACTAGTGACCGCGACAGTTGGCCCGAGATTCTTAGAGGATGCATGAGCGGTACTGTTCCGCCATTATTGATTTCGATGTTTTGGGTGATTTATTCGTATGATTTGATTTTGATGATTGAGGATTTACGATCTTTGCACAGTGTTGCACTTGATATCGTTTTCGTGCTTTAGTTTCACATGTTTGTGATTTTACGGTTTTAAACAGTTGAGTTGATTTTGTGCGTATGCATGCACGCGATTTGGTTCCTGCACTCTGTATAGTTTATATATGCTGGCAGTGCAGTGACATGTATTTTGTGCACTTGGATACACAGGATTTCGATTTCGAGGGTGATGCTCGACATTTTTTTTGTGCATTTTATGCACCGGATTGGATTTTTAGCGCCTGTTGGGCGCCTGTTACGAGATGCGATTTGGTGCACACCAGATGCACTAATTCGAGATTTTTCGTGCATGTCAGATGCACCTGATTTTGCTGTCAGGCACACATGTTGCCTACGACAGATGTTTCGTGCACACCTGATGCACTTAGATGTTGTTTCTGTGCGCATGTATGGCACATTCATGGATTTTGATTTCCGTGCGCACCAGACGCACGTAGTATTCATGTGCATATTTTGGGATTGATTTCTTATAGAGCAGTACGTTTTTATGATATTGCTATGTGTTTCCGTACTGAGCAGGACTAGTCGGAGGACAGTACCTGAATACATTTTGCATGCATTGATAGTTATTGAAGGGATTTCCAAAAATCGAGCTATAGCCTCAGTATTTACCTACGTGTCTGATATGACACGAAATGTTTAAAACAAGGAGACCCTTCTAAATTGTTTCCAAAACGGCGGAACGTACATTTCAAACAAAGGTATATATGTATATAGTTATTTTCTTATGGTAGACGTCCGCCACTGTGCAGTGTTATACGCGTTGCACAGCGACTTAAAGAGATTTGGCATGCATTTCCTTCAGATACTTATAGATATAGATTCGATATTTACATTTATAGTTTCGAGTTATATCATATTGGTTTTGATTTGGATTTGGCATTGATGTCTTCTCCACGACTCCGATGATCGCGGGATGCTTGACGGAGTTTTGATTTTAGTTATATACTCATTTTTCAAGCGCATGCGCTGCGCTACGATTTGTTTTTTGTATTTACAATTTCGGAGCCCCGACAACTTGATGGTTTTTCATAGATGTTTTAGTAATTGGGGGAGTTTGAATTTAAATTAGGGGACCGAATTTCTTTAAGGGGGGAAGATTGTAGCGTTTTGAAAATCGTTTCGGTGAAATTTCGGAAAATCGGTAAAATGAGGGGGTTTTCTGTAAAAAGTCAAAATACAAATATCTTATTATAAAAATTAAATATACATATTCTAGCTATGTAATTGCTATTATTTCGTGTTTATTGAGCCGCTGGTGAAATTTCAAATTTTCTGAAAAAATATTATTTTATTATTATTTTATGCCGTCACTAATACATTTAATTAGGGAAAATTACAAATTGGAATGAGTTGAAACAAATTTTGTGCATCATAAAACATTAAATAAAAATTTATCATGTGGTTTTTGGAACGAAATCATTTGCCAAAATGGTTTAGAAATTATTGAAGAAAAAAGGCTTTTTTTTAGCGTAAATGGATGTTTGGGGTATTGTATTTATCATTTTTCATCACCCCACACCCGTACCCACACCCACACACCCCCATTCACTTATCACCTTGAATAATTCAGCAGCCCGCTCTTTTGTCCCCACTTGGATTTTAAAGAAAAGAAATGAAAGAAAAGAAAAGAAAAAAAGAGTAGAAAATGGTATAATTTGAGTTGACTTTGACTTGAACTAACTTTCCCCACCTCACTCTCTCTCCTCCCTCACCCAATCCCCTAAGATTTCTGGCCAAAACCTGAACCAAAACAGCCCCAAATACTTCATCTCATTTTTCCATCAAAATCCCCAAAATTTCTATCAAAAATCCACCATTTTTCTCAAAAATTCAAAGCTAATTCTAAATCCAAGCTTTACCCATTATTCATTAGCTATTCAAGCATGGATCTTGGAGCATGAAATCATTGTTGGAGGCTAAGATTTTTGCAAGTTTGATCTCAAGCTTGTGAGGTATAATCATAACCTTATGCTTAATTTGTTGTTAAATTACTTGAATCTAGCTATTAGGTGTTAAATTAGGGTTTTAAATTTCAAGTTTTGAAATTTAAAGAAAGGGTTTTGATTACTAAGTTAGGGTTTGTTCTGGAAATGAGTTGTGTTTGATTGTGTATGGTTTAGTGAGGTGGATTAATATATTTAGTTTTGTAGAAAACTAATCTAGTTGTTAATTACAAGTTGTTACTTGAAAAATGTCCAAATTAAGCTTTTTGTTGCAAACTAGTTTTTTTGATTTAATTCGAAATATGAGATTAAAAATATGGTTAGGGTTTTTATCATATTATTAACTTTATTAAGTGTAGTTTAACACTTTAGTTCATGGAAATCCAACCTAAATTGTAGTTTGTGCATTTTTGCTATGAAATTGTTAAAAATGGTATTTTGTAAACTAGAATATTAGGATTTTTGGAATTTATTGAGATTAAATTCCGGAAATTTGTTTATACGACTTATTTAAGATATTTAATAAATATATTGGCCGCTACATTCATTTAAACATCCTGTTTTGTACAAAAACGACGAATTGTGCTTGCTAGATTTTCGGAAAAATGACTTTTTAAGCAAAATTGAGGTTTTTGTGAGTTTTAACCTAGTTTATATTAAAATTAGTGTTCTTGAATGTGAAAATGAGTGTGACTGGATTTTTCTCGATGGTTTGACGTTTGTACATCGACATCGAGGGTTGGTTTGACTGTTCTTGCATGCGTAGGCGATAGGTTTGGACCTATGCGTGATACGCGTGCCGATTTGATTTTCGTATGCCGTTTCAATTTCGAATTTAGTTTTAATGCGATATGGTGCGTTATGATATGTAGGTACCCCCATGTGGACTTCTAGACGACAAGCAAGCGCATGGCGACGTCGGTACCGGCTAGCGAGGACCAGGTGAGTAGATTTATATCTACGGGGAGAAGTCGGGTGGATGGCGTATAGCACCCCCGCAGTCCGTGGTGATGTATACGGATGCGTATACACACCAACAATTTATGAAATGTTGTTAGGATTTATTATTGATGATTTTAGATGGATATTGGTGTTGGATTGGTGCATGGTAACGAAACCTTAGGTAGTGGGTGCACTACACTTACACATACACACATATACATACTTGCATACATTCCTTATTTCATATGTGCGTGTATGGGAATATATTTATATGTTCACATGGGTATGGGACTATGTGTTCACATACGGATTTGAGGAGGATACTTGGGATTGAGCTGAGTCGATGAGATTTGTTTGTTGTTGTGATCTCGGTGATATGGCAGGATTCGTACTTAAGGTACGTCCTGGTGTTATAGCGGATCTTGCGGCGGCGATACGGGTGAATAGTGTTATAAATAAATGGTCGACATGTGATCGTGATATGAGGCATAATATGCTAGGATATTGATATTAGGCCGTATCGGGCGATGTATACCCCTTGATGATGATATGTGCTGACGATATCGGTTTGTACGAGATTGTCGATCAGTAGTCAGATCATGAGTATATTGAGGATATTAGTATTGTACTAGACATAGGTCAGTACCCTAGACTATGATCTTGGATAAAGAGGATACCAGAGGAATAGTGTGAGGAATATGATATTGACCCGTACCCAGATTTGGGGATGCCGTACGACGGATTTACGTACGAGCTATATCTTGTTGATTGATCCGCACTCTTGACTTGGGATGTCTGATTATAGATATGGTATCGGATATGATATTATTGAGGAGGGATCACCGAGTAATATATATACAGGTATGTATATGTATCGACTCAGATGTTTGACGGTTTCTTACCTGTAGTCTAGCTTATAGCGTAGCCCTTTAGTTTAGTTAGTTGTTAGATTAGATTCGTTTCCTACCTATTTCAAAGCTTACGAATCGTGCGTATTTTTAAAGACAGCCTAAGAGATCCTACGGATATTTCAAAAAACGTATCTTTTCGTAAAAACACCGTAGCCCCTATTTTCAAAACCCCACGATTCGTGTTATTTCAAAAGGCACCATTGTAGGACTTATATTAGGTTAAAACAGATTAATTATCGTTGCGTCTAGTATTCAGCTCCCGCTCATTATTGTTGTTTGCTCCGCATCACATGCTTATATTATGCTTCATATTCTACTGTTGATATCTTGTGGTTAGGACACCAGCACCATTACCGATGATGCGTATGTACCACGTACACTTACTTGCCGGCTCACACACATCTTCATCGGTAATTGCCATGTCACGTACACCTTAGAAAATATTATTGCTTGACATAGCGTGTTAGCTAGTAGTTTAGACATGATATTAGTGTACTTGCCTTATATGTTAGTTTAGACATTATAGTTATTACCTGCTACCTCATGCATACTGTTATTCATTGTTATGCCGCATTCATGGATTCTCATGCATATATTCACTTTTTACGTGCTATTGAGGTTTTGGATTTGGATTTCCATGAGATTTTCTGGATTTGGGGAAAACCGCAAAACATATACAAACTTCTTCTTTCTCTTTTTAAATAAAAAGCGCGGTTTTTCCCATGATGTATGAGTCGTCCACCATGAGTTTGCTGATAGATTTGGAGACCCGATTCGAGGAGTTGGATGAACCGTTTCGGGTACATGGTGGACCCGGTAAGGTACCCCGGGGCAAGAAGCTCGTGGTGATGACGATGAGCCTGGCAGGGGGAGACTACCTACCGGTGATTTTACCCGACGCGTCGGATATCCGGAGGATACCGTCGTGGTCTTGAGATGGATGGTAGGGGCCGGTCTGGACTGACGGCGTCCTAGATATTGAGATTGAGACATTGAGATTTCGAGATATTGAGGTACTGAGATTTGATGATACAGGCCAGTCCGGATGGCCGGAGCCTGAGGTTTTGAGACATTGAGATTTATGTTTTGTGTCGATGTTAGACACTGTTGATGCTGATTTCATTTATGATACCTCATTTTAAAAATACAAAGGAAATCTCACTAATTTATGAAAACAGTTTCTTCATTTACATGTATTCTGTTTTCATGCATTCATACCTCATTCATATGATATATTGCTACCTGAGGCATTGACACGGGCACATGAGATCACACTCGGGTTAGATATTACCCTAGCCATTGTTATAGGCTGCATGTTATTCATATATTTGAGGATATTGTAAGTCCATGTTGCAACCCCCGGTTCTTACGGAGAGGCAGAAACGGTATAAAAATCAAATTTTTAACGCATGGGGCAACATGGACTAACAAAGTCGGGATCTTTTCTAAACTAAACTAGCAAACATGCAAAGGAGAGTTAACTACTCGGCAAAGTGGTTATACCTAACTTGAACTCCTTCTTCTTGAAACCTAGTAGAGGTTGATGGTTCTCCTCTCGTCGCCTTCTTCCGTCGAAGATGGATCCACCTGAGAGTTCAACCTTCGGGCTCTTTCTCGAACTTGGAGAGAACTAGAATCTTCGGCTTGCTAAACCTTTGATCCTAGAGTGAGTAGAGAGTGTCTAAAGGGTGCTTTTCTTTTAAGGAGAGGGATTCTCAACACAGGAGAAGGGTTCTCCTTTTGCTAGAGGAAGAAGAAGATGAAGTGAGGAGAGAGAAGCTAAATGATAGAATGAGCTCTTTTCTTTTTGCAACCATAACAAAAAGCAAAAGAATTATCAAATTAATAATAATAATGAAAATGAAAAGGTTGATGGAAGGTTTAGGAATGACCATTATCATTTCAAACATTAAATGAATTTGCTAGAATCAAAGAGCATCTTTCTTTTGTAATGATGATGGTCAAAACGTCAACCATGGTCAACAAGTCAACCATGGTCAACAAGTCAACAAAAAAACCAACCATGATACAATTTCATTTTATTATATATTATTAATTGATATAACATAAATCCATTAGGGTTTGGAAAAAGACGACTGTCAACTGTGCATACGCACCCGTTCCGAAACCCTAATGAAAGTCCTCTTCCTCCTCCTCAAATAACTGTGCATACACACCTGCATTCTTGTTCCGAGGAACATGAATACTGAGAGATAAAAGAAACCCCAAAACATATACCAGTATCTGACTCAAACCAGAGCCAGCCAGTAATATCCGTCCGGACTCCAAACGTGCACAAGTGCGCGGATGAGAACGAACCCTGTCGCAAAACCATGCGACCTCTACTCTGTTTTGCCCAGAGGCGAGTACCCTCTGTGTGGGACTCTAAAGACTCGACACTACGCTGGCAGTGGGTTTAACCAAAGACCGCAAGCGGCACTAGCTGTGCGTAACGGTCCCCAGGTAGATGCCGACAAGAAGGCTGACGAGGTGAACCCCATCTGAACTCTTACTGAGTCTGAATGTGACAGTCTCCGTACAGTCCGGTCTGTTCGTCTGATACATCGCATGGCGGGCCTAGGGGGCGGTAAAACGTCAGTCCCCTAATAGCGGTACAAGTCGTGTCGGAGTGAAGCCCAAAACACCCTGAGATAACACTGGAAACCTACCAGTATATCTCACTTGCCCTGGCCAGGGACTACTAGTGTAATGGCTCTCCTAGACACAGCGCGATGTCAACCCCCAATACCGGGAGAGACGAATCCTGTCTAACCTTCACTGCCTCCAAGTGCTTCGGGACTGTACCCAACTACTACCCGTTTGCACGACTCCTTTGGGCCGTGGTAGGGTAGTAATCAAAGTACTGTGGGAACACACTCGAGGCGAAGTGACAGTGTCAAGTCAGCGGACTAAGCTGTACTCATGTCACCTGGGAACTGATAACTGACGATAGGTATAATACCAACCTGTCAGTTCCCGACGAGTCCTGTCCAGTGTACTCGTAACCCAACGAGCACCCGTATACTATCTCCAGTACGACGTACTGATGGCTGTGGGACAGACCATCTCCCACACTGGGATAAGAAGCGCATACGCTAGTCTACTCCGGAGTATCGATGCCCTGTCTCGATAGTCCTGCGACTAGGGACCTGTATAAGGATGTGCTTATAGATTACCCAGCCCCCACTAGTGTGACTGCCATCACAACGCTGGTAATCAAGCAAAGATCCTAAGGGCTCCACTAATGCGTATAAGTGATATACTGAAATAAACACAAGTACACATTGAAGTAGAAACAAACTAAGTAGCATACTACTATATTGAGCAAGATTGTTTATACAAGGTGAATATCCCAAGCTTCCATTAAGTAATATACAAACTAGTATGATACAGTAATGGCCTCTAGGGCATATACGCTAACAATCTCCCACTTGCACTAAGGCCATGTACTGGCGTATCCAAGACCTATCATCTCGATCAGCCGCTCGAACTGAGTCTGGGGTGAGGCCTTGGTGAATGGATCTGCAGTGTTTTCTTCTGAAGCAACCCTCCGAACCTCGATCTCCTTGCGATCCACGATCTCCCTGATCAGGTGATACCGCCTTAAGATGTGCCTGGATCTCTGATGGGACCTGGGTTCCTTCGCTAAAGCTATAGCCCCGTTGTTGTCGCAATACAGAGGTATTGGGTCAACAATGGACGGAACCACCTGAAGTTCTTTCAAGAACTTCCTCATCCAGACAGCTTCTTTTGCGGCATCAGATGCAGCAATGTATTCCGCTTCCATAGTCGAGTCTGCAACGGTTTCCTGTTTGGAGCTCTTCCAACACACCGCCCCTCCATTGAGGGTAAAGACGAAACCCGACATGGACATGGAATCATCCTTGTCACTCTGGAAGCTGGAGTCAGCAAAGGCCTCGATCTGGAGGTCTTTTCCGCCATACACCAAGAACATCTCCTTAGTCCTTCTCATGTACTTGAGAATGTTCTTTACCGCTATCCAGTGTTTCTCCCCAGGGTTTGACTAATACCGGCTTACCACACTCAGTGCATAAGCTACATCCGGTCTGGTACACAACATCGCATACATTATAGAGCCTACCGCTGAAGCGTAGGGTACAATAGACATGCGATCCCTCTCCAAATCAGTCTTGGGAGAGATCTCTTTAGAGAGGGTGATCCCGTGACAAGCCGGTAGGTTACCGCGCTTGGAATCTTCCATACTGAATCTTTTCACTATGGTGTCGATGTACCTGGACTGAGAAAGTCCTAATATCCTCTTGGATCTATCACGATGGATCCGGATCCCCAGGATGTATGAGGCATCACCCAGGTCTTTCATGGAGAACCTGTGCGACAAGAACCCCTTGACAGATTGTAGCATAGGAATGTCATTTCCTATTAAGAGAATGTCATCCACGTATAAAACGAGGAATACTACAGTTCTCGCTACAAATCTACTATAGATGCATGGTTCATCTGGATTTTTGATAAAGCCAAATTCCTTGACCGTCTCATCAAAACAGATGTTCCAACTCCGCGATGCCTGCTTTAGTCCATAGATGGACTTAAGCAACTTGCACACCTTTCCGCTGCTCCCACTCTGAATGAAACCCTCTGGTTGATCCATATAGACACACTCCTCTAAATTTCCATTTAGAAAAGCGGTTTTTACGTCCATCTGCCAAATCTCATAATCGTGGAAGGCAGCAATGGCAAGAAGGATCCGAATGGATTTCAGCATAGCCACTAGAGAAAAGGTTTCTTCATAGTCCAAGCCAGGTCTTTGACGGAAACCCTTTGCTACAAGTCTAGCTTTATAGGTCTCAACCTGTCCATCTACACCAATCTTCCTTTTGAAGATCCACTTGCATCCTACGGGTTTTACCCCGTCTGGAGCAATGTCCAACGTCCATACTTTGTTGGTGTACATGGACTCCATCTCGGTCCGCATTGCATCCAGCCATTTTACCGAGTCAACGCTCTGAACGGCCTGCTGGAAGCTAGTAGGCTCATCATAATCTATGATGCAATCCTCTCTATCCCCGTCTATAAGAAAACCGTAGTATCTCTCGGGCGGATGAGACTGCCTACCACTCCTGCGGAGCGGCGTAGGAATGTCCTATTCTTTTGAACTTACTGGCTCTTCCAAGCTTTCAGTAATAGCTTGTGGTTCTGGAATTTCTTCCAGTTCTATTGCGTTCCCACTTATCTGAGTTTCCAAAAACTCAGTTTCCAAGAAGCGGGCATGTTGAGAAACAAAGACCTTTTGTTCCTCAGCGGAATAGAACAGATACCCCCTGGAGTTCTTTGGGTATCCCACAAACTTACACTGTACTGAGCGTGCCTCGAGCTTGTCCGCATGCTACTTTTTTACAAAAGCTGGACATCCCCATATCTTAAGGTACTTAAGACAGGGTTTCTTCCCACTCCACATCTGATATGGAGTGGTAGGCACAGTCTTGGTGGGAGCTTTGTTCAAGAGATATGCAGCTGCTTCTAGTGCATAGCCCCAGAAAGATCGCGGTAACTCAGCCTTACTCATCATGGAACGAACCATATCCAATAGGGTTCGATTCCTCCTTTCCGATACACCGTTATGTTGCGGAGTGTATGGAGGAGTACGCTGAGAGAGAATTCCATTCTCTTTTAAATAGTCCAGGAACTCGGCACTCAAGTATTCACCACCTCGATCCGATCTTAGAATCTTAATACTTTTTCCTGTTTGTTTTTCAACTTCATTCTTGTAATCCCGAAATTTCTCAAAAGCCTCGGATTTGTGCTTCATTAAGAAGACATGTCCATACCTAGAGAAATCGTCTGTGAAAGTAATGAAGTATGAATAACCTGTAGGGTTCCTAGGCACTCTTGTGAAGGTTCATAAGGCATCAAACATGCCCGGATTAAATTTTAGACGTGCCGAACAACCCAAAGCTGGGATCTTTGTTAGATTATTAAGGTTTAACATGCAATAAGATAACTTTTATCTAAGTGTGAGGGATTACAACCTTTGTAGTCCGCTCCTTCACTTCACAATCTCCGAGTAGAAGACCCTTTGCCGCGATCCACGATCTCCCGGACTCATGAGAGGCTCCACGACTCGAACGATCCATTCTAGCTTGTCGTAATCCAAATCTCCGATGATCTACCTTGAAATTTCTTCGACTCAAGCTTTCTCACTCAAAAGAGAAGAACACCCTAATCCCAAGGGCTAGATGAGATGAGGATGAGAGAGTAGTGATTTTTCTTTCCTTTTATATCATTTTCTCATATTTTATCATCACTTAAGAAAATCAAGCAAGCTTTTCTTTCAAGAGAGAAGAAGAAGATGATAATGGAAGAAGAATAATGAATTATCTTTTTTCTTTTGTGATGAATAGAAATATAAACATATGATTGAATTATTAACCATGGTCAAGGATGATTGGATGAGAACAAGTAGAGAAACAACTAGGGTTAGGGTTTGGTTGAGTTAATAATGTGTCATCACAAAATATCCTAACCTTGACAAAAGAAATAGCTTCTAGAAGGAACTTGAAGCTACTAACCCTAATCAAACCCTAACCTCAATTAATCATCCATAAACATGTTTAACAATTAATCATATCATGTCACAATAATATATATCACATATATATTATATATTTGCAACAAAAGAAATTAATACAATTAACATATATCGCATATATATCAATGTATCATCCCGCGAGAAAATGAAATAATAAAGTAAGCCAATATTAGTTAATATAATAATATATCATATATATATTATTATATATTAAATCATCGAATCAACACTTGATCCGACGATCCGGCTATATCGAATATAACCGACTAATATATCATGTACCGATTTATCGAATCAACACTTGATCCGATGTCCCGGTTCATATCTAAATATCGCGAGAATATAATACGGTATCCCATATCGCATTATTCTCGTTCCTGCGCATATCACATATGTGCCACTACTCTGTTTCGCCTGAGCCAAGAAACCTCTGTGTAGGACTCTAAAGAATCGTCAATACGCCGGTAGCAGGTGATGATCATATCAAACACCCACAAGCTGCAAGCGGTCAGCTAAACGTAACAGCCACCCAGGTATTGAGCGATCAGAAGATCAACAAGCTAGCCTGTGCGTTCTCCTGTGAATCCAACCAGTAACACTCCCGTACAGTCTGGTCTGTTCGTCTGATATGTCGCATATCAAGTCTAGGGGTGGTATACGTCAGACCCCAGTAACCGATAAGTCGTGTCGATGTATGGCTCATAACAGGTCGAGAAACTACTAGTAACACTTACCAGTAAATCTCTATATCAGCCCTGGCCAGGGACTTCCAGTTATAGCCAATCGAACACAGCACAACATAAACTCCCTATACCGGGAGAGACGAATCCCCTCCTATCGCTCATTGCCTCCATGTGATTCGGGACTGTACCCAAAAGCCACCGTTTTGCACGCCCTCTTGGACGTGGTAAGGTGGAAATCAAAGCACAGTGGGAATCACACAAGACTCTATGACGATCTCGGGTCTTCAGACTACCCTGTACCTGTGTCACCGGAGAACTGCCATCTGACGTGTGGTATATCACCATCTGGGAGTTCTCGGCGAGTCCGTCCAGTGTACCCAGTCTCCACTGAGCACCCGTACACCATCTCTGATGTCAAACACCGATGGATATGGGATCATCCATCGCCCATCATATGGGTCAAGATGCGTATACGCTAGTCTACTCTGGTGTATCGATGCCCTGTCTCGATATACCCTCGACTAGGAACAGTTATAGGATGTACTCATCGACTACCGCGGCACCACTAGTATGATCTCATCATAGTCCCAGTAGTCGAGTACAAGTCCTAAGGGCTTTATCAACATGTGAGAGTAAAACAGTAAACCAATACAAGTCAACATGTTAAGATAAAGTGAAACCAAATAGCATACTATCATGACGAGCAAGAAAGTCATCTCTATATATAACCAAGCATCCATTATAATATACATCAAATGTACAACAATGGCCTCTAGGGCATATACATAACTAACATAACCGCTTCGCGCTTGTGTACACATTGGACCACACACGACACTGTGTATAAGTCCCAAGAGCTCGCTCGCTCTTACTCCGTGTCCAGTGAACGGAGTCTTTGTCATCTTTCCCATGAGACAAGATTCACAAGTGGCATAAGACTGATACTCGAACGGATCCAAGTATCCTTCTTTATGTAACTTAGTTAACCGTGTCTCATTGATGTGACCCAGTCTATAATGCCATAAGAAAGCCTGATTGATATCAGGAGACTTTCTTTTGTGTGTATTCTGGACATTGAAAATCTATGGTAGGTTTAACACGTATATACCATTGCTCAATGTACCTGACCCAATCAGAACTTGATTAAGGTGAATGTTTACAACATTACTTACAAACGCAAATTCATAACCTTCTTTAGAAACTAAAGATACAGAAATGATATTACAAGTTGCGTTGGGTACAAAAAAGCAATTACGCAAAACCAAAACATGCCCATCTGACATTCCCAGGTGATAGTCCCCCACGGCTTTAGCATCCATGCTAGCTCCGTTCGCAACTCTGAGGGTCATGTCACCTGCCTTCAAAACCCTACGGTTTCTCAACGCCTGCAAAGAATTACAGATATGAGATCCCGATCCGGTATCCAATACCCAGGAAGTAGAGTTTATTGAAAGACAGTTTTCAATAACATACACACCTGAAGCTGAAGCCGCAACCTGCTTCAATTCCTGTGTCCTGGCTTTCCAAGCCCTGCAATCATTCTTCCAGTGTCCACTCTTATGACAATAGAAGCATTCTTCTTTACATATAAGCTTCCCCGCTTTCATTGTTGCCTTTGCCTTTCCCTTCGTATCCACTTTACTAACACCGCCCCTTGGTTTGGCGGGGGTTTTCCTCTTCTTTCCCTTGGCTTTCGCCTTGGACCTAGAAGAAGAAGATCCTCCTACAAACAAAGTGGATGTTTCCCTACTTTTCTGTAGGGTGCCCTCTGCGCTCCTCAGCATGTTGAGGAGTTCTGAAAGTTCAACCTCTTTTTCTTGTAAGTTGAAGTTCAGAATAAACTGGGCGTAAGTGGAAGGAAGGGACTGAAGAATCAAGTCCGTATAGAGCTCATTCTCCAACGTGGTCCCAAGTTCAGCGAGCTCCTCAATGTAGCCAATCATCTTAAGCACGAGTTCCACTACCGATGATCCGACGGCCAATTTTACCGAAAACAACTTCTTCGACACTTCGTATCTTGCGATACGAGACTGCTCTCCATACACTTCTTTTGTATGAAGAAATATGGATTCCAAGTCCATATTCTCGTGCCTCCTCTGATGTTCATTGTCCATCGAGGCAAGTACGAGGCACCTGGCTTTCGCGCTATCAATCTCCCAGGTCTTACGGATTTCCTTATCCGCGACGCTGGAGGTGGGACTTGGGACGGGGGGAGCTTTGGTGGTAAGAAGATACCCCAGCTTGTCGTAAGTGATTGCCATCTTGACATTCCTGAGCCAATCTTTGTAGTTTGGCCCTGTCAATATATTTTTATCTAGAAGTAACTTAAGTCCAGTCATGTTGATTGGTCGCTGCAATTAGGAGAGAGAGAAGAAACACTTTAGCACGATGCTCTTGCAAGTTTAGAGTGGTTTTTAATTTTTCTAAACAGGATGGCTCCCACTGTCTCTTGAATCCCTCCTCAAACCATAAAGGAAGAACTAGTCGGGATCAATCCCACCGCACAATACTTGCTTAACCGTTCAGCCAGGCCAGTGTCGGTACTTCGAGGGAGGTTTTCCAACGCTTTCGCGAAGTTCCTTAATTAAATAACCTCTTTTCCCTGGGGACGTAGTCCCGCTAACACCTTTCTAGGCACCTACTAGGTTTATAGCATTGATCGTTTAGTGAGAAATTTCTCGAGGAGTAGCATATACTCACAGTAGGATCGGGATCCAAATATCATAGCGTGACGAAACTGAAGGAATCCTACCAGAATCACCACACTCCAAATGGTATGCAAATCTAGCAAGTTTCAGTACTTATGAAACTCCCGATGTGGATTTTTGCCCCATGCTCTTATGACCTTGACGAAGGTCAACAAATCATAAGTCACATGTCAAGTTCTGCCCGTCATTTTCCAGGTTAATTTGAACCCACCCGTATATACCCTTGACGAAGGTCAACAAGGCAATACGACTGTCCCAAACCCACGCATCTATCTATGCTACATATGAACACCCAGCAGCTACCAATCTCTATGCCTTGACGAAGGTCAACAAACATAGCTTGAATACTATTGAATATCCATACGAAATGACGGAGGGCTACGAATGGTTTTGGCGAAACCGTGAACGTGGTGAACTTGATAAAATCGATGGAACGAGATAGCTTTTAGAAGGAGTGGCTCAATCTCCGCATTTAAAAGTTAGTTTTGAAAAGAACCGAGTGATTTTTCGAAAGTGTTCCAACTTGGTTTATTATCTTGCATTAGTTCTTTTAATGCGTGATATTCTTGCATTAGTTCTTTTAATGCGTCCCATCATTTAAATCCTACCATTGCAGAAAACAACCAAAATATGACGTACGCTTATGCCATTCGCATTCGCCACGGGGCCCCGTCATCACCCGTTAGGTTACTTAACTAACGACAGAGCGGGGGCTGGGCTAGCGCGGTTGTAAAACATAAGCAACGCCCAAATAGTTATAAATACAGCAATGATAGACATTACAGATCACAGATGAATACATTGGATATACTAGGAATCCGCAATCCGTTCGAGCCTGCAACGAAAAGCGGATTACACGGTCGCGGTGAATAGCCAATACCCCACCCAAGACCCCTACGGGTGCGGCAAACTACCCGCCAAGTACTCGGCAGTTTGTGCACCCCTCCATGGGTCTATCCTAGGAGCAAAAATAGTAAAAAGAATTATACAATGACGGCTACAACCCCGACCCGGTTGTGCGGCCAAACAAATAATAATATTACATCAATTTACATTTACAATGAATGAAAGAAAAACAAAAGCTCATCTCACATCCACCCCGGCTATTCACCCGCGACAGTCCAACACATTCATATACACATTCCAATATCAAACACAGATCACAGAGATGTATAACCCCGACTAATCGACTTATAGCGATTAGCCGACGTTCAATACAATCAAACATCACAGATATAACCAATATAGTCCAAGTGTAGTGAAGTTCGGAAAAAATACGGAATTATATGCCCCCAAAAACAAATTTCTATTCTGGAAAATCTGGGTACATATAATATATCTTAAAAATCCCAAAACCCTACCAGGAGAACACTGCACAAAACCCGATCACGAGAGGACTCCAAACGGCGGCGGTTCCGCGGCAAATGCCTACCTCATGCCGCGGAACCGCGGCGTTTTGAATGAATCAGGGGATCGTTTTTCTTGGGTGTTCACACAAAACCCTGAGCCGAATTTAGGTGTATAACAAAACTTTTTTTGACCAGAAAAATTTTTAACAGAAACTAGGGTTTTGTAAAAGTTTGGTTTTTGGATTTTTCAGTTCCGAACTTCGTTACACTTCATTACCAAGCTAGTTTAAGTTTAGTTAGGCTCTGATACCACTGTAAGTCCACGTTGCGACCCCCGGTTCTTACGGGAAGGCGGAAACGGTATAAAAATCAAATTTTTAGCGCATGGGGCAACATGGACTAACAAAGTCGGGATCTTTTCTAAACTAAACTAGCAAACATGCAAAGGAGAGTTAACTACTCGGCAAAGTGGTTATACCTAACTTGAACTCCTTCTTCTTGAAACCTAGTAGAGGTTGATGGTTCTCTTCTCGTCGCCTTCTTCCGTCGAAGATGGATCCACCTGAGGGTTCAACCTTCAGGCTCTTTCTCGAACTTGGAGAGAACTAGAATCTTCGGCTTGCTAAACCTTTGATTCTAGAGTGAGTAGAGAGTGTCTAAAGGGTGCTTTTCTTTTAAGGAGAGGGATTCTCAACACATGAGAAGGGTTCTCCTTTTGCTAGAGGAAGAAGAAGATGAAGTGAGGAGAGAGAAGCTAAATGATAGAATGAGCTCTTTTCTTTTTGCAACCATAACAAAAAGCAAAAGAATTATCAAATTAATAATAATAATGAAAATGAAAAGGTTGATGGAAGGTTTAGGAATGACCATTATCATTTCAAACATTAAATGAATTTGCTAGAATCAAAGAGCATCTTTCTTTTGTAATGATGATGGTCAAAACTTCAACCATGGTCAACAAGTCAACCATGGTCAACAAGTCAACAAAAAAACCAACCATGATACAATTTCATTTTATTATATATTATTAATTGATATAACATAAATCCATTAGGGTTTGGAAAAAGACGACTGTCAACTGTGCATACGCACCCGTTCCGAAACCCTAATGAAAGTCCTCTTCCTCAAATAACTGTGCATATACACCTGCATTCTTGTTCCGAGGAACATGAATACTGAGAGATAAAAGCAACCCCAAAACATATACCAGTATCTGACTCAAACCAGAGCCAGCCAGTAATATCCGTCCGGACTCCAAACGTGCACAAGTGCGCGGATGAGAACGAACCCTGTCGCAAAACCATGCGACCTCTACTCTGTTTTGCCCAGAGGCGAGTACCCTCTGTGTGGGACTCTAAAGACTCGACACTACGCTGGCAGTGGGTTTAACCACAGACCGCAAGCGACACTAGCTGTGCGTAACGGTCCCCAGGTAGATGCCGACAAGAAGGCTGACGAGGTGAACCCCATCTGAACTCCTACTGAGTCTGAATGTGACAGTCTCCGTACAGTCTGGTCTGTTCGTATGATACATCGCATGGCAGGCCTAGGGGCGGTAAAACGTCAGTCCCCTAATAGCGGTACAAGTCGTGTCGGAGTGAAGCCCAAAACACCCTGAGATAACACTGGAAACCTACCAGTATATCTCGCTTGCCCTGGCCAGGGACTACTCGTGTAATGGCTTTCCTAGACACAGCGCGATGTCAACCCCCAATACCGGGAGAGACGAATCCTGTCTAACCGTCACTGCCTCCAAGTGCTTCGGGACTGTACCCAACTACTACCCGTTTGCACGACTCCTTTGAGCCGTGGTAGGGTAGTAATCAAAGTACAGTGGGAACACACTCGAGGCGAAGTGACAGTGTCATGTCAGCGGACTAAGCTGTACTCATGTCACCTGGGAACTGATAACTGACGATAGGTATAATACCAACCTGTCAGTTCCCGACGAGTCCTGTCCAGTGTACTCGTAACCCAACGAGCACCCGTATACTATCTCCAGTACGACGTACTGATGGCTGTGGGACAGACCATCTCCCACACTGGGATGAGAAGCGCATACGCTAGTCTACTCCGGAGTATCGATGCCCTGTCTCGATAGTCCTGCGACTAGGGACCTGTATAAGGATGTGCTTATAGATTACCCAGCCCCCACTAGTGTGACTGCCATCACAACGCTTGTAATCAAGCAAAGATCCTAAGGGCTCCACTAATGCGTATAAGTGATATACTGAAATAAACACAAGTACACATTGAAGTAGAAACAAACCAAGTACCATACTACTATATTGAGCAAGATTGTTTATACAAGGTGAATATCCCAAGCTTCCATTAAGTAATATACAAACTAGTATGATACAGTAATGGCCTCTAGGGCATATACACTAACAGATATATTATGATCATTGACCTAGGTTACGTTATTCATGCGATTTTCTGTTCGTAGATCTTTTTCTACTCACGAGTTGGCAACTCACCCCCGTTGTGCCCCAGTTTCTTGCAGGTGTTGCCGTACGGATTTCATTACGGCTTTGCGGGCACGGTTTCTTTTCGGGTGACTTGCTAGTAGGTGGGTTTATTGTATCTTACCCATCATTATACCTTGTATATTATATTTCAGTTGTATCTAGAAGTTCCATCAACCAAACTTGTATTTTTTTGAGATAGAGACCAGTAATGTTATTCTTTCGACCATAGAGTAGCATGTTTTATTTCTTGAGTTTCTTGCTGGTTGAGTTCCATTTCTATTGTGATCCTCGCCTTTAGGCGTTGTATATTATGTTGCATACAGGTTGATTTGATATGGTTCTTCCTATTCTCTACTACTTCTCTTGGTTTGGATTTCTGGGTTTCGGCTAACTTAGCATACATACTCCTTGAGACGTTCGTAGTCTAAGTGCCGGTCATATTCCGTACTTTCGGGTCGTGACACTTTTTTCCACTACTTGCCACAAAAATTCCATATCTCCAAAGTTCATTTTCCTCCACCAAATGGCAACTTCAACCCCAAGTGAGACAAAGAGCACTACACTTATTCTACAACAGTTCTTGGACATGTCGACTCGCCAACTTCGTGCCCGAGTTGCCTCGGTCCAGAGGTGGGAGCCCGTAAAAGAACCCGGCGATGTGGTGCCCTTTCGACGAGGAGATGAAGACCGGAGATTCCGCGGGGAGATCGGGATGACGACGAGAAGACCGAAGGACACGGATCGCTCGGTATATCTCTCTACCCCTTCTCTAGTTTGCTAGGACTATGTTTAATGGCCCGATCCGGATTTAAAGTGCGCGGTGGTGCCGGTTTACAAGTTTTGTAAAAGGTTTCGTTTTCGCATTCCGGCGTCGGATTGACGGCCGGGGCGCCGCCGTGCACTTATAGGGAACATCGGGTTTCAGTTGCGGCTCAATGAAACCCGGGGATTCAAGATTATTTGTATTGTTCTGTGATGCTTATTACATTTCTGTGATGTTGCATTTATCACGCCATGAGCGATTATTATATATTGATATATATACTAGTGTTAGTGTTTATGCCCTAGAAGGCCATTACTGTATCATACTAGTTTGTATATTACTTAATGGAAGCTTGGGATATTCACATATATATAACAGTCTTGCTAAACATGGTAGTATGCTACTTGGTTTTTCTATCTTAATATGTGAGTGTACGTATTGATAGAGCTCTTAGGATCTTGCTTGACTACCAGCGTTGTGATGGCAGTCACACTAGTGGGGGCTGGGTAGTCTACAAGTACATCCTTATTCAGGTCCCTAGTCGTTGGATTATCGAGACAGGGCATCGATACTCCGGGGTAGACTAGTGTGTACGCTTCTCATCCCAGTTGGGGAGATGGTCTGTCCCACAGCCGTCAGTACGTCGTACTGGAGATAGTATACATGTGCTCGTTAGGTTACGGGTACACCGGACTGGACTCACAGGGAACTGTTGGTTGGTTTTATACCAGTCGTCAGTGAACAGTTCCCAGGTGACATGAGTACAACATAGTCCGCAGACTTGACACTGCTACTTCGCCTCGAGTGTGTCCCACTGTTCTTAGATTGCTACCCTACCACGGCTCAAAGGAGTCGTGCAAACAGGTAGCAGTTGGGTGCAGTCCCGAGCACTTGGAGGCAGTGGCGGTTAGACAGGATTCGTCTCTCCCGGTATTGGGAGTTGATATCGCGCTGTGTCAGAGAGCCATTACGCAAAGTCCCTGGCCAGGGCAAGCGAGATTTGCTGGTAGGTTCCAGTAGTTTCTCAGGGTGTAATGGGCTTCCCTCCGACACGACTTATACCGCTATTAGGGGACTGACGCTTGCCGCCCCCTAGGCCGGATATGCGATAGTCTAGGACGAGCGGACCGGACTGTATGGAGATTGTCACATCAGACTCAGTAGGAGTTCGGATGGGTTTCCTCATCGGCCTTCTTATCGACAACTACCTGGGGACCGTTACGTACAGCTAGTGCCGCTTGCGGTCTGTGGTTAAACCCACTGCCAGCGTAGTAGTCGAGTCTCTAGAGTCCCACACAGAGAGTTTCCTATTCCAGGCGAAACGATATAGAGGTCGTATGGTTTTACGACAAGGGTTCGGACGCGTACGTGCGTTTATGCGCGTACGACTTTCGGACAGTTTTTACCAGTCGGCTTTGGTTTAAGCCAGTTACTGGTATCCGGTTATTGGATTCTTACAGTCTAAAGTTTTTCCGTATTTTTGCGGATCGGAGGGGCGTTCTCGTAATTGTGTGAGAAGCTTCTAGAAGATGGTGACTAAGGAGGTTTATGTGTCATTTGCATTAAATGGGTTTAGTGAGTCATGAGGGTGATTCATTCATATCATTAATGCACAATAAATGATTAATGAGTCATGGTTATGAATCACCATTAGATATTTATGAAACTTGATTATTCATCACTTGTTTTTCTTTTGTTGATGAATTATAAAGTTTCATATATATTATGATAACTTACTATTCTCATATGATAATGATTCTCACCTTCTCTCTCCTCAAGCTCTCCCTCTTCAAACCCTAATCCTCACCCCTCATGTATTGAGAACAAGGATTAGTTAGACTAAACAATCCATAACCCTCACTCTATCTCACTCTATCTTCTTTGATTAGCAATCCAAGAAGGTTAGTTGCCTCAAGTTTAGAGGCTATGCTTGGAGTTTTGCTCTCGGGTGGATCGTCTACTACAAAGAGAAGGCCGAGGAGGACGAGGTGATCGTAAAGACGAAGGACTTGGTTCGATAGGTATAATCCCTAAGCATAGTAGTTTAGAACAACTATATGTTTGGTTAGTTATCGTTTAGCTTCGATTCAAGCGGTTAGTCGATGTTTTTTCACTAAACAAGTTCGTTTTTGAAAATTCCGCCTCCCCACAAGTATTGGGGTGTAGTACATCGACTTACAACTAGTAGTTGTTGTATATGTTTTACACCCGCGGTAGTCCAGTCCCCGCTCTGTCGATAGTTAAGTAACCTAACGGGTGATGACGAGACCCAGTGGCGAATGCGGATGGCATATACGTACATCATATTTTCGTTCTTTTGTGGTGTGATCAATTGATGGGGCTGCATTGATTCGGATCAATGCAAGCTAAACAAACCTATTCTGATATTGTTGGAACATTTTTCAAAAAGATGTTATTGCAAGGACGTTTTCTTTTGTTTTGCACAGTGGTATTCGGTTAGAAATATCCAGCACCTCGGTCGACGAGGCAAGGGCCGAGATCCCTTCACCGGGAGTGACCCCTTGGACAGAAGTTTGCGTCAAGGTAGTAACTTCACTATAGACGATTGCCTTTTTGCTTTGCATCATGGTATTCAGTTGGAATATCCCGCACCTCATTCTGCGGGGAAAGAGCCGAGATCCCTTCACCGGGAGTGACCTCTTTAGCAAAGGTTTTCGCCACTATATTTTTATAAAAAACTATCCGGTTCCTTCAACGATATCAAGTTCATTACGTTAAAGGTTTTTCGCCAAAAACCATTCGTAGCCATCCGTCATTTCAGATGGGTAGCACTTAGTATTCATGCTATGTATGTTGGCCTTCGTCAAGGCATAGTGTATGGTAGCTATTTGTTACTTTTCTGCTGCATAGATAGATGCGTTAGTTTGGGACAGTCGTACTACTATTTTGGCCTTCGTCAAGGGTATGTACGGGTGGGTTCTGTTAGTTATATGTATGCCCTATAGGCCATTACTGTACATACGATGTATATTTTAGTGGATGCTTGGACATATATAGGGAGGACTTTCTTGCTCGACATGATAGTACGCTATCTGGTTACCCTTTGTCTTAACATGTACTCTGATTGTCTCTTTGTTACATGTTGATAAAGCCCTTAGGATGAGTACTTGACTACCAGGACTATGATGCGGATCATACTAGTGGGGACAGTGTAGTCGCCATGTGCATCCTTCAAATGTTCCTAGTCGTAGGCGTATCGAGACAGGGCATCGATATACCAGAGTAGACTAGCGTATGCACTTCTGGACCCATATGACGGGCGATGGATGATCCCATATCCATTGGTGTTTGACATCAGAGAAGGTATACGGGTGCTCAGTAGAGACTGGGTACACTGGACGGACTCGCCGAGAACTCCCAGATGGTATTATACCTCACGTCAGATGGCAGTTCTCTGGTGACACTGGTACAGGTTAGTCTGTAGACCCAAGATTGTCATAGAGTCTTGTATGATTCCCACTGTGCTTTGATTTCCATCATACCACGTCCAAGAGGGCGTGCAAAAAGTTGGCTTTTGGGTACAGCCCCGAATCACATGGAGGCAATGAGCGATAGGAGGGAATTCGTCTCTCCCGGTATAGGGAGTTGATGTTGCGCAGTGTTCGATTGGCTATAACTCGAAATCCATGGCCAGGGTTGCTGAGATTTACTGGTAAGTGTTATCAGTAGTTTCTCGAACTGTTATAGACCTCATATCGACATGACTTATCAAGCTACTAGGGTCTAACGTTTACCACCCCTAGGCGAGATATGCGACATATCAAACGAAGAGACCGGACTGTATGGGAGTGTTACTGATTTGATTTGCAGGTGAATGTACATGCTTGCTTGTTGATCTTCTGATCGCTCAATACCTGGATAGCTGTTACGTTTAGCTGACCGCTTGCAGCTTGTGGGTGTTTGATATGATCATCACCTACTGCCGGCGTATTGACGAATTCTTTAGAGTCCTACACAGAGGTTTCCTGGCTCAGGCAAAACGGAGTAGGAGCACATATATGATATGTGCGGGACCGAGAACAATACGTGTATGTGATACCGTATTAGATTCTCGTGATATGAGATATCGGCCGGGTATATGTGATATAGCCGGGTCATCGGATCAAGTGTTGATTCGATGAACTGATACAGATTATATTAGTCGGTTATTTATGAAATAGCCGGATTATTGGATCAAGTGTTGATTCGATAATTTAATGTATAATTATATATTTTATATATTAAATTACATTAACTGATATAAGCTCACTAAAAGATTCTTTTTATCACTCGAGTAATACATTGATATATATGCGATATATGTTAATTGTATTATTTTATTTTGTTACAAAAAATATTGTATATGTGATATATAATTTTGTAACATGATATGATAACTAATGCAACATGTTTTGTGGAGATTAAACAAGGTTAGGGTTTGATTTGGGTTAGTTCATTCTTGATGCTTCTAAAAGGTTTTACTTTGTTTCTAGCAAAGATATTATGTTTGATATTTTTGCTAAATATTTCTAACCCAACCCAAACCCTTCACCCTAGGTTAAGTCTCTATATTGGTTAGCCTCTTCATATTCAACCATGGTTGCATTATTAATGATTATGATAATTTTCATTATTCATCACAAAAGGAATTTCCTTCTTCTTCTTCTTCTTTCTTGAGCTTTGAGAAAGCTTTCTAGGTCTTTATGTGATGATTTAGTGTGAGAAATAGAAAATAAATGAGAGCATAAATGCTACTTCATCATCCTAATCTATCCTAGCCATTTAGATTTGGGTCTTCACTTTATTTAGTGAGTGGGAGCTTGTGTTAAAGAAACTTCAAGGTAGATCATCTTAGTTATCAAAGATCGGAAGCAAGCTTGCATCTTTCTCTTCGTGGAGCCTCTCTTGAGTCCGGAAACATGATGATCGCAGTGAAGGGCCCTCAACACGGAGCTTTAGAAGTGAAGGACCGGACTACAAAGGTTGTAATCCCAAACTCTTAGTGTTAAAGTGTTTAACATGCTTTGTTTCGCCTAATCTCTAGTTTAAAGATTTTGGTTAGGGTTGTTCGGCACGTCTAAATTTTAAATCGGGCATGGTTGATACCTTATTGACCCTTATGAGAGTGCCTAGTAACCCTACAGTGGTATCAGAGCCAAGCTAGAACTTTAGGCGAAGTCTTGACAAAGTTTAAAGTCCGATCGAACTCCGAATACCCGTAAAACCTTAGTTTCTGGAAATTTTTTCAAAAGTTGACTTTTTTCATATTAAAAATGCTCAAAAAAATCAGCAGGGAATTATATGGACTACTGTAAAAGACGACATAGTAATTCGCATAAAGCACCGCGGAACCGCGGCAGGACCATGTGTCGTGAGGCGGTTCCGCGGCCGTATAGGCGAATTATTGTTAGTTTTTCCTACAGTAACATCCGTAGGTGTTCTTGCATGCTTCTGAGAATTTTTAATTCTACTGAAGTGTTGAGTTTCTGGGTTGTATTGGGAACTCGTTGGTTCAATCGGAAAGTTTAACTTCGTTTAAGTTTTTCCGGGTAATTTTAGAACATGTTAAAAAGTTCGAACGGATATCAATTACTCACTTTTTCCCCTGCCGGAAAATTTCCAAGTGTTGGATTTTTCCGTAGTTTAAGAACGTCTTAGTCGTGCAAGTAACGCGGTGGACCCTCTAGAAGAACACAAACCTTAACTCGATTATGTGACCGTCTGAACCCCCTCTAAACCTTAGGGTTTGGGGCAGTACGGCGTTGCCACATGTGAGGCGTTGGTTTGACCCTTCTACGGCTGGACCATTGGTACTGTGGCATGTGATGGATGTTTTAAAACTAATTTCAAGTGTTGAGCTATTTGGGAAATCTTGGGTGTTTGTTTATTCGATCGAAAAGTTTACCATTGTCTATTTATCTGGAATGTGATACAATATTTGGAATCCACAAGTAGTTATGAAATAACTAATTTGAATGTTGTAAATTTAGCACTTTAGTCTTATTTGATCGGTTGCCACGGGATTTTGATGTGATCAAAAGTCTGTCGCAATCACGTAGTACGCGGATACTCGCCGGGTAAACTTAATAGACAGTCATGCCCCATAGCCCTGACCAAGTGACTGTAGGAGAACCCCGTCGCCAAAAGTATCCGTTCGGGTGCTCGCGGCAGCGGTGTTCCGCCTTAGTGCACTTCGTCAATGGCATCCGGGGGTGCGGCCGTCTACTAAAGTTTGGGACGAGCATTCGATCAGGATGTCGGGAATCTTGTTGAATTGCCTGACTTGATATTGAAAAGTGTTTTCGATATTGAGACTAAAATGCGTGGTTTATAATTGTTAGGCATGAGATGTCTAAGGAATTCATTTGGTTAGGCATGCGATGTATAAGGAGGTTGCGGATTCCAACTGTTGTAGTTTTACACTTTCTTTTCTGCGACCGTAAGTGTAATATGTGGTGTATCGCCGGTTTTGTTGCTATACATCAACGACAATTGGGATACGCGTATTTACTTACGTTGATGATATGTGATATTATGTGTTGCTGTGATATGTTATATTGGATCGTCGTGTTTTTGAATAGCCGGGGTTTTATGTGAGATGAGAGTTTTTCTTTTTCATTCATGTAAAATTCATTTGTATGTAATATTCTTTTATTGGCGCACTTCCGGGATGAGGATGATGTCACCATTGTATATTATTTACTTTTCCGCATTAGGTAGACCCAAGGCGGGGAGCACAAGTAACCGGGTTTTAGGGTCCAGTGGGAGACCATCTCGAGGAGTTGAGACCGGGTCTCCTAACCCTAGAATTGGCAGTGTTGCTTGCCGCTCTCGTAGGGGTCTAGAGATGTGGCTTTGGCTATTAATCGCGACCGTGGAATCCGTGTTTTATACAGGCTCGTATTAAAACACGGACCTCCTAGTATATCCAATATTTCATATATGTTCTTCTGCTGCAATGTTCTGTGATGAGACCATATTACTGCCTGAGACGAATGTTTATATTATCTATATGAGATATATGTTATATTGCAGATTTCGTTTCAAATATGATGCTTGTGAAGCATAATAAAATAGGACTTCATTAATGAGATTAATGAAACTAAAAGAAACCTAAAGATGTTGTAGAAACTTGTCTCAAAAACAGATAGCTCTAGTTCTTGCTTTGCATAGAGGTGTTCCTTGTAGAACATCCAGTACCTTATTCGATAAGGAAAGAGCCGAGATCCCTTCCCCGGGAGTGACCTCTTTAGCGAAACTAGCAGATGCTGCAAACTCGGTTTGTCTTTTAATTGTTTTTATAGTTCTTGCTTTGCACCGTGGTATTTGTGAAATATACTGCACCATATTCGATAAGGAAAGAGCCGAGATCCCTTCACCGGGAGTGACCTCTTTAGCAGAACTACTAAAAGCCTCAAAAATACTCCATTCAAAATTCACTCGATTCTACAACGATATCAAGTTCATTACGCAAAGGGTTTTCTTAAAAACCTGTCGTAGCCCTCCGTCATTTCAGATAAGTACTTCATAGTATTCGTGCTGCTTTTATTGGCCCGCGTCAAGGCGTAGTGTGCGGTAGCTATTTATGCTTATCTGCAAAAGCATATGATGCGATTAAGTTAGGGTAGTCGTGCGACTTTGTTGGCCTGCGTCAAGGGTCGTGCGGGTGGGATTAATTCAATCGGGAAATGTACGGGTTGAACTTGACTAGAGGACTATGGTTTGTTGTCCTGCTTCAAGGTTGTAGCGTCTTGAAAAGTCGTTTTGGTGTTTTCCTGAAAATCGGTGAAAATTCGGTATTTTTCCGAAAACCGTCTTTCTCGTTATTTTGCAGTTTAGGACTAATTATTCCTAAAATGGATAGGTAATTGCTTGTTTTTAGTAGCTAATGAGTTACTTATGAAATTTTGGTCATTTAAAAATTTTCCCTATTTTTCAAATTTTTTTATATTATTTTAAGCCGGTAAGAAAATACATTAAATTAGCGATAAATACAAATTTAAATGGGCTAAAATTAAGCTTTAAAATCATTTTAATTAAAATCTAGTTGTAACATAAATTTTTAGTAATTTATTTTAAGTTTTAACTAATTTTTATTATGGAAAACGAAATTTATTGAATTTAAGCTTAAACTTGCAATTTTGGACATGTAGGGGGTCTTTTTGCAAAAAAATTTTTGTCCACTCTCACACACACATCCTCACATCTCCTTGGCTGTCCCAAACTGCAGAAAATTCCCTCTCTCTCTTTTGTTTTAAAATTCTTTTGTTATGGATGAATTGAGTTGAATGTGTATGTTTAAAATATTGTATGTTGAAGGTATGGTGCTTTGACTTTGAGGGGGGTTGACCATGACTTTTTCCATACACCCACACCACTCCCCTCTCCCTCCTCTGGCCGAAATCTGCAGCCCCTCCCCTCTTCATCATTTTTCTTTTCATCTTGTTCAAAAATTCATCAAGTTGCTCCAAAATTCAAGCTAAAACTCACAAATTAAAACCCCATTCTTCATCCCTTTTTCCTTCACCTCTCTTGCTTGGAATCATGGTGCTAGGAGGCCATCATTGAGGCAAATTTCTTCTTGCTAGGTCAATAGGTTTGAGGTATAATTTCTACTTTTTTAATTTCTTATGGTTAGAATACTTTAATCTAGTTGCTTAGTGTTAATTTTAGTGTTAATCCTAATCTAGTTTTTTTTAGTTAATGATTCAAAATTAAACTAGGGTTTCTTGAAACCATGTTTTAGTCAATTAAGTCTTTTTAATTAACCTATTTGTTTACTTAACCAATTTATATGGTTACTTTGCTTAAGTGGCCTCATATTAGGATAATCTATGTTAAAGTTGTGTGAAATTTTCATTAAGGTTGCTAATTATCAAAATCAAGAAAAGGTTTGTGTATGGAATGTGGGTTTTGATGCATGGTAAAGGGGTTAATTTAATTGTAGTGGCTTTCTAATGGTTTAATTTGGATATTTGTGTGATAATGTGTGCACTTTGTCGCAAATTGTCGATGTTTGCACCAAATTTGCAAACTTCTAGCTTACTAGGTTTTTATTATATTATTGTGGCGATTTAATTGCGATATCTAGATTATATTGTTGGCATATCCTATGACTTTTAGGATGTGTGAGTGCGGATTTTTGAGTAATCGGGTTTTAGTTTTGCCGGGCGACGAAATCGGCGATTTTTGCAGTTTTTGCGATTTTCGCGTGTGTTCCGCGCACCTTGTGCACGTTGTACCTAGCTTGTGAACGTTAGTGTTTTTGTTTGGGTTTTGCGTCGTTCTTGATATGTAACCTTATGTTTGGTATTGATGTAAATTCCAGGTTCGGTCGCGGAGACGTCAGACACGGCACGAAAGGGGAAAGCGGTGATTGGACGTGACTAGCTAGGGATTCCAGTGAGTAGATGTAACATCTACGGGGGACTATCGTTGGATGGCGCAAGTCGCCCGATAGTTTTAGTAACTTAAAAGATTCTTAGTGATGTTAGTAATTAGGGGTGTAATACTTATATGATTATTTGCTGCATCCATGCCTTATATTGACATACATATGCGAACCCTTTTTATAGGACACCTGCACCATTTCCAGGGTTTTTATATGCAGCACGAGCACTATTCATGCTTACACACACACCCTGGTAATTACCATGCCACCACACTAGATAACCTTTAAATTGAAACCTTTTACTATAATTGATACTTAAACTCGCGCTATTGCTTTAATTCCTTAAAATGAAATCGTAGGATTGCTATTCATGTGCATGTGCTTCATCATATTATTTGTTCATGCCTAGTCTATTAATCATACATCGCAACTTGATTATTGATACCATATGCATTCATTATCATTGACATATGCACTTGCGAGGACTTCTTGAGATTTTATGATATTTCTGAATTTTGGGGGAAAGCCGCAAAATTTCTAAACTTATTACTTTTTTTAAAAATATGTAAATTGCGGTTTTCTACTGATGTAAGTGTCGTCCACCATGAGTTTGCTGTGGTTTTCGAGATCCGTGTCGAGGAGTGGAGGAACCGTCATGGGTACATGGTGGACCCGGTATGGTACCCCGGGGCAATATGAATGTGGTGTTGACGTTGAGCCTGGCAGGGGACGGATTACCTACCGGTGACTGTTTGGCACGGCGGATATCCAGAGGATACCGACCGTGGCCGCGAGATGATGAGATTTTGATATTGAGCTGGGTCAGCCGGATGGCTGAGGCCAGAGATACTATGACATGGATATATGAGATTTGAGATAGTTTTGACGTGTCGTTGCTGGACACAAGTTCTTGTTGATTCTATTGGTATTGTGCTGGTATTTCAAAAGACATTCATAAAGGGAAAAACATGATTTCTTATACTTACACATTCAGATCACGAGTTGATTCGCATTGCATTCATACCTGCTAGTATATCCATATTGCATACATACTTGCCATTATGTCCTGCCTTACCTGTATTTAGATGCTAAGATGCTTGTGTGCATGCATTCGATAGCCTGTGTAGATGTTATTTATTACTCACGAGTTGGCAACTCACCCCCGTTGTGCCATAGCTTTTTGCTGGTCCGCTCCGTCAGTACAGTAGTGATTGTTAGGATAAATGCGTGTTCAATTTCTAGTTTAAATACCGCAATCAAGACGGTTTCGCTTGTAGCTAGCCGGTTGAGTACGGGTCGTCCGCAGGGAGATGGGAGTCTTTTTCAAAGTGTTTTAACGAGTTAAGTCCGGTTGTTCAGATTTTGTTGTGGTTATCTAAGTGTTAAGTTGATATTTAAAGAGAGCTTGTTAGGGTTAGGATTAGGTTAGTTTGAGTTAGGAGTCTCCACATCTTTCGTTGCCCCACTTAATATCGGTGTTACGGTAATCGGCAACAACGGGGATTAGCACGACTTGGAAGGAACTTGCGAGTATAAGCTAGGCTTTCCAACATATAGTCCTTTCTTTTGGAGCTTGTCCGTCCGTTCTTGGCTCTTATCCATAACCTCCGGTTAATTCAACCACAACCGGTCTCACTACGGAATCACCGCTATCATGTAGGATAGGGTGCCGTAAGGAGCGGATTGTGGTTCAATTAACGGGAGTTGATTTAAGTTGTTGGGCAAGGAAAGAGTGAGAGAGATTTCCTTCTCTCAAACTTCCCTTATCCTACCCTAACAAGTATAAAACTACTCACACTTCATGATAAGGAAAAACAAAACAAAACAAAGAGGAAGATAGAAAGAAGGAGATGAGAAGAATACGACTAACTATTTGCGACCTCACCTTGGCGAGGATCGAGCGTAAGTATCATTGTCGTATGAATGATAAAGAAAAAGAGAGAAGAAAGAAATAGCAAGAAAATAACAACAACTACTTAGCAATTAAAATTACAACAAGTTACAATAAGTAAAGAAAGAGACAAGCATGATAATAAAAATGGTCTTCTTTATTCATCACTCTTCACTCAAAAGCTCACTACAAGTTTAATGGAGAAGAGGTGAGAAGAGGAAGAAGAACAACACTAAAACTAGGCAAAATGAAAATACAAGAATGGACCCCTTCCTTCACAAAGTTCTGGGCTATTTATAGGCCAGAGAATGAAACCCTTGGGCAACCACCAGACCACACACGAAAAGACAATTCTACCCCTGAAATTCCTGCTGCTTTGGCGCCAGAACGGCCGCGGATCCGCGGCCTGGACCCTACTTTGGCCGCGGATCCGCGGCCTTCTTGATGAATTGGCACTTGGTCTTTTTTGTGGCACCGTGTTTTTCTGTGTACATTATTCTGGAATATGTATTTTCTCAATTTGGCTCCCCGATTTTTCCAGAATTTCTGTTGAGGGAAAGGTGGACTTTTTGTCAAGATTTTGTCATGATTGCCTCGAGCTCCGCGTAGATCTCTTGGATTTTGTGCTACCATTGAGCCTTGTGCATGAGAGTGACATTGATTTGACCTTTTGTCTTCCTATTGATATCTGGCAACATACGGATGAAGAGCAGAGACCGTTTTTTATCTGTGGTTGGCAGGAACCCGGACTTTTTTCGTGTTTTCCATGAATTTCACCGTTTTAGAACCGAGAACCTGTATCCTGCAATTGACTAGCAAACACGGCTCAAGAGTATCTACCGATATGCAATGTGACAAAAATTGGGCGGTATGAAAATGCAAAAATCTGATATGAACAAATACCCCCAAACTTATCATTTGCTCGTCCCGAGCAAAGCCCATTTATTCACAAAAAATTTCCTAACCTCACTTTCGCAGGGAACGCGATTGCACTGAGCATGTGCAACAAGCCGTTAAACCTCTAGGTGTCCCTAGTAGGAGGAGTGTTGTCTCCTGAGGGTTTTCAGCGGATACTACCCACAAAATCCGGTCAAGTTGGTTTTGTAAAATAACTAAGCTTCAAACCCTAAAGTTTTGTTTTAGAAAATAACAATTCTATAATCCTAAGTCTAGACCATCGAACCTTTATTTTTCACACCTCGCTTCTTATTTAACTACAGATTTTATATGTCTTTACGTGCAGTGCAAATAGTGTCGTTAAGTTCCCGAAAGGTCGAATAAAGTTATCATGTCGCACAATAAAGCCCAGATAACAATTTTAAAAGGATCACATAAGTTTTATAAAGAGTTAAGCATTTTTCAAGTTTCGTTTTCCAGTAAGGTTTCAACGTCAGAATTTCTATCTTCCTTAACAGGAAACTAAGTCGTATTTTTCACTCCACCTTTTTCTTGTTTTCATTTCATACACACGTCTGTGAACGTGCAATAGTCTTTATCAAAGAGTAAAACCTTCATATCTCCGTTTAAAAACTTTTTTATAAAAGCCTGTCTTTTATCAAGATTATTCTCACACAAAGAACCGTTAGGAATTTTAACTCGGAGAGAACACTTGCTTGACTTTGTTTTAAACTGGACTTTCTAGGCTTCTTAGCGAGCTTTGGGCCAATGCACCCAAACCAGTTGGTTTTAGGGCATTAGGTGTAAAAACACCCCCGCGGACTTAATTACTCAAGTTACCTAGGTCCAAAAACAAAAGACAGATTGGCGTGAAAATCAGATGATTTAATACGAACGGAGATATAACCGGCAGTTCAAATATTTTTTTTGGATAAAAGACGTGTCTAGTGGGTTTGGTGTGTAATCATTCCAATCAAGTTTTAGATGGGTTATTTTTCAGACTTAGCTCCAATTACGGCATCAATAACATTCCTTCATATTCGCTTTACTTCATAAACTATTCTTGACATTACTTATTTCAGAACAAACCTATTTGATTCTCAGAAAATCATTTATCTGTTTAAAAGTTTAAACATAAAAGACTTGTCATCTAATTCCCAAAATCTTACGACACGTGTAGTGTGATGTAAAGACGTATATCAGCTATAGTTAACTTCAAAGGAGAGTTATCTTTCAGGTTTTCAAAATCCAAACATAAGATCTAGTTATTCCTATTTTTTTAAACAAAAACCGTCGAAATGTTGAATCAAAGTTCTTCCACAAGCTAACTTGACAAAAAAGTTTTTATATTTTTTAGAAAATTTTCCGATTTTTATGGATTTTATGGATTTTTATGCAGATGCAAAATATACATATGAATGCGAAGGTAAGAAATGCGTACCGAGCGTACCCCCAAACTTAAACCGGACAGTGTCCTCACTGTCGTGGTATGAAGAGAGCAGTTGGAAGGTTCAAAATTGTCGGTTAGTGATACACAATTTTTATTTGTTTTTGTTTATAAAGTAAAGAAAAAGAATATACACACATATATGCAAAATGGTTTGTACATACCCCCAAACTTATTTGGAACAGTGTCCACTGTTCTTGGCTGGATAACCGAAGTTTGGAGGTAGGCAGAGGAAGATCATTCAGGGTAAACCGGCTCCTGTAAGAACAGGAGCTCCTCTGTTGGTTCGGCGCTAAGGTATGGTTTGCATCGGTGTCCATTTACCTTGAAGAGTGAACCGTCCTTTGGATTTTCCAAATCCACAGCGCCCTGCGGATACACATTCCGCACAAAATACGGCCCTTTCCAGCGAGATCGGAGCTTTCCTGGATGAAAATGAAGTCGGGTGTCGTAAAGAAGTACCTGCTGACCAGGTATGAAGGTTTTGCGCAAAAGGTGTTTATCATGAAACACCTTCGTTCGATTCTTAACGACAACCGCGTTGTCGTAAGCCTCATCCCTAAGCTCGCTCAGTTCGTTCAGCTGCAGCTTCCGATGGCTGCCCGCGTCCTCAAGAGATAGATTCAGCTCCTTAATCGCCCAAAATGCGCGATGCTCGATTTCGACAGGAAGGTGGCAGGCTTTTCCGTAGACAAGCCGATAGGGAGACATGCCAAGGTCGGTCTTATAAGCGGTTCTAAATGCCCAAAGGGCATCAGTGAGTTTTAGAGACCAATCCTTACGGTTCTTGGAAACCGTCTTCTCCAATATCTGTTTGATTTGCCGATTTGAAACTTCGGCCTGCCCGCAGGTTTGGGGGTGGTAGGGCGTAGAAAGCTTATGATTGATGGAATACTTCCGCATCAAGGCCTCGAAAGTCCTATTGCAGAAATGACTTCCATTGTCGCTAATGATCGCTCGGGGGTGCCCAAACCGTGAGAAAATGTTTTCTTTAAGGAACCTAATGAAAACCTTGTTGTCGTTAGTTCGGCTGGGCACAGCCTCGACCCATTTAGAGACGTAATCAACAGCTAGAAGGATGTACAAGTTCCCAAAAGAGCTGGGAAACGGCCCCATGAAGTCTATCCCCCAAACATCGAAAATCTCCACAACCAAGATCGGTTGGAGCGGCATCTCGTTCCTCCGGGATATCCGGCCCATGTGTTGGCACCGGGAGAAAGTCTTGCAATATTCGTGAGCGTCTTTGAAAAGTTGTGGCCAGTAGAAACCACATTGCAAGATCTTCTCAGCTGTCTTTCTGGGCCCAAAATGCCCGCCACACGCTTGATCGTGGCAAAATGACAGCACACTCTTGAATTCCTCATCGGGGACACACCGACGAATAATCTGGTCGGGACAGTACTTGAACAAGTAGGGTTCGTCCCAGTAAAAGTGTTTTACTTGGGATAAGAAGCGAAGTCTGTCCTGACTCGACCATTCGGTCGGTAGTAATCCCGTGGCCAGATAGTTCACAATATCTGCGAACCAGGGTTCGCACGATACTGTCAAGAGTTGTTCATCCGGGAAAACGTCATTAATCGGAATTGGAAGCGAAGGCGAAGAAGGAAGTCATGAGAGATGGTCGGCAACTACGTTTTCACATCCTCGTTTGTCCTTAATGACAAGGTCAAACTCTTGAAGCAAGAGGATCCAACGTATTAACCGAGACTTGGCATCTTTCTTCGCAAAAAGATGGCGCAGAGCTGAATGGTCCGTGTAGACAATGACTGGAGAGCCGATTAGGTAGGGCCTGAACTTTTCTAAAGCAAATACAACAGCTAAGAATTCCTTCTCAGTTGTTGTATAGTTCAGTTGGGCGTCGTTCAGGGTCCGGCTCGCGTAATAGATTACGTGCGGCATCTTGTTGATGTGCTGTCCAAGGACAGCACCGATGGCAAAATCGGATGCATCGCACATAATCTCGAATGGGTGCGTCCAGTCAGGAGAAGAGAGAACGGGAGCAGAAGTGAGTGAGCGTTTCAGTGACTCGAATGCAGTCACACAGCTCGAGTCGAAGTCGAAAGGCGTGTCCTTGGCCAGCAAAAGCATCAAGGGCCTAGCAATCTTGCTAAAGTCCTTGATAAACCGTCTATAGAAACCGGCATGGCCAAGGAAGGCTCGGATATCTCTGACGCATCGGGGAGGAGGCAGATTGGAAATGACCTCAATCTTTGCTCTGTCAACCTCTATGCCATTTTGCGAGATGATATGTCCTAAGACAATACCTTCGCGCACCATGAAGTGGCATTTCTCCCAGTTCAAAGTGAGATTCTTGTCCTTACATCGAGTAAGGACAGCGTCAAGATGCAGCAAACACTCGTCAAAGGAGTCGCCGAAGATGGAGAAGTCATCCATGAAAATCTCCAGAAATTTCTCCACCATGTCTGAGAAAATTCCCATCATACACCGCTGGAAGGTAGCGGGCGCATTGCATAACCCAAAGGGCATGCGACGATATGCAAACGTGCCGAAAGGACAAGTGAAAGTGGTCTTGTCCTGGTCTTTTTCGGCGATGGAAATTTGATTATAGCCAGAGTAGCCATCAAGAAAACAATAGTACTCATGTCCGGCCAATCGTTCGAGCATCTGGGCAATAAAAGGTAGCGGAAAGTGGTCTTTCCGCGTTGCAGCGTTGAGTTTTCTGTAATCAATGCAAACTCGCCACCCAGTTTGGGTTCGAGTAGGGATTAACTCATTCGCTTCGTTGGTTATGACCGTGATGCCCGACTTCTTGGGGACAACATGAATGGGGCTAACCCACTGGCTATCAGAGATAGGGTAAATGATACCACTATCTAGACATTTGACGATCTCCTTCTTCACAGCCTCCTTCATGACTGGATTAAGACGTCTTTGTGGATCCCGGGCTGGTTTGGCATCATCCATCAGATGAATGTGATGCTCAACGATGAGGGGACTAATCCCCTTGATGTCCGCCATGGACCAGCCAAAAGCTTGCCTATTGCTGTGCAAGACCGTGAGAAGGGCTTTCTCTTGCTCGGGACCTAGAGAAGCCGAAATGATGACAGGGAGGGTCTCGTTCTCACCTAAGTAAGCATACTTAAGGTGAGACGGCAACGGCTTGAGTTCGAGCGTTGGAGGTGAAATGATGGAAGGCAAGACTGGTGCAAGGGTCTCGAACTCAAAGGACTCCAGCAAAGGTTCAAAACGAGTGTAGGCAACCGAGTCGGATGGTTCAGGTAACTCATCCGGAAAGTCGAAAGATTCAAACTCGGGTTGTGCGCGGCTAAGATCGTTCGAGAATGTGAAACACTCGTATTCGTTATCGGGCGCAGAAACAGCAGCAGGTTCGAAGAGAAACGCACTAGTGGCGTCAAGATTATCGTGGTCAAACAGAAACTCCTCGAATTCACACTCTTCTGGTGTGATCTCCTGGATCGAGCAGACGTCCAGTATATGAGCATTAGGTTCGGCGGGCTGATTTCCTAACCTAAAAATGTTGAGTTCAATCGTCATATTTCCAAAAGAGAGGTTCATTGAACCATTGCGACAATTGATCACAGCATTTGAGGTTGCGAGAAATGGGCGACCGAGTATCACCGGAATTTGATTCCGGGGGTTAGCTACAGGCTGTGTGTCTAATACAATGAAGTCAATGGGGAATATGAAGTCCCCGACTCTTATCAACACATCCTCTAGCTCACCCCTAGGGTGGGTGATCGATCGGTCGGCCATTTGGAGAGTGCAGTGTGTGGGTTTCAACTCTCCGACGCCTAATTGCTCGTATACTGAATACGGAAGCAAGTTAACACTGGCACCAAGATCTAATAGTGCGCGGTTGATGTTCTTATCCCCAATGGTAATTGAAATCGTAGGACAGCCAGGGTCCTTCCGTTTTTATGGTAAAGATTGGGTAAGGGCATCACTCACAGCACTAGCCAAGAAAACTTTCTTGGGTACCTGAGACTTCCTCTTTTTCGTGCACAAGTCCTTTAAGATTTTCGCGTAGGACGGGACTTGTTGGACAGCATCTAAAAGAGGAATGTTAATGTTAACTTCCTTGAATAACTCCAAAATCTTCTCCATTTGTGGATTTTGTTTGTTAGACCTAGGATACGTGCGTGTTCAAGTTCTAGTTTAAATACCGCCATCAAGACGGTTTCGCTTGTAGCTAGCCGGTTGAGTACGGGTCGTCCGCAGGGAGATGGGAGTCTTTTTCAAAGTGTTTTAACGAGTTAAGTCCGGTTGTTCAGATTTTTTTGTGGTTATCTAAGTGTTAAGTTGATATTTAAAGAGAGCTTGTTAGGGTTAGGATTAGGTTAGTTTGAGTTAGGAGTCTCCACATCTTTCGTTGCCCCACTTAATATCGGTGTTACGGTAATCGGCAACAACGGGGATTAGCACGAATGCGTGTTCAAGTTCTAGTTTAAATACCGCAATCAAGACGGTTTCGCTTGTAGCTAGCCGGTTGAGTACGGGTCGTCCGCAGGGAGATGGGAGTCTTTTTCAAAGTGTTTTAACGAGTTAAGTCCGGTTGTTCAGATTTTGTTGTGGTTATCTAAGTGTTAAGTTGATATTTAAAGAGAGCTTGTTAGGGTTAGGATTATGTTAGTTTGAGTTAGGAGTCTCCACATCTTTCGTTGCCCCACTTAATATCGGTGTTACGGTAATCGGCAACAACGGGGATTAGCACGACTAGGAAGGAACTTGCGAGTATAAGCTAGGCTTTCCAACACATAGTCCTTCCTTTTGGTGCTTGTCCGTCCGTTCTTGGCTCTTATCCATAACCTCTGGTTAATTCAACCACAACCGATCTCACTACGGAATCACCGCTATCATGTAGGATAGGGTGCCGTAAGGAGCGGATTGTGGTTCAATTAACGGGAGTTGATTTAAGTTGTTGGGCAAGGAAAGAGTGAGAGAGATTTCCTTCTCTCAAACTTCCCTTATCCTACCCTAACAAGTATAAAACTACTCACACTTCATGATAAGGAAAAACAAAACAAAACAAAGAGGAAGACAGAAAGAAGGAGATGAGAAGAATACGACTAACTATTTGCGACCTCACCTTGGCGAGGATCGAGCGTAAGTATCATTGTCGTATGAATGATAAAGAAAAAGAGAGAAGAAAGAAATAGCAAGAAAATAACAACAACTACTTAGCAATTAAAATTACAACAAGTTACAATAAGTAAAGAAAGAGACAAGCATGATAATAAAAATGGTCTTCTTTATTCATCACTCTTCACTCAAAAGCTCACTACAAGTTTAATGGAGAAGAGGTGAGAAGAGGAAGAAGAACAACACTAAAACTAGGCAAAATGAAAATACAAGAATGGACCCCTTCCTTCACAAAGTTCTGGGCTATTTATAGGCCAGAGAATGAAACCCTAGGGCAACCACCAGACCACACACGAAAAGACAATTCTACCCCTGAAATTCCTGCTGCTTTGGCGCCAGAAGGGCCGCGGATCCGCGGCCTGGACCCTACTTTGGCCGCGGATCCGCGGCCTTCTTGATGAATTGGCACTTGGTCTTTTTTGTGGCACCCTGTTTTTCTGTGTACATTATTCTGGAATATGTATTTTCTCAATTTGGCTCCCCGATTTTTCCAGAATTTCTGTTGAGGGAAATGTGGACTTTTTGTCAAGATTTTGTCATGATTGCCTCGAGCTCCGCGTAGATCTCTTGGATTTTGTGCTACCATTGAGCCTTGTGCATGAGAGTGACATTGATTTGACATTTTGTCTTCCTATTGATATCTGGCAACATACTGATGAAGAGCAGAGACCGTGTTTTATCTGTGGTTGGCAGGAACCCGGACTTTTTTCGTGTTTTCCATGAATTTCACCGTTTTAGAACCGAGAACCTGTATCCTGCAATTGACTAGCAAACACGGCTCAAGAGTATCTACCGATATGCAATGTGACAAAAATTGGGCGGTATGAAAATGCAAAAATCTGATATGAACAAGTAGCGGCGGGTGCGCTTGCTTCTTTTGCCTCTTTTGCCTGGACTCGAGGTTTTGCTCTTAGGTGGGTTATATGATTATTTTTGCACCACCTTGTATATTCTTTGTATCTAGTGTACTCCATCTACTGTATCTACCAGTATTATTGTATATTGACCTAGAGATGAGACTGTGAGGTTTGTGGACTTTTATGCTGTATTTTGGGGTCGAGCTCACTTGAGTCGACATGTTGTTTTTCTTATGCTTAATTATGATTATTTCACATGTTGTTGCTTTACATTGTGTGGGATTTGTGACCGCCGTGTGGCGAAGAGCTAGCTCCCGCTTGGGGATGCCATATTTGTTGGATTCATTTATATTCTTGTTGTACCCATTTTGGGGGCCAGTATTTACAAAGGAGACTCTGCCGAAATTTTCGGAAAAATTGATATTGTTTTTAAAAAGGGTTTTATATGACTTATTTGATAAACCCGCTTTCAATTGATTGGGTTTTCTTCACTCTTCTGCTTTGTGGTTTTGGTTTTCTGGGCTTTGGCTTACTTATTTTACGGACGTCTTGAGACGTTTCGTAAACTTAAGTGCCAGTCACGTTCCGTACCCTACGGGTCATGACAAAGTTGGTATCAGAGCGATAGGTTTTACCTTTTTGAGTGTAGGATGACCCTTGGTAGATGGAGTAAGTGACTTAAGCAGGGTAACGTAGCGTGCGTATGTCCGCGGCATACTTGCGATACGGTACTCCGCCTAAGTGACTTTAAGATATACTTGCTTGAAATTCCTTCTTCATTTCCGTGTATCCTATGATCCTATTGCACTGTCCTGTTTCTTGTACCAGTCACTATGCCGCCGAAGGCTACGAGGGCACAGAGGGCTGCCGCCCAAGACGACATTCGAGCTGGCTCGTCCGAGACTAGGACTGAGCAGGGTGGTATGCCTACGCCGCAGGGACAGACCGATCCACCTTCCCCAGGCCGTATGGATAGGCTCGTGACTGGTATGGAGGAGTTGTGACAGATGATGGGGGGTATGCAGGAGCTACGTCAGATGGTAGGATCCCTAGTTGCAGCCAGTCGTACACCGAGGCCGGATGACGTACCTACTACATCATAGACGACCATGATACCTGCTCCTACTACTACTACCGTGGCTATTCCGGTTTCACTACAGGATTTCATGAGGCTGAGACCTCCAGTATTCACCGGCACGGAGGCAGCGGAGGATCCCCGGACGTTCCTTGACAGTTTAGCCAGGATCTGCCGTTCGCTGAGATGTTCGGATGATCGATGGGTAGAGCTTGCGAGTTTCCGACTAGAGGGTCTCGCGCAGACATGGTGGGAGTCAGTCTTGAGAGGTCGAGCTGCAGGTCTACCGCCTATGACTTGGGTCGAGTTTACAGCGGTCTTTCTAGCTCGTTTCCTTCCAGAGAGCGTTCGTGACACCAGAGCTCGTAGCTTCGAGGCCTTAGTCAAGACACCTGGGATGACGGTGTCTGAGTATGACATCCAGTTTACACAGTTATCCCGATATGCTCAGTATTTGGTGGATACCGAAGAGAAGATGGTGAAGAGGTTCATACAGGGACTTGATGCCCAGCTATATCTTGCCATTGGCGCCCAGCACTACGACACTTATTCAGCTGCTATGGATACGGCATTGCGGATGGAGGCACGCATATCACAGACTTCGGCCTTTTCTGGGCCGAAGAGGATTCGCACCGATGTACCGTCTCAGAGGCAGCGCGCCAGATTCTTTCCGAGAGATAGGCCAGGCAGAGGATTTGGACGGGGACAGTTATATGGTTCTTATCCCCAGGGACAGCAGCCGTCGCCAGGGTGTTTTGGGTGCGGGAGTCTGCACCATCTTGTCAGAGACTGTCTGGCGAGACGACAGGGAGCAGCGACAGTTCCGCATGTGACCCTACCACCATCACCACCCCCTCCTCAGAGAGCCCTACTTCCTACCACCGGCGATGCTCCACGCCAGTTAGGTGCACCCAGAGGCCGTGGACGCGGCGGTCCTATTCAGAGAGGACGAGGAGGTAGAGGCCGAGGTCGAGGTCAGCCCGCTATCGGTAGAGGACAGGCCCGAGTATTTGCTTTGACACCGCAGGATGCGCAGGCATCCAATGCCGTTGTGACAGGTACCTTGCCAGTTTGTTCTTTCGACGCACGGGTATTATTTGACATAGGTTCCACACATTCGTACGTCTCTACACACTTTGCACCGATGTTGGGCCGTGAGTCGTCGTCGTTAGATCATCCGTTTGTTGTTGTTACTCCGGTAGGCGATTCGTTTGTCGCTCGTTTTGTTTTTCGTTTGTATTCCGTTCGTATCGAGGAGAGGGATTCATCAGTTGATTTGATTCTCCTCGATATGTTGGACTTTGATGTGCTTCTGGGCATGGATTGGCTAGCCACTTGTTATGCTTCGGTGGACTGCCGTGAGAAGGCAGTCAAATTTAGCTTTCCGGGAGAGCCAGTCCTTGTTATTCAGGGAGACCGCAGCGTCACCCTTCCCAGCTTGATTTCGTCTCTTCGCGCTGGTCAGCTCTTGCGGAAGGGATGTCAGGGATTCTTAGCGTTTATTTGTGATACTCGAGCTGCAGAGGTTCCGTTGGACCGGGTCCCGGTTGTTTGTGAGTTCCCTGATGAGCTACCTAGGCCACCACCTAAGCGCGACGTTGAGTTCTGCATCGATTTGATTCCCGGCTCGGGACCTATCTCTATACCGCCTTATCGGATGGCCCCGGCAGAGCTTCGAGAGCTGAATGATCAGTTGCAGGATTTGTTAGATAAGGGGCTTATTCGACCTAGTGTTTCTCCGTGGGGTGCTCCGGTCCTGTTTGTCAAGAAGAAGGATGGAAGTTTGCGCTTATGTATCGACTACCGCCAGCTGAACAAAGTTACCGTTCGGAACAGATATCCGTTGCCACGCATTGATGATTTGTTCGACCAGCTTCAGGGTGCGGGATATTTTTCAAAGATCGACTTGCGATCAGGATACCATCAGCTGCGAGTTCGACAGGAGGATATACCGAGGACAGCTTTCCGCACGCTCTACGGCCACTACGAGTTTTTGGTGATGTCGTTCGGACTCACCAATGCCCCAGCAGCATTCATGGATTTGATGAACCGTACATTGAGGCCGTATCTTGACTTGTTCATCATCTTGTTTATCGACGATATCTTGGTGTACTCCCGGAGCAGAGAGGAGCACGAGCAGCACTTGCAGATTACGTTACAGACTCTGAGGGAGCACCACCTGTTCGCAAAGTTCTCCAAGTGTGCATTCTGGCTGGACAGTGTCGGATTCTTGGGTCAAGTCCTGATGGATTGCACCGTCGACCGGTTTGACCCGGAAGGGAGTTCCTTTCGTCTGGACGGAGGAGTGCGAGCACAGTTTTCAGCAGCTACGGACTCGTTTGACTACGGCGCCGGTATTATCTTTGCCTTCGGGATCAGGCGGATTTGTGGTCTACTGTGATGCTTCGCGAGTGGGATTAGGATGCGTGTTGATGCAGCATGGCCGGGTGATCGCATATGCTTCTCGGCAGCTGAAGAAGCATGAGCAGAACTACCCCACTCACGATTTGGAGATGGCTGTAGTGGTCTTTGCACTGAAGATTTGGCGACATTACCTATACGGCGAGTCATGTCAGATATTCACCGATCACAAGAGCTTAAAGTACATATTTCAGCAGCGAGACCTGAACCTCAGACAGCGTCGTTGGATGGAGTTGGTGAAAGACTACGACTGCGAGATCTTATATCACTCAGGCAAGGCGAATGTGGTGGCAGATGCGTTGAGTAGGAGGCCCGGGGTTAGTCTATCCTATTTTGCGCGCAGTGCAGAGGCAGTCGTCAGCAGATTGGCAGACTTTATGCGACAGCCGAGTTGAGTTCGAGTTCACTCAGATAGAGGGACAGCTCGCGCATGTTCGTGCACGCCCACAGTTGCTTGACCGTATATATGAGGCACAGCGCAGTGACGACCGTTGCTCAGAGATCATAGCACAGATGGGACAGGGCAGATTTTCCGAGTTCGTGATTGACGATCAGGGGATTTTACGCTATGGATCTAGACTGTGCGTACCAGATGCTGATGGATTGCGGCGCGACATTCTTGAGGAGGCACACCGATCAGTGTATAGTGTCCACCCCGGTTCCACCAAGATGTACCATGATATGAGAGAGACCTACTGGTGGGACGGGATGAAGAGGGACATTGCGGAGTTTGTATCGAGATGCCTGACTTGTCAGCAAGTCAAGGCCGAGCACCAGAGGCCCGCAGGAGAGCTGCAGCCGTTACCCATTCCGGAGTGGAAATGGGAGCAGATTTCGATGGATTTCGTTGTGGGTCTACCCAGGACCAGTCGAGGGTATGACTCCATCTGGGTGATCGTAGATCGATTGACGAAAGCGGCTCACTTCCTGCCAGTGAAGACGACTTTCAGTTTCGCTCAGTATGCCCAGCTTTACATCGACGAGATCGTGCGGTTGCATGGCGTACCGACTTGTATCGTGTCAGATCGAGGCACCCAGTTCACCAGCCGAATTTGGCAGAGACTTCAGGAGGCTTTGGGCATTCGTTTGAGCTTCAGCACAGCTTTCATCCGCAGACCGACGGACAGTCAGAGCGGACCATTCAGACTCTCGAGGACATGCTCAGAGCGTGCGTTTTAGACTTCGGCGGTAGCTGGGATCGTCATTTACCTCTAGTGGAGTTCTCCTACAACAACAGCTTCCAGGATACTATTCAGATGGCACCTTTCGAGGCATTGTATGGGAGGAGATGCAGATCGCCCGTCTGTTGGACAGAGCTCAGCGAGAGCAGCATTTTGGGGCCGCAGCTTGTTGAGCAGACGACAGCGAAGATATAGTTGATCCGAGACCGGATGAGAGCGGCTCAGAGCTGGCAGAAATCGTATGCAGACAGGCGCCGTCGCAGATTAGAGTTCGCAGTTGGCGACCTTGTTTTTCTGAGAGTCTCTCCGATGAAGGGCGTGATGCGTTTTGGGCGAAAGGGGAAGCTTAGCCCTAGATTCGTAGGTCCCTTCGAGATCCTCGAGCATGTCGGCGCTGTTGCATATCGTTTGGCTCTTCCACCCAGCTTTCACGATGTTCACCCCGTCTTCCATGTTTCGATACTCCGCAATTACCTTCACGACCCTTCGCATGCGATTCAGCACCCGACAGTCCTGCTAGAGCGCGACCTTTCTTTTGCAGAGCAGCCGGTGGCCATCCTGGATCGGCAGGTGAAGAAGTTGAGATCGAAGATTATACCAACCGTCAAGGTCCATTGGCGTAGCCCGAGCAGCGAGGAGGTTACCTGGGAGACCGAGGGCGAGATGAGGAAGAAATATCCCCATCTCTTTAAAGGTACGCGTAGTTATATTTTTAAATTCGGGGACCGAATTTCTTTAAGGGGGGAAGATTGTAGCGTCTTGAAAAGTCGTTTTGGTGTTTTCCTGAAAATCGGTGAAAATTCGGTATTTTTCCGAAAACCGTCTTTCTCGTTATTTTGCAGTTTAGGACTAATTATACCTAAAATGGATAGGTAATTGCTTGTTTTTAGTAGCTAATGAGTTACTTATGAAATTTTGGTCATTTAAAATTTTTTCCCTATTTTTCAATTTTTTAATATTATTTTAAGCCGGTAAAAAAATACATTAAATTAGCGATAAATACAAATTTAAATGGGCTAAAATTAAGCATTAAAATCATTTTAATTAAAATCTAGTTGTAATATAAATTTTTAGTAATTTATTGTAAGTTTTAACTAATTTTTATTATGGAAAACGAAATTTATTGAATTTAAGCTTAAACTTGCAATTTTGGACTTGTAGGGGGTCTTTTTGCAAAAATTTTTTTGTGCACTCTCACACACACATCCTCACATCTCCTTGGCTGTCCCAAACTGCAGAAAATTCCCTCTCTCTCTTTTGTTTTAAAATTCTTTTGTTATGGATGAATTGAGTTGAATGTGTATGTTTAAAATATTGTATGTTGAAGGTATGGTTCTTTGACATTGAGGGGGGCTGACCATGACTTTTTCCATACACCCACACCACTCCCCTCTCCCTCCTCTGGCCGAAATCTGCAGCCCCTCCCCTCTTCATCATTTTTCTTTTCATCTTGTTCAAAAATTCATCAAGTTGCTCCAAAATTCAAGCTAAAACTCACAAATTAAAACCCCATTCTTCATCCCTTTTTCCTTCACCTCTCTTGCTTGGAATCATGGTGCTAGGAGGCCATCATTGAGGCAAATTTCTTCTTGCTAGGTACATAGGTTTGAGGTATAATTTCTACTCTTTTAATTTCTTATGGTTAGAATACTTTAATCTAGTTGCTTAGTGTTAATTTTAGTGTTAATCCTAATCTAGTTTTTTTTAGTTAATGATTCAAAATTAAACTAGGGTTTCTTGAAACCATGTTTTAGTCAATTAAGTCTTTTTAATTAACCTATTTGTTTACTTAACCAATTTATATGGTTACTTTGCTTAAGTGGCTTCATATTAGGCTAATCTATGTTAAAGTTGTGTGAAATTTTCATTAAGATTGCTAATTATCAAAATCAAGAAAAGGTTTGTGTATGGAATGTGGGTTTTGATGCATGGAAAATGGGTTAATTTAATTGTAGTAGCTTTCTAATGGTTTAATTTGGATATTTGTGTGATAATGTGTGCACTTTGTCGCAAATTGTCGATGTTTGCACCAAATTTGCAAACTTCTAGCTTACTTGGTTTTTATTATATTATTGTGGCGATTTAATTGCGATATCTAGATTATATTGTTGGCATATCCTATGACTTTTAGGATGTGTGATTGCGGATTTTTGAGTAATCGGGTTTTAGTTTTGCCGGGCGATGAAATCGGCGATTTTTGCAGTTTTTGCGATTTTAGCGTGTGTTCCGCGCACCTTGTGCACGTTGTACCTAGCTTGTGAACGTTAGTGTTTTTGTTTGGGTTTTGCGTCATTCTTGATATGTAACCTTATGTTTGGTATTGATGTAAATTCCAGGTTCGGTCGCGGAGACGTCAGACACAGCACGAAAGGGGAAAGCGGTGATTGGACGTGACTAGCTAGGGATTCCAGTGAGTAGATGTAACATCTACGGGGGACTATCGTTGGATGGCGCAAGCCGCCCGATAGTTTTAGTAACTTAAAAGATTCTTAGTGATGTTAGTAATTAGGTGTGTAATACTTATATGATTATTTGCTGCATCCATGCCTTATATTGACATACATATGTGAACCCTTTTTATAGGACACCTGCACCATTGCCAGGGTTTTTATATGCAGCACGAGCACTATTCATGCTTACACACACACCCTGGTAATTACCATGCCACCACACTAGATAACCTTTAAATTGAAACCTTTTACAATAATTGATACTTAAACTCGCGCTATTGCTTTAATTCCTTAAAATGAAATCGTAGGATTGCTATTCATGTGCATGTGCTTCATCATATTATTTGTTCATGCCTACTCTATTAATCATACATCACAACTTGATTATTGATACCATATGCATTCATTATCATTGACATATGCACTTGCGAGGACTTCTTGAGATTTTATGATATTTCTGGATTTTGGGGGAAAGCCGCAAAATTTTTAAACTTATTACTTTTTTTAAAAATATGTAAATTGCGGTTTTCTACTGATGTAAGTGTCGTCCACCATGAGTTTGCTGTGGTTTTCGAGATCCGTGTCGAGGAGTGGAGGAACCGTCACGGGTACATGGTGGGCCCGGTATGGTACCCCGGGGCAAGATGAATGTGGTGTTGACGTTGAGCCTGGCAGGGGACGGATTACCTACCGGTGACTGTTTGGCACGGCGGATATCCAGAGGATATCGACCGTGGCCGCGAGATGATGAGATTTTGATATTGAGCTGGGTCAGCCGGATGGCTGAGGCCAGAGATACTATGACATGGATATATAAGATTTGAGATAGTTTTGAGGTGTCGTTGCTGGACACAGGTTCTTGTTGATTCTATTGGTATTGTGCTGGTATTTCAAAAGACATTCTTAAAGGGAAAAACATGATTTCTTATACTTACACATTCAGATCACGAGTTGATTCGCATTGCATTCATACCTGCTAGTATATCCATATTGCATACATACTTGCCATTATGTCCTGCCTTACCTGTATTTAGATGCTAGGATGCTTGTGTGCATGCATTCGATAGCCTGTGTAGATGTTATTTATTACTCACGAGTTGGCAACTCACCCCCGTTGTGCCATAGCCTTTTGCAGGTCCGCTCCGTCAGTACAGTAGCGGCGGGTGCGCTTGCTTCTTTTGCCTCTTTTGCCTGGACTCGAGGTTTTGCTCTTAGGTGGGTTATATGATTATTTTTGCACCACCTTGTATATTCTTTGTATCTAGTGTACTCCATCTACTGTATCTACCAGTATTATTGTATATTGACCTAGAGATGAGACTGTGAGGTTTGTGGACTTTTATGCTGTATTTTGGGGTCGAGCTCACTTGAGTCGACATGCTGTTTTTCTTATGCTTCATTATGATTATTTCGCATGTTGTTGCTTTACATTGCGTGGGATTTGTGACCGCCTTGTGGCGAAGAGCTAGCTCCCGCTTGGGGATGCCATATTTGTTGGATTCATTTATATTCTTGTTGTACCCATTTTGGGGGCCAGTATTTACAAAGGAGACTCTGCCGAAATTTTCGGAAAAATTGATATTGTTTTTAAAAAGGTTTTTATATGACTTATTTGATAAACTCGCTTTCAATTGATTGGGTTTTCTTCACTCTTCTGCTTTGTGGTTTTGGTTTTCTGGGCTTTGGCTTACTTATTTTACGGACGTCTTGAGACGTTTCGTAAACTTAAGTGCCAGTCACGTTCCGTACCCTACGGGCCGTGACAAAGGTCATAGGACGCTACGGGTAAATTATTATTGGGAATTTCAAGTGTTGAAATTTGCAATGAGATTGCATACCTTCTATGAGATAGTTGGATCCCGATACCCGCTGCGAGTAAGAGTTACTCCTGGGAGTGTTTTACACATTACAATTAGCCGATCAAGTAGGTGTCTAGAAAGGTGTCAACGTGGTTATGCCTCTGGGAAAACGAGGTTTATTTTAATTAGGTCCATGTGAAAGCACGGGGAACCTCCCTCAAAGTACCGGCACTGGCCTGGCTAAAAGATTGGCGAAGTTGTAAAGTGTAATTAATCCCGGCTAGTCTTTCCTTTTAGGGTTTGAAGGAAGATTTGACTAAAACAGTGGGAGACATCCTGATTAGATATATTAAATAACCAATCTAATCTTGCAAGAGCATACGCCGAGTGTTTTCTTCTCTCTCTCCAGGTAGCGAACATGTCACGCCTTAAATCAAAATAATAATACAGATGTATTGACCGAACCCGCTTGTTATACTGCGCTAGGGAACGTTGGTCCCGCCCCAACTTATAATTGTTATAAGACAGAGCAGGAAATAGGGGATTACCAGAATTCCCGTGCAGCCCAAACGAAGAAAGTGCATGTTGATGCATCTTCTTCGGGTGTGTTCATTACACAGAACTGTTTCTTAATATCCTTTACGTCCTGGGTATTTGATACCGGATCAGGATCCCACATATGTAATTTGTTACATGGGCTACAGATAGGTAGAGAACTGAGAACGGGTGATAAATTTCATGAGATAGAAATGGTGCAAGTGTTTCGGCCAAGTCTGTTGGTAGTTATCACCCTGTATTACAAGAATACATTGATTCTGAACGAATGTTATTAGATACCGAACCTGATATACAACATCATATCAGTCTCTTTATTAGTAAAGAAGGATATAATTTTGTATTGTTGGATAATGTTTTGAACATTTCCTATATCATGAGTTGATCGGATCGGCATGTTATCTAAAAGCATAGACGTTCTAAATCAAACCACAGTTCTTAATGTACAGAACACACACAAGAGGAAGAGTTCAGAAATGAACGAATCCTTCATGAGGTATTGTAGACTAGGTCATATCAATGCGCCCCGACTAGCTGAAGTTACATAAAGATGCATATTTAAATTAGTTTGGATTTACATCTTCTAAAAACTTGCCAGTTATGTCACAAAGATAACATGACCACAACTCCGTTTATTGGAAACAGAGAAAGAGTTAGTGAACTCTTGGGATTGATTCATGCTGATGTATGAAGGTCCCCTGTCTACACATGCCAAGACCGGTTCTTTTTTACTTCATTACATTCACTGATTATCTCTCAAGATCCGGACATATGTTCCTGTTGAAACACAAGTCTGAACCTTTTGAGATATTCACAGAATATAAGTTAGAAGTAGAGAACCAAAAACGGGTATATGTATTATATCCTTTGATGAGATCAAGGAGGAGAATACTTGAGCACGGAATTCCTGGTTTATTCTAAATGAGAATGAGATTCTCTCTCAGCATTACTCCTCCGTATACACCACAGCACGTCGGTGTATCGGGGCAGAGCAAAACGCACCTTATGTGATATGGTGTGCTCTATGATGAGTACTACTGAGTTCCCTATTTTCTTTTGGGGTTGTGCACTTGAGAAGTTGCATACCTATTGAATAGGGTTCCAATCAAACCAGTTGCTTACCACTTCATATGTGATATGGAATGGGAAGAGCCCATATCTTAAGTAAGTTAAGATTTGGGGTTGTCCGGCCTATGTCTAAAAGCATAATTCGGACAAGCTCGAGGAAAAGTTAGTTCTGTAGAAGTTTTTGTTAGATATCTCAGGCACTCAGAAGGGAATATCTTCTACCAAACCGAGGAACAAAAGATGTTTTGTTTCTCAGCATGCCACCTTTGTGAAAGGGAATTTCTTGTGAAGAAATTAGTGGTCATGAGGTAGAACTGGAAAGAGTTCCAGCTATACAAACTCCAGCTGATGATTTGGTAAACCCGAAGGATTCAATAGTTTCCAACGAACCTCAGCCCCTCCGCCGATCTGGTAGAGTTCCTCATCCACATGAGAGACACTTCGGTTTCTCTATGACAGTGGGAGCAAGGATTGCATCATGAGATGATGACCCAACTAGTTTCGAGCTGGCCATCAGGAGTGGGACTCTATAAGAATGGCTGGATGCTTAGCGATCAGAGATGGAATCCTTATACACCAACAAAGTATGGACTTTGGTTGCTTTATCTGAAGGGTTAAATCCCCATCAGAAGCAAGTATATCTTGAGAAGATTACTTGGTGTACATGGAAAAGTTGAGACTTTCAAAGCTATGCTTAAGTCCATCCAGATCCTACTTGCCACTGCTACATACCAAGACTACGATATCTGGTGGTTGGGTGTCATGACTGCTTTTCTAAATGATGTTTTAGAAGAGAGCGTCTATAAGTACACAGCCAGAGGGCTTCGTAGATAGTGGGAGCAGCGGAAACGTATGCAAGATGTTTTATGTGATAAAGCAGGCATCACGGAGTTGGAACGTCTGTTTTGATGTGGTAGTCAAAGAGTTTGACTTCATCAAAATGGTAGATGAACCTTGTATATACAAAAAGGTAGTAGGGAGTATGGTGGTGATCCTCGTAGAGTACGTGGATGCCATACTCTTGATAGGGAAGGAGTTTCCTATGCTACGCTCGGTCAATCTCCGCTTATCACAAGGATTCTCCATATAGGATCAAAGTGATACTCCTAAATCCTAGGTTTTATATCTATGAGATAGATCTAAATGGATGTTAGGATTCTCACTAGTTATAGTGAGATGGTATCAATCGATCCTGGGGAGAATCACTGGAAAGGTTCCAGGGTGATAAGGACGACTGAATGTTAGTCGCAGGTATTGTCTTTACCCTCAGTGGAGGAATGGTATGTTGGAAGAGTTCCAAACTAGATACCGTGACTTACTAGACGATTAAAGGTAAGATACATCGTTACCAAAGATGCTACCAAAGAGGCAGTCTGGATATTTATTACTTCATGAGATTAACTTCGTTCCAACCATTGTGTGACAATGGAGTTATGGCTTTGGCCTAGGAACTCCCGTCCCATCAGAAATCCAGATATAATTCTTAGGCAGTATCACCTGATCATGGAGATGGTTGATCTATAGGGAGATCGAGGTTAGGAGAGTAGACACAGAGGACAACAGCGCGGATCCACTCAAAAAGGCCTTTTTTCCCAGTAGAGACATTGTTGGGATGGTTGAGTATGAGATACTTCAACTACAGCTAATTGTTGGGTATGCGATACTACAACAGATGGCCCTAGTGCAAGTGGGAGATTGTTAGTAATATGTATGCCTAGAGGCCATTACTGTACATACGATATATATTGTAGTGGATGGTTGGACATATATAGGGAGGACTTTCTTGCTCGACATGATAGTACGCTATCTGGTTATTATTTATCTTAACATGTACTCTGATTGTCTCTTTGTTACATGTTGATAAAGCCTTTAGGATGAGTTCTTGACTACCAGGACAATGATGCAGATTATACTAGTGGGGACAGTGTAGTCGCCAAGTACATCCTTCAAATGTTCCTAGTCGTAGGTGTATCGAGACAGGGCATCGATATACCAGAGTAGACTAGCGTATGCGCTTCTTGACCCATATGATGGGTGATGGATGATCCCATATCCATTGGTGTTTGACATCAGTGATGGTATACAGGTGTGTTAGTTGTATGCATGCCCTAGAGGCCATTACTGTACATGAGATGTATATTGTAGTGGATGTCGGGACATATATAGGGAGGACATTCTTGCTCGACATGATAGTACGCTATCTGGTTGCTCTTTATCTTAACATGTATACTTATTGCCTCTCTGTTACATGTGTACTCGACTTCCAGGACTATGATGCAGATCATACTAGTGGGGCCTGGGTAGTCCATGAGTACATCCTTCAATGTTCCTGGTCGTAGGAATATCGAGACGGGGCATCGATATTCCAGAGTAGACTAGCGTATATCTTCTCGACCCATGTGATGGGCGATTGATGATCCCATATCCATTGGTGTTTGACATCAGAGATGGTATGCGGGTGCTCAGTGGAGATTGGGTTCACTGAACGAACTCGCCGAGAACTCCCAGATGGTATTATACCTCACGTCAGATGGCAATTCTCTGGTGACACTGGTACAGCTTAGTCTTTTGACCCGAGATCGTCATAGAGTCTTGTTTGTCTTCCACTGTGCTTTGATTTCCACCCTACCACGGCTCAACTGAGTCGTGCAAACAGGTGGTTTTTGGGTACAATCCTGATTCACATGGAGGCAATGAGCGATAGGAGGGAATTCGTCTCTCCCGGTATTGGGGGTTGATGTTGCGCTATGCTCGACTGGCCATACTGGAAATCCCTGGCCAGGGTTGCAGTGATTTACTGGTAAGTGTTATCAGTAGTTTCACGCTTGTTATGGATCTTACATCAGCATGACTTATCAAGTTACTGGGGTCTGACGTTTACGACCATTAGGCGAGATATGCGACATATCAGACGAACAGACCGGACTGCGCGGTAAGTGTTACTGATTGGATTCGCAGGAGTGTGAGCAGGCTTGCCCGTTGATCTTCTGATCGCTCAATACCCGGGTGGCCGTTACGTTTAGCAGACCGCTTGCGGTTTGTGGGTGATTGATATGATCGCCACCTACTGCCGGCGTATTGACGAGTCTTTAGAGTCCTACACAGAGGTTTTCTAGCTCAAGAGAAATGAAATAGGAGCACATATGAGATATGTGCGGGACCGAGAATAATACCAGTATGTGATACTGTAGTCTATTCTCGCGATTTGTATCATCGGACGGTTATATGAGATATAACCGGGTTACCGAATCAAGTGTTGATTCGATATATTGATACACTAAATATTAGTCAGTTATATGTGATATGACCGGATCATTAAATCAAGTGTTGATTTAATGATTTAATGTACAATTATATATTTGATATATTACTTTACATTAACTAGTATTGGTTCACTTAAGATTGATTTTCTCACTTAATGGGCACAAGTTGTATATGTGATATATGTTTGTGCACTAGTTTGTATCATGATTGATGATACATGAAAACTTAGGTGTGTGTATGACTTACACCATATTTAAGATAATGGTTTGGTTTTTATTTATTTTGGTAAAACAAAATGGTGGCTTTCTTTGTCTTGGCTTGAAGCTTCATGAAGCTTTTAAGCATCTTTGACAAAGTCCACTCATTTTGTTTTGCATGAGATTTTTATTAACCAAACCTTTAACTCAAACTATGGTTTAGTCTCTACAAAGGTTTACACACCCATGGTTGCATTATGATAGACTTCACTTGATTATTCTTTTTAGATTTTTCATTATTCTTATTCTTTTCTTTCTTCTTCTTCTTCAAGAATAAGAAAAGCTTACTAGATTTTTATCAAGTGAAGAAACAAAGTGAGAAATCAAAATCCAAAGTGAATCCACTTCCTATTTCATCATCCTCTACTACTTGCCATTTAGTTTAGGATGTTCTCTTCACAAAGTTCTTGACCTAGTGAAGATGGAGCTTGAGTTTGAGTCTCCTCGACGTAGATCATCTTCGGCCTCGAAGTCAACGACCTAGCCCGTTCATTTCTCCGAGGAAACCATCACCAGAGTCTGGGATCTCGATGATCGCAGTGAAGGGACGTCAACACGGTGCTTTAGAAGTGAAGGACCGGATCTACAAAGGTTGTAATCCCAAACTCTTAGAAGTAAAATTGTTTACTTGCTTATAGTTTTCGCATAATCTCTAGTATACGATCTTGGTTAGGGTTGTTCGACACGTCTAATTTTTAATTGGGCATGGTTGATGCCTTGTTGACCATTGTGACAGTGCCTAGGAACCCAACAGTGGTATCAGAGCCAAGCTACAGCTTTAGGCGAAGTCTAGATGAAGTTAGAAGTCCGATCGAACCCCGAAACCCCATATTTTACCCTTGTCTGGAAATTTTTCAAAAGTTGACATTTTTTCATATTAAAAATACTTAAAAAAATCAGTAGGGAATTCTATGGACACCTGTGAAAAACAACACCCTAAGGCCACTATAGCGCCTCGGAACCGCGGCCAAACTGGCGTATTGGCGGCGGTTCCGCGGCGATAATTGAGAAGTAGGGTATCGTTTTCCAACAGTAACATCCGTATGTGTTACCTACTGCTTCTGGGTATTTTTAATTATACTCAAGTGTTTAGTTTTCTGGGTTGTATTGGGAGCTTGTTGATTCGATCGGAAAGTTTAACTTCGTTTTTGTTATTCCGGGTAATTTTAGAACGTGTTAAAAAGTTCGAACGGATATCAATAACTCACTTTTTCCCCTGCCGGAAAATTTCCAAGTGCTGGATTTTTCCTTAGTTTAAAAACGTTCTAAGTCGTGCAAGTAATGCGGTGAACTCTCTAGAAGACAACAAACCTTAAATCGATTATGTGACCGTCTTGAACTACCTCTGAACCTTAGGGTTTGGGGCAGTACGGCGTGCCACATGTGAGGCGTTGGCTTGACCCTTCTACGGCTGGACCATTGGTACCGTGGCATGTGATGGATGTTTTAAAACTAATTTCAAGTGTTGAGAACTATTTGGGAAATCTTGGGTGTTTGATTATTCGATCGAAAAGTTTAACATTGTCTGTTTATCTGGTATGTGATACAATATTTGGAATCCACAAGAAGTTATGAGATAACTAAATTGAATGCTGTAAATCTAGCAGTTCAGTCTCAAATGATCGGTTGCCACGTGATTTTGATGTGATCAAAAGTCCGTCGTAATCACGTAGCGTACGCGGATAATCGCCGGGTAAACTTAATAAATAGACATGCCCTATAGCCCCGACCAAGTGACTGTAGGAGAACCCCATGCCAAAAGCATCCGTTCGGGTGCTCGTGGCAGTGGTGTTCCGCCTTAGTGCACTTCGTCGACGGCATCCGGGGGTGCGGCCGTCTACTAAAGTTTGCGACGAGCATTCAATCAGGATGTCGGGAATCTTGTTGAATTGCCCGACAAGATATTGAAAAGTGTTTTCGATAATGAGACTAAAATGCAGGGTTTATAATTATTAGGCATGCGATGTCTAAGGAATTCATATGGTTAGGCATGCGATGTCTAAGAAGGTTGCGGATTCCAACTGTTGTAGTTTTACGCTTTCTTATCTGCGAACATAAGTGTAATATGTGGTGTATCGCCGGTTTCGTTGCTATACATCAACAACAATTGGGATACGCATATTTACTTACGTTGATGATATGTGATGTTATGTGTTGCTGGATATGTTATATTGGATCGTAGTTTTTGAATAGCCGGGGTTTTTTATGTGAGATGAGAGTTTTTCTTTTTCATTCATGTAAAATTCATTTTATGTAATATTCTTTTATTGGGGCACTTCCGGGCTGAGGATGATGTCACCATTGTATATTATTTACTTTTCCGCATTAGGATAGACCCAAGGCGGGGAGCACAAGTAACCGGGTTCTAGGGTCCAGTGGGAGACCATCTCGAGGAGTCGAGTTCGGGTCTCCTAACTCTAGAATTGGTAGGGTTGCTTGCCGCTCTCGTAGTGGTCTAGGGGTATGGGATTGGCTATTCATCACGACCGTGGAATCCGTGTTTTATACAGGCTCAAAATAAAATACGGACGTCCTAGTATATCCAATATTTCATATGTTGTTTTCTGCTGCGTTATCTGTGATGTGATCATGTGATATGTTCAGATAGATACCGTATATAGTATATATGATATATTATATAGACGTTGCTTATGTTTTACACCCGCGCTAGCCCTGCCCCGCTCTGTCGTTAGTTACCTAACCTAACGGTGCAGACGGGACATCGAGGCGAATGCGGATGGCATAAGTGTACGTTGTATTTATCAGTGATGTTTAGGTGGACTTAAATGATAGGACATTCATTAATGAGATTAATGAAAGAAAATAAACCTAAAAGATGTTGTAGAAACTTGTTTAAAAAACTGGTAGCTCTAGTTCTTACTTTGCATAGCGGTATTCCTTGTAGAATATCCAGCACCTCATTCGATGAGGAAAGAGCCGAAATCCCTTCACCTGGAGTGACCTCATTAGCGAAACTAGCAGATGCTACACACTCGGTTTGTCTTTTGATTGCTTCTATAGTTTTTGCTTTGCATAGTGGTATTTGTGAAATATCCTGCACCTTATTCGATAATGAAAGAGCCGACGGTCCCTTCACCGGGAGTGACCTCTTTAGCAAAACTAGAAAAGCCTAAAAAACACTCGATTCTAAGACGATATCAAGTTCATTACGCAAAAGGTTTTCTTAAAAACATGCCATAACCCTCCGTCATTTTAGGAAGTAGAGTACTTAGTATTTGTGTTGTGTTTGTTGACCTTAGTTAAGGCACAATGTACGGTAGCTAAGTGATGTCTTCCTACATAGTATATGATGCGATTAGTTAAGACAGTCATGTGACTTTGTTGACCTTAGTTAAGGGTCATGTGGGTGGGTCTAATTAATCAAGAAATGACGGGTAGAACTTGACTAGTGCTTATGATTTGTTGACCATAGTTAAGGTCATAATTCACTAGGGGTAAAATATTATTGGGAATTTCAAGTGTTGAAATTTGCAATGAGATTGCATACCTTCTATGAGATAGTTGGATCCCGATACCCGCTGGGAGTAAGAGTTACTCCTGGGAGAGTTTTGCACTTTACAATTAGCCGATCAAGTAGGTGTCTAGAAAGGTGTCAACGGGGTTACGCCTCTGGGAAAACGAGGTTTACTCTAATTAGGTCCGTGCGAAAGCACGAGGAACCTCTCTCAAAGTACCGGCACTGGCATGGCTGAAAGATTGGCGAACTTGTAGAGTGTAATTAATCCCGGCTAGTCTTTCCTTTTAGGGTTTGAAGGAAGATTTGATAAAAACAGTGGGAGCCATCCTGATTAGATAAAATATATTACCAATCTAATCTTGCAAGTTCGCACGCAGAGTGTTTTCTTCTCTCTCTCTCCAGGTAGAGACTGTGTCACCCCTTAATCAAGATAATAATATGGATGTATTGACCGAACCCGTTTGTTATACTGAGCTGGGTAACGTTGGTCCCGCTCCAACTTATAATTGTTATAAGACCGAGCAGGAAATAAGGGGAATACCAGGATTCCCATGACCGCCCAAATGAAGAAAGTGCATGATGATGCATCTTCTTCGGGTATGTTTATTACAAAGAACTGTTTCTCAGTATCCTTTACGTCCTGGGTATGAGATACCGGATCAGAATCCCAAATATGTAATCTGTTACATGGGCTACAGGTAGGTAGAGAACTGAGAACGGGTGATAAATTTCAAGAGTTGGAAACAGTATAATTGTTGCAGCCAAGGTGTTGGCAACTATCACCCTGTATTGCTAAATACATTGATTCTGAACGAATGTTATTAGATATCGAACCTTACATACAACATCATATCAGTCTCTTTATTTATTAAAGAAGGATATAATTTTGTATTGTTGGATAATATTTTGAATATTTCCTATATCAAGAGTTGATCGGTTTCAGGCACGTTATCTAAAAGCATATACGTTCTAAATCATACCACAGTTCCTAACGTACAGAACACACATAAGAGCAAGAGTTCAGAAATGAACGAATCCTTCTTGAGGCATTGTATACTAGGTCATATCAATGCGACCCGACTAGCTAAGTTACATATTAGATGCATATTTAAATCAGTTTGAATTTACATCTTGTGAAACTTGCCAGTCATGTCACTATGATAAGATGACCATAGCTCTGTTTACTGGAAACAGAGAAAGAGTTAGTGAACTCTTGGGACTGATACATAGTGATGTATGAAGGTCCCCAGTCTACATATGCGAGGACTGGTTCTTTGTACTTCCTTACATTCATTGATGATCTCTCTAGATTCGGACACATGTTCTTGTTGAAACACATGTCTGAAGCTTTTGAGAAATTCAAAGAATATAAGTCTGAAGTAGAGAACCAAAACGGGTATAAGTATTATGTCCTATGATGAGATCAGGGAGGAGAATACTTGTGTATGGAATTCTTGGACTATTCTAAAGGAGAATGAGATTCTCTCTCAGCATTACTCCTCCGTATACACCACAACACAATGGTGTATCGGGGTGGAGCAATCGCACCCTATGTGATATGGTGCGCTCTATGATGAGTACTACTGAGTTACCTGTTTCCTTTTGGGGGTTATGCACTTGAGAAGCTGCATACCTATTGAATTGGGTTCGAATCAAATCAGTGCCAACCACTCCATATGAGATATGGTATGGGAAGAGCCCATCTCTTAAGCAAGTTAGATTTGGGGTTGTCCGGCCTATGTCAAAAGCAAAATCCGGACAAGATCGAGGCAAGGTCAGTTCTGTAGAACTGGAAGGATTTCTAGCTATACAAACTACAGCTGATGATTTGACAGAACCAAAGGATTCAATAGTCCCCGACGAACCTCAGCCTCTCCGCCGATCTGGTAGGGTTATTCATCCGCCTGAGAGATACTTCGGTTTCTCGATGACAATGGGAGCGAGGAATGCATCATGAGATGATGACCCAACTAGTTTCGAGCAGGCCATCGAGAGTAGGGACTCTCTAAGAATGGCTGGATGCTTAGCGATCTGAGATGGAATCCATGTACACCAACAAAGTATGGACTTTGGTTGCTACATCTGAAGGGTTAAATCCCCATCAGGAGCAAGTCTATCTTGAGAAGATTACTTGGAGTAAATGGAAAAGTTGAGACCTTCGAAGATAGACTTGTTAAAGGTTCTCTTCATCAATCAGGTGTGGATAATGATGAAACCTTTTCCAGTGGCTATGCTTAAGTCTATCCGGATCCTACTTGCCATTGCTGCGTACCATAAGTGCGATATCTGGTGGTTGGGTGTCATGACTGCTTTTCTAAATATTGATTTAGAAGAGAGCGTCTATAAGTACATAGCCAGAGGGCTTCGTAGACAGTGGGAGCAGCGGAAACGTGAGCAAAATGTTTTATATGATAAAACAGGCATCGCAGAGTTGAAACATCTGTTTTGATGTGGTAGTCAAAGAGTTTGACTTCATCAAAGTGGTAGATGAACCTTGTATATACAAAATGGTAGTAGAGAGTAAGGTGAACATCCTCGTATTGTACATGGACGACACACTTATGATAGGAAAAGAGTTTCCTATACTACGCACGGTCAATCTCCTCTTATCACAAGGATTATTCATATAGGATCTAGGTGATACCTCCTAAATCCTGAGTTTTGGATATATGGAATAGATCTAAATGGATGTTAGGATTCTCACTAAATGTAGTGAGATGGTATCAATTGATTCTGGGGAGAATCACTGGAAAAGTTCCAGGGTGATAAGGACGACTGAATGTCAGTCCCAGGCATTGTCTTTACCCTCAGTGGAGGGACGGTATGTTGGAATTGTTCCAAGCTAAGATACCGTGGAAAACTAGACGATAAAGGCCGGTGACATCACTATCAAAGATACTACCAAAGAGGCAGTTTGGGTGTATATTAGTTCATGAGATGAACTAGGTTCCTACCATTGTGTGGCAATGGAGGTGTGGCTTTGGCCCAGGAACCCTAGTCCCATCAGTGACCCAGACAAATTCCAAGGCAGTATCACCTGATCATGGAGATAGTTGATCTCCAGGGAGATCGAGGTTAGGAGAGTAGACTCAGAGGACAACACGGCGGATCCACTCACAAAGGCCTTTTCCCAGAGAGAAACTTTTATGGGATGGTTGAGTATGAAATACTGCAACCACTGCTACAGATGGCCCTAGTGCAAGTGGGAGATTGTTAGTTATATGTATGCCCTAGAGACCATTACTGTACATGAGATGTATATTGTAGTGGATGCTGGGATATATATAGGGAGGACTTTCTTGCTCGACATGATAGTACGCTATCTAGTTGCTCTTTATCTTAACATGTATACTTATTGTCTCTCTGTTACATGTTGATAAAGCCCTTAGGATGTGTACTCGACTTCCAGGACTATGATGCAGATCATACTAGTGGGGCCTGGGTAGTCCATGAGTACATCCTTCAATGTTCCTGGTCGTGGGAATATCGAGACGGGGCATCGATATTCCAGAGTAGACTAGCGTATATCTTCTCGACCTATGTGATGGGCGATGGATGATCCCATATCCATTGGCGTTTAACATCAGAGATGGTATACGGGTGCTCAGTGGAGACTGGGTACACTGAACGGACTCGCCGAGAACTCCTAGATGGTATTATACCTCATGTCAGATGGCAGTTCTCTGGTGACACTGGTACAGCTTAGTCTGTTGACCCGAGATCTCATAGAGTCTTGTGTGTCTCCCACTATGCTTTGATTTCCACCCTACCACGGCTCTACTGGGTCGTGCAAATAGGTGATTTTTGGGTACATTCCCGATTCACATGGAGGCAATGAGCGATAGGAGGGAATTCGTCTCTCCCGGTATTGGGGGTTGATGTTGCGCTATGCTCGACTGGCCATAACTGGAAATCCATGGACAGGGTTGCAGTGATTTACAGGTAAGTGTTATCAGTAGTTTCACGCTTGTTATGGACCTTACATCGGCATGAATTATCAAACTACCAGGGTCTGACGTTTACCACTCCTAGGCATGATATGCGACATATCAGACGAACAGACCGGACTGCGCGGTAAGTGTTACTGATTGGATTCGCAGGAGTGTGAGCAGGCTTGCTCGTTGATCTTCTGATCGCTCAATAGCCGGGTGGCCGTTACGTTTAGCAGACCGCTTGCGGCTTGATGGTGATTGATATGATCGCCACCTACTGCCGGCGTATTAACGAGTCTTTAGAGTCCTACACAGAGGTTTCCTGGCTCAAGTGAAACGAAATAGGAGCACATATGAGATATGTGTGGGACCGAGAATAATACCAGTATGTGATACTGTATTCTATTCTCACGATTTGTATCATCGGACGGTTATATGATATATAGCCGGGTTACCGAATCAAGTGTTAATTCGGTATATTGATACACTAGATATTTGTCGGTTATATGTGATATGACCGGATCATTAAATCTAGTGTTGATTTATTGATTTAATGTATAATTATATATTTGATATATTACTATACATTAACTAGTATTGGTTCACTTAAGATTGATTTTCTCACTTGATGTGCACAAGTTGTATATGTGATATATGTTTGTGCACTAGTTTGTATCATGATTGATGATACATGCAAACTTGGGTGTGTGTATGACTTACACCATATTTAAGATAATGGTTTGGGTTTTTATTTATTTTGGTAAAACAAAATGGTGGCTTTCTTTGTCTTGGCTTGAAGCTTCATGAATCTTTTAAGTATCTTTGACAAAGTCCACTCATTTTGTTTTGCATAAGATTTTTATTAACCAAACCATTAACTCAAACTATGGTTTAGTCTCTACAAAGGTTTACTCACCCATGGTTGCATTATGATAGACTTCACTTGATTATTCTTTTTAGATTTTTCACTATTCTTATTCTTTTCTTTCTTCTTCTTCTTCTTCAAGAATAAGAAAAGCTTACTAGATTTTTATCAAGTGAAGAAACAAAGTGAGAAATCAAAATCCAAATTGAACCCACTTCCTATTTCATCATCCTCTACTACTTGCCATTTAGTTTAGGGTGTTCCCTTCACAAAGTTCTTGACCTAGTGAAGATAGAGCTTGAGTTTGAGTCTCCTCGACGTAGATCATCTTCGGCCTCGAAGTCAACGACCTAGCCCATTCATTTCTCCGAGGAAACCATCACCAGAGTCCAGGATCTCGATGATCGCAGCGAAGGGACGTCAACACGGAGCTTTAGAAGTGAAGGACCGGATCTACAAAGGTTGTAATCCCAAACTCTTAGAAGTAAAATTGTTTACATGCTTATAGTTTTCGCATAATCACTAGTATACGATCTTGGTTAGGGTTGTTCGGGACGTCTAATTTTTAATTGGGAATGGTTGATGCCTTATAAACCCTTATGACAGTGCCTAGGAACCCAACAGGGTGCTCAGTGGAGACTAGGTACACTGGATGGACTCGCCGAGAACTCCCAGATGGTATTATACCTCACGTCAGATGGCAGTTCTCTGGTGACACTGGTATAGGTTAGTCTGTAGACCCGAGATCGTCATAGAGTCTTGTGTGATTCCCACTGTGGTTTGATTTCCATCATACCACGTCCAAGAGGGCATGCAAAAAGGTGGCTTTTGGGTACAGTCCCGAATCACATGGAGGCAATGAATGATAGGAGGGGATTCGTCTCTCCCGGTATAGGGAGTTGATGTTGCGTAGTGTTCGATTGGCTATAACTGGAAATCCCTAGCCAGGGTTGCTGAGATTTACTGGTAAGTGTTATCAGTAGTTTCTCGAACTGTTATAGACCTCATATCGACACGACTTATCCAGATACTGGGGTCTGACGTTTACCATCCCTAGGAGAGATATGCGACATATCAGACGAAGAGACCGGACTGTACGGGAGTGTTACTGATTGGATTCGCAGGAGAATGTACAGGATTGCTTGTTGATCTTCTGATCGCTCAATACCTGGATAGCTGTTATGTTTAGCTGACCGCTTGCAGCTTGTGGGTGTTTGATATGATCATCACCTACTGCCGGCGTATTGACGATTCTTTAGAGTCCTACACAGAGGTTTCCTGGCTCAGGCAAAACGGAGTAGGAGCACATATATGATATGTGCGGGACCGAGAGCAATACGTGTATGTGATACCGTATTAGATTCTCACGATATGAGATATCGGCCGGGTATATGTGATATAGCCGGGTCATCGGATCAAGTGTTGATTCGATGAACTGATACATATTATATTAGTCGGTTATTTGTGAAATAGCCGGATTATTGGATCAAGTGTTGATTCAATAATTTAATGTATAATTATATATTTGATATATTAAATTACATTAACTGATATAAGCTCACTAAAAGATTCTTTTTCTCACTCAAGTAATACATTGATATATATGCGATATATGTTAATTGTATTATTTTATTTTGTTACAATAAATATTTTATATGTGATATATAATATTGTTACATGATATGATAACTAAAGCAACATGTTTTGTGGAGATTAAACAAGGTTAGGGTTTGATTTGGGTTAGTTCTTTCTTGATGCTTCTAGAAGGTTTTACTTTGTTTCTAGCAAAGATATTATGTTTGATATTTTTGCTAGATATTTCTAACCCAACCCAAACCCTTCACCCTAGGTTAAATCTCTACATTGGTTAGCCTCTTCATATTCAACCATTGTTGCATTATTAATGATTATGATAATTTTCATTATTCATCACAAAAGGAATTTTCTTCTTCTTCTTCCTTGAGCATTGAGAAAGCTTTCTAGGTTTTCTTTATGTGATGATTTAGTGTGAGAAATAGAAAATAAATGAGAGTATAAATCCTACTTCATCATCCTAATCTATCCTAGCCATTTAGATTAGGGTGTTCACTTCATTTAGTGAGTGAGATCTTGTGTTAAAGAAACTTCAAGGTAGATCATCTTAGTTATCGAAGATCGGAAGCAAGCTTGCATCTTTCTCTTCGTGGAGCCTCTCTAGAGTCCGGGAACATGATGATCGCAGCAAAGGGACCTCAACACGGAGCTTTAGAAGTGAAAGACCGGACTACAAAGGTTGTAATCCCAAACTCTTAGTGTTAAAGTGTTTAACATGCTTTGTTTCGCCTAATCTCTAGTTTAAAGATCTTGGTTAGGGTTGTTCGGCACGTCTAAATTTTAAATCGGGCATGGTTGATGCCTTATAGACCCTTGTAAGAGTGCCTAGTAACCCTACAGGTTCAAATTAACCTGGATAATGACATGTAGAACTTGACATGTGACTTATGATATGTTGGCCTTCGTCAAGGTCATAAGAGCATGGGGTAAAAATCACATCGGGAGTTTCTAAAGAAACTGAAACTTGCCAGATATGTGCATACCTTCTAGAGTGTGATAACGTTAGTGGATTCCATCACGTTATCATGCGATGATAGTTGGATCCCGATTCCCACTGATGAGTTGGTTTACTACTTGGGTGATCCCGACTAATTTTTCTTTCAGGTTTGGAGGAGAATTTGAGGATACAGTGGGAGGTTTCGTAATTAGATAGAGTGATAACCATTCTGATCTAGGTTAGAGTGTACGCAGAGTGTTTCTTTTCTCTATCTCTTTGACAGCGACCATATCCCGACCCCAGACTATGACTCAGTGACCAAGTTAACCGAACCTTCTTAAAACCCTGGCTTTTGGATTTTCAGAGTTGCATACCTCATTGCCACTCCTACTTTTACATTTTTCTCCAGGACACCCCTTATTACTATGAACATCCACTTCCATTAGATAAAACCATCGTATGGTTATATACGAACTCGAAGGAACTTGTTCCAGATTCGAGGATGGTTTCCGGTTCTGAAGAAAATGAATAGGACTATTCATTTGTCTTTTCCTTTTACCTTCTCTCAGGTTGCGAGTGCTCCTTGGATTAGGACGGTACACCAATTACGCTAATTGGATAGTCTTCTTCCAAACCATAGGCAGGTGCCGAATGGTGGGGAATGAAGCAAACCAATTAGCCTAACGATGGTGTACAGAAGCTAATAAGTTAAGACAAATAAAGGGATTAGAAAGAGGGCAAAGTAAACCGCAACTGCTATTCACGACCAAACCAAGTATTTCATTACCACTCCTACTTCACCTTTGTATTTTTTCAGAACACTCCGTATCACTACGAAGATCCACAGTTATTTGGATACTCCATCGTATGGTTATATACGAACTCGAAGGAACTTGTTCCAGTTCGGGGATGGATTCTGGTTCAGGAGAAATAAAATAAGGTTTATTCAGTTGTCTTTTATCTTTACCTTCTTTCGCATTACGAGTGCTCCAAGGATTAGGGCAGTACACCTATTACGCTTATTGGATAGTCTTCTCCCAGACCAAAGGCTGGTGCCGAACGGTAGGGAAGGAAGAAAACCATTTAACCTAACGATGGTGTGCAGAAGGTAACGTCTAAAGACATATAAAGGGATTTGGAGAGATGACAAAGAAATATATGGTTACAGTCATGAATCTGGATAATGGAAGAGGCATTACTCGGAATACCCGGATAACCTTTCGAAACATTTTCATGTTTCAGTCTCACTGTGTATTGTTAATAGAAAACTGATTTCCCAATTAGACCTTGCTCCAGGGTATGTATTTACCAGGTTTGATTCTCACATCTGTATGGTTTTACAGATGATGAGTGGGAGTAATTTATTGGGAATTGGGGTCCTCATTATATCAGGATTTGTTCTAATTGGTGATATTTAAGGAAATCACCTGGGCTGTTTGCCGGACGACAAATATTTGGTTTTGAATATACTTTGTTATGCACCAATTTCAAATTGATATATCTGTAAGTTTATTTTTATAAAGTTAGATATAACATTTTAAAATTATGTCCAAGACATTTACCTATATCAGTTGATAGTTAGGTAAGGAGCATTCAACAGCGGTGTAATTTTTCATAACCATAGTACAGCTTTCAACCTACGATACACAGGGTTTGAGTTATTCGACTCAGGGGACTTATACAGAGTATTGTATGTTGTCCAGTGTTCATTAGGACAGAGGGGTTGGTACTCGTACTATATTCTGTTTACTTATGACTTCTCTAGTTTTTAGACAAGTGTTTTGTAGAAATAGAAGGTCTATGTTTTGAGAAGTTATAGGTATATGAATAAAGTAGAGAACCAGGTACTGCAAGTATCAGGATTCTTCAAGGTGATCGAAGATGTAGATACTTGTATTCGGTATTCAGTTGATAGTAATGGTTTTGAGGAACTTTCTTCTCTTTCAGGTTACTCATATCTGGATGTATTCCTAAGTTGAGTAATGCTGATCGGCCTCTCTCCATTTAGTTGACATGCACTGGAGACAGCTGCATGTTTTGAATCTGGTTCCAATTAAATCAGTGCCTCTGTTTCTATATTGGATATAGAATAGTTCATATCTTAACAATGTTAAGGTACGGGGAGTTGTCCGGCTTATGCTTAAAACCAGACTCTGGATAACTCAAGGCACGTTTCTGTAATGGCTGTTTGTGGGTTGACCTGGGCTTTGACGAGGGTTGACTTTCTACCATCTGGAATATCAATAGTGATATTGTTCTAGACTCGCCACAGTTTTGATAAAAATGGATTTTTTCAGAAAACAGTAGTGGGAGTATGGTAGAAATGGAAGTGATTCCAGAACCACAAACGATTACTGAAAATTTAATAAGAACCTAAAGATTCAATCTGGATTGACATTTCATTAGCCACTCCGCAGTTATGGTGGGTAACCTCAGGAACCCGAGAGGTACTCCGGTAGCCTCAGGGACGGTGACAGGGAGGTTCTTGTTTACCCAGACTTGACACTACTATTGTTCTGGCTATGAGACCCGGCAGGAGGATGAGTATAGCGTCGTTCTAAACTAGCTTTAGAAGTGCGCGTGTATATGACTCTGCTAGAGGGTTGTCGTAATCAGTGGGAGCAGCGGAAGCATACTGGACAAGTAGCTTATGTCTATTTATAAACTAAAGCAGATATAGCGGAGATAGATCATATATTTCTAATATGAAAGACATAGGTTTGACTTTATCAGAATAGGGGATAGATCTGTTAAGAAGGTAGTAGGATGTGATGTCTTGGTATTTGGATGACATACACATAGTATGAAGTGATATTCCTATACTACGATTGGTCATACTTTGGTTGTCACACAGTGGTTTCTCCACATAGGATATAGATATAATATCAGACATTATGGTTACTAGATCTATGATTTTAGATCTAGATTTGGGTAGTTTCCCAATATGGGTACTTAGACAACATTCTACAGGTGTTTTAGAATGGACGACTCCTGGCACGGTAGTATACCTGCAGGTGATGGAGTTACCCTCTCTAAAGGTGTCTTACAGACTATTCGGGAGAGGGATGTGCATGATTGACATATCACTTTCTTAGGTAATTGAGTCAATCATGAGATGTCAAGTACCACAACAGATATTGTTTTTGCATTAGATGCAATAAGTTGATATTAATCCTATCCTGGAGGAACGTTCGGAAGCAGTTTTAGAACATAAGTGGATGTTCTAGGGATATGATAACGACATCCTCCTTCGGGAGACAATTATCATTCCAGGCTTCCAAGATGACCTGCATGACAGAGTGACTGTCAAAGTTATAGTTTTCCCTCTGACAAGGGGCAGTAGTTTGGACAGATGGTCTAAGCGGATACTGAGGGAGGCATGGCGTAGGATACTGATAAGGTTCAGTTGACGATACAGTCTAAGAAGTTTGGATTTGGAGTTCGTTTATGAACTAGGTCCCATCAGATATCCTGACATATTCTAAGACAGGTATTGCTCATTTCAGGAGATGGCTTTCTCCGCGAACTTAAGATAAAGGGAGACATAGAAAGAAAAATCAGGGCGGATCCACTCACTGAGGCTTTTCCTCGAACGCAATAGTTTCACAAACGAGCTTTGTGAGACTGATCAGTAGAGGAGTTGGGTGTTTGGTATCACACGGGCTGTGAGTATGCGACATCGCAATAATTAGTCTTGAGTGCAAGTGGGAGATTGTTGGATATAGTGCCCTCAAAGTCAATTATTGGATCGCAGGCACGCGATTGCAATGTATGAGGGAGGACCTATGCCGGTAGGACAGTCTTACTCGTGATGATAATATGCTATCTGGTTTATCTGTATCATCATGTACAAGCTTTATGTGATGTTACAGATCACTATAGCGCGTTGATAGAGCCCTTAAGATTCTTGCTTGACTGCTAGCAGTATGATGGCGATCATATACGTGGGAGCTGGGGTCTATAAGTACATCCTTAAAGGGTCCCTAGTCGAGGGAGTTTCGAGACAGGGCATCGATACTCCAGAGTAGACTAGTGTATAAGTCGAGACCCCGACGAGGGGCGGTGGCCGGTCTCACAAGCTATTGGTGTCAGTTGGTTCACCTAAGATGTATACATGTGCTCATTGGGTTATGAGTACACCGGACAAGACTCCCCGGGAACATGCTAGTTGGTATTATACCTGACGTCAGATAGCAGTTACTTGGTGACATGTGTAACGGTTAGTTCATCGACCTGAGATCGTCATTTGTCTCGTGTGAGTTCCCACCGTGCTTTGATTACTTCCCTACCACGGCTCAAAGGAGTCGTGCAAACCGGTTTTAGTTGGGTACAGTCCCGAGCCACATGGAGGCAGTGAGCGGATCGGCAGGGGTTTCGTCTCTCCCTGTATTGGGGGTGAGATCACGCTGTGTCTAGGAGAGCCATTACACGAAGTCCTTGGCCAAGGCAGGAGATTTACTGGTAGGTATTCCTGTAGTATCTCAGGGTGTTCTGGGCTACACTCCGACATGACTTGTACCGATTTTGGGGGTCTGACTTTTACCAACCCCCTAGGCCTGACATGCGATACTCATAGACGAACGGACCGGACTGTACGGATATTGTCACGGATAGGCTCAGTAGGGTGTCAGGATGAGTTCGCTCATCGACCTCCCTTTTGGTCAATACCTGGTAGCCCGTTACGGACGACTAGTACCACTGAAGTGCTAGTGGTTAAATCCACAACCAAAGTATTGACGAGTCTTTAGAGTCCCCCATAGACAGTTTCTCAAGTTTCGGGCGAAATGTTGTAGAGGCCGTATGGTATTATGGCAGGGTTCGATCATATACGTGCAGTAGTGCACGGATCATGATCGGACGGATCATACTAGTGGGCTTTGGTTTAAGCCGGATCCTAGTATTAGATTTGTTTGGATTACTTTAGTCTCATCGCATTCACATTCAGTCGGAACGCTGATGCAGGTATGTATATACAGGTGAGGGGTATCCTTGTGATCCGTCACGAGTTTACTTTAGATGTTGCCGTATCCTTTTGTTGTAAACATTTGGATTATTGTTTACATGTGGAAATTGTGAGTGGAAATGATCATGAGGTGCATTTAATGTGACATGGACATGTTTAGTGACTCATGGTCTCTTTATTTATGCTAATGTCATATTAGGATTTGATTATTGTGTTGATATGATGCTTGGAGAGAGAGTGGACAGCCATATAGGCTTGGGATTGCTCTTGTATTACTATTCTAGCTCTCATTTTATCAACACAATAACACAAAAGAAATGAGCCTCTTCTTCTTCTTCTTCATCTAGCTCACAACATACATCATGGCTTCATCTTCAACCTCCATCCATACACTCTCATGCATTGAGAATCAATGGATGCTTGAGACAAAGTGATCGTACACATTCTCTACTTCACCTTGGACACGTCGGCCAGCAAACTTCGTGTCCGAGTTGCTTCGGATGAAGCGGGAGCCCGTAAAAAGATTCATTGATGTGGCGCCCTTCCGACGAGGAGACCGAAGATCGGAGATGCCGCGAGGAGTTTGGGATGGTGGCCAAAGACCGAAGGACATGGATCGATCGGTATAGTCTTTCCTAACTTCTTCTAGATGGCTAGTTATAGGTTAATGGTTCGATCCGGGATTAAAGTCTGCGTTAGCGCCAGTTTCAAGTTTAGAAAAAGTTTTTGTTTCCGCGGTTTGGCCTCGGTTCGACGGCCGGGGCGCTACCATAGACTTACAAGATGATGAAGGTGGAGGAAACTCAAGAGAAGGGAGGAGAGTGAAGCAAAATGGGAGCTCAAGAAAATAATGAAGCATGCAAGTGAGAGAAATTCAACACAAAGGTTTTTTGTATCAATTCTTTCAATAAACAATCAACAACCATACTTCAATAGTAACTCCAAATGAATTAAAAATTCATTTGTTAAATATTGATGCATGGTTTTTTCCATTCCTCCCATACCTCACACTTTACACCTCATTTCCATTTATCAAATAAATGAAAAAACATAATGAGGTGGCCACCTTCTAGAAGGTAATCTGTAATAAATACGGATTACAGTCTGCTATATATACATTCCTGCATTCGGATAAAAACCCGAATGCTCAAAGAGATAGAATAACACGAAGAACGTAATACTAGAATATACATATCGAAATGCATATATGTAAACTATTAAATCAATACTTGATTAAATAATCCGGCTGATACCCGAGCCGGCTAGTATTACCAACTAATTCTTCTTTTAAGGTTTGAAGAAGAATTCGAGGAAACAGTGGGAGCAATCCTGATTAGATAAACTAATAACCAATCCAATCTTGCTAGAGCGTACGCTGAGTGTTTCTTTTCTCTTTCCAAGTAGCAACCATTTCACGCCCTAATCAAGATTATAAAATATATCGCTTGACCGATCCGAATTCTTATTTGGGGCTGGGGAACGTCGGTTCGGCTCTAACTTATGACAACAGTCATGAGTGTGAGCAAGGGAAAGATGATTGTTTGAATTCCTTGAAGACCCCATCGAAGAAGAAGCATACTATTGTGTCTTCTTCAGGTGTTCTTGTTATTGAGAACTGTTTTTCGGTCAGTCCTACCTCCTGGGTACTAGATACCGGATCAGGATCTCACATCTGTAATTTATTGCATGGACTGAGAAAAAGTAGGATAGTTGGACCAGGTGATATGTCCCTAAGAGTAGGGAATGAAGCACAAATTGATGTTGCTGCCGTCGGTGAATATCACATAGTATTGCCAAATGGCAATACTATGATTTTGAACAATTGCTACTATGTATCTTCTATGGTTTGCAACATCATATCAGTTTCTTTACTTGATAAAGATGGATATAAGTTTGTTCTTGATAGAAACATCATGAACATTTACCTTAATCAGGTAATGGTTGCAGAAGGTACACTTTGTAATGGTATCTATGTTCTTAATCAAAACACAATACTCAGTATACAAAACACACGCAAGAGGAAGAGTTCAAATGTGAATGAATCCTACTTATGTCATTGTAGACTTGGTCATATCGGAGAGAAAAGACTGTGTAAGTTTCATAAAGATGGATTTTTGGATACGCTCGAATTTTCATCTTATGAAACTTGTCAATCTTGTCTCAAAAGAAAGATGACCAAATCTCCGTTCACCAGACACGGAGAAAGAGCAGCAGAGCTCTTGGGACTCATACCCAGAGATGTATGTGGTCCAATGTCTATACATGCAAGGGGTGGGTTCTCTTACTTCATCACATTCACTGACGATCTCTCTAGGTTCGGATATGTGTATCTTATGAAACACAAATCTGAAACTTTTGAGAAATTCAAAGAATTCAGAAACGAAGTAGAGAACCAGACTGGAAAAAGTATCAAGATCCTCCGATCTGATAGAGGAGGGAGTACTTAAGCACGGAATTCCAGGACTTTCAAAAAGAGAATGGTATTCTCTCTTAGCTTACTCCTCCATATACACCACAACACAACGATGTATCGGAGCGCAGGAACTGTACCCTATTGGACATGGTTCGCTCCATGATGAGTAGTGCTGAGTTGCCTCTTTCATTCTAGGGACATGCACTGCAAACATCGGCATATCTTTTGAATCAGGTTCCTTCCAAATATGTGCCTAAAACTCCGTATGAAATATGGAAAGGAAAAGTACCTTGTCTTAAGGGTATTAAGATATGGGGTTTTGTGTCCTATGTGAAAACATAGAAACCGGACAAACTCGAGACACGGTCAGTTTTATGTAATTTTTTTGGATATCCAATGCACTCGCATGGATATCTGTTCTACCACACTGAGGAACAGAAGGTGTTTGTTGCTCGCCACGCCGTCTTTTTAGAGAAGGAATTTCTTGCAAAAGAAATTAGTGGGAGCACGGTAGAACTTGAAGAAATTCCAGAGGGACAAACTATAACTGAAGGTTTCGTGGAACCAGAAGATTCACTAGTCCCAGATGAACCTCAGCCACTCCGCCGATCTGGTAGGATTTCTCATCCGTCCGAGAGATACTACAGTTTTCTCATAGATGGGGATCGAGAGGATTGCATTTGGAAGAAGATCATCATACTAATTTCAGGTAGACCATTATCAGTAGGGACTCTGATAAGTGGCTGGATGCTATGCGATCTGAAATGGACTCAATGTACACCAATTATAAAATTTCAAAAAAATAAAATATTATTTTTGGGGAATTTTTTATAATTTAATAATAAAGCGGTATAATTAAATACCGATAAATTGGGAAAAATTTTGAAAATTTTAGAAATTACCAAAAGAGGGTGTTTTACGTGAATTATGCAAATTTTAAGATTTTATGATTAATTATATGCTAATTTAGTGCTAATCGCGATTAAAAATCGCTAATCGCGCTTTAAGCGTATTTTGTGCAAAACATGCACCATATCTTTTTTTCACTTGTTACATTTTCTTATGGCTTTCCTACATGTTTTATTTCATGGTTGTTGTATTATTAGAGAGGGGAAAAGAAAAGAAAAGGAAAGGAAAAGAATATAATAATAGGTATGTGTGAGAGAGAGAAGGTGAAGGTTTACCTTTGACCTAGTCTTGAGCCATTCCTTCTCCATTTCCTCACTCATTTCTCATCCCTCTCCTTACCTAGCTACTGTTGTTGCTGCCCCTCCCTTCATTCTCCACAAAACCCCCCAAAACTCCATGATAAACACTTCAAAATCCAAACCCCATTTCAAAAAAAAGAAGCACAAGCTCACTAGCTATCCCATGGACCAAGAAAGAGAAGATTTTGAGGACTTTGAGCAACTCAAGAAAATTCTTGAGTTGCCAAATGAGGTATTTTCTGAACCTTAGGCTTGGTATTTCCATTACTTTTACCCCCATGTTAAATTAGAACCGATATCGTGTGGTTTGGTTGAACTTTGAAAACTTTAGTTAGGGTTTAGGGAAACTTTTGGTTGCAATGTGTAATTAAGCTCAGTAGAGGCCACACAAACCCCCTAGTGCTAGAATTCAGACCTAACCCAGAGACTAGAACCCCGGAATACGGATTTAGAAAAGCCGATATCGGAAAATTGTGGATTCTGTGAGGGTTAATTGAAATCTGCTATCACTCGGAGACTCTGAAAATTATTTTTGAAACACAGAGAGATGTGCAGGCTGTTAGTTATATGTATGCCATAGAGGCCATTACTGTACATACTGTTGGATATAGTGCCCTCTAAGTCAATTATTGGATCACAGGAACGTGATTGCAATGATTGAGGGAGGACCTATACCGATAAACAGTCTTAGTTGAGATGATAGTATGCTATCAGGTTTGTCTTTATCATCATGTAGAGTTGATAGAGCCCATAGGATTCTTGCTTGACTACCAGCAGTATGATGGCGATCATATAAGTGGGAGCTGGGGTTTGTAAGCATATCCTTAAAATGTCCCTAGTCATGGGAGTTTCGAGACAGGGTATCGATACTCCGGAGTAGACTAGTGTATACAGTCGAGACCCCGACGAGGGGCAGTGGCCGGTCTCACAAGCCACTGGTGTCAGTTGGATCACCTAAGATGTATACAGGTGCTCATTGGGTTATGAGTACACCGGACAGGACTCGCCGGGAACATGCTAGTTGGTATTATACATATCGTCAGATAGCAGTTCCCTGGTGACATGTGTACAGGTTAGTCCATCGACCTGAGGTCGTCATTTGTCTCATGTGAGTTCCCACTGTGCTTCGATTTATACCCTACCACGGGTCAAAGGAGTCGTGCAAACAGGTATATTTTGGGTACAGTCCCGAGCCACATTGGAGGCAAGTGAGCGGATCGGCAGGGGATTCGTCTCTCCCTGTATTGGGGGTGAGATCGCGCTGTGTTTTAGGAGAGCCATTACATGAAATCCCTGGCCAGGGTAATCGAGATATACTGGTAGGTATACCAGTAGTTTCTTAGGGTGTTCTGGGCTGCTCTCTGACACGACTTATGCAGCTATTGGGGGTCTGACGTTTACCGACCCCCTAGGCCTAATATGCGATACTCATAGACGAACGTTCCAGACTGTACGGATATTGTCACTGTCAGGCTCAGTAGGGTTTATAGATGAGTTCGCTCGTCAGCTTCCCTTCCAATCGATACATAGGCAAACCGTTACGTACAGCTTGTACCTCTGACGTGCTAAATGGTTATACCCAGTGCCAATGTGTTGATGAGTCATTAGAGTCCCCCACAGACACTTTCCCAAGTTCGGGCGAAACGCTGTAGATGCCGTATGGTATTATGGCAGGGTTCGGAAAAAGCACGTTCGTTTTCGCACGTGTCATTTGTTAGTTATATGTATGCCCTAGAGGCCATTACTATACATAGAATGTATATTGTAGTGGATACTTGGACATATATAGGGAGGACTTTCTTGCTCGACATGATAGTATGCTATCTGGTTACTCTTTACCTTAACGTGTATACTGACTGTCTCTCTGTTACATGTTGGTAAAGCCCTTAGGATGTGTACTTGACTACCTGGACTATGATGTGGATCATACTAGTGGGGAGATGGTAGTCTATAAGTATATCCTTCAAGGTCCCTAGTCGTGGGTGTATCGAGACGGGGTATCGATATACCAGAGTAGACTAGCGTATACCTTCTCGACCCATACAGATGGGCGATGGATGATCCCATATCCATTGGTGTTTGACATCAGAGATGATATACGGGTGCTCAGTGGAGACTGGGTACACTGGACGGACTCGCCGAGAACTCCCAGATGGTATTATACCTTACGTCAGATGGCAGTTCTCTGGTGACACTGGTACAGAGTAGTCTGTTGACCCGAGATCATCATAGAGTCTTGTGTGGTTCCCACTGTGGTTTGATTTCCACCTTACCACGTCCAAGAGGGCGTGCAAAACGGTAGCTTTTGGGTACAGTCCCGAATCACATGGAGGTAATGAGCGATAGGAGGGGATTCGTCTCTCCCGGTATAGGGAGTTGATGTTGCGATGTGTTCGATTGGCTATAACCGAAAATCCCTAGCCATGGTTGCCGAGATTTACTGGTAAGTGTTACCTGTAGTATCTCGAACTGTTATAGACCTCATATCGACACGACTTATCGAGCTATTGGGGTCTGACGTTTACTACCCCTAGGTGAGATATGCGACATATCAGACGACGAGACCGGACTGTACGGTAAGTGTTACTGGTTGGATTCACAGGAGTGTGAGCGGGCTTGCTCGTCGATCTTCTGATCGCTCAATACCTGGGTGGCCGTTACGTTTAGCAGACCGCTTGCGGCTTGTGGGTGTTTGATATGATCATCACCTGCTGCCGGCGTATTGACGAGTTTTTAGAGTCCTACACAGAGGTTTCCTGGCTCAAGCGAAACGAAATAGGAGCGCATATGAGATATGTGCGGGACCGAGAATAATGCGTGTATATGATACCGTATCCTATTCTCGCGATGAATGTATCGATTGGTTGTATGCGATATAGCCTAGTTATCGAATCAAGGATTGATTCGATAAGCCGATACATTGGATACTAGTCGGTTATATGCGATATGACCGGATCGTTAAATCAAGTGTTGATTTAATGATTTAATGTATAATTATATATTTGATATATTACTTTGCATTAACTAGTATTGGTTCACTTTAAAAGGATTTTCTCACTTGATACACATTGTATATGTGATATATTTTTGTGCACTTGTTTGTATCATGTTTGATGATACATGCTCACTTGGGTTTGTGTAAAGATTAAACCATGGTTGTGTAATGGTTAGGGTTTTCCTTTTTGTTATCTATTTATTTATTTATTATTGTTTTGGAAAAGATAATGAGAAAAAGAAATGGTGGCTTAGTTTGTTTTTTATTGAAGCTTCATGAAGCTTTGAACAAGTCCACCATTCTTGTCTCATGCTTAACCCTAACCATTCCACTTAACCATAGTCTATTCTCTACACATAACCATGGATAGTATATGATAAGTATTCATATTATTTTCCTTTTAAAATATACTTATCATATTCTATGATATTTCTTTCTTCTTCTTCTTCATCTTCAATGTGAAGAAAGCTTGCTTCATCAATGGCAACTTGAGCAAATGAGTGAGAAATCCAATTCTAAAGTGAACCCACTTCCTATTTCTTCATCCTCTACCACTTGCCAAGTAGTATAGGGTGTTTTCTTCACAAGTTTCATGACTTGGTGAAGTGGGAGCTTGATCTTGTGATGCCTCGACGTAGATCATCTTCGGCATCGTAGTCGATGACCTAGCCCGCCCATTTCTCCGATGAAGCCGACACTAGAGCCCAAGATCCGATTTGGACAGCGAGGGGACTTCATCACGGAGCCTAGGAGGTGGAGGATCGGATCTACAAAGGTTGTATCCTCTTCCATTTAGTTAAGTTGTTTACTAGATGCATGTTTCGCCTAAAATTCTAGTTAACGATCCGTATTAGGGTTTCTCGGCACTTGTAAAATTAGAAATTGGCATGGTTGATGCCTTGTAAGACCTCATTAGTGTGCCTAGGAACCCTACATCATTTTTCGGGCAGATAATACTGGAAGGCTTTGGTTTAAGCCGTATCCCAGTATTATACTGTGTAGATATAATATCTTTGTCTCAGTTGCATTTATATTCGGTCGTAATATAAATGCGGGTATGTTTATACTGTTACGGGGTTATCCTGAAATTCGTTTCAGGATCACTTTTGGAAGTTGCCAGTTTCCAGTTTTCTATCAGCCGTCATTTAACATTCGGTAAAAGACGGATTTATCCTTTCTTTGGATTAGTGTGGATGCTTCTAGAATGTTCTAGAAGAGGTGATTAGGCTTGTGACTCACTTGTTCATTAATGGTGCTTTAATGGTGCATTTATTGTGTTCATACTTTGTGTTCACACTTTGTGTTCACACTAGATATTTCTCTTATTGTCACCTTCCCCTCTCCTACACTCACCCCCAACTCCTATATAATGTCCGGCCCCTCCCCTCTCTCTCACACACTTGATGGAAATAGTTGTTCACTTGAGGGAAAAGATTATGATAGTGTTTTGGTGTATGGAAATTAGATAGCTACAATTTTCTTTTCACCCGATTCCAATTGGCAACTTCATTAACCGTTCGTCCATAGCCTTAGACGTAACGAGACAAAGTGTTATACTCATTCTCTACTTCATCTTGGTCGTCTCTTTTAGCAAACTTGACGACCGAGTTGCCTCGGTTCAGAGGCGGGAGCCCGTTTAAAGATCCGTCGACGTGGTGCCACCTGGACGACGAGACTGGAGTTTCAGAAGATCGAAGCCACCGCAACAAAGCGTGGGATGCTGGTTAAAGACCGAAGGACTCGGATCGTTCGGTATAACAATTCTACCCTCTTTACAATTTGTTAGTTTAGCTTTAATGGCAGATCCGGGTTATAGTACGCGATAGAGGCAGTCGTAAAAGTTTTGTTCCGCATATCGGCGTCTGTTAGATGGCCGGGCCACTGCCGCATACTTACAGTGGTATCAGAGCCTCACCATTAAGCTATACTAACTTGTGCTAACACGTTTAAAACATCGATCGAACGGATTTTCAAAAATCGCAATTTTTCAGTTCTGTGTTTTTGTCGATTTTTAAAACTGTCAAAAAATTATTTTACATATCACAGAAATACAAGCAGGCTTTTCTAAGCATATTGGAAAAATTTGGGCACGTGGTCCCACAAGTCCACCGCGGATCCGCGGTCAAACCTAGGGTTTGACCGCGGAACCGCGGCGCTTTAGTGGGAACAGTGCACCAACTTTTTCCAGAGAGCATCTTTGAGGAAATTGTGGTTTTTGGTATATGTCTTTTGGGCCCAAATTTTGTTACTGTACAGCAGATGTTTGTTGGGCCCACTTTTGGATATTTTGTCGATCGAAATTTAAACGTGTTAGTTTACAGTACTTACTTTATATCTCCGACCGGGAATGTCATTTGATCGGTAAACCGCGTCTGATTGCTATAGTTCTTTTAGACGGGTTTGCGAACGTGACATTCGCGTTGATGTTCTGTGTTGTGCTGTGATGTTGCGGATTTGTCGTGGTGAATAGTAGGGTGCAATGATAGTGCTGTTTTGGATTTATTTGTACATTTGATATTGCAGGGCGAGCGTCCAACATGTGGACTGTCGTCACTGCCTGTTGTATAATATTCTTTTGGGACACGACCGGGTCGAGGTCGATGTACCGGTTGTACATATTTTCAATTCTATACTAGGTTTATCCTGCGAAAGAGTGCACGGATAGCCGGGTTCTGGAGGGCAACGGGTCCGTATCTCATGGCTTTGAGAGGCAAAGGGACCTCACTCTAGAATTCGCAGACTATTCGCCGCACTCGTATGGGGTACAAGTTGACCCAAGGTGGGGTGCTCAATTTACCGGATTCCGTGAAGTGTCGGGTGTTCCATTCACTATGTTGTGGGGACTACCTCGCTTCAGGTTTTGGCGGGTAACTTGCCGCACCCGTAGGGGTCTAGGTTTCATTGCACAGGCTATCCACACGACCAGGGGAACGTCAGGTTTCAGCAGCGGCTCTGTGAAACCCGGGGATCCCAGATTATCTGTATTGTTCTGTGATGCTTATTACTTTTCTGTAATGTTGCATTTTATCACGCCTGGAGTGATTATTGTATATTAGTATATATACTATTAGATGTTGTATATATTTTACACCCGCGCTAGTCCAGCCCCCGCTCTGTCGTTAGTTAAGTAACCAAACGGGTGATGACGGGACCCAGTGGGGAATGCGGATGGCATATACGTACATTTTATTTTCGTTCTTTTCTGGCGTGATTGATTGATGGGACTGCATTGATTCTAATTATTGCAAGGATAAAACAAACCTATATTTGATGTTGTTGGAACAAATTTTAAAAGGGAGTTATTACAAAGACGTTTCCTTTTGTTTTGCATAGTGATATTCAATTAGAATATTCTGCACCTCATTCGACTAGGCAAGGGCCGAGATCCCTTTTAGTGTATATGCCCTAGAGGCCATTACTGTATTATACTAGTATGTATATAACTTGATGTAAGCTTGGGATATTCACAGTTGTACAGACAATCTTGCTCGATATAGTAGTATGCTACTTGGTTTGTCTCTGCTTTAATGTGTACATGTGTGTTTCTTTATTATATCACCTATACGCATTAGTAGAGCCCTTAGGATCTCTGCTTGATTACCGGCGTTGTGATGGCGATCACACTCGTGGGGCTGGGTAATCCATAAGCACATCCTTATACACGTCCCTAGTCGTGGGATTATCGAGATAGGGCATCGATACTCCGGAGTAGACTAGCGTATGCGCTTCTCATCCAAGCACGGAAGACGGTCTGTCCCACAGCCGTCAGTAAGTCGTACTTGAGATAGTATGCGGGTGCTCGTTAGGTTACGAGTACACTGGACATGACTCGTCGGGAATTGATGGTTGGTATTATACCTATCGTCAGTTATCAGTTCCCAGGTGACATGAGTACAGCTTAGTCCGCTGACTTGACAATGTCACTTCGCCTCGAGTGTGTTCCCACTGTTCTTTGATTACTACCCTACCACGGCTCTACTGAGTCGTGCAAAAAGGTAGTAGTTGGGTGCAGTCCCGAAGCACTTGGAGGCAGTGACGGTTAGACAGGATTCGTCTCTCCCGGTATTGGGGGTTGACATTGCGCTGTGTCTAGGAGAGCCATTACACGAGTAGTCCCTGGCCAGGGCAAGAGAGATATACTGGTAGGTTTCCAGTGTTATCTCAGGGTGTTCTGGGCTTTACTCCGACACGACTTGTACCGCAATTAGGGGACTGACGTTTACCGCCCCCTAGTCCCGCCATGCGATGTATCAGACGAACAGACCGGACTGTACGGAGATTGTCACATACAGGCTCAGTAGGAGTTCGGATGGGTTTACCTCATCGTCCTTCTTATCGACATCTACCTGGGGACCGTTACGTACAGCTAGTGCCGCCTGCGGTATGTGGTTAAACCCACTGCCAGCGTAGTGTCGAGTCGTTAGAGTCCCACATAGAGAGTTTCCCTGCACTGAGCGAAACGTGTAGAGGCCGTATGGTTTTACGGCAGGGCTGCGATCACTTACGTACACTTGTGTGCGTGTGGTGTTCGGGCAGGCAATACTAGTGGGCTTTGGTTTAAGCCAGATCCTAGTATTGAATGGATGGATTTGTTTTGTCTTCTGCGCATCCGCATTCTACGGAATGCGGATACAGGTGTGTATGCACAGTTTTCCGGAGCAATGAAGGAGGAGGTGCCTCATCTGGGTTTTGGCAGTTGGTTCGGCCAAAACCGTTATGTGGCAGGCTCATTAGGGTTTTGACAGTTGATTCGGTCAAAACCATTTTGAGACGGACTCATTAGGGTTTTGACAGTTCGTTTGGTCAAAACCATGATGAGCCGCGGACATCATTTACTAATCCTTTTTAGTGATAATTTTATGATGGCTAATTGCATTGACCATTTGACCCCATTGACCTCTCTTGACTTTGTTGACCGGTTGACCGTGTTGACCATTGACCTTTAAGAGAGGTCTACACTCTTCTTTTCTTTTTCTTTTTCCTTTTTGATTATGATAATGGTCATTTCAATTTAGCCATCAACTTTATCTTGATAGGATTGGTAATGATGGTTTAGTGCATTATTGAACCATGGTTCATTTTCTTTAGCTCATAATTCATTCTCATTTCTCTCTCTTGCTCTTTCTCATGAGAAGAAAAGAAATGTTCCATGGTTGCTAGTTCTTCCTTCTTCCACCTCTTGATTCATCTTTTGATCTCATGTGTTGAGAGATAAAGATCTCACAAAGACAAAACCATCCCTCTACCAATTCTACATAACCTAGGGCTTCTAGACTAGCAATCTTGTTGCCCTAGTTACCTCGGGTCGAGGTGGAGCTCGGTGTACATCTCTCGGGTGGATCGTCTTCGACTCAAGGAGGCCGCGGAGGTGAACAAAGTCCGGATCAACCCTCGGAGCAAGCAAGGAGAAGAACAACAAGGAGAGAAGGAGTTCAAGTTGAGGTATAACCCCTAACCGAGTAGATAAAACTCTATTTAGGATGCTAGTGTGACACGACCCGAAAGTGCGGAACGCGACTGGCACTTAGATTACGAGACGTCTAAAGGCGTACCGTAACCCAAGTCAGCCAAAGCCCAGAAGAATCTAAACCAAAATCAAAAGAGAGTGAAGGAAAACCTTTAATGAAAACGATTTTCAAATCAATTAAGTTGCAAAGAATCCCTTCTTAAAAACATCATAAATTTCTGAAAATTTCGGCAGAGTCTCCCCTGTATTTTCTATCCCCCAAAATGGGTACAACAAGATAATAAACCTGTAATCATAAAATGGCATCCCCAAGCGGGTGCTAGCTCTTCGCCCAAGGCGGATCACAACCACATGCAATATAATAGCCATATCAAGAAAAGAGCATAAAAGAAACGCAAAATATCAGAAAACACTTCGCCGACTCAAGTGAGCTCGACCCAAAAGAAACCACAAATATACAACCTCTCAGTCTCACCACTAGGTCACATATACATTATAAAGTGGTAGATGGAGAATACTAGATACAATGATAAAGCAAAAGAAATAAAGTGTGCTCGCAACCCACCTACGGGCGATGTCGCGAGTCTGAACAAAAGGAGTTGATGATAAGATAGCCGCCGCTACAAGACTGATGAGTCCGACCTGCAAGACACTGTGGCACAACGGGGGTGAGTTGCCAGCTCGTTAGTAAATATAACATCCAATAAGGCAATCGTAAGAATGCACGCAATGCACCACAACATGCATGTCCATATGTGATATAATATCTCTAGTATGCATGCACAGGTATGCAATGTCATTATTAAGTCTTTAAGTGTTTTAAATGCTAAGGGTATTGAATTCTTAACTTTAGATAATGAATATCTGTATAATAGCTAAGTACCATCAAGAAATCATCTGAAAACCCGTGTCAAGCATCGACACCAAATAGGAATCATATCTGTCTCAATATCGGGCTCCGTCAGTCCGGATCGGCCTATATCATAAATCTCACGACAACGGTCGGTATTCTCCGGATATCCGCCGTGCCAGACATCATCGGTACATAGTCTTCCCCTGTCAGGCTCATCGTTTACAACTCGATCTTCTTGCCCCGGGGTACCATATCGGGCCCACCATGTACCCGAGACGGTTCGTCCACTCCTCGAATCGGGTCTCGAAATCCAACGGAAAACATGAAAACTCATGGTGGACGACACATACATCACGAGAAAACCGCAACTTTGTTTTAAAAATGATAAATATAAGCTTTTGTTAAATTCTTGCGGTTTTCCCCAAAAATCCAGAAATCGCAGCAATACTGAAATCCTTAAGAAAATCATAATGTTCACATGTTATATATGATAAATGTCTATGATATCAATGTATATGATGTGAATTTTGGATAGAAATCTATGCAAATATAATTATAATGCGAGGTATATGCATGCTCTGCAATTTCATATATCATGTATGAATGCACGTGGCGATACTAAGTTAAACAGGTTCTATAGTGCACGTGGCTGTTCATCACAGAATACTGCATTTTATACCGCCCATTCTTACGCTCGGTTGTTTATAGGTAGGTGCTTTTAATCCGTGTTTGTTATATATTTGCAGGATACAGGTTCTCGGTTCTAAAACGGTGAAATTCATGGAAAACACGACAAAATCCGGGTTCCTGCCAACCACTGAGAAAACACGGTCTCCGCTCGTCATCCGTATGTTGCCAGATACCAGTTTAGGAAGACAAAATGTCAAATCAATGTCACCTTCATGCATAAGGCTCAATGGCAACAACAAGTTCCAAGAAATCTACGCGGAGCTCGAGGGAATCATGACAAAAACATCCACAAAAAGTCCACCTTTCCTCAACAGAAATTCTGGAAGAATTGTGAAAGTATTTTCAGAAAATAGGTGTACCAGACAACAGGGGACTGCAGATCAGGGCCGTACAAGAAAACACAGCCCCTAATCCCACTATATGGCCGCGGATCCGCGGCCAATAGGGGGTATTGGCCGTGGATCCGCGGCCATGTGGAGTCCTCACTTTGTCGTCTTTTGGGGGTATTTTGGGTACTTCCCATGTGCTCTGGTGGTTGCCCTAGATCTTCAACTCCCTGCCTATAAATACAGCAGAACTTGCCAAAGCCAAGGGTCATTCTTTGCATTCTTTTGTTCATCTTTCTTTTGTAGATTTAGTTCTTTTTTCTTCTTCTTCTTCATTCCTCTTCCATGAAATTGTAGTGAGAGCTTTTGAGTGGGAGATTAATGAAGATGAGGGTTTTGTATCATTCTATTGTGTTTCTTCTTCCCCTTGAGATTCTTGCTTTCTCTTGATCATTCAACCTCTTCATTGAGCTTGAATAGTTAAGGGTTAGTTATTGATCTCAAGGGTCGTATTCTTACATGGAATTAGCGCTTCAATTCACATGCGTTCTCTACCCTTCCCTTGATCTTGCAACCTCTTGATTGAGCTTGCAAGTTTAAGGGTTGGCTATTGATCACATGCTTGTCTTGAGTCCTACTTTCTTGTTCTCTTTATTACCCGCTTTTTATTACTTGTTTTTTATTACTTGCAATTTATTTCCTTGCACTTTAATTACTTGCAATTTATATTCATGCACTTTCATTCTTGTAATCTTTTCTTTTCTTTGTTCTTTTCTTTTTGTTCTCTCTTTTTGGTTCTCTTTTGTGAATGTTGTATTTATTGTTGTTGTTAAGAATCCATATGATATTATAAGTTAACATTTCTTTACCAATTCCTTTTCCCGTTATTTTCCATTTGAACTTCGCCCAAACCATACGCAAGCACTCCGTTAGGCACCCTACCCTGACAAGGTAACAGTGATTCCTAACCGCGACCGGTTGCGTTCGGTTTGGCCGGAGGCGAAAGCAAGAGACAAGAACGGAAGGACAAGGGTAAAAAAGCCGGATTCCACGAATATCGCGCTCAAACCCCCTAATCCACGTTGTTGCCGATTGCTCTAGCTTCAATTGGTCAAGACTCGGCTCAAAGGTTTTGAGTACGGATTTCTTTAGCTTACAATCTCGTATTTTTCTTAACAACTTTATACTTGCAAATAAACACATAGGTTAGATCAAACAACATACAGATTCTTTATTGACTCGTCTAAAACAAGAAGGTAAGATACCACCATCTCCCTGTGGACCGACCCGTGCTCACCGGCTAGCTGCAAAGCGACACCGTCCTGATCGCGGTTAACTTTAATTCTTTGAACATCCGACACGCCAAAAGCGTGCGATCAAATGGCGCCGTTGCCGGGGAGACGGTAGCGTATTTTCTTTCTTGTTATTCGGGTTAATATTCTTTTTGTATATATATATATATAAAAAAAAGCTCTTTTTGTTTTTTTTGATAATTTTTGTGGGCAAGTGTGCAGATTTTTGCGTATTTGCAAACTGCGATTGTGGGGAGCAAAGCGTGCATTCAAGGCAAGGGTGATTACGAAGTACAGTGCCAAAGATCCGGGTAGTTTGACCCGCGCAAGCGAACCTTTCAAGCTTACCGGCTTTGATTCAACGGGGGTTTCCTAACCCAAAAACTTAACGGTACGTACTTTACTAACACCTTCTTCTCAAATCCGACGCTTCCAATATACTATTCTTTTGCAGGATTCTTTGCAAGTTCGCTAGCAAACGCTAAAACTTGACTAACCCGTATTTGTTGCAGTGCCGCGCTTAAACTAAAAAACGATTGTTTTATTCTTTATAGAATTTTTATTGAATTGCGCATTGCATATATTAATACGGACTTAAGGGCAAGCGAACCCAACAATATACGGTAAAGGATTTCATCACCTTTTCCGTGGCCCACAAATCACGAACTTGAGGATAACATTTACCCGCACAAAATTTAAAAGAAACTAGACTTTAAGCCTTAAGGACTTCGCGCTCACTAGGAGAAGTTAACTGTGTTTAGAACCTTGCTTAACGGTATATTGTTTACGGGGTGTCTAGGAAAGTGTTAACGGCGAAACCGCCAAAAGAGAAAGGGTTATTTAATTAAGGAACTTCGCGAAAGCGTTGGAAAACCTCCCCTTATCTCTGCACTTACCTGGCCTCGTGATCAGTGTATCTTGAGCCTGTTTCTCGACACAGTTTTACTTCGACAATCAAGTTCTCGAGCAGGTCTAGTTGACCTAGGTTAACCCTAGAACGATTAGGTGTGTGGTAATTTTTGTATCGTGATTATTTTTGTCCATATTTTTTTGTGTATATTTCATTCTTTTGCTAACAACTAATAAAAAAAAATCACATTCTTTTTCCCCTCCTTTTCTCTACCTTTCTCTCTCTCTCTTCATATCATGGGTACTCCACCTCCCAAAACTCTTGCCGAACTTTGGTACCCACAACCAGACATTACTTCCTACGATTCTTGTTTTGGTCGAACTTCGAACGACCCCTCCATGCCCAAAGTTTCATTGAAAGATCGCATAGCAGCGTCTAGGACGAACACTTGCACTCCTCATTCCACTTTGTAACAACCTTTTCAACCTCCCGCACCCGTTTATGTTGATACCCCTTCTGCAAGCCGTCCTTTATCCATCGCTGAACGAATTGAACAATCCCGTAGCCGATCTTTCACTCCTTTCACCACTTCAAATTCTTGGGATCAACAATTCCATTCACCTTCCTATCCAAATGTTGATCCTGCTCCTGTCCAGCCATTCAATTCCTACCAATCCTACCCTACTTTTGCACCTTCCCTAGACATTGCATCAGAACCGCCATTTGGGAGTTTTCAGTATCCAAACAACTTTGAATCTTTTACTGAAACCCCTTCACAACCAATGTCTAGTCTAGAACAATCCTTGGAAGACTTTAGGGTAGCGTCAAGCCAACAAATGATGGATTTGAATGCGTCCATGGCCGCCCTCATACAACCTAGTGACCCGGTAGCTAGTTTCCAGCTAGCTCCAAATTTTCCAATGTATGATGAGGCGGTAGGACAGGCTGTGAATTTGAGTAGAGAGAGTGAGTTGTATACCCTTCCAAATCAAACCTACTCGTCCCAAATTGAATCCCACAACTCCTGTTTTGAAAGTCTATCGAGTATCCCACATGATTTATCAATTGAAGATAGAATGAAGAATGAGTTGTGCGACTTTGTGGTGTTTGATTTGCCCGATTGTGAAGGGTCCCTTCCAAGTGAAACCGTACCCAATCCTTTTGACCTCTACACCTCCACTCTAGAACCTGAATTGATTACTATCCATGCTTTGGTTGAGGTGTCTGAGAAAATTGACTTTCACTTGATTAAGGATATTGACGCTGGGAATATTTTGGATGATGAACCTATAGATTTGGCTGAGTTTTTCTCTTCAAATCATCATCCCGAGTCATTAAATGTTTTTCCCGAACCCTATATGCGTCTGGATTTTGAAGAAAAGTGCATGGATGTGCTAAATTTTGAGGAGAATATTGAGGATAGTTTTGAGGATGAACCAGTTCTATTTGATGAGTCGGATTTTCCAATTCATCCTGTTCCTTTCACTGACTGTGTACACCCTCCTGAACCCTTAACCGATACCCTTCCTCAACCACTTCCCTCCATCCTTTCCATCGTTCCGACCTTGTAAGAAACCGTCTCACTTTCATTTCAGATGTCTGGTTTACCAAGTTCGGCGTACCCATGGTTTCTTACGAATCTTGAGGGATTTGAACCCATTTCTCGACGGGTAAATATATTAGCACAATCATTGTTTACACATCGCTCATCACAAATTGTGCTAATCTATTTACTCCATTTACACCCCCAAGTTCGTATTCCACTTCTTTTTCCCTTCCGCCATTCTTCTTCTTCTGATATACCGAGACCGTATCCCGCTTCTTCCTCCATACGGTCTCGCGTAGTCTCCATTTCTTTTCTCTACGCCTTCTTCCACCAACCGGTACATTATAGCGATAAAATCTTTGAATGGTTGGTGTTAACTTTTGTCCTGTGTAAGGCCTTGTATAGATTGATACTGTTCTTTCCCCCCTAATCCTGAACTTCAACGCTTAACAGTGGAAACACTGTTTTACTTAAGTTTGGGGGGACACCTTTTTTGTATATATCTTTTTGGTTTTTGTTTTGTATATAATTTGTTTTTGGGGGAGCGCCGACAATTTTGACCCTCTTGGTATAGTCTGACAGTGAGGGCACTGTCAAGTTTAAGTTTGGGGGTATGCTCGGTAAGCTTTCTTCCTTCGCATTCATTTGTATATTTTGCATTTGCATATTGCATTTGCATACCTTATTAAAAATCCATAAAAATCAGAAAAATTTCTAAAAACATAAAAACTTTTTTGTCAAGTTAGCTAGTAAGAGGACTCTAATTCAACATCTCGACGGTTTTGTTTGATAAAATAAGAACAACTAAATCTTACTTCTAGATTTTGAAAACCTGAATGATAACTCTCCTTTGTAGTTAACTATGGCTGATATACGTCATTACATTACACTACACGTGTCGTGAGTTGTAGAAATTAGATGACAAGTCTTTTATGTTTAAAAACTTTTATATAAGATAAATGATTTTCTGAGGATCAAATAGGTTTGTTCTGAAATAAGTAATATATCAAGAATAGTTTATGAAGTGAGTGAATATGAAGTAATATTATTGATGCCTTAATTGGAACTAAGTCTGAAAAATAACCCATCTGAAACTTGATTGGAATGATTACACACCGAACCCACTAAACACGTCTTTTATCCAAAAAAAATAATTGAACTACCGATTATATCTCCGTTCGTATTGAATCATCATGATTTTCACGCCAAACTGTCTTTTTTGGACCTAGGTAACTTGAGTAATTAAGTCCGCTGGGGTGTTTCTACACCTAATGCCCTAAAACCAACTGGTTTGGGTGCATTGGCCCAAAGCTCGCTAAGAAGCCTAGAAAGTCCAGATAAAAACAAAGTCAAGCAAGTGTTCTCTCCGAGTTAAAATTCCTAACGGTTCTTTGTGTGAGAATAATCTTGATAAAAGACAGGCTTTTATAAAAAAAAATTTAACGGAGATATGAAGGTTTTATTCTATGATAAAGACTATTGCACGTTCACAGAGGTGTGTATGAAATGAAAACAAGAAAAAGGTGGAGTGAAAAATACGACTTAGTTTCCTGTTAAGGAAGATAGAAATTCTGAAGTTGAAACCTTACTGGAAAACGAAACTTGAAAAATGCTTAACTCTTTATAAAACTTATGTGATCCTTTTAAAATTGTTATCTGGGCTTTATTGTGCGACATGATGACTTTAATCGATCCTTCTGGAACTTAACGACACTATTTGCACTAAAAGTAAAGACATATAAAATCTGTAGTTAAATAAGAAGCGAGATGTGAAAAATAAAGGTTCGATGGTCTAGACTTAGGATTATAGAATTGTTATTTTCTAAAACAAAACTTTAGGGTTTGAATCTTAGTCATTTTACAAACTAGCATGACGGGATTTTGTGGGTGTAATCCGCTGAAAACCCTCAGGAGACAACACTCCTCCTACTAGGGACACCTAGAGGTTTAACGGCTTGTTGCACGCGCTCAGTGCAATCGCGTTCCCTGCGAAAGTGCGGTTATCATTTTATTTTTGTGAATAATTGGTTTTGCTCGGGACGAGCAAAAGTTAAGTTTGGGGGTATTTGTTCATCACAGAATACTGCATTTTATACCGCCCATTCTTACGCTCGGTTGTTTATAGGTAGGTGCTTTTAATCCGTGTTTGTTATATATTTGCAGGATACAGGTTCTCGGTTCTAAAACGGTGAAATTCTTGGAAAACACGACAAAATCCGGGTTCCTGCCAACCACTGAGAAAACACGGTCTCCGCTCGTCATCCGTATGTTGCCAGATACCAGTTTAGGAAGACAAAATGTTAAATCAATGTCACCTTCATGCATAAGGCTCAATGGCAACAACAAGTTCCAAGAAATCTACGCGGAGCTCGAGGCAATCATGACAAAAACATCCACAAAAAGTCCACCTTTCCTCAACAGAAATTCTGGAAGAATTGTGAAAGTATTTTCAGAAAATAGGTGTACCAGACAACAGGGGACTGCAGATCAGGTCCGTACAAGAAAACACAGCCCCTAATCCCACTATATGGCCGCGGATCCGCGGCCAATAGGGAGTATTGGCCGCGGATCCGCGGCCATGTGGAGTCCTCACCTTGTCGTCTTTTGGGGGTATTTTGGGTACTTCCCATGTGCTCTGGTGGTTGCCCTAGATCTTCAACTCCCTGCCTATAAATACAGCAGAACTTGCCAAAGCCAAGGGTCATTCTTTGCATTCTTTTGTTCATCTTTCTTTTGTAGTTTTAGTTCTTTTTTCTTCTTCTTCTTCATTCCTCCTCCATGAAATTGTAGTGAGAGCTTTTGAGTGAGAGATTAATGAAGATGAGGGTTTTGTATTATTCTATTGTGTTTCTTCTTCCCCTTGAGATTCTTGCTTTCTCTTGATCATTCAACCTCTTCATTGAGCTTGAATGGTTAAGGGTTAGTTATTGATCTCAAGGGTCGTATTCTTACATGGAATTAGCGCTTCAATTCACATGCGTTCTCTACCCTTCCCTTGATCTTGCAACCTCTTGATTGAGCTTGCAAGTTTAAGGGTTGGCTATTGATCACATGCTTGTCTTGAGTCCTACTTTCTTGTTCTCTTTATTACCCGTTTTTTATTACTTGTTTTTTATTACTTGCAATTTATTTCCTTGCACTTTAATTACTTGCAATTTATATTCATGCACTTTCATTCTTGTAATCTTTTCTTTTCTTTGTTCTTTTCTTTTTGTTCTCTCTTTTTGGTTCTCTTTTGTGAATGTTGTATTTATTGTTGTTGTTAAGAATCCATATGATATTATAAGTTAACATTTCTTTACCAATTCCTTTTCCCGTTATTTTCCATTTGAACTTCGCCCAAACCATACGCAAGCGCTCCGTTAGGCACCCTACCCTGACAAGGTAACGGTGATTCCTAACCGCGACCGGTTGCGTTCGGTTTGGCCGGAGGCGAAAGCAAGAGACAAGAACGGAAGGACAAGGGTAAATAAGCCGGATTCCACGAATACCGCGCTCAAACCCCCTAATCCACGTTGTTGCTGATTGCTCTAGCTTCAATTGGTCAAGACTCGGCTCAAAGGTTTTGAGTACGGATTTCTTTAGCTTACAATCTCGAATTTTTCTTAACAACTTTATACTTGCAAATAAACACATAGGTTAGATCAAACAACATACAGATTCTTTATTGCCTCGTCTAAAACACGAAGGTAAGATACCACCATCTCCCTGTGGACCGACCCGTGCTCACCGGCTAGCTGTAAAGCGACACCGTCCTGATCGCGGTTAACTTTAATTCTTTGAACATCCGACACGCCAAAAGCGTGCGATCAGTGGCATGGCAATTACCAAAGGCGTGTGTGTCACATGAATAGTGCGCGTGCATCAGATGCCAATGGTAATGGTGTTCGTGTCCTACGAAGTGATATCGCATAAGTATAGATGAATGTCCAGGCAATCTAATATACGGTTAGCTATAAGGGTATGCAATGTACATAAATGGATAAGCTAGCTAACAATATAAATCTTGCATAAAGTAGGGTAATCCTAACTAGGGGGGCGTCTCACGCCATTCAGACGATTCCCCCATAGATGAATACATCTACTCACCTGAAATCCCCGCTAATCCGATCCGACCACCGCCTTGCCCTTACGCGCCGTGTCCGACGTTTCCCCGACCGATCCTATATTTGCACAATACCAAGCATAAGATTACGATGCAAGTCACAATATACAATTATCGACGCTCTCAAATTAAACATAGCATGCACTCGGTGCGCGGGAAAACGCACGAAAATCGCTAACCTTTAACTAGAATCGTCATTTCGGGGAAATCGACAAAACTACAACCCGACTAGACGAAACCCCGCGTTCGCGCACTCTAATAGTCCTATACGAAGCTAATTATATCGCTAACATAACGCAATTTCATCGCATTCTAATTTTTGTAAAAATCTAGTAAGCAAATTCAATACCGATTCGATGCAAACATCGAAATTTAACGATTTAGCGAGCGCATCATTACACAATTAACCACTCTAATCAATTAGGTAACCAAAGCCCTAACTTAACTCTAACAACCATGCTTCAAACCCTAGTTCAACATCAAATCCCATTCTTGATTTTCATGAACAAGAATTTAAACCTAAATTAATACTTCAAAATTGAATTTTTTTTGCACAATTAACTACAAGTTAGCAACTAGTTTAGGATTTTACCTCACAAGTGGAAACCTAGCATGATCAAGTCATCAAGAAGCCTCCTTTCTCCTAGTTTTGAACTAAATTTGGTTGAGAAGAGAGTGGATTAGGGTTTGGCTTTGAATTGGAGAAGAAAATGGTGATTTTTTTTGGATTTTTCATGATTTTTCATGATTTTTGAAGCAAGAATTGAGGTGAAAAGAGGGGGGAGCTGCTGCTATTTTCAGCCAGAGGTGAAGAGGAGGGTGTGGGGTTTTTGGAGAAGTTTCTAGGTCAAAAAGATCCCTCACATCTCATTTAATGCATTTCACATCAACTTTTTACAAAAAAACCCCCTTTACATCATTTTTTTCATAATTTTCACACCATAAAACTAAAATGTTGCAAGTCATGATACAATTTTATTAACACCATATTTTAGCTTATAAAGAATCCTAATTATGAAATTTACCTAATTAAATTTGTATTTATCACTAATTTAATGTATTTAAAAAGGCTTAAAATAATAATAAAAAAATAATTAATTACGAATTTTTTTTATTTAACTAGAAAATTATAAGTGACATTTTAGTGACAAAATTATAGTAATATCTTATCTAAATTTTGTATAATTAGGTCTACAATGAAAAATACCTATTTTGACTTTTTACGGAAAAAGCCAAAAAATTAACCGATTACCGAAAAACTGCCTAAACGATTTTCGAAGGGTTACAATCTTCCCCCCTTAAAGAAATTCGGTCCCCAAATTTAGAATTTAACTACGCGTACCTTCAAAAAGATGGGGATATCTCTTCCTTATCTCGACCTCGGTCTCCCAGGTGACCTCCTCGCTGTTCGGGCCACGCCAAAGGACCTTGACGAACGGTATGACCTTCGAGCTCAATTTCTTCACCTGTCGATCCAAAATGACAACCGGCTGCTCGGTGAAAGAAAGATCACGCTCTAACTGGATCGTTTGGTGCTGAATCACCTGGGAAGGATCATGAAGGTACTTGCGGAGCATCGAGACATGGAATACGGGGTGAACATCGGTGAAGCTGGGCGGAAGAGCTAACCGATAAGCGACTAGACCAACACGCTCTAGGATCTCGAAAGGACCAACATATCTAGGACTCAGTTTCCCTTTCCTCCCAAATCTCATCACACCTTTCATCGGAGAGACCTTCAGGAAAACATGATCGCCAACAGCGAACTCGAGTCGGCGACGGCTCCTGTCAGCATAAGATTTCTGCTTGCTCTGTGCCGCTCTCATCCTGTCCCGAATCAGCTGTATCTTCTCGGTCGTCTCCTGTACAATCTGAGGCCCCAAAATACTGCTCTCCCTAAGCTCTGTCCAACATACAGGCAATCGACATCTCCTCCCATATAATGCCTCGAAAGGTGCCATCTGAATCGTCTCCTGAAAGCTATTATTGTAGGAGAACTCGATCAAGGGCAAATGACGATCCCAGCTACCACCAAAATCTAAAACACAAGCTCTGAGCATGTCCTTAGGAGTCTGAATAGTACGCTCCGACTGACCGTCAGTCTGCGGATGAAAGGCTGTGCTAAAACTCCATCGAGTGCCCAAAGCTTCCTGTAGTTTCTGCCACAATCGGCTGGTAAACTGGGTGCCACGGTCGGACACGATGCAAGTCGGAACACCATGCAGTCGCACTATCTCATCAATATAAACCTGGGCGTACTGAGAAAATCCAAAAGTGGTCTTCACTGGCAGGAAGTGAGCTGCTTTCGTCAGTCGATCCACAATCACCCAAATAGAGTCGTACCCTCGACTGGTCCTGGGTAGACCCACAACGAAGTCCATGGAGACCTGCTCCCACTTCCACTCAGGGATGGGCAAAGGCTGTAACTCGCCGGCTGGCCTCTGGTGCTCGGCCTTGACTTGCTGACAAGTCAGGCATCTCGACACAAAGTCTGCAATAGCCTTCTTCATCCCGTCCCACCAGTAAACCTCTCTCAAATCACGGTACATTTTGGTGGAACCCGGATGCACACTGTATACTGATCTATGTGCCTCCTCGAGAATATCACGCCTCAGTCCCTCTGAATCTGGCACGCACAGTCGAGTCCCAAATCGAAGTATCCCCTGATCATCAATCACGAACTCGAAAATTCTGCCCTGCCGAATCTGCTCAATAATCTCTAATGTACGGGCATCGCCGGACTGTGCCTCGTGGATACGGTCAAGTAACTGTGGGCGTGCTCTAAAATGGGCCAGCTGTCCCCCTGTAGGCGTAAACTCGAACTGCACTCTGCTATCACATAAAACCTGCCAATCCACCGTCGACTGCATCCGTACTGCGCTCAAACAAGATAAGCTACCTCTGGGCCTTCTACTCAAAGCATCTGCCACCACATTCGCCTTGCCCGGATGGTATAGAATCTCGCAGTCATAATCCTTCACCAGCTCCATCCATCGGCGCTGTCTCAGATTCAGATCTCGCTGCTGGAAGATATACTTCAAACTCTTGTGGTCAGTGAATATCTGGCACGACTCACCGTATAGGTAATGTCTCCAGATCTTAAGTGCAAATACCACTGCAGCCATCTCTAAATCATGGGTGGGATAGTTCTGTTCATGTTTCCTCAGCTGCCGAGAAGCACACGCGATAACTCTGTCATGCTGCATCAATACACATCCCAGCTCCACTCTAGAAGCATCACAATATACCACGAACCCGCCTGATCATAAGGGCAATGCTAACACTGGTGCAGTAGTCAGCCGAGTCTTCAACTGCTGGAAACTATCCTCACATGCCTGGGTCCAATCAAAAGGAACCCCTTTCCGGGTCAACCCGGTCAACGGTGCAGCAATGCGGGAGAAATCCTGAACAAAACGTCGATAGTAGCCGGCCAGACCTAGAAAGCTGCGAACCTCTGTAACTGATGCCGGTCTAGGACAACGCTGAACTGCCTCGATCTTCTTCGGGTCCACACAAATACCATCTCTCGTCACCACATGACCCAAGAAGTCGACACTGTCTAACCAGAATGCGCACTTGGAAAATTTTGCGAACAGCTGATGCTCCCTCAAAGTCTGTAAGGTGATACGTAAGTGCTGCTCATGCTCCTCCCAGCTCCGAGAATAAACCAAGATGTCGTCAATGAACACAATAATGAACTGATCGAGATACGGCCTGAATACACGGTTCATCAAATCCATAAATGCCGCCGGGGCATTGTTGAGCCCGAACGACATCACCAAGAACTCATAATGACCATATCGAGTACGGAAGGCGGTCTTCGGAATATCCTCCTTCCGAACCCGCAACTGGTGATAACCCGACCGTAAATCAACCTTCGAGAAAAACCCTGCATCCTGGAGCTGATCAAATAAGTCATCAATACGGGGTAAGGGATATCTGTTCCGCACAGTAACCCGGTTCAGCTGACGATAATCAATGCATAAACGCATACTTCCATCCTTCTTCTTAACAAACAGGACGGGAGCACCCTAAGGTGACACACTCGGTCGGATAAGCCCTTTGTCTAGCAAGTCCTGTAACCGATCCTTTAGCTCTCTCAGCTCCGCCGGGGCCATCCGATAAGGCGGTATAGAGATAGGCCCCGTGCCAGGGATCAAGTCAATACAAAACTCAATCTCGCGCTCTGGTGGCAGACCAGGCAGCTCGTCAGGGAATACATCAGGAAACTCTCTCACAACAGCGACCTGGTCCAACGGAACCTCTGTGGAGCTAGTATCACAAATATAGGCTAAGAATCCCTAACACCCTTTCCTTAAGAGCTGACCAGCGCGAAGAGAAGAAATCAAGCTAGGAAGGGTAGCACTACGATCTCCCTGAATAATAAGAACCGGCTCACCAGGAAAACTGAATCTGACTGCCTTTTCACGGCAGTCCACGGATGCATAACAGGTGGCTAGCCAGTCCATACCAAGAAGAACGTCAAAGTCAAGCATATCGAGGAGAATCAAATCAACTGAGGAATCTCTCTCCCCGATACGAACGGAACACGATCGGTACACAAAACGGGCAACAAAAGACTCGCCTACCGGGGTAATAACGACAAGCAGCTGATCTAACGGAGAAGACTCTCGGCCCAACCTCAGTGCAAAGTACGTGGATACATAGGAATGTGTGGAGACTGGATCAAATAATACCCGTGCATCAAAAGAACATACTGGCAGAGTACCTGTCACGACGGCATTGGATGCCTGTGCATCCTAAGGAGTCAACGCGAACACTCAGGCCTGTCCACCACTAATAGCTGGCTGTGCTCTGCCTCTACCTCGGCCTCTGCTTTTGCCTCTGTCGCCTCGTCCTCTCTGAACCGGACCGCCACGCCCACGGCCTCTAGAAGCATCTGGCTGGCGTGAAGCATCATCAGGAGTAGGAAGTAAAGCTCTCTGAGAAGGTGGTGAGGGTGGTAAAGTCACATGCGGAACTGTCGCCGTGCCCTGACGCCCCATGGTACAGTCTCTGACACGGAGGTACTGACTCCCACACCGAAAACATCCTGGAGACGACTGCTGGGTCTGTGGATATGAACCAAATAACTGACCTCGTCTCAATCCTCTGCCTCTTCCATCTCCCGGAAATAATCTATCGCGGTGTCTGCCCATCTGCCGCTGAGCTGGCGTATCAGTACGGATCCTCTTCGGCCCAGAAACGACCGGAGTCTCAGAAATACGCTCCTCCAAAAGTAAGGCTGCATCCATCGTGGCTGTATATGTATCAAAGTGCTGGGTGCCGATGGCAAGGAATAGCTGTGTATCAAGCCCTCGTACAAACCTCTTTATTCTCTTCTCTTCTGTGTCTACCAGGTACGGAGCATATCGAGACAACTGGGTAAACTGTATATCATACTCCGACACTGTCATCCCAGGAGTCTTGCGCAAAGACTCAAAGCTACGGGCTCGAGCATCTCGGACACTCTCCGGAAGAAAACGGGCAAGAAATGCAGATGTAAACTCATCCCAAGTCATAGAAGGCAGACCTGCAGCTCGGCCTCTCTCTACTGAATCGTACCATGTCTGGGCAAGACCCTCCAGAAGAAAACTCGCAAACTCCACCAATCTATCATCAGAACACCTCAACGAATGATAAATCCGAGCCATCCTATCAAGAAATGCCTGTGGGTCCTCTGTCGCATCTGTACCGGTAAAAGCTGGAGGTCTCAATCTCATGAACTCCTGTAGTGAAACAGGGATAGTCTCCGTAGTAGCAGCAGGAGTGACCATCTGTGCAGCATGTACGATCGTGGTCTGTGCGGTGGAAGGAACGTCCTCGGATCTCTGTGCCCGGCTGGACTCAACTAAAGATCCCATCATCTGCCGCAACTCTTGCATGCCGGCCTCTAATCTGGCAATACGGTCAGGATAAGGCGGATCAGTATGACCCTGAGGGGTAGGCGTATCCTCCCGCTCGATCCTCGCCTCAGACGGGCCCGCTCGAATCTCATCCCTAGCGGCAGCCCGCTGAGCTCTCGTAGTCTTTGGCGGCATCGAAGCTGGAATAAGAAACATGGCTAATAAGGACATTGCAATTGAATCAAGGAATGCAAGGAATCAAGAAAGGAAATACAAGCAATTATGTCCTAAGGTCACTTAGGCGGAGTACCGTATCGTAAGTATGCCGCGGATCATACCCACGCTACGCCACTCTGCTTAAGTCACCTACTTCGTCTACCAAGGTCGTCCTACACTCAGAAAGGTAAAACCTACGCTCTGATACCAACTTTGTCACGACCCGAAAGTACGGAACGCGACTGGCACTTAGATTACGAGACGTCTAAAGGCGTACCGTAACCCAAGTCAGCCAAAGCCCAGAAGAATCTAAACCAAAATCAAAAGAGAGTGAAGGAAAACCTTTAATGAAAACGATTTTCAAATCAATTAAGTTGCAAAGAATCCCTTCTTAAAAACATCATAAATTTCTGAAAATTTCGGCAGAGTCTCCCCTGTATTTTCTATCCCCCAAAATGGGTACAACAAGATAATAAACCTGTAATCATAAAATGGCATCCCCAAGCGGGTGCGAGCTCTTCGCCCTAGGAGGATCACAACCACAGGCAATATAATAGCCATATCAAGAAAAGAGCATAAAAGAAATGCAAAATATCAGAAAACACATCGCCGGCTCAAGTGAGCTCGACCCAAAAGAAACCACAAATATACAACCTCTCAGTCTCACCACTAGGTCACATATACATTATAAAGTGGTAGATGGAGAATACTAGATACAATGATAAAGCAAAAGAAATAAAGTGTGCTCGCAACCCACCTACGGGCGATGTCGCGAGTCTGAACAAAAGGAGCTGATGATAAGATAGCCGCCGCTACAAGACTGATGAGTCCGACCTGCAAGACACTGTGGCACAACGGGGGTGAGTTGCCAGCACGTGAGTAAATATATCATCCAATAAGGCAATCGTAAGAATGCACGCAATGCACCACAACATGCATGTCCATATGTGATATAATATCTCTAGTATGCATGCACAGGTATGCAATGTCATTATTAAGTCTTTAAGTGTTTTAAATGCTAAGGGCATTGAATTCTTAACTTTAGAAAATAAATATCTGTATAATAGCTAAGTACCATCAAGAAATCATCTGAAAACCCGTGTCAAGAATCGACACCAAATAGGAATCATATCTGTCTCAATATCGGGCTCCGTCAGTCCGGATCGGCCCATATCATAAATCTCACGACAACGGTCGGTATCCTCCGGATATCCGCCGCGCCAGACATCACCGGTAGGTAGTCTTCCCCTGCCAGGCTCATCGTCTACAACTCGATCTTCTTGCCCCGGGTACCATACCGGGCCCACCATGTACCCGAGACGGTTCATCCACTCCTCGAATCGGGTCTCGAAATCCAACAGAAAACATGAAAACTCATGGTGGACGACACATACATCACGAGAAAACCGCAACTTTGTTTTAAAAATGATAAATATAAGCTTTTGTTAAATTCTTGCGGTTTTCCCCAAAAATCCAGAAATCGCAGCAATACTGAAATCCTTAAGAAAATCATAATGTTCACATGTTATATATGATAAATGTCTATGATATCAATGTATATGATGTGAATTTTGGATAGAAATCTATGTAAATATAATTATAATGCGAGGTATATGCATGCTCTGCAATTTCATATATCATGTATGAATGCACGTGGCGATCCTAAGTTAAACAGGTTCTATAGTGCATGTGGCATGGCAATTACCAAAGGCGTGTGTGTCACATGAATAGTGCGCGTGCATCAGATGCCAATGGTAATGGTGTTCGTGTCCTACGAAGTGATATCGCATAAGTATAGATGAATGTCCATGCAATCTAATATATGGTTAGCTATAAGGGTATGCAATGTATATAAATGGATAAGCTAGCTAACAATATAAATCTTGCATAAAGTAGGGTAATCCTAACTAGGGGGGCGCCTCACGCCATTCAGACGATTCCCCCATAGATGAATACATCTACTCACCTGAAATCCCCGCTAATCCGATCCGACCACCGCCTTGCCTTTACGCGCCGTGTCCGACGTTTCCCCGACCGATCCTATATTTGCACAATACCAAGCATAAGATTACGATGCAAGTCACAATATACAATTATCGACGCTCTCGAATTAAACATAGCATGCACTCGGTGCGCGGGAAAACGCACGAAAATCGCTAACCTTTAACTAGAATTGTCATTTCGGGGAAATCGACAAAACTACAACCCGACTAGACGAAACCCCGCGTTCGCGCACTCTAATAGTCCTATACGAAGCTAATTATATCGGTAACATAACGCAATTTCATCGCATTCTAATTTTTGTAAAAATCTAGTAAGCAAATTCAATACCGATTCGATGCAAACATCGAAATTTAACGATTTAGCGAGCGCATCATTACACAATTAACCACTCTAATCAATTAGGTAACCAAAGCCCTAACTTAACTCTAACAACCATGCTTCAAACCCTAGTTCAACATCAAATCCCATACTTGATTTTCATGAACAAGAATTTAATCCTAAATTAATACTTCAAAATTGAATTTTTTTTGCACAATTAACTACAAGTTAGCAACTAGTTTAGGATTTTACCTCACAAGTGGACACCTAGCATGATCAAGTCACCAAGAAGCCTCCTTTCTCCTAGTTTTGAACTAAATTTGGTTGAGGAGAGAGTGGATTAGGGTTTGGCTTTGAATTGGAGAAGAAAATGGTGAATTTTTATGGATTTTTCATGATTTTTATTGATTTTTGAAGCAAGAATTGAGGTGAAAAGAGGGGGGAGCTGCTGCTATTTTCGGCCAGAGGTGAAGAGGAGGAGGGTGTGGGGTTTTTGGAGAAGTTTCTAGGTCAAAAAGATCCCTCACATCTCATTTAATGCATTTCACATCAACTTTTTACAAAAAACACCTTTTTACATCATTTTTTTCATAATTTTCATACCATAAAACTAAAATGTTGCAAGTCATGATACAATTTTATTAACACCATATTTTAGCTTATAAAGACTCCTAATTATGAAATTTACCTAATTAAATTTGTATTTATCACTAATTTAATGTATTTAAAAAGGCTTAAAATAATAATAAAAAAACAATTATTTACGAAATTTTTTTATTTAACTAGAAAATTATAAGTGACATTTTAGTGACAAAATTATAGTAATATCTTATCTAAATTTTGTGTAATTAGGTCTACAATGAAAAATACCTATTTTGACTTTTTACGGAAAAAGGCGAAAAATTAACCGATTACCGAAAAACTGCCTAAACGATTTTCGAAGGGTTACATAGTGTGTTGTTTAGCTAAGATCCGGCTTTTACGGTCCATGTTACCAAGTCTAGAAAAAATTTTGTTTTACCGTTTCCGCAACCCCGAAAGTACCGGGAGAGGTAACGTGGACCTAACAGTGGTATCAGAGTCTAACTAAACACACCCTAGCATGTTAGCAAAGTATTTAGAATATCGACCGAACGAAAAAACCGCAAAACACCCCGGAAACCCTAAGTTTCTGCCGAATTTTTTTCTGCTCAAAAAATAATAAATCATGTTTTAAAAATCGGCTCAGGCTTTTGTTAGAACACTGGAGAAAAACGATCCCCTAACTCGGCTAAAGCGCCGCAAAACCGCGGCATAAGCTTGCTTATGCTGCGGAACCGCGGCCGCGTTAGCTCGGTTGTGAATCGGATTTCCTGAAGTGTTCTTATATAGGTATTTTGGGATTTTTGGAATATGATTTTTCTACCCAGATTTTCCAGAAAGCAAAATTTGTTTTTGGGGCTCAAAAATCTGTATTTTTTTGGGTCGATGTTCTGTAGACTTTGGCTAATGGTTATATCTGTAATGTTATATTTGTTTTGAACGTCTACTAATCGCTATACGTCGATTAGTGGGGGTTATACATATCTGTGATCTGTGTTGTTGATGGTATGTGTATATGAACTTGTTGGATTGTCGCGGATGAATAGCCGGGGTGGATGTGAGATGGGAGGTTTCTTTTTCTTTCATTCATGTAATAAATTTGTAAATTGATGTAATATTATTTGTATGGCCGCACAACCGGGTCGGGGTTGTAGCCGTTATTGTATAATTCTTTTTACTGTTTTTGCTCCTAGGATAGACTCATGGAGGGGGTGCACAAACTACCGGGTATCTCGAAGTGCCGAGTGGCCTACTCATGGTGTTGAGGGAGGTTGCTTCGCTTCGGGTACTTGGCGGGTAGTTTGCCGCACCCGTAGGGGTCTTGGGTGGGGTTTTGGCTATTCATCGCGACCGTGTAATCCGCTTTTCGTTGCAGGCTCGAACGAATCGCGGGTTCCTAGTATATCCAAAGTGTTCATCTGTGATCTGGATTGACTATCATTACTATATATTTATATATAATAACTATTTAGGCGTTGCTTATGTTTTTCAGCCGCGCTAGCCCAGCCCCCGCTCTGTCGTTAGTTAAGTAACCTAACGGGTGATGACGGGGCCCCGTGGCGAATGCGAATGGCATAAGCGTACGTCATATTTTTGTTGTTTTCTGCAATGGTAGGATTTAAATGATGGGATGCATTAATAGAACTAATGCAAGAAAATAAAACTAAAAGACGTTGTTGGAACAATTTTTCAAAAAGCTGTTATTGCAAGGACGTTCACTTTTGTTTTGCATCGAGGTATTCGGTTATGAATGCCCAGCACCTCATTCGACGAGGCAAGGGCCGAGATCCCCTCATCGGGAGTGACCCCTTGGACAAAAAGTTTGCGTCAGGGTGATAACTTCACTATAGTCGATCATTTTTGCTTTGCATCGAGGTATTCATCTTATGAATACCCAGCACCTCACTCGACGAGGAATGAGCCGAGATCCCTTCACAGGGAGTGACCACTTTAGCAAAAGTTTTCGTTACTATATTTTTCAAAAAGGGTGTATCACGTTCCTTCAACAATATCAAGTTCATTACGTTAACGGGTTTTTCGCCAAAAACCCAGCCGTAGCCCTCCGTCATTTCTTATAAGTTATACTTAGTATTCGTGCTGCGTTTGTTGACTGTGTTAAGGCGCAGTGAACGGTAGCTAAGTGTTGCTTATTTGCTTGATACAATGTGATTGGTTAGGACATTTGTGTAACCTTGTTGACTGTGTCAAGGGTTATGCGGGTGGGTTTAATGCAATCAAGATAATGACGGTCTGAACTTGACTAGGACTCTTTGATTTGTTGACTGTGTCAAGGTCACTTGGGTCCTAGGGGCAAAAACCACATCGGGAGTTTCAAAAGTACTGAAACTTGCTAGTGTTGCATACCATTTGGAGTGTGATGATTCTGGTAGGATTCCTTCAGTTTTGTCACGCGATGATATTTGGATCCTGATCCTACTGTGAGTATATGCGGGAACTTTCTCGCTTAACGATCAATGCTATAAACCAAGTAGGTGTCTAAAAAGGTGTTAGCGGGGCTACGCCCATAGGGAAAAGAGGTTACTTAATTAAGGAACTTCGCGAAAGCGTTGGAAAACCTCCCTCGAAGTACCGACACTGGCCTGGCTGAACGGTTAAGCAAGTATTGTACGGTGAGATTGATCCCGACTAATTCTTCCTTTATGGTTTGAGGAGGGATTCGAGAGACAGTGGGAGCCATCCTGTTTAGATAAATTAGAAAACCAATCTAAACCTGCAAGAGCACACGCTAAGTGTTTCTTTTCTCTCTCTCCAGATAGCAACCATTTCACGCCCTAATCAAGATAATAAAATGTATCGCTTGACCGATCCGAATTCTTATTCGGGGCTGGGGAACATTGGTTCGGCTCTAACTTGTGACAACAGTCATAAGAATGAGCAAGGGAAAGGGGATTGTATGGATTCCAAGGATACCCAGTTGAAGAAGAAGCATGGTATTGCATCTACTTCAGGTGTTCTTGTAATTGAGAACTGTTTTACGGTCAGCCCTACCTCTTGGGTACTTGATACCGGATCAGGATCTCATATCTGTAATTTATTACAGGGACTGAGAAAAAGTAGGAAAGTTGCACCGGGTGATATGTCACTCAGAGTAGCGAACGGAGCACAAGTTAATGCGGCAGCCGTCGGTGAATATCACCTAGTATTGCCAAATGGAAAGACTATGATTTTGAGCGATTGCTACTATGTACCCTCCATGGTTTGCAACATCATATCAGTTTCTTTACTCGATAAAGATTGATATAACTTTGTTCTTGATAGAAATATCATGAACATTTACCTTCATAAGGTACTGGTTGCAGAGGGTACACTGTGTAATGGTATTTACGTTCTAAATCAGAATACAGTTCTCAATATACAAAACAGACGCAAGAGGAAGAATTCAGATACGCATGAATCCTACTTGTGGCATTGTAGACTTGGTCATATCGGAGAGAAAAGACTGAATAAGTTGCATAAAGATGTACTCTTGGATGCGTTCGAGTTCTCATTTTATGAAACTTGTCAGTCTTGTCTCAAAGGGAAGATGACCAAATCTCCGTTCACCGGACATGGAGAAAGAGCAGCAGAGCTCTTGGGACTCATACACAGTGATGTATGTGGTCCGATGTCTACACATGCAAGGGGTGGGTTCTCCTACTTCATCACATTCACTGACGATCTCTCTAGATTCGGATATGTGTATCTTATGAAACACAAATCTGAAGCTTTTGAGAAATTCAAGGAATTCAGAAAGGAAGTAGAGAACCAGACTGGCAAAAGTATCAAGATCCTCCGGTCTGATAGAGGAGGGGAGTACTTAAGCACGGAATTCCTAGATTACTTAAAAGAGAATGGTATTCTCTTTCAGCTTACTCCACCTTATACACCACAGCACAACGGTGTTTCGGAGCGGAGGAATCGTACCATATTGGATATGGTTCGCTCCATGATGAGTAGTGCCGAGTTGCCTCTTTCATTTTGGGGATATGCACTTCAAACTGCAGCGCATCTATTGAATCAAGTTCCATCCAAATCCGTGCCTAAGACTCCGTATGAAATATGGAGTGGTAAGAGTTTGTATCTTAAACGTATTAAGATTTGGGGTTGCCCAGCTTATGTCAAAAAGCAGAACCCAGAAAAACTTGAGGCACGGGCAGTTTTGTGTAAGTTTGTGGGATACCCAAAAGATTCAAGTGGTTATCAATTCTACCATGCAGAGGAACAGAAGATAATTGTTTCAAGAAATGCCACAATTTTAGAAAAAGAATTTCTTGTTAAAAATATTAGTGGCAGCACGGTAGAACTGGATGAAATTCCAGAAACACAAGCTTTAACAAAAGATTTGGTAGAACCGCTAGATTCAGTTACAACCAACGAACCTCAGCCACTCCGCAGATCTGGTAGGATTTCTTATCCGCCCGAGAGATACTACAGTTTTCTCATAGACGGGGATCGAGAGGATTGCATCTTGGAAGAAGATGACCCTACCAGTTTCAGGCAGGCCATTATCAGTAGGGACTCTGATAAGTGGCAGGAAGCAATGCAATCCGAAATGGAGTCCATGTACGCCAATAAAGTGTGGACCTTGGATATTGCTCCACCTGGGGTAAAACCCGTTGGATGCAAATGGATCTACAAAAGGAAACTTGGTGTAGATGGGCAGGTGGAAACCTATAAGGCTAGACTCGTTGCAAAAGGTTTTCGTCAAAAACCTGGTATGGACTATGACAAAACTTTTTCTCCGGTGGCTATGCTCAAATCCATTCGGATCCTACTTGCCATTGCTGCCTTCCATGACTATGAAATCTGGCAGATGGACGTTAAAACGGCTTTTCTAAACGGTTGTTTGGAAGAGTGCGTTTATATGGATCAGCCAGAAGGTTTCGTAGACAGTGGGAGCAGCGGGAAGGTGTGCAAGTTGCTTAAATCCATTTATGGATTAAAGCAGGCATCGCGGAGCTGGAACATCTGTTTTGATGAGGCAATCAAGGAATTTGATTTCGTCAAGAACGAAGATGAACCTTGTGTCTATAAGAAGATTGTAGGACGAACTGTCGTATTCCTAGTCTTGTACGTGGACGACATTCTTTTGATAGGAAATGACATTCCTATGCTGCAATCGGTCAAGCTATTTTTGTCACAATGGTTCTCCATGAAGGACCTGGGTGATGCCTCGTACATTCTGGGGATCAAGATCTATAGAGATAGATCCAAGAGACTATTGGGACTTTCGCAGTCCAGGTACATAGAGACCGTACTAAAGAGATTTAGTATAGAGGGTTCCAAGCGCGGTAACATACCCGCATTGCAGGGAATTACCCTCTCCAAGAAGATGTCTCCTAAGACTGACGAGGAGCGGGTTCGCAAGAGCACTATACCCTACGCTTCGGCGGTAGGATCTATAATGTATGCGATGCTATGTACAAGACCAGATGTAGCTTACGTGCTGAGCGCGGTAAGCCGGTATCAGTCAGACCCAGGTGAGGACCACTGGATAGCAGTGAAGAACATTCTCAAGTACCTGAGAAGGACTAAGGAGATGTTCCTGGTTTACGGTAATGGAGACCTCAGGGTCGAGTCCTTTACCGATTCAAGCTTCCAGAGTGACAAAGATGACAGCAAGTCTGTCTCGGGTTTTGTGTTTACCCTCAACGGAGGGGCGGTATGTTGGAGGAGTTCCAAACAGGATACCGTCGCAGACTCGACGATGGAGGCTGAATACATTGCTGCAAGCGATGCTGCAAAAGTGGCGGTCTGGATGAAGAAGTTCATTAGTGAACTTCAGGTGGTTCCGTCCATTGTTGACCCAATACCTTTGTATTGCGATAACAATGGGCCTATAGCTTTAGCGAAGGAACCAAGGTCCCATCAGAAATCCAGGCACATCTTATGGCGGTATCACCTGATCAGGGAGATCATTGATCGCCAGGAGATCGAGGTGCGGAGAGTGGACACAAAGGACAACACAGCGGACCCATTCAAGAAGGAATTACCCCAGACTCAGTTCGAGCGGCTGATCGAGATGATAGGTCTTCGATACGCCAGTACATGGCCTTAGAGCAAGTGGGAGATTGTTAGTGTATATGCCCTAGAGGACATTACTGTATCATACTACTATGTATATTACTTGATGGAAGCTTGGGATATTTACAGTTGTACAGACAATCTTGCTCGATATAGTAGTATGCTACTTGGTTTGTCTCTGCTTTAATGTGTACATGTGTGTTTCTTTATTATATCACCTATACGCATTAGTAGAGCCCTTAGGATCTCTGCTTGATTACCGGCGTTGTGATGGCGATCACACTCGTGGGGCTGGGTAATCCACAAGCACATCCTTATACACGTCCCTAGTCGTGGGATTATCGAGATAGGGCATCGATACTCCGGAGTAGACTAGCGTATGCGCTTCTCATCCCAGCACGGGAGACGGTCTGTCCCACAGCCGTCAGTACGTCGTACTTGAGATAGTATGTGGGTGCTCGTTAGGTTACGAGTACACTAGACATGACTCGTCGGGAACTGATGGTTGGTATTATACCTATCGTCAGTTATCAGTTCCTTGGTGACATGAGTACAGCTTAGTCCGCTGACTTGACACTGTCACTTCGCCTCGAGTGTGTTCCCACTGTTCTTTGATTACTACCCTACCACGGCTCTACTGAGTCGTGCAAACAGGTAGTAGTTGGGTGCAGTGCTGAAGCACTTGGAGGCAGTGACGGTTAGACAGGATTCGTCTCTCCCGGTATTGGGGGTTGACATCGCGCTGTGTCTAGGAGAGCCATTACACGAGTAGTCCCTGGCCAGGGCAAGCGAGATATACTGGTAGGTTTCCAGTGTTATCTCAGGGTGTTCTGGGCTTCACTCCGACACGACTTGTACCGCTATTAGGGGACTGACGTTTACCGCCCCCCTAGGCCCGCCATGCGATGTATCAGACGAACAGACCGGACTGTACAGAGATTGTCACATACAGGCTCAGTAGGAGTTCGGATGGGTTTACCTCATCGGCCTTCTTATCGACATCTACCTGGGGACCGTTACGTACAGCTAGTGCTGCTTGCGGTCTGTTGTTAAACCCACTGCCAGCGTAGTGTCGAGTCTTTAGAGTCCCACACAGAGAGTTTCCCTGCACTGAGCGAAACGTGTAGAGGCCGTATGGTTTTACGGCAGGGCTGCGATCACTTACGTACACTTGTGTGCGTGTGGTGCTCGGGCAGGCAATACTAGTGGGCTTTGCTTTAAGCCGGATCCTAGTATTGCACGGATGGATTTGTTTTGTCTTCTGCGCATCCGCATTCTACGGAATGCGGATGCAGGTGTGTATGCACAGTTTTCCGGAGCGATGAAGGAGGAGGTGCCTCATCAGGGTTTTGGCAGTTGGTTCGGCCAAAACCGTTATGTGGCAGGCTCATTAGGGTTTTGACAGTTGATTCGGTCAAAACCATTTTGAGGCGGACTCATTAGGGTTTTGACAGTTCGTTTGGTCAAAACCATGATGAGCCGCAGACATCATTTACTAATCCTTTTTAGTGATAATTTTATGATGGCTAATTGCATTGACCTTTTGACCCCATTGACCTCTCTTGACTTTGTTGACCGGTTGACCGTGTTGACCATTGACCTTCAAGAGAGGTCTACACTCTTCTTTTCTTTTTCTTTTTTCTTTTTGATTATGATAATGGTCATTTCAATTTAGCCATCAACTTTATCTTGATAGGATTGGTAATGATGGTTTAGTGCATTATTGAACCATGGTTCATTTTCTTTAGCTCATAATTCATTCTCATTTCTCTCTCTTGCTCTTTCTCATGAGAAGAAAAGAAATGTTCCATGGTTGCTAGCTCCTCCTTCTTCCTCCTCTTGATTCATCTTTTGATCTCATGTGTTGAGAGATAAAGATCCCACAAAGACAAAACCATCCCTCTACCCCTTCTACATAACCTAGGGCTTCTAAACTAGCAATCTTGTTGCCCTAGTTACCTCGGCTCGAGGTGGAGCTCGGTGTACATCTCTCGGGTGGATCGTCTTCGACTCAAGGAGGCCGCGGAGGTGACCAAAGTCCGGATCAACCCTCGGAGCAAGCAAGGATAAGAACAACAAGGAGAGAAGGAGTTCAAATTGAGGTATAACCCCTAACCGAGTAGATAAACCTCTAGTTAGGATGCTAATGTGTTGTTTTGCTAAGATCCGTCTTTTACGGTCCATGTTACCAAGTCTAGAAAAATTTTTGTTTTACCGTTTCCGCAACCCCGAAAGTACCGGGAGAGGTAACGTGGACCTAACAATCCCTTCACCTGGAGTGACCCCTTGGGCAGAAGTTTGCATCAGGGTAATAGCTTCTATATATTCAAGTTGCTTTGCATCGCGCTGTTCAGTTGGAATATCCTGCATCTCATTCCACGAGGAAAGAGCCGAGATCCCTTCACCGGGAATGACTTCTTTAGCAAAAGGTTTTCTCTACTATATTTTTTATAAAAATCTATCAAGTTCCTTCAACGAGATCAAGTTCATTACGTTAAAGGTTTTTTGCCAAAAATCAGCCGTAATCCTCCGTCGTTTCTTATGGATGGTCAGTAGTATTCAAGCTATGTTTGTTGGCCTACGTCAAGGCGTAGTGTTTGGTAGCTGCTGGGTATTCATTTGTTGCACAGATAGATGCATTAGTTTAGGACAGACGTACAGCCTTATTGGCCTACGTCAAGGGCATGCATGATGACCTAAATTAATCTGGACAACGACGGGTAGAACTTGACATGTGACTTATGATTTGTTGGCCTACGTCAAGATCATAAGTGCATGGGATAAAAATTATATCGGGAGTTTCAAACATACAAGAAACTTGCCAGACTTGCGCATACCTTCTGGAGTGTGTTAACTTGAGTGGCTTCCATCAAGTTATCATACGATGATAGTTGGATCCCGATTCTCACTGATGAGTTGGTTTACTCTTCGGGTGACCCCGACTAATTCTTCTTTCAGGTTTGGAGGAGAATTTGAGATTACAGTGGGAGGTTTCCTAATTAGATAAAGTGATAACCATTCTGATCTAGTTTTGAGTGCACGCAGAGTGTTTCTTTTCTCTCTCTCTTTGGCAACGACCTTTGACCGACCCTAGACTATAACTCAGTGACCAAGTTGACCAAACCTTCTTAAAATACTAGCTTTTGGATTGTCTATAGTTGCATAAGTCATTGCATCTCCTTCTTTCACCCTTTGTATTTCTCAGAACACCCCGTATTACTACGGACATCCACTTCCATTGGATAGATCCATCGTATGGTTATATACGAACTCGAAGGGACTTCTTCGAGGATGGATCCAGGTTCAGGAGAAATAGAATTGGTTTATTCAGTTGTCTTTTATTATCACCTTCTCTCAGGTTGCGAGGGCTCCTTGGTTTAGGGGAATACACCCAATTACGCTTATTGGATAGTCTTATTCTAAACCATAGGCAGGTGCCGAAAGATAGGGAATGAAGAAAACCAATTAGCCTAAGTAGGGTTTGCAGAAGGTAATATGTAAAGACAAATAAAGGAATTAGAAAGAGGGAAAAGTAAATTGCGACTACTAACATTCACGACCAAACCACGTATTTCATCGCCACTCCTACTTCACCTTTGATTTCTCCAGAATAACCCGTATCACTATGAACATCCAATTCCATTGGATAAATCCATCGTATGGTTATATACGAACTCGAAGGATATTTTTTCGAGGATGGATTCCGGTTCAGGAGAAAAAGGAATAAGGTTTATTGAGTTGTCTTTTATCATCACCTTCTCTCAAGTTGCGAGTACTCCTAGGATTAGGAGGGTACACCTATTATGCTTACTGGATATTCTTCTTCCAAACCATAGGCTGGTGCCGAACGGTAGGGAAGGTAGAAAACCACTTAGCCTAATGATGGTGTACAAATGGTAACGACTAAAGACAAATAAAGGGAATTGGAAAGATGGCAGGAAAATATACGGTTAAAGTCATAAATTAGATTATGGAAGAGTCATTACTAAAAATACCATGACACCCCTTCGAAAAATTTTCATGTTTCAGTTACACTGTGCATTGTTAATTGAAATCTGATTTCCCGATTAGATACTTACTCAAGGGTATGTATTTACCAGGTATGATTCTCACATCTGTATGATTTTACAAATGTTGAGTGGGAGCAAGTTATTGGAAATTAGGTGATCATCCTCATTAATCAGAATTCATTGTAATTGGTGATATTTGAGGAAATCGCTTGGGGACAGTTTTCAACCTACGACGCACAGGTTTTGAGTTATTCAAACTCAGCGGACTTATACAGAGTATTGTATGTTGTCCAGTGTCCATCAGGACAAAGGGGTTGGTCCTCGTACTATATTCTATTTACTTGTGACTTCTCTAGTTTATAGAGAAGTGTTTCGTAGAAATACAATGTCTAAGTATTGAGAAGTTGTGGGTATAGGAATGAAGTAGAGAACCATGTATCGCAAGTATCGGGATTCTTCAAAGAAATCGAAGATGTAGATTCTTGTGATTAGTATTCAGTTGATAGTAATGGTTTTGAGAAACTTGTTTCTCTTTCAGGTTACTCATAATTCGATGGATTCCTAAGTTGAGTAATGCTGATTAGCCTTTCTCCATTAAGTTGATATGCACTGGAGACAGCTGCATGATTTGAATCTGGTTCCAAATTGAATAAGTGCCTATGTTTCTATATTGGATATAGATTGCTTCATATCTTAACGATGTTAAGGTAAGGGGAGTTGTCCAGGTTATGCTTAAAAACAGACACTGGAAAACTCAAGGTACGTTTCTGTAATGGCAGTTTGTGGATTAACCCTAGCTTCGACGAGGGTTGATTTTCTACCATCTGAAAGATCAATAGTGATATTGTTCTTGACTCGCCATAGTTTTATTAAAATGGATATTTTCAGAAAAACATAAGTGGGAGTATGGTAGAACTGGAAGTGATTCCAGAATCACAAACGATTACGGAAAATTTAATAGGACCTATATATTCAATCAGGTTTGACATTCCAATAGCCACTCCGCAGATATGGTCGGTAACCTCAGACACCCGAGAGGTACTCCGGTAGCCTCAAGAACGGTGACAGGGAGGTTCTTGTTTACCCAGACTTGACACTACTGTTGTTCCAGACTATAAGAGCCGGCAGGAGGATATGTATAGCATCGTTCTAAACTAGTTTTAGAAATGTACGTATATATTATTCTGCCAGAGGGTTTTCGTAGTCAGTAGGAGCAACGGAAGTATAGTGGGAAAGTAGCTTATGTCTATTTATAGACTTGAGAAATTATAGCGGAGATAGATCATCTAAAGTGACAGTCATGGGTTTTGACTTCATCAGAATAGGGGATGGATTTGTTAAGAAGGTAGTAGGGTGTGATGCCTTGGTATTTGGATGACATACACAGAGTAGGAAGTAAAATTCCTATAATACGATCGGTTATACTGTGGTCGTCACACAGTTGTTTCTCCACAAAGGATATGGATATAATATCTGACATTCTGGTTACTAGATCTATGGTTTTAGATCTAGATTTGGGTAGTTTCCCAATATGGGTACTTTGACAGTATTCTAATAGTATTTTAGAATAGTTGACTCCTGGCATGGTGGTATACCTGCAGGTGATGGAGTCACCCTCTCTAAAGGTATCTTACAGACTAAAGGGGAGAGGGACGTACATGATTGACAGATCACTTGCTTGGGCAATTGAGTCAATCATGAGATGTCAAGTACCACACCAGATGTCGTTTTTGCACTAGATGCGATAAGTTTATATTAATCCAATCCTGGAGAAACATTAAGATGCAGTTTTAGAACATAAGTGAATGTTCTACGGATTTGATGACGGCGGCCTCCTTCGGGAGACGGTTATCATTCCAGGCTTCAAAGGTGACATGGATAATAGAGTGATTGTCAGAGTTATAGTTTTCCCTCAGTGGAGGGACAGTATTATGGACAGGTGGTCTAAGGGGATACTGTGGGAGGCATGGTGCTGGACACTGATTAGTTTCAGTTGTCGATACAGTCTAAGAAGTTTGGATTTGGAGTTCATTTATGAACTAGGTCCCATCAAATATCCAGACATATTCTAAGACAGGTATTACTCAACTCGGGAGATGGTTTTCTCCGCGAGGTTGAGATATAGAGAGATACAGAAAAAAAAACACCGAAGCGGATCCAATCACTGAGGCTATTTCTCGAACACAATAGTTTTGCAAACGAGCTTTGTGAAACTGATTAGTAGAGGAGTTGGATGCTCGGTATCACACGAGCTGTGAGTACACGACATCGCAATAATTAGACTTAAGTGCAAGTGGGAGATTGTTGGATATAGTGCCCTCTAAGTCAATTATTGGATCACAGGTACGTGATTGCAATGATTGAGGGAGGACCTATATCGATAAACAGTCTTACTTAAGATGATAGTATGCTATCTGGTTTGTCTTTATCATCATGTAGATGTTGATAGAGCCCATAGGATTCTTGCTTCACTACCAGCAGTATGATGGCGATCATATAAGTGGGAGCTGGGGTCTGTAAGCATATCCTTAAAATGTCCCTAGTCATGGGAGTTTCGAGACAGGGCATCGATACTCCGGAGTAGACTAGTGTATACAGTCGAGACCCCGACGAGGGGTAGTGGCCAGTCTCACAAGCCACTGGTGTCAGTTGGATCACATAAGATGTATACAGGTGCTCATTGGGTTATGAGTACAACGGACAGGACTCGCCGGGAGCATGCTAGTTGGTATTATACATATCGTCAGATAGCAGTTCCCAGGTGACATGTGTACAGGTTAGTTCATCGACCTGAGGTCGTCATTTGTCTCATGTGAGTTCCCACTGTGCTTTGATTTATACCCTACCACGGGTCAAAGGAGTCGTGCAAACAGGTATATTTTGGGTACAGTCCCGAGCCACATTGGTGGCAAGTGAGCGGATCGGCAGGGGATTCGTCTCTCCCTATATTGGAGATGATATCGCGCTGTGTTTTAGGAGAGCCATTACACGAAATCCCTGGCCAGGGTAATCGAGATATACTGGTAGGTATACCAGTAGTATCTCAGGGTGTTCTGGGCTGCTCTCTGACATGACTTATGCAGCTATTGGGGGTCTGACGTTTACCGACCCCCTAGGCCTAATATGCGATACTCATAGACGAACGTTCTTGACTGTACGGATATTGTCACTGTCAAGCTCAATAGGGTTTATAGATGAGTTCGCTCGTCAGCTTCCCTTCCAATCGATACATAGGCAAACCGTTACGTACAGCTTGTACCTCTGACATGCTAAATGGTTATACCCAGTGCCAATGTGTTGATGAGTCATTAGAGTCCCCCACAGACACTTTCCCAAGTTCGGACGAAACGTTGTAGATGCCGTATGGTATTATGGCAGGGTTCGGAAAAAGCACGTGCGTTTTCGCACGTGTTATTTTTCGGGCAGATAATACTGGTAGGCTTTGGTTTAAGCCGGATCCCAGTATTATACTGTGTAGATATAATATCTTTGTCTCAGTTGAATTTATATTCGGTCGTAATATAAATGCGGGTATGTTTATAATGTTACGGGGTTATCCTGAAATTCGTTTCAGGATCACTTTTGGAAGTTGCCAGTTTCCAGTTTTCTATCAGCCATCCTTTAACATTCGGTTAAAGACGGATTTATCTTTTCTTTGGATTAGTGTGGATGCTTCTAGAAGGTTCTAGAAGAGGTGATTAGGCTTGTGACTCACTTGTTCATTAATGGTGCTTTAATGGTGCATTTATTGTGTTCATACTTTGTGTTCACACTAGATATTTCTCTTATTGTCACCTTCCCCGCTCCTACACTCACCCCCCAACTCCTATATAATGGCTGGCCCCTCCCCTCTCTCACACACACTTGATGGAAATGGTTGTTCACTTGAGGGAAAGATTATGATAGTGTTTTGGTGTATGGAAATTAGATAGCTACAATTTTCATTTCACCCGATTCCAATTGGCAACTTCATTAACCGTTCGTCCATAGACTTAGACGTAACGAGACAAAGTGTTCTACTCATTCTTTATTTCATCTTGGTCGTCTCTTTTAGCAAACATGACGACCGAGTTGCCTCGGTTCAGAGGCGGGAGCCCGTTTGAAGATCCGTCGACGTGGTGCCACCTGGACGATGAGTCTGGAGTTTCAGAAGATCGAAGCCGCCGCGACAAAGCGTGGGATGATGGTTAAAGATCGAAGGACTCGGATCGTTCGGTATAAAAATTCTACCCTCTTTACAATTTGTTAGTCTAGCTTTAATGGCAGATCCGGGTTATAGTACGCGATAGCGCCAGTCGTAAAAGTTTTGTTCCGCATATCGGCGTCTGTTAGACGGCCGGGGCGCTGCCGCATACTTACACATACGATGTATATTGTAATGGATGCTTGGACATATATAGGGAGGACTTTCTTGCTCGACATGATAGTATGCTATCTGGTTGTACTTTATCTTAACATGTACTCTGATTGTCTCTATATTACATGTTGCTAAAGCCCTCAGGATATGTACTTGACTACTGGGACTATGATGAGATCATACTAGTGGGGCCACGGTAGTCGGCGAGTACATCCTATAACTGTTCCTAGTCGAGGGTGTATCGAGACAGTGCATCGATACACCAGAGTAGACTAGCATATACGCATCTTGACCCATATGATGGGCGATGGATGATCCTATATTCATCGGTGTTTGACATCAAGGATGGTGTGCGGGTGCTCAGTAAAGACAGGGTACACTGGACGGACTCGCCGAGAACTCCAAGATGGTATTATACCTCACGTCAGATGGCAGTTCTCTGGTGACACTGGTACAGAGTAGTCTGTTGACCCGAGATCGTCATAGAGTCTTGTGTGATTCCCACTGTGCTTTGATTTCCATCATACTATGTCCAAGCAGGCGTGCAAAAAGGTGGCTTTTGGGTACAGTCCCGAATCACATGTAGGCAATGAGCGATAGTAGGGGATTCGTCTCTCCCGGTATAGGGAGTTGATGTTGTGCTGTGTTCGATTGGCTATAACCGGAAATCCCTGGCCAGGGTTGCTGAGATTTACTGGTAAGTGTTATCAGTAGTTTCTCGAACTGTTATAGACCTCATATCGACATGACTTATCAAGCTACTGGGGTCTGACGTTTACCACCCCTAGGCGAGATATGCGACATATCAGACGAAGAGACCGGACTGTACGGGAGTGTTACCGATTGGATTCACAGGAGAATGTACAGGCTTACTTGTTGATCTTCTGAGCGCTCAATACCTGGGTGGCTGTTACGTTTAGCTGACCGCATGCAGCTTGTGGGTGTTTGATATGATCATCACTTACTGCCGGCGTATTGACGATTCTTTAGAGTCCTACACAGACGTTTCTTGACTCAGGCAAAACGGAGTAGGAGCGTATATGTGATATGTGCGAGACCGAGGATAATGCGGTATGTGATACCGTATTGGATTCTCGCGATATGAGATATCGGCCGGGTATATGTGATATACCCGGGTCATCGTATTAGTCGGTTATTTGTGAAATAGCCGGATTATCGGATTAATTGTTGATTCGATAATTTAATGTATAATAATATATATGATATATTAAATTACATTAACTAATATTAGCTCACTAAAAGATTCATTTTCTCACGGAATAATACATTGATATATATGCGATATATGTTAATTGTATTATTTTCTAATGTTACTAAATATATTGTATATGTGATATATAATATTGTAACATGTAAGGGTTACAAATTTAACAATGGTTTAGGGTTTAAACTTGGTTAGGGTTTGGATTAGGGTTAGCTTTTGCATGTAGCTTCCATGAAGCTTTGACTTTGTGTTTTGCTTGATATTTTATGAAGATATTATGTTAACCCAATCCAAACCATTAACTCTAGTTAATTCTCTACAAGGGTTAACTCCTTCATGCTTAACCCTTGGTTAGATTTGTAACCACTACAATAATTCATTATTCATCACAAAAGGATTCCATCATCTTCTTCCTTGAGTACCTTCTTGGAAAAAGCTTTCTAGCTTTTTGCTAAGTGATGAAAGTGAGTGAGAATATGAAAACAAATGAGAGCAAAAATCCTACTTCATCATCCTCATCTACCCTTGCCATCTAGATAAGGGTGTTCACTTCATTTAGTGAGTGTTAGCTTGTGTATATGAAAGTTCAAGGTAGATCATCTTTGTATCGAAGATCGGAAGCAAGCTTGCATCTTTCCTTTCGTGGAACCTCTCGAGAGTCCGGAACACGATGATCGCAGCGAAGGGACCTCAACACGGAGCTTAAGAAGTGAAGGACCGGATCTACAAAGGTTGTAATCCCTCTCAGTTTGTGTTAAAGTGCTTAACATGCTTGTTTTCACATAAACTCTAGTTTAAAGATCTGGCTTTGGGTTGTTCGGCACGGCTAAAATTTTAATCGGGCATGGTTGTTGCCTCGTAGACCCTTTTACGCGTGCCTAGCAACCCTACAGTGGTATCAGAGCCAGTCTAAAGCTTTAGGCGAAGTCTAGGAGAAGTTTAAAATCCGATCGAACTCTGAATACCCGGTTTATACCCTTCTCTGTACATTTTCTTAAAATGTGATTTTTTCAGTATTAAAAATACTCAGAAAAACAATCAGGAAAAACTAAGAATTACTGTGAAGTACAGACCACTAATTCACTCATATGACTGCATAACCGCGGCCAAACCAAGGGTTTGGCCATGGTTCCGCGGCCAAAATTGTGAATTAGACCCTAGAACTACATATATTTATTCTTAGGTCCATTCTTATCATTTTTTTCTGGGAATTTTTTAATTCCACTCAAGTGTTGAGTTTTCTAGGGTTGTATTGGGGACTCGTTGATTCGATCGGATAATTTAACTTTGTTTAGTTTGTCCGGGTAATTTTTAGAAACCATTAAAAAGTTCGAACGGATATCAATAACTCACTTTTTCCCCTGTCGGAATTTTTTTCAAAAGTTGGATTTTTCCTCGAGTTTAAGAACGTTCTAAGTCGTGCAAGTAATGTGGTGGACCCTCTAGAAGACAACAAACCTTAACTCGATTATGTGACCTTCTTGAACTGCCTCTAAACCTTAGGGTTTGGGGCAGTACAGCGTGCCACATGTGAGGCGTTGGCTTGATCCTTTTACGGCTGGACCATTGGTACTGTGGCATGTGATGGATGTTTTTAAACAGATTTCAAGTGTTGAGATATATTGAGGAAATCTTGGGTGTTTGATTATTGGATCGGAAAGTTTAACATTGTCTATTTATCTGGAATGTGATACAATATTTGGAATCCACAGGTAGTTATGAGATAACTAATTTGAATGTTATAAATCTAGCAGTTCAGTCTCAGATGATCGGTTGCCACGGAATTTTGATGTGATCAAAAGTCCATCGCAATCACGTAGCGTACGCGGATACTCACCGGGTAAACATAACAGACAGCCACGCCCCATAGCCCCGACCAAGTGACTGTAGGAGAACACCATTGCCAAAAGCATCCGTTCTGGTGCTCGCGGCAGCGGTGTTCCGCCTTAGTGCACTTCGTCGACGACATCCGGGGGTGCGGCCGTCTACTAAAGTTTGCGATGAGCATTCGATCAGGATGTCGGGAATCTTGTTGAATTGCCCGACTTGATATTGAAAAGTGTTTTCGATAATGAGACTAAAATGTGGGGTTTATAATTGTTAGGCATGCGATGTCTAAGGAATTCATTTGGTTAGGCATGCGATGTCTAAGGAGGTTGCGGATTCCAACTGTTGTAGTTTTACACTTTTTTTTTATGACCGTAAGCGTAGTATGTGGTGTATCGCCGGCTTCGTTGCTATACATCAACGACAATCGGGATACGCGTACTTGCTTACGTTGATGATATGAGATATTATGTGTTGCTGTGATATGTTATATTGGATCGTCGTGTTTTGAATAGCCGGGGGTTTTATGTGAGATGAGAGTTTTTTCTTTTTCATTCATGTAAAATTCGTTTGTATGTAATATTCTTTTATTGGGGAACTTCCGGGCTGAGGATGATGTCACCGTCGTATATTATTTACTTTTCCGCATTAGGTAGACCCAAGGCGGGGAGCACAAGTAACCGGGTTCTAGGGTCCAGTGGGAGATCATCTCGAGGAGTCGAGACCGGGTCTCCTAACCCTAGAATTGGCAGTGTTGCTTGCCGCTCTCGTAGGGGTCTAGGGATGTGGGTTTGGCTATTCATCGCGATCGTGGAATCCATGTTTTATACAGGCTCGTATTGAAAACACGGACATCCTAGTATATCCAATATTTGATATATGTTCTTCTGCTGCAATGTTCTGTTATGAGATCATATTACTGCCTGAGACGATTGTTTATATTATATATATGAGATATATGTTGTATTGCAGATTTTGTTTCAAATTTGATGCTTGTGAAGCATATTAAAATGGGACTTCATTAATGAGATTAATGAAAATAAAAGAAACCTAAGATGTTGTAGAAACTTGTTTAAAAACTGGTAGCTCTAGTTCTTGCTTTGCATAGCGGTGTTCCTTGTAGAACATCCAGCACCTTATTCGATAAGGAAAGAGCCGAGATCCCTTCACCGGGAGTGACCACTTTAGTGAAACTAGAAGATGCTGCATACTCGGTTTGTCTTTTGATTGCTTCTATAGTTTTTGCTTTGCATAGTGATATTTGTGAAATATCCTGCACCTTATTCGATGAGGAAAGGGCCGACGATCCCTCACCGGGAGTGACCCCTTTAGCAAAACTAGAAAAGCCTTAAAAGCACTCCATTTAAAATCACTCGATTCTACAACGATATCAAGTTCATTACGCAAATGGTTTTCTTAAAAACCTGTCGTAGCCCTCCGTCATTTCAGATAAGTACTAGTTAGTATTCGTGCTGCGGTAGTTTGGCCTTCGTCAAGACGTAGTGTACGGTAGCTAACTAGTGCTTATCTGCTAGCATATGATGCGATTGGATTAGGGTATTTGTACGACGTAGTTTGGCCTTCGTCAAGGGTCGTGCGGGTGGGTTTAATTCAATCAAGAAATGAACGGGTTGAACTTGACTAGCGGACTATGGGTAGTTTGGCCTTCGTCAAGGTTATAGGATGCTAGGGGTAAAATATTATTGGGAATTTCATGTGTTGAAATTTGCAATGAGATTGCATACCTTCTATGAGATAGTTGGATCCCGATACCCGCTGCGAGTAAGAGTTACTCCTGGGAGAGTTTTACACATTACAATTAGCCGATCAAGTAGGTGTCTAGAAAGGTGTTAACGGGGTTACGCCTCTGGGAAAACGAGGTTTACTTTAATTAGGTTCGTGCGAAAGCACGGGGGAACCTCCCTCAAAGTACCGACACTGGCCTGGCTGAAAGATTGGCGAACTTGTAGCGTGTAATTAATCCCGGCTAGTCTTTCCTTTTAGGGTTTGAAGGAAGATTTGATTAAAACAGTGGGAGACATCCTGATTAGATATATTAGATAACCAATCTAATCTTGCAAGAGCATACGCTGAGTGTTTTCTTCTCTCTCTCTCTCCAGGTAGCGACCATATCACGTCTTAATCAAGATAATAATACGGATATATTGACCGAACCCGCTTGTTATACTGAGCTGGGGAACGTTGGTCCCGCTCCAACTTATAATTGTTATAAGATAGAGTAGGAAATTAGGGAATACCAGATTTCCCATGCCGCCCAAACGAAGAATGTGCATGCTGATGCATCTTCTTCGGGTGTGTTCATTACAGAGAACTATTTCTCAGTATCCTTTACGACCTGAGTATGAGATACCGGATCAGGATCACGCATATGTAATCTGTTACATGGGCTACAGAAAGGTAGAGAACTGAGAACGGGTGATAAGTTTCATGAGAAAGAAAACGGTGCAAGTGTTGCAGCCAAGTTTGTTGGTCACTATCACCCTGTATTACCAGAATACATTGATTCTGAACGAATGTTATTAGATACCGAACTTGATATACAACATCATATCAGTCTCTTTATTAGTAAAGAAAGGATATAATTTTGTATTGTTGGATAATGTATTGAACATTTCCTTATATCAAGAGTTGATCGGTTCAAGTACGTTATCTAAAAGCATTGACGTTCTAAATCAAACTACAGTTCTTAGTATACCGAACACACACGACGGAAGAGTTCAGAAATAAACGAATCCTTTTTGAGGCATTGTAGACTAGGTCATATCAATGCGACCCGACTAGCTAAGTTACATTTAGATGCATATTTAAATAAATTTGAATTTACATCTTGTGAAACTTGCCGGTCATGTCACAGAGATAAGATGACCACAGCTCCGTTTATTGGAAACAGAGAAAGAGTTAGTGAACTCTTGGGATTGATACATGCTGATGTATGAAAGTCTCCTGTCTACACATGCCAAGACTAGTTCTTTGTACTTCATTACATTCTCTGATGATCTCTAAAGATTCGGACATATGTTCCTGTTGAAACACAAGTCTGAACCTTTTGAGATATTCACAGAATATAAGTAAGAAGTAGAGAACAAAAAAAAACGGGTATAAGTATTATGTCTTTTGATGAGATCAAGGAGGAGAATACTTGAGCACGGAATTCCTGGACTATTCTAAAGGAGAATGAGATTCTCTCTCAGCATTACTCTTCCGTATACACCATAGCACGATGGTATATCGGGGCGGAGTAATAGCACCCTATATGATATGGTGTGCTCTATGATGAGTACTACTGAGTTTCCTATTTCCTTTTGGGTGTTACGCGCTTGAGAAGCTGCATACCTATTAAATAGGGTTCAAATCAAATCAGTTGCCTATCACTTCATATGTGATATGGAAAGGGAAGAGCCCATATCTTAAGTTTATTAAGATTTGGGGCTGACCGGACTATGTCTAAATGCAAAATCCGCACAAGCTCGAGGCAAAGTCTATTATGTAGAACTGGAAAGGTTCCATCTATACAAACTGCAGCTGATGATTTGGTAGAACCAAAGGATTCAATAGTTTCCAACGAACCTCAGCCTCTCCGCCGATCTAGTAGGGTTTCTCACCCACCTGAGAGATACTTCGGTTTCTCTATGACAGTGGGAGTGAGGATTGCATCATGAGATGGTGACCCAACTTATTTCGAGCTGGCCATCAGGAGTGGGACTTTGTAAGAATGGCTGGATGCTTAGCAATATGAGATGGAATCCTTATACACCAACAAAGTATGCACTTTGGTTGCTTTATCTGAAGGGTTAAATCCCCATCAGGAGCGAGTATATCTTGAGAAGATTACTTGGTGTACATGGAAAAGTTGAGACTTTCAAACCTATGCTTTAGTCCATCCAGATCCTACTTGCTACGGCTACATACCATGACTACGATATCTGGTGGTTGGGTGTCATGACTGCCTTTCTAAATGATGATTTGGAAGAGAGTGTCTATAAGTACACAGCCAGAGGTATTCGTAGATAGTGGGAGCAGCGGAAACGTATGCAAGATGTTTTATGCGATAAAACAGGCAACGCGGAGTTGGAACGTCTGTTTTGATGTGGTAGTCAAAGAGTTTGACTTCATCAAAATGTTAGATGAACCTTGTGTTAGTTATATGTATGCCCTAGAGGCCATTACTGTACATAGGATGTATATTGTAGTGGATGCTGGGACATATATAGGTATGACTTTCTTGCTCGACAAGATAGTACGCTATCTGGTTGCTCTTTATCTTAACATGTATACTTTCAGTCTCTCTGTTAAATGTTGATAAAGCCCTTAGGATGTGTACTCGACTTCCAGGACTATGATGCAGATCATACTAGTGGGGCCTGGGTAGTCCATGAGTACATCCTTCAATGTTCCTTGGCGTGGGAATATCGAGACGGGGCATCGATATTCCAGAGTAGACTAGCGTATATCTTCTCGAACCATGTGATTGGCGATGGATGATCCCATATCCATTGGTGTTTGACATCGGAGATGGTATGCGGGTGCTCAGTAGAGACTGGGTACACTGAACGGACTCGCCCAGAACTCCTAGATGGTATTATACCTCACGTCAGATGGCAGTTCTCTGGTGACATTGGTACAGCTTAGTCTGTTGACCCGAGATCGTCATAGAGTCTTGTGTGTCTCCCACTGTGCTTTGATTTCCACCCTACCACGGCTCTACTGAGTCGTGCAAACAGGTGGTTTTTTGGAACAGTCCCGATTCACATGGAGGCAATGAGCGATAGGAGGGGATTCGTCTCTCCCGGTATTGGGGGTTGATGTTGCGCTATGCTCGACTGGCCATAACTGGAAATCCCTGGCCAGGATTGCAGTGATCTACTGGTATGTGTTATCAGTAGTTTCATGCTATGTTATGGACCTTATATCGGCATGACTAATCGAGCTACTGGGGTCTGACGTTTACCACCCCTAGGCGAGATATGCAATATATCAGACGAACAGACCGGACTGTACGGTAAGTGTTACTGGTTGGATTCACAGGAGTGTGAGAGGGCTTGCTCGTCGATCTTTTGATCGCTCAATACCCGGGTGGCCGTTACGTTTAGCAGACCGCTTGCGGCTTATGGGTGTTTGATATGATCATCACCTGCTGCCGGCGTATTGACGAGTCTTTAGAGTCCTACACAGAGGTTTCCTGGCTCAAGCGAAACGAAATAGGAGCGCATATGAGATATGTGCGGGACCGAGAATAATGCGTGTATGTGATACCGTATTCTATTCTCGCGATGAATGTATCGAATGGTTGTATGTGATATAACCTAGTTATCGAATCGAGGATTGATTCGATAAGTCGATACATTGGATATTAGTCGGTCATATGCGATATGACCGGATCGTTAAATCAAGTGTTGATTTAATGATTTAATGTATAATTATATATTTGATATATTACTTTGCATTAACTAATATTTGTTCACTTTAAATGGATTTTCTCACTTGATGTGCACATTGTATATGTGATATATTTTTTTGCACTTGTTTGTATCATGTTTGATGATACATGCAAACTTGGGTGTGTATGATTAAACCATGTTTATGTTAATGGTTAGGGTTTTGATTTACTTATCTATTTATTTTTATTTATTCATTTTAAGGCAAGGAACAAAAGGGTGGCTTCTTTTGTTTTTTCTTGAAACTTCATGAAGCTTTGACCATTTTGTTTCTTAGCCTTAACCTAACCATTAAACCTAACCCTAGTTTATTCTCTACACTTAACCATGGTTGCTATTATGATAAGAATGAATGGGATTTTCTTTTTAAGATAATTCCTTTTATTCTTTCATCTTCTTAATCTTCATCAAGCTTCATGAATACTTACTAGCTTCAATGGTGTCTTGAGAAAAAGAGTGAGAAATACAATTCTAAAGTGAACCCACTTCCTATTTCTTCATCCTCTACCACTTGCCATGTAGTATAGGGTGTTTTCTTCACAAGTTTCATGACTTGGTGAAGTTGGAGCTTAACGTTGAGTTGCCTCGACGTAGATCATCTTCGGTATCGAAGTCGACGACCTAGCCCGCCCATTTCTCCGATGAAGCCGACGCTAGAGTCCGGGATCCGATGATCGCAGCAAGGGGACATCGTCACGGAGCTAGAGAGGTGGGGGACCGGATCTACAAAGGTTGTAGTCACTTTCCTTTAGCAATAAAGTTGTTTACTTGCTTGCATCGCTTATCCTCTAGTTACGATCTTGCTTAGGGTTACTTGGCACATAAGAAATTTTTGAATTGGCCATGTTTGATCACTTGTAGAACCTCATGGGTGTGCCTAGGAACCCTACAGTGGTATCAGAGCCTAGCTAGAGCCTTAGGCGATGCGTCGACGGAGTTAGAAGTCCGATCGAACCGAAACCCTAATGCAAAATCCTTCTCTGTACATTTTTTGAAATCGGGGATTTTTGAGAATTAAAAATATGCAGAAAAATCAGTAGGCATTTCTAAGAATTACTGTGAAGCACGAGCACCTGATTCAATCAAAGCGCGGCGGAACCGCGGCATTAGCATGGCTAATGAGGCGGTTCCGCGGCCACTTAGTCGCTTCAGACAGTTCTTTTTGCACAGTAACTTCTATCTTTCATTGCTGAGTTTTCTGGGAATTTTTAAAATTTACTCAAGAGTTGAGTTTTCTGGGTTGTATTGGGAGTTCGTAGATTCGATCGGATTATCAAAATTTGTCTATGTGTTTTTCCGGGTAATTTTAGAATATGTTAAAAAGTTCGACCGGATATAAATACCCACTTTTTCCCCTGCCGGGAAATTACCAATTGTTGGATTTTTCCGTTGTTTAATGACTTACTAAGTAGTGCAAGTAACGCGATGGTCCCTCTAGAAGAAAACAAACCTTAACTCGATTATGTGACCGTCTTGAACTGCCCTTTGAACCTTACGGTTTGGGGCAGTACGGCGTGCCACATGTGAGGCGTTGGCTTGACCCTTCTACGGCTGGACCGTTGGTACTGAGGCACGAAGTGAATGTTTTTAAACTTATTTCATGTGTTGAGCTGTTTCGGGAAAACTTGGGTGTTCGATTGTTCGATCGGAAAGTTTAACATTTTCTATTTATCCGGATTGTGATACAATGTTTGGAATCCACAAGTAGTTATGAGATAACTGAATGAATGTTATAAACATAGCAGTTTAGTCTCACTTGATCGGTTTCCACGGGATTTTGATGTGATCAAAAGCCCATCGCAATCACATTGCGAAAGCGGATACTCGCCGGTAAACTTAATAGACAGCCACACACCAAAGCCCCGACCAAGTGACTGTAGGAGAACCCCGCCGCCGAAAGCATCCGTTCGGGTGCTCGCGGTAGCGGTGTTCCGCCTTAGTACACTTCTTCGACGGCATCGGGGGTGCAGCCGTCTACTAAAGTTTGCGACGAGCATTCGATCAGGATGTCGGGAATTTTGTTGAATTGCCCGACTTTATATTGAAAAGTGTTTTCGATATTGAGACTAAAATCTGGGGTTTATAATTGTTAGGCATGCGATGTCTAAAGAATTCATTTGGTTAGGCATGCGATGTCTAAAGAGTTTGCGGATTCCAACTGTTGTAGTTTTACACTTTCTTTTCTGTGACCGTAAGTGTAATATGTGATATCGCCGGTTTCGTTGCTATATGTCAATGACAATTGGGATGCGCATATTTACTTACGTTGATGACATGTGATGTTATGTGTTGCTGGATATGTTATATTGGATCGTCGTGTTTGAATAGCCGGGGTTTTTTTATGTGAGATGAGTGTTTTTCATTTTCATTCATGTAAAAGCTTGTATGTAATATTCTTTTATTGGGGCACTTCCAGGTTGCGGAAGATGTCACCGTTGATGTATATTATTTACTTTTCCGCATTAGGATAGACCCAAGGAGAGGAGCACAAGTAACCGGGTTCTAGGGTTCAGTGGGAGACCATCTCGAGGAGTCGAGTCCGGGTCTCCTAACCCTAGAATTGGTAGGGTTGCTTGTTGCTCTCGTAGGGGTCTAGGGGTGTGGGATTGGCTATTCATCACGATCGTGGAATCCGTGTTTTATACTGGCTCGTATTAAAAACACGAACGTCCTACTATATCTAATATTTCATATGATATTTTCTGCTGCGATATCTGTGATGTGATCATGTGATTTGTTCAGATGGATATAGTATAGTATATATGATATATTATATAGACGTTGCTTATGTTTTACACCCGCGCTAGCCCTGCCCCGCTCTGCCGTTAGTTACCTAACCTAACGGTGCAGACGGGACATCGAGGCGAATGCGGATGGCATAAGCGTACGTTATATTTATCTGTGATGTTTAGGTGGACTTAAATGATGGGACATTCATTAATGAGATTAATGAAAGAAAATAAACCTAATTGATGTTGTGGAATCGAATTTCAAAATAAAAAAAAACAGGTAGCAACAGTTCTTGCTTTGCATCGCGGTGTTCCTTATAGAACATCCTGCATCTTAATCGATGAGGAAAGGGCCGAGATCCCTTCACCGGGAGTGACCCCCTTAGCAATAACTGGCAGATGCTACAAACTCGGTTTGTCTTTTGATTGCTTCTATAGTTTCTGCTTTGCACAGTGATATATATGATATATCCTGCACCTCATTCAACGAGGAAAGGGCCGACAATCCCTTCACCGGGAGTGACCCCTTTAGCAAAACTAGAAAAGCCTAAAAAACACTCCATTTAAAAAACCATTTGATTCCGCAACGAGATCAAGTTCAGAGCGTTAAAGGTTTTCATAAAAAACCATTCGCAACCCTCCGTCATTTTAGGAAGTAGAGTACTTAGTATTCGTACTGTGTTTGTTGACCATAGTCAAGGCACAGTGTACGGTAGCTAAGTGATGTCTTCCTACACCGCATATGATGCGATTAGTTAGGACAGTCGCGTGACTTTGTTGACCTTAGTTAAGGGTCATGTGGGTGGGTCTAATTAATCACGAAATGACGGGTAGAACTTGACTACTGCTTATGATTTGTTGACCATAGTTAAAGTCATAGGTGCTAGGGGTAAAAATCATTATCGGGAGTTTCAAGTGTTGAAATTTGCAATGAGATTGCATACCTTCTATGTTATAGTAGGATCCCGATACCCACTGCGAGTAATTGTTACTCCTGGAAGAGTTTTGCACTTTACAATTAGCCGATCAAGTAGGTGTCTAGAAAGGTGTGTCAACGGGGTTACACCTCTGGGAAAATGAGGTTTACTGTAATTAGGTCCGTGCGAAAGCACGGGGAACCTCCCTCAAAGTACCGACACTGGCCTGGCTGAAAGATTAGCGAACTTGTAGAGTGTAATTAATCCCGGCTAGTCTTTCCTTTTAGGGTTTGTAGGAAGATTTGATAAAAACAGTGGGAGCCATCCTGATTAGCTAAAATAAATAACCAATCTAATCTTGCAAGAGCGCACGCAGAGTGTTTTCTTTTCTCTCTCTCCTGGTAGCGACCATATCATGTAATAATATGGATGTATTTACCGAACCCGCTTGTTATACTGAGCTGGGGAACGTTGGTCCCGCTCCAACTTATAATTGTTATAAGACAGAGCAGGAAATAGGGGAATACCAGGATTCCCATGCCGCCCAAACGAAGAAAGTGCATGAGATGCATCTCCTTCGGGTGTGTTCATTATAAAGAACTGTTTCTAAGTATCCTCCGAATCCTGAGTATTTGATAGCGGATCAGGATCCCAGATATGTAATCTGTTACATAGGGCTACCGAAAGGTAGAAAAAATGAGAACGGGTGATAAGTTTCATGAGACAGAAAATGGGGCAAGTGTTGCAGCCAAGTCTGTTGGTCACGATCACCCTGTATTACCAGTACATTGATTCTGAACAAATGCTATTAGATACCGAACCTGATATACAAAATCATATCAGTCTCTTTAGAAGTAAAGAAATGATAAAATTTTGTATTGATATTGTTTTGAACATTTCCTATATCAAAAGTTGATCGGTTCAGGCACGTTATCTAAAAGCATTGATGTTTTAAATCAAACTACAGTTCCTAGTATACAGAACACACACAAGAGGAAGAGTTCAGAAATGAATGAATCCTTCTTGAGGCATTGTAGACTAGGTCATATCAATTCGACCCGACTAGCTAAAGTTACATTTAGATGCATATTTAAATCAGTTTGAATTTACATCTTGTGAAACTTGCCAGTCATGTCACAAAGATTAGATGACCATAGCTCTGTTTATTGGAAACAGAGAAAGAGTTAGTAAACCCTTGGGATTGATACATGATGATTTATGTAAGATCCCCTGTCTACACATGCCAAGACCGGTTCTTTGTATTTCATTACATTCTCTGATAATCTCTCAAGATTCAGACATATGTTCCTGTTGAAACACAAGTCCGAACCTTTTGAGATATTCACAGAATATAAGTTAGAAATAGAGAACCAAAAACTGGGTATAAGTATTATGTCCTATGATAAGATCAGGGAGGAGAATACTTGTGCATAGAATTCCTGGATTATTCTAAAGGAGAATGAGATTCTCTCTCCGTATTAATCCTCTGAATACACCACAGCACAACGGTGTATCAGGGCAGAGCTATCACACCATATTAGATATGGTGTCTCTATGATGAGTACTACTGAGTTACGTATTTCCTTTTGGGGTTGTGCACTTGAGAAGCTGCATACCTATTGAATTAGGTTCGAATCAGATCACTGCCTACCACTCCATATAAGATATGGTATGGGAAGAACCCATCTTTTAAGCAAGTTAAGATTTGGGATTGTCCGGCCTATGTCAAAAGCAAAATCCGGACAAAATCGAGGCAAGGTCAGTTCTGTAGAACTGGAAAGGTTCCAGCTATACAAAACTGCTGATGATTTGACAGAACCAAAGGATTCAAAAGTTCCCGACGAACTTCAGCCTCTCCGCCGATCTGGTAGGGTTCCTCACCTGCCTGAGAGATACTTCGGTTTCTCGATGACAGTGGGAGCGAGAATTGCATCATGAGATGATGACCTAACTAGATTCGAGCAGGTCATCGAGAGTAGGGACTCTGTAAGAATGGCTGGATGCTTAGCGATCTGAGATGGAATCCATATACACCAACAAAGTATGGACTTTGGTTGCGATATCTGAAGGGTTAAATCCCCATCAGGAGCAAGTATATCTTGAGAAGATTACTTGGTGTAGATGGAAAAGTTGAGACTTTCAAAGCTAGACTTGTTGAAGGTTTTCGTCATCGACCTGGCGTGGATAATGATGAAACCTTTTCCCAAGTGGCTATGCTTAAGTCCATCCGGATCCTACTTAACATTGCTACATACCATGACTACGATATCTGGTAGTTGGGTGTCATGACTATTTTTCTAAATACCGATTTAGAAGAGAACGTCTATAAGAACATAGCCAGAGGGCTTCGTAAACAGTGGGAGCAGCGGAAACGTGTGCAAGTTGCTTTACAGGATAAAGCAGGCATCGCGGAGTTGGAACATCTGTTTCGATGTGGCAGTCAAAGAGTTTGACTTCATCAAAATGGTAGATGAACCTTGTATGTACAAAAGGGTAGTATGGAGTATGGTAATGATCCTCGTAGAGTACGAGGACAACATACTCCTGATAGGAAAAGAGTTTCATATGCTACGCTCGGTCAATCTCCTCTTATCACATGGATTCTCCATATAGGATAAAGTTGATACCTCCTAAATCCTGGGATTTGGGTCTATGAGATAGAACTAAATGGATGTTAGGATTCTCACTAGCTGTAGTAAGATAGTATCAATCGATCCTGGGGAGAATCACTAGAAAGGTTCCAGGGTGATAAGGACGACTGAATGTCAGTCGCAGGCATTGCCTTTACCCTCAGTGAAAGGACGGTATGTTGGAAGAGTTCCAAGCTAGATACCATGGCAAACTAGACGATAAAGGCTGGTAACATCGCTATTAAAGATACTACCAAAAAGGCAGTTTGGGTGTATATTGGTTCATAAGATGAACTAGGTTCCTACCAATGTATGACAATGGATGTGTGGCTTTGGCCCATGAACCCTGGTCCCATCAGTGACCTAGACATATTCCGAGGAAGCATCACCTGATCATGGAGATAGTTGATCTCCAAGGTGATCGAGGTTAGGAGAGTAGACTTAGAGGACAACACGGCGGATCCACTCACAAAGGCCTTTTCCCAGAGAGAGACTTTTATGGGATGGTTAAGTATGAGATACTGCTACCACTGCTACAGATGGCCCTTGTACAAGTGGGAGATTGTTAGTTATATGTATGCCCTAGAGGCCATTACTGTACATAGGATGTATATTGTAGTGGATGCTGGGACATATATAGGTATGACTTTCTTGCTCGACATGATAGTACGCTATCTGGTTTCTCTTTATCTTAACATGTATACTTTCAGTCTCTCTGTTACATGTTGATAAAGCCCTTAGGATGTGTACTCGACTTCCAGGACTATGATGCAGATCATACTAGTGGGGCATGGGTAGTCCATGAGTACATCCTTCAATGTTCCTAGTCGTGGGAATATCGAGACGGGTCATCGATATTCCAGAGTAGACTAGCGTATATCTTCTCGAACCATGTGATGGGCGATGGATGATCCCATATCCATTGGTGTTTGACATCGGAGATGGTATGCGGGTGCTCAGTGGAGACTGGGTACACTGAATGGACTCGCCGAGAACTCCCAGATGGTATTATACCTCACGTTAGATGGCAGTTCTCTGGTGACACTGGTACAGCTTAGTCTGTTGACCAGAGATCGTCATGGAGTCTTGTGTGTCTCCCACTGTGCTTTGATTTCCACCCTACCACGGCTCTACTGAGTCGTGCAAACAGATGGTTTTTGGGTACAGTCCCGATTCACATCGAGGCAATGAGCGATAGGAGGTGATTCGTCTCTCCCGGTATTAGGGGTTGATGTTGCGCTATGCTCGACTGGCCATAACTGGAAATCCTAGGCCAGGGTTGCAGTGATCTACTGGTAAGTGTTATCAGTAGTTTCATGCTATGTTATGGACCTTATATCGGCATGACTTATCGAGCTACTGGGGGTCTGACGTTTACCACACCTAGGCGAGATATGTGACATATCAGACGAACAGACCGGACTGTACGGTAAGTGTTACTGGTTTGATTCACAGGAGTGTGAGCGGGATTGCTCGTCGATCTTCTGATCGCTCAATACCCGGGTGGCCGTTACGTTTAGCAGACCGCTTGGGGCTTGTGGGTGTTTGATATGATCATCACCTGCTGCCGGCGTATTGACGAGTCTTTAGAGTCCTACACAGAGGGTTCCTGGCTCAAGCGAAACGAAATAGGAGCGCATATGAGATATGTGCGGGACCGAGAATAATGCGTGTATGTGATACCGTATTCTATTTTCGCGATGAATGTATCGAATGGTTGTAAGTGATATAACCTAGTTATCGAATCGAGGATTGATTCGATAAGTCGATACATTGGATATTAGTCGGTCATATGCGATATGACCGGATCGTTAAATCAAGTGTTGATTTAATGATTTAATGTATAATTATGTATTTGATATATTACTTTGCATTAACTAATATTTGTTCACTTTAAATGGATTTTCTCACTTGATGTGCACATTGTATATGTGTATTTTTGTGCACTTGTTTGTATCATGTTTGATGATACATGCAAACTTGGGTATGTATGATTAAACCATGGTTATGTTAATGGTTAGGGTTTTGATTTACTTATCTATTTATTTTTATTTATTCATTTTAAGGCAAGAAACAAAAGGGTGGCTTCTTTTGTTTTTTCTTGAAACTTCATGAAGCTTTGAAGCTTTGACCATTTTGTTTCTTAGCCTTAACCTAACCATTAAACCTAACCCTAGTTTATTCTTTACACTTAACCATGGTTTCTATTATGATAAGAATGAATGGGATTTTCTTTTTAAGATAATTCCTTTTATTCTTTCATCATCTTAATCTTCATCAAGCTTCATGAAAGCTTACTAGCTTCAATGGTGTCTTGAGAAAAAGAGTGAGAAATACAATTCTAAAGTGGACCCACTTCCTATTTCTTCATCCTCTACCACTTGCCATGTAGTATAGGGTGTTTTCTTCACAAGTTTCATGACTTGTTGAAGTTGGAGCTTGATCTTGAGTTGCCTCGACGTAGATCCTCTTTGGCATAGAAGTCGACGACCTAGCCCGCCCATTTCTCCGATGAAGCTGACGCTAGAGTCCGGGATCCGATGATCGCAGCGAGGGGACATCGTCACGGAGCTAGATAGGTGGAGGACTGGATCTACAAAGGTTGTAGTCACTTTCCTTTATCAATAAAGTTGTTTACTTGCTTGCATCGCTTATCCTCTAGTTACGATCTTGCTTAGGGTTACTTGGCACATAGGAAATTTTTGAATTGGCCATGTTTGATCCCTTGTAGAACCTCATGGGTGTGCCTAGGAACCCTACATGGGGTATCAGAGCAACTAGGCATTGGATGTCGACCTATAGGTGGTTCTCACTGTGTGATAGTGTGGCGAAGCATAGGCTCTTACCCCCAGGGTGTCCCAAGACCGGAAGGTGTTCCGGCGGGTTGTAGTCCTCGTGAGGGGGCATGCGTAAAAAGTAGCGGCTGAGGGACCCGTTGGTGCCACGGCGACCCCATTGGATGGGGTGGCTGCTTGACCTACGGTGGTATCAGAGCCTAGCTAGAGCCTTAGGCGATGCGTAGACGGAGTTAGAAGTCCGATCGAACCGAAACCCTAATGCAAATTCCTTCTCTGTACATTTTTTGAAATCGGGGATTTTTGAGAATTAAAAATATGCAGAAAAATCAGCATCTTGTATATACAAAAGGTAGTAGGGAGTATGGTGGTGATCCTCATAGAGTACGTGGATGACATACTCTTGATAGGGAAGGAGTTTCCTATGCTACGCTCGGTCAATCTCCGCTTATCACAAGGATTCTCCATATAGGATCAAAGTGATACCTCCTAAATCCTGGGTTTTGGATCTATGAGATAGATCTAATTGGATGTTAGGATACTCACTAGTTGTAGTGAGATGGTATCAATCGATCCTGGGGAGAATCACTGGAAAGGTTCCAGGGCGATAAGGACGACTGAATGTCAGTCGCAGGCTTGTCTATACCCTCAGTGGAGGGACGGTATGTTGGAAGAGTTCCAAGGTAGATACCGTGACTTACTAGACGATTAAAGGCAAGATACATCATTACCAAGGATTCTACCAAAGAGGCAGTCTGGATATAAAGTTCATGAGATGAACTTCGTTCCTACCATTGTGTGACAATGGAGTTGTGGCTTATGCCAAGGAACCCCCTTCCCATCAGAAATCCAGATATAATTCTTAGGCAGTATCACCTGATCATGGAGATGGTTGATCTCCAGGGAGATCGAGGTTAGGAGAGTAGACACAGAGGAAAACAACGCGAATCCACTCACAAAGGCCTTTTTCCCTGTAGAGATTTTTTTTTGGGATGGTTGAGTATGAGATACTTCAACCACAACTAATTATTGGGTATGTGATACCACATCAGATGGCCCTAGTGCAAGTGGGAGATTGTTAGTTATATGTATGCCCTAGAGGCCATTACTGTACATACGATTTATATTGTAATGGATGCTTGGACATATATAGGGAGGACTTTCTTGCTCGACATGATAGTATGCTATCCGGTTGTACTTTATCTTAACATGTACTCTGATTGTCTCTATATTGCATGTTGAAAAAGCCCTTAGGATATGTAGTCGACTACTGGGACTATGATGAGATCATACTAGTGTGGCCACGGTAGTCGGCGAGTACATCCTATAACTGTTCAGAGTCTAGGGTGTATCGAGACAGGGCATCGATGCACCAGAGTAGACTAGCGTATACACATCTTGACCCATATGATGGGCGATGGATGATCCCATATCCATCGGTGTTTGACATCAAGGATGGTGTACGGGTGCTCAGTAAAGACTGGGTAAACTGGACGGACTCGCCGAGAACTCCCAGATTGTATTATACCTCACGTTAGATAGCAGTTCTCCGGTGACACTTGTACAGAGTAGTCTGTTGACCCGAGATCGTCATAGAGTCTTGTGTGATTCCCACTGTGCTTTGATTTCCATCATACCATGTCCAAGAGGGCGTGCAAAAAGGTGGCTTTTGGGTACAGTCCCGAATCACATGGAGGCAATGAGCGATAGGAGGGGATTCGTCTCTCCCGGTATAGGGAGTTGATGTTGTGCTGTGTTCGATTGGCTATAACCGGAAATCCCTGTCCAGGGTTGCTGAGATTTACGGGTAAGTGTTATCGGTAGTTTCTTGAACTGATATAGACCTCATATCGACACGACTTATCAAGCTACTGGGGTCTGACGTTTACCACCCCTAGGTAAGATATGCGACATATCAGACAACGAGACCGGACTGTACGGGAGTGTTACTGATTGGATTCACAGGAGAATGTACAGTCTTACTTGTTGATCTTCTGAGCGCTCAATACCTGGGTGGCTGTTACGTTTAGCTGACCGCTTGCAGCATGTTGGTGTTTGATATTATCATCACCTACTGCCGGCGTATTGACGATTCTTTAGAGTCCTACACAGAGGTTTCTTGACTCAAGAAAAACGGAGTAGGAGCACATATGTGATATGTGCGGGACCGAGGATTATGCGGTATGTGATACCGTATTGGATTCTTGCGATATGAGATATCGGCCGGGTATATGTGATATACCCGGGTCATCGTATTAGTCGGTTATTTGTCAAATAGCCGGATTATCGGAACAAGTGTTGATTCGATAATTTAATGTATAATAATATATATGATATATTAAATTACATTAATTAATATTAGCTCACTAAAAGATTCATTTTCTCACGGAATAATACATTGATATATATGCGATATATGTTAATTGTATTATTTTCTATTGTTACAAAATATATTGTATATGTGATATATAATATTATAATATGTAAGGGTTACAAATTTAACAATGGTTTAGGGTTTAAACTTGGTTAGGGTTTGGATTAGGGTTAGGTTTTGCATGAAGCTTCCATGAAGCTTCATGAAGCTTTGGCTTTGTGTTTTGCTTGATATTTTGTGAAGATATTATGTTAACCCAATCCAAACCATTAACTCTAGTTAATTCTCTACAAGGGTTAACTCCTTCATGCTGAACCCTTGGTTAGATTTGTAAGCACTACAATAATTCATTCTTCATCACAAAAGGATTCCATCATCTTCTTCCTTGAGTACCTTCTTGGAAAAAGCTTTCTAGCTTTTTGCTAAGTGATGAAAGTGAGTGAGAATATGAAAACAAATGAGAGAAAAAATCCTACTTCATCATCCTCATCTACCCTTGCCATCTATATGAGGGTGTTCACTTCATTTAGTGAGTGTTAGCTTGTGTTAATGAAAGTTCAAGGTAGATCATATTTGTATCGAAGATCGGAAGCAAGATTGCAACTTTCTCTTCGTGGAACCTCTCGAGAGTCCGGAACACGATGATCGCAGCGAAGGGACCTCAACACGGAGCTTAAGAAGTGAAGGACCGGATCTACAAAGGTTGTAATCCCTCTCACTTAGTGTTAAAGTGTTTAACATGCTTGTTTTCGCATAAACTCTAGTTTAATGATCTGGCTTTGGGTTGTTCTGCACGGCTAAAATTTTAATCGTGCATGGTTAATGCCTCGTAGACCCTTGTACGCGTGCCTAGCAACCCTACACAGGCACCCAGGAAACTAACCCCAAAACCCCAGCCCCTATCTCCCAATTCTGGCCGTAGATTTAATCTGTACGGCCGCAAATTGAGGCCTGGGTCCCACCATTTGGATCAGTGTTGGTTCTGTAACTTTATTTCATGTAAACTAGACCCTTGGTATATGCAAAATTGACCAATTTGACCTAGGGTGAAATCTGGGACCATTTTCAACAGTGCTTGTTTTGATTCGGGTTTCGTTTTGCGTATTTTGAATTCTGGAATTCTTGTATTTTGTTTTACCTCGATCACTTGACGTTTGTATGACGATATCGAGGATTGTTTGATGGTTTTGAAAGCGTAGTCCATAGGTTCTAACCTATTGCCTTAGCGTGTCATTTTGGTTTTCCGATGTGATTTTAATGTGCGTTTGCGATTGTGTTATCTTTGTGGGTATCATCACGAGGGCGTCATATGATGAAGAAGATGAAGGCGACATCGACACCAACACGCAAGATGCAAAGTGAGTAGATTATATCTACGGGGGAAGTCGGGTGGATGGCGTACAGCACCCCCGCAGTTCGATACTTAGTATACTAGATATATACTATATTTATATATATGATAGCGTTATGTGTGACATGGATATTCTAGATGTGATTAGGTGTACTATGGATAGATTAGGGTTTAGAAGTAAACTAGTATAGTTTCCTAGTTGCGAACCCTAGAATAGGTTTACACCCACACACACACATATGCTTGCTTGTTATACTTATACCTGGATGATGAGGATAGCGTATGATATTTGGAGATGAGTCGATGAGATTGGGCATAGTGCCATGAGATCGGTGATATGATGTGATTAGTGTTTAGGATACGTCATGAGATTTTAGCGGGCCTTTGTGCGTGTGTTTCATACACGCATTTATATTTATATAGATGGTATCGATTTGTACTAGACTTAGATCAGTACCCCAGATCATGAGATATGATGATAAGGATACCAGATAATTGATGAGATGAATGTGATATTGACCCGTACCCAGCTTTTGGGATGTCGTACGATTATTTACCGTACGAGCTTTATATTAATGATAGATCCGCACTCATGACTCGAGGATGTCATATGATATTGTATCGTACGCGGTACCTTTGAGGCGGGATCACCGACTATTATATATATATATATATATCGACTCAGATTTAGGTGGTTTCCATACCCCTCCCGATTGGCTTGTTAGTTAGATCTGTAGTTTGCTTAGTAGATGTTAGGCTAGGCCGATGTCATACCTATTTCAAAAACTAACGAATCGAGATTATTTTCAAGACAGGCAAAGGGATTCTACGTATATTTTCAAAAGACGTTTCTTAAAAACACTGTAGCCCTTATTTTCCTAAACACCCCGATTCGTCTTCTTTCAAATGGCCAAACAGTATGGCACAGATACAATGATGTAGATACTGCACTGTTGTGTTTATTATTCATTTGCCGCATATTCTTGCTTTTCGCATCGCATACCTATTGTACATTCATACTTGTGTACTTACTTGTACACCCATACTTGTGCACATACCTATTGTACATTCGTACTTGTGTGCTCACATATTGTACACTCATACTTGTGCACATACCTATTGTACATTCTTACTTGTGTACTTACATATTGTACACCCATACTTGTGCACATACCTATTGTACATTCATACTTGTGTACTTACATATTGTACACCCATACTTGTGCACATACCTATTGTACATTCATACTTGTGTACTGACATATTGTACACCCATACTTGTGCACATACCTATTGTACATTCATACTTGTGTACACCCATACTTGTGCACATACCTATTGTACATTCATACTTGTGTACTCACATATTGTACACCCTTACTTGTGCACATACCTATTGTACATTCATACTTGTGTACTCACATATTGTATACTCATACTTGTGTACATACATATTGTACACCCATTCTTGCATACATACGTATTTGTACATACATAGATGATTCTGGCTTGATTTGAGATTTGGGAACCGCATGATACTTTTAAAACTGATTCATTTCAAAAGAGCAGTTTTCCCTCGCTATGTGCATATTACTGTTTTATGTCGCATACATCATGCTTTATGATTATACGCATTGAGATATGTTGTTCCCATGATATTTCTGGATTTGGGAACCGTGGTCATTTCAAAATAAAGTATGTATTGTTTTAAAAACCCTGTTACCCTTGATATGATATTTCAATGCGTCAACCATGGGTTTTCTCAGTTCTGAAAGTGGCATGTGAAACCCGATTCGAGGAGCGGTAGGCACCGTCTGCGGGTACATAGTGGCCCCGGTGAGGTACCCCGGGGCAAGAAGACTTGTATATGTTAGACGGTGAGCCTGGCAGGAGAGTACTACCTACCGGTGATTGTTTTGAGCTCGGCGGATATCTGGAGGATACCGACTGGAGTTGAGAGATGAGATGGGCCGATCCGGACTGATGGAGCCCTATATATATATGAGGATTTACGTGACGATGCTATGCACAGGTTCCATGATGTTCTCGAGTGTCGATGCTAGACACTCAGGTTCCATGATTTTGATATGTCGCGAGCGACACATGTTGATTTACATCCTTATACTTCCATGCATATGCTTTATAATATTTACATGCATGATGCTTATTGTCTTTGGGAGACACGTGGACAGGATCCACATACATACAGACATTGATTACATAGTTGGATGTCATCCACATACTTATGGACTGCATGATATAGTTGACATTGATTCATGATGATTACATTGATCATATCTCATATTTATGATATGTCGTTACCTGAGGCACTGACACGAGCATATAGGATTACACTTATGTATAGATGTTTACCCTGGCCACCTTTTCATGCTTCAGACTTATTAATTTGAGGTTTATATATATATTTGATCGTATTGACATAGCATTGTGTCATACGTATGATTTCTGCTCTGTGATGTTTTCTATTCACGAGTTGGCAACTCACCCCCTTTGTGCCACAGTTCTTGCAGGTTTTACCGTACAGGTTTCATTGCGGCTTTCTGGCACACTGCTTTCCTTGCGGGTAATTTTCTTTGGTAGGTGGGTTCTTTTGCATCAGAACCACCATTGTATCTGTATTATTCAGTTGTATCTAGTAATTCCATCAACCAAAATTGTATATTGTTTCAGACTTAGAAAACCAGTTATGTATTATTTCGACCTTAGAGTCGCGCGTTGTAGCATTATGGTTTTCATGTTGATTTTGAGTTTTCCTTTGAGGTTTGATCCTCGCCCTTCGGCGTTGTATATTATACTGCTTGCGTGGTTGTGAATGTCGTTTGACGAAGAGCTAGCTCCCGCTTGGGGATGTCTTTTATCATTGTATATATGTTATTCATGTTGTACCCCGTTTGGGGCCAGTATTTATAAAGGAAACTCTGCCAAAATTTTCAGAAAAGACTATAGATTTTAAAAATGCATATTCGGCTTACTTATTTTAAAAACCTTGTTTTTAAAACATGTTTTCTTCATTTCTTAAAACTATTTTCCTACATTTATTATTTAAAATGGTTTTAGGTTTCTGGGCTTTTGGCTTACTTGAATTATATAGGGTCCTATAGACTTCATATGATTCAAGGGCCAGTCATAGGCTATTTCGGGTCATGACAAAGTTGGTATCAGAGCGCCAGGTTAACCTTGGTTCGAGTCTAAGTTTGACTATGTGGAGCGTAGAGCGTTTATATATATAAGGAATTTAGGCTTGACCTTACGGAACTTAGACTTAGTCGAGGGGGTATTATACCCGAACTTTCGTCGCGTAGGATGACCCTTGGTTGATGCAGTAGGTAGCTTGAGTAGAGTGACGTACCGTACGTATGTTCCGTGGCATACTTATGATACGCTACTCCGCTTAAGAAACCATAGGATATACATTTCCTTGCACAGTGTTATATTCATTCCTATGATCTATCCTCATCGATGTTGATTATGATTTTGCTGCCACGATTTACGGGCAGAGAGTGCTACGGCTAGAGTTGCGTCAGCATGAGCTCGTCACGGACGAGGACTGACCAAGGAGTGATTCCAGAGACGTACGATTGCGTGGAGGCGTCGTTTTATTGTGTTTTCGCGCCATGAGCGTTTGACAGATCGCTTTTACGGGATTTCTCGGACGTGCAAATCAGCACCAGAGGATCCGGCTACTGCTAGAAGCCAGCCAGAATGTGATGACCATTGATAAATTGCTTGTTCATGATGATTGAGGCGCTGTTCAGCGTACAGAAGAATGAGCCAGTTGTTGCTGTAAATGACGAAATATCGCCCACATGTTGGAGCTACTGCAGCATGAGTATATACTTAGAGATATGATGGGAGGTCACTAGTCACCCAAGGAGGAAGGACCAGACATGTGGTTCGTTCGCTTACCCCGATGCGAGGTCATCAGATAGATTGATTCCAGCTAGAGACGACTTCACGCAGATTTGTTGAGAGTCAATAGAGACGATCGAATGTCAGGGACCCATTTCCAAGTTTAAAGTATTCGGAAGACAATGCAAGTAATGCTATGGACCCTCTAGAAGAATGAAACCCTAACTCGACGTAATGACCATGGAACGCCTTCGAACCTTAGGGTTTACGGCAGTTTAGCGGTGCCATTTGTGAGTCATGGGTTTGCCCTTCTACGGTTGGTCCACAGGTGCTATGGTATGTACTGGAATACTATTAAACTGTACTCAAGATGTTGATCTCTTGGGGGATTATGAGGTTTTGACAAATCGATCGGATGGATGAGAATGGAGTATATCTCCGCAGGTTGGGACGAGTTCCTGATGACGTGTTCGACTAGATATCTTCCACATAGTGATGAAGATACCGAGTTCGTGATTTTGAGTCCGTGTGAGAGACTTCGGATTGACCGTAGCCGAAAACATTTGCAGTGTGCAGATAGAGACGTGACGTCGAAGTAGACGATGATACAGACAAGCGGGACAAGTGGTTCGTACGAGATGCTGACGAGCTGTTGTTACTCCCCGTTAAGATTAAAGGTCGGATATGTCTACAGAGGCGTTGAGATGCAACTAGTTTCCGAGAAAATGCTGTGCTACGGACGCAGATGTCCATAGAGTGAGAAGAGATTATGCAAGAGTACTAGCCTCCGTACAGTTCGACGTAGGCGAGATCGGAAGAGACCTTGAGCAGGATTCCTTCCAGGACACAGCTGCGATAAGATTTGCACTCGGGATCAGATGTGTAATGTGTATTCAGAGGACCAAAGGTCGGCACCGGTGATGTGCTGCTTTAAGAGTGGCTGTGAGGATTGACCGAGAGATGACCAGAGAAGTGCCAGAACGGAATCGTCCCCGTTAGCACACCTGACAGGGCCGATGAGCCGATGGATCGCGAAATTGGTAATCCACAGGGAAGATAAGGGCCCAGAGATAGAGGACGCCAGACCGTGAGCAAGAGGCAAGTAGATATCTTGCGCTGTTAGCATTGGATGCACCGACACCTTCTCGACTTCGAAGGAGGAAATATCGACGGCGGTAATTGTGATTTGTGATTTGGTGATTTGATTATCACATATCCGTCACCTTGGATTTCGGTGTTTTTGGGCGATCTATTCGCATGATTTAGTCTTGATGGCTGAGTTCCATGATTTCTATTTTCGTGCACCATGGTTGCACCTACTGGATATTCATATTTGTGCACAGTTATTGCACCTGATATTGTTTTTGTTCCTTGATTGCACATGCTTATGAATTCATGGATTTCTTACCGTTGGGTTGATTTTGTGCACATGGTATGCGCACGATTTGGCTTTTTGCTCTCGGTATAGCTTATATGTGCTTGTAGTGCATTGATATATGTTTTGTGCACGCAGTTGCATGCGTTTATGATTTTCTTTACACCTTGGTACACTCGGTGTTGCTATTTACGCATTTGAGTTATTGTTTGGGTTTTGTGCACATGATGCACTATATTTGTAATTCGTGCACGGGATGCACCAGTTTTATATTTCGTGCGTTTGTCGCACCAGATTTATATTTCGTGCGTTTGTTCCACCTGACTTTGATTTGATGTCATTCGATATGTTGATTTTGATTTCATGCCTATGTTATGCATGCGATTTGACTTATGCTTTCAACATAGTTTTCATGCACTTTTGTGCTTAGATTTGATTTGTGCATGCTGATGCACATGGTTGTGAGATTATATACCGCGGTATACCGGATTTGATTGAGCCGTATTGTATACCGTCGATTTTGATTCTGATGTTGATGTTGATTTCTTGCACTCCGTGCATCTGATTTGGATTTTGCGCATGTTCGACGCTTGATATTGGATTTCGTGATTTCGTGCATGTGAATGCGCATGATTTAGATTTTATTCGTGCATGATGGATGCACCTGATTTGGATTTTCGCGCGTGTTGAGCGCATGTTTGGAGATGCGGTTTTGGTGCACACCATATGCACTAAATCAGGATTCTTCGTGCATGTCAGATGCACCTGATTTTGCTGTCAGGCACACACGTTGTCCATGACAGATGTTTCGTGCACACCCGTTGCACCTAGATGTGATTTCGGTGCACAGGTATGGCACATATGTGGATTTTGTTTTCCGTGCGCACCAGACGCACAAGGTATTCTTATATACATTTTTGGGATTGATTCCTTATGTAGCAGTACGTTTTTATGATATTTGCTATATGTTTTCGTACTGAGCAGGACTAGTCAGAGGACAGCACCTGGATATAGTTATCGAAGGGATTTCCAAAAAGGGAGCTATAGTCTCAGTATTTACCTACGTGTCCGATATGACACGAAACGTTTAAAGCATGGAAACCCTTCTAAATTGTTTTCAAAACGGCGGAACGTACATATTAAACAAAAGATATATACATATATGGTTATTTTCTTACAGTAGACGTCTGCCACTGTGCCGCGATACACGCATAGCACAGCAACATGAAAAGGTTTGGCATTCATTTCCTTCAGATATTTATATGTATAGTTCTGATTTATATCATATTGGTTTTATTTTGGATTTGACCTTTGTGTCTTTACCATGACTGCGATGATTGCGGGATGCTTGACAGAGCTTTGTTTTTGAGTTATCTACTCATTGTTCATGCGCACGCATTGCGCTATGATGCGTTTTATGTATTGATGATTTCGGAGCCCCGACGACTTGGACTTTTTATTGAAATGTTTTAGAATTTGGGGGTTTAAAATTTAAATTCGAGGACCGAATTTCTTTAAGGGGGGAAGATTGTAACATTTCAAAAAAATAAAATATTATTTTTGCGGAATGTTTTATAATTTAATAATAATGCAGTATAATTAAATACCGATAAATTGGGAAAAATTTTGAAAATTTTAGAAATTACTAAAAGAGGGTGTTTTACGTGAATTATGCAAATTTTATGTTTTTATGATTAATTATATGCTAATTTAGTGCTAATCGCGATTAAAAATCGCTAATCGCGCTTTAAGCGTATTTTGTGCAAAACATGCACCATACCTTTTTTTCACTTGTTACATTTTCTTATGGCTTTCCTACATGTTTTATTTCATGGTTGTTGTATTATTAGAGAGGGGAAAAGAAAAGAAAAGGAAAGGAAAAGAATATAATAATAGGTATGGGTGAGAGAGAGAAGGTGAGGGTTTATCTTTGACCTAGTCTTCATCCATTCCTTCTCCATTTCCTCACTCATTTCTCATCCCTCTCCTTACCTAGATGCTGCTGCTGCCCCTCCCTTCATTCTCCACAAAACCCCCCAAAACTCCATGATAAACACTTCAAAACCCAAACCCCATTTCACAAAAAGATGCACAAGCTCACAAGCTACCCCATGGACCAAGAAAGAGAAGATTTTAAGGACTTTGAGGAACTCAAGAAAATTCTTAAGTTGCCAAATGAGGTATTTTTTGAACGTTAGGCTTGGTATTTCCATTACTTTTACCCCCATGTTAAATTAGAACCGATATCGTGTGGTTTGGGTGAACTTTAAAAACTCTAGTTAGGGTTTAGGGAAACTTTGGGTTGTAATGTGTAATTAAGCTCAGTAGAGGCCACACAAACCCCATAGTGCTAGAATTCAGACCTAACCCAGAGACTAGAATCCCGGAATACGGATTTAGAAAAGCCGATATCGGAAAATTGTGTATTTTGTGAGGGTTAATTGAAATCTGCTATCACTCGGAGACTCTGAAAATTATTTTGCAAACACAGAGAGATGTGCAGGCACCGAGGAAACTCACCCCAAAACCCCAGCCCTATCTCCCAATTCCGGCCTCAGATTTAATCTGTATGGCCGCAAATTGCGGACTGGGTCCCACCATTTCGATCCGGGTTGGTTTTGTAGCTTTATTTCATGTAAACTAGACCCTTGGTATATGCAAAATGGACCAATTTGACCTAGGGTGAAATCTGGGACCATTTTCAATAGTGGTTGTTTTGATTCGGGTTTTGTTTTACGTATTTTGAATTCTGGAATTCTAGTATTTTGTTTTACCTCGATCACTTGACGTTTGCACGACGATATCGAGGATTGTTTGATGGTTTTGAAAGCGTAGTCCATAGGTTCTAACCTATAGGCCTTAGCGTGTCGTTTTGGTTTTCCGATGTGATTTTAATGTGCGTTTGCGATTGTGTTATCTTTGTGGGTATCTTCACGAGGGCGACATATGATGAAGAAGATGAAGGTGACATCGACACCGACACGCAGGATGCAAAGTGAGTAGATTATATCTACGGGGGAAGTCGGGTGGATGGCGTATAGCACCCCCGCAGATTGATACTTAGTATACTAGATATATACTATATTTATATATATGATAGCGTTATTTGTGACATGGATATTCTAGATGTGATTAGGTGTACTATGGATAGATTAGGGTTTAGAAGTAAACTAGTATAGTTTCCTAGTTGCGAACCCTAGAATAGGTTTACACCCCCCCATACATATGCTTGCTTATTATACTTATACCTGGATCATGAGGATAGTGTATGATATTTGGAGATGAGTCGATGAGATTGGGCATAGTGCCATGAGATCGTTGATATGTTGTGATTCGTATTTGGGATACGACATGAGATTTTAGCGGGCCTTTGGACTTGTGTTTCACACACGCATTTATATTTATATAGATGGTATCGATTTGTACTTGACTTAGATCAGTACCCCAGATCATGAGATATGATGATAAGGATACCAGATAATTGATGAGATGAAAGTGATATTGACCCGTACCCAGCTTCTGGGATGTCGTACGATAATTTACCGTACGAGCTTTATATTGATGATAGATCCGCACTCATGACTCGAGGATGTCATATGATATTGTATCGTACGCGGTACCTTTAAGGCGGTTTCACCGACTATTATATATATATATATATATATAGACTCAGATTTAGGTGGTTTCCATACCCCTCCCGATTGACTTGTTAATTAGATTTGTAGTTTGCTTAGTAGATGTTAGGCTAGGACGATGTCGTACCTATTTCAAAAACTAACGAATCAGGAGTATTTTCAAGATAGGCAAAGGGAATCTATGGATATTTTCAAAAGACGCATCTTTTCTTAAAAACACCGTAGCCCTTATTTTCCTAAAAACCCCGATTCGTCTTCTTTCAAATGGCAAAACAGTATGACATAGATACAATGATGTAGATACTGCACTGTTGTGTTTATTATTCATTTTCCGCATATTCTTGCTTTTCGCATCACATACCTATTGTACATTCATACTTTTGTACTTACATATTGTACACCCATACTTGTGCACATACCTATTGTACATTCATACTTGTGTACTCACATATTGTACACTCATACTTGTGCACATACCTATTGTACATTCATACTTGTGTACTTACATATTGTACACCCATATTTGTGTAGGGTTCTTAGGCACTCTTGTGAGGGTTCATAAGACATCAACCATGCCCGAATAAAATTTTAGACGTGCCGAACAACCCAAAGCCGGGATCTTTGCTACATTATTAGTGTTTAACATGCAAGTAAACATCTTTACTAATAAGTGTGAGGGATTACAACCTTTGTAGTCCGCTCCTTCGCTTCATAAGCTCCGAGTAGAAGTCCCTTCGCTGCGATCCATGATCTCCCGGACAGAAGAGAGGCTCCACGACTCGAACGATCCATGCTAGCTTGTAGTGTTCCGTTTCTCCGATGATCTACGTCGAAGTTGCAATAACTCAAGCTCTCTCACTCTAATGAGGTGAACACCCTAATCTAATGGGCTAGATTAGATGAGGATGATGGAGTAGTATTTATACTATCTTTTTATATCAAATTCTCACATGAATTCATCACAAAATGAAGAACAAGTAAGCTTTCTCAAAGCTCAAGAGAGAAGAAGATCATGGAAAAAGAGAATCCTTTTGTGATGAATAATAGAAATGAATATATGATTAATAATGTAACCAAGGTCAAGGGATGACAAGGATAACCCTTGTAGAGAATTAACTAGGGCTAGGGTTTGGTTAGGTTAAAGAATGAGTCATGGATAAATATCAACCATAATATCTTAACCATGACAAAAGGAATTCCTTCTAGAAGGTGCAAGAAGGAGCTATCCCTAACCAAACCCTAACATTGTTTAAACTCTACTAAACATGTTTCATTATTAATCATATCATGTTACTATAATATATATCACATATATATTATATATTTGTAACAAAAGAAAATAATACAATTAATATATATCAATGTATTATCCGGTGAGAAAATGAAATAATAAAGCGATCCAATATTAGATAATGTTATACAATATATCATATATATTATTATACATTAAATCATCGAATCAACACTTGATCCGACAATCCGGCTATATTGAATATAACCGACTAATATATCATGTACCAATTCATCGAATCAACACTTGATCCGATGACCCGGTTCATTTCTAAATATCGCGAGAATATAATACAGTATCTCATATCGCATTATCCTCGGTCCTGCACATATCACATATGTGCCTCTACTCCGTTTTGCCTGAGCCAAGAAACCTCTGTGTTGGACTCTAAAGAATTGTCAATACGCCGGTAGCAGGTGATGATCATATCAAACACCCAAAAGCTGCAAGCGGTCATCTAAACGTAACAGCCATCCAGGTATTGAGCGATCAGAAGATCAACAAGCGCCTGTGCGTTCTCCTGTGAATCCAATCGGCAACACTCCCGTACAGTCCGGTCTCTTCGTCTGATATGTCGCATATTAAGTCTAGGGGTGGTATACGTCAGACCCCAGTAACCGATAAGTCGTGTCGATGTGAGGCTCATAACGGGTCGAGAAACTACTGGTAACACTTATCATTAAATCTCTATATCATCCCTGGCCAGGGATTTCCAGTTATAGCCAATCAAACACTGCACAACATCAACTCCCTATACCGGGAGAGGCGAATCCCCTCCTATCGCTCATTGCCTCCATGTGATTCGGGACTGTATCCAAAAGCCACCGTTTTGCACGCCCTCTTGGACGTGGTAAGGTGGAAATCAAAGCACAGTGGGAATCACATAAGACTCTATGAAGATCTCGGGTCTACAGACTACCCTGTACCAGTGTCAGCGGAGAACTGCCATCTGAAGTGTGGTATATCACCATCTGGGAGTTCTCGGCGAGTCCGTCCAGTGTACCCAGTCTCCACTGAGCACCCGTACACCATCTCTGATGTCAAACACCGATGGATATGGGATCATCCATCGCCCATCATATGGGTCAAGATGCGTATACGCTAGTCTACTCTGGTGTATCGATGCACTGTCTCGATATACCCTTGACTAGGAACAGTTATAGGATGTACTCATCGACTACCATGGCCCCACTAGTAAGATCTCATCATAGTCCCAGTAGTCGAGTACAGATCCTAAGGGCTTTATCAACATGTGAGAGAAAGACAGTAAACCAATACAAGTCAACATGTTAAGATAAAGTGAAACCAAATAGGATACTATCATGTCGAGCAAGAAAGTCCTCTCTATATATATCCAAGCATCCATTATAATATACATCATATGTACAACAATGGCCTCTAGGGCATATACATAACTAACAATCTCCCACTTGCACTAAGGCCAGCTGCTGTAGTATCTCATACCTAGCATCCCGAATAATCTCTCAAACTGTATCTGGGGAATGGCCTTCATGAGTGGATCCGCAGTGTTGTCCTTCGTATCTACTCTCCTGACCTCGATCTCTCGGCGATCAACTATCTCTCTGATCAGGTGATACCGCTTCAAAATATGTCTGGACTTTTGATGGGACCTGGGTTCCTTGGCCAAAGCCACAGCTCCATTGTTATCGCAATACAGAAGTATTGGATGCTCAATGGATGGAACCACACCAAGTTCACTAATGAACTTCTTTATCCAGACAGCCTCTTTGGCAGCATCATTGGCAGCGATGTATTCGGCCTCCATCGTCGAGTCTGCAACGGTATCCTGTTTGGAACTCTTCCAACATACCGCCCGTCCATTGAGGGTAAAGACAAATCCCGAGTGCGACTTAGAGTCGTCCTTATCACTTTGGAAGCTCGAATCGGTATAGGACTCCACCAGGAGTTCTCCATTACCATACACCAAGAACATCTCCTTAGTCCTTCGCAAGTACTTGAGAATGTTCTTCACAGCTGTCCAGTGACTCTCTCCAGGATCTTCTTGATACCGACTCACTACACTTAGTGAGTATGCCACATCGGGTCTGGTACATAGCATCGCATACATGATAGAGCCTACTGCCGAACCATAGGGTATCCCTTGCATGCTAGCTCTTTCTAAATCAGTCTTGGGAGACATCTCTTTGGAGAGAGTGAGTCCAGAAATCGTGGGTTGGTTCCCACGCTTGGATTATTCCATACTAAACCTCTTTAGTATGGTGTCAATGTACCTGGATTGGGAAAATCCCAGTATCCGTTTAGATCTATCTCTATAGATCATGATTCCTAATATGCAGGAGGCATCACTTAGATCTTTCATTGAGAATCTTTGTGATAAGAAGAGCTTGACTGATTACAGCATAGGAATATCATTTTCTATCAAGAGTATGTCATCCACGCACAATACGAGGAAGACAACCTTACTCTCTGCTACCTTCTTATAGATACAAGGTTCATCTATATTTTTGATGAAGTCAAACTCTTTGACTACAACATCAAAACAGATGTTCCAACTCCGCGAGGCTTGCTTTAATCCATAAATGGATTTAAGCAGCTTGCACACCTTTCCGCTGCTCCCACTATCTACGAAGCCCTCTGGCTGAGTCATGTACACGCACTCTTCTAGATCACCATTTAGAAAGGCGGTCTTAACGTCCATTTGCCATATTTCATGGTCATGGTATGCAGCAATGGCAAGTAAGATCCGGATGGAGTTAAGCATAGCCACTGGAGAAAAAGTTTCGTGATAATCCACACCTGGTCGTTGACGAAAACCCTTTGCAACAAGTCTAGCTTTGAAAGTCTTAACTTTTCCATCTACACCAAATTTCGTTTTAAAGATCCACTTGCTCCCAATGGGTTTTACCCCTTCAGGAGCATTTTCCAATGTCCATACTTTGTTGGTGTACATGGATTCTATCTTAGATCGCATTGCATCCAGCCATTTCACAGAGTCACCACTTGTGATGGCCTGCTCGAAACTAGTTGGGTCATCATCTTCCATGATGCAATCCTCGCTTCCACCATCAATGAGAAAACCGTAGTATCTCAGGTGGATGAGAAACCATGCTAGATCGGCGGAGAGGCTGGGGTTCGTCGGGTACTACTGAATCCTCTGGTTCCACTAAATCTTCAGTTGCAGTTTGTGTTGCTAGAACTTCTTCCAGTTCTACCTCAGAGCCACTAATCTCTTTTGCAAGAAATTCCTTTTCTAAAAAGGTGGCATGTTGAGCAACATACACCTTTTGCTCCTCACTGGTAGAAAAAATATCCATAAGAATTCTTCGGATATCCTACAAACTTGCAAAGAACTGACCGTGCCTCGAGTTTGTCCGGATTTTGCCTTTTGACATAGGCCGGACAACTCTATATCTTAACTCGTTTAAGATACGGTCTCTTCCCACTCCATATCTCATATGGTGTGGTAGGTACAGATTTAGTTGGAACTTGATTCAATAGGTTTGCTGCTGTCTCCAGCGCATATCCCCAGAAGGAAATAGGTAACTTAGCTGTACTCATCATCGAGCGCACCATATCTAATAGGGTGTGATTCCTTCGTTCCGATACACCATTGTGATGTGGTGTATAAGGAGGAGTAAGCTGAGAGAGAATCACATTCTCTTTTAGATAATCTAGGAACTCATTGATTAAGTATTCACCTCCTCGATCAGATCGAAGAATCTTAATACTTTTGCCCGTTTGATTCTCTACTTCGTGCTTATATTCTCTGAATTTCTCAAAAGCTTCAGACTTGTGTTTCATCAGGAACACATGTCTGAATCTTGAGAGATCATCAGTGGATGTAATGAAATAGGAAGAACTGCTCCTGGAATGCGTAGACATGGGACCGCATACATCACTATGTACCAGTCCTAAGAGTTCTGTAACTCTTTCTCCGTGTCCATTAAACGGAGCTTTGGTCATTTTTCCTTTGAGACATGAATGGTAAGTATCATAAGATGATAATTCGAACGGGTTCAAATATCCATCCTTATGTAACTTAGCTAGTCCTGTCGCATTGATATGACCAAGTCTACAATGCCACAAGAAGGATTCGTTCATTTCTGAACTTTTCCTCTTGTGTGTGTTTTGTATATTGAGGACTGTATTTTGATTGAGAATGAATATGCCATTATGTAACGAGCCTGATGCAATCAACTTTTGATCTTGGAATATGTTCATAACATTATCCTTTACTACAAAATTATATCCTTCTTTACTTAATAAAGAAACTGATATAATGTTGCACATCATGTACGGTATATAATAGCACTCATTTAGAATCAGTGTATTACGACTTGGCAATACTAGGTGATATTCGCCAACTGCTTTAGCTGCAATATTTGCACCATTCCCTACTTGAACGGAATGATCACCTTTTCCTAGTTCTCTACCTTTGTGTAGCCCATGTAACAATTTACATATGTAGGATCCTGATCCGGTATCTAATACCCAGGACGTAGGGTGAACTGAGAAACAGTTCTCAATAACTAACACACCCGAAGAAGGTGCATCAACATGCTTGTTCTTCGTTTGGGCGGCATGAGAATCTAGATATTCTCCTGTTTCCTGTTCAGTCTCATAACTCTTATAAGAAAGAACGGGTCCAACATTCCTCTGCTCAGTATAATAAGCGGGTTCAGTTAATACATCCATATTATTATATTGATTATGGCCTGACATGGTCGCTACCAGGAGAGAGAGAGAGAAGAAAACACTTTAGCGTATGCTCTTGCAAGATTAGATTGGTTATTATCTTATCTAATCAGGATGTCTCCCACTGTTTTTATCAAATCTTCCTTCAAACACTAAAAGGTAAGATTAGCTAGGATTAATTACACCCTACAGTTTTGTCAATCATTCAGCCAGATCAGTGTCGGTACTTGAGGGAGGTTCCCCGTGCTTTCGCACAGACCTAATTAAAGTAAACCTCGTTTTCCCAGAGGCGTAACCCCGTTAACACTTTTCTAGACTCCTACTTGATCGACTAATTGTCCTGTGTAAAACTCTCCCAGGAGTAACTCTTACTCGCAGTGGGTATCGGGATCCAACTATCTCATAGGAGGTATGCAATCTCATTGCAAATTTCAATACTTGAAATTCCCGATAATATTTTGCCCTAGCGATCTATGACCTTGACAAGGTCAACAAACCATAAATCGCAAGTCAAGTTCAACCCGTCATTTCCCGATTGAATTAAACTCACCCGCATGACCCTTGACAAGGTCAACAAGGCCGTACGAATACCCTAATTCAATCACATCTCATGTTTTAGCAGATAAACACTAATTAGCTACTGTACATTGTGCCTTGACAATGTCAACAAACGCAGCACGAATACTATGTAGGATTTATCTGAAATGACAGAGGGCTACGACATGTTTTTCAGAAAACTTATTGCGTAATGAACTTTATATCGTCATAGAATCTAGTAGTTTTTGAAAAAGGAGTGTTTTTTAGGCTTTTCTAGTTTCGCTAAAGAGGTCACTCCCGGTGAAGAGATCTCGGCTCTTTCCCCATCGAATAGGGTGCAGGATATATCGTATATATCACTGTGCAAAGCAAGAACTATATAAGCTGTCAAAAACAAAACCACGAGTTTGTAGCATCTGCCAGTTTCGCTAAAGAGGTCACTCCCGGTGATGGGATCTCGGCTCTTTCCTCATCGAATAAGATGTAGGGTATATCATATATACGGCTATGCAAAGCAAATCTGTAGCTACCCTTTTTATAAAGTTTTGATTCTACAACATCTTTTAGGTTTCTTTTCTTTTTATTAATCTCATTAATAAAATCCCATCAGCTTATGCTTCCTATGCATCATAGAAGAAACGAAAGCAGTAATATTTATATATCAGCATATATATATATATAAAGAGTATAAGCATTCGTCTCAGGCAGTAATATGATCTCATCACAGAACATTGCAGCAGAAGAACATATATGAAATATTGGCTATACTAGGATATCCGTGTTTTTAATACGAGCCTGTATAAAACACGGATTCCACGGTCGCGATGAATAGCCAAACCCACATCCCTAGACCCCTACGAGAGCGGCAAGTAACACTGCCAATTCTAGGGTTAGCAGACCCGGTCTCGACTCCTCGAGATGGCCTCCCACTGGACCCTAGAACCCGGTTACTTGTGTTCCGCTCCTTGGGTCTACCTAATGCGGAAAAGTAAATAATATACACTGGTGACATCAACCTCATCTCGGAAGTGCCCCAATAAAAGAATATTACAAACAAATGAATTTTACATGAATGAAAATAAAAACACTCATCTCACATAAAACCCCCGGCTATTCAGAACACGACAATCCAATATAACATATCACAGCAACACATAATATCTCATATCATCAACGTAAGTAAGTATGCATACACCGATCGTCGTAGATGTATAGCAACAAAGACCGGAAATACAACTACATACTACACTTACGGTCACAGAAAAGTAATTGTAAAACTACAACATTTGGAATCCACAATCACTTTAGACATCATAAATCCGAAATATCACATACTTCGCATTTCATGCCTACCGATATGAATTCCACATATTGTATCACATTCCAGATAAATAGACAGTATTAAACATTCCGAACAGATAATCAAATACCCAAAAATTCCTAAATAGCTCAACATTTGAGCGGAGTTCAAATAATCCCAGAAACTGTCACAGTACCGATGATCCAGCCGTAGAAGGGCCAAGCCAACGCCTCACATGTGGCACGCCGTACTGCCCCAAACCCTAAGGTTTAGAGGCAGTTCAAGACGGTCACATAATCGAGTTAAGGTTTGTGTTCTTCTAGAGGGTCCACCCCGTTACTTGCACATTTTTCCGAAAGATTTAAACCCGATAAAAATTCAACACTTGAAAGTTTTTCGTGCCGGGAAAAAGTGAGTTAATGATATCCGTTCGAACATTTTAACAGTTTCTAAATATCCGGAAAACATAACGAAATTAAATATTCCGATCGAATCTTTGATTACAAAATAAACCCCAGAACACTCAATACTTGAGTCAGTTTAAAAATACCCAGAAAAATAAACAAGCATCACTAGACATTACTTTATAAAAATAATAGCCCATATCTACAGTACGGCCGCGGATCCGCGGCCTAAGCGAGTTATGGCCGCGGTTCCGCGGTGGTATGTACGGATTGGGTGCTCATATTTTAAAGTAATGTTTATATTTATCTGCTGAATTTTTTAGGTATTTTTAATTCAGAAAAATCACAGTTTTTAAAAATTATCCAGAGAGGGGTTCGTTTCGTCGTTTCGGGGTTCGTTCGGAGTTTTAACTTCGTATACACGTCGCCTAATGCTCTAGCTAGGCTCTGATACCACTGTAGGGTTCTTAGGCACTCTTGTGAGGGTTCATAAGGCATCAACCATACCCGAATAAAATTGTAGTCGTGCCGAACAACCCAATGCCGTGATCTTTGCTAGATTATTAGGGTTTAACTTGCAAGTAAACATCTTTACTAATAAGTGTGAGGGATTACAATCTTTGTAGTCCGCTCCTTCGCTTCATAAGCTCCGAGTAGAAGTCCCTTCGCTGCGATCCATGATCTCCCGGACTCAAGAGAGGCTCCACGACTCGAACAATCCAAGCTAGCTTGTAGTGTTCCGTTTCTCCGATGATCTACGTCGAAGTTGCAATAAATCAAGCTCTCTCACTCTAATGAGGTGAACACCCTAATCTAATGGGCTAGATTAGATGGGTATGATGGAGTAGTATTTATTCTATCTTTTTATATCAAATTCTCACATGAATTCATCACAAAATGAAGAACTAGTAAGCTTTCTCAAAGCTCAAGAGAGAAGAAGATCATGGAAAAAGATTTAATACTTTTGTGATGAATAATAGAAATGATTATTTGATTAATAATGCAACCAGGGTCAAGGGATGACAAGGATAACCCTTGTAGAGAATTAACTAGGGCTAGGATTTGGTTAGGTTAAAGAATGAGTCATGGATAAATATCAACCATAATATCTTAACCATGACAAAAGGAATTCCTTCTAGAAGGTGCAAGAAGGAGCTAACCCTAACCAAACTCTAACCTTGTTTAAACTCTACTAAACATGTTTCATTACTAATCATATCATGTTACTATAATATATATATATATCACATATATATTATATATTTGTAACAAAAGAAAGTAATACAATTAATATATATCGCATATATATCAATGTATTATCCGGTGAGAAAATGAAATAATAAAGCGAGCCAATATTAGATAATGTAATACAATATATCATATATATTATTATACATTAAATCATCGAATCTACACTTGATCCGACAATCCAGCTATATCAAATATAACCGACTAATATATCATGTACCGATTCATCGAATCAACACTTGATCCGATGACCCGGTTCATTTCTAAATATCGCGAGAATATAATATGGTATCTCATATCACATTATCCTCGGTCCTGCACATATCACATATGTGCCTCAACTCCGTTTTGCCTGAGCCAAGAAACCTCTATGTAGGACTCTAAAGAATCGTCAATACGCCGGTAGCAGGTGATGATCATATCAAACACCCACAAGCTGGAAGCGGTCAGCTAAACGTAACAGCCATCCAGGTATTGAGCGATTAAAAGATCAACAAGCTAGCCTGTGCGTTCTCCAGTGAATCCAATCAGTAACACTCCCGTACAGTCCGGTCTCTTCGTCTGATATGTCGCATATTAAGTCTAGGAGTGGTATACGTCAGACCCCAGTAACCGATAAGTCCTGTTGATGTGAGGCTCATAACGGGTCGAGAAACTACTGGTAACACTTACAAGTAAATCTCTATATCAGCCCTGGCCAGGGACTTCCAGTTATAGCCAATTGAACACTGCTCAACATCAACTCCCTATACTGGGAGAGACGAATCTCCTCCTATCGCTCATTGCCTCCATGAGGTTCGGGACTGTACCCAAAAGCCACCGTTTTGCACGCCTTCTTGGACGTGGTAAGGTGGAAATCAAAGCACAGTGGGAATCACGCAAGACTCTATGACGATCTCGGGTCTACAGACTACCCTGTACCAGTGTCACCGGAGAACAACCATCTGACGTGTGGTATATCACCATCTGGGAGTTCTCGGCGAGTCCGTCCAGCATACCCAGTCTCCACTGAGCACCCGTACACCATCTCTGATGTCAAACACCGATGAATATGGGATCATCCATCGCCCATCATTTGGGTCAAGATGCGTATACGCTAGTCTACTCTGGTGTATCGATGCCCTGTCTCGATATTGTTAGTGTTTATGCCCTAGAAGGCCATTACTGTATCATACTAGTTTGTATATTACTTAATGGAAGCTTGGGATATTCACATGTATATAACAGTCTTTCTAAACATAGTAGTATGCTACTTGGTTTTTCTATCTTAATTTGTGAGTGTACGTATTGATAGAGCTCTTAGGATCTTGCTTGACTACCAGCGTTGTGATGGCAGTCACACTAGTGGGGGCTGGGTAGTCTACAAGCACATCCTTATTCTGGTCCCTAGTCGTTGGATTATCGAGACAGAGCATCGATACTCCGGAGTAGACTAGTGTGTACGCTTCTCATCCCAGTTGGGGAGATGGTCTGTCCCACAGCCGTCAGTACGTTGTACTGGAGATAGTATACAGGTGCTCGTTAGGTTACGGGTACACCGGACAGGACTCACAGGGAACTGTTGGTTGGTTTTATACCAGTCGTCAGTGAACAGTTCCCAGGTGACATGAGTACAGCGTAGTCCGCAGACTTGACACTGCTACTTCGCCTCGAGTGTGTCCCACTGTTCTTAGATTGCTACCCTACCACGGCTCAAAGGAGTCGTGCAAACAGGTAGCAGTTGGGTGCAGTTCCGAGCATTTGGAGGCAGTGGCGGTTAGACAGGATTCGTCCCTCCCGGTATTGGGAGTTGATATCGCGCCGTGTCAGAGAGCCATTACGCAAAGTCCCTGGCCAGGGCAAGCGAGATTTGCTGGTAGGTTCTAGTAGTTTCTCAGGGTGTAATGGGCTTCCCTCCGACACGACTTACACCGCTATTAGGGGACTGACACTTGCCGCCCCCTAGGCCGGATATGCGATAGTCTAGGACGAACGGACCGGACCGGACTGTATGGATATTGTCACATCAGACTCAGTAGGAGTTCGGATGGGTTTCCTCATCGGCCTTCTTATCGACAACTACCTGGGGACCGTTACGTACAGCTAGTGCCGCTTGCGGTCTGTGGTTAAACCCACTGCCAGCGTAGTAGTCAAGTCTCTAGAGTCCCACACAGAGAGTTTCCTATTCCAGGCGAAACGATATAGAGGTCGTATGGTTTTACGACAAGGCTTCGGACGCATACGTGCGTTTACGCGCGTACGACTTTCGGACAATTTTTACCAGTTGGCTTTGGTTTAAGCCAGTTACTGGTATCCGGTTATTGGATTTTTACAGTCTAAAGTTTTTCCGTATTTTTGCGGATTGGAGGGGCATTCTCGTAATTGTGCGAGAAGCTTCTAGAAGTGGTGACTAAGGAGGTTTAGGTGTCATATGCAATGAATGAGATTAGTGAGTCATGAGGGTGATTCATTCATGTCATTAAAGCACAATAAATGCTTAATGACTCATGATAATGAATCACCATTAGATATTTGTGAAGCATGCTTATTCATCATGTATTATTCTTTTCTTCATAAAAGAGAATGCTTCATATTTATTATGATACTCAATAATCTCATCTCATTATTATCTACACATTCTCTCTCCTCAAGCTCTCTCGCTTCAAAAGACTAATCCTCCCCTCTCATGAGTTGAGTACAAGGGTTAATAAGACTAAACAATCCATAACCATCACTCTATCTCAATCTATCTTCTTTGATTAGCAATCCAAGAAGGTTAGTTGCCTCAAGTTTAGAGGCTAAGCTTGGAGTTTTGCTGTCGGGTGGATCGTCTACTACTTCGAGAAGGCCGAGGAGAACAAGGAGTTCGTAAAGATGAAGGAGTTGGTTCATTAGGTATAATCCCTAAACACAGTAGTTTAGAAACACTTTGTGTTTGGTTATTTATAGTTTAGCTTCGATTCAAGCAGTTAGTCGATGTTCGTTCACTAAACAAGTTCGTTTTTGAAAATTCCGCCTCCCCACAAGTATTGGGGTGTAGTACATCGACTTACAGTGGTATCAGAGCCTCGCTAAACAATAAATAACTTAATTGCAAATTTGTACGAATTTCGAACGGAAAAACGAAGCCGGAAAACCCTAAAAACATCAAGTTTCTGTCGATTTTAAAATGATGTCCAAAAATTTTTCAGGGAAGTTCAGAAAGCTTGAAAAGACACCAGAAGAACACCCAAGAAATTTGGGATCCTGAATCGGCAACGCGGCCGCGGAACCACGGCGGATCACACCGATCCGCCGCGCTTCCGCCGCCGAGTTGCCGAGTCAGGAACCCAAATTTCCTGTGTTGCTTCTCTGTAGAATTTGGGATTTTCTGGAATATTTAATATTTGCTCAGGTTTCAGTTTTACAGAGCAGTATTGGAGCAATATTAATGATGTATAATCTATCGAAATTGTACAGTATTTGCATATTGGATTATATCTGTGATTGTATAATGTGTTCGTAAACCTTCCCTAACTGCTAGTATGTCGGTTGGCAGGGGGTTGCACATTTCTGTAATGGTTATATCTGTTTGTGCATATAAACTGTATTGGACTGTTGTGGTGTATAGCCGGGGTTTTGAAATGGGTTATTTTTTAATTCATTCGTTGTAAATGTAATTTGTTGTAATATTATTTTGCAGGGCACATCCAGGTTGCGGTTGTAGCCACCGTTGTATTATTTCATTTTACTGTTTTTGCTCCTAGGACAGATCCAAGGTGGGGTACACAAACTGCCGGGTGGGTAGTTTGCCGTACCCGTAGGGATCTTGGGTGGGGTAACGGCTATTCATCACAACTGTGTAATCTGTCTTTTCTTGCAGGCTCAAAAGAAATACAGATTGCTTGCAAATCCAATAAAGTTTATCTGTGTTCTGGAATGTATATCATTGCGTTAGACGAATGTAAAATATCTATATATATTGTAGCTATTTTAGACGTCACTTATGTTTTACACCCGCGCTAGCCCAGTCCCCGCTCTGTCGTTAGTTAAGTAACTTAACGGGCGATGACGGGACCCAGCGGCGAATGCAGGTGGCATAAGAGGACGTCATATTTTCGTTGTTTTCTGCAATGATAGGTTAATGATGGGACGCATTATCTATAATGCAAAGAAAAATAAACCAAAGTTTTAATCGTTGGAACAATTTAAAAGAAACCACTCGGTTAATTTTAAAAACAGATATTTTTAAATGCGGAGCTTTAACCACTCCTTTTAAAAGCTATCAGGTTCCTTCGGTTATATCAAGTTCACTACGTTCACGGTTTCGCCAAAACCATTCGTAGCCCTCCGTCATTTCATCTGGGTATTCAGTAGTATTCAAGCTATGTATTTTGACCTAACGCCAAGGCATAGTGTTTGGTAGCTGCTGGATATTCATTTGTTGCATAGATAGATGAGTTAGTTTGGGACAGTCGTATTATCATTTTGGCCGAACGTCAAGGATATATACGGATGGGTTCAAATTGACAAGATAATGATGGGTAGAACTTGACATGTGACTTATGACATTTTGACCTAACGCCAAGGTCATAAGAGCATGGGGCAAAAACTTATATCGGGAATTTCTAAATAAACTGAAATTTGCAAAGAGATGCATACCATTTTGAGTTTGATGAATGTTGGTAGCATTCCTACAACATTATTAGACGATGATATTTGGATCCCGGTCCTACTGTGAGTATATGCTACTTATCAGGATATTCGTCACTTAACGATCAATGCTATAAACCTAGTAGGTGTCCAGAAAAGTGTCAGCGGGGTTACGCCCCCAGAGAAAAGAGGTTATTTAATTAAGGAACTTCGCGAAAGCGTTGGAAAACCTCCCTCGAAGTATCGACACCAGCCTGGCTGAACGGTTAAGAAAGTATTGTACGGTGAGAATAGTCCTGGCTAATTATTCTTTTATGGTTTGAGGAAGGATTCGAGAAACAGTGGGAGCCATCCAGTTTTGATAAACTAAAAACCACTCTAAACTTGCAAGAGCATCATGCTAAAGAGTTTTCTTCTCTCTCTCCTAATTGCAGCGACCCTGAAAATGACTGGACTTAAGTTACTTTTAGAGAAAAGTATACTGACAGGGCCAAACTATAAAGATTGGCTACGGAATGTCAAAATGGCTTTGGCCTATGACAAACTGGGGTACACCCTCACCGCTACGGCACCTGCTATCCCTCGTCCCAAATCCAGCAATGCGGATAAGGAAATCCGCAAAACCTGGGATTTAGATTGCGCGAAATCCAAGTGCATCGTGCTTGCCTTGATGAACAATGAACATCAGAGGAGGCACGAGGATATGGACCTTGATGGCATATTTCTCCATACAAAGGAACTTTATGGAGAGCAATCTCGTATAGCAAGATACGAGACCTCTAAGAACATGTTTCGAGCGAGGTTGGCTGTTGGGTCATCGGTAAGAGAACATGTCCTAAAGATGATCGGCTATATAGAAGAGCTCGCAGACCTTGGGACGACTTTGGATAATGAGCTCTATACAGACCTTATTCTCCAGTCCCTTCCTCACACCTACGCCCAGTTTATCCTGAACTTCAACATTCAAAGAAAAGAAGTTGAACTTCCGGAACTCTTGAACATGTTAAGGAGTGCAGAGGGCACCTTGAAGATTTCAAGGGAAACACCCGCTATGTTTGTTGGCGAATCATCTTCTTCCGGGTCCAAGGCTAGGGCCAAAGGAAGAAAGAAGAAGGCCGCACCCAGACCTAGAGGAGGTGTTAGTAAGGTGGGAGGGAAGGGAAAGAAAAAGTTTGCGGTACCGGTAGTTGGCCAGGATGAGTGCTTCCATTGTCACATGAAAGGGCACTGGAAGAAGGATTGCAAGGCGTGGAACGCCAAGAACCAGGAACCGAAGCAAGCTGTGGCTTCGACTTCAGGTGTGTTTGTAATTGAGAATTGTCTGTCGATCAACTCTACTTCCTGGGTATTGGATACCGGATCAGGATCTCATATTTGCAATTCATTGCAGGCACTGAGAAACCGTAGAGTGCTGAAGGAAGGTGATATGACCCTAAAGGTTGCTAACGGAGCTAGCGTGGGAGCTGCGTCCGTCGGGGATTATCACCTAGGATTGACGAGTGGACACATTTTGGTTTTACATAACTGTTATTTTGTACCAAGCTTAACGTGTAATATCATATCAGTTTCCTTGTTATCAAATAAAGGTTATGATTTCACGTTTGTAAGAGATGTTGTCAACATCCACCTTAATCATGGTTTGATTGGGTCAGGTACACTAAATAACGGCATATATGTTTTAAACCAACTCCAAATTTTCAATGTCCAAAACACACTAAAAAGAAAGTCTCCAGATTTAAATAAAGCTTTCTTATGGCATTGTAGACTGGGTCACATCAATGAGAGAAGGTTGACTAAGTTGCATAGAGAAGGATATTTGGACTCGTTCGAATATCAATCTTATGACACTTGTCAATCTTGTCTCAAAGGAAAGATGAAAAAGACTCCATTCACTGGACAAGGAGTAAGAGCGAGCGAGCTCTTAGGACTCATACACAGCGATGTATGTGGTCCAATGTCTACACATGCGAGAGGTGGTTTTTCCTATTTCATTACTTTCACGGATGATTACTCAAGATACGGATTCATTTATCTGATGAAACATAAATCCGAAGCTTTTGAGAAATTCCAAGAGTATAAGAATGAAGTAGAAAACCAAACCGGCAAAAGTATCAAGACACTTAGATCTGATCGAGGTGGTGAATACTTGAGTGCCAAGTTCCTAGGTTACCTAAAAGTGAAAGGAATTCTCTCTCAGCTTACTCCTCCGTACACTCCACAGCATAACGGTGTATCGGAGAGACGGAATCGAACCCTATTGGATATGGTACGATCCATGATGAGTAATGCTGAGTTACCGCGATCTTTCTGGGGTCATGCGCTAGAATCAGCGGCATATCTTTTGAACATGGTACCTACCAAGACTGTGCCTACCACTCCATATCAGATGTGGAGCGGGAAGAAACCCCATCTACAGTATATAAAGATTTGGTGATGTCCAGCTTTTGTTAAAAAGCAGCATGTGGACAAGCTCGAGGCACGATCAGTAAAGTGTAAGTTTGTGGGATATCCAAAGCACTCCAGGGGATATCTATTCTATTACGCAGAGGAACAAAAGGTATTTGTTTCTCGTAATGCCCATTTTCTAGAACATCAGTTTTTAGAAAAGGAATCAAGTGGGAGCGAAATAGAACTGGAAGAAATTCCAGAACCACAAACTGCTACTGAAAGTTTGGTAGAACCGGAAGTTCAAGAAGAACAGGACATTCCCGCACCCCTCCGCAGGAGTAGTAGGCCGTCTCATCCTCCTGAGAGATACTACGGTTTTCTCATAGACGGGGATAGAGAGGATTGCATCATAGAAGATGATGAACCTACTGACTTCCAGCAGGCCATCCAGAGCGGCGACTCGGTACGATGGCTAGATGCAATGTGGACCGAAATGGAGTCCATGTACACCAACAAAGTATGGACTTTGGCCTTTGCTCCAGATGGGGTAAAACCCATAGGATGCAAATGGATCTTCAAGAAAAAGATTGGTGTAGATGGACAGGTGGAAACCTATAAGGCTTGACTTGTTGCAAAGGGTTTTCGTCAAAGACCTGGTTTGGACTATAACGAAACTTTTTCTCCAGTGGCTATGCTCAAATCCATTCGGGTCCTTCTTGCTATTGCTGCCTTCCATGAATATGAAATCTGGCAGATGGACGTAAAGACGGCTTTTCTGATTGGAAATTTAGAAGAGAGCGTCTATATGGATCAGCCAGAGGGTTTCAATCAGAGTGGGAGCAGCGGCAATGTATGCAAGCTGCTTAAGTCCATTTATTGACTAAAGCAGGCATCGCGGAGTTGGAACATCTGTTTTGATGAGACAGTCAAAGAATATGACTTTATCAAAAATCCAGATGAACCGTGCATATATAGTAAAGTTGTAGCCAGAAGTGTCGTATTCCTCGTCTTGTACGTGGATGACATTCTATTGATAGGAAATGACATTCCTATGCTACAATCTGTCAAAGGATTCTTGTCACACAGGTTCTCTATGAAAGACCTCGGTGATGCCTCTTACATTCTGGGGATCCGGATCTATCGTGATAGATCCAAGAGGATGTTGGGACTTTCGCAGTCCAGGTATATCGACACTGTACTGAAAAGATTCAGTATGGAAGATTCTAAGCGTGGTAATCTACCGGCTTGTCACGGAATCACCCTCTCCAAAGAGATGTCTCCCAAGACTGATTTGGAAAGGGAACGCATGTCTATTATACCCTACGCTTCTGCGGTAGGCTCTATAATGTATGCGATGTTGTGTACCAGACCAGATGTAGCTTACGCACTGAGCGTGGTGAGCCGGTATCAGTCAGACCCAGGGGAGAAACACTGGATAGTAGTAAAGAACATTCTCAAGTACCTGAGGAGGACTAAGGAGATGTTCTTGGTTTACGGCGGAAAAGACCTCAGGTTGGAGGCCTTTGCTGATTCCGGCTTCCAGAGTGATAAGGACGATTCCAAGTCCATGTCGGGTTATGTCTTTACCCTCAATGGAGGGGCGGTGTGCTGGAAGAGCTCCAAGCAGGACACCGTTGCCGACTCGACGATGGAAGCGGAGTATATAGCTGCTTGCGATGCCGTAAAAGAAGCAGTCTGGATGAAGAAGTTCCTAACAGAACTTCAGGTGGTTCCTACCATAGTTGATCCAATACCTCTGTATTGCGACAACAACGGAGCTATAGCTTTAGCGAAGGAACCAAGGTCCCATCAGAAGTCCAGACACATCTTGAGGCGGTATCACCTGATCAGGGAGATCATTGATCGTCACGAGATCGAGGTTCGGAGAGTTGCTTCAGAAGAGAACATTGCTGATCCATTCACGAAGGCCCTACCTCAGACACAGTTCGAGAGGCTACTCGAGATCATTGGTCTTCGATATGCCAGTACATGGCCCAAGTGAAAGTGGGATATTGTTAGTGTTTATGCCCTAGAAGGCCATTATTGTATCATACTAGTTTGTATATTACTTAATAGAAGCTTGGGATATTCACATGTATATAACAGTCTTGCTAAACATAGTAGTATGCTACTTGGTTTTTCTATCTTAATATGTGAGTGTACGTATTGATAGAGCTCTTAGGATCTTGCTTGACTACCAGCGTTGTGATGGCAGTCATACTAGTGGGGGCTGGGTAGTCTACAAGCACATCCTTATTCTGGTCCCTAGTCGTTGGATTATCGAGACAGAGCATCGATACTCCAGAGTAGACTAGTGTGTACGCTTCTCATCCCAGTTGGGGAGATGGTCTGTCCTACAGCCGTCAGTACGTTGTACTAGAGATAGTATACAGGTGCTCGTTAGGTTACGGGTACACCGGACAGGACTCACAGGGAACTGTTGGTTGGTTTTATACCAGTCGTCAGTGAACAGTTCCCAGGTGACATGAGTACAGCGTAGTCCGTAGACTTGACACTGCTACTTCGCCTCGAGTGTGTCCCACTGTTCTTAGATTGCTACCCTACCACGGCTCAAAGGAGTCGTGCAAACAGGTAGCAGTTGGGTGCAGTCCCGAGCATTTGGAGGCAGTGGCGGTTAGACAGGATTCGTCCCTCCTGGTATTGGGAGTTGATATCGCGCTATGTCAGAGAGCCATTACGCAAAGTCCCTGGCCAGGGCAACCGAGATTTGCTGGTAGGTTCCAGTAGTTTCTCAGGGTGTAATGGGCTTCCCTCCGACACGACTTATACCGCTATTAGGGGACTGACGCTTGCCGCCCCCTAGGCCGGATATGCGATAGTCTAGGACGAACGGACCGGACTGTATGGAGATTGTCACATCAGACTCAGTAGGAGTTCGGATGGGTTTCCTCATCGGCCTTCTTATATACAACTACCTGGGGACCGTTACGTACAGCTAGTGCCGCTTGCGGTCTGTGGTTAAACTCACTGCCAGCGTAGTAGTCGAGTCTCTAGAGTCCCACACAGAGAGTTTCCTATTCCAGGCGAAACGATATAGAGGTCGTATGGTTTTACGACAAGGGTTCGGACGCATACATGCGTTTACGCGCGTACGACTTTCGGACAGTTTTTACCAGTCGGCTTTGGTTTAAGCCAGTTACTGGTATCCAGTTATTGGATTTTTACAGTCTAAAGTTTTTCCGTATTTTTGCGGATTGGAGGGGCGTTCTCGTAATTGTGCGAGAAGCTTCTAGAAGTGGTGACTAAGGAGGTTTAGGTGTCATATGCAATGAATGAGATTAGTGAGTCATGAGGGTGATTCATTCATGTCATTAAAGCACAATAAATGCTTAATGACTCATGATAATGAATCACCATTAGATATTTGTGAAGCATGCTTATTCATCATGTATTATTCTTTTCTTCATAAAAGAGAATCCTTCATATTTATTATGATACTCAATAATCTCATCTCATTATTATCTACACATTCTCTCTCCTCAAGCTCTCTCTCTTCAAAAGACTAATCCTCCCCTCTCATGAGTTGAGTACAAGGGTTAGTAAGACTAAACAATCCATAACTATCACTCTATCTCAATCTATCTTCTTTGATTAGCAATCCAAGAAGGTTAGTTGCCTCAAGTTTAGAGGCTAAGCTTGGAGTTTTGCTCTCGGGTGGATCGTCTACTACTTCAAGAAGGCCGAGGAGAACAAGGAGTTCGTAAAGACGAAGGAGTTGGTTCATTAGGTATAATCCCTAAACACAGTAGTTTAGAAACACTTTGTGTTTGGTTATTTATAGTTTAGCTTCGATTCAAGCGGTTAGTCGATGTTCGTTCACTAAACAAGTTCGTTTTTGAAAATTCCGCCTCCCCACAAGTATTGGGGTGTAGTACATCGACTTACAGATATACCCTCGACTAGGAACAGTTATAGGATGTACTCATCGACTACCATGGCCCTACTAGTATGATCTCATCAAAGTCCCAGTAGTCGAGTACAGATCCTATGGGCTTTATCAACATGTGAGAGAAAGACAATAAACCAATACAAGTCAACATGTTACGATAAAGTGAAACCAAATATCATACTATCATGTCGAGCAAGAAAGTCCTCTCCATATATATCCAAGCATCCATTATAATATACATCATATGTACAACAATGGCCTCTAGGGCATATACATGACTAACAACTTGTGCACATACCTATTGTACATTCATACTTGTGTACTCACATATTGTACACTTATACTTGTGCACATACCTATTGTACATTCATACTTGTGTACTGACATATTGTACACCTATACTTGTGCACATACCTATTGTACATTCATACTTGTGTACTCACATATTGTACACTCATACTTGTGCACATACCTATTGTGTAAGTCCACGTTACCTTTCCCGGTACTTACGGGCTTGCGGAAATGATAAAAAACGATTTTTCAAGAGGTGGTAACATGGACTCAAAATACTGATCTTTGTTAAACAACTATCAAACAAACTGTTGGAGATAATGCCCTCAGAGTCAATTATTGGATCACAGGTACGTGATTGCAATGATTGATGGAGGACCTATCCCGGTAGGACAGTCTTACTCGAGATGATAGTATGCTATCAGGTTTACCTTTATCATCGTGTACTGTTTTAGGTGACCTGACACGTCGCTATTACACGTTGATAGAGCCCCTAGGATTCTATGCTTGACCACCAGCAGTATGAGGGCGATCATATAAGTGGGAGCTGGGAGTCTATAAGCATATCCTTAAATGGTCCCTAGTCGTGTGAGTTTCGAGACAGGGCATCGATACTCCATAGTAGACTAGTGTATACAGTCGAGACCCCGACGAGGGGCGGTGTCCGGTCTCACAAGCCACTGGTGTCAGTTGGATTACCTAAGATGTATACAGGTGCTCATTGGGTTATGAGTACACCGGACAGGACTCGCCGGGAACATGCTAGTTGGTCATATACCAGACGTCAGATGGCAGTTCCCTAGTGACATGTGTGCAGGTTAGTTCATCGACCTGGAGATCGTCATTTGTCTCGTGTGAGTTCCCACTGTACTTTGATTACTACCCTACCACGGCTCAAAGAAGTCGTGCAAACAGGTTTTAGTTGGGTACAGTCCCGAGCCACATGGAGGCAGTGAGCGTATCTTCAGGGGTTTGTCTCTCCCGGTATTGGGGGTGAGGTCGTGCTGTGTCTAGGAGAGCCATTACACAAAGCCCTCGGCCGAGGCAAGGAGATTTACTGGTAGGTATTCCAGTAGTATCTCAGGGTGTTCTGGGCTACACTCCGACACGACTTGTACCGCTTTTGGGGGTCTGACTTTTACCAACCCCCTAGGCCCGCCATGCGATGCTCATAGACGAACGGACCGGACTGCACGGATATTGTCACTGACAGGCTCAGTTGGGTGTCGGGGTGAGCTTCCTCATCGACGTCCCTTTTGGTCAATAGCTGGTGGCCCGTCACGTATTGGCATATACCTCTGACGTGCTAGTGGTTAAATCCACAACCATAGTATTGACGAGTCTTTAGAGTCCACCACACTTTCAGTTACTCAGCTTTCGGGCGAAAGGTTGTAGAGGCCGTATGGAGATATGGCAAGGTCCGATCAGATACGTGCGGTATTGCACGGATCAGGATCGGACAGTTTGTACTATAGGCCGTATGGTTATATGGCAGGGTTCGATCAGATACGTGCGGTATTGCACGGATCAGGATCGAACAGATATTACTAGCCGGTTTTGGTATAAGCCGGATTCTAGTATAGTACAGTGGAGATTTTGTCTCATTGCATTTTGTATTTCGGTCGAAATACAGATGCGGGTGTGTATGCACAGTATCGGGGTTTTCCCGTAATTTATTACGGGACCAGTTTTTTCTGGAGTTGCCAGTTTGCTTTCCGTTTCGGCCAATTTCCATTGTTCCGTTTATTGGCCGAAGATTGGTGGAGGAGGGTTTATTTGCATTGTTGCAAATAGACATTTGTGGAGGGGGTATTTGCTTATTGTTGTATCATGATTGTCTCTCCCTTGACCTTGACTTTCTTTGTGTCATGATGGCATGACTTTGTGAGCCATCATGGTGGTTGTTGATGATGAGGTTGGTGGTAGGTGGTTGAGTGTGGGTTTTGATTTGGTAATCATTTCCTTTTGCATGATAGTCTTCTCTCTCTCTCCATTGGTATTATGAGAGGGCTCTCTTATTCTATCACTCCTCTCCCCTCTCATTCTCACTCTCCTCTCTATTATTATGGCCGGCCATGTATAGGAGGGGTTGCCCATTTTTGTAGTGGGGATTTTTGCTCTCTAGTTGATAGAAAAATCCCCAAGTTCCTCCACAAAATTCTTGTATCATCCCTCCACTAAAATGGCACCTCCATGAACCCCAAATGAGACACAAGTTCTACTAGATATTCTACAGCAATTCTTGGGCACGTCGAGTAGCCGGCTTCGTGCCCGAGTTGCCTCGGCATTGAGGTGGGAGCCCGTAAACGATGTAGGCAACGTGGTGCACTTCCGGCGACGAGGAGGAGACGGACGGAGATCCCGCGAGGAGATCGGAGTGGAGATGAAGACCGGAGGACTTGGATCGTCGGTATATCTCTAACCCATCTTCTAGTAGCTTAGACTTGTTAATGGTAACGATCCGGGTGTTTAGTGCGCGGTGGTACCGATTTGCTAAGTCCGCAAAATCAAAGTTATTCACCGCTTCCGCATTCCGGCGTCGGATCGACGGCCGGGGCGCCGCCGTGCACTTACAGTGGTATCAGAGCCTCCCCATTAACTTAGTCTAGCTTTGTGTAATGTGTTTTTCAGTTCCGATCGATCGAAATGTCCAAAAACCCGTATTTGCTCACGACAGTTTTCTGTTGAAATTTTTTGGTCCCCAAAAATTTTTCAGGTTGTATTAAAGTACTGTACAGGATGACATAAGACTTCTGGGAAAATTCGAGCCGTTGACTTTTCAGTCAGAGCGCAGAACCGCGGCCAATACCCACCTGGGGCCGCGGTTCCGCCGTATAATGAAAGGTTCAATGGGTCGGATTTTTCCAGTGGGCCTCTGGGCTTATTTTAGGGGTTTTGGAACATTATTTTTGGGCCCATAATTTCTTTAACTGCTACAGTATTATTTTGGGGCCCACTTGTTAAATTTTGATCGATCGGATATTTTAAACACATTGTTTCACAGTATTTACATTATATCTGCGACCGTGAATGTCACTTGATCGGTAAATCCGGTCTAACTGCTATAGCCCGGTTAGACGGATTTGCGAACGTGACTTTCACGTTGATGTTCTGTTTTTGCTGTGATGTTGCGGATCGGTCGTGGAGGATAGCCTGGATGCAATGCTAGTACAGTTGTGGTTGTATTATGTACATTTGATATTGCGGGGCAAGCGTCCGACATGTGGACTGCCGTCACTGCCTGTTTGTATTATTTTTGGGGGCACGGCCAGGTTGCGGTCGTTGTACCCATTGTATGTATAATTTACTTTCTGTACTAGGATTACCCCGCGGCGGGGTGCACGGATAGCCGGGTTCTGGAGGGCAACAAGCCCGCATCTCATGGCATTGAGACGGAGGGGGCTTCACTCTGGAATTGGCGGGCTATTCGCCGCACTCGTAGGGGGTACAGGTTGACCCAGGAGGGGTGCCCAAGTTGCCGGATTCCGTGAAGTGTTGGGTGGTGCATTCACGGCACTGAAGGGGGCTGCCTCGCTTCAGGTATTGGCGGGTGACTTGCCGCACCCGTAGGGGTCTAGGATTTCATTGCACAGGCTATCCACACGACCAGGGGAACGTCGGGTTTCAGTAGTGGCTCTGTGAAACCCGGGGATCCCAGATATCTGTATTGTTTCTGTGATGCTGTACATTTTCTGTGATGTTGCATTTCTTTCACGCCTTGAGCGAAATATAATATATTGGTATATATATTAGTAGATGTTGTATATGTTTTTCATCCGCGCTAGTCCAGTCCCCGCTCTGTCGTTAGTTAGCTAACCTAACGGGTAATGACGGGACCCAGTGGCGAATGCGGATGGCATATACGTACGTCAGTATATTTTCGTTCTTTTTGGTGTGATCAATTGATGGGACTGCATTGATTCGGATCAATGCAAGTTTAAAAACAAACCTAATCTGATGTTGTTGGAACACTTTTCAAAAAGCTGTTATTGCCAGGACGTTCACTTTTGTTTTGCATCGTGATATTCAGTTAGAATATCCTGCTCCTCAGTCGACGAGGCAAGGGCCGAGATCCCTTCACCGGGAGTGACCCCTTGGACAAAAGTTTGCGTCAGGGCATTAACTTCACTATAGCCGATTACTTTTGCTTTGCATCGCGGTATTCATTTGGAATATCCTGCACCCCATTCTACGGGGAAAGAGCCGAGATCCCTTCACCGGGAGTGACCTCTTTAGCAACGGTTTTCATCACTATATTTTTTAAAAAAGCTATCCGTTCTTTCGACGATATCAAGTTCTTTACGTTAAAGGTTTTCGCCAGAAACCATTCGTAGCCCTCCGTCGTTTCATATGGGTGGTCAATAGTATTCAAGCTGTGTATGTTGGCCAAAGTCAAGGCACAGTGATTGGTAGCTATTGGGGTATTCATATGCAGCATAGATAGATGCGTTGGTTTGGGACAGTCGTACTGCCATTTTGGCCAAAGTCAAGGGTATGTACGGGTGGATTCAAATTAACCTGGAGAATGACGGGTAGAACTTGACATGTGACTTATGATATGTTGGCCAAAGTCAAGGTCATAAGAGCATGGGGCAGAAATCACATCGGGAGTTTCAAAAGTACTGAGACTTGCCAGATATGCGCATACCTTCTGGAGTGTGACAACGTGAGCGGATTCCGTTACGTTGTCATGCGATGATAGTTGGATCCCGATTCCCACTGATGAGTTAGTTTACTCCTCGGGTAACCCCGACTAATTCTTCTTTCAGGTTTGGAGGAGAATTTGAGGTACAGTGGGAGGATACCAGATTAGATAAATTGGTAACCATTCTGATCTAGGTTAGAGTGCACGCTGAGTGTTTCTTTTCTCTCTCTCTTTGGCAGCGACCATTGACCCGACCCTAAGACTTTGACTCAGAGACCAAGTTGACCGAACCTTCTTAAACATTGGCTTTTGGATTGTCAGAGTTGCAGACCTCATTGCCACTCCTACTTTTACCCTTTTCTCCAGGACACCCCGTATTACTACGAACGTCCACTTCCATTGGACAAAACCATCGTATGGTTAGATACGAACTCGAAAGAATTTATTCGAGGATGGTTTCAGGTTCTGGAGAAAACGGATAGGATTATTCAGTTGTCTTTTCCTTTTACCCTCTCTCAGGTTACGAGTACTCCTTGGTTTAGGGGTAGTACACCTATTACGCAAATTGGATTGTCTTCTTCCAAACCTTAGGCTGGTGCACGCCGGTAGGGAATGAAGAAAACCAATCAGCATAACGATGGTGTGCAGAAGGTATTAAGTTAAGACAAAGCAAGGGATTAGTAAGAGGGCAAAGTAAATTGCAACAGATATTCATGACCAAACCAGGTATTTCTTCGCCAATCCTAAAATCACCTTTGAATTTCTCCAGGACACTCCGTATCACTACGAAGATCCACAGTTTATTGGATACTCCATCGTATGGTTATATACGAACTCGAAAGGAACTTGTTCCTGTTCGGGGATGGATTCTGGTTCAGGAGAAATAGGAATAAGAGTTATTCAGGTGTCTTTTATCTTCACCTTCTCTCACATTGCGAGTGTTCCTAGGATTGGGACAGTACACCCATTATGCTTATTGGATAGTCTTCTTCCAAACCATAGGCTGGTGCCGAACGGTAGGGAAGGAAGAAAACCATTTGGCCTAAAGGGGTGTGCAGAAGGTAAAGACTAAAGACAAATGAAGGGATTTGGAGAGGTGGCAAAGAATTACACGGTTACAGTTGTGAATCTGGATACTGGAAGAGGCATTACTAGGAATACCAGGATACCCCATCGAAACATTTCAATGTTTCAGTTTCACTGTGTACTGTTAAAAGAAAACTGATTTCCCGATTAGATACTTACTCCAGGGTATGTATTTACCAAGTATGATTCTCACATCTGTATGGTTTTACATATGATGAGTGGGAGTAGGTTATTGGGAATTGGGTGATCATCCTCATTATATCAGGATTCGTTGTAATCAGTGATATTTGAGGAAGTCACCTGGATAGTTTGCCGGACGGCAAATATTTGGTTTTGAATATCCGCTGTTGTGCACCAATTTCAAATTGATATATCTGTACGTCTATTTTCATAGAGTGAGATATACCTTTCTGAAATTATGTCTACGACATTTACCTATATCAGTGGATGGTTAGGTAAGGAGCATTGAACAGCGGTGTAATTCTTCTTAACCATAAGTACAGTTTTCAACCTACGACACACAGTGAATGAGTTATCAGACTCAAGGGACTTATACAGAGTATTGTATGTTGTCCAGGGTCCATAAGGACAGAGGGGTTGGTCCTCGTACTATATTCGGTTTACTTATGACTTCTCTGGTTTTTAGACAGGTGTTTCGTGGAAACACAGGGTCCGAATTTTGAGAAGTTATAGGTATTTGAATAGAGTAGAGAACCAGGTGTAGCAAGTATCGGGATTCTTCAAAGTGATCGAAGATGTAGATACTTGTGTATGGTATTCAGTTGATAGTAATAATAAAGAGAACTTGCTTCTCTTTCAGGTTACTCATAATTGGAAGCATTCCTAAGTTGAGTAACGCTGATCGGCCTCCTTCCATTTAGTTGACATGCACTGGAGACAGCTGCATGATTTGAATCTGGTTCAATTAAATCAGTGCCTCTGGTCCTATATGGGATATAGAACAGTTCGTATCTTGACGTTGTTAAGGTACGGGGAGTTGTCCAGCTTATGATTAAAACCAGACTCTGGATAACTCAAGGCACGTTTCTGTAATGGCTGTTTGTGGGTTGACCCAGGCTATGACGAGGGTTGACTTTCTACCATCTGGATGAACAATAGCAATATTGTTCTAGACTCGCCACAGTTTTATCAAAAATGGATTTTTTCAGAAAACAGTAGTGGGAGTATGGTAGAACTGGAAGTGATTCCAGAACCACAAACGATTACTGAAGATTTGATAAGGAACCTAAAGATTCAATCTGGATTGACATTCCATTGGCCACTCCGCAGATAAGGTGGGTGACTTCAGGCACTCGAGAGGTACTACGGTTGCCTCAAGGACGGTGACAGGGAAGTTCTTGTTTACCCACAATTACCATTGCTGTTGTTCCAAGCTGCGAGACCCGGCGGGAGGATGAGTATAGCGTCGTTCTAAACTAGCTTTAGAAGTGTACGTCTATATGACTCTGCCAGAGGGTTGTCGTAGTCAGTGGAGCAGCGGAAGCATTGGTGGACAAGTAGCTTATGTCTATTTATAGACTAAAGCAGATGTAGCGGAGATAGATCATCTATTTCTGACGTGACAGTCATGGGTTTGACTTCATCAGAATAGGGGATGGATCTGTTGAGAAGGTAGTAGGGTGTGATATCCTGGTATTTGGATGACATACACAGAATAGGAAAGGAAACTCCTATACTACAACCGGTTATACTTTGGTCGTCACACAGTGGTTTCTCCACATGGGACTTGGACATTATATCAGACATACTGGTTACTAGATCTATGGTTTTAGATCTAGATTTGGGTGGTTTCCCAATCAGGGTACTTAGACAACATTCTAAGAGTATTTGGAATGGACGACTCCTGGCACGGTAGTGTACCTGCAAGTGATGGAGTCACCCTCTCTAAAGGTGTCTTACAGACTGAAGGGGAGAGGGATGTGCATGAATGGTAAATCACTTGCTCAGGCAATTGAGTCAATCATGAGATGTCAAGTACCACACCAGATGTTGTTCTTGCAGTAGATGCAATAAGTTGATAATGATCCAATCCTGGAGAAACAGTCGGAAGCAGTTTTAGAACATAAGTGGATGTTCTAAGGGATATGATAACGACAGCCTCATTCGGGAGACAGTTGTCATTCCAGGCTTCCAAGGTGACATGGACGACAAGGAGGTTGTCAGAGTTATAGTTTTCCCTCCGATGAGGGGCGGTATTTTGGACAGGTGGTCCAAGGCAATACTGAGGGTGGCATGGCACAGGATACTGATTAAGTTCAGTTGACGATACAGTCTAAGAAGTTTGGATTTGGAGTTCATTTATGAGCTATGTCCCATCAGACATCCAGACACATTCTAAGACAGGTATTGCTCATTTCGGGAGATGGGTTTCTCCGCGAACTTGAGATATAGAGAGACATAGAAAGAGACATCAAGGCGGATCCACTCACTGAGGCTATTCCTCGAACGCAATAGTTTCGCAAACGAGCTTTGTGAGACTGACTAGTAGAGGAGTTGGGTGTTCGGTATCACACGGGCTGTGAGTATGCGACATCGCAATAATTAGCCTTGAGTGCAAGTGGGAGATTGTTGGAGATAATGCCCTCAGAGTCAATTATTGGATCACAGGTACGTGATTGCAATGATTGATGGAGGACCTATCCCGGTAGGACAGTCTTACTCGAGATGATAGTATGCTATCAGGTTTACCTTTATCATCGTGTACTGTTTTAGGTGACCTGACACGTCGCTATTACACGTTGATAGAGCCCCTAGGATTCTATGCTTGACCACCAGCAGTATGAGGGCGATCATATAAGTGGGAGCTGGGAGTCTATAAGCATATCCTTAAATGGTCCCTAGTCGTGTGAGTTTCGAGACAGGGCATCGATACTCCATAGTAGACTAGTGTATACAGTCGAGACCCCGACGAGGGGCGGTGGCCGGTCTCACAAGCCACTGGTGTCAGTTGGATTACCTAAGATGTATACAGGTTCTCATTGGGTTATGAGTACACTGGACAGGACTCGCCGGGAACATGCTAGTTGGTCATATACCAGACGTCAGATGGCAGTTCCCTAGTGACATGTGTGCAGGTTAGTTCATCGACCTGGAGATCGTCATTTGTCTCGTGTGAGTTCCCACTGTACTTTGATTACTACCCTACCACGGCTCAAAGGAGTCGTGCAAACAGGTTTTAGTTGGGTACAGTCCCGAGCCACATGGAGGCAGTGAGCGTATCTTCAGGGGTTTGTCTCTCCCGGTATTGGGGGTGAGGTCGTGCTGTGTCTAGGAGAGCCATTACACAAAGCCCTCGGCCGAGGCAAGGAGATTTACTGGTAGGTATTCCAGTAGTATCTCAGGGTGTTCTGGGCTACACTCCGACACGACTTGTACCGCTTTTGGGGGTCTGACTTTTACCAACCCCCTAGGCCCGCCATGCGATGCTCATAGATGAACGGACCGGACTGCACGGATATTGTCACTGACAGGCTCAGTTGGGTGTCGGGGTGAGCTTCCTCATCGACGTCCCTTTTGGTCAATAGCTGGTGGCCCGTCACGTATTGGCATATACCTCTGACGTGCTAGTGGTTAAATCCACAACCATAGTATTGACGAGTCTTTAGAGTCCACCACACTTTCAGTTACTCAGCTTTCGGGCGAAAGGTTGTAGAGGCCGTATGGAGATATGGCAAGGTCCGATCAGATACGTGCGGTATTGCACGGATCAGGATCGGACAGTTTGTACTATAGGCCGTATGGTTATATGGCAGGGTTCGATCAGATACGTGCGGTATTGCACGGATCAGGATCGAACAGATATTACTAGCCGGTTTTGGTATAAGCCGGATTCTAGTATAGTACAGTGGAGATTTTGTCTCATTGCATTTTGTATTTCGGTCGAAATACAGATGCGGGTGTGTATGCACAGTATCGGGGTTTTCCCGTAATTTATTACGGGACCAGTTTTTTCTGGAGTTGCCAGTTTGCTTTCCGTTTCGGCCAATTTCCATTGTTCCGTTTATTGGCCGAAGATTGGTGGAGGAGGGTTTATTTGCATTGTTGCAAATAGACATTTGTGGAGGGGGTATTTGCTTATTGTTGTATCATGATTGTCTCTCCCTTGACCTTGACTTTCTTTGTGTCATGATGGCATGACTTTGTGAGCCATCATGGTGGTTGTTGATGATGAGGTTGGTGGTAGGTGGTTGAGTGTGGGTTTTGATTTGGTAATCATTTCCTTTTGCATGATAGTCTTCTCTCTCTCTCCATTGGTATTATGAGAGGGCTCTCTTATTCTATCACTCCTCTCCCCTCTCATTCTCACTCTCCTCTCTATTATTATGGCCGGCCATGTATAGGAGGGGTTGCCCATTTTTGTAGTGGGGATTTTTGCTCTCTAGTTGATAGAAAAATCCCCAAGTTCCTCCAAAAAATTCTTGTATCATCCCTCCACTAAAATGGCACCTCCATGAACCCCAAATGAGACACAAGTTCTACTAGATATTCTACAGCAATTCTTGGGCACGTCGAGTAGCCGGCTTCGTGCCCGAGTTGCCTCGGCATTGAGGTGGGAGCCCGTAAACGATGTAGGCAACGTGGTGCACTTCCGGCGACGAGGAGGAGACGGACGGAGATCCCGCGAGGAGATCGGAGTGGAGATGAAGACCGGAGGACTTGGATCGTCGGTATATCTCTAACCCATCTTCTAGTAGCTTAGACTTGTTAATGGTAACGATCCGGGTGTTTAGTGCGCGGTGGTACCGATTTGCTAAGTCCGCAAAATCAAAGTTATTCACCGCTTCCGCATTCCGGCGTCGGATCGACGGCCGGGGCGCCGCCGTGCACTTACACAAACCTAACATGATATTTACCTACTCGGTTAGGGTGTTATACCTTTCTTGAACTCCTTCGTCTTCAACTCTTTGCGGTGTACGGATCGGCTTCACCACGTCGTCTCCTTGCGCCGAAGATGGATCCACCTGAAAGCTTCTACCTTTGGCTTCTTCTTCGAATTTGAAGAAACTAGAACACTTAGTTTGCTAAACCTTGTGAACTAGGATGAGTAGAGAAGTGATATGGGTTTTCTTTTATCTCTAAGGCAATGTTTCTTAACTCATGAGAGGGAGTTGCCTTGAGCTAGAGAGAGCAAGAGGAAGAGCAAGAGGGAGAGCTCAAGCAAGAGAGAGAAAGAAAATGAGAGAAATGAGAAAGTCTTTTGCCATCCATGCTCTCATAATCCAAAACCATCATAACAAATAATAGTAATCAAGTATTATGTGATGGTTCAACTCAAAATGGCTATATCATTTCATGCACTCATTTTGCAAAAAGAAACAATCAAGCAAAATTCTTTACCATGAAATGATAGCCATTGTCATGATGATGGTCAACTAGTTCAACCTAGTGAACCGGTCAACAAAGTCAACAAGTCAACAAAGTCAACCCCTCAACAACCATGTCACTATAATACTTAATTAATATTATTGTTAATCATATTTCTTATTCTCATTAGGGTTTAGCAAAAAGTCAACGGCCAACAGTCAACAATCAACAACCCCAATGAGAATCCTCTGCCCCTGTCTCTCTATCAACGATGCATACACACCCGCATCCATGTTCCGAGGAACACGGATACAAACGAGATAAAACCAATCCCAAAACGTACACTAGGATCTGGCTTAAACCAAAGCCCTCTAGTGTTAACTGTCCGGACACTAAACGTGCACAAGTGCACGGATGTGACTGAACCCTGTCGCAAAACCATGCGACCTGTCGCAAAACCATGCGACCTCTACTCTTTTGACTAGAGGCGAATAGCTTCCTGTGTGGGACTCTAAAGACTCGACACTAAGCTGGCAGTGGGTTTAACCACAGACCGCAAGCGGCACTAGCTTTGCGTAACGGTCCCCAGGTAGATGCCGACAAGAAGACTGACGAGGTGAAACCCATCTGAACTCCTACTGAGCCTGAATGTGACAATCTCCATACAGTCCGGTCTGTTTGTCTGATAACATCGCATGGCGGGCCTAAGGGGCGGCAAACGTCAGTCCCCTAATAACGGCACAAGTCGTGTCGGAGTGTAGCCCAGAACACCCTAAGATAACACTGGAAACCTACCAGTATATCTCGCTTGCCCTGGCCAGGGACTACTTGTGTAATGGCTCTCCTAGACACAGCGCGATGTCAACCCCCAATACCGGGAGAGACGAATCCTGTCTAACCGTCACTGCCTCCAAGTGCTTCGGGACTGCACCCAACTACTACCTGTTTGCACGACACCTTTGAGCCGTGGTAGGGTAGTAATCTAAGTGCAGTGGGAACACACTCTAGGCGAAGTGACAGTGTCAAGTCAGCGGACTAAGCTGTACTCATGTCACCTGGGAACTGATAACTGACGATAGGTATAATACCAACCGGTCAGTTCCCGACGAGTCCTGTCCAGTGTACTCGTAACCTAACGAGCACCCGCATACTATCTCAAGTACGACGTACTGACGGCTGTGGGACAGACCGTCTCCCACACTGGGATGAGAAGCGCATACGCCAGTCTACTCCGGAGTATCGATGCCCTGTCTCGATAGTCCAACGACTAGGGACCTGCATAAGGATGTGCTTGTGGATTACCCACCCCCTACTAGTGTGACTGCCATCACAATGCTGGTAATCAAGCAAAGATCCTAAGGGCTCCACTAATGTGTATAGGTGATATACTAAAATTAACACATGTACACATTAAAGTAGAAACAAACCAAGTAGCATACTACTATATTGAGCAAGATTGTCTATATAAGGTGAATATCCCAAGCTTTCATTAAGAAATATACAAACTAGTATGATACAGTAATGGCCTCTAGGGCATATACACTAACAATCTCCCACTTGCACTAAGGCCATGTACTAGCGTATCGAAGACCTATCAGCTCGATCAGCCGCTCGAACTGAGTCTGGGGTAAGGCCTTTGTGAGTGAATCAGCAGTGTTATCTTCCGCAGAAACTCTCCAAACCTCGATCCCCTGGCGACCCACGATCTCCCTGATCAGGTGATACCGCCTCAAGATGTGTCTGGACTTATGATGGGACCTGGGTTCCTTCGCTAAAGCTATAGCCCCGTTGTTGTCGCAATACAACGGTATTGGATCAACAATGGACGGGACCACCTGAAGTCCGTTAAGAACTTCCTTATCCAGACGGCTTCTTTTGCGGCATCTGCAGCAGCGATATATTCCGCTTCCATCTTCGAGTCAGCAACGGTTTCCTGTTTGGAACTCTTCCAACACACCACCCCTCCATTGAGGGTAAAGACATAACCAAACATGGACTTGGAATCATCCTTGTCACTCTGGAAGCAGGAGTCAGCAAAGGCCTCGATCTGGAGGTCTTTTCCTCCATACACCAAGAACATCTCCTTAGTCCTTCTCAGGTACTTGAGAATGTTCTTTACTTCTATCCAGTATTTCTCCCCAATGTTTGACTGATACCGGCTTACCACACTCAGTGCATAAGCTACATCTGGTCCGGTACACAACATCGCATACATTATAGAGCCTACCGTGGAAGCGTAGGGTATAATAGATATGCGATCCCTTTCCAAATCAGTCTTGGGAGACATCTTTTTGGAAAGGGTGATCCCGTGACAAGCCGGTAGATTACCGCGCTTGGAATCTTCCATACTGAATCTTTTCAGTATGGTGTCGATGTACCTGGACTGTGAGAGTCCCAGTATCCTCTTGGATCTGTCACGATAGATCCGGATCCCCAGAATGTATGAGGCATCACCCAGGTCTTTCATGGAGAACCTGTGTGACAAGAACCCCTTGACAGATTGTAGCATAGGAATGTCATTTCCTATTAAGAGAATGTCATCCACGTATAAAACGAGGAATACTACAGTTCTCGCTACAAATCTACTATAGATGCATGGTTCATCTGGATTTATGATAAAGCCAAATTCTTTGACCGTCTCATCAAAACAGATGTTCCAACTCCGCGATGCCTGCTTTAGTCTGTAGATGGACTTAAGCAACTTGCACACCATTCCGCTGCTCCCACTCTGAATGAAACCCTCTGGCTGGTCCATATAAACACACTCCTCTAAATTTCCATTCAGAAAAGCGGTCTTGACATCCATCTGCCAAATCTCATAATCGTGGAAGGCAACAATGGCATGAAGGATCCGAATGGATTTCAGCATAACTACAGGAGAAAAGGTCTCGTCATAGTCCAAACCAGGTCTTTGACGAAAACCCTTTGCAACCAGTCTAGCTTTATAGGTCTCAACCTGTCCATCTACACCAATCTTCCATTTGAAGATCCACTTGCATCCTACGGGTTTTACCCCATCTGGAGCAATGTCCAACGTCCATACTTTGTTGGTGTACATAGACTCCATTTCGGTCCATATTGCATCCAGCCATTTTACCGAGTCAACGCTCTTAATGGCCTGCTGGAAGCTAGTCGGCTCATCACTATCAATGATGCAATCCTCTCTATCCCCGTCTAAGAGAAAACCGTAGTATCTCTCGGGCGGATGAGACTGCCTACTACTCCTGTGGAGCGGCGTAGGAATGACATGATCTTTTGAACCCTCTGGTTCTACTAAGCTTTCAGTAATAGCTTGTGGTTCTGGAATTTCTTCCAGTTCTATTGCGCTCCTACTTATCTGATTCTCCAAAAACTGAGTTTCCAAGAAGTGGGCATGCCGAGAAACAAAAACCTTTTGTTCCTCTTCGCAATAGAAGAAATATCCCTTGGAGTTCTTTGGATATCCCACAAACTTGCACTGTACTGAGCGTGCCTCGAGCTTGTCTGCATACTGCTTTTTGACAAAAGCTGGACTTCCCCATGTCTTAATGTGATTAAGATAGGGTCTCTTCCCACACCACATCTGATATGGTGTAGTAGGCACAGTCTTAGTTGGAACTCGGTTGAAAAGGTATGCAGCTGATTCTAGTGCATATCCCCAGAATGATCGCGGTAACTCAGCGTTACTCATCATGGACCGTACCGTATCCAATAGGGTGTGGTTCCGTCTCTCCAATACACTGTTATGTTGCGGGGTGTATGGAGGAGTAAGCTGAGAGAGAATTCCATTCTCTTTTAAGTAATCCAGGAACTCGGCACTTAAGTATTCACTACCTCGATCAGATCTCAGTGTTTTGATACTTTTGCCTGTTTGTTTTTCTACTTCATTCTTATATTCCTGGAATTTTCCAAAGGCTTCGGATTTCTGTTTCATTAAGAAGACATAACCGTACCTTGAAAAGTCATCCGTAAAAGTAATGAAGTAAGAATAACCGCTTCGTGCCTGCGTAGACATTGGACCGCACACGTCGCTGTGTACGAGTCCCAAGACCTCACTCGCTCTTACTCCGTGTCCAGTGAACGGAGTCTTTGTCATCTTTCCTTTGAGACAGGATTGACAAGTGGCATACGATTGATATTCGAACGGATCCAAATATCCTTCTGTATGTAACTTCGTCAACCTTCTCTCATTGATGTGACCCAGTCTACAATGCCATAACAAAGTCTGATTTATTTCCGGAGACTTTCTTTTGTGTGTATTCTGGACATTGAAAATCTGCGGTTGGTTTAATACGTATATACCATTGCTTAATGTACCTGACCCAATAAGAACTTGATTAAGGTGAATGTTTACAACATTTCTTACAAACGCAAATTCATAACCATTTTAGAAATCAAAGATACAGAAATGATATTACAAGTTGCGTTGGGTACAAAAAAGAAATTACGTAAAACCAAAACATGTCCATCTGACATTCCCAGGTGATAGTCCCCCACGGCCTTAGCATCCATGCTAGCTCCGTTTGAAACTTTGAGGGTTATGTCACCTGCCTTCAAAAATGTACGCTTTCTCAACGTCTGCAAAGAATTACAGATATGAGATCCTGATCCGGTATCCAATACCCAGGAAGTAGAGTTTATTGATAGACAATTTTCAATAACATACACACCTGAAACCGAAGCCGCAACTTGTTTCAGATCCTGTGTTCTGGCCTTCCTAGCCCTGCAATCTTTCTTCCAGTGTCCACTCTTATGACAGTAAAAGCACTCTTCCTTCCCTATAAGCTTCCCCTCTATCTTTGTTGCTTTTGCCTTTCCCTTCGTATCCACTTTACTAATACCGCCCCTTGGTTTGGCGGGGGCTTTCTTCTTCTTTCCCTTGGCTTTCGCCTTGGACCTAGAAGAGGAAGATCCTCCTACAAACAAAGTGGATGTTTCCCTACCTTTCTGTTGGGTGCCCTCTGCACTCCTCAGCATGTTGAGGAGCTCTGAAAGTTCAACTTCCTTTTCTTGCAAGTTGAAATTCAGGATGAACTGGGCGTAAATGGAAGGAAGGGACTGAAGAATCAAGTCCGTATAGAGCTCATTCTCCAACGTGGTCCCAAGGTACGCGAGCTCCTCTACGAAGCCAATCATCTTAAGTACGTGTTCCGCTACCGATGATCCGACGGCCAATCTTGCCGAAAACAACTTCTTCGACACTTCGTATCTGGCGATACGAGATTGCTCTCCATACAGTTCTTTTGTATGGAGAAATATGGATTCGAGGTCCATATTCTCGTGCCTCCTCTGATGTTCGTTGTCCATAGAGGCAAGCACGAGGCACTTAGCCTTCGCGCAATCGATTTCCCAGGTCTTATGGATTTCCTTATCTGCGACGCTGGTTTTGGGACCTGGGACAGGGGGAGCTTTGGTGGTAAGGAGATACCCCAACTTGTCATAAGTGATTTCCATTTTGACATTCCTGAGCCAATCTTTGTAGTTTGGCCCTGTAAGTATGTTTTTATCTAGTAGTAACTTAAGTTCGGTCATGATGTTTGGTCGCTGCAATTAGGAGAGAGAGAAGAAACACTTTAGCATGATCCTCTTGCAAGTTTAGAGTGGTTTTTAATTTGTCTAAACAGGATGGCTCCCACTGTCTCTCGAATCCCTCCTTAAACCAAAAAGGAAGAATTAGTCAGGATCAATCTCACCGTACAATACTTTCTTAACCGTTCGGCCAGGCTGGTGTCGATATTTCGAGGGAGGTTTTCCAACGCTTTCGCGAAGTTCCTTAATTAAATAACCTCTTTTCTCAGGGGGCGTAGCCCCGCTAACACCTTTCAAGACATCTACTTAGTTTATAGCATTGATCGTTAAGTGAGAAATTTCCCGAGGAGTGGCATATACTCTCAGTAGGATCGGGATCCAAATATCATCGCGTGACAAAACTGAAGGAATCCTACCAGAATCATCACACTCCAAATGGTATACAGCGCTAGCAAGTTTTAGTTCTTTTGAAGCTCCCGATGTGGATTTTTGCCCCATGCTCTTATGACCTTGACTTTGGCCAAAATATCATAAGTCACATGTCAAGTTCTACCAGTCATTCTCCAAGTTAATTGGAACCCACCCGTACCTACCCTTGACTTTGGCCAACATGGCAGTACGACTGTCCCAAACCAACACATCTATCTATGCTGCACATGAATACCCAATAGCTACCAATCACTATTCCTTGACTTTGGCCAACATACATAGCTTGAATACTTATTGACCATTCATGTGAAACGACGGAGGGCTATGAATGGTTTTGGCGAAACCGTGAACGTAGTGAACTTGATATAATCGAAGGAACGACATAGCTTTTAAAAGGAGTGGCTTAAGCTCCGCGTTTAAAAGTTATTTTTGAAAAGAAACCGAGTGGTTTTTGAAAGTGTTCCAACGACTTTTACTTGGTTTATTTTTCTTACATTAATTTTAATCCGTCCCATCATTTAATCCTACCATTGCAGAAAACAACCAAAATATGACGTACGCTTATACCATCCGCATTCGCCACGGGGTCCCGTCATTACCCGTTAGGTTACTTAACTAACGACAGAGCGGGGGCTGGACTAGCGCGGATGCAAAACATAAGCAACGCCTAAATAATATCATATAAAGATATATTGCAATGATAACCATTTCAGATCACAGATGAACACATTGGATATACTAGGAATCCGCAATTCGTACGAGCCTGTAACGAAAAGCGGATTACACGGTCGCGATGAATAGCCAATACCCCACCCTAGACCCCTACGGGTGCAGCAAACTACCCGCCAAATATCCGAAGTGGAGTAACCTCCCTCAACGACGTGAATAGGCCACTCGGCACTTCGAGATGCCCGGTAGTTTGTGCACCCCACCTTGGGTCTATCCTAGGAGCAAAAACAGTAAAAGAAATTATACAATGACGGCTAGAACCTCACCCCGGTTGTGCGGCCAAAAATAATATTACATCAATTACAAATTTACATGAATTGAAAGATAAAAGGAAAAACTCTCATCTCACAACCCCCCGGCTATTCATCCGCGACAATCCAATGAAGTCATATACACATACCATCAACATTACAGATCACCGATATGTATAACCACCACTAATCGACGTATAGCGATTAGCGGACGTTCAATACATATAACACATCACAGATATATACCCGGCAGCTTAAGTCTTTAGAAGTTCGATCAAAATACGGATTTTCAAGCCCCAAAAACTAATTTTGCTTTTAGGAAAATCTGGGCAGAAAAATCATATTGTAAAAATCCCAAAATACCCCACTGAACAAACTGTAAGAAAAATCGCCCACGGTCGAGTCAACTCGGCCGCGGATCCGCGGCGGGAGCAAGCTCCCGCCGCTGTTCCGCGGCGCGTTGAGCGGTTCAGTGGACCATTTTTCTACAGTTGCTTCTAAAAACCTTAAGCCAAATTTTAAGATAAGATTTATCATTTTTTGGAACAGAAAAAAATTCGGCAGAAAGTAGGCATTTCGGGCGTATTCCGCGACATTTTCTCCGACCGAATTTCTAGTTACTTTGCTAACATGTTAGATAGTGTTTAACTTGGCTCTGATACCACTGTAAGTCCGCGTTACCTCTCCCGGTACTTACGTGCTTGCGGAAATGATGAAAAACGATTTTTCAATAAGTGGTAACATAGACTCAAAATACTGATCTTTGTTAAACAACTAACTAACAAACCTAACATGAGAATTACCTACTCGGTTAGGGGGTTATATCTTTCTTGAACTCCTTCGTCTTCAACTCTTTGCGGTGTACGGATCGGCTTCACCTCGTCGTCTCCTTGCGCCGAAGATGGATCCACCTGAAAGCTTCTACCTTTGGCTTCTTCTTCAAACTTGAAGAAACTAGAACACTTGGTTTGCTAAACCTTGTGAACTAGGATGAGTAGAGAAGTGATATGGGTTTTCTTTTATCTCTAAGGCAATGCTTCTCAACTCATGAGAGGGAGTTGCCTTGATCTAGAGAGAGAGCAAGAGGGAGAGCTCAAGAAAGAGAGAGAAAGCAAATGAGAGAAATGAGAAAGTCTTTTGTCATCCAAGCTCTCATAATCCAAAACCATCATAACAAATAATAGTAATCAAGTATTATGTGATAGTTCAAGTCAAAATGGCTATATCATTTCATGCACTCATTTTGCAAAAAGAAACAAGCAAGCAAAAATCTTTGCCATGAAATGATAGCCATTGTCATGATGATGGTCAACTAGTCCAGCCTAGTGAACAGGTCAACAAAGTCAACAAGTCAACAAAGTCAACCCCTCAACAACCATGTCACTATAATACTTACTTAATATTATTGTTAATCATATTTCTTATTCTCATTAGGGTTTAGCAAAAAGTCAACAGTCAACAGTCAACAACCCCAATGAGAAACCTCTGCATCTGTCTCTCTGTCAACTGTGCATACACACCCTCATCCGTGTTCCAAGGAGCACGAATACAAACGAGATAAAACCAATCTCAAAACGTACACTAGGATCTGGCTTAAACAAAAGCCCGCTAGTGTTAACTGTCCGGACACTAAACGTGCACAAGTGCACGGATGTGACCGAACCCTGTCGCAAAACCATGCGACCTGTCGCAAAACCATGCGACCTCTACTCTTTTGCCTAAAGGCGAATAACTTTCTGTGTGGGACTCTAAAGACTCGACACTACGCTGGCAGTGGGTTTAACCACAGACCGCAAGCGGCACTAGCTGTGCGTAACGGTCCCCAGGTAGAAGCCGATAAGAAGACTGACGAGGTGAAACTCATCTGAACTCCTACTGAGTCTGAATATGACAATCTCCATACAGTCCGGTCTGTTCGTCTGATAACATCGCATGGCAGGCCTTGGGGGCGGTAAACGTCAATCCCCTAATAGCGGTACAAGTCGTGTCGGAGTGTAGCCCAGAACACCATGAGATAACCCTGGAAACCTACTAGTATATCTCGCTTGCCCTGGCCAGGGACTACTTGTGTAATGACTCTCCTAGACACAAAGCGATGTCAACCCCCAATACCGGGAGAGACGAATCCTATCTAACCGTCACTGCTTCCAAGTGCTTCGGGACTGCACCCAACTACTACCTGTTTGCACGACTCCTTTGAACCGTGGTAGGGTAGTAATCTAAGTACAGTGGGAACACACTCGAGGCGAAGTGACAGTGTCAAGTCAGCGGACTAAGCTGTACTCATTTCACCAGGGAACTGATAACTGACGATAGGTATAGTACCAACCAACAGTTCCCGACGAGTCCTGTCCAGTGTACTCGTAACCTAACAAGCACCCGCATACTATCTCAAGTACGACGTACTAACGGCTGTGGGATAGACCGTCTCCCACACTGGGATGATAAGCGCATACGCTAGTCTACTCCAGAGTATCGATGCCCTGTCTCGATAGTCCTACGACTAGGGACCTGTATAAGGATGTGCTTGTGGATTACCCAGCCCCCACTAGTGTGACTGCCATCACAACGCTGGTAATCAAGCAAAGATCCTAAGGGCTCCACTAATGAGTATAGGTGATATACTAAAATTAACACATGTACACATTAAAGTAGTGTAAGTGCACGGCGGCGCCCCGGCCGTCAATCCGATGCCGGAATGCGGAAGCGATGATTTACTTTAACTTTTTAAACCGGCACCACCGCGCACTATAAACCCGGATCGTGCCATTAATCTAGTCCTAGCTAACAAAAGAAAGGGGTAAAGAGATATACCGAGCGATCCGTGTCCTTCGGTCTTCTCGTCGTCGTCCCAATCTCCCCGCGGAATCTCCGGTCTCCACCAAGTCGCCGGAAAGGCACTACGTCGCCGGCTTCTTTTACGGGCTCCCACCTTTGGACCGAGGCAACTCGGGCACGAAGTTGGCGAGCCGATGTGCCCAAGATTTGCTGTAGAAGACGTGTAGTGCTCTATGTCTCATTTGGGGTTACTTGAAGTTGCCTTATGGTGGAGGAAATGAGATGTAAGCTCTTTAAGATGAATAATGGGATTTTGCAAGCATCAAGAGACCAAAAATGCATCACTCCAATTATTGGACAGCCCCCCCTCACATGGCCGGCCCTTTTTTTCCATCAAAGAGAGAATGAGAGAAGAGAGAGAATGAATGAGGTGAGTGAGCCAATAATGCAAGAAGGAATGATGTGTGATCATGAAAAGAAATTATCATAAACAAAGTCCAACACTCCAAAACCCAATCATCTCTCCACAAGTCAAGCCATGATGACAAGAAGAAGTCAAGAAGTCAAGGGATGGTGCAACCATCATGAAGCAACAATATGCAAAGACCACCCTCCACTAATGCTTATTTGTATAAATGTAAATAAGCCCTCCTCCACCAATCTTCAGCCAATGAAGGATACAAAGAAATATGGCTGAAACGAAAAACAAACTAGCAACTCCAAAAAACTGATCCCGTAATAAATTACAGGAAAACCCCGCTACTGTATATACATACCCGCATTTGTATTCTGACCGAAATACAAATGCAATGAGACAAAATCTACACTGTACTATACTAGGATCCGGCTTAAACCAAAGCCCGCTAGTATTAACCATCCGATCCTGATCCGTGCAATGCCGCACGTATCTGATCGAACCCTGCCATATCTCCATACGGCCTCTGCAGCGTTTCGCCCGAAAACTTGAGCAACTGTCTGTGGGGGACTCTAAAGACTCGTCAATACTATGGCTTTGGATTTAACTATTAGCACGTCAGAGGTATTAGCCATACGTGATGGGCTACCAGCTGTTGACCAAAAGGGACGTCGATGAACGAACTCATCCTGACACCCTACTAAGCCTGTCAGTGACAATATCCGTACAGTCCGGTCCGTTCGTCTATGAGCATCGCATGGCGGGCCTAGGGGGTTGGTAAAAGTCAGACCCCCAAAAGCGGTACAAGTCGTGTCGGAGTGTAGCCCAGAACAACCTGAGATACTACCGGAATACCTACCAATAAATCTCCTGCCTTGGCCAAGGACTTCGTGTAATGGCTCTCCTAGACACAGCGCGACCTCACCCCCAATACCGGGAGAGACGAACCCCTGAAGATCCGCTCACTGCCTCCATATGGCTCGGGACTGTACCCAAGTAAAACCTGTTTGCACGTCTCCTTTGAGCGTGGCTTATGCTTAAAACCAGACTCTGGATAAGTATTGTATGTTGTCCAGTGTCCATTAGGACAGGGGGTTGGTCCTCGTACTATATTCGGTTTACTTTTGACTTCTCTAGATTTTAGACAGGTGTTTCATGGAAACGCAGGGTCCGAATTTTGAGAAGTTATAGGTATATGAATAAAGTAGAGAACCAAGCATTGCAAGTTTCGGGATTCTTCAAAGTGATCGAAGATGTAGATACTTGTGTATGGTGTTCAGTTGATAGTAATGATTAAGAGAATTGTAAGCAGTTTTAGAACATAAGTGGATGTTCTAGGGATATGATAACGGCAGCCTCATTCGGGAGACAGTTATCATTCCAGGCTTCCAAGGTGACCTGCACGACAAGGAGGTTGTCGGAGTTATAGTTTTCCCACTAACAAGGGACGGTATTATGGACAGGTGGTCCAAAACTAGCTTCTCTTCCGGGTTACTCTAACAAGGGACATCCATTACAGAAACGTGCCTTGAGTTATCCAGAGTCTGGTTTTAAGCATAAGCCAAACAACTCTCCGTACCTTAACATCGTTAAGATATGAACTGTTCTATATCTAATATAGAACCAGATGCACTGATTTAATTGAACCAGATTCAAATCATGCAGCTTTCTCCAGTGCATGTCAACTAGATGGAAGCAGGCCTATCAGTGTTACTCAACTTAGGAATGCTTCCAATTATGAGTAACCCGAAAGAGAAGCTAGTTCTCTTAATCATTACTATCAACTGAACACCATACAGTAGTATCTACATCTTCGATCACTTTGAAGAATCCCGATACTTGTAATGCTTGGTTCTCTACTTTATTCATATACCTATAACTTCTCAAAATTCGGACCCTGCCTTTCCACGAAACACCTGTCTAAAAACTAGAGAAGTCATAAGTAAACCGAATATAGTACGAGGACCAACCCCTCTGTCCTAATGGACACAGGACAACATACAATACTCTGTATTAGTCCTTTGAGTCTAATAACTCAAACCCTGTGTGTCGTAGGTTGAAAACTGTACTTATGGTTAAGAAGAATTACACCGCTGTTTAATGCTCCTTACCTAACCATCCACTGATATAGGTAAATGTCATGGACATAATTTCAAAAAGGTAAATCTCACTCTATAAAAATAGACGTACAGATATATCAATTTGAAATTGGTGCATAACAGCGGATATTCAAAACCAAATATTTGTCGTCCGGCAAACAACCTAGGCGACTTCCTCAAATATCATTGATTAGAACGAATCCCGATATAATAAGGATGATCACCCAATTCCCAATAACTTACTACCACCGATCATCTGTAAAACCATACAGATGTGAGAATCATACCTGGTAAATACATAACCTGGAGTAAGTATCTAATCGGGAAATCAGTTTTTCTATTAACAGTACACAGTGAAACTGAAACATTGAAATGTTTCGATGGGGTATCCCGGTATTCCTAGTAATGCCTCTTCCATTATCCAGATTCACAACTGTAACCGTGTAATTCTTTGCCATCTTTCGAAATTCCTTTATATGTCTTTAGTCATTACCTTCTGTACACCCCTTTAGGCCAAATGGTTTTCTTCCTTCCCTACCGTTCGGCACCGGCCTATGGTTTGGAAGAAGACTATCCAATAAACATAATGGGTGTACTGTCCTAATCTTAGGAGCACTCACAATGCGAGAGAAGGTGAAGATAAAAGACAACCGAATAAACCTTATTCCTATTTCTCCTGAACCAGAATCCATCCCCGAACTGGAACAAGTTCCTTTCGAGTTCGTATATAACCATACGATGGAGTATCCAATAAACTGTGTATCTTCGTAGTGATACGGATTGTTCTGGAGAAACACAAAGGTGATTTAGAATTGACGAATAAATACTTGGTTTGGTCATGAATAGCAGTCGCAATTTACTTTGCCCTCTTACTAATCCTTTGTTATGTCTTTAATTAATACCTTCTGTACACCATCGTTATGCTAATTGGTTTTCTTCATTCACCACCGTTCGGCACCAGCCTAAGGTTTGGAAGAAGACTATCCAATTTGCATAATAGGTGTACTATCTCCTAAACCAAGGAGTACTCGCAACCTGAGAGAAGGTAACACGAAAAGACAACTGAATAGTCCTATTCGTTTTCTCCAGAACCGGAAACCATCCTCGAATAAATTCCTTCGAGTTCGTATATAACCATACGATGGTTTTATCCAATGGAAGTGGACGTTTGTAGTAATACGGGGTGTCCTGGAGAAAAGGGTAAAAGTAGGAGTGGCAATGAGGTTTGCAACTCTGACAATCCAAAAGCCGGTGTTTAAGAAATTGTTAGTGTATATGCCCTAGAGGCCATTACTGTATCATACTAGTATGTATATTACTTGGTGGAAGCTTGGGATATTCACAGTTGTGTAGACAATCTTGCTCGAAATGGTAGTATGCTACTTGGTTTGTCTCTGCTTTAATGTGTACATGTGTTTCTTTATTGTATCATCTATACGCATTAGTGGAGCCCTTAGGATCTTTGCTTGATTACGAGCGTTGTGATGGCAGTCACACTCGTGGGAGCTGGGTAATCTACAAGCACATCCTTATACACACGTCCCTAGTTGTGGGATTATCGAGATAGGGCATCGATAATCCGGAGTAGACTAGCGTATGCGCTTCTCATCCCAGTGCGGGAGGCGGTCTGTCCCACAGTCGTCAGTACGTCGTGCTTGAGATAGTATGCGGGTGCTCGTTAGGTTACGAGTACACTGGATAGGACTCGTCGGGAACTGTTGGTTGGTATTATACCTATCGTCGGTTGTCAGTTCCCAGGTGACATGAGTACAGCTTAGTCCGCTGACTTGACACTGTCACATCGCCTCAAGTGTGTTCCCACTGTACTTTGATTACTACCCTACCACGGCTCAAAGGAGTCGTGCAAACAGGTAGTAGTTAGGTGCAGTCCCGAAGCTCTTGGAGGCAGTGACGGTTAGACAGGATTCGTCTCTCCCGGTATTGGGGGTTGGCATCACGCTGTGTCTAGGAGAGCCATTACACAAGTAGTCCCTGGCCAGGACGAGCGAGATATACTGGTAGGTTTCCAGTGTTATCTCAGGGTGTTCTGGGCTACACTCCGACACGACTTGTACCGCTTTTAGGGGACTGACGTTTACCGCCCCATAGGCCCGCCATGCGATGTTATCAGATGAACAGACCGGACTGTACGGAGATTGTCACATACAGACTCAGTAGGAGTTCAGATGGGTTTCACCTCGTCCGTCTTCTTATCGGCATCTACCTGGGGACCGTTACGCACAGCTAGTGCCGCTTGCGTTCTATGGTTAAACCCACTGCCAGCGTAGTGTCGAGTCTTTAGAGTCCCACACAGAGGGTTGTTCGCCTTTGGGCAAAACAGAGTAGTGGTCGCATGGTTTTGCGACAAGGTTCGTTCTCATCCGCGCATTTTTGCACGTTTGGCGTCCGGACGGATATTACTAGCGGGCTCTGGTTTGAGCCTGATCTTAGTATATGTTTTGGGGTTAGTTTTATCTCATAATATTCATGTTCCTTGGAACACGAATGCGGGTGTGTATGCACAGTTGATTGAGGCGGAGGAAGAGGATTTTCATTAGGGTTTCGGAACGGGTGTGTATGCACAGTTGACAGTCGTCTTTTTCCAAACCCTAATGAATATGTGATATATCAATTAATAATATTAATTAAATGAAATTCTGTCATGGTTGGGTTTGTTGACTTGTTAACCAAGGTTGACTTGTTGACCTTGGTTGAAACTTTGACCATCATCATTACACATCAAAGATGCTCTTTGATCTTTGCAAAAAACATTTAATGTGATATGATAATGGTCTCATCAAACCATCCATCACCTTTTTCATTTTTGGATTAATATTATTATTTGATAATTCACTTGATATTGTTATGGTTGTAAAAAACCATCTCATTCTATCATAACCATTCTCTCTCCTCTCTTCTTCTTCCTCCTCCTCTAGTTCAAGGAGATCCATTCTCATGTGTTGAGAAACCTCTCCTTGAGGTAAAATACTCTAAACCACTCTCTACTCACTCTAGGGTTGAAGGTCTAGCAAGCCAAAGACCTTAGTTCTCTCAAAGTTCGAGAAAGGAGCCCAAGGTTGAAACCCTCAGGTGGATCCATCTTTGACGAAAGAAGGCGACGAGAAAAGCACCATCCAACCACTACAAAGAGTTCAAGAAGAAGGAGTTCAAGTGAGGTATAACCCCTAACCGAGTAGACAACTCTCTTGTTAGGTTGCTAGTGTGTAGTTTTGACAAGATCCGTTTTTGTAGTCCATGTTACCCAAACCCTAAAAATTGTTTTTCACCATTTCCGCTAGCCCGAAAGAACCGGGAGAGATAACGTGGACTTACAGTGGTATCAGAGACTAACTAAACACACCCTAGCATGTTAGCAAAGTATTTAGAATATCGACCGAACGAAAAAACCCGCAAAACACCCCGGAAAACCCTAGTTGCTGCCGAATTTTTTTTCTGCTCTAAAAATAAAAAAATCATGTTTTAAAAATCGGATCAGGCTTTTCTATAAACAGGAAAGAAAAACGATCGCACGAGCCGACCAACTCGCCGCGGTTCCGCGGCCGAGTTGACTCGGCCGTGGATCGTTTCTCCTGCAGTTTGTTTCTGGGGGTATTTTGTGATTTTTGGGATAGTTTGTTTCTGCCCAGATTTTCCAGAGAACAAGTTAGTTTTTAGGGTGGTTACAAATCCGTATTTTTGGTCGATTTTCTGTAGACTTTGGCTAATGGTTATATCTGGAAAGTTTTATATGTATTGAACGTCTATTAATCGCGATAAGTCGATTAGTGGGGGTTATACATATCTGTGATCTGTGATGTTGATGGTTTGTGTATATGAATTCGTTGGATTGTCGCGGATGAATAGCCGGGAGGAATTGTGAGATGGGAGTTTTGTTTATCTTTCAATTCTTGTAATATGTAAATTGATGTAATATTATTTTTGGCCGCACAACCGGGTCGGGGTTGTAGCCGTCATTGTATAATTTCTTTTTACTGTTTTTGCTCCTAAGATAGACCCAAGGTGGGGTGCACAAACTACCGGGTATCTCGAAGTGCCGAGTGGCCTACTCACGTCGTTGAGGGAGGTTGCTCCAATTCGGATATTTGGCGGGTAGTTTGCCGCACCCGTAGGGGTCTAGGGTGGGGTATTGTATTCATCGCGACCGTGTAATCCGCTTTTCATTACAGGCTCGTACAAATTGCGGATTCCTAGTATATCCAATGTATTCATCTGTGATCTGAAATGGCTATCATTGCAATATATCTTTGTATGATATTATTTAGGCGTTGCTTATGTTTTGCAGCCGCGCTAGCCCAGCCCCCGCTCTGTCGTTAGTTAAGTAACCTAACGGGTGATGACGGGGCCCCGTGGCGAATGAGAATGGCATAAGCGTACGCCATATTTTGGTTGTTTTCTACAATGGTAGGATTAAATGATGGGACGCATTAAAAGAACTAATGCATGAAAAATAAACCAAGTAAAAGTCGTTGGAACACTTTCAAAAACCATTCGGTTTCTTTTCAAAAGAACTTTTAAACGCGGAGCTTAAGCCACTCCTTTTAAAAGCTATCTCGTTCCATTGATCATATCAAGTTCACTACGTTCAAGGTTTTTCCAAAACCATCCGTAGCCCTCTATCATTTCAGTTAAATATTCGGTAGTATTCAAGCTATGTATTTTAACCTCACGCCAAGGCATAGTGATTGGTAGCTGCCGGTTATTTATCTATTGCATAGATAGAATGCATTGGTTTGAGACAGTCGTACTGTCATTTTGGCCTACGTCAAGGGTAGGTACGGGTGGGTTCAAATTAACCTGGATAATGATGGGAAGAACTTGACATGTGACTTTTGACATTTTGAGCTCACGCCAAGGTCATAAGAGCATGGGGCAAAAATCCACATCGGGAGTTTCAAAAGAACTGAAACTTGCTAGCGCTGCATACCATTTGGAGTGTGATGATTCTGGTAGGATTCCTTCAGTTTTGTCACGCGATGATATTTGGATCCCGATCCTACTGTGAGTATATGCTACTCCTCGGGAAATTTCTCACTAAACGATCAATGCTATAAACCAAGTGGGTGTCTAGAAAGGTGTTAGCGGGGCTACGCCCCCAGGGAAAAGAGATTATTTAATTAAGGAACTTCGCGAAAGCGTTGGAAAACCTCCCTCGAAGTACCGACACCAGCCTGGCCGAACGGTTAAGCAAGTATTGTACGGTAAGATTGATCCTGACTAATTCTTCCTTTTTGGTTTGAGGAGGGATTCGAAAGACAGTAGAAGCCATCCTGTTTAGACAAATTAAAAACCACTCTAAACTTGCAAGAGCATCATGCTAAAGTGTTTCTTCTCTCTCTCCTAATTGCAGCGACCATTAATCATGACTGGACTTAAGTTACTCCTAGATAAAAACATACTGACATGGCCAAACTACAAAGATTGGCTCAGGAATGTCAAGATGGCAATCACTTACGACAAGTTGGGGTATCTCCTTACCACCAAAGCTTCCCCCGTCCTAGGTCCCACCTCCAACGTCGCGGATATAGAAATCCGTAAGACATGGGAGATCGATTGCGCGAAGGCCAAATGTCTCGTGCTTTCCTCTATGGACACCGAACATCAGAGGAGGCATGAGAATATGGACCTCGAATCCATATTTCTCCATACAAAAGAACTGTATGGAGAGCAATCTCGTATCGCCAGATACGAAGTGTCGAAGAAGTTGTTTTCGGCAAGATTGGCCGTCGGATCATCGGTAGCGGAACACGTGCTTAAGATGATTGGCTTCATTGAGGAGCTCGCGGACCTTGGGACCACGTTGGAGAATGAGCTCTATACGGACTTGATTCTTCAGTCCCTTCCTTCCACTTACGCCCAGTTCATTCTGAATTTCAACTTGCAAGAAAAGGAAGTTGAACTTTCAGAGCTCCTCAACATGCTGAGGAGTGCAGAGGGCACCCTACAGAAAGGTAGGGAAACATCCATTTTGTTTGTAGGAGTATCTTCATCTTCTAGGTCCAAGGCGAGAGCCAAGGGAAAGAAGAAGAAAACCCCCGCCAAACCAAGGGGCGGTGTTAGTAAAGTGGATACGAAGGGAAAGACAAAAGCAACAAAGGTAGCGGGGAAACATGTGGATAAAGAAGAATGCATTTACTGTCACAAGAGTGGACACTGGAAGAAAGATTGCAGGGCTTGGAAAGCCAGAACACAGGATCTGAAGCATGTTGTGGCTTCAGCTTCAGGTATGTATGTTATTGAAAACTGTCTATCTATAAACTCTACTTCCTGGGTATTAGATACCGGATCAGGATCTCATATCTGTAATTCTTTGCAGGCGTTGAGAAACCGTAGGGTTTTGAGGGCAGGTGACATGACCCTCAAAGTTGCAAACGGAGCTAGCATGGATGCTAAGGCCGTGGGGGACTATCACCTGGGGTTGTCAGATGGACACGTTTTGGTTTTGCGTAATTGCTATTTTGTACCCAACGCAACTTGTAATATCATTTCTGTATCTTTGACTTCTAAAGAAGGTTATGAATTTGCGTTTGTAAGTAATGTTGTAAACATTCACCTTAATCAAGTTCTGATTGGGTCAGGTACATTAAGCAATGGTATATACGTATTAAACCAACCACAGATTTTCAATATCCAGAATACATACAAAAGAAAGTCTCCGGAAATAAATCAGACTTTCTTATAGCATTGTAGACTGGGTCACATCAATGAGAGAATGTTGACGAAGTTACATACAGAAGGATATTTGAATCCGTTCGAATATCAATCGTATGCCACTTTTCAATCCTGTCGCAAAGGAAAGATGACAAAGACTCCGTTCACTGGACACGGAGAGCGAGCGAGCGAGCTCTTGGGACTCGTACACAGCGACGTGTGCGGTCCAATGTCTACACTGTAAGTCCATGCTACCTCTCCCGGTACTTTCGGGCATGCGGAATTTGATGAAAAACAATTTTCTAGAGGCGGTAACATGGACTCAAAACCGGATCTTTGTTAAACATCTAACTAACAACCTAACTAGGAGTTGTTAACTACTCGGTTAGGGGGTTATACCTTTCTTTCTTGAACTCCTTCGTCTTCTACACTCGAGGGTTGTCCGGATCGGCTTCACCCCGTCGTCTCCTTGCGCCGAAGATCGATCCACCTGAAAGCTTCTACCTTTGGCTTCTTCTTCGATCTTTGAAGAAACTAGTTCACTCGGTTTGCCAAACCTTGTGAACTAGAGTGTGTAGAGGAGAGTGTGTTGGGATTTTCTCTATGGTTCTTGGTTCTCAACACATGAGACAAGTGAACCAAAGACTAAAGAGAGAGAGAGCAAGAGGAAGAAGATGAGAGCTCAAGAACACAAGAGAGAGAATGAAAATGATAGAATGAGAAAGACTTTTCTCTCTTGGCTCTCATAATCCAAAGCCATCATCACAAATCATAGCAATCAAGTATTATGTGATGGTTTAAGCTACAATAGCCATATCATTTCATGCACTCATTTTCCACAAGAGAAACAAGCAAGTAAAAAGTCTTTGCCATGAAATGATAGCCATTGTCATCATGATGGTCAACTAGTCCAACCTAGTCAACCGGTCAACAAAGTCAACAAGTCAACAAAGTCAACCCCTCAACAACCATGTCACCATAATACTTAATTAATATTATTGTTAATTACATATCATATTCTCATTAGGGTTGAGCAAAAAAGTCAATAGTCAACAGTCAACAGTCAACAACCCTAATGAGAATCCTCTGCCTCTGTCTCTCCGTCAACTGTGCATACACACCCGCATCCGCGTTCCGAGGAACACGAATACATACTGGATACAACCAATCTCAAAACATACACTATGATCTGGCTTAAACCAAAGCCCGCTAGTGTTAACTGTCCGGACACTGTACGTGCATAAGTGCACGGATGTGAACGAACCCTATCGCAAAACCATGCGACATATCGCAAAACCATGCGACCTATCGCAAAACCATGCGACCTCTACTCTTTTGCCTAAAGGCGAATAGCTTTCTGTGTGGGACTCTAAAGACTCGACACTACGCTGGCAGTGGGTTTAACCACAGACCGCAACCGGCACTAGCTGTGCGTAACGGTCCCCAGGTAGATGCCGATAAGAAGACTGACGAGGTGAAACCCATCTGAACTCCTACTGAGTCTGAATGTGACAATCTCTATACAGTCCGGTCTGTTCGTCTGATACATCGCATGGCGGGCCTAGGAGGCGGTAAACGTCAGTCCCCTAATAGCGGTACAAGTCGTGTCGGAGTGAAGCCCAAAACAACCTGAGATAACACTAGAAGCCTACCAGTATATCTCGCTTGCCCTGGCCAGGGATTACTCGTGTAATGGCTCTCCTAGACACAGCGCGATGTCAACCCCCAATACCGGGAGAGACGAATCCTGTCTAACCGTCACTGCCTCCAAGTGCTTCGGGACTGTACCCAACTACTACCTGTTTGCACGAATTCTTTGAGCCGTGGTAGGGTAGTAATCAAAGTATAGTGGGAACACACTCGAGGCGAAGTGACAGTGTCAAGTCAGCGGACTAAGCTGTACTCATATCACATGGGAACTGATAACTGACGATAGGTATAATACCAACCGGTCAGTTCCCGACGAGGCCTGTCCAGTATACTCGTAACCTAACGAGCACCCGTATACTATCTCCAGTACGACGTACTAATGGCTGTGGGACAGACCATCTCCCACACTGGGATGAGAAGCGCATATGCTAGTCTACTCCGGAGTATCGATGCCCTGTCTCGATAGTCCTGCGACTAGGGACCTGTATAAGGATGTGCTTATAGATTACCCAGCCCCCACTGGTGTGACTGCCATCACAACGCTGGTAATCCAGCAAAGATCCTAAGGGCTCCACTAATGTGTATAGGTGATATATTAAAATAAACACATGTACACATTGAAGTAGAAACAAACCAAGTAGCATACTACTATATTGAGCAAGATTGTTTATACAAGGTGAATATCCCAAGCTTCCATTAAGTAATATACAAACTAGTATGATACAGTAATGGCCTCTAGGGCATATACACTAACAATCTCCCACTTGCACTAAGGACATGTACTGGCGTATCGAAGACCTATCATCTCGATCAGCCGCTCGAACTGTGTCTGGGGCAAGGCCGTGGTGAATAGATCTGCAGTGTTATCTTCTGAAGCGACCCTCCGAACCTCGATCTCCTGGCGATCCACGTTCTCCCTGATCAGGTGATACCCCCTCAAGATGTGTCTGAATCTCTGATGGGACATGGGTTCCTTCGCTAAAGCTATAGCCCCGTTGTTGTCGCAATACAGAGGTATTGGATCAACAATGGACGGAACCACCTGAAGTTCTTTCAAGAACTTCCTCATCCAGACAGCTTCTTTTGCGGCATCAGATGCAGCGATGTATTCCGCTTCCATCGTCGAGTCTGCAACGGTTTCCTGTTTGGAACTCTTCCAACACACCGCCCCTCCATTGAGGGTAAAGACAAAACCCGACATGGACTTGGAATCATCCTTGTCACTCTGGAAGCTGGAGTCAGCAAAGGCCTCGATCTGGAGGTCTTTTCCGCCATAAACCAAGAACATCTCCTTAGTCCTTCTCAGGTACTTGAGAATGTTCTTTACCGCTATCCAGTGTTTCTCCCCAGGGTTTGACTGATGCCGGCTTACTACACTCAGTGCATAAGCTACATCCGGTCTGGTACACAACATCGCATACATTATAGAGCCTACCGCAGAAGCGTAGGGTAAAATAGACATGCAATCCCTTTCCAAATCAGTCTTGGGAGACATCACTTTGGAGAGGGTGATCCCGTGACAAGCTGGTAGATTACCGCGCTTGGAATCTTCCATACTGAATCTTTTCAGTATGGTGTCGATGTACCTGGACTGTGAAAGTCCTAATATCCTCCTGGATCTACTACGATGGATCCGGATCCCCAGGATGTATGAGGCATCACCCAGGTCTTTCATGGAGAACCTGTGTGACAAGAACCCCTTGACAGATTGTAGCATAGGAATGTCATTTCCTATTAAGAGAATGTCATCTACGTATAAAAGGAGGAATACTACAGTTCTCGCTACAAATCTACTATAGATGCATGGTTCATCTCGATTTTTGATAAAGCCAAATTCCTTGACCGTCTCATCAAAACAGATGTTCCAACTCCACGACGCCTGCTTTAGTGCGTAAATGGACTTAAGCAACTTGCACACCTTTCCGCTGCTACCACTCTGAATGAAACCCTCTGGCTGGTCCATATAGACACACTCCTCTAAATTTCCATTTAGAAAAGCGGTCTTTACGTCCATCTGCCAAATCTCATAATCGTAGAAGGTAGCAATGGCAAGAAGGATCCGAATGGATTTCAGCATAGCTACTAGAGAAAAGGTCTCGTCATAGTCCAAACCAGGTCTTTGACGAAAACCCTTTGCAACCAGTCTAGCTTTATAGGTCTCAACCTGTCCATATACACCAATCTTCCTTTTGAAGATCCACTTGCATCCTACGGGTTTTATCCCGTCTGGAGCAATGTCCAACGTCCATACTTTGTTGGTGTACATGGACTCCATTTCGGTCCGCATTGCATCTAGCCATTTTACCGAGTCGATGCTCTGAACGGCTTGCTGGAAGCTTGTAGGCTCATCATAATCTATGATGCAATCCTCTCTATCCCCGTCTATGAGAAAACCGTAGTATCTCTCGGGCGGATGAGACTGCCTACTACTTTTGCGGAGCGGCGTAGGAATGTCCTGTTCTTTTGAACCCTCTGGTTCCACTAAGCTTTCAGTAATAGTCTGTGGTTCTGGAATTTCTTCCAATTCTACTGCGCTCACACTAATTTCCTTTTCTAAGAACTGGTGTTCTAGAAAGTGGGCATGACGAGAAACAAAAACCTTTTGTTCCTCTTCGCAGTAGAAGAAATATCCCTTGGAGTTCTTTGGATATCCCACGAAGTTGCACTGTAGTGAGCGTGCCTCGAGCTTGTCCGCATGCTGCTTTTTGACAAAAGCTGGACTTCCCCATGTCTTAATGTGATAAAGATAGGGTCTCTTCCCACACCACATCTCATATGGTGTAGTAGGCACAGTCTTAGTTGGAACTCGGTTCAAAAGATATGCAGCTGATTCTAGCGCATATCCCCAGAATGATCGCGGTAACTCAGCGTTACTCATCATGGACCGTACCATATCCAATAGGGTTCGGTTCTGTCTCTCCAATACACCGTTATGTTGCGGAGTGTATGGAGGAGTAAGCTGAGAGAGAATTCCGTTCTCTTTTAAATAGTCCAGGAACTCGGCACTCAAGTATTCACCACCTCGATCCGATCTTAGAATCTTAATACTTTTGCCGGTTTGTTTTTCTACTTCATTCTTATATTCCTGGAATTTTCCAAAGGCTTCGGACTTATGTTTCATTAAAAAGACATAACCGTACCTTGAAAAGTCATCCGTAAAAGTAATGAAGTAAGAATAACCGCTTCGCGCATGTGTAGACATTGGACCGCACACGTCGCTGTGTACGAGTCCCAAGAGCTCGCTCGCTCTTACTCCGTGTCCAGTGAACGGAGTCTTTGTCAACTTTCCTTTGAGACAGGATTGACAAGTGGCATACGATTGATATTCGAACGGATTCAAATATCCTTCTGCATGTAACTTCGTCAACCTTCTCTCATTGTTGTGACCCAGTCTACAATGCCATAAGAAAGTCTGATTTATTTCCGGAGACTTTCTTTTGTGTGTATTCTGGACATTGAAAATCTGTGGTTGGTTTAATACGTATATACCATTGCTTAATGTACCTGACCCAATCAGAACTTGATTAAGGTGAATGTTTACAACATTACTTACAAACGCAAATTCATAACCTTCTTTAGAAGTCAAAGATACAGAAATGATATTACAAGTTGCGTTGGGTTCAAAAAAGCAATTACGTAAAACCAAAACGTGTCCATCTGACAACCCCAGGTGATAGTCCCCCACGGCCTTAGCATCCATGCTAGCACCGTTTGCAACTTTGAGGGTCATGTCACCTTCCTTCAAAACCCTACGGTTTCTCAACGCCTGCAAAGAATTACAGATATGAGATCCCGATCCGGTATCCAATACCCAGGAAGTAGAGTTTATTGAAAGACAGTTTTCAATAACATACACACCTGAAGCTGATGCCTCAACCTGCTTCAATTCCTGTGTCCTGGCTTTCCAAGCCCTGCAATCATTCTTCCAGTGTCCCTTCTTATGATAACAGAAGCATTCTTCTTTATCCACAAGCTGCCCCGCTTTCTTTGTTGCCTTTGCCTTTCCCTTCGTATCCACTTTACCAACACCACCCCTTGGTTTGGAGGGGGCTTTCTTCTTCTTTCCCTTGGCTTTCGCCTTGGACCTAGAAGAGGAAGATCCTCGTACAAACAAAGTGGATGTTTCCCTACCTTTCTGTAGGGTGCCCTCTGCACTCCTCAGCATGTTGAGGAGTTCTGAAAGTTCTACTTCTTTTTCTTGTAAGTTGAAGTTCAGGATAAACTGGGCGTAAGTGGAAGGAAGGGACTGGAGAATCAAGTCCGTATAGAGCTCATTCTCCAATGTGTTAGTTATATGTATGCCCTAAAGGCCATTACTGTACATTGGATGTATATTGTAGTGGATGCTGGGACATATATAGGGAGGACTTTCTTGCTCGACATGATAGTATGCTATCTGGTTGCTCTTTACCTTAACGTGTACACAGATTGTCTCTCTATTACATGTTGGTAAAGACCTTAGGATGTGTACTTGACTATGATGCGGATCATACTAGTGGGGACATGGTAGTCCATAAGTACATCCTTCAAAGTCCCTAGTCGTGGGTGTATCGAGACGGGGCATCTGTAAGTCTACGTTAGCGCCCCGGCAGTCTACAGACGCCAAATGCGGAATAAAACTTTTAAACTTGGCGCTATCGTATACTTTAACCCGGATCTGCCATTATTGCTAAACTAACAAACTGTAAAGAGTGTAGAATGGTTATACCGAACGATCCGAGTCCTTCGTTCTTCAACCATCATCCCACGCTCCGTTGCGGCTACTCCGATCTCCGATTCCTTCGTCGAGGTGGCACCACGTCGACGATTCTTTAAACGGGCTCCCGCCTCTGACTCGAGGCAACTCGATCGTCAAGTTTGCTAAAAGAGACGACCAAGATTGATGTAGAGAATGAGTAGATGACTTTGTCTCACTTCGTCCAAGTCCGTGGACGATCGGTTAATGAAGTTGCCGTGGAAATCGGGTGATGGAATGAAATGGACTGTGAAATTCCATACACCGATAAATACTATCAAAATCTTTTCTCTCTTGAATCAAGTGTGTGTATGAGAGAGAGAGAGGAGGCTATATATATATCAAAGGAGGGAGGTGAGTGTAGGAGCAAGAGAGTAACCATAAGCAAAAGCTTCTCACTCAAAAATATCCTAAGGAAAACAAAAGGTATTAATGCTAAAGCATGAATCACTTAAACACCTCATCATGCCTTTAATGAAACCATTAATGCACTAATGAGTCATATGCCTCATCATCACTTCTAGAAGCTTCTAGAATGATGACTCACTCATATCTGAAGAAAAGATAAATCCGTCTTTAACCGAATGTTAAAAGACGGCTGATAGAAAACTGGAAACTGGCAACTTCCAAAAGTGATCCTGAAACGAATTTCAGGACAACCCCGAAACTGTATAAATATACCCGCATTTGTATTACGACCGAATACAAATGCAACTGAGACAAAGATATTATACCTACTCATTATAATACTCGGATCCGGCTTAAACCAAAGCCGACCAGTATCATCTGTCCGAAAATCGACACGTGCGTAAACGCACGTGCATTTTCCGAACCCTGCCATAAAACCATACGGCCTCTACAACGTTTCTCCCGAACTTGGGAAACTGCCTGTGGGGGACTCTAATGACTCGTCAGCACCCTGGCAGTGGGTTTAACCACAAACCGTCAGCGGCACTAGCAATGTGTAACGGCTGTCCACGGACTGACCTCAAGGGTGGCCGAGGAGCGAACTCAAGGGAGACCGATGAGCGAACTCCTCCGAAAACCCTACTGAGCCTAACAGTGACTATGTATATACAGTCCGGTCCGTTCGTCAATGAGTATCGCATATCCGCCTAGGGGGCTAGTAACGTCAGACCCCCAGAAGCAGTATAAGTCGTGTCGGAGTGAAGCCCAATAACACCCTGAGATACTACTGGAGTACTTACCAGTAAATCTCCTGCCATGGCCATGGACTTTGTGTAATGGCTCTCCTAGACACAGCACGACCTCGCCCCCAATACCGGGAGAGACGAATCCCCTGCCGATCCGCTCACGTACCTCCATATGGCTCGGGACTGTACCCAAAAACTACCTGTTTGCACGACTCCTTTGAGCCGTGGTAGGGTAGAAATCAAAGCACAGTGGGAACTCACACGAGACAAATGACGATCTCAGGTCGATGAACTAACCTGTACACATGTCACCAGGGAACTGCTATCTGACGATAGGTATAGTACTAACTAGCAGATTCCCGGCGAGTCCTGTCCGGTGTACTCATAACCCAATGAGAACCTGTATACATCTTAGGTGATCCAACTGACACCAGTGGCTTGTGAGACCGGCCACCGCCCCTCGTCGGGGTCTCGACTGTATACACTAGTCTACTCCGGAGTATCGATGCCCTGTCTCGAAACTCCCACGACTAGGGACCACAATTAAGGATATGCATCTAAACTACCCAACTCTCACGTATATGATCGCCCTCATACAGTTGGTAGTAAAGCAAGATCCTAAGGGCTCTATCAAAGTGTAACATGCAATCAGTCACCTGAACATGTACACAACTGATAAAGGCAAACCAGATAGCATACTATCATTTCGAGTAAGACTGTCCTACCGGGATAGGTCCTCCGCAATCATTGCAATCACGTACCTGCGATCCAATAATTGACTATGAAGGCACTATCTCCAACAATCTCCCACTTGCACTCAAGGCTAATATTGCGATGTCGACTACTCACAGCCCGTGTGAAACCGAACATCCAACTCCTCTACTAATCAGTTTCACAAAGCCCGTTTGTAAAACTATTGTGTTCGAGAAATAGCCTCAGTGAGTGGATCCGCCTAGAAGTATCTTTCAATATCTCTCTAAATCTCAAGTTCGCGGAGAAAGCCATCTCCCGAATTGAGTAGTACATGTCTTAGAATATGTCTGGATATCTGATGGGACCTTAGTTCATAAATGAACTCCATATCCAAACTTCTTAGACTGTATGGATCACTGAACCTAATCAGTATCCGGCACCATGCCACCCACAGTATCCTCTGGAACCACCTGTCCATAATACTGTCCCTCGTCAGAGGGAAAACTAAAACTCAGACAATCACTCTGTCATCCATGTCACCTTTGAAGCCTGGAATGATAACCGTCTCCCGAAAGAGGCTGCCGTTATCAAATCCGTAGAACATGTACTAATGTTCTAGAACTGCTTCCTTATGTTTCTCCAGGATTGGATTAATACAAACTTATTGCATCTAGTGCAAAAACAACATCTGGTGTGGTACTTGACATCTCATGATTGACTCAATTGCCTAAGCAAGTGATCTGCCAATCATGCACATCCCTCTCCACTTTAGTCTATACGACACCTTTAGAGAGGGTGACTCCATCACCTGCAGGTACACTACCATGCTAGGAGTCAACTATTCTAAAAACCATTAGAATATCTGTCAAAGTACCTACATTGGGAAACTACCCAAATCTAGATCTAAAACCATAGATCCAGAAACCAGAATGTCTAATATTATATCCATGTCCTGTCTGGAGAAACAACTGTGTGACGACCACAGTACAACCGATCGTAGTATAGGAATTTTACATCCTACTCTGTGTATGTCATCCAATCCATGACATCACACCCTACTACCTTCTTAACTGATCCATCCTCTATTCTGATTGAAGTCAACCCATGACTGTCATATCAAAATTAGATGATCTATCTCCGCTATAACTGCTCAAGTCTATAAATAGACATAAGCTACTTGCCCACCATACTTCCGTTGCTCCCACTGACTACGACAACCCTCCTACCGGGTCTCATATCCTGGAACAACAGTAGTGTCAAGTCTGGGTAGATAAGAACCTCCCTGTCACCGTCTCTGAGGCTACCGAAGTACCTCTCGGGCGTCTGAGGTTACCTACCATACCTGCGGAGTGGCTATTGGAATGTCAAACCTGATTGAATGTATAGGTCCTATTAAATTTTTCCGTAATCGTTCGCAGTTCTGGAATCACTTCCAGTTCTACCATACTCCCACTACTGTTTTCTGAAAAAGATCCATTTTACTAAAACTGTGGCGAGTCAAGAACAATATCACTATTGATCTTCCAAATGGTAGAATATCAACCCTCGTCATAGCCAGGGTCAACCCACAAACAACCATTACAGAAACGTGCCCTGAGTTATCCAGAGTCTGGTTTTAAGCATAAGCTGGATAACTCCCCATACCTTAATTTCTTTTAAGGTACGAACTATTCTATATCCAATACAGAAACTTTGGCACTAATTTTATTGGAACCATATTTAAATCATGCAGTTGTCTCCAGTGCATATCAACTTTAATGGAAAGAGGCTAATCAGCATTACTCAACTTAGGAATCCATCCAATTATGAGCAACCTGAAAGAGAAACACGTTTCTCAAAGCCATCACTATCATCTGAATACCAATCACAAGAATCTACATCTTCGATCTCTTTGAAGAATCCCGATACTTGTGATACCCGGTTCTCTACTTTATTCTTATACCCACAACTTCTCAAAACTTAGACCATGTATTTCTACGAAACACTCGTCTAAATACTAGAGAAGTTATAAGTAAACAGAACATAGTACGAGGACCTACCCCTTTTGTCCTGATGGACACTGGACAACATACAATAATCTGTATAAATCCGCTGAGTTAAACAACTCAAAACCTGTGCGTTGTAGGTGGAAAACTGTACCCTGGCGATTTCCTCAAATATCACCAATTACAACGAATTCCGATATAATGAGGATGATCACCTAATTCCCAATATCTTACTCCCACTCATCATCTGTAAAACCATACAGATATGAGAATGAAACCTGGTAAATACATACCCTTGGAGTAAGTGTCTAATCGGGAAAACAGTTTTTCCTTAACAATGCACTGAAACATGAAAATGTTTCGTAGGGGTATCCTGGTATTCATAGTAATGCCTCTTCCATAATCCAATTCATGACTTCAACCGTATATTTTATTGCCATCTCTCCAAATCCCCTTTATTTGTCTTTAGTCGTTACCTTCTGTACACCATCGTTAGGCTAACTGGTTTTCTTCCTTCCCTACCGTTCGGCACCAGCCTATGGTTTGGAAGAAGACTATCCAGTAAGCATAATAGGTGTACCCTCCTAAACCAAGGAGTACTCGCATCTCGAGAGAAGGTGACGATAAAAGACAACTGAATAATACCTTATTCTTTTAAAGGTGAAATAGGAGTGGCGATGAAGTACGCGGTTTTGGTCGTGAATGATATCAGTCACAATTTACTTTGCCCTCTTTCTAATCCCTTTATTTTGTCTTTACATATTACCTTCTGCACACCCTACTTAGGCTAATTGGATTTCTTCATTCCCTACCTTTCGGCACCAGCCTATGGTTTGGAATAAGACTATCCAATAAGCGTAATAGGTGTACTCTCCTAAACCAAGGAGCTCTCGCAACCTGAGAGAAGGTCATAATAAAAGACAACTGAATAAACCAATTCTATTTCTCCTGAACCTGGATCCATCCTCGAAGAAGTCCCTTCGAGTTCGTATATAACCATACGATGGCTCTATCCAATGGAAGTGGATATCCGTAGTAATACGGGTGTTGTGAGAAATACAAAGGGTAAAAGAAGGAGTGGCAATGACTTATGCAACATAGACAATCCAAAAGCCAGTATTTTAAGAAGGTTCGGTCAACCTGGTCACTGAGTCATAGTCTAGGGTCGGGCAAAGGTCGCTGCCAAAGAGAGAGAGAGAAAAGAAACACTCTGCGTGCACTCTAACCTAGATCAGAATGGTCATCACTTTTTCTAATCCGGAAACCTCCCACTGTCCTGTCAAATTCTCCTCCAAACCTAAAGAAGAATCGATCGGGATCACCCGAAGAGTAAACCAACTCATCAGTGGGAATCGGGATCCAACTCTCATCGCATGTTAACGTGATGGAATGCATCCACGTTATTCATACTCCAGAAGGTATGCGCATACTTGGCAAGTTTCAGTTTCTTTAGAAACTCCCGATATCATTTTCTTGCCCCATGCTCTTATGACCTTGACGTATGCCAACAAATCATAAGTCACATGTCAAGTTCTGCCCGTCATTATCTTGTTAATTTGAACCCACCCGTACATACCCTTGACGTATGCCAACAAGGTAATACGACTGTCCCAAACCAACTCATCTATCTATGCAACAAATGAATACCCAGCAGCTACCAAACACTATGCCTTGACGTATGCCAACAAACATAGCTTGAATACTACTGACCATCCATAAGAAACGACGGAGGGCTACGGCTGGTTTTTGGCGAAAAACCTTTAACGTAGTGAACTTGATATCGCTGAAGGAACCTGATAGCTTTTTTAAAATATAGTGGCGAAAACCTTTTGCTAAAGAGGTCACTCCCGGTAAAGGGATCTCGGCTCTTTCCTCGTGGAATGAGGTGCAGGATATTCCACTGAATACCGCTATGCAAAGCAACATGTAATCGACTATAGTGAAGTTATTACCCTGACGCAAACTTCTGTCCAAGGGGTCTTTCCCGGTGAAGGGATATCAGCCCTTGCCTCGTCGAATGAGGTGCTGGATATTCACACCGAATACCGCTATGCATAACAAAAGGAAACGTCTTTGCAATAACACTTTTTAAATTGTTCCAACAACTGTATACAGGTTTGTTTTACTTTGTGTTGATCAGAATCAACGCAGTCCCATCATTCAATCACACCAGAAAAGAACGAAAATAAAATGTACGTATATGCCATCCGCATTCGTCTCTGGGTCCCGTCATCACCCGTTAGGTTACTTAACTAACGACAGAGCGGGGACTGGACTAGCGTGGGTGTAAAACATATACAACATCTAATAGTATATAAACCAATATACATAATCGCTCCAGGCGTGATAATATGCAACATTACAGAAAAGTAATAAGCATCACAGAACAAAACAGATATCTGGGATCCCCGAGTTTCACAGAGCCGCTGCTGAAACTCGACGTTCCCCTGTCGTGTGGATAGCCTGTGCAATGAAACCTAGACCCCTACGGGTGCGGCAAGTTACCCGCCAAAACCTGAAGCGAGGTAGTCCTCCACAGCATAGTGAATGGAACACCCGGCACTTCACGGAATCCGGTAAATTGAGCACCCCTCCTTGGGTCAACCTGTACCCCCTACGAGTGCGGCGAATAGTCTGCCAATTCTGAAGTGGGGCCCCTCTGCCTCTCAAAACCATGAGATGCGGACCCGTTGCTTTCCCGAACCCGGCTATCCGTGCACTCCGTCGCGGGGTAAAACCTAGTACAGTAATGAAAAAATAGTACAATAGGTACATCGACCGCAACCTGGTCGTGCCCCAAAAGAATATTATACAACAGGCAGTGACGGCTGTCCACAAGTTGGACGCTCGCCCCGCAATATCAAATGTACAAATAAACTCAAACTGTACTACCATTGCACACTGCTATCCACCACGACAAATCCGCAACAAAACAGCACAACACAGAACATCAACGCGAATGTCACGTTCGCAAACCCGTCTAAAAGAACTATAGCAATCAGACGCGGTTTACCGATCAAATGACATTCCCGGTCGGAGATATAATGTAAGCACTGTAAACTAACGTGTTTAAATTTCGATCGACCAAAGACCAAATTTCAAAAAGTGGGCCCCACTGCTTACTGGTGAACAGTAACAAAATCTGGGCCAAAACTTTATATTCCAAAAACCCCAAAATCAATCAAAGAATCCACTGTCCAAATTTGGGAGCACGTGCTCCCCACGTGGCCGCGGTTGCGCGGCCAAACCATGGGTTTGGCCGCCCTTCCGCGGCAGCCTGGAGGGATCACGACCCCAAATTTGGTCGTGGTTCTTAGAATTCCCTGCACGGATTTTTAAGACATCCAGAAATAAATTTTGAAGCCATTTAAAATTAACAGAAACTGTCGGGCTTGAATTTTGTGATTTTTGCAATTTTCGATTTCCGGTCGGATCGATGTTTTAAACGCATTAGCACAAGTTAGTATAGCAAAATGGTTAGGCTCTGATACCACTGTAAGTCTACGTTAGCGCCCCGGCAGTCTACAGACGCCAAATGCGGAATAAAACTTTTAAACTTGGCGCTATCGTATACTTTAACCCGGATCTGCCATTATTGCTAAACTAACAAACTGTAAAGAGTGTAGAATGGTTATACCGAACGATCCGAGTCCTTCGTTCTTCAACCATCATCCCACGCTCCGTTGCGGCTACTCCGATCTCCGATTCCTTCGTCGAGGTGGCACCACGTCGACGATTCTTTAAACGGGCTCCCGCCTCTGACTCGAGGCAACTCGATCGTCAAGTTTGCTAAAAGAGACGACCAAGATTGATGTAGAGAATGAGTAGATGACTTTGTCTCACTTCGTCCAAGTCCGTGGACGATCGGTTAATGAAGTTGCCGTGGAAATCGGGTGATGGAATGAAATGGACTGTGAAATTCCATACATCGATAAATACTATCAAAATCTTTTCTCTCTTGAATCAAGTGTGTGTATGAGAGAGAGAGAGGAGGCTATATATATATCAAAGGAGGGAGGTGAGTGTAGGAGCAAGAGAGTAACCATAAGCAAAAGCTTCTCACTCAAAAATATCCTAAGGAAAACAAAAGGTATTAATGCTAAAGCATGAATCACTTAAACACCTCATCATGCCTTTAATGAAACCATTAATGCACTAATGAGTCATATGCCTCATCATCACTTCTAGAAGCTTCTAGAATGATGACTCACTCATATCTGAAGAAAAGATAAATCCGTCTTTAACCGAATGTTAAAAGACGGCTGATAGAAAACTGGAAACTGGCAACTTCCAAAAGTGATCCTGAAACGAATTTCAGGACAACCCCGAAACTGTATAAATATACCCGCATTTGTATTACGACCGAATACAAATGCAACTGAGACAAAGATATTATACCTACTCATTATAATACTCGGATCCGGCTTAAACCAAAGCCGACCAGTATCATCTGTCCGAAAATCGACACGTGCGTAAACGCACGTGCATTTTCCGAACCCTGCCATAAAACCATACGGCCTCTACAACGTTTCTCCCGAACTTGGGAAACTGCCTGTGGGGGACTCTAATGACTCGTCAGCACCCTGGCAGTGGGTTTAACCACAAACCGTCAGCGGCACTAGCAATGCGTAACGGCTGTCCACGGACTGACCTCAAGGGTGGCCGAGGAGCGAACTCAAGGGAGACCGATGAGCGAACTCCTCCGAAAACCCTACTGAGCCTAACAGTGACTATGTATATACAGTCCGGTCCGTTCGTCAATGAGTATCGCATATCCGCCTAGGGGGCTAGTAACGTCAGACCCCCAGAAGCAGTATAAGTCGTGTCGGAGTGAAGCCCAATAACACCCTGAGATACTACTGGAGTACTTACCAGTAAATCTCCTGCCATGGCCATGGACTTTGTGTAATGGCTCTCCTAGACACAGCACGACCTCGCCCCCAATACCGGGAGAGACGAATCCCCTGCCGATCCGCTCACGTACCTCCATATGGCTCGGGACTGTACCCAAAAACTACCTGTTTGCACGACTCCTTTGAGCCGTGGTAGGGTAGAAATCAAAGCACAGTGGGAACTCACACGAGACAAATGACGATCTCAGGTCGATGAACTAACCTGTAAACATGTCACCAGGGAACTGCTATCTGACGATAGGTATAGTACTAACTAGCAGATTCCCGGCGAGTCCTGTCCGGTGTACTCATAACCCAATGAGCACCTGTATACATCTTAGGTGATCCAACTGACACCAGTGGCTTGTGAGACCGGCCACCGCCCCTCGTCGGGGTCTCGACTGTATACACTAGTCTACTCCGGAGTATCGATGCCCTGTCTCGAAACTCCCACGACTAGGGACCACAATTAAGGATATGCATCTAAACTACCCAACTCTCACGTATATGATCGCCCTCATACAGTTGGTAGTAAAGCAAGATCCTAAGGGCTCTATCAAAGTGTAACATGCAATCAGTCACCTGAACATGTACACAACTGATAAAGGCAAACCAGATAGCATACTATCATTTCGAGTAAGACTGTCCTACCGGGATAGGTCCTCCGCAATCATTGCAATCACGTACCTGCGATCCAATAATTGACTATGAGGGCACTATCACCAACAGCATCGATATACCAGAGTAGACTAGCGTGTACCTTCTCGACCCATACAGATGGGCGATGGATGATCCTACATCCATCGGTGTTTGACATCAGAGATGATATACGGGTGCTCAGTAGAGACTGGGTACACTGGACGGACTTGCCGAGAACTCCCAGATGGTATTATACCTTACGTCAGATGGCAGTTCTCTGGTGACACTGGTACAGAGTAGTCTGTTGACCCGAGATCGTCATAAAGTCTTGTGTGGTGCCCACTGTGATTTGATTTCCATCTTACCACGTCCAAGAGGGCGTGCAAAACGGTGGTTTTTAGGTACAGTCCCGAGTCACATGGAGGCAATGAGCGATAGGAGGGGATTCGTCTCTCCCGGTATAGGGAGTTGATGTTGCGCTGTGTTCGATTGGCTATAACAGGAAATCCCTGGCCTGGGTTGCTGAGATTTACTGGTAAGTGTTACCAGTAGTTTCTCGAATTGTTATAGACCTCATATCGACACGACTTATCAAGCTATTGGGGTCTGACGTTTACCACCCCTAGGCAAGATATGCGACATATCAGACGACGAGACCGGACTGTACGGTAGTGTTACTGGTTGGATTCACTGGAGTGTGAGCGGGCTTGCTCGTCGATCTTCTGATCGCTCAATACCCGGGTGGCCGTTATGTTTAGCAGACCGCTTGCGGCTTGTGGGTGTTTGATATGATCATCATCTGCTGCAGGCGTATTGACTAGTCTTTAGAGTCCTACACAGAGGTTTCCTGGCTCAAGTAAAACGAAATAGGAGCGCATATGAGATATGTGCGGGACCAAGAATAATGCGTGTATGTGATACCGTATGCTATTCTCGCGATGAATGTATCGAATGGTTGTATGCGATATAACCTAGTTATTGAATCAAGGATTGATTCGATAAGCCGATACATTGGATACTAGTCGGTTATATGTGATATGACCGGATCGTTAAATCAAGTGTTGATTTAAAGATTTAATGTATAATTATATATTTGATATATTACTTTGCATTAACTAGTATTGGTTCACTTTAAATGGATTTTCTCACTTAAGTTCACAAGTTGTATATGTGATATACTTTTGTGCACTTGGATGTATCATGTTTGATGATACATGTTCACTTGAGTTTGTGTAAAGATTGAACCATGGTTATTTAAATGGTTAGGGTTTTGATTTTCTTATTCATTTATCCATTTATTGATTTATTTATTTATTTGGGAATGATAAGAAAAGAATGGTGGCTTTATTTGTAGTTTAGTTGAAGCTTCATGAAGGTTTGACCAAAGCTACCATTCTTGTCTTCTTCTCATAACCCTAACCATTCAACTAACCTTGGTTAATTCTCTACACATTACCATGGTTAATATTATGATAAGAATGATTTTATTATTCTTTTGGATATACTTATCATAATATTATCTTCATCTTCTTCTTCTTCTTCACTTGAAGAACCTTGCTCCATCAATGGTAACTTGAGATATCAAGTGAGAAATCCAATTCTAAAGTGAACCCACTTCCTATTTCTTCATCCTCTACCTATTGCCAAGTAGTAGAGTGTATTTTCTTCACAAGTTTCTTGACTTGGTGAAGTTGGAGCTTGATCTAGTGATACCTCGACGTAGATCATCTTCGGCACGAAGCCGACGACCTTGCCCGCCTATTTCTATGATGAATCTAACGCGAGAGTCCAAGATCGGATTTGTACAGCGGAGAGGACTTCTTCATGGAGCTATGGAGGTGGAGAAACGGATCTACAAAGGTTGTATTTCCGTTCTTTTAGTTTAATTGTAAACTAGTTCATTTATCGCCTAGAAATCTAGCCAACGATCCGTATTAGGGTTTCTCGGCACCTCTAAGCTTTGAAATTGGCATGGTTGATGCCTTGTGAGACCTCACTAGAGTGCCTAGGAACCCTACAGTGGTATCAGAGCCTAGCTAGACCCTTAGGCGATGTCTAGACTATTTTTGAAATCCGAACGAACATCGAAACCCATTCCCAAAATGCTCTCTGGAAATTTTCTAAAATTTTGGATTTTTGTCAATTAAAAATATTCAGAAAAATAAGCAGGGTGTTATTTGAATTACTGTGAAATACGATGGCCTAAATCGACTTTTCCACCGCGGAACCGCGGCCCCAGCTATGCATGGTGCGGCGGTTCCGCGGCCGTACTGTCCCTTTGACCAATGTTTTCTGCACAGTAATTCATATAATTGAATCCTATATTTTCTGGTTATTTTTAATGTGACTCTACAGTTGAGTGTTCTGGGGTTGTTTTGGGGATTCGATGATTCGATCGGATTATCAGATTTTGTCTATGTGGATTCCGGATATTTTTAGAATATGTTAAAAAGTTCGACCGGATATAAATACCCAATTTTTCCCCAGTCGGGAAATTTCCAAGTGTTGGATTTTTCCGTGGTTTAACGACGTTCTAAGTAGTGCAAGTAACTTGATGGACCCTCTAGAAGACAACAAACTTTAACTCGATTATGTGACCGTCTTGAACTGCCCTTTGAACCTTCGGGTTTGGGGCAGTACGGCGTGCCACATGTGAGGCGTTGGCTTGACCCTTCTACGGCTGGACCGTTGGTACTGAGGCACGAACTGAATGTTGTTAGACTTGTTTCATGTGTTGATCAGTTTCGGGAAAAATTGGGTGTTTGACTGTTCGATCGGAAAGTTTGACATTTTCTATTTATCCGGAATGGGATACAATAATTGGAATTCACAGTAAGTTATGAGATAACTGAATGAATGTTATAAACATAGCAGTTTAGTCTCACTTGATCGGTTGCCACGGAATTTTGATGTGATCAAAAGTCCGTCGCAATCACGTAGCGTACGCGGATACTCGCCGGGTAAACTTAATAGACAGCTACAACCCATAGCCCCGACCAAGTGACTGTAGGAGAACCCCATCGCCGAAAGCATCCATTCGGGTGCTCGCGGCAGCGGTGTTCCGCCTTGGTGCACTTCGTCGACGGTATCGAGGGTGCGGCCGCCTACTAAAGTTTGCGACGAGCATTCGATCAGGATGTCGGGAATCTTGTTGAATTGCCCGACTTGATATTGAAAAGAGTTTTCGATTTTGAGACTAAAATGCGGGGTTTATAATTGTTAGGCATGCGATGTCTAAGTAATTCATTTGATTAGGCATGCGATGTCTAAAGAGGTTGCGGATTCCAACTGTTGTAGTTTTACACTTTCTTTTCTGTGACCGTAAGTGTAATATGTGATATCGCCGGTTTCGTTGCTATATGTCAACGACAATTGGGTTATGCATGTTTACTTACGTTGATGACATGTGATGTTATGTGTTGCTGGATATATTATATTGGATCGTCGTGTTTGAATAGCCGGGGGTTTTTATGTGAGATGAGTGTTTTTCATTTTCGTTCATGTAAAAACTTGTATGTAATATTCTTTTATTGGGGCACTTCCAAGTAGCGGATGTTGTCACCATTTGTATATTATTTACTTTTCCGCACTAGGATAGACCCAAGGAGGAGGGCACAAGTAACCGGGTTCTGGAGTCCAGTGGGAGACCAACTCGAGGAGTCGAGTCCGGGTCTCCTAACTCCAGAATTGGTAGGGTTGCTTGCCGCTCTCGTAGGGGTCTAGGGGTGTTGGTTTGGCTATTCATCACGACCGTGGAATCCGTGTTTTATACTGGCTCGTATTGAAAACACGGACGTCCTAGTATATCCAATATTTCATATGTTTCTTCTGCTGCGATATCTATGATGTGATCATGTGATGTTCTGTGATAGATATAGTATATAGTATATATGATATATTATATAGACGTTACTTATGTTTTACACCCGCGCTAGCCCTGCCCCGCTCTGCCGTTAGTTACCTAACCTAACGGTGCATGAGGGGACATCGAGGCGAATGCGGATGGCATAAGTGTATGTCGTATTTATCTGTGATGTTTAGGTACTTAAATGATGGGACTTCATTAATGTGATTAATGAAATAAAAGAAACCTAAGATTTTGTAGAATCGAATTTCAAAATAAAACAGGTAGCTACAGTTCTTGCTTTGCACAGCGGTATATATGATATATCCTGCACCTTATTCGATAAGGAAAGGATCGAGATCCCTTCACCGGGAGTGACTCCTTTAGCAATAACTGGCAGATGCTACACACTCGGTTTGTCTTTTGATTGCTTTTAAGTGTTTTTGCTTTGCACAGTGATATATATGATATATCCCGCACCTCATTCGACGAGGAAAGGACCGACGATCCCTTCACCGAGAGTGACTCCTTTAGCAAAACAAGAAAAGCCTAAAAAACACTCCATTTCAAAATTCATTCGATCCTACAACGATATCAAGTTCATTACGCAATAGGTTTTCTGAAAAACCTGTCGTAGCCATCCGTCATTTCAGATAAGTACTAGTTAGTATTCGTGTTGCGGTTGTTTGGCCCCCGTCAAGGCGTAGTGTACGGTAGCTAACTAGTGCTTATCTGCTAGCATATGATGCGATTGGATTAGGGTATTCGTACGGCGTTGTTTGGCCTCCGTCAAGGGTCGTGCGGGTGGGTTTAATTCAATCAGGAAATGACGGGTTGAACTTGACTAGCGGACTATGGGTAGTTTGGCCTCCGTCAAGGTCATAGGACGCTAGGGGAAAAAATATTATCGGGAATTTCAAGTGTTGAAATTTGCAATGAGATTGCTTAGCTTCTATGAGATAGTTGGGTCCCGATACCCGCTGCGAGTAAGAGTTACTCCTGGGAGAGTTTTACACATTACAGTTAGCCGATCAAGTAGGTGTCTAGAAAGGTGTCAACGAGGTTACTCCTCTGGGAAAACGAGGTTTACATTAATTAGGTTCATGCGAAAGCACGGGGGACCTCCCTCAAAGTACCGACACTGGCCTGGCTGAAAGATTGGCGAACTTGTAGTGTGTAATTAATCCCGGCTAGTCTTTCCTTTTAGGGTTTGAAGGAAGATTTGGTAAAAAGCAGTGGGAGCCATCCTGATTAGATAAAATAATAACCAATCTATTCTTGCAAGAGCGCACGCTGAGTGTTTTCTTCTCTCTCTCTCCTGGTAGCGACCATATCATGCCTTAATCAAGATAATAATACGGATTATTGACCGAACCCGCTTGTTATACTGAGCTGGGGAACGTTGATCCCGCTCCACCTTATAATTGTTATAAGACAGAGCTGGAAATTGGGGATTACCAGAATTCCCGTGCCGCCCAAACGAAGAGAGTGCATGCTGATGCATCATCTTTGGGTGTGTTCATTACAAAGAACTGTTTCTCAGTATCCTCTGCATCCTGAGTATATGATACCGGATCAGGATCCCAGGTATGTAATCTGTTACATAGGGCTACAAAAGGGTAGAAAAACTGAGAACGGGTGATAAGTTTCATTAGGCAGAAAACGGGGCAAGTGTTGCAGCCAAGTCTGTCGGTCACTGTCACCTTGTATTACCAATACATTGATTCTGAACAATGTTATTAGATACCGAACCTGATATACAAAATCATATCAGTCTCTTTATTAGTAAAGAAATGATAAAATTTTGTATTGTTGGATAATGTTTTGAACATTTCCTATATCAAAAGTTGATCGGTTCAGGCACGTTATCTAAAAGCATTAATGTTCTAAATCAAACTACAGTTCTTAGTATACAGAACACACACAAGAGGAAGAGTTCAGAAATGAACGGATCCTTCTTGAGGTATTGTAGACTAGGTCAGATCAATGTGACCCGACTAGCTAAAGTTACATTTAGATGTATATTTAAATCAGTTTGAATTTACATCTTCTGAAACTTGCCAGTCATGTCACAAAGATAAAATGACCACAGCTTTGTTTACTGGAAACAGAGAAAGAGTTAGTAAACTCTTGGGATGATACATGTTGATGTATGTAGGTCCCCAGTCTACACATACCAAGACCGGTTCTTTATACTTCATTATATTCTCTGATAATCTCTCGAGATTCAGTCATATGTTCCTGTTGGAACTTGAGTCTGAACCTTTTGAGATATTCACAGAATATAAGCGAGAAGTAGAGAAGCAAAATACGGGTAAAAGTTTTATGTCCTTTGATGAGATCAAGGAGAAGAATACTTGAGCACGGAATTCTTGGAATTTTCTAAAGGAGAATGAGATTCTCTCTCAGCATTACTCCTCCGTATACATCATTGCACGATGGTATGTCGGGGCGGATCAGATACACCCTATTTGATATGGTGTGCTCTATGATGAGTAATACTGAGTTACCTTTTTCCTTAAGGGGTTATGCATTTGAGAAGCTGCATACCTATTGAATAGGGTTCGAATCAAATCAGTTGCCTACCACTTCATATATGATATGGAAAGGGAAGAGCCCATATCTTAAGTTAGTTAAGATTTGGGGTTGTCCGGCCTATGTCTAAAAGCAAAATCCGGACAAGCTCGAGGCAAGGTCTGTAATGTAGAACTGGAAAGGTTCCAGCTAAACAAAATACAGCAGATGATTTGGTACAACCAAAGGATTCAGTAGATTCCAACGAACCTCAGCCTCTCCGCCGATCTAGTAGGGTTCCTCACCTACCTGAGAGATACTTCGGTTTCTCTATGACAGTGGGAGCGAGGATTACATCATGAGATGATGACCCAACTTGTTTCAAGCTGGGCATCAGGAGTGAGACTCTGTAAGAATGGCTGGATGTTTAGCAATCTGAGATGGAATTCTTATACACCAACAAAGTATGGACTTTGGTTGCTATATCTGAAGGGTTAAATCCCCATCTGGAGCAAGTATATCTTGAGAAGATTACTTGGTGTACATGGAAAAGTTGAGACTTTCAAAACTAGACTTGTTAAAGGTTTTCGTCATTGACCTGGCGTGGATAATGATGAAACCTTTTCCAGTACATATGCTTAAGTCCATCCAGATCCTACTTGCCACGGCTACATACCATGACTACGATATCTGGTGGTTGGGTGTCATGACAGCTTTTCTAAAATGATGTTTTAGAAGAGTGTGTCTATAAGTACACAGCCAGAGGGCCTCATAGACAGTGGGAGCAGCGGAAACGTGTGCAAGATGCTTTATAGGATAAAGCAGGCATCGCGGAGATGGAACATCTGTTTTGATGGATTAGTCAAAGAAGTTGACATCATCAAAATGGTAGATGAACCTTGTATATACAAAAAGGTAGTAGGGAGTATGGTGACGATCCTCGTAGAGTACGTGGATGACATACTCTTGATAAGAAAGGAGTTTCTTATGCTACGCTCGATCAATCTCCGTTTATCACAAAGATTCTCCGTGAAGGATCAATATGATACCTCCTAAATCCTGAGTTTTGGATCTATGAGATAGATTTAATTGGATGTTAGGATTCTCACTAGTTGTAGTGAGATTATATCAAACGATTCTGGGGAAAATCACTGGAATGGTTCCAGGGTAATAAAGACGACTGAATGTCAGTCGCAGAAATTGTCTTTACCCTCAGTAAAGGGACGGTATGTTGGAAGAGTTCCAAGCTAGATACCGTGACATACTAGACGATAAAGGCAGGATACATCGCTACTTAAGATACTACCAAAGAGGATGTTTGGGTGTATATTGGTTTATGAGATGAACTACGTTCCTATCATTGTGAGACAATGGGGTTGTGGCTTATGCCAAGGAACGAAGGTCCCATCAGTGATCCAGACATATTCTAAGGCAGTATCACCTGATCATGGAGATGGTTGATCTCCACGGTGATCGAGGTTAGGAGAGCAGACTCAGAGGATAACACGGCGGATCCACTCACGAAGGCCTATTCCTAGAGAAAGACCTTTATGGGATGGTTGAGTATGAGATACTACAACCACTGCTACAGATGGCCCTAGTGCAAGTGGGAGATTGTTAGTTATATGTATGCCCTAGAGGCCATTACTGTACATTGGATGTATATTGTAGTGGATGCTGGGACATATATAGGGAGGACTTTCTTGCTCGACATGATAGTATGCTATCTGGTTGCTCTTTACCTTAACGTGTACACAGATTGTCTCTCTATTACATGTTGGTAAAGCCCTTAGGATGTGTACTTGTCTATATGGACTATGATGCGGATCATACTAGTGGGGACATGGTAGTCCATAAGTACATCCTTCAAAGTCCCTAGTCGTGGGTGTATCGAGACGGGGCATCGATATACCAGAGTAGACCAGCGTGTACCTTCTCGACCCATACAGATGGGCGATGGATGATCCCACATCCATCGGTGTTTCACATCAGAGATGATATACGGGTGCTCAGTAGAGACTGGGTACACTGGAAGGACTCGCCGAGAACTCCCAGATGGTATTATACCTTACGTCAGATGGCAGTTCTCTGGTGACACTGGTACAGAGTAGTCTGTTGACCCGAGATCGTCATAGGGTCTTATGTGGTTCCCACTGTGCTTTGATTTCCATCTTACCACGTCCAAGAGGGCGTGCAAAACGGTGGTTTTTGGGTACAGTCCCGAGTCACATGGAGGCAATGAGCGATAGGAGGGTATTCGTCTCTCCCGGTATAGGGAGTTGATGTTGCGCTGTGTTCGATTGGCTATAACAGGAAATCCCTGGCCAGGGTTGTTGAGATTTACTGGTAAGTGTTACCAGTAGTTTCTCGAATTGTTATAGACCTCAAATCGACACAACTTATCGAGCTATTGGGGTCTGACGTTTACCACCCCTAGGCAAGATATACGACATATCAGACGACGAGACCGGACTGTATGGTAGTGTTACTGGTTGGATTCACTGGAGTGTGAGCGGGCTTGCTCGTCGATCTTCTGATCGCTCAATACCCGGGTGGCCGTTACGTTTAGCAGACCGCTTACGGCTTGTGGGTGTTTGATATGATCATCATCTGCTGCCGGCGTATTGACGAGTCTTTAGAGTCATACACCGAGGTTTCCTGGATCAAGCGAAACGAAATAGGAGCGCATATGAGATATGTGCGGGACCGAGAATAATGCGTGTATGTGATACCGTATTCTACTCTCGCGATGAATGTATCGAATGGTTGTATGCGATATAACCTAGTTATCGAATCAAGGATTGATTCGATAAGCCGATACATTGGATACTAGTCGGTTATATGCGATATGACCGGATTGTTAAATCAAGTGTTGATTTAATGATTTAATGTATAATTATATATTTGATATATTACTTTGCATTAACTAGTATTGGTTCACTTTAAATGGATTTTCTCACTTAAAGTTCACAAGTTGTATATGTGACATACTTTTGTGCACTTGGATGTATCATGTTTGATGATACATGTTTACTTGAGTTTGTGTAAAGATTGAACCATGGTTATTTAAATGGTTAGGGTTTTGATTTTCTTATTCATTTATCCATTTGTTGATTTATTTATTTATTTGGAAATGATAAGAAAAGAATGGTGGCTTTATTTGTAGTTTAGTTGAAGCTTCATGAAGGTTTGACCAAAGCTACCATTCTTGTCTTCTTCTCATAACCCTAACCATTCAACTAACCTTGGTTAATTCTCTACACATTACCATGGTTAATATTATGATAAGAATGATTTTATTATTCTTTTGGATATACTTATCATAACATTATCTTCATCTTCTTCTTCTTCTTCACTTGAAGAACCTTGCTCCATCAATGGTAACTTAAGATATCAATTGAGAAATCCAATTCTAAAGTGAACCCACTTCCTATTTCTTCATCCTCTACCTCTTGCCAAGTAGTAGAGTGTGTTTTCTTCACAAGTTTCTTGACTTGGTGAAGTTGGAGCTTGATCTAGTGATGCCTCGACGTAGATCATCTTCGGCACGAAGCCGACGACCTTGCTCGCCTATTTCTCCGATGAAGCTAACGCGAGAGTCCAAGATCGGATTTGTACAGCGGAGAGGACTTCTTCATGGAGCTATGGAGGTGGAGAAACGGATCTACAAAGGTTGTATTTCCGTTCTTTTAGTTTAATTGTAAACTAGTTCATTTATCGCCTAGAAATCTAGCCAACGATCCGTATTAGGGTTTCTCGGCACCTCTAAGCTTTGAAATTGGCATGGTTGATGCCTTGTGAGACCTCACTGGAGTGCCTAGGAACCCTACACAATGTGGTCCCAAGTTCCGCGAGCTCCTTAATGAAGCCAATCATCTTAAGCACGTGTTCCGCTACCGATGATCCGACGGCCAACCTTGCCGAAAATAACTTTTTCGACACTTCGTATCTTGCGATACGAGATTGCTCTCCATACAGTTCTTTTGTATGGAGAAATATGGATTCGAGGTCCATATTCTCGTGCCTCCTCTGATGTTCGTTGTCCATAGAGGCAAGCACGAGGCACCTGGCCTTCGCGCAATCAATCTCCCAAGTCTTACGGATTTCCTTATCCGCGACGCTGGAGGTGGGACCTGGGACGGGGGGATCTTTGGTGGTAAGAAGATACCCCAGCTTGTCGTAAGTGATTGTCATTTTGACATTCCTGAGCCAATCTTTGTAGTTTGGCCCTGTCAGTATGTTTTTATCTAGAAGTAACTTAAGTCCAGTCATGTCGATTGGTCGCTGCAATTAGGAGAGAGAAGAAGAAACACTGAGCATGATGCTCTTGCAAGTTTAGAGTGGTTTTTAGTTTGTCTAAACAGGATGGCTCCCACTGTTTCTCGAATCCCTCCTCAAACCAAAAAGGAAGAATTAGTCAGGATCAATCTCACCATACAATACTTGCTTAACCGTTCGGCCAGGGTGGTGTCGGTACTTCGAGAGAGGTTTTCCAACGCTTTCGCAAAGTTCCTTAATTTAAGAACCTCTTTTCCCTGGGAGCGTAGCCCCGCTAACACCTTTCTAGACACCTACTAGGTTTATAGCATTGATCGTTAAGTGAGAAATTTCCCGAGGAGTAGCATATAATCATAGTAGGATCGGGATCCAAATATCATCGCGTGACGAAACTGAAGGTATCCTACCAGAATCATCACACTCCAAATGGTATGCAACACTAGCAAGTTTCAGTTCTTTTGAAACTCCCGATGTGGAATTTTGCCCCATGCTCTTATGACCTTGACTTTGGCCAAAATATCATAAGTCACATGCCAAGTTCTACCCGTCATTCTCCAAGTTAATTTGGATCCACCCGTACCTACCCTTGACTTTGGCCAAAATGGCAGTGCAACTGTCCCAAACCAACGTATCTATCTATGCTACACATGAATACCCAATAGCTACCAATCACTATGTCTTGACTTTGGCCAACATACATAGCTTAAATACAATTAACTATCCATGTGAAACGACGGAGGGCTACGAATGGTTTTGGCGAAACCGTGAACGTAGTGAACTTGATATAATCGATGGAACGAGATAGCTTTTAAAAAGGAGTGGCTCAAACTCCGCATTTTAAAAGTTTGTTTTGAAAAGAACCGAGTGGTTTTTCGAAAGTGTTCCAACGACTTTTACTTGGTTTATTTTCTTGCATTAGTTCTTTTAATGCGTAATATTCTTGCATTAGTTCTTTTAATGCGTCACATCATTTAATCCTACCATTGCAGAAAACAACCAAAATATGACGTACGCTTATGCCATTCGCATTCTCCACGGGGCCCCGTCATTACCCGTTAGGTTACTTAACTAACGACAGAGCGGGGTCTGGGCTAGCGCGGCTGTAAAACATAAGCAACGCCTAAATAATATCATATATAGATATATGCAATGATAGCCATTTCAGATCACAGATGAACACATTGGATATACTAGGAACCCGCAATTCGTACGAGCCAGTAACGAAAAGCAGATTACACGATCGCGGTGAATAGCCAAAACCCCACCCAAGACCCCTACGGGTGCGGCAAACTACCCGCCAAGTACCCAAAGCGAAGCAACCTCCCTCAACTCCATGAGTAGGCCACTCGGCACTTCGGGATACCCGGTAGTTTGTGCACCCCCTCCTTGGGTCAATCCTAGGAGCAAAAACAGTAAAAAGAAATTATACAATGACGGCTACAACCCCGACCCGGTTGTGCGGCCATACAAATAATTATTACATCAATGTACAAATTTACATGAATTGAAAGAAAAGAAAACTCTCGTCTCACAACCCCCGGCTATTCACCCACGACAATCCAATGAATTCATATACACATTCCAATAACATTACAGATCACAGATTTGTATAACCCCCACTAATCGACATATAGCGATTAGCAGACGTTCAATACAAATATCACATCACAGAAAAACCCGTCAGCTTAAGTCTTTAGTGTTAGTTATATGTATGCCCTAGAGGCCATTACTGTACATACGATGTATATTGTAGTGGATGCTAGGACATATATAGGGAGGACTTTCTTGCTCGACATGATAGTATGCTATCTGGTTGTACTTTATCATAACATGTACTCTGATTGTCTCTATATTACATGTTGATAAAGCCCTTAGTATATGTACTCGACTACTGGGACTATGATGAGATCATACTAGTGGGGCCACGGTAGTCGACGAGTACATCCTATAATTGTTCCTAGTCGTGGGTGTATCGAAACAGGGCATCGATGCACCAGAGTAGACTAGCGTATACGCATCTTGACCCATATGATGGGCGATGGATGATCCCATATCCATCGGTGTTTGACATCAAGGATGGTGTACGGGTGCTCAGTGGAGACTGGGTACACTGGACAGACTCGCCGATAACTCCCGGATGGTATTATACCATACGTCAGATGGCAGTTCTCCGGTGACACTGGTACAGAGTAGTCTGTTGACCCGAGATCGTCATAGAGTCTTGTGTGGTTCCCACTGTGCTTTGATTTCCATCATACCACGTCCAAGAGGGCATGCAAAAAGGTGGCTTTTGGGTACAGTCCCGAATCACATGGAGGCAATGAGCGATAGGAGGGGATTCGTCTCTCCCGGTATAGGGAGTTGATGTTGTGCTGTGTTCGATTGGCTATAACCGGAAATCCCTGGCCAGGGTTGCTGAGATTTACTGGTAAGTGTTATCAGTAGTTTCTCAAACTGTTATAGACCTCATATCGACACGACTTATCGAGCTACTGGGGTCTGACGTTTACCACCCCTAGGCGAGATATGCGACATATCAGACGACGAGACCAGACTGTACGGGAGTGTTACTGTTTGGATTCATAGGAGAAGTTACAGGCTTGCTTGTTGATCTTCTGAGCGCTCAATACCTGGGTAGCTGTTACGTTTAGCTGACCGTTTGCAGCTTGTGGGTGTTTGATATGATCATCACCTACTGCCGGCGTATTGACGATTCTTTAGAGTCCTACACAGAGGTTTCTTGACTCAGGCAAAACGGAGTAGGAGCACATATGTGATATGTGCGGGACCGAGGATAATGCGATATGTGATACCGTATTATATTCTTGCGATATTTGATATCAGCCGGGTCATCGGATCAAGTGTTGATTCGATGAATCGGTACGGATAAATATTAGCCGGTTATATGCGATATAGCCGGATTGTCGGATCAAGTGTTGATTCGATAATTTAATGTATATTAATATATATGATATATTAAATTGCATTAACTAATATTTGCTCACTAAAAGATTCTTTTTCTCACTCGGGTAATACATTGATATATATGCGATATATGTTAAATGTATTATTTTATTTTGTTACAATAAATATTGTATATGTGATATATAATATTGTAACATATTATAATTATTAATGCAACATGATTAGAGGAGTTTAAACATGATTAGGGTTTGGATTAGGGTTAAACCTTCTAGTTGATTCTAGAAGCTTTTACTTTGTCATGATAAAGATATTTGTGTTGATCTTTATCCATGACTCACACTTAACCCAACCCAAACCCTAACCCTAGTAAACTCTCTACAATGGTTAGTACAACCATAGTTGCATAAATTATTATGATAACATTCTTTCTATTCATCACAAATGATTTATCATCTTCTTCCTCCTTCATTCTTCCATGAAAAACCTTGCTTGATTTTTCAAAGGTGATGAATAAATATGAGAAAAAGATAAATAAATAGAGCAAAATTCCTACTTCATCATCCTTATCTTCCCTTACCATTTAGCTGAGGGTGTTCACATCATTTCATGAGTGTTAGCTTGTGTTAAAGAAACTTCAAGATAGATCATCGTAGTATCGAAGATCGGAAGCAAAGGTTGCGTCTTTCTCTTCGTGGAACCTCTCGAGAGTCCGGATCCCGATGATCGCAGCGAAGGGACCACAACACGGAGCATATGAAGTGAAGGACCGGATCTACAAAGGTTGTAATCCCTCTCACTTAATGTTAAAATGTTTAGCATGTTGTTTTCGCCTAATCTCTAGTTTAAAGTTCCGTATTCGGGTTGTTCGGCACGGCTAAATTTTTATTCGGGCATGGTTGATGCCTCGTAGACCCTTGTGCAAGTGCCTAGCAACCCTACATTTAGAAGTTCGATAAAAAATACGGATTTTTAGACCCCAAACACAAAATTTTCGTTCTGGAAAATCTGGGCTGAAAAGACATATTCCAAAAATCCCAAAACAACACCAGAAATAGACTGCACTAAATTTGGACCTCGGCCGAGTCAACTCGGCCGCGGAACCGCGGCGGGAGCGTGCTCCCGCCGCGTTTCCGCGGCACTTTGATCGGTTCGTGGGACCAAATTTTGTGGTTATTCTATAAAAAGCCTGAGACGATTTTTAAGATGAAATTTATCAATTTTTGAACAGAAATAAAATCGGCAGAAACTTGACATATCGGGTTCGTTTCGTGACTTTTTCGTTGATGGATCTTCTAGTTACTTTGCTAACATGTTAGATAGAGTTTAACTAGGCTCTGATACCACTGTAAGTCCTTGCTAGCTCTCCCGGTACTTTCGGGCATGCGGAATTTGATGAAAAACAATTTTCTAGAGGCGGTAACATGGACTCAAAACCGGATCTTTGTTAAACATCTAACTAACAACCTAACTAGGAGTTGTTCACTACTCGGTTAGGGGGTTATACCTTTCTTTCTTGAACTCCTTCGTCTTCTACACTCGATGGTTGTCCGGATCGGCTTCACCCCGTCGTCTCCTTGCGCCGAAGGTCGATCCACCTGAAAGCTTCTACCTTTGGCTTCTTCTTCGATCTTTGATGAAAGTAGTTCACTCGGTTTGCCAAACCTTGTGAACTAGAGTGAGTAGAGGAGAGTGTGTTGGGATTTTCTCTATGGTTCTCGGTTCTCAACACATGAGACAAGTGAACCATAGACTAAAGAGAGGGAGAGCAAGAGGAAGAAGATGAGAGCTCAAGAACACAAGAGAGAGAATGAAAATGATAGAATGAGAAAGACTTTTCTCTCTTGGCTCTCATAATCCAAAGCCATCATCACAAATCATAGCAATCAAGTATTATGTGATGGTTTAAGCTACAATAGCCATATCATTTCATGCACTCATTTTCCACAAGAGAAACAAGCAAGAAAAAAGTCTTTGCCATGAAATGATAGCCATTGTCATCATGATGGTCAACTAGTCCAACCTAGTCAACCGGTCCACAAAGTCAACAAGTCAACAAAGTCAACCCCTCAACAACCATGTCACCATAATACTTAATTAATATTATTGTTAATTACATATCATATTCTCATTAGGGTTGAGCAAAAAAGTCAATAGTCAACAGTCAACAGCCAACAACCCTAATGAGAATCCTCAGCCTCTGCCTCTCCGTCAGCTGTGCGTACACACCCGCATCCGCGTTCCGAGGAACACGAATACATACTGGATAAAACCAATCCCAAAACGTACACTAGGATCTGGCTTAAACCAAAGCCCGCTAGTGTTAACTATCCGGACACTGTACGTGCATAAGTGCACGGATGTGACCGAACCCTGTCGCAAAACCATGCGACCTGTCGCAAAACCATGCGACCTCTACTCTTTTGCCTAAAGGAGAATAGCTTTCTGTGTGGGACTATAAAGACTCGACACTACGCTGGCAGTGTGTTTAACCACAGACCGCAAGCGGCACTAGCAGCGCGTAACGGTCCCCAGGTAGATGCCGACAAGAAGACAGACGATGTGAAACCCATCTGAACTCCTACTGAGCCTGAATGTGACAGTCTCCGTACAGTCCGGTCTGTTCGTCTGATACATCGCATGGCGGGCCTAGGGGGCGGTAAACGTCAGTCCCCTAAAAGCGGTACAAGTCGTGTAGGAGTGAAGCCCAAAACACCCTGAGATAACACTGGAAGCCTACCGGTATATCTCGCTTGCCCTGGCCAGGGACTACCTGTGTAATGGCTCTCCTAGACACAGTGCGATGTCAACCCCCAATACCGGGAGAGACGAATCCTGTCTAACCGTCACTGCCTCCAAGTACTTCGGGACTGTACCAAACTACTACCTGTTTGCACGACTCCTTTGAGCCGCGGTAGGGTAGTAATCAAAGTATAGTGGGAACACACTCAAGGCGAAATGGCAGTGTCAAGTCAGCGGATGTAACATTTTCAAAAAGATAAAATATTAATTTTGGGGATTTTTATAATTTAATATTATTTTATTGAATATTTTAATATTTTGGTATTATTAAATACAAATAAATAGGAAAAATATGAGAAAAATTGTGGAAAATTATGGAAAATTCTAAAATAAGGTAAATTAGAGAATTATGTCATTTCTAAGTTTAATTGATTGGTTTGACACTAATTTAGTGCTAATCGCGATTAAAAATCGCTAATCGGTTTTTAGCATTTTTGTGCAAAACATGCACACATCACTTTTTCACACTTGTGCATTTTTATTGCCATGGTTGTTTTGGGGCTACTATTTGAGTGAGAAGAGTTTTAAAAGAAAAGAAAATAAGGAAAAGAAAAGAGAAAAGAATAAAGAAGTGAGGGTTGGTGAGAGAGTGAGTTATGGGCACATTTGACTAAACCCTTAGCCATTTTTCCCCTCATTTCCCTCCCTCTTCTCTCTTCTTCTGCTGCTGCTCCTGCACCTCATCCCCTCCCCTTTTCAAAAGCTTCAAAACACCTCTAAAACAACCCCAAAACCACACACTCATTTCATTAAAAGTGTGCACAATCCTTAGATCTACACTTGGAGCTAAAGAAGCGAAGGATTTTGGCCACTAGGGGCAACTCAAGAAAATTCTTGAGTTGCCAAATGAGGTATTTTCTGAACCATTAGCTTAATTCTAGCATTTCCTTTACCCCCATGTTAAGATTGAATCGATATTGCGTGATATTATGGACTTGAGAATAACCAAGTTAGGGTTTGAGGAATTTGGTGTTGTATTGTGAAATTGAGCTCAGTTAAGGTTATATAAACACCCTAGTGTACGAATTGAGACCCTAACCTGAAGCTTAAAACCAGAATACGGATTTTAGAAACCGATATCGGAAAATTTGTGAAATCTGTGTAGTGTATATTGAATCTGCTTTTACCCCGACACTCCTAAAATAAAATTGAGTGGACAGTGACATGTGCAGGCATCCAGGAAGCTACCACCAAAGCCCTAGCCCACAATTCCCTTTCCAGGCCGCCAATTTATTCCCTTTGGCCGCCAATTGCGGCCTGGGTTCCACCATTTTGGCTCGTATTGGTTCTATTGCTCCTACAAGTTCATGTTAGACCCCTGGTATATATATAATTGTATAAATTGACCTAGGGTGAAATCTGGGACATATTTCATAAGTTGCTGTTTTGGATTCGTGTTTCCGTATTCCGTATTTTTAATTCTGAAATTGTGGGTTGTGTTTTGCCTCGACTATTTGGCGTTTATACGAAGATATAGAGGATTTATTGATGGTTTTGAAGGCGTGCTATAGGTTCTCACCTATAGGCCCCTTATCGTATTGTTTTGGGTTTCGTGTGCCGTTTTAGCTTTGATTTGGTTTTAATGCGTATATACGATATTTTGATGTGTAGGTACCCTATGAAGACTACGGGACGGCAAGCAAACGCGCGGTGACATCGAAAGATGGAGACGCAAGGTGAGTAGATTATATCTACTGGGGGAAGTCGGGTGGATGGCGTATAGCACCCCCGCAGTCCGTAGTTGTTATTATATGATAGTTAGGTGTATTATGGATAGTGTAGGATTAGAAATGACTAGTGTAGTTCATAGTCGCGAACCCTAGAATAGAATTACACATACACGCACACCCTTGCATATTACCTATACTTACACTGTGTTGATGATATTGGTTGACTTTGGAGATGAGTCGATGATTTTAGGCCTTGTGCCGCAAGGTCGGTGATTTGATAGGATTCCTTTTTGGGATATGACATGTGATTCTTGCGGGCTTGGGATGTGTGTTTACCCCCGCATTCATACTTTATAGATGGTATCAGATGTACTAGACTTAGATCAGTACCCCAGATTATGTGATATGATGATAGTGATACCTGATATCTGATGAGAGACATGCGATGTTGACCCGTACCCAGCTATTGGGATGTCGTACGACGATTTACCGTACGAGCCTATATTGATGATAGATCCGCGCTCATGACTTGAGGATGTCACATGATGTACTGTATCGTACGCGATACTATTGAGGCGGGATCACCGACTATTATATCTATATATATATCGACTCAGATTTAGGTGGTTTCCATACCCCTCCTGATTTACTTGATACTTAGATCTGTAGATTGCATAGAAGATGTTAGACTAGACCGAGGCATACCTATTTCAAAAACTATGAATCAGGGGTATCTTAAAGGACAAACAAAGGGATTCTGCGAATACTTAAAAGGCATATCTTTTCTTAAAAAACATCGCATCCCTTATTTTACTAAAACCCTGATTCGTCTTATTTCAAAAGGCATCACTGCATGACTTATAAATATTGATGTAATTTCTTCACTGTGGTGTTGATTATTTGATTTCCGCATATTCATGCTATTCATATTGCCTGCATATGTTATTGCTATACTGTTATCATGCTGTTAGGACACCAGCACCATTATCGATGATGCGTATGTTCCACGTACACTATTTGCCGGCTCACACACTTCATCATCGATAATTGCCATGCCACTACACTGTAGTACTGCTGCATTCATGATATGATTTCCGCATGGCATATTGTACACATATACCTGTACACGAACATATATGATTCTGACTTGATTAGAGATTTGAGGGCCGCAAGATATTTTTTAAAAACTGATTTAGTCTAAATGAGCGGTTTCCCTCGACATTTGCACATTATCATTTATATGTGACATGACTTGATATTCATACTTGATGTCTATATCACATCGGATCATTGCATTGTAGCTCATTTATATGTGACATGACTTGATATTCATACTTGATGCCTATATCACATCGGATCATTGCATTGTAGCTCATTTATATGTGACATGACTTGATATTCATACTTGATGCCTATATCACATTGGATCATTGCATTGTAGCTCATTTATACGTGACATGACTTGATATTCATAACTGATGCATATATCACATCGGACCATTATATTGCAGCTTATCTAGATGTGACTTGACATGATATTTACATTTGACGCACATATCATATCGGATCGTTGACTTGTAATTTGGGTTGGATTACATGTGACTTCTGGATTTGGGAACCGTGGCTATTTCAAATATTTAATCACTTAAAAACCCGGTTCCCTTGATATGATATTTCGGTGCGTCCACCATGCGTTTTCTCGGTGCTAGAGTGATATATGAAAACCCGAATCGAGGAGGCGGTTGAGGCTGATTACGGGTACATGGTGGACCCGGTATGGTACCACGGGGCGAGAACGGTTTCGCTGTGTTGTAGACGGTGAGCCCGGCAGAGGGATTACTACCTACCGGTGATTGTATTTGAGCTCGGCGGATATCTGGAGGATACCGACCGGAGCCCAGAGATGGACATGGGTTGACCCGTACTGCCGGGGCCGAGGGCCGATACCGCAGACGGAGCCCAGAGATGGACATGGGTTGACCCGTATTGCCGGGGCCGAGGGCCGATACCGCAGACGGAGCACAGAGATGGACATGGGTTGACCCGTACTGCCGGGGCTGAGGGCCAATACCGCAGACGGAGCCCAGAGAAGGACATGGGTTGACCCGTACTGCCGGGGCCGAGGGCCGATACCGCAGACAGAGCCCCATATGGAAGAGGATTTACGTGTCGATGCTAGGCACGGGTTTCATGATGTTTTTCCATGATTGTGTTTATATCCTCATATTTGCATACATGATGTTTTTTGTCATTGGGTGACGGGTGGACGGGTTCCACGTATATACAGATATGGATCATATACGGACATGGATCATATACAGACATGGATCATATACAGACTGGATTTACACTGATCATACTTCATTTGTATATATAACTGGGTATGGGGCGCTGTTATATATACCCTTACACCAATATTAGTGGTATGGGATGCTAATATATGTGTATTGATATCCTTTGATACTTCATCATATTTACTTCATGCAGACATACCTTATACTGATGACATGTTATTACCTGAGTACCTGGCACTACATACATGTTTAGATGCTACCTTGCCACCTTATTATATTTCAGATGTACTCTTGTGGTTATATTACTGATTGTTGACCTAGGTTTATGTCTTGCATTCGGTTTCTGCTTGTAGATATTTCTATTCACGAGTTGGCAACTCACCCCCGTTGTGCCTCAGTTCTTGCAGGTTCTGCCGTACAGGTTCCATTGCGGCATTTCTGACACACTACTTTCTTGTGGGTGAATTGCTTTTGTTAGGCGGATTCTTTTGCATCAAGAACCACCATTGTATTTATTTTATCCATTGTATCTAGAATTTCCATCAGCCAGAATTGTATATTGTTTCAGACTTAGATATTAGTGATGTATTATTTGACCTTAGAGTCGCGCTTAGTAGTATTGCGGTTTTCTTGCTTTGGAGCTTTCTTTTGAGTTGATCCTCGCCATTCGGCGTTGTATATTATTATTGCATGTTTGGTTGTGACCGTCAATTGACGAAGAGCTAGCTCCCGCTTGGGGATGCCTTTTACCATTGTATATATGTTGTTCTTGTTTTACCCCGTTCGGGGCCAGTATTTACAAAAGAAACTCTGCCGAAATTTTTAGAAAAATCTTTACCTTTTAAAAATGCACATTCGGCTTAGTTATTTAAAAACCTTGACTTCAAACATGTTTTCCTTCACTTCTTAAAAACCAGTTTTCTTACTTACTCTTAAAATGGTTTTAGATTTCTGGGCTTTGGCTTACTTGGATCAGATGGAGTCCTATAGACTTTATATGGTTCAAGGGCCAGTCACGTGCTCTTTCGGGTCGTGACAAAGTTGGTATCAAAGCGCTAGGTTGACCTTGGTTCGATTCTAAGTTTGACTATGTGGAGCCTAGGGCGTTTATATTTATATACGGAACTTAGGCTTGACCTTACGGAACATAGACTTGGTCGAGGGGGTATTAGACCCGAACTTTCTTCGCGTAGGATGACCCTTGGTTGATGGAATAGGTGACTAAAATAGAGTGACGTACCGTTGGTATGTTCAGCGGCATGCTTACGACACGCCACTCCGCTTAAGGAACCTTAGGATGTACATATTTTCGAGATCATTGATTCTCTTCATATCCATGGTTATACATCCCTTTGAGATCCCCGATTCTAATAGTTCATGATCATACCTTTATTGATGTTGTTCCTTCTTATGATCATGTATCAACTCTGGATCTGTTGTTTCCTTTCTTGCCATTGATCTGCTCTCTTCGATACTCGATTGAGGTTCCTGTCGCCATGTTTGAGCGCAGTTTGGGCTGCTGCTAGGGTTACGGTCAGGGCGAGCTCGTCTGGTACGAGGGCTGACCATTGTGTTTTCTGGTGACATGGGAACGTCTCGAGTTAGTATTGGTGATTGTGACCTCTAGTGGAGGCGAGTGCTTGGTCTTGCACCGGATGATCGGGTCATCGTTGGAGCTGCCAGTTGAGAGAGGACTGTTGATGTACATCATACCTCAGAGATTACGATGTCGCCTACCGTGCAGACAGATGGACCAGCTGTTGCTGAGATTGACAGGATGTTGCTTCCGGAGCTTACGAGCTGAGATCGCCGGAGCTTCTAGGCAGAGTTGGGACAGAGGATGGCTAGTCTACCCGATTTGAGAGACGAAGGTGATTCGTCCGATTTATGCGCCGGAGCGGGCCCAGATGAGTTGAAGATTTCCAGTGTGGAGAATCATACTCCGATCTAGAGCAGACCGATTCAGAGATGACCGCCAATGTGTCGCCTTTCCTGGAGGATTGAGGCGCTGTTCGGCGTGCAGGCGAATGAGCCAGTTGCTGCTGCAAATGACGGGATATCGCCCAGATGGTTGGAGCTACGGCAGCGTGAGCATATAGTTAGAGAAATGATGGCGAGTCGCTAGTCACCTGAGGATGAATGACTAGGACATTTGGTTCGTCCGTTTACCGATGCGAGGTCATCAGATAGATTGTTTCCAGCTAGAGACGACTCTACGCAGGTTCGTTAAGAGTCGATAGAGACGATCGAGTGTCAGGAGCCCATTTTCCAAGTTTAAAGTATACGGAAAGACATGCAGGTGATTCTATGGACCCTCTAGAAGAATGAAACCCTAACTCGACTTAATGACCGTATGAAAGCCTTTGAACCTTAGGGTTTGCGGCAGTTCCGCGGCGCCATTAGTGAGGCTTGGGTTTGCCCTTCTACGGCTGGACCACCGACGCTGTGGCATGTACTCGATGCTATTAAACTGTACTCAAGATGTTGATCTCATGGGGGATTATAAGGTTCTGGCGAGTCGATCGAAGGTTTCGACATCATTCGGATATCATGTGATGGGATGCTTTGCTTGGGAGACTCCAGATACGAGTATAGCCGTTGGAGCATAGTCCATGCAGCCACGATGAGACAAGTCCGAACCAGTCGACATTGAAGCAGAGTGAAGAAAAGAGTTCGCAAGAGATTTCGACGAGATAACGTCCCACTCCGCTGACATCAGAGATGTGATACGCACCTAGAGGCGTTGTACATAGATATATTTTCCAGAAAGAAGCGCGATAAGTATGCAGCCGTTCCGGAATAAGAATTTGCTTTAGCGATGGATAATGACTTCCGGGCAAGTCGGCAGGGATGAGATTTGAGAGAGACCTCGACAGGACCTTTCTGGAAAACGATACGAGAAGACCTAGACCCAGGGGTGGTCATATTGCGCACACCCAGCAGGCCAGAGTTCGGCATTGTCGACGAGGTAGTTGACCAGGTTTGGATACAGGAAGTTACCCAGATGCATTGCAAATTGATCAGGTACGGACGAGTATTGAGTATTCCTCCGACGTTTGGGACGTGTTCCCGAGGACCTGTTTGGCCAGACATCTTCTACAGAATGATGAAGTTACAGAGTACGCGATTTCGAGTCCGTGTGAGAGACTTCAGATTGACCGTGGCCGAGAACAGTGCAGTGAGTAGATATGCATGGCGTGACGTCATAGTGGACGACGATAGAGACAGGTGGAACTAGAGGTTCGGGCGAGACGCTGACGAGCTGTCATTACTTTCCGTCGAGACCAGAGACTAGATATGCTTACAGAGACGTTGGGATGCGACCGATTTCCAAGAAAATTTTGTACTTAGGACACAGATGTCTATCAAGCGAGAAGAGATTATGCAAGAGAGCTAACCTCCGTACAGTTCGGCATAGGCAAGATCGGAAGAGACCTTGAGCAGGATTCCTTCCGGGACATTGCTGCAATGATGTTTGCACCCAGGATCAGAGGTGGGATGTGCATTTAGAGAGCCAGAGGTCGACGCCAGTGACATGCTGCTTTACGAGTGGTCATGAGAATTGATCGAGAGATGACCAGAGAAGTGCCAGAACGGGAATCGTTCACGTTGGCACACCTGACAGGGCCAATGAGTCGATTGATTGTGAGATTAGTAATCCACAAAGAAGATAAAGACCCAGAGGCAGAGGACGCTAGACCGTGACCAAGTGACAAGTTTGTATCTTGCGCTACTAGCATAGGATGCACCGACTCCTTCTCGACCTTGAAGGAGGAACTACCGACGACGGTAATTATGATTTGTGATTTTGTGATTCGATTATCACGTATCCGTCATCTTGGATTTTGGTATTTTGGGCGTTCTATTGCATGATTTAGTTTTGATGACTGAGTTTCATGGTATTGTTTCATGCACCCACTGGATATTCATATTTTGCGCATAGTTATTACATTCGAGGTATTGATTGTGATTTCACGCCTATCTTATACAGTGATTTGATTTACACTTCCAGCATAGTTTTCATGCACCTTTAATGTTTTGATATACGATATTGGTGCACGCCAGATGCACTAAATCGGGATTCTTCGTGCATGTCACATGCACCTGACTTTTTTTTTACTGTCAGGCACACACGTTGCCTACGACAGATGTTTCGTGCACACCAGTTGCACCTAGATATTGTTTTGTACACCTGTTTGACACATATATGGATTTTGATTCCTTGCGCACCAGACGCACAGGATATTCTTATATATGCATTTTGGTGATTGATTTCTAATAGAGCAGTATATTTTTATGATATTCTCTATGTATTGATGTTTCGGAACCCCGACAAATTGGATTTTACTGAAATGTTTTGGTATTTTGGGGATTAAATTTAAATTCGGGGACCGAATTTCTTTAAGGGGGGTAGATTGTAAAATTTTCAAAAAGATAAAATATTAATTTTGGGAATTTTTATAATTTAATATTATTTTATTGAATATTTTAATATTTTGGTATTATTAAATACAAATAAATATGAAAAATATGAGAAAAATTGTGGAAAATTATGGAAAATTCTAAAATAGGGTAAATTAGAGAATTATGTCAATTCTAAGTTTAATTGATTAGTTTGACACTAATTTAGTGCTAATCGCGATTAAAAATCGCTAATCGTTTTTAGCATTTTTGTGCAAAACATGCACACATCACTTTTTCACACTTGTGCATTTTTATTGCCATGGTTGTTTTGGGGCTACAATTTGAGTGAGAAGAGTTTTAAAAGAAAAGAAAATAAGGAGAAGAAAGGAGAAAAGAATAAAGAAGTGAGGGTTGGTGAGAGAGTGAGGTATGGGCACATTTGACTAAACCCTTAGACATTTTTCCCCTCATTTCCCTCCCTCTTCTCTCTTCTTCTGTTGCTGCTCCTGCACCTCATCCCCTCCCCTTTTCAAAAGCTTCAAAACACCTCTAAAACAACCCCAAAACCACACACTCATTTCATTAAAAGTGTGCACAATCCCTAGATCTACACTTGGAGCTAAAGAAGCGAAGGATTTTGGCCACTAGGGGCAACTCAAGAAAATTCTTGAGTTGCCAAATGAGGTATTTTTTGAACCATTAGCTTAATTCTAGCATTTCCTTTACCCCCATGTTAAGATTGAATCGATATTGCGTGATATTATGGACTTGAGGATAACCAAGTTAGGGTTTGAGGAATTTGGTGTTGTATTGTGAAATTGAGCTCAGTTGAGGTTATATAAACACCCTAGTGTATGAATTGAGACCCTAACCTGAAGCCTAAAACCAGAATACGGATTTTAGAAACCGATATCGGAAAATTTATGAAATCTGTGTAGTGTATATTGAATCTGCTTTTACCCCGAGACTCCTAAAATAAAATTGAGTGGACAGTGACATGTGCAGGCATCCAGGAAGCTACCACCAAAGCCCTAGCCCCTAATTCCCTTTCCAGGCCGCCAATTTATTCCCTTTGGCCGCCAATTGCGGCCTGGGTCCCACCATTTTGGCTCGTATTGGTTCTGTAGCTCCTACATGTTCATGTTAGACCCCTGGTATATATATAATTGTATAAATTGACCTAGGGTGAAATCTTGGACATATTTCATAAGTTGCTGTTTTGGATTCGTGTTTCCGTATTCCGTATTTTTAAGTCTGAAATTGTGGATTGTGTTTTGCCTCGACTATTTGGCGTTTATACAACGATATAGAGGATTTATTGATGGTTTTGAAGGCGTGCCATAGGTTCTCACCTATAGGCCCCTTATCGTATTGTTTTGGGTTTCGTGTGCCGTTTTAGCTTTGATTTGGTTTTAATGCGCATATACGATATTTTGATGTGTAGGTACCCTATGAAGACTACGGGACGGCAAGCAAACGCGTGGTGACATCGAAAAATGGAGACGCAAGGTGAGTAGATTATATCAACTGGGGGAAGTGTCACGACCCGAGAATTCGACTCGTGACCGGCACTTAACCACGCAACGTCTACAGGCGTAACGCAGCTAAGTAAGCCGAACCCAGAAATCAAAACCAAAAAATATAGAGTGATTTTAAAACATTTGTAAAAGCAATAGTAAATGTCTGAAAAACTTCCATTTATTTAGTAGAAATCCCTTTCAAGTTCAAAAGTTATGAGTTTTATAATTTTGGTAACATTTCCTCTTTAAAACATTAGCCCCGAAAGTCGGGTAAAAGTAAGGTGTGGCGGAAATAACAAGTGACGAGAATAAAGCATCACAATATGATATACGACGCCGTAGCGAAGAATACACAGTAAAACAAGGACAATATCATAAAAGATAAGACTGCATAAAGTAACGTCGGCTCACATGCGAGCTCGACACCAGAATATAAAATCATACATATCGTCCTCACAACTGTCTCTAAGTCAATACATAAGGTAGATGGAGAGTACTAGATACATCAATATACAACTGAAAGATAACAGATACCGTACAAAACCCACCTAAACAGCAAAAGGGCTATCTCTGCTCAAAAGGGGTATCTGTGCCAAAAGATGAGGAAACAGCCAGCCGTGACTACTCCCAAGGGCAACCTGCAAACACTGTGGCACAACGGGGGTGAGTTGCCAACTCGTGAATAGAGATAACATATAAAGGTGATCGCAGGCATGCACATATAGCGTGGCTCTACTAATGCCAGCAGATGATATCAATGCATGTCAACAGTGGATACAGTAGTAATGCATGTACTCTAACAGGTAAATGCCACAGGATGAGATGTATAGTAATCAATACTGAGTATGGGATAAATAATATCTACATGGACTATGTCAACATGGAAAGCAATGATCGGTGCCTCAAACTGCACCCAAATCCCACATATACTCAGGCGCCGGCACACCCATCGGCCCTCAAATCCTGTATATCTCGGAGGAATCACGAGTGCCCAACATCGGCACCCAAAACATCATAAAATACCCGTGTCCAGCATCGACACGTAAATCCTCAAATATCGGGCGCCGTCAATCTGGACCGGCCCCACGGGGTCCGTCTGCGGTATCGGCCCTCGGCCCCGGCAGCACGGTCATCCCGCATCCATCACTCGACTCTGGTCAGTATCCTCCGGACAACTGCCAGGTCCAACCAATCACCGGTAGGTACTCGCCCGCCTCCAGGCTCAATCGGCAAATCCCATCGATCGTCTCGCCGAGGGGAACCATACCGGGCCCACCACGAACCCGCAAACGGAACATCCACTCCTCGAATCGGGTTTCAAGCACACGTCTCAGCACCGAGAAAACGCGTGGTGGACACACCAAAATATCATATCACGAGGTACCGGGTTTTCAAAATAGCGTATCTTTCCTTAAATAATTCCACGGTCCTCAAAACAGAAATCACATGAAAATCCAATACCAATAGTAAAATCTAATGTGAGGTACAATATACATCAATCCATGGTATGGGTATAAGGGGAAAACCGCTTTTTAAAGTAGTTTCATTTCCGGTTTTAAAAGATGTCATGCGGCTCCCAATATACATGAAAATCATATCAATCACATGTAAGATGAACTACAGCAATAATACAACAGTATAATCATGGCAGTTCTACAGTGAGTGTGGCATGGCAATTACTAACGGTGTGTGTGTAGCATGTAAATAGTGCTCGTGCAACATAAACCGTTAGTAATAGTGTGGTGTTCTATCAGTTCTAGCATATATCAATAACACATAGCAGGGAAATGCAATATGAGATGGCAGTCCATAGGTAAATACAATATGTAATACTGAGATCCTATCAGCCCTGACGCATAACGCCATGCGGGCGATATCCCCGTAGATGTGAAATCTACTCACCGTGTCTCGCGCTAAGTGTATCCAACCACTTGCTTGCCCTTCTTCGCAGCGTCCGTCTCACTGGCCTGCGAACCTAGAATCACATACACATATCACATATAAGCTTAAGTCACAAAACGCGACATTATAATCCAACGAGAAACCTGTGTCGCAAACCAATCGCGCGTGTGCGCGATACGCTAAAACGTGTACTCACGCGCCACAAAACTACCCCGACGCGCCGCGATACGCAGAACCCAAACCTACTCACGTATCACGCGTGTCGCGAAGGTTTAGAAAAACGGCAAAACAGGTATTTGGTCCCAGATTTTCCTACAGAATTGATCTTAAAAATATATATATACCAAAACACTACCCACAGTAGCAGACACCCACTGGACCAAACCCCAACCCAAACCCTACCCATCTGGCCGCAATTGGCGGCCAGAATGAGGAAATTGGCGGCCTACTGTAGCTGTATGGGGGTCGGGTTTCACCTGGTGCATCATCTCTACTCCACTACACTACAGTCTTCCCAAAATCAATCTGCACTCACCGAGTTGATAGCAGTTCCAGAAAACTCACATTTTGCCCAAATACGATATTTGCATCAAACATGAAACTGGTGGTATTTTAGTGTAATCGGGGTTCGACTAAGTTACAATGGCCTCAACAGACCACAATCATCCTACTGGAACTAATCTACACCTCACTAGCACAAAGTTCACACTAAACACCCCATATCGCACTAAAACGCACCAATATCCAATAACCGATGCAAAACTACACTAACTAGGCAAACTAGTGAAGTAAGATAGGAAATATACCTCACTCTCGACCCTAGGGAGCTGCAGGAAGGAGAAGAAGTGAAGGGAAGTCGCTGCACAGGGATCTGGGGCTGCTGCTGCTGCTCACTGCCTCTGCTGCTGCTGTTGCTGAATGTTGCTGCTGCTGCTTGTGCTTCTGCTGCTGCTTCTGTTGCTTTTGCTGCTGCTTGAAGAGGTAAGTGTGTGTGTGAGTGTGTTGGTGTGTTGTGAGAGTGTGAGAGAAAAACACAAAAAGAAATGAGAGGCTACCTCAATCATCACACACAAAAGTCACCCCTCACTCTCTGTCACCTCATTAATGGCAAGCATGGCTTGAGCCATGATGCCCTCTCCCTCTCTCTCACAAGTCAACACTTAACCCTAAAATTCAAATTAAAGTAATCTTTTAGTTTAACTAATTAATTAAACCCATTTAAGAATCCAAAAGAATTAATCCTACAATTAACCCACCATGGTTAATAATTATGGTATTTCCTTGATTTAAAAACCCTAGTTTACATGCACATGTGTGTGCAAGCCTAGGAAAATTTTGGAAAAATGTTTATTAAATTAGGAAAAATATTTAAAACACAGTTTGGTAAACTTTTTATTAAAAATCATTATTTAATTATAATTATACACTAACCCTTATCCTAAGGTGTTACAATCTCTCCCCCTTAAAGAAATTCGTCCCCGAATTTCAAAAATCTATCTAAGGTTACCTTCAAAAAGATGGGGGTACGTCTTCATCATGTCGCTTTCGGTCTCCCAAGTGATCTCTTCACGGTTCTGACCACGCCAAAGTACTTTAACTGATGGAATCTCCTTCGATCTCAATTCTTCACTTGTCGATCCAAGATCATCACCGGCTGCTCTGCATAGGAAAGATCACGCTCAAGCTGGATCGTCGGATGCTGAATCGCGTGCGAAGGATCATGTAGATATCTGCGGAGCATCGAAACATGGAATACGGGGTGCACGTCTGGAAAGCTGGGCGGAAGGGCTAACCGGTAAGCTACTGCACCAACACGCTCGAGGATCTCGAAGGGGCCCACATACCTGGGGCTAAGCTTCCCCTTCTTCCCAAACCTCATCACACCTTTCATTGGGGAGACCCTCAAGAAAACATGATCACCAACAGAAAACTCAAGTCTGCGTCGTCGACGGTCTGCATAAGCCCTCTGCCTACTCTGCGCTGCTCTCATCCTATCGCGAATCAACTGGATCTTCGCGGTCGTCTCCTCAACGATCTGTGGCCCTAAGATACTGCTCTCGCTGAGCTCTGTCCAACAAGTAGGTGACCTGCATCTCCTCCCGTAAAGAGCCTCAAACGGTGCCATCTGAATAGTCTCCTGGTAGCTGTTATTGTAGGAAAACTCTACCAAGGGCAAATGATGATCCCAGCTACCTCCGAAATCTAGCACACAAGCTCTGAGCATGTCCTCGAGAGTCTGGATGGTCCGCTCTGACTGTCCGTCGGTCTGCGGATGAAATGCCGTGCTGAAACTCAAGCGAGTGCCCAAAGCCTCCTGAAGCCTCTGCCATAGTCTACTGGTAAACTGGGTGCCTCTGTCGGACACAATGCACGTCGGAACTCCGTGTAGTCGCACTATCTCGTCAATATAGATCTGGGCATACTGCGTAAATCCGAAAGTCGTCTTCACCGGTAGGAAGTGAGCCGCTTTCGTCAAACGATCCACGATCACCCAGATGGAGTCATACCCCCTACTAGTCCTGGGTAGACCCACCACAAAGTCCATCGAAATCTGTTCCCATTTCCACTCCGGAATGGGTAACGGCTGTAGCTCTCCCGCGGGCCTCTGGTGCTCAGCCTTGACTTGCTGACAAGTCAGGCATCTCGATACAAAATCTGCAATGTCCCTTTTCATTCCGTCCCACCAGTAAACATCTCTCATATCATGATACATCTTGGTGGAACCGGGATGTACGCTATACACCGATCGATGTGCCTCCTCAAGAATCTCGCGCCTCAGTCCCTCAGCATCAGGTACGCACAGTCTGACTCCAAACCGTAGTATCCCCTGATCATCGATCACGAACTCGAAAAATCGGTCCTGTCCCATCTGTGCCATGATCTCTGAACACCGGTCATCACTGAGCTGTGCCTCACGTATACGATCAATCAACTGTGGGCGTGCACGGACGTGCGCTATCTGTCCTCCAATCGGTGTGAACTCGAACTGTACTCGACTGTCGCATAATATCTGCCAATCCGCCGATGACTGCTCCTGCACTGCGCGCAAACATGATAAACTACTCCCGGGCCTCCTGCTCAAAGCATCCGCTACCACATTTGCCTTGCCCGGGTGATATAAGATCTCGCAGTCGTAATCCTTCACTAACTCCATCCATCGACGCTGTCGAAGGTTCAGGTCCCGCTGCTGGAATATGTATTTCAGACTCTTGTGATCCGTAAATATCTGGCACGACTCACCGTATAAGTAATGTCGCCAGATCTTAAGTGCGAAGACCACTGCTGCCATCTCCAAATCATGAGTGGGGTAGTTCTGCTCGTGCTTCTTCAATTGTCGCGAGGCATACGCGATCACCCTATCATGCTGCATCAGAACGCATCCCAATCCCACTCGAGAAGCATCACAAAAGACCACAAATCCACCCGATCCGGAAGGTAAAGATAACACCGGTGCCGTCGTCAGCCGAGTCCGTAACTGCTGAAAACTGTGCTCGCACTCCTCCGTCCAATCGAAGGGAACTCCCTTCCGGGTCAACCCGGTCAACGGTGTAGCAATACGTGAGAAGTCCTGCACAAAACGCCTGTAGTAACCGGCCAATCCCAAAAAGCTGCGAATCTCCGTCACCGATGTGGGTCTGGGCCAACGCTGAACGGCCTCGATCTTCCTCGGGTCTACACATATACCGTCTCGTGAAATCACGTGACCCAAGAAGTCCACGCTGTCTAGCCAAAAAGCACACTTGGAGAATTTCGCATAAAGCTGGTCCTCCCTCAATGTCTGCATTGTAACCCGCAGGTGCTGCTCGTGCTCCTCACTACTCCGGGAATACACCAAGATATCGTCGATGAAGACTATGATGAACAGATCCAAATAAGGCCGGAAAATACGGTTCATCAAATCCATGAAGGCTGCTGGCGCATTGGTGAGTCCGAACGACATCACCAAAAACTCGTAATGGCCATAGCGCGTACGGAAAGCTGTCCGGGGAATGTCCTCCTGTCGAACCCGCAGCTGATGATAGCCCGATCGTAAATCGATCCTCGAAAAGTACCCGGCCCCCTGAAGCTGGTCGAACAAATCGTTGATACGCGGCAAAGGATACCTGTTCCGCACTGTCACCCTGTTCAGCTGGCGGTAGTCGATACAAAGACGCAAGCTGCCGTCCTTCTTCCTGACGAACAGGACTGGAGCACCCCAAGGAGAAACACTGGGTCGAATAAGTCCCTTGTCCAGCAAATCCTGTAACTGACCCTTCAGCTCACTAAGTTCCGCCGGGGCCATCCGATAGGGCGGTATAGAAATAGGCCCCGAACCAGGAACCAAATCAATACAGAAAGAAATGTCGCGCTCGGGCGGCAACCCAGGAAGCTCGTCAGGGAATACATCAGGAAACTCGCTAACTACCGGAACCTGATCCAATGGAACCTCCGTAGCGCGAGCATCGCGAACATAAGCGAGAAATCCCTGACATCCCTTCCTCAAAAGCTGTCCAGCGCGGAAAGAAGAAATCACACTGTGAGGGGCGGCACTACGGTCCCCCAACACAACAAAAATCGACTCACCGGGGAAACAGAATCTAACTGTCTTCTCACGGCAGTCCAAAGAAGCATAGCACGTGGCTAACCAATCCATGCCCAAAAGAACGTCGAAGTCCAACATCTCCAGAAGGATCAAGTCGACAGGAAACTCTCTCTCGCCAATACAGACGATACAGGATCGGAACACGTGCCTAGCCACAAACGACTCTCCCACAGGAGTAGTCACCACAAGCGGCTGATCAAGTAAGCCGGACTCTCTACCCAACCTCGGCACGAAGTGTGTGGATACGTACGAGTGTGTGGATCCGGGATCGAACAATACATGTGCATCAACTGAACATACAGGGAGGATACCTGAAACCACTGCATTGGACGCCTGCGCGTCCTGATGTGTCAAAGCAAAGACCCTCGCCTGTCCACCACCTGTAACTGACTGACCTCTGCCTCGGTCATCTCGTCCTCTCTGAGCAACTACTCCATGCCCGCGACCTCTCTGAGCATAAGTCTGGCGCGGAGCAACGGTAGGCGCAACGGGCAACGCCCTCTGGGGTGGTGAAGGTGGTAAGGTAACATGCGGTGCTGCCGCCTCCCTCCGGTGTGTCTCTGGACAATCTCGAACGAGGTGAAGTAGGCTGCCACATCTGTAGCAACCCCGCGGCGACTGCTGACCGTCCTGGGGATACGAACTAAACATCCGACCCCGTCCCGAATCTCTGCTACCCCTCGTACCGGAACGATACCTGTCGCGGCGTCTGAATGACTGCCTCCGTGCGGAAATACTGGTACGAACTCTCTTCGGCTCAGGAAATACCGAAGTCTCAACAAGGTGCTCCTCGACCACTAGGGCTGCGTCTACAGCTGCTGCATAGGTCTCGTAGTGCTGCGCGCTGATCGCGAGGATCACTGGTGAAATCAAGCCTCGAACAAATCTCCGGACTCGCAACTCCTCGGTGGCCACTAAATGTGGGGCGTAGACTGCTAGCTCTGTAAACAGTACGTCATACTCTGCCACTGTCATCCCTGGCGTCTGGCGCAAAGACTCAAACCTGCGTGCTCGGGCATCTCTAACACTCCGGGGAAGGAAACGGGCTAGAAATATAGTCACGAACTCCGTCCAGGTCATAGGAGGAAGACCTGCTGCTCTGCCCTTCTCCACTGAATCACACCATTTCTGCGCAAGACCTTCCAGGCGAAAGCTCGCGAACTCAACCCATCTCGCATCTGCACATCTGAGGGAACGACATATCCTGGCCATCCTGTCTATGAAAGACTGTGGGTCCTCGGCTGTATCGGTGCCTGTGAAAACTGGAGGCTTCAGCCTCATGAACTCTGATAGCGATACAGTAATCACCTCCGTAGCTGCAGGGGCCACTGGCTGTGCGGTAGGCACCATCGCGGTCTCTGGAACTGGTGGAGCTATCTCTGGTCGCTGCGCTCGAAGCGTCTCAACTAGCGATCCTATTATCTGGCGCATCTCCTGCATACCAGCCCCTAACGATGCGATCTGCTCTGTCACGGCAGGAACAGCCTGCTCGGGTACAACCGGCGTACTGCCCGGATCAGTCCTCGTCTCAGACGAGTCAACACGAATCTCGGCCCTCGCGGCCGCTCTCTGTGCCCTCGTAGTCTTAGGCGGCATATTGGCTGAAAGAAAATTTGGATTCGATAAGAACACGGAAATCGAATCACAAGAATATAAGGAGGAATCAAATCAACAAGTCCTAAGGTCGCGTAAGCGGAGTACCGTGTCGTGAGTATGCCGCGGAACATACGCACGCTACGCTACCCTGCTGCAGCTACCTACTCCATCATACCAGGGTCATCCTACACTCCGAAGGTAAAACCTATGCTCTGATACCAACTTTGTCACGACCCGAGAATTCGACTCGTGACCGGCACTTAACCACGCAACGTCTACAGGCGTAACGCAGCTAAGTAAGCCGAACCCAGAAATCAAAACCAAAAAATATAGAGTGATTTTAAAACATTTGTAAAAGCAATAGTAAATGTCTGAAAAACTTCCATTTATTTAGTAGAAATCCCTTTCAAGTTCAAAAGTTATGAGTTTTATAATTTTGGTAACATTTCCTCTTTAAAACATTAGCCCCGAAAGTCGGGTAAAAGTAAGGTGTGGCGGAAATAACAAGTGACGAGAATAAAGCATCACAATATGATATACGACGCCGTAGCGAAGAATACACAGTAAAACAAGGACAATATCATAAAAGATAAGACTGCATAAAGTAACGTCGGCTCACATGCGAGCTCGACACCAGAATATAAAATCATACATATCGTCCTCACAACTGTCTCTAAGTCAATACATAAGGTAGATGGAGAGTACTAGATACATCAATATACAACTGAAAGATAACAGATACCGTACAAAACCCACCTAAACAGCAAAAGGGCTATCTCTGCTCAAAAGGGGTATCTGTGCCAAAAGATGAGGAAACAGCCAGCCGTGACTACTCCCAAGGGCAACCTGCAAACACTGTGGCACAACGGGGGTGAGTTGCCAACTCGTGAATAGAGATAACATATAAAGGTGATCGCAGGCATGCACATATAGCGTGGCTCTACTAATGCCAGCAGATGATATCAATGCATGTCAACAGTGGATACAGTAGTAATGCATGTACTCTAACAGGTAAATGCCACAGGATGAGATGTATAGTAATCAATACTGAGTATGGGATAAATAATATCTACATGGACTATGTCAACATGGAAAGCAATGATCGGTGCCTCAAACTGCACCCAAATCCCACATATACTCAGGCGCCGGCACACCCATCGGCCCTCAAATCCTGTATATCTCGGAGGAATCACGAGTGCCCAACATCGGCACCCAAAACATCATAAAATACCCGTGTCCAGCATCGACACGTAAATCCTCAAATATCGGGCGCCGTCAATCTGGACCGGCCCCACGGGGTCCGTCTGCGGTATCGGCCCTCGGCCCCGGCAGCACGGTCATCCCGCATCCATCACTCGACTCTGGTCAGTATCCTCCGGACAACTGCCAGGTCCAACCAATCACCGGTAGGTACTCGCCCGCCTCCAGGCTCAATCGGCAAATCCCATCGATCGTCTCGCCGAGGGGAACCATACCGGGCCCACCACGAACCCGCAAACGGAACATCCACTCCTCGAATCGGGTTTCAAGCACACGTCTCAGCACCGAGAAAACGCGTGGTGGACACACCAAAATATCATATCACGAGGTACCGGGTTTTCAAAATAGCGTATCTTTCCTTAAATAATTCCACGGTCCTCAAAACAGAAATCACATGAAAATCCAATACCAATAGTAAAATCCAATGTGAGGTACAATATACATCAATCCATGGTATGGGTATAAGGGGAAAACCGCTTTTTAAAGTAGTTTCATTTCCGGTTTTAAAAGATGTCATGCGGCTCCCAATATACATGAAAATCATATCAATCACATGTAAGATGAACTACAGCAATAATACAACAGTATAATCATGGCAGTTCTACAGTGAGTGTGGCATGGCAATTACTAACGGTGTGTGTGTAGCATGTAAATAGTGCTCGTGCAACATAAACCGTTAGTAATAGTGTGGTGTTCTATCAGTTCTAGCATATATCAATAACACATAGCAGGGAAATGCAATATGAGATGGCAGTCCATAGGTAAATACAATATGTAATACTGAGATCCTATCAGCCCTGACGCATAACGCCATGCGGGCGATATCCCCGTAGATGTGAAATCTACTCACCGTGTCTCGCGCTAAGTGTATCCAACCACTTGCTTGCCCTTCTTCGCAGCGTCCGTCTCACTGGCCTGCGAACCTAGAATCACATACACATATCACATATAAGCTTAAGTCACAAAACGCGACATTATAATCCAACGAGAAACCTGTGTCGCAAACCAATCGCGCGTGTGCGCGATACGCTAAAACGTGTACTCACGCGCCACAAAACTACCCCGACGCGCCGCGATACGCAGAACCCAAACCTACTCACGTATCACGCGTGTCGCGAAGGTTTAGAAAAACGGCAAAACAGGTATTTGGTCCCAGATTTTCCTACAGAATTGATCTTAAAAATATATATATACCAAAACACTACCCACAGTAGCAGACACCCACTGGACCAAACCCCAACCCAAACCCTACCCATCTGGCCGCAATTGGCGGCCAGAATGAGGAAATTGGCGGCCTACTGTAGCTGTATGGGGGTCGGGTTTCACCTGGTGCATCATCTCTACTCCACTACACTACAGTCTTCCCAAAATCAATCTGCACTCACCGAGTTGATAGCAGTTCCAGAAAACTCACATTTTGCCCAAATACGATATTTGCATCAAACATGAAACTGGTGGTATTTTAGTGTAATCGGGGTTCGACTAAGTTACAATGGCCTCAACAGACCACAATCATCCTACTGGAACTAATCTACACCTCACTAGCACAAAGTTCACACTAAACACCCCATATCGCACTAAAACGCACCAATATCCAATAACCGATGCAAAACTACACTAACTAGGCAAACTAGTGAAGTAAGATAGGAAATATACCTCACTCTCGACCCTAGGGAGCTGCAGGAAGGAGAAGAAGTGAAGGGAAGTCGCTGCACAGGGATCTGGGGCTGCTGCTGCTGCTCACTGCCTCTGCTGCTGCTGTTGCTGAATGTTGCTGCTGCTGCTTGTGCTTCTGCTGCTGCTTCTGTTGCTTTTGCTGCTGCTTGAAGAGGTAAGTGTGTGTGTGAGTGTGTTGGTGTGTTGTGAGAGTGTGAGAGAAAAACACAAAAAGAAATGAGAGGCTACCTCAATCATCACACACAAAAGTCACCCCTCACTCTCTCTCACCTCATTAATGGCAAGCATGGCTTGAGCCATGATGCCCTCTCCCTCTCTCTCACAAGTCAACACTTAACCCTAAAATTCAAATTAAAGTAATCTTTTAGTTTAACTAATTAATTAAACCCATTTAAGAATCCAAAAGAATTAATCCTACAATTAACCCACCATGGTTAATAATTATGGTATTTCCTTGATTTAAAAACTCTAGTTTACATGCACATGTGTGTGCAAGCCTAGGAAAATTTTGGAAAAATGTTTATTAAATTAGGAAAAATATTTAAAACACAGTTTGGTAAACTTTTTATTAAAAATCATTATTTAATTATAATTATACACTAACCCTTATCCTAAGGTGTTACAGGAAGTCGGGTGGATGGCGTATAGCACCCCCGCAGTCCGTAGTTGTTATTATATGATAGTTAGGTGTATTATGGATAGTCTAGGATTAGAAGTGACTAGTGTAGTTCATAGTCGCGAACCCTAGAATAGAATTACACCTACACGCACACCCTTGCATATTACCTATACTTGCACTGTGTTGATGATATTGGTTGACTTTGGAGATAAGTCGATGATTTTAGGCCTTGTGCCGCAAGGTCGGTGATTTGATAGGATTCCTTTTTGGGATATGACATGTGATTCTTGCGGGCTTGGGATGTGTGTTTACCCCCGCATTCATACTTTATAGATGGTATCAGATGTACTAGACTTAGATCAGTACCCCAGATTATGTGATATGATGATAGTGATACCTGATATCTGATGAGAGACATGCGATGTTGACCCGTACCCAGCTATTGGGATGCCGTACGACGATTTACCGTACGAGCCTATATTGATGATAGATCCGCGCTCATGACTTGAGGATGTCATATGATGTACTGTATCGTACGCGATACTATTGAGGCGGGATCACCGACTATTATATCTATATATATATCGACTCAGATTTAGGTGGTTTCCATACCCCTCCTGATTTACTTGATACTTAGATCTGTAGATTGCATAGTAGATGTTAGACTAGACCGAGGCATACCTATTTCAAAAACTATGAATCAGGGGTATCTTAAAGGACAAACAAAGGGATTCTGCGAATACTTAAAAGGCGTATCTTTTCTTAAAAAACATCGCATCCCTTATTTTACTAAAACCCTGATTCGTCTTATTTCAAAAGGCATCACTGCATGACTTATAAATATTGATGTAATTTCTTCACTGTGGTGTTGATTATTTGATTTCCGCATATTCATGCTATTCATATTGCCTGCATATGTTATTGCTATACTGTTATCATGCTGTTAGGACACCAGCACCATTATCGATGATGCGTATGTTCCACTTACACTATTTGCCGGCTCACACACTTCATCATCGATAATTGCCATGCCACTACACTGTAGTACTGCTGCATTCATGATATGATTTCCGCATGGCATATTGTACACATATACCTGTACACGAACATATATGATTCTGACTTGATTAGAGATTTGAGGGCCGCAAGATATTCTTTAAAAACTGATTTAGTCTAAATGAGCGGTTTCCCTCGACATATGCACATTATCATTTATATGTGACATGACTTGATATTCATACTTGATGCCTATATCACATCGGATCATTGCATTGTAGCTCATTTATATGTGACATGACTTGATATTCATACTTGATGCCTATATCAAATCGGATCATTGCATTGTAGCTCATTTATATGTGACATGACTTGATATTCATAACTGACGCATATATCACATCGGACCATTATATTGCAGCTTATCTATATGTGACTTGACATGATATTTACATTTGACGCACATATCATATCGGATCATTGACTTGTATTTTGGGTTGGATTACATGTGATTTCTGGATTTGGGAACCGTGGCTATTTCAAATATGTAATCACTTAAAAACCCGGTTCCCTTGATATGATATTTCGGTGCGTCCACCATGCGTTTTCTCGGTGCTAGAGTGATATATGAAAACCCGAATCGAGGAGGCGGTTGAGGCCGATTACGGGTACATGGTGGACCCGGTATGGTATCCCGGGGCGAGAACGGTTTCGCTGTGTATTAGACGGTGAGCCCGGCATAGGGATTACTGCCTACCGGTGATTGTATTTGAGCTTGGCGGATATCTGGAGGATACCGACCGGAGCCCAGAGATGGACATGGGTTGACCCGTACTGCCGGGGCCGAGGGCCGATACCGCAGACGGAGCCCAGAGATGGACATGGGTTGACCCATATTGCCGGGGCCGAGGGCCGATACCGCAGACGGAGCCCAGAGATGGACATGGGTTGACCCGTACTGCCGGGGCCGAGGGCCGATACCGCAGACGGAGCCCAGAGATGGACATGGGTTGACCCGTACTGCCGGGGCCGAGGGCCGATACCGCAGACAGAGCCCCATATGGACGAGGATTTACGTGTCGATGCTAGGCACGGGTTTCATGATGTTTTTCCATGATTGTGTTTATATCCTCATATTTGCATACATGATGTTTATTGTCGTTGGGTGACGGGTGGACGGGTTCCACGTATATACAGATATGGATCATATACGGACATGGATCATATACAGACATGGATCATATACAGACTGGATTTACACTGATCATACTTCATTTGTATATATAACAGGGTATGGGACGCTGTTATATATACCCTTACACCAATATTAGTGGTATGGGATGCTAATATATGTGTATTGATATCCTTTGATACTTCATCATATTTACTTCATGCAGACATACCTTATACTGATGACATGTTATTACCTGAGTACCTGGCACTACATACATGTTTAGATGCTACCTTGCCACCTTATTATATTTCAGATGTACTCTTGTGGTTATATTACTGATTGTTGACCTAGGTTTATGTCTTGCATTCGGTTTCTGCTTGTAGATTTTTCTATTCACGAGTTGGCAACTCACCCCCATTGTGCCACAGTTCTTGCAGGTTCTGCCGTACAGGTTCCATTGCGGCATTTCTGGCACACTACTTTCTTGCGGGTGAATTGCTTTTGGTAGGTGGATTCTTTTGCATCAAGAACCACCATTGTATTTATTTTATCCATTGTATCTAGAATTTCCATCAGCCAGAATTGTATATTGTTTCAGACTTAGATATTAGTGATGTATTATTTGACCTTAGAGTCGCGCTTAGTAGTATTGCGGTTTTCTTGCTTTGGAGCTTGCTTTTGAGTTGATCCTCGCCATTCGGCATTGTATATGATTATTGCATGTGTGGTTGTGACCGTCAATTGACGAAGAGCTAGCTCCTGCTTGGGGATGCCTTTTACCATTGTATATATGTTGTTCTTGTTGTACCCCGTTCGAGGCCAGTATTTACAAAAGAAACTCTGCCGAAATTTTTAGAAAAGGCTTTACCTTTTAAAAATGCACATTCGGCTTAGTTATTTAAAAACCTTGACTTCAAACATGTTTTCCTTCACTTCTTAAAAACCAGTTTTCTTACTTACTCTTAAAATGGTTTTAGATTTCTGGGCTTTGGCTTACTTGGATCAGATGGAGTCCTATAGACTTCATATGGTTCATGGGCCAGTCACGTGCTCTTTCGGGTCGTGACAGCGGACTAAGCTGTACTCATGTCACCTGGGAACTGATAACTGACGATAGGTATAATACCAACCGGTCAGTTCCCGACGAGTCCTATCCAGTGTACTCGTAACCTAACGAGCACCCGTATACTATCTCCAGTACGACGTACTAATGGCTGTGGGACAGACCATCTCCCACACTGGGATGAGAAGCGCATACGCTAGTCTACTCCGGAGTATCGATGCCCTGTCTCGATAGTCCTGCGACTAGGGACCTGTATAAGGATGTGCTTATAGATTACCCAGCCCCCACTAGTGTGACTGCCATCACAACACTGGTAATCAAGCAAAGATCCTTAGGGCTCCACTAATGTATATAGGTGATATACTAAAATAAACACATGTACGCATTGAAGTAGAAACAAACCAAGTAGCATACTACTATATTGAGCAAGATTGTTTATACAAGGTGAATATCCCAAGCTTCCATTAAGTAATATACAAACTAGTATGATACAGTAATGGCCTCTAGGGCATATACACTAACATACACATGCGCGCAGCGGTTATTCATACTTCATTACTTTTACGGATGATTTTTCAAGATACGGTTATGTCTTCTTAATGAAACATAAGTCCGAAGCCTTTGGAAAATTCCAGGATTATAAGAATGAAGTAGAAAAACAAACCGGCAAAACTATCAAAACACTAAGATCGGATCGAGGTGGTGAATACTTGAGTGCCGAGTTCCTGGACTATTTAAAAGAGAATGGAATTCTCTCTCAGCTTACTCCTCCATACACTCCGCAACATAACGGTGTATCGGAGAGACGGAACCGGACCCTATTGGATATGGTACGTTCCATGATGAGTAACACTGAATTACCGCGATCATTCTGGGGATATGCACTAGAATCAGCTACATACCTTTTGAACCGAGTTCCAACTAAGACTGTGCCTACCACACCATATGAGATATGGAGTGGGAAGAAACCCTATCTTTAATATCTGAAGATCTGGGGATGTCCGGCTTTTGTTAAAAAGCAGCATGCGGACAAACTCGAGGCACGCTCAGTACTGTGCAAGTTTGTGGGATACTTAAAGAACTCCAGGGGGTATCTCTTCTATTACGCTGAGGAATAAAAGATCATTTTTTTTCGTAATGCCCATTTTCTGGAACACCAGTTCTTAGAAAAGGAAACAAGTGGGAGCGAAATAGAACTGGAAGAAATTCCAGAACCACAGACTATTACTGAAAGCTTAGTAGAACCAGAGGGTTCAAAAGAAAATGACATTCCTACGCCGCTCCGCAGGAGTAGTAGGCAGTCTCATCCTCCCGAGAGATACTACGGTTTTCTCATAGACGGGGATAGAGAGGATTGCATCATTAATTATGATGAGCCGACTAGCTTCCAGCAAGCCATTCAGAGCGTTGACTCGGTAAAATGGCTGGATGCAATGCGGACCGAAATGGAGTCCATGTACACCAACAAAGTTTGGATGTTAGACGTTTCTCCAGATAGGGTAAAACCCGTAGGATGCAAGTGGATCTTCAAAAGGAAGATTGGTGTAGATGGACAGGTTGAGACCTATAAAGCTAGACTGGTTGCAAAGGGTTTTCGTCAAAGACCTGGTTTGGACTATGACACGACCTTTTCTCCAGTAGCTATGCTGAAATCCATTCGGATCCTTCTTGCCATTGCTGCCTTCCACGATTATGAGATTTGGTAGATGGACGTAAAGACCGCTTTTCTAAATGGAAATTTAGAGGAGTGTGTCTATATGGACCAGCTAGAGGGTTTCATTCAGAGTGGGAGCAGTGGACAAGTGTGCAAGTTGCTTAAGTCCATCTATGGACTAAAGCAGGCATCGCGGAGTTGGAACATATGTTTTGATGAGACGGTCAATGAATTTGGCTTTATCAAAAATCCAAATGAACCATTCATCTATATCAGATTTGTAGCAAGAACTGTTATATTCCTCGTTTTATAGGTGGATGACATTCTCTTAATAGAAAATGACATTCCTATGCTACAATCTGTCAAAGGATTCTTGTCACACAGGTTCTCCATGAAAGACCTGGGTGATGCCTCCTGCATTCTTGGGATCCGGATCTATCGTGATAGATCCAAGAGGATATTAGGACTTTCGCAGTCAAGGTATATCGACACCATACTGAAAAGATTCAGTATGGAAGATTCCAAGCGCGGTAATCTACCGGCTTGTCACGGGATCACCCTCTCCAAAGAGGTGTCTCCCAAGACTGATTTGGAAACGGATCGCATGTCTATTATACCCTACGCTTCTGCGGTAGGCTCTATAATGTATGCGATATTGTGTACCAGACCAGATGTGGCTTATGCACTGAGTGTGGTAAGCAGGTATCAGTCAAACCCTGGGGAGAAACACTGGATAGCAGTAAAGAACATTCTCAAGTACCTGAGAAAGACTAAGGAGGTGTTCTTGGTGTATGGCGGAAAAGACCTCCAGATTGAGGCCTTTGCAGACTTCAGCTTCCGGAGTGACAAGGATGATTCCAAGTCCATGTCGGGCTTTGTCTTTACCCTCAATGGAGGGGCGGTGTGTTGAAAGAGTTCCAAACAGGAAACCGTTGCTGACTCGACTATGGAAGCGGAATATATCGCTGCATGTGATGCCGTAAAAGAAGCCGTCTGGATAAGGAAGTTCTTGAAAGAACTTCAGGGGGTTCCGTCCATTGTTGACCCAATACCTCTGTATTGCGACAACAACGGGGCTATAGCTTTAGCAAAAGAACCCAGGTCCCATCAGAAATCGAGACACATCTTGAGGCAGTATCACCTGATCAGGGAGATCATGGATCGCAAGGAGATCGAGGTTCGGAGGGTTGCTTCAGAAGATAACACTGCAGATCCATTCACAAAGGACTTACCCCAGACTCAATTCGAGCGGCTGATCGAGATGATAGGTCTTCGATACGCCAGTACATGGCCTTAGTGCAAGTGGGAGATTGTTAGTGTATATTCCCTAGAGGCCATTACTGTATCATACTAGTATGTATATTACTTGATGGAAGCTTGGGATATTCACAGTTGTGTAGAAAATCTTGCTCGAAATGGTAGTATGCTATTTGGTTTGTCTCTGCTTTAATGTGTACATGTGTTTCTTTATTGCATCATCTATACACATTAGTGGAGCCCTTAGGATCTTTGCTTGATTACCAGCGTTGTGATGGCAGTCACACTCGTGGGAGCTGGGTAATCTACAAGCACATCCTTATACATACGTCCTTAGTCATGGGATTATTGAGACAGGGCATCGATAATCTGAAGTAGACTAGCGTATGCGCTTCTCATCCCAGTGCGGGAGGCGGTCTGTCCCACAGCCGTCAGTACGTCGTGCTTGAGATAGTATGCGGGTTCTCATTAGGTTACGAGTACACTGGACAGGACTCGTCGGGAACTGTAGGTTGGTATTATACTTATCGTCAGTTATCAGTTCCCAGGTGACATGAGTACAGCTTAGTCTGCTGACTTGACACTGTCACTTCGCCTCAAGTGTGTTCCCACTGTACTTTGATTACTACCCTACCACGGCTCAAAGGAGTCGTGCAAACAGGTAGTAGTTGGTTGCAGTCCCGAAGCACTTAGAGGCAGTGATGGTTAGACAGGATTCGTCTCTCCCGGTATTGGGGGTTGGCATCGCGCTGTGTCTAGGAGAGCCATTACACAAGTAGTCCCTGGCCAGGGCGAGCGAGATATACTGGTAGGTTTCCAGTGTTATCTCTGGGTGTTCTGGGCTACACTCCGACACGACTTGTACCGCTTTTAGGGGACTGACGTTTACCGCCCCCTACGCCCGCCATGCGATGTTATCATAGGAACAGACCGGACTGTACGGAGATTGTCACATACAGACTCAGTAGGAGTTCAGATGGGTTTCACCTCGTTCGTCTTCTTATCGGCATCTACCTGGGGACGCACAGCTAGTGCCGCTTGCGGTCTGTGGTTAAACCCACTGCCAGCGTAGTGTCGAGTCTTTAGAGTCCCACACAGAGGGTTATTCGCCTTTGGGCAAAACAGAGTAGAGGTCGCATGGTTTTGCGACAGGGTCCGTTCTCATCCGCGCACTTGTGCACGTTTGGAGTCCGGACGGATATTACTAGCGGGCTCTGGTTTGAGCCAGATCCTAGTATATGTTTTGGGGTTAGTTTTATCTCATAGTATTCATTGTCCTTGGAACACGAATGCGGGTGTGTATGCACAGTTGATTGAGGCGGAGGAAGAGGATTTTCATTAGGGTTTCAGAACGGGTGTGTATGCACAGTTGACAGTCGTCTTTTTCCAAACCCTAATGAATATTTGATATATCAATTAATAATATTAATTAAATAAAATTGTGTCATGGTAGGGTTTGTTGACTTGTTGACCAAGGTTGACTTGTTGACCTTGGTTGAAACTTCGACCATCATCATTACACATCAAAGTTGCTCTTTGATCTTTGCAAAAAACATTTAACTGTAGGGTTCCTAGGCACACACATGAGGTTCTACAAGTGATCAAACATGGCCAATTCAAAAAATTTCTATGTGCCAAGTGACCCTAAGCAAGATCGTAACTAGAGGTATAGGCAATGCAAGCAAGTAAACAACTTTAGTGCTAAAGGAAAGTGACTACAACCTTTGTAGATCCGGTCCTCCACTTCTCTAGCTCTGTGACGATGTCCCCTCCCTGCGATCATCGGTTCCCGGACTCTAGCGTCGGCTTCATCTGAGAAATAGGCGGGCTAGGTCGTCAACTTCGATGCCGAAGATGATCTACGTCGAGGCAACTCAAGATCAAGCTCCAACATCACCAAGTCATGAAACTTGCGAAGAAAACACCCTATACTACATGGCAAGTGGTAGAGGATGAAGAAATAGGAAGTGGGTTCACTTTGGATTTGGATTTCTCACTCTTTTTCTCAAGACACCATTGAAGATAGTAAGCTTTCATGAAGCTTGATGAAGATGAAGAAGATGAAAGAATAAAAGGAATTATCTTAAAAAGAAAATCCCATTCATTCTTATCATAATAGCAACCATGGTTAAGTGTAGAAAATAAACTAGGGTTAGGTTTAATGGTTAGGTTAAGGCTAAGAAACAAAATGGTCAATGCTTCATGAAGTTTCAAGAAAAAACAAAAGAATCCACCCTTTGGTTTCTTGCCTTAAATTGAATAAATAAAAATAAATAGATAAGTAAATCAAAACCCTAACCATTAACATAACCATGGTTTAATCATACACACCCAAGTTTGCATGTATCATCAAACATGATACAAACAAGTGCACAAAAATGTATCACATATACAATGTGCACATCAAGTGAGAAAATCCATTTAAAGTGAAAAAATATTAGTTAATGCAAAGTAATATATCAAATATATATACATTAAATCATTAAATCAACACTTGATTTAACGATCCGTTCATATCGCATATGACCGACTAATATCCAATGTATCGACTTATCGAATCAATCCCCGATTCGATAACTAGGTTATATCACATATAACCATTCGATACATTCATCGCGAGAATAGAATACGGTATCACATACACGCATTATTCTCAGTCCCGCACATATCTCATATGCGCTTCTATTTCGTTTCGCTTGAGCCAGGAAACCTCTGTGTAGGACTCTGAAGACTCGTCAATACACCGGCAGCAGGTGATGATCATATCAAACACCCACAAGCTGCAAGCGGTCTGCTAAACGCAACGGCCACCCGGGTATTGAGCGATCAGAATATCGACGAGCAAGCCCGCTCACACTCCTGTGAATCCAACCAGTAACACTTACCGTACAGTCCGGTCTATTCGTCTGATATGTCGCATATCTCGCCTAGGGGTGGTAAACGTCAGACCCCAGTAGCTCGATAAGTCATGCCGATATAAGGTCCATAACATAGCATGAAACTACTGATAACACTTACCAGTAAATCAGTGCAACCTTGGCCAGGGATTTCCAGTTATGGCCAGTCGTGCATAGCGCAACATCAACCCCCAATACCGGGAGAGACGAATCCCCTCTTATCGCTCATTGCCTCCATATGAATCGGGACTGTACCCAAAAATCACCTGTTTGCACGACTCAGTAGAGCCATGGTAGGGTGGAAATCAAAGCACAGTGGGAGACACACAAGACTCTATGACGATCTCGGGTCAACAGACTAAGCTGTACCAGTGTCACCAGAGAACGGCCATCTGACGTGAGGTATAATACCATCTGGGAGTTCTCGGCGAGTCCGTTCAGTGTACCCAGTCTCCACTGAGCACCCGCATACCATCTTTGATGTCAAACACCAATGGATATGGGATCATCCATAGCCCATCACATGGATCGAGAAGATATACGCTAGTCTACTATAGAATATCGATGCCCCGTCTCGATATTCCCACGACTAGGAACATTGAAGGATGTACTCATGGACTACCCAGGCCCCACTAGTATGATCTGCATCATAGTCCTGGAAGTCGAGTACACATCCTAAGGGCTTTATCAACATGTAACAGAGAGATAGAAAGTGTACATGTTAAGATAAAGAGCAACCAGATAGCGTACTATCATGTCGAGCAAGAAAGTCCTACCTATATATGTCCCAGCATCCACTACAATATACATCCAATGTACAGTAATAGCCTCTAGGGCATACATATAACTAACAATCTCCCACTTGCACTAGGGCCATCTATAGCAATGGTTGCAGTATCACATACTCAACCATCCCATAAAAGTCTCTCTCTGGGAGAAGGCCTTTATGAGTGGATCCGCCGTGTTGTCCTCTGAGTCTACTCTCCTCACCTCGATCACACTGGAGATCAACTATCTCCATGATCAGGTGATGCTGCCTCAGAATATGTTTGGGTCACTGATGGGACCAGGGTTCCTGGGCCAAAGCCTCTCTTCGATTGTCACACAATGGTAGGAACCTAGTTCATCTTATGAACCAATATACACCCAAACTGCCTCTTTGGTAGTATTTTTAATAGCGATGTTACCAGCCTTTATCGTCTAGTTTGCCACGGTATCTAGCTTGGAACTCTTCCAACATACCGTCCCTTCACTGAGGGTAAAGACAATGCATGCGACTGACATTCAGTCGTCCTTATCACCTTGGAACCTTTCTAGTGATTCTCCCCAGGATCGATTGATACTATCTTACTACAGCTAATGAGAATTCTAACATCCATTTAGATTTATCTCATACACCCAAATCCCAGGATTTAGGAGGTATCAACTTTATCCTATATGGAGAATCCATGTGACAAGAGGAGATTGACCGTGCGTAGCATAGGAAACTCTTTTCTTATCAAGAGTATATTGTCCACGTACAATACGAGGATGACCACCTTACTCTCTACTACCTTTTTGTATATACAAGGTTTGTCTACCATTTTGATGAAGTCAAACTCTTTGACTGCCACATCAAAACAGATGTTCCAACTCCGCGATGCCTACTTTATCCTGTAAAGCAACTTGCACACGTTTCCGCTGCTCCCACTGTTTACGAAGCCCTCTGGCTGTGTTCTTATAGACGTTCTCTTCTAAATCAGTATTTAGAAAAATAGTCATAACACCCAACCACCAGATATCGTAGTCATGGTATGTAGCAATGTTAAGTAGGATCCGGATGGACTTAAGCATAGCCACTTGGGAAAAGGTTTCATCATTATCCACGCCTGGTCGATGACGAAAACCTTCAACAAGTCTAGTTTTGAAAGTCTCAACTTTTTCATCTACACCAAGTAATCTTCTCAAGATATACTTGCTCCTGATGGGGATTTAACCCTTCAGATATCGCAACCAAAGTCCATACTTTGTTGGTGTATATGGATTCCATCTCAGATCGCTAAGCATCCAGTCATTCTTACAGAGTCCCTACTCTCGATGACCTGCTCGAATCTAGTTAGGTCATCATCTCATGATGCAATCCTCGCTCCCACTGTCATCGAGAAACCGAAGTATCTCTCAGGCAGGTGAGGAATCCTACCAGATCGGCGGAGAGGCTGAGGTTCGTCGGGAACATTTGAATCCTTTGGTTCTGTCAAATCATCAGCAGTTTTGTATAGCTGGAACCTTTCGAGTTCTACAGAACTGACCTTGCCTCGATTTTGTCCGGATTTTGCTTTTGACATAGGCCGGACAATCCCAAATCTTAACTTACTTAAGAGATGGGTTCTTCCCATACCATATCTTATATGGAGTGGTAGGCAGTGATATGATTCGAACCTAATTCAATAGGTATGCTGCTTCTCAAGTGCACAACCCCAAAAGGAAATAGGTAACTCAGTAGTACTCATCATAGAGCACACCATATCTAATATGGTGTGATTGCTCCGCCCTGATACACCGTTGTGCTGTGGTGTATTCAGAGGAGTAATACGGAGAGATAATCTCATTCTCCTTTAGAATAATCCAGGAATTCTATGCACAAGTATTCTCCTCCCTGATCTTATCATAGGACATAATACTTATACCCAGTTTTTGGTTCTCTATTTCTAACTTATATTCTGTGAATATCTCAAAAGGTTCGGACTTGTGTTTCAACAGGAACATATGTCTGAATCTTGAGAGATTATCAGAGAATGTAATGAAATACAAAGAACCGGTCTTGGCATGTGTAGACAGGGGATCTTACATACATCATCATGTATCAATCCCAAGGGTTTACTAACTCTTTCTCTGCTTCCAATAAACAGAGCTATGGTCATCTAATCTTTATGACATCACTGGCAAGTTTCACAAGATGTAAATTCAAACTGATTTAAATATGCATCTAAATGTAACTTCAGCTACTCGGGTCGCATTGATATGACCTAGTCTACAATGCCTCAAGAAGGATTCGTTCATTTCTGAACTCTTCCTCTTGTGTGTGTTCTGTATACTAGGAACTGTGGTTTGATTTAGAACATCAATGCTTTTAGATAACGTGCCTGAACCGATCAACTTTTGATATAGGAAATGTTCAAAACAATATCAATACAAAATTTTATCATTTCTTTACTTCTAAAGAGACTGATATGATTTTGTATATCAGGTTCGGTATCTAATAGCATTTGTTCAGAATCAATGTACTGGTAATACAGGGTGACAGTGACCAACAGACTTGGTTGCAACACTTGCCCCGTTTTCTGTCTTATGAAACTTATCACCCGTTCTCAGTTTTTCTACCTTTCGGTAGCCCTATGTAACAGATTACATATCTGGGATCCTGATCCGGTATCAAATACCAATGATTCAGAGGATACTGAGAAACAGTTCTTTATAATGAACACACCCGAAGGAGATGCATATCATGCACTTTCTTCGTTTGGGCGGCATGGGAATCCTGGTATTCCCCTATTTCCTGCTCTGTCTTATAACAATTATAAGTTGGAGCGGGACCAACGTTCCCCAGCTCAGTATAACAAGCAGGGTCGGTCAATACATCCATATTATTATCTTGATTAAGGCGTGATATGGTCGCTACCTGGAGAGAGAGAAAAGAAAACACTCTGCGTGCCCTCTTGCAAGATTAGATTTGTTATTTATTTTATCTAATCAGGATGGCTCCCACTGTTTTTATCAAATCTTCCTTCAAACCCTAAAAGGAAAGACTAGCCGGGATTAATTACACTCTACAAGTTCGTTAATCTTTCAGCCAGGCCAGTGTCGGTACTTTGAGGGAGGTTTCCCGTGCTTTCGCACGGACCTAATTACAGTAAACCTCGTTTTCCCAGAGGCGTAACCCCGTTGACACCTTTCTAGACACCTACTTGATCGGCTAATTGTAAAGTGCAAAACTCTCCCAGGAGTAACAATTACTCGCAGTGGGTATCGGGATCCAACTATCACATAGAAGATATGCAATCTCATTGCAAATTTCAACACTTGAAACTCCCGATAATGATTTTTACCCGTAGCACCTATGACCTTAACTATGGTCAACAAATCATAAGCACAAGTCAAGTTCTACCCGTCATTTCGTGATTAATTAGACCCACCCACATGACCCTTAACTAAGGTCAACAAAGTCACGCGACTGTCCTAACTAATCGCATCATATGCGGTGTAGGAAGACATCACTTAGCTACCGTACACTGTGCCTTGACTATGGTCAACAAACACAGCACGAATACTAAGTACTCTACTTTCTAAAATGGCGGAGGGTTGCGAATGGTTTTTATGAAAACCTTTAATGCACTGAACTTGATCTCGTTGCGGAATCAAATGGTTTTTTAAATGGAGTGTTTTTGAGGCTTTTCTAGTTTTGCTAAAAGGGTCACTCCCGGTGAAGGGATCGTCGGCCCTTTCCTCGTTGAATGAGGTGCGGGATATATCATATATATCACTGTGCAAAGCAGAAACTATAGAAGCAATCAAAAGACAAACCGAGTGTGTAGCATCTGCCAGTTATTGCTAAAGGGGTCACTCCCGGTGAAGGGATCTCGGCCCTTTCCTCATCGAATAAGGTGCAGGATGTTCTACAAGGAACACCGCGATGCAAAGCAAGAACTGTAGCTATCTGTTTTTATTTTAAAATTCGATTCCACAACATCTTTTAGGTTTATTTTCTTTCATTAATCTCATTAATGAACATCCCATCATTTAAGTCTACCTAAACATCTCAGATAAATATAACGTACGCTTATGCCATCCGCATTCGCCTCGATGTCCCGTCTGCACCATTAGGTTAGGTAACTAACGGCAGAGCGGGGCAGGGCTAGCGCAGGTGTAAAACATAAGCAAAGTCAATATAATATATCATATATACTATATACTATATCTATCTGAACAAATCACATGATCACATCACAGATATCGCAGCAGAAAATATCATATGAAATATTGGATATACTAGGACGTCCGTGTTTTTTATACGAGCCAGTATAAAACACGGATTCCACTGTCGTGATGAATAGCCAATCCCACACCCCTAGACCCCTACGAGAGCGGCAAGCAACCCTACCAATTCTAAGGTTAGGAGACCCGGACTCGACTCCTCGAGATGGTCTCCCACTGAACCCTAGAACCCGGTTACTTGTGCTCCCCTCCTTGGGTCTATCCTAATACGGAAAAGAAAAAAATATACATCAACGGAGACAACTTCCGCAACCTGAAAGTGCCCCAATAAAAGAATATTACATACAAGTTTTTACATGAATGAAAATGAAAAACACTCATCTCACATAAAAACCCCCTGGCTATTCAAACACGACGATCCAATATTACATATCCAGCAACACATAACATCACATGTCATCAACGTAAGTAAATATGCGCATCCCAATTGTCGTTGACAAATAGCAACGAAACCGGCGATATCACATATTACACTTACGGTCACAGAAAAGAATGTGTAAAACTACAACAGTTGGAATCGGCAACCTCTTTAGACATCGCATGCCTAATCAAATGAACTCCTTAGACATCGCATGCCTAACAATTATAAACCCCGCATTTTAGTCTCAATATCGAAAACACTTTTCAATATAAAGTCAGGCAATTCAACAAGATTCCCGGCATCCAGAACGAATGCTCGTCGCAAACTTTAGTGGATGGCCGCACCCCCCATACCGTCGACGAAGTGCACTAAGGCGGAACACCGCTACCGTGAGCACCCGAACGGATGCTTTCGGCGACGGGGTTCTCCTACAGTCACTTGGTCGGGGCTATGGGGTGAGGCTGTCTATTAAGTTTACCCGGCGAGTATCCGCGTACGCTACGCGATTGCGACGGACTTTTGATCACATCAAAATTCCGCGGCAACCGATCAAGTGAGACTAAACTGGTATGTTTATAACAATCATTCAGTTATCTCATAACTACTTGTGGATTCCAATTATTGTATCACATTCCGGATAAATAGAAAACGTTAAACTTTCCGATCGAACAATCGAACACCCAAGTTTTCCCGAAACAGCTCAACACATGAAATAAGTTTAAAAACATTCACTTCGTGACTTAGTACCAACGGTCCAGCCGTAAAAGGGTCAAGCCAACGCCTCACATGTGGCACGCCGTACTGCCCCAAACCTTAAGGTTCAAAGGGCAGTTCAAGATGGTCACATAATCGAGTTAAGGTTTGTTGTCTTCTAGAGCGACCATTGCGTTACTTGCACTACTTAGAACGTCATTAAACTACGGAAAAATCCAACAATTGGAATTTCCCGGCAGGGGAAAAAGTGGGTATTTATATCCGGTCGAACTTTTTAACATATTCAAAAATATCCGGAAAAACACATAGACAAAGTTTGATAATCCGATCGAATCTACGAACTCCCAATACAACCCAGAATACTCAAGTCTTGAGTAAGATTTAAAAATTCTCAGAAAATACAGCACCAAAATATAGAAATTAATGTGCAAAAATAAATGTAAGAAGCGACCGTACGGCCGCGGAACCGCCGCACTAGCCAGGCTACTGTCACGGTTCCGCGGCGGTTTAATGGAATCGGGAGCTCATTTTGCACAGTTTTTCTTAGAAAACCCTGCTGAATTTTCTGCATATTTTTAATTCACAAAAAACCCCGATTTCAAAAAATGTACAGAGAGCGGATTTGGATTAGGGTTTCGGGTTTGATCGGGTTTCTAACTTCGTCTACTCATCGCCTAAGGCTCTAGCTAGGCTCTGATACCACTGTAGGGTTCCTAGGTACACCCATGAGGTTCTACAAGTGATCAAACATGGCCAATTCAAAAAATTTCTATATGCCAAGTGACCCTAAGCAAGATCGTAACTAGAGGTATAGGCGATGCAAGCAAGTAAACAACTTTATTGCTAAAGGAAAGTGACTACAACCTTTGTAGATCCGGTCCTCCACCTCTCTAGCTTTGTGACGATGTCCCCTCGCTGCGATCATCAGATCCTGGACTCTAGCGTCGGCTACATCGGAGAAATAGGCGAGCTAGGTCGTCGACTTCGATGCCGAAGATGATCTACGTCGAGGCAACTCAAGATCAAGCTCCAACTTCACCAAGTCATGAAACTTATGAAGAAATTGTTAGTGTATATGCCCTAGAGGCCATTACTGTATCATACTAGTTTGTATATTACATAATGGAAGCTTGGGATATTCACAGTTGTATAAACAATCTTGCTCAATATAGTAGTATGCTACTTGGTTTGTTTCTACTTCAATGTGTACATGTGTTTATTTTAGTATATCACCTATACACATTAGTGGAGCCCTTAGGATCTTTGCTTGATTACCAGCGTTGTGATGCCAGTCACACTAGTGGGGGCTGGGTAATCTATAAGCACATCCTTATGCAGGTCCTTAGTCGCAGGACTATCGAGACAGGGCATCGATACTCCGCAGTAGACTAGCGTATGCGCTTCTCATCCTAGTGTGGGAGATGGTCTATCCCACAGCCATCAGTACGTCGTACTGGAGATAGTATGCGGGTGCTCGTTGGGTTACGAGTACACTGACAGGATTCGTCGGGAACTGTTGGTTGGTACTATACCTATCGTCAGTTATCAGTTCCCAGGTGACATGAGTACAGCTTAGTCCGCTGACTTGACACTGTTACTTCGCCTCGAGTGTGTTCCCACTGCACTTTGATTACTACCCTACCACGGCTCTGTAAGTCCATGCTACCTCTCCCGGTACTTTTGGGCATGCGGAATTTGATGAAAAACGATTTTCTTAGAGGTGGTAACATGGACTTAAAACCCGGATCTTTGTTAAACATCTAACTAACAATCTAACTACGAGTTGCTAACTACTCGGTTAGGGGGTTATACCTTTCTTTTTCTCGAACTCCTTCGTCTTCAAGCTTCGATGGTCGTCCGAATCGGCTTCTCCCCGTCGTCTTCTTGCGCCGAAGATAGATCCACCTGAAAACTTCAACCTTTGGCTCCTTCTTCGAACTTTGAAAAAACTAGTTCACTCGGTTTGCTAAACCTTGTGAACTAGAGTGAGTAGAGAATAGTTTGTATGGGATTTTATCTATGGTTCTTGGTTCTCAACTAATGAGACAAGTGAACCATAGAGTCAAGAGAGGGAGAGCAAGAGGAGGAGATGAGAGCTCAAGAACAAGAAAGAGAATGAGCATGAAAGAATGAGAGAAGACTTTTCTCATTTGGCTCTCATAATCCAAAACAATCATAACACATCATAGCAATCAAGTATTATATGATGGTTTAAGCAACCATAGCCTTATCATTTCATGCACTCATTTTGCACAAAAGAGCAAGCAAGCAAAAGTCTTTGCCATGAAATGATAGCTATGGTTATCATGATGGTCAACTAGTCAAGCCTAATCAACCGGTCAACAAAGTCAACAAGTCAACAATGTCAACAAAGTCAACCCCTCAACAACTATGTCACCATAATACTTAATTAATATAATTGTTAATCTCATATCATATTCTCATTAGGGTTGAGCAAAAAGTCAATAGTCAACGGTCAACTGTCAACAACCCTAATGAGAATCCTCTGCCTCTGTCTCTCCGTCAACTGTGCATACACTCCCGCATCCGCGTTCCGAGGAACACGAATGCATACTGGATAAATCCAATCCCAAAAGGTACACTAGGATCTGGCTTAAACCAAAGCCCGCTAGTGTAAACCGTCAGGACACTGTACGTGCACAAGTGCACGGATGTGACCGAACCCTGTCGCAAAACCATGCGACCTGTCGTAAAACCATGCGACCTCTACTCTTTTGCCTAAAGGCGAATAGCTTCCTGTGTGGGACTCTAAAGACTCGACACTACGTTGGCAGTGGGTTTAACCACAGACCGCAAGCGGCACTAGCTATGCGTAACGGTCCCCAGGTAGATGCCGACAAGAAGACTGACGAGGTGAAACCCATCTGAACTCCTACTGAGCCTGAATGTGACATTCTCCGTATAGTCCGGTCTGTTCGTCTGATACATCGCATGGCGGGCCTAGGGGGCGGTAAACGTCAGTCCCCCAATAGCGGTACAAGTCGTGTCGGAGTGAAGCCCAAAACACCCTGAGATAACACTAGAAGCCTACCAGTATATCTCGTTTGCCCTGGCCAGGGACTACTCGTGTAATGGCTCTCCTAGACACAGCGCGATGTCAACGCCCAATACCGGGAGAGACGAATCCTGTCTAACCGTCACTGCCTCCAAGTGCTTCGGGACTGCACCCAACTACTACCTGTTTGCACGACTCCTTTGAGCCGTGGTAGGGTAGTAATCAAAGTGCAGTGGGAACACACTCGAGGCGAAGTGACAGTGTCAAGTCAACGGACTAAGCTGTACTCATGTCACCTAGGAACTGATAACTGACGATAGGCATAATACCAACTAGTCAGTTCCCGACGAGTCCTGTCCAGTGTACCCGTAACCTAACGAGCACCCGCATACTATCTCAAGTACGACGTACTGACGGCTGTGGGATAGACCGTCTCCCACACTGGGATGAGAAGCGCATGCGCTAGTCTACTCCGCAGTATCGATGCCCTGTTTCGATAGTCCTGCGACCAGGGACCTGCATAATGATGTGCTTATAGATTACCCAGCCCCACTAGTGTGACTGCCATCACATCGCTGGTAATCAAGCAAAGATCCTAAGGGCTCCACTAATGTGTATAGGCGATATAGTAAAATAAACACATGTACACATTGAAGTAGAAACAAACCATGTAGCATACTACTATTTTGAGCAAGATTGTATATAAAAGGTGAATATCCCAAGCTTCCATTAAGTAATATACAAACTAGTATGATACAGTAATGGCCTCTAGGGCATATACACTAACAATCTCCCACTTGCACTAAGGCCATGTACTGGCGTATTGAAGACCTATCATCTCGATCAGCCGCTCGAACTGAGTCTGGGGCAGGGCCTTGGTGAATGGATCTGCAGTGTTATCTTCTGAAGCGACTCTCCGAACCTCGATCTCCTGGCGATCCACGATCTCCCTGATCAGGTGATACCGCCTCAAGATGTGTCTGGATCTCTGATGGGACCTGGGTTCCTTCGCTAAAGCTATAGCCCTGTTGTTGTCGCAATACAGAGGTATTGGATCAACAATGGACGGAACCACCTGAAGCTCTTTCAAGAACTTCCTCATCCAGACAGCTTCTTTTGCGGCATCAGATGCAGCGATGTATTCCGCTTCCATCGTCGAGTCTGCAACGGTTTTCTGTTTGGAACTCTTCCAACACACCGCCCCTCCATTGAGGGTAAATACAAAACCCGACATGGACTTGGAATCATCCTTGTCACTCTGGAAGCTGGAGTCAGCAAAGGCCTCGATCTGGAGGTCTTTTCCGCCATACACCAAGAACATCTCCTTAGTCCTTCTCAGGTACTTGAGAATGTTGTTTACTGCTATCCAGTGTTTCTCCCCAGGGTTTGACTGATACCGGCTTACCACACTCAGTGCATAAGCTACATCCGGTCTGGTACACAACATCGCATACATTATAGAGCCTACCGCAGAAGCGTAGGGTATAATAGACATGCGATCCCTCTCCAAATCAGTCTTGGGAGACATCTCTTTAGAGAGGGTGATCCCGTGACAAGCCGGTAGGTTACCGCGCTTGGAATCTTCCATACTGAATCTTTTCAGTATGTTGTCGATGTACCTAGACTGTGAAAGTCCTAATATCCTCTTGGATCTATCACGATGGATCCGGATCCCCAAGATGTACGAGGCATCACCCAGGTCTTTCATGGAGAACCTGTGTGACAAGAACCCCTTGACAGATTGTAGCATAGGAATGTCATTTCCTATTAAGAGAATGTCATCCACGTATAAAACGAGGAATACTACAGTTCTCGCTACAATTTTACTATAGATGCATGGTTCATCTGGATTTTTGATAAAGCCAAATTCCTTGACCGTCTCATCAAAACAGATGTTCCAACTCCGCGATGCCTGCTTTAGTCTATAGATGGACTTAAGCAACTTGCACACCTTTCCGCTGCTCCCACTCTGAATGAAACCCTCTGGCTGGTCCATATAGACACACTCCTCTAAATTTCCATTTAGAAAAGCTGTCTTTACGTCCATCTGCCAAATCTCATAATCGTGGAAGGCAGCAATGGCAAGAAAGATCCGAATGGATTTCAGCATAGCCACTGGAGAAAAGGTTTCGTCATAGTCCAAACCAGGTCTTTGACGAAAACCCTTTGCTACAAGTCTTGCTTTATAGGTCTCAACCTGTCCATCTACACCAATCTTCCTTTTGAAGATCCACTTGCATCCTACGGGTTTTACCCCGTCTGGAGCAATGTCCAACGTCCATACTTTGTTGGTGTACATGGACTCCATTTCGGTCCGCATTGCATCCAGCCATTTCACTGAGTCAACGCTCTGAACGGCCTGCTGGAAGCTAGTAGGCTCATCATAATCTATGATGCAATCCTCTCTATCCCCGTCTATGAGAAAACTGTAGTATCTCTCGGGCGGATGAGACTGCCTACTACTCCTGCGAGCGGCGTAGGAATGTCCTGTTCTTTTGAACCCTCTGGTTCCACTAAGCTTTCAGTAATAGCTCGTGGTTCTGGAATTTCTTCCAATTCTACTGTGCTCCCACTTATCTGGGTTTCCAAAAACTCAGTTTCTAAGAAGTAGGCATGACGAGAAACAATAACTTTTTGTTCCTCTTCGCAGTAGAAGAAATATCCCTTGGAGTTCTTTGGATATCCCACAAACTTACACTGTACTGAGAGTGCCTCGAGCTTGTCCGCATGCTGCTTTTTAACAAAAGCTGGACATCCTCATGTCTTAATGTGCTTAAGATAGGGTCTCTTCCCACACCACATCTCATATGGTGTAGTAGGCACAGTCTTAGTAGGAACTCGGTTCAAAAGGTATGCAGCTGATTCTTGCGCATACCCCCAGAATGATAGCGGTAACTCAGCGTTACTCATCATAGAACGTACCATATCCAATAGGGTTCGGTTCCGTCTCTCCGATACACCGTTATGTTGCGGAGTGTATGGAGGAGTAAGCTGAGAGAGAATTCCGTTCTCGTTTAAATAATCCAGGAACTCGGCACTTAAGTATTCTCCACCTCGATCCGATCTTAGAATCTTAATACTTTTGCCGGTTTGTTTTTCTACTTCATTCTTATATTCCTGGAATTTTCCAAAGGCTTCGGACTTATGTTTCATTAAGAAGACATAACCGTACCTCGAGAAGTCATCCGTAAAAGTAATGAAGTAAGAATAACCGCTTCACGCATGTGTAGACATTGGACCGCTTACGTCGCTGTGTACGAGTCCCAAGAGCTCGCTCGCTCTTACTCCGTGTCCAGTAAACGGAGTCTTTGTCATCTTTCCTTTGAGACAGGATTGACAAGTGGCATACGATTGATATTCGAACGGATTCAAATATCCTTCTGTATGTAACTTCGTTAACCTTCTCTCATTGATGTGACCCAGTCAACAATGCCATAAGGAAGTCTGATTTATTTCCGGAGACTTTCTTTTCTGTGTATTCTGGACATTGAAAATCTGTGATTGGTTTAATACGTATATACCATTGCTCAATGTACCTGACCCAATCAAAGCTTGATTAAGGTGAATGTTTACAACATTACTTACAAACGCAAATTCATAAACTTCTTTAGAAACTAAAGATACAGAAATGATATTACAAGTTGCGTTGGGTACAAAAAAGCAATTACGCAAAACCAAAACATGTCCATATGACATTCCCAGGTGATAGTCCCCCACGGCTTTAGCATCCATGCTAGCTCCGTTCGCAACTCTAAGGGTCATGTCACCTGCTTTCAAAACACTACGGTTTCTCAACGCCTGCAAAGAATTACAGATATGAGATCCTGATCTGGTATCCAATACCCAGGAAGTAGAGTTTATTGAAAGACGGTTTTCAATAACATACACACCTGAAGCTGAAGCTGCAACCTGCTTCAATTCCCGTGTTCTGGCCTTCCAGGCCCTGCAATCATTCTTCCAGTATCCTTTCTTATGACAATAGAAGCATTCTTCCTTATCCACAAGCTTCCCCGCTTTCTTTGTTGCTTTAGCTTTTCCCTTCGTATCCACTTTACTAACACCGCCCCTTGGTTTGGCGGGGGCTTTCTTCTTCTTTCCCTTGGCTTTCGCCTTGGACCTAGAAGAAGATGATCCTCCTACAAACAAAGTGGATGTTTCCCTACCTTTCTGTAGGGTGCCCTCTGCGCTCCTCAGCATGTTGAGGAGTTCTGAAAGTTCAACTTCTTTTTCTTGCAAGTTGAAGTTCAGTATAAACTGGGCGTAAGTGGAAGGAAGGGACTGGAGAACTAAGTCCGTATAGAGCTCACTCTCCAATGTGGTCCCTAGGTCCGCGAGCTCCTCAATGTAGCCGATCATCTTAAGCACGTGCTCTGCTACTGATGATCCGACGGCCATCCTTGCCGAAAATAACTTTTTCGACGCTTCGTATCTTGCGATACGAGACTGCTCTCCATACAGTTCTTTTGTATGAAGAAATATGGATTCCAGGTCCATATTCTCATGCCTCCTCTGATGTTCATTGTCCATAGAGGCAAGCACGAGGCATTTGGCCTTCGCGCTATAAATCTCCCATGTCTTACGGATTTCCTTATCCGCGACGCTGGAAGTGGGACCAGGGACAGGGGGAGCTTTGGTGGTAAGAAGATACCCCAGCTTGTCGTAAGTGATTGCCATCTTGACATTCCTGAGCCAATCTTTGTAGTTTGGCCCTGTCAGTATGTTTTTATCTAGAAGTAACTTAAGTCCAGTCATGTCGATTGGTCGCTGCAATTAGGAGAGAGAAGAAGAAACACTCAGCATGATGCTCTTGCAAGTTTAGAGTGGTTTTTAGTTTGTCTAAACAGGATGGCTCCCACTGTTTCTCGAATACCTCCTCAAACCAAAAAGGATGAATTAGTCAGGATCAATCCCACCGTACAATACTTGCTTAACCGTTCGGCCAGGCTGGTGTCTGTTGGATATATATATGCCCTAGATGCCATTATGTGATAGTGGATGTATTTATACATACACATACATATATATATATATATATATTCAGTATACATTCTTGCTCGACATGATAGTATGCTATCTGGTTCTTCTTTATCTAACATGTTGATTTGATCATGCTTTTACTCATTCATACATGTTGGAAAGTCCCTAAGGATATTGGCTTGACTACAATGATTATGATAAAGATCATACTAGTGGGACATCTATAGTCTATAAGCATATCCTGGAATGTCCCTAGTCGTAGGTATATCGAGACGGGGCATTGATATACCAGAGTAGACTAGCGTATATGATACTAGACCCATTCGATGGGCGATGAATGTTCCCACATTCATCGATGTTTGACATCAAGATCATATACGGGTGCTCAGTGGTGACTGGGTACACTGGACGGACACACCGAGAACTCCTATATGGAATTATATCTATCGTCGGATAGCAGTTCTCAGGTGACACTGGTACAGGTTAGTCTGTATACCCAGATCGTCATGGAGTCTTGTGTGCCCTCCCACTGTACTTTGATTACCACCCTACCACGGCTCTACTGAGTCGTGCAAACAGGTGGCCGTTGGGTACAGTTCCGAGACACACGAAGGCGATGAGCGATTGGAGGGGTTTCGTCTCTCCCGGTATTGGGAGTTGATGATGTACTGTGCTCGACTGGTTATATCAGTAAGTCCCTGGCCAGGGCTGCTGAGATTTGCTGATAAGTGTTATCAGTAGTTTCTCGATCTGTTATAGACCATTCACCGGCACGACTTATTGGGTTATTGGGGTCGACGTTACCATCCCTAGACTCGATATGCGGCATATCTGACGAAGAGACCGGACTGTACGGTAGTGTTGCCGGTTGGCTCGACGGGAGTTGTAGCAGGTTCGCTTGTTTTCTTCTGATCGCTCAATACCCGGGTAGCCGTTAAGTTTAGTTGACCGCTGGCGGCTTGGGGGTGCTTGATATGATCATCACCCACTGCCGGCGTATTGACGAGTCTTAGAGTCCCACAAAGGAGTTACCTGGTCCAGGCGAAACGTTGTGGTGCGCGTATGCGATATGTGCATGGACCCGATTAAAATGCGCGTATAGGATACCGTATATTGATCGGGCAACTGGCTTTTGGTGGGGTCATATATGATATGGCCGGATTGATAAATCAAGTGTTGATTTATCATTTAACCATTATTTTTCTCACTTGAAACTTTTCCTTGTGTATGATGGATGTATGCATCCATGTATGATTTCTTGCTTTTAGTTTCATGCACATATGGATGTGCATACACACATACATACATGCATCATCCTTCATGGTTGCTTATACATGGAATATGATGGCAATATTATACTCACACCATGGTTTTTAATGTGAATTTTTATTGTATTTATGCTAAAACAAAAGGGAAAGAAAAAGGGTTAAATAATGGAATGTTTCTACACTCTTACCATGCTTACCCACTATTTAACCCTTGGTTATTTTTCCTTAGATGTTTTTAACCATGATACAATAATTTCATCATATCCTAACCATGGTTTGGCATGAGAAGGAATAAACATATATATATAGATATATATTTTTTTATTTCTTTTCCAAGAAGACACTTTTCTCCTCTTCAAGGAGAGTCTTTTCTCTTCTTCAAGAAGAATCTCTCTCTTCTTCAAGATAAAAAGCCATCATCTTCCTTGTTCTTCTTCTTCCTCCCAAGCTCTCTAGCTTTCTTCAAGTGAGCTAAACATACATCAAAAAAGGTTTTTGAAGTGAGAATAAAAGCCACAACATCATTCTACACAAGTTTAGCCCACTTTTGTAGAGTGTTATCTTCATTTCTCCTCCAGAAAGGTGAAGTCGCAAGCTTGGACTAGGAGCTCCGGGTGGATCGTCGTAGACGCTAGAGGACTTCAAAAGAACCTTCCTCCAACAATCAAGAGGCTAAAGAGTTCAGCGAAGGGAGCTACAAAGGTTGTAGTCTCGAAACCCTATCCTTTTTCGCTTGTAAAATCATGAATCCCTAATTTTCTAGGATAAGATCCTTTGTATGTTTACTTAGCACCATAAAAATTTGATCTTTGTGACATGTGATGCCTCCAAATCTCTCATAGGGTGCTAGGCTAAATTAACATTGGTATCAGAGCCGACCTGGAACATTAGGCGTTACTCTTGCGAAGTATAAACTCCGATCGAACCGAAATACGGGATTACGGGACGCTCTCTGGACCGTTTTTTGAAACTGTTTTTTTCAGAATTAAAAATATGCAAAAAATTAAGCAGGTGAATGTAAGAGTTACTGTGAAAACTGAGACCATGAACAGTAAATTAGAGCGCGGAACCACGGCAAAAGCCTCCTTAGGCCGCGGCTCCGCGGCCGTTCTATTGCTTCATGATGTCAGTTTTGTACAGTAACTCATTTGACTGCTTGAATATTGTTTTGGAGTATTTTTAATCTGAATTTACTACTATAAATTCTGGAGATGTTTTTGGACTCGTCAATTCAATCGGAATTTTAACTTCTTGTCTTTCCGGATAATTAGAATGTATTGAAGTATTTGAACGAGTATCATTTGCTCACTCTTCACGGGGTTTAAGACTTTTGGATATATGTGCAAGTCTTGTAGTGGACCCTCTAGAAGACAACAAACCTTAACTCGATTATGTGACCGTCTTGAACTGTCCTTTGAACCTTAGGGTTTGGGGCAGTACGGCGTGCCACATGTGAGGCGTTGGCTTGACCCTTCTACGGCTGGACCGCTACTACTGTGTCACACTCCGGAATTTTTGAACTCCGCTCAAGTGTTGAGCTTTAGGGAATTTTGGGTATTTGATCATTCGCTCAAAAACTTTAATACTGTATATTTATCTGTAATGTGATACAATATGTGGAATTCATATAGTTTAGGCATGAAATACGAAGTATGTGATATTTTGTATTTATGATGTCTAAAGAGAATGTGGATTCCAAATATTGTAGTTTTACACTTTATTTTCTGTGACCGTAAGTGTAGTATGTCGATATCGCCGGTTTCGTTGCTATACATCAACGACAATTGGGGTACGCATACTTACTTACGTTGATGATATGAGATATTATGTGTTGCTGAGATATGATGTGCAGGATTGTCGCGATTGAATAGCCGGGAGGGGGGGGGTTATGTAAGATGAGAGTTTTAAATTTTCATTCATGTAAATTCAAATGTAATGTAATATTCTTTTATTTGGGACACTTCCAGGTTGAGGTTGTGTCACCGATATTGTATATTATTTACTTTTCCGCATTAGGATAGACCCAAGCAGGGGAGCACAAGTGACCGGGTTCTGGGGTTCAGTGGGAGGCCATCTCAAGGAGTCGAGACCGGGTCTCCTAAACTCCAGGAATGGGAGGGTCGCTTGCCGCTCTCGTAGGGGTCTAAGGGTGTGGGCTTGGCTATTCATCGCGACTGTGGAATCCGTATTTTCTATTGTTGGCTGAATACTAAATACGGACGTCCTAGTATATCTCACATTATATACATGTTTCTGCTGCCTGTATTCTGAGACATCTGAGACGAATGACATATTATATATATGATATATAGTAGACGTTGCTTATGTTTTACACCCGCGCTAGTCCCGTCCCGGTATGCCGTTAGTTAAGTAACTTAACGGTGCAAAACGGAACATTGCGGCGAATGCGGATGGGATAAGCGTACGTGTTATTTTCGTTTCTCTTCTGTGATTGGCGTAAGGACTTAAATGATGGGATTACATTAATATGATTAATGTAAAGAAAATAAACCTAAAAGGATGTTGTAGAATCAGATTTGAAAACCACTCGGCTCTTTATGAAAAAGCTATGTTTCAAAACTGCGGAGCTCTAGCCACTCCTTATTAAAAACCATTTGATTCTACAACGATATCAAGTTCAAAGGGTCAAAGATTTTCTTAAAAATCATTCGCAACCCTCCGTCATTTTAGGAAGTAAGTACTTAGTATTCGTGCTACGTTTGTTGACTTTAGTTAAGGCGTAGTGTACGGTAGCTAAGTGATGTCTTCCTACTCTGCATATGATGCAGATTAATTAGGACATTCATGCGACTTTGTTGACCATAGTTAAGGGTCATATGGGTGAGTCAAATTGATCAAGAAATGACGGGTAGAACTTGACTGGTACTTATGATTTGTTGACCATAGTTAAGGTCATAAGTACTAGGGGTGAAAATCATATCGGGAATTTCAAGTGTTGAGATTTGCAATGAGATAGCATACCTTCCATGTGATGGTTGGATCCCGATCCCACTGTAGGCAATAGTTGCTCCTAGGAGAGTTTTGAAGTTTACAATTAGCTAACTCATTAGGTGACTAGAAAGGTGTTAATGGGGCTCCGCCTCTGGGAAAATGAGGTTTACTTTAATTAGGTCCGTGCGAAAGCACGGGGAACCTCCCTCAAGTACCGACACTGGCCTGGCTGAACGGTTAGCGAAGTTGTAGACTGTAATTAATCCTGGCTAGTTTTCTTTTTAAGGTTTGAAAGAAAAACTTGATTAAAGTAGTGGGAGACATCGATTAGATAAGATAAATAACCAATCTGATCTATGCAAGAGCTTTCGTTGAGTGTATTCTTTTCTCTCTCTTAATAGCAGATACCAATGACTGGACTCAAGCTTTTACTAGATAAAAACAAACTGAATGGGACCAACTATAAAGACTGGCTGAGGAATCTGAAAATCGCCTTGACTTATGATAAAGTATCATATGTCCTCACGGCTTCAGCCCCGCCCGTCCCAGGTCCAAAATCCTCAGTTTCGGATGTTGAAGTCCGCAAGACATGGGACGCTGACTGTGCCACGGCCAAATGCCTCGCGCTTGCATCGATGGACAACACACATCAAAAGCAGCACGAGGACATGGACATTCACGGTATATTGCACCATACAAAGGAGTTGTATGGGGAGCAATCCCGCGTATTACGATACGAAGCATCAAAGAAATTGTTTCAGATGCGAATGGCCCCTGGCACATCAGTAGGAGACCATGTTCTGAAGATGATAGCTCTTATTGAAGAGCTTGAGGTCCTTGGATGGACGATGGAAAATGAACAATACATAGATATTATTCTGCAGTCCCTCCCCTCCACCTTTGCTCAGTTCATAGTGAACTTCAACATGCATGGCATGGAGAAAGAACTCCCTGAACTCCTTAATATGTTAAGGAGAGCAGAGAGCACTATGAAGTTAGCAAAAACTCCCGTTATGACTATTGGACAGTCTTCCTCTTCTCGCCCGAAAGCTAAGGCCAAGGGAAAGAAAAAGAAGAAACCCACTAATCCTAAGGGCGGAGTTAAAAAGGTGAAGGGAAAGGGAAAGTCCAAGGCTGGAGACTCGGGGAAGGGCGAATGTTTTCATTGCCACAAGACAGGACATTGGAAGCGCAATTGCACAGAGTACTTAAGTCTCAAACAGAAGCATGGTGATGCTTCTGCTTCAGGTGCGTTTGTGACTGAAAACAGTTTTTCTATAAACTCTGCTTCCTGGGTATTGGATACCGGTTCAGGTTCCCACAATTGCAATTCTATGCAGGGGCTGAGAAATAGCAAGGTTTTGAAGACAGGTGACCATACTCTCCGCGTTGGAAATGGTTCCAATGTACATACAGTCGCAGTGGGAGAGTATCACTTGGGTTTGCCATCTGGATGTATTTTGGTTTTGAATCCTTGTTATTTTGTACCCAGTATGCTTTGTAATATAATATCCGTTTCATTGATGGACAATGAAGGATATAATTTTGTATTGCAGAACAATGTTATGAACATTTACCTGAATCAAATGTTGGTTGGGTATGGTATGCTTAATAACGGAATATATGTCCTGGATCAACACACAGTTTTTAGTATACAACACACTAATAAAAGAAAACTTTCAGAATTAAATGAAGCTTTTCTTTGGCACTGTAGACTTGGTCATATTAACGAAACAAGACTAAACAAGTTACACAAAGATGGATATTTAAACTCTTTTGAATATAAATCTTATGCGACTTGCCAGTCTTGTATCAAGGGTAAAATGACCAAAACTCCGTTTACCGGACACGGAGAAAGAGCTACTCAGCTCCTTGGCCTCATACATAGTGATGTATGTGGGCCAATGTCTACACAGGCTAGAGGCGGTTTTTCATACTTCATTACATTCACTGACGACTTCTCAAGATTCGGTCATGCATTTTTATTAAAGCACAAGTCCGACGCTTTCGAGAAATTCATTGAATATAAACAAGAAGTAGAAAAACAAACCGGCTTGAGTATTAAGATGCTTTGATCAGATCGAGGTGGTGAGTATCTCAGTACAGAATTTGCAAACTTCCTAAAAGAGAATGGGATTCTCTCTCAGCTCACTCCTCCTTACACACCACAGCACAACGGTGTGTCAGAACGACGCAATAGGACCCTATTAGATATGGTCCGGTCCATGATGAGTGACGCTGAGTTACCAGTCTCGTTTTGGGGGCATGCATTGGAGACTGCAGCGTTTCTGCTAAACAGGGTTCCAACTAAAGACGTGTCTACCACGCCATATGAGATATGGAATGGGAAAAGACCATCTCTTAAGAGAATTAAGATTTGGGGTTGCCCGGCCTATGTTAAAAAGCAGAATCCGGACAAACTCGAGACACGGTCAGTCATGTGTAACTTTGTGGGATATCCAAAGAATTCTTATGGATATCTGTTCTACCACAAAGAGGAACAAAAAGTGTTTGTTTCTCAGTATGCCACATTCTTGGAAAAAGAGTTTTTCACAGATAAAGATGATGGCAAGGTAGTAGATCTAGAAGAGGTTCTGGAGACACAAACTACAAATGACGATTTGGTTGAACCGACTGTTGCAACAGAAACTGAAGAACCTCGGCCACTCCGTAGGTCTGGTAGGACTTCTCGCCCACCGGAGAGGTACTACGGTTTCCTCATTGATGGTGACAGAGAAGATTGCATCATGGATGATGATGATCCTACCAGTTTTCAGCAAGCTATCACGAGTGGTGACTCTGTGAAGTGGCTGGATGCCATGAGATCCGAAATGGAGTCTATGTACACCAACAAAGTATGGACTTTGGACGTTGTACCCCCTGGGGTAAAACCTGTAGGGTGCAAATGGATCTTTAAAAGAAAGATTGGTGTGGATGGGCAGGTAGAGACCTATAAGGCAAGACTTGTGGCGAAAGGTTTTCGTCAAAGACCAGGTTTAGACTATGACGAAACCTTTTCGCCCGTAGCCTTGCTTAAATCCATTCGGATCCTACTTGCTATTGCTGCTCACTACGACTATGAAATCTGGCAGATGGACGTTAAAACAGCATTTCTAAATGGAGATTTAGAAGAATGCGTTTATATGGATCAGCCAGAGGGCTTCATTGACAGTGGGAGCAGCGAGAAAGCATGTAGATTGCTTAAATCCATATATGGGTTAAAGCAGGCATCTCGGAGTTGGAACATCTGTTTCGATGATGTTATCAAAGAGTTTGATTTCATCAAAAATCCAGATGAACCTTGTGTTTATAGGAAGGTTGTAGGAAGAGCTGTCACATTCCTCGTATTGTACGTGGATGACATTCTTCTGATAGGAAATGATATTCCTATGCTACAGTCGGTCAAATCGTTCTTATCACTAAGGTTCTCCATGAAGGACCCGGGTGATGCCACATACATCCTGGGCATAAAGATCTATAGGGATAGATCCAAAAAGTTATTGGGATTGTCCCAAACCAGGTACATCAACACCATCCTAAAAAGGTTTAGTATGGAAGACTCCAAGCGGGGTGCATTACCCGCTTGCCATGGAGTCACTCTCTCCAAGGATTCTTGTCCAAAGACCGATGAAGAGAGAGCTCGCATGAGCATTATACCCTATGCTTCGGCAGTAGGATCTATAATGTATGCGATGTTATGTACACGCCCAGATGTAGCTTATGCACTTAGTGTTGTAAGCAGGTATCAATCCAACCCAGGGGAGAACCACTGGACAGCTGTGAAGAACATTCTTAAGTACTTGCGAAGGACTAAAGAATTGTTGTTGGTGTATGGTAATACAGATCTCCAAATGGAGGCCTTTACCGATTCGAGCTTCCAGAGCGATAAGGATGACAGCAAATCTATCTCAGGGTTTGTATTTACCCTCAATGGAGGGGCGGTTAGTTAGAAGAGTTCCAAACAGGATACCGTTGCACACTCCACGATGAAGGCTGAGTACATTGCTGCAAATGATGCCGCCAAGGAAGCCGTCTGGATGAAGAAGTTCATCTCGGAGCTAGGAGTAGTTCCAACCATTATTGATCCAATACCGTTGTATTGTGATAATAATGGGGCTATGGCATTAGCCAAGGAGCCCAGGTCCCATCAGCGATCCAGACACATCCTCAGGCGCTTTCATTTGATCCGGGAGATTGTAGATCGCCGCGAGATTGAGATTAAGAGAGTAGACACAAAGAATAACGCCGAGGATCCACTCACCATGGCCCTCCCTCAGCCACAGCATGAGCGACTTTTTGAGATGTTGGGTATGAGATACGCCAATAACTGGCCTTAGTGCAAGTGGGAGATTGTTGGATATATGTATGCCCTAGAGGCCATTATGTGATAGTGGATGTATTTATACATATATATATATATATTCAGTATACATTCTTGCTCGACATGATAGTATTCTATCTGGTTCTTCTTTATCTAACATGTTGATTTGATCATGCTTTTACTCATTCATACATGTTGGAAAGTCCCTAAGGATATTGGCTTGACTACAATGATTATGATAAAGATCATACTAGTGGGACATCTATAGTCTATAAGCATATCCTGGATTGTCCCTAGTCGTAGGTATATCGAGACGGGGCATTGATATATCAGAGTAGACTAGCGTATATGATACTAGACCCATTCGATGGGCGATGAATGTTCCCACATTCATCGATGTTTGACATCAAGATCATATACGGGTGCTCAGTGGTGACTGGGTACACTGGACGGACTCACCGAGAACTCCTATATGGAATTATATCTATCGTCGGATAGCAGTTCTCAGGTGACACTGGTACAGGTTAGTCTGTATACCCAGATCGTCATGGAGTCTTATGTGCCCTCCCACTGTACTTTGATTACCACCCTACCACGGCTCGACTGAGTCGTGCAAACAGGTGGCCGTTGGGTACAATCCCGAGACACACGAAGGCGATGAGCGATTGGAGGGGTTTCGTCTCTCCCGGTATTGGGAGTTGATGCTGTACTGTGCTCGACTGGTTATATCAGTAAGTCCCTGGCCAGGGCTGCTGAGATTTGCTGATAAGTGTTATCAGTAGTTTCTCGATCTGTTATAGACCATTCACCGGCATGACTTATTGGGTTATTGGGGTCGACGTTACCATCCCTAGACTCGATATGCGGCATATCTGACGAAGAGACCGGACAGTACGGTAGTGTTGCCGGTTGGCTCGACGGGAGTTGTAGCAGGTTCGCTTGTTTTCTTCTGATCACTCAATACCCGGGTGGCCGTTACTTTTAGCTGACCGCTTGCGGCTTGGGGGTGCTTGATATGATCATCACCCACTGCCGGCGTATTGACGAGTCTTAGAGTCCCACAAAGGAGTTACCTGGTCCAGGCGAAACGTTGTGGTGCGCGTAAGCGATATCTGCATGGACCCGATTAAAATGCGCGTATATGATACCGTATATTGATCGGGCAGCTGGCTTTTGGTGGGGTCATATATGATATGGCCGGATTGATAAATCAAGTGTTGATTTATCATTTAACCATTAGTTTTCTCACTTGAAACTTTTCCTTGTGTATGATGTATGTATGCATGCATGTATGATTTCTTGCTTTATGTTTCATGCACATATGGATGTGCATACACACATACATACATGCATCATCCTTCATGGTTGTTTATACATGGAATATGATGGCAATATTAGACTCACACCATGGTTTTTAATGTGAATTATTATTGTATTTATGCTAAAACAAAAGGGAAAGAAAAAGGGTTAAATATTGGAATGTTTCTACACTCTTACCGTGTTTACCCACTATTTAACCCTTGGTTATTTTTCCTTAGATGTTTTTAACCATGATACAATAATTTCTTCATATCCTAACCATGGTTTGGCATGAGAAGGAATAAACATATATACATAGATATATATTTTTTTTATTTCTTTTCCAAGAAGACTCTTTTCTCTTCTTCAAGGAGAGTCTTTTCTCTTCTTCAAGAAGAATCTTTCTCTTCTTCAAGATAAAAAGCCATCATCCTCCTTGTTCTTCTTTTTCCTCCCAAGCTCTCTAGTTTTCTTCAACTGAGCTAAACATACATCAAAAAAGGTTTTTGAAGTGAGAATAAAAGCCACAACATCATTCTACACAAGTTTAGCCCACTTGTGTAGAGTGTTATTTTCATTTCTCCTCCGGAAAGGTGAAGTCGCAAGCTTGGACTAGGAGCTCCGGGTGGATCGTCGTAGACGCTAGAGGACTTCAAATGAACCTTCCTCCAACACTCAAGAGGCCAAAGAGTTCAGCGAAGGGAGCTACAAAGGTTGTAGTCTCGAAACCCTATCCTTTGTCGCTTGTAAAATCATGAATCCCTAATTTTCTAGGATAATATCCTTTGTATGTTTACTTAGCACCATAAAAATTTGATCTTTGTGACATGTGATGCCTCCAAATCTCTCATAGGGTGCTAGGCTAAACTAACAGTGTCGGTACTTTGAGGGAGGTTTTCCAACGCTTTCGCGAAGTTCCTTAATTAAATAACCTCTTTTCCCTGTGGGCGTAGCCCCACTAACACCTTTCTAGACACCTACTTGGTTTATAGCATTGATCGTTAAGTGAGAAATTTCCCGAGAAGTAGCATATACTCACAGTAGGATCGGGATCCAAATATGATCGCGTGACGAAACTAAAGGAATCCTACCAGAATCATCACACTCCAAATGGTATGCAACGCTATCAAGTTTCAGTACTTATGAAACTCCCGATGTGGATTTTTGCCCTATGCTCTTATGACCTTGACTTTGGCCAACAAATCATAAGTCACATGTCAAGTTCTACCCGTCGTTCTCCAGGTTAATTTGAATCCACCCGTACCTACCCTTGACTTTGGCCAATAAGGCAGTACGACTGTTCCAAACCAACGCATCTATCTATGCTGCACATGAATACCCAATAGCTACCAATCACTATGCCTTGACTTTGGCCAACAAACACAGCTTGAATACTATTGACTATTCATGTGAAACGACGGAGGGCTACGAATGGTTTTGGCGAAACCGTGAACATAGAGAACTTGATATAATCGATGGAACGAGATAGCTTTTAAAAGGAGTGGCTCAAGCTCCGCATTTAAAAGTTAGTTTTGAAAAGAACCGAGTGGTTTTTCGAAAGTATTCCAACGAATTTTACTTGGTTTATTTTCTTGCATTAGTTCTTTTAATGCGTGATATTCTTGCATTAGTTCTTTTAATGCGTCCCATCATTTAATCCTACCATTGCAGAAAACAACCAAAATATGACGTACGCTTATGCCATTCGCATTCGTCACGGGGCCCCGTCATTACCCGTTAGGTTACTTAACTAACGACAGAGCGGGAGCTGGGCTAGCGCGGATGTAAAACATAAGCAACGCCTAAATAATATCATATATAGATATATTGCAATGATAGACATTTCAGATCACAGATGAACACATTGGATATACTAGGAACCCGCAATTCGTACGAGACTGTAACGAAAAGAAGATTACACGGTCGCGGTGAATAGCCAATACCCCACCCAAGACCCCTACGGGTGCGGCAAACTACCCGCCAAGTACCCGAAGCGAAGCAACCTCCCTCATCCCCGTGAGTAGGCTACTCGGCACTTCGGCATACCTGGTAGTTTGTGCACCCCCTCCATGGGTCTATCCTAGGAGCAAAAACAGTAAAAAGAAATTATACAATGACGGCTACAACCCCGACCCGGTTGTGCGGCCATACAAACAATTATTACATCAATTTACAAATTTATGAGAATTGAAAGAAAAGAAAACTCTCGTCTCATAACCCCCGGCTATTCACCCGCGACAATCCAATGAATTCATATACACATTCCAATAACATTACAGATCACAGATTTGTATAACCCCCACTAATCGACATATAGCGATTAGTAGACGTTCAATACAAATATCACATCACAGAAAAACCCGTCAGCTTAAGTCTTTTAGAAGTTCGATCAAAAATACGGATTTATAGGCCCCAAACACAAAATTTTCGTTCTGGAAAATCTGGGCTGAAAACACATATTCCAAAAATCCCAAAATACCCCTATGAGCAAACTGCAAAGAAGAAACCCCATGACCGAGTGAACTCGGCCGCGGTTCCGCGGCGCTTTGATCGAGTTAGGGGGTCAAATTTTTTGCAGTTTCTTCAGAAAACCCTGAGTCGATTTTTGGTGTATTTCAAAAAAGTTTTCCAGCACTTTTAAAATCGACAGAAAGTTTAAAAACGGGGTTCGTTTTGCGACTTTTTCTTTGATCGATCTTCTAGCTACTTTGCTAACATGTTAGATAGAGTTTAACTAGGCTCTGATACCATTGTAAGTCCATGCTACCTCTCCCGGTACTTTCGGGCATGAGGAATTTGATGAAAAACGATTTTCTTAGAGGTTGTAACATGGACTTAAAACCCGGATCTTTGTTAAACATCTAACTAACAACCTAACTACGAGTTGCTAACTACTCGGTTAGGGGGTTATACCTTTCTTTTTCTCGAACTCCTTCGTCTTAAAGCTTCGATGGTCGTCCGAATCGGCTTCTCCCCGTCGTCTCCTTGCGCCGAAGATAGATCCACCTGAAAGCTTCAACCTTTGGCTCCTTCTTCGAACTTTGAAGAAACTAGTTCACTCGGTTTGCTAAACCTTGTGTACTAGAGTGAGTAGAGAAGAGTTTGTATGGGATTTTATCTATGGTTCTTGATTCTCAACTCATGAGACAAGTGAACCATAGAGTCAAGAGAGGGAAAGCAAGAGGAGGAGATGAGAGCTCAAGAACAAGAGAGAGAATGAGCATGAAAGAATGAGAGAAGACTTTTCTCATTTGGCTCTCATAATCCAAAACAATCAAAACACATCGTAGCAATCAAGTATTATGTGATGGTTTAAGCAACCATAGTCTTATCATTTCATGCACTCATTTTGCACAAAAGAGCAAGCAAGCAAAAATCTTTGCCATGAAATGATAGCTATGGTTATCATGATGGTCAACTAGTCAAGCCTAGTCAACCGGTCAACAAAGTCAACAAGTCAACAAAGTAAACAAGTCAACAAAGTCAACCCCTCAACAACCATGTCACCATAATACTTAATTAATATAATTGTTAATCTCACATCATATTCTCATTAGGGTTGAGCAAAAAGTCAATAGTCAACGGGCAACTGTCAACAGCCCTAATGAGAATCCTCTGCCTCTGTCTCTCTGTCAACTGTGCATACACACCCGCATCCGCGTTCCGAGGAACACGAATGCATACTGGATAAATACAATCCCAAAAGGTACACTAGGATCTGGCTTAAACCAAAGCCCGCTAGTGTAAACCGTCCGGACACTGTACGTGCACAAGTGCACGGATGTGACCGAACCCTGTCGCAAAACCATGCGACCTGTCGCAAAACCATGCGACCTCTACTCTTTTGCCTAAAGGAGAATAGCTTTCTGTGTGGGACTCTAAAAACTCGACACTACGCTGGCAGTGGGTTTAACCACAGACCGCAAGCGGCACTAGCTGTGCGTAACGGTCCCCAGGTAGATGCCGACAAGAAGACTGACGGGGTGAAACCCATCTGAACTCCTACTGAGCCTGAATGTGACATTCTTCGTATAGTCCGGTCTGTTCGTCTGATACATCGCATGGCGGGCTTAGGGGGCGGTAAACGTCAGTCCCCCAATAGCGGTACAAGTCATGTCGGAGTGAAGCCCAAAACACCATGAGATAACACTGGAAGCCTACCAGTATATCTCGTTTGCCCTGGCCAGGGACTACTCGTGTAATGGCTCTCCTAGACACAGCGCGATGTCAACCCCCAATACCGGGAGAGACGAATACTGTCTAACCGTCACTGCCTCCAAGTGCATCGGGACCGCACCCAACTACTACCTATTTGCACGACTCCTTTGAGCCGTGGTAGGGTAGTAATCAAAGTGCAGTGGGAACACACTCGAGGCGAAGTGACAGTGTCAAGTCAGCGGACTAAGCTGTACTCATGTCACCTAGGAACTGATAACTGACGATAGGCATAATACCAACTAGTCAGTTCCCGACGAGTCCTGTCCAGTGTACCCGTAACCTAACGAGCACCCGCATATTATCTCAAGTATGACGTACTGACGGTTGTGGGACAGACCGTCTCCCACACTGGGATGAGAAGCGCAAGCGCTAGTCTACTCCGGAGTATCGATGCCCTGTCTCGATAGTCCTGCGACCAGGGACCTGCATAAGGAAGTGCTTATAGATTACCCAGCCCCACTAGTGTGACTGCCATCACATCGCTGGTAATCAAGCAAAGATCCTAAGGGCTCCACTAATGTGTATAGGCGATATAGTAAAATAAACACATGTACACATTGAAGTAGAAACAAACCAAGTAGCATACTACTATTTTGAGCAAGATTGTATATACAAGGTGAATATCCTAAGCTTCCATTAAGTAATATACAAACTAGTATGATACAGTAATGGCCTCTAGGGCATATACACTAACAGGCTCAAAGGAGTCGTGCAAACATGTAGTTTTTGGGTGCAGTCCCGAAGCACTTGGAGGCAGTGACGGTTAGACAGGATTCGTCTCTCCCGGTATTGGGGGTTGACATCGTGCTGTGTATAGGAGAGCCATTACACGAGTAGTCCCTGGCCAGGGCAAGCGAGATATACTGGTAGGTTTCCAGTGTTATCTCAGGGTGTTCTGGGCATCACTCCGACACGACTTATACCGCTATTGGGGGACTGACGTTTACCGCCCCCTAGGCCCGCCATGCGATGTATCAGACGAACAGACCGGACTATACGGAGAATGTCACATTCAGGCTCAGTAGGAGTTCAGATGGGTTTCACCTCGTCAGTCTTCTTGTCGGCATCTACGTGGGGACCGTTACGCACAGCTAGTGCCGCTTGCGGTCTGTGGTTAAACCCACTGCCAGCGTAGTGTCGAGTCTTTAGAGTCCCACACAGAAAGTTATTCGCCTTTAGGCAAAAGAGTAGAGGTCGCATGGTTTTGCGACAGGTCGCATGGTTTTGCGATAGGGTTCGGTCACATCCGTGCACTTGTGCACGTACAGTGTCCGGACAGTTAACACTAGCGGGCTTTGGTTTAAGCCAGATCCTAGTGTACGTTTTTGGGTTGGTTTTATCTCGTATGTATCCGTGTTCCTCGGAACGCGGATGCGGGTGTGTATGCACAGTTGACAGAGAGACAGAGGCAGAGTATTCTCATTGAGGTTGTTGACTGTTGACTGTTGACAGTAGACTGTTGACCATTGAATTTTGCTTAACCCTAATGAGAATAAGGTATATGATTAACATTAATATTAATTAAGTATTATAGTGACATGGTTGTTGAGGGGTTGATATTGTTGACTTGTTGACTTTGTTGACCGGTTGACTAGGTTGGACAAGTTGACCATCATCATGACAATGGCTATCATTCCATGGCAAAGACTTTTGCTTGCTTGTTTATTTATGCAAAATGAGTGCATGAAATGATATAGCCATTTTGACTTAAACCAATTACGCAATACTTGATTACAATTTTTGTGATGATGGCTTTTGGATTATGAGAGGTGAGAATGAGATGAGTATGGTTCATTCTATCATTTGCTTTCTCTCTCTTGAGCTCTCTCATTCTCAAGCTCTCCCTCTTCCTCTTGCTCTCTCTACCTCAAGGAAAACCATTCTCATGTGTTGAGACTCTTTGCCTTAGAGATAAAAAGACACCAAAACATTCCTCTACTCATTCTAGTTCACAAGGCCTAGCAAGCCAAGTGATCTAGTTTCTTCAAAGTTCGAAGAAGAAGCCAAAGGTAGAAGATTTCGGGTGGATCCATCTTCGGCGCAAGGAGACGACGAGGTGAGGCCGATCCGTACACCGGGACGAGTCGAAGACGAAGGAGTTCAAGAAAGGTATAGCCCCCTAACCGATTAGGTAAACCCTTGTTAGGTTGTTAGCTAGTAGTTTAACAAAGATCCGTATTGGTAGTCCATGTTACCACCCTCTTGAAAATCGTTTTTCACCAATTCCGCCACCCGTAAGTACCAGGGAAGTGTAGCATGGACTTACAGTGGTATCAGAGCCTAGTTAAACTCTATCTAACATGTTGGCAAAGTAACTAGAAGATCGATCAAAGAAAAATTCACGAAACGAACCCGATATGTCAAGTTTCTACCGATTTTTTTTCTGTTCAAAAACTGATAAATTTCATCTTAAAAATCGGCTCAGGCTTTTGTTTAAATAACCACAAAATTTGGTCCCACGAACCGATCAAAGCGCCGCCGAAACGCGGCGGGAGCACGCTCCCTCCGCGGTTCCGCGGCCGAGTTGACTCGGCCGAGGTCCAAATTTAGTGCAGTGTATTTCTGGGGTTGTTTTGGGATTTTTGAAATATGTCTTTTCAGCCCAGATTTTCCAGAACGAAAATTTTGTGTTTGGGGCCTAAAAATCCGTATTTTTGATCGAACTTCTATAGACTTAAGCTGACGGGTTTATCTGTGATGTGATATTTGTATTGAACGTCTACTAATCGCTATATGTCGATTAGTGGGGGTTATACAAATCTGTGATCTGTAATGGCATTGGAATGTGTATATGAATTCATTGGATTGTCGCGGGTGAATAGCCGGGGGTTGTGAGACGAGAGTTTTCTTTTCTTTCAATTCATGTAAATTTGTAAATTGATGTAATAATTATTTGTATGGCCGCACAACCGGGTCGGGTTTGTAGCCGTCATTGTATAATTTCTTTTTACTGTTTTTGCTCCTAGGATTAACCCATGGAGGGGGTGCACAAACTACCGGGTATCCCGAAGTGCCGAGTGGCCTACTCATGGAGTTGAGGGAGGTTGCTTCGCATCGGGTTCTTGGCGAGTAGTTTGCCGCACCTGTAGGGGTCTTGGGTGGGGTATTGGCGATTCACCGCGACCGTGTAATCTGCTTTTCGTTACAGGCTCGTACGAATTGCGGATTCCTAGTATATCCAAGGTGTTCATCTGTGATCTGAAATGGCTATCACTGCAATATATCTATATATGATATTATTTAGGCGTTGCTTATGTTTTGCAGCCGTGCTAGCCCAGCCCCCGCTCTGTCGTTAGTTAAGTAACCTAACGGGTAATGACGGGGCCCCGTGGCGAATGCGAATGGCATAAGCGTACGTCATATTTTGGTTGTTTTCTGCAATGGTAGGATTAAATGATGGGACCCATTAAAAGAACTAATGCAAGAAAAATACGCATTAAAAGAACTAATGCAAAGAAAAATAAACCAAGTAAAAGTCATTGGAACACTTTCAAAAACAACTCGGTTTCTTTTCAAAATAACTTTTAAACGCGGAGCTTAAGCCACTCCTTTTAAAAGCTATCTCGTTCCATCGATTATATCAAGTTCACTACGCTCACGGTTTCGCCAAAACCATTCGTAGCCCTCCGTCGTTTCACATGGATGGTCAATAGTATTCAAGCTATGTATGTTGGCCAAAGTCAAGGCATAGTGATTGGTAGCTATTGGGTATTCATGTGCAGCATAGATAGATGTGTTTGTTTGGGGCAGTCGTACTACCATTTTGGCCAAAGTCAAGGGTATGTGCGGATGGGCTCAAATTAACCTGGAGAATGACGGGTAGAACTTGACATGTGACTTATGATATTTTGGCCAAAGTCAAGGTCATAAGAGCATGGGGCAAAAATCCACATCGGGAGTTTCAAAAGAACTGAAACTTGCTAGTGTTGCATACCATTTGGAGTGTGATGATTCTGGTAGGATTCCTTCAGTTTCGTCAGGCGATGATATTTGGGTCCTGATCCTACTGTGAGTATATGCTACTCCTCGGGAAATTTCTCACTTAACGATCAATGCTATAATCCAAGTAGGTGTCTAGAAAGGTGTTAGCGGGGCTACGCCCCCAGGGAAAAGAGGTTCTTAAATTAAGGAACTTCGCGAAAGCGTTGGAAAAACTCCCTCGAAGTACCAACACCAGCCTGGCCGAACGGTTAAGCAAGTATTGTACCGTGAGATTGATCCTGACTAATTCTTCCTTTTTGGTTTGAGGAGGGATTCGAGAGGTAGTGGGAGCCATCCTGTTTAGACAAACTAAAACCACTCTAAACTTACAAGAGCATCATGCAGAGTGTTTCTTCTCTCTCTCTCTCTAATTGCAGCGACCAATCAACATGACTGGACTTAAGTTACTTCTAGATAAAAACATACTGACAGGGCCAAACTACAAAGATTGGCTCAGGAATGTCAAAATGGCAATCACTTATGACAAGTTGGGATATCTCCTTACCACCAAAGCTCCCCTTGTCCCAAGTCCCTCCTCCAGCATCGCGGATAAGGAAATCCGTAAGACTTGGGAGATTGATAGCGCGAAGGCCAAGTGCCTCGTACTTGCCTCTATGGACAACGAACATCAGAGGAGGCACGAGAATATGGACCTCGAATCCATATTTCTCCATACAAAAGAACTGTATGGAGAGCAATCTCGTATCACAAGATACGAAGTGTCGAAGAAGTTATTTTCGGCAAGGTTGGCCATTGGATCATCGGTAGTGGAACACGTGCTTAAGATGACTGGCTTCATTGAGGAGCTCGCGGAACTTGGGACCACGTTAGAGAACGAGCTCTATACGGGCTTGATTCTCCAGTCCCTTTCTTCCACTTACGCCCAGTTTATCCTGAACTTCAACTTACAAGAAAAAGAAGTTGAACTTTCAGAACTCCTCAACATGCTGAGGAGTGCAGAGGGCACGCTACAGAAAGGTAGGGAAACATCCACTTTGTTTGTAGGAGGATCTTCATCTTCTAGGTCCAAGGCAAAAGCCATGGGAAAGAAGAAGAAAGCCTCCGCCAAACCAAGAGGCGGTGTTATTAAAGTGGATACGAAGGGAAAAGCAAAAGCAACAAAAATAGCGGGGAAGCTTATACGGAAGGAAGAGTGCTTTTTCTGTCATAACAGTGGTCACTGGAAGAAAGATTGCAGGGCTTGGAAAGCTAGGACACAAGAACTGAAGCAAGTTGCGGCTTCAGCTTCAGGTGTGTATGTTATTGAAAACTGTCTATCAATAAACTCTACTTCCTGGGTATTGAGAAACCGTCGGGTTTTGAAGGCAGGTGACATGACCCTCAAAGTTGCAAATGGAGCTAGCATGGATGCTAAGGCCGTGAAGGACTATCACCTGCGGATGTCAGATGGACACGTTTTGGTTTTGCGTAATTGCTTTTTTGTACCCAACGCAACTTGTAATATAATTTCTGTATCTTTGGTTTCTAAAGAAGGTTATGAATTTGCGTTTGTAAGTAATGTTGTAAACATTCACCTTAATCAAGTTTTGATTGGGTCAGGTACATTAAGCAATGGAATATACGTATTAAACTAACCACAGATTTTCAATGTCCAGAATACACACAAAAGAAAGTCTCCGGAAATAAATCAGACTTTCTTATGGCATTGTAGACTGGGTCACATCAATGAGAGAAGGTTGACGAAGTTACATACTGAAGGATATTTGAATCCGTTCGAATATCAATCGTATGCCACTTGTCAATCCTGTCTCAAAGGAAAGATGACAAAGACTCCGTTCACTGGACACGGAGTAAGAGCGAGCGAGCTCTTGGGACTCGTACACAGCGACGTGTGCGGTCCAATGTCTACACATGCGCGAAGCAGTTATTCTTACTTCATTACTTTTATGGATGACTTTTCAAGGTACGGTTATGTCTTCTTAATGAAACATAAGTCCGAAGTCTTTGGAAAATTCCAGGAATATAAGAATGAAGTAGAAAAACAAACCGCTAAAGTATCAAGATTCTAAGATCGGATCGAGGTGGTGAATGCTTAAGTGCCGAGTTCCTGGACTATTTAAAAGAGAACGGAATTCTCTCTCAGCTTACTCCTCCATACACTCCGCAACATAACGGTGTATCGGAGAGACGGAACCGAACCCTATTGGATATGGTACGGTCCATGATGAGTAACGCTGAGCTACCGCGATCATTCTGGGGATATGCACTAGAATCAGCTGCAAACCTTTTGAACCGAGTTCCAACTAAGAATGTGCCTACTACACCATATGAGATGTGGTGTGGGAAGAGACCCTATCTAAATCACATTAAGACATAGGGAAGTCCAGCTTTTGTCAAGAAGCAGCATGCGGACAAGCTCGAGGCACGCTCAGTAGAGTGCAAGTTTGTGAGATATCCAAAGAACTCCAAGGGATATCTTTTCTATTACGCAGAGGAACAGAAGATCATTGTTTCTCGTAATGCCCATATTCTAGAACACCAGTTTTTAGAAAAGGAAACAAGTGGGAGCGAAATAGAACTGGAAGAAATTCCAGAACCACAGACTATTACTGAAAGCTTAGTGGAACCACAGGGTTCAAAAGAAAATGACATTCCTACGCCGCTCCACAGGAGTAGTAGGCAGTCTCATCCGCCCGAGAGATACTACTGTTTTCTCATAGACGGGGATAGAGAGGATTGCATCATAGATTATAATGAGCCGACTAGCTTCCAGCAGGCCATTCAGAGCGTTGACTCGGTAAAATGGCTGGATGCAATGCGGTCCGAAATAGAGTCCATGTACACCAACAAAGTATGGACTTTGGACGTTGCTCCAGATGGAGTAAAACCCGTAGGATGCAAGTGGATCTTCAAAAGGAAGATTGGTGTAGATGGACAGGTTGAGACCTATAAAGCTAGACTGGTTGCAAAGGGTTTTCGTCAAAGACCTGGTTTGGACTATGACGAGACCTTTTCTCCAGTAGCTATGCTGAAATCCATTCGGATCCTTCTTTCCATTGCTGCCTTCCACGATTATGAGATTTGGCAGATGGACGTAAAGACCGCTTTTCTAAATGGAAATTTAGAGGAGTGTGTTTATATGGACCAGCTAGGGGGTTTCATTCAGAGTGGGAGCAGCGGAAAGGTGTGCAAGTTGCTTAAGTCCATCTATGGTCTAAAGCAGGCATCGCGGAGTTGGAACATCTGTTTTGATGAGACGGTCAAGGAATTTGGCTTTATCAAAAATCCAGATGAGCCTTGCATCTATAGTAGATTTGTAGCGAGAACTGTAGTATTCCTCATTTTATACGTGGATGACATTCTCTTAATAGGAAATGACATTCCTATGCTACAATCTGTCAAGGGGTTCTTGTCAAACAGGTTCTCCATGAAAGACCTGGGTGATGCCTCATACATTTTGGGGATCCGGATCTATCGTGACAGATCCAAGAGGATATTAGGACTTTCACAGTCCAGGTACATCGACACCATACTGAAAAGATTCAGTAAGGAGGATTCCAAGCGCGGTAATCTACCGGCTTGTCACGGGATCAACCTCTCCAAAGAGATGTCTCCCAAGACTGATTTGGAAAGGGATCGCATGTCTATTATACCCTACGCTTCTGCGGTAGGCTCTATAATGTATGCGATGTTGTGTACCAGACCAGATGTAACTTATGCACTGAGTGTGGTAAGCCGGTATCAGTCAACCCCTGGGGAGAAACATTGGATAGCAGTAAAGAACATTATCAAGTACCTGAGAAGGACTAAGGAGATGTTCTTGGTGTATGGCGGAAAAGACCTCCAGATCGAGGCCTTTGCTGACTCCAGCTTCCAGAGTGACAAGGATGATTCTAAGTCCATGTCGGGTTATGGCTTTACCCTCAATGGAGGGGCGGTGTGTTGGAAGAGTTCCAAACAGGAAACCGTTGCTGACTCGACGATGGAAGCGGAATATATCGCTGCTGCAGATGCCGCAAAAGAAGCTGTCTGGGTAAGGAAGTTATTAACTGAACTTCAGGTGGTTCCGTCCATTGTTGATCCAATACCTCTGTATTGCGACAACAACGGGGCTATAGCATTAGCAAAGGAACCAAGGTCCCATCAGAAGTCCAGACACATCTTAAGGCGGTATCACCTGATCAGGGAGTGTTAGTTATATGTATGCCCTAGAGGCTATTACTGTACATTAGATGTATATTGTAGTGGATGCTGGGACATATATAGGGAGGACTTTCTTGCTCGACATGATAGTATGCTATCTGGTTACTCTTTACCTTAACGTGTATACTGATTGTCTTTCTGTTACATGTTGGTAAAGCCCTTAGGATGTGTACTTGACTTTCTGGACTATGATGCGGATCATACTAGTGGGGACATGGTAGTCCATAAGTACATCCTTGAAAGTCCCTAGTCGTGGGTGTATCGAGATGGGGCATCGATATACCAGAGTAGACTAGCGTGTACCTTCTCAACCTATACAGATGGGCGATAGATGATCCCATATCCATCGGTGTTTGACATTGGAGATGATATACGGGTGCTCAGTAGAGACTGGGTACACTGGACGGACTCGCCGAGAACTCCCAGATGGTATTATACCTTACGTCAGATGGCAGTTCTCTGGTGACACTGGTACAGAGTAGTTTGTTAACCCGAGATCGTCATAGAGTCTTGTGTGGTTCCCACTGTGCTTTGATTTCCATCTTACCACGTCCAAGCGGGCGTGCAAAACGGTGGTTTTTAGGTACAGTCCCAAATCACATGGAGGCAATGAACGATAGGAGGGGATTCGTCTCTCCCGGTATGGGGAGTTGATGTTGCACTGTGTTCGATTGGCTATAACCGGAAATCCCTGGCCAGGGTTGCTGAGATATACTGGTAAGTGTTACCAGTAGTTTCTCAAAATGTTATAGACCTCATATCAACACGACTTATCGAGCTATTGGGGTCTGACGTTTACCACCCCTAGGCAAGATATGCGACATATCAGACGACGAGACCGGACTGTACGGTAGTGTTACTGGTTGGATTCACTGGAGTGTGAGCGGGCTTGCTCGTCGATCTTCTGATCGCTCAATACCCGGGTGGCCGTTACGTTTAGCAGACCGCTTGCGGCTTGTGGGTGGTTGATATGATCATCACCTGCTGCCGGCGTATTGACGAGTCTTTAGAGTCCTACACAGAGGTTTTCTGGCTCAAGCAAAATGAAATAGGAGCGCATATGAGATATGTGCGGGACCGAGAATAATACCAGTATGTAATACTGTATTCGATTCTCGCGATTTGTAACATTGATCGGTTATATGCGTTATAGCCGGGTTATCGGATCAAGTGTTGATTCGATAAGTTGTTACTATTGATATTAGTCGGTTATATGCGATAAGACCGGGTCGTTAAATCAAGTGTTGATTTAGTGATTTAATGTATAATTATATATTTGATATATCACTTTACATTAACTAATATAGGTTCACTTAAATGGATTTTCTCACTTGAAGTTCACAAGTTGTATATGTGATATACTTTTGTGCACTTGATTGTATCATGTTTGATGATACATGTTAACATGGTTAAGTGTAAAGATTAAACCATGGTTAAGTTAATGATTAGGTTTTTGATTATCTTAATTATTTATTTATTTATTTGTTTTGGATAAGATAAAGAAAGAATGGTGGCTTTGTTTGTTTGTTTGTTGAAGATTCATGAAGCTTTGACTTAGTCACCATTCTTGTCTTCATACTTAACCCTAACCATTTAAACAAACTATGGTCTATTCTCTACACTTAACTAGGGTTAGGTTATGATAAGTATTCATATCATTTATCCTTTTTCAATATACTTATCATAATATTATCTTCTTCTTCTTCTTCATCTTCAAAGAAGAAAAGCTTGCCTCATCAATGGCAAGTGATGAAATCATGTGAGAAATCCAATTCTAAAGTGAACCCACTTCCTATTTCTTCATCCTCTACCTCTTGCCAAGTAGTATAGGGTGTTTTCTTCACAAGTTTCATGACTTGGTGAGGTGGGAGCTTGATCTTGCGATGCCTCGACGTAGATCATCTTCGGCACGAAGCCGACGACCTTGCCCGCCCATTTCTCCGATGACGCCGACGCTAGAGCCCGGGTTTCCATTTGGACAGCGAGGAGACTTCATTGCGGAGCTATGGAGGTGGAGGACCGGATCTACAAAGGTTGTATTTCCGTTCATTTAGAGTAAAGTTGTTTACTAGTTGTTTGTTTCGCCTAAACTTCTAGCCGACGATCCGTAGTCTAGGGTTTCTCGGCACTGTATTTTTGAAATTGGTATGGTTGATGCCTTGTGTGACCTCATTAGAGTGCCTAGGAACCCTACAGTGGTATCAGAGACTAGCTAGAGCCTTAGGCGAAGTCTAGACGGAGTTTGAAATCCGAACGAACCGAAAACATAATCCCAAAAATGCTCTCTGGACTTTTTCTAAAAACTGGGTTTTTTCCAGATTAAAAATGCTTAAAAAATTTAGCAGAGAATTCTAAGAATTACGGTGCAATTTTTTTCCCATGATCAATTAATAGAGCGGCGGAACCGCGGCAGAAGCATTGATTCTGCGGCGTTTCCGCGGCCATATGATGACATCATCATCCCTTGTTTGCACAGTAACTCCTATTTTATTATGCTGGATTTTCTGGGAATTTTTAATATTTATTCAAGAGTTGAATTTTCTGGGGTTGTTTTGGGGATTCGGTGTTTCGATCGGAGTATCAGATTTTGTCTATGTGGCTTTCCGGATAATTTTTTGAATATGTTAAAAAGTTCGACCGGATATAAATACCCAATTTTTCCCCTGTCGGGAAATTTCCAAGTGTTGGATTTTTCCGTAGTTTAACGACGTTCTAAGTAGTGCAAGTAACGCGATGGACCTTCTAGAAGACAACAAACCTTAACTCGATTATGTGACCGTCTTGAACTGCCCTTTGAATCTTAGGGTTTGGGGGCAGTACGGCGTGCCACATGTGAGGCGTTGGCTTGACCCTTCTACGGCTGGACCGTTGGTACTGAGGCATGAACTGGATGTTTTTAAACTTGTTTCATGTGTTGGACTGTATCGGGAAAACTTGGGTGTTTGGATGTTCGATCGGAAAGTTTAACATTTTCTATTTTATTCGGAATGTGATACAATAATTGGAATTCACAATAAGTTATGAGATAACTGAATGAATGTTATAAACATAGCAGTTAAGTTTCACTTGATCGGTTGCCACGGAATTTTGATGCGATCAAAAGTCCGTCGCAATCACGTAGCGTACGCGGATACTCGCCGATAAACTTAATAGACAGCCTCACTCCATAGCCCCGACCAAGTGACTGTAGGAGAACCCCGTCGCCGAAAGCATCCGTTTGGGTGCTCGCGGCAGCGGTGTTCCGCCTTGGTGCACTTCGTCGACGGCGTCGAGGGTGCGGCCGCCTACAGAAGTTTGCGACGAGCATTCGATCAGGATGTCGGGAATCTTGTTGAATTGCCCGACTTGATATTGAAAAGAGTTTTCGATAAAGAGACTAAAATGCGGGGTTTATAATTGTTAGGCATGTCTAAGTAATTCATTTGATTAGGCATGTGATGTCTATGGAGATTGCGGATTCCAACTGTTGTAGTTTTACACTTTTTTTCTGTGACCGTAAGTGTAATATGTGATATCGCCGGTTTCGTTGCTATATGTCAACGACAATTGGGATGCGCATATTTACTTACGTTGATGACATGTGATGTTATGTGTTGCTGGATATGTTATATTGGATCGTCGTGTTTGAATAGCCGGGGTTTTTATGTGAGATGAGTGTTTTTCATTTTCATTCATGTAAAAACTTGTATGTAATATTCTTTTATTGGGGCACTTCCAGGTTGCGGATGTTGTCACCGTTGATGTATATTATTTACTTTTCTGCACTAGGATAGACCCAAGGAGGAGGGCACAAGTAACCGGGTTCTGGAGTCCAGAGGGAGACCAACTCGAGGAGTCGAGTCCGGGTCTCCTAACTCCAGAATTGGTAGGGTTGCTTGCCGCTCTCATAGGGGTCTTGGAGTGTGGGTTTGGCTATTCATCACGACCGTGGAATCCGTGTTTTATACTGGCTCGTATTGAAAACACGGACGTCCTAGTATATCCAATATTTCATATGTTTCTTCTGCTGCGATATCTGTGATGTGATCATGTGATGTTCTGTGATAGATACAGTATATAGTATATATGATATATTATATAGACGTTACTTATGTTTTAAACCCGCGCTAGCCCTACCCCGCTCTGCCGTTAGTTACCTAACCTAACGGTGCACGAGGGGACATCGAGGCGAATGCGGATGGCATAAGTGTACGTCGTATTTATCTGTGATGTTTAGGTACTTTAATGATGGGACTTCATTAATGAGATTAATGAAATAAAAGAAACCTAAAGATGTTGCAGAATCGAATTTCAAAATAAAACAGGTAGCTACAGTTCTTGCTTTGCACAGAGGTATATGTGATATATCCTGCACCTTATTCGATGAGGAAAGGACCGAGATCCCTTCACCGGGAGTGACTCCTTTAGCAATAACTGGCAGATGCTACACACTCGGTTTGTCTTTTGATTGCTTTTAAGTGTTTTTGCCTTGCACAGTGATATATATGATATATCCCGCACCTCATTCGACGAGGAAAGGACCGACGATCCCTTCACCGGGAGTGACTCCTTTAGCAAAACTAGAAAAGCCTCAAAAGCACTCCATTTTAAAATTCATTCAATCCTACAACGATATCAAGTTCATTACGCAAAAGGTTTTCCGAAAAACCTGTCGTAGCCCTCCGTCATTTCAGATAAGTACTAGTTAGTATTCGTGCTGCGGTAGTTTGGCATTCGTCAAGGCGTAGTTTGCGGTAGCTAACTAGTATTTATCTGCTTATGCATATGATGCAGATTGGATTAGGGTATTCGTACGGCGTTGTTTGGCATTCGTCAAGGGTCGTGCGGGTGGGTTTAATTCGATCAAGAAATGTACGGGTTGAACTTGACTAGTGGACTATGGGTTGTTTGGCATTCGTCAAGGTCATAGAACACTAGGGGAAAAATATTATCGGGAATTTCAAGTGTTGAAATTTGCAATGAGATTGCATAACTTCTATGAGATAGTTGGATCCCGATACCGCCGCGAGTAAGACTTACTCCTCGGAGAGTTTTACACATTACAATTAGCCGATCAAGTAGCTGTCTAGAAAGGTGTTAACGAGGTTACGCCTCTGGGAAAACGAGGTTTACATTAATTAGGTTCGTGCAAAAGCACGGGGGACCTCCCTCAAAGTACCCACACTGGCCTGGGTGAAAGATTGGCGAACTTGTAGCGTGTAATTAATCCCGGCTAGTCTTTCCTTTTAGGGTTTGAAGGAAGATTTGATAAAAAGCAGTGGGAGCCATCCTGATTAGATAAAATAATAACCAATCTATTCTTGCAAGAGCGCACGCTGAGTGTTTTCTTCTCTCTCTCTCCAGGTAGCGACCATATCACGCCTTAATCAAGATAATAATACAGATTATTTACCGAACCCGCTTGTTATACTGAGCTGGGGAACGTTGGTCCTGCTCCAACTTATAATTGTTATAAGACAGAGCAGGAAATTGGGGAATACCAGCTTTCCCGTGCCGCCCAAACGAAGAGAGTGCATGCTGATGCATCATCTTCGGGTGTGTTCGTTACAAAGAACTGTTTCTCAGTATCCTCTGCATCCTGAGTATATGATACCGGATCAGGATCCCAGATATGTAATCTGTTACAAAGGGCTACAAAAGGGTAGAAAAACTGAGAACGGGTGATAAGTTTCATGAGGCAGAAAACGGGGCAAGTGTTGCAGCCAAGTCTGTCGGTCACTGTCACCCTGTATTACCAATACATTGATTCTGAACGAATGTTATTAGATAGCGAACCTGATATACAAAGTCATATCACTCTCTTTATTTAGTAAAGAAATGATAAAATTTTGTATTGTTGGATAATGTTTTGAACATTTCCTAAATCAAAAGTTGATCGGTTCAGGCACGTTATCTAAAAGCATTGATGTTCTAAATCAAACTACAGTTCTAAGTATACGGAACACACATAAGAGGAAGCGTTCACATATGAACGAATCCTACTTGAGGTATTGTAGACTAGGTCATATCAATGCGACCCGACTGGCTGAAGTTACATTTAGATGTATATTTAAATCAGTTTGAATTTACATCTTGTGAAACTCGCCAGTCATGTCACAAAGATAAAATGACCATAGCTCCGTTTACTGGAAACAGAGAAAGAGTTAGTGAACTCTTGGGATGATACATGTTGATGTATGTAGGTCCCCTGTCTACATATGCCAAGACCGGTTCTTTGTACTTCATTACATTCTCTGATGATCTCTCAAGATTCAGACATATGTTCCTGTTGAAACACAAGTCCGAACCTTTTGAGATTTTCACAGAATATGATTTAGAAGTAGAGAACCAAAATACGAGTATAAGTATTATGTCCTTTGATGTGATCGAGGAGGAGAATACTTGAGCACGGAATTTCTGGACTATTCTAAAGGAGAATGAGATTCTCTATCAGCATTACTCCTCCGTATACACCATAGCACGATGGTATGCCGGGGCGGAGCAGATACACCCTATTTGATATGGTGTTCTCTATGATGAGTACTACTGAGTTACCTTTTTCCTTTGGGAGTTATGCGCTTGAGTAGCTGCATACCTATTGAATAAGGTTCAAATCAAATCAGTTGCCTACCACTCCATATGAGATATGGTATGGGAAGAGCCCATGTCTTAAGCTAGTTAAGATTTGGGGTTGTCCGGCCTATGTCTAAAAAGCAAAATCCGGACAAGCTCGAGGCAAGGTCAGTTATGTACAACTGAAAAGGTTCCAGCTATACAAGCTACAGCAGATGATTTGGTAGAACCGAAGGATTCAATAGATGCCAACGAACCTCAGCCTCTCCGCCGATCTAGTAGGGTTCCTCACCCACCTGAGAGATACTTCGGTTGCTCTATGACAGTTGGAGCGAGGATTGTAACATGAGATGATGACCCAGCTAGTTTCGAGCTGGCCATCAGGAGTAAGACTCTGTCAGAATGGCTGGATGCTTAACGATCTGAGATGGAATCCTTATACACCAACAAAGTATGGACTTTGGTTGCTATATCTGAAGGGTTAAATCCCCATCAGGAGCAAGTATATCTTGAGAAGATTACTTGGTATAGATGGAAAAGTTGAGACTTTCAAAGCTAGACTTGTTAAAAGTTTGCATCATTGACCAAGTGTGGATAATGATGAAACCTTTTCAAGTAGCTATGCTTAAGTCCATCCAGATCCTACTTGCCACGCTACATACCATGACTACGATATCTGGTGGTTGGGTGTCATGACAGTTTTTCTAAATGATGTTTTAGAAGAGAGCGTCTATAAGTACACAGTCAGACGGCCTCGTAGACAGTGGGAGCAGCGGAAACGTGTGCAAGATGCTTTATAGGATAAAGCAGGCATCGCGGAGTTGGAACATCTGTTTTGATGAAGTAGTCAAAGAGTTTGACATCATCAAAATGGTAGATGAACCTTGTATAAAAAAAAGGTAGTAGGGAGTATGGTGACGATCCTCGTAGAGTACGTGGATGACATACTCTTGATAAGAAAGGAGTTTCTTATGCTACGCTCGATCAATCTCCGTTTATCACAAAGATTCTCCGTGTAGGATCAAAATGATAACTCCTAAATCCTGAGTTTTGGATCTATGAGATAGATGTAATTGGATGTTAGGATTCTCACTAGTTGTAGTGAGATGATATCAAACGATTCTGGGGAAAATCACTGGAAAGGTTCCAGGGTGATAAAGATGACTGAGTGTCAGTCACATGCATTGTCTTTACCCTCAGTAATGGGACGGTATGTTGGAAGAGTTCCAAGCTAGATACCGTGACATACTAGACGATAAAGGCTGAATACATCGTTACTTAAGATGCTACCAAAGAGGCAGTCTGGAGTATATTGGTTCATGAGATGAACTTGGTTCCTCCCATTGTGTGACAATGGAGTTGTGGCTTATGCCAGGAACCCCGGTCCCATCAGTGACCCAGACGTATTCTGAGACAGTATCACCTGATCATGGAGATAGTTGATCTCCACGGTGATCGAGGTTAGGAGAGCAGACTTAGAAGATAACACGGCGGATCCACTCAGGAAGGCCTATTCCCAGAGAGAGACTTTTATGGGATGGTTGAGTATGAGATACTACAACCACTGCTTTCAGATGGCCCTAGTGCAAGTGGGAGATTGTTAGTTATATGTATGCCCTAGTGGCCATTACTGTACATTGGATGTATATTGTAGTGGATGCTGGGACATATATAGGGAGGACTTTCTTGCTCGACATGATAGTATGCTATCTTGTTACTCTTTACCTTAACGTGTATACTGATTGTCTTTCTGTTACATGTTGGTAAAGACCTTAGGATGTGTACTTGACTACCTGGACTATGATGCAGATCATACTAGTGGGGACATGGTAGTCTTTAAGTACATCCTTGAAAGTCCCTAGTCGTGGGTGTATCGAGATGGGGCATCGATATACCAGAGTAGACTAGCGTGTACCTTCTCGACCCATACAGATGGGCGATGGATGATCCCATATCCATCGGTGTTTGACATCGGAGATGATATACGGGTGCTCAGAAGAGACTGGGTACACTGGACGGACTCGCCGAGAACTCTCAGATGGTATTATACCTTACGTCAGATGGCAGTTCTCTGGTGACACTGGTACAGAGTAGTCTGTTGACCCGAGATCGTCATAAAGTCTTGTGTGCTTCCCACTGTGCTTTGATTTCCATCTTACCACGTCCAAGAGGGTGTGCAAAACGGTGGTTTTTGGGTACAGTCCCGAATCACATGGAGGCAATGAGCGATAGGAGGGGATTCGTCTCTCCCGGTATAGGGAGTTAATGTTGCACTGTGTTCGATTGGCTATAACCGGAAATCCCTGGCCAGGGTTGCTGAGATATACTGGTAAGTGTTACCAGTAGTTTCTCGAACTATTATAGACCTCATATCGACACGACTTATCGAGCTATTGGGGTCTGACGTTTACCACCCCTAGGCAAGATATGCGACATATCAGACGACGAGACCGGACTGTACGGTAGTGTTACTGGTTGGATTCACTGGAGTGTGAGCGGGTTTGCTCGTCGATCTTCTGATCGCTCAATACCCGGGTGGCTGTTACGTTTAGCAGACCGCTTGCGGCTTGTGGGTGCTTGATATGATCATCACCTGCTGCCGGCGTATTGACGAGTCTTTAGAGTCCTACACAGATGTTTCCTGGCTCAAGCAAAATGAAATAGGAGTGCATATGAGATATGTGCGGGACCGAGAATAATACTAGTATGTGATACTGTATTCGATTCTAGCGATTTGTAACATTGATCGGTTATATGCGTTATAGCCGGGTTATCGGATCAAGTGTTGATTCGATAAGTTGTTACTATTGATATTAGTCGGTTATATGCGATATGACCGGGTCGTTAAATCAAGTGTTGATTTAGTGATTTAATGTATAATTATATATTTGATATATCACTTTACATTAACTAATATAGGTTCACTTAAATGGATTTTCTCACTTGAAGTTCACAAGTTGTATATGTGATATACTTTTGTGCACTTGATTGTATCATGTTTGATGATACATGTTAACTTGGTTAAGTGTAAAGATTAAACCATGGTTAAGTTAATGATTAGGGTTTTGATTATCTTAATTATTTATTTATTTATATTTTTTGGATAAGATAAAGAAAGAATGGTGGCTTTGTTTGTTTGTTTGTTGAAGATTCATGAAGCTTTGACTTAGTCACCATTCTTGTCTTCATACTTAACCCTAACCATTTAAACAAACCATGTGTAAGTCCACGTTGCGACCCCCGGTTCTTACGGGGAGGCGGAAACGGTATAAAAATCAAATTTTTGGCGCATGGGGCAACATGGACTAACAAAGTCGGGATCTTTTCCTAAACTAAAACTAGCAAACAAGCTAAAGAGAGTTAGCTACTCGGAAAGATGGTTATACCTAACTTGAACTCCTTCTTCTTCAAACTTTTGTAGAGGTTGATGGTGCTTTCCTCGTTGCCTTCTTCCGTCAAAGATGGATCCACCTGAGGGTTCAACCTTCGGGCTCTTTATCGAACTTTGAGAGAACTAGAATCTCTGGCTTGCTAAACCTTTGATCCTAGAGTGAGTAGAGAGTGTCTAAGGGGTGTTTTTATCTCAAGGAGAGGGATTCTTAACTCATGAGAAGGATTCTCCTTGAACTAGAGGAGGAAGAAGAACAAGTGAGGAGAGAGAATGGTTATGATAGAATGAGCTCTCTTTTCCTTTCTTACAACAATATCACAAAAGAAAAGAATTATCAATTAACAATAATAATAAAATGAAATAGTTGATGGATGGTTTGGAATGACCATTATCATTACAATCTTTAAATGGTTTTGCAAGAATCAAAAAGCATTTTTCTTTTGTAATGATGATGGTCAAACCTTCAACCATGGTCAACAAGTCAACCATGGTCAACAAGTCAACAAAATCCAACCATGACACAATTTCATTTGATTAATATTATTAATAGATATATCATAATTCCATTATGGTTTGGAAAAAGACGACTGTCAACTGTGCATACGCACCCGTTCCGAAACCCTAATGAAAAACCTCTTCCTCCGCCTCAATCAACTGTGCATACACACCCGCATTCTTGTTCCGAGGAACATGAATACCAAGAGATAAAATCAACCCCAAAACATATACCAGTATCTGGCTCAAGCAAGAGCCTACTAGTAATATCCGTCCGGACTCCAAACGTGCACAAGTGCGCGGATGAGAACGAACCCTGTAGCAAAACCATGCGACCTCTACTCTGTTTTGCCTAGAGGTGAATACCCTCTGTGTGGGACTCTAAAGACTTGACACTACGCTGGCAGTAGGTTTAACCACAGACCGCAAGCGGCACTAGCTGTGCGTAACGGTCCCCAGGTAGATGCCGATAAGAAGGCTGACGAGGTGAACCCCATCTGAACTCCTACTGAGTCTGAATGTGACAGTCTCCGTACAGTCCGGTCTGTTCGTCTAATACATCGCATGTCGGGCCTAAGGGGCGGTAAAACGTCAGTCCCCTAATAGCGGTACAAGTCGTGTCGGAGTGAAGCCCAAAACACCCTGAGATAACACTGGAAGCCTACCAGTATATCTTGCTTGCCCTGGCCAGGGACTACTCGTGTAATGGCTCTCCAAGACACAGCGCGATGTCAACCCCCAATATCGGAAGAGACGAATCCTGTCTAACCGTCACTGCCTCCAAGTGTTTCGGGACTGCACCCAACCACTACCTGTTTCCACGACTCCTTTGAGCCGTGGTAGGGTAGTGATCAAAGTGCAGTGGGAACACACTCGAAGCGAAGTGCCAGTGTCAAGTCAGCGGACTAAGCTGTACTCATGTCACCTGGGAACTGATAACTAACGATAGGTATAATACCAACCTGTCAGTTCCCGACGAGTCCTGTCCAGTGTACTCGTAACCCAACGAGCACCCGTATACTATCTTCAGTACGACCTACTGATGGCTGTGGGACAGACTATCTCCCACACTGGGATGAGAAGCGCATACGCTAGTCTACTCCGGAGTATCGATGCCCTGTCTCGATAATCCTGTGACTAGGGACCTGTATAAGGATGTGCTTATAGACTACCCAGCCGCCACTAGTGTGACTGCCATCACAACGCTGGTAATCAAGCAAAGATCCTAAGGGCTCCACTAATGCGTATAGGTGATATACTAAAATAAACACATGTACACTTTGAAGTAGAAACAAACCAAGTAGCATACTACTATATTGAGCAAGATTGTTTATACAAGGTGAATATCCCAAGCTTCCATCAAGTAATATACAAACTAGTATGATACAGTAATGGCCTCTAGGGCATATACACTAACAATCTCCCACTTGCACTAAGGCCATGTACTGGCGTATCGAAGACCTATCATCTCGATCAGCCGCTCGAACTGAGTCTGGGTCAGTGCCTTGGTGAATGGATCTGTAGTGTTTTCTTCTGAAGCAACCCTCCGAACCTCGATCTCCTTGCGATCCACGATCTCCCTGATCAGGTGATACCGCCTCAAAATTTGCCTGGATCTCTGATAGGACCTGGGTCCTTCGCTAAAGCTATAGCCCCGTTGTTGTCGCAATACAGAGGTATTGGGTCAACAATGGACGGAACCATCTGAAGTTCTTTCAAGAACTTCCTCATCCAGACAGCTTCTTTTGCGGCATCAGATGCAGCGATGTATTCCGCTTCCATAGTCGAGTCTGCAACGGTTTCCTGTTTGGAACTCTTCCAACACACCGCCCCTCCATTGAGGGTAAAGACAAAACCCGACATGGACTTGGAATCATCCTTGTCACTCTGGAAGCTGGAGTCAGCAAAGGCCTCGATCTGGAGGTCTTTTCCGCTATACACCAAGAACATCTCCTTAGTCCTTCTCAGGTACTTGAGATTGTTCTTTACCGCTATCCAGTGTTTCTCCCCAGGGTTTGACTGATACCGGCTTACCATACTCAGTGCATAAGCTACATCCGGTCTGGTACACAACATCGCATACATTATAGAGCCTACCGCAGAAGCGTAGGGTATAATAGACATGCGATTCCTCTCCAAATCTGTCTTGGGAGACATCTCTTTAGAGAGGGTGATCCCGTGACAAGCCGGTAGGTTACCGCACTTGGAATCTTCCATACTGAATCTTTTCACTTTGGTGTCGATGTACCTGGACTGAGAAAGTCCTAATAACCTCTTGGATCTATCACGATGGATCCGGATCCCCAGGATGTATGAGGCATCACCCAGGTCTTTCATTGAGAACCTGTGCGACAAGAACCCCTTGACAGATTGTAGCATAGGAATGTCCTTTCCTATTAAGAGAATGTCATCCTCGTATAAAATGAGGAATACTACAGTTCTCGCTACAAATCTACTATAGATGCATGGTTCATCTGGATTTTTGATAAAGCCAAATTCCTTGACCGTCTTATCAAAACAGATGTTCCAACTCCGCGATGCCTGCTTTAGTCCATAGATGGACTTAAGCAACTTGCACACCTTTCCGCTGCTCCCACTCTGAATGAAACCCTCTGGCTGGTCCATATAGACACACTCCTCTAAATTTCCATTTAGAAAAGCGGTTTTTACGTCCATCTGCCAAATCTCATAATCGTGGAAGGCAGCAATGGCAAGAAGGATCCGAATGGATTTCAGCATAGCCACTGGAGAAAAGGTTTCGTCATAGTCCAAACCAGGTCTTTGACGGAAACCCTTTGCTGCAAGTCTAGCTTTATAGGTCTCAACCTGTCCATCTACACCAATCTTCCTTCTGAAGATCCACTTGCATCCTACGGGTTTTACCCCGTCTGGAGCAATGTCCAACGTCCATACTTTGTTGGTGTACATGGACTCCATTTCGGTCCGCATTGCATCCAGCCATTTTACCGAGTCAACGCTCTGAACGGCCTGCTGAAAGCTAGTTGGCTCATCATAATCTATGATGCAATCCTCTCTATCCCCGTCTATGAGAAAACCGTAGTATCTCTCGGGCGGATGAGACTGCCTACTACTCCTGCGGAGCGGCATAGGAATGTCCTGTTCTTTTGAACTTACTGGCTCTTCCAAGCTTTCAGTAATAGCTTGTGGTTCTGGAATTTCTTCCAGTTCTATTGCGTTCCTACTTATCTGGGTTTCCAAAAACTCAGTTTCCAAGAAGCGGGCATGTTGAGAAACAAAAACCTTTTGTTCCTCAGCGGAATAGAACAGATACCCCCTGGAGTTCTTTGGGTATCCCACAAACTTATACTGTACTGAGCGTGCCTCGAGCTTGTCCGCATGCTGCTTTTTTACAAAAGCTGGACATCCCCATATCTTAAGGTACTTAAGTCAGGGTTTCTTCCCACTCCACATCTGATATGGAGTGGTAGGCACAGTCTTGGTGGGAGCCTTGTTCAAGAGATATGCAGCTGCTTCTAGTGCATAGCCCAAGAAAGATCGCGGTAACTCAGCCTTACTCATCATGGAACGAACCATATCCAATAGGGTTCGATTCCTCCTTTCCGATACACCGTTATGTTGCAGAGTGTATGGAAGAGTACGCTGAGAGAGAACTCCATTCTCTTTTAAATAGTCCAGGAACTCGGCACTCAAGTATTCACCATCTCGATCCGATCTTAGAATCTTAATACTTTTGCCTGTTTGTTTTTCAACTTCATTCTTGTAATCCTGAAATTTCTCAAAGGCCTCGGATTTGTGCTTCATTAAGAAGACATGTCCATACCTAGAGAAATCGTCTGTGAAAGTAATGAAGTATGAATAACCGCTTCGCGCATGAGTCCCAAGAGCTCGCTTGCTCTTTCTCCGTGTCTAGTGAACGGAGTCTTTGTCATCTTTCCCATGAGACAAGATTCACAAGTGGCATAAGACTGATACTCGAACGGATCCAAGTATCCTTCTTTATGTAACTTAGTCAACCGTGTCTCATTGATGTGACCCAGTTGATTGATAGGATACGTGCGTGTTCAAGTTCAAGTTTAAATACCGCAATCAAGACGGTTCCGCTTGTAGCTAGCCGGTTGAGTACGGGTCGTCCGCAGGGAGATGGGAGTCTTTTTCAAAGTGTTTTAACGAGTTAAGTCCGGTTTTCAGATTTTGTTGGATTATCTAAGTGTTGAGTTGATATTTAAAGAGAGCTTGTTAGGGTTAGGATTAGGTTAGTTTGAGTTAGGAGTCTCCACATCTTTCGTTGCCCCACTTAATATCGGTGTTACGGTAATCGGCAACAACGGGGATTAGCACGACTAGGAAGGAACTTGCGAGTATAAGCTAGGCTTTCCAACGCATAGTCCTTCCTTTTGGTGCTTGTCCGTCCGTTCTTGGCTCTTATCCATAACCTCCGGTTAATTCAACCACAACCGGTCACACTACGGAATCACCGCTATCATGTAGGATAGGGTGCCGTAAGGAGCGGATTGTGGTTCAATTAACGGGAGTTGATTTAAGTTGTTGGGCAAGGAAAGAGTGAGAGAGATTTCCTTCTCTCAAACTTCCCTTATCCTACCCTAACAAGTATAGAACTACTCACACTTCATAATACTGAAAAATAAAACAAACAAAAGAGGAAGGTAGAAAGAAGGAGATTAGAAGAATACGACTAACTATTTGCGACCTCACCTTGGCGAGGATCAAGCGTAAGTATCATTGTCGTATGAATGATAAAGAAAAAGAGAGAAGAAAGAAGCAACAAGGAAATAACAACAACTACTTAACGAATTTAAAGTTACAACAATTATAACAAAAGTAAGACAAGCATGATAATAAAATGATCTTCTTTATTCACCATTCCTCACTCACAAAGCTCACTTACAAGTTTAATGGAGAAGAGATGAGAAGAAGAAGAACATGTAGACTAAAACCTAGCAAAAAGAAAATACAAGAATGGACCCTTTCCTTCACAAAATTCTGGGCTATTTATAGGCCAGAAAATGAAACCCTAGGGCAACCAACAGAACAGAAACGTAAATACCAAAATACCCCCAAAAGAACTTTTCCCCTGGCGCCAGAACGGCCGCGGATCCGCGGCCTGGACCCACCTTTTGCCGCGGATCCGCGGCCTTATTGTTGAATTGGGCTTTCATCTTTCTTGGGCTTCCCTGGTTTGCTTTGTACATTATTCTGGCATATGTATTTTCTCAATTTGGCTCCCCGATTTTTCCAGAATTTCTGTTGAGGGAAAGGTGGACTTTTTGTCAAGATTTTGTCATGATTGCCTCGAGCTCCGCGTAGATCTCTTGGATTTTGTGCTACCATTGAGCCTTGTGCATGAAGGTGACATTGATTTGACATTTTGTCTTCCTAAACTGGTATCTGGCAACATACGGATGACGAGCGGAGACCGTGTTTTCTCAGTGGTTGGCAGGAACCCGGATTTTGTTGTGTTTTCCATGAATTTCACCGTTTTAGAACCGAGAACCTGTATCCTGCAATTGACTAGCAAACACGGCTCAAGAGTATCTACCGATATGCAATGTGATAAAAATTGGGCGGTATGAAAATGCAAAAATCTGATATGAACAAATACCCCCAAACTTATCATTTGCTCGTCCCGAGCAAAGCCCATTTATTCACAAAAAAATTCCTAACCTCACTTTCGAAGGGAACGCGATTGCACTGAGCATGTGCAACAAGCCGTTAAACCTCTAGGTGTTCCTAGTAGGAGGAGTGTTGTCTCCTGAGGGTTTTCAGCGGATACTACCCACAAAATCCGGTCAAGTTGGTTTTGTAAAATAACTAAGCTTCAAACCCTAAAGTTTTGTTTTAGAAAATAACAATTCTATAATCCTAAGTCTAGATCATTGAACCTTTATTTTTCACACCTCGCTTCTTATTTAACTACAGCTTTTATATGTCTTTACGTGCAGTGCGTATAGTGTCGTTAAGTTCCAGAAGGATCGATTAAAGTCATCATGTCGCACAATAAAGCCCAGATAACAATTTTAAAAGGATCACATAAGTTTTATAACGAGTTAAGCATTTTTCAAGTTTCGTTTTCCAGTAAGGTTTCAACTTCAGAATTTCTATCTTCCTTAACAGGAAACTAAGTCGTATTTTTCACTCCACCTTTTTCTTGTTTTCATTTCATACACACCTCTGTGAACGTGCAATAGTCTTTATCAAAGAGTAAAACCTTCATATCTCCGTTAAATTTTTTTTTAAAAGCCTGTCTTTTATCAAGATTATTCTCACACAAAAAACCGTTAGGAATTTTAACTCGGAGAGAACACTTGCTTGACTTTATTTTAAACTGGACTTTCTAGGCTTCTTAGCGAGGTTTGGGCCAATGCACCCAAACCAGTTGGTTTTAGGGCATGAGGTGTAGAAACACCCCAGCTGACTTAATTACTCAAGTTACCTAGGTCCAAAAACAAAAGACAGTTTGGCGTGAAAATCAGATGATTTAATACGAACGGAGATATAACCGGCAGTTCAATTATTTTTTTTTTTTGGATCAAAGACGTGTTTAGTGAGTTTGGTGTGTAATCATTCCAATCAAGTTTTAGATGGGTTATTTTTCAGACTTAGCTCCAATTACGGCATCAATAACATTCCTTCATGTTCGCTTTACTTCATAAACTATTCTTGACATTACTTATTTCAGAACAAACCTATTTGATCTTCAGAAAATCATTTATCTGTTTAAAAATTTAAACATGAAAGACTTGTCATCTAATTCCAAAATCTTACGACACGTGTAGTGTGATGTAAAGACGTATATCAGCTACAGTTAACTTCAAAGGAGAGTTATCTTTCAGGTTTTCAAAATCCAAACATAAGATCTAGTTATTCCTATTTTTTCAAACAAAAACCGTCGAATGTTGAATCAGAGTTCTTCCACAAGCTAACTTGACAAAAAAGTTTTTATATATATATATATATATTTTTTTTAGCAAATTTTCAAATTTTTATGGATTTTATGGATTTAAATATGCAGATGCAAAATATACATATGAATGCGAAGGTAAGAAATGCGTACCGAGCGTATCCCCAAACTTAAACTGGACAGTGTCCTCACTGTCGTTGCATGAAGAGAGTAGTTGGAAGGTTCAAAATTGTCGGTTAGCGATACACAAATTTTTATTTGTTTTTGTTTTTAAAGAAAAGAAAAAGAATATACACAAATATATACAAAATGGTTTGTACATACCCCCAAACTTATTTGGAACAGTGTCCACTGTTCTTGGCTGGATAACCGAAGTTTGGAGGTAGGCAGAGGAAGATCATTCAGGGTAAACCGGCTCCTGTAAGAACAGGAGCTCCTCTGTTAGTTCGGCGCTAAGGTACGGTTTGCATCGGTGTCCATTTACCTTGAAGAGTGAACCGTCCTTTGGATTTTCCAAATCCACAGCGCCCTGCGGATACACATTCTGCACAAAATACGGCCCTTTCCAGCGAGATCTGAGCTTTCCTCGATGGAAATGAAGTCGGGTGTCGTAAAGCAGTACCTGCTGACCAGGTACGAAGGTTTTGCACAAAAGGTGTTTATCGTGAAACACCTTCGTTCGATTCTTAACGACAACCGCGTTGTCGTAAGCCTCATCCCTAAGCTCGTTCAGTTCGTTCAACTGCAGCTTCCGATTGCTGCCCGCGTCCTCAAGAGACAGATTCAGCTCCTTAATCGCCCAAAACGCGCGATGCTCTATTTCGACAGGAAGGTGGCAGGCTTTTCCGTACACAAGCCGATAGGGAGACATGCCAAGGTCGGTCTTATAACCGGTTCTAAATGCCCAAAGGGCATCAGTGAGTTTCAGAGACCAATCATTACGGTTCTTGAAAACCGTCTTCTCCAGTATCTGCTTGATTTGCCGATTTGAAACTTCGGCCTGCCCGCTGGTTTGGGGGTGGTAGGGCGTAGAAAGCTTATGATTAATGGAGTATTTCCGCATTAAGGCCTCGAAAGTCCTATTGCAGAAATGACTTCCATTGTCGCTAATGATCGCTCGGGGTGCCCAAACCGGGAGAAAATGTTTTCTTTAAGGAACTTAACGACAACCTTGTTGTCGTTAGTCCGGCTGGGCACAGCCTCGACCCATTTAGAGACGTAATCAACAGCTAGAAGAATGTACAAGTTCCCAAAAGAGCTGGGAAACGGCCCCATGAAGTCTATCCCCCACACATCGAAAATCTCCACAACCAAGATCGGTTGGAGCGGCATCTCGTTCCTCCGGTATATCCGGCCCAAGTGTTGGCACCGGGAGCAAGTCTTGCAATAGTCATTAGCGTCTTTGAAGAGTTGTGGCCAGTAGAAACCACATTGCAAGATCTTCTCAGCTGTCTTTCTGGGCCCAAAATGCCCGCCACACGCTTGATCGTGGCAAAATGACAGCACACTCTTGAATTCTTCGTCAGGGACACACCGACGAATAATCTGGTCGGGACAGTACTTGAACAAGTAGGGTTCGTCCCAGTAAAAGTGTTTTACTTGGGACAAGAAGCGAAGTCTGTCCTGACTTGACCATTCGGTCGGTAGTAATCCCGTGGCCAAATAGTTCACAATATCTGCGAACCAGGGTTCGCACGATACTGTCAAGAGTTGTTCATCCGGGAAAACGTCGTTAATCGGAATTGGAAGCGACGGCGAAGAAGGAAGTCGTGAGAGATGGTCGGCAACCACGTTTTCACATCCTCGTTTGTCCTTAATGACAAGGTCAAACTCTTGAAGTAAGAGGATCCAACGTATTAACCGAGACTTGGCATCTTTCTTCGCAAAAAGATGGCGCAGAGCTGAATGGTCCGTGTAGACAATGACTGGAGAGCCGATGAGGTAGAGCCTGAATTTTTCTAAAGCAAATACAACAGCTAAGAATTCCTTCTCAGTTGTTGTATAGTTAAGTTGGGCGTCGTTCATGGTCCGGCTCGCGTAATAGATTACGTGTGGCATCTTGTTGATGTGCTGTCCAAGGACAGCACCGATGGCAAAGTCGGATGCATCGCACATAATCTCGAATGGGTGCGTCCAGTCAGGGGAAGAAAGAACGGGAGCAGAAGTGAGTGAGCGTTTCAGTGACTCGAATGCAGTCACACAGCTCGAGTTGAAGTCGAAAGGCGTGTCCTTGGCCAGCAAAAGCGTCAAGGGCCTAGCAATCTTGCTAAAGTCCTTGATAAACCGTCTATAGAAACCGGCATGGCCAAGGAAGGCTCAGATATCTCTGACGCATCGGGGAGGAGGCAGATTGGAAATGACCTCAATCTTTGCTTTGTCAACCTCTATGCCATTTTGCGAGATGATATGTCCTAAGACAATACCTTCGCGCACCATGAAGTGGCATTTCTCCCAGTTCAAAGTGAGATTCTTGTCCTTACATCGGGTAAGGACAGCGTCAAGATGCAGCAAACACTCGTCGAAGGAGTCGCCGAAGATGGAGAAGTCATCCATGAAAATCTCCAGAAATTTTTCCACCATTTCCGAGAAAATTCCCATCATACACCGCTGGAAGGTAGCGAGCGCATTGCATAGCCCAAAGGGCATGCGGCGATATGCAAACGTGCCGAAAGGACAAGTGAAAGTGGTCTTGTCCTGGTCTTTTTCGGCGATGGGAATTTGATTATAGCCGGAGTAGCCATCAAGAAAACAATAGTACTCATGTCCGGCCAATCGTTCCAGCATCTGGTCAATGAAAGGTAGCGGAAAGTGGTCTTTCCGCGTTGCGGCGTTGAGTTTTCTGTAATCAATGCAAACTCGCCACCCAGTTTGTGTGCGAGTCGGGATTAACTCATTCGCCTCGTTGGTTATGACCGTGATGCCCGACTTCTTGGGGACAACAAGAATGGGGCTAACCCACTGGCTATCAGAGATAGGGTAAATGATACCACTATCTAGACATTTGACGATCTCCTTCTTCACAGCCTCCTTCATGACTGGATTAAGACGTCTTTGTGGATCCCGGGCTGGTTTGGCATCATCCATCAGATGAATGTGATGCTCAACGATCAGGGGACTAATCCCCTTGATGTCCGCCATGGACCAGCCAAAAGCTTGCCTGTTGCTGTGCAAGACCGCGAGAAGGGCTTTCTCTTGCTCGAGAGCTAGAGAAGCCGAAATGATGACAGGGAGGGTCTCGTTCTCACCTAAGTAAGCATACTTAAGGTGAGACGGCAACGGCTTGAGTTCGAGCGTTGGAGGTGAAATGATGGAAGGCAAGACTGGTGCAAAGGTCTCGAACTCAAAGGACTCCAGCAAAGGTTCAAAACGAGTGTAGGCAACCGAGTCAGATGGTTCAGGTAACTCATCCGGAAATTCGAAAGATTCAAACTCGGGTTGTACGCGGTTAAGATCGTTCGAGAACGTAAAACACTCATAGTCGTTATCGGGCGCAGAAACAGCAGCAGGTTCGAAGAGAAACGCACTAGTGGCGTCAAGATTATCGTGATCAAACAGAAACTCCTCGAATTCACACTCTTCTGGTGTGATCTCCTGGATCGAGCAGACGTCCAGTATATGAGCATTAGGTTCGGCGGGCTGATTCCCTAACCTAAAAATGTTGAGTTCAATCGTCATATTTCCAAAAGAGAGGTTCATTGAACCATTGCGAGAATTGATCACAGCATTTGAGGTTGCGAGAAATGGGCGACCGAGTATCACCGGAATTTGATTCCGGGGGTTAGCTATAGGCTGTGTATCTAAGACAATGAAGTCAACGGGGAATATGAAGTCCCCGACTTTTATTAACACATCCTCTAGCTCACCTCTAGGATGGGTGATCGATCGGTCGGCCATTTGGAGAGTGCAGTGTGTGGGTTTCAACTCTCCGACGCCTAATTGCTCGTATACTGAATACGGAAGCAGGTTAACACTGGCACCAAGATCTAATAGTGCGCGGTTGATGTTCTTATCCCCAATGGTAATTCAAATCGTAGGACAGCTAGGGTCCTTCCGTTTTTGTGGTAAAGATTGGGTAAAGGCATCACTCACAGCACTAGCCAAGAAAACTTTCTTGGGTACCTGAGACTTCCTTTTTTTCGTGCACAAGTCCTTTAAGATTTTCGCGTAGGACGGGACTTGTTGGACAGCATCTAAAAGAGGAATATTAATGTTAACCTGCTTGAATAACTCCAGAATCTTCTCCATTTGAGGATTTTGTTTATTAGACCTCAACCGGTTTGGAAATGGAACATTTTGAAAATTGGTTGAGTCTAATGCTGGAGGAGGAGATTTTAGAGTTGGAACGGATCCCGGAATAGGTGTTTTCGTGGAGTGAGAAGTGGGTCCGTTCAGAGCAGAAGAAGAGGAAGGAGAGCCTGTTGAAGAACGGAGAATAGGCTCGGAAGACGAAGAAGAAGAAGGAGAAGAAGAAGAAGAAGAAGCGGCGGCCGGGGTGTCATCGTTGATTCGCTTGCCAATGTTGTTTTACAGCTTCCTTCCTGATCTCAGCGTAGTCACGGCACTCACATTATGGTTTTGTTGTTCAAGAGCAACATGTGCATTATGTGGGTGACCGGGATTTGGAAGTGGCTGGGACGGGAGCTTTCCCTTCTCTCGCTCGCTCGCGGCCGCGTTCAGCTGTGCAATCTGGGCCTCAATGGTCTTGATGCTTTGCCCGTGTGCGGCAGTGTGTTGCACTAAAGATTGGATCGAAGACTGGATGTTGGCGGTGGATTGAGTCGATTGTTTAACAAACGCTTCCAGACTTCGCTCGAGCGAGGAAACCTTATCGTTGTTCGACGGAACAAAGTTGTTTGGTGGAAAAGAGTTGTTGGGTGCAAAGTTGTTCGTCTGGTTTTGGAAAGGTTAGGGTTGGAAGGGCTGCTGATACTGAGTTTGTTGTTGCGCTTGTTGTTGCGGCGGAGGGGCTCTTTGGAAATTGTTGCCTTGGAATTGATTCTGATTCTGATTCCAGGCAAAATTGGGGTGGTTCCTCCAACCGGGATTGTAGGTGGAAGAGTATGGATCATTCCTCGGTCTTTGCTGGAAGGCAGCATTAACCTGATCCTGTCCTTGCGAGGGTGGGTTGTAAGGACACTCTTCGGTCAAGTGGGAAGGATCGGAACAACAAGCGCAGATGGTACGAAGGGGGAGAACAGGGGCAGGAGCAGGAGCAGAAAATTTGCTCTCTATCGCTTCAAGCTTTCGTGTTATTGCAGCCATTTCAGCTTTCATCGCGATAGAGACATCGAGTTGGTGGATTCCTACCCTAGACTGACCGGTAGAAGTGGAGGTAGAAGAAGAAGAAGTCGGTCTTGTGCTCTCCCACTGTAGCGTTTGCTCCGCAAGATCGTCAAAGAACTGCCACGCTTCCTCGTCAGATTTCGATAGGAAGTGGCCCTGACAGATGGTTTCCAGCAACTGCTTCGTTGCTGGGTTCAGTCCCTCGTATAGGGTTTGGCAGAGCTGCCATTTCTCTATACCGTGGTGAGGACACTGAACAAGAAGGTCTTTGTATCGGTCAAAGAAATTCCAGAAGGGTTCAGAAGGAAGCTGGGAGAATTGGTTGATTTCATTTCGAATTCTTGCGGTCTTATGATTTGGATAGAATTTTTTCAGAAACGCTTTCACAAACTCATCCCAGCTGGTGATTGAGTGGGAAGCGGTGCTATACAGCCATTTTTCAGCGAGATCGCATAAAGTGAACGGAATGACCCGTTGACATATAGCATCGTCCGACAGCTGGGTGGTTTTCATCATGGCACAGACGTTTTGAAATTTATTGATGAAGATATAGGCATCTTCAGATTCAAGCCCATGAAAACGTGGAAGCATGTTGATGAAATGGGGCTTAATTTCAAAGTTGTCCCCATTGGCCGGAGGAAGAGAAAGGCAGGTGGGAAGTGCAGGACGGGTGGGGTAGAAACGATCCTGGAGCGCGATTCGCTGCGGCGCTACAACTGGCGGAGGTGGTGGAAGATTGGTCTCCGTAGGAGGTGGAGCCAATCCAGCGGTGGTCAAAGAGATGTTCGGATTAAATCCCGACATCGCGGAAGAAGAGGTTGGTGAAGGTGAAGGTGAAGGTGAAGATGTATGAACAGAATTCCGGTCAACGTCGGAGTTGGCCGGCAAAGGAAGGGGTGAAAGAGGAGTGGACGGAGTATCGACTTCGGAGTCGATCGCGTAGTCGGTCGCGACTAACGTAACGCGGACTAGACGGGCTCTAGTGTCCCGAGTCCAAGCGGACATACACTAAACAAGTTTAATATAGTCAAAACGAAGAAGGTGAGGGTAAGAAAACGTTAATGGAGAAAGGCGATGGGTGGTGAGTGAAAATGGATTTGGCGACAAAGGGCAAGTTTTTATAAAAGTTTTTGATTTTTTTCTTTTTTCCTTTTTTTTAGAAAGATTTTTACAGAAATATGTACGGAAATACGGCTTAAGCAATCACAAACAAGATATGCACAATCACACCTAGATCTAGGGTAACCTAGGTCTACTAGACCTGCTCCTGAACTTGATTTTCGAAGTTAAACAGTGTCGACAAACGGGCTTAACAATACACTGATCATGAGGCCAGGTAAGTGCAGAGATAAGGGGAGGTTGTCCAACGCTTTCGCGAAGTTCCTTAATTAAATAACCCTTTCTCTTTCGGCGGTTGCCCCTTTAACACTTTCCTAGACACCCCGTAAACAATATACGGTTAAGCGAGGTTCTAAACACGGTTTATCTTCTCCTAATGAGCGCGAAGTCCTTAGGGCTGAAGTCTAGTATTTTTTAATTTACAATGGACAATGCATATGCTTTAGTGATTTTTGGGGTCCTGGGAAGGGTGATGAAATCCCCACCCAATCTGGATTGGTTTCAAGCCCCTTAAGTCCGTATTAAAGAAATGCAAAGCAGTAACAAATCAACTGCAAACAATTTTTATTTGCGGCGCAAAGAATCCTGCACAAGAACAGTTTATTGGAAGGGGGAGAAGAATTTGAGCAAAGAAGCCTGCAGAAAACACAATTTATTGGAGTTCAGAGGAGTGGGGAGAAGAGAGAGACTCACCAGAAAAAAGTTGGCAGCCCAAAGGCACCAAGTGGCCGCGGAACCGCGGCCTAAGCTTGCTTATGCCGCGTTTCCGCGGCTGTACTGTGGACTTGGGCTTCTGGAAAAATTGGGTGATCTTCTGTTGCTGTCCTCTTCTTGTCTAGATCTACTGAATCTTTAGTTGCTCACTGTACCTGCTCCAGATCTTGACAGTAGACCGTTAACTTCTTTTTGTCCGTCGCAGTGTAGCCGCGAAATGTGGGTCTATCTTCCCACGTCTTTGGCACTGTACTTGAACTCCGTATTTTCAACGTCTTGGCCACTGAACTCGAACCTTGTACTTTCCTGCACACTTGCACAAAAGCTAATCAAAAATAACAAGATGATTTTTTACAAAGTATATATTTTTTTCGTGTTTTTTTTACTTACAAATTAACCCGAAATTACACAAGGAAATAAACTACCGTCTCCCCGGCAACGGCGCCATTTGATTGATAGTGGTACGTGCGTGTTCAAGTTCTAGTTTAAATACCGCAATCAAGACGGTTTCGCTTGTAGCTAGCCGGTTGAGTACGGGTCGTCCGCAGGGAGATGGGAGTCTTTTTTAAAGTGTTTTAACGAGTTAAGTCCGGTTTTCAGATTTTGTTGGATTATCTAAGTGTTGAGTTGATATTTAAAGAGAGCTTGTTAGGGTTAGGATTAGGTTAGTTTGAGTTAGGAGTCTCCACATCTTTCGTTGCCCCACTTAATATCGGTGTTACGGTAATCGGCAACAACAGGGATTAGCACGACTAGGAAGGAACTTGCAAGTATAAGCTAGGCTTTCCAACGCATAGTCCTTCCTTTTGGTGCTTGTCCGTCCGTTCTTGGCTCTTATCCATAACCTCCGGTTAATTCAACCACAACCGGTCTCACTACGGAATCACCGCTATCATGTAGGATAGGGTGCCGTAAGGAGCGGATTGTGGTTCAATTAACGGGAGTTGATTTAAGTTGTTGGGCAAGGAAAGAGTGAGAGAGATTTCCTTCTCTCAAACTTCCCTTATCCTACCCTAACAAGTATAGAACTACTCACACTTCATAATACGGAAAAATAAAACAAACAAAAGAGGAAGGTAGAAAGAAGGAGACTAGAAGAATACGACTAACTATTTGCGACCTCACCTTGGCGAGGATCAAGCGTAAGTATCATTGTCGTATGAATGATAAAGAAAAAGAGAGAAGAAAGAAGCAACAAGGAAATAACAACAACTACTTAACGAATTTAAAGTTACAACAATTATAACAAAAGTAAGACAAGCATGATAATAAAATGATCTTCTTTATTCACCATTCCTCACTCACAAAGCTCACTTACAAGTTTAATGGAGAAGAGATGAGAAGAAGAAGAACATATAGACTAAAACCTAGCAAAAAGAAAATACAAGAATGGACCCTTTCCTTCACAAAGTTCTGGGCTATTTATAGGCCAGAAAATGAAACCCTAGGGCAACCAACAGAACAGAAACGTAAATACCAAAATACCCCCAAAAGAACTTTTCCCCTGGCGCCAGAACGGCCGCGGATCCGCGGCCTGGTCCCACCTTTTGCCGCGGATCCGCGGCCTTATTGTTGAATTGGGCTTTCATCTTTCTTGGGCTTCCCTGGTTTGCTTTGTACATTATTCTGGCATATGTATTTTCTCAATTTGGCTCCCCGATTTTTCCAGAATTTCTGTTGAGGGAAAGGTGGACTTTTTGTCAAGATTTTGTCATGATTGCCTCGAGCTCCGCGTAGATCTCTTGGATTTTATGCTACCATTGAGCCTTGTGCATGAAGGTGACATTGATTTGACATTTTGTCTTCCTAAACTGGTATCTGGCAACATACGGATGACGAGCGGAGACCGTGTTTTCTCAGTGGTTGGCAGGAACCCGGATTTTGTTGTGTTTTCCATGAATTTCACCGTTTTAGAACCGAGAACCTGTATTCTGCAATTGACTAGCAAACACGGCTCAAGAGTATCTACCGATATGCAATGTGATAAAAATTGGGCGGTATGAAAATGCAAAAATCTGATATGAACACCAGTCTACAATGCCATAAGAAAGCCTGATTGATATCTGGAGACTTTCTTTTGTGTGTATTCTGGACATTGAAAATCTGTGGTTGGTTTAACACGTATATACCATTGCTCAGTGTACCTGACCCAATCAGAACTTGATTAAGGTGAATGTTTACAACATTACTTACAAACGCAAATTCATAACCTTCTTTAGAAACCAAAGATACAGAAATGATATTACAAGTTGCGTTGGGTACAAAAAAGCAATTACGCAAAACCAAAACATGCCCATCTGACATTCCCAGGTGATAGTCCCCCACGGCTTTAGCATCCATGCTAGCTCCGTTCGCAACTCTGAGGGTCATGTCACCTGTCTTCAAAAACCTACGGTTTCTCAACGCCTGCAAAGAATTACAGATATGAGATCCTGATCCGGTATCCAATACCCAGGAAGTAGAGTTTATCGATAGACAGTTTTCAATAACATACACACCTGAAGCTGAAGCCGCAACCTGCTTCAGTTCCTGTGTCCTGGCTTTCCAAGCCCTGCAATCTTTCTTCCAGTGTCCACTTTTATGACAATAGAAGCATTCTTCTTTACCCACAAGCTTCCCCGCTATCATTGTTGCCTTTTCCTTTCCCTTCGTACCCACTTTACAAACACCGCCCCTTGGTTTGGCGGGGGCTTTCTTCCTCTTTCTCTTGGCTTTCGTCTTGGACCTAGAGGAAGAAGATCCTCCTACAAACAAAGCGGGTGTTTCCCTACCTTTCTGTAGGGTGCCCTCTGCGCACCTCAGCATGTTGAGGAGTTCTGAAAGTTCAACATCCTTTTCTTGTAAGTTGAAGTTCAGTATAAACTGGGCGTAACTGGATGGAAGGGACTGGAGAATTAAATCCGTATAGAGTTCACTTTCCAACGTGGTCCCAAGTTCCGCGAGCTCCTCAATGTAGCCAATCATCTTAAGCACGTGGTCCGCTACCGATGTTCCGACGGCCAACTTTGCCGAAAATAACTTCTTCGACACTTCGTATCTTGCGATACGAGACTGCTCTCCATACAGTTCTTTTGTATGAAGAAATATGGATTCCAGGTCCATATTCTCGTCCCTCCTTTGGTGTTCGTTATCCATAGAGGCAAGCAAGAGGCACTTGGCCTTCGCGCAATCAATCTCCTAAGTCTTACGGATTTCCTTATCCGCGACGCTGGAGGTGGGACCTGGGACGGGGGGAGCTTTGGTGGTAAGAAGATACCCCAGCTTGTCGTAAGTGATTGCCATTTTGACATTCCTGAGCCAATCTTTGTAGTTTGGCCCTGTCGGTATGTTTTTATCTAGAAGTAACTTAAGTCCAATCATGTCGATTGGTCGCTGCAATTAGGAGGGAGAGAAGAAACACTTTAGCATGATGCTCTTGCAAGTTTAGAGTGGTTTTTAATTTGTCTAAACAGGATGGCTCCAAATCCCTCCTCAAACCATAAAGGAAGAACTAGTCGGGATCAATCCCACCGCACAATACTTGCTTAACCGTTCAGCCAGGCCATTGTCGGTACTTCGAGGGAGGTTTTCCAATGCTTTCGCGAAGTTCCTTAATTAAATAACCTCTTTTCCCTGGGGGCGTAGCCCCGCTAACACCTTTCTAGGCACCTACTAGGTTTATAGCATTGATCGTTTAGTGAGAAATTTCCCGAGGAGTAGCATATACTCACAGTAGGATCGGTATCCAAATATCATCGCGTGACGAAACTGAAGGAATCCTACCAGAATCACCACACTCCAAATGGTATGCAAATCTAGCAAGTTTCAGTACTTATGAAACTCCCGATGTGGTTTTTTGCCCCATGCTCTTATGACCTTGACGAAGGTCAACAAATCATAAGTCACATGTCAAGTTCTGCCCGTCATTTTCCAGGTTAATTTGAACCCACCCGTATATACCCTTGACGAAGGTCAACAAGGCAATACGACTGTCCCAAACCAACGCATCTATCTATGCTACATATGAACACCCAACAGCTACCAATCTCTATGCCTTGACGAAGGTCAACAAACATAGCTTGAATACTATTGAATATTCATACGAAACGACGGAGGGCTACGAATGGTTTTGGCGAAACCGTGAACGTAGTGAACTTGATATAATCGATTGAACGAGATAGCTTTTAGAAGGAGTGGCTCAATCTCCGCATTTAAAAGTTAGTTTTGAAAAGAACCGAGTGGTTTTTCGAAAGTGTTCCAACGACTTTAACTTGGTTTATTATCTTGCATTAGTTCTTTTAATGCGCGATATTCTTGCATTAGTTCTTTTAATGCGTCCCATCATATAATCCTACCATTGCAGAAAACAACCAAAATATGACGTACGCTTATGCCATTCGCATTCGCCACGGGGCCCCGTCATCACCCGTTAGGTTACTTAACTAACGACAGAGCGGGGGCCGGGCTAACGCGGCTGTAAAACATAAGCAACGCCTAAATAGTTATAAATATAGCAATGATAGAAATTACAGATCACAGATGAATACATTGGATATACTAGGAATCCGCAATCCGTTCGAGCCTGCAACGAAAAGCGGATTACACGGTCGCGGTGAATAGCCAAAACCCCACCCAAGACCCCTACGGATGCGGCAAACTACCCGCCAAGTACCCGGTAGTTTGTGCACCCCTCCATGGGTCTATCCTAGGAGCAAAAACAGTAAAAAGAATTATACAATGACGGCTACAACCCCGACCCGGTTGTGCGGCCATACAAATAATAATATTACATCAATTTACATATTACAAATGAATGAAAGAAAAACAAAAGCTCATCTCACATCCACCCCGGCTATTCACCCGCGACAGTCCAACACATTCATATACACATTACAATATCAAACACAGATCACAGAGATGTATAACCCCGACTAATCGACTTATAGCGATTAGCCGACGTTCAATACATACAAACATCACAGATATAACCAACATAGTCAAAGTGTAGTGAAGTTCGGAAAAAATACGGAATTATAGGCCCCCAAAAACAAATTTCTATTCTGGAAAATCTGGGCACATATAATATATCTCAAAAATCCTAAAACCAGTCCATAGATACACTGCACCAAAATCGAGGCAGAGAGGAGACAAGACGGCCGCGGATCCGCGGCAACATAGCTTGCTGTTGCCGCGGAAACGCGGTCGTTTGGTCAGATCTCTGGCTCGTTTTTGGTGGTTATCTTTAAAAAACCCTGAGATGATTTTAGGTGCATAACAAATTTTGTTTTGACCAGAAAAAAATTTAACAGAAACAAGGGTTTTTGAAAAGTTTGGTTTTTGGATTTTTCGGTTCCGAACTTCATTACACTTCACTACCTAGCTAGTTTATGTTTAGTTAGGCTCTGATACAACTGTAAGTCCACGTTGCGACCCCCGGTTCTTACGGGGAGGCGGAAACGGTATAAAAATCAAATTTTTGGCGCATGGGGCAACATGGACTAACAAAGTCGGGATCTTTTCCTAAACTAAAACTAGAAAACAAGCTAAAGAGAGTTAGCTACTCGGAAAGATGGTTATACCTAACTTGAACTCCTTCTTCTTCAAACTTTTGTAGAGGTTGATGGTGCTTTCCTCGTTGCCTTCTTCCGTCAAAGATGGATCCACCTGAGGGTTCAACCTTCGGGCTCTTTCTCGAACTTTGAGAGAACTAGAATCTCCAGCTTGCTAAACCTTTGATCCTAGAGTGATTAGAGAGTGTCTAAGGGGTGTTTTTATCTCAAGGAGAGGGATTCTCAACTCATGAGAAGGATTCTCCTTGAACTAGAGGAGGAAGAAGAACAAGTGAGGAGAGAGAATGGTTATGATAGAATGAGCTCTCTTTTCCTTTCTTACAGCCATATCACAAAAGAAAAGAATTATCAATTAACAATAATAATAAAATGAAATAGTTGATGGATGGTTTGGAATGACCATTATCATTACAATCTTTAAATGGTTTTGCAAGAATCAAAAAGCATCTTTCTTTTGTAATGATGATGGTCAAACCTTCAACCATGGTCAACAAGTCAACCATGGTCAACAAGTCAACAAAATCCAACCATGACACAATTTCATTTGATTAATATTATTAATAGATATATCATAATTCCATTAGGGTTTGGAAAAAGACGACTGTCAACTGTGCATACGCACCCGTTCCGAAACCCTAATGAAAAACCTCTTCCTCCGCCTCAATCAACTGTGCATACACACCCGCATTCTTGTTCCGAGGAACATGAATACCAAGAGATAAAATCAACCCCAAAACATATACCAGTATCTGGCTCAAGCAAGAGCCTACTAGTAATATCCGTCCGGACTTCAAACGTGCACAAGTGCGCGGATGAGAACGAACCCTGTCGCAAAACCATGCGACCTCTACTCTGTTTTGCCCAGAGGTGAATACCCTCTGTGTGGGACTCTAAAGACTCGACACTACGCTGGCAGTTGGTTTAACCACAGACCGCAAGCGGCACTAGCTGTGCGTAACGGTCCCTAGGTAGATGCCGACAAGAAGGCTGACGAGGTGAACCCCATCTGAACTCCTACTGAGTCTGAATGTGACAGTGTCCGTACAGTCCGGTCTGTTCGTCTAATACATCGCATGTCGGGCCTAGGGGCGGTAAAACGTCAGTCCCCTAATAGCGGTACAAGTCGTGTCGGAGTGAAGCCCAAAACACCCTGAGATAACACTGGAAGCCTACCAGTATATCTCGCTTGCCCTGGCCAGGGACTACTCGTGTAATGGCTCTCCTAGACACAGCGCGATGTCAACCCCCAATACCGGGAAAGACGAATCCTGTCTAACCGTCACTGCCTCCAAGTGCTTTGGGACTGCACCCAACCACTACCTGTTTGCACGACTCCTTTGAGCCGTGGTAGGGTAGTGATCAAAGTGCAGTGGGAACACACTCGAGGCGAAGTGCCAGTGTCAAGTCAGCGGACTAAGCTGTACTCATGTAACCTGGGAACTGATAACTGACGATAGGTATAATACCAGCCTGTCGTTCCCGATGAGTCCTGTCCAGTGTACTCGTAACCCAACGAGCACCCGTATACTATCTCCAGTACGACGTACTGATGGCTGTGGGACAGACCATCTCCCACACTGGGATGAGAAGCGCATACGCTAGTCTACTCTGGAGTATCGATGCCCTATCTCGATAGTCCTGCGACTAGGGACCTGTATAAGGATGTGCTTATAGACTACCCAGCCCCCACTAGTGTGACTGCCATCACAACGCTGGTAATCAAGCAAAGATCCGAAGGGCTCCACTAATGCGTATAGGTGATATACTAAAATAAACACATGTACACATTGAAGTAGAAACAAACCAAGTAGCATACTACTATATTGAGCAAGATTGTTTATACAAGGTGAATATCCCAAGCTTCCATCAAGTAATATACAAACTAGTATGATACAGTAATGGCCTCTAGGGCATATACACTAACACCATGGTCTATTCTCTACACTTAACTAGGGTTAGGTTATGATAAGTATTCATATCATTTATCCTTTTTCAATATACTTATCATAATATTATCTTCTTTTTCTTCTTCATCTTCAAAGAAGAAAAGCTTGCCTTATTAATGGCAAGTGATGAAATCATGTAAGAAATCCAATTCTAAAGTGAACCCACTTCCTATTTCTTCATCCTCTACCTCTTGCCAAGTAGTATAGGGTGTTTTCTTCATAAGTTTCATGACTAGGTGAAGTGGGAGCTTGATCTTGCGATGCCTCGACGTAGATCATCTTCGGCACGAAGCTGACGACCTTGCCCGCCCATTTCTCCGATGAAGCCGACGCTAGAGCCCGGGTTTCCATTTGGACAGCGGGGAGACTTCATTGCGGAGCTATGGAGGTGGAGGACCGGATATACAAAGGTTGTATTTCCGTTCATTTAGAGTAAAGTTGTTTACTAGTTGTTTGTTTCGCCTAAACTTCTAGCCGACGATCCGTAGTCTAGGGTTTCTCGGCACCGTATTTTTGAAATTGGCATGGTTGATGCCTTGTGTCACCTCATTAGAGTGCCTAGGAACCCTACAGGGAGATCGTGGGTCGCCTGGAGATCGAGGTTCGGAGAGTTTCTACAGAAGACAACACTGCTGATCCACTCACAAAGGCCTTGCCCCAGACTCAGTTCGAGCGGCTGATCGAGATGATTGGTCTTCGATACGCCAGTACATGGCCTTTGTGCAAATGGGAGATTGTTAGTGTATATGCCCTAGAGGCCATTACTGTATCATACTAGTTTGTATATTACTTAATGGAAGATTGGGATATTCACAGTTGTATAAACAATCTTGCTCAATATAGTAGTATGCTACTTGGTTTGTTTCTACTTCAATGTGTACATGTGTTTATTTTAGTATATCACCTATACACATTAGTGGAGCCCTTAGGATCTTTGCTTGATTACCAGCGTTGTGATGGCAGTCACACTAGTGGGGGCTGGGTAATCTATAAGCACATCCTTATGCAGGTCCCTAGTCGCAGGACTATCGAGACAGGGCATCGATACTCCGGAGTAGACTAGCGTATGCGCTTCTCAACCTAGTGTGGGAGATGGTCTGTCCCACAGCAATCAGTACGTCGTACTGGAGATAGTATGCGGGTGCTCGTTGAGTTATGAGTACACTGGACAGGACTCGTCGGGAACTGTTGGTTGGTACTATACCTATCGTCAGTTATCAGTTCCCAGGTGACATGAGTATAGCTTAGTCCGCTGACTTGACACTGTCACTTCGCCTCGAGTGTGTTCCTACTGCACTTTGATTACTACCCTACCACGGCTCAAAGTAGTCGTGCAAACAGGTAGTTTTTGGGTGCAGTCCCGAAGCACTTGGAGGCAGTGACGGTTAGACAGGATTCGTCTCTCCCGGTATTGGGGGTTGACATCGCGCTGTGTCTAGGAGAGCCATTACACGAGTAGTCCCTGGCCAAGGCAAGCGAGATATACTGGTAGGTTTCCAGTGTTATCTCAGGGTGTTCTGGGCTTCACTCCGACACGACTTGTACCGCTATTGGAGGACTGACGTTTAGCGCCCCAAGGCCCGCCATACGATGTATCAGACGAACAGACCGGACTGTATGAAGATTGTCACAGTCAGACTCAGTAGGAGTTCAGATGGGTTTTACCTCGTCAGTCTTCTTGTCGGCATTTACCTGGGGACCGTTACGCACAGCTAGTGCCGCTTGCGGTCTGTGGTTAAACCCACTGCCACCGTAGTGTCGAGTCTTTAGAGTCCCACACAGAAAGCTATTCGCCTTTAGGCAAAAGAGTAGAGGTCGCATGGTTTTGCGACAGGTCGCAAGGTTTTGCGACAGGGTTCGGTCACATCCGTGCACTTGTGCACGTACAGTGTCCGGACAGTTAACACTAGCGGGCTTTGGTTTAAGCCAGATCCTAGTGTATGTTTTAGGGTTGGTTTTATCTCGTATGTATTCGTGTTCCTCGGAAAGCGGATGCGGGTGTGTATGCACAGTTGACAGAGAGACAGATGCAGAGTATTCTCATTGGGGTTGTTGATTGTTGACTGTTGACAGTGGACTGTTGACCATTGACTTTTGCTTAACACTGATGAGAATAAGGTATATGATTAACATTAATATTAATTAAGTATTATAGTGACATGGTTGTTGAGGGGTTGACATTGTTGACTTGTTGACTTTGTTGACCGGTTGACTAGGTTGGACTAGTTGACCATCATCATGACAATAGCTATCATTCCATGGCAAAGACTTTTGCTTGCTTGTTTATTTATGCAAAATGTGTTAGTGTATATGCCCTAGAGGCCATTACTGTATCATACTAGTATGTATATTACTTGATGGAAGCTTGGGATATTCACAGTTGTACAGACAATCTTTCTCAATATAGTAGTATGCTACTTGGTTTGTCTCTGCTTTAATGTGTACATATGTGTTTATTTATTATATCACCTATACGCATTAGTAGAGCCCTCAGGATCTTTGCTTGATTACCGGTGCTGTGATGGCGATCACACTCGTGGGGGCTGGGTAATCTACAAGCACATCCTTATACACGTCCCTAGTCGTGGGAGTATCGAGATAGGGCATCGATACTCCGGAGTAGACTAGCGTATGCGCTTCTCATCCCAGCACGGGAGACGGTCTATCCCACAGCCGTCGGTACGTCGTACTTGAGATAGTATGCGGGTGCTCGTTAGGTTACGAGTACACTGGACATGACTCGTCGGGAACTGATGGTTGGTATTATACCTATCGTCAGTTATCAGTTCCCAGGTGACATGAGTACAGCTTAGTCCGCTGACTTGACACTGTCACTTCACCTCGAGTGTGTTCCCACTGTTCTTTGATTACTATCCTACCACGGCTCTACTAAGTCGTGCAAACAGGTAGTAGTTGGGAGCAGTCCCGAAGCACTTGGAGGCAGTGACGGTTAGACAGGATTCGTCTCTCCCGGTATTGGGGGTTGACATCGCGCTGTGTCTAGGAGAGCCATTACACGAGTAGTCCCTGGCCAGGGCAAGCGAGATATACTGGTAGGTTTCCAGTGTTATCTCAGGGTGTAATGGGCTTCACTCCGACACGACTTGTACCGCTATTAGGGGACTGACGTTTACCGCCACCCTAGGCCCGCCATGCGATGTATCAGACGAACAGACCGGACTGTACCGAGATTGTCACATACAGACTCAGTAGGAGTTCGGATGGGTTTACCTCATCGGCCTTCTTATCGACATCTACCTGGGGACCGTTACGTACAGCTAGTGCTGCTGCGGTCTGTGGTTAAACCAACTGCCAGCGTAGTGTCGAGTCTTTAGAGTCCCACACAGAGAGTTTCCCTGCACTGAGCGAAACGTGTAGAGGCCGTATGGTTTTACGGCAGGGCTACGATCACTTACGTACACTTGTGTGCGTATGGTGTTCGGGCAGGCGGTACTAGTGGGCTTTGGTTTATGCCGGATCCTAGTATTGCACGGATGGATTTGTTTTGTCTTCTGTGCATCCGCAATCTACGGAATACGGATGCAGGTGTGTATGCACAATTTTCCGGAGCGGTGAATGAGGAGGTGCCTCATTAGGGTTTTGGCAGTTGGTTCGGCCAAAACCGTTATGTGGCAGGCTCATTAGGGTTTTGACAGTTGATTCGGTCAAAACCATTTTGAGGCGGACTCATTACGGTTTTGACAGTCCGTTTGGTCAAAACCATTATGAGCCGCGGATATCATTTACTAATCCTTTTAGTGATAATTTTATGATGGCTAATTGCATTGACCATTTGACCCCGCTGACCTCTCCTGACATTGTTGACCGGTTGACCGTGTTGACTATTGACTTTCAAGAGGGATATACACTCTTCTTTTCATTTTCATTTTCTTTTTCTTTTGGATTATGATAATGGTCATTTCAATGTAGCCATCAAACTTTATCTTGATGGGATTAGTAATGATGTTGTTTTTACATTATTGCAACCATGGTTACTTTTCTTTGTATCATAATTTTCTTTCTCATTCTCTCTCTTGGTTTTCAAGTGAGAAGAAAAGAAATGAACCATGATTGTTGCTCCTCCTCCTTCTTCGTCCTCTTGATTCATCTTTTGATCTCATGTGTTGAGAGATAAAGATCCCACAAAGACAAAACCATCCATTGATCATTTCTACACAACCTAGGGCTTCTAGATTAGCAATCTCTTTTCCCTAGTTACCTCGGCTCGAGGTGGAGCTCGGTGCACATCTCTCAGGTGGATCGTCTTGGACTCAAGGAGGCCGCGGAGGTGACCAAAGTCCGGATCAACCCTCAGAGCAAGCAAGGAGAAGAACAACAAGAAGAGAAGGAGTTCAAGTTGAGTGACCAAAGTCCGGATCAACCCTTGGAGCAAGCAAGGAGAAGAACAAGAAGAACAGAAGGAGTTCAAGTTGAGGTATAACCCCTAACCGAGTAGATAAATCTCTAGTTAGGATGCTAGTGTATTGTTTAGCAAAGATCCGGCTTTTACGGTCCATGTTTCCAAGTCCAGAAAATGTTTTGTTTTACCGTTTCCGCAACCCCGAAAGTACCGGGAGAGCTAACGTGGACCTAACAGTGGTATCAGAGCCTAACTAAACACACCCTAGCATGTTAGCAAAGTATTAAGAATATCGACCGGACGAAAACCCGCAAAATTACCCCGGAAAATTCAGTTTCTGCCGAATTTTAGAACTGTTCCAAAATTAAAAAATCATACACTAAAAATCGGCTCAGGCTTTTGTTAGAAAACTGGAGAAATTTCATCCCCCAACTCGTCCAAAGCGCCGCGTTTCCGCGGCATAAGCTTGCTTATGCCGCGGAACCACGGCGGCGTTGGCTCTGTTGAGGAATATTTTTCTTGCAGTTTTCTTAGAGGGGTATTTTGGGATTTTTGGTATATGACTTTTCTGCCCAGATTTTCCAGAAAGCAAAATTTGTTTTTGGGGCTCATAAATCCGTATTTTTGGTCGATGTTCTGTAGACTTTGGCTAATGGTTATCTCTGTAATGTTATATGTGTATTGAACGTCTACTAATCGCTATACGTCGATTAGTGGGGGTTATACATATCTGTGATCTGTGTTGTTGATGGTTTGTGTATATGAACTCATTGGATTGTCGCGGATGAATAGCCGGGGTGGATGTGAGATGAGAGTTTCTTTTTATTTCATTCATGTAATAAATTTGTAAATTGATGTAATATTATTTGTATGGCCGCACAACCGGGTCGGGGTTGTAGCCATCATTATATAATTCTTTTTACTGTTTTTTCTCCTAAGATAGACCCATGGAGGGGGTGCACAAACTACCGGGTATCTCGAAGTGCCGAGTGGCCTACTCATGGCATTGAGGGAGGTTGCTTCGCTTCGGGTACTTGGCGGGTAATTTTCCGCACCCGTAGGGGCCTTGGGTGGGGTATTGGCTATTCATCGCGACCGTGTAATCCACTTTTCGTTGCAGGCTCGAACGAATCGCGGGTTCCTGGTATATCCAAAGTGTTCATCTGTGATCTGGATTGGCTATCATTGCTATATTGCTATATATAATAACTATTTAGGCGTTGCTTATGTTTTACAGCCGTGCTAGCCCAGCCCCCTCTCTGCCGTTAGTTAAGTAACCTAACGGGTGATGATGGGGCCCCGTGGCGAATGCGAATGGCATAAGTGTACGTCATATTTTGGTTGTTTTCTGCAATGGTAGGATTTAAATGATGGGACGCATTAAAAGAACGAATGCAAGAAAATAAACCTAAAAGACGTTGTTGGAATAAGTTTTTCAAAAAGCTGTTATTGCAAGGACGTTCATTTTTGTTATGCATCGAGGTATTCGGTTATGAATGCCCAGCACCTCAGTCGACGAGGCAAGGGCCGAGATCCCTTCATCAGGAGTGACCCCTTGGACAAAAGTTTGCGTCAGCGTAATAACTTCACTATAGTCGATTATTCTAGCTTTGCATCGAGGTATTCAGTTTGGAATATCCTGCACCTCATTCGACGAGGAAAGAGCCGAGATCCCTTCACGGGAAGTGACCTCTTTAGCAAAAGTTTTCGCCACTATATTTTCAAAAAGGGCAATCATGTTCCTTCAACGATATCAAGTTCATTACGTTAACGGGTTTTTCGCCAAAAAACCCAGCCGTATGCCTCCGTCATTTCCTACAAGTACTACTTAGTATTCGAGCTACGTATTTTGGCATTATCAAGGCATAGTGATCGGTTGCTGAGTATTGCTTGTTTGCAGCCTTATTTTTTTCGGATTATTTAGGACAGTCGCATAGCTATGTTGGCATTGTCAAGAGTTGTGCGGGTGGGTCTAAGTTAATCAAGATAATGACGGGCCGAACTTGACTAACGGTTCATGATATATTAGCATTGTCAAGGTCATGAATCGTTAGGGGTAAAAACCACATCGGGAGTTTCAAAAGTACTGAAACTTGCAGATTTAGCATACCCTCTGGAGTGTAGTGACTAGAGTGGATTCCATCTAGGTCATCACACTATGATAGTTGGATCCCGATCCCACTGATGAGTTGGATTACTCTCGGGAGATTATTTCACTTAACGATCAATGCTATAAACCTAGTAGGTGTCTAGAAAGGTGTTAGCGGGGCTACTCCCCCAGGGAAAAGAGGTTCTTAAATTAAGGAACTTCGTGAAAGCGTTGGAAAACCTCCCTCGAAGTACCGACACTAGCCTGGCTGAAAGGTTAAGCAAGTATTGTGACGTGAATTAAATCCCGGCTAGTTCTTCTTTTAAAATGGTTTTAAGAAGAATTTGAGTAAACAGTGGGAGACATCCTGGTTAGATAAATTAATAAACTAATCTAATCTTGCAAGAGCATACGCTGAGTGTTTCTTTTCTCTCTCTCCAGGCAGCAACCTTTTCACGCCTTAATCAAGATAATAAAATGTATCGCTTGACCGATCCGAATTCTTATTCGGGGCTGGGGAACGTTGGTTCAGCTCTAACTTGTGACAACAGTCATGAGTATGAGAATGGGAAAGGGGATTGTATGGATTTCCAGGATACCCAGTTGAAGAAGAAGCATGGTTTTGCATCTACTTCATGTTAGTGTATATGCCCTAGAGGCCATTACTGTATCATACTAGTTTGTATATTACTTAATGGATGCTTGGGATATTCACCTTGTATATACAATCTTGCTCGAAATAGTAGTATGCTACTTGGTTTGTCTCTACTTCAATGTGTACTTGTGTTTATTTTACTATATCACTTATACGCATTAGTGGAGCCCTTAGGATCTTTGCTTGATTACCAGCGTTGTGATGGCAGTCACACTAGTGGGGGCTGGGTAATCTATAAGCACATCCTTATACAGGTCCCTAGTCGCAGGACTATCGAGACAGGGCATCGATACTCCGGAGTAGACTAGCGTATGCGCTTCTCATCCCAGTGTGGGAGATGGTCTGTCCCACAGCCATCAGTACGTCGTACTGGAGATAGTATACGGGTGCTCGTTGGGTTACGAGTACACTGGACAGGACTCGTCGGGAACTGACAGGTTGGTATTATACCTATCGTCAGTTATCAGTTCCCAGGTGACATGAGTACAGCTTAGTCCGCTGACTTGACACTGTCACTTCGCCTCGGGTGTGTTCCCACTGTACTTTGATCACTACCCTACCACGGCTCAAAGGAGTCGTGCAAACAGGTGGTGGTTGGGTGCAGTCCCGAAGCACTTGGAGGCAGTGACGGTTAGACAGGATTCGTCTCTCCCGGTATTGGGGGTTGACATCGCGCTGTGTCTAGGAGAGCCATTACACGAGTAGTCCTGGCCAGGGCAAACGAGATATACTGGTAGGTTTCCAGTGTTATCTCAGGGTGTTTTGGGCTTCGCTCCGGCACGACTTGTACCGCTATTGGGGGACTGACGTTTACCGCCCCCTAGGCCCGCCATGCGATGTATCAGACGAACAGACCGGACTGTACGGAGAATGTCACACTCAGGCTCAGTAGGAGTTCAGATGGGTTTCGCCTCGTCGGTCTTCTTGTCGGCATTACCTGGGGACCGTTACGCACAGCTAGTGCCGCTTGCGGTCTGTGGTTAAACCCACTGCCAGCGTAGTGTCGAGTCTTTAGAGTCCCACACAGAAAGCTTTTCGCCTTTAGGCAAAAGAGTAGAGGTCGCATGGTATTGCGACAGGTCGCATGGTTTTGCGACAGGGTTCGGTCACATCCGTGCACTTGTGCACGTACAGTGTCCGGACAGTTTACACTAGCGGGCTTTGGTTTAAGCCAGATCCTAGTGTACCTTATGGGATTGGATTTATCCAGTTTGCATTCGTGTTCCTCGGAACGCGGATGCGGGTGTGTATGCACAGTTGACAGGGAGGCACAGACAGCGGATTCTCATTAGGGTTGTTGACAGTTGACCGTTGACTTTTTGACTTTTTGCTCAACCCTAATGAGAATATGATATGTGATTAACTATTGTATTAATTAAGTATTATGGTGACTTGGTTGTTGACTTTGTTGACTTGTTGACTTTTGTTGACTTGTTGACTTTGTTGACCGGTTGACTAGGCTTGACTAGTTGACCATCATGATAACCATGGCTATCATTTCATGCCAAAGACTTTTACTTGCTTGTTCATTTAAGTAAAATGAGTGCATGACATGATAAGCTTATGGTTGCTTCTACCATCACATAAGACTTTTGTTAATATGATGAGTTATGATTACTTTGGATTATGAGAGGGTGAGAGACAAAAGAGTTGCTCATTCTTTCTTGCTCATTCTCTCTCTTGTTCTTGAGCTCTCCTCTTGCTCTCACCCTCAACCTCTTGCTCCCTCTCTTGATCTATGGTTCTCTTGTCTCATGAGTTGAGAATCAAGAACCATAGATAAAATCCCATTCTAAATCATCTCTACTCATTCTAGTTCACTAGGTTTAGCAAACCAAGTGAACTAGTTTCTTCAAAGAACGAAGAAGGAGCTAAAGGTTGGAGCTTTCAAGTGGATCTATCTTCGGCGTACGGAGACGACGAGAAGGAGCCATCGGACCACCACCGGAGCTTGAAGAGAAGGAGTTCAAGAAAAGCTAGGTATAACCATCTTCAACCGAGTAGCTAAATCTCTTTAGCTTAGTATGCTAGTTTTAGTTTAGGTAAAGATCCCGACCTAGCATAGTCCATGTTGCCTCTTGCGTTAAAATTTTGATTTTATACCGTTTCCGCCTCCCCGTAAGAACCGGGGGTGGCAACGTGGACTTACACTTCAGGTGTTCTTGTAATTGAGAACTGTTTTACGGTCAGCCCTACCTCCTGGGTACTTGATACCGGATCAGGATCTCATATCTGTAATTTATTGCAGGGACTGAGAAAAAGTAGGAAAGTTGCACCGGGTGATATGTCGCTCAGAGTAGCGAATGGAGCACAAGTTAATGCGGCAGCCGTCGGTGAATATCACCTAGTATTGCCAAATGGCAAGACTATGATTTTGAACGATTGCTACTATGTACCCTCCATGGTTTGCAACATCATATCAGTGTCTTTACTCGATAAAGATGGATATAACTTTGTTCTTGAAAAGAATATCATGAACATTTACCTTCATAAGGTACTGGTTGCAGAGGGTACACTGTGTAATGGTATCTACGTTCTAAATCAGAATACAGTTCTCAATATACAAAACACACTCAAGAGGAAGAATTTAGATACGAATGAATCCTACTTATGGCATTGTAGACTTGGTCATATCGGAGAGAAAAGACTGAGTATGTTTCATAAAGATGGACTCTTGAATGCGTTCGAGTTTTCATCTTATGAAACTTGTCAGTCTTGTCTCAAAGGGAAGATGACCAAATCTCCGTTCACCGGACATGGAGAAAGAGCATCAGAGCTCTTGGGACTCATACACAGTGATGTGTGTGGTCCGATGTCTATACTTGCAAGGGGTGGGTTCTCGTACTTCATCACATTCACTGACGATCTCTCTAGGTTCGGATATGTGTATCTAATGAAACACAAATCTGAAGCTTTTGAGAAATTCAAGGAATTCAGAAAGGAAGTAGAGAACCAGATTGGCAAAAGTATCAAGATCCTCCGGCCTGATAGAGAAGGGGAGTACTTAAGCACGGAATTCCGAGAGAATGGTATTCTCTCTCAGCTTACTCCTCCTTATACACCACAGCACAACGGTGTATCGGAGAGAAGGAATCGTACCCTATTGGATATGGTTCGATCCATGATGAGCAATGCTGAGTTACCTCTTTCATTCTGGGAACTTGCGCTAGATACAGCGGCATACTTACTGAATCAGGTTCCGTCTAAATCTGTGCCTAAGACTCCATATGAAATATGGAGTGGTAAGAAACCATATCTCGGACGAATTAAGATATGGGGTTGTCCGACCTATGTAAAAGTACAAAAACCGGACAAGCTTGAGGCACGGTCAGTTTTATGCAAGTTTGTGGGATATCCTAGAAATTCTCTGGGATATCTATTCTACCACACTGAGGAACAGAAGGTGTTCGTTGCTCGCCGCGCCACCTTTTTAGAGTGGCAATTTCTTGCAAAAGAAATAAGTGGGAGCACGGTAGAACTGGATGAAATATCTGATCCACAAACTCAAACTGAGGATTTAGCAGAACCAAAAAATTCAATAACCCCAAACGAACCTCAGCCACTCCGCAGATCTGGTAGGATTTCTCATCCGCCCGAGAGATACTACGGTTTTCTCATAGACGGGGATCGAGAGGATTGCATCTTGGAAGAAGATGACCCTACCAGTTTCAGGCAGGCCATTATCAGTAGGGACTCTGATAAGTGGCAGGAAGCAATGCAATCCGAAATGGAGTCCATGGATGCCAATAAAGTGTGGACCTTGGATATTGCTCCACCTGGGGTAAAACCCGTTGGAGCAAATGGATCTACAAAAGGAAACTTGGTGTAGATGGGCAGGTGGAAACCTATAATGCTAGACTCGTTGCAAAAGGTTTTCGTCAAAGACCTGGTTTGGACTATGATGAAACTTTTTCTCCGGTGGCTATGCTCAAATCCAGTCGGATCCTACTTGCCATTGCTGCCTTCCATGACTATGAAATCTGGCAGATGGATGTTAAAACGGCTTTCCTAAACGGTTGTTTGGAAGAGTGCGTTTACATGGATCAACCAGAAGGTTTCGTAGACAGTGGGAGCAGCGGGAAGGTGTGCAAGTTGCTTAAATCCATTTATGGATTAAAGCAGGCATCGCGGAGCTGGAACATCTATTTTGATGAGGTAATCAAGGAATTTGATTTCATCAAGAATGAAGATGAACCCTGTGTCTATAAGAAGATTGTAGGACGAACTGTCGTATTCCTAGTCTTGTACGTGGACGACATTCTTTTGATAGGAAATGATATTCCTTTGCTACAATCGGTCAAGCTATTTTTGTCACGAAGGTTCTCCATGAAGGACCTGGGTGATGCCTCGTACATTCTGGGGATCAAGATCTATAGAGATAGATCCAAGAGACAACTGCGACTTTCGCAGTCCAGGTACATAGAGACCGTACTAAAGAGATTTAATATGGAGGATTCCAAGCGCGGTAACATACCCGCATTGCACGGAATTACCCTCTCCAAGAAGATGTCTCCTAAGACTGACGAGGAGAGGGTTCGCATGAGCACTATACCCTACGCTTCGGCGGTAGGATCTATAATGTATGAGATGCTATGTACAAGACCAGATGTAGCTTACGCGCTGAGCGCGGTAAGCCGGTATCAGTCAGACCCAGGGGAGGACCATTGGACAGCAGTGAAGAACATTCTCAAGTACCTGAGAAGGACTAAGGAGATGTTCCTGGTTTACGGTAATGGAGACCTCAGGGTCGAGTCCTTTACCGATTCAAGCTTCCAGAGTGACAAAGATGACAGCAAGTCTGTCTCGGGTTTTGTGTTTACACTCAACGGAGGGGCGGTGTGTTGGAGGAGTTCCAAGCAGGATACCGTCGCAGACTCGACGATGGAGGCTGAATACATTGCTGCAAGCGATGCCGCAAAAGAGGCGGTCTGGATAAAGAAGATCATTAGTGAACTTCAGGTGGTTCCGTCCATTGTTGACCCAATACCTTTGTATTGCGATAACAATGGGGCTATAGCTTTAGCGAAGGAACCAAGGTCCCATCAGAAATCCAGGCACATCTTAAGGCGGTATCACCTGATCAGGGAGATCATTGATCGCCAGGAGATCGAGGTGCGGAGAGTGGACACAAAGGACAACACAGCGGACCCATTCACGAAGGCCTTACCCCAGACTCAGTTCGAGCGGCTGATCGAGATGATAGGTCTTCGATACGCCTGTACATGGCATTAGTGCAAGTGGGAGATTGTTAGTGTATATGCCCAAGAGGCCATTACTGTATCATACTAGTATGTATATTACTTGATGGAAGCTTGGGATATTCACAGTTGTACAGACAATCTTGCTCAATATAGTAGTATGCTACTTGGTTTGTCTCTACTTTAATGTGTACATATGTGTTTATTTATTATATCATCTATACGCATTAGTAGAGCCCTCAGGATCTTTGCTTGATTACCGGTGTTGTGATGGCGATCACACTCGTGGGGGCTGGGTAATCTACAAGCACATCCTTATACACGTCCCTAGTCGTGGGAGTATCGAGATAGGGAATCGATACTCCGGAGTAGACTAGCGTATGCGCTTCTCATCCCAGCACGGGAGACGGTCTGTCCCACAGCCGTCGGTACGTCGTACTTGAGATAGTATGCGGGTGCTCATTAGGTTACGAGTACACTGGACAGGACTCGTCGGGAACTGATGGTTGGTATTACACCTATCGTCAGTTATCAGTTCCCAGGTGACATGAGTACAGCTTAGTCTGCTGACTTGACACTGTCACTTCGCCTCGAGTGTCTTCCCACTGTTCTTTGATTACTACCCTACCACGGCTCTACTGAGTCGTGCAAACAGGTAGTAGTTGGGAGCAGTCCCGAAGCACTTGGAGGCAGTGACGGTTAGACAGGATTCGTCTCTCCCAGTATTAGGGGTTGACATCGCGCTGTGTCTAGGAGAGCCATTACACGAGTAGTCCCTGGCCAGGGCAAGCGAGATATATTGGTAGGTTTCCAGTGTTATCTCAGGGTGTATTGGGCTTCACTCCGACACGACTTGTACCGCTATTAGGGGACTGACGTTTACCGCCCCCCTAGGCCCGCCATGCGATATATCAGACGAACAGACCGGACTGTACGGAGATTGTCACATACAGACTCAGTAGGAGTTCAGATGGGTTTACCTCATCGGCCTTCTTATCGACATCTATCTGGGGACCGTTACGTACAGCTAGTGCCGCTTGCGGTCTGTGGTTAAACCCACTGCCAGCGTAGTGTCAAGTCTTTAGAGTCCCACACAGAGAGTTTCCCTGCACTGAGCGAAACGTGTAGAGGCCATATGGTTTTACGGCAGGGCTACGATCACTTACGTACACTTGTGTGCGTATGGTGTTCGGGCAGGCGGTACTAGTGGGCTTTGGTTTAAGCCGGATCCTAGTATTGCACGGATGGATTTGTTTTGGCTTCCGTGCATCTGCATTCTACGGAATACGGATGCAGGTGTGTATGCACAGTTTTCCGGAGCGGTGAAGGAGGAGGTGCCTGATTAGGGTTTTGGCAGTTGGTTCGGCCAAAACCGTTATGTGGCAGGCTCATTAGGGTTTTGACAGTTGATTCGGTCAAAACCATTTTGAGGCGGACTCATTAGGGTTTTAACAGTCCGTTTGGTCAAAACCATTATGAGCCGCGGATATCATTTACTAATCCTTTTGGTGATAATTTTATGATGGCTAATTGCATTGACCATTTGACCCCGTTGACCTCTCTTGACTTTGTTGACCGGTTGACCGTGTTGACCATTGACTTTCAAGAGAGATCTACACTCTTCATTTCATTTTCTTTTTCTTTTGGATTATGATAATGGTCATTTCAATGTAGCCATCAAACTTTATCTTGATGGGATTAGTAATGATGTTGTTTTTACATTATTGCAACCATGGTTACTTTTCTTTGTATCATAATTTTCTTTCTCATTCTCTCTCTTGGTTTTCAAGTGAGAAGAAAAGAAATGAACCATGGTTGTTGCTCCTCCTTCTTCCTCCTCCTCTTGATTCATCTTTTTATCTCATGTGTTGAGAGATAAAGATCCCACAAAGACAAAACCATCCATTGATCATTTCTACACAACCTAGGGCTTATAGATTAGCAATCTCTTTGCCCTAGTTACCTCGGCTCGAGGTGGAGCTCGGTGCACATCTCTCGGGTGGATCGTCTTGGACTCAAGGAGGCCGCGGAGGTGACCAAAGTCCGGATCAACCCTCGGAGCAAGCAAAGAGAAGAACAAAAAGAAGAGAAGGAGTTCAAGTTGAGTGACCAAAGTCCGGATCAACCCTTGGAGCAAGCAAGGAGAAGAACAAGAAGAAGGGAAGGAGTTCAAGTTGAGGTATAACCCCTAACCGAGTAGATAAATCTCTAGTTAGGATGCTAGTGTATTGTTTAGCAAAGATCTGACTTTTATGGTCCATGTTGCCAAGTCCAGAAAAATTTTTGTTTTACCGTTTCCGCAACCCCGAAAGTACCGGGAGAGGTAACGTGGACCTAACAAAATGAGTGCATGAAATGATATAGCCATTTTGACTTAAACCATTTACACAATACTTGATTACTATTTTTGTGATGATGGCTTTTGGATTATGAGAGGTGAGAATGAGATGAATATGGTTCATTCTATCCTTTGCTTTCTCTCTCTTGAGCTCTCTCATTCTCAAGCTCTCCCTCTTCCTCTTGCTCTCTCTACCTCAAGGCAAACCATTCTCATGTGTTGAGACTCATGGCCTTAGAGATAAAAAGACACCAAAACATTCCTCTACTCATTCTAGTTCACAAGGACTAGCAAGCCAAGTGATCTAGTTTCTTCAAAGTTCGAAGAAGAAGCCAAAGGTAGAAGCTTTCGGGTGGATCCATCTTCGGCGCAAAACGACGACGAGGTGAGGCCGATCCGTACATCGGGAGGAGTTGAAGACGAAGGAGTTCAAGAAAGGTATAGCCCCCTAACTGAGTAGGTAAACTCTTGTTAGGTTGTTAGCTAGTAGTTTAACAAAGATCCGTATTGGTAGTCCATGTTACCACCCTCTTGAAAATCGTTTTTCACCAATTCCGCTACCCCGTAAGTACCGTGGAAGGGTAGCATGGACTTATAGAAAACACCCTATACTACATGGCAAGTGGTATAGGATGAAGAATAGGAAGTGGGTTCACTTTGGATTTGGATTTCTCGCTCTTTTTCTCAAGACACCATTGAAGATAGTAAGCTTTCAAGAAGCTTGATGAAGATGAAGAAGATGAAAGAATAAAAGGAATTATCTTAAAAAGAAAATCCCATTCATTCTTATCATAATAGAAACCATGGTTAAGTGTAGATAATAAACTAGGGTTAGGTTTAATGGTTAGGTTAAGGCTAAGAAACAAAATGGTCAAAGCTTCTTGAAGTTTCAAGAAAAAACAAAAGAAGCCACCCTTTTGTTTCTTGCCTTAAAATGAATAAATAAAAATAAATAGATAAGTAAATCAAAACCCTAACCATTAACATAACCATGGTTTAATCATACACAACCAAGTTTGCATGTATTATCAAACATGATACAAACAAGTGCACAAAAATATATCACATATACAATGTGCACATCAAGTGAGAAAATCCATTTAAAGTGAACAAATATTAGTTAATGCAAAGTAATATATCAAATATATAATTATACATTAAATCATTAAATCAACACTTGATTTAACGATCCGGTCATATCGCATTTGACCGACTAATATCCAATGTATCGACTTATCGAATCAATCCTCGATTCGATAACTAGGTTATATCACATACAAACATTCGATACATTCATCGCGAGAATAGAATACGGTATCACATACACGAATTATTCTCGGTCCCGCACATATCTCATATGCGCTTCTATTTCGTTTCGCTTGAGCCAGGAAAGCTCTGTGTAGGACTCTAAAGACTCCTCAATACAACGGCAGCAGGTGATGATCATATCAAACACCCAAAAGCTGCAAGCGGTCTGCTAAACGTAACGGCCACCCGGGTATTGAGCGATCAGAAGATCGACGAGCAAGCCCGCTCACACTCCTGTGAATCCAACCAGTAACACTTACCGTACAGTCCGGTCTGTTCGTCCGATATGTCGCATATCTCTCCTAGGGGTGGTAAACGTCAGACCCCAGTAGCTCGATAAGTCATGCCGATATAAGGTTCATAACATACTATGAAACTACTGATAACACTTACCAGTAAATCAGTGCAACCTTGGCCAGGGATTTCCAGTTATGGCCAGTCGTGCATAGCGCAACATCAATCCCCAATACCGGGAGAGACGAATCCCCTCCTATCGCTCATTGCCTCCATGTGAATCGGGACTGTACCCAAAAACCACCTGTTTGCATGACTCAGTAGAGCCGTGGTAGGGTGGAAATCAAAGCACAGTGGGAGACACACAAGACTCTATGACGATCTCGGGTCAACAGACTAAGATGTACCAGTGTCACCAGAGAACTGCCATCTGACGTGAGGTATAATACCATCTGGGAGTTCTCGGCGAGTCCGTTCAGTGTACCCAGTCTCCACTGAGCACCCGCATACCATCTCTGATGTCAAACACCAATGGATATGGGATCATCCAACGCCCATCACATGGGTCGAGAAGATATACGCTAGTCTACTCTGGAATATCGATGCCCCGTCTCGATATTCCCACGACTAGGAACATTGAAGGATGTACTCATGGACTACCCAGGCCCCACTAGTATGATCTGCATCATAGTCCTGGAAGTCGAGTACACATCCTAAGGGCTTTATCAACATGTAACAGAGAGACAGAAAGTGTACATGTTAAGATAAAGAGCAACCAGATAGCGTACTATCATGTCGAGCAAGAAAGTCCTACCTATATATGTCCCAGCATCCACTACAATATACATCCAATGTACAGTAATGGCCTCTAGGGCATACATATTACTAACATTAATGTGATATGATAATGGTCTCATCAAACCATCCATCACCTTTTTCATTTTTGGATTAATATTATTATTTGATAATTCACTTGATATTGTTATGGTTGTAAAAAACTATCTCATTCTATCATAACCATTCTCTCTCCTCTCTTCTTCTTCTTCCTCCTCTAGTTCAAGGAGATCCATTATCATGTGTTGAGAAACCTCTCCTTGAGATAAAATACTCTAAACCACTCTCTACTCACTCTAGGGTTGAAGGTCTTGCAAGCCAAAGACCTTAGTTCTCTCAATGTTCGAGAAAGGAGCCCAAGGTTGAAACCCTCAGGTGGATCCATCTTTGACGAAAGAAGGTGACGAGAAAAGCACCATCCAACCACTACAAAGAGTTCAAGAAGAAGGAGTTCAAGTGAGGTATAACCCCTAACCGAGTAGACAACTCTCTTGTTAGGTTGCTAGTGTGTAGTTTAGACAAGATCCGTTTTTGTAGTCCATGTTACCCAAACCCTAAAAATCGTTTTTCACCATTTCCGCTAGCCCGAAAGAACCGGGAGAGGTAACGTGGACTTACAGAAGGTTCGGTTAATTTTGGTCACTGAGTCATAGTCTTGGGGTCGGGTCAATGGTCGCTGCCAAAGAGAGAGAGAAAAGAAACACTCAGCGTGCACTCTAACCTAGATCAGAATGGTTACCAATTTATCTAATCTGGAAACCTCCCACTGTACCGTCAAATTCTCCTCCAAACCTGAAAGAAGAATTATTCGGGATCACCCGAGGAGTAAACCAACTCATCAGTGGGAATCGGGATCCAACTATCATCGCATGATAACATGACGGAATCCGCTCACGTCATCACACTCCAGAAGGTATGAGCATATCTGGCATGTTTCAGTTTCTTTAGAAACTCCCAATGTGATTTTTACCCCATGCTCTTATGACCTTGGCATGAGGTCAGAATATCATAAGTCACATGTCAAGTTCTACCCATCATTATCCAGGTTAATTTGAACCCACCCGTACATACCCTTGACGTAGGCCAAAATAGTAGTACGACCGTCCCAAACAACGCATCTATCTATGCAACAGATAAATATCCGGCAGCTACCAATCATTATGCCTTGGCGTGAGGTCAAAATACATAGCTTGAATACTACCGAATATTTAACCGAAATGATGGAGGGCTACGAATGGTTTCTGGCGAAAACCTTTAACGTAATGAACTTGATATCGTTGAAGGAACCGGATAGCTTTTATGAAAATATAGTGGTGAAAACCTTTGCTAAAGAGGTCACTCCCGGTGAAGGGATCTCGGCTCTTTCCCCGTAGAATGAGGTGCAGGATATTCCAACTGAATACTATGGTGCAAAGCAAAAGTAATCGGCTATAGTGAAGTTAATGCCCTGACGCAAACTTCTGTCCAAGGGGTCACTCCCGGTGAAGGGATCTCGGCCCTTGCCTCGTCGACTGAGGAGCAGGATATTTCAACTGAATACCACGATGCTAAACAAAAGAGAACGTCCTTGCAATAACAGCTTTTTGAAAAGTGTTCCAACAACATCAGATTAGGTTTGTTTTTAACTTGCATTGATTCGAATCAACTCAGTCCCATCAATTGATCACACCAATAAAGAACGAAAATAATGATGTATGTATATGCCATCCGAATTCGCCTCTGGGTCCCGTCATTACCCGTTAGGTTACTTAACTAACGACAGAGCGGGGACTGGACTAGCGCGGATGCAAAACATATACAACATCTACTAGTATATATATCAATATATAATATTCGCTCAAGGCGTGATAAAATGCAACATCACAGAAATGTAATAAGCATCACAGAACAATACAGATATCTGGGATCCCCGGGTTTCATAGAGCCACTACTGAAACCCGACGTTCCTCTGGTCGTGTGGATAGCCTGTGCAATGAAATCCTAGACCCCTACGGGCGCGGCAAGTTAACCGCCAAAACCTGAAGCGAGGCAGCCCCCTTCAGCAACGTGAATGGACCACCCAGCACTTCACGGAATCCGGTAACTTGGGCACCCCTCCTGGGTCAACCTGTACCCCTTACGAGTGCGGCGAATAGCCTACTAATTCTAGAGTGAAGCCCCCTCCGTCTCAATGCCATGAGATGCGGCCCGTTGCCCTCTAGAACCCGGCTATCCGTGCACCCCTTCTTGGGGTAATCCTAGTACAGAAAGTAAAATATACATACAACGGGTACATCGACCTCGACCCGATCGTGCCCCAAAAGAATAATATACAATCAGGCTGTGACGGCAGTCCACATGTCGGACGCTCGCCCCGCAATATCAAATGTACATAATACAACAAAACTGTACTAGCATTGCATCCAGGCTATTCCCCACGACCAATCGGCAACATCACAGCACAATCACAGAACATCAACGTGAATGTCGCGTTCGCAAATCCGTCTAACCGGGCTATTGCAGTTAGACAGGATTTACCGATCAAGTAGCATTCACGGTCGCAGATATAATGTAAATACTGTGAACTAATGTGTTTAAAATATTCAATCGATCAAATTTACCCAAGTGGGCCCCAAGCACTACTATAGCACTCACAGAAAATCTGGGCCTAAAAAGATTATTCCAAAAACCCTATTTTCAAGTCAGGAGCTTTCTGCAAAATTTTGGTACACTGAACAGTGAAAGTCGCGGCGGAACCGCGGCCCAAGCATGGGTTTGGCCGCGGTTCCGCGGTGATGTACTGTGTTCACGAGACCAAATTTTCACAGAATTCTTAGAATTCCCTGCACATCATTCTGCAACAACTTGAAAAATTTTTGGAGCTAAAAAAAATTTCGACAGAAACTGATGCACATGAAAACGCGGTTTTTGGAATTTTGTTCGATCAGAAATGTAAACACATTAGACAAAGCTAGACTAGGTTAATGGCGAGGCTCTGATACCACTGTAAGTGCACGGCGGCGCCCCGGCCGTCAATCCGACGCCGGAATGCGGAAGCGATGATTTACTTTAACTTTTTAAACCGGCACCACCGCGCACTATAAACCCGGATCATGCCATTAATCTAGTCCTGGCTAACAAGAGAAAGGGGTAAAGAGATATACCGAGCAATCTGTGTCCTTCGGTCTTCTCGTCGTCGTCCCGATCTCCCCGCGGAATCTCCGGTCTCCACCAAGTCGCCGGAAGGACACCACGTCGCCGGCTTCTTTTACGGGCTCCCACCTCTGGACCGAGGCAACTCGGGCACGAAGTTGGCGAGCCGACGTGCCCAAGATTTTCTGTAGAATACGTGTAGTGCTCTATGTCTCATTTGGGGTTACTTGAAGTTGCCTTATGGTGGAGGAAATGAGATGTAAGCTCTTTGAGATGAATAATGGGATTTTGCAAGCATCAAGAGACCAAAAATGCATCACTCCAATTTTTGGACAGCCCCCCCTCACTTGGCCGGCCCCTTTTTTTCCATCAAAGAGAGAATGAGAGAAGAGAGAGAATGAATGAGGTGAGTGAGCCAATAATGAAAGAAGGAATGATGTGTGATCATGAAAAGAAATTATCATAAACAAAGTCCAACACTCCAAAACCCAATCATCTCTCCACAAGTCAAGCCATGATGACAAGAAGAAGTCAAGAAGTCAAGGGATGGTGCAACCATCAAGAAGCAACAATATGCAAATACCACCCTCCACAAATGCTTATTTGCATAAATGCAAATAAGCCCACCTCCACCAATCTTCAGCCAATGAAGGATACAAAGAAATATGGCTGAAACGAAAAACAAACTGGCAACTCCAAAAAACTGATCCCGTAATAAATTACAGGAAAACCCCGGTACTGTATATACATACCCGCATTTGTATTCCAACCGAAATACAAATGCAATGAGACAAAATCTACAATGTACTATACTAGGATCCGGCTTAAACCAAAGCCCGCTAGTATTAACCGTCCGATCCTGATCCGTGCAATACCGTACGTCTCTGATCGAACCCTGCCATATCTCCATACGGCCTCTAGAGCGTTTCGCCCAAAAACTTGAGCAACTGTCTGTGGGGGACTCTAAAGGCTCGTCAATACTATGGCTGTGGAATTAACTACCAGCACGTCAGAGGTATTAGCCATACGTGACGGGCTACCATCTATTGACCAAAAGGGACGTCGATGAGAAAACTCATCCTGACATCCTACTGAGCCTGTCAGTGACAATATCCCTACAGTCCGGTCCGTTCGTCTATGAGCATCGCATGGTGGGCCTAGGGGATTGGTAAAAGTCCTACCCCCAAAAGCGGTACAAGTCGTGTCGGAGTGTAGCCCAGAACGTCCTGAGATACTACTGGAATACCTACCAGTAAATCTCCTGCCTTGGCCAAGGACTTCTTGTAATGGCTCTCCTAGACACAGCACGACCTCACCCCCAATACCGGGAGAGACGAACCCCTGAAGATCCGCTCACTGCCTCCATGTGGCTCGGGACTGTACCCAACTAAAACCTGTTTGCACGTCTCCTTTGAGCGTGGTAGGGTAGTAATCAAAGTACAGTGGGAACTCACATGAGACAAATGACGATCTCAGGTCGATGAACTAACCTGTACACATGTCACCAGGGAACTGCTATCTGACGTCAGGTATAAGACCAACTAGCATGTTCCCGGCGAGTCCTGTCCGGTGTACTTATAACCCAATGAGCACCTGTATACATCTTAGGTGAACCAACTGACACCAGTTGCTTGTGAGACCGGCCACCTCCCCTCGTCGGGGTCTCGACTGTATACACTAGTCTACTCAGGAGTATCGATGCCCTGTCTCGAAACTCCCACGACTAGGGACCATTTAAGGATATGCTTATAGACTACCAGCTCCCACGTATATGATCGCCCTCATACTGCTGGCAGTCAAGCATGAATCCTTGGGGCTCTATCAACGTGCAATAGTGACCTGTAAGGTCACCTAAAGCAGTACACGATGATAAAGGTAAACCAAATAGCATACTATCATCTTGAGTAAGACTGTCCTATCGGAATAGTTCCTCCCTCAATCATTGCAATCACGTGTCTGTGATCCAATAATTCACTCTGAGGGCACTATCTCCAACAAGTAGGAACAAACCAAGTAGCATACTATTATATTGAGCAAGATTGTCTATACAAGGTGAATATCCCAAGCTTCCATTAAGTAATATGCAAACTAGTATGATACAGTAATGGCCTCTTGGGCATATACATTAACATATTGTACATTCATACTTGTGTACTTACATATTTTACACCCATACTTATGCACATACCTATTGTACATTCATACTTGTGTACTCACATATTGTATACTCATACTTGTGTACATACATATTATACACCCATTCTTGCATACATACGTATTTGCACATACATAGATGATTCTGGCTTGATTTGAGATTTGGGAACCGCAAGATACTTTTAAAACTGATTAATTTCAAAAGAGTGGTTTTCCCTCGCTATGTGCATATTACAGTTTTATGTCGCATACATCATGCTTTATGATTATACGCATTGAGATATGTTGTTTCCATGATATTTCTGGATTTGGGAACCGTGGTCATTTCAAAATAAAGTATATATTGTTTTAAAAACCCGGTTACCCTTGATATGATATTTCAGTGCGTCCACCATGTGTTTTCTCGGTTCTGAGAGTGGCATGTGAAACCCGATTCGAAGAGCGGTCGGCACCGTCAGTGTAAGTCCATGCTACCTCTCCCGGTACTTTCGGGAATGCGGAATTTGGTAAAAACAATTTTTACGGAGGTGGTAATATGGACCTATAACCCGGATCTTGGTTAAACATCTATCTAACAACCTAACTATGAGTTTCTAGCTACTCGGTTAGGGGGTTATACCTTGCTTGTCTTGAACTCCTTCGTCTTCAAGCTCCGATGGTGGTCCGATTGGCTTCTTCTCGTCGTCTCCGTACGCCGAAGATAGATCCACCTGAATGCTCCAACCTTTAGCTCCTTCTTCGTTCTTTGAAGAAACTAGTTCACTTGGTTTGCTAAACCTAATGAACTAGAATGAGTAGAGAAGAATTAGAATGGGATTTTATCTATGGTTCTTGATTCTCAACTCATGAGAGATATGAACCATAGAGTCAAGAGAGGGAGCAAGAGGATGAGGGTGAGAGCAAAGCAAGAGAGCTCAAGAACAAGAGAGAGAATGAGCAAGAAAGAATGAGCAAGTCTTTTGTCTCTCACCCTCTCATAATCCAAAGTCATGATAACTCATCATATCAAAAAAAGTCTTATGTGACGGTTGAAGCAACCATAACCATATCATATCATGCACTCATTTTACACAAATGAGAAAGCAAGTAAAAGTCTTTGCCATGAAATGATGGCTATGGTTATCATGATGGTCAACTAGTCAAGCCTAGTCAACCGGTCAACAAAGTCAACAAGTCAACAAAAGTCAACAAGTCAACAAAAGACAACAACCATGTCACCATAATACTTAATTAATATAATAGTTAATCACATATCATATTCTCATTAGGGTTGAGCAAAAAGCCAAATAGTCAACGGTCAACTGTCAACAACCCTAATGAGAATCCGCTGCCTCTGCCTCCCTATCAACTGTGCATACACACCCGCATCCGCGTTCCGAGGAACACGAATGCAAACTGGATAAATCCAATCCCATAAGGTACACTAGGATCCGGCTTAAACCAAAGACCGCTAGTGTAAACTGTCCGGACACTGTACGTGCACAAGTGCACGGATGTGACCGAACCCTATCGCAAAACCATGCGACCTGTCGCAATACCATGCGACCTCTACTCTTTTGCCTAAAGGCGAAAAGCTTTCTGTGTGGGACTCTAAAGACTCGACACTACGCTGGCAGTGGGTTTAACCACAGACCGCAAGCGGCACTAGCTGTGCGTAACGGTCCCCAGGTAATGCCGATAAGAAGACCGATGAGGCGAAACCCATCTGAACTCCTACTGAGCCTGAGTGTGACATTCTCCGTACAGTACGGTCTGTTCGTCTGATACATCGTATGGCGGGCCTAGGGGACGGTAAATGTCAGTCCCCCAATAGCGGTACAAGTCGTGCCGGAGCGAAGCCCAAAACACCCTGAGATAACACTAGAAGCCTACCAGTATATCTCGTTTGCCCTGGCCAGGGACTACTCGTGTAATGGCTCTCCTAGACACAGCGCGATGTCAACCCCCAATACCGGGAGAGACGAATCCTGTCTAACCGTCACTGCCTCCAAGTGCTTCGGGACTGCACCCAACCACTACCTGTTTGCACGACTCCTTTGAGCCGTGGTAGGGTAGTGATCAAAGTACAGTGGGAACACACTCGAGGCGAAGTGACAGTGTCAAGTCAGCGGACTAAGCTGTACTCATGTCACCTGGGAACTGATAACTGACGATAGGCATAATACCAACTAGTCAGTTCCTAACGTGTCCTATCCAGTGTACCCGTAACCTAACGAGCACCCGCAAACTATCTCAAGTACGACGTACTGAAGGCTGTGGGACAGACCGTCTCCCACACTGGGATGAGAAGCGCATGCGGTGGTCTACTCCGGAGTATCGATGCCCTGTCTCAATAGTCCTGCGACCAGGGACCTGCATAAGGATGTGCTTATAGATTACCCAGCCCCACTAGTGTGACGGCCATCACATCGCTGGTAATCAAGCAAAGATCTTAAGGGTTCCACTAATGTGTATAGGCGATATACAAAAATAAACACATGTACACATTGAAGTAGAAACAAACCAAGTAGCATACTACTATTTTGAGCAAGATTGTATATACAAGGTGAATATCCCAAGCTTCCATTAAGTAATATACAAACTAGTATGATACAGTAATGGCCTCTAGGGCATATACACTAACAATCTCCCACTTGCACTAAGGCCATGTACTGGCGTATCGAAGACCTATTATCTCGATCAGCCGCTCGAACTGAGTCTGGGGCAGGGCCTTGGTGAATGGATCTGCAGTGTTATCTTCTGAAGCGACTCTCCGAACCTCGATCTCCTGGCGATCTACGATCTCCCTGATCAGGTGATACCGCCTCAAGATGTGCCTGGATCTCTGATGGGACCTGGGTTCCTTCGCTAAAGCTATAGCCCCGTTGTTGTCGCAATACAGAGGTATTGGTTCAACAATGGACGGAACCACCTGAAGTTCTTTCAAGAACTTCCTCATCCAGACAGCTTCTTTTGCGGCATCAGATGCAGCGATGTATTCCGCTTCCATCGTCGAGTCTGCAACGGTTTCTTGTTTGGAACTCTTCCAACACACCGCCCCTCCATTGAGGGTAAAGACAAAACCCGACATGGACTTGGAATCATCCTTGTCACTCTGGAAGCTGGAGTCAGCAAAGGCCTCGATCTGGAGGTCTTTTCCGCCATACACCAAGAACATCTCCTTAGTCCTTCTCAGATACTTGAGAATGTTCTTTACCGCTATCCAGTGTTTCTCCCCAGGGTTTGACTGATACCGGCTTACCACACTCAGTGCATAAGCTACATCCGGTCTGGTACACAACATCGCATACATTATAGAGCCTACCGCAGAAGCGTAGGGTATAATAGACATGCGATCCCTCTCTAAATCAGTCTTGGGAGACATCTCTTTAGAGAGGGTGATCCCGTGACAAGCCGGTAGGTTACCGTGCTTGGAATCTTCCATACTGAATCTCTTCAGTATGGTGTCGATGTACCTGGACTGTGAAAGTTCTAATATCCTCTTGGATCTGTCACGGTAGATCCGGATACCCAGAATGTATGAGGCATCACCCAGGTCTTTCATGGAGAACCTGTGTGACAAGAACCCCTTGACAGATTGTAGCATAGGAATGTCATTTCCTATTAAGAGAATGTCATCCATGTATAAAACGAGGAATACTACAGTTCTCGCTACAAATCTACTATAGATGCATGGTTCATCTGGATTTTTGATAAAGCCAAATTCTTTGACCGTCTCATCAAAGCAGATGTTCCAACTACGCGATGCCTGCTTTAGTCCATAGATGGACTTAAGCAACTTGCACACCTTTCCGCTGCTCCCACTTTGAATGAAACCCTCTGGCTGGTCCATATAGACACACTCCTCTAAATTTCCATTTAGAAAAGCTGTCTTTACGTCCATTTTCCAAATCTCATAATCGTGGAAGGCAGCAATGGCAAGAAGGATCCGAATGGATTTCAGCATGGCTACTGGAGAAAAGGTTTCGTCATAGTCCAAGCCAGGTCCTTGATGAAAACCCTTTGCTACCAGCCTAGCTTTATAGGTCTCAACCTGCCCATCTACACCAATCTTCCTTTTGAAGATCCACTTGCATCCTACGGGTTTTACCCCGTCTGGAGCAATGTCCAACGTCCATACCTTGTTGGTGTACATGGACTCCATTTCGGTCCGCATTGCATCCAGCCATTTCACCGAGTCAACGCTCTGAACGGCCTGCTGGAAGCTAGTAGGCTCATCATAATCTATGATGCAATCCTCTCTATCCCCGTCTATGAGAAAACCGTAGTATCTCTCGGGCGGATGAGACTGCCTACTACTCCTACGGAGCGGCGTAGGAATGTCCTGTTCTTTCGAACCCTCTGGTTCCGCTAAACTTTCAGTAACAGTCCGTGGTTCTGGAATTTCTTCCAGTTCTACTGTGCTCCCACTTATCTGGTTTTCCAAAAACTCAGTTTCCAAGAAGTAGGCATGACGAGAAACAAGAACTTTTTGTTCCTCTTCACAGTAGAAGAAATATCCTTTGGAGTTCTTTGGATACCCTACAAACAGGCACTGTACTGAGCGTGCCTCGAGCTTGTCCGCATGCTGCTTTTTAACAAAAGCTGGTCATCCCTATGTCTTAATGTGCTTAAGATAGGGTCTCTTCCCACACCACATCTCATATGGTGTAGTAGGCACAGTCTTAGTAGGAACTCGGTTTAAAAGGTATGCGGCTGATTCTAGCGCATATCCGCAGAATGATCGCGGCAACTCAGCGTTACTCATCATGGACCGCACCATATCCAATAGGGTGTGGTTCCGTCTCTCCGATACACCGTTATGTTGCGGGGTGTATGGAGGAGTAAGCTGAGAGAGAATTCCGTTCTCTTTTAAATAGTCCAGGAACTCGGCACTTAAGGATTCTCCACCTCGATCCGATCTTAGAATCTTAATACTTTTGCCGGTCTGTTTCTCTACTTCATTCTTATACTCCTGGAATTTTCCAAAGGCCTCGGACTTATGTTTCATTAAGAAGACATAACCGTACCTTGAGAAGTCATCCGTAAAAGTAATGAAGTAAGAATATCCGCTTCGCGTATGTGTAGACATTGGACCGCACACGTCACTGTGTACGAGTCCCAAGAGCTCGCTCGCTCTTATTCCATGTCCAGTAAACGGAGTCTTTGTCATCTTTCCTTTGAGACAGGATTGACAAGTGGCATACGATTGATATTCGAACGCATTCAAATATCCTTCTGTATGTAACTTAGTCAACCTTCTCTCATTGATGTGACCCAGTCTACAATGCCACAAGAAAGTCTGATTTATTTCTGGAGACTTTCTTTTGTGTGTACTCTAGACATTAAAAATCTGTGGTTGGTTTAACACGTATATACCATTACTCAATGTACCTGACCCAATCAAAACATGATTAAGGTGAATGTTTACAACATTACTTACAAACGCAAATTCATAACCTTCTTTAGAAACTAAAGATACAGAAATGATATTACAAGTTGCGTTGGGTACAAAAAAGCAATTACACAAAACCAAAACATGTCCATCTGACATTCCCAGGTGATAGTCCCCCACGGCTTTAGCATCCATGCTAGCTCCGTTCGCAACTCTGAGGGTCATGTCACCTGCCTTCAAAACCCTACGGTTTCTCAACGCATGCAAAGAATTACAGATATGAGATCCTGATCCGGTATCCAATACCCAGGAAGTAGAGTTTATTGAAAGACAGTTTTCAATAACATACACACCTGAAGCTGAAGCTGCAACCTGCTTCAATTCCTGTGTCCTGGCTTTCCAAGCCCTGCAATCATTCTTCCAGTGACCTTTCTTATGACAATAGAAGCATTCTTCCTTATCCACAAGCTTCCCCGCTATCTTTGTTGCTTTAGCTTTTCCCTTCGTATCCACCTTACTAACACCGCCCCTTGGTTTGGCGGGGGCTTTCTTCTTCTTTCCCTTTGCTTTCGCCTTGGACCTAGAAGAAGATGATCCTCCTACAAACAAAGTGGATGTTTCCCTACCTTTATGTAGGGTGCCCTCTGCGCTCCTCAGCATGTTGAGGAGCTCTGAAAGTTCAATCTCTTTTTCTTCTAAGTTGAAGTTCAGTATGAACTGGGCGTAAGTGGAAGGAAGGGACTGGAGAACTATATCCGTATAGAGTTCAGCCTCCAATGTGGTCCCTAGGTCCGCGAGCTCCTCAATGTAGCCGATCATCTTTAGCACGTGCTCGGCTACCGATTATCCGACGGACATCTTTGCCGAAAACAACTTTTTCGACGCTTCGTATCTTGCGATACGAGATTGCTCTCCATACAGTTCTTTTGTATGGAGAAATATGGATTCAAGGTCCATATTCTCGTGCCTCCTCTGATGTTCGTTGTCCATCGAGGCAAGTACGAGGCACTTGGCCTTCGCGCTATCATTCTCCCAAGTCTTGCGGATTTCCTTATCCGCGACGCTGGAAGTGGGACCAGGGACAGGGGGAGCTTTGGTGGTAAGAAGATACCCCAGCTTGTCGTAAGTGATTGCTATCTTGACATTCCTGAGCCAATCTTTGTAGTTTGGCCCTGTCAGTTTGTTTTTATCTAGGAGTAACTTAAGTCCAGTCATGTTGATTGGTCGCTGCAATTAGGAGAGAGAAGAAGAAATACTCAGCATGATGCTCTTGCAAGTTTAGAGTGGTTTTTAGTTTGTCTAAACAGGATGGTTCCGACTGTTTCTCGAATCCCTCCTCAAACCATAAAGGAAGAATTAGTCGGGATCAATCCCACCGCACAATACTTGCTTAACCGTTCAGCCAGGCCGGTGTCGGTACTTCGAGGGAGGTTTTCCAACGCTTTCGCGAAGTTCCTTAATTATAGAACCTCTTTTCCCTGGGGGCGTAGCCCCGCTAACACCTTTCTAGGAACCTACTAGGTTTATAGCATTGATCGTTAAGTGAGAAATTTCCCGAGGAGTAGCATATACTCACAGTAGGATCGGGATCCAAATATCATTGCGTGATGAAACTGAAGGAATCCTACCAGAATCATCACACTCCAAATGGTATGCAGATCTAGCAAGTTTCAGTACTTATGAAACTCCCGATGTGGATTTTTTTGCCCCATGCTCTTATGACCTTGACTTTGGCCAAAAAATCATAAGTCACATGTCAAGTTCTGCCCGTCGTTCTCCAGGTTAATTTGAATCCACCCGCACCTACCCTTGACTTTGGCCAACAAGGCAGTACGACTGTTCCAAACCAACACATCTATCTATGCTGCACATGAATACCCAATAGCTACCAATCACTGTGCCTTGACTTTGGCCAACAAACACAGCTTGAATACTATTGACTATTCATATGAAACCACGGAGGGCTACGGATGGTTTTGGCAAAACCGTGAACGTAGTGAACTTGATTTGGTCGATGGAACGAGATAGCTTTTAAAAGGAGTGGCTCAAGCTCCGCATTTAATAGTTGGTTTTGAAAAGAACCGAGTGGTTTTTCGAAAGTGTCCCAACGACTTTAACTTGGTTTATTATCTTGCATTAGTTCTTTTAATGCGTGATATTCTTGCATTAGTTCTTTTAATGCGTCCCATCATTTAATCCTACCATTGCAGAAAACAACCAAAATATGACGTACGCTTATGCTATTCGCATTCGCCACTGGGCCCCGTCATTACCCGTTAGGTTACTTAACTAACGACAGAGCGGGGGCTGGGCTAGCGCGTCTGTAAAACATAAGCAACGCCTAAATAATATTATATATAGCTATACTGCAATGATAAACATTTCAGATCACAGATGAATACATTGGATATACTAGGAATCTGTAATTCGTACGAGCCTGTAACTAAAGACAGATTACACGGTCGCGGTGAATAGCCAATACCCCACCCAAGACCCCTACGGGTGCGGCAAACTATCCGCCAAGTACCCGAAGCGTAGCAACCTCCCTCATCTCCATGAGTAGGCCACTCGACACTTCGGCATACCCGGTAGTTCGTGCACCCCCTCCATGGGTCTATCCTAGGAGCAAAAACAGTAAAAAGAAATTATACAATGACGGCTACAACCCCGACCCGGTTGTGCGGCCATACAAATAATTATTACATCAATTTACAAATTTACATGAATTGAAAGAAAAGAAAACTCTCGTCTCACAACCCCCGGCTATTCACCCGCGACAATCCAACATATTCATATACACATTCCAGCAACATTACAGATCACAGATTTGTATAACCCCCACTAATCGACATAGAGCGATTAGTAGACGTTCAATACAAATATCACATTACAGAAAAACCCGTTAGCTTAAGTCTTTTAGAAGTTCGATAAAAAATACAGATTTTCGGGACCCCAAAATAAAATTTTCGTTCTGGAAAATCTGGGTTGAAAATACATGTACCAAAATTCCCAAAATACCCCAGATGCACACTGTAGCAAAGAAACACCAGAGAGGCGCCAAGGAGGCCGCGGAACCGCGGCAATAGCAAGCAATTGCCGCGTTTCCGCGGTCGTTTAGGGGGTTCACTTGGTGATTTTTCTACAGTGGCTTCAAAAAACCCTGAGCCGATTTTAGGTGTTAAAATAATCATCTTTTGAACAGTAAAAAAATCGACAGAAACTCGAATTTTTGGGGTTCGTTTTCGGGACATTTTTCTTGATCGATCTTCTAGTTACTTGCTAACATGTTAGATAGAGTTTAACTAGGCTCTGACACCACTGTAAGTCCATGCTACCTCTCCCGGTACTTTCGGGAATGCGGAATTTGGTAAAAACAATTTTTACGGAGGTGGTAACATGGACCTATAACCCGGATCTTGGTTAAACATCTATCTAACAACCTAACTATGAGTTTCTAGCTACTCGGTTAGGGGTTTATACCTTGCTTGTCTTTAACTCCTTCGTCTTCAAGCTCCGATGGTGGTCGGATTGGCTTCTTCTCGTCGTCTCCGTACGCCGAAGATAGATCCACCCGAAAGCTCCAACCTTTAGCTCCTTCTTCGTTCTTTGAAGAAACTAGTTCACTTGGTTTGCTAAACCTAGTGAACTAGAATGAGTAGAGAAGAATTAGAATGGGATTTTATCTATGGTTCTTGATTCTCAACTCATGAGAGATATGAACCATAGAGTCAAGAGAAGGAGCAAGAGGATGAGGGTGAGAGCAAAGCAAGAGAGCTCAAGAACAAGAGAGAGAATGAGCAAGAAAGAATGAGCAAGTCTTTTGTCTCTCACCCTCTCATAATCCAAAGTCATGATAACTCATCATATCAAAAAAAAGTCTTATGTGATGGTTGAAGCAACCATAACCATATCATATCATGCACTCATTTTACACAAATGAGAAAGCAAGTAAAATTCTTTGCCATGAAATGATGGCTATGGTTATCATGATGGTCAACTAGTCAAGCCTAGTCAACCGGTCAACAAAGTCAACAAGTCAACAAAAGTCAACAAGTCAACAAAAGACAACAACCATGTCACCATAATACTTAATTAATATAATAGTTAATCACATATCATATTCTCATTAGGGTTGAGCAAAAAGTCAAATAGTCAACGGTCAACTGTCAACAACCCTAATGAGAATCCGCTGCCTCTGCCTCCCTGTCAACTGTGCATACACACCCGCATCCGCGTTCCGAGGAACACGAATGCAAACTGGATAAATCCAATTCCATAAGGTACACTAGGATCCGGCTTAAACCAAAGCCCGCTAGTGTAAACTGTCCGGACACTGTACGTGCACAAGTGCACGGATGTGACCGAACCCTGTCGGAAAACCATGCGACCTGTCGCAATACCATGCGACTTCTACTCTTTTTCCTAAAGGCGAAAAGCTTTCTGTGTGGGACTCTAAAGACTCGACACTACGCTGGCAGTGGGTTTAACCACAGACCGCAAGCGGCACTAGCTGTGCGTAACGGTCCCCAGGTAATGCCGATAAGAAGACCGACGAGGCGAAACCCATCTGAACTCCTACTGAGCCTGAGTGTGACATTCTCCGTACAGTCCGGTCTGTTCGTCTGATACATCGCATGGCGGGCCTAGGGGGCGGTAAACGTCAGTCCCCCAATAGCGGTACAAGTCGTGCCGGAGCGAAGCCCAAAACACCCTGAGATAACACTGGTAGCCTACCAGTATATCTAGTTTGCCCTGGCCAGGGACTACTCGTGTAATGGCTCTCCTAGACACAGCGCGATGTCAACCCCCAATACCGGGAGAGACGAATCCTGTCTAACCATCACTGCCTCCAAGTGCTTCGGGACTGCACCCAACTGTTGGAGATAGTGCCCTCATAGTCAATTATTGGATCGCAGGTACGTGATTGCAATGATTGCGGAGGACCTATCCCGGTAGCACAGTCTTACTCAAGATGATAGTATGCTATCTGGTTTGCCTTTATCAGTCGTGTACATGTTCAGGTGACTGATTGCATGTTACACTTTGATAGAGCCCTTAGGATCTTGCTTTACTACCAACAGTATGATGGCGATCATATACGTGAGAGTTGGGTAGTTTATATGCATATCCTTAATTGCGGTCCCTAGTCGTGGGAGTTTCGAGACAGGGCATCGATACACCGGAGTAGACTAGTGTGTACAGTCGAGACCCCGACGAGGGGCGGTGGCCGGTCTCACAAGCCACTGGTGTCAGTTGGATCACCTAAGATGTATACAGGTGCTCATTGGGTTATGAGTACACCGGACAGGACTCGCCGGGAATCTGCTAGTTAGTATTATATCTACCGTCAGATAGCAGTTCCCTGGTGACATGTGTACAGGTTAGTTCATCGACCTGAGGTCGTCATTTGTCTCGTGTGAGTTCCCACTGTGCTTTGATTTATACCCTACCACGGCTCAAAGGAGTCGTGCAAACAGGTAGCTTTTGGGTACAATCCCGAGCCATATGGAGGCACGTGAGCGGATCGGCAGGGGATTCGTCTCTCCCGGTATTGGGGGCGAGATCGTGCTGTGTCTAGGAGAGCCATTACACAAATCCATGGCCATGGTAGGAGATTTACTGGTAGGTACTCCAGTAGTATCTCAGGGTGTTATTGGGCTTCACTCCGACACGACTTATACTGCTATTGGGGGTCTGACGATGCTAGCCCCCTAGGCAGATATGCGATACTCGTAGACGAACGGACCGGACTGTATATACATTGTCACTGTTAGGATCAGTAGGGTTTCTGGATGAGTTCACTCATCGGCCTCCCTTGAGTTTGCTCATCAGCCTCCCTTGAGGTCAGTCCATGGGCAGCCGTTACGCATTGCTAGTGCCGCTGACGGTTTGTGGTTAAACCCACTGCCATGGTGCTGACGAGTCATTAGAGTCCCCCACAGACAGTTTCCCAAGTTCGGGCGAAACGTTGTAGAGGCCGTATGGTTTTATGGCAGGGTTCGGAAAATGCACGTGCGTTTACGCACGTGTCAGTTTTCTTGCAGATGATACTGGTCGGCTTTGGTTTAAGCCGGATCCGAGTATTATATTGAGTAGGTATAATATCTTTGTCTCAGTTGCATTTGTATTCGGTCGTAATACAAATGCGGGTATATTTATACAGTTTCGGGGTTATCCTGAAAGTCGTTTCAGGATCACTTTTGGAAGTTGCCAGTTTCCAGTTTTCTATCAGCCGTCTTTTAACATTTGGTTAAAGGCGGATTTATCTTTTCTTGGATGAGAGTGAGTCGTGCTTCTAGAAGGTTCTAGAAGGTTCTAGAATTTGTGACAAGGCTTTGTGACTCATGCTTTGATTTCATTGCATTCTTGTTTTGCTTAAGATCTTTATGAAAGATATTTAGTTTGTGTTCACATATGATATTTATCCTATGGTCACCCCCCTCTCCTACGGTCACCCCCCCTCTCTTTATAAGAGGCCGGCCCCCTCCTCTCTCTCTCATGGTTGTTGATTTCATTTGTAGAAAAGATATGACAGTATTTGGGGTGCATGGAATTTTACAGTTCATTCCATCACCCAATTCCCTCGGCAACTTCATTAACCGATCGTCCACGGACTTGGACGAAGTGAGACAAAGTCATCTACTCATTCTCTACATCATTCTTGGTCGTCTCTTTTAGCAAACTTGGCGATCGAGTTGCCTCAAGTCAGAGGCGGGAGCCCGTTTAAAGAACCGATCATGTTGTGCCACCTCGACGAGGATATCGGAGATCGACGAGATCGGAGCAGCCGCAACGGAGCGTGGGATGATGGTTGAAGAACGAAGGACTCGGATCGTTCGGTATAACTTTCCTACACTCTTTACAGTTTGTTAGTTTAGCAATAATGGCAGATCCGGGTTAAAGTATACGATAGCGCCAGTTTAAAAGTTTTTGTTCCGAATTTGGCGTCTGTAGACTGCCGGAGCGCTAGCGTAGACTTACAGTGGTATCAGAGCCTCACCATTTTGCTATACTAACTTGTGCTAACGCGTTTAAAACATCGATCCGACCGGAAATCGAAAATTGCAAAAATCACAATTTTTAAGCCCGACAGTTTCTGTTGATTTTAAATGGTCTCAAAAATTAATTATGTATGTCTTAAAAATCTGTGCAGGCTTTTCTAAGAACCACGACGAAATTTGGTCTCGTGATTCCTCCAACTTGCCGCGGAAACGCGGCCAAACCCATGGTTTGGCCGTGCATCCGCGGCCACTTGGGGAGTTCATGATCCCAAATTTGGACAGTGGGTTCTCTGATGGAAATTGGGATTTTTGGTATATATCTTTTTGGCCCAGGTTTTGTTACTGTTCACCAGTAAGCAGTGGGGCCCACTTTTTGATATTTGGTCTTTGGTCGATCGAAATTTAAACACGTTAGTTTACAGTGCTTACATTATATCTCCGACCGGGAATGTCATTTGATTGGTAAACCGCGTCCGATTGCTATAGTTCTTTTAGACGGGTTTGCGAACGTAACATTCGCGTTGATGTTCTGTGTTGTGCTGTGATGTTGCGGATTTGTAGTGGTGGATAGCAGTGAGCAATGGTAGTACAGTTTGAGTTTATTTGTCCATTTGATATTGCGGGGCGAGCGTCCAACTTGTGGACAGCCGTCACTTCCTGTTGTATAATATTCTTTTGGGGCACGACCAGGTTGCGGTCGATGTACCTATTGTACTATTTTTCATTACTATACTAGGTTTTGCCCCGAGACGGAGTGCACGGATAGCCGGGTTCTGGAGGGCAACGGGTCTGCATCTCATGGCTTTGGGAGGCAGAGGGGCCCCACTCTAAAATTGGCAGACTATTCGCCGCACTCGTAGGGGGTACAGGTTGACCCAAGGAGGGGTGCTCAATTTACCGGATTCCGTGAAGTGCCGGGTGTTCCATTCACTATGCTGTGGGGGACTGCCTCGCTTCAGGTTTTGGCGGGTAACTTGCCGCACCCGTAGGGTTCTAGGTTTCATTGCACAGGCTATCCACACGACAGGGGAACGTCGAGTTTCAGCAGCGGCTCTGTGAAACTCGGGGATCCCAGATTATCTGTATTGTTCTGTGATGCTTATTACTTTTCTGTAATGTTGCATATTATCACGCCTGGAGCGATTATTGTCTATTGGTTTATATACTATTAGATGTTGTATATGTTTTACACCCGCGCTAGTCCAGTCCCCGCTCTGTCGTTAGTTAAGTAACCTAACGGGTGATGACGGGACCAAGTGACGAATGCGGATGGCATATACGTACATTTTATTTTCGTTCTTTTCTGGTGTGATTGAATGATGGGACTGCGTTGATTCTGATCAATGCAAAGTAAAACAAACCTGTATACAGTTGTTGGAACAAATTTAAAAAGGTGTTGTTACAAAGACGTTTCCTTTTGTTATGCATAGCGGTATTCAGTGGAATATCCTGCACCTCATTCGACGGGGCAAGGGCCGATATCCCTTCACCGGGACTGACCCCTTGGGCAGAAGTTTGCGTCAGCGTAATAACTTCACTATAGTCAATTACAAGTTGCTTTGCATAGCGGTATTCAGTGGAATATCCTGCACCTCATTCCACGAGGAAAGAGCCGAGATCCCTTTACCGGGAGTGACCTCTTTAGCAAAAGGTTTTCGCCACTATATTTTAAAAAGCTATCAGGTTCCTTCAGCGATATCAAGTTCACTACGCTAAAGGTTTTTCGCCAAAAACCAGCCGTAGCCCTCCGTCATTTCATATGGATGGTCAGTAGTATTCAAGCTATGTTGGTCTAGCCCTTAGCTAGGACATAGTGATTGGTAGCTGCTGGGGTGTTCACATGTTGCATAGATAGATGCGTTGGTTTGGGACAGTCGTACAGCCTTGTTGGCCCTTAGTCAAGGGCGAGTACGGGTGGGTTCAAATTAACAAGATTATGATGGGAAGAACTTGACATGTGACTTATGGTGGGCTGGCCCTTAGTCACGATCATAAGAGCATGGGGCAAAAATAATATCAGGAGTTTCTAAAGAAACTGAAACTTGCCGAGTATGCGCATACCTTCTGGAGTATGAGTAACGTGGATGCATTCCATCACGTTATCATGCGATGAGAGTTGGATCCTGATTCCCACTGATGAGTTGGTTTACTCTTCGGGTGATCCCGATTGATTCTTCTTTAGGTTTGGAGGAGAATTTGACAGGACAGTGGGAGGTTTCCGGATTAGATAAAATGATGACCATTCTGATCTAGGATAGAGTGCACGCAGAGTGTTTCTTTTCTCTCTCTCTCTTTGGCAGCGACCTTTGACCGACCCTAGACTATGACTCAGAGACCAGGTTGACCGAACCTTCTTAAAATACTGGCTTTTGGATTTTCTGTGTTGCATAAGTCATTGCCACTCCTTCTTTTACCCTTTGCATTTCTCAGAACACCCGTATTACTACGGATATCCACTTCCATTGGATAGATCCATCGTATGGTTATATATGAACTCGAAGGGACTTCTTCGGGGATGGATCCAGGTTCAGGAGAAATAGAATTGGTTTATTCAGTTGTCTTTTATTATCACCTTCTCTCAGGTTGCGAGAGCTCCTTGGTTTAGGAGAGTACACCTATTACGCCTATTGGATAGTCTTATTCCAAGCCATAGGCTGGTGCCGAAAGGTAGGGAATGAAGAAAACCGATTAGCCTAAGTAGGGTGTGCAGAAGGTAATATGTAAAGACAAAATAAAGGGATTAGAAAGAGGGCAAAGTAAATTGCGACTGATATCATTCACGACCAAAACCGCGTACTTCATCGCCACTCCTATTTCACCTTTAAAAGAATAAGGTATTATTCAGTTGTCTTTTATCATCACCTTCTCTCGAGATGCGAGTACTCCTTGGTTTAGGAGGGTACACCTATTATGCTTACTGGATAGTCTTCTTCCAAACCATAGGCTGGTGCCGAACGGTAGGGAAGGAAGAAAACCATTTAGCCTAACGATGGTGTACAGAAGGTAACGACTAAAGACAAATAAAGGGATTTGGAGAGATGGCAATAAAATATACGGTTCAAGTCATGAATTCGATTATGGAAGAGGCATTGCTATGAATACCAGGATACCCCTACGAAACATTTTCATGTTTCAGTGCATTGTTAAAAGAAAAACTGTTTTCCCGATTAGACACTTACTCCAAGGGTATGTATTTACCAGGTTTCATTCTCATATCTGTATGGTTTTACAGATGATGAGTGGGAGTGAGATATTGGGAATTAGGTGATCATCCTCATTATATCGGAATTCGTTGTAATTGGTGATATTTGAGGAAATCGCCAGGGTACAGTTTTCCACCTACTACGCACAGGTTTTGAGTTGTTTAACTTAGCGGACTTATACAGAGTATTGTATGTTGTCCAGTGTCCATCAGGACAAAGGGGTAGGTCCTCGTACTATGTTCTGTTTACTTATAACTTCTCTAGTATTTAGACGAGTGTTTCGTAGAAATACAAGGTCTAAGTTTTGAGAAGTTGTGGGTATAAGAATAAAGTAGAGAACCAGGTGTCACAAGTATCGGGATTCTTCAAAGAGATCGAAGATGTAGATTCTTGTGATTGGTATTCAGATGATAGTGATGGTTTTGAGAAACGTGTTTCTCTTTCAGGTTACTCATAATTGGATGGATTCCTAAGTTGAGTAATGCTGAATAGCCTCTTTCCATTAAGTTGATATGCACTGGAGACAGATGCATGGATTGAATATGGTTCCAATTAAATAAGTGCCAAAGTTTCTATATTGGATATAGAATGGATCGTACCCTAAAAGATGTTAAGGTATGGGGAGTTGTCCAGCTTATGATTAAAACCAGACACTGGATAACTCATGGCCCGTTTCTGTAATGGCTGTTTGTGGGTTGACCCTGGCTATGACGAGGGTTGATATTCTACCATTTGCAAGATCAATAGTGATATTGTTCTTGACTCGCCACAGTTTTAGTAAAAATGGATCTTTTTCAGAAAACAGTAGTGGGAGTATGGTAGAACTGGAAATGATTCCAGAACCGCAAACGATTACGGAAAATTTAATAGGACCTATATATTCAATCAGTTTTGACATTCCAATAGCCACTCCGCAGGTATGGTAGGTAACCTCAGACACCCGAGAGGTACTTCGGTAGGCTCAAGGACGGTGACAGGGAGTTTCTTATCTACCCAGACTTGACACTACTGTTGTTCCAGGATACGAGACCCGGTAGGAGGGTTGTCGTAGTCAGTGGGAGCATCGGAAGCATAGTGGGCAAGTAGCTTATATCTATTTATAGACTTGAGCAGTTATAGCGGAGATAGATCATCTAATTTTGATGTGATAGTCATGGGTTTGACTTCAATCAGAATAGGGGATGGATCAGTTAAGAAGGTAGTAGGGTGTGATGTCATGGTATCAGGATGACATACACAGAGTAGGAAGTAAAATTCCTATACTATGATCGGTTGTACCGTGATCGTCACACAGTTGTTTTTCCAGACAGGATATGGATATAATATTTGACATTATGGTTTCTGGATCTATGGTTTTAGATCTAGATTTGGGTGGTTTCCCAATGTGGGTACTTTGACAGATATTCTAATGGTTTTTGGAATAGTTGACTACTAGCATGGTGGTGTACCTGCAGGTGATGGAGTCACCCTCTCTAAAGGTGTCTTACAGACTAAAGGGGAGAGGGATGTGCATGATTGGCAGATCACTTGCTTAGGCAATTGAGTCAATCATGAGATGTCAAGTACCACACCAAATGTTGGTTTTGCACTAGCTGCAATAAGTTTGTATTAATCCAATCCTGGAGAAACATAAGGAAGCAGTTTTAGAACATAAGTACATGTTCTACGGATTTGATGACGGCAGCCTCCTTCGGGAGACGATTATCATTCCAGGCTTCAAAGGTGACGTGGATGACAGAGTGACTGTCAGAGTTTTAGTTTTTCCCTCTGACGAAAAGGGACAGTATTATGGACAGGTGGTTCCAGAGGATACTGTGGGTGGCATGGTGCCGCATACTGATTAGGTTCAGTGATCCAAACAGTCTAAGAAGTTTGGATATGGAGTTCATTTATGAACTAAGGTCCCATCAGATATCCAGACATGTTCTAAGATAGGTACTACTCAATTCGGGAGATGGTTTTCTCCGCGAACTTGAGATTAAGAGAGATATAGAAAGATACTTCTAGGCGGATCCACTCACTGAGGCTATTTCTCGAACACAATAGTTTTACAAACGGGCTTTGTGAACTGATTAGTAGAGGAGTTGGATGTTCGGTTTCACACGGGCTGTGAGTAGTCGACATCGCAATATTAGCCTTGAGTGCAAGTGGGAGATTGTTGGAGATAGTGCCCTCATAGTCAATTATTGGATCGCAGGTACGTGATTGCAATGATTGCGGAGGACCTATCCCGGTAGCACAGTCTTACTCGAGATGATAGTATGCTATCTGGTTTGCCTTTATCAGTCGTGTACATGTTCAGGTGACTGATTGCATGTTACACTTTGATAGAGCCCTTAGGATCTTGCTTTACTACCAACAGTATGATGGCGATCATATACGTGAGAGTTGGGTAGTTTATATGCATATCCTTAATTGCGGTCCCTAGTCGTGGGAGTTTCGAGACAGGGCATCGATACTCCGGAGTAGACTAGTGTGTACAGTCGAGACCCCGACGAGGGGCGGTGGCCGGTCTCACAAGCCACTGGTGTCAGTTGGATCACCTAAGATGTATACAGGTGCTCAATGGGTTATGAGTACACCGGACAGGACTCGCCGGGAATCTGCTAGTTAGTATTATATCTACCGTCAGATAGCAGTTCCCTGGTGACATGTGTACAGGTTAGTTCATCGACCTGAGGTCGTCATTTGTCTCGTGTGAGTTCCCACTGTGCTTTGATTTCTACCCTACCACGGCTCAAAGGAGTTGTGCAAACAGGTAGCTTTTGGGCACAGTCCCGAGCCATATGGAGGCACGTGAGCGGATCGGCAGGGGATTCGTCTCTCCCGGTATTGGGGGCGAGATCGTGCTGTGTCTAGGAGAGCCATTACACAAATCCATGGCCATGGTAGGAGATTTACTGGTAGGTACTCCAGTAGTATCTCACGGTGTTATTAGGCTTCACTCCGACACGACTTATACTGCAATTGGGGGTCTGACGTTGCTAGCCCCCTAGGCAGATATGCGATACTCATAGACGAACGGACCGGACTGTATATACATTGTCACTGTTAGGATCAGTAGGGTTTATGGATGAGTTCACTCATCGGCCTCCCTTGATTTTGCTCATCAGCCTCCCTTGAGGTCAGTCCATGGGCAGCCGTTACGCATTGCTAGTGCCGCTGACGGTTTGTGGTTAAACCCACTGCCATGGTGCTGACGAGTCATTAGAGTCCCCCACAGACAGTTTCCCAAGTTCGGGCGAAACGTTGTAGAGGCCGTATGGTTTTATGGCAGGGTTCGGAAAATGCACGTGCGTTTACGCACGTGTCAGTTTTCGGGCAGATGATACTGGTCGGCATTGGTTTAAGCCGGATCCGAGTATTATATTGAGTAGGTATAATATCTTTGTCTCAGTTGCATTTGTATTCGGTCGTAATACAAATGCGGGTATATTTATACAGTTTCGGGGTTATCCTGAAAGTCGTTTCAGAATCACTTTTGGAAGTTGCCAGTTTCCAGTTTTCTATCAGCCGTCTTTTAACATTTGGTTAAAGGAGGATTTATCTTTTCTTGGATGAGAGTGAGTCGTGCTTCTAGAAGGTTCTAGAAGGTTCTAGAATTTGTGACAAGGCTTTGTGACTCATGCTTTGATTTCATTGCATTCTTGTTTTGCTTAAGATCTTTATGAAATATATTTAGTTTGTGTTCACATATGATATTTATCCTATGGTCACCCCCCTCTCCTACGGTCACCCCCCTCTCTTTATAAGAGGCCGGCCCCCTCCTCTCTCTCTCATGGTTGTTGATTTCATTTGTAGAAAAGATATGACAGTATTTGGGGTGCATGGAATTTTACAGTTCATTCCATCACCCAATTCCCTCGGCAACTTCATTAACCGATCGTCCACGGACTTGGACGAAGTGAGACAAAGTCATCTACTCATTCTCTACATCATTCTTGGTCGTCTCTTTTAGCAAACATGGCGATCGAGTTGCCTCAAGTCAGAGGCGGGAGCCCGTTTAAAGAACCGATCATGTGGTGCCACCTCGACGAGGATATCGGAGATCGACGAGATCGGAGCAGCCGCAACGGAGCGTGGGATGATGGTTGAAGAACGAAGGACTCGGATCGTTCGGTATAACTTTCCTACACTCTTTACAGTTTGTTAGTTTAGCAATAATGGCAGATCCGGGTTAAAGTATACGATAGCGCCAGTTTAAAAGTTTTTGTTCCGCATTTGGCGTCTGTAGACTGCCGGGGCGCTAGCGTAGACTTATACCAACCACTACCTGTTTGCACGACTCCTTTGAGCCGTGGTAGGGTAGTGATCAAAGTACAGTGGGAACATACTCGAGGCGAAGTGACAGTGTCAAGTCAGCGGACTAAGCTGTACTCATGTCACCTGGGAACTGATAACTGACGATAGGCATAATACCAACTAGTCAGTTCTCGACGAGTCCTGTCCAGTGTACCCGTAACCTAACGAGCACTCGCATACTATCTCAAGTACGACGTACTGACGGCTGTGGGACATACCGTCTCCCACACTTGGATAAGAAGCGCATGCGCTGGTTTACTCCGGAGTATCGATGCCCTGTCTCGATAGTCCTGCGACCAGGGACCTGCATAAGGATGTGCTTATATATTACCCAGCCCCACTAGTGTGACGGCCATCACATCGCTGGTAATCAAGCAAAGATCCTAAGGGCTCCACTAATGTGTATAGGCGATATACAAAAATAAACACATGTACACATTGAAGTAGAAACAAACCAAGTAGCATACTACTATTTTGAGCAAGATTGTATATACAAGGTGAATATCCCAAGCTTCCATTAAGTAATATACAAACTAGTATGATACAGTAATGGCCTCTAGGGCATATACACTAACAGTCAGCGGGTACATGGTGGACCCGGTGAGGTACCCTGGGGCAAGAAGACTCGTATATGTTAGACGGTGAGCCTGGCAGAGGAGTACTACCTACCGGTGATTGTTTTGAGCTCGGAGGATAAGGACCGGAGTTGAGAGATGAGATAGGCCGATCCGGACTGACGGGGCCCTATATATATATGAGGATTTACGTGCCAATGCTAGGCACAGGTTTCATGATGTTTTCGAGTGTCGATGATAGACACTCAGGTTCCATGATTTTGATATGTCGCGAGCGAAACATGTCGATTTACATCCTCATACTTCCATTCATATGCTTTATGATATTTACATGCATGATGCTTATTGTCTTTGGGAGACACGTGGACGAGATCCACATACATACATACATTGATTACATAGTTGGATGACATCCACAAACTTATGGACTGCATGTTATAGTTGACATTGATTCATGTTGATTACATTAATCATACCTCATATTTATGATATGTCGTTACCTGAGGCACTGACACGAGCACATGGGATTACACTTATGTATAGATGTTTACCCTGGCCACCTTTTCATGCTTCAGACTTATTCATTTGAGGTTTATATATATATTTGATCGTATTGACCTAGGATTGTGTCATACATACGATTTCTGCTCTGTGATGTTTTCTATTCATGAGTTGGCAACTCACCCCCGTTGTGCCACAGTTCTTGCAGGTTTTGCCGTACAGGTTTCATTGCGGCTTTCTGGCACACCGCTTCCCTTGCGGGTGATTTGCTTTGGTAGGTGGGTTCTTTTGCATCAGAACCACCATTGTATCTGTATTATTCAGTTGTATCTAGTAATTCCATCAACCAAAATTGTATATTGTTTCAGACTTAGAAAACCAGTTATGTATTATTTCGACTTTAAAGTCGCGCGTTGTAGCATTATGGTTTTCATGCTGATTTTGAGCTTTCCTTTGAGTTTTGATCCTCGCCCTTCAGCGTTGTATATTATACTGCTTGCGTGGTTGTGACGGTCGCTTGACGAAGAGCTAGCTCCCACTTGGGGATGCCTTTTATCATTGTATATATGTTATTCATGTTGTACCTCGTTTGGGGCCAGTACTTACAAAGGAAACTCTGCCGAAATTTTCAGAAAAGACTATAGATTTTAAAAATGCATATTCCGCTTACTTATTTTAAAAACCTTGTTTTTAAAACATGTTTTCTTCACTTCTTAAAACTATTTTCCTTCATTTATTATTTAAAATGGTTTTAGATTTCTGGGCTTTTGGCTTACTTGAATTAGATGGGGTCCTATAGACGTCATATGATTCAAGGGCCAGTCATAGGCTATTTCAGGTCATGACACTAATAAAGTGTGGACCTTGGATATTGCTCCACCTGGGGTAAAACCCGTTGGATGCAAATGGATCTACAAAAGGAAATTTGGTGTAGATGGGAAGGTGGAAACCTATAAGGCTTGACTCGTTGCAAAAGGTTTTCGTCAAAGACCCGGTGTGGACTATGACGAAACCTTTTCTTCAGTGGCTGTGCTCAAATCCATTCGGATCCTACTTGCCATTGCTGCCTTCCATGACTATGAGATCTGACAGATGGACGTAAAAAAGGATTTTCTAAACGGAAGTTTGGAAGAGTGCGTTTATATGGATCAGCCGGAAGGTTTCGTAGACTGTGGAAGCAGCGGGAAGGTGCGCTAGTTGCTTCAATCCATTTATGGATTAAAGCAAGCATCGCAGAGTTGAAACATCTGTTTTGATGAAACAGTCATGGATTTTGACTTCATCAAGAACGAGGATGAGCCTTGTATTTATAAGACGATTGTATGACGAACTGTCGTGTTCCTAGTCTTGTACGTGGACGACATTCTTTTGATAGGAAATGAAATTCCTCTGCTATAATCGGTCAAGCTATTCTTGGCGCAAAGGTTCTCCATGAAGGACCTGGGTGATGTCTCGTACATTCTGGGGATCAAGTTCTTCAGAGATAGATCTAAGAGATTACTGGGACTTTCGCAGTCCAGGTACATAGAGACCGTACTAAAAAGATTTAGTATGGATGATTCCAAGCGCAGTAACATACCCGCATTGCATGGAATTACCCTCTCCAAGAAGATGTCTCCCATGACTGACGAGGAGAGGGTTCGCATGAGCACTATACCCTACGCTTCGGCGGTAAGATCTATAATGTATGCGATGCTATGTACAAGTCCAGATGTAGCTTATGTGCTAAGCGTGGTGAGCTGGTATAAGTCGAACCCTGGTGAGGACCACTGGACAGCAGTAAAGAACATTCTCAAATACCTAAGAAGGACAAAGAAGATGTTCTTGGTTTACGGTAATGGAGACCTAAAGGTCGAGTCCTTTACCGATTCAAGCTTTCAGGGTGACAAGGATGACTACAAGTTTTTCTTGGGTTTTGTATTTACCCTCAACGGAGGGGCGGTGTGTTTAAAGAGCTCTAAACAGGATACCATTGCAGACTCGATGATGGAGGCTGAATACATTGCTGCAAGTGATGCCGCAAAAGAGGCGGTTTGGATGAACAAGTTCATTAATGAACATCAGGTAGTTCCGTCCATTGTTCACCCAATACCTTTGTATTGCGATAACAATGGGGCTATAGCTTTAGCGAAGGAACCACGGTCCCATAAGAAATCCATGCACATCTTAAGGCGGTATTACCTGATCAGGGAGATCGTAGATCGCCAGGAGATCGAGGTCTGGAGAGTGGATACAAAAGAAAACACTGTGAATCCATTCACCAAGGCCCTTCCTCAAGCACAGTTCGGGAGACTTTTTGAGATGTTGGGTATGCGGTACGTCAACAGCTGGCCCTAGAGTAGACGTTGGATACTCGGTATGCCAATATATGGCCTTAGTGCTAGTGGGAGATCGTTGGATATGTATGCCCTAGAGGCCATTATTATAAATGTACACATATGGATGCTTGGACATATATATATATACATGATAGTCTTGCTCGATATGATAGTATGCTATTTGGTTTGACTTTATCGTAACATGTGGATGTTTTACTTGATATTACATATCTTTTATTCATGTTTATAAAGCCCGTAGGATCATTGCTAGACTACCTGCGTTGTGATGGCGATCATACTTTTGGGATCTGGGTAGTCGGTACGCACATCCTTAAATGGTCCCTAGTGCCACGACCCGAATTTTGTTCATGACCGTCATTTAAATCACGCAATGTCTAAAGGCGCAACGTAATTTAATTAAGCCGAAACCCAGAAATCTAAACCCTTTTTTTAAATTTCGGGCAGCACCTCCCTCGTATATTTTGATCCAAAAAAAATATACAACAATATATAGGCATCCCCAAGAGGGAGCTAGCCCTTCGCTATACGGCGGGGTCACAACCACACAAGACAGAATATAAGTATACGACGCCCAACGGCGAAGATCCACAAAAGTAATAAAGTAAAGTAAGACATCAACCCACCAAGCGAACATAAAACCCATCGCTCAAGTCTCGCAACTACAAGTCTTTCTAAGTCTTACTACATATACAAATACTTGTTTCTGATTTGATGGAGTTGACTAGTTACAATAGGAATATTAATACAAGAGTGGCACGATCCAACATGTACCACCTACCAAAGCAAATCACCTGAATACAGTTGTGTGCCAGCGATGCCGCTACTGATCCATGCGGTCAACCTGAATGAACTGTGGCACAACGGAGGTGAGTTGCCAACTCGTGAGTAGAAAACATCATCAGATAGAAATCGAAATAAACAACGATTCCCAGGTCAACTATATCATAAAGGTAATACTATGATATTTAGGATGACCGTATCTGCATATGTGCCAACAACATAATCAATGCCTATCAGCAAGAGGATATCATCCAACTATATAATCAATGCCTGTATGCATGTGGATCTCATCTACGTGTCAACCACTGACACAACAACTCATGCATGTAAATATCATAAAAGCATATGCAGGTAAATATGAGGATATAAATCAATGAGTGTACCTCGTGACACATCAAAATCATGGAACCTGAGTGTCCAACATCGACACCCAAAACATCATGAAAACATATGCCTGTGTGTGTGTGTGTATGAGGATATCTATCTCGTTTGTCTATCAACGACACATCAAAATCATGGAACCTGAGTGTCCAACATCGGCACTCAAAAACATCATGAAATACCCGTGTCCAGCATCGACACGTAAATCCACATATCATATCCGTGCATCCCACAGAACCTGAGTGTCCAATATCGACACTCGCAATTCACGGAACCTGAGTGTCCAACTCCGACACTCGCAATCCACATAACAATACATCTCACGGAACTTGAGTGTCCAATATCGACACTCGCAATCCACGGAACCTCAGTGTCCAACTCCGACACTCGCAATCCACATATCCTTACATCTTACGGAACCTGAGTGTCCAATATCGACACTCGCAATCCACGGAACCTGGGTGTCCAACTCCGACACTCGCAATCCACATATCCATACACCTCACGGAACCTGAGTGTCCAATATCGACACTCGCAATCCACGGAACCTCAGTGTCCAACTCCGACACTCGCAATCCACATATCAATAGAAACCGGGTTTTCAAAACCATACACATTTCTTGAAATATCCCGGCGATTCTCAAATCCAGAAAATCACATGAAATCGATATCTCAATGCGTAAATCCATGTAACAAAATATATGAAACATAGTGTAAGTCCATGTTGCTCACCCCGGTTCTTGCGGGGAGGCGGAAACGGCGAAAAACAATGATTTTAGCGCAAGGCAACATGGACTAAAAATCGGATCTTTGCTAAACTAGAAACTAGAAAACACTAAGAGGTTTTAGCTACTATGCTGTAGAAAGTATACCTCACGGAACCGGTCCTTCGGGTCTTCATCCCGCTGTCCCACTCGTCCATCCAAGCTCCAAGCGTCGATCCGGACCTTGGGCACCTCCACGGCCTTCTTGAGTCGAAGACGATCCACCCGAGAGTTGTACACTAAGCTTCACCTCAAGCCAAGGCAACTAGGGCAAAGTGATTGCTAGTCAAGAAGCCCTAGAATGTGTAGAGGAGATGTATGGATGTATTTTTCTTTGTGGGATCTTTTTCTCTCAACACATGAGATCAAAAGATAAGATCAAGAGGACGAAGAAGAAGGAGAAAGGTTAGCAACCATGGAACTTTTCTTTTCTTCTCATTTTAAGAGAGAGAATGAGAAGAGAATAATGAAAAAGATTAAGCCAAATGAAATGAACCATGGTTGCAATAATACACAAGAATCATCATTATTAATCCTATCATGAAAGAGTTGATGGAACATTGAATTGACCATTATCATAACTCAAGAATTAAAAAGAAAATAAAAGAAGAGTGTAGATCCCTCTTGACGGTCAATGGTCAACACGGTCAACGGGTCAACAAAGTCAAGAGGGGTCTAAGTGGTCAAATGGTCAATGCAATTAGCCATCACTAATCTATCACTAAAAGGATTAGTAAACAATGTCTCCGACTCATAACGGTTTTGACCAAAAGAATTGTCAAAACCCTAATGAGTGTGTCACATTACGGTTTTGGCCGAACCAACTGCCAAAACCGTAATCGGGCACCTCCTCCTTCATCGCTCCTCAAAATTGTGCATACACACCTGCATCCGCATTCCGTAGAATGCGAATGCACAGAAGACAAATCAAATCCATCTGTGCAATACCAGGATCTGTCGTAAACCAAAGCCCACTAGTATTGCCTGCCCGAACAGCATACGCACACAAGTGCACGTAAGTGATCGTAGCCCTGCCGTAAAACCATACGGCCTCTACACGATTCGCTCAGTGCATGGAAACTCTCTATGTGGGACTCTAAAGACTCGACACTACGCTGGCAGTGGGTTTAACTACATACCGCAAGCGGCACTAGCTGTACGTAACGGTCCCCAGGTAGATGTCGATAAGAAGGCCGATGAGGTAAACCCATCCGAACTCCTACTGAGCCTGTATGTGACAATCTCCGTACAGTCCGGTCTGTTCGTCTGATAGATCGCATGGCGGGCCTAGGGAGGCGGTGAACGTCAGTCCCCTAATAGCGGTACAAGTCGTGTCGGAGTGTAGCCCAGAACACCCTGAGATAACACTGGAAACATTCCCGTATATCTCGCTTTCCCTGGCCATGGACTACTTGTGTAATGGCTCTCCTAGACACAGCGCGATGTCAACCCCCAATACCGGGAGAGACGAATCCTGTCTAACCGTCACTGCCTCCAAGTGCTTCGGGACTGCACCCAAGTACTACCTGTTTGCACGACTCCTTTGAGCCATGGTAGGGTAGTAATCTAGGTACAGTGGGAACACACTCGAGGCGAAGTGACAGTGTCAAGTCAGCGGACTAAGTTGTACTCATGTCACATGGGAACAGATAACTGACGATAGGTATAATACCAACAAGCAGTTCCCGACGAGTCCTGTCCAGTGTACTCGTAACCTAACGAGCACCCGCATACTATCTCAAGTACGACATACTGACGGCTGTGGGATAGACCGTCTCCCCCGCTGGGATGAGTAGCGCATACGCTAGTCTACTCCGGAGTATCGATGCCCAGTCTCGATAGTCCAAAGACTAGGGACCTGTATAAGGATATGCTTATGGATTACGCAGCCCCCACGAGTGTGAGCGCTATCACAACGCTGGTAATCAAGCAAAGATCCTAAGGGCTCTACTAATATGTATATAAGCGATATGCTAAAAGAAACACATGCACATATTGAAGTAGAGACAAACCAAGTAGCATACTACCATTTTGAGCAAGATTGTCTATACAACTGTGAATATCCTAAGCTTCCATCAAGTAATATACAAGCTAGTATGATACAGCAATGGCCTCTAGGGCATATACACTAACAATCTCCCACTTGCACTAAGGCCATGTACTGGCGTATCGAAGACCTATCATCTCGATCAGCCGCTCGAACTGAGTCTGGGGTAGGGCCTTCGTGAGTGGATCTGCAGTGTTGTTCTCCGTATTTACTCTCTTCACCTCGATCTCCCGGCGATCTACGATCTCCCTGATCTGGTGCTACCGCCTCAAAATGTGCCTGGACTTCTGATGGGACCTGGGTTCCTTCACTAAAGCTATAGCGCCGTTGTTGTCGCAATACAGCGGTATTGGATCAATAATGGTAGGAACTACCTGAAGCTCCGTGAGGAACTTCTTCATCCAGACAGCTTCCTTTACGGCATCGCAAGCAGCTATGTACTCCGCTTCCATAGTTGAGTCAGCAACGGTCTCCTGCTTGGAACTCTTCCAGCAAACCGCCCCTCTATTGAGGGTAAAGACATAACCCGACATGGACTTGGAGTCATCCTTGTCACTCTGGAAGCTGGAGTCAGCAAAGGCCTCAAGCTGGAGGTCTTTTCCGCCATACACCAAGAACATCTCCTTAGTCCTTCTCTGGTACTTGAGAATGTTCTTTACCGCTATCCAGTGTTTCTCCCCTGGGTTCGACTGATACCGGCTTACAACGCTCAATGCGTATGCTACATCTGGTCTGGTACACAACATCGCATACATTATAGAGCCTACCGCAGAAGCGTAGGGTATAATAGACATGCGATCCGTTTCCAAATCAGTCTTGGGAGACATCTCTTTGGAGAGGGTGATCCCGTGACAAGTCGGTAAATTACCGCGCTCGGAATCTTCCATACTGAATCTTTTCAGTATGGTGTCGATGTACCTTGACTGTGAAAGTCCCAGCATCCTCTTAGATCTATCATGATAGATCTGGATCCCCAGAATGTAGTTGGCATCGCCCAGGTCCTTCATGGAGAACCTCTGTGACAAGAATCCTTTGACTGACTGTAGCATAGGAATATCATTTCCTATTAGGAGAATGTCATCCACGTACAAGACGAGGAATACTACAGTTCTCCCTACAATCTTACTGTAAATGCATAGTTCATCTGGGTTTTTGATAAAGTCGAATTCTTTGACAGTATCATCAAAGTAGATGTTCCAACTCCGCGATGCCTGCTTAAGTCCATAAATGGACTTGAGCAACTTGCACACTCTACCGCTGCTCCCACTCTGAATGAATCCCTCCGGCTGATCCATATAGACGCACTCTTCTAAATTTCCATTTAGGAAAGCCGTCTTTACGTCCATCTGGCAGATTTCATAATCGTGGAAGGCAGCAATGGCAAGAAGGATCCGAATAGATTTCAGCATAGCCACTGGAGAAAAGGTCTCGTCATAGTCCAAACCAGGTCTTTGACGAAAACCCTTTGCTACAAGTCTAGCTTTATAGGTCTCAACCCGCCCATCTACACCAATCTTCTTTCTGAAGATCCATTTGCAGCCTACGGGTTTTACCCCTTCTGGAGCAAAGTCCAAAGTCCAAACTTTGTTAGTGTACATGGACTCCATCTCTGCCCGCATTGCATCCAACCATTTTACCGAGTCACCGCTCTGAATGGCTTGCTGGAAGCTAGTAGGTGTAGGGTTCCTAGGCACTCTCAAGGGGTCTCACAAGGCATCAACCATGCCAATTTCTAAAAATACGGTGCTGAGAAACCCTAGACTAGATCGTTGGCTAGATGTCTAGGCGAAAGAAGCAACTAGTAAACTACTTTACTAAGGGAACGGAAATACAACCTTTGTAGATCCGGTCCTCCACCTCCATAGCTCCACAATGAAGTCTCCTCGCTGTCCAACTCGAACCCCGGGCTCTTGCATCGGCTTCATCGGAGAATGGACGGGCTAGGTCATCGACGACGATGCCGAAGATGATCTACGTCGAGGCATCACTAGATCAAGCTCCAACTTCATCAAGTCAAGAAACTTGTGAAGAAAACACACTCTACTACTTGGCAAGAGGTAGAGGATGAAGAAATAGGAAGTGGGTTCACTTTAGAATTGGATTTCTCACTCATTTGCTCAAGTTGCCATTGTTGAAGTAAGGTTTCTTCATGAAGAAGAAGAAGAGGAAGAAGATGATAAGTGTTCTATTATGTTTTCTAAAAAGAATATAATATGAATACTTATCATAATCCAACCATAGTTTGGTGTAGAGAATAAACCATGGTTAGAATGAAGGGTTAGGGTTAAGCATCAAGACAAAATGGTCACAAGGTCAAAGCTTCATGAAGCTTCAATGTACAAACAAAGAAAGCCACCATTTTCTCTTTATGCATAATATTTTCCAATAAGAATAAATAAATAAATAAGTAAATAAGAAAACCATAACCCTAACCAATATGCAACCATGGATTAATCTTCACACAAATCCTAGTGAGCATGTATCATCAAACATGATACAATCAAGTGCACAAAAAGTATATCACATATACAATGTGCACATCCGAGCGAGAAAATCCATTTAAAGTGAACCAATACTAGTTAATGCAAAGTAATATATCAAATATATAATCATGCATTAAATCATTAAATCAATACTTGATTCAATAATCCGGTCATATCGCATACAACCGACTAGTATCCAATGTATCGGCTTATCGAATCAATACTTGATTCGATAACTAGGTTATATCACATACAACCAATCGATACATTCATCGCGAGAAAACAATACGGTATCACATACACGCATTATTCTCGGTCCCGCACATATCTCATATGCGCTCCTATTTCGTTTCGCTTGAGCCAGGAAACCTCTGTGTAGGACTCTAAAGACTCGTCAATACGCCGGCAGCAGATGATGATCATATCAAGTACCCACAAGCCGCAAGCGGTCTGCTAAACGTAACGGCCACCCGGGTATTGAGCGATCAGAAGATCGACGAGCAAGCCCGCTCACACTCCAGTGAATCCAACCAGTAACACTACCGTACAGTCCGGTCTCGTCGTCTGATATGTCGCATATCTCGCCTAGGGGTGGTAAACGTCAGACCCCAATAGCTCGATAAGTCGTGTCGATGTGAGGTCTATAACAATTCGAGAAACTACTGGTAACACTTACCAGTAAATCTCAACAACCCTGGCCAGGGATTTCCTGTTATAGCCAATCGAACACAGCGCAACATCAACTCCCTATACCGGGAGAGACGAATCCCCTCCTATCGCTCATTGCCTCCATGTGACTCGGGACTATACCCAAAAACCACCGTTTTGCACGCCCTCTTGGACGTGGTAAGATGGAAATCAAAGCACAGTGGGAACCACACAAGACTCTATGACGATCTCGGGTCAACAGACTATTCTGTACCAGTGTCACCAGAGAACTGCCATCTGACGTAAGGTATAATACCATCTGGGAGTTCTCGGCGAGTCCGTTCAGTGTACCCAGTCTCTACTGAGCACCCGTATATCATCTCTGATGTCAAACACCGATGGATATGGGATCATCCATCGCCCATCTGTATGGGTCGAGAAGGTACACGCTAGTCTACTCTGGTATATCGATGCCCCGTCTCGATACACCCACGACTAGGGACTTTGAAGGATGTACTTATGGACTACCATGTCCCCACTAGTATGATCCGCATCATAGTCCAGGTAGTCATGTACACATCCTAAGGGCTTTACCAACATGTATTAGAGAGACAATCTGTGTACACGTTAAGGTAAAGAGCAACCAGATAGCATACTATCATGTCGAGCAAGAAAGTCCTCCCTATATATGTCCCACCATCCACTACAATATACATCTTATGTACAATAATGGCCTCTAGGGCATACATATAACTAACAATCTCCCACTTGCACTAGGGCCATCTGTAGCAGTGGTTGTTGTATCTCATACTCAACCATCCCTTAAAAGTCTATCTCGGGGAATAGGCCTTCGTGAGTGGATCCGCCGTGTTGTCCTCTGAGTCTACTCTCCTAACCTCGATCACCTGGAGATCAACCATCTCCACGATCAGGCGACACTGCCTTAGAATATTTCTGGATCACTGATGGGACGGGGGTTCCTGGCATAAGCCACAACTCCATTGTCACACAATGGTAGGAACTAAGTTCATCTCATGAACTAATATACATCCAAACAGCCTCTTTGGTAGCATCTTAAGTAGCGATGTGTCCAGCCTTTATCGTCTAGTATGCCATAGTATCTAGCTTGGAACTCTTCCAACATACCGTCCCTTTACTGAGGGTAAAGACAATGCCTGCGACTGACATTCAGTCGTCTTTATCACCCTGGAACCCTTCCAGTGATTCTCCCCAGGATCGATTGATACCATTTACTACAACTAGTGAGTATACTAACACCCAAATAACATCTATCTCATAGATGAAAACTCAGGATGGAGGAGGTATCACATTGATCCTATCTGGAGAATCCTTGTGATAAGCGGAGATTGACCGAGCGTAACATAGGAAACTCCTTCCCTATCATGAGCATGTCATCCACGTACTCTACGAGGATCACCACCATACTCCCTACTACGTTTTTGTATATACAAGGTTCATCTACCATTTTGATGATGTCAACTTCCTTGACTAATCCATCAAAACAGATGTTCCAACTCCGCGATGCCTGCTTTATCCTATAAAGCATCTTGCACACGTTTCCGCTGCTCCCACTGTCTACGAGGCCCTCTGGCTGTGTACTTATAGACGCACTCTTCTAAATCAGTATTTAGAAAAGGAGTCGTGACACCCAACCGCCAGATATCGTAGTCATGGTATGTAGCCGTGGCAAGTAGTATCTGGATGGACTTAAGCATAGGTACTGGAAAAGGTTTCATCATTATCCACGCCTGGTCAATGACGAAAACCTTTAACAAGTCTAGCTTTGAAAGTCTCAACTTTCCCATCTACACCAAGTAATCTTCTCAAGATATACTTGCTCCTGATGGGGATTTAACCCTTCAGATATAGCATCCAAAGTCCATACTTTGCTGGTGTACATGGATTCCTGTTTGTGTATATGCCGTAGAGGCCATTACTGTATCATACTAGTATGTATATTACTTGATGGAAGCTTGGGATATTCACAGTTGTACAGACAATCTTGCTCAATATAGTAGTATGCTACTTGGTTTGTCTCTGCTTTAATGTGTACATGTGTGTTTATTTATTATATCACCTATACGCATTAGTAGAGCCCTTATGATCTTTGCTTGATTACCGGCGTTGTGATGGCGATCACACTCGTAGGGGCTGGGTAATCTACAAGCACATCCTTATACACGTCCCTAGTCGTGGGAGTATCGAGATAGGGCATCGATGCTCCGGAGTAGACTAGCGTATGCGCTTTTCATCCCAGCACGGGAGACGGTCTGTCCCACAGCCGTCGGTACGTCGTACTTGAGATAGTATGCGGGTGCTCGTTAGGTTACGAGTACACTGGACAGGACTCGTAGGGAACTGATAGTTGGTATTATACCTATCGTCAGTTATCAGTTCCCAGGTGACATGAGTACAGCTTAGTCCGCTGACTTGACACTGTCACTTCGCCTCGAGTGTGTTCCTACTGTTCTTTGATTACTACCCTACCACGGCTCTACTGAGTCATGCAAACAGGTAGTAGTTGGGAGCAGTCCCGAAGCACTTGGAGGCAGTGACGGTTAGACAGGATTCGTCTCTCCCGGTATTGGGGGTTGACATCGCGCTGTGTCTAGGTGAGCCATTACATAAGTAGTCCCTGGCCAGGGCAAGCGAGATATACTGGTAGGTTCCAGTGTTATCTCAGGGTGTTCTGGGGTTCACTCCGACACGACTTGTACCGCTATTAGGGGTCTGACGCTTGCCGCCCCCCTAGGCCCGACATGCAATGTATCAGACGAACAGACCGGACTGTACGGAGATTGTCACATACAGACTCAGTAGGAGTTCGGATGGGTTTACCTCATCGGCCTTCTTATCGACATCTACCTGGGGACCGTTACGTACAGCTAGTGCCGCTTGCGGTCTGTGGTTAAACCCACTGCCAGCGTTGTGTCGAGTCTTTAGAGTCCCACACAGGGAGTTTCCCTGCACTGAGCGAAACGTGTAGAGGCCGTATGGTTTTACGGCAGGGCTGCGATCACTTACGTACACTTGTGTGTGTATGGTGTTCGGGCAGGCAGTACTAGTAGGCTTTGGTTTAAGCCGGATCCTAGTATTGCACGGATGGATTTGTTTTGTCTTCTGTGCATCCGCATTCTACGGAATACGGATGCAGGTGTGTATGCACAGTTTTCCGGAGCGATGAAGGAGGAGGTGCCTCATTAGGGTTTTGGCAGTTGGTTCGGCCAAAACCGTTATGTGGCAGGCTCATTAGGGTTTTGACAGTTGATTCGGTCAAAACCATTTTGAGGCGGACTCATTAGGGTTTTTGACAGTTCGTTTGGTCAAAACCATTATGAGCCGCGAACATCATTTACTAATCCTATTAGTGATAATCTTATGATGGCTAATTGCATTGACCATTTGACCCCGTTGACCCCTCTTGACTTTGTTGACCAGTTGACCGGGTTGACCATTGACTTTCAAGAGGTTTCCACACTCTTCTTTTCTTTTCCTTTTTCTTTTGGATTATGATAATGGTCATTTCAAAGTAGCCATCAACTTTATCTTGATGGGATTAGTAATGATGTTGTTTTGCATTATTTGCAACCATGGTTGTTTTTCTTTTGATCATAATATTATTCTCATTCTCTCTCTTGAAATGAGAAGCTCCATGGTTGCTAACCTTCCTCCTTCTTCTTCCTCCTCTTGATTTTCTCCTTTGATCTCATGTATTGAGAGAAAAAGGATCCCACTTGACAAACACATCCATACATCTACTCTACACATCCTAGGGCTTCTAGATTAGCAATCTCCTTGCCCTAGTTACCTCGGCTTGAGGTGGAGCTCGGTGTGTTGGATATGTATACCCTAGAGGCCTGTATTGTATAGGATACTAGACATGTATATGTACAGAAACAATCTTTGCTCGAAATGATAGTATGCTATCTGGTTTATCTTTATCATAATATGTGATGTGTTGATAAAGCCCTTAGGACTATGCTTGACTACCAGGATTATGATGAGATCATACTGGTGGGACCTGGGCAGTCTACAACCATATTTTTCAATAGTTCCTAGTCGAGGGTATATCGAGACAGGGCATCGGTATTACCAGATTAGACTAGTGTGTACGTTTCTTGACCCTGGGGGCAATGATTGATTCCACACCCATTGATGTTTGACATCAAAGATTGTACACATGTGCTCATTGGAGAATGGGTACACCGAACAGGACTCGCTGAGAACTCCGAGATGGTATATATACCTATTGTCAGATAGCGGTTCTCTAGTGATACTTGTACAGGTTAGTCTGTAGACCCGAGATCGTCATAGGGTCTTGTGTGATTCCCACTGTACTTTAATTTCCTCCCTACCACGGCTCTACTGAGTCGTGCAAACAGGTGGATTTTGGGTACAGTCCCGAATCATATGGAGACAGTGAGCGATATGAGGGGTTTCGTCTCTCCCGGTATAGGGAGTTGATGTCGCGCTATGTTTGATCGGCTATAACACCTAAATCCCTGGCCAGGGTTCTCGAGGATTACTGATAAGTGTTATCAGTAGTTTCTCGAACTGTTATGAGCCATAAATCAGAATGACTTATAAAGTTACTGGGGTCTGACATTTACCACCCCTAGACTTCATATGTGACGTATCAGATGAAGAGACTGGACTGTACGGTAAGTGTTGCTCGCAGGCTCGTAAGGGTTGTGATGGGTTCGCTCGTCGGCCACCTTTTCGTCAAGTACCTGGGTAGCCGTTATGCACAGCTAGTGCCGCTGACGTGCTTGTGGTTAAACCCACTACCAGTGTACTGTCGAGTCTTTAGAGTCCCACACAGAGGGTTCCCTCGTTCAGGCGAAATATGTAGAGGCTGTAAGTTGTTATGGCAGCCGTAAGCTGTTACGGCAGGGTTTCGATTTTATTCATGTAATTGTTACAGGAATAATAATCGAAAGGATAATACTGGTGGGCTTTGGTTTAAGCCGGATACCGGTATTACATTATTGGATTAATGGCATTTGTATTTTCGGAATTCGGATGCGGGTATACAATATACGGTATACGGTATGCGGAGGAGGGGTATTTTTGTAATTGTTACAAGAATACCTTATAGAAGGTGCCACCTCATAATGACACAATAATGACATCATTTATGAAAAATAAAATGAGGTGGAAATTAAAAGGTACAAGCATGATGAGGTTGTTGTTATGGAGTTACTATTGAAGCATGATACTAATTTATATAATGCATGCTTCAATTAATTCTCTTAGTGCTATATCTTTATACATCATGCTTGAACACTTTCAATATGATAAACACTTACACTTTCTCATCTCCTCCTTCTCCTTCTTATTATAAATAGCTTCACATGAGATGTGAATGTTAAGTGAATGCAGAGAAGGTTAAGAGAAAGAAATGCTATAGATTTCAAGTTAATCCAATACATTCATCTCTACATAATCCTAGTGATCTATTCTAGCAAAATTGGTCTCTAGGTTAAACTCTTGTGAAGAGTTTCTAGCTCGTACGACAACTCTCGGGTGGATCATCTAGGTCTTGGGTGGCCGGAGGTCGAAGACATCGGCAACGTCAAAAGGAGCTAAGGAGTTCATCAAAGAGAAGACCCGAAGGACCGTATCATTGAGGTATAATCCCTAACATAGTAGATAAGATCTCTAGTTAGGTTTTTCTAGTTGTGGTTTAGACAAGATCTTCGGTTAAGTGCGTGTTGTATGCCAAGAAAATTTTTGTTCACCGCTTCCGCCGCGCCACAAGAGTTGTGGGAGCATGCAACATACACTAACATGGTATCAGAGCCTAACTAAACCACAATTAGATGTTAGCCAAAAGTTAGAAGCTCGATCGACAGTTTTTTCTCCCGAAAACTCGTATTCTGCCCCTGCTGCTGTCAGTTTTTGAAAGTGTTCCAAAATAAATTTGACATATCTTAAAAATACATGCTGGGTTTTATATGAAAACTGTAGAAATCCGGAGTCCCAACTCGCCAAGACCGCCGCGGTTGCGCGGCCAAACCCTGGGTTTGGCCGCGGATCCGCGGCCGAGTCAACGCGGAGTTGACTCGGTTTCCTACAGTGATCTCATATATGGTAAATATGGTTTCTGGGATGTATAGAATTTTAAAAAGGTGTTTGTACAGGAACATGTCAAGTGTTGGCATGGTTTAAAATTATTGATCGAAATTTTAATAGTGTTTGGCTAATCGGGTTTTTCGTTTTTTTTGTGATATGTGTTTGAAACGTCCGCTAATTGCTATATGACGATTAGTGGGGGTTGCACATATGGATATCATGAGTTGGTATGTGTATATGAATGTGTTGGATCGTCGTGATGAATGGCCGGGGGGTGTGAGAAGAGCGTTTTTTCTTTTCTTTCATTCCATGTAATTTGTAAAAAGCCATGTAATATTGTTTTACAGATACATCCGGGATGAGGTTGTAGCCACCGTTGTATAATTTCTTTTTACTGTTTTGCTCCTAGGATAGACCCAAGGTGGGGTGCACAAACTATCGGGTTTTCAAAGTGCCGAGTGGCCTACTCAATTGTTGAGGGAGGTTACTACACTTCGGGAATTTGGCGGGTAGTTTGCCGCACCCGTAGGGGTCTAGGGGGGGTTGGCTATTCATCACGAGATAGTGCCCTCATAGTCAATTATTGGATCGCAGGTACGTGATTGCAATGATTGCGGAGGACCTATACCGGTATGACAGTCTTACTCGAGATGATAGTATGCTATCTGGTTTGCCTTTATCAGTCGTGTACATGTTCAGGTGACTGATTACATGTTACACTTTGATAGAGCCCTTAGGATCTTGCTTTACCACCAACAGTATGATGGCGATCATATACGTGAGAGTTGGGTGGTTTATATGCATATCCTTAATTGTGGTCCCTAGTCGTGGGAGTTTCGAGACAGGGCATCGATACACCGGAGTAGACTAGTGTGTACAGTCGAGACCCCGACGAGGGGCGGTGGCCGGTCTCACAAGCCACTGGTGTCAGTTGGATCACCTAAGATGTATACAGGTGCTCATTGGGTTATGAGTACACCGGACAGGACTCGCCGGGAATCTGCTAGTTAGTACTATTTCTATCGTCAGATAGCAGTTCCCTGGTGACATGTGTACAGGTTAGTTCATCGACCTGAGGTCGTCATTTGTCTCGTGTGAGTTCCCACTGTGCTTTGATTTCTACCCTACCACGGCTCAAAGGAGTCGTGCAAACAGGTAGCTTTTGGGTACAGTCCCGAGCCATATGGAGGCACGTGAGCGGATCGGCAGGGGATTCGTCTCTCCCGGTATTGGGGGCGAGATCGTGCTGTGTCTAGGAGAGCCATTACACAAAGCCCACGGCCGTGGCAGGAGATTTACTGGTAGGTACTCCAGTAGTATCTCAGGGTGTTATTGGGCTTCACTCCGACACGACTTATACTGCTATTGGGGGTCTGACATTACTAGCCCCCTAGGCAGATATGCGATACTCATAGACGAATGGACCGGACTGTATATACATTGTCACTGTTAGGCTCAGTAGGGTTTCTGGATGAGTTCGCTCATCAGCCTCCCTTGAGGTCAGTCCATGGGCAGCCGTTACGCATTGCTAGTGCCGCTGACGGTTTGTGGTTAAACCCACTGCCAGGGTACTGACGAGTCATTAGTGTCCCCCACAGACAGTTTCCCAAGTTCGGGCGAAACGTTGTAGAGGCCGTATGGTTTTATGGCAGGGTTCGGAAAATGCACGTGCGTTTACGCACGTGTTATTTTTCGGGCAGATGATACTGGTCGGCTTTGGTTTAAGCAGGATCCGAGTATTATATTGAGTAGGTATAATATCTTTGTCTCAGTTGCATTTGTATTCGGTCGTATTACAAATGCGGGTATATTTATACAGTTTCGGGGTTGTCCTGAAATTCGTTTCAGGATCAGTTTTGGAAGTTGCCAGTTTCCAGTTTTCCATCAGCCGTCTTGTAACATTCGGTTAAAGACGGGTTTATCTTTTCTTGAGATGAGTGTGGATTCTTCTAGAAGATTCTAGAGAGAGTGACTTGACATGGTGAGTCATTAGTGCATTAATGGTCTCATTAATGTTTTTGGTGACTAGGTTTTTTGATTCAATGTTTCTTTATGACTCATGCTTTAGCTTTAATGGGTTTTGTTAACCTTAGGATATTTTGTGAGAAGCTTTCATCTTATGGTTACCTCTCCCTCTCCTACACTCACCTCCCTCCATCTATATATGGCCGGCCCCCTCCTCTCTCTCATATACTTGATGTTTCATTTGTAGAAAAGATTATGATAGTATTTGGGGTGCATGGAAATTTCATTGCCTTTTTCATTCCATCACCCAATCCGAGTGGAAACTTCTTTAACCGATCGTCCACGGACTTGGACGAAGTGAGACAAGGTCATCTACTCATTCTCTACATCATTCTTGGTCGTCTCTTTTAGCAAACTTGACGACCGAGTTGCCTCAAGTCAGAGGCGGGAGCCCGTTTAAAGAATTAGTGACGTGGTGCCACCTCGACGAGGAGATCGGAGATCGATGAGATCGGAGCAGCCGCAACGGAGTGTGGGATGATGGTTAAAGAACGAAGGACTCGGATCGTTCGGTATAACCTTTCTACACTCTTTACAGTTTGTTAGTTTAGCAATAATGGAAGATCCGGGTTAAAGTATACGATAGCGCCAGTTTAAAAGTTTTTGTTCCGCATTTTGGCGTCTGTAGACGGCCGGGGCCCTAGCGTTGACTTACAGTGGTATCAGAGCCTCACCATTTTGCTTTACTAACTTGTGCTAACGCGTTTAAAACATCGATCGAACCGGAAATCAAAAACTGCAAAATCCAAATTCTGAGTTTCTGTCGATTTTAAAAGGGTTCCAAAATTAATTTTACACATCACAGAAAATTCAGCAGGCTTTTCTAAGAACACAGTAGAAATTTGGGCACGTGATTCGATAATACCGCCGCTGAAACGCGGTCAAACCTATGGTTTGACCGCGCTTCCGCGGCCATACAGTGAGCTCATGCTCCCAAATTTGTACAGTGGGTTCTATGTTGGATTTTGGGGTTTTTGGTATATATATTTTGGGCCCAGGTTTTGTTACTGTTCACCAGTAAGTCATGGGGCCCACTTCTTGATATTTGGTCGATCGAATTTTAAACATGTTAGTTTACAGTGCTTACATTATATCTCCGACCGGGAATGTCATTTGATCGGTAGACCGCGTCTAATTGCTATAGTTCTTTTAGACGGGTTTGCGAACGTGACATTCGCGTTGATGTTATGTGTTGTGCTGTGATGTTGCGGATTTGTCGTGGTGGATAGCAGTGTGCAATGGTAGTACAGTTTGTGTTTATTTGTACATTTGATATTGCGGGGCGAGCGTCCAACTTGTGGACTGCCGTCACTGCCTGTTGTATAATATTCTTTTGGGGCACGACCAGGTTGCGGTCGATGTACCTATTGTACTATTTTTCATTACTGTACTAGGTTTTGCCCCGCGACGGAGTGCACGGATAGCCGGGTTCTGGGGGGCAACGGGTCCGCATCTCATGGCTTTGAGAGGCAGAGGGGTCCCACTCTAGAATTGGCAGACTATTCGCCGCACTCGTAGGGGGTACAGGTTGACCCAAGGAGGGGTGCCTAAGATTACCGGATTCCGTGGAATGTTGGGTGGTCCATTCACTAAGCTGTAGGGGGCTACCTCGCTTCAGGTTTTGGCGGGTAACTTGCCGCACCCGTAGGGGTCTAGGTTTCATTGCACAGGCTATCCACACGACAGGGGAACGTCGGGTTCAGCAGCGGCTCTGAGAAACCCGGGGATCCTAGATTATCTGTATTGTTCTGTGATGCTTATTACTTTTCTGTAATGTTGCATACTATCACGCCTGGAGCGATTATTATATATTGGTTTATATACTATTACATGTTGTATATGTTTTACACTCGGGCTAGTCCAGTCCCCGCTCTGTCGTTAGTTAAGTAACCTAACGGGTGATGACGGGACCTAGTGACGAATGCGGATGGCATATACGTACATTTTATTTTCGTTCTTTTCTGGTGTGATTAAATGATGGGACTGCGTTGATTCTGATCAATGCAAAGTATAACAAACCCGTTTGCAGTTGTTGGAACAAATTTAAAAAGTGTTATTGCAAAGACGTTTTCTTTTGTTATGCATAGCGGTATTCAGTGGAATATCCTGCACCTCATTCGACGGGGCAAGGGCCGATATCCCTTCACCGGGACTGACCCCTTGGGCAGAAGTTTGCGTCAGGGTAATAACTTCACTATAGTCGATTACAAGTTGCTTTGCATAGCGGTATTCAGTGGAATATCCTGCACCTCATTCCACGAGGAAAGAGCCGAGATCCCTTTACCGGGAGTGACCTCTTTAGCAAAAGGTTTTCGCCACTATATTTTAAAAAGCTATCAGGTTCCTTCTGCGATATCAAGTTCACTACGTTAAAGGTTTTTTCGCCAAAAACTAGCCGTAGCCCTCCGTCATTTTATATGAATGGTCAGTAGTATTCAAGCTATGTTGGTCTGGCCCTTAGCTAGGACATAGTGATTGGTAGCTGCTGGGGTGTTCACATGTTTCATAGATAGATGCGTTGGTTTGGGACAGTCGTACAGCCTTGTTGGGCCTTAGTCAAGGGCGAGTACGGGTGGGTTCAAATTAACAAGATAATGATGGGAAGAACTTGACATGTGACTTATGATGGGTTGGCCCTTAGTCACGATCATAAGAGCATGGGGTAAAAATCATATCGGGAGTTTCTAAAGAAACTGAAACTTGCCAGGCATGCGCATACCTTCTGGAGTGTGATAACGCGAGTGGATTCCGTCACGTTATCATGCGATGAGAGTTGGATCTCGATTCCCACTGATGAGTTGGTTTACTCTTCGGGTGATCCCGATTGATTCTTCTTTCAGGTTTGGAGGAGAATTTGACAGGACAGTGGGAGGTTTCCGGATTAGATAAAGTGATAACCATTCTGATCTAGGTTAGAGTGCACGCAGAGTGTTTCTTTTCTCTCTCTCTTTGGCAGCGACCTTTGACCGACCCTAGACTATGACTCAGTGACCAGGTTGACCGAACCTTCTTAAAATACTGGCTTTTGGATTGTCTGAGTTGCATAAGTCATTGCCACTCCTTCTTTTACCCTTTGAATTTCTCAGAACACCCGTATTACTACGGATATCCACTTCCATTGGATAGATCCATCGTATGGTTATATACGAACTCGAAGGGACTTCTTCGAGGATGGATCCAGGTTCAGGAGAAACAGAATTGGTTTATTCAGTTGTCTTTTATTATCACCTTCTCTCAGGTTGCGAGAGCTCCTTGGTTTAGGAGAGTACACCTATTACGCTTATTGGATAGTCTTATTCCAAACCATAGGCTGGTGCCGAAAGGTAGGGAATGAAGAAAACCAATTAGCCTAAGTAGGGTGTGCAGAAGGTAATATGTAAAGACAAAATAAAGGGATTAGAAAGAGGGCAAAGTAAATTGCGACGGATATCATTCACGACCAAAACCGCGTACTTCATCGCCACTCCTATTTCACCTTTAAAAGGAATAAAGTATTATTCAGTTGTCTTTTATCATCACCTTCTCCCGAGATGCGAGTACTCCTTGGTTTAGGAAGGTACACCTATTATGCTTACTGGATAGTCTTCTTCCAAATCATAGGCTGGTGTCGAACGGTAGGGAAGGAAGAAAACCATTTAGCCTAACGATGGTATACAGAAGGTAACGACTAAAGACAAATAAAGGGATTTGGAGAGACGGCAATAAAATATACGGTTGAAGTCATGAATTAGATTATGGAAGAGGCATTACTATGAATACCAGGATACCCCTACGAAACATTTTCATGTTTCAGTGCATTGTTAAAGCAAAACTGTTTTCCCGATTAGATACTTACTCCAAGGGTATGTATTTACCAGGTTTCATTCTCATATCTGTATGGTTTTACAGATGATGAGTGGGAGTAAGTTATTGGGAATTAGGTGATCATCCTCATTATATCGGAATTCGTTGTAATTGGTGATATTTGAGGAAATCTCCAGGGTACAGTTTTCAACCTACGACGCACAGGTTTTGAGTTGTTTAACTCAACGGACTTATACAGAGTATTGTATGTTGTCCAAGTGTCCATCAGGATAAAGGGGTAGGTCCTCGTACTATGTTCTGTTTACTTATAACATCTCTAGTTTTTAGACAAGTGTTTCGTAGAAATACAAGGTCTAAATTTTGAGAAGTTGTGGGTATAAGAATAAAGTAGAGAGCCAGGTATCACAAGTATCGAGATTCTTCAAAGAGATCGAAGATGTAGATTCTTGTGATTGGTATTCTGATGATAGTGATGGTTTTGAGAAACGAGTTTTCTCTTTCAGGTTACTCATAATTGGATGGATTCCTAAGTTGAGTAATGCTGATTAGCCTCTTTCCATTAAGTTGATATACACTGGAAACAGCTGCATGGATTGAATATGGTTCCAATTAAATAAGTGCCAAAGTTTCTATATTGGATATAGAATAATTCATACCTTAAAAGATATTAAGGTACGGGGAGTTGTCCAGCTTATGCTTAAAACCAGACTTTGGATAACTCAGGGAACGTTTCTGTAATGGCTGTTTGTGGGTTGACCCTGGCTATGACGAGGGTTGATATTCTACCATTTGGAAGATCAATAGTGATATTGTTCTTGACTCGCCACAGTTTAGTAAAAATAGTTCTTTTTCAGAAAACAGTAGTGGGAGTATGGTAGAACTGGAAGTGATTCCAGAACCGCGAACGATTACGGAAAATTTAATAGGACCTATACATTCAATCAGGTTTGACAATCCAATAGCCACTCCGCAGATTTGGTGGGTAACCTCAGACACCCGAGAGGTACTCCGGTATCCTCAAGGACGGTGACAGGGAGGTTCTAATCTACCCAGACTTGACACTACTGTTGTTCCAGGTTATGAGACCCGGTAGGAGGGTTGTCGTAGTCAGTGGGAGCAACGGAAGCATGGTGGGCAAGTAGCTTATGTCTATTTATAGACTAGAGCAGTTATAGCGGAGATAGATCATCTAATTTTGATATGACACTCATAGTTTTGACTTCAATCAGAATAGTGGATGGATCTGTTTAAGAAGGTAGTAGGGTGTGATGTCATGGTATCTGGATGACATACACAGAGTAGGAAGTAAAATTCCTATACTACGATCGGTATTACTATGGTCGTCACACAGTTGTTTCTCCAGACAGGATATGGATATAATGTTTGACATTATGGTTTCTAGATCTATGGTTTTAGATCTGGATTTGGGTAGTTTCCCAATGTGGGTACTTTGACAGATATTCTAATGGTTTTTGGAATAGTTGACTCCTAGCATGGTGGTGTACCTGCAGGTGATGGAGTCACCCTCTCTAAAGGTGTCTTACAGACTAAAGGGGAGAGGGATGTGCATGATTGGCAGATCACTTGCTTAGACAATTGAGTCAATCATGAGATGTCAAGTACCACACCAAATGTTGGTTTTTGCACTAGATGCAATAAGTTTGTATTAATCCAATCCTGGAGAAACATAAGGAAGCAGTTTTAGAACATATGTACATGTTCTACGGATTTGATGACGGCAGCCTCCTTCGGGAGACGGTTATCATTCCAAGCTTCAAAGGTGACATGGTTGACAGAGTGATTGTCAGAGTTATAGTTTTTCCCTCTGACGAAGAGGGACAGTATTATGGACAGGTGGTTCAAGAGGATACTGTGGGTGGCATGGTGCCGGATACTGATTAGGTTCAGTGATCGATACAGTCTAAGAAGTTTGGATTTGGAGTTCATTTATGAACTGGGTCCCATCAGATATCCAGACATATTCTAAGACGGGTGTTACTCGATTCGGGAGATGGCTTTCTCCGCGAATTTGAGATTAAGAGAGATATAGAAAGAAACTTCTAGGCGGATCCACTCACTGAGGCTATTTCTCGAACACAATAGTTTTACAAACGGGCTTTGTGAAACTGATTAGTAGAGGAGTTGGATGTTCGGTTTCACACGGGCTGTGAGTAGTCGACATCGCAATAATTAGCCTGGAGTGCAAGTGGGAGATTGTTGGAGATAGTGCCCTCATAGTCAATTATTGGATCGCAGGTACGTGATTGCAATGATTGCGGAGGACCTATACCGGTATGACAGTCTTACTCGAGATGATAGTATGCTATCTGGTTTGCCTTTATCAGTCGTGTACATGTTCAGGTGACTGATTACATGTTACACTTTGATAGTGCCCTTAGGATCTTGCTTTACCACCAACAGTATGATGGCGATCATATACGTGAGAGTTGGGTGGTTTATATGCATATCCTTAATTGTGGTCCCTAGTCGTGGGAGTTTCGAGATAGGGCATCGATACTCCGGAGTAGACTAGTGTGTACAGTCGAGACCCCGACGAGGGGCGGTGGCCGGTCTCACAAGCCACTGGTGTCAGTTGGATCACCTAAGATGTATACAGGTGCTCATTGGGTTATGAGTACACCGGACAGGACTCGCCGGGAATCTGCTAGTTAGTACTATATCTATGGTCAGATAGCAGTTCCCTGGTGACATGTGTACAGGTTAGTTCATCGACCTGAGGTCGTCATTTGTCTCGTGTGAGTTCCCACTGTGCTTTGATTTCTACCCTACCACGGCTCAAAGGAGTCGTGCAAACAGGTAGCTTTTGGGTACAGTCCCGAGCCATATGGAGGCACGTGAGCGGATCGACAGGGGATTCGTCTCTCCCGGTATTGGGGGCGAGATCGTGCTGTGTCTAGAAGAGCCATTACACAAAGCCCACGGCCGTGGCAGGAGATTTACTGGTAGGTACTCCAGTAGTATCTCAGGGTGTTATTGGTCTTCACTCCGACACGACTTATACTGCTATTGGGGGTCTGACGTTACTAGCCCCTAGGCAGATATGCGATACTCATAGACGAATGGACCGGACTGTATATACATTGTCACTGTTAGGCTCAGTAGGGTTTCTAGATAAGTTCGCTCATCAGCCTCCCTTGAGGTCAGTCCATGGGCAGCCGTTACGCATTGCTAGTGCCGCTGACGGTTTATGGTTAAACCCACTGCCAGGGTACTGACGAGTCATTAAAGTCCCCCACAGACAGTTTCCCAAGTTCGGGCGAAACGTTGTAGAGGCCGTATGGTTTTATGACAGGGTTCGGAAAATGCACGTGCGTTTACGCACGTGTTATTTTTCGGGCAGATGATACTGGTCGGCTTTGGTTTTAGCCGGATCCGAGTATTATATTGAGTAGGTATAATATCTTTGTCTCAGTTGCAATTGTATTCGGTCGTAATACAAATGCGGGTATATTTATACAGTTTCGGGGTTGTCCTGAAATTCGTTTCAGGATCACTTTTGGAAGTTGCCAGTTTCCAGTTTTCTATCAGCCGTCTTTTAACATTCGGTTAAAGACGGGTTTATCTTTTCTTGAGATGAGTGTGGATTCTTCTAGAAGTTTCTAGAGAGAGTGACTTGACATGGTGAGTCATTAGTGCATTAATGGTGTCATTAATGTTTTTGGTGACTAGGTTTTTTGATTCAATGTTTCTTTATGACTCATGCTTTAGCTTTAATGGGTTTTGTTAACCTTAGGATATTTTGTGAGAAGCTTTCATCTTATGGTTACATCTCCCCTCTCCTACACTCACCTCCCTCCATCTATATATGGCCGGCCCCCTCCTCTCTCTCATATACATGATGTTTCATTTGTAGAAAAGATTATGATAGTATTTGGGGTGCATGGAAATTTCATTGCCTTTTTCATTCCATCACCCAATCCGAGTGGCAACTTCATTAACCGATCGTCCACGGACTTGGACGAAGTGAGACAAGGTCATCTACTCATTCTCTACATCATTCTTGGTCGTCTCTTTTAGCAAACTTGACGACCGAGTTGCCTCAAGTCAGAGGCGGGAGCCCGTTTAAAGAATCAGTGACGTGGTGCCACCTCGACGAGGAGATCGGAGATCAACGAGATCGGAGCAGCCGCAACGGAGCGTGGGATGATGGTTAAAGAACGAAGGACTCGGATCGTTCGGTATAACCTTTCTACACTCTTTACAGTTTGTTAGTTTAGCAATAATGGAAGATCCAGGTTAAAGTATACGATAGCGCCAGTTTAAAAGTTTTTGTTCCGCATTTTGGCGTCTGTAGACGGCCGGGGCGCTAGCGTTGACTTACATTCTTCACGACCGTGGAATCCGTCTTCCATTAAGGGCTTGAATGAAATACGGAATTCCTAGTATATCCAATGCATTCATCTGTGATCTGAAATGGTTATATTTATATATATGAGATATATAATAAACGTTGCTTATGTTTTGCACCCGCACTAGTCCAATCCCCGCTCTGCCGTTAGTTAAGTAACCTAACGGTGCATGACGGGACCCAGTGACGAATGCGGATGGCATAAGCGTACGTTCTATTTTTTCGTTTCTTTTCTGTGATGTTTAGGAAACGTAAATGATGGGACTACATTAATGTGATTAATGATAAGAGAAACAAACCTAACGATGTTGTAGAATCAAATTTTTAAGAAAAAGAGTAACTCTAGCTTTTGTTTTGCATAGCGGTATTCTTGAATATCCTGCACCACATTCGATGAGGAAAGGGCCGAGATCCTTTCACCGGGAGTGACCCCTTTAGCAAAACTGGAAAATGTTACAAAGAACTCGATTTGATTTTATAGTTGATCTAACTTTGCTTTGCATCGTGGTATTTTCATATCCAGCACCTTATTCAATAAGGAAAGAGCCGAGATCCCTTCACCGGGAGTGACCTCTTTAGCAAAATTAGAAAGATACTACAAAACCATTCGATTTTTAAAAACTGGAGCTTAAACCACTCTTTCCCACTCGATTCTACAACGATATCAACTTCAAAACGTTAAAGGTTTTCATTAAAACTATCCGTTGCCCTCCGCCATTTTAGGAAGCAGAGTACTTAGTATTCGTGCCACGTTTGTTGACCATAGTTAAGGCGTGGTGTACGGTAGCTAAGTGATGAATTCTTACAAAGCATTTGATGCGATCGATTAGGGCATTCTCATGACTTTGTTGACCATAGTTAAGGGTCATGTGGGTGGGTCTAAATCAATCACAAAATGGCGGGTTGAACTTGACTAGTACTTATGATTTGTTGACCATAGTTAAGGTCATAAGTCACTAGGGGTAAAAATCATATCGGGAATTTCAAGAGTTGAGATTTGCAATGAGATTGCATACCTTCTATATGATAGTTGGATCCCGATCCCACTGTGAGTAAAAGTTACTCCCAGGAGAATTTTGCACTTTTCGGTTAGCGAACTTGTAGATTGAAATTTATCCTGGCTAGTTTTCCTTTTTGGTTTGAAGGAAAATTTGATAAAAATCAGTGGGAGACAACAATTAGATAAGATTAATAACCAATCTGATTATGCAAGAGCAATCGCTGAATGACTTCTTTTCTATCTCCTAATAGCAGATACCAATGTCGGGACTTAAACTTTTATTAGACAAAAACAAACTCACTGGACCGAATTACAAAGATTGGCTAAGGAACATGAATATTGCCCAGACATATGATAAGGTCGCATACGTCCTGACTACTCCAGCCCCTACTAGCCCAGGCCCTGATTCTTCAGTTGCGGATAAAGAAATCCGCAAGAAATAGGATACAGACTGCGCAACAGCCAAGTGCCTCGCGCTAGCTTCTATGAACAATGAACATCAGAAGCAGCACGAGAAGATGGATGTCCAATCCATCTTTCTCCATACAGAGGAGTTGTATGGGGAGCAATCTCGTACTCTCCGATACGAGGCATCTCGAAAGTTGTTTCAGATGCGCATGGCTGCTGGCACGTCTGTAGGTGACCATGTATTGATGATGATTGGACTTATCGAAGAACTTGAGGACCTGGGTTTGACCATGGAGAATGAGCAATATGTTGATATTGTTCTGCAGTCCCTTTCCCCTGCCTTTGCTCAATTCATTGTAAACTTCAACATGCACAAAATGGAGAAGTCTTTACCAGAACTCCTCAATATGTTGAGGAGTGCAGAGAGCATGCTAAAGGTAGCGAAAACTCCCGCTCTTATTGCTGGGCCATCTTCTTCCTCCATCCCGAAAGCCAAGGCCAAGGGAAAGAAGAAGAAGAAGAATCCCATCAAGTAGAGAGGCGGAGTGAAAAAGGCATCGGGAAGGGACAAGAAAGGGGCTGCTGCAACAGGTCGTGGGGAATGTTTCCACTGCCACCAGACTGGGCACTGGAAGAGAAACTGTGCTAAATACTTGGCCGACCTCCAGAAGAAGAAGCATGGTGATGCTTCCACTTCAGGTGTGTTTGTAACCGAAAACTGTTTTTCAATTAACTCTGCTTCCTGGGTATTAGATACTGGATCAGGATCTCATATCTGCAATTGTTTGCAGGGGTTGAGAAATAGCAGGTTGTTGAAGAAAGGTGATCACACTCTCCGGGTTGGGAATGGTTCCTCAGTACATGCTACTGCAGTGGGAGAGTATCATCTTGGTTTGCTGTCGGGTTCTATATTGGTTTTGAACCCATGTTATTTTGTACCTTCGATGTTATGTAATATTATATCTGTATCGTTGTTGGACAATGCTGGATATAATTTCGTATTGCAATCTAATGTTAAGAACATTAATCTTAATCAAGAGTTGATTGGGTATGGAACATTAAATAACGGGATATACATCCTAAATCAGCATACAGTTTTTCATATACAACACAGAAACAAAAGAAAGGTTTCAGACATAAATGAAGTTTTCATTTGGCATTGTAGACTAGGTCATATTAATGAAACAAGACTGACCAAGCTACATAAAGAAGGATATTTAAACTCGTTTGATTATAAATCTTATGCGACTTGCCAGTCTTGCATCAAAGGTAAAATGACCAAAACTCCGTTTACTGGACACGGAGAGAGAGCTACTGAACTCTTAAGCCTCATACATAGTGATGTATGTGGACCAATGTCTACACATGCTGCATGTGGTTTTTCATACTTCATAACCTTCACTGATGATTTATCGAGATTCGGGCACGTGTTCTTATTGAAACATAAGTCCGAAGCCTTTGAAAAGTTCAAGGAGTATAAATCTGAAGTAGAAAAACAAACAGGCTTAAGTATCAAGAAACTTCGATCGGATCGGGGAGGTGAGTATCTAAGCTCAGAGTTTCTAGATTTCCTAAAAGAGAATGGGATTCTCTCTCAGCTCACTCCTCCGTATACACCACAGCACAACGGTGTATCGGAAAGGAGGAATCGCACATTATTAGATATGGTACGATCCATGATGAGTGATGCTGAGTTACCAATATCATTTTGGGGGCACACATTGGAGACTGCGATTTATCTATTGAATAGGGTTCCAACCAAAACCGTGTCTACCACTCCATATGAGATATGGTACGGGAAGAGACCATCTCTTAACAGAGTTAAGGTATGGGGTTGTCCGGCTTATGTAAAAAAACAGAATCCAGACAAACTTGAGACACGATCGGTTTTGTGTAAATTTGTGGGATATCCAAAACACTCGTATGGATATCTATTCTACCACAAGGAGGAACAAAGGGTGTTTGTTTCTCATTATGCCACATTTTTAGAAAATGATTTTTTTACAAATGAAACTGTTGGCAATGCGGTAGAACTGGAAGAAGTTCCAGATGCACAAACCATTACCGATGATTTAATTGAACCTGAGGTTTCAATAGAACCTGACATACCTCAGCCACTCCGTAAATCTAGTAGGACTTCTCGCCCACCTGATAGATACTACGGTTTTCTAATTGACGGCGATAAAGAAGATTGCATCATGAATGATGATGACCCTACTAGTTTTCAGCAAGCTATCACGAGTGGTGACTCAGTGAAATGGTTGGATGCCATGAGATCCGAAATGGAATCCATGCACACCAACAAAGTATGGACTTTGGAGGCTGCACCTTCTGGAGTAAAACCCATAGGGTACAAATGGATCTTTAAAAGAAAGATTGGTGTGGATGGTCAGGTAGAGACCTATAAAGCTAGGCTGGTAGCAAAAGGATTTCGTCAAAGACCTGGCTTGGACTATGATGAAACTTTTTCACCAGTCGCGATGCTCAACTCCATTCGGATCTTGCTTGCTATAGCTGCTTACTATGATTATGAGATCTGGCAGATGGATGTTAAAACGGCATTTCTAAATGGTAATTTAGAAGAATGCGTTTTTTATGGATCAGCCAGAGGGCTTCATTGATAGTGGGAGCAGCGGAAAAGCATGCAGGCTGCTTAAATCCATCTATGGATTAAAGCAGGCATCACGGAGTTGGAATATCTGCTTTGATGATACAATCAAAGAGTTTGGTTTTATCAAAAATGTGGATGAACCATGTATTTATAAAAGGATTGTAGAGAGTACTGTTACATTCCTCGTATTGTACGTGGACGGCATTCTCTTGATTGGAAATGATATTCCTATGCTACAATCGGTCAAACTATTCTTATCGCAGAGGTTCTCCATGAAAGACCTGGGCGATGCCTCGTACATTCTGGGGATAAAGATCTATAGAGATAGATCTAAGAAATTATTGGGATTGTCCCAATCGAGATACATTGACACCATACTAAAGAGGTTTAGTATGGAAGATTCCAAGAGGGGTAATTTACCCGCTTGTCTTGGGATCACCCTCTCCAAAGAGATGTCTCCAAAGACTGATGAGGAGAGGGCTCGCATGAGCATTATACCCTATGCATCGGCAGTAGGATCTATAATGTATGCGATGTTATGTACTCGCCCAGATGTAGCTTATGCACTAAGTGCAGTAAGCAGGTATCAATCCAACCCAGGGGAGAAACACTGGACTGCTGTGAAGAACATTCTAAAGTACTTGAGAAGAACTAAAGAAATGTTCTTGGTGTATGGTAACGGAAATCTCCAAATGGAGGGCTTTACCGACTCCAGCTTCCAGAGCGACAAGGATGATAGTAAGTCCATCTCAGGGTTTGTATTTACTCTAAATGGAGGGGCGGTATGTTGGAAGAGTTCCAAACAAGATACCGTCGCTGACTCCACGATGGAAGCTGAGTATATTGCTGCTAATGATGCCGCAAAAGAAGCGGTCTGGATGAGGAAGTTCATTTCAGAACTTCAAGTGATTCCATCCATTGCTAATCCAATACCCCTGTATTGCGATAACAATGGAGCCATGGATTTGGCAAAGGAATCGAGGTCCCATCAGAAATCCAGACATATCTTGAGGCGGTATCACCTCATCAGGGAGATAGTGGATCGCCAGGAAATCGAGGTACGGAGAGTAGACACGAAAGACAACACAGCAGATCCATTCACTAAGGCTATCCCTCAAGTACAGTTTGAGAAACTGTTTGAGCTGTTGGGCATGCGGTACGCCGGAAACTGGTTCTAGCTGGTACTTATTGCATTAATTACAGGCCTTAGTGCAAGTGGGAGATTGTTGGATATGTATGCCCTAGAGGCCTGTATTGTATAGGATACTAGACATGTATATGTACAGAAACAATCTTTGCTCGAAATGATAGTATGCTATCTGGTTTATCTTTATCATAATATGTGATGTGTTGATAAAGCCCTTAGGACTATGCTTGACTACCAGGATTATGATGAGATCATACTGGTGGGACCTGGGCAGTCTACAAGCATATCCTTCAGTAGTTTCTAGTCGAGGGTATATCGAGACAGGGCATCGGTATTACCAGATTAGACTAGTGTGTACGTTTCTTGACCCTGGGGGCAATGATTGATTCCACAACCATTGATGTTTGACATCAAAGATTGTACACAGGTGCTCATTGGAGAATGGGTACACCGAACATGACTCGCTGAGAACTCCTAGATGATATATATACCTATTGTCAGATAGCAGTTCTCTAGTGATACTTGTACAGGTTAGTCTGTAGACCCGAGATCGTCATAGAGTCTTGTGTGATTCCCACTTTACTTTAATTTCCTCCCTACCACGGCTCTACTGAGTCGTGCAAACATGTGGATTTTGGGTACAGTCCCGAATCATATGAAGACAGTGAGCGATAGGAGGGGTTTCGTCTCTCCCGGTATAGGGAGTTGATGTCGCGCTATGTTTGATCGGCTATAACACCTAAATCCCTGGCCAGGGTTCTCGAGGATTACTGATAAGTGTTATCAGTAGTTTCTCGAACTGTTATGAGCCATAAATCAGCATGACTTATAAAGTTACTGGGGTCTGACATTTACCACCCGTAGACTTCATATGCGACGTATCATACGAAGAGACCGGACTGTACGGTAAGTATTGCTTGCAGGCTCGTAAGGGTTGTGATGGGTTCGCTCGTCGGCCACCTTTTCGTCAAGTACCTGGGTAGCCATTACGCACAGCTAGTGCCGCTGACGTGCTTATGGTTAAACCCACTACCAGCGTACTGTCGAGTCTTTAGAGTCCCACACAGAGGGTTCCCTCGTTCAGGCGAAATATGTAGAGGCTGTAAGTTGTTATGGCAGCCGTAAGCTGTTACGGCAGGGTTTCGATTTTATTCATGTAATTGTTACAGGAATAATAATCGGAAGGATAATACTGGTGGGCTTTGGTTTAAGCCGGATACCGGTATTATATTATTGGATTAATGGCATTTGTATTTTCGGAATTCGGATGTGGGTATACAATATACGGTATACGGTATACGAAGGAGGGGTATTTTTGTAATTGTTACAAGAATACCTTATAGAAGGTGCCACCTTATAATGACATAATAATGACATCATTTATGAAAAATAAAATGAGGTGGAAATTAAAAGGTACAAGCATGATGAGGTTGTTGTTATGGAGTTACTATTGAAGCATGATACTAATTTATATAATGCATGCTTCAATTAATTCTCTTAGTGCTATATCTTTATTCATCATGCTTAAACACTTTCATTATGATAAACACTTACACCTTCTCATCTCCTCCTTCTCCTTCTTGTTATAAATAACTTAACATGAGATGTGAATGTTAAGTGAATGAAGAGAAGGTTAAGAGAAAGAAATACTATAGATTTCAAGTTAATCCAATACATTCATCTCTACATAATCCTAGTGATCTATTCTAGCAAAATTGGTCTCTAGGCTAAACTCTTGTGAAGACTTTCTAGCTCGCACGACAACTCTCGGGTGGATCATCTAGGTCTTGGGTGGCCGGAGGTCGAAGACATCGGCAACGTCAAAAGGAGCTAAGGAGTTTATCAAAGAGAAGACCCGAAGGACCGTATCATTGAGGTATAATCCCTAACATAGTAGATAAGATCTCTAGTTAGGTTTTTCTAGTTGTGGTTTAGACAAGATCTTCGGTTAAGTGCGTGTTGTATGCCAAGAAAATTTTTATTCACCGCTTCCGCCAAGTCACAAGAGTTGTGGGAGCATGCAACATACACTAACACGGTGTACATCTCTCGGGTGGATCGTCTTCGACTCAAGGAGGCCGCGGAGGTGACCAAAGTCCGGATCAACCATTGAGCAAGCAAAGAGAAGAACAACAAGAAGGGAAGAACAACAAAGAAGAAGAACAACAAGAAGAGAAGGAGTTCAAGTTGAGGAATAACCCCTAACCGAGTAGATACATCTCATGTTAGGTTGCTAGTGTATTGTTTAGCAAAGATCCGGCTTTTACGGTCCATGTTACAAAGATCAGAAAAATTTTTGTTTTAACGTTTCCGCTACCCCGAAAGTACCGGGAGAGGTAACGTGGACCTAACAGTGGTATCAGAGTCTAACTAAACATAAACTAGCTTGGTAGTGAAGTGTATCGAAGTTCGAAACGGAAAAATCGAAAAAACCAAGTTACGAATACCTGAGTTTCTGTTAAATTTTTTTCTGGTCAAAACAAAATTTGTCATACTCCAAAAATCATCTCAGGGTTATTAGAAGAAAGCCACCAAAAACGAGACAGCGACTCGACCAAAGTGCCGCGTTTCCGCGGCAATATCAAGCTATTGCCGCGGAACCGCTGCCAACTTGGTGAGTTGCTGCGTCGATTTTGGTGCAGTGTGTTTCTGACTTGGTTTTAGGATTTTTAAGATGGTTTAAATGTGCCCAGATTTTCCAGAATAGAAATTTGTTTTTGGGGGCCTATAAATCCGTATTTTTTCGAACTTCAATATACTTTGACTATAAAGGTTATATCTGTGATGTTCTTATGTATTGAACGTCGGCTAATCGCTATATGTCGATTAGTCGGGGTTATACATATCTGTGATCTGTGATTGTTGTTGATGGTTTGTGTATATGAACTCGTTGGATTGTCGCGGATGAATAGCCGGGGTGGATGTGAGATGAGAGTTTCTTTTTCTTTCATTCATGTAATAAATTTGTAAATTGATGTAATATTATTTGTTTGGCCGCACAACCGGGTCGGGGTTGTAGCCGTCATTGTATAATTCTTTTTACTGTTTATGCTCCTGGGATAGACCCATGGAGGGGGTGCACAAACTACCGGGTATCTCGAAGTGCCGAGTGGCCTACTCACGGCAATGAGGGAGGTTGCTTCGCTTCGGGTACTTGGCGGGTAGTTTGCCGCACCCGTAGGGGTCTTGGGTGGGGTTTTTGGCTATTCATCGCGACCGTGTAATCCGCTTTTCGTTGCAGTCTTGAACGAATCACGGGTTCGTAGTATATCCAAAGTGTTCATCTGTGATCTGGATTGGCTATCGTTGCAGTATATCTATATATAATAACTATTTAGGCGTTGCTTATGTTTTACAGCCGTGCTAGCCCAGCCCCCGCTCTGTCATTAGTTAAGTAACCTAACGGGTGATGACGGGGCCCAGTGTCGAATGCGAATGGCATAAGCGTATGTCATATTTTGGTTGTTTTCTGCAATGGTAGGATTTAAATGATGGGACGCATTAAAAGAACTAATGCAAGAAAATAAACCTAAAAGACGTTGTTGGAACAATTTTTCAAAAAGCTGTTATTGCAAGGACGTTCATTTTTTTTTTGCATCGCGGTATTCGGTTGTGAATGCCCAGCACCTCAGTCGACGAGGCAAGGGCCGAGATCCCTTCATCGGGAGTGACCCCTTGGACAAAAGTTTCCGTCAGGGTAATAACTCCACTATAGTCGATTATTCTTGCTTTGCATCGAGGTATTCAGTTTGGAATATCCTGCACCTCATTCGACGAGGAAAGAGCCGAGATCCCTTCACAGGGAGTGACCTCTTTAGCAAAAGTTTTCGCCGCTATATTTTCAAAAGGATTACCAGGTTCCTTCAACGATATCAAGTTCATTACGTTAACGGGTTTTTCGCCAGAAACCCAGCCGTAGCCCTCCGTCATTTCTTACAAGTAATACTTAGTATTCGTGCTGCGTTTGTTGACTCCGTCAAGGCGTAGTGTACGGTAGCTAAGTGCTACTTGTTTGTATCGGTATATGGGATTGATTAGGACAGTCGTATAACCTTGTTGACTCCGTCAAGGGTTATGCGGGTGGGTTTAATGCAATCCAGATAATGACAGGTTGAACTTGACTAGGACTCTTTGGTTTGTTCACTCCGTCAAGATCACTTGGGTCCTAGGGGTAAAAACTACATCGGGAGTTTCAAAAGTACTGAAACTTGCAGATTTAGCAAACCTTCTGGAGTGTGGTGACTAGAGTGGATTCCATCTAGGTTATCACACAATGACAGTTGGATCCCGATCCCACTGATGAGTTGGATTACTCTCGGGAGGTTATTTCACTTAGCGATCAATGCTATAAACCTAGTAGGTGTCTAGAAAAGTGTTAGCGGGGCTACGCCCCCAGGGAAAAGAGGTTCTTGAATTAAGGAACTTCGCTAAAGCGTTGGAAAACCTCCCTCGAAATACCGACACTAGCCTGGCTGAAAGGTTAAGCAAGTATTGTGACGTGAATTAAAAACCCGGCTAGTTCTTCTTTTAAAAAGGTTTTAAGAAGAATTTGAGTAAACAGTGGGAGACATCCTGGTTAGATAAATTAATAAACCAATCTAATCTTGCAAGAGCATACGCTGAGTGTTTCTTTTTCTCTCTCCAGGCAGCAACCTTTTCACGCCCTAATCAAGATAATAAAATGTATCGCTTGACCGATCCGAATTCTTATTCGGGACTGGGGAAAGTTGGTTCAGCTCTAACTTGTGACAACAGTCATGAGTGTGAGAATGGGAAAGGGGATTGTATGGATTTCCAGGATACCCAGTTGAAGGAGAAGCATGGTTTTGCATCTACTTCAGGTGTTCTTGTAATTGAGAACTGTTTTACGGTCAGCCCTACCTCCTAGGTACTTGATACCGGATCAGGATCTCACATCTGTAATTTATTACAGGGACTGAGAAAAAGTAGGAAAGTTGCACCGGGTGATATGTCGCTCAGAGTAGCGAACGGAGCACAAGTTAATGCGGCAGCCGTCGGTGAATATCACCTAGTATTGCCAAATGGCAAGACTATGATTTTGAACGATTGCTACTATGTACCCTCCATGGTTTGCAACATCATATCAGTTTCTTTACTCGATAAAGATGGATATAAATTTGTTCTTGAAAAGAATATCATGAACATTTGCCTTCATAAGGTACTGGTTGCAGAGGGTACACTGTGTAATGGTATCTACGTTCTAAATCAGAATACAATTCTCAATATACAAAACACACGGAAGAGGAAGAATTCAAATACGAATGAATCCTACTTGTGGCATTGTAGGCTTGGTCATATCGGAGAGAAAAGACTGAGTAAGTTGCATAAAGATGGACTCTTGAATACGTTCGAGTTTTCATCTTATGAAACTTGTCAGTCTTGTCTCAAAGGAAAGATGACCAAATCTCCGTTCATCGGACATGGAGAAAGAGCAAGAGAGCTCTTGGGACTCATACACAGTGATGTGTGTGGTCCGATGTCTATACATGCAAGGGGTGGGTTCTCATACTTCATCACATTCACTGACGATCTCTCCAGGTTCGGATATGTGTATCTGATGAAACACAAATCTGAAGCTTTTGAGAAATTCAAGGAATTCAGAAAGGAAGTAGAGAACCAGATTGGCAAAAGTATCAAGATCCTCTGGTCTGACAGGTAAGGGGCGTACTTAAGCACGGAATTCCTAGATTACTTAAAAGAGAATGGTATTCTCTCTCAGCTTACTCCTCCTTATACACCACATCACAACGGTGTTTCGGAGCGGTGGAATCGTACCCTATTGGATATGGTTCGCTCCATGATGAGTAGTGCTGAGTTGCCTCTTTCATTTTGGGGACATGCGCTTCAGACAGCGGCGTACCTATTGAACTATGTTCCATCCAAATCAGTGCCTAAGACTCCATATGAAATATGGAATGGAAGAAATCCGTATCTTAAGCGATTTAAGATATGGGGTTGTCCGGCCTATGTGAAAACACAGAAACCGGACAAGTTAGAGGCACGGTCAGTTCTCTGTAAATTTGTGGGATATCCTAAAGACTCACTAGGATATCTGTTCTACCACACTGAGGAACAGAAGGTGTTTGTATCTCGCCACGCTACCTTCTTAGAAAGGGAGTTTCTTGCAAAAGAAGCTAGTGGGAGTTCGGTAGAACTGGAAGAAATTCAGCAACCACAAAATGTAACTGAAAATTTGGAGGAACTGCTAGATTCAATGACCCCAAACGAACCTCAGCGACTCCGCAGATCTGGTAGGATTTCTCATCCGCCCGAGAGATACTACGGTTTTCTCATAGACGGGATTCGAGAGGATTGCATCTTGGAAGAAGATGACCCTACCAGTTTCAGGCAGGCCATTATCAGTAGGGACTCTGATAAGAGGCAGGAAGCAATGCAATCCGAAATGGAGTCCATGTACGCCAATAAAGTGTGGACCTTCGATATTTCTCCACCTGGGGTAAAACCCGTTGGATGCAAATGGATCTACAAAAGGAAACTTGGTGTAGATGGGCAGGTGGAAACCTATAAAGCTGACTCGTTGCAAAAGGTTTTCGTCAAAGACCTGGTTTGGACTATGATGAAACTTTTTCTCCGGTGGCTATGCTCAAATCCATTCGGATCCTACTTGCCATTGCTGCCTTCCATGACTATGAAATCTGGCAGATGGATTTTAAAACGGCTTTCCTAAACGGTTGTTTGGAAGATTGCGTTTACATGGATCAACCAGAAGGTTTCGTAGACAGTGGGAGCAGCGGAAAGGTGTGCAAGTTGCTTAAATCCATTTATGGATTAAAGCAGGCATCGCGGAGCTAGAACATCTGTTTTGATGAGGCAATCAAGGAATTTGATTTCATCAAGAACGAAGATGAACCCTGTGTTTATAAGAAGATTGTAGGACGAACTATCGTATTCCTAGTCTTGTACGTGGACGACATTATTTTGATAGGAAATGATGTTCCTATGCTACAATCGGTCAAGCTATTTTTGTCACAAAGGTTCTCCATGAAGGACCTGGGTGATGCCTTGTACATTCTGGGGATCAAGATCCATAGAGATAGATCCAAGAGACTATTGGGACTTTCGCAGTCCAGGTACATAGAGACCGTACTAAAGAGATTTAGTATGGAGGGTTCCAAGCGCGGTAACATACCCTCATTGCACGGAATTACCCTCTCCAAGAAGATGTCTCCTAAGACTGACGAGGAGAGGGTTCGCATGAGCACTATACCCTACGCTTCGGAGGTAGGATCTATAATGTATGCGATGCTATGTACAAGACCTGATGTAGCTTACGCGTTGAGCGCGGTAAGCCGGTATCAGTCGGACCCAGGGGAGGACCACTGGACAGCAGTGAAGAACATTCTCAAGTACCTGAGAAGGACTAAGGAGATGTTCCTGGTTTACGGTAATGGAGACCTCAGGGTCGAGTCCTTTACCGATTCAAGCTTCCAGAGTGACAAAGATGACAGCAAGTCCGTCTCGGGTTTTGTGTTTACCCTCAACGGAGGGGCGGTATGTTGGAGGAGTTCCAAGCAGGATACCGTCGCAGACTCGACGATGGAGGCTGAATACATTGCTGCAAGCGATGCCGCAAAAGAGGCGGTCTGGATGAAGAAGTTCATTAGTGAACTTCAGGTGGTTCCGTCCATTGTTGACCCAATACCTTTGTATTGCGATAACAATGGGGCTATAGCTTTAGCGAAGGAACCAAGGTCCCATCAGAAATCCAGGCACATCTTAAGGCGGTATCACCTGATCAGGGAGATCATTGATCGCCAGGAGATCGAGGTGCGAAGAGTGGACACAAAGGACAACACTGCGGACCCATTCACGAAGGCTTTACCCCAGACTCAGTTCGAGCGGCTGATCTAGATGATAGGTCTTCGATACGCCATTACATGGCCTTAGTGCAAGTGGGAGATTGTTTGTGTATATGCCCTAGAGGCCATTACTGTATCATACTAGTATGTATATTACTTGATGGAAGCTTGGGATATTCACAGTTGTACAGACAATCTTGCTCAATATAGTAGTATGCTACTTGGTTTGTCTCTGCTTTAATGTATACATGTGTGTTTATTTATTATATCACCTATACGCATTAGTAGAGCCCTTAGGATCTTTGCTTGATTACCGGCGTTGTGATGGCGATCACACTCGTGGGGGCTGGGTAATCTACAAGCACATCCTTATACACGTCCCTAGTCGTGGGAGTATCGAGATAGGGCATCGATGCTCCGGAGTAGACTAGCGTATGCGCTTCTTATCCCAGCACGGGAGACGGTCTGTCCCACAGCCGTTGGTACGTCGTACTTGAGATAGTATGCGGGTGCTCGTTAGGTTACGAGTACACTGGACAGGACTCGTAGGGAACTGATGGTTGGTATTATACCTATCGTCAGTTATCAGTTCCCCGGTGACATGAGTACAGCTTAGTCCGCTGACTTGACACTGTCACTTCGCCTCGAGTGTGTTCCCACTGTTCTTTGATTACTACCCTACCACGGCTCTACTGAGTCGTGCAAACGGGTAGTAGTTGGGAGCAGTCCCGAAGCACTTGGAGGCAGTGACGGTTAGACAGGATTCGTCTCTCCCGGTATTGGGGGTTGACATCGCGCTGTGTCTAGGAGAGCCATTACACAAGTAGTCCCTGGCCAGGGCAAGCGAGATATACTGGTAGGTTCCAGTGTTATCTCAGGGTGTTCTGGGCTTCACTCCGACACGACTTGTATCGCTATTAGGGGTCTGACGCTTGCCGCCCCCCTAGGCGCGACATGCGATGTATCAGACGAACAGACCGGACTGTACGGAGATTGTCACATACAGACTCAGTAGGAGTTCGGATGGGTTTACATCATCGGCCTTCTTATCGACATCTACCTGGGGACCGTTACGTACAGCTAGTGCCGCTTGCGGTCTGTGGTTAAACCTACTGCCAGCGTAGTGTCGAGTCATTAGAGTCCCACACAGAGAGTTTCCCTGCACTGAGCGAAACATGTAGAGGCCGTATGGTTTTACGGCAGGGCTGCGATCACTTACATACACTTGTGTGCGTATGGTGTTCGGGCAGGCAGTACTAGTCGGCTTTGGTTTAAGCCGGATCCTAGTATTGCACGAATGGATTTGTTTTGTCTTCTGTGCATCCGCATTCTACGGAATACGGATGCTAGTGTGTATGCACAGTTTTCCGGAGCGATGAAGGAGGAGGTGCCTCATTAGGGTTTTGGCAGTTGGTTCGGCCAAAACCGTTATGTGGCAGGCTCATTAGGGTTTTGACAGTTGATTCGGTCAAAACCATTTTGAGGCGGACTCATTAGGGTTTTTGACAGTTCGTTTGGTCAAAACCATTATGAACCGCGAACATCATTTACTAATCCTATTAGTGATAATCTTATGATGGCTAATTGCATTGACCATTTGACCCCGTTGACCCCTCTTGACTTTGTTGACCGGTTGACCGGGTTGACCATTGACTTTCAAGAAGTTTCCACACTCTTCTTTTCTTTTCCTTTTTCTTTTGGATTATGATAATGGTCATTTCAAAGTAGCCATCAACTTTATCTTGATGTGATTAGTAATGATGTTGTTTTGCATTATTTGCAACCATGGTTGTTTTTCTTCTGATCATAATATTATTCTCATTCTCTCTCTTGAAATGAGAAGCTCCATGGTTGCTAACCTTCCTCCTTCTTCTTCCTCCTCTTGATTTTCTCCTTTGATCTCATGTGTTGAGAGAAAAAGGATCCCACTTGACAAACACATCCATACATCTCCTCTACACATCCTAGGGATTCTAGATTAGCAATCTCCTTGCCCTAGTTACCTCGGCTTCAGGTGGAGCTCGGTGTACATCTCTCGGGTGGATCGTCTTCGACTCAAGGAGGCCGCGGAGGTGACCAAAGTCCGGATCAACCATTGAGCAAGCAAAGAGAAGAACAACAAGAAGAGAAGAATAACAAAGAAGAAGAACAACAAGAAGAGAAGGAGTTCAAGTTGAGGTATAACCCCTAACCGAGTAGATACATCTCATGTTAGGTTGCTAGTGTATTGTTTAGCAAAGATCCGGCTTTTACGGTCCATGTTACAAAGATCAGAAAAATTTTTGTTTTACCGTTTCCGCTACCTCGAAAGTACCGGGATAGGTAACGTGGACCTAACAATTCCATCTCAGATCGCTAAGCATCCAGCCATTCTTACAGAGTCTTACGCCTGATGGCCAGCTCGAAATTAGTTGGGTCATCATCTCATGATGCAATCCTCGCTCCCACTATCATAGAGCAACCGAAGTATCTCTCAGGTGGGTGAGGAACCCTACTAGATCGGCGGAGAGGCTGAGGTTCATTGGAATCTACTGAATCCTTTGGTTCTGTCAAATCATCAGCTGCAGTTTGTATAGCTGGAACATTTCCAGTTGTACATAACAGACGTTGCCTCGAGCTTGTCCGGATTTTGCTTTTAGACATTGGCCGGACAACCCCAAATCTTAACTGACTTAAGAGATGGGCTCTTCCCTTTCCATATCACATATGAAGTGGTAGGCTACTGATTTGATCGGGACCCTATTCAATAGGTATGCAGTTTCTCAAGCGCATAACTCCCAAAAGGAAATAGGTAACTCAGTAGTACTCATCATAGAGCACACCTTATTATATAGGGTGTGATTGCTCCGCCCCGATATACCATCGTGCTATGGTGTATATGGAGGAGTAATGCTGAGAGAGAATCTCATTCTCCTTTAGAATAGTCCAGGATTTCCATGCACAAGTATTCTCCTCCCTGATCTCATCATAGGACATAATACTTATACCCGTATTTTGGTTCTTGCCACGACCCGAAGATGGCCCGTGACCGGCACTTAACCACGTAACGTCTACAGGCGTAACGCGACTAAGTGAACCGAAAACCCAGAAATCAAACCAGTGAAAGTATAGAGTGTTATAAGTTTTAAATGAAAACACTTACGAACATGATAAGAAATCTAAGTAAACAATCACCAAGATAGTAATATACGACGCCGTAGCGAAGATCAAGATCCACAAGTGGGAACAACACAGATAGAATAAACTGCAAGTACAGCCGGCTCACAACGAGCTCGACACCAGAAAACAAATATAATACATCATCGTCCTCACACTGTCTCTAAGTCAAATACATACATGGTAGATGGAGAATACTAGATACAACAATGTACATACTGAAAGATAAACAGATACCGCACAAAACCCACCTATCAGAAAAAGAGATTGTACACCAACTATGGGGGTATCTGTGTCAAAAGATGCAACCGCAACCTGCCGCGACTACTCCGAAGGGCAACCTGCAAACACTGTGGCACAACGGGGGTGAGTTGCCAACTCGTGAATAGAGATAACATATAAAGGTAATCGCAAGAATGCACGTACTGCGCTACTCTATCATATGCCAACAGATGATATCAATATGTGATAAGCAGTATGTGCAATAATCATGCAAATGCTATATAGGGTACTGTACTACCGGATGAGGTACAAATGCTCTAACAGGTAATGCATCTACAGGATGAGGTACAAATGCTCTATCAGGTAATACATCTACAGGATGAGGTACAAAAGTAATGCTGAGCAGGGGCAATATAATATCTACACGGAATGTCAACGTGGAATATATAATCGGTTTCTCAATACACCCAGATCTCCCAAAAATAGCTCATGCGCCGGCACTCTCCTCGGCCCTCAAATCCTGTACATCTCTGAGAATCCTGAGTGCCCAACATCGGCACCCAAATATCATAAATACTCGTGTCTAGCATCGACAGGCAAAACATCCTTTATCGGGCATCCGTCAATCCGGGTCAGCCCTCTCTCAAAGTATATATCGGGAATCCGTCATTCCGGGTCATCCCTCTCTCAATACATCGGGCATCCGTCAGTCCGGGTCAGCCCTCTCTCAATACATCGGACATCCGTCAGTCCGGGTCAGCCCTCTCTCAATACATCGGGCATCCGTCAATCCGGGTCAGCCCTCTCTCAAAACATGCCTCTAGCATCGAGAAAACACGGGGTGACGCCCCAAAATAGCATATCAAGGGAACCGGGTTTTTAAATGATTACTTATTTGAAAAGGCCACGGTTTCCAAATCCAGAAATCACATGAAATCTCAACCAATAATACAAGTCAATGATCCGATATGATATGTGCGTCAAATATAAATATCATGTCAAGTCACATATAGATGAGCTACAATATGATGTTCCGATGTGATATAAGCATCAAGTATGAATAGCATGTCAAGTCACATATAGATGAGCTACAATATGATGATCCGATGTGATATAAGCATCAAGTATGAATAGCATGTCAAGTCACATATAGATGAGCTACAATATGATGATCCGATGTGATATAAGCATCAAGTATGAATATCAAGTCATGTCATATATAGATGAGCTACAATGCAATGATCCGAAGTAATATATGTATCAAGTATGAATATCAAGTCATGTCATATATAGATGAGCTACAATGCAATGATCCAAGGTGATGTGTGTAGTAGGTATGCAATGCACTAGCTAGTAACCATGAACATGCAATATATATATAAGGTCCTATCAGCCCTGACGTAGAACGCCATGCGGGCGATATCCCCGTAGATGTGAAATCTACTCACCGTAGTCCGTCGCTAGGTATAGCCAACAACTTTTTTCCCTTTCTGCGCGGCGTCCGCCGTACTCGCCTGCGAACCTAGAATTACACAATATAACACACGTAAGCTTGAAATCACACAAACGCGACATTAAAGCCGAACTAGTAACTCGTGTCGCGAACCAAGCGCGCGTGTGCGCAATACGCTAAAACGTGTTGTTATGCGCCTGAAACCACTCCGACGCGTCGCGATACGCAGAAACCCAAAACCCACACACACGTATCACGCGTGTTGCGAAAGGTTGAAAATACGGGAAAATAGGTATTCTACCCCAGATTTTGATACAGGAAAGATATTTAAAAACTATACATGCCAAAACAACACAAATAGCAGCAGACACCCTACACCGCAAACCCCAACCCATGGCTCCCCCGTCTAGCCGCAAATTGCGGCCAGAACGCAAAATTTGGCGGCCTCACTTGGGAATTGGGCTCCCAGGTTTGGTGTGTGCACTATATACCCCCCATACATGCTACACTAACATCTAGATTTACACTGAAAAGTCTCGGGTAACAGCAGATCCTACAGAGCCTTATTTCTAGCTAAAATCCACACTTTTGCACTAAAATCAAACTTTAGGGTATTTTTGTGCAAACTGAAACAAAACTTGGCCTAAGATAGCACTAATAACACCTAATAGAGCTAACACAACTAACAAAACCCTAATCTAACAAGTGAATCACAATTATCCCTTAATATCACTAAAAATGCACAAAAATGAGATTTTTACTAAGGAATACAACAAGTCTAAGGAAGAGAAGTGCAAATATGAGTTAATACCTTCTAAGAACCTTGTAGAACACCAAAGCTTTCAGCTTTCCCTTCTAGTGTGCAGATTTGCCCTAAACACCATAAAAACTCACTTTTCTTAAGGTTTTTATGATGAAAAAGTGTTGTTTTTGTGAAGGAAATGTGTAGAGATCAAAGAGACATGAAGAGGAGAAGAAAAGATGAAGAAAATGGGAGGGTTTGCTGCTGGAAATCTCCAGAATTCTGAAATGGGGAAAGAGAGAGAGAAGAGAGGGAAAAATGGTCAAAAGTCAAGCTTTTACCTACCCTCCCATGCCTCATTGTTTAATAGAATTTGTAATTATAAAAATGGAGTTATGTTTAGGCTAAAATGGTGGGGGGGGGGGGGAAATAACAACCATGCAACACAAGAAAAATGGTTACATGCTACCAAAACCCTAAGTCTCAAAAATGTCTAAGTGTGCAAGTGTACACTTCACAAGGAAAATGATGCTAAAACTACTAACTAACTAATAATCCTATAAACACATATATAAACTAACACGCACGATCACTAATTATCACGAAAGGAAATCAAACGGAAATCCAAAGTGTTACAATCTACCCCCCTTAGAGAAATTCGGTCCCCGAATTTAAAAATCTCACTATACGCACCTTCAAAAAGATGGGGATACCTCCTCCTCATCTCGCTCTCGAACTCCCAAGTGACTTCTTCGCCGCTCTGTCCACGCCAAAGCACTTTGACGGACGGTGTCTCTTTCGACCTTAATTTCTTCACTTGTCGATCTAAGATCATCACCGGCTGCTCTGCGTAGGAAAGGTCGCGCTCAAGCTGGATCGTCGGGTGCTGAATCGCATGCGAAGGATCATGAAGATATCTGTGGAGCATCGAAACGTGAAATACGGGGTGCACGTCTGGAAAACTGGGCGGAAGGGCTAACCGGTACGCAACTGCACCAATACGCTCAAGGATTTCGAATGGGGCCCACATATCTGGGACTAAGCTTCCCCTTCTTTCCAAACCTCATTACGCCCTTCATTGGGGAGACCCTCAAGAAAACGTGGTCACCAACAGAAAACTCAAGTCTGCGCCGACGACGGTCCGCATAAGATCTCTGCCTACTCTGGGCTGCTCTCATCCTATCGCGAATCAACTGGATCTTTGCTATCGTCTCTTCCACGATCTGTGGCCCTAAGATCCTACTCTCACTGAGCTCCGTCCAACAGGTGGGTGATCTGCATCTCCTCCCATAAAGAGCCTCAAACGGTGCCATCTGAATGGTCTCCTGGTAGCTGTTGTTGTAGGAGAACTCTACTAAGGGCAAATGATGATCCCAGCTACCTCCGAAGTCTAAAACGCATGCTCTGAGCATGTCCTTGAGATTCTGAATAGTCCGCTCTGACTGTCCGTCGGTCTGCGGATGGAATGCTGTGCTGAAACTCAAGCGAGTGCCCCAAGCCTCCTGAAGACTCTGCCATAGCCGGCTGGTAAACTGGGTGCCTCTATCGGACACAATGCATGTCGGAACTCCGTGCAGTCGTATAATCTGATCAGTGTAAACCTGGGCATACTGAGTAAATCCGAAAGTCTCCTTCATCGGTAAGAAGTGAGCCGCTTTCGTCAAACGATCCACGATCACCCAGAGGGAGTCATACCCTCGACTAGTCCTGGGTAGACCCACAACGAAATCCATCGAAATCTGCTCCCACTTCCACTCCGGAATGGGTAACGGCTGTAGCTCTCCCGCGGGCCTCTGGTGCTCAGCCTTGACTTGCTGACAAGTCAGGCATCTCGACACAAAATCTGCAATGTCTCTCTTCATACCGTCCCACCAGTAAACAGCTCTCAAGTCATGGTACATCTTGGTGGAACCGAGATGAACACTCTATACCGATCGATGTGCCTCCTCAAGAATCTCGTGCCGCAATCCATCAGCATCTGGTACGCACAGTCTAGCTCCAAATCGTAGTATCCCCTGATCATCGATCACGAACTCGGAAAATCTGCCCTGTCCCATCTGTGTCCTGATCTCTGAACAGCGGTCATCTCTGTGCTGTGCTTCTTGTATACGATCAAGCAACTGTGGGCGTGCACGAACATGCGCAATCTGTCCCCCGATCGGCGTAAACTCGAACTGTACCCGGCTGTCGCATAAGATCTGCCAATCTGCCGACGACTGCCTCTGTACTGCGCTCAAACAAGATAGACTACCCCCGGGCCTCCTGCTCAAAGCATCTGCCACTACATTCGCCCTGCCCGGGTGATACAAGATCTCACAATCGTAGTCCTTCACTAACACCATCCATCGGCGCTGTCTAAGGTTCAGGTCTCGCTGCTGAAGTATGTACTTTAAGCTATTGTGGTCGGTGAATATCTGGCACGACTCTCCATACAGATAATGTCGCCAGATCTTGAGTGCAAAGACCACTACAGCCATCTCCAGATCATGAGTAAGGTAGTTCTGTTCATGTCTCTTTAATTGCCGCGAAGCATACGTAATCACCCTATCATGCTGCATCAAAACGCATCCCAGCCCCACTCGTGAAGCATCGCAGTAGACCACAAATCCGCCTGATCTTGAAGGCAATGATAGCACTGGTGTCATAGTCAGTAGAGCCCGTAGCCGCTGGAAACTGTGCTCACACTCCTCCGTCCAATCGAAGCGAACTCCCTTTCCGGGTCAACCCGGTCAAAGGTGTAGCAATGCGAGAGAAGTCCTGCACGAATCATCGGTAATAGCCTGCCAGCCCTAGAAAGCTGCGAATCTCCGTCACTGACGTGGGTCTAGGCCAACTCCGAACTGCCTCTATCTTCCTCGGGTCGACACATATACCATCTCGTGTAATCACGTGCCCCAAGAAGTCTACGCTGTCTAGCCAGAAGGCACACTTGGAGAATTTGGCGAAAAGCTGATGCTCCCTCAAGGTCTGCAGTGTAATCCGCAGGTGCTGCTCGTGCTCCTCTCTACTCCGAGAATACACCAAGATATCGTCAATAAACACTATAATGAACAGATCAAGATACGGCCGGAGAATACGGTTCATCATGTCCATAAATGCTGCTGGCGCGTTGGTGAGTCCGAACGACATCACCAAAAACTCATAATGGTCGTAACGAGTGCGGAAAGCTGTCCTAGGAATGTTCTCCTGTCGAACCCGCAGCTGATGGTAGCCCGATCGCAAATCGATCCTCGAAAAGTATCCTGCCCCCTGAAGCTGGTCGAACAAATCGCCGATTCGTGGCAAAGGATATCGATTCCGCACTGTCACCTTGTTCAGCTGGCGGTAGTCAATACACAAACGCATGCTGCCGTCCTTCTTCTTGACGAACAGGACTGGAGCGCCCCAAGGAGAAACACTGGGTCGAATAAGTCCTTTATCCAGCAAGTCCTGCAACAGACCCTTCAACTATCTATGTTCCGCCGGGGCCATCCGATACGGCGGTACAGAAATAGGCCCCGTGCCAGGAACCAAATCAATGCAGAAAGAAATATCACGCTCGGGCGGTAGCCCAGGAAGCTCATCAGGAAAAACATCAGGGAACTCGCTACCAACCGGAACCTGATCCAAAGGAACCTCTATAGCTCTAGCATCGCAAACATATGCGAGAAATCCCTGACATCCCTTCCGCAAAAGCTGTCAAGCGCGAACAGAAGAAATCACACTGTGAGGGGTGGCACTACGGTCCCCCAACACAACAACAACCGACTTGTCGGGAAAACAAAATTGAACTGTCTTCTCGCGGCAGCCAACAGAAGCATAGCACTTGGCTAACCAATCCATGCCCAAAAGAACGTCAAAGTCCAGCATCTCAAGAAGAATCAAATCGACCGGCAACTCTCTCTCGCCGATACGGACGGTACAGGATCGGAACACGTGCCTAGCAACAAACGACTCTCCCGCAGGAGTAGTCACAACTAGCGGTTGACCAAGCAAACCGGACTCTCTACCCAAACTCGGCACAAGGTCTGTGGATACATACGAGTACGTGAAAACATATGAGCACAAGGATCCGGATCAAGCAATACGTGTGCAACAAAGGACAACTGAAAGAGTACCTGAAACCACAGCATTGGATACCCGCGCATCCCGATGAGTCGAAGCGAAAACTTGTGCCTGTCCTTCATTTGCGACTGATTGAACTCCTCCTCTACTAGCCTGACCCCTCTGTGCAAACCCTCCGCGTCCACGACGTCTCAGAACACGACCCTGACGTGCTGTGAAGAAACACTGCCTGATGAGGTGTTGAAGGCTTCCGCATCGTAAACACCTACGCACTGAATGCTGTCCTGCCTGGGGATGGAAGCCAAACGACTGTCCTCGTCCTAAGCCTCTGCTCTGGGCTGGTACACTAGTATGATTCCACAACTGTTTCGGAATTCTCACGGTCTCTGGAAAACGTGTCTCGTAAACGGGGGTTGCCTCCACCGGTGCTATGTAGGGGACGGAATACTGCATGATGATCGCAAGGAACAACTGGGTAACAGGGGTGGCAACCATCTGTCGCTGCGCTCGAACGACCTCTACCAATGAGCTCATCACCTGGCGTAGGCCCTGCATCTCTACCACTAGTCTAGCGATCTGAGCTGTCGTAGGGGAAACAATCTGTCCTGGTACAACTGGAGTACTACTCGGATTAGTCCTCGTCTCAGATGAATCAACTCGAACCTCGGCTCTCGCGGCCGCTCTCTGCGCCCTCGTAGTCCTTGGCGGCATATTGGCTATCAGAAACAACAGGATTCGATAAGGATACGGAAATCGAATCGCAAGAATGTATATACTCAAGGAGGAATTTAAATCAACAAGTCCTAAGGTCGCGTAGGCGGAGTACCGTGTCCTGAGTATGCCGCGGAACATACACACGCTACGCTACCCTGCCGCAGCTACCTACTCCATCATACCAGGGTCATCCTACACTCCGAAAGGTAAAACCTACGCTCTGATACCAACTTTGTCACGACCCGAAGTTGGCTCGTGACCGGCACTTAACCACGTAATGTCTACAGGCGTAACGCGACTAAGTGAACCGAAAACCCAGAAATCAAACCAGTGAAAGTATAGAGTGTTATAAGTTTTAAATGAAAACACTTACGAACATGATAAGAAATCTAAGTAAACAATCACCAAGATAGTAATATACGACGCCGTAGCGAAGATCAAGATCCACAAGTGGGAACAACACAGATAGAATAAACTGCAAGTACAGTCGGCTCACAACGAGCTCGACACCAGAAAACAAATATAATACATCATCGTCCTCACACTGTCTCTAAGTCAAATACATACATGGTAGATGGAGAATACTAGATACAACAATGTACATACTGAAAAATAAACAGATACCGCACAAAACCCACCTATCAGTAAAAGAGCTAGTACACCAACTATGGGGGTATCTGTGTCAAAAGATGCAACCGCAGCCTGCCGCGACTACTCCGAAGGGCAACCTGCAAACACTGTGGCACAACGGGGGTGAGTTGCCAACTCGTGAATAGAGATAACATATAAAGGTAATCGCGAGCATGCACGTACTGCGCTACTCTATCATATGCCAACAGATGATATCAATATGTGATAAGCAGTATGTGCAATAATCATGCAAGTGCTCTATAGGGTACTGTACTACCGGATGAGGTACAAATGCTCTAACAGGTAATGCATCTACAGGATGAGGTACAAATGCTCTATCAGGTAATACATCTACAAGATGAGGTACAAAAGTAATGCTGAGCAGGGGCAATATAATATCTACACGGAATGTCAACGTGGAATATATAATCGGTTTCTCAATACACCCAGATCTCCCAAAAATAGCTCATGCGCCGGCACTCTCCTCGGCCTTCAAATCCTATACATCTCTGAGAATCCCGAGTGCCCAACATCGGCACCCAAATATCATAAATACTCGTGTCTAGCATCGACACGCAAAACATCCTTTATCGGGCATCCGTCAATCCGGGTCAGCCCTCTCTCAAAGTATATATCGGGAATCCGTCAGTCCGGGTCATCCCTCTCTCAATACATCGGGCATCCGTCAGTCCGGGTCAGCCCTCTCTAAATACATCGGGCATCCATCAATCCGGATCAGCCCTCTCTCAATACAACGGGCATCCGTCAGTCCGGGTCAGCCCTCTCTCAATACATCGGGCATCCGTTAGTCCGGGTCAGCCCTCTCTCAATACATCAGGCATCCGTCAATCCGGGTCAGCCCTCTCTCAAAACATGCCTCTAGCACCGAGAAAACACGGGGTGACGCCCCAAAATATCATATCAAGGGAACCAGGTTTTTAAATGATTACTTATTTGAAAAGGCCACGGTTTCCAAATCCAGAAATCACATGAAATCTCAACCAATAATACAAGTCAATGATCCGATATGATATGTGCGTCAAATATAAATATCATGTCAAGTCACATATAGATGAGCTACAATATGATGGTCCGATGTGATATAAGCATCAAGTATGAATAGCATGTCAAGTCACATATAGATGAGCTACAATATGATGATCCGATGTGATATAAGCATCAAGTATGAATAGCATGTCAAGTCACATATAGATGAGCTACAATATGATGATCCGATGTGATATAAGCATCAAGTATGAATATCAAGTCATGTCATATATAGATGAGCTACAATGCAATGATCCGATGTGATATATGTATCAAGTATGAATATCAAGTCATGTCATATATAGATGAGCTACAATGCAATGATCCAAGGTGATGTGTGTAGTAGGTATGCAATGCACTAGCTAGTAACCATGAACATGCAATATATATATAAGGAACACTATAAGGTCCTATCAGCCCTGACGTAGAACGCCATGCGGGCGATATCCCCGTAAATGTGAAATCTACTCACCGTAGTCCGTCGCTAGGTATAGCCAACGACTTGTTTCCCTTTCTGCGCGGCGTCCGCCATACTCGCCTGCGAACCTAGAATTACACAATATAACACACGTAAGCTTGAAATCACACAAACGCGACATTAAAGCCGAACTAGTAACTCGTGTCGCGAACCAAGCGCGCGTGTGCGCAATACGCTAAAACGTGTGGTTACGCGCCTGAAACCACTCCGACGCGTCGCGATACGCAGAAACCCTAAACCTACACACACGTATCACGCGTGTCGCGAAAGGTTGAAAATATGGGAAAATAGGTATTCTACCCCAGATTTTGATACAAGAAAGATATTGAAAAACTATACATGCCAAAACAACACAAATAGCAGCAGACACCCTACACCCCAAACCCCAACCCATGGCTCCCCCATCTGGCCGCAAATTGCGGCCAGAACTCAAAATTTGGCGGCCTCACTTGGGAATTGGGCTCCCAGGTTTGGTGTGTGCACTATATACCCTCCATACATGCTACACTAACATCTAGATTTACACTGAAAAGTCTCGGGTAACAGCAGATCCTACAGAGCCTTATTTCTAGCTAAAATCCACACTTTTGCACTAAAATCAAACTTTAGGTTATTTTTTTGCAAACTGAAACAAAACTTGACCTAAGATAGCTCTAATAACACCTAATAGAGCTAACACAACTAACAAAACCCTAATCTAACAAGTGAATCACAATTCTCCCTTAATATCACTAAAAATGCATAAAAATGAGATTTTTACTAAGGAATACAACAAGTCTAAGGAAGAGAAGTGCAAATATGAGTTAATACCTTCTAAGAACCTTGTAGAACACCAAAACTTTCAGCTTTCCCCTCTAGTGTGCAGATTTGCCCTAAACACCACAAAAACTCACTTTTCTTAAGGTTTTTATGATGAAAAAGTGTTGTTTTTGTGAAGGAAAGGTGTAGAGATCAAAGAGACATGAAGAGGAGAAGAAAAAATGAAGAAAATGGGAGGGTTTGCTGCTGGAAATCTCCAGAATTCTGAAGTGGGGAAAGAGAGAGAGAAGAGAGGGAAAAATGGTCAAAAGTCAAGCTTTTACCTACCCCCCCATGCCTCATTGTTTAATAGAATTTGTAATTATAAAAATGGAGTTATGTTTAGGCTAAAATGGTGGGGGAAAAAATAACAACCATGCAACACAAGAAAAATGGTTACATGCTACCAAAACCCTAAGTCTCAAAAATGTCTAAGTGCGCAAGTATACACTACACAAGGAAAATGATGCTAACACTACTAACTAACTAATAATCCTATAAACACATGTATAAACTAACACGCACGATCACTAATTATCACGAAAGGAAATCAAACGGAAATCCAAAGTGTTACAGTTCTCTACTTCTAACTTATATTCTGTGAATATCTCAAAAGATTCGGACATGTGTTTCAACAGGAACATATGTCTGAATCTAAAGAGATCATCAGAGAATGTAATGAAGTACAAAGAACCGGTCTTGACATGTGTAGACTGGGGACCTACATACATCAACATGTATCATCCCAAGAGTTCATTAACTCTTTCTCTATTTCCAGTAAACAGAGCTATGGTCATCTTATCTTTGTGACATGACTGGCGATTTTCACAAGATGTAAATTCAAACTGATTTAAATATGCATCTATATGTAACTCTAGCCAGTCGGGTCGCATTGATATGACCTAGTCTACAATAACTCAAGAAGGATCCGTTCATTTCTGAACACTTCCTCTTGTGTGTGTTCTGTATACTAAGAACTGTAGTTTGATTTAGAACATTAATGCTTTTAGATAACGTGCCTGAACCGATCAACTTTTGATATAGGAAATGTTCAAAACATTATCCAACAATACAAAATTTTATCGTTTCTTTACTAATAAAGAGACAGATATGATTTTGTATATCAGGTTCGGTATCTAATAACATTTGTTCAGAATCAATGTATTCTGGTAATACAGGGTGACAGTGACCAACAGACTTGGCTGGAACACTTGCCCCGTTTTCTGCCTCATGAAACTTATCACCCGTTCTCAGTTTTTCTACCTTTTTGTAGCTCTATGTAACAGATTACATATCTGGGATCCTGATCCGGTATCATATACCCAGGATGCGGAGGATACTGAGAAACAGTTCTTTGTAACGAACACACCCGAAGATGATGCATCAGCATGCACTTTCTTCGTTTGGGCGGCACGGGAAATCTGGTATTCCCCAATTTCCTGCTCTGTCTTATAACAATTATAAGTTGGAGCGGGACCAATGTTCCCCAGCTCAGTATAACAAGCGGGTTCGGTCAATTATCCGTATTATTATATTGATTAAGGCGTGATATGGTCGCTACAAGGAGAGAGAGAGAAGAAAACACTCAGCGTGCGCTCTAGCAAGAATAGATTGGTTATTAATTTTATCTAATCAGGATGGCTCCCACTGCTTATTAATCAAATCTTCCTTCAAACCCTAAAGGGAAAGACCAGCCGGGATTAATTACACACTAAAAGTTCGCCAATCTTTCTGCCAGGCCAGTGTCGGTACTTTAAGGGAGGTCCCCCGTGCTTTCGCACGAACCTAATTAATGTAAACCTCGTTTTCCCAGAGGCGTAACCTCGTTAACACCTTTCTAGACACCTACTTGATCGGCTAATTGTAATGTGTAAAACTCTCCCAGGAGTAACTCTTACTCGCAGCGGGTATCGGGATCCAACTATCTCATAGAAGGTTTGCAATCTCATTGCAAATTTCAACACTTGAAATTCCCGATAATATTTTGCCCCGAATAATCTATGACCTTGACAAGGTCAACAAACCATAGACCGCAAGTCAAGTTCAACCCGTCATTTCTTGATTGAATCAAACCCACCCGCACGACCCTTGACAAGGTCAACAAGGCCGCACGACTACCCTAACCCAATCTGCATCATATGCATAAGCAGATAAATACAGGTTAGCTACCGCACACTGCGCCTTGACAAGGTCAACAAACGCAGCACGAATACTAAACAGGATTTATCTGAAATGACGGAGGGCTACGACGGGTTTCTCAGAAAACCTATTGCGTAATGAACTTGATATCGTTGTAGGATCGAATGATTTTGAAATGAAGTGTTTTTGAGGCTTTTCTAGTTTTGCTAAAGGAGTCACTCCCGGTGAAGGGATCGTCGGTCCTTTCCTCGTCGAATGAGGTGCGGGATATATCATATATATCACTGTGCAAAGCAAAACTCTTAAAAGCAATCAAAAGACAAACTGAGTGTGTAGCATCTGCCAGTTATTGCTAAAGGTGTCACTCCCGGTGAAGGGATCCCGGTCCTTTCCTTATCGAATAAGGTGCAGGATATATCACATATACTACTGTGCAAAGCATGAACTGTAGCTACCTGTTTTATTTTGAAATTCGATTCTACAACATCTTAGGTTTCTTTTATTTCATTAATCACATTAATGAAGTCCCATCATTTAAGTACCTAAACATCACAGATAAACACGACGTACACTTATGCCATCCGCATTCGCCTCGATGTTCCCTCGTGCACCGTTAGGTTAGGTAACTAACGGCAGAGCGTGGCAAGGCTAGCGCGGGTGTAAAACATAAGTAACGCCTATATAATATATCATATATACTATATACTGTATCTATCACAGAACATCACATGATCACATCACAGATATCGCAGTAGAAGAAACATATGAAATATTGGATATACTACGACGTCCGTGTTTTCAATACGAGCCAGTATAAAACACGGATTCCACGGTCGTGATGAATATCCAAACCCACACCCAAAGACCCCTATGAGAGCGGCATGCAACCCTACCAATTCTGGAGTTAGGAGACCCGGACTCGACTCCTCGAATTGGTCTCCCACTGGACTCCAGAACCCGGTTACTTGTGCCCTCCTCCTTGGCTCTATCCTAGTGCGGAAAAGTAAATAATATACAAAGGGTGACAACTTCCGCAACTTGGAAGTGCCCCAATAAAAGAATATTACATACAAGTTTTTACATGAATGAAAATGAAAAACACTCATCTCACATAAAAACCCACGGCTATTCAAACACGACGATCCAATATAACATATCCAGCATCACATAACATCACATGTCATCAACGTAAGTAAATATGCGCTTCCCAATTGTCGTTGACATATAGCAACGAAACCGGCGATATCACATATTACACTTACGGTCACAGAAAAGAAAGTGTAAAACTACAACAGTTGGAATCCGTAATCTCTTTAGACATCGCATGCCTAATCAAACGAATTCCTTAGACATCACATGCCTAACAATTATAAACCCCGCATTTTAGTCTCTTTATCGAAAACACTTTTCAATAACAAGTCGGGTAATTCAACAAGATTCCCGACATCCTGATCGAATAATCGTCGCAAACTTCAGTAGACGGCCGCACCCCCGATACCGTCGACGAAGTGCACCAAGGCGGAACACCGCTACCGCGAGCACCCAAACGGTTGCTTTCGGCGATGGGGTTCTCCTACAGTCACTTGGTCGGGGCTATGGGGCGAGGCTGTCTATTAAGTTTATCCGGCGAGTATCCGCGTACGCTACGTGATTGCGACGGACTTTTGATCACATCAAAATTCCGTGGCAACCGATCAAGTGAGACAAAACTGCTATGTTTATAACATTCATTCAGTTATCTCATAACTTATTGTGAATTCCAATTATTGTATCCCATTCCGGATAAATAGAAAATGTCAAACTTTCCGATCGAACAATCGAACACCCAAGTTTTCCCGATACAGATCAACACATGAAACAAGTCTAAAAACATTCAGTTCGTGCCTCAGTACCAACGGTCCAGCCGTAGAAGGGTCAAGCCAACGCCTCACATGTGGCACGCCGTACTGCCCCAAACCCGAAGGTTCAAAGGGCAGTTCAAGACGGTCACATAATCGAGTTAAGGTTTGTTGTCTTCTAGAGGGACCATCGCGTCACTTGCACTACTTAGAACGTCGTCAAACTACGGAAAAATCCAATACTTGGAAATTTCCCAACAGGGGAAAAATTGGGTATTTATATCCGGTCGAACTTTTTAACATATTCTAAAATTTCTCCGGAAAACACATAGACACAGTTTGATAATCCGATCGAATATACGAACTCCCAAAACAATAATTTAATTAAATTTTATATCCGGTCGAACTTTTATTCATGTTGATAAAGCCCGTAGGATCATTGCTAGACTACCTGCGTTGTGATGGCGATCATACTTTTGGGATCTGGGTTGTCGGTACGCACATCCTTAAATAGTCCCTAGTGCCATGACCCGAATTTAGTTCATGACCGTCATTTAAATCACGCAACGTCTAAATGCGCAACGTAATTTAATTAAGCCGAAACCCAGAAATCTAAACCCTTTTTTTTAAATTTCGGGCAGCACCTCCCTCGTATATTTTGATCCAAAAAAAATATACAACAATATATAGGCATCCCCAAGAGGGAGCTAGCTCTTCGCTAAACGGCGGGGTCACAACCACACAAGACAGAATATAAGTATACGACGCCCAACGGCGAAGATCCACAAAAGGAATAAAGTAAAGTAAGACATCAACCCACCAAGCGAACATAAAACCCATCGCTCAAGTCTCGCAACTACAAGTCTTTCTAAGTCTTACTACATATACAAATACTTGTTTCTGATTTGATGGAGTTGACTAGATACAATAGGAATAGTAATACAAGAGTGGCACGATCCAACATGTACCACCTACCAAAGCAAATCACCTGAATACAGTTGTGTGCCAGCGATGCCGCTACTGATCCATGCGGTCAACCTGAATGAACTGTGGCACAACGGAGGTGAGTTGCCAACTCGTGAGTAGAAAACATCATCAGGTAGAAATCGAAATAAACAACGATTCCCAGGTCAACTATATCATAAAGGTAATACTATGGTATTTAGGATGACCGTATCTGCATATGTGCCAACAACATAATCAATGCCTATCAGCAAGAGGATATCATCCAACTATATAATCAATGCCTGTATGCATGTGGATCTCATCCATGTGTCAACCACTGACACAACAACTCATGCATGTAAATATCATAAAAGCATATGCAGGTAAATATGAGGATATAAATCAACGAGTGTACCTCGTGACACATCAAAATCATGGAACCTGAGTGTCCAACATCGACACCCAAAACATCAAGAAAACATATGCCTGTGTGTGTGTGTATGAGGATATCTATCTCGTTTGTCTATCAACGACACATCAAAATCATGGAACCTGAGTGTCCAACATCGGCACTCAAAAACATCATGAAATACCCGTGTCCAGCATCGACACGTAAATCCACATATCATATCCGTGCATCCCACAGAACCTGAGTGTCCAATATCGACACTCGCAATTCACGGAACCTGAGTGTCCAACTCCGACACTCGCAATCCACTTAACAATATATCTCACGGAACTTGAGTGTCCAATATCGACACTCGCAATCCACGGAACCTCAGTGTCTAACTCCGACACTCGCAATCCACATATCCTTACATCTTACGGAACCTGAGTGTCCAATATCGACACTCGCAATCCACGGAACCTGGGTGTCCAACTCCGACACTCGCAATCCACATATCCATACACCTCACGGAACCTGAGTGTCCAATATCGACACTCGCAATCCACGGAACCTCAGTGTCCAACTCCGACACTCGCAATCCACATATCAATAGAAACCGGGTTTTCAAAACCATACATTCTTGAAATATCCCGGCGATTCTCAAATCCAGAAAATCACATGAAATCCATATCTCAATGCGTAAATCCATGTAACAAAATATATGAAACATAGTGTAAGTCCACGTTGCTCACCCCGGTTCTTGCGGGGAGGCGGAAACGGCGAAAAACAATGATTTTAGCGCAAGGCAACATGGACTAAAAGTCGGATCTTTGCTAAACTAGAAACTAGTAAACACTAAGAGGCTTTAGCTACTATGCTGTAGAAATTATACCTCACGGAACCTGTCCTTGGGGTCTTCATCCCGCTGTCCCACTCGTCCATCCAAGCTCCAAGCGTCGATCCGGACCTTGGGCACCTCCACGGCTTTCTTGAGTCGAAGACGATCCACCCGAGAGTTGTACACTAAGCTTCACCTCAAGCCAAGGCAACTAGGGCAAAGTGATTGCTAGTCAAGAAGCCCTAGAATGTGTAGAGGAGATGTATGGATGTATTTTTTTTTGTGGGATCTTTTTCTCTCAACACATGAGATCAAAAGATAAGATCAAGAGGAAGAAGATGAAGGAGAAAGGTTAGCAACCATGGAGCTTTTCTTTTCTTCTCATTTTAAAAGAGAGAATGAGAAGAGAATAATGAAAAAGATTAAGCCAAATGAAATGAACCATGGTTGCAATAATACACAAGAATCATCATTATTAATCCTATCATGAAAGAGTTGATGGCACATTGAATTGACCATTATCATAACTCAAGAATTAAAAAGAAAATAAAAGAAGAGTGTAGATCCCTCTTGACGGTCAATGGTCAACACGGTCAACGGGTCAACAAAGTCAAGAGGGGTCTAAGTGGTCAAATGGTCAATGCAATTAGCCATCACTGATCTATCACTAAAAGGATTAGTAAACAATGTCTCCGACTCATAACGGTTTTGACCAAACGAATTTTCAAAACCCTAATGAGTGTGTCACATTACGGTTTTGGCCGAACCAACTGCCAAAACCGTAATCGGGCACCTCCTCCTTCATCGCTCCTCAAAATTGTGCATACACACCTGCATCCGCATTCCGTAGAATGCGAATGCACAGAAGACAAATCAAATCCATCTGTGCAATACCAGGATCTGGCTTAAACCAAAGCCCACTAGTATTGCCTGCCCGAACATCATACGCACACAAGTGCACGTAAGTGATCGTAGCCCTGCCGTAAAACCATACGACCTCTACACGATTCGCTCAGTGCATGGAAACTCTTTGTGTGGGACTCTAAAGACTCGACACTACGCTGGCAGTGGGTTTAACCACATACCGCAAGCAGCATTAGCTGTACGTAACGGTCCCCAGGTAGATGTCGATAAGAAGACCGATGAGGTAAACCCATCCGAACTCCTACTGAGCCTGTATGTGACAATCTCCGTACAGTCCGGTCTGTTCGTCTGATAGATCGCATGGCGGGCCTAGGGAGGCGGTGAATGTCAGTCCCCTAATAGCGGTACAAGTCGTGTCGGAGTGTAGCCCAGAAGACCCTGAGATAACACTGGAAACATTCCCGTATATCTCGCTTTCCCTGGCCATGGACTACTTGTGTAATGGCTCTCCTAGACACAGCGCGATGTCAACCCCCAATACCGGGAGAGACGAATCGTGTCTAACCGTCACTGCCTCCAAGTGCTTCGAGACTGCACCCAACTACTACCTGTTTGCACGACTCCTTTGAGCCGTGGTAGGGTAGTAATCTCGGTACAGTGGGAACACACTCGAGGCGAAGTGACAGTGTCAGGTCAGCGGACTAAGCTGTACTCATGTCACCTGGGAACTGATAACTGACGATAGGTATAATACCAACCAACAGTTCCCGACGAGTCCTGTCCAGTGTACTCGTAATCTAACGAGCACCCGCATACTATCTCAAGTACGACGTACTGACGGCTGTGGGATAGACCGTCTCCCCCGCTAGGATGAGAAGCGCATACGCTAGTCTACTCCGGAGTATCGATGCCCAGTCTCGATAGTCCACAGACTAGGGACCTGTATAAGGATATGCTTATGGATTACCCAGCCCCCACGAGTGTGAGCGCCATCACAACGCTGGTAATCAAGCAAAGATCCTAAGGGCTCTACTAATATGTATATAAGCGATATGCTAAAAGAAACACATGCACATATTGAAGTAGAGACAAACCAAGTAGCATACTACCATTTTGAGCAAGATTGTCTATACAACTGTGAATATCCCAAGCTTCCATCAAGTAATATACAGGCTAGTATGATACAGCAATGGCCTCTAGGGCATATACACTAACAATCTCCCATTTGCACTAAGGCCATGTACTGGCGTATCGAAGACCTATCATCTCGATCAGCCGCTCGAACTGAGTCTGGGGTAGGGCCTTCGTGAGTGGATCTGCAGTGTTGTTCTCCGTATTTACTCTCTTCACCTCGATCTCCTGGCGATCTACGATCTTCCTGATCTGGTGCTACCGCCTCAAAATGTGCCTGGACTTCTGATGGGACCTGGGTTCCTTCGCTAAGGCTATAGCGCCGTTGTTGTCGCAATACAGCGGTATTGGATCAATAATGGTAGGAACCACCTGAAGCTCCGTGAGGAACTTCTTCATCCAGACAGCTTCCTTTGCGGCATCGCAAGCAGCTATGTACTCCGCTTCCATAGTTGAGTCAGCAACGGTCTCCTGCTTGGAACTCTTCCAGCAAACCGCCCCTCTATTGAGGGTAAAGACATAACCCGACATGGACTTGGATTCATCCTTGTCACTCTGGAAGCTGGAGTCAGCAAAGGCCTCAAGCTGGAGGTCATTTCAGCCATACACCAAGAACATCTCCTTAGTCCTTCTCAGGTACTTGAGAATGTTCTTTACCGCTATCCAGTGTTTCTCCCCTGGGTTCGACTGATACCGGCTTACAACGCTCAATGCGTATGCTACATCTGGTCTGGTACACAACATCGCATACATTATAGAGCCTACCGCAGAAGCGTAGGGTATAATAGACATGCGATCCCTTTCCAAATCAGTCTTGGGAGACATCTCTTTGGAGAGGGTGATCCCGTGACAAGTCGGTAAATTACCGCGCTTGGAATCTTCCATAATGAATCTTTTCAGTATGGTGTCGATGTACCTTGACTGTAAAAGTCCCAACATCCTCTTAGATCTATCACGATAGATCTGGATCCCTAAAATGTAGTTGGCATCGCCCAGGTCCTTCATGGAGAACCTCTGTGACAAGAATCCTTTGACTGACTGTAGCATAGGAATATCATTTCCTATTAGGAGAATGTCATCCACGTACAAGACGAGGAATACTACAGTTCTCCCTACAATCTTACTGTAAATGCATGGTTCATCTGGGTTTTTGATAAAGTCGAATTCTTTGACAGTATCATCAAAGCAGATGTTCCAACTCCGCGATGCCTGCTTAAGTCCATAAATGGACTTGAGCAACTTGCACACTCTACCGCTGCTCCCACTCTGAATGAATCCCTCCGGCTGATCCATATAGACGCACTCTTCTAAATTTCCATTTAGGAAAGCCGTCTTTACGTCCATCTGCCAGATTTCATAATCGTGGAAGGCAGCAATGGCAAGAAGGATCCGAATAGATTTCAGCATAGCCACTGGAGAAAAGGTCTCGTCATAGTCCAAACCAGGTCTTTGACGAAAACCCTTTGCTACAAGTCTAGCTTTATAGGTCTCAACCCGCCCATCTAAACCAATCTTCTTTCTGAAGATCCATTTGCAGCCTACGTGTTTTACCCCTTCTGGAGCAAAGTCCAAAGTCCAAACTTTGCTGGTGTACATGGACTCCATCTCGGCCCGCATTGCATCCATCCATTTTACCGAGTCACCGCTCTAAATGGCTTGCTGGAAGCTAGTAGGTGTAGGGTTCCTAGGCACTCTCATGGGGTCTCACAAGGCATTAACCATGCCAATTTCTAAAAATACGGTGCCGAGAAACCCTAGACTAGATCGTTGGCTAGATGTCTAGGCGAAAGAAGCAACTAGTAAACTACTTTACTAAGGGTACGGAAATACAACCTTTGTAGATCCGGTCCTCTACCTCCATAGCTCCGCAATGAAGTCTCCTCGCTGTCCAAGTCGAACCCTGGGCTCTTGCGTCGGCTTCATCGGAGAATGGACGGGCTAGGTCATCGACGACGATGCCGAAGATGATCTACGTCGAGGCATCACTAGATCAAGCTCCAACTTCATCAAGTCAAGAAACTTGTGAAGAAAACACACTCTACTACTTGGCAAGAGGTAGAGGATGAAGAAATAGGAAGTGGGTTCACTTTAGAATTGGATTTCTCACTCATTTGCTCAAGTTGCCATTGTTGAAGTAAGGTTTCTTCATGAAGAAGAAGAAGAGGAAGAAGATGATAAGTGTTCTATTATGTTTTCTAAAAAGAATATAATATGAATACTTATCATAATCCAACCATAGTTTGGTGTAGAGAATAAACCATGGTTAGAATGAAGGGTTAGGGTTAAGCATCAAGACAAAATGGTCACAAGGTCAAAGCTTCAAGAAGCTTCAATGTATAAACAAAGAAAGCCACCATTTTCTCTTTATGCATAATAATTTCCAATAAGAATAAATAAATAAATAAGTAAATAAGAAAACCATAACCCTAACCAATATACAACCATGGTTTAATCTTCACACAAACCCTTGTGAGCATGTATCATCAAACATGATACAATCAAGTGCACAAAAAGTATATCACATATACAATGTGCACATCCGAGCGAGAAAATCCATTTAAAGTGAACCAATACTAGTTAATGCAAAGTAATATATCAAATATATAATCATGCATTAAATCATTAAATCAATACTTGATTCAATGATCCGGTCATATCACATACAACCGACTAGTATCCAATGTATCGGCTTATCGAATCAATACTTGATTCGATAACTAGGTTATATCGCATACAACCAATCGATACATTCATCGCGACAATACAATACGGTATCACATACACGCATTATTCTCGGTCCCGCACATATCTCATATGCGCTCCTATTTCGTTTCGCTTGAGCCAGGAAACCTCTGTGTAGGACTCTAAAGACTCGTCAATACGCCGGCAGCAGATGATGATCATATCAAGCACCCACAAGCCGCAAGTAGTCTGCTAAACGTAACGGCCACCCGGGTATTGAGCGATCATAAGATCGACGAGCAAGCCCGCTCACACTCCAGTGAATCTAACCAGTAACACTACCGTACAGTCCGGTCTCGTCGTCTGATATGTCGCATATCTCGCCTAGGGGTGGTAAACGTCAGACCCTAATAGCTCGATAAGTCGTGTCGATGTGAGGTCTATAACAATTCGAGAAACTACTGGTAACACTTACCAGTAAATCTCAGCAACCCTGGTCAGGGATTTCCTGTTATAGCCAATCGAACACAGCGCAACATCAACTCCCTATACCGGGAGAGACGAATCCCCTCCTATCGCTCATTGCCTCCATGTGACTCGGGACTGTACCCAAAAACTACCGTTTTGCACGCCCTCTTGGACGTGGTAAGATGGAAATCAAAGCACAGTGGGTACCACACAAGACTCTATGACGATCTCGGGTCAACAGACTACTCTGTACTAGTGTCACCAGAGAACTGCCATCTGACGTAAGGTATAATACCATCTGGGAGTTCTCGGCGAGTCCGTCCAGTGTACCCAGTCTCTACTGAGCAGCCGTATATCATCTCTGATGTCAAACACCGATGGATATGGGATCATCCATCGCCCATCTGTATGGGTCGAGAAGGTACACGCTTGTCTACTCTGGTATATCGATGCCCCGTCTCGATACACCCACGACTAGGGACTTTGAAGGATGTACTTATGGACTACCATGTCCCCACTAGTATGATCCGCATCATAGTCCAGGTAGTCAAGTACACATCCTAAGGGCTTTACCAACATGTAATAGAGAGACAATCTGTGTACACGTTAAGGTAAAGAGCAACCAGATAGCATACTATCATGTCGAGCAAGAAAGTCCTCCCTATATATGTCCCAGCATCCATTACAATATACATCCTATGTACAGTAATGGCCTCTAGGGCATACATATAACTAACAGTAGGCTCACCATAATCCATGGTGCTATCCTCTCTATCCCCGTCTATGAGAAAACCATAGTATCTCTCGGGCAGATTATACTGCCTACTACTCCTGCGGAGTGGCGCTGGAATGTCCAGTTCTCCTGAACCTTCTGGTTCTACCAAGGTTTCAGTAACAACTTGTGGTTCTGGAATTTCTTCCAGTTCTATTGCGCTCCCACTTATCTGATATTCTAAAAATTCAGTTTCCAAGAAGCGGGCATGACAAGAAAAAAAAACCTTTTGTTCCTCTGCGTAATAGAAAAGATACCCTATGGAGTTCTTTGGGCATCCCACAAACTTACACTGTACTGAACGTGCCTCGAGCTTGTCCGCATGCTGCTTTTTTACAAAAGCTGGACATCCCCATGTCTTAAAGTGTTTAAGACTGGGTTTCTTCCCACTCCACATCTGATATGGTGTGGTAGGCACTGACTTAGTAGGAACTTGGTTCAAAAGATATGCAGCTGTTTCTAGTGCATAACTCCAGAAGGATCGCGGCAACTCAGCCTTACTCATCATGGAACGAACCATATCCAATAGGGTTCGATTCCTTCTTTCCGATACACCGTTGTGTTGTGGTGTGTATGAAGGAGTAAGCTGAGAGAGAATTCCATTCTCTTTTAAGAAGCCCAGAAACTCGGCACTCAAGTATTCGCCACCTCGATCAGATCTCAGTGTCTTGATACTTTTGCCTGTTTGTTTTTCAACTTCATTCTTGTATTCCTGAAATTTCTCAAAGGCCTCGGATTTGTGCTTCATTAAGAAGACATGCCCATACCTAGAGAAATAATCTGTGAAAGTAATGAAGTATGAATAACCATTTCGCGCATGTGTAGACATTGGACCACACACATCACTGTGTATGAGTCCCAAGAGCTCGCTCGCTCTTTCTCCGTGTCCAGTGAACGGAGTCTTTATCATCTTTCCTATGAGACAAGATTCACAACTGGCATAAGACTGGTACTCTAACGGATCCAAGTATCCTTCTTTATGTAACTTTGACAACCGTGTCTCATTAATGTGACCCAGTCTACAATGCCATAAGAAAGCCTGATTTGTTTCCGGAGACTTTCTTTTAAGTGTGTTCTGGACACTGAAGACCTGAGCTTGATTCAAAACGTATATACTGTATTTTAATGTACCTTACCCAATCAGTACTTGATTTAGGTGGATGTTTACTACATCGCTTACAAAAGTAAAATCATATCCTTCCTTAGAAAGTAAGGATACAGATATGATATTACAAGTCGCACCTGGTACATAAAAACAGTCACGTAGAATCAATATCTGCCCAGTTGTCAGTCCTAGATGATATTCCCCTACGGATTCAGCATACATGCTCATTCCGTTAGCAACCCTGAGAGTCATATCACCTTTCCTGATAACCTTACGGTTTCTTAGAGCTTGTAACGAATTACAGATATGAGATCCTGATCCGGTATCCAATACCCAGGAAGTAGGGTTAACTGACATATAGTTCTCTATTACAAACACACCCGAAGCCGAAGTCACAACATGCTTCGAATTCTGGCTACTGGGTTTGCAAGCCCTGCAATCCTTCTGTCCATGTTCATTCCCGTAACAATAGGAACATCCATCTTTTACTGCATCCATTCCTGAAACTTCTGCCCTTCTCTTTCTTTCTACTTCCCTGGTTTCCTTCAGGGTAGTAGGTAGAGACTGTTGAACTAAGTCAGCATCTGACCCGTTCTTCAACGTGGTCTTCAGGTCCGAGAGCTCAAAAGAGCCGGTCTCTGTAAGGACGTTGCCCCCTACAGATGACCCGATAGCCAACCTCGCTGGAAGCAATTCGTTCGAGGTCTCATATCTTGCGATACGAGATTGCTCTCCATATAAAACATTGTTATGGAGGAAGATAGAAGCTGAGTCCATCTTCTCGTGCTGCCTCTGATATATACCATCAACTGAGGCTAACACGAGGCACTTGGCTTTCGCACAGTCTTCTTCCGATATCCTATGGATATCAATATCCGTGATAGGAGAAACTGGACCTGAGACGGCAGGGGTGGGATCAGTCAAGAGGTGTTCCAGCTTGTCCTGGGCAATGGACATCTGGAGAGACCATTGCCAGTCATAAAAGTCAGATTCAGTCATTTTATTATCTAGATGTAACCTAGGTGCGGTCACTGGGTCGCTGCAATTAAAAGAGAGAGAGAAGAAAACACTTAGCATGATGCCATTGCAAGTTTAGATTGGTTTTTAATTTATCTAAACAGGATGGCTCCCACTGTCTCTCGAATCCCTCCTCAAACCATAAAGAAAGAATTAGTCAGGATCAATCTCACCGTACAATACTTGCTTAACCGTTCAGCCAGGCCAGTGTCGGTACTTCGAGGGAGGTTTTCCAACGCTTTCGCGAAGTTCCTTAATTAAGTAACCTCTTTTCCCTGTGGGCGTAGCCCCGATAACACCTTTCTTGACACCTATTAGGTTTATAGCATTGATCGTTAAGTGAGAGTTTTCCCGAGGAGTAGCATATACTCACAGTAGGATCGGGATCCAAATATCATCGCGTGATAAAACCGAAGGAATCCTACCAGAATCATCACACTCCAAATGGTATGCAGCGCTATCAAGTTTCAGTACTTTTGAAACTCCCGATGTGGATTTTTGCCCCATGCTCTTATGACCCTGACTAAGGCCAACAAATCATAAGTCACATGTCAAGTTCTACCCGTCGTTGTCCAGGTTAATTTGAACCCACCCGTATATACACTTGACTATGGCCAACAAAGCAATACGACTGTCCCAAACCAACGCATTCTATCTATGCAACATATGAATATCCACCAGCTACCAAACACTGTGCCTTGACTAAGGCCAACAAACACAGCTTGAATACTGTTAAATATTCATATGAAACGACGGAGGGCTACGGATGGTTTTGGCGAAACCGTGAAAGTAGTGAACTTGATATAGTCGATGGAACGAGATAGCTTTTAAAAGGAGTGGTTCAAGCTCCGCGTTTAAAATGCTTGTTTTTGAAAAGAACCGAGTGGTTTTCAAAGTGTTCCAACGACTTTTACATGGTTTATTTTCTTGCATTAGTTCTTTTAATGCGTCCCATCATTTAATCCTACCATTACAGAAAATAACCAAAATATGGTGTACGCTTATGCCATCCGCATTCGCCACGGGGCCCCGTCATCACCCGTTAGGTTACTTAACTAACGACAGAGCGGGGGTTGGACTAGCGCGGATGCAAAACATAAGCAACACCTAAATAGTTATTATATATAAATATATAGCAATGATAGCCATTACAGATCACAGATGAACACTTTGGATATACTAGGAATCCGCGATTCGTTCGAGCCTGCAACGAAAAACGGATTACACGGTCGCGATGAATAGCAAAACCCCACCCTAGACCCCTACGGGTGCGGCAAACTACCCGCCAAGTACCCGAAGCGAAGAAACCTCCCTCAACACCGTGAGTAGGCCACTCAGCACTTCGAGATACCCGGTAGTTTGTGCACCCCACCTTGGGTCTATCCTAGGAGCAAAAATAGTAAAAAGAAATTATACAATGACGGCTACAACCCCGACCCGGTTGTGTGGCCAAATAAATAATATTACATCAATTTACATAATTTACAATGAATGAAAGAAAAAGATACTCTCATCTCACACCCATTCCCGGCTATTCATCCGCGACAATCCTCCGAGTTCATATACACAAACCATCAACATTACAGATCACAGATATGTATAACCCCTACTAATCGACGTATAGCGATTAGCAGACGTTCAATACATATAACACATCACAGATAATATTCATTATCCAGAGAGTACGGAATATCGATCAAAATACGGATTTTTAACCACCCGAAAAGTCAATTTGCTCTCTGGAAAATCTGGGTAGAAAAAACATGTATTAGAAATCCCAAAACATCCAAACTAAAACACTGCACAAAACGCGATCCAGTGCCGAGTCAAAACGGCGGCGGAACCGCGGCAATGAGCATGTCATTGCCGCGGAACCGTGGTCGTTTGATCGAATCACTGGATCGTTTTTCTGCAGTGTTTTCACAAAACCCTGAGAGGATTTTTCATATATTTTGAAACACTTTTTGAGCAGTATAAAAATCGACAGAAACTTGAGGTTTTGTGGATGTGTTTTGCGACTTTTTTCCGATCGATGTTCTTAACACTTTGCTAACTTACTAGTTTATGTTTAGCTAGGCTCTGATACCACTGTAAGTCCACGTTGCTCACCCCGGTTCTTACGGGGAGGCGGAAACGGCGAAAAACAATGATTTTGGCGCAAGGCAACATGGACTAAAAGTCGGATCTTTGCTAAACTAGAAACAAGTAAACACTAAGAGGTTTTAGCTACTATGCTGTAGAAAGTATACCTCACGGAACCGGTCCTTCGGGTCTTCATCCCGCTGTCCCACTCGTCCATCTAAGCTCCAAGCGTCGATCCGGACCTTGGACACCTCCGCGGCCTTCTTGAGTCGAAGACGATCCACCCGAGAGTTGTACACTAAGCTTCGCCTCAAGCCTGAAAGGTTCCTTGGCACCCTAAAGAGGTCTCATAAGGCATCGGACATGCCAATTTAAAAAAAATGGTGCCGAGAAGCCCTAGACTACGGATCGTCGCTAGAATTCTACGCGAAATAGAAAACTAGTTAACTATTTAACTATAGGTTAGATGCTACAACCTTTGTAGATCTGGATTTCTACCTCCTTAGCTTCACGTGGTCATGCCCTCGCTGTCCATCATGAATCCTCGACTCATTCGTCGGCTTCATCGGAAAACGGGTGAGCAAGGTCGTCGGCTTCGTGTCAAAGACGATCTACGTCGAGGTTGCACTAGTTCAAGCTCCGACTTCACCAAGTAGTGAAACTTGTGAAGAAAACACCCAAAACAACTTGGCAAGAGGTAGAGGATGAAGAAATAGGAGGTGGGTTCACTTTAGATTTGGATTTCTCTCACTAAAACTCAAGTTGCCATTGGAGTAGCAAGCTTGAAGAAGAAGAAGAAGATGAGCTAGTATTATGATAAGTGATTTTAAAATAAAAGAAAAAGCATATCTTATCATAATTCTAACATGGTTTAAGTGTAGAGAGAAAACCATGGTAAGTGGGAATAGTTAGGGTTTAGTATAAAGACAAAATGGTCTTTGTGTCAAACCTTCATGAAGCTTCATTAAGCTTCATGACAAATGAAAACCATTTTGTTTTTATAAAACAATTTAAACAATAAGGAATGGATAAATAAATGTGTGATAAAATCAAAACCCTAATTATCCTCTTAACCATGGGTTTATTCTTTACACTTAACCAAATAAACATGCATCATCTAATATGATACAAATAAGTGTACAAAAGTATATCACATATACATCATGCACATCAAGTGAGAAAATCCGTATAAAGTGAACCAATACTAGTTAATGCAAAGTAATATATCAAATATATAATTATACATTAAATCATTAAATCAACATTTGATTCAATGATCCGGTCATGTCGCACATAACCGACTAGTATGCAATGTATCGATTTATCGAATCAATGATTCGATAACTAGGTCATATCGAATATAACCAATCGAAACATTTATCGCGAGAATGAAATGCGGTATCACATACACGCATTATTCTCGGTCCTGCAAATATCTTATATGCGCTCCTATTTCGTTTCGCTTGAGCCAGGAAACCTCTGTGTAGGACTCTAAAGACTCGTCAATACACCGGTAGCAGATGATGATCATATCAAGCATCCACAAGCCGCAAGCGGTCTGCTAAACGTAGCGGCCACCCGGGTATTGAGCGATCAGAAGATCGACGAGCTAGCCCGCACACACTCCTGCGAATCCGACCAGTAACACTTACCGTACAGTCCGGTCTCTTCGTCTGATATGTCGCATATCAAGTCTAGGGGTGGTAGATGTCAGACCCCAATAACCCGATAAGTCGTGCCGATGTGAGGCTCATAACGGGTCGAGAAACTACTGGTAACACTTACCAGCAAATCTCTGATTAGCCCTGGCCAGGGACTTCCCTGCTACGGCCAATCGAGCACTGCGCAACATCAACCCCCAATACCGGGAGAGACGAAACCCCTCCTATCGCTCATTGCCTCCATGTGACTCGGGAATGTACCCAAAGACCACCGTTTTGCACGCCCTCATGGACGTGGTAAGGTGGAGATCAAAGCACAGTGGGAATCACACAAGACTCTATGACGATCTCGGGTCTACAGACTAACCTGCACAAGTGTCACCTGAGAACTGCCATCTGACGTGAGGTATAATACCATCTGGGAGTTCTCGGCGAGTCCGTCCAGTGTACCCAGTCTCCACTGAGCACCCGTATACCATCTCTGATGTCAAACACCAATGGATATGGGATCATCCATCGCCCATCACATGGCTCGAGAAGCGTATACGCTAGTCTACTCTGGTATATCGATGCCCCGTCTCGATACACCCACGACTAGGGACCTTGAAGGATGTACTTATGGACTACCATGTCCCCACTAGTATGATCCGCATCATAGTCCAGGTAGTCAAGTACACATCCTAAGGGCTTTACCAACATGTAACTATAAGACAGTATAAAGAGACTAGTGTACATGTTAAGATAAAGAGTAACCAGATAGCATACTATCATATCGAGCAAGAAAGTCATCTCTATATATGTCCAAGCATCCAATATAATATACAACATATGTACAATACTGGCCTCTAGGGCATACATACAACTAACAATCTCCCACTTGCACTAGGGCCAGCTGCTGTAGTATCGCATACCGAGCATCCCGAAGAGTCTCTCAAACTGTTTCTGGGGAATGGCCTTCGTGGGTGGATCCGCCGTGTTGTTCTTCGTGTCAACTCTCCTAACCTCGATCTCCCAGCGATCAACTATCTCCCGGATCAGGTGATACCGCCTCAGAATATGCGTGGACCGCTGATGGGACCTGGGTTCCTTGGCCAAAGCCACCACTCCATTGTTATCACAATACAAAGGTATTGGACGCTCAATGGATGGAACCACTCCAAGTTCAGTAATGAACTTCTTGATCCAGACAGCCTCTTTGGCAGCATCGTTGGCAGCGATGTATTCAGCCTCCATCGTCGAGTCTGCCACGGTTTCCTGCTTGGAACTCTTCCAGCTAACCGCCCCTCCGTAAAGGGTAAAGACAAAGCCCGACTGCGACTTAGAGTTGTCCTTATCACTCTGGAAGCTCCAATCGGTAAAGGACTCCACTTGGAGTTCTCCGTTACCATACACCAAGAACATATCTCTAGTCCTTCGCAAGTACTTGAGAATGCTCTTCACAGCTGTCCAGTGACTCTCTCCAGGATCAGCTTGATACCTGCTCACTATACTTAGTGAGTATGCTACATCGGGTCTGGTACATAGCATCGCATACATGATAGAGCCTACTGCCGAAACATAGGGTATCCCTTGCATGCGAGCTCTCTCCAAATCAGTCTTGGGAGACATCTCTTTATAGACAGTGACTCCAGAGATCGTGGGTAAGTTCCCACGCTTAGACTCTTCCATACTAAACCTCTTTAGTATGGTGTCAATGTACCTGGATTGGGACAATCCCAAAATCCTTTTGGATCTATCTCTATAGATCCTAATCCCCAATATGCAGGAGGCATCACCAAGATCTTTCATTGAGAATCTTTGTGATAAGAAGAGCTTGACCGATTGCAGCATAGGAATATCATTTCCTATCAAGAGTATGTCGTCCACGTACAATACGAGGAAGACAACCTTACTCTCTGCTACCTTCTTGTAGATACAAGGTTCATCTGGATTTTTGACGAAATCAAACTCTTTGATAACGACGTCAAAGCAGATGTTCCAACTCCGCGATGCTTGGTTTAATCCATAAATGGATTTAAGCAGCTTGCACACCTTCCCGCTGCTCCCACTGTCTACGAAGCCCTCTGGCTGAGTCATGTACACGCACTCTTCTAAATCACCGTTTAGAAAGGCGGTCTTAACATCCATTTGCCAGATTTCATAATCATGATAAGCAGCGATGGCAAGCATGATCCGGATGGATTTAAGCATAGCCACTGGAGAAAAGGTCTCGTCATAGTCCACACCTGGTCTTTGACGAAAACCCTTTGCTACAAGTCTAGCTTTGAAAGTCTCCACTTTCCCATCTAAACCAAGTTTCTTCTTGAAGATCCACTTGCTCCCAATGGGTTTTACCCCTTCAGGAGCAACGTCCAAAGTCCATACTTTGTTGGTGTACATGGATTCCATCTCGGACCGCATAGCATCCAGCCATTTCACTGAGTCCCCACTCGTGATGGCCTGCTCGAAGCTAGTTGGGTCATCATCCTCCATGATGCAATCCTCGCTCCCACCATCAATGAGAAAACCGTAGTATCTCTCAGGTGGACGAGAAACCCTACCAGATCGGCGGAGAGGCTGGGGTTCGTCGGGTACTACCGAATCCTCCGGTTCCACTAAATCTTCAGTTATAGTTTGTGTTTTTGGAACTTCTTCCAGTTCTACCTCAGAGCCACTAATCTCTTTTGCAAGAAATTCCTTTTCTAAAAAGGTGGCATGTTAAGCAATAAACACTTTTTGTTGTTCACTGTGGTAGAATAAATATCCATTTGAATGTTTAGGATATCCCACAAACTTACATAGAACTGACCGTGCCTCGAGTTTATCTGGATTTTGCCTTTTAACATAGGCCAGACAACCCCATATCTTAACTCGTTTAAGACATGGTCTCTTCCCACTCCATATCTCATATGGTGTGGTAGGTACTGATTTAGTTGGAACTTGATTCAATAGGTATGCCGCTGACTCAAGCGCATACCCCCAGAAGGAAATAGGTAACTCAGCTGTACTCATCATAGAGCGCACCATATCTAATAGGGTGCGATTCCTCCGCTCCGATACACCGTTGTGCTGTGGTGTATAAGGAGGAGTAAGCTGAGAGAGAATCCCATTCACTTTTAGGAAGTCCAGGAATTCATTGCTCAAGTATTCACCTCCTCGATCAGATCGAAGGATTTTAATACTTTTTCCGGTTTGTTTCTCGACTTCTTGTTTATATTCTCTGAATTTCTCAAAAGCTTCAGACTTGTGTCTTATCAAGTACACATGTCCGTATCTTGAGAGATCGTCGGTGAATGTAATGAAGTACGAAGAACCATCCCTGGCATGTGTAGACATGGGACCGCATACATCACTATGTATCAGTCCCAAGAGTTCGGTAACTCTTTCTCCGTGTCCCGTAAACGGAGTTTTGGTCATCTTGCCTTTGAGACATGACTGGCAAGTGTCATAAGATGAAAATTCGAAAGGTTTCAAATATCCATCCTTATGCAACTTAGCCAGTCGTGTCACATTGATGTGACCCAGTCTACAATGCCACAAAAAGGATTCGTTGAGTTCAGAACTCTTCCTCTTGTGTGTGTTTGTTATGCTCAGAACTGTTGATTGATTTAGAACATAAATGCCATTGCATAACGTGCCTGATCCAACCAACTTTTGGTGATGGAAAATGTCCATAACATTGTCCTGTAATACAAAATTATATCCCTCTTTACTTAATAAAGAAACCGATATAATGTTGCATATCAGGTTCGGCATGTAATAGCATTCGTTCAGAACCAATGTATTACCAGTTGGTAATACAAGGTGATACTCCCCGACAGTTTTAGCTGCAACAATTGCACCATTTCCAACTCTAATGTCTTTATCACCTTCTCCAAGTTCTCTACCTTTCCTAAGCCCATGTAGCTGATTACATATATGGGATCCTGACCCGGTATCTAATACCCAGGACGTAGAGCAAATGGAGAAACAGTTCTCAGTAACGAACACACCCGAAGAAAATGCATCAACATGTACTTTCTTCAATTGGGTGGCATGGGAATCCTGGTATTCCCCTATATCCTGTTCATTCCTATAACTCTTATAGGAAAGAACGGAACCAACGTTCCCCAGCACAGAATAACATGCGGGTTCGGTCAATACATCCATATTATTATCTTCATTAGGACATGAAATGGTCGCTACCTGGAGAGAGAGAGAAGAAAACACTTTAGCGTATGCTCGTGCAAGATCAGATTGGTTATTATCTTATCTAATCAGGATGGCTCCCACTGCTTTTTATCAAATCTTCCTTCAAACCCTAAAAGGAAAGACTAGCCGGGATTAATTACACACTACAGGTTCGCCAATCTTTCAGCCAGGCCAGTGTCGGTACTTTGAGGGAGGTCCCCCGTGCTTTCGCACGAACCTAATTAATGTAAACCTCGTTTTCCCAGAGGCGTAACCCCGTTGACACCTTTCTAGACACCTACTTGATCGGCAAATTGCACTGTGTAAAACTCTCCCAGGAGTAACTCTTACTCGCAGCGGGTATCGGGATCCAACTATCTCAAAGAAGGTATGCAATCTCATTGCAAATTTCAACACTTGAAATTCCCGATAATATTTTGCCCCTAGTGTGCCATGACCTTGACAGAGGTCAACAAATCATAGTGCACTACTCAAGTTCAACCCGTCATTTCTTGATTGAATCAAACCCACTCGCACGACCCTTGACAGAGGTCAACAAGGTCGTACGACTACCCTAATCCAATCACATCACATGCTTTACAGATAACTACTAGTTAGCTACCGCACACTACGCCTTGACAGAGGTCAACAAACGCAGCACGAATACTAAATAGTCTTTATCTGAAATGACTGAGGGCTACGACAGGTTTTTCTGAAAACCTATTGCGTAATGAACTTGATATCGTTGTAGAATCAAATGAAGATTTTGAAATGGAGTGATTTTGAGGCTTTTCTGGTTTTGCTAAAGGAGTCACTCCCGGCGAAGGGATCTCGGTCCTTTCTGTAAGTCTACGCTAGCGCCCCGGCAGTCTACAGACGCCAAATGCGGAACAAAAACTTTTTAACTGGCGCTATCGTATACTTTAACCCGGATCTGCCATTATTGCTAAACTAACAAACTGTAAAGAGTGTAGAAAGGTTGTACCGAACGATCCGAGTCCTTCGTTCTTCAACCATCATCCCACGCTCCGTTGCGGCTGCTCCGATCTCGTCGATCTCCGATCTCCTCGTCGAGGTGGCACCACATGATCGATTCTTTAAACGGGCTCCCGCCTCTGACTCGAGGCAACTCGATCGTCAAGTTTGCTAAAAGAGACGACCAAGAATGATGTAGAGAATGAGTAGATGACTTTGTCTCACTTCGTCCAAATCCGTGGACGATCGGTTAATGAAGTTGCCGAAGGAATCGGGTAATGGAATGAAATGGACTGTGAAATTCCATACACCGATAAAACCTATCATAATCTTTTCTAGCAAATGAAAAATCAAGTGAGAGAGTGAATGAGAGAGGAGGCCTTTCATTCATATATGAAGGAGGAGGGTGAGTGTAGTAGGAGATAAGGAGGTGACCATAAACCACCATCCTTATCATAATATGAACACATGAAAATATCAACATAAAGATCTTAACCAAAACAAGAATGTAATGAAACCAAAGCATGAGTCACTTAGCCTTGTCACAAATTCCAGAACCTTCTAAAACCTTTTAGAAGCACGACTCACTCTCATCCAAGAAAAGATAAATCCGCCTTTAACCAAATGTTAAAAGACGGCAGATAGAAAACTGGAAACTGGCAACTTCCAAAAGTGATCCTGAAACGACTTTCAGGAAAACCCCGAAACTGTATAAATATACCCGCATTTGTATTACGACCGAATACAAATGCAACTGAGACAAAGATATTATACCTACTCAATATAATACTCGGATCCGGCTTAAACCAAAGCCGACCAGTATTATCTGCCCGAAAAATAACACGTGCGTAAACGCACGTGCATTTTTCGAACCCTGCCATAAAACCATACGGCCTCTACAACGTTTCGCCCGAACTTGGGAAAATGTCTGTGGGGGACTCTAATGACTCGTCAGCACCATGGCAGTGGGTTTAACCACAAACCGTCAGCGGCACTAGCAATGCGTAACGGCTGCCCATGGACTGACCTCAAGGGAGGCTGATGAGCAAACTCAAGGGAGGCCGATGAGTGAACTCATCCAGAAACCCTACTGAGCCTAACAGTGACAATGTATATACAGTCCGGTCCGTTCGTCAATGAGTATCGCATATCCGCCTAGGGGGCTAGTAACGTCAGACCCCCAATAGCAGTATAAGTCGTGTCGGAGTGAAGCCTCAATACACCCTGAGATACTACTGGAGTACCTACCAGTAAATCTCCTACCATGGCCATGGATTTGTGTAATGGCTCTCATAGACACAGCACGACCTCGCCCCCAATACCGGGAGAGACGAATCCCCTGCCGATCCGCTCACGTGCCTCCATATGGCTCGGGACTGTACCCAAAAGCTACCTGTTTGCACGAATCCTTTGAGCCGTGGTAGGGTAGAAATCAAAGCACAGTGGGAACTCACACGAGATAAATGACGACCTCAGGTCGATGAACTAACCTGTACACATGTCACCAGGGAACTGCTATCTGACGGTAGATATAATACTAACTAGCAGATTCCCAGCGAGTCCTGTCCGGTGTACTCATAACCCAATGAGCACCTGTATACATCTTAGGTGATCCAACTGACACCAGTGGCTTGTGAGACCGGCCACCGCCCCTCGTCGGGGTCTCGACTGTACACACTAGTCTACTCCGGAGTATCGATGCCCTGTCTCGAAACTCCCACGACTAGGGACCACAATTAAGGATATGCATATAAACTACCCAACTCTCACGTATATGATCGCCATCATACTGTTGGTAGTAAAGCAAGATCCTAAGGGCTCTATCAAAGTGTAACATGCAATCAGTCACCTGAACATGTACACGACTGATAAAGGCAAACCAGATAGCATACTATCATCTCGAGTAAGACAGTCCTACCGGGATAGGTCCTCCGCAATCATTGCAATCACGTACCTGCGATCCAATAATTGACTATGAGGGCACTATCTCCAACAATGTCCCACTTGCACTCAAGGCTAATATTGCGATGTCGACTACTCACAGCCCGTGTGAAACCGAACATCCAACTCCTCTACTAATCAGTTTCACAAAGCCCGTTTGTAAAACTATTGTGTTCGAGAAATAGCCTCAGTGAGTGGATCCGCCTAGAAGTATCTTTCTATATCTCTCTTAATCTCAAGTTCGCGGAGAAAACCATCTCCCGAATTGAGTAATACCTGTCTTAGAACATGTCTGGATATCTGATGGGACCTTAGTTCATAAATGAACTCCATATCCAAACTTCTTAGACTGAATCGATCACTGAACCTAATCAGTATCGGGCACCATGCCACCCACAGTATCCCCCTTGGACCACCTGTCCATAATACTGCCCCTCTTCGTCAGAGGGAAAAACTAAAACTCTGACAGTCACTCTGTCATCCACGTCACCTTTGAAGCCTGGAATGATAACCGTCTCCCAAAGGAGGCTGCCGTCATCAAATCCGTAGAACATGTACTTATGTTCTAAAACTGCTTCCTTATATTTCTCCAGGATTGGATTAATACAAACTTATTGCATCTAGTGCAAAACCAACATTTGGTGTGGTACTTTGACATCTCATGATTGACTCAATTGCCTAAGCAAGTGATCTGCCAATCCTGCACACCCCTCTCCCCTTTTAGTCTATACGACATCTTTAGAGAGGGTGACTCCATCACCTGCAGGTACACCACCATGCTAGGAGTCAACTATTCCAAAAACCATTAGAATATCTGTCAAAATACCCACATTGGGAAACTACCCAAATCCAGATCTAAAACCATAGATCCAGAAACCAGAATGTCAAATATTATATCCATATCCTGTCTGGAGAAACAACTGTGTGACGACCATAGTTCAACCAATCGTAGTATAGGAATATTACTTCCCACTCTGTGTATGTCATCCAGATACCATGACATCACACCCTACTACCTTCTTAACTGATCCATCCCTTATTCTAATTGAAGTCAAACCCATGACTGTCACATCAAAATTAGATGATCTATCTCCGCTATAACTGCTCAAGTCTATAAATAGACATAAGCTACTTGCCCACCATGCTTCCGTTGCTCCCACTGACTACGACAACCCTCCTACCGGGTCTCATAGCCTGGAACAACAGTAGTGTCAAGTCTGGGTAGATAAGAACCTCCCTGTCACCGTCCTTGAGCCTACCGAAGTACCTCTCGGGTGTCTGAGGTTACCTACCATATCTGCGGAGTGGTTATTGGAATGTCAAACCTGATTGAATGTATAGGTCCTATTAAATTTTCTGTAATCGTTCGCGGTTCTGGAATCACTTCCAGTTCTACCATACTCCCACTACTGTTTTCTGAAAAAGATCCATTTTTACTAAAACTGTGGCGAGTCAAGAACAATATCACTTTTGATCTTCCAAATGGTAGAATATCAACCCTTGTCATAGCCAGGGTCAACCCACAAACAGCCACTACAGAAACGTGCCCTGAATTATCCAGAGTCTGGTTTTAAGCATAAGCTGGACAACTCCCCGTACCTTAATTTCTTTTAAGGTACGATCCATTCTATATCCAATACAGAAACTTTGGCACTTATTTAATTGGAACCATATTCAGATCATGCAGCTGTCTCCAGTGCATATCAACTTAATGGAAAAAGGCTAATCAGCATTACTCAACTTAGGAATCCATCCAATTATGAGTAACCTGAAAGAGAAACACATTTCTCAAAACCATCACTATTATCTGAATACTAATCACAAGAATCTACATCTTCGATCTCTTTGAAGAATCCCGATACTTGTGATACCTGGTTCTCTACTTTATTCTTATACCCACAACTTCTCAAAACTTAGACCTTGTATTTCTACGAAACAATTGTCTAAATACTAGAGAAGTTATAAGTAAACAGAACATAGTACGAGGACCTACCCCTTTGTCCTGATGGACACTGGACAACATACAATACTCTGTATAAGTCCGCTGAGTTAAACAACTCAAAACCTGTGCGTTGTAGGTGGAAAACTGTACCCTGGCGATTTCCTCAAATATCACCAATTACAATGAATTCCGATATAATGAGGATGATCACCTAATTCCCAATATCTTACTCCTACTCATCATCTGTAAAACCATACAGATATGAGAATGAAACCTGGTAAATACATACCCTTGGAGTAAGTGTCTAATCGGGAAAACAGTTTTTCCTTTAACAATGCACTGAAGCATGAAAATGTTTCGTAGGGGTATCCTGGTATTCATAGCAATGCCTCTTCCATAATCCAATTCATGACTTCAACCGTATATTTGATTGCCGTCTTTCCAAATCCCTTTATTTGTCTTTAGTCGTTACCTTCTGTACACCATCATTAGGCTAAATGGTTTTCTTCCTTCCCTACCGTTCGGCACCAGCCTATGGTTTGGAAGAAGACTATCCAGTAAGCATAATAGGTGTACCCTCCTAAACCAAGGAGTACTCGCATCTCGAGAGAAGGTGACGATAAAAGACAACTGAATAATACCTTATTCTTTTAAAGGTGAAATAGGAGTGGCGATGAAGTACGCGGTTTTGGTCGTGAATGATATCAGTCGCAATTTACTTTGCCCTCTTTCTAATCCCTTTATTTTTCTTTACATATTACCTTCTGTACACCCTACTTAGGCTAATTGGTTTTCTTCATTCCCTACCTTTCGGCACCATCCTATGGTTTGGAATAAGACTATCCAATAAGCGTAATAGGTGTACTCTCCTAAACCAAGGAGCTCTCGCAAGCTGAGAGAAGGTGATAATAAAAGACAACTGAATAAACCAATATTATTTCTCCTGAACCTGGATCCATCCCCGAAGAAGTTCCTTCGAGTTCGTATATAACCATACGATGGATCTATCCAATGGAAGTGGATATCCGTAGTTATACGGGTGTTCTGAGAAATTCAAAGGGTAAAAGAATGAGTGGCAATGACTTATGCAACTCAGACAATCCAAAAGCCAGTATTTAAGAAGGTTTGGTCAACTTGGTCACTGAGTCATAGTCTAGGGTCGGTCAAAGGTCGCTGCCAAAGAGAGAGAGAGAAAAGAAACACTCTGCGTGCACTCTATCCTAGATCTGAATGGTCATCACTTTATCTAATCCGGAAACCTCCCACTGTCCTGTCAAATTCTCCTCCAAACCTAAAGAAGAATTAATCGGGATCACCCGAAGAGTAAACCAACTCATCAGTGGGAATCGGGATCCAACTCTCATCGCATGATAACGTGATGGAATGCATCCACGTTACTCATACTCCAGATGGTATACGCATACTTGGCAAGTTTCAGTTTCTTTAGAAACTCCCGATATGATTTTTGCCCCATGCTCTTATAACCTTGGCTTTGGTCAAAATGTCATAAGTCACATGCCAAGTTCTACCCGTCACTATCTTGTCAATTTGAACCCACCCGCACATGCCCCTGACTTTGGCCAATCGGCAGAACGACTGTCCCAAACTAACTCATCTATCTATGCAACAATTGAATACCCAGCAGCTACCAAACACTATGCCTTAACTTTGGCTAAAATACATAGCTTGAATACTACTGAATACCCAAAAGAAGTGACGGAGGGCTACGGCTGGTTTTTGGCGAAAAACCTTTAGCGTAGTGAACTTGATATCGCTGAAGGAACCTGATAGCTTTTTAAAATATAGTGGCGAAAACCTTTTGCTAAAGAGGTCACTCCCGGTAAAGGGATCTCGGCTCTTTCCTCGTGGAATGAGGTGCAGGATATTCCACTGAATACCGCTATGCAAAGCAACTTGTAATCGACTATAGTAAAGTTATTACTCTGACGCAAACTTCTGTCCAAGGGGTCAGTCCCGGTGAAGGGATATCGGCCCTTGCCCCGTCGAATGAGGTGCAGGATATTCCACTGAATACCGCTATGCATAACAAAAGGAAACGTCTTTGTAACAACACTTTTTAAATTTGTTCCAACAACTGTATACAGGTTTGTTTTTACTTTGCGTTGATCAGAATCAACGCAGTCCCATCATTTAATCACACCAGAAAAGAATGAAAATAAAATGTACGTATATGCCATCCGCATTCGTCACTGGGTCCCGTCATCACTCGTTAGGTTACTTAACTAACGACAGAGCGGGGACTGGACTAGCGCGGGTGTAAAACATATACAACATCTAATAGTATATAAACCAATATACAATAATCGCTCCAGGCGTGATAATATGCAACATTACAGAAAAGTAATAAGCATCACAGAACAATACAGATAATCTGGGATCCCCGAGTTTCACAGAGCCGCTGCTGAAACTCGACGTTCCCCTGTCGTATGGATAGCCTGTGCAATGAAACCTAGACCCCTACGGGTGCGGCAAGTTACCCGCCAAAACCTGAAGCGAGGCAGTCCCCCACAGCATAGTGAATGGAACACCCGGCACTTCACGGAATCCGGTAAATTGAGCACCCCTCCTTGGGTCAACCTGTACCCCCTACGAGTGCGGCGAATAGTCTGCCAATTTTAGAGTGGGGCCCCTCTGCCTCCCAAAGCCATGAGATGCGGACCCGTTGCCCTCCAGAACCCGGCTATCCGTGCACTCCGTCTCGGGGCAAAACCTAGTACAGTAATGAAAAATAGTACAATAGGTACATCGACCGCAACCTGGTCGTGCCCCAAAAGAATATTATACAACAGGCAGTGACGGCTGTCCACAAGTTGGACGCTCGCCCCGCAATATCAAATGTACAAATAAACTCAAACTGTACTACCATTGCTCACTGCTATCCACCACGACAAATCCGCAACATCACAGCACAACACAGAACATCAACGCGAATGTCACGTTCGCAAACCCGTCTAAAAGAACTATAGCAATCGGACGCGGTTTACCGATCAAATGACATTCCCGGTCGGAGATATAATGTAAGCACTGTAAACTAACGTGTTTAAATTTCGATCGACCAAATATCAAAAAAAAGGGCCCCACGACTTACTGGTGAACAGTAACAAAATCTGGGCCAAAACGATATTTACCAAAAAGCCCAATTTCCAACAGAGAAACTACTGTAGAATTTTGACCAGCTGATTCGACTTTACTGCGGCGGATCCGCGGCCAAACCCACGCTTGGGCCGCGGATCCGCGGCTGAACAGTCGATTCACTTCGACGAATTTCTCCAGTATTCCTAAAAAACCCTGCACAGATTTTAAAGACATGTAGAATTCATTTTTGACACCGTTTAAAAACAACAGAAACTGTCAGGCAAGAAAATTGTGTTTTTCGATTTTCGATTCGATCGATATTTTAAACGCGTTAGCACAAGTTAGCATAGCAAAATGGTGAGGCTCTGATACCACTGTAAGTCTACGCTAGCGCCCCGGCAGTCTACAGACGCCAAATGCGGAACAAAAACTTTTTAACTGGCGCTATCGTATACTTTAACCCGGATCTGCCATTATTGCTAAACTAACAAACTGTAAAGAGTGTAGAAAGGTTGTACCGAACGATCCGAGTCCTTCGTTCTTCAACCATCATCCCACGCTCCGTTGCGGCTGCTCCGATCTCGTCGATCTCCGATCTCCTCGTCGAGGTGGCACCACATGATTGATTCTTTAAACGGGCTCCCGCCTCTGACTCGAGGCAACTCGATCGTCAAGTTTGCTAAAAGAGACGACCAAGAATGATGTAGAGAATGAGTAGATGACTTTGTCTCACTTCGTCCAAATCCGTGGACGATCGGTTAATGAAGTTGCCGAAGGAATCGGGTAATGGAATGAAATGGACTGTGAAATTCCATACACCGATAAAACCTATCATAATCTTTTCTAGCAAATGAAAAATCAAGTGAGAGAGTGAATGAGAGAGGAGGCCTTTCATTCATATATGAAGGAGGAGGGTGAGTGTAGGAGGAGATAAGGTGGTGACCATAAACCACCATCCTTATCATAATATGAACACATGAAAATATCAACATAAAGATCTTAACCAAAACAAGAATGTAATGAAACCAAAGCATGAGTCACTTAGCCTTGTCACAAATTCTAGAACCTTCTAGAAGCACGACTCACTCTCATCCAAGAAAAGATAAATCCGCCTTTAACCAAATGTTAAAAGACGGCAGATAGAAAACTGGAAACTGGCAACTTCCAAAAGTGATCCTGAAACGACTTTCAGGAAAACCCCGAAACTATATAAATATACCCTCATTTGTATTACGACCGAATACAAATGCAACTGAGACAAAGATATTATACCTACTCAATATAATACTCGGATCCGGCTTAAACCAAAGCCGACCAGTATTATCTGCCCGAAAAATAACACGTGCGTAAACGCACGTGCATTTTTCGAACCCTGCCATAAAACCATACGGCCTCTACAACGTTTCGCCCAAACTTGGCAAACTGTCTGTGGGGGACTCTAATGACTCGTCAGCACCATGGCAGTGGGTTTAACCACAAACCGTCAGCGGCACTAGCAATGCGTAACGGCTGCCCATGGACTGACCTCAAGGGAGGCTGATGAGAAAACTCATGGGAGGCCGATGAGTGAACTCATCCAGAAATCTTACTGAGCCTAACAGTGACAATGTATATACAGTCCGGTCCGTTCGTCAATGAGTATCGCATATCCGCCTAGGGGGCTAGTAACGTCAGACCCCCAATAGCAGTATAAGTCGTGTCGGATCGAAGCCTCAATACACCCTGAGATACTACTGGAGTACCTACCAGTAAATCTCCTACCATGGCCATGGATTTGTGTAATGGCTCTCCTAGACACAGCACGACCTCGCCCCCAATACCGGGAGAGACGAATCCCCTGCCGATCCGCTCACGTGCCTCCATATGGCTCGGGACTGTACCCAAAAGCTACCTGTTTGCACGACTCCTTTGAGCCGTGGTAGGGTAGAAATCAAAGCACAGTGGGAACTCACACGAGACAAATGACGACCTCAGGTCGATGAACTAACCTGTACACATGTCACCAGGGAACTGCTATCTGACGGTAGATATAATACTAACTAGCAGATTCCCGGCGAGTCCTGTCCGGTGTACTCATAACCCAATGAGCACCTGTATACATCTTAGGTGATCCAACTGACACCAGTGGCTTGTGAGACCGGCCACCGCCCCTCGTCGGGGTCTCGACTGTACACACTAGTCTACTCCGGAGTATCGATGCCCTGTCTCGAAACTCCCACGACTAGGGACCACAATTAAGGATATGCATATAAACTACCCAACTCTCACGTATATGATCGCCATCATACTGTTGGTAGTAAAGCAAGATCCTAAGGGCTCTATCAAAGTGTAACATGCAATCAGTCACCTGAACATGTACACGACTGATAAAGGCAAACCAGATAGCATACTATCATCTCGAGTAAGACAGTCCTACCGGGATAGGTCCTCCGCAATCATTGCAATCACGTACCTGCGATCCAATAATTGACTATGAGGGCACTATCTCGAACACTTTCCTCGTCGAATGAGATGCGGGATATATCATATATATCGCTGTGCAAAGCAAAAACCCAAAAGCAGTCAAAAGCAAACCGAGTGTGTAGCATCTGCCAGTTATTGCTAAAGGAGTCACTCCCGGTGAAGGGATCTCGGTCCTTTCCTCATCGAATAAGGTGCGGGGTATATCATATATACCGCTGTGCAAAGCAAGAACTGTAGCTACCTGTTTTATTTTAAAATTCGATTCCACAACATCTTAGGTTTCTTATCTTTCATTAATCACATTAATGAATTCCCATCATTTAAACACCTATACATCACAGATAGATATGACGTACACTTATGCCATCCGCATTCGCCTCGATGTCCCCTCGTGCACCGTTAGGTTAGGTAACTAACGACAGAGCAGGGCAGGGCTAGCGCGGGTGTAAAACATAAGTAACGTCTATATAATATATCATATATACTATATACTATATCCATCACAGAGTCACAACACAGATATCGCAGCAGAATGAACATATGAAATATTGGATATACTAGGACGTCCGTGTTTTCGATACGAGCCAGTATAAAACACGGATTCCACGGTCGTGATGAATAGCCAATCCCACACCCCTAGACCCCTACGAGAGCGGCAAGCAACCCTGCCAATTCTAGGGTTAGGAGACCCGGACTCGACTACTCGAGTTGGTCTCCCACTGGACCCCAGAACCCGGTTACTTGTGCTCCCCTCCTTGGGTCTATCCTAATGCGGAAAAGTAAATAATATACAAAAGGTGACAACTTCCGCTACCTGGAAGCGCCCCAAATAAAAGAATATTACATACAAGTTTTTACATGAATGAAAATGAAAAACACTCATCTCACATAAAAACCCCCGGCTATTCTAATACGACGATCCAATATAACATATCCAGCAACACATAACATCACATGTCATCAACGTAAGTAAGTATGCATACCCCAATTGTCGTTGACGTATAGCAACGAAACCGGCGATATGAACATACTACACTTACGGTCACAGAAAAGAAAGTGTAAAACTACAAGAATTGGAATCCGCAATTTCTTCAGACATCGCATGCCTAATTTTATGAAATACTTAGACATCACATGCCTAACAGATATAAATCCCGCATTTTAGTCTCATTATCGAAAACTCTTTTCAATATCATATGGGACTAAACTGCTAAATTTATAACATTCATTCAGTTATCTCATAACTGTTTGTGAATTCCAATTATTGTATCACATTCCAGATAAACACAAAATGTTAAACTTTCCGATCGAACAGTCGAATACCCAAGTTTTTCCGATACAGTCCAACACATAAAATAAGTCTAACAACATTCAGTTCGTGCCTCAGTACCGACGGTCCAGCCGTAGAAGGGTCAAGCCAACGCCTCACATGTGGCACGCCGTACTGCCCCAAACCTGAAGGTTCAAAGGGCAGTTCAAGACGGTCACATAATCGAGTTAAGGTTTGTTGTCTTCTAGAGGGTCCATCGCGTTACTTGCACTACTTAGAACGTCGTTAAACTACGGAAAAATCCAACACTTGGAAATTTCCTGACAGGGGAAAAATTGGGTATTTCTATCCGGTCGAACTTTTTTAACATATTGTAAAATATCCGGAAAGCCACATAGAAGAAACTTGATAATTCGATCGAACCGGCGACCTCCCAATACACCCCAGAAAATTCAACTCTTGAATAAATTTTAAAAATTCCAAGAAAACCCAGAAGAATTTATCAGGAATTACTGTGCAGAAAAATAGGGCTGACGTCACCAGAGAGCCGCGGAACAGCCGCAGAAGCTAGGCTTCTGCCGCAGTTCCGCTGCACTAATCACTGTTCACCAGAAACTTTTTGCACCGTAATTCTTATTTTTCTATGCTGAATTTTTTAGCAATTTTTAATTCACAAAAATCCAGATATTTCAAAAACGTCCAGAGAGCATTCTCGGGTGTGGATTTCGGGTTCGTTCGAGTTTCAAATCGCGTCTAGACTTCGCCTAAGGCTCTAGCTAGGCTCTGATACCAGTGAAAAGGTTCCTTGGCACCCTAAAGAGGTCTCATAAGGCATCGGACATGCCAATTTAAAAAAAATGGTGCCGAGAAGCCCTAGACTACGGATCATCGCTAGAATTCTACGCGAAATAGAAAACTAGTTAACTATTTAACTATAGGTTAGATGCTACAACCTTTGTAGATCCGGATTTCCACCTCCTTAGCTTCACGTGGTCATGCCCTCGCTGTCCATCATGAATCCTCGACTCATTCATCGGCTTCATCGGAAAACGGGTGAGCAAGGTCGTCGGCTTCGTGTCAAAGACGATCTACGTCGAGGTTGCACTAGTTCAAGCTCCGACTTCACCAAGTAGTGAAACTTGTGAAGAAAACACCCAAAACCACTTGGCAAGAGGTAGAGGATGAAGAAATAGGAGGTGGGTTCACTTTATATTTGGATTTCTCTCACTAAAACTCAAGTTGCCATTGGAGTAGCAAGCTTGAAAAAGAAGAAGAAGATGAGCTAGTATTATGATAAGTGATTTTAAAATAAAAGAAAAAGCATATCTTATCATAATTCTAACATGGGTTAAGTGTAGAGAGCAAACCATGGTAAGTGGGAATAGTTAGGGTTTAGTATAAAGACAAAATGGTCTTTGAGTCAAACCTTCATGAAGCTTCATGACAAATGAAAACCATTTTGTTTTTATAAAACAATTTAAACAATAAGGAATGGATAAATAAATGTGTGATAAAATCAAAACCCTAATTATCCTCTTAACCATGGGTTTATTCTTTACACTTAACCAAATAAACATGCATCATCTAATATGATACAAATAATTGTACAAAAGTATATCACATATACATCATGCACATCAAGTGAGAAAATCCGTATAAAGTGAACCAATACTAGTTAATGCAAAGTAATATATCAAATATATAATTATACATTAAATCATTAAATCAACATTTGATTCAATGATCCGGTCATGTCGCACATAACCGACTAGTATGCAATGTATCGATTTATCAAATCAATGATTCGATAACTAGGTCATATCGAATATAACCAATCGAAACATTTATCGCGAGAATGAAATGCGGTATCACATACACGCATTATTCTCGGTCCTGCACATATCTCATATGCGCTCCTATTTCGTTTCGCTTGAGCCAGGAAACCTCTGTGTAGGACTCTAAAGACTCGTCAATACGCCGGTAGCAGATGATGATCATATCAAGCATCCACAAGCCGCAGGCGGTCTGCTAAACGTAACGGCCATCCGGGTATTGAGTGATCAGAAGATCGACGAGCTAGCCCGCTCACACTCCTGCGAATCCGACCAGTAACACTTACCGTACAGTCCGGTCTCTTCGTCTGATATGTCGCATATCAAGTCTAGGGGTGGTAGACGTCATACCCCAATAGCCCGATAAGTCGTGCCGATGTGAGGCTCATAACGGGTCGAGAAACTACTGGTAACACTTACCAGCAAATCTCTGATCAGCCCTGGCCAGGGACTTCCCTGCTACGGCCAATCGAGCACTGCGCAACATTAACCCCCAATACCGGGAGAGACGAAACCCCTCCTATCGCTCATTTCCTCCATGTGACTCGGGACTGTACCCAAAGACCACCGTTTTGCACGCCCTCATGGACGTGGTAAGGTGGAGATCAAAGCACAGTGGGAATCACACAAGACTCAATGACGATCTCGGGTCTACAGACTAACCTGCACAAGTGTCACCTGAGAACTGCCATCTGACGTGAGGTATAATACCATCTGGGAGTTCTCGGCGAGTCCGTCCAGTGTACCCAGTCTCCACTGAGCACCCGTATACCATCTCTGATGTCAAACACCAATGGATATGGGATCATCCATCGCCCATCACATGGGTCGAGAAGCGTATACGCCAGTCTACTCTGGTATATCGATGCCCCGTCTCGATACACCCACGACTAGGGACCTTGAAGGATGTACTTATGGACTACCATGTCCCCACTAGTATGATCCGCATCATAGTCCAGGTAGTCAAGTACACATCCTAAGGGATTTACCAACATGTAACTATAAGACAGTATAAAGAGACTAGTGTACATGTTAAGATAAAGAGTAACCAGATAGCATACTATCATATCGAGCAAGAAAGTCATCTCTATATATGTCCAAGCATCCAATATAATATACAACATATGTACAATACTGGCCTCTAGGGCATACATACAACTAACAAAGCCAAGGCAACTAGGGAAAAGTGATTGCTAGTCAAGAAACCTTAGAATGTGTAGAGGAGATGTATGGATGTATTTGTCTTTGTGGGATCTTTTTTCTCACAACACATGAGATCAAAAGATAAGATCAAGAGGAGGAAGAAGAAGGAGAAAGGTTAGCAACCATGGATCTTTTCTTTTCTTCTCATTTTAAGAGAGAGAATGAGAAGAGAATAATGAAAAAGATTAAGCCAAATGAAATGAACCATGGTTGCAATAATACACAAGAATCATCATTACTAATCCTATCATGAAAGAGTTGATGGCACATTGAATTGACCATTATCATAACTCAAGAATTAAAAAGAAAATAAAAGAAGAGTGTAGATCCCTCTTGAAGGTCAATGGTCAACACGGTCAACGGGTCAAGAGGGTCTAAGTGGTCAAATGGTCAATGCAATTAGCCATCACTAATCTATCACTAAAAGGATTAGTAAACAATGTCTCCGACTCATAACGGTTTTGACCAAACGAATTGTCAAAACCCTAATGAGTGTGCCACATTACGGTTTTGGCCGAACCAACTGCCAAAACCCTAATGGGGCACCTCCTCCTTCATCGCTCCTCAAAACTGTGCATACACACCAGCATCCGCATTCCGTAGAATGCGAATGTACAGAAGACAAATCAAATCCATCTGTGCAATACCAGGATCTGGCTTAAACCAAAGCCCACTAGTATTGCCTGCCCGAATAGCATACGCACACAAGTGCACGTAAGTGATCGTAGCCCTGCCGTAAAACCATACGGCCTCTACACGATTCGCTCAGTGCAGGGAAACTCTCTGTGTGGGACTCTAAAGACACGACACTACGCTGGCAGTGGTTTTAACCACATACCGCAAGCGACACTAGCTGTACGTAACGGTCCCCAGGTAGATGTCGATATGAAGGCCGATGAGGTAAACCCATCCGAACTCCTACTGAGCCTGTATGTGACAATCTTCGTACAGTCCGGTCTGTTCGTCTGATACATCGCATGGCGGGCCAAGGGGGCGGTGAACGTCAGTCCCCTAATAGCGGTACAAGTCGTGTCGGAGTGTAGCCCAGAACACCCTGAGATAACACTGGAAACCTACCGGTATATCTCGCTTGCCCTGGCCATGGACTACTTGTGTAATGGCTCTCCTAGATACAGCGCGATGACAACACCCAATACCGGGAGAGACGAATCCTGTCTAACCATCACTGCCTCCAAGTGCTTCGGTACTGCACCCAACTACTACCTGTTTGCACGACTCCTTTGAGCCGTGGTAGGGTAGTAAACTAAGTACAGTGGGAACACACTCGAGGCGAAGTGACAGTGTTAAGTCAGCGGACTAAGCTGTACTCATGTCACCTGGGAACTGATAACTGACGATAGGTATAATACCAACCAACAGTTCCCGACGAGTCCTGTCCAGTGTACTCTTAACCTAACGAGCACCCTCATACTATCTCAAGTACGACGTACTGACGGCTGTAGGACAGACCGTCTCCCCCGTTGGGATGAGAAGCGCATACGCTAGTCTACTCCGGAGTATCGATGCCCAGTCTCGATAGTCCAACGACTAGGGACCTGTATAAGGATGTGCTTATGGATTACCCAGCCCCCATGAGTGTGAGCGCCATCACAACGCTGGTAATCAAGAAAAGATCCTAAGGGCTCTACTAATATGTATATAAGCGATATGCTAAAAGAAACACATGCACATATTGAAGTAGAGACAAACCAAGTAGCATAGTACCATTTTGAGCAAGATTGTCTATACAACTGTGAATATCCCAAGCTTCCATCAAGTAATATACAAGCTAGTATATTACAGTAATGGCCTCTAGGGCATATACACTAACACATAGAACAGTAATATGAGCATATAAAGGGAGAACCGATATTTAAATGTATCAAGTTATTAAATATATCATGCGGTTCCCTATTTATCCAAAATCCATCGCAACATCATATAAAGCTGAACATGTAGCTATAGCAAGTATATCATCCAATATAGCATAGTAATGTGAGCATAGCATGTATATCATGGCATAATGTAGCAATTCTACTGTGTAGTGACATAGCAATTATCGATGATGAAGGTGTGTGAGCCGGCCAATCTTTGTAGATGTAACATACACATCATCAATAACGGTGTAGGTGTACTAGCATATGTATATGTAATGCAATGCGAATATCATGAGCGTAGCATAAGGTACATCGTAAGCGAAATACTACAAGGTATACGTGTCTACAATATATCCGAGTCGGTGAATCTATCATTCAATATCCAGCCTCACAACATCACGTATTGTATAATCCATCGTACATTTCACTCAAGATTCACAACATTATATATGTCTATTACCTATATCCCAGGTCACATCCGTATCAATCTTATATTGTGGACCGACAAAGCTATCAACTATCTCATATCGACTCGCATCCATATAACGACATATCACACTAAGTCATCATATCACATTGTATACCCGTTCTCTTTCAATTCGTACCTATCATGATTCACTTCTCATTTCATACTCTCAAATGTCATTATGTTCATTTATGCCAACTTTTATCATATTATCATTATTAAATCCTATAATCATGTCCGTCGCCTATCATTTATCAGGATATAATAATCAAACGCTATTCCATATCAATGTTTGCAGGGGTGTTATAAGCCATCCACCCGACTTCCCCCGTAGATATAAATCTATTCACCTGCTAAACTCTTCGCTAAGACGTAGTCGATGTGCTTTGTCGTCTCGGAATCTAAGCGAAGGTACCTACAATATCAACACATAACGCAAAACCATTAAAATCAATGTCCGAAAATCGATACGGCACACGTTGCGCTCATAGGTTAGAACCTATAGCCTACGTATGCAAAAACAACCAAACAACCCTTGTCGTTGACGTACAAACATCAAACGACCTAATACAATATAGAATACTAAAACCAAGAATTCCAAAATACGGAAATATAACCAAAAACCACTCACAATAGCTCCCAGATTTTGGTTCAGGTAAACTGGAACTAAACAAACAAGTATAGGGTGTAGTATATGGAGTATATGAGCTACTGGACCAATTCCAGCACCAACCACCACAATGTGGCCGGCCACATACACCAAAAATCCGGCGAGCTCGGCCCGTTCTGCTCCGTTTGGGTCCGACTTCTCAGGGTTGTCTCCTATTGTCTTAAATAGGTCTCTGGAGTTGTTTGCTTTTCTCATAAACTTCTTAGGTCATCCCAGATTCCCATAGGCTTTAAGGTTTCACAAAACCAACACGGAACAATTCTAACTTCGTATATCGGGTTCTATACTCAATTCCTGGTCAGTGTTCAACACCTCAATTGGCCACTTGACAGCAATATAAAATTTTTCAAGACCACAAACCTATTTAACTCAATTTCTTACTAGAAATACGATATTTAACACTAAAAACTAAACTAAAGTGTATGGATTACCTTATTTGCAACCAAAGAACTTTCTTGAGTTGCCCAAGTCTTCAAAATCCAAACTTGAAAGGTTCTAAGGTTTTAGAATAGATGTGTGCATGTTTTTAGTGAAGAGGGCATAGGGTTTTGAGAATTATTTAGAGATGAGGCATGGAGGTAGTGAGGGAGTGATGGAGATGATGAAGATGATGAAAATGAAGGAAATAATGGAGAAGTGAAGGGAATGGGGCAGCTAAGGCTCTCTCTCTTTCTCTCTCTCTCTCTTAGCCTCACTCTCTACTCATAATATCTCTCTTACACTCAGTCTCTCCTAAAATATCTAATTTGTCCAAAGAATCAAATTGATTCTATTCACACTCTTTGCATTTCTTTTCTTTTCTCTTATTTTTTGTTTTCCTTCTCACAACTTCACAAAACTCAACACTTCACACAAACACAACACATGCACATGCACATGACATGTTCACAAGTCGCGGAAAAAGGTAAAAATACGGATTTTCCAAATATCCGATAAATATCATTAAAATAAATAAATCATTTTATTCTACGATAAATTTCCAAATATTGGTATACACTTATATCACTTTACGAAAATCCCAATTTCGCAAATCGGGTAGTTTTCGCGATATATAACATTTTAATATTAAATTTTCAATAGTAATATTTTATATTTTTGAAATGTTACAATCTTCCCCGAATTTAAATTTAACTCCCCACATACTAAAACATTTCAATAATCAGCTCAAATCAACGGGGCTCCGAAATCACGGAAGATACAGAAATACCACAGCGCATCCTGTGCGCCGGAAAATGAGTACGAAACTCAAAACCGAACTCCATCAAGCTTTATGCAAATCATCAGATTGCACGCTTATTATCGGAGTTACAATGGAGATACATATCTCGAAATCCACTACCGAAATCCCATAAGCACTAATCAAATACTATAATACATATATAGTACGCATCCTTGAAAAACCATTTTAAATACCAAATAACTCTTGCCAAATCTTTCTCAAATTGCCGTGCTATGCGTAGCTCACGGTATAAGTGACGGACGCTCAAATATACATTTCGCCGTTTGAAAATATCCCAAAAGGTTTTCCCTTTTGTAAACGTTCGTGTCGCTCAAGGACACGAAAGAAATAGCGAGACTATAGCTTCTTTTCGAAAACCTCTTGTTAAACTTTTTATGCATGCAAAATACTCAGGCACAGTCCTTAGATCAGTCCTGTTCGGCTACTACATAATATAATGCCCATCAAGAAAACAAAGTGCTCAAAAGCAAAATCAGCCCCAAAAGGCGTATCCAACATCACGTGCGTCTGGTGCGCATGGAAAACCAAATCCAATACATGTGCCATGAATATGCATAAGAGCAAAACTAGGTGCAACGGGTGTGCACGAAAGCATCTGTCCAGTGCAATGGATGTGCACGACAACAACATCTAGTGCATCTACAGTGCACGAAAATCTCAATCCAGTGCAAGTAGCATGCACGAAAGAAAATCCCAATCGAGTGCATCCGGTGTGCACAAAATCACATCCACAACATGCGCCCAACATGCGCAAAAATCCAAATCAAGTGTATCCGTCATGCACGAATACGAACATCAAGTGCAAACGCGCACAAAAACACAAATCTGGTAACACAAATGCTCAAGACATAAATCGGGTGCAACCAAGGCACGAAGTATAAATCCGGTGCAACCAATGCACGAAATAACAATCTAGTGCAACAAATGCACGAAATATGAATCTAGTGCAACAAATGCACAAAATACAAATCGAGTGCATCCAGTGCACGAAAAACCAAATCCAGTGCACAAAATACAAATCCAGTGCATCGAGTGCACGAAATACAAATCCAGTGCATCCAGTGCACGGAATACCCAATCCGGTATAACAAATGCATGGGAACTCATCAATAACTCATATGCGTATAAAAGCAACACCGAGTGTACCAAGGTGTATAAAAATCATAAACGTGGGCAACTGCATGCACAAAACACGTACCAATGCACTGCAAGCATACATGAGCTATACCGAGTGCAAAAATCAAATCGAGTGCGCACCACGTGCAAAAAACCTATATCAAATGCAATAAATGTGCACAAATCATAGACCAACACAAAGGTGTGTAAAACGTATCTCAATTGCAATAACTGTGCACGAAATGTAAATACCCAGTAGGTGCAGCCAAGGTGCATGAAAACCATATCATGAAACTCAAATCCAAGCGATATAAGCGTGATACTCGGATCAAAAACGTAAATCGCAACAAATGACATTGAGGTACACCTCCTATACTGTCGAAAAATGTCGGTGCGCCCAAAATGGAAGAGCAAGAACATCCGCTTGCCTCCTGCTCACCGTCTGGCGTCCTCTGTCTTTGGGTCCTCATTTCTCTGCGGATTACCAATCTCGCAATCTATTGGCTCATCGGCCCGGTCAGGTGTGCTAACAGAAACGATTCCGCTCTGGCACTCCTCTGGTCATCTCTCGGCCAATTAGTAAGATTACTCGTAAAGCAGCACGTCACTGGCGTCGGCCTCTGGCCCTCTAAATACACGTGACACCACCGATCCTCGGTGCAAACCTTATCGCAGCAGTGTCCTGGAAAGAACCTCCTCAAAGTCTCTCCCGATCTTGCTTATACCGAACTGTACGGAGGCTGTTACTCTTACAAATCTTTTCTATCTTTCTGGACATCTGCGTTCTAAGCACAACATTTCCTCCGGAACTGGCCGTATCCCAACGCCTCTGTATATATATCAGATCTCTAATCTCGACGGGGAGTAACAACAGCTCTTCAACATCACCCACGAACCTTTTGTTCCACTCGTCTTTATTATCGTCCACTTCGACGTCACGTCATGCTATTTGCGCACGGCAAATGTTCTCGGCTACAGTCAATCCGGAATCTCTCGCACAGACTCGAAATCATGAACTCGGTATCTTCATCACTCTATAGAAGATATCTAGCCGAAGGCGTCCTAGGGAACTCGTCCCAATCATCGGAGGAATACTCTATACTCGTCCGTTCTCGATCAACTCATAATGCATCTGGGTGAGGTCCTCTATCTAAAGCTGGTCCACTTACTAATCTCCTTTCGGATCATCTAACGAACTACGTTATCTCTGGATCGATCTACTCTAGATCTGAGTAAGATCCTCCACACTGGAAATCTTCAACTCAACAGGGCCTGCGTCGGCGTATCAAATCTGACGAATCACTTTCGTCTCTCAACTCAAGATAGACTAGCTATCTCCTGTCGCATCTCTGCCTGAAAGCTCCAGCGATCTCAGCTCGTAAGCTCCGGAAGCGACATCACATCAATCTCAGCAACAGCTGGGTCATCTGTCTACATGGTAGATGACATCACAATCTCTGAGGTATGCTGTATCTCAACAGTCCTCTCACAACAGGCAGCCTCTAACAATGTCCCGATAATCCGGTACAAAACCGCACATTCATCTCAAACGAGAGGTCACAACACAACACTACATTGATACATTCCTATGTCACCAGAAAACACGATGGTCGGTCCTCGTCCACGACGAGCTCGCCCTGATCGTATCACTAGCAGCAGCTCAATCTGCTCTCAAACCATGGTGACAGGAACCTCAATCATGTATCGAAGAAAATAGATCAAAGGGATGAAATGAATCAACAAATCCATAATGAATACATGATCATAAGGAGGAACGGAATCAGCGAGGGTATGATCATGGAAACGAATAGAATCGAGGATCTCAAATGGATGTATAATAAAGGAAACGTAGGGAATCACAAGTCTCAAGATATGTACATCCTAAGGTTTCTTAAGTGGAGTATCGTATAGTAAATATGCCGCGGAACATACGTACGATACGTCACTCTGCTCAAGTTACCTACTCCATCAATCAGGGTCAGCCTATGTAACGAAAGTTCGGGTCTAATACCCCCATGTTCAAGTCTAAGTTCCGTAAGGTCAAGCCTAGGTTCCGAAATAGATTATGCCACAGACTCCACATAGTCAAACCTAGACTCGAACTAAGGTTAAACCTAGTACTCTGATACCAGCTTTGTCACAAAACAAATTTAGTTCGTGACCGGCACTTAAATCACGCAACGTCTAAAGGCCCAACGTAAATTAAGTAAGCCGAAACCCAGAAATCTAAACCCCTTTTTTTTAAATTTCGGGCAGCACCTCCCTCGTATATTTTGATCCAAAATAGATATACAACAATATATAGGCATCCCTAAGCGAGAGCTAGCTCTTCGCCAAACGGCGGGGTCACAACCACGCAAGACAGAATATAAGTATATGACGCCCGACGGCGAAGATCCACACAAAGAATAATGTAAATCAAGACATCAACCCACCAAGCGAACATAAAACCCATCGCCCATGTCTCGCAACTACAAGTCTTGTTAAGTCTTACTACTTATACAAATACTAGTTTCTGATTTGATGGAGTTGACTAGATATAATAGGAATAGTAATACAAGAGTGGCACAATCCAACATGTACCACCTACCAAAGCAAATCACTCGAATACAGCTGTGTGCCAGCGATGCCGCTACTGATCCATGCGGTCAACCTGCAAGAACTGTAGCACAACGGGGGTGAGTTGCCAACTCGTGAGTAGAAAACCTCATCAGGTAAAAATCGAAATAAACAATGATTCCTCGGTCAAGTATATCATAAAGGTAATATTATAATATCTAGGGTGACCGTATCTGCATATGTGCCAACAACATAATCAAGGCCCATCAGCAAGTGGATATCATCCAACCATATAATCAATGCCTGTATGCATGTGGATCTCATCCACGTGTCAACCACTGACACAACAACTCATGCATGTAAATATCATAAAAGCATATGCAGGTAAATATGAGGATATAAATCAACGTGTGTCCCTCGCGATACATCAAAATCATGGAACCTGAGTGTCCAACATCGACACCCGAAGCATCATGAAAACATATGCATGTGTATGTATGTATATGTATGTGTGTGTCTACATATATATATATATATATATATATATATATATATATGAGGATATCTACCTCGTGTGTCTATCAACGACACATCAAAATCATGGAACCTGAGTGTCCAACATCGGCACTCGAAAACATCACGAAATACCCGTGCCCAGCATCGACACGTAAATCCACATATCATATCTGTACATCTCACGGAACCTGAGTGTCCAATATCGACACTCGCAATCCACGAAACCGGAGTGTCCAACTCCAACACTCGCAATCCACATATTCATACATCTCACGGAACCTCAGTGTCCAATATTGACCTCGCAATCCACGGAACCAGAGTGTCCAACTCCGACACTCGCAATCCATATATCCATACATCTCACGGAACCTGAGTGTCTAATATAGACACTCGCAATCCACGGAACCTGAGTGTCCAACTCCGACAATCGCAATCCACGGAACCTGAGTGTCCAACTCTGACAATCGCAATCCACATATCCATACATCTCACGGAACCTGAGTGTCCAATATTGACACTCGCAATCCACGGAACCTCAGTGTCCAACTCCGACACTCGCAATCAACATATCAATAGAAACCGGGTTTTCAAAACAATACACATTTCTTGAAATATTCACGCAATTCTCAAATCCAGAAAATCACATGAAATCCATATCTCAATGCGTAAATCCATGTAACATAATATATGCAACATAGAACAGTAATATGAGCATATAATGGGAGAAACGATATTTAAATGCATCAAGTTATTAAATATATCATGCGGTTCCCCATTAATCCAAAATCCATCGCAACATCATATGAAGTTGAACATGTAGCTATAGCAAGTATATCATGCAACATAGTATAATGGTGTGAGCATAGCAAGTATATCATGGCATTTGTAGCAATTCTACTGTGTAGTGGCATAGCAATTATCGATGATGAAGGTGTGTGAGCCGGCCAATCTGTGTATGTGTAACATACGCATCATCGATAACGGTGTAGGTGTACTAGCAAAGGTATATGTAATGCAATACAAATATCATGAGCATAGCATAAGGTACATCGTAAGTGAAACACTACAAGGTATACGTGTTTACAATATATCCGAGTCGGTGAATCTATCAATCAGCATCCAGCCTCACAACATCACGTACGATATAATCCATCGTACGACATATCACTCAAGATTCACAACATTATATATGTCTATTACCTATATCCCAGGTCACATCCATATCAATTTCATATCGTGGATCGACAAAGGTATCAACTATCTCATATCGACTCACATCCATATAACGACATATCACACTAAATCATCATATCACATCGTATACTCGTTCTCTTTCAATTCGTACCTATCATGATCCACTTCTCATTTCATACTCTCAAATGTCACTATGTTCATTTGTGCCAACTTTTATTATATTATTGTTATTAAATCCTATAATCATGTCCGTCGCTATCATTTATCAGGATATAATAATCAAACGATATTCCATATCAATGTTTACGGGGGTGCTATACGCCATCCACCCGACTTCCCCCATAGATATAAATCCACTCACCTGCTAAACTCCTCTCTAAGCCGTAGTCGATATGCTTCGTCGTCTCGGAATCCACGCGAAGGTACCTACAATATCAACACATATCGCAGTACCATTAAAATCAATGTCCGAAAACCGATACGGCACACGGTGCGCTCTTAGGTTAGAACCTATAGCCTATGTATGCAAAAACAACCAAACAACCCTTGTCGTTGACGTACAAACGTCAAACGACCCAATACAATATAGAATACAAAAACCAAGAATTCCAAAATACGGAAACATAACCAAAAACCACTCACAATAGATCCCAAATTTTGGTTTAGGTAAACTGGAACTAAACAAACAAGTATAAGGTGTAGTATAAGGAGTATATGAGCTACTGGACCAATTCCAGCACCAACCGCCAACAAGTGGCCGGCCACATACACCAAAAATTCGGTGAGCTCGGCCCGTTCTGCTCCGTTTGGGTCCGTCTTCTCAGGGTGGTCTCATAGTGTCTTAAATCGGTCTCTGGAGTTGTTTGCTTTTCTCATAAACTTCCCTAGTGATCCTAGATTCCTTGTAGGCCTTAAGGTTCCACAAAACCGACACGGAACAATTCTATTTTCGCGTATCGGGTTCTAAACTCAATTCAAGGTCAATAGAACACTCTCTAAGGCCATGTAAACACTCCTTATACCTCAATTGGCCACTTGACAGTAACATATAAGTTTCCAATATCACAAACCTATTTAACTCAATTTCTAACTAGAAATACGATATTTAACACCAAAAACTAAACTAAAGTGTATGGATTACCTTATTTGCAACCAAAGAACTTTCTTGAGTTTCCCAAATCTTCAAAATCCAAACATTAAAGGTTCTAAGGGTTTAGAATGGATGTGTGCATGTTTTTAGTGAAGAGGGCATAGGGTTTTGAGAATTATTTGGAGATGAGGCATGGAGGTTATGAAGGAGTGATGGTGATGATGAAGATGAAGGAAATAATGGAGAAGTGAAGGGAATAGGGCAGCTCTCTCTCTCTCTCTCTCTCTCTCTCTCTCTCTCTCTACTCATAATATCTTTCTTACACACTCTCTCTCCCAAAATATCTAATTTGTCCAAAGCATCAAATTGATTCAATTCACACTCTCTTTGCATTTCTTTTCTTTTCTCTTCTCTTTTGTTTTCCTTCTCACAACTCAACAAAACTCAACACTAAACACAACACATGCACACATGTACATGGCATGTTCACAAGTCGCGGAAAAAGGTAAAAATACGAATTTGCCAAAAATCCGAAAAATATCATTAAAATAAATAAATCATTTTTTTCTCCGATAAATTTCCAAATATTGGTATACACTTATATCACTTTACGAAAATCCCAATTTCACAAATCGGGTAGTTTTCGCGAAATATATTATTTTAGTATTAAATTTCCATAAATAATATTTTATATTTCTGAAATTTTACACCTAGTCATGGGAGTATCGAGACTGGGCATCGATATTCCGGAGTAGACTAGTGTATACGTTTCTAGACCATGACGAGGGGCGATGGTTTGGTCCCGCAACCATTGGTCTTCAGACCTAAGATCGTATACAGGTGCTCACTGGGGTGAGTACACCGGACGGACTCGCCGAGAACTTCCATATGGTACTATACCTATCGTCGGATGGAAGTTCTTAGGTGACATGAGTACAGGTTAGTCCTTAGACCTGAGATTGTCATTTGTCTCGTGTGAGTTCCCACTGTACTTTGATCACTACCCTCCCACGGCTCTACTGAGTCATGCAAACAGGTTTTGGTTGGGTACAGTCCCGAGCCACATGGAGGCAGTGAGCGATTGTCGGGGATTCGTCTCTCCGGGTTTTGGGAGTCGATATCGCACTGTATTCCATTGTTCAGGACCATAAGACCTTGGTCAAGGCAGTTCGGATTTACCGATAGGCTGGTCGGTAGTTTCCCGGATTGGTCCTGAGTCGCATTGGCACGAATTACAAGGTTATCAGGGTCTGACGTTTACCACCCCCTAGACCCGGTATGTGATACCATCAGACGAAGAGACCGGACTGTACGGAGATTGTCATAGATAGGCTCAGTAGGGATCCATATGAGTTTGCTCGTCGGCCTTCCTTTTCGACAGGTACCCGAGTAGCCGTTACGTACAGCTAGTGCCGCCGATGTGCTTGTGGTTATGGATTTATCCAGTAACTCACTGCCGATGTACTGTCAAGTCTTTAGAGTCCCACATAAAGGGTTTTCCTGGTCCAGGCGAAATGATGTGGTAACCGTATTGGATACGTGCAGGGTCTCGATCGATTGATGTACTTAGTACTCGGATTTTCGATTGGACAGTTGGTAATACTAGCCGGCTCGGGTATGAGCCGGATTATTAAATCAGGTATTGATTTAATAGTTTACATATATGTATTTCGATATGTATATTCTACTATTATGTTCTTCGTGTTATTCTATTTCTTTGGGCATTCGGGTTTTTATCTGAATGCAGGTATGTATATACAGCAGACTGTAATCCGTATTTATTACAGATTACCATCTAGAAGGTGTCCACCCCATTATGTTTTTTCCATTTATTTGAAAATGGAAATGAGGTGTAACGTGTGAGGTATGGCAATAACCATGCTTCAATATTCAACAAATGAATTTTTAATTCATTTGGAGTTACTATTGAAGTATGGTTGTTGATTGTTTATTGAAAGAATTGATACACAAAACCTTTGTATTGAATTTCTCTCAGACCGTCTGCGGGTACATGGTGGACCTGGTGCGGTACCTCGGGGCAAGAAGATCGCATAGATGGTGTTGAGCCCAGTAGGGGAGCACTACCGACCGGTTATTTTTGACGCGGCGGATATCCGGAGGATACCGACCTAGTCGTGAGATTTGATGATATGGGTCAATCCGGACTGACGGAGCCCGAGATATTGAGATATTGACACATTGAGATATTAAGATATTAAGACATTGAGATATTGGTGTGTGTGTGTGTGTGTGTGTGTGTGTGTGTGTGTGTGTGTGTATATATTGTGTAGATACTTGACATAGATTTTCTGTTGATTTCACTAATGATACTTCAGTTTATTGCACAGAGGTTCTTCTAAGATAAGAACAAAGATTTTCTCATACCAGACTTGTTCAGGTTTCATGTTTGATTATGCATTCCTGTTGCATTCATGTTAGTACATCGTATCATATCGATATGCGTAGGTTGAGACGCATTTGCGTGCATGCTTACGATAGCTTTATTAGATGTTACTTACTACTCATGAGTTGGCAACTCACCCCCGTTGTGCCAGAGTATCTTGCAGGTTCGACCCGTCGGCACAGTAGCGGCGGGTGTACTTCCTCTTTTTGCTTCATTGCATCGATTTGCAGCTATGCTCATAGGTGGGTTGCGAGGATACTTTTATTCCATCTTGTATTATTATTTGTATCTAGTATACTCCATCTACCCATGTATAGTGGATTAGACGGTAAGACTCGTGAGACTTGTATTTGTGGTATTTTGGTGTCGATTCTCACTTGAACCGACGTAGTGTATCTCATTTCTTGCTTTCAGATGCTTTTTTTGCACTTTTGATATACATATTGCATGTAGTTGTGATTCCTCCATTGGCGAAGAGCTAGCTCCCGCTTGGGGATGCCTTTATTCATCATTTATATGTAATTTCATGTGTTGTACCCGTTTGGAGGCCAATATTTACAAAGGAGACTCTGCCGAAATTTTCGGGAAATTTGATGCGTTAAAATGTTTTAAGGTGAATTTATTTTACAAAAACCATATTTTTAAGTTAAGTTTTCCTTCACTCTATTTCTTTAAATGGTTTAGATTTCTGGGCTTTGGCTTACTTAGATTACGTACGCCTTGAAAAGTTTCGTAATTTAAGTGTCAGTCATATTCCGTACCTTTGGGTCTTGACAAGTGATTACACACCCGATCCACTAACACGTCTTTTATCCTAAAATTAATTGAACAACTGGTTATATCTCCGTTCGCATTGAATTGTTATGATTTTCACGCCAAAATGAGTCCTTTTGTTTTAGGGCCTAGGTAAGTTGAGCAATTAAGTCTGCTGGGGTGTCTCTACACCTAATGCCCTAAAACCAATTGGTTTGGGTGCATTGACCCAATGCTCGCTAAGAATCTTAGAAAGTCCAAATTAAAACAAAGTCAAGAAAGCGTTCTCTCCGAGTTAAAATTCCTAACGGTTCTTTGTGTGAGAATAATCTTGACAAAAGACAAGTTTTATAGAAATATTTTTAAATAGAGATATGAAGGTTTTATCCTATGATAAAGACTATTGCATGTTCACGAAGGTGTGTATGAAACGAAAACAAGTAAAAAGGTGGAGTGAAGAATAAGACCTAGTTTCCTATTAGAGAAGATAGAAATTCTTAATTTAAAACCAAGCTGAAAACAAAACTTTAGAAATACTTAAATCTTTATAAAACTGGTGTGACCCTTTTGAAGTTTTATTCGGTCTTTATTTTGTGACATGATGACTTTAATCGATCCTTTTGAAACATAACGATGCTATTTGCACTGTACGTAAAGACGTATAGGATCTGAAGTTAAATAAGAAGAGAAGTGTGAAAAATAAAGATTCGATGTTTCTAACTTAGAATAATAGAATTCCTAGCATTGAAGCTAAACCTTAAGATTCGAATCAACAGTTTTTGTACGACACTAACTTGACGGGATTTTGTGGGTGTAATCCGTTGAAAACCTTCAGGAGACAACACTTCTCCTACTAGGGACACCTAGAGATTTAACGACTTGTTGCACGAGCTCAGTGCATTCGCGTTCCCTGTGAAAGTGAGGTTAGGATTTTGTTTTGCTCGGGACGAGCAAAAGATAAGTTTGGGGGTATTTGTTCATCACAGAAAACTGCATTTCAATACCGCTCATTCATTATCAATTTTGTATAATATCGGTACTATTAACCCGTGTTTGCTCAATAAATACAGATTACATGTATTCATGACAAAACAATGGAAACACACTCAAATACATGGATATTACATTTGTGAGCTGACACTGCAACCGTAACTGCAAACCGATCTATATTTAAAGAGTTTCTTTTTACAACATGCATGTGTACACACTTTTTATCAAAAATGGTTCAACACATACAAGTGTGAACACCTTTTGTGATGCAAGAACCTAAGGGGCAGCCCATGACACAAATGGGCACAAGTGAGTGTGATGTGTGATAAATGCTAAAAGATGTGATGTAATTTAAAGCATCAAGATTTCCCTCCAAAACTACTGAGTACAACCCAGGCTTCTACAAAGAGATCAAACAATACCAGTAGGATTGTGGAGAGTACACAATAGCACAGAACCAACACGAGCCCCAAAGTCATCAAGTCGACCGGCGAAATAAGCCAAAATTCCGGCGGCGCCGGTCCAATATTGCCCAATGAGCCCCATTTTTCTTCTAGCTTTCCCTTATTGTCACATCATCCATATTATATTGTTTATTTAATCTTATTTTGTGCCTATAAATACCAGATCAGTGAGCAAGGGAAAGAAAGACTTGGATACACTTTTGAGCTATAATTTAATTCCTGTTTTCATTTTCACTTTGAAGCTTTGTATTTAGTAGCTTGTTCACCTTGAGTTATTTGCCTTCTCTTGATCTTGCAACCTCCTCATTGATCTTGCAAGATTAAGTTTTGGTTATTAAACTCATGGTTTGTATCATCACTTGGAATTAATAAAGTTTTCATTTTGCACTTGGGTTCTTAGTATTCATTTTCTATCTTCTTTAGTTACTTGCAATTTAATATCTTGCCATTTATTTACTTGAAATGTTGTGTTATTCCTTTTATTTCATTTCATTTGCACTTTCTTTTCTCATTTCCTTTGCCCAATAATTTCCTATTGAACTCCGCCCAAACCTTATGCAAGCGCTCCGTCAGGCACCCTACCCTACCAAGGTATCGGGGATCCCTAACCGTGACCGGCTGCATTCGGTTTGGCCGGAGGCGAAACTCAAGAGACAAGAACAGACGGACAAGGGTCAATAAGCCGGATTTCACCAATACAGTGCTTAAGCACCCTAATCCACATTATTGACGATTACTCTATCTTCAATAGTCAAGCTCGGCACAAAGGATTGAGTACGGACTTCCCTAACTTACACAAACCTATCTTTATTCCTAACAACTTATACTTTGCATATACAACACTTAGGTTAGAAACGAACTGTTGGGACCCTTGCTTAACTCATGATGACAAGAACGTAAAACGCACCATCTCCTAGTGGACGACCCGTACTCATCGCGGCTAGCTACATGCGACGCCGTCTTGATTGCGGTTAACTTTAAATTCTTTATAAAACGACACGCAAAATAATTAACAATCACCATGCTTCCATAAATGCAAAGAACACCACATCCCTCCACCTCATTAAGCATTTAATCCTAGATGGTAAAAAATAAATGAGGTGGCATCTTCTAGAAGCAATCTTGTAATAAATTATAAGAATACCCCTCATCTTATATAAATACCCATATCAGTATTCCGAAAAAATACGAATATAAAGAGACGAAAATATTCCAATAATAAAATACTAGGTTCCAGCTTAAACCAAACCCCACTAGTATTATCCGTCCGAATCATTATACGTGCACAAGTGCACGTATATGATCGAAACCCGCCGTAATACCATACGGCCTCTACATCATTTTGCCCAAAGCAGGATAACCCTCTGTGTGGGAGTCTAAAGACTCGTCAATACTCTGGCAGTGGATTTAACAACAAACACGTCAGTAGCACTAGCTGTACGCAACGGCTACCCAGGTATTGAGCGAAAGGCAGGCCGACGAGCAAACTCATCCGAACCCCTACTGAGCCTGTCCGTGACAATCTCCGTTCAGTTCGGTCTGTTCGTCTAAGAGTATCTCATATAGAGTTTAGAGGGGTGGACAAAGTAAGACACCTAATAACGCGACATTTCGTGTCGGTATGAAGCTCATCACCAACTGAGAAATGATTGATCTCAAAAACTATCTATTAACCGCAATTAAGAACGGCGTCGCTTGGTAGCTAGCCGGTGAGTACGGGCCACAGGGATGTTGTGAGTTTCCTATTCGCTCAAACGAGTTAATTCCGATGGGAGCCGGATTGATTATTAAATCTAAATTCTAAATTAATCTATATCTAAATCTTGCTAGGGTTAGGTCTAGGTTAAGTTTGGAAAGTCAATAAATCTCACCGCTTTCTATACCCATATGAAGATCTAATTTGGAGTTATGGTAATTATTAATAAAAGGGATTAGAACCATTTGGAAAGATGTTTCTTCCTCTAGGTTCTTGTCCTTCCTTTAGAAATCCTTACCCCAACCTCCATGGAAAACCATCACAACCGGGCCTTTATACTACGGTATGACCGCTACCTCGTGGGATATGGTGCCGTAGGAAGCGGTATGTGCATGTATGCATAGAGTCCTATGAAAATATATGACGGGCAAGAAAAGGGATGGGAGATCTTCTTTTCTCAAACCTTCCCCAGATCTAACCCTAACAAGCGAGGAGACTACTCACTCATTAGGGAATTAAAATACATTTATCTAGGACAGAGAATAAAAGATTAACTAGGGCAAGGAATTAAATTTATCTACTTACTTTACAGATGGCTCTCTCCAAATATTTACGCAGGGTTGTCAGATCTGAATAGATGATATGAAAAGAGGCATCGATGCTCTCCAAAAGAACTCTAAATTTTATTCATAAAAATAGGCATAGGGAGGCATGACCTAATACAATGATTTGGGCTTTTATTTATAAGAGATAGAAACCCTAGGTTACAATTGATTCGCACGTCTACATTTACCAAAATACCCCTAGGAAGACCCATTCTGCGCCGCAAGAATTATGGTAAAAATTTATTCCCCTAAGTACTCAAGCCTGCCGCGGAACCGCGGCCCTATGCCTTGTTTGGCCGCGGTTCCGCGGTCAACAAGGAGAATTGGGCTTTGAACTTTCTGCTGTAGCTTCTGGTCATTTTGGGCTCCTATTTATTCTGTACTTTTCTTAAATGGGCATTGCGGTTTCTTCCAGATCTCCAGTGAATAGTGTAGTGGATTTTAACCGTTACTTCGAGACGAAATCTTGGACCTTGCGTTGCCTTGTAGTTTGTGAACTGATCTTTATGTAGGCTTGATCAAGATCCTTCTATTTTTTGGTTGCGGTTCCACTTTTGCATCGTCTTTTCTCTTTTTCACTGTTTTAGATCCAAGAACCTGTAACCTGTAATATGTAGCAGACATGCGTCAAAAGCACCTGTTTATTTATAAAACAAATAAGAATGGGGAATATAATAATGCAATATTATAGTATGAACAAATACCCCCAAACTTATCTTTTGCTCGTCCTCGAGCAAACTTATATTTATTCTCGACAAAAACCTAACCTCACTTTCGCAGGGAATCACGGTTGCACTGAGCTCGTGCAACAAGCCGTTAAACCTCTAGGTGTCCGTAGTATGAGGAGTGTTGTCTCCTGAGGGTTTCAGCGGATACTACCCACAAAATCCTATCAATTCGGCCCATTGACTTTTATTCTTCAATTAGGTCTTCTAACAAGGAATTCTTTTATCTTCGACTCGTAAATTATCCACCCTTATTCTTCACACTTCGTCATCATTTAACTTAAGATTATATATGTTCTGCAGACCTACTTAGCTTTCGGCATCTCTTATGTTTTCCTTCTAGGGGTCCATCTCCACTTAGGAATTTTTATCAACTCTACTAAAGATACAAGTTATATTCTTCATTCCTTTCTCTCATCTAAACTCCAATCACATATTCCTACATATGTGTATAAGTCACCCCTACACTTGGAAATTCAAATCAAGCAATCATACCCTTGTCCGTTGTCCAAAGCACTTCAAATTGGTGAATTTTTAAATAAATTTTGCTTACGCATCCTTCATGCGACCGTTAATATTCTTGAGGTACAAACGACCGATTACAAAACGCGTTTGCACTTTAATGCGTAATTCCTAGTCTTGCAACACCCAAGCCTTTAGCAGTGACTCCCAAACCAGTTGGTCTAAGGCAATAGGTGATGAAGCACCCTCGCTAAATATTTTTCTATTTTTGCAGCCTCAAGTAATCACAAAAACCGGTGTTCATTTTTTTTTATTCACACTTGTATTTTTTTCATTTTTCATCATACTAAGGACTTTAGACAAGAGCATTTCAAGGTCTCTTCTACTATTCCAAGTTTCAAGGTGAGTGATTGTGCAATTTGTAGGGTATACATTTTCAGAATTTAGACTTTAGCTAGGAACTATTTTTCAAACTCATACTTTAATAAAAACTTCAATACTCTTCCCTTGTTTCGACTTAGCCCAAAAAGTGAACTCAAAATTTGCCTATTTCTAAATAAACTACAAAGACATATACTTTTTTACCGTTAAACTTTAAGAAAGGTTATTTTTAGGGTTTTTAATTTACTAAGTCTAAGATCTAGTTGTTCCTAGCCAGTTAACCTATTTGTCAAACTCAAGTCAAATAAGGCCAAAATTGAATACATTAATTTTTTATAATTTTTGAAAATTTTCAATTTTTATGGGTTTTAAAATAAGTATGCGAATGCAAAAATATACACATGAATGCGAAGCAAGAAAACGTACCGAGCATACCCCCAATCTTAAACTTGACAGTGTCTTCACTGTAATGCTACACCAAGAGGGTTAAGAAAGTCGGCACTCCCATGTTTATTTATTTTCATTGTTAATAGAAAAACAAAATACACACATACACACACACACACACACACATATACAATAAGGTCCTCCCCAAACTAAGCAAGGCCTTACATAAGCCAAAGGTGAGCACCATCGTGGTAATGGTAGGGTTGGTGAAAGAATGGGGTGGAAAGAAAAAAATTGAGAAGCACACGAGACCGAATGGGAAGAAGAGTGGAATATGGTCTCGGCGAAGGAGAAGAATGGCGGAAAAGAGAAAGAAGCGGAGTAGGATCTTGAGGGTGTAACTCGAGTGAGTAAATTAGCGTAATTTGTGATGACCGAAGTGTTAAAAGTGATTGTTCTAATCTATCAACTCGTCATGAAATGGGGTCAAATCCCTCAATATTCTCAAGAAAGCATGGGTACGTCGAACTTGGTATTGGAGATGAAAGCGTAACGGTCTCTTGTACGGTCGGAACGATAGGAAGGACGAAATGAAGTGAATTAGGGATAGTCTCATTCTCACCGTAGTAAACTGTCTCGAACTTGAAAGATTCCATCAATGGTTTGAAACGACTGTAAGCAACCGAGTCTGATCGTTCAACTAACTCATCTGAAAATTCAAAGGACTCAAACTCGGGCGGTGAGTCTTCCACATCGTCCGAAAAAGTGAAACACTCGTAAGTGTTATCGGCTGGGAGAACTGTGTCAGATTCAAAGGGAAATTTTTCATGCTCACCGTCTTCAAGCGTGATCTTTTGCATAGTCGGAACGATGGAAAGGAGGGTGTTTGATTTAGGCAGTGTAACAGTAGGAGGATGAATTGGAAAATCCGACACATCAAACAAAAATGGTTCAACCTCAATATTATCCTCAGTGCTATCCTCATAATTCTCCTCAAAATTTAGCTTATCCACGCCATTATCATCAAAATCAAGACGCTTATGAAGTTCGGGAGAAAATTTAATGACTCGGGATGATGAATTGGAGAGAAAATTTCAGTCAAATCTACGAGTTCATCATCCAAAATATTCCCGGCGTCTATATCCTCAATCAAGTGAAAATCTATATTTTCCGACACCTCATCAAAAGCATGGATATCAATTAATTTAGTCTCTAGAGTGGAGGTATAGAGGTCAAAAGGATTGGTGATGGTTTCACTCAAAAGGGACCCTTCGCAATCTGGCAAATCAAGCACTATAAAGTCGCACAACTCGTTAGATGTTTTGTTTGTAACTTGTGAATCATTTGGGACAATCGATGGAAAACTGGAGTTGTGGGCTTCAAGTGGGTATGGGTAGGTCTGATTTGGGAATGTGTAGAACTCACTCGCTATTCTCAAATTCTCACTCTGTCCAACCGTCTCCTTATACATTGAAAAATTTGGAGCTAGTTGGAAACTAGCCGCCGGTTCACTAGGTTGCATAAGGGCGGTAATGGACGCATCCACATTCCTAATCATTTTGTTTGTTGCTGCGATGTACGCCTCCAACGACTGTTCCAAACTAGACAAGGGTTGTGAAGGGGTTTCGGTAAAATATTCGAAATTGTTAGGATATGTGAAACTCCCAAAAGGCTGTGTAGAAGCAATGTCTAGTGACGGTGGGAAAGTCAGGTAGGACTGGTAGGAAGTGGATGGTTGGACAGGAGTAGGATCAATATGTGGATAAAAAGGTGGATGGACTTGTTGATTCCTAGAACTAGATGATTGGAGAGGGGTGAAAGATCGGCTACGAGATTGAGCAATATGCTCAGCAATGGACATCGGTCTAGGGGTTACAACAGGACTAGAAAATGTGGTATCAACATACGCAGGTGGTGATGGTTGACATGGTTGACACAAAGTGGGTTGCAATGTCGAACTGTTTCTCCTAGACGCTTCTATTTGATCTTTCAAAGAAATTTTGGGCACGGAGGGATCTTCCTTAAATCGACCGAAACAATTGACGTACGAGGCAAAGTTAGGTTCAGGATACCAAAGTTCGGCAAGAGATTTATGAGGTGGGGTACCCATGATGTAAGAGGGAGAAGAGAAAGAAGATTGGGGTGCACGTATTTCTTAGCGACAAAAGTTGCAAGTCTTTTTATAAAAATTTTCCTTTTTTTTATTTTGTAACTTTTTGCAAAAAAGATTTTTTAATAAAGGGCTTAGACACAAATGCAATCAACTAGAAATGCACAATCAGGCCTAGATCTAGGGTCACCTAGGTCAGCTAGACAGCTCCTAACTGTTCCAAAGGGCTAGAAATAGGGCCTCAAACCGCCTCTTCACCGCCAATTGCGGCCAGGTAAGTGCCAGGTAAGTGGGAGGCTCCCCACTAGAAAAGTAGTGGTCCTAATTAATTAACCACTTGCCTTAGACACACTTTCCTAGACACCGCAAAGTCAGGTTAGGATAAACGGTCGATGCCTATAACTAGTCCTCTGTCCTATTGAGCGTGACGTCCTTAGGGCCGAGTCTAGTATTTTTTTAATTAAAGATTTGGTCAATGCAAATGCCTTATGTGATTTCTGGGGTCCTGAGAAGGGTGATGAAATCCCCACCCAATCTGAATTGGTCAAAAGCCCCTTAAAGTCCAATAAAAGATATGCAAAACAGTAAATCACTTGCAATCAAATCTTTTTTATTTTATGCGTGGCGCAAAGAATCCTGCACAAGATTTGTTATTTGGAAGAGAAGATTTTTTTAAGCGCAAAGAATCCTGCAAAAGATTTGACAAAAGATATATGGGGATTGGTAGAAGAGGGAAAAGGGGAGACAGTGCAAAATTCGCGCGCTGACGTGGCAGATGGACCGCGGAAACTCGGCGGGAGCACGCTTGCACGGCGGAAGGGCAGCGGATTTGAAGCTTCAGGTCTCTGAAAAAATTGTGATGCTATGTTGTTCCAATCCCTTTCTGTTCTGATCTACCTTTTTCTGTTTCGCACTTTGGATTTTTCCAGATCCGTCGATCCTGCAAAGATTCACAAAAAATACCCTTTCCAAAAAATAATAGATGATATATTTTTATATTTTTTTTTTATTTTTCAGTTTTTAAGATTTTTTTAATTAAGATTAACCCGAAATTGCAAAAAGGAAATAACACGCCATTCCCGGCAACGGCGCCATTTGATTGATCTCAAAAACTATCTATTAACCGCAATCAAGAACGGCGTCGCTTGGTAGCTAGCCGGTGAGTATGGGTCGGTCCACAGGGATGTTGTGAATTTCCTATTCCCTCAAACGAGTTAATTCCGATAGGAGCCGGATTGATTATTAAATCTAAAAACTAAATTAATCTATATCTAAATCTTGCTAGGGTTAGGTCTAGGTTAAGTTTGAAAAGTTAATAAATCTCACCGCTTTCTATACGCATATGAAGATCTAATTAGGTGTTATAGTAATTATTAATAAAAGGGATTAGAACCATTTGGAAAGATATTTCTTCCTCTAGGTTCTTGTCCTTCCTTTAGAAATCCTTACCCCAACCACCATGGAAAACCATCACAACCGGGCCTTTATACTACAGTATCACTGCTACCTCGTGGGATAGGGTGCCGTAGGGAGCGGTATGTGCATGTATGCATAGAGTCCTTTGAAAATATATGACGGGTAAGAAAGGGGATGAGAGATCTCTGTCTCTCAAACCTTCCCCAGATCTAACCCTAACAAGCGAGGAGACTACTCACTCATTAGGGAATTAAAATACATTTATCTAGGGCAGAGAATAAAAGATTAACTAGGGCAAGGAATTAAATTTATCTACTTACATTACAGATGGCTCTCTCCAAACATTTACGCAGGGTTGTCAGATCTGAATAGATGATATAAAAAGAGGCATCGATGCTCTTCAAAAGAATTCTAAATTTTATTCATAAAAAGAGGCATAGGGAGGCATGACCTAATACAATGATTTGGGCTTTTATTTATAAGAGATAGAAACCCTAGGTTACAATTAATTCGCACGTCTACATTTACCAAAATACCCCTAGGAATACCCATTCAGCGCCGCAAGAATTATGGTAAAAATTTATTCCCCTAAGTACTCAAGTGTAGCGTTTTGAAAATCGTTTCGGTGAAATTTCGGAAAATCGGTAAAATAAGGGGTTTTCTGTAAAAAGTCAGAATGCAAATATCTTATTATAAAAATTAAATATACATATTCTAGCTATGTAATTGCTATTATTTGGTGTTTATTGAGCCACTGGTGAAATTTCAAATTTTCTGAATTTTTTTTTTATTATTTTATTATTATTTTAAGCCGTCACTAATATATTTAATTAGGGAAAATTACAAATTGGAATGGGTTGAAACAAATTTTGTACATCATAACACATTAAACAAAATTTTAACATGTTGTTTTTGAAATGAAATTAAGCTGTCAAACAGTTTTAGAAAATATTGAAGAAAAAGGCTTAAACGGTGAAAAATAGCTAAATAGAATTGGGGTATGGTTGCATGTTACTTGATATTCCTCATATACACACACACACCCTCACCCTCTCACCTAATAAGGCTGAATTCAGCGGCCCCCCTTCATTTCCCCACTTGTTTTTGCAAATTGAAGCTAAAGAAAAGAAAAGAAAATGAAAACAATAAGAAATGAGAAAGGTGTTGACTTGTGATATGGGTCTTTGACTTATCCAATTACTTTCCCCACCTCACTCTCTCTCCTATCCCCTAATTTTTGGCCGAGCTCCCTCCTCTCCCACAACAGCAGCCCCCTCTTTCTTTTCCCCTCATTTCTCTTGAAAAAAATTCATCAAAATTGCCTCAAAATCCATCAAAAAAATCCCAAAATCCAAATCCAACTCTTACCCATTTCAACTTAGCCTATCATGCATGGATTGTGGTGAAAAGAGAGTAAATTGGAGGCCAAGATTTTCATGCTAGATCCCTAATCTTATGAGGTATAAATCTTGACCTTTTGTTAAATTGTTGTTTGAATACTTTAAATCAAGCATAATTAATTAATAATTTAGGTTTAATTGAATGGTTGGAAAATCTAGTATGGGTTTATGAAATTCAAGTTAGGGTTTTTATTATGTAATTATGGTTGCAAGTGTAATTTATCATCTTATGAAATGATAAAACTAATCTTGTTGCTAATTATAAATCGCTACTTGTAAAATGTCCAAATTAAGCTTTTTATGCAAACTAGGGTTTTCATGAAATGCATATATAGGTGAGATTAAATTATGGTTAGGGTTTTTATCACATTATTAACATCTTAATTTCTTGTTTAGCAACTTAGATCTTGCAAATCCAACCTAAATTGTTGTTTGTGCATTTTGCTATAAAGTTGTTAACATTTAGGTATTTTGTAAACTAGAATTTTAGGGTTTTTGGAATTTAATGAAATTAAATTATTGGAATTATTTTTATGAATTATTTAAGATATTTAGTGAATATTGTGGCCGCTAGATTCGTTTATACATCGAGTTTTGTACTAAAACGGTGATTTGTGCTTGCTAGATTTTCGGAAAAATAACTTTTTAAGTGAAATTGGGGTTTTTGAGAATTTTAAGCTATTTTATATTATAATTAGTGCTTGTAACTGTACAAATGAGTGTGTTTGGTGTTTTTCTTGATGTTTTGACGTTTGTACATCGACATCGAGGGTTGGTTTGGCTATTCTTGCATGTGTAGGCGATAGATTTTGACCTATGCATGATACGCATGCCGATTTAGTTTTCGTATGCCGTTTCGATTTTGAATTGGGTTTTTATGCGATACGATACGTTGTGATATGTAGGTACCCCATGTGACTTCGAGACGACAAGCAAGCGCGTGGCGACGTCGGCACCGGCGAGCGAAGACCAGGTGAGTAGATTTATATCTACGGGGAGAAGTCGGGTGGATGGCGTATAGCACCCCCGCAGTCCGTGGTGGTGTATACGGATGCGTATACACACCAACAATTATTATATGTTATTTGGGATTAATATCGATGTTTAGGATGGATTTTGGTATGTTGGATTATTTTAGTGTTGCGAACCCTAGGGTAGTGTTGCACTACACATACACACATACATACTTGCATACATTCCTATTTAAATGTGCTCATAGGATTCTTTATAGTTTTGTGTTCACATGGGTATGGGACTATGTGTTCACATACGGATTTGAGGATGATACTTGGGATTGAGATGAGACGATGAGATTTGAGTCGAGATCGGTGATATGGCAGGGTTCGTATTTGATATACGACCTGATGTTTTAGCGGGTCCTTTGACGTAGTTTTCACACACGTGCATGCATACTTAGGTGGTATCAGTATTGTACTAGACAGAGATCAGTACCTGGATCAGGATCTTTGATAAAGAAGATACCAGATGAATAATGTGATGAACATGATATTGACCCGTACCCAGATTTGGGGATGCCGTACGACGGATTTACGTACGAGCTATATATTGATGATTGATCCACACTCTTGACTTGGGATGTTTGATTATAGATATGGTATCGGATATGATATTATTGAGGCGGGATCACCGACTATATATATACAGGTATGTGTACGTATCGACTCAGAAGTTAGACGGTTTCCGTACCTGTAGTTCAGCTTGTTAGTTCAACCATATAGTTTAGTGTAGTTGTTAGATTAGATTAGACTCCTACCTATTTCAAAACTAACAAATCATGGGTATTTTAAAAGACAGGTCAAGGGATTCTACGGATATTACAAAAGGCTTATCTTTTCTTAAAAACACCGTAGCCCTTATTTTCAAAACACCGCGATTCGTGTTATTTCAAAAGGCACTATTGTAGGACTTATATTAGGGTAATGCAGTTTAGTTATCGTTGTGTCTAGTGTTCAGCTCCCGCATATTATTGCTATTGCTCCGCATCGCATACTGTTTGAAATTCATATTTCATTATTGATATCATGCTGTTAGGAAACCATCACCATTACCGATGATGCGTATGTACCACGTACACTTACTTGCCGGCTCACACACATCTTCATCGGTAATTGCCATGTTACGCACACCTTAGAAAATATTATTGCCTAATGTAGCTTGTTAACTAGTAGTTTTAACATGATGATTAGTTGCTTGCCTTATATGCTAGTTTAGACATTGTAGTTGTTACTTGTCACTTCATGCATAATGTTATTCGTTATATGCCGCATTCATGGATGCCCATGCTTATATTCATGGTTTTACATGCTATTGATGATTCGAATTTCCATGATACTTTCTGGATTTGGAGGAAAACCGCAAAACATATATAAACTGCTTTCTCTCTTTTTAAATAAAAATGCGGTTTTCCCATGATGTATGAGTCGTCCACCATGAGTTTGCTGATGGATTTCGAGACCCGATTCGAGGAGGCGGATGAACCGTTTCGGGTACATGGTGGGCCCGGTAAGGTACCCCGGGGCAAGAAGCTCGTGGTGATGACGATGAGCCTGGCAGGGGGAGACTACCTACCGGTGATTTTACCCGACGCGTCGGATATCCGGAGGATACCGTCGTGGTCTTGAGATGGATGGTACGGGCCGGTCTGGACTGACAGCGCCCTAGATATTGAGATTGAGACATTGAGATTTCGAGATATTGAGGTACTGAGATTTGATGATACAGGCCAGTTCGGATAGCCGGAGCCTGAGGTTTTAAGACATTGAGATTTATGTTTTGTGTCGATGCTAGACACTGTTGATGCTGATTTCATTTATGATACCTCATTTTAAAAAATATAAAGGAAATCTCACTAATTTATGAAAACAGTTCCTTCATTTACATGTATTCTGTTTTCATGCATTCATACCTCATTCATATGATATATTGCTACCTGAGGCACTCACACGGGCACTTGAGATCACACTCGGATTAGATATTACCCTAGCCATTGTTATAGGCTGCATGTTATTCATATATTTGAGGATATATTATGATCATTGTCCTAGGTTGCGTTATTTATGCGATTTATGTGCATAGATGTTTTTCTATTCACGAGTTGGTAACTCACCCCCGTTGTGCCCCAGTTTCTTGCAGGTTTGCCGTACAGGTTTCATTACGGCTTGCGGGCATAGTTTCCTTCGGGTGATTTGCTAGTAGGTGGGTTTACTTGTATCGTACCCCCCATTATATAACTTGTATATTATTATTCTGTTGTATCTAGAAGTTCCATCAACCAAACATGTATTTATTTCAGAGATAGAGACCAGTGATGTTATTCTTTCGCCCTTAGAGTCGCGCATTTTATTTCTGTGGTTTTCTTGTGGTTTTGAGTTTTTGATCCTCGCCGTTAGCGTTATATATTATATTGCTTGTATGGTTGTGACCGTCGATTGACGAAGAGCTAGCTCCCGCTTGGGGATGCCTTTTATTGATTTCGTATACTATTCATGTTGTATCCCGTTTGGGAGCCAGTATTTACAAAGGAGACTCTGCCGAAATTTTCGGGAAATATTGATGTTTTTTTTAAAAACCGCATAATTCGGCTTATGCTATTAAAACTACTTATTTAAATTGGTTTTCCTTCACTCTACTACTTTTCTTGGTTTGGATTTCTGGGTTTTCGGCTTACTTAGATTACGTACGCCTCGAGATGTTTCGTAGTTTAAGTGTCGGTCATATTCCGTACTTTCAGGACGTGACATCAAGCCTGCCGCGGAACCGCGGCCCGAGGCCTTGTTTTGCCGCGGTTCCGCGGTCAACAAGGAGAATTGGGCTTTGAACTTTCTGCTGTAGCTTCTGGTCATTTTGGGCTTCCTATTTATTCTGTACTTTTCTCAAATGGGCTTTGAGGTTTCTTCCAGATCTCCAGTGAATAGTGTAGTGGATTTTAAACGTTGCTTCGAGACGAAATCTTGGACCTTGCGTTGCCTTGTAGTTTGTGAACTGATCTTTATGTAGTCTTGATCAAGATCCTTCTATTTGTTGGTTGCAGTTCCACTTTTGCATCGTCTTTTCCCTTTTCACTGTTTTAGATCCAAGAACCCGTAACCTGTAATTTGTGGCAGACATGCGTCAAAATCACATGTTTATTTATAAAACGAATAAGAATGGGGAATATAATAATGCAATATTATGGTATGAACAAGAAACTACTGATGTTAGTTATATGTATGCCCTAGAGGCCATTACTGTACATACGATGTAAATTGTAATGGATGCTTGGACATATATAGGGAGGACTTTCTTGCTCGACATGATAGTATGCTATCTGGTTGTACTTCATCTTAACATGTACTCTGATTGTCTCTATACTACATGTTGATAAAGCCCTTAGGATATGTACTCGACTACTAGGACTATGATGAGATCATACTAGTGGGGCCACGGTAGTCGACGAGTACATCCTATAACTGTTCCTAGTCGAGGGTGTATCGAGACAGGGCATCGATGCACCAGAGTAGACTAGCGTATACGCATCTTGACCTATATGATGGGCGATGGATGATCCCATATCCATCGGTGTTTGACATCAAGGATGGTGTACGGGTGCTCAGTGGAGACTGGGTACACTGGACGGACTCGCCAAGAACTCCCAGATGGTATTATACCTCACGTCAGATGGCAGTTCTCCGGTGACACTGGTACAAAGTAGTCTGTTGACCCGAGATCGTCATAGAGTCTTGTGTGATTCCCACTGTTCTTTGATTTCCATCATACCACGTCCAAGAGGGCGTGCAAAAAGGTGGCTTTTGGGTACAGTCCCGAATCACATGGAGGCAATGAGCGATAGGAGGGGATTCGTCTCTCCCGGTATAGGGAGTTGATGTTGTGCTGTGTTCGATTTGCTATAATCGGAAATCCCTGGCCAGGGTTGCTGAGATTTACTGGTAAGTGTTATCAGTAGTTTCTCGAACTGTTATAGACCTCATATCGACACGACTTATCGAGCTACTGGGGTCTGACGTTTACCCCCCCTAGGCGAGATATGCAACATATCAGACGATGAGACCGGACTGTACGGGAGTGTTACTGATTGGATTCACAGGAGAATGTACAGGCTTGCTTGTTGATCTTCTGAGCGCTCAATACCTGGGTAGCAGTTACGTTTAGCTGACCGCTTGCAGCTTGTGGGTGTTTGATATGATCATCACCTACTACCGGCGTATTGACGATTCTTTAGAGTCCTACACAGAGGTTTCTTGGCTCAGGCAAAATGGAGTAGGGGCACGTATGTGATATGTGCGGGACCGAGGATAATTCTATATGAGATACCGTATTCTATTCTCGCGATATTTGATATCAGCCGGGTCATCGGATCAAGTGTTGATTCGATAATTTAATGTATAATAATATATATGATATATTAAATTACATTATCTAGTATTAGCTCACTAAAAGATTCTTTTTCTCACTCGGGTAATACATTGATATATATGCGATATATGTTAATTGTATTATTTTATTTTGTTACGATAAATATTATATATGATATATAATATTGTAACATGATATGATAACTAATGCAACATGTTTAGTGGAGTTTATACATGATTAGGGTTTGGATTAGGGTTAAGACTTCTAGTAGATTCTTGATGGTTTCTTTTTGTCATGATAAAGATATTTTGTTATGACTCATGCTTTAATCCAACCCAAACCCTAACCCTAGTTAATTATCTACATGAGTTTAGTTGACCATGGTTGCATTATTCATCATATTAATCCTTTAATTATTCATCACAAAAGGTTTCATGATATTGTTCATCTTCTTCCTTCTTTCTTTTCATGAAAAAGCTTTCTAGCTTTTTCTAAGTGATGAAAAATGAGTGAGAATTAGAAAACAAATGAGAGCAAAAATTCTACTTCATCATCCTCATCTATCTTTGCCATTTAGATGAGGGTGTTCATTTCGTTTAGTGAGTGTAATCTTGTGTTAACGAAACTTCAAGGTAGATCATCTTTGTATCGAAGATCGGAAACAAGACTGCATCTTTCTCTTCGTGGAACCTCTCGAGAGTTCGGAACACGATGATCGCAGTGAAGGGACTTCAACACGGAGCTATTGAAGTGAAGGACCGGATCTACAAAGGTTGTAATCCCTCTCACTTAGTGTTAAAGTGTTTAACATGTTAGTTTTCGCATAAACTCTAGTTTAAAGATCCGGCTTCGGGTTGTTCGGCACGGCTAATTTTTTAATCGGGCATGGTTGATGCCTCGTAGACCTTTGTGCGCGTGCCTAGCAACCCTACAGTGGTATCAGAGCCAAGCTAGAGCTTTAGGCGAAGTCTAGACGAAGTTTAAAGTTCGGTCGAACCTGAATACCCCGACACGAACCCTTCTCTGTACATTTTTCAAAAATGTGTTTTTTTCTGAATTAAAAATGCACCGAAAAACAAGAAGGAAAAACTAAGAATTACTGTGAAGTACGGTCCAATAAGTCAATATTTTGACCGCGGAACCGCGGCGAAACCATGGGATTGGCGGCGGTTCCTCGGCCAAAATTTGGACTTAGTCCTGGAATTTCATATTTTTATTCTTAGGTCCTTTCTTGGCAATTTTTTCTGGGAATTTTTTAATTCCACTCAAGTGTTGAGTTTTCTAGGGTTGTATTGGGGACTCGTCGATTCGATCAGATAATTTAACTTTGTTTAGTTTTGTCCGGATAATTTTAGAAACTGTTAAAAAGTTCGAACGGATATAAATAACTCACTTTTTCCCCAGTCGTAAATTTTTTCAAAAGTTGGATTTTCTCTCGTGTTTAAGAATGTTCTAAGTCGTGCAAGTAACGCAGTGGACCCTCTAGAAGAACTCAAACCTTAACTCGATTATGTGACCGTCTTGAACTGCCTCTAAACCTTAGGGTTTGGGGCAGTACGGCGTGCCACATGTGAGGCGTTGGCTTGACCCTTCTACGGATGGACCATTGGTACTGTGGCATGTGATGGTTGCTTTTAAACTGATTTCAAGTGTTGAGATATATTGGGGAAATCTTGGGTGTTTCATTATTCGATCGGAAAGTTTAACATTGTCTATTAATCTGGATTGTGATACAATATTTGGAATCCACAAGAAGTTATGAGATAACTAATTTGAATATTATAAACATAGCAGTTCAGTCTCAAATGATCGATTGCCACGGAATTTTGATGTGATAAAAAATCCGTCGCAATCATGTAGCGTACGCGGATACTCGCCGGGTAAACTTAATAGATAGCCACGCCCTATAGCCCCGACCAAGTGACTGAAGGAGAACCACATCGCCGAACGCATTCGTTCGGGTGCTCGCGGCAGCGGTGTTCCACCTTAGTGCACTTCGTCGATGGCATCTGGGGTGCGGCCGTCCACTAAAGTTTGCGACGAGCATTCGATTAGGATGTCGGGAATCTTGTTGAATTGCCCGACTTGATATTGAAAAGAGTTTTCGATGACGAGATTAAAATGCGAGGTTTATAATTGTTAGGCATGCGATGTCTAAGGAATTCATTTGGTTAGGCATGCGATGTCTCAAAAGGTTGCGGATTCCAACTGTTGTAGTTTTTCTTTTCTGCGACCGTAAGTGTAGTATGTAGTTGTATTTCTGGTTTTCGTTCCTATACATAGACGACGATCGGTGAATGCATACTTACTTATGTTGATGATATGAGATATTATGTGTTGCTGTGATATGTTATATTGGATCGTCGCGTTTTGAATAGCCGGGGGTTTTATGTGAGATGAGAGTTTTTTCTTTTTTCATTCATGTAAAATTCTTTTGTATGTAATATTCTTTTATTGGGGCACTTCCAGGCTGAGGATGATGTCACCATTGTATATTATTTACTTTTCCGCATAAGGTAGACCCAAGGCGGGGAGCACAAGTAACCGGGTTCTAGGGCCCAGTGGGAGACCATCTTGAGGAGTCGAGACCGGGTCTCCTAACCCTAGAATTGGCAGTGTTGCTTGCCGCTCTCGTAGTGGTCTAGGGATGTGGGTTTGGCTATTCATCGCGACCGTGGAATCCGTGTTTCATACAGGCTCGTATTGAAAACACGGACGTCCTAGTATATCCAATATTTCATATATGTTTCTTCTGCTGCAATGATCTGTGTTGAGATCATATTACTGCCTGAGATGAATGTTTATATTATATACATGAGATATATGTTATATTGCAGATTTTGTTTCAAAAGAGATGCTTGTGAAGCATAATAAAATGGGACTTCATTAATGAGATTAATGAAACTAAAAGAAACCTAAAGATGTTGTAGAAACTTGTTTAAAAACTGGTAGCTGTAGTTCTTGCTTTGCATAGCGGTGTTCCTTGTAGAACATCCAGCACCTTATTCGATAAGGAAAGAGTCGAGATCCCTTCATCGGGAGTGACCTCTTTAGTGAAACTAGCCGATGCTGCATACTCGGTTTGTCTTTTGATTGCTTCTATAGTTTTTGCTTTGCATAATGATATTTATGAAATATCCTGCACCTTATTCGATGAGGAAAGGGCCGACGATCCCTTCACCGGGAGTGACCCCTTTAGCAAAACTAGAAAAGCCTAAAAAACACTCCATTTAAAAATCACTCGATTCTACAACGATATCAAGTTCATTACGCAAAGGGTTTTCTTAAAAACCTGTTGTTAGTGTATATGCCCTAGAGGCCATTACTGTATCATACTAGTTTGTATATTACTTAATGGAAGCTTGGGATATTCACCTTGTATAAACAATCTTGCTCAATATAGTAGTATGCTACTTGGTTTGTTTCTACTTCAATGTGTACGCGTGTTTATTTTAGTATATCACCTATACACATTAGTAGAGCCCTTAGGATCTTTGCTTGATTACCAGCGTTGTGATGGCAGTCACACTAGTGGGGGCTGGGTAATCTATAAGCACATCCTTATACTGGTCCCTAGTCGCAGGACTATCGAGACAGGGCATCGATACTCCGGAGTAGACTAGCGTATGCGCTTCTCATCCCAGTATGGGAGATGGTCTGTCCCATAGCCATCAGTACGTCGTACTGGAGATAGTATACGGGTGCTCGTTAGGTTACGAGTACACCGGACAGGACTCGTCGGGAACTGACCGGTTGGTATTATACCTATCGTCAGTTATCAGTTCCCAGGTGACATGAGTACAGCTTAGTCCGCTGACTTGACACTGTCACTTCGCCTCGAGTGTGTTCCCACTGTACTTTGATTACTACCCTACCACGGCTCAAAGGAGTCGTGCAAATAGGTAGTAATTGGGTACAGTCCCGAAGCACTTGGTGGTAGTGACGGTTAGACAGGATTCGTCTCTCCCGGTATTGGGGGTTGACATCGCGCTGTGTCTAGGAGAGCCATTACACGAGTAGTCCCTGGCCAGGGCAATCGATATATATTGGTAGGCTTCCAGTGTTATCTCAGGGTGTTTTGGGCTTCACTCCGACACGACTTGTACTATTAGGGGACTGACGTTTACCGCCCCCCTAGGCCCGCCATGCGATGTATCAGACGAACAGACCGGACTATACGGAGATTGTCACATTCAGGCTCAGTAGGAGTTCAGATGGGTTTCACCTCGTCAGTCTTCTTGTCGGCATCTACCTGGGGACCGTTACGCACAGCTAGTGCCGTTTGCGGTCTGTGGTTAAACCCACTGCCAGTGTAGTGTCGAGTCTTTAGAGTCCCACACATAAAGCTATTCTCCTTTAGGCAAAAGAGTAGAGGTCGCATGGTTTTGCGACAGTTCGCATGGTTTTGCGACAGGGTTCGGTCACATCCGTGCACTTATGCACGTACAGTGTCCGGATAGTTTACACTAGCGGGATTTGGTTTAAGCCAGATCCTAGTGTACGTATTGGGATTGGTTTTATCCAGTATGTATTCGTGTTCCTCGGAACGCGGATGCGGGTGTGTATGCACAGTTGACGGAGAGACGGAGGCAGAGGATTCTCATTAGGGTTGTTGACCGTTGACTCTTGACTATTGACTTTTTGCTCAACCCTAATGAGAATATAATATATGATTAACAATAATATTAACTAAGTATTGTGGTGACATGTTTGTTGAGGGGTTGACTTTGTTGACTTGTTGGCTTTGTTGACCGGTTGAATAGGTTGGACTAGTTGACCATCATGATGATAATGGCTATCATTTCATGGCAAAGACTTTTCACTTGCTTGTTCTCTTGTGCAATATGAGTGCATGAAATGATTTAGCCATTTTGACTTAAACCATTTACACAATACTTGATTACTATTTTTGTGATGATGGTTTTGGATTATGAGAGCCAAGAGAAAAAAAGTCTTTCTCATTCTATCATTCTCATTCTCTCTCTTGTTCTTGAGCTCTCATCTCCTTCCTCTTACTCTCCCTCTCTTTAGTCTATGGTTCACTTGTCTCATGTGTTGAGAACCAAGAACCATAGAGAAAATCCCAACACACACTTCTCTACTAACTCTAGTTCACAAGGTTTAGCAAACCAAGTGAACTAGTTTCTTCAAGGATCGAAGAAGAAGCCAAAGGTAGAAGCTTTCGGGTGGATCTATCTTCGGCGCAAGGAGACGACAGAGTGAAGCCGATCCGGACAAGCATCGAGAGTCAAAGAAGAAGGAGTTCAAGAAAGAAAGGTATAATCCCCTAACCGAGTCGTTAACAACTGCTAGTTAGGTTGTTTGTTAGATGTTTAACAAAGATCCGGTTTTGAGTCCATGTTACCACCCCTAGAAAAATAGTTTTTCACCAAATTCCGCATGCCCGAAACTACCGGGAGAGGTAGCATGGACTTACAGTGGTATCAGAGCCTAGTTAAACTCTATCTAACATGTTAGCAAAGTAACTAGAAGATCGATCAAAGAAAAAGTCCCGAAATAAACCCGAAATTCAAAGTTGTTGTCGATTTTTAAAGTTCTGTAAAAGTAATAAATCATGCTTTAAAAATCGACTCAGGGTTTTTATAGTCTACTGTAGAAAAACGGTTCAGAGATCTCACCAAACCACCGCGGAAACGCGGCAATAGCTTGCTATTGCCGCGGTTCCGCGACCGATTGAGCTCCTCTCTGAATCGTCTTCACTGCAGTTTGTTCTATGGGGTATTTTGGGAATTTTGGTATATGTTTTTTCAGCCCAGATTTTCCAGAACGAAAATTTTGTGTTTGGGGCCTATAAATCCATATTTTTGATCGAACTTCTAAAAGACTTAAGCTGACGGGTTTTTCTGTGATGTGATATTTGTATTGAACGTCAACTAATCGCTATATGTTGATTAGTGGGGGTTATACAAATATGTGATCTGTAATGTCATTGGAATGTGTATGTGAATTCATTGGATTGTCGCGGGTGAATAGCCGGGGGTTGTGAGACGAGAGTTTTCTTTTCTTTCAATTCATGTAAATTTGTAAATTGATGTAATAATTATTTGTATGGCCGCACAACCGGGTCGGGGTTTTAGCCGTCATTGTATAATTTCTTTTTACTGTTTTTGCTCCTAGGATAGACCCATGGAGGGGGTGCACAAACTACCGGGTATGCCGAAGTGCCGAGTGGCCTACTCACGGGGTTGAGGGAGGTTGCTTCGCTTCGGGTACTTGACGGGTAGTTTGCCGCACCCGTAGGGGTCTTGGGTGGGGTATTGGCTATTCACCGCGACCGTGTAATCTGCTTTTCGTTACAGTCTCGTACGAATTGCGGGTTCCTAGTATATCCAATGTGTTCATCTGTGATCTGAAATGTCTATCATTGCAATATATCTATATATGATATTATTTAGGCGTTGCTTATGTTTTACAGCCGTGCTAGCCCAGCCCCCGCTCTGTCGTTAGTTAAGTAACCTAACGGGAAATGACGAGGCCCCGTGGCGAATGCGAATGGCATAAGCGTACGTCATATTTTGGTTGTTTTCTACAATGGTAGGATTAAATGATGGGACGCATTAAAAGAACTAATGCAAGAATATCACGCATTAAAATAACTAATGCAAGAAAATAAACCAAGTAAAAGTCGTTGGAACACTTTCGAAAAACAACTCCGTTCTTTTCAAAACAAACTTTTAAAATGCGGAGTTTGAGCCACTCATTTTAAAAGCTATCTCGTTCCATCGATTATATCAAGTTCTCTACGTTCACGGTTTCGCCAAAACCATTCGTAGCCCTCCGTCGTTTCACATAAATAGTCAATAGTATTCGAGCTATGTATGTTGGCCAAAGTCAAGGCATAGTGATTAGTAGCTATTGGGTATTCATGTGTAGCATAGATAGATGCGTTGGTTTGGGACAGTCGTACTGCCATTTTGGCCAAAGTCAAGGGTAGGTATGGGTGGATCCAAATTAATCTGGAGAAAGACGGGTAGAACTTGACATGTGACTTCTGATATTTTGGCCAAAGTCAAGGTCATAATAGCATGGGGAAAAAATCCACATCGGGAGTTTCAAAAGAACTGAAACTTGCTAGTGTTCCATACCATTTGGAGTGTGATGATTCTGGTAGGATTCCTTCAGTTTCGTCACGCGATGATATTTGGATCCCGATCCTACTGTGAGTATATGCTACTCCTCGGGAAATTTCTCACTTAACGATCAATGCTATAAACCAAGTAGGTGTCCAGAAAGGTGTTAGCGGGGCTACGCCCCCAGGGAAAAGAGGTTCTTAAATTAAGGAACTTCGCGAAAGCGTTGGAAAACCTCCCTCGAAGTACCAACACCAGCCTGGCCGAACGGTTAAGCAAGTATTGTACGATGAGATTGATCCTGACTAATTCTTCCTTTTTGGTTTGAGGAGGGATTCGAGAAACAGTGGGAGCCATCCTGTTTAGACAAACTAAAAACCACTCTAAACTTGCAAGAGCATCATGCTGAGTATTTCTTCTTCTCTCTCCTAATTGCAGCGACCAATCGACATGACTGGACTTAAGTTAATTCTAGATAAAAACATACTGACAGGGCCAAACTACAAAGACTGGCTCAGGAATGTCAAAATGGCAATCACTTACGACAAGCTGGGGTATCTTCTTACCACCAAAGCTCCCCCTGTCCTAAGTCCCACCTCCAGCGTCGCGGATAAGGAAATCCGTAAGACTTGGGAGATTGATAGCGCGAAGGCCAAGTGCCTCGTACTTGCCTCTATGGACAACGAACATCAGAGGAGGCACGAGAATATGGACCTTGAATCCATATTTCTCCATACAAAAGAACTGTATGAAGAGCATTCTCGTATCGCAAGATACGAAGTGTCGAAGAAGTTATTTTCAGCAAGGTTGGCCATCGGATCATCGGTAGCGGAACACGTGCTTAAGATGATTGGCTTCATTGAGGAGCTCGCGGAACTTGGGACCACGTTAGAGAACGAGCTCTATACGGACTTGATTCTCCAGTCCCTTCCTTCCATTTACGCCAGTTTATACTGAACTTCAACTTACAAGAAAAAGAAGTTGAACTTTCAGAACTCCTCAACATGCTGAGGAGTGCAGAGGGCACCCTACAGAAAGGTAGGGAAACATCCACTTTGTTTGTAGGAGGATCTTCCTCTTCTAGGTCCAAGGCGAAAGCTAAGGGAAAGAAGAAGAAAGACTTCGCCAAACCAAGGGGCGGTGTTAGTAAAGTGGATACGAAGGGAAAAGCAAAAGCAACAAAGAAAGCGGGGCAGCTTGTGGATAAAGAATAATGCTTCTATTGTCATAAGAAAGGACACTGGAAGAATGATTGCAGGGCTTAGAACGCCAGGACACAGGAATTGATGCAGGTTGCGGCTTCAGCTTCAGGTGTGTATGTTATTGAAAACTGTCTTTCAATAAACTCTACTTCCTGGGTATTGGATACCGGATCAGGATCTCATATCTGTAATTCTTTGCAGGCGTTAAGAAACCGTAGGGTTTTGAAGGCAGGTGACATGACCCTCAAAGTTGCAAACGGAGCTAGCATGGATGCTAAGGCCGTGGGGGACTATCACCTGGGAATGTCAGATGGACAAGTTTTGGTTTTACGTAATTGCTTTTTTGTACCCAACGCAACTTGTAATATCATTTATGTATCTTTAGCTTCTAAAGAAGGTTATGCATTTGCGTTTGTAAGTAATGTTGTAAACATTCACCTTAATCAAGGTTTGATTGGGTCAGGTACATTGAGCAATGGTATATACGTATTAAACCAACCACAGAATTTCAATGTCCAGAATACACATAAAAGAAAGTCTACGAAAATAAATCAGACTTTCTTATGGCATTGTAGACTAGGTCACATCAATGAGAGAAGGTTGACGAAGTTACATACAGAAGGATATTTGAATCCGTTCGAATATCAATCGTATGCCACTTGTCAATCCTGTCTCAAAAGAAAGATGACAAAGACTCCGTTCACTGGAAAAGGAGTAAGAGCGAGCGAGCTCTTGGGACTCGTACACAGCGACGTGTGCGGTCCAATGTCTACACATGCGCGAAGCGGTTATTCTTACTTCATTACTTTTACGATGACTTTTCAAGGTACGGTTATGTCTTCTTAATGAAACATAAGTCCGAAACCTTTGGAAAATTCCAGGAATATAAGAATGAAGTAGAAAAACAAACTGGCAAAAGTATTAAGATTCTAAGATCGGATCGAGGTGGAGAATACTTGAGTGCCGAGTTCCTGGACTATTTAAAAGAGAACGGAATTCTCTCTCAGCTTACTCCTCCATACACTCCGCAACATAACGGTGTATCGGAGAGACGGAACGGAACCCTATTGGATATGTTACGGTCCATGATGAGTAACGCTGAGTTACTGCGATCATTCTGGGGGTATGCGCTAGAATCAGCTGCATACCTTTTGAACCGAGTTCCTACTAAGACTGTGCCTACTACGCCATATGAGATGTGGTGTAGGAAGAGACCCTATCTTAATCACATTAAGACATGGGGAAGTCCAGCTTTTGTTAAAAAGCATCATGCGGACAAGCTCGAGGCACGCTCAGTACAGTGCAAGTTTGTGGGATATCCAAAGAATTCCAAGGGATATTTCTTCTACTGTGAAGATGAACAAAAGGTTTTTGTTTCTCGTCATGCCCACTTTCTAGAACACCAGTTCTTAGAAAAAGGAATTAGTGGGAGCGCAGTAAAACTGGAAGAAATTCCAGAACCACAGACTATTACTGAAAGCTTAGTGGAACCAGAGGGTTCAAAAGAACAGGACATTCCTACGCCGCTCCGCAGGAGTAATAGGCAGTCTCATCCGCCCGAGAGATACTACGGTTTTCTCATAGACGGGGATAGAGAGGATTGCATCATAGATTATGATGAGCCTACTAGCTTCCAGCAGGCCGTTCAGAGCGTTGACTCAGTAAAATGGCTGGCTGCAATGCGGACCGAAATGGAGTCCATGTACACCAACAAAGTATGGACGTTGGACATTGCTCCAGACGGGGTAAAACCCGTAGGATGCAAGCGGATCTTCAAAAGGAAGATTGGTGTAGATGGGTAGGTTGAGACCTATAAAGCTAGACTGGTTGCAAAGGGTTTTCGTCAAAGACCTGGTTTGGACTATGACGAGACTTTTTCTCCAGTAGCTATGCTGAAATCCATTCGGATCCTTCTTGCCATTGCTGCCTTGCACGATTATGAGATTTGGCAGATGGACGTAAAGACCGCTTTTCTAAATGGAAATTTAGAGGAGTGTGTCTATATGGACCAGCCAGAGGGTTTCATTCAGAGTGGGAGCAGCGGAGAGGTGTGAAAGTTGCTTAAGTCCATCTATGGTCTAAAGCAGGCATCGCGGAGTTGAAACATCTGTTTTGATGAGACGGTCAAGGAATTTGGCTTTATCAAAAATCCAGATGAACCATGCATCTATAGTAGATTTGTAGCGAGAACTGTAGTATTCCTCGTTTTATACGTGGATGACATTCTCTTAATAGGAAATGACATTCCTATGCTACAATCTGTCAAGGGGTTCTTGTCACACAGGTTCTCCATGAAAGACCTGGGTGATGCCTCATACATCCTGGGGATCCGGATCCATCGTGATAGATCCAAGAGGATATTAGGACTTTCTCAGTCCAGGTACATCGACACCATACTGAAAAGATTCAGTATGGAAGATTCCAAGCGCGGTAACCTACCGGCTTGTCACGGGATCACCCTCTTTAAAGAGATGTCTCCCAAGAATGATTTGAAGAGGGATCGCATGTCTATTATACCATACGCTTCTGCGGTAGGCTCTATAATGTATGCGATGTTGTGTACCAGACCGGATGTAGCTTATGCACTGAGTGTGGTAAGCCGGTATCAGTCAAACCTTGGGGAGAAACACTGGATAGCAGTAAATAACATTCTCAAGTACCTGAGAAGGACTAAGGAGATGTTCTTGGTGTATGGCGGAAAAGACCTCCAGATCGAGGCCTTTGCCGACTCCAGCTTCCAGACAAGGATGATTCCAAGTCCATGTCGGGTTTTGTCTTTACCCTCAATAGAGGGACGGTGTGTTGGAAGAGTTCCAAACAGGAAACCATTGCAGACTCGACGATGGAAGCGGAATATATCGCTGCATCTGATGCCGCAAAAGAAACTGTCTGGATGAGGAAGTTCTTGAAAGAACTTCAGGTGGTTCCGTCCTTTGTTGATCCAATACCTCTGTATTGCGACAACAACGGGGCTATAGCTTTAGCGAAGGAACCCAGGTCCCATCAGAGATCCAGACACATCTTGAGGTGGTATCACCCGATCAGGGAGATCGTGGATCGCCAGGAGATCGAGGTTCGGAGGGTCGCTTCAGAAGATAACACTGCAGATCCATTCACCAAGGCCTTGCCCCAGACTCAGTTCGAGCGGCTGATCGAGATGATAGGTCTTCGATACGCCAGTACATGGCCTTATTGCAAGTGGGAGATTGTTAGTGTATATGCCCTAGAGGCCATTACTGTATCATACTAGTTTGTATATTACTTAATGGAAGCTTGGGATATTCACCTTGTATAAACAATCTTGCTCAATATAGTAGTATGCTACTTGGTTTGTTTCTACTTCAATGTGTACGTGTGTTTATTTTAGTATATCACCTATACACATTAGTGGAGCCCTTAGGATCTTTGCTTGATTACCAGCGTTGTGATGGCAGTCACACTAGTGGGGGCTGGGTAATCTATAAGCACATCCTTATACCGGTCCCTAGTGGCAGGACTATCGAGACAGGGCATCGATACTCCGGAGTAGACTAGCGTATGCGCTTCTCATCCCAGTATGGGAGATGGTCTGTCCCATAGCCATCAGTACGTCGTACTGGAGATAGTATACGGGTGCTCGTTAGGTTACGAGTACACCGGACAGGACTCGTCGGGAACTGACCGGTTGGTATTATACCTATCGTCAGTTATTAGTTCCCAGGTGACATGAGTACAGCTTAGTCCGCTGACTTGACACTGTCACTTCGCCTCGAGTGTGTTCCCACTGTACTTTGATTACTACCCTACCACGGCTCAAAGGAGTCGTGCAAACAGGTAGTAGTTGGGTACAGTCTCGAAGCAGTTGGAGGCAGTGACGGTTAGACAGGATTCGTCTCTCCCGGTATTGGGGGTTGACATCGCGCTGTGTCTAGGAGAGCCATTACACGAGTAGTCCCTGGCCAGGGCAATCGAGATATACTGGTAGGCTTCCAGTGTTATCTCATGGTGTTTTGGGCTTCACTCCGACATGACTTGTACCGCTATTATGGAACTGACGTTTACCGTCCCCTAGGCCCGCCATGCGATGTATCAGACGAACAGACCGGACTATATGGAGATTGTCACATTCAGGCTCAGTAGGAGTGCAGATGGGTTTCACCTCGTCAGTCTTCTTGTCGGCATCTACCTGGGGACCGTTACGCACAGCTAGTGCCGCTTGCGGTCTGTGGTTAAACCCACTGCCAGTGTAGTGTCGAGTCTTTAGAGTCCCACACAGAAAGCTATTCGCCTTTAGGCAAAAGAGTAGAGGTCGCAAGGTTTTGCGACAGGTCGCATGGTTTTGCGACAGGGTTCGGTCACATCCGTGTACTTATGCACGTATAGTGTCCGGACAGTTTACACTAGCGGGCTTTGGTTTAAGACAGATCCTAGTGTACGTATTGGGATTGGTTTTATCCAGTATGTATTCGTGTTCCTCGGAACGCGGATGCGGGTGTGTATGCACAGTTGACGGAGAGACGGAGGCAGAGGATTCTCATTAGGGTTGTTGACCGTTGACTGTTGACTATTGACTTTTTGCTCAACCCTAATGAGAATATGATATATGATTAACAATAATATTAATTAAGTATTGTGGTGACATGGTTATTGAGGGGTTGACTTTGTTGACTTGTTGGCTTTGTTGACCGGTTGACTAGGTTGGACTAGTTGACCATCATGATGACAATGGCTATCATTTCATGGCAAAGACTTTTCACTTGCTTGTTCTCTTGTGCAATAAGAGTGCATGAAATGATATAGCCATTTTGACTTAAACCATTTACACAATACTTGATTACTATTTTTGTGATGATGGTTTTGGATTATAAGAGCCAAGAGAAGAAAAGTCTTTTCTCATTCTATCATTCTCATTCTCTCTCTTGTTCTTGAGCTCCCATCTCCTTCCTTTTGCTTGTAACATTTTCAAAAATATAAAATATTAATTTTGGGAATTTTTATAATTTAATATTATTTTATTGATTATTTTAATATTAAATCTATATTTAAATGCAAATAAATGGAGAAAAATTACGGAAAATTATGGAAAATTCTAAAATAGGGTAAATTAGTGAATTATGACATTTTTAAGTTTTTGTGATTAGTTTGACACTAATTTAGTGCTAATCGCGATTAAAATCGCTAATCGGGTTTTTCGGCAATTTTGTGCAAAACTTGCACATATCACATTTTCTACACTTGTACATTTTTTGTTGCCATGGATTTCTTTTGGGGTTACTATTCTCATGAGAAGGTTTTGATTTAAAAGAAAAAGGAAAAAGAAAAGAAAAGAGAAAGGAGTTTTATATTAGGTATGGGTGAGAGAGAGAGAGAGAGAGGGGTTGCTTTGACTTGGCTTCAACCACCATTCCTTCACCATTTCCCTCTCCATTTCTTGAGCTACTGCTGCTCCCTTCTTCCTCTTCCTCCTTCTTCAATCCCCCAAGATTTACACCTCTAAAACTATCTCAAAACCCTTGCCTCATTTCACAAAACATGCACACAAGATCATAAGCTAGAGGATGAACCAAGAAAGATGGTGTTTTGGTGCAGTTGAGGATCCATGAGTCTCTTGTGAGGTAATTTCATGGCAATTAGAGTGTTAAATCTTGTGTTTAAGGTTTAATTCAAGTTTCATATCGATATCGGGTGAATTATGGATATTTGGACAAAACTTGAGAGGGTTAGGGTAATGTTGAGTTGTGGCTTGGCAATTGAGTTTAGAGAGTGACCTTAGACCCTATTTAGACTAGAAACCCAGTCCAATCCAACCTGAAACCAAAAATACGGAATTTCGGGACTTTCATGTCGGTTTGTGAGTGCTTGTGTGTGCAGGGAAATCTGGGATGTACTGGAACAATTCTAGAGAAAAGTAGCAATACCAGAGACCAACACTAGACCATAGGAGGCCACCCTAGGAATACGAGCACATAATTCCTCAGTAGGGCCGGCGAGGCCGGCCAAACAGGGGATGTGGCCGGCCCCCCTGTGGTGGAATCCCCCCATTTTGCTTCCATACCTCCCATACACCCTGCATAGCACCCTGGAGTTGTTGATTTGATCTAGTTTGGCCTGAGATGAAATCTGGGATCATTTTCTCAAGTTACAGCTTTGAAATTGGATTTGGTTTTATGTATTTCAATTTCCAGATTTTGATATTGTGTGTTATCTCGATCGTGTGACGTTTGTACGTCTATATCGAGTGATTTCGAGTTGTTTTGCGAAGGCTAACCGTAGGTTCTAACCTATAAGCCTTTTGGCGTGTCGTATCGGTTTTAGCGTATCGTGTTGGATTTAGTGTGTTGTTTTAAGTATTGAATTGGTTTTGATGCGATGCGATACGTGTGATGTGTGTAGGTACACCGCGACGACCCGAGACGATGCGGAAGATGACGGAGACATCGACAACGACACGCAGGATTCAGGTGAGTAGATTATATCTACAGGGGGATGTCGGGTGGATGGCGTATAGCACCCCCGCAGTCCGTAGATAGATTACTATATAGTTTATTGTGATATTAGGTGTATTATGGATAGTATAGGGTTAGAAGTGACTAGTGAAATTCATAGTCGCGAACCCTAGGATAGAATTACACCTATACACACACCCTTGCTTATTACTTATACTTGCACTGTGTTTGATCATATGGGATGACTTTGGAGATGAGTTGATGATGTGGGCTTGGTGCCCTGGGATCGGTGATTTGATACGATTCATATGTGGGTTTGACTTGTGATTCTCGCGGGCTTGGGATATGTGTTTACCCCCGCATGCATACTTACTGATGTTACCGTTTTGTACTAGACATAGAGTAGTACTCCAGACTATACGATCTGATGATGGTGATATCTGTTATGTGATGAGACAGTGAGATGTTGACCCTACCCAGCTATTGGGAATGTCGTACGACGATTTACCGTACGAGCCGATATTGATGATAGATCCGCACTCATAACTCGAGGATATCTTACGATATGACATTGAGGCGGGATCACCGACTATATATCTATATACATTGACTCAGACTTAGGTGGTTTCCACACCTACCTCTCCTGATCGACCTGATACTTAGATGTAGTTGCATAGTAGATACTTCACTGTGGTGTTGACTACTAGATATCTGCATTTTCCTGCTATTCGCCTTGCTGGCATATGTTCATTGTTATATTATTATCATGCTGTTAGGACACCAGCACCATTATCGATGATGCGTATGTTTCACGTACACTATTTGCCGGCTCACACACTTCATCATCGATAATTGCCATGCCACTACACTGTAGTATTGTTACATTCATGATATTCCATGTTACATGATTTCCGATATGATTACCCTTCCTTGCATGTCGCATACATCATGGATTGATTACATAGCACATTGCATTGGATTTACTTCTTGGTATGGATTCTTATGTGATTTCTGATTTTGAGGACCGTGGGATTATTTAAGAAAAGATGTTCTTTTATGAAAAACCCGGTACCTCATGATATGATATTTGGTGCGTCCACCACGCGTTTTCTTGGTGCTGAGACGTGTGCTTGAAACCCGATTCGAGGAGGTGATGTACCGTTTGCGGGTTCGTGGTGGGCCCGGTATGGTTCCCCTCGGCGAGATGATCGATGGGTTATGCCGATTGAGCCTGGAGGCGGGCGAGTACCTACCGGTGATTGTATTTGAGCTCGGCGGATGTCCGGGGGATACCGCCTGGAGCTGAGAGATGGGCGTACTGCCGGGGGCCGACGGGCCTATACCGCAGACGGAGCCCAGAGATGGACATGGGTTGACTCGTACTGCCGGGGGCCGAGGGCCGATACCGCAGACGGAGCCCCATACGGATGAGGATTTACGTGTCGATGCTTGGCACGGGTTTCATGATGGGTTTTCCATGATTTTATTTATATCCTCACATTGCATACATGATGCTTACTGTCAGTGTGTGACAGGTGGACGGGTTCCACATATATACAGACATGGTTCATATACAGATTTGATTTACACTTATCATACTTCATTTGTATATATAACAGGGTATGAGGGCGCTGTTATATATACCCTTACACCAATATTAGTGGAATGGGACGCTAATATATGTGTATTGATATCTTTGATATTTCATATTTACTTCATGCAGACATACCTTACACTGATGACATGTTATTACCTGAGTACCTGGCACTACATACATGTTTAGATGTTACCTTGCCACCTTATTACACTCAGATGCACTCTTGTGGATTGTATTACTGATCGTTGACTTAGGTTTATGTCTTGCATTCGGTTTCTGCTTGTAGATGTTTCTATTCACGAGTTGGCAACTCACCCCCGTTGTGCCACAGTTCTTGCAGGTTCTGCCGTACAGGTTTCTTTGTGGCATTTCTGGCACACTACCTTCTTGCGGGTGATTTGCTTTGGTAGGTGGATTCTTTCGTATCAGGAACCACCATTGTATTTATTTTATTTCTTTGTATCTAGAATTTCCATCAACCAAAACTTGTATATTCTTTCAGACTTAGAGACAGTGTTGTATTATTCGACCTTAGAGTCGCGCTTAGAAGTATTGCGGTTTTCTTGTTGCTTTTGAGTTTTCTTTGGATTTTGATCCTCGCCACTTGGCGTTGTATACTATATCATTGTGTGGTTGTGACCGTCGATTGACGAAGAGCTAGCTCCCGCTTGGGGATGCCTTTATCATTGCATTTATATTATATCCATGTTGTACCCCATTCGGGGCCCGTTTTACAAAAGAAACTCTGCCGAAATTTTTAGAAAAGACTTTGTTGTTTTCAAATGCACATTCGGCTTAGTTATTTAAAAACCTTGATTTCAAACATGTTTTTCTTCACTTCTTTAAACCAGTTTTCTTTACTTATTCTTCAAAATGGTTTTAGATTTCTGGGCTTTTGGCTTACTTGGATCAGATGGAGTCCTATAGGCTTCATATGTTTCAAGGGCCAGTCACGTGCTCTTTCGGGTCGTGACAAAGTTGGTATCAGAGCGCTAGGTTGACCTTGGTTCGAGTTTAAGTTTGACTATGTGGAGCCTAAGGAGTTGTTTTTACACGGAACTTAGGGTTGACCTTACGGAACTTAGACTTGGTCGAGGGGGTATTCGACCCGAACATTCGTCGTATTAGGATGACCCTTGGTTGATGGATTAGGTGACTAAAGTAGAGTGACGTACCGTTGGTATGTTCCGCGGCATACTTACGACACGCCACTCCGCTTAAGAAACCTTAGGATGTACATTTCTTTCGAGATCAGTGATTCTCTTCATATCCAGGATTATACATCCATTTGAGATCCCCGATTCTATTAGTTCCATGATCATACCTTCATTGATACTGTTCCTTCCTATGATCATGTATCCACTTTGGATCTGTTGTTTCCTTTCTTGCCATTGATGTGCTCTTTTGATACTCGATTGAGATTCCTGTCACCATGTTTGAGCGCAGTTTGGGCTGCTGCTAGGGTTACGGCCGGTGTGAGCTCGTTTGGTACGAGAGCCGACCGTTGTGTTTTCTGGTGACATGGGAACGTCTCGAGTTAGTGTTGGTGATTGTGACCTCTAGTGGAGGCGAGTGCTTGGTCTTGCACCGGATGATCGGGCCATTGTTAGAGCTGCCAGTTGAGAGAGGACTGTTGATGTACAGCATACCTCAGAGATTGTGATGTCGCCTATCGTGCAGACAGATGGACCAGCTGTTGCTGAGATTGACAGGATGTTGCTTTCGGAGCTTACGAGCTGAGATTGCCAGAGCTTTCAGGCAGATATGCGACAGATGTGAGCTAGTCTACCCGATTTGAGAGACGAAGGCGATTCGTCCGATTTTGCGCCAGAGCGGGCCCAGTTGAGTTGAAGATTTCCAGTGTGGAGAGTCTTACTCAGATCTAGAGCAGATCGACTCAGAGATGACCGCTTATGTGTTGCCTTTCCTGGAGGATTGAGGCGTTGTTCGGCGTACAGGCATAGGAGCCAGTGGTTGCTGCAAATGATGAGATATCGCCCAGATGATTGGAGCTACTGCAGCATGAGCATGTACTTAGAGAGATGATAGCGAGTTGCTAGTCACCGAGGATGGACGACTAGGACGTGTGGTGAGTTCGCTTACCCCGATGCGAGGTCATCAGGTGGATTGATTCCAGCTAGAGACGACTTCACGCAGGTTCGTCGAGAGTCGATAGAGACGATCGAATGTCAGGAGCCTATTTTCCAAGTTTAAAGTATACAGAAAGACATGCAGGTGATTCTATGGACCCTCTAGAAGAATGAAACCCTAACTCGACTTAATGACCGTGTGACAGCCTTTGAACCTTAGGGTTTACGGCGGTTCCGCGGCGCCATTAGTGAGGCTTGGGTTTGCCCTTCTACGGTTGGACCACCGACGCTGTGGCATGTACCCGATACTATTAAACTGTACCCGAGATGTGAGCTCTTGGGGGATTATGAGATTCTGACGAGTCGATCGGATGGTTCGACATCTTTCGGATATCGTGATGGGATACTGCTTGGGAGACTCCAGATACGAGCGTAGCCGTCGGAGCGCAGTTCATGCAGCCATGATGAGACGAGTCCGAATCAGTCGACATTTGACGCAGAGTGAAGAAAAGAATTCGCTCGAGATTTCGACGAGATGACGTCCCACTCCGCTGACATTAGAGATGTGATGTGCACCCCGAGGCATGGTATATGGATATAACTTCCAGAAAGAAGCGCGATAAGTATGCAGCCGTTCCGGATTAAGCTTTAGCTTCAGTATTGGACGACGACTTCCGGGCATTTCGGCAGGGATGAGATTTGAGAAGGGAACCTCGACAGGACTTTTCTGGAGTACGATACGAGAAGACCTAGACCAGGAGTGGTAGTTTTGCGCACACCCAGCAGACCAGAGTTCGGCATTGTCGATGAGGTAGTTGACCAGGATCGGATAAAGGAACCTACCCAGAAGCGTTGCGAATTGATCAAGGACGGACGAGTGATGAGTTTTCCTCCGATGGTTGGGACGTGTTCCCGAGGACCAGTTCGACCTGACATCTGCTACAGAATGATGAAGCTACAGAATACGCGATTTCGAGTCCGTGTGAGAGACTTCAGATTGACCGTGGCCGAGAACAGTGCAGTGCATAGTAGCTTGGCATGACGTCATAATGGACAACGATGGAGACAGTTGGAACAAGAGGTTCGTGTGAGACACTGACGAGCTGTCATTGCTTCCCGTCGAGACTAGAGACCTGACATGCTTACAGAGACGTTGGGATGTGACCAGTTTCCGAGGGAATATTGTTATGAGGACACAGGTGTCTTTTGAGCGAGAAGAGGTTGCGCAGGAGAGCCAGCCTCCGTTTGGTTCGGCATAGGCATGAGTGGATGAGACCTTTAGCAGGATTCCTTCCAGGACATTGCTGCAATGATGTTTGCACCCAGGATCAGATGTGTGACGTACATTCAGAGAGCCAGAGGCCGACGTCAGTGATATGCTGCCTTACGAGTGGTCGTGGGGTTTGACCGAGAGGTGACCAGAGAAGTGCCAGAACGGAATCGTCCCCGTTAGCACCCCTGACAGGGCCGATGAGCCGATTGACCGCGTGATAGGTAATCCACAGAGAAGATAAGAATCCAGAGACAGAGGACGCCAGACCGTGAGCAAGAGGCAGGTAGATATCCTGCGCTGCTAGCAGTGGATTGCACCGACTCCTTCTCGACCTTGAAGGAGGGACTACCGAAGACGGTATTTATGATTTGTGATTTTGTGATTCGATTATCACGTATCCGTCATTTTGGATTTCGGTATTTTGGGCGTTCAGTTGCATGATTTAGTTTTGATGACCGAGTTTCTTGATATTGGTTTCATGCACCCACTGGATATTTATATATTTTGCACAGAGTTATTACATTTGAGGTATTGATTGAGATTTCATGCCTACAGTATGCAGTGATTTGATTTGCACTTCCAGCTTGATTTTCATGTACCTTTAGTGTTTTGATATACGATTTTGGTGCACGCCAGATGCACTAAATCGGGATTCTTCGTGCATGTCACATGCACCTGACTTATCTTTCTGTCAGGCACACACGTTGCCTACGACAGATGTTTTGTGCACACCCGTTGCACCTAGATGTTGTTTTGTACATCTGTTTGACACAGTTATGGATTTTGATTCCGTGCGCACCGGACGCACAGGATGGTGTTATGTATATTTTTGGGATTTATTCCTTTTGGAGCAGTACCTTTTATGATGTGGATTTTTGCTTTCATGCTGAGCAGGACTAGTCAGTGGACGGTACCTGGATATACTTTTGCATGCTTTTACATCAGTTTCCTTTTTTTTACATGTATGGATTGGATGTCTACATGTGTAGTTTTGATCCATATTATATCGGTTTTGTATTGGATTTGACATTGTGTTTTTACCTCGACTCCGATGATTGCGAGATGCTTGACGGAGTTTTGCTTTTGAGTTATCTGCTCAGTACCCTTGCGCATGCATTGCGCTGTGATGTTTTATGTGTTGATATTTTCGGAGCCCCGACGACTTTGGTTTATTACTGAGATTGTTTTAGTAGTGGGGGGTTTTAAATTTAAATTCGGGGACCGAATTTCTTTAAGGGGGGTAGATTGTAACATTTTCAAAAATATAAAATATTAATTTTGGGAATTTTTATAATTTAATATTATTTTATTGATTATTTTAATATTAAATCTATATTTAAATGCAAATAAATGGAGAAAAATTATGGAAAATTCTAAAATAGGGTAAATTAGTGAATTATGACATTTTTAAGTTTTTGTGATTAGTTTGACACTAATTTAGTGCTAATCGCGATTAAAATCGCTAATCGGGTTTTTCGGCAATTTTGTGCAAAACATGCACATATCACATTTTCTACACTTGTACATTTTTTGTTGCCATGGATTTCTTTTAGGGTTACTATTCTCATGAGAAGGTTTTGATTTAAAAGAAAAAGGAAAAAGAAAAGAAAAGAGAAAGGAGTTTTATATTAGGTATGGGTGAGAGAGAGAGAGAGAGGGGTTGCTTTGACTTGGCTTCAACCACCATTCCTTCACCATTTCCCTCTCCATTTCTTGAGCTGCTGCTGCTCCCTTCTTCCTCTTCCTCCTTCTTCAATCCCCCAAGATTTACACCTCTAAAACTATCTCAAAACCCTTGCCTCATTTCACAAAACATGCACACAAGATCATAAGCTAGAGGATGAACCAAGAAAGATGGTGTTTTGGTGTTGTTGAGGATCCATGAGTCTCTTGTGAGGTAATTTCTTGGCAATTAGAGTGTTAAATCTTGTGTTTAAGGTTTAATTCAAGTTTCATATCGATATCGGGTGAATTATGGATATTTGGACAAAACTTGAGAGGGTTAGGGTAATGTTGAGTTGTGGCTTGGCAATTGAGTTTAGAGAGTGACCTTAGACCCTATTTAGACTAGAAACCCAGTCCAATCCAACCTGAAACCAAAAATACGGAATTTCGGGACTTTCATGTCGGTTTGTGAGTGATTGTGTGTGCAGGGAAATCTGGGATGTACTTGAACAATTCTAGAGAAAAGTAGCAATACCAGAGACCAACACTAGACCATAGGAGGCCACCCTAGGAATACGAGCACATAATTCCTCAGTAGGGCCGGCGAGGCCGGCCAAACAGGGGATGTGGCCGGCCCCCCTGTGGTGGAATCCCCCCATTTTGCTTCCATACCTCCCATACACCCTGCATAGCACCCTGGAGTTGTTGATTTGATCTAGTTTGGCCTGAGATGAAATCTGGGATCATTTTCTCAAGTTGCAGCTTTGAAATTGGATTTGGTTTTATGTATTTCAATTTCCAGATTTTGATATTGTGTGTTATCTCGATCGTGTGACGTTTGTACGTCTATATCGAGTGATTTCGAGTTGTTTTGCGAAGGCTAACCGTAGGTTCTAACCTATAAGCCTTTTGGCGTGTCGTATCGGTTTTAGCGTATCGTGTTGGATTTAGTGTGTCGTTTTAAGTATTGAATTGGTTTTGATGCGATGCGATACGTGTGATGTGTGTAGGTACACCGCGACGACCCGAGACGATGTGGAAGATGACGGAGACATCGACACCGACACGCAGGATTCAGGTGAGTAGATTATATCTACAGGGGGAAGTCGGGTGGATGGCGTATAGCACCCCCGCAGTCCGTAGATAGATTACTATATAGTTTATTGTGATATTAGGTGTATTATGGATAGTATAGGGTTAGAAGTGACTAGTGAAATTCATAGTCGCGAACCCTAGGATAGAATTACACCTATACACACACCCTTGCTTATTACTTATACTTGCACTGTGTTTGATCATATGGGATGACTTTGGAGATGAGTTGATGATGTGGGCTTGGTGCCCTGTGATCGGTGATTTGATACGATTCATATGTGGGTTTGACTTGTGATTCTCGCGGGTTTGGAATATGTGTTTACCCCCGCATGCATACTTACTGATGTTACCGTTTTGTACTAGACATAGAGTAGTACTCCAGACTATACGATCTGATGATGGTGATATCTGTTATGTGATGAGACAGTGAGATGTTGACCCTACCAAGCTATTGGGAATGCCGTACGACGATTTACCGTACGAGCCGATATTGATGATAGATCCGCACTCATAACTCGAGGATATCTTACGATATGACATTGAGGCGGGATCACCGACTATATATCTATATACATTGACTCAGACTTAGGTGGTTTCCATACCTACCTCTCCTGATCGACCTGATACTTAGATGTAGTTGCATAGTAGATACTTCACTGTGGTGTTGACTACTAGATATCTGCATTTTTCTGCTATTCGCATTGCTGGCATATGTTCATTGTTATATTATTATCATGCTGTTAGGACACCAGCACCATTATCGATGATGCGTATGTTTCACGTACACTATTTGCCGGCTCACACACTTCATCATCGATAATTGCCATGCCACTACACTGTAGTATTGTTACATTCATGATATTCCATGTTACATGATTTCCGATATGATTACCCTTCCTTGCATGTCGCATACATCATGGATTGATTACATAGCACATTGCATTGGATTTACTTCTTGATATGGATTCTTATGTGATTTCTGATTTTGAGGACCGTGGGATTATTTAAGAAAAGATGTTCTTTTATGAAAAACCCGGTACCTCGTGATATGATATTTGGTGCGTCCACCATGCGTTTTCTCGGTGCTGAGACGTGTGCTTGAAACCCGATTCGAGGAGGTGATGTACCGTTTGCGGGTTCGTGGTGGGCCCGGTATGGTTCCCCTCGGCGAGATGATCGATGGGTTATGCCGATTGAGCCTGGAGGCGGGCGATTACCTACCGGTGATTGTATTTGAGCTCGGCGGATGTCCGGGGGATACCGCCTGGAGCTGAGAGATGGGCGTACTGCCGGGGGCCGACGGGCCTATACCGCAGACGGAGCCCAGAGATGGACATGGGTTGACTAGTACTGCCGGGGGCCGAGGGCCGATACCGCAGACGGAGCCCCATACGGATGAGGATTTACGTGTCGATGCTTGGCACGGGTTTCATGATGGGTTTTCCATGATTTTATTTATATCCTCACATTGCATACATGATGCTTACTGTCAGTGTGTGACAGGTGGACGGGTTCCACATATATACAGACATGGTTCATATACAGATTTGATTTACACTTATCATACTTCATTTGTATATATAACAGGGTATGAGGGCGCTGTTATATATACCCTTACACCAATATTAGTGGAATGGGACGCTAATATATGTGTATTGATATCTTTGATATTTCATATTTACTTCATGCAGACATACCTTACACCGATGACATGTTATTACCTGAGTACCTGGCACTACATACATGTTTAGATGTTACCTTGCCACCTTATTACACTCAGATGCACTCTTATGGATTGTATTACTGATCGTTGACTTAGGTTTATGTCTTGCATTCGGTTTCTGCTTGTAGATGTTTCTATTCACGAGTTGGCAACTCACCCCCGTTGTGCCACAGTTCTTGCAGGTTCTGCCGTACAGGTTTCTTTGCGGCATTTCTGGCACACTACCTTCTTGCGGGTGATTTGCTTTGGTAGGTGGATTCTTTCGTATCAGGAACCACCATTGTATTTATTTTATTTCTTTGTATCTAGAATTTCCATCAACCAAAACTTGTATATTCTTTCAGACTTAGAGACAGTGTTGTATTATTCGACCTTAGAGTCGCGCTTAGAAGTATTGCGGTTTTCTTGTTGCTTTTGAGTTTTCTTTGGATTTTGATCCTCGCCACTTGGCGTTGTATACTATATCATTGTGTGGTTGTGACCGTCGATTGACGAAGAGCTAGCTCCCGCTTGGGGATGCCTTTATCATTGCATTTATATTATATCCATGTTGTACCCCATTCGGGGCCCGTTTTACAAAAGAAACTCTGCCGAAATTTTTAGAAAAGACTTTGTTGTTTTCAAATGCACATTCGGCTTAGTTATTTAAAAACCTTGATTTCAAACATGTTTTTGTTCACTTCTTTAAACCAGTTTTCTTTACTTATTCTTCAAAATGGTTTTAGATTTCTGGGCTTTTGGCTTACTTGGATCAGATGGAGTCCTATAGGCTTCATATGTTTCAAGGGCCAGTCACGTGCTCTTTCGGGTCGTGACATTGCTCTCCCTCTCTTTAGTCTATGGTTCACTTGTCTCATGTGTTGAGAACCAAGAACCATAGAGAAAATCCCAACACACACTTCTCTACTCACTCTAGTTCACAAGGTTTAGCAAACCAAGTGAACTAGTTTCTTCAAGGATCGAAGAAAAAGCCAAAGGTAGAAGCTTTCGGGTGGATCTATCTTCGGCGCAAGGAGACGACGGAGTGAAGCCGATCCGGACAACCATCGAGAGTCAAAGAAGAAGGAGTTCAAGAAAGAAAGGTATAACCCCCTAACTGAGTTGTTAACAACTCCTAGTTAGGTTGTTAGTTAGATGTTTAACAAAGATCCGATTTTGAGTCCATGTTACCACCTCTAGAAAAAAAAAATTCACCACATTCCGCATGCCAGAAACTACCGGGAGAGGTAGCATGGACTTACACCTGTCGTAGCCCTCCGTCATTTCAGATAAAGACTGTTTAGTATTCGTTCTACGTTTGTTGGCCTTTGTCAAGGCGTAGTGTGCGGTAGCTGAATAGTACTTATCTGCTTATGCATATGATGTAGATTTGATTAGGGTAGTCGTGCGACCTTGTTGTCCTTTGTCACGGGCCGTGCGGGTGGGTTTAATTCAATCAGGAAATGACGGGTTGAACTTGACTAGCAGCCTATGGTTTGTTGGCCTTTGTCAAGGTCATAGAACGCTAGGGGTAAAATATTATTGGGAATTTCAAGTGTTGAAATTTGCAATGAGATTGCATACCTTCTATGAGATAGTTGGATCCCGATACCCGCTGCGAGTAAAAGTTACTCCTGGAAGAGTTTTACACATTACAATTAGCCGATCAAGTAGGTGTCTAGAATGGTGTTAACGGGGTTACGCCCCTGGGAAAACGAGGTTTACTTTAATTAGGTTCGTGCGAAAGCACGGGGGACCTCCCTCAAAGTACCGACACTAGCCTGGCTGAAAGATTGGCGAACATGTAGCATGTAATTAATCCCGGCTAGTCTTTCCTTTTAAGGTTTGAAGAAAGATTTGATTAAAACAGTGGGAGACATCCGGATTAGATATATTAGATAACCAATCTAATCTTGCAAGAGCATACGCTGAGTGTTTTCTTCTCTCTCTCCAGGTAGCGGCCATATCACGCCTTAATCAAGATAATAAAACGGATGAATTGATCGAACCCGCTTGTTATACTGAGCTGGGGAACATTGGTCCCGCTCCAACTTATAATTGTTATAAGACGGAGCAGGAAATTAGGGAATACCAGATTTCCCGTGCCGCCCAAACGAAGAAAGTGCATGTTGATGCATCATCTTCGGGTGTGTTCATTACAGAGAACTGTTTCTCAGTATCCTTTACGTCCTGGGTATGAGATACCGGATCAGGATCCCGCATATGTAATGTGTTATATGGGCTACTGATAGGTAGAGAACTGAGAACGGGTGATAAGTTTCTTGAGATAGAAAACGGTGCAAGTGTTGCAGCCAAGTCTGTTGGTCACTATCACCCTGTATTACCAGAATACATTGATTCTGAACGAATGTTATTAGATACCGAACCTGATATACAACATCATATCAATCTCTTTATTGGTAAAGAAATGATATAATTTTGTATTGCTGGATAATGTTTTGAACATTTCCTATATTAAGAGTTGATCAGTTCAGGCACGTTATCTAAAAGCATAGACATACTAAATCAAACTACAGTTCTTAGTATACAGAACACACACAAGATGAAGAATTCAGAAATGAACGAATCCTTCTTGAGGCATTGTAGACTCGGTCATATCAATGCGACTCGACTAGCTAAGTTACATTTAGATGCATATTTAAATCTATTTGAATTTACATCTTGTGAAACTTGCCGGTCATGTCATAAAGATAAGATGACCATAGCTCTGTTTACTGAAAACAGAGAAAGAGTTAGTGAACTCTTGGGATTGATACATGCTGATGTATGAAAGTCTCCTGTCTACACATGCCAAGACTGGCTCTTTGTACTTCATTACATTCTCTGATGATCTCTCAAGATTCAGACATATGTTCCTGTTGAAACACAAGTCCGAACCTTTTGAGATATTCACAAAATGTAAGTTAGAATTAGAGAACCAAAAACGGTTATAAGTATTATGTCCTTTGATGAGATCAAGGAGGAGAATACTTGAGCACGGAATTCCTGGACTATTCTAAAGGAGAATGAGATTCTCTCTCGGCATTACTCCTCCGTATACACCATAGCACGATGGTATATCGGGGCGGAGCAATAAAACCCTATGTGATATGGTGTGCTCTATGATGAGTACTACTGAGTTTCCTATTTCCTTTTGGGAGTTATGCACTTGAGAAGCCGCATACCTATTGAATAGGGTTCAAATCAAATCAGTTTCCTACCATTTCATATTTGATATGGAAAGGGAAGAGCCCATATCTTAAGTTTGTTAAGATTTGGGGTTGTCCGGCCTATGTCTAAAAGCAAAATCCGGACAAGCTCGAGGCAAGGTTAGCTCTGTAAACTGGAAGTAGTTCCAGCTATACAAACTACAGCAGATGATTTAGTAGAACTGAAGGATTCAATAATAACCAACGAACCTCGCCTCTCCGCCGATCTAGTAGGGTTCCTCACCCACCTGAGAGAAACTTTGGGTTCTCTATGACAGTGGGAGCGAGGATTGCATCATGAGATGATGACACAACTAGTTTCGAGCTGGCCATCAGGAGTGAGACTCTGTAAGAATGGCTGGATGCTTATCGATCTGGGATGGAATCCTTATACACAAACAAAGTATGGACTTTGGTTTCTTTATCTGATGGGTTAAATCCCCATCAGGAGCGAGTATATCTTGAGAAGATTACTTGGTGTACATGGAAAAGTTGAGACTTTCAAAGCTATGCTTAAGTCCATCCATATCCTACTTTCTACGGCTACATACCATGACTACAATATCTGGTGGTTGGGTGTCATGGCTGCTTTTCTAAATGATAATTTGGAAGAGAGTGTCTGTAAGTACACAGCCAGAGGGCTTCGTAGACAGTGGGAGCAGTGGAAACGTGTGCAAGATGTTTTATGTGATAAAACAGGCATCGCGGAGTTGGAACATCTGTTTTGATGTGGTAGTCAAAAAGTTTGACTTCATCAAAATTGTAGATGAACCATGTATATACAAAAAGGTAGTAGAGAGTATGGTGGTGATCTTCGTAGAGTACGTGGATTACATACTCTTGATAGGGAAGGAGTTTCCTATGCTACGCTCGGTCAATCTCCGCTTATCACAAGGATTCTCTATATAGGATCAAAGATGATACCTCCTAAAATCCTTGGTTTTGGATCTATGAGATAGATCTAATTGGATATTAGGATACTCACCAGTTGTAGTGAGATGGTATCAATCGATCCTGGGGAGAATCACTGGAAAGGTTCCAGGGTGATAAGTACGCCTGAATGTTAGTCGCAGGCATTGTCTTTACCCTCAGTCGAGGGACGGTATGTTGGAAGAGTTCCAATCTAGATACCGTGACATACTAGACTATTAAAGGCAAGATGCATCGTTACCAAGGATGCTACCAAAGAGGCAGTCTGGATAGATATAAGTTCATGAGATGAACTTTGTTCCTACCATTGTGTGACAATGGAGTTATGGCTTTAGCCAAGGAACATCCGTCCCATCAGAAATGTAGATATAATTCTTAGGCAGTATCACCTGATCATGGAGATGGTTGATCTCCAGGGAGATCGAGGTTAGGAGAGTAGACACAGAGGACAACAGCGCGGATCCACTCACGAAGGCCTTTTTCCCAATAGAGACTTTTATTGGATGGTTGAGTATGAGATACTTCAACCGCAGCTAATTGTTGTGTATGTGATACCTCAACAGATGGCCTTAGTGCAAGTGGGAGATTATTAGTTTTATGTATGCCCTAGAGGCCATTACTGTACATACGATGTATATTGTAATGGATGCTTGGACATATATAGGGAGGACTTTTTTGCTCGACATGATAGTATGCTATCTGGTTGTACTTTATCTTAACATGTACTCTGATTGTCTCTATATTACATGTTGATAAAGCCCTTAGGATATGTACTCGACTACTAGGACTATGATGACATCAAACTAGTGGGGCCACGGTAGTCGACGAGTATATCCTATAACTGTTCCTAGTCGAGGGTGTATCGAGACAGGGCATCGATGCACCAGAGTAGACTAGCGTATACGCATCTTGACCCATATGATGAGCGATGGATGATCCCATATCCATCAGTGTTTGACATCAAGGATGGTGTACGGGTGCTCAGTGGAGACTGGGTACACTGGACGGACTCGCCGAGAACTCCCAGATGGTATTATACCTCACGTCAGATGGCAGTTCTCCGGTGACACTGGTACAGAGTAGTCTGTTGACCGGAGATCATCATAGAGTCTTGTGTGATTCCCACTGTGCTTTGATTTCCATCATACCACGTCCAAGAGGGAATGCAAAAAGGTGGCTTTTGGGTACAGTCCCGAATCACAAGGAGGCAATGAGCGATAGGAGGGGATTCGTCTCTCCCGGTATAGGGAGTTGATGTTGTGTTGTGTTCGATTGGCTATAACCGAAAATCCCTGGCCAGGGTTGCTGAGATTTACTGGTAAGTGTTATCAGTAGTTTCTCGAACTGTTATAGACCTCATATCGACACGACTTATCGAGCTACTGGGGTCTAACGTTTACCACCCCTAGGCGAGATATGCAACATATCAGACGACGAGACCGGACTGTACGGGAGTGTTACTGATTGGATTCACAGGAGAATATACAGGCTTGCTTGTTGATCTTCTGAGCGATCAATACCTGGGTAGCTGTTACGTTACATTTAGCTGACCGCTTGCAGCTTGTGGGTGTTTGATATAATCATCACCTACTGCCGGCGTATTGACGATTCTTTAGAGTCCTACACAAAGGTTGCTTGGCTCAGGCAAAACGGAGTAGGGGCACGTATGTGATATGTGCAGGACCGAGGATAATGCTATATGAGATACCGTATTCTATTCTCGCGATATTTGATATCAGCCGGGTCATCGGATCAAGTGTTGATTCGATGAATCGGTACGGATAAATATTAGTCGGTTATATGCGATATAGCCGGATTGTCGGATCAAGTGTTGATTCGATAATTTATTGTATAATAATATATATGATATATTAAATTACATTATCTAATATTAGCTCACTAAAAGATTCTTTTTCTCACTCGGGTAATACATTGATATATATGCGATATATGTTAATTGTATTATTTTATTTTGGTACGATAAATATTATATATATGATATATAATATTGTAACATGATATGATAACTAATGCAACATGTTTAGTAGAGTTTAAACATGATTAGGGTTTGGATTAGGGTTAAGACTTCTAGTAGATTCTAGAAGGTTTCTTTTTGTCATGATAAAGATATTTTGTTGTGACTCATGCTTTAACCCAACCCAAACCCTAAACCTAGTTAATTCTCTACATGAGTTTAGTTGACTATGGTTGCATTATTCATCATATTAATCCTTTCATTATTCATCACAAAAGGTTTCATGATATTGTTCATCTTCTTCTTTCTTTCTTTTCATGAAAAAGCTTTCTAGCTTTTTCTAAGTGATGAAAAATGAGTGAGAATTAGAAAACAAATGAGAGAAAAAATCCTACTTCATCATCCTCATCTATCCTTGCCATTTAGATGAGGGTGTTCACTTCGTTTAGTGAGTGTAAGCTTGTGTTAACGAAACTTCAAGGTAGATCATCTTTGTATCGAAGATCGGAAACAAGACTGCATCTTTCTCTTCGTGGAACCTCTCGAGAGTTCGGAACACGATGATCACAGCGAAGGGACTTCAACACGGAGCTATTGAAGTGATGGACCGGATCTACAAAGGTAATAATCCCTCTCACTTAGTGTTAAAGTGTTTAACATGTTAGTTTTCGCATAAACTCTAGTTTAAAGATCCGGCTTCGGGTTGTTCGGCACGGCTATTTTTTTAATTGGGCATGGTTGATGCCTCGTAGACCCTTGTGTGCGTGCCTAGCAACCCTACAACTAATCCAAATTAGTAATTCTCGACTACCTTAGACAAGGATTTCTGGTGATGGCCACCGTGCACTTCGCGACATCAACCCCCAATACTGGGAGAGAAGAATCCCCAACGATCCGCTCACCGCCTCTATGTGCCTCGGGACTGTACCTAACTAAAACCTGTTTGCATGACTCCTTAGAGCCAAAGTAGGGTAGTAATCAAAGCATAGTGGGAACACACATGAGACAATTGACGATCTCAGGTCGACAGACTAACCTATACACATGTCACCTGGGAACTGCTATCTGAAAACATGTATAATACCAACTAGCATGTTCCTGGCGAGTCTATCCCAGTGTACTCATAACCCAATGAGCACCTGTATACTATCTTTGGTGACAAACTAACACCAATGGCTTGTGAGATCGGCCACCGCCCCTCATCGGGGTCTCGATAAGTATACACTAGTCTACTATGGAGTATCATTGCCCAGTCTCGATACTTTATCGACTAGGGAAATTTAAGAATGTGCTTATAGATCACCCAGCTCCCACGTATATGATCACCATCATAATGCTGATAGTCAAGCAAGAATTCTATGGGCTCTATCAACATTTAATTGTGATCTGTAATACCACATAATGCATGTGCATGATGATAAAGACAAATCAGATAGCATACTATCATTTTGAGTAAGACTGTTCTATCCGTATAGGTCCTCCCTCAATCATCATAATCACCTACCTGCGATTACAATAATTGGCTTGAGGGAACTATAACCAACAATCTCCCACTTGCACTTAAGGGTAATTATTGCGATGTCGCATACTCATAGCCCATGTGATACCGAACACCCAACTTCTCTACTAATCAGTCTCACAAAACTCATTTGTGAAACTATTGCGTTCGAGAAATAGCCTTGGTGAGTGGATCCACTCCAGTGTTTTTTATCTTTATCTCTCTATATCTCAACTTCGCGGAGAAAGACTATCTCCTGAAATGAGCAATACCTGTCTTAGAATTTGTCTGGATATCTGATGGGGCCCAGTTCACAAATGAACTCTAAATCCAATAAACTTCTTATACTGTATCTACCACTGAATTTAATCAGTATCCTACGCCAAGCCTTCCACAGTATCCGCTTAGACCACCTCCCCAACATACTACCCCTCAAAAGAGGAAAACTATAACTCTGACAGTCACTCTGTCATCCAGGTCAACTTGGAAGCCTGAAATGATAACTGCCTCCTGGAGGAGGCCGCCGTTACCATATACCAAGAATGTCCACTTATGTTCATAACGACTTCCAACGTTTCTCCAGGATTTGATTAAATATATACTTATTGCAGCCGGTGCAAAATCAATATCTGGTGTGGCACTTGACATCTTATGATTGACTCAATTGCCTAAGAAAGAGATATGCCAATCAAGCAAATCCCTCTCCTCATCATTCTAAGAGACATCTCTTTAGAGAGGGTGACTCCATCACCTGCGGGTACACCACCATGCCAGGAGCGTCCATTCTAAAACACTTTAGAATAGAGTCAAAGTACCCAAATTGGGACACTTCCCAAATCTTGATATAAAACCATAGATCTAGTCATCAGAATCCCAGATATTTTATCCATATCCTATGTGGAGAAACACCTTGTGACAACCACAGTATAACTGATCGTAGTATAGAAAGATCTCTTCCTATTAAGTGCATGTCATCCAAAACCCAGGACATCACTCCCTACTACCTTCTTACCAGATCCATCTCTTATTCTTATAAAGTCAAACTTTATGACTGTCACATCAGAAATAGATGATCTATCTCCACTGTACTTTCTTTAGTCTATAAATAGACATAAGATACTTGCCCACTGTGCTTCCGCTGCTCCCACTAACTATAACAACCTTTTGGAAAAGTCATATACACGTGCACTTCTAAAGCTAGTTTAGAACAACGTTATACTCATCCTCCTGCCAGACCTCATAGTCTAGAACAACAATAGTGGAAAGTTTGGGTAATAAAAAACCTCCCTGTCACTGTCTTTGAGGAGACCGAAGTACCTCTCGGGTGCGTGAGATTACCTACCAAATCTACGGAGTGGCTAATGGATCGTTGAAACCATTTGAATCTTTAGGTTCTTCTAAATTTTCAGTAATCGTTTGTGGTTCTGGAATCACTTCCAGTTCTACCATACTCCCACTAGTGTTTTCTGAAAAGAATCCATTTTACTAAAACTGGTGGCGAGTCAAGAACAATATAACTATTACAGATGGTAGAATTTTATCCCTCGTCAAAGCTGTCATGACCTGGAAAAGGCACGTGACGGCACTTGAATCAAGAGATGTCTATAGGACCCCACCTAATTCAAGTAAGCCGAAAGCCAAGAAATCTAAACCTTTTAAAGGAAATTAGTGGAGGTGAAGTTTTGAAATAAGGTTGAATGAAATCAGGTTCCTTCTTTAAAATACATAGGTAATATAATATGAAAACAATATTTTATAGCTATTTGAAAACATTTTCGTCATTTGAAATTTCGGCAGTGCCTCCTTTTTTATTTTTAGCCCGAAAATGAATACAACAAATAATAAATATAGGCATCCCCAAGCGGGAACTAGCTCTTCGCCGAAAGGCGGAAACAACCATGCAAGATAATAAATATACAACGCTGAATGCCGAGGATCAAAAACACAGAAAGAAAGTAAGAAAACTAAAGCATCATCAAGAAAACAGAAACAATAATAAATAAATGAGTGTGACTCTAAGTACGAATGCATAAATAATAATGGTTTCTAAGTCTACTAAATATACATATTCTGGTTGATAGAGCTTTTAACTAGATGCAACTAAAATGAAATATAAAAGTATATAATGGTGGTCAGGATGCAAGGTGTCCCACCTATTATTGCAATCACTCAAAAGGAAGCAGTGTGCCAGCAAGCCGCAACGGAACCTGTGCGGTCAACCTGCAAGAAAACTGTGGCACAACTGGGGTGAGTTGCCAACTAGTGAGTAGAGGACATCACCGAGTATAAACTGAATGTATGACGACCTCTTAGGTCATACAGTAATATAGTAATGATAAAAGACGTCAAATGATACTAAGGGTAACAGTATAAGCATGTACATAAATGTAATGCTAAAGCACTCATGTCAGTGTCACAAAGTAGTAACATGTCATGTGTATAATGTATGAATGCATCATCAGATAGGTGTGTCCAGCATCGACACACGAAATCATCAGAAAATCGGAGTGCCCAGCATCTACACTCGAAAACATCATGAAAACCTTGTTCATCAGCGACACATCATCGTCGTATCTCGGGCTCCATCAATCCGGATCAGCCCAAGTGATCAAATCACACGACTACAGTCGGTATTCTCCGGATATCCGCCGCGCCAAATATCACCGGTCGGTAGTGCTCCCCTGTCGGGCTCATCGTCTACATATCGAGCTTCTTTCCCCAGGATACCTTACCGGGTCCACCATGTACCCGCAGATGGTCCTCAAATCGGGTATGTGTACACACATGGCTCAAGAACCAAGAAAACTAATGGTGGACGCCACACACATCATATCATGAGAAAACCGCAATTTGCATTTTAAAATGATAATAAGTTTATAAGATTCTTTGTGATTTTCCCTGAATCCAGAAATCTCATGAATACTGAAATCTCCAAGAAGAATCATAATATATGAATGCATGCGGTATCTACGTAAGAAATGCAATATCTAAACTAGCATGTGAAATCATGTATACTAAACATTGCAATTAGCTACAAGCTATCAGGTAATACAGGTGAAGTAACGTTTCCGAATGTGTACGTGATATGGCAATTACCGATGATGATGTGTGTGAGCTGGCAAGCAAGTGTACGTATAACATGCGTATCATCGGTAATGGTGTAGGTGTCCTAGCAGTCGATATCATAACAACTAATGAAAACACATGAATATATCTACAACGCAATGAGAATAGTATGAGTACAACAAAAAGTAAATATTAAAAGTAACAGCATAATATATTATATATCTATATATTAACCATACAGTTATAGTATTTAAAATAGCATGAATCGTTGTTTTTAGAAAAGTAGGTGCTACAATGTTTTTGAGAAAAGATATGTCCTTTGAAAATCCATAGCGTCCCTCAGATTATCTTTTGAAAATTCATACGATTCGTTAGTTTTGAAAATAGGTATGACCCTAATTATATTCTAACACCTACTTAAGTAGTTAAACGACTTGAAGATAAACTAAGAGGTTAAACTAAGGAACTAGTCGAAGTGATATGAAAATCTATAATATTTCCGAGTCGATATCTCTAATAGTCGGCGATCCAGCCTCATATCATCATGTACGGTATAATCCATCGTAAGGCGATCCTCGAGTCGAGAGTGCGGATCAATTATCATATATACCTCGTATGGTAAAATCCATCGTACGGCATCCTCAAAATCGAGGGTATGGGTCAAATATCATATAGTTCATACGGTATCAATCGTCGTACAATATCATAATCATGGGTACAGATCTAAGGTCTCGTACAATCTATTATATCATCAAGTCAAATGTTATCGCATTTTTTTATTCATCGGCCAACGATCCTTTAATATATCACATCATATATGGTGTCTCGACACAATCACATATCATAACCTCAAGACATCATGCCTGATCATATCGACTCATATCCATTCAATGTCTTATATCCTCATCTTATACGTATATCTATACTATATATATATATATATGTCAACGTATAATACACACACACACACACACACACATACCATAACACATGTGCGTGTGAGTGTATGTGTGTGCGACAATATAAACTAACGGGTCTAAACTATAGAAAGTAGACTAAGGATAAGAACTTCCTACAAGCATGCCTATTCTAACCTAAATTCTTCTAGAGCCCTACTTGCTAAGTATCCGTATCTTACATTAACACACACACACACACATACATACACACACACACACACATAATAACATACGCATCCTAATCTATGAATTGCGGGGGTGCTATACGCCATCCACCCGGCTTCCCCCATAGATATACATCTTATCACCTTGATCATCGCTTGCCGAAGGCGATGACGCCATGCTCTCCCTTGTCGTATGAAGTCCATGAGGGGTACTTACAATTTTCAATGCTTTATATCGTAAACACGAATCAAATACAAAAACAAAAGCGCCACACGAAATGCACATAGGTTAGAACCTATGGTCAACGCATGCAAAAATAGACAAATAACCCTCATCGTTGACGTACAAACGTCCAACGACCAAATCCAAGTTCAAATACGAAAAACCAAGTTTTACAAATCGGAAAACATAGTAAATTCCAACCCGAAATGCTCCCAGATTTTGTCTCAGGTAATTTGGGACTAAACAAACAATACAGGGGATAGGTTACAAGGTGTTAAAGCTACAAGCAAAACCATAACACCATTTCCTAACATAGGCCCGGCGAGATTCGAATAAAGCCCGGCACCGCCGGTTGAGTTAGGGAGATGGGTTCTCGTTTTCAGGTGGTGGTCTTCTAGTAGTCCATATAGGTCTTTATACTTGTTTGATTATCTTTTAAAGATCCTAGGTTGCTCTAGATTCCCTATAGTCCTAAAAAATCCACAAAACCGACATCGGGAAAATCTAAATTCAAGTCTTGGGGTTTTCTGTGCTATATGTTGGGTTACGGAAATGCCGCAACCATCAAACCGTGGCCAAATGTGGAACAAAAATTTTCTAAACTGGCGCTACCATGACCCGATACCCGAATGTACCCTAAGCCCTATACTTGAAAGCATATATAAAGAAGTTAGAATGGTTATACCTGTAAGTGCACGGCGACGCCCCGGCCGTCGATCCGACGCCGGAAATGAGGAAACGAAAAACTTTGCGAAACTTGGAAACCGGCACCACCGCGCACTTTTAACCCGGATCGGGCCATTAACCTAACTACTAGCAAACTAAAAGACGGGTAGAGAGTTATACCAAGCGATCCGTGTCCTTCGGTCTTCGTCTCCACTCCGATCTCCCGCGGAATCTCCGTCCGTCACCTCCTTGTCGGAAAGGGCACCACGTAGCCAAATTCTTTTACGGGCTCCCACCTCTGGACCGAGGCAACTCGGGCGCGAAGTTGGCAAGCCGACGCGTCCAAGGGTACTGTAGGCTAGTATAGAATACTATGTCTCTTTTGGGGTTTATGTTGCCATGGATGTGGAGGAATGAAGATAAGGAAAAATGGTGCTTTCATTTTTCCTAGCAAGAAATGAGATGAAGAAAAAAATGCCACCCATCAAAAATGAACTTCTCCCTTTTTTTTTCTTCTAATGTGGCCGGCCCTATATTGAATGGTGGAGGAAAAATCCCACCCTAAGCAAGTGGAGGAAAAAAGAATGATAAAGGGAAAAATAGTCACTCCAAAGCCACATCAAAATCTCATCCATTCATTTCTCATAAAGGCAATGGATGAGATGGAAAAGGAATCTCATGATGAAAAAATCTATCATAATGAAACTACAAATGCAAGAAACCCCCTCACAATAACTTATTTGCAAACTTGCAAATAACCCCCTCCACAAGAAAGTCTGGCCGTGAAGGAACAAAGGAAAACCGGCCGGAACGGAATGCAAAGTGGCAACTCCAGAAAACTGATCCCGTAATAAATTACAGGAAAACCCCGCGACTGCATATACATGACCGCATTTGTATTCCCACTGAACACAAATGCAAAGAGACAAAACTACACTGTCTAATACTAGGATCCGGCTTAAACCAAAGCCGGCTAGTAAAATCCGTCCGATCACGATTCGTGCAATACCGCACGTATCTGATCGAACCCTACCATATCTCCATACGGCCTCTACAGTGTTTCGCTCGAAACTTGAGTAACTGTGTGTGGGGGACTCTAAAGACTCGTCAATACTATGGTTGTGGATTTAACCACTAGCACGTTAGAGGTATTAGCCATACGTGACGGGCCACCAGCTATTGACCAAAAGGGACGTCTGTGAGCGAACTCATACTGACACCCTACTAAGCCTGTCAGTGACAATATCCGTACAGTCTGGTCCGTTCGTCTATGAGCATCGCATGGCGGGCCTAGGGGTTGGTAAAAGTCAGACCCCCAAAAGCAGTACAAGTCGTGTCAGAGTGTAGCCCAAAACACCCTGAGATACTACTGGAATACCTACCTGTAAATCTCCTGCCTTGGACAAGGACTTTTCATGTACTGGCACTCCTAGACAGAGCGCAACCTCACCCCAGTACCGGGAGAGACGAACCCCTGCAGATCCACTCACTGCCTCCATGTGGCTCGGGACTGTACCCAACTAAAACCTGTTTGCACGACTCCTTTGAACCGTGGTAGGGTAGTAATCAAAGCACAGTGGGAACTCACACGAGACAAATGACGATCTCAGGTCGATAAACTAACCTGTACACATGTCACCAGGGAACTGCTATCTGACGTTTGGTATAATACTAACTAGCAGGTTCCCGGCGAGTTCTGCCCGGTGTACTCATAACCCAATGAGCACCTGTATACATCTTAGGTGAACCAACTGACACCAAGGGCTTGTGAGACCGGCCACCGCCCCTCATCGGGGTCTCGACTGTATACACTAGTCTACTCTGGAGAATCGATGCCCTGTCTCGAAACTCCCACGACTAGGGACCTTTTAAGGATGTGCTTATAGACCCCAGCTCCCACGTATATGATTGTTAGTGTATATGCCCTAGGGGCCATTATTGTATCATACTAGTTTGTATATTACTTAATGGAAGCTTGGGATATTCACATGTATATAACAGTCTTGCTAAACATGGTAGTATGCTACTTGGTTTTTTCTATCTTAATATGTGAGTATACGTATTGATAGAGCTCTTAGGATCTTGCTTGACTACCAGCGTTTTGATAGCAGTCACACTAGTGGGGGCTGGGTAGTCTACAAGCACATCCTTATTCAGGTCCCTAGTCGTTGGATTATCGAGACAGAGCATCGATACTCCGGAGTAGACTAGTATGTACGCTTCTCATCCCAGTTGGGGAGATGGTCTGTCCCACAGCCATCAGTACGTCGTACTGGAGATAGTATGCAGGTGCTCGTTAGGTTACGGGTACACCGGACATGACTCACAGGGAACTGTTGGTTGGTTTTATACCAGTCGTCAGTGAACAGTTCCTAGGTGACATGAGTACAGCATAGTCCGCAGACTTGACACTGCTACTTCGCCTCGAGTGTGTCCCACTGTTCTTAGATTGCTACCCTACCACGGCTCAAAGGAGTCGTGCAAACAGGTAGCAGTTGGGTGGAGTCCCGAGCACTTGGAGGCAGTGGCGGTTAGACAGGATTCGTCTCTCCCGGTATTGGGGGTTGATATCGCGCTGTGTCAGAGAGCCATTACGCAAAGTCGCTGGCCAGGGCAATCGAGATTTGCTGGTAGGTTCCAGAAGATTCTCAGGGTGTAATGGGCTTCCCTCCGACACGACTTATACCGCTATTAGGGGACTGACGCTTGCCGCCCCCCTAGGCCCGATATGCGATAGTCTTGGACGAACGGACCGGACTGTATGGAGATTGTCACATCAGACTCAGTAGGAGTTCGGATGGGTTCCCTCATCGGCCTTCTTATCGACATCTACCTGGGGACCGTTACGTACAGCTAGTGCCGCTTGCGGTCTGTGGTTAAACCCACTGCCAGCGTAGTAGTCGAGTCTCTAGAGTCCCACACAGAGAGTTTCCCTACTCCAGGCGAAACGATATAGAGGTCGTATGGTTTTACGACAAGGGTTCGGATGCATACGTGTGTTTACGCGCGTATGACTTTCGGACAGTTTATACCAGTCGGCTTTGGTTTAAGCCAGCTACTGGTATCCGGTTATTGGTTTTATACAGTCTAAAGTTTTTCCGTATTTTTGCGGAAAGGAGGGGCGTTCTCGTAATTGCTCGAGAAGCTTCTAGAAGGTGGTGACTAAGGAGGTTTAGGTGGCATATACAATGAATGTGATTAGTGAGTCATATGGATGATTCATCCATGTCATTAATGCATGATAAATGCTTAATGACTCATGGAGTGAATCATCACTAGATATTATCAAGCATGGTTGTTAAATTGTTTTCTTTTCTTTTCTTGATAAAAACAAATGCTTGATATATATTATCATAAATCATTATTCTCACTTCATTATTATTCTCATCTTCTCTCTCCTCAAACTCTCTCTCTTCAAACCCTAATCCTCCCCTCTCATGTGTTGAGTACAAGGATTAGTTAGACTAATTGAACCATAACCCTCACTCTATATCACCTAGCTTCTTTGATTAGCACTTAAAGAAGGTTAGTTGCCTCAAGTTTAGAGGCTAAGCTTGGAGTAAAGCTCTCGGGTGGATCGTCTACTACTTCGAGAAGGCCGAGGAGGAGGTGGAGTTCGCAAAGACGAAGGACACGTTTCGTTAGGTATAATCCCTAAGCATAGTAGTATAGAACTTCTATGTTTCATGTTAGTTATCGTTTAGCTTCGATTCATGCGGTTAGTCGATGTTTAAGCAAAGAACAAGATCGTTTTTCAAATTTCCGCCTCCCCGCAAGTCGTGGGGTGTTGCACATCGACTTACAGTGGTATCAGAGCCTCACTAAACAATAAATAACTTACTGGCAAATTTGTATGAATTTCGAACGGAAAAAACGAAGCCGGAAAAGCCCGTAATCACAAGTTTCTGTCGATTTTTAAATGAAGTCCAAAAATTTTTCACGGAGGTTCAGAAAGCTTAAAATGACAGTAGAAGAACACCCAAGAAATTTGGGCCCCTGAATCGTATAAAGCGCCGCGGAACCGCGTCGGATCCCACCGATCCGCCGCGCTTCCGCCGCCGAGTTGGCGATTCAGGAACCCAATTTTCCTGTGTTGGTTCTATGGGATATTTGGTATTTTCTGGAATATTTTTATTTTTGCTCAGGTTTCAGATTTACAGAGAAGTATTGGAGCAAAATTAAAAGTGTTTAATCGATCGAAATTATACAGTATTTGCTTGTTGGATTATATCTGTGATTATATAATGTGTTCGTAAACCTCCCCTAACTGCTAGTATGTCGGTTGGCAGGGGTTGCACATTTCTGTAATGGATTTTATCTGTTTGTGCATATGAACTTTGTTGGACTGTTGTGATGTATAGCCGGGGTTATGTGATAGGTTATTATTTAATTCATTTGATGTAAATGTAATTTGTTGTAATATTATTTTTGCGGGGCACATCCAGGTTGCGGTTGTAGCCACCGTTGTATTATTTCATTTTATTGTTTTTGCTCCTAGGACAAACCCAAGGTGGGGTGCACAAACTGCCGGGTGGGTAGTTTGCCGTACCCGTAGGGGTCTTGGGTGGGGTAATGGCTATTCATCACAACTGTGTAATCCGTCTTTTGTTGCAGGCTCAAAACAAACATGGATTGCATGCAAATCCAATTAAGTTCATCTGTGATCTGGAATGAATATCATTGCGTCAGACGAATGTAAAATATCTATATATATGATAGCTATTTAGACGTCACTTATGTTTTACACCCGCGCTAGCCCAGCCCCCGCTCTGTCGTTAGTTAAGTAACCTAACGGGTGATGACGGGACCCCGTGGCGAATGCGGATGGCATAAGAGGACGTTGTATTTTCGTTGTTTTCTGCAATGATAGGTTAATGATGGGACGCATTATCTATAATGCAAAGAAAATAAACCAAAGTTTTAATCGTTGGAACAATTTAAAAGAAACCACTCGGTTAATTTTAAACAGATATTTTTAAATGCGGAGCTTTAACCACTCCTTTTAAAAGCTATCAGGTTCCTTCGGTTATATCTTGTTCACTACGTTCACGGTTTCGCCAAAACCATTCGTAGCCCTCCGTCATTTCATTTGAGTATTCAGTAGTATTCAAGCTATGCATTTTGGCCAAAGTCAAGGCATAGTGTTTGGTAGCTGCTGGGTTTTCATTTGTTGCATAAGATAGATGAGTTGGTTTGGGACAGTCGTATTATCATTTGACCAAAGTCAGGGGTATATACGGATGGGTTCGAATTGACAAGATAATGACGGGTAGAACTTGACATGTGACTTATGACATTTTGACCAAAGTCAAGGTCATAAGAGCATGGGGCAAAAACTTATATCGGGAATTTCTAAAGAAACTGAAATTTGCAAAGAGATGCATACCATTTGGAGTTTGATGAATGTTGGTAGCATTCCTTCAACATTATCATACGATGATATTTGGATCCCGATCCTACTGTGAGTATATGCTACTTATCAGGATATTCGTCACTTAACGATCAATGCTATAAACCAAGTAGGTGTCAAGAAAGGTGTCAGCGGGGTTACGCCCCCAGAGAAAAGAGGTTATTTAATTAAGGAACTTCGCGAAAGCGTTGGAAAACCTCTCTCGAAGTACCGACACCAGCCTGGCTGAACGGTTAAGCAAGTATTGTACAGTGAGAATAGTCCTGGCTAATTCTTCTTTTATGGTTTGAGGAAGGATTCGAGAAACAGTGGGAGCTATCCAGTTTAGATAAACTAAAAACCACTCTAAACTTGCAAGAGCATCATGCTAAAGAGTTTTCTTCTCTCTCTCCTAATTGCAGCGACCCTGAAAATGACTGGACTTAAGTTACTTTTAGTGAAAAATATACTGACAGGGCCAAACTATAAAGATTGGCTGCGGAATGTCAAAATGGCTTTGACCTATGACAAATTGGGGTACATCCTCACCGCTACGGCACCTGCTGTCCCTGGTCCCAAATCCAGCAATGCGGATAAGGAAATCCGCAAAACCTGGGATTTAGATTGCGCGAAAGCCAAGTGCATCGTGCTTGCCTCGATGAACAATGAACATCAGAGGAGGCACGAGGATATGGAACTAGACGCCATATTTCTCCATACAAAGGAACTTTATGGAGAGCAATCTCGTATAGCAAGATACGAGACCTCAATGAACTTATTTCGAGAGGTTGGTTGTCGGGTCATCGGTAGGAGAACATGTCCTAAAGATGATCGGCTATATAGAAGATCTCGTAGACCTTGGGACGACTTTGGATAATGAACTCTATACAGACCTTATTCTCCAGTCCCTTCCTTCCACCTACGCCCAGTTTATCCTGAACTTCAACATTCAAAGAAAAGAAGTTGAACTTCCGAAACTCCTGAACATGTTAAGGAGTGCTGAGGGCACCTTGCAGAAGGCAAGGGAAACACCCGCTATGTTTGTTGGCGGTGCATCTTCTTCCGGGTGCAAGGCTAAGGCCAAAGGAAGGAAGAAGAAGGCCGTCCCCAGACCTAGAGGAGGTATAAGTAAGGTCGGAGGGAAGGGAAAGAAAAAGTTTGCGGTGCCGGTAGTTGGCCAGGATGAGTGCTTCCATTTTCACAGGAAAGGGCACTGGAAGAAGGATTGCAAGGCATGGAACGCCAAGAACCAGGAACCGAAGCAAGCTGTGGCTTCGACTTCAGGTGTGTTTGTAATTGAGAATTGTCTGTCGATCAACTCTACTTCCTGGGTATTGCATACCGGATCAGGATCTCATATTTGCAATTCATTGCAGGCACTGAGAAACCGTAGAGTGCTGAAGGAAGGTGATATGACCCTAAAGGTTGCTAACGGAGCTAGCGTGGGAGCTGCGTCCGTCGGGGATTATCACCTAGGATTGACGAGTGGACACATTTTGGTTTTACATAACTGTTTTTTTGTACCAAGCTTAACGTGTAATATCATATCAGTTTCCTTGTTATCAAATAAAGGTTATGATTTCACGTTTATAAGAGATGTTGTTGACATCCACCTTAATCATGGTTTGATTGGGTCAGGTACACTAAATAACGGTATATATGTTTTAAACAAACTCCAAATTTTCAATGTCCAGAACACACTAAAAAGAAAGTCTCCATATTTAAATAATGCTTTCTTATGGCATTGTAGACTGGGTCACATCAATGAGAGAAGGTTGACTAAGTTGCATAGAGAAGGATATTTGGACTCGTTCGAATATCAAACCTATGACACTTGTCAATCTTGTCTCAAAGGAAAGATGACAAAGACTCCATTTACTAGACAAGGAGTAAGAGCGAGCGAGCTCTTAGGACTCATACACAGCGATGTATGCGGTCCAATGTCTACACATGCAAGAGGTGGTTTTTCCTATTTCATTACTTTCACGGATGATTACTCAAGATACGGATTCATTTATCTGATGAAACATAACTCCGAGGCTTTTGAGAAATTCCAAGAGTATAAGAATGAAGTAGAAAACCAAACCGGCAAAAGTATCAAGACACTTAGATTTGATCGAGGTGGTGAATACTTGAGTGCCGAGTTCCTAGGTTACCTAAAAGAGAAAGGAATTCTCTCTCAGCTTACTCCTCCATACACTCCACAGAATAACGGTGTATCGGAGAGACGGAATCGAACCCTATTGGATATGTTACGATCCATGATGAGTAATGCTGAGTTACCGCGATCTTTCTGGGGTTATGCGCTAGAATCAGCAGCATATCTTCTGAACAGGGCTCCTACCAAGACTGTGCCTACCACTCCATATCAAATGTGGACTGGGAAGAAACCCCATCTTCAACATATGAAGATTTGGGGATGTCCAGCTTTTGTTAAAAAGCAGCATGTGGACAAGCTCGAGGCACGATCAGTAAAATGTAAGTTTGTGGGATATCCAAAGAACTCCAAGGGATATTATTTCTATTACGCAGAGGAACAAAAGGTTTTTGTTTCTCGTAATGCCCATTTTCTGGAACATCAGTTTTTAGAAGAGGAAATAAGTGGGAGCGAAATAGAACTGGAAGAAATTCCAGAACCACAAACTAATACTGAAAGTTTGGTAGAACCAGAAGTTCAAGAAGTACAGGACATTCCCGCACCCCTCCGCAGGAGTAGTAGGCCGTCTCATCCGCCTGAGAGATACTACGGTTTTCTCATAGATGGGGATAGGGAGGATTGCATCATAGATGATGATGAACCTACTGACTTCCAGCATGCCATCCAGAGCGGGGACTCGGTAAGATGGCTAGATGCAATGCGGACCGAAATGGAGTCCATGTACACCAACAAAGTATGGACTTTGGACTTTGCTCCAGATGGGGTAAAACCCATAGGATGCAAATGGATCTTCAAGAAAAAGATTGGTGTAGATGGACAGGTGGAAACCTATAAGGCTAGACTTGTTGCAAAGGGTTTTCGTCAAAGACCTGGTTTGGACTATGACGAAACTTTTTCTCCAGTGGCTATGCTCAAATCCATTCGGGTCCTTCTTGCTATTGCTGCCTTCCATGATTATGAAATCTGGCAGATGGACGTAAAGACAGCTTTTCTGAATGGAAATTTAGAAGAGTGCGTCTATATGGATCAGCCAGAGGGTTTCAATCAGAGTGGGAGGAGCGGGAAAGTATGCAAGCTGCTTAAGTCCATTTATGGACTAAAGCAGGCATCGCGGAGTTGGAACATCTGTTTTGATGAGACAGTCAAAGAATATGACTTTATCAAAAATCCAGATGAACCGTGCATATATAGTAAAGTTGTAGCCAGAAGTGTCGTATTACTCGTCTTGTACGTGGATGACATTCTATTGATAGGAAATGACATTCATATGCAACAATCTGTCAAAGGATTCTTGTCACAAAAGTTCTCCATGAAAGACCTGGGTGATGCCACTTACATTCTGGGGATTCGGATCTATCGTGATAGATCCAAGAGGATGTTGGGACTTTCGCAGTCCAGGTATATCGACACTGTACTGAAAAGATTCAGTATGGAAGATTCTATGCGCGGTAATCTACCGGCTTGTCACGGAATCACCCTCTCCAAAGAGATGTCTCCCAAGACTGATTTGGAAAGGGAACGCATGTCTATTATACCCTACGCTTCTGCGGTAGGCTCTATAATGTATGCGATGTTGTGCACCAGACCAGATGTAGCTTACGCACTGAGCGTGGTAAGCCGGTATCAGTCAGACCCAGGGAAGAAGCACTGGATAGCAGTAAAGAACATTCTCAAGTACCTGAGAAGAACTAAGGAGATGTTCTTGGTTTACGGTGGAAAAGACCTCAGGTTGGAGGCCTTTGCTGATTCCGGCTTCCAGAGTGATGAGGACGATTCCAAGTCCATGTCGGGTTATGTCTTTACCCTCAATGGAGGGGCGGTGTGCTGGAAGTGCTCCAAGCAGGACACCGTTGCTGACTCGACAATGGAAGCGGAGTATATAGCAGCTTGCGATGCCGCAAAAGAAGCAGTCTGGATGAAGAAGTTCCTAACAGAATTCAGGTGGTTCCTACCATAGTTGATCCAATACCTCTGTATTGCGACAACAACGGAGCTATAGCTTTAGCGAAGGAACCAAGGTCTCATCAGAAGTCCAGACACATCTTAAGGCGGTATCACCTGATCAGGGAGATAATTGATCGTCAGGAGATCGAGGTTCGGAGAGTTGCTTCTGAAGAGAACATTGCTGATCCATTCACGAAGGCCCTACCTCAGATTCAGTTCGAGAGGCTACTCGAGATCATCAGTCTTCGATATGCCAGTACATGGCCCTAGTGCAAGTGAGAGATTGTTAGTGTATATGCCCTAGGGGCCATTATTGTATCATACTAGTTTGTATATTACTTAATGGAAGCTTGGGATATTCACATGTATATAACAGTCTTGCTAAACATGGTAGTATGCTACTTGGTTTTTTCTATCTTAATATGTGAGTATACGTATTGAAAGAGCTCTTAGGATCTTGCTTGACTACCAGCGTTGTGATGGCAGTCACACTAGTGGGGGCTGGGTAGTCTACAAGCACATCCTTATTCAGGTCCCTAGTCGTTGGATTATCGAGACAGAGCATCGATACTCCGGAGTAGACTAGTGTGTATGCTTCTCATCCCAGTTGGGGAGATGGTCTGTCCCACAGCCATCAGTACGTCGTACTGAAGATAGTATGCAGGTGCTCGTTAGGTTACGGGTACACCGGACAGGACTCACAGGGAACTGTTGGTTGGTTTTATACCAGTCGTCAGTGAACAGTTCCCAGGTGACATGAGTACAGCATAGTCCGCAGACTTGACACTGCTACTTCGCCTCGAGTGTGTCCTACTGTTCTTATATTGCTACCCTACCACGGCTCAAAGGAGTCGTGCAAACAGGTGGCAGTTGGGTGCAGTCCCGAGCACTTGGAGGCAGTGGCGGTTAGACAGGATTCGTCTCTCCCGGTATTGGGGGTTGATATCGCGCTGTGTCAGAGAGCCATTACGCAAAGTCACTGGCCAGGGCAAGCGAGATTTACTAGTAGGTTCCAGTAGTTTCTCAGGGTGTAATGGGCTTCCCTCCGACACGACTTATACCGCTATTAGGGGACTGACGCTTGCCGCCCCCCTAGGCCCGATTTGCGATAGTCATGGACGAACGGACCGGAATGTATGGAGATTGTCACATCAGACTCAGTAGGAGTTCGGATGGGTTCCCTCATCGGCCTTCTTATCGACATCTACCTGGGGACCGTTACGTACAGCTAGTGCTGCTTGCGGTCTGTGGTTAAACCCACTGCCAGCGTAGTAGTCGAGTCTCTATAGTCCCACACAGAGAGTTTCCCTACTCCAGGCGAAACGATATAGAGGTCGTATGGTTTTACGACAAGGGTTCGGACGCATACGTGTGTTTACGCACGTACGACTTTCGGATAGTTTATACCAGTCGGCTTTGGTTTAAGCCAGTTACTGGTATCCGGTTATTGGTTTTATACAGTCTAAAGTTTTTCCGTATTTTTGCGGAAAGGTGGGGCGTTCTCGTAATTGCGCGAGAAGCTTCTAGAAGGTGGTGACTAAGGAGGTTTAGGTGGCATATACAATGAATGTGATTAGTGAGTCATATGGATGATTCATCCATGTCATTAATGCATGATAAATGCTTAATGACTCATGGAGTGAATCATCACTAGATATTATCAAGCATAGTTGTTAAATTGTTTTCTTTTCTTTTCTTGATAAAAAGAAATGCTTGATATATATTATCATAACTCATTATTCTCACTTCAATATTATTCTCATCTTCTCTCTCCTCAAGCTCTCCCTCTTCAAACCCTAATCCTCCCCTCTCATGTGTTGAGTACAAGGATTAGTTAGACTAATTGAACCATAACCCTCACTCTATATCACCTAGCTTCTTTGATTAGCACTTAAAGAAGGTTAGTTGCCTCAAGTTTAGAGGCTAAGCTTGGAGTAAAGCCCTCGGGTGGATCGTCTACTACTTCGAGAAGGCCGATGAGGAGGTGGAGTTCGGAAAGACGAAGGACACGTTTCGTTAGGTATAATCCCTAAGCATAGTAGTATAGAACTTCTATGTTTCATGTTAGTTATCGTTTAGCTTCGATTCATGCGGTTAGTCGATGTTTAAGCAAAGAACAAGATTGTTTTTCAAATTTCTGCCTCCCCGCAAGTCGTGGGGTGTTGCACATCGACTTACAATGATCGCCCTCATACTGCTGGTAGTCAAGCAAGAATCCTAGGGGCTCTATTAACGTGCAATAGCGACTCGTAAGGTCACCTAAAGCAGTACACGATGATAAAGATAAACCAGATAGCATACTATCATCTTGAGTAAGACTGTCCTACCGGGATAGGTCCTCCCTCAATCATTGCAATCACATGCCTGTGATCCAATAATTGACTCTGAGGGCACTATCTCCTACAATCTCCCACTTGCACTCAAGGCTAATTATTGCGATATCGCATACTCACAGCCCGTGTGATACCGAACACCCAACTCCTCTACTAGTCAGTCTCACAAAGCTCGTTTACGAAACTATCGCGTTCGAGGAATAGCCTCAGTGATTGGATCCGCTGTGGTGTTTCTTTCTATGTCTCTCTTTATCTCAAGTTCGCGGAGAAAGCCATCTCCCGAAATGAGCAATACCTGTCTTAGAATGTGTCTGGATGTCTGATGGGACCTAGCTCATAAATGAACTCCAAATCCAAACTTCTTAGACTGTATCGTCAACTGAACTTAATCAGTATCCTGCGCCATACCTTCGCTCAGTATCCAATTGGACCATATGTCCAAAATACTGCCCCTCGTCAGGGGGAAAACTATAACTCTGACAACCTCTCTGTCATCCAGGTCACCTTGGAAGCCTGGAATGATAACTGTCTCCCGAAGGAGAATGCTGCTATCATATCCCTAGAACATCCACTTATGTTCTAAAACTGCTTCCGATCATTTCTCCAGAATTGGATTAATATCATCTTATTGCACCTACTGCAAAAATAACAACTGGTGCGGTACTTGACATCTCATGATTGACTCAATTGCCTAAGCAAGTGATCTGCCAATCATGCACATCCCTCTCCCCTTTAGTCTGTAAGACACCTTTAGAGAGGGTGACTCCATTACCTGCAGGTACACCACCATGCCAGGAGTCGTCCATTCTAAATACTCTTAGAATGCTGTCTAAGTACCCTGATTAGGAAACCACCCAAATCTAGATCTAAAACCATAGATCTAGTAAACAGAATGTCTGATATAATATCCAAATCCTGTGTGGAGAAACCACTGTGTAACGACCAAAGTTTAACCGACCGTAGTATTGGAATTTCACTTCCTACTCCGTGCATGTCATCAAATACCAGGATATCACACCCTACTACCTTCTTAACAGATCCATCCCCTATTCTGATGAAGTCAAACCTATGACTGTCACATCAGAAATAGATGATCTATCTCCGCTATATCTGCTTTAGTCTATAAATAGACATAAGCCACTTGTCCACCATGCTTCCGCTGCTCCCACTGACCACGACAACCCTCTGGCAGAGTCATATAGACGTACACTTCTAAAGCTAGTTTAGAATGACGCTATACTCATCCTCCTGCCGGGTCTCACAGTCTGGAACAACAGCAATGGCAAGTCTGGGTAAACAAGACCCTCCCTGTCACCGTCCTTGAGCATACCAAAGTACCTCTCGAGTGCCTGAGGTTACCCACCATATCTGCGGAGTGGCCAATGGAATGTCAAACCAGATTGAATCTTTAGGTTCTTGTCAAATCTTCAGTAATCGTTTGCGGTTCTGGAATCACTTCTGAAAGGTTCCTAGGCACTTTAGTAAGGTCTCATAAGGCATCGGACATGCCAATTTAAAATTTTTGGTGCCGAGAAACCCTAGACAACGGATCTTAAACTAGATGTTTAGGCGAAAAGAAAACTTAGTTAATACTTAACTACTAGGATACGGAAATTACAACCTTTGTAGATCCGGATATCCACCTCCACGGCTCCGCAACGAAGTCTTCTCGCTGTACATCATGAATCCTAGACTCCTCCGTCGGCTTCATCAGGAAAACGTGCGGAATAGGTCGTCGGCTTCGTGTCAAAGACGATCTACGTCGAGGTTGCACAAACTCAAGCTCCGACTTCACAAACTTGTGAAACTTGTGAAGTAAACACCCAAAACAACTTGGCAAGAGGTAGAGGGTGAAGAAATAGGAGGTGGGTTCACTTTAGAATTGGATTTATCTCACTAGATCTCAAGTTTCCATTGTTGTAGCAAGCTTGAAGAAGAAGAAGAAGATGAGCTCAAGAAAAGAATATGATAAGTCTTGTGATAAAAATAAATTTAAATCAAATACTTATCATAACTTGAACTAGGGTTAAGTGTAGAGAATTAACCATGGTCACTTGGATGGGTTAGGGTTAAGCATGAAGATAAGGATGGTTAGCAAAGTCAAAGCTTCATGAAGCTTCAATATAAAACAAATAAAGCCACCATTCTTATCTTAATCCATTTCAAATAAATAAATAAACAAATAAATAAATAAATAAATATGCAAAACCCTAATTATCAAATTAAAATGGATTAATTCTATACACTTAACTAAATGATCAAGTATCATCAAACATGATACAAAAAAGTGCACGAAAGCATATCACATATACATTGTGCATCAAGTGAGAAAAATCCGTTTAAAGTGAACCAATACTAGTTAATGCAAAGTAATATATCAAATATATAAATATACATTAAATCATTAAATCAACATTTGATTCAATGATCCGGTCATGTCGCACATAACCGACTAGTATTCTATGCATCGATTTATCGAATCAATGATTCGATAACTAGGTCATATCGAATATAACCAATCGAAACATATATCGCGAGAATGAAATTGTCACGACCCGAAAGAGCACGTGACTGGCACTTGAACCATATGAAGCCTATAGGACTCCATCTGATCCAAGTAAGCCAAAAGCCCAGAAATCTAAAACCATTTTGAAGAATAAATAAAGAAAACTGGTTTAAATAAGTGAAGAAATACAGGTTTGAAATCAAGGTTTTTAAATAACTAAGCCGAAGGTACGTTTTGAAAACAATAAGTCTTTTCTAAAAATTTCGGCAGAGTTTCCTTTGTAAAACTGGCCCCGAATGGGGTACAACATGAATAACAATTTATAAAATGATAAAGGCATCCCCAAGCGGGAGCTAGCTCTTCGTCAATCGACGGTCACAACCACGCAATGATATGATAATATACAACGCCAAGTGGCGAGGATCAAAACCAAAAGAAAGCTCAAAAGTAGCAAGAAAACCGCAATACTACTAAGCGCGACTCTAAGGTCGAATAATACAACACTGTCTCTGAGTCCGAAAGAATATACAAGTTTTGGTTAATGGACAATTTCTAGATACAATGAAATAAATAAATACAATGGGGATTCTTGATACAAAAGAATCCACCTACCAAGCAAATCACCCGCAAGAAGGTAGTGTGCCAGAAATGCCGCAAAGAAACCTGTACGGCAGAACCTGCAAGAACTGTGGCACAACGGGGGTGAGTTGCCAACTCGTGAATAGAAACATCTACAAGCAGAAACCGAAAGCAAGACATAAACCTAAGTGAACGATCAGTAATATAATCCACTAGAGTACATCTGAGTGTAATAAGGTGGCAAGGTAACATCTAATCCTGTATGTAGTGCCAGGTACTCAGGTAATAACCTGTCATCAGTAATAGGTATGTCTGCATGAAGTAGATATGATGAAATATCAAAGATATCAATACACATATATTAGCGTCCCATACCACTAATATTGGTGTAAGATAAGTGTAAATCCAGTCTGTAAATATGTGGAACCCGTCCACCTGTCACCCACTGACAGCAAGCATCATGTATGCAATGTGAGGATATAACCAAAATCATGGAAAACTCATCATGAAAACCCGTGCCAAGCATCGACACGTAAATCCTCATCCGTATGGGGCTCCGTCTGCGGTATCGGCCCTCGGCCCCCGGCAGTACGAGTCAACCCATGTCCATCTCTGGGCTCCGTCTGTGGTATCGGCCCGTCGGCCCCCGGCAGTACGCCCATCTCTCAGCTCCAGGCTGTATCCCCCGGATATCCGCCGAGCTCAAATACAATCACCGGTAGGTACTCGCCCGCCTCCAGGCTCAATCGGCATAACCCATCGATCATCTCGCCGAGGGGAACCATACCGGGCCCACCACGAACCCGCAAACGGTACATCACCTCCTCGAATCGGGTTTCAAGCACACGTCTCAGCACCGAGAAAACGCGTGGTGGACGCACCGAAATATCATATCACGAGGTACCGGGTTTTCATAAAAGTGCCTCTTTTCTTAAATAACCCCACGGTCCTCAAAACCAGAAATCACATGAAAATCCAACATCAGGAAGTAAATCCAATGCGATGTACTATACAGTCAATCCATGATGTATGCTACATGTAAAGAACAGTAATCATATCGGAAATCATGCAACATGGAATAGTAATGTGCATGTGTCGAATGAAGGATCATCTCATGAATGCAATAGTACTACAGTGTAGTGGCATGGCAATTATCGATGATGAAGTGTGTGAGCCGGCAAATAGTGTACGTGGAACATACGCATCATCGATAATGGTGCTGGTGTCCTAACAGCATGATAATAGTATAGCAATGAACATATGCCAGCAATGCGAATAGCATGAAGATGCAGAAATCTAGTAGTCAACACTACATAGAAGTATCTACAATGCAACTACATCTAAGTATCAGGTCAATCAGGAGGGGTAGGTGTAGAAACCACCTAAATCTGAGTCAATGTATATATATAAAGATATGTAGTCGGTGATCTCGCCTCAATGTCATATCGTAAGATCTTCTCGAGTTATGAGTGCGGATCTATCATCAATATTGGCTCGTACGGTAAATCATCGTACGGCATCCCCAAAAGCTGGGTACAGGGGTCAACATCTCACTGTCTCATCACATAACAGATATCACCATCATCAGATCATATAGTCTGGAGTACTACTCTATGTCTAGTACAAAACGGTAACATCAGTAAGTATGCATGCGGGGGTAAACACATATCCCAAGCCCGCGAGAATCACAAGTCATATCCCACATATGAATCGTATAGAATCACCGATCCCAGGGCACCAAGCCCACCTCATCGACTCATCTCCAAAGTCATCACATATCATCAATCACAGTGCAAGTACAAGTGATAAGCAAGGGTGTGTGTATAGGTGTAATTCTATCCTAGGGTTCGCGACTATGAACTGCACTAGTCACTTCTAACCCTATACTATCCATAATACACCTAATATCACAATAACTATATAATAATCTATCTACGGACTGCGGGGGTGCTATACGCCATCCACCCGACTTCCCCCTGTAGATATAATCTACTCACCTTGCATCATCATTTGCGGACGTCACCACGTATGCTTGTCGTCCCGAAGTCTTCATGGGTACCTACACATCAAAATATCGTATATGCGCATTAAAACCAAATCCAATCTAAAACGGCGCATAAAATTCAAAACGATGCGATAAGGGGCCTATAGGTGAAAACCTATGGCACGCCTTCAAAACCATCAATAACTCCTCTATATCGTCGTATAAACGACAAATAGTCGAGGCAAAACACATTCCACCATTTCAGAATCAAAAATACGGAATACGGAAACACGAATCCAAAATAGCAACTTAGGATATATGTCCCAGATTTCACCCTAGAAAGAATCTGTCAAAACTAGAAGTACCCAGGGCCAAGAATTGATGAAATGGGGCCAGGCACGCAAAAAGAGGAGATTCCTCTCTGGTCTGGCCGCAATTTGCGGCCAGAAAGGAGGTTTTGGCGGCCGGGAAGAAGAGTTAGGGGCTAGGGTTTGGGGTGTTGCCTCTATGTTGCCTGCACACCTCAATTCCCACTCAATATTATTTTAGGGTTCTCGGGGTGTTAGCAGATTCCAAATAACAGTGACAGAATACACAATTTCCCCGATATTGGTTTCTAAAATCCGTATTCTGGTGTTTGCTTCAGGTTTTGGGTTTCAATTCAAACACTAGGGTGTTGGTGTATCCTCAATTGAACTAAATTTCACAATACAACCCAAGTTCCTCTCAAACCCTAACTAGGTTTTCATCAAATCCATAATATCACACAATATCGATTAAATCTTAACATGGGGTTATAGGAAAAGCTATGATTAAGCAAATGGTTCAGAAATTACCTTCATTAGCAACTCAAGAATTTTCTTGAGTTGCCCTCTAGTGGCCAAATCCATGCTTCTTTAGCTCCATGTGTAGATCTAGGGATTTTGCACATTTTTAATGAAAGGAGATTGGGGTTTTGGGGTGTTTTTAGAGATGAAGTGAGGAATTGAAGAGGGAGGGAAATGGGGGTGCAGGAGCAGCAGCAGGAGGAGGGAGGAGAGGGGAAGAAAGATGAGGAATGAAGGGGTATGGCTAAGGGTAAGTAGTCAAAGTCCACCTCTCTCTCTCACCTACCCTCATTTTCTTTTCTTTTCCATTTAATCCATAATCCAAACCTTCTCACCTCAATAGTAACCCCAAAAGAAAACCAAGGCAAGAAAATGCACAAGTGTAGGAAAATGTGATATGTGCAAGTTTTGCACAAAATTACCAAAAAACCCGATTAGCGATTTTAATCGCGATTAACACTAAATTAGTGTCAAAATGATCACCACAACTTAAAAATGTCATAATTTCAATAATTAACCCATTTTAGAATTTTCCATAATTTTTCATAATTTTTCTAACATTTTTCCTATTTATTTGCATTAAATCTTAAAATAATCAATAAAATAATATTAAATTATAAAAATTCCCAAAATTAATATTTTATATTTTTTTTTTGAAAATGTTACAATCTACCCCCCTTAAAGAAATTCGGTCTCCGAATTTAAATTTAAACCCCCAATACTAAAAACAGTTTCAGTAATAATCCATTTGTCGGGGCTCCGAAAATTTCAACACATAAAACATCACAGTGCAATGCATGCGCATGGGTAATGAGCAGATAGCTCAAAAGCAAAACTCCGTCAAGCATCCCGCAATCATCGGAGTCAAGGTAAAAACACAATGTCAATTCCAATACAAAACCGATATAATATGGATCAAAACTACACATGTAGACATCCAATCCATACATGTAAGTAGCTGATGCAAAAGCATGCAAAAGTATATCCAGGTACCGTCCACTGACTAGTCCTGCTCAGCATGAAAGCAAAAATCCAACATCATAAAAGGTACTGCTCCAAAAGGAATAAATCCCAAAATGCACGTAACACAATCCTGTGCGTCTGGTGCGCACGGAAATCAAGAATCCATAAATGTGTCAAACAGGTATACAAAACAACATCTAGGTGCAACGGGTGTGCACGAAACATCTGTCGTAGGCAACGTGTGTGCCTGACAGAAAAATAAATCAGGTGCATGTGACATGCACGAAGAATCCCGATTTAGTGCATCTGGCGTGCACCAAAATCGTATATCAAAACACTAAGGTGCATGAAAACCAAGCTGGAAGTGCAAATCAAATCACTGCACACGGTAGGCATGAAATCTCAATCAATATCTCAAATGTAATAACCCAGAGCAAAATATGTAAATATCCAGTGGGTACATGAAATCAATATCATGAAACTCAGTCATCAAAACTAAATCATGCAAACAGAACGCCCAAAATACCGAAATCCAAAATGACGGATACGTGATAATCAAATCACAAAATCACAAATCATGAATACCGTCTTCGGTAGATCCTCCTTCAAGGTCGAGAAGGAGTCGATGCATCCACTGCTAGCAGCGCAAGATATCTACTTGCCTCTTGCTCACGATCTGGCGTCCTCTGACTCTCTGGGTTCTTATCTTCTTTGCGGATTACCAATCTCACAGTCAATCGGCTCATCGGCCCTGTCAGGTGTGCTAACGGGGACGATTCCGTTCTGGCACTTCTCTGGTCACCTCTCGGTCAAACCTCACGACCACTCGTAAGGCAGCATATCACTGGCGTCGGCCTCCGGCTCTCTGAATGTACGTCACACATCTGATCCTGGGTGCAAACATCATTGCAGCAACGTCCTGGAAGGAATCCTGCTCATGGTCTCTTCCAATCATGCCTATGCCGATATGTACAGAGGCTGGCTTTCCTGCACAACCTCTTTTCGCTCAAAAGACACCTGTGTCCTCAGAACAACATCTCTCAGAAACTGGTCACATCCCAACGTCTCTGTAAGCAAAACAGGTCTCTAGTCTCGACGGGAAGCAATGACAGCTCGTCAGTGTCTCACACGAACCTCTGGTTTCAACTGTCTCTATCATCGTCCACTATGACGTCATGCCAAGCTACTATGCACTGCACTGTTCTCGGCCACGGTCAATCTGAAGTCTCTCACACGGACTCGAAGTCGCGTATTCTGTAGCTTCATCATTCTGTAGAAGATGTCAGGCCGAACTGGTCCTCGGGAATACGTCCCAACCATCGGAGGAATACTCATCACTCGTCCGTCCTTGATCAATTCGCAACGCATCTGGTTAAGTTTCTTTATCCGAACTTGGTCAACTACCTTGTCGACAATGCCGAACTCTGGCCTGCTGGGTGTGCGCAAAATGACCACTCCTGGGTCCAGGTCTTTTCGTAACGTACTCCAGAAAGGTCCTGTCGAGGTTCCTTTCTCAAATCTCAATCCTGCCGAATTGCCCGGAAGTCATCATCCACTGCTGAAGCTAAAGCTTATTCCGGAACGGCTGCATACTTATCGCGCTTCTTCTGGAAGATATATCCATATACCACGCCTCGGGGTGCATATCACATCTCTAATGTCAGCGGAGTGGGACGTCATCTCGTCGAAATCTCGTACGAACTCGTTTCTTCACTCTGCGTCAATGTCGACTGATTCGAACTCATCCCATCATGGCTACACGAACTGCGCTCCGACGGCTATGCTCGCATCTGGAGTCTCCCAAGCAGTGTCCCATCACGATGTCCGAAAGATTCCGAACCATCCGATCGACTCGTCAGATCCTCATAATCCCCCAAGAGCTCACATCTCGGGTACAGTTTAATAGTATCGAGTACATGCCACAGCGTCGGTGGTCCAGCCGTAGAAGGGCAAACCCAAGCCTCACTAATGGCGCCGCGGAACCGCCGTAAACCCTAAGGTTCAAAGGCTGTCACACGGTCATTAAGTCGAGTTAGGGTTTCATTCTTCTAGAGGGTCCATAGAATCACCTGCATGTCTTTCCGTATACTTTAAACTTGGAAAATAGGCTCCTGACATTCGATCGTCTCTATCGACTCTCAACGAACCTGCGTGAAGTCGTCTCTAGCTGGAATCAATCCACCTGATGACCTCGCCTCGGGGTAAGCGAACTCACCACACGTCCTAGTCATCCATCCTCGGTGACTAGCAACTCGCTATCATCTCTCTAAGAACATGCTCATGCTGCAGTAGCTCCAATCATCTGGGCGATATCTCATCCTTCGCAGCAACGACTGGCTCATATGCCTGTACACCGAACAACGCCTCAATCCTCCAGGAAAGGCAATACATAAGCGGTCATCTCCGAATCAGCCTGCTCTAGATCTGAGTAAGACTCTCCACACTGGAAATCTTCAACTCAACTGGGCCCGCTCTGGCGCAAACTCGGACGAATCACCTTCGTCTCTCAAATCGGGTAGACTAGCTACCATCTGTCGCGTATCTGCCGGAAAGCTCCGGCAATCTCAGCTCGTAAGCTCCGAAAGCAACATCCTGTCAATCTCAGCAACAGCTGGTCCATCTGTCTGCACGGTAGGCGACATCACAACCTCTGAGGTATGCTGTACATCAACAGTCCTCTCTCAACTGGTAGCTCTAAGAATGACCCGATCATCCGGTGCAAGACCAAGCACTTGCCTCCATTAGAGGTCACAATCACCAACACTAACTCGAGACGTTCCCATGTCACCAGAAAACACAATGGTCGGCCCTCGTACCAAACGAGCTCACACCGGCCGTAACCCTAGCAGCAGCCCAAACTGCGCTCAAACATGGTGACAGGAATCTCAATCGAGTATCAAAGAGAGCACATCAATGGCAAGAAAGGAAACAACAGATCCAAGGTGGATACATGATCATAGGAAGGAACAGCATCAATAAAGGTATGATCATGAACTAATAGAATCGGGGATCTCAAATGGATGTATAATCCAGGATATGAAGAGAAGCACTAATCTCGAAAGTATGTACATCCTAAGGTTCCTTAAGCGGAGTGGCGTGTCGTAAGTATGCCGCGGAACATACCAACGGTACGTCACTCTACTTTAGTCACCTAATCCATCAACCAAGGGTCATCCTAAAACGACGAAAGTTCGGGTTTACACCCCCTCGACCAAGTCTAAGTTTCGTAAGGTCAAGCCTAAGTTCCGTATATAAATAACTCCCTAGGCTCCACATAGTCAAACTTAGACTCGAACCAAGGTCAACCTAGCGCTTTGATACCAACTTTGTCACGACCCGAAAGAGCACGTGACTGGCACTTGAACCATATGAAGCCTATAGGACTCCATCTGATCCAAGTAAGCCAAAAGCCCAGAAATCTAAAACCATTTTAAAGAATAAATAAAGAAAACTGGTTTAAATAAGTGAAGAAATACAGGTTTGAAATCAAGGTTTTTAAATAACTAAGCCGAAGGTACGTTTTGAAAACAATAAGTCTTTTCTAAAAATTTCGGCAGAGTTTCCTTTGTAAAACTGGCCCCGAATGGGGTACAACATGAATAACAATATATAAAATGATAAAGGCATCCCCAAGCGGGAGCTAGCTCTTCGTCAATCGACTGTCACAACCACGCAATGATATGATAATATACAACGCCAAGTGGCGAGGATCAAAACCAAAAGAAAGCTCAAAAGTAGCAAGAAAACCGCAATACTACTAAGCGCGACTCTAAGGTCGAATAATACAACACTGTCTCTGAGTCCGAAAGAATATACAAGTTTTGGTTGATGGACAATTTCTAGATACAATGAAATAAATAAATACAATGGGGATTCTTGATACGAAAGAATCCACCTACCAAGCAAATCACCCGCAAGAAGGTAGTGTGCCAGAAATGCCGCAAAGAAACCTGTACGGCAGAACCTGCAAGAACTGTGGCACAACGGGGGTGAGTTGCCAACTCGTGAATAGAAACATCTACAAGCAGAAACCGAAAGCAAGACATAAACCTAAGTCAACGATCAGTAATATAATCCACAAGAGTACATCTGAGTGTAATAAGGTGGCAAGGTAACATCTAATCCTGTATGTAGTGCCAGGTACTCAGGTAATAACCTGTCATCAGTAATAGGTATGTCTGCATGAAGTAGATATGATGAAATATCAAAGATATCAATACACATATATTAGCGTCCCATACCACTAATATTGGTGTAAGATAAGTGTAAATCCAGTCTGTAAATATGTGGAACCCGTCCACCTGTCACCCACTGACAGCAAGCATCATGTATGCAATGTGAGGATATAACCAAAATCATGGAAAACTCATCATGAAAACCCGTGCCAAGCATCGACACGTAAATCCTCATCCGTATGGGGCTCCGTCTGCGGTATCGGCCCTCGGCCCCCGGCAGTACGAGTCAACCCATGTCCATCTCTGGGCTCCGTCTGCGGTATCGGCCCGTCGGCCCCCGGCAGTACGCCCATCTCTCAGCTCCAGGCTGTATCCCCCGGATATCCGCCGAGCTCAAATACAATCACCGGTAGGTACTCGCCCGCCTCCAGGCTCAATCGGCATAACCCATCAATCATCTCGCCGAGGGGAACCATACCGGGCCCACCACGAACCCGCAAACGGTACATCACCTCCTCGAATCGGGTTTCAAGCACACGTCTCAGCACCGAGAAAACGCGTGGTGGACGCACCGAAATATCATATCACGAGGTACCGGGTTTTCATAAAAGTGCCTCTTTTCTTAAATAACCCCACGGTCCTCAAAACCAGAAATCACATGAAAATCCAACATCAGGAAGTAAATCCAATGCGATGTACTATACAGTCAATCCATGATGTATGCTACATGTAAAGAACAGTAATCATATCGGAAATCATGCAACATGGAATAGTAATGTGCATGTGTCGAATGAAGGATCATCTCATGAATGCAATAGTACTACAGTGTAGTGGCATGGCAATTATCGATGATGAAGTGTGTGAGCCGGCAAATAGTGTACGTGGAACATACGCATCATCGATAATGGTGCTGGTGTCCTAACAGCATGATAATAGTATAGCAATGAACATATGCCAGCAATGCGAATAGCATGAAGATGCAGAAATCTAGTAGTCAACACTACATAGAAGTATCTACTATGCAACTACATCTAAGTATCAGGTCAATCAGGAGGGGTAGGTGTAGAAACCACCTAAATTTGAGTCAATGTATATATATAAAGATATGTAGTCGGTGATCTCGCCTCAATGTCATATCGTAAGATCTTCTCGAGTTATGAGTGCGGATCTATCATCAATATTGGCTCTTACGGTAAATCATCGTACGGCATCCCCAAAAGCTGGGTACAGGGGTCAACATCTCACTGTCTCATCACATAACAGATATCACCATCATCAGATCATATAGTCTGGAGTACTACTCTATGTCTAGTACAAAACGGTAACATCAGTAAGTATGCATGCGGGGGTAAACACATATCCCAAGCCCGCGAGAATCACAAGTCATATCCCACATATGAATCGTATAGAATCACCGATCCCAGGGCACCAAGCCCACCTCATCGACTCATCTCCAAAGTCATCACATATCATCAATCACAGTGCAAGTACAAGTGATAAGCAAGGGTGTGTGTATAGGTGTAATTCTATCCTAGGGTTCGCGACTATGAACTGCACTAGTCACTTCTAACCCTATACTATCCATAATACACCTAATATCACAATAACTATATAATAATCTATCTACGGACTGCGGGGGTGCTATACGCCATCCACCCGACTTCCCCCTGTAGATATAATCTACTCACCTTGCATCATCATTTGCGGACGTCACCACGTATGCTTGTCGTCCCGAAGTCTTCATGGGTACCTACACATCAAAATATCGTATATGCGCATTAAAACCAAATCCAATCTAAAACGGCGCATAAAATTCAAAACGATGCGATAAGGGGCCTATAGGTGAAAACCTATGGCACGCCTTCAAAACCATCAATAACTCCTCTATATCGTCGTATAAACGACAAATAGTCGAGGCAAAACACATTCCACCATTTCAGAATCAAAAATACGGAATACGGAAACACGAATCCAAAATAGCAACTTAGGATATATGTCCCAGATTTCACCCTAGAAAGAATCTGTCAAAACCAGAAGTACCCAGGGCCAAGAATTGATGAAATGGGGCCAGGCACGCAAAACGAGGAGATTCCTCTCTGGTCTGGCCGCAATTTGCGGCCAGAAAGGAGGTTTTGGCGGCCGGGAAGAAGAGTTAGGGGCTAGGGTTTGGGGTGTTGCCTCTATGTTGCCTGCACACCTCAATTCCCACTCAATATTATTTTAGGGTTCTCGGGGTGTTAACAGATTCCAAATAACAGTGACAGAATACACAATTTCCCCGATATTGGTTTCTAAAATCCGTATTCTTGTGTTTGCTTCAGGTTTTAGGTTTCAATTCAAACACTAGGGTGTTGGTGTATCCTCAATTGAACTCAATTTCACAATACAACCCAAGTTCCTCTCAAACCCTAACTAGGTTTTCATCAAATCCATAATATCACACAATATCGATTAAATCTTAACATGGGGTTATAGGAAAAGCTATGATTAAGCAAATGGTTCAGAAATTACCTTCATTAGCAACTCAAGAATTTTCTTGAGTTGCCCTCTAGTGGCCAAATCCATGCTTCTTTAGCTCCATGTGTAGATCTAGGGATTTTGCACATTTTTAATGAAAGGAGATTGGGGTTTTGGGGTGTTTTTAGAGATGAAGTGAGGAGTTGAAGAGGGAAGGAAATGGGGGTGCAGGAGCAGCAGCAGGAGGAGGGAGGAGAGGGGAAGAAAGATGAGGAATGAAGGGGTATGGCTAAGGGTAAGTAGTCAAAGTCCACCTCTCTCTCTCACCTACCCTCATTTTCTTTTCTTTTCCATTTAATCCATAATCCAAACCTTCTCACCTCAATAGTAACCCCAAAAGAAAACCAAGGCAAGAAAATGCACAAGTGTAGGAAAATGTGATATGTGCAAGTTTTGCACAAAATTACCAAAAAACCCGATTAGCGATTTTAATCGCGATTAACACTAAATTAGTTTCAAAATGATCACCACAACTTAAAAATGTCATAATTTCAATAATTAACCCATTTTAGAATTTTCCATAATTTTTCATAATTTTTCTAACATTTTTCCTATTTATTTGCATTAAATCTTAAAATAATCAATAAAATAATATTAAATTATAAAAATTCCCAAAATTAATATTTTATATTTTTTTTTTGAAAATGTTACAGAAATGCGGTATCACATACACACATCATTCTCGGTCCTGCACATATCTCATATGCGCTCCTATTTCGTTTCGCTTGAGCTAGGAAACCTCTGTGTAGGACTCTAAAGACTCGTCAATACGCCGGTAGCAGATGATGATCATATCAAGCACCCACAAGCCGCAAGCGGTCTGCTAAACGTAACGGCCACCCGGGTATTGAGCGATCAGAAGATCGACGAGCTAGCCCGCTCACACTCCTACGAATCCAACCAGTAACACTTACCGTACAGTCCGGTCTCTTCGTCTGATATATCGCATATCAAGTCTAGGGGTGGTAAACGTCAGATCCCAATAACCCGATAAGTCGTGCCGATGTGAGGCTCGTAACGGGTCGAGAAACTACTGGTAACACTTACCAGCAAATCTCTGATCATCCCTGGCCAGGGACTTCCCTGTTACGGCCAATCGAGCACAGCGCAACATCTACCCCCAATACCGGGAGAGACGAAACCCCTCCTATCGCTCATTGCCTCCATGTGACTCGGGACTGTACCCAAAGACCACCGTTTTGCACGCCCTTATGGACGTGGTAAGGTGGAGATCAAAGCACAGTGGGAATCACACAAGACTCTATGACGATCTCGGGTCTACAGACTATCCTGTACAAGTGTCACCTGAGAACTGCCATCTGACGTGAGGTATAATACCATCTGGGAGTTCTCGGCGAGTCCGTCCAGTGTACCCAGTCTCCACTGAGCACCCGTACACCATCTCTGATGTCAAACACCAATGGATATGGGATCATCCATCGCCCATCACATGGGTCGAGAAGCGTATACGCTAGTCTACACTGGTATATCGATGCCCCGTCTCGATACACCCACGACTAGGGACCTTGAAGGATGTACTTATGGACTACCATGTCCCCACTAGTATGATCTGCATCATAGTCCAGGTAGTCAAGTACATATCCTAAGGGCTTTACCAACATGTAACTATAAGACAGTATAAAGAGACTAGTGTACATGTTAAGATAAAGAGTAACCAGATAGCATACTATCATATCGAGCAAGAAAGTCATCTCTATATATGTCCAAGCATCCAATATAATATACAACATCTGTACAATACTGGCCTCTAGGGCATACATACAACTAACAATCTCCCACTTGCACTAGGGCCAGCTGCTGTAGTATCGCATACCGAGCATCCCGAAGAGTCTCTCAAACTGCGTCTGGGGAATGGCCTTCGTGAGTGGATCCGCCGTGTTATTCTTTGTGTCAACTCTCCTGACCTCGATCTCCCGGCGATCAACTATCTCCCGGATCAGGTGATACCGCCTCAGAATATGCCTGGATCGCTGATGGGACCTGGGTTCCTTGGCCAAAGCCACCGCTCCATTGTTATCGCAATACAAAGGTATTGGATGCTCAATGGATGGAACCACTCCAAGTTCTGTAATGAACTTCTTGATCCAGACAGCCTCTTTGGCAGCATCGTTGGCAGCGATGTATTCAGCCTCCATCGTCGAGTCTGCCACGGTTTCCTGCTTGGAACTCTTCCAGCTAACCGCCCCTCCGTAAAGTGTAAAGACAAAACCCGATTGCGACTTAGAGTCGTCCTTATCACTCTGGAAGCTCGAATCGGTAAAGGACTCCACTTGGAGTTCTCCGTTACCATACACCAAGAACATATCTCTAGTCCTTCGCAAGTACTTGAGAATGCTCTTCACAGCTGTCCAGTGACTCTCTCCAGGATCAGCTTGATACCTGCTCACTATACTTAGTGAGTATGCTACATCGGGTCTGGTACATAGCATCGCATACATGATAGAGCCTACTGCCGAAGCATAGGGTATCCCTTGCATGCGAGCTCTCTCTAAATCAGTCTTGGGAGACATCTCTTTGGAGAGAGTGACTCCAGAGATCGTGGGTAAATTCCCATGCTTGGACTCTTCCATACTAAACCACTTTAGTATGGTGTCAATGTACCTGGATTGGGACAATCCCAAAATCCGTTTGGATCTATCTCTATAGATCCTTATTCCCAATATGCAGGAGGCATCACCAAGATCTTTCATTGAGAATCTTTGTGATAAGAAGAGCTTAACCGATTGCAGCATAGGAATATCATTTCCTATCAAGAGTATGTCGTCCACGTACAATACGAGGAAGACAACCTTACTCTCTGCCACCTTCCTGTAAATACAAGGTTCATCTGGATTTTTGACGAAATCAAACTCTTTGATAACGACGTCAAAGCAGATGTTCCAACTCCGCGATGCTTGCTTTAATCCATAAATGGATTTAAGCAGCTTGCACACCTTTCCGCTGCTCCCACTATCTACGAAGCCCTCTGGCTGAGTCATGTACACGCACTCTTCTAAATCACCATTTAGAAAGGCGGTCTTAACATCCATTTGCCAGATTTCATAATCATGATATGCAGCGATGGCAAGCATGATCCAGATGGATTTAAGCATAGCCACTGGAGAAAAGGTCTCGTCATAGTCCACACCTGGTCTTTGACGAAAACCCTTTGCTACAAGTCTAGTTTTGAAAGTCTCCACTTTCCCATCTACACCAAGTTTCTTCTTAAAGATCCACTTGCTCCCAATGGGTTTTACCCCTTCAGGAGCAATTTCCAAAGTCCATACTTTGTTGGTGTACATGGAATCCATCTCAGACCGCATAGCATCCAGCCATTTCACCGAGTCTCCACTCGTGATGGCCTGCTCGAAGCTAGTTGGGTCATCATCCTCCATGATGCAATCCTCGCTCCCACCATCTATGAGAAAACCGTAGTATCTCTCAGGTTGGCGAGGAACCCTACTAGATCGGCGGAGAGGCTGGGGTTCGTCGGGTACTACCGAATCCTCTGGTTCTACTAAATCTTCAGTTTGAGTTTGTGTAGCCGGAATTTCTTCCAGTTCTACCTCACCGCCACTAATTTCTTTTGCAAGAAATTCCTTTTCCAAAAAGGTGGCATGTCGAGAAACAAACACTTTTTGTTCCTCTGTATGGTAGAAAAGATATCCATGTGAATGTTTGGGATATCCCACAAACTTACATAGAACTGACCGTGCCTCGAATTTGTCCGGATTTTGTCTTTTGACATAGGCCGGGCAACCCCATATCTTAACTCGTTTAAGACATGGTCTCTTCCCACTCCATATCTCATATGGTGTGGTAGGTACAGATTTAGATGGAACTTGATTCAATAGGTATGCTGCTGTCTTCAGCGCATGACCCCAGAAGGAAATAGGCAACTCAGCTGTGCTCATCATAGAGCGCACCATATCTAATAGGGTGCGGTTCCTCCGTTCTGATACACCGTTGTGCTGTGGTGTATATGGAGGAGTCAGCTGAGAGAGAATCCCATTCTCTTTTAGGAAGTCCAGGAATTCATTGCTCAAGTATTCACCTCCTCGATCAGATCGAAGGATTTTAATACTTTTTCCGGTTTGGTTCTCGACTTCTTGTTTATATTCTCTAAATTTCTCAAAAGCTTCTGATTTGTGTTTCATCAGGAACACATATCCGAATCTAGAGAGATCGTCAGTGAATGTAATGAAGTATGAAGAACCATCCCTGGCATGTGTAGACATGGGACCACATACATCACTATGTATAAGTCCTAAGAGTTCGGTAACTCTTTCTCCGTGTCCCGTAAACGGAGTCTTGGTCATCTTGCCTTTGAGACATGACTGGCAAGTGTCATAAGATGAAAATTCAAACGAATTTAAATATCCATCTTTATGCAACTTAGCTAGTCGTGTCACATTGATGTGACCCAGTCTACAATGCCACAAGAAGGATTCGTTCAGTTCAGAACTCTTCCTCTTGTGTGTGTTTGTTATGCTCAGAACTGTTGATTGATTTAGAACATAAATGCCATTGCATAACGTGCCTGATCCAACCAACTTTTGGTTACGGAAAATGTTCATAACATTGTCCTGTAATACAAAATTATATCCTTCTTTACTTAATGAAGAAACCGATATAATGTTGCATATCAGGTTCGGCATGTAATAGCATTCGTTCAGAACCAATGTATTACCAGTTGGTAATACAAGGTGATATTCCCCGACAGTCTTAGCAGCAACAATTGCACCATTTCCAACTCTAATGTCTTTATCATCTTCTCCAAGTTCTCTACCTTTCCTAAGCCCATGTAACTGATTACATATATGGGATCCTGACCCGGTATCCAATACCCAGGACGTAGAGCAAATGGAGAAACAGTTCTCAGTAACGAACACACCCGAAGAAAATGCATCAACATGTACTTTCTTCAATCGGGTGGCATGGGAATCCTGGTATTCCCCTATATCCTGTTCATTCCTATAACTCTTATAAGAAAGAACGGAACCAACGTTCCCCAGCACAGTATAACATGCGGGTTCGGTTAATACATCCATATTATTATCTTGATTAAGGCATGAACTGGTCGCTACCTAGAGAGAGAGAGAAGAAAACACTTTAGCGTATGCTCGTGCAAGATCAGATTGGTTATTATCTTATCTAATCAGGATGGCTCCCACTGCTTTTTATCAAATCTTCCTCCAAACCCTAAAAGGAAAGACTAGCCGGGATTAATTACACACTACAAGTTCGCTAATCTTTCAGCCAGGCCAGTGTCGGTACTTTGAGGGAGGTCCCCCGTGCTTTCGCACGAACCTAATTAATGTAAACCTCGTTTTCCCAGAGGCGTAACCTCGTTAACACCTTTCTAGACACCTACTTGATCAGATAATTGCAATGTGTAAAACTCTCCCAGGAGTAACTCTTACTCGCAGCGGGTATCGGGATCCAACTATCTCATAGAAGGTATGCAATCTCATTGCAAATTTCAACACTTGAAATTCCCGATAATATTTTGCCCCTAACCTCCTATGACCTTGACAAAGGCCAACAAACCATAGGATGCTAGTCAAGTTCAACCCGTCATTTCTTGATCGAAATAAACCCACCCGCACGGCCCTTGACAAAGGCCAACAAGGTCGCACGACTACCCTAATCCAATCTGCATCATATGCATAAGCAGATAAGCACCAGTTAGCTACCGCACACTGCGCCTTGACAAAGGCCAACAAACGCAGCACGAATACTAACTACTACTTATCTGAAATGACGGAGGGCTACGCAGGTTTTTCATAAAAACCATGAGCGTAATGAACTTGATATCATTGTAGAATCAAATAAAGTTTTGAAATGGAGTGATTTTGAGGCTTTTCTAGTTTTGCTAAAGGAGTCACTCCCGGCGAAGGGATCTCGGTCCTTTCCTCGTCGAATGAGGTGCGGGATATATCATATATATCGCTGTGCAAAGCAAAGACTCTTAAAAACTATCAAAGCCAAACCGAGTGTGTAGCATCTGCCAGTTACTGCTAAAGGAGTCACTCCCGGTGAAGGGATCTCGGTCCTTTCCTCATCGAATAAGGTGCAGGGTATATCATATATACCGCTATGCAAAGCAAAAAACTGTAGCTACCCTTTTTATTTTAAAATTCGATTCTACAACATCTTAGGTTTCTTTATCTTTCATTAATCACATTAATGAAGTCCCATCATTTAAATACCTAAACATCACAGATAGATATGACGTACACTTATGCCATCCGCATTCGCCTCGATGTCCCCTCGTGCACCGTTAGGTTAGGTAACTAACGACAGAGCAGGGCAGGGCTAGCGCGGGTGTAAAACATAAGTAACGTCTATATAATATATCATATATATCATATACTAAATCCATCACAGAGTCACAACACAGATATCGCAGCAGAATAAACATATGAAATATTGGATATACTAGGACGTCCGTGTTTTCAATACGAGCCAGTATAAAACACGGATTCCACGGTCGTGATGAATAGCCAATCCCACACCCCTAGACCCCTACGAGAGCGGCAAGCAACCCTTTCAATTCTAGGGTTAGGAGACCCGAACTCGACTCCTCGAGTTTGTCTCCCACTGGACCCCAGAACCCGGTTACTTGTGCTCCCCTCCTTGGGTCTATCCTAATGCGGAAAAGTAAATAATATACAAAGGGTGACAACTTCCGCTACCTGGAAGTGCCCCAAATAAAAGAATATTACATACAAGTTTTTACATGAATGAAAATGAAAAACACTCATCTCACATAAAAACCCCCCGGCTATTCAAATATGACAATCCAATATAACATATCCAGCAACACATAACATCACATGTTATCAACGTAAGTAAGTATGCATACCCCAATTGTCGTTGACGTATAGCATCGAAACCGGCGATATGAACATACTACACTTACGGTCACAGAAAAGAAAGTGTAAAACTACAACAATTGGAATCCGCAACCACTTTAGACATCGCATGCCTAACAGTTACAAACCCCGCATTTTAGTCTCATTATCGAAAACTCTTTTCAATATCGTATGGGACTAAAGTGCTAGATTTATAACATTCATCCAGTTATCTCATAACTGTTTGTGAATTCCAATCATTGTATCACATTCCAGATAAACAGATAATGTTAAACTTTCCGATCGAACAGTCGAATACCCAAGTTTTCCCGATACAATCCAACACATGAAATAAGTCTAACAACATTCAGTTCGTGCCTCAGTACCGACGGTCCAGCCGTAGAAGGGTCAAGCCAACGCCTCACATGTGGCACGCCGTACTGCCCCAAACCCGAAGGTTCAAAGGGCAGTTCAAGACGGTCACATAATCGAGTTAAGGTTTGTTGTCTTCTAGAGGGTCCATCGCGTTACTTGCACTACTTAGAACGTCGTTAAACTACGGAAAAATCCAACACTTAGAAATTTCCCGACAGGGGAAAAATTGGGTATTTGTATCCGGTCGAACTTTTTAACATATTCTGGAAATTATCCGGAAATACACAAAAGACGAAATTTGATAATCCGATCGAAATACCGAATCCCCAAAACAACCCCAGAAAATTCAACACTTGAATGAATATTAAACATTCCCAGAAGACTCAGCACTGCATGAAATGAATTACTGTGCAAACTACTTTCTCTAAATCATCACAGCAGCCGCGGAACCGCCGCGTTTCCTATGGTGGGGGCCGCGGTTCCGCGCCTAAATTGTTGACTTAGTCAAACGTGCTTCACAGTAACTTATTAAATTCCCTGCTGAATTTTTTGGAAATTTTTAATCTGGAAAAATCCACATTTTTATAAAAAGTACAGAGAGCATGTTTGTATTGGGTTTTCGGGTTCGTTCGGACTTCAAACTCCGTCAGGACTTCGCCTAAGGCTCTAGCTAGGCTCTGATACCAGTGAAAGGTTCCTAGGCACTTTAGTAAGGTCTCATAAGGCATCGGACATGCCAATTTAAAATTTTTGCTGCCGAGAAACCCTAGACAACGGATCTTAAACTAGATGTTTAGGCGAAAAGAAAACTTAGTTAATACTTAACTACTAGGATACGGAAATTACAACCTTTGTAGATCCGGATATCCACCTCCACGGCTCCGCAACGAAGTCTTCTCGCTGTACATCATGAATCCTAGACTCCTCCGTCGGCTTCATCAGGAAGACGTGCGGAATAGGTCGTCGGCTTCGTGTCAAAGACGATCTACGTCGAGGTTGCACAAACTCAAGCTCCGACTTCACAAACTTGTGAAACTTGTGAAACTTGTGAAGTAAACACCCAAAACAACTTGGCAAGAGGTAGAGGGTGAAGAAATAGGAGGTGGGTTCACTTTAGAATTGGATTTATCTCACTAGATCTCAAGTTGCCATTGTTGTAGCAAGCTTGAAGAAGAAGAAGAAGATGAGCTCAAGAAAAGAATATGATAAGTCTTGTGATAAAAATAAATTTAAATCAAATACTTATCATAACTTGAACTAGGGTTAAGTGTAGAGAATTAACCATGGTCACTTGGATGGGTTAGGGTTAAGCATGAAGATAAGGATGGTTAGCAAAGTCAAAGCTTCATGAAGCTTCAATATAAAACAAATAAAGCCACCATTCTTATCTTAATCCATTTCAAATAAATAAATAAACAAATAAATAAATAAATGAATATGCAAAACCCTAATTATCAAATTAACCATGGATTAATTCTATACACTTAACTAAATGATCAAGTATCATCAAACATGATACAAAAAAGTGCACGAAAGCATATCACATATACAATGTGCATCAAGTGAGAAAAATCCGTTTAAAGTGAACCAATACTAGTTAATGCAAAGTAATATATCAAATATATAAATATACATTAAATCATTAAATCAACATTTGATTCAATGATCCGGTCATGTCGCACATAACCGACTAGTATTCTATGCATCGATTTATCCAATCAATGATTCGATAACTAGGTCATATCGAATATAACAAATCGAAACATATATCGCGAGAATGAAATGCGGTATCACATACACACATCATTCTCGGTCCTGCACATATCTCATATGCGCTCCTATTTCGTTTCGCTTGAGCTAGGAAACCTCTGTGTAGGACTCTAAAGACTCGTCAATACGCCGGTAGCAGATGATGATCATATCAAGCACCCACAAGCCGCAAGCGGTCTGCTAAACGTAACGGCCACCCGGGTATTGAGCGATCAGAAGATCGACGATCTAGCCCGCTCACACTCCTACGAATCCAACCAGTAACACTTACCGTACAGTCCGGTCTCTTCGTCTGATATATCGCATATCAAGTCTAGGGGTGGTAAAAGTCAGACCCCAATAACCCGATAAGTCGTGCCGATGTGATTCTCGTAACGGGTCGAGAAACTACTGGTAACACTTACCAGCAAATCTCTGATCAGCCCTGGCCAGGGACTTCCCTGTTACGGCCAATCGAGCACAGCGCAACATCTACCCCCAATACCGGGAGAGACGAAACCCCTCCTATCGCTCATTGCCTCCATGTGACTCGGGACTGTACCCAAAGACCACCGTTTTGCACGCCCTTATGGACGTGGTAAGGTGGAGATCAAAGCACAGTGGGAATCACACAAGACTCTATGACGATCTCGGGTCTACAGACTATCCTGTACAAGTGTCACCTGAGAACTGCCATCTGACGTGAGGTATAATACCATCTGGGAGTTCTCGGCGAGTCCGTCCAGTGTACCCAGTCTCCACTGAGCACTCGTACACCATCTCTGATGTCAAACACCAATGGATATGGGATCATCCATCGCCCATCACATGGGTCGAGAAGCGTATACGCTAGTCTACACTGGTATATCGATGCCCCGTCTCGATACACCCACGACTAGGGACCTTGAAGGATGTACTTATGGACTACCATGTCCCCACTAGTATGATCTGCATCATAGTCCAGGTAGTCAAGTACACATCCTAAGGGCTTTACCAACATGTAACTATAAGACAGTATAAAGAGACTAGTGTACATGTTAAGATAAAGAGTAACCAGATAGCATAATATCATATCGAGCAAGAAAGTCATCTCTATATATGTCCAAGCATCCAATATAATATACAACATCTGTACAATACTGGCCTCTAGGGCATACATACAACTAACAACTTCCAGTTCTACCATACTCCCACTACTGTTTTCTGAAAAAATACATTTTTATTAAAACTGTGGCGAGTTAAGAACAATATCACTATTGATCTTCCAGATGGTAGAAAGTCAACCCTCGTCATAGCCCGGGTCAACCTACAAACAGACATTACAGAAACATGCCTTGAGTTATCCAGAGTCCGGTTTTAAGCATAAGCCGGACAACTCCCCGTACCTTAACAATGTCAAGATATGAACTGTTCTATATCCAATACAGAAACAGAGGCACTGATTTAATTGAACCGGATTCAAATCATGCAGCTGTCTCCAGTGCATGTCAGCTAAATGGAAGGAGGCCGATCATCGTTACTCAACTTAGGAATGCTTCCAATTATGAGTAACCTGAAAGAGAAGCAAGTTCTCTTAATCATTACTATCAACTGAATACCATACACAAGTATCTACATCTTCGATCATCTTGAAGAATCCTGATACTTGCAACATCTGGTTCTCTACTTTATTCTTATACCTATAACAACTCAAAACTTAGACCTTACATTTCTACGAAACACATGTCTAAGAACTAGAGAAGTCATTAGTAAACAGAATATAGTACGAGTACCAACCCCTCTGTCCTAATGGTCACTGGACAATATACAATACTCTGTACATGTCCCTTGAGTCTAATATCTCATTCACTGTGTGTCGTAGGTTGAAAACTGTACTTATGGCTAAGAAGAATTACACCGCTGTTCAATGCTCCTTACCTAAACATCCACTGGTATAGGTAAATGTCATAGACATAATTTAAAAAAGGTATATCTCACTCTATAAAAATAGACGTACAGATATATCAATTTGAAATTGTTGCATAACAACGGATATTCAAAACCAAATATTTGCCGTCCGGCAAACAACCCAGGAGATTTCCTCAAATATCACCAATTACAACGAATTCCGATATAATGAGGATGATCACCCAATTCCCAATAACTTATTCCCACTCATCATCCGTAAAACCATACAGATGTGAGAATCATACCTGGTAAATACATACTCTAGAGCAAGTGTCTAATTGGGAAATCAGTTTTCTTTTAATAGTACACAGTGAAACTGAAACATTGAAATGTTTCGATGGGGTATCCGGGTATTCCTACTAATGCCTCTTCCATTATCCAGATTCACAACTGTAACCGTATATTTCTTTGCCATCTCTCCAAATCTCTTTATATGTCTTTAGTCATTACCTTCTGTACACCCGTTTAGGCCAAATGGTTTTCTTCCTTCCCTACCGTTCGGCACCAGCCTATGGTTTGGAAGAAGACTATCCAAAAAGCATAATGGGTGTACTGTCCTAGTCCTAAGAGCAATCGTAATGCGAGAGAAGGTGAAGATAAAAGACAACCGAATAAACCTTATTCCTATTTCTCCTGAACCAGAATCCATCCCCGAACTGGAACAAGTTCCTTTCGAGTTCGTATATAACCATATGATGGAGTATCCAAATAAACTGTGGATCTTCGTAGTTATACGGAGTGTCCTGGAGAAATACAAAGGTGATTTAGGATTGGCGAAGAAATATTTGGTTTGGTCGTGAATAGCAGTCGCAATTTACTTTGCCCTCTTACTAATCCCTTTCTTTGTCTTTATATAATACCTTCTGTACACCGTTTAGGCTAATTGGTTTTCTTCATTCCCTACCGGTCGGCACCAGCCTAAGGTTTGGTAGAAGACTATCCAATTTGCGTAATAGGTGTACTATCTCCTAAACCAAGGAGTACTCGCAACCTGAGAGAAGGTAAGAGGAAAAGACAACTGAATAGTCCTATTCGTTTTCTCCAGAACCGGAAACCATCCTCGAATAAATTCCTTCGAGTTCGTATATAACCATACGATGGTTTTGTCCAATGGAAGTGGACGTTCGTAGTAATACGGGGTGTCCTGGAGAAAAAGGGTAAAAGTAGGTGTGGCAATGATGTTTGCAACTCTGACAATCCAAAAGCCAGTGTTAAGAAGGTTCGGTTAATTTTGGTCACTGAGTCATAGTCTAGGGTCGGGTCATGGTCGTTGCCAAAGAGAAAGAGAAAAGAAACACTCAGCGTGCATTCTAACCTAGATCAGAATGGTTATCACTTTATCTAATCTGGAAACCTCCCACTGTAACCTCAAATCCTTCTCCAAACCCGAAAGAAGAATTAGTCGGGATCACCCGAGGAGTAAACCAACTCATCAGTGGGAATCGGGATCCAACTATCATCGCAAGATAACGTGACGGAATCCGCTCACGTTATCACACTCCAGAAGGTATGCGCATATCTGGCAAGTTTCAGTTTCTTTAGAAACTCCCGATGTGGATTTTTGCCCAATGCTCTTATGACCTTGACGAAGGCCAACAAATCATAAGTCACATGTCAAGTTCTACCCATCATTGTCCAGGTTAATTTGAACCCACCCGTACAAGCCCTTGACGAAGGCCAACAAGTCTATACGACTGTCCCAAACCAACGCATCTATCTATGCAGCAGAAAGGTAACAAGCAGCTACCATATACTATGCCTTGACGAAGGCCAACAAACATAGCATGAATACTACGTGCTACCCGTCTGAAACGACGGAGGGCTACGAATGGTTTCTGGCGAAAACCTTTAACGTAATGAACTTGATATCGTTGAAGGAACCGGATAGCTTTTAAAAATATAGTGGCGAAAACCTTTGCTAAAGAGGTCACTCCCGGTGAAGGGATCTCGGCTCTTTCCCCGTAGAATGAGGTGCAGGATATTCCAACTGAATACCATGATGCAAAGCAAAAGTAATCGGCTATAGTGAAGTTATTGCCCTGACGCAAACTTCTGTCCAAGGGGTCACTCCCGGTGAAGGGATCTCGGCCCTTGCCTCGTCGACTGAGGAGCAGGATATTCCAACTGAATACCACGATGCAGAACAAAAGAGAACGTACTTGCAATAACAGATTTTTGAAAAGTGTTCCAACAACATCAGAATAGGTTTGTTTAGCTTGCATTGATCCGAATCAACGCAGTCCCATCAATTGATCACACCAAAAAAGAACGAAAATAATGATGTACGTATATGCCATCCGCATTCTGTTGGATATATATGCCCTAGAGGCCTACATTGTATAGGATGCTTGGGATATGTATGTACATGACAGTCTTGCTTGATATGATAGTACACTATTTGGTTTGTCTTTATGTTAACATATGATATATATTGTGTTGTATTCATTTATATACATGTTGATAAAGCCCATAGGGTGTTTTCCTGACTACCGGCATTGTGATGGGAGTCATACTAGTGGGAGCTGGATAGTCAATAGGCACATCCTTAGATGTCCCTAGTCGCAGGAGTATCGAGACTGGGCATCGATACTCCGGAGTAGACTGGTGTATACATATCTAGACCCTGACGAGGGGCGATTGATTGGTGCCGCAGCTATTGGTGATGTGCACCTAAGATTGTATACAGATGCTCACTGGGTGTGAGTACATCGGAAAGGACTCGCCGAGAACTGACTGGATGGTATTATACCTAACGTAAAATAGTAGTTCTCAGGTGACATGTGTGCAGATAGTCTGTTGACTTAAAGTCATCATTTGTCTCATGTGAGTTCCTACTGTGCTTTGATTATTACCCTACCACGGCTCAAAGGAGTCGTGCAAACAGGTTTTAGTTGGGCACAGTCCCGAGCCACGTGGAGGCAGTGAGCGACTGTTAGGGATTCGTCTCTCCCGGTATAGGGAGTTGATATCGCACTGTGGTCGGTTGGTCATTACCATAAGTCCCTGGCCAGGGCTGATTGAGAATTACTGATGGACTGATCAGAAGATTCTCGGATGGTCTTGAGCCATACCGACACGACTTGTACGGTTATTAGGAGTCTGACATCCACCACCTCCCTAGACCATACATGCGATACTCTTAGACGAACAGACCGGACTGCGCGGATATTGTCACGGACAGGCTCAGTAGGATTTCAGATGGGTTACCTCATCGGCTTTCTTATCGACAACTACCTGGGGACCGTTACGTACAGCTAGTGCCGCTTGCGGTCTGTGGTTAAACCCACCGCCAGCGTAGTAGTCGAGTGTTTAGAGTCCCACACAGAGATTTCCCAAACCCAGGCGAAAAGATATAGAGGTCGTATGGTTTTACGACAAAGGTTCTGATGCATAAGTGTTTAAACGCACGTACGACATTCGGACAGTTTTTACTAGCCGGCTTTGGTTTAAGCCAGATTCTAGTATCAGGTTATTGGATTTGTACAGTCTAAAGTTTTTCCGTGTTTTCACGGATAGGAGCGGCGTTCTCATAATTTTCCGAGATGCTTCTAGAAGGTGATGACTTGGAGGGAGAGGTACCATTATCATTTAATGATTTAGTGACTCATTGTAAGTGATTCATCATGTCATTAATGCATCATTAAATGCTTAATGCCTCACATGATGAATCACCCACTTGCATTAATGAAACATGATGAATAATCTCATATTATTCATTTCTTTTTGATTCATTATGTTTCATATATCAACTGAGAAGCTATTTCATTATTATTATTATTATCATTATCATCTTCTCACACTCTCTCTTCAAGTTCTCTCTCCTTCACCAAACCCTAATCCTACCCCTCATGAGTTGAGAACAAAGATTAGGAAAGACTAATTACTCCATAACCTATCTCTACATCACCTTAGCTACTCTAATTAGAAACTAGAGAAACTAAGTAACTTCAAGTTTAGAGGTTATAGCTTGGATTAGGGTTCTCGGGTGGATCGTCTATCACGGAAGGAAGCCAAGGAGGACGTGGAGATCCAAAGCGGCCGTAGATATTGTAAAGATGAAGGACTGGAATTATTTGGTATAATCTCTTTATATAGTAGCTTAGAACTCTATGCCTTTTGTTAAGTATTGTTTAGAAACGATCTTCGGCTAGTTGATGTTCGCCTTTTAAACATGATTGTTTTTCAAATTTCCGCCTCCCCGCAACTCGTGGTGTTTTGCACATCAACTTACAGTGGTATCAGAGCCTCACTAAACAATAATTAACACACTTGCAAAATTGTATGAATTTCGAACGGAAAAACAAACCGGAAAAACCTCGATATCTTGTAGTTTCTGTCGGATTTTAAATGAGGTCCAAAATTTTTTCAGGGACCTCCAGAATGACCAGCATGATAATATAAGAACACACAAGAAAAATGGTCTCCTGAATCGTCCAAAGAGCCGCGGAACCGCGGCCGATCCCACCGATCCGCGGCGGTTCCGCCGCCGAGTTGGGGCCGATTCAGCCTATTTTTTTTCTGTGCCTTCTTTGTGATATTTGGGATTTTCTGGTATTTTTAAATTTTTGTTCAGGTTTCAGATTTACAGAGAAGTATTGGAGCAAAATTAAAAGTGTTTAATCGATCGAAATTATACGGTGTTTGCATGTTTGATTATATCTGTGAAATGTTTTATGTGTTCGTAAACCTCCCCTAACTGCTAGTATGTCAGTTGGCAGGGGGTTGCATATATCTGTGATGTTATATAACTATTTGTGTATATAAACTGTATTGGACTGTTGTGGTGATTAGCCAGGTTTTGTGATGGGTTATTGTATTAAATCATTTAATGTAAATGTAATAAGTTGTAATATTATTTTGCGGGGCACATCCAGGTTGCGGCTGTAGCCACCGTTGTATTATTTCTTTTTAATGTTTTTGCTCCTAGGATAGACCCAAGGTGGGGTACACAAACTATAGGGTATTTTGAAGTGTTGAGGTAGACCGCTTCATTTCTGGTACTTGGCGGGTAGTTTGCCGTACTCGTAGGGGTCTGGGGTGGGGTAATGGCTATTCATCACAACTGTGTAATCCGTCTTTCATTGCAGGCTCAAAAGAAATGCAGATTGCTTGCAAATCCAATATTGTTTATCTGTGATCTGGAATGCCTATTATTGCGTCTGACGAATGTACAATATTTATATATGATAGCTATTTAGACGTCACGTATGTTTTACACCCGTGCTAGCCCAGCCCCCGCTCTGCCGTTAGTTAAGTAACCTAAAAGGTGATGACGGGACCCCGTGGCGAATGCGGATGGCATAAGAGGACGTTGTATTTTCGTTTTGATCTGTAATGATAGGTTAATGATGGGACGCATTATTATTAATGCAAAGAAAATAAAACCTAAACTGAATCGATGGAACAATTTCTAAAAACCACTCGGTTTTCTTGAAAAAGAAAATTTTAAATGCGGAGCTTAAACCACTCCTTTTAATAAAAGCTATCTTAGTTCCTTCGATTAAATCAAGTTCACTACGTTAACGGTTTTTTGCCAAAAACCGGCCGTAACCCTCCGTCGTTTCAGATAGACAGCACATCGTATTCATGCTATGCTTGTTGGCCTACGTCAAGGCATAGTGAATGGTAGCAGTGTGTGTGCCTATTTGTTGCATAGATAGATGCATTAGTTTAATACAGACGTACACCTTGTTGGCCTACGTCAAGGGCTTGTACGATGTACTTAAATTGATCAGGACAACGACGGGTAGAACTTGACTTGCGTCTTATGACTTGTTGGCCTACGTCAAGGTCTATAAGAGCTTGGGGTAAAAATCACATTGGGAGTTTCAAACATAAAGGAAACTTGCAGATTTAGCATACCTTCTGGAGTGTGGTGACTGGAGTGGCTTCCATCTATGGCATCATGCGATGATAGTTGGATCCCGATCCCACTGATGAGTAGGATTACTTTCGGGAATTTCTCTCACTTAACAATCAATGCTATAAACCAAGTAGGTGCCTAGAAAGGTGTTAGAGGGGCTACGCCTCCTGGCAAAAGAGGTTCTTTAATTAAGGAACTTCGCGAAAGCGTTGGAAAACCTCCCTCGAAGTACCAACACCAGCCTGGCTGAAAGGTTAAGCAAGTATTGTGACGTGTGATTAAATCCTGACTAGTTCTTCTTTTAGGTTTTGAAAGAAGGATTTGAGGAAACAGTGGGAGCCATCCTGTTTAGATAAATTAATAACCAATCTAAACTTGCAAGAGCATATGCTGAGTGTTTCTTTTCTCTCTCTCTGGCAGCTACCATGACAGGACTTAAACTATTACTTGAAAAGAATATACTGACCGGGCAGAACTATAAAGATTGGCTAAGGAACGTCAATATTGCGCTGACTTATGACAAAGTTGCATATGTTACCACCGCTGTTCCTCCCCTTATCCCAGGACCAGATTCCTCAGTTGCGGACAAGGAAGTTCGCAAAACCTAGGATCTAGACTGTGAGCGAGCTAAGTGTATCGTGCTGGCGTCCATGAACAATGAACTCCAGAAACAGCACGAGAGTATGGATATTGTATCCATATTCCTCCATTGCAAGAAATTATATGGTGAACACTCCCGTATCGCGAGGTACGAGACCTCAAGGAAACTCTTCCATATAAGGTTAGCTCCAGGATCGCCTGTAGGAGAGCACGTCCTCAAAATGATCACCCTCATTGAGGAACTCGCAAACCTGGGATGCGTGCTAGAGAATGATTTGTATATCGAATTGATTTTGCAGTCCCTTCCCCACACCTTCTCTCAGTTTGTGCTGAACTTCAATATGCACGAGATGGAAGCTAATCTTCCCAAGTTCCTCAACATGTTGAGGGTAGCAGAGAGCTCCTTAAGAAAGGAGAAGACCCCCGTTCTGTATGTCGGCCAATCATCATCTTATAAATCTAAAGCGAAAGCTAAAGGGAAGAAGAAGATGAAAGCCACCAAACCGAAGGGTGGGGTCAAGAAGGTGCAGGGAACGAACAAGGCAGGAAGGGTGAAGGCAGAAAAGAACGAATGCTTTTATTGTCACAAGCAAGGGCACTGGAAGAAGGACTATTTGGCCTTTAAAGCCACGGACCAGAAGCAAGCTGTTGCTTCTGTTTCAGGTGTGTTCGTAATCGAAAATTGACTTTCAGTAAACTCTACTTCATGGGTACTTGATACCGGTTCTGGTTCTCACATCTGTAATTCTTTGCAGGATCTGAGAAATAGTAGAATACTGGGGTCAGGTGATATGACTCTCCGGATGGGCAATGGAATGCATGTAGATGCAGTTGCAATAAGGGAATATCACCTAGGGTTGAATAGTGGACACATTTTGGTATTGTATAGCTGTTTTTGTATTCCCAGTATGTTGTGTAATATTATATCAGTATCTTTGTTGTCTAATGAAGGATATAATTTTGCGCTTGAAAGAAATGTCATGAAAATTCTCCTAAATCAAGAACAGATTGGGTTTGGCACACTGGAAAACGGCATATACATACTTAATCAACCTCATATTTTAAATATACAAAAACCAGGTAAAAGAAAGGCTCCTGATTCAAATCAAGCCTTCCTATGGCATTGTAGACTTGGTCATATAAACGAAACAAGGTTGACTAAGTTACATAAAGTTGGATATCTAGATCCGTTTGAATATTCATCATATGCAACTTGTCAATCATGTATCAAAGGAAAAATGACCAAATCTCCGTTCACCGGACACGGAGAAAGAGCCACACAACTCTTGGGACTTGTACACAGTGATGTATGTGGTCCAATGTCTACACATGCACGAAGCAGTCACTCCTACTTCATAACTTTTACTGATGACTTCTCTAGGTATGGACACATATTCTTAATAAAACATAAATCCGAGGCCTTCGAGAAGTTTAAAGAGTATAAAAATGAAGTAGAGAAACAGACTGGTAAAAGCATCAAGACACTTCGATCTGATCGAGGTGGAGAATACTTAAGTACCAGTTTCCTTGAATACTTAAAAGAGAATGGAATTCTCTCTCAGCTTACTCCGCCTTATACACCTCAGCATAATGGTGTATCAGAAAGGAGGAATCACACGCTATTAGATATGGTGTGTTCAATGATGAGTAGTGCTGAGTTGCCACTTTCCTTCTGGGGATTTGCTCTAGAATCAGCAGCATACCTATTAAATAGAGTTCCGACTAAGTCTGTGCCTACCACTCCATATGAAATGTGGTGCGGGAAGAGACCATATCTCAAGTATATCAAGATATGGGGGTGTCCAGTATATGTTAAAAAGCATAATCCGGACAAGCTCGAGGCACGATCGGTTTTGTGCAAGTTTGTAGGATACCCGAAGCATTCAAGGGGGTATATGGTCTACCACACTGAAGAACAAAAGGTGTTTGTCGCTCGCCACATTGTCTTCTTAGAAAACGAATTTCTTGCAAAAGAAATTAGTGGGAGCGCGGTAGAACTGGAAGAAATTCCAGAACCTCAAAATGCTACTGAGGACTTAGAAGAATCTCAGATTTCAATAGAACATGACGAACCAACGCCACTCCGCAGATCTAGTAGACTTTCTCATCCTCCTGAAAGATACTATGGTTTTCTTCTTGATGGGGATCGAGAAGATTGCATCATCGATGATGATGAGCCTACTAGTTTTCAGCAGGCTATCACGAGTAGCGACTCAATGAAGTGGCCGGATGCTATGAGATCCGAAATGGAATCCATGTACACCAATAAAGTATGGACTTTAGAAGTTTCTCCTCCTGGGGTAAAACCAGTTGCGTGCAAATGGATCTTCAAAAAGAAGATTGGTGCATTTGGACAAGTGGAAACCTACAAAGCTAGACTAGTTGCAAAAGGTTTTCGTCAAAGACCAGGATTGGACTATGATGAAACTTTTTCACCAGTAGCTATGCTTAAATCCATTCGGATCATGCTTGCCATTGCTGCCTTCCATGACTATGAAATCTGGCAAATGGATGTAAAAACAGCTTTTCTAAATGGACATTTAGAAGAGAGTGTTTACATGGATCAACCAGAAGGTTTCTTAGACAGTGGGAGCAGCGGAAGAGTGTGCAAATTGCTTAAATCCATTTATGGGTTAAAGCAAGCATCGCGGAGTTGGAACATCTGCTTTGATGAGACAGTCAAGGAATTTAACTTTATCAAAAATGTAGATGAACCATGTATTTATAGGAAGATTGTATAAGGAGCAGTAGTCTTCCTCGTTTTATACGTCGACGACATACTACTGATAGGGAATGATATCCCTATGCTACAATCAGTAAAGCTCTTCTTGTCACAAAAATTCTCCATGAAAGACTTGGGAGATGCATCATACATTCTGGACATTAAGATCTATCGTGATAGATCTAATAGAATGTTGGGACTTTCACAATCCAGGTATATAGACACTATACTAACGAGATTTAGTATGGAAGATTCCAAGCGCGGCAATATGCCCGCTTGTCACGGGATCACCCTCTCCAAAGAGATGTCTCCAAAGACTGATGAAGAGAGGGCTCGCACGGGCATTATAACCTAAGCTTCGGCGGTAGGATCAATAATGTATGCGATGTTATGTACCAGACTGGATGTAGCTTACGCACTTAGTGTGGTAAGCAGGTATCAGTCTGACCCAGGTGAGAAACATTGGATAGCGGTGAAGAACATTCTCAAGTACCTGAGAAGGACTAAGGAGATGTTCTTGATTTACGGTAATGGGGACCTCCAGGTAGAGGCTTTTACCGACTCTGGCTTCCAAAGTGACAAAGATGATTCTAAATCCATTTCGGGATTTGTGTTTACCCTCAATGGTGGGGCGGTATGTTGGAGGAGTTCCAAACAGGATACCGTCGCAGACTCAACTATGGAGGCTGAGTATATGGCTGCTAGTGAAGCCGCAAAAGAGGCTGTCTGGATGAAGAAGTTCATTTCTGAACTTCAAGTGGTTCCGTCCATTGCCAATCCAATACCTTTGTATTGTGATAACAATGGGGCTGTAGCATTAGCAAAGGAACCAAGGTCCCATCAGAAATCCAGGCATATCTTAAGGCGGTTTCACCTAATCAGGGAGATCGTGGATCGTCGGGAGATCGAGGTACGGAGAGTAGATATAAAAGACAACACGTCAGATCCATTCACCAAGGCCATTCCTCAAGTCCAGTTCGAGCGGTTGTTTGAGATGTTGGGCATGCGGTACGCCAGCAACTGGATCTAGGGCAGATAGTGGGTACTCATTGCGCCAATTATAGGCCTTAGTGCAAGCGGGAGATTGTTGGATATATATGCCCTAGAGGCCTACATTGTATAGGATGCTTGGGATATGTATGTACATGACAGTCTTGCTTGATATGATAGTATGCTATTTGGTTTGTCTTTATCTTAACATATGATATATTTTGTGTTGTATTCATTTATATACATGTTGATAAAGCCCATAGGGTGTTTGCCTGACTACCGGCGTTGTGATGGCAGTCATACTAGTGGGAGCTGGATAGTCAATAGGCACATCCTTAGATGTCCCTAGTCGCAGGAGTATCGAGACTGGGCATCGATACTCCGGAGTAGACTAGTGTATACATATCTAGACCCTGACGAGGGGCGATGGATTGGTCCCGCAGCCATTGGTGATGTGCACCTAAGATTGTATACAGATGCTCACTGGGTGTGAGTACACCGGACAGGACTCGCCGAGAACTGACTGGATGGTATTATACCTAACGTTAGATAGCAGTTCTCAGGTGACATATGTGCAGATAGTCTGTTGACTTAAAGTCATTATTTTTCTCGTGTGAGTTCCCACTGTGCTTTGATTATTACCCTACCACGGCTCAAAGAAGTCGTGCAAACAGTCCCGAGCCACGTGGAGGCAGTGAGCGACTGTTAGGGATTCGTCTCTCCCGGTATAGGGAGTTGATATCGCACTGCGGTCGGTTGGTCATTACCATAAGTCCCTGGCCTGGGCTGATTGAGAATTACTGATGGACTGATCAGTAGATTCTAGGATGGTCTTGAGCCATACCGACACGACTTGTACGGTTATTAGGGGTCTGACATCCACCACCACCCTAGACCATACATGCGATACTCTTAGACGAACAGACCGGACTGCGCGGATATTGTCACGGACAGGCTCAGTAGGATTTCAGATGGGTTACCTCATCGGCTTTCTTATCGACAACTACCTGGGGACCGTTACGTACAGCTAGTGCCGCTTGCGGTCTGTGGTTAAACCCACTGCCAGCGTAGTAGTCGAGTCTTTAATATTGCATTTTCTATTCCCCATTCTTATGCATTTTACAATGATAAACAGGTGCTTTTGATGCATGTCTGCTACATATTACAGGTTACAAGTTCTTGAAGCGAAAACAGAGAAAAAGACAAAAGATGATACAAAAAGTGGACTTTGACCAACAAATAGAAGACTCTTGATCAAGCCTACATCAAACATAAAATTCACAGAGTACAAGGCAATGCAAGGTCCAAGATTACAAAGCGAACGGTTAAAAGTCCACCGCAATTATTCACTGGAGATCTGGAAGAAACATAGAAGCTATTTTAATAAAGAACCAAATAATAAGGAAGCCCAAAGATCCAAGGCCCAATACCTTCTTTTAAAGAGACAGAGACATAAAATTTTACCAAAGGTTGAAGTCTACTTTGACTAGGTCTTCCTAAGGATATTTTGGTAAATGTAGACATGCAAATCAATTGTAACCTAGGGTTTCCTATTCTCTATAAATAGGAACTCTACTTATTGTAATTTCTTATGCCTCCCTTCATTAATAAATTTTAGAATTCTTTTGGAAAGCATCGGTGTTTCTTTTCAATTCATGAATTCAGATCTGACAAACCTGCGTTGATGATTGGAGAGATGCATCAGTAAGTAGGTTATTTTCCTTGCAGTAGTTGTAGTTTTTCATATCTGCTCTAGGTAAATTATTTTCTCGCCTTAGTTTAATTTAGTTTAGCTTTTATTAACTTGCAATCGATGTTTTCTCTCTTTAATAAAATCATGTCTTTTTTCATCCCCTCAATGAGCGAGTAGTTTTATCGCTTGTTAGGGTTAGGAATAGGGAAGGATTTGAGAGATGAAGATCTCTCATCTCTTTTCGTTGCCAAACTTTTATGAAAATTAGAACTCCATGCATACCTTCCTATTCCGCTCCCTACGGCACTCTACCCTCGAGGTAGCGGTGATACCGTAGTATAAAGGCCCGGATTTTAAGGTTTTCCATGGAGGTTAGGGTAAAGATTAAGAAAGGAAGGACAAGGATCTAGAGGGAGAATCAATCTTCCCAATCATCCTAATCCCCTTTGTTAAGATTTACCATAACACTAATATGATATATTTAATTAAAGGCAATGGAAAGAGATGTAGATCTTTGTTTACCAAATTTTCCCTAAACCTAATCCTAGCAAGTTTCTAATCCTAGTATCATACAACTTCAATTTTTAGATTTAATAATCAATCCGAACACCCTTCGGAATTAACTCGTTAGCGCGATTAGGAAATTCACAACATCCTTGTGGACCGACCCGTACTCATCGGCTAGCTGCAAAGCGACGCCGTTCTTGATTGCGGTTACAAATATTTTTGATCTATCTTTTAGAAAGCGCAAGCACGCTAAAATCTAACCAATCAAATGGCGCCGTTGCCGGGGATGGCGTAGAATTTTCTTTTCGTAATTTCGGGTTAATCATAAAATTTAAAAAATCATAAAAATCTGAAAAAAAAATCAAAAAATATAAAAATATATATCATTTGTTATTTTTGGAAAGGGTATTCTTGTGAGAATTTTTTGCAGGATCTACAAAGAAATTCGGATCTAGAAATCTACAGAGATCAGAACAGCAAATATCAAATCCAAACAAATAGAGGAATATCACAATAGACAACAGAAGAAATTTGGAAGACTGAGTCAACAAGAAAAATCGTGGTGATCTGGTTCAAAAAAAAAAAAAAAAATCCGAACCAATCAACCCGCGGCGGATCCGCGGTCGAAGGAGGGTTACGGCGGCGGATCCGCGGCCGTTTGGTCGGTTCAATTCGCCAGATTTGCTCTGCGGCTCAGTAAAAAAAAAAAAAAAAAAAAACTGTGCAGATTTCCGCCATTGCAAATCTCTGTGAGTTTTCTCTCCTCCTCTGCAAATCTTGATATATCTTCTGTAAATTTGCCAGCAGGATTTCTTTGCGCTTTAAAAATATGCCTTTCCAAATAACAAATCTTATGCAGGACTCGTTGTGCTATACTTAAAATAATAATTGATTGCAAGTGATCTTTTCTGATTTGCATATCCTTAATCTTTTTGCTAAAATATCTTTCCAAATAAAGAGCAAGAGAAAAAAGGAAAGTTTTAATTAGAAAACTTGCAAATTTTGAAATTCACAAAAAAAAGATTTGATTGCAAGTGATTTACTGTTTTGCATATCTTTAATCGACTTTAAGGAGCTTTTGACCAATTCAGATTGGGTGGGGATTTCATCACCCTTCCCAGGACCCCAGAAAACACCTAAAGCATGTGCATTGACCACAATTAATTAAAAAATATTAGACTCAGACCTAAGGACATCGAGCTCAATAGGAAAAGGACTAGTATAGGCATCGACCGTTTATCCTAACTGACATTGCGGTGTCTAGGCTAGTGGTTATTAATTAGGCCCACTGTAGTGGTGGTTCCTTCCCACTTACCTGGCCGTACTTGCCAATGAAGAGGCGGTTTGAGGTCCTATTTCTAGCCCTTTGGAACAGTTGGGAGCTGTCTAGCTGACCTAGGTGACCCTAGATCTAGGCCTGATTGTGCATTTCTGGTTGATTGCATTTGTGTCTAAGCCCTTTATCGAAAATTTTTGCAAAACAAAGAAAAAGAAAAAGGAAAATTTTTGTTACAAGAACTTGCAAACTTTTGCCGCAAATAAATCCTTGCACCATCACCCAACTTTCTTTCTTTCATCCTTTCTTCTAATATGGGTACCCCACATAAAAAATCATTAGCCGAACTTTGGTATCCCGAACCTAATTTTGCGTCGTTCGGCAATTTGTTCTGTCAATTTAAAGACGATCCTTCCTTGCCTAAAATATCGTTGAAAGATCAAATAGAGGCGTCTAGGAGAAACAATTCGACTTTTCAACCCACTTTGTGTCAACCAAGTCAACCTTTACCACCTCCATATGTTGATACCACTTTTTCAAGTCCTTCTGTCACTCCTAAGCCGATGTCCATTGCTGAGCATATTGCTCAATCTCGCCGCCGATCTTTCACCCCTCTCCACTCATCTAGTTCTAGGGATCCGCATGATTATTCACCTTTTTATCCACATGTTGACCCTACCCCAGTCCAAGAACCTTGGTATCCCGAACCTAATTTTGCGTCATATGTCAATGTGTTCGGTCAAGTTAAAGACGATCCTTCCATGCCTAAAAAATCTTTGAAAGATCACATAGAGGAGTCTAGGAGAAATAGTTTGACTTTTCAACCCACTTTGTGTCAACCTAGTCAACCTTCACCACCTACATATGTTGACACCACTTCTTCAAGTCCTTCTGTCACTCCTAGGCCGATGTCCATTGCTGAGCATATTGCTCAATCTCGTAGCCGATCTTTCACCCCTCTCCACACATCTAGTTCTAGGGATCAACAAGACTATTCACCTTTTTATCCACAAGTTGACCCTACCCCAGTCCAATCACCCACTTCCCACCAGTCCTACCCGACCATTCCACCTTCACTAGACACTGCTTCTACACAGCCATTAGGGAGTTTCACATATCCAAACAAATTCGAATCTTTTACCGAAACCCCCTTACCACCCAAGTCTAGTTTAGAAGAGGCGTTGGAGGCGTATATCGCAGCAACAAACAAAATGGTTAGGAATGTGGAAGCGTCCGTGGCCACCCTTATGCAACCTGCTGAACCGGTAGCTAGTTTCCAACTAGCTCCAAATTTTTCAATGTATGAGGCGGCAGTTGGACAGTGTGAGAATGAAAGAGGATTTTCAAATCAAACCTACCCTTACCCAATTGAAGCCCACAACTCCAGTTTTCCATCGATTGCCCTAAATAGTTCACCAGTTGAAAATAAAAATGAGTTGTGTGATTTTGTAGTATTTGATTTGCCAGATTGTGAGGAACCCCTTTCGAGTGAAACCGCACCTAATCCTTTCGACCTTTACACTTCCACTCTAGAACCTACATTGATAAACATCAATGCTTTTGAGGAGGTGTCTAAAGAAATTGACTTTCACTTGATTGAGGATATAGACGCCGGGAATATTTCGGATGATGAACCTGTCGATTTAATTGAAATTTTATGTTCAAATCATCATCCCGAGTTATTAAATGTTTCTCCCGAATCTCATATGCGTCTTGATTTTGATGATATTGGCATGGATAAGCAAATTTTTAAGGAAAATATTGAGGAGAATTATGAGGATAGTACTGAGGATAATATTGAGGTTGAACCATTTTCGTTTGATGTGTCGAATTTTCCAATACACCCTCCTAAATCCTTAACTGATACCCTTCCTCACTCACTTCCTTCCGTCCTTCCTATCGTTTCGACTGTGCAAGAGACCGTTACGCTTTCATCTCCAATACCTATTTCGACGTACCCATGTTTGCTCACGACTCTTGAGGGATTTCATCTTATTTTTTCGCGGGTTGATAGATTAGCACAATCGCTTTTTACACATCGGTCATTACAAATTGTGCTAATCTATACGCTCCATCCACACCCTCAAATTCGTATTCCCACTTTCTTTGGTTCTTCTAATCTTCCTTTAATGATATCGAGTGTTGATGAATCACAATCCGACATTTTGAGTTCGATAATTTTCAATTGGACCTTCGAGGAAAGTTTCGATGATATTTTCGCCAACGAACTCGCATTCTTAAATGATATGGATTTTGTGATTAATCAACCTCCACTCGAAGAAGTAGAACCCCTACCATTTCTTCTTCCCCTCCGCCATTCTCCTCCACCAAGACCATATTATCCCTTTCTCTCCACACGGTCTCGTGTGCTTCTCATTTCTTTTCTTTCCACTCCATTCTTTCACCAACTCTACCATTACCACGATAGAATTTTTGAATGGTTGGTGCTAACCTTTGGCTTGTGTAAGGCCAAGCTTAAGTTTGGGGGGAATCTTTGTATATATGTATATATTTTTTGTTTTCTTTTCTATAAAAAAAAAATATAAAAAAAATTTTCAAAACATTAAAAATATAAAAAATTATAAATAAATAAACAGGGGAGTGCCGGTATTTTGACCCTCTTGGTTTAGCATGACAGTGAGGACACTGTCAAGTTCAAGTTTGGGGGTATGCTCGGTACGTCTTCTTCCTTCGCATTCATTTGTACATATTTTTGCATTTGCATGCTTATTTGAAAACCCATAAAAATTTGAAAAATTTCAAAAATTATAAAAATTAATGTATTCAATTTTGGCTAATTGACTTGAGTTTGACAGATAGGTTAACTGGCTAGGAACAACTAGATCTTAGACTTAGTGAATTAAAAACCTTAAAAATAATCTTCCTTAAAGTTTAACGGTAGAAAGTATATGCCTTGTAATTTATTTAGAAATATGCAAATTTTGGGTTGACTTCTTGGGCTAAGTCAAAATGAGGGAAGAGTATTGGTGTTCTTATTAGAGTATAAGTTTGAAAAATAGTTCCTAGCTTAAGTCTAGATTCTGAAAATGTATACCCTACAATTTGCACAATCACGCACCTTGAAACTTGGAATAGTAGAAGAGACCTTGAAATGCTCTTGTCTAAAGTCCTTAGTATGAAAAAGTGTGAATGAATAAAAAAAAAAATGGACACTGGTTTTTGTGATTACTTAAGGCTGCAAAAATAGAAAAATACTTAGCGAGGGTGCTTCATCACCTAGTGCCTTAGACCAACTGGTTTGGGAGTCACTGCTAAAGCCTTGGGTGTTGCAAAGACTAGGAAGTATGCTTTAAAGTGCAAACGCATTTTGTAATCAGTCGTTGGTACCTCAAGAAGTATTAACGGTCGCATGAAGGATGTGTAAGCAAATTTCATTTAAATTCACCTACTAAGAAGTGCTTTGGACAAAGGACGAGAGTACGATTGCTTGATTTGAATTTCCAAGTGTAGAGGTGATTTATACACACACGTGGGGATATGTGATTGGAATTTAGATAAGAGAGAGGAATGAAGAATGGAACTTGTATCTTTAATGGAGTTGATAGAAATTCCTAAGTGGAAATGGAACCCTAGAAGGAAAACTTAGGAAATGCCGAAAGCTAAGTAGATCTGCATGATATATATAATCTTAAGTTAAATGATGAGGAAGTGTGAAGAATATGGGTGGATAATTTGCGAGTCAAAAGTTAATAGAATTCCTTGTTAGAAAACCTAATTGGAGAACAAAAGTTAATGGGCCGAATTGATAGGATTTTGTGGGTAGTATCCGCTGAAAACCCTCAGGAGACAACACTCCTCCTACTAGGGACACCTAGAGGTTTAACGGCTTGTTGCACGAGCTCAGTGCAATCGCGTTTCCCTGCGAAAGTGCGGCTAGGTTAGATTTTTATCGAGAATAAAAAAATAAGTTTGCTCGAGGACGAGCAAAAGATAAGTTTGGGGGTATTTGTTCATACCATAATATTGCATTTTCTATTCCCCATTCTTATGCATTTTACAATGATAAACAGGTGCTTTTGATGCATGTCTGCTACATATTACTGGTTACAGGTTCTTGAAGCGAAAACAGTGAAAAAGACAAAAGATGATACAAAAAGTGGACTTTGACCAACAAATAGAAGACTCTTGATCAAGCCTACATCAAACATAAAATTCACAGAGTACAAGGCAATGCAAGGTCCAAGATTACAAAGCGAACGGTTAAAAGTCCACCGCAATTATTCACTGGAGATCTGGAAGAAACATAGAAGCTATTTTAATAAAGAACCAAATAATAAGGAAGCCCAAAGATCCAAGGCCCAATACCTTCTTTTAAAGAGACAGAGACATAAAATTTTACCAAAGGTTGAAGTCTACTTTGACTAGGTCTTCCTAAGGATATTTTGGTAAATGTAGACATGCAAATCAATTGTAACCTAGGGTTTCCTATTCTCTATAAATAGGAACTCTACTCATTGTAATTTCTTATGCCTCCCTTCATTAATAAATTTTAGAATTCTTTTGGAAAGCATCGGTGTTTCTTTTCAATTCATGAATTCAGATCTGACAAACCTACGTTGATGATTGGAGAGATGCATCAGTAAGTAGGTTAATTTCCTTGCAGTAGTTGTAGTTTTTCATATCTGCTCTAGGTAAATTATTTTCTCGCCTTAGTTTAATTTAGTTTAGCTTTTATTAACTTGCAATCGATGTTTTCTCTCTTTAATAAAATCATGTCTTTTTTCATCCCCTCAATGAGCGAGTAGTTTTATCGCTTGTTAGGGTTAGGAATAGGGAAGGATTTGAGAGATGAAGATCTCTCATCTCTTTTCGTTGCCAAACTTTTATGAAAATTAGAACTCCATGCATACCTTCCTATTCCGCTCCCTACGGCACTCTACCCTCGAGGTAGCGGTGATACCGTAGTATAAAGGCCCGGATTTTAAGGTTTTCCATGGAGGTTAGGGTAAAGATTAAGAAAGGAAGGACAAGCATCTAGAGGGAGAATCAATCTTCCCAATCATCCTAATCCCCTTTGTTAAGATTTACCATAACACTAATATGATATATTTAATTAAAGGCAATGGAAAGAGATGTAGATCTTTGTTTACCAAATTTTCCCTAAACCTAATCCTAGCAAGTTTGTAATCCTAGTATCATACAACTTCAATTTTTAGATTTAATAATCAATCCGAACACCCTTCGGAATTAACTCGTTAGCGCGATTAGGAAATTCACAACATCCTTGTGGACCGACCCGTACTCACCGGCTAGCTGCAAAGCGACGCCGTTCTTGATTGCGGTTACAAATATTTTTGATCTATCTTTTAGAAAGCGCAAGCACGCTAAAATCTAACCAATTAGTCCCACACAGAGATTTCCCAAACCCAGGCGAAAAGATATAGAAATCGTATGGTTTTACGACAAAGTTTCGGACGCATACGTGTTTAAACGCACGTACGACATTCGGACAGTTTTTACTAGCCGGCTTTGGTTTAAGCCAGATTCTAGTATCAGGTTATTGGATTTGAACAGTCTAAAGTTTTTCCGTGTTTTCACGGATAGGAGGGGCGTTCTCTTAATTTTCCGAGAAGCTTCTAGAAGGTGATGACTTGGAGGGAGAGGTTGCATTATCATTTAATGATTTAGTGACTCATTGTAAGTGATTCATCATGTCATTAATGCATCATTAAATGCTTAATGACTCACATGATGAATCACCCACTTGCAATAATGAAACATGATGAATAATCTCATATTATTCATTTCTTTTTAATTCATTACGTTTCATATATCAAGTGAGAAGCTATTTAATTATTATTATTATCATTATCATCTTCTCACTCTCTCTCATCAAGTTCTCTCTCCTTCACCAAACCCTAATCCTACCCCTCATGAGTTGAGAACAAGGATTAGGAAAGACTAATTACTCCATAACCTATCTCTACATCACCTTAGCTACTCTAATTAGCAACTAGAGAAACTAAGTAACCCCAAGTTTAGAGGTTATAGCTTGGATTAGGGTTCTCGGGTGGATCGTCTATCACGAAAGGAAGCCGAGGAGGACGTGGAGATCCAAAGAGGCCGTAGATATTGTAAAGATGAAGGACTAGAATTATTTGGTATAATCTCTTTATATAGTAGCTTAGAACTCTATGCCTTTTGTTAAGTATTGTTTAGAAACGATCTTCGGTTAGTTGATGTTCGCCTTTTAAACATGATTGTTTTTCAAATTTCCGCCTCCCCGCAACTCGTGGGGTGTTGCACATCAACTTACACATTCGCCACTGGGTCCCGTCATCACCCGTTAGGTTACATAACTAACGACAGAGCGGGGACTGGACTAGCGCGGATGCAAAACATATACAACATCTACTAGTATATATATCAATATATAATATTTTGCTCAAGGCGTGATAAAATGCAACACCACAGAAATGTACAGCATCACAGAACAATACAGATATCTGGGATCCCCGGGTTTCATAGAGCCGCTACTGAAACCCGACGTTCCCCTGGTCGTGTGGATTGCCTGTGCAATGAAATCCTAGACCCCTACGGGCGCGGCAAGTTACCCGCCAAAACCTGAAGCGAGGCAGCCCCCTTCAGCAACGTGAATGGACCACCCAGCACTTCACGGAATCCGGCAACTTGGGCACCCCTCCTTGGGTCAACCTGTACTCCCTACGAGTGCGGCGAATAGCCCGCCAATTCTAGAGTAAAGCCCATCCGTCTCAAAGCCATGAGATGCGGGCCCGTTGCCTTCTAGAACCCGGCTATCCGTGCACCCCTCTACAGAAAGTAAAATATACATTCAACGGGTACATCCACCTCGACCCGGTCGTGCCCCAAAAGAAATATACAAACAGGCAGTGACGTCAGTCCATATGTCGGACGCTCGCCCCGCAATATCAAATGTACATATAAAACAAAACTGTACTACCATTGCATCCAGGCTATCCCCCATGACCAATCCGCAACAACACAGCATAACACAGAACTTAAACGTGAATGTCACGTTCGCAAATCCGTATAACCGGGCAATAGCAGTTAGACTGGATTTACCGATCGAGTGACATTCACAGTCGCAGATATAATGTAAATACTGTGAACTAACATGTTTAAAATATCCGATCGAACAAATTTACCGAAGTGGGCCCCAAGCAGTACTGTAGCACTTACAGAAAATCTGGGCCCAAACAGAATATCCCAAAACCCTTATTTCTTATTCAAAAGCCTACTGGAAAAATTTGGTGTCGCGTTGACTTAATTCCGCCGCGGAACCGCGGCGCAAACGTGGGTTTGGCCGCGTTTCCTCGGTGGTACTGTAGCATCGCCTCACAAAATTTTTACAGTATGCTTATAATTCCCTGCACGTGTTTCTGCAACAACCTGAAAAATTTTTGGAGCCAAAAAAATTTCGACAGAGAACAGATGCATTGAAAATACGGTTTTTGGGATTTTTTTGTTCGATCGAGTTCTAAACATACTAGAGCAAGCTAGACTAGGTTAATGGCGTGGCTCTGATACCATTGTAAGTGCACGGCGGCGCCCCGGCCGTCGATCCGACGCCGGAAATGCGGAAACGAAAAACTTTGCGAAACTTGGAAACCGGCAACACCGCGCACTTTTAACCCGGATCGGGCCATTAACCTAACTACTAGCAAACTAAAAGATGGGTAGAGAGTTATACCAAGCGATCCATGTCCTTCGGTCTTCGTCTCCACTCTGATCTCCCGCGGAATCTCCGTCCGTCACCTCCTCGTCGGAAAGGGCACCACGTAGCCAAATTCTTTTACGAGCTCCCACCTCTGGACCGAGGCAACTCGGGTGCGAAGTTGGCAAGCCGACGCGTCCAAGGGTACTGTAGGCTAGTGTAGAATACTATGTCTCTTTTGGGGTTTATATTGCCATGGATGTAGAGGAATGAAGATAAGGAAAAATGTTGTTTCCATTTTTCCTAGCAAGATATGAGATGAAGAAAAAAAATGCCACCCATCAAAAATGAACTTCTCCCTTTTTTTCTCTTAATGTGGCCGGCCCTATATGGGATGGTGGAGGAAAAATCCCACCCCAAACAAGTGGAGGAAAAAAGAATGATAAAGGGGAAAAATAGTCACTCCAAAGCCACATCAAAATCTCCTCCATTCATTTCTCATAAATGCAATGGATGAGATGGAAAAGGAATCTCATGATGAAAAAATCTATCATAATGAAACTACAAATGCAAGAAACCTCCTCACAATAACTTATTTCCAAACTTGCAAATAACCCCCTCCACAAGAAAGTCTTGCCGTGAAGGAACAAAGGAAAACCGGCCGAACCGGAATGCAAACTGGCAACTCCAGAAAACTGATCCCGTAATAAATTACAGGAAAAGCCCGCGACTGCATATACATGCCCGCATTTGTATTCCCACTGAACACAAATGCAAAGAGAGAAAACTACACTGTCTAATACTAGGATCCGGCTTAAACCAAAGCCGGCTAGTAAAATCCGTCCGATCACGATTCGTGCAATACCGCACGTATCTGATCGAACCCTGCCGTATCTCCATACGGCCTCTACAGCGTTTCAGCCGAAACTTGAGTAACTGTGTGTAGGGGACTCTATAGACTCGTCAATAGTATGGCTGTGGATTTAACCACTAGCACGTCAGAGGTATTAGCCATACGTGACGAGCCACCAGCTATTGACCAAAAGGGTCGTCTGTGAGCGAACTCATACTGACAACCTACTGAGCCTGTCAGTGACAATATTCATACAGTCCGGTCCGTTCATCTATGAGCATCGCATGGCGGGCCTAGGGGGATGGTAAAAGTCAGACCCCCAAAAGCGGTATAAGTCGTGTCGGAGTGTAGCCAAGAGCACCCTGAGATACTACTGGAATACCTACCAGTAAATCTCTTGCCTTGGCCAAGGACTTTTCATGTACTGGCTCTCCTAGACACAGCGCGACCTCACCCCCAATACCGGGAGTGACGAACCCCTGCAGATCCGCTCACTGCCTCCATGTGGCTCGGGACTGTACCCAACTAAAACCTGTTTGCACGACTCTTTTGAGCCGTGTTAGGGTAGTAATCAAAGCACAGTGGAAACTCACACGAGACAAACGACGATCTCAGGTCGATGAACTAACCTGTACACATGTCACCAGGGAACTGCTATCTGGCGTCAGGTATAATACCAACTAGCAGGTTCCCAGCGAGTCCTGTCCGGTGTACTCATAACCCAATGAGCACCTGTATACATCTTAGGTGAACCAACTGACACCAGTGGCTTGTGAGACCGGCCACCGCCCCTCGTCGGGGTCTCGACTGTATACACTAGTCTACTCTGGAGAATCGATGCCCTGTCTCGAAACTCCCATGACTAGGGACCTTTTTAAGGATGTTCTTATAGACCCCGGCTCCCACGTATATGATCGCCCTCATACTGCTGGTAGTCAAGCAAGAATCCTAGGGGCTCTATCAACGTGCAATAGCGACTCGTAAGGTCACCTAAAGCAGTACACGATGATAAAGATAAACCAGATAGCATACTATCATCTTGAGTAAGACTGTCCTACTGGGACAGGTCCTCCCTCAATCATTGCAATCACGTGCCTGTGATCTAATAATTGACTCTGAGGGCACTATCTCCAACAATACCGAGTTTATCCGTGTCCTTCGATCTTCAACTATCTTTCCAAGCTACTAGTGGTCGTCTAGAGCGAGTTTGGTTGTCGGTCTTCCTCATATACGATGATCCACCTGAGGAAAATGACGCAAGCTCCAGCCTCGCCAAGCGAGGCAACCGACGCTCCAAGGTTGCTAGCAATGAAGAGTGGAGGTGTAGAAATGTGTCACTATAATTTTTCTCTCATCACAAATGCTCCAAGAGCAACCCAAGAAGATGAATAGGAGGTGAGGAAACATGTGGCATGAGCAACTAAATAAATGGCTAAGTGTTTTCTCCAAGTGAGAATGAGAGTGAGAAATCAAGCATGTGAAGAATTGAAATGAACAAGCCATACCAAAGTAGGTGGCTGCCCCCTCACTCTCTTTCTCTCATCCAACAAAAAAAAATCTCATATCTTTTTTCAAATAAACAAATGAGACCCATGCCTCTCTACATGCCCAAACCCATGCTCATGCCAACTCACCCCTCCACCTCATTTCCATAATTGATTTTCTAAAAGAAAATCAATAATGAGGTGGCCATCTTCTAGAAGCTATTCCGTATAAATACAGAATACTTCCCGGTATACGTATCGAAATACATATACGCGTATTCGTAAAAAAATATGAATAACCAAGAGAGAAAATGAATAGTGAACAATAATACTAGAATACATATATATAAATACACATATATAAATTATTAAGTCAAAACCTGATTTAATAATCCGGCTTAATCCTAAGCTGCTAGTATTATCAACCGTCCGATTAAAGTCTGTGCAGCCTGTACACATATGTAATCGGACACCTGTATGTGCCAACATACGCCATTTACACCATATCGCCTGAACCGTGAAAATCTTCTATGTGGGGCTCTGAAGACTCGTCAATACGCTGGCAGTGGCTTTAACCACAAGCATGTCAACGACACTAGCTGTACGTAACAGCTACCCTGGTATTATGCGAAAGGATGGTTGACAAGTAAACTCATCCAAACCTCTACAGAGCCTGACAGTGACAATATTTGTACAGTCCGGTCTGTTCATCTAAGAGTATCGCATATCGAGTCTAGAGGGGTGGATAAAGTCAGACCCCTAATAACACGATAATTAGTGTCGGTATGAAACCCATCACCTCCTGAGAAACTATCGATGCTAGATCGGTAATTTTCGTCTACCCCGTCCAAGGATTTCTGGAGATGGCCATCCGTGTACAACACGACATCAACCCCCAATACCAGGAGAGGCGAATCCCCGACAATCCGCTCACTGCCTCCATGTGGCTCGGGACTGTACCCAACTGAAACCTGTTTGCACGACTCCTTTGAGCCGTGATACTGTAACATTTCAGAAAACTAAAATATTATTTTTGGGAATTTTTATAATTAAATAATAAATATATTGAATATTTTATTAGTGCGGTATAATTAAATACCGATAAATTAGGAAAAATTTGGAAAATTATAGAAATTATTGGAATGAGGGCGTTTTATATGTTTTAAGCAAATTATAAATTTACATGATTAATTATATTCCATTTTAATGCTAATCGTGATTAGATATCGCTAATCGTGCATTAAGCCAGATTTGTGCACAAGACATGCACCATGTCACATTTTAGCACTTGTTACATTTTTATCATGGCTTTTCTTTTTATCATGCATGGTTGTTGTTTTAAAAAGAGAAAAGAAAAGAAAAGAAAAGAAAAGAAAAGGAAAAGAATAAAGAAATGAGGGATGGGCATGAGAGAGATAGGGTGAGGGGTCAAACATTGGTTATGGCACCTAGCTCCCTTCATTTTTTCCTTCAACTCTTTTCCCACCTCCATCACCATGGTAGCCCTCTTCTTCTTACCTCTTCCATGACCTCAAAACACCCCCAAAACATCATCAAAACTCCATCCCCACTTCATTAAAAACATGCACAAGCCCATTAGCTACACTTTGGACCAAGAAAGAAAAGATTTTGGACACTTGGGGCAACTCAAGAAAATTCTTGAGTTACCAAATGAGGTAATTCTTATACCATAAGTGTAGTATTTCTAATGTTTTTACATCCATGTTTGTTTAGAACCGATTTAGTGTCGTTTAGTGAGGTTTAGAAATTTCTAGTTAGGGTTTGAGGATTTCTTGAGTTATGATGTGTAATTGAGGCTTATAGTGGCCTTAAACCCCTGTAATGATTGTATTTTGGACCTAAAACAGAGACTGAAACCCCAATTAGCGAACTTCGAAATCACCGATATTCGTATTTTGTCACGCCCCGCTTCGCGGTGTATGGCGAAGGGGACGCGACGAGGTCCGCTACGTATTTACTGTGAAGTAAATACGCTGAGCGTATGAAAGCAATATAAAAGTAAATCACAAGAGACAAGAGATATAGAAATAACAACAACTTTATTAATAACATTCTTTTGTACAATGCATGAAAAGTAAATACAACTGGAATGAAAAGAGATGCCTAAACAATGGCATAACAGGAAATGAATAGAACAAGGTACAATGTCTAGAGCTCGGGGTCTTCGTGAAACTGATCCAAGTCTTCACCGGTGGGCTCGATCTCTGCTGGCTCCAAAACACCTGACGATATTCAAAGAAGAAAGAAATAGAATGTCGTCAGTGAACAGGTCGCTCGGTAAGTCCCAAAGATAAGAGGAATTAGAAAAGACAGAATAAGAGGTACCCTCTAAAGTATAATGTTATAGAATATTATGTTCACGCTGTTGTTTGTAGCTTGGTACGAAAGGATGCTAGTGTATACGAGAGGGGCCTCAGTATGCTAGAGACCAGGGCAAACAAAATGTACAAGGAACCGTTAAGCCACGGTACAACATCAATGGAATATAGGTTAGGTGTCTTAATCTTACCGTCTTGTGCCACTTCTAACACCTTCCGCACCAATCTACCCCTTAAACCCCGTAGTGTTTTGATTGTATTGTTGTATTGTATTGTGTAAGTTGGATGATCGACCAAAACCATGATATCAGTAAACAGATTGTAACTGCATAATCAGGTAAATGGAATAACGGAATAATGGATGTATATCCATGGTTTGATTCAGTCAAGTTGTATAGATTGTTAACTGGATTCTGGGATTCATGTGTTCTTATTGAGTTGGAATATTAAAGAATATAGATTGACTTGAATCATATTCAAGTCAGAAATAATCAGACTCAAACTCGAGTGTCACGACCCAAAGTTTGGCCCGTGACCGGCACTTAACCACGTAACGCCTACAGGCGTAACGCGACTAAGTAAGCCGAAAACCCAGAAATCTAAAATCCTTTTTAAGAATAAGTAAAGAACTACATGTTTAAAAATCAATGTTTTTAAATAACTAAGCCGAATATGCAATTTAAAACAGTGCAGTCCTTTCTAAAAATTTCGGCAAAGTTTCTTTTGTAAAACTGGCCCCGAATGGGGTACAACAAGAATGACAATATATATGCAACGATAAAGGCATCCCCAAGCGGGAGCTAGCTCTTCGTCAATAGACGGTCACAACCACACATGCAACAATAATATACAACGCCAAGTGGCGAGGATCAAACCCAAAAGAAAGCTCAAGCAACAAGAAACCGCAATACTACTAAGCGCGACTCTAAGGTCGAATAATACATCACTAAAGTCTAGGTCTGAAACAATATACAAGTTTTGGTTGATGGAAATTCTAGATACAATGAATAAAATGAATACAATGGTGGTTCTTGATGCGAAAGAATCCACCTACCAAAAGCAAACCACCCGCAAGAAAGTAGTGTGCCAGAAATGCCGCAATGAAACCTGTACGGCAAAACCTGCAAGAACTGTGGCACAACGGGGGTGAGTTGCCAACTCGTGAATAGAAACATCTACAAGCAGAAACCGAATGTAAGACATAAACCTAAGTCAACAATCAGTAATAATCCACAAGAGTACATCTGAGTGTGATAAGGTGGCAAGGTAACATCTAAATAGGTATGTGGTGCCAAGTACTCAGATAATAACATGTCATCAGTATAAGGTATGTCTGCAGGAAGTAAATATGATGCAGTAAATATGATATCAATACACATATATTAGTGTCCCATACCACTAATATTGGTGTAAGGGTATATATAACAGCGCCCTCATACCCTGTTATATATACAAATGAAGTATGATCAGTGTAAATCCAGTCTGTATATGATCCATGTCTGTATATGATCTATGTCTGTATATGATCCATGTCTGTATATGATCTATGTCTGTATATACGTGGAACCCGTCCACCCGTCACCCAATGACAATAAGCATCATGTATGCAATATGAGGATATAAACAACATCATGGTAAAACATCATGAAAACCCGTGCCAAGCATCGACACGTAAATCCTCATCCATATGGGGCTCCGTCTGCGGTATCGACCCTCGGCCCCGGCAGTACGGGTCAACCCATGTCTATCTCTGGGCTCCGTCTGCGGTATCGGCCCTCAGCCCCGGCAGTACGGGTCAGCCCATATCCATCTCTCAACTCCGGTCGGAATCCTCCAGATATCCGCCGAGCTCAAATACAATCACCGGTAGGTAGTAGTCCCTCTGCCGGGCTCACCGTCTATCACACAGCGAAACCGTTCTCGCCCCGGGGTACCATACCGGGTCCACCATGTACCCGTAATCGGCCTCGACCGCCTCCTCGATTCGGGTTTTTATATATATATCTCTAGCACCGAGAAAACACATGGTGGACGCACCGAAATATCATATCAAGGGAACCGGGTTTTTAAACGATTACATATTTGAAATAGCCACGGTTCCCAAATCCAGAAATCACATATAATCCAAACCAAAATGTAAGTCACTAATCTGATATGATATGTGCGTCAAACATAAATATCATGTCAAGTCACATATAGATGAACTACAATATAATGATCAGGTGTGACATAAGCATCAAATGCGAGTATCAAGTCATGTCACATATAAATGAGCTACAATATAATGATCAGGTGTGATGTAGCATCAAATGTGAGTATCAAGTCATGTCACATATAAATGAGCTATAATATAAGGATCAGGTGTGACATATGTATCAGGTATGATGTAAGCATCAAATGTGAGTATCAAGTCATGTCACATATAAATGAGCTATAATATAATGATCAGGTGTGACATATGTATCAGGTATGATGTAAGCATCAAATGTGAGTATCAAGTCATGTCACATATAAATGAGCTATAATATAATGATCAGGTGTGACATATGTATCAGGTATGATGTAAGAATCAAAATCGTATATAATTGTGTACAGGTCTATGCGTACAATATGCTATGCGGAAATCATACCATGAATGCAGCAGTACTACAGTGTAGTGGCATAGCAATTATCGATGATGAAGTGTATGAACCGGCAATCAGTGTACGTGGAACATACGCATCATCGATAATGGTGCTGGTGTCCTAACAGTATGATGGTAATGTAACAATAAGCATAAGTAATGCCATGCAAAATAGTATGAACAGGTGCAATCGGATAATCAACGCAATAGTGAAGAATCTAACTCAAAAGCTATATCATGCAACCTTGCCTTTTGAAATAAGACGAATCGGGGTCTTTGGTAAAACAAGGGCTACGGTGTTTAGAAAATAGACGCTACACATTTGAAGATATCCGTAGAATCCCCTTTTCCTATCTTGCAATATTCCCGATTCGTTAGTTTAAAATAGGTATGACTCTGGTCTAATCTAACATCTACTATGCAACTACTGATCTACGTATCATGCAAGTCTGGAGGGGTATGGAAACCGCCTAAATCTGAGTCGATACATATATAAAGGTATATAGTCGGTGATCTCGCCTCAATGTCATATCATAAGATATCCTCGAGTTATGAGTGCGGATCTATCATCAATATCGGCTCGTACGGTAATCATCGTACGGCATCCCAATAGCTGGGTACGGGTCAACATCTCACTATCTCATCACATAACAGGTATCACTATCATCAGATCACATAGTCTGGGGTACTACTCTATGTCTAGCACCAAACGATACCATCAATGAAGTATGCATGCGGGGGTAAACACATATCCCAAGCCCGCACGAAATCACAAGTCATATCCCACATATGAATCGTATCCAATCACCGATCTCACGTCATCAAGCCCACATCATCGACTCATCTCTAAAGTCATCCCATATCATCAAACACCGTGTAAGTACAAGTAATATGCAAGGGTCTGTGTGTGTGTAGGTGTAATTCTACCCTAGGGTTCGCGACTATGAACTACACTAGTCACTTCTACCCTACACTATCCATAATACACCTATCACAAGGCTACAACACACTATAACTATCACACATCTACTATATAGTATACTAACTACGGACTGCGGGGGTGCTATACGCCATCCACCCGACTTCCCCCTGTAGATATAATCTACTCACCTGTATCATCATTTGCGGACATCACCACGCATTTGCTTGTCGTCTCGAAGTCTTCATGGGTACCTACACATCAAATATCGTATATGCGCATTAAAACCAAATCCAAGCTAAAACGGCGCATGAAATCCAAAACGATACGATAAGGGGGCCTATAGGTGAGAACCTATGGCACGCCTTCAAAACCACATATAAATCCTCTATATCGTCGTATAAACGCCCAATAGTCGAGGCAAAACACAATCCACCATTTCAGAAATGAAAATACGGAATACGGAAATACGAATCCAAAATAGCAACTTAGGATATATGTCCCAGATTTCACCCTAGATAGAATTTGTCAAAACTAGAAGTACCCTGGGCCAACACTAGAGGAACTGGGGCTGTGCACAGAAAACGAGGCGATTCCTCACTGGTCTGGCCGCAATTTGCGGCCAGAATGGCGATTTTGGCGGCCTCAAGGTGGAGTGGGGAGCTAGGGTTTTGGGTGTTGCCTCTATGGTGCCTGCACATCTCAATTTCCACTTAATATTATTTTAGGGTTCTCGGGGTGTTAGCAGATTCTAAATAACAGTGGCAGATTCCAGTTTTTCCCCGATATCGGTTTCTAAAATCCGTATTCTGGTTCAAGCTTCGGGTTTTGGGTTCCAATTCAAACACTAGGGTGTTGGTAAGACCTCTACTGAGCTCAATTTCATAATACCACACCAATTTCCCTCAAACCCTAACTAGGTTTTTCCAAAAATCCACAATTCACCCGATATCGATTCAAAACTTGCATAGGGGTATAGGAAATGCTAAAACTAAGATAATGGTTCAGAAATTACCTCAATTGGCAACTCAAGAATTTTCTTGAGTTGCCCCTAGTGGCCACAATCCAAGCTTTCTTGGTCCATTGCGTAGATCTCGAGCTTGTGCATCTTTTTAAAGAAACGGACATTGGATTTTGGTGTAGTTTTAGAGGTGTTTTTGGGCTTTGAAGAGGGGAGGGAATGAGGTGAAGTTGCAGCAGTAGGAGGAGGAAGAAGAGGGAAGAAAATGATGAGAGAAATGGCTAAGGGTGGTAGTCAACAATGCCCATCCTCTCTCTCACCTACCCTCACTCTAATTTCTTTTCTTTTTCTTTTCCTTTTCTCTTTTAATCCTTAATTCAACCCTTCTCACCTCAATAGTAACCCCAAATAAGAAAATCATGGTAGAAAGTGCACAAGTGTAGGAAAAATAGTGTGTGCATTTTTTGTTCAAATTTGTTAAAAACCGATTAGCGATTTTAATCGCGATTAGCGCTAAATTAGTGTCAAACTAATCACAAAAACTTAAAAATATCATAATTCACTAATTTACCCTATTTTAGAATTTTCCATAATTTTTCATAATTTTTCTAACATTTTTCCTATTTATTTGCATTTAATATTAAAATAATCAATAAAATAATATTAAATTATAAAAATTCCCAAAATTAATATTTTATACTTTTGAAAATGTTACAATCTACCCCCCTTAAAGAAATTCGGTCCCCGAATTTAAATTTAAACCCCCACTACTAAAACAATTTCAGTAATAATCCATTTGTCGGGGCTCCGAAAACATCAACACATAGAGAATATCATAAAATAAATGTACTACTCTACTAGTAATCAATCCCCAAAATGCATATATAAGAATATCCTGTGCGTCTGGTGCGCAAAGAATCAAAATCCATATATGTGTCAAACAGGTGTAGAAAATAACATCTAAGTGCAACGGGTGTGCACGAAACATCTGTCGTAGGCAACGTGTGTGCCTGACAGCAAAAAAAAAATCAGGTGCATATGAAATGCACGAAGAATTCCGATTTAGTGCATCTGGCGTGCACCAAAATCGTATATCAAAATACTAAAGATGCATGAAAACTACGCTGGAAGTGCAAATCAAATCACTGAATATGATAGGCATGAAATCTCAATCAATATCTCAAATGTAATAACTCAGCGCAAAATATATAAATATCCAGTGGGTGCATGAAACCAATATCATGAAACTCAGTCATCAAAACTAAATCATGTAAACAGAACGCCCAAAAATACCGAAATCCAAAGTGACGGATACGTGATAATCGAATCACAAAATCACAAATCATAAATACCGTCGTCGGTAGTTCCTCCTTCGAGGTCGAGAAGGAGTCGGTGCAATCCACTGCTAGCAGCGCAGGATATCTACGTGCTCTTGCTCGCGGTCTGGCATTCTCTGACTCTGGGTCCTTATCTTCTCTGCGGATTTCCTATCTCGCAGTCAATCGGCTCATCGGCCCTGTCAGGTGTGCTAACGGGGACGATTCCGTTCTGGCACTTCTCTGGTCACCTCTCGGTCAATCCTCACGACCACTCATAAGGCAGCATATCACCGGCGTCGGCCTCTGGCTCTCTGAATGCACGTCACACATCTGATCCTGGGTGCAAACATCATTGCAGCAATGTCCTGGAAGGATTCCTGCTCAAGGTCTCATCCAATCATGCCTATGCCGATCTGTACAGAGGCTGGCTCTCTTGTACTACCTCTTCTCGCTTGATAGACATCTGTGTCCTCAGCACAACCTTTTCTCGGAAATTGGTCACATTCCAACGTCTCTGTAAGCCTATCAGGTCTCTAGTCTCGACGGGAAGTAATGACAGCTCGTCAGCGTCTCACACGAACCTCTGGTTCCATATGTCTCTATCATCGTCCACTATGACGTCACGCCAAGCTACCTTGCACTGCACTGTTCTCGGCCACGGCCAATCTGAAGTCTCTCACACAGACTCGAAATCGCGTACTCTGTAGCTTCACCATTCTGTAGGAGATGTCAGGCCGAACTGGTCCTCGGGAACACGTCCCAACCATCGGAGGAATACTCGTCACTCGTCCGCCCTTGATCAATTCGCAACGCATCTGGGTAAGTCCCTTTATTCGATCCTGGTCAACTACCTCGTCGATAATGCCGAACTCTGTCCTGCTGGGTGTGCACAAAATGACCACTCCTGGGTCTAGGTCTTCTCGTATCGTATTCCGGAAAGGTCCTGTCGAGGTTTCTTTCTCAAATCTCAATCCTGCCGAATTGCCCGGAAGTCGTCATCCAATGCTGAAGCTAAAGCTTATTCCGGAATGGCTGCATACTTATCGTGCTTCTTTCTGGAAGATATATCCATATACCACGCCTCTGGGTGTGTATAACATCTCTGATGTCAGCGGAGTGGGACGTCATCTCGTCGAAACCTCGTACGAACTCTCTACTCCACATTGCTCAATGTCGACTGATTCGGACCTAACTCATCGTGGCTACACGAACCGCGCTCCGACGGCTACGCTCGCATCTGGAGTCTCCCAAGCAGTGTCCCATCACGATATCCGAAAGATGTCGAACCATCCGATCGACTCGTCAGATCCTCACCATCCCCCGAGAGCTCACATCTCGGGTACAGTTTAATAGTATCGAGTACATGCCACAGCGTCGGTGGTCCAGCCGTAGAAGGGCAAACCCAAGCCTCACTAATGGTGCCGCGGAACTGCCGCAAACCCGAAGGTTCAAAGGCTTTCACACGGTCATTAAGTCGAGTTAGGGTTTCATTCTTCTAGAGGGTCTATAGAATCACCTGCATGTCTTTCCGTATACTTTAAACTTGGAAAATGGGCTCCTGACATTCGATCGTCTCTATCGACTCTCAACGAACCTGCGTGAAGTCGTCTCTAGCTGGAAACAATCTATCAGATGACCTCGCATCGGTAACGAACGAACCACATGTCCTAGTCATTCATCCACAGGTGACTAGCGACTCGCTATCATCTCTCTGAGTATATGCTCACGCTGCAATAGCTCCAATCATCTGGGCGATATCTCATCATTTGCAGCAACAACTGGCTCATACGCCTGTATGCCGAACAATGCCTCAATCCTCCAAGAAGGCAATACAGAAGCGGTCATCTCTGAATCGGTCTGCTCTAGATCTGAGTAAGACTCTCTACACTGGAAATCTTCAACTCAACTGGGCCCGCTCTGGCGCAAAATCGGACGAATCACCTTCGTCTCTCAAATCGGGTAGACTAGCAATCATCTGTCGCATATCTGCCTGAAAGCTCCGGCAATCTCAGCTCGTAAGCTTCGGAAGCGACATCCTGTCGATCTCAGCAACAGCTGGTCCATCTTTCTGCACGGTAGGCGACATCACAATCTCTGAGGTATGCTGTACATCAACAGTCCTCTCTCAACTGACAGCTCTAACAATGGCCCGATCATCCGGTGCAAGACCAAGCACTCGCCTCAACTAGAGGTCACAATCACCAATACTAACTCGAGACGTTCCCATGTCACCAGAAAACACAATGGTCGGCCCTCGTACCAAACGAGCTCACACCGGCCGTAACCCTAGCAGCAGCCCAAACTGCGCTCAAACAAGGTGACAGGAACCTCAATCGAGTATCAAAGAGAGCACATCAATGACAAGAAGGAAACAACAGATCCAGAGTGGATACATGATCATAGAAAGGAACAGCATCAATGAAGGTGTAATCATGAAACTAATAGAATCGGGGATCTCAAATGGATGTATAATCCTGGATATAAAGAGAATCACTGATCTCGAAAAGTATGCACATCCTAAGGTTCCTTAAGCGGAGTGGCGTGTCGTAAGTATGCCGCGGAACATACCAACGGTATGTCACTCTACTTTAGTCACCTATTCCATCAACCAAGGGTCATCCTACGCGAAGAAAGTTCGGGTCTAATACCCCCTCGACCAAGTCTAAGTTCCGTAAGGTCAAGCCTAAGTTCCGTATAGATATAAACGCCCTAGGCTCCACATAGTCAAACTTAGACTCAAACCAAGGTCAACCTAGCGCTCTGATACCAACTTTGTCACGACCCAAAGTTTGGCCCGTGACCGGCACTTAACCACGTAACGCCTACAGGCGTAACGCGACTAAGTAAGCCGAAAACCCAGAAATCTAAAACCCTTTTTAAGAATAAGTAAAGAACTACATGTTTAAAAATCAATGTTTTTAAATAACTAAGCCGAATATGCAATTTAAAACAGTGCAGTCCTTTCTAAAAATTTCGGCAAAGTTTCTTTTGTAAAACTGGCCCCGAATGGGGTACAACAAGAATGACAATATATATGCAACGATAAAGGCATCCCCAAGCGGGAGCTAGCTCTTCGTCAATAGACGGTCACAACCACACATGCAACAATAATATACAACGCCAAGTGGCGAGGATCAAACCCAAAAGAAAGCTCAAGCAACAAGAAACCGCAATACTACTAAGCGCGACTCTAAGGTCGAATAATACATCACTAAAGTCTAGGTCTGAAACAATATACAAGTTTTGGTTGATGGAAATTCTAGATACAATGAATAAAATGAATATAATGGTGGTTCTTGATGCGAAAGAATCCACCTACCAAAAGCAAACCACCCGCAAGAAAGTAGTGTGCCAGAAATGCCGCAATGAAACCTGTACGGCAAAACCTGCAAGAACTGTGGCACAACGGGGGTGAGTTGCCAACTCGTGAATAGAAACATCTACAAGCAGAAACCGAATGCAAGACATAAACCGAAGTCAACAATCAGTAATAATCCACAAGAGTACATCTGAGTGTGATAAGGTGGCAAGGTAACATCTAAATAGGTATGTGGTGCCAAGTACTCAGATAATAACATGTCATCAGTATAAGGTATGTCTGCAGGAAGTAAATATGATGCAGTAAATATGATATCAATACACATATATTAGTGTCCCATAACACTAATATTGGTGTAAGGGTATATATAACAGCGCCCTCATACCCTGTTATATATACAAATGAAGTATGATCAGTGTAAATCCAGTCTGTATATGATCCATGTCTGTATATGATCTATGTCTGTATATGATCCATGTCTGTATATGATCTATGTCTGTATATACGTGGAACCCGTCCACCCGTCACCCAATGACAATAAGCATCATGTATGCAATATGAGGATATAAACAACATCATGGTAAAACATCATGAAAACCCGTGCCAAGCATCGACACGTAAATCCTCATTCATATGGGGCTCCGTCTGCGGTATCGGCCCTCGGCCCCGGCAGTACGGGTCAACCCATGTCTATCTCTGGGCTCCGTCTGCAGTATCTGCCCTCGGCCCCGGCAGTACGGGTCAGCCCATATCCATCTCTCAACTCCGGTCGGAATCCTCCAGATATCCGCCGAGCTCAAATACAATCACCGGTAGGTAGTAGTCCCTCTGCCGGGCTCACCGTCTATCACACAGCGAAACCGTTCTCGCCCCGGGGTACCATACCGGGACCACCATGTACCCGTAATCGGCCTCGACCGCCTCCTCGATTCGGGTTTTTATATATATCTCTCTAGCACCGAGAAAACACATGGTGGACGCACCGAAATATCATATCAAGGGAACCGGGTTTTTAAACGATTACATATTTGAAATAGCCACGGTTCCCAAATCCAGAAATCACATATAATCCAAACCAAAATGTAAGTCACTAATCTGATATGATATGTGCGTCAAACATAAATATCATGTCAAGTCACATATAGATGAACTACAATATAATGATCAGGTGTGACATAAGCATCAAATGCGAGTATCAAGTCATGTCACATATAAATGAGCTACAATATAATGATCAGGTGTGATGTAGCATCAAATGTGAGTATCAAGTCATGTCACATATAAATGAGCTATAATATAATGATCAGGTGTGACATATGTATCAGGTATGATGTAAGCATCAAATGTGAGTATCAAGTCATGTCACATATAAATGAGCTATAATATAATGATCAGGTGTGACATATGTATCAGGTATGATGTAAGCATCAAATGTGAGTATCAAGTCATGTCACATATAAATGAGCTATAATATAATGATCAGGTGTGACATATGTATCAGGTATGATGTAAGCATGAAAATCGTATATAATTGTGTACAGGTCTATGCGTACAATATGCTATGCGGAAATCATACCATGAATGCAGCAGTACTACAGTGTAGTGGCATAGCAATTATCGATGATGAAGTGTGTGAACCGGCAATCAGTGTATGTGGAACATACGCATCATCGATAATGGTGCTGGTGTCCTAACAGTATGATGGTAATGTAACAATAAGCATAAGTAATGCCATGCAAAATAGTATGAACAGGTGCAATCGGATAATCAACGCAATAGTGAAGAATCTAACTCAAAAGCTATATCATGCAACCTTGCCTTTTGAAATAAGACGAATCGAGGTCTCTGGTAAAACAAGGGCTACGGTGTTTAGAAAATAGACGCTACACATTTGAAGATATCCGTAGAATCCCCTTTTTCCTATCTTGCAATATTCCCGATTCGTTAGTTTAAAATAGGTATGACTCTGGTCTAATCTAACATCTACTATGCAACTACTGATCTACGTATCATGCAAGTCTGGAGGGGTATGGAAACCGCCTAAATCTGAGTCGATACATATATAAAGGTATATAGTCGGTGATCTCGCCTCAATGTCATATCATAAGATATCCTCGAGTTATGAGTGCGGATCTATCATCAATATCGGCTCGTACGGTAATCATCGTACGGCATCCCAATAGCTGGGTACGGGTCAACATCTCACTATCTCATCACATAACAGGTATCACTATCATCAGATCACATAGTCTGGGGTACTACTCTTTGTCTAGCACCAAACGATACCATCAATGAAGTATGCATGCGGGGGTAAACACATATCCCAAGCCCGCACGAAATCACAAGTCATATCCCACATATGAATCGTATCCAATCACCGATCTCACGTCATCAAGCCCACATCATCGACTCTTCTCCAAAGTCATCCCATATCATCAAACACCGTGTAAGTACAAGTAATATGCAAGGGTGTGTGTGTGTAGGTGTAATTCTACCCTAGGGTTCGCGACTATGAACTACACTAGTCACTTCTACCCTACACTATCCATAATACACCTATCACAAGGCTACAACACACTATAACTATCACACATCTACTATATAGTATACTAACTACGGACTGCGGGGGTGCTATACGCCATCCACCCGACTTCCCCCTGTAGATATAATCTACTCACCTGTATCATCATTTGCGGACATCACCACGCATTTGCTTGTCGTCTCGAAGTCTTCATGGGTACCTACACATCAAATATCGTATATGCGCATTAAAACCAAATCCAAGCTAAAACGGCGCATGAAATCCAAAACGATACGATAAGGGGGCCTATAGGTGAGAACCTATGGCACGCCTTCAAAACCACATATAAATCCTCTATATCGTCGTATAAACGCCTAATAGTCGAGGCAAAACACAATCCACCATTTCAGAAATGAAAATACGGAATACGGAAATACGAATCCAAAATAGCAACTTAGGATATATGTCCCAGATTTCACCCTAGATAGAATCTGTCAAAACTAGAAGTACCCTGGGCCAACACTAGAGGAACTGGGGCTGTGCACAGAAAACGAGGCGATTCCTCACTGGTCTGGCCGCAATTTGCGGCCAGAATGGCGATTTTGGCGGCCTCAAGGTGGAGTGGGGAGCTAGGGTTTTGGGTGTTGCCTCTATGGTGCCTGCACATCTCAATTTCCACTCAATATTATTTTAGGGTTCTCGGGGTGTTAGCAGATTCTAAATAACAGTGGCAGATTCCAGTTTTTCCCCGATATCGGTTTCTAAAATCCGTATTCTGGTTCAAGCTTCGGGTTTTGGGTTCCAATTCAAACACTAGGGTGTTGGTAAGACCTCTACTGAGCTCAATTTCATAATACCACACCAATTTCCCTCAAACCCTAACTAGGTTTTTCCAAAAATCCACAATTCACCCGATATCGATTCAAAACTTGCATAGGGGTATAGGAAATGCTAAAACTAAGATAATGGTTCAGAAATTACCTCAATTGGAAACTCAAGAATTTTCTTGAGTTGCCCCTAGTGGCCACAATCCAAGCTTTCTTGGTCCATTGCGTAGATCTCGAGCTTGTGCATCTTTTTAAAGAAACGGACATTGGATTTTGGTGTAGTTTTAGAGGTGTTTTTGGGCTTTGAAGAGGGGAGGGAATGAGGTGAAGTTGCAGCAGTAGGAGGAGGAAGAAGAGGGAAGAAAATGATGAGAGAAATGGCTAAGGGTGGTAGTCAACAATGCCCATCCTCTCTCTCACCAACCCTCACTCTAATTTCTTTTCTTTTTCTTTTCCTTTTCTCTTTTAATCCTTAATCCAACCCTTCTCACCTCAATAGTAACCCCAAATAAGAAAATCATGGTAGAAAGTGCACAAGTGTAGGAAAAATAGTGTGTGCATTTTTTGTTCAAATTTGTTAAAAACCGATTAGCGATTTTAATCGCGATTAGCGCTAAATTAGTGTCAAACTAATCACAAAAACTTAAAAATGTCATAATTCACTAATTTACCCTATTTTAGAATTTTCCATAATTTTTCATAATTTTTCTAACATTTTTCCTATTTATTTGCATTTAATATTAAAATAATCAATAAAATAATATTAAATTATAAAAATTCCCAAAATTAATATTTTATACTTTTGAAAATGTTACACCGAGTCAGACCAAAAGAAATGTAAGTCGAAGTTCTATAATTGTTAGGGTCGTTATTGTAATTTATAAAACTTGAGGGGGTTTTATGTAAAAATACTTTTGTATAGTTTTGAAGATACACCCCAAGTATTTATTATTCGTCTTTATAGTTATAATGAGTGTAATTTTATTTTGTGATATTTCTTAGTGAAAATATCCTAATTCCATAAATAAAGGTATTTATCTGTAATATTGATTTATTTGAAATTCATGGTATCTTAATGTAAAAATCTAGTCTTGTGATTTTTAGAAAAAGTGGGATATTTATATTATAACAAAATAGATCTTTTAATGATAATATACATATATTTATTCAAAAATAATTTCAATAAATATTTTATATTAAAAAATATCATTTTCTTAAGATATCGTATTTTAAACCTTTCGAGTCCGAATGCTCCTTGCGGAGGTCTGAATCTCGCACTACTAAGCCGATGGTGCACGATAAACCGTACTATCCCTAACGGGTTCCCCAAAGATGGGTTGTAGTGGCGCTTTGCAAAGATTTATAAATACGAAACCTTTAGAATACGGTTTTATTAAAGTAAAAGGTATTTATTTGCAAATTTTGATTTTCCGTATTTTAGGCTTTAGGGTTTCTTATTTCAACTAGACTAATTTTAAATAATCAAAACAACAAGTTGTTAGAAGCCTCAAATCGCCTCTTCACCGCCGATTGTGGCCAAGTAAGTAGAAGTGAGGAAGGAGGGATCCGCTCACGAATCGTGAGACGGGCCTTTTAAAGTTACCTTTGCTCACTTGCCTAGCCTAGACACCACAATGTCAGGTTTAGATAAATGATCGATGTCTACAACTTATCGTATTTTCCTATTAAAAGATATTTGTTTTAAAAGTGTAGCAACCTAAAACCTTTAGAAAAGGTTTTATTAAGAAAAATGGTATTTAATTGTAAAATCTTGTTTTATCGTATTCTAAGTTTTCAAGGTAGCGTGTTATGTTTGCATATGATTGTGTGTGGAGGTAGGTCACTACCTCGTGAGCTACTTTAAGGTATTGCAATGTTGAAGGGTTAATTGTGAAAACTAAACATTATTGTATTTAAGTGAAAGAATACGATATATTGAAAAAGCTATCATTTCATGTGAGAAAACTTGTTCAAATTAGTTGTTAAGTGATTAATAGTCAACATGAAGAGGTTTAGGCATTATGGAATTGGTGATAAGTGAGATTTTATAGAAAACCGAATCGGAAATCGGTTTGTTCCGATTTCCGTCGGGTTTGTCAAGTATTATTTTTATGAAAGAAAAGAAAGGTAGAAAAGAGAGACTTACGGGTTTGGACAACACTAGAAAGTGATAGGGAAGTAGAGGGTTTGCCGGTGCGTCGAATCGTCGTTTAGAGGTCCTAGCACGATCACCAGAATTTCGCCGTCGATTTCATCAGCGCTTCGTCTTTCCCCCGTTTTCCGACGTACCAAAGTTCTCTTGGAATTTTGAGAGAGTGCACTTAGGAATTTAGGATGAGAGGGTAGAGGGTATGAGGGGTATATATAGGTTTACTCTAGGGTTAGGGTTTTAATAAAAAAATAAATCAAAATTAAATAAAAATCATTAAATTTTGGAGTAAAAGAGATTTATTGGTCTTTCTGTAACCGGTCAAGGAATTTAGTGTGTTCAGGGGGGACGACCAAGTCAAGATGCTCACTTCCTATGTTGACTACTCGGCCGTCCGGCGGCGCCGGCCCGAGTCGGCCGTCCGGCGGCGCCGGCCCGAGTCGGCCGGTCCGCTGGCCAACTCGGCCGAGTCGGGCGGTCCGCCGGCCAACTCGGCCGAGTCGGGCCGAGTCGGGGTGTCAGGGGCCGGGGAATCTCGAGGGGGGATTTTTGGTATATTTACTTTTTTATGTGTAAAAGGAATTTTGTGAGAAACGCACGTGTAAAGGTTGGTATTCTAAAAAATCAAAACAAAATAATAATAAAAATAATGTGGGGTATGGGATTTGAACTCTGGTGGCTTGGTTCAGCAGTGCAAGGTATTACCAATGAGCTACAAGCTCCTTTTTGTAATTATGGAGTGAAATAAATACTTAAAGAGATATCAGCCACAATAAATACTCCAAGTATACATTGAATTTAAATCAATTCTTTGTACATTAAAAAAGGAGTTGTTACAGTCTACCCTCCTTATAAAAATTTCTTCCTCGAAATTTACAACTTTTATTTAAGGACTAGTTTACAAAGAGGTGTGGATATCTAGTATGCATTTCATCCTCCCTTTCCCAAGTGGACTCTCCTGGAGTGTCTTTCCTCCACATCACTCGAACCAAATTAACTTCCTTATTCCGAAGTGTCTTCACCTTCCTGTCCAGGATCTCCACGGGCTGTTGCTCACAAGACAAATCGGGCTGTATAGTGAGCTCGGAATGATCAAGTACATGGCTGGGGTCACTCACATACTTTTTGAGTTGGGATATGCGGAACACATTATGCACTCCTTCCAATGAGGGAGGAATCGCTAAACGGTTTGCCACTTCACCGACTCGTTCGAGTATGTCGAATGGTCCAATATATCTCGGACTTAGCTTACCCCGTCTTCCAAAACGGATCACTCCGCGGTTCGGAGATATCTTCAAGAATACATGATCTCCTGGCTGGAACTCCAAGTGTCGTCTCTTTGCATCAGCCCAATGCTTCTGTCGATCTTGGGCTATGCGCATCCTTTCCCTGATAGTACGAACCACATCAACAGTCGCTACTATCATCTCTGGTCCAAAAAGTTCCCTATCTCCGATGTCATCCCAACTTAATGGCGATCGACACTTCCTTCCATACAGTGCTGCAAAAGGTGCCATTCCTATGCTTGCTTGGTAGCTATTGTTGTACGAAAACTCCACAAGATGTAGGTGATCTTCCCACGATCCTTTGAAATCTAACATACACTCTCTGAGCATATCCTCCAAGATCTGAATTGTTCGTTGCGACTCACCATCTGTTTGTGGATGATAAGCCGTGCTGATGTTTGATCAGTCGAAAATATTGTATATTTTAGCCGGCAATTTCCTTAACATTTGCATACACTTAGAAGAGTTCGGCATTCATATTCTACATATTAACAAATCTGTCACAAAATATGAGATTGCATGAACTAGACTTTTAAACCTACACTTTAAAGGAAATTACCCGCATTCATGGCATCGCATCATTTCTGTATTTGCGCAACACTTGTCTTGAGTATGTGCAGGAAATACGGAAGACAAAGCAAAAGAGCTGATCAAAAATACGCCAACTAAATCATTTCAGATCTGGTAGCAATAAAGAAGGAATTATACAATTATATATATCAAACAGAGGCCCATACATCAGGTCCAGCAACCCACAGAAAGCACAGGCCCCAAGGCCCCAAGAGCGCCGCGCTTCCGCGGCAGGAGCTTGCATTGCGCCGCGGAAGAGCGGCGGTTCTGCCACGTCAGCCGTCCAAGTTTGGGCATAATCTCTCTCTCTGGGCCCACAGTCTTTTCTGATACTCCAAACACCAGAATTCTCTCGAAGCTACTACAGATCAGCAAGGGAGATTAAGAAGTCTAATCCTAAATTAAGCTCCTAATTAATCCTATTCTAGAAGCTCCTCCTAACTAATTACATCTAGAACCTTCTCCCCTAACTTACTTTTGGAGGGAAATTTGAATTTCCCCCAACAAACTTTTGGAGGGAAAGTTAGAATTTGAAATCCTAGATCTAGGGTTAGTTATCTATAAATAGAGCACTAGATCTAGGGTTAATGGGAATCAATCTTTAATGAATAACCATTGGTTCATTCTACACCATCTTCTTCCACAAGTTTCGTGACAAAGCTTGTGCGAAACCCTAACCCTAATTCCACTCCTAATCCAAGATCTTGAGTACCAAATCAAGCATGAAGCCTTCAACCTTTTTGGAGCCGAGCCGATCTTCAATCGGGCAAGTGATCCAAGCCGATCCGCGATCCACGGAGACGAGCGAAGCCAAGTCGACGATCAAGTTCTTCCTCTTGTAGTTCTTGAGTGATTGTAACGAAATTGTTGATATAAATAAAAGGTGAAATTCGTTAATCTTGCTTTCTTTTAATTCTTGCATCATGATTAGATCTCAATTTGTAATTGTTGCTCTTGTTGTGATGTTCGAGTAAAACTCCGCTCGTTAAGGATTCGAGACGATTGTAGAACGATGATGTAACAAATTGTAATACTATTTTTACGTCCTACGAGTTTTGTAAACTCTAGCAAGTTCAAGAATCGATAACCTAGTTTCGTAGCGATGCTTTCTTGATTGTGATCGCTCGAAATTAGGGATCAACGATCGTTTCTTGAATTTACTAGAGGCTAGAATGTGAATGACATCGACGAAAGAACAAGGGATAAGATGAAACCTTAGTTTCACAAGAAATCCCTAATTCTCATCGATGATCATCGATCTAGTATTAATTCATCGAAGGATAAGAATACGTAATTGTAAGATTACATCACATCTATAGATCCGATCGATTCCTACGAGCCTCATTTCGATTCTTGAGATTTGGTTTGGAAAAATCAACAAACGATCAATTCTTGATTCTATCTTTTAATGCTTTCTTAGATCTAGTTTTTTCTCATTCTTGAACATCAACTATAAATCTTGAAATGTTTTGTTTTCTTTTCATTAATGTTTCGACTCATCTAATTCGAAAGACGAACGATTACACTTTCCCTGTGGACGATCCGCACTCACATACTAACTACAATCCGACACCGTAGTTGATTGCGGCCAAATAATTTTTGGTTGTGATTTCTTTACAATTCCATACTACACATCGAGAATTCTTTTCAATCAAATGGCGCCGTTGCCGGGGATAGTGCGCTAATAGTTCGTATTTTGAAATTTGAGTTGAAAATTTTATTCCATCTAAATTTAGTGATCTAAATTCGTGCAAACACTAATACGTGTGTTGTGATTTGTTGCGAGAAAATCTGGAATCATTGGAGCTGGAGAAAAATTTTTCTGAACATACCAGAGAGCTGGAAATAGCAACAGATAGCAGCTGAAGAAGTTTGATCCAGTGAGCCCACAACCTGAGCGCCCATCCGCGGCAAGAACCCCTAATCCGCGGCGGATCCGCCGCAGGTGTGACTGTTCACTGCACAAATATTTCTCTGTAAGCTACTAACTTTCTTATCTCCTTCTTTCTCTGCTCCAATAACAATTTTGCTGCAGGTTTTCTTTGCAAATAAATCGCAGCGCCGCAAAGCTAAATAAATTTGTGCGTGTTTGTGATTCTTGTGGTTGTTGCATAATTAATACGGAATTTAAGGGGCACGACCAAATTCAAATTAGGTGGGGATTTCATTACCCTTCCTAGGCCCCGAAAATCGCAAAACTTGCATCCGCATTTACCCTCATTAATTAAAAGAAATCTAGAGATGACTCTAAGGACCGTCGCGCTCAATTAGGACAAGAGAAGGCCGTGGGTAATTCATTGTTTATCCGAGTTTTCTTGTGGTGCCTAAGGCGAGTGTGTCTAAGGCTAGTGGTTTTTAATTAGGCCCACTGTAGTGGTGGTTCCTTCCCACTTACCTGGCACTTATCCGGCCACAGGGGGACAAAGAGGCAGTGGAGGATTTATCCTGCGACTTGTCTTTTGGCAGTTAGGAGTGGTCTAGAGTTTGACCTAGGTGACTACTAGATTTTAGGGTTTTGCTTGTTGCATTTGTTTTGTTGCATCATTTTTTTTTCAAAAATCCGTATCCTTTTCAAAACAAACACCACATTCATATCATTCCCCTAATTATAAATTCACGCTGCCACTTGTACTAACCCTTTTTAGTGCAAGATAGGCTGGACACGGGTGTCTAGTGCCCGTTAGTCCGCGTTTCCCTCATCGACCTTAAAGTCGGTATTTCTACATTTACCCTTTCTTTTACCCACCACCACACCCACATCGATGGATCCACCTCCATCGAACTTCTTTTCCACTACCCTGCCGCCGTCCGTTGGTGCGCAGAATCCACCTCGCGTCTCTCTCCAAGAGAAATGCTATCCAACACGTAGCCCACTTTCCACCTGTCTTTCCATTCCACCAGCCAACGGGGAAAATTTTCAAATAAAACCCCAATACATCAACCTTTTACCAAAATTTCACGGTCTCGAGTCTGAAGACGCATACGTGTTTATCACGAAATTTGAAAATGTATGCGCAATGATGGGTACTTCACAGCTTTCTGTGGATGCTTTACGTCTTCGTCTTCTCCCATTCACTTTGTGCGATTTAGCCGAGAAGTGGCTATATAACACTACAGCACATTCCATTTCAAATTGGGACGAATTCGTCAAAGCATTCCTTAAGAAATTCTACCCACATCAAAAGACAGCTCGAGTCCGTAGCGAAATCTATCAATTCACCCAGCTTCCAAATGAAACATTTTCAAAATGTCTTGACCGCTTCAAGGATCTGTTAATCCAATGTCCACATCACGGCATCCCGAGATGGGAACTGTGCCGAATCATTTATGAGGGCATTACTCCTTACACAAGACAGTCCCTTGAATCCATGTGTCAAGGCAACTTTATGACCAAAGATGATTGGGAAGCCTGGAACTTTCTAGAAGATTTTGCTGAAAAATCCTTACAGTGGGAGGGTGTGAGTCAATCGTCTAGGGATGGCAATGATATTTCCATAGAAGTTAGAGCTGACATTGCAGCTATCAATAAGAAACTCGAGAATATGGAAAACAAATTTTTAGCTGCCGCCCTAAGTCAAATATCACTCTCCAAAACTGTATGTGGTTGTTGTTCTGATCCGTCTCACTTGACGGAAGAATGTCCGTTTCAAGGTCCTGAGCATACCAATGCATCATTTCAAAGACCTAGAAACGATCCATCTTCCTCCACATATGATCAGGGTTGGAGGAATAACCCTAACTTTGCTTGGAACCAATCACAATTTCAAAACACGGTTCCAACCCAAAACAATTTCCAAAGGGTTCCTCCACCACAACAGCAGCCACCACTTCAATTGAGTCAGCACCCCTTTCAAGCACAAAATTTCCAAAATCCGGTCAACACACCCACACCATCTAGTCCTTTGCAGTTGACCGGGACTGAAGAAACCTATTCTTTTGCACAATGCATGAATTTGGTCTTAACAAATATCATGCAAGTTTCGGCTGACCTAAAATCTTCTGTCGATTATATAAAGAAAAACTCTGCGTCCCAAAGCGAGAGTATTAAATCGATGGAAGAACAAATTGCACAACTAAAAGCCGAAATGAGTGCAAGAGAGAAAGGGAAACTTCCAGCTCAACCTTTACCTAATCCTAGCTATTCACATGATGTGGATGCAATCACGTTGAGATCTGGAAGAGTGCTTGACACTCATGTTAGGGAAGAGTTTGATGATACTGATAAATCGATCAATAGAACCCCGGCTGAGACCTTTCCACACACATCTTACCCCAGTTCTTCTACCCTACCATCTTCTTCCGAGCCTATTCTTCATTTCCCAAAAGGCTCGCCACTACAGCCCACCTCTTTTACCCCTCCACGGACGATCGCCACTTCTATTCCGGGATCGATTCCACACACACTTTCTTCTCCTATGATGGACCCAGCGCTTACTGCTAAAGCACCTTACCCTAATCGGGTAAGGGCTAACACACCAAGTCCACATATGGAGAAGATTATGAACATTTTTAAGCAAGTAAACACCAACATCCCTCTCCTAGATGCCATCCAACAAGTTCCGTCCTATGCAAAAACTCTTAAGAACTTGTAAACTAGGAAGAGGAAGAATCCAGTGCCCAAGAAGATTTTCATAGAAAAGACAATAGACACGGCTTTCCCCCAACAATTACCGAGGAAACGTAAGGATCCAAGATATCCTACTATTTCCGTTTCTATTGGGGAAAAACACATTAACCGTGCTCTATTAGATCTTGGCGCTAGTGTTAACTTGCTTCCATACTCAGTTTATGAGCAATTTGGAATCGGAGAGTTAAAGCCAACAAATTGCACTCTCCAGATGGCTGACCGATCAATCACCAAACCTAGGGGTGAACTGGAGGATGTGTTAATAAAAATCGGAGAATTTATATTCCCGGTAGATTTTATTGTAATTGATACACAGCCTGTAGCGAACCCACGGAATCAAATTCCGGTGATTTTAGGTCGCCCCTTTTTGGCCACTTCCAATGCTATTATCAACTGTCGTAATGGTTCTATGACCCTATCCTTCGGGAATAGGTCAATTGAACTGAACATTTACAAGTTGGGAAGTGTACCCTCCGAACCTATTGCTCAGGCATGTTCTGTCGACTTAATGGATGTCGACAGCAGCGAATTTGATGATCCTCCTGATATTGATCTTGACTCTTTTCATACGTTATTGTTTGACCCAACTATGTATCATACACAAACGGAATCTTCCACCGAGATGTCCGGGTCAACAATTAACACTGATTATGAACTGTTCTTAGAGTCTGAAGATCACCCCGCACTTTGTGATGACATTATTCATCGGGGTATTGATGGAACTTTTGAGGAGATCTTCGCTGATGAACTCGCATTTTTGAATGACACGGGTGTTGAGATGAATCATGTCCCAATCACTGAAATTGAACCTCCACCCCTTCCTCTGAATTGTAAAAAGAATACGAGTAATCCATCACATTCACTGCTTCGTCTCTTCAAAATGAGACGCCCACACACTCTCTTCCACCCCTTACCCTTTCCCCACTTCTTCTTCCACCAACCCGAGCATTGCATTGATAAAATTTTTGAATGGTTGGTGTTAACATTCGGTCTTTGCAAAGCTCGGCATCGACCAATGATTTTTGACCCCCACTTGTGATTTTAAAATTAACATTGCATAACTCAAGTTTGGGGGGGGTATAATTTTTTTGGGCTCCTGAAAAGAAAAGTTTTACAACATTTTGAGCCAAAAATAAGTTTGGGGGAGGTTATTCACTTATATATTTTGCCCCAACTAATAAATTCCTCCCAAGTTTACAGGTTTTGTTGATTTAGCAGAAGGCAACAGTGAGGACACTGTTGAAAACAAGTTTGGGGGAGGTTTGTGCTTATTTTCGCATCATTTGCATATCATTTGCATAAGCACAAAACATTTTTTTGAAAAACCTATAAAAATTTAAATTTTCAAAATTATAAAAATATTTTTTGTACATAAATAAGATAATGAAAGTTTAGATAGTGAACAATTACATCCATAAGATTAGAAAAATTTAAGAAAACTAAGAAAATTAGAAGTTTTCTTATACGAACTAGTAATAAGTAGTTATGAGCCGTTGTCCCAAGGGTTAGTAAGATGAAAGACGTCACTAATCTGAGGATAAAAATAAGTATGAAAAATAGTTTCTATTCTGGAAGCCAAACATTTTGAACGTTGCTACCCTGCTATTCGCACTTACACACATCTTAAAGCCTGGGATAGTAGAGGATACCTTGAAATGCTCTTGTCTTAAAGCCAAAAATGAAAAAAAAAGAGTATTTTGAAAGTGGTGAGAAAAATGGACACTGGTTTTGTTATCACCAAGGGCAAGAAAAATATATAGCAAAAGGGTGCTTCTTCACCTAGTGCCCCAAGGTCAACTGGTCTGGGAGTCACTGCTATGCCTGAAGTGGTGCAAGACTAGGAAAATACACCAAGCACGCAAGCACATTAGTAATCGGTCGGTTAGTACCTCAAAAAGTATTAACGGTCGCATGAAAGTGTGTGAGCAATCTCGTTTGTCAAAAATACTGAGGCTGATGGGCAAGGGTATGATAGCTTGAATTGAATTCTCCGGGTGTAGGGATGTCTTTACACACACGCAGGGTGATATGATCGATGTTTGGAAGAAAGATAGGAATGAAGAATAAGACGATGTTTTATTGAGGGAGGACGTGATTTCTAACATCTTTTCATGACCATTAAGATAGGGCTCATGACAACCGAAAAGCTAGCTTAGTTGGAAACCCTAATTTTCAAAGTCTTTCTTTTACAATTCTTTTCTTTAAATGTAATATTCATGATCTTACTTTTATTTTTGGATTTTGTGGGTGCAATCCGCTGAAAACCCTTAGGAGACAACACTCCTCCTACTAGGGACACCTAGAGGTTTAAAGGCTTGTTGCACGTGCTCAGTGCAATCGTGTTGCCTACGAAAGTGTGCTAGTTAGTTTTTCTCTTTCTTTATTTTCTCCTTCTCTTTTTAATAAAACATTCACTCGAGACGATCGAAATTAAGTTTGGGGGTATTTGATCAGTCGAAAATATTGTATATTTTAGCCGGCAATTTCCTTAACATTTGCATACACTTAGAAGAGTTCGGCATTCATATTCTACATATTAACAAATCTGTCACAAAATATGAGATTGCATGAACTAGACTTTTAAACCTACACTTCAAAGGAAATTACCCGCATTTCATGGCATCGCATCATTTCTGTATTTACGCAACACTTGTCTTGAGTATGTGCAGGAAATACGGAAGACAAAGCAAAAGAGCTGATCAAAAATACGCCAACTAAATCATTTCAGATCTGGTAGCAATAAAGAAGGAATTATACAATTATATATATCAAACAGAGGCCCATACATCAGGTCCAACAACCCACAGAAAGCACAGGCCCCAAGGCCCCAAGAGCGCCGCGCTTCCGCGGCAGGAGCTTGCATTGCGCCGCGGAAGAGCGGCGGTTCTGCCACATCAGCCGTCCAAGTTTGGGCATAATCTCTCTCTCTGGGCCCACAGTCTTTTCTGATACTCCAAACACCAGAATTCTCTCGAAGCTACTACAGATCAGCAAGGGAGATTAAGAAGGCTAATCCTAAATTAAGCTCCTAATTAATCCTATTCTAGAAGCTCCTCCTAACTAATTACATCTAGAACCTTCTCCCCTAACTTACTTTTGGAGGGAAATTTGAATTTCCCCCAACAAACTTTTGGAGGGAAAGTTAGAATTTGAAATCCTAGATCTAGGGTTAGTTATCTATAAATAGAGCACTAGATCTAGGGTTAATGGGAATCAATCTTTAATCAATAACCATTGGTTCATTCTACACCATCTTCTTCCACAAGTTTCGTGACAAAGCTTGTGCGAAACCCTAACCCTAATTCCACTCCTAATCCAAGATCTTGAGTACCAAATCAAGCATGAAGCCTTCAACCTTTTAGGAGCCGAGCCGATCTTCAATCGGGCAAGTGATCCAAGCCGATCCGCGATCCACGGAGACGAGCGAAGCCAAGTCGACGATCAAGTTCTTCCTCTTGTAGTTCTTGAGTGATTGTAACGAAATTGTTGATATAAATAAAAGGTGAAATTCGTTAATCTTGCTTTCTTTTAATTCTTGCATCATGATTAGATCTCAATTTGTAATTGTTGCTCCTGTTGTGATGTTCGAGTAAAACTCCGCTCGTTAAGGATTCGAGACGATTGTAGAACGATGATGTAACAAATTGTAATACTATTTTTACGTCCTACGAGTTTTGTAAACTCTAGCAAGTTCAAGAATCGATGACCTAGTTTCGTAGCGATGCTTTCTTGATTGTGATCGCTCGAAATTAGGGATCAACGATCGTTTCTTGAATTTACTAGAGGCTAGAATGTGAATGACATCGACGAAAGAACAAGGGATAAGATGAAACCCTAGTTTCACAAGAAATCCCTAATTCTCATCGATGATCATCGATCTAGTATTAATTCATCGAAGGATAAGAATACGTAATTGTAAGATTACATCACATCTATAGATCCGATCGATTCCTACGAGCCTCATTTCGATACTTGAGATTTGGTTTGGAAAAATCAACAAACGATCAATTCTTGATTCTATCTTTTAATGCTTTCTTAGATCTAGTTTTTTCTCATTCTTGAACATCAACTATAAATCTTGAAATGTTTTGTTTTCTTTTCATTAATGTTTCGACTCATCTAATTCGAAAGACGAACGATTACACTTTCCCTGTGGACGATCCGCACTCACATACTAACTACAATCCGACACCGTAGTTGATTGCGGTCAAATAATTTTTGGTTGTGATTTCTTTACAATTCCATACTACACATCGAGAATTCTTTTCAATCAATGTTCAGACTTGTTCCTAAGCTTGCTTGCAGACTCTGCCAAAATTGCGATCGGAACCTGGTGTCATGATCGGAGACAATGCAGACCGGCACTCCATGAAGTCTCACAATTTCCTGTATGAGTTCATGGGTATCAGAGATAGTACATTATGAATGTTGGAGATAGTGCCCTCAAAGTCAATTATTGGATCGCAGGTACGTGATTGCAATGATTGAGGAAGGACCTATACCGGTATGACAGTCTTTCTCGAGATGATAGTATGCTATCTGGTTTGTCTTTATCATCGTATACATGCTTTAGTTCACTATTTCATGATGATAGAGCCCATAGGATTCTTGCTTGACTGCCAGCAGTATGATGGCGATCATATACGTGGGAGCTGGTAGTCTATAAGCACATCCTTAAAGTGTCCCTAGTCGTGGGAGTTTCGAGACAGGGCATCAATACTCCAGAGTAGACTAGTGTATACAGTCGAGACCCCGACGAGGGGCGGTGGCCGGTCTCACAAGCCACTGGTGTCAGTTGGATCACCTAAGATGTATACAGGTGCTCATTGGGTTATGAGTACACCGGACAGGACTCGCCGGGAACCTGCTAGTTGGTTTTATACCTAGCGTTAGATAGCAGTTCCCTGGAAACATGTGTACAGGTTAGTTCATCGACCTGAGGTCGTCATTTGTCTCGTGTGAGTTCCCACTGTGCTTTGATTTCTACCCTACCACGACTCAAAGGAGTCATGCAAACAGGTCTTTTTTGGGTACAGTCCCGAGCCAAATGGAGGCAAGTGAGCGGATCGGCAGGGGATTCGTCTCTCTCGGTATTAGGGGTGAGATCGCGCTATGTCTAGGAGAGCCATTACACAAAGCCCTCGGCCGAGGCAGGAGATTTACTGGTAGGTACTCTAATAGTATCTCAGGGTGTTCTGGGCCACTCTCTGACACGACTTATACCGCTAATGGGTGTCTGACGTTACCATCCCCTAGGCCGATATGCGATACTCATAGACGAACGGACCGGACTGTATGTATATTATCACTGTTAGGCTAAGTAGGGTTTATGGATGAGTTCGCTCGTCAGCTTCCCTTCCAATCAATGCATAGGCAACCGTTACGCACACCTTGTACCTCTGACGTGCTAGTGGTTATACCCAGTGCCAGTGTGTTAATGAGTCATCAGTGTCCCCCATACAAACTTTCCCAAGTTCTGGCGAAATGTTGTTGAAGCCGTATGGTTTTATGGCAGGGTTCGGAAAATGCACGTGCGTTTACGCACGTGTCATATTTCGGGCGGATAATACTGGTCGGCTTTGGTTTAAGCCGGATCCGAGTATTATGCTGTGTAGATATAATATCTTTGTCTCAGTTGCATTTGTATTCGGTCGTAATAAAAATGCGGGTATGTTTATACTAATACGGGGTTATCCTGAAATTCGTTTCAGGATCATTTTTGGAAGTTGCCAGTTTCCAGTTTTCTATCAGCCGTATTAAACATTCGGTTTAAAACGGATTTATCTTTTCTTGAGATGAGTGTGGAAGCTTCTAGGTGATGACTAGGATGGTGAGGTGTTAAGTGACTCATTACTGCATTTAATGATTCATTTAATGCATGGGTAACTAGGTTAATGACTAGGTTTATGTTCATTGGTTTGCTTTTAATGTATTCATACAAGGTGTATTATGAATCATCCTTTCTCATTTATTGTTGTGGTCACCCCCCCCTTTCCTACACTCACTCTCCCTCATTATATGGCCGACCCCTCCCCTCTTGTGAGATGATGGTTGCTTGAGAGAAAAAAGATGATGGTTTTAGTGTATGGAAATTTGATAGATACTCATTTCACATTTCCACCCGATCCAAAAAGGCAACTTCATTAACCGTTCGTCTATAGCTTTGGACGTAACGAGACAAAGTGTTCTACCCATTCTCTACATCAATCTTGGTCATCTCTTTTAGCAAACTTGATGATCGAGTTGCCTCGGTTTAGAGGCGGGAGCCCGTTTAAAGATCCGTCGACGTGGTGCCACATGGACGAGAAGATTAGAGATTCAGGAGATCGTAGCAGCCGCAATAAAGCGTAGGATGATGGTTGAAGACCGAAGGACTCAGATCGTTCAGTATAACATTTCTACCCACTTTGTAGTTTGTTAGTTTAGCTTTAATGGCAGATCCGGGTTATAGTAAGCGATAGCGCTAGTTGTAAAAGTTTTTGTTCCACATTTGGCATCTGTTAGACGGCCGGGGCGCTACCGTGTACTTACAGTGGTATCAAAGCCTCACCATTAAGCTTACTAACTTGTGCTACCGCGTTTAAAACATCGATCGAACGGATTTTCGAAAACCGCAAATTCCAGGGTTAAAGTTTCTGTCGATTTTAAACAGTGTCTAAAAATTATTTTACATATCGCAGAAAACTAAGCAGGCTTTTCTAAGCATTCTGGAAAAATATGGGCACATGATCCCACAAGACCACCGCGGATCCGCGGTCAAACCTAGGGTTTGACCACGGAACCGTGGCCTTTTTGTGGGAACAGTGCTCCAACTTTTTCCAGAGAGCTTTATTTTGGAAATTGTGGTTTTTGGTACTATTCTTTTCGGCCCAGTTTTTGTTACTGTACAGCAGATGTTTATGGGGCCCACTTTGGGATATTTGGTCGATCGAAATTTAAACATGTTAGTTTGCAGTACTTACTTTATATCTCCGACTGGGAATGTCATTCGAGCGGTAAATTGCGTCTAATTGCTATAGTTCTTTTAGACGGATTTGCGAACGTGACATTCACGTTGATGTTCTGTGTTGTGCTGTGATGTTGCGGATTTGTCATGGTGGATAGCAGGGTGCAATAATAGTGCAGTTTGGATTAATTTGTACATTTGATATTGCGGGGCGAGCATCCAACATGTGGACTGCCGTCACTGCCTGTTTGTATATTATTCTTTTAGGCCACGACCGGGTTGAGGTCGATGTACCCGTTGTACATATTTTTATTTCTGTACTAGGTTTATCCCGTGAAGGAGTGCACGGATAGCCGGGTTCTGGAAGGCAACGGGTCCGTATCTCATAGCTTTGAGAGACAAAGGGGCCTCACTCAAGAATTGGCAGACTATTCGCCGCACTCGTAGGGGGTACAGGTTGACCCAAGAAGGGGTGCTCAAGTTACCGGATTCCGTGAAGTGCCGGGTGGTCCATTCATTTTGCTGTAGGGGGCTGACTCGCTTCAGGTTTTGGCGGGCAACTTGCCGCACCCGTAGGGGTCTAGGTTACATTGCACAGGCTATCCACACGACCAGGGGAACGTCGGGTTTCAGCAGCGGCTCTTTGAAACCCGGGGATCCCAGATTATCTGTATTGTTCTGTGATGCTTATTACTTTTCTGTAATGTTGCATATTATCAAGCCTGGAGCGATTATTGTATATTGGTATTTATACTATTAGATATTGTATATGTTTTACACCCGCGCTAGTCCAGCCCCCGCTCTGTCGTTAGTTAAGTAACCTAACGGGTGATGACGGGACCCAGTGACGAATGCGGATGGCATATACGTACATTTTATTTTCGTTCTTTTCTGGTGTGATTAGTTGATGGGACTGCATTGATTCTTATCAATGCAAGGATAAAACAAACCTATATTTGATGTTGTTGGAACAAATTTTAAAAGGTGTTATTACAAAGATGTTTCCTTTTGTTTTGCATAGTGATATTCGGTTGGAATATCCTGCACCTCATTCGACGAGGCAAGGGCCGAGATCCCTTCACCGGGAGTGACCCCTTGGGCAGAAGTTTACGTCAGGGTAATAACTTCAATATAGTCGATTACAAGTTTCTTTGGATCGCGGTATTCAGTTAGAATATCCTGCACCTCATTCCACGAGGAAAGAGCGGAGATCCCTTCACCGGGAGTGACCTCTTTAGCAAAAGGTTTTCGTCACTATATTTTTATAAAAAAACTATCAGGTTCCTTCAACGAGATAAAGTTCATTACGTTAAAGGTTTTTCCCCAAAGATCAGCCGTAGCCCTCCGTCATTTCTTTTGGGTATTCGGTAGTATTCAAGCTATGTATTTTGACCAACGCCAAGGCATAGTGTTTGGTAGCTGCTGGGTATTCATCTGTTGCATTGATAGATGAGTTGGTTTGGGACAGTCGTTCTGCCATTTGGCCAATGTCAGGGGCATGTGCGGGTGGGTTCAAATTGACCTGGATAGTGACGGGTAGAACTTGGCATGTGACTTATGACATTTTGACCAACGCCATGGTTATAAGAGCATGGGGCAAAAATGTAACGTTTTGAAAATCGTTTTGGTGCAATTTCGGAAAAATCGGTAAAATAAGAGGGGTTTCTGCAAAAAGTCAAAATACAAATATCTTTACTTTAAAATTAAATATAAATATTCTAGCTATGCAATTTCTAGTATTTGGTGTTTATTGAGCCACTGGTGAGATTTCAAAATTTCTGAAATTTTTTTTCCGAAATTATTTATTTTAATATTATTTTAAGCCGTCACTAATACATTTAATTAGGGAAAATTACAAACTGGAATGAGTTGAAACAAATTTTGTGCATCATAATATATTAAACAAAATTTTATCATGTGGTTTTTGAATTGAAATAGGGTTGTTAACCGTTGTTGGAAAATATCGAGGAAAAAGGCTTTTTCGGTGAAATTAGCGCAATGGTGTGTGGTACAACTTTTATCTTTTCCCAAAAAAAACCCACACTCTCTTTTACTCCCTCACACTATTTTTGGTCAGCCTTGGCAGCCCCCTCTCACTTGGATCATCAAGTGGTTTCTAGAATTAGGTTAAGTGGAAAAATAAAAAGAAAATGAAGTAAAGATGAAAAGACATAAAGAAAGAAATAATGAGGGAACTTTCTACACACCTCCACACCTTCACTCCCTCACTTTTCCCCCTCTCATTTCCTGGCCGAGCACAGGTTTTCCCCTCCCCACATTTTTCCCATTTCATTTTTGTTCAAAAACCCTCCAAAATCCATCAAAATTCAACATATACTAGCACAAATTCTTCCCTAAACCCTATTAAATTTCTTTTGCTCCTATTTAACTTGGATTTGGAAGCAAGTGAGCCATATTTTAAGGTCAAGTTGCATGTTTGGATCTCAATGTGTTGAGGTAAAATTTTAATCCTTTTGTCAAGTGTTGTTTATTTTAATCCGAAATTGATTATTGTGTTGTTCAATATAGTTTTAAGATTAAGATTTAAATTTCTAGAATATGGTTATTAAATTATTATTAGGGTTTTGATTCTTAGGTTTTGATCTAAAATTTTAGTTTAACATACTAGGAAATGTTTAACCTAATTTAGAAGCAAAATTTGCTAGTTATTGCATTTAAATTGTTTAATTAGGTTATTTTTGTAAACTAGATTTTTGCAAAACATAAAAACATGTTAGATAAAATTATAATTAGGGTTTTTATTATTAGATTGTGGTTTTAATGAGAATATTAACATATTAATGGAATGAAAAACCTAGTTTGGATACTAGTTTTCAAATTGATAATGGAAATTGTGAGAAAAATGTTATTTTGTTAACTAGATTTTAGAAATTCTTAAATAAATGATATTTAAAATCTAATTTATGGTTTTATTATATTAGTATCATCATGAATTGTAGTTTAGTATATTAAATCATGCAAAATCAAGTTTAGTTGTGGAATTGTGGAATTTTTTTGCTTGTAAGATGTTGAAAATTGATAAATGTTGCAAACTAGAAATTCCAATTTAATACAAATTAGTGTAATAAAAATATTGTAGTGGTTTGTATAATCTAGTAATGCTATTTAATATGTATTACGACCATTAGTTTCTTTTAAACATCAAGTTTTGAAGTAAAACGGTAAATTGGCGTTTTCGGGTTTTACGAAATCGGACTGTTTGATCGATTTTTAGGGTTTCGATGGATCAAATCATGTTTTATATTATAAGTAAAGGGTTTTAAACTACGAGTTGTTTGTTGATGTTTATCTCGGTTAATCGGAGTTTGTACGCCGATATCGAGCGATATTTGGTTCTTTTGCGTGAACGGGACATATGTTTTAACCTATGCGCGTTCCGTGCGTCGTTTTGATTTTGTCCGTGATTCAGTTTACAATACTATATATGTTTGCGTATAGGTACCCCTCACGTGGACTGCGGACGATGAAGAAGAGGATGGCGACACCGTCTTCGGCAGACATGGACCAGGTGAGTAGATGTATATCTATGAGGGGAAGTCAGGTGGATGGCGTTTAGCACCACCGCAAGCGTAGAATAGGAATAAGTACTTATTGTCAATAGGAAGCCAGACGGTACCTTTGAATTTCGGTGAGTAGGACCGTAGTAGTGACCTTAGGTTGGACTAGATTGATTTAGAAAGACCTTACCCGAGGATGAATATCTTGGAGGAGATTCGTAGGTTTCAGGTAGATACACACACGCACACACACTGAGACTCGACGTGGTGTATACGTGTATGTATATATATATAGGACTAGGTGAAGGTATATATATATATATACACACAATACGTATATGTGATACAAGGATGTGATATGACACACGGGGATGAAACGATATAACTGGGCTGATGTCGTGATTCTTGGCTATACAGTCGTGTTATGATATTAGCGGATCATTAGAAAATAAGATAATGGATTTGTATACATGAACAATAATAAAGGATGGTGATGATATTGAAGTATATGGGACTCTAAATAGAACCCGGACCGTAACCTATGCCTGAAAGTCTGATATGAGATATGTGTAACTTGATTACAATATGATAAATACATATATGTGACTTAATCATGACTTGACATATGTGACTTGATCAAGATATGATATATGTGACATGACATTTCTGAGGATAATTAACGATGTATATTTATGCTGGCAATGATATATGATTGAGGTATGCGATTACAGTATAGCACCTTGAGCATGACATGTGTTGATAATGATATTATACGAATGATGAGACACATAGGTGATACTTGACCCGTACCCCGATATTGGGATGCGGTACGATGGATTTTACCGTATGAGGTATAGATGTGATGATTGATCCGCACTCTTGATTCGAGGAAGCCGTACTACGTACGTGACGCTATTGAGGCTGGATCGCCGAATATTAGAGATAAGGATTCAGACTTTGGTGTACTCCTATTTCTTGTCGACTAGTTTCTTAGGTTTAGTTCCTTAGGAGGTTAGATGGACACTAGTGTAAGTTCGAGTGATATAGATGTAGTTTTACTTGTATATCACAGATGAGTGGATAATACACATCCGTCTTTACTTTCAGACTGTAATTATCATGGTGCATGTTCATTCATATGTTTCTATAATCAGTATAAAACTTTGCCTGTTAGGACACCAGCACCATTACCGATGATGCGCATATTCCACGCACACTTATTTGCCGGCTCACACACATCATCATCGGTAATTGCTATGTCACGTACACTTTAGAACATATTATCTTTTATTGATAGAATCAGCTAACAGCTAGATCGATATAATATTCTGATTACTTTCTGGTGTTAGTATAGACATGGCATTTATTACTTAGACATTTTATGCATTCACATTTTCATGTTATCATGCAGTATTATGGGGCATATGCCGACACTTATCATATACTTACTCATGATTTTGGGATTTTGGATTTCTATGAGATTTCTGGATTTTAGGGAAAACCGTAAAAATATATAAAAACTTCTCGCTCTCCTCCTCTCTTTTTAAAATATAAGATGCAGTTTTCTCGTGATGTATGTGTCGTCCACCATGAGATTTCATGTTTTCTGTTGGATTTCGAGACCCGATTCGAGGAGTGGATGAACCGTCTCGGGTACATGGTGGGCCCGGTATGGTACCCCGGGGTAAGAAGATCGAGTTGTAGACGATGAGCCTGGCACGGGAAGGCTACCTACCGGTGATGTCTGGCGCGGCGGATATCCGGAGGATACCGACCGTTGTCATGAGATTTGATGATATGGGCCGATCCGGACTGACAGTGCCCGAGATATTGAGACTTGAGATTTACATGTTTTTTGTCGATGCTTGACATGGATTTCCATGGATTTCATCGATGATATTTCAGATTTCTATACAAATTTACCATAACAAAAGTTAAAGATTTCCTTTATACAAATATATCTAGATTTCAGGATTGATTGTTTTACATTCATAGTACATGCATATTCATTCACATGACATATTATTACTTGAGGCACTGACACGAGCACAGACTATTTGCATTTACACGTAGTATTACCCTTCTATTACTAAATGACTGGGATATAGTAGTGTATTATTATGACCTAGGATAGCGTCTTGCATTCGATTTCTTTTCGCAGATATCTTCTACTCACGAGTTGGCAACTCACCCCCGTTGTGCCAAATTTTATTACAGGTTTGATGTACGGGGTTCCTTGGCAGTTTGTTGGCACATCATTTCATTCCGGGTGATTTGCACGGTAGGTTGGTTCATTTGTACCTGAACCGCCGTTTTATTTTTTTATTATTTCATTTGTATCTAGTAAGCTCCATCAACCAAACTTGTATTACTTGATAAGTTTACTGGACCAGTTTTTTTTTATTTCAACTTTAGAGTCGCGCTTGTATTAATATGATATCTGGTGGTTTTGTTTTCTTTTGAGTTTTGAGCCTAGCCCTTTGGCGTTGTATATTATTGTGCTTGGTGTGGTTGTTTCCACGTTTTGGCGTAGAGCTAGCTCCCTCTTGGGGATTCCATTTTATCGTTTGTATATATATTTTACTTGTTTGTACCCGTTTGGGGCCAGTTTTTACAAAGGAGACTCTGCTGAAATTTTTGAGAAAATTTGACGTTGCTTTTAAACTTGTTTTCTACTTGTTTTCCTTTACTTCTTCTATTATATGGTTTAGATTTTTGGGCTTCGTCTTACTTAGATTACGTGGCGCCTCTAGACGCTTCGTAATTTAAGTGCCGATCACGTTCCTACTTTCGGGTCGTGACAAAAAATCATATCGGGAGTTTCAAACAAACAGCAAACTTGCCTGGCATGCGCATACCTTCTGGAGTGTGATAACTTGAGTGGCTTCCATCAAGTTATCATGCGATGATAGTTGGATCCCGATTCTCACTGATGAGTTGGTTTACTTTTCGGGTGATCCCGACTAATTCTTCTTTCAGGTTTGGAGGAGAATTTGAGATTACAGTGGGAGGTTTCCTGATTAGACAAAGTGATAACCATTCTGATCTAGGTTAGAGTGCACGCAGAGTGTTTCTTTTCTCTCTCTCTTTGGCAGCGACCTTTGAATGACCCTAGACTATGACTCAGTGACCAAGTTGACCGAACCTTCTTAAAATACTGGCTTTTGGATTGTCTGAGTTGCATAAGTCATTGCCGCTCCTTCCTTTACACTTTGTATTTCTCAGAACACCCCGTATTACTACGGATATCCACTTCCATTGGATAGATCCATCGTATGGTTATATACGAACTCGAAGGGACTTCTTTGAGGATTGATCCAGGTTTAGGAGAAATAGAATTGATTATTCAGTTGTCTTTTATGATCACCTTCTCTCAGGTTGCGAGGGCTCCTTCGTTTAGGAGGGTACACCTATTACGCTTATTGGATAGTCTTATTCCAAACCATAGGCAGGTGCCGAAAGGTAGGGAATGAAGAAAACCAATTAGCCTAAGTATGGTGTGCAGATGGTAATATGTAAAGACAAAATAAAGGGATTAGAAAGAGAGCAAAGTAAATTGCGACTGTTATAATTCACGACCAAAACCGTGTACTTCATCGCCACTCCTTTTTCACCTTTGCTTTTTTCCCAGTTCGGGAGAAATAGAATAAGGTATTATTCAGTTGTCTTTTATCATCACCTTCTCTCAAGTTGTGAGTACTCCTTGGTTTAGGAGAGTACACCTATTTTGCTTACTGGATAGTCTTCTTCCAAACCATAGGCTGGTGTCGAACGGTAGGGAAGGAAGAAAACCATTTAGCCTAACGATGGTGTACAGAAGGTAACGACTAAAGACAAATAAAGGGATTTGGAGAGAAGGCAAAGAAATATACGGTTAAAGTCATGAATTAGATTATGGAAGGGGCATTACTAGGAATACCTGGATACCCCTACGAAACATTTTCATGTTTCAGTTACACTATGCATTGTTAAAAGGAAAACTGATTTCCCGATTAGATACTTACTCCAGGGTATGTATTTACCAGGTATGATTCTCACATCTGTATGGTTTTACAGATGATGAGTGGGAGTAAGTTATTGGAAATTAGGTGATTATCCACATTATATCGGAATTCGTTGTAATTGGTGATATTTGAGGAAGTCGCCTGGGTTTTTGCCGGATGGCATGTATTTGGTTTTGAGTATCCGTTGTTGTGTACCAATTTCAAAATGATATATCTGTACGTTTATTTTTATAAAGTGAGATATAACTTTTTGATATTATGTCGATGACATTTACCTATATCAGTTGACGATTGGGTAAGGAGCATTGAACAACGGAGTAGTTCTTAATCAAAAGTACAGTTTTCAACCTACGATGCACAGGTTTTGAGTTATTCAAACTCAGTGGACTTATACAGAGTATTGTATATTGTCCAGTGTCCGTCAGGACAAAAGGGTAGGTCCTCGTACTATGTTCTGTTTACTTGTGACTTCTCTAGTTTTTAGACAAGTGTTTCGTAGAAATACAATGTCTAAGTTTTGAGAAGTTATGAGTATAAGAATAAAGTAGAGAACCAGGTGTCACAAGTATCGGGATTCTTCAAAGAGATCGAAGATGTAGATTCTTGTGATTGGTATTTAGATGATAGTAATAGTTTTTGAGAAACTTGTTTCTCTTTCAGGTTACTCATAATTGGATGGATTCCTAAGTTGAGTAATGCTGATTAGCCTCTCTCCTTTAAGTTGATATGCACTAGAGACAGCTGCATGTTTTTGAATCTGCTTCCAATTAAATTAGTGCCTCTATTTCTATATTGTATATAGAATGGTTCATATCTTAACGATGTTAAGATACGGGGAGTTGTCCGGCTTATGCTTAAAACCAGACACTGGATAACTCAAGGCACGTTTCTGTAAATGACAGTTTGTGGGTTGACCCTAGCTTTGACGAAGGTTGACATTTCTACCATCTGGAAGATCAATAGTGATATTGTTCTTGACTCGCCTCAGTTTTATTAAAATGGACTTTTTCAGAAAACAGTAGTCGGAGTATGGTAGAACTGGAAGTGATTCCAGAACCGCAAACGATTACGGAAAATTTAATAGGAACTATATATTCAATCAGGTTTTGACATTCCAATAGCCACTCCACAAACATGGTGGGTAACCTCAGACCCCCGAGAGGTACTCCGGTAGCCTCAAGGACGGTGACAGGGAGGTTCTTGTTTACCCAGACTTGACACTACTGTTGTTCCAGACTATGAGACCCGGCAAGAGGATAAGTATAACGTCGTTCTAAACTAGCTTTAGAAGTGTACATAGATATTATTCTGCTAGAGGGTTGTCATAGTCAGTGGGAGCAGCGAAAGCGTAGTGGACAAGTAGCTTATGTCTATTTATAGGCTTGAGCAAATATAACGGAGATAAGATCATCTATTTTTGATGTGTCAGTCACGGGTTTGACTTTATCAAAATAGGTGATGGATCTAGTGTGAAGGTGGTAGGGTGTGATGTCCTGATATTTGGATGACATACACAGAGTAGGAAGTAAAATTCCTATACTACGATTGGTTGTACTATGGTCGTCACACAGTTGTTTCTCCATAAGGATATGAATATAATATCAGACATTCTGGTTACTAGATCTATGGTTTTAGATCTAGATTTGGGTAGTTTCCCAATATGGATACTTTGACAATATTCTAAAAGTATTTTAGAATTGATGACTCCTGGCATGGTGGTGTACCTGCAAGTGATGGAGTCACCCTCTCTAAAGGTGTCTTAGAGACTAAAGGAGAGAGGGATGTGGATGATTGGCAGATCACTTGCTTAGGCAATTGAGTCGATCATGAGATGTCAAGTACCACACCATATGTTGTTTTTGCACTAGATGCGATAAGTTTATATTAATCCAATCCTGAAGAAACATAAGGAAGTAGTTTTAGAACATAAGTGCATGTTCTACTGATTTGATGACGGCAACCTCCTTCGGGAGACGGTTATCATTCCAGGCTTCAAAGGTGACATGGATGACAGAGTGATTGTCGGAGTTGTAGTTTTCCCTCTGACGAGGGACAGTATTATGGACAGGTGGTCCAAGAGGATACAGTGGGAGGCATGGTGCTGGATACTGATTAGGTTCAGTTATCAATAAAGTCTAAGAAGTTTGAATTTGGAGTTCATTTATGAACTAGGTCCCATCAGATATTCAGACATATTCTAAGACAGGTATTACTCTATTCGGGAGATGGATTTCTCTGCGAACTTGAGTTTAAGAGAGACATAGAAAGAAACATCAGGGCAGATCCACTCACTGAGGCTATTTCTCGAACACAAGAGTTTTACAAACTAGCTTTATGAAACTGATTAGTAGAGTAGTTGGGTGTTCGGTATCACACGGGCTGTGAGTATGCGACATCGCAATAATTAGCCTTAAGTGCAAGTGGGAGATTGTTGGAGATAGTGCCCTCAAAGTCAATTATTGGATCGCAGGTACGTGATTGCAATGATTGAGGCAGGACCTATACCGATATGGCAGTCTTGCTCGAGATGATAGTATGCTATCTGATTTGTCTTTATCATCGTATACATGCTTTAGTTCACTATTGCATGATGATAGAGCCCATAGGATTCTTGCTTGACTGCCAGCAGTATGATGGCGATCATATACGTGGGAGCTGGTAGTCTATAAGCACATCCTTAAAGTGTCCCTAGTCGTGGGAGTTTCGAAACAGGGCATCGATACTCCAGATTAGACTAGTGTATACAGTCGAGACCCCGACGAGGTGCGGTGGACGGTCTCACAAGCCACTGGTGTTAGTTGTAAGTCCATGTCACGCACCCCACGAACTTGCGGGGAGGCGGAATATATGAAAAACGATCATCAAAGCTTCGTAATACGGACTTGAGTGCATGAATCGTATCTAAACAGTTACTAGCAAACTACGAGAGGTTTAACTACTCAGATTCGAAGTTATACCTCACGTTACTTGTCCTTCGGGTCTTCATCGCTGTCCTCCACTCCTTGTAGGCTCCTTGGAACATCGGCACCTCAATGGCCTCCTCGAGTCAAAGACGATCGACCCGAGAGCTCCAACGCCAAGCTTGATCTCTAACTTGAGATAACTAGGTTGCTCAAAGTGCTAATCTAAGCTACCTAGGGGATATAGAGTGAGGTTATGGATGTATTAGTCTAGCTAACCCTTGATCTCAACACATGAGAGGTTAGGGTTAGGGTTTGAAGAGAGAGAGCTTGAGGAGAGAGAAGGTGAGAATAAGTTATGAATGAAAAATCTTCTCACTTCTAATATATTATGAAGCATAAGAAAATCAAAAAGAATAAATCAAAATGCATTATGATCATGATTCATTAAACATATGCAATGAATCATCAAGTGAGTCATTAAGTAATAAATGCTTCATTAACTCACTTGAATGATTCATCTAAGTGAGTCACAATTTCATTAAATGTTAATGCCACCTTACCCTCCATGTCATCATCCATCTAGAAGATTCTCGACAAATTACGAGAACACCCCTCCTTTCCGTGAAAACACGGAAAAACTTTAGACTGTATAAATTCAATAACCTGATACTAGAATCTGGCTTAAACCAAAGCCGACTAGTAAAAACTGTCCGAACGTCGTACGTGCGTAAACACACGTTTGAGTCCGAACCCTTGTCGTAAAACCATACGACCTCTATATCGTTTCGCCTGGAGCAGGGAAACACTCTGTGTGGGACTCTAAAGACTCGACACTACGCTGGCAGTGGGTTTAACCACAGACCGTAAGCGGCACTAGCAGTACGTAACTGTCCCCAGGTAGATGTCGATAAGAAGGCCGATGAGGAAACCCATCCGAACTCCTACTGAGCCTGATGTGACAATCTACGTACAGTCCGGTCTGTTCGTCTAAGACTATCGCATATCTAGCCTCTTGGGCGGCAAGCGTCAGTCCCCTAATAGCGGTATAAGTCGGGTCAGAGCGTAGCCCATTACACCCTGAGAAACTACTGGAACCTACCAGTAAATCTCGCTTGCTCTGGCCAGGGACTTTGCGTAATGGCTCTCTGACACAACGCGATATCAACTTCCAATACCGGAAGAGACGAATCCTTTCTAACCGCCACTGCCTCCAAGTGCTCGGGACTGCACCCAACTGCTACCTGTTTGCACGACTCCTTTGAGCCGTGGTAGGGTAGCAATCGAAGAACAGTGGGACACACTCGAGGCGAAGTAGCAGTGTCAAGTCTGCGGACTATGCTGTACTCATGTCACCTGGGAACTGTTAACTGACGATTGGTATAATACCAACCATCAGTTCCCCTGCGAGTACTGTCTGGTGTACCCGTAACCTTACGAGCACCTGTATACTATCTCCAGTACGACGTACTGATGGATGTGGGACAGACCATCTCCCCAATCGGGATGAGAAGCGTACTCACTAGTCTACTCTGGAGTATCGATGCCCTGTCTTGATAATCCTACGACTAGGGACAAGTATAGGATGTTGCTTATAGACTATCCAGCCCCCACTAGTGTGACTGCCATCACAACGCTGGTAATCAAGCAAAGATCCTATGGGCTCTACTAATATGTATGAGTGATATGTTAAGAAACATATGCACATATTAAAGTAGACTCAAACCATGTAGCATACTACCATTTTTAGCAAGACTGTATATACAAATGTGACTATCCCAAGCTTCCATTAAGTAATATACATACAAGTATGACACAATAATGGCCCCTAGGGCATATACACTAACAATCTCCCACTTTCAGTAGGGCCATGAGCTGGCATATCGTAGACCTATCATCTCGAATAGCTTCTCGAACTGCGTCGGAGGAATGGCCATTGTGAATGGATCAACAATGTTATTCTCCGTCTCTACTCTCTTTATCTCGATCTCCCGGCGATCTACAATCTCCCAGATCAGGTGATACCGCCTTAAGATGTAAGTCCACGGCAGCGCCCCGGCCGTCTAACAGACGCCAATATGCGGAACAAAACTTTTACGACTGGCGCTATCGCGTACTATAACCCGGATCTGCCATTAAAGCTAAACTAACAAATTGTAAAGAGGGTAGAATTGTTATACCGAACGATCCGAGTCCTTCGGTCTTTAACCATCATCCCACGCTTTGTTGCGGCGGCTTCGATCTTCTGAAACTCCAGTCTCGTCGTCCAGGTGGCACCACGTCGACGGATCTTTAAACGGGCTCCCGCCTTTGAACCGAGGCAACTCGGTCGTCATGTTTGCCAAAAGAGACGACCAAGATGAAGTAGAGAATGAGTAGAATACATTGTCTCGTTACGTCCAAGTCTATGGACGAACAGTTAAAAGAAGTTGCCAATTGGAGTCGGGTAAATGGAAATTGAACTGTATGAGATTTCCATTCCCTAAACTATCATAATCTTTTCTCTCAAGCAAATAAAAAACCATACCAACCTCACAAGAGGGGCCGACCACTTATAGAAGACGGAGGGTGAGTGTAGGAGAGGGGAGGGTGAGTCTAAGCCATGAAACTTATCATAACAAAGAATGAGTCATGAAACACATAGTGTGAACATAATTAAAGCAAAGGATGAATCATTAAGCAAGTCATCACAACATTAAATGCACCATTAATGAACTAATGTCTCATGAAGCTAGTCACCATTTCTAGAACCTTCTAGAACACTGACTCACCCAAAAGACGAAAGGATAAATCCGCATTTAACCGAATGTTAAATACGGCTAATAGAAAACTGGAAACTGGCAACTTACAAAAGTGGTCCTGAAACGAACTTCAGGAAAACCCCATAACAGTATAAACATATACGCATTTGTATTACGACCGAATACAAATGCAACTGAGACAAGATATTATATCTACATAGTATAATACTGGGATCCGGCATAAACCAAAGCCTACCAGTATTATCTGCCCGAAAAATAACACGTGCGAAAACACACGTGCTTTTTCCGAACCCTGCAACAAACCCATACGGCATCTACAACGTTTCGCCCGAACTTGGGAAAGTGTCTGTGGGGTACTCTAATGACTCATCAACACACTGGCACTGGGTATAACCATTTAGCACGTCAGAGGTACAAGCTGTACGTAACGGTTTGCCTATGTATCGATTGGAAGGGAAGATGACGAGCGAACTCATCTATAAACCCTACTGAGCCTGATAGTGACAATATCCGTACAGTCCGGAACGTTCGTCTATGAGTATCGCATATTAGGCCTAGGGGGTCGGAAAACGTCAGACTCCCAATAGCTGCATAAGTCATGTCAGAGAGCAGCCCAGAACACCCTGAGATACTACCGGTATATCTACCAGTATATCTTGATTACCCTGGCCAGGGATTTCGTGTAATGGCTTTCCTAAACACAGCGCGATCTCACCCCCAATACCGGGAGAGACGAATCCCCTGCCGATCCGCTCACTTGCCTCCAATGTGGCTCGGGACTGTACCCAAAAAATAACTGTTTGCACGACTTCTTTGACCCGTGGTAGGGTATAAATCAAAGCACTGTGGGAACTCACATGAGACAAATGATGACCTCAGGTCGATGAACTAACCTGTACACATGTTACCAGGGAACTGCTATCTGACGATATGTATAATACCAACTAGCATGTTCCCGGCGAGTCCTGTCCGGTGTACTCATAACTTAATGAGCACCTGGATACATCTTAGGTGATCCAACTGACACCAGTGGCTTGTGAGACCGGCCACCGCCCCTCGTCGGGGTCTCGAATGTATACACTAGTCTACTCCGGAGTATCGATGCCCTGTCTCGAAACTCCCACGACTAGGGACATTTTAAGTATATGCTTATAGACCCCAGCTCCCACTTATATGATCGCCATCATACTGCTGGTAGTTAAGCAAGAATCCTATGGGCTCTATCAACATCTACATGATGATAAAGACAAACCAAATAGCATACTATCATCTCAAGTAAGACAGTTTATCGGTATAGGTCCTCCCTCAATCATTGCAATCACATACCTGCGATCCAATAATTGACTTAGAGAGCACTATATAGAACAATCTCCCACTTGCACTTAAGGCTAATTATTGCGATATCGTGTACTCACAGCTCGTGTGATACCGAGCATCCAACTCCTCTACTAATCAGTTTCACAAAGCTCGTTTGCAAAACTATTGTGTTCGAGAAATAGCCTCAGTGAGTGGATCCGCTTCGGTGTTTCTTTCTGTATCTCTCTATATCTCAACCTCGCGGAGAAAACTATCTCCTGAGTTGAGTAATACCTGTCTTAGAATATGTCTGGATATCTGATGGGACCTAGTTCATAAATGAACTCCAAATCCAAACTTCTTAGACTGTATCATTCACTGAAACTAATCAGTGTCTAGCACCATGCCTCCCACAGTATCCCATTGGACCACCTGTCCATAATACTGTCCCTCGTCTAAGGGAAAACTATAACTCTGACAATCGCTCTGTCATCCAGGTCACCTTTGAAGCCTGGAATGATAACCGTCTCCCGAAGGAGGCTGCCGTCATCAAATCCTTAGAACATTGACTTATGTTCTAAAACTGCTTCCGTATGTTTCTTCAGGATTGGATTAATATAAACTTATCGCATCTAGTGCAAAAACGACATCTGGTGTGGTACTTGACATCTCGTGATTGACTCAATTGCCCAAGCAAGTGATCTGTCAATCATGTACGTCCTTCTCCCCTTTAGTCTGTAAGACACCTTTAGAGAGGGTGACTCCATCACCTACAGGTACACCACCATGCCAGGAGTCATCTATTCTAAAATACTATTAGAATACTGTCAAAGTACCCACATTGGGAAACTACCCAAATCTAGATCTAAAACCATAGATCTAGTAACCAGAATGTCAGATATTATATCCATATCCTTTGTGGAGAAACAACTGTGTGACCACCACAGTACAACCAATCGTAGTATAGTAATTTCACTTCCTACTCTGTCTATGTCATCCAAATACCAAGACATTACACCCTACTACCTTCTTAACAGATCCATCCCCTATTCTGATGAAGTCAAACCCATGACTGTCACATCAAAATTAGATGATCTATCTCCGCTATAAATGCTCAAGTCTATAAATAGACATAAGCTACTTGCTCACTATGCTTCCGCTGCTCCCACTGATTACGACAACCCTCTGGCAGAATAATATATACATACATTTCTAAAACTAGTTTAGAACGACGCTATACATATCCTCCAGCCGGGTCTCAAAGTCTGGAACAATAGTAGTGTCAAGTCTGGGTAAACAAGAACCTTCCTGTCACCGTCCCTGAGGCTACCAGAGTACCTCTCGGGTGTCTGAGGTTACCCACCATATCTGCGGAGTGGCTATTGGAATGTTAAACCTGATCGAATATATAGGTTCTATTAAAATTTCCGTAATCGTTTGTGGTTCTGGAATCACTTCCAGTTCTACCATACTCCCACTTTTGTTTTTCTGAAAAAATCCATTTTAATAAAACTGTGGCGAGTCAAGAATAATATCACTATTGATCTTCCAGATTGTAGAAAATCAACCCTCGTCAAAGCTAGGGTCAACCCACAAACAGTCATTACAGAAACGTGCCTTTAGTTTTCCAGTGTCTGTTTTTAAGAATAAGCTGGACAACTCCCCTTATCTTAACTTCGTTAAGATATGAAGAATTCTATATCCAATACAGAAACTTTGGCATTTGTTTAATTGGAACCAGATTCAAATCATGCAGCTGTCTCCAGTGCATATCATCTTAATGGAGAGAGGCTAATCAGTATTACTCAACTTAGGAATCCATCCAATTATGAGTAACCTGAAAGAGAAACAAGTTTCTCAAAACCATTACTATCGACTGAATACCAATCACAAGAATCTACATATTCGATCTCTTTGAAGAATCCCGATACTTGCGATACATGGTTCTCTACTTTATTCCTATACCCACAACTTCTCAATACTTAGACATTGTATTTCTACGAAACACTTATCTAAAAACTAGAGAAGTTACAAATAAATAGAATATAGTACGAGGACCAACCCCTTTGTCCAGATGGACACTGGACAACATACAATACTCTGTATAAGTCCGCTGAGTTGAATAACTCAAAACCTGTGCGTCGCAGGTTGAAAACTGTCCCTAGGCGATTTCCTCAAATATCACCAATTACAACGAATTCTGATATAATGAGGATGATCACCTAATTCCCAATAACTTGCTCCCACTCAACATCTGTAAAACTATACAGATGTGAGAATCATACCTGGTAAATACATACCCTGGAGTAAGTATTTTAATCGGGAAATCAGTTTTCAATTAACAATGCACAGTTTAACTGAAACTTGAAAATGTTTCGTAGGGGTATCCTGGTATTCTTTAGTAATGCCTCTTCCATAATCCAAATCATGACTTTAACCGTATATTTCTCTGCCATCTTTCCAATTCCCTTTATTTGTCGTTAGTCGTTACCTTTTGTACACCATCATTAGGCTAAGTGGTTTTCTACCTTCCTTACCATTCTGCACTAGCCTATGGTTTGGAAGAAGAATATCCAGTAAGCATAATAGGTGTACCCTCCTAATCCTAGGAGTACTCTCAACTTGAGAGAAGGTGATGATAAAAGACAACTGAATAAACCTTATTCCGATTTCTCCTGAACCAGAATCCATCCTCGAAAAAATATCCTTCGAGTTCGTATTTAACCATACGATGGATTTATCCAATGGAATTGGATGTTCGTAGTGATATGGGTTGTTCTAGAGAAATCAAAAGTGAAGTAGGAGTGGCGATGAAATACATGGTTTGGTCGTGAATGTTAGTAGTCGCAATTTTACTTTGCCCTCTTTCTAATTCCTTTATTTGTCTTTACATATTACCTTCTGCACACCCTACTTAGGCTAATTGGTTTTCTTCATTCCCTATCTTTCGGCACCTACTTATGGTTTGGAATAAGACTATCCAATAAGCATAATAGGGTGTACTCTCCTAAACCAAGGAGCCCTCGCAACCTGAGAGAAGGCGATAATAAAAGACAACTGAATAAACCAATTCTATTTCTCCTAAACCTGGATCCATCCTCGAATAAGTCCCTTCGAGTTCGTATATAACCATACGATGGATCTATCCAATGGAAGTGGATATCTGTAGTAATACGGGGTGTTTTGAGAAATACAAAAGGTAAAAGAAAGAGCGACAATAACTTATGCAACTATAGACAATCCAAAAGCCAGTATTTTAAGAAGGTTTGGTCAACTTGGTCACTGAGTTATAGTCTAGGGTCGGTCAAAAGTCGCTGCCAAAGAGAGAGAGAGAAAAGAAACACTCTGCGTGCACTCAAAACTTGATCAGAATGGTTATCACTTTATCTAATTAGGAAACCTCCCACTGTAATCTCAAATTCTCCTCCAAACCTGAATGAAGAATTAGTCGGGGTCACCCGAAGAGTAAACCAACTCATCAGTGAGAATCGGGATCCAACTATCATCGTATGATAACTTGATGGAAGCCACTCAAGTTAACACACTCCATAAGGTATGCGCAAGTCTGGCAAGTTTCATGTATGTTTGAAACTCCCGATATAACTTTTATCCCATGCACTTATGACATTGACGTAGGCCAACAAATCATAAGCCACATGTCAAGTTCTACCCGTCATTATCCTGATTAATTTAGGTCATCGTACATGCCCTTGACGTAGGCCAATAAGGTTATACGTTTGTCCTAAACTAATGCATCTATCTGTGCAACATATGAATACCCAGCAGCTACCAAACACTACGCCTTGACGTAGGCCAACAAACATAGCTTAAATACTACTGACCATCCATAAGAAACGATGGAGGATTACGTCTGGTTTTTGGCGAAAAACCTTTAACGTAATGAACTTGATCTCGTTGAAGGAACTTGATAGAATTTTATAAAAAAATATAGTAGCGAAAACCTTTTGCTAAAGAAGTCATTCCCGGTGAAGGGATCTCGGCTCTTTCCTCTTGGAATGAGGTGCAGGATATTCCAACTGAATACCGCGATGCATAGCAACTTGTAATCGGGTATATAGAAGTTATTACCCTGACGCAAACTTCTGCCTAAGGGGTCACTCCCGGTGAAGGGATCTCGGCCCTTGCCTCGTCGAATGAGGTGCAGGATATTCTAACTGAATACCGCTATGCAAAACAAAAGGAAACGTCTTTGTAATAACTCCCTTTTAAAATTTGTTCCAACAACATCAAATATTGGTTTGTTTTATCTTGCATTGATAAGAATCAACGCAGTCCCATCAATCAATCACACCAGAAAGGAACGAAAATAAAATATACGTATATGCCATCCGCATTCGCCACTGGGTCCCATCATCACTCGTTAGGTTACTTAACTAACGACAGAGCGGGGGCTGGACTAGCGCTGGTGTAAAACATATACAACATCTAATAGTATATATACTAATATACAATAATCGCTCCAGTCGTGATAATATGCAACATTACAGAAAAGTAATAAGCATCACAGAACAATACAGATAATCTGGGATCCCCGGGTTTCACAGAGTCGCTGATGAAAACCGACGTTCCCCTGGTCGTATGGATAGCCTGTGCAATGAAACCTAGACCCCTACAGGTGCGGCAAGTTACCCGCCAAAACCTGAAGCGAGGTAGTCCCCATAGCATAGTGAATGGAACACCCGACACTTCACGGAATCCGGTAAATTGAGCACCCCACCTTGGGTCAACCTGTACCCCCTACGAGTGCGGCGAATAGTCTGCCAATTCTAGAGTGAGGCCCCTTTGCCTCTCAAAGCCATGAGATACAGACCCGTTGCCCTCCAGAACCCGGCTATCCGTGCACTCCTTCGTGGGATAAACCTAGTACAGAAATGAAAATATGTACAACGGGTACATCGAGCTCGACCCGGTCGTGTCCCAAAAGAATATTATATAACAGGCATTGACCGCAGTCCACATGTTGGACGCTCGCCCCGCAATATCAAATGTACAAATAATTCCAACCTGCACTATCATTGCACCCTGCTATCCACCACGAAAAATCCGCAACATCACAGCACAACACAGAACATCAACGCGAATGTCACGTTCGCAAATTCGTCTAAAAGAACTATAGCAATCAGACGTGGTTTACCGATCAAATGACATTCCTGGTCGGAGATATAAAGTAAGTACTGTAAACTAACACGTTTAAATTTCGATCGACAAAATTTCCCGAAGTGGGCCCCACAAACATCTGCTGTACAGTAACCAAATATGGGCCCAAAAGAAACATATCAGAAACCACAACTTCCCAAGATAAGCCTACAGGAGAATTTTGAGGCACTGTTCCCACAGTACTGCCACGGTTCTACGGTCAAACCCTAGGTTTGACCGCGGATCCGCGGCGGTCACGTGCTCAAAATTTCTCCGTTAGCTTAAAAAACCCTGCTTGTTTTTCTGTGCTATGAAAAATAATTTTTAGAACAGTTTTAAAAACAACAGAAACTTTGAACTGGAATTTTGCGGTTTTCGAAAATTCGTTCGATCGATGTTTTAAACGTGTTAGCACAAGTTAGTATAGCTTAATGGTGAGACTCTGATACCACTGTAAGTCCACGGCAGCGCCACGGACGTCTAACAGACGCCATTATGCGGAACAAAACTCTTACGACTGGCGCTATCGCGTGCTATAACCCGGATCTGCCATTAAAGCTAAACTAACAAATTGTAAAGAGGGTAGAATTGTTATACAGAACGATCCGAGCCATTCGGTCTTTAACCATCATCCCACGCTTTGTTGCTGCGGCTTCGATCTTCTGAAACTCCAGGCTCGTCGTCCAAGTGGCACTACGTCGATGGATCTTTAAACGGGCTCCCGCCTCTGAACCGAGGCAACTCGGTCGTCAAGTTTGCCAAAAGAGACGACCAAGATGAAGTAGAGAATGAGTAGAATACTTTGTCTCGTTACGTCCAAGGCTATGGATGAACGGTTAATAGAAGTTGCCAATTGGAGTTGGGTAAATGGAAATTGAACTATATGAGATTTCCATTCCCTAAACTATCATAATCTTTTCTCTCAAGCAAATGAAAAACCATACCAACCTCACAAGAGGGGCCGGCCACTTATAGAAGAGGGAGGGTGAGTGTAGGAGAGGGGGGGGGTGAGTCTAAGCCATGAAACTTATCATAATAAAGAATGAGTCATGAAACACCTAGTGTGAACATAATTAAAGCAAAGGATGAATCATTAAGCAAGTCATCACAACATTAAATGCACCATTAATGAACTAATGACTCATGAAGTTAGTCACCATTTCTAGAACCTTCTAGAACACTGTCACGACCCGAAATTGGCACGTGACGGCCCTAATACTACGCAACGTCTACAGGCGTAACGCAGTAAAAGAAAGCCAAAATCCAGAAATCTAAACCATTAAAATACCAGAAAAGATAAGAAACATTGTTTAAAAGTCTTTGAAATCACAACCCAAATTCTTTAAAAGTCCAACTTTATTTCCTTTAAAATTTTGGCAGCACCTCCTTTGTAAAAGCTAGCCCCAAAAATGGGTACAACATAAATATAAAGTAAAGCATCCCAAACGGGAGCAAATCCACGCCCAAAGGCGGAAAACAACCACCACAACAAATATACGACGCCGTAGCGAAGAAATAGAAGACGATAGAAAGGAAACTGTATAAAAGACAACAAATCCAACATAATATAAAACATCGTCCTCACCAAGTCTCTAAGTCAATATGAAAATAGTAGATGGAGAGTACAGGGATACAACGAATATACAATACAACGAATAACCACAAAACCCACCTAAGCAAACTGCACACTGTGAGCTGATGCGGTATCCGTAGCAAAAGATGATAGATGAATAGCCAGCCTCGACTACTCTGGGGAACATTCTGTAACACCTGTGGCACAACGGGGGTGAGTTGCCAACTCGTGAATAGTAAATAACATATGCAGGTAATCGCAAGAATGTACGTACAACATGAATCTAATATATGACAATTGCAGTAATAACAGGTCATGAGTACGAAATAATGGAAAGTACACTAACAAGTACCACCAATATATAAAGCAATAATGAGATGACAACAGTATGCAATAATCATGCACTGGGGATATGAGAAAGTAAATGTGCAACACTCATGAAAGGTACACTCATAGATACTCCTAATACATGGAACAGTGCACAAGTATATAAAGATGATGTATGGAGTGAAATATGTCATTTCCACGGAATCCTGACATCGTGGTAGGATCACAATCCAGCAAGACAAATCAAAATCCCAATTCCTCAAATCCGCCCCCAAATTGGCTCTCATATCATCTAAGTGTCACATCGCCTCAACTGCACAATATCAAGTATATCTCGCATATGTATCGAATGTACAACATCAAGTAGATCTCACCTATCTAGTATGTACAATATTAGGTATATCTCACATATATCAAATGTACAACATCAAGTGGATCTCACATATCTCGTATGTACAATATCAGCATATCTCACATATATCAAATGTACAACAGTAAATGGATCTCACATATCTCGTATGTACAATATCAGCATATCTCATATATATCAAATGTACAACAGTAAATGGATCTCACATATCTCGTATGTACAATATCAGTATATCTCACATATATCAAATGTACAACAGCAAGTGGATCTCACATATCTCGTATGTACAATATCAGTATCCAATCCCAATGAATCTCTTAAGTCCCAAATCAAATCTCCAGCACAGTTCTAACATCCTAATATAATGTCATAAATAAATATGATGAGGGCAATACACATATATTAGCATCCCATTCCACTAATATTGGTGTAAGGGTATATATAACAGCGACTCAATCCCCTATTATATATATACAAAAGAGTAATTGGAAATATCATGAAACCAATGTGCCAAACATCGACACAGAAATGCTGATCCATCAGGTGTTGTCTCCATGGATGGCCCCCTGATAGGTACGTATCATACGCTATCCCGAAAGCTCGAGTGTCTAGCTCTGACCCTCGCCTCTCGACGTATCCATACGTACATGACTCCCGTCGGTATCCACTCGATAGCCGATGTGTCAATGGTCCTGTCGCCGGAAAGTATGGTTCCCCTAAGCCTCATCGCCTAGCACCGCGATGTCGACTCACACAGCGACAACGTTCTTGCTTCAGGGTACCTCCGGGCCCCACCATGTACCCATACACGGATCCCTCCTTTCCTCGCGTAGGGTATATATATCAGCACCGATAAATCTCATGGTGGCTGCTAAAATATCATATCAAGGAAACCGGGTTTTTCAATGTATGCATAATTTCATGAACTACCACGGTTCCCGAATCCAGAAAACATCATGAAAAATACATATAACAATGCGATAATCCATGAATAAAGTATACGCAACATAAAAACTGTAATGAAAGCGTATAAAAGAAAAGCATAGCATTCACCAGATATAAATGAACACATGAATGGTATAGCAGAAATATAGGTATCTACCTATATGATGATATGATATACCTATCAGGTATAAGTAAAGTATAAAATGCAAGTACACCTGTAGCTATGTCCTTAGGTGTGTATGTACCTATCACTAATGGTACAATACCCTATAGGTAAACAGATAACTGTATGTCAATGTGATAAAAAATATGAATCAATGTCACAATGTCCCTAACCAAGAAATATAACATCTATAAGTGGTTATGTGTGTGACATGATAATTATTGACGGTGTGTGTAGCATACAAACAGTGCTAGTGCAACATAAATCGTCAATAATATGTGCAGTGTCCTACTACTACTAGTCCAGGCACACTACAATCTAACTAATAGGATAAATGCGCAATTCTAAACATGACATAGAATATGCGACAATGTAAATATTTCTAGTCCAGACGCATAACGCCATGCGGGCGATTCCCCTGTAGATGTTAAATCTACTCACCAACGCTCCAAGCTAGGTGAAGCCTACCACCTGTTTTCCCCTTGTCGTAGCGTCCGAAGTCCCCGCTTGCGAACCTAAAATTTCATAAACACATCACATAAGCATATATTCTACAATGATGAAAAGACAACGAAACGCGACGAAAACACCCGGAAAATTACACTGCGTGCTTAGCGCATCTATCGCGCACGATACCGGCCAAAACCCTAATTAGGGTCGTTAAACTACAAAACACCAAGTCTGGACCCCGATCGTCCCGATCGCGCAACACAACACAAAAATTACGAGGAATACACTGGATATAACCTCGCAATCACCAAACGAACCCTACGTCTGGAAACCTCGAAATCTAGTAAGCAACCTATCGCAATATATCGCACTAGATTCAAGATAACACAAATCTAACAATTACAAATACCTTAAAATAGCTTAACTAAGCTATCTAAACCAATCATATATTTTTAAACTTGCTTAATTAAGTTTTAGCTAAAATCTAGTAAGCAAAACCCTTAATTAGACAAAATAGTAATTAGCAAAAATTAGCATTTTCTACTAGATTAGTCTTTTCCAAAACACAACTTAACACTTGAATTAAACACTAATCACTTAATCAAAATTTAACCCTAACATGAATTTCTTAAACCAAATATAATGAATTAATCATGAATTAAATGCTAAACAAAGCACTTAAATAGTTAACTAAATTGGCTAGTTAAAGATTAAAGCAATTAATTATGGATTAAGGTAAGAAATTATACCTCCTCAAGAACACCAAAAAGAAATTAGATCCATCACTTTAGCCTCCAAAAATCAAGCTTTGATGAAGATCCATGAAGGATTAGTGAAGGAAAAATGGTTTAATATTTATATAGGAATTTTTGGATTTATTTTTGGATTTCTTTTTGTGTTTTTGAAAGAAAATGAGAGAGAAATGAGTTTGGAAATGTTTAGGACAGAAATGGGGGAATGAGGGTCGGCCAAGGTGAGAGGGGGGGGGGGGTTTGTGTAATATTTTGTGAAGAAAAAGCAAGGAAAAAGAGTAATTAACGCTAATTAATGCATTTTGCCACCATTACACCCTTTTCTTTTAAATTTTAAAATGAAACCATTAGTCACCAAAAAAAAATCTAGATATTTAAAAAGAACCTTCTAAAATAATTCTAGTGACGAAATTAATTTATTAACAAAATAAAAATTTTCCCGATTTACGTGCACAAAATACCGCTTAAAATAATATTTTATTCGGAAAAAAATCTATCTGAACCAAAACCTCCCAAATACTCCCAAAGTTCGCGCACAAGCTTTAGTTTGGCCAAATTAGGTGTCGGTAAGCTTATACGGTCGTTTGATCGAAATCGGTTTAAAACGGGAAAAACCGACAATTTTGCACTAAAACGGGAAAATTCGCAAAACGATTTCTGAAACGTTACAAACACTGACTCACCCAAAAGACGAAAGGATAAATCCGCATTTAACCGAATGTTAAATACGGCTGATAGAAAACTGGAAACTGGCAACTTCCAAAAGTGATCCTAAAACGAACTTCAGGATAACCCCGTAACAGTATAAAAATACCCGCATTTGTATTACGACCGAATACAAATGCAACTGAGACAAAGATATTACATCTACACAGTATAATACTGGGATCCGGCTTAAACCAAAGCCTACCAGTATTATCTGTCCGAAAAATAACACGTGCGAAAACGCACGTGCTTTTTCCGAACCCTGCCATAAACCCATACGGCATCTACAACGATTCGCCCGAACTTGGGAAAGTGTCTGTGGGGGACTCTAATGACTCATCAACACACTGGCACTGGGTATAACCATTTAGCACGTCAGAGGTACAAGCTGTACGTAACGGTTTTCCTATGTATCGATTGGAAGGGAAGCTGACGAGCGAACTCATCTATAAACCCTACTGAGCCTGACAGTGACAATATCCGTACAGTCTGGAACGTTCGTCTATGAGTATCGCATATTAGGCCTAGGGGGTCGGTAAACGTCAGACTCCCAATAGCCGCGTAAGTCGTGTCAGAGAGCAGCCCAGAACACCCTAAGATACTACTGGTATATCTACCAGTATATCTCGATTACCCTGGCCAGGAATTTCATGTAATGGCTTTCCTAAAGACAGCGCGATCTCACCCCCAATACCGGGAGAGGCGAATCCCCTGTCGATCCGCTCACTTGCCTCCAATGTGGCTCGGGACTGTACCCAAAATATAACTGTTTGCACGACTCCTTTAACCCATGGTAGGGTATAAATCAAAGCACAGTGGGAACTCACATGAGACAAATGACGACCTCAGGTCGATGAACTAACCTGTACACATGTCACCACGGAACTGCTATCTGACGATATGTATAATACCAACTAGCATGTTCCCGACGAGTCCTGTCCGGTGTACTCATAACCCAATGAGCACCTGGATACATCTTAGGTGATCCAACTGACACCATTGGCTTGTGAGACCGGCCACCGCTCCTCGTTGTGGTCTCGAATGTATACACTAGTCTACTCCGGAGTATCGATGCCCTGTCTCGAAACTCCCACGACTAGGGACATTTTAAGGATATGCTTATAGACCCCAGCACCCACTTATATGATCGCCATCATACTGCTGTTAGTCAAGAAAGAATCCTATGGGCTCTATCAACATCTATATGATGATAAAGACAAACCAGATAGCATACTATCATCTCAAGTAAGACTGTTTATCGGTATAGGTCCTCCCTCAATCATTGCAATCACGTACCTGCGATCCAATAATTGACTTAGAGGGCACTATATCCAACATAAGATGTGTCTGGATTTTTGATAGGACCTGGGTTCCTTCGGTAATGCTATAGCGTCGTTGTTGTCACAATACAGTGGTATTGGATCAACACTGGTAGGAACCGCTTGAAGTTCTGTGAAGAACTTCTTCATCCAGACAGCTTCTTTTGCAGCATCACAAGCAGCTATGTACTCCGCTTCCATCGTTGAGTCAGCAACGGTCTCCTGTTTGGAACTCTTCCAACAGACCGCCCCTCCATCGAGGGTAAAGACATAACCTGACATGGACTTGGAGTCATCTTTGTCACTCTGGAAGCCGGAGTCGGCAAAGGCCTCAATCTGGAGGTCTTTTCCGCCAAACACCAAGAACATATCTTTAGTCCTTCTTAGGTACTTGAGAATGTTCTTTACAACTATCCAGTGATTCTCCCCTAGGTTTTCCTGATACCGGCTTATAACACTCAATGTGTATGCTACATCTGGTCTGGTACATAACATCGCATACATTATAGAGCCTACATCTGGTCTGGTACATAATCGACATGCGATCCCTTTCCAAATCCGTCTTGGGAGACATCACATTGGTGAGGGTGATTCCGTGACAAGACGGTAGGTTACCGCGCTTAGAATCTTCCATACTAAATCTCTTCACTAAGGTGTCTATGTACCTCGACTGCGAAAGTCCCAATATCCTATTTGATCTATCACGATAGATCCGGATCCCTAGAATGTAGGTGGCATCACCCAGGTCTTTCATGGAGAATTTCTGTGATAAGAATCTTTAGACTAACTGTAACAGAGGAATATCATTTCCTATTAGGAGAATGCCATCCACGTAAAAGACGAGGAATACTATAGCTCTCCCTACAATCTTACTGTATATGCATGGTTCATCAGGATTTTTGATAAAGTCGAATTCTTTGACAGCATCATCAAAACAGATGTTCCAGCTCCGCGATGCCTTCTTTAGTCCATAAATGGACTTAAGCAACTTGCATACTTTACCGCTGCTCCCACTCTGAATGAATCCCTCTGGCTGATCCATATAGACGCTCTCTTCTAAATTACCATTTAGAAAGGCCGTCTTTACGTCCATCTGCCAGATTTCATAATCGTGGAAGGCAACAATAGCAAGAAGGACCCGAATGGATTTAAGCATATCTACTGGAGAAAAGGTTTCGTCATAGTCCAAACCAGGTCTTTGACGGAAACCTTTTGCAACAAGTCTAGCCTTGTAGGTTTCAACCTGTCTATCTACACCAATCTTCTTTTTGAAGATCCATTTGCATCCTACGGGTTTTACCCCATCTGGAGCAATGTCCAAAGTCCATACTTTGTTAGTGTACATGGACTCCATTTCGGTCCGCATTGCATCCAGCCATTTTACTGAGTCACCGCTCTGAATGGCTTGCTGGAAGCTAGTAGGCTCATCTTAGTCAATAGTGCAATCCTCTCTATCCCCGTCTACGAGAAAACCGTAGTATCTCTTGGGCGGATGAGACTGCCTACTACTCCTGCGGAGTGGCGTCGGGATGTCCCTTTCTTCTGAAACCTCTGGTTCTACCAAGCTTTCAGTAATAACTTGTGGTTCTGGAATTTCTTCCAGCTCTACTGCGCTCCCACTTATCTTATTTTCTAAAAACTCAGTTTCCAAGAAGCGAGCATTCTGAGAAACAAAAATCTTTTGTTCCTCTGTGTAATAGAAATAATATCCTTTGGAGTTCTTTGGATATCCCACAAACTTACACTGTACTGATCGTGCCTCGAGCTTTTCCGCATGCTGCTTCTTTATAAAAGCTGGACAACCCTATATCTTAATATGCTTAAGATAGGGTTTCTTTCCACACCACATCTGATATGGTGAAGTAGGCACAGTCTTAGTTAGAACTCGGTTCAAAAGGTATGCAGCTGATTCTAGTGCATATCCCCAGAACGATCGTGGTAACTCAGCTTTACTTATCATTGAACGAACCATATCCAATAGGGTTCGATTCCTTCTTTCCGATACACCGTTGTGTTGTGGTGTGTATGGAGGAGTATGCTGAGAGAGAATTCCATTCGCTTTTAAGTAACCTAGAAACTTGGCACTTAAGTATTCACCACCTCGATCAGATCTCAGTGTCTTGATACTTTTACCTGTTTGGTTTTCCACTTCATTCTTGTATTCTTGGAATTTCTCAAACGCCTCGGATTTATGTTTCATTAAGAAGACATATCCATACCTAGAGAAATCATCCGTAAAAGTAATGAAGTAGGAATAACCACCTCGCGCATGTGTAGACATTGGACCGCACACATCACTGTGTACGAGTCCCAAGAGCTCGCTTGCTCTTACTCCGTGTCCAGTAAACGGTGTCTTTGTCATCTTTCCCATAAGACAAGATTCACGAGTAGCATAAGATTGATATTCAAACGGATTCAAATATCCTTCTCTATGTAACTTAGTTAATCGTGTTTCATTGATGTGACCTAGTCTACAATGCCATAAGAAAGCCTGATTTATTTCTGGAGACATTCTTTTCAGTGTGTTCTGGATATTGAAATCCTGAGCTTGACTTAATACGCATATACCGTTATCTAATGTACCTGACCCAATCAGAACTTGATTTAGGTGGATGTTAACTACATCGCTTACGAATGTAAAATCATATCCCTCTCTAGAAAGTGAGGATACTGAAATGATATTACAAGTCATACTAGATATATATAAACAGTTACACAAAATCAATATACGCCCACTTGTCAAACCTAGGCGATATTCTCCCACGGATTCAGCGTTCACTGTCATTCCGTTTGCAACTTTGAGAGACCAATCACCTACCTTTATAACTCTACGGTTTCTCAAAGCATGTACTGAATTACAGATAAGAGATCCTGCTCCGGTATCTAGTACCCAGGAAGTAGAGTTAATTGACATACAATTCTCAATTACAAATACACTTGAGGCTGAAGCCACAACATGCTTCGCATCCTGGCTACTGGTTTCAAAAGCCCTGCAATCATTCTGCCAATGCCCAATCCCATAACAATAGGAATGTCCCTCTTTTACTACATTCAGTCTCGAAACTATTGCCTTTCTCTTTCCTTCTACTTCCCTGGTTTCTTTCAGGGTAGAAGGTAGAGACTGTAGAACCAAGTCAGTATCTGACCTGTTTCCCAACGTGGTCTGCAGGTCCTTTAGATCATCAATATAGCTATTCATTGTAAGGATGTTGTCCCCTACAGATGACCCGACGGCCAACCACGCTTGAATTAATTCGGTCGAGATCTCATATCTTGCGATATGAGATTGCTCTCCATATAAATCTTTGTTATGGAGAAAGATGGAAACTGAGTCCATCTTCTCGTGCTGCTTCTGGTTTGTACCATCAACTGAAGCTAACACGAGGCACTTGGCTTTCGTTTTATCCTTTTCCCTTGTCTGATGGATATCCATATCCACGACGGTGGAAACTGGACCTGGGATGGCGGGATCTTGAGTATTGTTAGGGTGGTCCAGCTTGTCATAGGCAATGGACATGTGGACAGACCTTTGCCAGTCAAATAAGTCAGATTCAGTCAATTTGTTATCTAGATGTAACCTATGTGTGGTCACAAGGTCGCTGCAATGAGAGAAAGACAAGAAAACATTTTATCATGATGCTCTTGCATGTTTGGATTGGTTTTTAGTTTATCTAAACTGGATGGCTCCCACTGTTTCTCGAATCCTTCCTCAAAGCATAAAAGAAGAATTAGCCAGGACTATTCTCACCGTACAATACTTGCTTAACCGTTCAACCAGGTCAGTGTCGATACTTCGAGGGAGGTTTTCCAACTCTTTCGCGAAGTTCCTTAATTAAAGAACCTCTTTTCTCTGGGGGCGTAACCCCGCTGACACCTTTCTAGGCACCTACTTGGTTTATAGCATTGATCGTTAAGTGACGAATCTCCTGATAAGTAGTATATACTCACAGTAGGATCGGGATCCAAAATATCATCGTATGATAATGTTGATAGAATCCTACCAATATTCATCAAACTCCAAAATGGTATGCAATACTAGCAAATTTCAGTTTCTTTAGAAATTGTCGATGTGGATTTTTGCCCTATGCTCTTATGACCTTGATTTTGGCCAAACAAATTATAAGTCACATGTTAAGTTCTACCCGTCATTTTCCAGGTTAATTTGAACCCATCCGTACATACCCTTGACTTTGGCCAAACAAGGCAGTACGACTGTCCCAAACCAACGCATCTATCTATGCTACATATGAATATCCAACAGCTACCAAACACTGCGCCTTAACTTTGGACAAACAAACACAGCTTGAATACTATTGACTAACCATATGAAATGACGGAGGGCTACGACTGGTTTGGGCAAAACCGTGAACGTAGTGAACTTGATATAATCGAAGGAACCTGATACTTTTCAAAAGGAGTGGTTAAAGCTCCGCAATTTAAAAATTCTGATCTTTTAAAATAACCGAGTGGTTTCTTTTAAATTTGTTCCAACGACTTAACTTTGGTTTATTTTCTTTGCAATATAATAATGCGTCCCATCATTTATCCTATCATTGCAGAAAACAACGAAAATACTACGTCCTCTTATGCCATCCGCATTCGCCACGGGGTCCCGTCATCACCAGTTAGGTTACATAACTAACGACAGAGCGGGAGCTAGGCTAGCACGGGTGTAAAACACAAGTGACGTCTAATAGCTATCATATATAGATATTGTACATTCGTCAGACGCAATAATAAGCATTCCAGATCACTAATGAACTTTATTGGATATACTAGCAATCCGCATTTGCTTTGAGCCTGCAATAAAAGACGGATTACACAGTTGTGATGAATAGCCATTACCCCAACCCTATACCTCTACGGGTACGGCAAACTACCCGCCAAGTACCCGAAGTGAAGCGGTCTCCCTCAACAACGTGAGTAGGCCACTAAACACTTCAACGTACCTGGTAGTTTGTGTACCCCGCCTTGGGTCTATCCTAGAAGCAAAAAACAGTAAAAGAAATAATACAACGGTGGATACAACCGCAACCTGGATGTACCCCGCAAAAGAATATTACATCATATTACAAATACATCGAATGAATGAATATTAAACCCATCTCAAACCCTGGCTAATCATCACAACACTCCAATCAAGTCCATATACACAAACAGTAAACATTACAGAAATGTGCAACCCCTGCCAACCGACATACTAGCAGTTAGGGGAGGTTTACGAACACATTAAAAATTACAGATAAAAAACCCAATTACTGTAACACCTTAGGATAAGGGTTAGTGTATAATTATAATTAAATAATGATTTTTAGTAAAAAGTTTACCAAACTGTGTTTTAAATATTTTTCCTAATTTAATAAGCATTTTTCCAAAATTTTCCTAAACTTGCACACACATGTGCATGTAAACTAGGGTTTTTAAATTAAGTAAATACCATAATTATTAACCATGGTGGGTTAATTGTAGGATTAGTTCTTTTGGATTCTTAAATGGGTTTAATTAATTAGTTAAACTAAAGGATTACTTTAATTTGAATTATGGAATTAGTGTTGACTTGTGTGAGAGAGAGAGAATGCATCATGGCTTTAGGCCATGCTTGCATTAAATGAGGTGAGAGAGAGAGAGGGGTGACTTTTGTTTGAATGATTGTGGTGGCTCTCATTTCTCTTTTGGTTTTCTCTCAAGTCTCACACCAACACACTCACACACACACTTACCTTCAGCAACAGCAGCAGCTCCAGAACCAGCAACAACAGCAGCACACTCCACAGCAACAACAACAGCAGTAGCAAGCACAAACAGCAGCAGCAGAGGCAGTGAGCAACAGCAGCAGCCCCAGATCCCTGTGCAGCGACTTCTCTTCACTTCTTCTTCTTCCTGCAGCTCCCTAGGGTCGAGAGTGAGGTATATTTCCTATCTTGCTTCCCTAGTTTGCCTAGTTAGTGTAGTTTTGCATCGGTTAAAGGATTTTAGTGTGTTTTAGTGAGATATGGGGTGTTTAGTGTGAACCTTGTGCTTTTGAGGCGAGATTTGGTTTCAGTAGGATGATTGTGGTCTGTTGAGGCCATTGTAACTTAGTCGAACCCCTATTACACTAAAATACCACCAGATTTCATATTTGATGCAAAATGTCGTATTTGGGCAAAAGGGGAGTTTTCTGGAACTGCTATTGACCCGGTGAGTGCAGAGTGAAATTGTGGATACTGTAGCATGGTGGAGAGGAGCTGATACCATAGGTGAAACCCGACCCCCTAACTCCCCACTGAGGCCGCCAAAATCGCCATTCTGGCCGCAAATTGCGGCCAGACAGGGGGTGTTTTGGGTGTTTTTGGGTTCTGTAGGTGTATTCCAGTGTGTAGGGTCTTTTGGTATATATATTTTTGTAAGATCAATTCTGTAGGAAAATCTGGGACCAAATACCTGTTTTGCCGTTTTTCTAAACCTTCGCGACACGCGTGATACGTGAGTAGGTTTGGGTCCTGCGTATCGCGGCGCGTCGGGGTAGTTTCGTGGCGCGTGTTTACACGTTTTAGCGTATCGCGCACACGCGCGATTGGTTTGCGACACAGGTTTCTTGTTGGATTATAATGTCGCGTTTTGTGACTTAAGCTTATATGTGATATGTGTATGTGATTCTAGGTTCGCAGGCCAGTGAGACGGACGCTGCGAAGAAGGGCAAGCAAGTGGTTGGATACACTTAGCGCGAGACACGGTGAGTAGATTTCACATCTACGGGGATATCGCCCGCATGGCGTTATGCGTCAGGGCTGATAGGATCTTAGTATTACATATTGCATTTACCTATGGACTGCCATCTCATATTGCATTTCCCTGCTATGTGTTATTGATATATGCTAGAACTGATAGAACACCACACTATTACTAACGGTTTATGTTGCACGAGCACTATTTACATGCTACACACACACCGTTAGTAATTGCCATGCCACACTCACTGTAGAACTGCCATGATTATACTGTTGTGTTATTGCTGTAGTTCACCATACATGTGATTGACTATGATTTCCTGGACATTGGGAGCCGCATGACATCTTTAAAAACGGAAACTATTTTAAAAAGCGGCTTTCCCTTATATACCTGCCATGGATTGATTATAGTGTACCTCGCATTGGATTGACTTATTGATGATGGATTTTTCATGTGATTTCTGTTTTGAGGACCGTGGAATTATTTAAGGTAAGATATGCTATTTTGAAAACCCGGTACCTCGTGATATGATATTTTGGTGTGTCCACCACGCGTTTTCTCGGTGCTGAGACGTGTGCTTGAAACCCGATTCGAGGAGTGGATGTTCCGTTTGCGGGTTCGTGGTGGGCCCGGTATGGTTCCCCTCGACGAGATGATCGATGGGATTTGCCGATTGAGTCTGGAGGCGGGCGAGTACCTACCGGTGATTGGTTGGACCTGGCAGTTGTCCGGAGGATACTGACCAGAGTCGAGTGATGGATGCGGGATGACCGTGCTGCCGGGGCCGAGGGCCGATACCGCAGACGGACCCCGTGGGGCCGGTCCGGATTGACGGCGCCCGATATTCGAGGATTTACGTGTCGATGCTGGACACGGGTATTTTATGATGTTTTGGGTGCCGATGTTGGGCACTCGTGATTCCTCCGAGATATACAGGATTTGAGGGCCGATGGGTGTGCCGGCGTCTGAGTATATGTGGGATTTGGGTGCAGTTTGAGGCACCGATCATTGCTTTCCATGTTGACATAGTCCATGTAGATATTATTTATCCCATACTCAGTATTGATTACTATACATCTCATCCTGTGGCATTTACCTGTTAGAGTACATGCATTACTACTGTATCCACTGTTGACATGCATTGATATCATCTGCTGGCATTAGTAGAGCCACGCTATATGTGCATGCCTGCGATCACCTTTATATGTTATCTCTATTCACGAGTTGGCAACTCACCCCCGTTGTGCCACAGTGTTTGCAGGTTGCCCTTGGGAGTAGTCACGGCTGGCTGTTACCTCATCTTTTGGCACAGATACCCCTTTTGAGCAGAGATAGCCCTTTTGCTGTTTAGGTGGGTTTTGTACGGTATCTGTTATCTTTCAGTTGTATATTGATGTATCTAGTACTCTCCATCTACCTTATGTATTGACTTAGAGACAGTTGTGAGGACGATATGTATGATTTTATATTCTGGTGTCGAGCTCGCATGTGAGCCGACGTTACTTTATGCAGTCTCATCTTTTATGATATTGTCCTTATTTTACCGTGTATTCTTCGCTACGGCGTCGTATATCATTGTGATGCTTTATTCATGTCACTTGTTATTTCCGCTACACCTTACTTTTACCCGACTTTCGGGGCTAATGTTTTAAAAAGGAAATGTTACCAAAATTATAAAACTCATAACTTTTGAACTTAAAAGGGTTTTCTACTAAATAAATGGAAGTTTTTCAGACATTTACTATTGCTTTTACAAAATGCTTTAAATCACTCTATATTTATTGGTTTTGATTTCTGGGTTCGGCTTACTTAGCCGCGTTACGCCTGTAGACGTGCGTGGTTAAGTGCCGGTCACGAGTCGAATTCTCGGGTCGTGACAAAGTTGGTATCAGAGCGTAGGTTTTACCTTCGGAGTGTAGGATGACCCTGGTATGATGGAGTAGGTAGCTGCAGCAGGGTAGCGTAGCGTGCGTATGTTCCGCGGCATACTCACGACACGGTACTCCGCTTACGCGACCTTAGGACTTGTTGATTTGATTCCTCCTTATATTCTTGTGATTCGATTTCCATGTTCTTATCGAATCCAAATTTTCTTTCAGCCAATATGCCGCCTAAGACTACGAGGGCACAGAGAGCGGCCGCGAGGGCCGAGATTCGTGTTGACTCGTCCGAGACGAGGACTGATCCGGGCAGTACGCCGGTTGTACCCGAGCAGGCTGTTCCTGCCGTGACAGAGCAGATCGCATCGTTAGGGGCTGGTATGCAGGAGATGCGCCAGATGATAGGATCGTTAGTTGAGACGCTTCGAGCGCAGCGACCAGAGGTAGCTCCACCAGTTCCAGAGACCGCGATGGTGCCTACCGCACAGCCAGTTGCCCCTGCAGCCACGGAGGTGATTACAGTATCGCTATCAGAGTTCATGAGGCTGAAGCCTCCAGTTTTCACAGGCACCGATACAGCCGAGGACCCACAGTCTTTCATCGACAGGATGGCCAGGATATGCCGTTCCCTCAGATGTGCAGATGCGAGATGGGTTGAGTTCGCGAGCTTTCGCCTGGAAGGTCTTGCGCAGAAATGGTGTGATTCAGTGGAGAAGGGCAGAGCAGCAGGTCTTCCTCCTATGACCTGGACGGAGTTCGTGACCATATTTCTAGCCCGTTTCCTTCCCCGGAGTGTTAGAGATGCCCGAGCACGCAGGTTTGAGTCTTTGCGCCAGACGTCAGGGATGACAGTGGCAGAGTATGACGTACTGTTTATAGAGCTAGCAGTCTACGCCCCACATCTAGTGGCCACCGAGGAGTTGCGAGTCCGGAGATTTGTTCGAGGCTTGATTTCACCAGTGTTCCTCGCGATCAGCGCGCAGCACTACGAGACCTATGCAGCAGCTGTAGACGCAGCCCTAGTGGTCGAGGAGCACCTTGTTGAGACTTCGGTATTTCCAGAGCCGAAGAGAGTTCGTACCAGTATTTCCGCACGGAGGCAGTCATTCAGACGCCGCGACAGGTATCGTTCCGGTACGAGGGGTAGTAGAGATTCGGGACGGGGTCGGATGTTTAGTTCGTGTCCCCAGGACGGTCAGCAGTCGCCGCGGGGTTGCTACAGATGTGGCAGCCTACTTCACCTCGTTCGAGATTGTCCAGAGACACACCGGAGGGAGGCGGCAGCACCGCATGTTACCTTACCACCTTCACCACCCCAGAGGGCGTTGCCCGCTGTGCCTACCGTTGCTCCACGCCAGACTTATGCTCAGAGAGGTCGCGGGCATGGAGGAGTTGCTCAGAGAGGACGAGATGACCGAGGCAGAGGTCAGTCAGTTACAGGTGGTGGACAGGCGAGGGTCTTTGCTTTGACACATCAGGACGCGCAGGCGTCCAATGCAGTGGTTTCAGGTATCCTCCCTGTATGTTCGGTTGATGCACATGTATTGTTCGATCCCGGATCCACACACTCGTACGTATCCACACACTTCGTGCCGAGTTTGGGTAGAGAGTCTGGCTTACTTGATCAGCCGCTTGTGGTGACTACTCCTGTGGGAGAGTCGTTTGTTGCTAGGCACGTGTTCCGATCCTGTATCGTCTGTATTGGCGAGAGAGAGTTGCCTGTCGACTTGATCCTTCTGGAGATGTTGGACTTCGACGTTCTTTTGGGCATGGATTGGTTAGCCACGTGCTATGCTTCTTTGGACTGCCGCGAGAAGACAGTTAGATTCTGTTTCCCCGGTGAGTCGGTTTTTGTTGTGTTGGGGGACCGTAGTGCCGCCCCTCACAGTGTGATTTCTTCTTTTCGCGCTGGACAGCTTTTGAGGAAGGGATGTCAGGGATTTCTCGCCTATGTTCGCGATGCTCGCGCTACAGAGGTTCCATTGGATCAGGTTCCGGTAGTTAGCGAGTTTCCTGATGTGTTCCCTGACGAGCTTCCTGGGTTGCCGCCCGAGCGCGACATTTCTTTCTGTATTGATTTGGTTCCTGGTACGGGGCCTATTTCTATACCGCCCTATCGGATGGCCCCGGCGGAACTTCGTGAGCTGAAGGGTCAGTTACAGGATTTGCTGGACAAGGGACTTATTCGACCCAGTGTTTCTCCTTGGGGTGCTCCAGTCCTGTTCGTCAAGAAGAAGGATGGCAGTTTGTGTCTTTGTATCGACTACCGCCAGCTGAACAGGGTGACAGTGCGGAACATGTATCCTTTCCCGCGTATCGACGATTTGTTCGACCAGCTTCAGGGGGCAGGGTATTTTTCGAGGATCAATTTACGATCGGGCTATCATCAGCTGCGGGTTCGACAGGAGGACATTCCCCGGACAGCTTTCCGTACGCGCTATGGCCATTACGAGTTTTTGGTGATGTCGTTCGGACTCACCAATGCGCCAGCAGCCTTCATGGATTTGATGAACCGTATTTTCCGGCCTTATTTGGATCTGTTCATCATAGTCTTCATCGACGATATCTTGGTGTATTCCCGGAGTAGTGAGGAGCACGAGCAGCACCTGCGGGTTACATTGCAGACATTGAGGGAGCACCAGCTTTATGCGAAATTCTCCAAGTGTGCTTTTTGGCTAGACAGCGTGGACTTCTTGGGTCACGTGATTTCATGAGACGGTATATGTGTTGACCCGAGGAAGATCGAGGCCGTTCAGCGTTGGCCCAGACCCACATCGGTGACGGAGATTCGCAGCTTTTTGGGATTGGCCGGTTACTACAGGCGTTTTGTGCAGGACTTCTCACGTATTGCTACACCGTTGACCGGGTTGACCCGGAAGGGAGTTCCCTTCGATTGGACGGAGGAGTGCGAGCACAGTTTTCAGCAGTTACGGACTCGGCTGACGACGGCACCGGTGTTATCTTTACCTTCCGGATCGGGTGGATTTGTGGTCTTTTGTGATGCTTCTCGAGTGGGGTTGGGATGCGTTCTGATGCAGCATGATAGGGTGATCTCGTATGCCTCGCGACAATTGAAGAAGCACGAGCAGAACTACCCCACTCATGATTTGGAGATGGCAGCAGTGGTCTTCGCACTTAAGATCTGGCGACATTACTTATACGGTGAGTCGTGCCAGATATTTACGGATCACAAGAGTCTGAAATACATATTCCAGCAGCGGGACCTGAACCTTCGACAGCGTCGATGGATGGAGTTAGTGAAGGATTACGACTGCGAGATCTTATATCACCCGGGCAAGGCAAATGTGGTGGCGGATGCTTTGAGCAGGAGGCCCGGGAGTAGTTTATCTTGTTTGAGCGCAGTACAGGAGCAGTCATCCGCGGATTGGCAGATATTATGCGACAGTCGAGTACAGTTCGAGTTCACGCCGATTGGAGGACAGATAGCGCACGTCCGTGCACGCCCACAGTTGATTGATCGTATACGTGAGGCACAGCTCAGTGATGACCGGTGTTCAGAGATCATGGCACAGATGGGACAGGACCGATTTTCCGAGTTCGTGATCGATGATCAGGGGATACTACGGTTTGGAGTCAGACTGTGCGTACCTGATGCTGAGGGACTGAGGCGTGAGATTCTTGAGGAGGCACATCGATCGGTGTATAGCGTCCATCCCGGTTCCACCAAGATGTATCATGATATGAGAGATGTTTACTGGTGGGACGGAATGAAGAGGGACATTGCAGATTTTGTATCGAGATGCCTGACTTGTCAGCAAGTCAAGGCTGAGCACCAGAGGCCCGCGGGAGAGCTACAGCCGTTACCCATTCCGGAGTGGAAATGGGAACAGATTTCGATGGACTTCGTGGTGGGCCTACCCAGGACTAGTCGGGGGTATGACTCCATCTGGGTGATTGTGGATCGTTTGACGAAAGCGGCTCACTTCCTACCGGTGAAGACGACTTTCGGATTTACTCAGTATGCCCAGATCTATATTGACGAGATAGTGCGACTACACGGAGTCCCGACGTGCATTGTGTCCGATAGAGGCACCCAGTTTACTAGTAGACTATGGCAGAGGCTTCAGGAGGCTTTGGGCACTCGCTTGAGTTTCAGCACGGCATTTCATCCGCAGACCGACGGACAGTCAGAGCGGACCATCCAGACTCTCGAGGACATGCTCAGAGCTTGTGTACTAGATTTCGGAGGTAGCTGGGATCATCATTTGCCCTTAGTAGAGTTCTCCTACAATAACAGCTACCAGGAGACTATTCAGATGGCACCATTTGAGGCTCTTTATGGGAGGAAATGTAGGTCGCCTACTTGTTGGACAGAGCTCAGTGAGAGCAGTATCTTAGGGCCCCAGATCGTCGAGGAGACGACCGCGAAGATCCAGTTGATTCGCGATAGGATGAGAGCAGCGCAGAGTAGGCAGAGGGCTTATGCAGACCGTCGACGACGCAGACTTGAGTTTTCTGTTGGTGATCATGTTTTCTTGAGGGTCTCCCCAATGAAAGGTGTGATGAGGTTTGGGAAGAAGGGGAAGCTTAGCCCCAGGTATGTGGGCCCCTTCGAGATCCTCGAGCGTGTCGGTGCAGTGGCTTACCGGTTAGCTCTTCCGCCCAGCTTTCCAGACGTGCACCCCGTATTCCATGTTTCAATGCTCCGCAGATATCTACATGATCCTTCGCACGCGATGCAGCATCCGACGATCCAGCTTGAGCGTGATCTTTCCTATGCAGAGCAGCCAGTGATGATCTTGGATCGACAAGTGAAGAAACTGAGATCGAAGGAGATTCCATCAGTTAAAGTACTTTGGCGTGGTCAGAACCGTGAAGAGATCACTTGGGAGACCGAAAGCGAGATGATGAAGACGTACCCCCATCTTTTTGAATGTAACCTTAGTTAGATTTTTTTTTGAAATTCGGGGACGAATTTCTTTAAGGGGGAGAGATTGTAACACCTTAGGATAAGGGTTAGTGTATAATTATAATTAAATAATGATTTTTAGTAAAAAGTTTACCAAACTGTGTTTTAAATATTTTTCCTAATTTAATAAGCATTTTTCCAAAATTTTCCTAAACTTGCACACACATGTGCATGTAAACTAGGGTTTTTAAATTAAGTAAATACCATAATTATTAACCATGGTGGGTTAATTGTAGGATTAATTCTTTTGGATTCTTAAATGGGTTTAATTAATTAGTTAAACTAAAGGATTACTTTAATTTGAATTATGGAATTAGTGTTGACTTGTGTGAGAGAGAGAGAATGCATCATGGCTTTAGGCCATGCTTGCATTAAATGAGGTGAGAGAGAGAGGGGTGACTTTTGTTTGAATGATTGTGGTGGCTCTCATTTCTCTTTTGGTTTTCTCTCAAGTCTCACACCAACACACTCACACACACACTTACCTTCAGCAACAGAAGCAGCTCCAGAACCAGCAACAACAGCAGCACACTCCACAGCAACAACAGCAGCAGTAGCAAGCACAAACAGCAGCAGCAGAGGCAGTGAGCAGCAGCAGCAGCCCCAGATCCCTGTGCAGCGACTTCTCTTCACTTCTTCTTCTTCCTGCAGCTCCCTAGGGTCGAGAGTGAGGTATATTTCCTATCTTGCTACCCTAGTTTGCCTAGTTAGTGTAGTTTTGCATCGGTTAAAGGATTTTAGTGTGTTTTAGTGAGATATGGGGTGTTTAGTGTGAACCTTGTGCTTTTGAGGCGAGATTTGGTTTCAGTAGGATGATTGTGGTCTGTTGAGGCCATTGTAACTTAGTCGAACCCCTATTACACTAAAATACCACCAGATTTCATATTTGATGCAAAATGTCGTATTTGGGCAAAAGGGGAGTTTTCTGGAACTGCTATTGACCCGGTGAGTGCAGAGTGAAATTGTGGATACTGTAGCATGGTGGAGAGGAGCTGATACCATAGGTGAAACCCGACCCCCTAACTCCCCACTGAGGCCGCCAAAATCGCCATTCTGGCCGCAAATTGCGGCCAGACAGGGGGTGTTTTGGGTGTTTTTGGGTTCTGTAGGTGTATTCCAGTGTGTAGGGTCTTTTGGTATATATATTTTTGTAAGATCAATTCTGTAGGAAAATCTGGGACCAAATACCTGTTTTGCCGTTTTTCTAAACCTTCGCGACACGCGTGATACGTGAGTAGGTTTGGGTCTTGCGTATCGCGGCGCGTCGGGGTAGTTTCGTGGCGCGTGTTTACACGTTTTAGCGTATCGCGCACACGCGCGATTTGTTTGCGACACAGGTTTCTTGTTGGATTATAATGTCGCGTTTTGTGACTTAAGCTTATATGTGATATGTGTATGTGATTCTAGGTTCGCAGGCCAGTGAGACGGACGCTGCGAAGAAGGGCAAGCAAGTGGTTGGATACACTTAGCGCGAGACACGGTGAGTAGATTTCACATCTACGGGGATATCGCCCGCATGGCGTTATGCGTCAGGGCTGATAGGATCTTAGTATTACATATTGCATTTACCTATGGACTGCCATCTCATATTGCATTTCCCTGCTATGTGTTATTGATATATGCTAGAACTGATAGAACACCACACTATTACTAACGGTTTATGTTGCACGAGCACTATTTACATGCTACACACACACCGTTAGTAATTGCCATGCCACACTCACTGTAGAACTGCCATGATTATACTGTTGTGTTATTGCTGTAGTTCACCATACATGTGATTGACTATGATTTCCTGGACATTGGGAGCCGCATGACATCTTTAAAAACGGAAACTATTTTAAAAAGCGGCTTTCCCTTATATACCTGCCATGGATTGATTATAGTGTACCTCGCATTGGATTGACTTATTGATGATGGATTTTTCATGTGATTTCTGTTTTGAGGACCGTGGAATTATTTAAGGTAAGATATGCTATTTTGAAAACCCGGTACCTCGTGATATGATATTTTGGTGTGTCCACCACGCGTTTTCTCGGTGCTGAGACGTGTGCTTGAAACCCGATTCGAGGAGTGGATGTTCCGTTTGCGGGTTCGTGGTGGGCCCGGTATGGTTCCCCTCGGCGAGATGATCGATGGGATTTGCCGATTGAGTCTGGAGGCGGGCGAGTACCTACCGGTGATTGGTTGGACCTGGCAGTTGTCCGGAGGATACTGACCAGAGTCGAGTGATGGATGCGGGATGACCGTGCTGCCGGGGCCGAGGGCCGATACCGCAGACGGACCCCGTGGGGACGGTCCGGATTGACGGCGCCCGATATTCGAGGATTTACGTGTCGATGCTGGACACGGGTATTTTATGATGTTTTGGGTGCCGATGTTGGGCACTCGTGATTCCTCCGAGATATACAGGATTTGAGGGCCGATGGGTGTGCCGGCGTCTGAGTATATGTGGGATTTGGGTGCAGTTTGAGGCACCGATCATTGCTTTCCATGTTGACATAGTCCATGTAGTTATTATTTATCCCATACTCAGTATTGATTACTATACATCTCATCCTGTGGCATTTACCTGTTAGAGTACATGCATTACTACTGTATCCACTGTTGACATGCATTGATATCATCTGCTGGCATTAGTAGAGCCACGCTATATGTGCATGCCTGCGATCACCTTTATATGTTATCTCTATTCACGAGTTGGCAACTCACCCCCGTTGTGCCACAGTGTTTGCAGGTTGCCCTTGGGAGTAGTCACGGCTGGCTGTTACCTCATCTTTTGGCACAGATACCCCTTTTGAGCAGAGATAGCCCTTTTGCTGTTTAGGTGGGTTTTGTACGGTATCTGTTATCTTTCAGTTGTATATTGATGTATCTAGTACTCTCCATCTACCTTATGTATTGACTTAGAGACAGTTGTGAGGACGATATGTATGATTTTATATTCTGGTGTCGAGCTCGCATGTGAGCCGACGTTACTTTATGCAGTCTCATCTTTTATGATATTGTCCTTATTTTACCGTGTATTCTTCGCTACGGCGTCGTATATCATTGTGATGCTTTATTCATGTCACTTGTTATTTCCGCTACACCTTACTTTTACCCGACTTTCGGGGCTAATGTTTTAAAAAGGAAATGTTACCAAAATTATAAAACTCATAACTTTTGAACTTAAAAGGGTTTTCTACTAAATAAATGGAAGTTTTTCAGACATTTACTATTGCTTTTACAAAATGCTTTAAATCACTCTATATTTATTGGTTTTGATTTCTGGGTTCGGCTTACTTAGCCGCGTTACGCCTGTAGACGTGCGTGGTTAAGTGCCGGTCACGAGTCGAATTCTCGGGTCGTGACAATTACCAAATAACTTAGAACATCGATCAACAACCTTTTTCCGTGTCTACCCCAAAAGCAAACCTGCACTGAAGTAACCTGGGTAGAAACAGAACATTCTGGAAAACAGAAAACCAAAAAATATGAAATACAGAGGAAATCCGAGTCAACTCGGAGTTGACTCGGCGGCGGATCCGCGACCAAAAGCACCTTTTTGCCGCGGATACGCGGCCGTCTTGCCGAATTAGGGGCTCGTATTTTCCCAGTATTCTTATATTTCCCTGCTCTGAATTTTAAGGCATATCAAATAATTTTTTAGACATGTTTAAAATTAACAGAACTGTTAGGGTAAGGTTTTTCGTTTTTCGCATTTTTCCGTCGATCGAACTTCTAATTAGTTGCTAACAAGCTAGTAATGGTTAACCTGGCTCTGATACCACTGTAAGTCCATGTCACGCACCCCACGAACTTGCGGGGAGGCGGAATATATGAAAAAAGATCATCAAAGCTTCGTAACACGGACTTGAGCGCATGAATCGTATCGAAACCGTTACTAGCAAACTACGAGAGGTTTAACTACTCGGATTCAAAGTTATACCTCATGTTACTTGTCCTTCGGGTCTTCATCACTGTCCTCCACTCTTTGTAGGCTCCTTGGAACATCGGCACCTCAACGGCCTACTCGAGTCAAAGACGATCCACCCGAGAGCTCCTACGCCAAGCTTGATCTCTAACTTGAGATAAATAGATTGCTCAAAGTGCTAATCTAAGCTACCTAGGGGATATAGAGTGAGGTTATGGATGTATTAGTCTAGCTAACCCTTGATCTCAACACATGAGAGGTTAGGGTTAGGGTTTGAAGAGAGAGAGCTTGAGGAGAGAGAAGGTGAGAATAAGTTATGAATGAAAAAGATTCTCACTTCTAATATATTATGAAGCATAAGAAAATCAAAAAGAATAAATCAAAATGCATTATCATCATGCTTGATTAAACATATGCAATGAATCATCAAGTGAGTCATTAAATAATAAATGCTTCATTAACTCACTTGAATGATTCATCTAAGTGAGTCACAATTTCATTAAATGTTAATGCCACCTTACCCTCCATGTCATCATCCATCTAGAAGCTTCTCGACAAATTACGAGAACGCCCTTTCTTTCCGTGAAAACATGGAAAAACTTTAGACTGTATAAATCCAATAACCTGATACTAGAATCTGGCTTAAACCAAAGCCGACTAGTAAAAACTGTCCGAACATCGTACGTGCGTAAACACACGTATGCGTACGAACCCTTGTCATAAAACCATACGACCTCTATATCGTTTCGCCTGGAGCAGGAAAACTCTCTGTGTGGGACTCTAAAGACTCGACACTACGCTGGTAGTGGGTTTAACCACAGACCGCAAGCGGCACTAGCTGTACGTAACGGTTCCCAGGCAGATGTCGATAAGAAGGCCGATGAGGAAATCCATCTGAACTCCTACTGAGCCTGATGTGACAATCTCCGTACAGTCCGGTCTGTTCGTCTAAGACTATCGCTTATCTAGGCTAGGGGCGGCAAGCGTCAGTCCCCTAATAGCGGTATAAGTCGTGTCGGAGTGCAGCCCATTACACCCTGAGAAACTACTGGAACCTACCATTAAATATCGCTTGCCCTGGCCAGGCACTTTGCGTAATGGCTCTCTGACACAGCGCGATATCAACTCCCAATACCGGGAGAGACGAATCCTTTCTAACCGCCACTGCCTCCAAGTCCTCGGGACTGCACCCAACTGCTACCTGTTTGCACGACTCCTTTGAGCCGTGGTAGGGTAGCGATCTAAGAACAGTGGGACACACTCGAGGCGAAGTAGCAGTGTCAAGTCTGCGGACTATGCTGTACTCATGTCACCTGGGAACTGTTAACTGACGACGGGTATAATACCAACCAACACTTCCCCTGCGAGTCCTGTCCGGTGTACCCGTGACCTAACGAGCACCTGTAAACTATCTCCAGTACGACGTACTGATGGATGTGGGACAGACCATCTCCCCAACTGGGATGAGAAGCGTACACACTAGTCTACTCTTAAGTATCGATGCCCAGTCTCGATAATCCTACGACTAGGGACAAGTGTAGGATGTTGCTTATAGACTACCCAGCCCCCACTAGTGTGACTGCCATCACAACGCTGGTAATCAAGCAAATATCCTATGGGCTCTACTAATATGTATGAGTGATACGTTACAAGAAACTTATGCACATATTAAAGTAGAATCAAACCAAGTATCATACTACCATTTTTAGCAAGACTGTATATACAACTGTGAATATCCCAAGCTTCCATTAAGTAATATACATATAAGTATGATACAATAATGGCCCCTAGGGCATATACACTAACATCGGTTGGATCACCTAAGATGTATACAGGTGCTCATTGGGTTATGAGTACACCGGACAGGACTCGCCGGGAACCTGCTAGTTGGTTTTATACCTAGCGTCAGATAGCAGTGCCCTGGTGACATGTGTACAGGTTAGTTCATCGACCTGAGTTCGTCATTTGTCTCGTGTGAGTTCCCACTGTGCTTTGATTTCTACCCGACCACGGCTCAAAGGAGTCGTGCAAACAGGTCTTTTTTGGGAACAATCCTGAGCCACATAGAGGCAAGTGAGCGGATCGACAGGGGATTCGTCTCTCCCGGTATTGGGGGTGAGATCACGCTGTGTCTAGGAGAGCCATTACACAAAGCCCTCGGCCGAGGAAGGAGATTTACTGGTAGGTACTCCAGTAGTATCTCAGGGTGTTCTGGGCCACTCTCTGACACGACTTATACCGCTAATGGGGGTCTGACGTTACCAGCCCCTAGGTCGATATGCGATACTCATAGATGAACTGACCGGACTGTATATATATTGCCACTGTTAGGCTTAGTAGGGTTTATGGATGAGTTCGCTCGTCAGCTTCCCTTCCAATCAATACATAGGCAACCGTTACGTACAGCTTGTACCTCTGACGTGCTAGTAGTTATACCCAGTGCCAGTGTGTTGATGAATCATTAAAGTCCCCCACAAACACTTTCCCAAGTTCGGGCGAAACGTTGTAGAGGCCGTATGATTTTATGGCAGGGTTCGGAAAATGCACGTGCGTTTACGCACGTGTCATATTTCGGGCGGATAATACTGGTTGACTTTGGTTTAAGCCGGATCCGAGTATTATGCTATGTAGATATAATATCTGTAAGTCCACGTTGCCCATCCCGGTGCTTGCGGGGAGGCGGAAAACGGAATAAAAATCGGATTTTTATGAGCTTAGGCAACATGGACTAGACTATGAAGGATCTTTGCTAAACAAAAACAAGCTAAAGCTAACTAGAAACTAGCTAAGTGCTAGAAAGGTTATACCTTGGGCTTTATGTCCTTCTCTCCTTGCTCCTTGGAGTGGTGGAAGGAGGTCACCTTGGTCGTCTTCTCACGTCGAAGAAAGATCCACCCGAAAGCCTCAACCTTTGGCTTCAACTCCAAGCTAGAAGTAACTAGGGTGCAAGAAGTGCTAATCCTTGAACCCTAGATGAGAGTAGAGATTATCAAGAGGGTTTTTCTCAAGCTCAAGTGTTTCTGAACACATGAGAGGGGAGAGCTTGAGGGAGAGGAAGAACAAGAGAGAGAAAGTAAATGATAGAAAGAGAATAATATGAACCATTCTCACTTATATGTGTATATTATTTTAATTAGATAATTAGCTAGATAATTGTCATGGTTAATCATGACATGACCATTATCATTTCATATTTAATGCTAATTGCAAGGATCAAAAAGCATCTTTTATATGGAATGATGATGGTCAATTTGTCAACTAGGGTCAACAAGTCAAGATAGTCAAAAGGTCAACAACCATAATCATGCACAATTATATTAAGCTAATATCAATTAACCATAATACACACATAAGCATTAGGTTTAATAAAATGACAATGGTTATTAACCCTAATCAAAGTCCTCTCCCTCTGTCTCAAGCAACTGTGCATACGCACCCGTATTCGTGATCCAAGGAGCACTAATGCAATGAGAAAAACCAATCCCAAATCATATACTAGGATCCGGCTTAAACCAAAGCCCGCTAGTATAAACTGTCCGGACAGCAAACGTGCACAAGTCCACGGATGTGAACGAACCCTGTCGCAAAACCATGCGACCTCTACTCATTTTGCTTAAAGGCGAATAGCTCTCTGCGTGGGATTCTAAAGACTCGACACTACGCTGGCAGTGGGTTTAACCACAGACCGCAAGCGGCACTAGCTGTACGTAACGGTCCCCAGGTAGATGTCGATAAGAAGACTGACGAGGTGAACCCCATCTGAACTCCTACTGAGCCTGTATGTGACAATCTCCGTAATGTCCGGTCTGTATGTCTGATACATCACATGGCGGGCCTAGGGGGGCAGTGAACGTCAGTCCCCTAATAGCGGTAGAAGTCGTGTCGGAGTGTAGCCCAGAACACCCTGAGATAACACTGGGAACCTACCAGTATATCTCGCTTGCCCTGGCCAGGGACTACTCGTGTAATGGCTCTCCTGGACACAGCGCGATGTCAACTCCCAATACCGGGAGAGGCGAATCCTGTCTAACCGTCACTGCCTCCAAGTGCTTCGGGACTGCACCCAAAAACTACCTGTTTGCACGACTCCTTTGAGCCGTGGTAGGGTAGTAATCAAAGTGCAATGGGAACACACTCGAGGCGAAGTGACAGTGTCAAGTCAGCGGACTAAGCTGTACTCATGTCACCTGGGAACTGATAACTGACGATAGGTATAATACCAACCAACAGTCCCCGACGAGTCCTGTCCAGTGTACTCGTAACCTAACGAGCACCCGCATACTATCTCAAGTACGACGTACTGACGGCTGTGGGACAGACCGTCTCCCATACTGGGATGAGAAGCGCATACGCTAGTCTACTCCGGAGTATCGATGCCCTGTCTCGATAGTCCAACGACTAGGGACCTGTATAAGGATGTGCTTATAGATCACCCAGCTCCCACGAGTGTGAGCGCCATCACAACGCTGGTAATCAAGCAAAGATCCTAAGGGCTCTACTAATATGTATATCAGCAATATGCTAAAAGAAACACATGCACATATTAAAGCAGAGACAAACCAAGTAGCATACTACCATTTCGAGCAAGATTGTATATACAACTGTGAATATCCCAAGCTTCCATTAAGTAATATACAAACTAGTATGATACAGTAATGGCCTCTAAGGCATATACACTAATAATCTCCCACTTGCACTAAGGCCATGTACTGGCGTATCGAAGACCTATCATCTCGATCAGCCGCTCGAACTGAGTCTGGGGCAAGGCCTTGGTGAATGGATCTGCTGTGTTATCTTCTGATGCAACCCTCCGAACCTCGATCTCCTGGCGATCCACGATCTCCCTGATCAGGTGATACCGCCTCAAGATGTGTCTGGATTTCTGATGGGACCTGGGTTCCTTCGCTAAAGCTATAGCCCCGTTGTTGTCGCAATACAGACGTATTGGGTCAACAATGGACGGAACCACATGAAGTTCTTCCAAGAACTTCCTCATCCAGACAGCTTCTTTTAGGCATCAGATGCAGCAATGTATTCCGCTTCCATAGTCGAGTCAGCAACGGTTTCCTGTTTGGAGCTCTTCCAACACACCGCCCCTCCATTGAGGGTAAAGACAAAACCCGACATGTACTTGGAATCATCCTTGTCACTCTGGAAGCTGGCGTCAGCAAAGGCCTCAATCTGGAGGTCTTTTCCGCCATACAACAAGAACATCTCCTCAGTCCTTCTCAAGTACTTGAGAATGTTCTTTACTGCTATCCAATGTTTCTACCCAGGGTTTGACTGATACCTGCTTACCACACTCAGTGCATAAGCCACATCCGGTCTGGTACACAACATCGCATACATTATAGAGCCTACCGCAGAAGCGTAGGGTATAATAGACATGCAATCCCTCTCCAAATCAGTCTTGGGAGACATCTCTTTGGAGAGGGTGATCCCGTGACAAGACGGTAGATTACCGCGCTTGGAATCTTCCATACTGAATCTCTTCAGTATGGCATCGATGTACCTGGACTTCGAAAGTCCTGATATCCTCTTGGATCTGTCACGGTAGATCCGGATACCCAGAATGTATGAGGCATCACCCAGGTCTTTCATGAAGAACCTGTGTGACAAGAACCCCTTGATAGATTGTAGCATAGGAAAGTCATTTCCTATTAAGAGAATGTCATCCACGTATAAAACGAGGAATACTACAGTTCTCGCTACAAATCTACAATAGATGCATGGTTCATCTGGATTTTTGATAAAGCCAAATTCCTTGACCGTCTCATCAAAACAGATGTTCCAACTCCGCGATGCCTACTTTAGTCCATAAATGGACTTAAGCAACTTGCACACCTTTCCGCTGCTCCCACACTGAATGAAACCCTCTGGCTGATCCATATAGACACACTCCTCTAAATGTCCATTTAGAAAAGCTGTCTTTACGTCCATCTGCCAAATCTCATAGTCAAGGAAGGCAGCAATGGCAAGAAGGATCCGAATGGATTTCAGCATAGCTACTGGAGAAAATGTTTCGTCATAGTCCAAACCAGGTTGCTGACGAAAACCCTTTGCAACCAGTCTTGCTTTATAGGTCTCAACCTGCCCATCTACACCAATCTTCCTTTTGAAGATCCACTTGCATCCTACGAGTTTTACCCCATCTGGAGCAATGTCCAACGTCCATACTTTATTGGTGTACATGGACTCCATTTCGGTCTGCATTGCATCTAGCCATTTTACCGAGTCGACGCTCTGAATGGTTTGCTGGAAGCTAGTAGGCTCATCACAATCTATGATGCAATCCTCTCTATCCCCATCAATGAGAAAACCGTAGTATCTCCCGGGCGGATGAGACTACCTACTACTCCTGCGGAGTGGCATGGGAATCTCCTGATCTTTCGAACCCTCTGGTTCTACTAAGCTTTCAGTAATAGCTTGTGGTTCTGGAATTTCTTCCAGTTCTATTGCGCTCCCACTTAATTCTTTTTCTATGAACTGGTGTTCTAGAAAGTGGGCATGGCGAGATACAAATACCTTTTGTTCCTCTTCGCAATAGAAGCAATATCCCTTGGAGTCCTTTGGATACCCCCACAAACTTGCACTGTACTGAGCGTGCCTCGAGCTTGTCCGCATGCTGCTTTTTTACAAAAACTGGACATCCCCATGTCTTAACGTGATTAAGATAGGGTCTCTTCCCACACCACATCTGATATGGTGTAGTAGGCACAGTCTTAGTTGGAACTCGGTTCAAAAGGTATGCAGCTGATTCTAGCGCATATCCCCAGAACGATCGCGGCAACTCACCATTACTCATCATGGACCGTACCATATCCAATAGGGTTCGGTTCCGTCTCTCCGATACATGGTTATGTTGCGGAGTGTATGGAGGAGTAAGCTGAGAGAGAATTCTATTCTCTTTTAAGTAACTCAGGAACTCGGCACTCAAGTATTCACCACCTCGATCAGATCTCAGTGTCTTGATACTTTTTCCTGTTTGTTTTTCTACTTCATTCCTATATTCCTGGAATTTTTCAAAAGCCTCGGATTTATGTTTCATTAAGAAGACATAACCGTACCTTGAAAAGTCATCCGTTAAAGTAATGAAGTAAGAATAACCGCTTCACGCATGTGTAGACATTGGACCGCACACGTCGCTGTGTACGAGTCCCAAGAGCTCGCTCGCTCTTACTCCTTGTCCAGTGAACGGGGTCTTTGTCATCTTTCCTTTGAGACAGGATTGACAAGTTGCATACGATTGATATTCGAACGGATCCAAATATCCATCTGTGTGTAACTTAGTCAACCTTCTCTCATTGATGTGACCCTGTCTACAATTCCATAAGAAAGTTTTATTGATTTCTGGAGACATTCTTTTGTGTGTATTCTGGACATTGAAAATCTATGGTTGGTTTAACACGTATATACCGTTGTTCAATGTACCTGACCCAATCAAAACTTGATTAAGGTGAATGTTCACTACATTACTTACAAATGCAAATTCATAACCTTTTTTAGATAATAAAGATACAGAGATGATATTACAGGTTGCATTTGGTACATAATAACAACTACGCAAAACCAAAAAATGTCCATCCGACAATCCCAGGTGATAGTCCCCCACGGCCTCAGCATCCATGCTAGCACCGTTTGTAACTCTGAGGGTCATGTCACCTGTCTTCAAAACACTACGCTTTCTCAACGCCTGCAAAGAATTACAGATATGAGATCCTGATCTGGTATCCAATACCCAGGAAGTAGAGTTTATTGATAGACAGTTTTCAATAACATACACACCTGAAGCTGAAGCTGCAACTCGCTTCAAATCCTGTGTTCTGGCCTTCCAAGCCTTGCAATCCAGTTTCCAGTGACCACTTTTGTGACAATAGAAGCATTCTTACTTCCCCACCAGCTTTCCCGCTATCTTTGTTGCTTTTCCTTTTCCCTTCGTATCCACTTTACCGACACCGCCTCTTGGTTTGGCGGGGGCTTTCTTCTTCTTACCCTTGGCTTTCGCCCTGGATCTAGATGAGGAAGATCCTCCTACAAACAAAGTGGATGTCTCCCTACCTTTCTGTATGGTGCCCTCAGCACTCCTCAACATGTTCAGAAGTTCGGAAAGTTCAACCTTCTTTCCTTGCATGTTGAAGTTAAGAATAAACTGGGCGTAAGTGGAAGGAAGGGACTGGAGAATCAAATCAGTATAGAGTTCATTCTCCAACGTGGTCCCAAGGTCTGCGAGCTCTTCTATGTAGCCAATCATCTTAAGCACGTGTTCCGCTACCGATGATCCGACGGCCAACCTTGCCGAAAATAACTTCTTCGACACTTCGTATCTTGCGATATGAGACTGCTCTCCATACAGTTCTTTTGTATGAAGAAATATGGACTCTAGGTCCATATTCTCGTGCCTCCTCTGATGTTCATTGTCCATCGAGGCTAGTACGAGGTATCTGGCCTTCGCGCAATCTATTTCCCAGGTCTTGTAGATTTCCCTATCTACGACACTGGTTTTGGGACCTGTGATAGGGGGAGCTTTGGTGGTAAAGACATACCCCAACTTGTCGTAAGTGATTGCCATCTTGACATTCCAATCTTTGTTGTATGGCCCTATCAATATGTTTTTATCTAGTAATAACTTAAGTCCGGTCATGTTGAATGGTCGCTGCAATTAGGAGAGAGAAAAGAAACACTTTAGCATGATGCTCTTGCAAGTTTTAGAGTGGTTTTTAATTTGTCTAAACTGGATGGCTCCCACTGTCTCTCGAATCCCTTCTCAAACCGTAAAGAAAGGATTAGTCAGGATCACTCTCACCGTACAATACTTGCTTAACCGTTCAGCCAGGCCAGTGTCGGTACTTCGAGGGAGGCTTTCCAACGCTTTCGCGAAGTTCCTTAATTATGTAACCTCTTTTCCCTGTGGGCGTAGCCCCGCTAACACCTTTCTAGACACCTACTAAGTTTATAGCATTGATCGTTAAGTGAGAGTTTTCCCGAGGAGTAGCATATACTCACAGTAGGATCGGGATCCAAATATCATCGCGTGATAAAACCGAAGGAATCCTACCAGAATCATCACACTCCAAATGGTATGCAACGCTAGCAAGTTTCAGTACTTATGAAACTCCCGATGTCGATTTTTGCCCCATGCTCTTATGACCTTGACTTTGGCCAAAATATCATAAGTCACATGTCAAGTTCTACCCGTCATTCTCCTGGTTAATTTGGACCTACCCGTACCTACCCTTGACTTTGGCCAAAATGGCAGCTCGACTGTCCCAAACCAACGCATATATCTATGCTGCACATGAATACCCAATAGCTACCAATCACTATGCCATGACTTTGGCCAAAATACATAGCTTGAATACTTTTTGACCATTCATGTGGAATGACGGAGGGCTACGAATGGTTTTGGCGAAACCGTGAACGTAGTGAACTTGATCTAATCGATGGAACGAGATATCTTTTAAAAGGAGTGGTTCAAGCTCCGCATTTAAAAGTTTAGTTTTGAAAAGAACCGAGTGGTTTTCAAAGTGTTCCAATCGACTTTTACTTGGTTTATTTTCTTGCATTAGTTCTTTTAATGTGTCCCATCATTTAATCCTACCATTGCAGAAAACAACCAAAATATGGTGTACGCTTATGCCATCCGCATTCGCCACGGGGTCCCGTCATCACCCGTTAGGTTACTTAACTAACGACAGAGCGGGGGCAGGACTAGCGCGGATGTAAAACATAAGCAACACCTAAATAGTTATCATATATAAATATATAGCAATGATAGACATTACAGATCACAGATGAATACATTGGATATACTAGGAATCCGAAATTCGTTCGAGCCTGCAATGAAAAGCGGATTACACGGTCGCGGTGAATAGCCAATACCCTACCCAAGACCCCTACGGGTGCGGCAAACTACCCGCCAAGTACCCGAAGCGAAGCAACCTCCCTCACCACCGTGAGTAGGCCACTCGGCACTTCGAGATACCCGGTAGTTTATGCACCCCTCCATGGGTCTATCCTAGGAGCAAAAACAGTAAAAAGAATTATACAATGACGGCTACAACCCCGACCCGGTTGTGCGGCCAAACAAATAATAATATTACATCAATTTACATATTACAATGAATGAATGAAAAAGCAACACTCATCTCACATCCACCCCGGCTATTCATCCGCGACAATCCAACCCATTCATATACACATACCATCATCAATCACAAATCACATATATGTATAACCCTGACTAATCGACATATAGCGATTAGCCGACGTTCAATACATATAAACATCACAGATATAACCTTTATAGTCAAAGCGTATTGAAGTTCGGAAAAAATACGGATTTATAGGCCCCCAAAAACAAATTTCTATTCTGGAAAATCTGGGCACATATAAACTATCTTAAAAATCCTAAAACCAAGCCAGAGATACACTGCACCAAACTCGACCTAGTGCAGAGCCAACTTAGCCGCGGTTGCGCGGCAATAGCTTACTATTGCCGCGGAACCGCGGCTCCTTGGTCGAGTCACTGGACCGGGTTTGGTGGTTTTCTTCACAAAACCCTGAGACGATTTTTGGAGTATAACAAATTTTATTTTGAGCAGAAAAAAATTTAACAGAAACTTAGGATTTTGAAAACTCGGTTTTTCGATTTTTCCGATTCGAACTTCGATACACTTTGCTACCTAGCTAGTTTATGTTTAGTTAGGCTCTGATACCAGTGTAAGTCCACGTTGCCCACCCCGGTGCTTGCGGGGAGGCGGAAAACGGAATAAAAATCGGATTTTTATGAGCTTAGGCAACATGGACTAAACTATGAAGGATCTTTGCTAAACAAAAACAAGCTAAAGCTAACTAGAAACTAGCTAAGTTCTAGAAAGGTTATACCTTGGGCTTTATGTCCTTCTCTCCTTGCTCCTTGGAGTGGTGGAAGGAGGTCACCTTGGTCGTCTACTCACGTCGAAGAAAGATCCACCCGAAAGCCTCAACCTTTGGCTTCAACTCCAAGCTAGAAGTAACTAGGGTGCATGAAGTTCTAATCCTTGAACCCTAGATGAGAGTAGAGATTATCAAGAGAGGGTTTTTCTCAAGCTCAAGTGTATCTCAACACATGAGAGGGGAGAGTTTGAGGGAGAGGAAGAACAAGAGAGAGAAAGTAAATGATAGAATGAGTATAATATGAACCATTCTCACTTATATGTGTATATTATTTTAATTAGATAATTAGCTAGATAATTGTCATGGTTAATCATGACATGACCATTATCATTTCATATTTAATGCTAATTGCAAGGATCAAAAAGCATCTTTTATATGGAATGATGATGGTCAATATGTCAACTAGGGTCAACAAGTCAAGATAGTCAAAAGGTCAACAACCATAACCATGCACAATTATATTAAGCTAATATCAATTAACCATATTACACACATAAGCATTAGGGTTAATAAAATGACAATGGTTATTAACCCTAATCAAAGTCCTCTTCCTCTGTCTCAAGCAACTGTGCATACGCACCCGTATTCGTGATCCGAGGAGCACGAATACAATGAGAAAAACCAATCCCAAATCATATACTAGGATCCGGCTTAAACCAAAGCCCGCTAGTATAAACTGTCCGGACAGCAAACGTGCACAAGTGCGCGGATGTGAACGAACCCTGTCGCAAAACCATCCGACCTCTACTCATTTTGCCTAAAGGCGAATAGCTCTCTGTGTGGGACTCTAAAGACTCGACACTACGCTGGCGGTGGGTTTAACCACAGACCGCAAGCGGCACTAGCTGTACGTAACGGTCCCCATGTAGATGTCGATAAGAAGACTGACGAGGTGAACCCCATCTGAACTCCTACTGAGCCTGTATGTGACAATCTCCGTACAGTCCGGTCTGTTCGTCTGATACATCGCATGGCGGGCCAAGGGGGGCGGTGAACGTCAGTCCCCTAATAGTGGTACAAGTCGTGTCGGAGTGTAGCCCAGAACACCCTGAGATAACACTGGAAACCTACCAGTATATCTCGCTTGCCCTGGCGAGGGACTACTCGTGTAATGGCTCTCCTGGACACAGCGCGATGTCAACTCCCAATACCGGGAGAGGCGAATCTTGTCTAACCGTCACTGCCTCCAAGTGCTTCGGGACTGCACCCAAAAACTACCAGTTTGCACGACTCCTTTGAGCCATGGTAGGGTAGTAATCAAAGTGCAATGGGAACACACTCGAGGCGAAGTGACAGTGTCAAGTCAGCGGACTAAGCTGTACTCATGTCACCTGGGAACTGATAACTGACGATAGGTATAATACCAACCAATAGTCCCCGACGAGTCATGTCCAGTGTACTCGTAACCTAACGAGTACCCGCATACTATCTCAAGTACGACGTACTGACGGCTGTGGGATAGACCGTCTCCCACACTGGGATGAGAAGCGCATACGCTAGTCTACTCCGGAGTATCGATGCCCTGTCTTGATAGTCCAACGACTAGGGACCTGTATAAGGATGTGCTTATAGATCACCCATCTTCCACGAGTGTGAGCGCCATCACAACGCTGGTAATCAAGCAAAGATCCTAAGGGCTCTACTAATATGTATATCAGCAATATGCTAAAAGAAACACATGCACTTATTAAAGCAGAGACAAACCAAGTAGCATACTACCATTTCGAGCAAGATTGTATATACAACTGTGAATATCCCAAGCTTCCATTAAGTAATATACAAACTAGTATGATACAGTAATGGCCTCTAGGGCATATACACTAACAATCTCCCACTTGCACTACGGCCATGTACTGGCGTATCGAAGACCTATCATCTCGATCAGCCGCTCGAACTGAGTCTAGGGAAAGGCCTTGGTGAATGGATCTGCTGTGTTATCTTCTGATGCAACGCTCCGAACCTCGATCTCCTGGCGATCCACGATCTCCCTGATCAGGTGATACCGCCTCAAGATGTGTCTGGATTTCTGATGGGACCTGGGTTTCTTCGCTAAAGCTATAGCCCCGTTGTTGTCGCAATACAGACGTATTGGGTCAACAATGGACGGAACCACCTGAAGTTCTTTCAAGAACTTCTTCATCTAGACAGCTTCTTTTGGGCATCAGATGCAGCGATGTATTCCTCTTCCATAGTCGAGTCAGCAACGGTTTCCTGTTTGGAGTTCTTCCAACACACCGCCCCTCCATTGAGGGTAAAAACAAATCCCGACATGGACTTGGAATCATCCTTGTCACTCTGGAAGCTGGAGTCAGCAAAGGCCTCAATCTGGAGGTCTTTTCCGCCATACACCAAGAACATCTCCTTGTCCTTCTCAAGTACTTGAGAATGTTCATTACTGCTATCCAATGTTTCTCCACAGGATTTGACTGATACCTGCTTACCACACTCAGTGCATAAGCCATATCTGGTCTGATACACAACATCGCATACATTATAGAGCCTACCGCAGAAGCGTAGGGTATAATAGACATGTGATCCCTCTCCAAATCTGTCTTGGGAGACATCTCTTTGGAGAGGGTGATCCCGTGACAAGCCGGTAGATTACCGCGCTTGGAATCTTCCATACTGAATCTCTTCAGTATGGCGTCGAAGTGCCTGGAATGCGAAAGTCCTAATATCCTCTTGGATCTGTCACGGTAGATCCGGATACCCAGAATGTATGAGGCATCACCCAGGACTTTTATGGAGAACCTGTGTGACAAGAACCCCTTGATAGATTGTAGCATAGGAATGTCATTTCATATTAAGAGAATGTCATCCACGTATAAAACGAGGAATACTACAGTTCTCGCTACAAATCTACAATAGATGCATGGTTCATCTGGATTTTTGATAAAGCCAAATTCCTTGACCGTCTCATCAAAACAGATGTTCCAACTCCGCGATGCCTGCTTTAGTCCATAAATGGACTTAAGCAACTTGCACACCTTTCCGCTGCTCCCACTCTGAATGAAACCATCTTGCCGATCCATATAGACACACTCCTCTAAATGTCCATTTAGAAAAGCTGTCTTTACGTCCATCTGCCAAATCTCATAGTCGTGGAAGGCAGCAATGGCAAGAAGGATCCGAATGGATTTCAGCATAGCTACTGGAGAAAAGGTTTCGTCATAGTCCAAACCAGGTTGCTGACGAAAACCCTTTGCAACCAGTCTAGCTTTATAGGTCTCAACCTGTCCATCTACACCAATCTTCCTTTTGAAGATCCACTTGCATCCTACGAGTTTTACCCCATCCGGAGCAATGTCCAACGTCCATACTTTGTTGGTGTACATGGACTCCATTTCGGTCCGCATTGCATCCGGCCATTTTACCGAGTCGACGCTCTGAATGGCTTGCTGGAAGCTAGTTGGCTCATCACAATCTATGATGCAATCCTCTCTATCCCCGTCAATGAGAAAACCGTAGTATCTTTCGGGCGGATGAGACTGCCTACTACTCCTGCGGAGTGGCATGGGAATGTTCTGATCTTTCGAACCCTCTGGTTCTACTAAGCTTTCAGTAATAGCTTGTGGTTCTGGAATTTCTTCCAGTTCTATTGCGCTCCTACTTAATTCTTTTTCTATGAACTGGTGTTCTAGAAAGTGGGCATGGCGAGATACAAATACCTTTTTTTCCTTTTCGCAATAGAAGCAATATCCCTTGGAGTCCTTTGGATATCCCACAAACTTGCACTGTACTGAGCGTGTTAGTTGTATGTATGCCCTAGAGGCCAGTATTGTACAGATGATGTATATTATATTGGATGCTTGGACATATATAGAGATGACTTTCTTGCTCGATATGATAGTATGCTATCTGGTTACTCTTTATCTTAACATGTACACTTGTCTCTTTAAAATGTCTTATAGTTACATGTTGGTAAAGCCCTTAGGATGTGTACTTGACTACCTGGACTATGATGCAGATCATACTAGTGGGGACATGGTAGTCCATAAGTACATCCTTCAAGGTCCTTAGTCGTAGGTGTATCGAGACGGGCGATGGATGATCACCAGAGTAGACTAGCGTATACGCTTCTCGACACATGAGATGGGCGATGGATGATCCCATATCCATTGGTGTTTGACATCAGAGATTGTGTACGGGTGCTCAGTGGAGACTGGGTACACTGGACGGACTCGCCGAGAACTCCCAGATGGTATTATACCTCACGTCAGATGGCAGTTCTCAGGTGACACTTGTGCAGGTTAGTCTGTAGACCCGAGATCGTCATAGAGTCTTGTGTGATTCCCACTGTGCTTTGATCTCCACCTTACCACGTCCATGAGGGCGTGCAAAACGGTGGTCTTTGGGTACAGTCCCGAGTCACATGGAAGCAATGAGCGATAGGAGGGGTTTCGTCTCTCCCGGTATTGGGGGTTGATGTTACGCTGTGCTCGATTGGCCGTAACAGGGAAGTCCCTGGCCAGGGCTGATCAGAGATTTGCTGGTAAGTGTTACCAGTAGTTTCTCGACCCGTTATGAGCCTCACATCGGCATGACTTATCGAGTATTGGGGTCTGTCGTTTACCACCCCTAGACTTGATATGCGACGTATCAGACGAACAGACCGGACTGTACGGTAAGTGTTACTGGTTGGATTCACAGGAGTGTGAGCGGGCTAGCTCGTCGATCTTCTGATCGCTCAATACCCAGATGGCCGTTACGTTTAGCAGACCGCTTGCGGCTTGTGGGTGCTTGATATGATCATCATCTGCTACCGGCGTATTGACGAGTCTTTAGAGTCCTACACAGAGGTTTCCTGGCTCAAGCGAAACGAAATAGGAGCGCATATGAGATGTGTGCAGGACCGAGAATAATGCGTGTATGTGATACCTCATTTCATTCTCGCGATAAATGTTTCGATTGGTTATATTCGATATGACCTAGTTATCGAATCATTGATTCGATAAATCGATACATTGAATACTAGTCGGTTATGTGCGACATGACCGGATAATTGAATCAGATGTTGATTTAATGATTTAATGTATAATTATATATTTGATATATTACTTTGCATTAACTAGTATTGGTTCACTTTAAATGGATTTTCTCACTTAATGTGCGAATTGTATATGTGATATACTTTTGTGCACATGTTAGTATTATGTTTGATGATGCTTGCTCATTTGGTTAAGTGTATAGAATTAAGCCTAGGTTAAGAAAGTGATTAGGGTTTTTATTTATCCATTCTTTTATTTATTCATTTTTGGAAAAAGAATGGGATAAGAATACAAAATGGTTGCTTTCATTCTTGAACATTGTTGAAGCTTCATGAAGCTTTGACTTTGTGACCATTTTGTCTTCACACTAAACCTTAACCATTATTCTAACCTTAGTCAATTCTCTACACTTAACTATGGTTCACATTATGATAAGTTTGGTTTTTCTTTTCATTTTTAAAAGGAACTTATCATATTCTTTTCTTTCTTCTTTATCATCTTCTTCTTGAAGAAAGTTTGATGCCATCAATGGCAACCTGAGATCTAAAGTGAGAAATCCAATTCTAAAGTGAACCCACCTCCTATTTCTTCACCCTCTACCTCTTGCCAAGTTTTTTTGGGTGTTTTCTTCACAAGTTTCACAACTTTGTGAAGTCGGAGCTTGAACTTGTGATGCCTCGACGTAGATCGTCTTTGACACGAAGCCGATGACCTATTCCGCTCGTTTCTCCGATGAAGCCGTCGCGAGAGTCCAAGGTTCAAGATGGACAGCGAGAGGACGCCCACGTGGAGCTTAGGAAGTGGATATCCGGATCTACAAAGGTTGTAGCATCTTAACTTTAGTTAAGTTGTTAACTAGATTTATATTTCGCCTAGAATTCTAGTCTAAGATCCGTATTAGGGTTTCTCGGTACCCATAAAACTTTAATTTGGCATGTTCGATGCCTTGTGAGACCTCTATAGGGTGCCTAGGAACCTTTCACTGGTATCAGAGCCTAGCTAGAGCCTTAGGCGAAGTCCCGACGACGTTTGAAATCCGAACGGATCGAAACCCTAATACCAAACTTGCTCTCTGGACTTTTTCCAAAAAGTGGGATTTTTCAAGATTAAAAATGCCTAAAAAATTCAGCAGGAATATCTAAGAATTATGGTGAAACACGAGATCATGAAGCGTTTAAACAGCTGCGGAAACGCGGCAGAAGCATGGCTTCTGCCGCGGTTCCGCCGCCCACTGTTCGCAATGCACAATTTGTGTTGCACAGTAATTCATCATTTCTGCAGCTGAGTTTTATGGGTATTTTTAATAATTATTCAAGAGTTGAATTTTCTGGGGTGTTTTAGAGCTTCGATGTTTCGATCGGATTATCAAATTTCGTCTTTGTGTATTTCCGGATAATTTTTAGAATATGTTAAAATGTTCGACCGGATATAAATACCCAATTTTTCCCCTGTCGGGAAATTTCCAAGTGTTGGATTTTTCCGTAGTTTAACGATGTTCTAATTAGTGCAAGTAACGCGATGGACCCTCTAGAAGACAACAAACCTTAACTCGATTATGTGACCGTCTTGAACTGCCCTTTAAACCTTCGGGTTTGGGGCAGTACGGCGTGCCACATGTGAGGCGTTGGCTTGACCCTTCTACGGCTGGACCGTTGGTACTGAGGCACGAACTGAATGTTGTTAGACTTATTTCATGTGTTGAGCTGTATCGGGAAAACTTGGGTATTCGACTGTTCGATCGGAAAGTTTAACATCTTCTGTTTATCTGGAATGTGATACAATAATTGGAATTCACAAACAGTTATGAGATAACTGAATGAATGTTATAAATCTAGCAGTTTAGTCCCACATGATATTGAAAAGAGTTTTCGATAATGAGACTAAAATGCGGGATTTATATATGTTAGGCATGTGATGTCTAAGTATTTCATTTGATTAGGCATACGATGTCTAAAGAAGTTGCGGATTCCAATTGTTGTAGTTTTACACTTTCTTTTCTGTGACCGTAAGTGTAGTATGTTCATATCACCGGTTTCGTTGCTATACGTCAACGACAATTGGGGTATGCATACTTACTTACGTTGATGACATGTGATGTTATGTGTTGCTGGATATGTTATATTGGATCGTCGTGTTCGAATAGCCGGGGTTTTTTATGTGAGATGAGTGTTTTTCATTTTCATTCATGTAAAAACTTGTATGTAATATTCTTTTATTTGGGGCACTTCAAGGTAGCGAAAGATGTCACCTTTTGTATATTATTTACTTTTCCGCATTAGGATAGACCCAAGGAGGGGAGCACAAGTAACCGGGTTCTGGGGTCCAGTGGGAGACCAACTCGAGGAGTCGAGTCCGGGTCTCCTAACCCTAGAATTGGCAGGGTTGCTTGCCGCTCTCGTAGGGGTCTAGGGGTGTGGGATTGGCTATTCATCACGACCGTGAAATCCGTGTTTTATACTGGCTCGTATTGAAAACACGGACGTCCTAGTATATCCAATATTTCATATGTTAATTCTGCTGTGATATCTGTGTTATGACTCTGTGATGGATATAGTATATAGTATATATGATATATTATATAGACGTTACTTATGTTTTACACCCGCGCTAGCCCTGCCCTGCTCTGTCGTTAGTTACCTAACCTAACGGTGCATGAGGGGACATCGAGGCGAATGCGGATGGCATAAGTGTACGTCATTTCTATCTGTGATGTTTAGGTATTTAAATGATGGGACTTCATTAATGTGATTAATGAAAGATAAGAAACCTAAGATGTTGTGGAATCGAATTTTAAAATAAAACAGGTAGCTACAGTTCTTGCTTTGCACAGCGGTATATATGATATACCCTGCACCTTATTCGATAAGGAAAGGACCGAGATCCCTTCACCGGGAGTGACTCCTTTAGCAATAACTGGAAGATGCTACACACTCGGTTTGCTTTTGACTGCTTTTGGGTTTTTGCTTTGCACAGCGATATATATGATATATCCCGCACCTCATTCGACGAGGAAAGGACCGAGATCCCTTCGCCGGGAGTGACTCCTTTAGCAAACCTAGAAAAGCCTCAAAATCACTCCATTTCAAAACTTCATTTGATTCTACAACGATATCAAGTTCATTACGCTCATGGTTTTCAGAAAAACCTGCGTAGCCCTTCGTCATTTCAGATAAGTTACATATAGTATTCGCGCTACATTTGTTGGCTTTCGTCAAGGTGTAGTGTGCGGTAGCTGTGTGCTGTTTATCTGCTGCATATGATGCGACTGGATTAGGGTAGTCGTACGGCTTTGTTGGCTTTCGTCAAGGTTCGTGCGGGTGGGTTTAATTCAGTCAAGAAATGTACGGGTTGAACTTGACTAGCGGGCTGTGGTTTGTTGGCTCTCGTCAAGGTCATAGCACGCTAGGGGCAAAAGTATTATCGGGAATTTCAAGTGTTGAAATTTGCAATGAGATTGCATACCTTCTATGAGATAGTTGGATCCCGATACCCACTGCGAGTAAGAGTTACTCCTGGGAGAGTTTTACACATTGCAATTAGCTGATCAAGTAGGTGTCTAGAAAGGTGTCAACGGGGTTACGCCTCTGGGAAAACGAGGTTTACATTAATTAGGTTCGTGCGAAAGCACGGGGGACCTCTCTCAAAGTACCGACACTGGCCTGGCTGAAAGATTGGCGAACTTGTAGTGTGTAATTAATCCCGGCTAGTCTTTCCTTTTAGGGTTTGAAGGAAGATTTGATAAAAAGCAGTGGGAGCCATCCTTATTAGATAAGATAATAACCAATCTGATCATGCACGAGCATACACTAAAGTGTTTTCTTCTCTCTCTCTCCAGGTAGCGACCATTTCATGCCCTAATGAAGATAATAATATGGATGTATTGACCGAACCCGCATGTTATACTGTGCTGGGGAACGTTGGTTCCGTTCTTTCCTATAAGAGTTATAGGAATGAACAGGATATAGGGGAATACCAGAATTCCCATGCCACCCGAATGAAGAAAGTACATGTTGATGCATTTTCTTCGGGTGTGTTCGTTACTGAGAACTGTTTCTCTATTTGCTCTACGTCCTGGGTATTGGATACCGGGTCGGGATCCCATATATGTAATCAGTTACATGGGCTAAGGAAAGGTAGAGAACTTGGAGAAGGTGATAAATACATTAGAGTTGGAAATGGTGCAATTGTTGCAGCTAAGACTGTCGGGGAATATCACCTTGTATTACCAACTGGTAATACATTGGTTCTGAACGAATGCTATTACATGCCGAACCTGATATGCAACATTATATCGGTTTCTTTATTAAGTAAAGAGGGATATAATTTTGTATTACAGGATAATGTTATGAACATTTTCCGTAACCAAAAGTTGGTTGGATCAGGCACGTTGTGCAATGGCATTTATGTTCTAAATCAATCAACAGTTCTGAGCATAACAAACACACACAAGAGGAAGAGTTCAGAACTGAACGAATCCTACTTGTGGCATTGTAGACTGGGTCACATCAATGTGACACGACTGGCTAAGTTGCATAAAGATGGATATTTGAAACCTTTCGAATTTTCATCTTATGACACTTGCCAGTCATGTCTCAAAGGCAAGATGACCAAAACTCCGTTTACGGGACACGGAGAAAGAGTTACCGAACTCTTGGGACTAATACATAGTGATGTATGTGGTCCCATGTCTACACATGCCAGGGATGGTTCTTCGTACTTCATTACATTCACTGACGATCTCTCAAGATACGGACATGTGTACTTAATAAGACACAAGTCTGAAGCTTTTGAGAAATTTAGAGAATATAAACAAGAAGTCGAAAACCAAACCGGAAAAAGTATTAAAATCCTTCGATCTGATCGAGGAGGTGAATACTTGAGCAATGAATTCCTGGACTTCCTAAAAGAGAATGGGATTCTCTCTCAGCTGACTCCTCCATATACACCACAGCACAACTGTGTATCAGAACGGAGGAACCGCACCTTATTAGATATGGCGCGCTCTATGATGAGCACAACTGAGTTACCTATTTCCTTCTGGAGGTATGCGCTTGAGACAGCCATACATCTATTGAATATGGTCCCCACCAAATCTGTGCCTACCACTCCATATGAGATATGGAAAGGGAAGAGACCATGTCTTAACTATGTTAAGATATGGGGTTGTCCAGCCTATGTCAAACGACAAAATCCGGACAAACTCGAGGCACGGTCTGTTCTATGCAAATTTGTAGGATATCCCAAGAATTCTCAAGGGTATATCTTCTACCACCCTGAGGAACAAAGAGTGTTTGTTTCTCGGCATGCCACCTTTTTTGAAAAGGAATTTCTTGAAAAAGAGATTAGTGGTCATGAGGTAGAACTGGAAGAAGTTCCAGCTGCAGAAGCTACAACAGAAGATCTGGTGGAACCAGAGGATTCCGTAGTTCCCGATGAACCCCAGCCACTCCGCCGATCTAGTAGGGTTCCTCGCCAACCTGAGAGATACTACGGTTTTCTCATGGACGGTGGAAGCGAGGATTGCATCATGGAGGATGATGACCCAACTAGCTTCGAGTAGGCCATCACGAGTGGGGACTCAGTGAAATGGCTGGAGGCTATGCGGTCTGAAGGGGTAAAACCCATTGGGAGCAAGTGGATCTTCAAGAAGAAACTTGGTGTAGATGGGAAAGTGGAGACTTTCAAAGCTAGACTTGTAGCAAAGGGTTTTCGTCAAAGACCAGGTGTGGACTATGACAAGACCTTTTCTCCAGTGGCTATGCATAAATCCATCCGGATCATGCTTGCCATCGCTGCTTATCATGATTACGAAATCTGGCAAATGGATGTTAAGACCGCCTTTCTAAACGGTGATTTAGAAGAGTGCGTGTACATGACTCAGGCAGAGGGCTTCGTAGACAGTAGGAGCAGCGGGAAGGTGTGCAAGCTGCATAAATCCATTTATGGATTAAAGCAAGCATCGCGGAGTTGGAACATCTGCTTTGACGTCGTTATCAAAGAGTTTGATTTCGTCAAAAACCCAGATGAACCTTGTATCTACAAGAAGGTGGCAGAGAGTAAGGTTGTCTTCCTCGTATTGTACGTGGACGACATACTCTTGATAGGAAATGATATTCCTATGCTGCAATCGGTCAAGCTCTTCTTATCACAAAGATTCTCAATGAAAGATCTTGGTGATGCCTCCTGCATATTGGGAATCAGGATCTATAGAGATAGATCCAAACGGATTTTGGGATTGTCCCAATCCAGGTACATTGACACCATACTAAAGAGGTTTAGTATGGAAGAGTCCAAGCGTGGGAACTTACCCACGATCTCTGGAGTCACTCTCTCCAAAGAGATGTCTCCCAAGACTGATTTGGAGAGAGCTCGCATGCAAGGGATACCCTATGCTTCGGCAGTAGGCTCTATCATGTATGCGATTCTATGTACCAGACCCGAAGTAGCATACTCACTAAGTATAGTGAGCAGGTATGAAGCTGATCCTGGAGAGAGTCACTGGACAGCTGTGAAGAGCATTCTCAAGTACTTGCGAAGGACTAGAGATATGTTCTTGGTGTATGGTAACGGGGAACTCCAAGTGGAGTCCTCTACCGATTCGAGCTTCCAGAGTGATAAGGACGACTCTAAGTCGCAGTCGGGCTTTGTCTTTACCCTTTACGGAGGGGCGGTTAGCTGGAAGAGTTCCAAGCAGGAAACCGTGGCAGACTCGACGATGGAGGCTGAATATATCGCTGCCAACGATGCTGCCAAAGAGGCTGTCTGGATCAAGAAGTTCATTACTGAACTTGGTATGGTAACATCCATTGAGCATCCAATACCTTTGTATTGCGATAACAATGGAGCGGTGGCTTTGGCCAAGGAACCCAGGTCCCATCAGCGATCCAGGCATATTCTGAGGCGGTATCACCTGATCCGGGAGATCGAGGTCAGGAGAGTTGACACGAAGAACAACACGGCGGATCCACTCACGAAGGCCATTCCCCAGATACAGTTTGAGAGACTCTTCGGGATGCTCGGTATGCGATACTACAGCAGCTGGCCCTAGTGCAAGTGGGAGATTGTTAGTTGTATGTATGCCCTAGAGGCCAGTATTGTACAGATGATGTATATTATATTGGATGCTTGGACATATATAGAGATGACTTTCTTGCTCGATATGATAGTATGCTATCTGGTTACTCTTTATCTTAACATGTACACTTGTCTCTTTAAACTGTCTTATAGTTACATGTTGGTAAAGCCCTTAGGATGTGTACTTGACTACCTGGACTATGATGCAGATCATACTAGTGGGGACATGGTAGTCCATAAGTACATCCTTCAAGGTCCCTAGTCGTAGGTGTATCGAGACGGGGCATCGATATACCAGAGTAGACTAGCGTATACGCTTCTCGACCCATGAGATGGGCGATGGATGATCCCATATCCATTGGTGTTTGACATCAGAGATGGTGTACGGGTGCTCAGTGGAGACTGGGTACACTGGACGGACTCGCCGAGAACTCCCAGATGGTATTATACCTCATATCAGATGGCAGTTCTCAGGTGACACTTGTGCAGGTTAGTCTGTAGACCAGAGATCGTCATAGAGTCTTGTGTGATTCCCACTATGCTTTGATCTCCACCTTACCACGTCCATGAAGGCGTGCAAAACGGTGGTCTTTGGGTACAGTCCCGAGTCACATGGAGGCAATGAGCGATAGGAGGGGTTTCGTCTCTCCCGGTATTGGGGGTTGATGTTGCGCTGTGCTCGATTGGCCGTAACAGGGAAGTCCCTGGCCAGGGCTGATAAGAGATTTGCTGGTAAGTGTTACCAGTAGTTTCTCGACCCGTTATGAGCCTCACATCGGCATGACTTATCGAGTATTGGGGTCTGACGTTTACCACCCCTAGACTTGATATGCGACGTATCAGACGAACAGACCGGACTGTACGGTAAGTGTTACTGGTTGGATTCACAGGAGTGTGAGCGGGCTAGCTCGTCGATCTTCTGATCGCTCAATACGCGGATGGCCGTTACGTTTTGCAGACCGCTTACGGCTTGTGGGTGCTTGATATGATCATCATCTGCTACCGACGTATTGACGAGTCTTTAGAGTCCTACACAGAGGTTTCCTGGCTCAAGCGAAACAAAATAGGAGCGCATATGAGATGTGTCCATGACCGAGAATAATGCGTGTATGTGATACCGCATTTCATTCTCGCGATAAATGTTTCGATTGGTTATATTCGATATGACCTAGTTATCGAATCATTGATTCGATAAATCGATACATTGAATACTAGTCGGTTATGTGCGACATGACCGGATCATTGAATCAAATGTTGATTTAATGATTTAATGTATAATTATATATTTGATATATTACTTTGCATTAACTAGTATTGGTTCACTTTAAATGGATTTTCTCACTTAATGTGCGAATTGTATATGTGATATACTTTTGTGCACATGTTAGTATCATGTTTGATGATGCTTGCTCATTTGGTTAAGTGTATAGAATTAAGCCTAGGTTAAGAAAGTGATTAGGGTTTTTATTTATCCATTCTTTTATTTGTTCATTTTTGGAAAAAGAATGGGATAAGAATACAAAATGGTTGCTTTCATTCTTGAACATTGTTGAAGCTTCATGAAGCTTTGACTTTGTGACCATTTTGTCTTCACACTAAACCCTAACCATTATTCTAACCTTAGTCAATTCTCTACAGTTGACTATGGTTCACATTATAATAAGTTTGGTTTTTCTTTTCATTTTTAAAAGGAACTTATCATATTCTTTTCTTTCTTCTTTATCATCTTCTTCTTGAAGAAAGTTTGATACTATCAATGGCAACTTGAGATCTAAAGTGAGAAATCCAAATCTAAAGTGAACCCACCTCCTATTTCTTCACCCTCTACCTCTTGCCAAGTTGTTTTGGGTGTTTTCTTCACAAGTTTCACAACTTTGTGAAGTCGGAGCTTGAACTTGTGATGCCTCGACGTAGATCATCTTTGACACGAAGCCGACGACCTATTCCGCTCGTTTCTCCGATGAAGCCGTCGCGAGAGTCCAAGATTCAAGATGGACAGCGAGAGGACGCCCACGTGGAGCTTAGGAAGTGGATATCCGGATCTACAAAGGTTGTAGCATCTTAACTTTAGTTAAGTTGTTAACTAGATTTATATTTCGCCTAAAATTCTAGTCTAAGATCCGTATTAGGGTTTCTCGGTACCCATAAAACTTTAATTTGGCATGTTCGATGCCTTGTGAGACCTCTATATAGTGCCTAGGAACCTTTCAGAGCGTGCCTCGAGCTTGTCCGCATGCTGCTTTTTTACAAAAGCTGGACATCCCCATGTCTTAACGTGATTAAGATAGGGTCGCTTCCCACACCATATCTGATATGGTTTAGTAGGCACAGTTTTAGTTGGAACTCGGTTCAAAAGGTATACAGCTGATTCTAGCGCATATCCCCAGAACGATCGCGGCAACTCAGCGTTACTCATCATGGACCGTACCATATCCAATAGGGTTCGGTTCCGTCTCTCCGATACACGGTTATGTTGCGGAGTGTATGGAGGAGTAAGCTGAGAGAGAATTCCATTCTCTTTTAAGTAACTCAGGAACTCGGCACTCAAGTATTCACCACCTCGATCAGATCTCAGTATCTTGATACTTTTGCCTGTTTGTTTTTCTACTTCATTCTTATATTCCTGGAATTTTTCAAAAGCCTCGGATTTATGTTTCATTAAGAAGACATAACCGTACCTTGAAAAGTCATCCGTAAAAGTAATGAAGTAAGAATAAACGCTTCGCGCATGTGTAGACATTGGACCGCACAAGTCGCTGTGTACGAGTCCCAAGAGCTCGCTCGCTCTTACTCCTTGTCTAGTGAACGGAGTCTTTGTCATCTCTCCTTTGAGACATGATTACAAGTTGCATACGATTGATATTCGAACGGATCCAAATATCCTTCTGTATGTAACTTAGTCAACCTTCTCTCATTGATGTGACCCAGTCTACAATGCCATAAGAAAGTTTTATTGATTTCTGGAGACTTTCTTTTGTGTGTATTCTGGACATTGAAAATCTGTGGTTGGTTTAACACGTATATACCGTTGTTCAATGTACCTGACCCAATCAAAACTTGATTAATGTGAATGTTCACTACATTACTTACAAATACAAATTCATAACCTTCTTTAGATAATAAAGATACAGAAATGATATTACAGGTTGCATTTGGTACATAATAACAACTACGCAAAACCAAAAAATGTCCATCCGACAATCCCAGGTGATAGTCCCCCACGGCCTCAGCATCCATGCTAGCACCGTTTGCAACTCTGAGGGTCATGTCACCTGTCTTCAAAACTCCACGCTTTCTCAACGCCTGCAAAGAATTACAGATATGAGATCCTGATCCGGTATCCAATACCCAGGAAGTAGAGTTTATTGATAGACAGTTTTCAATAACATACACACCTGAAGCTGAAGCTGCAACTCGCTTCAAATCCTGTGTTCTGGCCTTCCAAGCCTTGCAATCCTGTTTCCAGTGACCACTTTTGTGACAATAGAAGCATTCTTCCTTCCCCACCAGCTTTCCCGCTATCTTTGTTGCTTTTCCTTTTCCCTTCGTATCCACTTTACCGACACCGCCTCTTGGTTTGGCGGGGGCTTTCTTCTTCTTACCCTTGGCTTTCGCCCTGTATCTAGAAGAGGAAGATCCTCCTACAAACAAAGTGGATGTCTCCCTACCTTTCTGTATGGTGCCCTCAGCACTCCTCAACATGTTCAGAAGTTCGGAAAGTTCAACCTCCTTTCCTTGCATGTTGAAGTTAAGAATAAACTGGGCGTAAGTGGAAGGAAGGGACCGGAGAATCAAATCAGTATAGAGTTCATTCTCCAACGTGGTCCCAAGGTCCGCGAGCTCCTCTATGTAGCCAATCATCTTAAGCACGTGTTCCGTTACCGATGATCCGACGGCCAACCTTGCCGAAAATAACTTCTTCGACACTTCGTATCTTGTGATACGAGACTGCTCTCCATACAGTTCTTTTGTATGAAGAAATATGGACTCTAGGTCTATATTCTCGTACCTCCTCTGATGTTCATTGTCCATCGAGGCTAGTACGAGGCATCTGGCCTTCGCGCAATCTATTTCCCAGGTCTTGTAGATTTCCCTATCTACGACACTGGTTTTGGGACCTGGGACAGGGGGAGCTTTGGTGGTAAGGACATACTCCAACTTGTCGTAAGTGATTGCCATGTTGACATTCCTGAGCCAATCTTTGTAGTTTGGCCCTGTCAATAAGTTTTTATCTAGTAATAACTTAAGTCCGGTCATGTTGAATGGTCGCTGCAATTAGGAGAGAGAAAAGAAACACTTTAGCATGATGCTCTTGCAAGTTTTAGAGTGGTTTTAATTTGTCTAAACTGGATGGCTCCTACTGTCTCTCGAATCCCTTCTCAAACCGTAAAGAAAGGATTAGTCAGGATCACTCTCACCGTACAATACTTGCTTAACCGTTCAGCCAGGCCAGTGTTGGTACTTCGAGGGAGGTTTTCCAACGCTTTCGCGAAGTTCCTTAATTATGTAACCTCTTTTCCCTGTGGGCGTAGCCCCGCTAACACCTTTCTAGACACCTACTAAGTTTATAGCATTGATCGTTAAGTGAGAGTTTTCCCGAGGAGTAGCATATACTCACAGTAGGATCGTGATCCAAATATCATCGCATGATAAAACCGAAGGAATCCTACCAGAATCATCACACTCCAAATGGTATGCAACGCTAGCAACTTTGAGTACTTATGAAACTCACGATGTGGATTTTTGCTCTATGCTCTTATGACCTTGACTTTGGCCAAAATATCATAAGTCACATGTCAAGTTCTACCCGTCATTCTCCTGGTTAATTTGGACCCACCCGTACCTACCCTTGACTTTGGCCAAAATGGCAGCACGACTGTCCCAAACCAACGCATCTATCTATGCTGGACATGAATACCCAATAGCTACTAATCACTATGCCTTGACTTTGGCCAAAATACATAGCTTGAATACTTTTTGACCATTCATGTGGAATGACGGAGGGCTACGAATGGTTTTGGCGAAACCGTGGACGTAGTGAACTTGATCTAATCGATGGAACGAGATAGCTTTTAAAAGGAGAGGTTCAAGCTCCGCATTTAAAAGTTTAGTTTTGAAAAGAACCGAGTGGTTTTCAAAGTGTTCCAATCGACTTTTACTTGGTTTATTTTCTTGCATTAGTTCTTTTAATGCATCCCATCATTTAATCCTACCATTGCAGAAAACAACCAAAATATGGTGTACGCTTATGCCATCCGCATTCGCCACGGGGTCCCGTCATCACCCGTTAGGTTACTTGACTAACGACAGAGCGGGTGCAGGATTAGCGCGGATGCAAAACATAAGCAACAACTAAATAGTTATCATATATAAATATATAGCAATGATAGACAATACAGATCACAGATGAATACATTGGATATACTAGGAATCCGAAATCCGTTCGAGCCTGCAACGAAAAGCGGATTACACGGTCGCGGTGAATAGCCAATACCCCACCCAAGACCCCTACGGGTGCGGCAAACTACCCTCCAAGTACCCGAAGCGAAGCAACCTCCCTCACTACCGTGATTAGGCCACTCGGCACTTCGAGATACCCGGTAGTTTGTGCACACCTCCATGGGTCTATCCTAGGAGCAAAAACAGTAAAAAGAATTATATAATGACGGCTACAACCCCGACCCGGTTGTGCGGCCAAACAAATAATAATATTACATCAATTTACATATTACAATGAATGAAAGAAAAAAGCAACACTCATCTCACATCCACCCCGGCTATTCATCCGCGACAATCCAACCCATTCATATACACATACCATCATCAATCACAGATCACAGATATGTATAACCTCGACTAATCGACATATAGCGATTAGCCGACATTCAATACATATAAACATCACAGATATAACCTTTATAGTCAAAGTGTATTGAAGTTCGGAAAAAATATGGATTTATAGGCCCCCAAAAACAAATTTCTATTCTGGAAAATCTGGGCACATATAAACTATCTTAAAAATTCTAAAACCAAGCCAGAGATACACTGCACCAAACTCGACCCAGTGAAGAGCCAACTTGGCCGCGGTTGCGCGGCAATAGCTTGCTATTGTCACGGAACCGCGGTTCCTTGGTCGAGTCACTGGACCGGGTTTGGTGGTTTTCTTCACAAAACCCTGAGACGATTTTTGGAGTATAACAAATTTTATTTTGAGCAGAAAAAAATTTAACAGAAACTTAGGGTTTTGAAAACTCGGCTTTTCGATTTTTCCGATTCGATCTTCGATACACTTTACTACCTAGCTAGTTTATGTTTAGTTAGGCTCTGATACCAGTGTAAGTCCACGTTGCCTACCCCGGTGCTTGCGGGGAGGCGGAAAACGGAATAAAAATCGGATTTTTATGAGCATAGGCAACATGGACTAGACTATGAAGGATCTTTGCTAAACAAAAACAAGCTAAAGCTAACTAGAAACTAGCTAAGTGCTAGAAAGGTTATACCTTGGGCTTTATGTCCTTCTCTCCTTGCTCCTTGGAGTGGTGGAAGGAGGTCACCTTGGTCGTCTTCTCACGTCGAAGAAAGATCCACCCGAAAGCCTCAACCTTTGGCTTCAACTCCAAGCTAGAAGTAACTAGGGTGCAAGAAGTGCTAATCCTTGAACCCTAGATGAGAGTAGAGATTATCAAGAGGGGGCTTTTCTCAAGCTCAAGTGTTTCTCAACACATGAGAGGGGAGAGCTTGAAGGAGAGGAAGAACAAGAGAGAGAAAGTAAATGATAGAATGAGTATAATATGAACCATTCTCACTTATATGTGTATATTATTTTAATTAGATAATTAGCTAGATAATTGTCATGGTTAATCATGAGATGACCATTATCATTTCATATTTAATGCTAATTGCAAGGATCAAAAAGAATCTTTTATATGGAATGATGATGGTCAATATATCAACTAGGGTCAACAAGTCAAGATAGTCAAAAGGTCAACAACCATAACCATGCACAATTATATTAAGCTAATATCAATTAACCATAATACACACATAAGCATTAGGGTTAATAAAATGACAATGGTTATTAACCCTAATCATAGTCCTCTCCCTCTGTCTCAAGCAACTGTGCATACGCACCCGTATTCGTGATCCGAGGAGCACGAATACAATGAGAAAAACCAATACCAAATCATACTCTATGATCCGGCTTAAACAAAAGCCCGCTAGTATAAACTGTCCGGACAGCAAACGTGCACAAGTGCGCAGATGTGAACGAACCCTGTCGCAAAACCATGCGACCTCTACTCATTTTGCCTAAAGCCGAATAGCTCTCTGTGTGGGACTCTACAGACTCGACACTACGCTGGCAGTGGGTTTAACCACAGACCGCAAGCGGCACTAGCTGTACGTAACGGTCCCCAGGTAGATGTCGATAAGAAGACAGACGAGGTGAACCCCATCTGAACTCCTACTGAGCCTGTATGTGACAATCTCCGTACAGTCCGGTCTGTTCGTCTGGTACATCGCATGGCGGGCCTAGGGGGGTGGTGAACGTCAGTCCCCTAATAGCGGTACAAGTCGTGTCGGAGTGTAGCCCAGAACACCTTGAGATAACACTGGAAACCTACCAGTATATCTCGCTTGCCCTGGCCAGGGACTACTCGTGTAATGGCTCTCGTGGACACAGCGCGATGTCAACTCCCAATACCGGGAGAGACGAATCCTATCTAACCGTCACTGCCTCTAAGTGCTTCGGGACTGCACCCAAAAACTACCTTTTTGCACGACTCCTTTGAGCCGTGGTAGGGTAGTAATCAAAGTGCAATGGGAACACACTCGAGGCGAAGTGACAGTGTCAAGTCAGCGGACTAAGCTGTACTCATGTCACCTGGGAACTGATAACTGACGATAGGTATAATACCAACCAACAGTCCCCGACGAGTCCTATCCAGTGTACTCGTAACCTAACGAGCACCCGCATACTATCTCAAGTACGACGTACTGACGGCTGTGGGACAGACCGTCTCCCACACTGGGATGAGAAGCGCATACGCTAGTCTACTCCGGAGTATCGATGCCCTGTCTCGATAGTCCAACGACTAGGGACCTGTATAAGGATGTGCTTATAGATCCCCAGCTCCCACGAGTGTGAGCGCCATCACAACGCTGGTAATCAAGCAAAGATCCTAAGGGCTCTACTAATATGTATGTCAGCAATATGCTAAAAGAAACACATGCACATATTAAAGCAGAGACAAACCAAGTAGCATACTACCATTTCGAGCAAGATTGTATATACAACTGTGAATATCCCAAGCTTCCATTAAGTAATATACAAACTAGTATGATACAGTAATGGCCTCTAGGGCATATACACTAACAATATCTTTGTCCCAGTTGCATTTGTATTCGGTCGTAATACAAATGCGGGTATGTTTATACTGATACGGGGTTATCCTCAAATTCGTTTTAGGATCACTTTTGGATGTTTCCAGTTTTCTATCAGCCGTATTAAACATTCGGTTTAATACGGATTTATCTTTTCTTGAGATGAGTGTGGAAGCTTCTAGGTGATGACTAGGATGGTGAGGTGTTAAGTGACTCATTAGTGCATTTAATGATTCATTTAATGCAAGGGTGACTAGGTTAATGACTAGGTTTATGTTCATTGGTTTGCTTTTAATGTATTCATACAAGGTGTATTATGAATCATCCTTTCTCATTTATTGTTGTGGTCACCCCCCTCTCCTACACTCACTATCCCTCATTATATGGCCGGCCCCTCCCCTCTTGTGAGATGATGGTTGCTTGAGAGAGAAAAGATGATAGTTTTAGTGTATGGAAATTTGATAGATACTCATTTCACATTTCCACCCGATCCAAAAGGGTAACTTCATTAACCGTTCATCCATAGCTTTGGACGTAACGAGACAAAGTGTTCTACTCATTCTCTACATCAATCTTGGTCATTTCTTTTAGCAAACTTGATGATCGAGTTGCCTCGGTTCGGAGGCAGGAGCCCGTTTAAAGATCCGTCGACGTGGTACCACCTGGACGAGAAGATTGGAGATTCAGGAGATCGGAGCAGCCGCAACAAAGCGTGGGATGATGGTTGAAGACCGAAGGACTCGGATCGTTCGGTATAAAATTTCTACCCACTTTGTAGTTTGTTAGTTTAGCTTTAATGGCAGATCCGGGTTATAGTACGCGATAGCGCCAGTTGTAAAAGTTTTTGTTCCGCATTTGGAATCTGTTAGATGGCCGGGGCGCTACCGTGTACTTACAATGAAGAGTTCAAATCTTAATTAGATTATTATCTCCATGTACTTCTTTGCTAGTGTCTCAGTAGATTGGCCAACTCGAAATGGGATGAAGTGAGCCGACTTTGTGAGTCGATCAACAATGACCCATATGGCATCGTTACCCTTTGTGCTGCGAGGAAGAGCAGTCACAAAGTCCATCGTGATGTGTTGCCACTTCCATTCTGGGATTGGTAACGGTTGAAGTAATCCAGCGGTCCTGTGATGTTCAGCCTTTACTTGCTGACACACCAAGCATTTTGCGATGCTTCTGGCTACTTCACGCTTCATTCCATGCCACCAATAATTCTGACGTAGATCTTTGGGTATTTTGGTACCTCCAGGGTGTACTGAATAGGGAGAGCTGTGAGCTTCTTTCATTAACTCTTCCCGAACAGGACCTTTTGGTACACACAATCTGCTGCCGTATCTCAAAGATCCGTCTTCATGGATGATGAAGTCTGTTCTGAGTCCATTCTCCACTTGTTCTATGATCTTTTACAACTTAGCATCACTTGCTCGGGCTGCTTTGATCTGATTGACAATGGTTGATTGAACTTGCAAATTCTTCAAACTTGAAGCATTACCTGGCATGACTACTTCAATCTCCATCTGATGCAAGTCTTGTTGAAGCTTCCACTGAGCGGTGAGATTCATTGCTAATGGTTGGCGACTAAGAGCATCAGATACTACATTCACCTTCCCTGGGTGTTATTGCAAGTTGATGTCAAAGTCCGCCATGGGTTCTAACCATCTTCTCTGCCGCATATTCAACTCTTTCTGAGTAAACATGTACTTCAGGCTCTTATGATCTGTGTAGATGTTCACTCGTTCACCAAGTAGATAATGGCGCCAAATCTTGAGAGCAAAGATGACGGCTGCCAACTCCAGATCATGCATCGGATAATTGCGCTCATGAATCTTCAGCTGTCTTGAAGCATAAGCCACAACCTTACCTTGCTGATGTAGAACACATCCTAATCCCTTACCGGATGCATCGCAATGCACTTCGAATCCTCTATATTGATCCGGTATAACGAGAATAGGTGTTGATGTCAACCTTGACTTGAGTTCTACGAAAGCTTGTTCGCATGCTTCTGACCACACAAATTCTTCATCTTTACGTGTGAGCTTGGTCAGGGGCGTTGCTATCTTTGAAAAACCTTCAATAAACCTTCTGTAATATCCAGCTAAACCCAAGAAACTTTGAATATCCTTCACTGAATTTGGTGTAGGCCATTCGCTAACTGCTGAAACTTTTGCTGGATCCACAGAGATTCCTTCTCCTGATACGATATGTCCAAGAAAACCAACTTGCTTTAACCAAAACTCGCACTTGCTTTACTTAGCATAAAGCTGATGTTGTCGAAGAGTTTCTAGGAAAATTCGTAAGTGCTCTGCAAGTTCTTTCCGACTGTTAGAATACACCAGGATGTCGTCGATGAAGATGACAACAAACCTGTCTAAGTACTCCCGGAAAACTTGATTCATTAGGTTCATGAATATTGCAGGTGCGTTGGTCACTCCAAATGGCATCACTAGAAATTCGTAATGTCCATAACGAGTTCTGAAAGCTGTTTTGTGAATATCAGCTTCCTTGACCTTCACTTGATGATAACCTGAACGAAGATCCAAGTTAGAGAAAACACAAGATCCATTTAGCTTATCGAATAGATCATCGTTGCGCGGGAGTGGATAGTTATTTTTTATAGTGACTTCGTTCAAGGCACTATAATCGATGAACATTCTATATGAACCTTCCTTCTTCTTTACAAGTAATACAGGTGATCCCCAACTTGATGTGCTGGGACGAATTCATCCTTTCGCCAGTAATTCGTCCAACTGTATTCGGACTTACTTCAAACCTTCCGGACTTAAACGATAGGGTGCTTTGATCATCGGTTGTGCTCTTGGTACTAAATCAATACTGAATTCAAAAGCTCGATCGGGAGGCAAACCTGATATATCGTCAGGAAATATATCGTCGAACTCTCGAACCACATCTGGCCTTGATTCTTCCTCCGCTTGAGCTGCTGCAACTACTGCTTCTCTTGGCTTCGCTTTGTAGGTACTTGGCTCCAGTGTACGGTCTCCGCTTTTGAAATAGAAGACCGGATGGTCTAGAATCTCGAATATTACCCTCCTTTGACGACCGTCAATGGTAGCATAAAAAGTTCTAAGCCAATCCATTCCTAGAACCACATCGAAGTTCGGTATGTCCAGCACTTTGAAGTCAGCATAAAATTCTCTGCTGCAGACGACGACTAGACACAAGCTGTATCCCATAGTTGCCTTTAGAACGCCATTTCCTGAACTGACATTCCAGCTGGATACAAGCGGTGAGACTGGAATCACATGGGTTTGAACAAACCGTTGCGACATAAAGTAGTGTGATGCTCCAGTATCAAACAATACTAGTGCAGGGATTGAGGATAATAAGATTGTACCTAAGGTATGTGGGATTTGTTTTAGGTATAGAAAAATTTGGGTTAGGACAGATGATAAGATTCAAGGAATTGAAATTTGTTAGATTCAAGAAACATGAATTGTAAAGAATGTTTTAGTTGCTGGTTCTTGTGTTATATTGCTTAGGTTGTTCACGCAGAACAAAACTGCATAGTATGGTTCTATACAGCTCTGACCTACATGGGCCACCAACAAAACCTGTCACGCCCCGCTTCCCGGTGTACGGTGAAGGGGACGCGACGAGGTCCGCTACGTATTTACTGTGAAGTAAATACGCTGAGCTTATCTAAGCAATATAAAAGTAAATCACAAGAGACGAGAGATATAGAAATAACATCAACTTTATTAATAACATTCTTTTGTACAATGCATGAAAAGTAAATACAACTGGAATGAAAAGCGATGCCTAAACAATGGCATAACAGGAAATGAAAATACTGAATAGAACAAGGTACAATGTCTAGAGCTCGGGGTCTTCGTGAAACTGATCCAAGTCTTCACCGGTGGGCTCGATCTCTGTTGGGTCCAAAACACCTGACGACATTCAAAGAAGAAAGAAATAGAATGTCGTCAGCGAACAGGTCGCTCGGTAAGTCCCAAAGATAAAGAGGAATTAGAAAAGACAGAATAAGAGGTACCCTCTAAATTATAATGTTATAGAATATTATGTTCACGCTGTTGTTTGTAGCTTGGTACGGAAGGATGCCAGTATATACGAGAGGGGTATCAATATGCTAGAGACCAGGGCAAACAGAATGTACAAGGAAATGTTAAGCCACGGTACAACAGCAACGGAATATAGGTTAGGTGTCTTAATCTTACCGTTTCGTGCCACTTCTAACACCTTCCGCACCAATCTACCCTTTAAACCCCGTAGTGTTTTGATTGTATTGTTGTATTGTGTAAGTTGGATGACCGACCAAAACCATGATATCAGTAAACAGATTGTAACTGCATAATCAGGTAAATGGAATAACGGAATAATGGATGTATATCCATGGTTTGATTCAGTCAAGCTGTATAGATTGTTAACTGGATTCTGGGATTCATGCGTTCATATTGAGTTGGAATATTAAAGAATGTAGATTGAATTGAATCATATTCAAGTCAGAAATAATCAGACTCAAACCTGAGTCAGACCAAAAGAAATGTAAGTCGAAGTTCTATAATTGTTAGGGTCCTTATTGTAATTTATAAAACTTGAGGGGGTTTTATGTAAAAATACTTTTGTATAGTTTTCAAGAAACACCCCAAGTATTTATTATTCGTCTTTATAGTTATAATGAGTGTAATTTTATTTTGTGATATTTCTTAGTGAAAATATCCTAATTCAATAAATATAGGTATTTATCTGTAATATTGATTTATTTGAAATTCATGGTATGTTAATGTAAAAATCTAGTCTTGTGATTTTTAGAAAAAGTGGGATATTTATATTATAACAAAATAGATATTTTAATGATAATATACATATATTTATACAAAAATAATTTCAATAAATATTTTATATTAAAAAATATCATTTTCTTAAGATATCGTATTTTAAACCTTTCGAGACCGAATGCTCCTTGCGGAGGTCTGAATCTCGCACTACTAAGCTGAGGGTGCACGATAAACCGTACTATCCCTAACGGGTTCCCCAAAGATGGGTTGTAGTGGCGGTTTGCAAAGATTTATAAATACCAAACCTTTAGAATACGATTTTATTAAAGTAAAAGGTATTTATTTGCAAAAGTCGATTTTCCGTATTTTATCTTTTAGTGTTCTTATTTCAACTAGACTAATTTTAAATGATCTAAACAACAAGTTGTTAGAAGCCTCAAATCGCCTCTTCACCGCCAATTGTGGGCAGGTAAGTACAAGTGAGGAAGGAGGGATCCGCTCACGAATCATGAGACGGGCCTTTTAAAGTTACCTTTGCTCACTTGCCTAGCCTAGACACCACAAAGTCAGGTTTAGATAAACGATCGATGTCTACAACTTATCGTATTTTCCTATTAAAAGATATTTGTTTTAAAAGTGTAGCAACCTAAAACCTTTAGAAAAGGTTTTATTAAGAAAAATGGTATTTAATTGTAAAATCTAGTTTTATCGTATTCGAAGTTTTTAAGGTAGCGTGTTATGTTTGCATATGAGTGTGTGTGGAGGTAGGTCATTACCTCGTGAACTACTTTAAGGTATAGCAATGTTAAAAGGTTAATTGTGAAAACTAAACATTGTGGTATTTAAGTGAAAGAATAAGATATATTGCAAAAGCTATCATTTCATGCGAGAAAACTTGTTCAAATTAGTTGTTAAGTGATTAATAGTCAACATGAAGAGGTTTAGGCATTATAGAATTGGTGATAAGTGAGATTTTATAGAAAACCGAATCGAAAATCGGTTTGTTCCGATTTCCGTCGGGTTTGTAAAGTCGTATTTTTATGAAAGAAAAGAAAGGTAGAAAAGAGGGACATATGGGTTTGGACAACACTAGAGAGTGAGGGGGAAGTAGAGGGTTTGCCGGTGCGTCGAATCATTGTTTAGAGGTCCTAGCACGATCACCAGAATTTCACCGTCGATTTCGTCTGCGCTTCGCCTTTCGCTCGTTTTCCGACGTACCAAAGTTCTCTTGGAATTTTGAGAGAGTGGACTTAGGAATTTAGGATGAGATGGTAGAGGGTATGGGGGTATATATAGGGTTAGGCTAGGGTTAGGGTTTTAATAAAAAAAATAAATAAAAATCATTAAACTTTGGAGTAAAAGAGATTTATTGGGCTTTCTGTAACCGGTCAAGGAATTTAGTGTGTGAAGGGGGGAAGAACAAGTCAAGATGCTCACTTCTTATGTTGACGACTCGGCTGTCCGGCCGAGTCCGGCCGGCGGCGCCGGCCCGAGTCGGCCGGTCCTCCTGCCGACTCGGCCGAGTCGGGCCGAGTCGGGGTGTCGGGGGCCGGGGAATCTCTAGGGGGGATATATGGTATATTTACTTTTTTATGTGTAGAAGGAATTTTGTGAGAAACGCACGTGTAAAGGTTGGTATTCTAAAAAATCAAAACAAAATAATAATAAAAATAATGCGGGGCATGTGATTTGAACTCTGGTCGCTTGGTTCAGCAGTGCAAGGTATTACCAATGAGCTACAAGCTCCTTCTTGTAATTATGGAGTGAAATAAATACTTAAAGAGATATCAACCACAATAAATACTCCAAGTATACATTGAATTTAAATCAATTCTTTATACATTAAAAGTGGAGTTGTTACATATTTTGTAGAAATTGTGATGAGTTTTGGTGATCTGCAATCACTCGGGGACCTGGAAAATTATTTAGCAAACACTGTGGTATAAGCAGGCAACCTAGATCATAATCCTAAGACCCCAGCCTCTACACCCTCTACTTGGCCATAGAAATAACCTTTCTGGCCGCAATTTGCGGCCAGACCTGGAGCTTTGGGCTTCGTATTCGGTCCATGGCTCCATTGTCTGTAAACTAGACCCTTTACATATGCAAAATTGACTAATTTCAATTAGGGTAAAATCCGGGACCATTTTCATAAGTTGATGCATTGTTATACGACTTTGTTTTAACTTGATTTTGGTATTTGATATTGTATTTCCGTCGTGTGGCATTTGAACGTCAACGACTAGGGTTACTGATCTTGTTTTGCATGCGAGGCTATATGTTTTGACCTATGAGCGAAACGTGTGCCGTTTTGGTTTTCCGACTTGGTTTTAACACGCATTCGCGATTGTGTCTTGTTGTAGCTACCTCCGCGTGAACTACGGGATGACAACCAAAAGCGTGGCGACATCGGTATCGGCACGCAAGGAGCAAGGTGAGTAGATATATATCTACGGGGGAATCGGGTGGATGGCATATAGCACCCCCGCAGTTTCGTAGAGTTGTATACGAATACGTATACATACATATATATATAATATGTTTATTATGAGATTATTGATTATAAAGATAGGTTATAGGGTTCATCATATAGTTTAAGTGTAATTAGAAGTAACTTAGTTTAGCTTCTTAGTCGTGAAACCCTAGATTAGAGATTACACCCACACGGACACACACACTTGCATACTTTTTATTATTTGTGCGTATATGGGGATATGTATATATATATACACGCATAGGTATGGGACTATGTATATATATACGTATACGTATACGTATACTTGGATTATGAGGATAGTATATGATACTTGGAGATGAGTCGATGAGTTTGGGCTTGAGGCCATGAGATCGGTGATGTGACATGGTTCGTATTTAAGATACGACATGATGTTTAGCGGGTCTTTAGGCGTGGTGTTTTCATACACACACATATATATTATATAGATGGTATCAGTATTGTACTAGACGTAGATCAGTACCCCAGATCATGATATATGATAAAAAGGATACCAGATGAATAAGGTGATAAATGTGATATTGACCCGAACCCAGATTTGGGATGCCGTACGACGGATTTACCGTACGAGCTATTTATTTATGTTAGATCCGCACTCTTGACTCGAGGATGTCATATGATATATAGTATCGTACGTGATACTATTGATGTGGGATCACCGATAATTATATATATATATATATATATATATATATAGATATAGGTATAACTTAAAACTACCAGACGGTCGAGCGACTTCGTGCCCCCCCGATTGAAAATGGTACCTTTTCAAGCAACTCAATCGTTCGCTTTGCTCACTTGACTCAATCGTTCACTTCGAAGATCTATCGGCTGACGCGGACTTAGACCAAAACCCCAATTATGACATCTCTTCTCTCCCCCTTCACACCTCTGAGCGCATATATATATATATATATATATATATATATATATATATATCGACTCAGACTTAGATAGTTTTCCTTACCTTTTCGATTAGTCTGGTAGTTTAGACCTGTAGTTTATTTAGTAGATGTTAGACTAGATTCGAGTCATACCTATTTCCAAAACTGACGAATCGTGGGTATTTGAAAGTCAGGTCCTATTTTCTAAAAACCACGATTCTTGTGATTTCAAATGCCAAACTGTATGACTCGATTATATACAATTTTTATTCCTTATTGTTGCATTGCTAATTATTCCAGCATATTCTTGTGGTCATCATCGCGCATTCATATTGTTCATATCGCATTTGCATGCTTATACTTATGCTTTCGTTATTATTATGCAACCATGCTGTCAGGACAACAGCACCATTACCGATGATGCGTATGTTCCACGTACACCTGCTTGCCGGCTCACACACATCATCATCGGTAATTGCCATGTCACGTATACTTAGAAAATACTATTCATTAGTATAAATTGTTAGCTGATAGTTTCGACATGGTACTAATGCAATTACTTTTATATGATAGCTTAGTCATTACATTTATTACTGTGATTGTCATGCCTATTTGTATATTGATTGTCATGCACATTTATATATTCATTGTCAAGCATTATTTTTAGGGCCAGTCCGGATTGCCGGAGCCCAATACTTTTAATTCGTTGTTTATTTATTCCTTGATTCTGGATTTTTCCATGAGATTTATGGATTTGGAGAAACCACAAGTTTGTATAAACTTATTATTATTTTAAAATGAAAGTTGCGGTTTTTTCATGATATAATTTGAGACGAGTCCATCATGAGTTTTCTCGGCTCTTGAGCGACATGATACACCAAATTCGAGGAGGTCGAGGAACCGTCTGTGGGTGCATGGTGGACCCGGTGCGGTACCCCGGGGCGAGAAGGTCGCAGATGATGGCGTTAAGCCCGACAGGGGAACACTACCGACCGGTGACTTCATTGTGACTCATAGGATATTCGGAGGATACCGATCAGAGTTTGGGCCAGTCCGGATTGCCAGAGCCCAGGGGCCAGTTCGGATAGCTGGAGTCCCAGATATTGAGATATTGAGATTTTGTGTCGATTCTAGACACTGATTTATGTTGATTTCATTGATGATATTTCATTTTATTTATAGATATCTCCTTGAGATAAGAAAATTGTTTCTCATTTATATGTATTCTGTTTTCATGCATTCATACCTCATATTATGATATGTTACTACCTGAGGCACTGACACGAGCACTTGGTATTACAATTATGTATAGATGTTTACCCTTGCCACCATTTCATGCTTCAGACTATATCATTTTGTGGATATTTATATTATGATCGTATTGACATAGGATTGAGCCATACATACGATTTGTGCTCTGTGATCTTTTCTACTCACGAGTTGGCAACTCACCCTCATTGTGCAACAGTTTCTTGCAGGTTTTGTCGTACAGGTTTTCCTTGGCGGCTTTACTGGCACACTACTTCATTTTGGGTGATTGCTTTGTTAGGTGGGTTCACTCGCATCGTGACCACCATTATACCTTTATTTATACTTTGTTGTATCTAGAAACCCCATCAACCAGACTGTATTTTTTATTTGACTTAGAGACCAGTTGTCATGCCCCGCTTCCCAGAGTACGCTAAGATGGGCACGTGACATAGCCAACCATGCTACCTGTGGATAGGAAAAATCCTTCCACAGTCACATTACGGCTGTAGAGATATCAAGAACAGGAAAGTAAACTAACTATCTAGTACATGTCCATAAGCCAGAGTAAAAGAGTCAAGAAATAATTTAGTATGCGGAAGCAACAGATCAAATCAACACCTGGAAAGTAAGAGTGGATACCAACAGGATCCCTACCGCTCGGTCTAACAGCGGCAATACTCCTGATCCGTCTGCAACAAAGGTAGAAAATCTGGGCCATGCAAAACCCAGACGTCAGCGCGTCATAACATCAAGCAATTGTAAGTTCGCGGCGGCGCCCCGGCCGTCGATCCGACGCCGGAAACGCGGAAACGAAAAACTTTGCAAACTAGCAAACCGGCACCACCGCGCACTTTTAACCCGGATCGGACCATTAACCTAGCTACTAGCAAATAAGAAAAGAAAAGAGAAGCTATACCAAGCGATCCGTGTCCTTCGGTCTTCGTCTCCACTCCGATCTCCCGCGGAATCTCCGTTCGTCACCTCCTCGTCGGAAAGGGCACCACGTAGCCGGAATCTTTTACGGGCTCCCATCTCTGGACCGAGGCAACTCGGGCGCGAAGTTGGCTAGCCGACACGTCCAAAGGATGTTGTAGATGTAGTGTAGAGGCTTGTCACTTTTGGGGCTTAGAAGTTGCCATGGTATGTGGAGGAAAAGAATGAACTTGAGAGAAGGAAAAATGGAGCTCTCAATTTTTCCAAGGCATGAGATGAGATAAAATTTTCCACCCACTAAAATCAATCTCTCCTTATCCCTCCCTAGTGGCCGGCCGTACTTGTCATGGTGGAAAAAATGGAATCCATAATAATTCAAGAGAAGAAAGGGAAAAAGAATATGTGAAGGAAAAAGTCACACCCATCTCCAAAATCAATCTTTTCATTTCCTTTCTCATAAATGCAATGGAAATGGACAAGAAAGGTATCTCATGATGATGAGGACACAATATACAAGAAAACCCCTCCACAAATGTTATTTTCAAATGTGCAAATAACCCCCCTCCATCGAAAGTCCGGTCGTGAAGGAATAAAAGAAAACCGGCCGGAACGGAATGCAAACTGGAAACTTCAGAAAACTGATCCCGTAATAAATTACAGGAAAACCCCGCTACGGCAAATACATGCCCGCATTTGCATTCCCACTGAACACAAATGCAAAGAGACAAAACTACACTATCTAATACGAGAATCCGGCTTAAGCCAATGTCGGCTAGTAAAAACCGTCCGATCACGATCCGTGCAATACCGCACGTATCTGATCGAACCCTGCCATATCTCCATATGGCCTCTACAACGTTTCGTCCGAAACCTGAGTAACTGTGTGTGGTGGACTCTAAAGACTCGTCAATACTATGGCTGTGGATTTAACCACTAGCACGTCAGAGGTATTTGCCATACGTGATGGGCTACCAGCTATCGACCAAAAGGGACGTCGATGAGTGAACTCATCCTGACACCCTACTGATCCTGTCAGTGACAATATCCGTACAGTCCGGTCCGTTCGTTTATGAGCATCGCATGGCGGGCCTAGGGGGTTGGTAAAAGTCAGACCCCCAAAAGCGGTACAAGTCGTGTCGGAGTGTAGCCCACAATACTCTGAGATACTACTGGAATACCTACCAGCAAATCTCCTGCCTTGGCCAAGGAATTTTCATGTACTGGCTGTCCTAAACACAGCGCGACCTCACCCCAATACCGGGAGAGACGAACCCCTGCAGATCCGCTCACTGCCTCCATGTGGCTCGGGACTGTACCCAACTAAAACCTGTTTTGCACGACTCCTTTGAGCCGTGGTAGGGTAGTAATCAAAGAACAGTGGGAACTCACACGAGAAAATGACGATCTCAGGTCGATGAACTAACCTGTACACATGTCACCAGGGAACTGCTATCTGACGTCAGGTATAATACCAACTAGCAGGTTCCCGGCGAGTCCTGTCCGGTGTACTCATAACCCAATGAGCACCCGTATACATCTTTGGTGAACCAACTGACACCAGTGGCTTGTGAGACCGGCCACCGCCGCTCGTCGGGGTCTTGACTGTATACACTAGTCTAGTCTGGAGTATCGATGCCCTGTCTCGAAACTCCCACGACTAGGGACCTTTTAAGGATGTGCTTATAGACTCCAGCTCTCACGTATATGATCTTCCTCATACTGCTGGTAGTCAAGAAAGAATCCTAGGGGCTCTATCAACGTGTAATAGCGACTCGTAAGGTCATCTAAAGCAGTACACGATGATAAAGATAAACCAGATAGCATACTATCATCTCGAGTAAGACTGTCCTACTGGGACAGGTCCTCCCTCAATCATTGCAATCACGTGCCTGTGATTCAATAATTGACTCTGTGTGCACTATCTCCAACAATCTCCTACTTGCACTCAAGGCTAATTGCGATGTCGCATACTCACAGCCCGTGTGATACCGAACACCCAACTCCTCTACTAGTCAGTCTCACAAAGCTCGTTTGCGAAACTATTGCGTTCGAGGAATAGCCTCAGTGAGTGGATCCGCTCTGGTGTTTCTTTCTATGTCTCTCTTTATCTCAAGTTCGCGGAAAAAGGCCATCTCCCGAAATAAGCAATACCTGACTTAGAATGTGTCTGGTTGTCTGATGGGACCTAGCTCATAAATGAACTCCAAATCCAAATTTCTTAGACTGTATCGTCAACTGAACTTAATCAGTATCATGGGCCATGCCTTCCCTCAGTATCTACCTGGACCACCTGTCCAAAATACTGCCCCTTGTCAGAGGGAAAACTATAACTCTGACAGTCAATCTGTCATCCAGGTCACCTTGGAAGCCTGGAATGATAACCGTCTCCCGAAGGAGGTGATTGTTAGGATACGTGCGTGTTCAAGTTCTAGTTTAAATACCGCAATCAAGACGGTTTCGCTTGTAGCTAGCCGGTTGAGTACGGGTCGTCCGCAGGGAGATGGGAGTCTTTTTCAAAGTGTTTTAACGAGTTAAGTCCGAAAGTTCAGATTTTGTTTATAACTATCTAAGTGTTGAGTTGATATTTAAAGAGAGCTTGTTAGGGTTAGGATTAGGTTAGTTTGAGTTAGGAGTCTCCACATCTTTCGTTGCCCCACTTAATATCGGTGTTACGGTAATCGGCAACAACGGGGATTAGCACGACTAGGAAGGAACTTGCGAGTATAAGCTAGGCTTTCCAACGCATAGTCCTTCCTTTTGGTGCTTGTCCGTCCGTTCTTGGCTCTTATCCATAATCTCCGGTTAATTCAACCACAACCGGTCTCACTACGGAATCACCGCTATCATGTAGGATAGGGTGCCGTAAGGAGCGGATTGTGGTTCAATTAACGGGAGTTGATTTAAGTTGTTGGGCAAGGAAAGAGTGAGAGAGATTTCCTTCTCTCAAACTTCCCTTATCCTACCCTAACAAGTATAAAACTACTCACACTTCATAATACGGAAAACAAAACAAAACAAAAGAGGAAGATAGAAAGAAGGAGATTAGAAGAATACGACTAACTATTTGCGACCTCACCTTGGCGAGGGTCGAGCGTAAGTATCATTGTCGTATGAATGATAAAGAAAAAGAGAGAAGAAAGAAACAATCAAGCAAATAACAACATCTACTTAACAATTAAAATTACAACAAATTACAACAAGTAAAGAAAGAGACAAGCATGATAATAAAAATGTTCTTCTTTATTCATCACTCTTCACTCAAAAGCTCACTACAAGTTTAATGGAGAAGAGGTGAGAAGAGGAAGAAGAACAACACTACAACTAGGCAAAATGAAAATACAAGAATGGACCCTTTCCTTCACAAAGTTCTGGGCTATTTATAGGCCAGAGAATGAAACCCTAGGGCAACCACCAGAACACACACGAAAAGACAATTCTACCCCTGAAATTCCTGCAGCCTTGGCGCCAGAACGGCCGCGGATCCGCGGCCTGGACCCACCTTTTGCCGTGGATCCGCGGCCCATTAGAGGAGTTGGGCCTTCTGTTTTTTTGGGTTTTCCTATTTTTCTGTGTACATTATTCTGGCATATGTATTTTCTCAATTTGGCTCACCGATTTTTCCAGAATTTCTGTTGTGGGAAAGGTGGACTTTTTGTCAAGATTTTGTCATGATTGCCTCGAGCTCCGCGTAGATCTCTTGGATTTTGTGCTACCATTGAGCCTTGTGCATGAAGGTGACATTGATTTGACATTTTGTCTTCCTAAACTGGTATCTGGCAACATACGGATGACGAGCGGAGACCGTGTTTTCTCAGTGTTTGGCAGGAACTCGGATTTTGTTGTGTTTTCCATGAATTTCACCGTTTTAGAACCGAGAACCTGTATCCTGCAATTGACTAGCAAACACGGCTCAAGAGTATCTACCGATATGCAATGTGACAAAAATTGGGCGGTATGAAAATGCAAAAATCTGATATGAACAAATACCCCCAAACATATCTTTTGCTCGTCCCGAGCAAAGCCCATTTATTCACAAAAAATTTCCTAACCTCACTTTCGCAGGGAACGTGATTGCACTGAGCATGTGCAACAAGCCGTTAAACCTCTAGGTGTCCCTAGTAGGAGGAGTGTTGTCTCCTGAGGGTTTTCAGCGGATACTACCCACAAAATCCGGTCAAGTTGGTTTTGTAAAATAACTAAGCTTCAAACCCTAAAGTTTTGTTTTAGAAAATAACAATTCTATAATCCTAAGTCTAGACCATCGAACCTTTATTTTTCACACCTCGCTTCTTATTTTACTACAGATTTTACATGTCTTTACGTGTAGTATAAATAGCGTCGTTAAGTTCCAGAAGGATCGATTAAAGTCATCATGTCGTACAATAAAGCCCAGATAACAATTTAAAAAGGATCACATAAGTTTTATAAAGAGTTAAGCATTTTTCAAGTTTCGTTTTCCAGTAAGGTTTCAACTTCAGAATTTCTATCTTCCTTAACAGGAAATTAAATCGTATTTTTCACTCCACCCGTTTCTTGTTTTCATTTCATACACACCTCTGTGAATGTGCAATAGTCTTTATCAAAGAGTAAAACCTTCATATCTCCGTTAAAATTTTTTTTAAAAGCCTGTCTTTTATCAAGATTATTCTCACACAAAGAACCGTTAGGAATTTTAACTCGGAGAGAACACTTGCTTGACTTTGTTTTAAACTGGACTTTCTAGGCTTCTTAGCGAGCTTTGGGCCAATGCACCCAAACCAGTTGGTTTTAGGGCATTAGGTGTAGAAACACCCCAGCGGACTTAATTACTCAAGTTACCTAGGTCCAAAAACAAAAGGCAGTTTGTCGTGAAAATCAGATGATTTAATACGAACGGAGATATAACCCGCAGTTCAAATATTTTTTGGATAAAAGACGTGTTTAGTGGGTTAGGTGTGTAATCATTCCAATCAAGTTTTAGATGGGTTATTTTTCAGACTTAGCTCCAATTACGGCATCAATAACATTCCTTCATATTCGCTTTACTTCATAAACTATTCTTGACATTACTTATTTCAGAACAAACCTATTTGATCCTCAGAAAATCATTTATCTGTTTAAAAGTTTAAACATGAAAGACTTGTCATCTAATTCCCAAAATCTTACGATACGTGTAGTGTGATGTAAAGACGTATATCAGCTATAGTTAACTTCAAAGGAGAGTTATCTTTCAGGTTTTCAAAATCCAAACAGAAGATCTAGTTATTCCTATTTTTTCAAACAAAAACCGTCGAAATGTTGAATCAAAGTTCTTCCACAAGCTAACTTGACAAAAAAGTTTTTATATTTTTTAGAAAATTTTCCGATTTTTATGGATTTTATGGATTTTTATGCAGATGCAAAATATACATATGAATGCGAAGGTAAGAATTGCGTACCGAGCGTACCCCCAAACTTAAACTGGACAGTGTCCTCACTGTCGTTGCATGAAGAGAGCAGTTGGAAGGTTCAAAATTGTCGGTTAGTGATACACAATTTTTATTTGTTTTTGTTTTTAAAGAAAAAAAATATACACAAATATAGACAAAATGGTTTGTACATACCCCGAAACTTATTTGGAACAGTGTCCACTGTTCTTGGCTGGATAACCGAAGTTTGGAGGTAGGCAGAGGAAGATCATTCTGGGTAAACCGGCTCCTATAAGAACAGGAGCACCTCTGTTGGTTCGGCGCTAAGGTACGGTTTGCATCGGTGTCCATTTACCTTGAAGAGTGAACCGTCCTTTGGATTTTCCAAATCCACAGCGCCCTGCGGATACACATTCCGCACGAAATACGGCCCTTTCCAGCGAGATCTGAGCTTTCCTGGATGGAAATGAAGTCGGGTGTCGTAAAGCAGTACCTGCTGACCAGGTACGAAGATTTTGCGCAAAAGGTGTTTATCATGAAACACCTTCGTTCGATTCTTAACGACAACCGCGTTATCGTAAGCCTCATCCCTAAGCTCGTTCAGTTCGTTCAACTGCAGCTTCCGATGGCTGCCTGCATCCTCAAGAGACAGATTCAGCTCCTTTATCGCCCAAAATGCGCGATGCTCGATTTCGACAGGAAGGTGGCAGGCTTTTCCGTACACAAGCCGATAGGGAGACATGCCAAGGTCGGTCTTATAAGCGGTTCTAAATGCCCAAAGGGCATCAGTGAGTTTCAGAGACCAATCCTTACGGTTCTTGGAAACCGTCTTCTCCAGTATCAGCTTGATTTTCCGATTTGAAACTTCGGCCTGCCCGCAGGTTTGGGGGTGGTAGGGCATAGACAGCTTATGATTTATGGAGTATTTCCGCATCAAGGCCTCGAAAGTCCTATTGCAGAAATGACTTCCATTGTCGCTAATGATCGCTCGGGGGTGCCCAAACCATGAGAAAATGTTTTCTTTAAGGAACCTAACGACAACCTTGTTGTCATTAGTCCGGCTGGGCACAGTCTCGACCCATTTAGAGACGTAATAAACAGCTAGAAGAATGTACAAGTTCCCAAAAGAGCTGGGAAACGGCCCCATGAAGTCTATCCCCCAAACATCTAAAATCTCCACAACCAAGATTGGTTGGAGCGGCATCTCGTTCCTCCGGGATATCCGGCCCATGTGTTGGCACCGGGAGCAAGTCTTGCAATAGTCGTGAGCGTCTTTGAAGAGTTGGGGCCAGTAGAAACCACATTGCAAGATCTTCTCAGCTGTCTTTCTGGGCCCAAAATGCCCGCCACACGCTTGATCGTGGCAAAATGACAGCACACTCTTGAATTCCTCATCGGGGACACACCGACGAATAATCTGGTCGGGACAGTACTTGAACAAGTAGGGTTCGTCCCAGTAAAAGTGTTTTACTTGGGATAAGAAGCGATGTCTGTCCTGACCTGACCATTCGGTCGTTAGTAATCCCGTGGCCAAATAGTTCACAATATCTGCGAACCAGGGTTCGCACGATACTGTCAAGAGTTGTTCATCCGGGAAAACGTCATTAATCGGAATTGGAAGCGAAGGCGAAGAAGGAAGTCGTGAGAGATGGTCGGCAACTACGTTTTCACATCCTCGTTTGTCCTTAATGACAAGGTCAAACTCTTGAAGCAAGAGGATCTAACGTATTAACCGAGACTTGGCATCTTTCTTCGCAAAAAGATGGCGCAGCGCTGAATGGTCCGTGTAGACAATGACTGGAGAGCCGATGAGGTAGGGCCTGAACTTTTCTAAGGCAAATACAACAGCCAAGAATTCCTTCTCAGTTGTTGTATAATTGAGTTGGGCATCGTTCAGGGTCCGGCTCGCGTAATAGATTACGTGCGGCATCTTGTTGATGTGCTGTCCAAGGATAGCACCGATGGCAATGTCGGATGCATCGCACATAATCTCGAATGGGTGCGTCCAGTCAGGGGAAGAAAGAACGGAAGCAGAAGTCAGTGAGCGTTTCAGTGACTCGAATGCAGTCACACAGCTCGAGTTGAAGTCGAAAGGTGTATCCTTGGCCAGCAAAAGCGTCAAGGGCCTAGCAATCTAGCTAAAGTCCTTGATAAACCGTCTATAGAAACCGGCATGGCCAAGGAAGGCTCGGATATCTCTGACACATCGGGGAGGAGGCAGATTGGAAATGACCTCAATCTTTGCTTTGTCAACCTCTATGCCATTTTGCGAGATGATATGTCCTAAGATAATACCTTCGCGCACCATGAAGTGGCATTTCTCCAAGTTCAAAGTGAGATTCTTGTCCTTACATCGGGTAAGGATAGCGTCAAGATGCAGCAAACACTCGTCAAAGGAGTCGCCGAAGATGGAGAAGTCATCCATGAAAATCTCCAGAAATTTTTCCACCATGTCTGAGAAAATAACCATCATACACCGCTGGAAGGTAGCGGGCGCATTGCATAACCCAAAGGGCATGCGTCGATATGCAAACGTGCCGAAAGGACAAGTGAAAGTGGTCTTGTCCTGGTCTTTTTCGGCGATGGGAATTTGATTATAGCCAGAGTAGCCATTAAGAAAACAATAGTACTCATGTCCGGCCAATCGTTCCAGCATCTGGTCAATGAAAGGTAGCGGAAAGTGGTCTCTCCGCGTTGCGGCGTTGATTTTTCTGTAATCAATGCAAACTCGCCACCCAGTTTGGGTGCGAGTAGGGATTAACTCATTCACCTCGTTGGTTATGACCGTGATGCCCGACTTCTTGGGGACAACGTGAATGGGGCTAACCCACTGGCTATCAGAGATAGGGTAAATGATACCACTATCTAGACATTTGACGATCTCCTTCTTCACAGCCTCTTTCATGACTGGATTAAGACGTCTTTGTGGATCCCGGGCTGGTTTGGCATCATCCATCAGATGAATGTGATGCTCAACGATCAGGGGACTAATCCCCTTGATGTCCGCCATGGACCAGCCAAAAGCTTGCCTGTTGCTGTGCAAGACCGCGAGAAGGGCTTTCTCTTGCTCGGGAGCTAGAGAAGCCGAAATGATGACAGGGAGGGTCTCGTTCTCACCTAAGTAAGCGTACTTAAGGTGAGACGGCAACGGCTTGAGTTCGAGCGTTGGAGGTGAAACGATGGAAGGCAAGACTGGTGCAAAGGTCTCGAACTCAAAGGACTCCAGCAAAGGTTCAAAACGAGTTTAGGCAACCGAGTCGGATGGTTCAGGTAACTCATCCGGAAATTCGAAAGATTCAAACTCGGGTTGTGCACGGTTAAGATCGTTCGAGAACGTAAAACACTCGTAGTCGCTATCGGGCGCAAAAACAGCAGTAGGTTCGAAGAGAAACGCACTAGTAGCGTCAAGATTATCGTGATCAAACAGAAACTCCTCGAATTCACACTCTTCTGGTGTGATCTCCTGGATCGAGCAGACGTCCAGTATATGAGCATTAGGTTCGGCGGGCTGATTCCCTAACCTAAAAATGTTGAGTTCAATCGTCATATTTCCAAAAGAGAGGTTCATTGAACCATTGCGACAATTGATCACAGCATTTGAGGTTGCGAGAAATGGGCGACCGAGTATCACCGGAATTTGATTCCGGGGGTTAGCTACAGGCTGTGTATCTAAGACAATGAAGTCAACGGGGAATATGAAGTCCCCGACTTTTATTAACACATCCTCTAGCTCACCCCTAGGATGGGTGATCGATCGGTCGGCCATTTGGAGAGTGCTGTGTGTGGGTTTCAACTCTCCGACGCCTAATTGCTCGTATACTGAATACGGAAGCAGGTTAACACTTGCACCAAGATCTAATAGTGCGCGGTTGATGTTCTTATCCCCAATGGTAATTGAAATCGTAGGACAGCCAGGGTCCTTCCGTTTTTGTGGTAAAGATTGGGTAAGGGCATCACTCACAACACTAGCCAAGAAAACTTTCTTGGGTACCTGAGACTTCCTCTTTTTCGTGCACAAGTCCTTTATGATTTTCGCGTAGGACGGGACTTGTTGGACAACATCTAAAAGAGGAATATTAATGTTAACCTGCTTGAATAACTCCAGAATCTTCTCCATTTGAGGATTTTGTTTATTAGACCTCAACCGGTTTGGAAATGGAACATTTTGAAAATTGGTTGAGTCTAATGCTGGAGGAGGAGATTTTGGAGTTGGAACGGATCCCAGAATAGGTGTTTTCGTGGAGTCAGAAGTGGGTCCGTTCAGAGCAGAAGAAGAGGAAGGAGAGCCTGTTGAAGAATGGAGAATAGGCTCGGAAGACGAAGAAGAAGAAGGAGAAGAAGAAGAAGAAGAAGAAGCGGCGGCCGGGGTGTCATCGTTGATTCTCTTGCCAATGTTGTTTTGCAGCATCCTTCCTGATCTCAGTTTAGTCACGGCACTCACATTATGGTTTTGTTGTTCAAGAGCAACATGTGCATTATGTGGGTGACCGGGATTTGGAAGTGGCTAGGACGGGAGCTTCCCCTTCTCTCGCTCGCTTAAGGCCGCGTTCAGCTGTGCAATCTGGGCCTCGATGGTTTTGATGCTTTGCCCGTGTGCGGCAGTGTGTTGCACTAAAGATTGAATCGAAGACTGGATGTTGGCGGTGGATTGAGTCGATTGTTTAACAAACGCCTCCAGACTTCGCTCGAGCGAGGAAACCTTATCGTTGTTCGACGGAACAAAGTTGTTTGGTGGAAAAGAGTTGTTGGGTGCAAAGTTGTTCGTCTGATTTTGGAATGGTTGGGGTTGGAAGGGCTGCTGATACTGAGTTTGTTGTTGCGCTTGTTGTTGCGGTGGAGGGGCCCTTTGGAAATTGTTGCCTTGGAATTGATTCTGATTCTGATTCCAGGCGAAATTGGGGTGGTTCCTCCAACCGGGATTGTAGGTGGAAGAGTATGGATCATTCCTCGGTCTTTGCTGGAATGCATTAACCTGATCCTGTCCTTGCGATGGTGGATTGTAAGGACACTCTTCGGTCAAGTGAGAAGGATCGGAACAACAAGCGCAGATGGTACGAAGGGGGAGAACAGGGGCAGGAGTAGGAGAAGAAAATTTGCTCTCTATTGCTTCAAGCTTTTTTGTTATTGCAGCCATTTCAGCTCCCATTGCAATAGAGACATCATGCTGGTGGATTCCTACCCTAGACTGACCGGTAGAAGTGTAGGTAGAAGAAGAAGAAGAAGTCGGTCTTGTGCTCTCCCACTGTAGCGTTTGCTCCGCAAGATCGTCAAAGAACTGCCACGCTTCCTCGTCAGATTTCGATAGGAAGTGGCCCTGACAGATGGTTTCCAGCAACTGCTTCGTTGCTGGGTTCAGTCCCTCGTATAAGGTTTGGCAGAGTTGCCATTTCTCTATACCGTGGTGAGGACACTGAACAAGAAGGTCTTTGTACCGGTCAAAGCACTTCCAGAAGGGTTCAGAAGGAAGCTGGGAGAATTGGTTGATTTCATTTCGAATTCTTGCGGTCTTATGATTTGGATAGAATTTTTTCAGAAACGCTTTAACAAACTCGTCCCAGCTGGTGATTGAGTGGGAAGCGGTGCTATACAGCCATTTTTCAGCGAGATCGCATAAAGTGAACGGAATGACCCGTAGACGTATAGCATCGTCCGACAGCTGGGTGGTTTTCATCATGGCACAGACATTTTGAAATTTGTTGATGAAGATATAAGCATCTTAAGATTCAAGCCCATGAAAACGTGGAAGCATGTTGATGAAATGAGGCTTAATTTCAAAGTTGTCCCCATTGGCCGGAGGAAGAGAAAAGCAGGTGGGAAGTGCAGAATGGGTGGGGTAGAAACGATCCTGGAGCGCAATTCGCTGCGGCGCTACAACAGGCGGAGGTGGTGGGAGATTGGTCTCCATAGGAGGTGGAGCCAATCCAGCAGTTGTCAAAGAGATGTTCGGATTAAATCCCGACATCGCGGAAGAAGAGGTTGGTGATGGTGAAGGTGAAGGTGAAGATGTATGAACAGAATTCCGGTCAACGTCGGAGTTGGCCGGCAAAGGAAGGGGTGAAAGAGGAGTGGACGGAGTATCGACTTCGGAGTCGATCGCGTAGTCGGTCGCGACTAACGTAATGCGGACTAGACGGGCGCTAGTGTCCCGAGTCCAAGCGGACATACACTAAACGAGTTTAGTATAGTCAAAGCGGAGAAGGTGAGGATAAGAAAACGTCAATGGAGAAAGGCGATGGGTGGTGGGTGAAAATGGATTTGGCGACAAAAGGGCATGTTTTTATAAAAGTTTTTGATTTTTTATTTTTTTTTTAGAAAGAGATTTACAGAAGTATGTACGGAAATACGGCTTAAGCAATCACAAACAAGCTATGCACAATCACACCTAGATCTAGGGTAACCTAGGTCTACTAGACCTGCTCCTGAACTTGATTGTCGAAGTTAAACAGTGTCGAGAAACAGGCTTAAAAATACACTGATCACGAGGTCAGGTAAGTGCAGAGATAAGGGGAGGTTGTCCAACGCTTTCGCGAAGTTCCTTAATTAAATAACCCTTTCTCTTTCGGCGGTTGCGCCTTTAACACTTTCCTAGACACCCCGTAAACAATATACGGTTAAGCGAGGTTCTAAACACGGTTTATCTTCTCCTAATGAGCGCGAAGTCTTTAGGGCTGAAGTCTAGTATTTTTTAATTTACAATGGACAATGCATATGCTTTAGTGATTTTTGGGGTCCTGGGAAGGGTGATGAAATCCCCACCCAATCTGGATTGGTTTCAAGCCCCTTAAGTCCGTATTAAAGAATGCAAAACAGTAACAAATCAACTGCAAACAATTTTTATTTTTCAGCGCAAAGAATCCTGCACAAGAACAGTTTATTGGAAGGGGGAGAAGAATTTGCGCAAAGAAGCCTGCAGAAAACACAATTTATTGGAGTTCAGAGGAGTGGGGAGAAGCAGAGAACTTACAGAGAAATTTGGGGCCCTGAAGACACCAATTAGCCGCGGTTCCGCGGCAATAAGGCCCTAATGCCGCGGTTCCGCGGCTATGTTGTGGACTTGGGGCTCCAGTTTGCTAGTGTGGGCTCTGTTGGGTGTCTTCTGAGTTTCTGGATGTGTGGAAATCTGATTTGCTCACTGTATCTGCTCCAGATTTTTACAGTAGACCGGATGATTTGTTTTGTCCGTCACGGTGTAACCGCGAAATGTGGGTATATCTACCCACGTCTTTGGCACTGTACTTGAACTCCGTATTATCCGACGTCTTTGGCGCCGATCTTGAACTTCGTATTTTCCTGCGCACTTGCACAAAAACTAATCAAGAATAACAAGATGGTTTTTTACAAAGTATGTATTTTTTTTTCGTTTTTTTTTATACTTACAAATTAACCCGAAATTACACAAGGAAATAAACTACCGTCTCCCCGGCAACGGCGCCATTTGACTGTTAGGATACGTGCGTGTTCAAGTTCTAGTTTAAATACCGCAATCAAGACGGTTTCGCTTGTAGCTAGCCGGTTGAGTACGGGTCGTCCGCAGTGAGATGGGAGTCTTTTTCAAAGTGTTTTAACGAGTTAAGTCCGAAAGTTCAGATTTTGTTTGTAACTATCTAAGTGTTGAGTTGATATTTAAAGAGAGCTTGTTAGGGTTAGGATTAGGTTAGTTTGAGTTAGGAGTCTCCACATCTTTCGTTGCCCCACTTAATATCGGTGTTACGGTAATCGGCAACAACGGGGATTAGCACGACTAGGAAGGAACTTGCGAGTATAAGCTAGGCTTTCCAACGCATAGTCCTTCCTTTTGGTGCTTGTCCGTCCGTTCTTGGCTCTTATCCATAATCTCCGGTTAATTCAACCACAACCGGTCTCACTACGGAATCACCGCTATCATGTAGGATAGGGTGCCGTAAGAAGCGGATTGTGGTTCAATTAACGGGAGTTGATTTAAGTTGTTAGGCAAGGAAAGAGTGAGAGAGATTTCCTTCTCTCAAACTTCCCTTATCCTACCCTAACAAGTATAAAACTACTCACACTTCATAATACGGAAAAACAAAACAAAACAAAAGAGGAAGATAGAAAGAAGGAGATTAGAAGAATACGACTAACTATTTGCGACCTCACCTTGGCGAGGATCGAGCGTAAGTATCATTGTCGTATGAATGATAAAGAAAAAGAGAGAAGAAAGAAACAATCAAGCAAATAACAACAACTACTTAACAATTAAAATTACAACAAATTACAACAAGTAAAGAAAGAAACAAGCATGATAATAAAAATGGTCTTCTTTATTCATCACTCTTCACTCAAAAGCTCACTACAAGTTTAATGGAGAAGAGGTGAGAAGAGGAAGAAGAACAACACTACAACTAGGCAAAATGAAAATACAAGAATGGACCCTTTCCTTCACAAAGTTCTGGGCTATTTATAGGCCAGAGAATGAAACCCTAGGCAACCACCAGAACACACACGAAAAGACAATTCTACCCCTGAAATTCCTGCAGCCTTGGCGCCAGAACGGCCGCGGATCCGCGGCCTGGACCCACCTTTTGCCGCGGATCCGCGGCCCATTAGAGGAGTTGGGCCTTCTGTTTTTTTGGGTTTTCCTGTTTTTCTGTGTACATTATTCTGGCATATGTATTTTCTCAATTTGGTTCCCCGATTTTTCCAGAATTCCTGTTGAGGGAAAGGTGGACTTTTTGTCAAGATTTTGTCATGATTGCCTCGAGCTCCGCGTAGATCTCTTGGATTTTGTGCTACCATTGAGCCTTGTGCATGAAGGTGACATTGATTTGACATTTTGTCTTCCTAAACTGGTATCTGGCAACATACGGATGACGAGCGGAGACCGTGTTTTCTCAGTGGTTGGCAGGAACTCGGATTTTGTTGTGTTTTCCATGAATTTCACCGTTTTAGAACCGAGAACCTGTATCCTGCAATTGACTAGCAAACACGGCTCAAGAGTATCTACCGATATGCAATGTGACAAAAATTGGGCGGTATGAAAATGCAAAAATCTGATATGAACAGGAGGCTGCCGTTATCAATTCCCTAGAACATCAACTTATCTATAACTGCTTCCGACTTTTCCCCAGGATTGGATCAATATCAACTTATTGCATCTACTGCAAGAACAACATCTGGTGTGGTACCTGACATATCATGATTGACTCAATTGCCTGGGCAAGTGATCTGCCAATCATGCTTATCCCTCTCCCCTTTAGTCTGTAAGACACCTTTAGAGAGGGTGACTCCATCATCTGCAGGTATACTACCGTGCCAGGAGTCATCCATTCTAAATACTCATAGAATGTTGTCTAAGTACCCAGATTGGGAAACCACCCAAATCTAGATCTAAAACGATAGATCTAGTAACCAGAATGTCTGATATAATATCCAAGTCCTGTGTGGAGAAACCACTGTGTGACGACCAACGTATAACCGATCGTAGTATAGGAATATCACTTCCTACTCTGTGTATGTCATCAAATACCAGGACATCACACACTACTACCTTCTTAACAGATCCATCCCCTATTCTGATGAGGTCAAACCTATGACTTCACATCAGAAATAGATGATCTATCTCCGCTGTATCTGCTCTAGTCTTTAAATATACATTAGCCTGATGTCCACCAATGCTTCCGCTGCTCCCACTGACTATGACAACCCTCTGGCAGAGTCATATAGACGTACACTTCTAAAGCCAGTTTAGAACGACGCTATACTCATCCTCCTGCCAGGTTTCACTGTCTGGAACAACAGCAATGGCAAGTCTGGGTATACAAGAACCTCCCAGTCACCATCCTTGAGTATACCGAAGTACCTCTCGAGCGCCTGAGGTTACCCACTTTATCTGCAGAGTGGCCAATGGAATGTCATACCAGATTGAATCTTTAGGTTCTTATCAAATCTTCAGTAATCGTTTGCGGTTCTGGAATCACTTCCAGTTCTACTATACTCCCACTACTGTTTTCTGGAAAAAAAACATTTTTAATTAAAACTGTGGCGAGTCAAGAACAATATCACTATTGATCTTCCAGATGGTAGACTATCAACCCTCGTCATAGCCCGGGTCAACCCACAAACAGCCATTACAGAAACGTGCCTTGAGTTGACCAGCGTCTGGTTTTAAGCATAAGCCGGACAACTCTCCGTACCTTAACAATGTCAAGATATGAACTGTTCTATATCCAATATAGAAACAGAGGCACTGATTTAATTGAACCAGATTCAAATCATGCAGCTGTCTCCAGTGCATGTCAACTAAATTGAAAGAGGCCGATCAGCGTTACTCAACTTAGGAATGCTTCCAATTATGAGTAACCTGAAAGAGAAGCTAGTTCTCTTAACCATTACTATCAACTGAATACCATTCACAAGTATCTACATCTTTGATCACTTTGAAGAATCCCGATACTTGCAATACCTGGTTCTCTACTTTATTCATATACCCATAACTTCACAAAACTTGGACCTTGTGTTTCTACGAAACACTTGTCTAAGAACCAGAGAAGTCATAAGTAAACCGAATATAGTACGAGGACCAACCCCTCTGTCCTAATGGACACTGGACGATATACAATACTCTGTACAAGTCCCTTGAGTCTAGTGACTCATTCACTGTGTGTCGTAGGTTGAAAACTGTACTATGGTTATGAAGAATTACACCGCCGTTTAATGCTCCTTACCTAACCATCCACGGATATAGGTAAATGTCATGGACATAATCTCAAAAAGTTATATCTCACTCTATGAAAATAGACGTACAGATATATCAATTTGAAATTGGTGCACAAGAACGGATATTCAAAACCAAATATTTGCCGACCTGCAAACAACCCAGGTGGCTTCCTCAAATATCACCAATTATAATGAATCCCGATATAATGAGGTTGGTCACCTAATTCCCAATAACTTACTCCCACTCATCATCTGTAAAACCATACAGATGTGAGAATCATACCTGGTAAATACATACCCTGGAGCAAGTGTCTAATCGGGAAATCAGCTTTCTATTAACAGTACACAGTGAAACTAAAACATTGAAATGTTTCGATGGGGTATCCTGGTATTCCTAGTAATGCCTCTTCCATTATCCAGATTCACAACTATAACCGTATAATTCTTTGCCATTTCTCCAAATCCCTTTATATGTCTTTAGTCAGTACCTTCTGTACACCCCTTTAGGCCAAATGGTTTTCTTCCTTCCCTACCATTCGGCACTGATCGCACGCTTTTGGCGTGTCGGATGTTCAAAGAATTAAAGTGTAACCGCGATCAGGACGGTGCCGCTTTGCAGCTAGCCGGTTGAGCACGGGTCGGTCCACAGGGAGATGGTGGTATCTTACCTTTCTTGTTTTAGACGAGTCAATAAAGAATCTGTATGTTTGTTTGATCTATCCTAAGTGTAATATTTGCAAGTATAAAGTTGTTAAGAAAAGATACGAGATTGTAAGCTAAGAAATCCGTACTCAAAACCTTTGAGCCGAGTCTTGACCAATTGAAGCTAAACAATTGGCAACAACGTGGATTAGGGGATTTAAGCGCGGTATTCGTGGAATCCGGCTTATTTACCCTTGTCCTTCCGTTCTTGTCTCTTGCTTTCGCCTCCGGCCAAACCGAACGCAACCGGTCGCGGTTAGGAATCACCGTTACCTTGTCAGGGTAGGGTGCCTAACGGAGCGCTTGCGTATGGTTTGGGCGAAGTTCAAATGGAAAATAACGGGAAAAGGAATTGGCAAAGAAATGTTAACTTATAATACCGTATTTCTTCTTAACAATAATAATTACATTCATTCACAAGAAAGAACCAAAAAGAGAGAACAAAAAGAAAAGAACAAAGAAAAGAAAAGATACAAGTAATTAAAGTACATGGAATAAAATTGCAAGTAAGTAAAGCAAGAATGAAGAATGCAAGTAATAAATAAGCAAATAAAAAGAACACGGAAGTAGAACTCAAGCCAAGCATGTGATCAATAGCCAACCCTTAAACTTGCAAGCTCAATGAAGAGCTTGCAAGATCAAGGGAAGGGTAGATAACGCATGTGAAGTGAAGAACTAGTCCCGTGAGAAAATACGACCCTTGAGATCAATAACTAACCCTTAACCATTCAAGCTCAATGAAGAGGTTGAATGATCAAGAGAAAGCAAAAATCTCAAGGGGGAGCGAAACTAACAAGAAAGATAAAAATCCCTCATCTTCATTAATCTTCCACTCAAAAAGCTCTCACTACAATTTTAATGGAGAAAGAATGAAGAAGAAGAAGAAGAACAAAACTACACAAAAAAGAGGCTAAAGAAAAGCTCCCTTGGTTAAGCTCAGTTCTGCTGTATTTATAGGCAGGGAAAATGAAATCTAGGGCAACAAACTGAACCCATATGAAAAGAACATCCTACCCCCCAAAGTTGACAAGGTGCGGCGCCAGTACGGCCGCGGATCCGCCGCCAATACCCCCTATTGGCCGCGGATCCGCGCCCCTACAGTAGGTTTAGGGTGTGGGCAACTTGGTACTTCCCTGTTCTGCTGTCCCCTGTTGTCTGGTACATGTATTTTCTGATAATCTTTCCAGAATATCTTCAGAATTCTTAGTCCAAGATTGCATTATCTTTTTCACTTTTGACTTCTATCTCCCTCGAGATCCGTGCACCCATTGATTCTTGTGCAGCCCCTCTCGTGCTCCGTGCTTGTCCGAGACACGAATGACCGCTGTCATATGTCTTGTCCCTGGAACTGGTACTCGGCACTGGACGGATATGGATGACCGGAACCCGGCTTTTATCTACTGTGACAGATGTTCTGTATTTGGTGTAACTGTGGAGATTTTGTCATGATTTGCAATATTTGGACTGAAAACCTGTACTCTGTAAATATGTAACAAACACAGATCAAAAGCACCTACCTATAAACAACCGAGCGTAAGAATGGGCGGTATAAAATGAAGTATTCTGTGATGAACAAATACCCCCAAACTTAACTTTTGCTCGTCCCGAGCAAAACCAATTATTCACAAAAAATAAAATCCTAACCGCACATTCGCAGGGAACGCGATTGCACTGAGCACGTGCAACAAGCCGTTAAACCTGTAGGTGTCCCTAGTAGGAGGAGTGTTGTCTCCTGAGGGTTTTCAGCGGATTACACCCACAAAATCCGGTCAAGCTAGTTTTGCAAAATAACTATGATTCAAACCCTAAAGTTTTGTTTCAGAAAATAACAAATCTATTATCCTAAGTCTAGACTATCGAACCTTTAGTTTTCACACCTCGCTTCTTATTTAACTACAGGTTTTATATGTCTTTACGTGTAGTGCAAATAGTGCCGTTAAGTTCCAGAAAGGTCGATTAAAGTCATCATGTCGCACAATAAAGCCCAGATAACAATTTTAAAAGGTTCACATAAGTTTTATAAAGAGTTAAGCATTTTTCAAGTTTCGTTTTCCAGTAAGGTTTCAACTTCAGAATTTCTATCTTCCTTAACAGGAAACTAAGTCGTATTTTTCACTCCACCTTTTCTTGTTTTCATTTCATACACACCTCTGTGAACGTGCAATAGTCTTTATCGTAGAATAAAACCTTCATATCTCCGTTAAATTTTTTTATAAAAGCCTGTCTTTTATCAAGATTATTCTCACACAAAGAACCGTTAGGAATTTTAACTCGGAGAGAACACTTGCTTGACTTTGTTTTAAAACTGGACTTTCTAGGCTTCTTAGCGAGCTTTGGGCCAATGCACCCAAACCAGTTGGTTTTAGGGCATTAGGTGTAGAAAACACCCCAGCGGACTTAATTACTCAAGTTACCTAGGTCCAAAAAACAAAAGACAGTTTGTCGTGAAAATCAGATGATTTAATACGAACGGAGATATAACCGGCAGTTCAAATATTTTTTGGATAAAAGACGTGTTTAGTGGGTTTGGTGTGTAATCATTCCAATCAAGTTTTAGATGGGTTATTTTTCAGACTTAGCTCCAATTACGGCATCAATAACATTCCTTCATATTCGCTTTACTTCATAAACTATTCTTGACATTACTTATTTCAGAACAAACCTATTTGATCCTCAGAAAATCATTTATCTGTTTAAAAGTTTAAACATGAAAGACTTGTCATCTAATTCCCAAAATTCACGACACGTGTAGTGTGATGTAAAGACGTATATCAGCCATAGTTAACTTCAAAGGAGAGTTATATTTCAGGTTTTCAAAATCTAAACATAAGATTTAGTTATTCCTATTTTTTCAGACAAAAACCGTCGAATGTTGAATCAGAGTTCTTCCATAAGCTAACTTGACAAAAAAGTTTTTATATTTTAAGAAAATTTTCAGATTTTTATGGATTTTATGGTTTTAATATGCAGATGCAAAATATACATATGAATGCGAAGGAAGAAAGCTTACCGAGCACACCCCCAAACTTAAACTTGACAGTCCCCTCACTGTCAGGCTATACCAAGAGGGTCAAAATTGTCGGCGCTGCCCCAAAAATAAATTATATACAAAACAAAAAAGGAAAACAAAAAATATATACAAAAAAAAGTGTCCCCCCCAAACTTAAGTAAAACAGTGTTTCCACTGTTAAGCGTTGAAATTCAGGATTAGGGGGGAAAGAGAACAGTATCAAGCTATACAAGGCCTTACACAGGCCAAAAGTTAGTACCAACCATTCAAACATCTTATCGTGATAAAGCAGTGGCTGGTGAAAGAAGGTGAAGAGGAAGGAAATGGAGAATACGCGAAACCGTATGCAGAGAGAAGCAGGATACGGTCTCGGTATATGAGAGGAAGAAGAATGGCGGAAGGGAAAAAGAAGTGGAATACGAACTTGAGGGTGCAAATGGAGTAAATAGATTAGCACAATTTGTGATGAGCGATGTGTAAAAAGCGATTGTGCTAATATATTTACCCGTCGAGAAATGGGATCAAATCCCTCAAGATTCGTGAGAAACCATGGGTACGCCGAACTTGGTAAACCAAACACAGGAAGTGAAAATGGTACGGGTTCTTGCAAGGTCGGAACGATGGAAAGGATGGAGGGAAGTGGTTGAGGAAGGGAATCGGTTAAGGGTTCTGGAGGGTGTACACAGTCAGTGAAAGGAACAGGATGAATTGGAAAATCCGACTCATCGTCTAGAACTGTTTCATCCTCAAAAATATCCTAAAAATTCTCCTCAAAGTTAAGCTTATCCATGCATATTTCATCAAAGTCCAGACGCATATGTTGTTCGGGAAAAACAGTTAATGACTCGGGATGATGAATTGGAGAGAAAAACTCAGTCAAATCTACGGGTTCATCATCCAAAATATTCCCAGCGTCGATATCCTCAATCAAGTGAAAATCAATATTCTCAGACACCTCTACAAAAGCATGGATTTCAATCGATTCTGTTTCTAAGATATAGGTGTAGAGGTCAAAAGGATTAGGTATGGTTTCACTTGGAAGGGACCCTTCACAATCGGGCAAATCAAACACTACGAAGTCGCACAACTCATTCATCATTCTATCTTCAAGTGATAAATCATGTGGGATACTCGATAGACTTGCAAAACAGGAGTTGTGGGATTCAATTTGGAACGGGTAGGTTTGATTTGGAAGGGGGTACATCTCACTCTCTCTACTCAAATTCACAGCCTGTCCTGCCGCCTCATCATACATTGAAAAATTTGGAGCTAGTTGAAAACTAGCTACCGGATCACTAGGTTGTATGAGGGCGGCCATGGACGCATTCAAATCCATCATTTGTTGGCTTGACGCTACCCTAAAGTCTTCCAACGACTGTTCCAGACTAGACATGGGTTGTGAGGGGGTTTCAGTAAAAGATTCAAAGTTGTTTGGATACTGAAAACTCCTAAAAGGCTGTGTAGAAGCAATGTCTAGGGAAGGTGTAAAAGTTGGGTAGGACTGGTAGGAATTGAATGGCTGGACAGGAGTGGGATCAACATTGGGATAAGAAGGTGAATGGAATTGTTGATCCCAAGAATTTGTAGTGGTGAAAGGAGTGAAAGATCGGCTGCGAGATTGTTTAATACGTTCAGCAATAGACATAGGTCTCGGGGTCACAACTGGATTTTCAAAAGGGGTATCAACGCAAGAAGGTGTGAATGTTTGAAACGGTTGATACGAAGTGGATTGCGGGGTCCAGTTGTTCGTCCTAGACGCGTCTATTCGATCTTTCAAAGAAATTTTTGGCATGGATGGATCGTTCGAAGTTCGACCAAAACAAGAACCGTAGGAAGTAATGTCTGGTTGTGGGTACCAAAGTTCGGCAAGAGTTTTGCGAGGTGGAGTACCCATGATATGAAGAGAGAGAAAGAAAGGTAGAGAAAAGGAGGGGAAAAAAGAATGTGATATATTTTTTTAATTTTTTTTTTATAGACAAAAGAATGAAATATACACAAAAAGAATATGGACAAAAATAATCACGACACAAAAATACCACACACCTAATCGTTCTAGGGTTAACCTAGGTCAACTAGACCTGCTCCAGAACTTGATTGTCAAAGTAAAACTGTGTCTAGAAACAGGCTCAAGATACACTGATCACGAAGCCAGGTAAGTGCAGAGATAAGGGGAGGTTTTCCAACGCTTTCGCGAAGTTTCTTAATTAAATAACCCTTTCTCTTTTGGCGGTTTCGCTGTTAACACTTTCCTAGACACCCCGTAAACAATATACCGTTAAGCAAGGTTCTAAACACAGTTAACTTCTCCTAGTGAGCGCGAAGTCCTTAAGGCTTAAAGTCTAGTTTCTTTTAAAATTTGTGCGGGTAAACGTTATGCTCAAGTTCGTGATTTGTGGGCCACGGAAAAGGTGATGAAATCCTTTACCGTATATTGTGGGGTTCGCTTGCCCTTAAGTCCGTATTAATGTATGCAATGCGCAATTCAAAAAAAAATTCTATAAAGAATCAAACAATCGTTTTTTAGTTTAAGCGCGGCGCTGCAACAAATACGGGTTAGTCAATTTTTAGCGTTTGCTAGCGAACTTGCAAAGAATCCTGCAAAAGAATAGTATATTGGAAGCGTCGGATTTGAGAAGAAGGTGTTAGTAAAATACGTACCGTTAAGTTTTGGGTTAGGAAACCCCGTTGAATCAAATCCAGTGAGCTTGAAAAGTTCGCTTGCGCGGGTCAAACTACCCGGATCTTTGGCACTGTACTTTGCAAACACCTTAGCCTTGAATGTACACTTTGCTCCCCACAATTGCAGTTTGCAAATACGCAAAAATCTGCACACTTGCCCACAAAAATGATCAAAAATAACAAAAAGATTATTTTTTTTTTAAATATATACAAAAAGAATATTAACCCGAATAACAAGAAAGAAAATACGCTACCGTCTCCCCGATTGTGAAGGGTCCCTTCCAAGTGAAACCATACCTAATCCTTTTGACCTCTACACCTATATCTTAGAACCAGAATCGATTGAAATCCATGCTTTTGTAGAGGTGTCTAAGAATATTGATTTTCACTTGATTGAGGAAATCGACGCTGGGAATATTTTGGATGATGAACCCGTAGATTTGACTGAGTTTTTCTCTCCAATTCATCATCCCGAGTCATTAACTGTTTTTCCCGAACAACATATGCGTCTGGACTTTGATGAAATATGCATGGATAAGCTTAACTTTGAGGAGAATTTTGAGGATATTTTTGAGGATGAAACAGTTCTAGACGATGAGTCGGATTTTCCAATTCATCCTGTTCCTTTCACTGACTGTGTACACCCTCCAGAACCCTTAACCGATTCCCTTCCTCAACCACTTCCCTCCATCCTTTCCATCGTTCCGACCATGCAAGAACCCGTACCATTTTCACTTCCTGTTTTTGGTTTACCAAGTTCGGCGTACCCATGGTTTCTCACGAATCTTGAGGGATTTGACCCAATTTCTCGACGGGTAAATATATTAGCACAATCGCTTTTTACACATCGCTCATCATAAATTGTGCTAATCTATTTACTCCATTTGCACCCTCAAGTTCGTATTCCACTTCTTTTGGCATGTCGGATGTTCAAAGAATTAAAGTGTAACCGCGATCAGGACGGTGTCGCTTTGCAGCTAGCCGGTTGAGCACGGGTCGGTCCACAGGGAGATGGTGGTATCTTACCTTTCTTGTTTTAGACGAGTCAATAAAGAATCTGTATGTTTTTTTGATCTATCCTAAGTGTAATATTTGCAAGTACAAAGTTGTTAAGAAAAGATACGAGATTGTAAGCTAAGAAATCCGTACTCAAAACCTTTGAGCCGAGTCTTGACCAATTGAAGCTAAACAATTGGCAACAACGTGGATTAGGGGATTTAAGCGCGGTATTCGTGGAATCCGGCTTATTTACCCTTGTCCTTCCGTTCTTGTCTCTTGCTTTCTCCTCCGGCCAAACCAAACGCAACCGGTCGCGGTTAGGAATCACCGTTACCTTGTCAGGATACGGTGCCTAACGGAGCGCTTGCGTATGGTTTGGGCGAAGTTCAAATGGAAAATAACGGGAAAAGGAATTGGCAAAGAAATGTTAACTTATAGTACCGTATTTCTTCTTAACAATAATAATTACATTCATTCACAAGAAAGAACCAAAAAGAGAGAACAAAAAGAAAAGAACAAAGAAAAGAAAAGATACAAGTAATTAAAGTACATGGAATAAAATTGCAAGTAAGTAAAGCAAGAATGAAGAATGCAAGTAATAAATAAGCAAATAAAAAGAACACGGAAGTAGAACTCAAGCCAAGCATGTGATCAATAGCCAACCCTTAAACTTGCAAGCTCAATGAAGAGGTTGCAAGATCAAGGGAAGGGTAGAGAACGCATGTGAAGTGAAGAACTAGTCCCGTGAGAAAATGCGACCCTTGAGATCAATAACTAACCCTTAACCATTCAAGCTCAATGGAGAGGTTGAATGATCAAGAGAAAGAAAAAATCTCAAGGGGGAGCGAAACTAACATGAAAGATAAAAATCCCTCATCTTCATTAATCTTCCACTCAAAAAGCTCTCACTACAATTTTAATGGAGAAAGGATGAAGAAGAAGAAGAAGAACAAAACTACACAAAAAAGAGGCTAAAGAAAAGCTCCCTTGGTTAAGCTCAGTTCTGCTGTATTTATAGGCAGGGAAAATGAAATCTAGGGCAACAAACTGAACCCATATGAAAAGAACATCCTACCCCCCAAAGTTGATAAGGTGCGGCGCCAGTACGGCCGCGGATCCGCCGCCAATACCCCCTATTGGCCGCGGATCCGCGCCCCTACAGTAGGTTTAGGGTGTGGGCAACTTGGTACTTCCCTGTTCTGCTGTCCCCTGTTGTCTGGTACATGTATTTTCTGATAATCTTTCCAGAATATCTTCAGAATTCTTAGTCTAAGATTGCATTATCTTTTTCACTTTAGACTTCTATCTCCCTCGAGCTCCGTGCACCCATTGATTCTTGTGCAGCCCCTCTCATGCTCCGTGCTTGTCCGAGACACGAATGACCGCTGTCATATGTCTTGTCCCTGGAACTGGTACTCGGCACTGGACGGATATGGATGACCGGAACCCGGCTTTTATCTGCTGTGACAGATGTTCTGTATTTGGTGTAACTGTGGAGATTTTGTCATGATTTGCAATATTTGGACTGAAAACCTGTACTCTGTAAATATGTAACAAACACAGATCAAAAGCACCCACATATAAACAACCGACCGTAAGAATGGGCGGTATAAAATGCAGTATTCTGTGATGAACAGGCACCAGCCTATGGTTTGGAAGAAGACTATCCAATAAGCATAATGGGTGTACTGTCCAAGTCCTAGGAGCACTCACAATGCGAGAGAAGGTGAAGCTAAAAGACAACCGAATGAACTTAATTCCTATTTCTCCTGAACCATGATCCATCCCCGAACTGGAACAAGTTCCTTTCGAGTTCGTATATAACCATACGGTGGATTATCCAATAAATTGGGATCTTCGTAGTGATACGGAGTGTCCTGGAGAAACACAAAGGTGATTTAGGATTGGCGAAGAAATACTTTGTTTGGTTGTGAATATCAGTCGCAATTTACTTTGCCCTCTTATTAATCCCTTGCTTTGTCTCAACTTAATACCTTCTGTACACCGTTCAGGCTAATTGGCTTTCTTCATTCCCTACCGGTTGGCACCTGCCTATGGTTTGGAAGAAGACTATCCAATTTGCGTAATAGGTGTACTATCTCCTAAACCAAGGAGTACTCGCAATCTGAGAGAGAAGGTAAAAGGAAAAGAAAACTGAATAATCCTATTCATTTTCTCCAGAACCGGAAACCATCCTCGAATTCCTTCGAGGTCGTATATAACCATACGATGGTTTTGTCCAATGGGAGTGGACGTTCGTAGGAATACGGGGTGTCCTGGAGAAAAAGGGTAAAAGTAGGAGCGGCAATGAGATTTGCAACACTGACAATCCAAAAGCCAGTGTTAAGAAGGTTCGGTCAACTTGGTCACTGAGTCATAGTCTAGGGTCGGGTCAATGGTCGCTGCCAAAGAGAGAGAGAAAAGAAACACTCAGCGTGCACTCTAACCTAGATCAGAATGGTTATCACTTTATCTAATCTGGAAACCTCCCACTGTAACGTCAAATTCTTCCCCAAACCTGAAAGAAGAATTAGCCGGGATCACCCGAGGAGTAAACCAACTCATCAGTGGGAATCGGGATCCAACTATCATCGCATGATAACGTGACAGAATCCGCTCACGCTATCACACTCCAGAAGGTATGCGCGTATCTGGCAAGTTTCAGTTTCATTAGAAACTCCCGATGTGGATTTTTGCCCCATGCTCTTATGACCTTGACTTTGGCCAACATATCATAAGTCACATGTCAAGTTCTACCCGTCATTCTCCTGGTTAATTTGAACCCACCCGTACAAGCCCTTGACTTTGGCCAAAATGGCAGTACGACTGTCCCAAACCAACGCATCTATCTATACTGCATATGAATACCCAACAGCTACCAAACACTGTGCCTTGACTTTGGCCAACATACACAGCTTGAATACTATTGACTATCCATATGAAACGACGGAGGGCTACGAATGGTTTCTGGCGAAAACCTTTAATGTAATGAACTTGATATCGTTGAAGGAACTGATAGCTTTTTAAAAAATATAGTGACGAAAACCTTTGCTAAAGAGGTCACTCCCGGTGAAGGGATCTCGGCTCTTTCACCGTAGAATGAGGTGCAGGATATTCCAACTGAATACCACGATGCAGAGTAAAGTAATCGGCTATAATAAAGTTATTGCCCTGACGCAAGCTTTTGTCCAAGGGGTCACTCCCGGTGAAGGGATCTCGGCCCTTGCCACGTCGACCGAGGAGCAGGATATTCCAATTGAATACCACGATGCAAAACAAAAGTAAATGCCCTTGCAATAACAGCTTTTTGAAAAATGTTCCAACAACATCAGAATAGGTTTGTTTAACGTGCATTGATCCGAATCAACGCAGTCCCATCAATTGATCACACCAATAAAGAACGAAAATAATGATGTACGTATATGCCATCCGCATTCGCCACTGGGTCCCGTCATCACCCGTTAGGTTACTTAACTAACGACAGAGCGGGGACTGGACTAGCGCGGATGCAAAACATATACAACATCTACTAGTATATATATAAATATATAATTTTCGCTCAAGGCGTGATAAAATGCAACATCACAGAAATGTACAGCTTCACAGAATAATACAGATATCTGGGATCCCCGGGTTTCACAGAGCCGCTACTGAAACCCGACGATCCCCTGGTCGTGTGGATAGCCTGTGCAATGAAATCCTAGACCCCTACGGGCGCGGAAAGTTACCCGCCAAAACCTGAAGCGAGGCAGCCCCCTTCAGCAACGTGAATGGACCACCCAGCACTTCACGGAATCCGGTAACTTGGGCACCCCTCCTGGGTCAACCTGTACCCCCTACGAGTGCGACGAATAGCCTGCCAATTCTAGAGTAAATCCCCCTCCGTCTCAACGCCATGAGATGCGGGCCCGTTGCCCTCTAGAATCCGTCTATCCGTGCACCCCTCCGCAGGGCAATCCTAGTACAGAAAGTAAAATATACATACAACGGGTACATCGACCTCGACCTGGTCGTGCCCCAAAAGAATAATACAAACAGGCAGTGACGGCAGTCCACATGTCGGACGCTCGCCCCGCAACATCAAATTTACATAATACAACAAAACTGTACTACCATTGCATCTAGGCTATCCCCACGACCGACCCGCAACATCACAGCATAACACAGAACATCAACGTGAATGTCACGTTCACAAATCCGTCTAACCGGGCTATAGCAGTTAGACAGGATTTACCGATCAAGTGACATTCACGGTAGTAGATATAATGTAAATACTGTGAACTAGCATGTTCAAAATATCCGATCGATAAAAAATTACCAAAGTGGGCCCCAAACACTACTGTGGCACTTACAGAAAATCTGGGCCCAAAAATAATATCCCAAAACCCTATTTCCAAGTATGAAGCCTACTGGGAAATTTTGGTGCAATGAGGACACCTTACCACCGCGGAACCGCGGCCAAACCAGGGGTTTGGCCGCGTTTCCGCGGTCGTACTAACGAATCACTGCTCCAAATTTTCCCAGAATTCTTAGAATTGTCTACACATGTTTCTGAAACAACCTGAAAAATTTTTCGAGAAAAAAATAATTCGACAGAAACTTGTGCATTGGAAAATACGGTTTTTAAGGAATTTAGTTCGATCGAGTACTAAACATACTAGAGCAAGCTAGGTTAGGTTAACGGCGTGGCTCTGATACCAATGTAAGTCCGCGGCGGCGCCCCGGCCGTCGATACGACGCCGGAAACGCGGAAACGAAAAACTTTGCAAACTAGTAGACCGGCACCACCGCGCACTTTTAACCCGGATCGGACCATTAACCTAGCTACTAGCAAACTAGAAAAGAGTAGAGAAGCTATACCAAGCGATCCGTGTCCTTCGGTCTTCGTCTCCACTCCGATCTCCCGCGGAATCTCCGTCCGTCACCTCCTCGTCGGAAAGGGCACCACGTAGCCGGAATCTTTTACGGGCTCCCACCTCTGGACCGAGGCAACTCGGGCGCGAAGTTGGCTAGCCGACGCGTCCAAGGGATGTTGTAGATGTAGTGTAGAGGCTTGTCTCTTTTGAGGCTTAGAAGTTGCCATGGTATGTAGAGGAAAAGAATGAACTTGAGAGAAGGAAAAATGGAGCTCTCACTTTTTCAAAGGCATGAGATGAGATAAAATTTTCCACCCACTAAAATCAATATCTCCTTATCCCTCCCTAGTGGCCGGCCATACTTCTTATGGTGGAAAAAATGGAATCCATAATAATTCAAGAGAAGAAAGGGAAAAAGAATATGTGAAGGAAAAAGTCACACCCATCTCCAAAATCAATCTTTTCATTTCCTTTCTCATAAATGCAATGGAAATGGACAAGAAAGGCATCTCATGATGATGAGGCCAGAAAATGCAAGAAAACCCCTCCACAAATGTTATTTGCAAATGTGGAAATAACCCCCCTCCATCGAAAGTCCGGTCGTGAAGGAATAAAAGAAAACCGGCCGGAACGGAATGCAAACTGGAAACTTCAGAAAACTGATCCCGTAATAAATTACAGGAAAACCCCGCTACGGCAAATACATGCCCGCATTTGCATTCCCACTGAACACAAATGCAAAGAGACAAAACTACACTATCTAATACTAGAATCCGGCTTAAGCCAAAGCCGGCTAGTAAAAACCGTCCGATCACGATCCGTGCAATACCGCACGTATCTGATCGAACCCTGCCATATCTCCATACGGCCTCTACAGCGTTTCGCCCGAAACCTGAGTAACTGTGTGTGGTGGACTCTAAAGAATCGTCAATACTATGGCTGTGGATTTAACCACTAGCACGTCAGAGGTATTAGCCATACGTGACGGGCTACCAGCTATCGACCAAAAGGGACGTCGATGAGAGAACTCATCCTGACACCCTACTGAGCCTGTCAGTGACAATATTCGTACAGTCCGGTCCGTTCGTCTATGAGCATCGCATGGCGGGCCTAGGGGGTAGGTAAAAGTCAGACCCCCAAAAGCGGTACAAGTCGTGTCGGAGTGTAACCCAGAACACCCTGAGATACCACTGGAATACCTACCAGCAAATCTCCTGCCTTGGCCAAGGACTTTTCATGTACTGGCTCTCCTGGACACAGCGCGACCTCACCCCTAATACCGGGAGAGACGAACCCCTGCAGATCCACTCACTGCCTCTATGTGGCTCCGGACTGTACCCAACTAAAACCTGTTTGCACGACTCCTTTGAGCCGTGGTATGGTAGTAATCAAAGAACAGTAGGATCTCACATGAGAAAATGACGATCTCGGGTCGATGAACTAACCTGTACACATGTCACCAGGGAACTGCTATCTGACATCAGGTATAATACCAACTAGCAGGTTCCCGGCGAGTCCTGTCCGGTGTACTCATAACCCAATGAGCACCTGTATACATCTTAGGTGAACCAACTGACACCAGTGGCTTGTGAGACCGGCCACCGCCCCTCGTCGGGGTCTCGACTGTATACACTAGTCTATTCTGGAGTATCGACGCCCTGTCTCGAAACTCCTACGACTAGGGACCTTTTAAGGATGTGCTTATAGACTCCAGCTCTCACGTATATGATCGCCCTCATACTGCTGGTAGTAAAGCAAGAATCCAAGGGGCTCTATCAACGTGTAATAGCGACTCGTAAGGTCATCTAAAGCAGTACACGATGATAAAGATAAACCAGATAGCATACTATCATCTCGAGTAAGATTGTCCTACTGGGACAGGTCCTCCCTCAATCATTGCAATCACGTGCCTGTGATCCAATAATTGACTCTGAGGGCACTATCTCCAACAGCAATAATATATAAACAGGGTAGCAAGACATGCAAGTATAAACATAAATGGTAAGCAGGTGTAACAGCAATATAAATCCGGGTAGTGAAAGGTAGTGTACAGTGAGTAATCTAAACTGGTCTATTGGGTTAACTACTCTCAAGTCTTTGAAATCTATTTGATGAATCATCGATGTAACTCAATAGTATCCCGTGCGTGCCCGGCGCCACGGTGAAGATTCTCGGGCTGAAACCGAGACATGCCGCTAGGCACTAAAGGAAAAATGGGTAATGATGAATGATGTCCACGGTATCATTCCAAGGCTGGCTTAGCCTCTAAAAAGGTAATGGATAACGATGGATGATATCAGCAGCATCATCCCAAGGATGGCCCAGCCTCTAAAACTGGTCGGTAAAGGTAGCAAACTGTCGAGTTACAAGTCAGGTTTCATCATTGATTTCCCCATACCCCCAAGTTATATATGTTCAGGTATTAAATAATCTGGAGCTAATGCCAACTCAGGATTAGGCAGGTATAGGTTTTTCTAGATAGACAACAGGAACGGTCCATAAGGACAACAGGTCAGGTTTGTTGGCATTAGACACAAGATCAGGTAACAGGTAAGACCATGGTACATTAGGTCAAGCCAGGTAATTTATAAAGGTGTCATGTCATGTCAAGAGTTGCACGGTACCATTTCGTGTCAAGTAATGGGTGTAACAAGTCATGTCAGGGTGTACAAGATATCATGTGGGTGCTCATAATCAACTAGCACAAGCATGGGTATACAAAACAAGCATGAGTATTAATAGCACAATAAACTGGAACATGTAATATGATATGCAAATAAGTACAGATTAAACTATATGGATGTACGGTTATCGATTAGAGTCACGGTTATGGTTCCAACATTAAGTATCTTACACTGAAATGAATATAGAATATTAAAATCATATTAACATGTATTAAATGGCCTAGGGATGCAATTATATATATAAAAAAGGTTAGATGGATGCAAACGGGTGTTGAACTGTTATACACTATTTAAAGGGTACTATGACTATGCGACCAATGACTATGTTATAAATATAGGCATGGGCATACAATATTGTAATCTATCATGCAACCGGGTGTGTTTTCATAATTAACTCAAAATGATATAAACGGACATCGGATGGTAAAATGTTATATAGGGCACCAAGTTCAAACTTCATGTTTAAAATATATATATATATATATATATATATATATATATGCAAATAAATATGGAATACTGTAAATAGCATGTAGAAAGTTTCACTTTCCTCGATGGATCCACAGATGCACGGCACACAGCAAGAATGCGAGAAACGACGGAAAAATCTCCACAGGGGCATTTCATCGAACACCTCGCGTGTAAAATAGAACATTGTCAGAACGGAGATCCGGAGGCACGAAAACGATCATCGATAAAGGAATGGATAGTCCACGACTTCATAATTGGATTGCAAACATAATACTCATGTGAAGGTTTCATGCATGTTGCAGCAATGACAAAGAACAAGGCCATTGCAGCAATCAAAGATCCAGAGGTCTGAAGAATAAAAAGGATCACAAGGCAAGAAAGATAGATCCAGATCAAAACTAGTACTTGCATTATCTTTATTTGCTGAAGGAGCAAGAAGCGTGCGGTATCTGTAAAAGCCATCTAAGGAAAAACAGAAGAAGCCGAGCAATGGGGATGGGGGTATCTTGCGAAGGACGTGATGGCTGATGAGACCGATGAGGTCGGAGCTCCGGCGAGGAGCCAGTGATGGGTTGGAGGGTGCTAACGGTTTGCAGTGAATGGTGAGGCTGCCGGGATCATGATGTGCAGGGAAATGGTTGGTCGGGGAAAGAAGAGGGATGCTCGAGGGAAGAGAGGAGGAGAGGGGAGATGAAGCGACAACGATGCGGTCTCTTGCGGAAGCTAGGGTTAGGGTTCACGAGTTCGTTGGGTTGCAGGGTTCATGTGGGTTCTCGTGCAGGGTGAGGAGAGAAGGTGTGATGGAGGGCTATGGTTATGGTTGATGTGGATGAATGTGGTGGTGCTCTGGGATGAAGACAACGATGATGGTGATCGGAGGTTGGTGCTCGGTGCAGGGATATGGAAAGGTCGTGGCTAGCAGGGGAGGACGTCGAGGAGGTGGTAGAGGAGATGGGAGGCCGACGAGGTGGTCGGCGGCGAGGAGACGAAGGGTGAGGCGACGAGGGCGCGAGGCTTGGGTGAGGCATGGGTTTTTTCGTGAGGAGGCGACTCTGGAAAAATAAAAGAAGAAGAAGCGAGAAGAGAGAGAGAGAGACGTTCTGAGAGAGATAGAGAAGTGAGAGAGGAGAGAGACAGAGAGGGAGGAGAGAGATCGAGAGGAGAGAGAGAGAGGAAAGAGACATAGAGGGAGGAGAGAGATCGAGAGGAGAGAGAGGGAGGAGAGATATTGAAAGGAGAGATAGAATTGTTTTATTTGGGAGAGAGAGAAAGGAAGAGAAAGAAGGGAGAAAGAAAAGAGAGAGAGAAAGAGAGGGAGTGGGGCCGGGTTAAAGAGAGAGAGCTGGGATCAGTTGTGAAAAAGGATTTGATGGGTAAAAATATAAACGAAAATAAGATATATATATACACACAGAGAGAGAGAGGTGAGATCAGTTAAGAATATATATAAAAAATATATTAGTTATAATAAAATATAAATAGTAAATTTATATTTTATAGTAATAGTTATAATTTATTAGAATACAATATTAGTCCGTTTTGAGATTTTGCCAAATAAAAACTTACTCCAAAATACGCCCGGGTCGGGTCTAAAATTCAGATTTAAAATATGAAAAATATATGCAACGTCCAAATTTCAAAATGAAATCCCAGTTAAAGAAAATGCATACCCCTAAGAACGGATGCACGTACGTGTGTGTAGCCATCCAAACACGTCCGTTTCACTGAACGGGACGAGAACGAGATGCGCGGATGCTACCACGGGGTTAGGGGTAGCAAGCAGGCTAAGAAATGCAATTTTAATTTATTTTACAAGACCTAAAATGTTATATGATAAAAGATGCGATACTAGATAAAATACCAGAATGTACTAAACATGACATGCACGTGTCCATGCAACATGTCAAGGTAATCTATAGATAAGAATCAAACAGGTTCAAGCAAGCGGGTCGGGACGAATGTAATGTAAAGTGTACAATACCATTCGCACCCACCAAACGTTAAATCAATAAAATACCACGAATAAAGAAATACGAGGACTGGAATTGGTATAAATGAACTCGGGTGTTACACCAGTTGTATATTATTTCGACCTTAGAGTCGCACATTGTATTATTATGGTTTTCATGATGATTTGAGTTTCCTTTTTGAGTTTTGATCATCGCCCATTAGCGTTTTATATTATATTGCTTGCGTGGTTGTGACCGTCAATTGACGAAGAGTTAGCTCCCGCTTGGGGATGCCTTTATATATATTATGCATGTTGTACCCGTTTGGGGACAGTATTTACAAAAGAAACTCTGCCGAAATTTTCAGAAAAGATTTATGGTTTTAAAAACGCATATTCGTCTTATTTTAACAAAGCACTTTCTTTAAAAAAAAATGATTTAGATTTCTGGGATTTTGGCTTACTTGAATAAGATGGGGTCCTATAGACTTCATATGATTCAAGGGCCAGTCACGTGCCATTTCGGGTCGTGATAGGTAGGGTAGTAATTAATGCATAGTGGGAACTCACACGAGAAAAATGACGATTTCAAGTCGACACACTAACCTGTACACATGTCAGCTTGGAACTACTATCTGACAATAGGTATATTACCAACTAGCAGGTTCCCGGCGAGTCCGTCCAGTGTACTTATAACCTAATGAGCTCATGTATACTATCTTAGGTGAACAAAATAACACCAATGGCTTGTGAGACCTGGCCACCGCCCCTCATCGGGGTCTCGATAAGTATACACTAGTCTACTCTGGAGTATCGATGCCCAGTCTCGAAACTCCCACGACTAGGGACATTTAAGGATGTGCTTATTGACCACCATCTCCCACGTATATGATCTCCATCATAATGATGGTAGTCAAGCAAGAATCATATTGGCTCTATCAACATGTAATGGAGATGATAAAGAAAAACCAGATAGCATACTATCATCTGAGTAAGACTGCTCTACCGGTATAGGTCCTCCCTCAATCATCATAATCATCTGCCTATGACTATGATAATTGCCTTGAGGGCACTATAGCCAACAATCTCCCACTTGCACTTAAGGCCAATTATTGCGGTGTAGCATGTTCACAGCTCGTGTGATACCGAACACCAAACATCTCTACTAAGCAGTTTCACAAAGCTCGTTTGCGAAACTATTGTGTTCGAGAAATAGCCTCACTGAGTAGATCAGCTCCAGTGTTTCTATCTTTATCTCTCTATATCTCAACTTCACGGAGAATAACCATCACTCGAAATGAGCAATACCTTGTCTTAGAATTTGTCTGGATATCTTATGGGACCCAGGTCACAAATGAACTCCAAATCCAGCAAACTTCTTAGACTGTATCATCCACTGAATTTAATCAGTATCCTGTGCTATGCCTTCCTCATTATCCGCTTGGACCACCTGTCCAACATACTGTCCCTCAGAAGAGGGAAAAACTATAACTCAGACAGCCACTATGTCATCCAGGTCACCTTGGAAACCTAAAATGATAACCGTCTCCTGAAAGAGGCTGCCGTTACGATATCCCTAGAACATCCATTTATGTTCATAAACTGCTTCCCTAAATTTCTCCAGGATTGGATTAATATATGTTTATTGCTGCTAGTGCAAAAACAATATCTGGTGTCGTACTTGACATTTCATGATTAACTCAATTGCCTAAGCAAGTGATCTGCTAATCATGCAAATCCCTCTCCCCTTTAGTCTGTAAGACACCTTTATAGAGGGTGACTCCAGCACCTACAGGTACACCACTATGCAAGGAGTCGTCCATTCTAAAACACTTTAGAATAGTGTCAAGTACCCAAATTGGAACACTTCCCAAATCTAGATCTAAATGTTAGTTATGTATATGCCCTAGTGTCGTACATATGATGTATATTATAGTGGATGCTTAGATATATATAGAGAGGACTTTCTTGCTCGACATGATAGTATGCTATCTGGTTTCACTTTTTCTTAACATGTTGACATGTATTGGTTTACTGTCTTGCTCTCACATGTTGGTAAAGCCCTTACGATATGTACTCGACTACTGGGACTATGATGCAGATCATACTAGTAGGGCCAGGATAGTCCAAGAGTACATCCTATAACTGTTCCTAGTTGAGGGTGTATCGAGACAGGGTATCGATACTCTAGAGTAGACTAGCGTATACGCATCTTGACCCATATGATGGGCGATGGATGATCCCATATCCATTGGTGTTTGACAAGAAAGATGGTGTACGGGTGCTCAGTGGAGACTGGGTACACTGAACGGACTCGCCGAGAATTCATATATGGTATTATACCTATCGTCAGATAGCAGTTCTCTGGTGACACTGGTACAGATTAGTCTGTAGACCCGAGATCGTCATAGAGTCTTGTGTGATTCCCACAGTGCTTTGATTTCCACCTTACCACGTTCTTGAGAACGTGCAAAACGGTGGCATTTGGGTACAGTCCCGAATCATATGGAGGCAATGAGCGATAGGAGGGGTTTCGTCTCTCCCGGTATTGGGGGTTGATGTTGCGATGTGTTCGATTGGCTATAACTGGAAGTCTCTGGCCAGGGCTGATATGGTGATCTACTTGTAAGTGTTATCAGTAGTTTCTCATCCCGTTATGAGCCTCACATCGACACAACTTATCGGTTACTGGGTTCTGAAGTTTACCACCCCTAGATTGGATATGCGACATATCAGACAAAGAGACTGGACTGTACGGTAGTGTTACTGATTGGATTCACAGGAGTGTGTGCAGGCTTGCTTGCTGATCTTCTGATCGCTCAATAACCGGGTGGCTGTTACGTTTAGCTGACCGCTTGCAGCTTGTGGGTGTTTGATATGATCATCACCTAGTACCGGCGTATTGACAAGTCTTTAGAGTCCTATACAGAGGTTTCCTGGCTCAGGCGAAACGGAGTAGGAGCACATATGTGATATGTGCGGGACCGAGATTAATACAATCTGAGATACCGTATTTTATTCTCGCAATATGTGATATCAGCCGAGTATATGTGATATAGCCGGGTTATCGGATCAAGTGTTGATTCGATAAAAAGATACATAATATATTAGTCGGTTATATGTAATATAGCCGGGTTATTAAATCAAGTGTTGATTTAATAATTTAATGTATAATTATATATGTGATATATTACATTACATTAACTAATATAAGCTCACTTAAATGATTATTTTTCTCACTTGATGATACATTGATATATATGTGATATATGTTAAATGTATTCTTTTCTTATGTTACAAAATATTATATATGTGATATATGATATTGTAACATACTAGGTTACAAATGCAACTAGGGTTAATGAGACTTGAAAACTGCTAGGGTTAGATTAGGGTTTATGTTTATTATTATGGAAATTCAAATTGTATGGATTAAGTCATGGATGAGTTTTGAAGAAGCTTCATGATACTTTGACTAAGTCCTCCCCTTTGGATATTTCTTAGATATTTATTAACCCAACCCTAGCCCTAACTCATAGTTAAGTCTCTACAAGGGTTAAGCATGCCATGCTTAACCCTTGGTTGCTTTTCTAACCTCTCACAATAATTCATTTCATCGCTTGCTCATCTTCTTCTTCCTCCACAAAAAAGAAAAGAGCTTGCTTGATTTTATTTTGTGATGAATGATTAAGAGAAAAAGAAAACCAAAGTGTGCAAAATTCCTACTTCATCATCCTCATCTATTCTAGCCACTTAAATTAGGGTGTTTGCTTCACTAATACCTCATTAGTGAAGTGAGAGATTGGGTTTGTGATTCCTCAAGGTAGATCATCTTGGATTGTGATGTTTTCAAGCAAGGATGTTTCATTCACCTCATGGATCCTGTATAGAGTCCGGGAGCTTGATGATCGCAGCGAAGGGACCTCAACTTGGAGCATATGAAGCGAAGGAACGTTCTACAAAGGTTGTAATCCCTAACTCTTAGTTCTAAAGTGTTTGCATTTCGATTCCGTATGATTCTTTTGTTAAGATCCTAGGTTTAGGGTTAGCTATAACGGCAAAATTTTTAACTTGGCATGAATGATCCTACCCGAAGCATTGCTGCTGTTGTAGATAACCCAACAATGGTATCAGAGCCTAGCTAGAGAATTAGACGGATAAGTATAGGATTACGAAACCGAAACAACTCCGAAACACCCGTTACAAAACCCTAGTTTCTGTTAAATTTTTCAGGTGTCAATTTTTTTTAAAACAGTTGCAGAATAATGTATGTGATACAATATGAACACCGTACAAATTTCAACACTTTCCCTCGGAAAATGGCTGAGCATACATGTATCAAAACCGGCCAGATCGGGCTGTTCAGGGTTGAAATTTTTACGGTGTTCAAGGCTCTGGGTTTTGGTACTTTAGGTGTTGTTTGTTTTTGCTGATTTTGCATGTGATGTTATCTTTTAGCAAAGGCAATTCGAAGTGTTTCGTATTCGTAATTCTATTTTTTTTTCGGGTTATTTTAGACGATGTTAAAATGTTCTATCGGATATCAAATACTCAATTTAACCCTTTCCGGAAAATTTTCAAGTGTTGGATTTTTGCTTAGTTAAAGAACATTCAAATATCGTGCAAGTGATGCGGTGAACCCTCTAGAAGATCAAAACCTTAACTCAATTTTGTGACTGTAAAAACCGCCACTAAACCCTAGAGTTTGTGGTAGTTTAGCGGTGCCACAAGTGAGGCATTGGTTGACCCATCTTCGACTGGTTCATTTCTACTGTGGCATGTGATGGATACTTCTAAACTACGCTCAAGTGTTGAGTATTTTGGGAAATTTTGGGTGATTGTTGATTCGATCGGAATGTTTAATATCGTCTACTTTTTTCTGTAATGTGATACAATATGTGAAATTCATATAGTTAGGCATGAAATCCGTAATATGTGATATTTCAGGTTTACGATGTCTAAGATGATTGTGGATTCCAAATGTTGTAGTATTTCACTTTCTTTTCTGCGACTGTAAGTGTAATATGTGGTGTATCGCCGGTTTCGTTGCTATACATCAACGGAAATTGGGATACGCATATTTACTTATGTTGATGGCATGTGATGTGATGTGTTGCTGTGATATATTATATTGGATCGTCGTGTTTTGAATAGCCGGGGGTTTTATGTGAGATGAGGGTTTTTATTTTCATTCATTTAAAATTCATTGTATATAATATTCTTTTATTGGGGCACTTCCGGGTTGAAGATGATGTCACCATTGTATATTATTTACTTTTCCGCATTAGGATAGACCCAAGGAGGGGAGCATAAGTAACCGGGTTCTAGGGTCCAGTGGGAGGCAATCTCGAGGAGTCGAGACCGGGTCTCCTAACCTTAGAATTGGTAGGGTTGCTTGTCGCTCTCGTAGGGGTCTAGGGATGTGGGTTTGGCTATTCATCGCGACCGTGGAATCCATGTTTTATACAGGCTCAAAATAAAACACGGACCTCCTCGTATATCCAATATTTCATATGTTATCTTCTGCTGTTGATATTCTGTGATGTGATCATATTATATGCGTGAGACGAATGCTTTATTATTGTATATATGATATATAATAAACGTTGCTTATGTTTTGCGCCCGCACTAGTCCCGCCCCGGTATGCCGTTAGTTAAGTAACCTAACGGTGCATAACGGGACACTGTGGCGAATGCGGATGGCATAAGCGTACGTTGTATTTTCGTTTCTTCTGTGATGCTTAGGAAAAATAAATGATGGGATTCATTAATGAGATTAATGAAAGAAAAAGAAACCTAAAAGATGTCGTAGAATCAAATTTATAAAAAGGATAGCTCTAGTCTTTGCTTTGCATAGTGGTATTCCTTATAGAATATCCAGCACCTTATTCGATTAGGAAAGAGCCAAGATCCCTTCACCGGGAGTGACATCTTTAGCGAAACTAGCAGATGCTATAACTGACTTAGTTTTATTTTTGATTTCTTCTATAGTTCTTGCTTTGCATAGTGGTATTCCTTGTAGAATATCCAGCACCTTATTCGATAAGGAAAGAGCCGAGATCCCTTCACCGGAAGTGACCTCTTTAGCGAAACTAGTAAAAGTCTAAAAACACTCCATTTCAAAATCACTTGTTTCTACAACGATATTGAGTTCATTACGCAAAAGGTTTTTTGAAAAACCTGCATAGCTCTCCGTCATTTCAGATAAATACTATTTAGTATTCGTGCTATGTTTGTTGGCCTGTGTCAAGGCGTAGTGTGCGGTAGCTAACTAATGTTTATCTGCAACATAAGATGAGATTGGATTAGGGTAGTCGTACGACTTTGTTGGCCTGCGTCAAGGATCGTGCGGGTGAGTTTAATTCAATCAGGAAATGACGGGTTGAACTTGACTAGCGGACTATGGTTTGTTGGCCTACGTCAAGGTCATAGCACTAGGGGTAAAAGTATTATCGGGAATTTCAAGTGTTGAAATTGCAATGAAATTGCATACCTTCTATGAGATAATTGGATCCTGATACCCACTGCGATTAAAACTTACTCCTGGGAGAGTTTTACACATGACAATTTGTCGATCAAGTAGGTGTCTAGAAAGGTGTTAACGGGGTTATGCCTCTGGAAAAATGAGATTTATTTTAATTAGGTCCGTGCGAAAGCACGGGGAACCTCCCTCAAAGTACCAACACTGACCTGGCTGAAAGATTGATGAACTTGTAAGGTGCAATTAATCCCGGCTAGTCTTACCTTTTAGGGTTTTAAGGAAGATTTGATAAAACTAGTAGGAGCCATCCTAATTAGATAAGATAATAAGCAATCTAATCCTGCAAGAGCATACGCTAAAGTGTTTTCTTCTCCCTCCCTCCAGGTAGCGACCATGTCAGGCCTTAATCAAGATAATAATATGGATGTATTGACTGAACCCGCTTGTTATACTGAGCAGGGGAACATTGGTCCGGCTCCAACTTATATATAAGTCTGAGCAGGGAATAGGAGAATATCCGGATTCTCACGCCGCCCAAACGAAGAATAATCATGTTGATGCATCTTCTTCGGGTGTGTTAGTTATCGAGAACTGTTTCTCAGTTCATGCTGTGTCCAGGGTATTAGATACCAGATCGGGATCCCACATATGTAATATGTTACATGGTGTCACGACCCGAAATGGCACGCAACTGGTACTTGAATCATATGAAGTCTATAGGACCCCATCTAATTCAAGTAAGCAAAAAATCCCAGAAATCTAAACCATTTTAAATAATAAATGAAGGAAAACTGGTTTTAAAGGAGAGGATTTACTAGCATAAACCGAATTATGCGATTTTAAAACATCAAGTCTTTTCTGAAAATTTCGGCAGAGTTTACTTTGTAAATACTCGCCCCGAACGGGGTACAACATGATAAATATGTACATAATGATAAAATGCATCCCTAAGCGGGAGCTAGCTCTTCGTCAATTGACGGTCACAACCACGCAAGCAATATAATATACAACGCCGAAGGGCGAGAATCAAAACTCAAAAGGAACTCAAATCAACATGAAAACCCATAATAATACAACGCGCGACTCTAAGGTCGAAATAATGATACAACTGGTCTCTAGTCTGAATCAATATACATGTTTGGTTGATGGAGTTTACTAGATACAATGAATAAAATAAAGTACATTGGTGGTCACGATACAAGTGAACCCACCTAACAAAGCAATCACTCGGAATAGAAGCAGTGTGCCAGCAAAGCCGTAACGAAACCTGTACGGAAAACCTATAAGAAACTGTGGCACAACGGGGGCGAGTTGCCAACTCGTGTGTAGAAAACATCACCGAGTAGAAATCGTATGTATGACTCAATCCTAGGTCAATACGATCAATAATATATAAGCTCAAAATGATAAAGTCTGAAGCATGAAAAGGTGGCAAGGGTAAACAACTATACATAAGTGTAATCCCATGTGCTCGTGTCAGTGCCTCAGGTAGCAATATATCATATGCATGAGATATGAATGTAATGTAATGAAAACAGAATACATGTAAATGAAGAAACCGTTTTCTTGTTTTAGTGAGATTTCTGTTTATATAAAATGAGGTATCATCAATGAAATCAACATAAATCAGTGTCTAACATCGACACAAAACGTAAATCCCAATATCTCAATATCTAGGGCTCCGGCTATCCGGACTGGCCCATATCATAATATCTCAATACCTCAATATCAATATCTAGGGCTCCAGCTATCCGGACTGGCCGCTGGGCTCCGGCTATCCGGACTGGCCCAACTCCGATCGGTATCCTCCGGATATCCGACGAGTCACAATACAAGCACCGGCCAGCAATACTCCCCTGTCACAGGCTCAATGCCGATCAACTGTGATCTTCTAGCCCCGGGGTACCGTACCGGGTCCACCATGCACCCACAGACGGTTCCTACTCCTCCTCTAATTGGGTGTATGATATCGCTCAAGAGCCGAGAAAACTCATGGTGGACAATCTCAAATCATATCATGAGAAAACCGTAACTTTCATTTTAAAATGATTATCAGTTTTATAAAATCTTGCGGTTTCTCCAAATCCATAAATCTCATTGAAAACTCAAATCTCGAGAATAGATAAACAATGAATTTAAAAGTATTGGGCTCCGGCAATCGGGACTGGCCCTTAAATAAAAATGCATGACAATGAATAATAAATATGCATGATGTACAGCTGTAATGAATGCGATATCTAAAATAGCACAGTAATAATATGTCGAAACTACCAGCTAAGAGCGATGTCAAATGACCAATATTCTCAAAGTGTACGTGACTTGGCAATTACCGATGATGATGTGTGTGAGCCGGTGAGTAAGTGCATGTGAAACATACGCAATCATCGGTAATGGTGCCGGTGTCCTGACAGCATGATTTCAATACTAACATATGAAAACACAATATAAGCATGCAATGCTATGCGAACAGCAATAATGTGCGGGAGCTAAATAATAATCATAACAACAATTAATATGCTATAAAATAAATGAGTCTACAAGTAAACTACAGGTCTAGCCAACAGACCGATCGAAAAGGTAAAGAAAACCACCTAAATCTGAGTCGATATATAATATATAATAGTCGGTGATCCCGCCTCAATAGTATCTCACACGATACCCTATATAATATGACATCCTCGTGTCAAAAGTGCTGATCTATCATCAATATAGCTCGTATGGTAAATCCATCGTACGGCATCCCAAATCTGGGTACGGGTCATATCACATCTATCCCATTATTCATCTGGTATCCTCTTTATCATATATCATGACCTGGGGTTACTGATCAACCTCTAGTACAATACTGATACCATCTATGTATATGCATGCGTGTGCATGAAAACACCACGCCTAAAAGACCCGCTAAACATCTTGACGTATCTCATAATACGAAACACATCACATCACCGATCTCATGGCCTCAAGCCCAATCTCATCGACTCATCTCCAATCCCAAGTACTATCCTCATAATCCATGTATATGTATACGTATATATATATATATATATATATATATATATATATATATATATATATATATATATATATATATATATATATACAAAGTCCCATACCCATGTGTGTGTGTGTGCACATATCCCCATATACGCACATGTAAATAAATGTATGCAAGTGTGTGTTCTCACGTGGGTGTAATAACTACTTTAGGGTTCGCGACCAAAAACTAGCTAACGACACTATCCATCAAGTCCTCTAAAGCATTCCTAGATAAGTAATCACATTATATAAAAGTATGTAAGTATATATCTATATAAATATAATCATAACGCATTCGCGTTCTATTTTACGAAACTGCGGGGGAGCTATACGCCATCCACCCGACTTCCCCCGTAGATATATATCTACTCACCTGATCCTCGCTTGCTGGAGTCGATGTCACCACGCACATCCTTGTTGCTCCGAGCCCACGCGAGGGTACCTACATGTATATGACATGATATTGTAAATTCAAAATCGCATACGAAAACCAAATCAGAACGCGTATCACACATGGGTTAAAACCCATGATCTACGCATGCAAGAATAACTAGCAATCCTTGACGATTGACGTATGAACGTGAATCGTCCGATAAAATACGAATATCTAAAACTTCAATGCATAAATATCACGAAATACAAGGCAGCAACTCACGAAAATGGTCCCATATTTTACCCTAGGTCAAATTAGCCAATTTTGCATATGTAAAAGGTATAGTTTACTGGAGATGGAGCTACATAACAAGAACGAACCAAAATGAACCAGGTCTGGCCACAAATTGTGGCCAGAATGAATATATTTGAGGCCATGGAGAGGGTGTTGGGACTAGGGTTTCATTGGTGGCTCATAGGTTGCCTTCATATATCACTGTGATCGCTAAATAATTTTCCAGGTCCCCCTGTGTTAGCAGATTTCAAATTCCATACACAATTCCCACAAAATACGATATCGACAGAATTCCAAAGTTCATGAATTGGGGTTTGTCTCTGGTTTTGTTTCCAAATACTATCACTAATGGGGGTTTAAGATCACTAATAACCCAATTACAATATAACAATTCAATTCAAACCCTAACCCTAATCTTAGAATTTCCAAACCTCACTAAACATCGCCTAATCACTTCTAAACATGCACGGAAGCTAAAGTAAACCAAATACTACACTAATGATTCAGAAATTACCACATTTGGAAACTCAAGAAAGTTCTTGAGTTGCCCCAAGTGTCCAAAATCCTTGCTTTCTTGGTCCAAAGTGTAGCTTGTGAGCTTGTGCACATTTTTAATGAAGTGAGGCTGAGGTTTTGAGGTTGTTTTGGTGTTGCTTTGACAGGATGAAGAGGAGGTGGAGATGGGGCAGCCATGAGAGATGAGGGAGTGAGAAAATGCTGAAGGAGAATGAAGGGAACACATGGGCATGGCTCTCTTGACCCCTTACTCTCTCTCTCTCCCTTGCCCATGCTTAATATTCTAATCCTTTTCTTTTCTTTTCCCTTTTATCTTTTGTTTTCTTTTTTCTTTTTCTAGAACAAAACCATGCAAGAAATGGAAAAAGCCATGACAAATTTAACTAGTGCTAAAATGTGACATGGTGCATGTCATGTGCACAAATCAAGGTTAATGCGCGATTATCGATATTTAATCGTGATTAGCATTAAAAGTGAATATAATTAATCATAAAAATTGTAATTTGCAAAAATCACATAAAGTACCCTCATTTTAGAAATTCCTACAGTTTTCCAAATATTTTCCGATTTATCGGTATTTAATTATACCGCATATAAAAATATTCATAATAATAATTATTTAATTATAAAAATTCCCAAAAATAATATTTTATTTTTATGAAATGTTACAGTCTTCCCCCTTTAATAAAATTCGGTCCCCGAATTTAAAATTTAAACCCCTCAAATACTAAAACATTTCAGTAAAATGATCCATTCGTCGGGGCTCCGAAATCATGAATACAAAAAAAACACCTCGTAGCGCAATGCATGCGCATGAAAAACGAGTATATAAACCAAAATCCAAACTTCGTCAAGCATCCCTCCATCATCGGAGTTATGGCGAAGACACCAATGTCAAAGCCCAAAACGAAAACTAACATGATATACATCATTAAAACATATGAAAGAAATGCATGCTAAACCTTTCATGTGGCCGTGTGAGTGCGTATCACTGCACAGTGGCGGACGTCCATTGTGAGAAAATAAATCTATATACATATATATACTTGTTTAACATACACGTCCCGCCGTTTTGAAAATAATTTAGAAGGGTTTCCCTGTTTTAAAGGTTTCGTGTCATCTCAGACACGTAGGTAAATACTGAGACTATAGCTCCGTTTGGAAATCCCTTCGATAGTTATCAATGCATGAAAAATATGTTCAGGTACTGTCCTCGGACTAGTCCTGCTCAGCTAATATACTAAATAGTAAATATCATAAAACATACTGCTCCAAAAGAAATCAATCCCAAAATGCATATAAGAATGCCCCGTGCGTCTGGTGCGCACGGAAAACGAAATCCATGAATGTGCCATAAATGTGCACAGAAACAAAATCTAAGTGCAATGGATGTGCAAGAAACACCTGTCAGAGGCAACGGTGTGCCTGACAGCAATATCAGGTGCATCAGATATGCACAAAGAATCCCGATTTAGTGCATCTGGTGTGCACCCAAATCGTATCTCATATCATGCGCCCAACATACGTGAAAATCCAAATCTGGTGCATCTATCATGCACGAATAAAATCTAAATCATGTGCATCCAACATGCACAAAATCACGAAATCCAATATCAAGCGCCGAACATGCGTAAAATCCAATCCAAGCGCGTCAAATATGCGCAAGAATCCAATCAGGTGCACAAGGTGCACAAAACAAATATCGAGTATCACAATCAAAATCGACGGTATACAACACATTTCAATCCAAATCCAAATCAGGTATACCGTGGTATATAATCTCACAAGCATGTGCATCAGCGTGCACAAAATACGTGTCAAATGCTAAAAGTGTATGAAAACCATGCTGAAAGCATAAGTCAAATCATATGCATTCCCTAGGCATGAAATCAAAATAAATATCTCAAATGACATCAAAACGAAGTCAAATGCAACTGTGGTGCACAAAATACGTATTAATGCACTGCAAGCATATGTGAACTATACCGAGTGCGAAAACCAAATCGTGTGTGTACCATATGCACAAAATCAACCCAACTGTATGAAATCCATGAATCATAAACATATGCAGCCAAGGAACAAAAATGATATTAAGTGCAAAAACTGTGCACAAATCGTAAATCAACACAAGGGTGTATAAAGCATATCTCAAGTGTAATAACTTTGTTCAAAATATAAATACCCAGTAGGTCCAACCAGGGTGAACGAAAACAAATATCAAGAAACTCAGTCATCAAAACTCAATCATGCGAATAAATCGCCCAAAATACCGAAATTAAGTATGACGGAATAGTCCCGCTCAAGCACATCCTCTAAAGATCTCTGGCCCACTGTCGTGGTCACTCATAACATGCCTCGTCAACGGGGCCGAACTCTGGCCTGCTGGGTGTGCACAATATGACCGCTCCTGGGTCCAAGTCTTCTCGTATAGTATTCCATAATGGTTTTATCGAAGTCTCTCCCAAGTCTCGTTTCTGTCGAACTTCCCGGAAGTTATCATCTTTTAATATATCTGTTTCTTGTTCCGGAATGGCTGCATACTCATCGCGACTCCTTCGGGAAGATATATCCATATATAACGCCTATGTATGCGCGTCACGTCTCAGATGTCGGCGGAGTGGAACGTCATCTCATCAAGATCTCGTATGAACCTCTTACTCCACTTTTCTCTAATGTCGACTGCTTCGGACTTGTCTCTTCGTGGCTGCATGGACTGTGCTCCAACGACTATACTCGTATCTGGAGTCTCCCAACCAATGCATCCCATCAGATGATATCTGAAAGATGTCGAACCATTCAATCGATTCATCAAAACCTCATAATCCCCCTGGAGCTCAACATCTTGGGTACAGTTTAATAATATCGAGTACATGCCACAACACCTATTTCCAACCGTAGAAGGGCAAACCCAAGCCTCATTAATGACACCGCTGAACTGCCGCTAACCCTAAGGTTTAAAGGCGTTCTCATGGTCAATATATCGAGTTAGGGTTTCATTCTTCTAGAGAGTCCACAGAATTACTTGCATGTTTCTCCGAATACTTTAAACTTAGAAAAATGGGTTTCTGACATTCCATCGTCTTCTACCGACTCTCAATGTACCTGCGTGAAGTCGTCTCTAGCCGGAATCAATCAATCTGATGACCTCGCATCGGGGTAGGAAATGAATCACATATCCTAGTCGTTCCTCCTTGGGTGACTAGCGATCTTCTATTATATCTCTAAGTATAACTCGTGCGGCAATAGCTTCAACATCTGGGGCAATATCTCGTCATTCGCAGCAACAACTGGCTCATTCGTCTGCACGCTGAACAGTGCCTCAATCATCAAGAATAATCCGTGCATTTACGGTCATCACGTTCTGGATGGCCTCTATCTGTGGCTCAATCCTCTGGTGCTGATCTGCACGTCCGAGTAATCTCGTAAAAGCGATCCATCAAACTCTCTTGGCGCGAAAACATAATAAAACGACGCCTCTAAGCAAATCGTATGTCCCTGGAATCATGCCCTGGTCAGCCCTCGTCCGTGACGAGCTCATGCTGACCCAACTCTAGCCGTAGCTCTCTCTGCCCGTGTAATCGTAGTAGCAAAACTATAAACCGATATCGATGAGGATAGTTCATGAATGAATATAATAATGTGCAAGGGAATGTACATCCTAAGGCTTCTTAAGCAGAGTAGCGTATCGTAAGTATGCCGCGGAACATACACACGGTACGTCACTCTCCTTAAGTCACCTACTCCATCAACCAAGGTCTACCTGCACGACGAAAGTTCGGGTCTAATACCCCCTCGACTAAGTCCACGTTCCGTAAGGTCAAGCCTAGATTCCGTATATATCTAAACGCCCTAGGCTCCGCATAGTCAAACATAGACTTGAACCAAGGTCAACCTAGCGCGCTGATACCAACTTTGTCACGACCCGAAATGGCACGTGACTGGCACTTGAATCATATTAAGTCTATAGGACCCCATCCAATTCAAGTAAGCCAAAAATCCCAGAAATCTAAACCATTATAAATAATAAATGAAGGAAAATTGGTTTTAAAGAAGTGGTTTTACTAGCATAAGCCGAATTATGCGTTTTAAAAACATCGAGTCTTTTCTGAAAATTTCGGCAGAGTTTACTTTGTAAATACTCGCCCCGAACGGGGTACAACATGATAAATATGTACATAATGATAAAAGGCATCCCTAAGCGGGAGCTAGCTCTTCGTCAATTAACGGTCATAACCACGCAAGCAATATAATATACAACGCCGAAGGGCGAGAATCAAAACTCAAAAGGAACTCAAATCAACATGAAAACCCATAATAATACAACGCGCGACTCTAAGGTCGAAATAATGATACAACTGGTCTCTAGTCTGAATAAATATACAAGTTTGGTTGATGGAGTTTACTAAATACAATGAATAAAATAAAGTATAATGGTGATCACGATACAAGTGAACCCACCTACCAAATCAATCACCCGGAATAGAAGTAGTGCGCCCGCAAAGCCGTAACGAAACCTGTACGGGAAAACCTGCAAGAAACTGTGGCACAACGGGGGTGAGTTGCCAACTCATGAGTAGAAAACATCACCGAGCAGAAATCGTATGTATGGCTCAATCCTAGGTCAATACGATCAATAATATATAAGCTCAAAATGATAAAGTCTGAAGCATGAAAAGGTGGCAAGGGTAAACAGCTATACATAAGTGTAATCCCATGTGCTCGTGTCAGTGCCTCAGGTAGCAATATATCATATGTATGAGGTATGAATGTAATGTAATGAAAACAGAATACATGTAAATGAAGAAACTGTTTTCTTGTTTTAGTGAGATTTCTGTTTATATAAAACGAGGTATTAACAATGAAATCAAGATAAATCAGTGTCTAGTATCGAAACAAAACATAAGTCCCAATATCTCAATATCAAAGGCTACGGTTATCCGGACTGGACCATATCATAATATCTCAATACCTCAATATCAATATCTAGGGCTCCGGCTATCCGGACTGGCCCAACTCCGATCGGTATCCTCCGGATATCCGACGAGTCACAATACAATCACCGGTCAGCAATGCTCCCCTGTCACAGGCTCAACGCCGATCAACTGCGATCTTCTTTCCTTGGGGTACCGCACCGGGTCCACCATGCACCCACAGACGGTTCCTACTCCTCCTCGAATTGGGTGTATAATATCGCTCAAGAGCCTAGAAAACTCATGGTGGACAATCCCAAATCATATCATGAGAAAACCGCAACATTCATTTTAAAATGATTATCAGTTTTATAAAATCTTGCGGTTTCTCCACATCCATAAATCTCATGGAAAACCCAAATATCGAGAATAGATAAACAATGAATTTAAAAGTATTGGGCTCCGGCAATCCGGAATGGCCCTTAAATAAAAATGCATGACAATGAATAATAAATATGCATGAAGTACATCAGTAATGAATGCGATATCTAAACTAGCACAGTAATAATATATTGAAACTACCAGCTAACAGCGATGTCAAATGAGAAATATTATCTAAGTTTACGTGACTTGGCAATTACCGATGATGATGTGTGTGAGCTGGTGAGTAAGTGTATGTGAAACATACGCAATCGTCGGTAATGGTGCTGGTGTCCTGACAGCATGATTTCAATACTAACATATGAAAACACAATATAAGCATGCAATGCGATACGAACAACAATAATGTGCGGGAGCTGAATAATAATCACAACAATAATTAATATGCAATAAAATAAACGAGTCTACAAGTAAACTACTGGTCTAGCCAACAGACTGATCGAAAAGGTAAGGAAACCACCTAAATCTGAGTCGATATATAATATATAATAGTCGGTGATCCCACCTCAATAGTATCCCACACGATACCCTATATAATATGACAACCTCGAGTCAAGAGTGCGGATCTATCATCAATATAGCTCGTACGGTAAATCCATCGTACGGCATCCCAAATCTGGGTACGGGTCAATATCACGTCTATCCCATTATTCATCTGGTATCCTCTTTATCATATATCATGATCTGGGGTTACTGATCTACGTCTAGTACAATACTGATACCATCTATGTATATGCATGCGTGTGTATGAAAACACCATGCCTAAAGGACCTGCTAAACATCATGTCGTATCTCATAATACGAACCACATCACATCACCGATCTCATGGCCTCAAGCCCAATCTCATCGACTCATCACCAATCCAAAGTACTGTCCTCATAATCCATGTATATATATACGTGTGTGTGTATATATATATATATATACATAGTCCAATACTCATGTGTGTATATATATATATACATATCCCCATATACGCACATGTAAATAAATGTATGCAAGTGTGCGCGCGCGTAACTACATTAGGGTTCGTGACCAAAAACTAGCTAACGACACTATCGATCAAGCCCTCTGAAGCATTCCTAGCTAAGTAATCACATCATATAAAAGTATGTAAGTATATATCTATATAAATATAATCATAACGCATTCGCGTTCTATTTTACGAAACTGCGGGGGAGCTATACGCCATCCACCCGACTTCCCCCGTAGATATATATCTACTCACCTGATCCTCGCTTGCTGGAGTCGATGTCGCCATGCCCATCCTTATTGCTCCGAGCCCACTCGAGGGTACCTACATGTATATCACATGACATTGTAAATTCGATATCGCATACGAAAACCAAATCAGCACGCGTATCACACATGGGTTAAAACCCATTATCTACGCATGCAAGAATAACGAACAACCCTCGACGATTGACGTATGAACGTGAATCGTCCGATAAAATACGAATATCGAAAACTTCAATGCATACATATAACGAAATACAAGGCAGCAACTCATGAAAATGGTCCCTGATTTTACCCTATGTCAAATTAGCCAATTTTGCATATGTAAAGGGTCTAGTTTACTGGAGATGGAGCTACAGAACAAGCACGAACCAAATTGAACCAGGTCTGGCCGCAAATAGTGGCCAGAACGAATACATTTGTGGCCATGGAGAGGGTGTTGGGGCTAGGGTTTCATTGGTGGCTCCTAGGTTGCCTGCATGTATCATTGTGATCGCTAAATAATTTTCCAGGTCCCCTAGTTTTAGCAGATTTAAAATTCCTTACACAATTCCCACAAAATACGATATCGGCAGAATTTCAACGTTCGTGAATTGGGCTTTGTCTCTGTTTTTTTTCCAAATACTATCACTAAGGGGGGTTTAAGGACACTAATAACCCAATTACACTATCACAATTCAATTCAAACCCTAACCCTAAACTTAGAATTTCTAAATCTCACTAAACATCGCCTAATCATTTCTAAACAAGCATGGAAGCTAAAGTAAATCAAATACTACACTAATGGTTTAGAAATTAGCTCATTTGGCAACTCAAGAAAATTCTTGAGTTGCCCCAAGTATCCAAAATACTTGCTTTCTTGGTCCAAAGTGTAGCTTGTGAGCTTGTGCAAATTTTTAATGAAGTGGGGATGAGGTTTTGAGTTTGTTTTGGTGTTGCATTAAGAGGATGAGGTGGAGGTGGAGATGGGGCAGCCATGAGGGATGAGGGAGTGAGAAAATGATGAAGGAGAATGGAGGGAACAAATGGGCATTGCTCTCTTGACCCCTCACACACACTCTCTCTGTTGCCCATGCTTATTATTCTAATCCTTTTCTTTTCTTTTCCCTTTTATATTTTGTTTTCTTTTTTCTTTTTCTAGAACAAAACCATGCAATAAAGGGAAAAAGCCATGACAAATGTAACAAGTGCTAAAATGTGACATGGTGCATGTAATGTGCACAAATCAAGCTTAATGCGCGATTAACGATATTTAATCGCGATTAACATTAAAAGTGAATATAATTAATCATAAAAATTTTAATTTGCAAAAATCACATAAAGTACTCTCATTTTAGAAATTCCTAAAATTTTCCAAATATTTTCCGATTTATCGGTATTTAATTATACCGCATATAAAAATATTCATACTAATAATTATTTAATTATAAAAATTCCCAAAAATAATATTTTAATTTTCTGAAATGTTACACATGGGTTAAGGAAAGGTAGGGAACTGGGAATGGGTGATCATTCAGTAAGAGTAGGGAATGGTGCAAATGTTGCAGCCAAAGCAGTTGGCGAATATCACCTTGTGTTACCAAATGGTAATATATTGATTCTGAACAAATGCTATTACATTCCGACCCTGATATGAAATCTTATATCACTTTCTTTATTGAGTAAAGAAGGATATAATTTTGTAATACGGGATAATATTATGAACATCTACCTGAATCAAAAGTTGATTGGATCAGACATGTTAAATAATGATATATACGTTCTCAATCAAACTACAATACTTAATATGAAAAAAACACCCAAGAGGAAGTGTTCAGAAATGAACGAATCCTTCTTGTAGCATTGTAGACTAGGTCATATCAATGCGACACGACTAGCTAAGTTACATAAGGATGGATATTTGAATCCGTTCGAATTATCATCTTATTATACTTGCCAGTCTGTCTCAAAGGCAAGATGACCAAAACACCGTTTAGTGGACATGGAGAAAGAGTTACAAAACTCTTGGGACTGATACATAGTGATGTATGTGGTTCCATGTCTACACATGCCAGGAATGGTTTTTCGTACTTCATTACATTCACTGATGGTCTCCCAAGATACGGACATGTGTTATTGTTGAAACACAAGTCTGAAGCTTTTGAGAAATTCAGAGAATATAAGCACGAAGTAGAAAACCAAACGGGTAAAAGTATTAAGATCCTTCGATCTGATCGAGGAGGAGAATACTTGAGCAATGAGTTCCTGGACTATCTAAAAGAGAATGGGATTCTCTCTCAGCTTACTCCTCCTTATACACCACAGCACAACGGTGCATTAGTGCGGAGGAATCGCACCCTATTAGATTTGGTGTGCTCTAAGATGAGCACTGCTGAGTTGCCTATTTCCTTTTGGGGATATGCACTGGAGACAGCTGCAGACCTATTGAATATGGATCCTACCAAATCTATGTCATCCACTCCATATGAGATATGGAAAGGAAAGAGACCAAATCTTAATTATGTTAAGATATGGGGTTGTTCGGCATATGTGAAAACACAGAATCCGGACAAGCTCGGGGCATGATCTTTTCTGTGTAAGTTTATTGGATATCCCAAACATTCGCGCGTGTATATCTTCTACCACACCGAGGAACAAAAGGTGTTTATTTCTCGACATGCCACCTTTTAGAAAAAGAATTTCTTGAGAAAGAAATTAGTGGCAATGAGGTAGAACTGGAAGAAGTTCCAGATACACAAACTGCAATAGAAGATTTGGTGGAACTAGAGGATTCAGTAGTTCCTGACGAACCTTAGCCTCTCCGCCGATCTAGTAGGGTTCCTCATCCACCAGAGAGATACTACGGTTTTCTCATTGATGGTGGGAGCGAGAATTGCATCATGGAAGATGATGACCCGACTAGCTTTGAACAGGCCATCACGAGTGCGGACTCTGTGAAATGGCTGGATGTAATGCGATCTGAGATGGAATCAATGTACACCAACAAAGTATGGACTTTGGAAACTGCTACTGAAGGGGTAAATCCCATTGGGTGAAAATGGATCTTTAAGAAGAAACTTGGTGTAGATGGAAAAGTTGAGACATTCAAAGCTAGACTTGTTGCAAAGGGTTTTCGACGAGGACTAGTTGTGGATTATGACGAAACCTTTTCTCCAGTTGCTATGCTTAAGTCCATCCGGATCTTACTTGCCATTGCTGCATACCATGACTACGAAATCTGGTAAATGGACGTTAGGACAACCTTTATAAATGGTGATTTAGAGGAGTGCGTGTACATGACTTAGCCAGAGGGCTTCGTAGACAGTGGGAGCAACGGAAAGGTGTGCAAGCTGCTTAAATCCATCTATGGGTTAAAGCAGGCATCGCGGAGTTGGAACATCTATTTTGATGTTGTAGTCAAAGAGTTTGACTTCATCAAGAACGTAGATGAACCTTGTATTTACAAGAAGGTTGCAGAGAGTAAGGTTGTCTTCCTCGTATTGTACGTGGATGACATACCTTGATAGGAAATGATGTTCTTATGCTGCATGATTGTTAGGGATTCTGCGTGTTCAAGTTTTAGTTAAATACCGCAATCAAGACGGTTTCGTTTGTAGCTAGCCGGTTGAGTACGGGTCGTCCGCAGGGAGATGGGAATCTTTTTCTATGTGCTTTAACGAGTTAAGTCCAGTTTTTCAGATTTTGTTGTGATTAATTAAGTGGTAAAATGATATGTAAAGAGAGCTTGTTAGGGTTAGGATTAGGTTAGTTTGAGTTAAGAGTCTCCACATCTTTCGTTGCCCCTCTTAATATCGGTGTAACGGTAATCGGCAACAACGGGGATTAGTACGACTAGGAAGGAACTTGCGAGTATAAGCAAGGCTTTCCAACGCATAAGTTCTTCCTTTTGGTGCTTGTCCGTCCGTTCTTGGCTCTTATCCATAATCTCTGGTTAATTCAACCACAACCGGTCTCACTACGGAATCACCGCTATCATGTAGGATAGGGTGCCGTAAGGAGCGGATTGTGGTTCAATTAACGGGTGTCGAATTAAGCTGTTGGGTAAGGAAAGAGTGAGAGAGATTTCCTTCTCTCAAACTTCCCTTATCCTACCCTAACAAGTATGAAACTACTCACACATCATGATACGGAAAAATAAAACAAAACAAAAGAGGAAGATAGAAAGAAAGAGATTAGAAGATAACAACTAGCTATTTGCGACCTCACCTTGGCAAGGATCAAGCGTAAGCATCATGGTTGTGTTAAGGATAAAGAAAAAGAGAGAAGAAAGAAACAACAAGAAATAACAACAACTAGTTAACAAATGAAAATTACAACAATTATAGAAAGAACAAGACAAGCATGATAATAAAATGAACTTCTTTATTCACCATTCTTCACTCACCAAGCTCATTACAAGTTTTAATGGAGAAGAGATGAGAAGAGGAAGAAGAAACACAACTAAACCTAGAAAAGAAAATACAAGATTATCGACCCTTTCCTTCACAAAGTTCTGGGCTATTTATAGGCTGAAAAATGAAAACCTAGGGCAACCACCAGAACACAACTGAAAAGACCCAATTACCCCCCAAAACTCTTTGTCTGCGGCGCCAGTACGGCCGCGGTTCCGCGGCCTAAGCATGCTTAGGCCGTGGTTCCGCGGCCTACTTAGGGAATTAGGTCACCAACTTTGGTGACATCTCCTGGTTTTGTGTGCCCATTAGTCTGGTACATGATTTTTCTCAGAATTGCTTCACGATTTTTCCAGAATTTCTGTTGAGGGAAAGGTGGACTTTTTGTCAAGATTTTCTTGAGCTCCGCGTAGATTTCTTAGAACTTGTGTTGCCATTGAGCCTTGTGCATGAAGGTGACAATCGATTTGCCATTTTGTCTCCTAAACCAGTGTGTGGCAACAGACGGATAAAGAGCCGAGACCCGCGTTTTATCTGTGGTTGGCAGGAACCCGGATTTTGTCGTGTTTTTCCATGAATTTCACCGTTTAGAGCCGAGAACCTGTATCCTGCAATTGACTAGCAAACACGGCTCAAGAGTACCTACCGATAAGCAATGTGATAAAAATTGGGCGGTATAAAAATGCAAAAATCTGATATGAACAAATACCCCCAAACATATCATTTTCTCGTCCCGAGCAAAGGCAATTTATTCACAAAAAATTTCCTAACCTCACTTTCGCAGGGAATGCGATTGCACTGAGCATGTGCAACAAGCCGTTAAACCTCTAGGTGTCTCTAGTAGGAGGAGTGTTGTCTTCTGAGGGTTTTCAGCGGATACTACCCACAAAATCCGGTCAAGTTGGTTTTGTAAAATAACTAAGATTCAAACCCTAAAGTTTTGTTTCAGAAAATAACAATTCTATTATCCTAAGTCTAGACTATCGAACCTTTATTTTTCACACCTCGCTTCTTATTTAACTACAACTTTTCTATGTCTTTACGTGCAGTGCAAATAGTGTCGTTAAGTTCCCGAAAGGTCGAAATAAAGTCATTATGTCACACAATAAAGCCCAGATAAGAATTTTGAAAGGATCACATAAGTTTTATAAAGAGTTAAGCATTTTTCAAGCTTCGTTTTCCAGTAAGGTTTCAACTTCAGAATTTCAATCTTCCTTAACAGGAAACTAGGTTTTATTTTTTCACTCCACCTTTTTCTTGTTTTCATTTCATACACACCTCTGTGAACGTGCAATAGTCTTTATCATAGAATAAAACCTTCATATCTCCGTTAAATTTTTTTATAAAAGCCTGTCTTTTATCAAGATTATTCTCACACAAAGAACCGTTAGGAATTTTAACTCGGAGAGAACACTTGCTTGACTTTGTTTTAATCTGGACTTTCTAGGCTTCTTAGCGAGCTTTGGGCCAATGCACCCAAACCAGTTGATTTTAGGGCATTAGGTGTAAAAAACACCCCAGCGGACTTAATTACTCAAGTTACCTAGGTCCAAAAAACAAAAGACAGTTTGGCGTGAAAATCAGATGATTTAATACGAACAGAGATATAACCGGCAGTTCAATTATTATTTTTTTGGATAAAAGACGTGTTTAGTGGGTTCGGTGTGTAATCATTCCAATCAAGTTTCAGATGGGTTATTTTTCAGACTTAGCTCCAATTACGGCATCAATAACATTCCTTCATATTCGCTTTACTTCATAAACTATTCTTGACATTACTTATTTCAGAAAAAACCTATTTGATCCTCAGAAAATTATTTATCTGTTTAAAAGTTTTTAAACATAAAAGACTTGTCATCTAATTCCCAAAACTCACGACACGTGTAGTGTGATGTAAAGACGTATATCAGCTATAGTTAACTTCAAAGGAGAGTTATCTTTCAGGTTTTCAAAATCTAAACATAAGATTTAGTTATTCCTATCTTTTCAAACAAAAACCGTCGAAATGTTGAATCAGAGTTCTTCCACTAGCTAACTTGACAGAAAAGTTTTTATATTTTTAGAAAATTTTCAGATTTTTATGGATTTTATGGATTTTAATATGCAGATGCAAAATATAGATATGAATGCGAAGGTAAGAAATGCGTACCGAGCGTACCCCCAAACTTAAACCGGACAATGTCCTCACTGTCATTGCATGAAGAGATCATTTGAAGGGTCAAAAATGTCGGTTAGAGAAACACATTTTTTTTTGTATTTGTTTTTAAAGAAAAGAAAAAAAAGAAGAAGAATATACACAAATATATACAAAATGGTTTATACAGACCCCCAAACTTATTTGGAACAGTGTCCACTGTTCTTGGTTGGATAACCGAAGTTTGGAGGTAGGTAGAGGAAGATTAGGCAGGGTAAACCGGCTCCTGTAAGAACAGGAGCTCCTCTGTTGGTTCGGCCCTAAGGTACGGTTTTAGTCGGTGTCCGTTCACTTTGAAAAATGAACCGTCCTTTGGATTTTCCAAATCCACAGCGCCCTGCGGATATACATTCTGCACAAAATACGGCCCTTTCCAGCGAGATCTGAGCTTTCCAGGATGGAAGTGAAGTCGGGTGTCGTAAAGCAGTACCTGCTGACCAGGTACGAAAGTTTTGCGCAAAAGGTGTTTATCATGAAACACCTTCGTTCGATTCTTAACGACAACCGCGTTATCGTAAGCCTCATCCCTAAGCTCGCTTAGTTCGTTCAACTGCAGCTTCCGATGGCTGCCCCCATCTTCGAGAGATAGATTCAACTCCTTTATCGCCCAAAATGCGCGATGCTCTATTTCGACAGGTAGGTGGCAGGCTTTTCCGTACACAAGCCGATAGGGAGACATTCCAAGGTCGGTCTTATAAGCGATTCGAGAGGCCCAAAGGGCATCAGTGAGTTTCAGCGACCAATCCTTACGGTTCTTGGAAACCGTCTTCTCCAGTATCTGCTTGATTTGCCGATTTGAAACTTCGGCCTGCCCGCAGGTTTGGGGGTGGTAGGGCATAGAGAGCTTATGATTAATGGAGTATTTCCGCATCAAGGCCTCGAAAGTCTTGTGGCAGAAATGACTTCCATTGTCGCTAATGATCGCTCGGGGGTGCCCAAACCGGGAGAAAATGTTTTCTTTAAGGAACCTAACGACAACCTTGTTGTCGTTAGTCCGGCTGGGCACAGCCTCGACCCATTTAGAGACGTAATCAACAGCGAGAAGGATGTACAAGTTCCCAAAAGAGCTGGGAAACGGCCCCATGAAATCTATCCCCCAAACATCGAAAATCTCCACAACCAAGATCGGTTGGAGCGGCATCTCGTTCCTCCGGGATATCCGGCCCATGTGTTGGCACCGGGAGCAAGTCTTGCAATAGTCATGTGCGTCTTTGAAAAGTTGTGGCCAGTAGAAACCACATTGCAAGATCTTCTCAGCTGTCTTTCTGGGCCCAAAATGCCCGCCACACGCTTGATCGTGGCAAAATGACAGCACACTCTTGAATTCCTCGTCAGGGACACACCGACGAATAATCTGGTCGGGACAGTACTTGAACAAATAGGGTTCGTCCCAGTAAAAGTGTTTTACTTGGGATAAGAAGCGAAGTCTGTCCTGACTTGACCATTCAGTCGGTAGTAATCCTGTGGCCAAATAGTTCACAATATCTGCGAACCAGGGTTTGCAAGATACTGTCAAGAGCTGTTCATCAGGGAAAACGTCGTTGATCGGAATTGGAAGCGAAGGCGAAGAAGGAAGTCGTGAGAGATGGTCGGCAACTACGTTTTCACATCCTCGTTTGTCCTTAATGACAAGGTCAAACTTTTGAAGCAAGAGGATCCAACGTATTAACCGAGATTTTGCATCTTTCTTCGCAAAAAGATGGCGCAGAGCTGAATGGTCTGTGTAGACAATGACTGGAGAGCAGATGAGGTAGGGCCTGAACTTTTCTAAAGCAAATACAACAGCTAAGAATTCCTTCTCAGTTGTTGTATAGTTGAGTTGGGCGTCGTTCAGGGTTCGGCTCGCATAATAGATTACGTGCGGCATCTTGTTGATGTGTTGTCCAAGGACAACACCAATGGCAAAGTCGGATGCATCGCACATAATCTTGAATGGGTGCGTCCAGTCAGGTGAGGAAAGAACGGGAGCAGAAGTGAGTGAGCGTTTCAATGACTCGAATGCAGTGACACAGCTCGAGTTGAAGTCGAAAGGCGTATCCTTGGCCAGCAAAAGAGTCAAGGGCCTAACAATTTTGCTAAAGTCCTTGATGAACCGTCTCTAGAAACCGGCATGGCCAAGGAAGGCTCAGATATCTCTGATGCATCGGGGAGGAGGCAGATTGGAAATGACCTCAATCTTTTCTTTGTCAACCTCTATGCCATTTTGCGAGATGATATGTCCTAAGACAATACCTTCGCGCACCATGAAGTGGCATTTCTCCCAGTTCAAAGTGAGATTCTTGTCCTTACATTGGGTTAGGACAGCGTCAAGATGCAGCAAACACTCGTTGATGGAATCGCCGAAGATGGAGAAGTCATCCATGAAAATCTCCAGAAATTTTTCCACCATGTCTGAGAAAATTCCCATCATACACCAATGGAAGGTAGCGGGCGCATTGCATAACCCAAAGGGCATGCGTCGATATGCAAACGTGCCGAAAGGACAAGTGAATGTGGTCTTGTCCTGGTCTCTTTCGGCGATGGGAATTTGATTATAGCCGGAGTACCCATCAAGAAAGCAGTAGTACTCGTGTCCGGCCAATCGTTCAAGCATCTGGTCAATTAAAGGTAGCGGAAAGTGGTCTTTCCGCGTTGCGGCATTGAGTTTTCTGTAATCAATGCATACTCGCCACCCAGTTTGGGTGCGAGTAGGGATTAACACGTTCGCCGCGTTAGTGATGACCGTGATACCCGACTTCTTGGGGACAACGTGAATGGGGCTAACCCACTGGCTATCAGAGATAGGGTAAATGATACCACTATCTAGACATTTTACGATCTCCTTCTTCACAGCCTCTTTTATGACTGGATTGAGACGTCTTTGTGGATCCCGGGCTGGTTTGGCATCATCCATCAGATGAATGTGATGCTCAACGATCAGGGGACTAATCCCCTTGATGTCCGCCATGGACCTGCCAAAAGCTTGCCTGTTGCTGTGCAAGACCGTGAGAAGGGCTTTCTCTTGCTCTGGAGCTAGAGAAGCCGAGATGATGACAGGGAGGGTCTCGTTCTCACCTAAGTAAGCGTACTTAAGGTGAGACGGCAAAGGCTTGAGTTCGAGCGTTGGAGGTGGAACGATGGAAGGCAAGATTGGTGCAAAGGTCTCGAACTCAAAGGACTCCAGCAAAGGTTCAAAACGAGTGTAGGCAACCGAGTTGGATGGTTCAGGTAACTCATCCAGAAAGTCGAAGGATTCAAACTCGGGTTGTGCGTGGCTAAGATCGTTCGAGAACGTGAAACACTCGTAGTCGTTGTCGGGCGCAGAAACAGCAGCAGGTTCGAAGAGAAACGCACCAGTGGCGTCAAGATTATCGTGATCAAACAGAAACTCCTCGAATTCACACTCTTCTGGGGTGATCTCCTGGATCGAGCAGACGTCCAGTATATGAGCATTAGGTTCGGCGGGCTGATTCCCCAACCTAAAAATGTTGAGTTCAATCGTCATGTTTCTAAAAGAGAGGTTCATCGAACCATTGCGACAATTGATCACAGCATTTGAGGTTGCAAAAAATGGGCGGCCGAGTATCACCGGAATTTGATTCCGGGGGTTAGCTACAGGCTGTGTGTCTAATACAATGAAGTCAACAGGGAATATGCAGTCCCTGACTTTTATTAACACATCCTCTAGCTCACCCCTAGGATGGGTGATCGATCGGTCGGCCATTTGGAGAGTACAGTGCGTGGGTTTCAGCTCTCCGATGCCTAATTGCTCGTATACTGAATACGGAAGCAGGATAACACTGGCACCAAGATCTAATAGTGCGCGGTTGATGTTCTTATCCCCAATGGTAATTGAAATCGTAGGACAGCCAGGGTCCTTCCGTTTTTGTGGTAAAGATTGGGTAAGAGCATCACTCACAGCACTAGCCAAGAAAACTTTCTTTGGTACCTGAGACTTCCTCTTTTTCGTGCACAAGTCCTTTCAGATTTTCGCGTAGGATGGGACTTGTTGGACAGCATCTAAAATAGGAATGTTAATGTTAACCTGCTTAAATAACTCCAGAATCTTCTCCATTTGTGGATTTTGTTTTTTAGACATCAACCGGTTTGGAAATGGAACATTTTGAAAATTGGTTGAGTCTAATGCTAGAGGAGGAGATTGTGGAGTTGGAACGGATCCCAGAACAGGTGTTTTCGTGGAGTGAGAAATGGGTCCGTTCAAAGCAGAAGAAGAGGAAGGAGAGCCTTGTGAAGAACGGAGAATAGGCTCAGAAGACGAAGAAGCAGGAGAAGAAGAAGAAGGAGGAGAAGCAGCGGCCGGGGTGTCATCGTTGATTCGTTTGCCAATGTTGTTTTGCAGCATCCTTCTCGATCTCAGTGTGGTCACGGCACTCACATTATGGTTCTGTTGTTCAAGAGCAACATGTGCATTATGTGGGTGACCGGGATTTGGGAGTGGCTGGGACGAGAGCTTCCCTTTCTCTCACTCGCTTAAGGCCGCGTTCAGCTGTGCAATCTGGGCCTCGATGGTCTTGATGCTTTGCCCATGTGCGGCAGTGTGTTGCACTAAGGACTGAATGGAAGACTGGATGTTGGCAGTGGATTGGGTCGATTGTTTAACGAACGCCTCTAGACTTCGTTCGAGCGAGGAAACCTTATCGTTGTTTGACGGAACAAAGTTGTTTGGTGGAAAAGAATTGTTGGGTGCAATGTTGTTCGTCTGATTTTGGAAAGGTTGGGGTTGGAAGGGCTGCTGATACTGAGTTTGTTGTTGCGCTTGTTGTTGCGGCGGAGGGGCCCTTTGGAAATTGTTGCCTTGTAATTGATTATGATTCTGATTCCAGGCGAAATTGGGGTGGTTCCTCCAACCGGGATTGTAGGTGGAAGAGTATGGATCATTCCTCGGTCTTTGCTGGAATGCAGCATTAACCTGATCCTGTCCTTGCAATGGTGGGTTGTAAGGACACTCTTCGGTCAAGTGAGAAGGATCGGAACAACAAGCGCAAATGGTACGAAGGGGGAGAACAGGGGCAGGAGTAGGAGAAGAAAATTTGCTCTCTATCGCTTCAAGCTTTCTTGTTATTGCAGCCATTTCAGCTTTCATCGCAATAGAGACATCAAGTTGGTGAATTCCTACCCTAGACTGACCGGTAGAAGTGGAGGTAGAAGAAGAAGAAGTCGGTCTGGTGCTTTCCCATTGTAGCGTTTGCTCCGCAAGGTCGTCAAAAAACTGCCACGCTTCCTCGTCAGATTTCGATAGGAAGTGGCCCTGACAGATGGTTTCCAACAACTGCTTCGTTGCTGGGATCAGGCCCTCGTATAAGGTTTGGCAAAGTTGCCATCTCTCTATACCGTGGTGAGGACACTGAACAAGAAGGTCTTTGTCCCGGTCAAAGCACTTCCAGAAGGGTTCAGAAGGAAGCTGAGAGAATTGGTTGATTTCATTGCGAATCCTTGGGGTCTTATGATTTGGATAGAATTTTTTTAGAAACGCTTTAACAAACTCGTTCCAACTGGTTATGGAATGGGAAGCGGTGCTATACAGCCATTTTTCAGCAAGATCGCATAAAGTGAACAGAATGACTCGTAGACGTATAGCATCGTCCGACAGTTGGGTGGTTTTCATTATGGCACAGACGTTTTGAAATTTGTTGATGAAGATATAGGCATCTTCAGATTCAAGCCCATGAAATCGTGGAAGCATGTTGATGAAGTGGGGCTTAATTTCAAAGTTATCCCCACTGGCCGGTGGAAGAGAAAGGCAGGTGGGAAGTGCAAAACGGGTGGGATAGAAACGATCCTGGAGTGCGATTCGCTGCGGCGCTACAACAGGCGGTGGTGGTGGGATATTGGTCTCCGTAGGAGGTGGATCCAATCCAGGGGTAGTCAAAGAGATGTTTGGATTAAATCCTGACATCGCGGAAGAAGAGGTTGGTGAAGGTGAAGGTGAAGATGTATGAACAAATTCCAGTCAACGTCGGAGTTGGCCGGCAAAGGAAATGGTGAAAGAGGAGTGGACGGAGTATCGACGTCTGAGTCGATCGCGTAGTCGGTAGCGACTAACGTAACGCGGACTAGACGGGCGCTAGTGTCCCGAGTCCAAGCGGACATACACTAAACGAGTTTAGTATAGTCAAAGCGGAGAAGGTGGGGGTAAGAAAACGTCAATGGAGAAAGGTGATGGGTGGTGGGTGAAAAATGGATTTTGGCGACAAAGGGCAAGTTTTTATAAAAGTTTTTGATTTTTTTCTTTTTTTTTGTTTTTTTAGAAAGAGATTTACAGAAATATGTACGGACTTACGACTTTAAGTAATCACAAACAAGATATGCACAATCCCACCTAGATCTACGGTCGCCTAGGTCAACTAGACCTGCTCCTAACTGTTCCAGAGGGCTAGAAAAAGGACCTCAAACCGCCTCTTCTCCGTCTAATGCGGCCAGATAAGTGCCAGGTAAGTGGGAGGTTGTCCAACGCTTTCGCGAAGTTCCTTAATTAAATAACCACTTGCCTTCGTCACACTTGCCTAGGCACCGCAAAAGTCAGATAGGATAAACGGCCGATGCCTGTAACTAGTCCTCTGTCCTAATGAGCGCGAAGTCCTTAGGGCTGAGTCTAGTATTTTTTAATTTTTAACAGTGGTCAATGCATATGCTTTTTGTGATTTCGGGGTCCTGGGAAGGGTGATGAAATCCCCACCCAATCTGAATTGGTTTCAAGCCCCTTAAGTCCGTATTAAGAAATGCAAAGCAGTAACAAATCAACTGCAAACAATTTTTATTTTTTAGCGCGGCGCAAAGAATCCTGCACAAGAACAGTTTATTGGAAGGGGGATAAGAGTTTGGGCAAAGAAATCTGCAGAAAACACAGTTTATTGGAGTCCAGAGGAGTGGGTGAGAGGAGAAGACTTACAGAGAGATTTTGGTCCCCTGATGGCACCAAGTGGCCGCGGATCCGCGGCCTAAGCTAGCATATGCCGCGGTTCCGCGGCAAGGTAGGGGATTTGGGACATCATTTTTCTAGGGTTTGCTGCTTTGGGTGTCCTCTTCTCTTTTTAAGACCCTGAATCTGGATTTGATCACTGGTTCTGTTCCAGAATCTTTCCGTAGACCGTTTTTTCGTTTTAATCCGTCGCGGTGTAGCCGCGAAATGTGGGTCTAACTTCCCACGTCTTTGGCACTGAACTTGAACTCCGTATTTTTCTGCACACTTGCACAAAAACTAATCAAAAATAACAAGATGATTTTTTTTAAAAAGTATATTTTTTTTTGTTTTTCGGTTGTTTTTATATTCACAAGTTAACCCGAAATTACACAAAGAAATAAACTACCGTCTCCCCGGAAACGGCGCCATTTGATTGTTAGGGATTCTGCGTGTTCAAGTTTTAGTTAAATACCGCAATCAAGACGGTTTCGCTTGTAGCTAGCCGGTTGAGTACGGGTCGTCCGCAGGGAGATGGGAATCTTTTTCTATGTGCTTTAACGAGTTAAGTCCAGTTTTTCAGATTTTTTTGTGATTAATTAAGTGGTAAAATGATATGTAAAGAGAGCTTGTTAGGGTTAGGATTAGGTTAGTTTGAGTTAGGAGTCTCCACATCTTTCGTTGCCCCTCTTAATATCGGTGTTACGGTAATCGGCAACAACGGGGATTAGCACGACTAGGAAGGAACTTGCGAGTATAAGCTAGGCTTTCCAACGCATAAGTTCTTCCTTTTGGTGTTTGTCCGTCCGTTCTTGGCTCTTATCCATAACCTCCGGTTAATTCAACCACAACCGGTCTCATTACGGAATCACCGCTATCATGTAGGATAGGGTGCCGTAAGGAGCGGATTGTGGTTCAATTAACGGGAGTCGAATTAAGCTGTTGGGCAAGGAAAGAGTGAGAGAGATTTCCTTCTCTCAAACTTCCCTTATCCTACCCTAACATGTATGAAGCTACTCACGCATCATGATACGGAAAAATAAAACAAAACAAAAGAGGAAGATAGAAAGAAAGAGATTAGAAGATAACAACTAGCTATTTGCGACCTCACCTTGGCAAGGATCAAGCGTAAGCATCATGGTTGTGTTAAGGATAAAGAAAAAGAAAGAAGAAAGAAACAACAAGAAATAACAACAACTAGTTAACAAATGAAAATTACAACAATTATAGAAAGAACAAGACAAGCATGATAATAAAATGAACTTCTTTATTCACCATTCTTCACTCACCAAGCTCATTACAAGTTTTAATGGAGAAGAGATGAGAAGAGGAAGAAGAAACACAACTAAACCAAGAAAAGAAAATACAAGATTATCGACCCTTTCCTTCACAAAGTTCTGGGCTATTTATAGGCTGAAAAATGAAAACCTAGGGCAACCACCAGAACACAACTGAAAAGACCTAATTACCCCCCAAAACTCATTGTCTGCGGCGCCAGTACGGCCACGGTTCCACGGCCTAAGCATGCTTAGGCCGCGGTTCCGCGGCCTACTTAGGGAATTAGGTCACCAACTTTGGTGACATCTCCTAGTTTTGTGTGCCCATTAGTCTGGTACATGATTATTCTCAGAATTGCTTCACAATTTTTCCAGAATTTCTGTTGAGGGAAAGGTGGACTTTTTGTCAAGATTTTCTTGAGCTCCGCGTAGATTTCTTGGAACTTGTATTGCCATTGAGCCTTGTGCATGAAGGTGATAATCGATTTGCCATTTTGTCTCCTAAACTGGTGTGTGGAAACAGACGGATAAAGAGCGGAGACCCGTGTTTTATCTGTGTTTGGCAGGAACCCGGATTTTGTCGTGTTTTTCCATGAATTTCACCGTTTAGTGCCGAGAACCTGTATCCTGCAATTGACTAGCAAACACGGCTCAAGAGTACCTACCGATAAGCAATGTGATAAAAATTGGGCGGTATAAAAATGCAAAAATCTGATATGAACACTGCACTCGGTCAAGCTCTTCTTATCATATAGATTCTCTATGAAAGATCTAGGTGATGCCTCCTGCATTTTGGGAATTAAGATCTATAGAGATAGATCTAAGCGGATACTGGGATTGTCCCAATCCTGGTACATTGACACCATACTAAAGAGGTTTAGTATGGAAGAATCCAAGCGTGGGTATTTTCCCATGATCTCTGGCCTCACCTCTCCAAAGAGATGTCTCCTAAGACTGATTTGGAGAGAGCTCGCATGAAAGGGATACCCTATGCTTCGGCAGTTGGCTCTATCATGTACGCAATGCTATGTATTAGACCCGATGTAGTATACTCACTAAGTGTAGTGAGTAGGTATCAAGAAGATCCTAGAGAGAATCACTGGATAGCTGTGAAAAACATTCTCAAGTACTTGAGAAAGACTAAGGAGATGTTCTTGGTATATGGTAACGGAAAACTCAAGGTGGAGTCCTTAACCGATTCGAGCTTCCAAAGTGATAAGGACGACTCTAAGTCACACTCGAGTTTTGTATTTACCCTCAATGGAGGGGCGGTTTGTTGGAAGAGTTCCAAGCAAGAAACCGTGGCAGACTTGACGATGGAGGCTGAATACATCGCTGCCAACGAAGCTGCCAAAGTGGCTGACTGGATGAAGAAGTTCATCACTGAACTTGGTGTGGTTCCATCCATTGTGCATCCAATACCTTTGTATTGTGATAACAATGGAGCTGTGGCTTTGGCCAAGGAACCTAGGTCCCATCAGAGATCTAGGCATATTGTGAGGCGGTATCACCTGATCTGGGAGATAGTTGATCGCTGAGAGATTAAGGTCAGGAGAGTTGACACGAAGGACAACACTATGGATCCACTCATGAAGGCCATACCCCAGATACAATTTAATAGACTCTTCGGGATGTTGGGTATGAGATACTATAACAGCTGGCCTTAGTGCAAGTGGGTGATTGTTAGTTATGTATATGCCTGAGAGGCCATTATCGTACATATGATGTATATTATAGTGGATGCTTGGATATATATAGAGAGGACTTTATTGCTCGACATGATAGTATGCTATCTGGTTTCACTTTGTCTTAACATGTTGACTTGTATTGGTTTACTTTCTAGCTCTCACATGTTGATAAAGCCTTTAGGATATGTACTCGACTACTGGGACTATGATGCAGATCATACTAGTGGGGCTAGGATAGTCCAAGAGTACATCCTATAACTGTTCCTAGTCGAGAGTGTATCGAGACAGGGCATCGATACTCCAGAGTAGACTAGCATATACACATCTTGACCCATATGATGGGCGATGGATGATCCCAAATCCAGTAGTGTTTGACATCAAAGATGGTGTACGGGTGCTCAGTGGAGACTGGGTACACTGAACGGACTTACCGAGAACTCCTAGCTGGTATTATACCTATTGTCAGATAGCTATTCTCTGGTGTCACTGGTACAAGTTAGTCTGTAGACCCGAGATCGTCATAGAGACTTGTGTGATTCCCACTGTGCTTTGATTTCTACCTTACGACGTTCATGAGAACGTGCAAAACGGTGGCTTTTGGGTACAGTCCCGAATAATATGGAGGCATTGAGCGATAGGAGGGGTTTCATCTCTCCCGATATTGGGTGTTGATGTTGCGTTGTATTCAATTGGCTATAACTGGAAGTCCCTGGCTAGGGATGATATAGAGATCTACAGGTAAGTGTTATCAGTAGTTTCTCGACCCGTTAAGAGCCTCACATCGACACGACTTATCGGTTACTGGGGTCTGATGTTTACCACCCCTAGACTGGATATACGGCATATCAGACGAAGAGACCGGACTGTACGGTAGTGTTAATGATTGGATTCACAGGTGTGTGTGCAGACTTGCTTGTTGATCTTCTAATCGCTCAATACCCGGGTGTCTGTTACATTTAGCTGAACGCTTACAGCTTGTAGGTGTTTGATATGATCATCACCTACAGCCGGCGTATTGACGAGTGTTTAGAGTCCTACACAGAGGTTTCCTGGCTCAGGCGAAATAGAGTAGGAGCACATATGTGATATGTGCGGGACCGAGATTAATACGATATGAGATACCGTATTCTATTCTCTCAATATATGATATCAGCCGGGTATATGTGATATAGCCGGGTTATCGGATCAAGTATTGATTCGATAAAAAGATACATATTATATTAGTCGGTTATATGTAATATAGCCGGGTTATTAAATCAAGTGTTGATTTAATAATTTAATGTATAATTATATATGTGACATATTACATTACATTAACTAATATAAGCTCACTTAAATGATTCTTTTTCTCACTTGATGATACATTGATATATATATGTGATATATGTTAAATGTATTGTTTTCTTTTGTAACAAAATATTATATATATGATATATGATATTTTAACATGCTAGGTTACAAATGCAACTAGGGTTAATGAGACTTGAACCATTCTAGGGTTTGATTAGGGTTTATGTTTATTATTAAGGAAATTCAAATTGTATGGATTAAGTCATGGATGAGTTTTGAATAAGCTTCATGATGCTTTAAATAAGTCCACCCCTTTGGATATTTCTTAGATATTTATTAACCCAACCCTAACCCTAACTCATGGTTAAGTCTCTACAAGGGTTAAGCATGCCATGCTTAACCCTTGGTTGCATTTCTAACTTCTCACAATAATTCATTTCATAAATTGCTCATCTTCTTCTTCCTCCACCAAAAAGAAAAGAGCTTGCTTGATTTTATTTTGTGATAAATGATTAAGAGAAAAAGAAAACTAAAGAGTGCAAAATTCCTACTTCATCATCCTCATCTATTTTAGCCACTTAGATTAGGGTGTTTGCTTCACTTATACCTCATTAGTGAAGTGAGAGCTTGGGTTTGTGATTCCTCAAGGTAGATCATCTTGGATTGTGAAATCTTCAAGTAAGGATGTCTCATTCACCTCACGGAGCCTCTATAGAGTCCAGGAGCTTGATGATCGCAGCGAAGGGACCTCAACTCGAAGCTTATGAAGCGAAGGAACGGACTACAAAGGTAGTAATCCCTAACTCTTAGTTGTAAAGTGTTTACATTTCGATTCCCTCTGATTCTTTATTTATGATCCTTGGTTTAGGGTTAGCTAGAACGACAAAATTTTTAACTTGGCATGAATGACGCTACCTGAAATCTTGCTACCGTTGTAGGTAATCCAACAATAAAACCATAGATCTAGTAACCAGAAACCCTAATATTATATCTATGTTCTATGTAGAGAAACAACTGTGTGACAACCACAGTATAACCGATCGTAGTATAGGAATTTCACTTCCTATAAAGTGCATGCCATCCCAAATATCAGGACTTCACACCCTACTACCTTCTTACCAGATCCATGTCCTATTCTGATGATGTCAAATCCTATGACTGTCACATCAAAAATTGATGATCTATTTCCGCTATACCTGCTTTAGTCTATAAATAGACATAAGCTACTTGCCCACTATGCTTCTGATGCTCCCACTGACTACAACAACCCTCTGGTAGAGTCATATACACGTGCACTTCTAAAGCTAGTTTAGAACGACGCTATACGCATCCTCCTACTGGGTCTTATAGTTTAGAATAGCAGCAATGGCAAGTCTGGGTAAACAAGAACCTCCCTGTCACCGTCTCTGAGAAGACCGAAGTGCCTCTCGGGTGCCTGAGGTTACCCACCAAATCTGCGGAGTGGCTAATGGAATGTCAAATCCAATTGAATCCTCAGGTTCTATTAAATCTTTAGTGATCGTTTGTGCTTTTGGAATCACTTCCAATTCTACCATACTCCCACTTTTGTCTTCTGAAAAAATCCATTTTACTAAAACTGTGGCGAGTCAAGAACAATATCACTATTGATCTTCCTGATGGTAGAAAGTTAACCCTCGTCAAAGCCCGGGATAACCCACAAACTGCCATTACTTAAGCGTACCTCGAGTTTATCTGGATTCTGGTTTTAAGCATCAACCGGACAACTCTCTATACCTTAACATCGTTAAGATATAAATTGATTCTATATATATCCAATATAGAAAAAAACACTAATTTAATTGGAACCAGATTCAAAATTATGCAGCCGTCTCCAGTGCATATGAACCAAATGGAATAAGACATATCAGCATTACTCATCAAGGAGGGCATCCATATATGTGTAACCTGAAAGAGAAGCAAGTTCTCAAAACCATTACTATCAACGGAATAACTTGCACAAGTATCTACATCTTCGATCACCATGAAGAATCCTGATACTTGCAACATGTGTTTCTCTATTTTATTCATATTCCAATAACTTCTCAAAATCTGGACCTTGTATTTCAACGAAATGCTTGTCTAGAACTGGAGAAGTCATGAGTAAATAGAATATAGTATGATTACCAACCCCATTGTCCTAATGGAAACTGGACAACATACAATACTTTGTATAAGTTCACTTAGTACAATAACTCAAACCTTGTGCGTCGTAGGTTACAAACTGTATTATGGTTAAGAAGAATTACATCGCTGTTGAATGCACCTTATCTAACCATCAACTGATATAGGTAAATGTCACAGACATAATTTCAAAAAGTTATATCTCGCAATATAAAATAAATATACAGATATATCGGTTTGAAATTGATGCATAACAACGGATATTCAAAACAAAATATTTGCCATCCGGAAAAAACACAGGTGATTTCATCAAATATCACCAATTATAACGAATTCCGATATAATGAGGATATAATCACCTAATTCCCAATATCATACTCCCACTCACCATCTGTAGTAACATACAGATGTGAGAAACTGATCTGGTAAATACATACCCTGGCGTTAGATTCCAATCGGGAAAACAGTTTTCAATTAACATCGCACAGTCGGACTGAAATATGAAAATGTTTCAAATGGATTAACTGGTATTCCTAGTAACGCCTCTTCCACTATCCTGATTCACTTCTGTAACCGTATAGTTCCATGCCCTCACTCCAATCCCTTTATATGTCTTTACTTATTACCTTTTGTACACCACCTTTAGGCTAATTGGTTTTTCTTCCTTCCCTATCATTCGGCACCAGCCTATGTCTTGGAAGAATAATATCCATTAAGCATGTACCTTCCTAGTCCTAGGAGCCCTCGCATCCTGAGAGAAGGTAAAGGGAAAAGTAATCTGAATAATCCTATTCTATTTCTCCTGAACCGGAAACCATCCTCGAATCCGGAACGAATTCCTTCGAGTTTGTATGTAACTATACGATGGCATGTCCAAGCATTATGGATGTTCGTAGTGATACAAAGTGTTCTGGAGAAATCTAAAGTGGAAGTGGGAGTGGCAGGGGTATACACGGTTTTGTCGTGAATGATGGCAGTCGCAATTTTCTATGTCGTTATTCTAATCCCTTTATATGTCATTACTTATTACCTTCTGTACACCACCTTCAGGCTAATTGGTTTTCTTTCTCCCTACCCTTCGGCACTAGCCTATAGATTGGAAGAAGACTATCCAATAAGCATAATAGGTGTACCCTCTCCTAATCCTAGGAGCCCTGACAAGCTGAGAGAAGGTAAAGGGAAAAGACAACTGAATAATCCTAAACAATCTCTCTAGAACCAGAATGCATCCTCGAATCTGGAACAAGTTCCTTCGAGTTTGTATGTAACTATATGATGGATTTATCCAACAAGAGTGGATGTTCGTTGCAAAGGGAAAGAAGGAGAGGCAATGATTTATAGGACTAAATCACAATAAAAAAACCAAAGTGTTTTAAGAAGGTTCGGTTAACTTGGTTCATGAGTTTATGCTTAGGGTCAGGACATGGTCACCGCCAACGAGAGAGAGAGTGAAAAGAAACACTCAGCGTGCAATCTAACTTAGATCAGAATGGTTAATCACTTTATCTAATCAGGAGGGCTCCCACTGTTTCCTCGAATTCTCCTCCAAACCTAAAAGGAGAATCAGTCGGGATCATCTAAAATCTCCCTAGGAGTAATCCTACTCATCAGTGGGAATCGGGATCCAACTATCATCGCATGATAACTTGATGGAATACAGTCAAGTTACCACACTCCAGAAGGTATGCGCATTCCTGGAAAGTTTCCTGTATGTTTGAAACTCCCGATGTGGTTTTTACCCCTAGGACCCAAGTGACCTTGACGGAGTCAACAAATCAAAGAGTCCTAGTCAAGTTCAACCCGCCATTATCTTGATTGCATTAAACCCACCCGTACGAGCCCTTGACGGAGTCAACAAGGCCGCATGACTATCCTAACCAATCGCATATCCATGCTACAAACAAGCACCACTTAGCTACCGTACACTATGCTTTGACGGAGTCAACAAACGCAGCACGAATTCTAAGCACTACTCGTTGGAAATGACGGAGGGCTACGGCTGGTTTTTGGCGAAAAACCTTTAACGTAATGAACTTGATATCGTTGAAAGAATCCAAGTGATTTTATAAATATATAGTGGCGAAAACTTTTGCTAAAGAAGTCACTCCCAGTGTAGGGATCTCTGCTCTTTCCTCGTAGAATGAGGTGCAGGATATTCCAAACTGAATACCACGATGCAAAGAAAAAATAATCGACAATAGAGAAGTTATTACACTGATTCAAACTTTTACTCAAGGGGTCACTCCCGATTAAGGGATCTCGGTCCTTACCTCGTCGAATGAGGTGCGGGATATTCCCAATCGTATACCACTGTACAAAGAAAAAGAAAGCGTCTATTATGTCAGTTTTAAAATCTTGGTTCCAACAACATCATATAGGTTTGTTTTATCCTTGCATTGATAAGAATCAATGCAGTCCCATCAATTAATCACACCAGAAAAGAACGAAAATATGATGTACGTATATTCCATCCGCATTCGCCACTGGGCCCTGTCATCACCCGTTAGGTTACTTAACTAACGACAGAGCAGGGGCTGGACTAGCACGGGTGTAAAACATATATAACATCTACTAGTATATATAAATATATATATATAACATTCATCCCAGGCATGATATAAAGCAACATCACAGAAGCATCACAGAAGCAACATAGAATGTTGGATAATCTTGGAGCCCCGGGTTTCATTTGAGCCGCAAATGAGACCCGACGTTCCCTATTGTGTGGATAGCCTATGCAATGAAACCTAGACCCCTACGAGTGCGGAAAGTTACCCGCCAAAACCAGAAGTGAGGCAACCCCCTTCAACAACGTGAATGGGTCACCTAGCACTTCACAGAATCCAGTAACTTGAGCACCCCTCCGTGGGTCAACCTATACCCCCTACGAGTGCGGCGAATAGCCCGCCAATTCTAGAGTAAGGTCCCCTCCATCTCAACGCCATGAGATGCAGACCCGTTGCCCTCTAGAACCCGGCTATTCGTGCACTCCACCGCGGGGTAATCCTAGTACAGAAAAGAAAATAATATGTACAAGGGTGACATCGACCTCAACCCAGTCGTGTCGCACAAACAGGAAGAGACGGCAGTCCACAGGTCGGATGCTCGCCCCGAAATAATAAATGTACAAATGAAAGTAAACTGCACTAACATTGCACCCAAGCTATCCACCACGACGATCCAACCATATCCACAGCACAACACAGAACATCAACGTGAATGTCACGTTCGCAAACCCGTCTAAAAGTCATATAGCAATTGGATGACTTGTACCGCTTTAATGACATTCACGCTTGCTGATAGTAATGTATGTACTGTAAACATTTAAACAGTGTTAAATTATCGACTTCGAAACACCCCGAATTGCCCCTGGACAAAAGATAACATAATATCCAAAATAGGCAAAACAAGCAATATCACTGCACCAATATTCCAGAGACCAGACCACACTCAAAATACGAAACCCAAACTTGACTGCAGTGCCAGCCAGCTCAGAAATTTGCTTAATGTGGCTGGTCCAATACGGGTGAAACTGGCTCTTTTTTCGGGTGTAGTCTAGTGGTCACCATAGTAGTCTTCTGCAGTTGCTAAAATAATTTTTTGAAGACTCTAAAATTTCGACAGAGACTGGAATCTGCAGGGTATCATTTCGGGGTTATTTCTATTTCGATACTTTAACATCGTCTAAATAAGCTAGTAAGGGGTTTACGGGTTGGCTCTGATACCATGTTGGGTTACGGCAGCACCCCGGCCATCAAACCGTGGTCAAATGAGGAACAAATTTTTTCAAAACTAGCGCTACCATGACCCGATGCCCGGATCTACCCTAAACCCTATACTGTAGGTCGATGTACAACACCTCACGAGTAGCGGGGAGGCGGAAATATGAAAAACGATTGTGTTCTCAAAGCAAACATCTACTAACCGATGATCTTTACTAAACGATAATTAACAACAACCATAGAAGTTCTTAGCTACTATGAAAAGAGATTATACCTAGTGAATCGTGTCCTTCATCTTTTCGTTGTCTACGTCCTCCTCGGTGTCCTCTAAGTGATAGATGATCCACCCGAGAAACCTAATCCAAGCTTCACCTCCAAACTTGAGGTAACTAAGTTTCTCTAGTTGCTAATCAAAGGAACTTACATGATATAGAGTTAGGTTATGGATTGTTTAGTCTATTCTAATCCTTGATCTCAACTCATGAGTGGCAGGATTAGAGTTTGAAGAGAGAGTGAGCTTGAGGAGAGAGAAGGTGAACAAGATAATGATGATGATATTGTTTCTCACTTGATATATGAAGCATAATGAAAAAATGAATAAAATGAGATTATTCATCATGCTACATTAATGAATTATGAGTGATTCACTATGTGAGTCATCAAGTATTTAATAATGCATTAATGACATTATGAATCACACATAATGAGTCACAATATCATTTAATGACAATGCCACCTAAACCCTCAAGTCACCATACTTCTAGAAGCTTCCCGGAAATTACGAGAACGCCCCTCCTATCCGTGAAAACACAGAAAAACTATAGACAGTATAAATCCAATATCCTGATACTGGAATCTGGCTTAAACCAAAGCCGGCTAGTAAAAACTGTCCGAACGTCGTACGTGCGTTTAAACACGTATGCGTCCGAACCCTTGTCGTAAAACCGTACGACCTCTATATCGTTTCGCCTGGAGTTGGGAAATCTCTGTGTGGGACTCTAAATACTCGACTACTACGCTGGCTATGGGTTTAACCACAGACCGCAAGCGGCACTAGCTGTACGTAACGATCCCCAGGTAGATGTCGATAAGAAGGCCGATGAGGAAACCCATCCGGACTCCTACTGAGTCTGTCCGTGAAAATATCCGCGCAGTCCGGTCTGTTCGTCTAAGAGTATCGCATGTATGGTCTAGGAAGGTGGTAAACGTCAGATCCCTAATAACCGTACAAGTCGGGTCGGCATGGCTCAATTACCATCCGATAATCTACCGATCAGTCTATCAGTAATTCTCAATCAGCCCTGGCCAGGGACTTATGGTAATGACCAAATGATCACCGTGCGATATCGACTCCCTATACCGGGAGAGACGAATCCCTAACTGTCACTCACTGCCTCCATGTGGCTCGGGACTGTGCCTAACTAAAACCTGTTTGCACGACTCCTTTGAACCATGGTAGGGTAGCAATCAAAGCACAGTGGGAACTCACACGAGACAAATGACGACCTTAAGTCAACGGACTATCTACACATGTCACCTGAGAACTGCTATCTGACGTTAGGTATAAATACCATCCAGTCAGTTCTCGGTGAGTCCTGTCCGGTGTACTCACACCCAGTGAGCATCTGTATACAATCTTAGATGCACTCCACCAATGGCTGCGGGACCAATCCATCGCCCCTCCTCAGGGTCTAGATATGTATACACTAGTCTACTCAGGAGTATCGATGCCCAGTCTCGATACTCCTGTGACCAGGGACATCTAAGGATGTGCCTATTGAATATCCAGCCCCCACAAGTATGACTGCCATCACAACGCCGGTAGTCAGGCAAACACCCTATGGGCTTTATCAACATGTATATATATATGAATACTACGCAAAATATATCATATGTTAAGATAAAGACAAACCAAATAGCGTACTATCATATTAAGCAAGACTGTCATGTACATACATATCCCTAGCATCATATACAATGAACGCCTCTAGGGCATATATATCCAACAATCTCCCACTTGCACTAAGGCCTATAATTGGTGCAATAAGTACCCACTATCTGCACTAGATCCAGTTGTTGGCGTACCGCATGCCCAACATCTCAAACAGCCTCTCGAACTGGAATTGAGGGATGGCCTTGGTCAATGGATCTGTCGTGTTGTCTTTTGTGTCCACTCTCCGTACCTCGATCTCCTGACGATCTACGATCTCCCTGATCAGGTGAAACCGCCTTAAGATATGCCTGGATTTCTGATGGGACCTCGGTTCCTTCGCTAATACTACAGCCCCATTGTTATCACAATACAAAGGTATTGGATTGGTAATGGACGGAACCGCCTGAAGTTCAGAGATGAACTTCCTCATCCAGACAGCCTCTTTTGCGGCTTCACTGGCAGCTATATACTTAGCCTCCATAGTTGAGTCTGCGACGGCATCCTGTTTGGAACTCCTCCAACATATCGCCCCTCCATTGAGAGTAAACACAAAACCTGAAATGGATTTAGAATCATCTTTGTCACATTGGAAGACGGAGTCGGTAAAAGCCTCTACCTGGAGGTCCACATTACCGTAAACTAAGAACATCTCCTTAGTCCTTCTCTGGTATTTGAGAATGTTCTTTTCTGCTATCCAATGTTTCTCACCTGGGTCAGATTGATACCTGCTTACCACACCAAGTGCGTAAGCTACATCTGGTCTTGTACATAACATCGCATACATTATAGATCCTACTGCCGAAGCGTAGGGTATAATGCCCATGCGAGCCCTCTCTTCATCAGTCTTTGGAGACATCTCTTTTGAGAGGGTGATCCCATGACAAGCGGGCATATTACCGCGCTTGGAATCTTCCATACTAAATCTCTTTAGTATAGTGTCAATATACCTGGACTGTGAAAGTCCCAACATTCTATTAGATCTATCACGATAGATCTTAATGCCCAAAAAGTAGGTTGCATTACCCAAGTCTTTCATGGAGAATTTCTGTGACAAGAAGAGCTTTACTGATTGTAGCATAGGGACAACATTCCCTATCAGTAGTATGTCGTCGACGTACAAAACGAGGAAGACTACTGCTCCTTCTACAATCTTCCTATAAATACATGGCTCATCTACATTTTTGATAAAGTCAAATTCTTTGACTGTCTCATCAAAGCAGATGTTCCAACTCCGCGATGCTTTCTTTAATCCATAAATGGATTTAAGCAACCTACACACTCTTCCGCTTCTCCCACTGTTTAAGAAACCTTCTGGTTGATCCATGTAAACACTCTCTTCTAAATGTCAATTTAGAAAAGCTGTTTTTACGTCCATCTGCCAGATTTCATAGTCATGGAAGGCAGCAATGGCAAGTAGGATCCGAATGGATTTAAGCATAGTTATAGGGGAAAAGGTTTCATCATAGTCCAATCCTGGTCTTTGACGAAAACCTTTTGCAAGGAGTCTAGCTATGTAGGTTTCCACTTGTCTAAGTGCACCAATCTTCTTTTTGAAGATCCATTTGGATCCAACTGGTTTCACCCCAGTAGGAGCAACTTCTAAAGTCCATACTTTATTGGTGTACATGGATTCCATTTCGGATCTCATAGCATCCAGCCACTTCATCGAGTCAATACTCGTGATAGCCTGCTGAAAACTAGTAGGCTCATCATCATCGATGATGCAATCCTCTCGATCCCCATCTAGAAGAAAACCATATTATCTTTCAAGAGGATGAGAAAGCCTACTAAATCTGAGGAGTGGCGTTGGTTCGTCATGTTCTATTGAAATCTGAGGTTCTACTAAGTCCTCGGTAGCAGTTTGAGGTTCTGGAATTTCTTCAAGCTCTACCGCGCTCCCACTAATTTCTTTTGCAAGAAATTCGCTCTCTAAAAAGACAATGTGGCGAGCGACAAACACCTTTTGTTCTTCAGTGTAGTAGACCATGTACCCCCTTGAATGTTTGGGGTATCCTACAAACATGCACAAAACCGATCGTGCCCCGAGCTTGTCCGGACTATGCTTTTTAACATATGCCGGACACCCCCATATCTTGATATACTTGAGATATGGTCTCTTCCCGCTCCACATTTCATATGGAGTGGTAGGCACAGACTTAGTTGGAACTCTATTCAATAAGTATGCTGCTGATTCTAGAGCAAATCCCTAGAAGGATAGTGGCAACTCAGCACTACTCATCATTGAACGCACCATATCTAATAGCGTGCGATTCGTCCTTTCTGATACACCATTATGCTGAGGTGTATAAGGCGGAGTAAACTGAGAGAGAATTCCATTCTCTTTTAAGCATTCAAGGAAACTGGTACTTAAGTATTCTCCACCTCGATCAGATCGAAGTGTCTTGATGCTTTTACCAGTTTGTTTCTCTACTTCATTTTTATACTCCTTAAACTTCTCAAAGGCATCGGATTTATGTTTCATTAAGAACACATGTCTATACCTAGAGAAGTCATCAGTAAAAGTGATGAAGTAGGAGTGACCGCTTCTCGTATGCGTAGACATTGGACCACATACATCACTGTGTATAAGTCCCAAGAGTTCTGTGGCTCTTGCTCCGTGTCCGGTGAACGGAGAATTGGTCATTTTTCTTTTGATACATGATTGACAAGTTGCATATGATGAATATTCAAACGGATCTAGATATCCATCTTTATGTAACTTAGTCAACCTTGTTTCGTTTATATGACCAAGTCTACAATGACATAGGAAGGCTTGATTTGAATCTGGAGCCTTTCTTTTAAGTGTGTTTTGAATATTGAAAATTCGAGGTTGATTAAGTATGTATATGCCGTTTTCCAGTGTGCCATACCCAATCAGTTCTTAATTTAGGAGAATGTTCATGAAATTTCTTTCAAGCGCAAAATTATATCTTTCATTAGATAACAAAGATACTGATATAATATTTCACAACATACTGGGAATACAAAAACAGCTGTACAACACCAAAATGTTCCCACTAGTCAACCCTAGGTGATATTCCCCTATTGCAATAGCATCTACATGCATTCCATTGCCCATCCGGAGAGTCATATCACCTGTCCCCAGTACTCTACTATTTCTCAGATCCCACAATGATATATAGATGTGAGAACGAGAACCGGTATCAAGTACCCATGATGTAGAGTTTACTAAAAGACAATTTTCGATTACGAACACACCTGAAGCAGAAGCAACAGCTTGCTTCTTGTCCTTGGCTTTGAAGGCTATACAGTCCTTCTTCCAGTGCCCTTGCTTGTGACAATAAAAGCATTCATTTATATACGTTTTCACCCTTCCTGCCTTGTTCGTTCTCTGCACCTTCTTGACCCCACCCTTCGATTTGGTGCCTTTCATCTTCTTCTTCCCTTTAGCTTTCGCTTTATATTTAGAAGAGGATGATTGTCCAACATACAGAACGGGGGTCTTCTCCTTTTTCAAGGAAGTCTCTGCTACCCTCAACATGTTGAGGAGCTTTGGATGATCAGCTTCCATTTCGTGCATGTTGAAGCTTAGCACGAACTGAGAGAGGGTGTGGGGAAGGGACTGCAAAATCAAGTCGATATACAAATCATTCTCTGGCACTCATCCCAGGTTTGCGAGTTCGTCAATAAGGCCGATCATTTTGAGGATGTGCTCTCCTACAAGCAATCCTGGAGCTAACCTCATCTGGAAGAGTTTCCTTGAGGTCTCGTACCTCGCGATACGGGAGTGCTCCCCATACAATTCCTTGCAATGGAGAAAGATGGATATAATATCCATACTCTCGTGTTGTTTCTGGAGTTCATTTTTCATGGACGCCAGAACGATACACTTAGCTCGCTCACAGTCTAGATCCCAGGTTTTGCGAACTTCCTTGTCCACAACTGAGGAATCTGGTCCTGGGATAAGGGGAGGAACAGCGGTGGTAACAAATGCTACTTTTTTCATAAGTCAGTGCAATGTTGACGTTCCTTAACCAATCTCTATAGTTCTTCCCCGTCAGTATATTTTTTTCAAGTAATAGTTTTAGTCCTGTCATGGTAGCAACCAGAGAGAGAGAAAAGAAAACACTCAGCATACGCTCTTGTAAGTTTAGATTGGTTATCGATTTATCTAAACAGGATGGCTCCCACTGTTCCCTCAAATCATTCTTCAAAACCTAAAAGAAGAACTAGTCAGGATTTAATCACACGTCACAATACTTGCTTAACCTTTCAGCCAGGCCGGTGTTGGTAATTCGAGGGAGGTTTTCCAACGCTTTCGCGAAGTTCCTTAATTAAATAACATCTTTTCCCTGGAGGCGTAGCCCCACTAACACCTTTCTGGACACCTACTTGGTTTATAGCATTGATTGTTAAGTGAGAAAGTTTCTCAAGAGTAATCCTACTCATCAGTGGGATCGGGATCCAACTATCATTGCATGATGCACTAGATGGAAGCCACTCTAGTTACCATACTCTAGAAGGTATGCTAAATCTGCAAGTTTCCTTTATGTTTGAAACTCCCAATATGATTTTTACCCCAAGCTCTTATGACCTTGACGTAGGCCAACAAATCATAAGACGCAAGTCAAGTTCCACCCGTCGTTGTCCTGATTAATTTAGGTACATCGTACATGCCCTTGACGTAGGCCAACAAGGATGTACGTCTGTCCTATACTAATGCATCTATCTATGCAACAAATAAGCAAACCACACTGCTACCATCCACTATGCCTTGACGTAGGCCAACAAGCATAGCATGAATACGATGTGCGGTCTATTTGAAACGATGGAGGGTTACGGCTGGTTTTTGGCAAAAAACCGTTAATGTAGTGAACTTGATATGATCGAAGGAACCATGATAGCCTTTATTAAAAGGAGTGGTTTAAGCTCCGCATTTAAAATTTTCTTTTTGAAGAAAACCGAGTGGTTTTGAAATTGTCCCAACGATTCAGTTTAGGTTTTATTTTTCTTTGCATTAAAAATAATGCGTCCCATCATTAACCTATCATTACAGATAACAACGAAAATACAACGTCCTCTTATGCCATCGGCATTCGCCACGGGGTCCCGTCATCACCCGTTAGGCTACTTAACTAACGGCAGAGCGGGGGCTGGGCTAGTGCGGGTGTAAAACATAAGTGAGGTCTAAATAGCTATCATATATATATATATATATATATATATATTGTACATTCGTCAGACGCAATTTAGGCATTCCAGATCATAGATAAACATTATTGGATATGCAAGTAATCCGTGTTTCTTTTGAGCCTGCAACGAAAGACAGATTACACAGTTGTGATGAATAGCAATTACCCCTCCTCAGACCCCTACGGGTACGACAAACTACCCGCCAAGTACCTGAAGTGAAGCGGTCTCCCTGAACGACGTGAGTATGCTACTAAACACTTCGAAATACCCGGTAGTTTGTGCACCCCACCTTGGGTCTATCCTAGGAGCAAAAACAGTAAAAAGAAATAATACAACAGTGGCTACAACTGCAACCTGGATGTGCCCCGCAAAATAATAGTACAACTTATTACATTTACATCGAATGAATTAATACAAAAACCCATCACAAAACCCCGGCTAATCATCAGAACAATCCAATACAGTTCATAATCACAAACAGTTAAAATATTACAGATATGTGCAACCCCCTGCCAACCGACATACTAGCAGTTAGGGGTGGTTTACGAACACATAATACAGTTCACAGATATAATCAAACTAGAAAATATCGTATAATTTCGATCGATCAAACACATTAGATTCTACTCCAAAACACCTCTGTAAATCTGAAACCTGAGCAGAAAATAAATCATTCCAGAAAAGACAAAACATCATAAAAGAGTCATAGGGAAAAACTGGGTTGAATCGGCCTCAACTCGGCCGCGGATCCGCGGCGGATCGGTGGGCTCGGCCGCGGTTCCGCGGCTGTATGGCCGATTCAGGAACTCATTTTTTCCAGTGTTCTTATAATTTCTTGTAGGTTATTCTGGAGGTCCCTGAAAAATTTTTGGGCCTCATTTTAAAATCGACAGAAATTATGTGATATCGGTATATTTTCCGGTTTGTTTTGCGTTCGAAATTCATACGACTTTGCAAGTGAGTTAATTATTGTTTAGTGAGGCTCTTATACCACTGTAAGTTGATGTACAACACCCCACGAGTAGCGGGGAGGCGGAAATATGAAAAACGATCTTGTTCTCGAAGCAAACATCGACTAACCGAAGATCTTTACTAAACGATAATTAACAACAACCATAGAAGTTCTTAGCTACTATGAAAAGAGATTATACCTAGTGAATCGTGTCCTTCGTCTTTTCGTTCTCCTCGGCCTCCTCTAAGTGATAGATGATCCACCCAAAAACCCTAATCCAAGCTTCACCTCCAAACTTGAGGTAACTAAGTTTCTTTTGTTGCTAATCAAAGGAACATAGATGATATAGAGTTAGGTTATGGATTGTTTAGTCTATTCTAATCTTTGATCTCAACTCCTGAGTGATAGGATTAGAGTTTGAAGAGAGAGCGAGCTTGAGGAGAGAGAAGGTGAACAAGATAATGATGATGATATTGTTTCTCACTTGATATATGAAGCATAACGAATAAATGAATAAAATGAAGATTATTTATCATGCTACATTAATGCATTATGTGTGATTCACTATGTGAGTCATTAAGCATTTAATAATGCATTAATGACATGATGAATCACACATAATGAGTCACAATATCATTTAATGACAATGCCACCTAAACCCTCAAGTCACCATGCTTCTAGAAGCTTCCCGGAAATTACGAGAACGCCCCTCCTTTCCGTGAAAACACGAAAAAACTTTAGACTGTATTAATCCAATATCCTGATACTAGAATCTGGCTTAAACCAAAGCCGGCTTGTAAAAACTGTCCGAACGTCGTACGTGCGTTTAAACACGTATGCGTCCGAACCCTTGTCGTAAAACCGTACGACCTCTATATCGTTTCTCCTAGAGTTGGGAAATCTCTGTGTGGGACTCTAAAGACTCGACTACTACGCTGGCAGTGGGTTTAACCACAGACCGCAAGCAGCACTAGCTGTACGTAACGGTCCTCAGGTAGATGTCGATAAGAAGACCGATGAGGAAACCCATCCGAACTCCTACTGAGCCTGTCCGTGACAATATCCGCACAGTCCGGTCTGTTCGTCTAAGAGTATCGCATGTATGGTCTAGGGAGGTGGTAAACTGTTAGTTATATGTATGCCCTAGAGGCCATTACTGAACATACGATGTATATTGTAATGGATGCTTGGACATATATAGGGAGGACTTTCTTGCCCGACATGATAGTATGCTATCTGGTTATACTTTATCTTAACATGTACTCTGATTGTATCTATGTTACATGTTGATAAAGCCCTTAGGATATGTACTCGACTACTGGGACTATGATGAGATCATACTAGTGGGGCCATGGTAGTCGACGAGTACATCCTAAGACTATTCCTCGTCGAGGGTGTATCGAAACAGGGCATCGATACACCAGAGTAGACTAGCGTATACGCATCTTGACCCATATGATGGGCGATGGATGATCCCATATCCATCGGTGTTTGACATCAAGTTTGGTGTACGGGTGCTCAGTAGAGACTGGGTACCCTGGACGGACTTGCCGAGAACTCCCAGATGGTATTACACCTCACGTCAGATGGCAGTTCTTCGGTGACACTGGTACAGAGTAGTCTGTTGACCCGAGACCGTCATAGAGTCTTGTGTGATTCCCACTGTGCATTGATTTCCAACATACCACGTACAAGAGGGCGTGCAAAAATGTGGCTTTTGGGTACAGTCCCGAATCATATGGAGGCAATGAGCGATAGGAGGGGATTCGTCTCTCCCGGTATAAGGAGTTGATGTTGTGCTGTGTTCGATTGGCTATAACCGAAAATCCCTGGCCAGGGTTGCTGAGATTTACTGGTATGTGTTATCAATAGTTTCTTAAACTGTTATAGACCTCATATCGACACGACTTATCAAGCTACTTTGGTCTGACGTTTACCACCCCTAGGCGAGATATGCGACATATCAGACGACGAGACCGGACTGTACAGGAGTGTTACTGATTGGATTCACAGGAGAATGTACAGGCTTGCTTGTTTATCTTCTGAGCGCTCAATACCTGAGTGGCTGTTACGTTTAGCTGACCGCTTGCAGCTTTTGGGTGTTTGATATGATCATCACCTACTGCCGGCGTATTGACGATTCTTTAGAGTCCTACACAGTGGTTTCTTGGCTCAGGCAAAACAGAGTAGGGGAACATATGTGATATGTGCAGGACCCAGGATAATGCGATATGAGATACCGTTTTCTATTCTCGCGATATTCGATATCAGCCGGCTCATCGGATCAAGTGTTGATTCGATGAATCGGTACGGATAAATATAAGTCGGTTATATGCGATATAGCCGGATTGTCGGATCAAGTGTTGATTCGATAATTTAATGTATAATAATATGTATATGATATATTAAATTACACTAACTAATATTAGCTCGCTAAAAGATTCTTTTTCTCACTCGGGTAATACATTAATATATATGCGATATATGTTAATTGTATTATTTTATTTTGTTACAATAAATATTATATATGTGATATATAATATTGTAACAAGATATGATAAATAATGCAACATGATTAGTGGAGATTAAACAAGATTAGGGTTTGATTTGGGTTAATGTTTACTAGATGTTTCTAGAAGGTTTTTTATTTTGTCATGAAAAAGATATTTTCAAGTGACTCATCTTTAACACAACCCAAACCCTAGCCCTAGTTAAATCTCTACAAAGGTTTAGTCAACCATGATTGCATTATTCATCATTATCATCTTTTAATTATTCATCACAAAATGAATTTAATCATTATTCATCTTCTTCTTCCTTCTCTTTTCATGGAAAAAGCTTTCTTGCTTTTGATTTTGTGATGAAAGTGAGTGAGAACATGAAAACGAATGAGAGCAAAAATCCTACTTCATCATTCTCATCTACCCTTGCCTTTTAGATGAGAGTGTTCACTTCATTTAGTGAGTGTTAGCTTGTGTTAATGAAACTTCAACGTAGATCAACTATGTTATCGAAGATCGGAAGCAAGACTGCACCTTTTTCTTCGTGAAGCCTCTCGAGTGTCTGGAACACGATGATCGCAGCGAAGGGACTTCAACACGGAACTTAAGATGGGAAGGACCGGATCTACAAAGGTTGTAATCCCTCTAACTTAGTGTTAAACTGTTTAACGTACTAGTTTTCTCCTAAACTCTAGTTTAAAGATCCGGCTTTAGGTTGTTCGGCACGGCTAAATTTTTAATCGGGCATGGTTGATGCCTCGTAGACCCTTATACGCGTGCCTAGCATCCCTACAGTGGTATCGGAGCCTAGCTAGAGCTTTAGACGAAGTCTAGACGAAATTTAAAGTCCGATCGAATCCAAGAACCCTGATGTTTACGCCTCTCCGGATAATTTTCAAAAAGTTGATTTTTTCTGAATTAAAAATGCTCAGAAAAACAAGCAGTAAAAACTAAGAATTACTGTGAAGTACGGTCCTATAATTCGCTCATATGACCGTGGAACCGCGGCCAAACTAAGGGTGTAGCGGCGGTTCCGCGGCTAAAATTGTGACTTAGTCCCTGGAATTTCATGTAATTATTCTTAGGTCCTTTCTTGTTAATTTTTTCTGGGAATTTTTTTAATTCCACTCAAGTGTTGAGTTCTCTAGGGTTGGATTGGGGACTCATTGATTCGATCAGATAATTTAACTTTGTTTAGTTTGTCCGGATAATTTTTAGAAATTGTTAAAAAGTTCGAACGGATATCAATAACTCACTTTTCCCCCTGTCGGAAAATTTTCAAAAGTTGGATTTTTTCTCGTGTTTGAAACTTTCGTAAAGTCATGCAAGTAACGCGGTGGACCCTCTAGAAGACAACAAATCTTAACTCGATTATGTGACCGTCTTGAACCGCCTCTAAACCTTAGGGTTTGGGGTAGTACGACGTGCCACATGTGAGGCGTTGGCTTGACCCTTCTACGGCTGGACCATCGGTACTGTGGCATGTGATGGATGTTTTTAAACTGATTTCAAGTGTTGAGATATATTGGGAAATCTTGGGTGTTTGATTATTCGATCGGAAAGTTTAACATTGTCTATTTATCTGGAATGTGATACAATATTTGGAGTCCACATCTAGTTATAAGATAACTAATTTGAATGTTATAAATCTAGCAGTTCAGTCTCAGATGATCGGTTGCCACGGAATTTTGATGTGATCAAAGGTCCGTCGCAATCACGTAGCGTATGCGGATACTCACCGGATAAACTTAATAGATAGCCACGCCCCGTAGCCCCGACCAAGTGACTGTAGGAGATCCCCGTCGCCAAAAGCATCCATTCGGGTGCTCGCAGCAGCGGTGTTCCGCCTTAGTGCACTTCGTCGACGGCATCCGGGGGTGCGGCCGTCTACTAAAGTTTGCGACGAGCATTCGATCAGGTTGTCGGGAATCTTATTGAATTGCCCGACTTAATATTGAAAAGAGTTTTCGATGATGAGACTAAAATGCGGGGTTTATAATTGTTAGGCATGCGATGTCTAAGGAATTTATTTTTTTAGGCATGCGATGTCTAAAGAGGTTGCGGATTCCAACTGTTGTAGTTTTCCACTTTCTTTTCTGTGACCGTAAGCGTAGTATGTGGTGTATCACCGGCTTCGTTGCTATACATCAACGACAATCAGGATACGCATACTTGTTTACGTTGATGATATGTGATATTATGTGTTGCTGTGATATGTTATATTGGATCGTCGCGTTCTGAATAGCCGGGGGTTTTATGTGAGATGAGAGTTTTTTCTTTTTCATTCATGTAAAATTCATTTGTATGTAATATTCTTTTATTGGGGCACTTCCGGGCTAAGGATGATGTCACCGTTGTATATTATTTACTTTTCCGCATTAGGTAGACCCAAGGCGGGGAGCACAAGTAACCGGGTTCTAGGGTCCAGTGGGAGACCATCTCGAGGAGTCGAGACCGGGTCTCCTAACCCTAGAATTGGCAGTGTTGTTTGCCGCTCTCGTAGGTGTCTAGGGATGTGGGTTTGGCTATTCATCGCGACCGTGGAATCCGTGTTTTATACAGGCTCGTATTGAAAACACGGACATCCTAGTATATCCAATATTTCATATATGTTCTTCTACTGCAATGTTCTGTGATGAGATCATATTACTGCCTAAGATGAATGTTTATATTATATATATGAGATATATGTTATATTGCAGATTTCGTTTCAAATGTGATGCTTGTGAAGCATATTAAAATGGGACTTCATTAATGAGATTAATGAAATAAAAGAAACCTAAGATGTTGTAGAAACTTGTTTAAAAAAAACTGGTAGATCTAGTTCTTGCTTTGCATAGCGGTGTTCCTTGTAGAACATCCTGCACCTTATTCAATAAGGAAAGAGCCGAGATCCCTTCACCGGGAGTGACCTCTTTAGTGAAACTAGCAGATGCTATAAACTCGGTTTGTCTTTTGATTACTTCTATAGTTATTGCTTTGCACAGCGGTATATATGATATACCCTGCACCTTATTCGACAAGGAAAGAGCCGACGATCCCTTCACCGGGAGTGACCCCTTTAGCAAAACTAGAAGAGCCTAAAAAACACTCCATTTAAAATCACTCGATTCTACAACGATATCAAGTTCATTACGCAATAGGTTTTCATAAAAACATGTCGTAGCCCTCCGTCATTTTAGGAAGTAGAGTACTTAGTATTCGTGATGCGTATGTCGACTTAAGTTGAGGCGTAGTGTACGGTAGCTAAGTGATGTCTTCCTACACAGCATATGATGCGATTAGTTAGGACATTCTTGTGATTATGTCGACCATAGTTGAGGGTCATATATGGTGGGTCTAATTAATCATGAAATGACGGGTAGAACTTGACTAGTACTTATGATATGTTGAGCTTAGTCAAGGTCATAAGTGCTAGGGGTAAAATATTATTGGGAATTTCAAGTGTTGAAATTTTCAATGAGATTGCATACCTTCTAAGAGATAGTTGGATCCTGATACCCGCTGCATGTAAGAGTTACTCCTGGGAGAGTTTTACACATTACAATTAGCCGATCAAGTAGGTGTCTAGAAAGGTGTTAACGGGGTTATGCCTCTGGGAAAACGAGGTTTACTTTAACTAGGTCCGTGCGAAAGAACGGGGCACCTCCCTCAAAGTACCGACACTGGCCTGGCTGAAAGATTGGCGAACTTGTAGCGTGTAATTAATCCCGGCAAGTCTTTCCTTTTAGGGTTTGAAGGAAGATTTGATTAAAACAGTGGAAGACATCCTGATTAGATATATTAAATAACCAATCTAATCTTGCAAGAGCATACGCTGAGTGTTTTCTTCTCTCTCTCTCCAGGTAGCGACCATATCACGCCTTAATCAAGATAATAATACGGATGTATTGACGGAACCCACTTGTTATACTTAGCTGGGGAACGTTGGTCCCGCTCCAACTTATAATTGTTATATGACAGAGCAGGAAATTGGGGATTACCAGAATTCCCGTGCCGCCCAAACGAAGAAAGTGCATGCTGATGCATCATCTTCGGGTGTGTTAATACAGAGAACTGTTTCTCCGTATCCTTTACGTCCTGGGTATATGATACCGGATCAGGATCCCGTATATGTAATATGTTACATGGGCGACAGAAAGGTAGAGAACTGAGAACGGGTGATAAATTTCATGAGACAGAAAACGGTGCAAGTGTTGCTGCCAAGTCTGTTGGTCACTATCACCCTGTATTACCAGAATACATTGATTCTGAACAAATGTTATTAGATACCGAACCTGATATAGAACATCATATCAGTCTCTTTATTAGTAAAAAAGGATATAATTTTGTATTGTTGGATAATGTTTTGAACATTTTCTATATCAAGAGTTGATCGGTTCAGGCACGTTATCTAAAAGCATTGATTTTCTAAAACAAACTACAGTTCTTAGTATACAGAACACACACAAGAGGAAGAGTTCAGAAATGAACGGATCCTTCTTGATGCATTGTAGACTAGGTCATATCAATGCGACCCGACTAGCTGAAGTTACATTAAGATGTAAATTTAAATTTGTTTGAATTTACATCTTGTGAAACTTGCCGGTCATGTCACAAAGATAAGATGACCATAGCTCTGTTTATTGGAAACAGAGAAATAGTTAGTGAACTCTTGGGATTGATACATGCTGATGTATGAAAGTCTCCTGTCTACTCATACCAAGACCGGTTCTTTATACTTCATTACATTCTTTGATAATCTCTCAAGATTCAGACATGTGTTCCTGTTGAAACATAAGTCCGAAGCTTTTTAGATATTCATAGAATATAAGTTAGAAGTAGAGAACCAAAATACGGGTAAAAGTATTATGTCCTTTGATGTGATCAATGAGGAGAATACTTGAGCACGGAATTCCTGGACTATTCTAAAGGAGAATGAGATTCTCTCTCAGCATTATTCCTCCGTATACACCACATCACGTCGGTGTATCGGGGCATAGCAATAGCACCCTATGTGATATGGTGTGCTCTATAATGAGTACTACTGAGTTTCCTATTTCTTTTTGGGAGTTATGCACTTGAGAAGCTGCATACCTATTGAATAGGGTTCAAATCAAATCAGTTGCCTACCACTTCATATGTGATATGGAATGGGAAGAGCCCATATCTTAAGTAGTTAAGTTTTGGGGTTGTCCAGCCTATGTCTAAAAGCAAAATCCGGACAAGCTCGAGGCAAGGTCTGTTATGTAGAACTGGAAATGTTCCAGCTATACAAACTGCAGCTGATGATTTGGTAGAACCAAAGGATTCATTAGTTTCCAATGAACCTCAGCCTCTCCGACGATCTAGTAAGGTTCCTCACCCACCTGAGAGATACTTCGGTTTCTCTATGACAGTAGGAGCGAGGATTGCATCATGAGATGATGACCCAACTAGTTTCGAGCTGGCCATAAGGAGTGGGACTCTGTAAGAATGGCTGGATGCTTATCGATCTGAGATGGAATCCTTATACACCAACAAAGTATGGACTTTGGTTGCTTTATCTGAAGGGTTAAATCCCCATCAGGAGCAAGTATATCTTGAGAAGATTACTTGGTGTACATGGAAAAGTTGAGACTTTCAAAGCCATGCTTAAGTCCATCCAGATCCTACTTGCCATGGCTACATACCATGACTACGATATCTGGTGGTTGGGTGTCATGACTACTTTTCTAAATGATGTTTTACAAGAGAGCGTCTATAAGTACACAGCCAGAGGGCTTCGTAGACAGTGGGAGCAGCGGAAACGTGTGCAAGATGCTTTATTGGATAAAGCAGGCATCGCGGAGTTGGAACGTCTGTTTTGATGTGATAGGCAAAGAGTTTGACTTCATCAAAATGGTAGATGAACCTTGTATATATAAAAAGGTAGTATGGAGTATGGTGGTGATCCTCGTAGAGTACGTGGATGACATACTCATGATAGGGAAGTAGTTTCCTATGCTACGCTCGGTCAATCTCCGCTTATCACAAAGATTCTCCATATAGGATCAAAGTGATACCTCCTAAATCCTGGGTTTTGGATCTATGAGATAGATCTAATTGGATGTTAGGATACTCACTAGATGTAGTGAGAAGGTATCAATCGATCCTGGGGAGAATCATTGGAAAGGTTCCATGGTGATAAGGACGACTGAATGTCAGTCGCAGGCATTGTCTTTACCCTCAGTGGAGGGACGGTATGTTGGAAGAGTTCCAAGCTAGATACCGGGACTTAATAGACGATTAAAGGCAAGATACATCGTTACCAAGGATGCTACCAAAGAGGCAGTCTGAATATTTATAAGTTCATGAGATGAACTTCGTTCCTACCATTGTGTGACAATGGAGTTGTGGCTTTTGCCATGGAACTACCGTCCCATCAGAAATCCAGATATAATTCTTAGGGAAGTACCACCTGATCATGGAGATGGTTGATCTCCAGGGAGATCGAGGTTAGGAAAGTAGACACAGAGGACGACAGCGCGGATCCACTCACAAAGGCCTTTTTCCCAGTAAAGACCTTTATGGGATGGTTGAGTATGGGATACTTTAACCACAGCTAATTGTTGGGTATGTGATACCACAACAAATGGCCCTAGCGCAAGTGGGAGATTGTTAGTTATATGTATGCCCTAGAGGCCATTACTGTACATACAATGTATATTGTAATGGATGCTTGGACATATATAGGGAGGACTTTCTTGCTCGACATGATAGTATGCTATCTGGTTGTACTTGATCTTAACATGTACTCTGATTGTCTCTATGTTACATGTTGATAAAGCCCTTAGGATATGTACTCGACTACTGGGACTATGATGAGATCATACTAGTGGGGCCACGGTAGTCGACGAGTACATCCTATAACTGTTCTTAGTCGAGGGTGTATCGAGACAGGGCATCGATACACCAGAGTAGACTAGCGTATGCGCATCTTAACCCATATGATGGGCGAGGGTGTAAGTCTATGCTACCTCTCCCGGTACTTTCGGGAATGTGGAATTTGGTAAAAAACAATTTTTACGGAGGTGGTAACATGGACCTATAACCCGGATTTTGGTTAAACATCTATCTAACATCCTAACTATGAGTTTCTAGCTACTCGGTTAGGGGGTTATACCTAGCTTGTCTTGAACTCCTTCTTCTTCAAGCTCCGATGGTGGTCCGAGGGCTCCTTCTCGTCGTCTCCATACGCCGAAGATAGATCCACCTGAAAGCTCCAACCTTCAGCTCCTTCTTCGTTCTTTGAAGAAACTAGTTCACTTGGTTTGCTAAACCTAGTGAACTAGAATGAGTAGAGAATAGTTTGTGTGGGATTTTATCTATAGTTCTTGATTCTCAACTCATGAGACAAGAGAACCATAGATTAAAGAGAGGGAGCAAGAGCAAGAGGGTGAGAGCAAAATGGAGAGCTCAAGAACAAGAGAGAGAATGAGCAAGAAAGAATGAGGCTCTCTTTTGTCTTTCACCCTCTCATAATCCAAAGAAATGATAACTCATCATATCAAAAAAGTCTTATGTGATGGTTGAAGCAACCATAACCAAATCATATCATGCACTCATTTTACACAAATGAGCAAGCAAGTAAAAGTCTTTGGCATGAAATGATAGGCATGGTTATCATGATGGTCAACTAGTCAAGCCTAGTCAACCGGTCAACAAAGTCAACAAGTCAGCAAAAGTCAACAAGTCAACAAAAGTCAACAACCAAGTCACCATAATACTTAATTAATATAATAGTTAATTACATATCATATTCTCATTAGGGTTGAGCAAAAAGTCAAATAGTCAACGGTCAACTGTCAACAACCCTAATGAGAATCCGCTGCCTCTGCCTCCCTGTCGACTGTGCATACACACCCGCATCCGCGTTCCGAGGAACACGAATGCAAACTGGATAAATCCAATCCCATAAGGTACACTAGGATCTGGCATAAACCAAAGCCCGCTAGTGTAAACTGTCCGGACACTGTACGTGCACAAGTGCACGGATGTGACCGAACCCTGTCGCAAAACCATGCGACCTGTCGCAATACCATGCGACCTCTACTCTTTTGCCTAAAGGCGAAAATCTTTCTGTGTGGCACTCTAAAGACTCGACACTATGCTGGCAGTGGGTTTAACCACAGACCGCAAGCGGCACTAGCTGTGCGTAACGGTCCCCAGGTAATGCCGACAAGAAGACCGACGAGGCGAAACCCATCTGAACTCCTACTGAGCCTGAGTGTGACATTCTCTGTACAGTCCGGTCTGTTCGTCTGATACATCGCATGGCGGGCCTAGGGGGCGGTAAACGTCAGTCCCCCAATAGCGGTACAAGTCGTGCCGGAGCGAAGCCCAAAACACCCTGATATAACACTGGAAGCCTACCAGTATATCTCGTTTGCCCTGGCCAGGGACTACTCGTGTAATGGCTCTCCTAGACACAGCGCGATGTCAACCCCCAATACCGGGAGAGACGAATCCTGTCTAACCGTCACTGCCTCCAAGTGCTTCGGGACTGCACCCAACCACTACCTGTTTGCACGACTCCTTTGAGCCGTGGTAGAGTAGTGATCAAAGTACAGTGGGAACACACTCGAGGCGAAGTGACAGTGTCAAGTCAGCGGACTAAGCTGTACTCTTGTCACCTGGGAACTGATAACTGACGATAGGTATAATAACAACTAGTCAGTTCCCGACGAGTCCTGTCCAGTGTACCCGTAACCTAACGGGCACCCGCATACTATCTCAAGTACGACGTACTGACGGCTGTGGGACAGACCGTCTCCCACACTGGGATGAGAAGCGCATGTGCTGGTCTACTCCGGAGTATCGATGCCCTGTCTCGATAGTCCTACGACCAGGGACCTGCATAAGGATGTGCTTATAGATTACCCAGCCCCACTAGTGTGACGGCCATCACATCGCTGGTAATCAAGCAAAGATCCTAAGGGCTCCACTAATGTGTATAGACGATATACAAAAATAAACACATGTACACATTGAAGTAGAAACAAACCAAGTAGCATACTACTATTTTGAGCAAGATTGTATATACAAGGTGAATATCCCAAGCATCCATTAAGTAATATACAAACTAGTATGATACAGTAATGACCTCTAGGGCATATACACTAACAATCTCCCACTTGCACTAAGGCCATGTACTGGCGTATCGAAGACCTATCATCTCGATCAGCCGCTCGAACTGAGTCTGGGGCAAGGCCTTGGTGAATGGATCTGCAGTGTTGTCTTCTGAAGCGACTCTCCGAACCTCGATCTCCCGGCGATCCACGATCTCCCTGATCAGGTGATACCGCCTCAAGATGTGCCTGGATCTCTGATGGCACCTGGGTTCCTTCGCTAAAGCTATAGCCCCGTTGTTGTCGCAATACAGAGGTATTGGATCAACAATGGACGGAACCACCTGAAGTTCTTTCAAGAACTTCCTCATCCAGACAGCTTCTTTTGCGGCATCAGATGCAGCGATGTATTCCGCTTCCATCGTCGAGTCTGCAACGGTTTCCTATTTGGAACTCTTCCAACACACCGCCCCTCCATTGAGGGTAAAGACAAAACCCGACATGGACTTGGAATCATCCTTGTCACTCTGGAAGCTGGAGTCAGCAAAGGCCTCGATCTGGAGGTCTTTTCCGCCATACACAAAGAACATCTCCTTAGTCCTTCTCAGATACTTGAGAATGTTCTTTACCGCTATCCAGTGTTTCTCCCCAGGGTTTGACTGATACCGGCTTACCAGACTCAGTGCATAAGCTACATCCGGTCTGGTACACAACATCGTATACATTATAGAGCCTACCGCAGAAGCGTAGGGTATAATAGACATGCGATCCCTCTCCAAATCAGTCTTGGGAGACATCTCTTTAGAGAGGGTGATCCCGTGACAAGCCGGTAGGTTACCGCGCTTGGAATCTTCCATACTGAATCTCTTCAGTATTGTGTCGATGTACCTGGACTGTGAAAGTCCTAATATCCTCTTGGATCTGTCACGGTAGATCCGGATACCCAGAATGTACGAGGCATCACCCAGGTCTTTCATGGAGAACCTGTGTGACAAGAACCCCTTGACAGATTGTAGCATAGGAATGTCATTTCCTATTAAGAGAATGTCATCCACGTATAAAACGAGGAATACTACAGTTCTCGCTACAAATCTACTATAGATGCATGGTACATCTGGATTTTTGATAAAGCCAAATTCTTTGACCGTCTCATCAAAGCAGATGTTCCAACTCCGCGATGCCTGCTTTAGTCCATAGATGGACTTAAGCAACTTGCACACCTTTCCGCTTCTCCCACTCTGAATGAAACCCTCTGGCTGGTCCATATAGACACACTCCTCTAAATTTCCATTTAGAAAAGCTGTCTTTACGTCCATTTGCCAAATCTCATAATCGTGGAAGGCAGCAATGGCAAGAAGGATCCGAATGGATTTCAGCATGGCTACTGGAGAGAAGGTTTCGTCATAGTCCAAGCCAGGTCTTTGACGAAAACCTTTTGCTACCAGCCTAGCTTTATAGGTCTCAACCTGTCCATCTACACCAATCATCCTTTTGAAGATCCACTTGCATCCTACGGGTTTTACCCCGTCTGGAGCAATGTCCAACGTCCATACCTTGTTGGTGTACATGGACTCCATTTCGGTCCGCATTGCATCCAGCCATTTCACTGAGTCAACGCTCTGAACGGCCTGCTGGAAGATAGTAGGCTCATCATAGTCTATGATGCAATCCTCTCTATCCCCGTCTATGAGAAAACCGCAGTATCTCTCGGGCGGATGAGACTGCCTACTACTCCTGCGGAGCGGCGTAGGAATGTCCTGTTCTGTTGAACCCTCTGGTTCCACTAACCTTTCAGTAATAGTCTGTGGTTCTGGAATTTCTTCCAGTTCTACTGCGCTCCCACTAATTTCCATTTCCAAGAACTGGTGTTCTAGAAAGCGGGCATTACGAGAAACAAGGACTTTTTGTTCCTCTACGTAGTAGAAAAGATACCCCCTGGTGTTCTTTGGGTATCCCACAAACTTGCACAGTACTGAACGTGCCTCGAGCTTGTCCGCATGCTGCTTTTTGACAAAAGCCGGACATCCCCAGATCTTCAGATATTGAAGATAGGGTTTCTTCTCACTCCACATTTCATATGGTGTGGAAGGCACAGTCTTAGTCGGAACTCGGTTCAAAAGGTATGCAGCTGTATCTAGCGCATACCCCCAGAATGATCGCGGTAACTCAGCGTTACTCATCATGGACCGCACCATATCCAATAAGGTGCGGTTCCGTCTCTCCGATACACCGTTATGTTGCGGGGTGTATGGAGGAGTAAGCTGAGAGAGAATTCCGTTCTCTTTTAAATAGTCCAGGAACTCGGCACTTAAGTATTCTCCACCTCGATCCGATCTTAGAATCTTAATACTTTTGCCGGTCTGTTTCTCTACTTCATTCTTATACTCCTAGAATTTTCCAAAGGCCTCGGACTTATGTTTCATTAAGAAGACATAACCGTACCTTGAGAAGTCATCCGTAAAAGTAATGAAGTAAGAATGTCCGCTTCGGGCATGTGTAGACATTGGACCGCACACGTCACTGTGTACGAATCCCAAGAGCTCGCTCGCTCTTACTCCATGTCCAGTAAACGGAGTCTTTGTCATCTTTCCTTTGAGGCAGGATTGACAAGTGGCATACGACTGATATTCGAACGCATTCAAATACCCTTCTGTATGTAACTTCGTCAACCTTCTCTCATTGATGTGACCCAATCTACAATGCCATAAGAAAGTCTGATTTATTTCTCGAGACTTTCTTTTGTGTGTATTCTGGACATTAAAAATCTGTGGTTAGTTTAACACGTATATACCATTACTCAATGTACCTGACCCAATCATAACTTGATTAAGGTGAATGTTTACAACATTACTTACAAACGCAAATTCATAACTTTCTTTAGAAACTAAAGATACAGAAATGATATTACAAGTTGCGTTGGGTACAAAAAAGCAATTACGCAAAACCAAAACATGTCCATCTGACATTCCCAGGTGATAGTCCCCCACGGCTTTAGCATCCATGCTAGCTCCGTTTGCAACTCTGAGGGTCATGTCACCTGCTTTCAAAACCCTACGGTTTCTCAACGCCTGCAAAGAATTACAGATATGAGATCCTGATCCGGTATCCAATACCCAGGAAGTAGAGTTTATTGAAAGACAGTTTTCAATAACATACACACCTGAAGCTGAAGCTGCAACCTGCTTCAATTCCTGTGTTCTGGCCTTCCAGGCCCTGCAATTATTCTTCCAGTGTCCTTTCATATGACAATAGAAGCATTCTTCCTTATCCACAAGCTTTCCCGCCAACTTTGTTGCTTTTGCTTTTCCCTTCGTATCCACTTTACTAACACCGCCCCTTGGTTTGGCGGGGGCCTTCTTCTTCTTTCCCTTGGCTTTCGCCTTGGACCTAGAAGAAGATGATCCTCCTACAAACAAAGTGGATGTATCCCTACCTTTCTGTAGGGTGCCCTCTGCGCTCCTCAGCATGTTGAGGAGCTCTGAAAGTTCAACCTCTTTTTCTTGTAAGTTGAAGTTCAGTATAAACTGGGCGTAAGTGGAAGGAAGGGACTGGAGAACTATATCCGTATATAGCTCACTCTCCAATGTGATCCCTAGGTCCGCGAGCTCCTCAATGTAGCCGATCATCTTTAGCACGTGCTCGGCTACTGATGATCCGACGGCCATTCTTGTCGAAAATAACTTTTTCGACGCTTCGTATCTTGCGATACGAGATTGCTCTCCATACAGTTCTTTTGTATGGAGCAATATGGATTCCAAGTCCATATTCTCGTGCCTCCTCTGATGTTCGTTGTCCATCGAGGCAAGCACGAGGCACTTGGCCTTCGCGCTATCAATCTCCCAAGTCTTGCGGATTTTCTTATCCGCGACGCTGGAAGTTGGACCAGGGACAGGGGGAGCTTTGGTGGTAAGAAGATACCCCAGCTTGTCGTAAGTGATTGCTATCTTGACATTCCTGAGCCAATCTTTGTAGTTTGGCCCTGTCAGTTTGTTTTTATCTAGGAGTAACTTAAGTCCAGTCATGTTGATGGGTCGCTGCAATTTGGAGAGAAGAAGAAACACTCAGCATGATGCTCTTGCAAGTTTAGAGTGGTTTTTAGTTTGTCTAAACAGGATGGCTCCCACTGTTTCTCGAATCCCTCCTTAAAACCATAAAGGAAGAATTAGTCAGGATCAATCTCACCGTACAATACTTGCTTAACCGTTCGGCCAGGCTGGTGTCGGTACTTCGAGGGAGGTTTTACAACGCTTTCGCGAAGTTCCTTAATTAAAGAACCTCTTTTCCCTGGGGGCGTAGCCCCGCTAACACCTTTCTAGGCACCTACTAGGTTTATAGCATTGATCGTTTAGCGAGAAATTTCCCGAGGAGTAGCATATACTCACAGTAGGATCGGGATCCAAATATCATCGCGTGACGAAACTGAAGGAATCCTACCAGAATCATCACACTCCAAATGGTATGCAAATCTAGCAAGTTTCAGTACTTATGAAACTCCCGATGTGGATTTTTGCACCATGCTCTTATGACCTTGGGGTGAGGTCAAAATGTCATGAGTCAGATGTCAAGTTCGTCCCATCATTATCCAGGTTAATTTGAATCCACCCATACATACCCTTGACGTAGGCCAAAATGGCAGTACGACTGTCTCAAACCAACGCATTCTATCTATGCAACAGATAAATATTCGGCAGCTACCAATCACTATGCCTTGGCGTGAGGTCAAAATACATAGCTTGAATACTACCGAATATTTAACTGAAATGATGGAGGGCTACGGATGGTTTTGGCAAAACCGTGAACGTAGTGAACTTGATTTAGTCGATGGAACGAGATAGCTTTTAAATGGAGTGGCTCAAACTCCGTATTTTAAAAGTTTGTTTTGAAAAGAACCGAGTGGTTTTTCGAAAGTGTTCCAACGACTTTAACTTGGTTTATTATCTTGCATTAGTTCTTTTAATGCGTGATATTCTTGCATTAGTTCTTTTAATGCGTCCCATCATTTAATCCTACCATTGCAGAAAACAACCAAAATATGACGTACGTTTATGCCATTCGCATTCGCCACTGGGCCCCGTCATTACCCGTTAGGTTACTTAACTAACGACAGAGCGGGGGCTGGGCTAGCGCGTCTGTAAAACATAAGCAACGCCTAAATAATATCATATATAGATATACTGCAATGATAAACATTTCAGATCACAGATGAATACATTTGATATACTAGGAATCTGTAATTCGTACGAGCCTGTAACGAAAGACAGATTACACGGTCGCGGTGAATAGCCAATACCCCACCCAAGACCCCTACGGGTGCGGCAATCTACCCGCCAAGTACCCGAAGCGTAGTAACCTACCTCATCTCCATGAGTAGGCCACTCGACACTTCGGCATACCCGGTAGTTTGTGCACCCCCTCCATGGGTGTATCCTAGGAGCAAAAACAGTAAAAAGAAATTATACAATGACGGCTACAACCCCGACCCGGTTGTGCGGCCATACAAATAATTATTACATCAATTTACAAATTTACATGAATTGAAAGAAAAGAAAACTCTCGTCTCACAACCCCCTGCTATTCACCCGCGACAATCCAACATATTCATATCCACATTCCAGCAACATTACAGATCACAGATTTGTATAACCCCCACTAATCGACATATAGCGATTAGTAGACGTTCAATACAAATATCTCATTACAGAAAACCCGTTAGCTTAAGTCTTTTAGAAGTTCGATCAAAAATACGGATTTTCGGGACCTCAAAATAAAATTTTCGTTCTGGAAAATCTGGGCAGAAAATATATATTCCAAAAATCCCAAAATACCTCAATGAGCAATCTGCAAAAAATAAAACCCATGACCGAGTCAACTCGGCCGCGTTTCCGCGGCTCTTTGATCGAGTCAGGGGCCAAAATTTTTGCAGTTTCTTTAAAAAAGCCTGAGTCGATTTTTGGTGTTATTCAAAAAAGTTTTCCAGCACTTTTAAAATCGACAGAAAGTTTAAAATTCCGGGGTTCGTTTCGGGACTTTTTCGTTGATCGATCTTCTAGTTACTTGCTAACATGTTAGATAGAGTTTAACTAGGCTCTGATACCACTGTAAGTCCATGCTACCTCTCCCGGTACTTTCGGGAATGCGGAATTTGGTGAAAAACAATTTTTACGGAGGTGGTAACATGGACCTATAACCCGGATTTTGGTTAAACATCTATCTAACATCCTAACTATGAGTTTCTAGCTACTCGGTTAGGGGGTTATACCTAGCTTGTCTTGAACTCCTTCTTCTTCAAGCTCCAATGGTGGTCCGAGGGCTCCTTCTCGTCGTCTCCGTACGCCGAAGATAGATCCACCTGAAAGCTCCAACCTTTAGCTCCTTCTTCGTTCTTGGAAGAAACTAGTTCACTTGGTTTGCTAAACCTAGTGAACTAGAATGAGTAGAGAATAGTTTGTGTGGGATTTTATCTATAGTTCTTGATTCTCAACTCATGAGACAAGAGAACCATAGATTAAAGAGAGGGAGCAAGAGCAAGAGGGTGAGAGCAAAATGGAGAGCTCAAGAACAAGAGAGAGAATGAGCAAGAAAGAATGAGGCTCTCTTTTGTCTTTCACCCTCTCATAATCCAAAGTCATGATAACTCATCATATCAAAAAAGTCTTATGTGATGGTTGAAGCAACCATAACCAAATCATATCATGCACTCATTTTACACAAATGAGCAAGCAAGTAAAAGTCTTTGGCATGAAATGATAGCCATGGTTATCATGATGGTCAACTAGTCAAGCCTAGTCAACCGGTCAACAAAGTCAACAAGTCAACAAAAGTCAACAAGTCAACAAAGTCAACAACCAAGTCACCATAATACTTAATTAATATAATAGTTAATTACATATCATATTCTCATTAGGGTTGAGCAAAAAGTCAAATAGTCAACGGTCAACTGTCAACAACCCTAATGAGAATCCGCTGCCTCTGCCTCCCTGTCAACTGTGCATACACACCCGCATCCGCGTTCCGAGGAACACGAATGCAAACTGGATAAATCCAATCCCATAAGGTACACTAAGATCTGGCTTAAACCAAAGCCCGCTAGTGTAAACTGTCCGGACACTGTACATGCACAAGTGCACGGATGTGACCGAACCTTGTCGCAAAACCATGCGACCAGTCGCAATACCACGCGACCTCTACTCTTTTGCCTAAAGGCGAAAAGCTTTCTGTGTGGCACTCTAAAGACTCGACACTACGCTGGCAGTGGGTTTAACCACAGACCGCAAGCGGCACTAGCTGTGCGTAACGGTCCCCAGGTAATGCCGACAAGAAGACCGACGAGGCGAAACCCATCTGAACTCCTACTGAGCCTGAGTGTGACATTCTCCGTACAGTCTGGTCTGTTCGTCTGATACATCGCATGGCGGGCCTAGGGGGCGGTAAACGTCATTCCCCCAATAGCGGTACAAGTCGTGCCGGAGCGAAGCCCAAAACACCCTGAGATAACACTGGAAGCCTACCAGTATATCTCGTTTGCCCTGGCCAGGGACTACTCGTGTAATGGCTCTCCTAGACACAGCGCGATGTCAACCCCCAATACCGGGAGAGACGAATCCTGTCTAACCGTCACTGCCTCCAAGTGCTTCGGGACTGCACCCAACCACTACCTGTTTGCACGACTCCTTTGAGCCGTGGTAGGGTAGTGATCAAAGTACAGTGGGAACACACTCGAGGCGAAGTGACAGTGTCAAGTCAGCGGACTAAGCTGTACTCATGTCACCTGGGAACTGATAACTGACGATAGGTATAATACCAACTAGTCAGTTCCCGACGAGTCCTGTCCAGTGTACCCGTAACCTAACGGGCACCCGCATACTATCTCAAGTACGACGTACTGACGGCTGTGGGACAGACCGTCTCCCATACTGGGATGAGAAGCGCATGCGCTGGTCTACTCTGGAGTATCGATGCCCTGTCTCGATAGTCCTGCGACCAGGGACCTGCATAAGGATGTGCTTATAGATTACCCAGCCCCACTAGTGTGACGGCCATCACATCGCTGGTAATCAAGCAAAGATCCTAAGGGCTCCACTAATGTGTATAGGCGATATACAAAAATAAACACATGTACACATTGAAGTAGAAACAAACCAAGTAGCATACTACTATTTTGAGCAAGATTGTATATACAAGGTGAATATCCCAAGCATCCATTAAGTAATATACAAACTAGTATGATACAGTAATGGCCTCTAGGGCATATACACTAACAGAGGGATGATCCCATATCCATCGGTGTTTGACATCAAGGATGGTGTACGGGTGCTCAGTAGAGACTGGGTACACTGGACGGACTCGCCGAGAACTCCCAGATGGTATTATACCTCACGTCAGATGGCAGTTCTCCGGTGACTCTGGTACAGAGTAGTCTGTTGACCCGAGATCGTCATAGAGTCTTGTGTGATTCCCACCGTGCTTTGATTTCCATCATACCACGTCCAAGAGGGCGTGCAAAACGGTGGCTTTTGGGTACAGTCTCGAATCATATGGAGGCAATGAGCGATAGGAGGGGATTCGTCTCTCCCGGTATAGGGAGTTGATGTTGTGCTGTGTTCGATTGGCTATAACAGGAAATCCCTGACCAAGGTTGCTGAGATTTACTGGTAAGTGTTATCAGTAGTTTTTCAAACTGTTATAGACCTCATATCGACATGACTTATCAAGCTACTGCGGTCTGACATTTACCACCCCTAGGAGAGATATGCGACATATCAGACGACGAGACCAGACTGTACGGGAGTGTTACTGATTGGATTCACAGGAGAATGTACAGGCTTTCTTGTTGATATTCTAAGCGCTCAATACCTGGGTGGCTGTTACGTTTAGCTGACCGCTTGCAGCTTGTGGGTGTTTGATATGATCATCACCTACTGCCGGCGTATTGACAATTCTTTAGAGTCCTACACAGAGGTTTCTTGGCTCAGGCAAAATGGAGTAGGGGCACATATGTGATATGTGCAGGACCGAGGATAATGCGATATGAGATACCGTATTCTATTCTCGCGATATTTGATATCAGCCGGCTCATCGGATCAAGTGTTGATTCGATGAATCAGTACGGATAAATATTAGTCGGTTATATGCGATATAGCCGGATTGTCGGATTAAGTGTTGATTTGATAATTTAACGTATAATAATATATATATGATATATTAAATTACATTAACTAATATTAGCTCGCTAAAAGATTCTTTTTCTCACTCGGGTAATACATTGATATATATGCGATATATGTTAAATGTATTATTTTATTTTGTTACAATAAATATTATATATGTGATATATAATATTGTAACATGATATGATAAATAATGCAACATGATTAGTGGAGATTAAATAAGATTAGGGATTGATTTGGGTTAATGTTTACTAGAAGTTTCGAGAAGGTTTTTTATTTTGTCATGAAAAAGATATTTTCAAGTGACTCATCTTTAACTCAACCCAAATCCTAGCCCTAGTTAAATCTCTACAAAGGTTTAGTCAACCATGGTTGCATTATTCATCATTATCATCTTTTCATTATTCATCACAAAAGGAATTTAATCATTATTCATCTTCTTCTTCCTTCTCTTTTCATGGAAAAAGCTTTCTTGCTTTTGATTTTGTGATGAAAGTGAGTGAGAATATGAAAACGAATGAGAGCAAAAATCCTACTTCATCATTCTCATCTACCCTTGCCCTTTAAATGAGAGTGCTCACTTCATTTAGTGAGTGTTAGCTTGTGTTAATGAAACTTCAAGGTAGATCATCTATGTTATCGAAGATCGGAAGCAAGACTGCACAATCCTCTTCGTGAAGCCTCTCGAGAGTCCAGAACACGATGATCGCAGCGAAGCGACTTCAACACGGAGCTTAATAAGTGAAGGACCGGATCTACAAAGGTTGTAATCCCTCTCACTTAGTGTTAAACTGTTTAACGTACTTGTTTTCGCCTAAACTCTAGTTTAAAGATCCGGCTTTGGGTTGTTCGGCACGGCTAAATTTTTAATCGAGCATGGTTGATGCCTCGTAGACCCTTGTACGCATGCCTAGCATCCCTACATAAACGTCAGACCCCTAATAACCGTACAAGCCGTGTCGGCATGACTCAATTTCCATCCGAGAATCTACTGATCAGTCTATCAGTAATTCTCAATCAGCCATGGCTAGGGAGTTATAGTAATGACCAACCGATCACCGTGCGATATCAACTCCCTATACCGGGAGAGACGAATCCCTAACAGTCACTCACTGCGTCCACGTGGCTCGGGACTGTGCCCAACTAAAACCTGTTTGCACGACTCCTTTGAACCGTGGTAGGGTAGTAATCAAAGCACAGTGGGAACTCACACGAGACAAATGACGACCTTAAGTCAACGGACTATTTGCACACATGTCACCTGAGAACTGCTATCTGACGTTAGGTATAAATACCATCCAGTCAGTTCTCGGCGAGTCCTGTCCGGTGTACTCACACCCAGCGAGCATCTGTATACAATCTTAGATGCACTCCACCAATGGCTGCAGGGCCAATCCATCGCCCCTCCTCAGGGTCTAGATATGTATACACTAGTCTACTCCGGAGTATCGATGCCCAATATCGATACTCCTGCGACCAGGGACATCTAAGGATGTTCCTATTGACTATCCGGCTCCCACAAGTATGACTGCCATCACAATGCCGGTAGTCAGGCAAACACCCTATGGGCTTTATTAACATGTATATATATATGAATACTACGCAAAATATATCATATGTTAAGATAAAGACAAACCAAATAGCGTACTATCATATTAAGAAAGACTGTCATGTATATACATATCCCTAGCATCCTATACAATGAAGGCCTCTAGGGCATATATATCCAACATATACTAGCAAGCATATATAAAGAAGTTAGAATCGTTATACTGAGTTGAACCGTGTCATTCGGTCATCAACCAACTTCCCAAGCTCCTAGTGGTCGTCTGGATCGAGTTTGGTTGCCGGTCTTCCCCATCTACGATGATCCTCATGAGGGAAACGAAGCAAGCTCCAGCCTCGCCAAGCGAGGCAACCGACGCTCTAAGGTTGTTAGCAATGGAGAGTGGAGGTGTAGGAATGTGTCACTATATTTTTTCTCTTATCACAAATGCTCCAAGAGCAACACAAGAAGATGAAGAGGAGGTGAGGAAACATGTGGCATGAGCAACTAATGAAATGGCTAAGTGTTTTCTCCAAGGGAGAATGAGAGTGAGAAATCAAGCAAGTGAAGAAATGAAATGAGCAAGCCATACCAAAGCAAGTGGTTGCCCCCTCACTCTCTCTCTCTCTCTCATCCAACAAAAAAATATCTCATTTATAATTGTATATTTGATATATTAATTTACATTAACTAATATTAGCTCACTTAAGCATTTATTTTTCTCACTTGTGTGCATTAGATATATATGTGATATATATTAATGTACATTATTTTGTGTCATGGTTGTTGATATACACTACATGGGTGTATGAGAATTATACCATACTAATTATGATGTAGGGTTTAAATATTTAAATTAAATCCAAATTAGTGGATAATTACTCATATGCATGAAGCTTGTGAATGCATTGACTTAGTCCACTCATTTTGTTATACTTAAGATATTTATTAACCTAACCATTATAATTTAGCCATGGTTATGTCTCTACATGAGTTAGGTATATGATACAAACTCACCCATGGTAGATTCTCTTACCTCATTAGTTCATTCTCATTTCTTTGCTTCATCTTCTTCATCCTTAAGAAAAAGCTCACAAGCTTTTTGCAAAGTGAGAAAATATTGTGAGAAAAATAAAACTAAAGTGAGCCCACTTCCTACTTCATCATCCTCTACTAGATTAGCAATTTAGTATAGGGTGTTAGCTTCATTAATCTCTCAATTAGTGAAGTAGTAGCTTGAGTTAGTGTCTCCTCGACGTAGATCATCTTCTGTCTCGAAGACATCAAGCAAGATCGTTCCTTTCACTTTGAGAAGCCATGCAAGAGTCCGGGAGTTCCATGATCGCAGCGAAGGGACCACTACAAGGACCTATTGAAGTGAAGGACCGGTCTACAAAGGTTGTATTCTGTTATCACTTAGATTTACTTGTTGCTTTGCTCCTAAAACTCTTGTTAGATCCTAGGTTAGGGTTGTTTTGCACACTAATTTTTAAATACGGCATGTTTGATGCCTTATGAAACCATGTGGTTGTGCCTAAGAACCCTACAACAAATTGTCTCTAAGTCAATACATTGAAATGGTAGATGGAGAATACTATATAAAATAAGATTTACAATAGATAGAATCGGATAGCCGCAACCCACCTATACCAAACGGCCTCACAGCCAACCGTAGCAGTATCTGCAAAAAAAAAGATAATAAAAAACCCTGCCGTGACTACTCTGAGGGTCAAGCTTGCAAAACACTATGGCACAATGGGGGTGAGTTTCCAACTCGTGAATAGAAAGTAACATCATACCGATAATCGCAGGTATGCACGAACAACGATAATCTATATATGCAATCTGATAGCATAAATATGGCAATATGGATATGCAACAATCATGATCAAGGTACTCCATCGGGTACTACAAATACCTGAAGCAATGCTTATCAAAAAAATACTGAGTATGCGTTAAAACATAACATCATCAATGAATCATCATCGGGGAAAATCCCGGTGTCCATCAACGACACCCCAAATCCCAATACCTCAGGCGTCGTCACTCTGATCGTCCCTCATATCTGTAAATCTCATGGAACCTAAGTGTCCAACATCGACACTCGAAACATCATGAAAACTCGTGTCCATCAACGACACATAAATACTCATCTCTCAGGCGCCGCATACCCAGATCGGCCCTTAATATATCTCAGTTATAACACCCACACGGTATCCTCCGGATATCCGTCGGGTTCCATACTATCACCGGTTGGTAGTACTCCCTCCGCTGGGCTCACCGCCTTTCTATACGAGTCTTCTTGCCCCGGTGTACCTCACTGGGTCCACCATGTACCCGCAGACGGTGCCTACCGCTCCTCGAATCAGGTATCTAACACAAGTCTCAGAACCGAGAAAACTCATGGTGGACGCATCGAAATATCATATGAAGAGAAACCGGGTTTTCAAAACAATGCATAATTTTTTGAAAAATCCCCACGGTTCTCAAATCCATAAATCACATGAAATCCATATCTCAATGCGTAAATCCATGAAATATGATATATGTAACATAAAACAGTAATATGAGCAAATTAAGGGAAAACCGCTGTTTTAAATGAATTCAGTTTTAAAATATATCATGCGGTCCCAATTCCTCCGAAATCAAATGCAACATCATATAAAAGTGTACATGTACCTATAGCAAGGTATGTGTGTATACATATAAGTATGTATGCACGATGCATTTCATATGTATAATAGAACAAGAATCAACGTCTCAATGTCAATAAAGATACAATACAACATAGCTGTATGTGTAGCTATAGCAAGGTATGTGTGTATACATGTAAGTATGTATGCATGATGCATTTCATATGCGCAATAGCACAATAATCAACGTCTCAATGTCAATGACAATACTATACCACATAGGGGTATATGTAGCTGTAGCAAGGTATGTGTTGTGAGTATCATGGCAAATACCAACGGTGTGGGTGTAGCATACAATTTAGTGCTCGTGCAACATGAACCGTCAGCAATGGTGCGGTGTCCAATAGGTACTAAGTCAAGACACAACAAGTAATAATATGCAATGAAGCTCATGCACAATCAACTCATATGGGGCTATAATATCATATCTATCCCCGACGCATAACGCCATACGGACGATTTCCCCGTAGATGTAAAATCTTCTCACCGATGATCTCGACCTAGGTAAATCCAACCACCTGCTTCCCTTTTCTAGTAGCGTCCGAAGTTCCCGCAACCGACCCTAAAATTTCACAAACACAATACATAAGGGTAAATATCCTGCGCCGACACAAAGAAAACGAAACGCAAGGATAAACATGCACAAAATAGACACATTGTGCACTTAGTGCACAAAACACGTACGACATCCCCACAATCTCAACTAAGATCACTAAGTGACACAACCACCAAGACTAGAAGCCGATCGTACCGATCGCTTATTCACAACACATATATATTATAAGAAATGGGTTGTATATCATCAAAACCTATAACTTAATCAAAATCGATTTGTTCCAAAAACCTAGTAAGCATCGATTTACCATTTTAGTCCAAAACTAGATATTTCAACAAAACTAGTGGCCACAATAATCACATAATAGCTTAATTAAGCCACACAAACCGTTACTAAAATTTTAATCTCAACCATTTTAGATTTAGTAAAATTTAGTTTGCAAAAAGCTTAGTTTGGACAATTTGGAAAATAACAATTTACAATTTAACAACTAGGTTTGATTTTGCAGGTCTAAACATGTTAAACTACACATATAACCATATCCAATTGATAAAACCCTAACTTGATCCGAAACCCTTTTCTTGAAATTTCTAACTTCTAATTAAAACCATATTTAAACAACTAATAAGCTATATTAAAGTAATTATCTAACAAGTAAATCTTAGGGTTAGGATTTATACCTCACAAACTTGATATCAAACTTGCAAATTTGACTCCCAAAATGGCTTCCAAAATGCTAACTTGCTCCTTGATCCAAGCTAGATTAGGCTAATAAATAATGGGTAAGGATTTGATTTAGAGATTGTGGGATTTTTTTATTGATTTTTAATGGATTTTTGGGGATTTTTGGGGATTTTATGAGGTGAGGAAAAATTTGGGGCTGCCACTATGAGGCTCGGCCAAGTGAGGAAGGAGGAGGGGTTTTGGGTTAGTGTTTTGAAATTTCTAGATTAAACAACCCTTAAGCCTCAATTAATGCACCTCACATCAATCTATTCTCTAATTCATTTTCTTTTCTATTTTTTTAACCCTAGAAAAGTCTAGAACCCTTAAGATATTTGGAGAAAAAGAAAATAATTTTGTAAACTTGTATTTAAGTTGACATGGTTCACAATTGTATATTTAACCCATTCCAATTTGTAATTACCACTAATTAAATGTTCAAGTAAAAGCGTATAATAATATTTGAAATAATTAATTACTGAAAAAATATTTAAGTGAAGTAATAATTATAAGTGACTAAATAAATACCACTTACTAGCAATTTTCTAGTTAAACTAGGTGCATTTAAGTTTGTATTGAAAAATGATCATATCTTGGTTTTTACGGAAAACACAAATTATTTTACTATTATCGGAAAATTCACTTAAACGATTTCTAAAACGTTACAATCTTCCCCCCTTAAAGAAATTCGGTCCCCGAATTTAAAATTCTTACTAGTCGTACCTTCAAAGAGATGAGGGAATTTCTTCCGCATCTCGCTCTCGGCCTCCCAAGTGACCTCTTCACTATTCGGGCCACGCCAAAGAATCTTCACAGATAGCAAGACCTTTGACCGAAGTTTCTTTACCTGCCGATCCAATATAACTATCGGCTGATCGGTGAACGAAAGATCGTGTTCTAGCTGAACTGTCTGGTGATGAATCATGTGAGAATGGTCATGAAGGTACTTACGAAGCATCGACACATGGAATACGGGGTGATCATTTGGAAACTTGACGGAAGTGCCAAACGTTAGGCAACGGTACCAACTCGCTCAACGATCTCAAAAGGACCTGAAAATCTGGGACTGAGTTTCCATTTCTTCCAAAATCTCATTACGCCCTTCATCGGAGAAATCCGTAAGAATACGTGATCCCCCACTACGAACTCGAGCCTGTGACGAAGACGGTCGGCATAAGACTTCTGTCTTCACTAGGCTACTCTCATCCTATCCTGAATCAACTGGATCTTCTCCGTAGTCTCTTGAACTAGCTAGGTGTTGGGTTACTAGGCACTCTCACAAGGTTCTACAAGGCATCGACCATGCCCGATTTGAAATTTAGACGTTCCGAAAAACCCTAACCAAGACCTATAAACTAGAGATTAGGCGAAACAAAGCATGTTAAACACTTTAACATCTAAGAGTTTGGGATTACAACCTTTGTAATCCGGTCCTTCGCTTCATAAGCTCCGAGTAGAAGTCCTTTCGCTGCGATCATCAAGTTCCCAGACTCTAGAGAGGCTCCACGAAGAGAAAGATGCAAGCTTGCTTCCGATCTTCGATAACAAAGATGATCTACCTTGAATTTTGTTTAACACAAGCTCTCACTCACATATGAAGTGAACACCCTAATCTAAATGGCTAGGATAGATTAGGATGATGAAGTAGGATTTTAGCACTCATTTGTTTTCTTAATCTCACTCATTTTCATCACTTCTCAAAAAGCTAGAAAGCTTTTCAAGCAAGAAGGAAGAAGAAGAAGAAGCTAACTCTTTTGTGATGAATAATGAATAACTCAAGTGTAAGGTTAGAAATGCAACCATGGTATAAGTTAGAAGAACTAACCCTTGTAGAGATTGAACCATGGTTAAAAGTTTGGTTGGGTTAATAAAATATCTATGCAAAATATCAACACAAAATATCTTTGCAAGAAACAAAAGCAGAGCTTCTAGAAACTTCTAGAAAAGATTAACCCAAATCAAACCCCAACCATGTTTAATCTCCACAAAACTTGTTGCATTAATAACCATAACATGTTATAATATTATATATCACATATACAATATTTATTGTAACAAAACAAAATAATACAATTAACATATATCGCATATATATCAATGTATTACCCGAGTGAGAAAAGGAATCTTTTTGTGAGCTTATACTAGTTAATGTAATTTAATATATCAAATATATAATTATACATTAAATTATCGAATCAACACTAGATCCGATAATCCGGTTATTTCACAAATAACCGACTAATATAATCTGTATCAGTTCATCGAATTAACACTTGATCCGATGACCCAGCTATATCACATATACCCGGCCGATATCTCATATTGCAAGAATCTAATACGGTATCACATACACGTATTGTTCTCGGTCCCGCACATATCATATTTGTGCTCCTACTCCGTTTTGCCTGAGCCAGGAAACCTCTGTGTAGGACTCTAAAGAATCGTCAATACGCCGGCAGTAGGTAATGATCATATCAAACACCCACAAGCTGCAAGCGGTCAGCTAAACGTAATAGCCACCCAGGTATTGAGCAATCAGAAGATCAACAAGCAAGCATGTACATTCTCCCGTGAATCCAGCTAGTAACACACCCGTACAGTCCGGTCTCTTCGTCTAATATGTCGCATATCTCGCCTAGGTGTGGTAAGAGTCAGACCCCAGTAGCTTGATAAGTCGTATCGATATGAGGTCTATAACAGTTTGAGAAACTACTGATAACACTTACCAGTAAATCTCAGTAACCCTGGCCAAGGATTTCTAGTTATAGCCAATCGAACACAGCGCAACATCAACTCCCTATACCGGGAGGGACGAATCCCCTCCTATCGCTCATTGCCTCCATGTGATTCGGGACTGTACCCAAAAGCCACCTTTTTGCACGCCCTCTTGGACGTGGTATGATGGAAATCAAAGCACAGTGGGAATGACACAAGACTCTATGACGATCTCGGGTCTAAAGACTAACCTGTACCAGTGTCACCAGAGAACTGCCATCTGACATGAGGTATAATACCATCTGGGAGTTCTCGGCGAGTCCGTCCAGCGTAGCCAGGCTCTACTGAGCACCCGTATTCCTTCTCTGATGTCAAACACCAATGGATATGGGATCATCCATCGCCCATCATATGGGTCAAGAAGCGCATATGCTAGTCTACTCTGGAGTATCGATGCCCTGTCTCGGTACTCCCACGACTAGGAACTTTTGAAGGATGTACTTGACGACTGCACTGTCCCCACTAGTATGATCCGCATCATAGTCCTGGTAGTCAAGTACTCATCCTAAGGGCTTTATCAACATGTAACATAGAGACAATCAGAGTACATGTTAAGATAAAGAGCTACCAGATAGCGTACTATCATGTCGAGCAAGAAAGTCCTTCCTATATATGTCCAAGCATCCACTACAATATATATCGTATGTACAGTAATGGCCTCTAGGGCATACATATAACTAACACTGGGGTCCCAAAATCTTGCTCTCACTGAGTTCGGTCCAATAGACTGGCGATCAACACTATCTCCCATACAAAGCTTCAAAAGACGCCATCTGGATCGTCTCCTGATAACTGTTATTTTAGGAGAACTCTATCAACGGCAAGTGACAATCCCAACTGCCCCTAAAATCAAGCACGCACGCACAAAGCATATCCTCCAACGTCTGTATAGTCCGCTCCGACTGACTATCGGTCAGCGGATGGAAAGTGGTGCTAAAACTCAAGCGGGTACCCAAGGGTTCCAGATGCTTCTGCCAAACATGGCTAGTGAACTGGGTTCCCCTGTCGGATACGATGCATGTGGGAACGTCTTGCAAACGCACAATCTCATCAATGTACAACCGAGCATACCGAGCATAACCGGAAGTGATCTTTCGTGGAAGGAAGTGAGCCACTTTCATCAACCGGTAAACAATCACCCAAATGGTGTCATACAATCGACTGGACCTGGGTAGACACACAACGAAATCCATGGAGATTTGTTCTCATTTCCACTCCGGAATGGGTAAAGGCTGCAACTCTCCTTCCGGTCTCTGATGCTCAGCCTTGACTTGCTGACAAGTCAGGAACCTCGAAACAAAATCCGAAACATCACTCTTCATTCCTGCCCACCAGTACATATCTCTTAAGTCACGATACATCTTGGTGGAACCTGGGTAAACACTAAAACCTGACTTATGTGCCTGCTCTAGTATCTCGCGTCTCAACCCATCGGTATCAGGTACACACAAACGAGTCCCGAAACGTAGCACACCCTGGTCATCAATCAAGAACTCCGAATCTATACCCTGCCAAACATGCTTAAGAATCTCAAACAAACGGGCATCGGCTGGCTGTGCTTCACGAATACGATCAAGTAAAAGTGGAAGGGCACGGATGTGAGCAAGTTGTCCCCTAGTGGAAGTGAACTCAAACTGTACTCTACTATCACATAAGATCTGCCAATCTGCAGAAGACTGTCTCTGAACTGCGCTCAACTTGGACAAGCTACCCTCTGGCATATGACTCGAAGCATCGGCTACCACATTCGCCTTGCCCGGGTGATAAAGGATCTCACAATCATAATCCTTCACAAGCTCCATCCAACGACGCTGTCTCAAATTCAGATCCCGCTCTTGGAAGATGTACTTCAAGCTCTTGTGGTCCGTGAAAATCTGACACGACTCCCCGTACAAGTAGTGTCTCCAAATCTTAAGCGCAATGACCATCGTGGCCATCTCAAGATCGTGAGTGGCATAATTCTGCTCATGCTTCTTCAGCTGCCGAGAAGCATAAGCGATAACTCTATCATGCTGCATCAATACACAACCGAGCCCCACTCGAGAAGAATCACAGTAAACAACATAGCCGCCCAATCCAGAAGGCCAGGATAAAACTGGTGCACTCGTCGACCGAGTCTTCAATTGCTGAAAACTCTGCTCCCATGCCTCAGTCCAAAGAAAATGAACCCCCTTCTTGGTATGTCCGGTCGGCGATGCAGCGATACTCTAGACGTCCTGCACGAAACGGCGGTAATAACCGGCTAAGGCCAAATAGCTGCGGACCTCTGTCACTGATATAGGTCTGGGCCAAAGCTCTACGGCCTCGATCTTCCTCGGGTCCACACGAATACCGTCTCCCGTAACCATATGACCCAGGAAGTCAACACAATCTAGGCAAAAGGCACACTTCGAGAATTTAGCAAACAGCTGGTGCTCTCTTACTGTCTGCAAAACAATCCTCAAGTGCTGCTCATGATCCTCTTGACTCTTGGAATAAACCATAATGTCATCAATAAACACAATAATAAATTGGACGATGAACGACCTGAAAATCCGGTTCATCAAATCCATGAAGGTTGCTGGGGCGTTGCTGGTATCTTAAATATTGGGTTTAAGGTATTATTTTTTTCCCCCAGATTACATATTATGTTATCTTTGGTATTGGGGCAATACGAAGTATTTTTAAGTCGCTATTTTTAACACCGTTTATAAGTTTCATTGCAAACATTACTATCTGTGACCATGAATGTCATTGGAGTCGTATAACCCGACTAATTGCTATATGTTTTTTTAGACGGGTTTGCGAACATGACATTCATGTTGATGTTATGTGATTGTTCTGAAATTGTGGTTGGATTGTCATGGTGGATAGCCGGTGGTGTAACGGTAGTAGTACAGCTAAGATTCATTTGTATATTTGTTATTGCGGGGAGAGCGTCCGACATGTGGAATGTCGTCTCTGCCAAATTGTATATTCTTATATTGGGGCACGACCGGGTTGTAGTCGATGTCGCCACTGTATATATACTTTTCTTTTCTGCACTAGGATTACCCCGTTGTGGAATGCTCGAATAGCCAGATTCTAGAGGGAAACGGGCCCGCATCTCATGGCATTGAGATGGAGGAGGCCTTAATATAGAATTGGTGGGCTATTCGACGCATTCGTAGGGGGTACAGGTTGACCCACGCTAGGGTGCTCAAGTTACCGGATTCCGTGAAGTGTTGAGTGGCCCATTCACTTTATTGATTGGGGTTGCGTCACTTCAAGATTATCCACCATTCTGTGTTGCTTGCTGAGATTCTGTGATGTTGCTTATATCATGCTTGGGACAAATATTATATATATTTTTATATATACTAGTAGTTGTTGTATATGTTTTTCATCCATGCTAGTCCAACCCCTGCTCTACCGTTAGTTAAGTAACCTAACGGTGCATGACGCGGCCCCGAGGCGAATGTGGATGGTATATACGTACATTGTATTTTTGTTCCTTTTTCTGGTGTGATATGGATTAATTGATGGGGCTGCGTTAAATTTGATTAATGCAAGAAAAACAAACCTATATGATGTTATTGGAACCACGTTTTTAAAAACTGACATTACAGACGTTTCCTTTTGCTTTGCATAGCGGTATTCGGTTCTCAATATCCAGCACCTCATTCGACGAGGCAAGAGCCGAGATCCATTCATAGAGAGTGACCTCTTGGGCAAAAGTTTGTGTCACTGTAATAAATTCACTATAGTCGATTCTTTTGCTTTGAATCGTGTTATTCGTTAGGAATATCCTACACCTCATTCGATGAGGAAAGAGCTGAGATCCCTTCACAGGGAGTGACCTCATTAGAAAAAGTTTGCGCCACTATATATTTGTAAAACCGCTCAGGTTCCTTCAACGATATCAAGTTCATTACGTTAAAGGTTTTTCGCCAAAAATCAGCTGTAGGCCTGTGTCATTTCCTACGAGTAGTACTTAGTATTCGTTCTGCGTTTGTTGACTCCGTCAAAGCGTAGTGTACGGTAGCTAAGTGGTGCTTGTTTGTAGAGAACAATGCGATTGGTTAGGACAGTTGTGCGGTCTTGTTGACTCCGTTAAGGGCTCGTGCTGGTGGGTTAAATGGAATTAAGATAATTACGGGTTGAACTTAACTAGGACTCTTTGATTTGTTGACTCCATCAAGGTCACTAGGCTCCTAAGGGTAAAAACCACATCGGGAGATTCAAACATACAGGAAACATGCCAGGTATGCGCATACCTTGTGGAGTGTGGTGACTTGAGTGTCTTCCATCAAGTTATCATGCAATGATAGTTGGATCCCGATTCCCACTAATGAGTAGGTATTACTCATCGGGTGATTTTAGATGATCCCGAACAATTCACCTTTTAGGGTTTGAAGAAGAATTTGAGGAAACAGTAGGAATTATCCTGATTAGATAAAGTGATTAACCAATCTAATCTAGATTAGCGTTCACGCTGAGTGTTTCTTTACTCTCTCTCTCTCTCTCTCTCTGGCTGCGACCATGGCCTTACCTTAAAAACTCGTGAACCAAGTTAACCGAACCTTCTTAAATCACTTTGGCTTTTGGATTATCATTTAGTCGCATATATCATTGTCACTTCTACATCCCTTTTGCATTTCTCCAGAACACTCCGTGTCACTACGAAGATCCATATTTCTTGGATATGCCATCGTATAGTTACATACGAACTCGAAGAAACTTGTTTCAGTTTGAGGATGGTTTCCGGTTCTGGAGAAATTGAATAAGATTATTCGGTTGTCTTTTCCCTTTACCATCTCTCAGGTTGCGAGGGATCCTAGTATTAGGAGAGTACACCTATTGCGAATATTGGATAGTCTTCTTCCAAACCATAGGCAGGTGCCGAAAGGTAGAGAAGCAAGAAAACCAATTAGCCTAAGTGTGGTGTACAAAAGGTAATAAGTAAAGACATATAAAGGGATTGGAGTGAGGGCAAGGAAATATACGGTTACTGTCATGAATCTGGATAGTGGAAGAGGCATTACTAGGAATACCCGGCCACCCCTTCGAAACATTTTCATGTTTCAGTTTTTCTGTAACGTGTTAATTGAAAAGAGTTTTCCCAATTAGATTCTAACTCCAGGGTATGTATTTACCAGACTTGATTCTCACATCTGTATGGCGTTACAGATGCTGAGTGTGAGTATGCTATTAGGAATTGGGTGATTAGATCCTCTATATATCAGAATTCTTTGTAATTGATGATATTTGAGGAAATCACTTTGGGTTTGCCTGATGGCAAATATTTGGTTTTGAATATCCGTTGTTATGCACCAATTTCAAAATGATATACATGTACATTTAATTTATAAAGTGAGATATAATTTTTTGAAATTATGTCTATGACATTTACCTATATAGTTGATGGTTAGGTAAGGAGCATTCAACAGCGGTGTAATTCTTCTTAACCATAGTACAGTTTTCAACTTACGACGCATAGGGTTTGAGTTATTAAACTCTGTGAACTTATACAGAGTATTGTATGTTGTCCGTTGTCCGTTAGGACAAAGGGGTTGGTACTCATACTATATTCTGTTTACTCATGAGTTCTTAAGTTTTAGAAAAGTATTTCGTTGAAATACAAAGTCCATATTTTGAGAAGATATTGGTATAAGAATAATGTAGAGAACCATATGTTGCAAGTATCAAGATTCTTCAAGGTGATCGAAGATGTAGATACATGTGTTAGGTATTCCGTTGTAAGTAATAGTTTTGTGAACTTGCTTCTCTTTCAGGTTACTCATGCGTAGGTGCGCTCCTTGATGAATAATGCCGCTTGGCCTCCTTCCATGTAGTTGGTATGCATTGGGAACGACTGGATGTATTTTGAATCTGGTTGCAATTAAACTAGTGACATTGTTTCTATATTGGATATATAGAATGCATTCATATCTTAACGATGTTAAGGTATATGGAGTTGTCCGGCTTATGCTTACAACCAGAATCCAGATATAAACTCTCGGCACGTTTCAGTAATGGCAGTTTGTTGGTTATCCCAGACTTTGATGAGGGTTAACATTCTACCATGTGGAAGATCAATGCTTATATTGTTCTTGACTTGCCACAGTTTTAGTAAAATGAATTCTTTTCAGAAAACATTAGTGGGAGTATGGTAGAACTGGAAGTGATTCCAGAACCACAAACGATTACTGAAAATTTAGAAGAACCTGAGTATTCAATTGGTTTCGACGATCCATTAGCCACTCCGCAGATTTAGTGGGTAACCTCAGGCACCCGAGAGGTACTTTGATCTCCTCAAAGACGGTGACAAGGACATTTTGACCCAAACCTGCCACTACTGCTATTCAAGACTATGAGATCTGGAAGGAGGATGATTATAATGTCGTTCTAAACTAGCTTTAGAAGTTCACATGTATATGACTCTGCCAGAAGGTTGTTGTAGTCAGTAGGAGCAGCGGAAGAATAGTGGGAAAGTAGCTTATGTCTATTTACAGACTAAACCAGGTATAGCGGAGATAGATCATCTATTTTTGATGCGACAGTTATAGTGTTTGACTTCATTAGAATAAAAGATGGATCTGTTAAGAAGGTAGTAGGGAGTGGTGTCTGTAAGTCCATATTGCCCACCCCGGTGCTTGCGGGGAGGCGGAAACGTTATGAAAAATTCGATTTTTACAACTTTAGGCAACATGGACTATGTAAAGGAGGGATCTTTGCTAAACAAAACGAACTAACAAAGCTAAAGAGATTAGCTACTCGGAAAGTGGGTTATACGTAGGGCTTCAAGTCCTTCTCTCCTTGCTCTTTGGAGTGAAAGAAAGGGTTCTCCTTGTAGCTTCTCTTGCCGAAGAAAGATCCATCCGAGGGCCTCAACCTTTGGCTCCAACCTCAAACTAGAAGTAACTAAGGTGCTTGGTATGCTAGACCTAGGACCTTAGAAAGAGTAGAGAGTGTTTTTGGAGTGATTATCTCAAGCTCAAATGGTTCTCAACACATGAGAGGGGAGAGCTAGAGAGAGAGGAAGAGGAGGAGAGAGAATGGAAATGATCAAGTGAGAAGAATATCTCAACCTTCTCACATATATGTGAATTATGTAAATTAGATAATTAGAAAAAGATAATTGTCATGGTTAATCAAGAAATGACCATTATCATTTCACATTAAATGCTTTTACAAGGATCAAAGAGCATCTTTCATATGGAATGATGATGGTCAACTTGATAACCTAGGTCAACAAGTCAAGTATAGTCAAAAGGTCAACAACCCTAACCATGCACAATTATAATTAACTAATTATTAATAAATCATAATTCACACAAAACATTACGGTTAAGAAAATAACAATAATCATCAACCCTAATCAAAGTCCTCTACCTCTGTCTCAGTCAACTGTGCATACACACCCGTATCCGTGCATCGAGGAACACGAATACAATGAGATAAAACCAATCCCAAATCATATACTAGGATCCGGCTTAAACCAAAGCCCGCTAGTATAAGCTGTCCGGACACCAAATGTGCACAAGTGCGCGGATGTGAACGAACCCAGTCGCAATACCATGCGACCTCTACTCATTTTGCCTAAAGGCGAATAACCCTCTGTGTGGGACTGTAAAGACTCGACACTACGCTGGCAGTGGGTTTAAGCACAGACCGCAAGCGGCACTAGTTGTACGTAACGGCCACCAGGTAGATGCCGATAAGAAGAATGACGAGGTAAACCCCATCTGAACACCTACTGAGCCTGAATGTGACAGTCTCCGGACAGTCCGGTCTGTTCGTCTAAGAACATCGCATGGCGGGCCTAGGGTGGCGGTAAACGTCAGTCCCCTACTAGCGGTACAAGTCGTGCCGGAGTGTAGCCCAGAACACCTTAGATAACACTGGGAACCTACCAGTCTATCTCGCTTGCCCTGGCCAGGGACTTTGTGTAATGGCTCTCCTAGACACAGCGCGATATCAACCCCCAATACCGGGAGAGACAAATCCTGTCTAACCGTCACTGCATCCAAGTGCTTCGGGACTGCACCCAAAAACTACCTGTTTGCACGACACCTTTGAGCCGTGGTAGGGTAGTAATCAAAGTACAGTGGGAACACACTCAAGGCGAAGTGACAGTGTCAAGTCAACGGACTAAGCTGTACTCATGTCACCTGGGAACTGATAACTGACGATAGGTATAATACCAACCAACAGTTCCTGACGAGTCCTGTCATGTGTACTCGTAACCTAACGAGCACCCTCATACTATCCCAAGTACAACGTACTGACGGCTGTGGGACAGGCCGTCTCCCAAGCTGGGATGAGAAGCGCATACGCTAGTCTACCCCGGAGTATCGATGCCATGTCTCGATAGTCCTGCGACTAGGGACCTGCATAAGGATGTGCTTATAGATTACCCAGCCCCCACGAGTGTGATTGCCATCACAACGCTGGTAATCAAGCAAAGATCCTAAGGGCTCCATTAATGTGTAAAGGCGATATGCTAAAAGAAACACATGCACACATTAAAGCAGAAACTAACCAAGTAGCATACTACCATTTTGAGCAAGAATGTTAATACAAGGTGAATATCCCAAGCTTCCGTCAAGTAATATACAATCCAGTATGATACAGTAATGGCCTCTAGGGTATATACACTAACAATCTCCCACTTGCACTAAGGCCATGTACTGGCGTATCGAAGACCTATCATCTCGATAAGCCGCTTGAACTGAGTCTGGTGTAAGGCCTTCGTGAATGGATCAGCAGTGTTATCTTCCGTAGCAACTCTCCGAACCTCGATCTCCTGGCGACCCACGATCTCCCTGATCAGGTGATACCTCCTCAAGATGTGCCTGGACTTCTGATGGGACCTGGGTTCCTTCGCTAAAGCTATAGCTCCGTTGTTGTCGCAATACAGCGGTATTGGATCAACAATGGTAGGAACCACCTGAAGAACCGTGAGGAACTTCTTTATCCAGACAGCTTCCTTTGCGGCATCTGCAGTAGCGATATATTCCGCTTCCATCGTCGAGTCAGCAACGGTTTCCTGTTTGGAACTCTTCCAACACACTGCCCCTCCATAGAGGGTAAAGATATAACCAGACATGGACTTGGAATCATCCTTGTCACTCTGGAAGCTGGAGTCAGCAAAGGCCTCAATCTGGAGGTCTTTTCCACCATACACCAAGAACATCTCCTTAGTCCTTCTCAGGTACTTGAGAATATTCTTTACCGCTATCTAGTGTTTCTCCCCAGGGTTTGACTGATACCGGCTTACCACACTCAGTGCATAAGCCACATCTGGTCTGGTACACAACATCACATACATTATAGAGCCTACCGCAGAAGCGTAGGGTATAATAGACATGCGAACCCTTTCCAAATCAGTCTTGGGAGACATCTCTTTGGAGAGGGTGATCCCGTGACAAGCCGGTAGATTACCGCGCTTGGAATCTTCCATACTGAATCTTTTCAGTATGGTGTCGATGTACCTGGACTGCGAGAGTCGTAATATCCACTTAGATCTGTCACGGTAGATCCGGATCCCCAGAATGTATGAGGCATCAGCCAGGTCTTTCATGGAGAACCTGTGTGACAAGAACCCTTTGACAGATTGTAGCATAGGAATGTCATTTCCTATTAAGAGAATGTCATCCACGTAAAAAACGAGGAATACTACAGTTCTCCCGACAAATCTACTATAGATGCATGGTTCATCTGGATTTTTGATAAAGCCAAATTCTTTGACCGTCTCATCAAAACAGATGTTCCAACTCCGCGATGCCTGCTTTAGTCCATAGATGGACTTAAGCAACTTGCACACCTTTCCGCTGCTCCCACTCTGAATGAATCCCTCTGGTTGGTCCATATAGACACACTCCTCTAAATTTCCATTTAGAAAAGCGGTTTTTACGTCCATCTGCCAGATCTTAAAATCGTGGAAGGCAGCAATGGCAAGAAGGATCCGAATGGATTTCAGCATAGCCACCGGAGAAAAGGTTTCGTCATAGTCCAAGCCAGGTCTTTGACGGAAACCCTTTGCAACAAGTCTAGCTTTATAGGTCTCAACCTGTCCATCTACACCAATCTTCGTTTTGAAGATCCAATTGCATCCTAAGGGTTTTACCCCATCTGGAGCAATGTCCAACGTCCATACTTTGTTGGTGTACATGGACTCCATTTCGGTCCGTCTTGCATCCAGCCATTTTACCGAGTCAACGCTCTGAAAGACCTGTTGGAAGCTAGTAGGCTCATCATTTTCAATGATGCAATCCTATCTATCCCCGTCTATGAGAAAACCGTAGTATCTCTCGGGCAGATGAGACTGCCTACTACTTCTGCGGAGCGGCGTAGGAATGTCCTGATCTTTCGAACCCTCTGGTTCTACTAAGCTTTCAGTAATAGCTCGTAGTTCTGGAATTTCTTCCAGTTCTATTGCGCTCTGTAACATTTTCAAAAATATAAAATATTAATTTTGGGAATTTTTATGATTTAATATTATTTTATTGATTATTTTAATATTAAATTAATAATTAAATGCAAATAAATGGAGAAAAAGTATGGAAAATTCTAAAATAGGGTAAATTAGTGAATTATGACATTTTTAAGTTTTTGTGATTAGTTTGACAATAATTTAGTGCTAATCGCGATTAAAATCGCTAATCGGGTTTTTTTTGGCAATTTTGTGCAAAACATGCACACATCACTTTTTTCTACACTTGTGCATTTTTCTAGCCATGGTTTTCATTTGGGTTTACTATTCTTGTGAGAAGGATTATGGTTTAAAGAAAAAGGGGAAAAAGAAAAAGAAAAAGAGAAAAGAATGAGGGTAGGTGAGAGAGAGAGGTGGACCATTGACTTATGACCCTTAGCCATTTCCCTCCCCCTCATTTCTCCCCCTCTTCCTCCTTAGTTGCTGCTGCCCTAGCCTCATTCCCCCCCCCTCTTCAATCCCTCTCTTCATCTCAAAAACAACCCCAAAACCCCATGTCGGTTTCATTAAAAGTGTGCACGAGCCCGAGACTTACAAGATGGACCAAGAAAGCATGGATTTTGGCCACTAGGGGCAACTCAAGAAAATTCTTGAGTTGCCAAGTGAGGTAAATTCTGAACCATTAGCTTAGTTTTATCCTTACTTATACCCCTATGCAAGTTTAGAATCGAAATCGGGTGATTTGTGGATTTTGGGAAAAACTAGTAAGGGTTGAGGAAATTGTGAGTTGTGATGGGGAAATTGAGTTCAATGGAGACCATAAGAGCACCCTAGTGCTAGAAACCCAATCCAATCCCACTGGAAACCCAAAATACGGAATTTCGGGACTTTCATGTCGGTTTGTGAGTGTTTGTGTGTGCAGGAAAATCTGGAGTATACTGGGACATTTTTAGATAAATTAAGTGATACCAGGGACCCAAATTAGACCACAGGAGGCTACCCTGGGAGTACGAACCCCATTGGGCATAGGGGGGCCGGCGAGGCCGGGCTTTAGGGGTATGTGGCCGGCCCCTCTGTGATGAAATGTGACCATGTTTCTTCTGTACCTCATATACCCCCTGCATTGCACCCTGGAGTTGTTTATTTAATCTGGTTTGGCCTGAGATGAAATCTGGGATCATTTTTTTGGGTTGCTGCTTTGAAATGTGTTTTGGTTTTACGTATTTTGAATTCCAGATTTTGGTATTTGTGTGTTATCTCGATCGTGTGACGTTTGTACGTCTATATCGAGTGATTTCGAGTTGTTTTGCGAAGGCTAACCGTAGGTTCTAACCTATAAGCCTTTTAGCGTATCGTGTTGGTTTTAGCGTATCGTATCGGTTTTAATGTGTCGTTTCAAGTGTTGAATTGGTTTTGATGCGATGCGATACGTGTGATTTGTGTAGGTACACCGCGACGATCCGAGGCGATGCGGAAGATGACGGTGACATCGACACCGACACGCAGGATACAGGTGAGTAGATTATATCTACAGGGGGAAGTCGGGTGGATGGCGTATAGCACCCCCGCAGTCCGTAGATAGTATACTATGTAGTTTAAATATTGTGATAGTTGTAGTGTGTTATGGTTAGTTAGAGATAGGAATAACTAGCGTAGTTTCTAGTTGCGAGCTCTAGGATAGATTTACACCTACACGCACACCCTTGCATATTACCTATACTTACACGGTGTTAATGATGATATTGGATGACTTTGGAGGTGAGTCGATGTTATTGGGCTTTGTGCCACGAGATCGGTGATGTGATATGATTCGTATTTGGGATACGAAACGTGTTTCTTGCGGGCTTGGGATGTGTGTTTACCCCCGCATTCATACTTTGTAGATGGCATCAGTTGTACTAGACTTAGATCAGTACCTCAGTTTATATGATATGATATGATGATAGTGATACCTGAAGTGTGATGAGATAGTGTGATATTGACCCGTACCCAGCTATTGGGATGCCGTACGACGATTTACCGTACGAGCCTATATTGATGATAGATCCGCGCTCATGACTTGAGGATGTCATATGATATACTGTATCGTACGTGATATTATTGAGGCGGGATCACCGACTAGTATCTATATATATCGACTCAGATGTTAGGCAGTTTCCTAACTGTAGCTCAGCTTGTTAGTTCAGCTGTATAATTTAGTGTAGTTGCTAGATTAGATTAGACTCATACCTATTTCAAAACTAGCGGGTCATGGGTATTTTTAAAAGACAGGTTAAGGGATCTACGGATATTTCCACACCGACACACCTACGCACTTTCTCTCTCTCTCTCTCGATCGGGCGTGAGAAAAATCCCCAAATCGCCACGCCGTCGTCGCCACCGTCGTTCTCCTCGTCGCCACCGCCGGTTTCGTCGCCACCGCAGTTCTCGTCGCCACCGCGGTTCAGGTCGTCGCCCCAGCCCCAGCAGCAGCCGTTCAGGTGAGTAAATCTCGAGGTAAATTAAACAATTTTTGGATTATTTTGGGCTTAGGGTTCATGGCTTGGTCTGGGGTTGCGCGCGCGAGTTGGGGTTGGGCAGGGGTCGCGGTCGCGGTCGGGGTCAGGGTCAGGGTAGGGTTAGGGTTGGGGTTCGGCTGCTGCTGGGGTGGGGCTGGGGTTAGGGTTTGCCTTAGGGTTGGTGTTGGGGTTTAGCTGGCCACGCTGGGGTTAGGGTTGGGCTGGGGCTGGGGCTGGGGCTGGGGCTGGGCCACGCGGGGTTTTGGGATCTTTGTAATTTGCTTGCTCTGTTTGGGGTTTCAGTTGATCCTCATTAAAAAATTGGTGATTGATCTCTTCAATCATATTATTATCTGTATTTAAAATTTTTGTGAAGCCTTCAGAGTTTGGAAAAATCTAGAATTACCGTTGAAATTCTGGCAACATTCAAAAACTGTGTATATGATGTGTGTGTGTGTGTATGCATGTATATACATTTGAAATTTATCTTTCTTCTATGATATAAAACGGTTAAACCGAAGAAAATTACTGGGGGAATTTTTCCTAAAATGTCTTGAGAGGGGGTTCAAGTGATGGGATAATTTCATTTGGTAATCTTTTACTTATTTTACATCTCTTATTTTTTCATGCAAAAATCTGAATAGGTTTCTTGCAATTTTGCCTATCGATCAATTATTATATTTATTTCTATTTTTTGTGGATGATTTGGCTTCAATTGAATGGAGGCGATGATGGCTTGCCCTCAAGCTTCCACTTTTATGAGCTTTATAGTTATGAGATTGGCGAGGCAAGCTGGTTTGTAGCCATCTTATTTCTTTTCCTAAATTCAAATCCAAATATAAACTGTCTGATTGAGAGAGAGAGAGTATGGGAGATTATGTATTATTCAATGTGTTTGGAAGCTGGCATGTTCTGAGCGTCATCTCTGCATGAAAGCTATGGTTTTGCAAAGGGTTTGCCCTAACTATTTTCTGTGGGGAAGCTGAAGGCCTGAAGCTTCATCAAACTCAGGATTGGATTCTGGTCGGGTATTGTAAATTCTTGTGAAAGTTCCGTTCAAGATTTGTTCAGAGCTTGCATAACATCCTTTTCATCTTTATGAGATCTTTATGCAGTCATTTTTTTGGGTTTATATATTTCTCGAGCCCGTTTGACTTTGGACTTAGGATAACCCCAAATCTCTTTCTTATTTTGATTCCTAAGCTGGCATATCTGAGGCTCGTATTCCAGTATCGTTGCTGGAAAAGCTAGGGTTGCGAACATTTTTGCAACGATAATTTCTGTATGACATCTTAAGCACACATAAAACTTAAACAATCTTGAAGCACTGCAGTTTTTCACTAAACTACCTAAAAGTTTTTATATTGCTGCAAGCTTCCTTAAAGTGCTGCATCTAAGTGTATTTTAGTGGGAAAACCCTTGAAAGCCAAACTTCATGGGGTTTGTTGTTTGCCTTCTCTGTAGCTAGTTTGAGGTTTATTTAGTTTTGGATTTGTTTTGCAACACTCTCTGAGTTCCAAATCAACAAAAAGCTGAATGTTGAATCACAAGCAAGAAGCAGCCAAACCGGCCCTAAAGTAATCCTGAGTGATGATAATTTTCCACGGAGTTTAAAATTTATAGAAATGGCGAGGCAACATTGGATTGTCTGCAAGTATTCAAGCAACCTGTTTGGAGCCATCATGCTATTTGTGATCCCAGTATAAAACTCAAACATGCCTCTTAGTTAGTTTACTTTAATTTGTTATTTATGTGTATGTATCAACATTGGATTGTCCCAAGTATAAAACCAAACCCACAAAACATCAAAACTGTCTCCGACAATCTTATGCTCATTAGACATAAGATTTATGCATATAGGTAACATCTGCCAATATGCCATATCCAGACCGCAATCTATTTTTGCCTATTGGCTAATATGAAAATATCGGCCCGCGTATATGACATAATCAAAGTTGTTAAATCTTAATACGGTTTGTGTTTCGTTTTTTTATTTATCAGTTCTATCAATGTTGCGTATAACGCTTTATGATATCAGTATCCTACATTTGTAGTTTTAATTGTTGATTGTTATAGATGAAGACCATTGCAATAATTGTTTTTGGTCGATGAATGCTATTGCAATGTAGGATGATCAGTTCTATCAATCTTGATCTCAATGGTTTAAAATCATGTTACACATACAAGACGAATGCACAACAAACGCATAATTAGAGAGCGACTCAAGATATTCAGGTTAAAACCAATATATGATACTCGATGATAATATGAAACCTTCATATTCCCATCGATACTCATATATGAAACTAAAAGCGCCACTTTGTCCCTACGGTGCCCGACATTTTAATTTAAAAATATTATATCTTAATTTGTTGTTTGGCCCTACGGGCACCTAAATGGGAATTTAATTAAAAAAGGCACAGAAATGCCCTACGCCTCGATATCTTTCCCTCTCGTTCCCAAAATTTTCTCTCGTTCCCGCGTCTCCAATTTTCTCTTCGTCGCCACCGCGCGCCCTCCGTTCTCAGCCCGCCACCGCCCTCGTTCTTCCTCGTCGAGTTCCTCGTCGCCGATATTTGTGCCTACATTGATGCCTCAAGCAACGAATCAAATGATGTGGATCACAAACTAATTAAATAAATTTTGAATACCAATCTGGACTGGGATTTGAATACCAATCCTAGTTTGCTATATTTTTTTATATATAGTAGATGGTGATACTTCTTTAAGTAAAAACAACCCTACACTTAAGCGAAATCATAAATCGAAACACACATATATAGAATACAACTCATACATGGGTATCCTCAAATCTAACTTTCATTGAATTTGCACGCGCACTTAAAATAACAACCTTTATACTAAAAAAATTATGTATGCCATTACTTAGTAGTTTATGGTTTTAAGACGCAAAAGTCATTTGATAAATACTTTTTCTACCCACTATTAATCCATATTCTCAATATAGTCATTGAATTTGCACGCGCACATAATAAGAAGGAGAAGAGAATAATGTGGCAGAAGAAGAAGGAGAAGACAGTAATGTGGCAGAAGAAGAAAAAAATGACATTCCTCGTTCTCTGTTTCAGCATCAATCTTCTGATATGAACTAATGATGGCTTTCACATAGGCTTTTCCCATTAGAGACTTCTTAGTGTCCAATGGAAAGCATACATCAGATTTGTGCAGGTCGGGTTCTTCTATGACTTTCAAGAGTCTCAACTGATTCTGTTAATTACACTCTAGTTGGGTGGTACTTTTACCACTTCTCTCTGCAGGTGCGCTCTCTAATATCCATTTTGAATGTAATATTATCGATATTCAAAATGGATATTAGAGAGCGCACCTGCAGTGAGAAGTGGTAAAAGTATCACCCAACTAGGGTGTAATTTACAGAATCAGTTGAGACTCTTAAAAGTCATAGAAGAACCCGACCTGCACAAATCTGATGTATGCTTTCCATTTGACACTAAGAAGTCTCTAAAGGGAAAAGCTTATGTGAAAGCCATCATTAGTTCATATCAGAAGATTGATGCTGAAACAGAGAACGAGGAATGTCATTTTTTTCTTCTTCCGCCACATTACTGTCTTCTCCTTCTGCCACATTACTTTCTTCTCCTTCTTATTATGTTCGCGTGCAAATTCAATGACTATATTGAGAATATGGATTAATAGTGGGTAGGAAAAGTATTTCTCAAATGGCTTTTGCGTCTTAAAACCATAAACTACTAAGTAATGACATACATAATTTTTTTAGTATAAAGGTTGTTATTTTAAGTTTTCCCTTATAGAGATATGATCTAACTGCATCTATCAACTATAAGTGTGCATAAAATTATGATAAGAAATCATAAGAAAGGGTCGTAGCCATGCATAACCTTGAATCTACATACCAAATCATGCAAAAGCATGCACTTATTGTCATCTTGCCTTGGAATATAAAATATCTTGGAAGACTATAAGCGAGCATTTAAATCTTGATAGCTTTTGACTTCAACATATATTTTTCTCAAGTACCATAAAATATACTTGCTCCGTATAAAACGTTTTCAGGAAGATGGATTAATAATGACAAATTATCCATTGTGACTCACTAGGTTAGCATTTTCTCTTCTATTGACCATCTTTCTAATCTGCTTGGTAAATTTATTCGGAACCGGCTGCGAATCATTAAAAGACATGCATAAGAAAGAAAACTAAAATACAGATATATAGCATACCGATACATCGAAACTTCATAGTTGCGATGGCAATCCAGAGATATTTATTTCTACACACGTGGTGCGCGTGCGAATGCGTCAGGCATCATGGACAAATATAGGAGAACATGAAAAGTATTATTCGTATAAAGTAATTAAAATTTTTAAACACCTTAGGTAGATATTTTCTTAGTTGATGCAATCATATCATGATGACTAAATTTAAGCTATTATACATATGCTTATGTATTTTTCTAATCTAATATATCACACACAGATAGAGAGAGAGGGAAAGAATACCAGGTAGATAGAGAAATCAGTTAGCAGGATCCTGAAGAAATGGAGTCCATAGTATTGCTCATCATCATCATCCGTGATCCCTTTGAAAAAATATTATCAAAGGGATCATGGATGATGATGATGAGCAATGCTATGGACTCCATTTCTTCAGGATCCTGCTACCTGTTTTTTTACCTACCAGGTGTTCTCTCTCTCTCTTTCTGTGTGTGTGTGTGATATTTTAGGTAAGAAAAATACATATGCATATATATAATAGCTTAAATTTAATCCTCATGATATGATTGCATCACCAAAGAAAATATCTCTACCCAAGCTGTTTAAAAGTTTTAATTACTTTATACGAATAATACTTTCCATGTTCTGAAATATTTGTCCATGATGCCTGACGCATTCGCACGCGCACCACGTGTGTAGAAATAAATATCTCTGGATTGCCATCGCAACTATGAAGTTTCGATGTATCGGTATGCTATATATCTGTATTTTAGCTTTCTTTCTTATGCATGTCTTTTAATGATTCACAGCCGGTTCCGAATAAATTTACCAAGCAGAATAGAAAGATAGTCAATAGAAGAGAAAATGCTAACCTAGTGAGCCACAATGGATAATTTGTCATTATTAATCCATCTTCCTGAAAACGGTTTATACGGAGCAAGTATATTTCATGGTACTTGAGAAAAATATATGTTGAAGTCAAAAGCTAACAAGATTTAAATGCTCGCTTATAGTCTTCCAAGATATTTTATATTCCAAGGCAAGGTGACAATAAGTGCATGCTTTTGCATGATTTGGTATGTAGATTCAAGGTTATGCATGGCTATGACCCTTTCTTATGATTTCTTATCATAATTTTCTGCACACTTATAGTTGATAGATGCAGTTAGATCATATCTCTATAAGGGAAAACTTAAAATAACAACCTTTATACTAAAAAAATTATGTATGTCATTACTTAGTAGTTTATGGTTTTAAGACGCAAAAGCCATTTGAGAAATACTTTTCCTACCCACTATTAATCCATATTCTCAATATAGTCATTGAATTTGCACGCGCACATAATAAGAAGGAGAAGACGGTAATGTGGCAGAAGGAGAAGACAGTAATGTGGCGGAAGAAGAAAAAAATGACATTCCTCGTTCTCTGTTTCAGCATCAATCCTCTGATATGAACTAATGATGGCTTTCACATAGGCTTTTCCCTTTAGAGACTTCTTAGTGTCCAATGGAAAGCATACATCAGATTTGTGCAGGTCGGGTTCTTCTAGGACTTTTAAGAGTCTCAACTGATTCTGTAAATTACACCCTAGCTGGGTGATACTTCTACCACTTCTCACTGCAGGTGCGCTCTCTAATATCCATTTTGAATGTAATATTATAAATATCCATGCCTGTTTATGTCAAAATTACTTATATTGTCAATGTTTGATTGTCTAGTTGTTGGTGATGCGTCCATATCAGGGACAGAGGCCACTCCCGTTCCTCCAGGTATGTTTATATATTATATAAGGCATGTATATTGATTTAGAATGCTATATCATAAATATACACACATTTCTTTTGCTCTTAGTCGTCCAACTCATTATCATGGGCTACTTGATGAGATTAGATTTGCGCCTGATGATCTACGAGAGCTTGTTCACTCCCTGTCATATGTGTAAGCAGCGCTATATGCGAGTTTACCTTGTTAGTATGTATGTACTGAAATTAATTAATATTATTCAAATTTTGATACATGCAGATACCAGAGGAGCACATCTTCTATCTCTGTAGGTAAGGCTTTGAATTTGTTGATTTTGGTGTTTCTTGTCAATTTTATAGACCAGTATGTGCTAAATATAATGTTCTGACAGTTGCTAGGGGGAAGGCAACATTCGAGGCTGCTGACCCCAGTCCTGGACGCCGCACACGGACGGCACCACGGAGGTTGGGAGAGAGGCCGAGGACTGGGCTCAAGCAGGGCCCATATGAGGTTGGACTCCACCCCGGTGGTTACTTCCTCCGATATCAGTGAGCGACATATCCATCATGAACGGGATAGCTTGAGGGCCAGCGTTCAGGAGTTGAAGGAGATGCTGGTATGTATACTACTTTATAGTAAAATATCATTTCATATTATATACATATCAACATATCCATAATTAGTACGTAGCTTGAGCTTATTTGGTTTTAGACTTAAGTTTGATTAATCATACATACATATGTAATTGAAATAAACAACGCTTTTCCAAACTAGATATCCAAACAGGGTTTCGAAATAACTTAATAATGATAAGAATTCGAATAATAAACAGTTCTTACACGCTTCTTACACACGTTATATCCAGACGATACAGGGTAGATCGGCCGAGCCTCCACACGCAACTCCTTCGGCTGCGGCTCCGCAAGCCATTACATCGGCCGCGGTTCCGCAGACAGCTCCTGTAGCTCCACCGCCCACTCAGACTCCCGCAGCCGCGGCTCCGCAAGCTACTACCTCGACGGCGGCTGCGCAGACCACATCGCCGGCTCCACATGCCGCTCAGACTCCCGCTCGCGACAAATTGCATAGTTTATTGACCGAGGAGCAGGCGCGCGTTATTCTATCGTTATTCAGAGGTGGAGCTGGACCGAGCTAGGGTAGATTTTTGGTTCTTTTTTTATTGAAACATGTATTTATTTATATCATACACATTGTACTACATTTTGAAACGATATTGATATTGATTTGTATTTATATCATTTTCAGTTTTTGTGTTTCTTTTGTATATTATATATATGCGTGAGATGTGATTATGAATACTGCAATATATGATTTGATTGATGTATATATTATTGTGCACAGGGCGGGAAAAAATCAAACAACCCATTTTTAAAAAAAAAATTCAGACAATATGTACCTACGGATTAATCCGTAGGCAAACATGTTACCCCTACGGATATCGCCGTAGGGGCAAAATATCAGCAGTAACTGATATTTCCCCCAGATCTCAGTACCAGGGGTTGGGAACGCCCCTACGGATATATCCGTAGGGGCCACTGACTATCCCCTACGGCGTTATCCGTAGGGGCAAAATATCAGGAATCCTGAATTTATGCCCCTACGGAAACGTACCTACGCATATATCCGTAGGGGGTAGTACATGCCCCTACGGATATATCCGTAGGGCAAAGTAATTTATTAAAATAAACCGTAAATAATATAAAATCTTATACCCTACGGCTTAATCCGTAGGGGCAACAGGACCTACACAGATATCCGTAGGGGCAAGAATTTACCCGTAGGGGCAAGTTCAGGGCCTCAACTTGCACCTGCGGCCTTTGCACCTACGGGGTATTTTTTCGCCCCTACGTATATATCCGTAGGAGCAGTGGGTTGCCCCTACCGATAAATCCGTAGGGGCAACCCCTATTTGTAGTAGTGGGGGTATCTTTTCATAAAAACACCGTAGCCCTATTTTCAAAACCCCATGATTCGTGATATTTCAAAAGGCACCATTTGTAGGACTTATATTAGATTAATGCAGATTAGTTATAGTTGCGTCTAGTATTCAACTCCTACTCTTTTGTGGTTCGCTTTGCATTGCATTCTTATATTATGTTTCATACCCCATTATTGATATCCTGCTGTTAGGACACCAGCACCATTACCGATGTTGCGTATGTACCACGTACACTTACTTGCCGGCTCACACACATCTTCATCGGTAATTGTCATGTCACGTACACCTTAGAAAATACTATTGCTTGTCATAACCTATTAACTAATAGTTTAGACATTGTAGTTATTACCTGCTATTTCATGCATACTGTTATTCATTGTTATGCCGCATTCATGGATTCTCATGCATATATTCACTATTTTACGTGTTATTGAGGTTTTGGATTTGGATTTCCGTGAGATTTTCTGGATTTGGAGGAAAACCGCAAAAACACAAATAAACATATTCTCTCTTTTAAAATAAAAAGTGCGGTTTTCCCATGATGTATGAGTCGTCCACCATGAGTTTGCTGATGGATTTGGAAACCCGATTCGAGGAGACGGATGAACCGTTTCGGGTACATGGTGGACCCGGTGCGGTACCCCGGGGCAAGAGGAATGTGGTGATGACGTTGAGCCTGGCAGGGGAGCACTACCTACCGGTGATTTTACCCGACGCGTCGGATATCCGGAGGATACCGTCGTGGTCTTGAGATGGATGGTATGGGCCGGTCTGGACTGACGGCGCCCTAGATTTTGTGGTTGAGACTTGAGATATCGAGATATTGGGATTACGTTTTGTGCCGATGTTAGGCACAGTTTTATGCTGATTTTATTATGATACCTCATTTTAAAAATACAAAGGAAATCTCATTAATTTATGAAAACAGTTTCTTCATGTACATGTATTCTGTTTTCATGCATTCATATCTCATTCATATGATATATTGCTACCTGAGGCACTGACACAGGCATTTGAGATTACACTCGGGTTAGATATTTACCCTAGCCTTGTTATAGGTTGCTTGTTATATTGAGGATTTTATATACTAATCGTATTGACTTAGGTTTATGTCTTGCATTCGGTTTTTGCTTGTAGATGTTTCTATTCACGAGTTGGCAACTCACCCCCGTTATGCCACAGTTCTTGCAGGTTCTGCCGTACAGGTTCCATTGCAGCATTTCTGGCACACTACCTTCTTGCGGGTGATTTGCTTTGGTAGGTGGATTCTTTCGCATCAAGAACCACCATTGTAGTTATTTATTTCATTGTATCTAGAATTTCCATCAACCAAAACTTGTATTTTTGTTCAGACTCAGACTTTAGTGAGGTATTATTCGACCTTAGAGTCGCGCTTAGTAGTATTGCGGTTTTCTTGTTGCTTTTGAGCTTTCTTTTCGATTTGATCCTCGCCACTTGGCTTTGTATATTATATTGTTGTGTGGTTGTGACCGTCAATTGACGAAGAGCTAGCTCCCGCTTGGGGATGCCTTTATTATTGCATATATTGTTATCCTTGTTGTACCCCATTCGGGGCCAGTTTTATAAAAGAAACTCTGCCGAAATTTTTAGAAAAGATTGTACTGTTTTTAAAATGCATATTCGGCTTAGTTATTTAAAAACCCTGATTTCAAACATGTTTTTCTTCACCTCTTTAAACCAGTTTCTTTACTTATTCTTAAAAATGGTTTTAGATTTCTGGGCTTTTGGCTTACTTGGATCAGATGGAGTCCTATAGACTTCATATGGTTCAAGGGCCAGTCACGTGCTCTTTCGGGTCGTGACAAAGTTGGTATCAGAGCGCTAGGTTGACCTTGGTTCGAGTCTAAGTTTGACTATGTGGAGCCTAGGGCGTTTATATATATACGGAACTTAGGCTTGACCTTACGGAACTTAGACTTGGTCGAGGGGGTATTAGACCCGAACTTTCGTCGTATTAGGATGACCCTTGGTTGATGGAATAGGTGACTAAAGTAGAGTGACGTACCGTTGGTATGTTCCGCGGCATACTTACGACACGCCACTCCGCTTAAGGAACCTTAAGATGTACATACTTTCGAGATCAGTGATACTCTTCATATCCAGGATTATATATCCATTTGAGATCCCCGATTCTATTAGTTTCATGATCATACCTTCATTGATGCTGTTCCTTCCTATGATCATGTATCCACTTTGGATCTGTTGTTTCCTTTCTAGCCATTGATGTGCTCTCTTTGATACTCGATTGAGGTTCCTGTCACCGTGTTTGAGCGCAGTTTGGGCTGCTGCTAGGGTTACGGCCGGTGTGAGCTCGTCCGGTACGAGGGCCGACCATTGTGTTTCTTGGTGGCATGGGGACGTCTCGAGTTAGGATTGGTGATTGTGACCTCTAGTGAGGCGAGTGCTTGGTTTTACACCGGATGATCGGGCTATTGTTAGAGCTGCCAGTTGAGAGAGAACTGTTGATGTACGGCATACCTCAGAGATTGTGATGTCGCCTACCGTGCAGACAGATGGACCAGTTGTTGCTGAGATTGACAGGATGTCACTTCCGAAGCTTACGAGCTGAGATTGCCGGAGCTTTCAGGCAGATATGCGACAGATGATAGCTAGTCTACCCGATTTGAGAGACGAAGGTGATTCGTCCGATTTTGCGCCAGAGCGGGCCCAGTTGAGTTGAAGATTTCCAGTGTGGAGAGTCTTACTCAGATCTAGAGCAGACCGATTCAGATATGACCGCCAATGTGTTGCCTTTCCTGGAGGATTGAGGCGTTGTTCGGCGTACAGGCATATGAGCCAGTCGTTGCTGCAAATGATGAGATATCGCCCAGATGATTGGAGCTATTGCAGCATGAGCATGTTCTTAGAGAGATGATAGCGAGTTGCTAGTCACCGAGGATGAATGACTAGGACGTGTGGTGAGTTCGCTTACCCCGATGCGAGGTCATCAGGTGGATTGTTTCCGGCTAGAGACGACTTCACGCAGGTTCGTTGAGAGTCGATAGAGACGATCGAATGTCAGGAGCCCATTTTCCAAGTTTAAAGTATACGGAAAGACATGCAGGTGATTCTATGGACCCTCTAGAAGAATGAAACCCTAACTCGACTTAATGACCGTGTGAAAGCCTTTGAACCTTAGGGTTTGCGGCAGTTCCGCGGCGCCATTAGTGAGGCTTGGGTTTGCCCTTCTACGGCTGGACCACCGACGCTGTGGCATGTACTCGATACTATTAAACTGTACCCATGATGTGATCACTTGGGGGATTATGAGGTTCTGACTAGTCGATCGGATGATTCGACATCATTCGGAGATCATGAGATGGGATGCACTGCTTGGGATACTCCAGATACGAGGATAGCCGTTGGAGCACTGTCCATGCAGCCGTGATGAGACGAATCCGGATCAGTCGACATTGATGCAGAGTGAAGAAAAGAGTTCGCAAGATATTTCGACAAGAAGACGTCCCACTCCGCTGACATCAGAGATGTGATATGCACCCCGAGGCGTGGTATATGGATATATCTTCCAGAAAGAAGCGCGATAAGTATGCAGCCGTTCCGGAATAAGCTTTAGCTTCAGCATTGGATGACGACTTCCGGGCAATTCGGCAGGATTGAGATTTGAGAAAGGAACCTCGACAGGACCTTTCTGGAGTACGTTACGGGAAGACCTAGACCAGGAGTGGTCGTATTGCGCACACCCAGCAGGCCAGAGTTCGGCATTGTCGACGAGGTAGTTGACCAGGATCGAATAAAGGAACTTAACCAGATGTGTTGCGAATTGATCAAAGACGGACGAGTGATGAGTATTCCTCCGATGGTTGGGACGTGTTCCCGAGGACCAGTTCGTCCTGACATCTTCTCCAGAATGATGAAGCTACAGATTACGCGATTTCAAGTCCGTGTGAGAGACTTCAGATTGACCGTGGCCGAGAACAGTGCAGTGCATAGTAGCTTGGCATGACGTCATAGTGGACGACGATAGAGACAGTTGGAATAAGAGGTTCGTGTGAGACACTGACGAGCTGTCATTACTTCCCGTCGAGACTAGAGACCAGATATGCTTACAGAGACGTTGGGATACAACCAGATTCCGAGAAATATTGTGCTGAGGACACAGGTATCTTTTGAGCGAGAAGAGGTTGTGCAGGAGAGCCAGCCTCTGTACAGATCGGCATAGGCATGATCGGAAGAGACCTTGAGCAGGATTCCTTCCAGGACATTGCTGCAATGATGTTTGCACCCAGGATCAGATGTGTGACGTGCTTTCAGAAAGCCAGAGGCCGACGCCAGTGATATGCTGCCTTACGAGTGGTCGTGAGGTTTGACCGAGAGGTGACCAGAGAAGTGCTAGAACGGAATCGACCCCGTTAGCGCACCTGTCAGGGCCGATGAGCCGATTGACTGTGAGATTGGTAACCCACAGAGAAGACAAGGACCCAGAGAGTCAGAGGACGCCAGACCGTGAGCAAGAGACAAGTAGATATCCTGCGCTGCTAGCAGTGGATTGCACCGACTCCTTCTCGACCTTGAAGAAGGAACTACCGACGACGGTATTTATGATTTGTGATTTTGTGATTCGATTATCACGTATCCGTCACTTTGGATTTCGGTTTTTTGGGCGTTCTGTTTGCTTGATTTAGTTTTGATGACTGAGTTTCATGATATTGGTTTCATGCACCCACTGGATATTTATATATTTTGCGCAGAGTTATTACATTTGAGATATTGATTGAGATTTCATGCCTACCGTATGCAGTGATTTGATTTGCACTTCCAGCGTGGTTTTCATGCACCTTTAGTGTTTTGATATACGATTTTGGTGCACGCCAGATGCACTAAATCGGGATTCTTCGTGCATGTCACATGCACCTGATTTTCTTTCTGTCAGGCATACACGTTGCCTACGACAGATGTTCCGTGCACACCAGTTGCACCTAGATGTTGTTTTGTACCTCTGTTTGACACATTTATGGATTTTGATTCCTTGCGCACCAGACGCATAGGATATTCTTATATATGCATTTTAGGGATTGATTTCTAGTAGAGCAGTATATTTTTATGATATTCTCTATGTGTTGATGTTTTCGGAGCCCCGACAAAATGGATTATACTGAAATTTTTTTTGTATTGGGAGTTTAAATTTAAATTCGGGGACCGAATTTATTTAAGGGGGGTAGATTGTAACATTTTCAAAAATATAAAATATTAATTTTGGGAATTTTTATGATTTAATATTATTTTATTGATTATTTTAATATTAAATTAATAATTAAATGCAAATAAATGGAGAAAAAGTATGGAAAATTCTAAAATAGGGTAAATTAGTGAATTATGATATTTTTAAGTTTTTGTGATTAGTTTGACACTAATTTAGTGCTAATCGCGATTAAAATCGCTAATCGGGTTTTTTTGGCAATTTTGTGCAAAACATGCACACATCACTTTTTTTCTACACTTGTGCATTTTTCTAGCCATGGTTTTCATTTGGGTTTACTATTCTTGTGAGAAGGATTATGGTTTAAAGAAAAAGGGGAAAAAGAAAAAGAAAAAGAGAAAAGAATGAGGGTAGGTGAGAGAGAGAGGTGGACCATTGACTTATGACCCTTAGCCATTTCCCTCCCCCTCATTTCTCCCCCTCTTCCTCCTTAGTTGCTGCTGCCCTAGCCTCATTCCCCCCCCTCTTCAATCCCTCTCTTCATCTCAAAAACAACCCCAAAACCCCATGTCGGTTTCATTAAAAGTGTGCACGAGCCCGAGACCTACAAGATGGACCAAGAAAGCATGGATTTTGGCCACTAGGGGCAACTCAAGAAAATTCTTGAGTTGCCAAGTGAGGTAAATTCTGAACCATTAGCTTAGTTTTATCCTTACTTATACCCCTATGCAAGTTTAGAATCGAAATCGGGTGATTTGTGGATTTTGGGAAAAACTAGTAAGGGTTGAGGAAATTGTGAGTTGTGATGGGGAAATTGAGTTCAATGGAGACCATAAGAGCACCCTAGTGCTAGAAACCCAGTCCAATCCCACTGGAAACCCAAAATACGGAATTTCGGGACTTTCATGTCGGTTTGTGAGTGTTTGTGTGTGCAGGAAAATCTGGAGTATACTGGGACATTTTTAGATAAATTAAGTGATACCAGGGACCCAAATTAGACCACAGGAGGCCACCCTAGGAGTACGAACCCCATTGGGCATAGGGGGGCCGGCGAGGCCGGGCTTTAGGGGTATGTGGCCGGCCCCTCTGTGATGAAATGTGACCATGTTTCTTCTGTACCTCATATACCCCCTGCATAGCACCCTGGAGTTGTTTATTTAATCTGGTTTGGCCTAAGATGAAATCTGGGATCATTTTCTTGGGTTGCTGCTTTGAAATGTGTTTTGGTTTTACGTATTTTGAATTCCAGATTTTGGTATTTGTGTGTTATCTCGATCGTGTGACGTTTGTACGTCTATATCGAGTGATTTCGAGTTGTTTTGCGAAGGCTAACCGTAGGTTCTAACCTATAAGCCTTTTAGCGTATCGTGTTGGTTTTAGCGTATCGTATCGGTTTTAATGTGTCTTTTCAAGTGTTGAATTGGTTTTGATGCGATGCGATACGTGTGATTTGTGTAGGTACACCGCGACGATCCGAGGCGATGCGGAAGATGACGGTGACATCGACACCGACACGCAGGATACAGGTGAGTAGATTATATCTACAGGGGGAAGTCGGGTGGATGGCGTATAGCACCCCCGCAGTCCGTTGATAGTATACTATGTAGTTTAAATATTGTGATAGTTGTAGTGTGTTATGGTTAGTTAGAGATAGGAATAACTAGCGTAGTTTCTAGTTGCGAGCTCTAGGATAGATTTACACCTACACGCACACCCTTGCATATTACCTATACTTACACGGTGTTAATGATGATATTGGATGACTTTGGAGGTGAGTCGATGTTATTGGGCTTTGTGCCACGAGATCGGTGATGTGATATGATTCGTATTTGGGATACGAAACGTGTTTCTTGCGGGCTTGGGATGTGTGTTTACCCCCGCATTCATACTTTGTAGATGGCATCAGTTGTACTAGACTTAGATCAGTACCTCAGTTTATATGATATGATATGATGATAGTGATACCTGAAGTGTGATGAGATAGTGTGATGTTGACCCGTACCCAGCTATTGGGATGCCGTACGACGATTTACCGTACAAGCCTATATTGATGATAGATCCGCGCTCATGACTTGAGGATGTCATATGATATACTGTATCGTACGTGATATTATTGAGGCGGGATCACCGACTAGTATCTATATATATCGACTCAGATGTTAGGCGGTTTCCTAACTGTAGCTCAGCTTGTTAGTTCAGCTGTATAGTTTAGTGTAGTTGCTAGATTAGATTAGACTCATACCTATTTCAAAACTAGCGGGTCGTGGGTATTTTTAAAAGACAGGTTAAGGGATCTACGGATATTTCAAAAGGGGTATCTTTTCATAAAAACACCGTAGCCCTATTTTCAAAACCCCATGATTCGTGATATTTCAAAAGGCACCATTTGTAGGACTTATATTAGATTAATGCAGATTAGTTATAGTTGCGTCTAGTATTCAGCTCCTACTCTTTTGTGGTTCGCTTTGCATTGCATTCTTATATTATGTTTCATACCCCATTATTGATATCCTGCTGTTAGGACACCAGCACCATTACCGATGTTGCGTATGTACCACGTACACTTACTTGCCGGCTCACACACATCTTCATCGGTAATTGCCATGTCACGTACACCTTAGAAAATACTATAGCTTGTCATAACCTATTAACTAATAGTTTAGACATTGTAGTTATTACCTGCTATTTCATGCATACTGTTATTCATTGTTATGCCGCATTCATGGATTCTCATGCATATATTCACTATTTTACGCGTTATTGAGGTTTTGGATTTGGATTTCCGTGAGATTTTCTGGATTTGGAGGAAAACCGCAAAAACACAAATAAACATATTCTCTCTTTTAAAATAAAAAGTGCGGTTTTCCTATGATGTATGAGTCGTCCACCATGAGTTTGCTGATGGATTTGGAAACCCGATTCGAGGAGACGGATGAACCGTTTCGGGTACATGATGGACCCGGTGCGGTACCCCGGGGCAAGAGGAATGTGGTGATGACGTTGAGCCTGGCAGGGGAGCACTACCTACCGGTGATTTTACCCGACGCGTCGGATATCCGGAGGATACCGTCGTGGTCTTGAGATTGATGGTAGGGGCCGGTCTGGACTGACGGCGCCCTAGATTTTGTGGTTGAGACTTGAGATATCGAGATATTGGGATTACGTTTTGTGCCGATGTTAGGAACAGTTTTATGCTGATTTTATTATGATACCTCATTTTAAAAATACAAAGGAAATCTCATTAATTTATGAAAACAGTTTCTTCATGTACATGTATTCTGTTTTCATGCATTCATATCTCATTCATATGATATATTGCTACCTGAGGCACTGACACAGGCATTTGAGATTACACTCGGGTTAGATATTTATCCTAGCCTTGTTATAGGCTGCTTGTTATATTGAGGATTTTATATACTAATCATATTGACTTAGGTTTATGTCTTGCATTCGGTTTCTGCTTGTAGATGTTTCTATTCACGAGTTGGCAACTCACCCCCGTTGTGCCACAGTTCTTGCAGGTTCTGCCGTACAGGTTCCATTGCGGCATTTCTGGCACACTACCTTCTTGCGGGTGATTTGCTTTGGTAGGTGGATTCTTTCGCATCAAGAACCACCATTGTAGTTATTTATTTCATTGTATCTAGAATTTCCATCAACCAAAACTTGTATTTTTGTTCAGACTCAGACTTTAGTGAGGTATTATTCGACCTTAGAGTCGCGCTTAGTAGTATTGCGGTTTTCTTGTTGCTTTTGAGCTTTCTTTTGGATTTGATCCTCGCCACTTGGCGTTGTATATTATATCGTTGTGTGGTTGTGACCGTCAATTGACGAAGAGCTAGCTCCCGCTTGGGGATGCCTTTATTATTGCATATATTGTTATCCTTGTTGTACCCCATTCGGGGCCAGTTTTACAAAAGAAACTCTGCCGAAATTTTTAGAAAAGATTGTACTGTTTTTAAAATGCATATTCGGCTTAGTTATTTAAAAACCCTGATTTCAAACATGTTTTTCTTCACCTCTTTAAACCAGTTTCTTTACTTATTCTTAAAAATGGTTTTAGATTTCTGGGCTTTTGGCTTACTTGGATCAGATGGAGTCCTATAGACTTCATATGGTTCAAGGGCCAGTCACGTGCTCTTTCGGGTCGTGACACGCTCCCACTTATCTGTTTTTCCAAAAACTGAGTTTCCAAGAAGTGGGCATGACGAGAAACAAGTACCTTTTGTTCCTCTACGCAATAGAAGAAATATCCCTTGGAGTTCTTTGGATATCCCACAAACTTGCACTATACTGAGCGTGCCTCGAGCTTGTCCGCGTGCTGCTTTTTGACAAAAGCTGGACATCCCCATGTCTTAGTATGATTAAGATAGGGTCTCTTCCCACACCACATCTGATATAGTGTAGTAGGCACAGTCTTAGTTGGAACTCGGTTCAAAAGGTATGCAGCTGATTCTAGTGCATATCCACAGAATGATCGCGGTAACTCAGCGTTACTCATCATGGACCGTACCATATCCAATAGGGTTCGGTTCCGTCTCTCCGATACACCGTTACGTTGTGGAGTGTATGGAGGAGTAAGTTGAGAGAGAATTCCATTCTCTTTTAAGTAATCCAGGAACTCGGCACTCAAGTATTCACCACCTCGATCTGATCTCAGTGTCTTGATACTTTTGCCTGTTTGTTTTTCTGCTTCATTCTTATATTCCTGGAATTTTCCAAAGGCTTCGGATTTATGTTTCATTAAGAATACATAACCGTATCTTGAAAAGTCATTCGTAAAAGTAATGAAGTAAGAATAACCGCTTCGTGCATGCGTAGACATTGGACCGCACACGTCGCTGTATACGAGTCCCAAGAGCTCGCTCGCTCACTCCGTGTCCAGTGAACGGAGTCTTTGTCATCTTTCCTTTGCGACAGGATTGACAAGTTGCATATTATTGATATTCGAACGGATCCAAATATCCTTCTGTATGTAACTTCGTCAACCTTCTCTCATTGATGTGACCCAGTTTACAATGCCATAAGAAAGTCTGATTTGTTTCCGGAGACTTTCTTTTGTGTGTATTCTGGACATTGAAAATTTTTGGTTGGTTTAATACGTATATACCTTTGCTCAATGTACCTGACCCAATCAGAACTTGATTAAGGTGAATGTTTACAACATTACTTACAAACGCAAATTCATAACCTTCTTTAGAAATCAAAGATACAGAAATGATATTACAAGTTGCGTTGGGTACAAAAAGCAATTACGTAGAACCAAAACATGTCCATCTGACATTCCCAGGTGATAGTCCCCCACGGCCTCAGCATCCATGCTATCTCCGTTTGCAACATTGAGGGTCATGTCACCTGCTTTCAAAAACCTATGCTTTCTCAACGCCTGCAAAGAATTACAGATATGAGATCCTGATCCGGTATCCAATACCCAGGACATAGAGTTTATTGATAGACAGTTTTCAATAACATACACACCTAAAGCTGAAGCCGCAACCTGCTTCAAATCCTGTGTTCTGGCTTTCCAAGCCCTGCAATCTTTCTTCCAGTGTCCACTCTTGTGACAGTAAAAGCATTCTTCCTTATCCACAAGCTTCCCCGCTACCTTTGTTGCTTTTGCCTTTCCCTTCGTTTCCACCTTACTAACACCGCCCCTTGGTTTGGCGGGGGTTTTCTTCTTCTTTCACTTGGCTTTCGCCTTGGACCTAGAAGAGGAAGATCCTCCTACAAACAAAGTGGATGTTTCCCTACCTTTCTGTAGGGTGCCCTCTGTTAGTGTATATGCCCTAGAGGCCATTACTGTATTATACTAGTATGTATATTGCTTGATGGAAGCTTGGGATATTCACAGTTGTATAGACAATCTTGCTCGAAATGGTAGTTTGCTACTTGGTTTGTCTCTGCTATAATGTGTGCATGTGTTTCTTTATTGTATCACCTATACGCATTAGTGGAGCACTTAGGATTTTGGCTTGATTACCAGCGTTGTGATGGCAGTCACACTCGTGGGGGCTGGGTGATCTATAAGCACATCCTTATATATACATGTCCCTGGTCGTGGGATTATCGAGACAGGGCATCGATACTCCGGAGTAGACTAGCATATGCGCTTCTCATCCCAGCACGGGAGACGGTCTGTCCCACAGCTGTTTATACGTCATACTTGAGATAGTATGCGGGTGCTCATTGGGTTACGAGTACACTGGACAGGACTCATCGGGAACTGTTGGTTGGTATTATACCTATCGTCGGCTATCAGTTCCCAGGTGACATGAGTACATCTTAGTTCACTGACTTGACACTGTCAGTTCGCCTCGAGTGTGTTCCCACTGCACTTTGATTACTACCCTACCAAGGCTCAAAGGAGTCGTGCAAACAGGTAGTTTTTGAGTGCAGTCCCGAAGCACTTGGAGGCAGTGACGGTTAGACAGGGTTCGTCTCTCCTGGTATTGGGGGTTGACATCGCGCTGTGTCCAGGAGAGCCATTACACAAGTAGTCCCTGGCCAGGGCAAGCGAGGTATACTGGTAGGTTTCCAGTGGTATCTCAGGGTGTTCTGGGCTACACTCCGACACGACTTGTACCGCTATTAGGGGACCGACGTTTACCACCCCTCTATGCCCGCCATGCGATGTATCAGACGAACATGCCGGACTGCACGGAGACTGTCACATTCAGGCTAAGTAGGAGTTCAGATGGGTTCACCTCGTCAGTCTTCTTATCGGCATCTACCTGGGGACCGTTACGTACAGCTAGTGCTGCTTGCGGTCTGTGGTTAAACCCACTGCCAGCGTAGTGTCGAGACTTTAGAGTCCCATACAGAGGGTTATTCGCCTTTAGGCAAAATGAGTAGAGGTCGCATGGTTTTGCGACAGGGTTCGTTCACATCTGCGCACTTGTGCACGTTTGCTGTCCGGACAGCTTATACTAGCGGGCTTTGGTTTAAGCCGGATCCTAGTATATGATTTGGGATTGGTTTTATCTCATTGTATTCGTGTTCCTCGGAACACGGATACGGGTATGTATGCACAGTTGACTGAGACAGAGGCAGAGGACTTTGATTAGGGTTGATGACCATTGTCATTTTCTTAACCCTAATGTTTTGTGTGAATTATGATTTATTAATTATTAGTTAATTATAATTGTGCATGGTTAGGATTTTTGACCATTTGACTATACTTGACTTGTTGACCTAGGTTGACAAGTTGACCATCATCATATCATATGAAAGATGCTCTTTGATCCTTGCAAAGGCATTTAATGTGAAATAATAATGGTCATTTCTTGATTAACCATGTCAATTAACTTGACTAATTATCTATTTTCATAATTCACACATATATGTGAGAAGAATGGTTTATTTCTTCTCATTCAATCATTTTGATTCTCTCTCCTCCTCTTCCTCTCTCTCTAGCTCTCCCCTCTCATTAGTTGAGAATCCCTTGAGCTTGAGATAAATCCTTCTAAGATACTCTTTACTCTTTCTAAGGTTCTTGGATTAGCACTCCAACCATCTTAGTTAACTTCTAGTTTGAAGTTGAAGCCAAAGGTTGAAGCCCTCAGGTGGATCTTTCTTCGACAAGGAGATCACTTTCTTTCACTCCAAGGAGAAAGGAGAGAAGGACTTAAAGCCCTAGGTATAACCTCTTTTCCGAGTAGCTAACTCTTCTTAGCTTTGTAGTTAGTTTATGTTTAGCAAAGATCCTCCTTTTGATAGTCCATGTTGCCTAGTGTGTTAAAAATTCGATTTTTATACCGTTTCCGCCTCCCCGCAAGCACCGGGGTGGGCAACGTGGACATACATTGGTATCAGAGCCTAACTAAACATAAACAAGCTAGTTAGTAAAGTATATAGAACTTCGATCGGTAAAAATCTCAAAACATTTTTCAAAAACCCCAAGTTTCTGCCGATTTTTAAATCTGCTTTAAAAATAATAAATCACACCTTAAAAATCGGCTCAGGGTTTTTACAGTACACTAAAGAAAAACGAACCAGCGAGCCGACCAACTCACCGCGGTTCCGCGGCCGAGTTGACTCGGCCGTGGCTCGTTTCTCTTGCAGTGTTCTTATTTTATGGTTTTGGGATTTTTAGGATGGTTTCTTTCTGCCCAGATTTTCCAGAGAGCAAATTTGTTTTCCGGGTAGTTACAATTCCGTATTTTGATCGATCTTCCCTATACTTTGACTAAAGGGTTATATCTGTAATGTATTATATGTATTGAATGTGTGCTAATCGCTATACGTCGATTTGTGGGGGTTATACATATTTGTGATCTGTATTGTTAATGGTTTGTGTATATGAACTCGTTGGATTGTCGCGGATGAATAGCCGGGTGGATGTGAGATGGGAGTTTCTTTTTCCTTTCATTCTTGTGATATGTAAATTGATGTAATATTATTTGTTTGGCCGCACATCCGGGTTGAGGTTGTAGCCGCCATTGTATAATTTCTTTTTACTGTTTTTGCTCCTAGGATAGACCCATGGTGGGGTGCACAAACTACCGGGTATCTCGAATTGCCGAGTGGCCTACTCACGTCGTTGAGGGAGGTTGCTTCGCTTCGGGTACTTGGCGGGTAGTTTGCCACACCCGTAGGGGTCTAGGGTGGGGTAATGGCTATTCATCGCGACCGTGTAATCTGCTTTTCGTTGCAGGCTCGAACGAATCGCGGATTCCTAGTATATCCAAAGTGTTCATATATGATCTGGATTGACTATCATTGCTATATATCTATATATGATATCTATTTAGGTGTTGCTTATGTTTTGCATCCACGCTAGTCTAGCCCCCGCTCTGTCGTTAGTTAAGTAACCTAACGGGTGATGACGGGGCCCCGTGGCGAATACGGATGGCATAAGCGTACACCATATTTTGGTTGTTTTCTGCAATGGTAGGATTAATTGATGGGACACATTAAAATTAATGCAAGAAAATAAACCAAGTAAAATTCGTTGGAACACTTTGAAAACCACTCGGTTCTTTTCAAAACCAACTTTTAAAATGCGGAGCTTGAACCACTCCTTTTAAAAGCTATCTCGTTCCATCGATTATATCAAGTTCACTACGTTCACGGTTTCGCCAAAACCATTCGTAGCCCTCCATCATTTCAGTTAAATATTCGGTAGTATTCAAGTTATGTATTTTGACCTCACGCCAAGGCATAGTGATTGGTAGCTGCCGGATATTTATCTGTTGCATAGATAGAATGCGTTGGTTTGAGACAGTCGTACGGCCATTTGACGTCAAGGGTAGGTACGGGTGGGTTCAAATTAACCTGGATAATGATGGGAAGAACTTGACATGTGACTTATGACATTTTGACCTCACGCCAAGGTCATAAGAGCATGGGGGCAAAAATCCAAATTGGGAGTTTCAAAAGAACTGAAACTTGCTAGCGCTGCATACCATTTGGAGTGTGATGATTCTGGTAGGATTCCTTCAGTTTTATCACGCGATGATATTTGGATCCCGATCCTACTGTGAGTATATGCTACTCCTCGGGAAATTTCTCACTTAACGATCAATGCTATAAACCTAGTAGGTGTCTAGAAAGGTGTTAGCGGGGCTACGCCCACAGGGAAAAGAGGTTACTTAATTAAGGAACTTCGCGAAAGTGTTGGAAAACCTCCCTCGATGTACCGATACTGGCCTGGCTGAACGGTTAAGCAAGTATTGTATGGTGAAATTGATCCCGACTAATTCTTCCTTTATGGTTTGAGGAGGGATTCGAGAGACAGTGGGAGCCATCCTGTTTAGACAAACTAAAAACCACTCTAAACTTGCAAGTGCATCATGCTAAAGTGTTTCTTTTCTCTCTCCTAATTGCAGCGACCAATCAACATGACCGGACTTAAGTTATTACTAGATAAAAACATACTAACAGGGTTAAACTACAAAGATTGGCTCAGGAATGTCAAAATGGTAATCACTTATGACAAGTTGGGGTATCTCCTTACCACCAAAGCTCCCCCTGTCCCAGGTCCCACCTCCAGCGTCGCGGATATAGGAATCCGAAAGACATGGGAGATCGATTGTGCGAAGGCCAAGTGCCTCGTGCTTGCCTCTATGGATAATGAACATCAGAGGAGGCACGAGAATATGGACCTAGAATCCATATTTCTCCATACAAAAGATCTGTATGGAGAGCAATCTCGTATCGCCAGATACGAAGTGTCGAAGAAGCTGTTTTCGGCAAGATTGGATGTCGGATCATCGGTAGCGGAACACGTGCTTAAGATGATTGGCTATATAGAGGAGCTCGCGGACCTTGGGACCACGTTGGAGAATGAACTCTACACTGACTTGATTCTCCAGTCCCTTCCTTCCACTTACGCCCAGTTTGTCCTAAACTTCAACATGCAAGGAAAGGAGGTTGAACTTTCCGAACTTCTGAACATGTTGAGGTGTGCTGAGGGCCCCCTACAGAAAGGTAGGGAGACATCCACTTTGTTTGTAGGAGCATCTTCCTCTTCTAGGTCCAAGGAAAAAGCCAAGGGAAAGAAGAAGAAAGACCCCGCCAAACCAAGGGGCGGTGTTAGTAAAGTGGATACGAAGGGAAAGGGAAAGGCAACAAAGGTTGCGGGAAAGCTTGTGGGAAAGGAAGAATGCTTTTACTGTCACTGGAGTGGACACTGGAAACAGGATTGCAAGGCTTGGAAGGCCAGAACCCAGGATCTGAAGCGAGTTGCGGCTTCAGCTTCAGGTGTGTATGTTATTGAAAACGGTCTATCAATAAACTCTACTTCCTGGGTATTGGATACTGGATCAGGATCTCATATCTGTAATTCTTTGCAGGCATTGAGAAGGCGTAGGGTTTTGAAGGCAGGTGATATGACCCTCAGAGTTGCAAACAGAGCTAGCATGGATGCTGAGGCCGTGAGGGACTATCACCTGGGATTGTCAGATGGACACTTTTTGGTTTTGCGTGGTTGTTATTTTGTACCAAATGCAACTTGTAATATCATTTCTGTATCTTTATTATCTAAAGAAGGTTATGAATTTGCATTTGTAAGTAATGTTGTGAACATTCACCTTAATCAAGTTTTGATTGGGTCAGGTACATTAAGCAATGGTATATACGTATTAAACCAACCACAGATTTTCAATGTCCAGAATACACATAAAAGAAAGTCTCCAGGAATCAATCAGGCTTTCTTATGGCATTGTAGACTCGGTCACATCAATGAGAGAAGGTTGACGAAGTTACATACAGAAGGATATTTGGATCCGTTCGAATATCAATCGTATACAACTTGTCTATACTGTCTCAAAGGGAAGATGACAAAAACTCCGTTCACCGGACACGGAGTAAGAGCGAGTGAGCTCTTGGGGCTCGTACATAGCGACGTGTGCGGTCCAATGTCTACACATGCGCGAAGCGGTTATTCTTACTTCATTAGTTTTACGGATGATTTTTCAAGGTTCGGACATGTCTTCTTAATGAAGTATAAATCTGAAGCCTTTGAAAAGTTCCAGGAATACAAGAATGAAGTAGAAAAACAAACAGGAAAAAGTATCAAGACACTAAGATCTGATCGAGGTGGTGAATACTTGAGTGCTGAGTTCCTGGATTACCTAAAAGAGAATGGAATTCTCTCTCAGCTTACTCCTCCATACACTCCGCAACATAACGGTGTATCGGAGAGACGGAACCGAACCCTATTAGATATGGTATGGTCCATGATGAGTAACGCTGAGTTGCCGCGATCATTCTGGGGATATGCGCTAGAATCAGCCGCATACCTTTTGAACCGTGTTCTCACTAAGACTGTGCCTACCACAACATATGAGTTATGGAGTGGGAAGAAACCCTATCTTCAATCCCTGAAGATTTGGGGATGTCCAGCTTTTGTCAAAAAGCAGCATGCGGACAAACTCGAGGCACGCTCAGTACTGTGCAAGTTTGTGGGATACCCAAAGAACTCCAGGAGGTATCTTTTCTATTACGCAGAGGAACAAAAGGTCTTTGTTTCTCGTAATGCCCACTTTCTGGAACATCAGTTCTTAGAAAAGGAAATGAGTGGGAGTGCAATAGAACTGGAAGAAATTCCAGAACCACAAGCTATTACTGAAAGCTTAGTAGAACCAGAGGGTTCGAAAGATCAGGACATTCCTATGTCGCTCCACAGGAGTAGTAGGCTGTCTCATCCGCCCGAGAGATACTACGGTTTTCTCTTTGACGGTGATAGAGAAGATTGCATCATTGATAGTGATGAGCCGACTAGCTTCCAGCAAGCCATTCAGAGCGTAGACTCGGTAAAATGGCTGGATGCAATGCGGACCGAAATGGAGTCCATGTACGCCAACAAAGTATGGACGTTGGACATTGCTCCAGATGGGGTAAAACCCGTAGGATGCAAGTGGATCTTCAAAAGGAAGATTGGTGTAGATGGACAGGTTGAGACCTATAAAGATAGACTTGTTACAAAGGGTTTTCATCAGAGACCAGGTTTGGACTATGACGAAACCTTTTCTCCAGTGGCTATGCTGAAATCCATTCCGATCCTTCTTGCCATTGCTGCCTTCCACGATTATGAGATTTGGCAGATGGACGTAAAGACCGCTTTTCTAAATGGAAATTTAGAGGAGTGTGTCTATATGGACCAGCCAACGGGTTTCATTCAGAGTGGGAGCAGCGGAAAGGTGTGCAAGTTGCTCAATTCCATTTGTAGACTAAAGCAAAAATCACGGAGTTGGAACATCTGTTTTGATGAGACGGTCAAGGAATTTGGCTTTATCAAAAATCCAGATGAACCATGCATCTATAGTAGATTTGTAGCGAGAACTGTAGTATTCCTCGTTTTATACGTGAATGACATTCTCTTAATAGGAAATGACATTCCTATGCTACAATCTGTCAAAGGGTTCTTGTCACATAGGTTCTCCATGAAAGACCTGGGTGATGCCTCATACATTCTGGGGATCCGGATCTACCATGACAGATCCAAAAGGATATTAGGTCTCTCACAGTCCAGGTACATCGACACCATACTGAAAAGATTCAGTATGGAAGATTCCAAGCGCGGTAATCTACCGGCTTGTCACGGGATCACTCTCTCCAAATGGATGTCTCCCAAGACTGATTTGGAAAGGGATCGCATGTCTATTATACCCTACGCTTCTGCGGTAGGCTCTATAATGTATGCGATGTTGTCTACCAGACCAGATGTGGCTTATGCACTGAGTGTGGTAAGCAGGTATCAGTCAAAACCTGGGGAGAAACACTGGATAGAGGTAAAGAACATTCTCAAGTACCTGAGAAGGACTAAGTAGATGTTCTTGGTGTATGGCGGAAAAGACCTCCAGATTGAGGCCTTTGCTGACTCCAGTTTCCAGAGTGACAAGGATGATTCCAAGTCCATGACGGGTTTGTCTTTACCCTCAATGGAGGGGCGGTGTGTTGGATGAGTTCCAAACAGGAAACCGTTGCTGACTCGACTATGGAAGCGGAATATATCGCTGCATTTGATGCCACAAAGCCGTCTGGATGAGGAAGTTCTTGAATGTACTTTCGGTGGTTCCGTCCATTGTTGATCCAATACCTCTGTATTGCGACAACAATGGGGCTATAGCTTAGCGAAGGAACCCAGGTCCCATCAGAAATCCAGACACATCTTGAGGCGGTATCACCTGATCAGGGAGATCGTGAATCGCCAGGAGATCGAGGTTCGGAGGGTTGCTTCAGAAGATAACACTGCAGATCCATTCACGAAGGCCTTACCCCAGACTCGGTTCGAGCGGCTAATCGAGATGATAGGTCTTCGATACGCCAGTACATGGCCTTAGTGCAAGTAGGAGATTGTTAGTGTATATGCCCTAGAGGCCATTACTGTATCATACTAGTATGTATATTACTTGATGGAAGCTTGGGATATTCACAGTTGTATAGACAATCTTGCTCGAAATGGTAGTATGCTACTTGGTTTGTCTCTGCTATAATGTGTGCATGTGTTTCTTTATTGTATCACCTATACGCATTAGTGGAGCCCTTAGGATTTTGGCTTGATTACCAGGGTTGTGATGGCATTCACACTCGTGGGGGCTGGGTGATCTCTAAGCACATCCTTATATATACACGTATCTGGTCGTGGGATTATCGAGACAGGGCATCGATACTCCGGAGTAGACTAGCGTATGCGCTTCTCATCCCAGCATGGGAGACGGTCTGTTCCACAGCCGTCTGTACGTCGTACTTGAGATAGTATGCGGGTGCTCGTTGGGTTACGAGTACACTGGACAGGACTCGTCGGGAACTGTTGGTTGGTATTATACCTATCGTCGGTTATCAGTTCCCAGGTGACATGAGCACAGCTTAGTCTGCTGACTTGACACTGTCACTTCGCCTCGAGTGTGTTCCCACTGCACTTTTATTACTACCCTACCACGGCTCAAAGGAGTCGTGCAAACAAGTAGTTTTTAGGTGCAGTCCCGAAGCACTTGGAGGCAGTGACGGTTAGACAGGATTCGTCTCCCCCGGTATTGGGGGTTGACATCGCGCTGTGTCCAGGAAATCCATTACACAAGTAGTCCCTGTCCAGGGCAAGCGAGCTATACTGGTAGGTTTCCAGTGTTATCTCAGGGTGTTCTGGGCTACACTCCGACACGACTTGTACCGCTATTAGGGGACTGACGTTTACCACCCCCCTAGGCCCGCCATGCGATGTATCAGACGAACAGACCGGACTGTACGGAGACTGTCACATTCAGGCTCAGTAGGTGTTCAGATGGGTTCACCTCGTCAGTTATCGGCATCTACCTGGGGACCGTTACGTACAGCTAGTGCCGCTTGCGGTCTGTGGTTAAACCTACTGCCAGCGTAGTGTCGAGTCTTTAGAGTCCCACACAGAGGGTTATTCGCCTTTAGGCAAAATGAGTAGAGGTCGCATGGTTTTGCGACAGGGTTCGTTCACATCCGCGCACTTGTGCACGTTTGCTGTCCGGACAGCTTATACTAGCGGGCTTTGATTTAAGCCGGATCCTAGTATATGATTTGGGATTGGTTTTATCTCATTGTATTCGTGTTCCTCGGAACTCGGATACGGATGTGTATGCACAGTTGAGTGAGACAGAGGCAGAGGACTTTGATTAGGGTTGATGATTGTCATTTTCTTAACCCTAATGTTTTGTGTGAATTATGATTTATTAATTATTAGTTAATTATAATTGTGCATGGTTAGGGTTGTTGACTATTTGACTATACTTGACTTGTTGACCTAGGTTGACAAGTTGACCATCATCATTCCATATGAAAGATGGTCTTTGATCCTTGCAAAGGTATTTAATGTGAAATGATAATGGTCATTTCTTGATTAACCATGACTATTAACTTGACTAATTATCTATTTTCATTATTCACACATATATGTGAGAAGAATGGTTTATTTCTCCTCATTCTATCATTTTGATTCTCTCTCCTCCTCTTCCTCTATCTCTAGCTCTCCCCTCTCATTAGTTGAGAATCCCTTGAGCTTGAGATAAATCCTTCTAAGATTCTCTCTACTCTTTCTAAGGTTCTACGATTAGCACTCCAAGCATCTTAGTTAACTTCTAGTTTGAAGTTGAAGCCAAAGGTTGAGGCCCTCGGGTGGATCTTTCTTCGACAAGAGAAGACGACAAGGAGATCACTTTCTTTCACTCCAAGGAGCAAGGGGAGAAGGACTTAAAGCCCTAGGTATAACCTCTTTTCTGAGTAGCTAACTCTTCTTAGCTTTGTAGTTAGTTTCTGTTTAGCAAAGATCCTCCTTTTGATAGTCCATGTTGCCTAGTGTGTTAAAAATCCGATTTTTATACCGTTTCCGCCTCCCCGGAGCACCGGGGTGGGCAACGTGGACTTACACCCTCTGCACTCCTCAGCAATTTGAGGTGCTCTGAAAGTTCAACTTTCTTTTCTTACAAGTTGAAATTCAGGATGAACTGGGCGTAAGTGGAAGGAAGGGACTTAAGAATCAAGTCCGTATAGAGCTCATTCTCCAACGTGGTCCCAAGGTCCGCGAGCTCCTCTATGTAGACAATCATCTTAAGCACGTGTTCCGCTACCGATGATCCGACGGCCAATCTTGCCAATAACAACTTCTTCGACATTTCGTATCTGGCGATACGAGATTACTCTCCATACAGTTCTTTTGTATGGAAAAATATGGATTCGAGGTCCATATTCTCATACCTCCTCTGATGTTCGTTGTCCATAGAGGCAAGCACGAGTCACTTGGCCTTTGCCCAGTCGATCTCCCAAGTCTTACGGATTTCCTTATCCGCGATGCTGGTGGTGGGACCTGGGACAAGGAGAGGTTTGGTGGTAAGAAGATACCCCAACTTATCATAAGTGATTGCCATTTTGACATTCCTGAGCCAATCTTTGTAGTTTGACCCTGTCAGTATGTTTTTATCTAGAAGTAACTTAAGTCCAGTCATGATAAATGGTCGCTGAAATTAGGAGAGAGAGAAGAAACCCTTTAGCATGATGCACTTGCAAGTTTAGAGTGGTTTTTAATTTGTCTAAATAGGATGGCTCCCACTGTCTCTCGAATCCCTCCTCAAACCATAAAGGAAGAATTAGTCGGGATCAATCTCACCATACAATACTTGCTTAACCGTTCAGCCAGGCCAGTGTCGGTACTTCGAGGGAGGTTTTCCAACGCTTTCGCGAAGTTCCTTAATTAAGTAACCTCTTTTCCCTGTGGGCGTAGCCCCGCTAACACCTTTCTAGACACGTACTTGGTTTATAGCATTGATCGTTAAGTGAGAAAGTTCTGGAGGAGTAGCATATACTCACAGTAGGATCGGGATCCAAATATCATCGCGTGACAAAACTGAAGGAACCCTACCAGAATTATCACACTCCAAATGGTATGCAACGCTAGCAAGTTTCAGTTCTTTTGAAACTCCCGATGTGGATTTTTGCCCCATGCTCTTATGACCTTGACTTTGGCCAAAATATCATAAGTCACATGTCAAGTTCTACCCGTCATTCTCCAGGTTAATTTGAGCCCACCCGCACATACCCTTGACTTTGGCCAAAATGGTAGAACGACTGCCCCAAACCAACGCATCTATCTATGCTGCACATGAATACCTAATAGCTACCAATCACTATGCCTTGACTTTGGCCAACATACATAGCTTGAATACTTATTGACCTTTCATGTGAAACGACGGAGGGCTACGAATGGTTTTGGCAAAACCGTGAACGTAGTGAACTTGATATAATCGAAGGAACGAGATAGCTTTCAAAAGGAGTGGTTCAAGCTCCGCATTTAAAAGTTTGGTTTTGAAAAGAACCGAGTGGTTTTCAAAGTGTTCCAACGACTTTTACTTGGTTTATTTTATCTTGCATTAATTCCAATGTGTCCCATCATTTAATCCTACCATTGCAGAAAACAACGAAAATATGACGTACGCTTATTCCATCCGCATTCGCCACGGGGTACCGTCATCACCCGTTAGGTTACTTAACTAACGACACAGCGGGGGCTGGACTAGCGCGGATGCAAAACATAAGCAACGCCTAAATAGATATCATCTAGATATATATAAACATTCGTCACATGCAATGATAGCCATTCTAGATCACAGATGAATACATTGGATATACTAGGAATCCGCAATTCGTACGAGCCTGTAACGAAGAACGGATTACACGGCCGCGATGAATAACCAAACCCCACCCTAGACCCCTACGGGTGCGGCAAACTACCCGCCAAGTACCCGAAGTGAAGCAACCTCCCTCAACATCGTGAGTAGGCCACTCGGCACTTCGAGATACCCGGTAGTTTATGCACCCCACCTTGGGTCTATCCTAGGAGCAAAAACAGTAAAAAGAAATTATACAATGACGGCTACAACCCCGACCCGGTTGTGCGGCCATACAAATAATATTACATCAATTTACATATTACAAGAATTGAAAGAATAAGAAAACTCTCATCTCACAACCCCCTCGGCTATTCATCCGCGACAATCCAACGAATTCATATACACATACCAACAACATTACAGATCATAGATATGTATAATCCCCACTAATCGACGTATAGCGATTAGCGGACGTTCAATACATATAACAAATTAAAGATATAACCCATTAGCCAAAGTGTATAGAAGTTCGATCAAAAATACGGATTTGTGACCACCCCAAAAACCAACTAGTTCTCTGGAAAATCTGGGTGGAAACAAACTAACTCAAAAATCACAAAACACCCCAGAAGTAAAGTTCAGGAAAAACGATCCACGACCGAGTCAACTCGGCCGCAGATCCGCGGCAAGAGCAAGCTCTTGCCGCGGAACCGCGGTGAGTTGGTCGGTTCAGTGGTTCGTTTTTCTTGCCTGTACTTAGAAAAGCCTGAGCCGATTTTTAAGATGTGATTTATTAATTTTAAAGCAGGTTTAAAAATCGGCAGAAAGTTAGGGTTTTGGAAAAATGTTTTGCGGTTTTTTGCGATCGAAGTTCTATATACTTTGCTAACGAGTTAGTTTTTGTTTATCTAGGCTCTGATACCACTGTAAGACCATATTGCCCACCTCGGTGCTTGCGGGGAGGCAGAAACGTTATGAAAAATTCGATTTTTACAACTCTAGGCAACATGGAATATGTAAAGGAGGGATCTTTGCTAAACAAAACTAACTAACAAAGCTAAAGAGATTAGCTACTCGGAAAGTGGGTTATACCTAGGGCTTCAAGTCCTTCTCTCCTTGCTCCTTGGAGTGAATGAAAGGGTTCTCAATGTCGCTTCTCTTGCCGAAGAAAGATCCACCTGAGGGCCTCAACCTTTGGCTCCAACCTCAAACTAGAAGTAACTAAGGTGCTTGGTGTGCTAGACCTAGGACATTAGAAAGAGCAGAGAGTGTTTTTGGAGGGATTATCTCAAGCTCAAATGGTTCTCAACACATGAGAGGGGAGAGCTAGAGAGAGAGGAAGAGGAGAGAGAATGGAAATGATCAAGTGAGAAGAATATCTCAACCTTCTCACATATATGTGAATTATGTAAATTAGATAATTAGCAAAAGATAATTGTCATGGTTAATCAAGAAATGACCATTATCATTTCATATTAAATGCTTTTGCAAGGATCAAAGAGCATCTTTCATATGGAATGATGATGGTCAACTTGTCAACCTAGGTCAACAAGTCAAGTATAGTCAAAAGGTCAACAACCCTAACCATGCACAATTATAATTAATTAATTATTAATAAATCATAATTCACACAAAACATTAGGGTTCAGAAAATGACAATAGTCATCAACCCTAATCAAACTCCTCTGCCTCTGTCTCAGTCAACTGTGCATACACACCTGTATCCGCGTACCGTAGAACACGAATACAATGAGATAAAACCAATCTCAAATCATATACTAGGATCCGGCTTAAACCAAAGCCCGCTAGTATAAACTGTCCGGACACCAAACGTGCACAAGTGCGCGGATGTGAACGAACCCTGTCGCAATACCATGCGACCTCTACTCATTTTTCCTAAAGGCGAATAACCCTCTGTGTGGGAGTCTAAAAACTCAACACTACGCTGGCAGTGGATTTAACCACAGACCGCAAGCGGCACTAGTTGTACGTAACGGTCCCCAGATAGATGCCGATAAGAAGAATGACGATGTAAACCCCATCTGAACTCCTACTGAGCCTGAATGTGACAGTCTCCGGACTGTCTGGTCTGTTCGTCTAAGAACATCGCATGGCGGGCCTAGGGGGGCGGTAAACGTCAGTCCCCTACTAGCGGTACAAGTCGTGCAGGAGTGTAGCCCAGAAAACCTGAGATAACATTGGGAACCTACCGGTCTATCTCGCTTGCCCTGGCCAGGGACTTTGTGTAATGGCTCTCCTAGACACAGCGCGATATCAACCCGCAATACCGGGAGAAACGAATCCTGTCTAACCGTCACTGCCTCCAAGTGCTTCGGGACTGCACCCAAAAACTACCTGTTTGCACGACTCCTTTGAGCCGTGGTAGGGTAGTAATCAAAGTACAGTGGGAACACACTCGAGGCGAAGTGACAGTGTCAAGTCAACGGACTAAGCTGTACTCATGTCACCTGGGAACTGATAAATGACGATAGGTATAATACCAACCAACTGTTCCCGATGAGTCCTGTCCAGTGTACTCGTAACCTAACGAGCACCCGCATACTATCCCAAGTACGACGTACTGACGGCTGTGGGACAGGCTGTCTCCCAAGCTGGGATGAGAAGTGCATACGCTAGTCTACTCCGGAGTATCGATGCCATGTCTCGATAGTCCTGCGACTAGGGACCTGCATAAGGATGTGCTTATAGATTACCCAGCCCCCACGAGTGTGACTGCCATCACAACGCTGGTAATCAAGCAAAGATCCTAAGGGCTCCACTAATGTGTAAAGGCGATATGCTAAAAGAAACACATGCACACATTAAAGCAGAAACAAACCAAGTAGCATACTACCATTTTGAGCAAGAATGTCAATACAAGGTGAATATCCAAAGCTTCCATCAAGTAATATACAATCCAGTATGATACAATAATGCACTCTAGGGCATATACACTGACAATGTCATGGTATTTAGATGACATGTACTTTAAAGGAACTGATCTTCCTATACTACGATTGGTTATACTGTTGTTGTCGCAAGGTGGTTTCTCCACAAAAGGATATGGATAAAATATTAAGTATTTTGGTCAATAGATCTATGGTTTTAGATCTAGATTTGGGAAGTATCCCAACTCGGGTACTTTGACACTATTCTTAAAGTATTTTAGAATAGACGACTTCTGGCGTGGTGGTGTACCCGCAGGTGATGGAGTCACCCTCTCTAAAGAGATGTCTTTCAAACTAATGAGGATAGGGGTTTGCATGATTGGCATATCACTTGCTTAGGCAATTGAGTCAATCATGAGATGTCATGTACCACACCAGATTCTGCTTTTGCACAGGCTGCAATAAGCGTATATATATTAATTCAATCGTGGAGAAATATTGGGAAGCAGTTATGAACATACGATGATGTTCTTGGTATATGATAACGGCAGCCTCCTTCAAGAGGCGGTTATCATTTCAGGCTTCCAATGTCACCTGGATGACAGAGTGAATATCAGAGTTATAGTTTTCCCTCTTTTGAGGAGCACTATGTTTGATAAGTGGGCCAAGCGGATGCTGTGGAAGGCATGGCGCAGGATACAGATTAAATTCAGTGGATGATATAGTCAAAAAGTTTGTTGGATTTGGAGTTCATTTATGAACAGGGTCCCATCAGATATCCAGAAAAATTCTAAGACAGGTATTGCTCATTTTGGGAGATAGTCTTTCTCCGCGAAGTTGAGATATAGAGAGATAAAGATAGAAATATTAGAGCGAATCCACTCATTGAGGCTATTTTTCGAACGCAATAGTTTCACAAACGGGCTTTGTGAGACTGAATAGAAGAGAAGTTAGGTGTTCGGTATTACACGGGCTGTGAGTATGCGACACTCCAATAATTAGCCTTAAGTGAAAGTGGGAGATTATGGCTATAGTGCCCTCAAGTTAATTATTATAATTACAGGCACGCGATTGTGATGATTTAGGGAGGACCTATACGGGTATAACAGTCTTACTCAAAATGATAGTTTGCTATATGGTTTGCCTTTATCATCATGTACATGCATTATGTTGTATTACAGATCACTATTGCATGTTGATAGAGAAATAGGATTCTTGCTTGACTACCAGCATTACGATGGCGATCATATAGGTGGGAGCTGGGTGGTCTATGTTGGGTTATGCCAGCGCCCTGGCCATCTACCGTGACCGTTTGTGGAACAAAAATTTTATAAACTGGCGCTAGAACAACCTATAACCCAGATCTACCTTAAACATAAAGCTAGAAAACTAAAGAGGGGTTTAGAATGGTTATACCGAATTATACGAGTCCTTCGGTCTTCCACCATCTTCCTAAGCTCCTAGAGTCCACCATGATCAAGCTAGATTGCCGATCTCCCGCCATCGAAGATGATCCACCTGAGGATTTGTAGTTCGAGCTCCAACCTCATAGCTGAGGTAACTAGGATACCTAGTTCACTAAACTAGATAGCTTAGAGGATGTAGAATCTAATGATGAATTAATTTGTCTCCAAACACCCTACGATTCTCAACACATGAGACTTGAAGAGTGGAGATAGAAGAAGAAGCTTGAGGAGATGAGAGTGTGATGCAACCATGAAAATTGGCTAGATGTTGTGAACCAAAAGAAATGAATCAAGCATCACAAAATATCTCACAACACCAAATATCCAGCATGCCACAATAGTAACTCATGAGTCACCAAGTGAGCCAAGATTCATTTAAACCCAATCAATACCTCATCATCCACCTCATTAGCCTTTTAACTTAAATGATTAAAAACTAAATGAGGTGTCTTCTTCTAGAAGCACCTTGTAATAAATTACAAGAATACCCCTTTTCCATATATACATACCCGTATCCGTATTCCGAAAAATACGAATACAAAGAGACGAAAATAATCCAATAATATAATACTAGGATCCGGCTTAAACCAAAGCCTGCTAGTATTATCCGTCCGAATCATGATACGTGCACAAGTGCACATATATGTTTGAACCCTGTCGTAAAACCATATGGCCTCTACATCGTTTGGCCCGAAGCAGAGAAACCCTTTATATGGGATTCTAACAATAAGCACGTCAACGACACTAGCTGTACGTAACGGCTACCAAGGTATTGAACGAAAGGAAGGCCGACGAGCAAACTCATCTGAACCCTACTAAGCCTGTCCGTGACAATCTCCGTGCAGTCCAGTCCGTTCGTCTAAGAACATCGCATATCAAGTCTAGGGGGTTGATAAAGTCAAACCCCTAATAACGCGACATTTCGTGTCGGTATGAAGCCCATCACCAACTGAGAAACTACTCACCCAAATCAGCAATTCTCGTCTACCTTGGCCAAGGATTTCTGGTGATGGCCACCTGTGCACTACGCGACATCAACACCCAATACCGAGAGAGACGAATCCCCGACGATCCGCTCACCGCCTCCATGTTGCTTGGTACTGTACCCAATTAAAACCTGTTTGCACGACTCCTTTGAGCCATGGTAGGGTAGTAATCAAAGCACAGTGGGAACTCACACGAGAAAATTGACGATCTCAGGTCGACAGACTAACCTGTACACATGTCACCTGGGAACTGCTATCTGACAATAGGTATAATACCAACTAGCATGTTCCCGGCAAGTCCCTCCAGTGTACTCATAACCCAATATGCACCTGTATACTATCTTAGATGACTAACTGACACCAATGGCTTGTTAGACTATCCACCACCCCTCGTCGAGGTCTCGATAAGTACACACAAGTCTACTCTTGAGTATCAATGCCCAATCTCGACACTCTCACAACTATAGACAATTAAGGATGTGCTTATAGACCACCCAGCTCCCATGTATATGATCTCCATCAAGAAAGAATCCTATTGGCTCTATCAATGTGTAATAGTGATCTGTAATACCACATAATGCATGTACATGATGATAAAGACAAACCAGATAGCATACTATCATTTTGAGTAAGACTGTTCTATACATATAGGTCCTCTCTCAATCATTATAATCACCTGCCTGTGATTACAATAACTGCCTTGAGGGCACTATAGACAACAATCTCCCACTTGCACTTAAGGCAAATTATTCCGGTGTCGCATACTCACAGCCCGTGTGATACCGAACACCCAACTTCTTTACTAATCAGCCTCGCAAAGCACGTTTGTAAAACTATTGCGTTCAAGAAATAGCCTCAGTGAGTGGATCCGCTCTAATGTTTCTATCTTTATCTCTCTATATATCTCAACTTCGCGGAGAAATACTATCTCCCGAAATGAACAATACCTGTTTTAGAATTTGTCTGAATATCTGATGCTACCCAATTCACAAATGAACTCTAAATCCAGCAAACTTCTCAGATTGTATCATCCACTGAATTTAAACAGTATCATGCGCCATGCCTTACACAGTATCTGCTTGGACCAGCTGTCCAACATACTTCCCCTCAAAAGAGGGAAAACTATAACTCTGACAGTCACTTTGTCATCCAGGTCACCTTCGAAGCCATAAATGATAACTGCCTCCTGAAGGACGCTGCCGTAACCATATACCAAGAACATCAATTATGTTCATAACTGCTTCCCAATGTTTCTCCAGGATTAGATTAATATATACTTATTGCAGCCCGTGCAAAAAAAATATCTGGTGTTGTACTTGAAATCTCATGATTGTCTCAATTGCCTAAGCAAGTGATATGCCAATCATGAAAATCCCTCTCCTCACCAGTCTAAAAGACATCTCTTTAGAGAGGGTGACTCCATCACCTGCGGGTACACCACCACGCCAGGAGTCTTCCATTATAACACACTTTAGAATAGTGTCAAGTACCCAAATTGGGACACTTCCCAAATCTAGATCTAAAACCATAGATCCATTGACCAGAATCCCAGATGTTTTATCCATATCCTATGTGAAGAAACCACCTTGTGACCACCACAGTATAACCGATCGTAGTATAGGAAGATCCCTTCCTATTAAGTGCATGTTATCCAAAAAACAGAACATCACTCTCTACTACCTTCTTACCAGATCCATCTGTTATTCTGATGAAGTCAAACTCTATGACTGTCATATCAAAAATAGATGATCTATCTGCGCTATACCTAGCTTAGTCTATAAATAGACATAAGCTACTTGCCCACTAGACTTCCGCTGCAACTACTGACTACAACAACCCTCTTGCAGAGTCATATACACGTGCACTTCTAAAGCAAGTTTAGATCGACGTTATACTCATCCTCCTGCCAGATCTCATAGTTTAGAACAGCAATAGTGGCAGGTTTGGGTAATCAAAACCTTCCTGTAATCGTCTTTAAGGAGACTGAAGTACCTCTCGGGTTCCTGAGGTTACCCACCAAATATGCGGAGTGGCTAATGGATCGTCGAAACCAATTGAATCCTTAGGTTCTATTAAATTTTCAGTAATCGTTTGTGGTTCTGGAATCACTTCCGGTTCTACCATACTCTCACTAATATTTTCTGAAAAGAATCCATTTTACTAAAACTGGTGGCGAGTCAAGAACAATATAACTATTGATCTTCTAGATGGTAGAATGTTATCCCTCGTCAAAGCCCAGGAAAACCCACAAACTGCCATTACAGAAACGTGCTTTGAGTTTGTCCAGATTCTGGTTTTAAACATCAGCCGGACAACTCCATATACCTTAACATCGTTAATATATGAATCCATTCTATATATTCAATATAGAAACAAAGGCACTAATTTAATTGGAACCAGATTCAAAAATCATGTAGTTGTTTCTAGGGCATATCAATCAAATGGATGAAGGCCACGCATTATTACTCATCAAGGAATGCATCCACGTATGAGTGACCAGAAAGTGAAGCAAGTTCTCAAAACTATTACTTACAACGGAATACTAAACACAAGTATCTACATCTTCGATCACCTTGAAAAATACTGATACTTGCAACATATGGTTCTCTACTTAATTCTTATACTTATATCTTCTCAACACTTGGACCCTATATTTCAATGAAATGCTTGTCTAAAACCAGAGAAGTCATGAGTAAACAGAATATAGTACGAGTACCAACCCCTTTGACCTTATGGACATCGGACAACATACAATACTCTGTATAAGTCCTCTGAGTTTGACAACTCAAACCCTGTGCGTCGTAGGTTGAAAATTGTACTATGGTTAAGAAGAATTACACCGTTGTTGATTGCACCTAACCTAACTATTAACTGATACATGTAAATGTCATAGATATAATTTCAAAAAATTATTTCTCACTTTATAAAAAAACGTACAGATATATCAGTTTGAAATTGGTGCATAACAACGGATATTCAAAACCAAATATTTGTCGTTAGGCAACACCCAGGTGATTTTCTTAAATATCACCAATTACAAAGAATTCTGATTGATATTAAGTATCTAATCACCCAATTCCCAATATCATACTCCCACTAACCATCTGTAACGCCATACAGATATGAGAATCAAATCAGGTAAATACATACCCTGAAGTTAGAATCTAATTGGGAAAACAATTTTCAATTAATATCGCACAATAAAACTGAAACATGAAAAAAATTCGTAGGAATAGCCGGATATTCCTAGTAATGCCTCTTCCACTATCCAGATTCATGATTGTAACCGTATATGTTCTTGCCCTCACTCCAATCCCTTTATATGTCTTTACTTATTACCTTCTTGTAGGGTTCCTAGGCACACTAATGAGGTCTCACAAGGCATCGACCATGCCAAATTCAAAAATTTCCGGTGCCGAGAAACCCTAATGCGATCGTTGACTAGAGTTTAAGCGAAACTACGAGATAGTTAACAACTTAACTAAGAGTGAACGGAAAATACAACCTTTGTAGATCCGGTCCTCCACCTCCATAGCTCTGTGATGATGTCCCCTCGCTGCGATCATCGGATCCCGGGCTGTAGCGTCGGCTTCATCGGAGAAATGGGCGGGCTAGGTCGTCGACTTCGATGCCGAAGATGATCTACGTCGAGACAACTCAAGATCAAGCTCCAACTTCACCAAGTCATGAAACTTGTGAAGAAAACACCCTATACTACTTGGCAAGTGGTAGAGGATGAAGAAATAGGAAGTGGGTTCACTTTAGAATTGGATTTCTCACTCTTTTTCTCAAATCACCATTGAAGCTAGCAAGGTTCTTTCTTCTTGAAGAAAAAGAAGAAGAAGAAAAAGAATATGATAAGAATATCAATAATAGAAAATAATGTGATTCTTATCATATTAGCAACCTTGGTTAAGTGTAGAGAATAAACTAGGGTGATGTGAATGGTTAGGTTTAGGAAAGAAACAAAATGGTCAAAGCTTCATGAAGTTTCAAGTAAATCCAAAGAAAGCCACCATTTTATTTCATGCCAAAGAAATAAATAAATAAAAGAATAAATGAATAAAAACCCTAACCATTTACTTAACCAAGGTTTAAACCAAACATACACCCAAGTTGGCATGTATCATCAAACATGATACAATCTTGTGCACAAAAATATATCACATATACAATGTGCACAAACAAGTGAGAAAATCATCTTAAGTGAACCAATACTAGTTAATGCAAAGTAATATATCAAATATATAATTATGCATTAAATCATTAAATCAACACTTGATTTAACGATCCGGTTATATCGCATATGACCGACTAATATCCAATGTATCGGCTTATCGAATCAATCCTTGATTCGTTAACTATGTTATATCGTATACAACCAATCGATACATTCATCGCGAGAATAGAATACGGTATCACATACACACATTATTCTCGGTCCCGCACATATCTCATATGCGCTCCTATTTCGTTTCGCTTGAGCCAGGAAACCTCTGTGTAGGACTCTAAAGTCTCGTCATTACGCCGGCAGTAGGTGATGATCATATCAAACACCCACAAGCCGCAAGCGGTCTGCTAAACGTAACGGCCACCCGGGTATTGAGCGATCAGAAGATCGACGAGCAAGCCCGATCACACTCCTGTGAATCCAACCAGTAACACTTACCGCACAGTCCGGTCTGATCGTCTGATATGTCGCATATCGCGCCAAGGGGCGGTAAACGTCATGTATGTGCACGGCGGCGCCCCGGCCGTCAATCCGACGTCGGAATGCGGAAGCGGTGATAAACTTTAACTTTTCATAATACCGGCACCACCGCGCACTATATACCCGGATCGTGCCATTAAACAAGTCCTAGCTAACTATAAGATGGGGAAGAGAGATATACCGAGCGATCCGTGTCCTCCGGTCTTCTCGCCGTCGTCCCGATCTCCCGTGGAATGTCCGGTCTCCACCTCCTCGCCGGAAGGGCTCCACGTCGCCTGCTTCTTTTACGGGCTCCCGCCTCTATACAGAGGCAACTCGGGTACGAAGCTGGCGAGTCGACGTGCCCAAGATTTGCTGTAGAATGGTGTAGTGTTATGTCTCATTTGGGGTTTAGGATGTTTCCTTTGGTGGAGGGATGAACTATGGTGTTTTTCTTGGGAATTTTGGTGAAGGAAAATGATATGAGATCAACCAAAATCACCCACACCAAAAAATGGGACAGCCCCTTCATATGGTCGGCCACTACAAAGTGAAGGGAGTGAGAATGAGAGAGGGAGTGAGTGAGCCTACTACATGAAGCAAGAGAGAGAAAGTGTGATGATGAAAGACAATGATCACAAAGCAAAAACCTCACTCAACTATCACTCATCACAAAACAAAGTCCAACCATCATGAACCATCATGAAGTCAAGAAGTCAAGGTTGGTAGAATCATCATGAACCAACAAAATGCAAAGACCCCCTTCCAAATTGCTTATTTTCACAAATGCAAATAAGCCCTCCTCCACCAATCTTCTGCTAATGAAAGATACAAAGAAATATGGCCGAAACGGAAAGCAAACTGGCAACTCCAGAAAACCGGTCCCGTAATAAATTACAGGAAAACCCCGATATTGTGTATACACACCCGCATCTGTATTCCGACCGAATTCAAATGCAATGAGACAAAATCTACACTGTACTATACTAGGATCCGGCTTAAACCAAAGCCGGCTAGTATTATCCGTCTGATCCTGATCCGTGCAATACCGCACGTATCTGATTGAACCCTGCCATATATCCATACGGCCTCTAGTACTAACTGTCCGATCCTGATCTGTGCAATACCGCACGTATGTGATCGAACCCTGCCATATCTCCATACGGCCTCTACAGCGTTTCGCCCGAAAACTTGAGTAACTGAATATGGGGGACTCTAAAGACTCGTCAATACTATGGCTGTGGATTTAACCACAAGCACGTCAGAGGTATTAGCCATACGTGACGGGTCACCAGCTATTGACCGAAAGGGACGTCGATGAGCGAACTCATCCTGACACCCTACTGATCCTGTCAGTGACAATATTTGTACAGTCTGGTCCGTTCGTCTATGAGCATCGCATGGCGGGCCTAGGGGGTTGGTAAAAGTCAGACCCCCAAAAGCGGTATAAGTCGTGTCGGAGTACAGCCCAGAACACCCTGAGATACTACTGGAATACCTACCAGTAAATCTCCTGCCTTGGCCAAGGACTTTTCATGTTCTGGCTCTCCTAGACACAGCGTGACCTCACCCCCAATACCGGGAGAGACGAACCCCCGAGGATCCGCTCACTGCCTCCATGTGGCTCGGGACTGTACCCAACTAAAACCTGTATGCATGTCTCCTTTCAGCGTGGTAGGGTAGTAATCAAAGCACAGTGGGAACTCACACGAGACAAATGACGATCCCCAGGTCGATAAACTAACCTGTATACATGTCACCAGAGAACTGCTATCTGACGTCACGTCAGGTATAAGACCAACTAGCATGTTCCCGGCGAGTCCTGTCCGGTTTACTCATAACCCAATGAGCACCTTTATACATCTTAGGTGAACCAACTGACACCAGTGGCTTGTGAGACCGGCTACCGCCCCTCGTCGGGGTCTCGACTGTATACACTAGTCTACTCTGGAGTATCGATGCCCTGTCTCGAAACTCCCACGACTAGGGACCTTTTAAGGATGTGCTTATAGACTACCAGCTCCCACGTATATGATCGTCCTCATACTGCTGGCAGTCAAGCAAGAATCCTAGGGGCTCTACCAACGTGTAATAGCGACCTGTCAGGTCACCTAAAGCAGTACATGATGATAAAGATAAACCAGATAGCATACTATCATCTCGAGTAAGACTGTCCTACCGGGATAGGTCCTCCCTCAATCATTGCAATCACGTGCCTGTGATCTAATAATTGACTCTGCGGGCACTATCTCCAACAATCTCCCACTTGCACTCAAGGCTAATTATTGCGATGTCGCATACTCACAGCCCGTGTGATACCGAACACCTAACTCCTCTACTAGTCCGTCTCACAAAGCTCGTTTGCAAAACTATTGCGTTCGAGGAATAGCCTCAGTGAGTGGATCCGCTTTGATGTTTCTTTCTATGTCTCTCTAAATCTCAAGTTCACGGAGAAACCCATCTCCCGAAATGAGCAATACCTGTCTTGGAATGTGTCTGGATGTCTGATGGGACCTAGCTCATAAAAGGACTCCAAATCCAAACTTCTTAGACTGTATCGTCAACTGAACTTAATCAGTATCCTGCGCCATGCCTCTCTCAGTATTGCCTTAGACCACCTGTCCAAAATACCGCCCCTCGTCAGAAGGAAAAACTATAACTCCGACAACCTCCTTGTCGTCCAGGTCACCTTGGAAGCCTGGAATGATAACTGTCTCCCGAATGAGGCTGTCGTTATCATATCCCTAGAACATCCACTTTTGTTCTAAAACTGCTTCCGACTGTTTCTCCAGGATTGGATCAATGTCAACTTATTGCATCTAGTGCAAGAACAACATCTGGTGTGGTACTTGACATCTCATGATTGACTCAATTGCCTAAGCAAGTGATCTGCCAATCATGCACATCCCTCTCCCCTTTAGTCTGTAAGACACCTTTAGAGAGGGCGACTCCATCACCTGCAGGTACACTACCGTGCCAGGAGTCGTCCATTCTCAATACTCTTAGAATGCTGTCTAAGTACCCTTAATTGGGAAACTACCCAAATCTAGATCTAAAACCATAGATCTAATAACCAGTATGTCTGATATAATGTCCAAGTCCCATGTGGAGAAACCACTGTGTGACGACCAAAGTATAACCGATCGTAGTATAGGAATATCACTTCCTACTCTGTGTATGTCATCCAAATACCAGGACATCACACCCTACTACCTTCTTAACAGATCTATCCCCCATTCTGATGAAGTAAAACCTATGACTGTCACATCAGAAATTGATGATCTATCTCCGCTATATCTGCTTTAGTCTATAAATAGACATAAGCTACCTGTCCACCAATGCTTCCGCTGCTCCCACTGACTACGACAACCCTCTGGCAGAGTCATATAGACGTACACTTCTAAAGCAAGTTTAGAACGACGCTATACTCATCATCCTGCCGGGTCTTACAGCCTGGAACAACAGCAATGGCATGTATGGGTAAACAAGAACCTCCCTGTCTCTGTCCTTGAGGCTACCGGAGTACCTCTCGGGTGCCTGAGGTTACCCACCTTATCTGCGGAGTGGCCAATGGACTGTCAATCCAGATTGAATATTTAGGTTCCTTATCAAATCTTCAGTAATCGTTTGTGGTTCTGGAATCACTTCCAGTTCTACCATACTCCCACTACCTTTTTCTGTAAAAATCCATTTTTAATAAAACTGTGGCGAGTCTAGAACAATATCGCTATTGATCTTCCAGATGGTAGAAAGTCAACCCTCGTCATAGCCTGGGTCAACCCACAAACAGCCATTACAGAAACGTGCCTTGAGTTATCCAGCGTCTGGTTTTAAGCATAAGCCGGACAACTCCCCGTACCTTAACATCGTTAAGATATGAACTGTTCTATATCCAATATAGAACCAGAGGCACTGATTTAATTGAACCAGATTCAAATCATGCAGCTGTCTCCAGTGCATGTCAACTAAATGGAAATAGGCCGATCAGCGTTACTCAACTTAGGAATGCTTCCGATTATGAGTAACCTGAAAGAGAAGCAAGTTCTCTTAATCATTACTATCAACTGAACACCATACACAAGTATCTACATCTTCGATCACTTTGAAGAATCCCGATACTTGCAAAACCTGGTTCTCTACTTTATTCAAATACCTATAACTTCTCAAAATTCGGACCATGTGTTTCCACGAAACACCTGTCTAAAAATTAGAGAAGTCATAAGTAAACCGAATATAGTACGAAGACCAACCCCTCTGTCCTGATGGACCCTGGACAACATACAATACTCTGTATAAGTCCCTTGAGTCTGATAACTCATTCACTGTGTGTCGTAGGTTGAAAACTGTATTTATGGTTAAGAAGAATTACACCGCTGTTTAATGCTCCTTACCTAACCATCCACTGATATAGGTAAATGTCATAGACATAATTTCAGAAAAGTATATCTCACTTTATGAAAATAGACGTACAGACATATCAATTTGAAATTGGTGCATAACAGCGGATATTCAAAACCAAAAATTTGCCGTACGGCAAACAACCCAGGAGATTTCCTCAAATATCACCGATTACAACGAATCCCGATATAATGAGGATGATCACCCAATTCCCAATAACTTACTCCCACTCATCATCTGTAATACCATATAGATGTGAGAATCATACCTGGTAAGTACATACCCTGGAGTAAGTATCTAATCGGGAAATCAGTTTTCTTTTAACATTACACAGTGAAACTGAAACATTGAAATGTTTCGTTGGGGTATCCTGGTATTCCTAGTAATGCCTCTTCCATTATCCAGATTCACAACTGTAACCTTGTAATTCTTTGCCATCTTTCCAAATCCTTTTCTATGTCTTTAGTCATAACCTTCTGTACACCCTTTTAGGCCAAATGGTTTTCTTCCTTCCCTACCGTTCGGCACCAGCCTATGGTTTGGAAAAAGACTATCCAATAAGCATAATGGGTGTACTGTCCTAATCCTAGGAGCACTCGCAATGCGAGAGAGGGTGAAGATAAAAGACAACCGAATAAACCTTATTCCTATTTCTCCTGAACCTGAATCCATCCCCGAACTGGAACATGTTCCTTTCGAGTTCGTATATAACCATACGATGGAGTATCCAATAAACTGTGGATCTTCGTAGTGATACGGAGTGTTCTGGAGAAATACAAAGGTGATTTTAGGATTGGCGAAGAAATACTTGGTTTGGTCGTGAATAGCAGTCGCAGTTTACTTTGCCCTATTACTAATCCGTTGCTTTGTCTTAACTTAATACCTTCTGCACACCATCGTTATGCTAATTGGTTTTCTTCATTCCCCACCGTTCGGCACCAGCCTAAGGTTTGGAAGAAGACTATCCAATTTGCGTAATAGGTGTACTACTCCTAAACCAAGGAGTACTCGCAACCTGAGAGAAGGTAAAAGGAAAAGACAACTGAATAGTCCTATCCGTTTTCTCTAGAACCGGAAACCATCCTCGAATATATTCTTTCGAGTTCGTATATAACAATATGATGGTTTTGTCCAATGGAAGTGGACGTTCGTAGTAATACGGGGTGTCCTGGAGAAAAGGGTAAAAGTAGGAGTGGCAATGAGGTTCGCAACTCTGACAATCCAAAAGCCAGTGTTAAGAAGGTTCGGTCAACTTGGTCACTGAGTTATAGTCTTAGGGTCGGGTCAATGGTCGCTGCCAAAGAGAGAGAGAGAAAAGAAACACTCAGCGTGCACTCTAATCTAGATCAGAATGGTTACCAATTTATCTAATCTGGAAACCTCCCACTGTAACGTCAAATTCTCCTCTAAACCTGAAAGAAGAATTAGTCGGGGTCACCCGAGGAGTAAACTAACTCATCAGTGGGAATCGGGATCCAACTATCATCGTCTGATAACGTGACGGAATCCGCTCACATTATCACACTCCAGATGGTATGCACATATCTGGCAAGTTTCAGTTTCTTTAGAAACTCCCGATGTGGATTTTTGCCCCATGCTCTTATGACCTTGGCGTGAGGTCAAAATATCATAAGTCACATGTCAAGTTCTGCCCATCATTATCCAGGTTAATTTGAACCCACCCGTACATACCCTTGACGTAGGCCAAAATAGTAGCACGACTGTCCCAAACCAACGCATCTATCTATGCAACAGATAAATATCCGGCAGCTACCAATCACTATGCCTTGGCGTGAGGTCAAAATACATAGCTTGAATATTACCGAATATTTAACCGAAATGATGGAGGGCTACGAATGGTTTCTGGTGAAAACCTTTAACGTAAAGAACTTGATATCGTTGAAGGAACTGGATAGCTTTTAAAAATACAGTGGCGAAAACCTTTGTTAAAGAGGTCACTCCCGGTGAAGGGATCTCGGCTCTTTTCCCGTAGAATGAGGTGCAGGATATTTCAACTGAAAACCACGATGCAAAGCAAAAGCAATCGGCTATAGTGAAGTTATTGCCCTGACGCAAACTTTTTGTCCAAGGGGTTACTACCGGTGAAGGGATCTCGGCCCTTGCCTCGTCGACTGAGGAGCAGGATATTCCAACTGAATACCACGATGCAAAACAAAAGAGAACGTCCTTGCAATAACAGCTTTTTGAAAAGTGTTCCAACAACATCAGAATAGGTTTGTTTTTAACTTGCATTGATCCGAATCAACGATGTCCCATCAATTGATCACACTACAAAGAACAAAATATATTGATGTACGTATATGCCATCCGCATTCGCCACTGGGTCCCGTCATTACCCGTTAGGTTAGCTAACTAACGACAGAGCGGGGACAGGACTAGCGTGGATGCAAAACATATACAACATCTACTAATATATATACCAATATATAATTTTCGCTCAAGGCGTGATAAAATGCAACATCACAGAAATGTACAGCATCACAGAACAATACAGATATCTGGGATCCTCGGGTTTCACAGAGCCACTACTGAAACCCGACGTTCCCCTGGTCGTGTGGATAGCCTATAATGAAATCCTAGACCCCTACGGGCGCGGCAAGTTACCCGCCAAAACCTGAAGCGAGGCAGCCCCCTTCAGCAATGTGAATGGACCACCAAGCACTTCACGGAATCCGGTAACTTGGGCACCCCTCCTGGGTCAACCTGTACCCCCTACGAGTGCGGCGAATAGCCCGCCAATTCTAGAGTGAAGCCTCCTCCGTCTCAATGCCATGAGATGCGGGCCCGTTGCCCTCTAGAACCCGGCTATCCGTGCACCCCTCCGCGGGGTAATCCTAGTACAGAAAGTAAAATATACATACAACGGGTACATCGACCGCAACCTGGTCGTGCCCCAAAATAATAATACAAACAGACAGTGACGACAGTCCACATGTCGGACGCTCGCCCCGCAATATCAAATGTACATAATACAACAAAACTGTACAACCACTGCAACCAGGCTATCCCCCACGACCAATCCGCAACATCACAGCAATACACAGAACATCAACGTGAAAGTCACATTCGTAAATCCGTCTAACCGGGCTATAGCAGTTAAACAGGATTTACCGATCAAGTGACATTCACGGTCGCAGATATAATGTAAATACTGTGAACTAATGTGTTTAAAATATCCGATCGATCAAATTTTATCAAGTGGGCCCCCAAGCAATACTGTAGCACTCACAGAAATTCTGGGCCCAAACAAAGTATACCAAAACCCCTATTTTCAGCCCACAAGCCCACTGCAAAAAATTGGTGAAGTGAATCCAAATTCCTGCGGCGGAACCGTGGCCAAAAAGGGTTTATGGCCGCGGTTCCGCGGTCGTACGGAAGGATCAGGTGACCAAAATTTTACAGTGTTCTTAGGATTCCTTACACATCATTCTGCAACACCCTGAAAAAATTTTTGAGACAAAAAAATTTCGACAGAAACTGATATGCATGAAAACGCGGGTTTTGGGATTTTTTTCGATCGGAAATGTAAACACGTTAGACCAAGCTAGACTATGTTAATGGCGAGGCTCTGATACCACTGTAAGTGCACGGTGGTGCCCCGGCCGTCAATCCGACGCCGGAATGCGGAAGCAGTGATAAACTTTAACTTTTCAAAATACCGGCACCACCGCGCACTATATACCCGGATCGTGCCATTAAATTAGTCCTAGCTAACTACAAGATGGGGAAGAGAGATATACCGAGCGATCCGTGTCCTCCGGTCTTCTCGCCATCATCCCGATCTCCCGCGGAATGTCCGGTCTCCACCTCCTCGCCGGAAGGGCACCATGCCGCCTGCTTCTTTTATGGGCTCTCGCCTCTATACCGAGGCAACTCGGGTACCAAGTTGGCGAGTCGACGTGCACAAGATTTGCTGTAGAATGGTGTAGTGTTATGTCTCATTTGGGGTTTAGGATGTTGCCTTTGGTGGAGGGATGAACTATGGAGTTTTTCTTGGGAATTTTGGTGAAGGAAAATGGTATGAGATCAACCAAAATCACCCACACAAAAAAATGGGACAGCCCCTTCATATGGCCGGCCACTACAAAGTGAAGGGAGTGAGAATGAGAGAGGGAGTGAGTAAGCCTACTACATGAAGCAAGAGAGAGAAAGTGTGATGATGAAAGACAATGATCACAAAGCAAGAACCTCACTCAACTATCACTCATCACAAAACAAAGTCCAACCATCATGAACCATCATGAAGTCAAGAAGTCAAGGTTGGTAAAATCATCATGAACCAACAAAATGCAAAGACCCCCTTCCAAATTGCTTATTTGCACAAATGCAAATAAGCCCACCTCCACCAATCTTCAGCCAATGAAAGATACAAAGAAATATGGCCGAAACGGAAAGCAAACCGGCAACTCCAGAAAACCGGTACCGTAATAAATTACAGGAAAACCCCGATACTGTGTATACACATCCGCATCTGTATTCCGACCGAATAAAATTGCAATGAGACAAAATCTACACTGTACTATACTAGGATCCGGCTTAAACCAAAGCCGGCTAGTATTATCTGTCCGATCCTGATCCGTGCAATACCGCACGTATCTGATCGAACCCTGCCATATATCCATACGGCCTCTACTACTAACTGTCCGATTCGGATCTGTGCAATACCGCACGTATCTGATCGAAACCTGCCATATCTCTATACGGCCTCTACACCGTTTCGCCCGAAAACTTGAGTAACTGAACGTGGGGGACTCTAAAGACTCGTCAATACTATGGCTGTGGATTTAACCACTAGCACGTCAGAGGTATTAGCCATACGTGATGGGCCACCAGCTATTGACCGAAAGGGACGTCGATGAGCGAACTCATCCTGACACCATACTGAGCCTGCCAGTGACAATATCCGTACAGTCCGGTCCATTCGTCTATGAGCATCGCATGGCGGGCCTAGGGGGTTGGTAAAATTCAGACCCCCAAAATCGGTACAAGTCGTGTCGGAGTACAGCCCAGAATACCCTGAGATACTACTGGAATACCTACCAGTAAATCTCCTGCCTTGGCCAAGGAATTTTCATGTTCTGGCTCTCCTAGACACAGCACGACCTCACCCCCAATACCGGGAGAGACGAACCCCTGAGGATCCGCTCACTGCCACCATGTGGCTCGGGACTGTACCCAACTAAAACCTGTTTGCAAGTCTCCTTTGAGCGTGGTAGGGTAGTAATCAAAGCACAGTGGGAACTCACACGAGACAAATGACGATCCCCAGGTCAATGAACTAACCTGTACACATGTCACCAGGGAACTGCTATCTGACGTCAGGTATAAGACCAACTAGTATGTTCCCGACGAGTCCTGTCCGGTGTACTCATAACCCAATGAGCACCTGTATACATCTTAGGTGAACCAACTGACACCAGTGGCTTGTGAGACCGGCCACCGCCCTTCGTCGGGGTCTCGACTATATACACTAGTCTACTCTGGAGTATCGATGCCCTGTCTCGAAACTCCCACGACTAGTGACCTTTTAAGGATGTGCTTATAGACTACCAGCTCCCACGTATATGATCGCCCTCATACTGCTGGCAGTCAAGCAAGAATCCTAGGGGCTCTACCAACGTGTAATAGCGACCTGTCAGGTCACCTAAAGCAGTACACGATGATAAAGATAAACCAGATAGCATACTATCATCTCGAGTAAGATTGTCCTACCGGGATAGGTCCTCCCTCAATCATTGCAATCGCGTGCCTGTGATCTAATAATTGACTCTGAGGGCACTATCTCCAACACGTCAGACCCCAGTAGCTCGATAAGTCGTGTCGATATGAGGTCTATAACAGTTTGAGAAACTACTGGTAACACTTACCAGTAAATCTCAGCAACCCTGGCCAGGGATTTCCGGTTATTGCCAATCGAACACAGCGCAACATCAACTCCCTATACCGGGAGAGACGAATCCCGTCCTATCGCTCATTGCCTCCATGTGATTCAGGACTGTACCCAAAAGCCACCGTTTTACACGCCCTCTTGGACGTGGTAAGGTGGAAATCAAAGCACAGTAGGAATCACACAAGACTCTATGACGATCTCGGGTCTACAGACTAACCTGTATCAGTGTCACCAGAGAACTGCCATCTGACGTAAGGTATAATACCATCTGGGAGTTCTCGGCGAGTTCGTCCAGTGCACCGAGTCTCTACTGAGCACCCGTATATCATCTCCGATGTCAAACACCAATGGATATGGGATCATCCATCGCCCATCTGTATGGGTCGAGAAGGTATACGCTAGTCTACTCTGGTATATCGATGCCCCGTCTCGATATACCCTCGACTAGGGACCTTGAAGGATGTACTTATGGACTACCATGTCCCCACTAGTATGATCCGAATCATGATCCAGGTAGTCAAGTATACATCCTAAGGGCTTTACCAACACGTAACAGAGAGACAATCAGTGTACACGTTAAGATAAAGAGCAACCAGATAGCATACTATCATGTCGAGCAAGAAAGTCCTCCCTATATATGTCCCAGCATCCACTACAATATACATCCTATGTACAGTAATGGCCTCTAGGGCATACATATAACTAACAATCTCCCACTTGCACTAGGGCCATCTGTAGCAGTGGTTGCAGTATCTTATACTCAACCATCCCATAATAGTCTCTCTCTGGGAAAAGGCCTTTGTGAGTGGATCCGCCGTGTTGTCCTCTGAGTCTGCTCTCCTAACCTCAATCCCCTGGAGATCAACCATCTCCACGATCTGGTGACTCTGCCTTAGAATATGTCTGGATCACTGATGGGATGAGCATTCCTTGGCATAGGCCACAACTCCATTGTCACACAATGGGAGGAACGAAGTTCATCTCATGAACTAATATACATCCAGACTGCCTCTTTGGTAGTATCTTAAGTAGCGATGTATCCAGCCTTTATCGTCTAGTATGCCACGGTATCTAACTTGGAACTCTTCCAACATACCGTCCCTTTACTGAGGGTAAAGACAATGCCTGTGACTGACATTCAGTCGTCCTTATCACCCCGGAACCATTCCAGTGATTCACCCCAGGATCAATTGATACCATCTCACTACGACAAGTGAGTATCCTAACATCCAATTAGATCTATCTCATAGATCAAAAATAAGGATTTAGGAGGTATCATCTTTGATCCTATATAGAGAATCCTTGTGATAAGCGGAGATTGACCGAGCGTAGCATAGGAAACTCCTTCCCTATCAAGAGTATGTCATCCACGTACTCTACGAGGATCACAATCATACTCCCTACTACCTTTTTGTATATACAAGGTTCATCTACCATTTTGATGATGTCAAACTCTTTGACTAATTCATCAAAACAGACGTTCCAACTCCGCGATGCCTGCTTTAATCTGTAAATCATCTTTCACGCGTTTCCGCTGCTCCCACTGTCTACGAAGCCCTCTGGCTGTTTACTTATAGACGCTTTCTTCCAAATCATCATTTAGAAAAGCAGTCAAGACAACCAACCACCAGATATCGTAGTCATGGTATGTAGCCGTGGCAAGTAGGATCTGGATGGACTTAAGCATCGTCCCTGGAAAAGGTTTCATCATTATCCACGCTTGGTCGATGACGAATACCTTTAACAAGTCTAGCTTTGAAAGTCTCAACTTTTCCATCTTCACCAAGTAATCTTCTCAAGATATACTTGCTCCTGATGGGGATTTAACCCTTCAGATATAGCAGCCAAAGTCCATACTTTGTTGGTGTATAAGGATTCCATCTCTGATCGATAAACATCCTGCCATTCTTATAGAGTCCCACTCCTGATGGCCAGCTCGAAACTAGTTGGGTCATCATCTCATGATGCAATCCTCGCTCCCACTGTCATAGAGCAACCGAAGTATCTCTCAGGTGGGGTGAGGAACCCTACTAGATCGGCGGAGAGGCTGAGGTTTGTTGGTTACTATTGAATCCTTTGGTTCTGCCAAATCATCAGCTACAGTTTGCATAGCTGGAACTTCTTCCAGTTCTACCTCATGACCACTAATTTCTTCTCAAGAAATTTCCTTTCACAAAGGTGGCACGTTGAGAAACAAAACATTTTTGTTCCTCGGTTTGGTAGAAGATATTCCCTTGCGAATGATTGGGATATCCAACAAACTTTCACAGAAATGACTTTGCCTCAAGCTTGTCCGGATTATGCTTTTTAGACATATGCCGGACAACCCCAAATCTTAACTAACTTAAGATATGGGCTCTTCCCTTTCTATATCACATATGAAGCAGTAGGCAACTGTTTTGATTTGAACCCTATTCAACAGGTATGCAGCTTCTCAAGCGCATAATTCCCAAAAGGAAATAGGAAACTCAGTAGTACTTATCATAGAGCACACCTTATCATATAGGGTGTGATTGCTCCGCCCCGATACAACGTTGTGCTGTGGTGTATTCGGAGGAGTAATGCTGAGGGAGAATCTCATTCTCCTTTAGAATAGTCCAGGAATTCCATGCTCAAGTATTCTCCTCCTTGATCACATCAAAATACATAATACTTATACCCGTTTTGGTTCTCTACTTGTAACTTATATTCTGTGAATATCTCAAAAGGTTCAGACTTATGTTTCAACACGAACATATCTCTGAATCTAAAGAGATCATCAGAGAATGTAATGAAGTAAAAAGAATCGGTCTTGGCATGTGTAGACAGGGGACCTACATACATCAACATGTATCATCCCAAGTGTTCACTAACTCTTTCTCTGCTTCCAATAAACAGAGTTGTGGTCATCTTATCTTTGTGACATGACTGGCAAGTTTCACAAGATGTAAATTCAAACTGATTCAAATATGCATCTAAAATGTAACTTCAGCCAGTCGGGTCACATTGATCTGACCTAGTCTACAATACCTCAAGAAGGATTCGTTCATTTATGAACTCTTCCTCTTGTGTGTGTTCCGTATACTAAAGAACTGTAGTTTGATTTAGAACATCTATGCTTTTAGATAACGTGCATGAACCGATCAACTTTTGATATAGGAAATGTTCAAAACATTATCCAACAATACAAAATTTTATCATTTCTTTACTAATAAAGAGACTGATAAGATTTTGTATATCAGGTTCGGGATCTAATAGCAATTGTTCAGAATCAATGTACTGATAATACAGGGTGACAGTGACCAACAGACTTGGCTGCAACACTTGCCCCGTTTTCTGTCTCATGAAACTTATCACCCGTTCTCAGTTCTTTACCTTTCTTTAGCCCATGTAACAGATTACATATGCGGGATCCTGATGCGGTATCATATACCCAGGACGTAAAGGACATTGAGAAACAGTTCTCTGTAATGAACACACCCGAAGATGATGCATTATCATGCACTTTCTTCGTTTGGGTGGCACAGGAAATCTGGTATTCCCCAATTTCCTGCTCTGTCTTATAACAATTATAAATTGGAGCGGGACCAATGTTCCCTAGCTCAGTATAACAAGCGGGTTCGGTCAATATATCCGTTTTATTATCTTGATTAAGGCGTGATATGGTCTCTACCTGGAGAGAGAGAGAAGAAAACACTCTGCGTGCGCTCTAGCAAGATCAGATTGGTTATTATTTTATCTAATCAGGATGGCTCCCTCTGTTTTTATCAAATCTTCCTTCAAACCCTAAAAGGAAAGACTAGCCGGGATTAATTACACGCTACAAGTTCGCCAATCTTTCAGCCAGGCCAGTGTCGGTACTTTGAGGGAGGTTCCCCGTGCTTTCGCACGGACCTAATTACAGTAAACCTCGTTTTCCCAGAGGCGTAACCCCGTTGACACCTTTCTAGACACCTACTTGATCGGCTAATTGTAATGTGTAAAACTCTCCCAGGAGTAACAATTACTCGCAGCGGGTATCGGGATACAACAATCTCATAGAAGGTATGCAATCTCATTGCAAATTTCAACACTTGAAATTCCCGATAATATTTTGCCCCTAGTGTTCTATAACCTTGACGAATGCCAAACAACCCATAGTCCACTAGTCAAGTTCAACCCGTACATTTCTTGATTGAATTAAACCCACCCGCACGACCCTTGACGAATGCCAAACAACCCCGTACGAATACCCTAATCCAGTCTGCATAATATGCATAAGCAGATAAATACTAGTTAGCTACCGTACACTACGCCTTGACGAATGCCAAACTACCGTAGCACGAATACTAAATAGTACTTATCTGAAATGACGGAGTGCTACGACAGGTTTTTCTGAAAACCTATTGCGTAATGAACTTGATATCGTTGTAGAATCGAATGATTTTAAAATGGAGTGTTTTTTAGGCTTTTCTAGTTTTGCTAAAGGGGTAACTCCCGGTGAAGGGATCGTCGACCCTTTCCTCGTCGAATGAGGTGCGGGATATATCATAAATATCACTGTGCAAAGCAGAAACTATAGAAGCAATCAAAAGACAAATCGAAGGTTGTAGCATCTGCCAGTTATTGCTAAAGGAGTCACTCCCGGTGAAGGGATCTCGGTCCTTTCCTTATCGAATAAGGTGCAGGATGTTCTACAAGGAACACCGCGATGCAAAGCAAGAACTGCAGCTACCTAGTTTTGTAAATTCGATTCCACAACATCTTTAGGTTTCTTTTCTTTCATTAATCATATTAATGAAGTCCCATCATTTAAGTCACCTAAACATCACAGATAAATACGACGTACACTTATGCCATCCGCATTCGCCTCGATGTCCCCTCGTGCACCGTTAGGTTAGGTAACTAACGGCAGAGCAAGGCAGGGCTAGCGCGGGTGTAAAACATAAGTAACATCTATATAATATATCATATATACTATATACAGTTTCCATCTGAACATATCACATGATCACATCACAGATAACGCAGCAGAAGAAACATATGAAATATTGGATATACTAGGACGTCCGTGTTTTCAATACGAGCCAGTACAAAACACGGATTCCACGGTCGCGATGAATAGCCAAACCCACACCCCTAGACCCCTACGAGAGCGGCAAGCAACCCTACCAATTCTAGAGTTAGGAGACCCGGACTCGACTCTTCGAGTTGGTCTCCCACTGGACTCCAGAACCCGGTTACTTGTGCCCTCCTCCTTGGGTCTATCCTAGTGCGGAAAAATAAATAATATACATCAACGTTGACAACTTCCGCAACCTGAAAGTGCCCCAATAAAAGAATATTACATACAAGGTTTTTACATGAATGAAAATGAAAAACACTCATCTCACATAAAACCCCTAGCTATTCAAACACGACGATCCAATATAACATATCCAGCAACACATAACATCACATGTCATCAACGTAAGTAAATGTGCGTATCCCAATTGTCGTTGACATATAGCAACGAAACCGGCGATATCACATATTACACTTACGGTCACAGAAAAGAAAGTGTAAAACTACAACAGTTGGAATCCGCAACCTCCATAGACATCGCATGCCTAATCAAATGAATTACTTAGACATCGCATGCCTAACAATTATAAACCCCGCATTTTATTCTCCTTATCGAAAACTCTTTTCAATATCAAGTCGGGTAATTCAACAAGATTCCCGACATCCTTATCGAATGCTCGTCGCAAACTTTAGTAGACAGCCGTACCCTCGATACCGTCGACGAAGTGCACCAAGGCGGAACACCGCTGCCGCGAGCACCCAAACGGATGCTTTTGGTTACGGGGTTCTCCTACAGTCACTTGGTCGGGGCTATGAGGCATGGCTGCCTATTAAGTTTACCCGGCGAGTATCCGCGTACGCTACGTGATTGCGACGGACTTTTGATCGCATCAAAATTCCGTGGCAACCGAGCAAGTGAGACTAAAGTGCTATGTTTATAACATTCATTCAGTTATCTCATAACTACTTGTGAATTCCAATTATTGTATCATATTCCAGATAAATAGAAAAATGTTAAACTTTCCGATCGAACAGTCAAACACCCAAGTTTTCCCGAGACAGCTCAACACATGAAATAAGTCTAAAAACATCCACTTCATGCCATAGTAGCAATGGTCCAGACGTAGAAGGGTCAAGCCAACGCCTCACATGTGGCACGTCGTACTGCCCCAAACCCTAAGGTTCAAAGGGCAGTACAAGACGGTCACATAATCGAGTTAAGGTTTGTTGTCTTCTAGACGGTCCTTCGCATTACTTGCACTAATTAGAACGTTATTAAACCACGAAAAGATCCAACACTTGGAAATTTCCCGACTGGGGAAAAAGTGTGTATTTATATCCGGTCGAACTTTTTAACATATTCAAATTTATCCGGAAAACACATAGACAAAATTAGACAATCCGATCGAATAATCGAATCCCCATAACAACCCCAGAAAACTCAACAGTGGAGTATGTTTTAAAAATTTCCAGAAGACACAGAACTACCAGAAAAGAATTACGGTGAAAACCACGTGGCATAACTCAGCTATATGGCCGCAAAACCGCCGCGCAAGCCGGGGTGGGGCCGCGGTTCCGCGGTGCTTTGGTCGAGTTAGAGTCACGTGCTTCACTGTAACTCCTACAATCCCCTGCTGAATTTTTTGGCAATTTTTAATTCACAAAAATCCAAATTTTCAGAAAATTTCCAGAGAGTGGTTTGAGTTAGGGTTTCGGGGTTCGTTCGGATTTCTAACGTCGTCTACACTTCGCCTAAGGCTCTAGCTAGGCTCTGATAACACTGTAGGGTTCCTAGGCACACTAATGAGGTCTTACAAGGTATCGACCATGCCAAATACAAAAATTTCCGGTGCCGAGAAACCCTAATGCGATCATTGACTAGAGTTTAAGCGAAACTACGAGCTAGTTAACAACTTAACTAAGAGTGAACGGAAAATACAACCTTTGTAGATCCGCTCCTCCACCTCCATAGCTCCGTGATGATGTCCCCTCGCTGCGATCATCGGATCCCGGGCTCTAGCGTTGGCTTCATCGGAGAAATAGGCGGGCTAGGTCGTCGACTTCGATGCCGAAGATGATCTACGTCGAGGCAACTCAAGATCAAGCTCCAACTTCACCAAGTCATGAAACTTGTGAAGGAGACACCCTATATTACTTGGCAAGTGGTAGAGGATGAAGAAATAGGAAGTGGGTTCACTTTAGAATTGGATTTCTCACTTTTTTCTCAAATCACCATTGAAGCTAGCAAGCTTCTTTCTTCTTGAAAAAGAAGAAGAAGAAAAAGAATATGATAAGAATATCAATAATAGAAAATAATGTGATTCTTATCATATTACCAACAATGGTTAAGTGTACAGAATAAACTAGGGCTAGGTGAATGGTTAGGTTTAGGAAAGAAACAAAATGGTCAAAGCTTCATGAAGTTTCAAGTAAATCCAAAGAAAGCCACCATTTTATTTCATGCCAAAGAAATAAATAAATAAATGAATAAATAAATAAAAACCCTAACCATTTACTTAACCAAGGTTTAAACCAAACATACTCCCAAGTTGGCATGTATCATCAAACATGATACAATCTTGTGCACAAAAATATATCACATATACAATGTGCACAAACAAGTGAGAAAAACATCTTAAGTGAACCAATACTAGTTAATGCAAACTAATATATCAAATATATAATTATGCATTAAATTATTAAATCTACACTTGATTTAACGATCCGGTCATATCGCATATGACCGACTGATATCCAATGTATCGGCTTATCGAATCAATCCTTGATTCGATAACTAGGTTATATCGTATACAACCAATCGATACATTCATCGCGAGAATAGAATACGGCATCACATACACGCATTATTCTCAGTCCCGCACATATCTCATATTCGCTCCTATTTCGTTTCGCTTGAGCCTGGAAACCTCTGTGTAGGACTCTAAAGACTCGTCAATACGCCGGCAGTAGGTGATGATCATATCAAACACCTACAAGCCGCAAGCGGTCTGCTAAACGTAACGGCCACCCGGGTATTGAGCGATCAGAAGATCGACGAGCAAGCCCGATCACACTCCTGTGAATCCAACCAATAACACTTACCGCACAGTCCTGTCTGATCGTCTGATATGTCGCATATCTCGCCTAGGGGTGGTAAACGTCAGACCCCAGTAGCTCGATAAGTCGTGTGATATGAGGTCTATAACAGTTTGAGAAACTACTGGTAACACTTACCAGTAAATCTCAACAACCCTGGCCAGGGATTTCCGGTTATAGCCAATCGAACACAGCGCAACATCAACTCCCTATACCGGGAGAGACGAATCCCCTCCTATCGCTCATTGCCTCCATGTGATTCGGGACTGTACCCAAAAGCCACCGTTTTGCACGCCCTCTTGGACGTGGTAAGATGGAAATCAAAGTACAGTGGGAATCACACAAGACTCTATGACGATCTCGGGTCTACAGGATAACCTGTACCAGTGTCACCAGAGAACTGCCATCTGACGTAAGGTATAATACCATCTGGGAGTCCTCGGCGAGTCCATCCAGTATACCCAGTCTCTACTGAGCACCCGTATATCATCTCCGATGTCAAACACCAATGGATATGGGATCATCCATCGCCCATCTGTATGGGTCGAGAAGGTATACGCTAGTCTACTCTGGTATATCGATACCCCGTCTCGATATACCCTCGACTAGGGACCTTGAAGGATGTACTTATGGACTACCATGTCCCCACTAGTATGATCCGCATCATAATCCAGATAGTCAAGTATACATCCTAAGGGCTTTACCAACATGTAACAGAGAGACAATCAGTGAACACGTTAAGATAAAGAGCAACCAGATAGCATACTATCATGTCGAGCATGAAAGTCCTCCCTATATATGTCCCAGCATCCACTACATTATACATCCTATGTACAGTAATGGCCTCTAGGGCATACATATAACTAACACTTCTGTACACAACACTTAGGGTAATTAATTTTCTTCCATCCCTACCCTTCGACACCAGCCAATGGTTTGGAAGAAGACTATCCATTATGTTAGTTATATGTATGCCCTAGAGGCCATTATTGTACATTGGATGTATATTGTAGTGGATGCTGGGACATATATAGGTAGGACTTTCTTGCTCGACATGATAGTACGCTATCTGGTTGCTCTTTATCTTAACATGTATACTTTCAGTCTCTCTGTTACATGTTGATAAAGCCCTTAGGATGTGTACTCGACTTCCAGGACTATGATGAAGATCATACTAGTGGGGCTTGGGTAGTCTATGAGTACATCCTTCAATGTTCCTAGTCGTGGGAATATCGAGACGGGGCATCGATATTCCAGAGTAGACTAGCATATATCTTCTCGACCCATGTGATGGGCGATGGATGATCCCATATCCATTGGTGTTTGACATCGGAGATGGTATACGGGTTCTCAGTGGAGACTGGGTACACTGAACGGACTCGCCGAGAACTCCCATATGATATTATACCTCACGTCAGATGACAGTTCTCTGGTGACACTGGTACAGCTTAGTCTGATGACCCGAGATCGTCATAGAGTCTTGTGTCTCCCACTGTGCTTTGATTTCCACCCTACCACGGCTCTACTGAGTCGTGCAAACAGGTCGTTTTTGGGTACAGTCCCGATTCACATGGAGGCAATGAGCGATAGGAGGGGATTCGCCTCACCCGGTATTGGAGGTTGATGTTGTGCTATGATCGACTGGCCATAACAGGAAATCCCTGGCCAAGGTTGCAGTGATATACTGGTAAGAGTTATCAGTAGTTTCACGAATGTTATGGACCTTACGTGGGAATGACTTATCAAGCTACACGGGTCTGACGTTTATCACCCCTAGGCGAGATATACGACATATCAGATGAACAGACCGGACTGTACGGTAAGTGTTACTGGTTGGATTCACTGGAGTGTGAGTGGGCTTGCTCGTCGATCTTCTCATCGCTCAATACCCGGGTGGCCGTTACGTTTAGAAGACCGCTTGCGGCTTGTGGGTGTTTGATATGATCATCATCTGCTGCCGGCGTATTGACGAGTCTTTAGAGTCATACACAGAGGTTTCCTGGCTCAAGCGAAACGAAATAGGAGCGCCTATGAGATATGTGCGGGACCGAGAATAATGTGTGTATGTGATACCGTATTCTATTCTCGCGATGAATGTATCGAATGGTTTTATGTGATATAACCTAGTTATCGAATCGAGGATTGATTCGATAAGTCGATACATTGGATATTAGTCGGTCATATGCGATATGACCGGATCGTTAAATCAAGTGTTGATTTAATGATTTAATGTATAATTATATATTTGATATATTACTTTGCATTAACTAATATTTGTTCACTTTAGATGGATTTTCTCACTTGAAGTGCACATTGTATATATGATATAGTTTTGTGCACTTGATTGTATCATGTTTGATGATACATGAAAGTTTGGGTGTATGTTTAGTTTAAACCATGTTTAAGTGAATGGTTAGGGTTTTATTATCTTTTCTTAACTATTTCTTTAATTTATTTAATTTTAGGGCAAGAAACAATATGGTGGCTTATTTTGTTTTTACCTTGAAGCTTCATGAAGCTTTGACCACTTTGTTTCTTTCTTAAACCTAACCATTCACCTAAACCTAGTTTATTCTCTACACTAAACCATGGTTGCAAATATGATAAGTATCATTTTATTTTCTATTTTTAAAAATACTTATCATATTCTTCTTCTTCTTCTTCTAAAACAAGAAGAAAGTTTGCTACCATTAATGGCAACATGAGAAAAAGAGTGAGAAATCCAATTCTAAAGTGAACCCACTTCCTATTTCTTCATCCTCTATCACTTGCCAAGTAGTATAGGGTGTTTTCTTCACAAGTTTCATGACTTGGTGAAGTTGGAGCTTGATCTTGAGTTGCCTCGACGTGGATCATCTTCGGCATCGAAGTCGACGACCTAGCCCGATCATTTCTCCGACGAAACCTTCGCCAGAGTCCGGATTCCGATAGGTACAGCGGAGTGACGTCATCACGGAGCCTAGGAAGTGGAGGACCGGATCTACAAAGGTTGTAGTCACTTTCCTTTTAGTTAAAGTTGTTAACTCGCTTTGCATCGCCTTATCTCTAGTTACGATCTTGCTTAGGGTTACTAGGCATTGGATGTCGACCTATGGAATTTTTTAATTGGCCATGTTTGATCACTTGTAGAACCTCATGGGTGTGCCTAGGAACCCTACAGTGGTATCAGAGCCTAGCTAGAGCCTTAGGCGATGCGTAGACGGAGTTAGAAGTCCGATCGAACCGAAACCCTAATGCAAAATTGCCTCTGTACATTTTTTGAAATCTGGGATTTTTTCAAATTAAAAATATGCAGAAAAATTAGCAGGGTTTTATAAGGGTTACTGTGCAAAACGACCGTTTGATTCCACTAAAACGCCGCGGAACCGCAGCGAGAGCATGGCTCAGGCGGCGGTTCCGCGGCCATATAGTCCCATTATTTAATGATTTTTGCACAGTAATGTCTATCTGAAAGTGCTGAATTTTCTGGGAATTTTTAATATTTACTCAAGAGTTGAGTATTTTGGGTTGTATTGGGAGTTCGTAGATTCGATCGGATTGTCAAACTTTGTTTATGTGTTTTTCCGGATATTTTTGAATATGTTAAAAAGTTCGACCGGATATAAATACCCACTTTTTCCCCTGCCGGGAAATTTCCAATTGTTGGATTTTTCCGTGGTTTAAAGACGTTCTAAGTAGTGCAAGTAACGCGATGGACCCTCTAGAAGACAACAAACCTTAACTCGATTATGTGACCGTCTTGAACTGCCCTTTAAACCTTAGGGTTTGGGACAGTACGGCGTGCCACATGTGAGACGTTGACTTGACCCTTCTACGGCTAGACCGTTAGTACTGAGGCACGAAGTGAATGTTTTTAAACTTATTTCATGTGTTGAGCTGTTTCGGGAAAACTTGGGTGTTCGATTGTTCGATCGGAAAGTTTAACATTTTCTATTTATCCGGAATGTGATACAATACTTGGAATCCACAAGTTGTTATGAGATAACTGATTTGGATGTTATAAACATAGAACTTTAGTCTCACTTGATCGATTGCCACGGGATTTTGATGCGATCAAAAGTCCGTCGCAATCACTTAGCGTACGCGGATACTCGCCGGATAAACTTAATAGACAGCTACACCCCATAGCCCCGACCAAGTGACTGTAGGAGAACCCCGTCGCCGAAAGCATCCGTTGGGGTGCTCGCGGCAGCGGTGTTCCGTCTTGGTGCACTTCGTCGACGGCATCGGGGGTACGGCCGTCTACTAAAGTTTGCGACGAGCATTCGATCTGAATGCCGGGAATCCTGTTGAATTGCCCGACTTGATATTGAAAAGAGTTTTCGATAATGAGACTAAAATGCGGGGTTTATAATTGTTAGGCATGCGATGTCTAAGGAATTCATTTGATTAGGCATGCGATGTCTAAAGGGTTTGCGGATTCCAACTGTTGTAGTTTCACACTTTCTTTTCTGTGACCGGAAGTGTAATATGTGATATCGCCGGTTTCGTTGCTATATGTCAACGACAATTGGGATGCGCATATTTACTTACGTTGATGACATGTGATGTTATGTGTTGCTAGATATGTTATATTGGATCGTCGTGTTCGAATAGCCGGGTGTTTTTATGTGAGATGAGTGTTCTTCATTTTCATTCATGTAAAAACTTGTATGTAATATTCTTTTATTGGGGCACTTCAAGGTTGCGGAAGATGTCACCATTTGTATATTATTTACTTTTCCGCACTAGGATAGACCCAAGGAGGGGAGCATAAGTAACTGGGTTCTAGGGTCCAATGGGAGACCATCTCGAGGAGTCGGGTCCGGGTCTCCTAACCCTAGAATTGGTAGGGTTTCTTGCCGCTCTCGTAGGGGTCTATGGGTGTAGGATTGGCTATTCATCCCGACCGTGGAATTCGTGTTTTATACTGGCTCGTATTAAAAACATGGATGTCCTAGTATATCCAATATTTCATATGATATTTTCTGCTGCGTTATCTGTGATGTGATCATGTGATTTGTTCAGATAGATATTGTATATAGTATATATGATATATTATATAGATGTTGCTTATGTTTGACACCCGCGCTAGCCCTGCCTCGCTCTGGCGTTAGTTACCTAACCTAACGGTGCAGACGGGACATCGAGGCAAATGCGGATGGCATAAGCGTACGTTATATTTATCTGTGATGTTTAGGTAGACTTAAATGATGGGATATTCATTATTGAGATTAGTGAAAGAAAATAAACCTAATTGATGTTGTGGAATCGAATTTCAAAATAAAAAAACAGGTATCTACAGTTCTTGCTTTGCATCGCGGTGTTCCTTGTAGAACATCCTGCACCTCATTCAATGAGGAAAGGACCGAGATCCCTTCACCGGGAGTGACTCCTTTAGCAGTAACTGGCAGATGCTACACACTCGGTTTGTCTTTTGATTGCTTCTATAGTTTCTGTTTTGCACAGTGATATATATGATATATCCCGCACCTCATTCGACGAGGAAAGGGCCGACGATCCCTTCACCGGGAGTGACCCCTTTAGCAAAACTGGAAAAGAATAAAAAAAACTCCATTTAAAAACCATTTGATTCCGCAAAGAGATCAAGTTCAAAGCGTTAAAGGTTTTCATAAAAACCATTCGCAACCCTCCGTCATTTTAGGAAGTAGAGTACTTAGTATTCGTGCTGTGTTTGTTGACCATAGTCAAGGCACAGTGTACGGTAGCTAAATGATGTCTTCCTACACCGCATATGATGCGATTAGTTAGGACAGTCGCGTGACTTTGTTGACCTTAGTTAAGGGTCATGTGGATGGGTCTAATTAATCACGAAATGACGGGTAGAACTTGACTAGTGCTTATGATTTGTTGACCATAGTTAAGGTCATAGGTGCTAGGGGTAAAAACCTTTATCGGGAGTTTCAAGTGTTGAAATTTGCAATGAGATTGCATACCTTCTATATGATAGTTGGATCCCGATACCCACTGCGAGTAATTGTTGCTCCGGGGAGAGTTTTGCACTTTATAATTAGCCGATCAAGTAGGTGTCTAGAAAGGTGTCAACGGGGTTATGCCTCTGGGAAAACGAGGTTTACTGTAATTAGGTCCGTGCGAAAGCAAGGGGAACCTCCCTAAAAGTACCGACACTGGCCTGGCTGAAAGATTGGCGAACTTGTAAAGTGTAATTAATCCCGGCTAGTCTTTCCTTTTAGGGTTTGAAGGAAGATTTGATAAAAACAGTGGGAGCCATCCTGATTCGATAAAATAAATAACCAATCTAATCTTGCAAGAGCGTACGCAGAGTGTTTTCTTCTCTCTCTCTCTCCAGGTAGCAACCATATCACGCCTTAATCAAGATAATAATATGGATGTATTGACCGAACCCGCTTATTATACTGAGCTGGGGAACGTTGGTCCCGCTCCAACTTATAATTGTTATAAGACAAAGCAGGAAATAGGGGAATACCAGGATTCCCATGCCGCCCAAATGAAGAAAGTGCATGAGATGCATCTCCTTCGGGTGTGTTCATTATAAAGAACTGTTTCTTAGTATCCTCTACATCCTGGGTATTTGATACCAGATCAGGATCCCAGATATGTAATCTGTTACATAGGGCTACAGAAGGGTAGAAAACTGAGAACGGGTGATAAGTTTCATGAGACAGAAAACGGGGCAAGTGTTGCAGCCATGTCTGTTGGTCACTGTCACCCTGTATTACTAATACATTGATTCTGAACAAATGCTATTAGATACCGAACCTCGTATACAAAATCATATTAATCTCTTTATTTATTAAAGAAATGATAAAATTTTGTATTGATGGATAATGTTTTGAACATTTCCTATATCAAAAGTTGATCGGTTCAGGCACGTTATCTAAAAGCATTGATGTTCTAAATCAAACTACAGTTCTTAGTATACGGAACACACACAAGAGGAAGAGTTCAAAAATTAACGAATCCTTCTTGAGGCATTATAGACTAGGTCATATCAATGCGACCCGACTGGCTGAAGTTACATTTTAGATGCATATTTAAATCAGTTTGAATTTACATCTTGTGAAACTTGCCAGTCATGTCACAAAGATTAGATGATCATAGCTCTGTTTATTGGAAACAGAGAAAGAGTTTGTAAACCCTTGGGATTGATACATGATGATATATGTAAGATCCCCTGTCTACACATGCCAAGACCGGTTCTTTGTTCTTCATTACATTCTCTGATAATCTCTCAAGATTCAGATATATGTTCCTGTTGAAACATAAGTCCGAACCTTTTGAGATATTCACAGAATATAAGTTAGAAGTAGATAACCAAAAACCGGGTATAAGTATTATGTCCTATGATAAGATCAGGGAGGAGAATACTCGTGCATAGAATTCCTGGACTATTCTAAAGGAGAATGAGATTCTCTCTCGGCATTACTCCTCCGTATATACCACAGCATAACGATGTATCGGGGTGGAGCAATCGCACCATATAAGATATGGTGTGCTCTATGATGAGTACTACTGAGTTACCTATTTCCTTTTGGGGTTTTGCACTTAAGAAGCAGCATACTTATTGAATAGGGTTCAATTCAAATCAATGCCTACCACTCCATATAAGATATGGTATGGGAAGAGCCTATCTCTTAAGTAAGTTAAGATTTAGGATTGTCCGGCCTATGTCAAAAGAAAAATCCGGACAAGATCGAGGCAAGGTCAGTTCTGTAGAACTGGAAAGGTTCCAGCTATACAAAACTGCAGCTGATGATTTGACAGAACCAAAGGATTCAATAGTCCCCGACGAACCTCAGCTTCGCCGCCGATCTGGTAGGGTTCCTCACCTGCCTGAGAGATACTTCGGTTTCTCGATGACAGTGGGAGCGAGGAATGCATCATGAGATGATGACCCAACTAGTTTCGAGCAGGCCATCAAGAGTAGGGACTCTGTAAGAATGGCTTGATGCTTAGCGATCTGAGATGGAATCCTTATACACCAACAAAGTATGGACTTTGGTTGCGATATCTGAAGGGTTAAATCCCCATCAGGAGCAAGTATATCTTGAGAAGATTACTTGGTGTAGATGGAAAAGTTGAGACTTTCAAAGCTAGACTCGTTAAAGGTTTTCGTCATCGACCAGGCGTGGATAATGATGAAACCTTTTCCAGTAGCTGTGCTTAAGTCCATCCAGATCCTACTTACCATTGCTACATACCATGACTACGATATCTAGTGGTTGGGCGCCATGACTGTTTTTCTAAATACTGATTTAGAATAGAAAGTCTATAAGTACACAGCCAGAGGGCTTCGTAAACAGTGGGAGCAGCGAAAACATGTGCAAGTTTCTTTACAGGATAAAGCAGGCATCGCGGAGTTGGAACATCTGTTTTGATGTGGTAGTCAAAGAGTTTGACTTCATCAAAATGGTAGATGAACCTTGTATGTACAAAAGGGTAGTATGGAGTATGGTATTGATCATCGTAGAGTACGTGGATGACATACTCTTAATAGGAAAGGAGTTTCCTATGCTACGATCGGTCAATCTCCGCTTATCACAAGGATTCTCCATATAGGATAAAGTTGATACCTCCTAAATCCTGAGATTTGGGTCTATGAGATAGATCTAAATGGATGTTAGGATTCTCACTGGTTGTAGTGAGATAATATCAGTTGATCCTGGGGAGAATCACTGGAAAGGCTCCAGGGTGATAAGGACGACTGAATGTCAGTCGCAGGCATTGTCTTTACCCTCAGTGAAGGGACGGTATGTTGGAAGAGTTCCAAGTTAAATACCGTGGTAAACTAGACGATAAGGGCTGGTAGCATCGCTATTAAAGATACTACAAAAGAGGCAGTTTGGGTGTATATTGGTTCATAAGATGAACTAGGTTCGTACCATTGTGTGACAATGGAAGTGTGGTTTTGGCCCAGGAATCCTGGTCCCATCAGTGACCCAGGCATATTCTGAGGCAGCATCACCTAATCATGGAGATAGTTGATCTCCAGGATGATCAAGGTTAGGAGAGTAGACTCTGAGGACAACACGGCGGATCCACTCACAAAGGCTTTTTCCCAGAGAGAGACTCATATGGGATGGTTGAGTATTAGATACTGCAACCACTGCTACAGATGGCCCTAGTGCAAGTGGGAGATTGTTAGTTATATGTATGCCCTAGAGGAAATTACTGTACATTGGATGTATATTGTAGTGGATGCTGGGACATATATAGGTAGGACTTTCTTGCTCGACATGATAGTACGCTATCTGGTTGCCCTTTATCTTAACATGTATACTTTCAGTCTCTCTGTTACATGTTGATAAAGCCCTTAGGATGTGTACTCGACTTCCAGGACTATGATGTAGATCATACTAGTGGGGCCTGGGTAGTCCATGAGTACATCCTTCAATGTTCCTAGTCGTGGGAATATCGAGACGGGGCATCGATATTCCAGTGTAGACTAGCGTATATCTTCTCGACCCATGTGATAGGCGATGGATGATCCCATATCCATTGGTGTTTGACATTGGAGATGGTATGCGGGTGCTCAGTGGAGACTGGGTACACTGAACGGACTCGTCGAGAACTCCCAGATGGTATTATACCTCACGTCAGATGACAGTTCTCTGGTGACACTGGTACAACTTAGTCTGTTGACCCGAGATCGTCATAGAGTCTTGTGTGTCTCCTACTGTGCTTTGATTTCCACCCTACCATGGCTCTACTGAGTCGTGCAAACAGGTGGTTTTTGGGTACAGTCCCGATTCACATGGAGGCAATGAGCGATAGGAGGGGATTCGTCTCTCCCGGTATTGGGGGTTGATGTTGTGCTATGCTCGACTGGCCATAACAGGAAATCCCTGGCCAGGGTTGCAGTGATATACTGGTAAGAGTTATAAGTAGTTTCACGAATGTTATGGACCTTACGTCGGCATGACTTATCAAGCTACTGGGGTCTGACGTTTACCACCCCTAGGCGAGATATGCGACATATCAGACGAACAGACCGGACTGTACGGTATGTGTTACTGGTTGGATTCACAGGAGTGTGAGCGGGCTTGCTCGTCGATCATCTGATCGCTCAATACCCGGGTAGCCATTACGTTTAGTTGACCGCATGCGGCTTGTGGGTGTTTGATATGATCATCATCTGCTGCCGGCGTATTGACAAGTCTTTAGAGTCCTACACAGAGGTTTCCTGGCTCAAGCGAAACGAAATAGGAGCGCATATGAGATATGTGCGGGACCGAGAATAATGCGTGTATGTGATACTGTATTCTATTCTCGCGATGAATGTATCGAATGTTTTTATGTGATATAACCTAGTTATCGAATCGAGGATTGATTCGATAAGTCGATACATTGGATATTAGTCGGTTATATGGGATATGACCGGATCGTTAAATCAAGTGTTGATTTAATGATTTAATGTATAATTATATATTTGATATATTACTTTGCATTAACTAATATTTGTTCACTTTAGATGGATTTTCTCACTTGAAGTGCACATTGTATATATGATATAGTTTTGTGCACTTGATTATATAATGTTTGATGATACATGCAAGTTTGGGTGTATGTTTAGTTTAAACCATGTTTTAGTGAATGGTTAGGGTTTTATTATCTTTTCTTAACTATTTCTTTTATTTATTTAATTTTAGGGCAAGAAACAATATGGTGGCTTATTTTGTTTTTACCTTGAAGCTTCATAAAGCTTTGACCACTTTGTTTCTTTCCTAAACCTAACCATTCACCTAACCATAGTTTATTCTCTAAACTAAGCCATGGTTGCAAATATGATAAGTATCATTTTATTTTCTATTTTTAAAAATACTTATCATATTCTTCTTCTTCTTCTTCTTCTAAAACAAGAAGAAAGCTTGCTACCATTAATGGCAACATAAGAAAAAGAGTGAGAAATCCAATTCTAAAGTGAACCCACTTCCTATTTCTTCATCCTCTACCACTTGCCAAGTAGTATAGGGTGTTTTCTTCACAAGTTTCATGACTTGGTGAAGTTGGAGCTTGATCTTGAGTTGCCTCGACGTAGATCGTCTTCGGCATCGAAGTCGACGACCTAGCCCGATCAATTCTCCGACGAAACCTTCGCCAGAGTCCGGATTCCGATAGGTACAATGGAGGGACGTCATCACGGAGCCTAGGAAGTGGAGGACCGGATCTACAAAGGTTCTAGTCACTTTCCTTATAGTTAAAGTTGTTAACTCGCTTTGGATCGCCTTATCTCTAGTTACGATCTTGCTTAGGGATACTAGGCATTGGATGTCGACCTATGGAATTTTTTAATTGGCCACGTTTGATTACTTGTAGAACCTCATGGGTGTGCCTAGGAACCCTACACATTAAGCGTAATAGGTGTACTCTCTTAACACTAGGAGCCCTCGCAACCTGAGAGAAGGTAAAGATAAAAGACAACTAAATAATCCTTATTCTATTTCTCCAGAACCAGAAACCATCCTCAAACTGGAATAATTTCTTTCGAGTTCATATGTAACTATACGATGGAATATCCATGAAATATAGATCTTCGTAGTGATACAGATTTTTCCGGAGAAATGCAAAGATGATTTAGGAGTGGCAGGGGTATACTTTGTTTCGTCGTGAATGATAGCAGTCGCAATTTCCTTTTCCCCTAATGTTATCCTTTTTTATGTCTTTAGTTATTACCTTTTGTACACCACACTTAGGCTAATTGGTTTTCTTCCTTCCCTATTGTAACACATGAGTCTAGGGTTAGGAGTAATTAAGTGTTATTGTGGGGGTTTTTGGTAAAAAGTTTACCAAAACGGGTTTCTAGTAATCTATCTGGTTTTATGGTTATTTTTGTAGAATTTTATCTCAACCACACACACTTATGCACGTTAAATAGGATTAAGAGTAGGGTTTGCCATATGTTTGAGCTTGTGGGTTAGCAATGTTTAAGTTAACCATGGTGGGTTAGGTCTTTGGTTAAGTTAATTGGGTTGTTAGAGCTAATTAGTTTAAATTTTGGATGATTGGCTTTGACCATGGGTATTTAGTGGGTTAAGGTTGACTTAGGGAGAGAGTAAGGGATGTGATGTGGTCATGATGGGTTAAGGTTTAGTCTCATCACCTCACTTCAAACCTTTTCACCTCTCTCTCACTCACACATCAGTTCAGCCCAAAATTTTATCAATTCAGCCCCCAAACCACTATCTTAGTGCTGCTACAGCAGCTGATGATTTCCATCAGCTGATCCCAGCTCTTTCCTTCACACCAACTGCTGCAACAGCAACTGTTTCAGCCCCCAAAACAGCCATCAGCTCAAACCATCATCCATATATCCTCATCTCAGCCCTATCATCATTACAAGCAGCCCCAGCCTTACAACACTCTCTCACACAATCACATCAGCCCACTTCCAGCTCACTTCAGCCTCCAAATCAGCATCAGCCACCCAAAACAGCAACATCAGCCATGTGCATCAGCCTGCACATAAGCTGTTACATCAGCTTCAACCTTCTTCAAAACATCAGCAAGAGCAGCTGTTTTCAGCCCCAACTCCATACATAACACCCCCCTCACAACACTCAAACCTTCCCTCAAAATTCCCCAAACCCCTGCTGCTGCTGCCACATCAAAACAGCAAGCACCCCAAAACCTGTTCCAGTTCAGCATCAGCTGAAACAACATTATCACCTGAAAACAGCAACAGCCTCAGTCCAGCACCACACCACCAGCCACACAACCTCAGCCCAACACCATACCACCTCAGCTCAACACCATACCATATCAGCCCTTCCATCACACACATTCAGCATCAGCAAACACCTCCAGACCTGCATCCGCATCAGCAGATTCCTGCAACAGCTCTTGGGCCGCAGCAACACTGCAGCACTCGCCTTCCTATTCTTCTTCTTCTCTGTGTTTGCAAGGTCGCTATGAGGTATAAGTCCTAAACTCTCTCCACACTACTTAGATTTATGTGATTGTTTAGCTAAGTTAGGTGTTTAAAGGGAATTTTAGTACTAGAATTGTGTAGTAATGCTAGATCTAGTTCCTTGGAGTGCTTGTAGCTTAATAGAACCTTTTTATTGTTAATTAGTCTGTTTAAGCCTAGTAGTGTCATTAAAATTAGATGGTTAGCCTTAAATTCCTAAAATTTCGGTAATCTAGCTTAATTAGTGTCCATATCATGCTTTAGTAGTGATTTTGGGTGATTTAAGAGTATTTTGGGCAAAGTGAAAGTTGTGTTAGTTAGAATAACCCTTTCAGGTGCTAGTGAGGCCAGTCGACCAGAGGGTTGCCCCAGATTTCTTAAAGACACCCGTTTTACCCGACTTGGCGTAAATTAGCAGTTTTATCGACTTTTTGGCCTCTGTTGGATCTGCTGTCGACCCGAGACCTTCAGAATAAAATTGTGAAGACTGTAGCATGTTGACATGAGTAGAAACACACACACAGAGCACGGGGACCCAACTCCCCCTCTAGGCCTCCGATTTAATCATTCTGGCAGCAAATTGCGGCCAGAGTAGGGGGTGGGGTGTGGGGGTTTTGGGTGTAGGGTTCTGCTGGGTAGGTTAGGCTTCTGGTACCTGCAACTTTTCAAGTTTGGCCCAGAGGCAAAATCTGAAGCTATTTGCGTGTTTCCGATGTTTTAAGTCTCGTGCGACACGCACGTGATACGCATGGTTCTGTGGCGCGCTGCGCGACACAGCGTGTCGGTTTAGGTTCTGGTGGTTTGTGCGCGCCGCGTCGTGTCGTGTGCACGCGCGTTTAGTTTCACGCACGTGCATCCCTTTTTATCGATATACCGCGTTTTGCAGGATTTATCCTTATATGGTGACTTTTGTGAATTCTAGGTTCGCCGACGGGAACGTCAAGCGCAGCGGAGAAAGGCAAGTAGGTGGTCGGACACACCTAGCGCGGGATCACGGGTGAGTAGATTTAAAATCTACGGGGGACGATCGTTTTGATGGCGCGAGTCGCCCGATAGATATAGTAGACTTGACATTACTTGTGACATTATGATAAAAATACTTGCATGATAACTGCTGTAGTTAGTATCTATATGATGTTCCATATACACAGATTCATTATAGGACACATGCACCATTACTAGGTTTTATATGCAGCACGAGCACTATTCATGTGGACACACACACCCTGGTAATTTCCATGTCACGACACTAGACAACCTTTAATCTGAAACATGTTAATTGCCTAGAAATGTGATATTGCAATAAGTATTAAAAATGAAACCATAAGAATTACCATACCCGTGCATATGTATTATCATATCATCTGCTCATGCCTAGTATAAATCATACATTGCAAATTGATACCATAAGCATTCATAATCATCGACATATGCATTTATGATGATTTCATGAGATTTATGATATTTCTGGATTTCGGGGGAAAACCGCAAGATTGCAAATTTATAACCTTTTAAAAATATAAAAGTTGCGGTTTTCTAGTGATGTAAAGTGTCGTCCACCATGAGTTTTGCTGTGGTTTTCGAGACCCGTTTAGAGGAGGTGGATGAACCGTCTCGGGTACATGGTGGGCCCGGTACGGTACCCCAGGGCAAGAAGATCGCAGGAGATGGCATTGAGCCTGGCAGGGGACGGATTACCTACCGGTGACTTCATTTGGCACGGCGGATATCCAGAGGATACCGACCGTGGCCACTAGATTAAGTTATGGATATTTGATTTGGGTCAGCTGGATGGCCGAGGCCAGAGGTGCTTGACATGGATACCTGAGATTTAGACAGTTTTGAGGTGTCGTTGTTGTACACGGATTTTATTGATTTCTTGGATATTATGCTGATGTTTAGAAAGGAAATTTCAAAACAAAGCAAGGAATAATTCTTATACTTACATGATAAGATCTTGAGTTGACTCGTATAGTATACATTCATGATAGTACTTTCATATGGCATGCATACCTCTTATTACATCCATGTGACATATATACTTGCTAGTACACTGTTGATGCATACATACCCGCTAGTACATGTAGCTATACCTATTTTAGGGATGCCAGGACAGTTGTGTGCATGCATACGATAGCCTTAGTATATGTTATTTATTACTCACGAGCTGGCAACTCACCCCCGTTGTGAAACAGCTTTTCTGCAGGTCCGTTCCGTCAGCACTATAGCGGCGGATACTTTTGCTTCTTTTGCACTTTTTTCCTGGACTCGAGGCTTTTGCTCATAGGTGGGTTATTATTATTTTTCACCACCTTATATGTTCATTGTATCTAGAACACTCCATCTACTGCTACTGTCATTTCAGCTGTACCTGTTTTATTTGGATTACTGTATATTGACCTAGAGGTGAGATTGTGTGACCTTGGAACTTATTTTATGATATATCTGGAGTCGAGCTCACTTGAGCCGACATGTTATTTCTTATGCTTCATGCTTATTTATGCACATTGTCATTTTATATTGCGTGGGATTTGTGACTGCCTTGAGGCGAAGAGCTAGCTCCCGCTTGGGGGATGCCATATTTATGTATTCATTTATATTCTGCTTGCACCCGTTTGGGGCTGATTTTACAAATAAAATTCTGCAGGAATTTTGGAAAAAGAAACTTATTTTAAAAGGGGAATTGAATGTGGTAATGGAGTACAATGCTTAAATAAATTGGTTTTCCTTCACTCTAAATTTGAAATGGGTTTTGTATTATGGGCTTCGGTTTACTTAGTTCACGGACGCCTTAAGACGTTTCGTAACTTAAGTGCCGGTCGCGTTCCGTACCTTGCGGGTCGTGACAAAGTTGGTATCAGAGCGATAGGTTTCACCTTTCTGAGTGTAGGATGACCCTTAGTAGATGGAGTAAGTGACTTAAGCAGGGTAGTGTAGCGTACGTATGTCCGCGGCATACTTCCGATGCGGTACTCCGCCTAGGTGACTTTAGGATATTTGCTTGGAAATTCCTTCTTCAATTCCATTTATCCTTCGATTCTATTGCACCGTTATTATTTTCCTGTTTCCTGTACCAGTCACTATGCCACAGAGGGCTACCAGAGCGCAGAGGGCTGCCGCCCGAGACGAGATTCGAGCTGGCTCATCCGAGACTAGGACTGAGCAGGGTGGTATGCCTACACCGCAGGGACAGACTCATCCGTCTTCCCCAGGCCGTATGGATAGGCTTGAGACTGGTATGGAGGAGTTGCGACAGATGATGGGGAGGATGCAGGAGCTACGTCAGATGTTAGGATCCCTAGTTGCAGCCGGTCGTGCACCGAGGCCGGAGGACGTACCTACTACATCCCAGACTACTATGATACTTGCTCCTACTACTACCGCCGCGACCATTCCGGTTTCGCTATAGGAGTTCATGAGGTTGAGACCTCCAGTCTTTACGGGTACCGATGCAGCAGAGAACCCGCAGACGTTCCTTGACAGCTTAGCCAGGATCTGCCATTCGCTGAGATGTTCCGATGATCGAGGGGTAGAGCTTGCGAGTTTTCGACTAGAGGGTCTCGCACAAATATGGTGGGAGTCTGTTTTGAGAGGTCGTGCTGCAGGTCTACCGCCCATGACCTGGACCGAGTTCACAGCAGTTTTCCTTGCCTGTTTCCTCCCGGAGAGCGTTCGCGACGCCAGAGCTCGTAGTTTCGAGGCCTTGGTCAAGACACCTGGGATGACGGTGTCTGAGTATGACGTCCAGTTCACATAGTTGTCCCGATATGCTCCGTATCTGGTGGATACCAAAGCGAAGAGGGTGAAGAGGTTCATACAGGGAATGGATGCCCAGCTATATCTTGCCATTGGCGCCCAGCTTTTTGATTCCTATTCCGAAGCTATGGATACGGCATTGCGGATGGAGACACGTATTTCAGCGACTTCGGTCGTTCCCGGGCCGAAGAGGATTCGTACCGGCACACCAGACCAGAGACAACATGCCAGATTCACTCCGAGAGATAGGACCGGCAGAGGGTTCGGACGAGGTCAGCTATAAGGATCGTATACACAGGGACAGCAGTCGTCGCCCGGATGCTTTAGGTGCGGGAGTCTGCACCATCGTATTAGAGATTGTCCAGTAAGGCGACAGGAAGAGGCGACAGTTCCGCATGTGACCCTACCTCCATCACCGCCCCCTCCTCAGAGAGCTCTACTACCTGCCACAGGCGATGCTCCACGCCAGTTAGGTGCACCCAGAGGCCATGGACGCGGCGCACCGATCCAGAGAGGACGAGGAGGCGGAGGCCGAGGCCGAGGTCACCCCGCTATTAGAGGAGGTCAGGCTCGAGTTTTTGCATTGACACCTCAGGATGAGCAGGCATCCAATGTCGTCGTTATAGGTACCCTATCAGTATGCTCTGTTGATGCACACGTGTTGTTTGATCCCGGATCTACGCACTCGTACGTTTCCACACACTTCGTGCCGAGTTTGGGTAGAGTGTCCGGTTTGCTTGATCAGATGCTTGTTGTGACCACTTCTGTGGGAGAGTCTTTTGTTGCTAGGCACGTGTTCCGATCCTGTACCGTTCGTATTGGCGAGCGAGAGCTGCCCGTCGACCTGATCCTTCTTGAGATGTTGGACTTCGACGTTCTTTTGGGCATGGATTGGTTAGCCACGTGCTATGCGTCGGTGGACTGCCGCGAGATGACGATTAGATTTTGTTTTCCCGGCGAGTCGGTTTTTGTTGTGCAGGGGGACCGTGGTGCCACCCCTCACATTTCGATTTCTTCTCTCCGCGCTTATCAGCTATTGAGGAAGGGATGTCGGGGATTTCTAGCCTATGTATGCGATACTAGAGCTACAGATGTTCCATTGGATCAGGTTCCGATTGCATGCGACTTCCCCGATGTTTTCCCTGACGAGCAGCCAGGACTGCCACATGAGCGCGATATCGAGTTCTGTTTTGACCTGGTTCCCGACTCGGGGACTATTTCTATACCGCCTTATCGGATGGCCCCGGAGGAACTTAGAGAGTTGAAGGTTCAGCTGCAAGATTTGTTGGATAAGGGACTTATTCGGCCCAGTGTTTCTCCATGGGATGCTCCGGTCCTGTTTGTCAAGAAGAAGGACGGAAGCTTGCGCTTATGTATCGACTACCGCCAGCTGAACAAGGTTACCGTGGGGAACAGATATCCGTTGCCACGCATTGATGATTTGTTCGACCAGCTCTAGGGTGCGGGGTATTTTTCTAGGATCGACTTACGATCAGGGTACCATCAGCTGCGAGTTCGACAGGAGGATATACCGAAGATAGCCTTCCGTACAGGCTATGGCCACTATGAGTTTCTGGTGATGTCGTTCGGACTCACCAACGCCCCCGCGGCATTTATGGATTTGATGAACCGTACATTCTGGCCGTATCTTGACTTGTTCATCATCGTGTTCATCGACGATATTTTGGTGTACTCCCGGAGCCGAGAGGAGCACGAGCAGCACCTGCGGATTACGTTACAGACTCTGAGGGAGCACCAGTTGTTCGTAAAGTTCTCCAAGTGTGCATTCTGGCTAGACAGCGTCGGATTCTTGGGTCACGTGATTACGAGAGACGGCATATGTGTGGACCCGAAGAAGATTGAGGCTGTTCAGCAGTGGCCCCGACCTACATCGGTTACTGAGATCCTTAGTTTTCTAGGCCTGGCAGGCTACTACAGCCGTTTTGTCCAGGACTTCTCCCGTATAGCTGCACCTTTGACCGGTTTGACCCGGAAGGGAGTTCCTTTCGTTTGGACGGAGGAGTGCGAGCGCAGTTTTCAGCAGCTACGGACATGTTTGATTACGGCGCCGGTATTATCTTTGCCTTCGGGATCAGGCGGATTTGTGGTCTATTGTGACGCTTCGCGAGTGGGGTTTGGATGCGTATTGATGCAGCGTGACCGGGTGATCGCTTATGCTTCTCGGCAGTTGAAGAAGCGTGAACAGAACTACCCCACTCATGATTTGGAGATGGCTGTTGTGGTCTTTGCACTGAAGATATGGCGACATTACCTATACGGCGAGTCGTGCCAGATATTCACAGACCATAAGAGTTTAAAATACATATTTCAGCAGCGAGACCTGAACCTCAGACAGCGTCGTTTGATGGAGTTGGTGAAAGACAACGACTGTGAGATCTTATACCACCCGGGAAAGGCGAATGTGGTAGCAGATGATTTGAGCAGGAGGCCCGGGGGTAGTCTATCCTGTTTGCACACAGTGCAGAGGCAGTCGTCAGCAGATTGGCAGATTTTATGCGACAGCCGAGTTGAGTTCGAGTTCACTCCGACAGGGGGACAGCTCGCGCATGTTCGTGCACGCCCACAGTTGCTTGACCGTATATATAAGGCACAGCGCGGAGATGACCGTTGCTCAGAGATCATGGTACAGATAGGACAAGGCAGATTTTCCGAGTTCATTATTGATTGTCAGGTGATATTACGATTTGGATCTAGACTGTGCGTACCAGATGCTGAGGGATTGCGGCGCGATATTCTTGAGGAGGCACATCGATCGGTGTATAGTGTCCCCCCCGGTTCCACCAAGATGTACCATGATATGAGAGAGACCTACTGGTAGGACGGAATGAAGAGGTACATCGCGGAGTTCGTATCGAGATGCCTGACTTGTCAGCAAGTCAAGGCCGAGCACCAGAGGCCCGCAGGAGAGCTACAGCCGTTACCCATTCCGGAGTGGAAATGGGAGCAGATTTCGATGGATTTCGTTGTGGGTCTACCCAGGACCAGTCGAGGGTACGACTCTATCTGGGTGATCGTAGATAGATTGACGAAAGCGGCTCACTTCCTCCCAGTGAAGACCACTTTCAGCTTCGCTCAGTATGCCTAGCTTTACATCGACGAGATCGTAATTACATGGCGTGCCGACTTGTATCGTGTCAGATCGAGGCACCCAGTTTACCAGCCGCCTGATTGGTCTCAAAAACTATCTATTACCGCAATCAAGAACGGCGTCGCATGAAGCTAGCCGGTGAGTACGGGTCGGTCCACAGGGATGTTGTTGTGAATTTCCTAATCGCGCTAACGAGTTAATTCCGAAGGGTGTTCGGATTGATTATTAAATCTAAAAACCTAATTATTCTATACTACGATTATCTAGATCTTGTCTTGCTAGGGTTAGGCCTAAGTTAAGTTTGGAAAGTCAATAAATCTCACCGCTTTCTATACCCATATGAAGATCTAATTAGGTGTTATGGTAAATATTAATAAAAGGGATTAGGATGATTGGGAAGATTGTTCTTCCTCTAGATCCTTGTCCTTCCTTTCTTAATCTTTACCTGACCTCCATGGAAAACCTTAAAATCCGGGCCTTCAGACTACGTTATCACCGCTACCTCGTGGGTAGAATGCCGTAAGGAGCGGAGTAAGAAGGTATGCATGGAGTCCTATGAAAATATATGACGGGCAAGAAAGGGGATGGGAGATCTTCGTCTCTCAAACATTCCCCGGATCTAACCCTAACAAGCGAGGAGACTACTCACTCATTAGGGAATTGAAGAACATTTATCTAGGGCAGAGAATAAAAATTACCTAGGGCAAGAATTGAAATCTAAACTAGAGCATGGAATTAAATCTACTTACAGATGCATCTCTCCAATCATCAACACAAGGTTGTCAGATCTGAATTCATGAATTGAAAAGAAACACCGATGCTCTCCAAAAGAATTCTAAAATTTATTATTAAAAGGAGGCATAAGAAATTACAATGAGTAGAGTTCCTATTTATAGAGAATAGGAAAACCTAGGTTACAATTGATTTGCATGACTACATTTACCAAAATATCCTTAGGAAGACCTAGTCAAAGTAGACTTCAAGCTTTGGTAAAATTTTATGTCTCTGTCTCTTTAAAAGAAAGTATTGGGCCTTGGATCTTTGGGCTTCCTTATTATTTGGTTCTTTATTAAAATAGCTTCTATGTTTCTTCCAGATCTCCAGTGAATAATTGCGGTGGGCTTTTAACCGTTCGCTTTGTAATCTTGGTCCTTGCATTGCCTTGTACTTTGTGAATTTTATCTTTGATGTAGGCTTGATCAAGAGTCTTTTGTTTGTTGGTCAAAGTTCACTTTTGCATCGTCTTTTCATCGTTTTCACTGTTTCCCGTCCAAGAACCTGTACCCTGTACCATGTAGCAGACATGCGTCAAAAGCACCTGTTTATTTATAAAATGAATAAGAATGGGGAATATAATAATACAATATTCTAGTCTGAACATATACCCCCAAACTTATATTTTGCTCGTCCTCGAGCAAACTTATTTTTATTCACTAAAATCCTACCCGCACTTTCGCAGGGAAACGTGATTGCACTGAGCACGTGCAACAAGCCGTTAAACCTCTAGGTGTCCCTAGTAGGAGGAGTGTTGTCTCATGAGGGTTTTCAACGGATTACACCCACAAAATCCTATCAATTTGGCTTTTCGACTTTAATTCTCCAATTAGGGTTTCTAACAAGGAATTCTATTATCTTTTACTTGTAAATTATCCACCCATATTCTTCACACTTCCTCATCATCTAACTTAAGATTATATATATCCTGTAGACTACTTAGTTTTCAGCATTTCTTAACTTTTCCTTCTAGGGTTCTATCTCCACTTATGAATTTCTATCAACTCTACTAAAGATACAAGTTCTATTCTTCATTCCTTTCTCTAATCTAAACTCCAATCACATATCTCCACGTGTGTGTATAAATCACCCCTACACTTGGAAATTCAAATCAAGCAATCATACCCTTGTCCTTTGTCCAAAGTACTTTTTAATTGGTGAATTTTTAATTGAATTTTGCTTACACATCATTCATGCGACCGTTAATACTTCTTGAGGTACCAACAACCGATTACAAGATGTGTTTGCACATTAAAGCGTAATTCCTAGTCTTGCAACACCCAAGGCTTTTAGCAGTAACTCCCAAACCAGTTGGTCTAAGGCACTAGGTGATGAAGCACCCTCGCTAAATATTTTTTTATTTTTACAGCCTTTAAGTAATCACAAAAACCAGAGTCCATTTTTTCTTTATTCACTTTTTTTTCTTTTATTTTCTTTGTACTAATGACTTTAGACAAGAGCATTTCAAGGTCTCTTCTACTATTCCAAGCTTCAAGGTGCGTGATTGTGCATTTTGTAGGGTATACGTTTTCAGAATCTAGACTTAAGCTAGGAATTATTTTTCAAACTTATACTCTAATAAGAACATCAATACTTTTCCTTCGTTTCGACTTAGCCCAAGAAATGAACCCAAAATTTGCCTATTTCTAAATAAACTACAAAAACATATACTTTCTACCGCAAAACTTTAAGGAAGGTTATCTTTAGGGTTTTTAATTTACTAAGTCTAAGATCTAGTTGTTCCTAGCCAGTTAACCTATTTGTCAAACTCTAGTCAAATAAGCCAAAATTGAATACAATAATTTTTATAATTTTTTGAAAATTTTCAATTTTTATGGGTTTTCAAATAAGTATGCAAATGCAAAAATATGTACAAATGAATGCGAGGGAAAAAAACGTACCGAGCATACCCCCAAACTTGAACTTGACAGTGTCCTCACTGTCATGCTAAACCAAGAGGGTCAAAATACCGGCACTCCCCTATTTATTTATTTATAATTTTTATATTTTTAATGTTTTGAAATTTTTTTTTTTTTTATAGAAAAGAAAACAAAAAATATATACATATATACAAAGATTCCCCCAAACTTAAGCTTGGCCTTGCACAAGCCAAAAGTCAGCACCAACCATTCAAAAATCTTATCGTGGAAATGGTATAGTTCGTGCAAGAAAATGAGAAGCACGCGAGACCGTGTGGAAAGAAGAATGGTAGAATATGGTCTCGATGGGGGAGAAGAATGGCCAAAAGAAGAAGGAAGTGGAGTACGATCTTGAGGGTGTAAATTGAGTGAATAAATTAGCGCAATATGTGATGACCGATATGTTATAAGTGATTGCGCTAACCTATCAACCCGTCGGGAAATGGGGTCAAATCCTTGAAGATTCGCAAGAAAACATGGGTACGCCGAACTTGGTATAGGAGATGAAAGCGTAACGGTCACTTGCACGGTCGGAACAATGGGAAAGACGAAAGGGAGTTAATTAGGGATAGTATCTTTCTCACCGTAGTAAACAGTTTCGAACTTGATCCGACACATGGGAAAGACGAAAGGGAGTTAAATGAGGCGTGGTCGGAACGATGGAAAAGAGGGAGGATGATTTAGGTAAAGGTTCAAGAGGATGAATTGGAAAATCCGACACATCAAAGAAAAATGGTTCAACCTCAATATGATCCTCACCACTCTCCTCAATATTATCCTCATAATTCTCCTCAATATTCAACTCATCCATGCCATTATCATCAAAATCAAGACGCATATGAGATTCGGGAGAAACATTTAATAACTCGGGATGATGATTTGAACATAAAATTTGAATTAAATCGACAGGTTCATCATCCGAAATATTCCCGGCGTCTATATCCTCAATCAAGTGAAAGTCAATTTCTTTAGACACCTCTTCAAAAGCATGGATGTTTATCAATGTAAGTTCTAGAGTGGAAGTGTAAAGGTCAAACGGATTAGGTGCTGTTTCACTCGAAGGGGGTTCCTCACAATTTGGCAAATCAAACACTACAAAGTCGCAAAACTCATTTTTATTTTGAACTTGTGAATCATTTCGGACATTCGATGGAAAACTGGAGTTGTGGGCTTTAATTGGGTAAGGGTAGGTTTGATTTGGAAATCCTCTCACATTCTCATTCTGTCCAACCGCCTCCACATACATTGAAAAATTTGGGGCTAGCGGGAAACTAGCTACCGGTTCAGCAGGTTGCATAAGGGCGGCCACGGACGCTTCCATATTCCTAACCATTTTGTTTGTTGCTGTGATATACGCCTCCAACGCCTCTTCCAAACTAGACTTTGGTGGTAAAGGGGTTTCGGCAAAAGATTCGAAATTGTTTGGATTTGTGAAACTCCCAAAATGTTGTGTAGAAGCAGTGTCTACTAAAGGTGGGAAGGTCGGGTAGGACTGGTAGGAAGTGGGTGATTGGACAGGGGTAGGGTCAACATATGGATAAAAAGGTGAATAGTCTTGTGGATCCCTAGAACTAGATGAGTAGAGAGGGGTGAAAGATCGGCTGCGAGATTGAGAAATATGCTCAGCAATGGACATCGGCTTAGGAGAGACGGTAGGACTTGAAAAAGTGGTATCAACATATGGAGGTGGTAAAGGTTGACTTGGTTGACACAAAGTGGGTTGAAAAGTCAAACTGTTTCTCCTAGACGCCTCTATTTGATCTTTCAAAGATATTTTAGGCAAGGAAGGATCGCCTTTAAATTGATCGAACAAATTGCCGAACGACGCAAAATTAGGTTCGGGATAACAAAGTTCGGCAAGTGATTTGTTATGTGGGGTACCCATGTTAGAAGAAAGGGAGAAAGAAAGAAAGTTTGTTGGTGCAAGGATTTCCGAGCGACAAAAGTTGCAAGTCTTTTTAAAAAAAAAATTCCTTTTTCCTTTTTCTCTTTATTTGAGACTGTTTGCAGAAAAAAAAATTCGATAAAGGGCTTAGACACAAATGTAATCAACCAGAAATGCACAATCAAACCTAGATCTAGGGTCACCTAGGTCAGCTAGACAGCTCCTAACTGTTCCAAAGGGCTAGAAATAGGACCTCAAACCGTCTCTTCACCGCCAATTGCGGCCAGGTAAGTGCCAGGTAAGTGGGAAGGAACCACACTGTGGGCCTAATTAAAAACCACTAGCCTTTGACACACTTGCCTAGTCACCGCAAAGACAAGATAGGATAAACGGCCGATGCCTATACTAGTCCTCTGTCCTATTGAGCGCGACGTCCTTAGGGCTGAGTCTAATATTTTTTTAATTAAGAGTGGTCAATGTAAATGCTTTATGTGATTTCTGAGGTCCTGGGAAGGGTGATGAAATCCCCACCCAATTTGAATTGGTCAAAAGCCCCTTAAAATCAGTTTTAAAGATATGCAAACAGAAAAATCACTTCCAATCAAATCTTTTTTTTTTTTAATTTCAAAGTTTGCAAGTTTTCTAATTAAAACTTTCCTTTTTTCTCTTGTTCTTTATTTGGAAAGATATTTTTAGTAAAAAGATTAAGGATATGCAAATCAGAAAAGATCACTTGCAATCAATTATTATTTTAAGCATAGCGCAACGAATCCTGCATAAGATTTGTTATTTGGAAAGGAATATTTTTAAAGCGCAAAGAAATCCCGCAGGCAAATTTACAGAAGATATATCAAGATTTGCAGAGGAGGAGAGAAAACTCACAGAGATTTGCAATGGCGGAAATCTACACAAGATGGTTTTTTTTACTGAACCGCAGAGCAAATATGGAGAATTGAACCGACCAAATGGCCGCGGATCCCCCGCCGTAACCTTCCTTAGACCGCGGTTCCGCCGCGGGTTGGTCGGCTCGGGAGGTTTTTTTTTATTTTTTATTTTTATTTTTGAACCAGATCACCGCGATTCTTATTGTTGACTCAGTCCTACAAATTTCTTCTGTTGTCTATTGTGATATTCCTCTGTTTGTTCGGATTTGATATTTGCTGTTCTGATTTCTGTAGATTCCCTGATCCGAATTTCTTTGTAGATCCTGCAAAAAATTCTCACAAGAATACCCTTTCCAAAAATAACAAATGATATATTTTTTATATTTTTTTTGATTTTTCGATTTTTATTAACCCGAAATTGCAAAAAGGAAATACTACGCCATCCCCGGCAACGGCGCCATTTGATTGGTCTCAAAAACTATCAATTACCGCAATCAAGAACGGCGTCGCATGAAGCTAGCCGGTGAGTACGGGTCGGTCCACAGGGATGTTGTGAATTTCCTAATCGCGCTAACGAGTTAATTCCGAAGGGTGTTCGGATTGATTATTAAATCTAAAAACCTAATTATTCGATACTACGATTATCTAGATCTAGTCTTGATAGGGTTAGGCCTAAGTTAAGTTTGGAAAGTCAATAAATCTCACCGCTTTATATACCCATATGAAGATCTAATTAGGTGTTATGGTAAATATTAATAAAAGAGATTAGGATTATTGGGAAGATTGTTCTTCCTCTAGATCCTTGTCCTTCCTTTCTTAATCTTTACCCTAACCTCCATGGAAAATCTTAAAATCCGGGCCTTTAGACTACGGTATCACCGCTACCTCGTGGGTAGAATGCCGTAGGGAGCGGAGTAAGAAGGTATGCATGGAGTCCTATGAAAATATATGACGGGCAAGAAAGGGGATGAGAGATCTTCGTCTCTCAAACCTTCCCCGGATCTAACCCTAACAAGCGAGGAGACTACTCACTCATTAGGGAATTGAAGAACATTTATCTAGGGTAGAGAATAAAAATTTCCTAGGGCAAGAATTGAAATCTAAACTAGAGCAAGGAATTAAATCTACTTACAGATGCATCTCTCCAATCATCAACACAGGGTTGTCAGATCTGAATTCATGAATTGAAAAGAAACACCGATGCTCTCCAGAAGAATTCTAAAATTTATTATTAAAAGGAGGCATAATAAATTACGATGAGTAGAGTTCCTATTTATAGAAAATAGGAAAACCTAGGTTACATTTGATTTGCATGTCTACATTTACCAAAATATTCTTAGGAAGACCTAGTCAAAGTAGACTTCAAGCTTTGGTAAAATTTTATGTCTCTGTCTCTTTAAAAGAAAGTATTGGGCCTTGGATCTTTGGGCTCCCTTATTATTTGGTTCTTTATTAAAATAGCTTCTATGTTTCTTTCAGATCTCCAGTGAATAATTGCGGTGGGCTTTTAACCGTTCGCTTTGTAATCTTGGACCTTGCATTGCCTTGTACTTTGTGAATTTTATCTTTGATGTAGGCTTGATCAAGAGTCTTCTGTTTGTTGGTCAAAGTTCACTTTTGCATCGTCTTTTCATCGTTTTCACTGTTTCCTGTCCAAGAACCTGTACCCTGTACCATGTAGCAGACATGCGTCAAAAGCACCTGTTTATTTATAAAAAGAATAAGAATGGGGAATATAATAATACAATATTCTAGTTTGAACACCGCCTTTGGCAGAGACTTCAGGAGGCTTTGGGCACTCGTTTGAGCTTCAGCACAGCATTTCATCCGCAGACCGACGGACAGTCAGAGCGGACTATCCAGACGCTCGAGGACATGCTCTTAGCGTGCGTTTTGGACTTCGGCGGTAGCTGGGATCGTCATTTACCTCTAGTGGAGTTCTCCTATAACAACAGCTTCCAGGATACTATTCAGATGGCACCTTTCGAGGCGTTGTATGGGAGGAGATGTAGATCGCCCGTCTGTTGGACGGAGCTGAGTGAGAGCAGTATTTTTGGGCCACAGATCGTGCAGGAGACGACCGAGAAAGTATAGCTGATTCGAGACCGGATGAGAGCAGCTCAGAGTAGGCAGAAATCGTATGCAGACAGGCGCCGTCGCAGGTTAGAGTTCGCAGTTGGCGACCATGTTTTTCTGAGGGTCTCTCCGATGAAGGGCGTGATGCGTTTTGGGCGAAAGGGAAGCTTAGCCCAAGATTCGTAGGTCCCTTCGAAATCCTCGAGCGTGTCGGCGCTGTTGCATATCGTTTAGCTCTTCCACCCAGCTTTTCAGATGTTCATCCCGTCTTCCACGTGTCGTTGCTACGCCATTATCTTCATGACCCTTCCCACACGATCCAGCATCATACAGTTCAGCTTGAGCCCGACCTTTCTTTCACCATGCAGCCAGTTGAGATATTGGATCGGCAAGTGAATAAACTTCGATCAAAGGTCCTGCCATCCGTAAAAGTTCTTTGGCGCAGCCAGGGCTGCGAGGAGATCACTTGGGAGGCCGAGAGAGAGATGCGGAAGAAATTCCCTCATCTTTTTGAAGGTACGCGTGGTTGCATATTTTAAAATTCGGGGACGAATTTTCTTAAGGGGGGAAGACTGTAACACCTGAGTCTAGGGTTAGTAGTAATTAAGTGTTAATGTGGGGTTTTTGGTAAAAAGTTTACCAAAACGGGTTTCTAGTAATCTATCTGGTTTTATAGTTATTTTTGTAGAATTTTATCTCAACCACACACACTTATGCACGTTAAATAGGATTAAGAGTAGGGTTTGCCATATGTTTGAGCTTGTGGGTTAGCTATGTTTAAGTTAACCATGGTGGGTTAGGTCTTTGGTTAAGTTAATTGAGTTGTTAGAGCTAATTAGTTTAAATTTTGGATGATTGGCTTTGACCATGGGTATTTAGTGGGTTAAGGTTGACTTAGGGAGAGAGTGAGGGATGTGATGTGGTCATGATGGGTTAAGGTTTAGTCTCATCACCTCACTTCAAACCTTTTCACCTCTCTCTCACTCACACATCAGTTCAGCCCAAAATTTTATCAATTCAGCCCCCAAACCACTATCTTAGTGCTGCTACAGCAGCTGATGATTTCCATCAGCTGATCCCATCTCTTTCCTTCACACTAACTGCTGCAACAACAGCTGTTTCAGCCCCCAAAATAGCCATTAGCTCAAACCATCATCCATATATCTTCATCTCAGCCCTATCATCATTACAAGCAGCCCCAGCCTTACAACCCTCTCTCACACACTCACATCAGCCCACTTCCAGCTCACTTCGGCCTCCAAATCAGCATCAGCCACCCAAAACAGCAACATTAGCCATATGCATCAGCCTGCACATAAGCTGTTACATCAGCTTCAACCTTCTTCAAAACATTAGCAAGAGCAGTCGTTTTCAGCCCCAGCTCCATACATAACACCCCCCTCACAACACTCAAACCTTCCCTCAAGATTTCCCAAACCCCTGCTGCTGCCACCACTTCAAAACAGCAAGCACCCCAAAACCTGTTTCAGTTCAGCATCAGCTGAAACAACATTATCACCTAAAAACAGCAACAGCCTCAGCCCAGCACCACACCACCGGCCACACAACCTCAGCCCAACACCATACCACCTCAGCTCAACACCATACCATATCAGCCCTACCATCACACACATTCAGCATCAGCAAGCACCTCCAGACCTGCATCCGCATCAGCAGATTCCTGCAATAGCTCTTGGGCCGCAGCAGCACTGCAGCACTCGCCTTCCTATTCTTCTTCTTCTCCTTGTTTGCAAGGTCCCTAGGAGGTATAAGTCCTAAACTCTCTCCACACTACATAGATTTATGTGATTGTTTAGCTAAGTTAGGTGTTTAAAGGGAATTTTAGTACTGGAATTGTGTAGTAATGCTAGATCTAGTTCCTTGGAGTGCTTGTAGCTTAATAGAACCTTTTTAGTGTTAATTAGTCTGTTTAAGCCTACTAGTGTCATTAAAATTAGATGGTTAGCCTTAAATTGCTAAAATTTCGGTAATCTAGCTTAATTAGTGTCCATATCATGCTTTAGTAGTGATTTTGGGTGATTTAAGAGGATTTTGGGCAAAGTGAAAGTTGTGTTAGTTAGAATAACCCTTTTAGGTGCTAGTGAGGCCAGTTGACCAGAGGGTTGCCCCAGATTTCATAAAGATATCCGTTTTACCTGACTTGGCGTAAATTAGCAGTTTTATGGACTTTTTGGCCTCTGTTGGATCTGCTGTCGACCCGAGACCTTCAGAATAAAATTGTGAAGACTGTAGCATGTTGACATGAGTAGAAACACACAGAGAGTACGGGGACCCAACTCCCCCTCTAGGCCGCCGATTTAATAATTCTGGCCGCAAATTGCGGCCAGATTAGGGGGTGGGGTGTAGGGGTTTTGAGTGTAGGGTTCTGCTGGGTAGGTTAGGCTTCTGGTACCTGCAACTTTTCAAGTTTGGCCCAGAAGTAAAATCTGAAGCTATTTGCGTGTTTCCGATGTTTTAAGTCTCGTGCGACACGCACGTGATACGCATGGTTCTGTGGCGCGCTGCGCGACACTGCGTGTCGGTTTAGGTTCTGGTGGTTTGTGCGCGTCGCGTCGTGTCGTGTGCACGCGCGTTTAGTTTCACGTACGCGTATCCCTTTTTATCGATATACCGCGTTTTGCAGGATTTTTCCTTATATGGTGACTTTTGTGAATTCTAGGTTTGCCGGCGGGAACGTCAAGCGCAGCGGAGAAAGGCATGCATGTGATCGGACACACCTAGCGCGGGATCACGGGTGAGTAGATTTAACATCTACGGGGGATGATCGTTTGGATGGCGCGAGTCGCCCGATAGATATAGTAGACTTGATATTACTTGTGACATTATGATAAAAATACTTGCCTGATAACTACTGTAGTTAGTATCTATATGATGTTCCATATACACAGATTCATTATAGGACACATGCACCATTACCAGGTTTTATATGCAGCACGAGCACTATTCATGTGGACACACACACCCTGATAATTGCCATGTCACGACACTAGACAACCTTTAATCTGAAACATGTTAATTGCCTAGAAATGTGATATTGCAATAAGTATTAAAAATTAAACCATAAGAATTACCATACCCGTGCATATGTATTATCATATCATCTGCTCATGCCCAGTATAAATCATACATTGCAAATTGACACCATAAGCATTCATAATCATCGACATATGCATTTATGATGATTTCATGAGATTTATGATATTTCTGGATTTCGGGGGAAAACCGCAAGATTGCAAATTTATAACCTTTTAAAAATATAAAAGTTGCGGTTTTCTAGTGATGTAAAGTGTCGTCCACCATGAGTTTTGCTGTGGTTTTCGAGACCCGTTTCGAGGCGGTGGATGAACCGTCCCGGGTACATGGTGGGCCCGGTACGGTACCCCGGGGCAAGAAGATCGCAGGAGATGGCGTTGAGCCTGGCAGGGGACAGATTAGCTACCGGTGACTTCATTTGGCACGGCGGATATCCAGAGGATACCGACCGTGGCCGCTAGATTGAGATATGGATATTTGATTTGGGTCAGCTGGATGGCCGAGGCCAGAGGTACTTGACATGGATACTTGAGATTTAGACAGTTTTGAGGTGTCGTTGCTGGACACGGATTTTATTGATTTCTTGGATATTATGCTGATGTTTAAAAAGGAAATTTCAAAACAAACCAAGGAATAATTCTTATACTTACATGATGAGATCTTGAGTTGACTCGTATGGTCTACATTCATGATAGTACTTTCATATGGCATACATACCTGTTATTACATCCATGTGACATATATACTTGCTAGTGCACTGTTGATGCATACATACCCGCTAGTACATGTAGCTATACCTATTTTAGGGATGCCAGGACACTTGTGTGCATGCATACGATAGCCTTAGTAGATGTTATTTATTACTCACGAGCTGGCAACTCACCCCCGTTGTGCCACAGCTTTTCTGCAGGTCCGTTCCGTCAGTACTATAGCGGCGGATACTTTTGCTTCTTTTGCACTTTTTGCCTGGACTCGAGACTTTTGCTCATAGGTGGGTTATTATTATTTTGCACCACCTTATATGTTCATTGTATCTAGAACACTCCATCTACTTCTACTGTCATTTCAGCTGTACCTGTTTTATTTGGATTACTGTATATTGACCTAGAGGTGAGATTGTGAGACTTGGGAACTTATTTTATGATATATCTGGAGTCGAGCTCACTTGAGCCGACATGTTATTTCTTATGCTTCATGCATATTTATCCACGTTGTCATTTTATATTGCGTGGGATTTGTGACCGCCTTGAGGCGAAGAGCTAGCTCCCGCTTGGGGGGCTTGGGGGATGCCATATTTATGTATTCATTTATATTCTGCCTGCACCCGTTTGGGGCTGATTTTACAAATAAAATTCTGCAGGAATTTTGGAAAAAGAAAGTTATTTTAAAAGGGGAATTTAATGTGGTAATGGAGTACAATGCTTAAATAAATTGGTTTTCCTTCACTCTAAATTTGAAATGGGTTTTGTATTCTGGGCTTCGGCTTACTTAGTTCACGGACGCCTTGAGACATTTCGTAACTTAAGTGCCGGTCGCGTTCCGTACCTTGCGGGTCGTGACACCTATCTTTCGGCACCTGCCTATGGTTTGGAAGAAGACTTTCCAATAATCGCAATAGGTGTACTCTCCTAATACCAGGATCCCTCGCAACCTGAGAGAAGGGAAAGATAAAAGACAACCGAATAATCCTATTCAATTTCTCCAGAACCAGAAACCATCCTCGAACTGGAACAAGTTCCTTCGAGTTCGTATATAGTATGATGGCATATCCAAGAAATATGGATCTTCGTAGTGATACAGAGTGTTCTGGAGAAATGCAAAGGGGATGTAGGAGCGGCAATGATATACGCGACTAAATGAGAATCCAAAAGCCGAAGTGCTTTTAAGAAGGTTCAGTTAACTTGGTTCATGAGTTTTTAAGGTCAGGCCATGGTCGCTGCCAAACAGAGAGAGAGAGAGAAAAAAAAGAAACACTCAGCGTGCACTCTAAACTAGATTAGATTGTTTAATCACTTTATCTAATCAAGATGGCTCCCACTGTTACCTCGAATTCTCCTTAAAACCCTAAAAGGATAATTAGTCGGGATCATCTAAAATCACCCGAGGAGTAACACCTACTCAACAGTGGGAATCGGGATCCAACTATCATCACATGATAACTTGATGGAGTCCACTCAAGTCACCACACTCCATAAGGTATGCGCATGCCTGGCAAGTTTCATGTATGTTTGAAACTCCCGATGTTGTTTTTACCCCTAACGACCTATGACCTTGACAAGGTCAACAAATCATAAGTCGCTAGTCAAGTTCTACCCGTCATTATCTTGATTACCTTAGACCCACCCGCATAAGCCCTTGACAAGGTCAACAAGGCTATATGACTATCCTAGTTAATCCATATCATGTGCTACAAACAAGCACCACTTAGTTACCGTACACAACGCCTTGACAAGGTCAACAAACGCAGCATGAATACTAAGTACTACTCGTAGGAAATGACGGAAGGTTACTACTGGTTTTTGGCAAAAAACCTTTAACGTAATGAACTTGATATCGTTGAAGGAACCGGAGTGGTTTTACTAATATATAGTGGCGTAAACTTTTGCTTAAGAGGTCACTCCCTCTAAAGGGATCTCGGTACTTTCCTCATTGAATGAGGTGCAGGATATTCCAAACGGAATACCAGGATGCAAAGCAAAAGAATCGAATATAATGAAGTTATTACAATGACGTAAACTTTTTCTCAAGAGATCACTCCCGATGAAGGGATCTCGGCTCTTGCCTCGTCGAATGAGGTGCTGGATATTCATAACCGAATACCGCTGTGAGAAGCAAAAGGAAACGTCTGTAATATCATTTTTTTAAAAACTTGGTATCAACAACATCATATAGGTTAGTTTTCCTTGCATTTGTATGGTTACTAGGCACTCTCACAAGGGTCCACAAGGCATCAACCATGCCCGATTTAAAATTTAGACGTGCCGAACAACCCTAAACCAAGATCTAAAACTAGAGATTCGGCGAAACAAAGCATGTTAAACACTTTAACACTAAGAGTTTAGGATTACAACCTTTGTAGTCCGGTCCTTCACTTCTAAAGCTCCGTGTTGAGGTCCATTCGCTGCGATCATCGAGTATCCAGACCCTAGAGAGGCTCCACAAAATAAAGTTTAAAGCTTTCTTCCGATCTTCGATAACAAAGATGATCTACCTTGAAGTTTCTTTATCACAAGCTCTCACTCACTAATGAAGTGAGCACCCTAATCTAAATGGCTAGGATAGATTAGGATGATGAAGTAGGATTTTAGCTCTCATTTCTTTTCTTAATCTCACTCAAAATCAACACTAATGAAAAATCTAGAATGCTTTTCCATTCAAAATAGAAAGAAGAAGAAGAACCATTTCTTTTGTGATGAACAATGAATAAAACTTATGGTTAAAAATACAATCCTTGAGTTACTTTAACTCATGCATAGATTTAACCTAGGGTGAAGGGTTTGGGTTGGGTTAAATAATATCTTGCAAAAACATCAACACATAATATCTTTGCAAGAAACAAAACATAAGCTTCTAGAAGCTTCAAGAAGAAGTTAACCCAAATCAAACCCTAACCATGTTTAATTTCCACTAATTATGTTGCATTTGTAAACATAACTTGTTACAATATTATATATCACATACACAATATTTATTGTAAAAAAATAAAATAATACAATTAACATATATCGCATATATATCAATGAATTACCCGAGTGAGAAAAATAATCTTTTTGTTAGCTTATACTAGTTAATGTAATTTAATATATCAAATATATAATTATACATTAAATTATCGAATCAACACTCGATCCGGTAATCCGGCTATTTCACAAATAACCGACTAATATAATCTGTATCGGTTCATCGAATCAACACTTGATCCGATGACCCGGCTATATCGCATATACCCGGCCGATATCTCATATCGTGAGAATCTAATACGGTATCACATACATGTATTGTTCTCGGTCCCACACATATCACATATGTGCTCCTACTCCATTTTTCCTGAGTCAAGAAACCTCTGTGTAGGACTCTAAAGAATCGTCAATACGCCGGCAGTAGGTGATGATCATATCAAACACCCACAAGCTGCAAGCGGTTAGCTAAACGTAACAGCCACCCAGGTATTGAGCGATCAGAAGATCAACAAGCAAGCCTGTACATTCTCCTGCGAATCCAATCAGTAACACTCCCATACATTCCGGTCTCTCCGTCTGATATGTCGCATATCACGCCTAGGGGTGGTAAACGTCAGACCCCGGTAGCTTGATAAGTCGTGTCGATAAGAGGTCTATAACAGTTCGAGAAACTACTGATAATACTTACCAGTAAATCTCAGCAACCCTGGCCTGGGATTTCCAGTTATAGACAATCGAACACAGCGCAACGTCAACTCCCTATACCGGGAGAGACGAAACACCTCCTATCGCTCATTGCCTCCATGTGATTCGGGACTGTACCCAAAATCCACCTTTTTGCACGCCCTTTTGGACGTGGTATGATGTAAATCAAAGCATAGTGGGAATCACACAAGACTCTATGACGATCTCGGGTCTACAGACTAACCAGTTCCAGTGTCACCAAAGAACTGCCATCTCACGTGAGGTATAATACCATCTGGGAGTTCTCGGCGAGTCGGTCCAGTGTACCCAGTCTTTAGTGAGCACCCGTACACAATCATTGATGTCAAACACCGATGGATATGGGATCGTCCATCGCCCATCATATGGGTCAAGATGCGTATACGCTAGACTACTCTGGTGTATTGATGCCCTGTCTCGATACACCTACGACTAGGAACATTTGAAGGATGTACTTAGCAACTACACTGTCCCCACTAGTATGATCTGCATCATATTCCTGGTAGCCAAGTACTCATCCTAAGGGCTTTATCAACATGTAACATAGAGACTATCAGAGTACATGTTAAGATAAAGAGCAACCGGATAGCATACTATCATGTTGAGCAAGAAAGTCCTCCATATATATGTCCAAGCATCCACTACAATATACATCGCATGTACAGTAATGGCCTCTAGGGCATACATATCACTAACAGCATTAATTGGAATTAATGCAGTCCCATCAATTAATCCATATCACACTAGATATGAATGAAAATACAAAGTACGTATATGCCATCCGCATTCGCCACAGGGTCCCGTCATGCACCGTTAGGTAACTTAACTAACGGCAGAGCAGGGGCTGGACTAGCGCGGATGCAAAACATATACAACATATACTAGTATATCTATAAATATATATAACATTCGTCCCAAGCATGATATAAGCAACATCACAGAATCTCTGCAAGCAACACAGAATAATGGATAATCTTGGAGCCTCGAGTTTCATTTGAGCCGCAAATGAGACCGACATTCCCTGTAGTGTGGATAGCCCGTGCAGTGAAAACCTGGACTCCTACAAGCGCGACAAGCTACCCGCCAATCCCAGAACTGAGGCAACCTAACCAACAAAGTGAATAGGCCACCCAGCACTTCACGGAATCCGGTAACTTGAGCACCCCTCCGTGGGTTAAACTATATGTAGGGTTCCTAGGCACACACTAGAGGTCTCACAAGGCATCAACCATGCCAATTTACAAAAATTGCGGTGCCGAGAAACCCTAAGAAGATCGTTGGCTAGAATTCTAGGCGACAAAGCAAACTAGTTAACACTTAACTACAAGAATACGGAAATACAACCTTTGTAGATTCGTTTCTCCACCTCCATAGCTCCGCAATGAAGTCTCCTCGCTGTCCATATCAAGTCCCGGGCTCTAGCGTCGGCTTCATCAGAGAAAGAGCGGGTTAGGTCATCGACGACGTGCCGAAGATTATCTACGTCGAGGCATCACTAGATCAAGCTCCAACTTCACCAAGTCAAGAAAACTTGTGAAGGAAACACACTCGACTACTTGGCAAGAGGTAGAGGATGAAGAAATAGGAAGTGGGTAGACTTTAGAATTGGATTTCTCACTTGTTTTCATCAATCACCATTGATGAAGAATGGTTTTCTTCAAGTGAAGAAGATGAAGAAGAAGATAATGTTATGATAAGTTATTTTGAAAATAGAAAATAAAAGAATACTTATCATAATCAACCATGGTCAAGTGTAGAGAATTGACTAAGGTTAGATGAATGGTTAGGGTTAAAGATGAAGACAAAGTGGTCACTTTGGTCAAAGCTTCATAATACAAACAAAGTTAGCAACCATTTTCTCTTTATGCTTTCCTTTTTCCAAAATGAATAAATAGATAAATAAATGAGAAAAGGAAATGAAACCCTAACCACTTAAGTAACCATGGTTTAATTCTTTACACAAACCCAAACTAGCATGTATCATCAAACATGATACAATCTTGTGTACAAAAGTATATCACATATACAATGTGCACAAACCAAGTGAGAAAATCCATTTAAAGTGAACCGATACTAGTTAATGCAAAGTAATATATCAAATATATAATTATACATTAAATCATTAAATCAACACTTGATTTAATGATCCGGTCATGTCGCACACAACCGACCAGTATACAATGTATCGGCTTATCGAATCAACCCTCGATTCGATAACTAGGTTATATCGCATATAACCATTCGATACATTCATCATGAGAATGGAATACTGTATCACATACACGCACTATTCTCCATCCCGCACATATCTCATATGCGCTCCTATTTCATTTCGCTTGAGCCAGGAAACCTCTGTGTAGGACTCTAAAGACTCGTCAATACGCCGGCAGCAGATGATGATCATATCAAGCACCCACAAGCCGCAAGCGGTCTGCTAAACGTAACGGCCACCCGGGTATTGAGCGATCAGAAGATCGACGAGCAAGCCCGCTCACACTCCAGTGAATCCAACCAGTAACACTACCGTACAGTCCGGTCTCGTCGTCTGATATGTCGCATATCTCGCCTAGGGGTGGTAAACGTCAGACCCCAATAGCTCGATAAGTCGTGTCGATGTGAGGTCTATACCAATTCGAGAAACTACTGGTAACACTTACCAGTAAATCTCAGCAACCCTGGCCAGGGATTTCCTGTTATAGCCAATCGAACACAGCGCAACATCAACCCCCTATACCAGGAGAGACGAATCCCCTCCTATCGCTCATTGCCTCCATGTGACTCGGGACTGTACCCAAAAACCACCGTTTTGCACGCCCTCTTGGACGTGGTAAGATGGAAATCAAAGCACAGTGGGAACCACACAAGACTCTATGACGATCTCGGGTCAACAGACTACTCTGTACCAGTGTCACCAGAGAACTGCCATCTGACGTAAGGTATAATACCATCTGGGAGTTCTCGGCGAGTCCGTCCAGTGTACCCAGTCTCTACTGAGCACCCGTATATCATCTCTGATGTCAAATACCGATGGATATGGGATCATCCATCGCCCATCTGTATGGGTCGAGAAGGTATACGCTAGTCTACTCTGGTATATCGATGCCCCGTCTCGATACACCCACGACTAGGGACTTTGAAGGATGTACTTATGGACTACCATGTCCCCACTAGTATGATCTGCATCATAGTCCAGGTAGTCAAGTACACATCCTAAGGGCTTTACCAACTTGTAACAGAGAGACAATCAATGTACACGTTAAGCTAAAGAGCAACCAGATAGCATACTATCATGTCGAGCAAGAAAGTCCTCTCTATATATGTCCCAGCATCCACTACAATATACATCCAATGTACAGTAATGGCCTCTAGGGCATACATATAACCAACACTATACCCCCTATGAATGCATCGAATAGCCTTCCAATTCTAGAGTAAGGCCACCACCATCTCAACGCCATAAGATACGGGTCCATTGCCCTCTAGAATCCGGCTATTCGAGCACTCCACTGCGGGGTAATTCTAGTACAGAAAATGAAAATATATGTACAAGGGTGACATCGACCTCAACACGGTCGTTCCCCAAACAAATAATATACAAACTGGCTGTAACATTTTCAAAAATATAAAATATTAATTTTGGGAATTTTTATAATTTAATATTATTTTATTGATTATTTTAATATTAAATCTATAATTAAATGCAAATAAATAGGAAAAATGTTAGAAAAAATTATGAAAAATTTTGGAAAATTATAAAATAGGGTAAATTAGTGAATTATGACATTTTTAAGTTGTTGTGATTAGTTTGACACTAATTTAGTGCTAATCGCGATTAAAATCGCTAATCGGGTTTTTTTGGCAATTTTGTGCAAAACTTGCACATATCACATTTTTCTCACACTTATGCATTTTCTTTCATGATATTTGGGGAACCACTATTCTTGTGAGAAGGTATTTGAGAGAAAAGAAAAGGGAAAAAAGAAAAGAAAAGAAATTAGAGTGAGGGTAGGTGAGAGAGAGGATGGGCATTGTTGACTATCACCCTTAGCCATTTCTCCCATCATTTTTCTTCCCTCTTCCTCCTCCTCCTACTGCTGAACCTGCACCCCATTCCCTCCCCTCTTCAAAGCCCACAAATCAACTCAAAAACAACCCCAAAACCATATATCGGTTTCACAAAAAATGTGCACGAGCCCGAGATCTACAGGATGGACCAAGAAAGCATGGATTTTGGCCACTAGGGGCAACTCAAGAAAATTCTTGAGTTGCCAATTGAGGTAATTTCTGAACCATTATCTTAGTTTTAGCATTTCCTTTAACCCCAAGTTAAGATTATATCGATATTGTGTGATATTATGGACTTCATGAAAACCTAGTTAGGGTTTGAGAGAAACTTGAGTTGTAATGTGAAATTGAGCACAGTAGGGGACTTGTAAACACCCTAGTGCATGAATTGGAACCCAAAACCTGAAGCGAGAACCAGAAATACGGATTTTAGAAACCGATATCGGGGAAATTGTGTAATCTGTGCAGGTTAACTTGAATCTGCTATCACCCCGAGAACTCTAAAATAATATTGAATGGACAGTGAGATGTGCAGGCACCATTGAACCAACACCCCAAACCATAGCCCCCAACTCATCCGTACGGCCGCCAATTTCTCCCTTTTGGCCGCCAATTGCGGCCTGGGTCCCACCTTCTTGGCTCGTATTGGTTCTGTAGCTCCTACATTGTTAGTTTAGGCCCCTGGTATATATAGATTTGTATAAATTGATCTAGGGTAAAATCTGGGACACATTTCATGAGTTGCTGTTTTGGACTTTAGTTTCCGTATTCCGTATTTTCATTTCTGCATTGGTGTGTTTAGTTTTACCTCGACTATTTGCGTTTATACGACGATATAGAGGAATTATTGATGGTTTTGAAGGCGTGCCATAGGTTCTCACCTATAGGCCCCCTTATCGTATCGTTTTGGATTTCGTGCGCCGTTTTAGCTTGAATTTGGTTTTAATGCGCATATACGATATTTTGATGAGTAGGTACCCATGAAGACTTCGGGACGACAAGCAAATGCATGGTGACGTCCGCAAATGATGATGCAAGGTGAGTAGATTATATCTACAGGGGGAAGTCGGGTGGATGGCGTATAGCACCCCCGCAGTCCGTAGTTAGTATACTATATATAGTGGTTATATGATAGTTATAGTGTGTTGTAGCTTTGTGATAGGTGTATTATGGATAGTGTAGGGTAGAAGTGACTAGTGTAGTTCATAGTCGCGAACCTAGGGTAGAATTACACCTACACACACACCCTTGCTTATTACTTGTACTTACACGGCGTTGGATGATATGTGATGACTTTGGAGATGAGTCGATGATGTGGGCTTGAGGATGTGAGATCGGTGATTGGATACAATTCATTGTGGGATATGACTTGTGATTTCTTGCGGGCTTGGGATATGTGTTTACCCCGCATGCATACTTCACTGATGGTATCGTTTGGTGCTAGACATAGAGTAGTACCCCAGACTATGTGATCTGATGATAGTGATACCTGTTATGTGATGAGATAGTGAGATGTTGACCCGTACCCAGCTATTGGGATGCCGTACGATGATTACCGTACGAGCCGATATTGATGATAGATCTGCACTCATAACTCGAGGATATCTTATGATATGACATTGAGGCGAGATCACCGAATATATACCTTGATATATGTATCGACTCAGATTTAGGCGGTTTCCATACCCCTCCAGACTTGCATGATACTTAGATCAGTAGTTGCATAGTAGATGTTAGATTAGACCAGAGTCATACCTATTTCAAACTAACGAATCGGGAATATTGCAAGATAGGGAAAAGGGGATTCTACGGATATTTTCAAATGTGTAGCGTCTATTTTCTAAACACCGTAGCCCTTGTTTTACCAAAGACCCCGATTCGTCTTATTTCAAAAGGCAAGCCTGCATGATATAGCTTTTGAGTTAGATTCTTCACTGTTGCGTTGCTTATTTCGATTGCACCTGTTTATACTATTTGCATGGTATTACTTGTGCTTATTGTTATATTACCATCAGGCTGTTAGGACACCAGCACCATTATCGATGATGCGTATGTTCCATGTACACTGATTGCCGGCTCACACACTTCATCATCGATAATTGCTATGCCACTACACTGTAGTACTGCTGCATTCATGGTATGATTTCCGCATAGCATATTGTACACATAGACCTGTACACAAATATATACGATTTTGACTTGATATTCATACCTGATACATATGTCACACCTGATCATTATATTATAGCTCATTTATATGTGACATGACTTGATACTCACATTTGATGCTTATATCACACCTGATCATTATATTATAGCTCATGTATATGTGACATGACTTGATACTCACATTTGATGCTTATATCACACCTGATCATTATATTATAGCTCATGTATATGTGACATGACTTGATACTCATATTTGATGCTTATATCACACCTGATCATTATATTATAGCTCATGTATATGTGACATGACTTGTTACTCACATTTGATGCTTATATCACACCTGATCATTATATTATAGCTCATTTATATGTGACATGTCTTGATACTCACATTTGATGCTTATATCACACCTGATAATTATATTGTGGCTCATCTATATGTGACTTGACATGATATTTATGTTTGACGCACATATCATATCAGATTAGTGACTTACATTTTGGTTTGGATTATATGTGATTTCTGGATTTGGGAACCGTGGCTATTTCAAATGTGTAATCATTTAAAAACCCGGTTCCCTTGATATGATATTTCGGTGTGTCCACCATGTGTTTTCTCGGTGCTAGAGTGATATATATAAAAACCCGAATCGAGGAGGCGGTTGAGGCCGATTACGGGTACATGGTGGACCCGGTATGGTACCCCGTAGCGAGAACGGTTTCGCTGTGTGATAGACGGTGAGCCCGGCACAGGGACTACTACCTACCGGTGATTGTATTTGAGCTCGGCGGATATCTGGAGGATTCCGACCGGAGTTGAGAGATGGATATGGGCTGACCCGTACTGCCGGGGCCGAGGGCCGATACCGCAGACGGAGCCCAGAGATGGACATGGGTTGACCCGTACTGCCGGGGCCGAGGGCCGATACCGCAGACGGAGCCCCATATGGATGAGGATTTACGTGTCGATGCTTGGCACGGGTTTCATGATGTTTTACCATGATTTGTTTACATCCTCATATTGCATACATGATGCTTATTGTCATTGGGTGACGGGTGGACGGGTTCCACGTATATACAGACATAGATCATATACAGACATAGATCATATACAGATATGGATCATATACAGACATGGATCATATACAGACATGGATCATATACAGACTGGATTTACACTGATCATACTTCATTTGTATATATAACAGGGTATGAGGGCGCTGTTATATATACCCTTACACCAATATTAGTGGTATGGGACACTAATATATGTGTATTGATATCATTGATACTGCATCATATTTACTTCTTGCAGACATACCTTATACTGATGACATGTTATTACCAGAGTACTTGGCACCACACACATATTTAGATGTTACCTTGCCACCTTATCACACTCAGATGTACTCTTGTGGATTATATTACTGATTGTTGACTTAGGTTTATGTCTTGCATTCGGTTTCTGCTTGTAGATGTTTCTATTCACGAGTTGGCAACTCACCCCCGTTGTGCCACAGTTCTTGCAGGTTCTGCCGTACAGGTTTCATTGCGGCATTTCTGGCACACTACTTTCTTGCGGGTGGCTTGCTTTTGGTAGGTGGATTCTTTTGCATCAAGAACCACCCTTGTATTTATTTTATTCATTGTACCTAGAATTTCCATCAACCAAAATTTGTATATTGTTCCAGACCTAGACTTTAGTGATGTATTATTCGACCTTAGAGTCGCGCTTAGTAGTATTGCGGTTTCTTGTTGCTTGAGCTTTCTTTTGGGTTTGATCCTCGGCACTTGGCGTTGTATATTATTGTTGCATGTGTGGTTGTGACCGTCTATTGACGAAGAGCTAGCTCCCGCTTGGGGATGCCTTTATCGTTGCATATATATTGTCATTCTTGTTGTACCCCATTCGGGGCCAGTTTTACAAAAGAAACTCTGCCGAAATTTTTAGAAAAGACTGTACTGTATTAAAATGCACATTCGGCTTAGTTATTTAAAAACATTGATTTTTAAACATGTAGTTCTTTACTTATTCTTAAAAAGGGTTTTAGATTTCTGGGTTTTCGGCTTACTTAGTCGCGTTACGCCTGTAGACGTTACGTGGTTAAGTGCCGGTCACGGGCCAAACTTTGGGTCGTGACAAAGTTGGTATCAGAGCGCCAGGTTGACCTTGGTTCGAGTCTAAGTTTGACTATGTGGAGCCTAGGGCGTTTATATATATATACGGAACTTAGGCTTGACCTTACGGAACTTAGACTTGGTCGAGGGGGTATTCGACCCGAACTTCGTCGTATTAGGATGACCCTTGGTTGATGGAATAGGTGACTAAAGTAAAGTGACGTACTGTTGGTATGTTCCGCGGCATACTTACGACACGCCTCTCCGCTTAAGGAACCTTAGGATGTGCATATTTTTCGAGATCAGTGATTCTCTTTATATCCAGGATTATACATCCATTTGAGATCCCCGATTCGATTAGTTTCATGATCATACCTTCATTGATGCTGTTCCTTCCTATGATCATGTATCCACTCTGGATCTGTTGTTTCCTTCTTGTCACTGATGTGCTCTCTTTGATACTCGATTGAGATTCCTGTCACCATGTTTGAGCGCGGTTTGGGCTGCTGCTAGGGTTACGGCCGGTGTGAGCTCGTTTGGTACGAGGGCCGACCATTGTGTTTTCTGGTGACATGGGAATGTCTCGAGTTAGTATTGGTGATTGTGACCTCTAGTAGAGGCGAGTGCTTGGATTTGCACCGGATGATCGGGCCATTGTTAGAGCTGCCAGTTGAGAGAGGACTGTTGATGTACAGCATACCTCAGAGATTGTGATGTCGCCTACCGTGCAGACAGATGGACCAGCTGTTGCTGAGATCGACAGGATGTTGCTTTCGGAGCTTACGAGCTGAGATTGCCGGAGCTTTCAGGCAGATATGCGACAGATGATAGCTAGTCTACCCGATTTGAGAGACGAAGGTGATTCGTCCGATTTTGCGCCAGAGCGGGCCCAGTTGAGTTGAAGAATTCCAGTGTGGAGAATCTTACTCAGATCTAGAGCAGACCGGTTCAGAGATGACCGCCTATGTATTGCCCTTCCTGGAGGATTGAGGCATTGTTCGGCATACAGGCGTATGAGCCAGTTGTCGCTGCAAATGATGAGATATCGCCCAGATGATTGGAGCTGTTGCAGCGTGAGCATATACTCAGAGAGATGATAGCGAGTCGCTAGTCACCTGAGGATGAATGACTAGGACATGTGGTTCGTTCGTTACCGATGCGAGGTCATCAGATAGATTGTTTCCAGCTAGAGACGACTTCACGCAGGTTCGTTGAGAGTCGATTGAGACGATCAAATGTCAGGAGCCTATTTTCCAAGTTTAAAGTATACGGAAACACATGCAGGTGATTCTATGGACCCTCTAGAAGAATGAAACCCTAACTCGACTTAATGACCGTGTGAAAGCCTTTGAACCTTCGGGTTTGCGGCAGTTCCGCGGCACCATTAGTGAGGCTTGGGTTTGCCCTTCTACGGCTGGACCACCGACGCTGTGGCATGTACTCGATACTATTAAAACTGTACCCGAGATGTGAGTTCTTGGAGGATTTTGAGGATCTGACGAGTCGATCGGATGGTTCGACATCTTTCGGATATCGTGATGGGACACTGCTTGGGAGACTCCAGATGCGAGCGTGGCCGTCAGAGCGCAGTTCGTGTAGCCACGATGAGTGAGGTCCGAATCAGTCGACATTGAGCAATGTGGAGTAGAGAATTCGTACGAGGTTTCGACGAGATGACGTCCCACTCCGCTGACATCAGAGATGTTATACGCACCCAGAGGCGTGCTATATGGATATATCTTCCAGAAAGAAGCGCGATGAGTATGCAGCCGTTCCGGAATAAGAATTTGCTTCAGCATTGGATGATGACTTCCGGGCAATTCGGCAGGTATGAGATTTGAGAAAGGAACTTCGACAGGACCTTTCTGGAGTACGATACGAGAAGACCTAGACCAGGAGTGGTCGTATTGCGCACACCCAGCAGGCCAGAGTTCGGCATTATCGACGAGGTAGATGACCAGGATCGAATAAAGGAACTTACCCAGATGCGTTGCGAATTGATCAAGGGCGGATGAGTGACGAGTATTCCTCCGATGGTTGGGACGTGTTCCCGAGGATCTGTTCGGCCTGACATCTTCTACAGAATGGTGAAGCTACAAAGTACGCGATTTCGAGTCCGTGCGAGAGACTTCAGATTTGGCCGTGGCCGAGAACAGTGCAGTGCATAGTAGCTTGGCGTAACGTCATAGTGGACGACGATGGAGACAAGTGGAACAAGATGTTCGTGTGAGACACTGACGAGCTGTCAATGCTTCCCGTCGAGACTAGAGACCCGATATGCTTACAGAGACGTTAGGATGTGACCAGTTTCTGAGAAAACGTTGTGCTGAGGACACAGATGTCTCTCGAGTGTGAAGAGGTTGTGCAGGAAAGACAGCCTCTGTGCAGATCGGCATAGGCGTGATTGGAAGAGACCTTGAGCAGGAATCCTTCCAGAACATTGCTGCAATGATGTTTGCACCTAGGATCAGATGTGTGACGTGCATTCAGAGAGCTGGAGGCCGACGCCAGTGATGTGCTGCCTTACGAGTGGTCGTGAGGTTTGACCGAGAGGTGACCAGAGAAGTGCCAGAACGGAATCGTCCCCGTTAGCACACCTGACAGGGCCGATGAGCCGATTGACTGCGAGATAGGAAATCCGCAAGGAAGATAAGGGCCCAGAGTCAGAGGACGCCAGACCGCGAGCAAGAGGCACGTAGATATCCTGCGCTGCTAGCAGTGGACGCACTGACTCCTTCTCGACCTTGAAGAAGGAGCTACCGACGACGGTATCTATGATTTGTGATTTTGTGATTCGATTATCACGTATCCGTCACTTAGGATTTCGGTATTTTGGGCGTTCTGTTTACATGATTTAGTTTTGATGACTGAGTTTCATGATATTGGTTTCATGCACCCACTGGATATTTATATATTTTGCGCTGAGTTATTACATTTGAGATATTGATTGAGATTTCATGCCTATCGTATTCAGTGATTTGATTTGCACTTCCAGCGTAGTTTTCATGCATCTTTAGTGTTTTGATATACGATTTTGGTGCACGCCAGATGCACTAAATCGGAATTCTTCGTGCATTTCATATGCACCTGATTTTTGCTGTCAGGCACATACGTTGCCTACGACTGATGTTTCGTGCACACCCGTTGCACCTAGATGTAGTTTTCTACACATATTTGACACATATATGGATTTTGATTCCTTGCGCACCAGACGCATAGGATATTCTTATATACGCATTTTGGGGATTGATTGCTAGTAGAGTAGTACATTTCTTTTTTTTATGATATTCTCTATGTGTTGATGTTTTCGGAGCCCCGACAAATGGATTATTACTGAAATTGTTTTAGTAGTGGGGGTTTAAATTTAAATTGGGGGACCGAATTTCTTTAAGGGGGGTAGATTGTAACATTTTCGAAAATATAAAATATTAATTTTGGGAATTTTTATAATTTAATATTATTTTATTGATTATTTTAATATTAAATCTATAATTAAATGCAAATAAATAGGAAAAATGTTAGAAAAAATTATGAAAAATTTTGGAAAATTATAAAATAGGGTAAATTAGTGAATTATGACATTTTTAAGTTTTTGTGATTAGTTTGACACTAATTTAGTGCTAATCGCGATTAAAATCGCTAATCGGGTTTTTTTGGCAATTTTGTCCAAAACTTGCACATATCACATTTTTCTCACACTTATGCATTTTCTTTCATGATATTTGGGGAACCACTATTCTTGTGAGAAGGTATTTGAGAGAAAAGAAAAGGGAAAAAAGAAAAGAAAAGAAATTAGAGTGATGGTAGGTGAGAGAGAGGATGGGCATTGTTGACTATCACCCTTAGCCATTTCTCCCATCATTTTTCTTCCCTCTTCCTCCTCCTCCTACTGCTGAACCTGCACCCTATTCCCTCCCCTCTTCAAAGCCCAAAAATCAACTCAAAAACAACCCCAAAACCATATATCGGTTTCACAAAAAATGTGCACGAGCCCGAGATCTACAAGATGGACCAAGAAAGCATGGATTTTGGCCACTAGGGGCAACTCAAGAAAATTCTTGAGTTGCCAATTGAGGTAATTTCTGAACCATTATCTTAGTTTTAGCATTTCCTTTAACCCCAAGTTAAGATTATATCGATATTGTGTGATATTATGGACTTGATGAAAACCTAGTTAGGGTTTGAGAGAAACTTGAGTTGTAATGTGAAATTGAGCTCAGTAGAGGACTTGTAAACACCTTAGTGCATGAATTGGAACCCAAAACCTGAAGCTAGAACCAGAAATACGGATTTTAGAAACCGATATCGGGGAAATTGTGTAATCTGTGCAGGTTAACTTGAATCTGCTATCACCCCGAGAACTCTAAAATAATATTGAATGGACAGTGAGATGTGCAGGCACCATTGAACCAACACCCCAAACCCTAGCCCCCAACTCATCCGTACGGCCGCCAATTTCTCCCTTTTGGCCGCCAATTGCGGCCTGGGTCCCACCTTCTTGGCTCGTAATGGTTCTGTAGCTCCTATATTGTTAGTTTAGCCCCCTGGTATATATAGATTTGTATAAATTGATCTAGGGTAAAATCTGGGACACATTTCATGAGTTGCTGTTTTGGACTTTAGTTTCCGTATTCCGTATTTTCATTTCTGCATTGGTGTGTTTCGTTTTACCTCGACTATTTGCGTTTATATGACGATATAGAGGAATTATTGATGGTTTTGAAGGCGTGCCATAGGTTCTCACCTATAGGCCCCCTTATCGTATCGTTTTGGATTTCATGCGCCGTTTTAGCTTGAATTTGGTTTTAATGCGCATATACGATATTTTGATGTGTAGGTACCCATGAAGACTTCGGGACGACAAGCAAATGCATGGTGACGTCCGCAAATGATGATGCAAGGTGAGTAGATTATATCTACAGGGGGAAGTCGGGTGGATGGCGTATAGCATCCCCGCAGTCCGTAGTTAGTATACTATATATAGTGGTTATATGATAGTTATAGTGTGTTGTAGCTTTGTGATAGGTGTATTATGGATAGTGTAGGGTAGAAGTGACTAGTGTATTTCATAGTCGCGAACCTAGGGTAGAATTACACCTACACACACACCCTTGCATATTACTTGTACTTACACGGCGTTGGATGATATGGGATGACTTTGGAGATGAGTCGATGATGTGGGCTTGAGGATGTGAGATCGGTGATTGGATACAATTCATTGTGGGATATGACTTGTGATTTCTTGCGGGCTTGGGATATGTGTTTACCCCGCATGCATACTTCACTGATGGTATCGTTTGGTGCTAGACATAGAGTAGTACCCCAGACTATGTGATCTGATGATAGTGATACCTGTTATGGATGAGATAGTGAGATGTTGACCCGTACCCAGCTATTGGGATGTCGTACGATGATTACCGTACGAGCCGATATTGATGATAGATCCGCACTCATAACTCGAGGATATCTTATGATATGACATTGAGGCGAGATCACCGACTATATACCTTGATATATGTATCGACTCAGATTTAGGCGGTTTCCATACCCCTCCAGACTTGCAAGATACTTAGATCAGTAGTTGCATAGTAGATGTTAGATTAGACCAGAGTCATACCTATTTCAAACTAACGAATCGGGAATATTGCAAGATAGGGAAAAGGGGATTCTATGGATATTTTCAAATGTGTAGCGTCTATTTTCTAAACACCGTAGCCCTTGTTTTACCAAAGACCCCGATTCGTCTTATTTCAAAAGGCAAGGCTGCATGATATAGCTTTTGAGTTAGATTCTTCACTGTTGCGTTGCTTATTTCGATTGCACCTGTTTTTACTATTTGCATGGTATTACTTGTGCTTATTGTTATATTACCATCAGGCTGTTAAGACACCAGCACCATTATCGATGATGCGTATGTTCCACGTACACTGATTGCCGGCTCACACACTTCATCATCGATAATTGCTATGCCACTACACTGTAGTACTGCTGCATTCATGGTATGATTTCCGCATAGAATATTGTACACATAGACCTGTACACAAATATATACGATTTTGACTTGATATTCATACCTGATACATATGTCACACCTGATCATTATATTATAGCTCATTTATATGTGACATGACTTGATACTCACATTTGATGTTTATATCACACCTGATCATTATATTATAGCTCATGATATGTGACATGACTTGATACTCACATTTGATGCTTATATCACACCTGATCATTATATTATAGCTCATGTATATGTGACATGACTTGATACTCACATTTGATGCTTATATCACACCTGATCATTATATTATAGCTCATGTATATGTGACATGACTTGATACTCACATTTGATGCTTATATCACACCTGATCATTATATTATAGCTCATGTATATGTGACATGACTTGATACTCACATTTGATGCTTATATCACACCTGATCATTATATTATAGCTCATTTATATGTGACATGACTTGATACTCACATTTGATGCTCATATCACACCTGATCATTATATTATAGCTCATTTATATGTGACATGACTTGATACTCACATTTGATGCTTATATCACACCTGATCATTATATTATAGCTCATGTATATGTGACATGACTTGATACTCACATTTGATGCTTATATCACACCTGATCATTATATTATAGCTCATGTATATGTGACATGACTTGATACTCACATTTGATGCTTATATCACACCTGATCATTATATTATAGCTCATTTATATGTGACATGACTTGATACTCACATTTGATGCTTATATCACACCTGATCATTATATTATAGCTCATTTATATGTGACATAACTTGATACTCACATTTGATACTTATATCACACCTGATCATTATATTGTGGCTCATCTATATGTGACTTGACATGATATTTATGTTTGACGCACATATCATATCAGATTAGTGACTTACATTTTGGTTTGGATTATATGTGATTTCTGGATTTGGGAACCGTGGCTATTTCAAATGTGTAATCATTTAAAAACCCGGTTCCCTTGATATGATATTTCGGTGCGTCCACCATGTGTTTTCTCGGTGCTAGAGTGATATATATAAAAACCCGAATCGAGGAGGCGGTTGAGGCCGATTACGGGTACATGGTGGACCCGGTAGGCACCCCGGGGCGAGAACGGTTTCGCTGTGTGATAGACGGTGAGCCCGGCAGAGGGACTACTACCTACCGGTGATTGTATTTGAGCTCGGCGGATATCTGGAGGATTCCGACCGGAGTTGAGAGATGGATATGGGCTGACCCGTACTGCCGGGGCCGAGGGCCGATACCGCAGACGGAGCCCAGAGATGGACATGGGTTGACCCGTACTGCCGGGGCCGAGGGCCGATACCACAGACGGAGCCCCATATGGATGAGGATTTACGTGTTGATGCTTGGCACGGGTTTCATGATGTTTTACCATGATTTGTTTACATCCTCATATTGCATACATGATGCTTATTGTCATTGGGTGACGGGTGGACGGGTTCCACGTATATACAGACATAGATCATATACAGACATAGATCATATACAGATATGGATCATATACAGACATGGATCATATACAGACTGGATTTACACTGATCATACTTCATTTGTATATATAACAGTGTATGAGGGCGCTGTTATATATACCCTTACACCAATATTAGTGGTATGAGACACTAATATATGTGTATTGATATCATTGATACTGCATCATATTTACTTCTTGCAGACATACCTTATACTGATGACATGTTATTACCTGAGTACTTGGCACCACACACATATTTAGATGTTACCTTGCCACCTTATCACACTCAGATGTACTCTTGTGGATTATATTACTGATTGTTGACTTAGGTTTATGTCTTGCATTCGGTTTCTGCTTGTAGATGTTTCTATTCACGAGTTGGCAACTCACCCCCGTTGTGCCACAGTTCTTGCAGGTTCTGCCGTACAGGTTTCATTGCGGCATTTCTGGCACACTACTTTCTTGCGGGTGGCTTGCTTTTGGTAGGTGGATTCTTTCGCATCAAGAACCACCCTTGTATTTATTTTATTCATTGTATCTAGAATTTCCATCAACCAAAATTTGTATATTGTTCCAGACCTAGACTTTAGTGATGTATTATTCGACCTTAGAGTCGCGCTTAGTAGTATTGCGGTTTCTTGTTGCTTGAGCTTTCTTTTGGGTTTGATCCTCGCCACTTGGCGTTGTATATTATTGTTGCATGTGTGGTTGTGACCGTCTATTGACGAAGAGCTAGCTCCCGCTTGGGGATGCCTTTATCGTTGCATATATATTGTCATTCTTGTTGTACCCCATTCGGGGCCAGTTTTACAAAAGAAACTCTGCCGAAATTTTTAGAAAAGACTGTACTGTTTTAAAATGCACATTCGGCTTAGTTATTTAAAAACATTGATTTTTAAACATGTAGTTCTTTACTTATTCTTAAAAAGGGTTTTAGATTTCTGGGTTTTCGGCTTACTTAGTCGCGTTACGCCTGTAGACGTTACGTGGTTAAGTGCCGGTCACGGGCCAAACTTTGGGTCGTGACACTGGCAGAGACGGCAGTCCATATGTCGGTCGCTCACCCCGCAATATCAAATGTACAAATGAATCTGAACTGTACAACTATCATTGCACCACCGGCTATCCACCATGACAATCCAACCACAACCTCAGCACAACACAGAACATCAATGTGAATGTCATGTTCGTAAATCCGTCTAAAAGAACATATAGCAATTAGATGAGTTATACCGCTCTAATGACATTCACGGTCCCAGATAGTAATGTATGCACTGAAAGATATAAACAGTGTTAAAATTGCGACTACGAAATACTTCGTATGCCCCAAAACCAAAGATAACATAATATGCAATCTGGGAAATAATAAACAATACTAAAAACCCAATATTCAAGATCCCAGAACACACCCAAAAAATTAAGACCCGAGTCCCTCCAAAATCCGACGACGCCGGGGATTTAGCCGTTCTCGCCGACCATCATTAGGAATTTGTGTCTCATTTTTGCACTGTGTTCTAGTTAAAATATGAGTAGTCTTCTGCAATTGTTTAAAAGTTTTTAGAAGACTAATAAATATTTGACAAAAACTTGAATACTTTGCGTATTGTTTCTGAGTTGTTTCGGTTTCGTTATTTAAACATCGTCTAAACTGCTAGTTTAGGGTTTTTGGGTTGGCTCTGATACAATGTTGGGTTATGCCAGTGCCCTGGCCATCTACCGTGACCGTTTGCGGAACAAAAATTTTATAAACTGGCGCAAGGACAACTCTAGAACCCGGATCTGCCATAATCCAAAAGCTAGCAAACTAAAGAGGAGTTTAGAATGTTAATACCGAATAATTCGAGTCTTTCGGTCTTCTACCATCTTCCTAAGCTCCTAGAGGCCACCATGATCAAGCTTGGTTGCCCGTCTCCTCCAGCGAAGATGATCCACCTGAGGATTTGTAGTTCGAGCTCCAACCTCATAGCCGAGATAACAAGGGTGCCTAGTTCGCTAAACTAGATAGCCTAAAGAATATAGAATCTAATGATGGATTAATTTGTCTCCAAACAACATAGGTTTCTCAACTCATGAGACATGAAAGGTGGAGATAGAAGAAGAAGCTTGAGGAGATGAGAGTGTGAAGCAACCATGAAAAATGGCTAAGTGTTGTGAATGAAAAGAAATGAATCAAGCATCACAAAATATCCCACAACACCAAATATCAAGCATGCCACAATAGTAACTCATGAGTCACCCCATGAGTCACTAAGTGAGCCATGCTTCATTTAAAGCCAATCAATACCTCATCCTCCGCCTCATTAACCATTTAACTTAAATGGTTAAAAACTAAATGAGATGTCTTATTCTTGAAGCACCATGTAATAAATTACAAAAATACCCCTCATCCGTATATACATATCCGTATCCGTATTCCAAAAAATACGAATACAAAGAGACAAAAATAATACAATATTATAATACTAGAATCCGGCTTAAACCAAACCCCACTAGTATTATCCGTCCGAATCATGATACGTGCACAAGTGCACGTATGTGATTGAACCCTGCCGTAAAACCATACGACATCTACATCGTTTCGCCCGAAGCAGGGAAACCCTCTGTGTAGGAATCTAAAGACTTGTCAATACGCTGGCAGTGGGTTTAACCACAAGCACGTCAGCGGCACTAGCTGTACGTAACGGCTACCCAGGTATTAAGGGAAAGGAAGTACGATGTGTAGACTCATCCGAACCCCTACTGAGCATGTCTGTGACAATCTCCGTACAGTCCGGTCCGTTCGTCTAAGAATATTGCATATTGAGTCTAGGGGGTGGATAAAGTCAGACCCCTAATAACGCGACATTTCGTGTCGGTATGAAGCCCCTTCACCAACTAAAAAAATACCGATCCAAATTAGTAATTCTCGTCTACCTTGGCTAAGGATTTTTGATGATGGCCACCCGTACACTAAGTGACATCAACCCCCAATACCGGGAGAGACGAATCCCCGACGATCCGCTCACTGCCTCCATATGGCTCGAGACTGTACCCAATTAAAACATGTTTACACAACTACTTTGAGCAGTGGCAGGGTAGTAATCAAAGTACAATGGGAACTCAGACGAGAAAAATGATGACCTCAGATCGACAGACTAACTTGTACATATGTCACCTGGGAACTGCTATCTGACAATAAGTATAATACCAAGTAGCATGTTCCCGGCGAGTCCATCCAGTTTATTCATAACCCAATGAGCACCTGCATACTATCTTAGGTGAGTAACTGACACCAATGGCTTGTGAGACCGGCCACCAGCCCTCGTCGGCGTCACGATAAGTACACGCTACTCTACTCTGGAGTATCAATGCCTAGTCTCGATACTCCTACGACTAGGGACATTTAAGGATGTACTTATAGACCACCCAGCTCCTACGTATATGATCGCCATCATAATTGTGGTAGTCAAGCAAAAATCCTATGGGCTCTATCAACATGTAATATTGATCTTTAATACCACATAATGCATGTACATGATGCTAAAAACAAACCATATGTAACACCTTAGGATGTGTTAGTGACTAATTATATTTAAATAAAGGGTTTTTAATGAAAAGTTTACCAAATTGTGTTTCAAATATTTTTCCTCATTTAATAAATATGTTTCTAAAATTTTCCTATGCTTCCACACACATGTGCATGTAAACTAGGGTTTTTAAATGAGTTATTACCATGATTAGTAACCTTGGTGGGTTAATCATGGGGATTAAGTCTTTTGGGTTTTAATTGAGTTTAATTAGTTAATTAATAGTTGATTTAATTTGAATTTCCTTAGGGTGTTGACTTGGTGAGAGAGAGAGAGAGAGAGAGTGCATCATGGCTTGAGCCATGCTTGCAATTAATGAGGAGAGAGAGAGGAGGGGTTGACATTGGGGTGATGATTTCCTTTCAATTGTTTTGTTTTCTTTTTCTCAACCTCACTCTCTCACACACATACACACACACTTACCTCTTCAGCACCAGCAGAAGCAAACAGCACAGCAGCAGCCAGAAGCAGCAACAGCAGCAACAGAGATCAGCAGCAACAGTGAGCAGCAGCAGCCACAACTTCGACTGCAGCCTCCTTCCCTTCACTTCATCTTCTTCCTCCAGCTCCCTAGGGTCGATTGTGAGGTATATTTCCTAAACTTACTCCCTAATTTACTTGTTTAGGGTAGTTTTGCTTCGGTTAGTGGTTTTTGGTGCGATTTAGTGCGATATGAGGCGTTTAGTGAGAACCTTGGCCAAGTGAGGTGTGTTTTGGTTTCAGTAGGTTGATAGAGTGTTGTTAAGGCCATTCCAACCCAGCTTAGCCCCCAATTACACTAAATTACCACCAGATCCCTATTTGACGCATTTCGTCGTTTTAAGGAAAAATTTTAGTTTCTGGAAACTAATATCGACCCGATGAGTTCAGATTAATTTTGAGAAGACTGCAGTATACTTGTTAGGTGTTGATACCCCAGGTAGAACCGGACCCCCTTTCTTCATGTTGTGGCCGCCGAAATATTCAATCTGGCCGCAATTTGCGGCCAGATGGGTAGGGTTTGGGTTGGGGTTTAGTCCTTTGGGTGTATTCTGCTGTGTGTAGTGTTATGATATATATATTTTTGTAAGTTAAGTTCTGTATAAAAATATGGGGCTTATTACCTATTTCTCGTAACCTTCGCGACACGCATGATACGTGTGTGAGTTTGGGGTTTCTGCGTATCGCGACGCGTCAGGGTAGTTTCAGGCGCGTGATCACACGTTTTAGCGTATCGCGCACACGCACGATTGGTTTGCGACACGGGTTTCTAGTGGGACCATAATACCACGTTTTTGTGAAATTAAGCTTATGTGTGATTTACGTTATGTGATTCTAGGTTCGCAGGCGAGTGAGACGGACGCTGCGAAGAAGGGCAAGCAAGTCGTCGGCTACACTTAGCGTGAGACTTCGGTGGGTAGATTTAACATCTACGGGGATATCGGCCACATGGCGTTATGCGTCAGGGCTGATAGGACCTTATTATTATATGTTGCATTTACCTCATGTACTGTCATTGCATATTGCATTCCCTACTGTATGTATGCTTAGAATTGATAGAACACCGCACTATTACTAACGGTTCATGTTGCACGAGCACTGATCTGCATGCTACACACACACCGTTAGTAATTGCCATGACACACTCACTATAGAACTGCCATGATTATATTGCTGTAGTTCATTTCATATACGATTCGATATGACTTTCATGGAAATTGGGAGCCGCATGATATCTTTAAGAAACTAATTTTAAAAGGGGTTTTCCCTTATACATATATCATGGATTGATGTACATGGCACATCGCCTTGGATTTACTTCTTGGTGTATGATTTTCATGTGATTTCTGGTTTTGATGACCGTTGGATTGTTTTAAGAAAAGATGCACTATTTGAAAACCCGGGTCCTCGTGATATGATATTTTGGTGCGTCCACCACGCGTTTTCTCGGTGCTGAGACATGTGCTTGAAACCCGATTCGAGGAGATGGATGATCCGTTTGCGGGTTCGTGGTGGACCCGATATGGTTCCCCAGGGCGAGAAATGTTTTTCGTAGAGTAAACGATGAGCCTGGCAGGGTGGCGAGTACCTACCGGTGATTGGTTGGACCTGGCGGTTATCCGGAAGATACCGACCAGAGTCGAGAGATGGATGCGGGATGATCTGTACTGTCGAGGCCAAGGGCCGATACCGCAGACGGAGCCCGCGGGCTGATCCGGACTGACGGAGCCCGTTCGCTGATCCGGACTGACGGAGCCCGATATATGAGGATATGCGTGTCGATGCTGGACATGAGTATTTTATGATGTTTTGGGTGCCGATGTTGGGCACTCGTAATTTCTCAGAGGTTTACAGGATTTGAGGGACGATGGGTGTGCCGGCGCCTGAGTTATTTGGGATTTGGGTGCAGTTGTGGGAACCGATTGTTTTCCACGTTGATATTCCGTGTAGATGTTGTTTATCCCATGCTCAGCATTGATTACTATATATCTCATCCTGTAGTTATTTTACTTGACAGAGCATCTGCATGATTATTGCACATACTGCTTATCACGCATTGATATCACCTGCTGGCATTTGTTAGAGTAGCGCAGTACGTGCATGCTTGCGATTACCTTTATATGTTATCTCTATTCACGAGTTGGCAACTCACCCCCGTTGTGCCACAGTATTTGCAGGTTGCCCTCAGCATAGTCGCGGCAGGCTGTCTTTTGCATCGTTTGGCTACAGATACCACTACAGTTGCGGTGAGAGCTGTTTTGCATTTAGATGGGTTGTGGTATTCTGAGTACTTTTATTGTATCCCTTTTGTATCTAGTACTTCTCCATCTACCATTTATGTACTGGACTTAGATACTGTGTGAGGACGATGATGTATATTTTGTATTATGGTGTCGAGCTCGTAGGAGCCGACTGTTTTTATATGCAGTTTATATTCTGTGATGTCTACTTATTGCTTATTCTTCGCTACGGCGTCGTATATTACTCTTGGGATGTTGGTTTCCGCCGTTGGGCGTTATTGCTCCCGTTTGGGGATGTTTCATTTCATTACATTTCATTTCACTTATATCCTGTTTTGTACCCGGTCTCGGGGCTACTTTTACAAAGGAAATGCTGCCAAAATTATTCAAATGATTAAGTAACTTTAAAAGGAACTTATTGAATTAATTAAGGTTTTCTAAAAGCTTTAACTAAATGTTTTCAACACTCACTATTTTTAAATGGTTTTGATTTCTGGGTTCGGCTTACTTAGTCGCGTTACGCCTGTAGACGTAGCGTGGTTAAGTGCCGGTCACGAGTCGAAATACTCGGGTCATGACAAAGTTGGTATCAGAGCGTAGGTTTTACCTTCGGAGTGTAGGATGACCCTGGTATGATGGAGTAGGTAGCTGCAGCAGGGTAGCGTAGCGTGTGTATGTTCCGCGGCATACTCACGACACGGTACTCCGCCTAAGCGACCTTAGGACTTATTGATTTAATCCCTTCTTATATTCATGTGATTCGATTCCTGTATTCTTATCGAATCCTAATTTTCTTTCAGCCATTATGCCGCCAAAGACTACGAGGGCGCAGAGAGCGGCCGCGAAGGCCGAGATTCGAGTTGACTCGTCCGAGACGAGGACTGGTCCGGGCAGTACACCGGTTGTACCCGAGCAGGCTGTTCATGCCGTGACAGATCAGATCGCCACGCTAGGGGCTGGTATGTAGGAGATGCGCCAGGCGGTGTGATCTAGCATGCAGGAGATGCGCCAGATGATAAGATCGCTAGTTGAGACGCTTCGAGTGCAGCGACCAGAGGTAGCTCCACCCATTCCAGAGACCGCGATGGTACCTACCGCACAGCCAGTTGCCCCTGCATCCACGGAGGTGATTACAATATCGCTATCAGAGTTCATGAGGCTGAAGCCTCCGGTCTTCACAGGCACCGATAAAGCCGAGGACCCACAGTCTTTCATCGACAGGATGGCCCGGATATGCCGTTCCTTCAGATGCGCAGATACGAGATGGGTTGAGTTCGCGAGCTTTCGCCTGGAAGGTCTTGCGCAGAAGTGGTGTGATTCAGTTGAGAAGGGCAGAGCAGCAGGTCTTCCTCCTATGACCTGGACAGAGTTTGTGACAGTATTTCTAGCCCGTTTCCTTCCCCAGAGTGTTAGGGATGCCCGAGCACACAGATTTGAGTCCTTGCGTCAGACGCCAGGGATGACAGTGGCAGAGTATGACGTGCTGTTTACAGAGCTAGCAGTCTATGCCCCATATTTAGTGGCTACCGAGGAGTTGCGAGTCAAGATATTTGTTCGAGGCTTGCTTACACCACTGTTCCTCGCGATCAGCGCGCAGCACTACGAGACCTATGCAGCAGCTGTAGACGCAGCCCTAGTAGTCGAGGAGCACCTTGCTGAGACTTCGGTAGTTCCAGAGCCGAAGAGAGTTTGTACCAGTATATCCGCAAGGAGGCAGTCATTCATACGCCGCGACAGGTATCGTTCTGGTACGATGAGTAGCAGAGATTCGGGACGAGGCCAGATGTTTAGTTCGTATCCCTAGGAGAGTCAGCAGTCGCCGCGGGGTTGCTTTAGGTGCGGCAGTCTACTTCACCTCATTAGAGATTGTCCTGAGATACACCGGTGGGAGGCGGCAGCACCGCATGTTACCTTACCACCTTCACCACCCCAGAGGGCGTTGCCTGTTGTACCTACCGTTGCTCCGCGCCAGACTCATACACAGCAAGGTCGTGGGCGTGGAGGAGTTGCTCAGAGAGGATGGGATGACCGAGGCAGAGGGCAGTCAGTCGCAGGTGGTGGACAGGCGCGGGTTTTTGCTTTGACGCATCAGGACGCGCAGGCGTCTAATGCGGTGGTTTCAGGTATCCTTCATGTTTGTACAGTTGATGCACACGTATTGTTCGATCCCGGATCCACGCACTCGTACGTATCCACACACTTCGTGCCGAGTTTGGGTAGAGAGTCCGGTTTGCTTGATCAGCCGCTTGTTGTGACCACTCCTGTGGGAGAGTCGTTTGTTGCTAGGCACGTGTTCCGATCCTGTACCGTCTGTATTGGCGAGAGAGAGTTGCCTGTCGACTTGATCCTTCTGGAGATGTTGGACTTCGACGTCCTTTTGGGCATGGATTGGTTAGCCACGTGCTATGCTTCTGTGGACTGCCGTGAGAAGACAGTTAGATTTTGTTTTCCCGGCGAGTCAGTTTTTGTTGTGTTGGGGGACCATGGTGCCGCCCCTCACAGTGTGATTTCGTCTTTTCGCGATGGACAGCTTTTGAGGAAGGGATGTCAGGGATTTCTCGCTTATGTTTGCGATGCTAGTGCTACGCAGGTTCCATTGGATCAGGTTCCGGTTGTTAGCGAGTTCCCTGATGTCTTCCCTGACGAGCTTCCTGGGCTACCGCCCGAGCTCGACATTTCTTTCTGTATTGATTTGGTTCCTGGCACGGGGCCTGTTTCCATACCGCCTTATCGGATGGCCCCGGCGGAACTTCGAGAGTTGAAGGGTTAGTTGCAAGATTTGCTGGATAAGGGACTTATTCGACCCAGTGTTTCTCCTTGGGGTGCTCCAGTCCTGTTCGTCAAGAAGAAGGACGGCAGTTTGCGTCTGTGTATCGACTACCGGCAGTTGAACAGGGTGACAGTGCGGAACAGGTATCCTTTGCCGCGCATCGACGATTTGTTCGACCAGCTTCAGGGGGCAGGGTACTTTTCGAGGATCGATTTACGATCGGGCTATCATCAGCTGCGGGTTCGACAGGAGGACATTCCCAGGACAGCTTTCCGTACGCGCTACGACCATTATGAGTTTTTGGTGATGTCGTTCGGACTCACCAATGCGCCAGCAGCATTCATGGACTTGATGATCCGTATTTTCCGACCATATTTGGATCTGTTCATTATAGTGTTCATTGACGATATCTTGGTGTATTCCCGGAGTAGTGAGGAGCACGAGCATCACCTACGGATTACACTGCAGACTTTGAGGGAGCACCAGCTTTATGTGAAATTCTCCAAGTGTGCTTTTTGGCTAGACAGCGTAGACTTCTTGGGGCATGTGATCTCACGAGACGGTATATGTGTAGACCCGAGGAAGATCGAGACCGTTCAGCGTTGGCCTAGACCCACATCGGTTACGGAGATTCGCAGCTTTTTGGGGTTGGCAGGTTACTACAGGCGATTTGTGTAGGACTTCTCCAGTATTTCTACCCCTTTGACCGGGTTCACCCGGAAGGGAGTCCCTTTCGATTGGACGGAGGAGTGCGAGCACAGTTTTCAGCAGTTGCGGACTCGGCTGACGACGGCACCGGTGTTATCATTATCTTCAGGCTCAGGTGGGTTTGTGGTCTATTGTGATGCCTCTCGAGTGGGGCTAGGGTGCGTTTTGATGCAGCATGACAGGGTGATCGCGTATGCTTCGCGACAATTGAAGAAACATGAACAGAACTACCCCACTCATGATTTGGAGATGGCTGCAGTGGTCTTTGCACTTAAGATCTGGCGACATTACATATACGGCGAGTCGTGCCAGATATTCACTGATCACAAGAGTTTAAAGTATATATTTCAGCAGCGGGACCTGAACCTTAGACAGCGCCGATGGATGGAGTTAGTGAAGGATTATGACTGCGAGATCTTATACCACCCGGGCAAGGCGAATGTAGTGGCGGATGCGTTGAGCAGGAGGCCCGGGGGTAGTCTATCTTATTTGAGCGTGGTACGGGGACAGTCGTCGGCAGATTGGCAGATATTATGCGACAGCCGAGTACAGTTCGAGTTCACGCGGATCGGAGGACAGATCGCGCATGTTCGTGCAAGCCCACAGTTACTTAGCCGCATACATGAGGCACAGCGCAGTGATGACCGATGTTTGGAGATCATGGCACAGATTGGACAGGGCAGATTTTCTGAGTTCGTGATCGATGATCAGGGGGTACTACGATTTGGAGTTAGACTGTGCGTACCAGATGCTGAGGGACTGCGGCGCGAGATTCTTGAAGAGGCACATCGATCGGTGTACAGCGTCCATCCCGGTTCCACCAAGATGTATCATGATATGAGAGATGTTTATTGGTGGGACGGAATGAAGAGGGACATCGCAGATTTCGTGTCGAGATGCCTGACTTGTCAGCAACTCAAGGCTGAGCACCAGAGGCCCGCGGGAGAGCTACAGCCGTTACCCATTCCGGAGTGGAAATAGGAGCAGATTTCGATGGATTTCGTTGTAGGTCTACCCAGGACTAGTCGAGGGTATGACTCCATCTGGGTGATCGTGGATCGTTTGACGAAGGCGGCTCACTTCCTACCAGTGAAGAAGACTTTCGGATTTACTCAGTATGCCCAGATCTACATTGACGAGATTGTGCGACTACATGGAGTCCCGACATGTATTGTGTCCGACAGAGGCACCCAGTTTACCAGCCGATTATGGCAGAGGTTTCAGGAGGCTTTGGGCACTTGCTTGAGTTTCAGTACAACATTTTATCCGCAGACCGACGGACAGTCAGAGCGGACGATTCAGACTCTCGAGGACATGCTCAGAGCGTGTGTATTAGATTTCGGAGGTAGCTGGGATCATCACTTACCCTTGGTTGTCACGACCCAAAATTGGCCCGTGACGGCCCTAATACTATGCAACGCCTAAAGACGTAACGCAGTAAAAGAAAGCCAAAACCCAGAAATCTAAACCATGAAAAATACGGAAAAGATAATATAAGTTTTGAAACCATTGAAATCGCAACCCAAATTCTTTAAAAGTCTTATTTTCCTTCTTTAAAATTTTAGCAACACCCCTTTTTAATGAAAACCAGACCAGATGAATACAATACAAATATACGACGCCGTAGCGAAGAACTAAAGACAGTAGAGAGAAGCTGTATATAAATAAAAGACATAAATCCACAATAATACACACTAACGTCCTCACCAAGTCTCTATGTCCACAAATACAATAGTAGATGGAGAGAGAGTACAATATACAACGAAGGTACAATATGAAATACAGATAACCGTCTAACCCACCTAAGCAAAATGGTACTGTGAGCTGATGCGGTATCTGTAGCAAAAGGTAGTAGCTGGATAGCTGAATAAAGGAATAGCCTGCCTCGACTACTCTGGGGAAAAACCTGAAACACCTGTGGCACAACGGGGGTGAGTTGCCAACTCGTGAATAGTATAAAACATATGCAGGTAATCGCAGGAATGCACGTACAGCATGAATCTAAGATATGCGATTACAGTAGTAATAATATGTCATGCAATGCTGAAATAAAGAGAGTACACTAGCAGGTACAATCAATAAGTGAAGCGATAGTAACATGACAATAGTATGCAGTAGAGATATGAGAAAGCAAATATGCAACTATCATAAGGGTACACTACAACTACTACCAATATATATGAATCTGTGCATAAGGTAGGTAAGGGTGAGGTATAGGGTGGAATATGTCATTTTCCACGGAAACCTGACGTCGTGGCAGGATCACAATCCATCAAGATACTCCAATCCCAATCCTCAAACCGGCCCCCACATTGGGCTGTCACAATATAAAAGTCTCACATCACCTCAATGTACAATATCGAATAGCTCTCCTATATCTCGAATGTACAAATCACCAATCACATAGGTATATCCAATGTCCAATCCCAATGAATCACCTAGTATCCCAAGTCCAATCTCAAGTAAGTTTCTAGCATCATAAAGGTAAATATATATACAGAAATAAATATGATGGGGGCAATACACATATATTAGCGTCCCATACCACTAATATTGGTGTAAGGGTATATATAACAACAGCTAAATCCCCTGTTATATATACAAAAAGGGGTTAAAGAAATATCATGAAACCGTGTGCCAAGCATCGACACAGAAATACTCGTATATGGGGCTCCGTCAGTCCGGATCAGCCCACGGGGTCCGTCTGCAGTGTCGGCCCTCGGCCTCGACAGTACAGGTCATCCCGCATCCACCTCTCTACTCTGGCCAGTAGCCTCCAGACAACTGCCAGGTCCAAACAATCACCGGTAGGTACTCGCCCGCCTCCAGGCTCAATCGGCAAACCCATCGATCTTCTTGCCGAGGGGAACCATACCGGGCCCCACCATGTACTCTCATACGGCAACCACACATCGTATGGAGCATAAAATCAGCACCGATAAAACTCATGGGGGACGCTCGAAATATCATATCAAGGGAACCGGGCTGTTACATGTATGCATAATTTCATGAACTCCCGCGGTTCCCAAATCCCGAAAACATCATGAAAAATCCAGATAAACAATGCGCAATCCAGGAATGATGTATGCGATATATCTGAATGCGAGCAAGTAAACACAAGTATATAGCTGAACCAGATGTATGCGAAATCATGATAAGGTACAGCTAAGTAACATCAGTAAATGTGAATATGCGACAACAACTGAATATGTATCTAACATACAGGTGTAGCAAAGTATAGGTATCTACCTATAAGAACTTATGTCGTATACCCCCCTGGGTATAAGTAACATATGTAGGAAATCCCTCCCGGTATAAGTAAAATATATATGAGGTATACCTGTAGCTGTATCGCAAAGTGAAAATATACCTATCACTAAAGGTATGATACACTATAGGTATACCGATAAACTAGATGTCAAGTGTGGCAAGCAATGGTAGCTATAAGGGGTAGTGTGTGACATGGCAATTACTGACGGTGTGTGTGTAGCATGCAATCCGTGCTCGTGCAACATGAACCGTCAATAATGTGTGCAGTGTCCTACGGCTGCTAGTCACAGTATATAGCTATATCTAGGAAATGCAGTAAGGCGCAATTCTACAATGACGTAGAATGTGCGACAGGTAATTGAATCCTAGCCCAGACGCATAATGCCATGCGGGCGATTCCCCTGTAGATGTTATATCTACTCACCTATACTCCATGCTAGGTGAATCCTACCATCTGCTCCCCCTGTAGCCGTGTCCGTAGTCCCTGCCTGCAAACCTGCAAATAAGATAAGGAAATCACATATAAGCCAAATATCTCGCGAAACGCGATATCGAATCGAAACGAGAAACTCGCGTCGCGAACTAAACGCGCGTGTGCACGATACGCTGAATCGTGTGTGTACGCGTCTAAAACCATCGCGACACGCCGCGATACGCTGGATCACAGAACCCACTCACGTATCGCGCGTATCGCGCAAACACAACGAAACACAAAAGCGATATATAGTCCCAGATTTTCCTACAGGCAAGATATTACAAAACTAGACATGTCAAAGACCTAGAAAACACAGCAGGGAGCCCTACACCCAAACCCCAACACCCAAGCTCCCCACTGGGCCGCAAATTGCGGCCAAAAAGAAGAAATTGGCGGCCTGGGTTAGGAGTTAGGGGGTCGTGCTCTGGTGGTGGTGTCTAGACCTAGGTATCATGTCCCAGTATTCTCAATTTTGTTCTGCAAGGTCCGGGTCTATAGCAGATCACAAATGTCCAGTATATCACTTAAAAACGACAATTTGCACCAAATAGAAACCTTATGGTATTTTAGTGTAATCTGGCTATTCCTCAGTTGAAGTGGCCTTGTTAACACTTAAATATACTAGGTTAGCTAACACAAACATCAATTTGCCATCACAACTAACAAATTACCAAAACTAGCACTAAACTAGCTATTTCAACACTAATCGACACAAAACTTAAGTACACACGAAATGGGGTTCAGAAATTACCCTATTGGACCTTAAAGAGCCCAAGAAAGCAGGTGAAGAGGTGTATGGAGGGGGTGAGAGCTTCTGCAAGTGCTGAGCTCCCTCTAGTGTTGCTGCTGCTGTCACTGCTGCTTGCTGCTGCTGTAGTTGCTGCTATTGTTGCTGTTGTTGTTGTTGTGTTGTGATGATGATGATGATGTTGCTGGAACTGATGATGCTGCTGCTGGTGTTGTTGTTGTTATTGTGTTGTTGTTGTGATGATGATGAGGATGCCTGCAGCTGCTGCTCCTGCTCCTGCTGATCCTGTTGCTGCTGCTGCCAATGATGCTGATGGTGTTGGTGATGCTAGCTGCTGCTGCTGGAGCTCTCTCTCTCTCTCTCAGGTGAGTGTGTGTGTGTGAGTGAGATAATGAGAGAAGAAAAGAAATGAGATGGAGAATGAGCACACACAAGAACCCCCCCTTCTCACTCTCTCTCACTTCATTAAATGAAGCATGGGCAAGGCCATAATGCCCATGCTCTCTCTCTCTCTCTCTCTCTCTCCAAGTCAACCAATAATAAAACCCTTTTCATTTTAAAAACCAACACTACTAATTACAACCATGCATACTATTAAACCCAAAAGCATTTAAACAAATAATTAAAACTAGGCTAGGAAAAATGGTTGGTTAACCATGGTTGCTAATCATGGTTTAACCCCAAAAACAACCCAAGTTAACATGCACAAGTGTGTGTGTGCCTAGCAAAATTCTAATAAAATACTCATTAAATAAGATAAAATATTTAAAAACCAATTTGGTAAACTTTTTATTAAAAACTATATATTAAAATATAATTAGCTACAAAACACATTCTAAGGTGTTACAGTAGAGTTCTCCTACAATAACAGCTACCAGGAGACCATTCAGATGGCACCGTTTGAGGCTCTCTATGGGAGGAGATGTAGATCGCCCTCCTGTTGGACAGAGCTCAGTGAGGGCAGTTTCTTAGGGCAACAGATTGTTGAGGAGAGGACCGCGAAGATTCAGTTGATTCGCGATAGGATGAGAGCAGCGCAGAGTAGGCAGAGATCTTATGCGGACCGTCGACGGCGCAGGCTTGAGTTTTCTGTTGGTGATCATGTTTTCTTGAGGGTCTCCCCTATGAAAGGTGTGATGAGGTTTGGGAAGAAGGGGAAGCTCAGTCCCAGATATGTGGGCCCCTTCGAGATCCTCGAGCGTGTTGGTGCAGTAGCATACCGATTAGCCCTTCCGCCCAGTTTTCCAGATGTGCACCCCGTATTTCACGTTTCGATGCTACGTAGATATCTTCATGATCCTTCGCATGCGATTCAGCACCCGACGATCCAGCTTGAGCGCGACCTTTCCTATGCAGAGCAGCCGGTGATGATCTTGGATCGACAAGTGATGAAATTGAGATCGAAGGACATCCCATCAGTTAAGGTACTTTGCCGTGGTCAGAACCGTGAGGAGGTCACTTGGGAGACTGAAACTGAGATGATGAAGACGTATCCCCATCTTTTCAAAGGTACGTATAGTTAGATTTTGAAATTCGGGGACGAATTTCTTTAAGGGGGAGAGATTGTAACACCTTAAGATGTGTTAGTGACTAATTATATTTAAATAAAGGGTTTTTAATGAAAAGTTTACCAAATTGTGTTTCAAATATTTTTCCTAATTTAATCAATATTTTTCTAAAATTTTCCTAGGCTTGCACACACATGTACATGTAAACTAGGGTTTTAAATGAGTTATTACCATGATTAGTAACCATGGTGGGTTAATCATGGGGATTAAGTCTTTTTGGTTTTAATTGAGTTTAATTAGTTAATTAATAGTTGATTTAATTTGAATTTCCTTAGGGTGTTGACTTGGTGAGAGAGAGAGAGAGTGCATCATGGCTTGAGCCATGCTTGCAATTAATGAGGAGAGAGAGAGGAGGGGTTGACATTGGGGTGATGATTTTCTCTCAATTGTTTTGTTTTCTTTCTCTCAACCTCACTCTCACACACACACACACACACTTACCTCTTCAGCACCAGCAGAAGCAAGCAGCACAGCAGCAGCCAGAAGCAGCAACAGCAGCAACAGAGATCAGCAGCAGCAGCAGCCACAACTTCGACTGCAGCCTCCTTCCCTTCACTTCATCTTCTTCCTCCAGCTCCCTAGGGTCGATTGTGAGGTATATTTCCTAAACTTACTCCCTAGTTTACTTTTTTAGGGTAGTTTTGCTTCGGTTAGTGGTTTTTGGTGCGATTTAGTGCGATATGAGGCGTTTAGTGAGAACCTTGGCCAAGTGAGGTGTGTTTTGGTTTCTGTAGGTTGATAGAGTGTTGTTATGGCCATTCCAACCCAACTTAGCCCCCAATTGCACTAAATTACCACCAGATCCCTATTTGACGCATTTCGTCGTTTTAAGGCAAAATTTGAGTTTCTGGAAACTGCTATCGACCCGAAGAGTTCAGATTAATTTTGAGAAGACTGCAGTATACTTGTTAGGTGCTGATACCCCAGGTAGAACCCGACCCCCTTTCTTCATGTTGAGGCCGCCGAAATATTCGATCTGGCCGCAATTTGCGGCCAGATGGGTAGGGTTTGGGTTGGGGTTTGGTCCTTTGGGTGTATTCTGCTGTGTGTAGTGTTATGATATATATATTTTTGTAAGTTAAGTTCTATATAAAAATCTGGGGCTTATTACCTATTTCTCGTATTTTCTAAACCTTCGCGACACGCGTGATACGTGTGTGAGTTTGGGGTTTCTGCGTATCGCGATGCGTCAGGGTAGTTTCAGGCGCGTGATCACACGTTTTAGCGTATCGCGCACATTCGCGATTGGTTTGCGACACGGGTTTCTAGTGGGACCATAATACCACGTTTTTATGAAATTAAGCCTATGTGTGATTTACGTTATGTGATTCTAGGTTCGCAGGCGAGTGAGAGGGACGCTGCGATGAAGGGCAAGCAAGTCGTCGGCTACACTTAGCGCGAGACTTCGGTGAGTAGATTTAACATCTACGGGGATATCCCTCGCATGGCGTTATGCGTCAGGGCTGATAGGACCTTATTATTATATGTTGCATTTACCTCATGTACTGTCATTGCATATTGCATTCCCTACTGTATGTATGCTTAGAATTGATAGAACACCACACTATTACTAACGGTTCATGTTGCACGAGCACTGATCTGCATGCTACACACACACCGTTAGTAATTGCCATGACACACTCACTGTAGAACTGCCATGATTATATTGCTGTAGTTCATTTCATATACGATTCGATATGACTTTGATGGAAATTGGGAGCCGAATGATATCTTTAAAAACGGAAACTAATTTTAAAAGCGGTTTCCCCTTATACATATATCATGGATTGATGTACATGGCACATCGCCTTGGATTTACTTCTTAGTGATGGATTTTCATGTGATTTCTGGTTTTGAGGATAGTGGGATTGTTTTAAGAAAAGATGCACTATTTGAAAACCCGGGTCCTCGTGATATGATATTTTGGTGCGTCCACCACGCGTTTTCTCGGTGCTGAGACGTGTGCTTGAAACCCGATTCGAGGAGATGGATGATCCGTTTGCGGGTTCATGATGGAGACGGTATGGTTTCTCGGGGCGAGAAATATTTTTCGTGGAGTAGGCGATGAGCCTGGCAGGGTGGCGAGTACCTACCGGTGATTGGTTGGACCTGGCGGTTATCCGGAGGATACCGACCAGAGTCGAGAGATGGATGCAGGATGATCCGTACTGCCGGGGCCGAGGGCCGATACCGCAGACGGAACCCGTGGGCTGATCCGGACTGACGGAGCCCGATATATGAGGATATGCGTGTCGATGCTGGACACGAGTATTTTATGATGTTTTGGGTGCCGATGTTGGGCACTCGTGATTTCTCAGAGGTTTACAGGATTTGGGATTTGGGTGCAGTTGTGGGCACCGATTGTTTTCCACGTTGATATTCCGTGTAGATGTTGTTTATCCCATGCTCAGCATTGATTACCATATATCTCATCCTGTAGTTATTTTACCTGACAGAGCATCAGCATGATTATTGCACATACTGCTTATCACGCATTGATATCACCTGCTGGCATTTATTAGAGTAGCGCAGTACGTGCATGCTCGCGATTACCTTTATATGTTATCTCTATTCATGAGTTGGCAACTCACCCTCGTTGTGCCACAGTATTTGCAGGTTGCCCTCAGCATAGTCGCGGCAGGCTGTCTTTTGCATCTTTTGGCTACAGATACCACTACAGTTGCGGTGAGAGCTGTTTTGCATTTAGGTGGGTTTTGGTATTCTGAGTACTTTTATTGTATCCCTTTTGTATCTAGTACTCTCCATCTACCATTTATGTACTGGACTTAGATACTGTGTGAGGACGATGATGTATATTTTGTATTCTGGTATCGAGCTCGTAGGAGCCGACTGTTTTTATATGCAGTTTATATTCTGTGATGTCTACTTATTGCTTATTCTTCGCTACGGCGTCGTGTATTACTCTTGTGATGTTGGTTTCCGCCGTTGGGCGTGATTGCTCCCGTTTGGGGATGTTTCATTTCATTACATTTCATTTCACTTATATCCTATTTTGTACCCGGTCTCGGGGCTACTTTTACAAAGGAAATGCTGCCAAAATTATTCAAACGATTAAGTAACTTTAAAAGGAACTTATTGAATTAATTAAGGTTTTCTAAAAGCTTTAACTAAATGTTTTCAACACTCACTATTTTTAAATGGTTATGATTTCTGGGTTCGGCTTACTTAGTCGCGTTACGCCTGTAGACGTAGCGTGGTTAAGTGCCGGTCACGAGTCGAAATACTCGGGTCGTGACACCATATAGCATACTATCGTTTTGAGTAAGACTGTTCTATCCGTATATGTCCTCCCTCAATCATCATAATCACTTGCTTGTGATTACAATAACTGCCTTGAGGGCACTATAGCCAACAGTCTATAAGCACATCCATAAATGTCCCTAATCGAGAGAGTATCGAGACTGGGCGTTGATACTCCGGAGTAGACTAGTATGCACTTATCGAGACCCTAACGAGCGGCGGTGGCCGGTCTAATAAGCCATTGGTGTCAGTTTGTCACCTAAGATAGTATATAGGTGCTCATTGGGTTATGAGTACACTGGACGGACTTGCCGGGAACATGCTAGATGGTATTATACCTATTGTCAGATAGCAGTTCCAAGGTGACATGTGTACAGGTTAGTCTGTCGATCTGAGATCGTCATTTTTCTCATGTGAGTTCCCACTGTGCTTTGATTACTACCCTACCACGGCTCAAAGGAGTCGTGCAAACATGTTTTAGTTCGGTACAGTCCCGAGCCACATGGAGGCAGTGAGCAGATCGTCGGGGATTTGTCTATCCCGGTATTGGGGGTTGATATCGCGTAGTGCACGGGTGGCCATCACCAGAAATCCTTGACCAAGGTAGACAAGAATTACTGATTTTGATCAGTAGTTTCTCAATTGGTGATGGGCGTCATACCGACAAGAAATATCACGTTATTTGGGTTCTGAATTTATCCACCCCCTAGCCCCGATATGCGATACTCTTAGACGAACAGACCGGACTGTACGGAGATTGTCATGGACAAGCTCAGTAGGGGTTCAGATGAGTTTGCTCATCGGCCTTCCTTTCCTTCAATACCTGGGTAGCCATTAAGTACAGCTAGTTCCGCTGACGTGCTTGTGGTTAAACCTACTGCCAGCGTATTGACGAGTCTTTAGAGTCCCAGAGGGTTTCCTTGCTTCGAGCGAAACGATATAGAGGTCGAATGGTTTTAATGTAGGGTTCGATCATATACGTGTACTAGCTACACGTATCATGATTCAGACGGATAATACTAGTGTGTTTTGGTTTAAGTCGGATCCTCGTAACATTTCAAAAAATATAAAATATTATTTTAGAATTTAATATTAAAATAATATATTTCGCGAAAACTGCCCGATTTGCGAATTTGGAGTTTTCGTAAAATGGTATAAATATATAGCAATAATTGTGAAATAATTGGGGATTAAAATGATTTACTCATTTAACCATATATTTACTGGATCTGGCATTTTTATAATTTATTATATGCATGTTTGAAGTTAAACCCGATTAGTGCACTGCTAATCGCGATTAGGCCAAATCCCTGTTTCTACAGTTTTCCATGGTTAGTGAACCATGTCCTGTTACATTTTAGTTACATGTTGTTTTTATTGTGTTGGTGTTATTTGTGAGAAAAAGAAAAGAAAAGAGAGAAGGGTTAAAAAGGAGAATGATTGGAGGGAGAGGGAGTGAGACATGAGGGTGAGAATAAGGAGAGAGAAAAAGAGAGAGGCTGCCTCATTCATTTCCCCCCATCATTTTCTTCTCCTTCTTCATCTTCAAGCTCCGTCATTCTACCCTCATGACCCATCTTAAAATCTTCCTCAAAACCCTACACCCTCGTCATTAAAGTTGATCCCCTCCTCATTCTTAACACATTGGACCAAGCAAAGTTTGATTTTGAAGACTTTGGATGAGCTAGGGTTTTTCTTGAGTTTCCCAAATGAGATATATCTTCTTCCATTTAGTTAGTTTTTAGTTGATTTAGAGTGGAATTGTGATGTTAGAAATCCCAAGAGAGGGTTTGGGTAATTGTGTGGAATTGGTGATGTTTAGGGGCTGTTACAAGACTTGAGTGGTGTTTTTATAGGCCTAGAACAGAGAATATGGACTTAGGAATTTCCCATGTCGGCTTTGTGACTTTTAGTGGCATACAGGGAATCTGGGGCAACCTGGGGTAATTCTGAGAAAAACAAAACAATACCAGAGACCTATTTAAGACCCTAGGGGACCACCCTGAAAAGACGAACCCCAACATAGCACTATAGACCGAGCTCGCCGGATTTTTAGGGCATGTGGCCGGCCAGTTTGGGGTGTTTGGGGTCTATGTTGGTCCAGTAGCTCACATACTCATATACAACACCAAATACTTGCTAGTTTAATCGCATTTTACCTGAGAGAGAATCTGGGAGCAGTTGTGAGTGGTTTTTGGTTATGTTTTTCCGTATTTTGGAATGTTCGGTTTTGACATTGATATTATATTTGGTTGTTGGGCGTTTGTACGTCAACAACAAGGATTTGTTTGGTTGTTTTGCCCGTGTAGGCTGTAGGTTCTAACCAATGAGCGCACCGTGTGCCGTATTGTTTTTCCGAACTTGATTTTAATAGCAATTGCGAATTGTATTGATTGTAGGTACCTTCACGTGGATTCCGAGACAACGGAGCATGGCGTCATCGACTTCGGCAAGAAAGGATCAAGGTGAGTAGATCTATATCTATGGAGGATGTCGGGTGGATGTCATATAGCACCCCTGCATATTTAAAATGGAAATCGATCTATAGGATACAGTCATAGAAACCTAGATTTGAAAACTATGGATGGTTAAAAAGATAGTTAGAGATGATATGAGTGACTGAGTGTGTGTGTGTGTGTGTTGAGATATGAGATGAAAGCTTTAAGGATATGAAAAGTGAATGTGAATCACGACTTATAGATATGTAGTTGCACTAGAATAGGTATGGGTTTTAGAGTAGCATGACATTTGATGTATAAGGTAGAATGTATATATAAGATTGACTTGATGTAAGATGACTTAATGCAATGAAAAAGATATACGATGTGATACGATGACATGATTAATATGTTGGTATATGGATGCGAGTCGATATGAGATGATTGATACCCTTGCCGGTCCCCTGATGTGAGAGTGTTATGGATGCTACTTGGGATATGGGTATATAGATATATTTAATGTTGTGAATCATGAGTGCTATGCCGTACGAGACGTTAGGTCCGTGCCCTCATTGTCATATAGGTTGATAGGATCCCTAATTGTTAATGCCGTCGTACGATGATTTACCGTACATGAAGTGTTTTATGATGATTGATCCGTACTCTTGACTAGAGGATGCCGTACGATGGATAATACCGTACGTGATGTTTTGAGGCTGGATGCCGACTGATAAATTCACCGACTCGGTCATGTTAGATACGTAGACCTTATAGCATTTAGCTGACGATTTACTTATGCTACGTTCATGTCATTCTCATTGCATTTCATATACCTGTGCTAGTACACCTACACCATTATCGATGATGTGTAAGTTACACTTACACAGATTGGCCAGCTCACACACTTCATCATCGATAATTACTATGTCACTTACATAGTAGAATTGCTACATCATGCTATTATATTTCTATACTCACATTATGATGATATGACGATGCTCACATCACTGTTCCATGTTGCATGATATACGGATATGCTTACATTCTGTTATATGTCGCATACATCATGTTTTACGATTATACGCATTGAGATGTGCTGTTTTCATGAGATTTCTGGATTTGAGAACCGTGGTTATTTCAAAAGAAAGTATGTATTGTTTTAAAAACCCGGTATCTCTTGATATGATATTTCAATCCGTCCACTATGCGTTTTCTCGGTTCTGAGACATGATAGAAACCCGATTCGAGGAGGTGGATGATCCGTTTGCGGGTTCATGGTGGACCCGGTATGGTTCCCTGGGGCATGAATGGTTTTGTGGTGTAGACGATGAGCCTGGCAGGGTGGGCACTACCTACCGGTGATTGGTTAGACCTGGCGGTTATCCGGAGGATACCGACCGGAGTTATGAGATGGATATGGACCGACCCGTTCTGCCGGAGCCCGAGGGCCGATCCCACAGACGGAGTCGAGATATGAGGATTTACGTGTCGATGCTAGACACGGGTTTCTTGATGTTTCTAGTTTCGGTGTTGGACACTCAGGTTCCATGATTTGATGTGTCATTGATGGACGCACATTGAGTTATATCCTCATATTTTCATGCATATGCTTTCATGATATTTACATGCATGATGTTGTTGTGTCATTTATGGACACGTAGATGTTAGCCACATGCAGATATGCAGTGATTATATTGTTAGCACATATGTAGATACGGTCACCCTAGATATCATAGTATTACCATTACGATAAAGTTGACCTAGGAATCGTTGTTTATTCACTTTCTACTTGATGATGTTTTCTACTCATGTGTTGGCAACTCACCCCCGTTGTGCCACAGTTCTTGCAGGTTGACCACATGGATTAGTAGTGGTATCGTTGGCACTCCGCTTGCATTCAGATGACTTGGTTTGGTAGGTGGTACATGTTGGATTGTACCGCTATTGTATTTATTATTCATATTGTACCTAGTCAACTCCATCAATCAAAATTAGTATTTGTATAAATAATGAGACTTAGCAAGACTTGTAGTTGCGAGACTTGAACGATGGGTTTTATGTTCGCTTATTGGGTTGATGTCTTGCTTTATTCATTATCTTTTGTGTTGATCTTCGTCGTTGGGCGTCGTATACTTGTTTTAGGACTTTCGTGGTTTTGAATCCGCCGATTACCGAAGAGCTAGCTCCCGCTTGGGGATGCCTTTTATATTATCATGTATTTGTTGTTTTGTGTCAAAATATACAAAGGAGGTGCAGCCCAAATTTTTAAAAAAGGCGAAACATATTTTTCAACTAGTAAATCCACTTTCCTTTTTCATGTTCCTTTATTAATGAATTTAAGAAAACATTTGATTTCATTATACCTTTATTTCAAAACTTCACTGTAAGTCCACGTTACCTCTCCCAGTACTTACGGGCTTGCGGAAATGATGAAAAACGATTTTTCAAGAGGTGGTAACATGGACTCAAAATACGGATCTTTGTTAAACAACTACCTAACAACCTAACTTGAGATTTACCAACTCGGTTAGGGGATTATACCTTTCATGAACTCCTTCGTCTTCAACTCTTTGCGGTGTACGGATCGACTTCACCTCGTCATCTCCTTGCGCCGAAGATGGATCCACCTGAAAGCTTCTACCTTTGGCTTCATCTTCAAACATGAAGAAACTAAAACACTTGGTTTGCTAAACCTTGTGAACTAGGATGAGTAGAGAAGTGATATGGGTTTTCTTTTATCTCTAAGGCAATGTTTCTCAACACATGAGAGGGAGTTGCCTTGAGCTTGAGAGAGAGCAATAGGAAGAGCAAGAGGGAGAGCTCAAGCAAGAGAGAGAAAGCAAATGAGAGAATGAGAAAGTCTTTTTTCATCCAAGCTCTCATAATCCAAAACCATCATAACAAAGAATAGTAATCAAGTATTATGTGATGGTTCAAGTCAAAATGGCCATATCATTTAATGCACTCATTTTGCAAGAAGAAACAAGCAAGCAAAAGTCTTTGCCATGAAATGATAGCCATTGTCATGATGATGGTCAACTAGTTCAACCCAGTCAACCGGTCAACAAAGTCAACCCCTCGACAACCACGTCACTATAATACTTAATTAATATTATTGTTAATTATATTTCTTATTCTCATTAGGGTTTAGCAAAAAGTCAATAGTCAACTGTCAACAGTCAACAACCCCAATGAGAATCCTCTGCCTCTGTCTCTCTGTCAACTGTGCATAGACACCCGCATCCGCGTTCCGAGGAACACGAATACAAACGAGATAAAACCAATCCCAAAACGTACACTAGGATCTGGCTTAAACCAAAGCCCGCTAGTGTTGACTGTCCCGACACTAAACGTGCACTAGTGCACTGATGTGACCGAACCCTGTCGCAAAACCAAGCGACCTGTCGCAAAACCATGCGACCTCTACTCTTTTTCCTAAAGGCGAATAGATTTCTGTGAAGGACTCTAAAGACAAGACATTACGCTGGCAGTACTGCAAGCGGCACTTGCCGTGCGTAACGGTCCCCAGGTAGATGCCGACAAGAAGACTGACGAGGTGAAACCCATCTAAACTCCTACTGAGTCTGAATGTGACAATCTCCATACAGTCCGGTCTGTTCGTCTGATAACATCGCATGGCGGGCCTAGGGGCGGTAAACGTCAGTCCCCTAATAACGGTACAAGTCGTGTCGGAGTGTAGCCCAGAACACCCTGAGATAACACTGGAAACCTACCAGTATATCTCGCTTGCCCTGGCCAGGGACTACTTGTGTAATGGCTCTCCTATACACAGCGCGATGTCAACCCCCAATACCGGGAGAGACGAATACTGTCTAACCGCCACTGCCTCCAAGTGCTTCGGGACTGCACCCAACTACTACCTGTTTGCACGACTCATTTGAGCCTTGGTAGGGTAGTAATCAAAGTACAGTGGGAACACACTCGAGGCGAAGTGACAGTGTAAAGTCCGCGGACTAAGCTGTACTCATGTCACCTGGGAACTAATAACTGACGATAGGTATAGTACCAACCAACAGTTCCCAACGAGTCCTGTCCAGTGTACTCGTAACCCAACGAGCACCCGCATACTATCTCAAGTACGACGTACTGACGGCTGTGGGACAGACCGTCTCCCACACTGGGATGAAAAGCGCATAAGCTAGTTTACTCCGGAGTATCGATACCCTTTATCGATAGTCCTACGACTAGGGACCTGCATAAGGATGTGCTTGTGGATTACCCAGCCCCTACTAGTGTGACTGCCATCATAACGCTGGTAATCAAGCAAAGACCCTAAGGGCTCCACTAATGTGTATATGTGATATACTAAAATAAACATATGTACACATTAAATTAGAAACAAACCAAGTAGCATACTACTATATTGAGCAAGATTGTCTATACAAGGTGAATATCCCATGCTTCCATTAAGTAATATACAAACTAGTATGATACAGTAATGGCCTCTAGGACATATACACTAACAATCTCCCACTTGCACTAAGGCCATGTAATGGCGTATCGAAGACCTATCATCTCGATCAGCCGTTCGAACTGAGTCTGGGGTAAGGCCTTTGTGAGTGGATCAGCAGAAACTCTCCGAACCTCGATCTCCTAGCGACCTACGATCTCCCTGATCAGGTGATACCGCCTCAAGATGTGTCTGGACTTCTGATGGGACCTGGGTTCCTTCGCTAAAGCTATAGCCCCGTTGTTGTCGCAATACAGCGGTATTGGATCAACAATGGAAGGAACCACCAGAAGTTCCGTTAAGAACTTCCTTATCCAGACGGCTTCTTTTGCGGCATCTGCAGCAGCGATATATTCCGCTTCCATCGTCGAGTCAGCAACGGTTTTATGTTTGGAACTCTTCCAACACACCGCCCCTCCATTGAGGGTAAAGACATAACCCGACATGGACTTGGAATCATCCTTGTCACTCTGGAAGCTGGAGTCAGCATAGGCCTCGATCTGGAGGTCTTTTCCGCCGTACACCAAGAACATCTCCTTAGTCCTTCTCAGTTACTTGAGAATGTTCTTTACCGCTATCCAGTGTTTCTCCCCAGGGTTTGTCTGATACCGGCTTACCACACTCAGTGCATAAGCTACATCTGGTCTGGTACACAACATCGCATACATTATAGAGCCTACCGCATAAGAGTAGGGAATAATAGACATGCGATCCCTTTCCAAATCTGTCTTGGGAGACATCTCTTTGGAGAGGGTGATCCCGTGACAAGCCGGTAGATTACCGCGCTTGGAATCTTCCGTACTGAATCTTTTCAGTATGGTGTCGATGTACCTGGACAGTGAAAGTCCTAATATCCTCTTGGATCTGTCACGATAGATCCGGATCCCCAGAATGTACGAGGCATCACCATGGTCTTTCATGGAGAACCTGTGTGACAAGAATCCCTTGGCAGATTGTAGCATAGGAATATCATTTCCAATTAAGAGAATGTCACCCACGTATAAAATGAGGAATACTACAGTTCTCGCTACAAATCTACTATAGATGCATGGTTCATCTGGATTTTTGAAAAAGCCAAATTCTTTGACCGTCTCATCAAAACAGATGTTCCAACTCCGCGATGCCTGCTTTAGTCCGTAGATGGACTTAAGCAAGTTGCATACCTTTCCGCTGCTCCCACTCTGAATGAAACACTCTGGCTGGTCCATATAAACACACTCCTCTAAATTTCCATTTAGAAAAGCGGTCTTCACGTCCATCTGCCAAATCTCATAATCGTGGAAGGCAGCAATGGCAAGCAGGATCCGAATGGATTTCAGCATAGCTACTGGAGAAAAAGTCTCGTCATAGTCCAAACTAGGTCTTTGACGTAAACCCTTTGCAACCAGTCTAGCTTTATAGGTCTCAACCTGTCCATATACACAAATCTTCCTTTTGAAGATCCACTTGCATCCTACGGGTTTTACCCCATCTAGAGCAACGTCCAACGTCCATACTTTGTTGGTGTACATGGACTCCATTTCGATCCGCATTCCATCCAGCCATTTTACCGAATCAACGCTCTGAATGACCTGCTGGAAGCTAGTCGGCTCATCACTATCAATGATGCAATCCTCTCTATCTCCGTCTATGAGAAAACCGTAGTATCTCTCGGGCGGATGAGACTGCCTACTACTCCTGCGGAGCGGCGCAGGAATGTCATGATCTTTCGAACCCTCTGGTTCTACTAAGCTTTCAGTAATAGCTCGTGGTTCTGGAATTTCTTCCAGTTCTATTGCGCTCCCACTTATCTGATTTTCCAAAAACTAAGTTTCCAAGAAGTGGGCATGACGAGAAACAAAAATCTTTTGTTCCTCTTCGCAATAGAAGAAATACCCCTTGGAGTTCTTTGGATATCCCACAAACTTGCACTGTACTGAGCGTGCCTCGAGTTTGTCCGCATGCTGCTTTTTGACAAAAGCTCGACATCCCCATGTCTTAATGTGCTTAAGATAGGGTTTCTTCCCACACCACATCTGATATGGTGTAGTAGGCACAGTCTTAGTTGGAACTCGGTTCAAAAGGTATGCAGCTGATTCTAGTGCATATCCCCAGAATGATCACGGCAACTCAGCGTTACTCATCATGGACTGTACCATATCCAATAGGGTTCGGTTCCGTCTCTCCGATACACCGTTATGTTGCGGAGTGTATGGAGGAGTAAGCTGAGAGAGAATTCCATTCTCTTTTAAGTAATCCAGGAACTCGGCACTCAAGTATTCACCACCTCGATCAGATCTTAGTGTCTTGATACTTGTGCCGGTTTGTTTTTCCACTTCATTCTTATAATCCTGGAATTTTCCAAAGGCTTCGGATTTATGTTTCATTAAGAAGACATATCCGTACCTTGAAAATTCATCCGTAAAAGTAATGAAGTAAGAATAACCGCTTCGCGCATGTGTAGACATTGGACCACACACGTCGTTTTGTATGAGTCCTAAGAGCTCACTCTCTCTTACTCCGTGTCCAGTGAACGGAGTCTTTGTCATCTTTCCTTTGAGACAGGATTGACAAGTGGCATACGATTGATATTCGAACGGATCCAAATATCCTTCTGTATGTAACTTCGTCAACCTTCTCTCATTGATGTGACCCAGTCTAAAATGCCATAAGAAAGCCTGATTTGTTTCCGGAGACTTTCTTTTGTGTGTATTCTAGACATTGAAAATCTGTGGTTGGTTTAATACGTATATACCATTGCTCAATGTACCTGACCCAATCAGAACATGATTAAGGTGAATGTTTACAACATTACTTACAAACGCAAATTCATAACCTTCTTTAGATATTAAAGATACAGAAATGATATTACAAGTTCCGTCGGGTACAAAAAAGCAATTACGTAAAACCAAAACATGTCCATCTGACATTCCCAGGTGATAGTCCCCCACGGCCTTAGCATCCATGCTAGCTCCGTTTGCAACTTTGAGGGTCATGTCACCTGCCTTCAAAACCCTACGGTTTCTCAACGCCTGCAAAGAATTACAGATATGAGATCCTGATCCGGTATCCAATACCCAGGAAGTAGAGTTTATTGATAGACAGTTTTCAATAACATACACACCTGAAGCTGAAGCCGCAACTTGCTTCAGATCCTGTGTTTTGGCTTTCCAAGCCCTGCAATTTTTCTTCCAGTGTCCACTCTTGTGACACTAAAAGCACTCTTCCTTCCTTATAAGCTTCCCCGCTATCTTTGTTGCTTTTGCCTTTCCCTTCGTATCCACTTTACTAACACCGCCCCTTTGTTTGGCGGGGGCTTTCTTCTTCTTTCCCTTAGCTTTCGCCTTGGACCTAGAAGAGGAAGATCCTCCTATAAACAAAGTGGATGTTTCACTACCTTTCTGTAGGGTGCCCTCTGCACTCCTCAGCATGTTGAGGAGTTCTAAAAGTTCAACTTCTTTTTCTTGCAAGTTGAAGTTCAGGATAAACTGGGCGTAAGTGGAAGGAAGGGACTGGAGAATCAAGTCCGTGTTGAGCTCATTCTCTAACGTGGTCCCAAGGTCCGCGAGCTCCTCAATGAAGCCAATCATCTTAAGCACGTGTTCCGCTACCGATGATCCGACGGCCAACCTTGCCGAAAACAGCTTTTTCGACACTTCATATCTGGAGATACGAGATTGCTCTCCATACAGTTCTTTTGTATGGAGAAATATGGATTCGAGGTCCATATTCTCGTGCCTCCTCTGATGTTCATTGTTCATAGAGGCAAGCACGAGGCACTTGGCCTTCACGCAATCGATTTCCCATGTCTTATGGATTTCCCTATCCACGACGCTGGTTTTGGGACCTGGGACAGGGGGAGCTTTGGTGGTAAGGAGATACCCCAACTTGTCATAAGTGATTGCCATTTTGACATTCCTGAGCCAATCTTTGTAGTTTAGCCCTGTCAGTATGTTTTTATCTAGTAGTAACTTAAGTCCGGTCATGATGTTTGGTCGCTGCAATTAGGAGAGAGAGAAGAAACACTTTACCATGATGCTCTTGCAAGTTTAGAGTGGTTTTAAATTTGTCTAAACAGGATGGCTCCTACTGTCTCTCGAATCCCTCCCCAAACCAAGAAGGAAGAATTATTCAGGATCAATCTCACCGTACAATTCTTGCTTAACCGTTCGGCCGGGCTGGTGTCGGTACTTCGACGGAGGTTTTCCAACGCTTTCGCGAAATTCCTTAATTAAATAACCACTTTTTCCTGGGGGCGTAGCCCCGCTAACACCTTTCTAGAGACCTACTTGGTTTATAGCATTGATCGTTAAGTGAGAAATTTCCCGAGGAGTAGCATATACTCACAGTAGGATCGGGATCCAAATATCATTGCGTGACAAAACTGAAGGAATCCTACCAGAATCATCACACTCCAAATAGTATGCAACGCTAGCAACTTTTAGTTCTTTTGAAACTCCCGATGTGGATTTTTACCCCATGCTCTTATGAGCTTGACTTTGGCCAACAAATCATAAGTCACATGTCAAGTTCTACCCGTCATTCTCCAGGTTAATTTGAGCCCACCCGCACATACCCTTGACTTTGGCCAACAAGGTAGAACGACTGTCCCAAACCAACACATCTATCTATGCTGCACATGAATACCCAATAGCTACCAATCACTATGCCTTGACTTTGGCCAACAAACATAGCTTGAATACTTATTGACCATTCATGTGAAACGACGGAGAGCTACGAATGGTTTTGGCGAAACCGTGAACGCAGTGAACTTGATATAATCGAAGGAATGAGATAGCTTTTAAAAGGAGTGGCTTAAGCTCCGCGTTGAAAAGTTATTTTTGAAAAGAAACCGAGTGGTTTTGAAAGTGTTCCAACGACTTTTACTTGGTTTATTTTTCTTGCATTAAATTTAATGTGTCCCATCAATTAATCCTACCATTGCAGAAAACAAGCAAAATATGACGTACGCTTATGCCATCCGCATTCGCCATGGGGCCCCGTCATTACCCGTTAGGTTACTTAACTAACGACAGAGCGGGGGCTGGACTAGCGCGGATGCAAAACATAAGCAACGCCTAAATAATATCATATATAGATATATTGCAATGATAGCCATTTCAGATCAAATATGAACACACTGGATATACTAGTAATCCGCAATTCGTACGAGCCTGTAGCGAAAAGCGGATTACACGGTCGCGATTGTCACGGCCCGCAGGGTACGGAACGTGACTGGCACTTAAGTTTACAAAACGTCTCAAGACGTCCGTAAAATAAGTAAGCCAAAGCCCAGAAACCAAAACCAAATAAGTAAAAGAGTGAAGGAAAAACCAATCTATTGAAAGCGAGTTTATCAAATAAGTCATATCAACCCTTTTTAAAAACAATATCGATTTTTCCGAAAATTTCAGCAGAGTCTCCTTTGTAAATACTGTCCCCCAAAATGGGTACAACAAGAATATATATCAATACAACAAATAAGGCATCCCCAAGCGGGAGCTAGCTCTTCGCTACAAGGCGGTCACAAATCCCTCGCAATATAAAACAACAACATGCAAAATAAACATAAAGAAGCATAAGAAAAACCGCATGTCGACTCAAGTGAGCTCGACCCCAAAATACAGCATAAAAAGTCTACAAATCTCACAGTCTCATCTCTAGGTCAATATACAACAATACTGGTAGATACAGTAGATGGAGTACTCTAGATACAAAGAATATACAAGATGGTACAAAAATAATAATACAACCCACCTACGAGCGAAAACCTCGAGTCCTAGCAAAAGAGGCAAAAGGAGCGGTGCGCCCGCCGCCACTGTGCTGACGGAGCGGACCTGCAAAAGACTGTGGCACATCGGGGGTGAGTTGCCAACTCATGAGTAATAAATAACATCTATAGAGGCTATCGCAAGTATGCACACAAGCATCCTAGCATCTATAATACAGGTATGGCAGGACATAATAGCAGGTATGTATGCAATATGAATATACTAGCAGGTATGAATGCAATGTGAATCAACTCGTGATCTGAATGTGTAAGTATAAGAAATCATGTTTTTCCTTTAGGAATCTCTTTTCAAATACCAGCACAATACTAATAGAATCAACAAGAACCTGTGTCCAGCAACGACACCTCAAAACTATCACAAATCTCATATATCCATGTCATAGTATCTCTGGCCTCAGCCATCCGGCTGACCCATCTCAATATCAATATCTCATCATCTCGCGGCCACGGTCGGTATCCTCTGGATATCCGCCATGCCAAACAGTCACCGGTAGGTAATCCATCCCCTGCCAGGCTCAACGTCAACAACACGATCCTCTTGTCCCGGGGTACCTTACCGGGCCCACCATGTACCCGTGACGGTTCCTCCACTCCTCGACATGGATCTCGTAAACCACAGCAAACTCATGGTGGACGACACTTTACATCACTAGAAAACCGCAACTTTTTATATTTTAAAAGGTCATAAGTTGTAAATTTTGCGGCTTTCCCCGAAATCCAGAAATATCATAAATCTCAATAAATCATCATAAGTGCATATGTCAATGATAATGAATGCATATGGTATCAATAACCAAGTTGAAATGTATGATTAATAAACTAGGCATGAACAATTGATGTAATGGTATACATGTACATGAATAGCAATTCTACAATGTTATTTTAAGGATTTATTGCAATAGTACAGGTTTAAGTATCAAGTATGGTGACAACATTCTAGATTATAAGTTATCTAATGTCGTGGCATAGCAATTACCAGGGCATGTGTGTTCGCATGAATAGTGCTCTTGCTACATATAAAAACCCTGGCAATGGTGCAGGTGTCCTATAGAATGGGTTCGCATATGTCTGACAATATAAAGCATGGATGTAGCAAGATGTTACGCAAGCATTTACTCCTAATTACTAATATCACTAGAAATATTTAAACTACTTAAACTATCGGGCGACTTGCGCCATCCGAACGATAGTCCCCCGTAGATGTTAAATCTACTCACCGAAATCCTCAGCTAGCTACGTCCAATCGCCGCTTTCCCTTTTTGTGCCGCGTCCGACGTCCCCGCGACCGAACCTGGAATTGCATCAATACCGAACATAAGGTTACATACAAGAACGACGCAAATCCCAACGAAAATACCAACGTTCACAAGCTAGGTACAACGTGCACAAGGTGCGCGGAACACATGCGAAAATCGCAAAAACTAACTAAAATCGTCGATTTGGTCGCCCGGCAAAACTAAAACCCGATCACTCAAAAAAAACCGCACTCACACATCCTAAATGTCATAGGATATGCCAAAAATATCATCAAGATATCGCAAATAATTCATCACAATATTTTTATAAAAACCTAGTAAGCTCTAAAAATTCCAAATTCGTGCAAACATCGCGTATTTGCGATAAAGTGCTCACATCATCGCACAATCCTACAATCCACACAACTAGCTATCCACAACACTCAATTTAACCCATTTACCATGCTTCAAAACACATTTTCCATAAACAAATCCTTTCTAGAATTTCATAACTAGCAATCTTAATCCAAACTATACATGAGAAAACCCTAAATTAACACTAGTTTATAGCCCAATTAGCAAGTTAAACTCTTAGATTAGGCTAACAAAATAACTAGATAACAAAATAGATTTAATTAACCAACTAATGATTTCAAAAACCCTAGTTTAATTTCAAACCATGAACTAGAAAAAACTAGATTAGAATTTAGCTATAATTTTAACACTAACACAACTTTCAAGTTCTATTTAGCACACTTAAGCAACAATGTAACCATTTTATTAGAAGTTATACCTCAAAAGTTTAAACCCTATGATGCTAAAGCCTCCCAAGATGCCATCTTTCTCCAAGATTTGAGCCAATTTGGGTTTGAGAAGAGAGGGAATAAGGTTTTGCTTTGAAATTGTAAAGGAAATTGTTGATTTTTGATGGATTTTGATGGATTTTTGGAAGGAAAAAGAGAAGGGGAAATTGGATGGGTAGTGGCTGCAGATTTCCAGCAGTGGAGGGAGTGGGGTGATGTGTGGGGAGTTGTGGAAATTTTTTCCCAAGTCAAACCCTCATATATCAAAGTACAACCCACCTCCAAATTAATATATTTTAATCCTCCAAATACATTTCACCACAAGAATCGAAAACAAAAAAAGGATGGGATTTCCTGCTGTGATGGGGCCGGCCTAGGGAATGTGAGGGTGTGTGAGAGAGAGTGAACAAAATTTTTTATGCAAAAAGACCCCCTACAAGTCCAAAATTGCAAGTTTTAGCTTAAATTCAATAAATTTCGTTTTCCATAATAAAAATTTGTTAAAACTTGAAATAAAATACTAAAAATTTATATTACGACTAGATTTTAATTAACATGATTTTAAAGATTAAAATTAGCCTAAAGAAATTTGTATTTATCACTAATTTAATGTATTTTCTTGCCGGCTTAAAATAATATAAAAAAATTGTAAAATAGGAAAAAGTTTTTAAATGAACAAAAATTAATAAGTAACTCATTAGCTACTAAAAACTAGCAATTACCTATCAAAATTAGGTATAATTAGTCCTAAACTGCAAAATAACAAAAAAGACGGTTTACGGAAAAATACCGAATTTTCACCGATTTTCAGGAAAACACCAAAACGACTTTGCAAGGCGCTACAGCGATGAATAGCCAAAACCCCACCCTAGACCACTAAGGGTGCGGCAAGCTACCCGCCAAATATCCGAAGCGGAGCAACCTCCCTCAACGACGTGAGTAGGCCACTCGGCACTTCGAGATACCCGGTAGTTTGTGCACCCCACCTTGGGTCTATCCTAGGAGAAAAAACAGTAAAAGAAATTATACAATGACGGCTACAACCTCACCCCGGTTGTGCGGCCAAAAAAAATATTACATCAATTACAAATTTACATGAATTGAAAGATAAAAGGAAAAACACTCATCTCACAACCCCCCGGCTATTCATCCGCGACAATCCAATGAATTCATATACACATACCATCAACATTACAGATCACAGATATATATAACCCCCACTAATCGACGTATAGAGATTAGCGGACATTCAATACATATAACACAACACAGATATATACCCGTCAGCTTAAGTCTTTAGAAGTTCGATCAAAATACGGATTTTCAAGCCCCAAAAACTAATTTTGCTTACTGGAAAATCCGGGGAGAAAAATCATATTGTAAAAATCCAAAAACAACCCCAGAACCACACTGCAAGGAAAATCGTCCACAGTCGAGTCAACTCGGCCGCCGATCCGCGGCAGGAGCAAGCTCCGGCCGCGGTTCCACGGCGCGTTGATCGGCTCTCTGGACCATTTTCCTACAGTGTGCTATAAAAACCCTTAGTCGAATTTTAAGGCAAGATTTATTATTTTTGGAACAGAGCAAAAATTAGACAGAAAGTATGCAACGCGGGCGTGTTTCGCGACTTTTTCTCCGATCGAACTTCTACTTACATTTCTAACATGTTAGATAGTGTTTAACTTGACTCTGATACCACTGTAAGTCCACGTTACCTCTCCCGGTACTTACGGGCTTGCGGAAATGATGAAAAACGATTTTTCAAGAGGTGGTAACATGGACTCAAAATACGGATCTTTATTAAACAACTACCTAACAACCTAACTTGAGATTTACCTACTCGGTTAGGGGGTTATACCTTTCTTGAACTCCTTCGTCTTCAACTCTTTACGGTGTACGGATCGGCTTCACCTCGTCGTCTCCTTGCGCCGAAGATGGATCCACTTGAAAGCTTCCACCTTTGGCTTCTTCTTCGAACTTGAAGAAACTAGAACACTTGGTTTGCTAAACCTTGTGAACTAGGATGAGTAGAGAAGTGATATGGGTTTTTCTTTTATCTCTAAGGTAATTTTTCTCAACTCATGAGAGGGAAATTCCTTGAGCTAGAGAGAGAGAAAGAGGAAGAGCAAGAGGGAGAGCTCAAGCAAGAGAGAGAAAGCAAATGAGAGAATGAGAAAGTCTTTTTTCATCCAAGCTCTCATAATCCAAAACCATCATAACAAAAAATAGTAATCAAGTATTATGTGATGGTTCAAGTCAAAATGGCCATATCATTTCATGCACTCATTCTGCAAGAAGAAACAAGCAAGCAAAAGTCTTTGCCAAGATACAAAGTCAACAAAGTCAACCCCTCAACAACCATGTCACTATAATACTTAATTAATATTATTGTTAATTATATTTCTTATTCTCATTAGGGTTTAGCAAAAAGTCAATAGTCAACAGTCAACAGTCAACAACCCCAATGAGAATTCTCTGCCTCTGTCTCTCAGTCAACTGTGCATACACACCCGCATCCGCGTTCCGAGGAAAACGAATACAAACGAGATAAAACTAATCCCAAAACGTACACTAGGATCTGGCTTAAACCAAAGCCCGCTAGTGTTAACTGTCCGGACACTAAACGTGCTCTAGTGCACGGATGTGACCGAACCCTGTCGTAAAACCATGCGACATGTCGCAAAACCATGCGACCTCTACTATTTTGCCTAAAGGCGAATAGCTTTCTGTGTGGGACTCTAAAGACTCGAAACTACGATGGCAGTGGGTTTAACCACAGACCGCAAGCGGCACTAGCTGTGCGTAACGGTCCCCAGGTAGATGCCGACAAGAAGACTGACGAGGTGAAACCCATCTGAACTCCTACTGAGTCTGAATGTGACAATCTCCATACAGTCCGGTCTGTTCGTCTGATAACATCGCATGGCAGGCCTAGTGGGAGGTAAACGTCAGTCCCCTAATAGCGGTACAAGTCGTGTCGGAGTGTAGCCCAGAATAACCTGAGACAACACTGGAAACCTACCTGTATATCTCGCTTGCCCTGGCCAGGGACTACTTGTGTAATGGCTCTCCTAGACACAGTGCGATGTCAACCCCCAATATCAGGAGAGACGAATCCTGTCTACCCGTCACTGCCTCCAAGTGCTTCGGGACTGCACCCAACTACTACCTGTTTGCATGACTCCTTTGAGCCGTAGTATGGTAGTAATCAAAGTACAGTGGGAACACACTCGAGGCGAAGTGACAGTTTCAAGTCAGCGGACTAAGCTGTACTCATGTTACCTGGGAACCGATAACTGACGATAGGTATAGTACCAACCAATAGTTCCGAACGAGTCCTGTCCAGTGTACTCGTAACCCAACGAGCACGCGCATACTATCTCAAGTATGACATACTGACGGCTGTGGGACAGACCGTCTCCCACACTGGGATGAGAAGCGCATTTGCTAGTCTACTCCGGAGTATCGATGCCCTGTCTCGATAGTCCTACGACTATGGACCTACATAAGGATGTGCTTGTGGATTACCCAGCCCCCACTAGTGTGACTGCCATCACAACGCTGGTAATCAAGCAAAGATCCTAAGGGCTCTACCAATGTGTATAGGTGATATACTAAAATAAACACAGGTACACATTAAAGTAGAAACAAACCAAGTAGCATACTACTATATTGAGCAAGATTGTCTATACAAGGTGAATATCCCAAGCTTCCTTTAAGTAATATACAAACTAGTATGATACAATAATGGCCTCTAGGGCATATACACTAACATTCACCTTTTCTATTTTCTTAAAAAGGTTTAGATTTATGAGTTTCGGCTTACTTGAATTACGGTACGCCTTTAGACGTTGCGTGATTTAAGTGCCGGTCACGAGCTAAATTTCGGGTCATGACAAAGTTGGTATCAGAGCGCTAGGTTTAACCTTAGTTCGAGTTTATGTTTGACTATGCAGAGTCTAGGGCGTATATATATTTTGGAACCTAGGCTTGACCTTACGGAACTTAGACTTGAACAGGGGGGGTATTTGACCCGAACTTTCGTTTCATAGGTTGACCCAGATTGATGGAGTAGGTAGCTTGAGTCGAGTGACGTACCTTACGTATGTTCCGCGGCATATTTACGATACGATACTCCACTTATGAAACATTAGGATGTATATATTTTGAGATTTGTGATTCTCTTCGTCCCCATGATTATACATCCATTTGAGATCCTTGATTCTATTCGTTTCCAAGATCAAACTCTCATTGATTCCATTCCTTCTTATGATCATGAATCCATTATGGATCTATTGATTCTTTTCATCCCTTTGATCTATTCTCATCGATACTTGATTGAGATTCCTGTCACCTTGGTTCGAGCGCAGATTGGGCTGCTGCTAGTGAAGCGGTCAGGGCGAGCTCGTCATGGACGAGGACTGACCATCGTCTTTTCTGGTGACATGAGAACGTCTCGATTTTGTATTTGTGTTGTGACCTCTTGTTTGAGATGTGTGTTCGGTTTTGTACCGGATGATCCGGCCATTGTTAGAGGATGCATGTTGTGAGAGGACTTTTGATGTACGACCTACCTCAGAGTTTGTGATGTCCTCTACCTTGCTGACAGATGACCCAGCTGTTGCTGAGATTGATGGGATGTCGCTTCCAGACTTTACGATCGGAGATCGCTGGAGCTTTCAAGCAAAGATGCGACAGACGATACCTAGTCTATCTTGAGTTTAAAGATGAAGGTGATTCGTCAGATTTGATGCGCCGACGTAGGCCCAGTTGGGTTAAAGATTTTCAGTGTAGAGATTCTTATTCAGACCTAGAGTAGATCGATCCAGAGATGACGTTGTTCGTTGGATGATCCGATAGGAGATAGGCAGGTTGACCAGCTTCGGATAAAGGACCTCACCCATACGCGTTGTGAGTTGATCGAGAACGGATGAATAAGGTATATTCCTCCGATGATTAGGACGAGTTACCGAGGTCGTATTCGGCTAGATATCTTTTACAGAGTGGTGAAGATACCGAGTTCGCAATTTCGAGTCCGTGTGAGAGATTCCGGATTGACTGTAGCCGAGAACATTTGTTGTACGCAGATAGTATAACATTACGTCGAAGTGGACAATGATAAAGGCGAGTGGAAAAAGAAGTTCGTGCGAGATGCTGACGAGCTGTTGTTACTCCTCGTTGAGATTAGAGATCAGATATGCATACAGAGGCGTTGGGATGTGGCCAGTTCCCGATTTGATTTCTGTACTCGGTATAGCTTACATATGCTTGCAATGCATTGATACGGACTTTGTGCACATAGTTGCATAAGTTTTTGGATTTTATACACCTCGGTACAATCGTTGTTGTTATTATAAGCATTTGAGTTATTGATGTATTTCCATGCACTAGATGCACCAGATTTGTATTTCGTGCACTAGATGCACCGGATTTGTATTTCGTGCACTAGATTCACCGGATTTGTATTTCGTGCAGTAGATGCACCGGATTTGTATTTCGTGCACCGGATACACCGGATTTTCATTTCGTGCATTTGTTACACTATATTTTCATTTCGTGCATTTGTTGCACTAGATTTTCATTTCGTGCATTTGTCGCAATATTTCATGCATTTGTTGCACTGGATTTATATTTTTGTGCATTGGTTGCACTAGATCGGTATTTCATGCATTGGTTGCACCGTATTTGTATTTTGTGCACTTGATGCACCAGTTTAGTATTTTTGTGCAATGTTGCTGTTAGTGTATATGCCCTAGAGGCCATTACTGTATCATACTAGTTTGTATATTACTTAATGGAAGCTTGGGATATTCATAGTTGTATAGATAATCTTGCTCAAAATGGTAGTATGCTACTTGGTTTGTTTCTACTTTAATATGTGCATGTATTTATTTTAGCATATCGCCTATACATATTAGTGGTGCCCTTAGGATCTTTGCTTGATTACAAGAGTTGTGATGGCAGTCACACTAGTGGGGGCTGGGTAATCTACAAGCACATCCTTATACAGGTCCCTAGTCGTAGGATTATCGAGACGGGGCCTTGATACTCCGGAGTATACTAGCGTATGCGCTTCTCATCCCAGCATGGGAGATGGTCTGTCCCACAGCCATTAGTACGTCGTACTGGAGATAGTTTGCGGGTGCTCGTTAGGTTACGAGTATACTGGACAGGACTCGCTGGGAACTGTTGGTTGGTATTATACCTATCGTCAGTTATCAGTTCCCAGGTGACATGAGTACAGCTTAGTCCGTTGACTTGACACTGTCACTTCGCCTCGAGTGTGTTCCCACTGTTCTTAGATTACTACCCTACCACGGCTCAAATGAGTCGTGCAAACAGGTAGTAGTTGGGTGCAGTCCCGAAGCACTTGGAGGCAGTGACGGTTAGATAGGATTCGTCTCTCCCAGTATTGGGAGTTGATATCGCGTTGTGTCTAGGAGAGCCATTACATAAAGTTCCTGGCCAGGGCAAGAGAGATATACTGGTAGTATTCCCAGTGTTTTCTCAGGGTGTTGATTGTTATGAATTCTTGTTTGTGTGTGTAGAAAATGAATAGAGAAATCACAACCAAAAATTATTTGACCACAATCAACTACGGTGTCGGATGTAGATTGTAAGTGAGTGCGGATCGTCCACAGGGACAGTGTAATAGTGCGTCTTTTGAATTAGATGAGTCAAAACTTTAAAGAAAAGAAAAGAAAACAATTCATGATTTATATTTGAAGTTCAAGAATTAGAAAATATAGACCTAATAACAAGAAAAAGATAGAATCAAGAACTGAGAGTTTGATGATTTTTCCAACCAAATATCAAGAATCGAAATGAGGCTCGTAGGAATCGATCAGATCTATAGATGTGATGCAATCTCAAGATGACGTATTCTCATCCTTCGATGGATTGATACTAGATCGATGATGATCGACGAGAATTAGGGATTTCTAGTGAAACTAGGTTTTCATCATTTATCCCTTGTTCATTCGTCGATATCATTCACATTCTAGCATCTAGTAAATTCAAGAAACAATCGTAGATCCCTAATTTCGAGCGATCATAATCAAGAAAGCATCGCAACGAAACTAGGTCATCGATTCTTGAACTTGCTAGGGTTTACAAAACCCGTAGGACTTAAGAATCGTATTAAGATTTGTTACATCATCATTCTATTGATCGTCTCGACTCCTTTACGAGCGGAGTTTCACTCAAACATCACAATAAGAACTACAATTACAAATTGAGATCGAATCATGATGCAAGAATTTAAAGAAAGCAAGATTAAAGAATTTCACCTTTTATTTATATCAACAATTTCATTGATTGGGAGATGATTCATCTCAACACCCGTGTCATTTAAAAATGCGAGTTCATCAGCAAAGATTTCCTCAAAAGTTCCATCTATGCCCCGATGAATAATGTCATCACAAAGTACGGGGTGATCTTCAGACTCTAAGAATTCTCGTTGTGTAGTATGAAATTGTAAAGAAATCACAACCAAAAATTATTGACCGCAATCAACTACGGTGTCGGATTGTAGTTAGTATGTGAGTGCGGATCGTCCACAGGGAAAGTGTAATCGTTCGTCTTTCGAATTAGATGAATTGAATCTTTAATGAAAAGAAAACAAAACAATTCAAGATTTGTAGTTGAAGTTCAAGAACTAGAAAAAACTAGATCTAAGAAAGCATTAAGAGATAGAATCAAGAATTGATCGTTTGTTGATTTTTCCAAACCAAATCTCAAGAATCGAAATGAGGCTCGTAGGAATCGATCGGATCTATAGATGTGATGTAATCTTACAATGACATATTCTTATCCTTCGATGAATTGATACTAGATCGGTGATCATCGATGAGAATTAGGGATTTCTTGTGAAACTAGTGTTTCATCTTATCCCTTGTTCTTTCGTCGATGTCATTCACATTCTAGCCTCTAGTAAATTCAAGAAACGATCGTAGATCCCTAATTTCGAGCGATAACAATCAAGAAAGTATCGCTACGAAACTAGGTCATCGATTCTTGAACTTGCTAGGGTTTACAAAACTCGTAGGACTTAAAAATAGTATTAGAATTTGTTACATCATCATTCTACAATCGTCTCGACTCCTTAACGAGCGGAGTTTTACTCGAACATCACAACAAGAACAACAATTACAAATTGAGATCTACTCATGATGCAAGAATTAAAAGAAAGCAAGATTAACGAATTTCACCTTTTATTTATATCAACAATTTCGTTACAATCACTCAAGAACTACAAGAGGAGGAACTTGATCGTCGACTTGGCTTCGCTCGTCTCCGTGGATCGCGGATCGGCTTGGATCACTTGTCCGATTGAAGATCGGCTCGGCTCCTAAAAGGTTGAAGGCTTCTCGCTTGATTTGGTACTCAAGATCTTGGATTTAGAGTGGAATTAGGGTTAGGGTTTCGCACAAGCTTTGTCACGAAACTTGTGGAAGAAAATGTTGTAGAATGAACCAATGATTATTGATTAGCCTTTAACCCTTAGATTTAGGCTCCTATTTATAGATAACTAATCATAGATCTAGGATTTCAAATTCTAAGTTTCCCTCCAAAAGTTTGTTAAATGAAATTCAAATTTCCCTCCAAAAGTTTGTTAAAAGAAATTCAAATTTCCCTCCAAAAGTTTGTTAAATGAAATTCAAATTTCCCTCCAAAAGTTTGTTGGATGAAATTCAAATTTCCCTCCAAAAGTTTGTTAAATGAAATTCAAATTTCCCTCCAAAAGTTTGTTAAATGAAATTCAAATTTCCCTCCAAAAGTTTGTTAAATGAAATTGAAATTTCCCTCCAAAAGTTTGTTGGATGAAATTCAAATTTCCCTCCAAAAGTTTGTTATATGAAATTCAAATTTCCCTCCAAAAGTTTGTTGGATGAAATTCAAATTTCCCTCCAAAAGTTTGTTAAATGAAATTTGAATTTCCTTCCAAAATGAACTACCTCATTTGAATTTGAATTTTCCCTCCAAAATGAACTACCTCATTTGAATTTGAATTTTCCCTCCAAAATGAGGTTGTTAGAAAGAATCTTCTAGAAAAAGTTTGTTGGAAGGAATATTCTAGAATGAGGTTGTTACAAGGAGGCTTCTAGAAGAAGGTAGTTGGAGGGAGGCTTCTAGAACTAGGTTGTTAGGCCGAGCCTTCTAGATGAAGCCACGTGGAGTTTCTGGAGAGTTCTGGAAGCTTTGCCGTTAGAAATAAGCACATGGGGAAAATCTGCTTCTCTGCTGACGTCATCATGCCACGGATCCGCGGCGGGAAGCGCCCATTGGCCTTGAATAAATTTCTGGAATTTTACAGCCAGATCACCAGACTTAGATTGGGTGTAATTTTTTATCAGCACTTTTGACAATTTGGCTCGGTTTCTGGAATTTCCTCCACAGATTTCGAAACAAGTGTTGCGCAAATACAGAAATGATGCGATGCCATGAAATGCGGTTAATTTCCCTTAAAGTGTCGGTTTAAAAGTCTAATACATGCAATCTCATATTTTGTGACAGATTTGCTAATATGTAGAATATGAATGCCGAACACTTCTAAATGTATGCAAATGTTAAAGAAATTGCCGGCTAAAATATACAATATTTTCGACTGATCAAATACCCCCAAACTTAATTTCGATCGTCTCGAGCGAATGTTTTATTAAAAAGAGAAGGAGAAAATGAAGAAAGAGAAAAACTAACTACCACACTTTCGTAGGCAACACGATTGCACTGAGCATGTGCAACAAGCCTTTAAACCTCTAGGTGTCCCTAGTAGGAGGAGTGTTGTCTCCTGAGGGTTTTCAGCGGATTGCACCCACAAAATCCAATAATAAAAGTAAGATCATGAATATTACATTTAAAGAAAAGAATTGTAAAAGAAAGACTTTGAAAATTAGGGTTTCCAACTATGCTAGCTTTTCGGTTGTCATAAGCCCTATCTTAATGGTCATGAAAAAATGTTAGAAATCACGTCCTCCCTCAATAAAACATCGTCTTATTCTTCATTCCTATCTTTCTTCCAAACATCGATCATATCACCCTGCGTGTGTGTAAAGACATCCCTACACCCGGAGAATTCAATTCAAGCTATCATACTCTTGCCCATCGGCCTCAGTACTTCTTGATAAACGAGATTGCTTACACACTTTCATGCGACCGTTAATACTTCTTGAGGTACTAACCGACCGATTACTAATGTGCTTGCTTGCTTGGTGTATTTTCCTAATCTTGCACCACCTCAGGCATAGCAGTGACTCCCAGACCAGTTGACCTTGGGGCACTAGGTGAAGAAGCACCCTTTTGCTATACATTTTTCTTGCCCTTGGTGATAACAAAACCAGTATCCATTTTTCTCACCACTTTAAAACACATTTTTTTTTTCATACTTTTGGCTTTAAGACAAGAGCATTTCAAGGTATCCTCTACTATCCCAGGCTTCAAGACGTGTGTAAGTGCGAATAGCAGGGTAGCAACGTTCAAAATGTTTGGCTTCCAGAATAGAAACTATTTTTCAGACTTATTTTTATCCTCAGATTAGTGACGTCCTTCATCTTACTAACCCTTGGGACAACGGCTCATAACTACTTATTACTAGTTCGTATAAGAAAACTTCTAATTTTCTTAGTTTTCTAAAATTTTTCCAATCTCATGGATGTAATTGTTCACTGTCTAAACTTTCATTATCTTATTTATGTACAAAAAATATTTTTATAATTTTGAAAATTTTTAAATTTTTATGGTTTTTCAAAAAAATGTTTTGTGCTTATGCAGTGTATGATGCAAATGATGCGTAAATAAGCACAAACCTCCCCCAAACTTGTTTTCAACAGTGTCCTCACTGTTGCCTTCCGCTAAATCTCGAAAAACCTGTAAACTTGGGAGGAATTTATTAGTGGGGGCAAAATATTTAAGTGAAGATCCTCCCCTAAACTTATTTTTGGCTCAAAATTTTGTAAAAATTATTTTTAGGAGCCAGAAAAATTATACCCCCTCAAACTTGAGTTATGCAATGTTAGGTTTTGAAAATCACAAGTGGGGGTCAAAAATCAGTGGTCGATGCCAAGCTTTGCAAAGACCAAATGTTAACACCAACCATTCAAAAATTTTATCAATGCAGTGCTCGGGTTGGTGGAAGAAGAAGTGGGGAAAGGTTAAGCGGTGGAATAGAATGTGTGTGCGTCTCATTTTGGAGAGACAATGCAGTGAATGTGATGGATTACTCGCATTCTTTTTACAATTCATAAGAATGGGTGGAGGTTCAATTTCATTGATTGGGAGATGATTCATCTCAACACCCGTGTCATTTAAAAATGCGAGTTCATCAGCGAAGATTTCCTCAAAAGTTCCATCTATGCCCCGATGAATAATGTCATCACAAAGTACGGGGTGATCTTCAGACTCTAAGAACAGTTCATAATCAGTGTTAATTGTTGACCCGGACATCTCGGTGGAAGAGTCCGTATGTGTATGATACATAATTGGGTCAAACAATAACATATGAAAAGAGTCAAGATCGATATCTGGAGGATCATCAAATTCGCTGCTGTCGACATCCATTAAGTCGACAGAACATACCTGAGCAGTAGGTTCGGAGGGTACACTTCCCAACTTGTAAATGTTCAGCTCTATTGACCTATTCCCGAAGGATAGGGTCATAGAACCATTACGACAGTTGATAATTGCATTGGAAGTGGCCAAAAAGGGGCGACCTAAAATCACCGGAATTTGATTCCGTGGGTTCGCTACAGGTTGTGTATCAATTACAATAAAATCTACCGGGAATATAAATTCTCCGATTTTTATTAACACATCCTCCAGTTCACCCCTAGGTTTGGTGATTGATCGGTCAGCCATCTGGAGAGTGCAATTGGTTGGCTTCAACTCTCCGATCCCTAATTGCTCATAGACTGAGTAAGGAAGCAAGTTAACACTAGCGCCAAGGTCTAATAGAGCACGGTTGATGTGTTTTTCCCCAATAGAAACGGAAATAGTAGGATATCCTGGATCCTTACGTTTCCTCGGTAATTGTTGGGGGAAAGCCGTGTCTATTGTTTTTTCCATGAAAATCTTCTTAGGCAATGGATTCTTCCTCTTCCTAGTGCACAAGTTCTTAAGAGTTTTCGCATAAGACGGAACTTGTTGGATGGCATCTAGGAGAGGGATGTTGGTATTTACTTGCTTAAAAATGTTCATAATCTTCTCCATATGTGGACTCGGTGTGTTAGCCCTTAACCGATTAGGATAAGGTGCTTTAGCAATAAGTGCTGGGTCCATCATAGGAGAAGAAAGTGTGTGTGAAACCGATCCCGGAATAGAAGTGGGGATCGTCCGTGGAGGGGTAAAAGAGGTGGGCTGTAGTGGCGAGCCTTTTGGGAAATGAAGAATAGGCTCGGAAGAAGGTGGTAGGGTAGAAGAACTGGGGTAAGAAGTGTGTGGAAAGGTCTCAGCCGGGGTTCTATTGATTGATTTATCAGTATCATCAAACTCTTCCCCAAGGTGATGGTCAAGCACTCTTCCAGATCTCAACGTGATTGCATCCACATCATGTGAATAGCCAGAATTGGGTAAAGGTTGAGCTGGAAGTTTCCCTTTCTCGCGTGCACTCATTTCGGCTTTTAGTTGTGCAATTTGTTCTTCCATCGATTTGATGTCCTCATTTTGAGAGATAATGATCTTCATTACATTCTCGACGGAAGATTGCAAACTTGCCGTACCTTGGATGGATTGTTTCATGAAAGTATCCAAGGTTTGTGCTAGTGCAGAGGTATTATCTGTATCGGTCAATTGCAAGGGACTAGACGGTGCAAAATTGTTGGCCGGATTTTGGAAATTTTGTGATTGGAAGGGGTGCTGACTCAATAAAAGTTGTGGGTGCTGTTGTGGTGGAGGGACCCCTTGGAAATTGTTTTGGGTTGGAACCGTGTTTTGAAATTGTGATTGGTTCCAAGCAAAGTTAGGGTTATTCCTCCAACCCTGATCATATGTGGAGGAAGATGGATTGTTTCTAGGTCTTTGAAATGATGCATTGGTATGCTAAGGACCTTGAAACGGACATTCTTCCGTCAAGTGAGACGGATCAGAACAACAACCACATACAGTTTTGGAGAGTGATATTTGACTTAGGGCGGCAGCTAAAAATTTATTTTCCATAGCGTCAAATTTCTTGTGTAAAGCTGAAATTTCAGCTCTGATTCCTATGGAAATATCATTGCCATCCCTAGACGATTGATTCACACCCTCCCACTGTAAGGATTTTTCGGCGAAATCTTCTAGAAATTTCCAGGCTTCCCAATCATCTTTGGTCATAAAGTTGCCTTGACACATGGATTCAAGGGACTGTCTTGTGTATGGAGTAATGCCCTCATAAATGATTCAGCACAATTCCCATCTCGGGATGCCGTGATGTGGACATTGGACTAACAGATCCTTGAATCGGTCAAGACATTTTGCAAATGTTTCATTTGGAAGCTGGGTGAATTGATAGATTTCGCTACGGACTCGAGCTGTCTTTTGATGTGGGTAAAATTTCTTAAGGAATGCTTTGACGAATTCATCCCAATTTGAAATGGAATGTGCGGTAGTGTTATATAGCCACTTCTCGGCTAAATCGCACAAGGTAAATGGGAGTAGACGAAGACGTAAAGCATCCACAGACAACTGTGAGGTACCCATCATTGCGCATACATTTTCAAATTTCGTGATAAACACGTATGCGTCTTCAGACTCGAGACCGTGAAATTTTGGTAGAAGGTTGATGTATTGGGGTTTTATTTGAAAATTTTCCCCGTTGGCTGGTGGTGTGGAAAGACAGGTGGAAAGTGGGCTTCGTGTTGGATAGCACCTCTCTTGGAGAGAGATACGAGGTGGAATCTGCGCACCAACGGACGGCGGCAGAGTAGTGGAAAGGAAATTCGATGGAGGTGGATCCATCGATGGTGTGGTGGTGGGTAAAAGAAAAGGTAAATGTAGAAATACCGACTTTTGGGTCGATGAGGGAAACGCGGACTAACGGGCACTAGAAACCCGTGTCCAGCCTATCTTGCACTAAAAAGGGTTAGTACAAGTGGCAGCGTGAATTTATAATTAGGGGAATGATATGAATGTGGTGTTTGTTTTGAAAAGAATACGGATTTTTGAAAATATGATGCAACAAAACAAATGCAACACACAAAACCCTAGAATCTAGTAGTCACCTAGGTCAAAGCTCTAGACCGCTCCTAACTGCCAAAAGACAAGTCGCAGGATAAATCCTCCACTGCCTCTTTGTTCCCCTGTGGCCGGATAAGTGCCAGGTAAGTGGGAAGGAACCACCACTACAGTGGGCCTAATTAATAACCACTTTCCTTAGACACACTCGCCTTAGGCACCACAAGAAAACTCGGATAAGCAATGAATTACCCACGGCCTTCTCTTGTCCTAATTGAGCGCGACGGTCCTTAGAGTCATCTCTAGATTTCTTTTAATTAATGAGGGTAAATGCGGATGCAAGTTTTGCGATTTTCGGGGCCTAGGAAGGGTAATGAAATCCCCACCTAATTTGAATTTGGTCGTGCCCCTTAAATTTCCGTATTAATATGCAACAACCACAAGAATCAAAAACACGCACAAATTTATTTTTACTTTTGCGGCGCTGCGATTTATTTGCAAAGAAACCTGCACAAAATATTAGTTGGAGCAGAGAAAGGAGAAGATAAGAAAGTAAGTGTCTCACAGAGAAAAATTGGCACAGAGAAGAGCTGGAACCGCGGCTCTTCCGCCGCAAATGCTGCCTATTGCCGCCCTTCCGCCGCGGAATTTTGGGATCAGTATACAAAATTTTCTGTACAAGCTCCTGTTCACCTACACAGCTCTCTGGAATACTCAGAAAATTTTTTCTCCAGCTCCAATGATTCCAGATTTTCTCGCAACAAATCACAACACACGTATTAGTGTTTGCACGAATTTAGATCTAAAAAAATATAATGGAATAAATTGTTCAACTCTAATTTCAAAATACGAACTATTAGCGCACTATCCCCGGCAACGGCGCCATTTGATTGTTATAAATTTGGATGTCTAATATCGAATCAAATAGTCCCCGGCAACGGCGCCATTTGATTGAAAAGAATTCTCGTTGTGTAGTATGAAATTGTAAAGAAATCACAACCAAAAATTATTGACCGCAATCAACTACGGTGTCAGATTGTAGTTAGTATGTGAGTGCGGATCGTCCACAGGGAAAGTGTAATCGTTCGTCTTTCGAATTAGATGAATTGAATCTTTAATGAAAAGAAAACAAAACAATTCAAGATTTGTAGTTGAAGTTCAAGAACTAGAAAAAACTAGATCTAAGAAAGCATTAAGAGATAGAATCAAGAATTGATCGTTTGTTGATTTTTCCAAACCAAATCTCAAGAATCGAAATGAGGCTCGTAGGAATCGATCGGATCTATAGATGTGATGTAATCTTACAATGACATATTCTTATCCTTCGATGAATTGATACTAGATCGATGATCATCGATGAGAATTAGGGATTTCTTGTGAAACTAGTGTTTCATCTTATCCCTTGTTCTTTCGTCGATGTCATTCACATTCTAGCCTCTAGTAAATTCAAGAAACGATCGTAGATCCCTAATTTCGAGCGATAACAATCAAGAAAGTATCGCTACGAAACTAGGTCATCGATTCTTGAACTTGCTAGGGTTTACAAAACTCGTAGGACTTAAAAATAGTATTAGAATTTGTTACATCATCATTCTACAATCGTCTCGACTCCTTAACGAGCGGAGTTTTACTCGAACATCACAACAAGAACAACAATTACAAATTGAGATCTACTCATGATGCAAGAATTAAAAGAAAGCAAGATTAACGAATTTCACCTTTTATTTATATCAACAATTTCGTTACAATCACTCAAGAACTACAAGAGGACGAACTTGATCGTCGACTTGGCTTCGCTCGTCTCCGTGGATCGCGGATCGGCTTGGATCACTTGTCCGATTGAAGATCGGCTCGGCTCATAAAAGGTTGAAGGCTTCTCGCTTGATTTGGTACTCAAGATCTTGGATTTAGAGTGGAATTAGGGTTAGGGTTTCGCACAAGCTTTGTCACGAAACTTGTGGAAGAAAATGGTGTAGAATGAACCAATGATTATTGATTAGCCTTTAACCCTTAGATTTAGGCTCCTATTTATAGATAACTAACCCTAGATCTAGGATTTCAAATTCTAAGTTTCCCTCCAAAAGTTTGTTAAATGAAATTCAAATTTCCCTCCAGAAGTTTGTTAAATGAAATTCAAATTTCCCTCCAAAAGTTTGTTAAATGAAATTCAAATTTCCCTCCAAAAGTTTGTTAAATGAAATTCAAATTTCCCTCCAAAAGTTTGTTGGATGAAATTCAAATTTCCCTCCAAAAGTTTGTTAAATAAAATTTGAATTTCCCTCCAAAATGAACTACCTCATTTGAATTTGAATTTTCCCTCCAAAATGAACTACCTCATTTGAATTTGAATTTTCCCTCCAAAATGAACTACCTCATTTGAATTTGAATTTTCCCTCCAAAATGAGGTTGTTAGAAAGAATCTTCTAGAAAAAGTTTGTTGGAAGGAATATTCTAGAATGAGGTTGTTACAAGGAGGCTTCTAGAAGAAGGTAGTTGGAGGGAGGCTTCTAGAACTAGGTTGTTAGGCCGAGCCTTCTAGATGAAGCCACGTGGAGTTTCTGGAGAGTTCTGGAAGCTTTGCCGTTAGAAATAAGCACATGGGGAAAATCTGCTTCTCTGCTGACGTCATCATGCCACGGATCCGCGGCGGGAAGCGCCCATTGGCCTTGAATAAATTTCTGGAATTTTACTGCCAGATCACCAGACTTAGATTGGGTGTAATTTTTTATCAGCACTTTTGACAATTTGGCTCGGTTTCTGGAATTTCCTGCACAGACTTCGAAACAAGTGTTGCGCAAATACAGAAATGATGCGATGCCATGAAATGCGGTTAATTTCCCTTAAAGTGTCGGTTTAAAAGTCTAATACATGCAATCTCATATTTTGTGACAGATTTGCTAATATGTAGAATATGAATGCCGAACACTTCTAAATGTATGCAAATGTTAAGGAAATTGCCGGCTAAAATATACAATATTTTCGACTGATCACGTGTGTAAGTGCGAATAGCAGGGTATCAACGTTCATAATGTTTGGCTTCCAGAATAGAAACTATTTTTCAGACTTATTTTTATCCTCAGATTAGTGACGCCTTCATCTTACTAACCATTGGGACAACAGCTCATAACTAATTATTACTAGTTCGTATAAGAAAACTTCTAATTTTCTTGGTTTTCTTAAATTTTTCTAATCTCATGGATGTAATTTTTCACTATCTAATCTTTTATTATCTTATTTATGTACAAAATATTTTTTTTTTATTTCTGAAATTTTTTAAATTTTTATAGGTTTTCAAAAATGTTTTGTGCTTATGCAATGTATGATGCAAATAATGCGAAAATAAGCACAAACCTCCCCCAAACTTGTTTTCAACAGTGTCCTCACTGTTGCCTTCTGCTAATTCTCAAAAAACCTGTAAGCTTGGGAGGAATTTATTAGTGGGGGCAAACTATTTAAGTGAAGAACCTCCCCCAAACTTATTTTTGGCTCATCATTTTGTAAAAATTTTCTTTTCAAGAGGCAGAAAATATACCCCCCCAAAACTTGAGTTATGCAATGTTAATCTTTGAAAATCACATGAGGGGGTCAAAAATCATTGGTCGATGCCAAGCTTTGCAAAGACCGAATGTTAACACCAACCATTCGAAAATTTTATCAATGCAGCGCGCTGGTTGGTGGAAGAAGAAGTGGGGAAAGGTTAAGTGGTGGAAAAGAATGTGGGTACGTCTCATTTTGGAGAGTCGATGCAGTGAATGTGATGGATTACTAGCATTCTTTTTACAATTCAGAAGAAGGGGTGGAGGTTCAATTTCATTGATTGGGAGATAATTCATCTCAACACCCGTGTCATTTAAAAATGCGAGTTCATCAGCGAAGATTTCCTCAAAAGTTCCATCTATACCCCGATGAATAATGCCATTACAAAGTGTGGGGTGATCTTCAGACACTAAAAGCAGTTCATAATCAGTGTTAGTTTTTGACCCGGACATCTCGTTGGTAGAGTCCGTATGTATAAGATACATAGTTGGGTCAAACAACAACATATGAAAAGAGTCTAGATCGGTATCAGGAGGATCATCAAATTCGCTGCTGTCGACATCCATTAAGTCGACAGAACAGACCTGAGCAGTAGGTTCGGAGGGTACACTTCCCAACTTGTAAATGTTCAGCTCTATTGACCTATTCCCGAAGGATAGGGTCATAGAGCCATTACGACAGTTGATTATTGCATTGGATGTGGCCAAAAAGGGGCGACCTAAAATCACCGGAATTTGATTCCGTGGGTTCTCTACAGGCTGTGTATCAACTACAATAAAGTCCACAGGGAAGATAAATTCCCCGATTTTTTTTAACACATTCTCCAGTTCACCCCTAGGTTTGGTGATTGATCGGTCAGCCATCTGGAGAGTTATGCTCGAGGGCTTTAACACTCCGATACCTAGTTGCTCATATACTGAATATGGAAGCAAGTTAACACTAGCGCCATGGTCTAGTAGAACACGGTTGTTGTGTTTTTCCCCGATAGAAATGGAAATAGTAGGATATCCAGGATCATTACGTTTCCTTGGTAATTGCTGGGGAAAGGCTGTGTCTACTGTTTTTGCCATGAATATCTTCTTGGGCACTGAGTCTTCCTCTTCCTAGTGCACAAGTTCTTAAGAGTTTTCGCATAGGACGGAACTTGTTGGATGGCATCTAGGAGAGGGATGTTGATGTTAAATTGCTTAAAAATGTCCATAATCTTCTCCATATGTGGACTTGGTGTGTTAGCCCTTAACCGATTAGGATAAGGTGCTTTAGCAATAAGCGTTTGGTTCATCATAGGAGAAGGAAGTGTGTGTGTCCCCGATCCCAAAATAGAAGTGGGGATCGTCTGTGGAGGAGTAAAAGAGGTGGGCTGAAGTGGCGAGCCTTTTGGGAAACGAAGAATAGGCTCGGAAGAAGACGGTGGGGTAGAAGAACTGGGATCGGAATTAGAAGTAGAAGTGGAAGGAAAGGTCTCAGCCGGGGTGTTATTGATTGATTTTTCTGTATCATCAAACTCTTCCCCAACGTGAGTGTCAAGCACTCTTCCAGATCTCAACGTGATTGCATCCACATGATGTGAATAGCCAGGATTGGGTAAAGGTTGAGCTGGAAGTTTCCCTTTTTCTCTTGCACGCATTTCGGCTTTTAGTTGTGCAATTTGTTCTTCCATCGATTTGATGTTCTCATTTTGAGAGATAACGATCTTCATCACATTCTCGACGGAAGATTGCAAACTTGTCGTCCCTTGGATGGATTGTTTCATGAAAGTATCCAAGGTTTGTGCTAGTGCAGAGGTATTATCTGTACCGGTCAATTGCAAAGAGTTTTCATGTGGTGCAAAAGTGTTGGCCGGATTTTGGAAGTTTTGTGATTGGAAGGGGTGCTGACTCAATTGAAGTGGTGGATGCTGTTGTAGTGGAGGGACCCTTTGGAAATTGTTTTGGGTTGGAACCGTGTTTTGAGATTGTGATTGGTTCCAAGCAAAGTTAGGGTGATTCCTCCAACCCTGATTATATGTGGAAAAATATGGATCGTTTCTAGGTCTTTGAAATGCGGTATTGGTATGCTCTTGACCTTGAAACGGAGAGTTTAGTGGACATTCTTCCGTCAAATGAGAAGGATCAGAACAACATCGACATACAGTTTTTGAGAGTGACATTTGATTTAGGGCTGCGGCTAAAAATTTATTTTCCATAGTCTCGAGTTTCTTATTGATAGCTGAAATTTCAGCTCTAACTCCTATGGAAATATTATTGCCATCCCTAGACGATTGACTCACACCCTCCCACTGTAAAGATTTTTCAGCGAAATCTTCTAGGAATTTCCAGGCATCCCCATCATCTTTGGTAATGAAGTTGGCTTGACACATGGATTCAAGGGTCTGTCTTGTGTTAGGATTAATTCCCTCTTAAATGATTCGACACAGTTCCCATCTCGGGATGCCGTGATGAGGACATTGGACTAACAGATCCTTGAAGCGTTCAAGACATTTAGAAAATGGTTCATATGGAAGCTGGGTGAATTGATTTATTTCGCTACGGACTCGAGTTGTATTGTGATGTGGGTAGAATTTCTTAAGGAATGCTTTGACGAATTCTTCCCAATTTGAGATGGAATGTGCGGTAGTGTTATAAAGCCACTTCTCGGCTATATCGCACAAGGTGAATGGGAGAAGACGTAGACGCATAGCATCCATAGAAAGCTGTGAGGAACCCATCATTGCGCATACATTTTCAAATTTGGTGATAAATGCATATGCGTCATCAGACTCGAGACCGTGAAATTTTGGTAGAAGGTTGATGTATTGGGGTTTAATTTGAAAATTTTCCCCATTGGCTGGTGGAATGGAAAGACAGGTGGAAAGAGGACCTCGTGTAGGATAGCACGTCTCTTGGAGAGAGATGCGAGGTGGATTCTGCGCACCAACGGACGGCGGCAGATTAGTGGAAAAGAAGTTCGATGGAGATGGATCCATCGATGTGGGTGTGGTGGTGGGTAAAAGAAAGGGTAAATGTAGAAATACCGACTTTTGGGTCGATGAGGGAAACGCGGACTTAACGGGCACTAGAATCCCGTGTCCAGCCTATCTTACACTAAAAAGGGTTAGTACAAGTGGCAGCGTGAATTTATAATTAGGGGAAATGATATGAATGCGGTGTTTGTTTTGAAAATTGATACGGATTTTTGAAAAAAAATGATGCAAATCACAAAATGCAACACACAAAACCCTAGAATCTAGTGGTCACCTAGGTCAAACTCTAAACCGCTCTTAACTTCCAAAAGACAAGATGCAGGATAAATCCTCCACTGTCTCTTTGTCTCTCCTGTGGCCAGGTAAGTGCCAGGTAAGTCGGAGGTTCTCCACTACGTAAGTAGCGGGCCTAATTAAGTAACCACTAGTCTTCGACACACTTGCCTTAGACACCATAAGAGAAACGCGGATAAGCAATGAATTACCAACGGCCTTCTTCTGTCCTAAGTGAGCGCGACGGTCTTTAGAATCATCTCTAGATATTTTTTAGTTAATTGGGGTAAATGCGGATGCAAATTTTGCGATTTCGGGGCTTAGGAAGGGTAATGAACTACCCACCTAATCTGGATTTGGTCTTTTCCCCTTAATGTCCGTATTAATTATGCAAACAACCACAAAAAACAAGCACAATTTTAATATTTCTTTTTGCGCGGCGCTGCGATTTTTGCAAAGAAACCTGCACAAAATGTTAATTGGAGCAGATTTTGGGAAGGAGAGGAAGCAAGCCCAATTAACATTTTGTGCAGGTTTGAAGTTTACATTTTGAAGTTGAAGAATTAGAAAATATAGATCTAATAACAAGAAAAAGATAGAATCAAGAATTGAGAGTTTGATGATTTTTCCAACCAAATATCAAGAATCGAAATGAGGCTCGTAGGAATCGATCGGATCTATAGATGTGATGCAATCTCAAGATGACGTATTCTCATCCTTCGATGGATTGATACTAGATCGATGATGATCGACGAGAATTAGGGATTTCTAGTGAAACTAGGGTTTCATCATTTATCCCTTGTTCATTCGTCGATATCATTCACATTCTAGCCTCTAGTAAATTCAAGAAACGATCGTAGATCCCTAATTTCGAGCGATCATAATCAAGAAAGCATCCCAACGAAACTAGGTCATCGATTCATGAACTTGCTAAGGTTTACAAAACCCGTAGGACTTAAGAATCGTATTAAGATTTGTTACATCATCATTCTATTGATCGTCTCGACTCCTTTACGAGCGGAGTTTCACTCAAACATCATAACAAGAACTACAATTACAAATTGAGATCGAATCATGATGCAAGAATTTAAAGAAAGCAAGATTAAAGAATTTCACCTTTTATTTATATCAACAATTTCATTACAATCGCTCAAGAACTACAAGAGGAAGAACTCGATCGTCGATTTGGCTTCGCTCGGCTCCGTGAGTCGCGGATCGGCTTGGATCACTTGCTCGATTGGAGACCGACTCCGCTCCTAAAAGGTTGAATGGATTCTCACTTGATTGGTACTCGGGATCTTGAATTTAATTGGAATTAGGGTTAGGGTATCGCACAAGTCTTGTCACTAGACTTGTGGAAGAAGATGAAGAATTAAAGAATGAACTAATGAACAACCTCAACCCTTAGATCTAGGCTCCTATTTATAGACATCAAAACCCTAGATCTAGGATTTGAATTTTGCATTTCCCTCCAAAAGTTTGTTGAGGAGATTTGAATTTCCCTCCAAAAGTTAGTTAAGGAGAGCCTTCTAGAAGAAGTTTGTTAAGCCGAGCCTTCTAGATCGGCCATGTGGAGAATCAGGAGTCTTCTGGAAGCTTGTACAGTTATTGGAAAGCACGTGAGGAAATTTGAGCACTTGAAGCCGTCAAGCCGCCGCGGAACCGCGGCGCAAGCGCGATCCCGCCGCGGAACCGCGGCGGTTTGGAAGCTTCAGGGCTTGAGTCTTCTGTGTTGAATTTGGGCTGACATATGTGCCTTTATAAAATATATTAAATCTTATTTGGCTTTCTGTATCACTGCCAGATCTCAGATCTTTGAGTTGACGTATCTTTTATCAGCACTTTGACAATTTTGGCCTGTCTCCTAGAATTTCCTGCACAAATCTCGAAAAAAGTGTTGCGCAATATAGGGAAGATGCGATGCCATGATAAACACACAATTTCCTCAGAAATGTCGGTTTTAGAGTCTAATACATGCAATCTGATATTTTATGACTGATTTGCTAATATGTGTAATATGAATGCCGAACACTTCTAGATGAGTGCAAAAGAAAGGGAAATTGCCGTGTTAAAAATGCAGTATTTTCGACTGATCAGGTGTTCTGGGCTACACTCCGACACGACTTGTACCGCTATTAGGGGACTGACGTTTACCGCCCCCCTAGGCCCGACATGCGATACTCTCAGACGAACAGACCGGACTGTACGGAGATTGTCACATTCAGGCTCAGTAGGAGTTCAGATGGGTTCACCTCATCGGTCTTCTTATCGGCATCTACCTGGGGACCGTTACGTACAACTAGTACCGCTTGTGGCCTGTGGTTAAACCCACTGCCAGCGTAGTATCGAGTCTTTAGAGTCCCACACAGAGGGTTGTTCGCCTTCGGGCAAAACAGAGTAGAGGTCGTATGGTTTTGCGACGGGGTTCGTTCACATCCGCGCACTTGTGCACGTTTGGTGCCCAGACAGTTATTACTAGCGGGCTTTAGTTTAAGCCAGATCCTAGTATTTGTTTTGGGATTGGTTTTGTCTCATTGTATTCATGTTCCTCGGAACACGGATGCGGGTGTTTATGTACAGTTGACAGAGGCAGAGGAACCTCATTAGGGTTGTTGACCGTTGACTTTTTCTAAACCCTAATGAGAATGAGAAATATGATTAATAATATTAATTAAGGATAATTGTGCCATGGTTGAGGTTGGGTTGACCATTTGACTTTTGTTGACAATTTGACCAGGATCATTTCTTTTGCAAGATGCTTCTTGAAGCCTGCAATTAGAATTAAATGTGAAATGATAATAGTCACTTCAACTAACCATCACAATTTTCTTTAGTTATTGTTTAGAAAAGATCCTCTAGTTTTAGTCAATGTTACCTTGTGTTAAAAAATCCGTTTTTACCTATTCCGCCTCCCCATAAGCACCGGGGTGGGTAACGTAGACTTACAGTGGTATCAGAGCCTAGCTAAACAACAACTAACATGTTAACAAAGTGTTTAGAACTTCGATCCGGAAAAAAATCACAAAATACGTCAAATTTTAGTGTTTTCTGCCGATTTTAAAAACAGCTCTAAAAAAATTTCCACAGACATGAAAAATACGTGCAGGGTTTTTTAGGAACACCCAAGAAAAATGAGCCCGTGACTCGATCAGACTGCCATGGAAGCGCGGCGAAACCAAGCGTTTCGCCGTGGATTCGCGGCCGAGTCGACTCGGTTGTGACTCGTTTTTCCTGCTGTGTGTTCAGACAGATGTTTTGTGATTTTTAAGGTGCTTTGTTTCTGCCCAGATTCTTCAGAGAACAATGTTGTATTTGGGGTAGTTTCAAATTGGAATATTGATTGAAATTCTATAAACTTTAGCTAATTGGTTATATCTGTATTGTGATATATGTACTGAATGTCGACTAATCGCTATACGTCGATTAGTGGGGGTTGTACATATCTGTGATCTTTGATGTTAGATTGTGTATATGAACTTGTTGGATTGTCGCGGATGAATAGCCGGGGTTGTGAGATGAGAGTTTCTTTATCTTTCATTTGATGTAAATTGTAAATTGATGTAATATTATTTTTATGGCCGCACATCCGGGTTGAGGTTGTAGCCGCCATTGTATATTATTTCTTTTATTGTTTTTGCTCCTAGGATAGACCCAAGGTGGGGTGCACAAACTGCCGGGTACTTTGAAGTGCCGAGTGGCCTACTCACGTCGTTGAGGGAGGTTGCTTCACTTCGGGTACTTGGCGGGTAGTTTGCCGCACCTGTAGGGGTCTAGGGTAGGGTTTGGCTATTCATCGCGACCGTGTAATCCGTCTTTCGTTACAGGCTCGAACGAGACATGGATTCCTAGTATATCCAATGTGTTCATCTGTGATCTGGAATTGCAATCATTGCGTCTGACGAATGTATATATCTATATGTGATATCTAGTAAGCGTTGCTTATGTTGTTCATCCGGGCTAGTCCATCCCCCGCTCTGTCGTTAGTTAAGTAACCTAACGGGGGATGACGAGGCCCCGTGGCGAATGCGGATGGAATAAGCGTACGTCATATTTTTGTTGTTTTCTGCAATGGTAGGATTAATTGATGGGACGCATTTATTAATGTAAAGAAAACAAACCAAAGCTAAATCGTTGGAACAATTTCAAAACCACTCGGTTTTTTCCAAAACAGAAAACTTTTAAAAACACGGAGCTTAAACCACTCCTTTTAAAAGCTATGAAGTTTCTTCGATTATATCAAGTTCACTACGTTCACGGTTTCGCCAAAACCATTTGTAGCCCTTCGTCATTTCTTATGGGTAGTCAATAGTATTCAAGCTGTGTTTGTTGGACAAAGTCAAGGCATAGTGATTGGTAGCTACTGGTTATTCATATGTAGCATAGATAGATGTGTTGGTTTAGAACAGTCGTACTGCCATGTTGGCTAAAGTCAAGGGTAGGTATGGGTGGATTCAAATTAACCTGGAAAATGACGGGTAGAACATGACATGTGACTTATGATTTGTTGGCCAAAGTGAAGGTCATAAGAGCATAGGGCAAAAATCCACATCGGGAGTTTGTAAAGAAACTGAAACTTGCTAGTGCTGCATACCATTTGGATTGTGATGATTTTGGTAGGATTCCTTCAGCTTTAACACACGACGATATTTGGATCCCAATCTTACTGTGATTATATGCTACTCCTCGGGAAACTTTCTCACTTAACGATCAATGCTATAAACCAAGTAGGTGTCTAGAAAGGTATTAGCGGGGCTAATCCCACAGGGAAAAGAGGTTATTTAATTAAGGAACTTCGCGAAAGCGTCGTAAAAGCTCCCTCGAAGTACCGACCCTGGCCTGACTGAACGGTTAAGCATGTATTGGACGATGAGATTGATCCCGACTAATTCTTCTTTTATGGTTTGAGGAAGGATTCGAGAAACAGTGGGAGCTATCCTGTTTAGACAAACTAAAAACCACTCTAAACTTGCAAGAGCATCATGTTAAAGTGTTTCTTCTCTCTCTCCTAGTTGCAGCGACCAAACATCATGACCGGCCTTAAGTTACTACTAGATAAAAATATACTGACAGGGCCAAACTACAAAGATCGGCTCAGGAATGTCAAAATGGCAGTCACTCATGACAAGTTGGGGTATCTCCTTACCACCAAAGCCCCCGCCGTCCTAGGTCCACAATCCAGCGTCGCGGATAAGGAAATCCGTAAGACCTGGGAGATTGACTGCGCGAAGGCCAAGTGCCTCGTGCTTGCCTCTATGGACAATGAACATCAGAGGAGGCACGAGTATATGGACCTTGAATCCATATTTCTCTATACTAATGAACTATATAGAGAGCAATCCCGTATCGCAAGATACGAAATCTCGAAAAAATTGTTTTCAGCGAGGTTGGCCGTCGGATCATCTGTGACGGAACACGTGCTTTAGATGATTGGCTATACTGAAGAGCTCGCGGACCTTGGGACCACGTTAGAGAACGAGCTCTACACTGACTTGATTCTCCAGTCCCTTCCTCCCACTGTTAGTTATGTATATGCCCTAGAGGCCATTGTTGTACATATGATGTATATTATAATGGATGCTTGGTTATATATAGAGAAGACTTTCTTGCTCGTCATGATAGTATGCTATTTGGTTTCACTTTATCTTACCATGTTGACTTGTATTGGTTTACTGTTTTACTCTCACATGTTGATAAAGCCCTTAGGACTTGTACTCGACTACTGGGACTATGATGAGATCATACTAGTGGGGCCGCGGTAGTCGATGAGTACATCCTATAACTGTTCCTAGTCGAGGGTATATCGAGACAGGGCATCGATACACCAGAGTAGACTAGCGTATACGCATCTTGACCCATATGATGGGCGATGGATGATCCCATATCCATCGGTGTTAGACATTAGAGATGGTGTACGGGTGCTCAGTAGAGACTGGGTACACTGGACGGACTCGCCGAGAACTCCCAGATGGTGATATACCACACGTCAGATGGAAGTTCTCCGGTGACACAGGTACAGGGTAGTCTGAAGACCCGAGATCGTCGTAGAGTCTTGTGTGATTCCCACTGTGCTTTGATTTCCACCTTACCACGTCCAAGAGGGCGTGCAAAACGGTGGCTTTTGGGTACAGTCCCGAATTACATGGATGAGCGATAGGAGGGGATTCGTCTCTCCCGGTATAGGGAGTTGATGTTGTGCTGTGTTCGATTGGCTATAACTGGAAGTCCCTGGCCAGGGCTGATATAGAGATTTACTGGTAAGTGTTACTAGTAGTTTCTCGACCCGTTATGAGCCATACATCGACGCGACTTATCGGTTACTGGGGTCTGACGTATACCACCCCTAGACTTGATATGCGACATATCAGACAAACAGACCGGACTGTACGGGAGTGTTACTGATCGGATTCACAGGAGAACGCACAGGCTAGCTTGTTGATCTTCTGATCGCTCAATACCTGGGTGGCTGTTACGTTTAGCTGACCGCTTGCAGCTTGTGGGTGTTTGATATGATCATCACCTGCTACCGGCGTATTGACGATTCTTTAGAGTCCTACACAGAGGTTTCTTGGCTCAGGCGAAACAGAGTAGTGGCACATATGTGATATGCGCAGGAGCGAGAATAATGCGATATGGGATACCGTATTAGATTCTCGCGATTTATGGATATGAATCGGGTCATCGGATCAAGTGTTGATTCGATGAATCGGTACATGATATATTAGCCGGTTATATTCGATATAGCCGGATCGTCGGATCAAGTGTTGATTCGATGATTTAATATATAATAATATATATGATATATTATTATATTAACTAATATTGGCTTACTTTATTATTTCATTTTCTCAGTGGATGATACATTGATATATATGCGATATATGTTAATTGTATTATTTTCTTTTGTTGCAAATATATAATATATATATGATATATATTATTGTGACATGATATGATTAATTGTTAAACATGTTTAAGGATGATTAATTGAGGTTAGGGTTTGATTGGGTTTAGTTGCTTCAAGTTCTTTCTAGAAGCAATTTTCTTTTGTCATTTGTAAAGATATTTTGGATGACACATTTTAACTTAACCAAACCCTAACCCTAGTTGTTTCTCTACAAGATCCTAGCCACTCATCCTTGAACATGGTTTTACAATTCAATCATATGTTTTATTCTATTCATCACAAAAGAAAATCATTATCATTATCCTTTTTCTATAATGATCTTCTTCTTCTTCTTTCTTGAAGAAGCTCTCTTGATTTTCTTAAGTGATGATAAAATATGAGAAAATGATATAGAAAGAAAGCAAAATCACTACTCTCTCATCCTCATCTCATCTAGCCCTTGGGATTAGGGTGTTCTTCTCTTTTAGAGTGAGATAGCTTGAGTTCTTCGAAACCTCGACGTAGATCATCGGAGATTTGGAATACGACAAGCTAGAATGGATCGTTCGAGTCGTGGAGCCTCTCATGAGTCCGAGAGATCGTGGATCGCGGCAAAGGGACTTCTACTCGGAGCTTGGGAAGTGAAGGAGCGGACTACAAAGGTTGTAATCCCTCACACTTAGATAATTGTTATCTAATTACATGTTAAACCCTAATAATCTAGCAAAGATCCCGGCTTTGGGTTGTTCGGCACGTCTAAAATTTAATCCGGGCATGTTTGATGCCTTAAGAACCTTCACAAGAGTGCCTAGGAACCCTACAGTGGTATCAGAGCCTAGCTAGAGCATTAGGCGATGTGTTTACGAAGTTAAAACTCCGATCGAACCCGAAACGACGAAACTTGACCCCTCTCTGGAAATTTTTTAAATTTTGGGATTTTTCAGAATTAAAAATGTGTAAAAAAATCAGCAGGGAAATATAAGAATTACCATAAAACCCGAGCACCTAATTCGACCAAACGGCGGCGGAAGGGCGGCGCAAGCATAGCTTGCGCGGCGCTTCCGCGGCGGAACAGTGAAAAGTTGACACGTGGCTTTGATGGTAATTCCCGTAGGTACTTGCTGATGGTTCTGGATATTTTTAATCTGTCTCAGGTGTTTATAAAATATGGGGTTTATTTTGTAATCGTAGATTCGATCGGAATATTTAAATTCGTATTTCTTTCCGGATATTTAGAAACTGTTAAATTGGTTGAACGGATATCATTAACCCACTTTATTCCGGCACGGCAAACTTTCAAGCGTTGAATTTTTATTGGGTTTAAATCTTTCGGAAAATTGTACAAGTTAAGCGGTGGACCCTCTAGAAGACAACAAACCATAACTCGATTATGTGACCGTCTTGAACTGCCTTTTGAACCTTCGGGTTTGGGGCAGTACGGCGTGCCACATGTGAGGCGTTGGCTTGGCCCTTCTACGGCTGGATCACTGGTACTGTGACATATTCTGGGATTATTTGAACTCCGCTCAAGAGTTGAGCACTTCGGGAAATTTTGGGTGTTTGATTATCTGTTCAAATAGTTTAATACCGTATATTTATCTGGAATGTGATACAATATGTGGAATTCATAGAGTTAGGCATGAAATACGAAGTATGTGATATTTCGGATTTACGATGTCTAAAGTGATTGTGGATTCCAAATATTGTAGTTTTACACTTTCTTTTCTGTGACCGTAAGCGTAGTATGTGGTGTATCGCCGGCTTCGTTGCTATACATCAACGACAATCGGGATACGCATACTTGCTTACGTTGATGATATGAGATATTATGTGTTGCTGTGATATGTTATATTGGATCGTCGCGATCAGAATAGTCGGGGGTTTTATGTGGGATGAGGGTTCTTATTTTCATTCATGTAAAATTCATTTGTAATGTAATATTCTTTTATTTGGGGCACTTCCAGGATGCGGTTGCTGTCACCAGTGTATATTATTTTCTTTTCCGCATTAGGTAGACCCAAGGAGGGGAGCACAAGTAACCGGGTTCTAGGGTCCAGTGGGAGGCCATCTCGAGGAGTCGAGACCGGGTCTCCTAACCCTAGAATTGGCAGTGTTACTTGCCGCTCTCGTAGGGGTCTTGGGATATGGGTTTGGCTATTCGTCGCGACCGTGGAATCCGTGTTTTATACAGGCTCGTATTAAAAACACGGACATCCTAGTATATCCAATATTTCATATATGTTCTTCTGCTGCAATGTTCTGTGATGAGATCATATTACTGCCTGAGACGAATGCTTATACTATATATATATGCTGATATATAAATATTACTGCTTTTGTTTCTTCTGTGATGCTTAGGAAGCATAAGCTGATGGGATTTTTATTAATGAGATTAATAAAAGAAAAGAAACCTAAAGATGTTGTAGAATCAAAAACTTTATAAAAAAGGGGTAGCTACAGTTTTTCTTTGCACAGTGATATATACGATATATCCTGCACCATATTCGATGAGGAAAGGACCGAGATCCCTTCACCGGGAGTGACTCCTTTAGCGAAACTGACAGATGCTACAAAACGCGGTTTGTCTTTTGATTGCTTTTAGTGTTTTTCTTTGCACAGCGGTATATATGATATATCCTGCACCTTATTCGATGAGGAAAGGGCCGACGATCCCTTCACCGGGAGTGACCCCTTTAGCGAAACTAAGAAAAGCCTCAAAACACTCCTTTTCAAAATTACTCGATTCTACGACGATATCAAGTTCATTACGCTCAGGGTTTTCTGAAAAACCTGCGTAGCCCTCCGTCATTTCAGATAAAGACTAGTTAGTATTTGTGCTACGTTTGTTGACCTCCGTCAAGGCGTAGTGTGCGGTAGCTGATTAGTATTTACCTGCTTATGCATATGATGCAGATTGGATTAGGGTAGTCGTACGGCCTTGTTGTCCTCCGTCAAGGGTCGTGCGGGTGGGTTTAATTCAATCAAGAAATGACAGGTTGAACTTGACTAGTAGCCTATGGTTTGTTGACCTCCGTCAAGGTCATAGGACACTAGGGGCAAAAGTTTTATCGGGAATTTCAAGTGTTGAAATTTGCAATGAGATTGCATACCTCCTATGAGATAGTTGGATCCCGATACCCACTGCGAGTAAGAGTTACTCCTGGGAGAGTTTTACACAGGACAATTAGTCATTCAAGTAGGTGTCTAGAAAAGTGTTAACGAGGTTACGCCTCTGGGAAAACGAGGTTTACTAATTAGGTCCGTGCGAAAGCACGGGGAACCTCCCTCAAAGTACCGACACTGATCTGGCTGAAAGATTGACGAATTTGTAGGGTGTAATTAATCCCGGCTAATCTTACCTTTTAGGGTTTTAAGGTAGATTTGATAAAAACAGTGGGAGACATCCTGATTAGATAAGATAATAACCAATCTAATCTTGCAAGAGCATACGCTAAAGTGTTTTCTTCTCTCTCTCTCCAGGTAGCGACCATTTCAGGCCATAATCAAGATAATAATATGGATGTATTGACTGAACCTAATTATTGTACTGAGCAAGGGAACGTCAGACCCGTTCTTTCTTATAAGAGTTATAAGACTGAACAGGAAACAGGAGAATATCTGGATTCTCACACCGCCCAAAAGAACATGCATGTTGATGCATCTTCTTCGGGTGTGTTTGTTATTGAGAACTGTTTCTCAGTTCACCCTACGTCCTGGGTATTAGATACCGGATCAGGATCCCACATATGCAAACAGTTGCATGGGCTACGTAAAGGTAGAGAACTGGGAAAAGATGATCATTCCGTTCTAGTAGGGAACGGTGCAAATGTTGTAGCCAAAGCAGTTGGCGAATATCACCTTGTATTGCCGAGTCGTAATACACTGATTCTGAATGAGTGTTATTATATACCAAACATGATGTGCAACATTATATCAGTTTCTTTATTGAGTAAAGAGGGATATAATTTTGTAGTACAGGATAATGTTATGAACATATTCCTAGATCAAAAGTTGATTGCATCAGGCTCGTTACATAATGGCATATTCATTCTAAATCAGAATACAGTCCTCAATATACAAAACACACACAAGAGGAAAAGTTCAGATGTGAACGAATCCTACTTGTGGCATTGTAGACTTGGTCATATCAATGCGACACGACTGGCTAAGTTACATAGAGATGGTTATTTGAATCCGTTCGAATTATCATCTTATGATACTTGCCATTCATGTCTCAAAGGAAAAATGACCAAAGCTCCGTTTAGTGGACACGGAGAAAAAGTTACCGAACTCTTAGGACTGGTACATAGTGATGTATGCGGTCCCATGTCTACGCATGCCAGGAACGGTTCTTCCTACTTCATTACATTCACTGACGATCTCTCAAGATTCGGATATGTGTTCCTGATGAAACACAAATCTGAAGCTTTTGAGAAATTCAGAGAATATAAGCACGAAGTAGAGAACCAAACGGACAAAAGTATTAAGATTCTTCGATCTGATCGAGGAGGTGAATACTTAAGCGGTGAGTTCCTAGATTATCTAAAAGAGAATGGGATTCTCTCTCAGCTTACTCCTCCTTATACACCACAGCACAACAGTGTATCGGAACGGAGGAATCTCACCCTATTAGATATGGTGCGCTCAATGATGAGCACTGCTGAGTTACCTATTTCCTTCTGGGGGTATGTGCTTGAGACAACAGCATACATACTGAATAAAGTTCCTACCAAATCTGTGCCTACCACCCCATATGAGATATGGGAAGGGAAGAGACCATATCTTAATTTTGTTAAGATATGGGGTTGCCCGGCTTATGTCAAAAGACGGAACCCGGACAAACTCGAGGCAAGATCTGTTTTATGTAAGTTTATTGGATATCCCAAGCATTCACGAGGGTATATTTTCTACCACAGTGAGGAACAAAGAGTGTTTGTTGCTCAACACGCCACCTTTTTAGAAAAGGAATTTCTTGCAAAAGAGATTAGTGGCTCTGAGGTAGAACTGGAAGAAGTTCCAGCAGAACAAACTACAACAGATGATTTAGTGGAACCAGAGGATTCAGTAGTACCCGACGAACCCCAGCCTCTCCGCAGATCTAGTAGGGTTTCTCATCCACCTGAGAGATACTACGGTTTTCTCATTGATGGTGGAAGCGAGGATTGCATCATGGATGATGATGAACCGACTAGTTTCGAGCAGGCCATCACGAGTGGTGACTCTGTGAAATGGCTGGATGCAATGCGATCTGAGATGGAATCTATGTACACCAACAAAGTATGGACTTTGGAAAATTCTCCTGAAGGGGTAAAACCCATTGAGAGCAAGTGGATCTTTAAAAAGAAATTTGGTGTGGATGGAAAAGTTGAGACTTTCAAAGGTAGACTTGTAGCAAAGGGTTTTCGTCAACGTCCAGGTGTGGATTATGACGAAACCTTTTCTCCAGTGGCTATGCTTAAGTCCATCCGGATCTTACTTGCCATTGCTGCATACCATGATTACGAAATCTGGCAAATGGATGTTAAGACCGCCTTTCTAAACGGTGATTTAGAAGAGTGCGTGTACATGACTCAGCCAGAGGGCTTCGTAGATAGTGGGAGTAGCGGAAAGGTGTGCAAACTGCTTAAATCCATTTATGGGTTGAAGCAAGCATCGCGGAGTTGGAACATCTGTTTTGATGTTGTAGTCAAAGAGTTTGACTTCATCAAAAATATAGATGAACCTTGTATCTATAAGAAGGTGGCAGAGGGTAAGGTAGTCTTCCTCGTATTGTACGTGGATGACATACTCTTGATAGGAAATGATATTCCTATGCTGCAATCAGTCAAGCTCTTCTTATCACAGAGATTCTCAATGAAAGATCTAGGTGATGCCTCCTGCATATTGGGAATCATGATCTATAGAGATAGATCTAAAAGGATACTGGGATTGTCCCAATCCAGGTACATTGACACCATACTAAAGAGGTTTAGTATGGAAGAATCCAAACGTGGGAATCAGCCCACGATATCTGGACTCACTCTCTCCAAAGAGTTGTCCCCAAGACTGATTTGGAGAGAGCTCGCATGCAAGGGATACCCTATGCTTCGGCAGTAGGCTCTATCATGTATGCGATGCTATGTACCAGACCCGATGTAGCATACTCACTAAGTGTAGTGAGTCGGTATCAAGCAGATCCTGGAGAGAGTCATTGGACAGCAGTGAAGAACATTCTCAAGTACTTACGAAGGACTAAGGAGATGTTCTTGGTGTATGGTAATGGAGAACTCCAGGTGGAGTCCTTTACCGATTCCAGCTTCCAAAGTGATAAGGACGACTCTAAGTCGCATTCGGGTTTTGTCTTTACCCTCAATGGAGGGGCGGTATGTTCGAAGAGTTCCAAACAGGATACCGTTGCAGACTCAACGATGGAGGCTGAATACATCGCTGCCAACGATGCTGCCAAAGAAGCTGTCTGGATCAAGAAGTTCATTAGTGAACTTGGTGTGGTTCCATCCATTGAGCATCCAATACCTCTGTATTGCGATAACAATGGAGCTGTGGCGTTAGCCAAGGAACCCAGGTCCCATCAGAAGTCCAGACATATTCTGAGGCGGTATCACCTGATCAGGGAGATAGTTGATCGCCGGGAGATCGAGGTCAGGAGAGTAGATACGAAGGACAACACTGCGGATCCATTCACGAAGGCTATTCCCCAGATACAGTTTGAGAGATTATTCGGGATGCTAGGTATGAGATACTACAGCAGCTGGCCTTAGTGCAAGTGGGAGATTGTTAGTTATGTATATGCCCTAGAGGCCATTGTTGTACATATGATGTATATTATAATGGATGCTTGGTTATATATAGAGAAGACTTTCTTGCTCGTCATGATAGTATGCTATTTGGTTTCACTTTATCTTAACATGTTGACTTGTATTGGTTTACTGTTTTACTCTCACATGTTGATAAAGCCCTTAGGACTTGTACTCGACTACTGGGACTATGATGAGATCATACTAGTGGGGCCGCGGTAGTCGATGAGTACATCCTATAACTGTTCCTAGTCGAGGGTATATCGAGACAGGGCATCGATACACCAGAGTAGACTAGCGTATACGCATCTTGACCCATATGATGGGCGATGGATGATCCCATATCCATCGGTGTTAGACATTAGAGATGGTGTACGGGTGCTCAGTAGAGACTGGGTACACTGGACGGACTCGCCGAGAACTCCCAGATGGTGATATACCACACGTCAGATGGCAGTTCTCCGGTGACACAGGTACAGGGTAGTCTGAAGACCCGAGATCGTCGTAGAGTCTTGTGTGATTCCCACTGTGCTTTGATTTCCACCTTACCACGTCCAAGAGGGCGTGCAAAACGGTGGCTTTTGGGTACAGTCCCGAATCACATGGAGGCAATGAGCGATAGGAGGGGATTCGTCTCTCCCGGTATAGGGAGTTGATGTTGTGCTGTGTTCGATTGGCTATAACTGGATGTCCCTGGCCAGGGCTGATATAGAGATTTACTGGTAAGTGTTACTAGTAGTTTCTCGACCCGTTATGAGCCATACATCGACACGACTTATCGGTTACTGGGGTCTGACGTATACCACCCCTAGACTTGATATGCGACATATCAGACGAACAGACCGGACTGTACGGGAGTGTTACTGATCGGATTCACAGGAGAACGCACAGGCTAGCTTGTTGATCTTCTGATCGCTCAATACCTGGGTGGCTGTTACGTTTAGCTGACCGCTTGCAGCTTGTGGGTGTTTGATATGATCATCACCTGCTACCGGCGTATTGACGATTCTTTAGAGTCCTACACAGAGGTTTCTTGGCTCAAGCGAAACAGAGTAGTGGCACATATGTGATATGCGCAGGAGCGAGAATAATGCGATATGGGATACCGTATTAGATTCTCGTGATTTATGGATATGAATCGGGTCATCGGATCAAGTGTTGATTCGATGAATCGGTACATGATATATTAGCCGGTTATATTCGATATAGCCGGATCGTCGGATCAAGTGTTGATTCGATGATTTAATATATAATAATATATATGATATATTATTATATTAACTAATATTGGCTTACTTTATTATTTCATTTTCTCAGTGGATGATACATTGATATATATGCGATATATGTTAATTGTATTATTTTCTTTTGTTGCAAATATATAATATATATATGATATATATTATTGTGACATGATATGATTAATTGTTAAACATGTTTAAGGATGATTAATTGAGGTTAGGGTTTGATTGGGTTTAGTTGCTTCAAGTTCTTTCTAGAAGCAATTTTCTTTTGTCATTTGTAAAGATATTTTGGATGACACATTTTAACTTAACCAAACCCTAACCCTAGTTGTTTCTCTACAAGATCCTAGCCACTCATCCTTGACCATGGTTTTACAATTCAATCATATGTTTTATTCTATTCATCACAAAAGAAAATCATTATCATTATCCTTTTACTATAATGATCTTCTTCTTCTTCTTTCTTGAAGAAGCTCTCTTGATTTTCTTAAGTGATGATAAAATATGAGAAAATGATATAGAAAGAAAGCAAAATCACTACTCTCTCATCCTCATCTCATCTAGCCCTTGGGATTAGGGTGTTCTTCTCTTTTAGAGTGAGATAGCTTGAGTTCTTCGAAACCTCGACGTAGATCATCGGAGATTTGGAATACGACAAGCTAGAATGGATCGTTCGAGTCGTGGAGCCTCTCATGAGTCCGGGAGATCGTGGATCGCGGCAAAGGGACTTCTACTCGGAGCTTGGGAAGTGAAGGAGCGGACTACAAAGGTTGTAATCCCTCACACTTAGATAATTGTTATCTAATTACATGTTAAACCCTAATAATCTAGCAAAGATCCCGGCTTTGGGTTGTTCGGCACGTCTAAAATTTAATCCGGGCATGTTTGATGCCTTAAGAACCTTCACAAGAGTGCCTAGGAACCCTACACCCACTTACGCCCAGTTTATCCTGAACTTCAACATGCAAGGAAAAGAAGTTGAACTTCCGGAACTCCTCAACTTGTTGAGGAGTGCAGAGGGCACCCTATAGAAAGTCAGGGAAACACCCGCTTTGTTTGTTGGAGGAGCTTCCTCTTCTAGGTCCAAGGCGAAAGCCAAAGGAAAGAAGAAGAAGGCCCTCACCAAACCAAGGGGCGGTGTTAGTAAAGTGGAAGCCAAGGGAAAGGAAAAGGTGGCAAAGGTAGCAAAGGTAGCGGGACAGCTTGTGGGAAAGGAAGAGTGCTTTTATTGTCACAAGAAAGGACACTAGAAGAAAGATTGCAGGGCATGGAAGGCCAAGAACCAGGACCCGAGCAAGTAGTGGCTTCGGCTTCAGGTGTGTATGTTATTGAAAACTGTCTATCAATCAACACTACTTCCTGGGTATTGGATACCGGATCGGGATCTCATATCTGTAATTCTTTGCAGGCACTGAGAAAGCATATATTTTTGAAGGTAGGTGATATGACCCTCAGAGTTGCAAATGGAGCTAGCATGGATGTTGAGTCCGTGGGGGACTATCACTTGGGATTGTCAAATGGACATGTTTTGGTTTTGCGTGACTGTTATTTTGTACCCAGTTCGACTTGTAATATCATATATGTATCTTTAATGTCTAAAGAAGGTTATGATTTTGCATTTGTAAGCAATGTTGTAAACATTCACCTTAATCATGTTCTGATTGGGTCGGGTACATTAAGCAACGGTATATACGTATTAAAGCAACCACAGATTTTCAATATACAGAATACACACAAAAGAAAGTCTCCAGAATTAAATCATGCTTTCTTATGGCATTGTAGACTGGGTCACATCAATGAGACAAGGTTAACTAAGTTACATAAAGAAGGATATTTAGACCGGTTCGAATATCAATCATATGCAACTTGTCAATCATGTCTTAAAGGAAAGATGACAAAGACTCTGTTCACTGGACACGGAGTAAGAGCGAGCGAGCTCTTGGGACTCATACATAGCGATATATGTGGTCTAATGTCTACACATGTGCGAAGTGGTTATTCTTACTTCATTACTTTTACGGATGATTTTTCATGGTATGGACATGCCTTCTTAATGAAGTGTAAATCTGAAGCCTTTGAAAAATTCCAGGAATACAAGAATGAAGTAGAAAAACAAACAGGCAAAAGTATCAAGACACTGAGATCTGATCGAGGTGGTGAATACTTCAGTGCTGAGTTCCTGGATTACCTAAAAGAGAACTGAATTCTCTCTCAACTTACTCCTCCATACACTCCACAACATAACGGTGTATCGGAGAGACGGAACCGAACCCTATTGGATATGGTATGTTCCATGATGAGTAACGCTGAGTTACAGCGATCTTTCTGGGGATATGCACTGGAATCAGCTGCATATCTTTTGAACCGAGTTCCAACTAAGTCAGTGCCTACTACACCATATCAGATGTGGAGTTGGAAGAAACCCTATCTTAAACACATTAAGACATGGGGATGTCCAGCTTTTGTTAAAAAGCAGCATACGGAAAAACTCGAGGCACGCTCAGTATAGTGCAAGTTTGTGGGATATCCAAAGAACTCTAAGGGATATTTCTTCTATTACACAGAGGAACAAAAGGTATTTGTTTCTCATCATGCCTGGTTCTTGGAAACTGAATTTTTAGAAAATCAGATAAGTGGGAGCGCAATAGAACTGGAAGAAATTCTAAAACCACGAGCTATTACTGAAAGCTTAGTAGATACAGAAGGTTCGAAAGGACAAGACATTCCCGCGTCACTCCGCAGGAGTAGTAGGCAGTCTCATCCGCCCGAGAGATACTACGGTTTTCTCATAGACGGGGATAGAGAGGATTGCATCATTGATAATGATGAGCCGACTAGCTTCCAGCAGGCCATTCAGAGCACTGACTCGGTAACGTGGCTGGATGCAACGCGGACCGAGATGGAGTCCATGTACACCAACAAAGTATGGACTTTGGACATTGCTCCAGAAGGGGGAAAAAATGTAGGCTGCAAATGGATCTTCAAAAGGAAGATTGGTGTAGATGGACAGGTTGAGACCTATAAGGCTAGACTTGTAGCAAAGGTTTTTCGTCAAAGACCTGGTTTGGACTATGACGAAACCTTTTCTCCAGTGGCTATGCTCAAATCCATTCGGATCCTTCTTGCCATTGCTGCCTTCCACGATTATGAGATTTGGCAGATGGACGTAAAGACCGCTTTTCTAAATGGAAATTTAGTAGAGTGTGTCTATATGGACCAGTCAGAGGGTTTCATTCAGAGTGGGAGCAGCGGGAAAGTGTGCAAGTTGCTTAAGTCCATCTATGGACTGAAGTAGGCATCGCGGAGTTGGAACATCTGTTTTGATGAGACGGTCAAAGAATTTGGCTTCATCAAAAATCCAGATGAACCATGCATTTATAGTAAAATTGTAGCATGAACTGTCGTATTCCTCGTTTTATACGTGGATGACATTCTCTTGATAGGAAATGACATTCCTATGCTATAGTCTGTCAAAGGGTTCTTGTCACACAGGTTCTCCACGAAAGACATGGGTGATGCCTCTTACATTCTAGGGATCCGGATCCATCGTGATAGGTCCAAAAGGATATTAGGACTTTCACAGTCTAGGTACATCGACACCATACTGAAAAGATTCAGTATGGAAGATTCCAAGCGCGGTAATCTACCGGCTTGTCATGGGATCACCCTCTCCAAAGAGATGTCTCCCAAGACTGATTTGGAAAGGGATCGCATGTCTATTATACCCTACGCTTCTGCGGTAGGCTCTATAATGTATGCGATGTTGTGTACCAGACTAGTTGTAACATATGAACTGAGTGTGGTAAGCCGGTATCAGTCAAACCCTGAAGAGAAGCACTGGATAGCGGTAAAGAACATTCTGAAGTACCTGAGAAAGACTAAGGATATGTTCTTGGTTTACGGCGGAAAAGACCTCCAGATGGAGGCCTTTGCTGACTCCAGCTTCCAGAGTGACAAGAATGACTCCAAATCCATGTCGGGTTATGTCTTTACCCTCAATGGAGGGGCGGTGTGTTGGAAAAATTCCAAACAGGAAACCGTTGCTGACTCGACGATGGAAGCGGAATATATTGTTAGATATATGTATGGCCTAGAGGCCATTATGTGTATAGTGGATACTTGGACATGTATATATGAATATAGATGACTTTCTCGCTCAACATGATAGTATGCTATCTGGTTTACTTTATCTTGACATGTTGATTTGATCATGCTTTTATTCATTTACACATGTTGATAAAGCCCATAGGATATTTGCTTGACTACTGTGACTATGATGCGGATCATACTAGTGGGGCATGTGTAGTTTATAAGCATATCCTTGAACTGTTCCTAGTCGTGGGTGTATCGATACGGGGCATCGATATTCCAGAGTAGATTAGCGTATACTATTCTTGTCCCATATGATGGGCGATGGATGATTCAATATCCATCTGGTGAGGTGACACCAAAGATTGTATGTGGGTGCTCAGTGGAGACTGGGTACACTGAACGGACTCACAGAGAACACCTATGTGGTATTATATCTATCGTCGGATAGCAGTTCTCAGGTGACACTGGTACAGGTTACTCTGTAGACCCAAGATCGTCATAGAGTCTTGTGTGTCCTCCCACTGTACTTTGATATCCACCCTACCACGGCTCTACTGAGCCGAGAAAACATGTGGACTTTGGGTACCGTCCCGAGGCACATGGAGGCGATGAGCGATAGGAGGGGTTTCTTCTTTCCCGGTATTGGGAGTTGATGTTGTGCTATGCTCGATTGGCTATAACAGGAAGTCCCTGGCCAGGACTACTGAGATTTACTGATAAGCGTTATCTGTAGTTTCTCGATCTGTTATGAGCCATACACCAGCATGACTTATTGAGTTATTGGGGTCGACGATTCCATCCCTAGACTCGATATGCAATATATCTGACGAGGAGACCGGACTGTATGGTAAGTGTTGCCAGTTGGTGTAAGTGCACGGCGGCCCCCCAGCCGTCAATCCGAGGCCAAAATGCGGAAACGATGCTTTTCTTTAAACTTTAAAACCGGCACCACCGCGCACTATAAACCGGGATCGGGCCATTAACCTACTCCTAGCTAACAAGAGAAGGGGTAGAGAGATATACCGAGCGATCCGTGTCCTTCGGTCTTCTCATCGTCGTCCCGATCTCCTCGTGGAATCTCCGGTCTTCATCTCCTCATCGGAAGGGCACCACATCGCCGGATTCTTTTACGGGCTCCCACCTCTGGACCGAGGCAACTTAGGCACGAAGTTGGCGAGCCGATATGCCCAAGAATACTGTAGGCTAAGTGTAGTAGGCTATGTCTCAAAGGGGTATGAAGTTGCCATGAGGAAGCGAAGGTGGAAATGAAGTGGTGAGATTTTGAGATGAACCAAAACCATTTTTGAGCAACTAAATGAGACCAAAAATCCCTTCACAAAATTGGGACAGCCCCTCCTCAATATGGTCGGCCCCTCTTTTGCCCGAGGGGGGGGGGAGAGAAAAGTCAAGGGGGGAAGCTATCATGCAAGAGAGAGAAAAATGATGATGATGATGAAATATAATGATCACAACAAACTCTCACTCCAAATCAACCCCCATCATCAACAACCATGATTACTCCAAAAGTCAAGCAATCATGGACTAATGAAGTCAAAGGAAGAAAGGACCATCATGAAGCAACCATATACAAAGACCACCCTCCACAATGCTAATTTGCACAATTGCAAATAAGCCCACCTCCACCAATTTTCAGCCAAGGAAAGAAACAAAGAAAAATGGCCGAAACGGAAAGCAAACTGGCAACTTCAAAAAACAGATCCCGTAATAAATTACAGGAAACCCCGCTACTGTATATACATACCCGCATCTCTATTCCGACCGAATACAAATGCAATGAGACAAAATCTACACTGTACAATACTAGGATCCGGCTTAAACCACAACCCGCTAGTATTATCCGTCCGATCATGATCCGTGCAATACCGCACGTATCTGATCGAACCCTACCATATCTTCATACGGCCTCTACAGCGTTTCGCCCGAAACTTGAGAAACGGTCTGTGGGGGACTCTAAAGACTCGTCAATACTTTGGTTGTGGATTTAACCACTAGCACGTCAGAGGTATTAGCCATACGTAACGGGCTACCAAGTGTTGACCAAAAGGGACCTTGATGACCGAACTCATCCTGACACCCTATTGAGCCTGTCAGTGACAATATCCGTACAGTCCGGTCCGTTCGTCTATGGGCATCGCATGGCGCGCCTAGGGGTTGGTAAAAGTTAGACCCCCAAAAGCGGAACAAGTTGTAAGTCTGCGGCGGTGCCCCGACCGTCGATCCTACGCCGGAAATGCGGAAACGAAAAACTTTGCAAAACTTGCAACCGGCACCACCGCGCACTTTTAACCCGGATCGGGCCATTAACCTAGCTACTAGCAAAAAACAAGATGGGTAGAGAAGTATACCAAGCGATCCGTGTCCTTTGGTCTTCGTCTCCACTCCAATCTCCAGCAGAATCTCCGTCCGTCAACTCCTCGTCGGGAAGGGCACCACGTAGCCGATGTCTTTTACGGGCTCCTATCTCTGGACCGAGGCAACTCGGGCGCGAAGTTGGCTAGCCGACGCGTCCAAGGTTTGCGGTAGACTAGTGTAGAATACTATGTCTCTTTTAGGGTTATCAAGTTGCCTTCATGATGGTGGAGGTGGAGAATGAATGAAGGAGAGAAGTTTGGAATTTTAGCAAGCATAGAAGCATGAAATGAGATGGATCAATCCCTCACATAAAATTGAGCACTCCCATTCTCCCTCCAATATGTGGCCGGCCCTCTCCATGAAATGGTGGTGGGAAAAAGAATGAAAAATTGCAAGTGAGAAATGTGTGTGAAGATAATGATCAAGAAAAATAGTCACCACATATCAAATCCAAAGCCAAATCAATTTCTTTCTCATTAAAGCAAGAAAGAGACCAAAATAGAATCTCATCATGATGCTACCATTTTACAAGAAAGCCCTCCACAAAAAAGTTATTTGCACACTGCAAATAACACCCTCCAACGATAAAGTCTGGCCGTGAAGGAATAAAAGAAAACCGGCCGTGACGGAATGCAAACTGGCAACTTCAGAAAACTGATCCCGTAATAAATTACAGGAAAACCCCACTACTGCATATACATGCCCGCATTTGTATTCCCACTGAATACAAATGCAAAGAGACAATATCTACACTATCTAATACTAGGATCCGGCTTAAGCCAAAGCTGGCTAGTAAAAACCGTCCGATCACGATCCGTACAATACCGCACGTATCTGCTCGAACCCTGCCATATCTCCATACGGCCTCTACAGCGTTTCGCCCGAAACCTGAGTAACTGTGTGTGGTGGACTCTAAAGACTCGTCAACACCTTGGTTGTGGATTTAACCACTAGCAAGTCAGAGGTATAAGCTGTTAGTAATATGTATGCCCTAAAGGCCATTATATGGATAGTGGAAACTTGGACATATATATATGAAGATAGATGAATTTCTTGCTCAACATGATAGTACGCTATCTGGTTTATTTTATCTAGACATGTAGATTTAATCATTTAAACATGTTGATAAAGCCCAAAGGATATTTGCTTGACTACTGTGATTATGATGCAAATCATACTAGTGGGGCACATGTAGTCTATAGGCATATCCTTGAACAGTTCCTAGTTGAGGGTGTATCGAGACAGGGCATCGATATTCCAGAGTAGACTAGCGTATACCATTCTTGTCCCATATGATGGGCGATGGATGATCCCATATCCATCTGGTGAGGAGACACCAAAGATTGTATGCGGGTGCTCAGTGGAGACTAGGTACACTGAACGGACTCGCCGAGAACTCCTATGTGGTATTATATCTATCGTCGGATAGCAGTTCTCAGGGAACACTGGTACAGGTTAGTCTGTAGACCCGAGATCGTCATAGAGTCTTGTGTGTCCTCCCACTATACTTTGATCTCCACCCTAACACGGCTCTACTGAGTCGTGCAAACAGGTGGTCTTTGGGTACAGTCTCGAGGCACATGGAGGCAATGAGTGATAGGAGGGGCTTCTTCTCTCCCGGTATTGGGGGTTGATGTTGTGCTATGCTCGATTGGCTATAACATGAAGTCCCTGGCCAGGGCTGCTGAGATTTACTGATAAGAGTTATCAGTAGTTTCTCGATCGGTTATGAGCCATACACCAGCATGAGTTATTGAGTTACTTGGGTCGACGATTTCATCCCTGGACTCGATATGCAGCATATCTGACGAAGAGACCAGACTGTACGGTAAGTGTTGCCAGTTGGCTCGACGGGAGTTTTTACAGCTTCGCTGGTTTTCTTCTGATCGTTTCAATATGTAGGGTTCCTAGGCACTCTTGTGAAGGTTCGTAAGGCATCAAACATGCCCGGATTAAATTTTAGACGTGCCGAACAACCCAAAGCCGGGATCTTTGCTAGATTATTAGGGCTTAACATGCAATAAGATAACTTTTATCTAAGTATGAGGGATTACAACCTTTGTAGTCCGCTCCTTCACTTCACAAGCTCCGAGTAGAAGTCCCTTTGCCGCGATCCACGATCTCCCGGACTCATGAGAGGCTCCACGACTCGAACGATCCATTCTAGCTTGTCGTAATCCAAATCTTCGATGATCTACCTTGAAGTTGCTACGGCTCAAGCTTTTTCACTCAAAAGAGAAGAACACACTAATCCCATGGGCTAGATGAGATGAGGATGAGAGAGTAGTAATTTTGCTTTCTTTTTATATCATTTTCTCATAATCTTTCATCACTTAAGAAAATCTAGCAAGCTTTTCAAGAAGCAAGAAGATGAGAATGGAAAAAGAATAATGATCATTGTTTTTCTTTTGTGATGAATAGAAATAAAACATATGATTGATATATAACCATGGTCAAGGATGAATGGATGAGAATGTGTAGAGAAACAACTAGAGTTAGGGTTTGGTTAAGTTAAAAGAATGTGTCATCCATAAAGATCTTAAGAATGACAAAAGAAAAAGCTTCTAGAAGGAACTTGAAGCTACTAACCCTAATCAAACCCTAACCACAATTAATCATCCTTAAACATGTTTAACAATTAATCATATCATGTCACAATAATATATATCACATATATATTATATATTTGCAACAAAAGAAAATAATACAATTAACATATATCGCATATATATCAATGTATCATCTACTGAGAAAATGAAATAATAAAGCAAGCCAATATTAGTTAATATAATAATATATCATATATATTATTATATATTAAATCATCGAATCAACACTTGATCCGACGATCCGGCTATATCGAATATTACCGACTAATATATCATGTACCGATTCATCGAATCAACACTTGATCCGATGACCCGGTTCATATCCAAATATCGCGAGAATATAATACGGTATCCCATATCGCATTATTCTCGGTCCTGCAAATATCACATATGTGCCTCTACTCCGTTTCGCCTGAGCCAAGAAACCTCTGTGTAGGACTCTAAAGAATCGTTAATACGCCGGTAGCAGGTGATGATTATATCAAACACCCACAAGCTGCAAGCGGTCAGCTAAACGTAACAGCCACCCAGGTATTGAGCGATCAGAAGATCAACAAGCTAGCCTGTGCGTTCTCCTGTGAATCCGATCAGTAACACTCCCGTACAGTCCGGTCTGTTCGTCTGATATGTCGCATATCAAGTCTAGGGGTGGTATACGTCAGACCCCAGTAACCGATAAGTCGTGTCGATGTATGGCTCATAACGGGTCGAGAAACCACTAGTAACACTTACCAGTAAATCTCTATATCAGCCCTGGCCAGGGACTTCCAGTTATAGCCAATCGAACACAGCACAACATCAACTCCCTATACCGGGAGAGACGAATCCCCTCCTATCGCTCATTGCCACCATGTGATTCGGGACTGTACCCAAAAGCCACCGTTTTGCACGCCCTCTTGGACGTGGTAAGGTGGAAATCAAAGCACAGTGGGAATCACACAAGACTCCATGACGATCTCGGGTCTACAGACTACCCTGTACCTGTGTCACCGGAGAACTGCCATCTGACGTATGGTATATCACCATCTGGGAGTTCTCGGCGAGTCCGTCCAGTGTACCCAGTCTCCACTGAGCACTCGTACACCATCTCTGATGTCAAACACCGATGGATATGGGATCATCCAACGCCCATCATATGGGTCAAGATGCGTATACGCTAGTCTACTCTGGTGTATCGATGCCCTGTCTCGATATACCCTCGACTAGGAACAGTTATAGGATGTACTCATCGACTACCGCGGCCCCACTAGTATGATCTCATCATAGTCCCAGTAGTCGAGTACAGATCCTAAGGGCTTTATCAACATGTGAGAGTAAAACAGTAAACCAATACAAGTCAACATGTTAAGATAAAGTGAAACCAAATAGAATACTATCATGACGAGCAAGAAAGTCTTCTCTATATATAACCAAGCATCCATTATAATATACATCAAATGTACAACAATGGCCTCTAGGGCATAAACATAACTAACACAATACCCGGGTGGCCGTTACGTTAAGCTGACCTCTTGCTGCTTGTAGATGTTTGATATGATCATCATCTACTGCCGGCGTATTGACGAGTCTTAGAGTCCCACAATGAAGTTTCCTGGCTCAGGCAAAAAGATGTGGTGTGCATATGAGATATGCACGGGACCCGATTAAATACGGTTATATGATAACGTATATTAATCGGCTATTTTCTATTTGTCGGATCGTATGAGATATGACCGGTTTGCTAAATCAAGTGTTGATTTAACAAATTACATTTAGATTAATTCTTTAATTAAATCCTTTTGTATGCATGCATGTATGCACATGATGATGTGCATGGACACATACATCCATACATAGTATCATGGTTGATGATACAAGAATGGTGGCAATGCAAGACTTATATTGAAGCTTTTATTTATATTTATCATTTTAAGTTAATGTAATGAAATCCCACTCTTGCTCCTTTATTCTTTAGTGGGTAAGCTTTATTTAACTTAATGAAAAGAATTTCCACCCATGCCTAATTCTTTATGAAAAGAATTTCCACCCATAATTATAGTGGGAATGGGATGATTATTCCTTCTCATCACTATAAAAGGCTTCATATGTGATATGAAACATACAAGGGAAAAAATTGTGAACAAGGGTGTGAAAACAAGTTATCATGTGTGATATGATAGAAAGCTCAAGCTTAGCCACCATTATCTTCTTCTTCCTCTCTTGATTTTTCTCTTGAATGAAGTTGATAAAAAGAAAGGGTTTTAATTGTTGAATATAAACCACATCATCATACTACACACATCTAGCCGATTTGTGTAGGGTGTTTGCTCTACTTCGTTCGCGAAACAAGGCAAGGAGCTTTGTGCAAAGGCACTTCGGGTGGATCATCGTTGACAAGGAAGGCTTCCATCGATCTGTTCCAAACTCTCATAGTGCCAAGAAGTCACCGAGGGAGATCAACAAAGGTTGTAATCTCTACTCTTAGTGATAGTTTTACATTAGCATGTGATGCTTAGTTGTATGAATCCCTAAACTTCTAGTTTCGATTCTTGTCGAGTTAACTTAGCACCTATAAAATTTTGATTATGGCATATGTGATGCTACCAAACCCATGACGAGGTGCTAGGCTAACCCTTCAGTGGTATCAGAGCCAGGCTAGAGCTTTAGGCGATGCGTAGGCGATGTTAAAAGTCTGATCGAACCACGAAACACCAATTTGGACCGCTCTCTGGAAATTTTTTGAAAATTGGATTTTTCCAAATTAAAAGTTCTTAAAAAATTCAGCAGGCTTTTCTATGAATTACTGTATAAATTTTTTTTAATGATCTCACTAAAACGCCGCGTAACCGCGGCCTAACCATGCATTTTGCGGCGGTTCCGCGACCGTTTTGGGGAATTAGGAACAGTGTTTTCTACAGTAGACCCGTTTGTAATAGTACATGCCTCTGAGATATTTTAAACTTACTCAAGTGTTGAGCTTTCTGGAGATATGTTATTTTTGGTGATTCGATCGGAAAGTTTAACTTCGTTCAGATTTTCAGATTATTTAGAACGTGTTAAAATGTTTGAACGAATATTAGGAACAAAATTTTTCCCGAACTGGAAAAATTCCAAGTGTTGGATTTTTCCCGAGTTCGAAACTTTCGAAAAACATGCAAGCGTATCTGTGGACACTCTAGAAGAACATAACCTTAACTCGATTATGTGACCGTCAAAACTGTCACTGAACCTTACGGTTTGTGGTAGTTTAGCGTTGCCACATGTGAGGCGTTGGTTTGACCCTTCTACGGTTGGTCCATAAGGGGCTATGACATGTTCTAGAAATTTTTTAACTTGGCTCAAGTGTTGTGCAGTTTGGGAAATCTTGGGTGTTTGTTTATTCGATCGAAAAGTTTAACATTGTCTATTTTATCTGGAATGTGATACAATATGTGGAATTCGTATAGTTAGGCATGAAATACGAAGTATGTGATATTTCGAATTTATGATGTCTAAAGTGATTGTGGATTCCAAATGTTGTAGTTTTTGATTTTATTTTCTGCGACCGTAAGTGTAGTATGTGGTGTATCGCCGTTTTCGTTGCTATACGTCAACGACAATCGGGATACGCATACTTACTTACGTTGATGATATGAGATATTATGTGTTGCTGAGATATGATGAGTAGGATTGTCGCGAATGAATAGCCGGAGGTTTTTATTTGAGATGAGAGTTTTATTTTCATTCATGTATAAATAAATTGTATATTATTTATTTTTCCGCATTAGGATAGACCCAAGGTGGGGAGCACAAGTGACCGGGTTCTAGGGTTCAGTGGGAGGCCATCTCGAGGAGTCGAGACCGGGTCTCCTAAACTCTAGAATTGGCGGGATCACTTGCCGCTCTCGTAGGGGTCTAGGGGTGTGGGCTTGGCTATTCATCACGACCGTGGAATCCGTATTTTCTATTGTTGGCTCGATACAAAATACGAACATCCTAGATATCCTTTTATGTGCTTCTGCTGTTGATATTCTGTAATGTGATTACTTAGTATCTGAGACGAATGGATTATTATTATATATATGATATATAATAAACGTTGCTTATATTTTACACCCGCGCTAGTCCCGCACCGCTATGCCGTTAGTTAAGTAACCTAACGGTGCATAACGGGACACTGTGGCGAATGCGGATGGTATAAGTATACGTTCTATTCTGTGATGGCTTAGGAACTTAAATGATGGGATCACATTAATGAGATTAATGTAAAGAAAAGAAACCTAATGATGTTGTAGAATCAGATTTGAAACCAACTCGGCTTTTTATGAAAAATGCAAGTTTCAAAAGGATACGGAGCTTAAGCCACTCCTTTTCTTAACTGTTTTGATTCTACAACGAGATCAAGTTCAAAGCGTTAAAGGTTTTCTTAAAAACCATCCGCAACCCTTCGTCATTTTAGGAAGCAGAGTACTTAGTATTCGTGCTACGTATGTTGATCATAGTCAAGGCGTAGTGTACGGTAGCTAAGTGATGTCTTCCTACAAAGCATATGATTCAATTAGTTAGGACATTCATATGATTATGTTGATCATAATCAATGGTCATATGGGTGGGTCTAGTTAGTCACGAAATGACGGGTAGAATTTGACTAGTACTTATGATATGTTGACCATAGCCAAGGTCATAAGTGATTAGGGGTAAAAACCATATCGGGAATTTCAAGTGTTGAAATTTGCAATGAGATTGCATACCATCTATATGATAGTTGGATCTCGATCTCACTGTGAGTAAGTGTTACTTCCAGGAGAGTTTTGCACTTTACAATTAGCTAATCCAGTGGGTGTCTAGATAGACTGACCGGTTAGCCAAACTGTAGAATGTAATTATTCCTGGCTAGTTTTCTTTTCAGGTTTTGAAAGAAAATTTGATAAAAGCTGTGGGAGACATAGATTAGATAAAATAATAACCAATCTAATTCTTTGCTAGAGCATTTCGCTAAGTGTATTCTTTTCTCTCTCCGAATGGCAGTTACAGATGTCAGGACTTAAGCTTCTACATGAGAAAAATAAACTGACAGGACCAAATTATAAAGAATGGTTGAGGAACTTAAACATTGCACTTTCATATGATAAGGTATCATATGTCCTCAATACCGAAGCCCCACCCGTCCCAGGACCTGAATCATCTGTCTCGGATAGGGAGATCCGAAAAACTTGGGAAAATGACTGCAGCACGGCCAAGTGCCTCGCGCTCGCTTCTATGGACAATGTCCATCAGAAGCAACACGAGAATATGGATGTGCAATCCATCTTTCTTCACACAAAAGAGTTGTATGAAGAGCAATCTCGTACTTTGAGATACGAGGAATTTAGAAAGTTGTTTCAGATGCGAATGGCCCCTGGTGCATCAGTTGGAGACCATGTTTTGAAAATGATTGGTCTTATTGAAGAACTTGAGGAACTGGGATGGACTATGGATAATGAGCAATATACGAATATTGTTCTACAGTCTCTCCCCCCTGCCTTTGCTCCGTTCATAGTGAATTTCAATATGAATGATTTGGAGAAATCATTGCCTGAACTTCTCAATATGTTGAGAAGTGGAGAGAGCACGTTGTAAACGGCAAGGACTCCCGCTCTGCTTGCTGGGTCATCTTCCTCTTCATTCCCAAAAGCTAAGGCCAAGGGAAAGAAAAAGAAGAAGTCCATCAAACAGACAGGTGGAGTTAGAAACGCAAAGGGGAAAGACAAAGCCGGGGCTGTGGGAAGCAGGAAAGGAGAATGTTTTTACTGTAAAAAGTCAGGACATTGGAAACGCAACTGTGCTGAATATCTTGCTGATCTCAAGAAGAAGAAGCATGCTGATGCTTCCACTTCAGGTGTGTTTGTAACTGAAAACTGTTTTTCTTTAAACTCTGCATCCTGGGTATTGGATACCGGTTCTGGTTCTCACATCTGCAATTGTATGCAGGGATTGAGAAATAGTAGAGTTTTAAAGATTGGAGATCATACTCTGCGGGTTGGAAATGGTTCCAATATACATGTTGTATCCATGGGAGAGTATCATCTAGGGTTGCCTTCAGGAAGTATTTTGGTTTTGAACCCGTGTAATTTTGTACCAAGTATGCTGTGTAACATAATATCCATTTCTTTGTTGGACAATGAAGGATATCATTTTATATTGCAAAATAATGTTATGAACATTAACTTGAATCAAGAGTTGATTTGGTATGGTACACTAAATAACGGTATTTACGTCTTGAACCAACACACAGTTTTCAATATACAACATACTAGTAAAAGAAAGTTTTAAGATATAAATGAAGCTTTTCTTTGGCATTGTAGACTTGGTCATATTAATGAAACAAGACTAAACAAGCTACATAAAGATGGATATTTAAATCCGTTTGAATATAAATCTTATGCGACTTTCCATTCTTGTATCAAAGGTAAAATGACCAAAACTCCATTTAGTGGACACGGAGAGAGAGCTGGTGAACTCTTAAGCCTCATACATAGTGATGTATGCGGACCAATGTCTACACATGCAAAAGGTGGTTTTTCATACTTCATCACTTTTATTGATGATTTCTCAAGATTCGGACACGTGTTTTTGATAAAGCACAAATCCGAAGCCTTTGAGAAATTCAAGGAGTATAAACTTGAAGTAGAGAAGCAAACATGCTTGAGCATCAAGAAACTTCGATCGGATCGAGGTGGAGAATATTTAAGTACAGAGTTTCTAGACTTCTTAAAAGAGAATGGGATTCTCTCTCAGCTCACTCCTCCTTACACACCACAGCACAATGGTGTGTCAGAACGAAGGAATCGTACCCTATTGGATATGGTACGATCCATGATGTGTGATGCTGAGTTACCGCTTTCCTTTTGGGGACATGCATTGGAGACGACAATGTATCTATTGAACAGGGTTCCAACCAAGACCGTGTCTACCACTCCATATGAGATGTGGAATGGAAAGAGACCATCTCTTAAAAGGTTTAGGATTTGGGGTTGTCCGGCTTTTGTTAAAAAGCAGAATCCAGACAAGCTCGAGACACGATCGGTCATGTGTAAATTTGTGGGGTATCCAAAACATTCGTATGGATATCTATTCTACCACAAAGAGGAACAAAAGGTGTTTGTTGCTCAGCATGCAACATTTTTGGAAAATGAGATCTTTACGGAAAGTACTAATGGCAATGTGGTAGAACTAGAAGAGGTTCTAGAGACACAAATTACTCAGGAGGAATTGGTTGAAACTGATGTTGCAGTAGAACTTCAAGAACCTCAGCCGCTCAGGAGGTCTAGTAGAACTTCTCGCCCACCAGAGAGATACTATGGGTTTCTCATAGATGGTGATAGAGAAGATTGCATCATGGATGATAATGACCCTACTAGTTTTCAGCAAGCTATCACGAGTGGTGACTAAGTGAAATGGCTGGAAGCAATGAGATCCGAAATGGAGTCAATGTACACCAACAAAGTATGGACTTTGGATGTTGCGCCTCCTGGGATAAAACCCGTTGGGTGCAAATGGATCTTTAAGAGAAAGATTGGTGTAGATGGACAGGTGGAGAACTATAAAGCAAGGCTTGTAGCGAAAGGTTTTCGTCAAAGACCAGGCTTGGACTATGATGAAACTTTCTCTCCGGTAGCAATGCTTAAATCCATTAGGATTCTACTTACTATTGCTGCTCACTATGATTATGAAATATGGCAGATGGACCTGAAAACTGCATTTCTAAATGGTGATTTAGAAGAATGCGTTTGTATGGATCAACCAGAAGGCTTCATTGATAGTGGGAGCAGCGGGAAAGCATGTAGATTGCTTAAATCCATTTATGGATTAAAGCAGGCCTCAAGGAGCTGGAACATCTGCTTTGATGATACAATCAAAGAGTTTGATTTTATCAGAAATGAAGATGAACCATGTATTTATAAGAAGATTGTAGGGAGTACTGTCACATTCCTCGTATTGTACGTTGATGACATTCTCCTGATAGGAAATGATGTTCCTATGCTACAATCGGTCAAACTATTCTTATCACAAATGTTCTCCATGAAGGACCTGGGTGATGCCTCGCGCATTTTGGGCATTAGGATCTATAGAGATAGATCCAAGAGGTTATTGGGACTGTCCCAATCAAAGTACATAGACACCATTCTAAAGAGGTTTAGCATGGAAGATTCCAAGCGTGGTGCCATGCCTGCTAGTCATGGAATCACTCTCTACAAGGACTTCTGTCCAAAGACTGATGAAGAGAGAGCTCGCATGAGCGTTATACCCTACGCTTCAGCCGTAGGATCTATAATGTATGCGATGTTGTGTACTCGCCCTGATGTGGCTTATGCACTGGCTGTAGTAAGCAGGTATCAATCCAACCCAGGGGAGAGACATTGGATAGCAGTGAAGAACATTCTTAAGTACTTGCGAAGGACTAAAGAATTGTTCTTGGTGTATGGTAATAGGGATCTCCAAATGGAGGCCTTTACCGATTCCAGGTTCCAAAGTGACAAGGATGACAGCAAATCAATCTCAGGGTTTGTATTTACCCTAAATGGAGGAGCGGTTAGTTAGAAGAGTTCCAAACAGGACACCGTTGCAGAATCCACGATGGAAGCTGAGTATATTGCTGCAAGTGATGCTGCTAAGGAAGCCGTCTGGATGAAGAAGTTCATTACGGAACTAGGAGTAGTTCCAACCATTGTTGATCCAATACCATTGTATTGTGATAATAATGGAGCTATAGCTTTAGCCAAAGAACCAAGGTCCCATCAGAAATCTAGACACATCCTAAGGCGATATCATCTGATCCGGGAGATAGTAGATCGCCAAGAGGTCGAGATTCGGAGTGTAGATACAAAGGATAACACAGCGGATCCATTCACCAAGGCACTTTCACAGCCGCAGCATGAGCGACTATTTGAAATGTTGGGTATGAGATACGCCAATAACTGGCCTTAGTGCAAGTGGGAGATTGTTAGTAATATGTATGCCCTAAAGGCCATTATATGGATAGTGGAAACTTGGACATATATATATGAAGATAGATGAATTTCTTGCTCAACATGATAGTACGCTATCTGGTTTATTTTATCTGGACATGTAGATTTAATCATTTAAACATGTTGATATAGCCCAAAGGATATTTGCTTGACTACTGTGATTATGATGCGAATCATACTAGTTGGGCATATGTAGTCTATAAGCATATCCTTGAACATTTCCTAGTCGAGGGTGTATCGAGACACGGCATCGATATTCCAGAGTAGACTAGCGTATACCATTCTTGTCCCATATGATGGGCGATGGATGATCCCATATCCATCTGGTGAGGAGACACCAAAGATTCTATGTGGGTGCTCAGTAGAGACTGGGTACACTGAACGGACTCGCCGAGAACTCCTATGTGGTATTATATCTATCGTTGGATAGCAGTTCTCAGGGAACACTGGTACATGTTAGTCTGTAGACCCAAGATCGTCATAGAGTCTTGTGTATCCTCCCACTATACTTTGATCTCCACCCTAACACGGCTCTACAGAGTCGTGCAAATAGGTGGTCTTTGGGTACAGTCTCGAGGCACATGGAGGCAATAAGCGATAGGAGGGGTTTCGTCTCTCCCGGTATTGGGGGTTGATGGTGTGCTATGGTCGATTGGCTATAACATGAAGTCCCTGGCCAGGGCTGCTGAGATTTACTGATAAGAGTTATCAGTAGTTTCTCGATCTGTTATGGGCCATACACCAGCATGACTTATTGAGTTACTGGGGTCGACGATTCCATCCCTGGACTCGATATGCAGCATATCTGACGAAGAGACCGGACTGTACGATAAGTGTTGCCAGTTGGCTCGGCGGGAGTTTTTACAGCTTCGCTGGTTTTCTTCTGATCGTTTCAATACCCGGGTGACCGTTACGTTTAGCTGACCTCTTGCGTCTTGTAGATGTTTGATATGATCATCATCTACTGCCGGCGTATTGACGAGTCTTAGAGTCCCATAATGAAGTTTCCTGGCTCAGGCAAAAAGATGTGGTGTGCATATGAGATATGCGCGGGACCCGATTAAATACGGTTATATGATAATGTATATTAATCGGCCAATTTCTATTTGTCGGATCGTATGAGATATGACCGGTTTTCTAAATCAAGTGTTGATTTAACAAATTACATTTAGATTAATTCTTTAATTAAATCCTTTTGTATGCATGCATGTATGCACATGATGATGTACATGGACACATACTTGCATACATAGTATCATGGTTGATGATACAAGAATGGTGGCAATGCAAGACTTATATTGAAGCTTTTATTTATATTTATCATTTTAAGTTAATGTAAAGAAAACCCAGTCATGCTTCTTTATTCTTTAGTGGGTAAGCTTTATTTAACTTAATGAAAAGAATTTCCACCCATGCTTAATTCTTTATGAAAAGAATTTCCACCCATAATTATAGTGGGAATGGAATAATGATGATTATTCCTTCTCATCACTATAAAAGGCTTCATATGTGATATGAAACATACAAGGGAAAAAATTGTGAACAAGGGTGTGAAAACAAGTTATCATTTGTGATATGATAGAAAGCTCAAGCTTAGCCACCATTATCTTCTTCTTCCTCTCTTGATTTTTCTCTTGAGTGAAGTTGATAAAAAGAAAGGGTTTTAATTGTTGAATATAAACCACATCATCATACTACACACATCTAGCTGATTTGTGTAGGGTGTTTGCTCAACTTCGTTCGCGAAACAAGTAAGTCAAGGAGCTTTGGGCAAAGGGACTTCGGGTGGATCATCGTGGACAAGGAAGGCTTCCATCGATCTGTTCCAAACTCTCATAGTGCCAAGGAGTCACCGAGGGAGATCTACAAAGGTTGTAATCTCTACTCTTAGTGATAGTTTTACATTAGCATGTGATGCTTAGTTGTATGAATCCCTAAACTTCTAGTTTCGATTCTTGTCGAGTTAACTTAGCACCTCTAAAATTTTGATTATGGCATATGTGATGCTACCAAACCCTTGACGAGGTGCTAGGCTAACCCTTCATAAGCCAATACGTAACGGGCTACCAGGTATTGACTAAAAGGAACGTCGATGAGCGAACTCATCCTGACACCCTACTGAGCCTGTCAGTGACAATATCCGTACAGTCCGGTCCGTTCGTCTATGAGTATCGCATGGCGGGCCTAGGGGGTTGGTAAAAGTCAGACCCCCAAAACCGGTACAAGTCGTGTCGGAGTGTAGCCCAGAACACCCTGAGATACTACTGGAATACCTACCAGCAAATCTCCTGCCTTGGCCAAGGACTTTTCATGTTCTGGCTCTCCTAGACACAACGCGACCTCACCCCCAATACCGGGAGAGACGAACCCCTGCAGATCTGCTCACTGCCTCCATGTGGCTCTGGACTGTACCCAACTAAAACCTGTTTGCACGTCTCCTTTGAGCGTGGTAGGATAGTAATCAAAACACAGTGGGAACTCACATGAGACAAATGACGATCTAAGGTCGATGAACTAACCTGTACACATATCACCAGGGAACTGCTATCTGACGTCTGGTATAATCCCAACTAGCAGGTTCCCGGCGAGTCCTGTCCTGTGTACTCATAACCCAATGAGCACCTGTATACATCTTTGGTGAACCAACTGACACCAGTGGCTTGTGATCCCGGCCACCGCCCCTCGTCGGGGTCTCGACTGTATACACTAGTCTACTCTGGAGAATTGATGCCCTGTCTCGAAACTCCCACGACTAGGGACCTTTTAAGGATGTTCTTATAGACCCCAGCTCCCACTTATATGATCGCCCTCATACTGCTGGAAGTCAAGCAAGAATCCTAGGGGATCTATCAACGTGTAATAGCGACTCGTAAGGTCACCTAAAGCAGTACACGATGATAAAGATAAACCGGATAGCTTACTATCATCTCGAGTGAGACTGTCCTACCGGCATAGGTCCTCCCTCAATTATTGCAATCATGTGCCTGTGATCCAATAATTGACTCTGAGGGCACTATATCCAACAATCTCCCACTTGCACTCAAGGCTAATTATTGCGATGTCGCATACTCACAGCACGTGTGATACCGAACACCCAACTCCTCTACTAGTCAGTCTCACAAAGCTCGTTTGCGAAACTATTGCGTTCGTGGAATAGCCTCAGTGAGTGGATCCGCTCTGATGTTTCTTTTTATGTCTCTCTTTACCTCAAGTTCGCAGAGAAAGTCATCTCCCGAAATGAGCAATACCTGTCTTAGAATGTGTCTGGATATCTGATGGGACCTAGCTCATAAGTGAACTCCAAATCCAAACTTCTTAGACTGTATCGTCAACTGAACCTAATCAGAATCCTGCGCCATGCCTTCCCTCAGTATCCACCTGGACCACCTGTCCAAAATACTGCCCCTCGTCAGAGGGAAAACTATAACTCTGACAGCCACTCTGCTATCCAGGTCACCTTGGAAGCCTGGAATGATAACTGTCTCCCGAAGGAGAATGCCGTTATCATATCCCTAGAACATCCATTTATGTTCTAAAGCTGCTTCCGATTGTTTCTCCAGGATTGGATGAATATCAACTTATTGCACCTAATGCAAGAACAACATCTGGTGTGGTACTTGACATCTCATGATTCACTCAATTGCCTAAGCAAGTGATCTGCCAATCATGCGTATCCCTCTCCCCTTTAGTCTGTGAGACACCTTTAGAGAGGGTGACTCCATTACCTGCAGGTACACCACCATGCCAGGAGTCGTCCATTCTAAATACTCTTAGAATGTTTTCTAAGTACCCAGATTGGGAAACCACCTAAATCTAGATCTAAAACCATAGATCTAGTAACCAGAATGTCTAATTTAATATCCAAGTCCCATGTGGAGAAACTACTGTGTGACAACCAAAGTATAACCGATTGTAGTATAGGAATATCACTTCCTACTCTGTGTATGTCATCCAAATACCAGGACATCACACCCTACTACCATCTCAACAGATCCATCCCCTATTCTGATGAAGTCAAACCTATGACTGTCACATCAGAAATAGATGATCTATCTCCGCTATATCTGTTTTAGTCTATAAATAGACATAAGCCAACTGTCCACCAATGCTTCCGCTGCTCCCACTGACCACGACAACCCTCTGGCAGAGTCATATAGACGTACACTTTTAAGGCTAGTTTAGAACGATGCTATACTCATCCTCCTGCCGGATCTCGCAGTCTGGAACAACAGCAATGGCAAGTCTGGGTAAACAAGAACTTCCCTGCCACCGTCCTTGAGCATACCGACGGGTGCCTGAGGTTACCCACCATGTCTGCGGAGTGGCCAATGGAATGTCAAACCAGATTGAATCTTTAGGTTCTTATCAAATCTTTAGTAATCGTTTGCTGTTCTGGAATCACATCCAGTTCTACCATACTCCCACTACTGTTTTTCTGGAAAAAAAAACCATTTTTATTAAAACTGTGGCGAGTCAAGAACAATATCACTATTGATCTTCCAGATGGTAGAAAGTCAACCGTCGTCATAGCCCGGGTCAACCCACAAACAGCCATTACAGAAACGTACCTTGAGTCATCCAGTGTCTGGTTTTAAGCATAAGCCGGAAAACTTCCCGTACCTTAACAATGTCAAGATATGAACTGTTATATATCCAATATAGAAACAGAGGCACTGATTTAATTGAACCAGATTCAAATCATGCAGCTGTCTCCAGTGCATGTCAACTAAATGGAATGAGGCCGATCGGCGTTACTCAACTTAGGAATGCTTCCAATTATGAGTAACCTGAAACAGAAGCAAGTTCTCTTAACCATTACTATCAACTGAATACCATATACAAGTATCTACATCATCGATCACTTTGAAGAATCCCGATACTTGCAATATCTGGTTCTCTACTTTATTCTTATACCTATAACTTCTCAAAATTTTGACCCTGTGTTTCTACGAAACACCTGTCTAAGAACTAGAGAAGTTATAAGTAAACCGAATATAGTACGAGGACCAACCCCTCTGTCCTAATGGACACTGGACAATATACAATACTTCGTATAAGTCCCCTGAGTCTGGTGACTCATTCACTCTGTGTCGTAGGTTAAAAACTGTACTATGGTTATGAAGAATTACACCGCTGTTCAATGCTCCTTACCTAACCATCCACTGATATAGGTAAATGTCATAGACATATTTTTAAAAAGTATATCTCACTCTATAAAAATAGACGTACAGATCTATCAATTTGAAATTGGTGCATAACGACGGATATTCAAAACTAAATATTTGCCGTCCGGCAAACAACCCAGGTGACTTTCTCAAATATCACCAATTACAATGAATCCCGATATAATGAGGATGATCACCTAATTCCCAATAACTTACTCCCACTCATCATCTGTAAAACCATACAGATGTGAGAATCATAGCTGGTAAATACATACCCTGGAGCAAGTGTCTAATTGGGAAATCAGTTTTCTTTTAACAGTACACAATGAACCTGAAACATTGAAATGTTTCGATGGGGTATCCTGGTATTCCTAGTAATGCCTCATCCATTATCCAGATTCACAAATGTAACCGTATATCTCGTTGCCATTTCACCAAATCCCTTTATATGTCTTTAGTCATTACCTTCTGCACACCCTATAGGCCAAATGGTTTTCTTCCTTCCCTACCGTTCGGCACCAACCTATGGTTTGGAAGAAGACTATCCAATAAGCATAATGGGTGTACTGTCCTAATCCTAGGAACACTCGCAATGCGAGAGAAGGTGAGGATAAAAGACACATGAATGAACTTTATTCCTATTTCTCCTGAACCAGGATCCATCCCCGAACTGGAACAAGTTCCTTTCGAGTTCGTATATAACCATACGATGGATTATCCAATAAACTGGGATCTTCGTAGTGATACGGAGTGTCCTGGAGAAATACAAAGGTGATTTAGGATTGGCGAAGAAATACTTGGTTTGGTCATAAATAGCAGTCGCAATTTACTTTGCCCTCTTACTAATCCCTTTCTTTGTCTTTACTTAATACCTTCTGTACACCGTTTAGGCTAATTGGTTTCCTTCATTCCCTACCGGTCGGCACCTGCCTATGGTTTGGAAGAACACTATCCAATTTGCATAATAGGTGTACTATCTCCTAAGCCAAGGAGTACTCGCAATCTGAGAGAGAAGGTAAAAGAAAAAGACAACTGAATAGTCCTATTCGTTTTCTCCAGAACCAGAAACCATCCTCGAATTCCTTCAAGTTCGTATATAACCATACGATGGTTTTGTCTAATGGAAGTGGACGTTCGTAGTAATACGGGGTGTCCTGGAGAAAAGGGTAAAAGTAGGAGTGGCAATGAGGTCTACAACTCTGACAATCCAAAAGCCAGTGTTAAGAAGGTTCGATCAACTTGGTCACTGAGTCATAGTCTAGGGTCGGGTCAATGGTCGCTGCCAAAGAGAGAGAGAAAAGAAACACTCAGCGTGCACTCTAACCTAGATCAGAATGGTTATCACTTTATTTAATCTGGAAAGCTCCCACTGTAACGTCAAATTCTTCCCCAAACCTGAAAGAAGAATTAGCCGGGATCACCCGAGGAGTAAACCAACTCATCAGTGGGAATCGGGATCCAACTATCATCGCATGATAACGTGACGGAATCCGCTCAGGTTATCACACTCCAGAAGGTATGCGCATATCTGGCAAGTTTCAGTTCTTTTGAAACTCCCGATGTGATTTTTACCCCATGCTCTTATGACCTTGACGAAGGCCAACAAATCATAAGTCACATGTCAAGTTCTAACCGTCATTGTCCAGGTTGATTTGAACCCACCCGTACAAGCCCTTGACGAAGGCCAACAAGGCTATACGACTGTCCCAAACCAACGCATCTATCTATGTAGCAGAAAGGCAACAAGCAGCTACCATACACTATGCCTTGACGAAGGCCAACAAACATAGCATGAATACTACGTGCTACCCGTCTGAAATGACGGAGGGCTATGAATGGTTTCTGGCGAAAACCTTTAACGTAGTGAACTTTATATCGTTGAAGGAACCAGATAGCTTTGAAAAATATAGTGACGAAAACCTTTGCTAAAGAGGTCACTCCCGGTGATGGGATCTCGGCTCTTTCCCCGTAGAATGAGGTGCAGGATATTCCAACTGAATACCACGATGCAAAGCAAAAGTAATCGGCTATAGTGAAGTTATTGCCCTGACGTAAACTTTTGTCCAAGGGGTCACTCCCGGTGAAGGGATCTCGGCCCTTGCCTCGTCGACTGAGGAGCAGGATATTCCAACTGAATACCACGATGCAAAACAAAAGAGAACGCCCTTGCAATAACAGCTTTTTGAAAAATGTTCCAACCACATCAGAATAAGTTTGTTTATCTTGCATTGATCCGAATCAATGCAGTCCCATCAATTGATCACACCACAAAAGAACGAAAATAATGATGTACGTATATGCCATCCGCATTCGCCACTGGGTGCCGTCATCACCCGTTAGGTTACTTAACTAACGACAGAGCGGGGACTGGACTAGCGCGGATGCAAAACATATACAACATCTACTAGTATATATATAATATATAATTTTTGCTCAAGGCGTGATAAAAAATGCAACATCACAAGAAATGTACAGCATCACAGAACAATACAGATATCTGGGATCCCCGGGTTTCACAGAGCCGCTACTGAAACCCGACGTTCCCCTGGTCGTGTGGATAGCCTGTGCAATGAAATCCTAGACCCCTACGGGCGCGGCAAGTTACCCGCCAAAACCTAAAGCGAGGCAGCCCCCTTCAGCAACGTGAATGGACTACCCAACACTTCACGGAATCCGGTAACTTGGGCACCCCTCCTGGGTCAACCTATACCCCCTACGAGTGCGGCGAATAGCCCGCCAATTCTAGAGTAAAGCCCCCTCCGTCTCAACGCCATGAGATGCGGGCTCGTTGCCCTCTAGAACCCGGCTATCCGTGCACCCCTCCGCGGGGTAATCCTAGTACAGAAAGTAAAATATACATACAACGGGTACATCGACCGCAACCTGGTCATGCCCCAAAAGAATAATACAAATAGGCAGTGACGGCAGTCCACATGTCGGACACTCGCCCCGCAATATCAAATGTACATATAAAACAAAACTGTACTATATTGCAACCAGGCTATCCCCCACGACCGATCCGCAATAACGCAGCACAATCACAGAACATCAACGTGAATGTCACGTTCGCAAATCCGTCTAACCGGGCTATAGCAGTTAGACAGGATTTACCGATCGAGTGACATTCACGGTCGCAGATATAATGTAAATACTGTGAACTAGCATGTTTAAAATATCCGATCGATCAAATTTATCGAAGTGGGCCCCAAGCAGTACTGTAGCACTTACAGAAATTCTGGGCCCAAAAAGAATATCCCAAACCCCCTATTTCCAACCCTAAAGCCCACTGGAAAAATTTGGTGCGTTGACAAGTCAAAGTAGCGGCGGAACCGCGGCCAATGCGTGGGTTTGGCCGCGGTTCCGCGGTGGAATTGTGACATCACGCCACCAAATTTTCCCAGAATGCTTATAATTGCCTGCACATGTCTCTGCAACAACCTGAAAAAATTTTGGAGCTGAAAAAATTTCGACAGAGAACACATGTGTACAACAAATACGGTTTTTGGGATTTTTGTTCGATCGAGTTCTAAACATACTAGAGCAAGCTAGGTTAGGTTAACGGCGTGGCTCAGATACCAATGTAAGTCTGCCGCGGTGCCGCGGCCGTCGATCCGACGCCGGAAACGCGGAAACGAAAAACTTTGCAAAACATGCAACCGGCACCACCGCGCACTTTTAACCCGGATCAGGCCATTAACCTAGCTACTAGCAAAAAACAAGATGGGTAGAGAAGTATACCAAGCGATCCGTGTCCTTCAGTCTTCATCTCCACTCCAATCTCCCGCGGAATCTCCGTCCGTCAACTCCTCGTAGGGAAGGGCACCACGTAGCCGAAGTCTTTTACGGGCTCCCACCTCTGGACCGAGGCAACTCGGGCGTGAAGTTGGCTAGCCGACGTGTCCAAGGTTTGCGGTAGACTAGTGTAGAATACTATGTCTCTTTTGGGGTTATCAAGTTGCCTTGATGATGGTGGAGGTGGAGAATGAATGAAGGAGAGAAGTTTGGAATTTTAGCAAGCATAGAAGCATGAAATGAGATGGATCAATCCCTCACATAAAAATGAGCACTCCCTTTCTCCCTCCAATATGTGGCCGGCCCTCTCCATGAAATGGTGGTGGGAAAAAGAATGAAAAATTGCAAGTGAGAAATGTGTGTGATGATAATGATCAAGAAAAATAGTCACCACATATCAAATCCAAAGCCAAATCAATTTCTTTCTCATTAAAGCAAGAAAGAGACCAAAATAGAATCTCATCATGATGCTACCATTTTACAAGAAAGCCCTCCATAAAAAAGTTATTTGCACACTACAAATAACACCCTCCAACGATAAAGTCCGGCCGTGAAGGAATAAAAGAAAACCGGCCGTGACGGAATGCAAACTGGCAACTTCAGAAAACTGATCCCGTAATAAATTACAGGAAAACCCCACTACTGCATATACATGCCCGCATTTGTATTCCCACTGAATACAAATGCATAGAGACAATATCTACACTATCTAATACTAGGATCCGGCTTAATCCAAAGCCGGCTAGTAAAAACCGTCCGATCACGATCCGTGCAATGCCGCACGTATCTGATCGAACCCTGCCATATCTCCATACGGCCTGTACAGCGTTTCACCCGAAACCTGAGTAACTGTGTGTGGTGGACTCTAAAGACTCGTCAACACCTTGGTTGGGGATTTAACCACTAGCAAGTCAGAGGTATAAGCCAATACGTAACGGGCTACCAGGTATTGACTAAAAGGGACGCCGATGAGCGAACTCATCCTCACACCGTACTGAGCCTGTCAGTGACAATATCCGTACAGTCCGGTCCGTTCGTCTATAAGCATCGCATGGCGGGCCTAGGGGGTTGGTAAAAGTCAGACCCCCAAAAGCGGTACAAGTCGTGTCGGAGTGTAGCCCAGAACATCCTGAGATACTACTGGAATACCTACCAGCAAATCTCCTGCCTTGGCCAAGGACTTTTCATGTTCTGGCTCTCATAGACACAGCGCGACCTCACCCCCAATACCGGGAGAGACGAACCCCTGCAGATCCTCTCACTGCCTCCATGTGGCTCGGGACTGTACCCAACTAAAACCTGTTTGCACGTCTCCTTTGAGCGTTGTAGGGTAGTAATCAAAGCACAGTGGGAACTCACACGAGACAAATGACGATCTCAGGTCGATGAACTAACCTGTACACATGTCACCAGGGAACTGCTATCTGACGTCTGGTATAATCCCAACTAGCAGGTTCCCGGCGAGTCCTGTCCGGTGTACTCATAACCCAATGAGCACCTGTATACATCTTAGGTGAACCAACTGACACCAGTGTCTTGTGAGACCGGCCACCGCCCCTCGTCGGTGTCTCGACTTTATACACTAGTCTACTCTGGAGAATCGATGCCTTGTCTCGAAACTCCCACGACTAGGGACCTTTTAAGTATGTGCTTATAGACCCCAGCTCCCACTTATATGATCACCCTCATACTGCTGGAAGTCAAGCAAGAATCCTAGGGGCTCTATCAACGTGTAATAGCGACTCGTAAGGTCACCTAAAGAGTACACGATGATAAAGATAAACCAGATAGCATACTATCATCTCGAGTAAGACTGTCCTACCGGCATAGGTCCACCCTCAATCATTACAATCACGTACCTGTGATCCAATAATTGACGCTGAGGGCACTATATCCAACACAAGTCGCATCGGAGAGTAGCCCAGAACACCCTGAGATACTACTGGATGTAAGTGCACGGCGGCGCCCCGGTCGTCAATCCGACACCGGAATGCGGAAGGGGTGATTTACTTTAACTTTTCAAACCGGCACCACCGCGCACTATATACCCGGATCGTGCCATTAATCTAGTCCTAGCTATCTAGAGAGAGGGAAAAGAGATATACCGAGCGATCCGTGTCCTTCGGTCTTCTCGTCGTCGTCCCGATCTCCTCGCGGAATCTCCGGTCTCCACCAAGTCGCCGGAAGGGCACCACATCGCCTGCATCTTTTACGGGCTCCCACCTCTGGACCGAGGCAACTCGGGCATGAAGTTGGCGAGCCGACGTGCCCAAGGTTTTCTGTAGAATAGTGTAGAACTCTGTCTCAATTGGGGTTGTAGGGAAGTTGTCATTTGGTGGAGGAAAATAGATCAAAGCTTTTTGTGGATGTACTTGGGAATTTTGTAGCATGAAAGGAGCAAAAATTCCCACATCAAAAATGGGCACCCCCTCTCTCCTTGCTTGGCCGGCCAAGAATAATGGGGAGTGGAGAATGAGAGAGGGAGTGTGTGTATCACAAAGGAGTGAGCCAAAAACAAGAGAGAAATAAAGGGTTATCATGAAAAAGGAAATGATCACCCACTAAAACTCATACTCCATCAACCAATAATCAACAACTATGATTGCACCAAAACCAATACTCCAACAACCTAATCATCAACAACCATGATGACTCAAAAGTCAAGCCATGATGAAAAGAAGAATAAGTCAAATAAAGTCAAATGGTGGAGGAATTATCATGATACAACAATATGCAAATAACACCCTCCATAAAGCTTATTTGCACAAATGCAAATAAGCCCTCCTCCACCAATCTTCGGCCAATGAAAGATACAAATAAATATGGCCGAAACGGAAAGCAAACTGGCAACTCCAGAAAACTGGTCCCGTAATAAATTATAGGAAAACCCCGATACTGTGTATACACACCCGCATCTGTATTCCGACCGAAATACAAATGCAATGAGAGAAAATCTACACTGTACTATACTTGGATCCGGCTTAAACCAAAGCCGTCTAGTATTGTCCGACCGATCCTGATCCGTACAATACTGCACGTATCTGATCGAACCCTGCCATATATCCATACGGCCTCTAGTACTAACCGTCCGATCCTGATCCGTGGAATACCGCACGTATCTGATCGAACACTGCCATATCTTCATACGGCCTCTACAGATTTTCGCCCGAAACTTGAGTAACTGAATGTGGGGGACTCTAAAGACTCGTCAATACTATGGCTGTGGATTTAACCATTAGCACGTCAGAGGTATTAGCCATACGTGACGGGCTACCAGCTATTGACCAAAAGGGACGTCGATGAGCGAACTCATCCTGACACCCTACTGAGCCTGTCAGTGACAATATCCGTACAGTCCGGTCCGTTCGTCTATGAGCATCGCAAGGCGGGCCTAGGGGGTTGGTAAAAGTCAGAACCCCAAAAGCGGTACAAGTCGTATCGGAGTGTAGCCTAGAACACCCTGAGATACTACTGGAATACCTACCAGTAAATCACCTACCTTGGCCAAGGACTTCGTGTAATTGCTCTCCTAGACACAGGGCGACCTCACCACCAATACCGGGAGAGACGAACCCCTGAAGATCCGCTCACTGCCTCCATGTGGCTCTTCACTGTACCCAACTAAAACCTGTTTGCACGTCTCCTTTGAGCGTGGTAGGGTAGTAATCAAAGTACAGTAGGAACTCACACGAGACAAATGACGATCCTCAGGTCGATGAACTAACCTGTACACATGTCACCAGGGAACTGCTATCTGACGTCGGGTATAAGACCAACTAGCATGTTCCCGGCGAGTCCTGTCCGGTGTACTCATAACCCAATGAGCACCAGTATACATCTTAGGTGATCCAACTGACACCAGTGGCTTGTGAGACCGGTCAACACCCCTCGTCGGGATCTCGACTGTATACACTAGTCTACTCTGGAGTATCGATGCCCTGTCTCGAAACTCCCACAACTAGGGACCTTTTAAGGATGTGCTTATAGACTACCAGCTCCCACGTATATGATCGCCCTCATACTGCTGGCAGTCAAGCAAGAATCCTAGGGGCTCTATCAACGTGCAATAGTGACCTGTAAGGTCACCTAAAGCAGTACACGATGATAAAGGTACACCAGATAGCATACTATCATCTTGACTAAGACTGTCCTACCGGGATAGGACATCCCTCAATCATTGCAATCACGTGCCTGTGATCCAATAATTGACTCTGAGGGCACTATCTCCAACAATCTCCCACTTGCACTCAAGGCTAATTATTGCGATGTCGCATACTCACTGCCCGTGTGATACCGAACACCCAACTCCTCTACTAGTCAGTCTCACAAATCCCGTTTGCGAAACTATTGCGTTCGAGGAATAGCCTCAGCGAGTGGATCCGCTTTGATATTTCTTTCTATGTCTCTCTTAATCTCAAGTTCGCGGAGAAACCAATCTCCCGAAATGAACAATACCTGTCTTAGAATGTGCCTGGATGTCTGATGGGACCTAGCTCATAAATGAACTCCAAATCCAAATTTCTTAGACTGTATCGTCAACTGAACTTAATCAGTATCCTGCGCCATACCTCCCTCAGTATTGCCTTGGACCACCTGTCCAAAATACTGCCCCTCGTTAGAAGGAAAAACTAAAACTCAGACAACCTCCTTGTCGTCAAGGTCACCTTGGAAGCCTGGAATGATAACTGTCTCCCGAATGAGGCTGTCGTTATCATATCCCTAAAACATCCACTTATGTTCTAAAACTGCTTCCGACTGTTTCTCCAGGATTGGATCAATGTCAACTTATTGCATCTAGTGCAAGAACAACATCTGGTGTGGTACTTGACATCTCATGATTGACTCAATTGCCTGAGCAAGTGATCTGCCAATCATGCACATCTCTCTCCCCTTTAGTCTGTAAGACACCTTTAGAGAGGGTGACTCCATCACCTATAGGTACACTACCGTGCCAAGAGTCGTCCATTCTAAATGCTCTTAGAATGTTGTCTAAGTACCCTTAATTGGGAAACCATCCAAATCTAGATCTAAAACCATAGATCTAGTAACCAGTATGTCTGATATAAAATCCATTTCCTTTGTGGAGAAACCACTGTGTTACGACCAAAGTATAACCGATCGTAGTATAGGAATATCACATCCTACTCTGTGTATGTCATCCAAATACCATGACATCACACCCTACTACCTTCTCAACAGATCCATCCCCTATTCTGATGAAGTCAAACTTATGACTGTCACATCAGAAATAAATGATCTATCTCCGCTATATCTGCTTTAGTCTATAAATAGACATAATCTACTTGTCCACCAATGCTTCCGCTGCTCCCACTGACTACGATAACCCTCTGGCAGAGTCATATACATGTACACTTCTGAAGCCAGTTCAGAACGACGTTATACTCATCCTCCTGCCGGGTTTCGCAGCCTGGAACAACAGCAATGGCAAGTGTGGGTAAACAAGAACCTCCCTGTCACCGTCCTTGAGGCTATCGGAGTACCTCTCGGGTGCCTGAGTTTACCCACCTTATCTTCGGAGTGGCCAATGGAATGTCAAACCAGATTGAATCTTTAGATTCCTATCAAATTTTCAGTAATCGTTTGTGGTTCTGGAATCACTTCCAGTTCTACTACACTCCCACTACTGTTTTCTTAAAAAATCCATTTTTATTAAAACTGTGGCGAGTCTAGAACAATATCACTATTGATCTTCCAGATGGTAGAAAGTCAACCCTCGTCGTAGCCTGTGTCAACCCATAAACAGCCATTACAGAAACGTGCCTTGAGTTATCCAGAGTCTGGTTTTAAGCATAAGCCAGACAACTCCATGTACCTTAACATCGTTAAGATATGAACTGTTCTATATCTATAGAACCAGAGGTACTAATTTAATTGAACCAGATTCAAATCATGCAGCTGTCTCCAGTGCATGTCAACTAAATGGAAAGAGGCCGATCAGCGTTACTCAACTTAAGGATGCTTCCAATTATGAGTAACCTGAAAGAGAAGCAAGTTCTCTTAACCGTTACTATCAACTGAATACCATACACAAGTATCTACATCTTCGATCACCTTGAAGAATCCCGATGCTTGCAACACCTGGTTCTCTACTCTATTCATATACCTATAACTTCTCAAAATTCGGACACTGCGTTTCCACGAAACACCTGTCTAAAAACTAGAGAAGTCATAAGTAAACTGAATATAGTACGAGGACCAACCCCTCTGTCCTCATGGACGCTGGACAACATACAATACTCTGTATAAGTCCCTTGAGTCTGATAACTCAATCCATGTGTGTCGTAGGTTGAAAACTGTACTTATGGTTATGAAGAATTACACCGCTGTTTAATGCTCCTTACCTAACCATCCACTGATATAGGTAAATGTCATAGACATAATTTCAAAAAGGTATATCTCACTCTATGAAAATAGACGTACAAATACATCGATTTGAAAATGGTGCATAACAGCGGATATTCAAAACCAAATATTTGTCGACCGGAAACAGCCCAGGTGATTTCCTCAAATATCACCAATTACAACGAATTCCGATATCTTGAGGACAATAACCTAATTCCCAATAACTTACTCCCACTCATCATCTGTAAAATCATATAGATGTGAGAATCCTACCCGGTAAATACATACCTTGGAGCAAGATCTGATTGGGAAATCAGTTTTCTTTTAACAGTACTTAGTGAAACTGAAACATTGAAATATTTCGATGGGGTATCCCGGTATTCCTAGTAATGCCTCTTCCATTATCCATATTCACAACTGTAACCATGTAATTCTTTGTCATCTTTCCAAATCCCTTTCTATGTCTTTAGTCATTACCTTCTGTACACCCCTTTAGGCCAAATGGTTTTCTTCCTTCCCTACCGTTCGGCACCAGCCTATGGTTTGGAAGAAGACTATCCAATAAGCATAATGGGTGTACTATCCTAATCCTAGGAGCACTCGCAATGAGAGAAGGTGAAGATAAAAGACAACCGAATAAACTTTATTCCTATTTCTCCTGAACCAGAATCCATCCACGAACTGGAACAAATTCCTTTCGAGTTAGTATATAACCATACGATGGAGTATCCAATAAACTGTGGATCTTCGTAGTGATACGGAGTGTTCTGGAGAAATACAAAGGTGATTTTAGGATTGGCGAAGAAATACTTGGTTTGGTCGTGAATATTAGTCGCAATTTACTTTGCCCTCTTACTAATCCATTTCTTTGTCTTAACTCAATACCTTCTGCACACCATCGTTATGCTAATTGGTTTTCTTCATTCCCTACCGTTCGGCACCAGCCTAAGGTTTGGAAGAAGACTATCCAATTTGCGTAATAGGTGTACTATCTCCTACACCATGGAGTACTCGCAACCTGAGAGAAGGTAAAAGGAAAAGACAACTGAATAGTCCTATTCGTTTTCTCCAGAACCGGAAACCAACCTCGAATAAATTCCTTCGAGTTCGTATATAACCCTACGATGGTTTTGTCCAACGGAAGTGGACGTTCGTAGTAATACGAGGTGTCCAGGAGAAAAGGGTAAAAGTAGGAGTGGCAATGAGGTTAGCAACTCTGATAATCCAAAAGCCAGTGTTTAAGAAGGTTCGGTCAACTTGGTCACTGAGTCATAGTCTTAGGGTCGGGTCAATGGTCGCTGCCAAAGAGAGAGAGAAAAGAAACACTCAGCGTGCACTCTAACCTAGATCAGAATGGTTACCAATTTACCTAATCTGGAAACTTCCCACTGTACCGTCAAATTCTCCTCCAAACCTGAAAGAAGAATTAGTCGGGATCACCCGAGGAGTAAACCAACTCATCAGTGGGAATCGGGATCCAACTATCATCGCATGATAACGTGACGGAATCAGCTCACGTCATAACACTCAAGAAGGTATGCGCATATCTGGCAAGTTTCAGTTTCTTTAGAAACTCCCGATGTGATTTTTTCCCCATGCTCTTATGACCTTGACGAAGGCCAACATATCATAAGTCACATGTCAAGTTCTACCCGTCATTGTCCAGGTTAATTTGAACCCACCCGTACATACCCTTGACGAAGGCCAAAATAGTAGTACGACTGTCCCAAACCAACGCATCTATCTATGCTGCATATGAATACCCAACAGCTACCAAACACTGTGCCTTGACTTTGGCCAACAAACACAGCTTGAATACTATTGACTGCCCATATGAAACGACGGAGGGCTATGAATGGTTTCTGGCGAAAACCTTTAACGTAAAGAACTTGATATCTTTGAAGGAACTGGATAGCTTTTTGAAAATATAGTGACGAAAACCTGTAAGTCCATGCTACCCTTCCCCGGTACTTACGGGGTTGCGGAATTGGTGAAAAACGATTTTCAAGAGGGTGGTAACATGGAGTACCAATACGGATCTTTGTTAAACTACTAGCTAACAACCTAACAAGAGTTTACCTACTCGGTTACGGGGCTATACCTTTCTTGAGCTCCTTCGTTTTCGACTCCTCCCGGTGTACGGATCGGCCTCATCTCGTCATCTCCTTGCGCCGAAGATGGATCCACCCGAAAGCTTCTACCTTTGGCTTCTTCTTCGAACTTTGAAGAAACTAGATCACTTGGCTTGCTAGGCCTTGTGAACTAGAATGAGTAGAGGAATGTTTTGGTGTCTTTTTATCTCTAAGGCAATGAGTCTCAACACATGAGAATGGTTTGCCTTGAGGTAGAGAGAGCAAGAGGAAGAGGGAGAGCTTGAGGATGAGAGAGCTCAAGAGAGAGAAAGCAAATGATAGAATGAACCATATTCATCTCATTCTCACCTCTCATAATCCAAAAGCCATCAGCACAAAAATATTAATCAAGTATTGTGTAAATGGTTTAAGTCAAAATGGCTATATTATTTCATGCACTCATTTTGCATAAATAAACAAGCAAGCAAAACTCTTTGCCATGGAATGATAGCCATTGTCATGATGATGGTCAACTAGTCCAACCTAGTCAACCGGTCAACAAAGTCAACAAGTCAACAATGTCAACCCCTCAACAACCATGTCACTATAATACTTAATTAATATTAATGTTAATCATATATCTTATTCTCATTATGGTTAGGCAAAAGTCAATGGTCAACAGTCAACTGTCAGCAGTCAACAACCCCAATGAGAATACTCTGCCTCTGTCTCTCTATCAACTGTGCAAACATATCCGCATCCGCGTTCCGAGGAACACGAATACAGACGAGATAAAACCAACCCCAAAACGTACACTAGGATGTGGCTTAAACCAAAGCCCGCTAGTGTTAACTGTCCGGACACTGTACGTGCACAAGTGCACGAATGTGACCGAACCCTGTCGCAAAACCATGCGACCTGTCGCAAAACCATGCGAACTCTACTCTTTTGCCTAAAGGCGAATAACTTTCTGTGTGGGACTCTAAAGACTCGACACTACGCTGGCAGTGGGTTTAACCACAGACCGCAAGCGGCACTAGCTGTGCGTAACGGTCCCCAGGTAGATGTCGACAAGAAGACTGACGAGGTGAAACCCATCTGAACTCCTACTGAGTATGACTGCGACAATCTCTATACAGTCCGTTCTGTTCGTCTGATACATCGCATGGCGGGCCTAGGGGGCGGTAAACGTCAGTCCCCCAATAGCGGTACAAGTCATATCGGAGTGAAGCCCAGAACACCCTGAGATAACATTGGAAACCTACCAGTATATCTCGCTTGCCCTGGCCAGGGATTACTCGTGTAATGGCTCTCCTAGACACATCGCGATGTCAACCCCCAATACCGGGAGAGACGAATCCTGTCTAACCGTCACTGCCTCCAAGTGCTTCAGGACTGCACCCAAAAACTACATGTTTGCTCGACTCCTTTGAGCCGTGGTAGGGTAGTAATCAAAGTGCAGTGGGAACACACTCGAGGCGAAATGACAGTGTCAAGTCAGCGGACTAAGCTGTACTCATGTCACCTGGGAACTGATAACTGACGATAGGTATAGTACCAACCAACAGTTCCCGACGAGTCCTGTCCAGTGTACTCGTAACCCAACGAGCACCCGCATACTATCTCTAGTACGACGTACTGATGGCTGTGGGACAGACCATCTCCCACACTGGGATGAGAACCGCATACGCTAGTCTTCTCCGGAGTATCGATGCCCTGTCTCGATAGTCCTGCGACTAGGGACCTGCATAAGGATATGCTTATAGATTACCCAGCCCCCACCAGTGTGACTGCCATCACAACGCTGGTAATCAAGCAAAGATCCTAAGGGCTCCACTAATGTGTATAGGTGATATACTAAAATAAACACATGTACACATTGAAGTAGAAACAAACCAAGTAGCATACTACTAATTGAGCAAGATTGTTTATACAACTGTGAATATCCCAAGTTTGCATTAAGTAATATACAAACTAGTATGATACAGAAATGGCCTCTAAGGCATATACACTAACAATCTCCCACTTGCACTAAGGCCATGTACTGGCGTATCGAAGACCTATCATCTCGATCAGCCGCTCGAACTGAGTCTGGGGCAAGGCCTTTATGAGTGGATCAGCAGTATTGTCTTCTGTAGAAACTCTCTGAACCTCGATCTCCTGGCGACCCACGATCTCCCTGATCAGGTGATACCGCCTAAAGATGTGTCTGGACTTCTGATGGGACCTTGGTTCCTTTGCTAAAGCTATAGCCCCGTTGTTGTCGCAATACAGAGGTATCGGATCAACAATGGACGGAACCACCTGAAGTTCAGTTAAGAACTTCCTTACCCAGACAGCTTCTTTTGCGGCATCTGCAGCAGCGATATATTCCGCTTCCATCGTCGAGTCAGCAACGATTTCCTGTTTGGAACTCTTCCAACACACCGCCCCTCCATTGAGGGTAAAGACATAACCCGACATGGAATTGGAATCATCCTTGTCACTCTGGAAGCTGGAGTCAGCAATGGCCTCGATCTGGAGGTCTTTTCCGCCATACACCAAGAACATCTCCTTAGTCCTTCTCAGGTACTTGAGAATGTTCATTACTGCTATCCAATGTTTCTCCGCAGGGTTTGACTGATACCGGCTTACCACACTCAGTGCATAAGCTACATCTGGTCTGGTACACAACATCGCATACATTATAGAGCCTACCGCAGAAGCGTAGGGTATAATAGACATGCGATCCCTTTCTAAATCAGTCTTGGGAGACATCTCTTTGGAGAGGGTGATCCCGTGACAAGCCGGTAGATTACCGTGCTTGGAATCTTCCATACTGAATCTTTTCAGTATGGTGTCGATGTACCTGGACTGTGAAAGTCCTAATATCCTCTTGGATCTGTCACGATAGATCCGGATCCCCAGAATGTATGAGGCATCACCCAGGTCTTTCATGGAGAACCTGTGTGACAAGAACCCCTTAACAGATTGTAGTATAGGAATGTCATTTCCTATTAAGAGAATGTCATCCACGTATAAAACGAGGAATACTACAGTTCTCGCTACAAATCTACTATAGATGCATGGCTCATCTGGATTTTTGATAAAGCCAAATTCCTTGACCGTCTCATCAAAATAGTTGTTCCAACTCCGCGATGCCTGCTTTAGTCCATAGATGGACTTAAGCAACTTGCACACCTTTCCGCTGCTCTCACTCTGAATGAAACCCTCTGGCTGGTCCATATAAACACACTCCTCTAAATTTCCATTTAGAAAAGCGGTCTTTACGTCCATCTGCCAAATCTCATAATCGTGGAAGGCAGCAATGGCAAGAAGGATCCGAATGGATTTCAGCATAGCTACTGGAGAAAAAGTCTCGTCATAGTCCAAACCAGGTCTTTGACGAAAACCCTTTGCAACCAGTCTAGCTTTATAGGTCTCAACATGTCCATCTACACCAATCTTCCTTTTGAAGATCCACTTGCATCCTACGGGTTTTACCCCATCTGGAGCAACGTCCAACGTCCATACTTTGTTGGTGTACATGGACTCCATTTCGGTCCGCATTGCATCCAGCCATTTTACCGAGTCAACGCTCTGAATGACTTGCTGGAAGCTAGTCAGCTCATCATAATCTATGATGCAATCCTCTCTATCCCCGTCTATGAGAAAACCGTAGTATCTCTCGGGCGGATGAGACTGCCTACTACTCCTGCGGAGCGGCGTAGGAATGTTATTTTCTTTTGAACCCTCTGGTTCCACTAAGCTTTCAGTAATAGTCTGTGGTTCTGGAACTTCTTCCAGTTCTATTTCGCTCCAACTTGTTTCCTTTTCTAAGAACTGGTGTTCTAGAAAATGGGCATTACGAGAAACAATGATCTTCTGTTCCTCTGCGTAATAGAAGAGATATCCCTTGGAGTTCTTTGGATATCCCACAAACTTGCACTCCACTGAGCGTGCCTCGAGCTTGTCCGCATGCTGCTTTTTGACAAAATCTGGACTTCCCCATGTCTTAATGTGATTAAGATAGGGTCTCTTCCCACACCACATCTCATATGGTGTAGTAGGCACAGTCTTAGTTGGAAATCGGTTCAAAAGGTATGCAGCTGATTCTAGTGCATATCCCCAGAATGATCGCGGTAACTCAGCGTTACTCATCATGGACCGTACCATATCCAATAGGATTCGGTTCCGTCTCTCCGATACACCGTTATGTTGCGGAGTGTATGGAGGAGTAAGCTGAGAGAGAATTCCGTTCTCTTTTAAATAGTCCAGGAACTCGGCACTCAAGTATTCACCACCTCGATCCGATCTTAGAATCTTGATACTTTTGCCGGTTTGTTTTTCTACTTCATTCTTATATTCCTGGAATTTTCCAAAGGCTTCGGACTTATGTTTCATTAAGAAGACATAACCGTACCTTGAAAAGTCATCCGTAAAGGTAATGAATTAAGAATACCCGCTTCGCGCATGTGTAGACATTGGACCGCACACGTCGCTGTGTACGAGTCCCAAGAGCTCGCTCTCTCTTACTCCGTGTCCAGTGAACGGAGTCTTTGTCATCTTTCCTTTGAGATAGGATTGACAAGTGGCATACGATTGATATTCGAACGGATTCAAATATCCTTCTGTATGTAACTTCGTCAACCTTCTCTCATTGATGTGACCCAGTCTACAATGCCATAAGAAAGACTGATTTATTTTCGGAGACTTTCTTTTGTGTGTATTCTGGACATTGAAAATCTGTGGTGGGTTTAATACGTATATACCATTGCTTAATGTACCTGACCCAATCAAAACATGATTAAGGTGAATGTTTACAACATTACTTACAAACGCAAATTCATAACCTTCTTTAGAAATCAATGGTACAGAAATGATATTACAAGTTGCGTTCGGTACAAAATAGCAATTACGCAAAACCAAAACATGTCCATCTGACATCCACAGGTGATAGTCCCCCACAGCCTTAGTATCCATGCTAGCTCCGTTTGCAACTTTGAGGGTCATGTCACCTGCCTTCAAAACCCTACGGTTTCTCAACGCCTGCAAAGAATTACAGATATGAGATCCTGATCCGGTATCCAATACCCAGGAAGTAGAGTTTATTGATAGACAGTTTTCAACAACATACACACCTGAAGCCGAAGCCACAACTTGCTTCAGTTCCTGTGTCTTGGCTTTCCAAGCCCTGCAATCTTTCTTCCAGTGACCACTCTTATGACAAAAAAAGCACTCTTCCTTCCCTATATGCTTCCCCACTATTTTTGTTGCTTTTGCTTTTCCCTTCGTATCCACTTTACTAACACCGCCCCTTGGTTTGGCGGAGGCTTTCTTCTTCTTTCCCTTGGGTTTCGCCTTGGACCTAGAAGATGAAGATCCTCTTACAAACAAAGTGGATGTTTCCCTACCTTTCTATAGGGTGCCCTCTGCACTCCTCAGCATGTTGAGGAGTTCTGAAAGTTCAACTTCTTTTTCTTATAAGTTGAAGTTCATGATAAACTGGGCGTAAGTGGAAGGAAGGTACTGGAGAATCAAGTCCGTATAGAGCTCGTTCTCTAACGTGGTCCCAAGTTCTGCGAGCTCCTCAATGAAGCCAATCATCTTAAGCACGTGTTCCGTTACCGATGATCCGATGGCCAACCTTGCCGAAAATAACTTCTTCGACACTTCGTATCTTGCGATACGAGACTGCTCTCCATACAGTTCTTTTGTATGGAGAAATATGGATTCGAGGTCCATATTCTCATGCCTCCTCTGATGTTCGTTGTCCATAGAGGCAAGTACGAGGCACTTGGCCTTCGCGCTATCAATCTCCCAAGTCTTACGGATTTCCTTATCCGCGACACTGGAGGTGGGACTTGGGACAGGGGGAGCTTTGGTGGTAAGGAGATACCCCAACTTGTCATAGGTGATTGCCATTTTGACATTCCTGAGCCAATCTTTGTAGTTTGGCCCTGTCAGTATGTTTTTATCTAGAAGTAACTTAAGTCCAGTCATGTTGATTGGTCGCTGTAATTAGGAGACAGAGAAGAAACACTCAGCATGATGCTCTTGCAAGTTTAGAGTGGTTTTTAGTTTGTCTAAACAGGATGGCTCCCGCTGTCTCTCGAATCCCTCCTCAAACCAAAAAGGAAGAATTAGTCAGGATCGATCTCACCGTACAATACTTGCTTAACCGTTCGGCCAGGCTGGTGTTGGTACTTCTAGGGAGGTTTTCCAACACTTTCGCGAAGTTCCTTAATTTAAGAACCTCTTTTCCATGGGGGCGTAGCCCCGCTAACATCTTTCTAGACACCTACTTGGTTTATAACATTGATCGTTAAGTGAGAAATTTCCCGAGGAGTAGCATATACTCACAGTAGGATCGGGATCGAAATATCATCGCGTGACGAAACTGAAGGAATCCTACCAGAATCATCACACTCCAAATGGTATGCAACACTAGCAAGTTTCAGTTCTTTTGAAACTCCCGATGTGGATTTTTGCCCCATGCTCTTATGACCTTGACTTAGGCCAAAATATCATAAGTCACATGTCAAGTTCTACCCGTCATTCTCCAGGTTAATTTGAGCCCATCCGTACATACCCTTGACTTTGGCCAATATGGTAGTCCGACTGCCCCAAACCAACACATCTATCTATGCTGCACATGAATACCCAATAGCTACCAATCATTATGCCTTGACTTTGGCCAACATACATAGCTTGAATACTATTGACCATCCATGTGAAACGACGGAGGGCTACGAATGGTTTTGGCGAAACCGTGAACGTAGTGAACTTGATATAATCGATGGAACGAGATAGCTTTTAAAAGGAGTGGCTTAAGCTCCACGTTTAAAAGTTATTTTGAAAAGAAACCGAGTGGTTTTTGAAAGTGTTCCAACGACTTTTACTTGGTTTATTTTTCTTTGCATTAGTTCTTTTAATGCGTATTTTTCTTGCATTAGTTCTTTTAATGCGTCCCATCATTTAATCCTACCATGGCAGAAAACAACCAAAATATGACGTACGCTTATGCTATTCGCATTCGCCACGGGGCCTCGTCATTACCCGTTAGGTTACTTAACTAACGACAGAGCGGGGGCTGGGCTAGCGCGGCTGTAAAACATAAGCAACGCCTAAATAATATCATATATAGATATATTGCAATGATAGCCATTTCAGATCACAGATGAACACATTGGATATACTAGGAATCCGCAATTCATACGAGCCTGTAACGAAAAGCAGATTACACAGTCGCGGTGAATAGCCAAAACCCCACCCAAGACCCCTACGGGTGCGGCAAACTACCCGCCAAGTACCCGAAGCGAAGCAACCTCCCTCAACTCCGTGAGTAGGCTACTCGGCACTTCGGCATACCCGGTAGTTTGTGCACCCCCTCCATCGGTCTATCCTAGGAGCAAAAACAGTAAAAAGAAATTATACAATGACGGCTACAACCCCGACCCGGTTGTGCGGCCATACAAATAATTATTACATCAATTTACAAATTTACATGAATTGAAAGAAAAGAAAACTCTCGTCTCACAACCCCCGGCTATTCACCCGCGACAATCCAATGAATTCATATACACATTCCAATGTCATTACAGATCACAGATTTGTATAACCCCCACTAATCGACATATTGCGATTAGCAGACGTTCAATACAAATATCACATCACAGAAATGATCCTGTCAGCTTAGTCTTTAGAAACTCGATCAAAATACGGTTTTTAAAGCCCCAAAAAATAAAATTTTCTTTCTGGAAAATCTGGGCTGGAAAAACATATACCAAAATTCCCAAAATACCCCACTGAATATACTGTAGCAAAGAGGATCCAGAGAAGAGCCAATACGGCCGCGGAACCGCGACAATAGCAAGCTATTGCCGCGTTTCCGCGGCGCTTTGATGAGATCATATGACCGTCTTTCTACAGTATACTCTAAAAACCCTGAGTCGATTTTTAAAGCATGATTTATTACTTTTACAACACTTTGAAAATCGACATCAAGTTTGAAAACCGGGTGTATTTCGCGACTTTTTCTCCGATCGAATTTCTAGTTACTATGCTAACATGTTAGGTAGTGTTTAACCTAGTCTCTGATACCACTGTAAGTCCATGCTACCCTTCCCCGGTACTTACGGGGTTGCGGAATTGGTGAAAAACGATTTTCAAGAGGGTGGTAACATGGACTACCAATACGGATCTTTGTTAAACTACTAGCTAACAACCTAACAAGAGTTTACCTACTCGGTTAGGGGGCTATACCTTTCTTGAACTCCTTCGTCTTCGACTCCTCCCGGTGTACGGATCGGCCTCACCTCGTCGTCTCCTTGCGCCGAAGATGGATCCACCCGAAAGCTTCTACCTTTGGCTTCGTCTTCGAACTTTGAAGAAACTAGATCACTTGGCTTGCTAGGCCTTGTGAACTAGAATGAATAGAGGAATGTTTTGGTGTATTTTTATCTCTAAGGCAATGAGTCTCAACACATGAGAATGGTTTTCCTTGAGGTAGAGAGAGCAAGAGGAAGAGGGAGAGCTTGAGGATGAGAGAGCTCAAGAGAGAGAAAGCAAATGATAGAATGAACCATACTCATCTCATTTTCACCTCTCATAATCCAAAAGCCATCATCAAAAAAATAGTAATCAAGTATTGTGTAAATGGTTTAAGTCAAAATGGCTATATCATTTCATGCACTCATTTTGCATAAATAAACAAGCAAGCAAAAGTCTTTGCCATGGAATGGTAACCATTGTCATGATGATGGTCAACTAGTCCAACCTAGTCAACCGGTCAACAAAGTCAACAAGTCAACAATGTCAACCCCTCAACAACCATGTCACTATAATACTTAATTAATAGTAATGTTAATCACATATCTTATTCTCATTTGGGTTAGGCAAAAGTCAATGGTCAACAGTCCACTGTCAACAGTTAACAGTCAACAACCCCAATGAGAATACTCTGCCTCTGTCTCTCTGTCAACTGTGCATACACACCCGCATCCGCGTTCCGAGGAACACGAATACTGTCACGACCCAAAAATGGCCCGTGACGGCCCTAATACTACGCAACGCCTAAAGACGCAACGTAGTAAAAGAAAGCCAAACCCAGAAATCTAAACCATGAGAAATGCGGAAAAGGATAATATAAGTTTTGAAAACAATTGAAATCGCAACCCAAATTCTTTAAAAGTCTTCCTTTCTTTCTTTAAAAATTTAGCAACACCCCATTTTTTATAAGGACTAGTCAATATGAGTACAACAGAAGAATAAGGACAGTAAAGAAAAAGCTGTATATATATATAGACACCAAATCCACCATAATACATCTAACGTCCTCACCAAGTCTCTATGTCAATAATACAATAGCTGATGGAGAGTACAAAATACAACGAATATACAATTTGAAATACAGATTACCATCTAACCCACCTAAGAAAAAGAGTACTGTGAGCTGATGCGGTATCTGTAGCAAAAGATGGTAGCTGGATAGATGGATAGGGGAATAGCCTGCCTCGACTACTCTGGGGGAAAACCTGAAACACCTGTGGCACAACGGGGGTGAGTTGCCAACTCGTGAATAGTATAAAACATATGCAGGTAATCGCAGGAATGCACGTACAGCATGAATCTAAGATATGCGATTACAGTAGTAATAATATGCCATGCAATGCTGGAATAAAGAGAGTACACTAGCAGGTACGATCAATAAGTGAAGCAATGATGGCATGATAGTAGTATGCAATGTCTATGCAATAGAGATATGAGAAAGCAAATATGCAACTATCATAAGGGTACACTACAAGTACTGCCAATGTATATGAATCTGTGCATAAGATAGGTAATGGTGAGGTGTAGGGTGGAATATGTCATTTTCCACGGAAACCTGACGTCGTGGCAGGATCACAATCCACCAAGATACTCCAATCCCAAATCCTCAAACCAGGCCCCACATTGGGCACTCACATCAAATAAGTCTCACATCTCCTCAATGTACAATGTCGAGTATATCCCACATATCTAGCGTGTACAATATCAGTGTATCTCACATATATCACATGTACAACATCAAGTGGATCTCACATATCTCGTATGTACAATATCAGGTAATCTCCTATATCCGAATGTACAAGTCACCAATCACATAGGTATATCAAATGTCCAAATCCCAATGAATCACCTAGTATCCCAAGTCCAATCCCAATATGAATCTAACATCCTAAAGATATATATACATGTACAGAAATAAATATGATGGGGGCAATACACATATATTAGCGTCCCATTCCACTAATATTGGTGTAAGGGTATATATAACAACGGCTAAGTCCCCTGTTATATATACAAAAAGGGGTTTAAAGAAATATCATGAAACCGTGTGCCAAGCATCGACACAGAAATCCTCGTATATGGGGCTCCGTCAGTCCGGACAGCCCACGGGGTCCGTCTGCAGTGTCGGCCCTCGGCCTCGACAGTACAGGTCATCCCGCATCCATCTCTCTACTCTGGCCAGTAGCCTCCAGACAACTGCCAGGTCAAAACAATCACCGGTAGGTACTCGCCCGCCTCCAGGCTCAATCGGCAAACCCATCGATCTTCTTGCCGAGGGAAACCATACCGGGCCCCGCCATGTACTCTCATACGGCAACCACACCTCGTATGGAGTAGGTAATCAGCACCGATAAAACTCATGGGGGACGCTCGAAATATCATATCAAGGAAACCGGGTTGTTACATGTATGCATAATTTCATGAACTCCCGCGGTTCCCAAATCCCGAAAACATCATATAAAATCCAGATAAACAATGCATAAACACAGGAATAATGTATGCGATATATCTGAATGCGAGCAGGTAAACACAAGTATATAGCTGAACCAGATGTATGCGAAATCATGATAAGGTACAGCTAAGTAACATCAGTAATGTGAATATGCGACAACCACTGAATATGCATCTAACATACAGGTGTAGCAAAGTATAGGTATCTAACTATAGGAACTGATGTCGTATACCCCCCTGGGTATAGTAACATATATAGGAAATCCCTCCCGGTATAAGTAAAATATGTAGGAGGTATACCTGTAGCTGTATCGCAAGTGAAAATATACCTATCACTAAAGGTGTGATACACTATAGGTATACCGAGAAGCTAGATGTCAAGTGTGGTAAGCAATGGTAGCTATAAGGGGGTAGTGTGTGACATGGCAATTATTGACGGTGTGTGTGTAGCATGCAATCCGTGCTCGTGCAACATGAACCGTCAATAATGTGTGCAGTGTCCTACGGCTGCTAGTCACAGTATATAGCTATATCTAGGAAATGCAGTAAATACGCAATTCTACAATGACGTAGAATGTGCGACAGGAAATTGAATCCTAGCCCAGACGCATAACGCGTGGCACGATACGCGTCTAGAAACCATCGCGACACGCCGCGATACGCTGGATCACAGAACCCACTCACGTATCGCGCGTATCGCGCAAACACAAATAACACCAAAACAACATATAGTCCCAGATTTTCCTACAGGTACAATATTACAAAACTAGACATGCCAATGATCTATAAAACACTGCAGAGTACCCTACCCAAAACCCCAAGACCCAACTCCTCTTCCTGGCCGCAATTTGCGGCCAGAATGCCAAAATTGGCGGCCTGAACATGGGGTTTGGGGCTCGTCTTCTGGTGGTGTATCCTAGACCTAGGTATCATGTCCCAGTTTTCCTAATTTTTACCTGAAGGCATCGGGTCTATAGCAGATCACAGATATCACAAAAATCACTTTAAAAACACTAATTTGTACAATATGGGAAATCTATGGTATTTTAGTGTAATCTGGCTAATATCACAGTTGAAGTGGCCTTACTAACACTAAATTTACCTAGGGTAGCTAACCAAATCAACAATTTTCCACAATTACCCACACAACACCAAAATCTAGCACTAATCTCATAATTAACACAAACCGACACCAATTATCACACAACTAAGCAAACCAAGCAAACTAGGGAAACAAGTTAGGAAGTATACCTCATACTTGACCCTAGGGAGCTGCAGGGAGGTGAAGAAGTGAAGGGGAGGGGCTGCACTTGGTGCTTGCTGTTGCTGTTGCTGCCTCTGCTGCTTCTTGCTGCTGCTTCTGCTATTGCTGTTGCTGGGGCAGCTGCTGCTGTTGCTAAAGATGGTGATGATGATGTTGTCGTAGCTGATGTTGTTGTTGTGTTGCTGCTGCTCCTGCTGCTGATCCTCTTGCTGCTGCTGCTGATGCTTGCTACTTCTTCTGCTGCTGCTGGAGCTGAGTGTGTGTGTGTGTGAGAGAGAGAGAGTGTGAGAGAAAGAAAATGAGGAGAGAAAATGAGAGCAAGGCCAACCCCTCTCTTCCTTTCTCTTCCCACAATAAATGAGCATGGCATGAGCCATGTTGCCCCATGCTTTCCCTCTCTCTCTCTCCCCAAAGTCAACAATTCAACCAAAGAAAATAAAACCCTTATTAATATTTACAACCATGCACATATCAACCCAAAAGAACCTAAACAAAACTTATTAACTTAAAGAGAAGGGATTAATCTATCATGCTTCCCAAACATGGTCTAACCCCATCTCTAACCCTAGTTAATCATGCACAAGTGTGTGTGTGCCCAACAAAATTCTAATAAAATACACAATAAATAGGATAAAATATTTAAAACTTAATTTGGTAAACTTTTTATTAAAAACCACATTTTAAAATATAATTAGCTACAAAACACATTCTAAGGTGTTACAAATACATACGAGATAAAACCAAACCCAAAACGTACACTAGGATATGGCTTAAACTAAAGCCCGCTAGTGTTAACTGTCCGGACACTGTACGTGCACAAGTGCACGGATGTGACCGAACCCTGTCGCAAAACCATGCGACCTATCGCAAAACCATGCGACCTCTACTCTTTTGCCTAAAGGCAAATAGCTTTCTGTGTGGGACTCTAAAGACTCAACACTACGCTGGCAGTGGGTTTAACCACAGACCGCAAGTGGCACTAGTTGTGCGTAACGGTCCCCAGGTAGAAGTCGACAAGAAGACTGACGAGGTGAAACCCATCTGAACTCCTACTGAGTCTGACTGTGACAATCTCTATACAGTCCGGTCTGTTCGTCTGATACATCGCATGGCGGGCCTAGGGGGCGGTAAACGTCAGTCCTCCAATAGCGGTACAAGTCGTTTCGGAGTGAAGCCCAGAACACCCTGAGATAACACTGGAAACCTACCAGTATATCTCGCTTGCCCTTGCCAGGGACTACTCATGTAATGGCTCTCCTCGACACAGCGCGATGTCAACCCCCAATACCGGGAGAGACGAATCCTGTCTAACCGTCACTGCCTCCAAGTGCTTCAGGACTGCACCCAAAAACTACCTGTTTGCACGACTCCTTTGAGCCGTGGTAGGGTAGTAATCAAAGTGCAGTGGGAACACACTCGAGGCGAAATGACAGTGTCAAGTCAGCGGACTAAGCTGTACTCATGTCACCTGGGAACTGATAACTGACGATAGGTATAGTACCAACCAACAGTTCCCGACGAGTCCTGTCCAGTGTACTCGTAACCCAACGAGCACCCGCATACTATCTCCAGTACGACGTACTGATGGCTGTGGGACAGACCATCTCCCACACTGGGATGAGAAGCGCATACGCTAGTCTACTCCGGAGTATCGATGCCCTGTCTCGATAGTCCTGCGACTAGGGACCTGCATAAGGATGTGCTTATAGATTACCCAGCCCCCACCAGTGTGACTGCCATCACAACGCTGATAATCAAGCAAAGATCCTAAGGGCTCCACTAATGTGTATAGGTGATATACTAAAATAAACACATGTACACATTGAAGTAGAAACAAACCAAGTAGCATACTACTTTATTGAGCAAGATTGTTTATACAACTGTGAATATCCCAAGCTTCCATTAAGTAATATACAAACTATTATGATACAGTAATGGCCTCTAGGGCATATACACTAACAATAAACCTTTGCTAAAGAGGTCACTCCGGGTGAAGGGATCTCGGCTCTTTCCCCGTAGAATGAGGTGCAGGATATTCCAACTGAATACCACGGCGCAATGCAAAAGTAATCGGCTATAGTGAAGTTATTGCCCTGACGCAAACTTTTTGTCCAAGGGGTCACTCCCGGTGAAGGGATCTCGGCCCTTGCCTCGTCGACTAAGGAGCAGGATATTGCAACTGAATACCACGATTCAAAACAAAAGAGAACGTCCTTGCAATAACAGCTTTTTGAAAAGTGTTCCAACAATATCAGAATAGGTTTGTTTTTAACTTGCATTGATCCGAATCAACGCAGTCCCATCAATTGATCACACCACAAAGAACGAAAATATATTGATGTGCGTATATGCCATCCGCATTCGCCACTGGGTCCCGTCATTACCCGTTAGGTTAGGTAACTAACGACAGAGCGGGGACTCGACTAGCGCGGATGCAAAACATATACAACATCTTCTAGTATATATATCAATATATAATATTTCGCTCAAGGCGTGATAAAAAATGCAACATCACAGAAATGTACAGCATCACAGAACAATACAGATATCTGGGATCCTCGGGTTTCACAGAGCCACTACTGAAACCGGACGTTCCCCTGGTCGTGTGGATAGCCTGTGCAATGAAATCCTAGACCCCTACGGGCGCGGCAAGTTACCCGCCAAAACCTGAAGCGAGGCAGCCCCCTTCACCAACGTGAATGGACCACCCGGCACTTCACGGAATCCGGTAAGTTGGGCACCCCTCCTGGGTCAACCTGTACCCCCTACGAGTGCGGCGAATAGCCCACCAATTCTAGAGTGAAGCCCCCTCCGTCCCAATGCCATAAGATGCTGGCTTGTTGCCTTCTAGAATCCGGCAATCCGTGCACCCCACCTTGGGGTAATTCTAGTACAGAAAGTAAAATATTCATACAACGGGTACATCGACCGCAACCTGGTCGTGCCCCAAAATAATAATATACAGACAGGCAGTGACGGCAGTCCACATGTCGGACGCTCGCCCCGCAATATCAAATGTACATAATACAACAAAACTGTACTACCACTGCAACCAGGCTATCCCCACGACCAATCCGCAACATCACAGCACAATCACAGAACATCAACGTGAATGTCACGTTCGCAAATCTGTCTAAATGGGCTATAGCAATTAGACAGGATTTACCGATCAAGTGACATTCACGGTCGCAGATATAATGTAAATACTGTGAACAAATATGTTTAAAATATCCGATCGATTAAATTTTACCAAGTGGGCCCCGAAGCAATACTGTAGCACTCACAGAAATTCTGGGCCCAAACAAAGTATACCAAAACCGCTATTTTCAGCCCAAAAGCTCACTGCAAAAAATTAGTGAAGTGAAGCTAAATTCCTGCGGCGGAACCGCGGCCAAAGAGGGGTTACGTCCGCGGTTCCGCGGTCATATGGAGAGATCATGTCACCAAAATTTTACAGTGTTCTTAGGATTCTCTGCACATCATTCTGCAACATCCTGAAAAAATTTTGGAGACAAAAATTTTTCGACAGAAACTGATTGTTCATGAAAACGCGGTTTTGGGATTTTTGCTCGATCGGAAATGTAAAACACATTAGCCAAAGCTAGACTAGGTTAATGGCCAGGCTCTGATACCACTATAAGTGCACGGCGGCGCCATGGCCGTCAATCCGACGCCGGAATGCGGAAGCGGTGATTTACTTTAATTTTTCAAACCGGCACCACCGCGCACTATATACCCGGATCGTGCCATTAATCTAGTCCTAGCTATCTAGAGAGAGGGTAGAGAGATATACCGAGCGATCCGTGTCCTTCGGTCTTCTCGTCGTCGTCCCGATCTCCTCGCGGAATCTCCAGTCTCCACCAATTGTTAGTTATATGTATGCCCTAGAGGCCATTACTGTACATAGGATGTATATTGTAGTGGATGCTGGGACATATATAGGGAGGACTTTCTTGCTCGACATGATAGTATGCTATCTGGTTACTCTTTACCTTAACATGTACACAGATTGTCTCTCTATTACATGTTGGTAAAGCCCTTAGGATGTGTACTTGACTACCTAGACTATGATGTGGATCATACTAGTGGGGACATGGTAGTCCATAAGTACATCCTTCAAAGTCCCTAGTCGTGGGTGTTTCGAGACGGGGCATCGATATACAAGAGTAGACTAGCGTATACCTTCTCGACCCATACAGATGGGCGATGGATGATCCCATATCCATTGGTGTTTGACATCGGAGATGATATACGGGTGCTCAGTAGAGACTGGGTACACTGGACGGACTCGCCGAGAACTCCCAGATGGTATTATACCTCACGTCAGATGGCAGTTCTCAGGTGACATTGGTACAGAGTAGTCTGTTGACCCGAGATCGTCATAGAGTCTTGTGTGGTTCCCACTGTGCTTTGATTTCCATCTTACAACGTCCAAGAGGGCGTGCAAAACGGTGGTTTTTGGGTACATTCCCGAGTCACATGGAGGCAATGAGCGATAGGAGGGGATTCGTCTCTCCCGGTATAGGGAGTTGATGTTGCGCTGTGTTCGATTGGCTATAACAGGAAATCCCTGGCCAGGGTTGGTGAGATTTACTGGTATGTGTTACCAGTAGTTTCTCGAATTGTTATAGACCTCTTATCGACACGACTTATCGAGCTATTGGGGTCTAACGTTTACCACCCCTAGGCGAGATATGCGACATATCAGACGATCAGACCGGACTGTACGGTAGTGTTACTGGTTGGATTCACTGGATTGTGAGCAGGCTTGCTCGTCGATCTTCTGATCGCTCAATACCCGGGTGGCCGTTACGTTTAGCAGACCGCTTGCGGCTTGTGGGTGTTTGATATGATCATCACCTGCTGCCGGCGTATTGACGAGTCTTTAGAGTCCTACACAGAGCTTTCCTGGTTCAAGCGAAACGAAATAGGAGCGCATATGAGATATGTGCGGGACCGAGAATAATGCGTGTATGTGATACCGTATTTCATTCTCGCGATCAATGTGTCGAATGGTTGTATGCGATATAACCTAGTTATCGATTCAAGCGTTGATTCGATAAAGCGATACATTGTGTACTAGTCGGTTGTGTGCGACATGACCGGATCATTCAATCAAGTGTTGATTTAATGATTTAATGCATAATTATATATTTGATATATTACTTTGCACTAACTAGTATTGGTTCACTTTAAATGGATTTTCTCACTCGGGATGTGCGCATTATATATGTGATATGATTTTGTGCACTTGCTTGTATCATGTTTGATGATACATGCTTTTTGGTTAAGTGTAAAGTATTAAACCTTGGTTAATGAAATGGTTAGGGTTTATTATTTGTTATTCATTTATCTTATTTAGTTATCCATTTATTTTTGATAAATGAATAAAAGAAAGAGAAAAGAATGGTGGCTTCATTTGTTGTTTAGTTAAAGCTTCATGAAGCTTTGACTTAGTCCACCATTCTTATCTCATCCTTAACCCTAACCATACCACTCAACCATGATTATTTATCTACACTAAACCATGGTTCTAAGATGATAAGAATGGATTATTCTTTTCATTTTAGAATTTTCTTATCATAATTTTTCTTCTTCTTCTTCCTTGAACTCAAGAAGAAAAGGCTTTCTTCATCAATGGTGAATTGAGCAAATGAGTGAGAAATCCAAATCTAAAGTCTACCTACTTCCTATTTCTTCATCCTCTACCTCTTGCCAAGTAGTAGAGTGTGTTTACTTCACAAGTTTCTTGACTTGGTGAAGTCGGAGCTTGATTTAGCGATGCCTCGACGTAGATCATCTTCGGCATGGACATCGACGACCTAACTCGCTTTTTCTCCGACGAAGCCGACTCTAGAGCCCGGATTCTTTTTGGACAGCGGAGACGACTTTGTTGCGGAGCTATGGAGGTGGAGCACCGGATCTACAAAGGTTGTATTTCCGATATCCCATTAGTTAAGTTGTTAACTAGTTAGTGTTTCGCCTAGATTTCTAGCAAACGATCCGTAGTCGGGTCTCTCGGCACCCGTAAAATTTGAAATTGGCATGTTCAATGCCTTGTGAGACCACTATAGGGTGCCTAGGAACCTTTCACTATTATCAGAGCCTAGCTAGAGCCTTAGGCGAAGTCCAGACGGAGTTTGAAACCCGGACGAACCGAAATCCTAACCCCAAAATTGCTCTTTGGACTTTTTCCAAATTCTGGGATTTTTCAGTATTAAAAATATGCAGAAAAACATGCAGGAATATCTAAGAGTTACTGTGAAGTCGTAAGCCCTAATTCCATTAAAGCGCCGCGTTTCCGCGGCACGAGCATGGCTCGTGCGGCGGAACCGCGACCGTTTTGTCGTGTTGTGAGGTAATGTTTGCACAGTAACTCCTATTTAACAGTGTTGGTTTTCATGGGTATTTTTAATATGTTTTCAAGAGTTGAATTTTCTGGGTTGTTTTGGGGACTTGGTATATTCGATCGGATTATCAAATTTTGTCTGTTTGGCTTTCCGGATAAATTTAAGAATATGTTAAAAAGTTCGACCGGATATAAATACCCAATTTTTCCCCTGTCGGGAAATTTCCAAGTGTTGGATCTTTCCGTAGTTTAACGACGTTCTAAGTAATGCAAGTAACGCAATGGACCCTCTAGAAGACAACAAACCTTAACTCGATTATGTGACCGTCTTGAACTGCCCTTTGAACCTTCGGGTTTGGGGCAGTACGGCGTGCCACATGTGAGGCGTTGGCTTGACCCTTCTACGGCTGGACCGTTGGTACTGAGGCACGAACTGAATGTTGTTAGACTCATTTCATGTGTTGATCTGTATCGGGAAAACTTGGGTGTTCGATTGTTCGATCGGAAAGTTTGACATTTTCTATTTATCTGGAATGTTTTACAATAATTGGAATTCACAATTAGTTATGAGATAACTGAATGAATGTTATAAACATAGCAGTTTAGTCTCACTTGATCGGTTGCCACGGAATTTTGATGTGATCAAAAGTCCGTCGCAATCACGTAGCGTACGCGGATATTCGCCGGTAAACTTAATAGACAGCTACATCCCTTAGCCCCGACCAAGTGACTGTAGGAGAACCCCGTCGCCGAAAGCATCCGTTTGGGTGCTCCCGGTAGCGGTATTCCGCCTTGGTGCACTTCGTCGACGGCGTCGGGGGTGCGGCCGCCTACTAAAGTTTGCGACGAGCATTCGATCAGGATGTCGGGAATCCTGTTGAATTGCCCGACTTCATATTGAAAAGAGTTTTCGATTTTGAGACTAAAATGCGGGGTTTATAATTGTTAGGCATGTGATGTCTAAGTAATTCATTTGGTCAGGCATGCGATGTCTGAGGTGGTTGCGGATTCCAACTGTTGTAGTTTTACACTTTCTTTTCTGTGACCGTAAGTGTGAAATGTGATATCGCCGGTTTCGTTGCTATATGTCAACGACAATTGGGATGCGCATATTTACTTACGTTGATGACATGTGATGTTATGTGTTACTGGATATGTTATATTGGATCGTCGTGTTTGAATAGCCGGGGTTTTTTATGTGAGATGAGTGTTTTTCATTTTCATTCATGTAAAAACTTGTATGTAATATTCTTTTATTGGGGCACTTCCAGGTAGCGAAAGATGTCACCGTTTGTATATTATTTACTTTTCCGCACTAGGATAGACCCAAGGAGGAGGGCATAAGTAACCGGGTTTTGGAGTCCAGTGGGAGACCAACTCGAGGAGTCGAGTCCGGGTCTCCTAACTCCAGAATTGGTAGGGTTGCTTGCCGCTCTCGTAGGGGTCTAGGGGTGTGGGTTTGGCTATTCATCACGACCGTGGAATCCGTGTTTTATACTGGCTCGTATTGAAAACACGAACGTCCTAGCATATCCAATATTTCATAAGATTCTTCTGCTGCGATATCTGTGATGTGATCATGTGATGTTCTGTGATAGATACAGTATATAGTATATATGATATATTATATAGACGTTACTTATGTTTTACACCCGCGCTAGCCCTGCCCCGCTCTGTCGTTAGTTACCTAACCTAACGGTGCATGAGGGGACATCGAGGCGAATGCGGATGGCATAAGTGTACGTCGTATTTATCTGTGATGTTTAGGTACTTAAATGATGGGACTTCATTAATATGATTAATGAAATAAAAGAAACCTAAAGATGTTGTAGAATCGAATTTCAAAATAAAACAGGTAGCTACAGTTCTTGCTTTGCACAGCGGTATATGCTATATATCCTGCACCTTATTCGATGAGGAAAGGACCGAGAACCCTTCACCGGGAGTGACTCCTTTAGCAATAACTGGCAGATGCTACACATTCGGTTTGTCTTTCGATTGCTTTTAAGAGTTTTTGCTTTGCACAGCGATATATATGATATATCCCGCACCACATTCGACGAGGAAAGGACCGACGATCCCTTCACCGGGAGTGACTCCTTTAGCAAAACTAGAAAAGCCTCAAAGGCACTCCATTTCAAAAATCATTTGATTCTACAACGATATCAAGTTCATTACGCAATAGGTTTTCAGAAAAACCTGTCGTAGCCCTCCGTCATTTCAGATAAGTACAAGTTAGTATTCGTGCTACGTTTGTTGACTATGTTAAGGCGTAGTGTGCGGTAGCTAATTAGTGCTTATCTGTATAAGCATATGATGTGATTGGATTAGGGTAGTCGTGCGACTTTGTTGACTATGTTAAGGGTCGTGCGGGTGGGTTTAATTCAATCGGGAAATGACGGGCTGAACTTGACTAGCACTTATGATTTGTTGACTATGTTAAGGTCATATAGCTGCTAGGGGCAAAATATTATCGGGAATTTCAAGTGTTGAAATTTGCAATGAGATTGCATACCTTCTATGAGATAGTTGGATCCCGATACCCGCTGCGAGTAAGAGTTATTCCTGGGAGAGTTTTATACATTACAATTAGCCGATCAAGTAGGTGTCTAGAAAAGTGTCAACGGGGTTACGCCTCTGGGGAAACGAGGTTTACATTAATTAGGTTCGTGCGAAAGCACGGGGGACCTCCCTCAAAGTACCGACACTGGCCTGGCTGAAAGATTGGCGAACTTGTTGTGTGTAATTAATCCCGGCTAGTCTTTCCTTTTAGGGTTTGAAGGAAGATTTGATAAAAAGCAGTGGGAGCCATCCTGATTAGATAAAATAATAACCAATCTATTCTTGCAAGAGCGCACGCTGAGTGTTTTCTTCTCTCTCTCTCCTGGTAGCGACCATATCACGCCTCAATCAAGATAATAAAACGGATTATTGACCGAACCCGCTTGTTATACTGAGCTGGGGAACGTTGGTCCCGCTCCAACTTATAATTGTTATAAGTCAGAGCAGGAAATTGGGGAATACCAGATTTCCCGTGCCGCCCAAACGAAGAGAGTGCATGCTGATGCATCATCTTCGGGTGTGTTCATTATACAGAACTGTTTCTCAGTATCCTCCGCATCCTTGGTATATGATACCGGATCAGGATCCCAGATATGTAATCTGTTACATAGGGCTACAAAAGGGTAGAAAAACTGAAAACGGGTGATAAGTTTCATGAGGCAGAAAACGGGGCAAGTGTTGCAGCCAAGTCTGTCGGTCACTGTCACCCTGTATTACCGATACATTGATTCTGAACGAATGTTATTAGATACCGAACCTGATATACAAAATCATATCTGTCTCTTTATTAGTAAAGAAATGATAAAATTTTGTATTGTTGGATAATGTTTTGAACATTTCCTATATCAAAAGTTGATCGGTTCAGGCACGTTATCTAAAAGCATTAATGTTCTAAATCAAACTACAGTTCTTTGTATACAGAACACACACAAGAGGAAAAGTTCAGAAATGAACGAATTCTTCTTGAGGTATTGTAGACTAAGTCAGATCAATGCGACCCGACTGGCTAGAGTTACATAAAGATGCATATTTAAATTAGTTTGAACTTACATCTTGTGAAACTCGCCAGTCATGTCACAAAGATAAGATGACCATAGCTCCGTTCACTGGAAACAGAGAAAGAGTTAATGAACTCTTGGGATGATACATGTTGATGTATGTAGGTCCCCAGTCTACAAATGCCAGGACTGATTCTTTATACTTCATTACGTTCTCTGATGATCTTTCGAGATTCAGACCTATGTTCCTATTGAAACACAAGTCCGAACCTTTTCAGATATTCACAGAATATAAGTTAGAAGTAGTGAACCAAAATACGGGTATAAGTATTATGTCCTATGATGAGATCAAGGAGGAGAATACTTGAGCACGGAAATTCTGGATTATTCTAAAGGAGAATGAGATTCTCTCTCAGCATTACTCCTCCGTATACACCATTGCACGATGGTATGTCGGGGCGGAGCAATCACACCCTATATGATATGGTGTGCTCTATGATGAGTACTACTGAGTTACCTTTTTCCTTTTGGGAGTTATGTGCTCGAGAAGCTGCATACCTATTGAATAGGGTTTGAATCAAATCAGTTGCCTACCATTTCATATGTGATATGGAAAGGGAAGAGCCCATGTCTTAAGCCAGTTAAGATTTGGGGTTGTCCGGCCTATGTCTAAAAGCAAAATCCGGACAAGCTCAAGGCAACGTCTGTTTTGTACAACTGGAAATGTTCCAGCCATACAAATTGCAGCTGATGATTTGATAGAACCAAAGGATTCAGTAGATTCAAACGAACCTCAGCCTCTCCGCCGATCTAGTAAGGGTTCCTCACCCACCTAAGAGAAACTTCGGTTTCTCTATGACAGTGGGAGCGAGGATTGCATCATGAGATGATGACCCAACTAGTTTCGAGCTGGCCATCAGGAGTAAGACTCTGTAAGAATGGCTGGATGTTTAGCGATCTGAGATGGAATCCTTATACACCAACAAAGTATGAACTTTAGTTGCTATATCTAAAGGGTTAAATCCCCATCAGGAGCAAGTATATCTTGAGAAGATTACTTGGTGTACATGGAAAAGTTGAGACTTTCAAAGCTAGACTTGTTAAAGGTTTGCATCATTGACCAGGTATGGATTATGTTGAAACCTTTTGTAAGGATCTATGCTTAAGTCCATCCAGATCCTACTTTCCACGGCTACATACCATGACTACTATATCTGGTGGTTGGGTGTCATGACTACTTTTCTAAATGATGTTTTAGAAGAGTGGGTCTATAAGTACACAGCCAGAGGGCTTCGTAGACAGTGGGAGCAGCGGAAACGTGTGCAGGATGCTTTATAGGATTAAAGCAGGCATCGCGGAGTTGGAACATCTGTTTTGATGGATTAGTCAAAGAAGTTGACATCATCAAAATGGTAAATGAACCTTGTATAAACAAAACGGTAGTAGGGAGTATGGTGGTGATCCTCGTAGAGTACGTGGATGACATACTCTTGATAGGGAAGGAGTTTCCTATGCTACGCTCGGTCAATCTCCGCTTATCACAATGATTCTCCATATAGGATCAAAATGATACCTACTAAATCCTGGATTTTGGATCTATGAGATAGATCTAATAGGATGTTAGGTATCTCACTAGTAGTAGTGAGATGGTATCAATCGATCCTGGGAAGAATCACTGGAAGGGTTCCAGAATGATAAAGACGACTGAATGTCAGTCGCAGGCATTGTCTTTACCCTCAGTAAAGGGACGGTATGTTGGAAGTGTTCCATGCTAGATACCGTGACATACTAGACGATAAAGGCAGGATACATCGCTACTTAAGATGCTACCAAAGAGGCTGTTTGGATATATAATGGTTCATGAGATGAACTATGTTTCTCCCATTGTGTGACAATGGAGTTGTGGCTTATGCCAAGGAACGCAGGTCCCATCAGTGATCCAGACTTATTCTATGGCAGTATCGCCTTATCATGGAGATGGTTGATCTCCAGGGTGATCGAGGTTAGGAGAGCAGACTCAGAGGATAACACGGCGGATCCACTCACGAAGGCCTATTTCCAGAGAGAGACTTTCATGGGATGGTTGAGTATGAGATACTTCGACCACTGTTACAGATGGCCCTAGTGCAAGTGGAAGATTGTTAGTTATATGTATGCCCTAGAGGCCATTACTGTACATAGGATGTATATTGTAGTGGATGCTGGGACATATATAGGGAGGACTTTCTTCCTCGACATGATAGTATGCTATCTGGTTACTCTTTACCTTAACGTGTACACAGATTGTCTCTCTATTACATGTTGGTAAAGCCCTTAGGATGTGTACTTGACTACCTAGACTATGATGTGGATCATACTAGTGGGGACATGGTAGTCCATAAGTACATCCTTCAAAGTCCCTAGTCATGGGTGTATCGAGACGGGGCATCGATATACCAGAGTAGACTAGCGTATACCTTCTCGACCCATACAGATGGGCGATGGATGATCCCATATCCATTGGTGTTTGACATCGGAGATGATATACGGGTGCTCAGTAGAGACTGGGTACACTGGACGGACTCGCCGAGAACTCCCAGTTGGTATTATACCTCACGTCAGATGGCAGTTCTCAGGTGACACTGGTACAGAGTAGTCTGTTGACCCGAGATCGTCATAGGGTCTTGTGTGGTTCCCACTGTGCTTTGATTTCCATCTTACCACATCCAAGAGGGCGTGCAAAACGGTGGTTTTTGGGTACAGTCCCGAGTCATATGGAGGCAATGAGCGATAGGAGGGGATTCGTCTCTCCCGGTATTGGGAGTTGATGTGGCGCTGTGTTCGATTGGCTATAACAGGAAATCCCTGGCCAGGGTTGCTGAGATTTACTGGTAAGTGTTACTAGTAGTTTGTCGAATTGTTATAGACCTCTTATCGACACGACTTATCGAGCTATTGGGGTCTGACGTTTACCACCCCTAGGCGAGATATGCGACATATCAGACGATCAGACCGGACTATACGGTAGTGTTACTGGTTGGATTCACTGGATTGTGAGCTGGCTTGCTCGTCGATCTTCTGATCGCTCAATACCCGGGTGGCCGTTATGTTTAGCAGACCGCTTGCGGCTTGTGGGTGTTTGATATGATCATCACCTGCTGCCGGCGTATTGACGAGTCTTTAGAGTCCTACACAGAGGTTTCCTGGTTCAAGCGAAACGAAATAGGAGCGCATATGAGATATGTGCGGGACCGAGAATAATGCGTGTATGTGATACCGTATTTCATTCTCGCGATCAATGTTTCGAATGGTTGTATGCGATATAACCTAGTTATCGATTCAAGCGTTGATTCGATAAAGCGATACATTGTGTACTAGTCGGTTGTGTGCGACATGACCGGATCATTCAATCAAGTGTTGATTTAATGATTTAATGCATAATTATATATTTGATATATTACTTTGCACTAACTAGTATTGGTTCACTTTAAATGTATTTTCTCACTCGGGATGTGCGCATTATATATGTGATATGATTTTGTGCACTTGCTTGTATAATGTTTGATGATACATGCTTTTTGGTTAAGTGTAAAGTATTAAACCTTGGTTAATGAAATGGTTAGGGTTTATTATTTGTTATTCATTTATCTTATTTAGTTATCCATTTATTTTTGATAAATGAATAAAAGAAAGAGAAAAGAATGGTGTCTTCATTTGTTGTTTAGTTAAAGCTTCATGAAGCTTTGACTAAGTCCACCATTCTTATCTCATCCTTAACCCTAACCATACCACACAACCATGATTAATTCTCTACACTAAACCATGGTTCTAAGATGATAAGAATGGATTATTCTTTTCATTTTAGAATTATCTTATCATAATTTTTCTTCTTCTTCTTCCTTGAACTCAAGAAGAAAAAGCTTTCTTCATCAATGGTGAATTGAGCAAATGAGTGAGAAATCCAAATCTAAAGTCTACCCACTTCCTATTTCTTCATCCTCTACCTCTTGCCAAGTAGTAGAGTGTGTTTACTTCACAAGTTTCTTGACTTGGTGAAGTCGGAGCTTGATTTAGCGATGCCTCGATGTAGATCATCTTCGGCATGGACATCGACGACCTAGCTCGCTTTTTCTCCGATGAAGCCGACTCTAGATCCCGGATTCTTTTTGGACAGCGGAGACGACTTCGTTCCGGAGCTATGGAGGTGGAGTACCGGATCTACAAAGGTTGTATTTCCGATATCCCTTTAGTTAAGTTGTTAACTAGTTAGTGTTTCGTCTAGATTTCTAGCAAACGATCCGTAGTCGGGTCTCTCGGCACCCGTAAAATTTGAAATTGGCATGTTCGATGCCTTGTGAGACCACTATAGGGTGCCTAGGAACCTTTCACACCAAGTCGCCGGAAGGGCACCACATCGCCTGCATCTTTTACGGGCTCCCACCTCTGGACCGAGGCAACTCGGGCACGAAGTTGGCGAGCCGACGTGCCCAAGGTTTGCTGTAGAATAATGTGGAACTCTGTCTCAATTGGGGTTGTAGGGAAGTTGCCATTTGGTGGAGGAAAATAGATCAAAGCTTTTTGTTGATGAACTTGGGAATTTTGTAGCATGAAAGGAGCAAAAATTCCCACATCAAAAATGGGCACCCCCTCTCTCCTTGCTTGACCGGCCAAGAATAATGGGGAGTGGAGAATGAGAGAGGGAGTGTGTGTATCACAAAGGAGTGAGCCAAAAACAAGAGAGAAAAAAGGGTTCTCATGAAAAAGGAAATGATCACCCACTAAAACTCACACTCCATCAACCAATCATCAACAACCATGATTGCACCAAAACCAACACTCCAACAACCTAATCATCAACAACTATGATGACTCAAAAGTCAAGCCATGATGAAAAGAATGTTGGAGATAGTGCCCTCATAGTCAATTATTAGATCGCAGGTACGTGATTGCAATGATTGCGGAGGACCTATACCGGAATGACAGTCTTACTCGAGATGATAGTATGCTATCTGGTTTGCCTTTATCAGTCGTGTACATGTTCAGGTGACTGATTGCATGTTACACTTTGATAGAGCCCTTAGGATCTTGCTTTACTACCAACAGTATGATGGCGATCATATACGTGAGAGTTGGATAGTTTATACGCATATCCTTAATTGTGGTCCCTAGTCGTGGAAGTTTCGAGACAGGGCATCGATACTCCGGAGTAGACTAGTGTGTACAGTCGAGACCCCGACGAGGGGCGGTGGCTCACAAGCCACTGGTGTCAGTTGGATCACCTAAGATGTATACAGGTGCTCATTGGGTTATGAGTACACCGGACAGGACTCGCCGGGAATCTGCTAGTTAGTATTATATCTACCGTCAGATAGCAGTTCCCTGGTGACATGTGTACAGGTTAGTTCATCGACCTGAGGTCGTCATTTGTCTCGTGTGAGTTCCCACTGTGCTTTGATTTCTACCCTACCACGGCTCAAAGGAGTCGTGCAAACAGGTAGCTTTTGGGTACAGTCCCGAGCCATATGGAGGCACGTGAGCGGATCGGCAGGGGATTCGTCTCTCCCGGTATTAGGGGCGAGGTCGTGCTGTGTCTAGGAGAGCCATTACACAAAGTCCATATGGCAGGAGATTTACTGGTAGGTACTCCAGTAGTATCTCAGGGTGTTATTGGGCTACACTCCGACACGACTTATACTGCTATTAGGGGTCTGACGTTACTAGCCCCCTAGGCAGATATGCGATACTCATAGACGAACGGACCGGACTGTATATACATTGTCACTGTTAGGCTCAGTAGGGTTTTCCGGATGAGTGCGCTCATCGGCATCCCTTGAGGTCAGTCCATGGGCAGCCGTTACGCATTGCTAGTGCCGCTGACGGTTTGTGGTTAAACCCACTGCCAGGGTGCTGACGAGTCATTAGAGTCCCCCACAGACAGTTTCCCAAGTTCGGGCGAAACGTTGTAGAGGCCGTATGGTTTTATGACAGGGTTCGGAAAATGCACGTGCGTTTACGCACATGTCAGTTTTCGGGCAGATGATACTGGTCGGCTTTGGTTTAAGCCGGATCCGAGTATTATATTGAGTAGGTATAATATCTTTGTCTCAGTTGCATTTGTATTCGGTCGTAATACAAATGCGGGTATATTTATACAGTTTCGAGGTTATCCTGAAAGTTGTTTCAGGATCACTTTTGGAAGTTGCCAGTTTCTAGTTTTCTATCAGCCGTCTTTTAACATTCGGTTAAAGACGGATTTATCTTTTCTTCAGATATGATGAGTCAGTATTCTAGAAGTTTCTAGATATGATGACTAGGATGGTGACTAGGCTAGTGACTCATCTTGACATTAATGGTTTCATTAATGACTTGATGATGTGTTTATGTGAGTCATGCTTTAGGTTTAATGATTCTTGTTTTGGTTAAGATATTTTGAAGTGAGAAGCTTTCTCTTGTGGTCACCCCCCCTCTCCTACGGTCACCTCCCTCTTGCTATATATGGCCGGCCCTCTCTCTCCTCACTCTCACTTGATGTTTTCATTTTGTAGAAAAAGATATGATAGTATTTAGGGTGCATGGAATTTTACAGTTCACTTCATTCCATCACCCAATTCCTTCGGTAACATCATTAACCGACCGTCCACGGATTTGGACGAAGTGAGAAAAAGTCATCTACTCATTCTCTACATCATTCTCGGTCGTCTCTTTTAGCAAACTTGGCGATCGAGTTGCCTCAAGTCAGAGGCGGGAGCCCGTTTAAAGAATCGATCATGTGGTGCCACCTCGACGAAGGTATCGGAGATCGACGAGATCGGAGCAGCCGCAACGGAGCGTGGGATGATGGTTGAAGAACGAAGGACTCGGATCGTTCGGTATAACCTTTCTACACTCTTTACAGTTTGTTAGTTTAGCAATAATGGCAGATCCGGGTTAAAGTATACGATAGCGCCGGTTTAAAAGTTTTTGTTCCGCATTTGGCGTCTGTAGACTGCCGGGGCGCTAGCGTAGACTTACAGTGGTATCAGAGCCTCACCATTATGCTATACTAACTTGTGCTAACGCGTTTAAAACATCGATCCGACCGGAAATCAAAAATCACATTTTTCCAAGCCAACAGTTTCTATCGATTTTAAATGGTCTCAAAATTTAATTCTACATGTCTTAAAAATCTGTGCAGGCTTTTCTAAGAACCACGACAAAATTTGGACTCGTGATTCCTCCAAGCCGCCGCGGAAACGCGGCCAAACCCATGGTTTGGCCGCGCATCCGCGGCCACGTGGTGAGTACATGCTCCCAAAATTTGTCAGTGGGTTCTTCTCTGGATTTTGTGATTTTTGTTATATATCTTTTTGGCCCAGGTTTTGTTACTGTTCACCAGTAAGTCGTGGGGCCCACTTTTTGATATTTGGTCGATCGAAATTTAAACACGTTAGTTTACAGTGCTTACATTATATCTCCGACCGGGAATGTCATTTGATTGGTAAACCGCGTTAAATTGCTATAGTTCTTTTAGACGGGTTTGCGAACGTGATATTCGCGTTGATGTTCTGTGTTGTGCTGTGATGTTGCGGATTTGTCATGGTGGATAGCAGTGTGCAATGGTAGTACAGTTTGAGTTTATTTGTACATTTGATATTGCGGGACGAGCGTCCAACTTGTGGACTGCCGTCACTGCCTGTTGTATAATATTCTTTTGGGGCACGACCAGGTTGCGGTCGATGTACCTATTGTACTATTTTTCATTACCGTACTAGGTTTTGCCCCACGACGGAGTGTACGGATAGCCGGGTTCTGGGGGGAAACGGGTCCGCATCTTATGGCTTTGAGTGGCAGAGGGGCCCTATTCTAGAATTGGCAGACTATTCGCCGCACTCGTAGGGGGTACAGGTTGACCCAAGGAGGGGTGCCCAAGCTTACCGGATTCCGTGAAGTGCTGGGTGGTCCATTCACTATGCTGTAGGGGGCTGCCTCGCTTCAGGTTTTGGCGGGTAACTTGCCACACCCGTAGGGGTCTAGGTTTCATTGCACAGGCTATCCACACGACAGGGGAACGTCGGGTTTCAGCAGCGGCTCTGTGAAACCCGGGGATCCCAGATTATCTGTATTGTTTTGTGATGCTTATTACTTTTCTGTAATGTTGCATATTATCACGCCTGGAGTGATTATGTATATTGGTTTATATACTATTAGATGTTGTATATGTTTTACACCCGCGCTAGTCCAGTCCCCGCTCTGTCGTTAGTTAAGTAACCTAACGGGTGATGACGGGACCCAGTGACGAATGCGGTTGGCATATACGTACATTTTATTTTCGTTCTTTTCTGGTGTGATTATTGATGGGACTGCGTTGATTCTGATCAACGCAAAGTTAAACAAACCGGTTTACAGTTGTTGGAACAAATTTAAAAGGTGTTGTTACAAAGACGTTTCCTTTTGTTATGCATAGCGGTATTCAGTGGAATATCCTGCACCTCATTCGACGGGGCAAGGGTTGATATCCCTTCACCGGGACTGACCCCTTGGACAGAAGTTTGCGTCAGAGTAATAACTTCACTATAGTCGATTACAAGTTGCTTTGCATAGCGGTATTCAGTGGAATATCCTGCACCTCATTCCACGAGGAAAGAGCCGAGATCCCTTTACCGGGAGTGAGCTCTTTAGCAAAAGGTTTTCGCCACTATATTTTAAAAAGCTATCAGGTTCCTTAAGCGATATCAAGTTCACTACGCTAAAGGTTTTTCGCCAAAAACCAGCCGTAGCCCTCCGTCACTTCTTTTGGGTATTTTGTAGTATTCAAGCTATTCATTTTAGCCAAAGTTAAGGCATAGTGTTTGGTAGCTGCTGGGTATTCAATTGTTGCATAGATAGATGAGTTAGTTTGGGACAGTCATTCTGCTGATTGGCCAAAGTCAGGGGCATGTGCGGGTGGGTTCAAATTGACAAGATAGTGACGGGTAGAACTTGGCATGTGACTTATGACACTTTGACCAAAGCCAAGGTTATAAGAGCATGGGGCAAAAATCATATCGGGAGTTTCTAAAGAAACTGAAACTTGCCAAGTATGCGCATACCATCTGGAGTATGAGTAACGTGGATGCATTCCATCACGTTATCATGCGATGAGAGTTGGATCCCGATTCCCACTGATGAGTTGGTTTACTCTTCGGGTGATCCCGATTGATTCTTCTTTAGGTTTGGAGGAGAATTTGACAGGACAGTGGGAGGTTTCCGGATTAGATAAATTGATGACCATTCTGATCTAGGTTAGAGTGCACGCAGAGTGTTTTCTTTTCTCTATCTCTTTGGCAGCGACCTTTGACCGACCCTAGACTATGACTCAGTGACCAGGTTGACCGAACCTTCTTAAAATACTGGCTTTTGGATTGTCTATGTTGCATAAGTCATTGCCACTCCTTCTTTTACCCTTTGAATTTCTCAGAACACCCGTATTACTACGGATATCCACTTCCATTGGATAGATCCATTGTATGGTTATATACGAACTCGAAGGGACTTCTTCGGGGATGGATCCAGGTTCAGGAGAAATAGAATTGGTTTATTCAGTTGTCTTTTATTATCACCTTCTCTCAGGTTGCGAGAGCTCCTTGGTTTAGGAGAGTACACCTATTACGCTTATTGGATAGTCTTATTCCAAACCATAGGCTGGTGCCGAAAGGTAGGGAATGAAGAAAACCAATTAGCCTAAGTAGGGTGTGCAGAAGGTAATATGTAAAGACAAAATAAAGGGATTAGAAAGAGGGCAAAGTAAATTGCGACTGATATCATTCACGACAAAAACCGCGTACTTCATCGCCACTCCTATTTCACCTTTAAAAGAATAAGGTATTATTCAGTTGTCTTTTATCATCACCTTCTCTCGAGATGCGAGTACTCCTTGGTTTAGGAGAGTACACCTATTATGCTTACTGGATAGTCTTCTTACAAACCATAGGCTGGTGCCGAACGGTAGGGAAGGAAGAAAACCATTTAGCCTAACGATGGTGTACAGAAGGTAACGACTAAAGACAAATAAAGGGATTTGGAGAGATGGCAATAAAATATACGGTTGAAGTTATGAATTGGATTATGGAAGAGGCATTGCTATGAATACCAGGATACCCCTACGAAACATTTTAATGTTTCAGTGCATTGTTAAAGGAAAAACTGTTTTCCCGATTAGACACTTACTCCAAGGGTATGTATTTACCAGGTTTCATTCTCATATCTGTATGGTTTTACAGATGATGAGTGGGAGTAAGATATTGGGAATTAGGTGATCATCCTCATTATATCGGAATTCGTTGTAATTGGTGATATTTGAGGAAATCGCCAGGGTACAGTTTTCAACCTACGACGCACAGGTTTTGAGTTGTTTAACTCAGCGGACTTATACAGAGTATTGTATGTTGTCCAGTGTCCATCAGGACAAAGGGGTAGGTCCTCGTACTATGTTCTGTTTACTTATAACTTCTCTAGTATTTAGACGAGTGTTTCGTAGAAATACAAGGTCTAAGTTTTGAGAAGTTGTGGGTATAAGAATAAAGTAGAGAACCAGGTATCACAAGTATCGGGATTCTTCAAAGAGCTCGAAGATGTAGATTCTTGTGATTGGTATTCAGATGATAGTGATGGTTTTGAGAAACGTGTTTCTCTTTCAGGTTGCTCATAATTGGATGGATTCCTAAGTTGAGTAATGCTGATTAGCCTCTTTCCATTAAGTTGATATGCACTGGAGACAGCTGCATGGACTGAATATGGTTCCAATTAAATTAGTGCCAAAGTTTCTGTATTGGATATAGAATGGATCGTACCTTAAAAGATGTTAAGGTACGGGGAGTTGTCCAGCTTATGATTAAAACCAGACTCTGGATAACTGAAGGCACGATTCTGTAATGGCTGTTTGTGGGTTGACCCTGGCTATGACGAGGGTTGATATTCTACCATTTAGAAGATCAATAGTGATATTGTTCTTGACTCGCCACAGTTTTAGTAAAATAGATCTTTTTCAGAAAACAGTAGTGGGAGTATGGTTGAACTGGAAGTGATTCCAGAACCGCGAACGATTACGGAAAATTTAATAGGACCTATATATTCAATCAGGTTTGACATTCCAATAGCCACTCCGCAGGTATGGTAGGTAACCTCAGACGCCCGAGAGGTACTTCGGTAGCCTTAGAGACGGTGACAGGGAGGTTCTTATCTACCAAGACTTGACACTACTGTTGTTCCAGGATATGAGACCCGGTAGGAGGGTTGTCGTAGTAAGTGGGAGCAGCGGAAGTATAGTGGGCAAGATGCTTATATCTATTTATAGACTTGAGCAGTTATAGCGGAGATAGATCATCTAATTTTGATGTGACAGTTATGGGTTTGACTTCAATCAGAATAGTGGATGGATCAGTTAAGAAGGTAGTAGGGTGTGATGTCATGGTATCTGGATGACATACACAGAGTGGGGAGTAAAATTCCTATACTACGATCGGTTGTACTGTGGTCGTCACACAGTTGTTTCTCTAGACAGGATATGGATATAATATTTGACATTCTGGTTTCTGGATCTATGGCTTTAGATCTGGATTTGGGTAGTTTCCCAATGTGGGTACTTTGACAGATATTCTAATGGTTTTTGGAATAGTTGACTCCTAGCATGGTGGTGTACCTGCAGGTGATGGAGTCACCCTCTCTAAAGGTGTCGTATAGACTAAAGGGGAGAGGGATGTGCATGATTGGCAGATCACTTGCTTAGGCAATTGAGTCAATCATGAGATCTCAAGTACCACACCAAATGTTGGTTTTGCACTAGATGCAATAAGTTTGTATTAATCCAATCCTGGAGAAACATAAGGAAGCAGTTTTAGAACAAAAGTACATGTTCTACGGATTTGATGACGGCGGCCTCCTTCGGGAGACGGTTATCATTCCAAGCTTCAAAGGTGACATGGTTGACAGAGTGATTGTCAGAGTTATAGTTTTTCCCTCTGACGAAGAGGGACAGTATTATGGACAGGTGGTCCAAGAGGATACTGTGGGTGGCATGGTGCCGGATACTGATTAGGTTCAGTGATCGATACAGTCTAAGAAGTTTGGATTTGGAGTTCATTTATGAACTAGGTCCCATCAGATATCCAGACATATTCTAAGACAGGTATTACTCATTTCGGGAGATGGCTTTCTCCGCGAACTTGAGATTTAGAGAGATATAGAAAGAAACTTCTAGGCGGATCCACTCACTAAGGCTATTTCTCGAACACAATAGTTTTACAAACGGGCTTTGTAAAACTGATTAGTAGAGGAGTTAGGTGTTGGTTTCACACGGGCTGTGAGTACGCAACATCACAATAATTAGCCTTGAGTGCAAGTGGGAGATTGTTGGAGATAGTGCCCTCATAGTCAATTATTGGATCGCAGGTACGTGATTGCAATGATTGCGGAGGACCTATACCGGAATGACAGTCTTACTCGAGATGATAGGATGCTATCTGGTTTGCCTTTATCAGTCGTGTATATGTTCAGGTGACTGATTGCATGTTACACTTTGATAGAGCCCTTAGGATCTTGCTTTACTACCAACAGTATGATGGCGATCATATACGTGAGAGTTGGGTAGTTTATACGCATATCCTTAATTATGGTCCCTAGTCGTGGGAGTTTCGAGACAGGGCATCGATACTCCGGAGTAGACTAGTGTGTACAGTCGAGACCCCGACGAGGGGCGGTGGCCGGTCTCACAAACCACTGGTGTCAGTTGGATCACCTAAGATGTATACAAGTGCTCATTGGGTTATGAGTACACCGGACAGGACTCGCCGGGAATCTGCTAGTTAGTATTATATCTACCGTCAGATAGCAGTTCCCTGGTGACATGTGTATAGGTTAGTTCATCGACCTGAGGTCGTCATTTGTCTCGTGTGAGTTCCCACTGTGCTTTGATTTCTACCCTACCACGGCTCAAAGGAGTCGTGCAAACAGGTAGCTTTTGGGTACAGTCCCGAGCCATATGGAGGCACGTGAGCGGATCGGCAGGGGATTCGTCTCTCCCGGTATTGGGGCGAGGTCGTGCAGTGTCTAGGAGAGCCATTACACAAAGTCCATGGCCATGGCAGGAGATTTACTGGTAGGTACTCCAGTAGTATCTCAGGGTGTTATTGGGCTACACTCCGACACGACTTATACTGCTATTGGGGGTCTGACGTTACTAGCCCCCTTGGCAGATATGCGATACTCATAGACGAACGGACCGGACTATATATACATTGTCACTGTTAGGCTCAGTACGGTTTTCCGGATGAGTGCGCTCATCGGCATCCCTTGAGGTCAGTCCATAGGCAGCCGTTACGCATTGCTAGTGCCGCTGACGGTTTGTGGTTAAACCCACTGCCAGGGTGCTGACGAGTCATTAGAGTCCCCCACAGACAGTTTCCCAAGTTCGGGCGAAACGTTGTAGAGGCCGTATGGTTTTATGGCAGGGTTCGGAAATTGCACGTGCGTTTACGCACGTGTCAGTTTTCGGGCAGATGATACTGGTCGGCTTTGGTTTAAGCCGGATCCGAGTATTATATTGAGTAGGTATAATATCTTTGTCTCAGTTGCATTTGTATTCGGTCGTAATACAAATGCGGGTATATTTATACAGTTTCGGGGTTATCCTGAAAGTTGTTTCAGGATCACTTTTGGAAGTTGCCAGTTTCCAGTTTTCTATCAGCCGTCTTTTAACATTCGGTTAAAGACGGATTTATCTTTTCTTCAGATATGATGAGTCAGTATTCTAGAAGTTTCTAGATATGATGACTAGGATGGTGACTAGGCTAGTGACTCATCTTGACATTAATGGTTTCATTAATGACTTGATGATGTGTTTATGTGAGTCATGCTTTAGGTTTAATGATTCTTGTTTTGGTTAATATATTTTGAAGTGAGAAGCTTTCTCTTGTGGTCACCCCCCCTCTCCTACGGTCACCTCCCTCTTGCTATATATGGCCGGCCCTCTCTCTCCTCACTCTCACTTGATGTTTTCATTTTGTAGAAAAAGATATGATAGTATTTAGGGTGCATGGAATTTTACAATTCACTTCATTCCATCACCCAATTCCTTCGGCAACTTCATTAACCGATCGTCCACGGATTTGGACGATGTGAGACAAAGTCATCTACTCATTCTCTACATCATTCTTGGTCGTCTCTTTTAGCAAACTTGGCGATCGAGTTGCCTCAAGTCAGAGGCGGGAGCCCGTTTAAAGAGTCGATCATGTGGTGCCACCTCGACGAAGGAATCGGAGATCGACGAGATCGGAGCAGCCGCAACGGAGCATGGGATGATGGTTGAAGAACGAAGGACTCGGATCGTTCGGTATAACCTTTCTACACTCTTTACAGTTTGTTAGATTAGCAATAATGGCAGATCCGGGTTAAAGTATACGATAGCGCCAGTTTAAAAGTTTTTGTTCCGCATTTGGCGTCTGTAGACTGCCGGGGCGCTAGCGTAGACTTACAAAGAATAAGAAGTCAAATGAAGTCAAATGGTGGAGGAATTATCATGATACAACAATACGCAAATAACACCCTCCACAAAGCTTATTTGCACAAATGCAAATAAGCCCTCCTCCACCAATCTTCGGCCAATGAAAGATACAAAGAAATATGGCCGAAACGGAAAGCAAACTGGCAACTCCAGAAAACTGGTCCCGTAATAAATTACAGGAAAACCCCGATACTGTGTATACACACCCGCATCTGTATTCCGACCGAAATACAAATGCAATGAGACAAAATCTACACTGTACTATACTAGGATCCGGCTTAAACCAAAGCCGGCTAGTATTGTCCGTCTGATCCTAATCCGTGCAATACCGCACGTATCTGATCGAACCCTGCCATATATCCATACGGCCTCTAGTACTAACCGTCCGATCCTGATTCGTGCAATACCGCACGTATCTGATCGAACCCTGCCATATCTCTATACGGCCTCTACAGCTTTTCGCCCGAAACTTGAGTAACTGAATGTGGGGGACTCTAAAGACTCGTCAATACTATGGCTGTCGATTTAACCACTAGCACGTCAGAGGTATTAACCATACGTGACGGGCTACCAGCTATTGACCAAAAGGGACGTCGATAAGCGAACTCATCCTGACACCCTACTGAGCCTGTCAGTGACAATATCCGTACAGTCCGGTCCGTTCGTCTATGACCATCGCATGGCGGGCCTAGGGGGTTGGTAAAAGTCAGACCCCCAAAAGCGGTACAAGTCGTGTCGGAGTGTAGCCCAGAACACCCTGAGATACTATTGGAATACCTACCAGTAAATCTCCTGCCTTGGCCAAGGACTTCGTATAATGGCTCTCCTAGACACAGCGCGACCTCACCCCCAATACCGGGAGAGACGAACCCCTGCAGATCCTCTCACTGCCTCCATGTGGCTCGGGACTGTACCCAACTAAAACCTATTTGCACGTCTCCTTTGAGCGTGGTAGGGTAGTAATCAAAGTACAGTGGGAACTCACACGAGACAAATGACGATCCTCAGGTCGATGAACTAACCTGTACACATGTCACCAGGGAACTGCTATCTGACATCAGGTATAAGACCAACTAGCATGTGTAAGTCCACGTTGCTCACCCCGGTTCTTACGGGGAGGAAAAAACGGCGAAAAACAATGATTTTGGCGCAAGGCAACATTGACTAAAAGTCGGATCTTTGCTAAACTAGAAACTAGTAAACACTAAGAGGTTTTGTCTACTATGCTGTAGAAAGTATACCTCACAGAACCGGTCCTTCTGGTCTTCATCCCGCTGTCCCACTCATCCATCCAAGCTCCAAGCGTCGATCCGGACCTTGGGAACTTCCGCGGCCTTCTTGAGTCGAAGACGATACACCCGATAGTTGTACACTAAGCTCCGCCTCAAGCCAAGGCAACTAGGGTAAAGTGATTGCTAGTCAAGAAGCCCTAGAATGTGTAGAGGAGATGTATGGATGTATTTGTCTTTGTGGATTCTTTTTCTCTCAACACAGGAGATCAAAAGAAGAGATCAAGAGGAGGAAGAAGAAGGAGAAAGTTTGCAACCATGGAGCTTTTCTTTTTCTTCTCACATCATGAGAGAGAATGAGAAGAGAATAATGAAAAGATTAAACCCAAATGAAATGAACTATGGTTACAATAATACACAATAATCATCATTACTAATCCTATCATGAAAAGGGTTGATGGCACATTGAATTGACCATTATCATAACACAAGAAATAAAAAGAAAATGAAAGAAGAGTGTAGATCCCTCTTGAAGGTCAATGGTCAACACAGTCAACGGGTCAACAAAGTCAAGAGGGGTCTAAGCGGTCAAATGGTCAATGCAATTAGCCATCACTAATCTATCACTAAAAGGATTAGTAAACAATGTATCCCACTCATAACGGTTTTGACCAAACGAATTGTCAAAACCCTAATGAGTGTGCCACATTACGGTTTTGGCCGAACCAACTGCCAAAACCCTAATGGGGCACCTCCTCCTTCATCACTCCTCAAAACTGTGCATACACACCCGCATCCGCATTGCGTAGAATGCGAATGCACAGAAGACAAATCAAATCCATCTGTGAAATACTAGGATCTGGCTTAAACCAAAGCCCACTACTATTGCCTGCCCGAACAGCCTACGCATACAAGTGCACATACGCGATCGTAGCCCTGCCGTAAAACCATACGGTCTCTACACGTTTCGCTCAGTGCAGGGAAACTCTCTGTGTGGGACTCAAAAGACTCGACACTATGCTGGCAGTGGGTTTAACCACAGACCGCAAGCGGCACTAGCTGTACGTAACGGTCCCCAGGTAGATGTCAAGAAGAAGGCCGATGAGGTAAACCCATCCGAACTCCTACTGAGCCTGTATGTGACAATCTCCGTACAGTGCGGTCTGTTCGTCTAATACATCGCATGGCGGGCCTAGGGGGGCGGTGAACGTCAGTCCCCTATTACTGGTACAAGTCGTGTCGGAGTGTAGCCCAGAACTCCCTGAGATAACACTGGAAACATACCAGTATATCTCGCTTGCCCAGGCCAGTGACTACTTGTGTAATGGCTCTCCTAGACATAGCGCGATGTCAACCCCCAATACCGGGAGAGACGAATCATGTCTAACCGCCACTGCCTCCAAGTGCTTCGGGACTGCACCCAACTACTACCTGTTTGCACGACTCCTTTGAGCCATGGTAGGGTAGTAATTTAAGTACAGTGGGAACACACTCGAGGCGAAGTGACAGTGTCAAGTCAGCAGACTAAGCTGTACTCATGTCACCTGGGAACTGATAACTGACGATAGGTATAATACCAACCAACAGTTCCCGACGAGTCTTGTCCAGTGTACTCGTAACCTAACGAGTACCCGCATACTATCTCAAGTACGACGTACTGACGGCTGTGGGACAGACCGTCTCCCCTACTGGGATGAGAAGCGCACACGCTAGTCTACTCCGGAGTATCGATGCCCTGTCTCGATAGTCCAACGACAAGGGACCTGTATAAGGATGTGCTTATGGATTACCCAGCCCCCACGAGTGTGAGCGCCATCACAACGCTGGTAATCAAGCAAAGATCCTAAGGGCTCTACTAATATGTATATAAGCGATATGCTAAAAGAAACACATGCACATATTGAAGTAGAGACAAACCAAGTAGCATACTACCATTTTGAGCAAGATTGTCTATACAACTGTGAATATCCAAAGCTTCCATCAAGTAATATACAAGCTAGTATGATACAGTAATGGCCTCTAAGACATATACACTAACAATCTCCCACTTGCACTAAGGCCATGTACTGGCGTATCGAAGACCTATCATCTCGATCAGCCGCTCGAACTGAATCTGGGGAAGGGCCTTCGTGAGTGGATCCGCAGTGTTGTTCTCCGTATTTACTCTCTTCACCTCGATCTCCCTGATCAGGTGGTACCGCCTCAAAATGTGCCTGGACTTCTGATGGGACCTGGGTTCCTTCGCTAAAGCTATAGCGTCGTTGTTGTCGCAATACAGCGGTATTGGATCAACAATGGTAGGAACCACCTGAAGCTCCGTGAGGAACTTCTTCATCCAGACAGCTTCCTTTGCGGCATCTCAAGCAGCTATGTACTCCACTTCCATAGTTGAGTCTGCAACGGTCTCCTGCTTGGAACTCTTCCAGCAAACCGCCCCTCCATTGAAGGTAAAGACATAACCCGACATGGACTTGGAGTCATCCTTGTCACTCTGGAAGCTGGAGTCAGCAAAGGCCTCAAGCTGGAGGCATTTTCCGCCATACACCAAGAACATCTCCTTAGTCCTTCTCAGGTACTTGAGAATGTTCTTTACCGCTATCCAGTGTTTCTCCCCTGGGTTTGACTGATACCGGCTTACAACGCTCAATGCGTATGCTACATCTGGTCTGGTATACAACATCGCATACATTATAGAGCCTACCGCAGAAGCAGAGGGTATAATTGACATGCGATCCCTTTCCAAATCAGTCTTGGGAGACATCTCCTTGGAGAGGGTGATCCCATGACAAGCCGGTAAATTACCGCGCTTGGAATCTTCCATACTGAATCTTTTCAGTATGGTGTCGATGTACCTTGACTGTGAAAGTCCCAACATCCTCTTAGATCTATCACGATAGATCTGGATCCCCAGAATGTAGTTGGCATCGCCCAGGTCCTTCATGGAGAACCTCTGCGACAAGAATCCTTTGACTGACTGTAGCATAGGAATATCATTTCCTATTAGGAGAATGTCATCCACGTACAAGACGAGGAATACTACAGTTCTCCCTACAATCTTACTGTAAATGCATAGTTCATCTGGGTTTTTGATAAAGTCGAATTCTTTGACAGTATCATCAAAGCAGATGTTCCAACTCCGCGATGCCTTCTTAAGTCAATAAATGGACTTGAGCAACTTGCACACTCTACCGCTGCTCCCACTCAGAATGAATCCCTCCGGCTGATCCATTTAGACGCACTCTTCCAAATTTCCATTTAGGAAAGCCGTCTTTACGTCCATCTGCCAGATTTCATAATCGTGGAAGGCAGCAATGGCAAGAAGGATCCGAATGGATTTCAGCATAGCCACTGGAGAAAAGGTCTCGTCATAGTCCAAACCAGGTCTTTGACGAAAACCCTTTGTAACAAGTCTAGCTTTATAGGTCTCAACCTGCCCATCTACACCAATCTTCTTTCTGAAGATCCATTTGCAGCCTACGGATTTTACCCCTTCTGGAGAAAAGTCCAAAGTCCAAACATTGTTGGTGTACATGGACTCCATCTCGGCCCGCATTGCATCCAGCCATTTTACCGAGTCGCCTCTCTGGATGGCTTGCTGGAAGCTATTAGGCTCACCATAATCCATGGTGCAATCCTCTCTATCCCCGTCAATGAGAAAACCGTAGTATCTCTCGGGCGGATGCGACTGCCTACTACTCCTGCGGAGTGGCGTAGGAATGTCCTGTTCTTTTGAACCCTCTGGTTCTACTAAGCTTTCAGTAATAGCTTGTGGTTCTGGAATTTCTTCCAGTTCTATTGCGCTCCCACTTATCTGATTTTCCAAAAACTCAGTTTCCAAGAAGCGGGCATGACGAGAAACAAAAACCTTTTGTTCCTCTGCGTAATAGAAAAGATACCCCTTGGAGTTCTTTGGGTATCCCACAAACTTACACTGTACTGAACGTGCCTCGAGCTTGTCCGCATGCTGCTTTTTTACAAAAGCTGGACATCCCCATGTCATAAAGTGTTTAAGACTGGGTTTCTTCCCACTCCACATCTGATATGGTGTGGTAGGCACTGACTTAGTAGTAACTTGGTTCAAAAGATATGCAGCTTTTTCTAGTGCATAACTCCAGAAGGATCGCGGCAACTCAGCCTTACTCATCATAGAACGAACCATATCCAATAGGGTTCGATTCCACCTTTCCGATACACCGTTGTGTTGTGGTGTGTATGGAGGAGTAAGCTGAGAGAGAATTCCATTCTCTTTTAAGAAGCCCAGAAACTCGGCACTCAAGTATTCGCTACCTCGATCAGATCTCAGTGTCTTGATACTTTTGCCTGTTTATTTTTCAACTTCATTCTTGTATTCCTGAAATTTCTCAAAGGCCTCGGATTTGTGCTTCATTAAGAAGACATGCCCATACCTAGATAAATCATCTGTGAAAGTAATGAAATATGAATAACCACTTCGCGCATATGTAGACATTGGACCACACACATCACTGTGTATGAGTCCCAAGAGCTCGCTTGCTCTTTCTCCGTGTCCAGTGAACAGTGTCTTTGTCATCTTTCCCATGAGACAAGATTCCCAAGTGGCATAAGACTGGTACTCGAACGGATCCAAGTATCCTTCTTTATGTAACTTTGTCAACCGTGTCTCATTAATGTGACCCAGTCTACAATGCCATAAGAAAGCCTGATTTGTTTCTGGAGACTTTCTTTTAAGTGTGTTCTGGACACTGAAGACCTGCGCTTGATTCAAAACGTATATACCGTATTTCAATGTACTTGACCCAATCAGTACTTGATTTAGGTGGATGTTTACTACATCGCTTACAAAAGTAAAATCATATCCTTCCTTAGAAAGTAAGAATAGAGATATGATGTTACAAGTCGCACCTGGTATATAAAAACAATCACGCAGAATCAATATCTTCCCAGTTGTCAGTCATAGATGATATTCCCCTACGGATTCAGCATACATGCTCATTCCGTTAGCAACCCTGAGAGTCATATCACCTTTCCTGATAACCCTATGGTTTCTCAAAGCCTGTAACGAATTACAGATATGAGATCCTGATCCGGTATCCAATACCCAGGAAGTAGGGTTAACTGACATACAGTTCTCTATTACAAACACACCCGAAGCCGAAGCCACAACATGCTTCGAATTCTGGCTACTGGCTTTGCAAGCCCTGCAATTCTTCTGTCCATGATCATTCCCGTAACAATAGGAAGATCCCTCTTTTACTGCATCCATTCCTGAAACTTCTGGCCTTCTCTTTCTTTCTACTTCCCTGGTTTCCTTCAGGGTACTAGGTAGAGACTGTTGAACTAAGTCAGTATCTGACCCGTTCTTCAACGTGGTCTTCAGGTCCGAGAGCTCAAAAGAGCTGGTCACTGTAAGGACGTTGCCCCCTACAGATGACCCGATAGCCAACCTCGCTGGAAGCAATTCGTTCGAGGTCTCATATCTTGCGATACGAGATTGCTCTCCATATAAAACTTTGTTATGGAGGAAGATACAAGCTGAGTCCATCTTCTCGTGTTGCCTCTGGTATATACCATCAACTGAGGCTAACACGAGGCACTTGGCTTTCGCACAGTCTTCTTCCGATGTTCTATGGATATCAATATCCGTGACAGGGGAAACTGGACCGGAGACGGCAGGGGTTGGATCAGTCAATAGGTGTCCCAGCTTGTCCTGGGCAATGGACATCTGGACAGACCTTTGCCAGTCATAACAGTCAGATTCAGTTATTTTATTATCTAGATGTAACCTAGGTGCGGTCACTGGGTCGCTGCAATTAAGAGAGAGAGAAGAAAACACTTAGCATGATGCTCTTGGAAGTTTAGATTGGTTTTTAATTTATCTAAACAGGATGGCTCCCACTGTCTCTCGAATCCCTCCCCAAACCATAAAGGAAGAATTAGTCCGGATCAATCTCACCGTACAATACTTGCTTAACCGTTCAGCCAGGCCAGTGTCAGTACTTCGAGGGAGGTTTTCCAACGCTTTCGCGAAGTTCCTTAATTAAGTAACCTCTTTTCCCTGTGGGCGTAGCCCCGCTAACACCTTTCTAGACACCTACTAGGTTTATAGCATTGATCGTTAAGTGAGAGTTTTCCTAAGGAGTAGCATATACTCACAGTAGGATCGGGATTCAAATATCATCGCGTGATAAAACCGAAGGAATCCTACCAGAATCATCACACTCCAAATGGTATGCATCGCTAGTCAGTACTTTTGAAACTCCCGATGTGGATTTTTGCCCCATGGTCTTATGACCTTGACTAAGGCCAACAAATCATAAGTCACATGTCAAGTTCTACCCGTCGTTGTCCAGCTTAATTTGAACCCACCCGTATATACCCTTGACTATGGCCAACAAAGCAATACGACTGTCCCAAACCAACGCATTCTATCTATGCAACATATGAATACCCCACCAGCTACCAAACACTGTGCCTTGACTAAGGACAACAAACACAGCTTGAATACTGTTGAATATTCATATGAAACGACGGAGGGCTACGGATGGTTTTGGCGAAACCGTGAACGTAGTGAACTTGATATAGTCGATGGAACGAGATAGCTTTTAAAAGGAGTGGTTCAAGCTCCGCGTTTAAAATGCTTGTTTTTGAAAACAACCGAGTGGTTTTCAAAGTGTTCCAACGAGTTTTACTTGGTTTATTTTCTTGCATTAATTCTTTTAATGCGTCCCATCATTTAATCCGACCATTGCAGAAAACAACCAAGATATGGTGTACGCTTATGCCATCCGCATTTGCCACGGGGCCCCGTCATCACCCGTTAGGTTACTTAACTAACGACAGAGCGGGGGCTGGACTAGCGCGGATGCAAAATATAAGCAACACCTAAATAGTTATTATATATAAATATATAGCAATGATAGCCATTACAGATCACAGATGAACACTTTGGATATACTAGGAATCCGCGATTCGTTCGAGCCTGCAACGAAAAACGGATTACACGGTCGCGATGAATAGCCAAACCCCACCCTAGACCCCTACGGGTGCGGCAAACTACCCGCCAAGTACCTGAAGCGAAGCAACCTCCCTCAACACCGTGAGTAGGCCACTCGGCACTTCGAGATACCCGGTAGTTTTTGCACCCCACCTTGGGTCTATCCTAGGAGCAAAAACAGTAAAAAGAAATTATACAATGACGGCTACAACCCCGACCCGGTTGTGCGGCCAAACAAATAATATTACATCAATTTACACAATTTACAATGAATGAAAGAAAAAGAAACTCCCATCTGACACCCATTCCCGGCTATTCATCCGCGACAATCCACCGAGTTCATATACACAAACCATTAACATTAGAGATCACAGATATGTATAACCCCCACTAATTGACATATAGCGATTAGCGGACGTTCAATACATACATCACATCACAGATAATATTCATTAGCCAGAGAGTACAGAATATCGATCAAAATACGGATTTTTAACCACCCGAAAAGTCAATTTGCTCTATGGAAAATCTGGGTAGAAAAAACATGTATTAAAAATCCCAAAACATCAAACTAAAACACTGCACAAAACCCGATCCAGTGCCGAGTCAAAACGGCGGCGGAACCGCGGCAATGAGCATGTCATTGCCGCGGAACCGCGGTCGTTTGATCGAAACACTGGATCGTTTTTCTGCAGTGTTTTCACAAAACCCTGAGACGATGTTTCATATATTTTAAAACACCTTTTGAGCAGTATAAAAATCGACTGAAACTTGAGGTTTTGTGGATGTGTTTTGCGACTTTTTTCTGATCGATGTTATTAACACTTTGCTAACTTACTAGTTTATGTTTAGCTAGGCTCTGATACCACTGTAAGTCCACGTTGCTCACCCCGGATCTTACGGGGAGGCGGAAACGGCGAAAAACAATGATTTTAGCGCAAGGCAACATTGACTAAAAGTCGGATCTTTGCTAAACTAGAAACTAGTAAACACTAAGAGGTTTTATCTACTATGATGTAGAAAGTATACCTCACAGAACCGGTCCTTCGGGTCTTCATCCCGCTGTCCCACTCGTCCATCCAAGCTCCAAGCGTCGATCCGGACCTTGGAAACCTCCGCGGCCTTCTTGAGTCGAAGACGATCCACCCGAGAGTTGTACACTAAGCTCCGCCTCAAGCCAAGGCAACTAGGGTAAAGTGATTGCTAGTCAAGAAGCCCTAGAATGTGTAGAGGAGATGTATGGATGTATTTGTCTTTGTGGATTCTTTTTTTCTCAACACAGGAGATCAAAAGAAGAGATCAAGAGGAGGAAGAAGAAGGAGAAAGTTTGCAACCATGGAGCTTTTCTTTTTCTTCTCACATCATGAGAGAGAATGAGAAGAGAATAATGAAAAGATTAAACCCAAATGAAATGAACCATGGTTGCAATAATACACAATAATCATCATTACTAATCCTATCATGAAAAGGGTTGATGGCACACTGAATTGACCATTATCATAATACAAGAAATAAAAAGAAAATGAAAGAAGAGTGTAGATCCCTCTTGAAGGTCAATGGTCAACACGGTCAACGGGTCAACAAAGTCAAGAGGGGTCTAAGCGGTCAAATGGTCAATGCAATTAGTCATCACTAATCTATCGCTAAAAGGATTAGTAAACAATGTCTCCCACTCATAACGGTTTTGACCAAACGAATTGTCAAAACCCTAATGAGTGTGCCACATTACGGTTTTGGCCGAACCAACTGCCAAAACCCTAATGGGGAACCTCCTCCTTCATCACTCCTCAAAACTGTGCATACACACCCGCATCCGCATTCCGTAGAATGCGAATGCACAGAAGACAAATCAAATCCATCTGTGCAATACTAGGATCTGGCTTAAACCAAAGCCCACTAGTATTGCCTGCCCGAACAGCCTACGCACACAAGTGCACGTACGCGGTCGTAGCCCTGCCCTAAAACTATACGGCCTTTACACGTTTCGGTCAGTGCAGGGAAACTCTCTGTGTAGAACTCTAAAGACTCGACACTATGCTGGCAGTGGGTTTAACCACAGACCGCAAGCGGCACTAGTTGTACGTAACGGTCCCCAGGTAGATGTCGATAAGAAGGCCGATGAGGTAAACCCATCCGAACTCCTACTGAGCCTGTATGTGACGATCTCCATACAGTCCGGTCTGTTCGTCTGATACATCGCATGGCGGGCCTAGGGGGGCGGTGAATGTCAGTCCCCTAATAGCGGTACAAGTCGTGTCGGTGTGTAGCCCAGAACACCCTGAGATAACACTGGAAACCTACCAGTATATCTCGCTTGCCCTGGCCAGGGACTACTTGTGTAATGGCTCTCTTAGACACAGCGCGAAGTCAACCCCCAATACCGGGAGAGACGAATCCTGTCTAACCGTCACTTCCTCCAAGTGCTTCGGGACTGCTCCCAACTGCTACCTGTTTGCACGACTCCTTTGAGCCATGGTAGGGTAGTAATCTAAGTACAGTGGGAACACACTCGAGGCGAAGTGACAGTGTCAAGTCAGCGGACTAAGCTGTACTCATGTCATCTGGGAACTGATAACTGACGATAGGTATAATACCAACCAACAGTACCCGATGAGTCCTGTCCAGTGTACTCGTAACCTAACGAGCACCCGCATACTATCTCAAGTACGACGTACTGACGGCTGTGGGACAGATCGTCTCCCCCACTGGGATGTGAAGCGCATACGCTAGTCTACTCCGGAGTATCGATGCCCTGTCTCGATAGTCCAACGACTAGGGACCTGTATAAGGATGTGCTTATGGATTACCCAGCCCCCACGAGTGTGAGCGCCATCACAACGCTGGTAATCAAGCAAAGATCTTTAGGGCTCTACTAATATGTATATAAGCGATATGCTAAAAGAAACACATGCACATATTGAAGTAGAGACAAACCAAGTAGCATACTACCATTTTGAGCAAGATTGTCTATACAACTGTGAATATCCCAAGCTTCCATAAAGTAATATACAAGCTAGTATGATACAGTAATGGCATCTAGGGTATATACACTAACAGCATGTTCCCGGCGAGTCCTGTCCGGTGTACTCATAACCCAATGAGCACCTGTATACATCTTAGGTGATCCAACTGACACCAGTGGCTTGTGAGACCGGCCACCGCCCCTCGTCGGGGTCTCGACTGTATACACTAGTTTACTCTGAAATATCGAAGCCCTGTCTCGAAACTCCCACGACTAGGGACCTTTTAAGGATGTGCTTATAGACTACCAGCTCCCACGTATATGATCGCCCTCATACTGCTGGCAGTCAAGCAAGAATCCTAGGGGCTCTATCAACGTGCAATAGTGACCTGTAAGGTCACCTAAAGCAGTACACGATGATAAAGGTAAACCAAATAGCATACTATCATCTTGAGTAAGACTGTCCTACCGGGATAGGTTCTCCCTCAATCATTGGAATCACGTGCCTGTGATCCAATAATTGACTCTGAGGGCACTATCTCCAACACTGGAATTCCTACCAGTAAATCTCCTGCCTTGGCCAAGTACTTCGTGTAATAGCTCTCCTAGACACAGCGCGACTTTACCCCCAATACCGGGAGAGACGAACCCCTGCAGATCCGCTCACTGCCTCCATGTGGCTTAGGACTGTACCCAACTAAAACCAGTTTGCACGTCTCCTTTGAGCGTGGTAGGGTAGTAATCAAAGTACAGTGGGAACTCACACATGACAAATGACGATCTTAGGTCGATGAACTAACCTGTACACATGTCACCAGGGAACTGCTATCTGACGTCTGGTATAAGACCAACTAGCATGTTCCCGGCGAGTCCTGTCCGGTGTACTCATAACCCAATGAGCACCTGTATACATCTTAGGTGAACCAACTAACACCAGTGGCTTGTGAGACCGGCCACCGCCCTCATCGGGGTCTCGACTGTATTCACTAGTCTACTCTGGAGTATCGAAGCCCTGTCTCGAAACTCCCACGACTAGGGACCTTTTAAGGATGTGCTTATAGACCCCAGCTCCCACCTATATGATCACCATCATACTGCTGGCCGAAGCAAGAATCCTAAGGGCTCTATCAACGCGCAATAGTGACCTGTAAGGTCAACTAAAGAAGTACACGATGATAAAGGTAAACCAGATTGCATACTATCATCTCGAGTAAGACTGTCCTACCGGTATAGGTCCTCCCACAATCATTACAATCACGTGCCTGTGATCCAATAATTGACTCTGAGGGCACTATCTCCAACAATCTCCCACTTGCACTAAAGGCTAATTATTGCGATATCGCATACTCACAGCCCGTGTGATACCGAACACCCAACTCCTCTACTAATCAGTCTCACAAAGACTGTTTGCGAAACTATTGTGTTCGAGGAATAGCCTCAGTGAGTGGATCCGCCTTGATGTTTCTTTTTATGTCTCTTTTTATCTCAAGTTCGCGGAGAAAGCCATCTCCCGAAATGAGCAATACCTGTCTTAGAATATGTCTGGATATCTGATGGGACTTAGTTCATAAATGAACTCCAAATCCAAACTTCTTAGACTGTATCGTCAACTGAAGTTAATCAGTATCCTGCGCCATGCCTCCCTCAGTATCCGCCTGGACCACCTATCCATAGTACTTCCCCTCGTCAGAGGGAAAACTATAACTTTGACAACCAATCTGTCATCCAGGCCACCATGGAAGCCTGGAATGATAATTGTCTCCTAAAAGAGGCTGTTGTTATCATATCCCTAGAACATTCACTTATGTTCTGAAAATGCTTCCGTTCGTTTCTCCAGGATTGGATCAATATCAACATATTGCATCTACTGCAAAAAACAACATCTGGTGTGGTGCTTGATATCTCATGATTGACTCAATTGCCTAAGCAAGTGATCTGCCAATCATGCACATCCCTCTCCCCTTTAGTCTGTAAGACACCTTTAGAGAGGATGACTCCATCACCTGCAGGTACACCACCATTCCAGTAGTCGTCCATTCTAAAACACCTTTAGAATGCTATCTAAGTACCCTGATTGGGATACTTCCCAAATCTAGATCTAAAACCATAGATCTAGTAACCAGAATGTCTGATATAATACCCAATTCCTATTTGGAGAAACCACTGTGTGTCAACCAAAGTATAACCGATCGTAGTATAGGAATATCACTTCCTACTCTGTGTATGTCTTCTAAATACCAGGACATCACACCCTACTATCTTCTTAACAGATCCATCCCCTATTCTGATCAAGTCAAAACTATGACTGTCATATCAGAAATAGATGATCTATCTCCGCTACATCTGCTTTAGTCTATAAATAGACATAAGCCACTTGTCCACCATTGCTTCCGCTGTTCCGATTGACTACGACAACCCTCTGACGGAGTCATATACACGTACACTTCTAAAGCTAGTTTAGAACGACGCTATACTCATCCTCCTGCCGGGTCTCCCAGCCTGGAACAACAGCAATGGCAAGTCTGGGTAAACAAGAACCTCTCTGTCACCGTCCTTGAAGCTACCGGAGTACCTCTCGGGTGCCTGAGGTTACCCACCATATCTGCGGAGTGGCCAATGGAATGTCAAGACAGATTGAATCTTTAGGTTCCAATCAAACCTTCAGTAATCGTTTGCGGTTCTGGAATCACTTCCAGTTACCATACTCCCACTACTGTTTTCTGAAAAAATCCATTTTTTTTAAACTGTGGCGAGTCAAGAACAATATCACTATTGATCTTCCAGATGGTAGAAAGTAAACCCTCGTCATAGCCTGGGTCAACCCACAAACAGCCATTACAGAAACGTGCCTTGAGTTATCCAGAGTCTGGTTTTAATCATAAGCCGGACAACTCCCCGTACCTTAACAATGTTAATATATGAACTGTTCTATATCCAATACAGAAACAGAGGCACAGATTTAATTGAACCAGATTCAAATAATGCAACTATCTCCAGTGCATGTCAACTAAATGGAAGGAGGCTTATCAGCGTTACTCAACTTAGGAATGCTTCCAATTATGAGTGACCTGAAAGAGAAACAAGTTTCTCAAAATCATTACTATCAACTGAATACCATACACAAGTATCCACATCTTCGATCACCTTGAAGAATACTGATACTTGCAATACCCAGTTCTCTACTTTATTCATATACCTATAACTTCTCAAAACTCAGACCTTGTGTTTCTACGAAACACTTATCTAAGAACTAGAGAAGTCATAAGTAAGCCGAATATAATACGAGGACCAACCCCTCTGTCCTAATGGACACTGGACAACATACAACACTCTGTATAAGTCCCCTGAGTCTAATAACTCGTTCGCTGTGTGTTGCAGGTTGAAAACTGTACTTATGCTTAAGAAGAATTACACCGCTGTTTAATGCTCCTTACCTAACCATCCACTGATATAGGTAAATGTCATAGACATAATTTCAAAAAGTTATATCTCACTCTATATAAAAATAGACGTACAGATATATCAATTTAAAATTGGTGCATAACAGCGGATATTCAAAACCAAATATTTGCCGTCCGGCAAACAACCCAGGCGATTTCCTGAAATATCACCAATTACAACGAATTCCGATATAATGAGGATGGCTACCTGATTCCCAATAACTTACTCCCACACATCATCTGTAAAACCATACAGATGTGAGAATCATACTTGGTAAATACATACCCTGGAGCAAGTGTCTAATTGGGAAATCAGTTTTCTTTTAACAGTACACAGTGAAACTAACACATTGAAATGTTTCGATGGGGTATTCTGGTATTCCTAGTAATGCCTCTTCCATTATCAGATTCACAACTGTAACCGTATATTTCTATACCATATTTTCACATCCCTTCATAAGTCTGTAGTCATTACCTTCTGCACAACCCTTTAGGCTAAATGGTTTTCTTCCTTCCCTACCGCTCGGCAACAGCCTATGGTTTGGAAGAAGACTATCCAATAAGCATAATGGGTGTACTGTCCTAATCCTAGGAGCACTCGCAATGCGAGAGAAGGTGAAGATAAAAGACACCTGAATAAACCTTATTCCTATTTCTCCAGAACCAGAATCCATCACCGAACTGGAACAAGTTCCTTTCGAGTTCGTATATAACCATACGATGGAGTATCCAATAAACTGTGGATCTTCGTAGTGATACGGAGTGTCCTGGAGAAATACAAAGGCGAAGTGGGAGTGGTAATGAAATACTTGGTTTGGTCATGAATAGCAGTCATAATTTACTTTGCCCTCCTTCTTGTTGGAGATAGTGCCCTCAGAGTCAATTATTGGATCACAGGTACGTGATTGTACTGATCGATGGAGGACCTATCCCGATAGAACAATCTTACTCAAGATGATAGTATGCTATCTGGTTTATCTTTATCATCATGTACTGCTTTAGGTGACCTTACAGGTCGACTGTAAAACAATCTCGGGTTTTGTCTTTACCCTCAGTGGAGGGACGTATGTTGGAAGAGTTCCAAGCTATATACCGTGGCAGACTCAACGATAAAGGGTGAATACATCGCTGCCAACGATGCTGCCAAAGAGGTTGTCTGGGTATAGATGTTCATGAGATGAACTTGGTTCATACCATTGTGGTGACAATGGAGTTATGGCTTTGGCCTAGGAACCCCGGTCCCATCGGTGATCCAGACATATTCTTCGGCTGTATCACCTAATCAGGGAGATGGTGGATCTCCGAAAGATCGAGGTCAGGTGAGTTGACAGGAAGAATAACACGGCGAATCCACTCACGAAGGCCTTTCCCTAGAGAGACTTTAAGGAATGTTGGGTATGAGATACTACAACAACTGGCCTTAGTGCAAGTGCGAAATTTTTAGTTGTATGTATGCCCTAGAGGCCATTATTGTACATGATTGTATATTATAGTGGATGCTTGGACATATATAGAGAGGACTTTCTTGCTCGACATAATATTATGTTATCTGGTTACTCTTATCTTAACATGTATACCTGTATTGTATCTCTGTTACATGTTGGTAAAGCCTTTAGGATGTGGACTTGACTACTAGGACTGTGATAGAGATCATACTAGTGGGGCTAGGGTAGTCCATAATTCCATCCTTTAATTGTACCTAGTCGAGCGTGTATCGAGACGGGGCATCGATATTCCAGAGTAGACTAGCGTATACGCTACTTGACCCATTTGATGGGCGATGGATGATCCCATATCCATTGGGGTTTGACATCAAAGAAGGTATACGGTTGCTCAGTGCAGACTGATTGTTGGCTATAGTGCCCTCAAAGCAATTATCGTAATTGCAGGCAGGTGATTATGATGATTGAGGGAGGACCTATAACGGTAGAACAATCTTACTCGAGATGATAGTATGCTATCTGGTTTGTCTTTATCATCATGTACATGTTGATAGAGCCCATAGGATTCTTGCCTGACTACCAGCATTATGATGGCGATCATATACGTGGGAGCTGGGGGTCTATAAGCACATCCTTAAATGTCCCTAGTCGTGGGAGTATCGAGACTGGGCATCGATACTCCAGGTAGACTAGTGTATACTGATCGAGACCACGACGAGGGGCGGTGGCCAGGTCTCATAAGCTACTGGTGTTAGTTTGTTCCCCTAAGATAGGATACAGGTGCTCATTGGGTTATGAGTATACTGGACGGACTCGCCAGAAACCTGATAGTTGGTATTATATCTATTGTCAGATAGCAGTTCCTAGGTGACATGTGTACAGGTTAGTCTGTCGACCTGAGATCGTCATTTGTCTCATGTGAGTTCCCACCGTGCTTTGATTACTACCCTACCATGGCTCTAAGGAGCCGTGCAAAAAGGTTTTAGTTAGGTACAGTCCCGAGCCACATGGAGGCAGTGATCGGATCGTCGAGGATTCGTCTCTCCCGGTATTGGTGTTTGATGTCGCGTTGTTCATGGATAGCCATCACCAGAAATCCGTGCCCACGGTGGACGAGAATTACCGATCTAGGATCGATAGTTTCTCTGGTAGTGATGGGTTTCATGCCGACACTAAATATCGCGTTGTTAGGGGTCTGACTTTATCCACCCCCCTAGACTCGATATGTGATACTCATTTAGACGAATAGACTGGACTATACGGATAGTGTCACTGTTTGACTCAGTAGGGGTTCAGGATAAGTTTTCTCGTCGGCCTCCCTTTCGCTCAATACCTGGGTAGCCGTTACGTACAGCTAGTGCCGCTGACGTGCTTGTGGTTAAACCCACTGCCAGCGTACTGACGAGTCTTTAGAGTCCCACACAGAGGGTTTTCATGGTTCACGCGATATGGTGTAGATGACGTATGTTGGTACATACAGGTGTCCGATTAAATATGTGTACAGGCTGCACAGACTTTAATTGGACGGTTGATAATACTAGAGGCTTAGGACTGAGCCGAATTATTAAATCAGGTTTTGATTTAATAATTTATATATGTATTTATATATATGTATTCTAGCATTATTATTCACTATTCATTTTCTCTCTTGGCTATTCGTATTTTTGTACAAATACGCGTATATGTATTTCGAAACATGTACCGGGTTGTATTCCGTATTTATACGGAATAGCTTCTAGAAGTAGGCACCACATTTGTATGGTTTTCCTTTTTGGAAATTCATTTGTTTTACAAATGAGGTGGAGGAGTGAGGTGGAATGTGCATGGGCTTGGGCATGTAGAGAGGCATGAGTCTTAATTGTTTATTGGAAAATTGTGAAGAGATTTTTTGTGTGTGTGCATCATTGAGAGAGTTGTTGGAGATAGTTCCCTCAGAGTCAATTATTGGATCATAGGCACGTGATTGCAATGATTGAGGGAGGACCTATTCCGGTAGGACAGTCTTACTCAAGATGATAGTATGCTATCTGGTTTATCTTTATCATCGTGTACTGCTTTAGGTGACCTTACGGGTCGCTATTACACGTTGATAGAGCCCTTAGGATTCTTTCTTGACTGCCAGTAGTATGAGGGCGATCATATACGTGAGAGCTGGTAGTCTATAAGTATATCCTTAAAAGGTCCCTAGTCGTGGGAGTTTCGAGACAGGGCATCGATACTCCAGAGTAGGCTAATGTATACAGTCGAGACCCCGATGAGGGGCGGTGGCCGGTCTAACAAGCCACTGGTGTCAGTTGGTTCACCTAAGATGTATACAGGTGCTCATTGGGTTATGAGTACACCGTATAGGACTAGCCGGGAACATGCTAGTTGGTCTTATACCTGACGTCAGATAGCAGTTCCTTGGTGACATGTGTACAGGTTAGTTCATCGACCTGAGATCGTCATTTGTCTCTTGTGAGTTCCCACTGTACTTTGATTACTACCCTACCACGCTCAAAGGAGACGTGCAAACAGGTTTTAGTTGGGTACAGTCCCGAGCCACAAGGAGGCAGTGAGCGGATCTGCAGGGGTTCATCTCTCCCGGTATTGGGGGTGAGGTCGCGCTGTGTCTAGGAGAGCCATTACACGAAGTCCTTGGCCAAGGCAGGAGATTTACTGATAGGTATTCCAGTAGTATCTCAGGGTGTTCTAGGCTACACTCCGACACGACTTGTACCGCTTTTGGGGGTCTGACTTTTACCAACCTCTTAGGCCCGCCATGCGATGCTCATAGACAAACGGACCGGACTGTACGGATATTGTCAATAACAGGCTCAGTAGGGTGTCAGGATGAGTTCGCTCATCGACGTCCCTTTTGGTCAGTACCTGGTAGCCCGTTACGTATTGGCTAATACCTCTGACGTGCTAGTGGTTAAATCCACAACCAAGATGTTGACGAGTCCTTAGAGTCCCCCACAGACCAGTTTCTCAAGTTTCGGGCGAAACGTTGTAGAGGCCGTATGGAGATATGGCAGGGTTCGATCAGATACGTGCGGTATTGCATGGATCATGATCGGACGGATAATACTAGCGGGCTTTGTTTTAAGCCGGATCCTAGTATTGTACAGTGTAGATTTTGTCTCATTGCATTTGTATTCGATCGGAATACAAATGCGGGTTTGTATATACAGTAGCGGGGTTTTCCTGTAATTTATTACGGGATCGGTTTTCCGAAGTTGCCAGTTTGTTTTCCGTTTCGGCCATTTTCCTTTGTATCTCTTCTTTGCTGAAATTTGGTGGAGGAAGGCTTATTTGCAATTGTGCAAATAAGGGTTGTGGAGGGTGGTCTTTGCATATTGGTGGTTCATGATGGTTCCACCATCCATAGACTTTTTAACTCATGATGGCTTGACCTTTTCTTGATTGGATTGGTTATGATGAAAGGGGGTGTGGCTTGCTTTTTGCTTCATGTTGATCCTATTCTCTCTTGCATCATTTTGATACACACACCCCTTGGACTTTTTCCTCTCCCCTATTCTTTTTGCCATGGCCGGCCAATCCAAGAGGAGGGCTGTCCAAAAATTGTGGTGGGGATTTTTTGACCTCTTTAGCTTTGTAAAATCCCCACATTTCCAACTCAAAAAGTTCATCTCATTTCCTCCACATTATGGCAACTTCCGCAACCCCAAAGAGACATAGAGTTCTACAGTTAACCTACAACACTCTTAGGCACGTCGGCTCGCCAACTTCGTGCCCGAGTTGCCTCGGTCCAGAGGTAGGAGCCCGTAAAAGAAGCCGGCGACGTGGTGCCTTTCCGGCGAGGGCATGAAGACCGGAGATTCCGCGGGGAAATCACGACGACGACGAGAAGACCAAAGGACACGGATCGCTTGGTATATCTCTCTACCCCTTCTCTAGTTACCTAGGATTAGATTAATGGCCCGATCCGGGATTATAGTGCGCGGTGGTGCCGGTTCAAAATTAAAGTAAATTATCGTTTCAGCATTTTGGCCTCGGATTGACGGCCGGGCGCCGCCGTGCACTTACATTGGTGTGATCAATTCATGGGACTGCGTTGATTCGGATCAATGCAAGCTAAAAAAACCTATTCTGATGTTGTTGAAACAGTTTTCAAAAAGATGTTATTCCATGGACGTCCACTTTTGTTTTGCACAGTGGTATTCAGTTGGAATATCCTGCACAGTCGACGAGGCAAGGGCCGAGATCCCTTCACCGGGAGTGACACCTTGGACAGAAGTTTGCGTCAGGGTAATAACTTCACTATAGCCGATTACTTTTGCTTTGCATCGTGGTATTCAGTTGGAATATCCTGCACCTCATTCTACGGGGTAAGAGCCGAGATCCCTTCACCGAGAGTGACCTCTTTAGCAAAGGTTTTCGCCAATATATTTTTAAAAGCTATCCAGTTCCTTCAACGATATCAAGTTCATTACGTTAAAAGTTTTTCGCCAAAAACCATTCGTAGCCCTCCGTCATTTCAGAAGGGTAGCACGTAGTATTCATGCTATGTTTGTTGGCCTTAGTCAAGGCATAGTGTATGGTAGCTTCTTGTTAACTTTCTGCTGCATAGATAGATGCGTTGGTTTAAGACAGTCGTATAGCCTTGTTGGCCCTAGTCAAGGGCTGTACGGGTGGGTTTAAATTAACCTGGACAATGATGGGTAGAACTTGACATGTGACTTATGATTTGTTGGCCTTAGTCAAGATCATAAGAGCATGGGGCAAAAATCACATCGGGAGTTTCTAAAGAAACTGAAACTTGCCAGATATGCGCATACCTTCTAGAGTGTGATAACATGAGCGGATTCCGTCACGTTATCATGCGATGATAGTTGGATCCCGATTCCCACTAATGAGTTGGTTTACTCCTCGGGTGATCCCGACTAATTTTTCTTTCAGGTTTGGAGGAGAATTTGACGGTACAGTGGGAGGTTTCCAGATTAGATAAATTGGTAACCATTTTGATATAGGTTAGAGTGCACGATGAGTGTTTCTTTTCTCTCTCTCTTCGGCAGCGACCATGACCCGACCCTAAGACTATGACTCAGTGACCAAAATTAACCGAACCTTCTTAAAACACTGGCTTTTGGATTGTCAGAGTTGCATACCTCTTTGCCACCCCTACTTTTACCCTTTTCTCCAGGACACCTCGTATTACTATGAACGTACACTTCCATTGGACAAAACCATCATATGGTTATATACGAACTCGAAGGAATTTATTCGAGGATGGTTTCCGGTTCTGGAGAAAACGAATAGGACTATTTAGTTGTCTTTTCCTTTTACCTTCTCTCAGGTTGCGAGTACTCCTTTGTTTAGGAGATAGTACACCTATTACGCAAATTAGATAGTCTTCTTCCAAACCTTAGGCTGGTGCCGAACGGTAGGGAATGAAGAACACCAATTAGCATAACGATGGTGTACAGAAGGGATTAAGTAAAGACATTTCAAGGGATTACTAAGAGGGCAAAGTAAATTGCGACTGCTATTCACGACCAAACCAAGTATTTCATCGCCACTCCCACATCACCTTTGAATTTCTCCAGAACACTCCGTATCACTACGAAGATCCACAATTTATTGGATACTCCATCGTATGGTTATATACGAACTCGAAAGGAACTTGTTCCAGTTTGGGGATGGATTCTGGTTCAGGAGAAATAGGAATAAGGTTTATTCGGTTGTCTTTTATCTTCACCTTCTCTCGCATTGCGAGTGTTCCTACGATTAGGACAGTACACCTAGTATGCGTATTGGATAGTCTTCTTCCAAACCATAGGCTGGTGCCGAAAGGTTGGGAAGGAAGAAAACCATTTGGCCTAAAGGGGTGTACAGAAGGTAATGACTAAAGACATATGAAGGGAATTGGAGAGATGGCATAGAAATATACAGTTACAGTTGTGAATCTTGATAATGGAAGAGACGTTACTAGGAATACCCGGATACCCCTACGAAACATTTCAATGTATCAATTTCACTGTGTACTGTTAAAAGAAAACTGATTTCCCAATTAGTCCTTGCTCCAGGGTATGTATTTAACAGGTTTGATTCTCACATCTGTATGGTTTTACAGATGATGAGTGGGAGTAAGTTATTGGGAATTAGGTGATCATCCTCATTATATCGGAATTCGTTATAATTGGTGATATTTGAGGAAGTCACCTGGGTTGTTTCCAGGACGACAATTATTTGGTTTTGAATATCCGCTGTTATACACAAATTTCAAATTGATACATCTGTACGTTTATTTTTATAGATTGAGATATACCTTTTTTAAATTATGTCCATGACATTTACCTATATCAGTGGATGGTTAGGTAAGGAGTATTAAACAGTGGTGTAATTCTTCTTAACCATAGGTACAGTTTTCAACCCACGACACACAGGGATTGAGTTATCAGACTCAAAGGACTTATACAGAGTTTTGTATGTTGTCCAGTGTCCATTAGGACAGAGGGGTTGGTCCTCGTACTATATTCGGTTTACTTATGACTTCTTTAGTTTTTAGACAAGTGTTTCGTAGAAACGCAAGGTTCGAATTTTGAGAAGTTATAGGTATATGAATAAAGTAGAGAACCAGATGTTGCAAGTATTGGATTTCTTCAAGGTGATCGAAGATGTAGATACTTGTGTATGGTATTCAGTTGATAGTAATGGTTTTAAGAGAACTTGCTTTCTCTTTCAGGTTACTCATAATTGGAAGCATTCCTAAGTTGAGTAATGCTGATCGGCCTCCTTCCATTTAGTTAACATGCACTGGAGACAGCTGCATAATTTTAATCCAGTTCAATTAAATCAGTGCCTCTGGTTCTATATTGGATATAGAACAGTTCATAACTTAACGATGTTAAGGTAGGGGGAGTTGTCCAGCTTATGCTTAAAACCAGACTCTGGATAACTCAAGGCACTTTTCTATAATGGCTGTTTGTGGGTTGACCCAGGCTATGACGAGGGTTGACTTTCTACCATCTGAAAGATCAATAGTGATATTGTTCTAGACTCGCCACAGTTTTAATAAAAATGGATTTTTTCATAAAACAGTAGTGGGAGTATGGTAGAACTGGAAGTGACTCCAGAACCGCAAACGATTACTGAAAATTTGATAGGAACCTAAAGATTCAATCTGGTTTGACATTCCATTGGCCACTCCGCAGACATGGTGGGTAACCTCAGGCACCCGAGAGGTACTCCGGTAGCCTTAAGGACGGTGGCAGGAAGGTTCTTGTTTACCCAGACTTTCCATTGCTGTTGTTCCAGACTGTGAGTCCCGGCAGGAGGATGAGTATAGCGTCGTTCTAAACTAGCTTTAGAAGTATACATTTATATGACTCTGCCAGAGGGTTGTCATGGTAAGTGGGAGCAGCGGAAGCATAGTGGATAGGTGGCTTATGTCTATTTATAGACTAAAGCAGATATAGCGGAGATAGATCATCTATTATTGATGTGACAGTGATAGGTTTGACTTCATCAGAATAGGGGATGGATCTGTTAAGAAGGTAGTAGGGTGTGATGTCCTGGTATTTGGATGACATAAACAGAGTAGGAAGTGATATTCCAATACTACGATCGGTTATGCTTTGGTTGTCACACAGTGGTTTCTCCACATAAGGACTTGGATATTATATCAGACATTCTGGTTACTGGATCTATGGTTTTAGATCTAGATTTGGGTAGTTTCCCAATCTGGGTACTTAGACAACATTCTAAAGGTATTTAGAATGGACGACTCCTGGCATGGTGGTGTACCTGTAGGTGATGGATTCACCCTCTCTAAAGGTGTCTTACAGACTAAAGGGGAGAGGGATGTGCATGATTGGCAGATCACTTGCTGAGGCAAATGAGTCGATCATGAGAACCACACCAGATGTTGTTTTTGCAGCAGGTGCAATAAGTTGATATTGATCCAATCCTGGAGAAACGGTTGGAAGAAGTTTTAGAACATAAGTGGATGTTCTAGGGATATGATAACGACAGCCTCATTCGGGAGACAGTTATCATTCCAGGCTTCCAAGGTGACCTGGATGACAGAGAGGTTGTCAGAGTTATAGTTTTCCCTCTGACGAGGGGCTGTATTATGGACAGGTGGTCCAGGAGGATACTGAGGGAGGCATGACGCAGGATACTGATTAAGTTCAGTTGACGATACAGTCTAAGAAGTTTGGATTTAGAGTTCATTTATGAACTAGGTCCCATCAGACATGCAGACACATTCTAAAACATGTATTGCTCATTTCGGGAGAAGGCTTTCTCCGCGAACTTGAGATATAGAGAGATATAGAAAGAAACATCAAGGCGGATCAACTCACTGAGGCTATTCCTCGAACGCAATAGTTTCGCAAACTGGTTTTGTGAGACTGACTAGTAGAGGAGTTAGGTGTTCGGTATCACACGGGCTGTGAGTATGCGACATCGCAATAATTAGCCTTGAGTCCAAGTAGGAGATTGTTTGAGATAGTCCCCTAAGAGTCAATTATTGGATTACAGGCACGTGATTGCAATGATTGAGGGAGGACCTATTCCGGTAGGACTGTCTTACTCAAGATGATAGCATACTATCTGGTTTATTTTTATTATCGTGTACTGCTTTAGGTGACCTTACAGGTCGCTATTACACGTTGATAGAGCCCCTAGGATTCTTTCTTGACTGCCAGCAGTATGAGGGCGATCATATACGTGAGAGCTGGTAGTCTATAAGCATATACTTAAATGGTCCCTATTCATGGGTGTTTCGAGACAGGGCATCGATACTCCAGAGTAGACTAGTGTATACAGTCGAAACCCCGACGAGGGTCGGTGGCCGGTCTCACAAGCCACTGGTGTCAGTTGGTTCACCTAAGATGTATACAGGTGCTCTTTGGGTTATGAGTACACTGGACAGGACTCGCCGGGAACATGCTAGTTGGTCTTATACCTGATGTCAGATAGCAGTTCCCTGGTGACATGTGTACAGGTTAGTTCATCGACCTGAGATCGTCATTTTTCTCGTGGGAGTTCCCACTGTACTTTGATTACTACCCTACCACGCTCAAAGGAGACGTGCAAACAGGTTTTAGTTGGGTACAGTCCCGAGCCACATGGAGGCAGTGAGCGGATCTGCAGGGGTTCGTCTCTCCCTGTATTGGGGGTGATGTCACACTGTGTTTAGGAGAGCCATTACACGAAGTCCTTGGCCAAGGATGGAGATTTTCTGGTAGGTATTCCAGTAGTATCTCATAGTGTTCTGGGCTACACTCCGACACGACTTGTACCGCTTTTGGGGATCTGACTTTTACCAATCCCTAGGCCCGCCATGCGATGCTCATAGACGAACGGACCGGATTGTACAGATATTGTCACTGACAGGCTCAGTAGGGTGTCAGGATGAGTTCGTTCATCGACGTCCCTTTTGTTCAGTACCTGGTAGCCCGTTATGTATTGGCTAATACCTCTGACGTGCTAGTGGTTAAATCCACAACCAAGGTGTTGACGAGTCTTTAGAGTCCCCCACAGACCAGTTTCTCAAGTTTCGGGCGAAACGTTGTAGAGGCCGTATGGAGATATGGCAGGGTTCGATCAAATACGTGCGGTATTGCACGGATCATGATCGGACGGATAATACTAGCGGGCTTTGTTTTAAGCTGGATCCTAGTATTGTACATTGTAGATTTTGTCTCATTGCATTTGTATTCGATCGGAATACAAATGCCGGTAAGTATATATAGTAGCGGGGTTTTCCTGTAATTTATTACGGGATCAGTTTTCCGAAGTTGCCAGTTTGTTTTCCGTTTCGGCCATTTTCCTTTGTATCTTTTCTTGGCCGAAATTTGGTGGAGGAGGGCTTATTTGCAATTGTGCAAATAAGGGTTGTGGAGGTTGGTCTTTGCGTATTGGTGGTTCATGATGGTTCCACCATCCATAGACTTTTTGACTCATGATGGCTTGACCTTTTCTTGATTGGACTGGTTATGATGAAATGGGGTGTGGCTTTCTTTTTGCTTCATGTTGATCCTATTCTCTCTTGCATCATTTTGATACACACCCCCCTTGGACTTTTTCCTCTCCCCTATTCTTTTTGCCATGGCCGGCCAAGCCAAGAGGAGGGCTGTCCAAAAATTGTGGTGGGGATTTTTTGATCTCTTTGGCTTTGAAAAATCCCCACATCTCCATCTCAAAAAGTTCATCTCATTTCCTCCACATTATGGCAACTTCCACAACCCCAAAGAGACATAGAGTTCTACAGTTAACCTACAGCACTCTTAGGCACGTCGGCTCGCCAACTTCGTGCCCGAGTTGCCTCGGTCCAGTGGTGGGAGCCCGTAAAAGAAGCCGGCGACGTGGTGCCCTTCCGGCGAGGAGGTGAAGACCGGAGATTCCGCGTGGAGATCGGGACGACGACGAGAAGACCAAAGGACACAGATCGCTCGGTATATCTCTCTACCCCTTCTCTAGTTAGCTAGAATTAGATTAATGGCCCGATCCGGGATTATAGAGCGCGGTGGTGCCAGTTCAAATGTTAAAGTAAATTATCGTTTCCGCATTTTGTCCTCGGATTGACGGCCGGGGCGCCGCCGTGCGCTTACAAGGGTAAGGGGGCAGCCACTTCTTTAAAGGGCTATGGACTTTATTTCTTCACTTGCTTACACTCTCACTCTCACTTGGAAACTTAGCACATTTCTTGAGTTACTCATGCCACATGTTTCCTCACCTCCTTCTTTGTCTTCTATGATTGCTCATTGAGTATATATGCTGAGAGAAAATTATAGTGACACATTCCTACACCTCCACTCTCCATTGCTAGCAACCTTGGAGCATCGGTTGCCTCGCTCGACGAGGCTGAAGCTTGTGTCGTTTCCCTCAGGTGGATCATCGTAGATGGAGGAAGACCGGCAACCAAATTCGATCAAGGAGCCATTAGGAGCTTGGGGATGATGGTTGAAAACCGAAGGATACGGATCAACTCGGTATAACCATTCTAACTTCTTTTTATAGCTTGCTAGTATAGGGTTTAGGGAAGATCCGAGCATCGGGTAATGGTTGTGCCAGTTTAGAAAAATTTTGGTCTGCATTTGGCTACAGTTTGATGGTTGGGGCGCTGCCGTAACCCAACATGGTATCAGAGCCAGCCTTTAAACCCTAACCTAGCTTGTTTAGACAATATTAAAGTATCGAAACCAAAACAACTCCGAAACAGTGCACTGCACATTCCAGTCTCTGTCGATTTTTAAAGTCTTCAAAAAAATTTTAAGCAACTGCAGAAGACTATTTAGGCGACAACCAGAACATACCCGAAATACGAACCCGTTCCACCCAATTTGACCTGAGCACATGCTCAAAATTTCCAACCTGTCCGGCCAGGGGAGTGAGTTTGGGCTTTGTATTTTGGGTGTGGTCTGGTCTCTGTAATATTGGTAAAGTGGTATTGCTTGTTTTGCCCAGTTTGGATACAGTGTTGTCTTTTGTTCAGAGGAATTTCGGGGTGTTTAGAAGTCGATAATTTAACACCGTTGAAATGTTTACAGTACTTACATTACTATCCACGACCATGAATGTCATTAGATCAGTATAACTTGTCTAATTTCTATAGTTCTTTTAGATGGGTTATGTTGATGTTCTGTATTGTGCTGTGATGTTGGCTGGATCGTCGTGGTGGAAAGCTTTGGTGCAATGTTAGTACAGTTTAGTTCCATTTTTTTCATTTGATATTGTGGGGCAAGCGTCTGACATGTGGACTACAGTCTCTGCCAGTTTTTTTATTATTTGTTTGGGGCATGACCGGGTTGAGGTCGATGTCACCCTTGTATATTATTTTCTTTTCTGTACTAGGATTACCCCACGGTGGATTGCACGAATAGCCGGGTTCTAAAGGGCAATGGGTCCGCATATCAGGGCGTTGAGATGGAGGGGACCTTACTGTAGAATTGGCGGGCTATTCGCCGCACTCGTAAGGGGTATAGGTTGACCCACGGAGGGATACTCAAGTTACCGGATTCCGCGAAGTGCTGTGTGGCCCATTCACGTTGTTGAAGGGGTTGCCTCACTTCTTGTTTTGGCGGGTAATTTGCCACGCCCGTTGGGGTCTAGGTTTTTATTGCACAGGCTATCCACACGACAGGGAACGTAGGGTCTTATTTGCGGCTCAAATGAAACCCGGGGCTCCAAGATTATCCACCATTCTGTGTTGCTGATGTGATGCTTCTGTGATGTTGCTTTATATCATGCCTGGGACGGTTGTTATATATATATATATATACTAGTAGATGTTGTATATGTTTTGCACCCGCGCTAGTCCAGTCCCCGCTCTGTCGTTAGTTAAGTAACCTAACGAGTGATGACGGGACCTAGTGGAGAATGCGGATGGCATATACGTACATCATATATTTTCGTTCTTTTCTGGTGTGATTAATTGATGGGACTGCATTGATTCTTATCAATGCAAGGATAAAGAAAACCTATATATGATGCTGTTGGAACCAGGTTTTTAAAAATAACGGACATTACAGACGTTCGCTTTTGCTTTGCACAGTGGTATTCGGTTTTGAATATCCAGCACCTCATTCCACGAGGCAAGGGCCGAGATCCCTTCATCGGGAGTGACCCCTTGAGTAAAAGTTTGAGTCAACGTAATAACTTCACTCTAGTTGTTTCCTTTTGCTTTGCAACGTGGTATTCAGTTTGGAATATCCTAAATCTCATCCAACGAGGAAAGAGCCGAGATCCCTTCACCGGGAGTGACCTCTTTAGCAAAAGTTTTCGCCACTATAAATTTGTAAAACCACTCGGTTCCTTCAACGATATCAAGTTCATTACGTTAAAGGTTTTTCGCCAAAAACCAGCCATAGCCCTCCGTCATTTCGGATTGGTAGTGCTTAGTATTCGTGCTACGCATTTCGATCTTTAGTCGACGCGTAGTGTTTAGTAGATGTGTAACAGTTTTCCGTTGCATGGATATGCGATTTACTAGGACAGACGTGCGATCATTTTGATCTTTAGTCAAGGCTCGTACGGGTGGGTCTAATGAAATCAAGATAATGACGGGTAGAACTTGACGAGGACCTTTTGACATTTTGATCTTTAGTCAAGGTCACTTGGGTCCTCGGGGTAAAAATCACATCGGGAGTTTCAAACATACAGGAAACTTGCCGGTCTTGTGCATACCTTCTGGAGTGTGGTGACTTGAGTGGCTTCCATCAAGTTATCATGCGATGATAGTTAGATCCCGATTCCCACTGATGAGTAGGATTATTCCACGGGTGATTTTAGATGATCCCGACTAATTCTCCTTTTGGATTTGGTGGAGAATTCGAGGAAATAGTGGGAGCCATCCTGATTAGATAAATTGATTAACCATTCCGATTCAGGTTAGAGTGCACGCCGAGTGTTTATTTTCTCTCTCTCTCTCTCTCTTTGGCTGCGACTATAGCCCGACCCTTGACTAAAACTCATGAACCTAGTTAACCGAACCTTCTTACAACAATTTGGATTTTGGAATGTCACGGTGTCGCATATATCATTGCCACTTCTATATCACCTTTGCATTTCTCCAAAACACCCCATATCACTATGTACATCCACTCATATTGGATAAATCCATGGTATAGTTACATGCGAACACGAAAGAACTTGTTCCTGATTCAAGGATGGATTCTGGTTCTGGAGAGATTTAATAGTATTATTCGGTTGTCTTTTCTCTTTACCTTCTCTCAGGTTTTGAGGGCTCCTAGGATTAGGAGAGGGTACACCTATTGAACTTATTGGATAGTCTTCTTCCAAACCAAAGGCAGGTGCCAAAAGGTGGGGAAGGAAGAAAACCAATTAGCCTAAAGGTGGTGTACAGAAGGTAATAAGCAAAGACATATAAAGGGATTAGAATAATGGCAAAGAGAATTGCGACTGCTATTATTCACGACAAAACCGTGTATACCCCTGCCACTCCCACATCCACTTTCCATTTCTCCAGAACACTCCGTATCACTACGGATATCCACTCCTATTAGATAAGCCATCGTATAGTTACATACAAACTCTAAGGAACTTGTTCCAGATTCGAGGATGGTTTCTGGTTCAGGAGAAATAGAATATTCAGATGTCTATTCCATTTACCTTCTCTCAGGTTGTGAGGGCTCCTAGGATTAGAAAAGTACACCTATTACACTTAATGTATAGTCTTCTTCCAAACCTTAGGCTGGTGCCGAAGGGTATGGAAGGAAGAAAACCAATTAGCCTAAAGGTGGTGTACAGAAAGTAATAATTAAAGACATAATAAAGGGATTGGAGTGAGGGTATGGAATTATACGGTTACAGTCATGAATCAGGATAATGGAAGAGGCGTTACTAGGAATACCAGTTAACCCCTTTTTTGAAACATTTTCATGTTTCAGTTTCACTGTGCGATATTAATTGAAAACTGTTTTCCCGATTGGAATCTAACTCTAGGGTATGTGTTTATCAGATCAGTTTCTCACATCTGTATGTTTTTATGGATGGTGAGTGGGAGTAAGATATTGGGAATTGGGTGATTAGATCCTCATTATATCGGAATTCATTGTAATTCAAGATATTTGAGGAAATCATCTGGATTTTGCCGGAAGGCAAATATTTGGTTTTGAATATCCGTTATTATGGACCAATTTCAAACTGATATATCTGTACGTTTATTTTATAAAATGAGATATAGCTTTTGATATTATGTCTATGACATTTACCTATATCAGTTGTTGATTAGGTAAGGTGCATTCAACAGCGGTGTAATTCTTCTTAACCATAGTACAGTTTTTCAACCTACGACGTATAGGGTTTGAGTTATTGAACTCAGGGGAATTATACAAAGTATTGTATGTTTTCCAGTGTCCATTAGGACAATGGGGTTGGTACTCATACTATATTCTGTTTACTCATAACTTCTCTAGTTCGAGACAAGTATTTCGTTGAAATACAAGGTTCAGATTTTGAGAAGTTATAGGTATAAGAATAAAGAAGAGAACCATTTGTTGGAAGTATTAGGATTCTTTATGGAAGTCGAAGATGTAGATACTTGTGTTTGGTATTCCGTTGACAGTAATGGTCTTGAGAACTTGCTTCTCTTTCAGGTCACTCATATCTGGATGCACTCCCAGATGAGTAATGATGATTGGCCTTTTTCCATTTGGTTGATATGCACTGTAGACAGCTACATGATTTTGAATCCGTTTCCAATTAAATTAGAGCTTTTGTTTCTATATCAGATATATATATATAATCAATTTATATCTTGACGATGTTAAGGTATAGGGAGTTGTCCGGCTGATGCTTAAAACCAAAATCCGGATAAACTCGAGGCACGTTTCAGTAATGACAGTTTGTGGGTTATCCCGGGCTTTGATGAGGGTTAGCTTTCTACCACCAAGAAGATCAATATTTATATTATTCTTGACTCGCCACAGTTTTAGTAAAATGGATTTTTTTCTGAAAATAGAAGTGGGAGTATGGTAGTGTAAGGTGTTTTTCGTCATCCCATTGAGATGGGAATACGCGCGCGCTTGTCAGGCGTATACTACAGATTCCCCCTGCCTAGGGTAGGCCGGGGTTTATTGATTGTGGGGATCCGAATCTCCGTCAGCCGCGAACTAAGCTGCCGTTAATTACCCCTCGCCTTTAGGGCGAGGCAACCTCCGATTAACGGGTTAAAATGGTCATGCGAACTCAATGTGCAGTGTACGTGTGTTGTGTTTTGAAAAGGGGGTTTGGATATATCGGGAGCCACGTAGAGTTTTTACGGGGGTCCCGCTACCCGAATAGCGGGCTGGGGGTCAAGGGGGCTAGCAGCCCCCTTGCGGGTTGTAGGGCAGCGCCCCATTAGAAAAATTTTTCTAACAGAGACAGTGTCGTGGAGTATGTGTGTGTGTAAATATGTATACATATGTGTATATATTTGTTAGTTGTATGTATGCCCTAGAGGACAGTATTGTACAGATGATGTATATTATATTGGATGGTTGGATATATATATAGATGACTTTCTTGCTCGATATGATAGTATGCTATCTGGTTACTCTTTATCTTAACATGTACACTAGTCTCTTTAAACTGTCTTATGGTTACATGTTGGTAAAGCCCTTAGGATGTGTACTTGACTACCTGGACTATGATGCAGATCATACTAGTGGGGACATGGTAGTCTATAAGTACATCCTTCAAGGTCCCTAGTCGTGGGTGTATCGAGACGGGGCATCGATATACCAGAGTAGACTGGCGTATACGCTTCTCGACCCATGTGATGGGCGATGGATGATCCCATATCCATTGGTGTTTGACATCAGAGTTGGTATACGGGTGCTCAGTGGAGACTGGGTACACTGGATGGACTCGCCGAGAACTCTCAGATGGTATTATACCTCACGTCAGATGGCAGTTCTCAGGTGACACTTGTACAGGTTAGTCTGTAGACCCGAGATCGTCATAGAGTCTTGTGTGATTCCCACTGTGCTTTGATCTCCACCTTACCACGTCCATGAGGGCATGCAAAACGGTGGTCTCTGGGTACAGTCCCGAGTCACATGGAGGCAATGAGCGATAGGAGGGGTTTCGTCTCTCCCGGAATTGGGGGTTGATGTTGCGCTGTGCTCGATTGGCCGTAACAGGGAAGTCCCTGGCCAGGGCTGATCAGAGATTTGCTGGTAAGTGTTACCAGTAGTTTCTCGACCCGTTATGAGCCTCACATCGGCACGACTTATCGGTTATTGGGGTCTGACGTTTACCACCCCTAGACTTGATATGCGACATATCAGACGAGGAGACCGGACTGTACGGGAAGTGTCGTCGATCGGCTCGACGGGAGTTGTAGCAGGTTCGCTTGTTCTCTTCTAATCGCTCATTACCCGGGTGGCCGTTACGTTTAGCTGACCGCTTGCGGCTTGGGGGTGCTTGATATTATCATCACCCACTGCCGGCGTATTGACGAGTCCTAGAGTCCCACATAGGAGTTACCTAGTCCAGGCGAAACGTTGTGGTGCGCGTATGCGATATGCGCTTGGACCCGATTAAAATGCGTGTATAGGATACCGTATATTAATTGGGCGTCTTGCTAATGGTCGGGTCATATGTGATATGACCGGATTAGTGAATCAAGTGTTGATTCATCATTAGTTTCTCACTACAAATCCTATCTTGTTTATTTTGGATGTATGCATGCATGTATGCATTCATTCTTGTTCATGCACATATGGATGTGCAAGCAAACATGCATACATACATCATTTCATCATGGTTGTTTATACAATGAGAATGGTGGATATATAAGAATTACACCAAGGTTATTTTTGGATTATTATTGGATTTAAATAAAAGCAAAAGGAAATGAAAAATGGGTTAAATCAATTAAAAGTTTCTACACTCTTCTAAACTCTACCATGCTCACCTAACTTTTAACCCATGGTTTATTTTCTTATTATGCTTTTAACTTAAATCAAATGATATCTTTAAATCTAACCATGGTTGGTTATGAGAAAAAAAAAATATATATAGTTATTTTTCTTTTCTCTTTCAAGTAGATTCATTCTCTTCTTCACAAAAAGACCACCATCTTCATCAACCTCCATGCTTTGCTCTCTAGTTCTTATAAGAGAGTAAAATATTCATGAAAATAGGATTTTGAAGTGAGATCCATAGCCACAACATCATTCTAATCAAGTTTAGCCGACTTGATTAGAGTGTTCTCTTGGTTTTTCCAAATTTGCTAGCTTGGACGGGAAACTCCGGGTTGATCGTCGTGGACGTAAGAGGACAACAAGAGTACCTTCTTCCAACACCCAAGAGCCTAAGGAGTGAAGTAAAAAGGGGAGCTACAAAGGTTGTAGCCTTCAAACCCTAATCTTTTCTAGCTTAATGTTTAATAACCCTAATTTTCTAGGATCGATCCATTTGCATGTTAGTTTAGCACCTTAAAAATTATAACTTTGGGTCATGTGATGCTTCAAAATTCTTCATAGGGTGCTAGGCTAACCCTTCATTGGTATCAGAGCTACTAGGCATTGGATGTCGACCTATGGGGGGTTCTCACTGTGTGACAGTGTGGCGAAGCATAGGCTCTTACCCCCAGGGTGTCCCGAGACCAGAAGGTGTTCCGGCGGGTTGTAGTCCTCGCGAGGGGGCATGCGTAAAAATTAGCGGCTGAGGGACCCGTTGGTGCTACGGCGACCCCATTGGATGGGGTGGCTGCCTGACCAACATTGGTATCAGAGCCGACCTAGAACATTAGGCGACATTTTTACGAAGCTAAAACCCCGATCGGACGAAAATACGGATTCTTTAGGTGCTCTCTGGAAATTTTTTAAAAACTGACCTTTTTCAGAATTAAAAATTCTCAAAAAATAGAGCAGGTAAAGATAAGACAAACTGGAAAATTCGTGGCCATGAACAGTACTTTTGACCGCGGAACCGCGGCCTAAGCAGGCTTAGGCCGCGGATCCGCGGCCATAAGAAGGGATCTTTTGCTCCATTTTGCACAGTATTTTTCCTTACCTACTACAGTATATTTTGAGTATGTTTAATCTGAATCTGCTGTTGAAAATTTCTGGAGATGGTTTTGGACTCGTCGTTTCGATCGGAATTTTCATTTCGTTTTCTTTTCGGGGTAAACTAGAAAGTATTGAAGTGTTTGAACGAATATCATTTGCTCGCTATTCACGGGGTTTAAATACTTTGGAGATAAGTGCAAGTCTTTTTGCGGTGGTCCCTCTAGAAGACAACAAACCTTAACTCGATTATGTGACCGTCTCGAACTGCTCTCTGAACCTTAGGGTTTGGGACAGTACGGCGTGCCACATGTGAGGCGTTGGCTTGACCTTTCTACGGCTGGACCGCTACTACTGTGTGACACTCCGGATTTTTGAACCCTGCTCAAGTGTTGAGCTTTAGTGAATCTTGGGTATTTGATCGGTTGTTCGAAAACTTTAATACTGTCTGTTTATTTGGAATGTGATGAAATATGTGGAATTCACATTATAAGACATGAAATACGAGGTATGTGATATTTCGCATTTATGATGTCTAAGGATAATGTGGATTCCAGATATTGCAGTTTTACACTTTCTTTTCTGTGACCGTAAGTGTAGTATGTCGATATCGCCGGTTTCGTTGCTATACATCAACGACAATTGGGGTACGCATACTTACGTTGATGACATGTGATGTTATGTGTTGCTGGATATCTTATATTGGATAGTCGTGTTCGAATAGCCGGGGTTTTTTTATGTGAGATGCGTGTTTTTCATTTTCATTCATGTAAAAACATGTATGTAATATTCTTTTATTTGGGGCACTTCCAGGTAGCGGAAGTTGTTACCCTTTGTATATTATTTACTTTTCCGCATTAGGATAGACCCAAGGAGGGGAGTACAAGTAACCGGGTTCTAGGGTCCAGTGGGAGACCAACTCGAGGAGTCGAGTCCGGGTCTCCTAACCCTAGAATTGGCAGGGTTGCTTGCCGCGCTCGTAGGGGTCTAGGGGTGTGGGATTGGCTATTCATCACGACCGTGGATTCCGTGTTTTATACTGGCTCGTATTGAAAACACGGACGTCCTAGTATATCCAATATTTCATATGTTTCTTCTGCTGCGAAATCTGTGATGTGATTCTGTGATGGATATTGTTTATATAGTATATATGATATATTATATAGACGTTACTTATGTTTTACACCCGCGCTAGCCCTGCCCTGCTCTGTCGTTAGTTACCTAACCTAACGGTGCACGAGGGGACATCGAGGCGAATGCGGATGGCATAAGTGTACGTCATATCTATCTGTGATGTTTAGGTATTTAAATGATGGGACTTCATTAATGTGATTAATGAAAGGAAAGAAACCTAAGATGTTGTAGAATCAAATTTTAAAACAAAACAGGTAGCTACAGTTCTTGCTTTGCATAGCGGTATATATGATATACCCTGCACCTTATTCGATGAGGAAAGGACCGAGATCCCTTCACCGGGAGTGACTCCTTTAGCAATAACTGGTAGATGCTACACACTCGGTTTGGCTTTGATTGCTTTTAAGATTTTTTGCTTTGCACAGCGATATATATGATATATCCCGCACCTCATTCGACGAGGAAAGGGCCGACGATCCCTTCACCAGGAGTGACCCCTTTAGCAAAACTAGAAAAGCCTCAAAATCACTCCATTTCAAAACTTCATTTGATTCTACAACGATATAAAGTTCATTACGCAATAGGTTTTCAGAAAAACCTGTCGTAGCCCTCCGTCATTTCAGATAAGTACTAGTTAGTATTCGTGCTACGTTTGTTGACTATGTTAAGGCGTAGTGTGCGGTAGCTGACCAGTATTTATCTGCTTATGCATATGATGCAGATTGGATTAGGGTAGTCATGCGACTTTGTTGACTATGTTAAGGGTCATGCGGGTGGGTTTAATTCAATCAGGAAATGACGGGTTGAACTTGACTAGCACTTATGATTTGTTGACTATGTTAAGGTCATATATTTGCTAGGGGCGAAAGATTATCGGGAATTTCAAGTGTTGAAATTTGCAATGAGATTGCATACCTTCTATGAGATAGTTGGATCCCGATACCCACTGCGAGTAAGAGTTACTCCTGGGAGAGTTTTACACATTGCAATTAGCTGATCAAGTAGGTGTCTAGAAAGGTGTCAACGGGGTTACGCCTCTGGGAAAACGAGGTTTACATTAATTAGGTTCGTGCGAAAGCACGGGGGACCTCCCTCAAAGTACCGACACTGGCCTGGCTGAAAGATTGGCGAACTTGTAGTGCGTAATTAATCCCGGCTAGTCTTTCCTTTTAGGGTTTGAAGGAATATTTGATAAAAACAGTGGGAGCCATCCTGATTAGATAAGATAATAACCAATCTGATCTTGCACGAGCATACGCTAAAGTGTTTTCTTCTCTCTCTCTCCAGGTAGCGACCATGTCATGCCCTAATAAAGATAATAAAATGGATGTATTGACCGAACCCGCATGTTATACTGTGCTGGGGAACGTTGGTTCCGTTCTTTCTTATAAGAGTTATAGGACTGAACAGGATATAGTGGAATACCAGGATTCCCATGCCACCCGATTGAAGAAAGTACATGTTGATGCATTTTATTCGGGTGTGTTCGTTACTGAGAACTGTTTCTCCATTTGCTCTACGTCCTGGGTATTAGATACCGGGTCAGGATCCCATATATGAAATCAGTTACATGGGCTCAAGAAAGGTAGAGAACTTGGAGAAGGTGATAAAGACATTAGAGTTGGAAATGGTGCAATTGTTGCAGCTAAGACTGTCGGGGAATATCACCTTGTATTACCAACTGGTAATACATTGGTTCTGAACGAATGCTATTACATGCCGAACCTAATATGCAACATTATATCGGTTTCTTTATTAAGCAAAGAGGGATATAATTTTGTATTACAGGATAATGTTATGAACATTTTCCGTAACAAAAAGTTGGTTGGATCAGGCATGTTGTGCAATGGCATTTATGTTCTAAATCAATCAACAGTTCTGAATATAACAAACACACACAAGAGGAAGAGTTCAGAACTGAACGAATCCTACTTGTGGCATTGTAGACTGGGTCACATCAATGTGACACGACGGGCTAAGTTGCATAAGGATGGATATTTGAAACCTTTCGAGTTTTCATCTTATGACACTTGCCAGTCATGTCTCAAAGGAAAGATGACCAAAACTCCGTTTACGGGACACGGAGAAAGAGTTACTGAACTCTTGGGGCTGATACATCGTGATGTATGCGGTCCCATGTCTACACATGCCAGGGATGGTTCTTCGTACTTCATTACATTCACTGACGATCTCTCAAGATACGGACATGTGTACTTGATAAGACACAAGTCTGAAGCTTTTGAGAAATTTAGAGAATATAAACAAGAAGTCAAGAATCAAACCGGAAAAAGTATTAAAATCCTTCGATCTGATCGAGGAGGTGAATACTTGAGCAATGAATTCCTGGACTTCCTAAAAGAGAATGGGATTCTCTTCAGCTGACTCCTCCATATACACCACAGCACAATGGTGTATCAGAACGGAGGAACCGCACCCTATTAGATATGGTGCGCTCTATGATGAGCACAGCTGAGTTACCTATTTCCTTCTGGGGTTATGCGCTGGAGACAGCAGCATACCTATTGAATCAAGTTCCATCTAAATCTGTACCTACCACACCATATGAGATATGGAGTGGGAAGAGACCATATTTTAAACGAGTTAAGATATGGGGTTTGTCTGGCCTATGTCAAAAGGCAAAATCCAGACAAACTCGAGGCACGGTCGTTTCTTTGCAAGTTTGTGGGATATCCAAAGAATTCCCAAGGATATTTTTTCTACCATGCTGAAGAACAAAAAGTGTTTGTTTCTCAATATGCCACCTTTTTAGAAAAGGAATTTCTTGAAAAAGAAATTAGTGGCAAAGTGGTAGAGCTGGAAGAAATTCCAGATATACAAACTATAACTGATGATTTAGTGGAACCAGAAGATTCGATAGTACCCGACGAACCCCAGCCTCTCCGCCGATCTAGTAGGGTTTCTCGTCCACCTGAGAGATACTACGGTTTTCTCATTGATGGTGGAAGCGAGGATTGCATAATGGAAGATGATGACCCAACTAGCTTCAAGCAGGCCATCACGAGTGGGGACTCAGTGAAATGGCTGGATGCTATGCGGTCTGAGATGGAATCCATGTACACCAACAAAGTATGGGCTTTGGACGTTGCTCCTGAAGGGGTAAAACCCATTGGGAGCAAGTGGATCTTCAAGAAGAAACTTGGTGTAGATGGGAAAGTAGAGACTTTCAAAGCTAGACTTGTAGCAAAGGGTTTTCGTCAAAGACCAGGTGTGGACTATGACGAGACCTTTTCTCCAGTGGCTATGCTTAAATCCATCCGGATCATGCTTGCCATCGCTGCTTATCATGATTACGAAATCTGGCAAATGGATGTTAAGATCGCATTTCTAAATGGTGATTTAGAATAGTGCGTGTACATGACTCAGCCAGAGGGCTTCGTAGACAGTGGGAGCAGCGGAATGGTGTGCAAGCTGCTTAAATCCATTTATGGATTAAAGCAAGCATCGCGGAGCTGGAACATCTGCTTTGACGTCGTTATCAAAGAGTTTGATTTCGTCAAAAATCCAGATGAACCTTGTATCTACAAGAAGGTGGCAGAGAGTAAGGTTGTCTTCCTCGTATTGTACGTGGACGACATACTCTTGATAGGAAATGATATTCCTATGCTGCAATCGGTCAAGCTCTTCTTATCATAAAGATTCTCAATGAAAGATCTTGGTGATGCCTCCTGCATATTGGGAATTAGGATCTATAGAGATAGATCCAAAAGGATTTTGGGATTGTCCCAATCCAGGTACATTGACACCATACTAAAGAGGTTTAGTATGGAAGAGTCTAAGCGTGGGAACATGCCCACGATCTCTAGAGTCACTCTCTCCAAAGAGATGTCTCCCAAGACTGATTTGGAGAGAGCTCGCATGCAAGGGATACCCTATGCTTCGGCAGTAGGCTCTATCATGTATGCGATGCTATGTACCAGACCCGATGTAGCATACTCACTAAGTATAGTGAGAAGGTATCAAGCTGATCCTGGAGAGAATCACTGGACAGCTGTGAAGAGCATTCTCAAGTACTTACGAAGGACTAGAGATATGTTCTTGGTGTATGGTAACGGAGAGCTCCAAGTGGAGTCCTTTACCGATTCGAGCTTCCAGAGTGATAAGGACGACTCTAAGTCGCAGTCGGGTTTTGTCTTTACCCTTTACGGAGGGACGGTTAGCTGGAAGAGTTCCAAGCAGGAAACCGTGGCAGACTCGACGATGGAGGATGAATACATCGCTGCCAACGATGCTGCCAAAGAGGCTGTCTGGATCAAGAAGTTCATTACTGAACTTGGAGTGGTTCCATCCATTGAGCATCCAATACCTTTGTATTGCGATAACAATGGAGCGGTGGCTTTGGCCAAGGAACCCAGGTCCCATCAGCGATCCAGGCACATTCGGAGGCGGTATCACCTGATCCGGGAGACTGTTGATCGCCGGGAGATCGAGGTCAGGAGGGTTGACACGAAGAACCACACGGCGGATCCACTCACGAAGGCCATTCCTCAGATACAGTTTGAGAGACTCTTCGGGATGCTCGGTATGCGATACTACAGCAGCTGGCCCTAGTGCAAGTGGGAGATTGTTAGTTGTATGTATGCCCTAGAGGCCAGTATTGTACAGATGATGTATATTATATTGGATGCTTGGACATATATATAGATGACTTTCTTGCTCGATATGATAGTATGCTATCTGGTTACTCTTTATCTTAACATGTACACTAGTTTCTTTAAACTGTCTTATGGTTACATGTTGGTAAAGCCCTTAGGATGTGTACTTGACTACCTGGACTATGATGCAGATCATACTAGTGGGGACATGGTAGTGCATAAGTACATCCTACAAGGTCCCTAGTCGTGGGTGTATCGAGACGGGGCATCGATATACCAGAGTAGACTAGCGTATACGCTTCTCGACCCATGTGATGGGCGATGGATTATCCCATATCCATTGGTGTTTGACATCAGAGATGGTATACGGGTGCTCAGTGGAGACTGGGTGCACTGGACGGACTCGCCGAGAACTCCCAGATGGTATTATACCTCACGTCAGATGGCAGTTCTCAGATGACACTTGTACAGGTTAGTCTGTAGACCCGAGATCGTCATAGAGTCTTGTGTGATTCCCACTGTGCTTTGATCTCCACCTTACCACGTCCATGAGGGCGTGCAAAACGGTGGTCTTTGGGTACAGTCCCGAGTCACATGGAGGCAATGAGCGATAGGAGGGGTTTCGTCTCTCCCGGTATTGGGGGTTGATGTTGCGCTGTGCTCGATTGGCCGTAACAGGGAAGTCCCTGGCCAGGGCTGATCAGAGATTTGCTGGTAAGTGTTACCAGTAGTTTCTCGACCCGTTATGAGCCTCACATCGGCACGACATATCGGTTATTGGGGTCTGACGTTTACCACCCCTAGAATTGATATGCGACATATCAGACGAGGAGACCGGACTGTACGGGAAGTGTCGCCGATCGGCTCGACGGGAGTTGTAGCAGGTTCGCTTGTTCTCTTCTAATCGCTCATTACCCGGGTGGCCGTTACGTTTAGCTGACCGCTTGCGGATTGGGGGTGCTTGATATGATCATCACCCACTGCCGGCGTATTGACGAGTCTTAGAGTCCCACATAGGAGTTACCTAGTCCGGGCGAAACGTTGTGGTGCGCGTATGCGATATGCGCTTGGACCCGATTAAAATGCGTGTATAGGATACCGTATATTAATTGGGCGGCTTGCTAATGGTCGGGTCATATGTGATATGACCGGATTAGTGAATCAAGTGTTGATTCATCATTAGTTTCTCACTACAAATCCTATCTTGTTTATTTTGGATGTATGCATGCATGTATGCATTCATTCTTGTTCATGCACATATGGATGTGCAAGCAAACATGCATACATACATCATTTCATCATAGTTGTTTATACAATGAGAATGGTGGATATATAAGAATTACACCATGGTTATTTTTGGATTATTATTGGATTTAAATTAAAGCAAAAGGAAATGAAAAATGGGTTAAATCATTTAAGAGTTTCTACACTCTTCTAAACTCTAGCATGCTCACCTAACTTTTAACCCATGGTTTATTTTCTTATTATGCTTTTAATTTAAATCAAATGATATCTTTAAATCTAACCATAGTTGGTTATGAGAAGAAAAAAATATATAGTTATTTTTCTTTTCTCTTTCAAGTAGATTCATTCTCTTCTTCACAAAAAGACCACCATCTTCATCAACCTCCATGCTTTGCTCTCTAGTTCTTATAAGAGAGTAAAATACTCATAAAAATAGGATTTTGAAGCGAGATCCATACCCACAACATCATTCTAATCAAGTTTAGCCGACTTGATTAGAGTGTTCTCTTGGTTTATCCAAATTTGCTAGCTTGGACGGGAAACTCCGGGTGGATCGTCGTGGACGTAAGAGGACAACAAGAGGACCTTCTTCCAACACCCAAAAGCCTAAGGAGTGAAGCAAAAAGGGGAGCTACAAAGGTTGTAGCCTTCAAACCCTAATCTTTTCTAGCTTAATGTTTAATAACCCTAATTTTCTAGGATCGATCCATTTGCATGTTAGTTTAGCACCATAAAAATTATAACTTTGGGTCATGTGATGCTTCAAAACACTTCATAGGGTGCTAGGCTAACCCTTCAATATATATGTATATATGTATATATATATATATAAGAAAGAGGTGGAAAAGGCATCCAAAGGATGCTTGGGGCCAGCGCCTTGAGCGCTGTGCGCTTAGGTGTTGTGCGCTCAGGCGCAAGCGCGCCACGTGTCAGCAGGTGGGCGTTTTGCACTTGAACGCAAGCGTGCCACGTGTCGGCAGGTGGGCGCTTTGCGCTCGAGCGCAGTGCGCCTGAGCGCAAGCGCGCCACGTGTCCGCACGTGGGCTCTTTGCGCTCGAGCGCAGTGCGCCTGAGCGCAAGCGCGCCACGTGTCCGCACGTGGGCTCTTTGCGCTCGAGCGCAGTGCGCCTGAGCGAAGCGCCACATGGGCGCTTTGCGCTCGAGCGCAGTGCGCCTAAGCGCAAGCGGGCCACGTGTCAGCACGTGGGCGCTTTGCGCTCGAGCGCAGTGCGCCTGAGCGAAGCGCGCCACGTGTCGGCACGTGGAAGATTTGCGCTCGAGCGTAGTGCGCCTGAGCGTAGCGCGCCACGTGTAGGCACGTGGGCGCTTTGCGCTCGAGCGCAGTGCGCCTGAGCGCAAGTGTGCCACGTGTCGGCATATGGGCGCTTTGCGCTCGAGCGCAGTGCGCCTGAGCTCAAGCGCGCCACGTGTCGGCACGTGGGCGTTTTGCGCTCGAGCGCTGGGCGCTGGCGAGACAAAGGGGCTTTTAGTCCCAGAACCAGAAGCTATGCTTCAGAAAGGAAATATTTATATATATATATATATTTATATATATTGGAGATAGTACCCTCAGAGTCAATTATTGGATCACAGGCACGAGATTGCAAAGATTGATGGAGGACCTATCCCGATAGGACAGTCTTACTCGAGATGATAGTATGCTATCGGTTTACCTTTACCATCGTGTACTGCTTTAGGTGATCTTACAGGTCACTATTGCACGTTGATAGAGCACCTAGGATTCTTGCTTGACTACCAGCAGTATGAGGGCGATCATATACGTGGGAGCTGGTAGTCTATAAGCACATCCTTAAAAGCTCCCTAGCCGTAGCAGTTTCGAGACAGGGCATCGATATTCCAGAGTAGACTAGTGTATACAGTCGAGACCCCGACGAGGGGAGGTGGACGGTCTCACAAGCCACTGGTGTCAGTTGGTTCACCTAAGATGTATACAGGTGCTTATTGGGTTATGAGTACACCGGACAGGACTCGCCGGGAACATGCTAGTTGGTCTTATACCCGACGTCAGATAGAAGTTCCCTGGTGACATATGTACAGGTTAGTTCATCGACCTGAGATTGTCATTTGTCTCGTGTGAGTTCCCACTGTACTTTGATTACTACCCTACCACGCTCAAAGGAAACGTGCAAACAGGTTTTAGTTTGGTACAGTCCCGAGCCACATGGAGGTAGTGAGCGGATCTGCAGGGGTTCGTCTCTCCCGGTATTGGGGGTGAGGTCGCGCTGTGTCTAGGAGAGCCATTACACGAAGTCTTTGGCCAAGGCTGGAGATTTACTGGTAGTTATTCCAGTAGTATTTCAGGGTGTTCTGGGCTACACTCCGACACGACTTGTACCGCTTTTGGGGGTCTGACTTTTACCAACCCCCAGGCCCGCCATGCGATGCTCATAGACGAACGGACCGGACTGTACGGATATTGTCACTGACAGGCTCAGTAGGATGTCAGGATGAGTTCGCTCATCGACGTCCCTTTTGGTCAATACCTGGTAGCCCGTTACGTATGGCTAATACCTTTGACGTGCTAGTGGTTAAATCCACAGCCAAAGTATTGACAACTCTTTAGAGTCCCCCACAGACCGTTTTCTCAAGTTTCTGGCGAAACACTGTAGAGGCCGTATAGAGATATGGCAGGGTTCGATCAGATACGTGCGGTATTGCACGGATCATGATCGGATGGATAATACTAGTGGGCTTTGGTTTAAGCCAGATCCTAGTATAGTACTGTGTAGATTTTGTCTCATTGCATTTGTCTTCTGTCGGAATACAAATGCGGGTATGTATATACAGTAGCGGGGTTTTCCTGTAATTTATTACGGGACTTGTTTTCTGAAGTTTCCAGTTTGTTTTCCGTTTCGGCCATTTTCTTTTGTATCTTTTTCTTGGCTGAAATTTGGTGGAGGAGGGCTTATTTGCATTTGTGCAAATAAGCATTTTGGAGGGTTGTTTTTGCAAGTAGTTGCATCATGATGGTTTCATGATGGTGCACTTTCATTTGACTTCTTTTCCTCATCATTGCTTGACTTTGGGTGTGATGATTGGTTGATGGAGTGTTGAACTTTGAATGTGATCTTTGCTTATTATCATGACCCTTTGTCACTCTTGTATTATAGGCTCTCTCTCATTTTTGATCAATACACTCTCCTTTCATTCCTTCCTTGTTACATGGCTGGCTAAAGAGAGGGAGGGGCTGCCCATTATTTTTGTGGGGATTTTTGGTTCTCTTGTGCTTGCAAAAATCCCCAACTTCATCTCCAAAAATGCTATCATCTCAATCCTCCACCAATGGCAACTTCCACAACCACAAATGAGACAAAGCATTCTACAGATAACCTACAACAATTCTTGGGCACGTCGACTCGCCAACTTCGTGCCCGATTTGCCTCGGTCCAGAGGTGGGAGCCCGTAAAAGAAGCCGGCGACGTGGTGCCCTTTCGGCTAGGAGGTGAAGACTGGACATTCCGCGGGAGATCGGGACGACGATGAGAAGACCGAAGGACACGGATCGCTCGGTATATCTCTCTACCCGTTCTTTTGTTTGCTAGGATTAGATTAATGGCCCGATCCGGGATTTTAGTGCGCGGTGGTGCCAGTTCAAAAGTTAAAGAAAAGCATCGTTTCCGCATTTTGGCCTCGGATTGACGGCCGGGGCGCCGCCGGGCACTTACACTGGTATCAGAGCCACGCCATTAACCTAGTCTAGCTTGCTCTAACGTGTTTACAAGTTCGATCAATTGGATTTTCCAAAAACCACATTTCCATGTCGCACTTTCTGTCGAATTTTTCCTTGCTCTAAAAATTATTTGGTATATTGGAAAAATACGTACAGGGTTTTAATGCATTCTGTGAAAATTTGGTCGGCTGATATTACTGTAGAGCGGCGGTTTAGTGGCCAAAACCACGTTTTGGTCACGGAACCGCCGCCGTTTTGTGGCTAAACCTCACCAAATTTCTACAGTGGTTTACTGACATGGAAATAGTGTTTATGGTATATTCTTTTTGGGCCCAGATGTTTTTGAGTGCTACAGTTGTGCTTGGGGCCCACTTCGGAAAATTCAGTCGATCGAAAATTTTAAACATGTTAGTTCACAGTATTTACATTATATCTCCGACCGTGAATGTCCTTTGATCGGTAAATCTTGTCTAACTGCTATAGCCCTTTTAGACGGATTTGCGAACGTGACATTCACGTTGATGTTTTGTGTTGTGCTGTGATGTTGCAGATTGGTCATGGGGGATAGCCTGGATGCAATGTTAGTACAGTTTTGTTATTTATGTACATTTGATATTGCGGGGCGAGCGTCCGACATGTGGACTGCCGTCACTGCCTGTTTGTATATTCTTCTTTTGGGGCACGGCCGGGATGTGGTCGATGTATCCGTTGTATGTATATTTTACTTTCTGTACTAGGATTACCCCAAGGTGGGGTGCATGGATAGCCGGGTTCTAGAGGGCAACGGGCCCGCATCTCATGGCATTGAGACGGAGGGGGCTTCACTCTAGAATTGGCAGGCTATTCGCCGCACTCGTAGGGGGTACAGGTTGACCCAGGAGGGGTGCCCAAGTTACTGGATTCCGTGAAGTGCTGGGTGGTCCATTCACGTTGCTGAATGGGACTGCCTCGCTTCAGGTTTTGGCGGGTAACTTTCCGCGCCCGTAGTGGTCTAGGATTTCATTGCACAGGCTATCCACATGACCAGGGGAACGTCGGGTTTCAGTAGCGGCTCTATGAAACCCGGGGATCCCATATATCTGTATTGTTCTGTGATGCTTACTAAATTTCTGTGATGTTGCATTTTATCACTCCTTGAGTGAATATTATATATTGATATATATACTAGCAGATGTTGTATATGTTCTGCATCCGCGCTAGTCAAGTCCCCGCTCTGTCGTAAGTTAAGTAACCTAACGGGTAATGACGGGACCTAGTGGCGAATGCAGATGGCATATACGTACATCATTATTTTCGTTCTTTATTGGTGTGATCAACTGATGGGACTGCGTTGTTTCGGATCAATGCAAGCTAAACAAACCTATTCTGATGTTGTTGGAATAATTTTCGAAAAGCTGTTATTGCAAGGGCGTTCTCTTTTGTTTTGCACATTGGTATTCAGTTAGAATATCCTGCACCTCAGTCGACGAGGCAAGGGCCGAGATCCCTCCACCAGGAGTGACCCCTTGGACAGAAGTTTGCGTCAGGGCAATAACTTCACTATAATCGTTTACATTTGTTTTGCATCGTGGTATTCAGTTGGAATATCCTGCACCTTATTCTACGGGGAAAGAGCCGAGATCCCTTCACCGAGAGTGACCTCTTTAGCAAAGGTTTTCGCAACTATATTTTTATAAAAGCTATCCGGTTCCTTAAACGATATCAAGTTCATTACGTTAAAGGGTTTTCGCCAAAAAACATTCGTAGCCCTCCGTCGTTTCAGACGGGTAGCACGTAGTATCCATGCTATGTTTGTTGACCTTCGTCAAGGCATAGTGAATGGTAGCTGCTTGTTACCTTTCTGCTGCATAGATAGATGCGTTGGTTTGGGACAGTCGTATTGTTAGTGTATATGCCCTAGAGGCCATTACTGTATAATACTAGCTTGTATATTACTTAATGGAAGCTTGGGATATTCACAGTTGTATAGAAAATCTTGCTCAAAATGGTAGTATGCTACTTGGTTTGTTTCTACTTCAATATGTGCATGTGTTTCTTTTAGCATATCGCTTATACATATTAGTAGAGCCCTTAGGATCTTTGCTTGATTACCAGCGTTGTGATGGCAGTCACACTCGTAGGGGCAGAGTAATTTATAAGCACATCCTTATACAAGTCCCTAGTCGTAGGACTATCGAGACAGTGCATCGATACTCCGGAGTAGACTAGCGTATGCGCTTCTCATCCCAGCAGGGAAGATGGTCTGTCCCACAGCCATCAGTACGTCGTACTGGAGATAGTATGCGGGTACTCGTTGGGTTACGAGTATACTGGACAGGACTCGTCGGGAACTGTTGGCTGGTACTATACCTATCGTCAGTTATCAGTTCCCAGGTGACATGAGTACAGCTTAGTCCGCTGACTTGACACTGTCACTTCGCCTCGAGTGTGCTCCCACTGTACTTTGATTACTACCCTACCATGGCTCAATGGAGTCGTGCAAACAGGTAGTAGTTGGGTGCAGTCCCAAAGCACTTGGAGTCAGTGATGGTTAGACAGGATTCGTCTCTCCCGGTATTGGGGGTTGACATCGCGCTGTATCTAGGAGAGCCATTACACGAGTAGTCCCTGGCCAGGGCAAGCGAGATATACTGGTAGGTTTCCAGTGCTATCTCAGGGTGTTCTGGGCTACACTCCGACAGGACTTGTACCGCTATTTGGGGACTGACGTTTACTGCCCCCTAGGCCCGCCATGCGATGTATCAGACGAACAGACCGGACTGTACGGAGATTGTCACATTCAGGCTCAGTAGGAGTTCAGATGGGTTTCACCTCGTCGGTCTTCTTGTCGGCATCTACCTGTGGACCGTTACGCACAGCTAGTGCCGCTTGCGGTCTGTGGTTAAACCCACTGCCAGCATAGTGTCGAGTCTTTAGAGTGCTACACAGAAAGCTATTCGCCTTTAGGAAAAAGAGTAGAGGTCCCATGGTTTTGCGACAGGTCGCATGGTTTTGCGACAGGGTTCGGTCACATCCGTGCACTTGTGCACGTTTGGTGTCCGGACAGTTAACACTAGCGGGCTTCGGTTTAAGCCAGATCCTAGTGTACGTTTTGGGATTGGTTTTATCTCGTTTGTATTCGTGTACCTCGGAACGCGGATGCGGATGTGTATGCACAGTTGACAGAGAGATAGAGGCAGAGGATTCTCATTGGGGTTATTGACTGTTGACTGTTCACTGTTGACCATTGACTTTTGCTAAACCCTAATGAGAATAAGAAATATGATTAATGATAATATTAATTAAGTATTATTGTGTCATGGTTGAGATGAGGGGTTGAATTTGTTGACCTGTTGACTTTGTGGACTGGTTGACTAGGTTAGACTAGTTGACCATCATCATTGCAATGGCTATCATTTCATGGCAAAGACTTTTGCTTGCTTGTTATGCTTTGCAATATGAGTGCATGAAATGATAATGCCACTTGATATGATATGAACCATCACATAATATTCAATTATTATTATTATTCTTTTTGGATTATGGGAGAGTTGTTAAGAAAAGTCTTGCTCATTCTCTCATTTCATTTCTCTCTCTTGCCATCACTTGCTCAAGCTCTCCCTCTTCCTCTTGCTCTCTCTAGCTCAAGGCTAACCATTCTCATGTGTTGAGACTCATTGTCTTAGAGATAAAAAGACACCAAAACAATCCTCTACTCATTCTAGTTCACAAGGCCTAGCAAGCCAAGTGTTCTAGTTTCTTCAAAGTTCGAAGAAGATGCCAAAGGTAGAAGCTTTCGGGTGGATCCATCTTCGGCGCAAGGAGACGACGAGGTGAGGCCGATCCGTACACCGGGAGGAGTTGAAGACGAAGGAGTTCAAGAAAGGTATAGCCCCCTAACCGAGTAGGTAAAACTCAAGTTAGGTTGTTAGTTAGTTGTTTAACAAAGATCCGTATTTGTAGTCCATGTTACCACCCTCTTGAAAATCGTATTTCACCACTTCCGCAACCTCGTAAGTACCGGGAAAGGGTAGCATGGACTTGCAGTGGTATCAGAGCCTAGTTAAACACTATCTAACATGTTAGCAATGTAATTAGAAGTTTGATCAGAGAACAAGTCACGAAAAACACCCGGAAAATCATGTTTCTGTCGATTCCGTATTCTGTTCAAAAAATGATAAATCATACTCCAAAAATCGACTAAGGCTTTTTAAAACACACTCCAGAAATTTGGTCCACAGAACCGTTCAAAGCGCCGCGGATCCGCGGCCGAGTTGAGTCGGTCGTGGCTCAAATTTCTTACAGTGTGTTTCTGGGGGTATTTTGGGATTTTTACAATTTTTTTTTTCTGCCCAGGTTTTCCAGAAAGAAAAATTTGTTTTTGGGGCTTGAAAATCCGTATTTTTATCGAACTTCTAAAGACTTAAGCTGACGGGTATATATCTGTGATGTGATATATGTATTGAACGTCCGCTAATCGCTATACGTCGATTAGTGGGGGTTATACATATATGTGATCTGTAATGTTGCTAGTATGTGTATATGAATTCATTGGATTGTCGCGGATGAACAGCCGGGGGTTGTGAGATGTGAGTTTTTCCTTTTATCTTTCAATTCATGTAATATGTAAATTGATGTAATATTATTTTTAGCCGCACAACCGGGTCGGGGTTGTAGCCGTCATTTTATAATTTCTTTTTACTGTTTTTGCTCCTTGGATAGACCCAAGGAGGGGTGCACAAACTACCGGGAATCTCGAAGTGCCGAGTGGCCTACTCACGTCATTGAGGGGGGTTACTCCGCTTCGGATATTTGGCGGGTAGTTTGCCGCACCCGTAGGGGTCTAGGATGGGTTTTTGGCTATTCATCGCGACCGTGTAATCGGCTTTTCTTACAGGCTCGTACGAATTGCGGATTCCTAGTATATCCAATGTGTTCATCTATGATCTGGAATGGCTATCATTGCATGTGACGAATGTGTATATCTATATATGATATCTATTTAGGCGTTGCTTATGTTTTGCATCCGCGCTAGTCCAGCCCCCGCTCTGTCGTTAGTTAAGTAACCTAACGGGTAATGACGGGGCCCCGTGGCGAATGCGGATGGCATAAGCGTACGTCATATTTTCGTTGTTTTCTGCAATGGTAGGATTAATTGATGGGACACATTGGAAATAATGCAAGAAAAATAAACAAAGTAAAAGTCATTGGAACAATTTCAAATTCAAAAATAACTTTTAAAACGCGGAGCTTAAGGCACTCCTTTTAAAAGCTATCAAGGTTCCTTCGATTATATCAAGTTTACTACGTTCAAGGTTTTGCCAAAACCATTCGTAGCCCTCCGTCGTTTCGTATGAATATTCAATAGTATTCAAGCTATGTTTGTTGACCTTCATCAAGGCATAGTGATTGGTAGCTGTTGTGTGTTCATATGTAGCATAGATAGATGCGTTGGTTTGGGACAGTCGTATTACCTTGTTGACCTTCGTCAAGGGTATATACGGGTGGGTTCAAATTAACCTGGACAATGACGGGTAGAACTTGACATGTGACTTATGATTTGTTGACCTTCATCAAGGTCATAAGAGCATGAGGCAAAAATCCACATCGGGAGTTTCAAAAGAACTGAAACTTGCTAGCGCTGCATACCATTTGGAGTGTGATGATTCTGGTAGGATTCCTTCAGTTTATCACACGATGATATTTGGATCCTGATCCTACTGTGAGTATATGCTACTCCTCCGGAACTTTCTCACTTAACGATCAATGCTATAAACCAAGTAGGTGCCTAGAAAGGTGTTAGCGGGGCTGCGCCCACAGGGAAAAGAGGTTATTTAATTAAGGAACTTCACGAAAGCGTTGGAAAACCTCCCTCGAAGTACCGACACCATCCTCGCCGAACGGTTAAGCAAGTATTGTACGGTGAGATTGATCCTGACTAATTCTTTCTTTATGGTTTGAGGAGGGATTCGAGAGACAGTGGGAGCCATCCTGTTTAGATAAATTAAAAACCAATCTAAACTTGCAAGAAGCATCATGATGAGTGTTTTCTTCTCCCTCTCTTAATTGCAGCGACCCAGTGACCAGACATAGGTTACATCTAGATAATAAAATGACTGAATCTGACTGTTTTGACTGGCAAAGGTCTGTCCAGATGTCCATTGCCCATAACAAGCTGGGACACCTCTTAACTAATCAAACCCCTGCCGTCTCAGGTCCAGTTTACCCTGTCACGGATATTTATATCCACAGGACATCGGAAAAAGACAGTGCAAAAGCCAAGTGCCTCGTGTTAGCCTCAGTTGATGGTGCAAACCAGAGGCAGCACGAGAAGATGGACTCAGTTTCTATCTTCCTCCATAACAAAGATTTATATGGAGAGCAATCTCGTATCGCAAGATATGAGACCTCGAACGAATTGCTTCAAGCGAGGTTGGCTGTCGGGTCATCTGTAAGGGGCAACGTCCTTACAGAGACCAGCTATTTTGAGCACACGGACCTGGAGACCACGTTGGAGAATGGGTCAAGTACTGACTTAATTCTACAGTCCCTGCCCTCTGCTTATTCCCTGAAAGAAACCAGGGAAGAAGAAGGAAAAGCAAGGGCATAAGTTTCAGGACATGATGTAGTAAAGGAGAGACGTTCCTATTGTAACGGGAATGAACATTGGCAGAAAGATTGCAGGGCTAGCAAAGCCAGTAGCCAGAATTCGAAGCATGTTGTGGCTTCGGCATCGGGTGTGTTTGTGATAGAGAACAATATGTCAGTTAACCTTACTTCCTGGGTATTGGATACCGGATCAGGATCTCACATCTGTAATTCATTACAGGCTCTCAGAAACCGTAGGGTTATCAGGAAAGGTGATATGACTCTCAGGGTTGCTGACGGAATGAGCATGGATGCTGAATCCGTAGGGGAATATCATCTTGGACTGACAACTGGGCAGATATTGATTTTGCGTAATTGTTTTTATGTACCAGGTGCGACTTGTAATATCATATCTGTATCCTTACTTTCTAAGGAAGGATATGAATTTACTTTTGTAAGCGATGTAGTACACATCCACCTAAATCAAGTTCTGATTGGGTCAGGTACATTAAATAACGGGATATACGTATTAAATCAAGCTCAGATATTCAGTGTCCAGAACACACTTAAAAGAATGTCTCCGGAAACAAATCAGGCTTTCTTATGGCATTGTAGAATGGGTCATATTAATGAGACACGATTAACTAAGTTACATAAAGAGGGATGCTTGAATCCGTTCGAGTATTAGTCTTATGCCACTTGTGAATCTTGTCTCATGGGAAAGATGACAAAGACTCCGTTCACTGGACACGGTGTAAGAGCGAGCGAGCTCTTAGGACTCATACACAGTGATGTGTGGTCCAAAGTCTACACATGCGCGAAGTGGTTATTCATACTTCATTACTTTCACAGATGATTTCTCTAGGTATGAACATGTCTTCTTAATGAAGCACAAATCGGAGGCCTTTGGGAAATTTCGGGAATACAAGAATGAAGTTGAAAAACAAACAGGCAAAAGTATAAAGACACCGAGATCTGATCGAGGTGGTGAATACTTGAGTGCCGAGTTTCTGGACTACTTAAAAGAGAATGGAATTCTCTTTCAGCGTACTCCTCCATACACACCACAACACAACGTTGTATCTGAAAGGCGGAATCAAACCCTTTTGGATATGGTTCGTTCCATGATGAGTAAGGCTGAGTTACCGCAATCTTTCTGGGGTTATGCACTAGAAGCAGCTGCATATCTCTTGAACAAGGCTCCAACCAAGACGGTGCCTACCACCCCATATCAGATGTGGAGTGGGAAGAAACCCTGTCTTAAGTATCTTAAGATATGGGGATGTCCAGCTTTTGTAAAAAAGCAGCATGCGGACAAGCTCGAGGCACGCTCAGTACTGTGTAATTTTGTGGGATACCCAAAGAACTCCTGGGGGTATCTTTTCTCTTCCGCAGAAGAACAAAAAGTTTTTGTTTCTCCGCATGCCCACTTCTTGGAAACTGAATTTTTGGAAAATCAGATAAGTGGGAGCGCAATAAAACCGGAAGAAATTCCAGAACCACAAGCTGTTACTGAAAGCTTGGATGAACCAGAAGTTTAAGGAGAACCGGACATTCCTGTGCCGCTCCGCAGGAGTAGTAGGCAGTCTCATCCACCCGAGAGATACTACTGTTTTCTCATAGACGGGGATAGAGAGGATTGCACTATTGATTATGTTGAGCCTACTAGCTTCCAGCAAGCCATTCAGAGCAGTGACTCGGTAAAATGGCTGGATGCAATGCGGACCGAAATGGAGTCCATGTACACCAACAAACTATGGACGTTGGACGTTGCTCTAGATGGGGTGAAACCCGTAGGATGCAAGTGGATCTTCAAAAGGAAGATTGGTGTAGATGGACAGGTTGAGACCTATAAAGCTAGACTTGTTGCAAAGGGTTTCGTCAAAAACCTGGTTTGGACTATGACGAAACCTTTTCTCCAGTGGCTATGCTGAAATCCATTCGGGTCCTTCTTGCCATTGCTGCCTTCCACGATTATGAAATCTGGCAGATGGACGTAAAGACGGCTTTCCTAAATGGATATTTGGAAGAGTGCGTCTATATGGACAAGCCAGAAGGATTCATTCAGAGTGGGAGCAGCGGTAAAGTGTGCAAGTTGCTCAAGTCCATCTATGGACTGAAGCAGCCATCGCGGAGTTGGAACATCGGCTTTGATGATACTGTCAAAGAATTCGATTTTATCAAAAACCCAGATGAACCATGCATTTACAGTTAGATTGTAGGGAGAAATGTGGTATTCCTCGTCTTGTACGTCGATGACATTCTCCTAATAGGAAATGATATTCCTATGTTACAGTCAGTCAGAGGATTCTTGTCACAGAAATTCTCCATGAATGACCTGGGCGATGCCAACTACATTCTGGGGATCCAGATCTATCGTGATAGATCTAAAAGGATGTTAGGACTTTCACAGTCAAGGTACATCGACACCATACTGAAACGATTCAGTATGGAAGATTCCAAGCGCGGTAATCTACCGGCTTGTCACGGAATCACCCTCTCCAAAGAGATGTCTTCCAAGACTGATTTGGAAAGGGCTCGCATGTCATCAATACCCTACGCATCTGCGGTAAGATCTATTATGTATGCGATGTTGTGTACCAGACCAGATGTAGCAAACGCATTGAGCGTTGTAAGCCGGTATCAGTCGAACCCCGTGGAGAAACATTGGATAGCAGTAAAGAACATTCTCAAGTACCTAAAAAGGACTAAGGAGATGTTCTTGGTGTATGGCGGAAAAGACCTTCAGATCGAGGCCTTTGCTGACTCCAGCTTCTAGAGTGACAGGGATGACTCCAAGTCCATGTCGGGTTATGTCTTTACCCTTAATAGAGGGGCGGTATGCTGGAAGAGTTCGAAGCACGAAACCGTTGCTGACTCAACTATGGAAGCGGAGTACATAGCTGCTTGCGATGCCACAAAGGAAGCTTTCTGGATGAAGAAGTTCCTCACAGAGCTTCAGGTGGTTCCTACCAGTGTTGATCCAATACCACTGTATTGTGACAACAACGGCGCCATAGCTTTAGCGAAAGAACCCAGGTCCCATCAGAAGTCCAGGCACATTTTGAGGCGGTACCACCTGATCAGGGAGATCGTAGATCGCTGGGAGATCGAGGTGAAGAGAGTAAATACAGAAGATAACACTGCTGATCCACTCACGAAGGCCTTACCCCAGACTCAGTTCGAGCGGCTAATCGAGATGATAGGTCTTCGATACGCCAGTTCATGGCCTTAGTGCAAGTAGGAGATTGTTAGTGTATATGCCCTAGAGGCCATTACTGTATCATATTAGCTTGTATATTACTTAATGGAAGCTTGGGATATTCACAGTTGTATAGACAATCTTGCTCAAAATGGTAGTATGCTACTTGGTTTGTTTCTACTTCAATATGTACATGTGTTTCTTTTAGCATATCGCTTATACATTTTAGTAGAGCCCTTAGGATCTTTGCTTGATTACCAGCGTTGTGATGGCAGTCACACTTGTGGGGGCTGAGTAATCTATAAGCAAATCCTTATACAGGTCCCTAGTCGTAGGACTATCGAGACAAGGCATCGATACTCCGGAGTAGACTCATCCCAGCAGGGGAGATGGTCTGTCCCACAGCCATAAGTACGTCGTACTGGAGATAGTATGCGGGTGCTCGTTGGGTTACGAGTACACTGGACAGGACTCGTCGGGAACTGTTGACCTGTACTATACCTATCGTCAGCTATCAGTTCCCAGGTGACATGAGTACAGCTTAGTCCGCTGACTTGACACTGTCACTTCGCCTCGAGTGTGTTCCCACTGTACTTTGATTACTACCTTACCACGACTCAAAGGAGTCGTGCAAACAGGTAGTAGTTGGGTGCAGTCCCGAAGCACTTGGAGGTAGTGACGGTTAGACAAGATTCGTCTCTCCCGGTATTGGGGGTTGACATCGCGCTGTGTCTAGGAGAGCCATTACATAAGTAGTCCCTGGCCAGGGCAAGCGGGATATACTGGTAGCTTTCCAATGCTATCTTAGGGTGTTCTGGGCTACACTCCGACACGACTTGTACCTCTATTAGGGGACTGACGTTTACCGCCCCCTAGGCCCCCCATGCGATGTATCAGACGAACAGACCGGACTGTACGGAGATTGTCACATTCAGGCTTAGTAGGAGTTCAGATGGGTTTCAACTCGTCAGTCTTCTTATCGGCATCTACCTGGGGACCGTTACTCACAGCTAGTGCCGCTTGCGGTTTGTGGTTAAACCCACTGCCAGCGTAGTGTCGAGTCTTTAGAGTCCCACACAGAAAGCTATTCGCCTTTAGGCAAAAGAGTAGAGGTCGCATGGTTTTGCGACAGGTCGCATGGTTTTGCGACAGGTCGCATGGTTTTGCGACAGGGTTCAGTCATATCCGTGCACTTGTGCCCGTTGGGTGTCCGGACAGTTAACACTAGCGGGCTTTGGTTTAAGCCAGATCCTAGTGTACGTTTTGGGATTGGTTTTATCTCGTTTGTATTCGTGTTCCCCGGAACGCGGATGCGGGTGTGTATGCACTGTTGACAGAGAGACAGAGGCAGAGGATTCTCATTGGGGTTATTGACTGTTGACTGTTCACTGTTGACCATTGACTTTTGCTAAACCCTAATGAGAATAAGAAATATGATTAATGATAATATTAATTAAGTATTATTGTGTCATAGTTGAGATGAGGGGTTGACTTTGTTGACTTGTTGACTTTGTTGACCGGTTGACTAGGTTGGACTAGTTGACCATCATCATTGCAATGGCTATCATTTCATGGCAAAGACTTTTGCTTGCTTGTTATGCTTTGCAATATGAGTGCATGAAATGATAATGCCTCTTGATATGAAATGAACCATCACATAATACTCAATTATTATTATTATTATTATTATTATTATTCTTTTTAGATTATGGGAGAGAGGTTGAGAAAAGTCTTGCTCCTTCTCTCATTTCATTTCTCTCTTTTTTGCCATCACTTGCTCAAGCTCTCCCTCTTCTTCTTGCTCTCTCTAGCTCAAGGCAAACCATTCTCATGTGTTGAGACTCATTGCCTTAGAGATAAAAAGACACCAAAACAATCCTCTACTCATTCTAGTTCACAAGGCCAAGCAAGCCAAGTGTTCTAGTTTCTTCAAAGTTCGAAGAAGAAGCCAAAGGTAGAAGCTTTCGGGTGGATCCATCTTCGGCGCAAGGAGACGACGAGGTGAGGCCGATCCGTACACCGGGAGGAGTTGAAGACGAAGGAGTTCAAGAAAGGTATAGCCTATTAACCGAGTAGGTAAAACTCAATTTAGGTTGTTAGTTAGTTATTTAACAAAGATCCGTATTTGTAGTCCATGTTACCACCTTCTTGAAAATCGTTTTTCACCGCTTCCGCAACCCCGTAAGTACCGGGGAAGGGTATCATGGACTTAGACGTATAGCCTTGTTGACCTTCGTCAAGGGCTTGTACGGGTGGGTTCAAATTAACCTTGACAATGACGGGTAGAACTTGACATGTGACTTATGAATTGTTGACCTTCATCAAGGTCATATGAGCATGGGGCAGAAATCACATCGGGAGTTTCTAATGAAACTGAAACTTGCCAGATATGCGCATACCTTCTGGAGTGTGATAACGTGAGCGGATTTCGTCACGTTATCATGCGATGATAGTTGGATCCCGATTCCCACTGATGAGTTGGTTTACTCCTCGGGTGATCCCGACTAATTCTTCTTTCAGGTTTGGAGGAGAATTTGACGATACAGTCGGAGGTTTCCAGATTAGATAAAGTGATAACCATTCTGATCTAGGTTAGAGTGCACGCTGAGTGTTTCTTTTCTCTCCCTCTTTGGCAGCGATTATTGACCCGACCCTAGACTATGACTCAGTGACCAAAATTAACCGAACCTTCTTAAACACTGGCTTTTGGATTGTCAGAGTTGCAAACCTCATTGCCACTCCTACTTTTACCCTTTTCTCCAGGACACCCCGTATTACTACGAACGTACTCTTCCATTGGATAAAACCATCGTATGGTTATATACGAACTCGAAGGAATTTATTCGAGGATGGTTTCCGGTTCTGGAGAAAACGAATAGGACAATTCAGTTGTCTTTTCATTTTACCTTCTCTCAGGTTGCGAGTACTCCTTGGTTTAGGAGATAGTATACCTATTACGCAAATTTGATAGTCTTCTTCCAAACCTTAGGCTGGTGCCGAACGGTGGGGAATGAGAAAACCAATTAGCCTAACGATGGTGTACCGAAGATATTAAGTAAAGACATATCAAGGGATTAGTAAGAGGACAAAGTAAATTGCGACTGCTATTCACGACCAAACCAAGTATTTCTTCGCCAATCCTAAATCACCTTTGTATTTCTCCAGGACACTCCGTATCACTATGAAGATCCATAGTTTATTGGATACTCCATCGTATGGTTATATACAAACTCGAAAGGAACTTGTTCCAGTTCGGGGATGGATTCTGGTTCAGGAGAAATAGGAATAAGGTTTATTCGGTTGTTTTTTATCTTCACCTTCTCTCGTATTGCGAGTGTTCCTAGGATTAGAACAGTACACCCATTACGCTTATTGGATAGTTTTCTTCCAAACCATATGCTGGTGCCGAACTGTAGGGAAGGAAGAAAACTATTTAGCCTAAGAGGGTGTGCAGAAGGTAATGACTAAAGACATATAAAGGGATTTGTAAAGATGGCAAAGAATTACACGGTTACAGTTGTGAATCTGGATAATGAAAGAGGCATTACTAGGAATACCCGGATACCCCTACGAAACATTTCATTGTTTCAGTTTCACTGTGTACTGCTAAAGAAAAACTGATTTCCCGATTAGATACTTACTCCAGGGTATGTATTTACCAGGTATGATACTCACATCTATATAGTTTTACAGATAAAGTAGAGAACCAGGTATTGCAAGTATCGGGTTTCTTCAAGGTGATCGAGGATGTAGATACTTGTGTATGGTATTCAGTTGATAGTAATGTTTAAGAGAACTTGCTTCTCTTTCAGGTTACTCATAATTGGAAGCATTCCTAAATTGAGTAACGCTGATCTGCCTCCTTCCATTTAGTAGACATGCACTGGAGACAGCTGCATGATTTGAATCTGGTTCAATTAAATCAGGGCCTCTGGTTCTATATTGGATATAGAACAGTTCATATCTTAACGATGTTAAGGTACGGGGAATTGTCCGGCTTATGCTTAAAACCAGACTCTGGATAACTCAAGGCACGTTTCTGTAATGGATTTTTGTGGGTTGACCCAGGCTATGACGAGGGTTGACTTTCTACCATCTGGAAGATCAATAGTGATATTGTTCTTGACTCGCCACAGTTTTAAAAGAAATTGATTTTTTCAGAAAACAGTAGTGGGAGTATGGTTGAACTGGAAGTGATTCCAGAACCGCAGACGATTTCTGAAAATTTGAACAGAACCTAAATATTCAATCTGGTTTGACATTCCATTGGCCACTCCACAGATATGGTGGGTAACCTCAGGCACCCGAGAGGTACTTCGGTAGCCTCAAGGACGGTGACAGGGAGGTTCTTGTTTACCCAGACTTGCCATTGCGGTTGTTCCAGGCTGCAAGACCCGGCAGGAGGATGAGTATAGCGTCGTTCTAAACCAGCTTTAGAAGTGTACGTGTATATGACTCTGCCAGAGGGTTGTCGTTGTCAGTGGGAGCAGCGGAAGCATTGGTGGACAAGTGGCTTATGTCTATTTATAGACTAAAGCAGATATAGCGGAGATAGATCATCTATTTCTGATGTGACAGTCATAGGTTTGACTTCATCAGAATAGGGGATGGATCTGTTAAGAAGGTAGTACGGGTGATGTCCTGGTATTTGGATGACATACACAGAGTAGGAAGTGATATTCCTATACTACGATCGGTTATGCTTTGGTTGTCACACAGTGGTTTCTCCATAAAGGACTTGGATATTATATTAGACATTCTGGTTACTGGATCTATGGTTTTAGATCTAGATTTGGGTAGTTTCCCAATCTGGGTACTTAGACAATATTCTAAAGGTATTTAGAATGGACGACTCCGGGCATGGTGGTGTACCTGCAGATGATGGAGTCACCCTCTCTAAAGGTGTCTTACAGACTAAAGGGGAGAGAGATGTGCATGATTGGTAGATTACTTGCTTAGGCAATTGAGTCGATCATGAGTACCACACCAGATGTTGTTTTTGAAGTAGATGCAATAAGTTGATATTGATCCAATCCTGGAGAAACGGTCGGAAGCTGTTTTAGAACATAAGTGGATGTTCTAAGGATTTGATGATGACATCCTCCTTCGGCAGACAGTTATCATTCCAGGCTTCCAAGGTGACATGGATGACAGAGTGGTTATCAGATTTATAGTTTTCATTCTGACGAGGGGCAGTATTTTGGACAGGTGGTCCAGGTGGATACTGAGGGATGGATGGCGCAGGATACTGATTAAGTTCAGTTGACGATACTGTCTAAGAAGTTTGGATTTGGAGTTCATTTATGAGCTAGGTCCCATCAGACATCCAGACATATTCTAAGACAAGTATTGCTCATTTCGGGAAATGGCATTCTCCGCGAACTTGAGATATAGAGAGACATAGAAAGAAACATCAAGGCGGATCCACTTACTGAGGCTATTCCTCGAACGCAATAGTATCGCAAACAGGTTTTGTGAGACTGATTAGTAGAGGAGTTGGGTGTTCGGTATCACACGGGATGTGAGTATGCGACATCGCAATAATTAGCCTTGAGTGAAAGTTGGAGATTGTTGGAGATAGTGCCCACAGAGTCAATTATTGGATCACAGGCACGTGATTGCAATGATTGATGGAGGACCTATCCCGATAGGACAGTCTTACTCGAGATGCTAGTATACTATCTGGTTTACCTTTATCATCGTGTACTGCTTTAGGTGATCTTACAGGTCACTATTGCACGTTGATAGAGCCCCTAGGATTCTTGCTTGACTACCAGCAGTATGAGGGCGATCATATACGTGGGAGCTGGTAGTCTATAAGCACATCCTTAAAAGGTCCCTAGTCGTAGGAGTTTCGAGACAGGGCATCGATACTCCAGAGTAGACTAGTGTATACAGTCGAGACCCCGACGAGGGGTGGTGGCCGGTCTCACAAGCCACTGGTGTCAGTTAGTTCACCTAAGATGTATACATGTGCTCATTGGGTTATGAGTACACCGGACAGGACTCGCCGGGAACATGCTAGTTGGTCTTATACCTGACGTCAGATAGCAGTTCCCTGGTGACATGTGTACAGGTTAGTTCATCGACCTGATATCTTCATTTGTCTCGTGTGAGTTCCCACTGTACTTTGATTACTACCCTACCACGCTCAAAGGAGACATGCAAACAGGTTTTAGTTGGGTACAGTCCCGAGCCACATGGAGGTAGTGAGCGGATCTGCAGGGGTTCGTCTCTCCCGGTATTGGGGGTGAGGTCGCGCTGTGTCTAGGAGAGCCATTACACGAAGTCCTTGGCCAAGGCAGGAGATTTACTGGTAGGTATTCCAGTAGTATTTCAGGGTGTTCTGGGCTACACTCCGACACGACTTGTACCGCTTTTGGGGGTCTGACTTTTACCAACCCCCTAGGCCCGCCATGCGATGCTCATAGACGAACGGACCGGACTGTACGGATATTGTCACTTACAGGCTCAGTAGGATGTCAGGATGAGTTCGCTCATCGACGTCCCTTTTGGTCAGTACCTGGTAGCCCATTACGTATGGCTAATACCTCTGACGTGCTAGTGGTTAAATCCACAGCCAAAGTATTGACGAGTCTTTAGAGTCCCCCACAGACTGTTTTCTCAAGTTTCGGGCGAAACGCTGTAGAGGCCGTATGGAGATATTGCAGGGTTCGATCAGATACGTGCGGTATTGCACGGATCATGATGGGACGGATAATACAAGTGGGCTTTGGTTTAAGCCAGATCCTAGTATTGTACTGTGTAGATTTTGTCTCATTGCATTTGTCTTAGGTCGGAATACAAATGCGGGTATGTATATACAGTAGCGGGGTTTTTCTGTAATTTATTACGGGAGCAGTTTTCTGAAGTTGCTAGTTTGTTTTCCATTTCGGCCATTTTCTTTTGTATCTTTTCTTGGCTGAAATTTGGTGGAGGAGGGCTTATTTGCATTTGTGCAAATAAGCATTTTGGAGGGTTGTTTTTGCAAGTAGTTGCATCATGATGGTTTCATGATGGTGCACTTTCATTTGTCTTCTTTTCCACATCATTGCTTGACTTTGGGTGTGATGATTGGTTGATGGAGTGTTGGACTTTGATTGTGATCATTGCTTATTGTCATGACCCTTTCTCACTCTTGTATTATAGGCTCTCTCTCATTTTTTATCAATACACTCTCTTCTCATTCCTTCCTTGTTACATGGCTGGCCAAAGAGAGGGTGGGGCTGCCCATTATTTTTGTGGGGATTTTTGGTTCTCTCGTCCTTGCAAAAATCCCCAACTTCATCTCAAAAAATGCTATCATCTCAATCCTCCACCAATGGAAACTTCCACAACCCCAAATGAGACAAAGCATTCTACAGATAACCTACAGCAATTCTTGGGCACGTCGACTCGCCAACTTCGTTCCCGAGTTGCCTCGGTCCAGAGGTGGGAGCCCGTAAAAGAAGCCGGCGACGTGGTGCCCTTCCGGCGAGGAGGTGAAGACTGGACATTCCGCGGGAGATCGGGACGACGACGAGAAGACCGAAGGACACGGATCGCTCGGTATATCTCTCTACCCGTTCTTTAGTTTGCTAGGATTAGATTAATGGCCCGATCCAGGATTTTAGTGCGCGGTGGTGCCAGTTCAAAAGTTAAAGAAAAGCATCGTTTCCGCATTTTGGCCTCGGATTGACGGCCGGGGCGCCGCCGTGCACTTACAATATCTATGTAAATATATAAAGTTAAACTCCTAAAATGTTTTGGTTGATGAAAGAGGTTCTTCCTCTTCCTCCTCTGTTGGCTGGATCTTGATGATCAAGAGATGTGAGATCTAAAAATCTCTCCTTTCTGAGATCTAATGGTAGATCCAAGTTCCCCTTTGTGGGTTTTGTGGTGGAACACTTCTTAATTTTTGAAAAGAAAGAGTAAAACTCTTGATTTAATTCAAAAGAAATGACAAGGTTTAGAACCTTGGAGAAGGGGCTGGAGGCACAAAAGATCTCAGATCTAAAATTTTTGTGGAGAGAATGAAAAGTTGTTTTTTTTGTTCATCAAGTTGCCTTTTATAGGCTTACATATTTACATATAGCCCCTTGGGCTTTGCAAAAATGGCATTTTGCCCATCCCATGGCTCATGTGCCATTTCTTTTTTGCACATCAGCCACGGGCTTACAAAATATTGGCTTTATGCCCATTTTGCATACATTCATGCATAAAAAATTACATAAAAATTATTTATTACATGATTTTGTTGTTGGCATGGGGAGGCTGGTCGCGGGCTCGACTTGGGCATGGGCCCGCTTGACCTGGGCTTGGGCCCACCTAGCTTCGAGGTTAACCTTGACTTTGACTCGGTCAACCGGGGTGTAAATTTTTACCCCAACAAATTGCCCCCCATCAATGAATGCACACCGCACATTTGAGTTGTGTGCATGAAATTGATGGATCTTGAAGCTGGACTTCGAGGTAGAACATCATTCCGGGGGCGGAGCATCATCCCAGGGATCATGATTCCCGGGGATCGGAGCATCATTCTGATTCGCGGAGCAAAATTCCAAGGATCGGGGAAGATCGGAGTATCATTCCGAAGCGCGGAGCATAATTCCAAGGATCGGAGCATCATTCCGAAGGGTGGAGCATTATTCCAGAGTTCGGAGCATCATTCCGAAGCGGAGCATCATTCGAAGGATCGGAGCATCATTCCGAAGAGCGAAGCATGATTCCAGGTGATCGGAGCATCATTTCGAAGAGCGGACCATGATTCCAGGGATCGGAGCATCATTCCGAAGAGCGGAGCATGATTCCAGGGATCGGAGCATCATTCCGAAGAGCGGAGCACGATTCCAAGATATTGGAGCATCATTCGGAAGCGCAGAGCTTGATTCCAAAGATCGGAACTTCATTCCGGAGGGCGGAGCATGATTCCAGGGATCGGAGCATCATTCCGAAGAGCGGTAGACATTCTAACCGAATCATAATTTCGATGCAGAGGTTGATTCCCAGGCGAAGCATAATTTCGACAAGGAAGGCAGATATTGCGAGGCGAAACATTGATTTCGTTACGGGATACATTCTGAGACGGAGCATGATTCCGGCGCAGAGCTTGTTGGCTGACTTGATTCCGAGACGAAGCATAATTTCGACAGGGAAGGCAGATACACCGAGGCGAAGCATGATTTCGACACGGGGTACACTCTAAGACAAAGTATGATTCCGACGCAGAGCACGTTGATTGACTTGATTCCGAGGCGGAGCTTAATTCCAACGAGGAGGACGCTGGTTGATTCTGAGCCGAAGCATAATTCCGACAGATAAGGCAGATACACCGAGGCGAAGCTTGATTTCGACGCGGGGTACAGTCCGAGACAGAGCATGATTCCGGCGCAGAGCTTGTTGGTAGACTTGATTCCGAGACGAAGCATAATTTCGACAGGGAAGGCAGATACATCGAGGTGAAGCTTAATTTCGACGCGGGGTAAATTCTGGGACGGAGTATGATTCCGCCGTAGAGATTGTTGGTTTGATTTTATTTCGGTTGACATTAGCATCGCTATACTGGAATATGGTACCAGAAGCGAATCATCATTTTCCTTTGAGAGGATTTTAGGATTGGTTTTGGTTTGGCATCTGCATTGTTGCACTGGAATAATGCCAGGAGCAACTTATCATTTGCCCCGGGAGGACTTGGAAACTGGTTTTTTTGTTTACTATCAGCATCGCTACACTGGAATATGGTACCAGGAGCGAATCATCATTTGCGTTTGCTTATTAGGAAACGATGGCTTAGGAGATAGGTTTTAGGTCCCTATCACCTAAGACTTTTCAGTTTTTGTGAGCCGTAAGGGTCTCACAAAGCATTTTCTCCCTAGGGTCGTAAGGATCCCGTAGGTGTATTTTCTCCTTAGAAGTCTTGAGGACTCCTAAGTGTGTTGCTCATTTGTGAGTCGTAAGGATCTCACGCGGGAATTTTCTCCTCACAAAGTCGAGAGGACTTTGTGAGTGCATTTCATCTCTTTTTCACGAGTTTGCGCCCTTTCGGGTTTTCACAAACTCGCCGGCAGTCCTGCTGTTTTTACTCACGGAGCCCTTTCGGGTTTTCATCCGTGCCCATTTTGCTTGTGGACATACCTTTTTTATTTTTTTATTTTTTATTTTTATTTTATTGTTTTTGGTGGGACTTTGAATGTGGTCTCACCGGTAGGACTCGGGAGAGATTGGAATTATTTTACGCCCGTGGATTGTATACGGTTTTGCGGGATGTATGATCCAGACCGTAGGGCCGGAAACATTTCGGGACTTTGTTGGCGTCTGCATCGCTGCACTGGAATATGATACCAGGAGCGACTCATCATTCACCGTTGGGGTATGGGATTTGGAATTTGGTTGGCGTCTGCATCGCTGCACTGGAATATGGTACCAGGAGCGACTTATCATTCGCCATTAGGAATTTGAGTTTTGGACGGCTTCTGCATCGCTGCACTGGAATATGGAACCAGGAGTTACTCACCATTCGCCATTGGGGTATGGGATTCGGAATTTGGTTGGCGTCTGCATCGGTGCACTGGAATTTGGTACTAGGAGCGACTCATCATTTGCCATTAGGAATTTGAGTTTGGACGGCGTCTGCATCGCTGCACTGGAATATGGTACCAGGAGCGACTCATAATTCGCCACTTAGGGGATGGGGAGCGATGGCTTAGGAGACAGGTTTAGATCCCTACCGCCTAAGGCCTTTCAATTTTATGGGTCGTGTGGGCCCCATAAAAGCATTTTCTCCCTGCGAGTCGTAAGGATCCCGCAAGTGTATTTTCTCCTTATGAGTCGGGAGGACTCCTAAGTGTGTTTTTCCTTTATGAGTCGTAAGGATCCCACAAAGGTTTGTTCTCCCCATGTATCGTGAGGATACATGAGTGGGTCTTCTCAATGGAGCATAATTCCAAAAGCGGAGACCAACCGCGTAACTAGTGATTGCGGTGGGGCATAGGTATGATGGGAAATATTTGAGCTCGTGGATTGTATACGGTAGTCAATTTGGGGACTGGCCGTAGGGCTGGAAGAATTTTACGAAATTGGATTTTGGTTGGCGTCTGCATCGCTGCACTGGAATATGGTACAAGGAGCGACTCATCATTCGCCGTTTTTTTTGGCAATTTTTTTGTTTTACCGCGATTGCTCTATCATTTCAGCTTTTCTTATCACGAAGGTCGCGATTGCCCTATTATTTCGGCTTTTCTTCGCGGTTGCCCCATCATTTCGGCTTTATTTTCATCTTTATTTTACTCAGTGATTTTTATTGCCAGTTGCCCCATCATTTCGGCTTTTCCTTATTTTTCTTTTATTTACACATTTTTTTTATATACACACATTTTTTTACATTCCCAGTTTAACGACTTAGAGGTCGACTGTTCCCTGTTCAATGACGTGGTGGTCGATTGTTTTCAGAGAGAGGCGGATATCTGAGAGAATCAGTTTCACGAAGAACTTCGGTCTCCATTTGTATGAAATTGGCGGTCGCAGCTGGACTGTTTGTTAACACGCCTTTAGACAGTTCTATCTCTCCTGCCTTGTTTTGCTTTTCGACCCAATCTTTGAAGACGAAGCAGTCCTCGATGGCATGACCTATCACTCTGTGATAGGGGCAGTATTTGGGGTCGTCGGTCATATTCGCTTCCTGCGGTCTTTTTGACTCTGGCAGTTGTAGACCGTTCCTCAGGGTGTCTTTGAATATTTTACGGATTTTGTCCCTTCTGAAGGAATAGACCTTATCTAACTTCTCTTTTATTAGTTATATGTATGCCCTAGAGGCCATTACTGTACATAGGATGTATATTGTAGTGGATGCTTGGACATATATAGGGAGGACTTTCTTGCTCGACATGATAGTATGCTATCTGGTTGATCTTTACCTTAACGTGTACACTGATTGTCTCTCTGTTACATGTTGGTAAAGCCCTTAGGATGTGTGCTTGACTACCTGGACTATGATGCAGATCATACTAGTGGGGACATGGTAGTCCATAAGTACATCCTTCAAAGTCCCTAGTCGTGGGTGTATCGAGACGGGGCATCGATATACCAGAGTAGACTAGCGTATACCTTCTCGACCCATACAGATGGGCGATGGATGATCCCATATCCATTGGTGTTTGACATCGGAGATGATATACGGGTGCTCAGTGGAGACTGGGTACACTGGACGGACTCGCCGAGAACTCCAAGATGGTATTATACCTCACGTCAGATGGCAGTTCTCTGGTGACACTGGTACAGAGTAGTCTGTTGACCCGAGATCGTCATAGAGTCTTGTGTGGTTCCCACTGTGCTTTGATTTCCATCTTACCACGTCCAAGAGGGCGTGCAAAACGGTGGTTTTTGGGTACAGTCCCGAGTCATATGGAGGCAATGAGCGATAGGAGGGGATTCGTCTCTCCCGGTATAGGGGGTTGATGTTGCGCTGTGTTCGATTGGCTATAACAGGAAATCCCTGGCCAGGGTTGCTAAGATTTACTGGTAAGTGTTACCAGTAGTTTCTCGAACAGTTATAGACCTCATATCGACACGACTTATCGAGCTATTGGGGTCTGACGTTTACCACCCCTAGGCAAGATATGCGACATATCAGACGATCAGACCGGACTGTACGGTAGTGTTACTGGTCGAATTCACTGGAGTGCGAGCGGGCTTGCTCGTCGAACTTCAGATCGCTCAATACCCGGGTGGCCGTTACGTTTAGCAGACCACTTGCGGCTTGTGGGTGTATGATATGATCATCGCCTGCTGCCGGCGTATTGACGAGTCTTTAGAGTCCTACACAGAGGTTTCCTGGCTCAAGCAAAACGAAATAGGTGCGCATATGAGATATGTGCGGGACCGAGAATAATACCAGTATGTGATACTGTATTCGATTCTCGCGATGTGACATTGATCGGTTATATGCGATATAGCCGAGTTATCGGATCAAGTGTTGATTCGATAAGTTGTTACTGATGATACCAGTCGGTTATGTGCGACATGACCGGATCATTGAATCAAGTGTTGATTTAATGATTTAATGCATAATTATATATTTGATATATTACTTTGCATTAACTAGTATCGGTTCACTTTAAATGGATTTTCTCGCTCGGGTGTGCACATTGTATATACGATATAGTTTTGTGCACTTACTTGTATCATGTTTGATGATACATGGTTTTTGGTTAAGTGTATAGAATAAAACTATGGTCAAGATGATGATTAGGGTTTTGCATATTCTTTTAATTATTTGCTTATTCATTTTGGAAAATAATTAAAGCATAAAAGAAGAAAAACAAAATGGTTTTCTTTCTTTATTCTTCATGAAGATTATTGAAGCTTCATGAAACTTTGACCACTTAACCATTTTGTCTTCTTCTTTTGACCCTAACCATTGATCTAACCTAAGTTAATTCTCTACACCTAACCATGGTGAAAACTATGATAAGATTATTATTCTTTTCTATTCTAAAAAAACTTATCATATTTTTCATCTTCTTCTTACTCTTCTTCTTCTTCATGAAGAAGCTTGTCTTCATCAATGGCATATTGAGCATATGAGTGAGAAATCCAAAACTAAAGCCTACCCACTTCCTATTTTTTCATCCTCTACCTCTTGCCAAGTAGTAGAGTGTGTTTACTTCACAAGTTTCTTGACATGGTGAAGTCGGAGATTGATTTAGCGATGCCTCGACGTAGATCATCTTTGGCATGGACATCGACGACCTAGCTTGCCCATTCTCCGACGAAGCCGACTCTAGAGCCCGGGAAGGATTTTGGACAGCGAGGAGACATCGTTGCGGAGCTATGGAGGTGGAGCACCGGATCTGCAAAGGTTGTATTTCCGTATTCTCTTTAGCTAAGTTGTTAGCTTGTTTTAGTTTCGCCTAGATTTCTAGGTAACGATCCGTACATTAGGGTCTCTCGGCACCAGAATTTTAGAAATTGGCATGATCGATGCCTTGTGAGACCTCACTAGAGTGCCTAGGAACCCTACATCTTTGAATGGAGATTCTCCCCCCTCTCCGAACACTGGCTTCCGAGGCTAGTTGGCGCTAGGCCCGCTCATTCCTTGCTTATTTCGGTTAGCCGAAGTGTTGAAAGATTCAGAATCATTGGAGTTTCCGCAATTGCAATTATCGTCCTTTCGGTTTCTCCAGGACCTATTGTTATTTTGGGAATCCGAGGAGGACTCCTGTTTTGAGCTCTCCAGCATCTGAACTTTCCTGGTCAGCTCTTGGAATGTTTTGAGACCCGCGGTGCATAGAAACGGGGCTATCCAATTGTTGAGATTTCCGACGAGGAGACTGACAGATTGGTCCTGCTCTATCGGCGGTTCGCATTTGACGGAGAGATTGCGCCATCGGGTTATAAAATCTGTGCTTCTTTCGTTGTTTTTGGGCTTGGTCCTTACGACCTCGGCAATGGTGATCTTATCGCTGATGCTCATGAATCTTTGTCGAAATAAAGATTCCATTTGGACGAAAGTAGTAACGGAGCCATTCGGTATGCTCGCGTACCAGTCGAAAGCAACATCGGTCAAGCTATTAACGAACTGGCGGAGGAGAAGAGCATCATTGCCCCCAGTATTCCCGCATGAGGCTTTTAAGTGGGCGATGTGTTGATTCCCATTTCCCGTCCCATCGAATCTTCCGAATTTAGGGATGACATAGCCGCTAGAAAACTCGACCAGATCATACTGAGCAGGATATGGTCTCCCACTACCACAGATATCTTTTTGCGCTTCGGCTTCGGCCACCAATGTTTTGACTTTGCTGGCAACCAAATCCATAATTTGATCTTGAGTTAGCGGGCAACTGTCATCGGTAGCCAAGACATTTCCCAAGATAGGATGCGACTGATTTTCATGCGGTGCGCCCACTTTTGGATTTCAGGGAATAGGCGTCGGCTGCTTTGGGACACCATTTCCCGGTTCATGAGAGCCCTGTGCCTGATTGGGCGGCTGAGAGGCAAGTTGGGCCGTAAGATGGAAGACATTTGTCAAGTCGTCGATCTTTGAGTAGAGCTTGGCCATCTCCTTGTCTTTGCTTCTGAGCTGCTTTCGGAGCTCTTGGAGAAGTTGCTGCTATGCGGTCTTAGGACAGAAAGTTGTCTCATCTTCGCTTTCTGAGCCTGACTCCTCATGAATTGAGGGCTCTCTCTGCCTATCAGCCTCGTCGAGAGGGTTTTCATTATCCAGCGGAGGCGGTTGTTCTTGGGAAGTGGCAACCACATTCAAGCCAGATTGGATTTGAGATGTGGTGGCCCCGTCCTTGCTCTAGCTGCACGTGCCCACCACATAGACACTGTGGATAACACATTCAGCCATTCCCTCATCTTTGGTGGGGTAACCCTGTTCTTTGAACCTCATGAGGTTTAGCCTGGCAGGAGCCCTAGCCCTTTTGTTGGCTCTATATCTGAGCCTTTTCTCCCTCAGCTTCTCGATTTTGAAGGCTTGGCGAGAATCCACTACCCGGGAAGCCATTGTGAGTTGATCAGAGGGGAGCTTAGAGAAGACACCCGATCGAGCAGTGGTCAAGGGCACCGCTGGAGCTTGCTCGGGACGCGTTGTAGCTTTGTTGTTGTTTATGGCCTTGCCCACAGCTGGGGCCAAGGAAATTCGTTCAGACACCGACTTGCGTTTGGGTTGGGGCGCCCTTGAGATCACCACATTTGGTCTCCTGTCTTTCGAGACCGATTTGTCTGCCACCGGGGCTTGAGGAGCTGGGATGACACCAACTGGCATGAACATAATAGAGCCGAATGGTAGCAGCGGCTCTTCCCATTGTCGCCCGAGACTGGCCGGAAAGACCATCCTAGAGTCTATCCTCATCGTGTAGGAGATGGGGGCTGAGTTCATCATCGAAGACAACGTCGGAAGGTGATTGCTTGAAAATCTGCATGAAAAAGCATTATTTTTAGTATAAATACAGGTATGTATATTTATTGAGTTCGCATGAACGCTTAACCCGAATTATAGGAGGAGTGATTGGTGCCACCGGGCGTGCCAGAATCTGTAGGGTGTTATTCGTCACCCCATTGAGATAGGAATACGCGCGCCCTTGTCAGGCGTATACTACAGATTCCCCCTGCCTAGGGTAGGCCGGGGTTTATTGATTGTGGGGATCCGAATCTCCAGCAGCCGCGGACTAAGCTGCCGTTAATTACCCCTCGCCTTTGGGGGGAGGGAACCTCCGATTAACGGGTTAAAACGGTCATGCGAACTCAATGTGCAGTGTACGTGTATTGTGTTTTGAAAGGGGGGTTTGGATATATTGGGAGCCACGCAGAATTTTTACGGGGGGCCCGCTACCTGGATAGCGGGCTTGGGATCAAGGGGGCTAGCAGCCCCCTTGCGTGGTGCGGGGCAGTGCCCCATTAGAAATTTTTTTCTAACAGGGACAGTGTCGTGGAGTATGTGTGTGTAAATATGTATACATATATGTGTGTATATATATATATATATATGAATATATGAATATATATATATAAAAGAAAGAGGGGGAAAAGGCATCCAAAGGATGCGTGGGGCCAGCGCCTTGAGCGCTGTGCACTTAGGTGCTGTGCGCTCAGGCGCAAGCGCGCCACGTGTTAGCACGTGAGTGTTTTGCGCGTGAGTGTTTTGCGCTTGAGCGCAAGCGCGCCACGTGTCGGCACATGGGCGCTTTGTGCTCGAGCGCAGTGCGCCTGAGCGCAAGCGCGCCACGTGTCGGCATGTGGGCGCTTTGCGCACGAGCGCAGTGCGCCTGAGCGCAAGCGCGCCACGTGTCGACACGTGGGCGCTTTGCGCTCGAGCGCAGTGCGCCTGAGCGAAGCGCGCCACGTGGGCTCTTTGCACTCGAGCGCAGTGCGCCTGAACATAAGCGGGCCACGTGTCAGCACGTGGGCGCTTTGCGCTCGAGTGCAGTGCGCCTGAGCGAAGCGTGCCACGTGTCGGCATGTGGAAGCTTTGCGCTCGAGACCAGTGCGCCAGAGCGCAGCGCGCCACGTGTCGGCACGTGGGCGCTTTGCTCTCGAGCGCAGTGCGCTTGAGCGCAAGTGCGCCATGTGTCGGCATATAGGCTCTTTGCACTCGAGCGCAGTGCGCTTGATCACAAGCGCGCCTTGTGTCGGCACGTGGGCGTTTTGCGCTCGAGCGCTGGGCGCTGGCGAGACAAAGGGGCTTTTAGTCCCAGAAGTTATGCTTCAGAAAGGAAATATTTATTATATATATATATCTATGTAAATATATGGAGTTAAACTCCTAAAATGTTTTGGTTGATGAAAGGGGTTCTTTCTCATCCTCTTCTGGTGGTTGGATCTTGATGATCAAGAGATGTGAGATCTAAAAATCTCTCCTTTCTGAGATCTAATGGTAGATCCAAGTTCCCCTTTGTGGGTTTTGTGGTGGAAGACTTCTTAGTTTTTGAAAAGAAAGAATAAAACTCTTGATTTAATACAAAAGAAATGAGAAGGTTTAGAACCTTGGAGAAAGGGCAGGAGGCACAATAGATCTCAGATCTAAAATTTTTGTGGAGAGAATGAAAAGTTGTTTTTTTTGTTCATCATGTTTCCTTTTATAGGCTTACATATTTACATATAGCCCCTTGGGCTTTGCAAAAATGGCATTTTGCCCATCCCATGGCTCATGTGCCATTTCTTTTTTGCACATAAGCCATGGGCTTACAAAATATTGGCTTTATGCCCATTTTGCATACATTCATGCATAAAAAATTACATAAAAATTATTTATTACATGATTTTTTTGTTGGCATGGGGAGGCTGGTCGCGGGCTCGACTTGGGCATGGGCCCGTTTGACCTGGGCTTGGGCCCACCTAGCTTGGAGGTAAACCTTGACTTTGACTCGGTCAACCGCGGTGTAAATTTTTACCCCAACAGGTAGAATTGGAAGTGATTCCACAACCAAAAACGATCATTGAAGATTTTATAGAACCTGAGGATTCAATTTGTTTCGACTTTCTATTAGCCACTCCATAGATTTGGTGGGTAACCTCAGGCACCTGAGAGGCAATTCGGTTTTCTCAGAGACGGTGACAGGGAGGTTCTTGTTTACCCAGACATTCCATTGCTGCTGTTCAAGACTATAAAATCCGGCAGGAGGATGAGTATAGCGTCGTTCTAAACTAGCTTTAGAAGTGCACGTGTATATGACTCTGCCACATGGTTGTTGTAGTCAGTGGGAGAAACGGAAGCATAGTGGGCAAGTAACTTATATCTATTTATAGACCAAAGCAGGTATAGTGGAAATAAATCATCTATTTTTGATATGACAGTCATAGGACTTGACCTCATCAGAATAGGAGATGGATCTTGTAAGAAGGTAGTAGGGTGTGATGTCTTGGTATTTGGGATGACATGCACTTTATAGGAAGTGAAATTCCTATACTACGATCGGTTATACTGTGGTTGTCACACAGTTGTTTCTCTATGTAGGACTTGGATATAATATCAGGGATTCTGGTGACTAGATATATGGTTTTAGATCTAGATTTGGGATGTGTGCCAATTTAGGGTACTTGACAATATACTAAAGTTATTTTAGAATGGTCGACTCCTGGAATGGCGGTGTACCTGCAGGTGATGGAGTCACCCACTCTAAAGGTGTCTTACAGACTAAAGGGGAGAGAGATCTGAAAGATTAGCATATCACTTGCTTAGGCAATTGAGTTAATCATGAATTGTCAAGTACCACAACAGATGTTCTTTTTGCACTAGCTGCAATAAACTTATATTAATCCAATACTGGAGAAACATTAGGAAGCAGTTATGAACATAAGTGAATATTCTTGGGATATGGTAACGGCAGCCTCCTTCAGGAGACGGTTATCACTTCTGGCTTCCAAGGTGACCTGGATGACAGAGTGGCTGTCAGAGTTATAGTTTTTCCCTCTTCTGAGGGGCAGTATGTTGGACAGGTGGTCCAAGCGGATACTGTGGAAGGCATGGTGCAGGATACTGATTAAATTCAGTGGATGATACAGTCTAAGAAGTTTGCTGTATTTGGAGTTCATTTGTGAACTGGGCCCCATCAGATATCTAGACAAGTTCTAAGACAGGTATTGCTCGTTTCGGGAGAGGGTTTTCTCCGCGAAGTTAAGATATAGAGAGATACAGAAAGGATCATTGGAGCGTATCTACTCACTGAGGCTATTTCTCGAACACAATAGTTTCACAAACGAGGTTTGTGAAACTGATTAGTAGATAAGTTGGGTGTTCGGTATCACATGGGCTGTGAGTATGCGACATCGCAATAATTAGCCTTAAGTGCAAATGCGAGATTGTTGGCTATAGTGCCCTCAAGGCAATTATCGTAATCGCAGGCAAGTGATTATGATGATTGATGGAGGACCTATACCGGTAGAACAGTCTTACTCGAGATGATAGTATGCTATCTGGTTTGACTTTATAATCATGTAAATGTTGATAGAGCCCATAGGATTCTTTCCTGACTACCAGCATTATGATGGCGATTATATACATGGGAGATGGGGGTCTATAAGCACATCCTTAAATGTCCCTAGTCGTGGGAGTATCGAGACTGGGCATCGATACTCCAGTGTAAACTAGTGTATACTGATCGAGACCCCGACAAGGGGCGGTGTCCAGGTCTCACAAGACACCGGTGTTAGTTTGTTCACCTAAGATAGTATACAGGTGCTTATTGGGTTATGAGTACACTGGATGGACTCGCCAGGAACTTGCTAGTTGGTTTTATACCGACTGTCAGATAGCAGTTCCCTGGTGACATGTGTACAGCTTAGTTTGTCGACCAGAGATCGTCATTTGTCTCGTGGGAGTTCCCACTGTGCTTTGATTACTACCCAACAACGGGTCAAAGGAGTCGTGCAAACAGGTTTTAGTTGGGTACAGTCCCGAGCCACATGGAAGCAGTGATTGGATCGTCAGGGATTCGTCTCTCCCGGTATTGGGGGTTGATGTCGCGTTGTGCACGGGTGGCCATCACCAGAAATCCATGGCCACAGTGGACGAGAATTATCGATCTAGGATCGATAGTTTCTCAGGTGGTGATGGGTTTCATGCCGACACTGAATGTCGCGTTGTTAGGGGTCTGACTTTATCCACCACCCTAAACTCGATATGCGATACTCTTAGACGAACAGACCTGACTGTACGGCTATTGTCACTGCCAGCCTCAGTAGGGGTTCAGGATAAGTTTTCTCGTCGTCCTCCCTTTCGTTAAATACCTGGATAGCCGTTACGTACAGCTAGTGCCGCAGACGTGCTTGTTGTTAAACCCACTACCAGCGTATTGACAGGTCTTTAAAATCCCACACAGAGGGTTTTCACGGTTTAGGCGATATGGTGTAGATGACGTATGTTGGTACATACAGGTGTCCGATTAAATATGTGTACAGGCTGCACAGACTTTAATCGGACGGTTGATAATACTAGCGGCTTAGGACTGAGTAGGATTATTAAATCAGGTTTTGATTTAATAATTTATATATGTATATATATATATATATGTATTCTAGTATTATTGTTCACTATTCATTTTCTTTCTTGGCTATTCGAATTTTTGTACGAATACGCGTATATGTATTTCGATACATGTACCGGGTTGTATTCCGTATTTATACGGAATAGCTTCTAGAAGTGGACACCTAATTTGTATGATTTTCCTTTTTGGAAATTCATTTGTTTTACAAATGAGGTGGAGGAGTGAGGTGGCATGAGCATGGGCTTAGGCATGTAGAGAGGAAATGGTCTTAATTATTTATTGGAAAATTGTGAAGAGATTTTTTGTGTGTGTGCATCATTGAGAGAGGGTAAGGGGGCAGCTACTTCTTTCAGGTGCTAAGTGTTGGAGATAGTGCCCTTAGAGTCAATTATTGGATCATAGGCATGTGATTGCAATGATTGATGGAGGACCTATCCCGATAGGAAAGTCTTACTCAAGATGATAGTATGCTATCTGGTTTATCTTTTTCATCGTGTACTGCTTTAGGTGACCTTACTGGTCACTATTGCGCGTTGATAGAGCCCCTAGGATTCATGCTTGACTGTCAGCAGTATAAGGGCGATCATATACGTGGGAGATGGTAGTCTATAAGCACATCCTTAAAAGAACCCTAGTCGTGGGAGTTTCGAGACAGGGCATCGATACTCCAGAATAGACAAGTGTATACAGTCGAGACCCCGACGAGGGGTGGTGGCCGGTCTCACAAGCCAATAGTGTCAGTTGGTTCACCTAAGATGTATACAGGTGCTCATTGAGTTATGAGTACACCGAACAGGACTCACCGGGAATATGCTAGTTGGTCTTATACTTGACATCAGATAGCAGTTCCCTGGGGACATGTGTACAGGTTAGATCAACGACCTGAGATCGTCATTTGTTTCATGTGAGTTCCCACTGTACTTTGATTACTACCATACCACGCTCAAATGAGACATGCAAACAGGTTTTAGTTGGGTACAGTCCGGAGCCACATGGAGGCAGTGAGCGGATCAGCAGGGGTTCGTCTCTCCCGGTATTGGGGGTGAGGTCACGCTGTGTCTAGGAGAGCCATTACACGAAGTCCTTGACCAAGGCAGGAGATTTACTGGTAGGTATTCCAGTAGTATCTCAGGGTGTTCTGGGCTACACTCCGACACGAATTGTACCGCTTTTGGGTGTCTGACTTTTACCAACCCCCTAGGCCCGCCATGCGATGCTCATAGACGAACGCACAGGACTGTACGGATATTCTCACTGATAGGCTCAGTAGGGTGTCAGGATGAGTTCGCTCATCGACGTCCCTTTTGGTCAATACCTGGTAGCCCTTTACGTATGGCTAATACCTCTGACGTGTTGGTGGTTAAATCTACAACCAAAGTATTGACGAGTCTTTAGAGTCCCCCACAGACCGTTTTCTCAAGTTTCGGGCGAAACACTGTAGTGGCCATATGGATATATGGCAGGATTCGATCATGTACGTGCGGTATTGCACGGATCATGATCGGACGGATAATACTAGCGGGCTTTGGTTTAAACCGTATCCTAGTATTGTACGGTGTAGATTTGACTCTTTGCATTTGAATTCGGTCGGAATACAAATGCGGGTATGTATATACAGTCGCGGGGTTTTCCTGTAATTTATTACGGGATCAGTTTTTTGAAGTTGCCAGTTTGCATTAAATTTCGGCCATTTTCCTTTGTATCTTTCTTTGGCTAAAAATTGATGTGGAGGGGCTAATTTGCAAATGTGCAAATTAGCAATTTGGAGGGTGTTTCTTATTAGTAGTTGGATCATGATGGTTCTTACTTCCTTTGACTTATTTGCTTCATGATTGCTTGCTTAATATGATGGGTTTAGTGATGGGTCTTTGATTGGACTTGATTGTGAATCATTTTCATGATTATCTTTAATTTCTTCTTTGCTCATGATGACATTTTTTTTCTCCCCTCCATTATCTTTGGCCGTCCATTATGAGATGGGGTCTTTATTTTTTTTGGGAGTGAGATTCATTCATAGTTTTTACACCAAATTGCTTAGCCCATCATATTATGGTTTTACTCCTCCACCACCTTCTTGAGATTTCCAAATGGCAACTTCATAACCCTTTAGAGACATAGTGTTCTACACTTAGCCTACAGCATTCTTGGACACATCGACTCGCCAACTTCGTGCCCGAGTTGCCTCGGTCCAGAGGTGGGAGCCCGTAAAAGAACCCGGCGATGTGGTGCCCTTCCGACGAGGAGATGAAGACCGGAGATTCCGCGGGGAGATCGGGATGACGACGAGAAGACCGAAGGACATGGATCGCTTGGTATATCTCTCTACCCCTTCTCTAGTTAGCTAGGATTAGATTAATGGCCCGATCCGGGTTTAAAGTGCGCGGTGGTGCCGGTTTACAAGTTTTGTAAGAATATCGTTTCCGTATTCCGGCGTCGGATTGACGGCCGGGGCGCCGCCGTGCACCTACGCTGGTATCAGAGACATGCCATTAACCTAGTCTAGCTTGCTCTAACGTGTTTACAAGTTCGATTGAACGAAGTTCCAAAAACCACATTTTCCATGCATCAGTTTCTGTCGAATTTTTCCAGTCGTCAAAAAATTATTTGGTACATTGGAAAATTACGTGCAGGGTTTTTTGAGAATTCGGTGAAAATTTGGTCGGCTGATATTACTGTAGCGCGGCAGATCAACGGCCAAAACCATGTTTGGGCCGCGTATCCGCCGCCGTTTTGTGTCCAAACTGCACCAAATTTTTACAGTGGCTCTCTGACATGGAAATAGGGTTTCTGGTATATTCGTTTTGGGCCCAGATTTTTTTGAATGCTACAGTTGTGATTGGGGCCCACTTCGGAAAATTCAGTCGATCGAAAATTTTAAACATGTTAATTCACAGTATTTACATTATATCTGCGACCGTGAATGTCATTTGATTGGTAAATCCTGTCTAACTTCTATAACCCTTTTAGACGGATTTGCGAACGTGACATTCACGTTGATGTTATGTGTTGTGCTGTGATGTTGCGGATTGGTCGTGGGGGACAGCTTGGATGCAATGTTAGTACAGTTTCGTTTTATATGTACATTTGATATTACGGGGCGAGCGTCCAACATGTGGTTTGCCGTCACTGCCTGTTTGTATATTATTCTTTTGGGGCACGACCGGGCTGAGGTCGATGTACCCGTTGTATGTATATTTTATTTTCTGTACTAGGATTACCCCACGGAGGGGTGCACGGATAGCCGGGTTCTAGAGGGCAAAGGGCCCGCATCTCATGGCATTGAGACGGACGGGGTTTTAATCTAGAATTGGCGGGCTATTCGCCGCACTCGTAGGGGGTACAGGTTGACCCAGGAGGGGTGCCCAAGTTACCGGATTCCGTGAAGTGCTGGGTAGTCCATTCATGTTGTTGAAGGGGGCTGCCTCACTTCATGTTTTGGCGGGTAACTTGCCGCGCCCGTAGGGGTCTAGGATTTCATTGCACAGGCTATCCACACGACCAGGGGAACGTCGGGTTTCATTAGCGGCTCTATGAAACCCGTGGATCCCAGATATCTGTATTGTTCTGTGATGCTTATTACATTTCTGTGATGTTGCATTTTATCACGCCTTGAGTGAATATTATATATTGATATATATACTAGTAGATGTTGTATATGTTTTGCATCCACGCTAGTCCAGTCCCCGCTCTGTCCTTAGTTAAGTAACCTAACGGGTAATGACGGGACCCAGTGTCGAATGCGGATGGCATATACGTACATCATTATTTTCGTTCTTTATTGGTGTGATCAATTGATCGGACTGCGTTGATTCGGATCAATGCAAGCTAAACAAACCTATTCTGATGTTGTTGGAACACTTTTCAAAAAACTGTTATTGCAAGGACGTTCACTTTTGTTTTGCTTAGTGGTATTCAGTTGGAATATCCTGCACCTCAGTCGACGAGGCAAGGGCCGAGATCCCTTCACCGGGAGTGACCCCTTGGACAGAAGTTTGCGTCCGGGTAATAACTTCACTATAGCCGATTACTTTTGCTTTGCATCATGGTATTCAGTTGGAATATCCGGCACCTCATTTTATGGGGAAAGAGCCGAGATCCCTTCACCGGGAGTGACCTCTTTAGCAAAGGTTTTCGCCACTATATTTTTATAAAAGCGATCCGATCCCTTCAACGATATCAAGTTTATTACGTTAATGGTTTTAGCCAGAAACCATTCGTAGCCCTCCGTCCTTTCATATGGATAGTCAATAGTATTCAAGCTGTGTTTGTTGGCCAAAGTCAAGGCACAGTGTTTGGTAGGTATTGGGTATTCATATGCAGCATAGATAGATGCGTTGGTTTGGGACAGTTGTACTGCCTTGTTGGCCAAAGTCAAGGGTAAGTACGGGTTGGTTCAAATTAACCTGGAGAATGACGAGTAGAACTTGACATGTGACTTATGATTTGTTGGCCAAAGTCAAGGTCATAAGGGCATGGGGTAAAAATCACATCGGGAGTTTCTAAAGAAACTGAAACTTGCCAGATATGCGCATACCTGCTGGAGTGTGATAACGTGAGTGGAGTCCGTCACGTTATCATGCGATGATAGTTGGATCCCGATTCCCACTGATGAGTTGGTTTACTCCTCGGGTGATCCCGACTAAATCTTCTTTCAGGTTTGGAGGAGAATTTGACGGTACAGTAGGAGGTTTCCAGATTAGATAAAGTGATAACCATTCTGATCTAGGTTAGAGTGCACGCTGAGTGTTTTCTTTTCTCTCTCTCTATGGCAGTGACCATGACCCGACTTTTGATTATGACTCAGTGACCAAGATTAATCGAACCTTCTTAAACACTGGCTTTCGGATTGTCAGAGTTGCAAACCTCATTGGCACTCTTACTTTTACCCTTTTCTCCAGAGCACCCCGTATTACTACGAACGTCCACTTCCAATGGACAAAACCATCGTATGGTTATATACTAACTCGAAGAAATTTATTCGAGAATGGTTTCCGGTTCTGGAGAAAACGGATAGGACTATTTAGTTGTGTTTTCCTTTTACCTTCTCTCAGGTTGCGAGTACTCCTTGGTTTCGGAGATAGTACACCTATTACGCAAATTGGATAGTCTTCTTCCAAACCTTAGGCTGGTGCCGAACGGTGGGGAATGAAGAAAACCAATTAGCATAACGATGGTGTACAGAAGGTATTAAGTAAAGACATATCAAGGGATTAGTATGAGGGCAAAGTAAATTGCGACTGCTATTCACGACCAAACCAAGTATTTCTTCGCCAATCCTAAATAACCTTTTTATTTCTACAGGAAACTCCGTATCACTCCGAATATCCACAGTTTATTGGATACTCCATCGTATGGTTATATACGAACTCGAAAGGAACTTGTTCCAGTTCGGGGATGGATTCTGGTTCAGGAGAAATAGGAATAAGGTTTATTCGATTGTCTTTTATCTTCATCTTCTCTCGCATTGCGAGTGCTCCTAGGATTAGGACAGTACACCCATTATGCTTATTGGATAGTCTTCTTCCAAACCATAGGCTGGTACCGAAAGGTAGGGAAGGAAGAAAACCATTTAGCCTAAGAGAGTGTACAGAAGGTAACGACTAAAGACATATAAAGGTGTTTGGAAAGATGGCAAAGAAATATGCGGTTACAGCTGCGAATCTGGATGATGGAAGAGGCATTACTAGGAATACCAGGATACCCCATCGAAACATTTCAATGTTTCAGTTTCACTGTGTACTGTTAAAAGAAAACTGATTTCCCAATTAGACACTTGCTCCAGGGTATGTATTTACCAGGTATGATTCTTAAATCTGTATGGTTTTACAGATGATGAGTGGGAGTAAGTTATTGGGAATTAAGTGATTGTCCTCGTTATATCGGAATTCGTTGTAATTGGTGATATTTGAAGAAATCGCCTGGGCTGTTTGCCGGTCGGCAAATATTTGGTTTTGAATATCCGTTGCAATGCACCAATTTCAAATTGATATATCTGTACGTCTATTTTTATAGAGTGAGATATAACTGTTTGAAATTATGTCAATGACATTTACCTATATCAGTGGATGGTTAAGTAAGGAGCATTGAACAGCGGTGTAATTCTTCTTAACCATAAGTACAGTTTTCAACCTACGACACACAGGCAATGAGTTATTAGACTCAAGGGACTTATACAAAGTATTGAATGTTGTCCAGCGTCCATGAGGACAGAGGGTTACGTTCTCGTACTATATTCGGTTTACTTATGAATTCTCTAGTTTTTAGACAGGTGTTTCGTAGAAACACAGTGTCCAAGTTTTGAGAAGTTATAGGTATGTGGTTAAAGTAGAGAACCAGGTGTTGGAAGTATCAGGATTCTTCAAGGTGATCGAAGATGTAGATACTTGTGTATGGTATTCAGTTGATAGTAATGATTAAGAGAACTTGCTTCTCTTTCGGGTTACTCATAATTGGAAGCATTCCTAACTTGAGTAACGCTGATCGGCCCTTTCCATTTAGTTGACATGCACTGGAGACAGCTGCATGATTTGAATCTGGTTCAAGTAAATTAGTGCCTCTGGTTCTATATTGGATATAGAACAGTTCATATCTTAACGATGTTAAGGTACGGGGAGTTGTCCGGCTTATGCTTAAAACCAGACTCTGGATAACTCAAGGCACGTTTCTGCAATGGCTGTTTGTGGGTTGACCCAGGCTATGACGAGGGTTGACTTTCTACCATCTGGAAGATCAATAGTGATATTGTTCTTGACTCGCCACAGTTTTAACAAAAATGGATTTTTTCAGAAAACAGTAGTGGGAGTATGGTAGAACTAGAAGTGATTCCAGAACCGCAAACGATTACTGAAAATTTGATAAGAACCTAAAGATTCAATCTGGTTTGACATTCCATTGGCCACTCCGCAGATATGGTGGGTAACCTCAGGCACCCGAGAGGTACTCCGGTAGCCTCAAGGACGGTGACAGGGAGGTTCTTGTTTACCCTGACTTGCCATTGCTGTTGCTCCAGACTGCGAGACCCGGCATGAGGATGAGTATAGCGTCGTTCTAAACTAGCTTTAGAAGTGTACGTGTATATGACTCTGCCAGAGGGTTGTCGTAGTCAGTGGGAGTAGCGAAAGCATTGGTGGACAAGTGGCTTATGTCTGTTTATAGACTAAAGCAGATATAGCGGAGATAAATCATCTATTTCTGATGTGACAGTCATAGGTTTGACTTCATCAGAATAGGGGATGGATCTGTTAAGAAGGTAGTAGGGTATGATGCCCTGGTATTTGGATGACATACATAGAGTAGGAAGTGATATTCCTATACTACGATCAGGTTATACTTTGGTTGTCACACAGTGGTTTCTCCACATGGGACTTGGATATAATATCAAGACATTCTGGTTACTAGATCTATAGATCTAGATTTGGGTGGTTTCCCAATCAGGGTACTTAGACAACATTCTAAGAGTTTTTAGAATGGAAGACTCCTGGCACGGTAGTGTACCTGCAGGTGATGGAGTCACCCTCTCTAAAGGAGTCTTACAGACTAAAGGGGGGAGGGATGTGCATGATTGGCAGATCACTTGCTTAGGAAATTGAGTCAATCATGAGATGTCAAGTACCACACCAGATGTTGTTTTTGCAGTGGATGCAATAAATTCATATTGATCCAATCCTGGAGAAACGGTCGGAAGTAGTTTTAGAACATAAGTTGATGTTCTAGGGATATGATGACAACAGTCTCTTTTAGGAGACAGTTAACACTCCAAGCATCCAAGGTGACATGGATGACAGAGAGGTTGTCAGAGTAATAGTTTTCCTTCTGACGAGGGGCAGTATTTTGGACAGGTGGTCTAAGGGGATACTGAGGGAGGCATGACTCGGGATACTGATTACGTTCAGTTGACGATACAGTCTAAGAAGTTTGGATTTGGAGTTCATTTATGAGCTAGGTCCTATCAGATATCCAGACATAATCTAAGACATGTATTGCTCATTTCGGGAGATGGCATTCTCCGCGAACTTGAGATAATGAGAGACATAGAAAGAAACATCAAGGCGGATCCACTCACTGAGGCTATTCCTCGAACACATTAGTTTCGCAAACTGGTTTTGTGAGACTGATCAGTAGAGGAGTTGGGTGTTCGGTATCACACGGGATGTGAGTATGCGACATCGCAATAATTAGCCTTGAGTGAAAGTGGGAGATTATTGGAGATAGTACCCTCAGGGTCAATTATTGGATCACAGGCACGTGATTGCAATGATTGATGGAGGACCTATCCCGATAGGACAGTCTTACTCAAGATGATAGTATGCTATCTGGTTTATCATTATCATCGTGTACTGCTTTAGGTTACCTTACAGGTCACTATTGCGCGTTGATAGATCCCCTAGGATTCTTGCTTGACTGTCAGCAGTATGAGAGCGATCATATACGTGGGAGCGGGTAGTCTATAATTACATCCTTAAAAGGTCCGTAGTCGTGGGAGTTTCGAGACAGGGCATCGATACTCCAGAGTAGACTAGTGTATACAGTCGAGACCCCGAAGAGGGGCGGTGGCCGGTCTCACAAGCCACTGGTGTCAGTTGGTTCACCTAAAATGTATACAGGTGCTCATTGGGTTATGAGTACACCGGACAGGACTCGCCGGGAACATGCTAGTTGGTCTTATACCTGACGTCAGATAGCAGTTCCCTAGTGACAAGTGTAAAGGTTAGTTCATCGACCTGAGATCGTCATTTGTCTCGTGTGAGTTCCCACTGTACTTTGATTACTACCCTACCACGCTCAAAGGAGACGTGCAAACAGGTTTTAGTTAGGTACTGTCCCGAGGCACATGGAGGTAGTGAGCGGATCTGCAGGGGTTCATCTCTCCCGGTATTAGGGGTGATGTCGCGCTGTGTCTAGGAGAGCCATCACACGAAGTCCTTGGCCAAGGCAGGAGATTTACTGGTAGGTATTCCAGTAGTATCTCAGGGTGTTCTGGGCTACACTCCGACACGACTTGTACCGCTTTTGGGGGTCTGACTTTTACCAACCCCCTAGGCCCGCCATGCGATGCTCATAGACGAACGGACCAGACTGTGCGGATATTGTCACTGATAGGCTCAGTAGGGTGTCAGGATGAGTTCGCTCATCGACGTCCCTTTTGGTCAATACCTGGTAGCCCATTACGTATGGCTAATATCTCTGACGTGCTGGTGGTTAAATCCACAACCAAAGTATTGATGAGTCTTTAGAGTCTCCAACAGACCGTTTTCTCAAGTTTCGGGCGAAACGCTGTTGTGGCCATATGGAGATATGGCAGGGTTCGATCATGTACGTGCGGTATTGCACGGATCATGATTGGACGGATAATACTAGCGGGTTTTGGTTTAAGCCGGATCGTAGTATTATACGGTGTAGATTTGTCTCATTGCAATTGTATTTGGTCGGAATACAAATGCGGGTATTTATATACAGACGCGGGGTTTTCCTGTAATTTATTACGGGATCAGTTTTTTGAAGTTTCCAGTTTGCATTACGTTCCGGCCATTTTCCTTGGCTGAAAATTGATGTGGACGGGCTAATTTGCAAATGTGCAAATTAGCAATTTGGAGGGTGTTTCTTGTTAGTAGTTGGATCATGATGGTTCTTACTTCCTTTGACTTTTTTGCTTCATGATTGCTTGCTTAATATGATGGGTTTAGTGATGGGTCTTTGATTGGACTTGATTGTGAATCATTTTCATGATTATCATTGATTTCTTCTTTGCTCATAATGACATTTTTTTCTCTCCCCTCCATTATCTTTGGCCGGCCATTATGAGATGGGGTCTTTATTTTTTTTGGGAGTGAGATTCATTCATAGTTTTTACACCAAATTGCTTAGCCCATCTTAATATGGTTTTACTCCTCCACCACCATCTTGAGATTTCCAAATGGCAACTTCATAACCCTTTAGAGACATACTGTTCTACACTTATCCTAAAGCATTCTTGGACATGTCGACTCACCAACTTCGTTCCCGAGTTGCCTCGGTCCAGAGGTCGGAGCCCTTAATAGAACCCGACGATGTGGTGCCCTTCCGACGAAGAGATGAAGACCGGAGATTCCGCGGGGAGATCGGGATTACGACGAGAAGACCGAAGGACGTGGATCGCTTGGTATATCTCTCTACCCCTTCTCTAGTTATCTAGGATAAGATTAATGGCCCGATCCAGGTTTAAAGTGCGCGGTGGTGCCGGTTTACAAGTTTTGTAAAAGTATCGTTTCCGCATTCCGGCGTCGGATTGACGGCCGGGGCGCCGCCGTGCACTTAAACTAAGGACTTGATTTCTTCACTTGCTTACACTCTCATTCTCACTTGGAGACTTAGCACATTTCTTGAGTTGCTCATGCCACATGTTTCCTCACCTCCTTCGTCATCTTCTATGGTTGCTTATTGAGCATATGTGATGAGGGAAAATTATAGTGACACATTACTACACCTCCACTCTCTATTTCTAGCAACCTTAGAGCATCGGTTGCCTCGCTCGACGAGGCTGAAGCTTGCGCCATTTCCTTCAGGTGGATCATCATAGATGGAGGATGACCGGCATCCAAATTCGATCAAGGATCCACTAGGAGCTTGGGGATGATGGTTGAAGACCGAAGGACACGGATCAACTCGGTATAACCATTCTAACTTCTTTTTATAGCTTGCTAGTATAGGGTTTAGGGAAGATCCGGGCATCGTGTAATGGTAGTGCCAGTTTAGAAAATTTTTGTTCCGCATTTGGCTACGAGTTGATGGCCGGGACGCTGCCGTAACCTAACACTCGGTACACTAAACAGGACTCACCGAGAACTCCTAGATGGTATTATACCTAATATCATATAGCAATTCTCTGGTGAAACTGGTACAGGTCAGTCTTTAGACCCGAGATCGTCATAGAGTCTTGTGTGATTCCCACCGTGCTTTGATTTCCACCTTACCACGTTCAAGAGAGCCTGCAAAACGGTGGTTTTTGGGTACAGTCCCGAGTCTTTTGGAGGCAAGTACAATAAGTCCCTGGCCATAACAGGAAGTCCCTGGCCAGGGCTGATACTGAGATTTACTCGTAAGTGTTATCAGTAGTTTCTCGACCCATTATGAGCCTCACATCAACATGACTTTTCAAATTATTGGGGTCTGACGTTTACCACCCCAGACTAGATATGCGACATATCAGACGAAGAGACCGGACTGTATGGTAGTGTTACTTATTGGATTCACGGGAGTATGGACAAGCTTGCTTGTTGATCTTATGATCGCGCAATACCCGGGTAGCCGTTACGTCCAGCTAGTACTGCTGACGGCTTGTAGGTGACTGATATGATTATCACCTACTGCCAGCGTATTGAAGAGTCTTTAGAGTCCTACATAGAGCTTTCCTAGCTCATGTGAAACGAAGTAGGGCACATATGTAATATATGCGGGTCTGAGATTGATACGTGTATGTGATACTGTATTCCAATCTCGCGATATAGGTTATATGTGATATAACCAGATTGTTGAATCAAGTGTTGATTCAACGATATGTTATATGTATATGTGATATGCATAAAAATGATATTAGTCGGTTATATGCGATACAACAGGGTTATTAAATCAAGTGTTGATTTAATAATTTAATGTATGATTATATATTTGATATATTAATATGCACTAACTAATATTAGCTCACTTAAGAAATTGTTTTCTCCAAATACATTTAAATGTATATGTGATATATATTAATGTATTTAATATGTGGCATGCTGGATGATACATTGGACTTGGTTGTATGAGACTCATACCTAACATAAGATAATTTGGGTATTTAAATATTAAGGGGAAAATCAAAATTAGGTACAAATTAGCATGGCTATGATGCTTGTGGAAGTATGGAGAAGCTTTGACTTTAGTCCACTAATTTTGTGTTACTTTAGATATTTATTAAGCTAACCATTATCTTTAGCCATAGTTTAGTCTCTACATGAGTTGATATAAGATATTTTTCTCACCCGTGGTTCACACTTGATTCATTCATATTCTTCTTCATCTCCTTCCTTGCTCTCTAGCTTTGAGTGAGGTGAAAAAGAAAAGAGAGAAAAATTATTCTAAGGTGAGCAAAATTCCTACTTCATCAATCTATACCAAACTAGCCATTTTGTATAGGTTGTTTTCTTCACTAATTCTCAATTTGTGAAGAGGTGACATGAGTTGGAGATTCCTCGATGTATATTATCTTCGGCCTCGAAGTTCTTCAAGAAAGCTTATTCCTTTCGCCTAGTGGAGTCTAACGAGAGTCCAGGAGACCACTACTTGGAGCGAAGGGACTACTACACGTTTATTCTAAGGTGAGCAAAATTCCTACTTCATCAATCTATACCAAACTAGCCATTTAATATAGGTTGTTTTCTTCACTAATTCTCAATTAGTGAAGAGGTAACTTGAGTTGGAGATTCCTCGATGTATATTATCTTCGGCCTCGAAGTTTTTCAAGCAAGCTTATTCCTTTCGCCTAGTGGAGTCTAACGAGAGTCCATGAGACCACTACTTGGAGCGAAGAGACCACTACCTAACCATTATCTTTAGAAGTGAAGGACCGGTCTACAAAGGTTGTATTCCTTTTTCATTTAGAGTAATGTTGTTTACTTGTATTATTTAACCCTAATTCTCTAGTTGGATCCTTGGTTCGGTTTGTTAGCACACTAGCTTTTTTTATAAAATTGCATGTTTGATGCCTTATAAAACTAAGTTAGAGTGCTATGGAACCCAGCAAGTTTGGGGTTGTGTTAATTTTTATAGTAACAATAACCTAAACTAGCTTAGTTGCGAGTAGTTTGGTGCCTTTCATCCTTGTTTAAACGCTAAGTTTACACTAAACCACTCTAATGTTCTAATTAGCATCAAAACATTTAATTAGTTGATAGTTAGTGTTTCAAAGAAAATCTGCTATCAAACCAGTGATCACAGAGATAAGTTGCGATTACAAGAAGCTTGTTTTAGGACCATGAGTGCACCCTCGAAACCTGAGCCAATTACCCCAAGACTTGGCCGCCGATTTATTAGTTTTGGCCGCAAATTGCGGCCCCTCAAAGGTGTTAGGGTGTGGCTTTTTGGCAGAGGCACTATAGGACTCTAATTAGACCTTTGGTGTATGCAACTTTTTCTAATTTTGTATACACAAAAATCTGGGACAGTTTTACCCTATTTTAGGCAATATGTTAACGTGTGATACAGATATTCCAATTCACATTTTAGTGTTTTATATGGTTAACATCCCTTAGAGGTTTAGATGTTGTTGTACACGTTTAACACGCTAAGTTCACACGCGATAACTTGTGGGGGTTAGTTCGTTCGTGTAGTGTATGTGTACGTGTCATATCGGAATTTTAGCCTCATATGTTTAGGTTTTTGTTCGATGCTAAGATCGGTTGTGGAAACTTCGGATGTGGCAAGGAAAGGGAAGGAGGTGATTGGATTCGAGTAGCTCGAGGCCCTTCTGGTGAGTAGATTTAATATTTACGGGAGAATCGCCTAGATGGCGTTTAGCGTCGATGGCTAGATTCTAGTTATAAAACATTATATTATATACATGTAGATTCATAATTTGTGCATAAGGATTATAATGTGAATCATATTACTTGCTACGCATTGACATATCCTTTTTAGTACACTTAAACCATTACCAATGGTTCATGTTGCACGTGCATTAACTCATATGTGCACACACCATTGGTAATTGCCACACCACATACACTATAGAACTTGTCGCGATATCCTACATTTGCATTACATCTTTATTGGTAGTTAGATTTTCATTCATTTATACTAGCATGCATCATGTCCATATCATGCACATTTCCTTTATAACCATATTATCTGTAACGCTTCGAAAATCGTTTAGGCAGTTTTTCGGTAATCGGCCAAATTAGCAGTTTTTTTCCCTAAAAAGTCAAAATAGGTATTTTTCATTATAGACCTAATTATACAAAATTTAGATAAGATATTACTATAAATCGGTCAATAAAATGTCACATAAAATTTTCTAGTTAATTAAGAAAATTTCCTTAATTAATTAATTTTAATATTATTTTAAGCTTTTAAAAATACATTAAATTAGTGATAAATACAAATTTAATAGGGTAAATTACATAATTAGGAATCATTATATACTAAAATATAGTGTAACAAAAATTTTATCAAAACATTTCAAGTTTGGTTGTTTTGTGGTTTAAAATGGTTTGAAAATGAATTAAAAAGGGGGGGTTTTGTAAAATTTGATGTGATGGTCATTTATTGATCTTGTGAAGGACTTTTGTGTAGAAAATTCCACACCTTTCCCTCACATCCCTCCCTTGCTCTCCTATGGTCGAAATGGCTCCAGAAAAACAGCCCCCAATTCCTCATTTTCTTGCATCAAAATCCTTGCAAAATTCCTCCGAAATCCACAAAAATTCACAATTTCCTTCACAAATTCAAACCTAAACCCTTTTCCACCTCTTCCCAAACCCTAATTTGTTTAAAACAAGGAGAAAGAAGACATATTTAGAGGCTAATTGCATGAGTTTCATCACTTGGGAGGTATAAATCCTAATCTAGTTGTTAATTTTAGTTTAAGCTTGCTAGAATTAGTAGTTTAAGTATGAAATGTGGTTTAATCTGTTTGCTCATGATTTTCAAGAGAGGTGTTGATGCCCTAATTAGGGTTTGTTGTATGATAAGTGGGTTTAAGTTAGGGTAGTGTTTATCTAGTTGGTTAAAAGGGTTGTTTCTGCGATGTAGCAATCGCTACACCGTTAAATCGCGACAATTGCATCGATATTTCTATGTCAATGCTTACTAGTTTTTCTAAATTTTTAGGAGGTGATCTAATTGCGTTATATTAGCGATATAATTAGCATCTCATACAACTATTAGTGTGCATGAATCCGTGGTTTTATCTAGTCGGGTTTTAGCTTTGGCGGTTGCACCGAAACGACGATTTTAGTTAAGGTTTTAGCGATTTTCGTGCGTTTTCCGCGCACCGAGTGCACGTTGTGATTAATTCGAGAGTGTCGATCTTTTAATATTGTGAGTTGCGTCATTTCAGGAATCTATAATCTTATATTGTGTGTTATGCAATTCTAGGAACGGTTGCGGAAATATCAGACGCGGCGCGCAAAGGCAAGGCGGTGGTTGGATCGGATTAGCGAGACTTTCGGGTGAGTAGATGTATTCATCTATGGGGGAATCGTCTGGATGGAGGGAGGTGCCCTCTAGTTAGGGTTACTTTATTTCTTGCAAGATTTGCATTGTTAGTTAGCTAAACCCCCTCATTCACATTGCATACCTTTATAGCCAATCGTCCGCTAGATTGCATGGATATTCATATACACATGTGCGATATCACTTCGTAGAACACGAACACCATTACCATTGGCTCCTGTTGCACACGCACTATTCATGTGACACACACGCCTTTGGTAATTTCCATACCACGAGCACCATAGAACCTGTTTAGCTTAGTGTCACCACTTGCATCATACATGATATATGAAATTGCATAGCATGTATATACCTTGCATCATCATCATACTTACATAGATTTCTAGCCACAAATCACATCGCATACCATGATATCATAGACATTTATCATATACAACATATTGGGTATTATGGTTTTCTTGAGGATTTCAGTATTTCTGCGATTTCTGGATTTTGGGGAAAACCGCAAGAATTTAACAAAAGCTTATAGTTATCATTTTTTTTTAGAAACAAAGTTGCGGTTTTCTCGTGATGTATGTGTCGTCCACCATGAGTTTTCATGTTTTCTGTTGGATTTCGAGACCCGATTCGAGGAGTGGATGAACCGTCTCGGGTACATGGTGGGCCCGGTATGGTACCCCGAGGCAAGAAGATCGAGTTGTAGAAGATGAGCCTGGCAGGGGAAGACTACCTACCGGTGATGTCTGGCGCGGCGGATATCCGGAGGATACCGACCGTTGTCGTGAGATTTGATGATATGGGCCGATCCGGACTGACGGAGCCCGATGTATTGAGACATCGATACAGTGAGACATTGAGACAGATGTGTTTTTCATATTTGGTGTCGATGCTTGACATGAGTTTCAGATGATTTTTTGATGGTATTTAGCTATTATACAGATTTTTTTGCTTCTAAAGTTAAGAATGCAGAACTCATAGCATTTAAACACTTTAAGATTTAGTATTGACATTGCATACATGTGCATGCATACAAGAGGTATTACATCACATCTGGACATACATGCTATGACACATTTGCGTGCATTCTTACGATAGCCTTACTAGATGTTATATTCTACCCACGAGCTGGCAACTCACCCCCGTTGTGCCACAGTGTCTTGCAGGTCGGACTCATCAGCCTAGTAGCGGCGGCTTATCTTATTAGTGACTTGTTTTGCTCAGACTCGCGACATTGCTCGTAGGTGGGTTGCGAGAGTCCTATTATCTCTTTTTGTACCATTTTTGTATCTAGTATTATCCATCTACCACTTCTTATTTGTATATTCGACCTAGTGATGAGACTGAGAGATTTGTGTATATGTGTGTTCTTTTGGGTCGAGCTCACTTGAGCCGACGTTGTGTTTTCTTACATTTCGCATTCCTTTATGCTCTTTTTCTTGAGATTACATATATATATATATATATATATATATATATATATTGCGTGTGGTTGTGATCCGCCTTGGGCGAAGAGCTAGCTCCCGCTTGGGGATGCCATTTTGTTATTACAGGTTATAAATCTTGTTGTACCCATTTTGAGGGATAGAATTTACAGAGGAGACTCTGCCGAATTTTTTGGAAATTTTTGATGTTTTAAAAAGGGGTTCAATGCAACTTAATTGATTTCAAAATCGTTTTCATGAAAGGTTTCCTTCACTCTCTTTGGTTTTGGTTTAGATTTTCTCGGCTTTGGCTGACTTAGTTTACGTTACGCCTTTAGACGTCTCGTAATCTAAGTGCCAGTCACGTTCCGTATTTTCGGGTCGTGACATTATCATATGAAGTCTCGTGTGATTTCGGTTTTCATGAGATTTTGGAAAACCGCAAAACACATTTTCAAAACTTGGATTATTTAAAAACGCGGTTTTCCATTGATATGATATTTTTTGACCACCATGAGTTTTCTCGGTTTTGAGTGACGAGCATACTCGATTTGAGGAGTGAGAAGGCACCGTCTGCGGGTACATGGTGGACCCGGTACGGTACCCCAGGGCAAGAAGATCGTATAGAAGGTGTTGAGCCCGGTAGGGGAACACTAACTACATGTGATATTGTGGAAACTCGGCGGATATCCGGAGGATACCGATCGGAGTTATACGATCAGATGAATATGAGGGCCGATCAGAGTGACGGCTCCTGAGATATTGGGATTTCGTGTGTCGATACTTGACACCGGTTTTATGATGATTTATCGAAAGTACCTCTATTTTTACTACATTAAAACTTATTATGACATGCTCAATTTCACATAGTTGCTACACCCCTGATATTACACTTTGCTCATTATTTATGCTGCATCCATAATATTATATATTATCATAACCTTAAACTTAGGATTTGTCGCTGCTACGTTCATGCTTGCGATTACCACGCATGCTGTTATTTAATACTCATGTGCTGGCAACTCACCCCCATTGTGCCATGGTGTCTTGCAGAGCCGATCCTTCAGCATAGTCATGGCGGTGCACACTACTTTTGCTACTACTATTACCGTTACTTTTGCGACGTGATATTTTGTAGGTGGATTGCAAGTATTCTTTTGCCTTCTACCTTGTACTCTTTTCAATGTATCTCGAATACTCCATCTACCACATGTATGTATTGATTTAAAGACGAGACTGAGAGATTGTATTATATTAACTCTAGGTGTCGTGCTAGTATGAGCCGACTTTTGCTTTTATGTTGTGGTTATTGTTTTGCATCTCGCATTTGCTTATTCCTTCGCCTATGGCGTCGTATATCTCGCTATGTGATTGTGTTCCGCCGAATGGCGTCGAGATTGGTCCTAAGTGGGGATACTTTTATATATATTGTGCTTATGTATCGGTTTGGATCGGTTTTTAAAAAGGAAATGTTGCCGAAAATTTTAACAATAACCCGAGATTTAAAAAGGTTTTGATATAACTCTTCTATTTTTAAAACTGATATTATGAAACAAATAATTTTTACCACTCTATCTTATTTCATGGTTTAGATTCTGGGTTTCGGCTTACTTGAACTACGTTACGCCTTTAGATGTTGCGTGATTTAAGTGCCGGTCACGTTCCTCATTTAGGTCGTGACACCCGTAGTATCTGATCGTAGACCCCTACAAGTGCAGCAAGCCACACACCAATCATAGAAGTAAAGAAACCCTAATCAATGATGTGAGTGGGCCAACCAGCACTTCCGAAATCCGGTGATTTGGGTACCCCTCTGTGGGTCAATCCTATACCCCGTACGAGTGCGGCGAATAGCCTAACATTTCAAGAGTAAAGCACCCCAGTCTCAACGCTATGAGATGGAGGACCATTGCCCTCTAGAACCTAACTACTCGAGCACTCCGCCGTGGGGTAATCCTACTGCATGTAATGAAAAACTGAATATACAACGGTGACTATGTTCGCAACCTGGACGCGTCCCAAAGAATAATACAAGCCACGATGACGACAGTTCACAAGTGTAACGTTCTGAAAATCGTTTAGGTTAATTGTCCGATAATCGGTAATATAACTCGTGTTTTCCGTATAACATAATTAGAATTATTTTTCAACATAGACTTAAACATACCTATTTTAGCTATGTAATTTCTAGTATTTGGTATTTATTTAATCACTTATAAATTGCTAGTTTACTTAAATATTTTTTCTTAATTAATTATTTTAAATATTATTATAAGCTTTCATTTATACATTTAATTAGTGTAAATTACAAATTAGAATGGGTTAAGTATACTTTTGTGAACCATGACAACTTAAAACCTAGTTTGTAACATGTTCTCTTTTTCTCAATTAGTCTCCATGGTTCTAGAGATTTCAAGGAAAATATTAATTAGGAAAATAAATTAATTATGAAATAAGTTAATTGATGTAATAATGGAGGGTTTTTCTTGATTTGACACACACTCACCTCACTCATTTCCCTCTCTCCCCTATGCTGGCCGAAACTAAGGCAGCCCCCCATTTCCCATTTCTTCATCTCATTTCCACATCAAAAACTCTTATTTTTCCATCAAAAATCCACACAAAACCTCACTAATTTGTAATTAAACCTTCACCCATTATTTATTGGCCTAAACTAGCTTGGATCTAGGAGCAAGAAAGCATTTTAGGAGGCTAAGTTTGCATGTTAGATCTCCAAAATTGTGTGGTATAAATCTTAAACCTATGGTTAATTTGTTGGTTAATTACTTTAATCTAACTTAATTAGGTATTAATATGATTCTAATTTCAAGAGAATGGTTTGGGTTCAAATTAGGGTTTTTATCACTAGATTATTGTTGCAATGTTTAGTTTAACATCTTAAGACCTGCAAAATCTAACCTAGTTGTTAATTTGCTAATTGTTACTTTTTAATTGTCCTAATTAAATATCATTGTAAACTAATTTCAAGATTAGTGTGTAAATAGGTGAGATTAAATTTTAGTATATAATTGTGTGACCTAATTAAGTTATTAAATGAATATTGTGGCCACTAGATTTGCTAAAATATATAGATTTGCACAAAAATGGTTAATCGTTGCTTACTAGGTTTTTGGAATAAATAGATTTTAGTTTAGTTTGATGTTGAGATGATATACATACTATTTCCTATGATATTTAATGTGTTGTGAATGCACGATTGGAACGATTGGATTCTAGGCTTGGTGGTTGTCACTGTAGGGATTCTCTAGCACCATACCTAGGGTTTGGGTTGCATGACAAATGCTATAATAAAAATTTATGGGATGCTAAACAATACCAACCATGAATCGAACTAGAAAATTAGGGTAAAAACAACTAGTATCACATACTAACAAGTGTCTGACACTAAGAGGTAAGTAATACAACCTTTGTAGACCTCCTCTTGTGACTCCTTTGATCAACTAGGGTTTGAACGGGTTCGCCTGAATCCTTCCAAGTCCACGATGATCCACCACGGAGTCCCTTTGCTTAAGCTCCTAACTTCACTTGAACCAAATGTAAGTGGAGCAAACAACCTACACTAGTGGGCTAGACTAATATAGATTGGTGATGTGGGTTCGGATATCACTTAAAAACCATTTCTTTTTAATGTACTTCACTCACTTTCAAAAACCTAGAGAGCTTGAAGGAGGAAGAAGAAGGAGAATGGCTAAACTTGACTCAAGTGAGAATAATAAACATAATCAAAAGAGAGAGAGAATTATGTCATCCTTAACCATGGTAACAAAATATCTAGAATATTTTGAAACTTGAGTTTAAGAAAAACCATAGGCTACTAAAACCATGGGAAATGAAACCATGGTTTTGACTTTAGTCAACACAAGAGAAGAGCGTAGAACGTCAAGCATGATTTTATATTCCCATTTTGCTTTTCTCAATAATAAAAATATATAAATATGTTGCCATGCGAGTCTTGCATTTCCATCACCAATGTATCATCAACCATGACACATGTTTGCTTGCATGTGTGCATCCATATCAACATATATATACACTCATGCATGCATCATAAAGATATAGGTTTTAATAAATGAGCTAATGGACTTAATATTAAATCAATACTTGATTTAATAACCCGGTCCTATAACATACGACCCGTCCAACAGTAAACGCCCGATTAAAATACGGTATCAAATACACGCATTTAATCGAGCTCCCGTGCAAATCCCATATGCACCCCACATCTTTTCGCCTGAGCTAGGAAACCCTTTGTGGGACTCTAAGACTCGTCAATACGCTAGCAGTAGGCAGTGATCATATCACATACCCACAAACCGTAAGTTGCACAAGCTGTACATAACGGCTCCCAGGTATTGAGCGATCAGAAGAAACACAAGCGAACATGTCAAAACTCCCGTCGAGCCAACTGGCAACACATACCATACAGTCCGGTCTTTTCGTCAGAAATGCTGCATATAGAGTCTAGGGATGGCATCGTCGACCCCAATAAGTCAATAAGTCATGCCGGTATATGGCTCATAACCGATCTAGAAACTACTGATAACACTCATCAGTAAATCTCATCAGCCCTGGCCAGGGACTTCCTGTTATAGCCAATCATGCATGGCGCAACATCAACCCCCAATACAGAGAGAGACGAAACCTCTCCTATCGCTCATTGCCTCTATGTGCCTCAGGACTGTACCCACAATATGTAAGTCCATTCTACCTCTCCCGGTACTTTCGGGCATGCGGAATTTAGTGAAAAACAATTTTCTAGAGGTGGTAACATGGACTCAAAACCGGATCTTTGTTAAACATCTAACTAACAACCTAACTAGGAGTTGTTAACTACTCGGTTAGGGGGTTATACCTTCCTTTCTTGAACTCCTTCTTCTTTGACTCTTGATGGTTGTCCGGACCGGCTTCACCCCGTCGTCTTCTTGTGCCGAAGATAGATCCACCTGAAAGCTTCAACCTTTGGCTTCTTCTTCGGTCTTTGAAGAAACTAGTTCACTTGGTTTGCTAAACCTTATGAACTAGAATGAGTAGAGAAGAGTGTGTTGGGATTTTACTCTATGGTTCTTGGTTCTCAACACATGAGACAAGTGAACCATAGACTCAAGAGAGGGAGAGCAAGAGGAAGAAGATAAGAGCTCAAGAACAAGAGAGAGAATGAGAATGATAGAAATGAGAAAGACTTTTCTCGCTTGGCTCTCATAATCCAAAACCATCATCACAAAAATAGTAATCAAGTATTGTGTAAATGGTTTAAGCTACAATAGCCATATCATTTCATGCACTCATTTCTCACAAGAGAAACAAGCAAGTAAAAAGTCTTTGTCATGAAATGATAGCCATTGTCATCATGATGGTCAACTAGTCCAACCTAGTCAACTGGTCAACAAAGTCAACAAGCCAACAAAGTCAACCCCTCAACAACCATGTCACCATAATACTTAATTAATATTATTGTTAATCATATATCATATTCTCATTAGGGTTGAGCAAAAAGTCAATAGTCAACAGTCAACGGTCAACAACCCTAATGAGAATCCTCTGCCTCTGTCTCTCCGTCAACTGTGCATACACACCCGCATCCGCGTTCCGAGGAACACGAATACATACTGGATAAAACCAATCCCAAAACGTACACTAGGATCTGGCTTAAACCAAAGCGCGCTAGTGTTAACTGTCCGGAAACTGTACGTGCACAAGTGCACGGATGTGACCGAACCCAGTCGCAAAACCTTGCGACCTCTACTCTTTTGCCTAAAGGCGAATAGCTTTCTGTGTGGGACTCTAAAGACTCGACACTACGCTGGCAGTGGGTTTAACCACAGACCGTAAGTGGCACTAGCTGTGCGTAACGGTCCCCAGGTAGATGCCGACAAGAAGACTGACGAGGTGAAACCCATCTGAACTCCTACTGAGCCTGAATGTGACAATCTCCGTACAGTCCGGTCTGTTCTTCTGATACATCGCATGGCGGGCCTAGGGGCGGTAAACTTCAGTCCCCTAATAGCGGTACAAGTAGTGTCAGAGTGAAGCCTAAAACACCCTGAGATAACACTGGAAGCCTACCAGTATATCTCGATTGCCCTGGCCAGGGACTACTCGTGTAATGGCTCTCCTAGACACAGCGCGATGTCAACCCCCAATACCGGGAGTGACGAATCCTGTCTAACCGTCACTGCCTCCAAATGCTTCGGGACTGTACCCAACTACTACCTGTTTGCACGACTCCTTTGAGCCGTGGTAGGGTAGTAATCAAAGTGCAGTGGGAACACACTCGAGGCGAAGTGACAGTGTCAAGTCAGCGGACTAAGCTGTACTCATGTCACCTGGGAACTGATAACTGACGATAGGTATAATACCAACCGGTCAGTTACCAACGAGTCCTGTCCAGTGTACTCGTAACCTAACGAGCACCCGTATACTATCTCCAGTACGACGTACTAATGGCTGTGGGACAGACCATCTCCCATACTGGGATGAGAAGCGCATACGCTAGTCTACTCCGGAGTATCGATGCCCTGTCTCGATAGTCCTGCGACTAGGGATCTGTATAAGGATGTGCTTATAGACTACCCAGCCCCCACTAGTGTGACTGCCATCACAACGCTGGTAATCAAGCAAAGATCCTTAGGGCTCCACTAATGTGTATAGGTGATATACTAAAATAAACACATGTACACATTTAAGTAGAAACAAACCAAGTAGCATACTACTATATTGAGCAAGATTGTTTATACCAGGTGAATATCCCAGGCTTCCATTAAGTAATATACAAACTAGTATGATACAGTAATGGCCTCTAGGGCATATACACTAACAATCTCCCACTTGCACTAAGGCAATGTACTGGCGTATCGAAGACCTATCATCTCGATCAGCCGCTCGAACCGAATGTGGGCAAGGCCTTGGTGAATGGATCTGCAGTGTTATCTTCTGAAGCGACCCTCCGAACCTCGATCTCCTGGCGATCCACGATCTCCCTGATCGGGTGATACCGCCTCAAGATGTGTCTGGATCTCTGATGGGACCTGGGTTCCTTCGCTAAAGCTATAGCCCCGTTGTTGTCGCAATACAGAGGTATTGGATCAACAAAGGACGGAACCACCTGAAGTTCTTTCAAAAACTTCCTTATCCAGACAGCTTCTTTTGCGGCATCAGATGCAGCGATGTATTCCGCTTCCATCGTAGAGTCTGCAACGGTTTCCTGTTTGGAACTCTTCCAACACACCGCCCCTCCATTGAGGGTAAAGACAAAACCCGACATGGATTTGTAATCATCCTTGTCACTCTGGAAGCTGGAGTCAGCAAAGGCCTCGATCTGGAGCTCTTTTCCTCCATACACCAAGAACATCTCCTTAGTCCTTCTCAGGTACTTGAGAATGTTCTTTACCGCTATCCAGTGTTTCTCCCCAGGGTTTAACTGATACCGGCTTACCACACTCAGTGCATAAGCTGCATCCGGTCTGGTACACAACATCGCATACATTATAGAGCCTACCGCAGAAGCGTAGGGTATAATAGACATGTGATCCCTCTCCAAATCAGTCTTGGGAAACATCTCTTTAGAGAGGGTGATCCTGTGACAAGCCGGTAGGTTACCGCGCTTGGAATCTTCCATACTGAATCTTTTCAGTATGGTGTCGATGTACCAGGACTGTGAAAGTCCTAATATTCTCTTGGATCTATCACGATGGGTCCGGATCCCCAGGATGTATGAGGCATCACCCAGGTCTTTCATGGAGAACCTGTGTGACAAGAACCCCTTGACAGATTATAGCATAGGAATGTCATTTCCTATTAAGAGAATGTCATCCACGTATAAAACGAGGAATACTACAGTTCTCGCTACAAATCTACTATAGATGCATGGTTCATCTGGATTTTTGATAAAGCCAAATTCCTTGACCGTCTCATCAAAACAGATGTTCCAACTCCGTGATGCCTGCTTTAGTCCGTAAATAGACTTAAGCAACTTGCACACCTTTCCGCTGCTCCCACTCTGAATGAAACCCTATGGTTGGTCCATATAGACGCACTTCTCTAAATTTCCATTTAGAAAAGGGTCTTTACGTCTATCTGCCAAATCTCATAATCGTGGAAGGCAGCAATGGCAAGAAGGATCCGAATGGATTTCAGCATAGCTACTGGAGAAAAGGTCTCGTCATAGTCCAAACCAGGTCTTTGACGAAAACCCTTTGCTACCAGTCTAGCTTTATAGGTCTCAACCTGTCCATCTACACCAATCTTCCTTTTGAAGATCCACTTGCATGCTACGGGTTTTACCCCGTCTGGAGCAATGTCCAACGTCCATACTTTGTTGGTGTACATGGACTCCATTTCGGTCCGCATTGCATCCAGCCATTTTACCTAGTCGACGCTCTGAACGGCCTGCTGGAAGCTAGTAGGCTCATCATAATCTATGATGCAATCCTCTCTATCCCCGTCTATGAGAAAACCGTAGTATCTCTCGGGCGGATGAGACTGCCTACTACTTCTGTGGAGCGGCGTAGGAATGTCCTGTTCTTTTGAACCCTCTAGTTCCACTAAGCTTTCAGTAATAGCTCGTGGTTCTGGAATTTCTTCCAGTTCTACTGTGCTCCCACTTATCTGGGTTTCCAAAAACTCAGTTTCCAAGAAGTAGGCATGACGAGAAACAAGAACTTTTTGTTCCTCTTCGCAGTAGAAGAAATATCCCTTGGAGTTCTTTGGATATCCCACAAACTTATACTGTACTGAGCGTGCCTCGAGCTTGTCCGCATGTTGCTTTTTAACAAAACCTGGACATCCCCATGTCTTAATGTGCTTAAGATAGGGTCTCTTCCCACACCACATCTCATATGGTGTAGTAGGCACAGTCCTAGTAGGAACTCGGTTCAAAAGGTATGTAGCTGATTCTAGCGCATACCCCCAGAATGATCGTGGTAACTCAGCGTTACTCATCATGGACCGTACCATATCCAATAGGGTTCGGTTCCGTCTCTCCGATACACCGTTATGTTGCGGAGTGTATGGAGGAGTAAGCTAAGAGAAAATTCCATTCTCTTTTAAATAGTCCAGGAACTCGGCACTCAAGTATTCTCCACCTCGATCCGATCTTAGAATCATAATACTTTTGCCGGTTTGTTTTTCTACTTCATTCTTATATTCCTGGAATTTTCCAAAGGCTTCGGACTTATATTTCATTAAGAAGACATAACCGTACCTTGAAAAGTCATCCGTAAAAGTAATGAAGTAAGAATAACTGCTTCGCGCATGTGTAGACATTGGACCGCACACGTCGCTGTGTACGAGTCCCAAGAGCTCGCTCGCTCTTACTCCTTGTCCAATGAACGGAGTCTTTGTCATCTTTCCTTTGAGACAGGATTGACAAGTGGCATACGATTGATATTCGAACGGATTCAAATATCCTTCTGTATGTAACTTCGTCAACCTTCTCTCATTGATGTGACCTAGTCTACAATACCATAAGAAAGTCTGATTTATTTCCGGAGACATTCTTTTGTGTGTATTCTGGACATTGAAAATCTGTGGTTGGTTTAATACGTATATACCATTGCTCAATGTACCTGACCCAATCAAAACTTGATTAAGGTGAATGTTTACAACATTACTTACAAACGCAAATTCATAACGTTCTTTAGAAACTAATGATACAAAAATGATATTACAAGTTGCGTTGGGTACAAAAAAGCAATTACGCAAAACCAAAACATGTCCATCTGACATTCCCGGGTGATAGTCCCCCACGGCCTTAGCATCCATAATAGCTCCGTTTGCAACTTTGAGGGTCATGTCACCTGCCTTCAAAACCCTACGGTTTCTCAACGCCTGCAAAGAATTACAGATATGAGATCCTGATCCGGTATCCAATACACAGGAAGTAGAGTTTATTGAAAGACAGTTTTCAATAACATACACACCTGAAGCTGAGCCGCAACCTGCTTCAATTCCTGTGTCCTGGCTTTCCAAGCCCTGCAATCATTCTTCCAGTGTCCTTTCTTATGACAATAGAAGCATTCTTCTTTATCCACAAGCTGCCCCGCATACTTTGTTGCTTTTGCTTTTCCCTTCGTATCCACTTTACTAACACCGCCCCTTGGTTTGGCGGGGGCTTTCTTCTTCTTGCCCTTGGCTTTCGCCTTGGACCTAGAAGAGGAAGATCCTCCTACAAACAAAGTGGATGTTTCCCTACCTTTCTGTAGGGTGCCCTCTGCGCTCCTCAGCATGTTGAGGAGTTCTTATCACGCCCCGCTTCCCAAAATACGGAATACGAGGGGTAGACAAGGCCAGCCATGCTCCTACGGTCGAGGAAAAGTCCTGCCGTAGTCACACTTCGGTTTCTAGTTTATCATGGTAAACAGTAAACGATGCGCAGGTAATGAGGAATGCAGTAACTGAAAGATACAATAATTTAAACTGACCTGAAGCGGAACAAACGGATGTACTAGGAACGACAAGTCAGGAAGACTGTGATGCACTGGTCCAGGCTAAATCGTCTTCTCACACTGAGCATGCATACTCAGGTCGTCAGAGCGACACAATAGCAACATAATATATATATAATCAAGCAACAGTTCTAACAGTGTAGAAGATATGAATCACAGTAAATCAATGACAGCATATATATGAATGTGCAGTAATCAACGCAGCGGAACAGTAAAGCAGTATAACGATATGTCACGTATGTCAACACAGTATAAAAGTAATATAAATGCCAGTATCCCTATCAGTCTCTAATTCTCACTGTACAGGTCGCTAAGCCTATCGTCAGTCCAAGTGTGAGAGTCAACCACTCGTGAGTGTCCTCCACCCAAGGGTAGAACCCAAGGGCAAAGGACCACGGGCCCAACATGTAACAAGAATATCACGGTGTATATATCACGTACCCTGTAAATCTCCATATAAATCCCTAAATATATAAGCCGGCATGGGACTCCCGAGATTCTGTTGAGCTCACACTTAAACTACCCCACACCCCGTGGTCTACATCAAACGCTAACCATCACCCTAAATACTAATCGATCCGTGACAAGTCTGCGCGAGAACTGAAGGCAGGACCTCCATCATGCACGTCCCGACTAATACCTAAGATAAATGGCAGTGTCGGATGCCTTATCTGTGACACCCATGCAAGTGCTTCCATAAGTGTCCCATACCACTTATAGTCACACGTACACGCATCCCACAGACGTCGACAATGCAATAGAATAATAGGGTCACTGATTGTGCACAAGTACGTATCACTTTCACTTAATCACGAATACACGAACACTGACGTACTTTCCACAATCATCACTAAAATCTAACACTGGGTAAATGCACGATATCACTAGGTAATCACTACGAAGATATGGGTATGATATGATGCATGAACAGTATATGAAGCATGTTTAAGATGTCATAAAACAGTATTCTATCACTTGCACGATTTATCATGAAACGTACGTATATAATTTAGCGAAACGATAAACAGGTAGTAATTAATATGTTCAGTTGTCCATCCATAGAATTTACTTTCAATCCAATCGGGTTTCAGGATCATTAGTTATAACCATTTCATTTTAAGCGCACGCGGCTGGAAATCCGGTTTCAGAATCAGAAATCCATTTCGTAACGCATTTTAACCCCAGTAGGGTTAAGAATTTAGCGACGCTATAGTTGAATGAATTCTAGTGTTTTTAGTAAAGTTTTCAACGCAACAAACGGATCTTCAATCGCGTCTGTACGTTAGGAGTTATAATCCGTTTAACACTAATATGTCAGTTCTGATTTTGATGGGACTGTTATGCGTCCCGATCTTCTAAATTACAATTTAAATATCAAACGGTAACGAAACAGAATGAAATCAATTGTGTTGTCTAGCTAACAGATTTATCTATAGTGAACAGCGGGGTTCCGCAACCTAAAAGTTAAGTAAATCCTGTGGTATCCAATACGGAACAGCAAGCAACGGCTGGAGTCGCTCTGGACTGCAGTCCAGAGTCGTACTCCGATATAATTATCGTCACGATTTGAGTACAGGAATGTCTGGAAACCAGCACAGGGTTAAAGTTCGTCGAGTTAGCTTCGATTTGAGCCCTCGAACGCACCATTATATTAGATATATGATTTATGGTGAATTTAACGATTTTCAGATGCAAGGAAATTCCAGTTTTACGGGTAAACTTGAGAGTAGTTGTTTTAGTCATGATCGGTCATATTTTCTAGCAAAACTTGCGCAGGGTATCCATCACATCAAGGGCCAAAGAATTATATCCAGTTCCGTCAAATTTGATAATGATTTTCTATGATAACAAGCATCGAACAGTTTGTGGCAATATTTACATAAGGCAAAACATGTGAAATATCTACGATTTTAATTTATAAACTAGTAATACATAGCATGTAGCAAGTAAGAACTTGCTTGGAGGTGTCTAGGCGGTGCACGGCAGTGGTAAAGGCAAGAACGCGCGACGGGCAAGTACCGCGACGGCTACGGCTCCGAGTGACAAAAACCTCGATCCTGGCTCGAGCTTGACGGAGTTGGCTTTTGCGGGGTCGGGCAACGTCGGGGCTGGGGATCGTCGATACCGTTGAGGCCTATGGGGAGCAAGATGGGAGTGAGACAGTTTAGAGAGATGAGAGAGAATCAAATAGAGAGAGAGAGAATGTGTTAGAAAGAGAGAGGGAGAGGGAAAACTCAGTGAAAGAGAGAGGGAGACAGTGAGGGGAAGGGAGAGAGTTACAGAGAGAGAGAGGTAACAGAGTGAGAGAGAGAGTAATGAGAGGTAGAGGGATTGAGAGAGAGAAAGAGACAGAGTGAGAGGGAGCTGTAGGAAGAGAGAGAGAGAGACAGAGGAGAGAGGGTGGTGCTGGCGGTCGGTTGGGTTTGGTTGCCGACGAGGTAATGGTGGTGGTGTCGAGTGTGAGGGGGTTGGCCGAGGTTGGTGCAGGGGCTCGGGCTCTAGCTTGGGTGTAGTGAAGGAAGAGAGGAGGAGGAGGAGGAGGAGAGGGAGGAGCGAGTGGGTGAACGATGGTGGTGGAGGGCTGTCGTGGCGGTGGTGATGGAGGGAGGTGGCCGGAGTTTTCTCGCGAGAGAGAGGGGAAGTTTGAGATTGAGAGGGGAAAGGAAAGAGAGGGATATGGAGACGGGGTCGCGTGTCGTGGAGTAACGGCGCGAGCGGGGGCGTGGCCGACAAGAGCGCGAGCACTGGCGAAGAAGGCGGCGGAGAAAGCGAAACGCGCGCGCAAAGGAAGGAGGTAGCCGTTGGGGGAAGAAGCACAGGGATTGGGTAGTGGGCCGGGCCGCAGGGGAGTGGGTTGAAAAATAAAAAGAGAATATAGAGAAATTGAAGAGAAAGAGAGTGATGGGCCGGGCCGCAGGAATTTTCTTTAATAAAAGAATTTGAGAAGGTGGGCTCGGGGATTCTGGGCCTGAGGATAAATAAAATAAAAGAATTGTGGGGAGGAGGTAGTGAAGGCTTGGGTTGGAAATTAATTATAAGAATTAGTGGGAAGGGGGCCGGGCCTGAGAGCTGTAACACAAAATAATTAAAATGAGAAGGGGCTGTGAGATTGGAATGTGAAGGGCCGACCAAAAATTTAATTGAAGAATTGGGAGGGTCAGCATAGGAAATCAAAATAAGGAGAAAGAATGGGCCGGACTGGTGGATGCTGGAAAAATTCAGGAATAAATAAATAAGAGATGATGGCTGGGCTAAGTGTCGGGCCACAAGAATAATAGTTATAATAGAAAGAAAATGGGTAGTGGCTGGGGAAAAATTTGTGTTTGGGTTCTAATACATTAAGTTATAAAAGGGATGCGTATGGATTAAAATGTGGAAAAATCTGGGTTTGGATTTAAGGAGGAGTTTTAAAATAAAAAAACGAATAAATAATTGTAAGAAAATTTAAATAAATTTTATAAATGAAAATGGAAATACAGCTATTAGTATAAAAGGGCCGGGTGTTACATCTTACCACCCTTACAAAAATTTCGTCCTCGAAATTTAAAATAAACGATAAGTTATGCAATTATAGGTGAAGGCTATTATATTGCAAACTAACACATAAAGGTTTATAAAGAAACCGTGAACAAAGGGATTGAAGGTACAAATATGTAGGAACAACGTACAACTGACATGTCTAAATAGATATCAGACAGGAATCACTATAGGGGCAACTACATGTATACAAATTAGTAATAACAACAACAACGAATAATGATATTCGCGGTGTACTCGATAAATGCACATATTAATATATCAAAATTAGCCCCACAAAAATAAGTAAGGCATGACCATTTATAATAGCAAACATAGGCACAAAACCCGAAAATAAAATAATGAGAATAAAGCAGTGAAAAATTAATCGGTAGGTTAAAACATTTTAGAATACTGTATCGTTAAAATGGGTTTAAAATAATTTAGGAAACTTGTATAGTGAAATTTAGGAACATGTAACGAAATATGCGCGGTGGAAGGTCGCAATACTGAAAATAAGAATACTGATAGTGTACTTAAAAATACATAAAATAGAGTAATCAATAACACACTCTTTGATAAATTTAAAATTGTGAAAACTAAATTTTGAATAATAATGTCTCTAAATATTTTGGGGTAATAGAGAAATCACCAATATGAATAGGGCTAGCTAGGATGGTGATTACAAGAAGGTGTGGCTCTATCAGAAAGTTGGAGTGTGGCGGCTTTAGGTTAAATGCTAAGGAGATCGTGATAGGGTCGGCACGGGAAGCAAGGATGAGAAACAATGGAATATAAAAGGATAAGTGTGGGGAAACAACAGTTGGTACAACATACGAACCAAAATTTGAAGAGTTAATGAATTCGGAAGTTTCACAGGAACTATTCTCCTCCCCGAAGGATCTCAAATAGGGTACAGATGAAGGATGAATGGTGGCTCATTCCAAGGATCGGAGTGCGGTACTTTCCAATTGAAACGAGGGTGAAAATTTTTTTACAACCAGTAGGGGTGGACAGTCAGAGATCTCAGCAGAAAGATAAATGGATAGGGGAATAACAAGTATCAAATGAACCAATAATCAAAAGGTTTACGAATCCAGAAGGTTTACTTTATTTAAGAAATTTGAAACAAGACATTCTCAAGGACGATAAGTGGCCCTAAACTATACACATTTCATTTGGCCAGAAAGACAACATCAAAAGAAATCCCATCAGTCGCGGTTGTGGAGATTCAGCAGGTCGCGGTAGGCTCGCGCGCTCAGATAGGGGCGTCCATTTCTATAGCGTCTCGCGGGGACTGCCAAAGGGAGTTCTTCCACGGCAGGGTCTTGATCCTCTGGTCCTTCATCCTCGGATAAAGCTTCTTCATCGAGATCTGATTCCATGTGATTCTCTTCTCCTGGATTTTCTTCCACGAGATTTTCCTCAATTGGATTTTCCTCTATCGGTTCTTCCTCGGGGTCTTCCTCTATCGGGTCCTCTTCAGGGTCGCCTTCCTCTTCGTCGGAATCAGCTATCATGTTAAATTCTGGGGCGGCTGCTCCTTCGTCCTCAGAATCGTTGTTACCGAAGTTGACCTGGGGACCGTTGACTTCATCTTCAGAACTCGTCAGTGTGTGATCTAAGGAAACGCATGACTGTACATCCTCGTATAGATTCGGCGCTGCTCCAGGGTGGGCCATGGCCTGAAAAGAGAAGTCATGATTAGACATTGGAATACATCAAGGAAAGCTCAGGGTACGAAATATAGGAAAATATGCGGTTGCAGGAACTGAAAGATCATAATGAAAAATACTGTGATAATGAATAGAATTTGACATAGAGAAGCACAAGAATGATACATATATTATGATTCAAATTTTATCGCATTCAACTAAAGTTCGACGGATACAAAGGTTCAGATGGAAGGAAATGTTTATAAGAGTACGACAACAAAATACTGAAATTGGAAAACATAAAATTCTTCTTTGACTGCCAGAACGCTGCATCATCGTTACGCGAGTTGAACCCTGTGTTTGGGTCCGCTTTTATCCTCGAAATTCGAACTACGCAATAATCCTCACTTGGCCGAAGTGGGGAGTGTGGACGAGTCTCCTCCTTTCAACTCCTTCCTTTCTGGGCAACCGTTGATAAGATGTTCGCTTGATCCACAAATCAGACATTTCCATTGGGCGCGGCGACAATCCCTCTGAAGGTGTCCTGGCCACTTACAATATCCACAGCAAAGGTTCTTATGATGCTTCTGTTGACGTTTCATCTTCTTCTCCTTTCCTCGTCCAATAGGGATTTCTTTATGATAGGAGACTCCCGCTGGGGTCTGACTCACCTGTCTTCGCAGTCCTTCAGCTAATAAGTCGTTTGTTCGCTCCTGAGCTTCCTTTAAACCTTGCAGTACACTCAGAATCTCAACAGTCTGATTCTGGGGAGCGGATAAAGATGAAGAGTCGTTGGAAGACATGATCCTGAAACAACAATTTCGAGAATGATATGAGTCACACGCTAAATGAATCAAAATATGATATGGATGGAACAAGGATTCAAGAATATCAGAGATGATGAATTTTATTACAAGTGGGGAATCGACTGTATCACTTTAAGTCACTTGAATAGAGTACGGTAGTGCAATTGCCACCACGTACCCTTGTCAAGTCACCCAAAACCATAGTGAGTGGATAGCTGGACACACGATGTGAATATGGATCAAGAATGACAAGTTTACAACCTAGACCAAGGATGTCTTAGATTGCCAAACTATAAACGGAAAACTGCAATCCCAATCGATGCAAAACCTGGCTCTGATACCAACTAAACCATGTCACGCCCCGCTTCCCAAAATACGGAATACGAGGGGTAGACAAGGCCATCCATGCTCCTACGGTCGAGGAAAAGTCCTGCCGTAGTCACACTTCGGCTTCTAGCTTATCATGGTAAACAGTAAACGATGCGCAGGTAATGAGGAATGCAGTAACTGAAAGATACAATAATGTAAACTGACCTGAAGCGGAACAAACGGATGTACTAGGAACGGCAAGTCAGGAAGTCTGTGATGCACTGGTCCAGGCTAAATCGTCTTCTCACAATGAGCATGCATACTCAGGTCGTCAGAGCGACACAATAGCAACATAATATATATATAATCAAGCAACAGTTCTAACAGTGTAGAAGATATGAATCACAGTAAATCAATGACAGCATATATATGAATGTGCAGTAATCAACGCAGCGGAACAGTAAAGCAGTATAACGATATGTCACGTACGTCAACACAGTATAAAAGTAATATAAATGCCAGTATCCCTATCAGTCTCTAAGTCTCACTGTACAGGTCGCTAAGCCTATCGTCATTCCAAGTGTAAGAGTCAACCACTCGTGAGTGTCCTCCACCCAAGGGTAGAACCCAAGGGCAAGGGACCACGGGCCCAACATGTAACAAGAATATCACGGTGTATATATCACGTACCCTGTAAATCTCCATATAACTCCCTAAATATATAAGCCGGCATGGGACTCCCGAGATTCTGTTGAGCTCACACTTAAACTACCCCACACCCCGTGGTCTACATCAAACGCTAACCATCACCCTAAATACTAATCGATCCGTGATAAGTCTGCGCGAGAACTGGAGGCAGGACCTCCATCAAGCACGTCCCGACTAATACCTAAGATAAATGGCAGTGTCGGATGCCTTATCTGTGACACCCGTGCAAGTGCTTCCATAAGTGTCCCATACCACTTATAGTCACACGTACACGCATCCCACAGACGTCGACAATGCATTAGAATAATAGGGTCACTGATTGTGCACAAGTACGTATCACTTTCACTTAATCACGAATACACGAACACTGACGTACTTGCCACAATCATCACTAAAATCTAACACTGGGTAAATACACGATATCACTAGGTAATCACTACGAAGATATGGGTATGATATGATGCATGAACAGTATATGAAGCATGTTTAAGATGTCATAAAACAGTATTCTATCACTTGCACGATTTGTCATGAAACGTACGTATATAATTTAGCGAAACGATAAACAGGTAGTAATTAATATGTTCAGTTGTCCATCCATAGAATTTACTTTCAATCCAATCGGGTTTTAGGATCATTAGTTATAACCATTTCATTTTAAGCGCACGCGGCTGGAAATCCGGTTTCAGAATCAGAAATCCATTTCGTAACGCATTTTAACCCCAGTAGGGATAAGAATTTAGCGACGCTACAGTTGAATGAATTCTAGGGTTTTTAGTAAAGTTTTCAACGCAACAAACGGATCTTCAATCGCGTCTGTACGTTAGGAGTTATAATCTGTTTAACACTAATATGTCAGTTCTGATTTTGATGGGACTGTTATGCGTCCCGATCTTCTAAATTACAATTTAAATATCAAACGGTAACGAAACAGAATGAAATAAATTGTGTTGTCTAGCTAACAGATTTATCTATAGTGAACAGTGGGGTTCCGCAACCTAAGAGTTAAGTAAATCCTATGGTATCCAATACGGAACAGCAAGCAACGGCTGGAGTCGCTCTGGACTGCAGTCCAGAGTCGTACTCCGATATAATTATCGTCACGATTTGAGTACAGGAATGTCTGGAAACCAGCACAGGGTTAAATTTCGTCGAGTTAGCTTCGATTTGAGCCCTCGAACGCACCATTCTAATAGATAAATGATTTATGGTGAATTTAACGATTTTCAGATGCAAGGAAATTCCAGTTTTACGGTTAAACTTGAGAGTAGTTGTTTTAATCATGAACGGTCATATTTTCTAGCAAAACTTGCGCAGGGTATCCATCACATCAAGGGCCAAAGCATTATATCCAGTTCCGTCAAATTTGATACTGATTTACTATGATAACAAGCATCGAACAGTTTGTGGCAATATTTACATAAGGCAAAACATGTGATATATCTACGATTTTAATTTATAAACTAGTAATACATAGCATGTAGCAAGTAAGAACTTGCCTGGAGGTGTCTAGGTGGTGCACGGCAGTGGTAAAGGCACGAACGCGCGATGGGCAAGCACCGCGACGGCTACGGCTCCGAGTGACAAAAACCTCGATCCTGGGTCGAGCTTGACGGAGTTGGCTGTTGCGGCCTCGGGCAACGTCGGGGCTGGGGATCGTCGATACCGTTGAGGCCTATGGGGAGGAAGATGGGAGTGAGACAGTTTAGAGAGAGGAGAGAGAATCAAATAGAGAGAGAGAGAGAGAATGTGTTAGAAAGAGAGAGAGAGAATGTGTTAGAAAGAGAGAGGGAGACAGTGAGGGGAAGGGAGAGAGTTACAGAGAGAGAGAGGTAACAGAGTGAGAGAGAGAGTGTAATGAGAGGTAGAGGGATTGAGAGAGAGAATGAGACAGAGTGAGAGGGAGCTGTAGGAAGAGAGAGAGAGAGACAGAGGAGAGAGGGTGGTGCTGGCGGTCGGTGGGGTTTGGGTGCCGACGAGGTAATGGTGGTGGTGTCGAGTGTGAGGGGGTTGGCCGAGGTTGGTGCAGGGGCTCGGGCTCGAGCTTGGGTGCAGTGAAGGAAGAGAGGAGGAGGAGGAGGAGAGGGAGGAGCGAGTGGGTGAACGATGGTGGTGGAGGGCTGTCGTGGCGGTGGTGATGGAGGGAGGTGGCCGGAGTTTTCTCGCGAGAGAGAGGGGAGGTTTGAGATTGAGAGGGGAAAGGAAAGAGAGGGATATGGAGACGGGGTCGCGTGTCGTGGAGTAACGGCGCGAGCGGGGGCGTGGCCGACAAGAGCGCGAGCACTGGCGAAGAAGGAGTCGGAGAAGGCGAAACGCGCGCGCAAAGGAAGGAGGTAGCCGTTGGGGGAAGAAGCACAGGGATTGGGTAGTGGGCCGGGCCGCAGGGGAGTGGGCTGAAAAATAAAAAGAGAATATAGAGAAATTGAAGAGAAAGTGAGTGATGGGCCGGGCCGCAGGAATTTTCTTTAATAAAAGAATTTGAGAAGGTGGGCTCGGGGATTCTGGGCCTGAGGATAAATAAAATAAAAGAATTGTGGGGAGGAGGTAGTGAAGGCTTGGGTTGGAAATTAATTATAAGAATTAGAGGGAAGGGGGCCGGGCCTGAGAGCTGTAACACAAAATAATTAAAATGAGAAGGGGCTGTGAGATTGGAATGTGAAGGGCCGGCCAAAAATTTAATTGAAGAATTGGGAGGGTCCGCATAGGAAATCAAAATAAGGAGAAAGAATGGGCCGGCCTGGTGGATGCTGGAAAAATTCAGGAATAAATAAATAAGAGATGATGGCTGGGCTAAGTGTCGGGCCACAAGAATAATAATTATAATAGAAAGAAAATGAGTAGTGGCTGGGGAAAAATTTGTGTTTGGGTTCAAATACATTAAGTTATAAAAGGGATCCGTATGGATTAAAATGTGGAAAAATCTAGGTTTGGATTTAAGGAGGAGTTTTAAAATAAATAAACGAATAAATAATTGTAAGAAAATTTAAATAAATATTATATATGAAAATGGAAATACATCTATTAGTATAAAAGGGCTGGGTGTTACAGTTCTGAAAGTTCAACTTCTTTTTCTTGTAAGTTGAAGTTCAGTATAAACTGGGCGTAAGTCGAAGGAAGGGACTGGAGAATAAAGTCCGTATAGAGCTCGTTATCTAACGTGGTCCAAAGTTCCGCAAGCTCCTCAATGAAGCCAATCATCTTAAGCACGTGTTCCGCTACCGATGATCCGATGGCCAACCTTGCCGAAAATAACTTCTTCGACACTTCGTATCTTGCGATACGAGACTGCTCTCCATTAAGTTCTTTTGTATGGAGAAATATGGATTCAAGGTCCATATTCTCGTGCCTCCTCTGATGTTCGTTGTCCATAGAGGCAAGTACGAGGCACAGGGGGAGCTTTGGTGGTAAGAAGATACCCCAGCTTGTCGTAAGTGATTGCCATTTTGACATTCATGAGCCAATCTTTGTAGTTTGGCCCTGTCAGTATGTTTTTATCTAGAAGTAACTTAAGTCCAGTCATGTCGATTGGTCGCTGCAATTAGGAGAGAGAAGAAGAAACACTCAGCATGATGCTCTTGCAAGTTTAGAGTGGTTTTTAGTTTGTCTAAATAGGATGGCTCCCACTGTTTCTCGAATCCCTCCTCAAACCAAAAAGGAAGAATTAGTCAGGATCAATCTCACCGTACAATACTTGCTTAACCGTTCGGCCAGGCTAGTGTCGGTACTTCGAGGGAGGTTTTCCAACGCTTTCGCAAAGTTCCTTAATTTAAGAACCTCTTTTCCCTGGGGGCGTAGCCCCGCTAACACCTTTCTAGACATCTACTAGGTTTATAGCATTGATCGTTAAGTGAGAAATTTCCCGAGGAGTAGCATATACTCACAGTAGGATCGGGATCCAAATATCATCGCGTGACGAAACTGAAGGAATCCTACCAGAATCATCACACTCCAAATGGTATGCAACACTAGCAAGTTTCAGTTCTTTTGAAACTCCCGATGTGGATTTTTGCCCCATGCTCTTATGACCTTGACTTTGACCAACAAATCATAAGTCATATGTCAAGTTCTACCCGTCGTTCTCCAGGTTAATTTGAATCCACCCGTACCTACCCTTGACTTTGGCCAACAAGGCAGTATGACTGTTCCAAACCAACGCATCTATCTATGCTGCACATGAATACCCAATAGCTACCAATCACTATGCCTTGACTTTGGCCAACAAACACAGCTTGAATACTATTGACTATTCATGTGAAACGACGGAGGGCTACGAATGGTTTTGGCGAAACCGTGAACGTAGAGAACTTGATATAATCGATGGAACGAGATAGCTTTTAAAAGGAGTGGCTCAAACTCCGCATTTTAAAAGTTGATTTTGAAAAGAACCGAGTGGTTTTTCGAAAGTGTTCCAACGACTTTTACTTGGTTTATTTTCTTGCATTAGTTCTTTTAATGCGTGATATTCTTGCATTAGTTCTTTTAATGCGTCCCATCATTTAATCCTACCATTGCAGAAAACAACCAAAATATGACGTACGCTTATGCCATTCGCATTCGCCACGGGGCCCCGTCATTACCCGTTAGGTTACTTAACTAACGACAGAGCGGGGGCTGGGCTAGCGCGGCTGTAAAACATAAGCAACGCCTAAATAATATCATATATAGATATATTGCAATGATAGACATTTCAGATCACAGATGAACACATTGGATATACTAGAAACCCGCAATTCGTACGAGCCTGTAATGAAAAGCTGATTACACGGTCGCGGTGAATAGCCAATACCCCACCCAAGACCCCTACGGGTGCGGCAAACTACCCGCCAAGTACCCGAAGCGAAGCAACCTCCCTCAACCCCGTGAGTAGGCCACTCGGCACTTCGGCATACCCGGTAGTTTGTGCACCCCCTCCATGGGTCTATCCTAGGAGCAAAAACAGTAAAAAGAAATTATACAATGACGGCTACAACCCCGACCCGGTTGTGCGGCTATACAAATAATTATTACATCAATTTACAAATTTACATGAAATGAAAGAAAAGAAAACTCTCGTCTCACAACCCCCGGCTATTCACCCGCGACAATCCTATGAATTCATATACACATTCCAATGACATTACAGATCACAGATTTGTATAACCCCCACTAATCGACATTTAGCGATTAGTAGACGTTCAATACAAATATCACATCACAGAAAAACCCGTCAGCTTAAGTCTTTTAGAAGTTCGATCAAAAATACGGATTTATATGCCCCAAACACAAACTTTTCGTTCTGGAAAATCTGGGCTGAAAAAACATATACCAAAATTCCCAAAATACCCCATAGAACAAACTGCAGTGAAGACGATCCAGAGAGGAGCTCAATCGGTCGCGGAACCGCGGCAATAGCAAGCTATTGCCGCATTTCCGCGGTGGTTTGGTGAGATCTCTGGACCGTTTTTCTACAGTAGACTATAAAAATCCTGAGTCGATTTTTAAATCATGATTTATTACTTTTACAGAACTTTAAAAATCGACAGCAACTTTGAATTTCGGGTTTATTTCGGGACTTTTTCTTTGATCGATCTTCTAGTTACTTTGCTAACATGTTAGATAGAGTTTAACTAGGCTCTGATACCACTGTAAGTCCATGCTACCTCTCCCGGTACTTTCGGGCATGCGGAATTTGGTGAAATTTTTTTTTCTAGAGGTGGTAACAAGGACTCAAAACCGGATCTTTGTTAAACATCTAACTAACAACCTAACAAGGAGATGTTAACTACTCGGTTAGGGGGTTATACCTTTCTTTCTTGAACTCCTTCTTCTTTGACTCTTGATGGCTGTCCGGACCGGCTTCACCCCGTCGTCTCCTTGCGCCGAAGATAGATCCACCTAAAAGCTTCTACCTTTGGCTTCTTCTTCGGTCTTTGAAGAAACTAGTTCACTTGGTTTGCTAAACCTTATGAACTAGAATGAGTAGAGAAGAGTATGTTGGGATTTTACTCTATGGTTCTTGGTTCTCAACACATGAGGCAAGTGAACCATAGACTAAAGAGAGGAAGAGCAAGAGGAAGAAGATGAGAGCTCAAGAACAAGAGAGAGAATGAGAATGATAGAAATGAGAAGGACTTTTCTCTCTTGGCTCTCATAATCCAAAACCATCATCACAAAAATAGTAATCAAGTATTGTGTAAATGGTTTAAGCTACAATAGCCATATCATTTCATGCACTCATTTCTCACAAGAGAAACAAGCAAGTAAAAAGTCTTTGCCATGAAATGATAGCCATTGTCATCATGATGGTCAACTAGTCCAACCAAGTTAACCGGTCAACAAAGTCAACAAGTCAACAAAGTCAACCCCTCAGCAACCATGTAACCATAATACTTAATTAATATTACTGTTAATCATATATCATATTCTCATTAGGGTTGAGCAAAAAGTCAATAGTCAACAGTCAACGGTCATCAACCCTAATGAAAATTCTCTGCCTCCGTCTCTCCGTCAACTGTGCATACACACCCGCATCCGCGTTCCGAGGAACACGAATACATACTGGATAAAACCAATCCCAAAACATACACTAGGATCTGGCTTAAACCAAAGCCCGCTAGTGTTAACTGTCCGGACACTGTACGTGCACAAGTGCACGGATGTGACCGAACCCCGTCGCAAAACCATGCGACCTCTACTCTTTTGCCTAAAGGCGAATAGCTTTCTGTCTGGGACTCTAAAAACTCGACACTACGCTGGAAGTGGGTTTAACCACAGACCGCAAGCGGCACTAGCTGTGCGTAACGGTCCCCAGGTAGATGCCAACAAGAAGACTGACTAGGTGAAACCCATCTGAACTCCTACTGAGCCAGAATGTGACAATCTCCGTACAGTCCGGTCTGTTCGTTTGATACATCACATGGCGGGCCTACGGGGCGGTAAACGTCAGTCCCCTAATAGCGGTACAAGTCGTGTCGGAGTGAAGCCCAAAACACCCTGAGATAACACTGGAAGCCTACAAGTATATCTCGATTGCCCTGGCCAGGGACTACTCGTATAATGGCTCTCCTAGACACAGCACGATGTCAACCCCCGATACCAGGAGAAACGAATCCTGTCTAACCGTCACTGCCTCCAAATGTGTCGGGACTGTACCCAACTACTACCTGTTTGCACGACTCCTTTGAGCCGTTGTAGGGTAGTAATCAAAGTGCAGTTGGAACACACTCGAGGCGAAGTGACAGTGTCAAGTCAGCGGACTAAGCTGTACTCATGTCACCTGGGAACTGATAACTGACGATAGGTATAATGCCAACCGATCAGTTCCCAACGAGTCCTGTCCAGTGTACTCGTAACCTAACGAGCACCCGTATACTATCTCCAGTACGACATACTAATGGCTATGGGACAGACCATCTCCCACACTGGGATGAGAAGGGCATACGCTAGTCTACTCCGGAGTATCGATGCCCTATCTCGATAGTCCTGCGACTAGGGACCTGTATAAGGATGTGCTTATAGATTACCCAGCCCCCACTAGTGTGACTGCCATCACAACGCTGGTAATCAAGCAAAGATCCTAAGGGCTCCACTAATGTGTATAGGTGATATACTAAAATAAACACATGTACACATTGAAGTAGAAACAAACCAAGTAGCATACTACTATATTGAGCAAGATTGTTTATACAAGGTGAATATCCCAAGCTTCCATTAAGTAATATACAAACTAGTATGATACAGTAATGGCCTCTAGGGCATATACACTAACACAATACACCTGTTTGCATGACTCAGTAGAGCCGTGGTAGGGTGGAGATCAAAGTACAGTGGGAGGACACACAAGACTCTATGACGATCTCGGGTCTACAGACTAACCTGTACCAGTGTCACCAGAGAACTACTGTCCGACGATAGATATAATACCACATAGGAGTTCTCGGTGAGTCTGTTCAGTGTACCCAGTCTCCACTGAGCACCCGTATACAGTCTTTGGTGTCACCACACCAATGGATATGGGATCATCCATTGCCGATCATATGGGTCAAGTAACGTATAAGCTAGTCTACTCTGGAATATCGATGCCCCGTCTCGATACACCCACGACTAGGAACATTTCAAGGATATGCTTATAAACTACACATGTCCCACTAGTATGATCCGCATCATAATCACAGTAGTCAAGCAAATATCCTAAGGGCTTTTTCAATATGTACCAAATGAGTAATATGTATGAACAAGTGAACAAGTTAAGATAAAGAACAACCAGATAGCATACTATCATGTCGAGCAAGAATGTCCTTTGAATATATATATATACACACACTAATACATACATATATCCAACAATCTCCCACTTGCACTAAGGCCAATTATTGGCGTATCTCATACCCAACATCTTGAAAAGTCGCTCATGCTGCGGCAGAGGGAGGGCCTTGGTGAGTGGATCCGCGGTGTTATTCTTTGTATCTACTCTCCGTATCTCGATCTTGCGGAGATCAACCATCTTCCGGATAAGATGATATCGCCTCAGGATGTGTCAGGATCGCTAATGGGACCTGGGCTCTTGGGCCAACGCCATAGCCCCATTATTGTCACAATACAATGGTATTGATCAATAATGGTTGGAACTACTCCTAGCTCGGAGATAAACTTCCTCAACCAGACGGCTTCCTTGGCAGCATCATTTGTAGCAATAAACTCAGCTTCCAACGTGGAGTCTGCAACGGTATCCTGTTTGGAACTCTTCCAACATACCGCCCATCCATTGAGGGTAAATACAAACCCTGAGATAGATTTGTTGTCATCCTTATCACTCTGGAAGCTCGAATCAGTAAATGCCTCCATTTGGAGATCCCCGTTACCATACACCAAGAACATTTCTTTAGTCCTTCTCAAGTACTTAAGAATGTTCTTCACAGCTGTCCAGTGATTTTCCTCTGGGTTGGATTGATACCTGCTTACTACACCCAGTTCATAAGCTACATCAAGGCGTGTACATAACATCGCATACATTATAGATCCTACAGCTGAAGCGTAGGGTATAATGCTCATGCGAGCTCTCTCTTCATCAGTCTTTGGGCAAAAGTCCTTGGAGAGAGTGACTCCATGACTAGCGGGTAAGGCACCCCGCTTGGAGTCTTCCATACTAAACCTTTTTAGGATGGTGTTAATGTTCCTGGTTTGGGACAATCCCAACAACCTTTTAGATCTATAACTATAGATCTTCATGCTCAATATGTACGAGTCATCACCCAGGTCCTTCATGGAGAACCTTTGTGATAAGAAAAGTTTGACCGATTGTATCTTAGGAACATCGTTTCCTATCAGAAGAATGTTATCCATGTACAATACGAGGAATGTGATTGTACTTCTTACAATCTTCTTATAAACACAAGGTTCATATGGACTTTTGACGAAATCAAACTCTTTGATAACATCATCAAAACAGATGTTCCAACTCCGTGATGCCTGCTTTAATCCATAAATGGATTTAAGAAACCTACATACTTTCCCGCTTCTCCCACTATCAATGAAGCCCTCCGGCTGATCCATATAAACGCATTCTTCTAAATCACCATTTAGAAAAGCAGTTTTAACGTCCATCTGGCAGATTTCATAGTCGTAGTGAGCAGCGATAGCATGTAGGATCAGAATGGATTTAAGCATGGCTGAAGGAGAAAAGGTTTCGTCATAGCCCAGTCCTGGTCTTTGACGAAATCCTTTCGCCACAAGCCTTGCCTTATAGGTCTCCACCAGCCCATCTACACCGATCTTTCTCTTAAAGATCCATTTGCACCCTACCGGTTTTACTCCAGAGGGTACAACTTCCAAAGTCCATACTTTGTTGGTGTACATAGACTCCATTTCGGATCTCATGGCATCCATCCACTTCAAAGAGTCAGCACTCGTGATAGCTTGCTGAAAACTGGTTGGGTCATCATCATCCATGATGCAGTCTTCTCCATCACCATCAACGAGAAAACCGTAGTATCTCTCAAGTGGGTGAAAAGTCCTACCAGATCTACGGAGTGGCTAAGGTTCATAAGATTCTGTTGCAACATCAGGTTCAACCAAGTCGTCATTTATAACTTATGTCTCTATAACCTCTTCTAGATCTACCACATTGCCATCAGTATCATTTGGAAAAATCTCATTTCCTAAAAATGTGGCATGTTGAGAAACAAACACCTTTTGTTCCTCCCTGTGGTACAAAAGATATCCAAACAAATGTTTTGGATATCCCACAAATATACACTTGACCGATCATGTCTTGAGTTTGTCTGTATTTTGCTTTTTATCAAAAGCTGGACAAGCCCAAATCTTAACTCGTTTAAGAGATGGTCTTTTCCCATACCATATCTCATATGGAGTGGTAGACACGGTCTTGGTTGGAACTTTGTTCAACAGAAAAGCTGTAGTCTCCAATGTATGCCCCCAAAAGGAGAGAGGTAACTCAGCATCACTCATCATGGATCATACCATATCGAATAGGGTACGATTCCGCCGCTCTGACACACCGTTGTGCTGTGGTGCGTAAGGGGGAGTGAGCTAAGAGAGAATCCCATTCTCTTTTAGGATGTTCGAAAACTCTGTACTAAGATACTCTCCACCTCGATCTGATCGAAGTATTTTGATGCTCATTCCTGTTTGTTTTTCTACTTCAAGTTTGTACTCCTTGAATTTCTCGAAAGCTTCAGACTTATGCTTTAATAAAAACACGTGACCGAATCTCAAGAAATCATCAGTAAAAGTTAGGAAATAAGAAAAAACGCCTCTTCCATGTGTGGACATTGGCCCACATACATCACTATGTATGAGGCCCAAGAGCTCTGTAGCTCTTTCTCCGTGTCCAGTAAACAGAGTTTTGGTCATTCTCCCTTTGATACAAGACTGACAAGTCGCATAAGATTTATATTCAAAGGGATTTAAATATCCATTTTTATGAAGCTTGTTTAGTCTTGTTTCATTAATATGACCAAGTCTACAATGCCAAAGAAAAGCTTCATTTATATCTGAAATTTTTCTTTTATTTTTTTGCTGTATGTTGAAAACTGTGTGTTGATTTAGGACGTATATCCCGTTATTAAGTATACCAGAACCAATCAACTCTTGATTTATCTTAATGTTCATAACATTAAGCTACAATACAAAATGATATCCATCATTGTCTAACAAAGAAACGGATATTATATTACAAAGTATGCTAGGTACAAAATAACATTGGTTCAAAACCAATATACAACCCGACGGCAACCCTAGGTGATACTCTCCTACTGAAACTGCATGTACATTGGAACCATTTCCAACTCGGAGAGTGTGATCACCAATCTTCAAAACTCTGTTATTTCTTAAGCCCTCCACAGAATTTCAGATATGAGAACTCGAACCGGTATCCAATACCCAGGAAGCAGAGTTTATAGAAAAACTGTTTTCAATCACAAACACACCGGAAGCAGAAGCATCACCATGATTCTTTTTCTTGAGATCAAGGTATTCAGTACAGTTCCACTTCCAGTGCCCTGCCTTCTTGCAATAGAAACATTCTCATTTTCCTGACTTGTCAACCTTGGATTTGTCTCTCCCTTGTGCCTTCTTGATTCCATCTTTCGGTTTGGTGGGTCTCTTCTTATTCCTTCCCTTGGCCTTGGCTTTTGGGACGGAAGCGGAAGATTGTCCAACAAACAGAGAGGGAGACTTCGCCTTAAACGTGCTCTCCGCACTTCTCAACATATTGAGAAGTTCGGGTAGTGACTTCTCCAAGTTATGCATGTTGAAGTTCACTATGAATGGAGCAAAGGCAGAGGGAAGAGACTGTAGAACAATATCAATATGTTGCTCGTTCTCCATTGTCCATCCGAGGACCTCAAGCTCTTCAATAAGAGCTATCATCTTCAAAATGTGATCACCTACTGGTGTGCTAGGAGCCATCCGCATCTGAAACAACTTTTGAGATGCTTCGTATCGTAGGATACAAGATTGCTCCCCATATAACTCTTTTGTATGGAGAAAGATGGATTGAACATCCATCTGCTCGTGCTGCTTTTGATGTGTATTGTCCATCGATGCAAGCGCGGGGCATTTGGAAGTAGCACAGTCAATATCCTACATTTTGTGGATCTTTTTGTCCGCAACAGAAGATTCAGGACCTGGGCTGGGAGGGGCTGAGGCAGTGACGACATATGATACTTTATCATATGTGAGAGCAATGATAATGTTCCTCAGCCAATCTTTATAGTTCGTCCCATTTAGCTTATTTTTCTCTAACAGTAGTTTAAGTCCAGTCATGGTTATCTGCCATTAGGAGAGAGAAAAGAATACACTCAGCGAAAGCTCTTGCAAAGATCAGATTGGTTATTATCTTATCTAATCGATGTCTCCCACTGATTTTATCAAATTTTCCTTCAAACCTTAAAACGAAAATTAGCCAGGATTAATTACATTCTACAACTTCGCAAACCGTTCAGCCAGGCCAGTTCCGTTAATTTGAGGGAGGTTCCCCGTGCTTTCGCACGGTCCTAATTAAAATAAACCTCATTTTCCCAGAGGCGTAGCCCCGTTGACACCTTTCAAGACACCTAATGGGTTAGCTAATTGTAAAGTGCAAAATTCTCCTGAGAGCAACTTTTGCTCACAGTGGGATCGGGATCCTACTATCACATAGAAGGTGTGCAATCTAATTGCAAATTTCAACTCTCGAAACTCCCGATATGGTTTTTACCCCTAGCAATCATGACCTTGGCTATGGTCAACATATCATAAGCACTAGTCAAGTTCTACCAGTCATTTCAGGATTAATTAGACCCACCCACATGACCCTTGGCTATGGTCAACATAATCAGGTGACTATCCTAATTAATCGCATCATATGATGTGTAGGAAGACATCACTTATCTACCGTACACTACGCCTTGGCTATAGTCAACATACATAGCAAGAATACTAAGAACTCTACTGCCTAAAATGATGGAGGGTTGTGAATGTTTTTTAAGAAAACCTTCAACGCTTTGAACTTGATATCGTCGCAGAATCTAATGGTTTTAAAAGGAGTATCTTAAGCTCCGCATTTTGAAAACTTGCTTTCTCACAAAAAGCCGAGTAGGTTTCAAATCCGATTCTACAACATCTTTTTAGGTTCCTTTTTCTTTACATTAATCTCATTAATGTAGTCCCATCATTTAAGTCCTTAAGCCATTACAGAAAAGAAATGAAAATAGAACTTACGCTTATGCCATCCGCATTCACTACAGTTTCCCGTTATGTACCGTTAGGTTACTTAACTAACGGCATTGCGGGGCGGGACTAGCGCGGATGCAAAACATAGCAACGTTTATTATATATCATATATATAATACATAATTCGTCTCAGCATATAAAGTGATCACATCACAAAATATAAACAAAAGAAGCACATATATGAAAATATAGGATATTCTAGGACGTCTGTATTTTGTATTTAGCCAACAATAGAAAATACGGATTCCACGGTCGTGATGAATAGCCTAGCCCACACCCCTAGACCCCTACGAGAGTGGCAAGTGACCCTACCAATTCTAGAGTTAGGAGACCCGGTCTCGACTCCTCGAGATGGCCTCCCACTGAACCCTAGAACCCGGTCACTTGTGCTCCCCTCCTTGGGTCTATGCTAATGCGGAAAAGTAAATAATATACAACAATGGTGACATCATCCTCAACCCGGAAGTGCCCCAATAAAAGAATATTACACACAATGAATTTTACATGAATGAAAAGAAAAACTCTCATATCACATAAAACCCCCGGCCATTCATTCACGACGATCATGTACATCATATCTCAGCAACACATAACATCACATATCATCAACGTAAGTAAGTATACGTACCGCAATTGCTGTTGATGTATAGCAACCAAACCGAAGATACACCACATACTCCACTTACGGCCGCAGAAAAGAAAATGCAAAACTAGAACAATTGGAATCAACACTGCCTTTAGACATCATAAACCCGGATTTTTACATATTCTGGATTTCATGCCTAACGATGCAAATCTTACATTTGGGTTTCATCTATGAAAACACCTTTTCAAAAGAAATCGGGTAATTCAATAAGATTCCTGATTCCACCCGAGGCCAAAATGTTAGATTTACACACAACTAATTACTTTTCACAAAACTAATTAATATAGATTCCACTTATTGTATCACATTCACAAATATTTAGACGATATTAAACGTTTTGATCGAACCAACAAACACCCACAAATTACCCCGAGAGATCAACACTTGAGCAAAGCTAAAATTGTTGGGTTTACCAAGCACCTCACAAGGGCTTGTAATGCATCAAACATGCTACAATTTAATTTTATAGGGTGCTAAGCAAACTAACCTAGGATCAAACTAGAAATTTAAAGTAGCATATGAAGTAGTATCACATACTACAAGTAATAAAACACTAAGTAAAGAGAATACAACCTTTGTAGTTCTCTTTGCTTCACTCCTTGGCTACTTGAGAGTTTGAACAGGCTTGCTAGTGATCTTCCAAGTCCATGATGGTCGACCCGGAGTACTCTTTGTCCAAGCTCCAAGCTCAACTTGATCAAAAGATGAAGATCAAGCTAAGACTCTACGTAACGGCCACCCGGTTATTGAGCAATCAGAAGAAAACAAGCGAACTTGTTAAAACTCCCGTCGAGCCAACTGGTAACACTACCGTACAGTCCAGTCTCTTCGTCAAATATGCTGCATATCAAGTCTAGGGATGGCATCGTCGACCCCAATTACTCAATAAGTCATGCCGATGTATGGCCTATAATCAAACCGAGAAACTACTGATAACACTTATCAGTAAATCTCAACATCCGTGTCCAGGGACATACTGATATAGCCAATCGAGCATAGCACAACATCAACCTCCAATACCGGGAGAGACGAAACCCCTCCTATCGCTCATTGCCTCCACATGTCTCGGGACTGTACCCAAAAGCCACATGTTTGCACGACTCAGCAGAGCCGTGGTAGGGTGGAAATCAAAGCACAGTGGGAGAACACGCGAGACCCTTTGACGATCTCGGGTCTACAGACTAACCTGTACCAGTGTCACCTAAGAAATGCTATCCGACGATAGATATAATACCATGTAGGAGTTCACGGCGAGTCTTTCCAGTGTACCCAGTCTCCACTGAGCACCCGCATACGATCTTGATATAAAACATCAATAGATATGGGAACATCCATCGCCCATCATATGGGTCTAGTATCATATACGCTAGTCTACTTTGGAATATCGATGCCCCGTCTCGATACACCCACGACTAGGGACATTTCAGGATATGCTTATAAACTACACAGGTCCCACTAGTATGATCTGCATCATAATCACAGTAGTCAAGCAAATATCCTCAGAGCTTTATCAATATGTACAAATGAATAAAAGCATGATCAAGTGAACATGTCAGATAAAGAGAAACCAGATAGCATACTATCATGTCGAGCAAGAAAATCTCCTGAATATATATATACATGTAAAAATACATCCACAATCATATAATGGCCTCTAGGGCATACATATATCCAACAATCTCCCACTTGCACTAAGGCCAATTATTGGCGTATCTCATACCCATCATCTTAAAAACTCGCTCATGCTGCGGCCGAGGGAGGGCATTGGTGAGTGGATCCGCAGTGATATTCTTTGTATCTACACTATGAATATCGATCTCGCGGCGATCAACAATCTCCCGGATCAAATGATATCGCCTCAGGATGTGTCGGACCGTTGATGGGACCTGGGCTAACGCCATAGCCCCATTATTATCACAATACAATGGTATTGGATCAATAATGGTTGGAACTACTCCTTGCTCCGAGACGAACTTCCTCATCCAGACTGCTTCTTTTACGGCATCATTTGCAGTAATGTACTCAGCTTCATCGTAGAGTTTGCAACGGTATCCTGTTTAGAACCCTTCCGACTCATCGCCCCTCCATTGAGGGTAAATACAAACCCAGAGATAGATTTGTTGTCATCTTTATCACTCTGGAAGCTCGAATCGGTAAAGGCCTCCATTTGGAGATCTACGTTACCATACACAGAACAATTCTTTAGTCCTTCGCAAGTACTTAAGAATGTTCTTCACAGCTATCCAGTGATTCTCCCCTGGGTTAGACTGATACCTGCTTACTACACCTAGTGCATAAGCTACATCAGGGCGTGTACATAACATCGCATACATTATAGATCCTACGGCTGAAGCATAGGCTATAATGCTCATGCGAGCTCTCTCTTCATCAGTCTTTGGGCAAAAGTCCTTGGAAAGAGTGACTCCATGGCAAGCGGGTAAGGCTCCCCACTTTGAGTCTCCTATACTAAACAACTTTAGGATGGTGTTGATGTACCCGGTTTGGGGCAATCCCAATAACCTTTTGGATCTATCCCTATAGATCCGAATGCCCAATATGTATGTGGCATCACCCAGGTCCTTCATGGAGAACCTTTGTGATAAGAATGATTTGACCAACTGCAGCATAGGAATGTCATTTCCTATCAGAAAAATGTCATCCATGTACAATACGAGGAATGTGACAGCTCTCCCTACAGCCTTCTTATAAACACATGGTTCATCTGGATTTTTGATGAAATAAAACTCTTTGATAACATCATCGAAACAGATGTTACAACTCCGTGATGCCTGCTTTAATCCATAAATGGATTTAAGCAATCTACATGCTTTCTCGCTGCTCCCACTGTCAACGAAGCCCTCTGGCTGATCCATATAAACGCATTCTTCTAAATCACCATTTAGAAATGCAGTTTTAATGTCCATTTACCAGATTTCATAGTCGTAGTGAGCATCAATAGCAAGTAGGATCCGAATGGATTTAAGCATGGCTACGGGAGAAAAAGTTTCGTCATAGTCCAGACCCGGTCTTTGACGAAATCCTTTCGCCACAAGTCATGCCTTATAGGTCTCCACCTGCCCATCCACACCAATCTTTCTTTTAAAGATCCATTTGCACCCTACGGGTTTTACCCCAGAGGGTACAACGTCTAAAGTCCATACTTTGTTGGTGTACATAGACTCCATTTCATATCTCATGGTATCCAGCCACTTCACAGAGTCTCCACTCGTGATAGCTTGCTGAAAACTGGTAGGATCAACATCGTCCATGATGCAATCTTCACTATCACCATCAATGAGGAAACCGTAGTACCTCTCCGGTGGGCGAGAAGTCCTACCAGATTTACGGAGTGGTTGACGTTCATTTGTGGATATCCGTGAAAACATGTCGGGTTTGTTGTCTTCTAGAGGGTCCACCGTGTTACTTGCACATTTTTCTGAAATATTTAAACTCGAAAATAAGATTCAACACTTGAAAATTTTTGTGTCGGGAAAAAGTGAGTTAATGATATCCGTTCGAACTTTTTAACAGTTTCTAAATATCCGGGAAAAAAATAACGAATTTAAAATTCCCGATCGAATCGTCGATTACAAAATAAACCCCAGAATACTCAACACTTGAGTCAAATTACAAATACCCATAAAATAGTAACCACAGAGACAATAATTACTGTGTAAAACTACGTCCCTAATACCTTTACCCTGCCGCGGAACCGCCGCCAAATGGGGCTAACTGCCGCGTGTTCCCCTCCGAAAGACGCGGCGGGGACGCGGTGAACGTCTCACTTGAGATTCGGGGCAGATGCTATTTGGTCTTATCTGTCCACCTCTCCGAAGATGCCAAGTTGATTTATGGCACCGTGTATCGGAGTTTTAGATGGATGCGGCCGATGTAGCAGACTTCGTCAGATTCCCCCTCAGGGTGAGGGGTTTTTGATTGTGGGGATGCTCTTCCCTGCAGGCGCAAGCCCCTGCAGTTAATTACGCTACCGCCTCGCGGTAACCACTTTATCCTTCTCCAGAATTTCACTTCGTGTCGTGTATGTTTGTTTTATTTGTGGTTGCCGGTGGATTGTATACGGAGATTGAGTAATGCCGTCGCCCGTAGGACGTGGATTAGTCCAAATCCGTATTTACTTAGATTTGGGTTTGGTGTTTTTTAGTTTAAGGATACGTTAGCCGTGTTGAGGCTAAGATCAACTTAAACGTTCGTTAAGGATACGTTAGTCCTGTTTGAGACTAAGATCAACTTAACGTGGTGATCTATTTATTATATGGCCGTCAGGACTAATCACCTCTCTGACGTCGTTGAATGATTACAACGACAGGTGTCAGAGGAGCTCGGAGATGTACCCTCGAACCGGAGTTGATTTGGAATTTTATGATAGTGTATATGCCCTAGGGGCCATTATTGTATCATACTAGTTTGTATATTACTTAATGGAAGCTTGGGATATTCACATGTATATAACAGTCTTGGTAAACATGGTAGTATGCTACTTGGTTTTTCTATCTTAATATGTGAGTATACGTATTGATAGAGCTCTTAGGATCTTGCTTGACTACCAGGGTTGTGATGGCAGTCACACTAGTGGGGGCTGGGTAGTCTACAAGCACATTCTTATTCAGGTCCCTAGTTGTTGGATTATCGAGACAGGGCATCGATACTCCGGAGTAGACTAGTGTGTACGCTTCTCATCCCAGTTGGGGAGATGGTCTGTCCCACAGCCGTCAGTACGTCGTACTGGAGATAGTATGCAGGTGCTCGTTAGGTTACGGGTACACCAGACAGGACTCATAGGGAACTTTTGGTTGGTTTTATACAAGTCGGTAGTGAACAGTGTAGGGTTCCTAGGCACCCTAATGAGGTCTCACAAGGCATCGATCATGCCAATTTCAAATTTTAACGGTGCCGAGAAACCCTAGAACGGATCGTCGGCTAGATTTTTAGGCGATAAATGAAACTAGTTAACACTTAACTACAAGAATACGGAAATACAACCTTTGTAGATCCGGTGCTCCACCTCCACGGCTCCGCAATGAAGTCCTCTCCGCTGTCCAAATCGAACCATGACTCTCACGGTGGTTCCATCGGAGAAAAGACCGGGCTAGGTCGTCGACAACGTGCCGAAGATGATCTACGTCAAGGCATCACTAGATCAAGCTCTATCTTCAGCCAGCCTTGAAAACTTGTGAAGGAAACACACTCTACTACTTGGCAAGAGGTAGAGGATGAAGAAATAGGAAGTGGGTAGACTTTAGAATTGGATTTCTCACTCTTTTTCATCAATCACCATTGATGGATGCTTGGTTTTCTTCTTGAAGAAGAAGAAGAAGAAGATATTTAATATGATAAGTTAATTAAATCAGAATAGAAAATCAAAACTTATCATAAACAAAACCATAGTTAGGTGTAGAGAGTGGACTATGGTTAAATGGAGTGGTTAGGGTTAAGCATGAAACAAAATGGTGACTTAGTCAAACCTTCATGAATCTTCATGAAAGAAACAAATGAAAGCCACCATTTTCTCTTTATGCATTTTATTTTCCAAAAAGGATAAATGAAATAAATAAATGAATAAGTAAAAACAAAACCCTAACCATTACACAACCATAATTTAATCTTTACACTTAACCAATTTTGCATGTATCATCAAACATGATACAATCAAGTGCACAAAACTATATCGAATATACAATGTGCACAAGCGAGTGAGAAAATCCATTTAAAGTGAACCAATATTAGTTAATGCAAAGTAATATATCAAATATATAATTATACATTAAATCATTAAATCAACACTTGATTTAACGATCCGGTCATATCGCATATAACCGACTAATATCCAATGTATCGGCTTATCGAATCAACCATCGATTCGATAACTAGGTTATATCGCATATAACCATTCAATACATTCATCGCGAGAATGGAATACGGTATCACATACACGTATTATTCTCGGTCCCGCACATATCTCATATGCACTCCTATTTCGTTTCGCTTGAGCCAGGAAACCTCTGTGTAGGACTCTAAAGACTCGTCAATACGCCGGCAGCAGATGATGATCATATCAAGCACCCACAAGCCGCAAGCGGTCTGCTAAACGTAATGGCCACCCGGGTATTGAGCGATCAGAAGATCGACGAGCAAGACCGCTCACACTCCAGTGAATCCATCTAGTAACACTACCGTACAGTCCGGTCTCGTCGTCTGATATGTCGCATATCTTGCCTAGGGGTGGTAAACGTCAGACCCCAATAGCTCGATAAGTCGTGTCGATATGAGGTCTATAACAATTCGAGAAACTACTGGTAACACTTACCAGTAAATCTCAGCAACCCTGGCCAGGGATTTCCTGTTATAGCCAATCGAACACAGCACAACATCAACCCCCTATACCGGGAGAGACGAATCCCCTCCTATCGCTTATTGCCTCCATGTGACTCGGGACTGTACCCAAAAACCACCGTTTTGCATGCCCTCTTGGATGTGGTAAGATGGAAATCAAAGCACAGTGGGAACCACACAAGACTCTATGACGATCTCGGGTCAACAGACTACTCTGTACCAGTGTCACCTGAGAACTGCCATCTGACGTGAGGTATAATACCATCTGGGAGTTCTCGGCGTGTCCGTCGAATGTACCCAGTCTCTACTGAGCACCCGTATATCATCTCTGATGTCAAACACCAATGGATATGGGATAATCCATCGCCCATCTGTATGGGTCGAGAAGGTATATGCTAGTCTACTCTGGTATATCGATGCCCCATCTCGATACACCCACGACTAAGGACTTTGAAGAATGTACTTATGGACTACCATGTCCCTACTAGTATGATCCGCATCATAGTCCAGGTAGTCGAGTACACATCCTAAGAGCTTTACCAACATGTAACAGAGAGACAATCAGGGTACACGTTAAGGTAAAGGGTAACCAGATAGCATACTATCATGTCGAGCAAGAAAGTCCTCCCTATATATGTCCCAGCATCCACTACAATATACATCCAATGTACAGTAATGGCCTCCAGGGCATACATATAACTAACAATCTCCCACTTGCACTATGTCCATCTGTAGCAGTGGTTGTAGTATCTCATACTCAACCATCCCATAAAAGTCTCTCTCTGGGAATAGGCCTTCGTGAGTGGATCCGCCGTGTTGTCCTCTGAGTCTACTCTCCTAACCTCGATCCCTTAGAGATCAACCATCTCCATGATCAGGTGATACTGCCTTAGAATATGTCTGGATCACTGATGGGACCTGCGTTCCTTGGCATAAGCCACAACTCCATTGTCACACAATGGGAGGAACATAGTTCATCTCATGAACCAATATACACCCAAACAGCTTCTTTGGTAGCATCATTAGTAGCGATGTATCCTGCCTTTATCGTCTAGTATGTCACGGTATCTAGCTTGGAACTCTTCCAACATACCGTCCCTTTACTGAGGGTAAAGGCTTTGCCTGCGACTGACATTCAGTCGTCTTTATTACCCTGGAACCCTTCTAGTGATTCTCCCCAGGATCAACTGATACTATCTCACTACAACTAGTGAGTATCCTAACATCTAATTAGATCTATCTCATAGATCCAAAACTCAGGATTTAGGAGGTATCATTTTGATCCTACGTGGAGAATCATTGTGATAAGCGGAGATTGATCGAGAGTAGCATAGGAAACTCCTTCCCTATCAAGAGTATGTCATCCACGTACTCTACGAGGATTTCCATTATACTCCCTACTACCTTTTTGTTTATACAAGGTTCATCTACCATTTTGATGATGTCAAACTCTTTGACTAATCCATCAAAACAGATGTTCCAACTCCGCGATGCCTGCTTTATCAGATAAAGCATCTTGCTCACGTTTCCGCTGCTCCCACTGTCTACGAGGCCCTCTGGCTGTGTACTTATAGACACACTCTTCTAAAACATCATTTAGAAAAGGAGTCATGGCACCCAACCGCCAGATATCGTAGTCATGGTATGTAGCCGTGGCAAGTAGGATCTGGATGGACTTAAGCATAGCTACTTGAAGAGGTTTCACCACTATCCACGCCTGGTTGATGATGAAAACCTTTAACATGTCTAGCTTTGAAAGTCTTAACCTTTCCATTTACACCAAGTAATCTTCTCAAGATATACTTGCTCCTGATGGGGATTTAACCCTTCAGATATAGCAACCAAAGTCCATACTTTGTTGGTGTATAAGGATTCCATCTCAGATCGCTAAGCATCCAGCCATTCTTACAGAGTCCTACCCCCGATGGCCAGCTCGAAACTAGTTGGGTCATCATCTCATGATGCAATCCTCTCTCCCACTGTCAAAGAGAAACCGAAGTATCTCTCAGGTGGGTGAGGAACCCTACTAGATCGGCGGAGAGGCAAAGGTTCGTTGGTATCTACTGAATCCTTTGGTTCTATCAAATCATCAGCTGCAGTTTGTATAGCTGGAACCTTTCCAGTTCTACATTACAGACCCTGCCTCGAGCTTGTCCGGATTTTGCTTTTAGACATAGGCCGGAAAACCCCAAATCTTAACTAACTTACCATATCAAATATGAAGTGGTAGGCAACAGATTTGATTTGAACCTAATTCAATAGGTATGCAACTTCTCAAGTGCATAACACCCAATAGGTAAAAGGTTACTCAGTAGTACTCATCATAGAGCACACCATATCAAATAGGGTGTATCTGCTCCGCCCCGACATACTATCGTGCTATGGTATATACGGAGGAGTAATGCTGAGAGAGAATCTCATTCTCCTTTAGAATAGTCCAGAAATTTCGTGCTCAAGTATTCTCCTCCTTGATCTCATCATAGGACATAATACTTATACCCGTATTCTGGTTCTCTACTTCTAACAGATATTCTATGAATATCTCATAAGATTCGGACTTCTGTTTCAACATGAACATATGTCTAAATCTTGAGAGATCATCAGAGAACGTAATGAAGTATAAAGAACCATTCCTGGCATGTGTAAACAGGGGACCTTACATACATCAACATGTATCATCCCAAGAGTTCACTAACTCTTTCTCTGTTTCCAATAAACAGAGCTATGGTCATTTTATCTTTGTGACATGACTGGCGAGTTTCACAAGATGTAAATTCAAACTGATTTAAATATGCATCTAAATGTAACTCCAACTAGTCGGGTCACATTGATATGACCTAGTCTATAATACCTCAAGAAGGATCCGTTCATTTCTGAACTCTTCCTCTTTTGTGTGTTCCATATACTAAGAACTGTAGTTTGATTTAGAACATCAATGCTTTTAGATAACGTGCCTGAACCGATCAACTTTTGATATAGGAAATGTTCAAAACATTATCCAACAATACAAAATTTTATCATTCCTTTACTAATAAAGAGAGTGATATGATTTTGTATATCAGGTTCGGTATCTAATAACATTCGTTCAGAATCAATGTATTACAATACAGGGTGACAGTGACCGACAGACTTGGCTGCAACATTTGCCCCGTTTTCTGCCTCATGAAACTTATCACCCGTTCTCAGTTTTTCTACCCTTTTGTAGCCCTATGTAACATCTTACATATCTGGGATCCTGATCCGGTATCAAATACCCAGGATACGGAGGATACTGAGAAACAGTTCTTTGTAATGAACACACCCGAAGATGATGCATTATATGCACTTTCTTCGTTTGGGCGGCACGGGAAATCTGGTATTCCCCAATTACCTGCTCTGTCTTATAACAATTATAAGTTGGAGCGGGACCAACGTTCCCCAGCTCAGTATAACAAGCGGGTTCGGTCAATAATCCGTATTATTATCTTGATTAAGGCGTGATATGGTCGCTACCTGGAGAGAGAGAGAAGAAAACACTCAGCGTGCGCTCTTGCAATATCAGATTGGTTATTATTTTATCTAATCAGGATGGCTCCCACTGTTTTTTATCAAATCTTCCTTCAAACCCTAAAAGGATAGACTAGCCGGGATTAATTACACACTACAAGTTCGCCAATATTTCAGCCAGGCCAGTGTCGGTACTTTGAGGGAGGTCCCCCGTGCTTTCGCACGAACCTAATTAATGTAAACCTCATTTTCCCAGAGGCATAACCTCGTTAACACCTTTCTGGACACCTACTTGATCGGCTAATTGTAATGTATAAAACTCTCCCAGGAGTAACTCTTACTCGCAGCGGGTATCGGGATCCAACTATCTCATAGAAGGTATGCAATCTCATTGCAAATTTCAACACTTGAAATTTCCGATAATATTTTGCCCCTAACCTCCTACGACCTTGACAAAGGCCAACAAACCATAGGATGCTAGTCAAGTTCAACCCGTCATTTCCTTATTGAATTAAACCCACCCGCACGGCCCTTTACAAAGTCCAACAAGGTCGCACGACTACCCTAACCCAATCTGCATCATATGCATAAGCAGATAAGCACCAGTTAGCTACCGCACACTGTGCCTTGACAAAGGCCAACAAACGCAGCACGAATACTAACTACTACTTATCTGAAATGACGGAGGGCTACGACAGGTTTTTCTGAAAACCTATTGCGTAATGAACTTGATATCGTTGTAGGATCGAATGAATTTTGAAATGGAGTGTTTTTGAGGCTTTTCTAGTTTTGCTAAAGGAGTCACTCCCGGTGAAGGGATCATCGGTCCTTTCCTCGTCGAATGAAGTGCGGGCTATATCATATATATCACTGTGCAAAGCAGAAACTCTTAAAAGCAATCAAAAGACAAACCGAGTGTGTAGCATCTGCCAGTTATTGCTAAAGGAGTCACTCCCGGTGAAGGGATCTCAGTCCTTTCCTCGTCGAATAAGGTGCAGGATATATCACATATACCGCTGTGCAAAGCAAGAACTCTAGCTACCTATTTTATTTTTGAAATTCGATTCTACAACATCTTTAGGTCCTTTTCTTTCATTAATCATATTAATGAAGTCCCATCATTTAAGTACCTAAACATCACAGATAAATACGACGTACACTTATGCCATCCGCATTCGCCTCGATGTCCCCTCGTGCACCGTTAGGTTAGGTAACTAACGGCAGAGCGGGGCAGGGCTAGCGCGGGTGTAAAACATAAGTAACGCCTATAATATATCATATATACTATATACTGTATCTATCACAGAACATCACATGATCACATCACAGATATCGCAGCAGAAGAAACATATGAAATATTGGATATACTAGGACGTCCGTGTTTTCAATACGAGCCAGTATAAAACACGGATTCCACGGTCGTAATGAATAGCCAAACCCACACCCCTAGACCCCTACGAGAGCGGCAAGAAACCCTTCCAATTCTAGAGTTAGGAGATCCGGACTCGACTCCTCGAGTTGGTCTCCCACTGGACCCCAGAACCCGGTTACTTGTGCCCTCCTCCTTGGGTCTATCCTAGTGCAGAAAAGTAAATAATATACAAAAGGTGACTACTTCCGCAACCTGGAAGTGCCCCAATAAAAGAATATTACATACAAGTTTTTACGTGAATGAAAATGAAAAACACTCATCTCACATAAAACCCCCGGCTATTCAAACACGACGATCCAATATAACATATCCAGCAACACATAACATCAAATGTCATCAACGTAAGTAAATATGCGCATCCCAATTGTCGTTGACATATAGCAACGAAACCGGCGATATCACATATTACACTTACGGTCACAGAAAAGAAAGTGTAAAACTACAACAGTTGGAATCCGCAACCACCTCAGACATCGCATGCCTGACCAAATGAATTACTTAGACATCGTATGCCTAACAATTATAAACCCCGCATTTTAGTCTCATTATCGAAAACACTTTTCAATATCAAGTCGGGTAATTCAACAAGATTCCCGACATCCTGATCGAATGCTCGTCGCAAACTTCAGTAGACGGTCGCACCCCCGATACCGACGACGAAGTGCACCAAGGCGGAACACCGCTACCGCGAGCACCCGAACGGATGCTTTCGGCTACGGGGTTCTCCTACAGTCACTTGGTCGGGGCTATGGAGTGAGGCTGTCTATTAAGTTTATCCGGCGAGTATCCGCGTACGCTACGTGATTGCGACGGACTTTTGATCACATCAAAATTCCGTGGCAACCAATCAAGTGAGACTAAGCTGCTATGTTTATAACATTCATTCAGTTATTTCTTAACTGTTTGTGAATTCCAAGTATTGTATCACATTCCAGATAATTAGAAAATGTTAAACTTTCCGATCGAACATTCAAACACCCAAGTTTTCCCGAAACAGCTCAACACATAAAATAAGTCTAATAACATTCAGTTCGTGCCTCAGTACCAACGGTCCAGCCGTAGAAGGGTCAAGCCAACGCCTCACATGTGGCACGCCGTATTGCCCCAAATCCGAAGGTTCAAAGGGCAGTTCAAGACGGTCACATAATCGAGTTAAGGTTTGTTGTCTTCTTGAGGGTCCATCGCGTTACTTGCAGTACTTAGAACGTCGTTAAACTACGGAAAAGTCCAACACTTGGAAATTTCCCGACAGGGGAAAAATTGGATATTTATATCCGGTCGAACTTTTTAACATATTCTAAGATTATCCGGAAAAGCACACAGACAGAATTCGACAATCCGATCGATACACCGAGTCCCCAATACAACCCAGAAAATGCAACTCTGAAAAAAAAAATATTAAAAATCCCCAGGAAAACCAGCACAGACAACTAAGAATCACTGTGCAAAATTGGATGCACAAAACGACAAAATGGCCGCGGATCCGCCGCACGAGCCATGCTCGTGCCGCGGAACCGCGGCTCATTGAAGGAATTAAGAACATGAATTTTACAGTAACCCTTATAATTTCCTGCTAATTTCTTTGCATATTTTTAATATCGAAAAACTCCAGAATTTGGAAAAAGTCCAGAGAGCATGTTTGTGTTAGGATTTCGGGTTCGTTCGGACTTCAAACTCCGTCTAGACTTCGCCAAAGGCTCTAGCTAGGCTCTGATACCACTGTTGGGTTCATAGGCACCCTAATGAGGTCTCACAAGGCATCGATCATGCCAATTTCAAATTTTAACGGTGCCGAGAAACCTTAGAATGGATCGTCGGCTAGATTTTTAGGAGATAAATGAAACTAGTTAACACTTAACTACAAGAATACGGAAATACAACCTTTATAGATCCGGTGCTCCACCTCCACGGCTCCGCAATGAAGTCCTCTCCGCTGTCCAAATCGAACCATGACTCTCACGGTGGTTCCATCGGAGAAAAGACCGGGTTAGGTCGTCGACAACGTGCCGAAGATGATCTACGTCGAGGCATCACTAGATCAAGCTCCACCTTCACCAAGCCTTGAAAACTTGTGAAGGAAACACACTCTACTACTTGGCAAGAGGTAGAGGATAAAGAAATAGGAAGTGGGTAGACTTTAGAATTGGATTTCTCACTCTTTTTCATTAATCACCATTGATGGATGCTTGGTTTTCTTCTTAAAGAAGAAGAAGAAAAAGAAGATAATGAATATGATAAGTTAATTAAATTAGAATAGAAAATCAAAACTTATCATAAACAAAACCATAGTTAGGTGTAGAGAGTGGACTATGGTTAAATGGAGTGGTTAGGGTTAAGCATGAAACAAAATGGTGACTTAGTCAAACCTTCATGAATCTTCATGAAAGAAACAAATGAAAACCACCATTTTCTCTTTATGCATTTTATTTTCAAAAAAGGATAAATGAAATAAATAAATAAATAAGTAAAAACAAAACCCTAACCATTACACAACCATGGTTTAATCTTTACACTTAACCAATTTTGCATGTATCATCAAACATGATACAATCAAGTGCACAAAACTATATCGAATATACAATGTGCACAAGCGAGTGAGAAAATCCATTTAAAGTGAACCAATATTAGTTAATGCAAAGTAATATATCAAATATATAATTATACATTAAATAATTAAATCAACACTTGAATTAACGATCCGGTCATATCGCATATAACCGACTAATATCCAATGTATCGGCTTATCGAATCAACCATCGATTCGATAACTAGGTTATATCGCATATAACCATTCGATACATTCATCGCAAGAATGGAATACGGTATCACATACACGCATTATTCTCGGTCCTGCACATATCTCATATGCGCTCCTATTTCGTTTCGCTTGAGCCAGGAAACCTCTGTGTAGGAATGTAAAGACTCGTCAATACGCCGGCAGCAGATGATGATCATATCAAGCACCCACAAGCCGCAAGAGGTCTGCTAAACGTAACGGCCACCCGGGTATTAAGCGATCAGAAGATCGACGAGCAAGCCCGCTCACACTCCAGTGAATCCATCCAGTAACACTACCGTATAGTCCGGTCTCGTCGTCTGATATGTCGCATATCTTGCCTAGGGGTGGTAAACGTCAGACCCCAATAGCTCGATAAGTCGTGTCGATATGAGGTCTATAACAATTCGAGAAACTACTGGTAACACTTACCAGTAAATCTCAGCAACCCTGGCCAGGGATTTCCTGTTATAGCCAATCGAACACAGCGCAACATCAACCCCCTATACCGGGAGAGACGAATCCCCTCCTATCGCTCATTGCCTCCGTGTGACTCGGGACTGTACCCAAAAACCACCGTTTTGCACGCCCTCTTGGACGTGGTAAGATGGAAATCAAAGCACAGTGGGAACCACACAAGACTCTATGACGATCTCAGGTCAACAGACTACTCTGTACCAGTGTCACCTGAGAACTGCCATCTGACGTGAGGTATAATACCATCTGGGAGTTCTCGACGAGTCCGTCCAGTGTACCCAGTCTCTACTGAGCACCCGTATATCATCTCTGATGTCAAACACCAATGGATATGGGATCATCCATCGCCCATCTGTATGGGTCGAGAAGGTATACGCTAGTCTACTCTGGTATATCGATACCCCGTCTCGATACACCCACGACTAGGGACTTTGAAGGATGTACTTATGGACTACCATATCCCCACTAGTATGATCCGCATCATAGTCCAGGAAGTCGAGTACACATCCTAAGGGCTTTACCAACATGTAACAGAGAGACAATCAGTGTACACGTTAAGGTAAAGGGTAACCATATAGCATACTATCTTGTCGAGCAAGAAAGTCCTACCTATATATATCCCAGCATCCACTACAATATACATCCAATGTGCAGTAATGGCCTCTAGGGCTTACATATAACTAACAAACAGTTCCCAGGTGACATGAGTACAGCATAGTCCGCAGACTTGACACTGCTACTTCGCCTCGAGTGTGTTCCACTGTTCTTAGATTGCTACCCTACCACGGCTCAAAAGAGTCGTGCAAACAGGTAGCAGTTGGGTACAGTCCCGAGCACTTGGAGGCAGTGGCGGTTAGACAGTATTCGTCTCTCCCGGTATTGGGGGTTGATATCGCACTGTGTCAGAGAGCCATTACGCAATGTCCCTGGCCAGGGCAAGCGAGATTTGCTGGTAGGTTCCAGTAATTTCTCAGGGTGTAATGGGCTTCGCTCCGACACGACTTATACCGCTATTAGGGGACTTACGCTTTCCGCCCCTATGCCCGATATGCGATAGTCTTAGACGAACGGACCGGACTGTAAGAAGATTATCACATCAGACTCAGTAGGAGTTCAGATGGGTTTCCTCATCGGCCTTCTTATCGACATCTACCTGGGGACCGTTACGTACAGCTAGTGTCGCTTGTGGTCTGTGGTTAAACCCACTGCCAGCGTAGTAGTCGAGTCTCTAGAGTCCCACCCAGAGAGTTTCCCTACTCCAGGAGAAACGATATAGAGGTCGTATGGTTTTACGAAAAGGGTTGGGACGCATACGTGTGTTTACGCACGTACGACTTTCGGACAGTTTTTACTAGTCGGCTTTGGTTTAAGCCAGTTACTAGTATCCGGTTATTGGATTTATAGAGTCTAAAGTTTTTCCGTGTTTTCACGGATAGGAGGGGCGTTCTCGTAATTGCGCGAGAAGCTTCTAGAAGATGGTGACTAAAGAGGTTTAGGTGGCATATACATTAAATGAGATTAGTGAGTCATATGGATGATTCATCGATGTCATTAATGCTTCATAATTGCTTAATGACTCATGGAGATGAATCACCATAAGATATTTATCAAGCATGGTTGTTAATGATTTTCTTTTCTTTTCTTGAAAAACAATAATGCTTGATATATATTATGATAACTCATTTTCTCATTTGATTATTCTTCTCACCTTCTCTCTCCTCAAGCTCTCTCTCTTCAAACCCTAATCCTCCCTCTCATGTGTTGAGTACAAGGATTAGTTAGACTACTTAATCCATAAGCAAACTCTATTTCATCTAGGTACTTTGATTAGCACTTAAAGATACCTAGTTGCCTCAAGTTTAGAGGCAAAGCTTGGAGTTTAGCTCTCGTGGTGGATCGTCTACTATTTGGAGAAGGCCGAGGAGGAGGTGGAGTTCGTAAAGACGAAGGACACGGTTCTTTTGGTATAATCCCTTCACATAGTAGTTTAGAACTTCTATGTTTTATGTTAGTTATCGTTTAGCTTCGATTCATGCGGTTAGTCGATGTTTAAGCAAAGAACAAGATCGTTTTTCATATTTCCGCCTCCCCGCAAGTCGTGGGGTGTTGTACATCGACTTACAGTGGTATCAGAGCCTCGCTAAACAATAAATAACTCACTTGCAAAATTGTATGAATTTCGAACGGAAAAAACAAAATCGGAAAACCCCGATATCATGTGTTTCTGTCGATTTTTAAATGCGGTCCAAAAATTTTTCAGGGACCTTCAGAAAGCTCAAAATGATAGTATTAGAACACCCAAGAAAACTGGGCTCATGAATCGACTAAAGCGCCGCGGAACCGCGGCGGATCCCACCGATCCGCCGCGATTCCGCCGCCGAGTTGCCGATTCATCAGCCCAATTTTCCTGTGTTGGTCCTCTGTGATATTTGGTATTTTCTGGAATTTTTTAATTTTTGCTAAGGTTTCAGATTTACAGAGAAATATTGGAGCAAAATTAAATGTGTTTAATCGATCGAAATTATACGGTATTTGCTTGTTGGATTATATCTGTGTTTGTATAATGTGTTAGTATACCTCCCCTAACTGCTAGTATGTCAGTTGGCAGGGGGTTGCACATTTCTGTAATGGATTTTATCTGTTTGTGTATATGAACTGTGTTGGACTGTTGTGATGTATAGTCGGGGTTATGTGATGGGTTATTATTTAATTCATTTGATGTAAATATAATTTGTTGTAATATTATTTTGCGGGGCACATCCAGGTTGCGGTTGTAGCCACCGTTGTATTATTTCATTTTACTGTTTTTTGCCCCTAGGACATGTTAGTGTTTATGCCGTAGAAGGCCATTACTGTATCATACTAGTTTGTATATTACTTAATGGAAGTTTGGGATATTCACATGTACATAACAGTCTTGCTAAATATGGTAGTATGCTACTTGGTTTTTCTATCTTAATATGTGAGTGTACGTATTGATAGAGCTCTTAGGATCTTGCTTGACTACCAGCGTTGTGATGGAAGTCACACTAGTGGGGGCTGGGTAGTCTACAAGCACATCCTTATTCAGGTCCCTAGTCGTTGGATTATCGAGACAGAGCATCGATACTCTGGAGTAGACTAGTGTGTACGCTTCTCATCCCAGTTGGGGAGATGGTCTGTCCCACAGCCGTCAGTACGTCGTACTGGAGATAGTATACAGGTGCTCGTTAGGTTACGGGTACACCGGACAGGACTCATAGGGAACTGTTGGTTGGTTTTATACCAGTCGTCAGTGAACAGTTCCCAGGTGACATGAGTACAGCATAGTCCGCAGACTTGACACTGCTACTTCGCCTCGAGTGTGTCCCACTGTTCTTAGATTACTATCCTACCACGGCTCAAAGGAGTCGTGCAAACAGGTAGCAGTTGGGTGCAGTCCCGAGCACTTGAAGGCAGTGGCAGTTAGACAGGATTCGTCCCTCCCGGTATTGGGAGTTGATATCGCGCTGTGTCAGAGAGCCATTACGCAAAGTCCCTGGCCAGGGCAAGCGAGATTTGCTGGTAGGTTCCAGTAGTTTTTCAGGGTGTAATGGGCTTCCCTCCGACACGACTTATTCCGCTATTAGGGGACTGACGCTTGCCGCCCCCCTAGGCCGGATATGCGATGGTCTTGGACGAACGGACCGGACTGTATGGAGATTGTCACATCAGACTCAGTAGGAGTTCGGATGGGTTCCCTCATCGGCCTTCTTATCGACATCTACCTGGGGACCGTTACGTACAGCTAGTGCCGCTTGCGGTCTGTGGTTAAACCCACTGCCAGCGTAGTAGTCGAGTCTCTAGAGTCCCACACAGAGAGTTTCCTACTCCAGGCGAAACGATATAGAGGTCGTATGGTTTTACGACAAAGGGTTCGGACGCGTATGTGTGTTTACACACTTACGTCGTTTGGACAGTTTTTACCAGTCGGCTTTGGTTTAAGCCAGTTACTGGTATCCGGTTATTGGATTTTTACAGTCTAAAGTTTTTCCGTATTTTTGCGGATTGGAGGGGAGTTCTCGTAATTGTACGAGAAGCTTCTAGAAGATGGTGACTAAGGAGATTTAGGTGTCATATACATTGAATGGGTTATATGAGTCATGAGGGTGATTCATTCATCTCATTAATGCATATTAAATGCTTAATGACTCATGCTAATGAATCACCACTTGATATTTGTGAAGCATGATTATTCATCACTCTTTATTCTTTTATTCATAAAAGAAAATGCTTCATATCTATTATGATACTCATAAGCTTTATTCAATTATCATTCTCACCTTCTCTCTCCTCAAGCTCTCCCTCTTTAAACCTTAATCCTCCCCTCTCATGTGTTGAGTACAAGGATTAGTTAGACTACTTAATCCATAACCCTCTCTATATTACATCTATCTTCTTTGATTAGCAATCCAAGAAGATTAGTTGCCTCAAGTTTAGAGGCTAAGCTTGGAGTTTTGCTCTCGGGTGGATCGTCTACTACAAAGAGAAGGTCGAGGAGGACGAGGAGATCGTAAAGACGTAGGACTTGGTTCGATAGGTATAATCCCTAAGCATAGTAGTTTAGAACAATTATATGTTTGGTTAGTTATCGTTTAGCTTCGATTCAAGCGGTTAGTCGATGTTTGTTCACTAAACAAGTTCGTTTTTGAAAATTCCGCCTCCCCACAAGTATTGGGGTGTTGTACATCGACTTACAGTGGTATCAGAGCCTTGCTAAACAATAAATAACTTAATTGCAAATTTGTACGAATTTCGAACGAAAAAAACGAAACCGGAAAACCCCGAACTGTCAAGTTTCTGTCGAAATTTAAATGAAGTCCAAAAATTTATCAGGGATGTTCAGAAAGCTTGAAAAGCATCCAGGAGAACACCCAAGAAAATTGGGCCCATGACTCGGCTAAAGCGCCGCGGAAGCGCGGCGGATCCCACCGATCCGCCGCGGTTCCGCCGCCGAGTTGCCGAGTCATGAACCCAAATTTTTTGTCTGTGTCCCCTGTGATATTTGGTATTTTCTGGAATTTTTAATATTTGCTCAGGTTTCAGTTTTACAGAGCAGTATTGGAGCAATATTAATGGTGTTTAATCGATCGAAATTGTACAGTATTTGCATATTGGATTATATCTGTGATTTTATAATGTGTTCGTAAACCTCCCCTAACTGCTAGTATGTCGGTTGGCAGGGGGTTGCACATTTCTGTAATGGTTTTATCTGTTTGTGCATATGAAATGTAATTGGACTGTTGTGGTGTATAGCCGGGGTTTAGCAATGGGTTGTTATTTAATTCATTTGTTGTAAATGTAATTTGTTGTAATATTATTTTGCGGGGCACATCCAGGTTGCGGTTGTAGCTCCCGTTGTATTATTTCATTTTACTGTTTTTGTTCCTAGGACAGACCCAAGGTGGGGTGCACAAACTGCCGGGCAGGTAGTTTGCCGCACCCGTAGGGGTCGTGGGTGGGGTAATGGCTATTCATCACAATTGTTTAATCCGTATTTTTTTGCAGGCTCAAAACAAACACGGATTGCTTGCAAATTCAATTAAGTTCATCTGTGATCTGGAATGAATATCATTGCGTCAGACGAATGTAAAATATCTATATATATGATAGCTATTTAGTCTTCACTTATGTTTTACACCCGCGCTAGCCCAGCCCCCGCTCTGTCGTTAGTTAAGTAACCTAACGGGTAATGACGGGACCCCGTGGCGAATGCGGATGGCATAAGAGGACGTTGTATTTTCGTTGTTTTCTGCAATGATAGGTTAATGATGGGACGCATTATCTATAATGCAAAGAAAATAAACCAAGTTTAAATCGTTGGAACAATTTAAAAGAAACCACTCGGTTATTTTTAAAACAGATATTTTAAATGCGGAGCTTTAACCACTCCTTTTAAAAGCTATCAGGTTCCTTCGGTTATATCAAGTTCACTACGTTCACGGTTTCGCCAAAACCAGTCGTAGCCCTCCGTCATTTCTTATGGATGGTCAGTTGTATTCAAGCTATGCTTGTTGGCATACGTCAAGGCATAGTGTTTGGTAGCTGCTGGGGTATTCATTTGTTGCATAGATAGATGTGTTGGTTTGGGAAAGTCGCATTACCTTGTTGGCATACGTCAAGGGTATATACGGGTGGGTTCAAATTAACAAGATAATGATGGGCAGAACTTGACATGTGACTTATGATTTGTTGGCATACGTCAAGGTCATAAGAGCATGGGGCAAAAACTTATATCGGGAATTTCTAATGAAACTGAAATTTGCAAAGAGATGCATACCATTTGGAGTTTGATGGATGTTGGTAGCATTCATACAGCATTATCAGACGATGATATTTGGATCCCGATCCTACTGTGAGTATATGCTACTTATCAGGATATTCGTCACTTAACGATCAATGCTATAAACCTAGTAGGTGTACAGAAAGGTGTCAGCGGGGTTACGCCCCAGAGAAAAGAGATTATTTAATTAAGGAACTTCGCGAAAGCGTTGGAAAACCTCCCTCGAAGTATCGACACCGGCCTGGCTGAACGGTTAAGCAAGTATTGTACAGTGAGAATAGTCCTGGCTAATTCTTCTTTTATGGTTTGAGGAAGGATTCAAGAAACAGTGGGAGCCATCCAGTTTAGATAAACTAAAAACCACTCTAAACTTGCAAGAGCATCATTCTAAAGAGTTTTCTTCTCTCTCTCCTAATTGCAGCGACCCTGAAAATGACTGGACTTAAGTTTCTTTTAGAGAAAAATATATTGACAGGGCCAAACTATAAAGATTGGCTGCGGAATGTCAAAATGGCTTTGACCTATGACAAATTGGGGTACGTCCTCACCGCTACGGCACATGCTGTCCCTGGTCCCAAATCCAGTAATGCGGATAAGGAAATTCGCAAAACCTGGGATTTAGATTGCGCGAAAGCCAAGTGCATCGTGCTTGCCTCGATGAACAATGAACATCAGAGGAGGCACGAGGATATGGACATTGATGGCATATTTCTCCATACAAAGGAACTTTATGGAGAGCAATCTCGTATAGCAAGATACGAGACCTCTAAGAACTTGTTTCGAGCGAGGTTGGCTGTCGGGTCATCGGTAGGAGAACATTTCCTAAAGATGATCGGCTATATTGAAGAGCTCGCAGACCTTGGGACGACTTTGGATAACGAGCTCTATACAGACCTTATTCTCCAGTCCCTTCCTCACACCTACTCCCAGTTTATCCTTAACTTCAACATTCAAAGAAAAGAAGTTGAACTTCCGGAACTCCTGAACATGTTAAGGAGTGCAGAGGGAACCTTGAAGAATACAAGGGAAACACCCGCTATGTTTGTTGGCGGTGCATCTTCTTCCGGGTCCAAGGCAAGAGCCAAAGGAAGGAAGAAGAAGGCCGCACCCAAACCTAGAGGAGGTGTTAGCAAGGTGGGAGGGAAGGGAAAGAAAAAGTTTGCGTTACCGATAGTTGGCCAGGATGAGTGCTTCCATTGTCACAGGAAAGGGCACTGGAAGAAGGATTGCAAGGCGTGGAACGCCAAGAACCAGGAACCGAAGCTAGCTGTGGCTTCGACTTCAGGTGTGTTTGTAATTAAGAATTGTCTTTCGATCAACTCTACTTCCTGGGTATTGGATACCAGATCAGGATCTCATATTTGCAATTCATTGCAGGCACTGAAAAACCGTAGAGTGCTGAAGGAAGGTGATATGACCCTAAAGGTTGCTAACGGAGCTAGCGTGGGAGCTGCGTCCGTCGGGGATTATCACCTAGGATTGACGAGTGGACACATTTTGGTTTTACATAACTGTTATTTTGTACCAAGCTTAACGTGTAATATCATATCAGTTTCCTTGTTATCAAATAAAGGTTATGATTTCACGTTTGTAAGAGATGTTGTCAACATCCACCTTAATCATGGTTTGATTGGGTCAGGTACATTAAATAACGGCATATATGTTTTAAACCAACTCCAAATTTTCAATGTCCAGAACACACTAAAAAGAAAGTCTCCAGATTTAAATAAAGCTTTCTTATGTCATTGTAGACTGGGTCACATCAATGAGAGAAGGTTGACTAAGTTGCATAGAGAAGGATATTTGGACTCATTCGAATATCAATCTTATGACACTTGTCAATCTTGTCTCAAAGGAAAGATGACAAAGACTCCATTCACTGGACAAGGAGTAAGAGCGAGCGAGCTCTTAGGACTCATACACAGCGATGTATGTGGTCCAATGTCTACACATGCAAGAGGTGGTTATTCCTACTTCATTACTTTTAAAGATGATTTCTCTAGGTTCGGACATGTCTTCTTAATGAAGCATTAATCCGAGGCCTTTGAGAAATTCCTGGAATACAAGAGTGAAGCGGAAAACCATACAGGCAAAAGTATTAAGACACTGAGATCTGATCGAGATGGAGAATACTTAAGTGCCGAGTTCCTAGGTTACCTAAAAGAGAAAGTAATTCTCTCTCAGCTTACTCCTCCATACACTCCACAGCACAACGGTGTATCGGAGAGACGGAATCGAACCCTATTGGATATGGTACGATCCATGATGAGTAATGCTGAGTTACCGCGATCTTTCTGGGGTTATGCGCTAGAATCAGCGATACATCTTTTGAACAGAGTTCCAACCAAAACTGTGCCTACCACACCATATCAGATGTGGAGTGGGAAGAAACCCTATCTTCAGTACCTGAAGACTTGGGGATGTCCAGCTTTTGTAAAAAAGCAGCATTCGGACAAGCTCGAGGCACGCTAAGTACAGTGTAAGTTTGTGGGATATCCAAAGAACTCTACAGGATATTGTTTCTAATACGCAGAGGAACAAAAGGTTTTTGTTTCTCATCATGCCCGCTTCTTAGAAACTGAATTTTTAGAAAATCAGAAGAGTGAGAGCGTAGTAGAACTGGAAGAAATTCCCGAACCACAAGCTGCTACTGAAAGTTTGGTAGAACCAGAGTTTCAAGAAGTACAGGACATTCCCGCACCCCTCCGCAGAAGTAGTAGGCCGTCTCGTCCGCCTGAGAGATACTACGGTTTTCTCGTCGATGGGGATAGAGAGGACTGCATCATAGATGATGATGAACCTACTAGCTTCCAGCAGTCCATCCAGAGCCGCGACTCGGTACGATGGCTAGATGCAATGCGAAGCGAAATGGAGTCCACGTACACCAACAAAGTATGGACTTTGGACTTTGCTCCAGGTGGGGTAAAACCCATAGGATGCAAATTGATCTTCAAGAAAAAGATTGGTGTATATGGACAGGTGGAAACCTATAAAGCTAGACTTGTTGCAAAGGGTTTCGTCAAAGACCTGGTTTGGACTTTGACGAAAGTTTTTCTCCAGTGGCTATGCTCAAATCCATTCGTATCCTTCTTGCAATTGCTGCCTTCCATGATTATGAAATCTGGCAGATGGACGTAAAGATGGCTTTTCTGAATGGTAATTTAGAAGAGTGCGTCTATATGGATCAGCCAGAGGGTTTTGATCAGAGTGGGAGCAGCGGGAAAGTATGCAAGTTGCTTAAGTCTATTTATGGACTAAAGCAAGCATCGCGGAATTGGAACATCTGTTTTGATGAGACAGTCAAAGAATATGATTTTATCAAAAATCCAGATGAACCGTGCATATATAGTAAAGTTGTAGCCAGAAGTGTCGTATTCCTCGTCTTGTACGTGGATGATATTCTATTAATAGGAAATGACATTCCTATGCTACAATCTGTCAAAGGATTCTTGTCACACAGGTTCTCCATGAAAGACCTGGGTGATGCCTCTTACATTCTGGGGATCCGGATCTATCATGATAGATCCAAGAGGATGTTGGGACTTTCGCAGTCCAGGTATATCGACACAGTACTGAAAAGATTCAGTATGGAAGATTCTAAGCGCGGTAATCTACCGGCTTGTCACGGAATCACCCTCTCCAAAGAGATGTCTCCCAAGACTGATTTGGAAAGGGAACGCATGTCTATTATACCCTACGCTTCTGCGGTAGGCTCTATAATGTATGCGATGTTGTGTACCAGACCAGATGTAGCTTACGCACTGAGCGTGGTAAGCCGGTATCAGTCAGACCCAGGGAAGAAGCACTGGATAGCAGTAAAGAACATTCTCAAGTACCTGAGAAGGACTAAGGAGATGTTTTTGGTTTACGGTGGAAAAGACCTCAGGTTGGAGGCCTTTGCTGATTCCGGCTTCAAGAGTGATAAGGACGATTCCAAGTCCATGTCAGGTTATGTCTTTACCCTCAATGGAGGGGCGGTGTGCTGGAAGAGCTCCAAGCAGGTCACCGTTGCTGACTCGACGATGGAAGCGGAGTATATAGCTGCTTGCGATGCCGCAAAAGAAGCAGTCTGGATGAAGAAGTTCCTAACAGAACTTCAGGTGGTTCCTACCATAGTTGATCCAATACCTCTGTATTGCGACAACAACGGAGCTATAGCTTTAGCGAAGGAACCAAGGTCCCATCAGAAGTCCAGACACATCTTGAGGCGGTACACCTGATCAGGGAGATCATTGATCGTCAGGAGATCGAGGTTCGGAGAGTTGCTTCAGAAGAGAACATTGCTGATCCATTCACGAAGGCCCTACCTCAGACGCAGTTCGAGAGGATACTCGAGATCATTGGTCTTCGATATGCCAGTACATGGCCCTAGTGCAAGTGGGAGATTGTTAGTGTTTATGCCCTAGAAGGCCATTACTGTATCATACTAGTTTGTATATTACTTAATGGAAGCTTGGGATATTCACATGTATATAACAGTCTTGCTAAACATGGTAGTATGCTACTTGGTTTTTCTATCTTAATATGTGAGTGTACGTATTGATAGTGCTCTTAGGATCTTGCTTGACTACCAGCGTTGTGATGGCAGTCACACTAGTGGGGGCTGGGTAGTCTACAAGCACATCCTTATTCAGGTCCCTAGTCGTTGGATTATCGAGACAGAGCATCGATACTCCGGAGTAGACTAGTGTGTACGCTTCTCATCCCAGTTGGGGAGATGGTCTGTCCCACAGCCGTCAGTACGTCGTACTGGAGATAGTATACAGGTGCTCGTTAGGTTACGGGTACACCGGATAGGACTCACAGGGAACTGTTGGTTGCTTTTATACCAGTCGTCAGTGAACAGTTCCTTGGTGACATGAGTACAGCATAGTCCGCAGACTTGACACTGCTACTTCTCCTCGAGTGTGTCCCACTGTTCTTAGATTACTACCCTACCACGGCTCAAAGGAGTCGTGCAAACAGGTAGCAGTTGGGTGCAGTCCCGAACACTTGGAGGCAGTGGCAGTTAGACAGGATTCATCCCTCCCGGTATTGGGAGTTGATATCGCGCTGTGTCAGAGAGCCATTACGCAAAGTCCCTGGCCAGGGCAAGCGAGATTTGCTGGTAGGTTTCAGTAGTTTCTCAGTGTGTAATGGGCTTCCCTCCGACACGACTTATTCCGCTATTAGGGGACTGACGCTTGCCGCCCCCCTAGGCCGGATATGCGATGGTCTTGGACGAACGGACCGGACTGTATGGAGATTGTCACATCAGACTCAGTAGGAGTTCGGATGGGTTCCCTCATCGGCCTTCTTATCGACATCTACCTGGGGACCGTTACGTACAGCTAGTGCCGCTTGCGGTCTGTGGTTAAACCCACTGCCAGCGTAGTAGTCGAGTCTCTAGAGTCCCACACAGAGAGTTTCCTACTCCAGGCGAAATGATATAGAGGTCGTATGGTTTTACGACAAAGGGTTCGGACGCGTATGTGTGTTTACACACTTACGTCATTTGGACAGTTTTTACCAGTCGGCTTTGGTTTAAGCCAGTTACTGGTATCCGGTTATTGGATTTTTACAGTCTAAAGTTTTTCCGTATTTTTGCGGATTGGAGGGGCGTTCTCGTAATTGTACGAGAAGCTTCTAGAAGATGGTGACTAAGGAGGTTTAGGTGTCATAACATTGAATGGGTAATATGAGTCATGAGGGTGATTCATTCATCTCATTAATGCATATTAAATGCTTAATGACTCATGCTAATGAATCACCACTTGATATTTGTGAAGCATGATTATTCATCACTCTTTATTCTTTTATTCATAAAAGAAAATGCTTCATATCTATTATGATACTCATAAGTTTTATTCAATTATCATTCTCACCTTCTCTCCCCTCAAGCTCTCCCTCTTCAAACCCTAATCCTCCCCTCTCATGTGTTGAGTACAAGGATTAGTTAGACTACTTAATCCATAACCCTCTCTATATTACATCTATCTTCTTTGATTAGCAATCCAAGAAGGTTAGTTGCCTCAAGTTTAGAGGCTAAGCTTGGAGTTTTGCTCTCGGGTGGATCGTCTACTACAAAGAGAAGGTCGAGGAGGACGAGGAGATCGTAAAGACGAAGGACTTGGTTCGATAGGTATAATCCCTAAGCATAGTAGTTTAGAACAACTATATGTTTGGTTAGTTATCGTTTAGCTTCGATTCAAGCGGTTAGTCGATGTTTGTTCACTAAACAAGTTCGTTTTTGAAAATTCTGCCTCCCCACAAGTATTGGGGTGTTGTACATCGACTTACAGGACAGACCCAAGGTGGGGTGCACAAACTGCCGGTTGGGTAGTTTGCCGTACCCGTTGGGGTCTTGGGTGGGGTAATGGCTATTCATCACAACTGTGTAATCCGTCTTTTGTTGCAGGCTCAAAACAAACACGGATTGCTTGTAAATCCAATAAAGTTCATCTGTGATCTGGAATGCCAATTATTGCGTCTGACGAATGTACAATATCTATATATGATAGCTATTTAGACATCACTTATGTTTTACACCCGCGCTAGCCCAGCCCCCGCTCTGTCGTTAGTTAAGTAACCGTACGGGTGATGACAGGACCCCGTAGCGAATGCGGATGGCATAAGAGGACGTTGTATTTTCGTTGTTTTCTGCAATGATAGGTTAATGATGGGACGCATTATTTATAATGCAAAGAAAATAAACCAAAAGTTTAATCGTTGGAACAATTTAAAAGAAACCACTCGGTTAATTTTAAAAACGGATATTTTTAAATGCGGAACTTTAACCACTCCTTTTAAAAGCTATCAGGTTCCTTCAGTTATATCAAGTACACTACGTTCACGGTTTCGCCAAAACTATTCGTAGCCCTCCGTCATTTCATTTAGGTATTCAGTAGTATTCAAGCTATGCATTTTGGCCAAAGTCAAGGCATAGTGTTTGGTAGCTGCTGGGTTTTCATTTGTTGCATAAGATTGATGAGTTGGTTTGGGACAATCGTATTATCATTTGACTAAAGTCAGCGGTATATACGGATGGGTTCAAATTGACAAGATAATGACGGGTAGAACTTGACATGTGACTTATGACATTTTGACCAAAGCCAAGGTCATAAGAGCATGGGGCAAAAACTTATATCGGGAATTTCTAAAGAAACTGAAATTTGAGAAGAGATGCATACCATTTGGAGTTTGATGAATGTTGGTAGCATTCCTTCAACATTATCATACAAAGATATTTGGATCCCGATCCTACTGTGAGTATATGCTACTTATCAGCATATTCGTCACTTAACGATCGATGCTATAAACCAAGTAGGTGTCAAGAAAGGTGTCAGCGGGGTTACGCCCTCAGAGAAAAGAGGTTCTTTAATTAAGGAACATCGCGAAAGCGTTGGAAAACCTCCCTCGAAGTATCGACACTAGCCTGGCTGAACGGTTAAGCAAGAATTGTACAGTGAGAATGGTCCTGGCTAATTCTTCTTTTATGGTTTGAGGAAGGATTCGAGAAACAGTGGGAGCCATCCAGTTTAGATAAACTAAAAACCACTCTAAACTTGCAAGAGCATCATTCTAAAGAGTTTTCTTCTCTCTCTCCTAATTGCAGCGACCCTGAAAATGACTGGACTTAAGTTTCTTTTAGAGAAAAATATATTGACAGGGCCAAACTATAAAGATTGGCTGCGGAATGTCAAAATGGCTTTGACCTATGACAAATTGGGGTACGTCCTCACCGCTACGGCACATGCTGTCCCTGGTCCCAAATCCAGTAATGCGGATAAGGAAATTCGCAAAACCTGGGATTTAGATTGCGCGAAAGCCAAGTGCATCGTGCTTGCCTCGATGAACAATGAACATCAGAGGAGGCACGAGGATATGGACATTGATGGCATATTTCTCCATACAAAGGAACTTTATGGAGAGCAATCTCGTATAGCAAGATACGAGACCTCTAAGAACTTGTTTCGAGCGAGGTTGGCTGTCGGGTCATCGGTAGGAGAACATTTCCTAAAGATGATCGGCTATATTGAAGAGCTCGCAGACCTTGGGACGACTTTGGATAACGAGCTCTATACAGACCTTATTCTCCAGTCCCTTCCTCACACCTACTCCCAGTTTATCCTTAACTTCAACATTCAAAGAAAAGAAGTTGAACTTCCGGAACTCCTGAACATGTTAAGGAGTGCAGAGGGAACCTTGAAGAATACAAGGGAAACACCCGCTATGTTTGTTGGCGGTGCATCTTCTTCCGGGTCCAAGGCAAGAGCCAAAGGAAGGAAGAAGAAGGCCGCACCCAAACCTAGAGGAGGTGTTAGCAAGGTGGGAGGGAAGGGAAAGAAAAAGTTTGCGTTACCGATAGTTGGCCAGGATGAGTGCTTCCATTGTCACAGGAAAGGGCACTGGAAGAAGGATTGCAAGGCGTGGAACGCCAAGAACCAGGAACCGAAGCTAGCTGTGGCTTCGACTTCAGGTGTGTTTGTAATTAAGAATTGTCTTTCGATCAACTCTACTTCCTGGGTATTGGATACCAGATCAGGATCTCATATTTGCAATTCATTGCAGGCACTGAGAAACCGTAGAGTGCTGAAGGAAGGTGATATGACCCTAAAGGTTGCTAACGGAGCTAGCGTGGGAGCTGCGTCCGTCGGGGATTATCACCTAGGATTGACGAGTGGACACATTTTGGTTTTACATAACTGTTATTTTGTACCAAGCTTAACGTGTAATATCATATCAGTTTCCTTGTTATCAAATAAAGGTTATGATTTCACGTTTGTAAGAGATGTTGTCAACATCCACCTTAATCATGGTTTGATTGGGTCAGGTACATTAAATAACGGCATATATGTTTTAAACCAACTCCAAATTTTCAATGTCCAGAACACACTAAAAAGAAAGTCTCCAGATTTAAATAAAGCTTTCTTATGGCATTGTAGACTGGGTCACATCAATGAGAGAAGGTTGACTAAGTTGCATAGAGAAGGATATTTAGACTTGTTCGAATATCAAACTTATGACACTTATCAATCTTGTCTCAAAGGAAAGATGACAATGACTCCATTTACTAGACAAGGAGTAAGAGCGAGCGAGCTCTTAGGACTCATACATAGCGATGTATGTGGTCCAATGTCTACGCATGCAAGAGGTGGTTTTTCCTATTTCATTACTTTCACGGATGATTACTCAAGATACGGATTCATTTATCTGATGAAATATAAATCCGAGGCTTTTGAGAAATTCCAAGGGTATAAGAATGAAGTAGAAAACCAAACCGGCAAAAGTATCAAGACACTTAGATCTGATCGATGTGGTGAATACTTGAGTGCCGAGTTCCTAGGTTACCTAAAAGAGAAAGGAATTCTCTCTCAGCTTACTCCTCCATACACTCCACAGCATAACGGTGTATCGGAGAGACGGAATCGAACCCTATTGGATATGGTACGATCCATGATGAGTAATGCTGAGTTACCGTGATCTTTTTGGGGTTATGCGCTAAAATCAGCAGCATATCTTCTGAACAGGGCTCCTACCAAGACTGTGCCTACCACTCCATTTCAGATATGGACTGGGAAGAAACCCCATCTTCAACATATAAAGATATGGGGATGTCCAGCTATTGTTAAAAAGCAGCATGTGGACAAGCCGAGGCACGATCAGTAAAATGTATGTTTGTGGGATATCTAAAGAACTCCAAGGGATATTATTTCTATTACGCAGAGGAACAAAAGGTTTTTGTTTCTCGTAATGCCCATTTTCTAGAACAACAGTTTTTAGAAAAGGAAATAAGTGGGAGCGAAATAGAACTGGAAGAAATTCCAGAACCACAAGCTGCTACTGAAAGTTTGGTAGAACCGGTAGTTCAAGAAGAACAGGACATTCCCGCACCCCTCCCTAGGAGTAGCAGGCCGTCTCATCCGCCTGAGAGATACTATAGTTTTCTCATAGATGGGGATAGAGAGGATTGCATCATAGATGATGATGAACCTACTGACTTTCAGCAGGCCATCCAGAACGGCGACTCGGTACGATGGCTAGATGCAATGCGGACCGAAATGGAGTCCATGTACACCAACAAAGTATGGACTTTGGACTTTGCTCCAGATGGGGCAAAACCCATAGGATGCAAATGGATCTTCAAGAAAAAGATTGGTGTAGATGGACAGGTGGAAACATATAAGGCTAGACTTGTTGCAAAGGGTTTTCGTCAAAGACCTGATTTGGACTATGACGAAACTTTTTCTCCAGTGGCTATGCTCAAATCCATTCGTGTCCTTCTTGCTATTACTGCCTTCCATGATTATGAAATCTGGCAAATGGACGTAAAGACGGCTTTTCTGAATGGAAATTTAGAAGAGTGCGTCTATATGGATCAGCCAGAGGGTTTCAATCAGAGTGGGAGCAGCGGGAAAGTATGCAAGCTGCTTAAGTCCATTTATGGACTAAAGCAGGCATCGCGGAGTTGGAACATCTGTTTTGATGAGACAGTCAAAGAATATGACTTTATCTAAAATCCAGATGAACCGTGCATATATAGTAAAGTTGTAGCCAGAAGTGTCGTTTTCCTCGTCTTGTACGTGGATGACATTCTATTGATAGGAAATGACATTCCTATGCTACAATCTGTCAAAGGATTCTTGTCACACAGGTTCTCCATGAAAGACCTGGGTGATGCCTCTTACATTCTGGGGATCCGGATCTATCGTGATAGATCCAAAAGGATGTTGGGACTTTCGCAGTCCAGGTATATCGACACTGTACTGAAAAGATTCAGTATGGAAGATTCTAAGCGCGGTAATCTACCGTCTTGTCACGTAATCACCCTCTCCAAAGAGATGTCTCTCAAGACTGATTTGGAAAGGGAACGCATGTCTATTATACCTTACGCTTCTGCGGTAGGCTCTATAATGTATACGATGTTGTGCACCAGACCAGATATAGCTTACACACTGAGCGTGGTAAGCCGGTATCAGTCAGACCCAGGGGAGAAGCACTGGATAGCAGTAAAGAACATTCTCAAGTACCTGAGAAGGACTAAGGAGATGTTCTTGGTTTACGGCGGAAAAGACCTCAGGTTGGAGGCCTTTGCTGATTCCAGCTTCCAAAGTGATAAGGACGATTCCAAGTCCATGTCGGGTTATGTCTTTACCCTCAATGGAAGGGCGGTGTGCTGGAAGAGCTCTAAGCAGGACACTGTTGCTGACTCGACGATGGAAGCGGAGTATATAGCTGCTTGCGATGCCGCAAAAGAAGCAATCTGGATGAAGAAGTTACTAACAGAACTTCAGCTGGTTCCTACCATAGTTGATCCAATACCTTTGTATTGCGACAACAACGGAGCTATAGCTTTAGCGAAGGAACCCAGGTCCCATCAGAAATCCAGACACATCTTAAGGCGGTATCACCTGATCAGGGAGATCATTGATCGTCAGGAGATCGAGGTTCGGAGAGTTGCTTCTGAAGAGAACATTGCTGATCGATTCACGAAGGCCCTACCTCAGATTCAGTTCTAGAGGCTACTCGAGATCATCGGTCTTCGATATGCCAGTACATAGCCCTAGTGCAAGTGGGAGATTGTTAGTGTATATACCCTAGGGGCCATTTTTGTATCATACTAGTTTGTATATTACTTAATGGAAGCATTGGATATTCACATGTATATAACAGTCTTGCTAAACATGGTAGTATGCTACTTGGTTTTTCTATCTTAATATGTGAGTATACGTATTGATAGAGCTCTTAGGATCTTGCTTGACTACCAGCGTTGTGATGGCAGTCACACAAGTGGGGGCTGGGTAGTCTACAAGCACATCCTTATTCAGGTCCCTAGTTGTTGGATTATCGAGACAGGGCATCGATACTCCGGAGTAGACTAGTGTGTACGCTTCTCATCCCAGTTGGGGAGATGGTCTGTCCCACAGCCGTCAGTACGTCGTACTTGAGATAGTATGCAGGTGCTCGTTAGGTTACGGGTACACCGGGCATGACTCATAGGGAACTGTTGGTTGGTTTTATACCAGTCGTCAGTGAACAGTTCCCAGGTGACATGAGTACAGCATAGTCTGCAGACTTGACACCGCTACTTTGCCTCGAGTGTGTCCCACTATTCTTAGATTGCTACCCTACCACGGCTCAAAGGAGTCATGCAAACAGGTAGCAGTTGGGTACAGTCACGAGCACTTGGAGGCAGTGGCGGTTAGACAGGATTCGTCTCTCCCGGTATTGGGGGCTGATATCGCGCTGTGTCAGAGAGCCATTACGCAAAGTCCCTGGCCAGGGCAAGCGAGATTTGCTGGTAGGTTCCAGTAGTTTCTCAGGGTGTAATGGGCTTCGCTCCGACACGACTTATACCTCTATTAGGGGACTGACGCTTGCCGCCCCCTTAGGCCCGATATGCGATAGTCTTAGACGAACGGACCGGACTGTACGGAGATTGTCACATCAGACACAGTAGGAGTTCGGATGGGTTTCCTTATCGGCCTTCTTATCGACATCTACCAGGGGACCGTTACGTACAGCTAGTGCCGCTTGCGGTCTGTGGTTAAACCCACTGCCAGCGTAGTAGTCGAGTCTCTAGAGTCCCACGCAGAGAATTTCCCTACTCCAGGCGAAACTATATAGAGGTCGTATGGTTTTACAACAAGGGTTCGGACGCATACGTGTGTTTACGCATGTACGACTTTCGGACAGTTTTTACTAGTCGGCTTTGGTTTAAGCCGGTTACTAGTATCCGGTTATTGGATTTATATAGTCTAAAGTTTTTCCGTGTTTTCACGGATAGGAGGGGCGTTCTCGTAATTGCGCGAGAAGCTTCTAGAAGATGGTGACTATGGAGGTTTAAGTGGCATATACATTAAATGAGATTAGTGAGTCATATGGATGATTCATCCATGTCATTAATGCTTCATAATTGCTTAATGACTCATGGAGATGAATCACCATAAGATATTTATCAAGCATGGTTGTAAATGATTTTCATTTCTATTCTTGAAAAACAATAATGCTTGATATATATTATGATAACTCATTTTCTTATTTGATTATTCTTCTCACCTTCTCTCCTCTCAAGCTCTCTCTCTCTTCAAACCCTAATCCTCCCCTCTCATGTGTTGAGTATAAGGATTAGTTAGACTACTTAATCCATAACCATACTCTATTTCATCTAGGTACTTTGATTAGCACTTAAAGATACCTAGTTGCCTCAAGTTTAGAGGCAAATCTTGGAGTTTAGCTCTCGTCGTGGATCGTCTACTACTTGGAGAAGGCCGAGGAGGAGGTGGAGTTCGTAAAGACGAAGGACACGGTTCTTTAGGTATTATCCTTTCACATAGTAGTTTAGAACTTCTATGTTTGATGTTAGTTATCATTTAGCTTCGATTCATGCGGTTAGTCGATGTTTAAGCAAAGAAGAAGATCGTTTTTCATATTTCCGCCTCCCCGCAAGTCGTGGGGTGTTGTACATCGACTTACATTTTATAGTCCATTTGAATGTTTAAGGATACGTTAGCCATGTTTAGGGCCAAGATCAACTTAAACGGGACCGTTTAGATCCGGCGAAAGATCACTTGGAAGCTCTATTGTTCCAGTTTAGGGACGTGGTGGTCCATGTTCCAGTTTAAGGACGTGGCGGTCCATGTTCCAATTTAGGGACGTGGCGGTCCGTATCCCAGTTTAAACACTTGGTGGTCTCTATTCCAGTTTAGGGACGTGGTGGTCCGTATTCCAGTTTAGAGACGTGGTGGTCCGTATTCCAGTTTAGGGACGTGGTGGTCCGACATTAGTTTAAGGACGTTTCGGTCCAGCATTAGTTTAAGGACGTTTCGGTCCGATATTAGTTTAAGGACGTTTCGGTCCACCATTAGTTTAAGGACGTTTCGGTCCAACATAAGTTTAAGTACGTTTCGGTCCAATATTAGTTTAAGGACGTTTCGGTCCAATATTAGTTTAAGGACGTTTCGGTCCAATATCAGTTTAAGGACGTTTCGGTCCAGCATTAGTTTAAGGACGTTTCGGTCCAATATCAGTTTAAGGACGTTTCGGTCCAGCATTAGTTTAAGGACGTTTCGGTCCAGCATTAGTTTAAGGACGTTTCGGTCCAGCATTAGTTTAAGGACGTTTCGGTGCAATATTAGTTTAAGGACGTTTCGGTCCAATATTAGTTTAAGTACGTTTCGGTCCAGCATTAGTTTAAGGACGTTTCGATCCAATATTAGTTTAAGGACGTTTCGGTCCACGAGTTTAAGGACCCCGCAGTCCATTTGAATGTTTAGTCGTCGGGACCCGTCACCTCTCTGACGTCGTTGAAGGATTACAACGATGGGTGTCAGAGGAGTTCAGGGATGTACCCTCGAACCGGATGTAAATTGATTTAGGAGAGCAGCTGTGCTCAGTCAATTTAGTTTGAGGACTTACGGCCATGATTGGGCTAAGTCCAGTTTCAACATCTTTTGTCTTTGGCCTGTGCTAGGGCTTTGCCCCTTTTTAGTAATGCACTGCATTATTCTTGTTTTGGTTGGGCTCTGCCCTTTTATAAATGATGCAGAGCATCTATTTTGTTTTGGCTATGCCCTTTTTAAAATGCATAGCACCTTTTTATTGGGCCTGTTTGGCCTTTTAATTGGGCTTTGTCCCTTTTCTTTAATAATGTAGAGCATTAAATACTCTAACAGTGCCCCACGTGACTAGTCAGGCGCTTTGCGTCAAGTAATGAGCGCAAACTCATATGGTGGTGACACGCGTCACGCTCTGGTGAGCGCAAGTGCGCTGCGCTGTTGCACTGCTAACACGCGGCGCGGCTTGCGCAATAGTGCATTTCTGCCAAGTGCTGGGCACTGTTCTTATTCTTTTGGATCAATTTCAGATAAAATGTGCGAGGCACTGTTATCTTGAGAATCTCTTAGATTCAGAACCAATGGTTCATAAAAAGAAGTGCAAGGCACTGTTTTTTTTATATTTGTTTATTTTCCATTTCCTTAGAGGTCCTTGATCTTGTTCTCAGATCAATGATCTGTTCATGAGAGAATTTTCTCTTTTTCTAAAGGTTTTTTACCTTTTTTTGTTCTTAAGGAATTCTTCAGAATTCTCTTTTTTTTCTCTCCGAAGATGTTGATGCCCTTGAATTGAGGCCTAGGGTCCTTTTTATAGTGCCCATAAATTAGTTAAATTTGTTAAAGAGATCTTTCTCTGAATGATTTGGGGAATTTTCCCACCGTTGGATCTTTGATCCAAGGGCTTCTGTTTTATAGAAGAAAATCTTCTTGTTTTAACAAGAACAGAAAAGATTTCTTTAGAATTTTAATTATGTTTTGCGCAAACGCCTCAGCGCGTGACACGTGTCGTGCAGCGCAGCGCTTGCGCAGCTGGGCCTGCGCAACTGCGCAGACACGTGCCGTGCAGCGCAGCTGTGCCTGCGCAACTGCGCAGACACGCGTCGCGTAGCGCAGCTCTTCCGCAACTGAAGCGTTGCTTCCTTTACTTTTTTTTTAAAGAGCCTTTCTCTGATTGGACGCACTGCCTCGGGCGCTGTGCTGACGCATCAACTTCTGACACGTAGCGCTTTGCGCGCAGCGCAGAGGATCTGTAGCATTGCTTCATTTATTAAAACATAGATTTTCAAGGTAGTGCTTTGCTCTGATTGGGGGAATCGGAAGCGTTGCTTCACCTGAGATATCTTTTCATCTCCTTTTTTCAATCCAAACTTGTATTTCCAAAATCTTGATTTCCCGGGTCCATTATACACAGAATCTTCTGTACTCGGGTTTATATATAGTTGAAGGCCGAGCCTTTTCTCCTCTCACCTTCAGGGAACTTCTTCTATCATGGCTTGCAACCGCCCTCATGCCCGCCGTCAACCATGGGAAGTGCCGATCCGGGACATTGTTCCCCGTTTTACTGCACGCCTGGTGGACCCTTCTCTTACGGACGAGCAATGCGATGCTGCAATGCACGAACTTTTGACTCATGTGGGGTCTCCTCTCCCTCCGCATTCCGTTTGGCTTCGGATGATCCTTGCCTCGGTGCTCCCCGACATTCCTCTTCCTCCGGCGGAGATGTCCTCGGCCATGCTTGATGCGGCCGAGGATAAGATCGAGAGCTTTTTCGAAGCGCTCTTGATCACTAAAGCCCTGAGGGACTGCTCTTTCCACTTGCTCAGCCAGATACGGGCTCATCGGGTTGTCATCACCACCTTTTCCAATGAATGTGGCGACGTTCGTTGGATGTCTTCCTCTCGAGAGGATCGCCGCTTCGACGTGGTGGAGAAGACAGAAAGGGAGCTGGGGAATCTTCTTTTTATCTTTGCGAACCCTTGTCTTTCCGATCCCATATTTGGTGATCCATTTTGAATGTAATAATAAATAAATAAATGTTTTAATTAAGTATTTTATTAGCTGTTAAGTGTTATTTTTATTTTAGCTATCCGTTGTGCTTGTGCATCGTATGATTTTATTTTCTATCATTAAGTGCATGTGATTCTTGCACGGGTAAATTGCCTTTGGTGTTCAGTCTTTTTTTTTTATGACGCAGTTCTTTACTTTTCAGTTTTAGAAGTAGAGTTTCATTGTTATTGGGGGAAACAAATGCCCCCCCACCGTTGCACTTGCATGGTTCCGAATGCGAGCGCAACGGTGGCAGAATTCCAACCGTTATGGCAACCTTTGGAAGTTGAAAGGGCACTTGATGCCTATTATCTTTAAAATTTTCATTTTCAGAAACGTGACGCGCAGCGCAGCGCTTGCGCAGCTGTACTTGCGCTGTTGTGCTTGTGCAACTGCGCAGACACGCATCGTGCGGCGTGCTTGCGCAGCTGTGCTTGCGCAACTGCGCAGACACGTGTCGCGTAGCGCGGCGCTTGCGCAGCTGCGCCTGCACAGACACGTGTCGCGCAGCGCTTGCGCAATTGGAGCGTTGCTGCCTTTAATTTTTGCTTTAAATAGAGCTTCGCTCTGATTGGGTGTGCTGTTTTGGGCGCTGCGCTGATGTGTCTGCGCCTGACACGTGGCGCGTTGCGCGCATTGCAGAGGATCTGAAACGTTGCTTCATTTATTAAAACATAGATTTTCAAAGTTGAGCTTTGCTCTGATTGGGGGAAGATGAAGCGTTGCTTCATCTCCCGCTTTGGAATTTGAACAGAGCTTTGCTCTGATTGGGGTAAACAAATACCCCTCCACCGTTGCGGTAGCTTTTGGAAGTCGAAAGGGCACTTGATTCCTATAAATAGGACCTTTGGTCCTTCACAGATGATCATCATCTCCAAAAAATTTTATTTTCAGAATCTCAGAGCTTTGCTCATGTTTAAGAACTTTTAGAGCCTTGCTCTTGTTTCTTTTTTAAGAACTTTCAAAGTTCAGAACCCAGCACCCCTTTAGGTAAAATTTTAAATTAAATTAAATTAAGTGTATTTAACAGAGCCTTGTTCTCATAGATCTTTTGATCTAAAGAAAATCCTTTTGGGGTTTCACCAAATAGAGCTTTGCTCTCAGGAATCTGTTTCAGGGTTTCTCAACCCATGAACAGAACCTTGCATCTTTGGCAAAATATATATCCCTTTGATAAAAAAAAAAAGAAATCTTATGAGTGTTTCATTGATCTTAGAATCTGAAGATGGCATTTTATTGCTCAGTGCATTGTATCGTTTTGCTTAATCAGTCTTTCTGATAATTCTGTTGATCCTCTTTCATAGGAACAATGGACGCCCACATGTATGCCCTTAACGAGATCATCTCTTACGGGGACATCCGCCAACTTGGCCGCTCTTAAAATCGAGAGTTAAAAAACGAGGAGTGTGCTGAAATAATGAGCCGCTTCGATGCGTACAACGGTCCTCTGCTCCCTCGGCGTTCCTCCCTTCTTTAGCTTATCGTGGGAGCCATCTGGGAAGCGCTTCCCCTATTCTGATCCGGCGTGCCGCTTAGGGCGTTGGATGCCGCTGAGGACAAGGTGGACTCGGTGTACCTATTGAACTTTATCTCGAAGAGACGGCGAGACAGTCTTATCGATCTCTTGCACGAGGTCTTTCAACAGTCTGCCATACTCGCTGCTTATCGGAGGGTGGAAGACACCAGAGGGGGCCCTGACGCTTGTGCTCGCGAAAGAAAACACACTAGAATGGTCCGCGAGGCTTGGAAAGTCATAGATAGGGTCGCTTTTGAATTCCTCAATCCATGCCCTGGATCTGAGGTTATTCCATTGTAACTTTCGTTTATTGCTTTTATGATTGTAAGAACTTCGGGCAATATGAATGAAATTTTTTGTTTTTCCTAGCCTGTCTTATCCTTTGTTCTGAGTCTTTTTCCCATGCATGAATGAATGTGTTTTGAATGCTTGATCAAATGTAAGTCGGATGCTCTTTCTGTTGCTTTTCTTCTTTCTCAGCATGTCGACACAATTAGCATACATTAGAGTAGGACTCTTGATTTCTTCACAGGATAGCGATGGCTTAGGTCGCAGGTTTAGATCTGCCGCCTAAGACTTTTCAACTCTATGAGCCGTGAAGGTCTCATAGAGACTTTTCTCCCTATGGATAGAGAGGATCTCGTAGGTGGTTTTTTTCTCCTTAGGAATCGTGAGGATTCCTAAGTGTGGTTTTCTCTTATAAGTCGTAAGGATCCTATAAGAGAATTTTTCCCTCTTATGAGTCGAGAGGAACCGTAAGCGGTAGTTTCCCTCCTCGTCGAAACTCGACTTTGGAGAGTGAGACCCGTGAATAGTATGCAAGAGACCGTTTAGATCGACTTGTAGGGTCCTATTGTTCAGGAAGCAAGTTTTTTAGTCCCTGCTGCCTGAGGCTGCATCTTGCAAGTTGAGACGAGTCGGGAATTTTCCCGCGGAGACACTGGTTTCTCTGCGAGCCGACGCGAATCAGGAGGCTCTCGTCAAGGAGTGTTTGTATCCGTGAGTCGAGGAATTTGCTAAGGATTATTTATTTCCCTGGCGCCAAGGATTATTTGTTTCCTTGGGGTTTGAAACGAGTCGAGAGTTTCCCACGGAGGCACTGGTGGCTCTGCGAGTCGACGCGGATCAGGAGGCTCTCGTCAAGGAGAGTTTGTATCCGTGAGTTGAGGAATTTTCTAAGGATTATTTGTTTCCCTAGCGCCAAGGATTATTTGTTTCCTTGGGGTTTGAAACGAGTCGAAGATTTCCCACGGAGGCACTGGTGGCTCTGCGAGTCGACGCGGATCAGGAGGCTCTCGTCAAAGAGTGTTTGTATCCGTGAGTCGAGGAATTTGCTATGGATTATTTGTTTCCCTCGCGCCAAGGATTATTTGTTTCCTTGTGGTTTGAAACGAGTCGAGAGTTCCCCACGGAGGCACTGGTGGCTCTGCGAGTCGACACGGATCAGGAGGCTCTCGTCTAGGAGTGTATCCGTGAGTAGAGGAATTTGCTAAGGATTATTTGTTTCCCTAGCGCCAAGGATTATTTGTTTCCTTGGGGTTTGAAACGAGTCGAGAATTTCCCACGGAGGCAGTGGTGGCTCTGCGAGTCGACGCGGATCAGGAGGCTCTCGTCAAGGAGTGTTTGTATCCCTGAGTCGAGGAATTTGCTAAGGATTATTTGTTTCCCTAGCGCCAAGGATTATTTGTTTCCTTGGGGTTTGAAACAAGTCGAGAGTTTCCCACGGAGGCACTGGTGGCTCTGCGAGTCGACGCAGATCAGGAGGCTCTCGTCAAGGAGTGTTTGTATCCGTGAGTTGAGGAATTTGCTAAGGATTATTTGTTTCCCTAGCGCCAAGGATTATTTGTTTCCTTGGGGTTTGAAACGAGTCGAGGATTTCCCACGGAGGCACTGGTGGCTCTGCGAGTCTACGCTGATCAGGAGGCTCTCGTCAAGGAGTGTTTGTATCCGTGAGTCGAGGAATTTGCTAAGGATTATTTGTTTCCCTAGCGCCAAGGATTATTTTTTTCCTTGGGGTTTGAAACGAGTCGAGAGTTTCCCACGGAGGCACTGGTGGCTCTGCGAGTCGACGCGGATCAGGAGGCTCTCACCAAGGAATGTTTGTATCCTTTTGTCGAGGAATTTGCTAAGGATTATTTGTTTCCCTAGCGCCAAGGATTATTTGTTTCCTTGGGGTTTGAAACGAGTCGAGAATTTCCCACGGAGGTACTGGTGGCTCTGCGAGTCGACGCGGATCAGGAGGCTCTTGTCAAGGAGTGTTTGTATCCGTAAGTCAAGAAATTTGCTAAGGATTATTTGTTTCCCTAGCGCCAAGGATTATTTATTTCCTTGGGGTTTGAAACGAGTCGAGAGTTTCCCACGGAGGCACTGGTGGCTCTGCGAGTCGACGCGGATCAGGTGGCTCTCGTCAAGGAGTGTTTGTATCTGTGAGTCGAGGAATTTGCTAGAGATTATTTGTTTCCCTAGCGCCAAGGATTATTTGTTTCCTTGGGGTTTGAAACGAGTAGAGAATTTCCCACGGAGGCACTGGTGGCTCTGCGAGTCGACACGGATCAGGAGGCTCTCGTCAAGGGGTGTTTTTATCCGTGAGTCGAGGAATTTGCTAAGGATTATTTGTTTCCCTAGCGCCAAGGATTATTTGTTTCCTTGGGGTTTGAAACGAGTCGAGAGTTTCCCACGGAGGCACTGGTTGCTCTGTGAGTCAACACGGATCAGGAGGCTCTCGTCAAGGAGTGTTTGTATCCGTGAGTAGAGGAATTTGATGAAGACACTGGTTTCTTCGGAGTTGGAATGAACCGTCGAGATTTAGCTTCGTCTTCTGGTGGAGCCTGTTGGGAAAGTATGGTTCCCTTTTTATTTGCGCCCTTGCATTGTATACAGGGATCGATGTGATCTCAACTGTAGGGCCAAAGTTTTATCATCATTTTTTTTGTTTTATCTCCACAATGCTCTATCATTTCAGCTTTTATATCGCGAAGGTCGCGATTGCTCAATCATTTCGGCTATTTTTCGCGGTGCCTAATCATTTCGGCTATTTATTTTATTTTTACTCGCTGCTTTTTATTGCGAGTTGCCCAATCATTTCGGCTATTTATTTTATTCTTACTCGCTGCTTTTTATTACGAATTGTCCAATCATTTCGGCTATTTTGCGTGCATACATTTTTACTTGCTGCTTTTTATTGCAAGTTGCCCTATCATTTCGGCTATTTCGTATGCGTGTGCGGCCTATTGGCTTTTCGCTGTAAACCTGCAATTAGACGTCGATTTTGGCATCAGCACCGCTATAACTGGGATATTGCCAGGAGCGAATCATCATTTGCCTTTGTCGATGTCGAACAAGGGTAGCTTAACGAGCAGGGTTAAGGTCCTGTCGACTAAGGATTTTGACTTCATGAGCCGTAAGGGTCTCACGAAGTTATTTCTCCCTACAAGTCGTGAGGATCTTGTAGGTGTATTTTCTCCTTAGGAACCGTGAGGATTCCTAAGTGTTCGTTTCCTATGTAAGTCGTAAGGATCCTACATGAGGGTTTTCTCCTCATAAATCGAGAGGATTTACAAGGGTTGTTCACCATGCGAACATATCCCCAGTCACGGATGAGACTTGGTTAGGGAAATGTTTATTCGCGTCCGTGGATTGTATACAAGAGCCGGTACTGGACCACTTGTAGGGCAATATTAGAGGCTGTGGGGGTTGCTTAAGAACAGATTTAGGTCTCTATAACTTAAGACTTTCAAATCTTAAGAGCCGTGAGGGTCCCATAAGAGAGTTCTCCTTACGAGTCGTGAGGATCTCGCAAGTGTATTTTCACCCTAGGAATCGTGAGGATCCCTAAGTGTGTTGCTCCCTTGTGAGTCGTAAGGATCCTACGTAGGTGGTTTCTCCTTACAAGGTCGAGAGGATCTTGTAAGTGTCCTTTAACGAGGTTGTGCACTTTCGGGTTTTCACAAACACTCGCCGGTAGTCCTGCTGTTTTTACTCACGGAGCCCTTTCGGGTTTTCATCCGTGCCCTTTTTGCTTATGGACATACCCTTTTTTTTATTCTTTTATTTTTATATATATATTTTTTTTACGAGGTCACGCACTTTCGGGTTTTCACGAACACTCGCCGGTAGCCCTGCTGTTTTTACTCACGGAGCCCTTTCGGGTTTTCATCCGTGCCCTTTTTGCTTATGGACATACCGTTTTTTTTATTTTATTTTTATATGTTTTTTTTTATATCTCGTCAGCCTAAGGATGCCGCGGTAGTAGTTTAAAGGCGTTTCGGTCTGCTATTAGTTTAAGGACATTTCGGTCCGACTTTAGGAAGGCTGGTTACTGCTGATAGAGTTTGAGCTTAGGAGGATAGCGAGCGGACATAGTCGTCGTCATATATCATTGACCAAGGCTGTGGCTCATTAAGCGTAGTATCTCTTTAGGAAGCGACCGTTTATCGGTCTGAAAGGCCTTTCACCGTGCATATCCATGAGTAAATAGGCCCCACCGTGGTAGACCTTGTCTATGATGTACGGTCCTTCAAAGTTTGGCTCGAATTTTCCCCGCTTGGCGCGATTGGGGATCATAGGCCTTTTGACCACTAGCACAAGTTCGCCTTGGCGGAATGTCCTCGGTCGGGTCAATCTTTCATATGAGCGCGTCATCTTTACTTTATAAGCTTCCAGATTTTGCTGTGCTATGAGCCGGGTTTCATCAATGGCGTCAAGCTCCTCAAGCCGAAGGTGAGCATTTTCTTCGTCCGTTAGCTCGTAGTGGACTGCCACTCGTAGAGAGGGTAATTCTATCTCGAGAGGGAGTACTGCTTCTGTACCGAATACCAACGCATATGGCGTTGCGTTCGTGGCCGTTTTAAATGTAGTTCGATACGCCCAGAGAGCTTCTTTCAGTCTTTTGTGCCAGTCTTTCTTATTTCGTGACACCGTTTTCTTCATGATCTTCGTCAAGGTCTTCTTGAAGGCCTCAGCTAGACCGTTAGCTCACGGATTATAAACCGAGGAATATCTCCAATCTATATTGTGCTGCTGTGTAAAGCGACTGACCTTGTGGCTTCTGTAGGCTGGCCCGTTATCGGAGATGATCCGTCGCGGAGTTCCAAACCGATATATGACATGTGTCTTGAAGAAATGGAGGATATTCTCCGTCTTAACTTCTCTAAACGGTACTGCTTCTGCCCATTTAGAGAAGTAGTCAGTCGTTGCCAGGATGAAACGATGTCCCCTAGACGATGCTGGTTCGATGGGGCCGACTATGTCAGTTCCCCATATCTCGAACGGCCAGCTAGCCACTGTTGGATGTAATGGATTTGGATGCTGATGGATGAAATCCCCATGAATTTGACATGAGTGACACTGCTTCGCATATTCAAGGCAGTCCTGAATCATCGTGGGCCAGTAGTAGCCCATCCGTTTTATCTTCAATTTCATTTTTAGGCCCGCTTGGTGAGAACCGCAGAGTCCATCATGAACTTCCTGGACGACCCTTTTCGCTTCGTCAGGTCCTACGCATCTCAGCCACAGAGAATCAAATGACCTCTTGTACAGGGTATCATTAACGAAGACGAAGGATAGAGATCGTTTCATGACCTGATGTCTTGTGGATGCTTCTTCAGGCATTCGGTGGAACTTGAAGTAATCTATGGCGACTTCTCTCCAATCCTCGGTATTTTCCCAATCTTTTACTTGCAGGGTTGTCTGCTCGCTCGCTCCCTTTTCTTCGGATAATTCCGGAGATATTTCTGCTGGGGCAAGCACTCGACGGCTTTGTACCACGATTCTAACGTCATCGAGGTTCTCCTCAGCCAGTTATTTAGCAAGTTTTGCCAACGAGTCTGCTTTGTTGTTTTCCGCGCGCGGTATGTTGTCCAAAGTATAAGAGGGAATTTGGGTCAACAATTGTTGCACCTTTTCGCCGTACTTTAGAAATTCTGGCTTGCACGTTTGGTAGCCGCCATTTACTTGACTAACGACCAGTTGAGAATCTCCGTATATGAGGAGGTTTTCAATTCCTATGTCAATGGCGATCTCGAGGCCTGCTATCAGAACATCGTATTCGGCTTCGTTGTTTGTCCTCGGCTCCGTCAGGGAGAACGCGTAGCGCATTATCCCTCCTTGTGGAGTTATAAAGATGAGTCCTACCCCCGATTTAATTATAGGGGTACATTGTTTTCGCTTCTTCACGGAAGATGCTCCGTCGAAATAAAGCTCCCATCGGGTATTATCACCGTCGATCGCATCAAACGCATGTTCGTCTGGAAGATCGCAATTCAGAGGAGAATCGGCGGGTATCGGATGCTCAGCGAGGAAGTCGGCGATGGCCTGGCCTTTCACTGCCTTGAGAGATTGATAGGTTATCGAGAACACCATTAAGAGCAGGGCCCATTTAGCGAGTCGTCCCGTCAATATGGCCTTTGACATCAAGTATTTAAGGGGGTCCACCTTTGAAATGAGACGGACCTCATGCGCCAACGCATAGTGCCTGAGCTTTGTTATCGCGAAGATCAACGCCAGGCAGTGGATCTCATCTTCCGAGTCGCTACCAAAGATCAACGTAGGAGTGGACGGTCCTGGCTTGCTGTGTTAGGGCGGACCCGAATACACTATCTCCTCTTCCTCCTCGGTATCACTGCCGAAGACAGGGATGGTGTCATTAGCTTTATTCTCCAGCTTGTGACACTTCTCCGTATCTTCGAAATCCGGTAAGAAACATTTGGCATCTTCGTATTTGCGGACCTCGTTCACAGAGAACGAGTTCAGTTCTCCCGTCACGGTATACTCGAAACCATCCTTAAAATACTTTATACACTGATGTTGTGTAGAAGGGATGATGTTGTACTCGTGTAACCATGGTCGGCCGAGCAAAGCGTTGTAGCATGTCTTGGCGTCTATGACATGGAACTTAATGTCCGTGACGAGTAGCCCGAAGCATAGCGTCAGTATCATAGACCCAAGAGTTCTTGATGACTGGGAGTCGAACCCGGAGATGGTGATCTTGTCACGAGCAAGGTGCTGGACGCTCATGCAGATTTCTTTTAACACCCGCACATTGAGGAGATTAACAGAGGATCCATTGTCGATCTGGATTTTGCCTATCTTTATATCGTGGCAGTATCCTGAGACATAGAGGGGGCGGTTGTGTTCGCACGTCCCAAGGAGAAGGTCCTCGTCGCCGAAAGTGACATCGGCCGTGTGCACTTCCTCCAATTCATCCTTCATCTTTTCCTCGGCCAGGCAAGCTTGGAATTGTTCCGGATCTTGGAGTGCCTTAATTAACGACTCCCTCGCCTCCTTTGATAGCAAAAGAGCGTCAAGAATGCTGAACTGTGAGGGTAGCTTCCTCAGATGCGCCAAGACGTTGTAATCCACCTTATTCTTCTTTAGCGGGTCCTTGGCGGCTATCTCTTCCACCACTTGGTCATCTAAGACAATATCTTCAGAGACCTTTTCTTTCCCTTTATCTTTTCTGTTTGAGGGTCCGAGATTCTTTTCAGGCAGCGTCCGATTTCGCAGCTGGATATTTTCGCAGACCTTCGGCTCTTCTTCTTTTTCCGAAATGGATTCTTTAAAGAGAGGGGCAAGTTCCATCTCCTCATCAGAATCGCCCCCGAATGTAGGCACTTGTGACCCGCTGGTGTTAACCATGCGACAATCGCCAGTAGTTCTTTCAAGCTCTTCGGTCGTATTTCTTTGCTCCTGCAGGGTTGCTAGGCATGCGCACAAGGGTCTACGAGGCATCAACCATGCCCGATTAAAAATTTAGCCGTGCCGAACTACCCGAATACGGAACTTTAAACTAGAGATTAGGCGAAAACTAGCATGCTAAACAATTTAACACTAAGTGAGAGGGATTACAACCTTTGTAGATCCGGTCCTTCACTTCATATGCTCCGTGTTGTGGTCCCTTCGCTGCGATCATCGGGTTCCGGACTCTCGAGAGGTTCCACGAAGAGAAAGACGCAACCTTTGCTTCCGATCTTCGATACTACGATGATCTACCTCGAAGTTTCTTTAACACAAGCTAACACTCATGAAATGATGTGAACACCCTCATCTAAATGGCAAAGGAAGATGAGGATGATGAAGTAGGAATTTTGCTCTCTTTATTTATCTTTTTCTCATATTTATTCATCACCTTTTGAAAAACAAGCAAGCTTTTCCATGGAAGAATGAAGGAGGAAGAAGATGATAAATCATTTGTGATGAATAAAAAGAATGTTATCATAATCATTTATGCAACCATTGTAGAGAGTTTACTAGGGTTAGGGTTTGGGTTGGGTTAAGTGTGAGTCATGGATAAAGATCAACACAAATATCTTTATCATGACAAAGTAAAAGCTTCTAGAATCAACTAGAAGGTTTAACCCTAATCCAAACCCTAATCATGTTTAAACTCCTCTAATCATGTTGCATTAATAATTATAATATGTTACAATATTATATATCACATATACAATATTTATTGTAACAAAATAAAATAATACAATTAACATATATCGCATATATATCAATGTATTACCCGAGTGCGAAAAAGAATCTTTTAGTGAGCAAATATTAGTTAATGCAATTTAATATATCAAATATATTATTATACATTAAATTATCGAATCAACACTTGATCCGACAATCCGGCTATATCGCATATAACCGACTAATATTTATCCGTACCGATTCATCGAATCAACAGTTGATCCGATGACCCGGCTGATATCAAATATCGCGAGAATACAATACGATATCACATACCGCATTTATCCTCGGTCCCGCACATATCACATATGTGCTCCTACTCCGTTTTGCCTGAGTCAAGAAACCTCTGTGTAGGACTCTAAAGAATCATCAATACGCCGGCAGTAGGTGATGATCATATCAAACACCCACAAGCTGCAAGCGGTCAGCTAAACGTAACAGCTACCCAGGTATTGAGCGCTCAGAAGATCAACAAGCAAGCCTGTAACTTCTCTTGTGAATCCAAACAGTAACACTCCCGTACAGTTCGGTCTCGTCGTCTGATATGTCGCATATCTCGCCTAGGGGTGGTAAACGTCAGACCCCAGTAGCTCGATAAGTCGTGTCGATATGAGGTCTATAATAGTTCGAGAAACTACTGATAACACTTACTAGTAAATCTCAGCAACCCTGGCCAGGGATTTCCGGTTATAGCCAATCGAACACAGCACAACATCAACTCCCTATACCGGGAGAGACGAATCCCCTCCTATCGCTCATTGCCTCCATGTGATTCGGGACTGTACCAAAAAGCCACCTTTTTGCACGCCCTCTTGGACGTGGTATGATGGAAATCAAAGCACAGTGGGAATCACACAAGACTCTATGACGATCTCGGGTCAACAGACTACTCTGTACCAGTGTCACCGGAGAACTGCCATCTGACGTATGGTATAATACCATCTGGGAGTTCTCGGTGAGTACGTCCAGTGTACCCAGTCTCTACTGAGCACCCGTACACCATCCTTGATGTCAAACACCGATGGATATGGGATCATCCATCGCCCATCATATGGGTCAAGATGCGTATACGCTAGTCTACTCTGGTGCATCGATGCCCTGTCTCGATACACCCTCGACTAGGAACAGTTATAGGATGTACTCGTCGACTACCGTGGCCCCACTAGTATGATCTCATCATAGTCCCAGTTGTCGAGTACACATCCTAAGGGCTTTATCAACATGTAATATAGAGACAATCAGAGTACATGTTAAGATAAAGTACAACCAGATAGCATACTATCATGTCGAGCAAGAAAGTCCTCCCTATATATGTCCTAGCATCCACTACAATATACATCGTATGTACAGTAATGGCCTCTAGGGCATACATATAACTAACAATCCCCCACTTGCACTAGGGCCATCTGTTATGGTATCGCATACCCAACAATTAGCTGTGGTTGAAGTATCTCATACTCAACCATCCCATAAAAGTCTCTACTGGGAAAAAGGCCTTTGTGAGTGGATTCGCGCTGTTGTCCTCTGTGTCTACTCTCCTAACCTCGATCTCCCTGGAGATCAACCATCTCCATGATCAGGTGATACTGCCTAAGAATTATATCTGGATTTCTGATGGGACGGTAGTTCCTTGGCTGAAGCCACAACTCCATTGTCACACAATGGTAGGAACGAAGATCATCTTATGAACTTATATATATCCAGACTGCCTCTTTGGTAGCATCCTTGGTAACGATGCATCTTGCCTTTAATCGTCTAGTATGTCACGGTATCTAGCTTGGAACTCTTCCAACATACCGTCCCTCCACTGAGGGTATAGACAAGCCTGCGACTGACATTCAGTCATCCTTATCAGCCTGGAACCTTTCCAGTGATTCTCCCCAGGATCGATTGATACCATCTCACTACAACTAGTGAGTATCCTAACAACCAATTAGATCTATCTCATAGATCCAAGAACCCGGGATATAGGAGGTATCACTTTGATCCTATATGGAGAATCCTTGTGATAAGCGGAGATTAACCGAGCGTAGCATAGGAAACTCCTTCCCTATCAAGAGTATGTCATCCACGTACTCTACGAGTATCACCACCATACTCCCTACTACTTTTTTGTATATACAAGGTTCATCTACCATTTTGATGAAGTCAAACTCTTAGACTACCACATCAAAACAGATGTCCCAACTCCGCGATGCCTGCTTTATCATATAAAACATCTTGCTCACGTTTCCGCTGCTCCCACTGACTGCGAAGCCCTCTGGCTGTGTACTTATAGACGCTCTTTTCTAAAACATCATTTAGAAAAGCAGTCATGACACCCAACCACCAGATATCGTAGTCATGGTATATAGCCGTGGCAAGTAGGATCTGGATGGACTTAAGCATAGATCCTTAGAAAAGGTTTCAACATAATCCATACCTGGTCAATGATGCAAACCTTTAACAAGTCTAGCTTTGAAAGTCTCAACTTTTTCATGTACACCAAGTAATCTTCTCAAGATATACTTGCTCCTGATGGGGATTTAACCCTTCAGATAAAGCAACCAAAGTCCAAACTTTTTCGGTGTATAAGAATTCCATCTCAGATCGATAAGCATCCTGCCATTCTTACAGAGTCTCACTCCTGATGGCCAGCTCGAAACTAGTTGGGCCATCATCTCATGATGCAATCCTCGCTCCCACTGTCATAGAGAAACCGAAGTATCTCTCAGGTGGGTGAGGAACCCTACTAGATCGGCGGAGAGGATGAGGTTCGTTGGAAACTATTGAATCCTTTGGTTCTACCAAATCATCAGCTGCAGTTTGTATAGCTGGAACCATTCCAGTTCTACATAACAGACCTTGCCTCGAGCTTGTCCGGATTTTGCTTTTAGACATAGGCCGGACAACCCAAATCTTAACTAACTTAAGATATGGGCTCTTCCCTTTCCATATCACATATGAAGTGGTAGGCAACTGATTTGATTTGAACCCTATTCAACAGGTATGCAGCTTCTCAAGTGCATAACTCCCAAAAGGAAATAGGAAACTCAGTAGTACTCATCATAGAGCACACCATATCACATAGGGTGTTATTGCTCCACCCCGATACACCGAGGTGCTGTGGTGTATACGAAGGAGTAATGCTGAGAGAGAATCTCATTCTCCTTTAGAATAGTCCAGGAATTCCGTACTCAAGTATTCTCCTCCTTGATCACATCAAAGGACATAATACTTTTACCCGTATTTTGGTTCTCTACTTCTAACTTACGTTCTGTGAATATCTCAAAAGGTTCGGACTTGTGTTTCAGCAGGAACATATGTCTGAATCTTGAGAGATCATCAGAGAATGTAATGAAGTATAAAGAACCGGTCTTGGCATGTGTAGACAAGAGACTTTCATACATCAGCATGTATCAATCCCAAGAGTTCATCAACTCTTTCTCTGTTTCCAATAAACAGAGCTATGGTCATCTTATCTTTGTGACATGACTGGCAAGTTTCATAAGATGTAAATTCAAACAGATTTAAATATGCATCTGTATGCAACTTCAGCCAGTCGGGTCGCATTGATATGACCTAGTCTACAATGCCTCAAGAAGGATTCGTTCATTTCTGAACTCTTCCTCTTGTGTGTGTTCTGTATACTAAGAACTGTGGTTTGATTTAGAACGACAATACTTTTAGATGACGTGCCTGAACCGATCAACTCTTGATATAGGAAATGTTCAAAAAATTATCCAACAATACAAAATTATATCCTTTCTTTACTAATAAAAAGACCGATATGATTTTGTATATCAGGTTCGGTATCTAATAACATTTGTTCAGAATCAATGTATTCTGGTAATACAGGGTGACAGTGACCAACAGACTTGGCTGCAACACTTGCACCGTTTTCTGTCTCATGAAACTTATCACCCATTCTCAGTTCTCTACCTATCTGTAGCCCATGTAACAGATTACATATTCGGGATCCTGTTCCGGTATCACATACCCAGGACGTAAAGGATACTGAGAAACAGTTCTCTATAACGAACACACCCGAAGAAGATGCATCAGCATGCACTTTCTTCGTTTGGGCGGCACGGGAAATCTGGTATTCCCCAATTTCCTGCTCTGTCTTATAACAATTATAAGTTGGAGCGGGACCAACGTTCCCCAGCTCAGTATAACAAGCGGGTTCATTCAATATATCCGTTTTATTATCTTGATTAAGGCGTGATATGGTCTATATCTGGAGAGAGAGAGAAGAAAACACTCAGCGTATGCTCTTGCAATAATAGATTGGTTATATAATATATCTAATCAGGATGTCTCCCACTGTTTTAGTCAAATCTTCCTTCAAACCCTAAAAGGAAAGACTAGCCGGGATTAATTACACGCTACAAGTTCGCCAATCTTTCAGCCAGGCCAGTGTCGGTACTTTGAAGGAGGTCCCCCGTGCTTTCACACGAACCTAATTAAAGTAAACCTCATTTTCCCAGAGGCGTAACCCCGTTAACACCTTTCTAGACACCTACTTGATCGGCTAATTGTAATGTGTAAAACTCTCCCAGGAGTAACTCTTACTTGCAGCGGGTATCGGGATCCAACTATCTTATAGAAGGTATGCAATCTCATTGCAAATTTCAACACTTGAAATTCCCAATAATATTTTGCCCCTAGCACCCTATGACCTTGACGGAGGCCAACAAACCATAGGCTACTAGTCAAGTTCAACCCGCCATTTCTTGATCGAATCAAACCCACCCGCACGACCCTTGACGGAGGCCAACAAGGTCGTACGACTACCCTAACTCAATCTGCATCATATGCATAAGCAGATAAATACTGGTTAGCTACCGCACACTGCGTCTTGACGGAGGCCAACAAACGCAGCACGAATACTAAACAGCACTTATCTGAAATGACGGAGGGCTACGACGGGTTTTTCAGAAAACCCTTTGCGTAATGAACTTGATATCGTTGTAGAATCGAGTGATTTTAAATGGAGTGTTTTTGAGGCTTTTCTAGTTTTGCTAAAGGGGTCACTCCCGGTGAAGGGATCGTCGGCCCTTTCCTCATCGAATAAGGTGCAGGATATATCATATATACCGCTGTGCAAAGCAAGAACTATAGAAGCAATCAAAAGACAGACCGAGTTTGTAGCATCTGACAGTTATTGCTAAAGGAGTCACTCCCGGTGAAGGGATCTCGGTCCTTTCCTTATCGAATAAGGTGCTGGATGTTCTACAAGGAACACCGCTATGCAAAGAAAGAACTGTAGCGACCAGTTTTTATAAACAAGTTTCTACAACATCTTAGGTTTCTTTTAATTTCATTAATCTCATTAATGAAGTCCCATTTTAATTATGCGTCACAAGCATCTCTTTTGAAACGAAATCTGCAATATAACATATATCTCATATATATAATATATAAACATTCGTCTCAGGCAGTAATATGATCTCATCACAGAACATTGCAGCAGAAGAACATATATGAAATATTGGATATACTAGGACGTCCGTATTTTCAATACGAGCCTGTATAAAACACGGATTCCACGGTCGCGATGAATAGCCAAACCCACATCCCTAGACCCCTACGAGAGCGGTAAGTAACACTGCCAATTCTAGGGTTAGGAGACCCGGTCTCGACTCCTCGAGATGGTCTCCCACTGGACCCTAGAACCCGGTTACTTGTGCTCCCCGCCTTGGGTCTACCTAATGCGGAAAAGTAAATAATATACAACGGTGACATCTTCCGCTACATGGAAGTGCCCCAATAAAAGAATATTACATACAAATGAATTTTACATGAATGAAAAAGAAAAACTCTCATCTCACATAAAACCCCCGGCTATTCAAAACGCGACGATCCAATATAACATATCACAGCAACACATAATATCTCATATCATCAACGTAAGCAAGTATGTGTATCCCGATTGTCGTTGATGTATAGCAACGAAGCCGGCGATACACCACATACTACGCTTACGGTCACAGAAAAGAAAGTGTAAAACTACAATAGTTGGAATTCGCAACCTCTTTAGACATCGCATGCCTCACCAAATGAATTCCTTAGACATCGCATGCCTAACAATTATAAACCCCGCATTTTAGTCTCATTTATCGAAAACTCTTTTCAATATCAAGTCGGGCAATTCAACAAGATTCCCGACGTCCTGATCGAATGCTCGTCGCAAACTTTAGTAGACGGCCGCACCCCCGATACCGTCGACGAAGTGCACCAAGGAGGAACACCGCTACCGGGAGCACCCGAACGGATGCTTTCGGCGACGGGGTTCTCCTACAGTCACTTGGTCGGGGCTACGGAGTGAGGCTGTCTATTAAGTTTACCCGGCGAGAATCCGCGTACGCTACGTGATTGCGACGGACTTTTGATCACATCAAAATTCCGTGGCAACCGATCATCTGAGACTAAACTACTATGTTTATAATATTCAAATCAGTTATCTCATAACTATTTGTGGATTCCAATTATTGTATCACATTCCAGATAAATAGAAAAAATTAAACTTTCCGATCGAATCATCAAGCACCCAAGATTTCCCCAATATATCTCAACACTTGAAATCAGTTTAAAAACGTTCATCACATGGCACAGTACCAATGGTCCAGCCGTAGAAGGGTCAAGCCAACGCCTCACATGTGGCACGCCGTACTGCCCCAAATCCTAAGGTTCAAAGGGCAGTTCAAGACGGTCACATAATCGAGTTAAGGTTTGTTGTCTTCTAGAGGGTCCACCGAGTTACTTGCACGACTTAGAACATTCTTAAATACGAGAAAAAATCCAACTTTTGAAAAATTTTCCGACAGGGGAAAAAGTGAGTTATTGATATCCGTTCGAACTTTTTAATAGTTTCTAAAATTTATCCGGACAAAACTAAACAAAGTTATAATATCCGATCAAAACTTTAAGTCCCCAATACAACCTGGATAATACAACAGGTGAATAAAAAGAATAAAAATTTCCAGAAAATACAACACTAACAAATAGGAGTTACTGTGGAAAGCACGTGCGCAGAGTCGATCACGTGGCCACGGAACCGCCGCACATGCTCGGGTGGGGCCGCGGTTCCGCGGCTCTTTGAGCGACTTACGCTCACGTGCTTCACAGTAATTCTTGTAATTACCTGCTGTAATTTTTGGATATTTTTAATGTGGAAAAATCCCAATTTTTAGAAAATTTCCAGAGAGCATGTTTTATCGGGGTTTCGGGTTTCGATCGGACTTTAAACTTCGTTCAGACTTCACCTAAAGCTCTAACTTGGCTCTGATACCACTGTAGGGTTGCTAGGCACACGCACAAGGGTCTACGAGGCATCAACCATGCCCGATTAAAAATTTAGCCGTGCCGAACTACCCGAATACGGAACTTTAAACTAGAGATTAGGCGAAAACTAGCATGCTAAACAATTTAACACTAAGTGAGAGGGATTACAACCTTTGTAGATCCGGTCCTTCACTTCATATGCTCCGTGTTGTGGTCCCTTCGCTGCGATCATCGGGTTCCGGACTCTCGAGAGGTTCCACGAAGAGAAAGACGCAACCTTTGCTTCCGATCTTCGATACTACGATGATCTACCTCGAAGTTTCTTTAACACAAGCTAACACTCATGAAATGATGTGAACACCCTCATCTAAATGGCAAGGGAAGATGAGGATGATGAAGTAGGAATTTTGCTCTCTTTATTTATCTTTTTCTCATATTTATTCATCACCTTTTGAAAAACAAGCAAGCTTTTCCATGGAAGAATGAAGGAGGAAGAAGATGATAAATCATTTGTGATGAATAAAAAGAATGTTATCATAATCATTTATGCAACCATTGTAGAGAGTTTACTAGGGTTAGGGTTTGGGTTGGGTTAAGTGTGAGTCATGGATAAAGATCAACACAAATATCTTTATCATGACAAAGTAAAAGCTTCTAGAATCAACTAGAAGGTTTAACCCTAATCCAAACCCTAATCATGTTTAAACTCCTCTAATCATGTTGCATTAATAATTATAATATGTTACAATATTATATATCACATATACAATATTTATTGTAACAAAATAAAATAATACAATTAACATATATCGCATATATATCAATGTATTACCCGAGTGAGAAAAAGAATCTTTTAGTGAGCAAATATTAGTTAATGCAATTTAATATATCAAATATATTATTATAGATTAAATTATCGAATTAACACTTGATCCGACAATCCGGCTATATCGCATATAATCGACTAATATTTATCCGTACCGATTCATCGAATCAACACTTGATCCGATGAACCGGCTGATATCAAATATCGCGAGAATACAATACGATATCACATACCGCATTTATCCTCGGTCCCGCACATATCACATATGTGCTCCTACTCCGTTTTGCCTGAGTCAAGAAACCTCTGTGTAGGACTCTAAAGAATCGTCAATACGCCGGCAGTAGGTGATGATCATATCAAACACCCACAAGCTGCAAGCGGTCAGCTAAACTTAACAGCTACCCAGGTATTGAGCGCTCAGAAGATCAACAAGCAAGCCTGTAACTTCTCCTGTGAATCCAAACAGTAACACTCCCGTACAGTCCGGTCTCGTCGTCTGATATGTCGCATATCTCGCCTAGGGGTGGTAAACGTCAGACCCCAGTAGCTCGATAAGTCGTGTCGATATGTGGTCTATAACCGTTCGAGAAACTACTGATAACACTTACCAGTAAATCTCAGCAACCCTGGCCAGGGATTTCCGGTTATAGCCAATCGAACACAGCACAACATCAACTCCCTATACCGGGAGAGACGAATCCCCTCCTATCGGTCATTGCCTCCATGTGATTCGGGACTGTACCCAAAAGCCACCTTTTTGCACGCCCTCTTGGACGTGGTATGATGGAAATCAAAGCACAGTGGGAATCACACAAGACTCTATGACGATCTCGGGTCAACAGACTACTCTGTACCAGTGTCACCGGAGAACTGCCATCTGACGTATGGTATAATACCATCTGGGAGTTCTCGGCGAGTCCGTCCAGTGTACCCAGTCTCTACTGAGCACCCGTACACCATCCTTGATGTCAAACACCGATGGATATGGGATCATCCATCGCCCATCATATGGGTCAAGATGCGTATACGCTAGTCTACTCTGGTGCATCGATGCCCTGTCTCGATACACCCTCGACTAGGAACAGTTATAGGATGTACTCGTCGACTACCGTGGCCCCACTAGTATGATCTCATCATAGTCCCAGTAGTCGAGTACACATCCTAAGGGCTTTATCAACATGTAATATAGAGACAATCAGAGTACATGTTAAGATAAAGTACAACCAGATAGCATACTATCATGTCGAGCAAGAAAGTCCTCCCTATATATGTCCTAGCATCCACTACAATATACATCGTATGTACAGTAATGGCCTCTAGGGCATACATATAACTAAAAGCTCCCGACGAGTTTTACGCTTTTCCCGCTTAAAGCGTGGTCGATGAGCAACATATCCTTGCCACCATCTATCGAAAGCTTTGCACTCTAGAGTGGGGTGCGAAATCTTTTAATGATATAAGCAATGGAAGGGGTGCGTTTGCACTTCACCGGCGATGTTTCCTTCAGAGGATGGTAGTTTCATACCCATTGATATGGCCATAGCAAACTTTTTCCTCATCTTGGATTGGCTTTAGTCGGTAGGGGAGGTGTTTTGCTCCAGCGGGATCGTCTCATCTCTTTCATCAAGTCGCTGGCGCTTGGTCCTTTCAAATATAGCCGTCTCGCTTTCTTGATCTGCTTTACTTTTCAATCGAGCTTCGTTAAGGAACGCGTCAATCATTTCATCTGATAGCTCCGGAAATTTTGGTTCAAGATCTGCCCCCAGTGCTTCGGTACAAGGAGTTTCCTCATCGTCCATGAACGAATGGAAAATCACATGACAGCTCGCCATGCATTTTTCAGATGAACTCTCTCCCTCATATTCCTCTTGAAAAACATGATTGAGAAACTCTTGGAGTGTAATGGGAGTCCGTGCCTTCTGGCTGTATTCTTCTAGCGCGTCAATTTGTTTTTGCAGATCCGTGTGCTTGTCGCCAGGCTTCACGGGCTTCTTAGATTTCTTCTTCTTCTTTTTCGAAGATTTTGATGGCTGGTTGCGAGTGCTTGAGCCACCACCATCGGTCTTTGGAGTTGTACGTGGTTTCGACATCCCCTCAATGACCTGCGGTTCCAACGGGTTCTTCCACTTGATCGCTGGACTTGTCTGATGATCGTTTAGCATCCTTTTTGTCTTGGCTGGTAATACAACCTCCCAAGGAGCTTCTTCAACGACGGAGCATGTTGCCCCCGGCGTATTCGTCCCCTTAGAGGTGTGGGGCTGCGAGGGATTCACCTTCCATTTGTCAGATAACGCGAATTTGCCCTGTCGATACTGGTTTTCAAGCCAATTTTTGAAAACGTAGCAATCTTCGATTGGATGGCCCAGTACTCGATGATAAGGACAGTAGTTGGGCTCGTTGACGTCACTTGGTTGTAACGGGCGTTTTGGATCCGGCAGATTTATGAGTCTGTTGCGCAATGCCAGCTCGAATAACCTTCTCGTTTTATCGTGGGGAAACGAGTAAGGACGCCCAAGTCTCTCCTCAAGGTCTACGTACGGGCGCGTATTATTTTGACGCATAACCGGCTTCGAGTTGCTCGGTTGTTGTTGAGCATTAGCGACGACGATCGCTTTTCCCTTCCCTTTGTCATTTCGGGAGTCCGGCTTTGGAAGAGGAGGTTTATGGCCCATCTAATCCATCTGCGCTAGCTTGTCAATCAAGGCCTGGAAGGTAGTCGGCTTGAAAAACATCATAAATTGCGAGATGGTTGCTTGCGGATCAAGGGTTCCCACAAACATACCCACCGCAGGAGCTTCTTCAATGTGCTGCTCGCACTTCGACCATAAGTTCCGCCACCGTATAGCATACTGAACCCACGTCTCGCCTGGCTTTACCGTGGCGTTAATCAGTGCTGTCATCGGGGTGCGTTCACTGGCGCTTGCAAAACGCTGAGTAAACAACACCACCATCTCCGCGAAGGTTTTGATAGAGTCGTTCGGGAGCTCAGAGTACCACTCGAACGCCGTATCTGATAAACTTCCAACAAACTAGCGAAGCAACAGCTTGTCTTCACTACCGGTGTTGCCGCAGAGTGCCCTGAACTGGGCAACATGCTGGTGAGGATTGCCCGTCCCCTTGTAGACATGGAACTTGGGAATTGTGTAACCGGGCGGGTACTTGATTTGATCGTACCAACTTGGATATGGCCGCCCCGTTTTTACGACCTGGCCGGCTGCTTCGGTCGCATGATGAACCTTTATTTGTTGGGCGATGTATTCATCCAAATCAGCTTTGGAGATTGTATCCTCTTTAGCCGTCGACAGAGCTGGCGAAGGATTTGATGTCTCTCCCCTATCGTCTCCAAGGACAATCGGGGGCTCTTCCGTCGGAGGATCTTGTTGTATCATCATCCCTATCATGTCTTGGAAGAGGAGGCCCATACGCTGTATGTTGGCTGCTTGTTCAGCAGCCTCTTTGTCCTTCTTCTCCAATATCCCGCAATGGAATTCGGCGTCGGGTTCTTCCTCTTGGCGTTCATCTGAGGACGTTTCATGGTTTTCTTTTGGCCCTGTAAGTGCGGCCATAGCGTTCATCATTTCTTGGAGCTTTTGCTGTTGCTCCTGCGCCTTGGTCACTGATCGGGTAAGTGGTCGATGACTCGTAGATATGCGGCTGTCTTCTTTACCAGATGCCACGTAGACGGTATGAACTAGAATGCTCCCTGACTTAGGGCGTTTGGGTTCACCACCTCTGATATTTGTCGCCGGCGCGGGGGTTTTCTCTGGCCTTCTTCTTTTGTGGGCCGTTGAAGTTGAAGGGGCCGTTGGGACTGGCTCGGAGATTGAGACATCTTCTTTTTGCCCCCTGTTTGAATGAGGTGCCGCCGGAGTTAACCTCTTAAAGACTGAGGTTGTCTTTTGAGGGGTGATATTTAACCTGTCGAAGACGGATCCTCGAGCAGGGGCAGGAATCGTCAGTCTTGAAAAGACTGACTCTTTGATAGGGGAAGCCACCTTGACGACTTCTAGAGCAGCAGTTATTTCCTTCCTTGGGACAGCCAATTTAGAGTTCTGATCTAGCCTGGTGAAAACAGAGGCTGCTGGTTTGGCATTGGGTGACCCGTTGACAGGGGCCGTCGTAGCAGTGAGCCGGTCGAAGACCGACTTCTTGTTCACTTCCAGTGCAGGTATTGGCATAGAGAAGCTTGTAGGTGGGATCATGGTCCCGAAAATCAGGCCGGTGGTGGCCTGGGTCACTTTCTCCACAGGCATAGTAAGGACGGAGGCCGCTTGAGGCCCATATGCTACACCTCCAGGTGAGGTGGCGCATCCGCTGCAGTGGCACTTCGAGTAGTTGGTGCAATTAGAGGCCATTGAATCTTGAGTTCTGCGCCAGGTAAAAGACCAAATCTTAGTAACTTGAAATCAAAGGCAGCCATTTATCAAACCGCGATTGGTTCACGAGGACGACACACGAAGTGTGGAGTGGAAAGAGGAAAATGTCCCACCGGGCGTGCCAGAATCTGTTCCCCTCCAAAAGACGCGGCGGGGACGCGGTGAACGTCTCGCTTGAGATTCGGGGCAGATGCTATTTGATCTTATCCGTCCACCTCTCCGAAGATGCCAAGTTAATTTATGGCACCGTGTATCGGAGGTTTAGACGGATGCGGCCGATGTAGCAGACTTCATCAGATTCCCCCTCAGGGTGAGGAGTTTTTGATTGTGGGGACGCTCTTCCCTGCAGGCGCAAGCCCCTGCAGTTAATTAAGCTACCGCCTCGGGCTAACCACTTTCTCCTTCTCTAGAATTTCACTTCGTGTCGTGTATGTTTGTTTTATTTGTGGTTTCCAGTGGATTGTATACGGAGACTGAGTAATGCCGTCGTCGGTAAGACGTGGATTAGTCCAAATCCGTATTTACTTAGATTTGGGTTTGGTGTTTTTTAGTTTAAGGATACGTTAGCCGTGTTGAGGCTAAGATCAACTTAAACGTTCGTTAAGGATACGTTAGTCCTGTTTGAGACTAAGATCAACTTAACGTGGTGATCCATTTATTATATGGCCGTCAGGACTAATCACCTCTCTGACGTCGTTGAAGGATTACAACGACAGGTGTCGATGGAGCTCGGAGATGTACCCTCGAACCGGAGTTGATCTGGAATTTTATAGTCCATTTGAATGTTTAAGGATACGTTAGCCATGTTTAGGGCCAAGATCGACTTAAACGGGACCGTTTAGATCCGGCGAAATAGCACTTGGAGGCTCTATTGTTCCAGTTTAGGGACGTGGTGGTCCATGTTCCAGTTTAAGGACGTGGCGGTCTATATTCCAGTTTAGGGACGTGGTGGTCCGTATCCCAGTTTAAAGACGTGGTGTTCTCTATTCCAGTTTAAAGACGTGGTGGTCCGTATTCGAGTTTAGGGACGTGGTGGTCCGTATTCCAGTTTAGAGACGTGTGGTCCGTATTCCAGTTTAGAGACGTGGTGGTCCGTATTCCAGTTTAGAGACGTGGTGGTCCGTATTCCAGTTTAGGGATGTGGTCGTCCGACATTTGTTTAAGGACGTTTCGGTCCAATATTAGTTTAAGGACGTTTCGGTCCAGCATTAGTTTAAGGACGTTTCAGTCCGATATTAGTTTAAGGATGTTTCGGTCCGATATTAGTTTAAGGACGTTTCGGTCTGACAATAGTTTAAGGACGTTTCGGTCCAAATTAGTTTAAGGACGTTTCGGTCCGAAATTAGTTTAAGGACGTTTCGGTTCAACATTAGTTTAAGGACGTTTCGGTCCAGCATTAGTTTAAGGAAGTTTCGGTCCAATATTAGTTTAAGGACGTTTCGGTCCAATATTAGTTTAAGGACGTTTCGGTCCAGCATTAGTTTAAGGACGTTTCGGTCCAGCATTAGTTTAAGGACGTTTCGGTCCACGAGTTTAAGGACCCCGCAGTCCATTTGAATGTTCAGTCGTAAGGACCCGTCACCTCTCTGAAGTCGTTGAAGGATTACAACGATGGGTGTCAGAGGAGTTCAGGGATGTACCCTCGAACCGGATGTAAATTGATTTAGGTGAGCAACTGTGCTCAGTCAATTTAGTTTGAGGACTTACGGCCATGATTGGGCTAAGTCCAGTTTCAACATCTTTTGTCTTTGGCCTGTGCTAGGGCTTTGCCCCTTTTTAGTAATGCACTGCATTATTCTTGTTTTGGTTGTGCTCTGCCTTTTTATAAATGATGCAGAGCATCTATTTTGTTCGGGCTCTGCCCTTTTTAAAATGCATAGCACCTTTTTATTCGGCCTGTTAGGCCTTTTAATTAGGCTCAGTCCCTTTTCTTTAATAATGTAGAGCATTAAGTGCTCTGACAGTGCCCCGCGTGACTTGTCAGGCGGTTTGCGTCAAGTAATGAGCGCAAACTCATATGGTGGTGACACGTGTCACGCTCTGGTGAGCGCAAGCGCAACAGCGCAGTGCGCTGCGTCAGTGCGCTGCGCTGTTGCACTGCTGACACGTGGCGCGGCTTGCGCAATAGTGCATTTTTGGCAAGTGCTGGGCACTGTTCTTATTCTTTTGGATCAATTTCAGATAAAATGTGCGAGGCACTGTTAACTTGATAATCTCTTAGATTCAGAACCAATGGTTCATAAAAAGAAGTGCAAGGCACTGTTTTTTTTATATTTGTTTATTTTCCTTTTCCTTAGAAGTCCTTGATCTTGTTCTCAGATCAATGATCTGTTCATGAGAGAATTTTCTCTTTTTCTAAAGGTTTTTTACCTTTTTTGTTCTTGAGGAATTCTTCAGAGTTCTCTTTTTTTTTCTCTTCGAAGATGTAGATGCCCTTAAATTGAGGCCTAGGGTCCTTTTTATAGTGCCCATAAATTAGTTAAATTTGTTAAAGAGATCTTTCTCTGAGTGATTTGGGGAATTTTCCCACCGTTGGATCTTTGATCCAAGGGCTTCTGTTTTACAGTAGAAAATCTTCTTGTTTTAACAAGAACAGAAAAGATTTCTTTAGAATTTTAATTCTGTTTTGCGCAAACGCCTCAGCGCGTGACACGTGCCGCGCAGCGCAGCGCTTGCGCAGCTGTGTCTGCGCAACTGCGCAGACACGCGTCGCGCAGCGCAGCCCTTGCGCAACTGAAGCGTTGCTTCCTTTACATTTTTGTTATTCAAGAGCCTTGCTCAGATTGGACGCACTGCCTCTGGCGCTGTGCTGACGCATCAACTTCTGACATGTGGCGATTTGCGCGCAGCGCAGAGGATCTGAAGCTTTGCTTCATTTATTAAAACATAGATTTTCAAGGTAGAGCTTTGCTCTGATTGGGGGAATCGGAAGCGTTGCTTCACCTGAGATATCTTTTCATCTCCTTTTTTCAAGCCAAACTTGTATTTCCAAAATCTTGATTTCCCGGGTCCATTGTGCACAGATTCTTCTGTACTCGGGTTTATATATAGTTCAAGGCCAAGCCTTTTCTCCTCTCACCTTCAGGGAACTTCTTCTATCATGGCTTGCAACCGCCCTCACGCCCGCCGTCAACCATGGGAAGTGCCGATCTGGGACATTGTTCCCCGTTTTGCTGCACGGCTGGTCGACCCTTCTCTTACGGACGAGCAATGTGATGCTGTAATGCACGAACTTTTGACTCGTGTGGGGTCTCCTCTCCCTACGCATTCCGTTTGGCTTCGGATGATCCTTGCCTCGGTGCTCGCCGACATTCCTCCTCCTCCGGCGGAGATGTCCTCGGCAATGCTTGATGCTGCCGAGGATAAGATCGAGAGCTTTTTCGAAGCGCTCTTGATCACTAAAGCCCTGAGGGACTACTCTTTCCACTTGCTGATCCAGATACGGGCTCGTCGGGTTGTCATCGCCACCTTTTCCAATGAATGTGGCGACGATCGTTGGATGTCTTCCTCTCGAGAGGATCGTCGCTTCGACGTGGTGGAGAAGACAGAAAGGGAGCTGGGGAATCTTCTTTTTATCTTTGCGAACCCTTGTCATTCCGATCCCATATTTGGTGATCTTTTTTGAATGTAATAATAAATAAATAAATGTTTTAATTAAGTATTTTATTATCTGTTAAGTGTTCTTTTTATTTTAGCTCTCCGTTGTGCTTGTGCATCGTATGATTTAATTTGCTATCATTAAGTGCATGTGATTCTTGCACGGGTAAATTGCCTTTGGTGATCAGTCATTTTTTTTTATGACGTGGTGCTTTACTTTTCAGTTTTAGAAGTAGAGTTTCATTGTGATTGGGGGAAACACCGCGGTTCCGCGGCCATTTTGAGGAATTGGGGGCACGTGTTTCACCATAATTCTTATATTTTCCTGCTGAATTTTTTAGGTATTTTTAATTCTGGAAAAGCCCAGATTTTAAAAAATGTACAGAGAGGAGTTTTAAATGTCGTATTCGGGTTCGATCGGGGTTTTAACTTCGTTAACACATCGCCTAATGCTCTAGCTAGGCTCTGATACCACTGTAGGGTTCAAGGGCACACTTGTGACGGTTCATAAAGCATCAAACATGCCCGAATAAAATTTTACATGTGCCGAACAACCCAAAGACGGGATCTTTGCTAGATTATTAGGGTTTAGCATGCAAGATAACATCTTTAAAGCTAAGTGTGAGGGATTACAACCTTTGTAGTCCACTCCTTCGCTTCACAAGCTCCGAGTAGAAGTCCCTTCGCCGCGATCCACGATCTCCCGGACTCAAGAGACGTTCCACGACTCGAACGATCCATGCTAGCTTGAAGTGTTCCGATTCTCCAATGATCTACGTCGAAGTTGCTATAACCCAAGCTTTCTCACTCTAAAGAGATGAACACCCTAATCTAATGGGCTAGATTAGATGAGAATGATGGAGTAGTATTTATGCTATCTTTTTAATTCACTTTCTCACAATAAAACATCACATAAGGAATTTCTAGTGAACTCTCTCTTTCAAAAACCAAAGAGAGAAGAAGATGAAGAATGAAAGAATAATCCTTTTGTGATGAATAGTAGTCAAGTGTATATGATTGGTTATAGAACCATGGTCAAGGATGATAGGATAAAACTTGTAGAGAATAAACTAGAGTTAGGGTTTGGTTAGGTTAAGTATAAGTATCAACCATAATATCTTAACCAAGACAAAATAGAATCCTTCTAGAATGAACAAGAAGGAGCTAACCCTAATCAAACCTTAATCCCTTTTCATCATCCTTAAGCATGTTTTATAATAAATCATATCATGTCACAATAATAAATATCACATATATATTATATATTTGCAACAAAAGAAAATAATACAATTAATATATATCGCATATATATCAATGTATTAATCCGGTGAGAAAATGAAATAATAAAGAGAGCCAATATTAGATAATGTAATACAATATATCATATATATCATTATACATTAAATCATCAAATCAACACTTGATCCAATGATCCGGCTATATCGAATATAACCGACTAATATATCATGTACCGATTCATCGAATCAACACTTGATCCGATGTCCCGATTCATAACTAAATATCGCGAGAATATAATACGGTATCTCATATCGCATTATCCTCGGTCCTGCACATATCACGTATGTGCCTCTACTCCGTTTTGCCTGAGCCAAGAAACCTCTGTGTAGGAGTCTAAAGAATCGTCAATACGCCGGTAGCAGGTGATGATCATATCAAACACCCACAAGCTGCAAGCGGTCAGCTATACGTAACAGCCACCCAGGTATTGAGCGATCAGAAGATCAACAAGCTAGCATGTCCGTTCTCCTGTGAATCCAATCAGTAACACTCTCGTACAGTCCGATCTGTTCGTCTGATATGTCGCATATCAAGTCTAGGGGTGGTATACGTCAGACCTCAGTAACCGATAAGTCGTGTCAATGTGAGGCTCATAACAAGTCGAGAACCTACTGGTAACACTTACCAGTATATCTCTATATCAGCCCTGGCCAGGGACTTCCATTTATAGCCAATCGAACACAGCACGACATCAACTCCCTATACCGGGAGAGACGAATCCCCTCCTATCGCTCATTGCCTCTATGTGATTCGGGATTGTACCCAAAAGCCACCGTTTTACACGCCCTCTTGGACGTGGTAAGATGGAAATCAAAGCACAGTGGGAATCACACAAGACTCTATGACGATCTCGGGTCTACAGACTACCCTGTACCAGTGTCACCGGAGAACTGCCATCTGACGTGTGGTATATCACCATCTGGGAGTTCTCGGCGAGTCAGTCCAGTGTACCCAGTCTCCACTGAGCATCCGTACACCATCTCTGATGTCAAACACCGATGGATATGGGATCATTCATCGCCCATCATATGGGTCAAGATGCGTATACGCTAGTCTACTCTGGTGTATCGATGCCCTGTCTCGATATACCCTCGATTAGGAACATTTATAGGATGTACTCATCGACTACCGTGGCCCCACTAGTATGATCTCATCATAATGCCCGTAGTCGAGTACAGATCCTAAGGGCTTTATCAACATGCGAGAGAAAGACTGTAAACCAATACAAGTCAACATGTTAAGATAAAGTGAAACCAAATAGCATACTATCATGACGAGCAAGAAAGTCCTCTCTGTATATATCGAAGCATCCATCATAATATACATCATATGTACAACAATGGCCTCTAGGGCATATACATAACTAACAAACTCCCACTTGCACTAAGGCCAGCTGCTGTAGTATCTCATACCTAGCATCCCGAATAATCTCTCAAACTGTATCTGGGGAATGGCCTTCATGAATGGATCCGCAGTGTTGTCCTTCGTATCTACTCTCCTGACCTCGATCTCCCGGCGATCAACTATCTCCCTGATCTGGTGATACCGCCTCAGAATATGTCTGGACTTCTAATGGGATCTGGGTTCCTTGGCCAAAGCCACAGCTCCATTGTTATCGCAATACAGAGGTATTGGATGTTCAATGGATGGAACCACACCAAGTTCAGTGATGAACTTCTTCATCCAGACAGCCTCTTTGGCAGCATCGTTGGCAGCGATGTATTCATCCTCCATCGTCGAGTCTGCAACGGTATCCTGTTTGGAACTTTTCCAACATACTGCCCCTCCATTGAGGGTAAAGACAAATCCCGAGTGCGACTTAGAGTCGTCCATATCACATTGAAAGCAGGAATCGGTAAAGGACTCCACCCGGAGTTCTCCGTTACCATACACCAAGAACATGTCTCTAGTCCTTCGCAAGTACTTGAGAATGTTCTTCACAGCTGTCCAGTGACTCTCTCCAGGATCTGCTTGATACCGACTCACTACACTTAGTGAGTATGCAACATCGGGTCTGGTAAATAGCATCGCATACATGATAGAGCCTACTGCCGAAGCATAGGGTATCCATTGCATCCGAGCTCTCTCCAAATCAGTCTTGGGAGACATCTTTTTGGAGAGAGTGAGTCCAGAGATCATGGGTTGGTTCCCACGCTTGGATACTTCCATACTAAACCTCTTTAGTATGGTGTCAATGTACCTGGATTGGGACAATCCCAGTATCCGTTTGGATCTATCTCTATAGATCCTAATCCCCAATATGCATGAGGCATCACCTAGATCTTTCATTGAGAATCTTTATGATAAAAAGAGCTTGACTGATTGCAGCATAGGAATATCATTTCCTATCAAGAGTATGTCATCAACGCACAATACGAGGAGGAAAACCCTACTCTCTTCTACCTTCTTATAGAACAAGGTTCATCTATGTTTTTGATGAAGTCAAACTCTTTGACTACAACATCAAAACAGATGTTCCAACTCCGCGATGCTTGCTTTAACCCATAAATGGATTTAAGCAGCTTGCACACCTTTCCTCTACTCCCACTATCTACGAAGCCCTCTGGCTGAGTCATGTACACGCACTCTTCTAAATCACCATTTAGAAAGGCGGTCTTAACATCCATTTGCCAGATTTCGTAGTCATGGTATGCAGCAATGGCAAGTAAGATCCGGATGGACATAAGCATAGCCACTGGAGAAAAGGTTTCGTCATAATCCATACCTGGTCGTTGACGAAATCCCTTTGCTACAAGTCTAGCTTTGAAAGTCTCAACTTTTCCATCTACACCAAATTTCTTTTTAAAAATCCACTTGCTCCCAATGGGTTTTACCCCTTCAGGAGCATTTTCCAAAATCCATACTTTATTGGTGTACATGGATTCCATCTCAGATCGCATTGCATCCAGCCATTTCACAGAGTCACCACTCATGATGGCCTGCTCGAAACTAGTCAAGTCATCATCTTCCATGATGCAATCCTCTCTTCCAATATCAATGAGAAAACCGTAGTATCTCTCAGGTGGACGAGAAACCCTACTAGATCGGCGGAGAGGCAGGGGTTCGTCGGGTACTACCGAATCCTCTGTTTCTACTAAATCTTCAGTTGCAATTTGTGTTTCTGGAACCTCTTCCAGCTCTACCTCTTTACCACTAATTTCTTTTGCAAGAAATTCCTTTTCCAAAAAGGAGGCATATTGAGAAACAAACACTTTTTGTTCTTCAGCATGGTGGAATTCTTAGAATATCCCACAAACATGCAAAAAACTGACCGTGCCTCGAGTTTGTCTGGATTTTGCCTTTTGACATAGGCCGGACAACCCCATATCTTAACTCGTTTAAAATATGGTCTCTTCCCACTCCATATCACATATGGTGTGGTAGGCACAGATTTTGACGGAACATGATTCAATAGGTATGCTGCTGTCTCAAGCGCATAACCCCAGAAGGAAATAGGCAACTCAGCATCGCTCATCATAGAGCGTACCATATCTAATAGGGTGTGATTCCTCCGTTCCGATACACCGTTGTGCTGTGGTGTATTAGGAGGAGTAAGTTGAGAGAGAATCCCATTCTCTTTTAGATAATCTAGGAACTCATTGCTTAAGTATTCACCTCCTCGATCAGATCGAAGAATCTTAATACTTTTACCCGTTTGATTCTCTACTTCGTGCTTATATTCTCTGAATTTCTCAAAAGCTTCAGATTTGTGTTTCATCAGGAACACATGTCCGAATCTAGAGAGATCGTCAGTGAATGTAATGAAGTAGGAAGAACCGTTCCTGGCATGCGTAGACATGGGACCGCATACATCACTATGTACCAGTCCTATGAGTTCGGTAACTCTTTCTCCGTGTCCACTAAACGGAGCTTTGGTCATTTTTCCTTTGAGACATGAATGGCAAGTATCATAAGATGATAATTCGAACGGATTCAAATAACCATTCTTATGTAACTTAGCCAGTCGTGTCGTATTGATATAACCAAATCTACAATGCCACAAGAAGGATTCGTTCATTTCTGAACTTTTCCTCTTGTGTGTGTTTTGTATATTAAGGATTGTATTCTGATTTAGAATGAATATGCCATTATGTAACGAGCCTGATGCAATCAACTTTTGATCTCGGAATATGTTCATAACATTATCCTTTACTACAAAATTATATCTTTCTTTTTTTATTAAAGAGACTGATATAATGTTGCACATCATGTTCGGTATATAATAGCACTCATTTAGAATCAGTGTATTACGACTTGGCAATACAAGATGATATTCGCCAACTGCTTTGGCTGCAATACTTGCACCGTTTCCTACTTGAACGGAATGATCACCTTTTCCCAGTTCTCTACCTTTACGTAGCCCATGTAACAATTTACATATGTGGAATCCTGATCCGGTATCTAATACCCAGGACGTAGGGTGATCTGAGAAACAGTTCTCAATAACTGACACACCTGAAGAAGATGCATCAACATGCATGTTCTTTTGGGCGGCTTGAGAATCCAGATATTCTTCTATTTCCTGTTCAGTCTTATAACTCTTATAAGAAAGAACGAGTCCAACGTCCCCTTGCTCAGTATAATAAGCGGGTTCAGTCAATACATCCATATTATTATCTTGATTATGGCCTGACATGGTCGCTACCTGGAGAGAGAGAGAGAAGAAAACACTTTAGCGTATGCTCTTGCAAGATTAGATTGGTTATTATCTTATCTAATCAGGATGTCTCCCACTGTTTTTATCAAATCTACCTTCAAACCCTAAAAGGTAAGATTAGCCGGGATTAATTACACCCTACAATTTCGTCAATCTTTCTGCCAGATCAGTGTCGGTACTTTGAGGAAGGTTCCCCGTGCTTTCGCACGGACCTAATTATGGTAAACCTCGTTTACGCAGAGGCGTAACCCCGTTAACACTTTTCTAGACACCTACTTGATCGACTAATTGCCCAGTGTAAAACTCTCCCAGGAGTAACTCTTACTCGCAGTGGGTATCGAGATCCAACTATCTCATAGAAGGTATGCAATCTCATTGCAAATTTCAACACCTGAAATCCCCGATAATATTTTGCCCCTAGCAATTTATGACCTTAACATAGTCAACAAATCATAATTGCTAGCCAAGTTCAACCCGTCATTTCCCGATTGAATTAAACCCACCTGCACGACCCTTAACATAGTCAAGAAAGTCGTACAACTACCCTAATTCAATCACATCTCATGTTTTAACAGATAAGTACTAATTAGCTACCGCACACTACGCCTTAACATAGTCAACAAACGTAGCACGAATACTAACTAGTCTTTATCTGAAATGACGTAGGGCTACGCAGGTTTTTCAGAAAACCATGAGCGTAATGAACTTGATATCGTCGTAGAATCATGTGAAATTTTGAAATGGAGTGTTTTTGAGGCTTTCATTAGTTTTGCTAAAGAGGTCACTCCCGGTGAAGGGATCTCGGCTCTTTCCTCATCGAATAAGGTGCAGGACATATCATATATATCACTGTGCAAAGCAAAACTCTAAAAGCTATCAAAAGACAAACCGAGTTTTGTAGCATCTGCCAGTTTCGCTAAAGAGGTCACTCCCGGTGAAGAGATCTCGGCTCTTTCCTCATCGAATATGGTGCAGGGTATATCATATATACCGCTATGCAAAGCAAAACTGTAGCTACCCTTTTTATAAAGTTTTGATTCTACAACAATTTTTAGGTTTCTTTTCTTTTTATTAATCTCATTAATAAAAAATCCCATCAGCTTATGCTTCCTAAGCATCACAGATAAATAGGACGTACACTTATGCCATCCGCATTCGCCTCGATGTCCCCTCGTGCACCGTTAGGTTAGGTAACTAATGAAAGAGCAGGGCAGGGCTAGTGCGGGTGTAAAACATAAGTAACGTCTATATAATATATCATATATACTATATACTGTATCCATCACAACATATCAAATGATCACATCACAGATATCGCAGCAGAAACATAGATATAATGTGGGATATACTAAGACGTCCGTATTTAGGATTTAGCCAACAATAGAAAATACGGATTCCACAGTCGCGATGAATAGCCAAGCCCACACCTTGGACCCCTACGAGAGCGACAAGCGACCCTACCAATTCTGGAGTTTAGGAGACCTGGTCTCGACTCCTCGAGATGGCCTCCCACTGAACCCCAGAACCCGGTCACCTGTGCTCCCCTCCTTGGGTCCAACCTAATGCGGAAAAGTAAATAATATACAACACTGGTAGCATCAACCTCAACCTGGAAGTGCCCCAAATAAAAGAATATTACATTACATTTGAATTTACATGAATGAAAATATAAAACTCTCATCTCACATAAAACCCCCGGCTATTCAATCGCGACAATCCTGCACATCATATCTCAGCAACACATAATATCTCATATCATCAACGTAAGCAAGTATGCATACACCGATCGTCGTCGATGTATAGCAACGACAATCGGCAATACAACAACATACTACACTTACGGTCACAGAAAAGAAAGTGTAAAACTACAATATTTGGAATCCACAATCACTTTAGACATCGTAAATCCGAAATATCATATACTTCGCATTTCATGCCTAACAAAATGAATTACACATATTGTATCACATTCCAGATAAATAGACAGTATTAAACTTTTCGAAAAGATAATCAAATACCCAAAATTTCTTAAAGTGCTCAACACTTGAGCGGAGTTCAAACAATCCCAGAATATGTCACAGTACCAGTGATCCAGCCGTAGAAAGGTCAAGCCAACGCCTCACATGTGGCATGCCGTACTGCCCCAAGCCCGAAGGTTCAAAATGCAGTTCAGGACTGTCACATAATCGAGTTAAGGTTTGTTGTCTTCTAGAGGGTCCACCGTGTTACTTGCACATTTTTCTGAAATATTTAAACTCGAAAAAAGATTCAACACTTGAAAATTTTTGTGTCGGGAAAAAGCGAGTTAATGATATCCGTTCGAACTTTTTAACAGTTTCTAAATATCCGGGGAAAAAAAATAACGAATTTAAAATTCCCGATCGAATCTTCGATTACAAAATAAACCCCAGAATACTCAACACTTGAGTCAAATTAAAAATACCCATAAAATCGTAACCACGGAGACAACAATTACTGTGTAAAACTACGTCCCTAATACCTTTACCCTGCCGCGGAACCGCCGCCAAAGGGGGCTAACTGCCGCGGTTCAGCGGCCATTTTGAGGAATTTGGGGCACGTGTTTCACCATAATTCTTATATTTTCTTGCCGAATTTTTTAGATATTTTTAATTCTGGAAAAACCCAGATTTTAATAAATGTACAGAGAAGAGTTTTAAATGTCGTATTCGGGTTCGATCGGGGTTTTAACTTCGTTAACACATCGCCTAATGCTCTAACTAGGCTCTGATACCACTGTAGGGTTCAAGGGCACACTTGTGAAGGTTCATAAAGCATCAAACATGCCCGAATAAAATTTTACATGTGCCGAACAACCCAAAGACGGGATCTTTGCTAGATTATTAGGGTTTAGCATGCAAGATAACATCTTTAAAGCTAAGTGTGAGGGATTACAACCTTTGTAGTTCGCTCCTTTGCTTCACAAGCTCCGAGTAGAAGTCCCTTCGCCGCGATCCATGATCTCCCGGACTCAAGAGAGGCTCCACGACTCGAACGATCCATGCTAGCTTGAAGTGTTCCGATTCTCCGATGATCTACGTCGAAGTTGCTATAACAAAAGCTTTCTCACTCTAAAGAGATGAACACCCTAATCTAATGGGCTAGATTAGATGAGGATGATGGAGTAGTATTTATGCTATCTTTTTAATTCACTTTCTCACAATAAAACATCACATAAGGAATTTCTAGTGAGCTCTCTCTTTCAAAAACCAAAGAGAGAAGAAGATGAAGAATGAAAGAATAATCCTTTTGTGATGAAAAGTAGTCAAGTGTATATGATTGATTATAGAACCATGGTCAAGGATGATAGGATAAAACTTGTAGATAATAAACTAGAGTTAGGGTTTGGTTAGGTTAAGGATAAGTATCAAACATAATATCTTAACCAAGACAAAATAGAATCCTTCTAGAATGAACATGAAGGAGCTAACCCTAATCAAACCCTAATCCCTTTTTATCATCCTTAAACATGTTTTATAACAAATCATATCATGTCACAATAATATATATCGCATATATATTGTATATTTGCAACAAAAGAAAATAATACAATTAATATATATCGCATATATATCAATGTATTAATCCGGTGAGAAAATGAAATAATAAAGAGAGCCAATATTAGATAATGTAATACAATATATCATATATATCATTATACATTAAATCATCAAATCAACACTTGATCCAACGATCCGGCTATATCGAATATAACCGACTAATATATCATTTACCGATTCATCGAATCAACACTTGATCTGATGTCCCGATTCATATCTAAATATCGCGAGAATATAATATGTTATCTCATATCGCATTATCCTCGGTCCTGCACATATCACAAATGTGCCTCTACTCCGTTTTGCCTGAGCCAAGAAACCTCTGTGTAGGACTCTAATGAATCGTCAATACGCCGGTAGCAGGTGATGATCATATCAAACACCCACAGGCTGCAAGCGGTCAGCTAAACATAACAGCCACACAGGTATTGAGCGATCAGAAGATCAACAAGCTAGCCTGTCCGTTCTCCTGTGAATCCAATCAGTAACACTCCCGTACAGTCCGATCTGTTCGTCTGATATGTCGCATATCAAGTCTAGGGGTGGTATACGTCAGACCCTAGTAACCGATAAGTCGTGTCGATGTGAGGATCATAACAGGTCGAGAAACTACTGGTAACACTTACCAGTATATCTCTATATCAGCCTTTGCCAGGGACTTCCAGTTATAGCCAATCGAACACAGCACGACATCAACTCCCTATACCGGGAGAGACGAATCCCCTCCTATCGCTCATTGCCTCCATGTGATTCGGGACTGTACCCAAAAGCCACCGTTTTACACGTCCTCTTGGACGTGGTAATGTGTAAATCAAAGCACAGTGGGAATCACACAAGACTCTATGACGATCTCGGGTCTACAGACTACCCTGTACCAGTGTCACCGGAGAACTGCCATCTGACGTGTGGTATATCACCATCTGGGAGTTCCCGGCGAGTCCGTCCAGTGTACCCAGTCTCCACTAAGCACCCGTACATCATCTCTGATGTCAAACACCGATGGATATGGGATCATCCATCGCCCATCATATGGGTCAAGATGCGCATACGCTAGTCTACTCTTGTGTATCGATGCCCTGTCTCGATATACCCTCGACTAGGAACATTTATAGGATTTACTCATCGACTACCGTGGCCCCACTAGTATGATCTCATCATAATCCCAGTAGTCGAGTACAGATCCTAAGGGCTTTATCAACATGTGAGAGAAAGACAATAAACCAATACAAGTCAACATGTTAAGATAAAATGAAACCAAATAGCACACTATCATGACGAGCAAGAAAGTCCTCTCTATATATATCAAAGCATCCATCATAATATACCTCATATGTACAACAGTGGCCTCTAGGGCATATATATAACTAGCAGTCTCTGTTGCAACAGCCGGTTCAACCAAGTCGTCATTTGTAATTTTTTTTTCTAGAACTTCTTCTAGGTTTACCACACTGCCATCTGTATCATCTGTAAAAAAAAATCTTTTTATAAAAATGGGGCATACTGAGAAATAAACACCATTTGTTCCTCCTTGTGGTAGAATAGATATCCATAGGAATTCTTTGGATACCCCACAAAATTACACATGACTGACCGTGTCTCGAGTTTGTCCGGATTTGGCTTTCTGACATAGGCCGGACAACAGCAAATCTTAACTTGTTTAAGAGATGGTCTCATCCCTTGCCATATTTCATATGGTGTGGTAGACACGGTTTTGGTTGGAACCATGTTCAATAAAAATGCTTCAGTCTCCATTGCATGCACCCAAAATGAAACAGGTAACTCAGCATCACTCATCATGGAATGAACCATATCTAATAGGGTTCGATTCCGTCGTTCTGATACACCGTTGTGCTGTGGTGTGTAAGGAGGAGTGAGCTGAAAGAGAATCCCATTCTCTTTTTGAAAGTCTGCAAACTCTGTACTGAGATACTCCCCACCTTGATCTGATCGAAGCATTTTGATACTCAATCCGGTTTGTTTTTCTACTTCAAGTTTGTACTCAGTGAATTTCTCGAGAGTTTCAGACTTATGCTTTAGAAAAACGCATGACCGAACCTTGAGAAATCGTCAGTAAAAGTTATGAAATAAGATTAGCCACTTCTAGCATGTGTAGACATTGGCCCGCATACATCATTATGTATGAGGGCTAAGAGCTGAGTAGCTCTTTCTTCGTGTCCTATAAACGGGGATTTGGTCATTTTACCCTTGATACAAGACTGACAAGTCGCATAAGATTTATATTCAAAAGGGTTTAAATATCCATCTTTATGTAGCTTGTTTAGTCTTGTTTCGTTAATATGACCAAGTCTACAGTGCCAAAGAAAAGCTTCATTTATTTCTTAAAGTTTTCTTTTATTAGTGTGTTGTATGCTGAAAACCGTGTGTTGATTTAGGACGTATATCCCGTTATTAAGTTTACCATACCCAACCAACATTTAATTCAGGTTAATGTTCATAACATTATTCTGCAATACAAAATGATATCCTTCATTGTCTAATAAAGAAACGGATATTATATTACAAAAACATACTAGGTACATAATAACATGGGTTCAAAACCAATATACACCCTAACGTCAACCACACGTGATACTCTCCCACTGAAAACCGCATGTACATTAGAACCATTTCCAACCCGGAGAGTATGGTCACCAGTCTTCAAAACTTTGCTATTTCTCAACCCCTACATGGAATTGCAAATGTGAGAACCTGAACCGGTATCTAATGCCCAGGAAGCAGAGTTGATAGAAAAAACAGTTTTCTGTCACAAACACACCTGAAGCGGAAGCATCACCATGCTTCTTCCTTTTGAGATCCAAGTACTCAGTGCAGTTGCGCTTCCAGTGTCCCAATTTTTGGCTGTGATAACTTTCCCCTTTCCCCGATTCCCCAGCAGTGGACTTGTCTTTCCCCTTAACCTTTTTAACTCCACCTCTAGGTTTGGCGGGTTTCTTCATCATCTTTCCCATCGCCTTGGCCTTCGGGTGATAGGAGGAAGATGGCCCAGCAATCAAAGTGGGAGTCTTCACTGATTTCAGCGTGCTCTCTGCACTCCTCAACATATCGAGAAGTTCGGGTAGTGACTTCTCCATGGTGTGCATGTGGAAGTTAACTACAAACTAAGCAAAGGTGGTGGGGGAGAGACTGCAGAATGATATCAGTATATTGTTCGTTGTCCATTGTCCATCCGAGGTCCTCAAGCTCTTCTATAAGAGCTAACATCTTCAGAACATGGTCACCTACTGGTGTGCCAGGAGCCATCCGTGTCTGAAACAGCTTTCGTGACGCTTCGTATCGTAAGACACGAGATTGCTCCCAATACAACTCTTTCGTATGGAAAAAATGGATTGTACATCCATCTGCTCGTGCTGCTTTTGATGAGTGTTATCCATCAATGCAAGCATGAGGCATTTGGCTATGGCACAGTCAGCGTCCCATGTCTTGCGCACTTCCTTATCCGCAACTGAAGATTTAGGACATGGGACGGGCGGGGCTGGAGCCGTGAGGACATATGATAGCTTATCATAAGTCAAGGCTATGTTAATGTTCCTCAGCCAGTCTTTATAATTGGTCCGATTCAGTTTATTTTTATCTAGTAGAAGCTTGAGTCCTGTCATTGGTATCTGCCATTAAGAGAGAGAAAAGAATACACTCAGCGAAAGCTCTTGCAAAGATCAGATTTGTTATTATCTTATCTAATCGATGTCTCCCACTACTTTCATCAAATTTCCCTTCAAACCTTAAAAGGAAAACTAACGAGGATTAATTACATTCTACAACTTTGCTAACCGTTCAGCCAGGCCAGTGTCGGTACTTTAGGGAGGTTCCCCGTGCTTTCGCACGGAGCTAATTAAAGTAAACCTCATTTTCCCAGAGGCGTAGCCTCGTTAACACCTTTCTAGACACCTAATGAGTTAGCTAATTGTAAAGTACAAAACTCACCTAGGAGCAACTCTTGCTCACAGTGGGATCGGGATCCAACCATCATATGGAAGGTATGCAATCTCATTGCAAATTTCAACTCTTGAAACTCCTGATATGGTTTTTACCCCTAGTACTCATGACCATAACTATGGTCAACAAATCAAAAGCACTAGTCAAGCTCAAACCGTCGTTTCTTGATTAATTAAACCCAGTTATATGACCCTTAACTATGGTCAACAAAGTCATATAATTGTCCCAATTAATCACATCATATGTTGTGTAGAAAGACATCACTTATCTACCGTACACTACGCCTTAACTATAGTCAACAAACGTAGCATGAATACTAAGTACTCTACTTCCTAAAATGATGGAGGGTTGCGGATGGTTTTTAAGAAAACCCTTAATGCTTTGAACTTGATATCGTTGTAGAATCAAACGGTTTTCAAAAGGAGTGGCTTAAGCTCCGCAAATTTGAAATGTAGCTTTTTCACAAAAAGCCGAGTGGTTTTTAAATTCGGTTTTACAACATTCTTTTAGGTTTATTTTTCTTTACATTAATCATATTAATGTAGTCCCATCATTTAAGTCCTTAAGCCAAACACAGAAAAGAAACGAAAATACAACGTACGCTTATGCCATCCACATTCGTCATAATGTTCCATTATGCACCGTTAGGTTACTTAACTAACGGCATACCGGGACAGGACTAGCGCGGGTGCAAAATATAGGCAACACCTACTATATATTTCATTCGTCTCAGATATATCAAGCGATCACATCAGAGAATATAAACAGCAGAAGCACATATTTGAAAATATAGGATATACTAGGAATTCCGTATTTTATATTTAGCCAACGATAGAAAATACGGGTTCCATGGTCGTGATGAATAGCCAACCCCACATCCTAGACCCCTACGAGAGCGGCAAGCGACCCTTCCAATTCTAGAGTTAGGAGACGCGGTCTCGACTCCTCGAGATGACCTCCCACTGGACTCTAGAACCCAGTCACTTGTGCTCCCCACCTTGGGTCTATCCTAATGCGGAAAAGTAAATAATATACATCGAAGGAAACATCATCCTCAACCCGGATGTGCCCCAATAAAAGAATATTACATACAACATGAATGGAAAGAAAACTCTCATCTCATATAAAACCCCCGGCCATTCATCACGACGATCCTATACAAAATTTCACAGCAACATATAACATCTCATGTCAATATATGCATATAAACTAGGCGATGTTAAACCATTTGATCGATCGATCAATGACCCAAAAATCCACAGAGAAGCTCAACACCTGAGCAGAATTAAAATTACCCAGAAGCATTCCACGGTACCTATGGACCAACCGTAGAAGGGCCGACCTAAGCCTCGCAAACGGGGCCGCGGAAGCGCCGCCAAAACCAGGTTTCTGCCGCTGTTCCGCGGACATTTAGTGCAAGTGGGAGATTGTTAGTGTATATGCCATAGAGGCCATTACTATATCATACTAGTATGTATATTACTTGATGGAAGCTTGGGATATTCACCTTGTATTGACAATCTTGCTTAAAATAGTAGTATGCTACTTGGTTTGTTTCTGCTTTAATGTGTGCATGTGTTTCTTTTAGCATATCGCCTTTACACATTAGTGGGGCCCTTAGGATCTTTGCTTGATTACCAGCGTTGTGATGGCAGTCACACTCGTGGGGGCTGGGTAATCCATAAGCACATCCTTATGCAGGTCCCTAGTCGCAGGACTATCGAGACAGGGCATCGATACTCCGGAGTATACTAGCGTATGCGCTTCTTATCCCAGCTTGGGAGACGGTCTGTCCCACAGCCGTCAGTACGTCGTACTTGAGATAGTATGCTGGTGCTCGTTAGGTTACGAGTACACTGGACATGACTCGTCGGGAACTGTTGGTTGGTATTATACCTTTCGTCAGTTATCAGTTCCCAGGTGAGATGAGTACAACTTAGTCCGTGACTTGACACTGTCACTTCGTCTCGAGTGTGTTCCCACTGTACTTTGATTACTACCCTACCACGGCTCAAAGAATTCGTGCAAATGGGTAGTTTTTGGGTGCAGTCCCGAAGCACTTGGAGGCAGTGACGGTTAGACAAGATTCGTCTCTCCCGGTATTGGGGGTTGATATCGCGCTGTGTCTAGGAGAGCCATTACATAAAGTCCCTGGCCAGGGAAAGCGAGATAGACTGGTTGGTTTCCAGTGTTATCTCAGGGTGTTCTGGGCTACACTCCGACACGACTTGTACCGCTAGTAGGGGACTGACGTTTACCGCCCCCCTAGGCCCGCCAAGCGATGTTCTTAGACGAACAGACTAGACTGTACGGAGACTGTCATATTCAGGCTCAGTAGGAGTTCAGATGGGTTTACCTCGTCAGTATTCTTATCGGCATCTACCTGGGGACCGTTACGTACAGCTAGTGCCGCTTGCGGTCTGTGATTAAACCCACTGCCAGCGTAGTGTCGAGTCTTTAGAGTCCCACACAGAGGGTTATTCGCCTTTAGGCAAAATGAGTAGAGGTCGCATGATTTTGCGACGGGGTTCGTTCACATCCACGCACTTGTGCACGTTTTGTGTCCGGATAGCTTATACTAGCGGGCTTTGGTTTATGCCGAATCCTAGTATATGATTTGGGATTGGTTTTATCTCATTGTATTCGTGTTCCTCGGAACACGGATACGGGTGTGTATGCCCAGTTGACTGAGGAAGAGGCCGAGGACTTTCATTAGGATTGATGACCATTGTCATTTTCATAACCCTAATGTTTATGTGTGAAATATGATTTATTAATATTAGTTAATTATAATTGTGTATGGTTAGGGTTGTTGACCATTTGACTTTGCTTGACTTGTTGACCTAGGTTGACAAGTTGACCATCATCATTTCATATGAATGATGCTCTTTGATCCTTGCAAAAGTAATTAATGTGAGATGATAATGGTCATGTCAAGATTAACCATCACAATTATTTTTAGCTAACTATTTATTTATCATAATTCACATATATGTGAGAAGGTTGGATTATTTCTTCTGACTTTATCATTTTCATTCTCTCTCCTCCTCTTCCTCTCTCTCAAAGCTCTCCCCTCTCATGAGTTGAGAACCGTTGAGCTTGAGATAATCCCTTCAAAAATACTCTCTACTCTTTCTAAGGTCCTAGTTTGAAGTTGGAGCCAAAGGTAGAGGCCCTCGGGTGGATCTTTCTTCTGCAAGAGAAGGCGACGGGACGATCCGTTCTTTCACTCCAAGGAGCAAGAGGAGAAGGACTTGAAGACCTAGGTACAACCCCCTTTCCGAGTAGCTAACTCTTTTAGATTTGTAGTTAGTTTTTGTTTAGCAAAGATCACTCCTTTACATAGTCCATGTTTCCTAGTGTTGTAAAAATCCGATTTTTCATAACGTTTCCGCCTCCCCGCAAGCACCGGGGTGGGCAACGTGGATTGACAGTGGTATCAGAGCCTAGCTAAATACAAACTAACTAGTTAGCAAAGTATCTAGAACTTCGATCGGAAAAAATCGCAAAACACATTTTCAAAAACCCTAGTTTCTGCCGATTTTTATTTTTGCTTTAAAAATATTAAATCATACACTAAAAATCGTCTCAGGGTTTTTACAGAACACCCAAGAAAAATGAACTAGCGAGTCGACCAACTCACAGCGGAACCGCGGCAAGAGCATACTCTTGCCTCGGATCCGCGGCCGAGTTGACTCGGCCGTGGGTCGTTTTTCCTGCAGTGATCTTCTGTTGCTGTTTTGTGATTTTTGAGATGGTTTGTTTCTGCCCAGATTTTCCATAGAATAAGTTAGTTTTTGGGGTGGTCACAAATCCGTATTTTTGATCGAACTTCTTTACACTTTGGCTAATGGGTTATATCTGTGATGTGATATATGTATTGAACGTCCGCTAATCGCTATTCGTCGATTAGTGGGGGTTATACATATCTGTGATCTGTAATGTGATGGTTTGTGTATATGAATTCGTTGGATTGTCGCGGATGAATAGCCGGGGGGTTGTGAGATGAGAGTTTTCTTATTCTTTCAATTCTTTTAATATGTAAATTGATGTAATATTATTTGTATGGCCGCACAACCGGGTCGGGGTTGTAGCCGTCATTGTATAATTTCTTTTACTGTTTTTGCTCCTAGGATAGACCCAAGGTGGGTTGCACAAACTACCGGGTATCTCGAAGTGCCGAGTGGCCTACTCACGGTGTTGAGGGAGGTTGCTTCGCTTCGGGTACTTGGCGGGTAGTTTGCAGACCCGTAGGGGTCTAGGGTGGGGTTTGCCTATTCATCGCGACCGTGTAATCCGCTCTTCGTTACAGGCTCGTAGGAAATGCGGATTCCTAGTATATCTAATGTGTTCATCTGTGATCTGGAATGTCTATCTTTGCATGTGACGAATATTTATATATATCTATATGATATCTATTTGGGCGTTGCTTATGTTTTGCATCCGTGCTAGTCCAGCCCCTGCTCTGTCGTTAGTTAAGTAACCTAACGGGTGATGACGGGACCCCGTGGTGAATGCGGATGGCAAAAGCGTACGTCATATTTTCGTTGTTTTCTGCAATGGTAGGATTAATTGATGGGACGCATTGGAATTAATGCAAGAAAAAATAAACCAAGTAAAAGTCGTTGGAACACTTTCAAAACCACTCGGTTCTTTTCAAAACCAACTTTTAAATGCGGAGCTTGAACCACTCCTCTTGAAAGCTATCTCGTTCCTTCGATTATATCAAGTTCACTACGTTCACGGTTTTGCCAAAACCATTCGTAGCCCTCCGTTGTTTCACATAAATGGTCAATAAGTATTCAAGCTATGTATGTTGGCCAAAGTCAAGGCCTACTGATTGGTAGCAATTGGGTATTCATGTGCAGCATAGATAGATGTGTTGGTTTGGGGCAGTCGTTCTACCATGTTGGCCAAAGTCAAGGGTATGTGCGGGTGGGCTCAAATTAACATGGAGAATGACGGGTAGAACTTGACATGTGACTTATGATATTTTGGTCAAAGTCAAGATCATAAGAGCATGGGGCAAAAATCCACATCGGGGGTTTCTTAAGAAACTGAAACTTGCTAGCGCTGCATAGCATTTGGAGTGTGATGATTCTGGTAGGATTCCTTCAGTTTTGTCACGCGATGATATTTGGATCCCGATCCTACTAAGACTATATGCTACTCCTCCGGAACTTTCTCACTTAACGATCAATGCTATAAACCAAGTAGGTGTCAAGAAAGGTGTTAGCGGGGCTACGCCCACAGGGAAAAGAGGTTACTTAATTAAGGAACTTCGCGAAAGCGTTGGAAAACCTCCCTCGAAGTACCGACACTGGCCTGGGTGAACGGTTAAGCAAGAATTGTATGGTGAGATTGATCCCGACTAATTCTTCCTTTATGGTTTGCGGAGGGATTCGAGAGACAGTGGGAGCCATCCTGTTTAGACAAATTAAAAACCACTCTAAACTTGCAAGAGCATCATGCTAAATTGTTTCTTCTCTCTCTCCTAATTGCAGCGACCAATTATTATGACTGGACTTAAGTTACTTCTAGATAAAAACATACTGACAGGGCCAAACTACAAAGATTGGCTAAGGAATGTCAAAATGGCAATCACTTATGACAAGTTGGGGTATCTTCTTACCACCAAAGCTCCCCATGTCCCAGGTCCGAAAACCAGCGTCGTGGATAGGGAAATCCGCAAGACCTGGGAAATCGACTGCGCGAAGGCCAACTGCCTCATGCTTGCCTCTATGGACAATGAACATCAGAGGAGGCACGAGAATATGGACCTCGAATCCATATTTCTCCATACAAAAGAACTGTATGGAGAGCAATCCCGTATCGCCAGAAACGAAGTGTCGAAGAAGTTGTTTTCGGAGAGATTGGTCGTCGGATCATCGGTAGCGGAACACGTGCTTAAGATGATTGGCTACATAGAGGAGCTCGCGGACCTTGGGACAACGTTGGAGAATGAGCTCTATACGGACTTGATTCTCTAGTCCCTTCCTTCCAATTACGCCCAGTTCATCCTGAATTTCAACTTGCAAGAAAAGGAAGTTGATCTTTCAGAGCTCCTCAACATGCTGAGGAGTGCGGAGGGCACCCTACAGAAAGGTAGGGAAACATCCACTTTGTTTGTAGGAGGATCTTCCTCTTCTAGGTCCAGGGCGAAAGCCAAGGGAAAGAAGAAGAAAAACCCCGTCAAAACAAGGGGCGGTGTTAGTAAAGTGGATACGAAGGGAAAGGAAAAAGCAACAAAGGTAGCGGGGAAGCTTGTGGATAAGGAAGAATGCTTTTACTGTCACAAGAGTGGACACTGGAAGAAAGAATGCAGGGCTTGGAAGGCCAGAACACAGGATCTGAAGCAAGTTGCGGCTTCAGCTTCAGGTGTGTATGTTATTGAAAACTGTCTATCAATAAACTCTACGGCCTGGGTATTGGATACCAGATCAGGATCTCATATCTGTAATTCTTTGCAGGCGTTGAGAAAGCGTAGGTTTTTGAAGGCAGGTGACATGACCCTCAAAGTTGCAAACGGAGCTAGCATGGATGCTGAGGCCGTGGGGGACTATCACTTGGGAATGTCAGATGGACATGTTTTGGTTTTGCGTAATTTCTTTTTTGTACCCAATGCAACTTGTAATATCATTTCTGTATCTTTAATTTCTAAAGAAGGTTATGAATTTGCGTTTGTAGGTAATGTTGTAAACATTCACCTTAATCAAGTTCTGATTGGGTCAGGTACATTGAGCAATGCTATATACGTATTAAACAAACCACAGATTTTCAATGTCCAGAATACACACAAAAGAAAGTCTCCTGAAACAAATCAGACTTTCTTATGGCATTGTAGACTGGGTCACATCAATGATAGAAGGTTGACGAAGTTACATACAGAAGGATATTTGGATCCGTTCGAATATCAATCAAATGCAACTTGTCAATCCTGTCTCAAAGGAAAGATGACAAGGACTCCGTTCACTGGACACGGAGTGAGAGCGAGCGAGCTCTTGGGACTCGTACACAGCGACGTGTGCGGTCCAATGTCTACTCATGCGCGAAGCGGTTATTCTTACTTCATTACTTTTACGGATGACTTTTTAACGTACGGATATGTCTTCTTAATGAAACATAAATCCGAAGCGTTTGGAAAATTCCAGGAATATAAGAATGAAGTAGAAAAACAAACAGGCAAAAGTATCAAGACACTGAGATCTGATCGAGGTGGTGAATATTTGAGTGCCGAGTTCCTGGATTACTTAAATGAGAATGGAATTCTCTCTCAGCTTACTTCTCCATACACTCCGCAACATAACGGTGTATCGGAGAGATGGAACCGAACCCTATTCGATATGGTACGGTCCATGATGAGTAACGCTGAGTTACCGCGATCATTCTGGGGATATGCACTAGAATCAGCTGCATACCTTTGGAACCGAGTTCCAACTAAGACTGTGCCTACTACACCATATCAGATGTGGTGTGGGAAGAGACTCTATCTTAATCGCATTAAGACATGGGGATGTCCAGCTTTTGTCAAAAAGCAGCATGCGGACAAGCTCGAGGCACGCTCAGTACAGTGCAAGTTTGTGGGATATCCAAAGAACTCCAAGGGATATTTCTGCTATTGCGAAGAGGAACAAAAGGTTTTTGTTTCTCATCATGCCCACTTCTTGGAAACTCAGTTTTTGGAAAAACAGATAAGTGGGAGCGCAATAGAACTGGAAGAAATTCCAGAACCACGAGCTATTACTGAAAGCTTAGTATAACCAGAGGGTTCGAAAGATCAGGACATTCCTGCGCCGCTCCGCAGAAGTAGTAGGCAGTCTTATCCGCCCGAGAGATACTACAGTTTTCTCATAGACGGGGATAGAGAGGATTGCATCATTGATAGTGATGAGCCGACCAGCTTCCAGCAGGCCATTCAGAGCGTTGACTCGGTAAAATGGCTGGATGCAATGCGGACCGAAATCGAGTCCATGTACACCAACAAAGTATGGACGTTGGACATTGCTCCAGATTGGGTAAACCCCATAGGATGCAAGTGGATCTTCAGAAGGAAGATTGGTGTAGATGGACAGGTTGAGACCTATAAAGCTAGACTTGTTGCAAAGGGTTTCCGTCAAAGACCTGGCTTGGACTATGACGAAACCTTTTCTCCAGTGGCTATGCTGAAATCCATTCGGATCCTTCTTGCCATTGCTGCCTTCCACGATTATGAGATCTGGCAGATGGACGTAAAGACCGCTTTTCTAAATGGAAATTTAGAGGAGTGTGTCTATATGGACCAACCAGAAGGTTTCATTCAGAGTGGGAGCAGCAGAAATGTGTGCAAGTAGCTTAAGTCCATCAATAGACTAAAGCAGGCATCGCGGAGTTAAAACATCTGTTTTGATGAGACGGTCAAAGAATTTGGCTTTATCAAAAATCCAGATGAACTATGCATCTATAGTAGATTTGTAGCAAGAACTGTAGTATTCCTCATTTTATACGTGGATGACATTCTCTTGATAGGAAATGAAATTCCTATGCTACAATCTGTCAAACGGTTCTTCTCACACAGGTTCTCCATGAAAGACCTGGGTGATACTTCTTACATTCTGGGGAACCGGATCTATCGTGACAGATCCAAGAGGATATTAGGACCTTCACAGTCCAGGTACATCGACACTATACCGAAAAGATTCAGTATGGAAGATTCCAAGCGCGGTAATTTACCGGCATGTCATGGGATTGTTAGTTATATGTATGCCCTAGAGGCCATTACTGTACATACGATGTATATTGTAGTGGATGCTAGGACATATATAGGGAGGACTTTCTTGCTCGACATGATAGTATGCTATCTGGTTGTACTTTATCTTAACATGTACTCTGATTGTCTCTATATTACATGTTGATAAAGCCCTTAGGATATGTACTCGACTACTGGGACTATGATGAGATCATACTAGTGGGGCCACGGTAGTCGACGAGTACATCCTATAACTGTTCCTAGTCGAGGGTGTATCGAGACAGGGCATCGATACACCAGAGTAGACTAGCGTATACGCATCTTGACCCATATGATGGGCGATGGATGATCCCATATCCATCGGTGTTTGACATCAAGGATGGTGTACGGGTGCTCAGTGGAGACTGGGTACACTGGACGGACTCGCCGAGAACTCCCAGATGGTATTATACCATACGTCAGATGGCAGTTCTCCGGTGACACTGGTACAGAGTAGTCTGTTGACCCGAGATCGTCATAGAGTCTTGTGTGATTCCCACTGTGCTTTGATTTCCATCATACCACGTCCAAGAGGGCATGCAAAAAGGTGGATTTTGGGTACAGCCCCGAATCGCATGGAGGCAATGAGCGATAGGAGGGGATTCGTCTCTCCCGGTATAGGGAGTTGATGTTGTGCTGTGTTCGATTGGCTATAACCGGAAATCCCTGGCCAGGGTTGCTGAGATTTACTGGTAAGTGTTATCTGTAGTTTCTCGAACTGTTATAGACCTCATATCGACACGACTTATCGAGCTACTGGGGTCTGACGTTTACCACCCCTAGGCGAGATATGCAACATATCAGACGACGAGACCGGACTGTACGGGAGTGTTACTGTTTGGATTCACAGGAGAAGTTACAGGCTTGCTTGTTGATCTTCTGAGCGCTCAATACCTGGGTAGCTGTTACGTTTAGCTGACCGCTTGCAGCTTGTGGGTGTTTGATATGATCATCACCTACTGCCGGCGTATTGATGATTCTTTAGAGTCCTACACAGAGGTTTCTTGACTCGGGCAAAACGGAGTAGGAGCACATATGTGATATGTGCAGGCTCAAGGATAATGTGATATGTGATACCGTATTATATTCTCGCGATATTTGATATCAACCGGGTCATCGGATCAAGTGTTGATTCGATGAATCGGTACGGATAAATATTAGTCGGTTATATGCGATATAGACGGATTATCGGATCAAGTGTTGATTCGATAATTTAATGTATAATAATATATATGATATATTAAATGACATTAACTAATATTTGCTCACTAAAAGATTCTTTTTCTCACTCGGGTAATACATTGATATATATGCGATATATGTTAATTGTATTATTTTATTTTGTTGCAATAAATATTGTATATGTGATATATAATATTGTAACATGTTATAATTATTAATGCAACATGATTAGAGGAGTTTAAACGAGATTAGGGTTTGATTTGGGTTAATGCATTCTAGATGTTTCTAGATGGTTTTACTTTGTCATGATAAAGATATTTGTGTTGATCGTTATCCATGACTCACACTTAACCCAACCCAAACCCTAACCATAGTAAACTCTCTACATTGGTTACTACAACCATGGTTGCATAAATAATTATGATAACCTTTTTATTATTCATCACAAATGATTATTCATCTTCTTCCTCCTTCATTCTTCCATGAAAAAGCTTACTTGTTTTTCAAAAGGTGATGAATAAATATGAGAAAAAGATAATTAAAGAGAGCAAAAATCCTACTTCATCATCCTCATCTTCCCTTGCCATTTAGATGAGGGTGTTCACATCATTTCATGAGTGTTAGCTTGTGTTAAAGAAACTTCAAGGTAGATCATCTTAGTATCGAAGATCGGAAGCTAAGGTTGCGTCTTTCTCTTCGTGGATCCTCTCGAGAGTCCGGATCCCGATGATCGCAGCGAAGGGACCACAACACGGAGCATATGAAGTGAAGGACCGGATCTACAAAGGTTGTAATCCCTCTCACTTAGTGTTAAAGTGTTTAGCATGCTTGTTTTCGCCGAATCTCTAGTTTAAAGTTCCGTATTCGGGTTGTTCGGCACGGCTAAATTTTTAATCGGGCATGGTTGATGCCTCGTAGACCCTTGTGCGCGTGCCTAGCAACCCTACAGTGGTATCAGAGCCAAGCTAGAGCTTTAGGCGAAGTCTAGACGGAGTTTGAAGTCCGATCGAACCAAAAACCTAACCCGAAACATGCTCTCTGGAAATTTTCTAAAAACTGGGATTTTTCCACATTAAAAATGCTTAAAAAATTCAGCATGGAATTATAAGAATTACGGTGCAAAATGTTTTCAATGAACAGTAAAAGGTGCGGCGGAACCGCGACAGAAGCATGCCTTCTGCGGCGGTTCCGCGGCACATTGATGACGTCATCATTCCCTGTTTGCACAGTAACTCCTATTTTATTATGCTGGATTTTCTGGGAATTTTTAATATTTATTCAAAAGTTGAATTTTCTGGGGTTGTTTTGGGGATCCGGTGTTTCGATCGGAGTATCAGATTTTGTCTATGTGGTTTTCCGGATAACTTTTAGAAACTGTTAAAAAGTTCGAACGGATATCAATAACTCACTTTTTCCCCTGTCGGAAAATTTTTCAAAAGTTGGATTTTTTTTTCTCGTGTTTAAGAATGTTCTAAGTCGTGCAAGTAACTCGGTGGACCCTCTAGAAGACAACAAACCTTAACTCGATTATGTGACCGTCTTGAACTGCCTTTTGAACCTTAGGGTTTGGAGCAGTACGGCGTGCCACATGTGAGGCGTTGGCTTGACCCTTCTACGGCTGGACCATTGGTACTGTGGCATGTGATGGATGTTTTTAAACCGATTTCAAGTGTTGAGATATATTGGGGAAATCTTGGGTTCTTGATGATTCGATCGGAAAGTTTAACTTTTTTCTATTTATCTGGAATGTGATACAATAATTGGAATCCACAGGTAGTTATGAGACAACTAATTTGAATATTATAAACATAGCAGTTTAGTCTCAGATGATCGGTTGCCACGGAATTTTGATGTGATCAAAAGTCCGTCGCAATCACGTAGAGTACGCGGATACTCGCCGGGTAAACTTAATAGACAGCCTCACTCCATAGCCCCGACCAAGTGACTGTAGGAGAACACCATCGCCGAAAGCATCCATTCGGGTGCTCCCGGTTGCGGTGTTCCGCCTTGGTGCACTTCGTCGACGGTATCGGGGTTGCGGCCGTCTACTAAAGTTTGCGACGAGCATTCGATCAGGACGTCGGGAATCTTGTTGAATTGCCCGACTTGATATTGAAAAGAGTTTTCGATAATGAGACTAAAATGCGGGGTTTATAATTGTTAGGCATGTGATGTGTAAGGAATTCATTTGGTTAGGCATGCGATGTCTAAAGAGATTTCGGATTCCAACTGTTGTAGTTTTACACTTTCTTTTCTGTGACCGTAAGCGTAGTATGTGGTATATCGCCGGCTTCGTTGCTATACATCAACGACAATCGGGATACGCATACTTTCTTACGTTGATGATATGAGATATTATGTGTTGCTGTGATATGTTATATTGGATCGTCGCGTTTTGAATAGCCGGGGGTTTTATGTGAGATGAGAGTTTTTTCTTTTTCATTCATGTAAAATTCATTTGTATGTAATATTCTTTTATTGGGGCACTTCCAGGTAGCGGAAGCTGTCACCGTTGTATATTATTTACTTTTCCGCATTAGGTAGACCCAAGGCGGGGAGCACAAGTAACCGGGTTCTAGGGTCCAGTGGGAGACCATCTCGAGGAGTCGAGACCGGGTCTCCTAACCCTAGAATTGGCAGTGTTACTTGCCGCTCTCGTAGGGGTCTAGGGATGTGGGTTTGGCTATTCATCGCGACCGTGGAATCCGTGTTTTATACAGGCTCGTATTGAAAACGCGGACGTCCTAGTATATCCAATATTTCATATATGTTTCTTCTGCTGCAATGTTCTGTGATGAGATCATATTATTGCCTGAGATGAATGTTTATATTATATATATGACATATATGTTATATTACAGATTTCGTTTTAAATGAGATGCTTGTGAAGCATAATAAAATGGGACTTCATTAATGAGATTAATGAAATAAAAGAAACCTAAGATGTTGTAGAAACTTGTTTATAAAAACTGGTAGCTTTAGTTCTTTCTTTGCATAGCGGTGTTCCTTGTAGAACATCCAGCACCTTATTCGATAAGGAAAGGACCGAGATCCCTTCACCGGGAGTGACTCCTTTAGCAATAACTAGAAGATGCTACAAACTCGGTTTGTCTTTTGATTTCTTCTATAGTTTCTGCTTTGCATAGTGATATTTGTGAAATATCCTGCACCTTATTCGATGAGGAAAGGACCGACGATCCCTTCACCGGGAGTGACCCCTTTAGCAAAACTAGAAAAGCCTCAAAAACACTCCATTTAAAATCACTCGATTCTACAACGATATCAAGTTCATTACGCAAAGGGTTTTCTTAAAAGCCTGTCGTAGCCTTCCGTCATTTCAGATAAGTTGTATATAGTATTCGTGCTGCATTTGTTGGCTTTCGTCAAGGTGCAGTGTGCGGTAGCTATATGCTGCTTATCTGCTAGCATACGATGCGATTGGATTAGGGTAGTCGTGCGACTTTGTTGGCTTTCGTCAAGGGTCGTGCGGGTGGGTTTAATTCAATCAAGAAATGAACGGGTTGAACTTGACTAGCGGGCTATGGTTTGTTGGCTTTCGTCAAGGTCATAGCACGTTAGGGGCAAAATATTATTGGGGATTTCAAGTGTTGAAATTTGCAATGAGATTGCATACCTTCTATGAGATAGTTGGATCCCAATACCCGCTGCGAGTAAGAGTTACTCCTGGGAGAGTTTTACACATTACAATTAGCCGATCAAGTAGGTGTCTAGAAAGGTGTTAACGGGGTTACGCCCCTAGGAAAACGAGGTTTACTTTAATTAGGTTCGTGCGAAAGAACGGGGGACCTCCCTCAAAGTACCGACACTGGCCTTGCTGAAAGATTGGCGAACTTGTAGCGTGTAATTAATCCCGGCTAGTCTTTCCTTTTAGGGTTTGAAGGAAGATTTGATTAAAACAGTGGGAGACATCCTGATTAGATATATTAGATAACCAATCTAATCTTGCAAGAGCATACGCTGAGTGTTTTCTTCTCTCTCTCTCCAGGTACCGACCATATCACGCCTTAATCAAGATAAAAATACGGATATATTGACCAAACCCGCTTGTTATACTGAGCTGGTGAACGTTGGTCCCGCTCCAACTTATAAATGTTATAAGACAGAGCAGAAATTTGGGGAATACCAGATTTCCCGTGCCGCCCAAACGAAGAAAGTGCATGTTGATGCCTCATCTTCGGGTGTGTTCATTACACAGAACTGTTTCTCAGTATCCTTTACGTCCTGGGTATGTGATACCGGATCAGGATCCCGTATATGTAATTTGTTACATGGGTTACAGATAGGTAGAGAACTGAGAACGGGTGATAAGTTTCATGAGACAGAAAACGGTGCAAGTGTTGCAGCCAAGTCTGTCGGTCACTGTCACCCTGTATTACCAGAATACATTGATTCTGAACAAATGTTATTAGATACCGAACCTGATATACAAAATCATATCAGTCTCTTTATTAGTAAAGAAATGATATAATTTTGTATTCTTGGATAATGTTTTGAACATTTCCTATATCAATAGTTGATCAGTTCAGGCACGTTATCTAAAAGCATTGATGTTCTAAATCAAACCACAGTTCTTAACGTATAGAACACACACAAGAGGAAGAGTTCAGAAATGAACAAATCCTTCTTGAGGCATTGTAGACTAGGTCATATCAATGCGACCCGACTGGCTGAAGTTACATAAAGATGCATATTTAAATTAGTTTGAATTTACATCTTGTGAAACTTGCCGGTCATGTCACAAAGATAAGATAACCATAGCTCTGTTTATTGGAAACAGAGAAAGAGTTAGTGAACTCTTGGGATTGATACATTCTGATGTATGAAAGTCCTCTGTCTACATATGCCAAGATTGGTGTAACACCTTAGGATAAGGGTTAGTGGATAATTATAATTAAATAATGATTTTTAATAAAAAGTTTACCAAATTTTGTTTTAAATATTTTTCTTAATTTAATAAATATTTTTCCAAAATTTTCCTAAGCTTGCACATACATGTGCATGTAAACTAGGGTTTTTAAATCAAGTAAATACAATAATTATTAACCATGGTGGGTTAATTGTAGGATTAATTCTTTTGGGTTATATGCAAGTTTAATTAATTAGCTAATTAGGGGGTTACTTTAATTTGAATTTTAGGGTTAAGTGTTGACTTGTGAGAGAGAGAGAGAGGGCATCATGGCTCAAGCCATGCTTGCCATTAATGAGGTGAGAGAGAGAGTGAGGGGTGACTTTTGTGTGTGATGATTGAGGTAGCCTCTCATTTCTTTTTGGGTTTTTCTCACACACTCTCATATACTCTCACAACACACCAACACACTCACACACCACCCCCACTTACCTCAGCCGAGCCAGCAGCAGCAGCAAGCAAAGCAACAGCAACAACTGAAGCTTGCAACAGCAGCAGCAAGCACAAACAGCAGCAGCAGAGGCAGTGAGCAGCAGCAGCAGCCCCAGTTCCAAGTGCAGCGACTTCTCTTCTCTTCTCCACCTTCCTGCAGCTCCCTAGGGTCGAGAGTGAGGTATATTTCCTATCTTGCTTCACTAGTTTGCCTAGTTAGTGTAGTTTTGCATCGGTTATTAGAATTTAGTGCGTTTTAGTGCGATATGGGGTGATTAGTGAGAACCTTGTGCTAATGAGGTGAGATTTGGTTTCAGTAGGATGATTGTGGTCTGTTGAGGCCATTGTAACTTAGTCGAACCCCTATTACACTAAAATACCACCAGATTTCATATTTGATGCAAAATGTCGTATTTGGGCAAAAGGTGAGTTTTCTGGAACTGCTATTGACCCGGTGAGTGCAGAGTGAAATTGTGGATACTGTAGCATGGTGGAGAGGAGCTGATACCATAGGTGAAACCCGACCCCCTGACTCCCTACTTTGGCCGCCAAAACCTCCATTCTGGCCGCAAATTGCGGCCAGACAGGAAGGGTTTTGGGTGTTTTTGGTTTCTGTATGTGTGTTTCTGTGTGTAGGGTATTTTGGTGTATATATATTTTTAAGATCATTTCTGTAGGAAAATCTGGGACCAAATACCTGTTTTGCCGTTTTTCTAAACCTTCGCGACACGCGTGATACGTGAGTAGGTTTGGGTTCTGCGTATCGCAGCGCGTCGGGGTAGTTTCGTGGCGCGTGAGTACACGTTTTAGCGTATCGCGCACACGCGCGATTGGGTTGCGACACAGGTTTCTTGTTGGTTTATAATGTCGCGTTTTGTGACTTAAGCTTATGTGTGATATGTGTATGTGATTCTAGGTTCGCAGGCCAGTGAGACGGACGCTGCGAAGAAGGGCAAGCAAGTGGTTGGATACACCTAGTGTGAGACACGGTGAGTAGATTTCACATCTACGGGGATATCGCCCGCATGGCGTTATGCGTCAGGGCTGATAGGACTTTGTTATTATATATTTCATGCACCCCATAGACTTTCATTGCATATTGCATTCCTTGCTATACATATATACATATTGCTTAGAACTGATAGAACTGCCATGATCATACTATTGTATATTGTTGTAACTCATCTATAATTGATATCTATATCACGGTGGATCATTGCATTGTAGTTCTTTCTCATGTGACATGACTTGATATACACATTGATGCACCTATCACATCGCAGTTACTTGTATTATTGTTGGGATTTCATATGATTTATGGATTTGGGAACCGTGGCCTTTTCAAATAAGTAACCATTTAAAAAACCCGGTTCCCTTGATATGATAATTTGGGGCGTCGCCCCGTGTTTTCTCGGTGCTTGAGGGCCGATGGATTGATATAGGGCTGACCCGGACTGACGGATGCCCGATGGATTGATATAGGGCTGACCCGGACTGACGGATGCCCGATGGATTGATATAGGGCTGACCCGGACTGACGGATGCCCGATGGATTGATATAGGGCTGACCCGGACTGACGGATGCCCGATTGATTGATTGAGGGCTGACCCGGACTGACGGATGCCCGATATATATTGAGAGAGGGATGACCCGGACTGACGGATTCCCGGTACATACTTGAGAGAGGGCTGACCCGGATTGACGGAGCCCGATACAGGATGTTTTGCGTGTCGATGCTAGACACGAGTATTTATGATATTTGGGTGCCGATGTTGGGCACTCGGGATTTCAGGGATATACAGGATATGAGGGCCGATGGAGTACCGGCGTTTGAGATGTTGGGATTTGTAGTGCATACATACTTATGTAGTCCACCTCGATACTTCATGTAGATACTATATCCCCATGCTCAGCATTCGTTATCACATCTCACCCTGTAGTATATCACCTGATAGAGGACTGACATTATTATTATGCAGACTGCCACATCGCATTGATATTATCTGTTGGCATTAGTAGAGCCACGCTACATGTGCATGCTTGCGATTACCTTTATATGTTATCTCTATTCACGAGTTGGCAACTCACCCCCGTTGTGCCACAGTGCTTGCAGGTTGCCCTGGGGAGTAGTCACGGCTGGCTGTTACCGCATCTTTTGGCACAGATACCCCTTTTGAGCTGAGTTAGCCCTTTTGCTGTTTAGGTGGGTTTTGTACGGTATCTGTTATCTTTCTGTTGTACATTGATGTATCTAGTATTCTCCATCTACTTTTCTGTATTGACTTAGAGACAGTTGTGAGGACGATATGTATGATTTTATATTATGGTGTCGAGCTCGCATGTGAGCCGGCTTTGTTTTATGCAGTCTTATCTTTATGATATTGTCCTTGTTTTACTGTGTATTCTTCGCTACGGCGTCGTATATCATTTTGTGATGCTTCATTCTTGTCACTTGTTATTTCTGCTACACCTTGTTTTGACCCGACTTTCGGGGCTAATGTTTTAAAAGGGAAATGTTACCAAAATTATAAAACTTGTAACTTTGGAACTTAAAAAGGTTTTCTACTAAATAAATGGAAGCTTTTCCGGACATGTACGATTGTTTTACAAATGTTTTAAAATCACTCTATATTTATTGGTTTTGATTTCTGGGTTCGGCTTACTTAGCCGCGTTACGCCTGTAGACGTTGCGTGGTTAAGTGCCGGTCACGAGTCGGATTCTCGGGTCGTGACAAAGTTGGTATCAGAGCGTAGGTTTTACCTTCGGAGTGTAGGATGACCCTGGTATGATGGAGTAGGTAGCTGCAGCAGGGTAGCGTAGCGTGCGTATGTTCCGCGGCATACTCACGACACGGTACTCCGCTTACGCGACCTTAGGGCTTGTTGATTTGATTCCTCCTTATATTCTTGCGATTCGATTTCCGTGTTCTTATCGAATCCAAATTTTCTTTCAGCCAATATGCCGCCTAAGACTACGAGGGCACAGAGAGCGGCCGCGAGGGCCGAGATTCGAGTTGACTCGTCCGAGACGAGGACTGATCCGGGCAGTGCACCCGTTGTACCCGAGCAGGCTGTTCCTGCCGTGACAGAGCAGATCGCCACGTTAGGGGCTGGTATGCAGGAGATGCGCCAGACGGTGGGATCTAGCATGCAGGAGATGCGCCAGATGATAGGATCGCTTGTTGAGACGCTTCGAGCGCAGCGGCCAGAGGTAGCTCCACCAGTTCCAGAGACCGCTATGGTACCTACCGCACAGCCAGTTGCCCCTGCAGCCACGGAGGTGATTACAGTATCGCTATCAGAGTTCATGAGGCTGAAGCCTCCGGTTTTCACAGGCACCGATACAGCCGAGGACCCACAGTCTTTCATAGACAGGATGGCCAGGATATGCCGTTCCCTCAGATGTGCAGATGCGAGATGGGTCGAGTTCGCGAGCTTTCGCCTGGAAGGTCTTGCGCAGAAGTGGTGTGATTCCGTGGAGAAGGGCAGAGCCGCAGGTCTTCCTCCTATGACCTGGGCGGAGTTCGTGACTATATTTCTAGCTCGTTTCCTTCCCCGGAGTGTTAGAGATGCCCGAGCACGCAGGTTTGAGTCCTTGCGCCAGACGCCAGGGATGACAGTGGCAGAGTATGACGTACTGTTTACAGAGCTAGCAGTCTACGCCCCACATTTAGTGGCCACCGAGGAGTTGCGAGTCCGGAGATTTGTTCGAGGCTTGATTTCACCAGTGTTCCTCGCGATCAGCGCGCAGCACTACGAGACCTACGCAGCAGCGGTAGACGCAGCCCTAGTGGTCGAGGAGCACCTTGTTGAGACTTCGGCACTCCCAGAGCCGAAGAGAGCTCGTGCGGATACTTCAGCACAGAGACAGCCTTTTCGGCGCCGTGATAGACGTATTGCAGGCAGCAGAGATTCAGGGCGGGGCCGGTTATTCAGTTCTTATTCCCAGGATGGTCAGCGGCCGTCGTCGGGATGTTTTCGCTGTGGGAGTTCTTACCACCATGTACGGGATTGTCCTGAGTTACCCCGGACCGAGGCGACAGCACCGCATGTCACATTACCACTTTCACCACCCCAGACAGCATTGCCTATCGTACCTACCGTTGCTCCGTGCCAGACTCAGACACAGCGAGGTCGTGGGCGTGGAGGAGTTGCTCAGAGAGGGCGAGGTGACCGAGGCAGAGGGCAGCCAGCCGCAGGTGGTGGACAGGCGAGGGTTTTTGCTTTGACACATCAGGACGCACAGGCGTCCAATGCAGTGGTTTCAGGTATCCTCCCTGTATGTTCAGTTGACGCACATGTACTGTTCGACCCCGGATCCACACACTCGTACGTATCCACACACTTCGTGCCGAGTTTGGATAGAGAGTCTGGCTTACTTGATCAGCCGCTTGTGGTGACTACTCCTGTGGGAGAGTCGTTTGTTGCTAGGCACGTGTTCCGATCCTGTATCGTCTGTATTGGCGAGAGAGAGTTGCCTGTCGACTTGATCCTTCTGGAGATGTTGGACTTCGACGTTCTTTTGGGCATGGATTGGTTAGTCACGTGCTATGCTTCTGTGGACTGCCGCGAGAAGACAGTTAGATTCTGTTTCCCCGACGAGTCGGTTTTTGTTGTGTTGGGGGACCGTAGTGCCACCCCTCACAGTGTGATTTCTTCTTTTCGCGCTGGACAGCTTTTGAGGAAGGGATGTCAGGGATTTCTCGCTTATGTTCGCGATGCTCGCGCTACAGAGGTTCCATTCGATCAGGTTCCGATTGTTAGCGAGTTTCCTGATGTGTTCCCTGACGAGCTTCCTGGGTTGCCGCCCGAGCGCGACATTTCCTTCTGTATTGATTTGGTTCCTGGTTCGGGGCCTATTTCTATACCGCCCTATCGGATGGCCCCGGCGGAACTTCGTGAGCTGAAGGGTCAGTTACAGGATTTGCTGGACAAGGGACTTATTCGACCCAGTGTTTCTCCTTGGGGTGCTCCAGTCATGTTCGTTAGGAAGAAGGACGGCAGCTTACGTCTTTGCATCGACTACCGCCAGCTGAACAGGGTGACGGTGCGGAACAGGTATCCTTTGCCGCGTATCGACGATTTGTTCGACCAGCTTCAGGGGGCAGGGTACTTTTCGAGGATCGATTTACGATCGGGCTATCATCAGCTGCGGGTTCGACAGGAGGACATTCCTCGGACAGCCTTCCGTACGCGCTACGGCCATTACGAGTTTTTGGTGATGTCGTTCGGACTCACCAATGCGCCAGCAGCCTTCATGGACTTGATGAACCGCATTTTCCGGCCTTATTTGGACCTGTTCATCATAGTCTTCATTGATGATATCTTGGTGTATTCCCGGAGTAGTGAGGAGCACGAGCAGCACCTGCGGGTTACATTGCAGACATTGAGGGAGCACCAGCTCTATGCGAAATTCTCCAAGTGTGCTTTTTGGTTAGACAGTGTGGATTTCTTGGGTCACGTGATTTCACGAGACGGTATATGTGTTGACCCGAGGAAGATCGAGGCCGTTCAGCGTTGGCCCAGACCCACATCAGTGACGGAGATTCGCAGCTTTTTGGGATTGGCCGGTTACTACAGGCGTTTTGTGCAGGACTTCTCACGTATTGCTACACCGTTGACCGGGTTGACCCGGAAGGGAGTTCCCTTCGATTGGACGGAGGAGTGCGAGCACAGTTTTCAGCAGCTACGGACACGGCTGACGACGGCACCGGTGTTATCTTTACCTTCCGGATCGGGCGGATTTGTGGTCTTTTGTGATGCTTCTCGAGTGGGATTGGGATGCGTCCTGATGCAGCATGATAGGGTGATCGCGTATGCCTCGCGACAATTGAAGAAGCACGAGCTGAACTACCCCACTCATGATTTGGAGATGGCAGCAGTGGTCTTCGTACTTAAGATCTGGCGACATTACCTATACGGCGAGTCGTGCCAGATATTTACGGATCACAAGAGTTTAAAATACATATTCCAGCAGCGGGATCTGAACCTTCGACAGCGTCGATGGATGGAGTCAGTGAAAGATTACGACTGCGAGATCTTATATCACCCGGGCAAGGCAAATGTGGTAGCGGATGCTTTGAGCAGGAGGCCCGGGAGTAGTTTATCATGTTTGAGCGCAGTGCAGGAGCAGTCATCGGCAGATTGGCAGATATTATGCGACAGCCGAGTACAGTTCGAGTTCACGCCGATTGGAGGACAGATAGCGCAAGTCCGTGCACGCCCACAGTTGATTGATCGTATACGTGAGGCACAGCTCAGTGATGACCGATGTTCAGAGATCATGGCACAGATGGGACAAGACAGATTTTCCGAGTTCGTGATCGATGATCAGGGGATACTACGGTTTGGAGTCAGACTGTGCGTACCTGATGCTGAGGGACTGAGGCGTGAGATTCTTGAAGAGGCACATCGATCGGTGTATAGCGTCCATCCCGGTTCCACCAAGATGTACCATGATATGAGGGATGTTTACTGGTGGGACGGAATGAAAAGGGATATTTCAGATTTTGTATCGAGATGCCTGACTTGTCAGCAAGTCAAGGCTGAGCACCAGAGGCCCGCGGGAGAGCTACAGCCGTTACCCATCCCGGAGTGGAAATGGGAACAGATTTCGATGGATTTCGTGGTGGGTCTACCCAGGACTAGTAGGGGGTATGACTCCATCTGGGTGATCGTGGATCGTTTGACGAAAGCGGCTCACTTCCTACCGGTGAAGACGACTTTCGGATTTACTCAGTATGCCCAGATCTTTATTGACGAGATAGTGCGACTACACGGAGTCCCGACATGCATTGTGTCCGACAGAGGCACCCAGTTTACTAGTAGACTATGGCAGAGGCTTCAGGAGGCTTTGGGCACTCGCTTGAGTTTCAGCACGGCATTTCATCCGCAGACCGACGGACAGTCAGAGCGGACCATTCAGACTCTCGAGGACATGCTCAGAGCTTGTGTACTAGATTTCGGGGGTAGCTGGGATCATCATTTGCCCTTGGTAGAGTTTTCCTATAATAACAGCTACCAGGAGACTATTCAGATGGCACCGTTTGAGGCACTTTACGGGAGGAGATGCAGGTCACCTACTTGTTGGACAGAGCTCAGTGAGAGCAGTATCTTAGGGCCACAGATCGTTGAGGAGACGACCGCGAAGATCCAGTTGATTCGCGATAGGATGAGAGCAGCGCAGAGTAGGCAGAGGGCTTATGCAGACCGTCGACGACGCAGACTTGAGTTTTCTGTTGATGATCATGTTTTCTTGAGGGTCTCCCCAATGAAAGGTGTGATGAGGTTTGGGAAGAAGGGGAAGCTTAGCCCCAGGTATGTGGGCCCCTTCGAGACCCTCGAGCCTGTTGGTGCAGTAGCTTACCGATTAGCCCTTCCGCCCAGCTTTCCAGACGTGCACCCCGTATTCCATGTCTCGATGCTCCGCAGATATCTTCATGATCCTTCGCATGCGATTCAGCATCCGGCGATCCAGCTTGAGAGCGATCTTTCCTATGCAGAGCAGCCGGTGATGATCTTGGATCGGCAAGTGAAGAAATTGAGATCGAAGGAAATTCCATCAGTTAAAGTGCTTTGGCGTGGTCAGAACCGTGAAGAGGTCACTTGGGAGACCGAAAGCGAGATGATGAAGACGTATCCCCATCTTTTTGAAGGTAACCTTAGTTAGATTTTTGAAATTCGGGGACGAATTTCTTTAAGGGGGAGAGATTGTAACACCTTAGGATAAGGGTTAGTGGATAATTATAATTAAATAATGATTTTTAATAAAAAGTTTACCAAATTGTGTTTTAAATATTTTTCTTAATTTAATAAATATTTTTCCAAAATTTTCCTAAGCTTGCACACACATGTGCATGTAAACTAGGGTTTTTAAATCAAGTAAATACAATAATTATTAACCATGGTGGGTTAATTGTAGGATTAATTCTTTTGGGTTATATGCAAGTTTAATTAATTAGCTAATTAGGGGGTTACTTTAATTTGAATTTTAGGGTTAAGTGTTGACTTGTGAGAGAGAGAGAGAGGGCATCATGGCTCAAGCCATGCTTGCCATTAATGAGGTGAGAGAGAGAGTGAGGGGTGACTTTTGTGTGTGATGATTGAGGTAGCCTCTCATTTCTTTTTGGGTTTTTCTCACACACTCTCATATACTCTCACAACACACCAACACACTCACACACCACCCCCACTTACCTCAGCCGAGCCAGCAGCAGCAGCAAGCAAAGCAACAGCAACAACTGAAGCTTGCAACAGCAGCAGCAAGCACAAACAGCAGCAGCAGAGGCCGTGAGCAGCAGCAGCAGCCCCAGTTCCAAGTGCAGCGACTTCTCTTCTCTTCTCCACCTTCCTGCAGCTCCCTAGGGTCGAGAGTGAGGTATATTTCCTATCTTGCTTCACTAGTTTGCCTAGTTAGTGTAGTTTTGCATCGGTTATTAGAATTTAGTGCGTTTTAGTGCGATATGGGGTGATTAGTGAGAACCTTGTGCTAATGAGGTGAGATTTGGTTTCAGTAGGATGATTGTGGTCTGTTGAGGCCATTGTAACTTAGTCGAACCCCTATTACACTAAAATACCACCAGATTTCATATTTGATGCAAAATGTCGTATTTGGGCAAAAGGTGAGTTTTCTGGAACTGCTATTGACCCGGTGAGTGCAGAGTGAAATTGTGGATACTGTAGCATGGTGGAGAGGAGCTGATACCATAGGTGAAACCCGACCCCCTGACTCCCTACTTTGGCCGCCAAAACCTCCATTCTGGCCGCAAATTGCGGCCAGACAGGAAGGGTTTTGGGTGTTTTTGGTTTCTGTATGTGTGTTTCTGTGTGTAGGGTATTTTGGTATATATATATTTTTAAGATCATTTCTGTAGGAAAATCTGGGACCAAATACCTGTTTTGCCGTTTTTCTAAACCTTCGCGACACGCGTGATACGTGAGTAGGTTTGGGTTCTGCGTATCGCAGCGCGTCGGGGTAGTTTCGTGGCGCGTGAGTACACGTTTTAGCGTATCGCGCACACGCGCGATTGGGTTGCGACACAGGTTTCTTGTTGGTTTATAATGTCGCGTTTTGTGACTTAAGCTTATGTGTGATATGTGTATGTGATTCTAGGTTCGCAGGCCAGTGAGACGGACGCTGCGAAGAAGGGCAAGCAAGTGGTTGGATACACCTAGTGTGAGACACGGTGAGTAGATTTCACATCTACGGGGATATCGCCCGCATGGCGTTATGCGTCAGGGCTGATAGGACTTTGTTATTATATATTTCATGCACCCCATAGACTGTCATTGCATATTGCATTCCTTGCTATACATATATACATATTGCTTAGAACTGATAGAACTGCCATGATCATACTATTGTATATTGTTGTAACTCATCTATAATTGATATCTATATCACGGTGGATCATTGCATTGTAGTTCTTTCTCATGTGACATGACTTGATATACACATTGATGCACCTATCACATCGCAGTTACTTGTATTATTGTTGGGATTTCATATGATTTATGGATTTGGGAACCGTGGCCTTTTCAAATAAGTAACCATTTAAAAAACCCGGTTCCCTTGATATGATAATTTAGGGCGTCGCCCCGTGTTTTCTCGGTGCTTGAGGGCCGATGGATTGATATAGGGCTGACCCGGACTGACGGATGCCCGATGGATTGATATAGGGCTGACCCGGACTGACGGATGCCCGATGGATTGATATAGGGCTGACCCGGACTGACGGATGCCCGATGGATTGATATAGGGCTGACCCGGACTGACGGATGCCCGATGGATTGATTGAGGGCTGACCCGGACTGACGGATGCCCGATATATATTGAGAGAGGGATGACCCGGACTGACGGATTCCCGGTACATACTTGAGAGAGGGCTGACCCGGATTGACGGAGCCCGATACAGGATGTTTTGCGTGTCGATGCTAGACACGAGTATTTATGATATTTGGGTGCCGATGTTGGGCACTCGGGATTTCAGGGATATACAGGATATGAGGGCCGATGGAGTACCGGCGTTTGAGATGTTGGGATTTGTAGTGCATACATACTTATGTAGTCCACCTCGATACTTCATGTAGATACTATATCCCCATGCTCAGCATTCGTTATCACATCTCACCCTGTAGTATATCACCTGATAGAGGACTGGCATTATTATTATGCATACTGCCACATCGCATTGATATTATCTGCTGGCATTAGTAGAGCCACGCTACATGTGCATGCTTGCGATTACCTTTATATGTTATCTCTATTCACGAGTTGGCAACTCACCCCCGTTGTGCCACAGTGCTTGCAGGTTGCCCTGGGGAGTAGTCACGGCTGGCTGTTACCGCATCTTTTGGCACAGATACCCCTTTTGAGCTGAGTTAGCCCTTTTGCTGTTTAGGTTGGTTTTGTACGGTATCTGTTATCTTTCTGTTGTACATTGATGTATCTAGTATTCTCCATCTACTTTTCTGTATTGACTTAGAGACAGTTGTGAGGACGATATGTATGATTTTATATTATGGTGTCGAGCTCGCATGTGAGCCGGCTTTGTTTTATGCAGTCTTATCTTTATGATATTGTCCTTGTTTTACTGTGTATTCTTCGCTACGGCGTCGTATATCATTTTGTGATGCTTCATTCTTGTCACTTGTTATTTCTGCTACACCTTGTTTTGACCCGACTTTCGGGGCTAATGTTTTAAAAGGGAAATGTTACCAAAATTATAAAACTTGTAACTTTGGAACTTAAAAAGGTTTTCTACTAAATAAATGGAAGTTTTTCGGACATGTACGATTGTTTTACAAATGTTTTAAAATCACTCTATATTTATTGGTTTTGATTTCTGGGTTCGGCTTACTTAGCCGCGTTACGCCTGTAGACGTTGCGTGGTTAAGTGCCGGTCACGAGTCGGATTCTCGGGTCGTGACAATTGGTCCTTTGTACTTCATTACATTCTCTGATAATCTCTCAAGATTCAAACAAATGTTCCTGCTGAAACACAAGTCCGAACCTTTTGAGATATTCACAGAATATAAGTTAGAAGTAGAGAACCAAAATACAGGTAAAAGTATTATGTCCTATGATGTGATCAAGGAGGAGAATACTTGAGCATGGAATTCCTGGACTATTCTAAAGGAGAATGAGATTCTCTCTCAGCATTACTCCTCCGTATACACCATAGCACGATGGTATATCGGGGCGGAGCAAACTCACCCTATTAGATATGGTGTGCTCTATGATGAGTACTACTGAGTTTCCTATTTCCTTTTGGGAGTTATGCACTTGAGAAGCTGCATACCTATTGAATAGGGTTCAAATCAAATTAGTTGCCTACCACTTCATATGCGATATGGAAAGGGAAGAGCCCATATCTTAAGTTTATTAAGATTTGGGGTTGTCCGGCCTATGTCTAAAAGCAAAATCCGGACAAGTTCTAGGAAAGGTCTGTTATGTAGAACAGGAAATGTTCCAGCTATACAAACTACAGCGGATGATTTGATAGAACCAAAGAATTCAATAGTTACCAACGAACCTCAACCTCTCCGCCGATCTAGTAGGGTTCCTCACCCACCTGAGAGATACTTTGGTTTCTCTATGACAGTGGGAGCGAGGATTGCATCAAGAGATGATGACCCAACTAGTTTCGAGCTGGCTATCAGGAGTGGGACACTGTAAGAATGGCTGGGTGCTTATCGATCTGAGATGGAATCCTTATACACCAACAAAGTATGGACTTTGGTTGCTTTATATGAAGGGTTAAATCCCCATAAAGAGCGAGTATATCTTGAGAAGATTACATGGTGTACATGGAAAAGTTGAGACTTTCAAAGCTAGACTTGTTAAAGGTTTGCATCATAGACTAGGTATGGATTATGTTGAAACCTTTTCTAAGGATCTATGCTTAAGTCCATCCAGATCCTACTTGCCACGGCAGCATACCATGACTACGATATCTGGTGGTTCGGTGTCATGACTGCTTTTCTAAATGATGTTTTAGAAAAGAGAACGTCTATAAGTACACAGCCAGAGGGTTTCGTAGACAGTGGGAGCAGCGGAAACGTGTGCAAGATGTTTTATATGATAAAACAGGCATCGCGGAGTTGGAACATCTGTTTTGATGTGGTAGTCAAAGAGTTTGACTTCATCAAAATGGTAGATGAACCTTGTATATACGAAAAGGTAGTAGAGAGTATGGTGGTGATCCTCGTAGAGTACGTGGATGACATACTCTTGATAGGGAAGGAGTTTCCTATGCTGCGCTCGGTCAATCTCCGCTTATCACAAGGGTTCTCCATATAGGATGAAAGTGATACCTCCTAAACCCTGGGTTTTGGATCTATGAGATAGATCTAATTGGATGTTAGGACACTCACTAGTTGTAGTGAGATGGTATCAATCGATCCTGGGGAGAATCACTGGAAAGGTTCCAGGGTGATAAGGACGACTGAATGTCAGTCGAAGGCATTGTCTTCACCCTCAGTGGAGGGATGGTATGTTGGAAGAGTTCCAAGCTAGATACCGTGCCATACTAGACGATTAAGGCAAGATACATCGTTACCAAGGATGCTACCAAAGAGGCAGTCTGGATATATATAAGTTCATAAGATGAACTCCGTTCCTACCATTGTGAGACAATGGAGTTGTGGCTTATGCCAAGGAACGCCCGTCCCATCAGAAATCCAGATATAATTCTTAGGCAGTATCACCTGATCATGGAGATGGTTGATCTCCAGGGAGATCGAGGTTTGGAGAGTAGACACAGAGGACAGCAGCGCGAATCCACTCACAAAGGCCTTTTTCCCAGTAGAGACTTTTATGGGATGGTTGAGTATGAGATACTTCAACCGCAGCTAATTGTTGGGTATGTGATACCATGACAGATGGCCCTAGTGCAAGTAGGAGATTGTTAGTTATATGTATGCCCTAGAGGCCATTACTGTACATACGATGTATATTGTAGTGGATGCTAGGACATATATAGGGAGGACTTTCTTGCTCGACATGATAGTATGCTATCTGGTTGTACTTTATCTTAACATGTACTCTGATTGTCTCTATATTACATGTTGATAAAGCCCTTAGGATATGTACTCGACTACTGGGACTATGATGAGATCAAACTAGTGGGGCCATGGTAGTCGACGAGTACATCCTATAACTGTTCCTAGTCGAGGGTGTATCGAGACATGGCATCGATACACCAGAGTAGACTAGCGTATACGCATCTTGACCCATATGATGGGCGATGGATGATCCCATATCCATCGGTGTTTGACATCAAGGATGGTGTACGGGTGCTCAGTGGAGACTGGGTACACTGGACGGACTCGCCGAGAACTCCCAGATGGTATTATACCATACGTCAGATGGCAGTTCTCCGGTGACACTGGTACAGAGTAGTCTGTTGACCCGAGATCGTCATAGAGTCTTGTGTGATTCCCACTGTGCTTTGATTTCCATCATACCACGTCCAAGAGGGCGTGCAAAAAGGTGGCTTTTGGGTACAGTCCCGAATCACATGGAGGCAATGAGCGATAGGAGGGGATTCATCTCTCCCGGTATAGGGAGTTGATGTTGTGCTGTGTTCGATTGGCTATAACCGGAAATCCCTGGCCAGGGTTGCTGAGATTTACTGGTAAGTGTTATCAGTAGTTTCTCGAACTGTTATAGACCTCATATCGACACGACTTATCGAGCTACTGGGGTCTGACGTTTACCACCCCTAGGCGAGATATGCAACATATCAGACGACGAGACCGGACTGTACGGGAGTGTTACTGTTTGGATTCACAGGAGAAGTTACATGCTTGCTTGTTGATCTTCTGAGCGCTCAATACTTGGGTAGCTGTTACGTTTAGCTGACCGCTTGCAGCTTGTGGGTGTTTGATATGATCATCACCTACTGCCGGCGTATTGACGATTCTTTAGAGTCTTACACAGAGGTTTCTTGACTCGGGCAAAACGGAGGAGGAGCACATATGTGATATGTGCAGGCTCGAGGATAATGCGATATGTGATACCGTATTATATTCTCGCGATATTTGATATCAGCCGGGTCGTCGGATCAAGTGTTGATTCGATGAATCGGTACGGATAAATATTTGTCGGTTATATGCGATATAGCCGGATTGTCGGATCAAGTGTTGATTCGATAATTTAATGTATAATAATATATATGATATATTAAATGACATTAACTAATATTTGCTCACTAAAAGATTCTTTTTCTCACTCGGGTAATACATTGATATATATGCGATATATGTTAATTGTATTATTTTATTTTGTTGCAATAAATATTATATATGTGATATATAATATTGTAACATGTTATAATTATTAATGCAACATGATTAGAGGAGTTTAAACGAGATTAGGGTTTGATTTGGGTTAATGCATTCTAGATGTTTCTAGATGGTTTTACTTTGTCATGATAAAGATATTTGTGTTGATCTTTATCCATGACTCACACTTAACCCAACCCAAACCCTAACCCTAGTAAACTCTCTACATTGGTTACTACAACCATGGTTGCATAAATAATTATGATAACCTTTTTATTATTCATCACAAATGATTATTCATCTTCTTCCTCCTTCATTCTTCCATGAAAAAGCTTACTTGTTTTTCAAAAGGTGATGAATAAATATGAGAAAAAGATAAATAAAGAGAGCAAAAATTCTACTTCATCATCCTCATCTTCCCTTGCCATTTAGATGAGGGTGTTCACATCATTTCATGAGTGTTAGCTTGTGTTAAAGAAACTTCAAGGTAGATCATCTTAGTATCGAAGATCGGAAGCAAAGGTTGCGTCTTTCTCTTCGTGGAACCTCTCGAGAGTCCGGATCCCGATGATCGCAGCGAAGGGACCACAACACGGAGCATATGAAGTGAAGGACCGGATCTACAAAGGTTGTAATCCCTCTCACTTAGTGTTAAAGTGTTTAGCATGGTTGTTTTCGCCTAATCTCTAGTTTAAAGTTCCGTATTCGGGTTGTTCGGCACGGCTAAATTTTTAATCGGGCATGGTTGATGCCTCGTAGACCCTTGTGCGCGTTCCTAGCAACCCTACAGGGATCACCCTCTCCAAAAAGATGTCTCCCAAGACTGATTTGGAAAGGGATCGCATGTCTATTATACCCTACGCTTCTGCGGTAGGCTCTATAATGTATGCGATGTTGTGCACCTGACTAGATGTAGCTTATGCACTGAGTGTGGTAAGCCAGTATCAGTCAAACCCTGGGGAAAAACATTGGATAGCGGTAAAGAACAATCTCAAGTACCTTAGAAGGACTAAGGAGACGTTCTTGGTGTTTGGCGGAAAAGACCTCCAGATCGAGGCCTTTGCTGACTCCAGCTTCCAGAGTGACAAGGATGATTCCAAGTCCATGTCGGGTTATGTCTTTACCCTCTATGGAGGGGCGGTGTGTTGGAAGAGTTCCAAACATAAAACCGTTGCTGACACGACGATGGAAGCGGAATATATCGCTTGTAAGTCCATGTTGCTCACCCCGGTTCTTACGGGGAGGCGGAAACGGCGAAAAACAATGATTTTGGCGCAAGGCAACATGGACTAAAAGTCGGATCTTTGCTAAACTAGAAACTAGTAAACACTACGAGGTTTTATCTACTATGCTGTAGAAAGTATACCTCACAGAACCGGTCCTTCGGGTCTTCATCCCGCTGTCCCACTCGTCCATCCAAGCTCCAAGCGTCGATCCAGACCTTGGGCACCTCCGCGTCCTTCTAGAGTCGAAGACGATCCACCCGAGAGTTGTACACTAAGCTCTGCCTCAAGCCAAGGCAACTAGGGCAAAGTGATTGCTAGTCAAGAAGCCCTAGAATGTGTAGAGGATATGTATGGATGTATTTGTCTTTGTGGATTCTTTTTATCTCAACACATGAGATCAAAAGAAGAGATCAAGAGGAGGAAGAAGAAGGAGAAAGTTTGCAACCATGGAGCTTTTCTTTTTCTTCTCACTTCATGAGAGAGAATGAGAAGAGAATAATGAAAAGATTAAACCCAAATGAAATGAACCATGGTTGCAATAATACACAATAATCATCATTACTAATCCTATCATGAAAAGGGTTGATGACACATTGAATTGACCATTATAATAACACAAGAAATAAAAAGAAAATGAAAGAAGAGTGTAGATCCCTCTTGAAGGTCAATGGTCAACACGATCAACGGGTCAACAAAGTCAAGAGGGGTCTAAGTGGTCAAATGGTCAATGCAATTAGCCATCACTAATCTATCACTAAAAGGATTAGTAAACAATGTCTCCCACTCATAACGATTTTGACCAAACGAATTGTCAAAACCCTAATGAGTGTGCCACATTACGGTTTTGGCCGAACCAACTGCCAAAACCCTAATGGGGCACCTCCTCCTTCATCACTCCTCAAAACTGTGCATACACACCCGCATCCGCATTCCGTAAAATGCGAATGCACAGAAGACAAATCAAATCCATCTGTGAAATACTAGGATCTTGCTTAAACCAAAGCCCACTAGTATTGCCTGCCCGAACAGCCTACGCACACAAGTGCACGTAAGCGATCGTAGCCCTGCCGTAAAACCATACGGCCTCTACACGTTTCGCTCAGTGCAGGGTATCTCTCTGTGTGGGACTCTAAAGACTCGACACTACGCTGGCAGTGGGTTTAACCACAGACCGCAAATGGCACTAGTTGTACGTAATGGTCCCCACGTAGATGTCGATAAGAAGGCCGATGAGGTAAACTCATCCGAACTCCGACTGAGCCTGTATGTGACAATCTCCGTACAGTCCGGTCTATTCGTCTGATACATCGCATGGCGGGCCTAGGGGGTCGGTGAACGTCAGTCCCCTAATAGCGGTACAAGTCATGTCGGAGTATAGCCGAGAACACCCTGAGATAACACTGGAAACCTACCAGTATATCTCGCTTGCCCTGGCCAGGGACTACTTGTGTAATGGCTCTCCTAGACACAGCGCGATGTCAACCCCCAATACCGGGAGAGATGAATCCTGTCTAACCGTCACTGCCCCCAAGTGCTTCGGGACTGCACCCAACTACTACCTGTTTGCACGACTGCTTTGCGCCGTGGTAGGGTAGTAATCTAAGTACAGTGGGAACACACTCGAGGCGAAGTGACAGTGTCAAGTCAGCGGACTAAGCTGTACTCATGTCACATGGGAACTGATAACTAACGATAGGTATAATACCACCAGTGTACTCGTAACCTAACAAGCACCCGCATACTATCTCAAGTACGACGTACTGACGGCTGTGGGACAGACTGTCTCCCCCACTGGGATGAGAAGCGCATACGCTAGTCTACTCCGGAGTATCGATGCCCTGTCTCGATAGTCCAACGACTAGGGACCTGTATAAGGATGTGCTTATGGATTACCCAGCCCCCACGAGTGTGAGCGTCATCACAACGCTGGTAATCAAGCAAAAATCCTAAGGGTTCTACTAATATGTATATAACCGATATGCTAAAAGAAACACTTGCATATATTGAAGTAGAAACAAACCAAGTAGCATACTACCATTTTGAGCAAGATTATCTATACAACTGTGAATATCCCAAGCTTCCATCAAGTAATATACAAGCTAGTATGATACAGTAATGGCCTCTAGGGAATATACACTAACAATCTCCCACTTGCACTAAGGCCATGTACTGGCGTATAGAAGACCTATCATCTCGATCAGCCGCTCGAACTGAGTCTGGGGAAGGGCCTTCGTGGGTGGATCCGCAGTGTTGTTCTCCGTATTTACTCTCTTTACCTCGATCTCCCGGCGATCTACGATCTCCCTGATCCGGTGGTACGGCCTAAAAATGTGCCTGGACTTCTGATGGGACCTTGGTTCCTTCGCTAAAGCTATAGCGCCGTTGTTGTCGCAATACAGCGGTATTGGATCAACAATGGTGGGAACCACCTGAAGCTCTGTGAGGAACTTCTTCATCCAGACAGCTTCCTTTGCGGCATCGCAAGCAGCTATGTACTCCGCTTCCATAGTTGAGTCTGCAACGGTCTCCTGCTTGGAACTCTTCCAGCAAACCGCCCCTCCATTGAGGGTAAAAACGTAACCCGACATGGACTTGGAGTCATCCTTGTCACTCTGGAAGCTGGAGTCAGCAAAGGCCTCAAGCTGGAGGTCTTTTCCGCCATACACCAAGAACATCTCCTTAGTCCTTCTCAGGTACTTGAGAATGTTCTTTACCGCTATCCAGAGTTTCTCCCCTGGGTTTGACTGATACCGGCTTACAACGCTCAATGCGTATGCTACATCTGGTCTGGTACACAACATCGCATACATTATAGAGCCTACCACAGAAGCGTAGGGTATAATTGACATGCGATCCCTTTCCAAATCAGTCTTGGGGGACATCTCCTTGGAGAGGGTGATCCCGTGACAAGCCGGTAAATTACCGCGCTTGGAATCTTCCATACTGAATCTTTTCAGTATGGTGTCGATGTACCTTGACTGTGAAAGTCCCAACATCCTCTTAGATCTATCACGATAGATCTGGATCCCCAGAATGTAGTTGGCATCGCCCAGGTCCTTCATGGAGAACCTCTGCGACAAGAATCCTTTGACTGACTGTAGCACAGGAATATCATTTTCTATTAGGAGAATGTCATCCACGTACAAGACGGGGAATACTACAGTTCTCCCTACAATCTTACTGTAAATGCATGGTTCATCTGGGTTTTTGATAAAGTCGAATTCTTTGACAGTATCATCAAAGCAGATGTTCCAACTCCGCGATGCCTGCTTAAGTCTATAAATGGACTTGAGCAACTTGCACACTCTACCGCTGCTCCTACTCTGAATGAATCCCTCCGGCTGATCCATATAGACGCACTCTTCCAAATTTCCATTTAGGAAAGCCGTCTTTACGTCCATCTGCCAGATTTCATAATCGTGGAAGGCAGCAATGGGAAGAAGGATCCGAATGGATTTCAGCATAGCCACAGGAGAAAAGGTCTCGTCATAGTCCAAACCAGGTCTTTGACGAAAACCCTTTGCAATAAGTCTAGCTTTATAGGTCTCAACCTGCCCATCTACACCAATCTTCTTTCTGAAGATCCATTTGCAGCCTACGGGTTTTACCCTTTCTGGAGCAAAGTCCAAAGTCCAAACTTTGTTGGTGTACATGGACTCCATCTCGGCCCGCATTGCATCCAGCCATTTTACCGAGTCGCCGCTCTGGATGGTTTGCTGGAAGCTAGTAGGCTCACCATAATCCATGGTGCAATCCTCTCTATCCCCGTCAATGAGAAAACCGTAGTATCTCTTGGGCGGATGAGACTGTCTGCTACTCCTGCGGAGTGGCGTAGGAATGTCCTGTTCTTTCGAACCCTCTGGTTCTACTAAGCTTTCAGTAATAGCTTGTGGTTCTGGAATTTCTTCCAGTTCTATTGCGCTCCCACTTATCTGATTTTCCAAAAGCTCAGTTTCCAAGAAGCGGGCATGACGAGAAAGAAAAACCTTTTGTTCCTCTGCGTAATAGAAAAGATACCCCTTGGAGTTCTTTGGGTATCCCACAAACTTACACTGTACTGAACGTGCCTCGAGCTTGTCCGCATGCTGCTTTTTTACAAAAGCTGGACATCCCTATGTCTTAAAGTGTTTAAGACTGGGTTTCTTCCCACTCCACATCTGATATGGTGTGGTAGGAACTGACTTAGTAGGAACTTGGTTCAAAAGATATGCAGCTGTTTCTAGTGCATAACTCCAGAAGGATCGCGGCAACTCAGCCTTACTCATCATGGAACGAACATATCTAAAAGGGTTCGATTCCTCCTTTCCGATACACCGTTGTGTTGTGGTGTGTATGGAGGAGTAAGTTGAGAGAGAATTCCATTCTCTTTTAAGAAGCCCAGAAACTCGGCACTCAAGTATTCGCCACCTCGATCAGATCTCAGTGTCTTGATACTTTTGCCTGTTTGTTTTTCAACTTCATTCTTGTATTCCTGAAATTTCATAAAGGCCTCGGATTTGTGCTTCATTAAGAAGACATGCCCATACCTAGAGAAATCATCTGTGAAAGTAATGAAGTATGAATAACCACTTCGCGCATGTGTAGACATTGGACCACACACATCACTGTGTATGAGTCCCAAGAGCTCGCTCGCTCTTTCTCCGTGGCCAGTGAACGGAGTCTTTGTCATCTTTCCCATGAGATAAGATTCACAGGTGGCATAAGACTGGTACTCGAACGGATCCAAGTATCCTTCTTTATGTAACATTGTCAACCGTGTCTCATTAATGTGACAATACCATAAGAAAGCCTGATTTGTTTCCGGAGACTTTCTTTTAAGTGTGTTCTAGACACTGAAGACCTGAGCTTGATTCAAAACATATATACCGTATTTCAATGTACCTGACCCAATCATTACTTGATTTAGGTGGATGTTTACTACATCGCTTACAAAAGTATAATCATATCCTTCCTTAAAAAGTAAGGATACAGATATGATGTTACAAGTCGCACCTGGTACATAAAAACAGTCACGCAGAATCAATATCTGCCGAGTTGTCAGTCCTAGATGATATTCCCCTACGGATTCAGCATACATGCTCATTGCGTTAGCAACCCTGAGAGTCATATCACCTTTCCTGATAACCCTACGGTTTCTCAAAGCCTGTAACGAATTACAGATATGAGATCCTGATCCGGTATCCAATACCCAGGAAGTAGGGTTAACTGACATACAGTTCTCTATTACAAACACACCCGAAGCCGAAGCCACAACATGCTTCGAATTCTGGCTACTGGCTTTGCAAGCACTGCAATCCGTCTGTCCATGTTCATTCCCGTAACAATAGGAACATCCCTCTTTTACTCCATCCATTCCTGAAACTTCTGCCCTTCTCTTTCTTTCTACATCCCTGGTTTCCTTCTGGGTAGTAGGTAGAGACTGTTGAACTAAGTCAGCATCTGACCCGTTCTTCAACGTGGTCTTCAGGTCCGAGAGCTCAAAAGAGCTGGTCTCTGTAAGGACGTTGCCCCCTACAGATGACCCGATACCCAACCTCGCTGGAACCAATTCGATCGAGGTCTGATATCTTGCGATACGAGATTGCTCTCCATATAAAACTTTGTTATGGAGGATGATAGAAGCTGAGTCCATCTTCTCGTGTTGCCTCTGGTATATAACATCAACTGAGGCTAACACGAGGCACTTGGCTTTCGCACAGTCTTCTTCCGATGTCCTATGGATATCAATATCCGTGACAGGGGAAACTGGACCTGAGACGGCAGGGGTTGGATCAGTTAATAGGTGTCCCAGCTTATCCTGGGCAATGGACATCTAGAGAGACCTTTGCCAGTCATAACAGTCAGATTCAGTCAATTTATTAACTAGATGTAACTTAGGTGCGGTCACTGGGTCGCTGCAATTAAGAGAGAGAGAAGAAAACACATAGCATGATGCTCTTGCAAGTTTAGATTGGTTTTTTATTTATCTAAATATGATGGCTCCCGCTGTCTCTCGAATCCCTCCCCAAACCATAAAGGAAGAATTAGTCAGGATCAATCTCACCGTACAATACTTGCTTAACCGTTCAGCCAGGCCAGTGTCGGTACTTCGAGGAAGGTTTTCCAATTCTTTCGTGAAGTTCCTTAATTAAGTAACCTCTTTTCCCTGTGGGCGTAGCCCCGCTAACACCTTTCTAGACACCTACTAGGTTTATAGCGTTGATCGTTAAGTGAGAGTTTTCCTGAGGAGTAGCATATACTCACAGTAGGATCGGGATCCAAATATCATCGCGTGATAAAACCGAAGGAATCCTACGAGAATCATCACACTCTAAATGGTATGCAGCGCTAGCAAGTTTCAGTACTTTTGAAACTCCCGATGTGGATTTTTGCCCCATGCTCTTATGACCTTGACTAAGGCCAACAAATCATAAGTCACATGTCAAGTTCTACCCGTCGTTGTCCAGGTTAATTTGAACCCACCTGTATATACCCTTGACTATGGCCAACAAAGCAATACGACTTTCCCAAACCAATGCATTATATCTATGCAACAAATGAATACCCACCAGCTACCAAACACTGTGCCTTGACTAAGTCCAATAAACACAGCTTGAATACTGTTGAATATTCATATGAAACGACGGAGGGCTACGGATGGTTTTGGCGAAACCGTGAAGGTAGTGAACTTGATATAGTCGATGGAACGAGATAGCTTTTAAAAGGAGTGGTTCAAGCTCCGCGTTTAAAATGCTTGTTTTTGAAAAGAACCGAGTGGTTTTCAAAGTGTTCCAACGACTTTTACTTGGTTTATTTTCTTGCATTAGGTATTTTAATGCGTCCCATCATTTAATCCTACCATTGCAGAAAACAACCAAAATATGGTGTACGCTTATGCCATCCGCATTCGCCACGGGGCCCCGTCATCACCCGTTAGGTTACTTAACTAACGACAGAGCGGGGGCTGGACTAGCGCGGATGCAAAACATAAGCAACACCTAAATAGTTATTATATATAGATATATAGCAATGATAGCCATTACAGATCACAGATGAACACTTTGGATATACTAGGAATCCGCGATTCGTTCGAGCCTGCAACGAAAAACGGATTGGACGGTCGCGATGAATAGCCAAACCCCACCCTAGACCCCTGTGGGTGCGGGAAACTACCCGCCAAGTACCCGAAGCGAAGCAACCTCCTTCAACACCGTGAGTAGGCCACTCGGCACTTCGAGATACCCGGTAGTTTGTGCACCCCACCTTGGGTCTATCCTAGGAGCAAAAATAGTAAAAAGAAATTATACAATGACGGCTACAACCCCGACCCGGTTGTGCGGCAAAACAAATAATATTACATAATTTACAATGAATGAAAGAAAAAGAAACTCTCATCTCACACCCATTCCTGGCTATTCATCCGCGACAATCCACCGAGTTCATATACACAAACCATTAACATTACAGATCACAGATATGTATAACCCCCACTAATCGACATATAGCGATTAGCGATTAGTGCCGAGTCAAAACGGCGGCGGAACCGCGGCAATGAGCATGTCATTGCCGCGGAACCGCGGTCGTTTGATCGAATCACTGGATCGTTTTTCTGCAGTGTTTTCACAAAACCCTGAGATGATTTTTCATATATTTTAAAACACCTTTTGAGCGGTATAAAAATCGACAGAAACTTGAGGTTTTGTGGATGTGTTTTGCGACTTTTTTTTCGATCGATGTTCTTAACACTTTGCTAACTTACTAGTTTATGTTTAGCTAGGCCTTGATACCACTGTAAGTCCACGTTGCTCACCCCGGTTCTTACGGGGAGGCGGAAACGGCGAAAAACAATGATTTTGGCGCAAGGCAACATGGACTAAAAGTCAGATCTTTGCTAAACTAGTAAACACTAAGAGGTTTTATCTACTATGCTGTAGAAAGTATACCTCACAGAACCGGTCCTTCGGGTCTTCATCCCGCTGTCCCACTCGTCCATCCAAGCTCAGAGCGTCCGTCCGGACCTTGGCCACCTCCGCGGCCTTCTTGAGTCGAAGACGATCCACCCGAGAGTTGTACACTAAGCTCCGCCTCAAGCCAAGGCAAAAAGGGCAAAGTGATTGCTAGTCAAGAAGCCTTAGAATGTGTAGAGGAGATGTATGGATGTATTTGTCTTTGTGGATTCTTTTTCTCTCAACACATGAGATCAAAAGAAGAGATCAAGAGGAGGAAGAAGAAGGAGAAAGTTTGCAACCATGGAGCTTTTCTTTTTCTTCTCACTTCATGAAAGAGAATGAGAAGAGAATAATGAAAAGATTAAATCCAAATGAAATGAACCATGGTTGCAATAATACAGAATAATCATCATTACTAATCTTATCATGAAAAGTGTTGATGGCACATTGAATTGACCATTATCATAACACAAGAAATAAAAAGAAAATGAAAGAACAGTGTAGATCCCTTTTGAAGGTCAATGGTCAACACGGTCAACGGGTCAACAAAGTCAAGAGGGGTCTAAGTGGTCAAATGGTCAATGCAATTAGCCATCACTAATCTATCACTAAAAGGATTAGTAAACAATGTCTCCCACTCATAACGGTTTTGACCAAACGAATTGTCAAAATCCTAATGAGTGTGCCACATTACGATTTTGGCCGAACCAACTGCCAAAGCCCTAATGGGGCACCTCCTCCTTCATCACTCCTCAAAACTGTGCATACACACCCGCATCCGCATTCCGTAGAATGCGAATGCACAGAAGACAAATCAAATCCATCTGTGCAATACTAGGATCTGGCTTAAACCAAAGCCCACTAGTATTGCCTGCCCGAACAGCCTACGCACACAAGTGCACGTAAGCGATCGTAGCCGTGCCGTAAAACCATATGGCCTTTACACGTTTCGCTCAGTGCAGGGAAACTCTCTGTGTGGGACTCTAAAGACTCGACACTACGCTGGCAGTGGGTTTAACCACAGACTGCAAGCGGCACTAGCTGTACGTAACGGTCCCCAGGTAGATGTCGATAAGAAGGCCGATGAGGTAAACACATCCGAACTCCTACTGAGCCTGTATGTGACAATCTCCGTACAGTACGGTCTGTTCGTCTGATACATCGCATGGCGGGCCTAGGGGGGCGGTGAACGTCAGTCCCCGAATAGCGGTACAAGTCGTGTCGGAGTGTAGCCCAGAACACCCTGAGATAACACTGGAAACCTACCAGTATATCTTGCTTGCCCTGGCCAGGGACTACTTGTGTAATGGCTCTCCTAGACACAGCGCGATGTCAACCCCCAATACCGGGAGAGTCGAATCCTGTCTTACCGTCACTGTCTCCAAGTGCTTCTGGACTGCACCCAACTACTACCTGTTTGCATGACTCCTTTGAGTCATGGTAGGGTAGTAATCTAAGTACAGTGGGAACACACTCGAGGCGAAGTGACAGTGTCAAGTCAGCGGACTAAGGTGTACTCATGTCACCTGGGAACTGATAACTGACGATAGGTATAATACCAACCAACAGTTCCCGACTAGTCCTGTCCAGTGTACTCTTAACCTAACGAGCACCCGCATACTATCTCAAGTACGACGTACTGACGGCAGTGGGATAGACCGTCTCCTCCACTGGGATGAGAAGCGCATACGCTAGTCTACTCCGGAGTATCGATGCCCTGTCTCGATAGTCCAACGACTAGGGACCTGTATAAGGATGTGCTTATGGATTACCCAGCCCCCACGAGTGTGAGCATCATCGCAACGCTGGTAATCAAGCAAAGATCCTAAGGGCTCTACTAATATGTATATAAGCGATATGCTAAAAGAAACACATGCACATATTGAAGTAGAGACAAACCAAGTAGCATACTACCATTTTGAGCAAGATTGTCTATACAACTGTGAATATCCCAAGCTTCCATCAAGTAATATACAAGCTAGTATGATACAGTAATGGCCTCTAGGGCATATACACTAACATCGCTGCTGCAGATGCCGCAAAAGAAGCCGTCTGGATAAGGAAGTTCCTAACAGAACTTCAGGTGGTTCCATCCATTGTGGATCCAGTACCTTTGTATTGCGACAACAACGTGGCTATAGCTTTAGCGAAGGAACCCAGGTCCCATCAGAAGTCCAGACACATCTTGAGGCGATATCACCTGATCAGGGAGATCGTGGGTCGCCAGGAGATCGAGGATCGAAGAGTTGCTACGGAAGATAACACTGTTGATCCATTCACGAAGGTCTTACCCCAGACTCAGTTCGAGCGGCTGATCGAGATGATAGGTCATCGATACACCAGTACATGGCCTTAGTGCAAGTGGGAGATTGTTAGTGTATATGCCATAGAGGCCATTACTGTATCATACTAGTATGTATATTACTTGATGGAAGCTTGGGATATTCACCTTGTATTGACAATCTTGCTCAAAATAGTAGTATGCTACTTGGTTTGTTTCTGCTTTAATGTGTGCATGTGTTTCTTTTAGCATATCGCCTTTACACATTAGTGGAGCCCTTAGGATCTTTGCTTGATTACCAGCGTTGTGATGGCTGTCACACTCGTGGGGGCTGGGTAATCCATTAGCACATCCTTATGCAGGTCCCTAGTCGCAGGACTATCGAGACAGGGCATCGATACTCCGGAGTAGACTAGCGTATGCGCTTCTTATCCCAGCTTGGGAGACGGTCAGTCCCACAGCCGTCAGTACGTCGTACTTAAGATAGTATGCGGGTGCTCGTTAGGTTACGAGCACACTGGACAGGACTCGTCGGGAACTGTCGGTTGGCATTATACCTATCGTCAGTTAGCAGTTCCCAGGTGACATGAGTACAGCTTAGTCCGTTGACTTGACACTGTCACTTCGCCTCGAGTGTGTTCCCACTGTACTTTGATTACTACCCTACCACGGCTCAAAGGACTCGTGCAAACAGGTAGTTTTTGGGTGCAGTCCCGTAGCACTTAGAGGCAGTGACGGTTAGACAGGATTCATCTCTCCCTGTATTGGGGGTTGATATCGCATTGTGTCTAGGAGAGCCATTACACAAAGTCCCTGGCCAGGGCAAGCGAGATAGACTGGTAGGTTTCCATTGTTATCTCAGGGTGTTCTGGGCTACACTCCGACACGACTTGTACCGCTAGTAGGGGACTGACGTTTACCGCCCCCTAGGTCCGCCATGCGAAGTTCTTAGACGAACAGACCGGACTGTACGGAGACTTTCACATTCAGGCTCAGTAGGAGTTCATATGGGTTTACATCGTCATTCTAATTATCGGCATCTACCTGGTACCATTACGTACAGCTAGTGCCGCTTGCGGTTTGTGGTTAAACCCACTGCCAGCGTAGTGTCGAGTCTTTAGAGTCCCACACAGAGGGTTATTCGCCTTTAGGCAAAATGAGTAGAGGTCGCATGGTTTTGCGACGGGGTTCGTTCACATCCGCGCACTTGTGCACGTTTTGCGTCTGGACAGCTTATACTAGTGAACTTTGGATTAAGCCGGATCCTAGTATATGATTTGGGATTTGTTTTATCTCATTGTATTCGTGTTCCTCGGAACACGGATACGGGTGTGTATGCATAGTTGACTGAGGCAGAGGCAGAGGACTTTCATTAGGGTTGATGACCATTGTCAGTTTCTTAACCCTAATGTTTATGTGTGAAATATGATTTATTAATATTAGTTAATTATAATTGTGTATGGTTAGGGTTGTTGACTATTTGACTTTTCTTGACTTGTTGACCTAGGTTGACGAGTTTGACCATCATCATTTCATATGAAAGATGCTCTTTGATCCTTGCAAAAGTAATTAATGCGAGATGATAATGGTCATGTCAAGATTAACCATCACAGTTTTCTTTAGCTAATTATTTATTTATCATAATTCACATATATGTGAGAAGGTTGGATTATTTCTTCTCACTTTATCATTTTCATTCTCTCTCCTCCTCTTCCTCTCTCTCAAAGCTCTCCCCTCTCATGAGTTCAGAACCATTGAGCTTGAGATAATCCCTTCAAAAATACTCTCTACTCTTTCTAAGGTCCTAGGTTTAGCACACCAAGCACCTTAGTTACTTCTAGTTTGAAGTTGGAGCCAAAGGTAGAGGTCCTCGGGTGGATCTTTCTTCGGCAAGAGAAGGCGACGAGATGATCCGTTCTTTCACTGCAAGGAGCAAGAAGAGAAGGACTTGAAGTCCTAGTTATAACCCTTTTTCCGAGTAGCTAACTCTTTTATCTTTGTAGTTAGTTTTTGTTTAGCAAAGATCCCTCCTTTACTTAGTCTTTGTTGCCTAGTGTTGTAAAAATCCTATTTTTCATAACGTTTCCGCCTCCCCGCAAGCACCGGGATGGCAACGTGGACTGACATTTATCAACAACCATGATACACACAAGTGTATGCATGTATGTGTGCATGCACATCAAGATGTGCATCTACATAAACATAAGCAAACATGCATGCATACAATAAAGAAAAGGGTTTAAATAAAGCGAGCAATAAAGTCAATGTTTAATCAACACTTGATTTAACAAACCGGCCATACCACATACAACCCGACCAATAGTAAATCGCCCGATTAATATACGGTATCACATACGCGCATTTAATCGGGTCCCCACGCATATCACATATGCACACCACATCGTTTCGCCAGGGCTAGGAAACTCCTCTGTGGAACTCTAAGACTCGTCAATACGTCGGCAGTGGGTGATGATCATATCAAGCACACCCAAGCTGCAAGAGGTCAGCTAAACGTAATGGCTACCCGGGTATTGAGCGATCAGAAGAAAACAAGCGAACCTATCAAAACTCCTGTCGAGTCAACTGGTAACACTACCGTACAGTCCGGTCTCTTCTTCAGATATGCTTCATATCAAGTTTAGGGATGGTATCATCTACCCCAATAAATCAATATGTCATGCTGATGTATGGCCTATAATCAAACCGAGAAACTACTGATAACACTTATCAGTAAATCTCAACGGCCCTGGTCAGGGACTTACTGATATAGCCAATCGAGCACAGCACAACATCAACCCCCAATACCGGGAGAGACGAAACCCCTCCTATCGCTCATTTTCTCCACATGTCTCGGGACTGTACCCAAAAGCCACCTGTTTGCACGACTCAGCAGAGCCGTGGTAGGGTGGAAATCAAAGCATAGTGGGAGAACACGCAAAACTCTATGACGATTTCGGGTCTACAGACTAACCTGTACCAGTGTCACCTGAGAACTGCTATCCGACGATAGATATAATACCATATAGAAGTTCTCGGCGAGTCCGTCCAGTGTACCCAGTCTCCACTGAGCACTCGCATACGATCTTGATGTCAAAAAACAATGGATATGGGAACATCCATCGCCCATCATATTGGTCTAGTATCATATACGCTAGTCTACTCTGGAATATCGATGCCCCATCTCGATACACCCACGACTAGGGACATTTCAGGATATGCTTATAAATTACACATGTCCAACTAGTATGATCTGCATCATAATCACAGTAGTCAAGCAAATATCCTCAGGGCTTTATCAACATGTACAAATGAATAAAAGCATGATCAAGTGAATATGTCAGATAAAGAGTAACCAGATAGCATACTATCATATCGAGCAAGAAAGTCTCCTGAATTTATATATATACATGTAAAAATACATCCACTATCATATAATGGCCTCTAGGGCATACATATATCCAACAAAAATACCCCAAACATGCCACAGTGCCTATGGACCAACCGTTGAAGGGTCAACCCTTGCCTCACCAATAGCGCCGCGGGACTACGGCAAACCCTAAGGTTTGGCCACGGTTCCATGGTCATAGAATCGAGTTAGGGTTACGTTCCTCTAGAGGATCCATAGGGTTACTCGCATGAACTTTCAAATATCTTTAACTTGGAAAATTCGAACACTTGGAAAATTTCCAGCATGAGTAATGAGGTGGTGATTGATGTTCGCACGAACTGTTAAACGTCGTCCAAATTACCAAAAACAATGTTAAAATTACGACTAAGAAATACTCTGAATTAGCCCCTAACCAAAATTAATATCACATGAAATTTTGGGCTAAACAAACAATACCTGAAACCCCAAAATCTACAGACCAGAGCACCAGAGGAAAACGAGGCAGAACAGAGTGATGTGGGCCGGCCAGGCCGGAAAAATGGGGCATGTCACCGGGTCAAAACCGCTGGATGGGCCTCGTTTTTCTCCAGTGTTCTCAGTGCATCATATGCAAGCTTTTGCAATTGCTTAAAAAAAATTTCGAGGCCATTTAAAAATCGACAGAGTGCGTATTTCAGGATTTCAGTTTATCGTATTTTCGGAGTTGTTTCGGATTGGTAATATTTATAATATCATCTAAGTTTCTATCTTGGCTCTCATACCACTGAAAGTCAGGCAGCAACCCCATCCAATAGGATCGCCGTGGCACCTACAGGTCCCTCAGCAGCTACTTTTTACGCATGCCCCCTCACGAGGACTACAACCCGCTGGAACACCTTCCAGTCTCAGGACACCCTGGGTTAAGAGCTTATGCTTCGCCACACTGTCACACAATGAGAACCCCCCATAGGTCGACATCCAATGCCTAGTAGCTCTGATAACACTATAGGGATTCTCTAGCACCATACCTAGGGTGTGGGTTGCATCACACATGCTATAATAAAAATTTAGGGGGTTCTAAACAATACCAACAATGAATCGAACTAGAAAATTAAGATTACAAAAACTATTATCACATACTAACAAGTCTCTAACACTAAGAGGTAAGTAATACAACCTTTGTAGACCTCCTCTTGTGACTCCTTGGATCAACTAGTGTTTGAACCGGTTCGCTTGAATCCTTCCAAGTCCACGACGATCCACCACGGAGTACCTTTGCTTAAGCTCCTAGTGTAATATTTCAGAAAATATAAAATATTATTTTTGGAATTTAATATTAAAATAATATATTTCGCAAAAACTGCCCGATTTGCGAAATTGCGGTTTTCGTAAAATGGTATAAATATATACCAATAATTGTGAATTAATTGGAGATTAAAATGAATTATTTATTTAAAAATATATTTATTGGATTTGGCATTTTTAAATTTAATTATATGCAGTTAAAATAAAAACCCGATTAGTGCACTGCTAATCGCGAATAAGCCAAATCGGTGTTTGCACAGTTTTCCATGGCTAGTGCACCATGACATATTGCATTTTGCTACATTTTAGTTCTATGTTGTTTTAATTGTGTTTGGTGTTATTTGTGAAGAAAAGAAAAGACAAAGAAATTGAATAAAGAAAGAGGTATGGGGAAGAGAGAGAGGGAGGGGGGTGGGGGGTCATTGACCACGGCTCATTATGCCATCTCCATTCTCTTCATCATTTTTCCTTCTCCTTTCTCCCATGGCTGCCCTCATCCCTCCACCTCCTCTACCTATTCACTTCACCACAAAAACCACATCAAAACCTTGCATCCTCTTGACAAAAAGTGTCCACAAGCTTACTACAAGCGTGAGAGACCAAGAAAGTTGGGATTTTGAGCTCTAGGGGGATTCTTTAAAGGTTCCCTAGGACGAAAGCAAGGTTTCGGGAGGCATCTTTCTTTCCAAATTAAAAAATTTGTCGTTCTAGCTAACCCTAACCCTAGAATTGTATACTAGAAATCCGACAGAATGAAATGAAAACGACTTTGCAACTAAAGTGAACAAGGAATACAACCTTAGTAGACCGGTCCTTCACTTCATTAGCTCCGTGTAGTCGTTCCTTGGCTGCGATCATGAACTCCTGGACTCTAGAGAGTCTACACGAGATGTACGGGTCAAGCTTACTAGAAGACTTCGTGGCCGAAGATGATCTACGTTGAGGAGACACTAACCGAAGCTTTCTCTTCACTAATTATGGAATTTGTGAAGCAAACACCCTATACTAAATGGAAAGTAGTAGCGGATGATGAAGTATGAAGTGGGCTCACTTTAGAATTGATTTTCTCACAAGTTTACATCATTTTCCATTGAAGCTAGAAAGCTTGAGAGGAAGAAGAAGAAGAAAACTCTCATGGAATTAACCAAGTGAAGAATGGCAATCTTAGGTGAGTTAACATCATATGTTAACCTTTGTAGAGAATTAACCATGGCTAGGTTTAATGGTTGGGTTAATAAAATATCTTAGGCAAAACAAAACTTTTGGACTTAGTCAATGGAAATCAAAGCTTCTCAAATCTTCTTGCCATGACAAAATGCCACTATTTTGATTTATCAAAATAAATAAAAACCCTCCATTATTCATAGCATGGTGTAAGACATACACACACCCAAGTTGCATGTATCATCAAACATAACACAATGTCACGTCCCGAAAGTACGGAACATGACCGACACTTAAACTAAGAATGTCTCGAGGCGTACGTAATCTAAGTAAGCCGAAAACCCAGAAATCCAAACCAAGAAAAGTAGTAGAGTGAAGGAAAACCAATTTAAAACAAGTAGTTTTAATAGCATAAGCCGAATTATGCGGTTTTTAAGAACATCAAAAATTTACTGAAAATTTCGGCAGAGTCTCCTTTGTAATTACTGGCCCCCAAACGGGATACAACATGAATAGTATACGAAATCAATAAAAAGGCATCCCCAAGAGGGAGCTAGCTCTTCGTCAATTGACGGTCACAACCACACAAGCAATATAATATACAACGCCAAGGGCGAGGATCAAAACTCAAAAGGAAACTCAAAACAGCAAGAAATCCATAGAAATACAACGCGCGACTCTAAGGTCGAAAGAATAACATCACTGGTCACTATCTCAAAAATAAATACATGTTTGGTTGATGGAACTTCTAGATACAACAGAATAATGATATACAAGATATATAATGAGTGTACGATACAAGTAAACCCACCTACTAGCAAATCACCCGAACGAAACTATGCCCGCAAAGCCGTAATGAAACCTGTACGGCAAAACCTGCAAGAAACTGGGGCACAACAGGGGTGAGTTGCCAACTCGTGAATAGAAAAACATCTACGAATAGGAATCGCTTGTATGACGCAATCCTAGGTCATACGATCAATATATATCCTCAAATATATAACCAGCAATCCATAACCATGGCTAGGGCAAATATCTAACCCAAGTGTAATCCCATGTGCCCGTGTCAGTGCCTCAGGTAGCAATGTATCATATGGATGGTGTATGAATGCATGAAACAGAATGCATGTACTGAAGAAACTACTTTCATAAATCAGTGAGATTTCTGTATTTTAAAAATGAGGTATCATAAATGAAATCAGCATAAAACAGTGCCCAGTATCGACACAAAACAAGTGTCCAAATATCTCGATATCTCTGTATCACAATCTCTGTACCTCAATATCTCAAAATCTCAATGTCTCAATCATAAAATCTCGGGCGCCGTCAGTCCAGACCGGCCCCTACCATCCATCTCAAGACCACGACGGTATCCTCCGGATATCCGACGCGTCGGGTAAAATCACCGGTAGGTAGTGCTCCCCTGCCAGGCTCACATCGTCATCATCACGCGCTTCTTGCCCCGGGGTACCTTACCGGGTCCACCATGTACCCGAAACGGTTCATCCGTCTCCTCGAATCGGGTCTCGAAAACCATCAGCAAACTCATGGTGGACGACTCATACATCATGGGGAAAACCGCACTTTTTATTTAAAAAGAGAGAAAGCAGTTTATATAAGTTTTGCGGTTTTCCCCCAAATCCAGAAAATCTCAAAGAAATTCGAATCCAAATCATCAATAGCATATAAACCCATGAATATAGGCATAAGAATCCATGAATACGGTATAACAATGAATAACAGTATGCATGAAGTGACAAGTAATAACTACAATATCTAACTAGCATATAAGGTAAGTACACTAATATCATGTCTAAACTATTAGCTAACAACCTATGTCAAATGAAATAGTATTTTCTAAAGTGTTCGTGACATGGCAATTACCGATGAAGATGTGTGTGAGCCGGCAAGTAAGTGTACGTGGTACATACGCGTCATCGGTAATGGTGCTGGTGTCCTAACAGCATGATATTAATAATAGGATATGAATCATAATATAAGTATGCGATGCGGAGCGAACAACAATAATGAGCGGGAGCTAAATACTAAACAATGGTGCCCTTTGAAATAACACGAATCGTGGGGTTTTGAAAATAAGGGCTACGGTGGTTTTAATAAAGGATACGTCTTTTGAAAGATCCGTAGATCCCTTGACCTGTCTTTTAAAATACCCACGATCCGTTAGTTTTGAAATAGGTAGAAATCTAATGTAGTCAGACAACTACACTAAACTATACGGCTGAACTAAAGGTAAGGAAACCGCCTATCATCCGAGTCGATACATATACATACCTGTATATGTATAGTCGGTGATCCCGCCTCAATAATATCATATCCGATACCGTATCTATAATAAGACATCCCAAGTCAAGAGTACGGATCAATCATCAATATATAGCTCGTACGTAAATCCGTCGTACGGCATCCCAAATCGGGGTACGGGACAATATCACATTCATCATACTATTCACCTAGTATCCTCTTTATAAAATATCATGATCGGGGTACTGATCTACGTCTAGTACAATACTGATATATCCTCAATATACTCATGATCTGACTACTGATCGACAATCTCGTACAAACCGATATTGTCAGCAAATATCATCATCAAGGGGTACACATCGCCCGATACGTCCTAATATCAATATCCTAGAATATCATGCCTCATATCACGATCACTTGTCGACCATTTTATTTATAACACTATTCACCCGTGTCGCCGCCCCAAGATCCGCTATAACACCAGGACGTACCTCAAGTACGAATCCTGCCATATCACCGATATCACAACCACAAAACAAATCTCATCGACTCAGCTCAATCCCAAGTATCATCCTCAAATCCGTATGTGAACACATAGTCCCATACCCATGTGAACATATAACTATAAAGAATCCCATGAGCACATATAAATAGGAATGTATGCAAGTATGTATGTGTGTATGTGTAATGCAACACTACCCTAGGGTTCGCAACACTAAAATAATCCAACATACCAATATCCATCCTAAACATCGTTATTAATCCCAAATAACATATAAAAATTGTTGGTGTGTATACGCATCCGTATACACCACCACGGACTGCGGGGGTGCTATACGCCATCCACCCGACTTCTCCCCGTAGATATAAATCTACTCACCTGGTCCTCGCTCGCTGGTGCCGACATCGCCACGCGCTTTCTTGTCGTCTCGAAGTCCATATGGGGTACCTACATATCATAACGCACCGTATCGCATTAAAATCCGACTCATGACCAAAACGACTCACGAATCCCACATAGGTCAAAACCTATGGTTGCTTTCATAAGTCGATCCAAAAACCCTCGACGTCGGCGTACAAACGCCAAACCATCGAGAAAACTCCCAACACTCTCTTTTGTACCGTTACAAGCACAAATTATAATTTAGAATAGCTTAAAATTCACAAAAAACCCCAAATTCACTTTAAAAGCCATTTTTCCGAAAATCTAGCAAGCAAAAACTAACTGTTTTAGTGCAAAACTCGATGTTTAAATAAATCTAGCGGCCATAATACCTATTAAATGTCTTAAATAAGTCATAAAAATAATTTCCATAATTTAGTCCCAATAAATTTCATTAACCACAAAATTCTAGTTTACAATATACCCAATTTTAGCAATTTTATAGCAAAATGCACAGACCACAATTTAGGTTGGATTTCCTTGAACTAAAGTGTTAAACTACACTTAATAATGTTAATGAAGTCATGAAAAACCTAATTAGATTTTTAATCCCATATTTTAATTAAATTTCTAAAACCTAGTTAGCAATATAGCTTAATTATAACAATATCAACCTAACCATTTGCAAACTAACAATTAGGTTGGGTTATACAATTCCACAAGATGATAATCTACACTTGATTATCCTAATAGTGATGGTTAAACCCAAATTAGCTTCAAACTATATTCTTGAATTTTTCAATCATCCAATTTGAACCCATATAAAACCTAATTAACACTTAATTAAGCTAACAAAAGCATTAATCAACAATTCAACAAAAAGGTCAAGATTTTTATACCTCACAACTCATTGATCCAACTTGAAATCTAGCCCCTCAAATTGCCATCTTGTTCCCTAGATCCATACTAGAATGGTCAAGTAAAAATGGGTAGGGATTAGATTTTGATTTTGTGGAATTTTTGAAGCATTTTGGATGATTTTTTGATGGAATTTTGAAGAGAAAAGAGAAGAAGAAATGAGAGGGCTGTTGTTGCTGCAGGTTTCAGCCAAGGGGAAGAGGGAATGGGTGAGGGAGGAGAGAGAGTGAGGTGGAGAAAGTAACATCTAGTCAAAGTCCACTTTTGTTTCCTTCATTTTCTTTTCTTTCCTTTTCTTTTGTTTTGAAAAAAGAGGTGATTGGAGAGAAGGGGAGGGGGAGGGCTGTCATGGTGGGGCCGGCCATATGGGGAGGGGGGAGACAGGGTGAGGTGTAGGTGTGTGGGCTAGGAAAAATATAAATGCTAAACCCCAATTCCCATTAACACTAATTTCACCGAAAAAAGCCTTTTTCTTCGATATTTTCTAAACCGTTTTGGCAAACGATTTCGTTTCAAAAACCACATGATAAAATTTTATTTAATGTTTTATGATACACAAAATTTGTTTCAACTCATTCCAATTTGTAATTTTCCCTAATTAAATGTATTAGGGACGGCTTAAAATAATATTAAAATAATTAATTTCGGAAAAATTTTCAGAAAATTTGAAATTTCACCAGTGGCTCAATAAACACCAAATACTAGCAATTACATAGCTAGAATATGTATATTTAATTTTATAATAAAGATATTTGCATTTTGACTTTTTACAGAAAACCATCTTATTTTACCGTTCTTTTTCGAAATTTCACCGAAACGATTTTCAAAACGTTACACACAATTATATGTACACAAATATATATCACATATATACATATGCACAAAAAAAGTGAGAAAAAGATATCATAAGTGAGCTTAATATTAGTTAATGTAATGTAATATATCAGATACATAATTATAAATTAAATTATTAAATCAACATTTGATTTAATAATCCGGCTATATCACATATAACCGACTAATATCAAATGTAACAACTTATCGAATCAACACTTGATCCGATAACCCGGCTATATCATATATAACCGACCGATATCACATATCGCGAGAATAGAATACGGTATCTCATATCGTATTAATCTCGGTCCCGCACATATCACATATGTGCTCCTACTCCGTTTCGCTTGAGCCAGGAAACCTCTGTTTAGGACTATAAAGGCCCGTCAATACGCCGGTAGTAGATGATGATCATATCAAACACCCACAAGTCGCAAGCGGTCTGCTAAACGTAACGTCCACCCGGATATTGAGCGATCATAAGATCAATAAGCAAGCCTACTCATACTCCTGCAAATCAAATCAGTAATACTACCGTACAGTCCGGTCTCTTCGTCTGATATGTCACATATCTCGTTTAGGGGTGGTAAACGTCAGACCTTAGTAACTCGATAAGTCGTGTCGATATGAGGCTCATAACGGGTCGAGAAACTACTTATAAAACTTACGGGTATAACACTTACCGGTATATCTCATAATCATCCCTGGCCAGGGACTTCCTGTTATAGCCAATCGAGCAAAGCGCAACAACAACTCCCTATACCTGGAGAGACGAAACCCCTCCTATCGCTCATTGCCTCCAAGTGTCTCGGGACTGTACCCAAAAGCCACCGTTTTGCACGTTCTCTTGAACGTGGTAAGGTGGAAATCAAAGCACAGTGGGAATCACATAAGTCTCTATGACAATCTTGGGTCTACAGACTAACCTGTACCAGTGTCACCTGAGAACTGCCATCTGACGTGAGGTATAATACCATCTCGGAGTTCTCGGTGAGTCCGTCCAGTATACCCAGTCTCTACTGAGCACCTGTATACTGTCTCTAATGCCAAACACCAATGGATATGGGATCATCCATCGCCCTATATTGGTCGAGAAGCTATACGCTAGTCTACTCTGGTATATCGATGCCCTGTCTCGATACACCTACGAATAGGAACATTGGAAGGATGTACTTAGCGATTACACTGTCCCTATTAGTATGATCTGCATCATAATCCTGATAGTCAAGTACTCATCCTAAGGGCTTTATCAAAATGTAACATAGAGACAATCAGTGTACATGTTAAGATAAAGAGCAACCAGGTAGCATACTATCATGTCGAGAAAGAAAGTCCTCACTATATATGTCCAAGCATCCACTACAATATACATCATATGTACAATAATGGCCTCTAGGGCATACATATAACTAACAATCTCCCACTTGCACTAGGGCCATCTATTGTAGTATCCCATACCCAAATATCAGCAGTGTTTTAAGTATCTCATACTCATCCATCCCATAATAAATGTCTCTTCTGGGAAAATGCCTTTATGAGTGGATCCGCCGTGTTGTCCTCTGTGTCTACTCTCCTAACCTCGATCTCCCTGGAGATCAACCATCTCCATGATCAGGTGATACTGCCTAAGAATATGTCTGAATCACTGATGGGACGGGAGTTCCTAGGCATAAGCCACAACTCCGTTGTCACACAATGGTTGGAACGAAGTTCATCTCTATAACATTTCAAAAAAATAAAATATTATTTTGGGAGTTTATTTAATTAAATAATAAATATTATGGATATTTTGATAATGCGGTATAATTAAATACCGATAAGTTGGAAAATATTGGAAAATTAAATTAAATGGTGATTTTTGGAGGAATTTTTTGCAATTTGGGTAAATTATAAATTTATATAACAAATTTTATACAAGTTCATTTAAAAACTTGATTAGGATTCACTAATCATGCATTTATTTGGTTTTGTGCATGTGATATACACAATGTCATGTTACAAATTGTTACTTCCAACCATGACAACTTGTGTGAAATTGTAACATGTCTTCCATTTATTTTCCTTAATCCCTCATGGTTCTATTTTCCTTTTTAAAACAAAACTAAAATAAAGAAAACAAAAAGGGGAGGCATGGTGCATTAAATAAGGCATGGGGGTTTGACATTCACACACACACACACCATCACACTCTTTTTCTCCCTCACTCCCTGCTAAACTCCAGAAGCCCCTCTCCCTCTCTCTCACTTCTTCTTCTTCTTCTTTCATCTACAAGCCTCCATTTAAAAAATCCAAGAATTCTAGCAAAAAACATCACTAATTCCTTTTTTCCAAATCAAGCATTATTCTTGACAAGTCTCCATAAGCACTAGCATGTTTGAATCACCTTCTTATTCCAACTTGAGGTATAAAGCCAACCTTAAATTCCTTTTTGCTAAACTTTTAGTTATTTAGCTTAATTTAGTGTTTAAGTAGTGGATTAATGCTAATTATGTGTTTTAAGAGGAGATTAAGATAAGATAGGGTTTTTATGGCTTGAGTAGCTTAATTAATTGTTGTTAATGTTAATTAATCCAAGTCTTTTCTAAAGTTTTCACTAAAATACCTTAATGTCACAAATTAGTGTTTTAATACGATTTTTAATCTAGTTTTAAGATACCGTGATTCTGCTATTACTCAAGTAGTTTTTAAATTAAACAAACATATACATTAGACTATACATTGTGTTAGGAGCATGTTGTAAAAATCTGGACCCTTTTCACGGGATTTGGACCAGTTGGAACCACCCTCTTGGCCGGCCCAATTTTGACCAAATTTGTTGAAACATTGCAGGTAGTTCTCTGTATGTATTATAAGAGATTTGGTCTTGTTTGATTTTCTTGTTTCTTCTTCAGATAAAATCTGGGAACACTTTCCTACAATTTTAGTATTGTGACACTGTTACGACTTGAACTCTAGATATCCAAATGTGCGTTTTGTGTTAAATTGGTGGCCTACAGGGAATCTGGAGTGACCCTAGACATTTACTAGAAAAACTAGCAAGACCATTAAACTAGATTCAACACTAGAAGACCACCCTGAAGAGACGAGACCATAACTCCCCAACTTGGCCAAGCTTGCCGGATTTTAGGGTAATGTGGCTGGTCAAGTTGTGGGTTCTGGTGCCTAGGTTTGGTATGTAGCTCAGTTACTTCACATACAACACCACAGCATTGCTAGTTTAACTAATTTTTACCTGAACTAAAATCTGGATCAAGATTTCTGAGTTGTTATTTTGTGTTTCATGGTTTTCCATGAAATGATTTTGGTATTCGATTTCGGATTTGGTCGTTGGACGTTTGTACGTCAACGACAAGAGATTTAAGATTTTTTCGTATGCGTAGGCTATAGGTTTTAACCTATGCGTGATTCGTGTGACATTTTGGTTTTCGTGCGTGATTTCCGTTTACGATGCTATATGAAGAAGAGGATTGCGACATCGAATTTGGAGAGCGAGGATCAGGTGAGTAGATATATATCTACGGGGGAAGTCGGGTGGATGGCGTATAACACCCCCGCAGTTTCGTAGGATAGAACGCGAATGAGTTATGATATATATACATATGTGTTTTATGATGTGCATACTTAGCAAGAGATGATTACATGACTTTGGGTTAGTTTAGCGTAGTTGTAGGAAACCACTTACAGTGCATTTTCTTAGTCGCGAAACCCTAGAGTTAAGAATTGCATACACGCGCACAAACACACTTGCATATATTTTACTACTTGTGCGAATATGGGGATATGTATATATATACACACATAGGTATGGGACTATGTATATATATATATATACATATACATATACATATACATATACATGGATGATGAGGATAGAGATTGGGCATGGTGCTACGAGATCAGTGATATATTTTGGTTCGTATTATGAGATACGACATTATATTATAGCGGGTCCATAGGTGATGTGTTTGCATACACACGCATATATATATATATGGTATTAGTATGTACTAGACTTTAGATCAGTACCCCGTTCATGTTATGATGATAAGGATACCAGATAAATGATGAGATGAGTGTGATATTCGACCCGTACCCAGATTGGGATGCCGTACGATGGATTTACCGTACGAGCTATATATTGATGATAGATCCGCACTCTTGACTCGAGGATGTCATATTATATATTGTATCGTATGTGATACTATTGAGGCGGGATCACCGACTATTATATTTATATATATCGACTCAGATTTAGGTAGTTTCCTTACTTTTTCGATCAGTATATTAGTTTAGTCATGTAGTTTATTTGTAGTTGTTAGACTAGACTCGAGTTATACCTATTTCAAAACTAACGAATCTTGAGTATTTTTAAAGACAGGCCAAGGGATTCTACGGATATTTCAAAAGACGTACCTTTTCTTAAAAACACCATAGCCCTTATTTCCTAAACACCACGATTCGTGTTATTTCAAATAGAAAAACTGTATGACTCATATATATTAATGTAGATTTTTCATTGTTGCGTTTATTAATCATTTTCCGCATATTCTTGCTACTCGCATCGCATTGCATGATTAAATGTGTTTTATTGTTATATTGAAACCCATGCTGTCAGGACACCGGCACCATTACCGATGATGCGTATGCTCCACGTATACTTGCTTGCCGGCTCACACACATCATCATCGGTAATTGTCATGTCACGTACACATTAGAAAATACTACATCATTAGTATAAAATGTTAGCTTATAGTTTCGGCATGGTACTAGTGAGCTACTTTTATATGATAGCTTAGACATTGCATTTATTACTGTGATTTTCGTTCATATTTATATACTCATTTGCCATGACATTATTGGCCAGTCCGGATTTCCGGAGCCCAAAATTATGAAATTTATTGTTTATTTACCCTTGATATTTGGATTTTGGATTTCCATGAGATTTCTGGATTTGGAGAATCCGCAAGGATTTTATAAACTGATTATCATTTTAAAATGAAAGTTGTGGTTTTCTCATGATATGATATGATATATGTCCACCATGAGTTTTCTCGGCTCTTGAGCGATATCATACACCCGATTCGTGGAGGAGGAGGAAACGTGTGTGTGTGCATGGTGGACCCGGTGCGGTATCCTGGGGCAAGATGGTCGCAGATGATGGCGTTGAGCCTGGCAGGAGGGCACTACCGACCGGTGATTTTATTGTGACTCGACGGATATCCGGAGGATACCGATCGGAGTACAGGTCAGTAGGGATTGCCGGAGCCTGAGGTTTTGAGATTTGATTTTATGGGCCAGTCCTGATAGCCGGAGCCTCAGATATTGAAATTCGAGGATACGGGCCAGTCCGGATTGCCGGAGCCTGAGATATTGAGACATTGGGATATATGTTTTGTGTCGATGCTTGACACTGATTTCATGTTGATTTCATTGATGATACCTCGATTTATAAATACATAAATCTCACTAAATTAAGAAAATAGTTTTCTCACTCATGATGTATTCTGTTTTCTTTATATTGCATTCATACCTCATATTTATGATATGTTGCTACCCGAGGCACTAAAACGAGCACTTGGTATTACACTTATGTATAGATGTTTACCCTTGCCACCTTATCATGCTTCAGACTTTATCATTTTGAGGTTTTTTATATTTGATCGTATTGACCTAGGATTGAGTCAAACATACGATTTCTGCTCGGTGATGTTTTCTACTCACGAGTAGGCAAGTCACCCCGTTGTGCCACAGTTTCTTGCAGGTTTTTCCGTACAGGTTTCGTTGCGGCTTTGCTGGCACACTGCTCCTTTTCGGGTGATTGCTTTGGTAGGTGGGTTCACTCGCATCGTGACCACCATTGTATCTTATTTATATTCAATTGTATCTAGAAACTTCATCAACCACACTTGTATATTTATTTGACTTAGATGACCAGTATATATTATTTAGACCTTAGAGTCGTGTTGTATTACTATTATGGTTTTCTTGATGATTTTGAGTTTCCTTTGAGTTTTGTTCCTCGCACTTCAGCGTTGTATATTATATTGCTTGCGTGGTTGTGACCGCCAATTGGCGAAGAGCAAGCTCCCTCTTGGGGATGCCTTTATATATATTATGCATATTGTACCCTTTTGGGGCCAGTATTTACAAAGGAAACTCTGCCGAAATTTTCAGAAAAGACTTAAGATTTTAAAAATGCATACTTCGGCTTATGTTATTAAAACCACTTACTTTAAAATAAGTTTTCTTCATTTCTTTCCTTAAAATGGTTTAGACTTCTGGGATTTTGGCTTATTTGAATTAGATAGGGTCCTATAGACTTCATATGATTCAAGTACCAGTCACATGCCATTTCGGATGATGACAAAGTTGGTATCAGAGCGCTAGGTTAACCTTTGTTCGAGTCTATGTTTAACTATGCGGAGTCTAGGGCGTTTATATATATTCGAAACCTAGGCTTGACCTTACGGAACTTAGACTTGGTCGAGGGGGTATTAGACCCAAACTTTCATCGCATAGGTTGACCTTGGTTGATAGAGTAGGTGACTTAAGGGGAGTGACGTACTGTGTGTATGTTCCGTGGCATACTTATGATACGCTACTCCACTTAAGAAGCCTTAGAATGTACATTTCCTTGCACAATATTATATTCATTCATGATCTATCCTCATCTTTATCGTTTATGGCTTTTGCTGCCACGATTACTCGGGCAGAGAGAGCTACGGCTAGAGTTGCGTCAGCACGAGCTCGTCACGGACGAGGACTGACCAGGGCGTAATTCCAAGGACATACGATTTGCATAGATGCGTCGTTATTGTGTTTTCGGGCCATGAGCATTTGATGGATCGCATTTACAAGATTTCTCGGACGTGCAGATCAGTACCAGAGGATTGGGTTACTGCTAGAGGCCAGCCAGAATGCGATGACCGTCAATGCACCGATTATTTTGATGATTGAGGCATTGTTCAGGTTGCGGACAAATGAGCCAGTTGCTGCTGCGAATAACAAGATGTCGCCCCAGATGTTTGAAGCTAATGCCACACGAGTTATACTTAGCGATATGATACAAGATCGCTAGTCACCATAGGAGGAATGACTAGGACATGTGATTCGTTGCCTACCCCGATGCGAGGTCATCAGATTGATTGATTCCAGCTAGAGATGACTTCATGCAGGTACGTTGAGAGCCTATAGAAGACGATCGAATGTCAGAAACCCATTTTTCAAGTTTAAAGTATTCGGAAAAACATACAAGTAATTCTGTGGACCCTCTAGAAGAATGAAACCTTAACTCGATATAATGACCATGAGAACGCTTAGAAACCTTAGGGTTTGCAGCTGTTCAGCGCTGCCATTAATGAGGCTTGGGTTTGCCCTTCGACGGCTGGTCCATAGGTACTGTGGCATGTACTGGATTACTATTAAATTGTACTCAAGAGTTGAGCTCTTGGGGGATTATGGAACTTTGACGAATCGATCGAAAGGTTCGACGTCATTCGAATATCATGTGATGGGATACATTGCTTGGGAGACTCCAGATAAGAGTATAGCCGTTGGAGAGCAGTCCATGAAGCCATGAAGAGATGAGTTCGAATCAGTCGACATTAGAGAAAAGTGGAGTAAGAGGTTCGTACGAGATCTAGATGAGATGACGTTCCACTCCACTGACATCAGAGATGTGATACGCATGCAGAGGCGTTGTATATAGATATATCTTCCAGAAGAAGTCGCGATGAGCATGCAGCCGTTCCGGAAAAATAAATAGATTTAGTAAGGTGATAACTTCTGGGCAGTTCGGCAGGAACGACATTTGGGGGAGACTTCAACAGAACCTTTCTGGAATACTATACGAGAAGACTTGGACCCAAGATCAGTCATATTACGCACACCCAGTAGGCCAGAGTTCGGAATTGTCGACGAGACATATTATGAGTGATCATGACAGTTGGCCAGTGGTTTTTAGAGGATGTGCAAGACCGGGACTGTTTCCGCCATCTTTTATTTTGGTATTTTGGGAGATTTATTTGCATGATTGAGATTTTGTGCACACTGATGAACATGGTTGTGAGATTATATACCACGGTATACCTGATTTGGATTTGGGATTAAGATGTTTTTTATACCGTCGATTTCGATTGTGATATTCGATTTTTGTTTTCGTGCACCTTGTGCACTTGATTCGAATTCTTGCGCATGCTTGACACGCTTGATGCGATTTTGGTGCACGCCAGATGCACTAAATCGAGATTCTTCTTGCATATCAGATGCACCTGGTATTGCTGTCAGGCACACACGTTGCCATTGACAGGTGTTTTCGTACACACCCGTTGCACTTAGATTTTGTTTCTGTGCACATGTATGGCACATGTATGGCACATTCATGGATTTCGATTTCCATGCGCACCAGACGCACGAGGCATTCTTATAACCATTTTGGGGATTGATTTCTTTAGATCAATACATTTTTATGATATGTACTATTTATTTTAGTACTGAGCAGGACTAGTCAGAGGATGGTACCTGATTATATTTTTGCATGCATTGATAGTTGTCGAAGGGATTTCCAAAAAGAAGCTATAGTCTCAGTATTTACCTACGTGTCCGAGATGACACAAGACATTTAACAAAGGGAACCCTTCTAAATTATTATTTTTTTCAAAATGGCGGGACGTGTATATTAAACAAAGGCATATATATATATAGTTATTTTCTTACAAAAGACGTCCGCCACTGTGCAGTGATACGCGCATCGCACAACGACTTGAAAATGTTTGGCATGCATTTCTTTCAGATGTTTTAACGATGTTTACATGCATAGTTGATGTATATTATGTTGGTTTTCGTATTGGGCTTTGACATTGGTGCCTTCACCATAACTCCGATGATTGCGAGATGCTTGACAGAGTTTTGATTTTGGTTTATATATTCGTTTTTCATGCGCATGCATTGCGCTACGATGTGCTTTATGTATCTATGATTTCGGGACCCCGACGACTTAATCTTTTACTGAAATGTTTTAGAAATTGGGGGAGTTTAAATTTAAATTCGGGGACCGAATTTCTTTAAGGGGGGAAGACTGTAACATTTCAGAAAAATAAAATATTATTTTGGCAGTTTATTTAATTAAATAAAAAATATTATTAATATTTTGATAAAGCGGTATAATTAAATACCGATAAGTTGGAAAATATTGGAAAATTAAATTAAATGGTGATTTTTGGAGGGATTTTTGCGATTTGGGTAAATTATAAATTTATATAACTAATTTTATACAAGTCCATTATCAAAATTGGTTAGGGTTCACTAATCACGCATTTATTTGGTTTTGTGCACGTGATATGCACAAAGTTACACATTGTTACTTCCGACCATGACAACTTGTGTGAAATTGTAACATATCTTCCATTTATTTTCCTTAATACCTCATGGTTCTATTTTACTTTTTAAAACAAAACTAAAATAAAGAAAAGAAAAAGAAATGGAAAAAGTGGAGGCATGGTGCATTAAATGAGGCGGGGGGGGGGGGGTGACATTCACACACACACACCCTCACACTCTCTTTCTCCCTCACTCCATGTTGAAATCCACCTGCCCCTCTCACTCTCTCTTCTTCTTCTTCTTCTTTCATCTACAAGCCTCCATTTCAAAAATCCAAGAATTCTGGCAAAAAACATCACTAATTCCTTTTTTCCAAATTAAGCATGATTCTTGACAAGTCTCCATAAGCACTAGCATGTTTGGATCACCTTCTTAGGCCAACTTGAGGTATAAAGCCAACCTTAAATTCCTTTTTGCTAAACTTTTAGTTATTTAGCTTAATTTAGTGTTTAAGTGGTGGATTAATGCTAATTATGTGTTTTAAAAGGAGATTAAGATAAGATAGGGGTTTTATGTCTTAAACCCACCGTTGCCGGTCCCAAGTCCGGATGAGAAAGGGTGAGGGTTGTGGTAGGCTTGTGACAGCCAACGTAGAACTTTGTCACATTCTATGACATGAACCATAATAAGAATATCATTGGGGCGTCCCCTACTCAGCGACGCGCTACATCGGATCCCGGGTGTAGTGTTAAATATGCAAGGGCTTGGTCGTCGTCCAGATGCGGCGCGCTACATCGGACCCCGGGTGTAGTGACAAATAAGCAAGGGTCGTCGTCCAGAGACGGCGCGCTATATCGGACCCCGGGTGTAGTGACAAATAAGCAAGGGTCGTCGTCTACAGACGGCGCGCTACATCGGACCCCGGGTGTAGTGACAAATAAGCAAGGGTCGTCGTCCAGAGACGGCGCGCTACATCGGACCCCGGGTGTAGTGACAAATAAGTAAGGGTTTCATAGGATCCGTCTAGCTTCCTGGAACATAGGTTCCCTTACGGGTAGACTAATCGAATTAGTGGAGGTGATGATTAGGAGGAGAGTTGGTATTATGTGTTTGCAAGAAACTAAGTGGGTAGGTGAAAAGAGTAGAGTCATAGAGCCTTGGGGTTATAAGCTTTGGTATACGGGTAGAGATAAAAATCGTAATGGGGTAGGTATAATCATAGATAGACGGTTGCTTGAGGATGTAGTTGAGATTAGGAGAAAAGGTGATAGAATTTTACTGGTTAAGCTTATTCTAGGTGGAGAGATCTTTAATGTTATTAGTGCTTATGCATCACAGATAGGTCTTGATGACGCTAGTAAGCGTCTATTCTGGGAGGATTTAGACGACTTGGTGCAAAGTATATCTAGTGGAGAGAAGTTATTTATTGGTGGTGATCTTAATGGACATGTAGGTACTAGTCGTAGTGGGTTTGATACTATCCATGGAGGTTTTGGTTTCGGACAAAGGAATGAAGTAGGTGACTCGATTCTAGATTTTGCTTTATCTTATGACTTGATCTTAGCAAACACCTGGTTTAGGAAAAGAGAGTCCCACCTTATCACTTTTAGGAGCGGATCAAATGCTAGTCAAATAGACTTTTTTCTGACGAGAAGAATAGATAGAGGTTGTTGTATCGACTGTAAGGTAGTGCCAGGTGAGAGTGTAACTACTCAACATAGACTTTTAGTTCTAGATTTTCGATTTAGAAGAGAACCTAGGAAGATTAGACGTAAGGTAGAGCCTAAAATTAAATGGTGGCGATTGAAAGAAGGTAATCAAAAGGCTTTTATAGATCGTGTAGTACAAGAAGCGGATTGGCAGTCGGAAGATGATCCAGACAAAACATGGAACAAAATGGCTAGTTGTATCAAGAAAGTAGCTAGAGATCTACTTGGTGAGTCGAGAGGTGGTGCTCCACCATCTAAGGACATATCATGGTGGAATGAAAATGTAAAGGCTGCTATTAAAATTAAAAGGGATTCTTATAAAGATTTGAAGAAAAGTAGAGATGTGGAGAGATTTGAGAAGTACAAAATGGCTAAAAAGGAAGTTAAGAAAGCTGTTCGGGAAGTTAAATCTAAGGTCTACAAGGAGGTGTACGAGAAATTAGACACTAAAGAGACTGTAAATGATATATACCGGATTGCTCGAATGCGGGAAAGGAAGACTAGAGACTTATGTGCGGTGAAGTGTGTCAAAAATGAAAATCAGAAGGTTTTAGTTCGAGATGAGGATATCAAGGAAAGATGGAGAGATTATTTTGACAAATTGTTCAATGAGAGCTTTACTAAGAATTTGGATGGACTTGTCATTCAATCTCAAGATATAAATCGTGATTTCATGCGTAAAATAAGACTTACTGAGGTTAAAGAAGCTTTGAACAGAATGGGTTTAAGAAAAGCGGTTGGTCCTGACGGGATTCATATCAAGATTTGGAGATGCTTAAGAGAAATAGGCGTTAAATGGCTGACAGATCTGTTTAATAAGATTTGGCAGACAAAAAAGATGCCAAATGAATGGAGGAAAAGTATCCTTGTACCTATCTACAAGAATAAGGGTGACATTCAAAGTTGCTCAAACTACCGTGGAATAAAACTAATGTGTCACACCATGAAACTTTGGGAGAGAGTGATTGAACACAGGCTAAGGAAGGATATTAAGATAACAGAGAACCAATTTGGGTTCATGCCTGGACGATCGACGACAGAGGCGATTCATTTGCTTCGTCAACTTGTCGAGCGCTTTCGAGAGAGGAGAAGAGATTTGCATATGATATTTATTGATTTAGAAAAAGCGTACGACAAGGTACCCAGAGAGGTATTATGGGGGACAATGATGAAAAAGGGGGTCCCCGTCAAGTATATTGACATAATCAAGGATATGTACGACGGAGTAGTGGCAAATGTCAGAACTTGCGGTGGCTTAACAAGTGATTTTCCGATTACTATTGGTTTACATCAATGATCTGCATTAAGTCCTTTCCTGTTTACCATCGTGATGGATGAGCTTACTAGAACTATCCAAGATAAGGTCCCTTGGTGTATGCTATTCGCTGATAATATTGTTCTAGTAAATGAGACGAAAGCAGGGGTTAATGCCAAATTGGAATTATGGAGACAAACATTGGAATCTCGGGGATTCAGATTGAGCAGGTCCAAGACAGCATATATGCACTGCAAATTTAGTAGCCAGAGAAGTCAAAACCATATTGGTATAACATTGGAAGGGCAAGAGATATCACCGAGCGACCAGTTTAGATATCTAAGTTCCATCATCCAAAGGAATGGGGAGATCGATAGTGATGTTAATCAAAGGATCCAAGCTGGTTGGTTGAAATGGAGGAGTGCAACAGGGATTTTGTGTGATCGTAACTTTCCGTTAAAATTGAAAGGGAAGTTTTATCGGAGCGTTATTCGGCCTGCCTTATTATATGGTACAGAATGCTGGGGTCCTAAGAAGCATCATACACAGAAGATGCACGTAGCGGAGATGCGCATGCTTCGTTGGATGTGCGGTAACACTAGAAAAGACAAGGTGCGAAATGAGGATATTCGTGCAAAAGTTGGTGTAGCACCCGTGGAGGAGAAGATGCGGGAAAACCGGCTTAGATGGTTTGGTCATGTGCGACACAGACCTATGGAAGCACCGGTTCGACGAATAGATACTCTCGATATGGGTAATGGCAAAAGGGCAAAAGGGAGACCGAAGAAAACATGGATGGAGGTGATACGAAACGATATGGTTGCCAAAGGACTCAATGAAAGTATATTGTTCGATAGAAGTGAGTGGAGACATAGGATTCATGTGCTGGACCCGGCGTGATTCTCATGTTGGTTCATGTAGCCTACCCCATATGCTTGGGATAAAAGGCTCAGTTGTTGTTGTGTAGGGTTTTTATGTCTTGAGTAGCTTAATTAAGTGTTGTTAATGTTAATTAATCCAGGTCTTTTCTAAAGTTTTCACTAAAATACCTTAATGTCACAAATTAGTGTTTTAATACGATTTTTAATCTAATTTTAAGATACTGTGATTCTGCTATTACTCGGGTAGTTTTTAAATTAAACAAACATATACATTAGACTATACATTGTGTTAGGAGCATGTTGTAAAAATCTGGACCCTTTTCACGGGATTTGGACCGGTGGCACCACCCTTATGGCCGGCCCAATTTTGGCCAAATTTGTTGAAACTTTGCAGGTAGTTGTATGTATGTATTATAAGATATTTGGTCTTGTTTGATTTTCTTGTTTCTTCTCTAGATAAAATATGGGAACAATTTCCTACAATTTTAGTATTGTGACACTGTTACGACTTGAACTCTAGATATCCAAATGAGTGTTTTGTTTTAAATTGGTGGCCTACAGGGAATCTAGAGTGACCCTAGACATTTACTAGAAAAACCAGCAAGACCATTAAACTAGATTCAACACTAGAAGACCACCGTGAAGAGATGAGACCCCAAACTTGGCCGTGCTCGCCGGATTTTGGGGTAATGTGGCATGTCAAGTTGTGGGTTCTGGTGCCTAGGTTTGGTATGTAGCTCAGTTACTTCACATACAACACCACAGCATTGCTAGCTTAACTAATTTTTACCTGAACTAAAATCTGGAGCAAGATTTCTGAGTTGTTATTTTTTGTTTCATGGTTTTCCATGACTTGATTTTGGTATTTGATTTCGGATTTGGTCGTTGGACGTTTGTACGTCAACGACAAGGGATTTCTGATTTTTTTTCATATGCATAAGCTATAGGTTTTAACCTTTGTATGATTCGTGCAACATTTTGGTTTTCGTACGTGATTTCCGTTTACGATGCTATATGTGTATTTATGTAGGTACCCCCATTTGGACTTCGGACGATGAAGAAGAGGATGGCGACATCGACTTCGGCGAGCGAGGATCAGGTCCGTAGATATATATCTACGGGAGAAGTCGGGTGGATGGCGTATAGCACCCCCGCAGTTTCGTAGCTTAGAACGCGAATGCGTTATGATATATATACTTATGTGTTTTATGATGTGCATACTTAGCAAGAGATGATTACGTGACTTTGAGTTAGTTGAGCGTAGTTGTAAGAAAATGCTTATAGTGTAGTTTCTTAGTCGCGAAACCCTAGAGTTAAGAATTGCATACACGCACACACACACACACACACTTGCATAAATTTACTACTTGTGCTTATATGGGGATATGTATATATATATACACACACATACATAAGTATGGGACTATGTATATATATATGTGTGTGTGTGTATATATATATATATACGTATACATATACATGGATGATGAGGATAGTATACGATATTTGGGGATGAGTCGATGAGATTGGGCATGGTGCCACGAGATCGGTGATATGTTTTGGTTCGTATTATGAGATACGGCATGATATTATAGAGGGTCCATAGGCGATGTGTTTTCATACACACGCATTTATATTTATATGTAGATGGTATCAGTATGTACTAGACTTTAGATCAGTACCCCATTCATGTTATGATGATAAGGTTACCAGATAAATGATGAGATGAGTGTGATATTCGACCCGTACCCAGATTGGGATGCTGTACGATGGATTTACCGTGCGAGCTATATATTGATGATAGATCCGCACTCTTGACTCGAGGATGTCATATTATATATTGTATCGTATGTGATACTATTGAGGCGTGATCGCCGACTATTATATTTATTTATATCGACTCAGATTTAGGTGGTTTCCTTACTTTTTCGATTAGTCTGTTAGTTTAGTCCTGTAGTTTATTTGTAGATGTTAGACTAGACTCGAGTTATACCTATTTTAAAACTAACGAATCGTGAGTATTTTTAAAGACAGGCCAATGGATTCTACGGATATTTCAAAGAACGTACCTTTTCTTAAAAACACCGTAGCCTTTATTTTCTAAACACCACGATTCGTGTTATTTCAAATGGCAAAACTGTATGACTCATATATATTAATGTAGATTCTTCATTGTTGCGTTTATTATTCATTTTCCTGATATTTTTGCTATTGGCATCGTATTGCATGCTTAAATGTGTTTTATTGTTATATTGAATCCCATGCTGTCAGGACACCAGCACCATTACCGATTTTGCATATGCTCCACGTACACCTACTTGCCGGCTCACACAAATCATTATCGGTAATTGCCATGTCACGTACACATTAGAAAAAACAACTTCATTAGTATAAAATGTTAGCTGATAGTTTCGACATGGTACTAGTGAGCTTCTTTTATATGATAGCTTAGACATTGCATTTATTACTCTGATTTGCATGCATATTTATATATTCATTTGCCATGACATTATGGGCCAGTCCGGACTGCCGGAGCCCAATATTATGAAATTTATTATTTATTTAATTACCCTTGAGACTTGGATTTCGGATTTCCATGAGATTTTTGGATTTGGAGAAACCGCAAGGCTTTTATAAACTGATTATCATTTTAAAATGGAAGTTGCGGTTTTCTCATGATATGATATGAAATATGTCGACCATGAGTTTTCTCAGCTCTTGAGCGATATCATACACCCGATTTGAGGAGGAGGAGGAACCGTCGGTGGGTGCATGGTGGACCCGGTGCGTTACCCCGGGGCAAGATGGTCACAGATGATGGCGTTGAGCCTGGCAGGGGAGCGCAACCGACCGGTGATTTTATTGTGACTCGACGGATATCCGGAGGATACCGATCGGAGTACAGGCCAGTCCGGATTGCCGGAGCCTAAGGTATTGAGATTTGATGTTATGGGTCAGTCTGGATAGCCGGAGCCCAAGATATTGAGATTCGAGGATACGGGCCAGTCCGGATTGCCGGAGCCTGAGATATTTAGATATTGGGATATATGTTTTGTGTCGATACTTGACACTGATTTCCTGTTGATTTCATTGATGATACCTCGATTTATAAATACAGAAATCTCACTAAATTAAGAAAACACTTTTCTCTTTCATGATGTATTCTGTTTTCATTATATTGCATTCATACCTTATATTTATGATATGTTGCTACCTGAGGCACTGACAAGAGCACTTAGTATTACACTTATGTATAGATATTTACCCTTGCCACCTTATCATGCTTCAGACTTTATCAATTTGAGATTTTATATATTTGATCGTATTGACCTAGGATTGAGTCATACATACGATTTCTGCTCATGAGTTGGCAACTCACCACCGTTGTGCCACAGTTTCTTGCAGGTTTTGCCGTACAGGTTTCGTTGCAGCTTTGCTGGCACACTGCTCCTTTTCTGGTGATTGCTTTGGTAGGTGGGTTCACTCGCATCGTGACCACCATTTTACCTTATTTATATTCAGTTGTATCTAGAAACTCCATCAACCAGACTTGTATATTTATTTGACTTAGAAAACCAGTGTATATTATTTCGACCTTAGAGTCGTCTTGTATTACTATTATGGTTTTCTTGATGATTTTGAGTTTCCTTTGAGTTTTGATCCTCGCCCTTCGGCGTTGTATATTATATTGCTTGCGTGGTTGTGACCGCCAATTGGCAAAGAGCTAGCTCCCGCTTGGGGATGCCTTTATATATATTATGCATGTTGTACCCTTTTGGGGCCAGTATTTACAAAGGAAACTCTACCGAAATTTTCAGAAAAGACTTGAGATTTTAAAAATGCGTACTTCGGCTTATGTTATTAAAACCAGTTGCTTTAAAATAAGTTTTCTTTATTTCTTTCCTTAAAATGGTTTAGATTTCTGGGATTTTGGCTTACTTGAATTTGATGGGGTCCTATAGACTTTATATGATTCAAGTGCCAGTCACGTGGCATTTCGGGTCGTGACAATCTCATGAACTAATATACATCCAGACTACCTCTTTGGTAGTATCCTTGGTAAAAATGTATCCAGCCTTTATCCTCTATTTTGTCACGATATCTAGCCTGGAACTCTTCCAACATACCGTCCCTCCACTGAGCGTAAAGACAATGCCTGTGACTGATATTCAGTCGACCTTACCATCCTTGAATCTATCCAGTGATTCTTCCCAGGATCGATTGATACCATCTCACTACACCTAGTGAGAATCCTAACATCCATTTAGATCTATCTCATAGATCCAAATCCCAGGATTTAGGAGGTATCACATTGATCCTATATGGAGAATCCTTGTGAGAAGAGGAAATTGACCAAGAGTAGGATAGGAAACTCCTTTCCTATCACGAGTATATTATCCACGTACAATACGAGGATCACCACCATACTCCATACTGCCCTTTTTGTATATACAAGGTTCATCTACCATTTTGGTAAAGTCAAACACTTTAACTACCACATCAAAACAGATGTTCCAACTCTGCGATGCCTGCTTTAATTCATAAATCAACTTGCACACGTTTCCGCTGCTCCCACTGTCTACGAAGCCCTCTGGCTGTGTACTAATAGACGCTCTCTTCTAAATCATCATTTAGAAAATCAGTCATGACACCCAACCGCCAGATATCGTAGACATGGTATGTAGCAGTGGCAAGTAGGATCGGGATGGACTTAAGCATAGTCACTGGAGAAAAGGTTTCATCATTATCCACACCCGGTCGATGATGAGAACCTTTTGCAATAAGTCTAGCTTTGAAAGTCTCAACTTTTCCATCTACACTAAGTAATCATCTTAAGACATACTTGCTCCTGATGGGGATTTAACCCTTTAGATAAAGCAACCAAAGTCCATACTTTGTTGGTGTACATAGATTCCATCTCAGATCGCATAGCATCCAGCCATTCTTACAGAGTCTCCACTCTTGATGGCCTGCTCGAAACTAGTTGGGCCAGCATCTCATGATGCAATCCTCTCTCCCACTGTCATAGAGAAACCGAAGTATCTCTCAGGTGGATGAGGAACCCTACCAGATCGGCGGAGAGGCTGAGGTTCGTTGGGAATTATTGAATCATCCGGTTCTACCAAATCATCAGCTGTAGTTTCTATAGCTGGAACTCCTTCTAGTTCTACCTCATAACCACAAATTTGTTTCCAAAATAAATTCATTTTCTAAAAAGGTGGTATGCCGAGAAATAAAACACCTTTTGTTCCTCGGTGCGGTAGAAGATATTCCTTTGCGAATGCTTGGGATATCCAACAAACTTCCACAGAACTGACCTTGCCTCGATCTTGTATGGATTTTGCTTTTGGCATAGGCCGGACAACCCCAAATCATATCATCCTTAAGAGATGGGCTCTTCCGATACCATATCATATATGGAGTGGTTGGCACCTGATTTGTTTGGAACCCTATTCAATAGGTATGCATCTTCACAAGTAAATAACCCCCAAAAGGAAATAGGCAACTCAATAGTACTCATCATAGAGCGCACCATATCATATAGGGTGCGATTGCTCCACCCCGATACACCTACGTGTTGTGGTGTATACGGAGGAGTAATGCTGAGAGAGAATTTAATTCTCCTTTAGAATAGTCCAGGAATTCCATGTTCAAGTATTCTCTTCCCTGATCTCATCATAGGACATAATACTTTTACCCATTTTGATTCTCTACTTCTGATTTTTATTCTTTGAATTTCTCAAAAGTTTCAGACTTGTGTTCCAACAGGAACACATGTGTGAATCTTGAGAGATCATCAGTGAATGTAATGAAGTACAAAGAACCAGTCCTGGCATGTGTAGACAGGGGACTTACATACATCATCATGTATCGATCCCAAGAGTTCACTAACTCTTTCTCTGTTTCCAATAAACGGAGTTGTGGTCATCTTATCTTTATGACATGAGTGATAAGTTTCACAAGATGTAAATTAAAACTGATTTAAATATGCATCTTTATGAAACTTAGCTAGTCGGGTCGCATTGATATGACCTAGTCTACAGTGCATCAAGAAGGGTTCGTTCATTTCTGAACTCTTCCTCTTGTGTGTGTTTTGTATGTTAAGAACTGTGGATCGATTTAGAACGTATATGCTTTTAGATAACGTGCCTGAACCGATCAACTCTTGATATAGAAAATGTTGAAAACATTATCCAACAATACAAAATTAAATCCTTCTTTACTAAATAAAGAGACTGATATGATGTTGTATATCAGGTTCGGTATCTAATAACATTCGTTCAGAATCAATATATTTGGTAATACAGGGTGATAACTGCCAACACCTTGGCTGCAACAACTGCACCATTTCCAACTCTTAAAACTTATCACCCATTCTCAGTTCTCTACCTATCTTTAGCCTATGTAACAGATTACATTTTCGGGATCCTGATCCGGTATCACAAACAAAGGACGTAGAGGATACTGAAAAACAGTTCTCGGTAATGAACATACCCGAAGAAGATGTATCATTATGCACTTTCTTCGTTTGGGCGGTATGGAAATCCTGGTAATCCCTTATTTCCTGCTCGGTCTTATAACAATTATAAGGTAGAGCGGAACCAACATTCCCCAGCTCGATATAACAAGCGGGTTCGGTCAATACATCCATATTATTATCTTGATTAAGGTGTGACATAGTCGCTACCTGGAGAGAGAGAAGAAAACACTCAGCTATGTTCTTGCATGATTAGATTGGTTATTATTTTATCTAATCAGGATGGCTCCCACTGTTTTAATCAAATCTTCCTCCAAAATCTAAAAGGAAATACTAGCCGGGATTAATTACACGCTACAAGTTTGCCAATCTTTCATCCAGGCTAGTGCCGGTACTTTGAGGGAGGTTCCCCGTGCTTTCGCACGTGCCTAATTAAAATAAACCTCGTTTTTCCAGGGGCGTAACCCCGTTGACTCCTTTCTAGACACCTACTTGATCGTCTAATTGTAATGTGTAAAACTCTCTCAGGAGTAACTCTTACTCGCAGTGGGTATCGGCATCCAACTATCTCATAGAAGGTATGAAATCTCATTGCAAATTTCAACACTTGAAATTCCCGATAATATTCTGCCCCAAGCATTCTATGACCTTGACAGAGGTCAACAAACCATAAGCTGCTAGTCAAGTTCAACCCGTCATTTCCTGATTGAATTAAACCCACCCGCATGACTCTTGACAGAGGTTAACAAGGTCGCATGACTACTCTAACTCAATCGCATCATATACTTTCCAGATAAGCATTAATCAGCTACCGCACACTACGCCTTGACAGAGGTCAACAAACGCAGCATGAATACTAACTATTACTTATCTGAAATGACGGAGGGCTACGACATGTTTTTAAGAAAACCTTTTGTGTAATGAACTTAATATCATCATAGAATTGAGTTATTTAAAATGGAGTGTTTTTTACGCTTTTACTAGTTTTTCTAAAGAGTTCACTCCCAGTGAAGGGATCTCGGCTCTTTCCTTATCGAATAAGGTGCAGGATATTTCAAAAATACCACTATGCAAAGAAAAAACTATAAAAGCAATCAAAATACGAAACCAAGGGTTGTAGCATCTGCCAGTTATTGCTAAAGAGATCACTCCCGGTGAAGAGATCTCTGCTCTTTCCTTATTGAATAAGGTGTTGTATATTCTACAAGGAATACCGCTATGCAAAACAACAACTAGAGCTACCTGTTTTTGAAAATTCGATTCCACAGCATCTTTAGGTTTATTTTCTTTCATTAATCTCATTAATGAAGTCCCATCATTTTAAGTTACCTAAACATCACAGATAAATACAACGTACGCTTATGCCATCCGTATTCGCCTCGATGTCCCCTCGTGCACCGTTAGGTTAGGTAACAAACGGCAGAGCGGGGCAGAGCTAGCGCGGGTGTAAAACACAACGTCTATATAATATATCACATATACTATATACAATATCCATCTCAACATATACAGTGATCACAGAATATCGCAGCAGAACACAACATATGAAATATTGGATATACTAGGATTTCTGGGTTTTAAATTAAACCTGTTTAAAACATGGATTCCACAGTCGTGATGAATAGCCAAACCCACATCCCTATACCCCTACGAGAGCGGCAAGCAATCCTACCAATTATAGAGTTAGGATACCCGGTCTCGACTCCTCGAGATGGTCTCCCACTGCACCTTAGAACCCGGTTACTTGTGCTCCCCGCCTTAGGTCTATCCTAATGCTGAAAAGTAAATAATATACAATGGTGACATCATCCTCAACCCGGAAGTGCCCCAATAAAAGAATATTACATACAATGAATTTTACTTGAATGAAAATGAAAAAACTCCAATCTCACATAAAACCCCCGTCTATTCGAAACTAGACGATCCAATATAACATGTCCCAGCAACACATAACATCATATGTCAGCAACGTAAGTAAAAATATGCGTATCCCAATTTTCATTGACATATAGCAACGAAACCGGAGATACACCACATATTACACTTACGGTGGCAGAAAAAAAAGTGAAAAACTACAAAAATTGGAATCCGCAACCACCTTAGACATCATAAACCCGAAATATCTCATATTCCGGATTTCATGCCTAACCAAATGAATTCCTTAGACATCGTATGCCTAACAATTATAAGCCCCGTAGTCTCAATATCGAAAAAACTTTTCAATAACAACTCGAGCAATTCAACAAGATTCTCGACATCCTGATCGAATTCTCGTCGGAAACTTTAGTAGACAGCCGCACCACCCGATGCCGTCGACGAAGTGCACTATGGCGGAACACCGCGGCCGCGAGCACCCGAACGGATGCTTTTGGCGATGGGGTTCTCCTATAGTCACTTGGTCGGGGATATAGGGCGTGGCTATCTAATAAGGTTACCCGGCGAGTATCCGCGTATGTTACGTGATTGCGGTGGACTTTTGATCACATCAAAATTCCGTGGCAACCGATCAAATGAGACTAAATTGCTAGATTTATAACATTCAAATTAGTTTTGATTCCAAGTATTGTATCCTATCACATGATATCCGGAAGACGTTAAACTTTTCGATCGATTCATCAATGTCCCACAATTTCCCGACAGCTCATCACTTGAGCATAGTTTTAATAATACCCAGAACATGCCACAGTACCTATGCACCAGCCGTAGAAAGGCAGACCCAAGCCTCCCTCATGTCGCCATGGAACTACGGCAAACCCTAGGGTATAACAGCGGTTCCGCGATCCAAAAAGTTGAGTTAGGGTTTCATTCTTCTAGAGCATTCATAGAATTACTTGCTTGTTTTTCCGAAGAAGTTAAACTTGGAAAAATGGGTTTTTGACAATCGTTCGAACTTTTTAACTTCTCCTAGACAATATGTGAATAACTTGAAACAATGTTAAAACTACAAATACGAAACACTCCGAGTTGCTTATTGTGTAAGTTCACATCACATGCAAAATTAGCAAAACAAACAACACCTGAATCACCAAAACCCAGTCACTGGAACACAAAAAAATTTCGAAGCCAAAATTCCTTAATAGAACCGGCCTACTCAGTTTTTGGCTTGATGTGCTCGGCCAAAATCCGGCCAAAGTGCTTTAAATTTCTACTGTGTTCATGTAATATCATATATAACATTCTGCAGTTGTTTAAAATTTTTTTTTATGACTTCTTAAGATCGACAGAAACTAGTTTTCATGTTGCAAGTTTCAGAGTATTTCAGTTTCATAATCTTAACAAAATCTGTCTAATTTTCTAGAATGGCTCTGATGACACTAAAGGGTTCCTTAGGACGGCAGCAAGGTTTCGGGAGGCATCTTTCTGGCCAAATTCTAAAATTTTCCATTCTAGCTAACCCCAACCCTAGAATCGTATACTAGAAATCCAACGGAATGAAATGCAAACGACTTTGCAAGTAAAGTGAACAAGGAATACAACCTTTGTAGACCGTTCCTTCACATCATTAGCTCCGTGTAGTCGTCCTTTCGCTGCGATCATGAACTCCCGGACTCTAGAGAGGCTCCTCAAGATTATGGATCAAGCTTGCTAGAAGACTTCGAGGCCGAAGATGATCTACGTCGAGGAGACACTAACCCAAGCTATCTCTTCACTAATTGTGGAATTTGTGAAGCAAACACCCTATACTAAATGGCAAGTAGTAGAGGATGATGAAGTAGGAAGTGGGCTCACATTAGAATTGACTTTCTCACAAGTTTTCATCATTTTCCATTGAAGCTAGAAAGCTTGAGAGGAAGAAGAAGAAAAAAAGGAATTAACCAAGTGAAGAATGGAAACCTTAGGTGAGTTAGCATCATATGTTAACCTTTGTAGAGAGTTAACCATGGCTAGGTTTAATGGTTAGGTTAATAAAATTTCTTAGGCAAAACAAAACTTGTGGACTTAGTCAATGCAAATCCAAGCTTCTCAAAGCTTCTTGCCATGACAAAATGCCTCCATTTTGATTTACCAAAATAAATAAAAACCCTCCATTATTCATAGCATGGTATAAGTCATACACACACACAAGTTGCATGTATCATCAAACATGACACAATTATATGTATGCAAATATATATCACTTATATACATATGCACAAAACAAGTGAGAAAAAGAAATCAGAAGTGAGCTTAATATTAGTTAATGTAATGTAATATATCAAATATATAATTATACATTAAATTGTTAAATCAACATTTGATTTAATAATCCGGTTATATCATATATAACCGACTAATATCAAATGTAACAACTTATCGAATCAACACATGATCCGATAACCCGCCTATATTATATATTACCGACCGATATCACATATCGCGAGAATTGAATATAGTATCTCATATTGTATTAATCTCGGTCCCGTACATAACACATTTGTGCTCCTACTCCGTTTTACTTGAGCCAGGAAACCTCTGTGTAGGACACTAAAGGCCCGTCAATACGCCGGCAGTAGATGATGATCATATCAAACATCCACAAGCTGCAAGCGGTCTGCTAAACGTAACGGCCACCCGGGTATTGAGCGATCAGAAGATCAACAAGCAAGCCTGCTCATACTTCTGCGAATCCAATCAGTAACACTAACGTACAGTCCGGTCTCTTCGTCTGATATGTCGCATATCTCGTCGAGGGGTGGTAAACATCAGACCCCAGTAACTCGATAAATCGTGTCGATACGAGGCTAATGACGGGTCGAGAAACTACTGATAACACTTACCAGTATATCTCATAATCATCCCTGGCAAGGGACATCCTATTATAGCCAATCGAGCATAGCGCAACATCAACTCCCTATACCGGGAGAGACGAAGCTCCTCTTATCGCTCATTGCCTCCATATGACTCGGGACTGTACCCAAAAGCCACCATTTTGCACATTCTCTTGAACGTGGTAAGGTGGAAATCAAAGCACGGTGGGAATCACACAAGACTCTATGACGATCTCGGGTCTATATACTAACCTGTTCCAGTGTCACCAGAGAACTGCCATCTGACGTGAGGTATAATACCATCTAGGAGTTCTTGGCGAGTCCGTCCAGTGTACCCAGTCTCCACTAAGCACCCGTATACTGTCTTTGATGTCAAACACCAATGGATATGGGATCATCCATCGCCCATCTACATACGTCGAGAAGTTATACGCTAGTCTACTCTGGTATATCGATGCCCTGTCTCGATACACCTATGACTATGAACATTTGAAGGATGTACATAACGACTACATTGTCCCCACTAGTAAGATTTGCATCATAATCCTGGTAGTCAAGTACTCATCCTAAGGGCTTTATCAACATGTAATATAGAGACAATCAGTGTATATGTTAAGATAAAGAGCAACCAGATAGCATAATATCATGTCGAGCAAGAAAGTCCTCACTATATATGTCCAAGCATCCACCACAATATACATCATATGTACAGTAATGGCCTCTAGGGCATACATATAACTAAAAATTCTTGAGTGCCAAATGAGATATAATTCTAGATCCTAGTTTAGTTTTTAAGTTTAGTAGCTTCCTAGCTTAGTTTAGAGTCATACAAGTGTGGATTATGATCTTGGATTTTCCCAAGTTGCTGTTGAGGGACAAGTAGAGGTGTAGTGAGTGTTTTAAGACCTTAGGGATTAATTTCAAGACCTGTGTATAAGATTTGAACCCGGTACGCAAACTTAGGAATTGATCCGTGTCGGTTTTGTGACATTTAACGGGCCTACAAGGAATCTAGGATGACTTGGAACGTTTACGAAATAAACAAAAAATACCAGAGACCTAGTTAGACCCATAGGAGACCACCCTAAGAAGACGAGCCCCAACGGAGCAGAATGGGCCGAGGTAGCCGGTTTTGGGGGCTATGTAGCCGGCCAGTTTTAGGAATTTGGGGTCTATATTGGTTCTGTAGCTCACTTATTTCATAAACAACACCCTATACTTGCTAGTTTAGCTCCATTTTACATGAAATTAAATCTGGGAGTGATTTCTTGAGTTTCTTTTTTGATTTGGGGTTATGTTTTACGTTTTTTCGAATTCGTGGATTTAGTATTGATATTGTATTGAGTCGTTGGATGTTTGTACGTCAACGACGAGGGTTGTTGTTAGTTATATGTATGCCCTAGAGGCCATTACTATACATACGATGTATATAGTGGTGGATGCTTGGAAATATATAATGAGGACTTTCTTACTCGACATGATAGTTTGCTATCTTGTTGCACTTTATCTTAACATGTACTCTGATTGTCTCTATGTTACATATTGATAAAGACCTTAGGATGAGTACTTGAATAACATGACTATGATGCAGATCATACTAGTAGGGACAGAGTAGTCGTTAAGTACATCCTTCAAATGTTCCTAGTCGTGGGAGTACCGAGACAGGGCATCGATGTTAGTTATATGTATGCCCTAGAGGCCATTACTGTACATAGGATGTATATTGTAGTGGATGCTGGGACATATATAGGGAGGACTTTCTTGCTCGACATGATAGTATGTTATCTGGTTGCACTTTACCTTAACGTGTATACTGATTGTCTCTCTGTTACATGTTGGTAAAGCCCTTAGGATGTGTACTTGACTACCTGGATTATGATGCGGATCATACAAGTGGGGACATGGTAGTCCATAAGTACATCCTTCAAGGTCCCTAGTCGTGGGAATATCGAGACGGGACATCGATATACCAAAGTAGACTAGCGTATACCTTCTCGACCCATACAGATGGGCGATGGATGATCCCATATCCATTGGTGTTTGACATCAGAGATGATATACGGGTGCTTAGTGGAGACTGGGTACACTGGACGGACTCGCCGAGAAATTCCAGATGGCATTATACCTTACGTCAGATGGCAGTTCTCTCGTGACACTGGTACAGGTTAGTCTGTAGTCCCGAGATCGTCATAGAGTCTTGTGTGATTCCCACTATGCTTTGATTTCCACCTTACCACGTCTAAGAGGGCGTTAAAAACGGTGGCTTTTAGGTACAGTCCCGAATCACATGGAGGCAATGAGCGATAGGAGGGGATTCGTCTCTCCCGGTATAGGGAGTTGATGTTGTGCTGTGTTCGATTGGCTATAACCGGAAATCCCTTGCCAGGGTTGCTGAGATTTACTGGTAAGTGTTACCAGTAGTTTCTCGAACTGTTATAGACCTCATATCGACACGACTTATTGAGCTATTGGGGTCTGACGTTTACCACCCCTAGGCGAGATATGCGACATATCAGACGATCAGACCGGACTGTACGGTAAGTGTTACTGGTTGGATTCACAGGAGTGAGAGCGGGCTTGCTCATTGATCTTCTGATCGCTCAATACCCGGATGGCAGTTACGTTTAGCAGACCGCTTACGGCTTATGGGTGTTTGATATGATCATCACCTGCTGCCGGCGTATTGACGAGTCTTTAGAGTCCTACACAGTGGTTTCCTGGCTTAAGCGAAACGAAATAGGAGCGCATATGAGATATGTGCGGGACCGAGAATAATATCAGTATGTGATACTGTATTATATTCTCGCGATTTGTATCATTGGACGGTTATATATGATATAGCCGGGTTACCGAATCAAGTGTTGATTCGATACATTGATACACTTGATATTAGTCGGTTATATGCTATATGACCGGATCATTAAATCAAGTGTTGATTTAATGATTTAATGTATAATTATATATTTGATATATTACTTTACATTAACTAGTATTTGTTCACTTAAGATGGATTTTCTCACTTGATGTGCACATTGTATATATGATATAGTTTTGTGCACTAGTTTGTATCATGTTTGATGATACATGCAAACTTGGGTGTGCATGCTTTAAACCATAGTTTAGCTTAATGGTTAAGGTGTTATTTATTTATTATTTATTTATTTATTATGGCAAGAAATAAAATGGTAGCTTATTTTGTATTATACTTGAAGCTTCATGAAGCTTTGAAAAGCTTTGACCATTTTGTTTCTTTCCTAAACCTAACCATTACCTAAACCCTAGTTTATTCTCTACATGAGTTTACTAACCCATGGTTGCTATATGATAACCATCACTTGAATTTTATTTTGAAGATAATTCATTTTCTTTTCTTCTTCTTCATCTTCTTCATGAGTTGAAGAAAGCTTACTAGAAAATTCAAAGTGATGATTCCAAGTGAGAAATCCAAATCCAAAGTGATCCCACTTCCTATTTCTTCATCCTCTATCACTTGCCATGTAGTAGAGAGTGTTTTCTTAACAAGTTCCTTGACCTAGTGAAGATGGAGCTTGAGTTTGAGTCGCCTCGACATGGATCATCTTCGGCCTCGAAGTTAATGACCTAACCCGATCATTTCTCCGACGAAACAATCGCTAGTGTCCGGGATCCCGATGATTGCAGCGGAGGGACGTCAACACGGAGCTAAAGAAATGGTGGAGCGGATCTACAAAGGTTGTATTTCCATTCACTTATTAGTAAAGCTGTTTACTTGCATTCTTTTCGCATAAACTCTAGTTAACGATCTTGCTAAGGGTTGTTTGGCACCTAGAAAATATGATTTTGGCATGGTTGATGTCTTGTGGAACCTCAGTTGTGTGCCTAGGAACCCTACAGTGGTATCAGAGCCTAGCTAGAGCTTTAGGCGATTTATAGACGATGTTAGAAGTCCGATCGAACCCGAAACCCTAATACAAAATCACTCTCTGGAAATTTTCTGGAATTTTGTGAATTAAAAATTGCCAAAAAATTCAGCAGGGGATTGTAGGAGTTACTGTGAAGCACGTGACGCTAACTCGACCAATGCACCTCGGAACCGCGGCTCCACCCTGGCTTGCGCGTCGGTTCCGCGAGCATATTGGTGAGTTAGGCCACGTGGTTTACAAAGTAATTCTTTTCTTAAAGTGCTGTGTCTTCTGGGAATTTTTATATTTTATTCAACAGAGGAATTTTCTGGGTTGTTTTTGGGATTCGATTATTCGATCGGTTTATTTAATTTCGTCTATGTGTTTTTCCGGGTAATTTTAGAATATGTTAAAAATTTCGACCGGATATAAATACCCATTTTTTCCCCTGCCGGGAAATTTCCAATTGTTGGATTTTTCCGTAGTTTAATGACGTTCTAAGTAGTGCAAGTAACGCGATGATCCCTCTAGAAGACAACAAACCTTAACTCGATTATGTGACCGTCTTGAACTGCCCTTTGAACCTTAGGGTTTGGGGCAGTACGGCGTGCCACATGTGAGGCGTTGGCTTGACCCTTCTACGGCTGGACCGTTGGTACTGAGGCATGAAGTGAATGTTTTTAAACTTATTTCATGTGTTGAGCTGTTTCGGGAAAACTTGGGTGTTTGACTGTTCGATCGGAAAGTTTGACATTTTCTATTTATCTGGAATGTGATACAATATTTGGAATCCACAAGTAGTTATGAGATAACTGATTTGAATGTTATAAACATAGCACTTTAGCCTTACTTGATCGGTTGCCACGGAATTTTGATGTGATCAAAAGTCTGTCGCAATCACGTAGGGTACGCGGATACTCGCCGGTAAATTTAATAGACAGCCACTCCCCATAGCCCCTACCTAGTGACTGTAGGAGAACCCCGTCGCCAAAAGTATCCGTTCGGGTGATCGCGGCAGCGGTGTTCCGCCTTAGTGCACTTCGTCGACGGTATCGGGGGTGCAGCCGTCTAATAAAATTTGCGAAGAGAATTCGTTCAGGATGCCGGGAATCTTGTTGAATTGCCCGACTTGATATTGAAAAGTGTTTTCGATAATGAGACTAAAATGCGGGGTTTATAATTGTTACGCATGCGATGTCTAAGGAATTCATTTGATTAGGCATGCGATGTCTAAGCAGGTTGCGGATTCCAACTGTTGTAGTTTTACACTTTCTTTTCTGCGACCGTAAGTGTAATATGTGATATCGCGGGTTTCGTTGCTATATGTCAACGACAATTGGGATGGGCATATTTACTTACGTTGATGACATGTGATGTTATTTGTTGCTGGATATGTTATATTGGATCGTCGCGTTATGAATAGCCGGGGGTTTTTATGTGAGATGAGTGTATTTCATTTTCATTCATGCAAAAATATTTATGTAATATTCTTTTATTGGGGCACTTCCAGGTTGCGGAAGTTTCACCATTGTATATTATTTACTTTTCCGCACTAGGATAGACCCAATGATGAGAGCACAAGTTACCGGGTTCTAGAGTCCAGAGGGAGACCAACTCGAGGAGTCGAGTCCGGGTCTCCTAACTCAAGAATTGGTAGGGTTTCTTGCCGCTCTCGTAGGGGTCTGGGTGTGTGGGTTTGGCTATTCATCGCGACCGTGGAATCCGTGTTTTATACTGGCTCGTATTAAAAACACGAATGTCCTAGTATATCCAATGTTTCATATGTTTCTTCTGCTGCGATATCTGTGATGTTATCATTTGATGTTCTATGATAGATACTATATAGTATATATGATATATTATATAGACGTTACTTATGTTTTACACCCGCGCTAGCCCTGCCCCGCTCTGCCGTTAATTACCTAACCTAACGGTGCACGAGGGGACATCGAGGCGAATGCGGATGGCATAAGTGTACGTCGTATTTATCTGTGATGTTTAGGTAACTTAAATGATGGGTCTTCATTAATATGATTAATGAAAGAAAAAGAAACCTAAAAGATGTTGTGGAATCGAATTTTCAAAAACAGGTAGCTACAGTTCTTGCTTTGCATCGCGGTGTTCCTTATAGAACATCTTGCACCTTATTCGATAAGGAAAGGGCCGAGATCCCTTCACCGGGAGTGACCCCTTTAGCAATAACTGGCAGATGCTACACCCCTCGGTTTTTCTTTTGATTGCTTTTGGAGTTTTTTGCTTTGCATAGTGATATATATGATATATCCTGCACCTTATTCGATGGGGAAAGGGCCGACGATCCCTTCACCGGGAGTGACCCCTTTAGCAAAACTAGAAAAGCCTCAAAAACACTCCATTTTAAAATCATTTGATTCTACAACGATATCAAGTTCATTACGCAAAGGGTTTTCATAAAAAAACCTGTCGTAGCCCTCCGTCATTTCAGATAAGTCCTACTTAGTATTCGTGCTACGTTTGTTGGCCTGCGTCAAGGCGTAGTGTGCGGTAGCTAACTAGTATTCATCTGTTTATGCATATGATGCAGATTGGATTAGGGTAGTCGTGCGACTTTGTTGGCCTGCGTCAAGGATCGTGCGGGTGGGTTTAATTCAATCAAGAAATGACCGGTTGAACTTGACTAGCGCACTGTGGTTTGTTGGCCTGCGTCAAGGTCATGGGACGCTAGGGGCAAAATTATCGGGAATTTCAAGTGTTGAAATTTGCAATGAGATTGCATACCTTCTATGAGATAGTTGGATCCCGATACCCGCTGCGAGTAATTGTTACTCCTGGGAGAGTTTTACACATTACAATTAGCCGATCAAGTAGGTGTCTAGAAAGGTGTCAACGGGGTTACGCCTCTGGAAAACGAGGTTTACAATAATTAGGTTCGTGCGAAAGCACGGGGGGCCTCCCTCAAAGTACCGACACTAGCCTGGCTGAAAGATTGGCGAACTTGTAGCATGTAATTAATCCCGGCTAGTCTTTCCTTTTAGGGTTTGAAGGAAGATTTGATAAAAAACAGTGGGAGCCATCCTGATTAGATAAAATAATAACCAATCTGATCTTGCAAGGGCATACGCTGAGTGTTTTCTTCTCTCTCTCTCCAGGTAGCGACCATGTCACGCCTTAATCAAGATAATAATACGGATATATTGACCGAACCCGCTTGTTATACTGAGCAGGGAAACGTTGGTCCCGCTCTAACTTATAATTGTTATAAGACAGAGCAGAAAATTGCGGAATACCAGGATTCCCATGCCGCCCAAACGAAGAAAGTGCATATGATGCATCTCCTTCAGGTGTGTTCATTACAGAGAACTGTTTCTCAGTATCCTTTATGTCCTGGGTATGTGATACCAGATCTGGATCCCGCATATGTAATATATTACATGGGCTACAGAAAGGTAAAGAAGTGAGAATGGGTGATAAGTTTCATGAGGCAGAAAACGGTGCAAGTGTTGCAGCCAAGTCTGTTGATCACTGTCACCCTGTATTACCAGAATACATTGATTCTGAACAAATGTTATTAGATACCGAACCTGATATACAAAATCATATCAGTCTCTTTATTTAGATAAAGAAGGATATAATTTTGTATTGTTGGATAATGTTTTGAATATTTCCTATATCAATAGTTGATCGGTTCAGGCACGTTATCTAAAAGCATTGACGTTCTAAATCAAATTACAGTTCTTAGTATACAGAACACACACAAAAGGAAGAGTTCAGAAATGAACGAATCCTTCTTGAGGCATTGTAGACTAGGTCATATCAATGCGACCCGACTGGCTGAAGTTACATTTAGATGCATATTTAAATTAGTTTGAATTTACATCTTATGAAACTTGCCAGTCATGTCCCAAAGATTAGATGACCACAGCTCTGTTTATTCGAAGCAGAGAAAGAGTTAGTGAACTCTTGGGATGATACATGTTGATGTATATAGGTCCCCTGTATACACATGCCAAGACCGGTTCTTTGTATTTCATTACATTCTCTGACAATCTCTTAAGTTTCAGACATATGTGCCTGTTGAAACACAAGTCCGAACCTTTTGAGATATTCACAGAATATAAGTTAGAAGTAGAGAACCAAAACGGGTATAAGTATTATGTCCTTTGATGTGATAAAGGAGGAGAATACTTGAGCACGGGATTCTTGGACTTTTCTAAAGGAGAATGAGATTCTCTTTCAGCATTACTCCTCCGTATACACCACAGTACATCGGTGTATCGGGGCGGAGCAATCACACCCTATATGATAAGGTGTGCTCTATGATGAGTACTACTGAGTTACCTATTTCCTTTTGGGAGTTATGCACTTGAGAAGCTGCATACCTATTGAATAGGGTTCAAATCAAATCAGTTGCCTACCACTTCATATCTGATATGGAAAGGGAAGAGCCCATATCTTAAGTTAGTTAAGATTTAGGGTTGTCCGGCCTATGTCTAAAAGCAAAATCCGGACAAGCTCAAGGCAAGGTCAGTTCTGTAGAACTGGAAAGCTTCCAGCTATACAAAACTAAAGCTGACGATTTGATAGAACCAAAAGATTCAATAGTCACCAACGAACCTCAGCCTCTCCGCCGATCTAGTAGGGTTCCTCACCCACCTGAGAGATACTTCTGTTTCTCTATGACAGTGGGAGCGAGAATTGCATCATGAGATAATGACCCAACTAGTTTCGAACTGGCTATCAGGAGTGGGACTCTATAAGAATGGCGGGATGCTTAGCGATCTGAGATGGAATCCTTCTACACCAACAAAGTATGGACTTTAGTTGCTTTATCTGAAGGGTTAAATCCCCATTAGGAGCAAGTATATCTTGAGAAGATTACTTGGTGTACATGGAAAAAGTTGAGACTTTCAAAGCTAAACTTGTTAAAAGTTTGCATCATTGACCAGGTATGGATTATGATGAAACCTTTTCAAGTAGCTAAGCTTAAGTCCATCCAGATCCTACTTGCCACGGCTACATACCATGAATACGATATCTGGCGGTTGGGTGTCATGACTGCTTTTCTAAAAGATGTTTTAGAAAAGAGCGTCTATAAGCATACAGCCAGAGGGCTTCGTAGACAGTGGGAGCAGCGGAAACGTGAGCAAGATATTTTATGTGATAAAGCAGGCATCGCGGAGTTGGAACGTCTGTTTTGATGTGTTAGTCAAAGAGTTTGACATCATCAAAATGTTAGATGAACCTTGTATAAACAAAAGGGTAGTAGAGAGTATGGTGGTGATCCTCGTAGAGTACGTGGATGACACACTCTTGATAAGAAAGAAGTTTCCTACGCTACGATCGGTCAATCTCCGCTTATCACAATGATTCTCCATATAGGATCAAAGTGATACCTACTAAATCCTGGGTTTTGGATCTATGAGATAGATCTAATTGGATGTTAGAATACTCACTAGTTGTAGTGAGATGGTATCAATTGATCCTGGGGAGAATCACTGGAAAGGTTCCAGGGTGATAAGGATGAATGAATGTCAGTCACAGGCATTGTCTTTACCCTCAGTAAAGGGACGGTATGTTGGAAGAGTTCCAAGCTAGATACCGTGACATACTAGACGATAAAGGCTGGATACATCGCTACTTAAGATGCTACCAAAGAGGCAATCTGGGTGTATATTAGTTCATGAGATGAACTTCGTTCCTCCCATTCTGTGACAATGGAGTTGTGGCTTATGCCAGGGAACGCCCGTCCCATCAGTGATCAAGACATATTCTAAGGCAACGTCACCAGATCATGGAGATTGTAGATCTTCAGAGTGATCGAGGTTAGGAGAGCAGACTCAGAGGACAACACAGTGGATCCACTCACAAAGGCCTTTTCCCAGAGACAAATTTTTATGGGATGGTTGAGTATGAGATACTGCAACCACTGCTACAGATGGCCCTAGTGCAAGTGGGAGATTGTTAGTTATATGTATGCCCTAGAGGCCATTACTGTACATAGGATGTATATTGTAGTGGATGCTGGGACATATATTGGGAGGACTTTCTTGCTCGACATGATAGTATGCTATCTGGTTGCACATTACCTTAACGTGTATACTGATTGTCTCTCTGTAACATGTTGGAAAAGCCCTTAGGATGTGTACTTGACTACCTGGACTATGATGCAGATCATACTAGTGGGGACATGGTAGTCCATAAGTACATCCTTCAAGGTCCCTAGTCGTGGGTATATCGAGACGGGGCATCGATATACCAGAGTAGACTAGCGTATACCTTCTCGACCCATACAGATGGGCGATGGATGATCCCATATCCATTGGTGTTTGACATCAGAGATGATATACGGGTGCTCAGTGGAGACTGGGTACACTTGACGGACTCGCCGAGAACTCCCAGATGGTATTATACCTTACGTCAGATGGCAGTTCTCTGGTGACACTGGTACAGGTTAGTCTGTAGACCCGAGATCGTCATAGAGTCTTATGTGATTCCCACTGTGCTTTGATTTCCACCTTACCACGTCCAATAGGGCATGCAAAACAGTGGCTTTTGGGTACAGTCCCGAATCACATGGAAGCAATGAGCGATAGGAGGGGATTCGTCTCTCCCGGTATAGGGAGTTGATGTTGTGCTGTGTTCGATTGGCTATAACCGGAAATCCAGGGCCAGGGTTGCTGAGATTTACTGGTAAGTGTTACCAGTAGTTTCTCGAACAGTTATAGACCTCATATCGACAGGACTTATCGAGCTATTGGGGTCTGACGTTTACCACCCCTAGGCGAGATATGCGACATATCAGACGATCAGACCGGACTGTACGGTAAGTGTTACTGGTTGGATTCACAGGAGTGTGAGCAGGCTTGCTCATTGATCTTCTGATCGCCCAATACCCGGGTGGCCGTTACGTTTAGCTGACCGCTTGCGGCTTGTGGGTGTTTGATATGATCATCACCTGCTGCCGGCGTATTGACGAGTCTTTAGAGTCCTACACAGAGGTTTCCTGGCTCAAGCGAAACGAAATAGGAGCGCATATGAGATATGTGCGGGACCGAGAATAATATCAGTATGTGATACTGTATTTTATTCTCGTGATTTGTTCATTGGACTGTTATATATGATATTGCCGGGTTACCGAATCAAGTGTTGATTTGATACATTGATACACTTGATATTAGTCGGTTATATGCTATATGACTGGATCATTAAATCAAGTGTTGATTTAATGATTTAATGTATAATTATATATTTGATATATTACTTTACATTAACTAGTAATTGTTCACTTAAGATGGATTTTCTCACTTGATGTGCACATTGTATATATGATATAGTTTTGTGCACTTGTTTGTATCATGTTTGATGATACATGCAAACTTGGGTGTGCATGCTTTAAACCATATTTTAGCTTAATGGTTAAGGTGTTATTTATTTATTTATTATTATGGCAAGAAATAAAATGGTGGCTTATTTTGTATTATACTTGAAGCTTCATGAAGCTTTGAAAAGCTTTTACCATTTTGTTTCTTTCCTAAACCTAACCATTACCTAAACCCTAGTTTATTCTCTACATGAGTTTACTAACCCATGGTTGCTATATGATAACAATCACTTGAATTTTCTTTTGAAGATAATTCATTTTCTTTTCTTCTTCTTCATCTTCTTCATGAGTTGAAGAATGCTTACTAGAAAATTCAAAGTGATGATTCCAAGTGAGAAATCCAAATCCAAAGTGATCCCACTTCCTATTTCTTCATCCTCTATCACTTGCCATGTAGTAGAGAGTGTTTTCTTAACAAGTTCCTTGACCTAGTGAAGATGGAGCTTGAGTTTGAGTCGCCTCGACATAGATCATCTTCGGCCTCGAAGTCAATGACCTAACCCGATCATTTCTCCGACGAAACAATCGCTAGAGTCCGGGATCCCGATGATCGCAGTGGAGGGATGTCAACACGGAGCTAAAGAAATGGTGGAGCGGATCTACAAAGGTTGTATTTCCATTCACATATTAGTAAAGCTGTTTACTTGCATTCTTTTTGCCTAAACTCTAGTTAACGATCTTGCTAAGGGTTGTTTGGCACCTAGAAAATTTGATTTTGGCATGGTTGATGCCTTGTGGAACCTCAGTTTAGTGCCTAGGAACCCTACAATCGATACTCCAGAGTAGACTAGCATATGCGCTTCTTGACCCAAATGATGGGCGATGGATGATCCCATATCCATTGGTGTTTGACATCAGAGAAGGTATACGAGTGCTCAGTGGAGACTGGGTAAACTGGACGGACTCACAAAGAACTCCTAGACGGTATTATACCTCACGTCCGATGGCAGTTCTCTGGTGATACCGGTACAGGTTAGTCTGTAGACCCGAGATCGTCTTAGAGTCTTTTGTGATTCCCTCTGCACTTTGATTTCCACCTAACCACGTTCAAGTGGGCGTGAAAATGGTGGCTTTTGGGTACAGTCCCGAATCACATGGATGCAATGAGCGATAGGTGGGGTTTCGTCTCTCCCAGTATAGGGAGTTGATGTTGCGCTGTGTTCGATTGGCTATAACTAGAAATCCCTGGCCAGGGTTTCTGAGATTTACAGGTAAGTGTTATCAGTAGTTTCTCGAACTGTTATGGACCTCATATCGACACGACTTATCGGTTATTAGGGTCTGACGTTTACCACCCCTAGACTGGATATGCGATATATCAGACGAAGAGACCGGACTGTACGGGAGTGTTACTGGTTGAATTCATAGGAGAATGTACAAGCTTGCTTGTTGATCTTCTGATTGCTCAATACCTGGGTGGCTATTACGTTTAGCTGACCGCTTGCAGCTTGTGGGTGTTTGATATGATCATCACCTATTGCCGGCGTATTGATGATTCTTTAAAGTCCTACACAGAGGTTTCCTGGCTCAGGTAAAAGGAGTAGGAGCACATATGTGATATGTGCGGGACCGAGAATAATACATGTATACGATACCGTATTAGATTCTCGCGATATGTGTTATCGGCCGGGTATAAGTGATATAGCCGGGTCATCGGATCATGTGTTGATTCGATGAACTGATACAGATTATATTAGTCGGTTATTTGTGAAATAGCCGGATTATCGGATAAAGTGTTGATTCGATAATTTAATGTATAATTATATATTTGATATATTATATTGCAATAACTAATATTATCTCACTTAAAGATTCTTTTCTCACTTGGATAATACATTGATATATATGCGATATATGTTAATTGTATTATTTTCTTTTGTTGCAAAAATATATTATATTTGTGATATATAATATTGTAACAAGTTTGGGTAACAAATGCAACATCATTTGTGGAGATTAAAAAAGTTAGGGTTTGATTTGGGTTAGCTTTTTCATGAAGCTTCTAGAAGCTTTATTGTGTTTTAAGCTTAGTTATTTTGTATTGATATTTTGGGAAGATATTTCTTAACCCAACCCAAACCCTTTACCATGGTTTATTCTCTACAATGGTTAAGCTTTTCTTTCTTATCCAAGGGTTGCAATTGTAACCAAAACAATAATTTCATTATTCATCACAAATAGATTTCTTCTTCTTCTTCCTCTTGAAAAAGCTTTCTAGTTTTTCGGTTTGTGATGATAAATGGTGAGAAATTGAAAATAAAAGAGAGCTAAATTCCTACTTCATCATCCTTATCTATTCTAGCCACATAGATTAGGGTGTTCACTTCTCTAATAAGTTATTTAGTGAAGTGTAAGCTTGGGTTAAAGATTCTTCAAGGTAGATCATCTTCGAAAAGGAAGACTTCAAGCAAGCCTGAATCATTCAGCTTGTGGAGCCTCTCTAGAGTCCAGAAGTTCATGGATCGCGGTGAAGGGACAACCACTCGGAGCTTATGAAGCGAAGGAACGGAATAAAAAGGTTGTAATCCCTCTCTCTTAGATGTAAAGTGGTTTACATGCTATGTTAACCCTAAGTCTCTAGTAAAGATCTTGGTTAGGGTTTGTTTAGGACCCTAAATATTTTAAAGTAGCATGATTGATGCTTGTCAAAACCTTCACAAGGTGCTATGTTAACCCTACAGTGGTATCAGAGACAAGCTAGAGCGTTAGGCATTGTCTAGACGAAGTTTGAAATCCGATCGAACTCCGAAACCCCGATAAATCCTAGTTTCTGAAAAAAAAATTCAAAAGTTGAAATTTTTCATATTAAAAATACTCAGAAAATCATGCAGGGAATTATAAGAATTATTGTGAAGTACGAAGCCATAATTCACTCAAGAGACCGCGGAACTGCGGCCAAACCAAGCGTTTTGTGGAGGTTCCGCGGCCGACTTTGGGAGTTGGGGTCTAATACTTCAGGGGTTTATTCTTGGGTACTTTTCATGCTTCTGGGAATTTTTAATTCTACTCAAGTATTGAGCTTTCTAGGATATATTGGGAACTCATTGATTCGATCGGAAAGTTTAACTTCGTTTATGTTTTTCCGGGTAATTTAAAACGTGTTAAAAAGTTCGAACGGATATCAATAACGGAAATTTTCCCCTGCCGGAAAATTTCCAAGTGTTGGATTTTTTCCTTAGTTAAAGAACATTCACAGTCGTGCAAGTAACGCGGTAGACCCTCTAAAAGAACTAAAACCTTAACTCGATTATGTGACCGTCTGAACCGCCTCTAAACCTTAGGGTTTGTGGCAGTACGGCGTTTCCGCATGTGAGGCGTTGGTTTGACCCTTCTACGGCTGGACCACTGGTACTGCGGCATGTGATGGATGCTTTCAAACTAATTTCATGTGTTGAGGACTAAAGGGAAATCTTGGGTGTTTGTTTATTCGATCGGAAAGTTTAACATTTTCTATTTATCTGGAATACGATACAATATTTGGAATCCACAAGTAGTTATGAGATAACTTGATTGAATGTTATAAATCTAGCAGTTTTTAGTCTCATATGATCGGTTGCCACGGGATTTTGATGTGATCAAAAGTCCGTCGCAATCACGTAGCATACGCGGATACTCGCCAAGTAAACTTAATAGATAGACACGCCCCATAGCCCTGACCAAGTGACTGTAGGAAAACCCCGTCGCCAAAAGCATCCGTTCGGGTGGCCGCGGCAGCGGTGTTCCGCCTTAGTGCACTTCGTGCTTCCGTCTACTAAAGTTTCCGACGAGCATTCGAGCAGGATGTCGGGAATCTTGTTGAATTGCCCGACTTGATATTGAAAAGTGTTTTCGATATTGAGACTAGAATGCGGGGTTTAAAATTGTTAGGCATGCGATGTCTAAGAAATTCATTTGGTTAAGCATGAGATGTCTAAGCAGGTTGCGGATTCCAACTGTTGTAGTTTTACACTTTCTTTTATGCGACCGTAAGTGTAATATGTGGTGTATCGCCGGTTTCGTTGCTATACATCAACGACAATTGGGATACGCATATTTACTTACGTTGATGACATGTGATGTTATGTGTTGCTGTGATATGTTATATTGGATCGTCGCGTTCTGAATAGCCGGGGGATTTATGTGAGATTAGAGTTTTTATCTTTTTCATTCATTTAAAATTCATTGTATGTAATATTCTTTTATTGGGGAACTTCCAGGTTGAGGATGATGTCACCATTGTATATTATTTACTTTTCCGCATTAGGATAGACACAAGGCGGGGAGCACAAGTAACCGGGTTCTAGTGTCCAGTGGGAGACCATCTCAAGGAGTCGAGACCGGGTGTCCTCACACTAGAATTGGTCGGGTTGCTTGCTGCTCTCGTAGGGGTCTAGGGTTGTGGGATTGGCTATTCATCGCGACCGTGGAATCCGTGTTTTATACAGGCTTGTATTAAAACATGGACCTCCTAGCATATCCAATATTTCATATATGTTCTTCTGCTGCAATGTTCTGTGATGAGATCATATTACTGCCTGAGACGAATGTTTATATTATATATATCAGATATATATTATAAATTGTTGATTTCATTTCAAATATGATGCTTGTGAAGCATAATAAAAATGGTACTTCATTAATGAGATTAATGAAATGAAAGAAACTTAAAGATGTTGTAGAAACTTGTTTCGAAAACTGGTAGCTCTAGGTCTTGCTTTGCATAGCGGTATGCCTTGTAGAACATCCAGCACCCATTTGATAAGGAAAAAGCCGGGATCCCTTTACCGGGAGTAACCTCTTTAGCAATAACTGGCAGATGCTACAACCATTGGTTTTGTCATTTGATTTCTTTTATAGTTTTTGCTTTGCATAGTGGTATTTTTGAAATATCCTGCAACTCATTCGATGAGGAAAGAGCCGAGATCCCTTCACCGGGAGTGACCACTTTAGCAAAACTAGTAAAGGCCTCAAAAACACTCCATTTACATCATTTTATTCTACAACGATATCAAGTTCATTACGCAAAAGGTTTTCTTAAAAACCTGTCGTAGCCCTCCGTCATTTTAGGAAGTAGAGTACTTAGTATTCGTGCTGCGTATGTCGACTATAGTTGAGGCGTAGTGTACGGTAGCTAAGTGATGTCTTCCTACACAACATTTAATGCGATTAATTAGGACAGTCATGTGATTATGTCGACCATAGTAGAGGGTCATGTGAGTGGGTCTAATTAATCATGAAATGACGGGTAGAACTTGACTAGTGCTTATGATATGTTATCCATAGTTAAGGTCAGAAGTACTAGGGGTAAAATATTATCGGGAATTTCAAGTGTTGAAATTTGCAATGAGATTGCATACCTTCTATGAGATAGTTGGATCCCAATACCCGCTACGAGTAAGAGTTACTCCAGGGAGAGTTTTACACATTACAATTAGCCGATCAAGTAGGTGTCTAGAAAGGTGTCAACGGGGTTATGCCTCTGGGAAAACGAGGTTTACATTAATTAGGTCCGTGCGAAAGCACGGGGAACCTCCCTCAAAGTACCGGCACTGGCCTGGCTGAAAGATTGGCGAACTTGTAGGGTGTAATTAATCCCGGCTAGTCTTTCCTTTTAGGGTTTGAAGGAAGAATTGACTAAAACAGTGGGAGACATCCTGATTAGATATATTAATAACCAATCTAATCTTGCAAAAGCATACGCTGAGTGTTTTCTTCTCTCTCTCTCCAGGTAGCGACCATGTCATGCCTTAATCAAGATAATAATACGGATGTATTGACCGAACCCGCTTGTTGTACTGCGCTAAGGAACGTTGGTCCCGCTCCAACTTATAATTGTTATAAGACCGGGCAGGAAATAGGGGATTACCAGAATTCCCGTGCCGCCCAAACGAAGAAGGTGCATGCTAATTCATCTTCTTCGGGTGTGTTCATTACCAAGAACTGTTTCTCAGTATCCTTTACATCCAGGGTATGAGATACCGGATCAGGATCCCGCAAATGTAATTTGTTACATGGGCTACAGATAGGTAGAGAACTAAGAACGGGTGATATGTTTCAAGAGTTGGAAATGATGCAAGTGTTGCAGCCAAGTCTGTTAGCAGTTATTACCCTGTATTACCAAATACATTGATTCGGAACGAATGTTATTAGATAACGAACCTGATATACAACATCATATCTGTCTCTTTATTTAGTAAAGAAGGATATAATTTTGTATTGATGGATAATGTTTTAAACATTTCCTATATCAAAAGTTGATCGCTTCAGGCACGTTATTTAACAGCATATACGTTCTAAATCAAACCACAGTTCTTAACGTACAGAACACACACAAGAGAAAGAGTTCAGAAATGAACGAATTCTTCTTGAGGCACTGTAGACTAGGTCATATCGATGCGACCCGACTAGCTAAAGTTACATAAAGATGTATATTTAAATCAGTTTGAATTTACATCTTGTGAAACTTGCCGGTCATGTCAAAAAGATAAGATGACCATAACTCCGTTTATTGGAAACAGAGAAAGAGTTATTGAACTCTTGGGATTGATACTTGCTGATGTATGAAAGTCCCCTGTCTATATATGTCAGGACCGGTTCTTTGTACTTCATTACATTCACTGATGATCTCTCAAGATTCAGACATATGTTCCTGTTGAAACACAAGTCCGAAGATTTTGAGATATTCACAGAATACAAGTTAGAAGTAGAGAACCAAAAACGAGTATAAATATTATGTCCTTTGATGAGATCAAGGAGGAGAATACTTGAGCACGGAATTCCTGGACTATTCTAAAGGAGAACGAGATTCTCTCTCAGCATTACTCCTCCGTAAACACCATAACACGTCGGTGTATCGGGGCGGAGCAATCGCACCCTATGTGATATGGTGTGCTCTATGATGAGTACTACTGAGTTGCCTATTTTCTATTGGGGTTATGCACTTGAGAAGCTGCATACCTATTGAATAGGGTTCCAACCAAATTAGATGCCTACCACTCCATATGTGATATGGTATGGGAAGAGCCCATCTCTTAAAGAAGTTAAGATTTGGGGTTGTCCGGCCTATGTCAATAGAAAAATCCGGACAAGCTCAAGGCAAGGTCAGATCTGTGGAAGTTTGTTGGATATCCCAAACATTCGCAAGGGAATATTTTCTACCGAACCGAGGAACAAAAGGTGTTTTGTTTCCCAGCATGCCACCTTTTGGAAAGGGAATTTCTTATGAAGGAATTAGTGGACATGAGGTGGAACTGGAAGGAGTTCCAGCTATACAAACTGCAGTTGATGATTTGGTAGAATCGGAGGATTCAATAGATCCCAACGAACCTCAGCCTCTCCGACGATCTAGTAGGGTTCCTCATCCACCTGAGAGTTACTTCGGTTTCTCTATGACAGTGGGAGCGAGGATTGTATCATGAGATGATGACCCAATTTGTTTCGAGCAGGCCATCAAGAGTGGATACTCTGTGAGAATGGCTGGATGCTTAGCCATCTGAAATGGAATCCTTATACACCAACAAAGTATGGACTTTGGTTGCTTTATCTGAAGGGTTAAATCCCCATCAGGAGCAAGTATATCTTGAGAAAATTACTTGGTGTACATGGAAAAGTTGAGACTTTCAAAGCAATGCTTAAGTTCATCCAGATCCTACTTGCCACTGCTACATACCATGACTACGATATCTGGCGGTTGGGTGTCATGACTGCTTTTCTAAATGATGATTTGGAAGAGAACGTCTATAAGTACACAGCCAGAGGTCTTCGTAGATAGTGAGAGCAGCGGAAACGTGTGCAAGTTGTTTTATGCGATAAATCAGGCATCGCGGAGTTGGAACGTCTGTTTTGATGTGGTAGTCAAAGAGTTTAACTTCATTAAAATGGTAGATGAACCGAGTATATACAAAAAGGTAGTAGGGAGTATGGTGGTGATCCTCGTATAGTACGTGAATGACATACTCTTGATAGGGAAGAAGTTTCCTATGCTACGCTTGGTCAATCTCCTCTTATCACAAAGATTCTCCATATAGGATCAAGATGATACCTCCTGAATCCTGGGTTATGGATCTATGAGATAGATCTAATTGGATGTTAGGATTCTCACTAGTTGTAGTGATATGGTATCAATCGATCCTGGGGGAGAATCACTGGAAAGGTTCCAGGGTGATAAGGACGACTGAATGTCAGTCGAAGGCATTGTCTTTACCCTCAGTAGAGGGACAGTATGTTGGAAGAGTTCCAAGCTAGATACCGTGACATACTAGACGATTAAAGGATAGATACATCGTTACCAAGGATGCTACCAAATAGGCAGTCTGGATATATATTAGTTCATGAGATGAACTTCGTTCCTACCATTGTGTGACAATGGAGTTGTGGCTTATGCCTAGGAACCCGCGTCCCATCCGAGATCCAAACATATTCTTTGGCAGTATCACCTGATCATGGAGATGGTTGATCTCCAGGGAGATCGAGGTTAGGAGAGTAGACACAGAGGACAACAGCGCGGATCCACTCACAAAGGCCTATTTCCTAGTAGAGACTTTTATGGGATGGTTGAGTATGAGATACTTCAACCACAGCTAATTGTTGGGTAGGCGACACCACAACAGATGGCCCTAGTGCAAGTGGGAGATTATTAGTTATATGTATGCCCTAGAGGCCATTACTGTACATACGATGTATATAGTAGTGGATGCTTGGAAAAATATATTGAGGACTTTCTTACTTGACATGATAGTTTGCTATCTGGTTGCACTTTATCTTAACATGTACTCTGATTGTCTCTATGTTACATGTTGATAAACCCTTAGGATGAGTACTTGACTACCAGGACTATGATGCAGATCATACTAGTGGGGACAGAGTAGTCGTTAAGTACATCCTTCAGATGTTCCTAGTCGTGGGAGTACGGAGACAGAGCATCGATACTCCAGAGTAGACTAGCGTATGCGCTTCTTGACCCATATGATGGGCGATGGATGATCCTATATCCATTGGTGTATGACATCAGAGAAGGTATACGGGTGCTCAGTGGAGACTGGGTACACTGGACGGACTCGCCGAGAACTCTTAGATGGTATTATACCTCACGTCATATGGCAGCTCTCTGGTGACACTGGTACAGGTTAGTATGTAGACCCGAGATCGTCATAGAGTCTTGGGTGTTCCCACTGTACTTTGATTTCCACCTAACCATATCCAAAAGGGCGTGCGAAACGGTGGCTTTTGGGTACAGTCCCGAATCACATGGAGGCAATGAGCGATAGGAGGGCTTTCGTCTTTCCCGGTATAGGGAGTTGATGTTGCGCTGTGTTCGATTGGCTATAACTAGAAATCCCTGGCTAGGGTTGCTGAGATTTACTGGTAAGTGTTATCATAGTTTCTCGAACTGTTATGGACCTCATATCGACACGACTTATCGGTTATTAGGGTCTGACGTTTACTACCCCTAGACCGGATATGCGACATATCTGACGAAGAGACCGGACTGCACGGGAGTGTTACTGGTTGGATTCACAGGAGAACGTATAGGCTTGCTTGTTGATCTTCTGATTGCTCAATACTTGGGTGGTTGTTACGTTTAGCTGACTGCTTGCAGCTTGTGGGTGTTTGATATGATCATCACCTACTGCCGGCGTATTGACGATTCTTTACTGTACTACATAGAGGTTTCCTGGGTTAGGTAAAACGGAGTAGGAGCACATATGTGATATGTGCGGGACCGAGAATAATACGTGTATGCGATACCGTATTAGATTCTCGTGATATGTGATATCGGCCGGGTATATGTGATATAGCCGGGTCATCGGATCATGTGTTGATTCGATGAACTGATATAGATTATATTAGTCGGTTATGTGTGAAATAGCCGGATTATCGGATCAAGTGTTGATTCGATAATTTAATGTATAATTATATATTTGATATATTATATTGCATTAACTAATATTAGCTCACTTAATAATTCTTTTCTCACTTGGATAATACATTGATATATATGCGATATATGTTAATTGTATTATTTTCTTTTGTTACAAAAATATATTATATATGTGATATATAATATTGTAACCAGTTAGGTTATAAATGCAACATGATTTGTGGAGATTAAACAAGTTAGGGTTTGATTTGGGTTAGCTTTTTCATGAAGCTTCTAGAAGCTTTATTTTTTTTTAAGCTTAGATATTTTTTATTGATATTTTGTGAAGATATTTCTTAACCCAACCCAAACCCTTTACCGTGATTTATTCTCTACAATGGTTAAGCTTTTTTTTCTTAACCAAGGGTTGCAATTGTAACCAAAACAATAATTTCATTATTCATCACAAATAGATTTCTTCTTCTTCTTCCTATTGAAAAAGCTTACTAGCTTTTGGGTCAGTGATGATAAATGGTGAGAAATTGAAAATAAAAAAGAGCTAAATTCCCACTTCATCATCCTCATCTATTCTAGCCACTTAGATTAGGGTGTTCACTTCTCTAATAAGTTGTTTAGTGAAGTGTAAGCTTGGGTTAAAGATTCTTCAAGGTAGATCATATTCGAAAAGGAAGACTTCAAGCATGCCTGGATCATTCGTCTCTAGAGTCCGGAAGTTCATGGATCGCGGCGAAGGGACTACCACTCGGAGCTTATGAAGCGAAGGAACGGACTACAAAAGTTGTAATCCCTCTCTCTTAGATGTAAAGTTGTTTACATGCTATGTTAACCTTAAGTCTCTAGTAAAGATCTTGGTTATGGTTTGTTTAGCACCCCAAATATTTTAAAGTAGCATGATTGTTGGTTGCCAAAACCTTCACAAGGTGCTATGCTAACCCTACAGTTGTTAGGTCGTTTTTGCATGCGTAGGCTATAGGTTTTAACCTATGAGCGCACCGTGTGCCGTATTGGTTTTCGGGATTCAATTTTAATAGCATTGCGACTGTGTATTTATTGTAGGTAACTTCGCGTGGATTCCGAGACGACAGAGCATGGCGTCATCGACTTCGGCAAGCAAGGATCATGGTGAGTAGATCTATATCTACGGGGGAAGTCGGGTGGATGGAGTATAGCACCCCCGACAAATTATAAATGGAAATCGATCTATAGGATACAACCATAGAAACCTAGATTAGGAAACTAGGGATATGGTAAAAAAGATAGTTAGAGATGATACGAGTGATTGAATATATATATTGAGATATGAGATGAAAGCTTTAGGGATATGAAAAGTGAATGAGAATCACGACTTATAGATATATAGTTGAACTAGAATAGGTATGGGTTTTAGAGTAACATAACATTTTATGTATAAGGTAGAATGTATATATAAAATTGACTTGATGTAAGATGACTTAATGCGATGAGAAGGATATACGATGTGATAAGATGACTTGATTGATATGTTGGTATACAGATGCGAGTCGATATGAGATGATTGATAACCTTGCCGGTCCCCTGATATGAAATTGTATGGATGTGACCTAGGATATAGGCATATAGAGATTTAAAATGTTGTGAATCATGAGTGATAAACCGTACGAGATGTTAGGTCCGTACCCTCATTGTCATATAGGATGATAGGATCCCTAATTGTTAATGCCGCCGTATGATGATTTACCATACGTGATAAGTTTTACGATGATTGATCCTTACCCTTGACTAGAGAATGTCGTACGATGGATTATACCGTACGTGATGTTTGTAAGTTCACGTTGCCCACCCCGGTGCTTACGGGGAGGCAGAACACGGAATAAAAATCGGATTTTTATGAGCTTAGGCAACATGGACCACACTATGAAGGATCTTTGCTAAACAAAAACAAGCTAAAGCTAACTAGAAACTAGCTAAGTGCTAGAAAGGTTATACCTTGGGCTTTATGTCCTTCTCTCCTTGCTGCTTGGAGTGGTGGAAGGAGGTCACCTTGGTCGTCTTCTCATGTCGAAGAAAGATCCACCCGAAAGCCTCAACCTTTGGCTTCAACTCCAAGCTAGAAGTAACTAGGGTGCAAGAAGTGCTAATCCTTGAACCCCAGATGAGAGTAGAGATTATCAAGGGAGGGTTTTTCTCAAGCTCAAGTGTTTCTCAACACATGAGAGGGGAGAGCTTGAGGGAGAGGAAGAACAAGAGAGAGAATGTGAAAAATAGAATGAGAGAATAATATGAAGCATTCTCACATATATGTGAATTATTGTAATTAGAAAATTAGTGAGATGATTAGCATGGCTTAATCAAGACATGACCATTATCATTTCATTTTTAATGCAAATTGCAAGGATCAAAAAGCATCTTCCAAATGAAATGATGATGGTCAAAGTGTCAACCAAGGTCAACAAGTCAAGGAGGTCAAATGGTCAACAACCATAACCATGCACAATTATAAAACTAATATCAATTAACCATAATACACACATAAGCATTAGGGTTAATAAAATGACAATAGTCATTAACCCTAATCAAAGTCCTCTCCCTCTGTCTCAAGCAACTGTGCATACGCACCCGTATTCGTGATCCGAGGAACACGAACACAATGAGAAAAACCAATCCCAAATCATATACTAGGATCCGGCTTAAACCAAAGCCCGCTAGTATAAACTGTCCGGACAGCAAACGTGCACAAGTGCGCGGATGTGAACGAACCCTATCGCAAAACCATGCGACCTCTACTCATTTTGCCTAAAGGCGAATAGCTCTCTGTGTGGGACTCTAAAGACTCGACACTACGCTGGCAGTGGGTTTAACCACAGACCGCAAGCGGCACTAGCTGTACGTAACGGTCCCCAGATAGATGTCGATAAGAAGACTGACGAGGTGAACCCTATCTGAACTCCTACTGAGCCTGTATGTGACAATCTCCGTACAGTCCGGTATGTTCGTCTGAAACATCGCATGGCGGGCCTAGGGGGCGGTGAACGTCAGTCCCCTAATAGCGATACAAGTCGTGTCGGAGTGTAGCCCAGAACACCCTTAGATAACACTGGAAACCTACCAGTATATCTCGCTTGCCCTGGCCAGGGACTACTCGTGTAATGGCTCTCCTAGACACAGCGCGATGTCAACCCCCAATACCGGGAGAGACGAATCCTCTCTAACCGTCACTGCTTCCAAGTGCTTCGGGACTGCACCCAAAAACTACCTGTTTGCACGACTCCTTTGAGCCGTGGTAGGGTAGTAATCAAAGTGCAGTGGGAACACACTCGAGGCGAAGTGACAGTGTCAAGTCAGCGGACTAAGCTGTACTCATGTCACCTGGGAACTGATAACTGATGATAGGTATAATACCAACCAACAGTTCCCGACGAGTCCTGTCCAGTGTATTCGTAACCTAACGAGCACCCGCATACTATCTCAAGTACGACGTACTGACGGCTGTGCGACAGACCGTCTCCCACACTGGGATGAGAAGCGCATACGCTAGTCTACTCCGGAGTATCGATGCCCTGTCTCGATAGTCCAACGACTAGGGACCTGTATAAGGATGTGCTTATAGATCACCCAGCTCCCACGAGTGTGAGCGTCATCACAACGCCGGTAATCAAGCAAAGATCCTAAGGGCTCTACTAATATGTATATCAGCAATATGCTAAAAGAAACACATGCACATATTAAAGCAGAGACAAACCAAGTAGCATACTACCATTTCGAGCAAGATTGTATATACATCTGTGAATATCCCAAGCTTCCATTAGGTAATATACAAACCAGCATGATACAGTAATCGCCTCTGGGGCATATACACTAACAATCTCCCACTTGCACTAAGGCCATGTACTGGCGTATCGAAGACCTATCATCTCGATCAGCCGCTCGAACTGAGTCTGGGGTAGGGCCTTCGTGAGTGAGTCTGCAGTGTTATTCTCCGTATTTACTCTCTTCACCTCGATCTCCTGGTGATCTATGATCTCCCTGATCAGGTGGTACCGCCTCAAAATGTGCCTGGACTTCTGATGGGACCTTGGTTCCTTCGCTAAAGCTATAGCTCCGTTGTTGTCGCAATACAGCGGTATTGGATCAACAATGGTAGGAACCACCTGAAGCTCCGTGAGGAACTTCTTCATCCAGACAGCTTCCTTTGCGGCATCGCAAGCAGCTATGTACTCCGCTTCCATAGTTGAGTCTGCAACGGTCTCCTGCTTGGAACTCTTCCAGCAAACCGCCTCACCATTGAGGGTAAAGACATAACCCGACATGGACTTGGAGTCATCCTTGTCACTCTGGAAGCTGGAGTCAGCAAAGGCCTCAAGCTGGAGGTCTTTTCTGCCAAACACCAAGAACATCTCCTTAGTCGTTCTCAGGTACTAGAGAATGTTCTTTACCTCTATCCAGTGTTTCTCCCCTGGGTTCGACTGATACCGGCTTACAACGCTCAATGCGTATGCTACATCTGGTCTGGTACACAACATCGCATACATTATAGAGCCTACCGCAGAAGCGTAGGGTATAATAGACATGCGATCCCTCTCCAAATCAGTCTTGGGAGACATCTCTTTGGAGAGGGTGATCCCGTGACAAGCCGGTAGATTACCGCGCTTGGAATCTTCCATACTGAATCTTTTCAGTATGGTGTCGATGTACCTTGACTGTGAAAGTCCCAACATCCTCTTAGATCTATCACGATAGATCTGGATCTCCAGAATGTAGTTGGCATCGCCCAGGTCCTTCATGGAGAACCTCTGCGACAAGAATCCTTTGACTGACTATAGCATAAGAATATCATTTCCTATTAGGAGAATGTCATCCACGTACAAGACGAGGAATACTACAGTTCTCCCTACAATCTTACTGTAAATGCATGGTTCATCTAGGTTTTTGATAAAGTCGAATTCTTTGACAGTATCATCAAAGCAGATGTTCCAACTCCGGGATGCCTTCTTAAGTCCATAGATGGACTTTAGCAACTTGCACACTCTACCGCTACTCCCACTCTGAATGAATCCCTCTGGCTGATCCATATAGATGCACTCTTCCAAATTTCCATTTAGGAAAGCCGTCTTTACGTCCATCTGCCAGATTTCATAATCGTGGAAGGCAGCAATGGCCAGAAGGATCCGAATGGATTTCAGCATAGCCACTGGAGAAAAGGTCTCTTCATAGTCCAAACCAGGTCTTTGACGAAAACCCTTTGCAACAAGTCTAGCTTTATAGGTCTCAACCTGCCCATCTACACCAATCTTCTTTCTGAAGATCCATTTGCAGCCTACGGGTTTTACCCCTTCTGGAGCAAAGTCCAAAGTCCAAACTTTGTTGGTGTGCATGGACTCCATCTCGGCCCGCATTGCATCCAGCCATTTTACCGAGTCGCCGCTCTGGATGGCTTGCTGGAATCTAGTAGGCTCACCATAATCCATGGTGCAATCCTCTCTATCCCCGTCTATGAGAAAACCGTAGTATCTCTCGGGCGGATGAGACTGCCTACTACTCCTGCGGAGTGGCGCTGGGATGTCCAGTTCTCTTGAAACTTCTGGTTCTTCCAAGCTTTCAGTAATAGCTTGTGGTTCTGGAATTTCTTCCAGTTCTATTGCGCTCCCACTTATCTGATTTTCTAAAAATTCAGTTTCCAATAAGTGGGCATGCTGAGAAACAAAACCTTTTGTTCCTCTGCGGAATAGAAAAGATACCCCCTGGAGTTCTTTGGGTATCCCACAAACTTACACAGTACTGAGCGTGCCTCGACCGTGTCCGCATGCTGCTTTTTTACAAAAGCTGGACATCCCCATGTCTTAAGGTACTTAAGACAGGGTTTCTTCCCACTCCATATCTGATATGGGGTGGTAGGCACAGTGTTGGTTGGAGCCTTGTTCAAGAGATATGCAGCTGTTTCTAGCGCATAACCTCAGAAGGATCGCGGCAACTCAGCCTTGCTCATCATGGAACGAACCATATCCAATAGGGTTCGATTCTGCCTTTCTGATACACCGTTGTGTTGTGGTGTGTATGGAGGAGTAAGCAGAGAGAGAATTCCATTCTCTTTTAAGTAGCCCAGAAACTCGGCACTCAAGTATTCACCACCTCGATCAGATCTCAATGACTTGATACTTTTGCCTGTTTGTTTTTCAACTTCATTCTTGTATTCTTGAAATTTCTCAAAGGCCTCGGATTTGTGCTTCATCAAGAAGACATGCCCATACCTAGAGAAATCATCTGTGAAAGTAATGAAGTATGAATAACCACTTCGCGCTTGTGTAGACATTGGACTACACACATCACTGTGTATGAGTCCCAAGAGCTCGCTTGCTCTTTCTCCGTGTCCAGTGAACGGAGTCTTTGTCATCTTTCCCATGAGACAAGATTCACAAGTGGCATAAGACTGATACTCAAACGGATTTAAGTATCCCTCTTTACGTAACTTTGTTAACCGTATCTCATTAATGTGACCAAGTCTACAATGCCATAAGAAAGCCTGATTTGTTTCCGGAGACTTTCTTTTAAGTGTGTTCTGGACATTGAAGATCTGAGCTTGATTCAATACGTATATACCGTTTTGTAATGTACCTGACCCAATCAGAACTTGATTTAGGTGGATGTTAACTACATCGCTTACAAAAGTAAAAGCATATCCTTCTTTAGAAATTAAGGATACAGATATGATATTACAAGTCGCACCTGGTACATAAAAACAGTTACGCAGAATCAATATCTGCCCAGTTGTAGTCCTAGATGATATTCCCCTACGGATTCAGCATCCATGCTCATTCCGTTAGCAACCCTGAAAGTCATATCACCTTTCCTGATAACCCTACGGTTTCTCATAGCCTGTAACGAGTTACAGATATGAGATCCTGATCCGGTATCCAATACCCAGGAAGTAGGGTTAACTGACATACAGTTCACTTTTACAAACACACCCGAAGCCGAAGCCACAACATGCTTCGAATTCTGGCTACTTGCTTTGCAAGCCCTGCAATCCTTCTGCCCATGTTCATTCCCGTAACAATAGGAACATCCCTCTTTATCTGCATCCATTCCTGAAACTTCTGCCATTCTCTTTCTTTCTACTTCCCTAGTTTCCTTCAGGGTAGTAGGTAGAGACTGTTGAACTAAGTCAGCATCTGACCCGTTCTTCAACGTGGTCTTCAGGTCCGAGAGCTCAAAAGAGCTGGTCTCTGTAAGGACGTTGCCCCCTACAGATGACCCGATAGCCAACCTCGCTGGAAGCAATTCGTTCGAGGTCTCATATCTTGCGACACGAGATTGCTCTCCATATAAAACTTTCTATGGAGGAAGATAGAAACTAAGTCCATCTTCTCGTGCTCCCTGTGGTATATACCATCAACTGAGGCAAACACGAGGCACTTGGCTTTCGCACAGTCTTCTTCCGATGCCCTACGAATATCAATAACCGGGACAGGGGAAACTGGACCTGAGACGGCAGGGGTTGGATCAGTCAAGAGGTGTCCTAGCTTGTCGTGGGCAATGGACATCTGGAGAGACCTTTGCCAATCATAACAGTCAGATTCAATCATCTTTTTATCTAGATGTAACCTAGGTGCGGTCATAGGGTCGCTGCAGTTAAGAGAGAGAGAAGAAAACACTTTAGCATGATGCTCTTGCAAGTTTACAGTGGTTTTTAATTTGCCTAAAATGGATGGCTCCCACTGTCTCTCGAATCCCTTCTCAAACCGTAGAGAAAGGATTAGTCAGGATCAATCTCACCGTACAATACTTGCTTAACCGTTCAGCCAGGCCAGTGTCGGTACTTCGAGGGAGGTTTTCCAACGCTTTCGTGAAGTTCCTTAATTAAGTAACCTCTTTTCCCTGTGGGCGTAGCCCCGCTAACACCTTTCTCGACACCTACTAAGTTTATAGCATTGATCGTTAAGTGAGAGTTTTCCCGAGGAGTAGCTTATACTCACAGTAGGATAGGGATCCAAATATCATCGCGTGATAAAACCGAAGGAATCCTACCAGAATCATCTCACTCCAAATGGTATGCAGCGCTAGCAAGTTTCAGTACTTATGAAACTCCCGATGTGAATTTTTGCCCCATGCTGTTATGACCTTGACGAAGGTCAACAAATCATAAGTCACATGTCAAGTTCTACCCATCATTATCCAGGTTAATTTGAACCCACCCGTACATACCCTTGACGAAGGTCAACAAGGTAGTACGACTGTCCCAAACCAACGCATCTATCTATGCTACATATGAACACCCAACAGCTACCAATCACTATGCCTTGACGAAGGTCAACAAACATAGCTTGAATACTATTGAATATCCACACGAAATGACGGAGGGCTACGAATGGTTTTGGCGAAACCGTGAACGTAGTGAACTTGATATAATCGATGGAACGAGATAGCTTTTAATAGGAGTGGTTCAAGCTCCGCGTTTAAAAGTTTAGTTTTGAAAAGAACCGAGCAGTTTTCAAACTGTTCCAATCGAATTTTACTTGGTTTATTTTTTTGCATTAGTTCTTTTAATGCGTCCCATCATTTAATCCTACCATTGCAGAAAACAACCAAAATATGACGTACGCTTATGCTAGTCGCATTCGCCACGGGGCCCCGTCATCACCCGTTAGGTTACTTAACTAACGACAGAGCGGGGGCTGGGCTAGCGCGGCTGTAAAACATAAGCAACGCCTAAATAGTTATCATATATAAATATATAGCAATGATAGACATTACAGATCACAGATGAATACATTGGATATACTAGGAATCCGCAATCCGTTCGAGCCTGCAACGAAAAGCGGATTACACGGTCGCGGTGAATAGCCAATACCCCACCCAAGACCCCTACGGGTGCGGCAAACTACCCGCCATGTACCCGAAGCGAAGCAACCTCCCTCAACACCGTGAGTAGGCCACTCGGCACTTCGAGATACCCGGTAGTTTGTGCACCCCCTCCATGGGTCTATCCTAGGAGCAAAAACAGTAAAAAGAATTATACAATGACGGCTACAACCCCGACCCGGTTGTGCGGCCAAACAAATAATAATATTACAATGAATGAAAGAAAAAACAACATTCATCTCACATCCATCCCGGCTATCCATCCGCGACAATCCAACCCATTCATATACACATACCATCATCAATCACATATCACAGATATGTATAACCCCGACTAATCGACATATAGCGATTAGCCGACGTTCAATACATATAAACATCACAGATATAACCTTTTAGTCAAAGTGTATTGAAGTTCGAAAAAAAATACGGATTTATAGGCCCCCAAAAACAAATTTCTATTCTGGAAAATCTGGGCACATATAAACCATCTTAAAAATCCTAAAACCAAGCCAGAGATACACTGCACCAAACTCGACCCAGTGAAGAGCCAACTTGGCCGCGGTTGCGCGGCAATAGCTTGCTATTGCCGCGGAACCGCGGCTCCTTGGTCGAGTCACTGGACCAGGTTTGGTGGTTTTCTTCACAAAACCTTAAGACGATTTTTGGAGTATAACAAATTTTATTTTCAGCAGAAAAAAATTTAACAGAAACTTAGGGTTTTGAAAACTCGATTTTTCCGATTCGAACTTCGATACACTTTACTACCAAGCTAGTTTATGTTTAGTTAGGCTCTGATACCACTGTAAGTCCACGTTGCCCACCCCGGTGCTTACAGGGAGGCGGAAAACGGAATAAAAATCGGATTTTTATGAGCTTAGGCAACATGGACTACACTATGAAGGATCTTTGCTAAACAAAAACAAGCTAAAGCTAACAAGAAACTAGCTAAGTGCTAGAAAGGTTATACCTTGGGCTTTATGTCCTTCTCTCCTTGCTCCTTGGAGTGGTGGAAGGAGGTCACCTTGGTCGTCTTCTCACGTCGAAGAAAGATCCATCCGAAAGCCTCAACCTTTGGCTTCAACTCCAAGCTAGAAGTAACTAGGGTGCAAGAAGTGCTAATCCTTGAACCCTAGATGAGAGTGGAAATTATCAAGAGAGGGTTTTTCTCAAGCTCAAGTGTTTCTCAACACATGAGAGGGGAGAGCTTGAGGGAGATGAAGAACAAGACATAGAATGTGAAAAATAGAATGAGAGAATAATATGAAGCATTCTCACATATATGTGAATTATTGTAATTAGAAAATTAGTGAGATAATTGTCATGGCTTAATCAAGACATGACCATTATCATTTCATTTTTAAAGCAAATTGCAAGGATCAAAAAGCAACTTCCAAATGAAATGATGATGGTCAAAGTGTCAACCAAGGTCAACAAGTAAAGGAGGTCAAATGGTCAACAACCATAACCATGCATAATTATAAAACTAATATCAATTAACCATAATACACACATAAGCATTAGGGTTAATAAAATGACAATAGTCATTAACCCTAATCAAAGTCCTCACCCTCTGTCTCAAGCAACTGTGCATACGCACCCGTATTCGTGATCCGAGGAACACGAACACAATGAGAAAAACCAATCCCAAATCATATACTAGGATCCGGCTTAAACCAAAGCCTACTAGTATAAACTTTCCGGATAGCAAACGTGCACAAGTGCACGGATGTGAACGAACCCTATCGCAAAACCATGCGACCTCTACTCATTTTGCCTAAAGGCGAATAGCTCTCTGTGTGGGACTCTAAAGACTCGACACTACGCTGGCAGTGGGTTTAACCACAGACCGCAAGCGGCACTAGCTGTACGTAACGGTCCTCAGGTAGATGTCGATAAGAAGTCTGACGAGGTGAACCCTATCTGAACTCCTACTGAGCCTGTATGTGACAATCTCCATACAGTCCGGTCTGTTCGTCTGATACATCGCATGGATGGCCTAGGGGGGCGGTGAACGTCAGTCCCCTAATAGCGGTATAAGTCGTGTCAGAGTGTAGCCCAGAACACCCTGAGATAACACTGGAAACCTACCAGTATATCTCGCTTGCCCTGGCCAGGGACTACTCGTGTAATGGCTCTCCTAGACATAGCGCGATGTCAACCCCCAATACCGGGAGAGACGAATCCTGTCTAACCGTCACTGCCTCCAAGTACTTCGGGACTGCACCAAAAAACTACCTGTTTGCACGACTCCTTTGAGCCATGGTAGGGTAGTAATTAAAGTGCAGTGGGAACACACTCGAGGCGAAGTGACAGTGTCAAGTCAGCGGACTAAGCTGTACTCATGTTACCTGGGAACTGATAACTGACGATAGGTATAATACCAACCAACAGTTCCCGACGAGTCATGTCCAGTGTACTCGTAACCTAACGAGCACCCGCATACTATCTCAAGTACGACGTACTGACGGCTGTGGGACTGACCGTCTCCCACACTGGGATGAGAAGCGCATACGCTAGTCTACTCCGGAGTATCGATGCCCTGTTTCGATAGTCCAACCACTAGGGACCTGTAGAACGATGTGGTTATAGATCACCCAGCTCCCACGAGTGTGAGCGCCATCACAACGCCGGTAATCAAGCAAAGATCCTAAGGACTCTACTAATATGTATATCAGCAATATGCTAAAAGAAACACATGCACATATTAAAGCAGAGACAAACCAAGTAGCATACTACCATTTCGAGCAAGATTGTATATACAACTGTGAATATCCCAAGCTTCCATTAAGTAATATACAAACTAGTATGATACAGTAATGGCCTATAGGGCATATACACTAACAATGTTGAGAGGTTGGATGCCGATTGATAGATTCACCGACTCGGTCATGTTAGATACATATACCCTATAGCATTTAGCTGATGATTTACTCATGCTACGTTCATGTCATTCTCATCGCATTCCATATACCTGTGCTAGTACCCGTATACCATTATCGATGATGCGTATGTTACACTTACACAGATTGGCCGGCTCAAACACTTCATCGTCGATAATTTCCATGTCCCTGACACAGTAGAATTGCTACATCATGCTATTATATTGTTATGCTCACATTATGATGATATGCCCATGCTCACATCAATGTTCCATGTTGCATGATATACGGATATGCTTACATTCTGTTATATGTCGCATACATCATGCTTTACGATTATACGCATTGAGATATGTTGTTTTCATGAGATTTCTGGATTTGAGAACTGTGGTTATTTCAAAGGAATGTATGTATTGTTTTAAAAACCCAGTTTCTTTTGATATGATATTTAAGTGCGTCCATCATGTGTTTTCTCGGTTCTGAGATTAGCATGTGAAACACGATTCGAGGAGCGGTAGGCACCGTCTGCGGGTACATGGTGGACCCGGTAGGTTCCCCGGGGCGAGAGATGATTTTCATGGTGTAGACGATGAGCATGGCAGAAGGAGTATTACCTACCGGTGATAGTATTTGGACCTGGCGGTTATCCGGAGGATACCGACCGGAGTCATGAGATGGATATGAGGGTCGACCGGATTATTCGGCGCCTGAGGGACGGTCTGAGGATGCGATGCCTGAGATATGAGGATTTATGTGTCGATGCTGGACACGGGTTTCATGATGTTTCGAGTGTCGATGCTAGACACACAGGTTCCATGATTTTGATGTGTCACAAGGGACACACGTTGATTTATATCCTCATACTTTCATGCATATGCTTTTATGATATTTACATGAATAACGTTGTTGTGTCATTGATGGACACGTGGATGAGATCCACATGCATACAGGAATTGATTACATTGTTGGATAATATACACATGCATATAGACATTAAGTAGATTGTTAGTACATATGCAGATACGGTCACCCTAGATATCATAGTATTACCCTTATGATACATTTGACCTAGGAATCGTTGTTTATTCAATTTATACATGTTGATGTTTTCTACTCACGAGTTGGCAACTCACCCCCGTTGTGCCACAGTTCTTACAGGTTGACCGCATGGATCAGTAGCGGCATCGCTGGCACACAGCTTGCATTCGAGTGACTTGCTTTGGTAGGTGGTACATATTGGATCGTATCACTATTGTATTTATTATGTAGGGTTAGCTCAGCACCTTAGCAAGGTTTTGGCAAGCATCAATCACGCTACTTTAAAATTTTTGGGGTGCTAAACAAACCCTAACCAAGATCTTAACTAGAGAATTAGGGTAAAACAAGATATGCAAAAACTTTACATCTAGGTGAACATGGAATACAACCTTTATAGACCGGTCCTCCACTTCAATAGCTCCGTATAGTAGTACCTTCGTTGCGATCACGATCCCCGGACTCTAGAATGGATCCCATAAAGAAACGAACAACCTTGCTTCGAAGTCTTCGAGGCCGAAGATGATCTACGTCGAGTAGACACTAGCTCATGCTATCTCTTCACTAATTATGTAGATTAGTGAAGCAAACACCTTAAACTAAATGGCTAATAGTATAGGATGACGTAGGAAGTGGGCTCACTTTAGATATATTTTCCTCACAAGTTTCCATCACTTTTGAAAAAGCTAGAAAACTTTTCTCACTTGATGAAGAAGAAGAAGGTGAATGAACTCATATTAGTGTATATGCCCTAGAGGCCTTTACTGTTTCATACTAGCTTGTATATTACTTAATGGAAGCTTGTGATATTCACAGTTGTATAGACAATCTTGCTCAAAATAGTAGTATGCTACTTGGTTTGTCTCTACTTCAATATGTGCATGTGTTTATTTTAGCATATCGCTTATATACATATTAGTAGAGCCCTTAGGATCTTTGCTTGATTACCAGCATTGTGATGGCGCTCACACTCGTGGGGGCTGGGTAATCCATAAACACATCCTTATACAGGTCCCTAGTCGTAGGACTATCGAGACAGGGCATCGGTATTCCAGAGTAGACTAGCGTATGCGCTTCTCATCCCAGTGGGGGAGACGGTCTGTCCAACAGCCGTTAGTACGTCGTACTTGAGATAGTATGCGGGTGCTCGTTAGGTTACGAGTACACTGGACAGGACTCGTCGGGAACTGTTGGTTGGTATTATACCTATCGTCAGTTATCAGTTCCCAGGTGACATGAGTACAGCTTAGTCCGCCGACTTGATACTATCACTTCGCCTCGAGTGTGTTCCCACTGTACTTATATTACTACCCAACCACGGCTCAAAGGAGTCGTGCAAACAGGTAGTAGTTGGGTGCAGTCCCGAAGTACTTGGAGGCAGTGACGGTTAGACAGGATTCGTCTCTCCCTGTATTGGGGGTTGACATCGCGCTGTGTCTAGGAGAGCCATTACACAAGTAGTCCCTGGCCAGGGCAAGCGAGATATACTGGTAGGTTTCCAGTGTTATCTCAGAGTGTTCTGGGCTACACTCCGACATGACTTGTACCGCTATTAGGGGACTTAGTATTGTATTATTATATTCCCCATTCTTATTCTTTTTACAAATAAATAGGTGCTTTTGACGCATGTCTGCTACATATTACAGGTTACAGGTTCTTGGAGCGAAAACAGTGAAAAAGACCGAAGACGACACAAAAAGGGGACTTTGACCAACAAATAGAAGGATCTTAATCAAGCCTACACAAAAGATCAGTACAAGGCAACGCAAGGTCCAAGATTACAAAGCAAAGGGTTAAAAGTCCACTGCAATTGTTCACTGGAGATCTGGAAGAAATAGAGAAGCCAAATTGAATAAAGATCCAAAGAAATAAAAAGCCTAAGAAGCCCAGAATCAGTTCCAAAATTTCCAGACATAGAATTTTACCAAAGCTTGAAGTCTACTTTGACTAGGTCTTCCTAAGGATATTTTGGTAAATGTAGACATGCGAATCAATTGTAACCTATGGTTTCCTATCCTCTATAAATAGGAACTTTAAATCATTGTAAAGGCCATGCCTCCCTTCATTAATAAATTTTAGAATTCTTTATAGAGAGCATCGGTGTTTCTTTTCAATTCATGAATTCAGATCTGACAACCCTGCGTTGATGATTGGAGAGATGCATCTGTAAGTAGATTTAATTCCTTGCCCTAGATTAGATTTCAATTCTTGCCCTAGATAATTTTTATTCTCTGCCATAGATAAATGTATTTTAATTCCCTAATGAGCGAGTACTCTCCTCGCTTGTTAGGGTTAGATCTGGGGAAGGTTTGAGAGACGAAGATCTCTCATCCCCTTTCTTGCCCGTCATATATTTTCATAGAACTCCATGCATACCTTCTTATTCCGCTCCCTACGGCACTCTACCCACGAGGTAGCGGTGATACCGTAGTCTAAAGGCCCGGATTTTTAGGTTTTCCATGGAGATTAGGATAGAGATTAAGAAAGGAAGGACAAGGATCTAGAGGAAGAACAATCTTCCCAATCATCCTAATCCCTTTTATTAATATTTACCATAACACCTAATTAGATATTCATATGGGTATAGAAAGCGGTGAGATTTATAGACTTTCCAAACTTAACCTAGACCTAACCCTAGCAAGATTTAGATCTAGATTAATTCAGTTTTTAGATTAAATCAATCCGACGCCCATCGGAATTAACTCGTAAGAGCGATTAGGAGATTCACAACATCCCTGTGGACCGACCCGTACTCACTGGCTAGCTGCAAAGCGATGCAGATCTTGATTGCGGTTAATAGATAGTTTTTGAGATCAATCAAATTGCGCCGTTGCCGGGGATGGCGTGTTATTTCCTTTTTGCAATTTCGGGTTATTCAAAATTCAAAAAAATCATAAAAATCTGAAATATCTAAAAAATATAAAAATATATCATCTGTTATTTTTGGAAAGGGTACTTTGTTGTTTGAATTTTGTAGGATTTACAATCGAAAGACGGATCTGGAAATCTACAGAAAGCGAAACAGAAAATAACACATTAGAATAGAGGGAGATTTGGAGAGGGGGAAAAAAAAGAGCACCGGCGGCCCCATTCCGGCCGCGGGACACCCCTTCTGGCCGCGGAACCGCCGCGGCCTGTTCGATTCAGGGCGAAAAAAAAAGAAGGGCAGAAGCGCAGTTAAAAAAATATGTAAGTATTTTGATCTCTTCCTCTGGAAATCTCCGATATATCTTCTAAAAAAATCTCCTGCAGGATTTCTTTGCGCTTAAAAATCTTCCCCTTCCAAATAACAAATTTTGTGCAGGATTCTTTGCGCGCGTTTAAAATAAAAATTGATTGCAAGAAATCTTTTCTGGTTTGCATATCTTTTCTCAAATTGTAGTAACAACAAAAAGATTTGATTGCAAGTGATTTACTGTTTTGCATATCTTTAATCGGATTTTATGGGGCTTTTGACCAATTCAGATTGGGTGGGGATTTCATCACCCTTCCCAGGACCCCAGAAATCACATAAAGCATTTGCATTGACCAATCTTTAATTAAAAAATACAAGACTCAGCCCTAAGTACTTCGAGCTCAATAGGACAGAGGACTAGTTATAGACATCGACCGTTTATCCTAACCTGACTTTGCAAGTGTGTCTAGGCAAGTGTGTCTAAGGCAAGTGGTTACTTAATTAGGACCGCTACTTGTAGCGGGGAGCCTCCCACTTACCTGGCACTTACCTGGCCGCAATTGGCGGTGAAGAGGCGGTTTGAGGTCCTATTTTGAGCCTTTTGGAACAGTTAGGAGCTTTCTAGCTGACCTAGGTGACCCTAGATCTAGGCCTGATTGTGCATTTTTGGTTGAACGAAAGTGTGTCTTAGCTCTTTTCTCGAAAATCTTTTTTCAAACAGTTCTAAATAAAGGGAAAAAGGAAAAAGGAATTTTTTTTATAAAAAAAGACTTGCAAAAATCTTTTGCCGCAAATAAATCCTTGCACCACCACCTAACTTTCTTTCTTTCACCCTTTCTTCTAACATGGGTACCCCACATAATAAATCACTTGCCGAACTTTGGTATCCCGACCTAATTTTGCGTCGTACGTCAATTTGTTCGGTCAATTTAAAGACGATCCTTCCTTGCCTAAACTATCTTTGAAAGATCAAATAGAAGCGTTTAGGAGAAACAGTTCGACTTTGCAACCCACTTTATGTCAACCGAGTCAACCTTTACCACCTTCGTACGTTGACACCACCTTTTCAAGTCCTGCTGTAACTCCTAAACCGATGTCTATTGCTGAGCACATTGCTCAATCTCGTAGTCGATCTTTCACCCCTCTCCCATCATCCAGTTCTAGGAATCAACAAGTCCATCCACTTTTTTATCCACATGTTGACCCTAATCCTGTCCAACCATCCACTTTCTACCTGTCCTACCCGACTTTCCCACCTTTACTAGACACTGTTTCTACACAGCCTTTTAGGAGTTTCACATATCCACACAATTTCGAATCTTTTACCGAAACCCCCTTACCACCCAAGTCTAGTTTGGAAGAGTCGTTGGAGGCTTATATCTTAGCAACAAACAAAATGGTTAGGAATGTGGAAGCGCCCATAGCCGCCCTTATGCAACCTGCTGAACAGGTAGCTAGTTTCCAACTAGCTTCAAATTTTTCAATGTATGAGGAGGCGGTTAGACAGAGTGAGAATGTGAGAGGATTTCCAAATCAAACCTACCCATACCCAATTGAATCCAACAACTCCAATTTTCAAACATGTGTCCAAAATGATGAGTTGTGCGACTTTGTAGTGCTTGATTTGCCAAATTATGAGGAACCCCTTTCAAGTGAAACCGCACCTAATCCGTTTGACCTTTACACCTCCAATCTAGAACCTAAATCGATAAATATCCATGCTTTTGATGAGGTGTCAGAAAAAATTGATTTTCAGTTGATTGAGGATATAGACGCCGGGAAAATTTCGGATGAAGAACCTGTCGATTTGATTGAACTTTTATGTCCAATTCATCATCCCTAATCCTTAAATGTTTCTCCCGAACTTTATAGGCGTCTTGATTTTGATGATAATGGCATGGATGAGTTAAATATTGAGGAGAATTATGAGGGTAGTATTGAGGAGAGTATTGAGGTTGAACCATTTTTGTTTGATGTGTCGGATTTTCCAATTCATCCTCTAGAACCTTTAACTAAATCACCCTCCCTTCTTTCCATCGTTCTGACAACGCATAAGATCACGCTTGATGACCGTGAGCTTGAAAACTTTTACTTTGAATCTGACACAGTTCTCACAGCCGATAACACGTACGAGTGTTTCACTTTTCCGAACGATGTTGATGACTCACCGCCCGAGTTTGAGTCTTTTACATTTTCAGATGAGTTAGTTGAACCATCAGACTCGGTTGCTTGCGGTTGTTTCGAACCATTAATGGAATCATTCCAATTCGAGACAGTTTACTACGGTGAGAATGAGACTATCCCTAATTCACTCCCTTCCCTACCTTCCATTGTTCCGACCGTGCAAGAGACCGTTACGCTTTCATCTCCTATACCAAGTTCGGCGTACCCATTCTTTCTTGCGAATCTTGAGGGATTTGACCCCATTTCTCGACGGGTTGATAGGTTAGCGCAATCGCTTTTAACACATCGGTCATCACAAATTGCGCTAATTTACTCACTCGAGTTACACCCTCAAGATCGTACTCCCTTTCTTTCTCTTTTCCGCCATTCTTCTCCTCCGCCGAGACCATATTCCACTCTTCTTCCCATTCGGTCTCGTGTGCTTCTCATCTCTTTTCTTTCCACTCCATTCTTTCACCAACTCGACCATTACCACGATAGGATTTTTGAATGGTTGGTGCTAACCTTTGGCTTGTGTAAGGCCAAGCTTAAGTTTGGGGGGGAACCTTGTTGTATATATGTATATATATTTCTGTTTTCTTTTTCTATAAAGAAATTAAAAAAAATTACAAAACATTAAAAATATATATATAATTTTTTGTATAAATAAATAAACAGGGGAGTGCCGGCATTTTGACCCTCTTGGTGTAACATGACAATGAGGACACTGTCAAGTTTATGTTTGGGGGTATGCTCGGTACGTCTTCGTCCTTCGCATTCATTTGTACATATTTTTGCATTTGCATACTTATTTTAAAACCCATAAAAATTGAAAAATATCAAAAATTATAAAAATTAATGTATTCAATTTTTGTTAATTGACTTGAGTTTGATAAATAGGTCAACTGGCTAGGAAAAACTAGATCTTAGACTTAGTAAGTTAAAAACACTAAAAATAACCTTCCTTAAAGTCTAACGGTAGAAAGTATAAGTTTTTGTAGTTTATTTAGAAATAGGCAAATTTTGAGTTCACTTCTTGGGCTAAGTTAAAACAAAGGAAAAGTATTGATATTTTTATTAGAGTATAAGTTTGAAAAATAATTCCTAGCTTAAGTCTAGATTCTGAAAATGTATACCCTACAAATTGCACAATCACGCACCTTGAAACTTGGAATAGTAGAGGAGACCTTGAAATGCTCTTGTCTAAAGTCCTTAGTACAATGAAAATAAAAGGAAAAAAAGTGAATAAAGAAAAAAAATGAACACTGGTTTTTGTGATTACTTAAGGCTAAAAAGAATAGAAAAATATTTAGCGAGGGTGCTTCATCACCTAGTGCCTTAGACCAACTGGTTTGGGAGTCACTGCTAAAGCCTTGGGTGTTACAAAACCAGGAAGTACGCTTTAAAGTGCAAACGCATCTTGTAATCGGTTGTTGGTACCTCAAGATGTATTAACGGTCGCATGAAGGATGTGTATGCAAAATTCAATTAAAAATTCACCAATTAATAAGTGCTTTGGACAACGGACAATGGTATGATTGCTTGATTTGAATTTCCAAGTGAAGGGGTGACTTATACACACACGTAGGGGATATGTGATTAGAGTTTGGATGAGAGAAAGGAATGAAGAATAGATCTTGTATCTTTAGTAGAGTTGATAAAAATTCCTAAGTGGAGATGGAACCCTAGAAGGAAAACTTAAGAGATGCTGAAAGCTAAGTAAGTTTATAGAACATATATAATCTTAAGTTAGATGATGAGGAAGTGTGAAGAATATGGGTGGATAATTTGCAAGTCGAAGATAATAGAATTCCTTGTTAGAAAACCTAATTGGAAAACAAAAGTTGAAAAAGCCAAATTGATAGGATTTTGTGGGCAGTATCCGCTGAAAACCCTCAGGAGACTACACTCCTCCTACTAGGGACACCTAGAAGTTTAACGGCTTGTTGCACAAGCTCAGTGCAAATCGCGTTTCCCTACGAAAGTGCGGTTAGGTTTTTTGTAGAGAATAAAAATAAGTTTGCTCGAGGATGAGCAAAAGATAAGTTTGGGGGTATTTGTTCATACCGTAATATTGTATTATTATATTCCCCATTCTTATTCTTTTTACAAATAAACATGTGCTTTTGACGCATGTCTGCTACATATTACAGGTTACAGGTTCTTGGAGTGAAAACAGTGAAAAAGACAGAAGACGACACAAAAAGGGGACTTTGACCAACAGATAGAAGGATCTTAATCAAACCTACATAAAAGATCAGTACAAGGCAACGCAAGGTCCAAGATTACAAAGCAAACGGTTAAAAGTCCACTGCAATTGTTCACTGGAGATCTGGAAGAAATAGAGAAGCCAAATTGAATAAAGATCCAAAGAAACAAAAAGCCCAAGAAGCCCAGAATCTGTTCCAAAATTTCCAGACATAGAATTTTACCAAAGCTTGAAGTCTACTTTGACTAGGTCTTCCTAAGGATATTTTGGTAAATGTAGAAATGCGAATCAATTCTAACCTATGGTTTCCTATCCTCTATAAATAGGAACTCTAAATCATTCTAAAGGCCATGCCTCCCTTCATTAATAAATTTTAGAATTCTTTATGGAGAGCATCGGTGTTTCTTTTCAATTCATGAATTCAGATCTGACAACCCTGCGTTGATGATTGGAGAGATGCATCTGTAAGTAGATTTAATTCCTTGCCCTAGATTAGATTTCAATTCTTGCCCAGATAATTTTTATTCTCTGCCCTAGATAAATGTATTTTAATTCCCTAATGAGCGAGTAGTCTCCTCGCTTGTTAGGGTTGGATCTGGGGAAGGTTTGAGAGACGAAGATCTCTCATCCCCTTTCTTGCCCGTCATATATTTTCATAGAACTCCATGCATACCTTCTTATTCCGCTCCCTACGACACTCTACCCACGAGATAGCGGTGATATCGTAGTCTAAAGGCCCGGATTTTAAGTTTTTCCATAGAGGTTGAGGTAAAGATTAAGAAAGGAAGGACAAGGATATAGAGGAAGAACAATCTTCCAAATCATCTTAATCCCTTTTATTAATATTTACCATAACACCTAATTAGATATTCATATGGGTATAGAAAGTGGTGAGATTTATAGACTTTCCAAACTTAATCTAGACCTAACCCTAGCAAGATTTAGATCTAGATTAATTCAGTTTTTAGATTAAATCAATCCGACGCCCATCTGAATTGACTCGTAAGAGCGATTAGGAGATTCACAACATCCCTGTGGACCTACCCGTACTCACCGGCTAGCTGCAAAGCGACGCCGTTCTTGATTGCGGTTAATAGATAGTTTTTGAGATCAATCAAGACTGACGTTCACCGTCCCCTTAGGCCCGCCATGCGATGTATCAGACGAACAGACCGGACTGTACGGAGATTGTCACATACAGGCTCAGTAGGAGTTCGGATGGGTTTACCTCATCGGCCTTCTTATCGACATCTACTTGGGGACCGTTACGTACAGCTAGTGCCGCTTGCGGTCTGTGGTTAAACCCAATGCCAGCGTAGTGTCGAATCTTTAGAGTCCTGCATAGAGAGTTACCCTGCATTGAGCGAAACGTCTAGAGGCCGTATAGTTTTACGGCATGGCTACGATCACTTGTGTGCGTATGCTGTTCGGGCAGGCAATACTAGTGGGCTTTGGTTTAAGCCAGATCTAGTATTGCATAGATGGATTTGATTTGTCTTTTGTGCATTCGCATTCTACAGAATGCGGATGCGGGTGTGTATGCACAGTTTTGAGGAGCGATGAAGGAAGAGGTGCCCCATTAGGGTTTTGGCAGTTGGTTCGGCCAAAACCGTAATGTGGCACACTCATTAGGGTTTTGACAATTCGTTTGGTCAAAACCGTTATGAGCCGGAGACATTGTTTACTAATCCTTTTAGTGATAGATAAGTGATGGCTAATTGCATTGACCATTTGACCACTTAGACCTCTCTTGACTTTGTTGACCCGTTGACCGTGTTGACCATTGATCTTCAAGAGAGATCTACACTCTTCTTTCATTTTCCTTTTAATTCTTGAGTTATGATAATGGTCAATTCAATGTGCCATCAACTTTATCATAATAGGATTAGTAATGATAATTTTAATGTATTATTTCAACCATTGTTCATTTCATTTGCATTAATCTTTTCATTATTCTCTTCTCATTCTCTCTCTTGAAGTGAGAAGAAAAAGAAAAGCTCCATGGTTGCTAAGTTTCTCCTTCTTCTTCCTCCTCTTGATCTCATCTTTTGATCTCATGGGTTGAGAGAAAAAGATCCCACAAAGACAAACACATCCATACATCTCCTCTACACATCCTAGGGCTTCTTGACTAGCAATCTCTTTGCCCTAGTTGCCTCGGCTCGAGGTGGAGCTCGGTGTACATCTCTCGGGTGGATCGTCTTCGACTCAAGTAGGCCGCGAAGGTGCCCAAGGTCCGGATCGACGCTTGGAGCTTGGATGGGCGAGCGGGACAGCTGAATGAAGACCCGAAGGACCGGTTCCGTGAGGTATACTTTCTACAGCATAGTAGTTAAAACCTCTAGTAGTTTACTAGTTTCTAGTTTAGCCAAGATTCTTGCTTTATAGTCCATGTTGCCTTGCGCCAAAATCATTGTTTTTCGCCGTTTCCGCCTCCCCGTAAGAACCGGGGTGAGCAACGTGGACTTACAGTGGTATCAAGCCTAGCTAAGCATAAACCAGTAAGTTAGCAAACTGTTAAGAATATCGATCGGAAAAAAGTCGCAAAACACGTCCGCAAAACCTCAAGTTTCTGTTGATTTTCATTCTGCTCAAAAAGTGATTTAAAATATTTGAAAAATTATCTCAGGGTTTTGTAAAAACACTGCAGAAAAACGATCCAGTGACTCAATCAAACGACCGCGGTTCCGCGGCAATAGCATGCTCTTTGCCGCGGTTCCGCGGCCGATTTGACTCGACAGTAGATCGGGTTTTGTGCAGTGTTTTAGTTTGGCTGTTTTGGGATTTTTAATACATGTTTTTTCTACCCAGATTTTCCAGAGAGCAAATTGACTTTTGGGGTGGTTAAAAATCCGTATTTTGATCGATATTCCGTAGACTTTGGTGTTAGTTATATGTATGCCCTTGAGGCCATTACCGTACATAGGACGTATATTGTAGTGGATGCTGGAACATATATAGGGAGGACTTTCTTGCTCGACATGTTAGTATGCTATCTGGTTACACTTTACCTTAATGTGTACACTGATTGTCTCTCTGTTAAATGTTGGTAAAGCCCTTAGGATGTGTACTTGACTACCTGGACTATGATGCGGATCATAATAGTGAGGACATGGTAGTCGATAAGTATATCCTTCAAGGTCCCTTGTCGTGGGTGTATCGAGACGGGGCATCGATATACCAGAGTAGACTAGCGTATACCTTCACGACCCATACAGATGGGCGATGGATGATCCCATATCCATTGGTGTTTGACATCAGAGATGATATATGGGTGCTCACTGGAGACTGGGTACACTGCACGGATTCGCCGAGAACTCCCAGATGGTATTATACCTTACGTCAGATGGCAGTTCTCTGGTGACACTGGTACAGGTTAGTCTGTAGACCCGAGATCGTCATAGAGTCTTGTATGATTCCCACTGTGCTTTGATTTCCACCTTACCACGTCCAAGAGGGCGTGCAAAACGGTGGCTTTTGGGTACAGTCCCGAATCACATGGAGGCAATGAGCGATAGGCGGGGATTCGCCTCTCCCGGTATAGGGAGTTGATGTTGCGCTGTGTTCGATTGGCTATAACCGGAAATCCCTGGCCAGGGTTGCTGAGATTTACTGGTAAGTGTTATCAGTAGTATCTCGAAATGTTATAGACCTCATATCGACACGACTTATTGAGCTACTGGGGTCTGATGTTTACCACCCCTAGGCGAGATATGCGACATATCAGACGAACATACCGGACTGTATGGTAAGTGTTACTGGTTGGATTCACAGGAGTGTGAGCGGGCTTGGTCGTCGATCTTCTGATCGCTTAATACCCGGGTGGCCGTTACGTTTAGCAGACCGCTTGCGGCCTGTGGGTGTTTGATATGATCATCACCTGCTGCCGGCGTATTGACGAGTCTTTAGAGTCCTACACAGAGCTTTCCTGGCTCAAGCGAAATGAAATAGGAGCGAATATGAGATATGTGCAGGACCGAGAATTATACCAGTATGTGATACTGTAGTCTATTCTCACGATTTGTATCATTGGTCGGTTATATGTGATATAGCCGGGTTACCGAATCAAGTGTTGATTCGATACATTGATACACTTGATATTAGTCGGTTATATGCGATATGACCGGATCGTTAAATCAAGTGTTGATTTAATGATTTAATGTATAATTATATATTTGATATATTACTTTACATTAACTAGTATTAATTCACTTAAAATGGATTTTCTCACTTGATGTGCACATTGTATATGTGATATATTTTTGTGCACTTGATTGTATCATGTTTGATGATACATGCAAACTTGGGTGTATGTTTGATTTAAACCTTGGTTAAGTAAATGCTTAGGGTTTTTATATATTCATTTATTTATTTATTTCTTTGGCATGAAATAAAATGGTGGCTTTCTTTGGATTTACTTGAAACTTCATGAAGCTTTGAGCATTTTGCTTATTTCCTAAACCTAACCATTCACCTAACCCTAATTTATTCTCTACACTTGTTAAACTAACCCAAGGTTGCATTATGATAAGAATGACTTGGATTTTCTTTTTCAAGATAATTCTTTTTATTCTTATCATATTATTTTCTTCTTCTTCTTCTTCAAGAAGAAAGAAGCTTGCTAGCTTCAATGGTGATTTAAGAAAAAGAGTGAGAAATCCAATTCTAAAGTGAACCCACTTCCTATTTCTTCATCCTCTACCACTTGCCATGTAGTATAGGGTGTTTTCTTCACAAGTTTCACGACTTGGTGAAGTTGGAGCTTGATCTTGAGTTGCCACGACGTAGATCATCTTCGGCATCGAATTCGACGACTTAGCCCGCCCATTTCTCCGATGAAGCCGACGCTAGAGTCCGGGATCCGATGATCGCAGCGAGGGGACATCAACACGGAGCTAGAGAAGTGGAGGACTGGATCTACAAAGGTTGTATTTCCGTTCACTTAGTACTAAAGCAGTTTAATAGCTTGTAGTTTCGTCTTTTCTCTAGTTAACGATTTAGTTAGGGTTTCTCGGCACCGGAAATTTTTGAATTTGGCATGGTCGATGCCTTGTGGAACCTCCTTAGTGTGCCTAGGAACCCTACAGTGGTATCAGAGCCTAGCTAGAGCCTTAGGCGATGCGTAGACGATGTTAGAAGTCCGATCGAACCGAAACCCTAATGCAATATTGCTCTCTGTACATTTTTTGAAATCAGGGATTTTTTCGAATTAAAAATATGCAGAAAAATAAGCAGGGTCTTATATGAATTACTGTGAAAAACAAGGGCCTAATTCAATTAAACCGCCGTGGAACCGTGGCACGAGCCTTGAATGTGCGGCGGTTCCGCGGCCGTACGATCTCCTCCTGCATTGTATTTTGCACAGTAATTCCTATATTGTAGTGCTGGTTTTCCTGGGAATTTTTAATCTGAACTCAAGAGTTGAGTGTTCTGGGGTTGATTTTGGACTCGAAGATTCGATCGGATTATCAAACTTTGTCTATGTGTTTTCCGGATAATTTTTGAATATGTTAAAAAAGTTCGACCGGATATAAATACCCACTTTTTACCCTGCCGGGAAATTTTCAATTGTTGGATTTTTCCGTAGTTTAATGACGTTCTAAGTAGTGCAAGTAACGCGATGGTCCCTCTAGAAGACAACAAACCTTAACTCGATTATGTGACCGTCTTGAACTGCCCTTTGAACCTTAGGGTTTAGGGCAGTTCGGCGTGCCACATGTGAGGCGTTGGCTTGACCCTTCTACGGCTAGACCGTTGGTACTGAGGCATGAACTGGATGTTTTTAAAATTATTTCATATGTTGAGCTGTTTCGGGAAAACTTGGGTGTTTGAATGTTCGATCGGAAAGTTTAACATTTTCTATTTATCTGGAATGGGATACAATACTTGGAATCCACAAGTTGTTATAAGATAATTGATATGAATGTTATAAACACAACACTTTAGTCTCACTTGATTGGTTGCTACGGAATTTTAATGTGATCAAAAGTCCGTCGCAATCACGTAGCGTACGCGGATACTCGCCGGGTAAACTTAATAGATAGCCACGCCCCATAGCCCCGACCAAGTGACTGTAGGAGAACCCCGTCGCCGAAAGCATCCGTTTGGGTGCTCGCGGCAGCGGTGTTCCGCCTTGGTGCACTTCGTCGACGGTATCGGGGGTGCGGCCGTCTACTGAAGTTTGCGACGAGCATTCGATCAGGATGTCGGGAATCTTGTTGTATTGCCCGACTTGATATTGAAAAGTGTTTTCGATAATGAGACTAAAATGCGGGGTTTATAATTGTTAGGCATGCGATGTCTAAGGAATTCATTTGATTAAGCATGCGATGTCTAAAGGGTTTGCGGATTCCAACTGTTGTAGTTTTACACTTTTTTCTGTGACTGTAAGTCTAATATGTGATATCGCCGGTTTCGTTTCTATATGCTAACGACAATTGGGATACGCATGTTTACTTACGTTGATGACATGTGATGTTATGTGTTGCTGGATATGTTATGTTGGATCGTCGTGTTTGAATAGCCGGGGGTTTTTATATGAGATGAGTGTTTTTCATTTTCATTCATGTAATAACTTGTATGTAATATTCTTTTATTGGGGCACTTCCAGGTTGCGGAAGTTGTCACCGTTGTTGTATATTATTTACTTTTCCGCACTAGGATAGACCCAAGGAGGAGGGCATAAGCAACCGGGTTCTAGAGTCCAGTGGGAGACCAACTCGAGGAGTCGAGTCCGGGTCTCCTAACTCTAGAATTGGTAGGGTTGCTTGCCGCTCTCGTAGGGATATAGGGGTGTGGGTTTGGTTATTCATCGCGACCGTGGAATCCGTGTTTTATACTGGCTCGTATTGAAAACACGGACGTCCTAGTATATCCAATGTTTCATATGATTCTTCTACTGCGATATCTGTGATGTGATCATTTGATGTTCTGTGATAAATACTGTATATAGTATATATGATATATTATATAGATGTTACTTATGTTTTACACCGGCACTAGCCCTGCCCCGCTCTGCCGCTAGTTACCTAACATAACGGTGCATGAGGGGACATCGAGGCGAATGCGGATGGCATAAGTGTACGTCGTATTTATCTGTGATGTTTAGGTGACTTAAATGATGGGACTTCATTAATGTGATTAATGAAAGAAAAGAAACCTAAGATGTTGTGGAATCGAATTTCAAAAATAAAAACAGGTAGCTACAGTTCTTGCTTTGCATCGCGGTGTTCCTTGTAGAACATCCTGCACCTTATTCGATAAGGAAAGGACCGAGATCCCTTCACCGGGAGTGACTCCTTTAGCAATAACTGGCAGATGCTACAACTCTCGGTTTTTCTTTTGATTGGTTCTATAGTTTCAGCTTTGCACAGTGATATATATGATATATCCCGCACCTCATTCGACGAGGAAAGGGCCGACGATCCCTTCACCGGGAGTGACCCCTTTAGCAAAACTAGAAAAGCCTAAAAAACACTCCATTTTAAAATCATTTGATTCTACAACGATATCAAGTTCATTACGCAACAGGTTTTCAGAAAAACCTGTCGTAGCCCTCCGTCATTTCAGATAAGTACTAGTTAGTATTGGTGCTGCGGTAGTTTGGCATTCGTCAAGGCGTAGTGTACGGTAGCTAACTAGTATTTATCTGCTTATGCATATGATGCAGATTGGATTAGGGTATTCGTACGGCGTTGTTTGGCATTCGTCAAGGGTCGTGCGGGTGGGTTTAATTCAATCAAGAAATGTACGGGTTGAACTTGACTAGTGGACTATGGGTTGTTTGGCATTCGTCAAGGTCATAGAACGCTAGGGGCAAAATTATCGGGAATTTCAAGTGTTGAAATTTGCAATGAGATTGCATACCTTCTATGAGATAGTTGGATCCCGATACCCGCTGTGAGAAGAGTTACTCCTGCGAGAGTTTTACACATTACAATTAGCCGATCAAGTAGGTGTCTAGAAAGGTGTCAACGGGCTTACGCCTCTGGGAAAACGAGGTTTACATTAATTAGGTTCGTGCGAAAGCACGGGGGACCTCCCTCAAAGTACCGACACTGGCCTGGCTGAAAGATTGGCGAACTTGTAGCGTGTAATTAATCCCGGCTAGTCTTTCCTTTTAGGGTTTGAAGGAAGATTTGATAAAAACAGTAGGAGCCATCCTGATTAGATAAAATAATAACCAATCTGATCTTGCAAGAGCGAAAGCAGAGTGTTTTCTTCTCTCTCTCTCCAGGTAGCGACCATGTCACGCCTTAATCAAGATAATAATACGGAATATTGACCGAACCAGCTTGTTATACTGAGCTGGGGAACATTGGTCCCGCTCCAACTTATAATTGTTATAAGACAGAGCAGGAAATTGGTGAATACCAGATTTCCCGTGCCGACCAAACGAAGAAAGTGCATAATGATGCATCTTCTTCGGGTGTGTTCATTACAAAGAACTGTTTCTCAGTATCCTCTACGTCCTGGGTATTTGATACCGGATCAGGATCCCAGATATATAATATGTTACATAGGGCTACAGAAATGTAGAGAACTGAGAACGGGTGATAAGTTTCATGATGCAGAAAACGGTGCAAGTGTTGCAGCCAAGTCTATTGGTCACTGTCACCCTGTATTATCAGTATATTGATTCTGAACAAATGCTATTAGATACCGAACCTGATATACAAAATCATATCAGTATCTTTATTAGTAAAGAAATAATGAAATTTTGTATTGTTGGATAATGTTTTGAACATTTCCTATATCAAGAGTTGATCGGTTCATGCACGTTATCTAAAAGCATTGACGTTCTAAATCAAACCACAGTTCTCAGTATATAGAACACACATAAGAGGAATAGTTCAGAAATGAACAAATTCTTCTTGAGGTATTGTAGACTAGGTCATATCAATGCGACCCGACTAGCTAAGTTACACATAGATGCATATTTAAATTAGTTTGAATTTATATCTTGTGAAACTTGCCGGTCATGTCACAGAGATAAGTTGACCATAGCTCTGTTTATTGGAAACAGAGAAAGAGTTAGTGAGCTCTTGGGTTGATACATGTTGATGTATGAAGGTCCCCTGTCTACACATGCCAAGACCGGTTCTTTGTACTTCATTACATTCTTTGATGATCTCTCAAGATTCAGACATATGTTCCTGTTGAAACACAAGTCCGAACCTTTTGAGATATTCATAGAATATAAGTTAGAAGTAGAGAACCAAAAACGGGTACAAGCATTATGTCCTTTGATGTGATCAAGGAGGAGAATACTTGAGCACGGAATTCCTGGTTTATTCTAAAGGAGAATGAGATTCTCTCTCAGCATTACTCTTTCGAATACACCATAGCACGATGGTATATCGGGGTGGAGCAATAGCATCCTATGTGATATGGTGTGCTTTATGATGAGTACTACTGAGTTTCCTATTTCCTTTTGGGAGTTATGCACTTGAGAAGCTGCATACCTATTGAATAGGGTTCAACTCAAATCAGTTGCCTACCACTTCATATGAGATATGGAAAGGGAAGAGCCCATATCTTAAGTTAGTTAAGATCTGGGGTTGTCCGGCCTATGTCTAAAAGAAAAATCCGGACAAGCTTGAGGCAAGGTCTGTTATGTAGAACTGGAAATGTTCCAGCTATACAAACTGTAGCTTATGATTTGGTAGAACCGAAGGATTCAATAGTAACCAACGAACCTCAGCCTCTCCGCTGATCTAGTAGGGTTCCTCACCCACCAGAGAGATACTTCGGTTTCTCTATGACAGTGGGAGCGAGGATTGCATCATGAGATGATGACCTAACTAGTTTCGAGCTGGCCATCTGGAGTGAGACTCTGTAAGAATGGCTGGATGTTTATCGATCTGAGATGGAATCCTTATACACCAACATAGTATGGACTTTGGTTGCTTTATCTGAAGGGTTAAATCCCCATCAGGAGCAAGAATATCTTGAGAAGATTACTTAGTGTAGATGGAAAAGTTGAGACTTTCAAAGTTAGACTTGTTAAAGGTTTTCATCATCAACCAGGCGTGGAAAATGATGAAACTTTTTCCAGCGGCTATGCTTAAGTCCATCCAGATCCTACTTACCACGGCTACATACCATGACTACGATATCTGGCGGTTGGGTGCCATGATTGCTCTTCTAAAATGATGTTTTAGAAAAGAGAGTCTGTAAGTACACAGTCAGAAGGCTTCGTAGACAGTGGGAGCAGCGGAAACGTGTACAAGATGCTTTATAGTATAAAGCAGGCATCGCGGAGTCGGAACATCTGTTTTGATGAGTTAGTCAAACAGTTTGACATCATCAAAATGGTAGATGAACCTTGTATATACAAAAAGGCAGTAGGGAGTATGGTAGTGATCCTCGTTGAGTACGTGGATGACACACTCTTGATAAGGAAGTAGTTTCCTATACTAGGCTCGGTCAATCTCCGCTTATCACAATGATTCTCCATATATGATCAAAGAGATACCTACTAAATCCTTGGTTTTGGATCTATGAGATAGATCTAATTGGATATTAGGATACTCATTAGTTATAGTGAGATGGTATCAATTGGTCCTGGGGAGAATCACTGGAAGGGTTCCAGGGTGATAAGGACGACTGAAAGTCAGTCACAGGCATTGTCTTTACCCTCAGAAAAGGGACGATATGTTGGAAGAGTTCCAAGCTAGATACCGTGGCATACTAGACGATAAAGGCTGGATACATCGCTACTTAAGATGCTACCAAAGAGGCAGTTTGGGTGTATATTGGTTCATGAGATGAACTAGGTTCCTACCATTGTTTGACAATGGAAGTATGGCTTTAGCCCAGGAACCCGGGTCCCATCAGTGACCCAGACGTATTCTGAGGCAGCATCACCTGATCATGGAGATAGTTGATCTCCAGGGTGATCGAGGTTAGGAGAGCAGACTCAGAGGATAACACGGCGGATCCACTCACGAAGGCCTATTCCCAGAGAGAGACTTTTATGGGATGGTTGAGTATGAGATACTACAACCACCGCTACAGATGGCCCTAGTGCAAGTGGGAGATTGTTAGTCATATGTATGCCCTAGAGGCCATTACCGTACATAGGATGTATATTGTAGTGGATGCTGGGACATATATAGGGAGGACTTTCTTGCTCGACATGATAGTATGCTATCTGTTTACACTTTACCTTAACGTGTACACTGATTGTCTCTCTGTTACATGTTGGTAAAGCCCTTAGGATGTATACTTGACTACCTGGACTATGATGCGGATCATACTAGTGGGGACATGGTAGTCCATAAGTACATCCGTCAAGGTCCCTAGTCGTGGGTGTATCGAGACGGGGCATCGATATACCAGAGTAGACTAGCGTATACCTTCTCGACCCATATAGATGGGCGATGGATGATCCCATATCCATTGGTGTTTGACATCAGAGATGATATACGGGTGCTCAGTGGACACTGGGTACACTGGACGGATTCGCCGAGAACTCCCAGATGGTATTATACCTTACGTCAGATGGCAGTTCTCTGGTGACACTGGTACAGGTTAGTATGTAAACCCGAGATCGTCATAGAGTCTTGTGTGATTCCCACTGTGCTTTGATTTCCACCTTACCACGTCCAAAAGGGCGTGCAAAACGGTGGCTTTTGGGTACAGTCCCGAATCACATGGAGGCAATGAGCGATAGGAGGGGATTCGTCTCTCCCGGTATAGGGAGTTGATGTTGCGCTGTGTTCGATTGGCTATAACCGGAAATCCCTGGCCAGGTTTGCTGAGATTTACTGGTAAGTGTTATCAGTAATATCTCGAAATGTTATAGACCTCATATCGACACGACTTATCGAGCTACTGGGGTCTGACGTTTACCACCCCTGGGCGAGATATGCGACATATCAGACGAACAGACCGGACTGTACGGTAAGTGTTACTGGTTGGATTCACAGGAGTGTGAGCAGGCTTGCTCGTCGATCTTCTGATCGCTCAATACCCGGGTGGCCGTTACGTTTAGCAGACCGCTTGCGGCTTGTGGGTGTTTGATATGATCATCAACTGCTGCCGGCGTATTGACGAGTCTTTAGAGTCCTACACTGAGGTTTCCTGGATCAAGCGAAACGAAATAGGAGCGCATATGAGATATGTGCGGGACCGAGAATTATACCAGTATGTGATACTGTATTCTATTCTCGCGATTTGTATCATTGGTCGGTTATATGTGATATAGCCGGGTTACCGAATCAAGTGTTGATTCGATACATTGATAGACTTGATATTAGTCGGTTATATGCGATATGACCGGATCGTTAAATCAAGTGTTGATTTAATGATTTAATGTATAATTATATATTTGATATATTACTTTACATTAACTAGTATTAGTTCACTTAAAATGGATTTTCTCACTTGATTTGCACATTGTATATGTGAAATATTTTTGTGCACTTGATTGTATTATGTTTGATGATACATGCAAACTTGGGTGTATGTTTGATTTAAACCTTGGTTAAGTAAATGGTTAGGGTTTTTATTTATTCATTTATTTATTTATTTCTTTGGCATGAAATAAAATGGTGGCTTTCTTCGGATTTACTTCAAACTTCATGAAGTTTTGAGCATTTTGTTTATTTCCTAAACCTAACCATTCACCTAACCCTAGTTTATTCTCTACACTTGTTAAACTAACCCAAGGTTGCATTATGATAAGAATGACTTGGATTTTATTTTTCAAGATAATTCTTTTTATTCTTATAATATTATCTTCTTCTTCTTTTTCTTCAAGAAGAAAGAAGCTTGCTAGCTTCAATGGTGATTTGAGAAAAAGAGTGAGAAATCCAATTCTAAAGTGAACCCACTTCCTATTTCTTCATCCTCTACCACTTGCCATGTAGTATAGGGTGTTTTCTTCATATGTTTCACGACTTGGTGAAGTTGGAGCTTGATCTTGAGTTGCCTCGACGTAGATTATCTTCGGCATCGAAGTCGATGACCTAGCCCGCCCATTTCTCCGATGAAGCCGACGCTAGAGTCCGGGATCCGATGATCGCAGCGAGAGGATGTCAACACGGAGCTAGAAAAGTGGAGGACCGGATCTACAAAGGTTGTATTTCCGTTCACTTACTACTAAAGCAGTTTAGTAGCTTGTAGTTTCGCCTTTTCTCTAGTTAACGATCTAGTTAGGGTTCTCGGCACCGGAAATTTTTGTATTTGACCTGGTCGATGCCTTGTGGAACCTCCTTAGTGTGCCTAGGAACCCTACATTTGGCTAATGCATATTTTCTGTGATGTGTTATATGTATTGAACGTCCGCTAATCGCTATACGTCGATTAGTGGGGGTTATACATATCTGTGATCTGTAATGTTTTTGGTTTGTGTATATGAACTCGTTGGATTGTCGCGGATGAATAGCCGGGAATGGATGTGAGATGAGAGTTTCTTTTTCTTTCATTCATTGTAAAAGTTATAAATTGATGTAATATTATGTGTATGGCCGCACAACCGGGTCGGGGTTGTAGCCGTTATTGTATAATTTCTTTTTACTGTTTATGCTCCTAGGATAGACCCAAAGTGGGGTGCACAAACTACCGGGTTTCTCGAAGTGCCGAGTGGCCTACTCACGGTGTTGAGGGAGGTTGCTTCGCTTCGGGTACTTGGCGGGTAGTTTACCGCACCCGTAGGGTTCTAGGGTGGGGTTTGGCTATTCATCGCGACCTGTAATCCGCTTTTCGTTGCAGGCTCGAACGAATCGTGGATTCCTAGTATATCCAAAGTATTCATCTGTGATCTGTAATGACTATCATTGCTATATATCTATATATGATATCTATTTAGGTGTTGCTTATGTTTTGCATCCGCGCTAGTCTAGCCCCCGCTCTGTCCTTAGTTAAGTAACCTAACGGGTGATAACGGGGCCCCGTGGCGAATGCGGATGGCATAAGCATACACCATATTTTGGTTGTTTTCTGCAATGGTAGGATTAAATGATGGGACGCATTAAAAGAACTAATGCAAGAAAAATAAACCAAGTAAAAGTCGTTGGAACACTTTGAAAACCACTCGGTTCTTTTCAAAAACCAGCATTTTAAACGCGGAGCTTGAACCACTCCTTTTAAAAGCTATCTCGTTCCATCGACTATATCAAGTTCACTACGTTCACGGTTTCGCCAAAACCATCCGTAGCCCTCCGTCGTTTCATATGAATATTCAACAGTATTCAAGCTTTGTTTGTTGGCCTTAGTCAAGGCACAGTGTTTGGTAGCTGGTGGGTATTCATATGTTGGATAGATAGAATGCGTTGGTTTGGGACAGTCGTATTGCTTTGTTGGCCATAGTCAAGGGTATATACGGGTGGGTTCAAATCAACCTGGACCACGACGGGTAGAACTTGACATGTGACTTATGATTTGTTGGCCTTCGTCAAGGTCATAAGAGCATGGGGCAAAAATCCACATCGGGAGTTTCAAAAGTACTGAAACTTGCTAGCGCTGCATACCATTTGTAGTGTGATGATTCTGGTAGGATTCCTTCAGTTTTGTCACGCGATGATATTTGGATCCCGATCCTACTGTGAGTATATGCTACTCCTCCAGAACTTTCTCACTTAACGATCAATGCTATATACTAAGTAGGTGTCTAGAAAGGTGTTAGCGGGGCTACGCCCACAGGGAAAAGAGGTTACTTAATTAAGGAACTTCGCGAAAGCGTTGGAAAACCTCCCTCGAAGTACCGACACTGGCCTGGATGAACGGTTAAGCAAGTATTGTACGGTGAGATTGATCCCGACTAATTCTTCCTTTATGGTTTGAGGAGGGATTCGAGAGACAGTGGGAGCCATCCTGTTTAGATAAATTAAAAACCAATCTAAACTTGCAAGATCATTATGCTAAGTGTTTTCCTCTCTCTCTCTTTATTGCAGCGACCCAGTGACCACACCTAGGTTACATCTAGATAATAAAATGACTGAATCTGACTGTTATGACTGGCAAAGGTCTGTCCAGATGTCCATTGCCCATGACAAGCTGGGACACCTCTTGACTGATCCAACCCCTGCCGTCTCAGGTCCAGTTTCCCCTGTCACGGATATTGATATCCGTAGGACATCGGAAGAAGACTGTGCGAAAGCCAAGTGCTTCGTGTTAGCCTCAGTTGATGATATATACCAGAGGCAGCACGAGAAGATGGACTCAGCTTCTATCTTCCTCCATAACAAAGTTTTATATGGAGAGCAATCTCGTATCACAAGATATGAGACCTCGAACGAATTGCTTCCACCGAGGTTGGCTATCGGGTCATTTGTAGGGGGCAACGTCCTTACAGAGACCAGCTCTTTTTAGCTCTCGGACCTGAAGACCACGTTGAAGAACGGGTCAGATGCTGACTTAGTTCAACAGTCTTTACCTACTACCCTGAAGGAAAACGGGGAAGTAGAAAGAAATGGAAAGGCAGAAGTTTCGGGAATAGATGCAGTAAAAGAGGGATGTTCCTATTGTTACTGGAATGAACATGGGCAGAAAGATTGCAGGGCTTGCAAAACCAGTAGCCAGAATTCGAAGCATGTTGTGGCTTCGGCTTCGGGTGTGTTTGTCATAGAGAACTGTATGTCAGTTAACCCTACTTCCTGGGTATTGGATGCCGGATCAGGATCTCATATCTGTAATTCGTTACAGGCTCTGAGAAACCGTAGGGTTATCAGGAAAGGTGATATGACTCTCAGGGTTGCTAACGGAATGAGCATGTATGCTGAATTCGTAGGGGAATATCATCTAGGACTGACAACTAGGCAGATATTGATTCTGCGTGACTGTTTCTATGTACTAGGTGCGACTTGTAATATCATATCTGTATCAGTATATGATTTTACTTTTGTAAGCGATGTAGTAAACATCCACCTAAATCAAGTACTGATTGGGTCAGGTACATTGAAATACGGTATATACGTTTTGAATCAAGCTCAGGTCTTCAGTGTCCAGAACACACTTAAAAGAATGTCTCCGGAAACAAATCAGGCTTTCTTATGGCATTGTAGACTGGGTCACATTAATGAGACAGGGTTGACAAAGTTACATAAAGAAGGATACTTGGATCCGTTCGAGTACCAGTCTTATGCCACTTGTGAATCTTGTCTCATGGGAAAGATGACAAAGACTTCGTTCACTGGACATGAAGAAAGAGCGAGCGAGCTCTTGGGACTCATACACAGTGATGTGTGTGGTCCAATGTCTATACATGCGCGAAGTGGTTATTCATACTTCATTACTTTCACAGATGATTTCTCTAGGTATGGGCATGTCTTCTTAATGAAGCACAAATCCGAGGCCTTTGAGAAATTTCAGGAATACAAGAATGAAATTGAAAAACAAACAGGCAAAAGTATCAAGACACTGAGATCTGATCGAGCTGGTGAATACTTGAGTGCCGAGTTTCTGGGCTTCTTAAAAGAGAATGGAATTCTCTCTCAGCTTACTCCTCCATACACACCACAACACAACGGTGTATCGGAAAGGAGGAATCGAACCCTATTGGATATGATTCGTTCCATGATGAGTAAGGCTGAGTTGCCGCGATCCTTCTGGAATTATGCACTAGAAACAGCAGCATAACTTTTGAACCAAGTTCCTACTAAGTCAGTGCCTACCACACCATATCAGATGTGGAGTGGGAAGAAACCCAGTCTTAAACACTTTAAGACATGGGGATGTCCAGCTTTTGTAAAAAAGCAGCATGCGAACAAGCTCGAGGCACGTTCAGTATAGTGTAAGTTTGTGGGATACCCAAAGAACTCCAAGGCGTATCTTTTCTATTACGCAGAGGAACAAAAGGTTTTTGTCTCTCGTGTAAATGCACGGCGGTGCCCCGGCCGTCAATCCGACGGCCAAATGCGGAAGCGGTGATAAACTTTAATTTTGCGAACTTAGCAAACCGGCACCACCGCGCACTAAACACCCGGATCGGACCATTAAACTAGTTCTAGCTAACTACAAGACGGGTTAGAGATATACCGAATGATCCGAGTCCTCCGGTCATATCGTCGTCGTCCAGATCTCCTGCGGAAACTCCGGTCGTCGCCTCCTCGCCGGAAGGGCACCACATCGCCTGCATCTTTTACGGGCTCCCACCTCAATACCGAGGCAACTCGGGCGTGAAGTTGGCTGGCCGACTCGTCCAAGATTTGCTGTAGAATGTGTAGGGTTGAAGCTACGTCTCATTTGGGGTTTTGTTGCCTTTGAAGATGATGGAGGAATCAAGATAAGAAAAATGGTGCTTGCATTTTTCTTAACATGAAAAGAGATCAAAATGCTACACTCTCAAAGATGAAGCTCTCATCTTTTTTCTTCTCTCAAGTGTGTTCTACCATATCAAAATGAGAATGCTGGAGGAAGGAATACAAAATGCAAGAGGGAGGTGAGTGTAGTAAAAGGTAAGAGGTGACCATATCCAAACATCATCATAACTAACTCACATCAAACTCTAATCACCTTTTAGTGATGTAAAGAGAATCAAATGATGGTTGAAAAGAAAAGATGCCATCATAATCAAAACATTTGCAAGAAACTCCCTCCACAATTGTTATTTGCAAACTTGCAAATAACCCCCTCCATCGGAAAAGTCCGGCCGGGAAAGAACAAAGGAAAACCGGCCGAAACGAAAAGCAAACTGGCAACTCCAGAAAAATGGTCCCGTAATAAATTACAGGAAAGCCCCGATACTGTGCATACACACCCGCATCTGTATTCCGTCCGGATACAAATGCAATGAGACAAAATCTACACTGTACTATACTAGGATCCGGCTTAAACTAAAGCCGGCTAGTAATATCCGTTCGATCCTGATCCGTCCAATACCGCATGTATCCGATCGAACCTTGCCATATCTCCATACGTCCTCTACAGCGTTTTGCCCGAAACTTGAGTAACTGAAAGTGTGGTGGACTCTAAAGATTCGTCAATACTATGGCTGTGGATTTAACCACTAGCACGTCAGAGGTATAAGCCAATACGTGACGGGCCACCAGCTATTGACTAAAAGGGACGTCGATGAGCGAACTCATCCTGACACCCTACTGAGCCTGTCAGTGACAATATCCGTACAGTCCGGTCCGTTCGTCTATGAGCATCGCATGTCGGGCCTAGGGGGTTGGTAAAAGTCAGACCCCCAAAAGCGGTACAAGTCGTGTCGGAGTGTAGCCCAGAACACCGTAAAATACTACTGGAATACCTACCAGTAAATCTCCTGCCTTGGCCAAGGACTTCGTGTAATGGCTCTTCTAGACACAGCGCGACCTCACCCCCAATACCGGGAGAGACGAACCCCTGAAGATCCGCTCACTGCCTCGATGTGGCTCGGGACAGTACCCAACTAAAACCTGTTTGCGCGACTCCTTTGAGCCGTGGTAGGGTAGTAATCAAAGCACAGTGGGAACTCACACGAGACAAATGACGATCCCCAGGTCGATGAACTAACCTGTACACATGTCACCTGGGAACTGCTATCTGACGTCAGGTATAAGACCAACTGGCATGTTCCCGGCGAGTCCTGTCCGGTGTACTCATAACCCAATGAGCACCTGTATACATCTTAGGTGAACCAACTGACAGCAGTGGCTTGTGAGACCGGCCACCGCCCCTCGTCGGGGTCTCGACTGTATACACTAGTCTACTCTTGAGAATCGATGCCCTGTCTCGAAACTCCCACGACTAGGGACCTTTTAAGGATGTGCTTATAGACTCCAGCTCTCACTTATATGATCGCCCTCATACTGCTGGCAGTCAAGCAAGAATCCTAGGGGCTCTATCAACGTGTAATAGCGACCTGTCAGGTCACCTAAAGCAGTACACGATGATAAAGGTAAACCAGATAGCATACTATCATCTCGAGTAAGACTGTCCTATCGGGATAGGTCCTCCCTCAATCATTGCAATCACGTGTCTGTAATCCAATAATTGACTCTGAGGGCACTATCTCCAACAATCTCCCACTTGCACTCAAGGCTAATTATTGCGATGTCGCATACTCACAGCTTGTGTGATACCGAACACCCAACTCCCCTACTAGTCAGTCTCACAAAATCCGTTTGTGAAACTATTGCGTTCGAGGAATAGCCTCAGTGAGTGGATCCGCCTTGATGTTTCTTTCTATGTCTCTCTACATCTCAAGTTCGCGGAGAAAGCCATCTCCCGAAATGTGCAATACCTGTCTTAGAATGTCTGGATGTCTTATGGGACCTAGCTCATAAATGAACTCCAAATCTAAACTTCTTAGAATGTGTCATCAACTGAATTTAATCAGTATCCTGCGCCATGCCTCCCTCAGTATTGCCTTGGATCACCTATCCAAAATGCTGCCCCTCGTCAGAGGGAAAAACTATAACTCTGACAATCACCCTGTCGTTCATGTCACCTTCGAAGCCCGGAGTGATAACCGTCTCCTAAAGGAGGCAGCCGTTATCATATCCCTAGAACATTCACTTATGTTCTAAAACTGCTTCTGACTGTTTCCCCAGGATTGGATCAATATCAACTTATTGCACCTACTGCAAGAACAACATCTGGTGTGGTACTTGACATCTCATGATTGACTCAATTGCCTAAGCAAGTGATCTGCCAATCATGCACATCCCTCTCTACTTTAGTCTATAAGACACCTTTAGAGAGGGTGACTCCATCACCTGCAGGTACACTACCGTGCCAGGAGTCGTCCACTCTAAATACTCTTAGAATGCTGTCAAGGTACCCTGATTGGGAAACCATCCAAATCTAGATCTAAAACCATAGGTCTAGTAACCAGTATGTCTGATATAGTGTCTAAGTCCCATGTGGAGAAACCACTCTGTGACGACCAAAGTATAACCGACCGTAGTATAGGAGTTTCCTTTCCTACTCTGTGTATGTCATCCAAATACCAGGATATCACACCCTACTACCTTCTCAACAGATCCATCCCCTATTCTGATGAAGTCAAACCTATGACTGTCACATCAGAAATAGATGATCTATCTCCGCTACATCTGCTTTAGTCTATAAATAGACATAAGCCTGATGTCCACCAATGCTTCCGCTGCTCCCACTGACTACGACAACCCTGTGGTAGAGTCATATAGACGTGCACTTCTAAAGCTAGTTTAGAACGACGATGTATTCATCCTCCTGCCGGGTCTCGCATCCTGGAACAACAACAATGGCAAGTGTGGGTAAACAAGAACTTCCCTGTTACCGTCCTTGAGGCTACCGGAGCACCTCTCGGGTGCCTGAAGTTACCCACCTTATCTGCGGAGTGGCCAATGGAATGTTAAATCAGATTGAATCTTTAGGTTCCTTATCAAATCTTCAGTAATCGTCTGCGGTTCTGGAATCACTTCCAGTTCTACCATACTCCCACTACTGTTTTTGAAAAAATCCATTTTTAATAAAACTGTGGCGAGTCTAGAACAATATTACTATTGATCTCTCAGATGGTAGAAAGTCAACCCTCGTCATAGCCTGGGTCAACCCACAAACAGCCATTACAGAAACGTGCCTAGAGTTGTCCAGTGTCTGGTTTTAATCATAAGCCGGACAACTCCCCGTACCTTAACATCGTTAAGATATGAACTGTTCTATATCCAATATAGAACCAGAGGCACTGATTTAATTTAACCAGATTCAAATCAAGAAGCTATCTCCAGTGCATGTCAACTAAATGGAGAGAGGCCGATCAGCGTTACTCAACTTAGGAATGCTTCCAATTATGAGTAACCTGAAAGAGAAGCAATTTCTCTTTATCATTACTATCAACTGAATACCATACACAAATATCTATATCTTCGATCACTTTGAAGAATCCCGATACTTGCTACACCTGGTTCTCTACTCTATTCAAATACCTATAACTCCTCAAAACTTAGACCCTGTGTTTCTACGAAACACATGTCTAAGAACTAGAGAAGTTAAAAGTAAACAGAATATAGCGTGAGGACCAACCCCTCTGTCCTAATAGACACTGGACAACAAACAATACTCTGTATAAGTCCGCTGAGTCTAACAACTCTTTCACTGTGTGTCGTAGGTTGAAAACTGTACTTATTGTTAAGAAGAATTACACCGCTGTTTAATGCTCCTCACCTAAACATCCACTGATATAGGTAAATGTCATCGACATAATATCAAAAGGTATATCTCACTCTATAAAAATAGAACAGATATATCAATTTGAAATTGGTGCACAACAGCGGATATTCAAAACCAAATATTTGCCGACCGGCAAACAGCCCAGGTGATCTCCTCAAATATCACCGATTACAACGAATCCCGATATAATGAGGATGATCACCCTATTCCCAATAACTTACTCCCTCCCATCATCTGTAAAACCATACAGATGTGAGAATCAAACCTGGTAAATACATATCCTGGAGCAAGTGTCTAATTGGGAAATCAGTTTTCTTTTAACAGTACACAGTTGAACTGAAACATTGAAATGTTTCGATGGGGTATCCTGGTATTCCTAGTAATGGCTCTACCATTATCCAGATTCACAACTATAACCGTATAATTCTTTGCCACCTCTCCAAATCCCTTTATATGTCTTTAGTCATTACCTTCTGCACACCCTTTAGGCCAAATGGTTTTCTTCCTTCCCTACCGTTCGGCACCAGCCTATGGTTTGGAAGAAGACTATCCAATAAGCATAATGGGTGTACTGTCCTAGTCCTAGGAGCACTCGCAATGCGAGAGAAGGTGAAGATAAAAGACAACCGAATAAACCTTATTCCTATTTCTCCTGGACCAGAATCCATCCCCGAACTGGAACAAGTTCCTTTCGAGTTCGTATATAACCATACGATGGAGTATCCAATAAATTGTGGATCTTCGTAGTGATACGGAGTGTCCTGGAGAAATACAAAGGTGATTTAGGATTGGCGAAGAAATACTTGGTTTGGTCGTGAATATCAGTCGCAATTTACTTTGCCCTCTTAGTAATCCCTTGCTTTGTCTTAATCTTAATATCTTCTGCACACCATCGTTATGCTAATTGGTTTTCTTCATTCCCCACTGTTCGGCACCAGCCTAAAGTTTGGAAGAAGACTATCCAATTTGCGTAATAGGTGTACTATCTCCTAAACTAAGGAGTACTCGCAACTTGAGAGAAGGCAAAAAGGAAAAGACAACTGAATAAATCTTATCCGTTTTCTCCAGAACCGGAAACCATCCTCGAGTTCCTTCAAGTTCGTATCTAACCATACGATGGTTTTGTCCAATGGAAGTGGACATTCGCAGTAATACGGGGTGTCCTGGAGAAAAGGGTAAAAGTAGGAGTGGCAATGAGGTCTGCAACTCTGACAATCCAAAAGCCAGTGTTAAGAAGGTTCGGTCAACTTGGTCACTGAGTCATAGTCTTAGGGTCGGGTCAATGGTCGCTGCCAGAGAGAGAGAGAAAAGAAACACTCAGCGTGCACTCTATCCTAGATCAGAATGGTTACCAATTTATCTAATCTGGAAACCTCACACTGTACCTCAAATTCTCCTCCAAACCTGAAAGAAGAATTAGTCGGGGTCACCCGAGGAGTAAACCAACTCATCAGCGGGAATCGGGATCCAACTATCATTGCATGATAACGTGACGGAATCCGCTCACATCATCACACTCCAGAAGGTATGCGCATATCTGGCAAGTTTCAGTTCTTTTGAAACTCCGGATGTGATTTCTGCCCCATGCTCTTATGACCTTGATGAAGGTCAACAAATCATAAGTCACATGTCAAGTTCCACCAGTCATTGTCCAGGTTAATTTGAACCCACCCGTACAAGCCCTTGACGAAGGTCAACAAGGCTATACGACTGTCCCAAACCAACACATCTATCTATGCAGCAGAAAGGCAACAAGCAGCTACCATGCACTATGCCTTGACGAAGGTCAACAAACATAGCATGAATACTACGTGCTACCCGTCTGAAACGACGGAGGGCTACGAATGGTTTCTGGCGAAAACCTTTAACGTAATGAACTTGATATCGTTGAAGGAACGGATAGCTTTTAGAAAATATAGTGACGAAAACTTTTGCTAAAGAGGTCACTCCCGGTGAAGGGATCTCGGCTCTTTCCCCATAGAATGAGGTGCAGGATATTCCAACTGAATACCACGGTGCAAAGCAAAAGTAATCGGCTATAGTGAAGTTAATGCCCTGACGCAAACTTCTGTCCAAGGGGTCACTCCCGGTGAAGGGATCTCGGCCCTTGCCTCGTCGACTAAGGAGCAGGATATTCCAAATGAATACCACGATGCAAAACAAAAGTGAACGTCCTTGCAATAACAGCTTTTTGAAAAGTGTTCCAACAACATCAGAATAGGTTTGTTTTAACTTGCATTGATCCGAATCAACGCAGTCCCATCAATGGATCACACCACAAAGAACGAAAATATACTGATGTACGTATATGCCATCCGCATTCGCCACTGGGTCCCATCATTACCCGTTAGGTTAGCTAACTAACGACAGAGCGTGGACTGGACTAGCGCGGATGTAAAACATATACAACATCTACTAATATATATACCAATATATTATATTCGCTCAAGGCGTGATAAGAAATGTAACATCACAGAAATGTACAGCATCACAGAACAATACAGATATCTGGGATCCCCGGGTTTCACAGAGTCCCTACTGAAACCCGAGGTTCCCCTGGTCGTTTGGATAGCCTGTGCAATGAAATCCTAGACCCCTACGGGCGCGGCAAGTTACCCGCCAAAACCTGAAGCGAGGCAGCCCCCTTCAGCGCCGTGAAGGGACCACCCAGCACTTCACGGAATCCGGTAACTTGGGCACCCCTCCTGGGTCAACCTGTACCCCCTACGAGTGCGGCGAATAGCCCGCCAATTCTAGAGTGAAGCCCCCTCCGTCCCAATGCCATGAGATGCGGGCATGTTGCCCTCCAGAACCCGGCTATCCGTGCACCCCTCCGCGGGGTAATCCCAGTACAGAAGGTAAAATATACATACAACGGGTACATCGACCGCAACCAGGTCGTGCCCCAAAATAATAATACAAACTGGCAGTGACGGCAGTCCACATGTCGGATGCTCGCCCCGCAATAACAAATGTACATAATACAACAGCACTGTACTAGCATTGCATCCAGGCTATCCCCACGACCGATCCGCAACATCACAGCAATACATAGAACATCAACGTGAAAGTCACGTTCGCAAATCCGTCTAACCGGGCTATAGCAGTTAGACTGGATTTACCGATCAAGTGACATTCACGGTCGCAGATATAATGTAAATACTGTGAAAAATGTGTTTAAAATATCCGATCGATCAAAAATTAACAAGTGGGCCCCAAAGCAATACTGTAGCACTCACAGAAATTCTGGGCCCAAGTTTAGTATTCCAAAACCCCCAAAATCAGCCCACAAGCCCACTGGAAAATTTCGACCCATTGATCCCTCAAACCTGCGGCGGAACCGCGGCAACAAGGGGGGTTTTGCCGCGGTTCCGCGCTCTACCTGAGAGATCAATGTCTCGAATTTTCCCAGAACTCTTAGAACTTATAGTACATCAATTTTCTACAACCTGAAAAATTTTTAGACATCAAAAAATTTCAACAGAAAACTGATGTGAGGAAAATGAGGTTTTTTGGAATTTTGGTCGATCGGAAATGCAAACACATCAAAGAAAGCTAGACTAAGTTAATGGCGAGGCTCTGATACCACTGTAAGTGCACGGCGGCGCCCCGGCCGTCAATCCGACGGCCAAATGCGGAAGCGGTGATAAACTTTAATTTTGCGAACTTAGCAAACCGGCACCACCGCGCACTAAACACCCGGATCGGACCATTAAACTAGTTCTAGCTAACTACAAGACGGGTTAGAGATATACCGAATGATCCGAGTCCTCCGGTCTTCTCGTCGTCGTCCCGATCTCCTGCGGAAACTCCGGTCGTCGCCTCCTCGCCGGAAGGGCACCACATCGCCTGCATCTTTTACGGGCTCCCACCTCAATACCGAGGCAACTCGGGCGCGAAGTTGGCTGGCCGACGCGTCCAAGATTTGCTGTAGAATGTGTAGGGTTGAAGATATGTCTCATTTGGGGTTTTGTTGCCTTTGAAGATGATGGAGGAATCAAGATAAGAAAAATGGTGCTTGCATTTTTCTTAACATGAAAAGAGATCAAAATGCTACACTCTCAAATATGAAGCTCTCATCTTTTTTCTTCTCTCAAGTGTGTTCTACCATATCAAAATGAGAATGGTGGAGGAAGGAATACAAAATGCAAGAGGGAGGTGAGTGTAGTAAAAGGTAAGAGGTGACCATATCCAAACTTCATCATAACTAACTCACATCAAACTCTAATCACCTTTTAGTGATGTAAAGAGAATCAAATGATGGTTGAAAAGAAAAGATGCCATCATAATCAAAACATTTGCAAGAAACTCCCTCCACAATTGTTATTTGCAAATTTGCAAATAACCCCCTCTATCGGAAAAGTCCGGCCGGAAAAGAATAAAGGAAAACCGGCCGGAACGGAAAGCAAACTGGAAACTCCAGAAAACTGGTCCCGTAATAAATTAGAGGAAAGCCCCGATACTGTGCATACACACCCGCATCTGTATTCCGTCCGGATACAAATGCAATGAGACAAAATCTACACAGTACTATACTAGGATCCGGCTTAAACCAAAGCCGGCTAGTAATATCCGTTCGATCCTGATCCGTGCAATACCGCACGTATCCGATCGAACCTTGCCATATCTCCATACGGCCTCTACAGCGTTTCGCCCGAAACTTGAGTAACTGAAAGTGTGGTGGACTCTAAAGACTCGTCAATACTATGGCTGTGGATTTAACCACTAGCACGTCAGAGGTATAAGCCAATACGTGACGGGCCACCAGCTATTGACTAAAAGGGACGTCGATGAGCGAACTCATCCTGACACCCTACTGAGCCTGTCAGTGACAATATCCGTACAGTCCGGTCCGTTCGTCTATGAGCATCGCATGTCGGGCCTAGGGGGTTGGTAAAAGTCAGACCCCCAAAAGCGGTACAAGTCGTGTCAGAGTGTAGCCCAGAACACCCTGAGATACTACTGGAATACCTACTAGTAAATCTCCTGCCTTGGCCAAGGAATTCGTGTAATGGCTCTCCTAGACACAGCGCGACCTCACCCCCAATATCGGGAGAGACGAACCCCTGAAGATCCGCTCACTGCCTCCATGTGGCTCGGGACTGTACCCAAATAAAACCTGTTTGCGCGACTCCTTTGAGCCGTGGTAGGGTAGTAATCAAAGCACAGTGGGAACTCACACGAGACAAATGACGATCCCCAGGTCGATGAACTAACCTGTACACATGTCACCTGGGAACTGCTATCTTACGTCAGGTATAAGACCAACTAGCATGTTCCCGGCGAGTCCTGTCCGGTGTACTCATAACCCAATTAGCACCTGTATACATCTTAGGTGAACCAACTGACACCAGTGGCTTGTGAGGCCGGCCACCGCCCCTCGTCGGGGTCTCGACTGTATACACTAGTCTACTTTGGAGAATCGATGCCTTGTCTCGAAACTCCCACCACTAGGGACCTTTTAAGGATGTGCTTATAGACACCAGCTCTCACTTATATGATCGCCCTCATACTGCTGGCAGTCAAGAAAGAATATATTGGCTCTATCAACGTGTAATAGCGAACTGTCAGGTCACCTAAAGCAGTACACGATGATAAAGGTAAACCAGATAGCAAACTATCATCTCCAGTAAGACTGTCCTACCGGGATAGGTCCTCCCTCAATCATTGCAATCACGTGTCTGTAATCCAATAATTGACTCTGAGGGCACTATCTCCAACATCTCGTTATGCCCGCTTCTTGGAAACTGAGTTTTTGGAAAATCAGATAAGTGGGAGCGCAATAGAACTGGAAGAAATTCCAGAACCATGAGCTGTTACTGAAAGCTTACTAGAACCAGAGGGTTCGAAAGAACAGGACATTCCTACGCCACTCCGCAGGAGTAGTAGGCAGTCTCATCCGCCCGAAAGATACTACGGTTTTCTCATAGACGGGGATAGAGAGGATTGCACTATGGATTATAGTGAGCCTACTAGCTTCCAGCAAGCCATTCAGAGCGGCGACTCGGTAAAATGGCTGGATGCAATGCGGGCCGAGATGGAGTCCATGTACACCAACAAAGTTTGGACTTTGGACTTTGCTCCAGAAGGGGTAAAACCCGTAGGCTGCAAATGGATCTTCAGAAAGAAGATTGGTGTAGATGGGCAGGTTGAGACCTATAAAGCTAGACTTGTTGCAAAGGGTTTTCGTCAAAGACCTGGTTTGGACTATGACGAGACCTTTTCTCCAGTGGCTATGCTGAAATCCATTCGGATCCTTCTTGCCATTGCTGCCTTCAACGATTATGAAATCTGGCAGATGGACGTAAAGACGGCTTTCCTAAATGGAAATTTGGAAGAGTGTGTCTATATGGATCAGCCGGAAGGATTCATTCAGAGTGGGAGCAGCGGTAAAGTATGCAAGTTGCTAAAGTCCATCTATGGACTTAAGCAGGCATCGCGGAGTTGGAACATCTACTTTGATGATACTGTCAAAGAATTCGACTTTATCAAAAACCCAGATGAACCATGCATTTACAGTAAGATTGTAGGGAGAACTGTAGTATTCCTCGTCTTGTACGTGGATGACATTCTCCTAATAGGAAATGATATTCCTATGCTACAGTCAGTCAAAGGATTCTTGTCGCAGAGGTTCTCCATGAAGGACCTGGGCGATGCCAACTACATTCTGGGGATCCAGATCTATCGTGATAGATCTAAGAGGATGTTGGGACTTTCACAGTCAAGGTACATCGACACCATACTGAAAAGATTCAGTATGGAAGATTCCAAGCGCGGTAATATACCGGCTTGTCACGGGATCACCCTCTCCAAAGAGATGTCTCCCAAGATTGATTTGGAAAGGGATCGCATGTCTATTATACCCTACGCTTCTGCGTTAGGCTCTATAATGTATGCGATGTTGTGTACCAGACCAGATGTAGCATACGCATTGAGCGTTGTAAGCCGGTATCAGTCGAACCCAGGGGAGAAACACTGGATAGCGGTAAAGAACATTCACAAGTACCTGAGAAGGACTAAGGAGATGTTCTTGGTGTATGGCGGAAAAGACCTCCAGCTCAAGGCCTTTGCTGACTCCAGCTTCCAGAGTGACAAGGATGACTCCAAGTCCATGTCGGGTTATGTCTTTACCCTCAATGGAGGGGCGGTTTGCTGGAAGAGTTCCAAGCAGGAGACCGTTGCTGACTCAACTATGGAAGCAGAGTACATAGCTGCTTGCGATACCGCAAAGGAAGCTGTCTGGATGAAGAAGTTCCTCACGGAGCTTCAGGTAGTTCCTACCATTGTTGATCCAATACCACTGTATTGCGACAACAACGGCGCTATAGCTTTAGAGAAGGAACCCAGGTCCCATCAGAAGTCCAGGCACATTTTGAGGCGGTACCACCTGATCAGGGAGATCGTAGATCGCCTGGAGATCGAGGTGAAGAGAGTAAATACGGAGAATAACACTGCTGATCCACTCACGAAGGCCCTACCCCAGACTCAGTTCGAGCGGCTGATCGAGATGATAGGTCTTCGATACACCAGTACATGGCCTTAGTGCAAGTGGGAGATTGTTAGTGTATATGCCCTAGAGGCCATTACTGTATCATACTAGCTTGTATATTACTTAATGGAAGCTTGGGATATTCACAGTTGTATAGACAATATTGCTCAAAATAGTAGTATGCTACTTGGTTTATCTCTACTTCAATATGTGCATGTGTTTCTTTTAGCATATCGCTTATATACATATTAGTAGAGCCCTTAGGATCTTTGCTTGTTTACCAGTGTTGTGATGGCGCTCACACTCGTAGGGGCTGGGTAATCCATAAGCATATCCTTATACAGGTCCCTAGTCGTAGGACTATCGAGATAGGGCATCGATACTCCGGAGTAAACTAGCATATGCTCTTCTCATACCAGCGAGGGAGACGGTCTGTCCCACAGCCGTTAGTACGTCGTACTTGAGATAGTATGCGGGTGCTCGTTAGGTTATGAGTACACTGGACAGGACTCGTCGGGAACTGTTGGTTGGTATTATACCTATCGTCGGTTATTAGTTCCCAGGTGACATGAGTACAGCTTAGTCCGCCGACTTGACACTATCACTTCGCCTCGAGTGTGTTCCCACTGTACTTAGATTACTACCCTACCATGGCTCAAAGGAGTCGTGCAAACAGGTAGTAGTTGGGTGCAGTCCCGAAGCACTTGTAGGCAGTGACGGTTTGACAGGATTCGTCTCTCCCGGTATTGGGGGTTGACATCGCGCTGTGTCTAGGAGAGCCATTACACAAGTAGTCCCTGTCCAGGGCAAGCGAGATATACTGGTAGGTTTCCAGTGTTATCACTGGGTGTTCTGGGCTACACTCCGACACGAATTGTACCTCTATTAGGGGACTGACGTTCACCGCCCCCCTAGGCCCGCCGTGCGATGTATCAGACGAACAGACCGGACTGTATGGAGATTGTCACATACAGGCTCTGTAGGAGTTCGGATGGGTTTACCTCATCGGCCTTCTTATCGATATCTACCTGGGGACCATTACGTACAGCTAGTGCCGCTTGCGGTCTGTGGTTAAACCCACTACCAGCGTAGTGTAGAGTCTTTAGAGTCCCATACAGAGAGTTTCCCTGCATTGAGCGAAACGTGTAGAGGCCGTATGGTTTTACGGCAGGGTTACGATCACTTACGTGCACTTGTGTGCGTAGGCTGTTCGGGCAGGCAATACTAGTGGGCTTTGGTTTAAGCCAGATCCTAGTATTGCACAGATGGATTTGATTTGTCTTCTGTGCATTCGCATTCTACGGAATGCGGATGCGGGTGTGTATGCACAGTTTTGAGGAGCGATGAAGGAAGAGGTGCCCCATTAGGGTTTTGGCAGTTGGTTCGGCCAAAACAGTAATGTGGCACACACATTAGGGTTTTGACAATTCGTTTGGTCAAAACCGTTATGAGCCGGAGACATTGTTTACTAATCCTTTTAGTGATAGATAAGTGATGGCTAATTGCATTGACCATTTGACCTCTTAGACCTCTCTTGACTTTGTTGACCCGTTGACCGTGTTGACCATTGACCTTCAAGAGAGATCTACACTCTTCTTTCATTTTCCTTTTAATTCTTGAGTTATGATAATGGTCAATTCAATGTGCCATCAACTTTATCATGATAGGATTAGTAATGATGATTTTAGTGTATTATTGCAACCATGGTTCATTTCATTTGCATTAATCTTTTCATTATTCTCTTCTCATTCTCTCTCTTGAAGTGAGAAGAAAAAGAAAAGCTCCATGGTTGCTCAGTTTCTCCTTCTTCCTCCTCTTGATCTCATATTTTGATCTCATGTGTTGAGAGAAAAAGATCCCACAAAGACAAACACATCCATACATCTCCTCTACACATCCTAGGGCTTCTTGACTAGCAATCTCTTTGCCCTAGTTGCCTCGGCTCGAGGTGGAGCTCGGTGTACATCTCTCGGGTGCATCGTCCTCGACTCAAGAAGGCCACGGAGGTGCCCAAGGTCCGGATCGACGCTTGGAGCATGGATGGGCGAGCGGGACAGCGGAATGAAGACCCGAAGGACCGGTTCCCTGAGGTATACTTTCTACAGCATAGTAGTTAAAACCTCTAGTAGTTTACTAGTTTCTAGTTTAGCCAAGATCCTTGCTTTATAGTCCATGTTGCCTTGCGCCAAAATCATTGTTTTTCGCCGTTTCCGCCACCCCGTAAGAACCGGGGTGAGCAACGTGGACTTACACTCATGTGATGAATGAACTCGTTAAGTTTCAAAATGCAACCATAGGTAAATATATCATATATCTAACCCTTGTAAAGAGTTAACCATTGTGTATGGTTAATGGTTGGGTCACAAAATATCTTAACAAAAACAAAGGAGTGGACTTAGTCAATGCTCATCCACAAGCTTCTACAAGCTTCTAGCAATGATTTAATCCACTAATTTATAATTACTTAATGACAAATGAAACCATAACATTAACCCTAGCATGGTGTAAGTCTCATACATACATGTTGCATGTATAACCTAGCATGTCACAATATTATATATCACATATATAATATTTATGTAACAAAAGAAAACAATACAATAAACATATATCACATATATGTTAAATGCATCATAAGTGAGAATAATAAATATTTAAGTGAGCATATAATATATATATATATATATATATTATTTCATCGAAAAAACACTTGATTCGATAACCCAGCTATATCACATATACCCGACCGATATCACATATCACGAGAATAGAATACGGTATCACATACTCGTATTAAACTCGGTCCCGCACATATCACAGATATGCTCCTACTCCGTTTCGCATGAACCAGGAAACCAATGTGTAGGACTCTAAAGACTCGTTAATACGCCGGCAATAGGTGATGATCATATCAAACACCCACAAGCGGCAAGTGGTCTGCTAAATGTAATGGCCACCTGGGTATTGAGCGATCAGAAGATCAACAAGAAAGCCTGCTAGAACTCCTGCGAATCCAATCAGTAACACTACCGTACAGTCCGGTCTTTTCGTCTGATATGTCGCATATCACAGCCTAAGGGTTGTATAACGTCAGATCCCAATAGCCTGATAAGTCATGCCGATGCAAGGTCCATAACGGTTCGAGAAACTACTGATAACACTTACCAGTAAATCTCAGCAACCCTGGCAAGGGATTTCCTATTATGGCCAATTGAACATAGCGCAACATCAACTCCCTATACCAGGAGAGATGAAACCCCTCCTATCGCTCATTGCCTCCATGTGACTCGGGACTGTACCAAAAAGCCACCGTTTTGCACGATCTCTTAAACGTGGTATGGTGGAAATCAAAGCACGGTGGGAATCACACAAGACTCTATTACGATCTCGGGTGTACAGACTAACCTGTACCAGTGTCACAAGAGAACAGCTATCCGAAGATAGGTATAATACCATCTAGGAGTTCTCGGCATGTCCGTCCAGTGTACCCAGTCTACACTGAGCACCCGTATACCTTCTCTGATGTCAAATACCAATGGATATGGGATCATCCATCGCCCATCATATGGGTCAAGAAGCGCATACGCTAGTCTACTCTGGAGTACCGATGCCCTGTCTCGATACTCCTACGACTAGGAACATTTGAAGGATGTACTTATCGACTACCCAGTCCCCACTAGTATGATCTATATCATAGTCCTGGTAGTCAAGTACTCATCCTAAGGGCTTTATCAACATGTGATCACAAAACAGTATTTGTTTACATGTTAAGATAAAGTGCAACCAGATAGCATACTATCATGTCGAGCTAGAAAGTCCTTCCTATATATGTCCAAGCATCCACTACAATATACACCGCATGTACTGTAGGGTTCCTAGACACACCTATGAGGTTCTACAACTGATCAAATATGTCCAATTCAAATTTTTCCATGTGCCAAAGAATCCTAAACTAGATCGTTACTAGAGGTAAGGCGAAACAAACAAGCAAGCAAACTATTTTGCTACTAATTGAAAGGAAATACAACCTTTGTAGATCCGGTCCTCCACTTCTTTAGCTCCATGATGACGTCCCTCCACTGCGATCATCGGATCCCGGAATCTGGCGATGGTTTCGTCGGAGAAATGATCGGGCTAGGTCGTCGACTTCGATGCCGAAAATGATCTACGTCGAGGCAACTCAAGATCAAGCTCCATCTTCACTTGGTCATAGAACTTGTGAAGATAACACACTCTAATACATGGAAAGTGGTAGAGGATGAAGAAATAGGATGTGGGTTCACTTTGGATTTGGATTTCTCACTCTTTTTCTCATGGCACCATTAGAGGTAGCAAGGTTTCTTCTTCTTTAAGAAGAAGAAGAAGAAGGAATATGATAAGAATAATAATTGAATAAAGAAAGAAAACTTATCCTTTTAATTATGGTACCATGGTCAAGTTAAGCCCTCATGCTTAACTTGTGTAGAGAATTGACCAAAGACTTGGGTTAAGGGTTGGGTTAACTAGCATCCTAAGGAAATGACAAAAGAAGTTGACTTTCTCAAAGTTTCTTCAAGCTTCATGAAGCTTGATAACTTTGACCAAAGTTTTATTTCTTTTGTTATTTATTAGGAAATTAGTAAACCATAATTTAACCACAATTTGTTTTAAGTCTCATACACACAACTTGTATGTATCATCAAACATGATACAAACATATGTACACAAATATATATCATATATACACTTATGCACAAACTAGTGAGAAAACAATTTTAAGTGAACCAATACTAGTTATTTTAAAGTAATATATCAAATATATAATTATACATTAAATTATTAAATCGATACTTGATTTAATGATCCGGTCATATCGCATATAACCGACTAATATCAAGTGTATCAATGTATCGAATCAACACTTGATTCGATAACCCGACTATATCACATATAACCGTCCGATGATACAAATCGCGAGAATAGAATACAGTATCTCATACTGGTATTATTCTCGTTCCGCACATATCTCATATGCGCTCCTATTTCGTTTCGCTTGTCTAAAGACTCGTCAATACGCCGGCAACAGGTGATGATCATATCAAACACCCACAAGCCGCAAGCGGTCTGCTAAACGTAACGGCCACCCGGGTATTGAGCGATCAGAAGATCAATGAGCAAGCCAGCTCACACTCCTGTGAATCCAACCAGCAATACTTACCGTACAGTCCGGTCTGTTCGTCTGATATGTCGCATATCTCGCCTAGGGGTGGTAAACGTCAGACCCTAGTAGCTTAATAAGTCATGCCGATGTAAGGTCCATAACAAGTGTGAAACTACTGATAACTCTTACCAGTATATCACAGCAACCCTGGCCAGAGATTTCCATTTATGGCCAGTCGAGCATAGCGCAACATCAACCCCCAATACCGGGAGAGACGAATCCCCTCCTATCGCTCATTGCCTCCATGTGAATCGGGACTGTACCAAAAAACCACCTGTTTGCACGACTCAGTAGAGCCGTGGTAGGGTGGAAATCAAAGCACAGTGGGAGACACACAAGACTCTATGACGATCTCGGGTCAACAGACAAAGCTGTACCAGTGTCACCAGAGAACTGCCATCTGACGTAAGGTATAATACTATCTGGGAGTTCTCGACGAGTCCGTTCAGTGTACCCAGTCATCACTGAGCACCCGTATACCATATCTGATGTCAAACACCAATGGATATGGGATCATCCATCGCCCATCACATGGGTCGATAAGATATACGCTAGTCTACTCTGGAATATCGATGCCCTGTCTCGATATTCCCACGACTAGGAACATTGAAGGATGTACTCATGGACTACCCAGGCCCCACTAGTATGATCTTCATCTTAGTCCTGGAAGTCGAGTACACATCCTAAGGGCTTTATTCACATGTAACAGAGAGACAGAAAGTATAAATGTTAAGATAAAGAGCAACCAGATAGCGTACTATCATGTCGAGCAAGAAAGTCCTACCTATATATATCCCAGCATCCACTACAATATACATCTTATGTACAGTAATGGCCTCTAGGCATACATATAACTAACATGTACAGTAATAGCCTCTATGGCATACATATAACTAACAATCTCCCGCTTGCACTAAGGCCATCTGTTGTAGTATCCAATACCCAACAATATAGTAAAGGTTATAGTATCCCATACTCAAACATTGTAGAGAAGTTTCTCTAGGGGTAAGGCCTTTTTGAGTGGATCCGCTGTGTCAACCTTATAGTCTACTCTCCAAACCTCGATCCCTTGGAGATCAACCATCTCCCTGATCAGGTGATACTTGCCTCGGAATATGTCTGGAACGCTGATGGGACCTGTGTTCCTACGCATAAACCACAACTCCATTGTTGTCACAATAACAGTTATTGGACGCTCAATGGTAGGAACCTTGTACTGCTATTGGGGGTCTGACGTTACCAGCCCCTAGGCAGATATGCGATACTCATAGACGAACGGACCGGACTGTATGTATATTGTCACTGTTAGGCTCAGTAGGGTTTATGGATGAGTTCGCTCGTCAGCTTCCCTTCCAATCAATACATAGGCAAACCGTTACGTACAGCTTGTACCTCTGATGTGCTAGTGGTTATACCAAGTGCCAGTGTGTTGATGAGTCATTAGAGTCCCCCACAGACACTTTCCCAAGTTCGGGCGAAACGTTGTAGAGGCCGTATGGTTTTATGGCAGGGTTCGGAAAATTCACGTGTGTTTTCGCACGTGTAATTTTTTCGGGCTGATAATACTGATCAGCTTTGGTTTAAGCCGTATCCGAGTATTATACTGTGTAGATATAATATCTTTGTCTCAGATGCATTTGTATTCGGTCGTAATACAAATGCGGGTATGTTTATACCATTATGGGGTTATCCTGAAATTCGTTTCAGGATCACTTTTGGAAGTTGCCAGTTTCCAGTTTTCTATCGCCCGTATTTGACATTCGGTTAAATACAGCTTTATCTTTTCTTGAGATGAGTGTGGAAGCTTCTAGAGGCTTCTAGAATGTGGTGACTAGGTTCTTGCATCTTTGTGACTCATTAGTGCATTTAATGATATTTGATGACTAGGGTTAATGATTCATCACTTGCCTTAATGGTGTTCATACTAAGTGTTATGTGACTCATTCTTTCTTTTGCTTTGTAGTCACCACTCCATCCTCCTACACTCACCCCCCTCTCCTATATATGGCCGTCCACTTGCTTGTGAAGAGAATGGTTGCTTGATTGGAAAAAAAGATATAAGTTTTGGTGCATAGAAAGTAGATGTGATCAGTTTCTCTTTTCACTCGATCAAAAAGGCAACTTCATTAACCGTTCGTCCATAGTTTTGGACGTAACGAGACAAAGTGTTCTACTCATTCTCTACATCAATCTTGGTCATCTCTTTTGGCAAACTCGATGATCGAGTTGCCTCGGTTCAGAGGCGGGTGCACGTTTAAAGATCCGTCGGCGTGGTGCCAGATGGATGAGAAGATTGGAGATTCAGCAGATCGTGTAGGGTTCCTAGGCACTCTAATGGAGTCTCACAAGCGATCAAACATGCCAATTTCTAAAAATTACGGTGCCGAGAAAACCTAGAACGGATCGTTGGCTAGAAGTATAGGCAAAGCAAGCAAGTAAACGGAAATGTATCTAAATGAAAGGGGCTACAACCTTTGTAGATCCGGACCACCACGTCTTAAGCTCCGCGATGAGCTCCCTCCGCTGTCCAAAACGAATCCCGAACTCTAGCATCGGCTTCAACGAAGAATGGGCGGGCTTGATCGTCGGTTCAATGCCGAAGATGATCTACGTCGAGGTATCACAAGAACAAGCTCCAACTTCACCAAGCCTTAAAAACTTGTGAAGGAAACACCCAATACAACTTGGCAAGAGGTAGAGGATGAAGAAATAGGAACTGGGTAGACTTTAGATTTGGATTTCTCACTCATTTTGGCTAGTTGCCATTGATGGTGCATGCTTTCTTCAACTTGAAGATGAAGAAGAAGATGATGAAAAAGAATATGATAAGTCTTATGTAAATGATAAATAAATCAATACTTATCATTTACAAACCCTTGGTTAGTTGTAGAGAATGGACCATGGTTAACTTGAATGGTTAGAGTTAAGGATGAGACAAGAATGGTGACTTGGTCAAAGTTTCAAGAAGCTTCAACTAAAAACAAAACAAGTCCACCATTTATCTTTCTCTTTATCATTTCCTTTTTCCAAAATAAACAAAAGAATAAGTAAATGAATAAGTAAATAAAAAGAAAACCCTAATCATAAACCTAACCATGGTCTCTAATTCTTTACACTAACCCTAGCTTGCATGTATCATCAAACATGATACAATCATGTGCACAAAATATATCACATATACAATGTGCACAAACCAAGTGAGTAAATCCATTTAAAGTGAACCAATACTAGTTAATGCAAAATAATATATCAAATATATATAATTATACATTCAATCATTAAATCAACACTTGATCCAATGATCCGGTCATATCGCATATAACCGGCTAGTATCCAATGTATCGGCTTATCGAATCATTCCTTGATTCGATAACTAGGTTATATCGCATACAACCATTCGACACATTCATCGCGAGAATGAAATACGGTATCACATACACGCATTATTCTCTGTCCCGTACATATCTCATTTGCGCTCCTATTTCGTTTTGCTTGAGCCAAGAAACCCCTGTGTAGGACTCTAAAGACTCGTCAATACGCCGGCAGCGGATGATGATCATATCAAACACCCACAAGCCGCAAGCGGTCTGCTAAACGTAACGGCCACCCGGGTATTGAGCGATCAGAAGATCGACGAGCAAGCCCGCTCACACTCCTGCGAATCCAACCAGTAACACTTACCGTACAGTCCGGTCTGTTCGTCTGATATGTCGCATATCTCGCCTAGGGGTGGTAAACGTCAGACCCCAATAGCTCGATAAGTCATGCCGACGTAAGGTCCATAACATTCATGAAATTACTGATAACTCTTACCAGTATATCACTGAAACCCTGGCCAGGGATTTCCTGTTATGGCCAGTCGATCATAGCACAACATCAACCCCCAATACCCGGAGAGACGAATCCCCTCCTATCGCTCATTGCCTCCATGTGAATCTGGACTGTACCCAAAAACCACCTGTTTGCACAACTCAGTAGAGCCGTGGTAGGGTGGAAATCAAAGCACAGTGGGAGACACACAAGACTCTATGACGATCTCGGGTCAACAGACTAAGCTGTACCAGTGTCACCAGAGAACTGCCTTCTGACGTGAGGTATAATACCATCTGGGAGTTCTCGTCGAGTCCGTTCAGTGTACCCAGTCTCCACTGAGCACCCGTATACCATCTTCGATGTCAAACACCAATGGATATGGGATCATCCATCGCCCATCGCATGGGTCGAGAAGATATACGCTAGTCTACTCTGGAATATCGATGCCCCATCTCAATATTCCCTCGACTAGGAACAATGAAGGATGTACTCATTGACTACCCAGGCCTCACTAGTATGATCTGCATCATAGTCCTGGAAGTCGAGTACACATCCTAAGGGCTTTATCAACATGTAACAGAGAGACAGAAAGTATACATGTTAAGATAAAGAGCAACCAGATAGCGTACTATCATGTCGAGCAAGAAAGTCCTACCTATATATGTCCCAGCATCCACTACAATATACATCCAATGTACAGTAATGGCCTCTAGGGCATACATATAACTAACAATCTCCCACTTGCACTAGGGCCATCTGTAGCAGTGGTTGCAGTATCTAATACTCAACCATCCCATATGAGTCTCTCTCTAGGAAAAGGCCTTCGTGAGTGGATCCGCCGTGTTGTCCTCTGAGTCTACTCTCCTAACCTCGATCACCCCGGAGATCAACTATCTCCATGATCAGGTGATGCTTCCTCAGAATTTGTCTAGGTCACTGATGGGACTAGGGTTCCAGGGCCGAAGCCACACTTCCATTGTCATACAATGGCAGGAACCTAGTTCATCTTATGAACCAATATACACCCAAACTTCCTCTTTGGTAGTATCTTCAATAGCGATGTTACCAGCCATTATCATCTAGTTTGCCACGGTATCTAGCTTGGAACTCTTCCAACATACCGTCCCTTTACTAAGGGTAAAGACAATGCCTGTGACTGACATTCAGTCATCTTTATGTAACACTTTGGATTTCCGTTTGATTTCCTTTCGTGAAAATTAGTGATCGTGCGTGTTAGTTTATATATGTGTTTATAGGATTATTAGTTAGTTAGTAGTGTTAGCATCATTTTCCTTGTGTAGTGTACACTTGCACACTTTGACATTTTTGAGACTTAGGGTTTTAGTAGCATGTTAACCATTCTTGTGTTGCATGGTTGCTAAATTTTTCCCCACCCTTTAATCAAAACAAAAACCCTTTTTATAAATACAAATCCTAATAAAACAAATGAGCATGGTGTTAGGTAGAGATTTTGACTTTTTGACCCATTTCCTTGCTCTTTTCTCTCTCTTCTCCTCACTTCAGATTTCCTGCAGAATTTCCAGCAGAGAAACCCCCATTTTCTTCATCCTTTCTTCTCCTTTTCACTTCCCTTTGAGTCCCAAACAAATCCTACACAAAAACCACACCTTTTCATCACAAAACCTTAAGAAAAGTGAGCTTTTTAGGGTGTTTAAGGCAAATCTGCACACTAGAGGGAAAAGCTGAGACTTTTGGTGTTTCACAAGGCTCTTAGAAGGTATTAACTCATATTTGCACTTCTTTTCCTTAGACTTGTAGTATTGTTTAGCAAAAATCCATTTTTTGTGCATTTTTAGTGAATTTATAGGATATTTGTGATGTATAAATTAGATTGGTGTTCTCATAGTTTAGTTAGCTCTTTTTAGTGTTATTAGAGCTCTTTAGACCAGGTGTTGTTTCAGTTCTTCACCAAAATACCCTTAAGTTCCATTTTAGTGCACAATTGGGAATTTTAACTAGAAATAAGGCTCTGTAGGATCTGCTGTCACCCGAGACTTTTCAGTATAAATCTAGATGTTACTGTAGCATGTATGAGGGGTATAGAGTGCACACACCCAACCTGGGAGCCCAATTCCCATTTGGGGCCGCCGAATTTTGCTTTCTGGCCGCAATTTGCGGCCAGATGGGGGAGCCATGAGTTGGGGTTTGGGGTGTGGGTGTCTCCTACTATTTGGGTTGTTTTGGTATATATATTTTTGCATTATCTTTCCTGTATCAAAATCTGGGGTAGAATACCTATTTTCCCGTATTTTCAACCTTTCGCGCCAAGCGTGATACGTGTGTGTGGGTTTTGGGTTTCTGCGTATCGCGACGCGTCGGGGTGCGTTCAGGCGCGTAACCACACGTTTTAGCGTATCGCGCACACGCGCATTTGGTTCACGACACGAGTTACTGGTTCGGCTTAAATGCCGCGTTTGTGTGATTTCAAGCTTACGTGTGATATATTGTGTAATTCTAGGTTCGCAGGCGAGTACAGCGGACGCCGCGCAGGAGGGGAAACAAGTTGTTGGCTATACCTAGAGGGAGGCTACGGTGAGTAGATTTCACATCTACGGGGACATCGCCCGCATGGCGTTCTACGTCAGGGCTGATAGGACCTTATAGTGTTCCTCATATATATATTGCATGTTCATAGTTACTATCTAGTGCATCGCATACCTACTACACACATCACCTTGGATCATTGCATTGTAGCTCATCTATATGTGACATGACTTGATATTCATACTTGATACATATATCACATTGGATCATTGCATTGTAGCTCATCTATATGTGACATGACTTGATATTCATACTTGATACATATATCACATTGGATCATTTCATTGTAGCTCATCTATATATGACATGACTTGATATTCATACTTGATACCTATATCACATTGGATCATTGCATTGTAGCTCATCTATATGTGACATGACTTGATATTCATACTTGATGCACATATCACATCATAATTACTTGTATTATTGGTTGAGATTTCATGTTATTTCTGGATTTGGAAACCGTGGCCTTTTCAAATAAGTAATCATTTAAAAACCCGGTTCCCTTGATATGATATTTTGGGGCGTCACCCCGTGTTTTCTCGGTGCTAGAGGCACGTTTTGAGAGAGGGCTGACCCGGACTGACGGATGCCCGATGTATTGAGAGTGGGCTGACCCGGACTGACGGATGCCCGATGTATTGAGAGAGGGCTGACCCGGACTGATGGATGCCCGATGTATTGAGAGAGGGCTGACCCGGACTGACGGATACCCGATGTATCGCGAGAGGGCTGACCCGGACTGACGGATGCCCGATGTATTGAGAGAGGGCTGACCCGGACTGACGGATGCCCGATGTATTGAGAGAGGGCTGACCCGGACTGACGGATGCCCGATGTATCGCGAGAGGGCTGACCCGGACTGACGGATGCCCGATATATTGAGAGAGGGAAGACCCGGACTGACGGATTCCCGATATATACTTTGAGAGAGGGCTGACCCGGATTGACGGATGCCCGATACAGGATGTTTTCCGTGTCGATGCTAGACACGAGTATTTATGATATTTTGGTGCCGATGTTGGGCACACGGGATTCTCAGAGATGTACAGGATTTGAGGGCCGAGGAGAGCGCCGCGCATGTGCTATTTTTGGGAGATCTGGGTGCATTGAGAAACCGATTATATATTCCACGTTGACATTCCGTGTAGATATTATATTGCCCCTGCTCAGCATTACTTTGTACCTCATCCTGTAGATGTATTACCTGATAGAGCATTTGTACCTCATCCTGTAGATGCATTACCTGTTAGAGCATTTGTACCTCATCCGGTAGTACAGTATCCTATAGAGCACTTGCATGGTTATCGCACATACTGCTTATCACATATTGATATCATCTGTTGGCATATGATAGAGTAGCGTAGTACGTGCATGCTCGCGATTACCTTTATATGTTATTTCTATTCACGAGTTGGCAACTCACCCCCGTTGTGCCACAGTGTTTGCAGGTTGCCCTTCGGAGTAGTCGCGGCAGGCTGCTTTGCATCTTTTGACATAGATACCCCCATATTTGGTGTACTAGCTCTTTTGCTGATAGGTGGGTTTTGCGCGGTATCTGTTTATCTTTCAGTATGTACATTGTTGTATCTAGTAATCTCCATCTACCATGTATGTATTTGACTTAGAGACAGTGTGAGGACGATGATGTATTATTTTGTATTGTGGTGTCGAGCTCGTTGTGAGCCGGCTGTACTTGCAGTTTATTCTATCTGTGTTGTTCCCACTTGTGGATCTTGATCTTCGCTACGACGTCGTATATTACTATCTTGGTGATTTTTACTTAGATTTCTTATCATGTTAATAAATGCTTTCCTTTAAAACTTATAACACTCTATACTTTCACTGGTTTGATTTCTGGGTTTTCGGTCACTTAGTCGCGTTACGCCCGTAAACGTTACGTGGTTAAGTGCCGGTCATGGGCCAAACTTCGGGTCGTGACAAAGTTGGTATCAGAGCGTAGGTTTTACCTTTCGGAGTTTAGGATGACCCTGGTATGATGGAGTAGGTAGCTGCAGCAGGGTAGCGTAGCGTGTGTATGTTCCGCGGCATACTGACGACACGGTACTCCGCCTATGCGTCCTTAGGACTTATTGATGTAAATTCCTTCTTGAGTATATACATTCTTGCGATTCGATTTCCGTATCCTTATCGAATCCTGTTGTTCCTGATAGCCAATATGCCGCCAAGGACTACGAGGGCGCAGAGAGCGGCCGCGAGAGCAGAGGTTCGAGTTGATTCATCTGAGACGAGGACTAACCCGAGTAGTACTCCTGTTGTGCCAGGACAGATTGTTTCCCCTACGACAGCTCAGATCGCTAGACTAGTGGTAGAGATGCAGGGCCTACGCCAGGCGATGAGCTCGTTGGTAGAGGTCGTGCGAGCGCAGCGACAGGTGGTCGTCACCCCTGTTACCCAGTTGTTCCTTGCGATCATCATGCAGTATTCCGTCCCCTATATAGCACCGGTGGGGGCAGCCTCAGTTTACGGGACACGTCTTCCAGAGACCGTGAGAGTTCCAGAATAGTTGAGGAATCATACTGGTGTACCAGCCCAGACCAGAGTCTTAGGACGAGGACAGTCGTTTGGCTTCCATCCCCAGGCAGGACAGCATTCAGTGCATAGGTGTTTACGATGCGGAAGCCTTCAACACCTCATCAGGAAGTGTTTCTTCACAGCACGTCAGGGTTGTATTCTGAGACGTCGTGCACATGGAGGGTTCGCGTAGAGCGGTCCGGTTAGTAGAGGAGGAGTTCGGTCAGTCGCCGATGAAGGACAGGCACAAGTTTTAGCTTCGACTCATCGGGACGTAAGGGCGTCCAACGCAGAGCTTTCAGGTACTCTTTCAGTTTGTCCTTTGTTGCACACGTATTGTTTGATCCGGATCCTTGTGCTCATACGTTTCCACGTACTCGTATATATCCACACACCTTGTGCCGAGTTTGGGTAGAGAGTCCGGTTTGCTTGGTCAACCGCTAGTTGTGACTACTCCTGCGGGAGAGTCGTTTGTTGCTAGGCACGTGTTCCGATCCTGTACCGTCCGTATCGGCGAGAGAGAGTTACCGGTCGATTTGATTCTTCTTGAGATGCTGGACTTCGACGTTCTTTTGGGCATGGATTGGTTAGCCACGCGCTATGCTTCTGTTGACTGCCGCGAGAAGACAGTTCGATTTTGTTTTCCCGACGAGTCGGTTGTTGTTGTGTTGGGGGATCGTGGTGCCACCCCTCACAGTGTGATTTCTTCTGTTCGCGCTGGACAGCTTTTGCGGAAGGGATGTCAGGGATTTCTCGCATATGTTTGCGATGCTAGAGCTATAGAGGTTCCTTTGGATCTGGTTCCGGTTGGTAGCGAGTTCCCGGATGTGTTCCCTGACGAACTTTCTCGGCTACCGCCCGAGCGTGATATTTCTTTCTGCATTGATTTGGTTCCTGGCACGGGGCCTATTTCAGTACCGCCTTATCGGATGGCCCCGGCGGGACTTAGAGAGTTGAAGGGTCAGTTGCAGGACTTGCCGGATAAAGGACTTATTCGACCCAGTGTTTCTCCTTGGGGTGCTCCAGTCCTGTTCGTCACGAAGAAGGACGGTAGCATGCGTTTGTGCATCGACTACCGTCAGCTGAACAGGGTGACAGTGCGGAACAGATATCCTTTGCCACGCATCGACGATTTGTTCGACCAGCTTCAGGGGGAAGGATACTTTTCGAGGACCGATTTGCGATCGGGCTACCATCAGCTGCGGGTTCGACAGGAGGACATTCCTAGGACAGCCTTCCGCACACGTTACGGCCATTATGAGTCTTTGGTAATGTCGTTCGGACTCACCAACGCGCCAGCAGCATTTATGGATTTGATGAACCGTATTTTCCGGCTGTATCTTGATCTGTTCCTCATAGTGTTTATTGACGATATCTTGGCGTATTCTCGGAGGAGAGAGGAGCACGAGCAGCACCTGCGGATTACGCTGCAGACCATGAGGGAGCATCAGCTTTTCGCCAAATTCTCCAAGTGTCCCTTCTGGCTAGACAGCGTAGACTTCATGGGGCACGTGATTACACAAGATGGTATATGTGTCGACCCGAGGAAGATCGAGGCTGTTCGGAGTTGGCTTAGACCCACGTCAGTGACGGAGATTCGCAGCTTTTTAAGGCTGGTAGGCTATTACCGGCGATTCGTGCAGGACTTCTCTCGCATTGCTACACCTTTGACCGAGTTGACCCGGATGGGAGTTTGCTTCGATTGGACGGAGGAGTGTGAGCACAGTTTCCAGCGGCTACGGGCTCTACTGACTACGACACCAGTGCTATCATTGCCTTCAGGATCAGGCGGATTTGTGGTCTACTGCGATGCTTCACGAGTAGGGTTGGGGTGCGTTTTGATGCAGCATGACAGGGTGATTGCGTATGCTTCACGGCAATTAAAGAAACATGAACAAAATTACACCACTCATGATCTGGGGATGGCTGCAGTGGTCTTTGCACTCAAGATCTGGCGACATTATCTGTATGGAGAGTCGTGCCAGATATTCGCCGACCACAAGAGCTTAAAGTACATATTTCAGCAGTGAGACCTGAACCTTAGACAGCGCCGATGGATGGAGTTAGTAAAGGACTACAATTGTGAGATCTTGTATCACCCGGGCAGGGCGAATGTAGTGGCAGATGCTTTGAGCAGGAGGCCCGGGGGTAGTCTATCTTGTTTGAGCGCAGTACAGAGGCAGTCGTCGGCAGATTGGCAGATCTTATGCGACAGCCGGGTACAGTTCGAGTTTACGCCGATCGGGGGACAGATTGCGCATGTTCGTGCACGCCCACAGTTGCTTGACCGTATACAAGAGGCACAGCACAATGATGACCGCTGTTCAGAGATCAGGACACAGATGGGACAGGGCAGATTTTTCCGAGTTCGTGATCGATGATCAGGGGATACTACGATTTGGAGCTAGACTGTGCGTACCCGATGCTGAGGGATTGCAGCGCGAGATTCTTGAGGAGGCACATCGATCGGTATATATTGTTCATCCCGGTTCCACCAAGATGTACCATGACTTGAGGGTTGTTTACTGGTGGGACGGTATGAAGAGAGACATTGCAGATTTTGTTTCGAGATGCCTGACTTTTCAGCAAGTCAAGGCTGAGCACCAGAGGCCCGCGGGAGAGCTACAGCCGTTACCCATTCCGGAGTGGAAGTGGGAGCAGATTTCGATGGATTTCGTTGTGGGTCTACCCAGGACTAGTCGAGGGTATGACTCCATCTGGGTGATCGTGGATCGTTTGACGAAAGCGGCTCACTTCTTACCGGTGAAGACGACATTCGGATTTACTCAGTATGCCCAGATTTACATTGATCAGATTATACGACTGCACGGAGTTCCGACATGCATCGTGTCCGATAGAGGCACCCAGTTTACCAGCCGGTTATGGCAGAGGCTTCAAGAGGCTTTGGGCACTCGCTTGAGTTTCAGCACAGCATTCCATCCGCAGACCGACGGGCAGTCAGAGCGGACTATTTAGACTCTCGAGGACAAGCTCAGAGCATGCGTTTTCGACTTCGGAGGTAGCTGGGATCATCATTTGCCCTTAGTAGAGTTCTCCTACAACAACAGCTACCAGGAGACCATTCAGATGGCACCGTTTGAGGCTCTTTATGGGAGGAGATGCAGATCGCCCACCTGTTGGACGGAGCTCAGTGAGAGCAGTATCTTAGGGCCACAGATCGTGGAGGAGACGACAGCAAAGATCCAGTTGATTCGCGATAGGATGAGAGCAGCCCAGAGTAGGCAGAGATCTTATGCGGACCGTCGTCGACGCAGACTTGAGTTTTCTGTTGGTGATCATGTTTTCTTGAGGGTCTCCCCAATGAAGGGCGTGATGAGGTTTGGGGAGAAGGGGAAGTTTAGTCCCAGATACGTGGGTCCCTTCGAAATCCTTGAGCGTATAGGTGCAGTTGCGTATCGATTAGCCCTTCCGCCCAGTTTTCCAGACGTGCACCCCGTATCTCCGCCGATATCTTCATGATCCTTCGCATGCGATTCAGCACCCGACGATCCAGCTTGAGCGCGACCCTTCCTATGCAGAGCAGCCGGTGATGATCTTGGATCGACAATTGATGAAACTGAGGTCGAAAGAGATACCGTCCGTCAAGGTACTTTGGCGTGGCCAGAGCAGAGAGGAGGTCACTTGGGAGACCGAGAGCGAGATGAGGAAGAGGTATCCCCATCTTTTTGAAGGTGCGTATGGGTAGATTTTTAAATTCGGGGACCGAATTTCTTTAAGTGGGGTAGATTGTAACACTTTGGATTTCCGTTTGATTTCCTTTCGTGAAAATTAGTGATCGTGCGTGTTAGTTTATATGTGTTTATAGGATTATTAGTTAGTTAGTAGTGTTAGCATCATTTTCCTTTTGTAGTGTACACTTGCACACTTTGACATTTTTGAGACTTAGGGTTTTAGTAGCATGTTAACCATTCTTGTGTTGCATGGTTGCTAACTTTTTCCCCACCCTTTAATCAAAACAAAAACCCTTTTTATAAATACAAATCCTAATAAAACAAATGAGCATGGTGTTAGGTAGAGATTTTGACTTTTTGACCCATTTCCTTGCTCTTTTCTCTCTCTTCTCCTCACTTCAGATTTCCTGCAGAATTTCCAGCAGAGAAACCCCCATTTTCTTCATCCTTTCTTCTCCTTTTCACTTCCCTTTGAGTCCCAAACAAATCCTACACAAAAACCACACCTTTTCATCACAAAACCTTAAGAAAAGTGAGCTTTTTAGGGTGTTTAAGGCAAATCTGCACACTAGAGGGAAAAGCTGAGACTTTTGGTGTTTCACAAGGCTCTTAGAAGGTATTAACTCATATTTGCACTTCTTTTCCTTAGACTTGTAGTATTGTTTAGCAAAAATCCATTTTTTGTGCATTTTTAGTGAATTTATAGGATATTTGTGATGTATAAATTAGATTGGTGTTCTCATAGTTTAGTTAGCTCTTTTTAGTGTTATTAGAGCTGTTTAGACCAGGTGTTGTTTCAGGTCTTCACCAAAATACCCTTAAGTTCCATTTTAGTGCACAATTGGGAATTTTAACTAGAAATAAGGCTCTGTAGGATCTGCTGTCACCCGAGACTTTTCAGTATAAATCTAGATGTTACTGTAGCATGTATGAGGGGTATAGAGTGCACACACCCAACCTGGGAGCCCAATTCCCATTTGGGGCCGCCGAATTTTGATTTCTGGCCGCAATTTGCGGCCAGATGGGGGAGCCATGAGTTGGGGTTTGGGGTGTGGGTTTCTGCTGCTATTTGGGTTGTATTGGTATATATATTTTTGCACTATCTTTCCTGTATCAAAATCTGGGGTTGAATACCTATTTTCCCGTATTTTCAACCTTTCGCGACACGCGTGATACGTGTGTGTGGGTTTTGTGTTTCTGCGTATCGCGACGCGTCGGGGTACGTTCAGGCGCGTAACCACTCGTTTTAGCGTATCGCGCACACGCGCGTTTGGTTCACGACACGAGTTACTGGTTCGGCTTAAATGTCGCGTTTGTTTGATTTCAAACTTACGTGTGATATATTGTGTAATTCTAGGTTCGCAGGAGAGTACAGCGGACGCCTCGCAGGAGGGGAAACAAGTTGTTGGCTATACCTAGCGGGAGGCTACGGTGAGTAGATTTCACATCTACGGGGATATCGCCCGCATGGCGTTCTACGTCAGGGCTGATAGGACCTTATAGTGTTCCTCATATATATATTGCATGCTCATGGTTACTATGTAGTGCATCGCATACCTACTACACACATCACCTTGGATCATTGCATTTTAGCTCATCTATATGTGACATGACTTGATATTCATACTTGATACATATATCACATTGGATCATTGCATTGTAGCTCATCTATATGTGACATGACTTGATATTCATACTTGATACATATATCACATTGGATCATTTCATTGTAGCTCATCTATATATGACATGACTTGATATTCATACTTGATACCTATATCACATTGGATCATTGCATTGTAGCTCATCTATATGTGACATGACTAGATATTCATACTTGATGCACATATCACATCATAATTACTTGTATTATTGGTTGAGATTTCATGTGATTTCTGGATTTGGAAACCGTGGCCTTTTCAAATAAGTAATCATTTAAAAACCCGGTTCCCTTGATACGATATTTTGGGGCGTCACGCCGTGTTTTCTCGGTGCTAGAGGCACGTTTTGAGAGAGGGCTGACCCGGACTGACGGATGCCCGATGTATTGAGAGAGGGCCGACCCGGACTGACGGATGCCCGATGTATTGAGAGAGGGCCGACCCGGACTGACGGATGCCCGATGTATAGAGAGAGGGCTGACCCGGACTGTCGGATGCCCGATGTATCGCGAGAGGGCTGACCCGGACTGACGGATGCCCGATGTATTGAGAGAGGGCTGACCCGGACTGACGGATGCCCGATGTATTGAGAGAGGGCTGACCCAGACTGACGGATGCCCGATGTATCGCGAGAGGGCTGACCCGGACTGACGGATGCCCTATATATTGAGAGAGGGATGACCCGGACTGACGGATTCCCGATATATACTTTGAGAGAGGGCTGACCTGGATTGACGGATGCCCGATACAGGATGTTTTGCGTGTCGATGCTAGACACGAGTATTTATGATATTTGGGTGCCGATGTTGGGAACTCGGGATTGTCAGAGATGTACAGGATTTGAGGGCCGAGGAGAGTGCCGGCGCATGAGCTATTTTTGGGAGATCTGGGTGCATTGAGAAACCGATTATATATTCCACGTTGACATTCCGTGTAGATATTATATTGCCCCTGCTCAGCATTACTTTGTACCTCATCCTGTAGATGTATTACCTGATAAAGCATTTGTACCTCATCCTGTAGATGCATTACCTGTTAGAGCATTTGTACCTCATCCGGTAGTACAGTACCTTATAGAGCACTTGCCTGGTTATCGCACATACTGCTTATCACATATTGATATCATCTGTTGGCATATGATAGAGTAGCGTAGTACGTGCATGCTCGCGATTACCTTTATATGTTATTTCTATTCACGAGTTGGCAACTCACCCCCGTTGTGCCACAGTGTTTGCAGGTTGCCCTTCGGAGTAGTCGCGGCAGACTGCTTTGCATCTTTTGACACAGATACCCCCATAGTTGGTGTACTAGCTCTTTTGCTGATAGGTGGGTTTTGTGCGGTATCTGTTTATCTTTCAGTATGTACATTGTTGTATCTAGTAATCTCCATCTACCATGTATGTATTTGACTTAGAGACAGTGTGAGGACGACGATGTATTATTTTGTATTCTGGTGTCGAGCTCGTTGTGAGCCGGCTGTACTTGCAGTTTATTCTATCTGTGTTGTTCCCACTTGTGGATCTTGATCTTCGCTACGGCGTCGTATATTACTATCTAGGTGATTTTTACTTAGATTTCTTTTCATGTTAGTAAATGCTTTCCTTTAAAACTTATAACACTCTATACTTTCACTGGTTTGATTTCTGGGTTTTCGGTTCACTTAGTCGCGTTACGCCTGTAGACGTTACGTGGTTAAGTGCCGGTCACGGGCCAAACTTCGGGTCGTGACACTTTATCACCCTGGAACTCTTCCAGTGATTCTCCTCAGGACTGTTTGATTCCATCTCATTACATCTAGTGAGAATCCTAGCATCCAATTACATCTATCTCATAGATGAAAACTCAGGATTTAGGAGGTATCACTTTGGTCCTATTTTGAGAATCCTTGTGATAATAGGAGATTGACCGATCGTATTATAGGAAACTTTTTTCCTATCAAGAGTATGTTGTCTACGTACAATACGAAGATCATCACCTTACTCTCTACTACCCTTTTGTATATACAAGGTTCTTCTACCATTTTGATGAAGTCAAACACTTTGACTATCACATTAAAACAGACGTTCTAACTCCGCGATGCATGTTTCATTATGTAAAGCAACTTGCACACGTTTCCGCTGCTCCCACTATTTACGAAGCCTTCTGGCTGTGTACTTATAGACTTTCTATTCTAAATCAGTATTTAGAAAAGCAGTCATGACACCCAACCACCAGATATCGCAGTCATGGTATGTAGCAATGTAAGTAGGATCTGGATGGACTTAAGTATAGTCCCTGGAAAATGTTTCATCATTTTCCACTCTTGGTCGATGACGAAAAACCTTTAACAAGTCTAGCTTTGAAAGTCTCAACTTTTCCGTCTACACCAAATAATCTTCTCAAGATATACTTGCTCCTGATGGGGATTTAACCCTTCAGATATAGCAACCAAAGTCCATACTTTGTTGGTGTATATGGATTCCATCTCAGATCGCTAAGCATCCAGCCATTCTTACAGAGTCCTTACTCTCGATGGCCTGCTCGAAACTAGTTGGGTCATCATCTCATGATGCATTCCTCGCTCCCACTGTCATCGAGAAACCAAGGTATCTCTCAGGCAGATGAGGAACCCTACTAGATCGGCGGAGAGGCTGAGGTTCGTTGGATTCTATTGAATGCTTTGGTTCTACCAAATCATCAGCTGCAGTTTGTATAGCTGGAACCTTTCCAGTTCTACAGAACTGATCATACCTCGATCTTGTCCGGATTTTGCTTTAAACATAGGCCGGACAATCCCAAATCTTAACTAGCTTAAGAGATGGGTTCTTCCCATACCATATCTCATATGGAGTGGTAGGCACTGATTTGATTCAAACCTAATTCAATAGGTATGCAGCTTCTCAAGTGCATAGCCCCAAAAGGAAATAGGTAACTCAGTAATACTCATCATAGAGCACACCATATCTAATATTGTGCAATTGCTCCGCCCCGATACACCGTTGTGCTGTGGTTTATTCAGAGGAGTAGTACGGAGAGAGAATCTCATTCTCCTTTAGAATAGTCCAGGAATTCTATGCACAAGTATTCTCCTCCCTGAACTTATCATAGGACATAATACTTATACCCGTATTTTGGTTCTCTACTTCTAGCTTACATTCTGTGAATATCTCAAAAGGTTCGGACTTATGTTTCAACAGGAACATATGACTGAATCTTGAGAGATTATAAGAGAATATAATGAAGTATAAAAAACCAGTCCTGGCATGTGTAGACAGGAGACCTTACATACATCATCATGTATCAGTCCCAAGAGTTTACTAACTCTTTCTCTGTTTCTAATAAACAGAGCTATGGTCATCTAATCTTTGTGACATGACTGGCAAGTTTTACAAGATGTAAATTCAAACTGATTTAAATATGCATCTAAAATGTAACTTCAGCCAGTCGGGTCGCATTGATGTGACCTAGTCTACAATGCCTCAAGAAGGATTCGTTCATTTCTGAACTCTTCCTCTTGTGTGTGTTCAGTATACTAGGAACTGTAGTTTGATTTAGAACGTCAATGCTTTTAGATAACGTGCCTGAACAGATCAACTTTTGATATAGGAAATGTTCAAAACATTATCCAACAATACAAAATTATATCATTTCTTTACTAATAAAGAGACTGATATGATTTTGTATATCAGGTTCGGTATCTAATAGCATTTGTTCAGAATCAATGTATTGGTAATACAGGGTGACAGTGACCAACAGACTTGGCTGCAACACTTGCCCCGTTTTCTGCCTCATGAAACTTATCACCCGTTCTCAGTTTTTCTACCTTTTTGTAGCCCTATGTAACATATTACATATCTGGGATCCTGATCCGGTATCATATACCCAGGATGCAGAGGATACTGAGAAACAGTTTTTTGTACTGAACACACCCGAAGGAGATGCATCTCATGCACTTTCTTCGTTTGGGCGGCATGGGAATCCTGGCATTCCCCTATTTCCTGCTCTGTCTTATAACAATTATAAGTTGGAGCGGGACCAACGTTCCCCAGCTCACTATAACAAGCGGGTTCGGTCAAAATTCCGTATTATTATCTTGATTAAGGCATGATATGGTCGCTACCTGGAGAGAGACAGAAGAAAACACTCAGCATGCGCTCTTGCAAGAATAAATTGGTTATTATTTTATCTAACCAGGATGGCTCCCACTGTTTTTATCAAATCTTCCTTCAAACCTTAAAAGGAAAGACTAGCCAGGATTAATTACACTCTACAAGTTCGCCAATCTTTCAGCCAGGCCAGTGTCGGTACTTTGAGGGAGGTTCCCCGTGCTTTCGCATGGACCTAATTACAGTAAACCTCGTTTTCCCAGAGGCGTAACCCCGTTGACACCTTTCTAGACACCTACTTGATCTGCTAATTGCAAAGTGCAAAACTCTCCCAGGAGTAACAATTACTCGCAGTGGGTATCGGGATCCAACTATCATATAGAAGGTATGCAATCACATTGCAAATTTCAACACTTGAAACTCCCGATAAAGGTTTTTACCCCTAGCACCTATGACCTTGACAATGGTCAACAAATCATAAGTACTAGTCATGTTCTACCCGTCATTTCGTGATTAATTAGACCCACCCACATGACCTTTAACTAAGGTCAACAAAGTCACGCGGCTGTCCTAACTAATCGCATCATATGCGGTGTAGGAAGACATCACTTAGCTACCGTACACTGTGCCTTAACTAAAGTCAACAAACACAACACGAATACTAAGTACTCTACTTCCTAAAATGACGGAGGGTTGCGAATGGTTTTTGTGAAAACCTTTAACGCTTTGAACTTGATCTCGTTGCGGAATCAAATGGTTTTTAAATGGAATGTTTTTTAGGCTTTTCTAGTTTTGCTAAAGGGGTCACTCCCGGTGAAGGGATCGTCGACCCTTTCCTCGTCGAATGAGGTGCAGGATATATCATATATATCACTGTGCAAAGCGGAAACTATAGAAGCGATCAAATGACAAACCGAGGGTTGTAGCATCTGCCAGTTATTGCTAAAGGAGTCACTCCCGGTGAAGGGATCTCGGTCCTTTCCTCATCGAATAAGGTGCAGGATGTTCTATAATGAACACCGCGATGCAAAGCAAGAACAGTAGCTACCTGTTTTATTTTGAAATTCGATTCCACAACATCAATTAGGTTTATTTTCTTTCATTAATCTTATTAATGAATATCCCATCATTTCAGTCCACCTAATCATCACAGATAAATATAACGTACACTTATGCCACCCGCATTCGCCACGATGTCCCGTCTGCACCGTCAGGTTAGGTAACTAACGGCAGAGCGAGGCAGGGCTAGCGCGGGTGTAAAACATAAGCAACGTCTATATAATATATCATATATACCATATACTACATCTATCTGAACAGAGCACAGAACATCGCATGATCACATCACAGATAACACAGCAGAAAGAATCATATGAAATATTGGATATACTAGGACGTCCGTGTTTTCAATACGAGCCAGTATAAAACACGGATTCCACAGTCGTGATGAATAGCCAATCCCACACCCCTAGACCCCTACGAGAGCGGCAAGCAACCCTACCAATTCTAGGGTTAGGAGACCCGGACTCGACTCCTCGAGTTGGTCTCCCACTGAACCCTAGAACCCGGTTACTTGTGCTCCCCTCCTTGGGTCCATCCTAATGCGGAAAAGTAAATAATATACATCAACGGTGACAACTTCCCCAACCTGGAAGTGCCCCAATAAAAGAATATTACATACAAGTTTTTACATGAATGAAAATGAAAAAACACTCATCTCACAAAAAAAAACCCGGCTATTCAAACACGACGATCCAATATAACATATCCAGCAACACATAACATCACATGTCATCAACGTAAGTAAATATGCGCATCCCAATTGTCGTTGACATATAGCAACGAAACCGGCGATATCACATATTGCACTTACGGTCACAGAAAAGAAAGTGTAAAACTACAACAGTTGGAATCCGCAACCTCTTTAGACATCGCATGCCTGACCAAATGAATTACTTAGACATCGCATGCCTAACAATTATAAACCCCGCATTTTAGTCTCAAAATCGAAAACACTTTTCAATATCAAGTCGGGCAATTCAACAGGATTCCCGACATTCTGATCGAATGGTCGTCGCAAACTTTAGTAGGCAGCCGCACCCCCGACGCCGTCGACAAAGTGCACCAAGGCGGAACACCGCTACCGCGAGAACCCAAACGGATGCTTTCGGCGACGGGGTTCTCCTACAGTCACTTGGTCGGGGCTATGGAGTGAGGCTGTCTATTAAGTTTACCCGGCGAGTATTCGCGTACACTACGTGATTGCGACCGACTTTTGATCACATCAAAATTCCGTGGCAACCGATCAAGTGATACTAAACTGCTATGTTTATAATTTTCATTCCGTTATCTCATAACTACTTGTGAATTCCAAATGTTTTATCACATTCCTGATAAATAGAAAATGCTAAACTTTTCGATCGAACAATCGAACACCCAAGTTTTCCCGAAACAGCTCAACACATGAAATAAGTCTAACAACATTCAGTTCGTGCCTCAGTACTAACGGTCCAGCCGTAGAAGGGTCAAGCCAACGCCTCACATGTGGCACGCCGTACTGCCCTAAACCCGAAGGTTCAAAGGGCAGTTCAAGACGGTCACATAATCGAGTTAAGCTTTGTTGTCTTCTAGAGGGTCCATAGCGTTACTTGCACTACTTAGAACGTCGTTAAACTACGGAAAAATCCAACAATTGGAAATTTCCCGGCAGGGGAAAAAGTGGGTATTTATATACGGTCGAACTTTTTAACATATTCTAAAAATACCCGGAAAAGCACACCGACAAAAATTAGACAGTCCGATCGAATACACCGAGTCCCCAATACAACCCAGAAAATTCAACTTTTGAATAAATATTAAAAATTCCCAAGAAAACCAGAACAGAAAACTGAGAATTACTGTGAAAATTTAAATACACAAAACGACAACACTGCCGCGGAACCGCCGCACGAGCCATGCTCGTGCCGCGGATCCGCGGCTCTTTGATGGAATTAGTCAATCTAAATTCACAGTAACTCTTAGATTATCCTGCTGATTTTTCTGCATATTTTTAATGTGGAAAAATCCCCGAAATTAAAAAATGTACAGAGAGCATATTTAGGGTTGGGTTTTCGGGTCGTTCGGACTTCTAACTCCGTCAGGACTTCGCCTAAGGCTCTAGCTAGGCTCTGATACCACTGTAGGTCAGGCAGCCACCCCATCCAATGGGGTCGCCGTGGCACCAACGGGTCCCTCAGCCGCTACTTTTTACGCATGCCCCCTCGCGAGGACTACAACCCACCGGAACACCTTCCGGTCTCGGGACACCTTGGGGGTAAGAGCCTATGCTTCGCCACACTGTCACACAGTGACAACCCCCCATATCTCGACATCCAATGCCTAGTAGCTCTGATACCACTGTAGGGGTCCTAGGCACTCTAATGGAGTCTCACAAGTGATCAAACATGCCAATTTCTAAAAATTACGGTGCCGAGAAAAGCTAGAACGGATCGTTGGCTAGAAGTATAGGCAAAGCATGCAAGTAAACGGAAATCTATCTAAATGAAAGGGGCTACAACCTTTGTAGATCCGGACCACCACGTCCGAAGCTCCGCGATGAGTTCCCTCCGCTATCCAAAATGAATCCCGAACTCTAGCATCGGCTTCAACGAAGAATGGGCGGGCTTGATCGTCGGTTCAATGCCGAAGATGATCTATGTCGAGGTATCACAAGAACAAGCTCCAACTTCACCAAGCCTTGAAAACTTGTGAAGAAAACACCCAATACAACTTGGCAAGAGGTAGAGGATGAAGAAATAGGAAGTGGGTAGATTTTAGATTTGGATTTCTCACTCATTTTGGCTATTTGCCATTGATGGTGCAAGCTTTCTTCAACTTGAAGATGAAGAAGAAGATGATGAAAAAGAATATGATAAGTATTATGTAAATGATAAATAAATCAATACTTATCATTTACAAACCCTTGGTTAGTTATAGAGAATGGACCATGGTTAACTTGAATGGTTATAGTTAAGGATGAGACAAGAATGGTGACTTGGTCAAAGTTTCAAGAAGCTTCAACTAAAAACAAAACAAGTCCACCATTTATCTTTCTCTTTATCATTTCCTTTTTCCAAAATAAACAAAAGAATAAGTAGATGAATAAGTAAATAAAAAGAAAACCCTAATCATAAACCTAACCATGGTCTAATTCTTTACACTAACCCTAGCTTGCATGTATCATCAAACATGATACAATTATGTGCACAAAATATATCACATATACAATGTGCACAAACCAAGTGAGTAAATCCATTTAAAGTGAACCAATACTAGTTAATGCAAAATAATATATCAAATATATATAATTATACATTCAATCATTAAATCAACACTTGATCCATTGATCCGGTCATATCGCATATAACCGGCTAGTATCCAATGTATCGGCTTATCGAATCAATCCTTGATTCGATAACTAGGTTATATCGCATACAACCATTCGACACATTCATCGCGAGAATGAAATACGGTATCACATACACGCATTATTCTCGGTCCCGCACATATCTCATATGCGCTCCTATTTCGTTTCGCTTGAGCCAGGAAACCCCTGTGTAGGACTCTAAAGACTCGTCAATACGCCGGCAGCGGATGATGATCATATCAAACACCGACAAGCCGCAAGCGGTCTTCTAAACATAACGGCCACCCGTGTATTGAGCGATCAGAATATCGACGAGCAAGCCCGCTCACACTCCTGCGAATCCAACCAGTAACACTTACCATACAGTCCGGTCTGTTCGTCTGATATGTCGCATATCTCGCCTAGGGGTGGTAAACGTCAGACCCCAATAGCTCGATAAGTCATGCCGACGTAAGGTCCATAACATTCGTGAAATTACTGATAACTCTTACCAGTATATTACTGCAACCCTGGCCAGGGATTTCCTGTTATGGCCAGTCGAACATAGCACAACATCAACCCCCAATACCGGGAGAGACGAATCCCCTCCTATCGCTCATTGCCTCCATGTGAATCTGGACTGTACCCAAAAACCACCTGTTTGCACAACTCAGTAGAGCCGTGGTAGGGTGGAAATCAAAGCACAGTGGGAGACACACAAGACTCTATGACGATCTCGGGTCAACAGACTAAGCTGTACCAGTGTCACCAGAGAACTGCCATCTGACGTGAGGTATAATACCATCTGGGAGTTCTCGGCGAGTCCGTTCAGTGTACCCAGTCTGCACTGAGCACCCGTATACCATCTTCGATGTCAAACACCAATGGATATGGGATCATCCATCGCCCATCGCATGGGTCGAGAAGATATACGCTAGTCTACTCTGGAATATCGATGCACCGTCTCGATATTCCCTCGACTAGGAACAATGAAGGATGTACTCATTGACTACCCAGGCCCCACTAGTATGATCTGCATCATAGTCCTGGAAGTCGAGTACACATCCTAAGGGCTTTATCAACATGTAACAGAGAGACAGAAAGTTTACATGTTAAGATAAAGAGTAACCAGATAGCGTACTATCATGTCGAGCAAGAAAGTCCTACCTATATATGTCCCAGCATCCACTACAATATACATCCAATGTACAGTAATGGCCTCTAGGGCATACATATAACTAACAGATCGGAGCTGCCGCCACAAAGCGTGGGATGATGGTTGAAGACCGAAGGACTCGGATCGTTCGGTATAATTCTTCTACCCACTTTGTAGATTGTTAGTTTAGCTTTAATGGCAGATCCGGGTTATAGTACGCGATAGCGCCAGTTGTTAAAAGTTTTTGTTCCGCATTTGGCGTCTGTTAGACGGCCGGGGCGCTACCGCGCACTTACAGTTTGGCACGTGCAAATTTGTGAAATTTCACCTGTAGCAAAATCTGGGACCATATATCGTATTTCTTGTACGTTTCGTTTGCGCGATACGCGCGATACGTGAGTGGATTCTGTGATCTAGCGTGTCGCGACATGTCGGGGTAGTTCTAAACGCGTATACACACGTTTCAGCGTATCGTAAACACGCGCGTTTAGTTCGCGACGCGAGTTTCTCGTTTGGTTTCGATATCGCCTTTTGCGAGATATTTTGCTTATATATGGATTCCTTGTCTAATTTTCAGGTTTGCAGGCGGGTACATCAGACGCAGCAACGAAAGGGAAGCAAGTGGTCGGCTGCATGTAGCACACGACCAACTGAGTAGATTTAACATCGACAGGGAAATCGCCCGCATGGCGTTATGCGTCTAGGCTAGGAATGTTAACACCTGTCGCATATTCTATGTTATATTTAGAATTGCGCATTTACCGTATTACTTAGATGTTATTATGCTTGGACAAGTAGCCGTAGGACACTGCACATATTATTGACGATTCATGTTGCACGAGCACTGTTTGTATGCTACACACACCGTCAATAATTCCCATGTCACAGACAAACCACTTATAGATATTATATTGCTTAGTTAGGGACATTGTGACATTGATTCATATTTCTTATCACATATGACATTTAGCATACCTGTATACCAATAGAGTATTGTACCGTTAGTGATAGGTACATACACACTTTATGATATAGCTGCAGGTATACCTTGCTCACATATTCCACTTATACCCAGGGGGTATACTACATTAGTTCTTATAGGTAGATACCTATACCTTGCTCACATATTCCACTTATACCCAAGGGGTATACTACATCAGTTCTTATAGGGAGATACATATACCTTGCTCACATATTCCACTTATACCCAGGGTGTATACTACATCAGTTCTTATAGGTAGACACCTATACCTTGCTACACCTGTATGTTAAACATATATCAGTTACAGTTACATATTTACCTTTACTGATGTTACTTAGCGGTTTTTCCTTTTATATGCTTACATTTAAGTTATGTCGCATATATTATATTCATGGATTTTCGCATAGTTATATGGATTTTTCATGGTGTTTTCTGGATTTGGGAACCGCGGGAGTTCATGAAATTATGCATTATTTGAAAAACCCGGTTTCCTTGATTGATATTTCAGCATCCACCATGAGTTTTTATCGGTTCTTATATATATATATATATATATATATATATATATATATACCCCTACGAGGAGGCGTAGAGGCCGTATGAGGGTACATGGTGGGGCCCGTAGGTACCCGGGAAAAGAAAGGGATGTCGATGCACCACGCCGATGAGCCCGGCAGGGGAACCATACACTCCGGTGACAGTACCTATGACTCGGCGGTTATCATAGGGATACCGACGGGAGTCATGTACGTATGGATACGTCGAAAGGCGAGGGACAGAGCTAGGCACTCGAGCTTTCGGTATAACGTATGATACGTACATATCAGGAAGCCAGTCTTGGTGACAACATCTAATAGATCAGTATTTCTGTGTCGATGATTAGCACATTGGTTTCATGATATTTCTTCTATTCATATATATATATAACAGTGGGTTATGACGCTGTTATATATGCCCTTATACCAATATTAGTAGAATGGAACGCTAATATATGTGTATTGACATTCATATATATATATATACCTTATCATATTTATTCACACAGATATACCTAGATTATAAGAAATTCACTGGATATTGGATTTAGGACATATGATATTTACTTGAGATTTGATAAAGGATATACGAGACTGACATGATTTTGTACATTCGGGATATAGGAGATTTATTCGATTTTGTACATTGAGGAGATGTGAGACTTATATGATATGAGAGCCAATTTGGGGGCTGATTTGAGGAATTGTGATTTGGTTGTCTTGATGGATGTTGATCCTACCACGATATCAGGATTCCGTGGAAGGGGCATATTTCTCTACATACCTCATATTTATTGTTTATGCACCGTTTCATGTATTAGTAGTACCTGTTAATGTACCCTTCATGATTCTTGCATATCTACATTTTCATATCATTATTGCACGATTATTGCATACTGATTGACCTATTATTATTCTGTTTGTGTATATGCCCTAGAGGCCATTACTGTATCATACTAGTTTGTATATTACTTAATGGAAGCTTGGGATATTCACAGTTATATATACAATCTTGCTCGAAATGGTAGTATGCTACTTGGTTTATCTCTGCTTTAATATGTGCATGTGTTTCTTTTAGCATATTGCTGGTATACATATTAGTAGAGCCCTTAGGATCTTTGCTTGATTACCAGCGTTGTGATGGCGCTCGCACTCGTGGGAGCTGGGTAATCTATAAGCACATCCTTATACAGGTCCCTGGTCGTTGGACTATCGAGACAGGGCATCGATACTCCGGAGTAAACTAGCGTATGCGCTTCTCATCCCAGTGTGGGAGACGGTCTGTCCCACAGCCGTTAGTACGTCGTACTTGAGATAGTATGCGGGTGCTCGTTAGGTTACGAGTACACTGGACAGGACTCGTCGGGAACTGTTGGTTGGTAATATACCTATCGTCAGTTATCAGTTCCCAGGTGACATGAGTACAGCTTAGTCCGCTGACTTGACACTGTCACTTCGCCTCGAGTGTGTTCCTACTGCACTTTGATTACTACCCTACCACGGCTCAGAGGAGTCGTGCAAACAGTTAGTTTTTGGGTGCAGTCCCGAAGCACTTGGAGGCAGTGACGGTTAGACAGGATTCGTCTCTCCCGGTATTGGGGGTTGACATCGCGCTGTGTCCAGGAGAGCCATTACACGAGTAGTCCCTGGCCAGGGCAAGCGAGATATACTGGTAGGCTTCCAGTGTTATCTCAGGGTGTTCTGGGCTTCACTCCGACACGACTTGTACCGCTATTAGGGGACTGACGTTCACCGCCCCCCTAGGCCCGCCATGCGATGTATCAGACGAACAGACCGGACTGTACGGAGAATGTCACATACAGGCTCAGTAGGAGTGCAGATGGGGTTCACCTCGTCAGTCTTCTTATCAACATCTACCTGGGGACCGTTACGTACAGCTAGTTCCGCTTGCGGTCTGTGGTTAAACCCACTGCCAGCGTAGTGTCGAGTCTTTAGAGTCCCACACAGAGAGCTATTCGCCTTTAGGCAAAATGAGTAGAGGTCGCATGGTTTTGCGGCAGGGTTCGTTCGCATCCGCGCCCTTGTGCACGGTTGCTGTCCGGACAGTTTATACTAGCGGGCTTTGGTTTAAGCCGGATCCTAGTATATGATTTGAGATTGGTTTTTCTCATTGTGTTCGTGTTCCTCGGATCACGAATGCGGGTGCGTATGCACAGTTGCTTGAGATTGAGGGAGAGGACCTTGTTTAGGGTTAATGACTATTGTCATTTTATTAACCCCATTGCTTTTGTGTATATTATTGTTAATTAATAATTAGCTTAATTATTGTGCATGGTTGTTGTTGTTGACCTTTTGACTTCATTGACTTGTTGACCAAGTTGACAATTTGACCATGATCATTTCATTTGAATATGTTCTTTGATCCTTGCAATTTGCATTAATATTGAAATGATAATGGTCACCTCTTGATTAAACCACGACAATTTTCTAGCTAATTAATTAATTAAAATATCACACACATATTAGTGAGAATGGCTCACTAATAATTCATTCTCTCATATCTTTTCTCTCTCATGCTCATCCTCTCCCTCAAGCTCTCTCCCTCTCATGTGTTGAGAAACAAAAAAAGCTTGAGAAAAACCTTCACTTGATCTTCTCTACTCACTTCTAGGGTTCAAGTCTTAGCATTTCTTGCACTCTAGTTACTCCTAGCTTGGAGTTGAAGCTAAAGGTCGAGGCTTTCGGGTGGATCCTTCTTTGACGAAAGAAGACAAGCAAGGTGAGGCCTTTCTACCATTCCGACATGCAAGGAGAGAAGGAGTTCGAGCTCAAGGTATAACCTTTCTACAACTTAGTTAGTTGTTAGTTTACTTTAGCTAGTTTTCGTTTAGCAAAGATCCTCACAAGCAAGGTCCATGTTGCCTAAGTCATTAAAAATCCAATTTTTATTATGTTTTCCGCCTCCCCGCAAGCACCGGGGTGGGCAACGTGGACTTACAGTGGTATCAGAGCCTAACTAAACTCAAACTAGCTAGGTAGTGAAGTGTAACGAAGTTTCGAAACCGGAAAATCCAAAAACCAAACTTTTGCAAAACCCTAGTTTCTGTTAAATTTTTTTCTGCTCTAAATGAAAAACTTTATACTTGTAAATTCGGCTCAGGGTTTTGTATGAACACCCATGAAAAACGGTACAGTGTTTCGTTCAAACCGCCGCCCTTCCGCGGCACGAGGTAGGCATGTGCCGCGGAAGCGCCGCCGTTTGTCGTCTTCTCTGCATCGTTTTTCGTGTAGTGTGTGTCTGTGTTGGTTTTGGGATTTTTAGGATATGTTAAATGTGCCCAGATTTTCCAGAACTAAAATTTACTTTTGGGGGCCTATAAATCCGTATTTTTTCCGGAACTTCACTACACTTTAACTACATCGGTTATATCTGTAATGCTTGCATGTATTGAACGTCGGCTAATCGCTATAAGACGATTAGTCGGGGGTATACATGATTTGTGATTATTATTGGTTTGTGGATATGAATGGATTGGATTGTCGCGGGTGAATGGCCGGGGTGGATGTGAGATGAGCGTTGTTTTTCTTTCCTTCATTTGTAACATGTAAATTGATGTAATAATATTATTTGTATGGCCGCACAACCGGGTCGGGGTTGTAGCCGTCATTGTATAATTCTTTTTACTGTTTTTGCTTCTAGGATAGACCCATGGAGGGGGTGCACAAACTACCGGGTATCTCGAAGTGCCGAGTGGCCTACTCACGGTGGTGAGGGAGGTTGCTTCGCTTCGGGTGCTTGGCGGGTAGTTTGCCGCACTCGTAGGGGTCTTGGGTGGGGTATTGGCTATTCACCGCGACCGTGTAATCCGCTTTGCGTTGCAGGCTCGAACGCATTGCGGATTCCTAGTATATCCAATGTATTCATCTGTGATCTGTAATGTCTATCATTGCTATATATTTATATATAATAACTATTTAGGCGTTGCTTATGTTTTACAGCCGCGCTAGCCCAGCCCCCGCTCTGTCGTTAGTTAAGTAACCTAACGGGTGATGACGGGGCCCCGTGGCGAATGCGAATGGCATAAGCGTACCTCATATTTTGGTTGTTTTCTGCAATGGTAGGATTAAATGATGGGACGCATTAAAAGAACTAATGCAAGAAATAAACCAAGTAAAAGTCGATTGGAACATTTTGAAAACCACTCGGTTCTTTTCAAAACTAAACTTTTAAACGCGGAGCTTGAACCACTCCTTTTAAAAGCTATCTCGTTCCATCGATTATATCAAGTTCACTACGTTCACGGTTTCGCCAAAACCATCCGTAGCCCTCCATCATTTCGGTTAAATATTCGGTAGTATTCAAGCTATGTATTTTGACCTCACGCCAAGGCATAGTGATTGGTAGCTGCCGGATATTTATCCGTTGCATAGATAGAATGCGTTGATTTGAGACAGTCGTACTGCCGTTTTGGCCTACGTCAAGGGTAGGTACGGGTGGGTTCAAATTAACCAGGATAATGATGGGAAGAACTTGACATGTGACTTATGACATTTTGACCTCACGCCAAGGTCATAAGAGCATGGGGCAAAAATCCACATCGGGAGTTTCATAAGTACTGAAACTTGCTAGCGTTGCATACCATTTGGAGTGTGATGATTCTGGTAGGATTCCTTCGGTTTTATCACGCGATGATATTTGGATCCCGATCGTACTGTGAGTATATGCTACTCCTCGGGAAAACTCTCACTTAACGATCAATGCTATAAACCTAGTAGGTGCCTAGAAAGGTGTTAGCGGGGCTACGCCCACAGGGAAAAGAGGTTATTTAATTAAGGAACTTCGCGAAAGCGTTGGAAAACCTCCCTCGAAGTACCGACACTGGCCTGGCTGAACGGTTAAGCAAGTATTGTACGGTGAGAATGATCCCGGCTAATCCTTTTCTTTATGGTTTGAGAAGGGATTCGAGAAACAGTGAGAGCCATCCAGTTTAGACAAACTAAAAAACCACTCTAAACTTGCAAGAGCATCATGCTAAAGTGTTTCTTTTCTCTCTCCTAATTGCAGCGACCATTCAACATGACCGGACTTAAGTTACTGTTAGATAAAAATATATTGACAGGGCCAAACTACAAAGATTGGCTCAGGAATGTCAAGATGGCTATCACTTATGACAAGCTGGGGTATATACTTACCACCAAAGCTCCCCCTGTCCCAGGTCCCACCTCCAGCGTCGCGGATGTAGAAATCCGTAAGACATGGGAGATAGATTGCGCGAGGGCCAGATGCCTCGTACTAGCCTCGATGGACAACGAACATCAGAGGAGGCACGAGAATATGGACCTAGAGTCCATATTTCTCCATACAAAAGAACTGTATGGAGAGCAGTCTCGTATCGCACGATACGAAGTGTCGAAGAAGCTTTTTTCGGCAAGGTTGGCCGTCGGATCATCGGTAGCGGACCACGTGCTTAAGATGATCGGCTACATAGAGGAGCTCGCGGACCTTGGGACCACGTTGGAGAATGAACTCTATACCGATTTGATTCTCCAGTCCCTTCCTTCCACTTACGCCCAGTTCGTTCTTAACTTCAACATGCAAGGAAAGGAGGTTGAACTTGCCAAACTTCTGAACATGTTGAAGACTGCTGAGGGCACCCTACAGAAGGGTAGGGAGACATCCACTTTGTTTGTAGGAGGATCTTCCTCTTCTAGGTCCAGGGCGAAAGCCAAGGGCAAGAAGAAGAAAGCCCCCGCCAAACCAAGAGGCGGTGTCGGTAAAGTGGATACGAAGGGAAAGGGTAAAGCAACAAAAGTAGCGGGGAAGATGGTGGGGAAGGAAGAATGCTTCTATTGTCATAAAAGTGGTCACTGGAAACAGGATTGCAAGGCTTGGAAAGCCAGAACACAGGATTTGAAGCGAGTTGCAGCTTCAGCTTCAGGTGTGTATGTTATTGAAAACTGTCTATCAATAAACTCTACATCCTGGGTATTGGATACCGGATCAGGATCTCATATCTGTAATTCTTTGCAGGCGTTGAGAAAGCGTAGAGTTTTGAAGGCAGGTGACATGACCCTCAGAGTTGCGAACGGTGCTAGCATGGATGCTGAGGCCGTGGGGGACTATCACCTGGGATTATCAGATGGACACTTTTTGGTTTTGCGTAGTTGTTATTATGTACCAAATGCAACCTGTAATATCATTTCTGTATCTTTATTATCTAAAGAAGGTTATGAATTTGCATTTGTAAGTAATGTAGTGAACATTCACCTTAATCAAGTTTTGATTGGGTCAGGTACATTGAACAACGGTATATACGTTTTAAACCAACCACAGGTTTTCAATATCCAGAATACACACAAAAGAAAGTCTCCAGAAATTAATAAAACTTTCTTATGGCATTGTAGACTGGGTCACATCAATGAGAGAAGATTGACTAAGTTACATACTGAAGGATATTTGGATCCGTTCGAATATCAATCGTATGCTACTTGTCAATCCTGTCTCAAAGGAAAGATGACAAAGGATCCGTTTTCTGGACACGGAGAAAGAGCGAGCGAGCTCTTGGGACTCGTACACAGCGACGTGTGCGGTCCAATGTCCACACATGCGCGAAGCGGTTTTTCTTACTTCATTACTTTTACGGATGATTTCTCAAGATTCGGACACATCTTCTTAATGAAGCATAAATCCGAAGCTTTTGATAAGTTCCAGGAATATAAGAATGAAGTAGAAAAACAAACCGGCAAAAGTATCAAGATCCTAAGATCGGATCGAGGAGGAGAATACTTAAGTGCCGAATTCCTGAATTACTTAAAAGAGAATGGAATTCTCTCTCAGCTTACTTCTCCATACACTCCGCAACATAACGGTGTATCGGAGAGACGGAACCGGACCCTATTGGATATGGTACGGTCCATGATGAGTAACGCTGAGTTACCGCGATCGTTCTGGGGATATGCACTAGAAACAGCTGCATATCTTTTGAACCGTGTTCCCACTAAGACTGTGCCTACCACACCATATGAGTTATGGAGTGGGAAGAAACCCTATCTTCAATACTTGAAGATTTGGGGATGTCCAGCTTATGTCAAAAAGCAGCATACGGACAAGCTCGAGGCACGCTCAGTACTGTGCAAGTTTGTGGGATACCCAAAGAACTCCAGGGGGTATCTTTTCTATTACGCAGAGGAACAAAAAGTCCTTGTTTCTCGTAATGCCCATTTTCTGGAACATCAGTTTTTAGAAAAAGAAATAAGTGGGAGCGCAATAGAACTGGAAGAAATTCCAGAACCACAAACTATTACTAAAAGCTTAGTGGAACCAGAAGGTTCAAAAGAACAGGACATTCCTACGCCACTCCGCAGGAGTAGTAGGCAGTCTCATCCGCCCGAGAGGTACTACGGTTTTCTCATTGACGGGGATAGAGAAGACTGCATCCTAGATTGTGATGAGCCTACTAGCTTCCAGCAAGCCATTCAGAGCGTCGACTCGGTAAAATGGCTGGATGTAATGCGGACCGAGATGGAGTCCATGTACACCAACAAAGTATGGAGGTTGGACATTGCTCCAGACGGGGTAAAACCCGTAGGATGCAAGTAGATCTTCAAAAGGAAGATTGGTGTAGATGGACAGGTTGAGACCTATAAAGCTAGACTGGTAGCAAAGGGTTTTCGTCAGCGACCTGGTTTGGACTATGACGAAACCTTTTCTCCAGTAGCTATGCTGAAATCCATTCGGATCCTTCTTGCCATCGCTGCTTTCCACGATTATGAGATTTGGCAGATGGACGTAAAGACAGCTTTTCTAAATGGTCATTTAGAGGAGTGTGTCTATATGGACCAGCCAGAGGGTTTCATTCAGGGTGGGAGCAGCGGAAAGGTGTGCAAGTTGCTCAAGTCCATTTATGGACTCAAGCAGGCATCGCGGAGTAGGAACATCAGTTTTGATGAGACGGTCAAAGAATTTGGCTTTATCAAAAATCCAGATGAACCATGCATCTATTGTAGATTTGTAGCGAGAACTGTAGTATTCCTCGTTTTATACGTGGATGACATTCTCTTAATAGGAAATGACATTCCTATGCTACAATCTGTCAAAGGGTTCTTGTCACACAGGTTCTCCATGAAAGACCTGGGTGATGCCTCATACATTCTGGGTATCCGGATCTACCGTGACAGATCCAAGAGGATATTAGGACTTTCTCAGTCCAGGTACATCGACACCATACTGAAGAGATTCAGTATGGAAGATTCCAAGCGCGGTAATCTACCGGCTTGTCACGGGATCACCCTCTCCAAAGAGATGTCTCCCAAGACTGATTTGGAGAGGGATCGCATGTCTATTATACCCTACGCTTCTGCGGTAGGCTCTATAATGTATGCGATGTTGTGTACCGACCGGATGTGGCTTATGCACTGAGCATGGTAAGCAGGTATCAGTCAAACCCTGGGGAGAAACATTGGATAGCAGTAAAGAACATTCTCAAGTACCTGAGCAGGACTAAGGAGATGTTCTTGGTGTATGGCGGAAAAGACCTGCAGATTGAGGCCTTTGCTGACTCCAGCTTCCAGAGTGACAAGGATGATTCCAAGTCCATGTCGGGTTTTGTCTTTACCCTCAATGGAGGGGCGGTGTGTTAGAAGAGCTACAAACAGGAAACTGTTGCTGACTCGACTATGGAAGCGGAATACATCACTGTATCTGATGCCGCAAAAGAAGCTGTCTGGATGAGGAAGTTCTTGAAAGAACTTCAGGTGGTTCCGTCCATTGTTGACCCAATACCTCTGTATTGCGACAACAACGGAGCTATAGCTTTAGCGAAGGAACCCAGGTCCCATCAGAAATCCAGACACATCTTAAGGCGGTATCACCTGATCAGGGAGATTGTGGATCGCCAGGAGATCGAGGTCCGGAGAGTTGCATCAGAGGATAACACAGCAGATCCATTCACCAAGGCCTTGCCCCCGACTCAGTTCGTGCGGCTGATCGAGATGATAGGTCTTCGATACGCCAGTACATGGCCTTAGTGCAAGTGGGAGATTGTTAGTGTATATGCCCTAGAGGCCATTACTGTATCATACTAGTTTGTATATTACTTAATGGAAGCTTGGGATATTCACAGTTGTATATACAATCTTGCTCGAAATGGTAGTATGCTACTTGGTTTATCTCTGCTTTAATATGTGCATGTGTTTCTTTTAGCATATTGCTGGTATACATATTAGTAGAGCCCTTAGGATCTTTGCTTGATTACCAGCGTTGTGATGGCGCTCGCACTCGTGGGAGCTGGGTAATCTATAAGCACATCCTTATACAGGTCCCTGGTCGTTGGACTATCGAGACAGGGCATCGATACTCCGAAGTAGACTAGCGTATGCGCTTCTCATCCCAGTGTGGGAGACGGTCTGTCCCACAGCCGTTAGTACGTCGTACTTGAGATAGTATGCGGGTGCTCGTTAGGTTACGAGTACACTGGACAGGACTCGTCGGGAACTGTTGGTTGGTAATATACCTATCGTCAGTTATCAGTTCCCAGGTGACATGAGTACAGCTTAGTTCGATGACTTGACACTGTCACTTCGCCTCGAGTGTGTTCACAGTGCACTTTGATTACTACCCTACCACGGCTCAGAGGAGTCGTGCAAACAGGTAGTTTTTGGGTGCAGTCCCGAAGCACTTGGAGGCAGTGACGGTTAGACAGGATTCGTCTCTCCCGGTATTGGGGGTTGACATCGCGCTGTGTCCAGGAGAGCCATTACACGAGTAGTCCCTGGCCAGGGAAAGCGAGATATACTGGTAGGCTTCCAGTGTTATCTCAGGGTGTTCTGGGCTTCACTCCGACACGACTTGTACCGCTATTAGGGGACTGACGTTCACCGCCCCCCTGGGCCCGCCATGCGATGTATCAGACGAACAGACCGGACTGTACGGAGACTGTCACATACAGGCTCAGTAGGAGTGCAGATTGGGTTCACCTCGTCAGTCTTCTTATCGACATCTACCTGGGGACCGTTACGTACAGCTAGTGCCGCTTGCGGTCTGTGGTTAAACCCACTGCCAGCGTAGTGTCGAGTCTTTAGAGTCCCACACAGAGAGCTATTCGCCTTTAGGCAAAATGAGTAGAGGTCGCATGGTTTTGCGACAGGGTTCGTTCGCATCCGCGCACTTGTGCACGGTTGCTGTCCGGACAGTTTATACTAGCGGGCTTTGGTTTAAGCCGGATCCTAGAATATGATTTGAGATTGGTTTTTCTCATTGTGTTCGTGTTCCTCGGATCACGAATGCGGGTGCGTATGCACAGTTGCTTGAGATTGAGGGAGAGGACTTTGTTTAGGGTTAATGACTATTGTCATTTTATTAATCCCATTGCTTTTGTGTGTATTATTGTTAATTAATAATTAGCTTAATTATTGTGCATGGTTGTTGTTGTTGACCTTTTGACTTCATTGACTTGTTGACCAAGTTGACAATTTGACCATGATCATTTCATTTGAAGATGCTCTTTGATCCTTGCAATTTGCATTAATATTGAAATGATAATGGTCACCTCTTGATTAAACCATGACAATTTTCTAGCTAATTAATTAATTAAAATATCACACACATATTAGTGAGAATGGCTCACTAATAATTCATTCTCTCATATCTTTTCTCTCTCTTGCTCATCCTCTCCCTCAAGCTCTCTCCCTCTCATGTGTTGAGAAACAAAAAAAGCTTGAGAAAAACCTTCACTTGATCTTCTCTACTGACTTCTAGGGTTCAAGTCTTAGCATTTCTTGCACTCTAGTTACTCCTAGCTTGGAGTTGAAGCTAAAGGTCGAGGCTTTCGGGTGGATCCTTCTTTGACGAAAGAAGACAAGCAAGGTGAGGCCTTTCTACCATTCCGACGAGCAAGGAGAGAAGGAGTTCGAGCTCAAGGTATAACCTTTCTACAACTTAGTTAGTTGTTAGTTTACTTTAGCTAGTTTTCGTTTAGCAAAGATCCTCACAAGCAAGGTCCATGTTGCCAAAGTCATTAAAAATCCAATTTTTATTATGTTTTCCGCCTCCCCGCAAGCACCGGGGTGGGCAACGTGGACTTACATATTCTTCATGTATTAGTTGTACCTGCTAGTGTACTTTTCATTATTACCGCATTCATATGACCTGTTATTACTCTTAATTGCATATCTTAGATTCACGTTGTACGTGCATACTTGCGATTACCTGCATATGTTATTTACTATTCATGAGTTTGTAAATCACCCCCGTTGTGCCACGGTTGTTTTGTAGGGTGTCTCCCCAGGGTAGTCGAGGCAGGCTATTCATCTATCACCTTTTGCTACGGATACCGCTACAGCTCATAGTGTGCAGTTTTGCGTAGGTGAGTTTTGTGGTTATCCGTATTTTGTATTGTATATTGTTGTATCCTTGTACTCTCCATCTACTGTTATTTTGTTGACTTAGAGACTTGGTAAGGACGATATTGTATATTATTTCCGACTTGTTATCTTTTATACAGTTTCCTTTTTATTTGTCTTTTATTTCTTGGCTACGGCGTCGTATATTTGTGGTGATGATTGTTTTCCACCTTTGGGCGTGTATTTGCTCCCGTTTGGGGATGCTTCATATATATTTATGTTGTACCCATCTTTCGGCTAGTTTTTACAAAGGGGGTGTTGCCAAATTTTAAAGAAAGAAAGTTGGACTTTTAAAGAATTTGGGTTGTGATTTCAAATGCTTCAAAACTGCTATTATCTTTTCTTGTCTTTTTAATGGTTTAGATTTCTGGGTTTTTGGCTTTCTTTTACTGCGTTACGCCTTTAGACGTTGCATAGTATTAGGGCCGTCACATGACAATTTCGGGTCGTGAGAAGGACTCTAAAGAATCGTCAATACGCCGGCAGTAGGTGATGATCATATCAAACACCCACAAGCTGCAAGCGGTCAGCTAAACGTAACAGCCACCAAGGTATTGAGCGATTAGAAGATCAACAAGCAAACATGTACATTCTCCTGTGAATCCAATCAGTAACACTCCCGTACAGTCTGGTCTCTTCGTCTGATATGTCGCATATCTAGTCTAGGGATGGTATACGTCAGACCCCAGTAACCGATAAGTCGTGTCGATGTGAAGCTCATAACTTGTCGAGAACCTACTGATAACACTTACCAATAGTACTCTATATCCGCCATGGCCAGGGACTTCCAGTTATAGCCAATCGAACACAGCACAACATCAACTCCCTATACCGGGAGAGACGAATCCCTTCCTATCGCTCATTGCCTCCATGTGATTCGGGACTGTACCCAAAAGGCACCGTTTTGCACGCCCTTTTGGACGTGGTAAGGTGGAAATCAAAGCACAGTGGGAATCATGTAAGTGCACGGTAGCGCCCGGGCCGTCATTCCGAGGCCAAAATGCGAAAATAGAACTTTTCTTTAAACTTTTAAACCGGCGCTACCGCGTACTATAAACCCGGATCTGGCTATTAACCTACTACTAGATAACTAAAAAAAGGGTAGAGAGCTATACCGAGCGATACGTGTCCTTCGGTCTTCGGCCACCATCCCGATCTCCTCGTCGGAAAGGGCACCACATCGAGAAGTCTTTTTACGAGCTCCCGCTTCGTTCGAAGCAACTCGGGCGCAAAGTGTGCTAGCCGATGCGTCCAAGGTGTTGTAGAGAATGTTTGTGATCACTTTTCCTCTTGCATCCATGGCATGGATGGAGGTTAGAGATATTGCCATTAATGGAGAAAGCAAGCTAGAGGAAGAAGAAGAAGAAGAGAAAGGCTTTTTCTTTTCTTTTCTTTTCATGTGATGGAATAAGAGTGAGAGAGAGTTTTTTTACAATACAAGACCAAGCTCACACATATGGCAGCCCGCCTCTCTCTCCTTCTCATTTCATGACACAAATCAATCCATTAATGTGACATATTTGCTAAAAAAGAGATCATGACTCATAGTATATGTCTATGTCACATTAATGCATCTAATAATGATTTCTAGCTCACTAATTCCATTATCCAAACATTAATCCAAATGTTTGGTCCAACAAAAAAGAACCAGCAATATCTAAAGTAAACTCGTGATGGATCACAAAGATACCCCTCACTTGTATATACATACCTGCATCCACTTTCCGACTGAATGCGAATGCGATGAGACTAAAGTAATCCAACAAATCTAATACTAGGATCCGGCTTAAACCAAAGCCCACTATTATGATCCGTCCGATCATGATCCGTGCAATACAGCACGTATAAGATCGAACCCAGCCATATATCATACGACCTCTACAACGTTTCGCCCGAAACTTGAGAAACTGTCTGTGGGGGACTCTAAAGACTCGTCAATACTTTGGCTGTGGATTTAACCACTAGCACGTCAGAGGTATTAGCTATACGTAACGGGCTACCAGGTATTGACCAAAAGGGACGTCGATGGGCGAACTCATCCGGACACCCTACTAAGCCTGTCAGTGACAATATCCGTACAGTCTGGTCCGTTCGTCTATGAGCATCGCATGGCGAGCCTAGGGGGTTGGTAAAAGTCAGACCCCCCAAAGCGGTATAAGTCGTGTCAGAGTGTAGCCCAGAACACCCCGAGATACTACTGGAATACCTACCAGTAAATCTCCTGCCTTGGCCAAGGACTTTGTGTAATGGCTCTCCTAGACACATCGCGACCTCACCCTCAATACCAGGAGAGACGAACCCCTGCAGATCCGTTCACTGCCTCTATGTGGCTCGGGACTGTACTCAACTAAAACATGTTTGCATGACTCCTTTTAGCCGTGGTAGGGTAGTAATCAAAGCACAGTGGGAACTCACACGAGACAAATGACGATCTCAGGTCGATGAGCTAACCTGTACACATGTCACCAGGGAACTGCTATCTGACGTCTGGTATAATCCCAACTAGCAGGTTCCCGGCGAGTCCTGTCCGGTGTACTCATAACCCAATCAGCACCTGTATACATCTTAGGTGAACCAATTGACACCAGTAGCTTGTGAGACCGACCACCGCCCCTCATCGGGGTCTCGACTGTATACACTAGTCTACTCTGGAGTATCGATGCCCTGTCTCGAAAACACCCACGACTAGGGATCTTTTAAGGATGTGCTTATAGACCCCAGCTCCCACGTATATGATCGTCATCCTACTGCTGGTCGTCAAGCAAGAATCCTAAGGGCTCTATCAACGTGCAATAGTGACCTGTAAGGTCACCTAAAGCAGTACACGAGGGTAAAGATAAACCAGATAGCATACTATCATCTCGAGTAAGACTGTCCGGCCGGCATAGGTCATCCCTCAATCATTGCAATCACGTGCCTGTGATCCAATAATTGACTCTGAGGGCAGTATATCCAACAAATCACACAAGACTCTATGACGATCTTTGGTCTACAGACTAACCTGTACCATTCTCACCAGAGAACTGCCATCTGACGTGAGGTATAATACCATCTGTGAGTTCTCGGCGAGTCCGTCCATTGTACCCAGTCTCCACTGAGCACCCGTACACCATCCTTGATGTCAAACACCGATGGATATGGGATCATCCATCGCTCATCATATGGGTCAAGATGCGTATACGCTAGTCTACTCTGGTGTATCAATGCCCTGTCTCGATACACCTTCGACTAGAAACAGTTATAGGATGTACTCATCGACTACTATGGCCCCACTATCTCATCATAGTCCCAGTAGTCGTGTACATATCCTAAGGGCTTTATCAACATGTGAGAGTAAGACAGTAAAATAATATAAGCCAACATGTTAAGATAAAGTGAAACCAAATAGCATACTATCATGACGAGCAAGAAAGTCCTCTTTATATATATCCAAGCATCCATTATAATATACATCATATGTATAACAATGGCCTCTAGGGCATATATATAACTAACAATCTGCCACTTGCACTAAGGCCAGCTGTTGTAGTATCTCATACCTAGCATCCTGAATAATCTCTCAAACTGTATCCGGGGAATGGCCTTCGTGAGTGGATCCGCAGTGTTTTCCTTCGTATCAACTCTCCTGACCTCGATCTCCCGGCGATCAGCTATTTCCCTGATCAGGTGATACTGCCTTAGAATATGTCTGGACTTCTGATGGGACCTGGGTTCCTTGGCCAAAGCCACAGCTCCATTGTTATCGCAATACAAAAGTATTGGATGCTCAATATACGGAACCACACCAAGTTCAGTAATGAACTTCTTTATCCAGACAGCCTCTTTGGCAGCATCGTTGGCAGCGATGTATTCAGCCTCCATCGTCGAGTCTGCAACGGTATCCATTTTGGAACTCGTCCAACATACCGCCCCTCTATTGAGGGTAAAGACAAATCTCGAGTGTGACTTAGAGTCGTCCTTATCACTTTGGAAGCTCGAATCGGTAAAGGACTCCACCTGAAGTTCTCCGTTACCATACACAAAGAACATCTCTTTAGTCCTTCTCAAGTACTTGAGAATGTTCTTCACAGCTATCCAGTAACTCTCTCCAGGATCTGCTTGATACCTACTCACTACACTTAGTGAGTATGCTACATCGGGTCTGTTACATAGCATCGCATACATGATAGAGCCTACTGCCGAAGCATATGGTATCCCTTGCATGCGAGCTCTCTCCAAATCAGTCTTGGGAGACATCTCTTTGGAGTGAGTGAGTCCAGATATTGTGGGTAGGTTCCCACGCTTGGATTCTTCCATACTAAACATCTTTAGTATAGTGTCAATGTACCTGGATTAGGACTATCCCAGTATCCTTTTAGATCTATCTCTATAAATCATTATTCCCAGTATGTAGGAGGCATCACCTAGATCTTTCATTGAGAATCTTTGTGATAAGAAGAGCTTGACTGATTGCAGCATAGGAACATCTGTAACGTTTCAAAATAATAAAATATTATTTTTGGGAATTTTTATAATTTAATATTATTTTAATGAATATTTTAATATTCCGGTATAATTAAATACAAATAAATGGGGAAAAAATATGAAAAATTCTAAAATAGGGTATTTTATGGAATTATGCCTTTTATTAAGTTTTTATGATTAGTTATGTGCTAATTTAGTGCTAATCGCGATTAAAAATCGCTAATCGGGTTTTTAGCATTTTTGTGCAAAAATGTGCACATATCATTTTCCACACTTGTTACATGTTTTGGGGTATGGTTGCTTAGGGTTTGCAATGGAGTGAAAAGGAAAAGAGAATGGGAAAGAAAAAGAAAAGAAAAAGGTAAGTATTATGATGAGAGAGAAAGAGGGTAGGTATAGGGTCAACCCCTCTTTTGAACCATTCCTTTTCATTTCCCCATCTCATTTCTCTCTCCCCTTCCCCAAGAGCTGCTGCTGCTCCTGCTCCTCCCTCATCTCCCTCCCCTTCACTCCATAGATCCCTCTCAATTCCCTCACTAAAACCCTATTCCCACTTCAAAAAACTTGCTCCCAAGCTAACTAGCTACACATTGAAACTAGAAAGAATGGATTCTGAGGACTTTGAGCAACTCAAGAATTTTGTTGAGTTGCCAAAGTAGGTAAATTCTGCACCTATTATAGTAGTATTTCATTTTTTGTGCATCAATTCTAGTTTCATGTCGATATGGTGTCGTTTTGTGGACTTTGGAGAATTCTAGTTAGGGTTTAGGGTTAGACCTGAAATCAAAAGTGAAATTGAGGCTTGTGGTGACCCTAGAACCCCTGGTGTGATGATAGATTGGACCGAACATGAAGCTAAAACCCAAAATACGGATTTATGAGACTATGTCGGGGAAAAACTGTGAATCTGTGATCGTATTTAATAATCTGCTATCACCCCGAGACCCCTAAAATAAAACTGAGTTGACAGTGAGATATGCAGGCACCCTGGAACCACCACACAAAGACCTAGCCCCTAATTCCTTTTTCAGGCCGGAGATAAATCCCATCTGGCCGCAAATTGTGGCCAGAGCAGGGGGGTTTGGCATCGTTTTTGGTGCATGGCCCTATTTCCAGTAGTCTTGAACCATGGAATGTGCAATTTTGTCTGATTCCATCTAGGATAAAATCTGGGTTGATTTTTCTATGTTGGCGCATGATTTACGACTTGTTTTAGCATGGATTTTGGTATTTGGTGATTCATTTCTGTCGAGTGGCGTTTGGACGTCAACGACAAGTGGATATTGAACGTATTTACATGCTAGACGATAGGTTTTTACCTATGCAAGTAGCGTGTGCTGTTTCGGTTTTTTGATGTGATTTTCATGTACTTTAGCGTTTGCGATATACATGTAGGTACCCTACGTGATGTTGAGGCGAAGAAGATGAAGATGGCGACATCGGCATCGGCACACGAGAAGCAATGTGAGTAGATTTATATCTACGGGGAGAAGTCGGGTGGATGGCGTATAGCACCCCCGCAGTCCTTGGTGATGTATACGAATACGTATACACACATATATTATTTATATGGTTTTAAGATTATTGATGGTAATAATGGATTATTGATGATAAGGATGTATTGGTTTAGTATAGTGCGAAACCCTAGAGTATTGGTTGCACCCACACATACATGTACACATATACTTGCATACATTCTTTCTTTTACCGGTGCGCACATGGAGGTGTGTATATCTACACATGGGTATGGGACTATGTGTTCATATACGGGATTTGAGGATGATACATGGGATTGAGATGAGTCGATGAGATTTGATTTGAGGCCGTGAGATCGGCGATATGACATGGTTCGTATTTAAGATACGACATGATGATTTAGCGGGTCCTTTGACGAAGTGTTTCATACACGTACATGCATACATAGATGATGTCGTTGTACTGGGCTTAGGTCAGTACCCCAGATTTGGGATGTCGTACTATGGATTTATGTACGAGCTATATATTGATGATTAGATCCGCACTCTTGACTCGAGGATGATATATTATATACTGTATCGTACGTGATACTATTGAGGCGGGATCACCGACTATTGTATATATATGTATATAGCGACCCAGATTTAGGTGATTTCCATACCTCTCCCGATTGACTTGATAGTTGGGTCCGTAGTTCGCATAGTAGGCGTTAGACTAGACCCGAGTCATACCTATTTCAAAACTAACGAATCGGGGATATTTTAAAAACAGGCAAAAGGGATTCTACGGATATTTTCAAACGACGCATCTTTTCTTAAAACACGTAGCCCTTATTTTACCAAAAACCCCGATTCGTCTTATTTCAAAAGGCAAGGCTGCATGATATATTCATTGAGGCAGGTTCTTTACTGTTGCGTTGATTATTTGATTCCGCATATTCATGCTATTTGCATTGCATCGCTTGTATTATTGATATATTTCAGTCATGCTGCTAGGACACCAGCACCATTATCGATGATGCGTATGTTCCGCGTACACTTGTTTGCCGGCTCACACACTTCAACATCAATAATTGCCTTGTCACTACACTGTAGTACTATTGCATTCAGTATATGATTCATGCATGACATAATGATAAGCTTACATTTCTTTTACATGTCTCATAAATCATGCTTTCTGATTATACGCATTGAGAGTTGATGTTTCCATGATATTTCTGGATTTGGGAACCATGGGTATTTCAAAAGAGAATATGTAATTGCTTTAAAAACCCAGTTACCCTTGATATGATATTTCAGTGTGTCCACCATGTGTTTTCTCGGTTCTGAGAGCGACATGTGGAACCTGATTCGAGGAGGCGGATGAGGCCGATTGCGGGTACATGGTGGACCCGGTATGGTTCCCCTCGGCAAGATGATCGATGGACTTTGCCGATTGAGCCTGGAGGTGGGCGAGTACCTACCGGTGATTGGTTGGATCTGGCGGTTATCCGGACGATACCGACCAGAGTCGATAGATGGATATGGGCGTACTGCTGCGGCCGAGGGACGATTCCGCAAACGGAGCCCATGGGCTGGTCCGGACTGACGGAGCCCGATATATGAGGATTTACGTGCCGATGCTGGGCACAGTTTTCATGATGTTTTCGAGTGTCGATGGTGGACACTCCGGTTCCATGATTTTTGACGTGTCGCGAGGGATACAGGTGGTTTATATCCTTATATTTCCATGCATACGCTGATGATAATTACATGCATGATGGTTATTGTCATTAGGTGACGAGTGGACGGGATCCACGTACATGCAGATTTGATTACATTGACCATACCTCATATTTATGATATGCTATTACCTGAGGCACTGGCACGAGCACTCGGCACTACACACATGTATAGAGATTACATTGCCACTTTAGCATGCTTCAGACATATTCATATTGAGGTTTATTTATATCTGATCGTATTAACCTAGGATGGGTCATACATTCGATCTCTGCTTGTAGATATTTTCTATTCACGAGTTGGCAACTCACCCCCGTTGTGCCACAGTTCTTGCAGGTTTTTGCCGTACAGATTCCATAGCGGCATTTCTGGCACACTGCTTCCATATGGGTGACTTGCTTGGGTAGGTGGGTTCTTTTGTATCAGAACAACCATTGTACCTGTACTATTCATTGTATCTAGAAATTCCATCAACCAAAACTTGTATATTGTTTCAGACTTAGAAACAGTGATGTATTATTTCGACCTTAGAGTCGCGCTGGTAGTATTATGGTTTTCTGGCAGTTTTGAGTTCCTTTTTGGGATTTGATCCTCGCCCTTTGGCGTTGTATATTATTTTTGCTTGCGTGGTTGTGACCGTCGATTGACGAAGAGCTAGCTCCCGCTTGGGGATGCCTTTTAACATTCATATATATTATTCTTGTTGTACCCCGTTCGGGGCCAGTTTTTACAAAGGAAACTCTGCCGAAATTTTCAGAAAAGACTAGACATTTTTAAAAATGCATTTTTGGCTTAGTTATTTGAAAAACTTTGATGTCAAACATGCTTTCTTTACTTATTAAAAACCAGTCCCTTTATTTACTCCTTAAATGGTTTTAGATTTCTGGGCTTTTGACGTACATGGATCAGATGGAGTCCTATAGACTTCATAGGATTCAAGGGCCAGTCACGTGCTCTTTCGGGTCATGACAAAGTTGGTATCAAAGCGCTTGGTTGACCTTGGTTCGAGTCTAAGTTTGATTATGTGGAGCCTAGGACGTTTATATATACGGAACTTAGGCTTGACCTTACGGAACTTAGACTTAGTCGAGGGGGTGTTATACCCGAACTTTCGTGGCATAAGATGGCCCTTGGTTGATGGGGTAGGTAGCTTGAGTAGAGTGACGTACCGTACGTATGTTCCGCGGCATACTTACGACACGCCACTCCGCTTAAGAAACCTTATGATGTACATTTAATTGCACAGTATTATATTCCTTCCTATGATCTATCCTCATCGATACTGGTTATGATTTTGCTGCAACGATTGCACGGGAAGAGTGAGCTATGGCTCGAGTTGCGTCAGCATGCGGTCGTCGTGGACGAGGACTGACCAGGGCGTGTTTCCAGAGACATACGATTGGATATAGAGGCGCCGTCATATTATGCTTTCGCGCCATGAGCGTTTGACAGATCGCTTTTACGAGATTTCTCGGGCGTACCGATCGGTACCAGAGGATTGAGCCACTGATAGAGGCCAGCCAGGATGTGATAACCATTGATATATCGCTTATTCATGATGATTGAGGCGCTGTTCAGTGTACGGGCGAATGAGCCAGTTGTTGCTGTGAATGACGAAATATCGCCCAGATGATTGGAGCCACTGCAGCTTGAGCATATACTTAGAGATATGATGGTGAGTCGCTAGCCACCGAGGATGAATGACTAGAACATGTGGTTCGTTCGCTTACCCCGATGCGAGGTCATCAGGTAGATTGATTCCAGCTAAAGACGACTTCACGCATATTCGTTAAGAGTCGATTGAGACGATCGAATGTCAGGAACCCATTTTTCAAGTTTAAAGTATTCGGAAAGACATGCAAGCGATATTATGGACCCTCTAGAAGAATGAAACCCTAACTCGATATAATGACCGTGTGAAAGCCTTTGAACCTTAGGGTTTGCGGCAGTTCCGCGGCGCCATTAGTGAGGCTTGGGTTTGCCCTTCTACGGCTGGACCACCGATGCTGTGGTATGTACTCGATACTATTAAACTGTACCAAAGGTGTTGAGCTCTTAAGGGATTATGAGGTTCTGACGAGGCGATCGGATAGTTCGACATCATTCGGATATCATATGATGGGACACACCGCTTGGGAGACTCCAGATACGAGTATAGCCATTGGAGCGTAGTCCATGCAACAACGAGTAGACGAATCCGAATCTGGCGACATTGGCACAAGTGGAGTAAAGAGTTCGCAGGAGATTTCGACGAGATGACGTTTCACTCCGTTGACATCAGAGATGCGATACGCACGCTAAGAACGTGTTTGGCTAGATATCTTCTACTGAGTGATGAAGATACCGAGTTCGTGATTTCGAGTCCGTGTGAGGGACTTCGGTTGGACTGTGGCCGAGGACATTGCAGTGCGCAGATAGAGACACGACGTCGAAATGGATGATGATACAAACAAGCGGGATAAGATGTTTGTGCGAGATGCAGACGAGCTGTTACTACTCCCCGTTAGGATTAAAGGTCGGATATGCATACAGAGGCGATGGGATGCGACCAGCTTCCGAGTAGATGTTGTACTAAGGACGCAGATGTCCAGAGAGCGAGAAAAGATTATGCCAGAGTACCAGCCTCCGTACAGTTTGGCTTAGGCGAGATCAGAAGAGACCTTGAGCAGGATTCCTTCCAGTACACTGCTGCAATAAGATTTGCACCAGGAGCAGATGTGTGATGTGCATTCAGAGGAGCAGAGGTCGGCGCCAGAGATGTACTAACTTACGAGCAGTCGTGAGGATTGACCGAGAGATGACCAGAGAAGTGCCAGAACGGAATCGTTTCCGTTAGCACACCTGACAGGGCCGATGAGCCGATGGATTGCGAGATTGGAAATCCACAGGGAAGATAAGGAACCAGAGGCAGAGGACGCCAGCCGCGAGCATGAGGCAAATAGATATCTTGCGCCGCTAGCATTGGATGTACCGGCACCTTCTCGACTTCGAAGGACGATATACCAACGATGGTATTTTTGATTTATGATATTGTGATTCGATTATCACGTATCCGTCACTTTGGATTTCGGTATTTTGGGTGATCTATTCGTATGACTTGGTCCCGATGGCTAAGTGCCATGATTTTTGTTTTCGTGTACCATGGTTGCACTTACTGGGTATTTATACCCGGCGCATAGTTTTTACTCTTGAGATATTGATTGTGATTTCATTCCTATTTTATGCCGATGATTTGATTTACGCTTCCAGCATAGTTTTCATGCACATTTAGTGTTTTGATTTGATTTGTGCACGCTGATGCACACGGTTGTGAGATTTTCCATCGCGGTACACCTGATTTTGGATAAGCCGCATTGTATATCGTCGATTTTGACCCTGATATTGATGATTGATTCTTCAACTCTGTGCTTTTGATTGGACTTACGCATGTTCGGCGTTGCTATTGGATTTCGTGATTCCGTGCATGTTGAGTACGCAGGGTTTAGATTTTCATTCGTGCATGATGGATGCACCGATTTGGATTTTCTCGCATGTTGGGCGCATGTTTTGAGATACGATCTTGGTGCACACCATATGCACTAAATAGGGATTCTTCGTGTATGTCAGATGCACCAGATTTGGCTGTCAGGCACACACGTTGCCTATGACAGATATGTAGGGTTAGAATGCACACTAAGGAGGCTCTACAAGGCATCGACCATGCCGGATAAAAAAATTAGGTGCCTAACAACCCGAAACAAGATCGTTAACTAGATATTAGGCGAAACATAAAGCTAGTAGATAAAAATTATCACTAAGGGAAGGGACTACAACCTTTGTAGATCCGGTCCACCACTTCCAAAGCTCCGTGACGACGTACCTTCGCTGCGATCATCCAACTCCCGGACTCTCGGACGGCTCCTTGAGAAGTTGCAACGGGATCGTTTGAAGTCTTCGATGCCGAAGATGATCTACGTCGAGGGAATACGGACTCAAGCTTCTACCTCACTAACCATAGAACTAGTGAAGCAAACACCCTAAACTAAAGTGCTAGTCTAGTAGAGGATGGTGAGATAGGTAGTGGGTACTCTTTAGATTTTGATTTCTCACTCTAAATCTTCACTTGAAATTTTCTAACAAGCTATCTCTTTTTCTTCAAGAAGAAGAAGAAGAAGAAGAAAGAAAAGAATGAATTATTAATTAAAGAAAATTAAGTGAAGCCTTATCATATTGCAACCATGGGTGAGTTAACACATGTAGAGAATAAACTAGGGTTTAGGTTGATGGTTAGGTTAAACGATAAAAACAAAATGGCAAGACTTTTTCAAAGATGCTAGCATGCTTCATGAAGCTTCTAGCAAAGAAACAAAAAGGCCACCATTTTGTTTTTCCAAAATTAAATAAATATATAAAACCTTAACCATTAACCTAAACTATTGTTTAAAGCATACACACCCAAGTTTGCATGTATCATCAAACATGATACAATCTTGTGCACAAAAAATATATCACATATACAACTTGTACACATCAAGTGAGAAAATCAATCTTAAGTGAACCAATACTAGTTAATGTAAAGTAATATATCAAATATATAATTATACACTAAATCATTAAATCAACACTTGATTTAACGATCCGGTCATATCGCATATAACCGATTAATATCAATGTATCGACTTATCGAATCAATCCTTGATTCGATAACTTGGTTACATCGCATACAACCAATCGATACAATCATCGCGAGAATAGAATACGGTATCACATACTTGTATCAATCTCGGTCCCGCACATATCACATATGTGCACCTATCTCGTTTTGCCTGAGCCAGTACAACCTCTATGTAGGACTCTAAAGACTCGTCAATACGTCGGCAGTAGGTGATGATCATATCAAACACCAACAAGCCGTCAGCGGTACTAGCAGGACATAACGGCTACCCGGGTATTGAGCGATCAGAAGATTATCAAGGAAGCCCGCTCCAACTCCTGCAAAAAGCCTGACAGTGACACTATCGTACAGTCCGGTCTCCTCGTCTGATATGTCGCATATCAAGTCTAGGGGTTGTAAACGTCAGACCCCAATAACCGATAAGTCATGCCTATACGAGGCGCATAACGGGTAGAGAAACTACGGGTAACACTTACCAGTAAATCTCTAAACCGGCCCTGGCTAGGGACTTCCCTGTTATGGCCAATCGAGCACAGCGCAACATCAACCCTCAATGCTGGGAGAGACGAAACCCCTCCTATCGCTCATTGCCTCCATGTGACTCGGGACTGTACCCAAAAACCACCGTTTTGCATCCTCTTTTGGACGTGGTAAGGTGTAAATCAATGCACATTGGGAATCACACAAGACTCTATGACGATCTCGGGTCTACAGACTAACCTGTACCAGTGTCACCAGAGAACTGCCATCTGACGTAAGGTATAATACCATCTGGGAGTTCTCGGCGAGTCCGTCCAGTGTATCCAGTCTCAACTGAGCACCAGTATATCATCTCTGATCTCAAACACCAATGGATATGGGATCATCCATCGCCTATCTGTATGGGTCGAGAAGGTATACGATAGTCTACTCTGGTATATCGATGCCCCGTCTCGATATACCCACGACTAGGGACCTTGAAGGATGTACTTATGGACTACCATGTCCCCACTAGTATGATCCGCATCACATTCCAGGTAGTCAAGTACACATCCTAAGGGCTTTACCAACATGTAACAGAGACAATCAGTGTACACGTTAAGGTAAAGAGTAACCGGATAGCATACTATCATGTCGAGCAAGAAAGTCCTCCCTATGTATATCCAATCATCCACTACAATGTACAACACATGTATAGTTATGGCCTCTAGAGCATATATATAACTAACAATCTCCCACTTGCACTAGGGCCATCTGATAACAGTGGTTGTAGTATCTCATACTCAACCATCACACCATAGTCTCTCTCTGGGAAAAAGCCTTTGTGAGTGGATCCGCCGTGAAGTCCTCTGAGTCTACTCTCCTTACCTCGATCCCCTGGAGATCAACCATCTCCATGATCAGGTGACACTGCCTAATTATATCTGGATCACTGATGGAACGGGCGTTCCCAGGCATAAGCCCCAACTCCATTGTCACACAATGGTAGGAACGAAGTTCATCTTATGAACTTATACAAATATCCAGACTGCCTCTTTGGTAGCATCTTAAGTAGCGATGTATCCAGCCTTTATCATCTAGTATGTCACGGTATCTAGCTTGGAACTCTTCCAACATACCGTCCCTTTACTGAGGGTAAAGACAATGCCTGTGACTGACATTCAGTCGTCCTTATCATCCTGGAACCCTTCCAGTGATTGTCCCCAGGATCGATTGATACCTTCTCGCTACAACTAGTGAGAATCCTAACATCCTATTAGATCTATCTCATAGATCCAAAACCCAGGATTTAGTAGGTATCACTTTGATCCTATATGGAGAATCCTTGTGATAAGCAGAGATTGACCGAGCGTAGCATAGGAAACTCCTTCCCTATCATGAGTATGTCATCCACGTACTCTACGAGGATCACCACCATACTCCCTACTACCTTTTTGTAAATACAAGGTTCATCTACTATTTTGATTAAGTCAAACTCTTTGACTAACACATCAAAACAGATGTTCCAATTCCGCGATGCTTGCTTTATCACATAAAACATCTTGCACACGTTTCTGATGCTCCCACTGTCTACGAAGCCCTCTGACTGTGTACTTATAGATTCTCTCTTCTAAATCTTTATTTAGAAAAGCAGTCATGACACCCAACCGCCAGATATCGTAGTCATGGTATGTAGCCGTGGCAAGTAAGATCTGGATGGACTTAAGCATAGCTACATAGAAAAGGTTGCATCACAATCCATACCTGGTCAATGATGCAAACCTTTAACAAGTCTAGTTTTGAAAGTCTCAACTTTTCCATGTACACCAAGTAATCTTCTCAAGATATACTTGCTCCTGATGGGGATTTAACCCTTCAGATAAAGCAACCAAAGTTCATACTTTGTTGGTGTATAAGGATTCCATCTCAGATCACTAAGCATCCAGCCATTCTTACAGAGTCCTACTCCTGATGGCCAGCTCGAAACTAGTTGGGTCATCATCTCATGATGCAATCCTCACTCCCACTGTCATAGATTAACAGAAGTATCTCTCAGGTGGGTGAGGAACCCTACTAGATCGGCGGAGAGGCTGAGGTACGTTGGAAACTACTGAATCCTTTGGTTCTACCAAATCATCTGCTTTAGTTTGTATAGCTGGAACTGTTTCCAGTTTTACCTCATGACCAATAATTTCTTCACAAGAAATACCCTTTCACAAAGGTGGAATGCTGAGAAACAAAACTTTTTTGTTCCTCAGTTAGGTAGAAGATATTCCCTTGCGTATGCTTGGGATATCAAACAAACTTCCACAGATCTGTCTTTGCCATGAGCTTGTCCGGATTATGCTTTTTGACATAGGCCGGACAACCCCAAATCTTAACTGACTTAAGAGATGGGCTCTTCCCTTACCATATCACATATGAAGTGGTAGGCAACAGATTTGATTTGAACCCTATTCAATAGGTATGCAACTTCATAAGCGCATAACTCCCAAAAGAAAATAGGTAACTCAGTAGTACTCATCATAGAGCACACCATATCAGATATGGTGTTATTGCTCCGCCCCGATATTCCATCGTGCTAAGGTGTATACAGAGGAGTAATGCTGAGAGAGAATCTCATTCTCCTTTAGAATAGTCCAGGAATTCCGTGCTCAGGTATTCTCCTCCCTGATCGCATCAAAGGACATAATACTTATAACCGTATTTTGGTTCTCTACTTCTAACTTATATTCCGTGAATATCTCAAAAGTTTCAGACTTGTGTTTCAACAGGAACATATGTCTGAATCTTGAGAGATTATTAGAGAATGTAATGAAGTAAGAAGAACCGGTCTTGGCATGTGTAGACAGGGGACCTTTCATACATCAGCATGTTTCAATCCCTAAAGTTCACTAACTCTTTCTCTGTTTCCAGTAAACGGAGCTATGATCATCTTATCTCTGTGACATGACTGGCAAGTTTCACAAGATGTAAATTCAAACTAATTTAAATATGCATCTTAATGTAACTTCATCTAGTCGGGTCGCATTGATATGACCTAGTCTACAATACCTCAAGAAGGATTCGTTCATTTCTGAACTCTTCCTCTTGTGTGTGTTATGTATACTAAGAACTGTAGTTTGATTTAGAACATCAATGCTTTTAGATAACGTGCCTAAACCGATCAACTCTTGATTTATGAAATGTTCAAAACATTATCCAACAATACAAAATTATATCCTTCTTTACTAATAAAGAGATTGATATGATGTTGTATATCAGGTTCGGTATCTAACAACATTCGTTCAGAATCAATGTATTCTGGTAATACAGGGTGATAGTGATCAAAAGACTTGGCTGCAACACTTGCACCGTTTTCAATCTCATGAAACTTATCACCCGTTCTCAGTTCTCTACCTATCTGTAGCCCATGTAATAAATTACATATGCGGGATCCTGATTCGGTATCTCATACCTAGGACGTAAAGGATACTGATAAACAGTTCTCTGTAATGAACACAAACGAAGAAGATGCATCATCATGCACTTTCTTCGTTTGGGCGGCACGGGAATTCTAGTAATCCCCTATTTCCTGCTCTGTCTTATAATAATTATAAGTTGGAGCGGGGCCAACGTTCCCCAGCTCAGTATAACAAGCGGGTTCGGTCAATTCATCCGTATTTTTATCTTGATTAAGGCGTGATATGGTCGCTACCTGGAGAGAGAGAGAAGAAAACACCCAGCGTGCGCTTTTGCAAGATCAGATTGGTTATTATTTTATCTAATCAAGATGGCTCCTACTGTTTTTATCAAATCTTCCTTCAAACCCTAAAAGGAAAGACTAGCCGGGATTAATTACACGCTACAAGTTCGCCAATCATTCAGCCAGGCCAGTGTCGGTACTTTGAGGGAGGTGCCCCGTGCTTTCGCACGGACCTAATTAATGTAAACCTCATTTTCCCAGAGGCATAACCCCGTTGACACCTTTCTAGACACCTACATGATCGGTTAATTGTAATGTGTAAAATTCTCCCAAGAGTAACTCTTACTCCCAGTGGGTATCGGGATCCAACTATCTCATAGAAGGTATGCAATCTCATTGCAAATTTCAACACTTGAAATTCCCGATAATTTTGCCCCTAGCACCCAATGACCTTGACGGAAGTCAACAAACCATAAGCTACTAGTTAAGTTCAACCCGTCATTTCTTGATTGAATCAAACCCACCCGCACGACCCTTGATGGAGGTGAACAATGTCGTACGACTATCCTAACCCAATCTGCATCATATGCATAAGCAGATAAATACTAGTTAGCTACCGCACACTACGCCTAAACGGAGGTCAACAAACGTAGCACGAATACTAAGTAGGACTTATCTGAAATGACGGAGGGCTACGACAGGTTTTTCTGAAAACCTATTGCGTAATGAACTTGATATCGTTGTAGAATCAATTGATTTTGAAATGGAGTGTTTTTGAGTCTTTTCTAGTTTTGCTAAAGGGGTCACTCCCGGTGAAGGGATCGTTGGCCCTTTCCTCATCGAATAAGGTGCACGATATATCATATATACCGCTGTACAAAGCAAGAACTACAGGAGCAATCAAAAGACAAACCGAGGGGTGTAGCATCTGCCAGTCATTGCTAAAGGGGTCACTCCCAGTGAAGGGATCTCGGCCCTTTCCTTATCGAATAAGGTGCAGGATGTTCTACAAGGAACACCGCGATGCAAAGCAAGAACTGTAGCTACCTGTTTTTGAAAATTCGATTCCACAACATCTTTTAGGTTTCTTTTCTTTCATTAATCATATTAATGAAGTCCCATCATTTAAGTCACCTAAACATCACAGATAAATACGACGTACACTTATGCCATCCGCATTCGCCTCGATGTCCCCTCGTGCACCGTTAGGTTAGGTAACTAACGGCTGAGCGGGGCAGGGCTAGCGCGGGTGTAAAACATAAGTAACGCCTATATAATATATCATATATAATATATACGGTATTTATCACAGAACATTAAATGATCACATCACAGATATCGCAGCAGAAGAATCATATGAAATATTGGATATACTAGGATGTCCGTGTTTTCAATACGAGCCTGTATAAAACACGGATTCCACGTTCGCGATGAATAGCCAAACCCACACCCCTAGACCCCTACGAGAGCGGCAAGCAACTCTACCAATTCTAGAGTTAGGAGACCCGGACTTGACTCCTCGAGTTGGTCTCCTACTGGACTCTAGAACCCGGTTACTTGTGCCTTCCTCCTTGGGTCTATCCTAGTGTGGAAAAGTAAATAATATACAAATGGTTACAGCAACCTCGACCCGGAAGTGCCCCAATAAAAGAATATTACATACAAATAATTTTACATGAATGAAAATAAAAACACTCATCTCACATAAAACCCCCTGCTATTCAAAACGTGATGATCCAATATAACATATCCAGCAACACATAACATCACATGTCATCAACGTAAGTAAATATGCGCATCCCAATTGTCGTTGACATATAGCAACGAAACCGGCGATATCACATATTACACTTACGGTCACAGAAAAGAAAGTGTAAAACTACAACAGTTGGAATCCGCAACCTTCTTAGACATCGCATGCCTAACAGTTATAAACCCCGCATTTTAGTCTCTATATCGAAAACACTTTTCAATATCTAGTCGGGCAATTCAACAAGATTCCCGATATGAGATCGAATGATCGTCGCAAACTTTAGTAGACGGCCGCACCCCCGGACGTCGTCGACGAAGTGCACTAAGAAGGAACACCGCTTCCGCGAGCACCCGAACGGATGCTTTTGGCTACGGGGTTCTCCTACAGTCACTTGGTCGGGGCTATGGGGCGTGGCTGTCTATTAATTTACCAGCGAGTATCCGCGTACGCTATGTGATTGCGACGAACTTTTGATCACATCAAAATTCCGTGGCAACCGATCAAATGAGACTAAACTGCTATGTTTATAACATCCATATTAGTTATCTCATAACTACTTGTGAATTCCAAATATTGTATCACATTCCAGATAAACAGAAAATGTTAAACTTTCCGATCGAACAATCAAACACCCAAGTTTTCCCGAAACAGCTCAACACATGAAATAAGTTTAAAAACATCCATTTCATGCAACAGTACCAACGGTCCAGCCGTAGAAGGGTCAAGCCAACGCCTCACATGTGGCATGTCGTACTGCCCCAAACCCTAAGGTTCAAAGGGCAGTTCAAGACGGTCACATAATCGAGTTAAGGTTTGTTGTCTTCTAGAGGGTCCATCGCGTTACTTGCACTACTTAGAACGGCTTTAAACAACGGAAAGATCCAACACTTGGAAATTTCCCGACAGAGGAAAAAGTGGGTATTTATATCCGGTCAAACTTTTTAACATGTTCTAAAATATCCGGAAAAACTTACAGACGAATTTAAACTTCCCGATCGAAACACCGAGTCCCCAATTCAACCCAGAAAACTCAACTCTTGAGTAAATATTAAAAATTCCCAGATAACACAGCACTAACAGAGAGAAATTACTGTGCAAAACACGTGCCCTGATTCAACACATTGGCCGCGGAACCGCCGCAAATACCATGGTGGGGCCGCGGTTCCGCGGCGCATCTGTCGAGTTATGGGCACGTGCTGCACAGTAACTCTTTGAAAAGCCTGCTGAATTTTTTGGATATTTTTAATCTGGAAAAATACACAATTTCAGAAAATGAACAGAAAGGGGTATCGATTAGGGTTTCGGGGTTCGATCGGGTTTCTAACATCGTCCACACATCGCCTATAGCTCTAGCTAGGCTCTGATACCACTGTAGGGTTACTATGCACACTAAGGAGGCTCTACAAGGCATCGACCATGCCGGATAAAAAAAATTAGGTGCCTAACAACCCGAAGCAAGATCGTTAACTAGATATTAGGCGAAACATAAAGCTAATAGATAACAATTATCACTAAGGGAAGGGACTACAAACTTTGTATATCCGGTCCACCACTTCCAAAGCTCCGTGACGACGTACCATCGCTGCGATCATCCAACTCCCGGACTCTCGGACGGCTCCTTGAGAAGTTGCAACGGGATCGCTTGAAGTCTTCGATGCCGAAGATAATCTATATCGAGGGAATACGGACTCAAGCTTCTACCTCACTAACCATAGAATTAGTGAAGCAAACACCCTAAACTAAAGTGCTAGTCTAGGAGAGGATGGTGAGATAGGAAGTGGGTACTCTTTAGATTTTGATTTCTCACTCTAAATCTTCACTTGAAATTTTCTAGCAAGCTATCTCTTTTTCTTCAAGAAGAAGAAGAAGAAGAAGAAAGAAAAGAATGAATTATTAATTAAAGAAAATTAAGTGAAGCCTTATCATATTGCAACCACGGATGAGTTAACACATGTAGAGAATAAACTAGGGTTTAGGTTGATGGCTAGGTTAAAGCATAAAAACAAAATGGCAAGACTTTTTCAAAGATGCTAGCATGCTTTATGAAGCTTCTAGCAAAGAAACAAAAAGGCCACCATTTTGTTTTTCCAAAATTAAATAAATAAATAAATAAATAAAACCTTAACCATTAACCTAAACTATTGTTTAAAGCATACACACCCAACTTTGCATGTATCATCAAACATGATACAATCTTGTGCACAAAAAATATATCACATATACAACTTGTGCACATCAAGTGAGAAAATCAATCTAAAGTGAACTAATACTAGTTAATGTAAAGTAATATATCAAATATATAATTATACATTAAATCATTAAATCAACACTTGATTTAACGATCCGTTCATATCGCATATAACCGACTAATATCAATGTATCGACTTATCGAATCAATCCTTGATTCGATAACTAGGTTATATCGCATACAACCAGTCGATACAATCATCGCGAGAATAGAATACGGTATCACATACTCTTATCATTCTCGGTCCCGCACACATCACATATGCGCTCCTATCACGTTTTTCCCGAGACAGTACAACCTCTATGTAGGACTCTAAAGACTCATCATTACGCCGGCAGTAGGTGATGATCATATCAAACACCCACAAGCCGTCAGCGGTACTAGCTGGACATAACGGCTACCCGGGTATTGAGCGATCAGAAGATCAGCAAGGAAGCCCTCTCCAACTTCTGCAAAAAGCCTGACAGTGACACTACCGTACAGTCCGGTCTCCTCGTCTGATATGTCGCATATCAAGTCTAGGGGTGGTAAACGTCATACCCCAATAACCGATAAGTCGTGCCGATATGAGGAGCATAACGGGTCGAGAAACTACGGGTAACACTTACCAGTAAATCTCTAAACCAGCACTGGCCAGGGACTTCCCTGTTATGGCCAATCGAGCACAGCGCAACATCAACCCCCAATACCGAGAGAGACGAAACCCCTCCTATCGATCATTGCCTCCATGTGACTCGGGACTGTACCCAAAAACCACCGTTTTGCACGCCCTTTTGGACGTGGTAAGGTAGAAATCAAAGCACAGTGGGAATCACAAAAGACTCTAAGACGATCTCGGGTCTACAGACTAACCTGTACCAGTGTCACCAGAGAACTGCCATCTGACGTAAGGTATAATACCATCTGGGAGTTCTCGGCGAGTCCGTCCAGTGTACCCAGTCTCCACTGAGCACCCGTATATCATCTCCGATGTCAAACACCAATGGATATGGGATCATCCATCGCCCATCTGTATGGGTCAAGAAGATATACGCTAGTCTACTCTGGTATATCAATGCCCCGTCTCGATATACCCACGACTAGGGACCTTGAAGGATGTACTTATAGACTACCATGTCCCCACTAGTATGATCCGCATCACAGTCCAGGTTGTCAAGTACACATCCTAAGGGCTTTACTAACATGTAACAGAGAGACAATCAGTGTACACGTTAAGGTAAAGGGTAACCAGATAGCATACTATCATGTCGAGCAAGAAAGTCCTCCCTATGTATGTCTAAGCATCCACTACAATGTACAACACATGTATAGTAATGGCCTCTAGGGCATACATATAACTAACAAGATACTTCATGCATACTCGTTGCACCTGGATGTTGTTTTGTGCACATGTATGGCACATATATGGATTTTGATTTCCATGCGCATCAGACGCACAGGGTGGTGTTATGTGCATCTTTGGGATGTATTCCTTTTGGAGCAGTACATTTTTATGTTATTTGATATTTGTTTTGTACTAAGCAGGACTAGTCAGAGGACAGTACCTGGATATATTTTGCATGCTTTGATAGTTATCGAAGGGATTTGCAAAAAAAAAGCGAGCTATAGTCTCAGCATATATACCTACGTGTCCGATATGACACGAAATGTTTTAAAAACAAGGAAACCCTTCTAAATTGTTTTCAAAACGGCGGAACGTACATAGTAAACCAAAGATATATACATATATGGTTATTTTCTTATGAAAAACGTCCGCCACTGTGCAGTGTTATGCGCATCGCGCAGCGACTTAGAAAGATTTATCATGCATTTACATCAGCTATTCACATGTATAGATTGGATGTCTACATGTATAGTTCTGATCTATATCATATTGGTTTTGTATTGGATTTGACATTTCTGTCTTTACCATGACTCCGATGATTGCGGGATGCTTGACAGAGTTTTGCATTTGAGTTATCTGCTCAGTACTCATGCGTATGCATTGCGCTATGATGTTTTATGTGTTGATGATTCGGAGCCCCGACGACTTGGAATTTGTATCAAAATATTTTAGTATTTGGGGGTTTAAATTTAAATTCGGGGACCGAATTTCTGTAAAAGGGGTAGATTGTAACGTTTCAAAATAATAAATTATTATTTTTGGGAATTTTTATAATTTAATATTATTTTAATGAATATTTTAATATTCCGTTATAATTAAATACAAATAAATGGGGAAAATTATGGAAAATTCTAAAATAGAGTATTTTATGGAATTATGCCTTTTTTTAAGTTTTTACGATTAGTTATGTGCTAATTTAGTGCTAATCGCGATTAAAAATCGCTGATCGGGTTTTTAGCATTTTTGTGCAAAAATGTGCACATATCATTTTCCACACTTGTTACACTTGTTACATGTTTTGGGGTATGTTTGCTTAGGGTTTGCAATGGAGTGAGAAGGAAAAGATAAAGGGAAAGAAAAAGGTAAGTATGATGATGAGAGAGCAAGAGGGTAGGTATAGGGTCAAGCCCTCTTTTTGAACAATCCCTTTTCATTTCCCCATCTCTTTTCTCTCTCCCCTTCCCCAAGAGCTGCTGCTGCTCCTGCTCCCCCCTCATCTCCCTCCCCTTTATTCAATAGATCCTCTCAATTCCCTTACCAAAACCCCATTCCCACTTCACAAAACTTGCTCCCAAGCTCACTAGCTACACATTGAAACTAGCAAGAATGGATTCGGAGGACTTTGAGGAACTCAAGAATTTTCTCGAGTTGCCAAAGGAGGTATATTTTGCACCTATTAGAGTAGTATTTCATTTCTTGGGCATCAATTCTAGTTTCAAGTCGATATAGTGTCGTTTTGTGGACATTGGATAATTCTAGTTAGGTTTAGGGTTAGACCTGAAATCAAAAGTGAAATTGAGGCTTGTGGTGACCCTAGAACCCTTTGTGGGATGATAGATTGGACCGAACCTGAAGCTAAAACCCAGAATACGGATTTATGAGACGATGTCGGGGAAAAACTGTGAATCTGTGATCGTATTTAGGAATCTGCTATCACCCCGAGACCCCTAAAATAAAACTGAGTTGACAGTGAGATATGCAGGCACCCTGGAACCACCACACAAAGACCTAGCCCCTAATTCCTTTTTGAGGCCGCAGATAAATCCCATCTGGCCGCAAATTGCGGCCATAGCACGGGGGTTTTGCCTCGTTTTTGTTGCATGGCCCTATTTCCAGTAGTCTTGACCCATGGCATGTGCAATTTTTTCTGATTCCATCTAGGGTAAAATCTGGGTTGATTTTCCTATGTTGGTGCATGATTTACGACTTGTTTTAGCATGGATTTTGGTATTTGGTGATTCGTTTCTGTCGGGTGGCGTTTGGACGTCAACGACAAGTGGATAATGATCGTGTTTACATGCTAGACGATAAGTTTTTACCTATGCATGTAGCGTGTGCTGTTTCGGTTTTCCGATGTGATTTTCATGTGCTTTAGCGTTTGTGATATACTTGTAGCTACCCTACGTGATGTTGAGGAGAAGAAGATGACGATGGCGACATTGGCATCGGCACACGAGAAGCAATGTGAGTAGATTTATATCTACAGGGAGAAGTCGGGTGGATGGCGTATAGCACCCCCGCAGTCCGTGGTGATGTATACGAATACGTATACACACATATATTATTTATATGGTTTTATGATTATTGATGGTAATAATGGATTATTGATGATAAGGATGTATTGGTTTATTATAGTGCGAAACCCTAGAGTAGTGGTTGCACCCACACATACACGTACACATATACTTGCATACATTGTTTCTTTTACCGGTGCGCACATGGAGGTGTGTATATCTACATATGGGTATGAGACTATGTGTTCATATACGGGATTTGAGGATGGTACGCGGGATTGAGATGAGTCGATGAGATTTGATTTGAGGCCGTGAGATCGGCGATATGACATGGTTCGTATTTAAGATACGACATGATGATTTAGCGGGTCCTTTGACGAACTGTTTCATACACGTACATGCATACATAGATGATGTCGTTGTACTAGGCTTAGGTCAGTACCCCAGATTTGGGATGCCGTACGACGGATTTACGTACGAGCTATATATTGATGATTAGATCCGTACTTATGACTCGAGGATGATATATTATATATTGTATCGTAAGTGATACTATTGAGGCGGGATCACCGACTATTGTATATATATGTGTATATCGATCCAGATTTAGGTGAATTCCATACCCCTCCCGATTGACTTGATAGTTGGGTCCGTAGTTCGCATAGTAGACATTAGACTAGACCCTAGTCATACCTATTTCAAAACTAACGAATCGGGGATATTTTAAAGATAGGCAAAAGGGATTCTACGGATATTTTCAAACGACGCATCTTTTCTTAAAACACGTAGCCCTTATTTAACCAAAAACCCCGATTCGTCTTATTTCAAAAGGCAAGGTTGCATGATATATTTATTGAGGCAGGTTCTTTACTGTTGCGTTGATTATTCGATTCCGCATATTCATGCTATTTTCATTGCATCGCTTGTATTGTTGATATATTTCAGTTATGCTGTTAGGACACCAGCACCATTATCGATGACGCGTATGTTCTGCGTACACTTGTTTGCCGGCTCACACACTTCATCATCGATAATCACCATGTCACTACACTGTAGTACTGTTGCATTCAGTATATGATTCATGCATGACATAATGATATGCTTACATTTCTTTTACATGTCGCATACATCATGCTTTCTGATTATACGCATTGAGAGTTGTTGTTTCCATGATATTTCTGGATTTGGGAACCGTGGGTATTTCAAATGAGAATATGTAATTGCTTTAAAAACCCGGTTACCCTTGATACGATATTTCAGTGGGTCCACCATGTGTTTTCTCAGTGCTGAGAGCGACATGTGGAACCCGATTCGAGAAGGCGGATGAAGCCGATTGCGGGTACATGGTGGACCCGGTATGGTTCCCTGTTTGTGTATTTGCCCTAGAGGCCATTACCGGATCATACTAGTATGTATATTACTTGATGGAAGCTTGGGATATTCACAGTTGTATATACAATCTTGCTCGAAATGGTAGTATGCTACTTGGTTTGTCTCTGCTTTAATATGTGCATGTGTTTCTTTTAGCATATCGCTTATATACATATTAGTAGAGCCCTTAGGATCTTTGCTTGATTTCTAGCGTTGTGATGGCACTCACACTCGTGGGGGCTGGGTAATCCATAAGCACATCCTTATACAGGTCTCTAGTCGTAGGACTATCGAGACAGGGCATCGATACTCCAGAGTAGACTAGCGTATGCGCTTCTCATCCCAGCGTGGGAGACGGTCTGTCCCATAGCCGTCAGTACGTCGTACTTGAGATAGTATGCAGGTGCTCGTTAGGTTACGAGTACACTGGACAGGACTCGTCGGGAACTGTTGGTTGGTATTATACCTATCGTCAGTTATCAGTTCCCAGGTGACATGAGTACAGCTTAGTCCGCTGACTTGGCACTGTCACTTCGCCTCGAGTGTATTCCCACTGTACTTTGATTACTACCCTACCACGGCTCAAAGGAGTCGTGTAAAGAGGTAGTAGTTGGGTGCAGTCCTGAAGCACTTGGAGGCAGTGACGGTTAGACAGGATTCGTCTCTCCCGGTATTGGAGGTTGACATCGCGCTGTGTCCAGGAGAGCCATTACACAAGTAGTCCCTGGCCAGGGCAAGCGAGATATACTGGTAGGTTTCCAGTGTTATCTCAGGGTGTTCTTGGATACACTCCGACATGACTTGTACCGCTATTAGGGGATTGACGTTCACCGCCGCCTAGGCCCGCCATGCGATGTATCAGACGAACAGACCGGACTGTACGGAGACTGTCACATTCAGGCACAGTAGGAGTTCAGATGGGGTCACCTCGTCAGTCTTCTTATCGGCGTCTACCTGGGGACCGTTACGTACAGCTAGTGCCGCTTGCGGTCTGTGGTTAAACCCACTGCCAGCGTAGTGTCGAGTCATTAGAGTCCCACACAGAGAGTTATTCACCTTTAGGCAAAATGAGTAGAGGTCGCATGTTTTTGCGACAGGGTTCGTTCACATCCGCGCACTTGTGCACGTTTGCTGTCCGGACAGCTTATACTAGCGGGCTTTGGTTTAAGCCGGATCCTAGTATATGATTTGGGATTGGACTTATCTCATTGTATTCGTGTTCCTCGTATCACGGATACGGGTGCGTATGCACAGTTGACTGAGACAGAGGCAGAGGACTTTGATTAGGGTTAATGACCATTGTCATTTTCTTAACCCTAATGCTTATGTGTGTATTATGAATAATTGATATTAGTTAAATATAATTATGCATGGTTAGGGTTGTTGACCTTTTGACCATACTTGACTTTCTGACCTAGGTTGACACTTTGACCATCATCATTCTATATAAAAGATGCTCTTTGATCCTTGCAATTTGCATTAAATATGAAATGATAATGGCCAAGTCTTGATTAACCATGACAATTATCTAGCTAATTATCTAATTTCATAATTCACCCATATTAGAGAGAATGGTTCATTATTTTCTCTCATTCTATCGTATTGATTCTCTCCTCCTCTTCCTCTCTCTTAAGCTCTCCCCTCTCATTTGTTCAGAAACACTTGAGCTTGAGATAAACCTCTCTAAAGTAATCTCTACTCTCAACTAAGGTTCTAGGATTAGCACTTCTAGCACCTTAGTTACTTCTAGCTTGAAGTTGAAGCCAAAGGTTGAGGCTCTCGGGTGGATCCTTCTTCGACTAGAGAAGGCGACAAGGTGATCTCTTTCTTCCACTCCAAGGAGCAAGGAGAGAAGGACATAAAGCCCAAGGTATAACCTTTCTTCCATGTAGCTAAATCTAGTTAGCATGTAGTTAGTTTTTGTTTAGCAAAGATCCTCTTTTAGTTAGTCCATGTTGCCTTGTTCGATAAAAATCCGATTTTTATTCCGTTTTCCGCCTCCCCGCAAGCACCGGGGTGGGCAACGTGGACTTACAGTGGTATCAGAGCCTAACTAAACATAAACTAGCTAGTTAGTAAAGTGTATGAAAGTTCGATCGGAAAAATCGCAAAACTAAAATTTCAAAATCCTAAGTTTCTGTTGTTTTTTTTTCTGCTCTAAAAATAATAAATCATACTTCAAAAATCAGCTCAGGGTTTTGTTAAGAAACTCACCAAAGACGATCATGTAGGGTTCCTAGGCACACTCATGAGGTTCCACAAGGCATCAACCATACCAATTTCAAATTTTTCCGGTGCCGAGAAACCCTAATGCGATCGTTAACTAGAGGATAGGCGATAACTATGCAAGCTAGTAAACAACTTTACTAAGAGTGAACGAAAATACAACCTTTGTAGATCCGGTCTTCCACCTCCATAGCTCCATGATGATGTCCCCTAGCTGCGATCATCGGATCCCGGGCTCTAGCGTCAGCTACATCGGAGAAATGGTCGGGCTAGGTCGTCGTCTTCGATGCCGAAGATGATCTACGTCGAGGCAACTCAAGATCAAGCTTCAACTTCACCAAGTCATGAAACTTGTGAAGAAAACACCCTATACTACTTGGCACGTGGTAGAGGATGAAGAAATAGGAAGTGGGTTCACTTTGGATTTGGATTTCTCACTTGGATTCATCACTTGACATTTTCAAGAAAAGATTTTCTTTTCTTCACTTGAAGAAGAAGATGAAGAAGAAGAAAAATCAATAATAATTTTTCAAAAAGAAAATCAAGTGATATCTATCATCTTGCAACCATGGGTTAGCTAAACACGTGTAGAGAATAAACTAGGGTTAAGTAAATGGCTAGGGTTAAGGAAGAAACAAAATGGTCAAAGTCTTTCAAAGTTTTAAGAAGCTTCAAAAAAAATCCAAAGTTAGGCACCATTTTATTTCTTTCTCAAATGAATAAATAAATAAATGAATAAGTAAATAAAGTAAATGAAACCCTAACCATTAACTAACCATGGTTTAAATCACACACTAACCCAAGTTTCCATGTATCATCAAACATGATACAATCTTGTGCACAAAAATATATCACATATACAATGTGCACAATCAAGTGAGATAATCAATCTTAAGTGAACCAATACTAGTTAATGTAAAGAAATATATCAAATATATAATTATACATTAAATCATTAAATCAACACTTGATTTAACGATCCGGTCATATTGTATATGACCGACTAATATCCAATGTATCGACTTATCAAATCAATCCTTGATTCGATAACTAGGTTATATCGTATACAACCAATCGATACATTCATCGCGAGAATGGAATACGGTATCACATACACGCATTATTCTCCGTCCCGCACATATCTCATATGCGCTCCTATTTCGTTTCGCTTGAGCCAGGAAACCACTGTGTAGGACTCTAAAGACTCGTCAATACGCCGGCAGCAGGTGATGATAATATCAAACACCCACAAGCCGCAAGCGGTCTGCTAAACGTAACGGCCACCCGGGTATTGAGCGATCAGAAGATCGACGAGCAAGCTCGCTCACACTCCTGTGAATCCAACCAGTAACACTTACCATACAGTCCGGTCTGTTCGTCTGATATGTCGCATATCTTTCCTAAGGGTGGTAAACGTCAGACCCAGTAGCTCGATAAGTCGTGTCGATATGAGGTCTATAACAGTTCGAGAAACTACAGGTAACACTTACCAGTAAATCTCAGCAACCCTAGCCAGGGATTTCCGGTTATAGCCAATCGAACACAGCGCAACATCAACTCCCTATACCGGGAGAGACGAATCCCCTCCTATCGCTCATTGCCTCCATGTGATTCGGGACTGTACCCAAAAACCACCGTCTTGCATGCCCTCTTGGACGTGGTAAGGTGGAAATCAAAGCACAGTGGGTATCACACAAGACTCTATGACGATCTCAGGTCTACAGACTAACCTGTACCAGTGTCACCAGAGAACTGCCATCTGACGTAAGGTATAATACCATCTGGGAGTTCTCGGCGAGTCCGTCCAGTGTACCCAGTCTCCACTGAGCACCCGTATATCATCTCTAATGTCAAACACCAATGGATATGGGATCATCCTGTAGGGTTGCTAGGCACGCGCACAAGGGTCTACGAGGCATCAACCATGCCCGATTAAAATTTTAGCCGTGCCGAACTACCCGAATACGGAACTTTAAACTAGAGATTAGGCGAAAAACAACATGCTAATGTAATAATGTAATAATCCTTTTGTGATGAATAGGAAAATAATCATATGATAGAATTATGAAACCATGGTCAAGTGAACCTTTGTAGAGAATTAACTAGGGTTAGGGTTTGGGTTTGGTTAAAGCATGAGTCATGAACAAATATCTTTCACAAAACAAAATAAAACCTTCTAGAAACTTCTAGAAAGTTTAACCCTAATCCAAACCCTAATCATGTTTAAACTCCACTAAATAAGTTGCATTATTTATCATATCATGTTACAATATTATATATCACATATATAATATTTATCGTAACAAAATAAAATTATACTATTAACATATATCGCATATATATCAATGTATTACCCGAGTGAGAAAAAGAATCTTTTAGTGAGAAAATATTAGTTAATGCAATTTAATATATCACATATATTATTATACATTAAATTATCGAATCAACACTTGATCCGACAATCCGGCTATATCGCATATAACCGGCTAATATTTATCCGTACCGATTCACCGAATCAACACTTGATCCGATGACCCGGCTGATATCAAATATCGCGAGAGTATAATACGGTATCACATATCGCATTATCCTCGGTCCCGCACATATCACATATGTGCTCCTACTCCGTTTTGCCTGAGTCAAGAAACCTCTGTGTAGGACTCTAAAGAATCGTCAATACGCCGGTAGTAGGTGATGATCATATCAAACACCCATAAGCTGCAAGCGGTCAGCTAAACGTAGCAGCTACCCAGGTATTGAGCGCTCAGAAGATCAACAAGCAAGCCTGTACTTTCTCCTGTGAATCCAAACAGTAACACTCCCGTACAGTCCGGTCTCGTCGTCTGATATGTTGCATATCTCGCCTAGGGGTGGTAAACGTCAGACCCCAGTAGCTCGATAAGTCGGGTCGATATGAGGTCTATAACAGTTCGAGAAACTACTTATAACACTTACCAGTAAATCTCAGCAACCCTGGCCCGGGATTTCCGGTTATAGCCAATTGAACACAGCACAACATCAACTCCCTATACCGGGAGAGACGAATCCCCTCCTATCGCTCATTGCCTCCATGTGATTCGGGACTGTACCCAAAAGCCACCTTTTTGCATGCCCTCTTGGACGTGGTATGATGGAAATCAAAGCACAGTGGGAACCACACAAGACTCTATGACGGTCTCGGGTCAACAGACTACTCTGTACCAGTGTCACCGGAGAACTGCCATCTGACGTATGGTATAATACCATCTGGGAGTTCTCGGCGAGTCCGTCCAGTGTACCCAGTCTCCACTGAGCACCCGTACACCATCCTTGATGTAAAACACCGATGGATATGGGATCATCCATCGCCCATCATATGGGTCAAGATGCGTATACGCTAGTCTACTCTGGTGCATCGATGCCCTGTCTCGATACACCCTCGACTAGGAACAGTTATAGGATGTACTCGTCGACTACCGTGGCCCCACTAGTATGATCTCATCATAGTCCCAGTAGTCGAGTACATATCCTAAGGGCTTTATCAACATGTAACATAGAGACAATCAGAGTACATGTTAAGATAAAGTACAACCAGATAGCATACTATCATGTCGAGCAAGAAAGTCCTCCTTATATATGTCCTAGCATCCACTACAATATACATCGTATGTACAGTAATGGCCTCTAGGGCATACATATAACTAACAATCTCCCACTTGCACTAGGGCCATCTGTTATGGTATCGCATATCCAACAATTAGCTGCGGTTGTAGTATCTCATACTTAACCATCCCGTAAGAGTCTCTACTGGGAAAAAAGCCTTTGTGAGTGGATCCGCGCAGTTGTCCTCTGTGTCTACTCTCCTAACCTCGATCTCCCTGGAGATCAACCATCTCCATGATCAGGTGATACTGCCTAAGAATTATATCTGGATTTCCAATGGGACGGAAGTTCCTTGGCTGAAGCCACAACTCCATTGTCACACAATGGTAGGAACGAAGTTCATCTTATGAACTTATATTTATCCAGACTGCCACTTTGGTAGCATCCTTGGTAATGATGTATCTTGCCTTTAATCGTCTAGTATGTCACGGTATCTAGCTTGGAACTCTTCCAACATACCGTCCCTCCACTGAGGGTAAAGACAATGCCTGCGACTGACATTCAGTCATCCTTATCACTCTGGAACCTTTCCAGTGATTCTCCCCAGGATCGATTGATACCATCTCACTACAACTAGTGAGTATCCTAACATCCAATTAGATCTATCTCATAGATCCAAAACCCAGGATTTAGGAGGTATCACTTTGATCCTATATGGAGAATCCTTGTGATAAGCGGAGATTGACCGAGCGTAGCATAGGAAACTCTTTCCCTATCAAGAGTATGTCATCCACGTACTCTACGAAGATCACCACCATACTCTCTACTACCTTTTTGTATATACAAGGTTCATCTACCATTTTAATGAAGTCAAACTCTTTGACTACCACATCAAAACAGATGTTCCAACTCCGCGATGCCTGCTTTATCATATAAAACATCTTGCACACGTTTCCGCTGCTCCCACTGTCTACGAAGCCCTCTGGCTGTGTACTTATAGACACTCTTTTCTAAAACATCATTTAGAAAAGCAGTCATGACACCCAACCACCAGATATCGTAGTCATGGTATGTAGCCGTGGCAAGTAGGATCTGGATGGACTTAAGCATAGCTTTGAAAGTCTCAACTTTTCCATGTACACCAAGTAATCTTCTCAAGATATACTCGCTCCTGATGGGGATCTAACCCTTCAGATAAAGCAACCAAAGTCCATACTTTGTTGGTGTAAAAGGATTCCATCTCAGATAGATAAGCACCCAGCCATTCTTACAAAGTCCCACTCCTGATGGCCAGCTCGAAACTAGTTGGGTCATCATCTCATGATGCAATCCTCGCTCCCACTGTCATAGAGAAACCGAAGTATCTCTCAGGTGGGTGAGGAACCGTACTAGATCGGCGGAGAGGCTGAGGTTCGTTGGAAACTATTGAATCCTTTGGTTCTACCAAATCATCAGCTGCATTTTGTATATCTACATAACAGACCTTGCCTCGAGCTTGTCCGGATTTTGCTATTAGACATAGGCCGGACAACCCCAAATCTTAACAAACTTAAGATATGGGCTCTTCCCATTCCATATTGCATATGAAGTGGTAAGCAACTAATTTGATTTGAACCCTATTCAATAGGTATGCAGCTTCTCAAGTGCATAACTCCCAAAAGGAAATAGGAAACTCAGTAGTACTCATCATAGAGCACACCGTATCACATAGGGTGCTATTGATCCGCCCCGATATACCATCGTGCTATGGTGTATACGGAGGAGTAATGCTGCGAGAGAATCTCTTTCTCCTTTAGAATAGTCCAGGAATCCCGTGCTCAAGTATTCTCCTCCTTGATCTCATCAAAGGACATAATACTTATACCCGTATTTTGGTTCTCTACTTCTAACTTATATTCTGTGAATATCTCAAAAGGTTCGGACTTGTGTTTCAACAGGAACATATGTCTGAATCTTGAGAGATTATCAGTGAATGTAATGAAGTACAAAGAACCGATCTTGGCATGTGTAGACAGGGGACTTTCATACATCAGCATGTATCAGTCCCAAAAGTTCACTAACTCTTTCTCTGTTTCCAATAAAGAGAGCTGTGGTCATCTTATCTTTGTGACATGACAGGCAAGTTTCACAAGATGTAAATTCAAACTAATTTGAATATGCATCTTTAAGTAACTTCAGCCAGTCGGGTCGCATTGATATGACCTAGTCTACAATGCCTCAAGAAGGATTCGTTCATATCTGAACTCTTCCTCTTGTGTGTGTTCTGTATACTAAGAACCGTAGTTTGATTTAGAACGTCAATGCTTTTAGATAACGTACCTGAACCGATCAACTCTTGATATAGGAAATGTTCAAAACATTATCCAACAATACAAAATTATATCCTTTCTTTACTAATAAAGAGACTGACATGATTTTGTATATCAGGTTCGGTATCTAATAACATTTGTTCAGAATCAATGTATTCCGGTAATACAGGGTGACAGTGACCAACAGACTTGGCTACAACACTTGCACCGTTTTCTGCCTCATGAAACTTATCACCTGTTCTCAGTTCTCTACCTATCTGTAGCCCATGTAACAGATTACATATACGGGATCCTGATCCGGTATCTCATACCCAGGACGTAAAGGATACTGAGAAACAGTTCTGTGTAATGAACACACCCGAAGATGATGCATCATGCACTTTCTTCGTTTGGGCGGCACGGGAAATCTGGTATTCCCCAATTTCCTGCTCTGTCTTATAACAATTATAAGTTGGAGTGGGACCAACGTTCCCCAGCTCAGTATAACAAGCGGGTTCGGTTAATATATCCGTTTTATTATCTTGATTAAGGCGTGATATGGTCGCTCTCTGGAGAGAGAGAGAAGAAAACACTCAGCGTATGCTCTTGCAAGATTAGATTGGTTATATAATATATCTAATCAGGATGTCTCCCACTGTTTTAGTCAAATCTTCCTTCAAACCCTAAAAGGAAAGACTAGCCGGGATTAATTACACGCTACAAGTTCGCCAATCTTTCAGCCAGGCCAGTGTCGGTACTTTGAGGGAGGTCCCCCGTGCTTTCGCACGAACCTAATTAAAGTAAACCTCATTTTCCCAGAGGCGTAACCCCGTTAACACCTTTCTAGACACCTACTTGATCGGCTAATTGTAATGTGTAAAACTCTCCCAGGAGTAACTCTTACTCGCAGCGGTTATCGGGATCCAACTATCTCATAGAAGGTATGCAATCTCATTGCAAATTTCAACACTTGAAATTCCCAATAGTATTTTGCCCCAAGCGTCCTATGACCTTGACAGAGGTCAACAAACCATAGGCTGTTAGTCAAGTTCAACCCGTCATTTCCTGATTGAAATAAACCCACCCGCACGACCCTTGACAGAGGTAAACAAGGTCGCACGACTACCCTAAATCAATCACATCATATGCTTAAGCAGATAAGTACTATTCAGCTACCGCACACTACGCCTTGACAAAGGCCAACAAACGCAGTACGAATACTAAACAGTCCTTATCTGAAATGACGGAGGGCTACGTCAGGTTTTTAAGAAAACCTTTTGCGTAATGAACTTGATATCGTTGTAGAATCGAGTGATTTTAAATGGAGTGTTTTTGAGGCTTTTCTAGTTTTGCTAAAGGGGTCACTCCCGGTGAAGGGATCGTCGGCCCTTTCCTCATCGAATAAGGTGCGGGATATATCATATATATCACTGTGCAAACCAAAAACTATAGAAGCAATCAAAAGACAAACCGAGTTTGTAGCATCTGCCAGTTATTGCTAAAGGAGTTACTCCCGGTGAAGGGATCTCGGTCCTTTCCTTATCGAATAAGGTGCTGGATGTTCTACAAGGAACACCGCTATGCAAAGCAAGAACTGTAGCTACCAGTTTTTATAAACAAGTTTCTACAACATCTTAGGTTTCTTTTATTTCATTAATCTCATTAATGAAGTCCCATTTTAATTATGCTTCACAAGCATCTCTTTTGAAACGAAATCTGCAATATAACATATATCTCATATATATAATATATAAACATTCGTCTCAGGCAGTAATATGATCTCATCACAGAACATTGCAGCAGAAGAACATATATGAAATATTGGATATACTAGGACGTCCGTGTTTTCAATACGAGCCTGTATAAAACACGGATTCCACGGTCGCGATGAATAGCCAAACCCACATCCCTAGACCCCTACGAGAGCGGCAAGTAACACTGCCAATTCTAGGGTTAGGAGACCCGGTCTCGACTCCTCGAGATGGTCTCCCACTGGACCCTAGAACCCGGTTACTTGTGCTCCCCGCCTTGGGTCTACCTAATGCGGAAAAGTAAATAATATACAACGGTGACATCTTCCGCTACCTGGAAGTGCCCCAATAAAAGAATATTACATACAAATGAATTTTACATGAATGAAAAAGAAAAACTCTCATCTCACATAAAACCCCCGGCTATTCAAAACGCGACGATCCAATATAACATATCACAGCAACACATAATATCATATATCATCAACGTAAGGAAGTATGCGTATCCCGATTGTCGTTGATGTATAGCAACGAAGCCGGCGATACACCACATACTACGCTTACGGTCACAGAAAAGAAAGTGTAAAACTACAACAGTTGGAATCCGCAACCTCCTTAGACATCGCATGCCTAACCAAATGAATTCCTTAGACATCACATGCCTAACAATTATAAACCCCGCATTTTAGTCTCATTATCGAAAACTCTTTTCAATATCAAGTCGGCCAATTCAACAAGATTCCCGACGTCCTGATCGAATGCTCGTCGTAAACTTTAGTAGACGGCCGCACCACCGATACCGTCGACGAAGTGCACCAAGGCGGAACACCGCTACCGGGAGCACCCGAACGGATGCTTTCGGCGACGGGGTTCTCCTACAGTCACTTGGTCGGGGCTATGGAGTGAGGTTGTCTATTAAGTTTACCCAGCGAGTATCCGCGTACGCTACGTGATTGCGACGGACTTTTGATCACATTAAAATTCCGTGGCAACCGATCATCTGAGACTAAACTGCTATATTTATAATATTCAAATTAGTTATCACATAACTACCTGTGGATTCCAATTATTGTATCACATTCCAGATAAATAGAAAAAATTAAACTTTCCGATCGAATCATCAAGCACCCAAGATTTCCCCAATATATTTCAACACTTGAAAACAGTTTAAAAACATTCATTACATGCCACAGTACCAATGGTCCAGCCGTAGAAGGGTCAAGCCAACGCCTCACATGTGGCACGCCGTACTGCCCCAAACCCTAAGGTTCAAATGGCAGTTCAAGACGGTCACATAATCGAGTTAAGGTTTGTTGTCTTCTAGAGGGTCCATCGAGTTACTTGCACGACATAGAACATTCTTAAACACGAGGAAAAATCCAACTTTTGAAAAATTTTCCGACAGGGGAAAAATTGAGTTATTGATATCCGTTCGAACTTTTTAACAGTTTCTAAAATTTATCCGGACAAAACTAAACAAAGTTATAATATCCGATCAAATCTTTAAGTCCCCAATACAACCCAGATAATTCAACAGTTGAATAATAAAAAATAAAAATTTCCAGAAAATACAACATTAAAAAATATGAGTTACTGTGAAACGCACGTGCCATGAATCGATCACGTGGCTGCGGAACCGCCGCGCATGCTGGGGTGGGGCCGCGGTTCCGCGCTACGTTTGTCGAATTGTGCTCACGTGCTTCACAGTAATTCTTATAATTACCTGCTGTAATTTTTGGATATTTTTAATTTGGAAAAATCCCAGTTTTTAGAAAATTTCCAGAGAGCAATTTTGAGTTTTGGGTTTCGGGTTTTCCGGGTTCGATCGGACTTTAAACTTCGTCTAGACTTTGCCTAAAGCTCTAGCTTGGCTCTGATACCACTGTAGGGTTGCTAGGCACGTGCACAAGGGTCTACGAGGCATCAACCATGCCCGATTAAAATTTTAGTCGTGCCGAACTACCCGAATACGGAACTTTAAACTAGAGATTAGGCGAAAAACAACATGCTAAACAATTTAACACTAAGTGAGAGGGATCACAACCTTTGTAGATCCGGTCCTTCACTTCATATGCTCCGTGTTGTGGTCCCTTCGCTGCGATCATCGGGTTCCGGACTCTCGAGAGGTTCCACGAAGAGAAAGACGCAACCTTTGCTTCCAATCTTCGATACTAAGATGATCTACCTCGAAGTTTCTTTAACACAAGCTAACACTCATGAAATGTTGTGAACACCCTCATCTAAATGGCAAGGGAAGATGAGGATGATGAAGTAGGAATTTTGCTCTATTTATTTATCTTTTTCTCATAATTATCCATCACAAAAATCAGAGCAAGAAACCATTTCAAGCTTAGAAGAAGAAGGAAGAAGATGATGAATAATGTAATAATCCTTTTGTGATGAATAGGAAAATAATCATATGATAGAATTATGCAACCATGGTCAAGTGAACCTTTGTAGAGAATTAACTAGGGTTAGGGTTTGGGTTTGGTTAAAGCATGAGTCATGAACAAATATCTTTCACAAAACAAAATAAAACCTTCTAGAAACTTCTAGAAAGTTTAACCCTAAACCAAACCCTAATCATGTTTAAACTCCACTAAATAAGTTGCATTATTTATCATATCATGTTACAATATTATATATCACATATATAATATTTATCGTAACAAAATAAAATAATACTATTAACATATATCACATATATATCAATGTATTACCCGAGTGAGAAAATGAATCTTTTAGTGAGCAAATATTAATTAATGCAATTTAATATATCACATATATTATTATACATTAAATTATCGAATCAACACTTGATCCGACAATCCGGCTATATCGCATATAACCGGCTAATATTTATCCGTACCGATTCACCGAATCAACACTTGATCCGATGACCCGGCTGATATCAAATATCGCGAGAGTATAATACGGTATCACATATCGCATTATCCTCGGTCCCGCACATATCACATATATGCTCCTACTCCGTTTTGCCTGAGTCAAGAAACCTCTGTGTAGGACTCTAAAGAATCGTCAATACGCCGGCAGTAGGTGATGATCATATCAAACACCCACAAGCTGCAAGCGGTCAGCTAAACGTAGAAGCTACCCAGGTATTGAGCGCTCAGAAGATCAACAAGCAAGCATGTACTTTCTCCTGTGAATCCAAACAGTAACACTCCCGTACAGTCCGGTCTCGTCGTCTGATATGTTGCATATCTCGCCTAGGGGTGGTAAACGTCAGACCCCAGTAGCTCGATAAGTCGTGTCGATATGAGGTCTATAACAGTTCGAGAAACTACTGATAACACTTACCAGTAAATCTCAGCAACCCTGGCCAGGGATTTCCGGTTATCGCTCATTGCATCCATGTGATTCGGGACTGTACCCAAAAGCCACCTTTTTGCACGCCCTCTTGGACGTGGTATGATGGAAATCAAAGCACAGTGGGAACCACACAAGAATCTATGACGATCTCGGGTCAACAGACTACTCTGTACCAGTGTCACCGGAGAACTGCCATCTGACGTATGGTATAATGCCATCTGGGAGTTCTCGGCGAGTCCGTCCAGTGTACCCAGTCTCCACTGAGCACCCGTACACCATCCTTGATGTCAAACACCGATGGATATGGGATCATCCATCGCCCATCATATGGGTCAAGATGCGTATACGCTAGTCTACTCTGGTGCATCGATGCCCTGTCTCGATACACCCTCGACTAGGAACAGTTATAGGATGTACTCGTCGACTACCGTGGCCCCACTAGTATGATCTCATCATAGTCCCAGTAGTCGAGTACATATCCTAAGGGCTTTATCAACATGTAACATAGAGACAATCAGAGTACATGTTAAGATAAAGTACAACCAGATAGCATACTATCATGTCGAGCAAGAAAGTCCTCCTTATATATGTCCTAGCATCCACTACAATATACATCGTATGTACAGTAATGGCCTCTAGGGCATACATATAACTAACACATCCATCGCCCATCTGTATGGGTCGAGAAGGTATACGCTAGTCTACTTTGGTATATCGATGCCCCGTCTCGATACACCCAAGACTAGGGACCTTGAAGGATGTACTTATGGACTACCAAATCCCCACTAGTATGATCCGCATCATAGTCCAGGTAGTCAAGTACACATCCTAAGCGCTTTACCAACATGTAACAGAGAGACAATCGGTGTACACGTTAAGGTAAAGAGCAACCAGATAGCATACTATCATGTCGAGCAAGAAAGTCCTCCCTATATATGTCCCAGCATCCGCTACAATAAACATCCTATGTACAGTAATGGCTTGCAGGGCATACATATAACTAACAATCTCCCACTTTCCCTAGGGCCATCTGTAGCAGTGGTTGTAGTATCTCATACTCAACCATCCCATAAAAGTCTCTCTCTGGGAAAAGGCCTTTGTGAGTGGATCCGCCGTGTTGCCCTCTGGGTCTGCTCTCCTAACCTCGATCCCCTGGAGATCAACCATCTCCATGATCAGGTGATACTGCCTTAGAATATGTCTGGATCACTGAAGGGACGGACGTTCCTTGGCATAAGCCACAACTCCATTGTCACACAATGGGAGGAACTAAGTTCATCTCATGAATAAATATACATCCAGACTGCCTTTTTGGTAGCATCTTAAGTAACGATGTATCAATCCTTTATCGTCTAGTATGCCACGGTATCTAGTTTGGAACTCTTCCAACATACCATCCCTTTATTGAGGGTAAAGACAATTCCTGTGACTGACTTTCAGTCGTCCTTATAACCTTGGAACCTTTCCAGTGATTCTCCCCAGGATCAACTGATACCTCCTCACTACAGCTAGTGAGGATCCTAAGGTCCAGTTAGATCTATCTCATTGATCCAAACTACGGATTTAGTAGGTATCATCTTTGATCCTTTATAGAGAATCCTTCTGATAAGCGGAGATTGACCGAGCGTAGCATAGGAAACTCCTTCCCTATCAAGAGTATGTCATCCACGTACTCTACAAGGATCACTACCATACTCCCTACTACCTTTTTGTATATACAAGGTTCATCTACCATTTTGATGATGTCAAACTGTTTGACTAACTCATCAAAACAGATGTTCCAACTCCGCGATGCCTGCTTCATCACATAAAACATCTTGCACACGTTTCCGCTGCTCCCACTGTCTACGAGGCCCTCTGGCTGTGTACTTATAGACGTTCTCTTCTAAAACATCATTTAGAAAAGCAGTCATGGCACCCAACCGCCAGATATCGTTGTCATGGTATGTAGTCGTGGCAAGTAGGATCTGGATGGACTTAAGCATAGCCACTGGAAAAAGGTTTCATCCTTATCCACGTCTGGTCGATGACGAAAACCTTTAACAAGTCTAGCTTTGAAAGTCTCAACTTTTCCATCTACCTGAAGTAATCTTCTCAAGATATACTTGCTTCTGATGGGGATTTAACCCTTCAGATATAGCAGCCAAAGTCCATACTTTGCTGGTGTGCATGGATTCCATCTCAGATCGCTAAGCATCCAGCCATTCTTACAGAGTCCCTACTCTTGATGGCCAGCTCGAAACTAGTTAGGTCATCATCTCATGATGCAATCCTCGCTCCCACTGTCATAGAGAAACCGAAGTATCTCTCAGGTGGGTGAGGAACCCTACTAGATCGGCGGAGAGGCTGAGGTTCGTTGGAAACAATTTAATCCTTTGGTTCTACCAAATCATCAGCTGCAGTTTGTATAGCTGGAACATTTCCAGTTTTAGATAACAGACCTTGCCTTGAGCTTGTCCGGATTTTGCCTTTTTTTTAGACATAGGCCGGACAACCCCAAATCATAACAAACTTAAGATATGGGCTCTTCCCTTTCCATATCTCATATGAAGTGGTAGGCAACTGATTTGATCGGAACCCTATTCAATAGGTATGCAACTTCATAAGTGCATAACTCCCTAAAAGGAAATAAGAAACTTAGTAGTACTCAACATAAAGCGCACCATATCATATAGGGTGTGATTGCTCCGCCCCGATACACCGACGTGCTATGGTGTATACGGAGGAGTAATGCTGAGAGAGAATCTCATTCTCCTTTAGAATAGTCCAGGAATTCCATGCACAAGTATTCTCCTCCCTGATCTCATCATAGGACACAATACTTATACCCGTATTTTGGTTCTCTACTTCTAACTTATATTCTGTGAATATCTCAAAGGGTTCGGACATGTGTTTCAACAGGAACATAGGTCTGAATCTCGAAAGATCATCAGAGAATTAAATGAAGTACAAAGAACCGGTCTTGGCATGTGTAGACAGGGGACCTACATACATCAACATGTATCATCCTAAGAGTTCATTATCTCTTTCTCTGTTTCCAGTAAACAGAGCTATGGCCATCTTATCTCTGTGACATGACTGGAAAGTTTCACAAGATGTAAATTCAAACTGATTTAAATATGCATCTAAAATGTAACTTCCGCCATTCGGGTCGCATTGATATGACCTAGTCTACAATGCCTCAAGAAGGATTTGTTCATTTTGAACTCTTCCTCTTGTGTGTGTTCTGTATACTAAGAACTGTAGTTTGATTTAGAACATCAATGCTTTTAGATAACGTGCCTGAACCGATCAACTTTTGATATAGGAAATGTTCAAAACATTATCCAACAATACAAAATTATATCCTTCTTTATCTAAATAAAGAGATTGATATGATTTTGTATATCAGGTTCGGTATCTAATAACATTTGTTCAGAATCAATGTATTCTGGTAATACAGGGTGACAGTGACCAACAGACTTGGCTGCAACACTTGCACCGTTTTTATGCCGCATGAAACTTATCACCCGTTCTCAGTTCTCTACCTTTCTGTAGCCTATGTAATATATTACATATGTGGGATCCGGATCCGGCATCAGATACCCAAGACGCAGAGGATACCGAGAAACAGTTCTGTGTAACGAGCACACCCGAAGATGATGCATCAACATGCACTTTCTTTGTTTGGGCGGCACGGGAAATCTGGTATTCCCCAATTTCCTGCTCTGTCTTATAACAATTATAAGTTAGAGCGGGACCAACGTTCCCCAGCTCAGTATAACAAGCGGGTTCGGTCAATATATCCGTTTTATTATCTTGATTAAGGCGTGATATAGTCGCTACCTGGAGAGAGAGAGAAGAAAACACTCTGCGTGCGCTCTTGCAAGATCAGATTGGTTATTATTTTATCTAATCAGGATGGCTCCCACTGTTTTTATCAAATCTTCCTTCAAACCCTAAAAGGAAAGACTAGCCGGGATTAATTACATGCTACAAGTTCGCCAATCTTTCAGCAAGGCCAGTGTCGGTACTTTGAGAGAGGTCCCCCGTGCTTTGGCACGAACCTAATTAATGTAAACCTCGTTTTCCGAGAGGCGTAACCCCATTGACACTTTTCTAGACACCTACTTGATCGGCTAATTGTAATGTGTAAAACTCTCCCAGGAGTAACAATTACTCGCAGCGGGTATCGGGATCCAACTATCTCATAGAAGGTATGCAATCTCATTGCAAATTTCAACACTTGAAATTCCCGATAATTTTGCCCCTAGCACCTTATGACCTTGACGGAGGTCAACAAACCATAGGCTACTAGTCAAGTTCAACCCGTCATTTCTTGATTGAATCAAACCCACCCGACGACCCTTGACGGAGGTCAACAAGGTCGAACGACTACCCTAATCCAATCTGCATCATATGCATAAGCAGATAAATACTAGTTAGCGACCGCACACTACGTCTTGACGGAGGTCAACAAACGTAGCACGAATACTAAGTAGGACTTATCTGAAATGACGGAGGGCTACGACAGGTTTTTCTGAAAACCTATTGCGTAATGAACATGATATCGTTGTAGGATCGAGTGAATTTTGAAATGGAGTGCTTTTGAGGCTTTTCTAGTTTTGCTAAAGGAGTCACTCCCGCTGAAGGGATCGTCGGTCCTTTCCTCGTCGAATGAGGTGCGGGATATATCATATATATCACTGTGCAAAGCAAAAACTACAGAAGGAATCAAAAGACACACCGAGGGTTGTAGAATCTTCCAGTTATTGCTAAAGGGGTCACTCCCGGTGAAGGGATCTCGGCCCTTTCCTTATCGAATAAGGTGCAGGATGTTCTACAAGGAACACCGCGATGCAAAGCAAGAACTGTAGCTACCTGTTTCATTTAGAAATTCGATTCCACAACATCTTAGGTTTCTTTTCTTTCATTAATCACATTAATGAAGTCCCATCATTTAAATCACCTAAACATAATAGATAAATACGACGTACACTTATGCCATCCGTATTTGCCTCGATGTCCCCTCGTGCACCGTTAGGTTAGGTAACTAACGGCAGAGCAGGGCAGGGCTAGCGCGGGTGTAAAACATAAGTAACGTCTATATAATATATCATATATACTATATACTGTATCTATCACAGAACATCACATGATCACATCACAGATATCACAGCAGAAAAAACATATGAAACATTGGATATACTAGGATGTCCGTGTTTTCATTACGAGCCAGTATAAAACACGGATTCCACGGTCGCGATGAATAGCCAAACCCACACCCCTAGACCCCTACGAGAGCGGCAAGCAACCCTACCAATTCTAGAGTTAGGAGACCCGGACTCGACTCCTCGAGTTGGTCTCCCACTGGACTCCAGAACCCGGTTACTTGTGCCCTCCTCCTTGGGTCTATCCTAGTGCGGAAAAGAAAATAATATACAATGGGTGACAACATCCACACCTCTAAGTGCCCCAATAAAAGAATATTACATACAAGTTTTTACATGAATGAAAATGAAAAAAACTCATCTCACATAAAAAACCCCGGCTATTCAAACACGACGATCCAATATCACATATCCAGCAACACATAACATCACATGTCATCAACGTAAGCAAATATGCGCATCCCAATTGTCGTTGACATATAGCAACGAAACCGGCGATATCATATATTACACTTACGGTCGCAGAAAAGAAAGTGTAAAACTACAACAGTTGGAATCCGCAACCTCATTAGACATCGCATGCCTAACCAAATGAATTCCTTAGACATCGCATGCCTAACAATTATAAACCCCGCATTTTAGTCTCATTATCGAAAACTCTTTTCAATATCAAGTCGGGCAATTCAACAAGATTACCGGCAAATTTGATCGAATGCTCGTCGCAAACTTTAGTAGGCAGCCGCACCCCCGATACCGTCGACGAAGTGCACTAAGGCGGAACACCGCTGCCGCGAGCACCCGAACGGATGCTTTCGGCGACGGGGTTCTCCTACAGTCACTTGGTCGGGGCTATGGGGTGTACCTGTCTATTAAGTTTACCCGGCGAGTATCCGCGTACGCGACGTGATTGCGACGGACTTTTGATCACATCAAAATTCCGTGGCAACCGATCAAGTGAGACTAAACCGCTATGTTTATAACATTCATATTAGTTATCTCATAACTACTTGTGGATTCCAAGTATTGTATCCCATTCCAGATAAATAGAAAATGTTAAACTTTCCGATCGAACATTCAAACACCCAAGTTTTCCCGAAATAGCTCAATACATGAAATAGGTTTAAAAACATCCAGTTCTTGCCTCAGTACCAACGGTCCAGCCGTAGAAGGGTCAAGCCAACGCCTCACATGTGGCAAGCAGTACTGCCCCAAAACCTAAGGTTCAAAGGGAAGTTCAAGACAGTCACATAATCGAGTTAAGGGTTGTTGTCTTCTAGAGGGTCCATCGCGTTACTTGCACTACTTAGAACGTCTTTAAACCACGGAAAAATCCAACACTTGGAAATTTTCCGGCAGGGGAAAAAGTGGGTATTTATATCCGGTCGAACTTTTCAACATATTCAAAAATTATCCGGAAAACACATAGACAAGATTAGACAATCCGATCGAATCACCGAAGTCCCAATACAACCCCAGAAAACTCAACTGTTGAGTATAAATTAAAAATTCCCATAAAATACAGCACTTAAAATAGAGATTACTGTGCAAGCCACGTGGAAAGATTCATCAATCTGGCCGCGGAACCGACGCCCAAACCATGGTGGGGCCGCGGTTCCGCGGCGCTTTAGACGAATTGTGGTCACGTGCTTCACAGTAACTCTTAGAAAACCCTATTGAATTTTTTGACAATTTTTAATTCACAAAAATCCAAAATTCCAGAAAATTTCCAGAGAGGGATTTAGAATTAGGGTTTCGGGTTCGATCGGGTTTCTAACATCGTCTACGCATCGCCTAAGGCTCTCGCTAGGCTCTGATACCACTGTAGGGTTCCTAGGCATACTCAAGAGGTTCCACAAGGCATCAACCATGCCAATTTCAAATTTTTCCGGTGCAGAGAAACCCTAATGCGATCGTTAACTAGAGGATAGACGGTAACTATGCAAGCTAGTAAACAACTTTACTAAGAGTGAACGAAAATACAACCTTCGTAGATCCGGTCCTCCACCTCCATAGCTCCGTGATGATGTCCCCTCGCTGCGATCTTCGGATCCAGGGCTCTAGCGTCGGCTTCATCGGAGAAATGGTCGGGCTAGGTCATCGACTTCGATGCCGAAGATGATCTACGTCGAGGCAACTCAAGATCAAGCTCCAACTTCACCAAGTCATGAAACTTGTGAAGAAAACACCTTATACTACTTGGCAAGTGGTAGAGGATGAAGAAATAAGAAGTGGGTTCACTTTGGATTTGGATTTCTCACTTGGATTCATCACTTGACATTTTCAAGAAAAGGTTTTTTCTTTTCTTCACTTGAAGAAGAAGATTAAGAAGAAGAAAAATCAATAATAATTTTTCAAAAAGAAAATCAAGTGATATCTATCATCTTGCAACCAAGGGTTAGCTAAACACATGTAGGGAATAAACTAGGGTTAAGTAAATGGTTAGGGTTAAGGAAAGAAACAAAATGGTCAAAGTCTTTCAAAGCTTCAAGAAGCTTCAAAGAAAATCCAAAGTTAGCCACCATTTTATTTCTTTCTCGAATGAATAAATAAATAAATAAATAAGTAAATAAAGAAAATGAAACCCTAACCATTAACTAACCATGGTTTAAATCACACACTAACCCAAGTTTGCATGTGTCATCAAACATGATACAATCTTGTGCACAAAAATATATCACATATACAATGTGCACAATCAAGTGAGATAATCAATCTTAAGTGAACCAATACTAGTTAATGTAAAGTAATATATCAAATATATAATTATACATTAAATCATTAAATCAACACTTGATTTAACGATCTGGTCATATCGTATATGGCCGACTAATATCCAATGTATCGACTTATCGAATCAATCCTTGATTCGATAACTAGGTTATATCGCATACAACCAATCGATACATTCATCGCGAGAATGGAATACGGTATCACATACACACATTATTCTCGGTCCCGCACATATCTCATATGCGCTCCTATTTCGTTTCGCTTGAACCAGGAAACCTCTGTGTAGGACTCTAAAGACTCGTCAATACGCCGGCAGTAGGTGATGATCATATCAAACACCCACAAGCCGCAAGCGGTCTGCTAAACGTAACGGCCGCCCGGGTATTGAGCGATCAGAAGATCGACGAGCAAGCCCGCTCACACTCCTGTGAATCCAACCAGTAACACTTACCGTATAGTCCGGTCTGTTCGTCTGATATGTCGCATACCTTTCCTAGAGGTGGTAAACGTCAGACCCCAGTAGCTCGATAAGTCGTGTCGATATGAGGTCTATAACAGTTCGAGAAACTACTGGTAACACTTACCAGTAAATCTCAGCAACCCTGGCCAGGGATTTCCGGTTATAGCCAATCGAACACAGCGCAACATCAACTCCCTATACCGGGAGAGACGAATCCCCTCCTATCGCTCATTGCCTCCATGTGATTCGGGACTGTACCCAAAAACCACCATTTTGCACGCCCTCTTTGTTGGAGATAGTGCCCACAGAGTCAATTATTGGATCACAGGCACGTGATAGCAATGATTGATGGAGGACCTATCCCGGTAGGACAGTCTTACTCGAGATGATAGTATGCTATCTGGTTTACCTTTATCATCGTGTACTGCTTTAGGTGACCTGACATGTTGCTATTACACGTTGATAAAGCCCCTAGGATTCTTGCTTGACCACCAGCAGTATGAGGGCGATCATATAAGTGGGAGCTGGGGTCTATAAGCACATCCTTAAAAGGTCCCTAGTTGTGGGAGTTTCGAGACAGGGCTGTAGGGTTCCTAGGCACTCTTGTGAAGGTTCATAAGGCATCAAACATGCCCGGATAAAAATTTAGACGTGCCGAACAACCCAAAGCCGGGATCTTTGCTAGATTATTTGGGTTTAACATGCAAGATGATAACTTTTATCTAAGTGTGAGGGATTACAACCTTTGTAGTCCGCTCCTTCGCTTCATAAGCTCCGAGTAGAAGTCCATTTGCCGCGATCCACGATCTCCCGGAATCATGAGAGGCTCCACGACTCGAACGATCCATACTAGCTTGAAATGTTCCAAATCTCCGATGATCTACGTCGAAGTTGCAAAGACTCAAGCTTTCTCACTCTAAAGAGATGAACACACTAATCTCATGGGCTAGATGAGATGAGGATGAGAGAGTAGTATTTTTTCTTTCTTTTTAAATCATTTTCTCATATTTATTCATCACATAAAGAAAATCAAGTAAGCTTTTTCAAGAGAGAAGAAGATGATAATGGAAAAGATAATGATTATTTTTCTTTTGAGATGAATAGAAAGAAATGTATATGATTGATATATAAACCATGGTCAAGGATGAGTGGCTAGGATTGTGTAGAGAATAAACTAGAGTTAGGGTTTGGTTGGGTTAAAAATGTGTCATCCAAAAATATCTTAACAATGACAAAATAAAAATGCTTCTAGAAGGTGCATGAAGCATCTAACCCTAATCAAACCCTAACCTCAATTAATCATCCTTAAACATGTTTAACAATTAATCATATCATGTCACAATAATATATATCACATATATATTATATATTTGCAACAAAAGAAAATAATACAATTAACATATATCGCATATATATCAATGTATCATCCAGTGAGAAAATGAAATAATAAAGCGAGCCAATATTAGATAATGTAATACAATATATCATATATATTATTATACATTAAATCATCGAATCAACACTTGATTTGATGATCCGGCTATATCGAATATTACCGACTAATATATTATGTACCGATTCATCGAATCAACACTAGATCCGATGTCTCAGTTCATATCTAAATATCGCGAGAATATAATACGGTATCTCATATCGCATTATTCTCGGTCCTGCACATATCACATATGTGCCTCTACTCCGTTTCGCCCGAGCCAAGAAACCTCTGTGTAGGACTCTAAAGAATCGTCAATACGCCGGTAGCAGGTGATGATCATATCAAACACCCACAAGCTGCAAGCGGTCAGCTAAACGTAACAGCCACCCAGGTATTGAGCGATCAGAAGATCAATAAGCTAGCCTGTGCGTTCTCCTATGAATCCAATCAGCAACACTCCCGTACAGTCCGGTCTGTTCGTCTGATATGTCGCATATCAAGTCTAGGGGTGGTATACGTCAGACCCCAGTAACCGATAAGTCGTGTCGATGTGTGGCTCATAACGGGTCGAGAAACTACTAGTAACACTTACCAGTAAATCTCTATATCATCCCTGGCCAGGGACTTCCAGTTATAGCCAATCGAACACAGCACAACATCAACTCCCTATACCGGGAGAGACGAATCCCCTCCTATCACTCATTACCTCCATGTGATTCGGGACTGTACCCAAAAGCCACCGTTTTGCACGCCCTCTTGGACGTGGTAAGGTGGAAATCAAAGCACAGTGGGAATCTCACAAGTCTTTATGACGATCTCGGGTCTACAGACTACCCTGTACCAGTGTCACCGGAGAACTGCCATCTGACGTGTGGTATATCACCATCTGGGTGTTCTCGGCGAGTCCGTCCAGTGTACCCAGTCTCCACTGAGCACCCGTACACCATCTCTGATGTCAAACACCGATGGATATGGGATCATTCATCACCCATCATATGGGTCAAGATGCATATACGCTAGTCTACTCTGGTGTATCGATGCCATGTCTCGATATACCCTCGACTAGGAACAGTTATAGGATGTACTCATCGACTACCGCGGCCCCACTAGTATGATCTCATCATAGTCCCAGTAGTCGAGTACAGATTCTAAGGGCTTTATCAACATGTGAGAGTAAAACAGTAAACCAATACAAGTCAACATGTTAAGATAAAGTGAAACCAAATAGCATACTATCATGATGAGCAAGAAAGTCATCTCTATATATATCCAAGCATCCATTATAATATACATCATATGTACAACAATAGCCTCTAGGGCATATACATAACTAACAATCTCCCACTTGCTCTAAGGCCAGCTGCTGTAGTATCTCATACCTAGCATCCCGAATAATCTCTCAAACTGTATCTGGGGAATAGCCTTCGTGAATGGATCCGCAGTATTGTCCTTCGTATCTACTCTCCTAACCTCGATCTCCCGGCGATCAACTATCTCCCTGATCAGGTGATACCGCCTCAGAATATGTCTGTACTTCTGATGGGACCTGGGTTCCTTGGCTAACGCTACAGCTCCATTGTTATCGCAATACAGAGGTATTGGATGCTCAATGGATGGAAACACACCAAGTTCACTAATGAACTTCTTGATCCAGACAGCCTCTTTGGCAGCATCGTTGGCAGCGATGTATTCAGCCTCCATCGTCGAGTCTGCAACGGTATCCTGTTTGGAACTTTTCCAACATACCGCCCCTCCATTGAGGGTAAAGACAAAACCCGAATGCTACTTAGAGTCGTCCTTATCACTTTGGAAGCTGGAATCGGTAAAGGACTCCACCTGGAGTTCTCCGTTACCATACACCAAGAACATCTCCTTAGTCCTTCGTAAGTACTTGAGAATGTTCTTCACTGCTGTCCAATGACTCTCTCCAGGATCTGCTTGATACCGACTCACTACACTTAGTGAGTATGCTACATCGGGTCTGGTACATAGCATCGCATACATGATAGAGCATACTACCGAAGCATAGGGTATCCCTTGCATGCGAGCTCTCTCCAAATCAGTCTTGGGAGACATCTTTTTGGAGAGAGTGAGTCCAGAGATCGTGGGTTGGTTCCCACGCTTGGATTCTTCCATACTAAACCTCTTTAGTATGGTGTCAATGTACCTGGATTGGGACAATCCCAGTATCCGTTTAGATCTATCCCTATAGATCATGATTCCCAATACGCAGGAGGCATCACCTAGATCTTTCATTGAGAATCTCTGTGATAAGAAGAGCTTGACTGATTGCAGCATAGGAATATCATTTCCTATCAAGAGTATGTCATCCATGTACAATACGAGGAAGACAACCTTACCCTCTGCTACCTTCTTATAGATACAAGGTTCATCTATATTTTTGATGAAGTCAAACTCTTTGACTACAACATCAAAACAGATGTTGCAACTCCGCGATGCTTGCTTTAACCCATAAATGGATTTAAGCAGCTTGCACACATTTCCGCTGCTCCCACTATCTACGAAGCCCTCTGGCTGAGTCATGTACACGCTCTCTTCTAAATCACCGTTTAGAAAGGAGGTCTTAACATCCATTTGCCAGATTTCGTAGTCATGGTATGCAGCAATGGAAAGTAAGATCCGGATGGACTTAAGCATAGCCACTGGAGAGAAGGTTTCGTCATAATCCACACCTGGTCGTTGACGAAAACCCTTTGCTACAAGTCTAGCTTTGAATGTCTCAACTTTTCCATCTACACCAAATTTCCTTTTAAAAATCCACTTGCTCCCAATGGGTTTTACCCCTTCAGGAGCATTTTCCAAAATCCATACTTTATTGGTGTACATGGATTCCATCTCAGATCGCATTGCATCCAGCCATTTCACAGAGTCACCACTCGTGATGGCCTGCTCGAAACTAGTCGGGTCATCATCATCCATGATGCAATCCTCGCTTCCACCATCAATGAGAAAACCGTAGTATCTCTCAGGCGGATGAGAAACCCTGCTAGATCGGCGGAGAGGCTGGGGTTCGTCGGGTACTACTGAATCTTCTAGTTCTACCAAGTCTTCTGTTATAGTTTGTTTTGCTGGAACCTCTTCCAGTTCTACCTCAATGCTGCTATTCTGTTTCATAAGAAAACCTTTTTCTAAGAAAGTGACATGTCGAGAAACAAACACCTTTTGTTCCTCGGGGTAGTAGAAGATATACCCTTGTGAGTTTTTTGGATATCCTACAAACTTACATAAGACAGATCTTGCCTCAAGTTTGTCCGGATTTTGTCTTTTGACATAGGCCGGACAACCCCATATCTTAATGTAATTAAGATGTGGTCTCTTCCCTTTCCATATCTCATATGGAGTGGTAGGGACAGATTTGGTAGGAACTCTATTCAATAGGTCTATGGCTGTCTCAAGTGCATACCCCCAAAAGAAAATAGGTAACTCAGCAGTACTCATCATCGAGCGCACCATGTCTAATAGGGTGCGATTCCTTCGCTCCGATACACCGTTGTGCTGTGGTGTATAAGGAGGAGTAAGCTGAGAGAGAATCTCATTCTCTTTTAGATAATCTATAAACTCACTGCTTAAGTATTCACCTCCTCGATCAGATCGAAGAATCTTAATACTTTTGCCCGTTTGGTTCTCTACTTCGTGCTTATATTCTCTGAATTTCTCAAAAGATTCAGACTTGTGTTTCATCAGAAACACATGTCCGTATCTAGAGAGATCGTCAGTGAATGTAATGAAGTAGGAAGAACCGTTCCTGGCATGCGTAGACATGGGACCACATACATCACTATGTATTAGTCCTAAGAATTCATTAACTCTTTCTCCGTGTCCACTAAACGGAGCTTTGGTCATTTTTCCTCTGAGAAATGAATGGCAAGTATCATAAGATGATAATTCGAACGGATTCAAATAACCATCTTTATGTAACTTAGCCAGTCGTGTCGCATTGATATGACCAAGTCTACAATGCCACAAGTAGGATTCGTTCATATCTGATCTTTTCCTTTTGTGTGTGTTTTGTATATTCAGGACTGTATTCTGATTTAGAATGAATATGCCATTATGTAACGAGCCTGATGCAATCAACTTTTGATCTAGGAATATGTTCATAACATTATCCTTTACTACAAAATTATATCCTTCCTTACTTAATAAAGAAACTGAAATAATGTTGCACATCATGTTCGGTATATAATAGCACTCATTTAGAATCAGTGTATTACGACTTGGTAATACTAGGTGATATTCGCCAACTGCTTTGGCTGCAACATTTGCACCGTTCCCTACTTGAATGGAATGATCACCTTTTCCCAGTTCTCTACCTTTACGTAGCCTATGTAACTGTTTACATATGTGGGATCCTGATCCGGTATCTAATACCCAGGACGTAGGGTGAACTGAGAAACAGTTCTCAATAGCTAACACACCCGACGAAGATGCATCAACATGAATGTTCTTTTGGGCGGCGTGAGAATCCAGATATTCTCCTATTTCCTGTTCAGTCTTATAATTTTTATAAGAAAGAACGGGTCCAACGTTCCCTTGCTCAGTACAATAATCGGGTTCAGTTAATACATCCATATTATTATCTTGATTATGGCCTGACATGGTCGCTACGTGGAGAGAGAGAGAAGAAAACACTTTAGCGTATGCTCTTGCAAGATTAGATTGGTTATTATCTTATCTAATCAAGATGTCTCCCACTGTTTTTATCAAATCTACCTTAAAACCCTAAAAGGTAAGATTAGCCGGGATTAATTACACCCTACAATTTCGTCAATCTTTCAGCCAGATCAGTGTCGGTACTTTGAGGGAGGTTCCCCGTGCTTTCGCACGGACCTAATTAAAGTAAACCTCGTTTTCCCAGAGGCGTAACCCCGTTAACACTTTTCTAGACACCTACTTGATCGGCTAATTGTCCTGTGTAAAACTCTCCCAGGAGTAACTCTTACTCGCAGTGGGTATCGGGATCCAACTATCTCATAGGAGGTATGCAATCTCATTGCAAATTTCAACATTTGAAATTCCCGATAAAGCTTTTACCCCTAGTGTACTATGACCTTGATGCATGTCAAACAACCCATAGTCCACTAGTCAAGTTCAACCCGTACATTTCGTGATTGAATTAAACCCACCCGTACGACCCTTGACGCATGCCAAACAACGCCGTACGAATACCCTAATCCAATCGCATCTCAAGCTGCAGATAAGTAATAATCAGCTACCGTACACTACGCCTTGACGCATGCCAAACTACCGTAGCACGAATACTAAATATTACTTATCTGAAATGACGGAGGGCTACGCAGGTTTTTCTGAAAACCTATTGCGTAATGAACTTGATATCGTCGTAGAATCAAATGGTTTTTGAAAAGGAGTGTTTTTTAGGCTTTTCTTAGTTTCGCTAAAGGGGTCACTCCCGGTGAAGGGATCGTCGGCCCTTTCCTCATCGAATAAGGTGCAGGATATATCATATATACCGCTGTGCAAAGCAAAACACTAAAAGCATTCAAAAGACACACCACGTTTTGTAGCATCTGCCAGTTTCGCTAAAGAGGTCACTCCCGGTGAAGGGATCGTCGGCTCTTTCCCCATCGAATAAGGTGCAGGATATATCATATATATCACTGTGCAAAGCAAAACTGTAGCTACCCCTTTTTATAAAGTTTTGGATTCTACAACATCTTTAGGTTTCTTTTCTTTTTATCAATCTCATTAATAAAAATCCCATCAGCTTATGCTTCCTAAGCATCACAGAAGAAACGAAAGCAGTAATATTTATATATCAGCATATATACAGTATAAGCATTCGTCTCAGACAGTAATATGATCTCATCACAGAACATTGCAGCAGAAGAACATATATGAAATATTGGATATACTAGGACGTCCGTGTTTTTAATACGAGCCTGTATAAAACACGGATTCCACGGTCGCGACGAATAGCCAAACCCACATCCCAAGACCCTACGAGAGCGGCAAGTAACACTGCCAATTCTAGGATTAGGAGACCCGGTCTCGACTCCTCGAGATGGCCTCCCACTGGACCCCAGAACCCGGTTACTTGTGCTCCCCTCCTTGGGTCTTCCTAATGCGGAAAAGTAAATAATATACACTGGTGACAGCAACCGCAACCTGGAAGTGCCCCAAATAAAAGAATATTACATTACAAATGAATTTTACATGAATGAAAATAAAAACCCTCATCTCACATAAAACCCCCGGCTATTCAGAACGCGACGATCCAATATAACATATCACAGCAACACATAATATCTCATATCATCAACGTAAGTAAATATGCGCATCCCAATTGCCGTTGACATATAGCAAAGAAACCGGCGATATCACATATTACACTTACGGTCACAGAAAAGAAAGTGTAAAACTACAACATTTGGAATCCACAATCACTTTAGACATCGTAAATCCGAAATATCACATACTTCGCATTTCATGCCTAACTCTATGAATTCCACATATTGTATCACATTCCAGATAAATAGACAGTATTAAACATTCTAAACAGATAATCAAATACCCAAAATTTCCCAAAGTGCTCAACTCTTTAGCGGAATTCAAATAATCCCATAATATGTCAAAGTACCAGTGATCCAGCCGTAGAAGGGTCAAGCCAACGCCTCACATGTGGCACGCCGTACTGCCCCAAACCCGAAGGTTCAAAAGGCAGTTCAAGACGGTCACATAATCGAGTTAAGGTTTGTTGTCTTCTAGAGGGTCCACCGCTTAACTTGTACAATTTTTCCGAAAGATTTAAACCCGAAAAAAAATTCAACACTTGAAAGTTTGCCGTACCGGGAAACAGTGAGTTAATGATATCCGTTCAAATAGTTTAACAGTTTCTAAATATCCGGAAAGAAATACGAATTTAAATATTCCGATCGAATCTACTATTACAAAACAAACCCCAGAAGTATTAACAGTTAAAACAGATTAAAAATACCCAGAAGCATCAACAAGTACCTACGGTTATTACCATAAAAGACACGTGTCAGCAATCCATCATTCCGCCGCGGAACCGCCGCGCAAGCATGCTTGCGCTGCGGTTCCGCCGCCGTTTGGATGAATTGGGGGCCCGGGTTTTATGGTAATTCTTAGAATTCCCTGCTGATTTTTTTACGTATTTCTAATTCAGAAAAAAACCAGATTTTAAAAAATTTCCAGAGAGGGGGTATATTTTGTCGGTTCGGGTTCGATCGGAGTTTTAACTTCGTAAACACATCGCCTAATGCTCTAGCTAGGCTCTGATACCACTGTAGGGTTCCTAGGCACTCTTGTGAAGGTTCATAAGGCATCAAACATGCCCGGATAAAAATTTAGACGTGCCGAACAACCCAAAGCCGGGATCTTTGCTAGATTATTAGGGTTTAACTTGCAAGATGATAACTTTTATCTAAGTGTGAGGGATTACAACCTTTATAGTCCGCTCCTTCGCTTCATAAGCTCCGAGTAGAAGTCCCTTTGCCGTAATCCACGATCTCCCGGACTCATGAGAGGCTCCACGACTCGAACGATCCATGCTAGCTTGAAGTGTTCCAAATCTCTGATGATCTACGTCGAAGTTGCAAAGACTCAAGCTTTCTCACTCTAAAGAGACGAACACACTAATCTCATGGGCTAGATGAGATGAGGATGAGAGAGTAGTATTTTTGCTTTCTTTTTAAATCATATTCTCAAATTTATTCATCACATAAAGAAAATCAAGTAAGCTTTTTCAAGAGAGAAGAAGATGATAATGGAAAAGATAATGATTATTTTTCTTTTGTGATGAATAGAAAGAAATGTATATGATTGATATATAAACTATGGTCAAGGATGAGTGGCTAGGATTGTGTAGAGAATAAACTGGAGTTAGGGTTTGGTTGGGTTAAAAATGTGTCATCCAAAAATATCTTAACAATGACAAAAGAAAAATGCTTCTAGAAGGTGCATGAAGCATCTAACCCTAATCAAACCCTAACCTCAATTAATCATCCTTAAACATGTTTAACAATTAATCATATCATATCACAATAATATATATCACATATATATTATATATTTGCAACAAAAGAAAATAATACAATTAACATATATCGCATATATATCAATGTATCATCCAGTGAGAAAATGAAATAATAAAGCGAGCCAATATTAGATAATGTAATACAATATATCAGATATATTATTATACATTAAATCATCGAATCAACACTTGATTTGATGATCCGGCTATATCGAATATTACCGACTAATATATTATGTACCGATTCATCGAATCAACACTTGATCCGATGTCTCAGTTCATATCTAAATATCGCGAGAATATAATACGGTATCTCATATCGCATTATTCTCGGTCCTGCACATATCACATATGTCCTCTACTCCGTTTCGCCTGAGCCAAGAAACCTCTGTGTAGGACTCTAAAGAATCGTCAATACGCCGGTAGCAGTTGATGATCATATGAAACACCCACAAGCTGCAACCGGTCAGCTAAACGTAACAGCCACCCCGGTATTGAGCGATCATAAGATCAACAAGCTAGCCTGTGCGTTCTCCTGTGAATCCAATCAGTAACACTCCCGTACAGTCCGTTCTGTTTGTCTGATATGTCGCATATCAAGTCTAGGGGTGGTATACCTCAGACCCCAGTAACCGATAAGTCGTGTCGATGTGTGGCTCATAACGGGTCGAGAAACTACTAGTAACACTTACCAGTAAATCTCTATATCAGCCCTGGCTAGGGACTTCCAGTTATAGCCAATCGAACACAGCACAACATCAACTCCCTATACCGGGAGAGACGAATCCCCTCCTATCACTCATTGCCTCCATGTGATTCGGGACTGTACCCAAAATCCACCGTTTTGCACGCCCTCTTGGACGTGGTAAGGTGGAAATCAAAGCACAGTAGGAATCTCACAAGACTCTATGACGATCTCGGGTCTACAGACTACCCTGTACCAGTGTCACCGGAGAACTGCCATCTGACGTGTGGTATTTCACCATCTGGGAGTTCTCGGCGAGTCCGTCCGGTGTACCCAGTCTCCACTAAGCAACCGTACACCATCTCTGATGTCAAACACCGATGGATATGGGATCATCCATCACCCATCATATTGGTCAAGATGCCTATACGCTAGTCTACTCTGGTATATCGATGCCCTGTCTCGATATACCCTCGACTAGGAACAGTTATAGGATGTACTCATCGACTACCGCGGCCCCACTAGTATGATCTCATCATAGTCCCAGTAGTCGAGTACAGATCCTAAGGGCTTTATCAACATGTGAGAGTAAAACAGTAAACCAATACAAGTCAACATGTTAAGATAAAGTGAAACCAAATAGCATACTATCATGACGAGCAAGAAAGTCATCTCTATATATATCCAAGCATCCATTATAATATACATCATATGTACAACAATGGCCTCTAGGGCATATACATAACTAACAAGGGCATCGATACTCGAGAGTAGACTAGTGTATACAGTCAAGACCCCGACGAGGGGCGCTGGCCGGTCTCACAAGCCACTGGTGTCAGTTGGTTCACCTAAGATGTATACAGATGCTCATTGGGTTATGAGTACACCGGACAGGACTCGCCGGGAACATGCTAGTTGGTCTTATACCCGACGTCAGATAGCAGTTCCCTGGTGACATGTGTACAGGTTAGTTCATCGACTTGGGGATCGTCATTTGTCTCGTGTGAGTTCCCACTGTACTTTGATTACTACCCTACCACGCTCAAAGGAGACGTGCAAACAGGTTTTAGTTGGGTACAGTCCCGAGCCACATGGAGGCAGTGAGCGGATCTTCAGGGGTTCGTCTCTCCCGGTATTGGGGGTGAGGTCGCTCTGTGTCTAGGAGAGTAATTACATGAAGCCCTCGGTCGAGGCATGAGATTTACTGGTAGGTATTCCAGTAGTATCTCTGGGTGTTCTCGGCTACACTCCGACATGACTTGTACCGCTTTTAGGGGTCTGACTTTTACCAACCCCCTAGGCCGGCTATGCGATGCTCATAGACGAACGGACCGGACTGTACGGATATTGTCACTGACAGGCTCAGTAGGGTGTCAGGATGAGTTCGCTCATCGACGTCCCTTTCGGTCAATAGCTGGTGGCCCGTCACGTATGGCTAATACCTCTGACGTGCTAGTGGTTAAATCCACAGCCATAGTATTGACGAGTCTTTAGAGTCCCCCACATTCAGTTACTCAAGTTTTCGGGCGAAACGCTGTAGAGGCCGTATGGAGATATGGCAAGGTCCGATCAGATACGTGTGGTATTGCACGGATCAGGATCGGACAGTTTGTACTACAGGCCGTATGGATATATGACAGGGTTCGATCAGATACGTGCGGTATTGCACGGATCAGGATCGAACGGATATTACTAGCCGGCTTTGGTTTAAGCCGGATCCTAGTATAGTACATTGTAGATTTTGCCTCATTGCATTTGTATTTCGGCCGGAATAAAAATGCGGGTGTGTATACACAGCATCGGGGTTTTCCTGTAATTTATTACGGGACCAGTTTTCTGGAGTTGCCAGTTTGCTTTCCGTTTCGGCCGTATTTCATTGTATCTTTCATTGGCCGAAGATTGGTGGATGAGGGCTTATTTGCATTTGTGCAAATAAGCAATTTGGAAGGCGGTCTTTGCATATTATTGTATCATGATACTTGCACCATCATTGCTTGACTTTCTTTAGTCATCATGTTTTGACTTTTGTGTGATCATGGTTGTTGATGATGGTTGATTTGGAGTGTTGGTTTTGTATGATGATTATTCATCATGATGAGCTTTTCTCTTTCTTGCATGATCACATACCATTCTTCTCCCTCACCCTCTCTCACTCTCTTGCTAATTGTGGCCGGCCAGTCCTCATAGGGGGCTGTCCCAATTTGTTGTGGGGTTTTTTTTATCTCTTTTGGCTTGGTAAAATCCCCACAAGTTCCATCTCCAAAACTCCATTCCTCCACCATTTCAAAAGGCAACTCTATACAAACCCTAAATGAGATATAGATCTCTACACTATTCTACAGCAAATCTTGGGAACGTCGACTCGCCAGCTTCGTGCCCGAGTTGCCTCGGTATAGAGGCGGGAGCCCGTAAAAGAAGCAGGCGACGTGGTGCCCTTCCGGCGACGTGGTGCCCTTCCGGCGATGAGGTGGAGACCGAAGCTTCCGCGGGAGATCGGGATGACGACGAGAAGACCGGAGGACACGGATCGCTCGGTATATCTCTCTTCCCCATCTTGTAGTTAGATAGGACTAGTTAATGGCACGATCCGGGTTTTAGTGCGCGATGGTGCCGGTTCAAGAAAATTAAAGTTAACCATCGCTTCCGCATTTGGCCTCGGGATGGAGGCCGGGGCACCGCCGTGCACTTATATTGGTATCAGAGCCTCGCCATTAACATAGTCTAGCTTTGTCTGATTTGTTTTACATTTCCGATCGAACAATTTTCCAATAACCGTATTTTTCTTCACATCGGTTTCTGTCGAAATTTTTTGAAGTCCAAAAATTTTTCAGGTTGTCTCAGAATGATGTGCAGAGAATTATAAGAGTTCTGTGAAAATTTGGGTTCGTGAACAGTCCAAACCACCGCGGAACCGCGGCCAAACCCATGATTGGGCCGCGGTTTTGCCGCTACTTGAACTGTTCAGTCCCCCAAAATCTTACAGAATGCTCCTGAGTGGAAAATAGGTTTTCTGGAATGTTATTTTTTTCGGCCCAGATTTCTTCATATGCTACAGTAAAGCTTGGGGCCCACTTGGTAAAATTTGATCGATCGGATATTTTAAACACATTATTTCACAGTATTTATATTATATCTGCGACCGTGAATGTCACTTGATCGGTAAATCCTGTCTAACTGCTATAGCCCAGTTAGACGGATTTGCGAACGTGACTTTCACATTGATGTTCTGTGTATTGCTGTGATGTTGCGGATCGGTCGTGGGGGATAGCCTGGATGCAATGCTAGTACAGATTTGGTTGTATTATGTACATTTGATATTGCGGGGCGAGCATCCGACATGTGGACTGTCGTCACTTCCTGTTTGTATTATTATTTTGGGGCACGACCAGGTTGCGGTCGATGTACCCGTTGTATGTATATTTTACTTTCTGTACTAGGATTACCCCAAGGTGGGGTGCTCGGATAGCCGGGTTCTAGAGGGCAACGTGCCCGCATCTCATGGAATTGAGACGGAGGGGGCTTCACTCTAGAATTGGTGGGCTGTTCGCCGCACTCGTAGGGGGTACAGGTTGACCCAGGAGGGGTGCCCAAGTTACCGGATTCCGCGAAGTGCTGGGTGGTCCATTCACGTTGCTGATGGGGGCTGTCTCGCTTCAGCTTTTGGCGGGTAACTTGCCGCGCCCGTAGGGGTCTAGGATTTCATTGCATAGGCTATCCACACGACCAGGGGAACGTCGGGTTTCAGTAGTTGCTCTGTGAAACCCGGGGATCCCAGATATCTGTATTATTCTGTGATGCTGTACATTCTGTGATGTTGCATTTTATCACGACTTGAGCGAAATATTATATATTGGTATATATATTAGTAGATGTTGTATATATTTTGCATCCGCGCTATTCCAGTCCCCACTCTGTCGTTAGTTAGCTAACCTAACGGGTAATGACGGGACCCAGTGGCGAATGCGGATGGCAAATACGTACATCGGTATATTTTCGTTCTTTGTGGTGTGATCAATTGATGGGACTGCATTGATTCGGATCAATGCAAGTTAAAAACAAACCTAATCTGATATTGTTGGAACACTTTTCAAAAAGCTGTTATTGCAAGGACGTTCACTTTTGTTTTGCATCGTGGTATTCAGTTGGAATATCCTGCACCTCAGTCGATGAGGCAAGGGCCGAGATCCCTTCACCGGGAGTGACCCCTTGGACAAAAAGTTTGCGTCAGGGCAATAACTTCACTATAGCCGATTACTTTTGCTTTGCACCGTGGTATTCAGTTGGAATATCCTGCACCTCATTCTACGGGGAAAAAGCCGAGATCCCTTCATCGGGAGTGACCTCTTTAGCAACGGTTTTCGTTACTATATTTTTCTAAAAAGCTATTCGTTCCTTCAACGATATCAAGTTCATTACGTTAAAGGTTTTCGCCAGAAACCATTCGTAGCCCTCCGTCATTTCAGTTAAATATTCGGTAGTATTCAAGCTATGTATTTTGACCTCACGCCAAGGCATAGTGATTGGTAGCTGCCGGGTATTTATCTGTTGCATAGATAGATGCGTTGGTTTGGGACAATCGTACTACTATTTTGGCCTACGTCAAGGGTATGTACGGGTGGGTTCAAATTAACCTGGACAATGACGGGTAGAACTTGACATGTGATTTATGATATTTTGACCTCACGCCAAGGTCATAAGAGCATGGGGCAAAAATCAAATCGGGAGTTTCTAAAGAAACTGAAACTTGCCAGATATGCGCATACCTTCTGGAGTGTGACACCGTGAGCGGATTTCGTCACGTTATCATGCGATGATAGTTGGATCCCGATTCCCACTGATGAGTTGGCTTACTCCTCGGGTGATCCCGACTAATTCTTCTTTCAGGTTTGGAGGAGAATTTGACGGTACAGTGGGAGGTTTCCAGATTAGATAAATTGGTAACCATTCTGATCTAGGTTAGAGTGCACGCTGAGTGTTTCTTTTCTCTCTCTCTTTGGCAGCGACCATTGACCCGACGCTAAGACTATGACTCAGTGACCAAGTTGACCGAACCTTCTTAAACACTGGCTTTTGGATTGTCAGTGTTGCAAACCTCATTGACACTCCTACTTTTACCCTTTTCTTCAGGACACCCCGTATTACTACGAACGTCCACATCCATTGGACAAAACCATTGTATGGTTATATACGAACTCGAAGGAATTTATTTGAGGATGGTTTCCGGTTCTGGAGGAAACGGATAGGACTATTCAGTTGTCTTTTCCTTTTACCTTCTCTCAGGTTGCGAGTACTCCTTGGTTTAGGAGTAGTACACCTACTACGCAAATTGGATAGTCTTCTTCCAAACCTTAGGCTGGTGCCGAACGGTGGGGAATGAAGAAAACCAATTAGCCTAACGATGGTGTACAGAAGGTATTAAGTTAAGACAAAGAAAGGGATTAGTAAGAGGGCAAAGTAAATTGCGACTGCTATTCACGACCAAACCAAGTATTTCTTCACCAATCCTAAATCACCTTTGTAATTCTCCAGGACACTCCGTATCACTACGAAGATCCACAGTTTATTGGATACTCCATCGTATGGTTATATACGAACTCGAAAGGAACTTGTTCTAGTTCGGGGATCAGGAGAAATACGAATAAGGTTTATTCGGTTGTCTTTTATCCTCACCTTCTCTCGCAATGCGAGTGTTCCTAGGATTAGGACAGTACACCCATTATGCTTATTGGATAGTCTTCTTCCAAACCATAGGCTGGTGCCGAACGGTAGGGAAGGAAGAAAAACCATTTGGCCTAAAGGGGTGTATAAAAGGTAATGACTAAAGACATATAAAGGGATTTGGAAAAGTGGTAAAGAATTATACGGTTACAGTCGTGAATCTGGAAGAGGCATTACTAGGAATACCTGGATACCCCATCGAAACATTTCAACGTTTCAGTTTCACTATGTACTGTTAAAAGAAAACTGATTTCCCGATTAGATACTTGCTCCAGGGTATGTGTTTACCAGGTTTGAGTCTCACATCTGTATGGTTTTACAGATGATGAGTGGGAGTAAGTTATTGGGAATTGGGTGATCATCCTCATTATATCGGGATTCGTTGTAATCGGTGATACTTGAGGAAGTCACCTGGGTTGTTTGCCAGATGGCAAATATTTGGTTTTGAATATCCGCTGTTATGCACCAATTTCAAATTGATATATCTGTACGTCTATTTTCATAGAGTGAGTTATACCTTTTTGAAATTATGTTTATGGCATTTACCTATATCAGTGGATGGTTTGGTAAGGAGCATTAAACAGCGGTGTAATTCTTCATAACCAAAGGTACAGTTTTCAACCTACGACACACAGTGAATGAGTTATCAGACTCAAGGGACTTATACACAGTATTATATGTTGTCTAGAGTCCATCAAGACAGAGGGGTTGGTCCTCGTACTATATTCGGTTTACTTATGACTTCTCTAGTTTTTAGACAGGTGTTTCGTGGAAACACAGGGTTCGAATTTTGAGAAGTTATAGGTATTTGAATAAAGTAGAGAACCAGGTATTGTAAGTATCGGGATTCTTCAAAGTGATCGAAGATATAGATACTTGTGTATGGTGTTCAGTTGATAGTAATGATTAAGAGAACTTGCTTCACTTTCAGGTTACTCATAATTGGAAGCATTCCAAAGTTGAGTAACGCTGATCAGCCTCCTTCCATTTAATTGACATGCACTGGAGACAGCTGCATGATTTGAATCTGGTTCAATTAAATCAGTGCCTCTAGTTCTATATTGGATATAGAACAGTTCATATCTTAACGATGTTAAGGTATGGGGAGCTTTCCGGCTTATGATTAAAACCAGACACTGGACAACTCAAGGCACGTTTCTGTAATGGCTGTTTGTGGGTTGACCCAGGCTATGACGAGGGTTGACTTTCTACCATCTGGAAGATCAATACTGATATTGTTCTAAACTCGCCACAGTTTTAATAAAAATGGATTTTTTCAGAAAACAGTAGTGGGAGTATGGTAGAACTGGAACAGATTCCAGAACCACAAACGATTACTGAAGATTTGATAGGAACCTAAAGATTCAATCTGGTTTGACATTCCATTGGCCACTCCACAGATACGGTGGGTAACTTCAAGCACCCGAGAAGTACTCCGGTAGCCTCGAGGACGATGACAGGGAAGTTCTTGTTTACCCACACTTGCCATTGCTGTTGTTCCAGGCTACGAGACCCGGCAGGAGGATGAGTATAGCGTCATTTTGAACTGGCTTCAGAAGTGTACGTGTATATGACTTTGCCAGAGGGTTGTCGTTGTCAGTGGGAGCAGCGGAAGCATTGGTGGACAGGTAGCTTATGTCTATTTATAGACTAAAGCAGATATAGCGGAGAAAGATCTTCTATTTCTGACGTGACGGTCATAGGTTTGACTTCATCAGAATAGGGGATGGATCTGTTGAGAAGGTAGTAGGGTGTGATGTCCTGGTATTTGGATGACATACACAGAGTACGAAGTGATATTCCTATACTACAATCGGTTATAATTTGGTCGTCACACAGTGGTTTCTCCACATGGGACTTGGACATTATATTAGACATACTGGTTACCAGATCTATGGTTCTAGATCTAGATTTGGGTGGTTTCCCAATCAGGGTACTTAGACTGCATTCCAAGAGTATTTAGAATGGACGACTCCTGGCACGGTAGTGTACCTGCAGGTGATGGAGTCACCCTCTCTAAAGGTGTCTTACAGACTAAAGGGGAGAGGGATGTGCATGATTGGCAGATCACTTGCTCAGGCAATTGAGTCAATCATGAGATGTCAAGTACCACACCAGATGTTGTTCTTGCACTACATGCAATAAGTTGACATTGATCCAATCCTGGAGAAACAGTCGGAAGCAGTTTTAGAACATAAGTGGATGTTCTAGGGATACGATAACGACAGCCTCATTCGGGAGACAGTTATCATTCCAGGCTTCCAAGGTGACCTGGACGACAAGGAGGTTGTCAGAGTTATTTTTATCCTTCTAACGAGGTGCAGTATTTTGGACAGGTGATCCAAGGCAATACTGAGGGAGGCATGGCGCAGGATACTGATTAAGTTCAGTTGACAATACAGTCTAAGATGTTTGGATTTGGAGTTCATTTATGAGCTAGGTCCCATCAGACATCCAGACATATTCTGAGACAGGTATTGCTCATTTCGGGAGATGGCTTTCTCCGCGAACATAAGATATAGAGAGACATAGAAAGAAACACCAAAGAGGAGCCACTCACTGAGGCTATTCCTCGAACGCAATAGTTTCGCAAACGGGTTTTGTGAGACTGGCTAGTAGAGGAGTTGAGTGTTCGGTATCACACGGGCTGTGAGTATGCGACATCGCAATAATTAGCATTGAGTGCAAGTGGGAGATTGTTGGAGATAGTGCCTTCAGAGTCAATTATTGGATCACAGGCACGTGATTGCAATGATTGATGGAGGACCTATCCCGGTAGGACAGTCTTACTCGAGATGATAGTATGCTATCTGGTTTACCTTTATCATCGTGTACTGCTTTAGGTGACCTGACATGTCGCTATTACACGTTGATAGAGCCCATAGGATTCTTGCTTGACCACCAGCAGTATGAGGGCGATCATATAAGTGGGAGCTGGGGTCTATAAGCACATCCGTAAAAGGTCCCTAGTCGTGGGAGTTTCGAGACAGGACATCGATACTCCAGAGTAGACTAGTGTATACAGTCGATACCCCGACGAGGGGCGGTGGCCGGTCTCACAAGCCACTGGTGTCAGTTGGTTCACCTAAGATGTATACAGGTGCTCATTGGGTTATGAGTACACCGGACAGGACTCGCCGGGAACATGCTAGTTGGTCTTATACCTGACGTCAGATAGCAGTTCTATGGTGACATGTGTACAGGTTAGTTCATCGACCTGGGGATCGTCATTTGTCTCATGTGAGTTCCCACTGTACTTTGATTACTACCCTACCACGCTCAAAGGAGACATGCAAACAGGTTTTAGTTGGGTATAGTACCGAGCCACATGGAGGCAGTAAGCGGATCATCAAGGGTTCGTCTCTCCAGGTATTGGGGGTGAGGTCGCTCTGTGTCTAGGAGAGCCATTACACGAAGCCCTCAGCCGAGGCAGGAGATTTACTGGTAGGTATTCCAGTAGTATCTCAGGGTGTTCTGGGCTACACTCCGACACGACTTGTACCGCTTTTGGGGGTCTGACTTTTACCAACCCCCTAGGCCGGCTATGCGATGCTCATAGACGAACGTACCGGACTGTACGGATATTGCCACTAACAGGCTCAGTAGGGTGTCAGGATGAGTTCGCTCATCGACGTCCCTTTCGGTCAATAGCTGGTGGCCCGTCACGTATGGCTAATACCTCTGACGTGCTAGTGGTTAAATCCACAGCCATAGTATTGACGAGTCTTTAGAGTCCCCCACATTCAGTTACTCAAGTTTTCGGGCGAAACGCTGTAGAGGCCGTATGGAGATATGGCAAGGTTCGATCAGATACGTGCGGTATTGCACGGATCAGGATCAGACAGTTTGTACTACAGGCCGTATGGATATATGGCAGGGTTCGATCAGATACGTGCGATATTGCACGGATCAGGATCGAACGGATATTACTAGCCGGCTTTGGTTTAAGCCGGATCCTAGTATAGTATTGTGTAGATTTTGCCTCATTGCATTTGTATTTTGGTCGGAATACAAATGCGGGTGTGTATACACAGCATCGGGGTTTTCCTGTAATTTATTACGGGACCAGTTTTCTGGAGTTGCCAGTTTGCTTTCTGTTTCGGCCATATTTCTTTGTATCTTTCATTGGCCGAAGATTGGTAGAGGAGGGCTTATTTGCATTTGTGCAAATAAGCAATTTGGAAGGGGGTCTTTGCATATTATTGTATCATGATACTTGCACCATCATTGCTTGACATTCTTTAGTCATCATGTTTTGACTTTTGTGTGATCATGGTTGTTGATGATGGTTGATTTGGAGTGTTGGTTTTGTGTGATAATTATTCATCATGATGACCTTTTCTCTTTCTTGCATGATCACATATTATTCCTCTCCCTCACTCTCTCTAACTCTCTTGCTAATTGTGGCCGGCCACTCCTCATAGGGGGCTGTCCCAATTTGTTGTGGGGTTTTTTTTTATATCTCTTTTGGCTTGGTAAAATCCCCACAAGTTCCATCTCCAAAACTCCATTCCTCCACCATCTCAAAAGGCAACTCCATACAAACCTCAAATGAGATATAGATCTCTACACTACTCTACATCAAATCTTGGGCACGTCGACTCGCCAGCTTCGTGCCCGAGTTGCCTCGGTATTAAGGCGGGTGCCCGTAAAAGAAGCAGGCGACGTGGTGCCCTTCCGGCGACGAGGTGGAGACCGGAGCTTCCGCGGGAGATCGGGACGATGACGAGAAGACCGGAGGACACGGATCGCTCGGTATATCTCTCTTCCCCATCTTGTAGTTAGCTAGGACTAGTTAATGGCACGATCCGGGTTTTAGTGCGCGGTGGTGCCGGTTCAAGAAAATTAAAGTTAACCATCGCTTCCGCATTTGGCCTCGGGATGGAGGCCGGGGCACCGCCGTGCACTTACACTCTTGGACGTGGTAAGGTGGAAATCAAAGCATATTGAGAATCACACAAGACTCTACGACGATCTCGGGTCTACAGACTAACCTGTACCAGTGTCACCAGAGAACTGCCATCTGACGTAAGGTATAATACCATCTGGGAGTTATCGGCGAGTCTGTCCAGTGTACCCAGTCTCCACTGAGCACCCGTATATCATCTCTGATGTCAAACACCAATGGATATGGGATCATCCATCGCCCATCTGTATAGGTCGAGAAGGTATACGCTAGTCTACTCTGGTATATCGATGCCCCGTATCCATACACCCACGACTAGGGACCTTGAAGGATGTACTTATGGACTACCATGTCCCCACTAGTATGATCCGCATCATAGTCCTGGTAGTCAAGTATACATCCTAAGGGCTTTACCAACATGTAACATAGAGACAATCAGTATACACGTTAAGGTAAAGAGCAACCAGATAGCATAGTATCATGTCGAGCAAGAAAGTCCTCCCTATATATGTCCCAGCATCCACTACAATATACATCCTATGTACAGTAATGGCCTCTAGGGCAAACATATAACTAACAGATCCAGTGAACCGTTCAGAGCGCCGCATTTTCGCGGCAAGAACATGCTTCTTGCCGCGGAACCGCGGCCGAGTTGACTCGGATATGGATCGAGTTTGGTGCAGTGTTCTTCTGTAATGGTTTTGGGATTTTTAAGATATTTATTTCTGCCCAGATTTTCCAGAATAGAAATTTGTATTTGGGTGGCTATAAATCCGTATTTTTTTTATCGAACTTCACTATACTTTGACTATTGGGTTACATCTGTGATGTTTATATGTATTTAACGTCTGCTAATCGCTATACGTCGATTAGTGGGGGTTATACATATCTGTGATCTGTAATGCTTATTGGTTTGTGTATATGAACTCGGTGGATTGTCGCCGATGAATAGCCGGGGTGGATGTGAGATGAGAGTTTCTTTTTTCTTTCATTCATGTAATATGTAAATTGATGTAATATTATTTATTTGGCCGCACAACCGGGTCGGGGTTGTAGCCGTCATTGTATAATTTCTTTTTACTTTTTTTGCTCCTAGGATAGACCCATGGTGGGGTGCACAAACTACCGGGTATCTCGAAGTGCTGAGTTGCCTACTCACGTCGTTGAGGGAGGTTGCTTCGCTTCGGATACTTGGCAGGTAGTTTGCCGCACCCGTAGGGGTCTTGGCTATTCATCGCGACCGTGTAATCCGTTTTTCGTTGCAGGCTCGAACGAATCGCAGATTCCTAGTATATCCAAAGTGTTCATTTGTGATCTGTAATGGCTATTATTGCTATATATTTATATATAATAACTATTTAGGTGTTACTTATGTTTTGCATACGCGCTAGTCCAGCCCCCGCTCTGTCATTAGTTAAGTAACCTAACGGGTGATGACGGGGCCCCGTGGCGAATGCGGATGGCATAAGCGTACACCATATTTTGGTTTTTTTCTGCAATGGTAGGATTTAAATGATGCGACGCATTAAGATTAATGCATGAAAATAAACCAAGTAAAAGTCGATTGGAACACTTTGAAAACCACTCGGTTCTTCTCAAAACTAAACTTTTAAATGCGGAGCTTGAACCACTCCTTTTAAAAGCTATCTCGTTCCATCGATTATATCAAGTTCACTACGTTCACGGTTTCGCCAAAACCATTCGTAGCCCTCCGTCATTCCACATGAATGGTCAAAAAGTATTCAAGCTATGTATTTTGGCCAAAGTCAAGATATAGTGATTGGTAGCTATTGGGTATTCATGTGCAGCATAGGTAGATGCGTTGGTTTGGGACAGTCGTGCTGCCATTTTGGCCAAAGTCAAGGGTAGGTACGGGTGGGTCCAAATTAACCAGGAGAATGACGGGTAGAACTTGACTTGTGACTTATGATATTTTGGCCAAAGTCAAGGTCATAAGAGCATGGGGCAAAAATCCACATCGGGAGTTTCATAAGTACTAAAATATGCTAGTGCTGCATACCATTTGGAGTGTGATGATTCTGGTAGGATTCCTTCGGTTTTATCACGCGATGATATTTGGATCCCGATCCTACTGTGAGTATATGCTACTCCTCGGGAAAGTTCTCACTTAACGATCAATGCTATAAACCTAGTAGGTGTCTAGAAAGGTGTTAGCGGGGCTACGCCCACAGGGAAAAGAGGTTACCTAATTAAGGAACTTCACGAAAGCGTTGGAAAACCTCCCTCGAAGTACCGACACTGGCCTGGCTGAACGGTTAAGCAAGTATTGTACGGTGAGAGTGGTCCCGACTAATTCTTCCTTTATGGTTTGAGGAGGGATTCGAGAGACAGCGGGAGCCATCCTGTTTAGACAAACTAAAAACCACTCTAAACTTGCAAGAGCATCATCCTAAAGTGTTTCTTTTCTCTCTCCTAATTGCAGCGACCATTCAACATGACCGAACTTAAGTTATTACTAGATAAAAACATACTGACAGGGCCAAACTACAAAGATTGGCTCAGGAATGTCAAGATGGCAATCACTTACGACAAGTTGGGGTATGTCCTTACCACCAAAGCTCCCCCTGTCCCAGGTCCCACCTCCAGCGTCGCGGATATAGATATTCGTAAGACATGGGAGTCGATTGCGCGAAGGCCAAATGCCTCGTTCTTGCCTCGATGGACAACGAACATCAGAGGAGGCACGAGAATATGGACCTGGAGTCCATATTTCTCCATACAAAAGAACTGTATGGAGAGCAATCTCGTATCGCAAGATACGAAGTGTCGAAGAATCTATTTTCGGCAAGATTGGCCATCGGATCATCGGTAGTGGAACACGTGCTTAAGATGATCGGCTACATAGAGGAGCTCGCGGACCTTGGGACCACGTTGGAGAATGAACTCTACACTGACTTGATTCTCCAGTCCCTTCCTTCCACTTACGCCCAGTTTATCCTTAACTTCAACATGCAAGGAAAGGAGGTTGAACTTTCCGAACTTCTGAACATGTTGAGGAGTGCTGAGGGCACCCTACAGAAGGGTAGGGAGACATCCATTTTGTTTGCAGGAGGATCTTCCTCTTCTAGGTCCAGGGCGAAAGCCAAGGGAAAGAAGAGGAAAGCCCCCGCCAAACAAAGGGGCGGTGTCAGTAAAGTGGATACGAAGGGAAAGGGAAAGGCAACAAAGGTAGCGGGAAAGATGGTGGGGAAGGAAGAATGCTTCTACTGTCACAAAAGTGGACACTGGAAGCAGGATTGCAAGGCTTAGAAGGCCAGAACCCAGGATCTGAAGCGAGTTGCGGCTTCAGCTTCAGGTGTTTATGTTATTGAAAACTGTCTATCAATAAACTCTGCTTCCTGGGTATTGGATACCGGATCAGGATCTCATATCTGTAATTCTTTGCAGGCGTTGAGAAAGCGTAGAGTTTTGAAGGCAGGTGATATAACCCTCAGAGTTGCAAACGGAGCTAGCATGGATGCTGAGGCCGTGGGGAACTATCACTTGGGATTGTCAGATAGACACTTTTTGGTTTTGCGTAGTTGTTATTTTGTACCAAATGCAACCTGTAATATCATTTCTGTATCTTTATTATCTAAAGAAGGTTATGAATTTGCATTTGTAAGTAATGTAGTGAATATTCACCTTAATCAAGTTTTGATTGGGTCAGGCACATTAAACAACGGTATATACGTTTTAAACCAACCATAAATTTTCAATGTCCAGAATACACACAAAAGAAAGTCTCCGGAATTCAATAAACTTTCTTATGGCATTGTAGACTGGGTCACATCAATGAGAGAAGGTTGACTAAGTTACAAACAGAAGGATATTTGGATTCGTTCGAATATCAGTCATATGCAACTTGTCAATCCTGTCTCAAAGGAAAGATGACAAAGACTCCATTCACTGGACACGGAGTAAGAGCGAGCGAGCTCTTGGGACTCGTACACAGTGACGTGTGCGGTCCAATGTCTACGCATGCACGAAGCGGTTATTCTTACTTCATTACTTTTACGGATGACTTTTCAAGGTACGGATATGTCTTCTTAATGAAACATAAATCCGAGGCTTTTGAAAAACTCCAGGAATATAAGAATGGAGTAGAAAAACAAACAGGCAAAAGTATCAAGGCACTGAGATCTGATCGAGGTGGTGAATACTTGAGTGCCGAGTTCCTGGGTTACTTAAAAGAGAATGGAATTCTCTCTCAGCTTACTCCTCCATACACTACGCAACATAACTGTGTATCAGAGAGATGGAACAGAACCCTATTGGTTATGGTACGGTCCATGATGAGTAACGCTGAGTTGCCGCGATCATTCTGGGGATATGCGCTAGAATCAGCTGCATACCTTTGAACAGAGTTCTAACTAAGACGGTGCCTACTACACCATATCAGATGTGGTATGGGAAGATACCATATCTTAATCACATTAAGACATGGGGATGTCCAGCTTTTGTCAAAAAGCAACATGCGGACAAGCACGAGGCACGCTCAGTACAGTGTAAGTTTGTGGAATATCAAAAGAACTCCAAGGGATATTTTTTCTATTACGAAGAGGAACAAAAGGTTTTTGTTTCTCGCCATGCCCACTTTCTAGAACACCAGTTCTTAGAAAAAGAAATATGTGGGAGCGCAATAGAACTGGAAGAAATTCCAGAACCACGAGCTATTACTGAAAGCTTAGTAGAACCAGAGGGTTCGAAAGATCAGGACATTCCCACACCACTCCGCAGGAGTAGTAGGCAGTCTCATCCGCCCGAGAGATACTACGGTTTTCTCATAGACGGGGATAGAGAGGATTGCATCATATATTGTGATGAGCCTACTAGCTTCCAGCAAGCCATTCAGAGCGTCGACTCGGTAAAATGGCTGGATGCAATGCGGACCGAAATGGTGTCCATGTACACCAACAATGTATGGACGTTGGACATTGCTCCAGATGGGGTAAAACCTGTCGGCTGCAAGTGGATCTTCAAAAGGAAGATTGGTGTAGATGGACAGGTTGAGACCTATAAAGCTAGACTGGTTGCAAAGGGTTTTCGTCAGTAACCTGGTTTGGACTATGACGAAACCTTTTCTCCAGTAGCTATGATGAAATCCATTCGGATCCTTCTTGCCATTGCTGCCTTCCACGATTATGAGATTTGGCAGATGGACGTAAAGACCGCTTTTCTAAATGGAAATTTAGAGGAGTGTGTCTATATGGACCAGCCAGAGGGTTTCATTCAGAGTGGGAGCAGCGGAAAGGTGTGCAAGTTGCTTAAGTCCATTTATGGACTAAAGCAGGCATCGCGGAGTTGGAACTTCTGTTTTGATGAGACGGTCAAGGAATTTGGCTTTATCAAAAATCCAGATGAACTATGCATCTATTGTAGATTTGTAGCGAGAACTGTAGTATTCCTCGTTTTATACGTGGATGACATTCTCTTAATAGGAAATGACATTCCTATGCTACAATCTGTCAAGGGGTTCTTGTTACATAGGTTCTCCATGAAAGACCTGGGTGATGCCTCATACATTCTGGGGATCCGGATCTACCGTGACAGATCCAAGAGGATTTTAGGACTCTCACAGTCCAGGTACATCGACACCATACTGAAAAGATTCAGTATGGAAGATTCCAAGCGCGGTAACCTACCGGCTTGTCACGGGATCACCCTCTCCAAAGAGATGTCTCCCAAGACTGATTTGGAGAGGGATCGCATGTCTATTATACCATACGCTTCTGTGGTGGGCTCTATAATGTATGCGATGTTGTGTACCCGACCAGATGTGGCTTATGCACTGAGTGTGGTAAGTAGGTATCAGTCAAACCCTAGGGAGAAACATTGGATAGCGGTAAAGAACATTCTCAAGTACCTGAGAAGGACTAAGGAGATGTTCTTGGTGTATGGCGGAAAAGACCTCCAGATTGAGGCCTTTGCTGACTCCAGCTTCTAGAGTGACAAAGATGATTCCAAGTCCATGTCGGGTTTTGTCTTTACCTTCAATGGAGGGGCGGTGTGTTGGAAGAGTTCCAAACAGGAAGCGGAATACATCGCTGCATCTGATGCAGCAAAAGAACCTGTCTGGATGAGGAAGTTCTTGAAAGAACTTCAGGTGGTTCCGTCCATTGTTGATCCAATACCTCTGTATTGCGACAACAACGGGGCTATAGCTTTAGCGATGGAACCCGGGTCCCATCAGAAATCCAGACACATCTTGAGGCAGTATCACCTGATCAGGGAGATCGTGGATCGCCATGAGATCGAGGTTCGGAGGGTTGCTTCAGAAGATAACACTGCAGATCCATTCACGAAAGCCTTACCCCAGACTCAGTTCGAGTGGCTGATCGAGATGATAGGTCTTCGATACGCCAGTACATGGCCTTAGTGCAAGTGGGAGATTGTTAGTGTATATGCCCTAGAGGCCATTACTGTATCAAACTAGTATGTATATTACTTGATGGAAGCTTGGGATATTCACAGTTGTATATACAATCTTGCTCGAAATGGTAGTATGATACTTGGTTTGTCTCTTCTTTAATATGTGCATGTGTTTCTTTTAGCATATCGCTTATATACATATTAGTAGAGCCCTTAGGATCTTTGCTTGATTACCAGCGTTGTGATGGCGCTCACACTCTTGGGGGCTGGGTAATCCATAAACACATCCTCATACAGGTCCCTAGTCGTAGGACTATCGAGACAGGGCATCGATACTCCGGAGTAGACTAGCGTATGCGCTTCTCATCCCAGCGTGGGAGACGGTCTGTCCCACAGCCGTCAGTACGTCATACTTGAGATAGTTTGCGGGTGCTCGTTAGGTTACGAGTACACTGGACAGGACTCGTCGGGAACTGTTGGTTGGTATTATACCTATCGTAATTTATCAGTTCCCAGGTGACATGAGTACAGCTTAGTCCGCTGACTTGACATTGTCACTTCGCTTCGAGTGTGTTCCCACTGTACTTTGATTACTACCCTACCACGGCTCAAAGGAGTCGTGCAACACAGGTAGTAGTTGGGTGCAGTCCCGAAGCACTTGGAGGCAGTGATGGTTAGACAGGATTCGTCTCTCCTGGTATTGGGGGTTGACATCGCGATGTGTCCAGGAGAGCCATTACACAAGTAGTCCCTGGCCAGGGCAAGCGAGATATACTGGTAGGTTTCCAGTGTTATCTCAGGGTGTTCTGGGCTATACTACGACACGACTTGTACCGCTATTAGGGGACTGACGTTCACCGCCCCCCTAGGCCCGCCATGCGATGTATGAGACGAACAGACCGGACTGTACGGAGACTGTCACATTCAGGCTCAGTAGGAGTTCAGATGGGGTCACCTCGTCAGTCTTCTTATCGGCATCTACCTGGGGACCGTTACGTACATCTAGTGCCGCTTGTAGTTTGTGGTTAAACCCACTGCCAGTGTAGTGTCGAGTCTTTAGAGTCCCACACAGAAAGTTATTCGCCTTTAGGCGAAATGAGTAGAGGTCGCATGGTTTTGCGACAGGGTTCGTTCACATCCGTGCACTTGTGCATGTTTGCTGTCCGGACAGCTTATACTAGCGGGCTTTAGTTTAAGCCGGATCCTAGCATATGATTTGGGATTGGTATTATCTCATTGTATTCGTGTTCCTCGGATCACGGATACGGGTGCGTATGCACAGTTGACTGAGACAGAGGCAGATGACTTTGATTAGGGTTAATGACCATTGTCATTTTCTTAACCCTAATGCTTATGTGTGTATTATGAATAATTGATATTAGTTAAATATAATTGTGCATGGTTAGGGTTGTTGACCTTTTGACAATACTTGACTTGTTGACCTGGGTTGACACTTTGACCATCATCATTCCATATAAAAGATGCTCTTTGATCCTTGCAATTTGCATTAATTATGAAATGATAATGGTCAAGTCTTGATTAACCATGACAAATATCTAGCTAATTATCTAATTTCATAATTCACCCATATTAGAGAGAATGGTTCATTATTTTCTCTCATTCTATCGTATTGATTCTCTCTCCTCCTCTTCCTCTCTCTCAAGCTCTCCCCTCTCATGTGTTGAGAAACACTTGAGCTAGAGATAAACCTCTCTAAAGTAATCTCTACTCTCATCTAAGGTTCTAGGATTAGCACTTCTAGCACCTTAGTTACTTCTAGCTTGAAGTTGAAGCCAAAGGTTGAGGCTCCCGGGTGGATCCCTCTTCGACTAGAGAAGGCGACAAGGTGATCTCATTCTTCCACTCCAAGGAGCAAGGAGAGAAGGACATAAAACCTAAGGTATAACCTTTCTTCCTTGTAGCTAAATCTAGTTAGCTTGTAGTTAGTTTTTGTTTAGCAAAGATCCTCCTTTAATTAGTCCTTGTTGCCTTGTTCGATAAAAATCCAGTTTTTATTCCGTTTTCCGCCTCCCCGCAAGCACCGGGATGGGCAACGTGGACTTACATTCCCCTCGGAAAGATGATCGATGGACTTTGCCAATTGAGCCTGGAGGTGGCCGAGTACCTACCGGTGATTGGTTGGACCTGGCGGTTATCCGGAGGATACCGACCAGAGTCGATAGATGGATATGGGCGTACTGCTGGGGCCGATGGCCGATTCCGTAGACGGAGCCCGTGGGCTGGTCCGGACTGACGGAGCCCGATATATGAGGATTTACATGCCGATGCTGGGCACAGTTTTCATGATGTTTTCGAGTGTCGATGCTGGACACTCCGGTTCCATTATTTTTGATGTGTCGCAAGATATACAGGTGGTTTATATCCTCATATTTCCATGCATATGCTGATGATATTTACATGCATGATGGTTATTGTCATTGGGTGACGAGTGGAAGGGATCCACGTTCATGCAGATTTGATTACATTGATCATACCTCATATTTATGATATGCTATTACCTGAGGAACTGGGACGAGCACTTGGCACTACACGCATGTATAGAGATTACATTGCCACTTTAGCATGCTTCAGACATATTCATATTGAGGTTTATTTATATCTGATCGTATTGACCTAGGATGGGTCATACATTCGATCTCTGCTTGTAGATATTTTCTATTCACGAGTTGGCAACTCACCCCTGTTGTGCCACAGTTCTTGCAGGTTTTTGCCGTAAAGATTCCATAGCGGCATTTCTGGCACACTGCTTCCATATGGGTGACTTGCTTGGGTAGGTGGGTTCTTTTGTATCAGAACCACCATTGTACCTGTACTATTCATTGTATCCAGAAATTCCATCAACCAAAACTTGTATATTGTTTCAGACTTAGACACAGTGATGTATTATTTCGACCTTAGAGTCGCGCTGGTAGTATTATGGTTTTCTGGCTGTTTTGAGTTCCTTTTTGGGTTTTGATCCTTGCCCTTTGGCGTTGTATATAATTATTGCTTGCGTGGTTGTGACCGTCGATTGACGAAGAGCTAGCTCCCGCTTGGGGATGCCTTTTATCATTCATATATATTATTCATGTTGTACCCCGTTCGGGGCCAGTTTTTACAAAGGAAACTCTGCCGAAATTTTCAGAAAAGACTACATATTTTTAAAAATGCATTTTTGTCTTAATTATTTGAAAAACATTGATTTCAAACATGCTTTCTTTACTTATTAAAAACCAGTCCCCTTATTTACTGCTTAAATGGTTTTAGATTTCTGGGCTTTTGGCTTACTTGGATTAGATGGAGTCCTATAGACTTCATAGGATTCAAGGGCCAGTCACGTTCTCTTTCGGGTCGTGACAACATCATTTCCTATCAAGAGTATGTCATCGACGTACAATACGAGGAAGACAACCTTACACTCTGCAACCTTCTTATAAATACAATGTTCAACTACGTTTTTGATGAAGTCAAACTCTTTGACTACAACATCAAAGCAGATGTTCCAACTCCGCGATGCTTGCTTTAACCCATAGATGGATTTAAGCAGTTTGCACACCTTTCCGTTGCTCCCACTATCTACGAAGCCCTCTGGCTGAGTCGTGTACACGCACTCTTCTAAATCACCGTTTAGAAAGGCGGTCTTAACATCCATTTGGCAGATTTCGTAGTCATGGTATGCAGCAATGGCAAGTAAGATCCAGATGGACTTAAGCATAGCCACAGGAGAAAAGGTTTCGACATAATCCACACCTGGTTGTTGACGAAAAGCCTTTGCAAAAAGTCTAGCTTTGAAAGTCTCGACTTTTCCATCTACACCAATTTTCTTATTAAAAATCCACTTGCTCCCAATGGGTTTTACCCCTTCAGGAGCATTTTCCAAAGTCCATACTTTATTGGTATACATGGATTCCATCTCAGATCGAATTGCATCCAGCCATTTCACAGAGCCACACACTCGTGATGGCCTGCTCGAAACTAGTCGGGTCATCATCTTCCATGATGCAATCCTCGTCCCAGCATCAATGAAAAAACTGTAGTATCTCTCAGGTGGATGAGAAACCCTACTAGATCGGCGGAGAGGCTGGGGTTCGTCGGGAACGACTGAATCCTATGGTTCCATAAAATCAGTTGTCGTAGTTTGTTCTGCTGGATCTTCTTCTAGTTCTAACTCAGAGCCACTAATCTCTTTTGCAAGAAATTCCTTTTCTAAAAAGGTGGCATGTCGAGAAACAAACACCTTTTATTCCTCAGTGTGGTTGAAGATATACCCTTGTGAATTCCTGGGATATCCTACAAACTTGCATAGGACAAACCTTGCCTCGAGTTTGTCCGGATTTAGCCTTTGGACATAGGCCGGACAACCCCATATCTTAACATATTTAAGAGATGGCCTCTTCCCTATCAATATCTCATATGGAGTGGTAGGCACTGATTTGGTAGGAACCATATTCAATAGGTGTATGGATGTCTCAAGCGCATACTCCCAAAGGAAATAGGCATCTCACCAGTGCTCATCATAGAGCGCACCATATCTAATAGGGTGCGATTCCACCGCTCCGTTACACCATTGTGCTGTGGTGTATAAGGAGGAGTAAGCTGAGAGAGAATCCCATTCTTTTTTAGATAATCTAGGAACTCATTGCTCAAGTATTCTCCTCCTCGATCAGATCGAAGGATCTTAATACTTTTTCCCGTTTGGTTCTCTACTTCGTGCTTATATTCTCTGAATTTCTCAAAAGCTTCAGACTTGTGTTTCATCAGGAACACATGTCCGTATCTAGAGAGATCGTCAGTGAATGTAACGAAGTAAGAAGAACCGTTCCTGGCATGTGTAGACATGGGTCCATATATATCAATATGTACTAATCCTAAGAGTTCCGTAACTCTTTCTCCGTGTCCACTAAACGGTGTTTTGGTCATTTTTCCTTTAAGACATGAATGGCAAGTATCATAAGATGATAATTCGAACAGATTCAAATATTCATCCTTATGTAACTTAGCTAGCCGTGTCGCATTGATATGACCAAGTCTACAATGCCATAAGTAGGATTCGTTCATTTCTGAACTCTTCCTCTTGTGTGTGTTTTGTATATTAAGGACTGTATTTTGATTGAGAATGAATATACCATTATATAACGAGCCTGATCCAATCAACTTTTGATCTTGGAAGATGTTCATAATATTATCCTGTACTCAAAATTATATCCTTCTTTACTTAATAAAGAAACTGATATAATGGTGCACATCATGTTCGGTATATAATAACACTCATTCAGAATCAGTGTATTACTACTTTGTAATACTAGGTGATATTCGCCAACCGCTTTGGCTGCAATACTTGCACCATTCCCTACTTGTACGGAATGATCACCCCTTCCCAGTTCTCTACCTTTGCGTAGCCCACGTAACAATTTACATATGTGGGATCTCGATCCGGTATCTAATACCGAGGACGTAGGGTGAACTGAGAAACAGTTCTCAACAACTAACACACCCGAAGAAGATGCATCAGCATGCTTGTTCTTCTTTTGGGCGGCATGAGAATCCAGATATTCTCCTATTTCCTGCTCAGTCTTTAACTCTTATAAGAAAGAACGGGACCAACGATCCCCTGCTCAGTATAATTAGCGGGTTCAGTCAATACATCCATATTATTATCTTGATTAAGGCCTGACATGGTCGCTACCTGGAGAGAGAGAGAAGGAAACACTTTAGCGTATGCTCTTGCAAGATTAGATTGGTTACTATCTTATCTAATCAGGATGTATCCCACTGTTTTTATCAAATCTTCCTTCAAACTCTAAAAGGTAAGATTATCCGGGATTAATTACACCCTACAATTTCGTCAATCTTTCAGCCAGAACCAGTGTCGGTACTTTGAGCAAGGTTCCCCGTGCTTTCGAATGGACCTAATTAAAATAAACCTCGTTCTCCCAGAGGCTTAACCCTGTTAACATCTTTCTAGACACTTACTTGATCGGCTAATTGTCCTTTGTAAAATTCTCCCAGGGGTAACTCTTATTTGTAGTGGGTATCAAGATCCATCTATCTCATAGAAGGTATGCAATCTCATTGCAAATTTCAACACTTGAAATTCCCGATAATACTTTTACCCCTAACGTGCTATGACCTTAACGAATGCCAACAAACCATAGTCTGCTAGTCAAGTTCAGCCTGTACATTTCTTGATTGAATTAAACCCAGCCGTACGACCCTTGACGAAAGCCAACAATGCCGTACGACTACCCTAACCCAATCTCATCATATGCTACAGATAAGCAATAGTTAACCACCGCACACTACGCCTTGATGAAAGCCAACAAACGCAGTACGAATACTAAGTATTACCTATCTGAAATGTCGGAGGGTTACGCAGGTTTTTCAGAAAACCATGAGCGTAATGAACTTGATATCGTCGTAGAATCAAGTGATTTTGAAAAGGAGTGTTTTTGAGGCTTTTCTAGTTTCGCTAAATAGGTCACCCCGGTGAAGGGATCTCGGCTCTTTCCCCATCGAATAAGGTGCGGGGTATATCATATATACCGCGGTGCAAAGCAAGAACTTATTTAAGCTGTCAAAAACTAAACCGTGAGTTTGTAGCATCTGCCAGTTTACCTAAAGAGGTCACTCCCGGTGAAGGGATCTCGGCTCTTTCCTTATCGAATAAGGTGCAGGGTATATCATATATACCGCTGTGCAAAGCAAAACTATAGCTAACCCTTTTATAAAGTTTTGATTCTAGAACATCTTTTAGGTTTCTTTTCTTTTATTAATCTCATTAATAAAATCCCATCAATTAATTCTTCCTAAGCATCACAGAAGAAACGAAAGCTGTAATATTTATATATCATATATATTGTATAAGCATTCGTCTCAGGCACGGATATGATCTCATCACAGAACATTGCAGCAGATGATAACATATGAAAAATTGGATATACTAGGACGTCCGTGTTTTATATCGAGCCGGTATAAAACACGGATTCCACGGTCGTGATGAATAGCCAAACCCACATCCCTAGACCCCTACAAGAGCAGCAAGTAACACTACCAATTCTAGGGTTAGGAGACCCGGTCTCGACTCCTCGAGATGGCCTCCGACTGGACCCTAAAACCCGCTTACTTGTGCTCCTCCTTGGGTCTACCTAATGCGGAAAAGTAAATAATATACACTGGCGACATCAACCTCATCCCGGAAGTGCCCCAATAAAATAATATTACAAAAAAAATGAATTTTACATGAATGAAAATAAAAACCCTCATCTTACATAAAACCCCCGACTATTCAGAACACGACGATCCAATATAACATATCACAGCAACACATAATATCTCATATCATCAACGTAAGAAAGTTTGCGTATCCCGATTGTCGTTGATGTATAGCAACGAAACCGGCGATACCCCACATACTACGCTTACGGTCATATAAAAGAAAGTGTAAAACTACAACATTTGGAATCCACAATCACTTTACACATCGTATATCCGAAATATCACATACTTCGCATTTCATGCCTAACTATATGAATTCCACATATTGTATCACATTCCAAATAAATAGAAAATATTAAACTTTCCGATCGAATAATCAAATACCCAAGATTTCCTAAATAGCTCAACACTTGAGCGGAGTTCAAAATTTCCCAGAATATGTCACAGTACCGATGGTCCAGCCGTAGAAAGGTCAAACCAACGCCTCACATATGGCAACGCCGTACTGCCCCAAACCCTAAGGTTTAGAGGCAGTTCAGAAAGACACATAATCGAGTTAAGGTTTGTGTTCTTCTAGAGGGTCCACCGCGTTACTTGAACGTTTTTCCGAAAGATTTAAACTCAAGAAAAATTCAAAACTTGAAAGTTTTTCGTGCCGGGGAAATGTGAGTTAATGATATCCGTTCGAACATTTTAACAGTTTCTAAAATATCCGGAAAACAGAACGAAGTTAAATTTTCCGATCGCATCAACGATTACATAAAAATCACCAGAACACTCAACATTTGAGTAAGATTAAAAATACCCAGATGCATGGAAAAATACCTACGGATCAACCCTGCCAATACGAGGCCTTAACTCCCAAGTACGGCCGCGGAACCGCCCCAGGAAGCATGCTCCTGCCGCGGTTTCACGGCAACTTCAGGGACTTAGGGTGTCGTATTTTAGGGTAATCCATATAATTTCCTGTTAATTTTTTTTGAGTATTTTTAATGCAGAAAAAATCACATTTTTTACAAAATTTCCATAGATGGGGTCAATTTCGATGTATCGTGGTTCGATCGGACTTTTAACTTCGTATACATGTCGCCTAATGCTCTAGCTTGGCTCTGATACCACTGTAGGGTTCCTAGGCACTCATACAAGGGTCTATAAGGCATCAACCATGCCCAACTTAAAATTTAGACATGCCGAACAACCCAAAGCAAGGATCTTTGCTAGATTATTAGGGTTAAACATGCAAGAAAACATCTTTACAACTAAGAGTGAGGGATTACAACCTTTGTAGTCCGCTCCTTCGCTTCATAAGCTCCGAGTAGTAGTCCCTTCACCGCGATCCATGATCTCCCGGACTCAAGAGAAGCTCCACAACCCGAATGATCCATCCTTGCTTGTAGTCTTCCTTTTCAAAGATGATCTACCTTGAAGTTTCTTTAACACAAGCTTTTTCTCACTAATGAGGTGAACACCTTAATCTAATGTCACGACCCGAAAGAGCACATGATTGTCCCTTGAACTATATGAAGTCTATAGGACCCCATCTGATCCAAGTAAGCCAAAAGCCCAGAAATCTAAAACCATTTTAAGGAGTAAATAAGGAAAACTGGTTTTAAGAAGTAAGGAAATCATGTTTTGAAAATCAAAGTTTTTAAATAACTAGCCGAGTATGCATTTTTAAAATGTGTAACCTTTCCTGAAAATTTCGGCAGAGTTTCCTTTGTAATAAATGGCCCCGAACGGGGTATAACAAGAACAATATATATGAAATGATTAAAGGCATCCTCAAGCGGGAGCTAGCTCTTCGTCAATCGACAGTCAAAACCACGCAAGCAATAATAATATACAACGCCAAAGGGCGAGGATCAAAACCCAAAAAGAAACTCAAAACAGCCAGAAAACCATAATACTACAAGCGCGAATCTATGGTCGAAATAATACATCACTGTCTCTAAGTCTGAAACAATATACAAGTTTTGGTTGATGGAATGACTAGATACAACTGAAAGTACATGTACAAGGGTGGTTCTGATGCAAAAGAACCCACCTACCAAAGCAAGTCACCCATATGGAAGCAGTGTGCCAGAAATGACGCTATGGAATCTGTACGGCAAAAACCTGCAAGAACTGTGGCACAACGGGGTGAGTAGCCAACTCGTGAATAGAAAATATCTACACGAACAAATCGAATGTATGACCCATCCTAGGTCAATACGATCAGATATATATATATATAAACCTCAATATGAACAAGTCTGAAGCATGCTAAACTGGCAATGCAATCTCTATACATGAGTGTAGTGCCAAGTGCTCATGCCAGTGCCTCAGGTAATAGCATATCATAAATGTGAGGTATGATCAATGAAATCAATCTGCATGTATGTGGATTCCGTTCACTCGTCACCTAATGACAATAACCATCATGCATGTAAATATCATAAGCATATGCATAGAAATATGAGGATATAAACCACCTGTGTCCCTCGCGACACGTCAAAGTCATGAAACCGGAGTGCCCAGCATCGACACTCGAAAACATCATGAAAATTGTGCCCAGCATCGGCACGTAAATCCTCATATATCGGGCCCCGTCAGTCCGGACCAGCCCACGGGCTCCGTCTGCGGAATCGGCCCTCGGCCCCAGCAGTACGCCCATATCCATCTATCGACTGCGGTCGGTATCCTCCGGATAACCGCCAGGTCCAACCAATCACCGGTAGGTACTCGCCCGCCTCCAGGCTCAATCGGCAAAGTCCTTCGATCATCTTGCCGAGGGGAACCATACCGGGTCCACCATGTACCCGCAATCGGCTCGTCCACTCCTCGAATCGGGTTTCACATGTCGCTCTCAGCACCGAGAAAACACATGGTGGACGCACTGAAATATCATATCAAGGGTAACTGGATTTTTAAAACAATGACATATTCTCTTTTGAAATACCCACGGTTCCCAAATCCAGAAATATCATGGAAATAGAAACTCTCAATGCGTATAATCGGAAGACATGATGTATGTGACATGTAAAAGAAATGTAAGCATATCAGTCTGTCATGCAAGAATCATATCCTGAATGCAATAGTACTACAGTGTAGTGACATGGCAATTATTGATGATGAAGTGTGTGAGCTGGCAAACAGTGTACGTGGAACATACGCATCATCGATAATGGTGCTGATGTCCTAGCAGCATGACTGTAATATATCAACAACACAAGCGATGAAATGCAGATAGCATGAAAATGCGGAATCGAATAATCAACGCAACAGTAAAGAATCTACCTCAAAAACTATATCATGCAGCCTTGCCTTTTGAAATAAGACGAATCGGGGTTTTTGGTAAAATAAGGGCCACGGTGTTTTAAGAACAGATGCTACGTTTGAAAATATCCGTAGAATCGCTTTTGCCTATCTTTAAAATATCCCCGATTTGTTAGTTTTGAAATAGGTGTGACTCGGGTCTAGTCTACGCCTACTATGTGAACTACGGACCCAACTATCAAGTCAATCGGCAGGGGTATGGAAACCACCTAAATTTGAGTCGATATACATATATATACACAATAGTCGGTGATCTCCCCTCAATAGTATCGCGTACGATACAGTATATCATATGACATCCTCGAGTCATGAGTGCGGATCTAACATCACTATAAGGCTAGTACGGTAAATCGTCGTACGGCATCCCAATAGCTGAGTACGGGTCAATATTACATTCATCTCATCGCATATCAGGTATCACTACCATCATATCACATAGTCTAGGGTACAAGTCTAAGTCTAGTACCATCGATACCATCTATATAAATATGAATGCGGGGTAAAACACATGCCCAAAGGCCCGCTAAAACCATCATGTCGCATCTCAAATACGAACTCCGTCATATCGCCGAATCTCACGGCCTCAATCAAACCACATCGACTCACCTCAATCCCACGTATCATACTAAAATCACGTATATGAACACATAGTCCAATACCCATGTGTAGATATACACACCTCCAAATGCGCACTGATAAAAGAAAGAATGTATGGAAGTATATGTGTACGTGTATGTGTGGGTGCAACCACTACTCTGGGGTTTCGCACTATAATAAACCAATACATCCTTATCATCAATAATTCCATTATTACGATCAATAATCTTAAACAACACATAATAAATATACTTGTGTATACGTATTCGTATACATCACCACGGACTGCGGGGGTGCTATACGTCATCCACCCGACTTCTCCCCGTTGATATAAATCTACTCACCTTGCATCTCATGTGTCGATGCCGATGTCGCCATCTTCATCTTCTTCGCCTCAACATCACGTAGGGTACCTAAATGTATATCACAACGCTAACGCACATGAAAATCACATCGGAAACCAAAATAGCACACTCTACTCGCATAGGTAAAAACCTATCGTCTCGCATGTAAACACGATCAATATCCACTTGTCGTTGACGTCCAAACGCCACCCGACAGAAACGAATCACCAAATACCAAAATCCATGCTAAAACAAGTCGTGAATCATGCGCCAACTCATGAAAATCAACCCAGATTTTACACTAAATGGAATCAGACAAAATTGCACATACCATGGGTTAAGTATACTGGAGATAGGGCCTTGCACCAAAAACGAGGCAAAACCGTCCTGCTCTGGCCGCAAATTGCGGCCAGAAGGGTTAAATCTACGTCCTGGGGAAAGAGATAGGGGCTAGGGTTTTGGGTGTTGGTTCCAGGATGCCTGCACATCTCTCTGTTAAGTCAATTTTATTTTCAGGTGTCTCGGGTTAAAGCAGATCAATAAAAACAGTGACAGATTTCCAGTTTTTCCCGATATTGATTCTATAAATCCATATTCTGGTTCTAGTTCCAGGTTTGGGTCTAAAATAACATCACACCAGGGGTTTTAAGGTCACAACAAGTCTCAATTTCACCTTTGATTCGATCCAACCCTAAAGCCTAACTTGATGTTTCACAAGTCCATCAAACGACACCATATCGACATGAAACTAGTATGGATGCAATAAGAATTGAAATACTAAACTAGGGGTGCATAAATTACCTCCTTTGGCAACTCAAGAATTTTCTTGAGTTGCTCAAAGTCCTAAAGATCCAATCTTCCTTAGTCCAATGCGTTCCTCTCTAGCTCGTGCACCTTTTTAGTGAAGGGAAGATGGGGTTTTGGAGGCATTTTTGTGGTGTTTTGGAGGCTTGGAGAGGGGAGGGAGAAGGAGGAGCAGCATCTGCAGCAACTAGGGAAAGAGGGAGAGAGGAATGAGTCGAAGAATGATGGAGGAATGGTTCAAGTCAACACACCTCACATACTCATTCTCTCTCTCACCATGCTTCATAATATATTCCCTTTTCCTTTTTCTTTTCTTTTCTTTAACTCTAATTCCTTCTCACTCCAATAGTGAACACAATGGCAAGAAAAATGTAACACAAGTGTAGAAAAAGATATGTGCATGTTTTGCACAAAAATGCCAAAAATCCGATTAGCTATTTTTAATCGCGATTAGCACTAAACTAGTGTCAAACAAATCATAAAAACTTGAAAATGGCATAATTCCATAAAATACCCTATTTTAGAATTTTCCATATTGTTTCCTTTTATCGATACTTAATTATACCGAAATATTAAAATATTCATTAAAATAATATTAAAATATAAAAATTCCCAAAAATAATATTTGATTATTTGGAAATGTTACAATCTACCCCCCTTAAAGAAATTCGATCCCTGAATTTAAATTTAAACCCCCAAATACTAAAACATTTCGATAAAAATCCAAGTCGTCGTGGCTTCGAAATCATCAATACATAAAACATCATAGTGCAATCCATGTGCATGAGTACTGAGCAGATAACTCAAAAGAAAACTCCGTCAAGCATCCCGCAATCATTGGAGTCTTGGTAAAGACACAAATGTCAAATCCAAAACAAAATCAATATGATATAGATCAGAACTATACATGTAGACATCCAATCTATACATGTGAATAGCTGATGTAAATGAATACCAAATCTTTTTAAGTCGCTGTGCGATGCGCATAACACTGCACAGTGGCAGACGTTTTTCATAAGAAAATAACCATATAAGTATATATCTTTTGTTTACTATGTACGTTCCGCCGTTTTGAAAACAATTTAGAAGGGTTTCCTTATTTTTAAAACGTTTCGTGTCATATCGGACACGTAGGTATATATGCCGAGACTATAGCTCGCATTTTGGAAATCCCTTCGGTAACTATCAATGCTTGCAAAATATATCCAGGTACTATCCTCTGACAAGTCCTGCTCAGTACGGAAACACATAGCAAATATCATAAAAACGTACTGCTCCATAAGAATCAATCCCAAAAGGTATATAAGAATACCCTACGCGTCTGGTGCGCACGGAAATCAAAATCCATATATGTGCCATACAGTGCACAAAACAACCTCTAGGTGCAACGGGTGTGCACAAGGCATCTGTCATAGGCAACGTGTGTACCTGACAGCCAAAACAGGTGCATCTGACATGCACGAAGAATCTCGATTTAGTGCATCGGGTGTGCACCCAAAATCGTATCTCCAAACATGCGCCCCACAAGCGCGAAAATCCAAATCGGTGCATCCATCGTGCACGAATGAAAATCTAAACCCTGCGCACTCAACATGCACGGAATCACGAAATCCAATAGCAACGCCGAACATACGTAAGTCCAATCAAAAGCAAAGAGTGCAAGAATCAATCATCAATATCAGGGTCAAAACCGACGATATATAATGCGGCTCAATCAAAATCGAGTTTACCGCGATGGAAAATCTTACAACCGTGTGCATCAACGTGCACAAATCAAATCAAAATACTAAAAGTGCATGAAAACTATGCTGGAAGCGTAAATCAAATCACCGGCATAAAATAGGCATGAAATAACAATCAATACCTCAAGAGTAATAATTATTCGCCACGTATAAATACGCAGTAGGTGCAACCATAGTGCACAAAATCAAATAACATGGAACTCAGTCATCAAGACTAAATCATGCGAATAGATCGCCCAAAATACTGAAATCCAAGGTGACGGATACGTGATAGTCAAATCACAAATCGTAAATACCGTCGTCGGTATATCCTCCTTCAAAGTCGAGAAGGTGCCGGTACGTCCAATGTTAGCGGCGCAAGATATCTACTTGCCTCTTGCTCGCGGCTGGCGTCATCTGCCTCTGGTTCCTTATCTTCCCTGTGGATTACCAATCTCGCAATCCATCGGCTCATCGTCCTGTCAGGTGTGCTAACGGGAACGATTCCGTTCTGGCACTTCTCTGGTCATCTCTCGGTCAATCCTCATGACCGCTCGTAAAGCAGCATATCTCTGGTCCTCTGAATGCACATCATACATCGGCTCCTGGTGCAAATCTTATTGCAGCAGTGTACTGGAAAGAATCCTGCTCAAGGTCTCTTCTGATCTCGCCTAAGCCAAACTAAACGGAGGCTGGTACTCTGGAGTAATATTTTCTCGCTCTCTGGACATCTGCGTCCTTAGTACAACATCTACTCGGAAGCTGGTCGCATCTCTGCGCCTCTGTATGCATATCCGACCTTTAATCTTGACGGGGTGTAATAACAGCTCGTCTGCATCTTGCACGAACTTCTTATCCCGCTTGTCTGTATCATCGACCATTTCGACGTTGCGTCTCTATTTGCGCACTGCAATGCCCTCGGCTACGGTCTATCCGAATTCCCTCACACGGACTTGAAATCACGAACTCGGTATCTTCATCACTCAGTAGAAGATATCTAGCCGAACACGTCCTCAGCGTGCATATCGCACCTCTGATGTCAGCGGAGTGGGACGCCATCTCGTCGAAATCTCGTGCGAACTCTTTACTCCACTTGTTCCATGGTCGACTCATTCGGACTCATCTCATCATGGCTACATGGACTGCTCTCCAACGGCTATACTCGTATCTGGAGTCTCCCAAGCATTGTCCCATCACAATATCAGAAAGATGTCGAACCATCCGATCGACTCGTCAGAACTTCGTAATCCCCCAAGAGATCAACATCTTGAGTACAGTTTAATAGTATCGAGTACATACAACAGCATCGGTGGTCCAACCGTAGAAGGGCAAACCCAAGCCTCACTAATGGCGCCGTGGAACTGCCGCAAACCCTAAGGTTCAAAGGCTTTCACACGGTCATTATGTCGAGTTAGGGTTTCATTCTTCTAGAGGGTCCATAGAATCGCTTGCATGTCTTTCCGAATAGTTTAAACTTGAAAAATGGGTTCCTGACATTCGATCGTCTCAATCGACTCTCAACGAATCTGCGTGAAGTCGTCTCTAGCTGGAATCAATCTACCTGATGACCTCGCATCGGGGTAAGCGAACGAACTACTTGTCCTGGTCATTCATCCTCGGTGACTAGCGACTCACTATCATATCTCTAAGTATATGCTCAAGCTGCAGGAGCTCCAACATCTGGGGCGATATCTCATCATTCGCAGCAGCAACTGGCTCATCCGTCCGTACGCTGAACAATGCCTCAATCATCATGAATAAGCGACCTATCAATGGTCATCACATCCTGGCTGGCCTCTATCAGTGGCTCAGTCCTCTGGTACCGATCGGTACGCCCGAGAATTCTCGTAAAAGCGATCAGTCCAACGCTCATGGCGTGAAAACACAATAAGACGACGCCTCTATATGCAATCGTATGTCTCTGGAAACACGCCCTGGTTAGTCCTCATCCACGACGAGCTCATGCCGACGCAACTCGAGCCGTAGCTCACTCTGCCCGTGCAATCGTGGTAGCAAAACCATAACCAGTCTCGATAAGGATAGATCATAGGAAGGAATATAATACTGTGTAAGGAAATGTACATCTTAAGGTTTCTTAAGCGGAGTGGCGTGTCGTAAGGATGCCGCGGAACATACGTACGGTACGTCCTTCTACTAAAGCTACCTACTCCATCAACCAAGGGTCATCCTATGGGATGAATGTTCGGGTGTAATACCCCCTCGACTAAGTCTAAGTTCCGTAAGGTCAAGCCTAAGTTCCGTATATATATAAACGCCCTAGGCTCCACAAAGTCAAACTTAGACTCGAACCAAGGTTAACCTAGCGCTTTGATACCAACTTTGTCACGACCCGAAAGAGCACGTGACTGGCCCTTGAACCATATGAAGTCTATAGGACCCCATCTGATCCAAGTAAGCCAAAAGCCCAGAAATCTAAAACCATTTTAAGGAGTAAATAAGGAAAACTGGTTTTAAGAAGTAAAGAAATCAAAGTTTTTAAATAACTAGCCGAGTATGCATTTTTAAAATGTGTAACCTTTCCTGAAAATTTCGGCAGAGTTTCCTTTGTAAAAACTGGCCCCGGACGGGGTACAACAAGAACAATATATATGAAATGATAAAAGGCATCCCCAAGCCGGAGCTAGCTCTTCGTCAATCAACGGTCACAACCACGCAAGCAATAATAATATACAACGCCAAAGGGCGAGGATCAAAACCCAAAAAGAAACTCAAAACAGCCAGAAAACCATAATACTACAAGCGCGACTCTAAGGTCGAAATAATACATCACTGTCTCTAAGTCTGAAACAATATACAAGTTTTGGTTGATGGAATGACTAGATACAACTGAAAGTACATGTACAAAGGTGGTTCTGATGCAAAAGAACCCACCTACCAACCTAAGTCACTCATATGGAAGCAGTGTGCCAGAAATGCCGCTATGGAATCTGTACGGCAAAAACCTGCAAGAACTGTGTCACAACGTGGGTGAGTTGCCAACTCGTGAATAGAAATTATCTACACGCAGAAATCGAATGTATGACCCATCCTAGGTCAATACGATCAGATATATATATAAACCTCAATATGAACAAGTCTGAAGCATGCTAAACTGGCAATGCAATCTCTATACATGAGTGTAGTGCTAAGTGCTCGTGCCAGTGCCTCAGGTAATAGCATATCATAAATGTGAAGTATGATCAATGAAATCAATCTGCATGTACGTGGATTCCGTCCACTCATCACCCAATGACAATAACCATCATGCATGTAAATATCATCAGCATATGCATGGAAATATGAGGATATAAACCACCTGTGTCCCTCGCGACACGTCAAAGTCATGGAACTGGAGTGCCCAGCATCGACACTCGAAAACATCATGAAAACTGTGCCCAGCATCGGCACGTAAATCCTCATATATCGGGTTCCGTCAGTCCGGACCAGCTCACGGGCTCCGTCTGCGGTATCGGCCCTCGACCCCAGCAATACGCCCATATCCATCTATCGACTCTGGTCGGTATCCTCCGGATAACCGCCAGGTCCAACCAATCACCGGTAGGTACTCGCCCGCTTCCAGGCTCAATCGGCAAAGTGTTAGTTATATGTATGCCCTAGAGGTCATTACTATACATAGGATGTATATTGTAGTGGATGCTTGGACATATATAGGTGTCACGACCCGAAATTTCGGAACATGACCGGCAATTAAGTTACGAAACGTCTCAAGGCGTCCGTAAAATAAATAAGCCGAAGCCCAGAAATCCAAACCAAGAGAAGTAGTAGAGTGTAGGAAAAACCATATGTGAATCAACCTGTAAGCAACATAATATACAACGCCTAAAGGCGAGCATCACAACAGAAAAGGGAACTCCAACCAGTATGAAATCCATAGAAATATAACGCGCGACTCTACGGTCGAAAGAATAAACATCCCTGGTCTCTATCTCAAATAAATACATGTTTGGTTGATGGGTCTTCTAGATACAATTGAAATATAATATACAATGTATAATGATGGGTACGATACCAATAAACCCACCTACTAGCCAGTCACCCGGAAATGGAAATAGTTCCACCAAAGCCGTAATGAAATCCGTACGGCAACACCTGCATGAAACTGGGGCACAACGGGGGTGAGTTGCAAACTCGTGAGTAGAAAAAATCTACGAACAGAAAATCGCATGTATGACGCTATCCTAGGTCATACGATCATAATATATAATCCTCAAATATATAACCAGTAATCTCGAAACATGGCTAGGGTAAATATCTAACCCAAGTGTAATCCTATGTGTCCATGTCAGTGCATCAGGTAACAATGTATCATATAGATGATGTATGAATGCATGAAACAGAATGCATGTACTGGAGAAAACTGCTTTCATAATTTGTGAGATTTCTGTATTTTTAAAATGAGGTATCATAAATGAAATCAGCATAAACAGTGCCTAGCATCGGCACAAAACATAAGTCTCAGTATCTCGATACCTCTGTATCATAATCTCTGTACCTCAATATATCGAAATCTCAATGTCTCGATCACAAAATCTAGGGAGTCGTCAGTCCAGATCGGCCCCTACGATCAATCTCATGACCACGACGGTATCCTCCGGATATCCGACGTGTCGGGTAATATCACCGGTAGGTAGTGCTCCCCTGCACAGGCTCAACTCCATCTCCTGTGATCTTCTTGCCCCGGGGTACCGCACCGGGTCCACCATGTACCCGCAATCGGTCTCATCCGCCTCCTTGATTCGGGTTTCATATGTCACTCTCTGCATCCAGAAAACACATGGTGAACGCACTGAAATATCATATCAAGGGTAACCGGTTTTTTAAAATATTTACATAATCTCTTTGAAATTTTGAAATACCCACGGTTCCCAAATCCAGAAATAACATAGAAACAACATATCTCAATGCGTATAATCAGGAAGCATGATGTATGTGACATATAAATGGAATGCAAGTGTAACAGTATGTCCTGAAACGTGGAATAATAGTATGCACATACAAGGGTCATATCCTGATGCAATAATACTACTGTGTAGTGACATGGCAATTACCGATGAAGAAGTGTGTGAGCTGGCAAGTAAGTGTATGTGGAACATACGCATCATCGGTAATGGTGCTGGTGTCCTAACAGCATGATATCAATAATGAAATATGAAACACAATAAGTATGCGATGCCGTGTAACAATAATAATATGCGGGAGCTGAATGCTAAAACACCATGATAGCTGAACTGCATCTAAAGTCATAAGTGTCATATAGCTACACCACTATCAGGTTGAGCTACGCTAACAATAGGTAAGGGAAACCGCCGAACCTCTGAGTCGATATATATATATGTATATATGTATATATATATATATATATATATATACAGTCGGTGATCCTGCCTCGATAATATCACATCCGATACCATATCTCTAAAATCAGTTATTCTCAAGTCAAGAGGGCGGATCAATCATCAAATATAGCTCGTACGTAAATCCGCCGTACGGCATCCCCAAATCTGGGTACGGGTCAATATCATATTCGTCATATCTTTCATCTGGTGTTTTCTTTATCAAATATCGTAATCTGGGTACTTACCTATGTCTAGTACAATGCAAACATCATCACTATAATCAAGATCTGATTACTGGTCGACAATCCCGTATAAATCGATATCATCAGCACATATCAGTATACCCCACCCAAGGCGGCCTATTATAAATATCCTGTCATATCATATCATATCCTATCTCGTATCATAATCACATGTCGGTCATTTTACATATTTATGTCACTATTCCTATGGCATCATTATCCCAAAATCCGCTAAAGCATCCGGACGTATCTTAAATAAAATTTTTATCATATCACCGATATCATAATTTTGTATCAATTATCATCGACTCATTTCCATCCCAAATATCATCCTCAAATCTGCATGTGAGCACATGGTCCTATACCCATGTGAACACATATCTATGTAGAATCTCATAAGCATATATGAGTAAGGATGTATGTGTGTATAGGTATGTGTAGTGCGCCCACTATCTAGGGTCCGCAATACTAAACTAGTCCAACATACCAAAATCCATCCTAAGAATAAATAATATCCCAAACAACAATATAATAATTGTAGGTATGTATATGCATCCATATACATCACCACGGACTGCGGGGGTACTATACGCCATCCACCCGACTTCTCCCCGTAGATATAAATCAACTCACCTTGTTATATGTGTGCCGGTGCCGATGTCGCCATTTGCATCTCCAACGCTTCGACGCCACGTGGGGTACCTACAAGGATATCACATGCTAAAACACATGAAAACCATGTCGGAAACCAAAATGGTACACACTACGCTCATAGGTAAAAACCTGTAGCCTCGCGTGCAAACACAGCCAATGCTCACTAGTCGTTGGCGTTCAAACGCCACCCGACGGAAACGAATCATCGGATACCAAAAACCATGCTAAAGCAAGTCGTAAATCATACGCCAACTCATGAAAATCATCCCAGATTTTACCCTGGTTGGAATCGGTCAAAACTGCACATACCCAGGGTCAAGTTTAAATGAAATAGGGCCTTGCACGCAAAACGAGGCAATTTCACCCAAGTCTGGCAGCAAATTGCGGCCAGGATGAATAAAATTGCGGCCGTAAAAATGAGGTGGGGGCTAGGGCTTTGTGGGATGGTTCCAGGGTGCCTGCACAGCTTACTGCCAAGTCAATTTTACTTTAGGAGGTCCCGGGTGATAGCATTTTCCAGAAAGGTAAAAAAGTCGACAAAATTGCTATAATACGCCAAGTTAACAAATCTTCTAACTAACTGGAAATCTGGGGTAACCTTGGTTAAATTAGTCTCAAATACACCTAATAGGGTTACACCAACCATCAAAACCAACACTTGGTCAAGTCTCACTCAAATTTTTCTAAACTAGCACTAATCTACTTAATAACACTAAGTTTCAGCCATAAAACCAGAACTTGGCAAGATAGGAATTGGGTTGTGAGATTATACCTCAAGAGGGTCCTAGGATTAATGAGAAGGGATGGAGGAAGGGTTGTTGCTGCTGACGTTCCTGCTTGTGGCAGTTTTCTCATTGTTGATGTTATTTCTGCAGCTGCTGCTGCTTGCAACTCTCTCTTTCTCTCATTTGCTTTTCTTTCTTTCTTTCCTTTTTTTTTCTAAGTGTTGCAGGAGCAGCTGCTTCACTTGAAGAAGGGGGTATATATGGTGCATGTGATGTGGTGTGATGAGGGTGTGGGGTTGTTTCTATGATGTTACTGCTGTTGCTGATACAATGGGCTGAAACGTGTTGAATTGATGCATGGATTCAGCAAGGGGGCTGTTTTGTGGCTGAAGTCAGTTATTGGGGCTGAAGTTAGGTAGAATTTGGGCTGATGCAATGATGGTGCTGCTGTTGATGCATGATTTTCAGCAGCTAGTGTAGCTGTAGGTGTAGGGAGGCTGATTTGTGGCAGAAGTCAGCTATTGGGGGCTGAAAAATGATGATGGGAGTGTGCAAGTCAGCTATGGGGGGCTGAAAAGTCATGATGGGGGAGTGTAGGTCAGCTATGGGGGGCTGAAATGAGCTGAGGTTAGGCTGATGTTCACATCAGCTGCTGTTGCAGCTCATGATGGTGTTGCTGATGCTGATGTAGCTGATGTATTTTTTGAAATGTTATAGTCTTCCCCCCTTAAAGAAATTCGGTCCCCGAATTTAAATTTAAACCTCCCAATTCTAAAACATTTCAAATAAATGTCCAAGTCAACGGGGCTCCGAAATCATCAATACATAAAAGGCATCATAGCGCAATACATGCGCATGAGTAACGAGCAGATAACTCGAAGTCAAAACTCCGTCAAGCATCCCGCAATCATCGGAGTCAAGGTGAAAACACGAATGCCAAATCCAAGGTAAAAACCGATATGCTAGAAATCGGAACTATGCACGTAAATACCAAATCCGTACATGTAAATATCCGAAGGGAATGCATGCCAAATTTCTTTAAAGTCGATGTACAATGCGCATAGCACTGCACAGTGGCGGACGTCTCTATAAAAAAAATAGCCGTATACGTATATATCTTTTGTTTAATATGCACGATCCGCCGTTTGAAAACAAATTTAAAAGGGTTTCCTCATTTTAAATATCTTGTGTCATATCGGACGCGTATGTAAATAATAAGACTATAGCTCGTTTTTTTTTTGAAATCCCTTTGAAATCTATCAATGCATGCAAAATATATACAGGAACTGTCATCTGACCAGTCCTGCTCAGTACGAAAACAAATCACATCAACACAAAAAATGTACTGCACCATAAGAAATCAGTCCCAAAATGTGCATATGAAAACCCTGTGCATCCGGTGCGCACGGAAATCAAAACCTATACCTGTGCCAAGCAGGTGCTCAAAAACATCATCAAGGTTCAACGGGTGTGCACGCAACATCGGTCATAGGCAACGCATGTGCCTGACCGCAAAATCAGGTGCATCTGACATGCCCGAAAAATCTCGATTTAGTGCATCTGGTATGCACCAAATCTCATCTCATAACATGCGCCCAACATGAGCTAAAAATCCAAATCCGGTGCATCCATCATGCACGAAATCATGAAATCCAATATCAAGCGCCGAACACGCGCAAAAATCCAGTCGGGTGCATAAAATGCACGAAACAAATATCGAGCATCACCCTCGAAATCGAAGTCCAGTGCATCCAAGTGCACGAAATATATGTCACTGCACTGTAAGCATACGTGAACTATACCGAGTGCAAAAACTAAATCGTGTGCGTGCATACGCACAAAATCAACTCCAATGTCTAAACACCATAAAATCACAAACATGTGAAACCAAGGCTCGAAAATGATATCAAGTACAACAACTGTGCAAAAATCGTAAATCCTCAATCATCAAAATCAAATCATGCGGATAAATCGCCCAAAATACCGAAATCAAGTATGGCGGAATAGTTCCGCTCAAGCGCATCCTCCAAGAATCTCTGGCCAACTGTCGTAGTCACTCATAGCATGTCTCGTCGACGATCCTGAAATCTGGCCTACTGGTGTGCATAACATGACCACTCCTGGGTCCAAGTCTTCTCTGTATATTACCAATCTTACGATCCGTCGGCTCATCGGCCCTGTTAGGTGTGCTAACGGGGACGATTCCGTTTTGGCACTTCTCTGGTCATTTCTCGGTCAATCCTCACGACTACTCGTAAGGCAGTATGTTACTGGCGTCGGTTTCCGAATCTCTGAATGCACGTGACACATCTGATTCTGGGTGCAAATATCATTGCAGCAGTGTCCTGGAAGGAATCCTGCTCAAGGTCTCTTCGAAGTCTCATCTCTGCCAATTGTCCGGGAGTCATCGTCCTTTACTAAATTTGTTTCTTGTTCCGGAACGGCTGCATACTCATCGCGACTCCTTCTGGAAGGTATATCCAAGTACCATGCCTCGGCATGCGCGTCGCATCTCTGATGTCGGCGGAGTGGAACGTCATTATATCCAGATCCTGTACGAACCTCTTACTCCACTTTTCTCTAATGTCGACTGCTTCGGGCTCGTCTTATCATGGCTGCATGGACTGAGCTCCAACGGCTATCCTCGTATCTGGAGTCTCCCAAGAAGTGCATCTCACCACCTAGCATCCGAATTAAGTCGAGCCATCTGATCGACTCGTCGAAACCTCATAATCCCCCAAGAGCTCAACATCTTGGGTACAGTATAATAGTATCGAGTACATACCACAACATCGGTGGTCCAGCCGTAGAAGGGCAAACCCAAGCCTCACTAATGGCGCCGCAGAACTGCCGCAAACCCTAAGGTTCAAAGGCTTTGACATGGTCATTAAGTCGAGTTAGGGTTTCATTCTTCTAGAGGGTCCATAGAATGGCCTGCATGTTTTTCCGAATACTTTAACTTGGAATAATAGGTTTCTAACATTTGATCGTCTCTGTCGACTCTCAACGTCTCTGCGTGAAGTCGTCTCTAACTAGAATCAATCTATCTGATGACCTCGCATTGGGGTAGCGAATGATCCACATGTCCTAGTCATTCATCCTCGGGGACTAGCGACCTTCTATCATCTCTTAGTACAACTTGTATCGCAATAGCTCCATTATCTGGGGCGATATCTCGTCGTTTGCAGTAACAACTAGCTCACTCGTCTGCACGCTGAACAGTGCCTCAATCATCATGAGCAAGCAATACGCCAACGGTCATCAAAGTCTGGGTGGCCTCTACCGATGGCTCAATCCTCTAGTGCTAATCTGCACGTCCGAGTAATCTCATACGACGATCCATCCAACGTTCGTGGCGCAAAATACAAACAAAAGACACACCTTTGCAATCGTGTGTTGCCAGAATTACACCCTGGTCAGTCCTGGTTCGTGACGAGCTCTTGCTGACCACAACTCTAGCCATAGCTCTCCTTGGCCGTAATCGTGGCAGCAAAACCGTAACTGATACCGATGAGTCTAGATCAGGAATGAATATGATACTGAATAAGGAAATGTACATCCTAAGTCTTCTTAAGTGGAGTGGCGTGTCGTAAATATGCCGCGGAACATACCAACGGTACGTCACTCTACTTTAGTCACCTATTCCATCAACCAAGGGTCATCCTACGCTCCGAAGGTAAAACCTAACGCTCTGATACCAACTTTGTCACGACCCGAAATTTCGGAACATGACCGGCAATTAAGTTACGAATCGTCTCAAGACGTCCGTAAAATAAGTAAGCCGACCCCCAGAAATCCAAACCAAGAGAAGTAGTAGAGTGTAGGAAAAACCATATGTGAATCAACCTGTAAGCAACATAATATACAACGCCTAAAGGCGAGCATCACAACAGAAAAGGGAACTCCAACCAGTATGAAATCCATAGAAATATAACGCGCGACTCTACGGTCGAAAGAATAAACATCCCTGGTCTCTATCTCAAATAAATACATGTTTGGTTGATGGGTCTTCTAGATACAATTGAAATATAATATACAAAGTATAATGATGGGTACGATACCAATAAACCCACCTACTAGCAAGTCACTCGGAAATGGAAATAGTGCCAGCAAAGCCGTAATGAAATCCGTACGGCAACACCTGCATGAAACTGTGGCACAACGGGGGTGAGTTGCCAACTCGTGAGTAGAAAAAGATCTACGAACAGAAAATCGCATGTATGACGCAATCCTAGGTCATACGATCATAATATATAATCCTCAAATATATAACCAGTAATCTCGAAACATGGCTAGGGTAAATATCTAACCCAAGTGTAATCCCATGTGTCCATGTCAGTGCATCAGGTAACAATGTATCATATAGATGATGTATGAATGCATGAAACAGAATGCATGTACTGGAGAAAACTGCTTTCATAATTTGTGAGATTTCTGTATTTTTAAAATGAGGTATCATAAATGAAATCAGCATAAACAGTGCCTAGCATCGGCACAAAACATAAGTCTCAGTATCTCTATACCTCTGTATCACAATCTCTGTACCTCAATATCTCGAAATCTCAATGTCTCGATCACAAAATCTAGGGAGCCGTCAGTCCAGATCGGCCCCTACGATCAATCTCATGACCACGACGGTATCCTCCGGATATCCGACGTGTCGGGTAATATCACCGGTAGGTAGTGCTACCCTGCACAGGCTCAACACCATCTCCTGCGATCTTCTTGCCCCGGGGTACCGCACCGGGTCCACCATGTACCCGCAATCGGTCTCATCCGCCTCCTCGATTCGGGTTTCATATGTCACTCTCAGCACCGAGAAAACACATGGTGAACGCACTGAAATATCATATCAAGGGTAACCGGTTTTTTAAAATATTTACATAATCTCTTTGAAATTTTGAAATACCCACGGTTCCCAAATCCAGAAATAACATAGAAACAACATATCTCAATGCGTATAATCAGGAAGCATGATGTATGTGACATATAAATGGAATGCAAGTGTAACAGTATGTCCTGCAACATGGAATAATAGTATGCACATACAAGGGTCATATCTTGATGCAATAATACTTCTTTGTAGTGACATGGCAATTACCGATGAAGAAGTGTGTGAGCTGGCAAGTAAGTGTATGTGGAACATACGCATCATCGGTAATGGTGCTGGTGTCCTAACAGCATGATATCAATAATGGAATATGAAACACAATAAGTATGTGATGCCGTGTAACAATAATAATATACGGGAGCTGAATTCTAAAACACCATGATAGCTGAAATGCATCTAAAGTCATAAGTGTCATATAGCTACACCACTATCAGGTTGAGCTACGCTAACAATAGGTATGGGAAACCGCCGAACCTCTGAGTCGATATATATATATATATATATATATATATATACAGTCGGTGATCCCGCCTCGATAATATCACTCCGATACCATATCTCTAAAATCAGTTATTCTCAAGTCAAGAGGGCGGATCAATCATCAAATATAGCTCGTACGTAAATCCGTCGTACGGCATCCCCAAATCTGGGTACGGGTCAATATCATATTCGTCATATCTTTCATCTGGTATTCTCTTTATCAAATATCGTAATCTGGGTACTTACCTATGTCTAGTACAATGCTAACATCATCACTATAATCAAGATCTGATTACTGGTCGACAATCCCGTATAAATCGATATCATCAGCACATATCAGTATACCCCGCCCAAGGCGGCCTATTATAAATATCCTGTCATATCATATCATATCCTATCTCGTATCATAATCACATGTCGACCATTTTACATATTTATGTCACTATTCCTATGGCATCATTATCCCAAAATCCGCTAAAGCATCCGGACGTATCTTAAATAAAAATTTTATCATATCACCGATATCATAATTTCGTATCAATTATCATCGACTCATTTCCATCCCAAATATCATCCTCAAATCACCATGTGAGCACATGGTCCCATACCCATGTGAACACATATCTATGTAGAATCTCATAAGCACATATGAGTAAGGATGTATGCAAGTATGTATGTGTGTATAGGTATGTGTAGTGCGCCCACTATCTAGGGTCCGCAATACTAAACTAGTCCAACATACCAAAATCCATCCTAAGCGTAAATAATATCCCAAACAACAATATAATAATTGTAGGTATGTATATGTATCCGTATACATCATCACGGACTGCGGGGGTGCTATACGCCATCCACCCGACTTCTCCCCGTAGATATAAAACTACTCACCTTGTTATATGTGTGCCGGTGCCGATGTCGCCATTTGCATCTCCAACGCATCGACGCCACGTGGGGTACCTACAAGGATATCACATGCTAAAACACATGAAAACCATGTCGGAAACCAAAATGGTACACACTACGCTCATAGGTAAAAACCTGTAGCCTCGCGTGCAAACACAGCCAATGCTCACTGGTCGTTGGCGTTCTAACGCCACCCGAAGGAAACGAATCATCGGATACCAAAAACCATGCTAAAACAAGTCGTAAATCATACGCAAACTCATGAAAATCATCCCAGATTTTACCCTGGTTGGAATCAGTCAAAACTGCACATACCCAGGGTCAAGTTTACATGAAATAAGGCCTTGCACGCAAAACGAGGCAATTTCACCCAGGTCTGGCCGCAAATTGCGGCCAGAATGAAGAAAATTGCGGCCGTAAAAATGAGGTGGCGGCTAGGGCTTTGTGGGATGGTTCCAGGGTGCCTGCACAGCTTACTGCCAAGTCAATTTTACTTTAGGATGTCCCGGGTGATAGCAGTTTCCAGAAAGGTCAAAAAGTCGACAAAATTGCTATAATACGCCAAGTTTAACAAATCTTTTAACTAACTGGAAATCTGGGGTAACCTTGGTTAAATTAGTCTCAAATACACCTAATAGGGTTACACCAACCATCAAAACCAACACTTGGTCAAGTCTCACTCAAATTTATCTAAACTAGCACTAATCTACTTAATAACACTAAGTTTCAGCCATAAAACCAGAACTTGGCAAGATAGGAATTGGGTTGTGAGATTATACCGGGTCCTAGGATGAATGAGAAGGGAAGGAGGAAGGGTTGTTGCTGCTGACGTTCCTGCTTGTGGCAGTTTTCTCATTGCTGATGTTATTTCTGCAGCTGCTGCTGCTCGCAACTCTCTCTTTCTCTCATTTGCTTTTCTTTCTTTCTTTCCTTTTTTTTTTCTTAGTGTTCAAGGAGCAGCTGCTTCACTTGAAGAAGGGGGTATTTATGGTGCATGTGATGTGGTGTGATGAGGGTGTGGGGTTGTTTCAATGATGTTACTGCTGTTGCCGATTCAATGGGCTGAAACATGTTGAATTGATGCATGGATTCAGCAGGGGGCTGTTTTGTGGCTGAAGTCAGCTATTGGGGCTGAAGTTAGGCAGAATTTGGGCTGATGCAATGATGGTGCTGCTGTTGATGCATGATTTTCAGCAGCTAGTGTAGCTGTAGGTGTAGGGAGGCTGATTTATGGCAGAAGTCAGCCATTGGGGGCTGAAAATGATGATGGGAGTGTGCAAGTCAGCTATGGGGCGCTGAAAAGTCATGATGGGGGAGTGTAGGTCAGCTCTGGGGGGCTGAAATGAGCTGAGGTTAGGCTGATGTGCACATCAGCTGCTGTTGCAGCTCATGATGGTGTTGCTGATGCTGATGTAGCTGATGTATTTTTTGAAATGTTATAATAGGGATGACTTTCTTGCTCGATATGATAGTATGCTATCTGGTTACTCTTTACCTTAACGTGTACACTGATTGTCTCTCTGTTACATGTTGGTAAAGCCCTTAGGATGTGTACTTGACTACCTGGACTATGATGCAGATCATACTAGTGGGGACATGGTAGTCCATATGTACATCCTTCAAAGTCCCTAGTCGTGGGTGTATCGAGACGGGGCATCGATATACCGGAGTAGACTAGCGTGTACCTTCTCGACCCATACAGATGGGCGATGGAAGATCCCATATCCATTGGTGTTTGACATCAAAGATGATATACGGGTGCTCAGTGGAGACTGGGTACACTGGACGGACTCGCCGAGAACTCCCAGATGGTATTATACCTTACGTCAGATGGCAGTTCTCTGGTGACACTGGTACAGGTTAGTCTGTATACCCGAGATCGTCATAGAGTCTTGTGTGATTCCTACTGTGCTTTGATTTCCACCTTACCACGTCCAAGAGGGTGTGCAAAACGGTGGTTTTTAGGTACATTCCCGAGTCATATAGAGGCAATGAGCGATAGGAGGGGTTTCGTCTCTCCCGGTATAGGGAGTTGATGTTGCGCTGTGCTCGATTGGCTATAACAGGAAGTCCTTGGCCAAGGCTGCTTTTGGGATTTACTGATAAGTGTTACCAGTAGTTTCTCGACCCGTTATGAGCCTCATATCGACACGACTTATCGAGTTATTGGGGTCTGACGTTTACCACCCATAGGCGAGATATGCGACATATCAGATGAACAGACCGGACTGTACGGTAGTGTTACTCGTTGGATTCACAGGAGTGTGAGCGGGCTTGCTCGTTAATCTTCTGATCGCTCAATACCCAGGTGGACGTTACGTTTAGCAGACCGCTTGCGGCTTGTGGGTGTTTGATATGATCATCACCTGCTGCCGGCGTATTGATGAGTCTTTAGAGTCCTACACAGAGGTTTCCTGGCTCAAGCGAAACGAAATAGTGTTAGTTATATGTATGCCCTAGAGTCCATTACTGTACATTGGATGTATATTGTAGTGGATGCTGGGACATATATAGGGAGGACTTTCTTGCTCGACATGATAGTATGCTATCTGGTTGCTCTTTACCTTAACATGTACACTGATTGTCTCTCTGTTACATGTTGGTAAAGCCCTTAGGATGTGTACTTAACTACCTGGACTATGATGCAGATCATACTAGTGGGGACATGGTAGTCTATAAGTACATCCTTCAAGGTCCCTAGTCGTGGGTGTATCGAGACGGGGCATCGATATACCAGAGTAGACTATCGTATACCTTCTCGACCCATACAGATGGGCGATGGATGATCCCATATCCATTGGTGTTTGACATCGGAGATGATATACGGGTGCTCAGCGGAGACTGGGTACACTGGACGGACTCGCCGAGAACTCCCAGATGGTAATATACCTTACGTCAGATGGCAGTTCTCTGGTGACACTGGTACAGAGTAGTCTGTTGACCCGAGATCGTCATAGAGTCTTGTGTGGTTCCCACTGTGCTTTGATTTCCATCTTACCACGTCCAAGAGGGCGTGCAAAACGGCGGTTTTTGGGTACAGTCCCGAGTCACATGGAGGCAATGAGCGATAGGAGGGGATTCGTCTCTCCCGGTATAGGGGGTTGATGTTGCGCTGTGTTCGATTGGCTATAACAGGAAATCCCTGGCCAGGGTTGCTGAGATTTACTGGTAAGTGTTACCAGTAGTTTCTCGAATTGTTATAGACCTCATATCGACACGACTTATCGAGCTATTGGGGGCTGACGTTTACCACCCCTAGGCGAGATATGCGACATATCAGACGATCAGACCGGACTGTACGGTAGTGTTACTGGTTGGATTCACTGGAGTGTGAGCGGGCTTGCTCGTCGATCTTCTGATCGCTCAATACCCGGGTGGCCGTTACGTTTAGCAGACCGCTTGCGGCTTGTGGGTGTTTGATATGATCATCACCTGCTGCCGGCGTATTGACGAGTCTTTAGAGTCCTACACAGAGGTTTCCTGGCTCAAGCGAAACGAAATAGGAGCACGTATGGGATATGTGCGGGACCGAGAATAATGCGTGTATGTAATACCGTATTCTATTCTCGCGATGAATGTATCGATTGGTTGTATGCGATATAACCTAGTTATCGAATCAAGTATTGATTCGATAAGCCGATACATAGGATACTAGTCGGTTATATGCGATATGACCGGATCGTTAAATCAAGTGTTGATTTAATGATTTAATGCATAATTATATATTTGATATATTACTTTGCGTTAACTAGTATTGGTTCACTTTAAATGGATTTTCTCACTCGGATGTGCGCATTGTATATGCGATATATTTTTGTGCACTTGATTGTATCATGTTTGATGATGCATGTTTGCTAGGGTTTTTGTGTAAAGATCAAACCATGGTTACATGTTAGTGGTTAGGGTTTTGTTTTATTCACTTATTTATTTATCTATTGTTTTTTGGAAAATGAAAAGGCATGAAAAGAAAACGGTGGCTTGATTTGTATTCTAGTTGAAGCTTCATGAAGCTTTAACCTAAGTGACCATTTTTGTCTCATGCTTAACCCTAACCATTGACCTAACCCTAGTTTATTCTCTACACTTGACCATGGTTTAATTATGATAAGTATTCATTTTTATTTCTTTTTGGAATTAACTTATCATAAGACTTTCTTCTTCTTCATCTTCTTCTTCTTCATCACTTGAAGAAAGCTTACTTCATCAATGGTGATTGATGAAAACAAATGAGAAATCCAATTCTAAAGTCTACCCACTTCCTATTTCTTCATCCTCTACCTCTTGCCAAGTAGTAGAGTGTGTTTCCTTCACTAGTTTTCTAGACTTGATGAAGTTGGAGCTTGATCTAGCGATGCCTCGACGTAGATCATCTTCGGCACGACGTCGACGACCTAGCCCGTCCATTCTCCGATGAAGCCGACGCTACAGCCCGGGGTTCGACTTGGACAGCGAGGAGACTTCATTGCAGAGCTATGGAGGTGGAGCACCGGATCTACAAAGGTTGTATTTCCGTTATTTTATAGTTTAGTTGTAAACTAGTTTATTTTTTCGCCTAAACATCTAGCCAACGATCATGTTAGGGTTTCTCGGCACCGTAATTTTTATAAATTGGCATGGTTGATGCCTTGTGAGACCTCATTAGTGTGCCTAGGAACCCTGCAGTGGTATCAGAGCCTAGCTAGAGCCTTAGGCGAAGTCTAGACGGAGTTTGAATTCCGATCGACCCGAAACCCCAACTCAAAACGGCTCTCTGGACTTTTTCTGAAAACGTGGATTTTTCCAAATTAAAAATTGCTAAAAAATTCAGCAGGGAAATCTTAAGAATTACGGCGCAAAAAGTTTCTCATGAACAGTACAAAGTGCGGCGGAACTGTTGGAGATAATGCCCTCAGAGTCAATTATTGGATCACAGGCACGTGATTGCGGTGATTGAGGGAGGACCTATCCCGGTAGGACAGTCTTACTCGAGATGATAGTATGCTATCTGCTTTACCTTTATCATCGTGTACTGCTTTAGGTGACCTGACAAGTCGCTATTACACGTTGATAGAGCCCTTAGGATTCTTGCTTGACCACCAGCAGTATGAGGGCGATCATATAAGTGGGAGCTGGGAGTCTATAAGCATATCCTGAAATGGTCCCTAGTCGTGTGAGTTTCGAGACAGGGCATCGATACTCCATAGTAGACTAGTGTATACAGTCGAGACCCCGACGAGGGGCGGTGGCCGGTCTCACAAGCCACTGGTGTCAGTTGGATCACCTAAGATGTATACAGGTGCTCATTGGGTTATGAGTACACCGGACAGGACTCGCCGGGAACATGCCAGTTGGTCATATACCAGACGTCAGATGGCAGTTCCCTGGTGACATGTGTGCAGGTTAGTTCATCGACCTGGGGATCGTCATTTGTCTTGTGTGAGTTCCCACTGTACTTTGATTACTACCCTACCACGGCTCAAAGGAGTCGTGCAAACAGGTTTTAGTTTGGTACAGTCCCGAGCCACATGGAGGCAGTGAGCGTATCTTCAGGGGTTCGTCTCTCCCGGTATTGGGGGTGAGGTCGTGCTGTGTCTAGGAGAGCCATTACACGAAGCCCTCGGCCGAGGCAAGGAGATTTACTGGTAGGTATTCCAGTAGTATCTCAGGGTGTTCTGGGCTACACTCCGACACGACTTGTACCGCTTTTGGGGGTCTGACTTTTACCAACCCCCTAGGCCCGCCATGCGATGCTCATAGACGAACGGACCGGACTGCACGGATATTGTCACTGACAGGCTCAGTTGGGTGTCGGGGTGAGCTTCCTCATCGACGTCCCTTTTGGTCAATAGCTGGTGGCCCGTCACGTATTGGCATATACCTCTGACGTGCTAGTGGTTAAATCCACAGCCATAGTATTGACGAGTCTTTAGAGTCCACCACACTTACAGTTACTCAGCTTTCGGGCGAAAAGTTGTAGAGGCCGTATGGAGATATGGCAAGGTCCGATCAGATACGTGCGGTATTGCACGGATCAGGATCGGACAGTTTGTACTATAGGCCGTATGGGTATATGGCAGGGTTCGATCAGATACGTGCGGTATTGCACGGATCAGGATCGAACAGATATTACTACCCGGTTTTGGTATAAGCCGGATTCTAGTATAGTACAGTGGAGATTTTGTCTCATGGCATTTGTATTTCGGTCGAAATACAGATGCGGGTGTGTATGCACAGTATCGGGGTTTTCCTGTAATTTATTACGGGACCAGTTTTCTGGAGTTGCCAGTTTGCTTTCCGTTTCGGCCGATTTCCATTGTTCCGTTCATTGGCCGAAGATTGGTGGAGGAGGGTTTATTTGCATTGTTGCAAATATGCATTAGTGGAGGGGGTTCTTTGCATCTTGTTGCATCATGATGGCTTTCATGATTAGCACCATCACTTGACTTTTTCTTCTCATGATGGCTTGACTTTTTGAAGCCATCATGCATGAGATGATGGTTGCCTTGGAGTGTTGGATTTGTTGTGATCATTCACTTTTGCATGATATCCTTTGACTTTCTCTCTCTTGCTTGATATGAGTAAGGCTCCCATTATTTTTGAGCCTCTCTCTCCATTCTCACTCTCCTCTCTATTATGGCCGGCCTAGCTTGGAGGAGGGTTTTTGCCCATTTTTGTAGTGGGGATTTTTGCTCTCTAGTTGCTAGAAAAATCCCCAAGTTCCTCCACATAATTCTTGTATCATCCCTCCACCAAAATGGCACCTCCATGAACCCCAAATGAGACACAAGTTCTATTATACATTCTACAGCAAATCTTGGGCACGTCGAGTAGCCGGCTTCGTGCCCGAGTTGCCTCGGCATTGAGGTGGGAGCCCGTAAACGATGTAGGCAACGTGGTGCACTTCCGGCGACGAGGAGGAGATGGACGGAGATCCCGCGAGGAGATCGGAGTGGAGATGAAGACCGGAGGACTTGGATCGTCGGTATATCTCTAACCCATCTTCTAGTAGCTTAGACTTGTTAATGGTAACGATCCGGGTGTTTAGTGCGCGGTGGTACCGATTTGCTAAGTCCGCAAAATCAAAGTTATTCACCGCTTCCGCATTCCGGCGTCGGATCGACGGCCGGGGCGCCGCCGTGCACTTACAGAGGTATCAGAGCCTCGCCATTAACATAGTCTAGCTTGGTGTAATGTGTTTTTCTGTTTCGATCGATCGAATGTTCCAAAACTGCATTTTAGTTCGAATCAGTTTCTGTTGAAAATTTTTGGTCTCGAAAAATTTTTCAGGTTGTAAAATATTGATGTACTGGAAAATCTACGAGTTCTGTAAAAATTTGACGAAGTAACTCCACAGTGGGAGCGCGGAAGCGCCGCGCAAACCCCATTTCCGCGGCCCTTCCGCCGCGCACTATTCACATCACTTCACCAAATTTTTTCAGAGGCCTTCTGGGCTTAAAATTTGGGTTTTGGAATATTAAAATTGGGCCCAGGATTTCTGTGAGTGCTACAGTTTTGATTGAGGGCCCACTTGTTAATTTTTGATCGATCGGATATTTTAAACACATTTTTCACAGTATTTACATTATATCTGCGACCGTGAATGTCACTCGATCGGTAAATCCGGTCTAACTGCTATAGCCCGGTTAGACGGATTTGCGAACGTGACTTTCACGTTGATGTTCTATGTTTATGCTGTGATGTTGCGGATCGGTCGTGGGGATAGCCTGGTTGCAATGCTAGTACAGTCGTGGTGGTATTATGTACATTTGATATTGCGGGGCGAGCGTCCGACATGTGGACTGCCGTCACTGCCTGATTGTATTATTATTCTTTTGGGGCACGACCTGGTTGCGGTCGATGTACCCGTTGTATGTATATTTTACTTTCTGTACTAGGATTACCCCAGGAGGGGTGCACGGATAGCCGGGTTCTAGGGGGCAACAAGCCCGCATCTCATTGCATTGAGACGGAGGGGGCTTCACTCTAGGATTGGCGGGCTATTCGCCGCACTCGTAAGGGGTACAGGTTGACCCAGGAGGGGTGCCCAAGTTGCCGGATTCCGTGAAGTGCAGGGTGGTCCATTCACGGTACTGAAGGGGGCTGCCTCGCTTCAGGTTTTGGCGGGTGACTTGCCGCGCCCGTAGGGGTCTAGGATTTCATTGCACAGGCTATCCACACGACCAGGGGAACGTCGGGTTTCAGTAGTGGCTCTGTGAAACCCGGGGATCCCAGATATCTGTATTGTTTCTGTGATGCTGTTCATTCTCTGTGATGTTGCATTTCTTTCACGCCTTGAGCGAAATATAATATATTGGTATATATATTAGTAGATGTTGTATATGTTTTACATCCGCGCTAGTCCAGTCCCCGCTCTGTCGTTAGTTAGCTAACCTAACGGGTAATGACGGGACCCAGTGGCGAATGCGGATGGCATATACGTACATCAGTATAGTTTCGTTCTTTTTGGTGTGATCAATTGATGGGACTGCATTGATTCGGATCAATGCAAGTTAAAACAAACCTAATCTGATGTTGTTGGAACACTTTTCAAAAAGTTTTTATTGCAAGGACGTTCACTTTTGTTTTGCATCGTGATATTCAGTTGGAATATCCTGCTCCTCAGTCGACGAGACAAGGGCCGAGATCCCTTCACCGGGAGTGACCCCTTGGACAAAAGTTTGCGTCGGGGCATTAACTTCACTATAGCCGATTACTTTTGCTTTGCATCGCGGTATTCATTTGGAATATCCTGCACCCCATTCTACGGGGAAAGAGCCGAGATCCTTTCACCGGGAGTGACCTCTTTAGCAACGGTTTTCGTCACTATATTTTTAAAAAAGCTATCCGTTCCTTCGACGATATCAAGTTCTTTACGTTAAAGGTTTTCGCCAGAAACCATTCGTAGCCCTCCGTCGTTTCATATGGGTGGTCAATAGTATTCAAGCTGTGTATGTTGGCTAAAGTCAAGGCACAGTGATTGGTAGCTATTGGGGTATTCATATGCAGCATAGATAGATGCGTTGGTTTGGGACAGTCGTACTGCCATTTTGGCCAAAGTCAAGGGTATGTACGGGTGGATTCAAATTAACCTGGAGAATGACGGGTAGAACTTGACATGTGACTTATGATATGTTGGCCAAAGTCAAGGTCATAAGAGCATGGGGCAGAAATCACATCGGGAGTTTCAAAAGTACTGAAACTTTCCAGATATGCGCATACCTTCTGGAGTGTGACACCGTGAGCGGATTCCGTTACGTTGTCATGCGATGATAGTTGGATCCCGATTCCCACTGATGAGTTAGTTTACTCCTCGGGTAACCCCGACTAATCCTTCTTTAAGGTTTGGAGGAGAATTTGAGGTACAGTGGGAGGATTCCAGATTAGATAAATTGGTAACCATTCTGATCTAGGTTAGAGTGCACGCTGAGTGTTTCTTTTCTCTCTCTCTTTGGCAGCGACCATTGACCCGACCCTAAGACTATGACTCAGTGACCAAGTTGACCGAACCTTCTTAACACTGGCTTTTGGATTGTCAGAGTTGCAAACCTCATTGCCACTCCCACTTTTACGCTTTTCTCCTGGACACCCCGTATTGCTACGAACGTCCACTTCCATTGGACAAAACCATCGTATGGTTAGATACGAACTCGAAGGGATTTATTCGAGGATGGTTTCCGGTTCTGGAGAAAACGGATAGGACTATTCATTTGTCTTTTCTTTTCACCCTCTCTCAGGTTGCGAGTACTCCTTGGTTTAGGAGTAGTACACCTATTACGCAAATTGGATAGTCTTCTTCCAAACCATAGGCTGGTGCCGACCGGTAGGGAATGAAGAAAACCAATTAGCATAACGATGGTGTGCAGAAGGTATTAGGTTAAGACAAAGTAAGGGATTAGTAAGAGGGCAAAGTAAATTGCAACAGATATTCATGACCAAACCAGGTATTTCTTCGCCAATCCTAAAATCACCTTTGTATTTCTCCAGGACACTCCGTATCACTACGAAGATCCACAGTTTATTGGATACTCCATCGTATGGTTATATACGAACTCGAAAGGAACTTGTTCCAGTTCGGGGATGGATTCTGGTTCAGGAGAAATAGGAATAAGAGTTATTCAGGTGTCTTTTATCTTCACCTTCTCTCACATTGCGAGTGTTCCTAGGATTGGGACAGTACACCCATTATGCTTATTGGATAGTCTTCTTCCAAACCATAGGCTGGTGCCGAACGGTAGGGAAGGAAGAAAACCATTTGGCCTAAAGGGGTGTGCAGAAGGTAAAGACTAAAGACAAATGAAGGGATTTGGAGAGGTGGCAAAGAATTACACGGTTACAGTTGTGAATCAGGATACTGGAAGAGGCATTACTAGGAATACCAGGATACCCCATCGAGACATTTCAATGTTTCAGTCTCACTGTGTACTGTTAAAGGAAAGCTGATTTCCCGATTAGATACTTACTCCAGGGTATGTATTTACCAGGTTTGATTCTCACATCTGTATGGTTTTACAGATGTTGAGTGGGAGTAAGTTATTGGGAATTGGGTGATCATCCTCATTATATCGGGATTCGTTGTAATCGGTGATATTTGAGGAAATCACCTGGGCTGTTTGCCGGTCGGCAAATATTTGGTTTTGAATATCCGCTTTTATGCACCAATTTCAAATTGATATATCTGTACGTCTATTTTCATAGAGTGAGATATACCTTTCTGAAATTATGTCTACGACATTTACCTATATCAGTGGATGGTTAGGTAAGGAGCATTAAACAGCGGTGTAATTCTTCTTAACCATAAGTACAGTTTTCAACCTACGACACACAGTGAATGAGTTATCAAACTCAAGGGACTTATACAGAGTATTGTATGTTGTCCAGGGTCCATCAGGACAGAGGGCTTGGTCCTCATACTATATTCGGTTTACTTATGACTTCTCTAGTTTTTAGACAGGTGTTTCGTGGAAACACAGGGTCTGAATTTTGAGAAGTTATGGGTATTTGAATAGAGTAGAGAACCAGGTATAGCAAGTATCGGGATTCTTCAAAGTGATCGAAGATGTAGATACTTGTGTATAGTATTCAGTTGCTGGTAATGATAAAGAGATCTTGCTTCTCTTTCAGGTTACTCATAATTGGAAGCATTCCTAAGTTGAGTAACGCTGATCGGCCTCCTTCCATTTAGTTGACATGCACTGGAGACAGCTGCATGATTTGAATCTGGTTCAATTAAATCAGTGCCTCTGGTCCTATATGGGATATAGAACAGTTCGTATCTTGACGTTGTTAAGGTACGGGGAGTTGTCCAGCTTATGATTAAAACCAGACTCTGGATAACTCAAGGCACGTTTCTGTAATGGCTGTTTGTGGGTTGACCCAGGCTATGACGAGGGTTGACTTTCTACCATCTGGATGAACAATAGCAATATTGTTCTAGACTCGCCACAGTTTTATCAAAAATGGATTTTTTCAGAAAACAGTAGTGGGAGTATGGTAGAACTGGAAGTGATTCCAGAACCACAAACGATTACTGAAGATTTGATAAGGAACCTAAAGATTCAATCTGGATTGACATTCCATTGGCCACTCCGCAGATAAGGTGGGTGACTTCAGGCACTCGAGAGGTACTACGGTTGCCTCAAGGACGGTGACAGGGAAGTTCTTGTTTACCCACAATTACCATTGCTGTTGTTCCAAGCTGCGAGACCCGGCGGGAGGATGAGTATAGCGTCGTTCTAAACTAGCTTTAGAAGTGTACGTCTATATGACTCTGCCAGAGGGTTGTCGTAGTCAGTGGAGCAGCGGAAGCATTGGTGGACAAGTAGCTTATGTCTATTTATAGACTAAAGCAGATGTAGCGGAGATAGATCATCTATTTCTGACGTGACAGTCATGGGTTTGACTTCATCAGAATAGGGGATGGATCTGTTGAGAAGGTAGTAGGGTGTGATATCCTGGTATTTGGATGACATACACAGAATAGGAAAGGAAACTCCTATACTACAATCGGTTATACTTTGGTCGTCACACAGTGGTTTCTCCACATGGGACTTGGACATTATATCAGACATACTGGTTACTAGATCTATGGTTTTAGATCTAGATTTGGGTGGTTTCCCAATCAGGGTACTTGACAGCATTCTAAGAGTATTTAGAATGGATGACTCCTGGCACGGTAGTGTACCTGCAGGTAATGGAGTCACCCTCTCTAAAGGTGTCTTACAGACTAAAGGGGAGAGGGACGTGCATGATTGGCAGATCACTTGCTCAGGCAATTGAGTCAATCATGAGATGTCAAGTACCACACCAGATGTTGTTCTTGCAGTAGATGCAATAAGTTGATAATGATCCAATCCTGGAGAAACAGTCGGAAGCAGTTATAGAACATAAGTGGATGTTCTAAGGATATGATAACGACAGCCTCATTCGGGAGACAGTTATCAATCCAGGCTTCCAAGGTGACCTGGACGACAAGGAGGTTGTCAGAGTTTTAGTTTTCCTTCTGACGAGGGGCAGTATTTTGGACAGGTGGTCCAAGGCAATACTGAGGGAGGCATGGCGCAGGATACTGATTAAGTTCAGTTGACGATACTGTCTAAGAAATTTGGATTTGGAGTTCATTTATGAGCTATGTCCCATCAGACATCCAGACACATTCTAAGACAGGTATTGCTCATTTCGGGAGATGGGTTTCTCCGCGAACTTGAGATATAGAGAGACATAGAAAGAGACATCAAGGCGGATCCACTCACTGAGGCTATTCCTCGAACGCAATAGTTTCGCAAACGAGCTTTGTGAGACTGACTAGTAGAGGAGTTGGGTGTTCGGTATCACACGGGCTGTGAGTATGCGACATCGCAATAATTAGCCTTGAGTGCAAGTGGGAGATTGTTGGAGATAATGCCCTCAGAGTCAATTATTGGATCACAGGCACGTGATTGCGGTGATTGAGGGAGGACCTATCCCGGTAGGACAGTCTTACTCGAGATGATAGTATGCTATCTGGTTTACCTTTATCATCGTGTACTGCTTTAGGTGACCTGACAAGTCGCTATTACACGTTGATAGAGCCCCTAGGATTCTTGCTTGACCACCAGCAGTATGAGGGCGATCATATAAGTGGGAGCTGGGAGTCTATAAGCATATCCTGAAATGGTCCCTAGTCGTGTGAGTTTCGAGACAGGGCATCGATACTCCATAGTAGACTAGTGTATACAGTCGAGACCCCGACGAGGGGCGGTGGCCGGTCTCACAAGCCACTGGTGTCAGTTGGATCACCTAAGATGTATACAGGTGCTCATTGGGTTATGAGTACACCGGACAGGACTCGCCGGGAACATGCCAGTTGGTCATATACCAGACGTCAGATGGCAGTTCCCTGGTGACATGTGTGCAGGTTAGTTCATCGACCTGGGGATCGTCATTTGTCTTGTGTGAGTTCCCACTGTACTTTGATTACTACCCTACCACGGCTCAAAGGAGTCGTGCAAACAGGTTTTAGTTGGGTACAGTCCCGAGCCACATGGAGGCAGTGAGCGTATCTTCAGGGGTTCGTCTCTCCCGGTATTGGGGGTGAGGTCGTGCTGTGTCTAGGAGAGCCATTACACGAAGCCCTCGGCCGAGGCAAGGAGATTTACTGGTAGGTATTCCAGTAGTATCTCAGGGTGTTCTGGGCTACACTCCGACACGACTTGTACCGCTTTTGGGGGTCTGACTTTTACCAACCCCCTAGGCCCGCCATGCGATGCTCATAGACGAACGGACCGGACTGCACGGATATTGTCACTGACAGGCTCAGTTGGGTGTCGGGGTGAGCTTCCTCATCGACGTCCCTTTTGGTCAATAGCTGGTGGCCCGTCACGTATTGGCATATACCTCTGACGTGCTAGTGGTTAAATCCACAGCCATAGTATTGACGAGTCTTTAGAGTCCACCACACTTACAGTTACTCAGCTTTCGGGCGAAAAGTTGTAGAGGCCGTATGGAGATATGGCAAGGTCCGATCAGATACGTGCGGTATTGCACGGATCAGGATCGGACAGTTTGTACTATAGGCCGTATGGGTATATGGCAGGGTTCGATCAGATACGTGCGGTATTGCACGGATCAGGATCGAACAGATATTACTACCCGGTTTTGGTATAAGCCGGATTCTAGTATAGTACAGTGGAGATTTTGTCTCATGGCATTTGTATTTCGGTCGAAATACAGATGCGGGTGTGTATGCACAGTATCGGGGTTTTCCTGTAATTTATTACGGGACCAGTTTTCTGGAGTTGCCAGTTTGCTTTCCCTTTCGGCCGATTTCCATTGTTCCGTTCATTGGCCGAAGATTGGTGGAGGAGGGTTTATTTGCATTGTTGCAAATAGGCATTAGTGGAGGGGGTTCTTTGCATCTTGTTGCATCATGATGGCTTTCATGATTAGCACCATCACTTGACTTTTTCTTCTCATGATGGCTTGACTTTTTGAAGCCATCATGCATGAGATGATGGTTGCCTTGGAGTGTTGGATTTGTTGTGATCATTCACTTTTGCATGATATCCTTTGACTTTCTCTCTCTTGCTTGATATGAGTAAGGCTCCCATTATTTTTGAGCCTCTCTCTCCATTCTCACTCTCCTCTCTATTATGGCCGGCCTAGCTTGGAGGAGGGTTTTTGCCCATTTTTGTAGTGGGGATTTTTGCTCTCTAGTTGCTAGAAAAATCCCCAAGTTCCTCCACATAATTCTTGTATCATCCCTCCACCAAAATGGCACCTCCATGAACCCCAAATGAGACACAAGTTCTATTATACATTCTACAGCAAATCTTGGGCACGTCGAGTAGCCGGCTTCGTGCCCGAGTTGCCTCGGCATTGAGGTGGGAGCCCGTAAACGATGTAGGCAACGTGGTGCACTTCCGGCGACGAGGAGGAGACGGACGGAGATCCCGCGAGGAGATCGGAGTGGAGATGAAGACCGGAGGACTTGGATCGTCGGTATATCTCTAACCCATCTTCTAGTAGCTTAGACTTGTTAATGGTAACGATCCGGGTGTTTAGTGCGCGGTGGTACCGATTTGCTAAGTCCGCAAAATCAAAGTTATTCACCGCTTCCGCATTCCGGCGTCGGATCGACGGCCGGGGCGCCGCCGTGCACTTACAGGAACCGCGGCAGAAGCTTGGCTTCTGCGGCGGTTCCACGGTCATATGGTGACATCATCATTCCATGTTTGCACAGTAACTCTTATTTTATTATGCTGGATTTTCTGGGAATTTTTAATATTTATTCAAGAGTTGAATTTTCCTGGGTTGTTTTGGGGATTCGAATGTTCGATCGGATTATCAAATTTTGTCTATGTGGCTTTCCGGATAAATTTTAGAATATGTTAAAAAGTTCGACCGGATATAAATACCCAATTTTTCCCCTGTCGGGAAATTTCCAAGTGTTGGATTTTTCCGTAGTTTAACGACGTTCTAAGTAGTGCAAGTAACGCGATGGTCCCTCTAGAAGACAACAAACCTTAACTCGATTATGTGACCGTCTTGAACTGCCCTTTGAACCTTCGGGTTTGGGGCAGTACGGCGTGCCACATGTGAGGCGTTGGCTTGACCCTTCTACGGCTACTGAGGCACGAACTGAATGTTTTTAGACTTGTTTCATGTGTTGATCTGTATCGGGAAAACTTGGGTGTTTGAATGTTCGATCGGAAAGTTTAACATTTTCTAATTATTTGGAATGTGATACAATACTTGGAATCCACAAGTAGTTATGAGATAACTGAATGAATGTTATAAACATAGCAGTTTAGTCTCAATTGATCGGTTGCCACGGAATTTTGATGTGATCAAAAGTCCGTCGCAATCACGTAGCGTACGCGGATACTCGCCGGGTAAACTTAATAGACAGCCTCACTTCATTGCCCCGACCAAGTGACTGTAGGAGAACCCCGTCGCCGAAAGCATCCGTTCGGGTGCTCGCGGTAGCGGTGTTCCGCCTTGGTGCACTTCGTCGGCGGCATCGGGGGTGCGGCCGCCTACTGAAGTTTGCGACGAGCATTCGATTAGGATGTCGGGAATCCTGTTGAATTGCCCGACTTGATATTGAAAAGTGTTTTCGATAATGAGACTAAAATGCGGGGTTTATAATTGTTAGGCATGCGATGTCTAAGGAATTCATTTGGTTTGGCATGCGATGTCTAAAGTGTTTGCGGATTCCAACTGTTGTAGTCTTACACTTTCTTTTCTGCGACCGTAAGTGTAATATGTGATATCGCTGGTTTCGTTGCTATATGTCAACCACAATTGGGATACGCATGTTTACTTACGTTGATGACATGTGATGTTATGTGTTGCTGGATATGTTATATTGGATCGTCGTGTTTGAATAGCCGGGGGTTTTTATGTGAGATGAGTGTTTTTCATTTTCATTCATGTAAAAACTTGTATGTAATATTCTTTTATTGGGGCACTTCCAGGTTGCGGAAGATGTCACCTTTTGTATATTATTTACTTTTCCGTACTAGGATAGACCCATGGAGGGGAGCACAAGTAACCGGGTTCTGGAGTCCAGTGGGAGACCAACTCGAGGAGTCGAGTCCGGGTCTCCTAACTCTAGAATTGGTAGGGTTGCTTGCCGCTCTCGTAGCGGTCTAGGGGTGTGGGTTTGGCTATTCATCACGACCGTGGAATCCGTGTTTTATACTGGCTCGTATTAAAAACACGGACGTCCTAGTATATCCAATATTTCATATGACTCTTCTGCTGCGATATCTGTGATGTGATCATGTGATGTTCTGTGATAGATACAGTATATAGTATATATGATATATTATATAGGCGTTACTTATGTTTTACACCCGCGCTAGCCCTGCCCCGCTCTGTCGTTAGTTACCTAACCTAACGGTGCACGAGGGGACATTGAGGCGAATGCGGATGGCATAAGTGTACGTCGTATTTATCTGAGATGTTTTGGTACTTAAATGATGGGACTTCATTAATGAGATTAATGAAATAAAAGAAACCTAAGATGTTGTAGAATCGAATTTCAAAATAAAACAGGTAGCTACAGTTCTTGCTTTGCACAGCGGTATATATGATATATCCTGCACCTTATTCGATGAGGAAAGGACCGAGATCCCTTCACCGGGAGTGACTCCTTTAGCAATAACCGGCAGATGCTACACACTCGGTTTGTCTTTTGATTGCTTTTAAGAGTTCTGCTTTGCACAGTGATATATATGATATATCCCGCACCTCATTCGACGAGGAAAGGACCGACGATCCCTTCACCGGGAGTGACTCCTTTAGCAAAACTAGAAAAGCCTCAAAAACACTCCATTTCAAAATTCATTCGATCCTACAACGATATCAAGTTCATTACGCAATAGGTTTTCAGAAAAACCTGTCGTAGCCCTCCGTCATTTCAGATAAGTAGTAGTTTGTATTCGTGCTGCGTTTGTTGGCCTTTGTCAAGGCGCAGTGTACGGTAGCTAACTGGTGCTTATCTGCTTATGCATATGATGCAGATTGGGTTAGGGTAGTCGTGCGACCTTGTTGGCCTTTGTCAAGGATCGTGCGGGTGGGTTTAATTCAATCAGGAAATGACGGGTTGAACTTGACTAGCATCCTATGGTTTGTTGGCCTTTGTCAAGGTCATTGGAGGTTAGGGGCAAAATATTATCGGGAATTTCAGGTGTTGAAATTTGCAATGAGATTGCATACCTTCTATGAGATAGTTGGATCCCGATACCCGCTGCGAGTAAGAGTTACTCCTTGGAGAGTTTTATACATTACAATTAGCCGATCAAGTAGGTGTCTAGAAAGGTGTTAACGAGGTTACGCCTCTGGGAAAACGAGGTTTACATTAATTAGGTTCGTGCGAAAGCACGGGGGACCTCCCTCAAAGTACCGACACTAGCCTGGCTGAAAGATTGGCGAACTTATAGTGTGTAATTAATCCCGGCTAGTCTTTCCTTTTAGGGTTTGAAGGAAGATTTGATAAAAAGCAGTGGGAGCTATCCTGATTAGATAAAATAATAACCAATCTATTCTTGCAAGAGCGCACGCTGAGTGTTTTCTTATCTCTCTCTCCAGGTAGCGACCATATCACGCCTTAATCAAGATAATAATACGGATATTTGACCGAACCCGCTTGTTATACTGAGCTGGGGAACGTTGGTCCCGCTCCAACTTATAATTGTTATAAGACAGAGCAGGAAATTGGGGAATACCAGATTTCCCGTGCCGCCCAAACGAAGAGAGTGTATGTTGATGCATCATCTTCGGGTATGTTCATTACATAGAACTGTTTCTCAGTATCCTCCGAATCCTGGGTATATGATACCGGATCAGGATCCCAGATATGTAATCTGTTACATAGGGCTACAGAAAGGTAGAAAAACTGAGAACGGGTGATAAGTTTCATGAGGCAGAAAACGGGGCAAGTGTTGCAGCCAAGTCTGTTGGTCACTGTCACCCTATATTGTAATACATTGATTCTGAACAAATGCTATTAGATACCGAACCTGATATACAAAATCATATCAGTCTCTTTATTAGTAAAGAAATGATAAAATTTTGTATTGTTGGATAATGTTTTGAACATTTCCTATATCAAAAGTTGATCGGTTCAGGCACGTTATCTAAAAGTATTGATGTTCTAAATCAAACTACAGTTCTTAGTATACAAAACACACACAAGAGGAAGAGTTCAGAAATGAACGATTCCTTCTTGAGGTATTGTAGACTAGGTCAGATCAATGTGACCCGACTAGCTAGAGTTACATATAGATGCATATTTAAATCAGTTTGAATTTACATCTTGTGAAACTCGCCAGTCATGTCACAAAGATATAATGACACCAGCTCTGTTTATTGGAAACAGAGAAGGAGTTAGTTAAACTCTTGGGATGATACATGTTGATGTATGTAGGTCCCCTGTCTACACATGCCAAGACCGGTTCTTTATACTTCATTACATTCTCTGATAATCTTTCGAGATTCAGACCTATGTTCCTGTTGAAACACAAGTCCGAACCTTTTAAGATATTCACAGAATATAAGTTAGAAGTAGAGAACCAAAATACGGGTATAAGTATTATGTCCTATGATGAGATCAAGGAGGAGAATACTTGTGCACGGAAATTCCTGGACTATTCTAAAGGAGAATGAGATTCTCTCTCAGAATTACTCCTCCGTATACACCATAGCACGATAGTATATCGGGGCGGAGCAGATACACCCTATTTGATATGGTGTGCGCTATGATGAGTACTACTGAGTTACCTTTTTCCTATTGGGTGTTATGCACTTAAGAAGTTGCATACCTATTGAATAGGGTTCCAATCAAATCAGTTGCCTACCGCTTCATATGTGATATGGAATGGAAAGAGCCCATGTCTTAAGCTATTTAAGATTTGGGGTTGTCCGGCCTATGTCTAAAAGCAAAATCCGGACAAGCTCGAGGCGAGGTCTGTTATGTAGAACTGGAAATGTTCCAGCTATACAAACTGCAGCTGATGATTTGGTAGAACCAAAGGATTCAGTAGATGCCAACGAACCTCAGCCTCTCCGCCGATCTAGTAGGGTTCCTCACCCAACTGAGAGATACTTCGGTTTCTCTATGACAGAGGGAGAGAAGATTGCATCATGAGATGATGACCCAACTAGTTTCGAGCAGGCCATCAGGAGTAAGACTCAGTAAGAATGGCTGGATGCTTAGCGATCTGAGATGGAATCCTTATACACCAACAAAGTATGGACTTTGGTTGCTATATCTGAAGGGTTAAATCCCCATCAGGAGCAAGTATATCTTGAGAAGATTACTTGGTGTACATGGAAAAGTTGAGACTTTCAAAGCTAGACTTGTTAAAGGTTTGCATCATTGACCAGGCATGGATCATGACGAAACCTTTTCTAAGGAGCTATGCTTAAGTCCATCCAGATCCTACTTGCCACGGCTACATACCATGACTACGATATCTGGCGGTTGGGTGCCATGACTGCTTTTCTAAATGAAGTTTTAGAAGAGGGCGTCTATAAGTACACAGCCAGAGGGCTTCGTAGACAGTGGGAGCAGCGGAAACGTGTGCAAGATGCTCTATAGGATAAAGCAGGCATCGCGGAGTTGGAACATCTGTTTTGATGAGTTAGTCAAAGAGTTTGACATCATCAAAATGGTAGATGAACCTTGTATAAACAAAAAGGTTGTAGGGAGTATGGTGGCGATCCTCGTAGAGTACGTGGATGACATACTCTTGATAGGGAAGAAGTTTCCTATGCTACGCTCGATCAATCTCCGCATATCACAAAGATTCTCCATATAGGATCAAAGTCATACCTACTAAATCCTGGATTTTGGATCTATGAGATAGATCTAATTGGATGTTAGGATACTCACTAGCTGTAGTGAGATGGTATCAATTGTTCCTGGGGAGAATCCCTGGAAAGGTTCCAGGGTGATAAAGACGACTGAATGTCAGTCGCAGGCATTGTCTTTACCCTCAGTAAAGGGACGGTATGTTGGAAGAGTTCCAAGCTAGATACCGTGACATACTAGACGATAAAGGCAGGATACATCGCTACTTAAGATGCTACCAAAGAGGCTGTTTGGGTATATATAGGTTCATGAGATGAACTATGTTCCTCCCATTGTGTGACAATGGAGTTATGGCTTATGCCAAGGAACGCAGGTCCCATTAGTGATCCAGACATATTCTAAGGCAGTATCACTTGATCATGGAGATGGTTGATCTCTAAAAGATCGAGGTTAGGAGAGTAGACTCAGAGGACAACACGGCGGATCCACTCACGAAGGCCTATTCCCACAGAGAGACTTTTATGGGATAGTTGAGTATGAGATACTACAACCACTGCTACAGATGGCCCTAGTGCAAGTGGTAGATTGTTAGTTATATGTATGCCCTAGAGGCCATTACTGTACATTGGATGTATATTGTAGTGGATGCTGGGACATATATAGGGAGGACTTTCTTGCTCGACATGATAGTATGCTATCTGGTTGCTCTTTATCTTAACGTGTACACTGATTGTCTCTCTGTTACATGTTGGTAAAGCCCTTACGATGTGTACTTAACTACCTGGACTATGATGCAGATCATACTAGTGGGGACATGGTAGTCTATAAGTACATCCTTCAAGGTCCCTAGTCGTGGGTGTATCGAGACGGGGCATCGATATACCAGAGTAGACTAGCGTATACCTTCTCAACCCATACAGATGGGCGATGGATGATCCCATATCCATTGGTGTTTGACATCGGATATGATATACGGGTGCTCAGTGGAGACTGGGTACACTGGACGGACTCGCCGAGAACTCCCAGATGGTAATATACCTTACGTCAGATGGCAGTTCTCTGGTGACACTGGTACAGAGTAGTCTGTTGACCCGAGATCGTCATAGAGTCTTGTGTGGTTCCCACTGTGCTTTGATTTCCATCTTACCACGTCCAAGAGGACGTGCAAAACGGCGGTTTTTGGGTACAGTCCCGAGTCACATGGAGGCAATGAGCGATAGGAGGGGATTCGTCTCTCCCGGTATAGGGGGTTGATGTTGCGCTGTGTTCGATTGGCTATAACAGGAAATCCCTGGCCAGGGTTGCTGAGATTTACTGGTAAGTGTTACCAGTAGTTTCTCGAATTGTTATAGACCTCATATCGACACGACTTATCTTGCTATTGGGGTCTGACGTTTACCACCCCTAGGCGAGATATGCGACATATCAGACGATCAGACCGGACTGTACGGTAGTGTTACTGGTTGGATTCACTGGAGTGTGAGCGGGCTTGCTCGTCGATCTTCTGATCGCTCAATACCCGGGTGGCCGTTACGTTTAGCAGACCGCTTGCGGCTTGTGGGTGTTTGATATGATCATCACCTGCTGCCGGCGTATTGACGAGTCTTTAGAGTCCTACACAGAGGTTTCCTGGCCCAAGCGAAACGAAATAGGAGCACGTATGAGATATGTGCGGGACCGAGAATAATGCGTGTATGTGATACCGTATTCTATTCTCACGATGAATCTATCGATTGGTTGTATGCGATATAACCTAGTTATCGAATCAAGTATTGATTCGATAAGTCGATACATAGGATACTAGTCGGTTATATGCGATATGATCGGATCGTTAAATCAGGTGTTGATTTAATGATTTAATGCATAATTATATATTTGATATATTACTTTGCGTTAACTAGTATTGGTTCACTTTAAATGGATTTTCTCACTCGGATGAGCGCATTGTATATGCGATATATTTTTGTGCCCTTGATTGTATCATGTTTGATGATGCATGTTTGCTAGGGTTTTTGTGTAAAGATCAAACCATGGTTACATGTTAATGGTTAGGGTTTTGTTTTATTCACTTATTTATTTATCTATTGTTTTTTGGAAAATGGAAAGGCATGAAAAGAAAATGGTGGCTTGATTTGTATTCTAGTTGAAGCTTCATGAAGCTTTGACCTAAGTGACCATTTTTGTCTCATGCTTAACCCTAACCATTGACCTAACCCTAGTTTATTCTCTACACTTGACCATGGTTTAAATATGATAAGTATTCATTTTTATTTCTTTTTGGAATTAACTTATCATAAGACTTTCTTCTTCTTCATCTTTTTCTTCTTCATCACTTGAAGAAAGCTTACTTCATCAATGGTGATTGATGAAAACAAATGATAAATCCAATTCTAAAGTCTACCCACTTCCTATTTCTTCATCCTCTACCTCTTGCCAAGTAGTAGAGTGTGTTTTCTTCACTAGTTTTCTAGACTTGATGAAGTTGGAGCTTGATCTAGCGATGCCTCGACGTAGATCATCTTCGGCACGACGTCGACGACCTAGCCCGTCCATTCTCCGATGAAGCCGACGCTAGAGCCCGGGGTTCGACTTGGACAGCGAGGAAACTTCATTGCGGAGCTATGGAGGTGGAGCACCGGATCTACAAAGGTTGTATTTCCGTTATTTTATAGTTTAGTTGTAAACTAGTTTAATTTCTCGCCTAAACATCTTGCCAATGATCTTGTTAGGGTTTCTCGGCATCGTAATTTTTATAAATTGGCATGGTTGATGCCTTGTGAGACCTCATTAGTGTGCCTAGGAACCCTACAAATAGGAGCGCATATGAGATATGTGCGGGACCGAGAATAATACCAGTATGTGATACTGTATTCGATTCTCGCGATTTGTGACATTGATCGGTTATATGCGATATAGCCGGGTTATCGAATCAAGTGTCGATTCGATAAGTTGTTACTATTGATATTAGTCGGTTATATGCGATATGACCGGATCATTAAATCAAGTATTGATTTAATGTATAATTATATATATTAGATATATTACTTTACATTGACTAATATTGTTCACTTTAAATCGATTTTCTCACTTGAATTGCACAAGTTGTATATGTGATATATTTTTGTGCACTTGTTTGTATCATGTTTGATGATACATGCAAACTTGGGTTTGTGTAAAGACATAAACCATGTTTAGTGAATGGTTAGGGTTTCATTTCACTTATTTATTTATATATTCTTTTTGGGTTAAAAGATAAAAGAAAACAAAATGGTTGCTTTCAAACATGAAGCTTCTTGATGCTTCATGCATCTTTGACTAAGTGACCATTCTTGTCTTCTTATCCTAACCCTAACCATTCAACTAACCTTAGTTAATTCTCTACACTAAACCATGGTTGAATATATGATAAGTATCATTTTATTTTCTATTTTCAATAATACTTATCATATTCTTTTCTTCTTCCTCTCCTTCTTCAAGATGAAGAAAAGCTTGCTACCATCAATGGTGAAATGAGAAAAAGAGTGAGAAATCCAATTCTAAAGTGAACCCACTTCCTATTTCTTCATCCTCTACCACTTGCCAAGTAGTATAGGGTGTTTTCTTCACAAGTTTCATGACTTGGTGAAATTGGAGTTTGATCTTGAGTTGCCTCGACCTAGATCATCTTCGGCATCGAAATCGACAACCTAGACCGATCATTTCTTCGACGATACCATCGCTAGAGTCTGGGATTCGATGATCGCAGTGAAGGGACGTCAACGCGGAGCCAAGGAAGTGGAGGACCAGATCTATAAAGGTTGTAGTCACTTTCTTTTAGCATTAAAGTCGTTTACTTGCTTGCAACGCCCTATACATCTAGTTAACGATCCGTATTAGGGTTTGTAGGCACATGAAAAATTTGAATTGGGCATGTTTGATCTGTTGTGAGACATCATTAGTGTGCCTAGGAAGCCTACAGTAGTATTAGAGCCTAGCTAGAGCCTTAGGCGATGCGTAGACGAAGTTAGAAACCCGATTGAACCCGAAACCCTAACTCAAGACCCCTCTCTGTGCATTTTTTTAAAACTGGGTTTTTTCCAGATTAAAAATGCTTAAAAAATTCAGCAGGAAGTTCAATGAATTACGGTGCAAAAATGACCAAAAGATGCGCCTAAAGCGCGGCGGAACCGCGGCAGAAGCCTGGCTTCTGCGGCGGTTCCGCGGCTATATAATGAGATTAGACTTCAATATTTGCACAGTAATTTTTATCTTCAAGTGCTGAGTTTTCTGGGAATTTTTAATCTGAACTCAAGAGTTGAGTTTTCTGGGTTGTATTGGGAGTTCGGAGATTCGATCGGACAGTCTAACTTTGTCTGTGTTTTTTCCGGGTATTTTTAGAGCATGTTAAAAAGTTCGACCGGATATAAATACCCACTTTTTCCCCTGCCGGGAAATTTCCAATTGTTGGACTTTTCCGTAGTTTAATGACGTTCTAAGTAGTTCAAGTAATGCGATGGTCCCTTTAGAAGACAACAAACCTTAACTCGATTATGTGACCGTCTTGAACTGCCCTTTGAACCTTAGGGTTTGGGGCAGTACGGCGTGCCACATGTGAGGCGTTGGCTTGACCCCTCTACGGCTGGACCGTTGGTACTGAGGCACGAAGTGAATGTTTTTAAACTTATTTCATGTGTTGAGCTGTTTCGGGAAAACTTGGGTGTTCGATTGTTCGATCGGAAAGATTAACATTTTCTATTTATCCGGAAAGTGATAAAATATTTGGAATTCACAAGTAGTTATGAGATAACTGAATGAATGTTATAAATCTAGCGGTTTAGTCTCACTTGATCGGTTGCCACGGAATTTTGATGTGATCAAAAGTCCGTCGCAATCGGGTAGCGTACGCGGATACTCGCCGGATAAACTTAATAGATAGCTACACCCCATAGCCCCGACCAAGTGACTGTAGGAGAACCCCCTCGCCGAAAGCATCTGTTCGGGTGCTCGCGGTAGTGGTGTTCTTCCTTGGTGCACTTCGTCGACGGTATCGGGGGTGCGGCCGTCTACTAAAGTTTGCGACGAGCATTCGTTAAGAATGTCGGGAATCCTGTTGAATTGCACGACTTGATATTGAAAGGTGTTTTCGATAATGAGACTAAAATGCAGGGTTTATAATTGTTAGGCATGCGATGTCTAAGGAATTCATTTGGTTAGGCATGCGATGTCTAAAAAGTTTGCGGATTCCAACTGTTCTAGTCTTACACTTTCTTTTCTGCGACCGTAAGTGTAATATGTGATATCGCTGGTTTCGTTGCTATATGTCAACCACAATTGGGATACGCATGTTTACTTACGTTGATGACATGTGATGTTATGTGTTGCTGGATATGTTTTATTGGATCGTCGTGTTTGAATAGCCGGGGTTTTTTTTATGTGAGATGAGTGTTATTCAATTTCATTCATGTAAAAACTTGTATGTAATAATCTTTTATTGGGGCACTACCAGGTTGCGGAAGATGTCACCCATTGTATGTTATTTTACTTTTCCGCACTAGGATAGACCCAAGGAGGAGGGCACAAGTAACCGGGTTCTGGAGTCCAGTGGGAGACCAACTCGAGGAATCGAGTCCGGGTCTCCTAACTCTAGAATTGGTAGGGTTGCTTGCTGCTCTCGTAGGGGTCTAGGGGTGTGGGTTTGGCTATTCATCGCGACCGTGGAATCCGTGTTTTTTACTGGCTCGTATTGAAAACACGGATGTCCTAGTATATCCAATGTCTCATATGTTTCTTCTGCTGCGATATCTGTGATGTGATCATTTGATGTTCTGTGATAAATATTGTATATAGTATATATGATATATTATATAGACGTTACTTATGTTTTGCACTCGCACTAGCCCTGCCCCGCTCTGTCGTTAGTTACCTAACCTAACGGTGCACGAGGGGACATCGAGGCGAATGCGGATGGCATAAGTGTACGTCGTATTTATCTGTGATGTTTAGGTAACTTAAATGATAGGACTTCATTAATATGATTAATGAAAGAAAAGAAACCTAAGATGTTGTGGAATCGAATTTTCAAAAACAGGTAGCTACAGTTCTTGCTTTGCATCGCAGTGTTCCTTGTAGAACATCCTGCACCTTAATCGATAAGGAAAGGACTGAGATCCCTTCACCGGGATTGACTCCTTTAGCAATAACCGGCAGATGCTACACCCCTCGGTTTGTCTTTTGATTGCTCCTATAGTTCTTGCTTTGCACAGTGATGTATATGATATATCCTGCACCTCATTCGACGAGGAAAAGGCCGACGATCCCTACACCGGGAGTGACCCCTTTAGCAAAACTAGAAAAGCCTCAAAAACACTCCATTTTAAATCATTTGATTCTACAACGATATCAAGTCCATTACGCAATAGGTTTTCAGAAAAACCTGTCGTAGCCGTCCGTCATTTCAGATAAGTAGTAGTTAGTATTCGTGCTGCGTTTGTTGGCCTTTGTCAAGGCGTAGTGTGCGGTAGCTAGCTGGTGCTTAACTGCTTATGCATATGATGCAGATTGGGTTCGGGTAGTCGTGCGACCTTGTTGGCCTTTGTCAAGGGTCGTGCGGGTGGGTTTAATTCAATCAGGAAATGATGGGTTGAACTTGACTAGCATCCTATGGTTTGTTGGCCTTTGTCAAGGTCATAGGACGCTAGGGGCAAAATATTATCGGGAATTTCAAGTGTTGAAATCTGCAATGAGATTGCATACCTTCTATGAGATAGTTGGATCCCGATACCCGCTGCGAGTAATTGTTACTCCTGGGAGAGTTTTACACATTACAATTAGTCGATCAAGTAGGTGTCTCGAAAGGTGTCAACGGGGTTACGCCTCTGGGAAAACGAGATTTACATTAATTAGGTTCGTGCGAAAGCACGGGGGACCTCCCTCAAAGTACCGACACTGGCCTGGCTGAAAGATTGGCGAACTTGTAGCGTGTAATAAATCCCGGCTAGTCTTTCCTTTTAGGGTTTGAAGGAAGATTTGATAAAAACAGTGGGAGCCATCCTGATTAGATAAAATAATAACCAATCTGATCTTGCAAGAGAGCACGCAAAGTGTTGTCTTCTCTCTCTCTCCTGGTAGCGACCATGTCACGCCTTAATCAAGATAATAAAACAGATATATTGACCGAACCCGCTTGTTATACAGAGCTGGGGAATGTTGGTCCCTCTCCAACTTATAATTGTTATAAGACAGAGAAGGAAATTGGGGAATACCAGATTTCCCGTGCCGTCCAAACGAAGAAAGTTCATGTTGATGCATCATCTTCGGGTGTGTTCGTTACACAGAACTGTTTCTCAATGTCCTTTACGTCCTGGGTATTTGATACCGAATCAGGATCCCAGTATGTAATCTGTTACACAGGGCTACAGAAAGGTAAAGAACAGAGAACATGTGATAAGTTTCATGAGGCAGAAAATGGTGCAAGTGTTGCAGCCAAGTATGTTGGTCACCGTCACCCTGTTTTATCATAATATATTGATTCTGAACAAATGTTATTAGATACCGAACCTGATATACAAAATCATGTCGGTCTCTTTATTTAGATAAAGAAGGATATAATTTTGTATTGTTGGATAATGTTTTGAACATTTCCTATATCAAGAGTTGATCGGTTCAGGCACGTTACCTAAAAGCATTAACGTTCTAAATCAAACTACAGTTCTTAGTATATAGAATACACACAAGAGGAAGAGTTCAGATATGAACGAATCCTTCTGAAGGTATTGTAGACTAGGTCATGTCAATGCGACCCAACTAGCTAAGTTACATTGAGATGCACATTTAAATCTGTTTGAATTTACATCCTGTGAAACTTGTCAGTCATGTCACAAAGATAAGATGAACATAGCTCTGTTTAATGGAAACAGAGAAAGAGTTAGTGAACTCTTGGGATGATACATATTGATGTATTAAGGTCCCCAGTCTACAAATGCCAAGACCGGTTCTTTGTACTTCATTAAATTCTCTGATGATCTCTCGAGAATCAGACGTATGTTCCTATTGAAACACAAGTCCGAAGCTTTTGAGATATTCACAGAATATAATTTAGAAGTAGAGAACCAAAAACGGGTATAAGTATTATATCTTTCGATGTGATCAAGGAAGAGAATACTTGAGCATGGGATTCCTGGACTATTCTAAGAATGAGATTCTCTCTTAGCATTTCTCCTCCGTATACACCACAGCACGTCGGTGTATCGGGGTGGAGCAATCACACCCTTTATGATATGGTGCGCTTTATGATGAGTACTACTGAGTTTCCCATTTCCTTTTAGGGAGTTATGCACTTATGAAGTTGCATACCTATTGAATAGGGTTCCGATCAAATCAGTTGCCAACCACTTCATATGTGATATGGAAAGGGAAGAGCCCATATCTTAAGTTTGTTAAGATTTGAGGTTGTCCGGCCTATGTCTAAAAGACATAATCCGGACAAGCTCGAGGCAAAGTCAGTTCTGCAGAAGTTTGCTGGATATCCCAAGCATACACAAGGGAATATCTTCTACCTAACCAAGGAACAAAAAAATGTTTTGTTTCTCAGCATGCCACCTTTGTCGAAGGGAATTTCTTGTGAAGAAATTAGTGGACATGAGGTAGAACTGGAAATAGTTCCATCTAGACAAACTGCAGCTGATGATTTGGTAAAACCAAAGGATTCAATAGAAACCAACGAACCTCAGCCTCTCCGCCGATCTAGTAGGGTTCCTCACCCACCTGAGAGATACTCCGATTTCTCTATGACAGTGGGAGCGAGGATTGCATCATGAGATGATGACCCAACTAGTTTCGAGCTAGCCATCAGGAGTGGGACTCTGTAAGAATGGCTGGATGCTTATCGATCTAAGATGGAATCCTTATACACCAACAAAGTATGGACTTTGGTTGCTTTATCTGAAGGGTTAAATCCCCATCAGGAGAAAGTATATCTTGAGAAGATTACTTGGTGTACATGGAAAAGTTGAGACTTTCGAAGCTAGACTTGTTAAAGGTTTGCATCATTGACCACATATGGATTATAATGAAACCTTTTCTAAGTAACTATGTTTAAGACCATCCAGATCCTACTTGCCACGGCTACATACCATGACTACGATATCTGGCGGTTGGGTGTCATGACTGCTTTTCTAAATAAAGATTTAGAAGAGATAGTCTATAAGTACACAGTCAGAGGGCTTCGCAGACAGTGGGAGCAGCGGAAACATGTGCAAGATGTTTTATATGATAAAGCAGGCATCGCGGAGTTGGAACATCCGTTTTGATGAGATTAGTCAAAGAGTTTGACATCATCAAAATGGTAGATGAACCTTGTATATACAAAAAGGTAGTAGGGAGTATGCTGGTGATCCTCGTAGAGTACATGGATGACATACTCTTGATAGGGAAGGAGTTTCCTATGCTACGCTCGGTCAATCTCCGCTTATCACAATGATTCTCCATATAGGATCAAAGTGATACCTACTAAATCCTGGGTTTTTGGATCTATGAGATAGATCTAATTGGATGTTAGAATACTCACTATTTGTAGTGAGATGGTATCAATTGATCCTGGGGAGAATCACTGGAAAGGTTCCAGAGTGATAAGGACGACTGAATGTCAGTCGCAGGCATTGTCTTTACCCTCAGTAAAGGGACGGTATGTTGGAAGAGTTCCAAGCTAGATACCGTGACATACTAGACGATTAAAGCCATGATACATCGTTACCAAAGATGCTACCAAAGAGGCAGTCTGGGTGTATATTAGTTCATGAGATGAAGTTCGTTCCTCCCATTGTGTGACAATGGAGTTATGGCTAATGCCTACGAACGCCCGTCCCATCAGTGATCCAGACATATTCTTAGGCATATCACCTGATCGAGGAGATGGTTGATCTCCAGGGGATCGAGGTTAGGAGAGCAGACTCAGAGGACAACACGGCGGATCCATTCACAGAGGCCTTTTCCCAGAGAGAGACTTTTATGGGATGGTTGAGTATGAGATACTACAACCACTGGTATCAGATGGCCCTAGTGCAAGTGGGAGATTGTTAGTTATATGTATGCCCTAGAGGACATTACTATACATAGGATGTATATTGTAATGGATGCTTGTGTAAGTACACGGCGGCGCCCCGGCCGTCAATCTGACGCCAATATGCGGAAGCGGTGATAAACTTTAATTTTGCGAACTTAGCAAACCGGCACCACCGCGCACTAAACACCCGGATCGAACCATTAAACTAGTTCTAGCTAACTACAAGAAGGGGAAGAGATATACCGAGTGATCCGAGTCCTCCGGTCTTCTCGTCGTTGTCCCGATCTCCTGCGGAAACTCCGGTCGTCGCCTCGTCGCCGGAAGGGCACCACATCGCCTGCATCTTTTACGGGCTCCCACCTCAATACCGAGGCAACTCGGGCGCGAAGTTGGCTGGCCGACACGTCCAAGATTTGCTGTAGAATGTGTAGAAGCTTTGTCCCTTGGAGTTTATGTAGTTGCCATTGATGGAGGAATCAAGAAGAACTTTGGAGAGGTGAGAAGGATTTTGTGAAAAAGGCAAAATGAGATCATGAAATTTTCTCATACTAAAAATGAACCATTCTCTCCACATTCACAATATGTGGCCGGCCCCTTTAGAAGAATGGTGGAGGGAATCAAAATTACAAAACTATGAAGGGAGGTAATGGTAGTAAAAGCAAGGGGTGACCATAGCCAAAATGAAATGATAACAATGTCAATTTCATTTCAAATCTCATCTAATCACAAAAAGCAAAACCATCATGAAAAAGCAAAGATGCTTAACTTATCATAATGCCAGAAGTGCAAGAAACCCCTCCTCAAAATGTTATTTGCAAACTTGCAAATAACACCCTCCATCGAAAAAGTCCGGCCGGGAAAGAACAAAGGAAAACCGGCCGGAACGGAATGCAAACTGGCAACTCCAGAAAACTGGTCCCGTAATAAATTACAGGAAAACCACATACTGTGCATACACACCCGCATCTGTATTCCGACCGCATACAAATGCAAAGAGACAAAACTACACTGTACTATACTAGGATCCAGCTTAAACCAAAGCCGGCTAGTAAAATCCATCCGATCCTGATCCGTGCAATACCGCACGTATCTGATCGAACGCTTCCATATAACCATACGGCCTCTAGTACAAACCGTCCGATCCTGATCCGTGCAATACCGCACGTATCTGATCGGACCCTGCCATATCTCCATACGGCCTCTAGTACTAACCGTCCTATCCTGATCCGTGCAATACCGCACGTATCTGATCGGACCCTGCCATATCTCCATACGGCCTCAACAGCGTTTCGCCCGAAAGCTTGAGTAACTGAAAGTGTGGTGGACTCTAAAGACTCGTCAATATTATGGTTGTGGATTCAACCACTAGCACGTCAGAGGTATAAGCCAATACGTGACGGGCCACCAGCTATTGACCAAAAGGGACGTCGATGAGCGAACTCATCCTGACACCCTACTGATCCTGTCAGTGACAATATCCGTACAGTCCGGTCCGTTCGTCTATGAGCATCGCATGTCGGGCCTAGGGGGTTGGTAAAAGTCAGACCCCTAAAAGCGGTACAAGTCGTGTCGGAGTGTAGCCCAGAACACCCTGAGATACTACTGGAATACCTACCAGTAAATCTCCTGCCTTGGCCAAGGACTTCGTGTAATGGCTCTCCTAGACACAGCGCGACCTCACCCCCAATACCGGGAGAGACGAACCCCTGAAGATCCGCTCACTGCCTCCTTGTGGCTCGGGACTGTACCCAACTAAAACTTGTTTGCACGACTCCTTTGAGCCGTGCTAGGGTAGTAATCAAAGCACAGTGGGAACTCACACGAGACAAATGACGATCCCCAGGTCGTTGAACTAACTTGTACACATGTCACCTGGGAACTGCTATCTGACGTCAGGTATAAGACCAACTAGCATGTTCCCGGCGAGTCCTGTCCGGTGTACTCATAACCCAATGAGCACCTGTATACATCTTAGGTGAACCAACTGACACTAGTGGCTTGTGAGACCGGCCACCGCCCCTCGTCGGGGTCTCGACTGTATACACTAGTCTACTCTGGAGAATCGATGCCCTGTCTCGAAACTCCCACGACTAGGGACCTTTTAAGGATGTGCTTATAGACTCCAGCTCTCACTTATATGATCACCCTCATACTGCTGGCAGTCAAGCAAGAATCCTAGGGGCTTTATCAACATACAATAGTGACCTGTAAGGTCACCTAAAGCAGTCCACGATGATAAAGATAAACCAGATAGCATACTATCATCTCGAGTAAGACTGTCCTACCGGGATAGGTCCTCCCTCAATCATTGCAATCACGTGCCTGTGATCCAATAATTGACTCTGAGGGCACTATCTCCAACAATCTCCCTCTAGCACTCAAGGCTAATTATTGCGATGTCGCATACTCACAGCCCGTGTGATACCGAACACCCAACTCCTCTACTAGTCAGTCTCACAAATCCCGTTTGTGAAACTATTGCGGTCGAGGAATAACCTCAGTGAATGGATCCGCCTAGAAGTTTCTTTCTATGTCTCTCTATGTCTCAAGTTCGCGGAGAAAGCCATCTCCCGAAATGAGCAATACCTGTCTTAGAATGTCTGGATGTCTGATGGGACCTAGCTCATAAATGAACTCCAAATCCAAACTTCTTGGACTGTATCGTCAACTGAACTTAATCAGTATCCTGCGCCATGCCACCCTCAGTATTGCCTTGGACCACCTGTCCAAAATACTGCCCCTCGTCCGAAGGAAAACTATAACTCTGACAGCCACTCTGCCATCCAGGTCACCTTGGAAGCCTGGAATGATAACTGTCTCCCAAAGGAGAATGCTGCTATCATAGCCCTAGAACATCCACTTATGTTCTAAAACTGCTTCCGACTGTTTCTCCAGGATTGGATCAATGTCAACTTATTGCATCTAGTGCAAGAACAACATCTGGTGTGGTACTTGACATCTCATGATTGACTCAATTGCCTAAGCAAGTGATCTGCCAATCATGCACATCCCTCTCTACTTTAGTCTATAAGACACCTTTAGAGAGGGTGACTCCATCACCTGCAGGTACACTACCATGCCAGGAGTCGTCCATTCTAAATACTCTTAGAATGCTGTCTAAGTATCCAGATTGGGAAACCACCCAAATCTAGATCTAAAAACCATAGATCTAGTAACCAGTATGTCTGATATAATGTCCAAGTCCCTTGTGGAGAAACCACTGTGTGACGACCAAAGTATAACCGATCGTAGTATAGGAATGTCACTTCCTACTTTGTGTATGTCATCCAAAACCCGGATATCACACCCTACTACCTTCTCAACAGATCCATCCCCTATTCTGATGACGTCAAACCCATGACTGTCACATCAGAAATAGATGATCTATCTCCGCTATATCTGCTTTAGTCTATAAATAGACATAAGTCTGATGTCCGCCAATGCTTCCGCTGCTCCCACTTACTACGACAACCCTTTGGCTGAGTCATATAGACGTGCACTTCTAAAGCTAGTTTAGAACGACGCTATACTCATCCTCCTTCCGGGTCTCGCAGCCTGGAACAACAACAATGGCAAGTGTGGGTAAACAAGAACTTCCCTGTCACCGTCCTTGAGGCTACCGGAGTACATCTCGGGTGCCTGAAGTTACCCACCTTATCTGCGGAGTGGCCAATGGAATGTCAAATCAGATTGAATCTTTAAGTTCCTTATCAAATCTTCAGTAATCGTTTGCGGTTCTGGAATCACTTCCAGTTCTACCATACTCCCACTACTGTTTTTGAAAAAAATCCATTTTTAATAAAACTGTGGCGAGTCTAGAACAATATTTCTATTGATCTGCCAGATGGTAGAAAGTCAACCCTCGTCATAGCCTGGGTCAACCCACAAACAGCCATTACAGAAACGTGCCTTGAGTTGTCCAGTGTCTGGTTTTAATCATAAGCCGGACAACTCCCCGTACCTTAACAACGTTAAGATATGAACTGTTCTATATCCAATATAGAACCAGAGGCACTGATTTAATTGAACCAGATTCAAATCATGCAGCTATCTCCAGTGCATGTCAACTAAATGGAAGGAGGCCGATCAGCGTTACTCAACTTAGGAATACTTCCAATTATGAGTAACCTGAAAGAGAAGCAATTTCTCTTTATCATTACTATCAACTGAATACCATACACAAGTATCTACATCTTCGATCACTTTGAAGAATCCCGATACTTGCTGCACCTGGTTCTCTACTCTATTCAAATACCTATAACTCCTCAAAACTTAGACTCTGTGTTTCTACGAAACACATGTCTAAGAACTAGAGAAGTTAAAAGTAAACAGAATATAGTATGAGGACCAACCCCTCTGTCCTAATGGACACTGGACAACATACAATACTCTGTATAAGTCCGCTGAGTCTAACAACTCATTCACTGTGTGTCGTAGGTCGAAGACTGTACTTATGGTTAAGAAGAATTACACCGTTGTTTAATTCTCCTTACCTAACCATCCACTGATATAGGTAAATGTCATCGACATAATATCAAAAGGTATATCTCACTCTATGAAAATAGACGTACAGATATATCAATTTGAAATTGGTGCACAACAGCGGATATTCAAAACCAAATATTTGCCGACCGGCAAACAGCCCAGATGATCTCCTCAAATATCACCGATTACAACGAATCCCGATATAATGAGGATGATCACCCTATTCCCAATAACTTACTCCCACTCATCATCTGTAAAGACATACTGATGTGAGAATCAAACCTGGTAAATACATACCCTGGAGCAAGTGTCTAATCAGGAAATCTGTTTTCTTTTAACAGTACACAGTTGAACTGAAACATTGAAATGTTTCGATGGGGTATCCTGGTATTCCTAGTAATGCCTCTACCATTATCCAGATTCACAACTATAACCGTATAATTCTTTTCCACCTCTCCAAATCCCTTTATATGTCTTTAGTCATTACCTTCTGCACACCCCTTTAGGCCAATTGGTTTTCTTCCTTCCCTACCATTCGGCACCAGCCAATGGTTTGGAAGAAGACTATCCAATAAGCATAATGGGTGTACTGTCCTAATCCTAGGAGCACTCGCAATGCGAGAGAAGGTGAAGAAAAAAGACAACCGAATAAACCTTATTCCTATTTCTCCTGGACCAGAATCCATCCCCGAACTGGAATAAGCTCCTTTCGAGTTCGTATATAACCATACGATGGAGTATCCAATAAACTGTGGATCTTGGTAGTGATACGGAGTGTCCTGGAGAAATACAAAGGTGATTTAGGATTGGCGAAGAAATACTTGGTTTGGTCGTGAATATCAGTCGCAATTTACTTTGCCCTCTTACTAATCCCTTGCTTTGTCTTTACATAATACCTTCTGTACACCATCGTCAGGAAAATTGGTTTTCTCCATTCCCTACCGGTTGGCACCTGCCTATGGTTTGGAAGAAGACTGTCCAATTTGCGTAATAGGTGTATTATCCCCTAATCTAAGGGGTACTCGCAACTTGAGAGAAGGTAAAAGGAAAAGACAACTGAATAATCCTATTCGTTTTCTCCAGAACCGGAAACCATCCTCGAATTCCTTCGAGTTCGTATCTAACCATATGATGGCTTTGTCCAATGGAAGTGGACGTTCGCAGTAATGCGGGGTGTCCTGGAGAAAAGGGTAAAAGTAGGAGTGGCAATGTGGTCTGCAACTCTGACAATCCAAAAGCCAGTGTTTAAGAAGGTTCGGTCAACTTGGTCACTGAGTCAAAGTCTAGGGTCGGGTCAATGGTCGCTGCCAGAGAGAGAGAAAAGAAACACTCAGTGTGCACTCTAACCTAGATCAGAATGGTTATCACTTTATCTAATCTGGAAACCTCCCACTGTACCTCAAATTCTCCTCCAAACCTGAAAGAAGAATTAGTCGGGGTCACCCGAGGAGTAAACTAACTCATCAGTAGGAATCGGGATCCAACTTTCATCGCATGATAACGTGACGGAATCCGCTCACGGTATCACATTCCAGAAGGTATGCGCATATCTGGCAAGTTTCAGTTCTTTTGAAACTCCTGATGTGATTTTTACCCCATGCTCTTATGACCTTGGCGTGAGGTCAAAATATCATAAGTCACATGTCAAGTTCTACCCATCATTGTCCAGGTTAATTTGAACCCACCCGTACATACCCTTGACGTAGGCCGAAATAGTAGTACGACTGTCCCAAACCAACGCATCTATCTATGCAACAGATAAATACTCGGCAGCTACCAAACGCTATGCCTTGGCGTGAGGTCAAAATACATAGCTTGAATACTACCGAATATTTAACTGAAATGATGGAGGGCTACGAATGGTTTCTGGCGAAAACCTTTAACGTAATGAACTTGATATCTTTGAAGGAACGGATAGCTTTTTAGAAAATATAGTGACGAAAACCTTTACTAAAGAGGTCACTCCCGGTGAAAGGATCTCGGCTCTTTCCCCGTAGAATGGGGTGCAGGATATTCCAAATGAATACCACGATGCAAAGCAAAAGTAATCGGCTATAGTGAAGTTAATGCCCTGACGCAAACTTCTGTCCAAGGGGTCACTCCCGGTGAAGGGATCTCGGCCCTTGCCTCGTCGACTGAGGAGCAGGATATTCCAAATGAATACCACGATGCAAAACAAAAGTGAACGTCCTTGCAATAACAGCTTTTTGAAAAGTGTTCCAACAACATCAGAATAGGTTTGTTTTAACTTGCATTGATCCGAATCAACGCAGTCCCATCAATTGATCACACCACAAAGAACGAAAATATACTGATGTACGTATATGCCATCCGCATTCGCCACTGGGTCCCGTCATTACCCGTTAGGTTAGCTAACTAACGACAGAGCGGGGACTGGACTAGCGCGGATGTAAAACATATACAACATCTACTAATATATATACCAATATATTATATTCGCTCAAGGCGTGATAAAAATGCAACATCACAGAAATGTACAGCATAACAGAACAATACAGATATCTGGGATCCCCGGGTTTCACAGAGCCACTACTGAAACCCGACGTTCCCCTGGTCGTGTGGATAGCCTGTGCAATGAAATCCTAGACCCCTACGAGCGCGGCAAGTTACCCGCCAAAACCTGAAGCGAGACAGCCCCCATCAGCGCCGTGAATGGACCACCCAGCACTTCACGGAATCCGGTAACTTGGGCACCCCTCCTGGGTCAACCTGTACCCCCTATGAGTGCGGCGAATAGCCCGCCAATTCTAGAGTGAATCCCCCTCCGTCCCAATGCCATGAGATGCGGGCTTGTTGACCTCCAGAACCTGGCTATCCGTGCACCCCTCCGCGGGGTAATCCTAGTACAGAAAATAAAATATACATACAACGGGTACATCGACCGCAACCAGGTCGTGCCCCAAAAGAATAATACAAACAGGCAGTGACGGCAGTCCACATGTCGGACGCTCGCCCCGCAATATCAAATGTACATAATACAACCACAACTGTACTAGCATTGCATCCAGGCTATCCCCCACGACCGATCCGCAACATCACAGTAAAATCACAAAACATCAACGTGAAAGTCACGTTCGCAAATCCGTCTAACCGGGCTATAGCAGTTAGACTCGATTTACCAATCAAGTGACATTCACGGTCGCAGATATAATGTAAATACTGTGAAAATAATGTGTTTAAAATATCCGATCGATCAAAAATTAACAAGTGGGCCCCCAAGCAATACTGCAGCAGATCAAAAAATTCTGGGCCCAAGTTCAATATTCCAAAACCCCCAAAATCAGCCCACAAGCCCACTGGAAAATTTCGACCCATTGATCCCTCAAACCTGCGGTGGAACCGCGGCAACAAGGGGGGTTTTGCCGCGGTTCCGCGCTCTACCTGAGAGATCAATGTCTCGAATTTTCCCAGAACTCTTAGAACTTATGGTACATCAATTTTCTACAACCTGAAAAATTTTTGGACTTCAAAAAATTTCGACAGAAAACTGATGTGAGGAAAAATGCGGGTTTTTGGAATTTTGGTCGATCGGAAATGCAAACACATCAAACAAAGCTAGATGAAGTTAATGGCGAGGCTCTGATACCACTGTAAGTGCACGGCGGCGCCCCGGCCGTCAATCTAACGCCAATATGCGGAAGCGGTGATAAACTTTAATTTTGTGAACTTAGCAAACCGGCACCACCGCGCACTAAACACCCGGATCGAACAATTAAACTAGTTCTAGCTAACTACAAGAAGGGGAAGAGATATACCGAGTGATCCGAGTCCTCCGGTCTTCTCGTCGTTGTCCCGATCTCCTGCGGAAACTCCAGTCGTCGCCTCGTCGCCGGAAGGGCACCACATCGCCTGCATCTTTTACGGGCTCCCACCTCAATACCGAGGCAACTCGGGCGTGAAGTTGGCTGGCCGACGCGTCCAAGATTTGCTGTAGAATGTGTAGAAGCTTTGTCCCTTGGAGTTTATGTAGTTGCCATTGATGGAGGAATCAAGAAGAACTTTGGAGAGGTGAGAAGGATTTTGTGAACAAGGCAAAATGAGATCATGAAATTTTCTCATACTAAAAATGAACCATTCTCTCCACCATCACAATATGTGGCCGGCCCCTTTAGAAGAATGGTGGAGGGAATCAAAATTAAAAAACTATGAAGGGAGGTAATGGTAGTAAAAGCAAGGGGTGACCATAGCCAAAATGAAATGATAACAATGTCAATTTCATTTCAAATCTCATCTAATCACAAAAAGCAAAACCATCATGAAAAAGCAAAGATGCTTAACTTATCATAATGCCACAAGTGCAAGAAACCCCTCCTCAAAATGTTATTTGCAAACTTGCAAATAACACCCTCCATCGAAAAAGTCCGGCAGGGAAAGAACAAAGGAAAACCGGCCGGAACGGAATGCAAACTGGCAACTCCAGAAAACTGGTCCCGTAATAAATTACAGGAAAACCCCATACTGTGCATACACACCCGCATCTGTATTCCGACCGGATACAAATGCAAAGAGACAAAACTACACTGTACTATACTAGGATCTGGCTTAAACCAAAGCCGGCTAGTAAAATCCATCCGATCCTGATCCATGCAATACCGCACGTATCTGATCGAACGCTGCCATATAACCATACGGCCTCTAGTACAAACCGTCCGATCCTGATCCGTGCAATACCGCACGTATCTGATCGGACCCTGCCATATATCCATACGGCCACTAGTACTAACCGTCTGATCCTGATCCGTGCAATACCGCACGTATCTGATCGGACCCTGCCATATCTCCATACGGCCTCTACAGCGTTTCGCCCGAAAGCTTGAGTAACTGAAAGTGTGGTGGACTCTAAAGACTCGTCAATACTATGGCTGTGGATTCAACCACTAGCACGTCAGAGGTATAAGCCAATACGAGACGGGCCACCAGCTATTGACCAAAAGGGACATCGATGAGCGAACTCATCCTGACACCTTACTGAGCCTGTCAGTGACAATATCCGTACAGTCCGGTCCGTTCGTCTATGAGCATCGCATGTCGGGCCTAGGGGGTTGGTAAAAGTCAGACCCCCAAAAGCGGTACAAGTCGTGTCGGAGTGTAGCCCAGAACACCCTGAGATACTACTGGAATACCTACCAGTAAATCTCCTGCCTTGGCCAAGGACTTCGTGTAATGGCTCTCCTAGACACAGCGCGACCTCACCCCCAATACCGGGAGAGACGAACCCCTAAAGATCCGCTCACTGCCTCCATGTGGCTCGGGAATGTACCCAACTAAAACCTGTTTGCACGACTCCTTTGAGCCGTGGTATGGTAGTAATCAAAGTACAGTGGGAACTCACACGAGACAAATGACGATCCCCAGGTCGATGAACTAAGCTGTACACATGTCACCTGGGAACTGCTATCTGACGTCAGGTATAAGACCAACTAGCATGTTCCTGGCGAGTCCTGTCCGGTGTACTCATAACCCAATGAGCACATGTATACATCTTAGGTGAACCAACTGACACCAGTGGCATGTGAGACCGGCCACCGCCCCTCGTCGGGGTCTCGACTGTATACACTAGTCTACTCTGGATAATCGATGCCCTGTCTCGAAACTCCCACGACTAGGGACCTTTTAAGGATGTGCTTATAGACTCCAGCTCTCACTTATATGATCGCCCTCATACTGCTGGCAGTCAAGCAAGAATCCTAGGGGCTCTATCTATTAGTTGTATGTATGCCCTAGAGGCCAGTATTGTACAGATTATGTATATTATATTGGATGCTTGGACATATATAGAGATGACTTTCTTGCTCTACATGATAGTATGCTATCTGGTTTCTCTTTATCTTAACATGTACACTAGTCTCTTTAAACTGTCTTATAGTTACATGTTGGTAAAGCCCTTAGGATGTGTACTTGACTACCTGGACTATGATGCAGATCATACTAGTGGGGACATGGTAGTCCATAAGTACATCCTTCAAGGTCCCTAGTCGTGGGTGTATCGAGACGGGGCATCGAAATACCAGAGTAGACTAGCGTATACGCTTCTCGACCCATGAGATGGGCGATGGATGATCCCATATACATTGGTGTTTGACATCAGAGATGGTATACGGGTGCTCAGTGGAGACTGGGTACACTGGACGGACTCGCCGAGAACTCCCAGATGGTATTATACCTCACGTCAGATGGCAGTTCTCAGGTGACACTTGTGCAGGTTAGTCTGTAGACCCGAGATCGTCATAGAGTCTTGTGTGATTCCCTCTGTGCTTTGATCTCCACCTTACCACGTCCATGAGGGCGTGCAAAACGGTGGTCTTTGGGTACAGTCCCGAGTCACATGGAGGCAATGAGCGATAGGAGGGGTTTCGTCTCTCCCGGTATTGGGGGTTGATGTTGCGCTGTACTCGATTGGCCGTAACAGGGAAGTCCCTGGCCAGGGCTGATAAGAGATTTGCTGGTAAGTGTTACCAGTAGTTTCTCGACCCGTTATGAGCCTCACATCGGCACGACTTATCGGTTATTGGGGTCTGACGTATACCACCCCTAGACTTGATATGCGACGTATCAGACGAACAGACCGGACTGTACGGTAAGTGTTACTGGTTGGATTCACCGGAGTGTGAGCGGTCTAGCTCGTCGATCTTCTGATCGCTCAATACCCGGGTGGCCGTTACGTTTAGCAGACCGCTTGCGGCTTGTGGGTGCTTGATATGATCATCATCTGCTACCGGCGTATTGACGAGTCTTTAGAGTCCTAAACAGAGGTTTCCTGGTTCAAGCGAAACGAAATAGGAGCGCATATGAGATATGTGCGGGACCGAGAATAATGCGTGTATGTGATACCGCCTTTCATTCTCGCGATAAATGTTTCGATTGGTTATATTCGATATGACCTAGTTTTCGAATCATTGATTCGATAAATCGATACAATGAATACTAGTCGGTCGTGTGCGACATGACCGGATCATTGAATCAAATGTTGATTTAATGATTTAATGTATAATTATATATTTGATATATTACTTTGCATTAGCTAGTATTGGTTCACTTTATATGGATTTTCTCACTTGATGTGCAAGAAGTATATGTGATATACTTCTGAGCACATATTTGTATCATGTTTGATGATACTTGATCATATGGTTAAGTGTATAGAATTAAACCATAGTTAACCTGAGATTAGGGTTTTGATTATGCATTTATTCATTTATTTGTTTATTCATTTATTTGGATAAACTTTAAGATGAAAATGGTGGCAATTTTTGTTTCATATTGAAGCTTCATGAAGCTTTGACTCTGCTAACCATTCTTGTCTTCATGCTTAACCCTAACCCACTCAAATGACCATGGTTTATTCTCTACACTTAACCCTAGTTATAGTTATGATAAGTTTATATAATTTTTTTTTAATATAGAACTTATCATAACTAGCTTCATCATCTTCTTCTTCTAAAAGGAAAAAGCTTGCTACTTTAATGGCAACTTGAGTTCTAGTGAGAGAAATCCAACTATAAAGTGAACCCACCTCCTATTTCTTCACCCTCTACCTCTTGCCAAGTTGTTTTGGGTGTTTTCTTCACAAGTTTCACATCTTTGTGAAGTCGGAGCTTGAGCTTGTGCAACCTCGACGTAGATCGTCTTTGACACGAAGCCGACGACCTATTCCGCACGTTTCTCCGATCAAGTCGTCACGAGAGTCCAAGGTTCAAGATGGACAGTGAGAGGACGCCCTCGTGGAGCTAAGGAAGTGGGTATCCGGATCTACAAAGGTTGTAGCATCCTAACTTTTAGTTAATTTGTTAACTAGATTATCTTTTCGCCTAAACATCTAGTCTAAGATCCGTAGTCTAGGGTTTCTCGGCACCATTTTTTTTAAATTGGCATGTTCGATGCCTTGTGAGACCTCACTAGAGTGCCTAGGAACCTTTCAATGGTATCAGAGCCTAGCTAGAGCCTTAGGCGAAGTCTAGACGACGTTTGAAACCCGATCGAACCGAAACCCAAAACCCTAAAATGCTCTGTGGATTTTTTCTAAAAAATGGGATTTTTGTCAATTAAAAATATGCGGAAAATCAAGCAGGGTGTTATTTGAATTACTGTAAAATACGAGGGCCTGAATCAACTTTTCCACCGCGGAACCGCGGCACGTGCTATGCATTATGCGGCGGTTCCGCGGCCTTACTGTTCCCTTGTTTAATATTTTCTGCACAGTAACTCATATAATATAATGCTGTATTTTCTGGGGTATTTTTATTGTGACTCTATAGAAGAGTATTCTGGGGTTGTATAGGGAATCAATGATTCAATCGGATTATCAAATTTTTTCAGTGTGGATTTTCCGGATAAATTTTAGAATATGTTAAAAAGTTCGACCGGATATAAATACCCAATTTTTCCCTGTCGGGAAATTTCCAAGTGTTGGATTTTTCCGAAGTTTAACGACGTTCTAAGTAGTGCAAGTAACGCGATGGACCCTCTAGAAGACAACAAACCTTAACTCGATTATGTGACCGTCTTGAACTGCCCTTTGAACCTTCGGGTTTGGGGCAGTACGGCGTGCCACATGTGAGGCGTTGGCTTGACCCTTCTACGGATGGACCGTCGGTACTGAGGCACGAACTGAATGTTGTTAGGCTTATTTCATATGTTGGACTGTATCGGGAAAACTTGGCTATTCGACTGTTCGATCGGAAAGTTTAACATTTTCTGTTTATCTGGAATGTGATACAATAATTGGAATTCACAAACAGTTATGAGATAACTGAATGAATGTTATAAATCTGGCAGTTTAGTCCCACATGATATTGAAAAGAGTTTTCGATAATGAGACTAAAATGCGGGATTTATATCTGTTAGGCATGTGATGTCTAAGTATTTCATTTGATTAGGCATGTGATGTCTAAAGAAGTTGCGGATTCCAATTGTTGTAGTTTTACACTTTATTTTCTGTGACCGTAAGTGTAGTATGTTTATATCGCCGGTTTCATTGCTATATTTCAAAGACAATTGGGGTATGCATACTTACTTACGTTGATGACATGTGATGTTATGTGTTGCTGGATATGTTATATTGGATCGTCGTGTTCGAATAGCCGGGGGTTTTTATGTGAGATGAGTGTTTTTCATTTTCATTCATGTAAAAAACTTGTATGTAATATTCTTTTATTTGGGGCACTTCCAGGTAGCGGAAGATGTCACCTTTTGTATATTATTTACTTTTCCGCATTAGGATAGACCCAAGGAGGGGAGCACAAGTAACCGGGTTCTGGGGTCTAGTGGGAGACCAACTCGAGGAGTCGAGTCCGTGTATCCTAACCCTAGAATTGGCAGGGTTGCTTGCCGCTCTCATAGGGGTCTAGGGGTGTGGGATTGGCTATTCGTTACGACCGTGGAATCCGTGTTTTATACTGGCTCGTATTGAAAACACGGACGTCCTAGTATATCCAATATTTCATATGTTTATTCTGCTACGATATCTGTGTTGTGACTCTGTGATGGATATAGTATATAGTATATATGATATATTATATAGACGTTACTTATGTTTTACACCCGCGCTAGCCCTGCCCTGCTCTGTCGTTAGTTACCTAACCTAACGGTGCACGAGGGGACATCGAGGCGAATGCGGATGGCATAAGTGTACGTCATATCTATCTGTGATGTTTAGGTATTTAAATGATGGGACTTCATTAATGTGATTAATGAAAGAAAAGAAACCTATGATGTTGTGGAATCAAAATTTTAAATAAAAAAGGTAGCTACAGTTCTTGCTTTGCACAGCTATATATATGATATATCCCGCACCTTATGCGATGAGGAAAGGACCGAGATTCCTTCACCGGGAGTGACTCCTTTAGCAATAACTGGCAGATGCTACACACTCGGTTTGCTTTTGACTGCTTTTTGGTTTTTGCTTTGCACAGCGATATATATGATATATCCCGCACCTCATTCGACGAGGAAAGGACCGAGATCCCTTCGCCGGGAGTGACTCCTTTAGCAAAACTAGAAAAGCCTCAAAATCACTCCATTTCAAAACTTCATTTGATTCTACAACGATATCAAGTTCATTACGCTCATGGTTTTCAGAAAAACCTGCGTAGCCCTCCGTCAATTCAGATATGTAATATTCAGTATTCGTGCTGCGGTTGTTTGGCATGCGTCAAGGCGTAGTGTACGGTAGCTGATTATTACTTATCTGCAGCATGAGATGCGATTGGATTAAGGTATTCGTACGGCGTTGTTTGGCATGCGTCAAGGGTCGTACGGGTGGGTTTAATTCGATCACGAATTGTACGGGTTGAACTTGACTAGCGGACTATGGGTTATTTGGCATGCGTCAAGGTCATAGCACGCTAGGGGCAAAAGCATTATCGGGAATTTCAAGTGTTGAAATTTGCAATGAGATTGCATACCTTCTATGAGATAGTTGGATCCCGATACCAACTGCGAGTAAGAGTTACTCCTGGTAGAGTTTTACACATTACAATTAGCTGATCAAGTAGGTGTCTAGAAAGGTGTTAACGAGGTTACGCCTCTGGGAAAACGAGGTTTACATTAATTAGGTTCGTGCGAAAGCACGGGGGACCTCCCTCAAAGTACCGACACTGGCCTGGCTGAAAGATTGGCGAACTTGTAGTGTGTAATTAATCCCGGCTAGTCTTTCCTTTTAGGGTTTGGAGGAAAATTTGATAAAAAGCAGTGGGAGCCATCCTGATTAGATAAGATAATAACCAATCTGATCTTGCACGAGCATACGCTAAAGTGTTTTCTTCTCTCTCTCTCCAGGTAGCGACCATTTTATGCACTAATAAAGATAATAATATGGATGTATTGACCGAACCCGCATGTTATACTGTGCTGGGGAACGTTGATTCCGTTCTTTCTTATAAGAGTTATAGGAATGAAAAGGATATAGGGGAATACCAGGATTCCCATGCCACCCGAATGAAGAAAGTACATGTTGATGCATTTTCTTCGGGTGTGTTCGTTACTAAGAACTGTTTCTCCATTTGCTCTACGTCCTGGGTATTAGATACCGGGTCAGGATCCCATATATGTAATCAGTTACATGGGCTCAGGAAAGGTAGAGAACTTGGAGAAGGTGATAAAGACATTAGAGTTGGAAATGGTGCAATTGTTGCAGCTAAGACTGTCGGGGAATATCACCTTGTATTACCAACTGGTAATACATTGGTTCTGAACGAATGCTATTACATGCCGAACCTGATATGCAACATTATATCGGTTTCTTTATTAAGTAAAGAGGGATATAATTTTGTATTACAGGACAATGTTATGAACATTTTCCGTAACCAAAAGTTTGTTGGATCAGGCACGTTGTACAATGGCATTTATGTTCTAAATCAATCAACTGTTCTGAGCATAACAAACACACACAAGAGAAAGAGTTCTGAACTCAATGAATCCTTCCTGTGGCATTGTAGACTAGGTCACATCAATGCGACACGACTAGCTAAGTTGCATAAAGATGGATATTTAAATCCGTTTGAATTTTCATCTTATGACCTTGCCAGTCATGTCTCAAAGGCAAGATGACCAAGACTCCGTTTACGGGACACGGAGAAAGAGTTACCGAACTCTTGGGACTTATACATAGTGATGTATGTGGTCCCATGTCTACACATGCCAGGGATGGTTCTTCATACTTCATTACATTCACTGACGATCTCTCTAGGTTCGGCTATGTGTTCCTGATGAAACACAAATCAGAAGCTTTTGAGAAATTTAGGGAATATAAACAAGAAGTTGAGAACCAAACCGGAAAAAGTATTAAAATCCTACGATCTGATCGAGGAGGGGAATACTTGAGCAATGAATTCCTGGACTTCCTAAAAGAGAATGGGATTCTCTCTCAGCTGACTCCTCCATATACACCACAGCACAATGGTGTATCAGAACGGAGGAACCGCACCCTATTAGATATGGTGCGCTCTATGATGAGCACAGCAGAGTTACCTATTTCCTTCTGGGGATATGCGCTTGAGACAGCCATGGACCTATTGAATAGAGTTCCTACCAAATCAGTGCCTACCACTCCATATGAGATATGGAAAGGGAAGAGACCACATCTTAATTACATTAAGATATGGGGTTGTCCAGCCTATGTCAAAAGACAGAATCCGGACAAACTCGAGGCAAGATCAGTCTTATGTATGTTTGTAGGATATCCCAAGAATTCACAAGGGTATATCTTCTACCATCCCGAGGAACAAAAAGTGTTTGTTTCTCGACATGCCATATTCTTAGAAAAGAGTTTTCTTATGAAACAGACAAGTGGCATTGAGGTAGAACTGGAAGAGGCTCCAGCGGAACAAACTATAACACAAGACATGGTAGAAGCAGAGGATTCCGTAGTTCCCGATGAACCCCAGCCACTCCGCCGATCTAGTAGGGTTCCTCGCCAACCTGAGAGATACTACGGTTTTCTCATGGATGGTGGGAGCGAGGATTGCATCATGGAGGATGATGACCCAACTAGCTTCGAGCAGGCCATCACGAGTGGGGACTCAGTGAAATGGTTGGATTCTATGCGGTCTGAGATGGATTCCATGTACACCAACAAAGTATGGACTTTGGAAGTTGCTCCTGAAGGGTAAAACCCATTGGGAGCAAGTGGATCTTCAAGAAGAAACTTGGTGTAGATGGGAAAGTGGAGACTTTCAAAGATAGACTTGTAGCAAAGGGTTTTCGTCAAAGACCAGGTGTGGACTATGACGAGACCTTTTCTCCAGTGGCTATGCTTAAATCCATCCGGATCATGCTTGCCATCGCTGCATATCATGACTACGAAATCTGGCAAGTGGATGTTAAGACCGCCTTTCTAAATGGTGATTTAGAAGAGTGCGTGTACATGACTCAGGCAGAGGGCTTCGTAGACAGTGGGAGTAGCGGGAAGGTGTGCAAGCTGCTTAAATCCATTTATGGATTAAAGCAAGCATCGCGGAGTTGGAACATCTGCTTTGACGTCGTTATCAAAGAGTTTGATTTCGTCAAAAATCCAGATGAACCTTGTATCTACAAGAAGGTGGCAGAGAGTAAGGTTGTCTTCTTCGTATTGTACGTGGACGACATACTCTTGATAGGAAATGATATTCCTATGCTGCAATCGGTCAAGCTCTTCTTATCACAAAGATTCTCAATGAAAGATCTTGGTGATGCCTCCTGCATATTGGGAATAAGGATCTATAGAGATAGATCCAAACGGATTTTGGGATTGTCCCAATCCAGGTACATTGACACCATACTAAAGAGGTTTAGTATGGAAGAGTCCAAGCGTGGGAACTTACCCACGATCTCTGGAGTCACTCTCTCCAAAGAGATGTCTCCCAAGACTGATTTGGAGAGAGCTCGCATGCAAGGGATACCCTATGCTTCGGCAGTAGGCTCTATCAGGTATGCGATGCTATGTACCAGACCCGATGTAGCATACTCACTAAGTATAGTGAGCAGGTATCAAGCTGATCCTGGAGAGAGTCACTGGACAGCTGTGAAGAGCATTCTCAAGTACTTGCGAAGGACTGGAGATCTGTTCTTGGTGTATGGTAACGGAGAGCTCCAAGTGGAGTCCTTTACCGATTCGAGCTTCCAGAGTGATAAGGACGACTCTAAGTCGCAGTCGGGCTTTGTCTTTACCCTTTACGGAGGGGCGGTTAGCTGGAAGAGTTCCAAGCAGGAAACCGTGGCAGACTCGACGATGGAGGCTGAATACATCGCTGCCAACGATGCTGCCAAAGAGGCTGTCTGGATCAAGAAGTTCATTACTGAACTTGGAGTGGTTCCATCCATTGAGCATCCAATACCTTTGTATTGCGATAACAATCGAGCGGTGGCTTTGGCCAAGGAACCCAGGTCCCATCAGCGGTCCAGGCATATTCTGAGGCGGTATCACCTGATCCGGGAGATAGTTGATCGCCGGGAGATCGAGGTCAGGAGAGTTGACACGAAGAACAACACGGCGGATCCACTCACGAAGGCCATTCCCCAGATACAGTTTGAGAGACTCTTCGGGATGCTCGGTATGCGATACTACAGCAGCTGGCCCTAGTGCAAGTGGGAGATTGTTAGTTGTATGTATGCCCTAGAGGCCAGTATTGCACAGATTATGTATATTATATTGGATGCTTGGACATATATATAGATGACTTTCTTGCTCGACATGATAGTATGCTATCTGGTTTCTCTTTATCACTAGTCTCTTTAAACTGTCTTATAGTTACATGTTGGTAAAGCCCTTAGGATGTGTACTTGACTACCTGGACTATGATGCAGATCATACTAGTGGGGACATGGTAGTCCATAAGTACATCCTTCAAGGTCCCTAGTAGTGGGTGTATCGAGACGGGGCATCGATATACCAGAGTAGACTAGCGTATACGCTTCTCGACCCATGAGATGGGCGATGGATGATCCCATATCCATTGGTGTTTGACATCAGAGATGGTATACGGGTGCTCAGTGGAGACTGGGTACACTGTACGGACTCGCCGAGAACTCCCAGATGGTATTATACCTCACGTCAGATGGCAGTTCTCAGGTGACACTTGTGCAGGTTAGTCTGTAGACCCGAGATCGTCATAGAGTCTTGTGTGATTCCCACTGTGCTTCGATCTCCACCTTACCACGTCCATGAGGGCGTGCAAAACGATGGTCTTTGGGTACAGTCTCGAGTCACATAGAGGCAATGAGCGATAGGAGGGGTTTCGTCTCTCCCGGTATTGGGGGTTGATGTTGCGCTGTGCTCGATTGGCCGTAACAGGGAAGTCCCTAGCCAGGGCTGATCAGAGATTTGCTGGTAAGTGTTACCAGTAGTTTCTCGACCCGTTATGAGGCTCACATCGGCACGACTTATCGGTTATTGGGGTCTGACGTATACCACCCCTAGACTTGATATGCGACGTATCAGACGAACAGACCGGACTGTACGGTAAGTGTTACTGGTTGGATTCACAGGAGTGTGAGCGGGCTAGCTCATCGATCTTCTGATCGCTCAATACCCGGGTGGCCGTTACGTTTAGCAGACCGCTTGCGGCTTTTGGGTGCTTGATATGATCATCCTCTGCTACTGGCGTATTGACGAGTCTTTAGAGTCCTACACAGAGGTTTCCTGGCTCAAGCGAAACGAAATAGGAGCGCATATGAGATATGTGCGGGACCGAGAATAATGCGTGTATGTGATACCGCATTTAATTCTCGCGATAAATGTTTCGATTGGTTATATTCGATATGACCTAGTTATCGAATCATTGATTCGATAAATCGATACATTGAATACTAGTCGGTTGTGTGCGACATGACCGGATCATTGAATCAAATGTTGATTTAATGATTTAATGTATAATTATACATTTGATATATTACTTTGCATTAGCTAGTATTGGTTCACTTTATATGGATTTTCTCACTTGATGTGCAAGAAGTATATGTGATATACTTCTGAGCACATATTTGTATCATGTTTGATGATACTTGATCATATGGTTAAGTGTATAGAATTAAACCATAGTTAACTTGAGATTAGGGTTTTGATTATGCATTTATTCATTTATTTGTTTATTCATTTATTTGGATAAACTTTAAGATGAAAATGGTGGCAATTTTTGTTTCATATTGAAGCTTCATGAAGCTTTGACTTTGCTAACCATTCTTGTCTTCATGCTTAACCCTAACCCACTCAAATGACCATGGTTTATTATCTACACATAACCCTAGTTATAGTTATGATAAGTTTATAATTTTTTTTTAATATAGAACTTATCATAACTAGCTTCGTCATCTTCTTCTTCTAAAAGGAAAAAGCTTGCTACTTTAATGGCAACTTGAGTTCTAGTGAGAGAAATCCAATTCTAAAGTGAACCCACCTCCTATTTCTTCACCCTCTACCTCTTGCCAAGTTGTTTTGGGTGTTTTCTTCACAAGTTTCACAACTTTGTGAAGTCGGAGCTTGAGCTTGTGCAACCTCGACGTAGATCGTCTTTGACACGAAGCCGACGACCTATTCCGCACGTTTCTCCGATCAAGTCGTCACGAGAGTCCAAGGTTCAAGATGGACAGCGAGAGGACGCCCTCGTGGAGCTAAGGAAGTGGGTATCCGGATCTACAAAGGTTGTAGCATCCTAACTTTTAGTTAATTTGTTAACTAGATTATCTTTTCGCCTAAACATCTAGTCTAAGATCCGTAGTCTAGGGTTTCTCGGCACCATTTTTTTAAAATTGGCATGTTCGAAGCCTTGTGAGACCTCACTAGAGTGCCTAGGAACCTTTCAACGTGCAATAGTGACCTGTAAGGTCACCTAAAGCAGTACACGATGATAAAGATAAACCAGATAGTATACTATCATCTCGAGTAAGACTGTCCAACCGGGATAGGTCCTCCCTCAGTCATTGGAATCACGTGCCTGTGATCCAATAATTGACTCTGAGGGCACTATCTCCAACAGCTTGGACATATATAGGGATGACTTTCTTTCTCGATATGATAGTATGCTATCTGGTTACACTTTACCTTAACGTGTACACTGATTGTCTCTCTGTTACATGTTGGTAAATCCCTTAGGATGTGTACTTGACTACCTGGACTATGATGCGGATCATACTAGTGGGGACATGGTAGTCCATAAGTACATCCTTCAAAGTCCCTATTCGTGGGCGTATTGAGACGGGGCATCGATATACCAGAGTAGACTAGCGTGTACCTTCTCGACCCATACAGATGGGTGATGGATGATCCCATATCCAATGGTGTTTGACATCAGAGATGATATACGGGTGCTCAGTGGAGACTGGGTATACTGGACGGACTCGCCGAGAACTCCCAGATTGTATTATACCTTACGTCAGATGGCAGTTCTCTGGTGACACTGGTACAGGTTAGTCTGTATACCCGAGATCGTCATAGAGTCTTGTGTGATTCCCACTGTGCTTTGATTTCCACCTTACCACGTCCAAGAGGGCATGCAAAACGGTGGTTTTTGGGTACTGTCCAGAGTGACATGGAGGCAATGAGCGATAGGAGGGGTTTCGTCTCTCCCGGTATAGGGAGTTGATGTTGCGCTGTGCTCGATTGGCTATAATAGGAAGTCCTTGGCCAAGGCTGCTTTTGGGATTTACTGATAAGTGTTACCAGTAGTTTCTCGACCCGTTATGATCCTCATATCGACACGACTTATCGAGTTATTGGGGTCTGACGTTTACCACCCCTAGGCGAAATATGCGACATATCAGACGAACAGACCGGACTGTACGGTAGTGTTACTCGTTGGATTCACAGGAGTGTGAGCGGGCTTGCTCGTTGATCTTTTGATCGCTCAATACCCGGTTGGCCGTTACTTTTAGCAGACCGCTTGCGTCTTGTGGGTGTTTGATATGATCATCACCTGCTGCCGGCGTATTGACGAGTCTTTAGAGTCCTACACAGAGGTTTCCTGGCTCAAGCGAAACGAAATAGGAGCGCATATGAGATATGTGCGGGACCGAGAACAATACCAGTATGTGATACTGTATTCTATTCTCACGATTTGTATCATTGGACGGTTATATGAGATATAGCCGGGTTACCGAATCAAGTGTTGATTCGATACATTGATACACTTTATATTAGTCGGTTATATGCATTATGACCGGATCATTAAATCAAGTGTTGATTTAGTGATTTAATGTATAATTATATATTTAATATATTACTTTACGTTAACTAGTATTGGTTCACTTAAGATTATTTTCTCACTAGATTGTGCACATTGTATATATGATATATTTTTGTGCACTTGTTTGTATCATGTTTGATGATACATGCAAACTTGGGTTAGTGTATGCTTTAAACTATGATTAGGTTAATGGTTAGGGTTTGATTTACTTATTTATTTATTTATTTCTTTTTTTTGGCAAGAAACAAATATGGTGGCTTTCTTTGTTTTATTCTTGGAGTTTCTTAAAGCTTCACCATTTTTGTTTCTTCTTAAAACCTAACCATTATCTAAACCCTAGTTTATTCTCTACATGAGTTAAACTAACCCATGGTTGCTAAATGATAACCATCACTTGATTTTCTATTATGGATTATTCATTTTGATTTATTCTTTTTCTTTCTTCTTCTTCATCTTCTTCATGAAGAAAGAAAAAGTTTGCTAGAAAATTCTAAGTGATGATTCCAAGTGAGAAATACAAATCCAAAGTGAACCCACTTCCTATTTCTTCATCCTCTATCACTTGCCAAGTAGTAGAGGGTGTTTTCTTCACAAGTTTCTTGACCTAGTGAAGTTGGATCTTGAGTTTGAGTCGCCTCGACGTAGATCATCTTCGGCCTCGAAGTCAATGACCTAGCCCGATCATTTCTCCGACGAAACCATCGCTAGAGTCCGGGATCCGATGATCGCAGCGGAGGGAAGTCAACACGGAGCTAAAGAAATGGTGGAGCGAATCTACAAAGGTTGTATTTCCTTTCACTCATTAGCAAAGTAGTTTGTTTTCTTGTAGTTTCGCCTTTACTTCTAGTTAACGATCCAGTTTAGGGTTTCTCGGCACCGGAAAAATTTTTTTTGGCATGGTTGATGCCTTGTGGAACCTCTTGAGTGTGCCTAGTAACCTTACACAAAGTCCTTCGATCATCTTGCCGAGGGGAACTATACCGGGTCGACCATGTACCCGCAATCGGCCCGTCAACTCCTCGAATCGGGTTTCACATGTCGCTCTCAGCACCGAGAAAACACATGGTGGACGCACTGAAATATCATATCAAGGGTAACCGGGTTTTTAAAGCAATGACATATTCTCTTTTGAAATACCCACGGTTCCCAAATCCAGAAATATCATGGAAATAGCAACTCTCAATGTGTATAATCAGAAGACATGATGTATGTGACATGTAAAAGAATTGTAAGCATATCGGTTTTTCATGCAAGAATCATATCCTGAATGCAATAGTACTACAGTGTAGTGACATGGCAATTATCGATGATGAAGTGTGTGAGCCGGCAAACAGTGTACGTGGAACATACGCATCATCGATAATGGTGCAGGTGTCCTAGCAGCATGACTGTAATATATCAACAACACAAGCGATGCAATGCAAATAGCATGAAAATGCGGAATCGAATAATCAACGCAACAGTAAAGAATCTACCTCAAAAACTATATCATGCAGCCTTGCCTTTTGAAATAAGACGAATCGAGGTTTTTAGTAAAATAAGGGCTACGGTGTTTTAAGAACAGATGCTACGTTTGAAAATATCCGTAGAATCCCTTTTGCCAATATTTAAAATATCCCTGATTCGTTAGTTTTGAAATAGGTAATACTTGGGTTTAGTCTACGCATACTATGAGAACTACGGACCTAACTATCAAGTCAATCGGCAGGGGTATGGAAACCACCTAAATCTGAGTCGATATACATATATATACACAACAGTCGGTGATCTCGCCTCAATAGTATCAGGCACGATACAGTATATCATATTACATCCTCGAGTCATGAGTGCGGATCTAACATCACTATAAGGCTAGTACGGTAAATCGTCGTACGACATCCCAATAGCTGGGTACGGGTCAATATTACATTCATCACATCGCATATCAGGTATCACTACCATCATATCACATAGTCTAGGGTACAAGTCTAATTCTAGTACCATCGATACCATCTATATAAATATGAATGCTTGGTAAAACACATGTCCAAAGGCCAGCTAAAACCATCATGTCGCATCTCAAATACGAACTCTGTCATATCGCCGAATCTCACGGCCTCAATCAAACCTCATCGACTCATCTCAATCCTACCTATCATACTCAAATCCCGTATATGAACAAATAGTCCCATAACCATGTGTAGATATACACACCTCCAAATGCGCACAGAGAAAAGAAAGAATGTATGTAAGTATATGTGTACGTGTTTGTGTGGGTGCAACCACTACTCTGGGGTTTCGCACTATACTAAACCAATACATCCTTATCATCAATAATTCTATTATTACCATCAATAATCTTAAACAACAAATAATAAATATACGTGTGTATACATATTCGTATACATCACCACGGACTGCGGGGGTGCTATACGCCATCCACCCGACTTCTCCCCATAGATATAAATCTACTCATCTTGCTTCTCATGTGCCGATGCCGATGTCGCTATCTTCATCTTCTTCGCCTCAACATCACGTAGGGTACCTACAAATATCACAACGCTAAAGCACATGAAAATCGCATCGGAAACCAAAATAGCACACGCTACTCGCATAGGTAAAAACCAATTGTCTCGCATATAAACACGATCAATATCCACTTGTCGTTGACGTCCAAACGCCACCCGACAGAAACGAATCACCAAATACCAAAATCCATGTTAAACAAGTCGTAAATCATGCGCCAACTCATGAAAATCAACCCAGATTTTACCCTAAATGGAATCAGACAAAATTGCACATACCATGGGTCAAGTATACTGGAGGTAGGGCCCTGCACCAAAAAACGAGGCAAAACCCTCCTGCTCTGGACGCAAATTGCGGCCAGAAGGGTTAAATCTGCGGCCTGGGGAAAGAGATAGGGGCTAGGGTTTTGGGTGTTGGTTCCAGGGTGCCTGCACATCTCTCTGTCAAGACAATTTTATTTTCAGGTGTCTCGCGTTAAAGCAGATCAATAAAAACCGTGACAGATTTCCAGTTTTTCCCGATATTGATTCTATAAATCTGTATTCTGGTTCTAGTTCCAGTTTTAGGTCTAAAATAACATCACACCAGGGCTTCTAAGGTCACAACAAGTCTCAATTTCACCTTTGATTCAGATCCAACCCTAAACCCTGACTTGAAGTTTCACAAGTCCATCAAACGACACCATATCGACATGAAACTAGTATGGATGCAATAAGAATTGAAATATTAAACTAGGGGTGCAGAAATTACCTCCTTTGCCAACTCAAGAATTTTCTTGAGTTGCTCAAAGTCCTCAAGATCCACTATTCCTTAGTCCAATGCGTTCCTCTCGAGCTCGTGCAGCTTTTTAGTGAAGGGAAGATGGCATTTTGGAGGCATTTTTGTGGTGTTTTGGAGGCTTGGAGAGGGATGGGAGAAGGAGGAGCAGCATCTGCAGCAACTCGGGAAAGAGGGAGAGAGGATTGAGTTGAAGAATGATGGAGGAATAGTTCAGGTCAACACACCTCACCTACTCTTTCTCTCTCTCACCATGCTTCATAATATATTCCCTTTTCCTTTTTCTTTTCTTTTCTTTAACCCTAATTCCTTCTCACTCCAATAGTGAACCCAAATGAACAACCATGGCAAGAAAAATGTAACAAAAGTGTAGAAAAATATATATGCATGTTTTGCACAAAAATGCCAAAAATCCGATTAGCGATTTTTAATCGCGATTAACACTAAATTAGTGTCAAAAAAATCATAAAAACTTTAAAATGGCATAATTCCATAAAATACCCTATTTTAGAATTTTCCATAATTTTTCCATTTATCGATACTTAATTATACCGAAATATTAAAATAATATAAAAATTTAAAAATTCCCAAAAATAATATTTGATTATTTGGAAATGTTACATCTAATTACCTAGATTAGATGAGGATGATGAAGTAGGATTTATGCTCTCTTTTATTATCAAATTCTCACACTAATTCATCACAAAACTCAAAGCTAAAAACCTTTGCAAGGAGGAAGAAGAAGAAGATAAATGAATAATCCTTTTGTGATGAATAATTAAAAATATTATATGATTACAAATGCAACCATGGTCAAAGATGACAAGGCAAACCATTGTAGAGAATTAACTAGGGTTAAGGGTGTGGTTTGGGTTTACAAATATCTCACAAAAATATCAACCATAATATCATTGCAAGAAACAAAAGAAAACCTTCTAGAAGGTTCATGAAAGAATTAACCCAAATCAAACCCTAACCATGTTTAATCTCCACTAATCATGTTGCATTAGTAATTATAATATGTTACAATATTATATATCACATATATAATATATTTCGTAACAAAAGAAAAATAATACAATTAACATATATCGCATATATATCAATGTATTACCCGGTGAGAAAATGATATAATAAAGTGAGCCAATATTAGATAATGTAATGCAATATATCATATATATAATCATACAATAAATTATCGAATCAACACTTGATCCGACAATCCGTCTATATCAAATATAACCGACTAATATATCATGTACCGATTCATCGAATCAACACTTGATCCGATGACCCGGCTCATATCAAAATATCGCGAGAATATAATACGGTATCTCATATCGTATTATCCTCGGTCCTGCACATATCACATATGTGCTCCTACTCCATTTTTCCTGAGTCAAGAAAGCTCTGTGTAGGACTCTAAAGAATCGTCAATACGCCGGCAGTAGGTGATGATCATATCAAACACCCACAAGCTGCAAGCGGTCAGCTAAACGTAACAACCACCCAGGTATTGAGCGATCAGAAGATCAACAAGCAAGCCTGTACATTCTCATGTGAATCCAATCAGTAACACTCTCGTACAGTCCGGTCTCTTCGTCTGATATGTCGCATATCTAGTCTACGGGTGGTATACGTCAGACCCCAATAACCGATAAGTCGTGTTAATGTGAGGCTCAAAATAGATCAAGAACCTACTGATAAAACTTACCAGTAGTACTCAGTATCCGCCCTGGCCACGGACTTCCAGTTATAGCCAATCGAATACAGCACAACATCAACTCCCTATACCGGGAGAGATGAACCCCCTCATATCGCTCATTGCCTCCATGTGGTTCGGGACTGTCCCCAAAAGCCACCGTTTTGCATGCCCACTTGGACATGGTAAGGTGGAAATCAAAGCACAGTGGGAATCACACAAGACTTTATGACGATCTCGGGTCTACAGACTAACTTGTACCAGTGTCACCAGAGAACTGCCATCTGACGTGAGGTATAATACCATCTTGGAGTTCTCGGCTAGTCCGTCCAGTGTACCCAGTCTCCACTGAGCACCCATACACCATCCTTGATGTCAAACACCGATGCATATGGGATCATGCATCGGCCATCATATGGGTTAAGATGCGTATACGCGAGTCTACTCTGGTGTATCGATGCCCTGTCTCGATACACCCTCGACTAGGAATAGTTATAGGATGTACTCATCGACTACTATGGCCCCACTAGTATGATCTCATCATAGTCCCAGTAGTCGAGTACATATCCTAAGAGCTTTATCAACGTGTGAGAGTAAGACAGTAAACTAATATAAGCCAACATGTTAAGATAAAGTGAAACCAAATAGCATACTATCATGACGAGCAAGAAAGTCCTCTCTATATATATCCAAGCATCCATTAAAATATACATCATATGTACAACAATGGCCTCTAGGGAATACATATAACTAACAAAAGAAGTTCATCACTGAACTTGGTGTGGTTTACGTCCATTGAGCATCAAATACCTCTGTATTATGATAACAATGGAGCTGTGGCTTTGGCCAAGGGACCCAGGTCACATCAGAAGTCCAGTCATATTCTGAGGCGGTATCACCTGATCCGGGAGATAGTTGATTGTCGGGAGATCAAGGTCAGGAGAGTAGATACGAAGGACAACACTGTGGATCCACTCACAAAGGCCATTCCTCAGATACAATTTGAGAGACTCTTCGGGATGTTGGGTATGAGATACTAAAACAGCTGGCCTTAGTGCAAGTAGGAGATTGTTAGTTATATGTATGCCCTAGTGGCCATTGTTGTACATATGAAGTATATTATAGTGGATGCTTGGATATATATAGAGAGGACTTTCTAGCTCAATATGATAGTATGCTATCTGGTTTCACTTAATCTAAACATGTTAACCAATACATGTTTTGTGATCACGTGTTGATAAAGCCCTTAGGGTATGTACTCGATGTTAGTGTATATGCCCTGGAGGCATTACTGTATCATACTAGTTTCTATATTACTTAATAGAAGCTTGGAATATTCACAGTTGTATAAACAATCTTGCTCAATATAGCAGTATGCTACTTGGTTTGTTTCTACTTCAATGTTTACGTGTGTTTATCTTAGTATATCACCTATACACATTAGTGGAGCCCTTAGGATCTTTGGTTGATTACCAGCGTTGTGATGGCAGACACACTAGTGGGGGCTGGGTAATCTATAAGCACATCCTTATGCAGGTCCCTAGTCGCAGGACTATCGAGACAGGGCATCGATACTCTGGAGTAGACTAGCGTATGCGCTTCGTATCCCAGTGTGGGAGATGGTCTGTCCCACAGCCATCAGTTCGTCGTACTGGAGATAGTATGCGGGTGCTCGTTGGGTTTCGAGTACACTGGACATGACTCGTCGGGAACTGTTGGTTGGTACTATACCTATCGTCAGTTATCAGTTCCCAGATGACATGAGTACAGCTTAGTCCGCTGACTTGACACTGTCACTTCGCCTCGAGTGTGTTCCCACTGCAGTTTGATTACTACCCTACCACGGCTCAAAGGAGTCGTGCAAACAGGTAGTTTTTGAGTGCAGTCCCGAAGCACTTGGAGGCAGTGACGGTTAGACAGGATTCGTCTCTCCTGGTATTGGGGGTTGACATCGCGCTGTGTCTAGGTGAGCCATTACACGAGTAGTCCCTGGCCAGGGCAAGCGAGATATACTGGTAGGTTTCCAGTATTATCTCAGGGTGTTCTGGTCCTCACTCCGACACGAGTTGTACCGCTATTGGGGGACTGACGTTTACCGCCCCCTAGGCCCGCCATGCGATGTATCAGACGAATAGACCGGACTGTATAGAGATTGTCACAGTCAGACTCAGTAAGAGTTCAGATGGGTTTCACCTCGTCAGTCTTCTTGTCGACATCTACCTGGGGACCGTTACGCACAGCTAGTGCCGCTTGCGGTCTGTGGTTAAACCCACTGCCAGCGTAGTGTCGAGTCTTTAGAGTCCCATACAGAAAGCTATTCGCCTTTAGGCAAAAGAGTAGAGGTCGCATGGTTTTGCGACAGGGTTCGGTCACATCCGTGCACTTGTGTACGTACAGTGTCCGGACAGTTAACACTAGCGGGCTTTGGTTTAAGCCAGATCCTAGTGTACGTTTTGGGGTTGGTTTTATCTCGTATGTATTGGTGTTCCTCGGAACGCGGATGTGGGTGTGTATGCACAGTTGACAGAGAGACAGAGGCAGAGTATTCTCATTGGTGTTGTTGACTGTTGACTGTTGACAGTTGACTGTTGACCATTGACTTTTGCTTAACCCTAATGAGAATAAGATATATGTTTAACATTAATATTAATTAAATATTATAGTGACATGGTTGTTGAGGGGTTGACATTGTTGACTTGTTGACTTTGTTGACCGGTTGACTAGGTTGGACTAGTTGACCATCATCATGACAATGGCTATCATTCCATGGCAAAGACTTTTGCTTGCTTGTTTATTTATGCAAAATGAGTGCATGAAATGATATGGCCATTTTGACTTAAACCATTTACACAATACTTGATTACTATTTTTGTGATGATGGCTTTTGGATTATGAGAGGTGAGAATGAGATGAGTATGGTTAATTCTATCATTTTTTCTTTCTCTCTCTTGAGCTCTCTCATTCTCAAGCTCTCCCTCTTCCTCTTGATCTCTCTACCTCAAGGCAAACCATTCTCATGTGTTGAGACTCATTGCCTTAGCGATAAAAAGACACCAAAACATTCCTCTACTCATTCTAGTTCACAAGGCCTAGCAAGCCAAGTGATCTAGTTTCTTCAAAGTTCGAAGAAGAAGCCAAAGGTAGAAGCTTTCGGGTGGATCCATCTTCGGCGCAAGGAGACGACGAGGTGAGGCGGATCCGTACACTGGGAGGAGTCGAAGACGAAGGAGTTCAAGAAAGGTATAGCCCCCTAACTGAGTAGGTAAACTCTTGTTAGATTGTTAGTTAGTAGTTTAACAAAGATCCGTATTGGCAGTCCATGTTACCACCATCTTGAAAATCGTTTTTCACCAATTCCGCAACCCCGTAAGTACCGGGGAAGGGTAGCATGGACTTACAGTGGTATCAGAGCCTAGTTTAACTCTATCAACATGTTAGCATAGTAACTAGAAATTCGATTGGAGAAAAAGTCCCGAAATGAACCCAAAAATTCATGCTTGCTGTCGATTTTCAAAGTACTGTAAAAGTAATAAATCATGCTTTGAAAATCGACTCAGGGTTTTTATAGTCTACTGTAGAAAAACGGTCCAGAGATCTCACCAAACCACCGCGGAAACGCGGCAATAGCTTGCTATTGCCGCGGTTCCGCAGCCGATTGAGCTCCTCTCTGGATCGTCTTCAATGCAGTTTGTTCTATGGGGTATTTTAGGAATTTTGGTATATGTTTTTTCAGCCCAGATTTTCCAGAAAGAAAATTTTGATTTTGGGGCTTTAAAAACCGTATTTTGATCGAGTTTCTAAAGACTTAAGCTGACGGGTTTTTATCTGTGATGTGATATTTGTATTGAACGTCTGCTAATCGCTATATGTCGATAAGTGGGAGTTATACAAATCTGTGATCTGTAATGTTATTGGTTTGTGTATATGAATTCATTGGATTGTCGCGGGTGAATAGCCGGGGGTTGTGAGACGAGAGTTTTCTTTTCTTTCAATTCATGTAAATTTGTAAACTGATGTAATAATTATTTGTATGGCCGCACACCCGGGTCGGGGTTGTAGCCGTCATTGTATAATTTCTTTTTACTGTTTTTGCTCCTAGGATAGACCCATGGAGGGGGTGCACAAACTACCGGGTATCCCGAAGTGCCGAGTGGCCTACTCATAGAGTTGAGGGAGGTTGCTTCGCTTCAGGTATTTGGCGGGTAGTTTGCCTCACCCGTAGGGGTCTTGGCTATTCACCGCGACCATGTAATCTGCTTTTCGTTACAGGCTCATACGAATTGCGGATTCCTAATATATCCAATGGTTTCATCTGTGATCTGAAATGGCTATCATTGCAATATATCTATATATGATATTATTTAGGCGTTGCTTATGTTTTGCAGCCGCGCTAGCCCAGCCCCCGCTCTGTCGTTAGTTAAATAACCTAACGGGTAATGACGGGGCCCCGTGGCGAATGCGAATGGCATAAGCGTACGTCATATTTTGGTTGTTTTATGTAATGGTAGGATTAAATGATAGGACGCATTAAAAGAACTAATGCAAGAAAAATACGCATTAAAAGAACTAATGCAAAGAAAAATAAACCAAGTAAAAGTCGTTGGAACACTTTGAAAAACCACTCGGTTCTTTTCAAAACCAAACTTTTAAATGCGGAGCATGAACCACTCCTTTTGAAAGCTATCTCGTTCCATCGATTATATCAAGTTCACTACGTTCACGGTTTCGCCAAAACCATTCGTAGCCTGATTGATACGAAAGAGTGTGTTTTTGTAGTTTAACCGCAATCAATAACGGTGTCGCGTGTAGCTAGACCGAGATGAGTACGGGTCGTCCTCTGGGAAACGCGGAACCTTTTACTTTTAGTTTAGATGTGTTGAGAAAGAGAGGAGGAATAAAGAATTTTGTGAAAAGTTTCTAGATCTACTTTAATGTAAAATATAGATCTAGATTATTTTAGAGATTTAAATAATATAATAATAGGGCTTGTAGGGTTCGTTAGGATTTAGTAGTTATAGAAGATTAATTAAAAGTTACCCTTTTTATCCATTAATAGATTTAGAATTAGAACGACGGTGATGCGTGTAGATTAGGGTTTCTGGAGGGAAAAGGAATCCCACTCGTAACCCTTATCTCGACACGGAACTCCGTTCATTATCTAGCCTTTACTAAAACAATCATTAATCTAATCTCTAATCGTGGTCGGAACTAGCAAAGAATTGCTAGCGCGCCCGATTAGGATGTTAATGATTCTTTTGATAAAGTTCCTAAACTTTATAGGACTTAAAAAGAGTTTAATTATTTTCATCGTCCATTAGCCTACCCTAATCCTACGAACCCTAACAAGCGGAGAATTACTCGCGCATGTTGGGAAAAAAAGAGATGGAGAGAAAATGCATGAAGAAATAGAATAAGAAAAAGAACTACCTTTATTAATCAACAAGATCAAGTACACTTTTATTCCTTAGAAAATGATTACAAAAACCTAGTTTGCTTCTCGATCTCTTCTAAGGAGGTAGATGAACAGTTGATGATCGGCCTGGATGCGTGAGCCGTCTTGGACTTCGTGATCTCTTCGGCTTGATAGCTTTTCCAAGAGGCTCTCGGTGCCTTTTTATAGTGAAAACCCAGAATCTTATTGTTGAGAACTTGGTAAAATTCAGCATAGAAGAATTCCCCAAAATCTTGCACTCCAATTCCATAAGATTGCGGCGGATCCGCGGCCCCAGGGTGGGTTTGGCCGCGGATCCGCGCTCAAGGGACAAGATTAATTGATAATTTTTCTTGTGCTTTCATCTGGTGACATTTGGCAATCCTAGGCATCTTCATATTTCAGAAATATTCTCTCGGTTGCTTCCAGACTTGGTCTCCAAGTTTGCTTCTTAATTTGGCAAGTTTTCTTCAACAAATTGATTTGTTTGTTAAATCCTTCATAACAACTTGGAAATATTCTGCACAACAACTCAAATAAGATTTTAGTAGACTTTGTTCTACTAGGATTAGACCAATAATATTATTTGCATACATTTTCCTACCAAATGATAATTAAAATATATTAACACATGGAAAATGGTGCTTTTACACATAAACCCTCATATGTATAATATATTATAATAAAGTCCTTTTTTAATATGAAAATGGTAGGAAAAATGTAATACAAATGTGCAGTTTTATCAACTGAACAAATACCCCCAAACTTATCTTTGATCGTCCCGAGCAAACTAGTTTATTCAAGAGGAGAAAAAGAAATAAGAAAACTAAGCACACTTTCGTAGGCAGACACGATTGCACTGAGCACGTGCAACAAGCCGTTAAACCTCTAGGTGTCCCTAGTAGGAGGAGTGTTGTCTCCTGAGGGTTTTCAGCGGATTACACCCACAAAATCCTATAACAAAAGAAAGATGGTGAAATTTACATATAAAGATAAGAACCATGAAAGAAATACTTTGAAAAGAAGAGTTTCCAACTATACTAGCTTTTCAGTTGTCATGAGCCCTATCTTAATAGTCATGAAAAAATGTTAGAAATCACATCGTCCCTCAATAAAACATCGTCTTTATTCTTCATTCCTACCTTTTATCCAAACATTGATCATATAACCCTACGTGTGTGTAAATAACATCCCGACACTCGGAGAATTCAATTCAAGCTATCATACTATTGTCCATCTACCTCAGTACTTTATGAATACTTAGGTTTGCTCACACCTTTTCATGCGACCGCTAATACTTCTTGAGGTACTAACCGACCGATTAATCAAGTGCTTGCTGATTTGGTGATAGTATTTTCCTTGTCTTGCACCACCTAAGGCTTAGCAGTGACTCCCAGACCAGTTGGCCTTAGGGCACTAGGTGAAGAGGCACCCTCGCTATATTTTTTTATTGCTGCCTTGGCGATACAAAACCAGTGTTCATTTTTTTTCTTTTCACCATTTTTATACTTCCTTCATACTTTGGCTTTTAGACAAGAGCATTTCAAGGTATCCTCTACTATCCCGAGTTTCAAGACGTGTGTATGTGCATATAGTAGGGTATCAACATTCAAATGTTCGGCTTCCAGAATAGAAACTATTTTTCAGACTTATTTTTATCCTCAGATTAGTGACTTCCTTCATCTTACTAACCCTTGGGACAACAGCTCATAACTACTTATTACCAGTTCGTGTAAGAAAACTTCTAATTTTCTTGGTTTTCTTAAACTATTCCTATCTTTTGGATGTAATTTTTTCACTTTCTACTCTTTTGTTATAAAAGAATTTTTTTTTTAATTTTTGAAAATGTTGTGCTTATGCAAAATATGATGCAAATTGATGTGTAAATAAGCACAAACCTCCCCCAAACCTGTTTACAGCAGTGTCCTCACTGATGTCATCCGTTAAGCTCAAAAACCTGTAGACTTGGGAGGAAATTATTAATGGGGGCAAGAATATATGAAAGTGAAAATGCTCCCCCAAACTTATTTTTGGCTCACAAATTTGAGGACAAAAGTTATGATCAAGAGCCAAAAATATACCCCCCCCTCAAACATGAGTTAGACAATATGAAGCATTTTAAGAGGGGGTGAGTCATTTGGTCAAAGTAAGGCTTTACAAAGACCAAAAGTTAACACCAACCATTCAAAGATTTTATCAGTATATCGTATAGGTTGGTGGAAGAATGTGTTGTATCGACTCAAGAAAAAGTGGGGAAGGCATAAGAGGTGGTCTGGAAAGGGATTGAAATTAGAGAAAAGAAAGAATGAGGATGAATGTGAATGATTAGAAAGAAGGAATGGTGACGGTTCAACCTCTAGAGGTGGAGATTGATCAATCACAAAATCCGTATTGTTTAAAATTTCAAGTTCGTCAGCAAAAAGTTCTTCAAAACTTTTATCAATAGTGTGATTGAATATTTTGCTGTCAAAGAGTTTTATGCCAGAATTTATTCTACTTGATTCATAAAAAATCACTGAGGTAGAGGACTCAAAAAACTCATCTACCTCTTTTTCAAAAATATCCAAATCAAGTTGAATTTCTGGTATTATTGAACTTGAATTAACAGATTGTGATTTATCAAAACTCACTAAAACTATAGGAACAGAAGAAGAACCGGAGAAAGTAGAAGGTGAAATGGGTAAACAAATTGGTATGTCGAGTGTTGCTGAACCAAATGTGGAAGATGGAGGTTGTATTTCGGTCTGATCTTCGGGTATACCATTATCATCAACTTCAAGACATATTTGGGATTCGGGAAGAATTAAAGGCTCAAGATGATGACCATAAGGAATTGAAAGGATTTGATGAATTGGTGGGCCAAAATCATCCAAAATTTCGGGTTCATCAATCAAAATATCCCCAACGTCAATCACCTCATTCAAGTGAAGGTTAAAATTCTCAAACTACTCATCAAAAGTATGGTTTTCAATCAGTTTTGGTTTAAGAGTGGAGGTGTAGAGATCACAAGGGTTGGGTATGGTTTCACTTGAAAGGGACCCTTCACAGTTGGGTAAATCAAACACTACAAAGTCACACAACTTATCAGTCATTCTATTTGGTGTACTCGATGAATCTATGAAACTGGAGTTGTGGATTTCAGTTTAGAGGTACAGTTCTGTCTTACTACCCTAATCCTTCATAATTTGGTTCGACATTTCTATAAATTTTTCTATTGTCTGCTCCAGACTAGTCTTGGGCTGATAAGGGGTTTCAGTATAAGATTGAAATTCCTGTGGATAATTAAAACTCCCAAATGACTGATTAGAAGAACTGTCTAGAGTAGGTGGAAAAGTCGGATTGGATTGATAGGAATAGAATGGTTGCGGAACTTGGGTAGGAGTAGGATCAATATTATGATAAAAAGAATATTGATATGGGTTGGTTGGTTGGCTATTTTCAACAGACATCTTATATGCCACAAACCGCATATCAAACTCTTCTCCGGACAGTTGATATTGGTCCGGGTTGAAACTTTGGCCTCTAGACCTAGCTATGTGCTCAGCAATGGACATTCGTCTAGGGGCTTCCTCACTCTGGGTATGAACTAAAACAGGTGTAGGATTAGGATATGGTTGATAAGACCTAGACTGAGGTGGCCAACTGTTTCTTCCTGCTTGTTCTATATGATCTCTTAAGGACATGGAAGAGCCGGACGGTATACCGAAGGGATTTCGAAAACAAGAGATATCTGGTTGTGGACAGCAAAGCTCGGCAAGTGTTCTTCTGTTCAGGTCACCCATTATAAGAAGAGAAGAAGGGGGAAGGGGTAAAAAGGAGAGAAAGTAATTGGTTTGTTTTGAAAAATGACGGATTTAGACAAATCACAAAAAAATGCACAACCCTAGAACTATGGTTTCCTAGGTCCAGTCTCTAGACAGCTCCTAACTAAGGCTAGAAATAGGACCTCAAACCGCCTCTTCACGGACAAGTACGGCCAGGTAAGTGGGAAGGAACCACCACTACAGTGGGCCTAATTAAAAACCACTAGCCTAGACACCGCAATGTCAGTTAGGATAAACGGCCGATGCCTATACTAGTCTTTTTCCTATTGAGCTCGACAGTCCTTAGAGTCTGGTCTAGATTTTTTTTAAATTAATGAAGGGTTGTTCTATATGCTAGGTTTGTGATTTGTGGGGCTTAGGAAGGGTGATGAAATCCCCACCTAATCTTGATTTGGACTTTGCCCCTTAAAGATCCGTATTAAAATATGCAAAAACAAACCGAAAAATAAAACTTTGCAAAAAGATTTTTGAGCGGCGATATTTTGCAAAGAATCCTGCAGAAAATAGATTTTATTGGATTTTAGAGGAGAGAGAAGGGAGTTAGAATCTTACCAGAGAAGTGTGAACCCTAGATCTCCTGTTTCCTCAAGTCCGTGACTCCAGATTTCCTCGCAAAAATTCACACAATAATCGTTAAATATACAATTTGCAGTTTTATTTTAATAATGATATGACTCGTCTAAGAATTCAACACAAATAGTAAAAGGAACTAGAACGACGGTGATGCGTGTAGATTAGGGTTTCTGGAGGGAAAAGGAATCCCACTCGTAACCCTTATCTCGACACGGAACTCCGTTCATTATCTAGCCTTTACTAAAACAATCATTAATCTAATCTCTAATCGTGGTCGGAACTAGCAAAGAATTGCTAGCGCGCCCGATTAGGATGTTAATGATTCTTTTGATAAAGTTCCAAAACTTTATAGGACTTAAAAAGAGTTTAATTATTTTCATCGTCCATTAGCCTACCCTAATCCTACGAACCCTAACAAGCGGAGAATTACTCGCGCATGTTGGGAAAAAAAGAGATGGAGAGAAAATGCATGAAGAAATAGAATAAGAAAAAGAACTACCTTTATTAATCAACAAGATCAAGTACACTTTTATTCCTTAGAAAATGATTACAAAAACCTAGTTTGCTTCTCGATCTCTTCTAAGGAGGTAGATGAACAGTTGATGATCGGCCTGGATGCGTGAGCCGTCTTGGACTTCGTGATCTCTTCGGCTTGATAGCTTTTCCAAGAGGCTCTCGGTGCCTTTTTATAGTGAAAACCCAGAATCTTATTGTTGAGAACTTGGTAAAATTCAGCATAGAATAATTCCCCAAAATCTTGCACTCCAATTCCATAAGATTGCGGCGGATCCGCGGCCCCAGGGTGGGTTTGGCCGCGGATCCGCGCTCAAGGGACAAGATTAATTGATAATTTTTCTTGTGCTTTCATCTGGTGACATTTGGCAATCCTAGGCATCTTCATATTTCAGAAATATTCTCTCGGTTGCTTCCAGACTTGGTCTCCAAGTTTGCTTCTTAATTTGGCAAGTTTTCTTCAACAAATTGATTTGTTTGTTAAATCCTTCATAACTACTTGGAAATATTCTGCACAACAACTCAAATAAGATTTTAGTAGACTTTGTTCTACTAGGATTAGACCAATAATATTATTTGCATACATTTTCCTACCAAATGATAATTAAAATATATTAACACATGGAAAATGGTGCTTTTACACATAAACCCTCATATGTATAATATATTATAATAAAGTCCTTTTTTAATATGAAAATGGTAGGAAAAATGTAATACAAATGTGCAGTTTTATCAACTGAACAAATACCCCCAAACTTATCTTTGATCGTCCCGAGCAAACTAGTTTATTCAAGAGGAGAAAAAGAAATAAGAAAACTAAGCACACTTTCGTAGGCAGACACGATTGCACTGAGCACGTGCAACAAGCCGTTAAACCTCTAGGTGTCCCTAGTAGGAGGAGTGTTGTCTCCTGAGGGTTTTCAGCGGATTACACCCACAAAATCCTATAACAAAAGAAAGATGGTGAAATTTACATATAAAGATAAGAACCATGAAAGAAATACTTTCAAAAGAAGAGTTTCCAACTATACTAGCTTTTCAGTTGTCAAGCTTGCTTGTTGATCTTCTGATCTCTCAATACGTTGATGGCTGTTACGTTTAGCTGACCGCTTGCAGCTTGTGGGAGTTTAATATGATCATCACCTACTGCCGGAGTATTGACGATTCTTTAGAGTCCTACACAGAGGTTTTCTGGCTCAGGAAAAACGGAGTAGGAGCACATATGTGATATGTGCGGGACCGAGAATAATACGATATGTGATACCGTATTATATTCTCGCGATATGAGATATGTTAATGTATATGCCCTAGGGGCCATTATTTTATCATACTAGCTTGTATATTACTTAATGGAAGCTTGGGATATTCACAGTTATATATCAGTCTTGCTAAAAATGGTAGTCTGCTACTTGGTTTGTTTCTACTTTAATATGTGCATATGTTTCTTGTAACGTATCATTTATACATATTAGTAGAGCCCATAGGATCTTTGCTTAATTACCAGCGTTGTGATGGCAGTCACACTAGTGGGGGCTGGGTAGTCTATAAGCAACATCCTATACAGGTCCCTGGTCATTGGATTATCGAGACAGGGCATCGATATTCCGGAGTAGACTAGTGTGTACGTTTCTCATCCCAGTCGAGGAGATGGTCTGTCCTACAGCCATCAGTATGTCGTATTGGAGATAGTATACAGGTGCTCGTTAGGTTACGGGTACACCAGACAGGACTCGCAGAGGAACTGTTGGTTGGTATTATACCCGTCGTCAGTTAACAGTTCCCAGGTGACATGACTACAGCATAATCCGCAGACTTGACACTGCTACTTCGCCTCGAGTGTGTCCCACTGTTCTTAGATTGCTACCCTACCACGGCTCAAAGGAGTCGTGCAAACAGGTAGCAGTTGGGTGCAGTCCCGAGCACTTGGAGGCAGTGGCGGTTAGCCAGGATTCGTCTCTCCGGGTATTAGGAGTAGATATCGCGCTGTGTCAGTGAGCCATTACGCAAAGTCCCTGGCCAGGGCAAGCGAGATTTACTGGTAGGTTCCAGTAGTTTCTCAAGGTGAAATGGGCTACGCTCCGACACGACTTATACCGCTATTAGGGGACTGACGCTTGCCGCCACCGAGGCCCGATATGCGATACTCTTAAACGAACAGACCAGACTGTATGGAGATTGTCACATCAGGCTCAGTTGGAGTTCGGATGGGTTTCATCATCGTCCTTCTTATCGACATCTACCTGGGGACCCTTACGTACAGCTAGTGCCGCTTGCGGTCTGTGGTTAAACCCAACGCCAGCGTAGTGTCGAGTCTTTAGAGTCCCACACAGAGAGTTTCCCTGCTCCAGGAGAAACGATATAGAGGTCGTATGGTTTTACGACAAGGGTTCGGACGCATACGTGTGTTTACGCACGTACGACGTTCGGACAGTTTTTACTAGCCGGCTTTGGTTTAAGCCAGAATCTAGTATCGGATTATTGGATTTATACAGTTTAAAGTTTTTTCCGTGTTTTCATGGATAGGAGGGGCATTCTCGTAATTTGGCGGGAAACTTCTAGAAGCTTGGGGACTTGAGGGTTTAGGTGGCATTTACATTAAATGCATCTGTGACTCATTTAGATGAATCATTCAAGTGAGTGAATGAAGCATTTATTGCTTAATGACTCACTTGATGATTCATTGCATATATTTAATGAAGCATGATGATAAATCATTTAGATTTATTTATTTGTTTTTCTTTATGCTTTATAATATATTAGAAGTGAGAAGCTTTTATATCATTATTCAAGCTCACCTTCTCTCTCCTCAAGCTCACTCTCTCTTCAAACCCTAATCCTACCCCTCATGTGTTGAGATCAAGGATTAGATAGACTAATTAATCCATAACATCACTCTATATCACCTAGGTGACTTTGATTAGCAACTAAAGAAACCTAGTTATCTCAAGTTAGAGATGAAGCTTGCTGTAGGAGCTCTCGGGTGGATCGTCTTTGACTCGAGGAGGTTGTTGAGGTGCCGACGTTCCAAAGATCCTACGAGGAGTGGAGGACAGCGATGAAGACCCGAAGGACAAGTAACGTGGGGTATAACTTCGAATCCGAGTAGTTAAACCTTTCGTAGTTTGCTAGTAGTGGTTTAGATACGATTTGTATGCTCAAGTCCGTGTTACGAAGCTTTGATAATCGTTCTTAATATATTCCGCCTACCCACAAGCTCGTGGGGTGCGTGACATGGACTTACAGTGGTATCAGAGCCAACTAAACCTTTACTAGTTTGTTAGCAACTAATTAGAACTTCGATCGTCGGAAAAACGAGAAAACAAAACCCCGGACCCCTCAAGTTTCTGTCAATTTTAAACGTGTCAGAAAAATTATTTGATGTGCCTGAAAATTAAGAGCAGGGGATTATAAGAATTCTGGGAAAATACGAGGACCTAACTCGGTAAGACGACCGCGGATCCGCGGCCGAATGGTGCTTTCGGCCGTGGATCCGCCGCGGAGTCAACCCCGAGTTGACTCGGATTTGCTCTGTAATTCATATTGTTTGGTGTTTTGTTTTCCAGTATATTCTATTTCTGCCCAGGTTACTTCAATGATGGCTTGCATTAAGGGTAGACACGGAAAAAGGTTGTCGATCGATGTTCTAGATTATTTGCTAATCGGGTTTTCATCTGTAATGTTTAATGTGTTCCTAAACCTTCCCTAACTGCTAGTATGTCGGTTGGCAGGGGGTTGCACATTTCTGTAATGATTCTACTGTTTGTGTATATGAACTGTATTGGATTGTTGTGATGATTAGCCGGGGTTTGAGATGGGTTATTATATTCATTCATTCGATATAATTGTAATATGTTGTAAAATTATTTTGCGGGGCACATCCAGGTTGCGGTTGTAGCCACCGTTGTATTATTTCATTTTACTGTTTTTGCTCCTAGGATAGACCCAAGGTGGGGTACACAAACTACCGGGTACGTCGAAGTGTTTAGTAGCCTACTCACGTTGTTGAGGGAGACAGCTTCACTTCGGGTACTTGGCGGGTAGTTTTCCGTACCTGTAGGGGCCTAGGGGGGAAATGGCTATTCATCACAACTGTGTAATCCGTCTTTTGTTGCAGGCTCAAAGCAAATGCGGATTACTTGCTTATCCAATAATGTTCATCTGTGATCTGGAATGCCTATTATTGCGTCTGACGAATGTACAATATCTATATATGATAGCTATTAGACGTCACTTATGTTTTGCACCCGCGCTAGCCCATCCCCCGCTCTGTCGTTAGTTAAGTAACCTAACGGGTGATGACGGGACCCAGTGGCGAATGCGGTTGGAATAAGAGGACGTGGTATTTTCGTTGTTTTCTGCAATGATAGGATAAATGATGGGACACATTATTATAATGCAAAGAAAATAAACCAAAAATGAATCGTTGGAACAGTTTAAAAGAAAACACTCGGTTAATTTTTAAAACAGAAGATATTTTTAATTGCGGAGCTTTAACCACTCCTTTTAAAAGCTATCAGGTTCCTTCGGTTATATCAAGTTCACTACGTTCACGGTTTCGCCAAAATCATTCGTAGCCCTCCATCATTTCATTTGGGTATTTAGTAGTATTCAAGCTATGTATTTTGACCAACGCCAAGGCATAGTGTTTGGTAGCTGCTGGTTATTCATTTGTTGTATTGATAGATGAGTTAGTTTTGGACAGTCGTATTATTATTTGGCTAACGTCAGGGATATGTACAGATGGGTTCAAATTAACAAGGATAATGATGGGTAGAACTTGACATGTGACTTATGACATTTTGACCAACGCCAAGGTCATAAGAGCATGGGGCAAAAATTTATATCGGGAATTTCTAAAGAAACTGAAATTTGCAAAAAGATGCATACCATTTGGAGTTTGATGAATGTTGGTAGGATTCCTTTAGCATTATCATAAGATGATATTTAGATCCCGATCCTACTGTGAGTATATGCTACTTATCAGGAGATTCATCACTTAACGATCAATGCGATAAACCAATGAGGTGTCGAGAAAGGTGTCAGCGGGGCTACGCCCCCAGAGAAAAGAGGTTATTTAATTAAGGAACTTCGCGAAAGCGTTGGAAAACCTCCCTCAATGTATCGACACTGGCTTGGCTGAACGGTTAAGCAAGTATTGTACGGTGAGAATAGTCCTGGCTAATTCTTCTTTTATGGTTTGAGGAAGGATTCGAGAAACATCGGGAGCCATCCAGTTTAGATAAACTAAAAACCAATCTAAACTTGCAAGAGCATCATACTAAAATGTTTTCTTCTCTTTCTCTCATTGCAGCGACCTTGTGACCACGATTAGGTTACATCTAGATAACAAATTGACTGAATCTGACTTATATAACTGGCAAAGGTCTGTCCAGATGTCCATTGCCTATGACAAACTGGACCACCCTATTACTACTCAAGATCCCGCCTTCCAAGGTCTAGTTTCCATCGTCACGGATATGGATATCCGTCAGACAAGGGAAAAGGATAAAACGAAAGCCAAGTGCCTCATATTGGCTTCAGTTGACGGTGTATACCAGAAGCAGCACGAGAAGATGGACTCCTTTTCCATCTTTCTCCATAAGAAAGATTTATATGGAGAGCAATCTCGTATCGCAAGATATGAGACCTCGAACGAATTATTTCAAGTGAGGTTGGCTGTCGGGTCATCTGTAGGAGACAACGTCCTTACAATGACTAGCTACATTGATGAGCTCCAGGACATGGAGACTACGTTGGGAAACAGGTCATATGTTGACTTATTTCCATAGTCCCTACCCTCTACTTACACCAGTAAAGTAGGAGGAAAGGGAAGATCAAAAGTTTCGGGACTTGGTGTAGCTAAAGAAGGATGTTCCTATTGTTATGAGATCGGACATTGGCAGAAATATTGCAGGGCTTTGGAAGCCAGTAGCCAGGATACGAAGCATGTTGTGGCTTCGGCCTCAAGTGCGTTTGTTATTAAGAACTGTTTGTCAATTAACTCTACTTCCTGGGTACTAGATACCGGAGCAGGATATCATATCTGTAATTCATTACATGCTTTGAGAAACCGTAGAGTTATAAAGGTAGGTGATTTGTCTCTCAGAGTTGCAAACGGAATGAGCATGGACGCTGAATCCGTGGTAGAATATCGCCTAGGTTTGACAAGTGGGCAGATATTGATTCTACGTAACTGTTTGTATGTACCTAGTTTAACTTGTAATATCATATCAGTGTCCTCACTTTCAAGAGAGGGATATGATTTTACATTCGTAAGCGATGTAGTTCACATCCACCTAAATCAAGTTCTGATTGGGTCCGGTACATTAGATGACGGTATATACGTAATGAGTCAAGCTCAGGTTTTCAATGTCCAAAACACACATAAAAGAAAGTCTCCAGAAATAAATCAGGCTTTCTTATGGCATTGTAGACTAGGTCACATCAGTGAAACACGATTAACTAAGTTACATAGAGAAGGATATTTGAATCCGTTTGAATATCAATCTTATGCTACTTGTGAATCTTGTCTCATGGGAAAGATGACAAAGACTCCGTTTACTGGACACGGAGTAAGGGTGAGCGAGCTCTTGGGACTCGTACACCGTGACGTGTGCGGTCCAATGTCTACACATGCGAGAGGTGGTTTTTCCTATTTCATTACTTTTACGGATGATTACTCTAGGTACGGATTCGTTTTCTTAATGAAACATAAATCCGAGGCTTTTGAGAAATTCCAAGAGTATAAGAATGAAGTAGAAAACCAAACCGGCAAAAGTATCAAGACACTGAGATCTGATCGAGGTGGTGAATACTTAAGTGCCGAGTTCCTAGGTTACCTAAAAGAGAAAGTAATTCTCTCTCGGCTTACTCCTCTATACACTCCACAGCATAACGGTGTATCGGAGATACGGAATCGAACCCTATTAGATATGGTACGTTCCATGATGAGTAATGCTGAGTTACCGCGATCTTTCTAGGGTTATGCGCTAGAATCAGCAGCATATCTTCTGAACAGAGTTCCTACCAAGACTGTGCCTACCACCCCATATCAGATGTGGAGTGGGAAGAAACCCTATCTTCAGTATCTGAAGATTTGGGGATGTCCAGCTTTTGTTAAAAAGCAGCATGCAGACAAGCTCGAGGCACGATCAGTACAGTGTAAGTTTGTGGGATATCTAAAGAACTCCAAGGGGTATCTATTCTATTTCGCAGAGGAACAAAAAAATTTTGTTTCTCGTAATGCCCATTTTCTAGAACAGCAGGTTTTAGAAAATGATACAAGTGGGAGCGGAATAGAAATGGAAGAAATTCCAGAACCACAAACTACAACTGAAAGTTTGGTAGAACCAGTAGTTCAAGAAGAACAGGACATTCCCGCACCCCTCCGCAGGAGTAGTAGGCCGTCTCATCCGCCTGAGAGATACTACGGTTTTCTCATAGATGGGGATAGAGAGGATTGCGTCATTGATGATGATGACCCTACTAGCTTCCAGCAAGCCATTCAGAGCGGCGACTCGGTAAAATGGCTGGATGCAATGCGGACCGAAATGGAGTCCATGTACACTAACAAAGTATGGACTTTGGACTTTGCTCCAGATGGGGTAAAACCCGTAGGATGCAAATGGATCTTCAAAAAGAAGATTGGTGTAGATAGACAGGTTAAAACGTATAAGGCTAGACTTGTTGCAAAGGGTTTCCGTCAAAGACCTGGTTTGGACTATGACGAAACCTTTTCTCCAGTGGCTATGCTCAAATCCATTCGGGTCCTTCTTGCTATTGCTGCCTTCCACGATTATGAAATCTGCAGATGCACGTAAAGACGGCCTTTCTAAATGGTAATTTGGAAGAGTGCGTCTATATGGATCAGCCAGAGGGATTCATTCAGAGTGGGAGCAGCGGTAAAGTGTGGAAGTTGCTTAAGTCCATTTATGGACTAAAGCAGGCATCGCAGAGTTGGAACATCTGTTTTGATGATACTGTCAAAGAATTCGACTTTATCAAAAATCCAGATGAACCATGCATATACAGTAAGATTATAGGGAGAGTTGTTGTATTCCTCGTCTTGTACGTAGATGGCATTCTCCTAATAGGAAATGACATTCCTATGCTACAGTCAGTCAAAAGATTCTTGTCACAGATGTTCTCCATGAAGGACCTGGGTGATGCCACCTACATTCTGGGGATTCAGATCTATCGTGATAGATCAAAGAGGATGTTGGGACTTTCGCAGTCCAGGTACATAGACACCATATTGAAAATATTCAGTATGGAAGATTCTAAGTGCGGTAACCTACCGGCTTGTCACGGAATCACCCTCTCCAAAGAGATGTCTCCCAAGACTGATTTGGAAAGGGATTGCATGTCGATTATACCTTACGCTTCTGCGGTAGGCTCTATAATGTATACAATGTTATGTACAAGACCAGATGTAGCATACGCATTGAGCGTTGTAAGCCGGTATCAGGCAAACCCAGGGGAGAAGCACTGGATAGCAGTAAAGAACATTCTCAAGTACCTGAGGAGGACTAAGAAGATGTTCTTGGTATATGGCGGAAAAGACCTCCAAATCGAGGCCTTTGCCGACTCCAGCTTCCAGAGTGACAAGGATGACTCCAAGTCCATGTCGGGTTATGTCTTTACCCTCAATGGAGGGGCGGTCTGTTGGAAGAGTTCCAAGCAGGAGACCGTTGCTGACTCAACAATGGAAGCGGAGTACATAGCGGCTTGCGATGCCGCAAAAGAAGCTGTCTGGATGAAGAAGTTCCTCACATAACTTCAGGTGGTTCCTACCAGTGTTGGTCTAATACCTCTGTATTGCGACAACAACGGCGCTATAGCTTTAGCGAAGGAACCCAGGTCCCATAAGAAGTCCAGACACATCTTAAGGCGGTATCACCTGATTAGGGAGATCTTAGATCGCCGGGATATCGAGGTAAAGAGAGTAGATACAGAGAATAACACTGCTGATCCATTCACAAAGGCCATTCCTTAGACGCAGTTAGAGAGGCTATTCGAGATGATAGGTCTGCGATATGCCATCACATGGCCCTAGTGCAAGTGGAAGATTGTTAGTGTATATGCCCTAGGGGCCATTATTGTATCATACTAGCTTGTATATTACTTAATGGAAGCTTAGGATATTCACAGTTATATATCAGTCTTGCTAAAAATGGTAGTATGCTACTTGGTTTGTTTCTACTTTAATATGTGCATATGTTTCTTGTAACGTAACATTTTTACATATTAGTAGAGCCCATAGGATCTTTGCTTAATCACCAGCGTTGTGATAGCAGTCACACTAGTGGGGGCTGGGTAGTCTATAAGCAACATCCTATACAGGTCCCTGGTCATTGGATTGTCGAGACAGGGCATCGATATTCCGGAGTAGACTAGTGTGTACGCTTCTCATCCCAGTTGAGGAGATGGTCTGTCCTACAGCTATCAGTACGTCGTACTGGAGATAGTATACAGGTGCTCGTTAGGTTACGGGTACGCTGGACAGGACTCGCAGGGGAACTGTTGGTTGGTTTTATACCCGTCGTCAGTTAACAGTTCCGAGGTGACATGACTACAGCATAGTCCGCAGACTTGACACTGGTACTTCGCCTCGAGTGTGTCCCACTGTTCTTAGATTGCTACCCTACCACGTCTCAAAAGAGTCTTGCAAACATGTAGCAGTTGGGTGCAGTCCCGAGCACTTGGAGGCAGTGGCGGTTAGACAGGATTCGTCTCTCCTAGTATTGGGAGTTGATATCGCATCGTGTCAGAGAGCCATTACGCAAAGTCCCTGGCCAGGGCAAGCGAGATTTACTGGTAGATTCCAGTAGTTTCTCAAGGTGAAATGGGCTACGCTCCGACACGACTTATACCGCTATTAGGGGACTGACGCTTGCCGCCCCCTAGGCCCGATATGCGATAGTCTTAGACGAACGGACCGGACTGTACGAAGATTGTCACATCAGGCTCAGTAGGAGTTCGTATTGGTTTCCTCATCGGCCTTCTTATCGACATCTACCTGGGGACTGTTACGTATAGCTAGTGTCGCTTGCGGTCTGTGGTTAAACCCACTGCCAGCGTAGTGTCAAGTCTTCAGAGTCCCACACAGAGAGTTTACCTGCTCCAGACGAAACGATATAGAGGTCGTATGGTTTTACGACAAGGGATCGGACGCATACGTGTGTTTACGCACGTACGACGTTCGGACAGTTTTTACTAGCCGGCTTTGGTTTAAGCCAGATTCTAGTATCGGATTATTGGATTTATACAGTCTAAAGTTTTTTCCGTGTTTTCATGGATAGGTGGGGCGTTCTCATAATTTGGCGGGAAGCTTCTAGAAGCTTAGTGACTTGAGGGTTTAGGTGGCATTTACATTAAATGCATTTGTGACTCATTTAGATGAATCATTCAAGTGAGTTAATAAAGAATTTATTTTTTAATGACTCACTTGATGATTCATTGCATATATTTAATGAAGCATGATGATAAATCAATTAGATTTATTTATTTGTTTTTCTTTATGCTTCATAATATATTAGAAGTGAGAAGCTTTTATATCAATATTCATGCTCACCTTCTCTCTCCTCAAGCTCACTCTCTCTTCAAACCCTAATCCTACCCCTCATGTGTTGAGATCAAGGATTAGATAGACTAATTAATCCATAAGCTTACTCTATATCACCTAGCTGACTTTGATTAGCAACTAAAGAAACCTAGTTATCTCTAGTTAGAGATGAAGCTTGGAGTAGGAGCTCTTGGGTGGATCATCTTTGACTCGAGGAGGCCGTTGAGGTGCCGACGTTCCGAAGGATAAGTAACGTGAGGTATAACTTCGAATCCGAGTAGTTAAACCTTTCGTAGTTTGCTAGTAATGGTTTAGATATGATCCGTGTGCTCAAGTCCGTGTTACGAAGCTTTGATAATCGTTTTTCATATATTCCGCCTCCTTGCAAGCTCGTGGGGTGCGTGACATGGACTTACAAGATATCGGCCGGGTATATGTGATATAGCCGGTTTATCGGATCAAGTGTTGATTCGATGGATTGGTACATGTTATATTAGTCGTTTATATGTACTATAGCCGGATTGTCGGATCAAGTGTTTATTCGATAATTTAATGTATAATTATATATATGATACATTACATTACGTTAACTAATATAAGCTCGCTTTATTGATTCATTTTCTTACCGGGAAATACATTGATATATAAGTGATATATGTTAATTGTATTATTTTCTTTTGTTACAAAAATTATATTATATATGTGATATATAATATTGTAACAAGTTAGGGTTACAAATACAACATGATTTGTGGAGATTAAACAAGTTAGGGTTTGATTTGGGTTAGCATTTGGGTTAGCTTTTTCATGAAGCTTCTAGAAGCTTTATTTTGTTTTAAACTTAGATATTTTGTATTGATATTTTGTGTAGATATTATTTAACCCAACCCAAACCCTTAACTCTAGTTCATTCTCTACATGAGTTAAATCCTTGATATTATTATTAACTCATGGTTGTCATTTGTAACCATAACAACAATTCATTATTCATCACAAAAGCTTTCTTTTTCTTCTTCCTCTTTAAAAAAGCTTTCTAGCTTTTTGACTTGCGATGATTTAAAGTGAGAAAATGAAAACAAAAGAGAGCAAAATTGCTAATTCATCATCCTCATCTATTCTAGCTACTTAGATTAGGGTGTTCACTTCACTAATACTTGATTAGAGAAGTGAGAGCTTGAGCTTGAGATTCTTCAAGGTTGATCATCTTCGAAAAGGAAGACTTCAAGCAAGCATGGTTCATTCGACTTGTGGAGCCTCTCTTGAGTCCGGGAGATCATGGATCGTGGCGAAGGGATAACTACTCGAAGCTTATGATGCGAAGGAACGGACTACAAATGTTGTAATCCCTCTCTCTTAGATGTAAAGTTGTTTACATGCAAAGTTATCCCTAATTCTCTTGTTAAGATCTTGGTTAGGGTTTGTTTAGCACCCCAAAAATTTCAATATGGCATGTGTGATGCCTTCCTAAACCTCGCTAAGGTGCTATGCTAACGCTACAAGCCGGGATTAATTACACCCTACAAGTTCGCCAATCTTTCGTTCAGGCTAGTGTCGGTACTTTGAGGGAGGTTCCCCGTGCTTTCGCACGGACCTAATTAAAATAAACCTCGCTTTCCCAAGGGCGTAACCCCATTAACACCTTTCTAGACTCCTACTTGATCGGCTAATTGTAATGTGTAAAACTCTCCCAAGAGTAACTCTTACTCGCAGTGGGTATCACGATCCAACTATCTTATAGAAGGTATGCAATCTCATTATAAATTTCAACACTTGAATTTCCCGATATTATTCTACCCCTAGCATCCTATGACCTTGACGCAGGCCAACAAACCATAGTCCGCTAGTCAAGTTCAACCCGTACATTTCCTGATTGAATTAAACACACCCGCACGACCCTTGACGCATGCCAACAAAGTCGCACGACTACCCTAATCCAATCACATCGTATGCAGCAGATGAGCACTAGTTAGCTACCGCACACTACGCCTTGACGCAGGCCAACAAACGTAGCACGAATACTAAGTAGTACTTATCTGAAATGACGGAGGGCTACGACAGGTTTTTATGAAAACCTTTTGCGTAATGAACTTGATATCGTCGTAGAATCGAGAGATTTTGTAAAGGAGTGTTTTTGAGGCTTTTACTAGTTTCGCTAAGGAGGTCACTCCCGGTGAAGGGATCTCGGCTCTTTCCTCATCGAATGAGGTGCAGGATATTTCGCAAATACCACTATGCAAAGCAAAAACTATAAAAGCAATCAAAAGACAAACCGACTTTGTAGCATCTGCTAGTTTCGCTAAAGAGGTCACTCCCGGTAAAGGGATCTCGGCTCTTTCCTTATCAATAAGGTGCTAGATATTCTACAAGGAATACCGCTATGCAAAGCAAAAACTAGAGCTACCAGTTTTTAAATAAGTTTCTATAACATCTTTAGGTTTCTTTTTATTTCATTAATCTCATTAATGAAGTCCCATCAGATTATGCTTCCCAAGCATCACATATGAAACGGAAGCAGCAATATTTATTATATCTCGTATATATAATATAGGCATTCGTCTCAGAACATATCAAATGATCACATCACAGAATATCAGCAGCAGAAGAATCATATATGAAATATTGGATATTCTTGGAATTCCGTGTTTTATTTAAGCCCGTAAAAACGCGGATTCTACGATCGTGATGAATAGCCAAACCCACATCCCTAGACCCCTACGAGAGCGGCAAGCAACCCTACCAATTCTAGAGTTAGGTGACCCGGTCTCAACTCCTTGAGATGGTCTCCCACTGGACCCTAGAATCCGGTTACTTGTGCTCCCCGCGTTGGGTCTATCCTAATGCGGAAAAGTAAATAATATACAATGGTGACATCATCCTCAACCCGGAAGTGCCCCAAATAAAAGAATATTACATACAAGCAATTACATGAATGAAAATGGAAAAATCTCATCTCACATAAAACCCCCGGCTATTCAAAACGCGACGATCCAATATAACATATCACATCAACACATAACATCGCATGTCATCAAGTAAGTAAATATGTGTATCCAAGTTGTCGTTGACATATAGCACCGAAGCAAGCGATACACCACATATTACACTTGCGGTCGCAGAAAAGAAAGTGAAAAACTACAACATTTGGAATCCACAATCACTTTAGACATCTTAAATCCGAAATATCACATACTTCGCAATTCCTACCTAACTATATGAATTCCACATATTGTATCACTGTCACGACCCGAAAGAGCACGTGACTGGCCCTTGAACCATATGAAGTCTATAGGACTCCATCTGATCCAAGTAAGCCAAAAGCCCAGAAATCTAAAACCATTTTTAAGAATAAGTAAAGAAACTGGTTTAAAGAAGTGAAGAAAAACATGTTTGAAATCAAGGTTTTTAAATAACTAAGCCGAATATGCATTTTTAAAAACAGTACAGTCTTTTCTAAAAATTTCGGCAGAGTTTCTTTTGTAAAACTGGCCCCGAATGGGGTATAACAAGGATAACAATATATGCAATGATAAAGGCATCCCCAAGCGGGAGCTAGCTCTTCGTCAATCGACGGTCACCACCACACATGCAACAATAATATACAACGCCAAGTGGCGAGGATCAAATCCAAAAGAAAGCTCAAAAGCAACAAGAAAACCGCAACACTACTAAGCGCGACTCTATGGTCGAATAATACATCACTAGTCTAGGTCTGAAACAATATACGAGTTTTGGTTGATGGATATTCTAGATACAATGAATAATATAAATACAACGGCAGTTCTGATACAAAAGAACCCACCTATCCAAGCAAATCACCCAAAAGGAAGCAGTGTGCCAGAAATGCCGCTATAGAACTGTACGGCAAACCTGCAAGAACTGGGGCACAACGGGGGTGAGTTGCCAACTCATGAATAGAAAGATATCTACAAGCAGAGATCGAATGCATGACCCAACCTAGATCAATACGATCAGATATAAAGAAACCTCAATATGAATAAAGCTGAAGCATGCTAAACTGGCAATGTAATCTCTATACGTGAATGTAGTGCCAAGTGCTCGTGCTAGTGCCTCAGGTAATAGTATGTCATGAATATGAGGTATGAATGCATGAAAGCAGAATACATGTAAATGAAGAAACTCTTTTCATAATTTAGTGAGATTTCCCTTGTATTTTTAGTTGAGGTATCATAATGAAATCAGCATAAAACAGTGCCTAGCATCGGCACAAAACGTAATCCCAATATCTCGATATCTCTGTATCACAGTCTCTGTACCTCGAAATCTCGAAATCCCAATGTCTCAATCATAATATCTAGGGCGCCGTCAGTCCAGACCGGCCCCTACCATCCATCTCAAGACCACGACGGTATCCTCCGGATATCCGACGCGTCGGGTAAAATCACCGGTAGGTAGTGCTCCCCTGCCAGGCTCACATCGTCATCACCACGCGCTTCTTGCCCCGGGCCACCTTACCGGGTCCACCATGTACCCGAAACGGTTCATCCGTCTCCTCGAATCGGGTTTCCAAATCCATCAGCAAACTCATGGTGGACGACTCATACATCATGGGAAAACCGCACTTTTTATTTTAAAGAGAGAAAAGAAGTTTATATAAGTTTTGCGGTTTTCCCCCAAATCCAGAAAATCTCATGGAAATCCGAATCCAATCCTCAATAGCATGTAAACAGTGCATACAGGCATAAAAATCCATGAATAATAACATGCATGATGTAACAACTAATAATTACAATGTCTAATCTAGCATATAAGGCAAGTACACTAATATCATGTCTAAATTATTAGCTAACAACCTATGTCGATGCAATAATATTTTCTAAGGTGTACGTGACATGGCAATTACCGATGAAGATGTGTGTGAGCCGGCAAGTAAGTGTACGTGGTACATACGCATCATCGGTAATGGTGCTGGTGTCCTAACAGCATAACATCAATAATGGAGTATGAAACATAATATAAGCATGCGATGCGATGCGAACCACAATAATGAGCGGAAGCTGAATACTAGACGCAACTATAACTAATCTGCATTAATCTAAAATAACCTCTACAATTGGTGCCTTTTGAAATAACACGAATCATGGGGTTTTGAAAATAGGGGCTACGGTGTTTTTATGAAAAGATACATCTTTTGAAATATCCGTAGGATCCCTTAGGCTGTCTTTTAAAATACCCACGATTCGTTAGTTTTTGAAATAGGTAGGAGTCTAATCTAATCTAACAACCATCCTAAACTATACGGCTGAACTAACAAGTAGAGCTACGGGTGAGGAAACCGCCTAACATCTGAGTCGATACATATACATACATGTATATATATTAGTCGGTGATCCCGCCTCAATAATATCATATCCGATACCCTATCAATAATCAGACATCCCAAGTCAAGAGTGCGGATCAATCATCAAAATATAGCTTGTACGTAAATCCGTCGTACGGCATCCCAAATCTGGGTACGGGTCAATATCACATTCATCATACTATTTATCTGGTATCCTCTTTATCAAATGTCATGATCGGGGTACTGATCTACGTCTAGTACAATATTGATACCCTCTATGTATGCATGCAGGTGTAAGAATCACTACGTCAAAAGACCCGCTAAAACATCGTGTCGTATCTCAATACGAACCAAATCACATCACCGATCTCCTGGCCTCAAGCCCAATCTCATCGACTCATCTCAAATCCCAAATACTATCCTCAAATCCAGTATATAAACACATAGTCCCATACCCATGTGTAGATATACGCACCATCATATGCACTCTAATAAATGAAAGAATGAATGCAAGTATGTGTGTAAATGTATGTGTGAGTGCAACCACTACTCTAGGGTTCGCACTAAACTAAACCAATATATTCTTATCATCAAAATATCATTATTACCATCAATAACCCTAAACAACACATAATAAATATTCGTGTGTATACGTATTCGTATACATCACCACGGACTGCGGGGGTGCTATACGCCATCCACCCGACTTCTCCCCACAGATATAAATCTACTCACATTGCTTCTCGTGTGCCAAAGCCGATGTCGCTATCTTCACCTCCTTTGCCTCAACATCACGCGGGGTACCTACAAGTATATCACAATGCTAAAGCACATGAAAATCACATCGGAAACCAAAATAGCACACGCTACCCGCATAGGTAAAAACCTATCGACTCGCATGTAAACACAATCAAAATCTACTTGTCGTTGACGTCCAAACGCCACCCGACAGGAATGAATCACCAAATACCAAAATCCATGCTAAAACAAGTCCCAAATTATACACCAACATAGGAAAATCAACCCAGATTTCACCCTAGATGGAATCAGTCAAAACTATACATACTCAGGGTCAAAACTAGAGGAAATGGGGGCATGCACAGAAAACGAAGCAATTCCTTAAAATACCTTATTTTAGAATTTTCCATAATTTTTCCCCATTTATCTGTATTTAATTATACCAGAATATTAAAATATTCATTAAAATAATATTAAATTATAAAATTTCCCAAAAATCATATTTTATTATTTTGAAGACGTTACAATCTACCCCCCTTAAAGAAATTCGGTCCCCGAATTTAAATTTAAACCCCCAAATACTAAAATATTTCAATACAAATTCCAAGTCATCGGGGCTCCGAAATCATCTATACATAAAACATCATAGCGCAATGCATGCGCATGAGTACTGAGCAGATAACTCAAAAGCAACACTCCATCAAGGATCCGCAATCATCGGAGTCATGGTAACGACACAATGTCAAATCCAATACAAAATCAATATGATATGGACCAAGACTATACATGTAGACATCCAATCTATACATGTAAATAGCTGATGCAAATGTATGCCAAATCTTTTTAAGTCGCTGTGCGATGCGCGTAACACTGCACAGTGGCGGACGTTTCTCATAAGAAAATAACTATATATGTGTATATATATCCTTTGTTTAATAGGTACGTTCCGCCGTTTTGAAAACAGTTTAGAAGGGTTTCCTTGTTTTTAAAACGTTTCGTGTCATATCGGACACGTAGGTATATACTGAGACTATAGCTCGCTTTTCGGAAATCCCTTCGATAACTATCGATGCATGCAAAATATATCCAGGTACTGCCCACTGACTAGTCCTGCTCAGTATGAAAGCAAATATCCAACATCATAAAAATGTACTGCTCCAAAAGGAATAAATCCCAAAAATCACATAACACCACCCTGTGCGTCTGGTGCGCACGGAAATCAAAATCCATATATGTGCTAAACATGTGCACAAAACAACATCTAGGTGCAACGGGTGTGCACGAAGCATCTATCATAGGCAACGTGTGCCTGGCAGCCAAAACAGGTGCATCTGACATGCACGAAGAATCTCGATTTAGTGCATCTGGTGTGCCCCAAAATCGTATCTCAAAACATGCGCCCAACATGCGCGAAAATCCAAATCGGTGCATCCATCATGCACGAATGAAAATCTAGACCCTGCGCACTCAATATGCACGGAATCACAAAATCCAATAGCAACGTCGAATATGCGTAAGTCCAGTCAAAAGCACGGAGTGCAAGAATCCACATCAATATCACAATCAAAATCGACATACCGAAAGGCATCAAATCGAAGTCAGGTGCAATCGTAATGCACAAAATATAAATCCGGTGCAACAAAGGCACGAAATATAAATCTGATGCGATAAACGCAAGAAACATAAAACTGGTGCGACAAATGCACGAAGTATAGAACTGGTGCATCCCATGCACAAATACCAAGCAATAACTCAAATACGTAAGCAGCAACACCAAGTGTATCCAGATATGAAGAAAATCATAAACGTGTGCAGCTGCGGGCACAAAACACATATCGATACACTACAAGCACATATAAGCTATACCGAGTGCAAAATAAAAACACTAAAATTACATGAAACTCTGCTGGAAGCGTAAATCAAATCACCAGTATAAAATAGGCATGAAATCGCAATCAACAGCTCAAGAGTAATAACTATGTACAAGGTATAAATACCCAGTAGGTGCAACCATGGTGCACAAAATCAAATATCATGAAACTCAGTCATCAAGACTAAATCATGTGAATAGATCGCCCAAAATACCGAAATCCAAAGCAACGGATACGTGATAATCAAATCACAAAATCACAAATCATAATTACCGTCGTCGGTATACCATCCTTCAGGGTCGAGAAGGTACCGGAACATCCGATGCTAGCTGCGCAAGATATCTACTTGCCTCTTGCTCGCGGCTGGCGTCCTCTGCCTCTAGTTCCTGATCTTTCCTGTAGATTACCAATCTCGCAATCCATCGGCTCATCGGCCCGGTCAGGAGTACTGACAGGAACGATTCCGTTCTGGCACTTTCCTGGTCACCTTTCGGTCAATCCTCACGACCGCTCGTAAGGCAGCGTATCACTGGCGTCGGCCTCTGGCTCTCTGAAAGCACGTCACACATCTGATCCTGGGTGCAAACATCATTGCAGCAATGTCCTGGAAGGAATCCTGCTCAAGGTCTCTTCCGATCATGCCTATGCCGATCTGTACAGAGGCTGGCTTCCTGCACAACCTCTTCTCGCTCAAAAACACCTGTGTCCTCAGCACAATATTTTCTCGAAAACTGGTCACATTCCAACGTCTCTGTAAGCATATCAGGTCTCTAGTCTCGACGGGAAGCAATGACAGCTCATCAGTGTCTCACACGAACCTCTTGTTCCAAATGTCTCTATCGTCGTCCACTATGACGTCACGCCAAGCTACTACGCACTGCACTGTTCTCGGCCACGGTCAATCTGAAGTCTCTCGCATGGACTCGAAATCGCATATTCTGTAGCTTCATCATTCTGTAGAGGATGTCAGGCCGAACAGGTCCTCGGGAACACGTCCCAACCATCGGAGGAATACTCATCACTCGTCCGTCCCTGATCAATCTGCAACGCATCTGGGTAAGTTCCTTTATCCGAACATGGTCAACTACCTCGTCGACAATGCCGAACTCTGTCCTGCTGGGTGTGCGCAATACGACCACTCCTGGTCTAGGTCTTCTCGTAACGTACTCTAGAAAGGTCCTGTCGAGGTTCCTTTCTCAAATCTCAATCCTGCCGAAATGCCCGGAAGTCATCATCCAATGCTGAAGCTAAAGCTTATTCCGGAACGGCTGCATACCTATCGCGCTTCTCTCTGGAAGATACATCCATATACCACGCCTCGGGGTGCATATCACATCTCTAATGTCAGCGGAGTGGGACGTCATCTCGTCGAAATCTCGTACGAACTCTTTACTCCACCTTGCTCAATGTCGACTGATTCGGACTTAACTCATCGTGGCTACACGAACTGCGCTCCGACGGCTACGCTCGCATCTGGAGTCTCCCAAGCAGTGTCCCATCACGATATCCGAAAGATGTCGAACCATCCGATCGACTCGTCAGATCCTCATAATCCCCCAAGAGATCACATCATGGGTACAGTTTAATAGTATCGAGTACATGCCACAGCGTCGGTGGTCCAGCCGTAGAAGGGCAAACCCAAGCCTCACTAATGGCGCCGAGGAACCGCCGCAAACCCGAAGGTTCAAAGGCTTTCACACGGTCATTAAGTCGAGTTAGGGTTTCATTCTTCTAGAGAGTCCATAGAATCACCTGCATGTCTTTCCGTATACTTTAAACTTGGAAAATGGGCTCCTGACATTCGATCGTCTCTATCGACTCTCAACGAACCTGCGTGAAGTCGTCTCTAGCTGGAAACAATCTATCTGATGACCTCGCATCGGTAAACAAACGAACCACCTGTCCTAGTCATTCATCCTCAGGTGACTAGCGACTCGCTATCATCTCTCTAAGTATATGCTCACGCTGCAGTAGCTCCAACCATCTGGGCGACATCTCGTCATTTGCAGCAGCAACTGGCTTATTCGCCTGTACGCCGAACAGCGCCTCAATCCTCCAGGAAAGGCAATACATAGGCGGTCATCTCTGAGTCGGTCTGCTCTAGATCTGAGTAAGACTCTCCACACTGGAAATCTTCAACTCATCAGGGCCCGCTCCGGCGCAAAATCGGACGAATCACCTTCGTCTCTCAAATCGGGTAGACTAGCTGTCATCTGTCTCATATCTGCCTGAAAGCTACGGCAATCTCAGCTCGTAAGCTTCGGAAGCGACATCCTGTCTATCTCAGCAACAGCTGGTCCATCTGTCTGCACGGTAGGCGACATCACAATCTCTAAGGTATGCTGTACATCAACAGTCCTCTCTCAACTGGCAGCTCTAACAATGGCCCGATCATCCGATGCAAGACCAAGCACTCGCCTCCACTAGAGGTCACAATCACCAACACTAACTCGAGACGTTCCCATGTCACCAGAAAACACAATGGTCGGCCCTCGTACCAAACGAGCTCACACCGGCCGTAACCCTAGCAGCAGCCCAAACTGCCCTCAAACATGGTGACAGGAACCTCAATCGAGTATCAAGGAGAGCACATCAATGGCAAGAAAGGAAACAACAGATCCAAAGTGGATACATGATCATGGGAAGGAACAGCATCAATAAAGGTATGATCATGAAACTAATAGAATCGGGGATCTCAAATGGATGTATAATCCTGGATATAAAGAGGATCACTGATCTCGAAAATATGTACATCCTAAGGTTCCTTAAGCGGAGTGGCGTGTCGTAAGTATGCCGCGGAACATACCAACGGTACGTCACTCTACTTTAGTTACCTATTCCATCAACCAAGGGTCATCCTACAAGACGAAAGTTCGGGTCTAATACCCCCTCGACCAAGTCTAAGTTCCGTAAGGTCAAGCCTAAGTTCCGTATATATATAAACGCCCTAGGCTCCACATAGTCAAACTTAGACTCGAACCAAGGTCAACCTAGCGCTCTGATACCAACTTTGTCACGACCCGAAAGAGCACGTGACTGGCCCTTGAACCATATGAAGTCTATAGGACTCCATCTGATCCAAATAAGCCAAAAGCCCAGAAATCTAAAACCATTTTTAAGAATAAGTAAAGAAACTGGTTTAAAGAAGTGAAGAAAAACATGTTTGAAATCAAGGTTTTTAAATAACTAAACGAATATGCATTTTTAAAAACAGTACAGTCTTTTCTAAAAATTTTGGCAGAGTTTCTTTTGTAAAACTGGCCCCGAATGGGGTATAACAAGGATAACAATATATGCAATGATAAAGGCATCCCCAAGCGGGAGCTAGCTCTTCGTCAATCGACGGTCACCACCACACATGCAACAATAATATACAACGCCAAGTGGCGAGGATCAAATCCAAAAGAAAGCTCAAAAGCAACAAGAAAACCGCAACACTACTAAGCGCGACTCTATGGTCGAATAATACATCACTAGTCTAGGTCTGAAACAATATACGAGTTTTGGTTGATGGATATTCTAGATATAATGAATAATATAAATACAACGGCGGTTCTGATACAAAAGAACCCACCTATCCAAGCAAATCACCCAAAAGGAAGCAGTGTGCCAGAAATGCCGCTATAGAACTGTACGACAAACCTGCAAGAACTGGGGCACAACGGGGGTGAGTTGCCAACTCGTGAATAGAAAGATATCTACAAGCAGAGATCGAATGCATGACCCAACCTAGATCAATACGATCAGATATAAAGAAACCTCAATATGAATAAAGCTGAAGCATGCTAAACTGGCAATGTAATCTCTATACGTGAATGTAGTGCCAAGTGCTCGTGCTAGTGCCTCAGGTAATAGTATGTCATGAATATGAGGTATGAATGCATGAAAGCAGAATACATGTAAATGAAGAAACTGTTTTCATAATTTAGTGAGATTTCCCTTGTATTTTTAGTTGAGGTATCATAATGAAATCAGCATAAAACAGTGCCTAGCATCGGCACAAAACGTAATCCCAATATCTCGATATCTCTGTATCACAGTCTCTGTACCTCGAAATCTCGAAATCCCAATGTCTCAATCATAATATCTAGGGCGCCGTCAGTCCAGACCGGCCCCTACCATCCATCTCAAGACCACGACGGTATCCTCCGGATATCCGACGCGTCGGGTAAAATCACCGGTAGGTAGTGCTCCCCTGCCAGGCTCACATCGTCATCACCACGCGCTTCTTGCCCCGGGCCACCTTACCGGGTCCACCATGTACCCGAAACGGTTCATCCGTCTCCTCGAATCGGGTTTCCAAATCCATCAGCAAACTCATGGTGGACGACTCATACATCATGGGAAAACCGCACTTTTTATTTTAAAGAGAGAAAAGAAGTTTATATAAGTTTTGCGGTTTTCCCCTAAATCCAGAAAATCTCATGGAAATCCGAATCCAATCCTCAATAGCATGTAAACAGTGCATACAGGCATAAAAATCCATGAATAATAACATGCATGATGTAACAACTAATAATTACAATGTCTAATCTAGCATATAAGGCAAGTACACTAATATCATGTCTAAATTATTAGCTAACAACCTATGTCGATGCAATAATATTTTCTAAGGTGTACGTGACATGGCAATTACCGATGAAGATGTGTGTGAGCCGGCAAGTAAGTGTACGTGGTACATACGCATCATCGGTAATGGTGCTGGTGTCCTAACAGCATAACATCAATAATGGAGTATGAAACATAATATAAGCATGCGATGCGATGCGAAACACAATAATGAGCGGAAGCTGAATACTAGACGCAACTATAACTAATCTGCATTAATCTAAAATAACCTCTACAATTGGTGCCTTTTGAAATAACACGAATCATGGGGTTTTGAAAATAGGGGCTACGGTGTTTTTATGAAAAGATACATCTTTTGAAATATCCGTAGGATCCCATGGGCTTTCTTTTAAAATACCCACGATTCGTTAGTTTTTGAAATAGGTAGGAGTCTAATCTAATCTAACAACCATCCTAAACTATACGGCTGAACTAACAAGTAGAGCTACGGGTGAGGAAACCGCCTAACATCTGAGTCGATACATATACATACATGTATATATATTAGTCGGTGATCCCGCCTCAATAATATCATATCCGATACCCTATCAATAATCAGACATCCCAAGTCAAGAGTGCGGATCAATCATCAAAATATAGCTTGTACGTAAATCCGTCGTACGGCATCCCAAATCTGGGTATGGGTCAATATCACATTCATCATACTATTTATCTGGTATCCTCTTTATCAAATGTCATGATCGGGGTACTGATCTACGTCTAGTACAATATTGATACCCTCTATGTATGCATGCAGGTGTAAGAATCACTACGTCAAAAGACCCGCTAAAACATCGTGTCTTATCTCAATACGAACCAAATCACATCACCGATCTCCTGGCATCAAGCCCAATCTCATCGACTCATCTCAAATCCCAAATACTATCCTCAAATCCAGTATATAAACACATAGTCCCATACCCATGTGTAGATATACGCACCATCATATGCACTCTAATAAATGAAAGAATGAATGCAAGTATGTGTGTAAATGTATGTGTGAGTGCAACCACTACTCTAGGCTTCGCACTAAACTAAACCAATATATTCTTATCATCAAAATATCATTATTACCATCAATAACCCTAAACAACACATAATAAATATTCGTGTGTATACGTATTCGTATACATCACCACGGACTGCGGGGGTGCTATACGCCATCCACCCGACTTCTCCCCACAGATATAAATCTACTCACATTGCTTCTCGTGTGCCAAAGCCGATGTCGCTATCTTCACCTCCTTTGCCTCAACATCACGCGGGGTACCTACAAGTATATCACAATGCTAAAGCACATGAAAATCACATCGGAAACCAAAATAGCACACGCTACCCGCATAGGTAAAAACCTATCGACTCGCATGTAAACACAATCAAAATCCACTTGTCGTTGACGTCCAAACGCCACCCGACAGGAATGAATCACCAAATACCAAAATCCATGCTAAAACAAGTCCCAAATTATACACCAACATAGGAAAATCAACCCAGATTTCACCCTAGATGGAATCAGTCAAAACTATACATACTCAGGGTCAAAACTAGAGGAAATGGGGGCATGCACAGAAAACGAAGCAATTCCTTAAAATACCTTATTTTAGAATTTTCCATAATTTTTCCCCATTTATCTGTATTTAATTATACCAGAATATTAAAATATTCATTAAAATAATATTAAATTATAAAATTTCCAAAAAATCATATTTTATTATTTTGAAGACGTTACAATCACATTCCAGATAAATAGACAATGTTAAACTTTCCGATCGAATAAACAAGGACCCAAGATTTCCCAAATAGCTCAACACTTGAGAAGGGTTCAAAAAATCCCAGAACATCTCACAGACGCTATGAACCAACCGTAGAAGGGTCAAACCAACGCCTCACATATGTTAATGCTAAACTACCACAAACCATATGGTTCAGTGGCGGTTTTGACGGTCATATAATCGAGTTAATGTTACGTTCTTCTTGAGGGTCCACAGATTCGTTTGCATGATTTTCTGAATATTTTAAATTCAGGAAAATCCAACACCTGAAAGTTTTCCGACAGGGGAAATAGTGAGTTATTGATATCTGTTCGAACCATTTAACACGTTCTAAATTACCCGGAAAAAACATAAACGAAGTTAAACTTTCCGATCGAATCAACGAGTTCCTAATATTTCCCAGAAAGCTCAACGCTTGAGTAGAATTAAAAATTCCCAGAAGCATGAAAAAGTATCCAGGAATAAACCCCTGAAGTATTAGCCCTTAACTCCCAAAGTTGGTCGCGGAACCGCCCCCAAACGCATGGTTTGGCCGTGGTTCCGTGGTCCCTTGAATAAGTTATGGCTTCGTACTTCACTGTAATCCTTAGAATTCCCTGCATGATTTTATGACTATTTTTAATATGAAAAATTTCTACTTTTGAAAATTTTTCCAGAAAATGGGATTTATCGGGGTTTCGGAGTTCGATCGAACTTTAAACTTCGCCTACACGACGCCTAATGCTCTAGCTTGGCTCTGATACCACTGTAGGGTTAGCTTAGCACCTTATGAAGGTTTTGGCAAGCATCAATCATGCTACTTTAAAATTTTTGGGGTGTTAAACAAACGCTAACTAAGATCTTAACTAGAGAATTAGGGTAAAACAACATATGTAAACACTTTACATATAAGTGAACAAGAATACAACCATTGTAGACCGGTCCTTCACTTCAATAGCTCGGTGTAGTAGTACCTTCGCTGCGATCACGATCCCCGGACTCTAGAATGGCTCCCATGAAGAAACGAGCAAGCTTACTTCGAAATCTTCGGGGCCGAAGATGATCTACGTCGAGGAGACACTAGCTCATGCTATCTCTTCACTAATTGTGTAGATTAGTGAAGAAAACATCCTAAGCTAAATGGCTAATAGTAAAGGATGATGAAGTAGGATGTGATCTCACTTTAGATATATTTTTCTCACAAGTTTCCATCACTTTTGAAAAAGCTAGCAAGCTTTTCTCACTTGATGAAGAAGAAGAAGAAGGTGAATGAACTCATGTGATGAATGAATTAATCATTAAGGTTCAAAATGCAACCATGGGTAAGTATATCATATATCTAACCCTTGTAGAGAGTTAACCATTGTGTATGGTTAATGGTTGGGTCACAAAATATCTTAAGAAAAACAAAGGAGTGGACTTAGTCAATGCTCATCCACAAGCTTCTACAAGCTTCTATCAATGATTTAATCCACTAATTTGTAATTACTTAATGATAAATGAAACCATAACATTTACCCTAGCATGGTGTAACTCTCATACATACATGTTGCATGTATAACTTAGCATGTCACAATATTATATATCACATATATAATATTTATGTAACAAAAGAAAACAATACAATAAACATATATCACATATATGTTAAATGCATCATAAATGAGAATAATAAATATTTGAGTGAGCATATAATATATATATATATATATATATATATATATACAGACATATATATTATATATATTTCATCGTATCAACACTTGATCCGATAACCATTCTATATCACATATACCCGACCGATATCACATATCGCGAGAATAGAATACGGTATCACATACTCGTATTAAACTCGGTCCCGCACATATCACATATGTGCTCCTACTCCGTTTCGCTTGAACCAGGAAACCTTTGTGTAGGACTCTAAAGACTCGTCAATACGCCGGTAGTAGGTGATGATCATATCAAACACCCACAAGTTGCAAGCGGTCTGCTAAACGTAACGGACACCCGGGTATTGAGCGATCAGAAGATCAACAAGCAAGCCTGCTATATCTCCTGCGAGTCCAATAAGTAACTCTACCGTACAGTCCGGTCTCTTCGTCTGATATGTCTCATATCACAGCCTGGGGGTGGTATAACGTCAGACCCAAATAACTTGATAAGTCATGTCGATGCAAGGTCCATAAGGGTTCGAGAAACTACTGATAACACTTACCAGTAAATCTCAGCAACCCTGGCCAGGGATTTCCGTTTATGGCCAATCGAGCATAGCGCAACATCAACTCCTTATACCGGGAGAGACGAAACCCCTCCTATCGCTCATTGCCTCCATGTGACTCGGGACATTACCCAAAAGCCACCGTTTTGCACGATCTCTTGACTGTGGTATGGTGGAAATCAAAGCAAAGTGGGAATCATACAAGACTCTATGACGATCTCGGGTCTACAGACTAACAAGTACAAGTGTCATCAGAGAACAGCTATCCGACGATAGATATAATACCATCTAGGAGTTCTCGGCGAGTCCGTCCAGTGTATCCAGTCTCCACTAAGCACCCGTATACCTTCTCTGATGTCAAACACCAATGGATATGGGATCATCCATCGCCAATCATATGGGTCAAGAAGCGCATACGCTAGTCTACTCTGGAGTACCGATGCCCTGTCTCGATATTTCCACGACTAGGAACATTTGAAGGATGTACTTATCGACAACCCAGTCCCCACTAGTATGATCTACATCATAGTTCTGGTAGTCAAGTACTCATACTAAGGGCTTTATCAACATGTGATTACAAAACAGTATTTTTTTACATGTGAAGATAAAGTGCAACCAGATAGCATATTATCATGTCGAGCAAGAAAGTCCTTCCTATATATGTCCAATCATCCACTACAATATACATCGCATGTACAGTAATGGCCTCTAGTGCATACATATAACTAACATATTATTCATATTATATCTATTCAATTCCATTAATCAAAATTAGTATTTGTATAAATAGTGAGACTTAGAAAGACTTGTAGTTGCGAGACTTGAGCGATGGGTTTTATGTTTCGCTTTTTTGGTTGATGTCTTGCTTTATTCATTATTCTTTGAGTTGATCTTCGCCGTTGGGCGTCATATACTTACTTTATGACTTGCGTGGTTGTGAATCCGCCGGTTGGCGAAGAGCTAGCTCCCGCTTGGGGGATGTCTTTAGTATTATTGTTTATATGTGGTTTTGGATCAAAATATATAAAGGAGGTGCTGCCCAAATTTTTAAAGACGAAACATGTTTTTCAATTAGTAAATTTCACTTGCATTTTTCATGTCCCACTACTTATGCATTTTAGAAAACGTTGTTTTCAGCATACCATTATTTTCAAAACATCACATATTTATTTTCTTTAAAAAGGTTTAGATTTCTTGGCTTTGGCTTACTTAATTTACGTTACGCCTTTAGACGTGGCGTGATTTAAGTGCCGGTCACGAGCTAGTATTTTGGGTCGTGACACCTAGCTTCACTTGAACCAAATGGAAGTGGAGCAAACAACCTACACTAGTGGGCTAGACTAATATAAATTGATGATGTGGGTTTGGATCTCACTTAAAAACCTTTTCTTTTTATGTTCTTCACTGACTTTCAAAAACCTAGAGTGCTTGAAAGAGGAAGAAGAAGGAAAATGGCTAAACTTGACTCAAGTGAGAATAATCAACATAATCAAAAGAGAGAGAGAATTATGTCATCCTTAACCATGGTTACAAAATATCTAGATATTTTGAGACTTGAGTTTAAGCAAAACCATGGGCTACTAAGACTATAGGCGATGAAACCATGGTTTTGACTTTAGTCAACACAAGAGAAGAGTGTAGAAAGTCAAGCATGATTTTATATTCCCGTTTTTCTTTTCTCAATAATCAAAATATATAAATATGTTACCATGTGAGTCTTGCATTGCCATCACCAATGTATCATCAACCAAGACACATGTATGCTTGCATGTGTGCATCCATTTCAACATATACATACACTCATGCATGCATCATAAAGAAATAGGTTTTAATAAATGAGCTAATGGACTTAATATTAAATCAATACTTGATTTAATAACCCGGTCATATCACATACGACCCATCAAATAGTAAACGCCCGATTAAAATACGGTATCAAATACACGCATTTAATCGAGCTCCCGCGCATAACCCATATGCACCCCACATCTTTTCTCCTGAGCTGGGAAACTCCTTTATGGGACTCTAAGACTCGTCAATATGCTAGCAGTGGGCAGTGATCATATCACATACCGACAAACCGTCAGTGGCACAAGCTGTATGAAACGGTTCCAAAGTATTGAACGATCAGAAGAAACACAATCGAACCTATCAAAACTCCCGTCGAGCCAACTGGCAATGCTTACCTTACAGTCCGGTCTCTTCATCAGATATGCTGCATATAGAGTCTTGGGATGGCATCGTTGTCACGCCCCGCTTCTCAGTATACGCCGAAGGAGACGCGACGAGGCCGCTACGTATTTTCTCAGAAGCAAATACGCTAAGCGTAACTAAGCAATATAAAAGAAATATACACAAGAGACAAGATATAAACTGAAAAACAACTTTATTTATTAACATTCTTTTGTACAATGCATGAAAAGTAAATACAACTGAATAAAAAGAAATGCATAAACAATGGCATAACAGAAATGAAAGTACTGAATGGAAAGTGTACAGTGACTAGAGCTCGGGGTCTTCACTGAACTGGTCCAAGGCTTCAGCAGTGGGCTCGATCTCTGACGGGTCTAAATCACCTGACGACATTCAAAGAAGAAAGAAATAGAATGTCGTCAGCGAACAAGTAGCTCGGTAAGTCCCAAAGATAAGGGAGAAATAGATAGAGAGTAAGAGAGAGAGAGAGAGTGGCTTTTAATGTTGTATTATATTGTTGTAATTTTGTATTAACGCTGTTGTTTGTAGCTTGGTACGGAAGAATGCCAGTGTATACGAGAGGGGTCTCTATATGCTAGAGACCAGGGAAAACGGAATGTACAAGGAACCATTAGGCAACGGTACAACAGCAACGGAATATAGGTTAGGTGTCTTAATCTTACCGTCTCGTGCCACTTTTAACACCTTCCGTACCAGTCTACCCATTAAACCCCATAGCGTTTTGATTGTATTGTATTGTAAACAGTATAGATTGTATAATTGGATGACTGACCGAAACCATGATATTTGTAACGGATGTAACCGTCGAATCATGTAAATGGAATAACTAGAGAACCATGTAAGTGGAATGTATATCAATGGTTAGGTTCAGTCAAGTTGCATAGATTGATAGTTGGATTCATAGATTCATGTTGGATTGTAATATTGTAAATTTTAGATTGTAGATTGTAAATTGTAAATTGTAATTGAATCCTATTCAAGTCAGATTTTAATAAGACTCACTCTGAGTCAGGCAATTAGCCAAGTAAATTGAAGTCCTGATTATTTTTATTAATTTGTCTACCTTAGATAGGCAAGCACCCACTTCTCCGGCTCCCTGAGGCTCAAGAGATTGGTCCCGCTTAAACCTATGTTTAATTTGTCTACCTTAGATAGGCAAGCACCCACTTCTCCGGCTCCCTGAGGCTCAAGAGATTGGTCCCGCTTAAACCTTTGTTTACTAGGGTGATTAGGGTAATTTATAAGACTTGAGGGGTTTTTTATGTAAAAATACTTTTATATACTTTTCAAAATACACCCCAAGCATTTATTATTCGTCTTTAGAGTTATAATGAATGTGGATTTTATATTGTGATATTTCTAGCGAAAATATCCTAATTTCATAATTAAAGACATTTATTTGTAATATTGGTTTTGCATGGACTTCATGGTATTTTAGTGTAAAATTGATTCTTGTGATTTTTAGAAAAGGTGGAATATTTATATCATAACAAAATAGGTATTTTAATGATAAATATACATATATTTATAAAAAAATAATTTTAATATTCTAAATATCTCATTTTTTCAAGATATCGTATTTTAAATCTTTCGAGACCGAATGCTCCTTGCGGAGGTCTGAATCTCACACTACTAAGCCCGGGGATGTCTGATAATCCGCACCATCCCGAACGGGTTCCCCAAAATGGGTTGTAGTGGTGATTGGTAGAGATTCTGCGTGTTCAAGTTTAGTTAATTACCGCAATCAAAACGGTTTCGCTTGTAGCTAGCCGGTTGAGTACGGGTCGTCCGCAGGGAGATGGGAATCTTTTTCTATGTGCTTTAACGAGTTAAGTCCAATTTTCCAGATTTGTTTGTGATTAACTAAGTGTTAAAATGATATGTAAAGAGAGCTTGTCAGGGTTATGATTAGGTTAGTTTGAGTTAGGTGTCACTCACTTCTTTCGTTGCCACTTTTAATATCGGTGTTACGGTAATCGGCAACAACGGGGATTAGCACGACTAGGAAGGAACTTGCGAGTATAAGCTTGGCTTTCCGACGCTTAAGTTCTTCCTTTTGGTGCTTGTCCGTCCGTTCTTGGGTCTTAGCCGTAACCTCCGGTTAATTCAACCACAACCGGTCTCACTACGGAATCACCGCTATCATGTAGGATAGGGTGCCGTAGGGAGCGGATTGTGGTTCAATTAACGGGAGTCGAATTAAGATGTTGGGCAAGGAAAGAGTGAGAGAGATTTCCTTCTCTCAAACTTCCTTTATCCTACCCTAACAAGTATGAAACTACTCACCCATTATACGGAAAAGAAAATAACACAAAAGAGGAAGATAGAAAGAAGGAGATTAGAATATAACAACTAGCTATTTGCGACCTCACCTCGACAAGGATCAAGCGTAATATCATGGTTGTTTAAGGATAAAGGAAAAGAGAAAAGAAAGAAACAACAAGAAATAACAACAACTAAATTAACAAATGAAAATTACAAGTAATAATAAGAGAACAAAACAAGTATAATAACAAAAGGAACTTCTTTATTCATCATTCTTCACTCACAAAAGCTCACTACAAGTTTTTCAATGGAGAAGAGATGAGAAGAGGAAGAAGAACAAGTATTCTAAAACCTAGAAAAATACAAGATTATGCACCCCTTGGCTTCACATGGTTCTGGGCTATTTATAGGCATGGAAAAGGAAATCTAGGGCAATATTCTGTCACAACATGAAATGACCAAAAAGCCCCTGCAAAATCTTCATCTGTGGCGCCAATACGGCCGCGGAACCACGGCCTAGACCCCCTATTGGCCGCGGTTCCGCGGCCGTTTAGGTGAGTTGGGGTCTCTGTTTTTTTGTGCTTCCCTGGTCTTCTATGTACTTTATTCTGGTACATGTGTTTTCTCAGATTTTCTTCACGATTTTTTCAGAATTTCTGTTGAGCAAAAGGTGATTTGATGTGGATCTTTTTGTCATGATTTCCTCGAGCTCCGCATAGATTTCTTGGATCTTGTGTTGCCATTGAGCCTTGTGCATGAAAATGACATTGATTTGCCATTTTGTCTCTTAAACTGGTGTGTGGCAACAGACGGATAAAGAGCGGAGACCCGTGTTTTATCTGTAGTTGGCAGGAACCCGGGTTTTGTCGTGTTTTTCCATGAATTTCACCGTTCAGAGCCGAGAACCTGTATCCTGCAATTGACTAGCAAACACGGCTCAAGAATACCTACCGATATGCAATGTGATAAAAATTGGACGGTATAAAAATGCAAAAATCTGATATGAACAAGTGGCGCTTTGCAAAGATTGTATAAATACTAAATCCTTTAGAAAACGGTTTTATTAAGTAAATGGTATTTTTTTGTAAAGATATCGATTTCCCGTATTTTATGTTCTAGGGTCTCCTGAGTCAAGTAGACTGCTCCTAACTGGTCTAAAGCGATAAGTTGTGAAATAACTCAAATCGCCTCTTCACCGCCAATTGTGGCCAGGTAAGTACAAATGAAGAAAGGAGGGATCCACTCATGAATCACCGTGAGACGGGCCTTTTAAAGTTACCTTTCTCACTTGTCTAGCCTAGACACCACAAAGTCAGGTTTAGATAAATGACTGAATGCCCACAACCTTATCCTATTTTCATAATAAGTGGTATTTATTTGTAAAGATATATCAATACTAAATCTTTTAGAAATGGTTTTATTAAGTAAAGGGTATTTAAATGAAAATGTTTGTTTTCCCGTATTCTAAGTTCTCGAGGGTATCGTGTTAAGTTGCATATGAGTGTGTGAGGAGGTAGGTCATTACCTCGTGATCTACATAAAGGTATAGCAAGTTTAATGGAGTTAGATGTCGAATTGAAACAATGTGGTATTTATGTGAAAAATACGATAAATTGAAATAGCCATCATTTTATGAAATGAAACTTGATCAATTTGGTTGATTAGTGTTTAATAGTCAACATGAGTGAGTTTAAGTATAATTGTATTAACGAGAAGTGAAGTTTTATAAGAAAACCGAATCGGAAATCGGATTTGTTCCGATTCCGTCGGGTTTTGTAAATCCGTATTTTTAGAATTGAAAAGAGAGATAGAAAATGAGACTTACGAGTTTAGGACAACTAGAAGAGGGAGATGGTTCGGAAGGAGTCGGCGGTGCGTCGTTTCGTCGCCGGGAGTTCCTACGGACGTTGTCGGAAAATCCGCCGAAGAATTCGCCGGAGGTTCGCCTTTCGCTCAATTCGATTGTACACAAAAGTTTCTTGAAAATTCTAGAGAGTTGGCTCAGAGTTTGGGGTGAGTGGGTAGAGGGTAGGGGTGGTATTTATAGGGTTAGGCTAGGGTTAGGGTAGATGAAAGGTTAAAATGAAAAATGTGATAAAATGTATTAAAAGCGGAGTAATTGGGGTTTTAAAAGAGCTATGGAAATGGTCTGATGCTAAAATTTTGCAGGTGCATATGGAATGTGAAAATACACTACTTTCATGTTGGGGTCGTCGCCGGAATCGGCCGACTCGGCCGTGACTCGGCCGTGACTCGGTCGGAGGACGGAGTCGGCCGAGTCGAGGCCGATTTGGCCGATTCCCGACCGAGTCAGGCGGCCGGGATCCCCCCCGACGGTTCATCTAACCCCTGGCATTGTTACATTTTTGGGTGTAGTGGGGTATTTGTGAGATATGCATGTGTAAACCCTTGGTATTCTAAAGGTTTTATAAAAAATCAATATTAAAAATAATGTGGGTATGAGATTTGAACTCTGGTGGCTTGGTTCAGCAATGCAAGGTATTACCAATGAGCTACAAGCTCCTTCTTGTAATTAAATTGCTAATTAATTACTTAAGTCTTGTACTCAGGCAATAAATACCCCTTTAAGGATTTTGAAAAAAAATAATTTAAAAATTTGTATGGAAAAAGTGTATAAGAAAATTAGGGTTGTTACATTCTACCCTCTGAATGGTTACCCTAGGGCCCTGATTGGTGTAGGATTTTAACGATCAAAAATATTTTACCGCAATCAAGAACGGCGTCGCTTTGCAGCTAGCCGGTGAGTACGGGTCGGTACACAGGGATGTTGTGAATTTCCTAATCGCTCTTACGAGTTAATTCCAAACGGTGTTAATGGATTAATTAAATCTAAAAACTAAATTAATCTAGGGCAATTGAATTAAAGATCTAACTATCTAACTAGGGCAAGGAATTAAATTTAATCTAGGATAGAGAATGAAAAATTATCTAGGGCAAGAATTGAAATTACGTACTTACTTTACAAATGGCTCTCTCCAAACATCAACACAAGACTTGTCAGATCTGAATTTCTGAAATGAAAAGAGGCATCGATGCTCTCCAAAAGAAATCTAAATTTTATTGATAAAAAGAGGCATAGGGAGGCATAGCCTTTACAATGATTTAGAGATCCTATTTATCAAGGATAGGAAACCCTAGGTTACACTTGATTCGCACGTCTACATTTACCAAAATATCCTTAGGAAGACCTAGTCAAAGTAGATTTCAAGTTTTGGTAAAATTTTATGTCTCTGTCTCTTTAAAAGGAAGTATTGGGCCTTGAAATTTCCTTTGTTGGCTCTTCTGTCTTTGGGCTTCCTTATTATTTGGTTCTTTTATTAAAATAGATTCTATGTTTCTTCCAGTGAATAATTGCGGTGGACTTTTAACCATTCGCTTTGTAATCTTGGACCTTGCATTGCCTTGTACTTTGTGAATTTTATCTTTGATGTAGGCTTGATCAAGAGTCTTCTGTTTGTTGTTCAAAGTCCACTTTTGCATCGTCTTTTCATCGTTTTCACTGTTTTCTGTCCAAGAACCTGTAATATGTAGCAGATATGCATCAAAAGCACCTGTTTATTTATAAAACGAATAAGGATGGGGAATATAATGATGCAATATTATGGTGTGAACAAATACCCCCAAACTTATCTTTTGCGCGTCCTCGAGCAAACTTATTTTTTATTCTCTACAAAAACCTATCCGCACTTTCGCAGGGAAACGCGATTGCACTGAACTCGTGCAACAAGCCGTTAAACCTCTAGGTGTCCCTAGTAGGAGGAGTGTTGTCTCCTGAGGGTTTTTCAGCGGATACTACCCACAAAATCCTATCAATTTGGCTTTTTCGACTTTAATTCTCCAATTAGGGTTTCTAACAAGGAACTCTATTATCTTCGACTTGCAAATTATCCACCCATATTCTTCACACTTCATCATCATCTAACTTAAGATTATATATATTCTGCTGACTTACTTAACTTTCGGGATTTCTTAAGTTTTCCTTCTAGGGTTCCATCTACACTAGGAATTTCTATCAACTCTACTAAAAATACAAGTTCTATTCTTCACTCCTTTCTCTCATCTAAACTCCAATCACATATCCCTACGTGTGTGTATATATCACCCCTACACTCGGAAATTCAAATCAAGCAATCATACTCTTGTCCGTTGTCCAAAGCACTTCTTAATTGGTGAATTTTAAAAGAATTTTGCTTACACATCCTTCATGCGACCGTTAATACTTCTTGAGGTACCAACAACCGATTATAAGATGTGCTTGCACATTAAAGCGTAATTCCTAGTCTTGCAACACCCAAGGCTTTAGCAGTGACTCCCAAACAAGTTGGTCTAAGGCACTAGGTGATGAAGCACCCTCACTAAATATTTTTTCTATTTTTGCAGCTTTAAGTAATGAAAAAAACCAGTGTTCATTTTTTTTTCTTTATTCACACTTTTTCTTTTATTTTATTTTCTTCGTACAAAGGACTTTAGACAAGAGCATTTCAAGGTCACTTCTACTATTCCAAGTTTCAAGGTGCGTGATTGTGCAAATTGTAGAGTATACATTTTCAGAATCTAGACTTAACTTAGGAATTATTTTCAAACTCATACTCTCATAAAGGTATCAATACTTTTCCTTCGTTTCAACTTAGCCCAAGAAGTGAACCCAAAATTTGCCTATTTCTAAATAAACTACAAAGACATATACTTTCTAACGTTAAACTTTAAGAAATGTTATTTTTAGGGTTTTTAATTTAGTACGTCTAAGATCTAGTTGTTCCTAGCTAGTTAACCTATCTGTCAAACTCTAGTCAAATAAGCCAAAATTGAATACAATAATTTTTATAATTTTTCAAAATTTTTCAATTTTTATGGATATTCAAATAAATATGCAAATGCAAAAATATGTACATATGAATGCGAAGGAAGAAGACGTACCGAGCATACCTGTAACGTTTTGAAAATCGTTTCGGTGAAATTTCGAAAAAAATCGGTAAAATAAGGGGTTTTCTGTAAAAAGTCAAAATACAAATATCTTATTATAAAAATTAAATATACATAATCTAGCTATGTAATTGCTATTATTTGGTGTTTATTGAGCCACTGGTGAAATTTCAAATTTTCTAAAAAAATATTATTTTATTATTATTTTAAGCCGTCACTAATACATTTAATTAGGGAAAACGACAAATTGGAATGAGTTGAAACAAATTTTGTGCATCATAAAACATTAAATAAAATTTTATCATGTGATTTTTTGGAACGAAATCATTTGCCAAAACGGTTTAGAAATTATTGATGAAAAAAAAGCTTTTTTTTTAGCGTAAATGGATGCTTGGGGTATTGTATTTATCATTTTTTATCACCCCACACCCATACCCACACCCACACACCCCCATTTATTTCCTCTCATGGCTGAATTCAGCAGCCCCATCAATTTTCCCCACTTGAAAATTTGAAAAGAAAAGAATAAAGAGAGAAGAAGTTAATTGAAGTATGGGCTTTGACTTTTGTGTTGACTTTGAACTTTCTTCACTTGCTTTTCCCCACCTCACTCCTACTCCTCTCCTCCTCATGATGCAGCCGTGCCTCCCTCTTGCTGTCCTCCCCTTTTTCTCATCTCATTTCACTCAAAACCCTTCAAAAAAAATCTCCAAAATTCCATCTAAAATCAAGCTAAAACTCAAATCCAATTCTTACCCATTTTTCCTTTACCTATTCTAGTATGGATCATGGTGAAAGAAGCAAGTTTGTGAGGCTAGGTTGCATGTTTGATTCAAGTTTTGTGAGGTATAAATATTTGTCTCATGGTTTGATTTTTGATTAGTTACTTAATTGTTGCTATAATACTTCCTTATTATCTAATTAGATGCTTACTTAGGTTTTAATTTGAAAGCTTGGGAATTCTAGAATAGGATTAATTGCTAGTTAGGGTTTTATGTTATGAGATTATGCTTGTGTGATGTTTTAACATATTAATGGTTGCTAAATCAAAGTAAGTTGCTAGGTTGCATTTTTGTTAAATTAAATTGTGACAATTACGCTAATTTGCTAACTAGGTTTTGAAAACTATGATTATAATTAAGAGAAAAATCTAAATATACATTTCATGACTTCTTTAACATTATTAAGTATAGTTTAATACTTTAGTTCATGAAAATCCAAGCTAGATTGTGGTTTGTGCATTTTTTGCTACAAAATTGTTAAAATTTAGGTATTTTGTAAACTAGAATTTTAGGGTTTTTGGAAATTAACGAGATTAAATTATGGGAATTATTTTTATGACTTAATTAAGATGGTTAGTGAGCCTTATGGCCATTAGTTTTGTTAAAACATCATGTTTTGTACAAAAACGGCGAATTGTGCTTGCTAGATTTTCGGAAAAATGACTTTTTAAGTGAAATTGGGGTTTTTGTGAATTTTAAGCTATTTTATATTATAATTAGTGCTTGTAACTGTACAAATGAGTGTGTTTGGGGTTTTTCTCGATGTTTTGACGTTTGTACATCGACATCGAGGGTTGGTTTGGCTATTCTTGCATGTGTAGGCGATAGGTTTTGACCTATGCATTATACGCGTGCCGATTTAGTTTTCGTAAGCCGTTTCGATTTTGAATTGGGTTTTTATACGATACGATACGTTGTGATATGTAGGTACCCCATGTGGACTTCGAGACGACAAGCAAGCGCGTGGCGACGTCGGCACCGGCGAGCGAGGACCAGGTGAGTAGATTTATATCTACGGGGAGAAGTCGGGTGGATGGCGTATAGCACCCCCGCAATCCGTGGTGGTGTATACGGATGCGTATATACACCAACATTTATTATATGTTATTTGGGATTAATAACGTTGCTTAGGATGGATATTGGTGTGTTGGATTACCTTAGTGTTGCGAACCCTAGGGTAGTGTTGCACTACACATACATACATACATACTTGCATACATTCTTTCTTTTATATGTGCGTATATGGGAATATATATTTATGCGTTCACATAGGTATGGGACTATGTGTTCATATACTAGATTTGAGAAGAGTATTTGGAAATTGAGATGAGTCGATGAGATTGGGCTTGAGGCCAGGAGATCGGTGATGTGATTTGGTTCGTATTGAGATACGACATGATGTTTTAGCGGGTCTTTTGGCGTAGTGATTCTTACACCGGCATGCATACTTAGGCGGTATCAGTATGGTACTAGACGTAGATCAGTACCCCGATCATGATATTTGATAAAGAGGATACCCGGTGAATAGTATGATGAATGTGATATTGACCCGTACCCAGATTGGGATGCTGTACGACGGATTTACGTACGAGCTATATTGATGATTGATCCGCACTCTTGACTTGGGATGTCTGATTATAGATATGGTATCGGATATGATATTATTGAGGCGGGATCACCGACTATACATATACAGGTAGGTATATGTATCGACTCAGATGATAGGCGGTTTCCTTACCTGTAGTTCAGCTTGTTAGTTCAGCCGTATAGTTTAGTGTAGTTGTTAGATTAGATTAGACTCCTACCTATTTCAAAAACTAATGAATCGTGGGTATTTTAAAAGACAGCCCAAGGGATCCTATGGATATTTCAAAAGACTTATCTTTTCATAAAAACACCGTAGCCCCTATTTTCAAAACCCCATGATTTGTGTTATTTCAAAAGGCACCATTTGTAGGACTTATATTAGATTATTACAGATTAGTTATCATTGTGTCTAGTATTCAGCTCCCGCATATTATTGTTGTTCGCTCTGCCTCGCATACTTATTTTGCTGCATATTCCATTATTGATATCATGCTGTTAGGACACCAGCACCATTACAGATGATGCGTATGTACCACGTACACCTACTTACCGGCTCACACACATCTTCATCGGTAATTGCCATGTCACGTACACTTTAGAGAATATATTTGCTTGACTTAGCTTGTTAGTTAGTAGTTTGATATGATATTCGTGCACCTGCCTTACATGCCTAGTTTATTAATCATACATTGCAACTTGGTTATTGATACCATATGCATTCATTATCATTGACATATGCACTTGTGATGATTTCTTAAGATTTATGATATTTCTGGATTTCGGGGAAAGCCGCAAAATTTACAACTTATGATCTTTTAAAATATAAAATGTTGCGGTTTTCTAGTGATGTAAAGTGTCGTCCACCATGAGTTTGCTGTGGTTTTCGAGATCCGTGTCGAGGAGTGGAGGGACCGTCACGGGTACATGGTGGGCCCGGTATGGTACCCCGGGGTAAGATGAATGTGGTGTTGACGTTGAGCCTGGCAGGGGACAGATTACCTACCGGTGATATTACCCGACGCGTCGGATATCCGGAGGATACCGTCGTGGTCTTGAGATGGATGGTAGGGGCCGGTCTGGACTGACGGTGCCCTAGATATTGAGATTGAGACATTGATATTTCGAGAGAGTGGGATTTATGTTTTGTGTCGATGCTAGACACTGTTGATACTGATTTCATTTATGATACCTCAGTTTAAAAATACAAAGGAAATCTCACTAATTTATGAAAACAGTTTCTTCATTTACATGTATTCTGTTTTCATGGATTCATACCTCATTCATATGATATATTGCTACCTGAGGCACTGACACGGGCACATAAGATTACACTCGGGTTAGATATTTACCCTAGCCTTGTTATAGGCTACATGTTATATACATTTTTGAGGCTATATTATGATCTTTGACCTAGGATTGCGTTATTTATGCGATTTCTGTGCGTAGATGTTTTTCTATTCACGAGTTGGCAACTCACCCCCGTTGTGCCCCAGTTTCTTGCAGGTTTGCCATACAGGTTTCATTACGGCTTTGCGGGCTCAGTTCCATTTCCGGGTGGCTTGATAGTAGGTGGGTTTTTCTTGTATCGTACCCATCATATTACCTTGTATAATATTATTCCGTTGTATCTAGTAAATTCCATCAACCAAACATGTATTTTTTTGAGATAGAGACCAGTGTTGTTTATTCTTTCGACCTAAGAGTCGCTCGTTTACTTCTGGTGGTTTTGAGTTTCCTCTTGAGTTTTGATCATCGCCGTTGGCGTTGTATATTATATTGCTTGTGTGGTTGTGACCGTCGATTGACGAAGAGCTAGCTCCCGCTTGGGGATGCCTTTTTATTGATTTCGTATACTATTCATGTTGTATCCCGTTTGGTAGCCAGTATTTACAAAGGAGACTCTGCCGAAATTTTCAGTAAATTTTGATGTTCTTAAAATCCGCATAATTTGGCTTATGCTATTAAAACTACTTGTTTCAAATTGGTTTTCCTTCACTCTACTTCATTTCTTGGTTTGGATTTTTGGGTTTTCGGCTTACTTAGATTACAAACGTCTCGAGACGTTTCGTAGCTTAAGTGCCGGTCATGTTCCGTACTTTCGGGACGTGACAAAGTTGGTATCAGAACGTTAGGTTTTAACCTTCGGAGCGTAGGATGACCCTTGGTTGATGGAATAGGTGACTAAAGTAGAGTGACGTACCGTTGGTATGTTCCGCGGCATATTTACGACACGCCACTCCACTTATGAAGCCTTAGGATGTACATTTCATTGTTCAGTATTATATTCCTTCCTGATCTAGCCTCGTCGGTACCAGTTTGGTTTTGCTGCTACGGTTACGGGCAGGGAGAGCTATGGCTAGAGTTGCGTTCAGCACGAGCTCGTCACGGACGAGGACTGACCAGGGCGAAATTCCGGCAACACACGATTGCAGAGATGTGTCTTTTGATTGTGTTTCCGCGCCACGAGCGTTTGGCGGATCGCCTTTATGAGGTTACTCGGAGGTGCTGATCGACACTAGAGGATTGAGCCAATGATAGAGGCCATCCAGATCTTGATGACCGTTGGTGTGTTGCTTATTCATGATGATCGAGGCACTGTTCAGCGTGCAGACGAGCGAGCCAGTTATTGCCGCGAACGACGAGGTATTGCCCCAGATGCTGGAGTTAGTGCAGAACGAGTTGTACTAAGAGATGATAGAAGGTCGCTAGTCATCGTGGATGAATGACTAGGACGTGTGGATCGTTCGCCTAACCCGATGAGAGGTCATCAGATAGATTGATTCCAGCAAGAGACGACTTCACGCGGAGACGTTGAGAGTCGACAGAGACGATCAAATGTCAGAAACCTATTATTCCAAGTTTAAAGTAGTCGAAAAGACATGCAGTTAATTCTATGGTCCCAATACAAGAATGAAACCATAACTCGACATAATGACCGTGTGAAAGCCTTTGAACCTTCGGGTTTGCGGCATTTCCACGGCGCCATTAGTGAGGCTTGGGTTTGCCCTTCTGTGGCTGGACCACCGATGCTGTGGTATGTACTCGATACTATTAAACTGTGCCCAAGATGTTGAGCTCTTGGGGGATTATGAGGTTTTGACGACTCGATCGGATGGCTCGACTTAATTCAGATGCTAGGTGGTGAGATGCATTTCTTAGGAGACTCCCGATACGAGGATACCCGTTGGAGCTCATTCCATGCAGCCACGACGAGACGAGTCCAAAGCAGACGACATTAGAGAAAAGTGGAGTAAGAGGTTCGTACCAGATCTAGATGAGATGACGTTCCACTCCGCCGACATCAGAGATGCGATGCGCATGCCGAGGCATGGTACTTGGACTTACCTTCCAGAAGGAGTCGCGATGAGTATGCAGTCGTCCCAGAGCAAGATACAGATATAGGAAAGGACAATAACTTCCAGACAGTTGGCAGAGACGAGACATGGATGAGACCGTGAGAAGGATTCCTTCCAGGACACTGCTGCAATGATACTTGCACCCAGGATCAGATGTGTCACGTACATTCAGAGAAACAGAGGCCGACGCCATTGATATGCTGTCTTACGAGTGGTCGCGATGATTGACCAAGAGATGACCAGAGAAGTGCCAGAACGGAATCGTCCCCATTAGCACACCTGACAGGACCGACGAGCCGATGGACCGAAAGATTGGTAATTCACAGTGAAGACCTTGACCCAGGAGTGGTCATGGTTACGCACACCAGCAGGACAGAGTTCATGAACATCGACGAGACGTCCCACTAGTGACCGTGACAGTTGGCCGAGATTCTTAGAGGATGCACTTGAGCGGTACTATTCCGCCATTATTGATTTCGATATTTTGGGTGATTCATTCGCATGATTTGATTTTGATGATTGAGGATTTATGATCTTTGCACAGTGTTGCACTTGATATCGTTTTCGTGCTTTGGTTTCACATGTTTGTGATTTTACGGTTTTAGATATTTGAGTTGATTTTGTGCATATGCACGCACACGATTTGGTTCCTGCACTCTGTATGGTTTATATATGCTTACAGTGCAGTGATACGCCTTTGTGCACTTAGATGCGCTGGACTTCGATTTCGATTGTGATACTCGATATCTGTTTTGTGCACCTTGTGCATCTGATTTGATTTTGCGCATGTTCGGTGCTTGATATTGGATTTCATGATTTCGTGGATGATGGATGCCCTGGTTTTGGGTTTTCGCGCATGTTGAGCGCATGTCTTGAGATGCGATTTTGGTGCACACCAGATGCACTAAATCGAGATTTTTTCGTGCATGTCAGATGCACCTGATTTTTGCTGTCAGGCACACACGTTGCCTATGACAGATGCTTTGTGCACACCCGATGCACTTAGATCTTATTTCTGTGCACTTATATGGCACGTATATGGATTTTGATTGTCGTGCGCACTAGACGCACGTAGTATTCATACATGAATTTTGGGATTGATTTCTTATAGAGCAGTACGTTTTTTTTTATAATAATTGCGATGTGTTTTCGTACTAAGCAGGACTAGTCAGAGGACAGTACCTGAATGTATTTTGCATGCATTGATAGCTATTGAAGGGAATTCCAAAAAGCGAGCTATAGTCTCAGTGTTTACCTACGTGTCTGATATGACGCGAAACGTTTAAAACAAGGAAAACCCTTCTAAATTGTTTCCCAAAACGGCGGAACGTACATTTCAAACAAAGGTATATATGTATATAGTTATTTTCTTATGATAGACGTCCGCCACTGTGCAGTGTTATGTGCATTGCACAGCAACTTAAAGGATTTGGCATGCATTTCCTCCTGATATTTACATGTATAGTTCCGATTTATAGCATATCGGTCTTGCTTGAGATTTGGCATTCGTGTCTTCACCTTGACTCCGATGATTGCGAGATGCTTGACGGAGTTTTGATTTTGAGTTATATGCTCATTTTTCATGCGCATGCATTGCGCTATGATGCGTTTTATGTATTTATGATTTCGGTGCCCCGGCGATTAGATGGTTTTGGCTGAAATATTTTAGTATTTGGGGGGAGTTTCAATTTAAATTCGGGGACCGAATTTCTTTAAGGGGGGAAGATAGTAACGTTTTGAAAATCGTTTCGGTGAAATTTCGAAAAAAATCGGTAAAATAAGGGGTTTTCTGTAAAAATTCAAAATACAAATATCTTATTATAAAAATTAAATATACATATTCTAGCTATGTAATTGCTATTATTTGGTGTTTATTGAGCCGCTGATGAAATTTCAAATTTTCTAAAAAAATATTATTTTATTATTATTTTAAACCGTCACTAATACATTTAATTAGGGAAAATTACAAATTGGAATGAGTTGAAAGAAATTTTGTGCATCATAAAACATTAAATAAAATTTTATCATGTGATTTTTTGGAACGAAATCATTTGCCAAAACGGTTTAGAAATTATTGAAGAAAAAAAGGCTTTTTTTGCGTAAATGGATGCTTGAGGTATTGTATTTATCATTTTTCATCACCCCACACCCATACCCACACCCACACACCCCCATTTATTTCCTCTCATGGCTGAATTCTGCAGCCCCATCAATTTTCCCCACTTGAAGATTTGAAAAGAAAAGAATAAAGAGAGAAGAAGTTAATTGAAGTATGGGCTTTGACTTTTGTGTTGACTTTGAACTTTCTTCACTTGCTTTTCCCTACCTCACTCTCACTCCTCTCCTCCTCATGATGCAGCCGAGCCTCCCTCTTGCTGTCCTCCCCTTTTTCTCATCTCATTTCACTCAAAACCCTTCAAAAAAATCTCCAAAATTCCATCTAAAATCAAGCTAAAACTCAAATCCAATTCTTACCCATTTTTCCTTTACCTATTCTAGTATGGATCATGGTGAAAGAAGCAAGTTTGTGAGGCTAGGTTGCATGTTTGATTCAAGTTTTGTGAGGTATAAATATTTGTCTCATGGTTTGATTTTTGATTAGTTACTTAATTGTTGCTATAATACTTCCTTATTATCCAATTAGATGCTTAATTAGGTTTTAATTTGAAAGCTTGGGAATTCTAGAATAGGGTTAATTGCTAGTTAGGGTTTTATGTTATGAGATTATGCTTGTGTGATGTTTTAACATATTAATGGTTGCTAAATCAAAGTAAGTTGCTAGGTTGCATTTTTGTTAAATTAAATTGTGACAATTACGCTAATTTGCTAACTAGGTTTTGAAAACTATGATTATAATTAAGAGAAAAATCTAAATATACTTTTCATGTCTTCTTTAACATTATTAAGTGTAGTTTAATACTTTAGTTCATGAAAATCCAAGCTAGATTGTGGTTTGTGCATTTTTTTGCTATAAAATTGTTAAAATTTAGGTATTTTGTAAACTAGAATTTTAGGGTTTTTGGAAATTAACGAGATTAAATTATGGGAATTGTTTTTATGACTTAATTAAGATGGTTAGTGAGCCTTATGGCCATTAGTTTTGTTAAAACATCATGTTTTGTACAAAAACAGCGAATTGTGCTTGCTAGATTTTCGGAAAAATGTATTTTTAAGTGAAATTAGGGTTTTTGTAAATTTTAAGCTATTTTATATTATAATTAGTGCTTGTAACTGTACAAATGAGTGTGTTTGTGGTTTTTCTCGATGTTTTGACGTTTGTACATCGACATCGAGGGTTGGTTTGGCTATTCTTGCATGTGTAGGCGATAGGTTTTGACCTATGCATGATACGCGTGCCGATTAAGTTTTCGTATGCCGTTTCGATTTTGAATTGGGTTTTTATACGATACGATACGTTGTGATATGTAGGTACCCCATATGGACTTCGAGACGACAAGCAAGCGCGTGGCGACGTCGGCTCCGGCGAGCAAGGACCAGGTGAGTAGATTTATATCTACGGGGAGAAGTCGGGTGGATGGCGTATAGCACCCCCGTAGTCCGTGGTGGTGTATACGGATGCGTATACACACCAACATTTATTATATGTTATTTGGGATTAATAACGTTGCTTAGGATGGATATTGGTGTGTTGGGTTACCTTAGTGTTGCGAACCCTAGGGTAGTGTTGCACCACACATACATACATACATACTTGCATACATTCTTTCTTTTATATGTGCGTATATGGGAATATATATTTATGTGTTCACAAAGGTATAGGACTATGTGTTCATATACTAGATTTGAGAAGAGTATTTGGAAATTGAGATAAGTCGATGAGATTGGGCTTGAGGCCAGGAGATCGGTGATGTGATTTGGTTCGTATTGAGATACGACATGATGTTTTAGCAGGTCTTTTGGCATAGTGATTCTTACACCGGCATTCATACTTAGGCGGTATCAGTATGGTACTAGACGTAGATCAGTACCCCAATCATGATATTTGATAAAGAGGATACCCGGTGAATAGTATGATGAATGTGATATTGACCCGTACCCAGATTGGGATGCCGTACGACGGATTTACGTACGAGCTATATTGATGATTGATCCGCACTCTTGACTTGGGATGTCTGATTATAGATATGGTATCGGATATGATATTATTGAGGCGGGATCACCGACTATACATATACAGGTAGGTATATGTATCGACTCAGATGATAGGTGGTTTCCTTACCTGTAGTTCAGCTTGTTAGTTCAGCCGTATAGTTTAGTGTAGTTGTTAGATTAGATTAGACTCCTACCTATTTCAAAAACTAATGAATCGTGGGTATTTTAAAAGACAGCCCAAGGGATCCTATTGATATTTCAAAAGACTTATCTTTTCATAAAAACACCGGAGCCCCTATTTTCAAAACCCCATGATTTGTGTTATTTCAAAAGGCACCATTTGTAGGACTGATATTAGATTATTACAGATTAGTTATCGTTGTGTCTAGTATTCAGCTCCCGCATATTATTGATGTTCGCTCTGCCTCGCATACTTATTTTGCTGCATATTCCATTATTGATATCATGCTGTTAGGACACCAGCACCATTACCGATAATGCGTATGTACCACGTACACCTACTTGCCGGCTCACACACATCTTCTCGGTAATTTCCATGTCACGTACACTTTAGAGAATATATTTGCTTGACTTAGCTTGTTAGTTAGTAGTTTGATATGATATTTGTGCACCTGCCTTACATGCCTAGTTTATTAATCATACATTGCAACTTGGTTATTGATATCATATGCATTCATTATCATTGACATATGCACTTGTGATGATTTCTTAAGATTTATGATATTTCTGGATTTCAGGGAAAGCCGCAAAATTTACAACTTATGATCTTTTAAAATATAAAATATTGCGGTTTTCTAGTGATGTAAAGTGTCGTCCACCATGAGTTTGCTGTGGTTTTCGAGATCCATGTCGAATAGTGGAGGAACCGTCACGGGTACATGGTGGGCCCGGTATGGTACCCCGGGGCAAGATGAATGTGGTGTTGACGTTGAGCCTGGCAGGGGACAGATTACCTACCGGTGATATTACCCGACGCGTCGGATTTCCGGAGGATACCGTCGTGGTCTTGAGATGGATGGTAGGGGCCGGTCTGGACTGACGGCGCCCTAGATATTGAGATTGAGACATTGATATTTCGAGACAGTGGGATTTATGTTTTGTGTCGATGCTAGACACTGTTGATACTGATTTCATTTTTGATACCTCAGTTTAAAAATACAAAGGAAATCCCACTAATTTATGAAAACAATTTCTTCATTTACATGTATTCTGTTTTCATGCATTCATACCTCATTCATATGATATATTGCTACCTGAGGCACTGACACGGGCACATGAGATTACACTCGGGTAAGATATTTACCCTAGCCTTGTTATAGGCTACATGTTATATACATTTTTGAGGCTATATTATGATCTTTGACCTAGGATTGCGTTAATTATGCGATTTATGTGTGTAGATGTTTTTCTATTCACGAGATGGCTACTCACCCCCGTTGTGCCCCAGTTTCTTGCAGGTTTGCCGTACAGGTTTCATTACGGCTTTGCGGGCTCAGTTCCATTTCCGGGTGGCTTGCTAGTAGGTCGGTTTTTCTTGTATCGTACCCATCATATTACCTTGTATAATATTATTCCGTTGTATCTAGTAAATTCCATCAACCAAACATGTATTTTTTTGAGATAGAGACCAGTGTTGTTTATTCGTTCGACCTTAGAGTCGCTCGTTTACTTCTGGTGGTTTTGAGTTTCCCTTTGAGTTTTGATCCTCGCCGTTGGCGTTGTATATTATATTGCTTGTGTGGTTGTGACCGTCGATTGACGAAGAGCTAGCTCCCGCTTTGGGATGCCTTTTTATTGATTTCGTATACTATTCATGTTGTATCCCGTTTGGGAGCCAGTATTTACAAAGGAGACTCTGCCGAAATTTTCAGAAAATTTTGATGTTCTTAAAAACCGCATAATTCGGCTTATACTATTAAAACTACTTGTTTCAAATTGGTTTTCCTTCACTCTACTTCTTTTCTTGGTTTTGATTTCTGGGTTTTCGGCTTACTTAGATTACGAACGTCTCGAGGCGTTTCGTAGCTTAAGTGCCGGTCATGTTCCGTACTTTCGGGACGTGACAAAGTTGGTATCAGAGCGTTAGGTTTTAACCTTCGGAGCGTAGGATGACCCTTGGTTGATGGAATAGGTGACTAAAGTAGAGTGACGTACCGTTGGTATGTTCCGCGGCATATTTACGACACGCCACTCCACTTATGAAGCCTTAGGATGTACATTTCCTTGTTCTGTATTATATTCCTTCCTGATCTAGCCTTGTCGGTACCAGTTTGGTTTTGCTGCTACGGTTACGGGCAGGGAGAGCTATGGCTAGAGTTGCGGTCAGCACGAGCTCGTCACGGACGAGGACTGACCAGGGCGAAATTCCGGCAACACACGATTGCAGAGATGTGTCTTTTGATTGTGTTTCCGCGCCACGAGCGTTTGGCGGATCGCCTTTATGAGGTTACTCGGAGGTGCTGATCGACACTAGAGGATTGAGCCAATGATAGAGGCCAGCCAGATCTTGATGACCGTTGGTGTGTTGCTTATTCATGATGATCGAGGCACTGTTCAGCGTGCAGACGAGCGAGCCAGTTATTTCCGCGAACGACGAGGTTTTGACCCAGATGCTGGAGTTAGTGCAGAACGAGTTGTACTAAGAGATGATAGAAGGTCGCTAGTCATCGTGGATGAATGACTAGGACGTGTGGATCGTTCGCCTAACCCGATGAGAGGTCATCAGATAGATTGATTCCAGCAAGAGACGACTTCACGCGGAGACGTTGAGAGTCGACAGAGACGATCAAATGTCAGAAACCTATTATTCTAAGTTTAAAGTAGTCGAAAAGACATGCAGGCAATTCTATGGTCCCTCTACAAGAATGAAACCCTAACTCGACATAATGACCGTGTGAAAGCCTTTGAACCTTCGGGTTTGCGGCATTTCCACGACGCCATTAGTGAGGCTTGGGTTTGCCCTTCTATGGCTGGACCACCGATGCTGTGGTATGTACTCGATACTATTAAACTGTGCCCAAGATGTTGAGCTCTTGGGGGATTATGAGATTTTGACGACTCGATCGGATGGCTCGACTTAATTCGGATGCTAGGTGGTGAGATGCATTTCTTAGGAGACTTCCGATACGAGGATAGCCGTTGGAGCTCATTCCATGCAGCCACGACGAGACGAGTCCAAAGCAGAAGACATTAGAGAAAAGTGGAGTAAGAGGTTCGTACCAGATCTAGATGAGATGACGTTCCACTCCGCCGACATCAGAGATGCGATGCGCATGCCGAGGCATGGTACTTGGACTTACCTTCCAGAAGGAGTCGCGATGAGTATGCAGTCGTTCCAGAGCAAGATGCCGATATAGGAAAGGACAATAACTTCCGGACAGTTGGCAGAGACGAGACATGGATGAGACCGTGAGCAGGATTCCTTCCAGGACACTGCTGCAATGATACTTGCACCCAGGATCAGATGTGTCACGTACATTCAGAGAAACAGAGGCCGACGCCATTGATATGCTGTCTTACGAGTGGTCGCGATGATTGACCAAGAGATGACCAGAGAAGTGCCAGAACGGAATCGTCCCCGTTAGCACACCTGACAGGACCGATGAGCCGATGGACCGAAAGATTGGTAATTCACAGTGAAGACCTTGACCCAGGAGTGGTCATGGTTACACACACCAGCAGGACAGAGTTCATGATCATCGACGAGACGTCCCACTAGTGACCGTGACAGTTGGCCGAGATTCTTAGAGGATGCACTTGAGCGGTACTATTCCGCCGTTATTGATTTCGATGTTTTGGGTGATTTATTCGCATGATTTGATTTTGATGATTGAGGATTTACGATCTTTGCACAGTGTTGCACTTGATATCGTTTTCGTGCTTTGGTTTCACATGTTTGTGATTTTACGGTTTTAGATATTTGAGTTGATTTTGTGCATATGCACGCACACGATTTGGTTCCTGCACTCTGTATGGTTTATATATGCTTGCAGTGCAGTGATAAGCCTTTGTGCACTTAGATGCGCTGGACTTCGATTTCGATTGTGATACTCGATATCTGTTTTGTGCACCTTGTGCATCTGATTTGATTTTGCGCTTGTTCGGTGCTTGATATTGGATTTCATGATTTCGTGGATGATGGATGCCCTGGTTTTGGGTTTTCGCGCATGTTGAGAGCATGTCTTGAGATGCGATTTTGGTGCACACCAGATGCACTAAATCGAGATTTTTTCGTGCATGTCAGATGCACCTGATTTTTGCTGTCAGGCACACATGTTGCCTACGACAGATGCTTTGTGCACACCCGATGCACTTAGATCTTATTTATGTGCACTTATATGGCACGTATATGGATTTTGATTGTCGTGCGCACTAGACGCACGTAGTATTCATACACATATTTTGGGATTGATTTCTTATAGAGCAGTACGTTTTTTTATAATAATTGCGATGTGTTTTCGTACTAAGCAGGACTAGTCAGAGGACAGTACCTGAATGTATTTTGCATGCATTGATAGCTATTGAAGGGAATTCCAAAAAGCGAGCTATAGTCTCAGTGTTTACCTACGTGTCTGATATGACGCGAAACGTTTAAAACAAGGAAAACCCTTCTAAATTGTTTCCCAAAACGGCGGAACGTACATTTCAAACAAAGGTATATATGTATATAGTTATTTTCTTATGATAGACGTCCGCCACTGTGCAGTGTTATGTGCATTGCACAGCAACTTAAAGGATTTGGCATGCATTTCCTCCTGATATTTACATGTATAGTTCCGATTTATAGCATATCGGTCTTGCTTGAGATTTGGCATTCGTGTCTTCACCTTGACTCCGATAATTGCGAGATGCTTGACGGAGTTTTGATTTTGAGTTATATGCTCATTTTTCATGTGCATGCATTGCGCTATGATGCGTTTTATGTATTTATGATTTCGGTGCCCCGGCGATTAGATGGTTTTGGCTGAAATATTTTAGTATTTGGGGGGAGTTTCAGTTTAAATTCGGGGACCGAATTTCTTTAAGGGGGGAAGATTGTAACGTTTTGAAAATCGTTTCGGTGAAATTTCGGAAAAAATCGGTAAAATAAGGGATTTTCTGTAAAAAGTCAAAATACAAATATCTTATTATAAAAATTAAATATACATATTCTAGCTATGTAATTGCTATTATTTGGTGTTTATTGAGCCGCTGATGAAATTTCAAATTTTATAAAAAAATATTATTTTATTATTATTTTAAGCCGTCACTAATACATTTAATTAGGGAAAATTACAAATTGGAATGAGTTAAAACAAATTTTGTGCATCATAAAACATTAAATAAAATTTTATCATGTGATTTTTTGGAACGAAATCATTTGCCAAAACGGTTTAGAAATTATTGAAGAAAAAAAGGCTTTTTTTTGCGTAAATGGATGCTTGGGGTATTGTATTTATCATTTTTCATCACCCCACACCCATACCCACACCCACACACCCCCATTTATTTCCTCTCATGGCTGAATTCTGAAGCCCCATCAATTTTCCCCACTTGAAGATTTGAAAAGAAAAGAATAAAGAGAGAAGAAGTTAATTGAAGTATGGGCTCTGACTTTTGTGTTAACTTTGAACTTTCTTCACTTGCTTTTCCCCACCTCACTCTCACTCCTCTCCTCCTCATGATGCAGCCGAGCCTCCCTCTTGCTGTCCTCCCCTTTTTCTCATCTCATTTCACTCAAAACCCTTTAAAAAAATCTCCAAAATTCCATCTAAAATCAAGCTAAAACTCAAATCCAATTCTTACCCATTTTTCCTTTACCTATTCTAGTATGGATCATGGTGAAAGAAGCAAGTTTGTGAGGCTAGGTTGCATGTTTGATTCAAGTTTTGTGAGGTATAAATATTCGTCTCATGGTTTGATTTTTGATTAGTTACTTAATTGTTGCTATAATACTTCCTTATTATCTAATTAGATGCTTAATTAGGATTTAATTTGAAAGCTTGGGAATTCTAGAATAGGGTTAATTGCTAGTTAGGGTTTTATGTTATGAGATTATGCTTGTGTGATGTTTTAACATATTAATGGTTGCTAAATCAAAGTAAGTTGCTAGGTTGCATTTTTGTTAAATTAAATTGTGACAATTACGCTAATTTGCTAACTAGGTTTTGAAAACTATGATTATAATTAAGAGAAAAATCTAAATATACTTTTCATGACTTCTTTAACATTATTAAGTGTAGTTTAATACTTTAGTTCATGAAAATCCAAGCCAGATTGTGGTTTGTGCATTTTTTTGTTATAAAATTGTTAAAATTTAGGTATTTTGTAAACTAGAATTTTAGGGTTTTTGGAAATTAACGAGATTAAATTATGGGAATTGTTTTTATGACTTAATTAAGATGGTTAGTGAGCCTTATGGCCATTAGTTTTGTTAAAACATCATGTTTTGTACAAAAACGGCGAATTGTGCTTGCTAGATTTTCGGAAAAATGACTTTTTAAGTGAAATTGGGGTTTTTGTGAATTTTAAGCTATTTTATATTATAATTAGTGCTTGTAACTGTACAAATGAGTGTGTTTGTGGTTTTTCTCGATGTTTTGACGTTTGTACATCGACATCGAGGGTTGGTTTGGCTATTCTTGCATGTGTAGGCGATAGGTTTTGACCTATGCATGATACGCGTGCCGATTTAGTTTTCGTATGCCGTTTCGATTTTGAATTGGGTTTTTATGCGATATGATACGTTGTGATATGTAGGTACCCCATGTGGACATCGAGACGACAAGCAAGCGCGTGGCGACGTCGGCACCGGCGAGCGAGGACCAGGTGAGTAGATTTATATCTACGGGGAGAAGTCGGGTGGATGGCGTATAGCACCCCCGCAGTCCGTGGTGGTGTATACGGATGCGTATACACACCAAGATTTATTATATGTTATTTGGGATTAATAACGTTGCTTAGTAAGGATATTGGTGTGTTGGATTACCTTAGTGTTGCGAACCCTAGGGTAGTGTTGCACTACACATACACACATACATACTTGCATACATTCTTTCTTTTATATGTGCGTATATGGGAATATATATTTATGTGTTCACATAGGTATGGGACTATGTGTTCATATACTAGATTTGAGAAGAGCATTTGGAAATTGAGATGAGTCGATGAGATTGGGCTTGAGGCCAGGAGATCGGTGATGTGATTTGGTTCGTATTGAGATACGACATGATGTTTTAGCGGGTCTTTTGGCGTAGTGATTCTTACACCGGCATGCATACTTAGGCGGTATCAGTATGGTACTAGACGTAGATCAGTACCCCGATCATGATATTTGATAAAGAGGATACCCGGTGAATAGTATGATGAATGTGATATTGACCCGTACCCAGATTGGGATGCCGTACGACGGATTTACGTACGAGCTATATTGATGATTGATCCGCACTCTTGACTTGGGATGTCTGATTATAGATATGGCATCGGATATGATATTATTGAGGCGGGATCACGGACTATACATATACAGGTAGGTATATGTATCGACTCAGATGATAGGCGGTTTCCTTACCTGTAGTTCAGCTTGTTTGTTCAGCCGTATAGTTTAGTGTAGTTGTTAGATTAGATTACACTCCTACCTATTTCAAAAACTAATGAATCGTGGGTATTTTAAAAGACAGCCCAAGGGATCCTATGGATATTTCAAAAGACTTATCTTTTCATAAAAACACCGTAGCCCCTATTTTCAAAACCCCATGATTTGTGTTATTTCAAAAGGCACCATTTGTAGGACTTATATTAGATTATTACAGATTAGTTATCGTTGTGTCTAGTATTCAGCTCCCGCATATTATTGCTGTTCGCTCTGTCTCGCATACTTATTTTGCTGCATATTCCATTATTGATATCATGTTGTTAGGACACCAGCACCATTACCGATGATGCATATGTACCACGTACACCTACTTGCCGGCTCACACATATCTTCATCGGTAATTGCCATATCACGTACACTTTAGAGAATATATTTTCTTGACTTAGCTTGTTAGTTAGTAGTTTGATATGATATTAGTGCACCTGCCTTACATGCCTAGTTTATTAATCATACATTGCAACTTGGTTATTGATACCATATGCATTCATTATCATTGACATATGCACTTGTGATGATTTCTTGAGATTTATGATATTTCTGGATTTCGGGGAAAGTCGCAAAATTTACAAATTATGATCTTTTAAAATATAAAATGTTGCGGTTTTCTAGTGATGTAAAGTGTCGTCCACCATGAGTTTGCTGTGGTTTTCGAGATCCGTGTCGAGGAGTGGAGGAACCGTCACGGGTACATGGTGGGCCCCGTATGGTACCCCGGGGCAAGATGAATGTGGTGTTGACGTTGAGCCTGGCAGGGGACAGATTACCTACCGGTGATATTACCCGACGCGTCGGATATCCGGAGGATACCGTCGTGGTCTTGAGATGGATGGTAGGGGCCGGTCTGGACTGACGGCGTCCTAGATATTGAGATTGAGACATTGATATTTCGAGACAGTAGGATTTATGTTTTGTGTCGATGCTAGACACTGTTGATACTGATTTCATTTATGATACCTCAGTTTAAAAATACAAGGGAAATCTCACTAATTTATGAAAACAGTTTCTTCATTTACATGTATTCTGTTTTCATGCATTCATACCTCATTCATATGATATATTGCTACCTGAGGCACTGACACGGGCACATGAGATTACACTCGGGTTAGATATTTACCCTAGCCTTGTTATAGGCTACATGTTATATACATTTTTGAGGCTATATTATGATCTTTGACCTAGGATTGCGTTATTTATGCGATTTCTGTGCGTAGATGTTTTTCTATTCACGAGTTGGCAACTCACCCCCGTTGTGCCCCAGTTTCTTGCAGGTTTTCCGTACAGGTTTCATTACGGCTTTGCGGGCTCAGTTCCATTTCCGGGTGGCTTGCTAGTAGGTGGGTTTTTCTTGTATCGTACCCATTATATTACCTTGTATAATATTATTCCGTTGTATCTAGTAAATTCCATCAACCAAACATGTAATTTTTTGAGATAGAGACCAGTGTTGTTTATTCTTTCGACCTTAGAGTCGCTCGTTTACTTCTGGTGGTTTTGAGTTTATTTTTGAGTTTTGATCCTCGCCGTTGGCGTTGTATATTATATTGCTTGTGTGGTTGTGACCGTCGATTGACGAAGAGCTAGCTCCCGCTTGGGGATGCCTTTTTATTGATTTCGTATACTATTCATGTTGTATCCCGTTTGGGAGCCAGTATTTACAAAGGAGACTCTGCCGAAATTTTTAGTTAATTTTGATGTTCTTAAAAACCGCATAATTCGGCTTATGTTATTAAAACTACTTGTTTCAAATTGGTTTTCCTTCACTCTACTTCTTTTCTTGGTTTGGATTTCTCGGTTTTCGGCTTACTTAGATTACGAACGTCTCGAGACGTTTCGTAGCTTAAGTGCCGGTCATGTTCCGTACTTTCGGGACGTGACAATACCCCCAAACTTAAACTTGACAGTGTCCTCACTGTCATGCTATACCAAGAGGGCCAAAAATGTCTGCACTCCCCTGTTTATTTATTTATAATTTTTTATATTTTTATTTTTTTGAATTTTTTTTATAGAAAAAGAAAACAAAAAATATATGTACATATATACAACAAGGTTCCCCCCCAAACTGAAGCTTGGCCTTACATAAGCCAAAGGTTAGCACCAACCATTCAAAAATCTTATCGTGGTAATGGTCGAGTTGGTGAAAGAATGGAGTGGAAAGAAAAGAGATGAGAAGCACACGAGACCGTGTGGAGGTAGAAAAGGGATACGGTCTCGGTGGGGGAGAAGAATGGCGGAAAAGAGAAAGAAGTGGAGTACGATCATGAGGGTGTAAATCGAGTGAATAAATTAGCGCAATTTGTGATGACCGATGTGTTAAAAGCGATTGTGCTAACCTATCAACCCGTCGAGAAATGGGGTCAAATCTCTGAAGATTCGCAAGAAGGCATGGGTACGCTGAACTTGGTATTGGAGACAAAAGCGTAACGGTCTCTTGTACGGTCGGAATGATAAGACGGACGAAAGGGAGTGAATTAGGGATAGTCTCAATCTCACCGTAGTAAACTGTCTCGAACTGGAAAGATTTCAACAATGGTTCGAAACGACTATAAGCAACCGAGCCTGATGGTTCAACTAACTCATCTGAAAATTCAAAGGACTCACACTTGGGTGGTGAGACATCAACATCGTCCGAGAAAGTGAAACACTCATAATCATTATCGTCTGTGAGAACTATATCAGATTCAAAGGGAAATTTTTCAAGCTCACAGTCTTCAAGCGTGATCTTTTGCGTGGTCGGAACGATGGACAGGAGGGAGGTGATATAACAGTTAAAGGTTCAGGAGGATGAATTGAAAAATCCGACACATCAAACAAAAATGATTCAACCTCAATACTATCCTCATGATTCTCCTCTATATTTAGCTCATCCATGCCAATATCATCAAAATCAAGACACATATGAAGTTCGGGAGAAACATTTAATGACTCGGGATGATGAATTGGACATAAAATTTCAATCAAATCGACGGGTTCATCATCCGAAATATTCCCGGCGTCAATATCCTCAATCAAGTGAAAATCATTTTTTTCTGACACCTCATCAAAAGCATGGATATTTATCAATTCAGGTTCTAGATTGGAGGTGTAAAGATCAAAAGGATTAAGTGTGGTTTCACTCGAAAGGGGTTCTTCACAATCTGGCAAATCAAGCACTACAAAGTCACACAACTCGTTAGATGTTTTATTTTCAACTTGTGAACTATTTGGGACAATCGATGGAAAATCGGAGTTGTGGGCATCAACTGGGTATGGGTGGGTTTGATTTGGGAATGTGTAGAACTCACTCGCTCCTCTCAAATTCTCTCTCTGTCCAATCGCCTCCTCATACATTGAAAAATTTGGAGCTAATTAGAAACTAGCAATTGGTTCACTAGGTTTTATAAGAGCGGCTACGGACGCATCCACATTCCTAATCATTTTGTTTGTTGCTAAGATATAAGCCTCCAACGACTCTTCCAAACTAGACTTGGGTGGTGAGGGGGTTTCGGTAAAAGATTCGAAATTGTTTGGATATGTGAAACTCCTAAAAGGCTATGTAGGAGAAATGTCTATTGAAGGTGGGAAAATTGGGTAGGACTGGTAATAATTGGATGGTTGGACAGGGGTAGGATCAACATTTGGATAAAAAGATGCATGGACTTGTTGATTCCTATAACTGGATGTGTGGAGAGGAATGAAAGATCGGCTACGAGATTGAGCAATATGCTCAGCAATGGACATTGGTTTAGGAGTTACAATAGGACTCGAAGAAGTGGTATCAACGTACGAAGGTGGTGAAGGTTGACACGGTTGATACAAAGTGGATTGCAAAGTCGAACTGATTCTCCTAGACGCTTCTATTCGATCTTTCAAAGAAATTTTGGGCATGGAGGGGTCGTCCTTAAATCGACCGAAACAATTGACGTACGAGGCAAAGTTAGGTTCGGGTTACCAAAGTTCGGCAAGAGATTTGTGATGTGGGGTACCCATGATTGAAGAAAGAGAAGAGAAAGAAGGTAGGTGGTGCAAGGATTTCTTAGCGACAAAAGTTGCAAGTCGTTTTAAACAAAATTCCTTTTTCCTTTTCTCTATATTTGGAAATTTTGGAAAAAGATTTTTTTGAAAAGAGACTTTGACACAAATGCGATCAACCACAAATGCACAATCAGGCCTAGATCTAGGGTCACCTAGGTCATCTAGACAGCTCCTAACTGTTCCAAAGGGCTAGAAATAGGACTTCAAACCGCCCCTTCACCGCCAATTGCGGCCAAGTAAGTGCCAGGTAAGTGGGAGACTCCCGCTACAAGTAGTGGTCCTAATTAAGTAACCACTTGCCTTAGACACACTTTCCTAGACACCGCAAAGTCAGGTTAGGATAAACGGTCGATGCCTATAACAAGTCCTCTGTCCTTAGGGCTGAGTCTAGTATTTTTTTAATTAAGAATGGTCAATGCAAATGCCTTATGTTATTTCTGGGGTCCTGGGAAAGGTGATGAAATCCCCACCCAATCTGAATTGGTCAAAAGCCCCTTAAAATCCGATTAAAGATATGCAAAACAGTAAATCACTTGCAATCAAATATTTTTTTATTGCAATTTGAGAAAAGATATGCAAAACAGAAGATTTCTTGCAATCAATTTTTATTTTAAACGCGCGCAAAGAATCCTGCACAAGATTTGTTATTTGGAAGGGGGAAGATTGTTTTAAGCGCAAAGAATCCTGCAGAAGATTTTACAGAAGATATATCGAGATTTGCAGAGGAGGAGATCAGAAGACTTACAAAATTTTTTTTTCAAGCCCTGAATCGACCAGGCCGCGGCGGTTCCGCGACCAAAAGGGGGGTCGCGCGGCGGTTCCGCGGCCGGTTGGATGGTTCAACAGTTGTTTTTTTGTCACCAGATCTTCGCGGTTGACTTGTAGACTCGGTCCTCCAAATTTCTTCTATTCCTCTGTTGTTGTGATCTTTTGTTTGTTCGGATTTGATATTTGCTGTTTTGATCTCTATAGATTTCCAGATCCGAATTTGTTGGTAGATCCTGCAAAATTCACACAAAAGTACCCTTCCCAAAATTAACAGATGATATATTTTTATATTTTTTTGATTTTTTTGATTTTTCAGATTTTTTTAATTTTGATTAACCCGAAATTGCAAAAAGGAAATAACACGCCATTCCCGGCAACGGCGCCATTTGATTGTTGTAGGATTTTAACAATCAAAAATATTTTACCGCAATCAAGAACGGCGTCGCTTTGCAGCTACCCGGTGAGTACGGGTCGGTCCACAGGGATGTTGTGAATTTCCTAATCGCTCTTATGAGTTAATTCCAAATAGTGTGAATGGATTAATTAAATCTAAAAACTAAATTAATTTAGGGCAATTGAATTAAAGATCTAACTATCTAATTAGGCCAAGGAATTAAATTTAATCTAGGGCAGAGAATGAAAAATTATCTAGGGCAGGAATTTAAATTACCTACTTACTTAACAGATGTCTCTCTCCAATCATTAACACAAGACTTGTCAGATCTGAATTTCTAAAATGAAAAGAGGCATCGATGCTCTCCAAAAGAAATCTAAATTTTATTGATAAAAAGAGGCATAGGGAGGCATAGCCTTTACAATGATTTATAGTTCCTATTTATAGAGGATAGGAAACCCTAGGTTACACTTGATTCGCATGTCTACATTTACCAAAATATCCTTAGGAAGACCTAGTCAAAGTAGACTTCAAGCTTTGGTAAAATTTTATATCTCTGTCTCTTTAAAAGGAAGTATTGGGCCTTGAGATTTCGTTTGTTGGCTCTTCTGTCTTTGGGCTTCCTTATTATTTGGTTCTTTTATTAAAATAGATTCTATGTTTCTTCCAGTGAATAATTGTGGTGGACTTTTAACCGTTCGCTTTGTAATCTTGGACCTTGCATTGTCTTGTACTTTATGAATTTTATCTTTGATGTAGGCTTGATCAAGAGTCTTCTGTTTGTTGTTCAAAGTCCACTTTTGCATCGTCTTTTCATTGTTTTCATTGTTTTCTGTCCAAGAACCTGTAACCTGTAATATGTAGCAGACATGCGTCAAAAGCACCTGTTTATTTATAAAACGAATAAGGTTGCGGAATATAATAATCCAATATTATGGTGTGAACATGCCCCGACCATCTCACGTGGCCAAATGCGGAACAAAAAATTTTCTTATGATTAAAACTTGGCGCTAAACTAAACCCTAAAACTGGATCTTTCCATAAAACTAATTAGTTACACTAGGAGAGCTATCTACTATGGAAAAAAGATATACCAAGAGGTTCAAGTCCTTCGAACTTGCTTGATCTCCAACTCTGTCTCCATCGGTCCTCCGGGATCGAGCTTGTTCTCCGGCATTACTTTGTCGTAGATGATCCATCCGGGGAGTATGATCCATGTGTAAGTGCATGGCGGCGCCCCGGCGGTCAATCCGACGCCGGAATGTGGAAGCCGTGATTTACTTAAACTTTTCAAACCGGCAACACCGCGCATTATAAACCCGGATCGTGCCATTAAACTAGTCCTAGCTTTCTAGAGAGGGGGTAGAGAGATATACCGAGCGATCCGTGTCCTTCAGTCTTCTCGTCGCCGTCCCGATCTCCCCGCGAAATCTCCGATCTCCACCACGTCGCCGGAAGGGCACCACGTCGCCTGCTTCTTTTACGGGCTCCCACCTCTGGACCGAGGCAACTCGGGCACGAAGATGGCGAGTCGACGTGCCCAAGGTTTGCTGTAGAATAGTGTAGTGTTGTGTCTCATTTGGGGTTGAGGAAGTTGCCCTTTGGTGGAGGTAATGAAGTAGTGGAAGTTTGTGATGAACTTGGGGATTTTTGCAAGCATGAGAGAGCCCAAAAATCCCCACCAAAAATCTGGATAGCCCCTTCCCTCGATATGGCCGGCCATCCAAGGAGAGAATGAGAGGAGGGTGTATCAAAAATGAAGGGAGCCACACAATAATTGAAGTGAGAGGAATGATATGTGATCATGAGAAGAAGAATGATCACCAACAAATCCACACTCCATCAACTACCATGATTACTTCAAAAAGTCAAGCAATCATGAGAAGAAGAGGTCAAATGGTGGTGCAACCATCATGACACAACAATATGCAAAGACCACCCTCCACAGTGCTTATTTGTACAATTGCAAAAAAGCCCTCCTCCACCAATCTTCAGCCAATGAAAGATACAAAGAAATATGGCTGAAACGGAAAACAAACTGGCAACTTCAGAAAACTTTTCCCGTAATAAATTACAGGAAAACCCCGATACTGTGTATACACACCCGCATCTGTATTCCGACCGAATACAAATGCAATGAGACAAAATCTACATTGTACTATACTAGGATCCGGCTTAAACCAAAGCCGGCTAGTAATATCCGTCCGATCCTTATCCGTGCAATACCGCACGTATCTGATTGAACCCTGCCATATATCCATACGGCCACTAGTACTAACCGTCCGATCCTGATCCGTGCAATACCGCACGTATCTGATCGAACCCTGCCATATCTCCATACAGCCTCTACAGCGTTTCGCCCGAAACTTGAGTAACTGAATGTGGGGGACTCTAAAGACTCGTCAATACTATGGCTGTGGATTTAACCACCAGCACGTCAGAGGTATTAGCCATACGTGACGGGCTACCAGCTATTGACCAAAAGGGACGTCGATGAGCGAACTCATCCTGACACCCTACTGAGCCTGTCAGTGACAATATCCGTACAGTCCGGTCCGTTCGTTTATGAGCATCGCATGGCGGGCCTAGGGGGTTGGTAAAAGTCAGACCCGCAAAAGCGGTACAAGTCGTGTCGGAGTGTAGCCCAGAACACCCTGAGATACTACTGGAATACCTACCGGTAAATCTCCTGCCTTGACTAAGGACTTCGTGTAATGGCTATCCTAGACACAACGCGACCTCACCCCCAATACCGGGAGAGACGAACCACTGAAGATCCGCTCACTGCCTCCATGTGGCTCGGGACTGTACCCAACTAAAACCTGTTTGCACGTCTCCTTTGAGCGTGGTAGGGTAGTAATCAAAGTACAGTGGGAACTCACACGAGACAAATGACGATCCTCAGGTCGATGAACTAACCTGTGCACATGTCACCAGGGAACTGCTATCTGACGTCAGGTATAAGACCAACTAGCATGTTCCCGGCGAGTCCTGTCCGGTGTACTCATAACCCAATGAGCACCTGTATACATCTTAGGTGAACCAACTGACACCAGTGGCTTGTGAGACGGGCCACCGCCCCTCGTCGGGGTCTCGGCTGTATACACTAGTCTACTCTGGAGTATCGATGCTCTGTCTCGAAACTCCCACTACTAGGGACCATTTAAGGATGTGCTTATAGACTACCAGCTCCCACGTATATGATCGCCCTCATACTACTGGTAGTCAAGCAAGAATCCTAGGGGCTCTATCAACGTGCAATAGTGACCTGTCTGGTCATCTAAAGCAGTACACGATGATAAAGATAAACCAGATAGCATACTATCATCTTGAGTAAGACTGTTCTACTAAGACAGGTCCTCCCTCAATCATTGCGATCACGTGCCTGTGATCCAATAATTGACTCTGAGGGCACTATCTCCAACACCATGGCTCTAGCTCCTAACAATATAGCAAAAGAAGCAACTAGAGAACTTGGTTTGCTAAACCAAGTAATCTAGGGTGTAGTTTAGAATTCTAAGTGTCAAGCTATCGCTTTCTTGCCTCTTCACTTGATTCTCAACTCATGAGAAGGTAGTGAAGAGGAAGAAGATGAAGGTGGAGGAGACTAGAGAGCAAGAGAGGAATGAGAGCTCAAGAAATTATGAAGCATTCTTAGAGCGAGAAAATCAATACCAATGTTTTGTATATGAATTTTTAGAATAAAAAATCCACAACCATGCTTCAATAGTAACTACAAATGAATTATAAATTCATTTGTTCACTATTGAAGCATGGACATCTCCATTTCTCATATTCCTCTCACTTTACACCTCATTTCTATTTATGAAATAAATGGAAAATACTAAATGAGGTGGCCACCTTCTAGAAGGAAACTGTAATAAAAACGGATTTCCAACTACTGTACATATATACCGGCAATCAGATAAAAATCCGAACGCCCAAAGAGATAGAATAACACGAAGAACGCAATACTAGAATATACATATCGAAATACATATATGTAAATTATTAAATCAATACCTGATTTAATAATCCGGCTCAAAACCTAGCCGGCTAGCATTACCAACTGTCCGATCGAAAGTCCGAGTACAAAGTAAATCGATCGATCGAACCCTGCACGTATCCAATACGGCAACTACACCATTTCTCCTGAATCAGGGAAACCCTCTGTGTGGGACTCTAAAGACTCGACAGTACTCTGGCAGTGGGTTTAACCACAAGCACGTCAGCGGCACTAGCTGTACGTAACGGCTGCCCAAGTACCTGTCGAAAAAGAAGGCCGACGAGCAAACTCATCCGGATCTCCTACTGAACCTATCCGTGACAATATCCGTACAGTCCGGTCTCTTCGTCAAAAAGTAACGCATACCGGGTCTAGGGGATGGTGAACTTCAGACCCTGACAACCTGATAAGTCGTGCCGATGTGGCTCAGGACCAATCCAGGAAACTACTGATCGGCCTATCAGTAGATCCCAACTGCCTTGGCCAAGGTCTTATGGTCCTGACCAATCGAATCACAGTGCGATATCGACTCCCTATACTGAGAGAGACGAATTCCTGACAATCGTTCACTGCCTCCATGTGGCTCGGGACTGAACCCAACCAAAACCTGTTTGCACGACTCAGTAGAGCCGTGGTAGGGTAGTGATCATTGTTCAATGGGAACTCACACGAGACAAATGCCGATCTCAGGTCCAAAGACTAACCTGTACATATGTCACCTGAGAACTTCCATCTGACGATAGGTATAGTACCATATGGAAGTTCTCTGTGAGTCCGTCTAGTGTACTCACACCCAGTGAGCACCTGTATACGATCTTAGGTGCATTAGACCAATGGCTGCGGGACCAACCATCCCCCGACGGGGCAAGAAACGTACACACCAGTATACTCTGGAGTATCAGTGCCCAGTCTCGATACTCACACGACTAGGGACCATTTAAGGATGTGCTTATGGATTACCCTGCTCCCACAAGTATGATCGCCATCACAACGCAGGTAGTCAAGAAAAATCCTATGGGCTTTATTAACATGTAACTGCAATATGTAATAACGAGTATGACATATGCCATGTTAAGATAAAGAAAAACCACAATAGTATACTACCGTATCGTGTCTTTATCAATATGTGCAAACCAGATATAATAACAATAAATACACATATCCCGATAAAGACAAGTCAAATAATATACTAAAAAACTGAGCAAGATTGTTTTGTACATACATACCCCTAGTATCCATATGTATACATATACAATACTGGCCTCTAGGGCATATACATCCAACAATCTCCCGCTTGCACTAAAGGCCAGAAATTGGCATACCGAATACCCAACGTCTGCTCTAGGGCCAGCTGCTGGCGTACCGCTTACCCATTATCCCAAAAAGTCGCTCGAACTGTTCTTGAGGGAGGGCCTTTGTAAATGGATCCGCCGTGTTGTCCTTCGTATCTACTCTCCGGACCTCGATCTCCTGGCGATCTACGATCTCCCTGATTAGGTGATACAGCCTTAAGATGTGCCTGGATTTCTGATGGGACCGTGGTTCCTTCGCTAAAGCTATTGCCCCATTGTTGTCACAATACACTAGTATTGGATCAACAATGGACGGAACCACCTGAAGTTCATCTATGAACTTCTTTATCCAGACCGCCTCTTTTGCGGCATCGCTTGCAGCAATGTATTCAGCCTACATCGTCGAGTCTGCGACGGTATCCTGTTTGGAACTCTTCCAACATACCGCCCCTACGTTGAGGGTAAACACAAAACCCGAGACAGACTTGCTGTCATCCTTGTCACTCTGGAAGTTTGAGTCGGTAAAGGACTCAACCCTGAGGTCTCCATTACCGTAAATTAGGAACATCTCCTTAGTCCTTCTCAGGTACTTGAGAATGTTCTTTACTGCTGTCTAGTGGTTCTCATCTGGGTCTGACTAATACCGGCTCACCACGCTTAGCGCGTAAGCTACATCTGGTCTTGTACATAGCATTGCATACATTATAGATCCTACCGCCGAAGCGTAGGGTATAGTGCCCATGCGAACCCTCTCCTCGTCAGTCTTGGGAGACATCTCCTTGGAGTGGGTGATTCCGTGCAATGCGGGTATGTTACCGCGCTTGGAATCTTCCATACTAAATCTCTTTAGTACGGTCTCTATGTACCTGGACTGTGAAAGTCCCAATAGTCTCTTGGATTTATCTCTGTAGATCTTGATCCCCAAAATGTACGAGGCATCACCTAGGTCTTTCATAGAGAACCTTTGTGATAAGAATAGCTTGACCGATTGTAGCATAGGAATGTCATTTCCTATCAAAAGAATGTCGTCCACGTACAAGACTAGGAACACGACAGTTCGTCCTACAATCTTCTTATAAATACAAGGCTCATCTTCGTTCTTGATGAAGTCAAAGTCCTTGACTGTTTCATCAAAATAGATGTTCCAGCTCCGCGATGCTTGCTTTAATCCATAAATGGATTTGAGCATCTTACACAGCTTCCCGCTGCTCCCACTGTCTACAAAACCTTCCGGTTGATCCATATAGACGCACTCTTCTAAACTTCCATTTAGAAAAGTCGTTTTTACGTCCATCTGGAAGATCTCATAGTCATGGAAGGCAGCAATAGCAAGCAGGATCCTAAAGTATTTGAGCATAGCTACTGGAGAAAAAGTTTCGTCATAGTCCACTCCTGGTCTTTGACGAAAACCCTTTGCAACGAGTCTAGCCTTATAGGTTTCCACCTGCCCATCCACACCAAGTTTCTTCTTGTAGATCCATTTACATCCAACGGGTTTTACACCAGGTGGAGCAACTTCCAGGGTCCACACTTTATTGGTGTACATGGACTCCATTTTAGATTGCATAGCATCCAGCTACTTATCAGAGTCCCTACTGATAATGGCCTGCCTGAAACTAGTAGGATCATCGTCTTCCAAGATGCAATCCTCTCGATCCCCATGTATGAGAAAACCGTAGTATCTCTCGGGTGGATGAGAAATCCTACTAGATCTGCGGAGTGGCTGAGGTTCGTCCGGGATTATTGAATCCTGAGGTTCGACTAAATCTTCAGCTATAGTTTGTTCCTGTGGAATTTCTTCCAGTTCTACCGCACTCCCACTTGTTTCTTTTGCAAGAAATTGCCATTCTAAAAAGGTGGCGTGGCGAGTGACTAACCCCTTCTGTTCCTCGGTGTGGTAGAACAGATATCCTATTGAATGTTTTGGATATCCTATAAACTTGCATAAAACTGATCGTGCCTCTAGTTTGTCCGGTTTCTGTGTTTTCATATAGGCCGGAAAACCCCATATCTTAATGAATTTAAGACATGGTTTCTTTCCACTCCATACTTCATATGGATTCTTAGGCACAGATTTAGACGGAACCTGATTCAACAAGTAGGCTGCTGTTTCAAGCGCAAATCCTCAAAATGAAAGAGGTAACTCGGCACTATTCATCATGGAGGAAACCATATCCAATAGGGTACGATTCCTCCGCTCCGATACACCGTTGTGCTGTGGTGTATAAGGAGGAGTAAGCTGAGAGAGAATTCCATTCTCTTTTAAGTAGTCTAGGAATTCCGTGCTTAGGTACTCTCCTCCTCTATCAGATCGGAGGATCTTGATACTTTTTCCAGTCTGGTCCTCTACTTCATTTCTGAATTCTTTGAATTTCTCAAAAGCTTCAGATTTGTGTTTTAGGAGATATACATATCCGAATCTAGAGAGATCGTCAGTGAATGCGATGAGGTACGAGAACCCACCCCTTGCATGTATAGACATCGGACCACATACATCACTGTGTATGAGTCCCAAGAGCTCTGCTGCTCTTTCTCCATGTCCTGTGAACGGAGATTTGGTCATCTTTCCTTTGAGATAAGATTGACAAGTTTCATAAGATGAAAATTCGAACGTATTCAAGATTCCATCTTTATGCAACTTACTTAGTCTTTTCTCTCCGATATGACCAAGTCTACAATGCCACAAGTAGGATTCGTTTGTATCTGAACTCTTCCTCTTGCGTGTGTTTTGTACATTGAGAACTGTGTTCTGATTTAAAACATAGATACCATTACACAGTGTACTTTCTACAACCAATACCTTATCAAGGTAAATGTTCATGATATTTCTATCAAGAACAAAGTTATATCCATCTTTATCAAGTAAAGAAACTGATATGATGTTAGAAAGCATGGAAGGTACATAGTAGCAATTGTTCAAAATCATAGCATTGCCATTTGGCAATACTAGGTGATATTCACCGAAGGCTGCAGCATTAATTGTGCTCCGTTCTCTACTCTGAAGGACATATCACCAGGTCCAACTATCCTACTTTTTCTCAGTCCCTGCAATAAATTACAGATATGATATACTGATCCGGTATCAAGTACCCAGGAGGTAGGACTGACCGAAAAACAGTCCTCAATAACAAGAATACCTGAAGAAGACGCAACAGTATGTTTCTTCTTCGATGGGGTTATCAGGGAATTTAAACTTTCCTCTTTCTCTTGCTCATACTTATGACAGTTGTCGTAAGTTAGAGCAGAACCGACATTCCCCAGCTTCGAATAAGAATTCGGATCGGTCAAGCGATACATTTTATTATTTTGATTAGGGCGTGAAATGGTTGCTACCTGGAGAGAGAGAGGGAAAGCACTCAGCGTGCGCTCTTGCAAGATTAGATTGGTTATAGATTTATCTAATCAGGATGGCTCCGACTGTTTCCTCAAATTCTTTTTCAAACCCTAAAAGAAGAACTAGTCAGGATTAATCCCACGTCGCAATACTTGCTTAACCTTTTAGCCAGGCCGGTGTTGGTACTTCGAAGGAGGTTTTCCAACGCTTTCGCGAAGTTCCTTAATTAATTAACCTCTTTTCCCTGGAGGCGTAGCCCCGCTTACACATTTCTAGACACCTACTTGGTTTATAGCATTGATTGTTAAGTGTAATAATCTCCCGAGTGTAATCCTACTCATCAGTGGGATCGGGATCCAACTATCATTGTGTGATGCAGTAGATGGAATCCACTCTAGTCACCATACTCCAGAAGGTATGCTAAATCTGCAAGTTTCCTGTATATTTGAAACTCCCGATGTGGTTTCTGCCCTTATGACCTAAGTGACCTTGACTAAAGATCAAAATGTCAAAGAGTCCTAGTCAAGTTCTACCCGTCATTATCTGGATTGCATTAGACCCACCCGTGCGAGCCTTGACTAAAGATCAAAATGATCGCACGACTATCCTAACCAATCGAATAAGCAACGGAAAAGCATTACATAGCTACCGAACACTATGCCTCGACTAAAGATCGAAATACGTAGCACGAATACTAAGCAATACCAATCGGAAATGATGGAGGGTACGGCTGGGTTTTTGCCGAAAAACCCGTTAACATAATGAACTTGATATTGTTGAAGGAACCTGAATGGTTTTGTAAATATATAGTGGCGAAAACTTCTACTAAAAAGGTCACTCCCTGTGAGGGGATCTCGGCTCTTTCCTCGTCGAATGAGGTGCAGGATATTCCAAACTGAATACCACGATGCAAAGCAAAAATAGTCGACTATATTAAAGTTATTACCCCGACGCAAAATTTTACTCAAGGGGTCACTCCCGGTGAAGGGATCTCGGCCCTTGCCTCGTCGAATGAGATGCTGGATATTCCGAAATGAATACCACTGTGCATAGCAAAAGAGAACATCTGTAATGTCAGTTTTTAAAATCTGGTTCCAACAACATCTTTTTATGTTTTTATCTTGCATTAATAAAAATTAATGCGGCCCCATCAAATTTGCAACCTATCACACCAGAAAAGAACGAAAATAAAATGTACGTATATGCCATCCGCATTCTCCACGGGGCCCCGTCATCACCCGTTAGGTTACTTAACTAACGACAGAGCGGGGGCTGGACTTGAGCGGGTGCAAAACATATACAACATCTACTAGTATATATATAACATTCGTCCCAGGCATGATAATACACAACATCACAGATAACATTACAGAATGGTGGATAATCTTGGAGCCCCGGGTTTCATTTGAGCTTCAAATAAAACCCGACGTTCCCGGTCGTGTGGATAGCCTTTGCAATGAAAACCTGTACCCCCTACGAGTGCGGCGAATAACCCGCCAGTTCTAGAATGAAGCCCCCTCCGTCTCAGCGCCTTGAGATGCGGGCTTGTTGCCTTCTAGAACCCGACTATTCGTGCACCCCATCGCGGGGTAATCCTAATACAGAAAATGAAAATAATATATAAAAGCGGTGACATCGACCTCATCCCGGTCGTGCCCCAAAGTAATATACAACCCGGCAAAGACGGCAGTCCACATGTCGGACGCTCGCCCCGCAATAACAAATATACAATTGAATTATAAATTGCATTTCTAACATTGCACCACATGCTATCCACCACGACAATCCAACCACAATCACAGCACAAGCACACAACATCAACGCGAATGTCACGTTCGCAAAACCCGTCTAAAAGAACATATAGCAATTAGACGAGTTTTACCGATCGAGTGACATTCCCGGTCGCAGATAAAAGTGAATGTACTGATAATAAAACACGTGTCTTAAAATTACGATCGACTAAACTTTCCAAGTGGGCCGCAAGTATTAAACCAACACTATAAAAATCTGGGCCCAAAAAGTAATTATTCCAGAGACTACAATTTTTAATAATTAAGGCCCAGAAGAAATTTGGTACACGTGGGCCCTAAAGTGGCCGCGGAACCGCCGCCAATGGGGGGTTCATGCGGCGGATCCGCGGCGCTTTGAAAGGGTCACGTGACCAAATTTTTTGTGGGTTCTTAAAAAAGCCTGCTTGATTTTCTGGGAGCAAAAAATTGATTTTTCCAGCACTTTTAAAATCGACAGAAACTGCAAAAAATTGAAACGCGGTTTTTGGAATTTTTGGTCGATCGTTATTCCAAACACGTTTGAACTAGCTAGTGTAAGTTTTATGGGTGGTTGTGATACCATGAAGGGTTACCCTAGCGCCCCGACCATCTCACGTGGCCAAATGGGGAAAAAAAAAATTTCTTATGATTAAAACTTGGCGCTAGACTAAAACCTAAAACCGGACCTTTCCATAAAACTAACTAGTTACACTAGGAGAGCTATCTACTATGGAAAAAAGATATACCAAGAGGTTCAAGTCCTTCGGTCTTTTCTCCTCGCCATGTGCTCCAAATGGTCTCCTTGAACTTTCTTGATCTCTAACTCCGGCTCCATCGGTCCTCCGGGATCGAGCTTGTTCTCCGGCTTTGCTTTGTCGTACATGATCCACCCGGGGAGTATGATCCATGGCTCTAGCTCCTAACTATATACCAAAAGGAGCAACTAGAGAACTTGGTTTGCTAAACCAAGTAATCTAGGGTGTAGTTTAGAATTCTAAGTGTCAAGCTATCTCTTTCTTGCCTCTTCACTTGATTCTCAACTCATGAGAAGGTAGTGAAGAGGAAGAAGATGAAGGTGGAGGAGACTAGAGAGCAAGAGAGGAATGAGAGCTCAAGAAATTATGAAGCATTCTTAGAGAGAGAAAATCAATACCAATGTTTTGTATTGGAATTTTTAGAATAAAAAATCCACAACCATGCTTCAATAGTAACTATAATTGAATTATAAATTCGTTTGTTCACTATTGAAGCTTGGTCACCTCCATTTCTCCCATTCCTCTCACTTTACACCTCATTTCCATTTATGAAATAAATGGAAAATACTAAATGAGGTGGCCACCTTCTAGAAGGAAACTGTAATAAAAACGGATTTCCAACTACTGTACATATATACCGGCAATCAGATAAAAATCCGAACGCCCAAAGAGATAGAATAACACGAAGAACGTAATACTAGAATATACATATCGAAATACATATATGTAAATTATTAAATCAATACCTGATTTAATAATCCGGCTCAAAACCTAGCCGGTTAGCAATACTAACTGTCAGATCGAAAGTCCGGGTACAAAGTACATCAATCGATCGAACCTTGCACGTTTCCAATAAGGCAACTACACCATTTCGCCTGAATCAGGGAAACCCTCTGTGTAGGACTCTAAAGACTCGACAGTACTCAGGCAGTGGGTTTAACCAGAAGCACGTCAGCGGCACTAGCTATACGTAACGGCTGCCCAGGTACCTGTCAAAAAGGAAGGACGGCGAGCAAACTCATCCGGATCTCCTACTGAGCCTATCCATGACAATATCCGTACAGTCCGGTCTCTTCGTCAAAAAGTATTGCATACCGGGTCTAGGGGATGGAGAACGTTAGACCCTAACAACCTGATAAGTCATGCCGATGTGGCTCAGGACCAATCCGGGAAACTACTGATCGGCCTATCAGTAGATCCCAACTGCCTTAGCCAAGGTCTTATGGTCCTGACCAATCGAATCACAGTGCGATATCGACTCCCTATACCGGGAGAGACGAATTCCTGACAATCGTTCACTGCCTCCATATGGCTCGGGACTGAACCCAACCAAAACCTGTTTGCACGACTCAGTAGAGCAGTGGTAGGGTAGTGATCAAAGTTCGGTGGGAAATCACACGAGACAAATGCCGATCTCAGTTCTAAAGACTAACCTGTAAACATGTCACCTGAGAACTTCCATGTGACGATAGGTATAGTACCATATGGAAGTTCTCGGCGGGTCCGTCCATTGTACTCACACCCAGTGAGCACTTGTATACGATCTTAGGTGCATCAGACCAATGGCTGCGGGACCAACCATCCCCCGACGGGGCAAGAAACGTACACACCAGTCTACTCTGGAGTATCAGTGCCCAGTCTCGATACTCACACGACTAGGGACCATTTAAGGATGTGCTTATGGACTACCCTGCTCCCACAAGTATGATCGCCATCACAATGCAGGTAGTCAAGCAAAATCCTATAGGCTTTATCAACATGTAACCGCAATATGTAATAACGAGTATGACATATTCCATGTTAATATAAAGACAAATCACAATAGTATACTACCGTATCGTGTCTTTATCAATATGTGCAAACCAGATATTATAATAATAAATACACATATCCCGATAAAGACAAGTAAAATAATATACTATAAAACTGAGTAAGATTGTTCTGTACATACATACCCCTAGTATCAATATGTATACATATACAATACTGGCCTCTAGGGTATATACATCCAAAACCCTCCTTATAAAAAATTCGTCCTCGAAATGTCTAAAAGGAAAGTGTAACAAATCCAAGAAAAGTTTGGTGCTGGTGTACTGACAATATGTGAAAATAACAAAGTGGTGCAAGGGGGTTTTAAAAATGAAAAGAATGTGTGATGGAATGAAAGAATGCGAAGGTTTTGGTAAAATTGTAAAAGATGTGAGGGAATTTTGGGTTAGAACAGATTCAAGGTATATGATTCAAAGAACATGAAATTATAAGATTCAAAGAACATGATTGTAAAAAATATTTTAGTTGTTTGTTCTTGTGTTATATTGTTTAGGTTGTTCAAGCAGAACAGAACTGCATGATAGAGTTTCATACAGCTCTGACCAGCATGGGCCGCCAATAAAACCTGTCACGCCCCGCTTCCCGGTGTACGGTGAATGGAACGCGACAAGGCCCGCTACGTATTTACTCAGAAGCAAATACGCTAAGCGTAACTAAGCAATATAAAAGAAATATACACAAGAGACAAGATATAAACTGAACAACAACTTTATTTATTAACGTTCTTTTGTACAATGCATGAAAAGTAAATACAACTGAATAAAAAGCAATGCATAAATAATGGCATAAAGTACTGAATGGAAAGTGTACAGTGACTAGAGCTCGGGGTCTTCACTGAACTGGTCCAAGTCTTCAGCAGTGGGCTCGATCTCTGACGGGTCCAAATAATCTGACGACATTCAAAGAAGAAAAAAATAGAATTTCGTCAGCGAACAAGTCGCTCGGTATGTCCCAAAGATAAGGGAGAAATAGACAAAAAGTAAGAGAGAGAGAGAGAGAGTAGCTTTTAATGTTGTATTATATTGTTGTAATGTTGTATTAATGCTGTTGTTTGTAGCTTGGTACAGAAGAATGCCAGTGTATACGAGAGGGGTTTCTATATGCTAGAGACCAGGGCAAACGAAATGTACAAGGAACCGTTAAGCCACGGTACAACAACAATGGAATATAGGTTAGGTGTCTTAATCTTACCGTCTCGTGCCACTTTTAACACCTTCCATACCAGCCTACTCCTTAAACCTCGTAGTGTTTTGATTGTATTGTATTGTAAACTGTATAGATTGTATAATTGGATGACTGACCGAAACCATGATATCTGTAGCGGATGTAACCGTAGAATCATGTAAATGGAATAACTGGAGAACCATGTAAGTGGAATGTATATCCATGGTTTGGTTCAGTCAAGTTGCATAGATTGATAGTTGGATTCATGGATTCATGTTGGATTGTAATATTGTAGATTGTAGATTGTAGATTGTAATTGAATCCTTTTCAAGTCAGATTGAAATGAGACTCACTCTGAGTCAGACAATTAGCCAAGTAAATTGAAGTCCTAATTATTTTTATTAATTTGTCTACCTTAGATAGGCAAGCACCCACTTCTCCGGCTCCCTGAAGCTCAAGAGATTGGTCCTGCTTAAACCTATGATTATTAGGGTCCTTAGGGTAATTTATAGAACTTGAGGGGGTTTTCTGTAAAAATACTTTTATATACTTTTCAAAATACACCCAACCATTTATTATTCGTCTTTAGAGTTGTAATGAATGTGGATTTTATATTGTGATATTTCTAGTGAAAATATCCTAATTTCATAATTAAAGGCATTTATTTGTAATATTGGTTTTGCATGGACTTCATGGCATTTTAGTGTAAAATTGATTCTTGTGATTTTTAGAAAAAGATGGAATATTTATATCATAACTAAATAGGTATTTTAATGATAAATATACATATATTTATACAAAAATAGTTTTAATATATATTTTATAATCTAAAAATCTCATTTTCTCAAGATGTCTTATTTTAAATCTTTCGAGACCGAATGCTCCTTGCGGAGGTATGAATCTCGCACTACTAAGCCTGAGGATGTGCGATAATCCGCACCATCCTAAATGGGTTCCCCAAAATGGGTTTTAGCGGCGCTTTGCAAAGATTGTATAAATACTAAATCCTTTAGAAAACGGTTTTATTAAGTAAATGATATTTATTTGCAAAGATATTGATTTCCCGTATTCTATGTTCTATGGTCTCCTAATCAACTAGACTGCTCCTAACTGGTCCAAAGCGAAAAGTTGTGAGATAACTCAAATCACTTCCTCACCGCCAATTGTGGCCAGGTAAGTACAAATGAAGAAAGGAGAGATCCGCTCACGAATCACCGTGAGACGGGCCTTTTAAACTTGCCTTTCTCACTTATCTAGCCTAGACACCACAAAGTCATGTTTAGATAAACGGCTGAATGCCCACAACCTTATCTTATTTTCATAATAAGTGGTATTTATTTGTAAAGATGTATCTATACTAAATCTTTTAGAAATGGTTTTATTAAGTAAAGGGTATTTAAATGAAAATGTTTGTTTTCCCGTATTCTAAGTTCTCGAGAGTATCATGTTATGTTGCATATGAGTGTGTGAGGAGATAGGTCGTTACCTCATGATCTACTTAAAGGTATAGCAAGTTTAATGGAGTTAGATGTAGAATTGAAACGATGTGGTATTTAAGTGAAAAATACAATAAATTGAAAGAGCCATCATTTTATGAAATGAAACTTGATCAAATCGGTTGATTAGTATTTAATAGTCAATATGAGTGAGTTTAAGCATAATTGTATTAACAAGTAGTGAAGTTTTATAAGAAAACCGAATCAGAAATCGGATTTGCTCCGATTCCGTCGGGTTTTGTAAATCCGTATTTTTAGAATAGAAAAGAGAGATTGAAAATGGGACTTACGAGTTTAGGACAACTAGAAGAGGGAGATAGTTCGGAAGGAGTCGGCGGTGCGTCGTTTCGTTGCCGGGAGTTCCTACGGACGTTGCTGGAAAATCCGCCGAAGAATACGTCGGAGTTTCGCCTTTCACTCACTTCGATTGTATATAAAACTTTCTTGAAAATTCTAGAGAGTTGGCTCACAGTTTGGGGTGAGAGAGTCGAGGGTAGGGGTGGTATTTATAGGGTTAGGCTAGGGTTAGGGTGTTAGTTATATGTATGCCCTAGAGGTCATTACTGTATACGAGATGTATAATGTAGTGGATGCTGGGACATATATAGGTAGGATTTTCTTGCTCGACATTATAGTACGCTATCTGGTTGCTCTTTATCTTAACATGTACACTTATTGTCTCTCTGTTACATGTTGATAAAGCCCTTAGGATGTGTACTCGACTTCCAGGACTATGATGTAGATCATACTAGTGTGGCCTGGGTAGTCCATGAGTACATCTTTCAATGTTCCTAGTCGTGAGAATATCGAGACGGGGCATCGATATTCCAGAGTAGACTAGCGTATATCTTCTCAACTCATGTGATGGGCGATGGATGATCCCGTATCCATTGATGTTTAACATCAGAGACGGTATGCGGGTGCATAGTGGAGACTGGGTACACTGAACGGACTCGCCGAGAACTCCCAGATGGTATTATAACTCACGTCAGTTGGCAGTTCTCTTGTGACACTGGTACAGCTTAGTCTGTTGACCCGAGATCGTCTTAGAGTCTTGTGTGCCTCCTACTGTGCTTTGATTTCCACCCTACCACGGCTCTACTGAGTCGTGCAAACAGATGGTTTTTGGGTACAGTCCCGATTCACATGGAGGCAATGAGCGATAGGAGGGAATTCGTCTCTCCCGGTATTAGGGGGTTGATGTTGCGCTATGCTCGACTGGCCAAAACTGGAAATCCCTGGCCAGGGTTGCTATGATTTACTGGTAAGTGTTATCAGTAGTTTCACGCTTGTTATGGACCTTACATCGGCATGACTTATCAAGCTACTGGGGTCTGACGTTTACCACCCCTAGGCGAGATATGCGACATATCAGACGAACAGACCGGACTGTGCGGTAAGTGTTAATGATTGGATTCGCAAGAGTGTGAGCAAGCTTGCTCGTTGATCTTCTGATCGCTTAATACCCGGGTGGCCGTTACGTTTAGAAGACCGCTTGCGGCTTGTGGGTGATTGATATGATCACCACCTACTGCCGGCGTATTGACGAGTCTTTAGAGTCCTACACAGAGGTTTCCTGGCTCAAGCGAAACGAAATAGGAGCGCATATGAGATATATGCGGGACCGAGAATAATACCAGTATGAGATACTGTATTCTTTTCTCACGATTTGTATCATCGCTCGGTTATATGTGATATAGCCGGGTTACCGAATCAAGTGTTGATTCGATATATTGATACACTAGATATTAGTCGGTTATATGCGATATGACCGGATCTTTAAATCAAGTGTTGATTTAATGATTTAATGTATAATTATATATTTGATATATTACTTTACATTAACTAGTATTTCTTCACTTAAGATTGACTTTCTCACTTTATGTGCACAAGTTGTATATGTGATATATATTTGTGCACTAGTTTTGCATCATGATTGATTATACATGCAAACATGGGTGGGTGTGTGACATACACCATGTTAATTAAAATTTAGGTTTTTATTTATCTTAATTATTCAAAATGGTGGCTTCTTTTCTCATGGCTTGAAGCTTCATGAAGATTGAAGCAACTTTGACAAAGTCCACTCATTTTGTCTTGATTAAGATATTCATTAACCAAACCATTATAATTAACTATGGTTTGGTCTCTACAAAGGTTAACTCACCCATGGTTGCATCATGATAGACTTCACTTGATTATTCTTTTGTGATAATTCATTTTTTCATTCTTATTCTTTTTCTTTCTTCTTCTTCTTCTTCAAGAAGAAGAAAGCTTGCTAGAAATTTTCAAGTGAAGAAATAGAGTGAGAAATCCAAATCCAAAGTGAATCCACTTCCTATTTCATCATCCTCTACTACTTGACATTTAGTTTAGGGTGTTCTCTTCACAAAGTTCATGACCTTGTGAAGATGGATCTTGAGTTTGAGTCTCCTCGACGTAGATCATCTTCGACCTCGAAGTCAACGACCTAGCCCGCTCATTTCTTCTGAGGAAACCATCGCTAGAGTCCGGGATCACGATGATCACAGCGAAGGGACGTCAATACAGAGCTTTAGAAGTGAAGGACCGGATCTACAAAGGTTGTAATCCCTTTCACTTAGTGTTCAAGTTGTTTGCTTGTTATTAGTTTCGCATAATATCTAGTATATGATCTTGGTTAGGGTTGTTAGGCACTTTGAATAGGGCATGGTTGATGCCTTGTAGACCCTTGTGAGAGTGCCTAGGAACCCTACAGTGGTATCAGAGCCAAGCTAAAGCTTTAGGCGAAGTCCAGACGATGTTAGAAGTCCGATCGAACCCCGAAACCCCCGATTAAACCCTTCTCTGGACATTTTTCAAAACTGTGATTTTTTCCACATTAAAAATACTCAAAAAAATCAGCAGGGAATTCTATGGACATATGTGAAAAATGATCCACTAACTCACTTAAACGGCCGCGGAACCGCGGCAATGACATGACATTAGCGGCGGTTCCGCGGCGCAACAGTAGAGTTAAGGTTTCATTTTTATACAGTTTCATCCGTATGTGTTTCCTTATGTTTCTGGGTACTTTTAATTATACTCAAGTGTTGAGTTTTCTGGGTTGTATTGGGGACTCGATGATTCGATCGGATTATTTATCTTTGTTTATTTAGTCTGGATAATTTTAGAAAGTGTTAAAAAGTTCGAACGGATATCAATAACTAACTTTTTCCCCTGCCGGAAAATTTCCAAATGTTGGATTTTTTTCCGTAGTTTAAGAACGTTCTAAATCATGCAAGTTATGCGATGGACCCTCTAGAAGACAACAAACCTTAACTCGATTATGTCACCGTCTTGAACTGCCTTTTGAACCTTAGGGTTTGGGGCAGTACGGCGTTGCCACATATGAGGCGTTGGCTTGAGCCTTCTACGGCTGGACCGTTGGTACTGTGGCATGTGATGGATGTTTTTAAACTCCCCTCAAGTGTTGAAAACTATTTGGGAAAACTTGGGTGTTTGATTATTCGATCGGAAAGTTTAACATTGTTTATTTATCTGGAATGTGATACAATATTTGTAATCCACAAGTAGTTATGAGAACTAATTTGAATGTTATAAATCTAGCACTTTAGTCTCATTTGATCGGTTGCCACGGGATTTTGATGTGATCAAAAGTCCGTCGCAATCACGTAGCGTTCGCGGATACTCGTCGGGTAAACTTAATAGACAGCCACGCCCCATAGCCCCGACCAAGTGACTGTAGGAGAACCCCGTCGCCAAAAGCATCCGTTCGGGTGCTCGCGGCAGCGGTGTTCTGCCTTAGTGCACTTCGTCGACGGGATCCGGGGGTACGGCCGTCTACTAAAGTTTGCGACGAGCATTCGATCAGGATGTCGGGAATCTTGTTGAATTGCCCGACTTGATATTGAAAAGAGTTTTCGATAATGAGACTAAAATGCAGGGTTTATAATTGTTAGGCATTCGATGTCTAAGGAATTCAATTGATTAGGCATGCGATGTCTAAAGAGGTTGTGGATTCCAACTGTTGTAGTTTTACACTTTCTTTTCTGCGACGGTAAGTGTAATATATGGTGTATCGCCGGTTTCGTTGCTATACATCAACTGCAATTGGGATACGCATATTTACTTACGTTGATGATATGTGATGCTATGTGATGCTGGATATGTTATATTGGATCGTCGTGTTTGAATAGCCGGGGGTATTCAAGTGAGATGAAAGTTTTTCTTTTTCATTCATGTAAAATTCATTGTATGTAATATTCTTTTGTTGGGGAACTTCCGGTCTGAGGATGATGTCACCATTGTATATTATTTACTTTTTCGCATTAGGATAGACCCAAAGAGGGGAGCACAAGTAATAGGGTTCTAGGGTCCAGTGGGAGACCACCTCGAGGAGTCGAGTCCGGGTCTCCTAAATCTAGAATTGGTAGGGTTGCTTGCCGCTCTCGTAGGGGTCTACGGGTGTGGGATTGGCTATTCATCACGACCGTGGAATCCGTGTTTTATACAGGCTCAAAATAAAACACGGACGTCCTAGTATATCCAATATTTCATATGATATTTTCTGCCGCGTTATCTGTGATGTGATCATGTGATATGTTCAGATAAATACTGTATATAGTATATATGATATATTATATAGACGTTGCTTATGTTTTACACCTGCACTGGCCCTGTCCCGCTATGCCGTTAGTTACCTAACGTTACGGTGCATAACAGGACATCGAGGCGAATGCCGATGGCATAAGCGTACGTTGTATTTATCTGTGATGTTTAGGTAGACTTAAATGATGGGATATTCATTAATGAGATTAATGAAAGAAAATAAACCTAAATGTTGTTGTGGAATCGAATTTCAAAAATCAGGTAGCTCTAGTTATTGCTTTGCATAGCGGTGTTCCTTGTAGAACATCCAGCACCTTATTCGATAAGGAAAGAGCCGAGATCCCTTCACCGGAAGTGACCTCTTTAGCAATGACTAGCAGATGCTACAACCTTCGGTTTGTCTTTTGACTACTTTGCATAGTGGTATTATGAATATCCTGCACCTCATTCGACGAGGAAAGATCCGAGATCCTTTCACCGGGAGTGACCTCTTTAGCGAAACTAGCAAAAGCCTAAAAAACACTCCATTTAAAAACTATTTGATTCCGCAACGAGATCAAGTTCAAAGCGTTAAAGGTTTTCTTAAAAACGATCCGCAACCCTCCGTCATTTTAGGATGTAGAGTACTTCGTATTCATGCTTTGTTTGTTGACCATAGTCACGGCACAGTGTACGGTAGCAAAGTGAAGTCTTCCTACACAGCATATGATGGGATTAGTTAGGACAGTCATGTGACTTTATTGACCTTAGTTAAGGGTCATGTGGTTGGGTCTAATTAATCACGAAATGACGGGTAGAGCTTGACTAGTGCTTATGATTTGATGACCATAGTTAAGGTCATAAGTGCTAGGGGTAAAAACCATTATCGGGAGTTTCAAGTGTTGAAATTTACAATGAGATTGCATACCTTCTATGAGATAGTTGGATCCCGATACCCGCTGCGAGTAAGAGTTACTCCTAGGAGAGTTTTGCACTTTACAATTAGCCGATAAAGTAGGTGTCTAGAAAGGTGTCAACGGGGTTACGCCCCTGGGAAAACGAGGTTTATTTTAATTAGGTCCGTGCGAAAGCACGGGGAACCTCCCTCAAAGTTCCGGCAATGGCCTGGCTGAAAGATTGGCGAACTTGTAGAGTGTAATTGATCCCGGCTAGTCTTTCCTTTTAGGGTTTGAAGGAAGATTTGATAAAAATAGTAGGAGACATCCTGATTAGATAAAATATATAACCAATCTAATCTTGCATGAGCGCACGTAGAGTGTTTTCTTCTCTCTCTCTCCAGGTAGCGACCATGTCACGCCTTAATCAAGATAATAATATGGAGTAATTGACCGAACCCGCTTGTTATACTGAGCTGGGGAACGTTGGCTCCGCTCCAACTTATAATTGTTATAAGACCGAGCAGGAAATAGAGGAATACTAGGATTCCCATGCCGCCCAAACGAAGAAAGTGCATGATGATGCATCTCCTTCGGGTGTGTTCATTACAAAGAACTGTTTCGCTGTATCCTCTACGTCCTGGGTATTAGATACCGGATCAGGATCCCAAATATGTAATCTGTTACATGGGCAATAGGTAGGTAGAGAACTGAGAACGGGTGATAAATTTCAAGAGTTGGAAACGGTGGAAGTGTTGCAACCAAGTCTGTTGATAGTTATCACCCTGTATTACTAGAATACATTGATTCTGAACGAATGTTATTAGATACCGAACCTGATATACAACATCATATCAGTCTCTTTTTATTAAAGAAGGATATAATTTTGTATTGTTGGATAATGTTTTGAACATTTCCTATATCAAAAGTTGATCGGTTCAGGCACGTTATCTAAAAGCATATACATTCTAAATCAAACCACATTTCCTTATGTACAGAATACACACAAGAGGAAGAGTTCAGAAATGAACGAATTCTTCTTGAGGCATTATAGACTAGGTCATATCAATGCGACCCGACCAGCTAAGTTACATTTAGATGCATATTTAAATCAGTTTGAATTTACATATTGTGAAACTTGCAAGTCATGTCACAAAGATAAGATGACCATAGCTCCGTTTACTGGCAACAGAGAAAGAGTTTGTGAACTGTTGGGACTGATACATAGTGATGTATGAAGGTCCCAGTCTACATATGCCAGGACTGGTTCTTTGTACTTCCTTACATTCACTGATGATCTCTCATGATTCGGACACATGTTCCTGTTGAAACACATGTCTGCAACTTTTGAGAAATTAAAAGAATATAAGATAGAAGTAGAGAACCAAAACGGGTATAAGTATTATGTCCTATGATGGGATCAGGGAGGAGAATACTTGTGCATGGAATTCTTGGACTATTCTAAAGGAGAATGAGATTCTCTCTCAGCATTACTCCTCCGTATACACCACAGCACAACGGTTATCGGGGTGGAGCAATTGCACCCTACGAGATATGGTGCGCTCTATGATGAGTACTACTGAGTTACCTATTTCCTTTTGGGGGTTATGCACTTGAGAAGCTGCATACCTATTAAATTGGGTTTGAATCAAATCAGTGCTTACCACGCCATATGAGATATGGTATGGGAAGATGCCATCTCTTAAGCAAGTTAAGATTTGGAATTGTCCGGCCTATGTCAAAAGCAAAATCCGGACAAGATCGAGGCAAGGTCAGATCTGTAGAACTGGAAGTATTTCCAGCTATACAAACTACAGCTGATGTTTTGACAGAACCAAAGGATTCAATAGTCCCCGACAAACCTCAGCCTCTCCGCCGATCTAGCAGGGTTCCTCATCCACCTGAGAGATACTTCGGTTTCTCGATGACAGTGGGAGAGAGGATTGCATCATGAGATGATGACCCAACTAGTTTCGAGCAGGCCATCGAGAGTAGGCACTCTGTAAGAATGGGTGGATGCTTAGCGATCTGAGATGGAATCCATGTACACCAACAAAGTATGGACTTTGGTTGGTATGTCTGAAGGGTTAAATCCCCATCAGGAGCAAGTATATCTTGAGAAGATTACGTGGTGTAGATGGAAAGGTGGAGACTTTCAAAGTTAGACTTGTTAAAGGTTTTCGTCATCGACCAGGCATGGATAATGATGAAACCTTTTCCAGTGGCTATGCTTAAGTCCATCCGGATCCTACTTGCCATTGCTACATACCATGACTATGATATCTGGTGGTTGGGTGTCATGACTGCTTTTCTAAACATTGATTTAGAAGAAAGCGTCTATAAGAACATAGCCAGATGGCTTCGTAAACAGTGGGAGCAGCGAAAACGTGTGTAAGATGTTTTATGGGATAAGGTAGGCATCGCGGAGTTGGAACATCTGTTTTGATGTAGTAGTCAAAGAGTTTGACATCATCAAAATAGTAGATGAACCTTGTACATACAAAAAGGTAGTAGAGAGTAAGGTGGTCATCCTCGTATTGTGCGTGGACAACATACTCTTGATAGGAAAAGAGTTTCCTATGCTACACATGGTCAATCTCCGCTTATCACAAGGATTCTCCGTATAGGATAAAGGTGATACCTCCTAAATCCTGGGTTTTGAATCTATGAGATAGATCTAAATGGATATTAGGATTCTCACTAGATGTAGTAAGATGGTATCAATCGATCCTGTGGAGAATCACTGGATAGCTTCCAGGGAGATAAGCATGACTGAATGTCAGTCGCAGGCATTGTCTTTACCCTCAGTGGAGGGACGGTATGTTGGAAGAGTTCCAAGCTAGATATCGTGGCAAACTAGACGATAAAGGCTGGTTACATCGCTATCAAAGATACTACCAAAGAGGATGTTTGGGTGTATATTAGTTCATGAGATGAACTAGGTTCCTACCATTGTATGACAATGGAGGTGAGGCTTTAGCCCAGGAACCCCGGTCCCATCATTGACCCAGACATATTCCAAGGCAGTATCACCTGATCATGGAGATAGTTGATCTCAGGGAGATCAAGGTTAGGAGAGTACACTCAGAGGACAACACGGCGGATCCACTCACAAAGTCCTTTTCCCAGAGAGAGACATTTATGGGATGGTTGAGTATGAGATACTGCAACCACTGCTATAGATGGCCCGAGTGCAAGTGGGAGATTATTAGTTATATGTATGCCCTAGAGGCCATTACTGTACATGAGATGTATAATGTAGTGGATGCTGGGACATATACATGTAGGACTTTCTTGCTCGACATGATAGTTCGCTATCTGGTTGCTCTTTATCTTAACATGTACACTTATTTTCTCTCTGTCACATGTTGATAAAGCCCTTAGGATGTGTACTCGACTTCCAGGACTATGATGTAGATCATACTAGTGGGGCCTGGGTAGTCCATGAGTACATCCTTCAATGTTCCTAGTCGTGGGAATATCGAGACGGGGCATCGATATTCCAGAGTAGACTAGCGTATATCTTATCGACCCATGTGATGGGCGATGGATGATCCCATATCCTTTGGTGTTTGACATCAGAGACGGTATGCGGGTGCTCAGTGGAGACTGGGTACACTGAACGGACTCGCCGAGAACTCCCAGATGGTATTATACCTCACGTCAGATGGCAGTTCTCTGGTGACACTGGTACAGCTTAGTCTGTTGACCCGAGATCGTCATAGAGTCTTGTGTATCTCCCACCGTGCTTTGATTTCCACCCTACCACGGCTCTACTGAGTCGTGCAAACAGGTGGTTTTTGGGTACAGTCTCGATTCACATGGAGGCAATGAGCGATAGGAGGGGATTCGTCTCTCCCGGTAATGGGGGGTTGATATTGCGCTTTGCTCGACTGGACATAACTGGAAATCCCTGGCCAGGGTTGCTATGATTTACTGGTAAGTGCTATCAGTAGTTTCACGCTTGTTATGGACCTTACATCGGCATGACTTATCAAGCTACTGGGTCTGACGTTTACCACCCCTAGGCGAGATATGCGACATATCAGACGAACAGACCGGACTGTGCGGTAAGTGTTACTGATTGGATTCGCAAGAGTGTGAGCAGGCTTGCTCGTTGATCTTCTGATCGCTCAATACCCGGGTGGCCGTTACGTTTAGCAGACCGCTTGCGGCTTGTGGGTGATTGATATGATCACCACCTACTGCCGGCGTATTGACGAGTCTTTAGAGACCTACACAGAGGTTTCCTGGCTCAAGCGAAACGAAATAGGAGTGCATATGAGATATGTGCGGGACCGAGAATAATACCAGTATGAGATACTGTATTCTATTCTCGCGATTTGTATCATCGCTCGGTTATATGTGATATATCCGGGTTACCGAATCAAGTGTTGATTCGATATATTGATACACTAGATATTAGTCGGTTATATGCGATATAACCGGATCGTTAAATTAAGTGTTGATTTAATGATTTAATGTATAATTATATATTTGATATATTACTTTACATTAACTAGTATTTCTTCACTTAAGATTGACTTTCTCACTTTATGTGCACAAGTTGTATATGTAATATATATTTGTGCACTAGTTTGCATCATGATTGATGATACATGCGAACATGGGTGGGTGGGTGACATACACCATGTTAATTATAATTTAGGTTTTTATTTATCTTAATTATTCAAAATGGTGGCTTCTTTTGTCATGGCTTGAAGCTTCATGAAGCTTGAAGCAACTTTGACAAAGTCCACTCATTTTGTCTTGATTAAGATATTCATTAACCAAACCATTATAATTAACTATGGTTTAGTCTCTACAAACGTTAACTCACCCATGGTTGCATCATGATAGACTTCACTTGATTATACTTTTGTGATAATTCATTTTTTCATTCTTATTCTTTTTCTTTCTTCTTCTTCTTCTTCAAGAAGAAGAATGCTTGCTAGAAATTTTCATGTGAAGAGATAGAGTGAGAAATCCAAATCCAAAGTGAACCTACTTCCTATTTCATCATCCTCTACTACTTGCCATTTAGTTTAGGGTGTTCTCTTCACAAAGTTCATGACCTAGTGAAGATGGAGCTTGAGTTTGAGTCTCCTCGACGTAGATCAGATTCGGCTTCGAAGTCAACGACCTAGCCCGCTCATTTCTCCGAGGAAACCATCGCTAGAGTCCGGGATCACGATGATCTCATCGAAGGGACGTCAACACGGAGCTTTAGAAGTGAAGGACAGGATCTACAAAGGTTGTAATCCCTTTCACTTAGTGTTAAAGTTGTTTGCTTGCTATTAGTTTCGCATAATCTCTAGTATACGATCTTGGTTAGGGTTGTTAGGCATGGCTAATTTTTTGAATCGGGCATTGTTGATGCCTTGTAGAACCTTGTGAGAGTGCCTAGGAACCCTCCATAGGGTAGATGAACGGTTAAAATGAAAAATGTGATAAAATATATTAAAAATGTATTAAACGTGGAGTAATTGGGTTTTTGAAAGCGCTATGGAAATAGTCTGAGGCTAAAATTTTGCAGGTACATAGGGAATATGAAAAGACACAACTTTTATGTTGGGGTCGTCGCCTGAATCGGCCGACTCGGCCGTGACTCGGTCGGAGGACTGAGTCGGCCGAGTCGAGGACGATTTGGCCTTTCCCGGCCGAGTCAGGCGGCCGGGATCCCCCCGACGGTTCATCTAACCCCTGTCAATGTTACATTTTTGGGTGTAGTGGGTTTTTTGTGAGATATGCACGTGTAAACCCTTGGTATTCTAAAGGTTTTAAAAAAAATCAATATTAAAATAATGTGGGGTATGGGATTTGAACTCTGGTGGCTTGGTTCAGCAGTGCAAGGTATTACCAATGAGCTACAAGCTCTTTTTTTTAATTAAATTGCTAATTAATTACTTAAGTCTTGTGCTCAGGCAATAAATACCCCTTTATGGAATTTGAAAAAAAAACAAGTTAAAAATTTGTATGGAAAAAGTGTATAAGAAAATTAGGGTTGTTACAATCGTCGACCCCAATAACTCAATAAGTCATGCCGGTATATGGCTCATAACAGATCGAGAAACTACTGATAACACTTATCAGTAAATCTCATAAGCCCTGGCCAGGGACTTCCTGTTATAGCTAATCGTGCATGGCGCAACATCAACCCCCAATACCGGGAGAGACGAAACCCCTCCTATCTCTCATTGCCTCCATGTGCCTCGGGACTGTACCCAAAATCCACCTGTTTGCATGACTCGGTAGAGCCGTGGTAGGGTAGAGATCAAAGTACAGTGGGAGGACACACAAGACTCTATGACGATCTCGGGTCTACAGACTAACATGTACCAGTGTCCCCTGAGAACTGCTATCCGACGATAGATATAATACCACATAGGAGTTCTCGGCGAGTTCGTTCAGTGTACCCAGTCTCCACTCAGCTCCCGTATACAGTCCTTGGTGTCACCACACCAATGGATATGGGATCATCCATTGCCCATCATATAGGTCAAGTAACGTATACGCTAGTCTACTGTGGAATATTGATGCCCCGTCTCGATACACCCACGACTAGGAACATTTCAAGTATATGCTTATAAACTACACATGTCCCACTAGTATGATCCGCATCATAATCCCAGTAGTCAAGCAAATATCCTAAGGGTTTTATCAACATGTACCAAATGAGTAATATGCATGAACAAGTGAACGTGTTAAGATAAAAAAACAACCAGATAGCATACTATCATGTCGAACAATAATGTCCTTTGAATATATATATATACATATACCGATACATCCACTATCATATAATAGCCTCTAGGGCATACCTATATCCAACAGTCACATATATAGACCCCTAGTTGTTGTTTGTGGCATTGTCGCGAGCACGTTTTGCGCACCAAGTGCATGCGCGTCTAGTTAGTGCGCGTTGGTTGACTTGTATTGTTTGTGTCCGCGACTATTTATATATCTATTCTCTTATTTACTTGTGTACGATTCTAGGATCAGTTGCAGAGACGTTGGACACAGCGCGGAAAGGAAAGGCTGTGATCGGATTCGTTTAGCCGAGGCGTCCCGGTGAGATCGTCTGGATGTCGCGAAGCGCCCGATAGTTTAGGATTACTAGTAGTACTTGCATTTATATGCGTAGTTCCCTAGTTATTCATCTCATTGCATCGCATCATCTTATATGTGTGTGTGTGTGAGAGAGAGAGATATCATCTCACAGGACACTTGCACCATTAGCATTAGTTCATGTTGTGCGTGCACTATTCATGCGAACACACACGCCTTTGATAATTGCTATGCAACGAACACTTTAGAACTTGTTTAAATCTGTATCTAAAACATCTGCATCATATATGATATGTAAACTGGTAGTTGTATATTCATTTTTTCAGGATGGGTACGTAGGATTGTTAGTCATATATACATACCTCATTACATCATGATTCATGCATAGCTTCTGGACGTACTTCGCATGGTATATACTATCGATATCATAGACATCCATCATTTCCAACATGTTCATATATTGTGATTCTTCTTGGAGATTTCAGTATTGATGAGATTTCTGGATTTTTGGGGAAAACCGCAAGAATTTTATAAACCTATTATCATTTTAAAAATAGAAATTTGCGGTTTTTCTCGTGATATGATGTATGTGTCGTCCACCATGATTTTTCCTGATTTCTGTTGGTTTTCAAGACCCGGTTCGAGGAGTGGGATGAACCGTCTCGGGTACATGGTGGGCCCGGTATGGTAACCCGTGGCAAGAAGCTCGAGTTGTAGACAATGAGCCTGGCAGGGGCAGGCGACCTACTGGTGATGTCTGGCGCGGCGGATATCCGGAGGATACCGACCGTAGTCGTGAGATTTGATGAGATGGGCCGATCCGGAATGACGGAGCCCGAGACTTGAGATATTGAGATACTAAGACATTGACATATTGAGACATTGAGATATTGAGATATTGAGATTTACATATATTGTGTCGATGCTTGACACGGATTTTCTGTTGATTTCATTGATGATACTTCGGTTTATAGCACAGAGGTTTTTTTAAGATAAGAATAAATATTTTCTCATACCAAACATGTTCAGGTTTTGTGTTTGATTATGCATTCATGTTGCATTCATTCTAGTACATCGTATCATATTGATATATGTAGGTTGTGATGCAATTGCGTCCATTCTTACGATAGCTTTATTAGATGTTACTTACTACTCACGAGTTGGCAACTTACTCCCGTTGTGCCACGGTATTTTTGCAGGTCCGACCCATCAGCATAATAGCGGCGGGTGTGTTATCCTCCTCTACTCTATTTGCATTGACCTGCGGTTTGCTTGTAGGTGGGTTGCGAGGATATTTGGTTCCCACTTCGTGTTTTATTATTATATCTAGTATACTCCATCTACCTTATCTACCGTTTTCCACCAGTTATACATTGGGCTTAGATGGTGACCTTGTGAGATTTGTATGTATTCCATTTATGATGTCGATGCTCACTTGAGCCGACGGGGCGTTTTATTTTCCTCGTGCTTTTATTTTCTTATTGGCTCTATTATGATATATATTGTGTGTGGTTGTGATTCCGCCTTTGGCGAAGAGCTAGCTAACGCTTGGGGATGCCTTTATTCATTATTTATGCATATTTTATGTTCTACCCGTTTCGGGGCCAGTATTTACAAATGAGACTCTGCCGAAATTTTCAGTAAATTTGATGCATTAAAATGTTTTAAGGTGAGCTTATTTTACAAAAATCATCTTTTTATGTTAAGTTTTCATTCACTCTATTTCCTTAAACGGTTTAGATTTCTAGGTTTTGGCATACTTAGATTACGTTACGCCTTTAGACATTTCATTATTTAAGTGCCAGTCATGTTCCATACCTTCGGGTCATGACAAATTTGGTATCAGAGCGATAGATTTTACCTTTCTGAGTGTATGTTGACCCTCGGTAGATGGAGTAGGTGACTTAAGCAGAGTGACGTAGCATGTGTATGTTCCGCGGCATACTTACGATACGGTACTCCGCCTAAGTGACCTTAGGATATATGATTGTCTGTACTTCCTTCCTTGATTCCATATGTCCTCTGGTTTCGATCGTAATGTTCCTATCAATCTTGTTTCTTACTCCAGCCACTATGCCGCCGAAGATATCGAGGGCCAGAGGGCTGCCGCCAGGGATGAGATTAGAACGGGCTTGCTTGAGATGAGGACCGATCAGGGCGGTACGCCTACCCATCAGGGACAGATTGGTCCTCCTTTTCCAGGCCAAACAGCTAGGCTAGAGTCTAGTATTTAGGACTTAAGACAGATGGTTGGATTGCTAGTTGAGATTAGCTGAGCTCCGAGAGACGATGATGTCCCTCCTACTGCAGGGACTATGTTTGTACCTGCTACTCAGGCAGCTGTTTCTGCAGGGTTCCCTAGGACGGAAGCAAGGTTTCGGGAGGTATCGTCCATGCCAAATTCAAAAATTTGCTGTTATCGGTAACCTTAACTAAGAATCGTTAACTAGAAAACCGACGGAATGAAAATGAAAACTACTTTACAAGTAAAGTGAACAAGGAATACAACCATTGTAGACCGGTCCTTCACTTCATTAGCTCCATGTAGTCGTCCTTTCGCTGTGACCATGAACTCCCGGACTCTAGAGAGGCTCCATAAGATGTACGGATCAAGCTTGTTAGAAGACTTCGAGGTCGAAGATGATCTACGTCGAGAAGACACTAACCCAAGCTATCTCTTCACTAATTATGGAATTAGTGAAGCAAACACCCTATACTAAATGGCAAGTAGTAGAGGATGATGAAGTAGAAAGTGGGCTCACTTTAGATTTGATTTTCTCACATCTCCATTGAAGCTAGAAAGCTTTTTGGAAGAAGAAGAAGATAACTTTCATGATATTTATTAAGTGAATGAAAGAAAAATCATGAGGTTAGAAAATAAACCATGGTGAGTATATGACATCCCTTAACCCATGTAGAGAGTTAACCATGGCAAGGATAAAGGGTTGGGTTTATAAATATCTTTAGTAAAACAAAATGAGTAGACTAAATCAATGCACAATACAAGCTTCTACAAGCTTTGTGTCATGACAAATTGCAACCATTTTGTAATTACCAAAATTAAATAAAAACACTAGTATTATCCCTAGCATGGTGTAAGTCATACACACACCCAAGGTGCATGTATCATCAAGCATGACACATAACATGTTGTAACGCCTTAGATTTCGGTTAGTGTTAGTTTAGACGGTAATGCGGGTTTACTGTAAAAAGTTTACCAATTTAGGTCCTCACATTTTATAACATTTAATTAATAAATTTTTTTATTTGCTATGGCATGCACGCATGTGTGCATGTTAATGTGAGCGTTTGTTTTGTGTTAATCTTGTTCTTAGCAACCTTGACAACATAACCCTTAACCTAATTCTAAATCCTTGCTTTAATCCTATCCTAATCCCTTGCTTTCATTTAACCCTAATCCTTGCTATTTTGTTGTGGGAGATATTTATTTCGAGAGAAGAGGTGGCATGGTGTAGTGTGAATACATTAATGAGAAGTTAATGCAAATAGTGCACTTACCCTCTCATCTTACTCTCACCTCTCTCATTCTCTTTATCTTTTCTTTCTCTCTTTCTCTCACACTCATTTCCTTGTTATTTTCTTCATCGCTTTCTTTTCTGAACTGAACACTTGCATTCCCTTCGCAAATCCATTTCAAATATTCAAAAAACTAACAAAAATCACTTCTTTTGCTTGGTTTTGCCTCTTGGATGCCTTGGAGCTTGGGAAGCTTGGATCTTTGAGTTCTTTTGGTTAGGTAATGATCTCTAGCTGTTCTTTATGTTGTTTTAGTGTTGTGTAGTCTGTAAGGTTCCTAGGCACTGTCACAAGGTTCTACAAGGCATCAACAATGCCCGATTAAAAAATAGCCGTGCCGAACAACCCTAACCAAGATCGTATACAAGAGATTATGCGAAAACAATAAGCAAGTAAACAACTATACTTCTAAGAATTAGGGATTACAACCTTTGTAGATCCGGTCCTTCACTTCTAAAGCTCCGTGTTGACGTCCCTTCGCTGCGATCATCGAGATCCAGGACTCTTGTGACGGTTTCCTCGGAGAAATGAACGGGCTAGCTCGTTGACTTCGAGGCCGAAGATGATCTACGTCGAGGAGACTCAAACTCAAGCTCCATCTTTACTAGGTCATGAACTTTGTGAAGAGAACACCCTAAACTAAATGGCAAGTAGTAGAGGATGATGAAATAGGAAGTGGGTTCACTTTGGATTTGGATTTCTCACTCTATTTCTTCACTTGAAAATTTCTAGTAAGCTTTTCTTCTTTTTGAAGAAGAAGAAGAAAAAAGAAAAGAATAAGAATAATGAATTATCTAAAAAGAATAATCAAGTGATGTCTATCATGATGCAACCATGGGTGAGTTAACCTTTGTAGACACTAAACTATAGTTTGAGTTAATGGTTTGGTTAATAAAAATATTATGCAAAACAAAATGAGTGGACTTTGTCAAAGATACTAAAAAGCTTCATGAAGCTTTAAGCCAAGACAAAGAAAGCCACCATTTTGTTTTAGAAAAATAAATAAAAACCCAAAACAATATCTTAAATATGGTGTAACTTATACACACACCCAAGTTTGCATGTATCATCAATCATGATACAAACTAGTGCACAAACATATATCACATATACAACTTGTGCACATCAAGTGAGAAAATCAATCTTAAGTGAAACAATACTAGTTAATTTAAAGTAATATATCAAATATATAATTATACATTAAATCATTAAATCAACACCTGATTTAATGATCCGGTGATATCGCATATAACCGACTAATATCTGGTGTATCAATATATCGAATCAACACTTGATTCGGTAACCCGGCTATATCTCATATAACCGACTGATGATACAAATCACGAGAATAGAATACAGTATCACATACTGGTATTATTCTCGGTCCAGCACATATCTCATATGCCCTCCTATTTCATTTCGCTTGAGCTTGGAAACCTCTGTGTTGGACTCTAAAGACTCGTCAATACGCCGGCAGTAGGTGGTGATCATATCAATCACCCACAAGCCGCAAGCGGTCTGCTAAACGTAACGGCCACCCGGGTATTGAGCGATAAGAATATAAACGAGCAAGCCTGCTCACACTCCTGTGAATCCAATGAGTAACACTTACCGCACTGTCCGGTCTGTTCGTCTGATATGTCGCATATCTCGCCTAGGGGTAGTAAACGTCAGACCCCAGTAGCTTGATAAGTTATGCCGATGTAAGGTCCATAATAAGCATGAAACTACTGATAACACTTACCAGTAAATCACTGCAATCCTGGCCAGGGATTTCCAGTTATGGCCAGTCGAGCATAGCGCAACTTCAACCCCCAATACCGGGAGAGACGAATTCCCTCCTATGGCTCATTGCCTCCATGTGAATCGGGACTGTACCCAAAAACCACCTGTTTGCATGACTCTGTAGAGCCGTGGTAGGGTGGAAATCAAAGCACAGTGGGAGACACACAAGACTCTATGACGATCTCGGGTCAACAGACTAGGTTGTACCAGTGTCACCAGAGAACTGCCATCAGACGTGAGGTATAATACCATCTGGGAGTTCTCGGCGAGTCCGTTCAGTGTACCCAGTCTCCACTGAGCACCCGCATACCATCTCTGTTGTCAAATATCAATGGATATGGGATCATCCTTCGCCCATCACATGGGTCGAGAAGACTTACGCTAGTCTACACTGGAATATCGATGCCCCGTCTCGATATTCCCACGACTAGGAACATTGAAGGATGTGCTCTTGGACTACCCAGGCCCCACTAGTATGATCTGCATCATAGTCCTGGAAGTCGAGTACACATCCTAAGGGCTTTATCAACATGTAACAGAGAGACAATAAGTGTATATGTTAAGATAAAGAGCAACCAGATAGCGTACTATCATGTCGAGCAAGAAAGCCCTCCCTATATATGTCCCAGCATCCACTACAATATACATTTCATGTACAGTAATGGCCTCTAGGGCATACATATAACTAACAATCTCCCACTTGCACTAGGGCCATCTATAGCAGTGGTTGCAGTATCTCATACTCAACCATCCCATAATAGTCTCTCTCTGGGAAATGGCCTTTGTGGGTGGATCCGCCGTGTTGTTCTTTGAGTCCACTCTCCTAACCTTGATCTCCCTGGAGATCAACTATCTCCATGCTCAGGTGATACTGCCTTGGAATATGTCTGGATCACTGATGGGACCAGGGTTCCTGGGCTAAAGCCTCACCTCCATTGTCTTACAATGGTAGGAACCTAGTTCATCACATGAACTAATATACACCCAAACTGCCTATTTGGTAGTATCGTTGATAGCGATGTCACCGGCCTTTATCGTCTAGTTTGCCACGGTATCTTAGCTTGGAACTCTTCCAACATACCGTCCCTCCACTGAGGGTAAAGACAATGCCTACGACTGACATTCAGTCGTGCTTATCTCCCTAGAAGCTATCCAGCGATTCTCCCCAGGATCGATTGATACCATCTCACTACACCTAGTGAGAATCCTAACATCCATTTAGATCTATCTCATAGATCCAAAATCTAGGATTTAGGAGGTATCACCTTTATCCTATTTGGAGAATCCTTGTGATAAGAGGAGATTGACCTGCGTAGCATAGGAAACTCTTTTCCTATTAAGAGTATGTTGTCCACGTACAATACAAGGATGACAACCTTAATCTCTACTACCTTTTTGTATGTACAAGGTTCATCTACTAATTTGATGAAGTCAAACTCTTTGACTACCACATCAAAACAGATGTTCTAACTCCGCGATGCCTGCTTTATCACACAAAGCATCTAGCACACATTTCCGCTGCTCCCACTATTTACGAAGCCATCTGGCTGTATTCTTATAGATGCTCTCTTCTAAATCAATATTTAGAAAAGCAGTCATGTCATCCAACCACCAGATATCGTAGTCATGGTATGTAGCAATGGCAAGTAGGATCCGGATGGACTTAAGCATAGCCACTGGAAAAGGTTTCATCATTATCCATGCCTGGTCGATGACGAAAACCTTTAACAAGTCTAGCTTTGATAGTCTCAACCTTTCCATATACACCAAGTAATCTTCTCAAGATATACTTGCTCCTGATGGGGATTTAACCCTTCAAATATAGCAACCAAAGTCCATACTTTGTTGGTGTACATGGATTCCATCTTAGATCGCTAAGCATCCAGCCATTCTTACAGAGTCCCTATTTTCGATGGCCTGCTCGAAACTAGTTGGGTCATCATATCATGATGCATTCCTCGCTCCCACTGTCATCGAGAAGCCGAAGTATCTCTCAGGCGGGTGAGGAACCCTACCAGAACGGCGGAGAGGCTGAGGTTCATCGGGGACTATTGAATCCTTTGGTTCTATCAAATTATCAGCTGTAGTTTGTATAGATGGAACTCCTTCCAGTTCTACAGAACTGACCTTGCCTCGAGCTTGTTCGGATTATGCTTTTAGACATAGGCTGGAAAATCCCCAAATCATAACATATGATATGGATTCTTACCATTCCTTATCACATATGAAGTGGCAGGCAACTGATTTGATAGGAACCCTATTCAATAGGTATGCAGCTTCTCAAGTGCATAACTTCCAAAAGGAAACAGGTAACTCAGTAATACTCATCATAGAGCATACCATATCTAATATGGTGCGATTGCTCCGCCCCGATACACCTATGTGCTGTGGTGTATACGGAGGAGTAATGCTAAGAGAGAATCTCATTCTCATTTGGAATAGTCCAGGAATTCCATGCACAAGTATTCTCCTCCTGATCCCATCATAGGACATAATACTTGTACCCGTTTTGGTTCTCTACTTCTTAATTATATTCTTTGAATTTCTCAAAAGTTTCAGACATGTGTTTCAACAGGAACATGTGTCCGAATCTTGAGAGATCATCAGTGAATGTAAGGAAGTACAAAGAACCATTCCTGGCATATGTAGACTGGGGACCTTCATACATCACTATGTATCAGTCCCAAGAGTTCACTAACTCTTTCTCTGTTTCTAGTAAACAAAGCTATTGTCATCTTATCTTTTTGGCATGACTGGAAAGTTTCACAAGATGTAAATTCAAACTGATTTAAATATGCATCTAAATGTAACTTAGTTAGTCGGGTCGCATAGATATGACCTAGTCTACAATGCCTCAAGAAGGATTCGTTTATTTCTGAATTCTTCCTCTTGTGTGTGTTTTGTACGTTAGGAACTGTGGTTTGATTTAGAATGTATATGCTTTTAGATAACGTGCCTGAACCGATCAACTCTTGATATAGGAAATGTTCAAAACATTATCCAACAATACAAAATTATATCCTTCTTTAATAAAAAGAGACTGATATGATGTTGTATATCAGGTTCGGTATCTAATAACATTCGTTCAGAATCAATGTATTCTGGTAATACAGGGTGATAACTACCAACAGACTTGGCTGCAACACTTGCACCGTTTCTATCTCATGAAATTTATCACCCGTTCTCAGTTCTCTACCTATCTGTAGCCCATGTAACAGATTACATATGCGGGATCCTGATCCGGTATCTAATACCTAGGACGTAGAGGATACAGAGAAACAGTTCTTTGTAATGAACACACCCAAAGAAGATGCATCATCATGTACTTTCTTCGTTTGGGCGGTCATGGGAATCCTGGTAAATCCCTATTTCCTGCTCGGTCTTATAATAATTATAAGTTGGAGCGGGACCAACATTCCCCGGCACAGTGTAGCAAGTGGAGTCGGTCAATACATCCATATTATTATGTTGATTAAGGCGTGACAAGGTCGCTACCTTTAGAGAGAGAGAAGAAAACACTCTGCGTGCGCTCTTACAAGATTAGATTGGTTATATATTTTATCTAATCAGAATGGCTCCCACTGTTTTTATCAAATCTTCCTTCAATCCCTAAAAGGAAAGACTAGACGGGATTAATTACACTCTACAAGTTCGCCAATCTTTCGGACAGGCCAGTGCTGGTACTTTGAGGGAGGTTCCCCGTGCTTTCGCATGGACCTAATTAAAATAAACCTCGGTTTCCCAGGGGCGTAACCCCGTTGACACCTTTCTAGAGACCTACATGATCGGCTAATTGTAAAGTGCAAAACTCTCCCAGGAGTAACAATTGCTCGCAGTGGGTATCAGGATCCTACTATGATATAGAAGGTATGCAATCTCATTGCAAATTTCAACACTTGAAACTCCCGATAATGGTTTTTACCCCTAGCACCTATGACCTTGGCTATGGTCAACAAATCATAAGCACTAATCAAGTTCTACCATTCATTTCGTGATTAATTAGACCCACCCACATGACCCTTGGCTAAGGTCAACAAAGTCACATGACTGTCCTAAATAATCGCATCATATGCTGTGTAGGAAGACATCACTTAGCTACCGTACACTACGCCTCTGCTATGGTCGACAAATGCAGCACGAATACTAAGTACTCTACTTCTTAAAATGACAGAGGGTTGCGAATGGTTTTTAAGAAAACCATTAACGCTTTGAACTTGATCTCGTTGCAGAATCAATTGGTTTTTAAATGGAGTGTTTTTAAGGCTTTTGCTAGTTTCGCTAAAAAGGTCACTCCCGGTGAAGGGATCTCGGCTCTTTCTTCGTCGAATGAGGTGCAGGATATTCACAATACCACTATGCAAAGAAAAACTATCAAAGCAATCAAAAGACAAACCGAAGGTTGTAGCATCTGCTAGTTATTGCTAAAGAGGTCACTCCCGGTGAAGGGATCTCGGCTCTTTCCTTATCGAATAAGGTGCTGGATATTCTACAAGGAACACCGCTACGCAAAGCAACAACTAGAGCTACCTAATTTTTGAAATTCGATTCCACAACATCTTTTAGGTTTATTTTCTTTCATTAATCCCATTAATGAATGTCCCATCATTTAAGTCCACCTAATCATCACAGATAAATACAACGTACGCTTATGCCATCCGCATTCGCCTCGATGTCCCGTCATGCACCGTTAGGTTAGGTATCCAACGGCATAGCGGGGCAGGGCTAGCGCGGGTGTAAAACATAAGCAACGTCTATATAATATATCATATATACTATATACAGTATCTATCTGAACATATCACATGATCACATCACAGATAACGCAGCAGAAAATATCATATAAAATATTGGATATACTAGGACGTCCGTGTTTTATTTTGAGCCTATATAAAACACGTATTTCATGGTCGTGATGAATAGCCAATCCCACACCCGTAGACCCCTACGAGAGCGGCAAGCAACCCTACCAATTCTAGAGTTAGGAGACCCGGACTCGACTCCTCGAGGTGGTCCTCCAATGGACCCTAGAACCCGGTTACTTGTGCTCCCCTCCTTGGGTCTATCCTAATGCGGAAAAGTAAATAATATACAATGGTGACATCATCCTCAGCCCGGAAGTGCCCCAATAAAAGAATATTACATACAATGAATTTTACATGAATGAAAAAGAAAAACTCTTATCTCACATAAAACCCCCGGCTATTCAAACATGACGATCCAATATAATATATCCAGCAACACATAACATCACATATCATCAACGTAAATAAATATGCGTATCCCAATTGTCGTTGATGTATATCAACGAAACCGGCGATACACCACATATTACACTTACGGTCGCAGAAAAGAAAGTGTAAAACTACAACAGTTGGAATCCGCAACCTTTTTAGACATCGCATGCCTAATCAAATGAATTCCTTAGACATCGCATGCCTAACTATTATAAACCCCGCATTTTAGTCTTAATATCGAAAACTCTTTTTAATATCAAGTCAGGAAATTCAACAAGATTCCCGACATCCAGATCGAATGCTCGTCGCACACTTTAGTAGACGGCCGCACCCCCGGATGCCGTCGACGAAGTGCACTAAGGCGGAACACCGCTGCCGCGAGCACCCGAACGGATGCTTTTAGCGACGGGGTTCTCCTACAGTCACTTGGTCGGGGCTATGGGGCGTGGCTGTCTATTAAGTTTACCCGGCGAGTATTCGCGTACGCTATGTGATTGCGACGGACTTTTGATCACATCAAAATTTCCATGGCAACCGATCATTTGAGACTGAACTGCTAGATTTACAACATTCAATATAGTTATCTCATAACTGCTTGTGGATTCCAAATATTGTATCACATTCCAGATAAATAGACAATGTTAAACTTTCCGATCGAATAATCAAACACCCAAGTTTTCCCAAATAGTTCTCAACACTTGAGGGGAGTTTAAAAACATCCATCACATGCCACAGTACCAATGGTCCAGCAGTAGAAGGGTCAAGCCAACGCCTCACATGTAGCAACGCCGTACTTCCCCAAACCCTAAGGTTCAAAAGGCAGTTCAAGACGGTCACATAATCGAGTTAAGGTTTGTTGTCTTCTAGAGGGTCCATCGCGTTACTTGTATGACTTAGAACGTTCTTAAACTACGGAAAAATCCAACACTTGGAAATTTTCCGGCAGGGGAAAAAGTGAGTTATTGATATCCGGTCGAACTTTTTAACACTTTCTAAAATTACCCGGAAAAACTTAAACGAAGTTAAATTATCCGATCGAATCAATGATTCCCCAATACAACCCAGAAAACTCAACACTTGAGTATAAATTAAAATTTCCCAGAAGAATTAGGAAGTTGGTACTGAAGTTACTGTACAAAACCCTAACCCTAATTCTACTATGCCGCCGCGGAACCGCCGCGCAAGCAAGGTATTGACGCGGTTCCGCGGCCCTTTAGTGGAATTAAGATGTCGAATTTCACAGTAATTTCTAAAATACCCTGCTGATTTTTTTGAGTATTTGTAATTCATAGAAAAAACACATTTTGAAAAAATTTCCAGAAAGGGGTAAATATTAGGGTTTTCGGGTTCAATCGGACTTTAAACTTCGCCTAGACTTCGCCTAAACTCTAGCTTGGCTCTGATACCACTGTAGGGTTCCTAAGCACTGTCACAAGGTTCTACAAGGCATCAACCATGCCCGATTAAAAAATAGCCGTACCGAACAACCCTAACCAAGATCGTATACTAGAGATTATGCGAAAACAATAAGCAAGTAAACAACTTTACATCTAAGAGTTAGGGATTACAACCTTTGTTGATCCGGTCCTTCACTTCTAAAGCTTCGTGTTGACGTCCCTTCGCTGCGATCATCGAGATCCTGGACTCTTGTGACGGTTTCCTCGGAGAAATGAACGGGCTAGCTCGTTGACTTCGAGGCCGAAGATGATCTAAGTCGAGGAGACTCAAACTCAAGCTCCAACTTCACTAGGTCATGAACTTTGTGAAGAGAACACCCTAAACTAAAGGGCAAGTAGTAGAAGATGATGAAATAGGAAGTGGGTTCACTTTGGATTTGGATTTCTCACTCTATTTCTTCACTTGAAAATTTCTAGTAAGCTTTTCTTCTTCTTGAAGAAGAAGAAAGAAAAGAATAAGAATAATGAATTCTCTAAAAAGAATAATCAAGTGAAGTCTATCATGATGCAACCTTGGGTGAGTTAACCTTTGTAGAGAATAAACTATAGTTTGAGTTAATGGTTTGGTTAATAAAAATCTTATGCAAAACAAAATGAGTGGACTTTGTCAAAGATGCTTAAAAGCTTCATGAAGCTTTAAGCCAAGACAAAGAAAGACACCATTTTGTTTTACCAAAATAAATAAAAACCCAAACCATTATCTTAAATATGGTGTAACTTATACACACACCCAATTTTGCATGTATCATCAATCATGATACAAACTAGTGCACAAACATATATCACATATACAACTTGTGCACATCAAGTGAGAAAATCGATCTTAAGTGAACCGATACTAGTTAATGTAAATTAATATATCAAATATATAATTATACATTAAATCATTAAATCAACACTAGATTTAATGATCCGGTCATATCGCATATAACCGACTAATATCTAGTGTATCAATATATCGAATCAATACTTGATTCGGTAACCCGGCAATATCTCATATAACCGACTGATGATACAAATCGTGAGAATAGAATACAGTATCACATACTGGTATTATTCTCGGTCCCGCACATATCTTATAAGCGCTCCTATTTCATTTCGCTTGAGCTAGGAAACCTCTGTGTAAGACTCTAAAGACTCGTCAATACGCCGGCAGTAGGTGGTGATCATATCAATCACCAACAAGCCGTAAACGGTTTGCTAAACGTAACGGCCACCCGGGTATTGAGCGATCAGAAGATCAACGAGCAAGCCTGCTCACACTCCTGTAAATCCAATCAGTAACACTTACCGCACAGTCTGGTCTGTTCGTCTGATATGTCGCATATCTCGCCTAGGGATGGTAAAAGTCAGACCCCAGTAGCTTGATAAGTCATGCCGATGTAATGTCCATAACAAGTGTGAAACTACTGATAACACTTACCAGTAAATCACTTCAACCCTGGCCAGGGATTTCCAGTTATGGCCACTCGAGCATACCGCAACATCAACCCCCAATACCGGGAGAGACGAATTCCCTCCTATCGCTCATTGCCTCCATGTGAATCGGGACTGTACTAAAAAACCACCTGTTTGCACGACTCAGTAGAGCCGTGGTAGGGTGGAAATCAAAGCACAGTGGGAGACACACAAGACTCTATGACGATCTCGGGTCAACAGACTAAGCTGTACCTGTGTCACCAGAAAACTGCCATCTGACGTGAGGTATAATACCATCTAGGAATTCTCGGCGAGTCCGTTCAGTGTACCCAGTCTCCACTGAGCATCCGCATACCATCTCTGATGTCAAACATCAATGGATATGGTATCATCCATCGCCTATCACATGGGTCGACAAGACATACGCTAGTCTACACTGGAATATCGATGCCCCGTCTCGATATTCCCACGACTAGGAACATTGAAGGATATACTCTTAGACTACCCAGGCCCCACTAGTATGATCTGCATCATAGTCCTCGAAGTCGAGTACACATCCTAAGGGCTTTATCAACATGTAACAGAGAGACAATAAGTGTATATATTAAGATAAACAGTAACCAGATAGCGTAATATCATGTAGAGCAAGAAAGTCCTCCCTATATATGTCTCAGCATCCACTACAATATACATCTCATGTATAGTAATGGCCTCTAGGGCATACTTATAACTAACATAGTCTTGTAGCTTTAGTTTAGAATGTTTAAAGTTAAGTTTTCTTGCAAATATCGTATTTTTTTAGTGTCGTTTGTGATATCTGTGTTCTGCTGTGACCCGGGGTGTGTACTAGAAAATCTAACAATGTAGTTGTGTTGTACCTGAGACCATAGGACTTTATCTGGAGCACGAACACACCTGCTCAGACCATGGCCGGTGACACTGCATTGAATTCCGGCGACATCGGTTTTGGGGTTGAGTTAGGGTGTGGGTTTTTATGGGTAGGTGTCTTCTATGGTTTAGGTGTGTTTGGTCTTGTTTGGTTGTTGAGTTTTATCTATATACAAAATCTGGAATCACATAGGTAGTTTTTAGTATTATGTTTATGCGTAATACGTTATACGACATGGATCGTGCACTTTGTGTGGTTTTGCTCTTGGGTTGGTTTCCTAGTGTCGCTACGCACGTTAGCCAAAGTATGAACACTTGAGGGTATGTTTTGTGTTGATGCGTCGGTCAAGCGTAGTTTGTACGTGTTTTGGGTTTATTGCTAATATATACTTGCTTTGTTGTTTTATGTTTAGTTTCGCAGGCGGGACTTCGGGCGCTGCGAAGAAGGGGAAATAGGTAGTAGGCTTTACTTAGCCAGGAGCATGGTGAGTAGATTTAACATCTACAGGGGAATCGCCCGCATGGCGTTATACGTCTGGGCTAGAGATGTTATAATATTGTCGCATATTCTATTTCATATATAGAGTTGCGCATACACCTTATTGCGTAGTTGCTAGTCGTGCTTGGACTTGTACCCTTAGGTCACTGCACTATTATTGACGGCTAATGTTGCACTAGAACTGATAGTATGCCACACACACCGTCAATAATTTCCATGACACACACAACACACATATAGATATGATATTGTTTGGTTAGGGGCACTGTGACATTGATTCATATTATTTGTTGCATATGATATATAGCATACCTGTATAGCTACATGCTTACACATATGCCTTGACATGCTTACATGATAGTTACCTGTATTACCTATAGGGTATTATACCATTAGCGATAGGTACATACACACATAATGATATAGTTATATGTATATCTTGCATACATACTTCACTTATACCCGGAGGGTATATTACAACATTACCGATAGGTAGATACATATACCTTGCTATACCTTCATGTTTACACATATATCTGGCTATAGCTACATCTTTACAATTATTTGATGTTATATAGACTTGGAGAAATTAGGAACCGCATGATATATATATTAACTTGTTGCAGTTAATTAGCGGTTTTTCCTTTATATGCTTACATTACAGTTTTATGTTGCATATATTATATTCATGGATTTTCGCATTGAGATATGGATTTTTCATGATGTTTTCTGGATTTGAGGACTATGGTAGTTTCATGAAATTATGCATTATTTGAAAAACCCGGTTTCTCTTGATATGATATTTCAGCAGCCACCATGAGTTTTATCGGTTCTGATATATATAATCCATGCGAGGAGCGTCGTGGGCCGTACGAGGGTACATGGTGGGGCCCGGAGGTACCCCGTGGCAAGAAATGGATAGTCGATGTAACATGTCGATGAGGCCTGACAGGGGAACCATACCTGTCGGTGACAGTACCTATGACTCGGCGGTTATCGTGGGGATACCGATGGGAGTCATGTACGTATGGATACGTCGAAGGACGAGGGTCGTAGATGGGCACTCGGGTTTTCAGATAGCGTATGATACGTACCTATCAGGGTACCAGTCGTGGTGACAGTACCTGATAGATCAGCCTTTATGTGTCGATGCTTGACACAGGTTTTCATGATATTTTTACTTCTAAGTATATACAACATTGGAATGGGACAATGTTATATATGCATATATATATATATATATATATATTAGTGGAATGGGACGCTAATATATATGTATACATATCAATTCATATACATCATCATATTTATTCATGCAAATATACTTTTTAGGATATAGGAGATTCACATGATATTGGATTCAGGATTTATCAGATTCACTTGATATCGGATTCAGGATATATGATATTCACTTGATATTGGATTCAGGATATATGAGATTCACATTATATTGGATACAAGATATATGAGATTTACTTGATATTGTACATTCTGGATTTATGAGTCTTACATGATATGAGAGCCAATTTGGGGGCTGATTTGAGAAAATTGGGATTTGGATTGTCTTGATGCACTTTGGTCCTACCACGATGTCAGGATTTCGTGGAAAGGACATGTTTCGTCCCATACTTCGCATTTATTGTTTATGCACTGCTTCATGTATTAGTAGTACCTGATAAAGTACCTTTCATGACTGTTGCATTACATACTTTTATATACATTTCTTCATGTATTAGTAGTACCTGGTAGAGTACCTTTCATGATTGTTGCATATATACATTTTCATATCATTGCTTCATGTATTAGTCGTACCTGATAGAGTACCATACATGATTATTGCATACAGATTTTCATATTATTATTGCTTCATGTATTAGTTGTACCTGCTAGTGTACCTTTCAAGACTGTTGCATTCATATGACTTTTATTGCTATTAGCTTGCATATGTTAGATTCACGCTGTACGTGCATACTTGCGATTACTTGCATATGTTATTTACTATTCACGAGTTGGCAACTCCCCCTCATTGTGCCACAGTGTTTTGTAGGTTGTTCCCCAGAGTATTCGAGGCAGGCTATTCATCTATCTTATCATCTTTTGCTGCGGATACCGCTTCGGCTCACAGTGTGCAGTTTTACTTTAGGTGGGTTTAGTGGTTATCCGTTCATGTTGCTTATTGTATATTTGTTGTATCCTGTACTCTCCATCTACCATTATCTTGTATGACTTAGAGACTTGATGTGAGAACGATTTTGTATATTTGGGGGACTTGGATATCTTTTATGCAGTTTTATTTATATCATCTTTTATTTCTTCGCTATGGCGTCGTATATCTGTTGTGGTGGTTGTTTTCCTCTTTTGGGTGTGTTTTTGCTCCCGTTTGGGGATGCTTTACTTATATTTATGTTTTACCCATTTTTGGGGTTAGTTTTTACAAAGGAGGTACTGCCGAAATTTTAAAAGAAATAAAGTTGGACTTTTAAAGAATTTGGGTTGAGATTTCAAAGGTTTTGAAAATGCTATTATTTCTTACTACTTTTCATGGTTTAGATTGCTGGGTTTTCGGCATACTTAAATTGCGTTACGTCTGTAGACGTTGCGTAGTTTAAGGGCCGTCACGTGCCAATTTCAGGTCGTGAAAAAGTAGGTATCAGAGCGCTAGGTTTCATCTTTCGGAGTGTAGGACGACCTTGGTATGATGTATTAGGTAACTTAAGTAGAGTAACGTAGTGTGTGTATGTCTGCGGCATACTCACGATGCGGTACTCCGCCTGAAGTGACCTAAGTACTAATTGCTTGAAATTCCTTTCTTGATGTTATATCCTTGCGATTCGATTACCGTGTTCTTATCGAATCCTATTTCCATTTGTAGACTTTGCCACCGATGACTATGGGACTCAGAGTGATGCAGCAAGGGCCGAGGTCAGAGTTGGCTCGGGTGGGACGAGGACTGACCAGGATGGCACGCTCGTTGCATAGGAGCAGATGGATCCGCCTTCGACAGATCATTTCGCTAGGCTTGTGGCAGATATGCAAGACATGCGCCAGACGATGAGTTCATTGGTTGAGGCCATTCGAGCGCAACAACAGGAGGTTTTCACCCCTGTTACCTTGTTATTCCTTGTGATCAGCACTCAGCATGGTATTACGCATACCGCACCAGTGGATGCAGCCCCAGTTGACGAGGCATGTCATCCAGAGGCTTTAGGAGTTCCGGAATAGTAGAGGACTCGTACCGGTGTACCAGCTCAGTGACAGAGGCTTAGTCGTTGAGATAGATATCGGGTACGTCACGGGAGTAACGGAGGCTTGGGACGAGATCAGTCTTTTAGTTCGTATTTCCTGGAGTGTCGGCAGCCATGGATAGGATGCTATCGGTGCGGGGACCTTCATCATAACATCAGGCGTTGTTCCCTAACACCGCGTCAAGGTCATATTCAGAGAGGTCGTGGACGCGGAAGGTTCGCTCAGAGGGGTCAGGTTGGAAGAGGAGGAGTTCAGCCAGTTGCGGGTAGGGGGCAGACACCAGAGTTTGCTTCTACTCATCGAGACGTGCGGGCATCCAATGCAGAGTTTTCAGGTATTCTTAATCCGTATGTTCTTTTGATGCACTTATTTGTTTTACACGCTTTGTGCCGTGGTTGGACCATGAGTCGTGTTAGCTAAATCATCCGTTCGTTATGTTAATTTCTGTCAGCGATTCTTTTGTTGCGCGACACGTGTTTCGTTCGTGTGCCAATCGGATAGGAGATTGAGATTCATCTGTCATTTTGATCCTTCTTGAGATGTTGGATTTGACGTTCTCCTGGCTACGGACCGGTTAGCTACGCGCTAGAAGTCTGTGGACTGCCGCAAGGAAACAGTCAGGTTTTGTTTTCCCGGCGAGTCGGTTCTTATTTTGCAGGGGGGCAGTGGTTCCGCCTCACACAGCTTGAATTCAGTATTTTTCGCTAGTCGGCTTTTAAGGAGAGGATGTCGAGAGTTCTTGGCTTTCATTCGTGATACCAGAGCCACAGTGGATTTGTTGGACCGGGTTCCTATCATGCGAGAGTTTTCCGACGTTGTTCCAGATGAGCCGGAGGAGCATAAGGAGCTTACGGATCAGCTGCAGAGTTGTTTTTTGGGGGGTCTTATGCGTCTGAGTGTTTCGCTTTTGGGAGCTCCTTTTCTGTTCGTCAGGAGAAGGACGGCAGTTGAGGTTGTGTATTAATGGATCGTCAATTGAAATGGATTATGGCGCAAATAGATATCCTTTACCTCGCAATGACGATTTCTTCGATCAGCTCCAGAGTGCGAGACTTTTTCTAAGTTTGTTTGGGATCAGCTCATCATTGGTTGCGGGTTCGGAGTGATGACATTCCGAAGACTGCTTTTATGCGTGCTACGGGATTTGTGTGTTTTGGTGGTATCGTTGGACTCACCAATGCCCTACCAGCATTCGTGGATGTGATGAACCAGATTTCTTCAGGTCGTTCTATTCTAATGTGTCGTGAGGAACAGGAGCAACACCAGAGGATTTGTTTTGCAGACACTTTGAGAGCACCGACGGTTTGGTAAGTTCTTGGAGTATTCCTTCAGGCTTGATTGTGTTGACTCCTAGGTCTTGTAGTTACGGGAGACGGTTTCATATGGTCCCAAGGAAGATCGGGGCCGTATAGCTTTGGCCCAGACTTGTGTACGGGACGGAGGTCCGCAGATTTTTGGGCTTAGCCGTTTCGGGCAGAATTGCTAGTGTATCGCTGCACCGTTGACTGAACTGACCGGAAAAGAGGTTCCTTTTCTTTAGACTGAGGCATGCGTGCGAAGTTTTCGGCAGTTGAAGACTCGGTTGACAACTGCACCACCAGTTGTTTCTTTGCTTTCTGGTTCGGGCGACCTTGTTGTTTTACTGTGATGTTTCGCGAGTGGGGCTCGATTGTGTACTGATGTGACACTATAGAGTTATCACTTTTACTTTCTGACTGTTGGAGGAAGTACGAGCAGGATATCCCATTCATGATCTGGAGATGGCCGCGGTGGTCGTGCGTTGGAGATTTGAGACACTACTTGTTCGGAGAGTCGTGTCGGATTTTCACGGACCATCAGAGCTTAATGTACATCTTCCTGTTAGTTATATGTATGCCCTAGAGGCCATTACTATACACAGGATGTATATTGTAGTGGATGCTTGGACATATATAAGGATGACTTTCTTGCTCGATATGATAGTATGCTATCTGGTTACTCTTTACTTTAACGTGTACACTCATTGTCTCTCTGTTACATGTTGGTAAAGCCCTTAGGATGTGTACTTGACTACCTGGACTATGATGCAGATCATACTAGTGGGGACAGGTAGTCCATAAGTACATCCTTCAAAGTCCCTAGTCGTGGGTGTATCGAGACGGGGCATTGATATACCGGAGTAGACTAGCGTGTAGCTTCTCGACCCATATAGATGGGCGATGGATGATCCCATATCCATTGGTGTTTGACATCAGAGATGATATACGGGTGCTCAGTGAAGACTGGGTACACTGGACGGACTCGCCGAGAACTCCCAGCTGGTATTATACCTTACGTCAGATGGCAGTTCTCTGGTGACACTGGTGCAGGTTAGTCTGTAGACCCGAGATCGTCATAGAGTCTTGTATGAATCACACCGTGCTTTGATTTCCACCTTACCACGTCCAAGAGGGCGTGCAAAACGGTGGCTTTTGGGTACAGTCTCGAATCGCATGGAGGCAATGAGCGATAGGAGGGGTTTCTTCTCTCCGGGTATACGGAGTTGATGTTGCGCTGTGCTCGATTGGCTATAACAGGAAATCCTTGGCCAAGGATGCTTTAGGGATTTACTGGTAAGTGTTACCAGTAGTTTCTCGACCCGTTATGAGCCTCATATCGACACGACTTATCGAGTTATTGGGGTCTGACGTTTACCACCCCTAGACGAGATATGCGACATGTCAGACGAACAGACAGGACTTACGGTAGTGTTACTGGTTGGATTCACAGGAGTGTGAGCGATCTTGCTCGTTGGTCTTCTGATCGCTCAATACCCGGGTAGCCGTTATGTTTAGTAGACCGCTTGCGGCTTGTGTGTGTTTGATATGATCATCACCTACTGCCGGCGTATTGACGAGTCTTTAGAGTCCAACACAGGGGTTTCCTGGCTCAAGCGAAACGAAATAGGAGCGCATATGAGATATGTGTAGGACCGAGAATATACTAGTATGTGATACTGTATTCTATTCTCGCGATTTGTGACATTGATCGGTTGTATGCGATATAGCCGGGTTATCGGATAAAGTGTTGATTCGATAAGTTGTTACTATAGATATTAGTCGGTTATATACAATATGACCGGATCGTTAAATCAAGTGTTGATTTAATGATTTAATGTATAATTATATATTTGATATATTACTTTACATTAATTAGTATTGGTTCACTTAAGATTGATTTTCTCACTTGAATGTGCACATTGTTTATATGTGATATATGCATGTGTAGATGTTTGTATCATGCTTGATGATACAAACAAGTTGTGTGTATGAGACTTGAACCATATCAAGGTTAGATTAGGGTTTACTATTTTCCTAAGCATATAACAAAAGAGTGTGACTTTGGTCAAAGTTATCAAGCTTCATGAAGCTTGATAAACATTGACAAAGTCAACTTTTTTTGTCATTTGTTTAAGATATTAGCTAAGCCAACCCTTAACCTAATGCTTTGGTTAATTCTCTACATGAGTTAAGCATGAGGGCTTAACTCAACCATGGTGCCATTATTTATTGGATAAGTTTCATTTTGGATAATGATTCATATGATTCTTTCTTCTTCTTCATCTTCATCAAGCTTACAAAAGCTTGAGAGCTCTAATGGTGCCATGAGAAAAAGAGTGAGAAATCCAATTTTAAAGTGAACCCACTTCCTATTTCTCCATCCTCTACTACTTTCCATGTAGTATAGGGTGTTCTCTTCACAAATTCTTTGACCAAGTGAAGGAATAGCTTGAGTTTGAGTCTCCCCGACGTAGATCATATTCGGCCTCGAAGTCAATGACCTAGCCCGATCATTTCTCCGACGAAACCATCGCTAGAGTCCGGGATACGATGATCGCAGTGGAGGGACGTCAACACGGAGCTTAATAAGTGGAGGACCGGATCTACAAAGGTTGTATTTCCATTCACTTAGTAGCAAAGTAGTTTGCTTGCACTTGTTGTTTCGCCTATCCTCTAGTTAACGATCTATATTAGGGTTTCTCGGCACCTAAAAATTTGAATTTGGCATGGTTGATGCCTTGTGGAACCTCTTGGGTGTGCTTAGTAACCCTACAGTGGTATCAGAGCCTAGCTAGAACTTTAGGCGAAGTGTAGACGATGTTAGAAGTCCGATCGAACCCGAAACCCTAATTCAAAACCCTTATCTGTACAATTTTTCAAAACTGCGAATTTTGTGAATTAAAAATATCCAAAAAATTCAGCAGGTTTTTCAAGGGGTTACTGTGAAGCACGTGTCCCTGAATCAACTAAAGCGCCATGGAACCGCGGCCCTACCCTGGCATTTCCGGCAGTTCTACGGCCATAAAGAAGCTTCTTGTCATATGCTTTGCACAGTAATCCACGTATGTAATGCCTGTGTTTTCTGGGTAATTTTAATTACTGCTCAAGAGTTGAGTTTTCTCGGTTGTATTGGGAGTTCGTAGATTCGATCGGATTTTCAAACTTTGTCTATGTGTTTTTCCGGATAATTTTTGAATATGTTAAAAAGTTCGACCGGATATAAATACCCACTTTTTCCCCTTCCGGGAAATTTCCAAATGTTGGATTTTTTCCCTAGTTTGAGAACGTTCTAAGTAGTGCAAGTAACGCGATGGACCCTCCAGAAGACAACAAACCTTAACTCGATTATGTGACCTTCTTGAACTGCCCTTTGAACCTTAGGGTTTGGGGCAGTACGGCATGCCACATGTGAGGCGTTGGCTTGACCCTTCTACGGCTGGACCGTTAGTACTGTGGCATGAAATGGATGTTTTTAAACTTATTTCATGTGTTGAGCTGTTTCGGGAAAACTTGGGTGTTTGATTGTTCGATTGGAAAATTTAACATTGACTATTTATCTGGAATGTGATACAATATTTGGAATCCACAAGTAGTTATGAGATAACTGATTTGAATGTTATAAACATAGCAGTTTAGTCTCACTTGATCGGTTGCCACGGAATTTTGATGCGATCAAAAGTCTGTCGCAATCATGTAGCGTACGCGGATACTCGCCGGATAAACTTAATAGACAGCTACACCCCTTAGCCTCGACCAAGAGACTGTAGGAGAACCCCGTCGCCAAAAAGCATCCGTTCGGGTGCTCGCGGCAGCGGTGTTCCGCCTTGGTGCACTTCGTCGACGGCATCGGGGGTGCGGCCGCCTAATAAAGATTGCGACGAGCATTCGATCAAAATGTCGGGAATCTTGTTGAATTGCCCGACTTGATATTGAAAAGAGTTTTCGATAATGTGACTAAAATGCGGGTTTTATAATTGTTAGGCATGTGATGTCTAAGGAATTCAGATGGTTAGGCATGCGATGTCTAAGGAGGTTGCGGATTCCAACTGTTGTAGTTTTACACATTCTTTTCTGTGACCGTAAGTGTAATATGGATATCGCCGGTTTCGTTGCTATATGTCAACGACAATCGGGATATGTTATATTGGATTATCGCGTTCTGAATAGCCGGGGGTTTTATGTGAGATGAGAGTTTTTATTTTCATTCATGTAATATTTATTGTATGTAATATTCTTTTATTGGGGCACTTCCAGGTTGCGGAAGATGTCACCATTTTTATATTATTTTCTTTTCCGCACTAGGATAGACCCAAGGAGGAGGGCACAAGTAACCAGGTTCTGGAGTCCAGTGGGAGACCAACTCGAGGAGTCGAGTCCGAGTCTCCTAACTCTAGAATTGGTAGGGTTTCTTGCCGCTCTCGTAGGGGTCTAGTGGTGTGGGCTTGGCTATTCATCGCGACCGTGGAATCCGTGTTTTATACAGGCTCGTATTGAAAACACGGACGTCCTAGTATATCCAATATTTCATATGTTTCATCTGTTACGATATCTGTGATGTGATCATTTGATATGTTATGATAGATACTGTATATAGTATATACGATATATTATATAGACGTTACTTCTGTTTTGCACTCGCGCTAGCCCTACCCCGCTCTGTCGTTAATTACCTAACCTAACGGTGCACGAGGGGACATCGAGGCGAATGCTGATGGCATAAGTGTACGTTGTATTTATCTGTGATGTTTAGGTGATTTAAATGATGGGAGTTCATTAATATGATTAATGAAATAAAAGAAACCTAAAAGATGTTGTAGAATCGAATTTTCAAAAATAGGTAGCTACAGTTCTTGCTTTACATCGTGGTGTTCCTTGTAGAACATCCTGCACCTTATTCGATAAGGAAAGGACCGAGATCCCTTCACCGGGAGTGACTCCTTTAGCAATAACTGGCAGATGCTACAACCCTCGGTTTGTCTTTTGATTGCTTCTATAGTTTTTGCTTTGCACAGCGGTATATATGATATATCCTGCACCTTATTCGATGAGGAAAGGGCCGACGATCCCTTCACCGGGAGTGACCCCTTTAGCAAAACTAGAAAAGCCTTAAAAACACTCCATTTTAAAATCATTTGATTCTACAACGATATCAAGTTCATTACGCTCATGGCTTTCTTAAAAACCTTCATAGCCCTCCGTCATTTCAGATAAGTACTACTTAGTATTCGTGCTGCGGTAGTTTGGCATGCATCAAGGTGTAGCGTACGGTAGCTAACTAGTGCTTATCTGCTATCATACGATGCGATTGGATTAGGGTATTCGTACGGCGTTGTTTGGAATGCGTCAAGGGTCGTGCGGGTGGGTTTAATTCAATCAAGAAATGTACGGGTTGAACTTGACTAGCGGACTATGGGTTGTTTGGCAAGCGTCAAGGTCATAGCACGCTAGGGGTAAAATATTATCGGGAATTTCAAGTGTTGAAATTTGCAATGAGATTGCATACCTTCCATGAGATAGTTGGATCCCGATACCCACTGCGAGTAATTGTTACTCCAGGGAGAGTTTTACACATTACAATTAGCCGATCAAGTAGGTGTCTAGAAAGGTGTCAACGGGGTTACGCCTCTGGGAAAACGAGGTTTACTTTAATTAGGTCCGTGCGAAAGCACGGGGAACCTCCCTCAAAGTACCGACACTGGCCTGGCTGAAAGATTGGCGAACTTGTAGCGTGTAATTAATCCCGGCTAGTCTTTCCTTTTAGGGTTTGAAGGAAGATTTGATAAAAACAGTCGGAGCCATCTTGATTAGATAAAATAATAACCAATCTGATCTTGCAAGAGCGCACGCAGAGTGTTTTCTTCTCTCTCTCTCCTGGTAGCGACCATGTCACGCCTTAATCAAGATAATAATACGGAAATTGACCGAACCCGCTTGTTATACTGAGCTGGGGAACGTTGGTCCCGCTCCAACTTATAAATGTTATAAGACAGAGCAGGAATTAGGGGATTACCAGAATTCCTGTGCTACCAAAACGAAGAGAGTGCATGTTGATGCATCATCTTTGGGTGTGTTCATTACAGAGAACTGTTTCTCAAATGTCCTTTACGTCCTGGGTATATGATACCGGATCAGGATCCCACATATGTAATATATAACATGGGCTACAGAAAGGTAAAGAACTGAGAACGGGTGATAAGTTTCATGAAGCAGAAAACGGTGCAAGTGTTGCAGCCAAGTCTGTTGGTCACTGTCACCCTGTATTACCAGAATACATTGATTCTGAATATATGTTATTAGATACCGAACCTGATATACAAAATCATATCAGTCTCTTTATTTAGATAAAGAAGGATATAATTTTGTATTGTTGGATAATGTTTTGAAAATTTCCTATATCAAGAGCTGATCGATTCAGGCACGTTATCTAAAAGCATTGGCGTTCTAAATCAAACTACTGTTCTTAGTATATAGAATACACACAAGAGGAACAGTTCAGAGATGAACGAATTCTTCTTGAGGTATTGTAGACTAGGTCATATCAATGCGACCCGACTAGCTAAGTTACACAAAGATGCATATTTAAATTAGTTTGAATTTACATCTTCTTAAACTTGCCAGTCATGTCACCAAGATAAGATGACCATAGCTCCGTTTATTGGAAACAGAGAAAGAGTTAGTAAACTCTTGGGATGATACATGTTGTTGTATGAAGGTCCCCTGTCTACAAATGCCAAGACCGGTTCTTTGTACTTCATTACAATCTCTGATAATCTCTCAAGATTCAAACTTATGTTCTTGTGGAAACACAAGTTTGAACCTTTTGAGATATTCATAGAATATAAGTTAGAAGTAGAGAACCAAAATACGGGTATAAGTATTATGTCCGTTGATGTGATCAAGGAAGAGAATACTTAAGCACGGAATTCCTGGATTATTGTAAAGAAGAATGAGATTCTCTCTCGGCATTACTCCTCCAAATACACCACAACACCTTGGTATATCGGGGCGGAACAATAACACCCTCTGTGATATGGTGTGCTCTATGATGAGTACTACTGAGTTTCCTATTTCCTTTTGGGAGCTATGCACTTGAGAAGCTGCATACCTATTGAATATGGTTCAAATCAAATCAGTTGCCTACCACTTCATATGAGATATGGAAAGGGAAGAGCCCATCTCTTAAGTCAGTTAAGATTTGGGTTGTCCGGCCTATGTCTAAAAGGCAAAATCCAGACAAGCTCGAGGCAAAGTCAGTACTGTAGAAGTTTGTTGGATATCCTAAGCATACGCAAGGGAATATCTTCTACCTAACCGAGGAACAAAAGATGTTTTGTTACTCAGCATGACACCTTTGTGAAAGGGAATTTCTTATGAAGAAATTAGAGGACATGAGGTAGAACTGGAAATAGTTCCAGCTATACAAACTGCGGCTGATGATTTGGTAGAACCAAAGGATTCAATAGCAACCAACGAACCTCAGCCTCTCCGCCGATCTAGTAGGTTTCCTCACCCACCTGAGAGATACTCCGATTTCTCTATGACAGTGGGAGCGAGGATTGCATCATGAGATGATGACCTAACTAGTTTCGAACTGGCCATCAGGAGTGGGACTCTTTAAGAATGGCTGGATGTTTATCGATCTGAGATGGAATCCTTATACACCAACAAAGTATGGACTTTGGTTGCTTTATCTGAAGGGTTAAATCCCCATCAGGAGCAAGTAAATCTTGAGAAGATTACTTGGTGTACATGGAAAAGTTGAGACATTCAAAGCTAGACTTGTTAAAGGTTTGCATCATTGACCAGCTATGGATTGTGATGAAACCTTTTCTAAGTAGCTATGCTTAAGTCCATCCAGATCCTACTTGCCACGGCTACATACCATGACTACGATATCTGGCGGTTGGGTGTCATGACTGCTTTTCTAAATGATATTTTAGAAGAGAGAATCTGTAAGTACACAGTCAGAGGGCTTCGTAGACAGTGGGAGCAGCGGAAACGTGTGCAAGATGTTTTATGTGATAAAGCAGGCATCGCGGAGTTGGAACGTCTCTTTTGATGTGGTAGTCAAAGAGTTTGACTTCATCAAAATGGTAGATGAACCTTGTATATACAAAAAGGTAGTAGGGAGTATGGTGATGATCCTCGTAGAGTACGTGGATAACATACTCTTGATAGGGAAGGAGTTTCCTATGCTACACTCGGTCAATCTCCGCTTATCACAAGAATTCTGCATATAGGATCAAAGTGATACCTACTAAATCCTGGGTTTTAGATCTATGAGATAGATCTAATTGGATGTTAGGATACTCACTAGTTGTAGTGAGATGGTATCAATTGATCCTGGGGAGAATCACTGGAAAGGTTCCTGGGTGATAAGGACGACTGAATGTCAGTCGCAGGCATTGTCTTTACCCTCAGTAAATGGACGGTATGTTGGAAGAGTTCCAAGCTAGATACCGTGGAATACTAAATGATAAAGGCTGGATACATCGCTACCAAAGATGCTACCAAAGAGGAAGTCTGGGTATATATTAGTTCATGAGATGAACTTTGTTCCTTCCATTGTGTGACAATGGAGTTGTGGCTTATGCCAAGGAACGCCTGTCCCATCAGTGATCCAGACATATTCTAAGGCAGTGTCACCTGATCATGGAGATGGTTGATCTCCAGGGGATCGAGGTTAGGAGAGCAGACTCAGAAGACAACACGGCGGATCCACTCATAAAGGCCTTTTCCCAGAAAGAGACTTTTATGGGATGGTTGAGTATGAGATACTACAACCACTGCTATCAGATGGCCCAAGTGCAAGTGGGAGATTGTTAGCTATATGTATGCCCTAGAGGCCATTACTATACATAGGATGTATATTGTAGTGGATGCTTGGACATATATAGGGATGACTTTCTTCCTCGATATGATAGTATGATATCTGGTTACTCTTTACTTTAACGTGTAAACTGATTGTCTCTCTGTTACATGTTGGTAAAGCCCTTAGGATATGTACTTGACTACCTGGACTATGATGAGGATCATACTAGTGGGGACATGGTAGTCCATAAGTACATCCTTCAAAGTCCCTAGTCGTGGGTGTATCGAGACGGGCATTGCTTTACCAGAGTAGACTAGCGTGTAGCTTCTCGACCCATATAGATGGGCGATGGATGATCCCATATCCATTGGTGTTTGACATCAGAGATGATATACGGGTTCTCAGTGAAGACTGGGTACACTGGACGGACTCGCCGAGAACTCCCAGCTGGTATTATACCTTACGTCAGATGGCAGTTCTCTAGTGACACTGGTGCAGGTTAGTATGTAGACCCGAGATCGTCATAGAGTCTTGTGTGATTCCCACCGTGCTTTGATTTTCACCTTACCACGTCCAAGAGGGCGTGCAAAACGGTGGCTTTTAGGTACAGTCCCAAATCACATGGAGGCAATGAGCGATAGGAGGGGTTTCTTCTCTCCGGGTATAAGGAGTTGATGTTGCGCTGTGCTCGATTGGCTCTAAGAGGAAGTCCTTGGCCAAGGCTGCTTTAGGGATTTACTGGTAAGTGTTACCAGTAGTTTCTCGACCCGTTATGAGCCTCATATCGACACGACTTATCGAGTTATTGGGGTCTGACGTTTAACACCCCTAGACGAGATATGCGACATGTCAGACGAACAGACCGGACTGTACGGTAGTGTTACTGGTTGGATTCACAGGAGTGTGAGCGGGCTTGCTCTTTGATCTTCTGATCGCTCAATACCCGAGTGGCCGTTACGTTTAGCAGACCACTTGCGGCTTGTGTGTGTTTGATATGATCATCACCTACTGCCGGCGTATTGACGAGTCTTTAGAGTCCTACACAGAGGTTTCCTGGCTCAAGCGAAACGAAATAGGAGCGCATATGAGATATGTGCGGGACCGAGAATAATACCAGTATGTGATATTGTATTCTATTCTCGCGATTTGTGACATTGATCGGTTGTATGCGATATAGCCGGGTTATCGGATCAAGTGTTGATTCGATAAGTTGTTACTATAGATATTAGTCGGTTATATACAATATGACCGGATCGTTAAATCAAGTGTTGATTTAATGATTTAATGTATAATTATATATTTGATATATTACTTTACATTAACTAGTATTGGTTCACTTAAGATTGATTTTCTCACTTGAATGTGCACATTGTTTATATGTGATATATGCAAGTGTACATGTTTCTATCATGCTTGATGATACAAACAAGTTGTGTGTATGAGACTTGAACCAAATCAAGGTTAGATTAGGGTTTACTATTTTCCTAACCATATAACAAAAGTGTGTGACTTTGGTCAAAGTTATCAAGCTTCATGAAGCTTGATAAACATTGATAAAGTCAACTCTTTTTGTCCTTTGTTTAAGATATTAGCTAACCCAACCCTTAACCAAATGCTTTGGTTAATTCTCTACATGAGTTAAGCATGAGGGCTTAACTCAACCATGGTGCCATTATTTATTGGATAAGTTTCATTTTGGATAATGATTTATATGATTCTTTCTTCTTCATCATCTTCATCAAGCTCACAAAAGCTTGAGAGCTCTAATGGTGCCATGAGAAAAAGAGTGAGAAATTCAATTCTAAAGTGAAACCACTTCCTATTTCTTCATCCTCTACTACTTGCCATGTAGTATAGGGTGTTCTCTTCACAAAGTCTTTGACCAAGTGAAGGAATAGCTTGAGTTTGAGTCTCCCCGACGTAGATCATCTTTGGCCTCGAAGTCAATGACCTAGCCCCATCATTTCTCCGACGAAACCATCGCTAGAGTCCGGGATCCGATGATCGCAGCGGAGGGACGTCAACATGGAGCTTAAGAAGTGGAGGGCCGGATCTACGAAGGTTGTATTTCCATTCACTTAGTAGCAAAGTAGTTTGCTTGCACTTTTTGTTTCGCCTATCCTCGAGTTAATGATCTATATTAGGGTTTCTCGGCACCTAAAAATTTGAATTTGGCATAGTTGATGCCTTGTGGAACCTCTTGAGTGTGCTTAGTAACCCTACACTTCCTGCAGCGGGTTTTGATTGTTGAGACTGCGGATTTACAGTTCTTGTGCGATCGTTGAGTACAGCTTAAGTTTGCCTCTATTGAGGGGTCAGCTTGCTCCTGTCCACGCCCGTCCACTTTTCCTTAATCGTTTTCGCGAGGCACAGCCCGCCGATGCTCGTTCGTCAGAGATTCTTAAGCATACTCGGTTGGGTAAAGATTCGGAGTCCTTGATTTGTGACCTGGGTGTGCTACGTTTAAGGACGCGTTTGTGTGTACCTGATGTTGTTGGGTGGAGACGCGAAATCCTAGAACAGGCACATTGGTCAACTTTCTGTGTCCATTCAAGTTCCACCAACATTTGACGTGACTTTTGAGATAGTTATGGGTGCGTGTTCATATCATAATATTGCATTTTGCAATCCCCATTCTTATGCATTTTACAATGAAAACAGGTGCTTTTGACCCATGTCTGCTACATATTACAGGTTACAGGTTCTTGGAGCGGAAACAGTGAAAAACACAATAGACGACACAAAAAGGACTATTGATCAACAAATAGAAGGATCTTAGTCAAGCCTACACAAAGATAAAGTTCACAAAGCATAAGGCAGCGCAAGGTCCAAGAGTACAAAGAGAACGGTTCAAAATCCATTGCAATTTGTTCACTGAAGATCTAGAACTAATGTAGAAGCCCAATTGATAAAAGAACCAAAGAACAAGAAGCCCAAAAGGACCCAGAACAAAACCCTAAATTTTCAGCATGTGAACTCACTAAAGGGCCGCGGAACAGCGGCCCAAGCCAGCCATTGCCGCGGTTCCGCGGCCGTATAATGCCCGGAGGTGGTGAAAATTTTACCAAAGTTTAGTGCGGCTCTGGAAAGATTTCCTAGGGGTATATTTGTAATTTTAGAAATGCGGATCAAAATGTAACCTAGGGTTTCCTATTCTCTATAAATAGGAACTCTAAATCATTGTAAAGGCTATGCCTCCCTATGCCTCCTTTTAATAAAAAATTTCAGAATTCTTTATGTAGAGCATCGGTGGCTCTTTTCAATTCATGAATCCAGATCTGACAACCCTGCGTTGATGTTTGGAGAGAGACATCTGTAAAGTAAGTAGATTTATTTATTTTCTTGCCCTAGGTAATTTCAATTCCCGCCCTAGGTAGATTTAATTCCTTGCCGTAGATAATTGTTTAGAGTTAGCTTTGGGGAAGGCTTTTGAGAGATGAGATCTCTCATCCCTTTCTTACCCATCATATATTTACAATAGGACTCCATGAATACACGCACACACCGCGCCCTACGGCACCCTATCCCTTGAGGTGTTAGTTGTATGTATGCCCTAGATGATAGTATTGTACAGATGATGTATATTATATTGGATGCTTGGACATATATAGAGATGACTTTCTTGCTCGATATGATTGTATGCTATCTGGTTGCTTTTTATCTTAACATGTATACTTGTCTCTTTATACTGTCTTATAGTTACATGTTGGTAAAGCCCTTAGGATGTGTACTTGACTACCTGGACTATGATGCGGATCATACTAGTGGGGACTTGGTAGTCCATAAGTACATCCTTCAAGGTCCCTAGTCGTGGGTGTATCGAGATGGGGCATCGATATACCAGTGTAGACTAGCGTATACGCTTCTAGACCCATGAGATGGGCAATGGATGATCCCATATCCATTGGTGTTTGACATCAGAGATGGTATACGGGTGCTCAGTGGAGACTACTGGACGGACTCGCCGAGAACTCCCAGATGGTATTATACCTCACGTCAGATGGCAGTTCTCAGGTGACACTTGTGCAGGTTAGTCTGTAGACCTGAGATCGTCATAGAGTCTTGTGTGATTCCCACTGTGCTTTGATTTCCACCTTACCACATCCATGAGGGCGTGCAAAACGGTGGTTTTTGGGTACAGTCCCGAGTCACATGGAGGCAATGAGCGAGAGGAGGGGTTTCGTCTCTCCCGGTATTGGGGGTTGATGTTGCACTGTGCTCGATTGGCCGTAACAGGGAAGTCCCTTGCCAGGGCTGATTAGAGATTTACCGGTAAGTGTTACCAGTAGTTTCTCGACCCGTTATGAGCCTCACATCGGCACGACTTATCGGTTATTGGGGTCTGACGTTTAATTCCCCTAGACTTGATATGCGACATATCAAACGAGGAGACCGGACTGTACGGGAAGTGTTGCCGGTTGGCTCGACGGGAGTTGAAGCAGGTTCGCTTGTTCTCTTCTGATCGTTCAATACCCGGGTGGCCGTTACGTTTAGCTGACCGCTTGCTGCTTGGCGGTGCTTAATATTATCATCACCCACTGCCGGCGTATTGACGAGTCTCAGAGTCCCACAAAGGAGTTACCTAGTCCAGGCAAAACGTTGTGGTGCGCGTATGCGATATGCGCAAGGACCCTATTAAAATACGTGTATAGGATACCGTATATTGATCGGGCGGCTTGCTTTTGGTGGGGCCATATGTGATATGGTCGGATTGATGAATCAAGTGTTGATTTATCATTTAACCATTAGCTTCTCACTTGAAATCCTTTCTTGAGTATGATGGATGTATGCATGCATGTATACTTTCTTTATAGATTCATGCACATATGGATGTGCATACATACATACATACATCATCAATTATGGTTGCTTATACAAAGAAAATGGTGGCAATATAAGACTCACACCATGGGTTGTTATATGGATTATTATTGTATTTAAGCTAAAACAAAAAGGAAAAGAAAATGGGTTAGTTTTTGGATTGTTTCTACACTCTTCTTGACCTAACCATACTCACCCACCATTTAACCATGGATTACTTTTCCTTTTGGTTTTTAACTCAAGTTCAATAATGATTCAACCATGGTTTGAGATGGGAGATAAAAAATATATAAAGATATATTTTCTATTTTTCAACAAGAGGTTTTTTTCTTCTCTTATTCAAAAAGGGCCACCATCTTCTTCCTCCTTCTTCCATTGCCCTCTAGATTTTTCAAGTGAGCATAATACTCATAAAGTTAGGATTTTGAAGTGAGAAAGAGAACCACAACACCATTCTACATAAGTCTAGCCCACTTGTTTGGAGTGTTAGCTTCATTCCGTTCTCTTGATCGTGAAGTTGCAAGCTTGGACAAAGCGGACTCCGGGTGGATCATCGGTGACCTAGAGGAGTTCAAGCGGAGCTTTTTCAAACCCCAAGTAGCCGAGGAGTCTAGCGTAGGGAGCTACAAAGGTTGTACTCTCTAAACCCTAGATTTCCTTTCATATGATGATATGCAAGTTATAGAAACCCTAATTTTCTAGGAACGATCCGATGTTTGTTAACTTAGCACCCTAAAGACTCCACCTTTGTTACATGTGATGCTTCCAAACCCTTCATAAGGTGCTAGGCTAACCCTTCATTGGTATCAGAGCCGACCTAGAACATTAGGCGACACTTTAACGAAATTAAAACTCCGATCGAACCGAAAAATACGGATTTTTTGTGCTCTCTGGACATTTTTTCAAAACAGTTGTTTTTCAGAATTAAAAATATGCAAAAATTACAGCAGGTAAATATAAGAATTACTGTAAAAGTCGATGCCGTAAACAGTCTTTAGTGCCGCGGAGACGCGGTCTAAGCTTGCTTAGGCCGTGGTTCCGCGGCCGTACACATCAATCACTTCATGAATTTTGTATAGTAATGCTTGTTTCTGCTTGTATAATTTTTAGGGTATTTTTAATCTGAATTTTGTGCTGTTTGTTCTGGAGATGGTTTTGGACTCGTCGATTAGATCAGAATTTTCATTTCGTGACTTTTCCGGATAAATTAGAATGTATTGAAGTGTTTGAACGAGTATCATTTGCTCACTTTTCACGGGGTTTAAAATCTTTCGGAAATAAATGCAAGTTTGTTTGTGGTGGACCCTCTAGAAGACAACAAACCTTAACTCGATTATGTGACCGTCTTGAGCTGCCTTTTGAACCTTAGGGTTTGGGGCAGTACAACGTGCCACATGTGAGGCGTTGGATTGACCCTTCTACGGCTGGACCGCTACCACTGTGTCACACTCCAAGTTTTTGAACTTCGCTCAAGTGTTGAGCTTTAGCGAATCTTGGGTATTTGATCGTTCGTTCGAAAACTTTAATACCGTCTATTTTTCTTGAATGTGATGCAATATCTGGAATTCATATAGTTGGACATGAAATACGAAGTATGTGATATTTCGCATTTACGATGTCTAAAGAGAATGTGGATTCCAAATATTGCAGTTTTACACTTTCTTTTCTGTGACCGTAAGTGTAGTATGTCGATATCGCCGGTTTCGTTGCTATACGTCAACGACAATCGGGGTACGCATACTTATCTACGTTGATGATATGAGATATTATGTGTTGCTGAGATATGATGTGCAGGATTGTCGCGATTGAATAGCCGGGGGGTTTTATGTGAGATGAGAGTTTTATATTTTCATTCATGTAAATTCAAATGTAATGTAATATTCTTTTATTTGGGACACTTCCGGGTTGAGGTTGATGCCACCAGTGTTGTATATTATTTACTTTTCCGCATTAGGATGGACCCAAGGAGGGGACCACAGGTGACCGGGTTCTGGGGTTCAATAGGAGGCCATCTCGAGGAGTCGAGACCGGGTCTCCTAAACTCCAGAATTGGTAGGGTCGCTTGCCTCTCTCGTAGGGGTCGAGGGTGTGGGCTTGGCTATTCATCACGACTGTGGAATCCGTATTTTCTATTATTGGCTAAATACTAAATACGGACGTCCTAGTATATCCCACATTATATCTATGTTTCTGCTGCGATATCTGTGATGTGATCATTAGATATGTTCTGTGATGGATACAATATATAGTATATATGATATATTATATAGGCGTTACTTATGTTTTACACCCGCGCTAGCCCTACCTTGCTCTGCCGTTAGTTACCGAACCTAACGGTGCATGAGGGGATATCGAGGCGAATACGGATGGCATAAGTGTACGTCATATTTATCTGTGATGTTTAGGTGAGTTAAATGATGGGACTTCATTAATGTGATTAATGAAAGAAAAGAAACCTGAAAGATGTTGTAGAATCAAATTTTCAAATAAAAGGGTAGCTACAGTCTTGCTTTGCATAGCGGTATATATGATATACCCTGCACCTTATTCGATGGGGAAAGAGCCGAGATCCCTTCACCTGGAGTGACCTCTTTAGCAAAACTGGCAGATGCTACAACACTCGGTTTGACTTTTGACTGCTTTTGGAGTTTTGCTTTGCACAATGATATATATGATATATCCCGCACCTTATTCGATGAGGAAAGAGCCGATATCCCTTCACCGGGAGTGACCTCTTTAGCAAAACTAATAAAAGCCTCAAAATCACTCCATTTCAAAATTTCATTTGATTCTACAACGATATCAAGTTCATTACGCAATAGGTTTTCAGAAAAACCTGCCGTAGCCCTCCGTCATTTCAGATAAATCCTACTTAGTATTCGTGCTACGTTTGTTGTCCCGCGTCAAGGCGTAGTGTGCGGTAGCTAACTAGTATTTATCTGTTGATGCATATGATGCATATTGGATTAGGGTAGTCGTGCGACTTTGTTGGCCTGCATCAAGGGTCGTACGGGTGGGTTTAATTCAATCAAGAAATAACGGGTTGAGCTTGACTAGCGCACTATGGTTTGTTGGCCTGCGTCAAGGTCATAGGACGCTAGGGGAAAAATATTATCGGGAATTTCAAGTGTTGAAATTTGCAATGATATTGCATACCTTCTATGAGAGAGTTGGATCCCGATACCCACTGCGAGTAATTGTTACTCTCGAGAGAGTTTTACAAAGGACAATTAGCCGATCAAGTAGGTGTCTAGAAAGGTGTCAACGGGGTTATGCCTCTGGTAAAACGAGGTTTACATTAATTAGGTCCGTGCGAAAGCACGGGGAACCTCCCTCAAAGTACCGACACTGGCATGGCTGAAAGATCGGCAAAGTTGTAGGGTGTAATTAATCCCGGCTAGTCTTTCCTTTTAGGGTTTGAATGAAGATTTGATAAAAACAGTGGGAGCCATCCTGATTAGATAAGTTAAAAACCAATCTGATCTTGCAACAGCATACGCTAAAGTGTTTTCTTCTCTCTCTCTCTCTAGGTAGCGACCATGGCATGCCTTAATAAAGATAATAATATGGATGTATTGACCGAACTCGCATGTTATACTGTGCTGGGGAATGTTGGTTCTGTTCTGTCTTATAAGAGTTATATCACTGAACAGGACATAGGGGAATACCAGGATTCCCATGCCACCCGAATGAAGAAAGTACATGATGATGCATTTTCTTCGGGTGTGTTCGTTACAGAGAACTGTTTCTCCATTTGCCCTACGTCCTGGGTATTAGATACCGGGTCAGGATCCCATATATGTAATCAGTTACATGGGCTTAAGAAAGGTAGAGAACTTGGAGAAGGTGATAAAGACATAAGGGTTGGAAATGGTGCAATTGTTGCAGCTAAGACCGTCGGGGAGTATCACCTTGTATTACCAACTGGTATTACATTGATTCTGAACGAATGCCATTACATGCCGAACCTGATATGCAACATTATATCAGTTTCTTTATTGAGTAAAGTAGGATATAATTTTGTATTACATGATAATGTTATGAACATTTTTCTTAACCAAAAGTTGGTTGGATCAGGCACGTTGAGCAATGGAATTTATGTTCTAAATCAATCAACAGTTCTAAGCATAACAAACACACACAAGAGGAAGAGTTCAGAACTGAACGAATCCTACTTGTGGCATTGTAGACTGGGTCACAACAATGCGACACAACTAGCTAAGTTGCTTAAGAATGGATATTTGAATCCGTTTGAATTTTCATCTTATGACATTTGCCAGTCATGTCTCAAAGGCAAGATGACCAAAACTCCGTTTTCGGGACACGGAGAAAGAGTTACGGAACTCTTGGGACTGGTGCATAGTGATGTATGTTGTCCAATGTCTACACATGCCAGGAATGGTTCTGCGTACTTCATTACATTCACTGACGATCTCTCTAGATTCGGATATGTGTTCCTGATGAGACACAAGTCTGAAGCTTTTGAGAAATTTAGAGAATATAAACAAGAAGTCGAGAACCAAACCGGAAAAAGTATTAAAATCCTATGATCTGATGGAGGAGGTGAATACTTGAGCAATGAATTCCTGGACTTCCTAAAAGAGAATGGGATTCTCTCTCAGCTGACTCCTCCATATACACCACAGCACAACGGTGTATCAGAACGGAGGAACCGCACCCTATTAGATATGGTACGCTCTATGATGAGCACAGCTGAGTTACCTATTTCCTTCTGGGGATATGCACTGGAAACAGCTGCAGACCTATTGAATATGGTTCCCACCAAATCCGTGCCAACCACTCCATATGAGATATAGAAAAGAAAGAGACCATGTCTTAATTATGTTAAGATATGGGGTTGTCCGGTATATGTAAAAACGCAAAATACGGACAAACTCGCGGCAAGGTCCATTCTGTGTAAGTTTATTGGATATCCCAAATATTCGCGCTGGTATATCTTCTACCACAACGAGGAACAAAAGGTGTTTGTTTCTCGACATGCCACCTTTTTAGAAAAGGAATTTCTTGAAGAAGAGATTAGTGGCAAGGAGGTAGAACTGGAAGAGGTTCCAGCAATACAGACTACGACAGAAGATTTGGTTGAACCAGAGGATTCGGTAGTTCCCAACGAACCTCAGCCTCTCCGCCGATCTAGTAGGGTTCCTCGCCAACCTGAGAGATACTACGGTTTTCTCATGGATGGTGGGAGCGAGGACTGCATCATGGAGGATGATGACCCAACTAGCTTCGAGCAGGCCATCACGAGTGGGGACTCAGTGAAATGGCTGGATGCTATGCGGTCCGAGATGGAATCCATGTACACCAACAAAGTATGGACTTTGGAAGTTTCTCCTGAAGGGGTAAAACCCATTGGGAGCAAGTGGATCTTCAAGAAAAAAGTTGGTGTAGATGGGAAAGTGGAGACTTTCAAAGCTAGACTTGTTGCAAAGGGTTTTCGTCAAAGACCAGGTGTGGACTATGACGAAACCTTTTCTCCAGTGGCTATGCTTAAATCCATCCGGATCATGCTTGCCATCGCTGCATATCATGATTACGAAATCTGGCAAATGGATGTTAAGACCGCCTTTCTAAACGGTGATTTAGAAGAGTGCGTGTACATGACTCAGCCAGAGGGCTTCGTAGATAGTGGGAGCAGCGGAAAGGTGTGCAAGCTGCATAAATCCATTTATGGATTAAAGCAAGCATCGCGGAGTTGGAACATCTGCTTTGACGTCGTTATCAAAGAGTTTGATTTCGTCAAAAACGTAGATGAACCTTGTATCTACAAGAAGGTGGCAGAGAGTAAAGTTGTCTTCCTCGTATTGTACGTGGACGACATACTCTTGATAGGAAATGACATTCCTATGCTGCAATCGGTCAAGCTCTTCTTATAACAAAGATTCTCAGTGAAAGATCTTGGTGATGCCTCCTGCATATTGGGAATCTGGATCTATAGAGATAGATCCAAACGGATATTGGGATTGTCCCAATCCAGATACATTGACACCATACTAAAGAGGTTTAGTATGGAAGAATCCAAGCGTGGGAACTTACCCACGATCTCTAGAGTCACTCTCTCCAAAGAGATGTCTCCCAAGACTGATTTTGAGAGAGCTCCCATGCAAGGCATACCCTATGCTTCGGCTGTAGGCTCTATCATGTACGCGATACTATGTACCAGACCCGATGTAGCATACTCACTAAGTGTAGTGAGCAGGTATCAAGCTGATCCTGGAGAGTGTCACTGTACAGCTGTGAAGAGCATTCTCAAGTACTTACGAAGGACTAAAGTGATGCTCTTGGTGTATGGTAACGGAGAACTCCAAGTGGAGTCCTTTACCGATTCGAGCTTCCAGAGTGATAAGGACGACTCTAAGTCGCAGTCGGGATTTGTCTTTACCCTTTGCGGAGGGGCGGTTAGCTGGAAGAGTTCCAAGCAGGAAACCGTGGCAGACTCGACGATGGAGGCTGAATACATCGCTGCCAACGATGCTGCCAAAGAGGCTGTCTGGATAAAGAAGTTTATTACTGAACTTAGAGTGGTTGCATCCATTGAGCATCCAATACCTTTGTATTGCGATAACAATGGAGCAGTGGCTTTGGCAAAGGAACCAAGGTCCCATCAGCGATCCAGGCATATTCTGAGGCGGTATCACCTGATCTGGGAGATAGTTGATCGCCGGGAGATCGAGGTCCGGAAGGTTGACACGAAGAATAACACAGCGGATCCAGTCACGAAGGCCATTCCCCAGATACAGTTTGAGAGACTCTTCGGGATGCTCGGTATGCGATACTACAACAGCTGGCCCTAGTGCAAGTGGGAGATTGTTAGTTGTATGTATGCCCTAGAGGCCAGTATTGTACAGATGATGTATATTATATTGGATGCTTGGACATATATAGAGATGAATTTCTTGCTCGATATGATAGTATGCTATCTGGTTGCTCTTTATCTTAACATGTATACTTGTCTCTTTATAATGTCTTATAGTTACATGTTGGTAAAGCCCTTAGGATGTGTACTTGACTACCTGGACTATGATGCGGATCATACTAGTGGGGACATGGTAGTCCATAAGTACATCCTTCAAGGTCCCTAGTCGTGGGTGTATCGAGACGGGGCATCGATATACCAGTGTAGACTAGCGTATACGCTTCTCGACCCATGAGATGGGCGATGGATGATCCCATATCCATTGGTGTTTGACATCAGAGATGGTATACGGGTGCTCAGTGGAGACTGGGTACACTGGACGGACTCGCCGAGAACTCCCAGATGTTATTATACCTCACGTCAGATGGCAGTTCTCAGGTGACACTTGTGCAGGTTAGTCTGTAGACCCGAGATCGTCATAGAGTCATGTGTGATTCCCACTGTGCTTTGATTTCCACCTTACGACGTCCATGAGGGCGTGCAAAACGGTGGTTTTTGGGTACAGTCCCGAGTCACATGGAGGCAATGAGTGATAGGAGGGGTTTCGTCTCTCCCGGTATTGGGGGTTGATGTTGTACTGTGCTCGATTGGCCGTAACAGGGAAGTCCCTGGCCAGGGCTGATTAATGATTTACCGGTAAGTGTTACCAGTAGTTTCTCGACCCGTTATGAGCCTCGCATCGGCATGACTTATCGGTTATTGGGGTCTGACGTTTACCACCCTTAGACTTGATATGCGACATATCAGACGAGGAGACCGGACTGTATGGGAAGTGTTGCCGGTTGGCTCGACGGGAGTTGAAGCAGGTTCGCTTGTTCTCTTCTGATCGTTCAATACCCGAGTGGTCGTTACGTTTAGCTGACCGCTTGCGGCTTGGGGGTGCTTGATATGATCATCACCCACTGCCGGCGTATTGACGAATCTCAGAGTCCCACAAAGGAGTTACCTAGTCCAGGCAAAACGTTGTGGTGCGCGTATGCGATATGCGCAAGGACCCGATTAAAATGCGGGTATAGGATACCGTATATTGATCGGGCGGCTTGCTTTTGGTGGGGCCATATGTGATATGGCCGGATTGATGAATCAAGTGTTGATTTATCATTTAACCATTAGCTTCTCACTTGAAATCCTTTCTTGAGTATGATGGATGTATGCATGCATGTATACTTTCTTTATAGATTCATGCACATATGAAGTGCATACATACATACATCATCAATTATGGTTGCTTATACAAAGAAAATGGTGGAAATATAAGACTCACACCATGGGTTGTTATATAGATTATTATTGTATTTAAGCTTAAACAAAAAGGAAAAGAAAATGGGTTAGTTTTTGGATTGTTTCTACACTCTTCTTGACCTAACCATACTCACCCACCATTTAACCATGGATTACTTTTCCTTTTGGTTTTTAACTCAAGTTCAATAATGATTCAACCATGGTTTGAGATGAGAGATAAAAAATATATAAAGATATATTTTCTATTTTTCAACAAGTGGTTTTTTTCTTCTCTTATTCAAAAAGGGCCACCATCTTCTTCCTCCTTCTTCCATTGCTCTCTAGATTTTTCAAGTGAGCATAATACTCATCAAGTTAGGATTTTGAAGTGAGAAAGAGAACTACAACACCATTCTACACAAGTCTATCCCACTTGTTTGGAGTGTTAGTTTCATTTCGTTCTCTTGATCTGGTGAAGTTGCAAGCTTGGACAAAGCGGACTCCGGGTGGATCATCGGTGACCTAGAGGAGTTCAAGCGGAGCTTTTTCAAACCCCAAGTAGCCGAGGAGTCTAGCGTAGGGAGCTACAAAGGTTGTACTCTCTAAACCCTAGCTTTTCTTTCATATGATGATATGCAAGTTATAGAAATCCTAATTTTCTAGGAACGATCCGATGTTTGTTAACTTAGCACCCTAAAGACTCCACCTTTGGTACATGTGATGCTTCCAAACCCTTCATGAGGTGCTAGGCTAACCCTTCACGAGGTAGCGGTGATACCGTAGTATAAAACCCCGGTTGCGCGCGTTTTCCATGGCGGTTAGGGTAAGGATCTCTAAAGGAAGGACAAGAACCTAGAGGAAGGAACACCTTCCCGAATGGATCTAATCCCCTTTATTGATAATTACCATAACTCCTCATAGATCTTCATTTGGGTATAGAAAGCGTTGAGATTTACTTGTATTTCCAAACCATCCCTAAACCTAACACTAGCAAGACTAGATTTAGATAATCGTAGTATAGAATAATTAGGTTTTTAGATTTAATAATCAATCCGAACACCGATCAGAATTAACTCGTTAGAGCGATTAGGAAATTCACAAAATCCCTCTGGACCGACCCGTACTCACCGGCTAGCTGCAAAGCGATGCCGTTCTTGATTGCGGTTATTAGATATTTTTGACATACAAATCAAATGGCGTCGTTGCCGGGGTTGGCGTAGTAATTTCCTTTTTGAAATTTCGGGTTAATCAAAATTCAAAAAATCATAAAAATCTGAAAAATCATAAAAAATATAAAAATTCATCATTTTGTTATTTTGTGATGGGTATCTTTTGTTTGAATTTTGCAGGATCTACAATCAAGTTCGGATCTGGAAATCTCTAGAGATCAAAACAGAAAATATCAAATATGAACAAACAGAAGATCATAACAACTGAGGAACAGAAAAAATTTGGAGGACCGGGTCTACAAGGCAACCGCGGTGATCTGGTGCAAAAAAAAAGCGCCGGCGACCCCATTCCGGCCGCGGAAGCGCCACGGTACCCCCCTTCTGGCCGCGGAATCGCCGCGGCCTGGTCGATTCAGGGAGGGGAAAAAAAGGCAGAAGCGCAGTTAAAAAAAATGTAAGTCTTCTGATCTTCTCCTCTGCAAAACTCTGATATCTCTTCTGAAAAATCTCCTGCAGGATTTCTTTGCGCTTAAAAATTTTTCCCCTTCCAAATAACAAATCTCATGCAGGATTCGTTGCGCTATGCTTAAAATAATAATTGATTGCAAGTGATCTTTTCTGATTTGCATATCCTTAATGTTTTTGCTAAAAATATCTTTCCAAAAAAAGAGCAAGCGGAAAAAGGAAAATTTTAATTAGAAAACTTGCAAACCTTGAAATTCACAAAAAAGATTTGATTGCAAGTGATTTGTTGTTTTGCATATCTTTAATCGGATTTTAAGGGGCTTTTGACCAATTCAGATTGGGTGAGGATTTCATCACCCTTCCCAGGACCCCAGAAATCATATAAAGTATTTGCATTGACGAATCTTTAATTAAAAAATACTAGACTCAGCTCTAAGGACTTCGAGCTCAATAGGACAGAAGACTAGTTATAGGCTTCGACCGTTTATCCTAACCTAACTTTGCGGTGTCTAGGCAAGTGTGTCTAAGGCAATTGGTTACTTAATTAGGACCGCTACTTGTAGCGGGGAGCATCCCACTTACCTGGCACTTACCTGGCCGCAATTGGCGGTGAAGAGGCGGTTTGAGGTCCTATTTCTAGCCCTTTGGAACAGTTAGGAGCTGTCTAGCTGACCTAGGTGACCCTAGATCTAGGCCTAATTGTGCATATTTGGTTGATCGAAAGTGTGTCTTAGCTCTTTTCTCGAAAATCTTTTTGCAAACAGTTCTAAATAAAGAGAAAAAGGAAAAAAAATTTATAAAAACTTGCAAAATTTTGTCGCTAACAAATCCTTGCACCCCACTTACACACACATTCTTTCTCTTCTCCTTCTGACATCATGGGTACCCCACATCACAAATCTCTTGCCAAACTTTGGTATCCCGAACCTAACTTTGCTTCGTACGTCAATTGTTTCGATCGATTCAAGGCAGATCCCTCCATGCCAAAAATTTCGTTGAAAGATCAAATAGAAGCATCTAGGAGAAACAGTTTGACTTTGCAACCTACTTTGTGTCAACCAAGTCAACCTTCACCACCTCCATATGTTGACACCACTTTTTCGAATCCTGCTGTAACTCCTAAACCGATGTCCATTGCTGAGCATATTTCTCAATCTCGCAGCCGATCTTTCAACCCTCTCCACACATCTAGTTCTATGGGCCCGCACGATTATTCACCTTTTTATCCACATGTTGACATTACCCCTGTCCAATCACCCACTTCCTACCAGTCCTACCCGACTTTTCCACCGTCACTAGACAATGTTTCTATATAGCCATTAGGGAGTTTCACATATCCAAATAATTTCGAATATTTTACCGAAACCCCCTTACCACCAAAGTCTAGTTTGGAAGAGTCGTTGGAGGCGTATATCACAGCAACAAACAAAATGGTTAGGAATGTGGAAGCGTCCGTGGCCGCCCTTATACAACCTGCTGAACCGGTAGCTAGTTTTCCGCTAGCCCCAAATTTTTCAATGTATGAGGAGGCGGTTGGACAGAGTAAGAAAGTGAGAGGATTTCCAAATCAAACCTACCCATACCCAATTGAATCCAACAACTCCAATTTTCAAACATGTGTCCAAAATGATGAGTTGTGCGACTTTGTAGTGCTTGATTTGCCAAATTGTGAGGAACCCCTTTCGAGTGAAACCGCACCTAATCCGTTTGACCTTTACACCTCCAATCTAGAACCTAAATCGATAAATATCCATACTTTTGATGAGGTGTCAGATAAAATTGATTTTCACTTGATTGAGGATATAGACGCCGGGAAAATTTCGGATGATGAACCTATCGATTTGATTGAACTTTTATGTCCAATTCATCATCCCGAATCCTTAAATGTGTTAGTTATATGTATGCCCTAAAGGCCAATACTATACATAGGATTTATATTGTAGTGGATGCTGGGACATATATAGGGAGGACTTTCTTGCTCGACATGATAGTGTGCTATCTGGTTGCTCTTTACCTTAACGTGTCTACTGATTGTCTCTCTGTTACATGTTGGTAAAGCCCTTAGGATGTGTACTTGACTACCTGGACTATGATCCGGATCATACTAGTGGGGACATGGTAGTCAATAAGTACTTCCTTCAAGGTCCCTAGTCGTGGGTGTATCGAGACGGGGTATCGATATACCAGAGTAGACTAGCGTATACCTTCTCCACCCATACAGATGGGCGATGGATGATCCTATATCCATTGGTGTTTGACATCAGAGATGATATACGGGTGCTCAGTGAAGACTGGGTACACCGGACGGACTCGCCGAAAACTCCCAGATGGTATTATACCTTACGTCAGATGGCAGTTCTCTGGTGACACTTGTACAGAGTAGTCTGTTGACCCGAGATCGTCATAGAGTCTTGTATGGTTCCCACTGTGCTTTGATTTCCACCTTACCACGTCCAAGAGGGCGTGAAAAACGGTGGTATTTGGGTACAGTCCCGAGTCACATGGAGGCAATGAGCGATAGGAGGGGATTCGTCTCTCCCGGTATAGGGAGTTGATGTTGCACTGTGTTCGATTGGCTATAACCGGAAATCCCTGGCCAGGGTTGCTGAGATTTACAGGTAAGTGTTACCAGTAGCTTCTCGAACTATTATAGGCCTCATATCGACACGACTTATCGAGCTATTGGGGTCTGACGTTTACCACCCCTGGGCGAGATATGCGACATATCAGACGACGAGACCGGACTGTACGGTAAGTGTTACTGGTTGGATTCACAGGAGTGTGAGTGAGCTTGCTCATCGATCTTCTGATCACTCAATACCCGGATGGCCGTTACGTTTAGCAGACCGCTTGCGGCTTGTGGGTGTTTGATTTGATCATCATCTACTGCCGGCGTATTGACGAGTCTTTAGAGTCCTACACAGAAGTTTCCTGGCTCAAGCGAAACGAAATAGGAGCGCATACGAGATATGTGCGGGACCGAGAATAATGCGTGTATGTGATACCGTATTTCATTCTCGCGATGAATGTATCGATTGGTTGTATGCGATATAACCTAGTTATCGAATCAAGGATTGATTCGATAAGCCGATACATTGGATATTAGTCGGTCATATGCGATATGACCGGATCGTTAAATCAAGTGTTGATTTAATGATTTAATGTATAATTATATATTTGATATATTACTTTGCATTAACTAATATTTGTTCACTTTAAAAGGATTTTCTCACTTGGTGTGCACATTGTATATGTGATATATTTTTGTGTGCACTTGATTGTATCATGCTTGATGATACATGCTCACTTGTGTTTGTGTAAAGATTAAACCATGGTTGTTTAAATGGTTAGGGTTTTGATTATCTTAACTATTTATTTAGGTTATTTCCTTTTAAGGCATGAAAAGAGAAAATGGTTGCATTCATTCATGAAGCTTGTTGAAGCTTCATGAAGCTTTGACCTTGTGACCATTTTTTGTCTTCATACCTAACCTAACCATTCACTTAACCTTAGTTTAGTCTCTACGCTTGACCATGGTTATTATTATGATAAGTATTCTTTTTCATTTCCTTTTTAATTAACTTATCATAATATTATCATCTTCTTCTTCTTTTTCTTCTTCTACACAAGAAGAAAAGCTTGCTTCATCAATGGTGATTTGATGAAAATGAGTGAGAAATCCAATTCTAAATTGAACCCACCTTCTATTTCTTCATCCTCTACCTCTTGCCAAGTAGTATAGGGTGTTATCTTCACAAGTTTCATGACTTGGTGAAGTGGGAGCTTGATCTTGTGATGCCTCGACGTAGATCATCTTCGGCATCGAAGCCGATGACCAAGCCCGCCCATTTTTCCGATGAAGCCGATGCCAGAGTCCGGGATCCGATTCGGACAGCGGAGGGACATCATCGTGGAGCTATGGAGGTGAAGAACCGGATCTACAAAGGTTGTATTTCCGTTCTTTTAGTTAAGTTGTTAACTACTTATTGTTTTCGCCTAAAATCTAGTTAACGATCCGTATTAGGGTTTCTCGGCACCCGTAAAATTTGAAATTGGCATGGTTGATGCCTTGTGAGACCTCATTAGAGTGTCTAGGAACCCTACAGTGGTATCAGAGCCTAGCTAGAGCCTTAGGCGACGCGTAGACGGAGTTAGAAGTCCGATCGATCCAAAACCTAACCCGGAAAATGCTCTCTGGACTTTTTTCAAAAACTGGGTTTTTTCCAGATTAAAAATTCTTAAAAAATTCAGCAGGAAAAACTAAGAATTACGATGCAAAATTTATCGAGTGAAGATGCTACAGTGCGGCGGAACCGCGGCGGAAGCTTGCCTTCTGCGGCGGTTCCGCTGCCAATAAATGTTATCACTGTTTAATTTTTGCACAGTAATTCATGTTTTCAGGTGTTGAGTTTTCTGGGAATTTTTAATATTTATTCAAGAGTTGAATTTTCTGGGGTTGTTTTGGGGATTCGATGATTCGATCGGATTATCTGATTTTGTCTATGTGGCTTCCGGATAATTTTTGAATATGTTAAAAAGTTCGACCGGATATAAATACCCAACTTTTCCCCTGCCGGAAAATTTCCAAGTGTTGGATTTTTCTGAGGTTTAAAGACGTTCTAAGTAGTGCAAGTAACGCGATGGTCCCTCTAGAAGACAACAAACCTTAACTCGATTATGTGACCGTCTTGAACTGCCCTTTGAACCTTCGGGTTTGGGGCAGTACGGCGTGCCACATGTGAGGTGTTGGCTTGACCCTTCTACGGCTGGACCGTTGGTACTGAGTCATGAACTGAATGTTTTTAGACTTGTTTCATGTGTTGAGCTGTTTCGGAAAAACTTGGGTGTTTGACTGTTCGATCGGAAAGTTTAACATTTTCTGTTTATCTGGAATGTGATACAATAATTGGAATTCACAATTAGTTATGAGATAACTGAATGAATGTTATAAATATAGCAGTTTAGTCTCACTTGATCGGTTGCCACGGAATTTTGATGTGATCAAAAGTCCGTCGCAATCACGTAGCGTACGCGGATACTCGCCGGATAAACTTAATAGACAGCTACATCCCTTAGCCCTGACCAAGTGACTGTAGGAGAACCCCGTCGCCGAAAGCATCCATGTGGGTGCTCGCGGCAGCGGTGTTCCGCCTTGGTGCACTTCGTCGACGGTATCGGGGGTGCGGCCTCCTACTAAAGTTTGCGACGAGCATTCGATCAGTTTTTCGGGAATCTTGTTGAATTGCCCGACCTGATATTGAAAAGTGTTTTCGATAATGAGACTAAAATGCGGGGTTTATAATTGTTAGGCATGCGATGTCTAAGAAATTCATTTGGTCGGGCATGCGATGTCTGAGGTGGTTGCGGATTCCAACTGTTGTAGTTTTACACTTTCTTTTCTATGACCGTAAGTGTAATATTTGATATCGCCGGTTTCGTTGCTATATGTCAACGACAATTGCGATGCGCATATTTACTTATGTTGATGACATGTGATGTTATGTGTTGCTGGATATGTTATATTGGATCGTCGTGTTTGAATAGCCGGGGGTTTTTTATGTGAGATGAGTGTTTTTCATTTTCATTCGTGTAAAAACTTGTATGTAATATTCTTTTATTGGGGCACTTCCAGGTAGCGGAAGTTGTCACCGTTTGTATATTATTTACTTTTCCGCACTAGGATAGACCCAAGGAGGAGGGCACAAGTAACCGGGTTCTGGAGTCCAGTGGGAAACCAACTCGAGGAGTCGAGTCCGGGTCTCCTAGCTCTAGAATTGGTAGGGTTGCTTGCCGCTCTCGTATGGGTCTAAGGGTGTGGGTTTGGCTATTCATCACGACCGTGGAATCCGTGTTTTATACTGGCTCGTATTGAAAACACGGACGTCCTAGTATATCCAATGTTTCATATGATTCTTCTGCTGCGATATCTGTGATGTGATCATGTGATGTTCTGTGATAGATACTGTATATAGTATATATGATATATTATATAGACGTTACTTATGTTTTACACCCGTGCTAGCCCTGTCCTACTCTGCCGTTAGTTACCTAACCTAACGGTGCATGAGGGGACATCGACGCGAATGCGGATGGCATAAGTGTACGTCATATTTATCTGTGATGTTTAGGTATTTAAATGATGGGACTTCATTAATGAGATTAATGAAATAAAAGAAACCTAAGATGTTGTAGAATGGAATTTCAAACTACAACAGGTAGCTACAGTTCTTGCTTTGCACAGCGGTATATATGATATATCGTGCACCTTATTCGATAAGGAAAGGACCGAGATCCCTTCACCGGGAGTGACTCCTTTAGCAATAACTGGCAAATGCTACACACTCGGTTTGTCTTTTGATTGCTTTTAAGAGTTTTTTCTTTGCACAGTGATATATATGATATATCCCGCACCTCATTCGACGAGGAAAGGACCGACGATCCCTTCACCGGGAGTGACTCCTTCAGCAAAACTAGAAAAGCCTAAAAAACACTTCAATTCAAAATTCATTCGATCCTACAACGATATCAAGTTCATTACGCAATAGGTTTTAAGAAAAACATGTCGTAGCCCTCCGTCATTTCAGATAAGTAGTAGTTAGTATTCGTGCTGCGTTTGTTGGCCTTTGTCAAGGCGCAGTGTGCGGTAGCTAACTGGTGCTTATTTGCTTATGCATATGATGCAGATTGGGTTAGGGTAGTCGTGCGACCTTGTTGGCCTTTGTCAAGGGTCGTACGGGTGGGTTTAATTCAATCAGGAAATGACGGGTTGAACTTGACTAGCATCCTATGGTTTGTTGGCCTTTGTCAAGGTCATAGGAGGTTAGGGGCAAAATTATCGGGAATTTCAAGTGTTGAAATTTGCAATGAGATTGTATACCTTCTATGAGATAGTTGGATCCCGATACCCGCTGTGAGTAAGAGTTACTCCTGGGAGATTTTTACACATTACAATTAGCCGATCAAGTAGGTGTCTAGAAAGGTGTTAACGAGGTTACGCCCCTGGGAAAACGAGGTTTACATTAATTAGGTTCGTGCGAAAGCACGGGGGACCTCCCTCAAAGTACCGACACTGGCCTGGCTGAAAGATTGGCGAACTTGTAGTGTGTAATTAATCCCGGCTAGTCTTTCCTTTTAGGGTTTGAAGGAAGATTTGATAAAAACAGTGGGAGCCATCCTGATTAGATAAAATAATAACCAATCTGATCTTGCAAGAGCGCACGCTGAGTGTTTTCTTCTCTCTCTCTCCTGGTAGCGACCATATCACGCCTTAATCAAGATAATAAAACGGAATTTTGACCGAACCCGCTTGTTATACTGAGCTGGGGAACGTTGGTCCCGCTCCAACTTATAATTGTTATAAGACAGAGCAGGAAATTGGGGAATACCAGATTTCCCGTGCCGCCCAAACGAAGAGAGTGCATGCTGATGCATCATTTTCGGGTGTGTTCATTATACAGAACTGTTTCTCAGTATCCTCCGCATCCTGGGTATATGATACCGGATCAGGATCCCAGATATGTAATCTATTACATAGGGATACAAAAAGGTAGAAAAACTGAGAACAGGTGATAAGTTTCATAAGACAGAAATCGGGGCAAGTGTTGCAGCCAAGTTTGTTGGTCACCGTCACCCTGTATTACCAATACATTGATTCTGAACAAATGCTATTAGATACCGAACCTGATATACAAAATCATATCAGTCTCTTTATTAGTAAAGAAATGATAAAATTTTGTATTGTTGGATAATGTTTTGAACATTTCTTATATCAAAAGTTGATCGGTTCAGCCACGTTATCTAAAAGCATTGATGTTCTAAATCAAACTACAGTTCTTAGAATACAGAACACACACACGAGGAAGAGTTCAGAAATGAACGAATCCTTCTTGAGGTATTGTAGACTAGGTCATATCAATTCGACCCGACTAGCTGAGTTACATTTAGATGCATATTTAAATCAGTTTGAATTTACATCTTGTGAAACTCGCCAGTCATGTCACAAAGATAAGATGACCATAGCTCTGTTTATTGGAAACAGAGAAAGAGTTAGTAAACTCTTGGGATGATACATGTTGATGTATGTAGGTCCCCTGTCTACACATGCCAGGATTGGTTCTTTATACTTCATTACATTCTTTGATGATCTCTCAAGATTCAGACATATGTTCCTGTTGAAACACAGTTCCGAACCTTTTGAGATATTCACAGAATATAAGTTAGAAGTAGAGAACCAATACGGGTATAAGTATTATGTCCTTTGATGAGATCAGGGAGGAGAATACTTGAGCACAGAAATCCTGGACTATTCTAAAGGAGAATGAGATTCTCTCTCAACATTACTCCTCCGAATACACCATAGCACGATGGTATGTCGGGGCGGAGCAATAGCACCCTATGTGATATGGTGTGCTCTATGATGAGTACTACTGAGTTTCCTATTTCCTTTTTGGAGTTATGCACTTATGAAGTTGCATACCTATTGAATAGGGTTCCAATCAAATCAGTTGCCTACCGCTTCATATGTGATATGGAAAGGGAAGAGCCCATATCTTAAGTTGGTTAAGATTTGGGGTTGTCCGGGCTATGTCTAAAAACATAATCCGGACAAGCTCGGGGCAAGGTCAGTTTTGTAGAACTGGAAAGGTTTCAGCTATACAAACTACAACAAATGATTTGGTAGAACCGAAGGATTCAGTAGATTCCAACGAACCTTAGCCTCTCCGCCGATCTAGTAGGGTTCCTCACCTACCTGAGAGATACTTCGGTTTCTCTATGACAGTGGGAGCGAGGATTGCATCATGAGATGATGACCCAACTAGTTTCGAGCTGGCCATCAGAAGTGAGACTCTGTAAGAATGGCTGGATGTTTATCGATCTGAGATGGAATCCTTATACACCAACAAAGTATGGACTTTGGTTGCTATATCTGAAGGGTTAAATCCCCATTAGGAGCAAGTATATCTTGAGAAGATTACTTGGTGTACATGGAATGGTTGAGACTTTCAAAGCTAGACTTGTTAAAGGTTTTCGTCATCAACCAGGCGTGAATAATGGTGAAACCTTTTCAAGTTGCTATGCTTAAGTCCATCCAGATCCTACTTCCCACGGCTACATACCATAACTACAATATCTGGCGGTTGGGTGTCATGACTGCTTTTCTAAATGTTGTTTTAGAAGAGAGAGTCTGTAAGTACACAGTCAGAGGGCTTCGTAGACGGTGGGAGCAGCGGAAACGTGTGTAAGATGCTTTATATGATAAAGCAGGCATCGCGGAGTTGGAACATCTGTTTTGATGGATTAGTCAAAGAGTTTGACATCATCAAAATGGTAGATGAACCTTGTATAAACAAAAAGGTAGTAGAGAGTATGGTAGTGATCCTCGTAGAGTACGTGGATGACATAGTCTTGATAGGGAAGGAGTTTCCTATGCTACGCTCGGTCAATCTCCACTTATCACAAAGATTCTCCATATAGGATCAAAATGATACCTCCTAAATCCTGAGTTTTGGATCTATGAGATAGATTTAATTGGATGTTAGGATTCTCACTAGTTGTAGTGAGATGGTATCAAACGATTCTGGGAGAATCACTGGAAGGGTTCCAGGGTGATTAAGACGACTGAATGTCAGTCACAGGCATTGTCTTTACCCTCAGTAAAGGGACGGTATGTTGGAAGAGTTCCAAGCTAGATACCGTGGCATACTAGACGATAAAGGCTGGATACATCGCTACTTAAGATGCTACCAAAGAGGCAGTTTGGGTGTATATAGGTTCATGAGATGAACTTGGTTCCTACCATTGTGTGACATTGGAAGTGTGGCTTTAGCCAAGGAACCCCGGTCCCATCAGTGACCCAGACATATTCTAAGGCAGTATTACCTAATCATGGAGATGGTTGATCTCCAGGGGATCGAGGTTAGGAGAGTAGACTCAGAGGACAACACGGCGGATCCACTCATGAAGGCCTATTCCCAGAGAGAGATTTTTATGGGATGGTTGAGTATGAGATACTGCAAACACTGCTAAAGATGGCCCTAGTGCAAGTGGGAGATTGTTAGTTATATGTATGCCCTAGAGGCCATTACTATACATAGGATGTATATTGTAGTGGATGCTGGGACATATATAGGGAGGACTTTCTTGCTCGACATGATAGTGTGCTATCTGGTTGCTCTTTACCTTAACGTGTACACTGATTGTCTCTCTGTTACATGTTGGTAAAGCCCTTAGGATGTGTGCTTGACTACCTGGACTATGATCCGGATCATACTAGTGGGGACATGGTAGTCTATAAGTACATCCTTCAAGGTCCCTAGTCATGGGTGTATCGAGATGGGGCATCGATATACCAGAGTAGACTAGCGTATACCTTCTCGACCCATACAGATGGGCGATGGATGATCCCATATCCATTGGTGTTTGACATCAGAGATGATATACGGGTGCTCAGTGAAGACTGGGTACACTGGACGGACTCGTCGAGAACTCCCAGATGGTATTATACCTTACGTCAGATGGCAGTTCTCTGGTGACACTTGTACAAAGTAGTCTGTTGACCCGAGATCGTCATAGAGTCTTGTGTGGTTCCCACTGTGCTTTGATTTCCACCTTACCACGTCCAAGAGGGCGTGCAAAACGGTGGTTTTTGGGTACAGTCCCGAGTCATATGGAGGCAATGAGCGATAGGAGGGGATTCGTCTCTCCCGGTATAGGGAGTTGATGTTGCACTGTGTTCGATTGGCTATAACCGGAAATCCCTGGCCAGGGTTGCTGAGATTTACAGGTAAGTGTTACCAGTAGCTTCTCGAACTGTTATAGGCCTCATATCGACACGACTTATCGAGCTATTGGGGTCTGACGTTTACCACCCCTAGGCGAGATATGCGACATATCAGACGACGAGACCGGACTGTACGGTAAGTGTTACTGGTTGGATTCACAGGAGTGTTAGCGGGCTTGCTCGTCGATCTTCTGATCGCTCAATACCCGGGTGGCCGTTACGTTTAGCAGACCGCTTGCGGCTTGTGGGTGTTCGATATGATCATCATCTGCTGCCGGCGTATTGACGAGTCTTGAGAGTCCTACACAGAGGTTTCCTGTCTCAAGCGAAACGAAATAGGAGCGCATATGAGATATGTGCGGGACCGAGAATAATGCGTGTATGTGATACCGTATTTCATTCTCGCGATGAATGTATCGATTGGTTGTATGCGATATAACCTAGTTATCGAATCAAGGATTGTTTCGATAAGCCGATACATTGGATATTAGTCGGTCATATGCGATATGACCGGATCGTTAAATCAAGTGTTGATTTAATGATTTAATGTATAATTATATATTTGATATATTACTTTGCATTAACTAATATTTGTTCACTTTAAAAGGATTTTCTCACTTGATGTGCACATTGTATATGTGATATATTTTTGTGTGCACTTGATTGTATCATGTTTGATGATACATGCTCACTTGTGTTTGTGTAAAGATTAAACCATGGTTGTTTAAATGGTTAGGGTTTTGATTATCTTAACTATTTATTTAGGTTATTTCCTTTTAAGGCATGAAAAGAGAAAATGGTTGCATTCATTCATGAAGCTTGTTGAAGCTTCATGAAGCTTTGACCTTGTGACCATTTTTTGTCTTCATACCTAACCTAACCATTCACTTAACCTTACTTTAGTCTCTACACTTGACCATGGTTATTATTTTGATAAGTATTCTTTTTCATTTTCTTTTTAATTAACTTATCATAATATTATCATCATCTTCTTCTTCTTCTACACAAGAAGAAAAGCTTGCTTCATCAATGGTGATTTGATGAAAATGAGTGAGAAATCCAATTCTAAAGTGAACCCACCTCCTATTTCTTCATCCTCTACCTCTTGCCAAGTAGTATAGGGTGTTATCTTCACAAGTTTCATGACTTGGTGAAGTGGGACCTTGATCTCGTGATGCCTCGACGTAGATCATCTTCGGCATCGAAGCCGACGACCAAGCCCGCCCATTTTTCCGATGAAGCCGATGCCAGAGTCCGGGATCCGATTCGGACAGCGGAGGGATATCATCGCGGAGCTATGGAGGTGAAGAACCGGATCTACAAAGGTTGTATTTCCGTTCTTTTAGTTAAGTTGTTAACTACTTATTGTTTTTGCCTAAAATCTAGTTAACGATCCGTATTAGGGTTTCTCGGCACCCGTAAATTTTGAAATTGGCATGGTTGATGCCTTGTGAGACCTCATTCCGACCGTGCAAGTGACCGTTACGCTTTCATCTCCTATACCAAGTTCGGAGTAACCATGCCTTCTTGCGAATCTTGAGAGATTTGACCACATTTCTCAACGGGTTGATAGGTTAGCACAATCGCTTTTAACACATCGGTTATCACAAATTGCGCTAATTTATTCACTCGATTTACACCCTCAAGATTGTGCTACCCTTCTTTCTCTTTTCCGCCACTCTTCTCCTCCACCGAGACCGTATACCGTTTCTACCTCCATACGGTCTCGTGTGTTTCTCATTTCTTTTCTTTCCACTCCATTCTTTCACCAACTCGACCATTACCACGATAAGATTTTTGAATGGTTGGTGCTAATCTTTGGCTTGTGTAAGGCCAAGCTTAAGTTTGGGGGGAACCTTGTTGTATATATGTATATATTTTTTTTGTTTTCCTTTTCTATAAAAGAAAAAAAATTCAAAACAATAAAAATATTCAAAAAAAAATTGTAAATAAATAAACAGGGGAGTGCCGACAATTTTAACCCTCTTGGTGTGGCATGACAGTGAGGACACTGTCAAGCTTAAGTTTGGGGGTATGCTCGGTATGTTTTCTTCCCTCGCATTCATTTGTACATATTTTTGCATTTGCATACTTATTTTAAAAACCCATAAAAAATTGAAAAATTTGAAAAATTATAAAAATTAATGTATTCAATTTTGGCCTTATTTTGACTCGAGTTTGACAGATAGGTTAACTGGCTAGGAACAACTAGATCTTAGACTTAGTAAATTAAAAACCCTAAAAAAAACCTTCCTTAAAGTTTAACGGTAGAAAGTATATGTCTTTGTAGTTTATTTAGAAATAGGCAAATTTTGAGTTAACTTTTTGGGCTAAGTCGAAACAAAAGAAAAGTACTGATATCTTTATTAATGTGTAAGTTTGAAAAATAGTTCCTAGATTAAGTCTTGATTCTGAAATTATATATCCTACAATTTGCACAATCACGCACCTTGAAACTTGGAATAGTAGAAGAGACCTTGAAATGCTCTTGTCGAAAGTCCTTAGTACAATGAAAAAAAAAGAAAAAAAAAAGTGTGAATAAAGAAAAAAATGAACACTGGTTTTTGTGATTACTTAAGGCTGTAAAAATAGAAAAATATTTAGCTAGGGTGCTTCATCACCTAGTGCTTTAGACCAACTGGTTTGGGAGTCACTGCTAAAAGCCTTAGGTGTTGCAAGACTAGGAATTACGCTTTAAAGTGAAAACGCATTTTGTAATCGGTCGTTGGTACCTCAAGAAATATTAACGGTCGCATGAAGGATGTGTAAGCAAAATTCATTTAAAAATTCACCAATTAATAAGTACTTTGGACAATGGACGAGAGTATGATTGCTTGATTTGAATTTCCAAGTGTAGGGGTGATCTATAAACACACGTAGGGATATGTGATTGGAGTTTAGATGAGAGAAAGGGATGAAGAATAGAACTTGTGTCTTTAGTAGAGTTGATAGAACTTCCTGAGTGGAGATGTAACCCTAGAAGGAAAACTTAAGAGATGCCGAAATCTAAGTAAGTCTATAGAACATATATAATCTTAAGTTAAATAATGAGGAAGTGTGAAGAATGTGGGTGGATAATTTACGGGTCAACGATAATAGAATTCCTTGTTAGAAACCCTAATTGGAGAACAAAAGTCGAAAAGCCGAATTGATAGGATTTTGTGGGTAGTATCCGCTGAAAACCCTCAGGAGACAACACTCCCCCTACTAGCGACACCTAGAGGTTTAACGGCTTGTTCTACAAGCTCAGTACAATCGCGCCTCCCTGCGAAAGTGCGGCTAGGTTAGATTTTTATCGAGAATAAAAAATAAGTTTGCTCGAGGACGAGCAAAAGATAAGTTTGGGGGTATTTATTCATATCATAATATTGCATTTTGCAATCCCCATTCTTATGCATTTTACAATGAAAACATGTGCTTTTGACCCATGTCTGCTACATGTTACAGGTTACAGGTTCTTGGAGCGGAAACAGTGAAAAACACAAAAGACGACACAAAAAGGACTTTTGACCAACAAATAGAAGGATCTTAGTCAAGCCTACACAAAGATAACGTTCACAAAGCAAAAGGCAGCATAAGGTCTAAGAATACAAAGCGAACGGTTAAAAATCCATTGCAATTTGTTCACTGAAGATCTGGAACTAATGTAGAAGCCCAATTGATAAAAGAACCAAAGAACAAGAAGCCCAAAAGGACCCAGAACAAAACCCTAAATTTTCAGCATGTGAACTCACTAAAGGGCCGCGGGACCGCGGCCCAAGCCAGCCATTGCCGTGGTTCCGCGGCCGTATAATGCCCGGAGGTGGTGAAAATTTTACCAAAGTTTAGTGCGGCTCTGGAAAGATTTCCTAGGGGTATATTTGTAATTTTAGACATGCGGATCAAAATGTAACCTAGGGTTTCCTATTCTCTATAAATAGGAACGCAAATTCATTGTAAAGGCTATGCCTCCCTATGCCTCCTTTTAATAATAAATTTCAGAATTCTTTATGGAGAGCATCGGTGCCTCTTTTCAATTCATGAATCCAGATCTGACAACCCTGCGTTGATGTTTGGAGAGAGACATCTGCAAAGTAAGTAGATTTATTTATTTTCTTGCCCTAGGTAATTTCAATTCCTGCCCTAGGTAGATTTAATTCCTTGCCATAGATAATTGTTTAGAGTTAGCTTTGGGGAAGGGTTTTGAGAGATGAGATCTCTCATCCCTTTCTTACCCATCATATATTTACAATAGGACTCCATGCATACACGCACACACCGCGCCCTACGGCACCCTATCCCTCGAGGTAGCGTTGATACCGTAGTATAAAAGCCCAGTTGCGTGCGTTTTCTATGGAGGTTAGGGTAAGGATCTCTAAAGGAAGGACAAGAACCTAGAGGAAGGAACACCTTCCCGAATGGATCTAATCCCCTTTATTGATAATTACCATAACTCCTCATAGATCTTCATTTGGGTATAGAAAGCGTTGAGATTTACTTGCATTTCCAAACCATCCCTAAACCTAACCCTAGCAAGACTAGATTTAGATAATCGTAGTATAGAATAATTAGGTTTTTAGATTTAATAATCAATCTGAACACCCATCAGAATTAACTCGTTAGAGCGATTAGGAAATTCACAAAATCCCTGTGGACCGACCCGTACTCACCGGCTAGCTGCAAAGCGACGCCATTCTTGATTGCTGTTATTAGATATTTTTGGCATACAAATCAGTGCCCATGGATGAGGAGTGATGTTTCGGATTTCGTTTCGAGGTTTCTGTCTTGTTGTGAGCTAAGGTTGAGTATCTGAGACCGGCTGGAGAGTTGCAACCTTTAACCATTCCGGAGTAGGAATGGGAGCATATCTCCATGAATATTCGTTGTGGCGTCTACCCAGATTTCGTCAGGGTGTGACTCCATTTGGGTGTTTGTTGTCCAGTTATGCTCAGTTTGCTCAGTTGTTCTTTGTTAAGTTTGTGCGTTTGCACGGAGTTCCTTCATGCGTTGTATCCAATAGATGCACCATGTTCGCTTGCCGTCTTGGGCAGAGTTTTCAGGAAGTCTCGGTTACTGGTTGAGCTTTAGCTCCTTTTTTCCATCCGCAGGATTATGGTTTTGTGAGAGCGGGGTATACCGACTCTAGAGGATATGCTTGTTGTTAGTTATATGTAAGCCCTAGTGGCCATTACTGTACATACGATGTATATTGTAGTGGATGCTTGGACATGTATAGGGAGGACTTTCCTGCTCGACATGATAGTATGCTATCTGGTTGCTCTTTATCTTAACTTGTACTCTGATTGTCTCTATATTACATATTGATAAAGCACTTAGGATGAGTACTTGACTACCAGGACTATGATGTAGATCATACTAGTGGGGACAGTGTAGTCGCTAAGTACATCCTTCAAAAGTTCCTAGTCGTAGGTGTATCGAGACAGGGCATCGATACACCAGAGTAGACTAGCGTATGCGCTTCTTGACCCATATGATAGGCGATGGATGATCCCATATCTATTAGTGTTTGACATCCGAGAAGGTATACGGGTGCTCAGTGGAGACTGGGTACACTGGACGGACTCACCGAGAACTCCCAGATGGTATTATACCTCACGTCAGATGGCAGTTCTCTGGTGATACTGGTACTTGTTAGTCTGTAGACCCGAGATTGTCATAGAGACTTGTGTGATTCCCACTGTGCTTTGATTTCCATCATACCACGTCCAAGAGGGCGTGTAAAACGGTGGCTTTTGGGTACAGTCCCGAATCACATGGAGGCAATGAGCGATAGGAGGGTTTTCGTCTCTCCCGGTATAGGGAGTTGATGTTGCGCTGTGTTCGATTGGCTATAACTGGAAATCCCTATCCAGGGTTGTGTAGGGTTTTCTTAACACCTCTATTAGGGTTTTGAAGCATCACACATGCTATAACAATAAAATTTTGAGGTGCTAAGCAAACTATACTATGAATCGAACTAGAATTTATGAAGTAACTATTAATAGTATGAAATTTTAAGACTTAAGTTATACTAAGTGATGAGAATACATCCTTTGTAGACCTCTTTGGAAGACTCCTTTGCTTTGGAAGGGTTCGCTTGATCAACTCCTCGTCCACGACGATCCACCCGAAGCTCTTTGCGCTAAGCTTGTTGCTTCCTTCGATCTTTGAAAATCTAGAAGCACAACACCCTACACAAGATAGAAAAGGTTGTGTATGATGATGAAGTGGTTGTTATTCTTATTTAATACATTTTCTTTTATTTCTCTAACTCTATTTTAACAATTAAAAGAGAGATAGGGTTTGGAGGAAGAAGATGGCTCTCTTTCTTTTTCTTTTGGAGTGAATAATGATAAGAAAAATGAAAAAGAAAATGAAAGAGGGAGATATATCTTATCATAACCATATCTATAGTTAAAATAATTTCTAGATATTTTAATTTGGGTTAAAGGCAAAAGGAAAAAGAACCATGGTTGAGTTAAATTCAACCATGGAAATTTGTAGAAATGTATAGAAGGAATGACTCAATAATGTTTTTCATTTACCTTTAACTTTAATGAAAATATCCATATATTTATTTATCAACAATATGATTCTTATATTGCCATCCTCTTTGTATCATCAACCATGATACATTTCATGTATGTATGTATGTATGCACATCATCATGTACATATATATGCATGTATCCATATAAAGAAAAGGATTTAAATAATTAATAAATAATATAAAAGTCAATATTAAATCAACACTTGATTTAATAAATCGGTCATATCTCATATGACCCGACTAATATTATATATGCCCGATTAAAATACAGTATCACATACTCGTATTTAATCGAGCCTCCGCACATATCTCATATGTGCACCACTTCGTTTCGCCTGAGCCGAGAAACTTCTATGTGGGACTCTAAGACTCGTCAATACACCAGCAGTAGATGATGATCATATAAAACACCCACAAGCCGCAAGCGGTAAGCAAAACGTAACGGCCACCCGGGTATTGAGCGATCAGAATAAGAACAAGCAAACCTGTCAAAACTCCTGTCAATCCATCCGGCAACACTTACCGTACAGTCCGGTCTCTTCGTCAGATATGCTGCATATCGAGTCTAGGGATGGAATCGTCGACCCCAATAAATCAATAATTCATGCCGGTATATGGTCTATAACAGATCGAGAAACTTACCGATAACACTTATCAATAATATCTCAGCAGCCCTGGCCAGGGACTTCCCGTTATAGCCAATCATGCACAGCACAGCATCAACCCCCAATACCGGGAGAGACGAAACCTCTCCTATCGCTCACTGCCTCCATATGCCTCGAGACTATACCCAAAATCCACCTGTTTGTATAACTCAGTAGAGCCGCAGTAGGGTGGAGATCAAAGTACAGTGGGAGGACACACAAGACTCTATGACGATCTCGGGTCTACAAAATAACCTGTACCAGTGTCACCTGAGAACTACTATCCGACGTATGATATAATATCATATAGGAGTTCTCGGTGAGTCCGTTCAGTGTACCCAGTCTCACTGAGCACCCGTATACTATCTTCGGTGTCAACCCACCAGACGGATATGGGATCATCCATCGCCCATCATATGGAACAAGAATGGTATACGCTAGTCTAAACTGGAATATCGATGCCCTATCTCGATATACCTACGACTAGTAACATTTCAAGGATATGCTTATAAACAACAGATGTCCCACTAGTATGATCCGCATCATAATCTCAGTAGTCAAGCTAATATCCATAGGGCTTTATCAACATGCACTAAATGAATATAAACATGATCAAGTGAATATATGATAAAGTAAAACCAGATAGCATACTATCATGTCGAGCAAGGCTGTCCTCTGAATATATATATACATATCAGTACATACATTATCTCATAATGGCCTCTAGGGCATACATATATCCAACAGTCTCCCACTTGCACTAAGGTCAGTTATTGGCATATCTCATATCCAATATCTCAAAAAGTCGCTCATGCTGCGGCTGAGGGAGGGCCTTGGTGAATGGATCCGCAGCGTTGTTCTTTGTGTCTACTCTCTTAATCTCGATCTCGCGGCGATCAACTATCTCCCGGATCACATGATATCGCCTGAGGATGTGTCTGGACTTCTGATGGGACCTGGGCTCTTTGGCCAACGTCATAGGCTCATTATCGTCACAATACAAAAGTATTGGATCAATAATGGTTGGAACTACTTCTAGCTCCGCGATGAATTTCCTCATCCAGAGGGCTTCCTTGGCAGCATCATTTGCAGCAATATATTCAGCTTCCATCGTTGAGTCTGCAACGGTATCCTGTTTGGAAATCTTCCAACTCCCCATCCCTGCATTGAGGGTAAATGCAAACCCTGAGATAGACTTGCTGTCATCCTTGTCACTCTGGAATCTCGAATCGGTAAAGGCCTCTATTTGGAGATCCCCGTTACCATACACCAAGAACAATTCTTTAGTCCTTCGCAAGTACTTAAGAATGTTCTTCACAACAATCCAGTGATTCTCTCCTGGGTTTGACTGATACCTGCTTACTACACTAAGTGCATAAGCAACATCAGGGCGTGTACATAACATCGCATACATTATCGATCCTACTGCCGAAGCATAGGGGATAATACTCATGCGAGCTCTATATATATCAGACTTTGGGCAATCGTCCTTTGAGAGAGTGACTCCGTGGAAAGCGGGTACGGCACCCCGCTTGGATTCTTCCATACTAAACCTCTTTAGGATGGTGTTAATGTACTTGGTTTCGGACAATCCCAATAACCGTTTGGATCTATCCCTATAGATCCGTATACCCAATATGTATGTGGCATCACCCAGGTCCTTCGTGGAGAACCTTTGTGATAAGAATGATTTGACCGACTGTAGCATAAGAATATCATTTCCTATCAGAAGTATGTCATCCACGTACAATACGAGGAATGTGACATTTCTCCCTACAGTCTTCTTATAAACACAAGGTTCATCTGGATTTTTGATGAAATCAAACTCTTTGATAATATCATCAAAACAGATGTTCCAACTCCGTGATGCCTGCTTTAATCCATAAATGGATTTAAGCAACTTACATACTTTACCGCTGCTCTCACTGTCAATGAAGCCTTCTGGCTGATCCATATAAACGCATTCATCTAAATCACCATTTAGGAATGCAGTTTTAACATCCATCTGCCAGATTTCATAGTCATAGTGAGCAGCAATAGCAAGTAGGATCCGAATGGATTTAAGCATGGCTACCGGAGAGAAAGTCTCGTCATAGTCCAAACCTGGTCTTTGACGAAAACCTTTCGCTACCAACCTTTCCTTATAGGTCACTACCTATCAATCTACACCGATCTTTCTTTTAAAGATCCATTTGCAACCCACAGGTTTTATCCCAGAGGGTACATCTTCCAAAGTCCATAGTTTGTTGGTGTACATGGACTCCATTTCGGATCTCATGGCATCCAGCCATTTCACAGAGTCACCACTCGTGATAGCCTGATGAAAACTGGCAGGATCATCATCATCCATGATGCAATCTTCTCTATCACCATCAATGAGAAAACCGTAGTATCTCTCCGGTGGGCGAGAAGTCCTGCCAGATCTACGGAGTGGCTGAGGTTCATTAAATTCTGTTATAACTTCAGGTTCAGCCAAGTCGTCAATTGTAACTTGTGTCTCTAGAACCTCTTCTAGATCTACCACTTTGCCATTTGTATTATTTAAAAAAATCTCATCTTCTAAAAAGGTGGCATACTGAGAAACAAATACTTTTTGTTCCTCTTTGTGGTAGAAAAGATACCCAAACGAATGTTTAGGATATCCTACAAATATACATTTGACTGATCATGTCTCGAGTTTCTCTGGATTCTGCTTTTTAACAAAAGCCGGACAACCCCAAATCTTAACTCTTTTAAAAGATGGTTTCTTCCTATGCCATATCTCATATGGAGTGGTAGACACGGTCTTGGTTGGAACTTTGTTTAACAGAAAAGCTGTTGTTTCCAATGCATGCCCCCAAAAGGAGAGAAGTAACTCAGAATCACTCATCATGGATCGTACCATATCTAATAGGGTACGGTTCCTTCGTTCTGACACACCGTTGTGCTGTGGTGTGTAAGGTGGAGTGAGCTGAGAGAGAATCCCATTCTCTTTTAGGAAGTCTAAGAACTCAGTACTTAAGTACTCTCCACCTCGATCTGATCGAAGTATCTTGATAGTCTTTCCTGTTAGGTTTTCTACTTCATGTTTATAATCCTTGAATTTCTCGAAAGCTTCAGTCTTATGCTTTATCAAATACACATGACCAAATCTTGAGAAATCATCAGTAAAAGTTATGAAGTAAGAAAAACAGCCTCTTGCATGTGTAGACATTGGTCCGCATACATCACTATGTATGAGGCCCAGGAGCTCAGTAGCTCTTTCTCCGTGTCCTGTAAACGGAGTTTTGGTCATTTTACCTTTGATACAAGACTGGCAAGTTGCATAAGATTTATACTCAAAAGAATTTAAATATCCATCTTTATGAAGCTTGTTTAGTCTTGTTTCATTAATAAGACCAAGTCTACAATGCCAAAGAAAAGCTTCATTTATATCTGAAAATTTTCTTTTATTTTTGTGTTGTACGTTGAAAACTGTGTGTTGATTAAGGACGTATATCCCGTTATTCAATGTACCACAACTAATCAACTCTTGATTAATTCTAATGTTCATAACATTGTGTTGCACAGCAAAATGATACCCTTCATTGTCTAACAAGGAAACAAATATAATATTACAAAGCATACTTGGTACAAAATAACACGGGTTCAAAACCAATAAACAACCCGATGGCAAACCTAGGTGATACTCTCCTACTGAAACTGCATTTACATTGGAACCATTTCCAACTTGGAGAGTATGATCACCTGTCTTCAGAACTCTGCTATTTCTCAACACCTGCACAGAATTGTAAGTCCATGCTACCTCTCCCGGTACTTTCGGGCATGCGGAATTTGAGGAAAAACAATTTTCTAGAGGTGGTAACATGGACTCAAAACCGGATCTTTGTTAAACATCTAACTAACAACCTAACTAGGAGTTGTTAACTACTCGGTTAGGGTGTTATACCTTTCTTTCTTGAACTCCTTCGTCTTCAAGCCTCGATGGTTGTCCGGATCGGCTTCACCCCGTCGTCTCCTTGCACCGAAGATCGAACCACCTCGAAAGCTTCTACCTTTGGCTTCTTCTTCGATCTTTGAAGAAACTAGTTCACATGGTTTGCCAAACCTTGTGAACTAGAGTGAGTAGAGAAGAGTGTGTTGGGATTTTCTCTATGGTTCTTGGTTCTCAACACATGAGACAAGTGAACCATAGACTAAAGAGAGGGAGAGAAAGAGGAAGAAGATGAGAGCTCAAGAACAGAAAAGAGAGAATGGAAATGATAGAATGAGAAAGACTTTTCTCTCTTGGCTCTCATAATCCAAAGCCATCATCACAAATAATAGCAATCAAGTATTATGTGATGGTTTAAACTACAATAGCCATAACATTTCATGCACTCATTTCTCACAAGAGAAACAAGCAAGTAAAAAGTCTTTTCCATGAAATGATAGCCATTGTCATCATGATGGTCAACTAGTCCAACCTAGTCAACCGGTCAACAAAGTCAACCCCTCAACAACCATGTCGCCATAATACTTAATTAATATTATTGTTAATTACATATCATATTCTCATTAGGGTTGACCAAAAAGTCAATAGTCAACAGTCAACAGTCAACAAGCCTAATGAGAATCCCCTGCCTCTGTCTCTCCGTCAACTGTGCATACACACCCGCATCCGTGTTCCGAGGAACACGGATACATACTGGATAAAACCAATCTCAAAACGTACACTAGGATCTGGCTTAAACCAAAGCCCGCTCGTGTTAACTGTCCGGACACTGTATGTGCATAGGTGCACGGTTGTGACCGAACCCTATCGCAAAACCATGCGACCTCTAGTCTTTTGCCTAAAGGCGAATAGCTTTCTGTGTGGGACTCTAAAGACTCGACACTACGCTGGCAGTGGGTTTAACCACAGACCGCAAGCGGCACTAGCAGTGCGTAACGGTCCCCAGGTAGTTGCCGACAAGAAGACTGACGAGGTGAAACCCATCTGAACTCCTATTGAGCCTGAATGTGACAATCTCCGTACAGTCCGGTCTGTTCGTCTGATACATCGCATGGCGGGCCTAGGGGGGCGGTAAACGTCAGTCCCCTAATAGCTGTACAAGTCGTGTCGGAGTGAAGCCCAAAACACCCTGAGATAACACTGGAAGCCAACCAGTATATCTCGATTGCCCTGGCCAGGTACTACTCGTATAATGGCTCTCCTAGACACAGCGCGATGTCAACCCCCAATACCGGGAGAGACGAATCCTGTCTAACCGTCACTGCCTCCAAGTGCTTCGGGACTGTACCCAACTACTACCTGTTTGCACGACTCCTTTGAGCCGTGGTAGGGTAGTAATCAAAGTGCAGTGGGAACACACTCGAGGCGAAGTGACAGTGTCAAGTCAGCGGACTAAGCTGTACTCATGTCACCTGGGAACTGATAACTGACGATAGGTATAATACCAACCGGTCAGTTCCCGACGAGTCCTGTCCAGTGTACTCGTAACCTAACGAGCACCCACATACTATCTCCAGTACGACGTACTGATAGCTGTGGGACAGACCATCTCCTACTCTGGGATGAGAAGCGCATACGCTAGTCTACTCCGGAGTATAGATGCCCTGTCTCGATAGTCCTGCGACTAGGGACCTGTATAAGGATGTGCTTATAGATTACCCAGCCCCCACTAGTGTGACTGCCATCACAACGCTGGTAATCAAGCAAAGATCCTAAGGGCTCCACTAATGTGTATAGGTGATATACTAAAATAAACGCATGCACACATTGAAGTAGAAACAAACCAAGTAGCATACTACTATATTGAGCAAGATTGTTTATACAAGGTGAATATCCCAAGCTTCCATTAAGTAATATACAAACTAGTATGATACAGTAATGGCCACTAGGGCATATACACTAACAATCTCCCACTTGCACTAAGGCCATGTACTGGCGTATCGAAGACCTATCATCTCGATCAACCGCTCGAACTGAGTCTGTGGCAAGGCCTTGGTGAATGGATCTGCAGTGTTATCTTCTGAAGCAACCCTCCGAACCTCGATCTCCTGGCGATCCACGATCTCCCTGATTAGGTGATACCGCCTCAAGATGTGTCTGGATCTCTGATGGGACCTGGGTTCCTTCGCTAAAGCTATAGCCCCGTTGTTGTCGCAATACAGAGGTATTAGATCAACAATGGACGGAACCACCTGAAGTTCTTTCAAGAACTTCCTCATCCAGACAGCTTCTTTTGCGGCATCATATGCAGCGATGTTGTCACGACCCAAATTTGGCCCGTAACCGGCACTTAAACTACGTAACGTCTAAAGGCGTACGCAACTTAAGTAAGCCGAAACCCAGAAATCTAAACCACCCAAAACTGGATCAACGGAGAAAAACATAGTTTTAAACATTCGGAAATTTTCAAGTAAAAATCTTTAAGTTTAGTTTTCGTTCTTAAAAATTTCGGGAGCACCTCCTTTGTAAAAACTAACCCCGAAAACGGGTACAACATAGATAATAATAAAAGCATCCCAAACGGGAGCAAATCACGCCCAACGGCGGAGACAACCACCACAACATATATACGACGCCGAAGCGAAGAAATATAAAAGGAAACTGCATAAAGAAGTAAAACTTTTCAACAAAACCGGCTCCCACGAGCACGGCACCCAAAGTCACCACAAAATACAACACTGAATCCTCACAAGTCGTCTCTAAGTCATATACAACATAGTGGTAGATGGAGAATTCTAGATCCAACAAAAAATATACAAAGTACAAACAGATAACCGCAACCCACCTAAAAGCAAAGCTTCACAGCCAACCGTAGCGGTATCCGTAAAAGTAGAGATGAAAAGATGCCCTGCCGCGACTACTCAGAGGGTAAGTCCTGCACAACACTGTGGCACAACGGGGGTGAGTTGCCAACTCGTGAATAGTAAATAACATCATACAGTAATCGCAAGTATGCACGAACAGCGATCTATCTATCACAAGTAATCCGATAGCATAAGTATGATAAGTGAATATACAACAATCATGTAAAGGTACATCATCAGGGCACTACAACTACATGAAACAATGCATATCAACATATTCCTGAGTGTGGGATGATATAATATAAAATCTCATGCAAAAATCATCAGCATGGAAAAACACCAGTGTCCCTCACTAACACATCAAATCCCAATCCCTCAGGCACCGTATCCTAAGACCGGCCCTCAAATCCTGTATGTCTCACGAAAACCTGAGTGTCAATCACCGACACTTGAAACATCATGAAACCCGTGTCTAGCATCGACACGTAAATCCTCATAACTCAGGCACTGTCACCATGACTAGCCCTGACGATATGTCATACCTCACTCCGGTCGGTATCTCCAAGATAACCGCCGAGTCCAAATACAATCACCGGTAGGTAGTGGTCCCACCGTCAGGTTTATCGTCTACACCACGAAATAACCACTCACCCCGGGGTACCATACCGGGTCAACCATGTACCCGCAGACGGTGCATCCCGCTCCTCGAATCGGGATCACAAGCCAAATCTCAGAACCGAGAAATCACATGGTGGACGCATCAAATATCATATCAAGAGAAACCGGGTTTTCAAATAATACAAAGTTTTCTTGAAAATATCCCCCACGGTTCTCAAATCCATAAATCATATGAAATTCATATCTCAATGCATATAAAACTGATATATGCAACATAAAACATCAATATGAGCATATAAAGGGAAAACCGCTCTTTAAATTGAATCTAGCTTTAACACACATCATGCGGTTCCCAATTCCTTCGAAAATAAATGCAGTATCATATGAAGTGTACATGTAAGTGTAGCTGGGTTTAAGTATCTACATGTAATCAAGTACGAGGGTGTACATGTCAATATGTATGCATGATGTATAGGTAATTATAACAAGATATAAGTGAAGTGGAATAGGGTTCACTACCTTAACTATACCTGCCCAATGCAATATCACGTATGTATGTGTCCACAGTATTTCATATTCACAATAGAATATGAGTTACTACTCTAATCATTCCTATCCACTATCATATCACATATGTAGGTGTTTGTGCGTGTCATGGCAAATACAGACGGTGTGGGTGTAGCATACAATTTAGTGCTCGTGCAACATGAACCGTCAGTAATGTGTTATATCTAAAGGTACGAGTCAAGTACAACAGATAATGCTATGCAATGACATTCATATGAAAGTAACTAATATGCAAATACATGCAGCTATCATATCATATTCTCCCCGACGCATAACGCCATACAGGCGATTTCCCCGTAGATGTTAAATCTACTCACCGATGGTCTCGAGCTAAGAAAATCCGACCACCAGCTTCCCCTTGTCCGCAGCACCTGAAATCCCTGCTTGCGAACCTAAAATTTCATAAATACAACACATAAGCTAAATATCCTAAAATGACGAAAAGACAACGAAACGCGACGAAAACGCCCGGAAAATTACACTGCGCTTAGCGCATTATCGCGCACGATACCGGCCAAAACCCTAATTGGGGTCGCTAAACTACAAAACACCAAGTCTGGACCCCGATCGTCCCGATCACGCAACTCAACACAAAAATTATGATGAATACACTGGATATAACCTCGCAACTACCAAACGAACCCTACGTCGGAAAACCCCGAAATCTAGTAAGCAACCTATCGCAATATATCGCACTAGATTCAAGATAACACAAATCTAACAATTACAAATACCTTAAAATAGCTTAACTAAGCTATCTAAACCAATCCTATATTTTTAACACTTGCTAATTATGTTTTAGCAAAAATCTAGTAAGCAATTTTGCTTAATTAAACAAAATGCTTATTAGCAAATTTTAACACTTTCTACTAGATTATTCTTTTCCAAAACACAATTTAACACTTGAATTAAACACTAATCACTTAATCAAAATTTAACCCTAACATGAATTTTTAAACCAAATATAATGAATTAATCATGATTTAAATGCTAAACTAAGCACTTAACTAGTTAACAAAATTAGCTAGTTAAAGATTAAAGCAATTAATTATGGATTATGGTAAGAAATTATACCTCCTCAAGAACACCAAAAAGAACTTAGATCCATCACTTTAGCCTCCAAAACTCAAGCTTTGATGAAGATCCATGAAGGATTAGTGAAGGAAAAAGGTTTAATATTTATATAGGAATTTTTGGATATATTTTTGGATATCTTTTTGTGTTTTTGAAAGGAAATGAGAGAGAAATGAGCATGGAATTATCTTGGACAGAAATGGGGGAGTTAGGGTCGGCCAAGGTGAGTGGGGGGGGTTGTGTAATATTTTGTGAAGAAAAAGCAAGGAAAAGATTAAATGCTAATTAATGCATTTTGCCACCATTACACCCTTTTCTTTTAAATTTTAAAACACACCATTAGTCACCAAAAAATATCTAGATTTTTAAAAAGAACATTCTAAAATAATTCTAGTGACAAAATTAATTTATTCACAAAAATTAAAATTTTCCCGATTTACGTGCACAAAACACCGCTTAAAATAATATTTTTTTTCGGGAAAAAATCTATCTGAACCAAAACCTCCCAAATACTCCCAAAGTTCGCGCACAAGCGTTATTTTGGCCAAATTAGGTGTCGGTAAGCTTATACGGTCGTTTGATCGAAATCGGGTTAAAACGGGAAAAACCGACAATTTTGCCCTAAAACGGGAAAATTCGCAAAACGATTTCTAAAACGTTACAATCTCCCCTCCTTATAGAAATTCGGTCCCCGGATTAAAATTTCATACTAAGCGTACCTTCAAAAAGATGAGGGAATTTCTTCCGCATCTCGCTCTCGGCCTCCCAAGTGATCTCCTCACTAGTCGGGCTACGCCAAAGAACCTTCACAGATGGCAAGACTTTTGACCGAAGTTTCTTCACTTGCCGATCCAAAATAACTACCGGCTGCTCGGTGAACGAAAGATCGCGCTCAAGCTGAACGGTCTCGTGCTGAATCGTGTGAGAAGGATCATGAAGGTATCTACGAAGCATCGACCCATGAAAAACGGGGTGAACATCAGGAAAACTGGGCGGGAGCGCCAAACGATAAGCAACAGAACCCACTCGCTCAAGGATCTCGAAAGGACCTACAAATCTGGGACTGAGCTTCCCTCTCTTCCCAAATCGCATAACGCCCCTCATCGGAGAAATCCTCAGGAATACATGATCCCCCACTGCGAACTCAAGTATGCGACGACGACGGTCGGCATAAGACTTCTGCCTGCACTCGGCTGCTCTCATCCTATCCTGAATCAGCTGGATCTTCTCCGTGGTCTCCTGAACTAGCTGGGGTCCCAAAACCAAACTCTCACTAAGCTCGGTCCAACAGACTGGCGATCGACACTTCCTACCATATAAAGCCCCAAAAGGTGCTATCTGAATAGTCTCCTGAAAGCTGTTGTTGTAGGAGAACTCAATCAACGGCAAGTGACGATCCCAACTGCCACCAAAATCAAGCACACATGCACGGAGCATATCCTCCAGAGTCTGTATAGTCCGCTCCGACTGGCCATCGGTCTGTGGATGAAAAGCGGTACTAAAACTCAGCCGGGTACCCAAAGCTTCCTGAAGCTTCTGCCAAAGACGGCTAGTAAACTGGGTGCCTCTGTCGGATACTATGCATGTGGGAACACCGTGCAAACGCACAATCTCATCTATGTATAACTGAGCATACTGAACATAACCGAAAGTGGTCTTCACTGGAAGAAAGTGAGCCGCTTTCGTCAACCGGTCTACAATAACCCAAATGGAGTCATACCCTCGACTGGTCCTGGGTAGACCCACAATGAAGTCCATGGAAATCTGCTCCCATTTCCACTCCGGAATGGGTAAAGGCTGCAACTCTCCAGCCGGTCTCTGATGCTCAGCCTTGACTTGCTGACAAGTCAGGCACCTCAAAACGAAGTCCGATATATCACGCTTCATCCCTTCCCACCAGTAGAAGTCCCTCAAGTCACGGTACATCTTGGTGGAACCTGGATGAACGCTAAAGGCTGACTGATATGCCTGCTCTAGGATCTCGCGTCTCAACCCATCAACATCTGGTACACACAAGCGAGTCCCGCATCGTAGCACACCCTGGTCATCAATGAAGAACTCCGAAACTCTTCCCTGCCGAACAAGCTCAAGTATCTCAATCAAACGGGCATCGCTGGGTTGCGCCTCACGGATACGATCAAAAAGAAGTGGACGGGAGAGGACATGAGCAAGCTGTCCCCCAGCGGAAGTGAACTCGAACTGCACTCTACTATCACACAAGAGCTGCCAATCTGCAGAAGACTGACACTGAACTGCGCTCAACTGGGACAAGCTACCCACGGGCCTACGACTCAAAGCATCAGCTACCACATTCGCCTTGCCCGGGTGATAAAGGATCTCACAATCATAATCCTTCACTAGCTCCATCCATCGGCGCTGTCTCAGGTTCAGATCTCGCTGCTGGAAGATGTACTTCAAACTCTTGTGATCCGTGAAGATCTGACACGACTCTCCGTATAAGTAGTGTCTCCAAATCATCAACGCAAAGACTACCGCTGCCATCTCAAGATCGTGAGTGGGGTAATTCTGCTCGTGCTTCTTCAGCTGCCTAGAAGCATATGCAATCACCCTATCATGCTGCATCAAAACACAGTCGAGTCCCACTCGAGAAGCATCACAATAAACAACATAGCCGCCTGATCCAGAAGGTAAAGAAAGAACTGGTGCTGTTGTCAACCGAGTCTTCAACTGCTAAAAACTCTGCTCGCAAGCATCAGTCCAGAGAAAAGGAATTCCCTTCCAGGTCAGTCCAGTCAGCGGTGCAGCGATACTCGAGAAATCCTGCACAAAACGGCGATAATAACCAGCTAAGCCCAAAAAGCTGCGGACCTCCGTCACTGATACAGGGCTGGGCCAAAGCTGTACAGCCTCGATCTTCCTCGGGTCCACAAGAATACCATCACCAGTCACCACATGATCCGGGAAGTCAACTCTATCAAGCCAAAATGCGCACTTTGAGAATTTAGCATACAGCCGGTGCTCTCTCAATATCTGCAAAGTAATCCTCAAGTGCTGCTCATGCTCCTCACGACTCCTAGAGTAGACCAGTATGTCATCAATAAACACTATAATGAACTGGTCGAGGAACGGCCTGAAAATCCTGTTCATCAGATCCATGAACGCTGCTGGCGCATTGGTGAGTCCGAACGACATCACCAAAAACTCATAATGCCCATAGCGCGTACGAAAAGCAGTCTTCGGAATGTCATCATTCCGAACCCGCAACTGATGATAACCCGAACGCAAATCAATCTTCGAAAAAATGTTTCGCACCCTGGAGCTGATCAAATAAATCGTCAATGCGGGGTAAAGGATACCTGTTCCGCACCGTTACTCGGTTCAACTGACGATAATCCACACATAACCTCAAACTGCCGTCCTTCTTCTTGACGAACAGAACAAGAGCTCCCCACGGCGAAACACTCGGACGCACAAGTCCCAAAACAAGCAACTCTTGCAACTGATCTTTAAGCTCTCTAAGCTCTGCCGGAGCCATCCGATAAGGCGGTATAGAAATAGGCTCCGTGCCAGGAATCAGATCAATGCAAAACTCAATTCGCGCTCTGGCGGCAACCCAGGTAACTCATCGGGAAAGACATCGGGAAACTCTCGCACGGTAGAAACCTGGTCCAACGACTCCACCGTAACTCCAGTATCATGAATGAAAGCCCAGAATCCCTGACATCCCCTCCTCAAAAGCCGACTAGCGCACATAACAGAAACCAAACTGCGAGGGGCGACACCACGGTCTCCCTGCACAACAAACACTGACTCGCCGGGAAAACAAAATCTAACTGTCTTCTCGCGGCAGTCCACGGACGCATAGCAAGTAGCTAGCCAATCCATGCCCAACAGAACGTCGAAGTCCAACATCTCAAGAAGGATCAAGTCGACGGACAGATCTCTGTCTCCTAAGCGGACAGCACATGATCGGAACACGTGCCGCGCAACAAACGACTCTCCCACAGGAGTAGTCACTACTAACGGCTGATCTAGCAAACACGACTCTCGGCCTAACCTCGGCGCGAAGTGCGTAGAAACATACGAATGCGTAGATCCCGGATCGAAAAGAACATGTGCATCAAAAGAACATATGGAAAGGGTACCTGAAACCACAGCATTAGATGCCTGAGCGTCCTGGTGAGTCAAGGAAAAAACCCGTGCCTGCCCTCTACGGCTACTGGCTGTCCTCTGCCTCTGCTACCTCGTCCTCTCGGCACAAAACCACCACGACCACGACCTCTCTGAGTAGGAGTCTGACGCGGCGCAACAACAGGAATAAGAGGCAACGCTCTCTGAGGCGGAGAAGGTGGTAAGGTAACCTGCGGTACTGCTGGCCCTCTCTGACGCACCACAGTACAATTCCGAACAAGATGCTGCAAACTGCCACAACCAAAGCATCCATAAGACGGTCGCTGGCCCTCCTGAGAATAAGAACTGAATAACTGGCCACGTCCTACGTCTCTGCTACTCCCCGATTCTGATGGAACTCTGCCTCTGCGGACAAACCTCGGTCCTCGTGCTGGCTCATCCGTACGAGTCCTCTTCGGTTCTGGAACAACCGATGACTCAGCTAGACGCTCCTCCACCAATAGGGCTGCATCGACAGCTGCCGCATACGTGTCGCAATGCTGAATGCTGATGGCTAGGAACAACTGGGTAAGCAGGCCTCGAACAAACCTCTTCACCCTCATCTCCTCAGTCGCCACCAAGTACGGAGCATACACCTACAGCTCAGTAAACAATACATCATACTCCGACACCGTCATCCCCGGCGTCTGACGTAAAGACTCAAATCTGCGCGCTCGCGCATCCCTGACGCTCGGTCGAAGAAAACGGGCAAGAAACGACGTCACAAACTCAGCCCAGGTCATAGGAGCAAGACCAGTGGCTCTGCCCCTCTCCAACGACTCACACCACTTCTGGGCCATACCCTCCAGCCGGAAAGTCGCAAACTCTACCCATCTCTCGTCAGAGCATCGGAGTGAGCGACAAATCCTGGCCATCCGGTCGATGAACGACTGCGGATCCTCAGTAACATCTGTGCCAGTAAACACCGGAGGACTCAGCCTCATGAACTCCGTCAGTGACACGGTAATAACCTCTGGAGCTGCAACTACGACTGCCGGATCAGTAGGTACCATCGTGGTCCCTTTAACGGGTGGAACAACAGCCTGCCCCTGCGCTCGAATGGCCTCTACTAAAGTCCCCACAATCTGGCGCAGATCCTGCATACCAGCCCCAATCATAGCAATGTGTTCCGGTACCACAGGTGTATCGCCCTGGTCAACCCTCGCCTCAGACGAGTCGACTCTGGCCTCGGCCCTCGCGGCCGCTCTCTGTGCCCTCGTAGTCTACGGCGGCATATGGGCTGGAAATTGAAACAAGATTCGATAAGGAAACGGAAATCGAATCACAAGGATGTATATCAATCACGGAAGGAACATCAATCAATAAGTCCTAAGGTCACTTAGGCGGAGTACCGTGTCGTAAGTATGCCGCGGAACATACACACGCTACGTCACTCTGCTTAAGCTACCTACTCCATCAAACCAAGGTCATCCTACACTCCGAAAGGTAAAAACCTAGCGCTCTGATACCAACTTTGTCACGACCCAAATTTGGCCCGTAACCGGCACTTAAACTACGTAACGTCTAAAGGCATACGCAACTTAAGTAAGCCGAAACCCAGAAATCTAAACCACCCAAAACTGGATCAACGGAGAAAAACATAGTTTTAAACATTCGGAAATTTTCAAGTAAAAATCTTTAAGTTTAGTTTTCGTTTTTAAGAATTTCGGCAGCACCTCCTTTGTAAAAACTAACCCCGAAAACGGGTACAACATAGATAATAATAAAAGCATCCCAAACGGGAGCAAATCACGCCCAACGGCGGAGACAACCACCACAACATATATACGACGCCGAAGCAAAGAAATATAAAAGGAAACTGCATAAAGAAGTAAAACTTTTCAACAAAACCGGCTCCCACGAGCACGGCACCCAAAGTCACCACAAAATATAACACTGAATCCTCACAAGTCGTCTCTAAGTCATATACAACATACTGGTAGATGGAGAATACTAGATCCAACAAAAAATATACAAAGTACAAACAGATAACCGCAACCCACCTAAAAGCAAAGCTTCACAGCCAACCGTAGCGGTATCCGTAAAACTAGAGATGAAAAGATGCCCTGCCGCGACTACTCAGAGGGTAAGTCCTGCACAACACTGTGGCACAACAGGGGTGAGTTGCCAACTCGTGAATAGTAAATAACATCATACAGTAATCGCAAGTATGCACGAACAACGATCTACCTATCACAAGTAATCCGATAGCATAAGTATGATAAGTGAATATACAACAATCATGTAAACGTACATCATCAGGGTACTACAACTACATGAAACAATGCATATCAACATAATCCTGAGTGTGGGATGATATAATATAAAATCTCATTCAAAAATTATCAGCATGGAAAAACACCAGTGTCCCTCACTGACACATCAAATCCCAATTCCTCAGTCACCGCATACTAAGACCGGACCTCAAATCCTGTATGTCTCACGAAAACCTGAGTGTCAATCACCGACACTTGAAACATCATGAAACCCGTGTCTAGGATCGACACGTAAATCCTCATAACTCAGGCACTGTCACCATGACTAGCCCTGACGATATGTCATACCTCACTCCGGTCGGTATCTCCAAGATAACCACCGAGTCCAAATACAATCACCGGTATGTAGTGGTCCCACCGTCAGGTTTATCGTCTACACCACGAAATCACCACTCACCCCGGGGTACCATACCGGGTCCACCATGTACCCGCAGACGGTGCATCCCGCTCCTCGAATCGGGTATCACAAGCCAAATCTCAGAACCGAGAAATCACATGGTGGACGCATCAAATATCATATCAAGAGAAACCGGGTTTTCAAATAATACAAAGTTTTCTTGAAAATATCCCCACGGTTCTCAAATCCATAAATCATATGAAATTCATATCTCAATGCGTAAAATCCATATAAAACTAATATATGCAACATAAAACATCAATATGAGCATATAAAGGGAAAACCGATCTTTAAATTGAATCTAGCTTTAACACACATATGCGGTTCCCAATTCCTTCGAAAATAAATGCAGTATCATATGAAGTGTACATGTAAGTGTAGCAGGGTTTAAGTATCTACATGTAATCAAGTACGAGGGTGTACATGTCAATATTTATGCATGATGTATAGGTAATTATAACAAGATATAAGTGAAGTGGAATAGGGTTCACTACCTTAACTATTCCTGCCCAATGCAATATCACGTATGTATGTGTCCACAGTATTTCATATGCATAATAGAATATGAGTTACTACTCTAATCATTCCTATCCACTATCATATCACATATGTAGGTGTTTGTGTGTGTCATGGCAATTACAGACGGTGTGGGTGTAGCATACAATTTAGTGCTCGTGCAACATGAACCGTCAGTAATGTGTTATATCTAAAGGTACGAGTCAAGTACAACAGATAATGCTATGCAATGACATTCATATGAAAGTAACTAATATGCAAATACATGCAGCTATCATGTCATATTCGCCCCGACGCATAACGCCATACGGGCGATTTCCCCGTAGATGTTAAATCTACTCACCGATGGTCTCGAGCTAAGAAAATCTGACCACCTGCTTCCCCTTGTCCGCAGCACCCGAAATCCCTGCTTGCGAACCTAAAATTTCATAAATACAACACATAAGCTAAATATCCTAAAATAACGAAAAGACAACGAAACACGACGAAAACGCCCGGAAAATTACACTGCGCGCTTAGCGCATCTATCGCGCACGATACCGGCCAAAACCCTAATTGGGGTCGCTAAACTACAAAACACCAAGTCTGGACCCCGATCGTCCCGATCGCGCAATTCAACACAAAAATTACGAGGAATACACTGGATATAACCTCGCGACTACCAAACGAACCCTACGTCGGAAAACCCCGAAATCTAGTAAGCAACCTATCGCAATATATCGCACTAGATTCAAGATAACACAAATCTAACAATTACAAATACCTTAAAATAGCTTAACTAAGCTATCTAAACCAATCCTATATTTTTAACACTTGCTAATTATGTTTTATCAAAAATCTAGTAAGCAATTTTGCTTAATTAAACAAAATGCTTATTAGCAAATTTTAACACTTTCTACTAGATTATTCTTTTCCAAAACACAATTTAACACTTGAATTAAACACTAATCACTTAATCAAAATTTAAACCTAACATGAATTTCTTAAACCAAATATAATGAATTAATCATGATTTAAATGCTAAACTAAGCACTTAACTAGTTAACTAAATTAGCTAGTTAAAGATTAAAGCAATTAATTATGGATTAAGGTAAGAAATTATACCTCCTCAAGAACACCAAAAAGAACTTAGATCCATCACTTTAGCCTCCAAAACTCAAGCTTTGATGAAGATCCATGAATGATTAGTGAAGGAAAAAGGTTTAATATTTATATAGGAATTTTTGGATATCTTTTTGGATATCTTTTTGTGTTTTTGAAAGGAAATGAGAGAGAAATGAGAATAGAATTATCTTGGACAGAAATGGGGGAGTTAGGGTCGGCCAAGGTGAGTGGGGGGGGGGGGGGTTTGTGTAATATTTTGTGAAGAAAAAGCAAGGAAAAAGAGAATTAAATGCTAATTAATGCATTTTGCCACCATTACACCCTTTTCTTTTAAATTTTAAAACACACCATTAGTCACCAAAAAATATCTAGATTTTTAAAAAGAACATTCTAAAATAATTCTAGTGACAAAATTAATTTATTCACAAAAATAAAAATTTTCCCGATTTACGTGAACAAAACACCGCTTAAAATAATATTTTTTTCGGGAAAAAATCTATCTGAACCAAAACCTCCCAAATACTCCCAAAGTTCGCGCACAAGCGTTATTTTGGCCAAATTAGGTGTCGGTAAGCTTATACAGTCGTTTGATCGAAATCGGGTTAAAACGGGAAAAACCGACAATTTTGCCCTAAAACGGGAAAATTCGCAAAACGATTTCTGAAACGTTACAGATGTATTCCGCTTCCATCGTCGAGTCTGCAACGGTTTTCTGTTTGGAACTCTTCCAACACACCGCCCCTCCATTGAGGGTAAAGACAAAACCCGACATGGACTTGGAATCATCCTTGTCACTCTAGAAGCTGGAGTCAGCAAAGGCCTCGATCTGGAGGTCTTTTTCGCCATACACCAAGAACATCTCCTTAGTCCATCTCAGGTACTTGAGAATGTTCTTTACCGCTATCCAGTGTTTCTTCCTAGGGTTTGACTGATATCGGCTTACCACACTCAGTGCATAAGCTACATCCGGTCTGGTACACAACATCGCATACATTATAGAGCCTACCGCAGAAGCGTAGGGTATAATAGACATGTGATCCCTCTCCAAATCAGTCTTGGGAGACATCTCTTTAGAGAGGGTGATCCCGTGACAAGCCGGTAGGTTAACGCGCTTGGAATCTTCCATACTGAATCTTTTCAGTATGGTGTCGATGTACCTGGCTAATATCCTCTTGGATCTATCACGATGGATCCGGATTCCCAGGATGTGTGAGGCATCACCCAGGTCTTTCATGGAGAACCTATGTGACAAGAACCCCTTGACAGATTGTAGTATAGGAATGTCATTTCCTATTAAGAGAATGTCATCCACGTATAAAACGAGTAATACTACAGTTCTCGCTACAAATCTACTATAGATGCATGGTTCATCTGGATTTTTGATAAAGCCAAATTCCTTGACCGTCTCATCAAAACAGATGTTCCAACTCCGCGATGCCTGCTTTAGTCCGTAAATGGACTTAAGAAACTTGCACACCTTTCCGCTGCTCCCACTCTGAATGAAACCCTCTGGCTGGTCCATATAGACACACTCCTCTAAATATCCATTTAGAAAAGCGGTCTTTACGTCCATCTGCCAAATCTCATAATCATGGAAGGCAGCAATGGCAAGAAGGATCCGAATGGATTTCAGCATAGCTACTGGAGAAAAGGTCTCGTCATAGTCCAAACCAGGTCTTTAACGAAAACCCTTTGCAACCAGTCTAGCTTTATAGGTCTCAACCTGTCCATCTACACCAATCTTCCTTTTGAAGATCCACTTGCATCCTATGAGTTTTACCCCGTCTGGAGCAATGTCCAACGTCCATACATTGTTGGTGTACATGGACTCCATTTCGGTCCGCATTGCATCCAACCATTTTACCGAGTCGACGCTCTGAACGGCTTGCTGGAAGCTAGTAGGCTCATCATAATTTATGATGCAATCCTCTCTATCCCAGTCTATGAGAAACCGTAGTATCTCTCGGGCGGATGAGACTGCCTACTACTTCTGCGGAGCGGCGTAGGAATGTTGTTTTCTTTTGAACCCTCTGGTTCCACTAAGCTTTCAGTAATAGCTCGTGGTTCTGGAATTTCTTCCAGTCCTACTGTGCTCCCACTTATCTGGGTTTCCAAAAACTCAGTTTCCAAGAAGTAGGCATGACGAGAAACAAAAACCTTTTGTTCCTCTTCGCAGTAGAAGAAATATCCCTTGGAGTTTTTGGATATTCCACGAACTTACACTGTACTGAGCGTGCCTCGAGCTTGTCCGCATGCTGCTTTTTAACAAAAGCTGGACATCCCCATGTCATAATGTGCTTAAGATAGGGTCTCTTCCCATACCACATCTGATATGGTGTAGTAGGCACAGTCTTAGTTGGAACTCGGTTCAAAAGGTATGCAGCTGATTCTAGCGCATACCCCCAGAATGATCGCGGTAACTCAGCGTTACTCATCATGGACCGTACCATATCCAATAGGGTTCGGTTCCGTCTCTCCGATACACCGTTATGTTGCGGAGTGTATGGAGGAGTAAGATGAGAGAGAATTCCGTTCTCTTTTAAATAGTCCAGGAACTCGGCACTCAAGTATTCTCCACCTCGATCCGATCTTAGAATCTTAATACTTTTGCCGGTTTGTTTTTTACTTCATTCTTATATTCCTGGAACTTTCCAAAGGCTTCGGAGATATGTTTCATTAAGAAGACATAACCGTACCTTGAAAAGTCATCCGTAAAAGTAATGAAGTAAGAATAACCGCTTCGTGCATGTGTAGACATTGGACCGCACACGTCGCTGTGTACGAGTCCCAAGAGCTCGCTCGCTCTTACTCCGTGTCCAGTGAACGGAGTCTTTGTCATCTTTCCTTTGAGACAGGATTGACAAGTGGCATACGATTGATATTCGAACGGATTCAAATATCCTTCTGTATGTAACTTCGTCAACCTTCTCTCATTGATGTGACCTAGTCTACAATGCCATAAGAAAGTCTGATTTATTTCCGGAGACTTTCTTTTGTGTGCATTCTGGACATTGAAAATCTGTGGTCGGTTTAATACGTATATACCATTGCTTAATGTACCTGACCTAATCAAAACTTGATTAAGGTGAATGTTTACAACATTACTTACAAACTCAAATTCATAACCTTCTTTAGAAACCAAAGATACAGAAATGATATTACAAGTTGCGTTGGGTACAAAAAAGCAATTACGCAAAACCAAAACATGTCCATCTGACATTCCCAGGTGATAGTCCCCCACGGCCTTAGCATCCATGCTAGCTCCGTTTGCAACTTTGAGGGTCATGTCACCTGCCTTCAAAACCCTACGGCTTCTCAACGCCTGCAAAGAATTACAGATATGAGATCCTGATCCGGTATCCAATACCCAGGAAGTAGAGTTTATTGAAAGACAGTTTTCAATAACATACACACCTGAAGCTGAAGCCGCAACCTGCTTCATATCCTGTGTCCTGGATTTCCAAGCCCTGCAATCATTCTTCCAGAGTCCTTTCTTATGACAATAGAAGCATTCTTCTTTATCCACAAGATGCCCCGCTTTCTTTGTTGCTTTTGCTTTTCCCTTCGTATCCACTTTACTAACACCGCCCCTTGGTTTGGCGGGGGCTTTCTTCTTCTTTCTCTTAACTTTCGCCTTGGACCTAGAAGAGGAAGATCCTCCTACAAACAAAGTGGATGTTTCCCTACCTTTCTGTAGGGTGCCCTCTGCACTCCTCAGCATGTTGAGGAGTTCTGAAAGTTCAACTTCATTTTCTTGTAAGTTGAAGTTCAGGATAAACTGGGCGTAAGTGGAAGGAAGGGACTGGAGAATCAAGTCCATATAGAGCTCGTTCTCTAACGTGGTCCCAAGTTCCGCGAGCTCCTCAATGAAGCCAATCATCTTAAGCACGTGTTCCGCTACCGATGATCCGATAGCCAACCTTGCCGAAAATAACTTCTTCGACACTTCGTATCTTGCGATACGAGATTGCTCTCCATACAGTTCTTTTGTATGGAGAAATATGGATTCGAGGTCCATATTCTCGTGCCTCCTCTGATGTTCGTTGTCCATAGAGGCAAGTACGAGGCACTTGGCCTTCGCGCTATCAATCTCCCAAGTCTTACGGATTTCCTTATCCGCGACGCTGGAGGTGGGACCAGGGACAGGGGGAGCTTTGGTGGTAGGAAGATACCCCAGCTTGTCGTAAGTGATTGCCATTTTGACATTCCTGAGCCAATCTTTGTAGTTTGGCCCTGTCAGTATGTTTTTATCTAGAAGTAACTTAAGTCCAGTCATGTCGATTAGTCGCTACAATTAGGAGAGAGAAGAAGAAACACTCGGCATGATGCTCCTGCAAGTTTAGAGTGGTTTTAAGTTTGTCTATACAAGATGGTTCCCACTGTTTCTCGAATCCCTCCTCAAACCAAAAAGGAAGAATTAGTCAGGATCAATCTCACCGTACAATACTTGCTTAACCGTTCGGCCAGGCTGGTGTCGGTACTTCGAGGGAGGTTTTCCAACGCTTTCGCGAAGTTCCTTAATTTAAGAACCTCTTTTTCCTGGGGGCGTAGCCCCGGTAACACCTTTCTAGACACCTACTAGGTTTATAGCATTGATCGTTACGTGAGAAATTTCCCGAGGAGTAGCATATACTCACAGTAGGATCGGGATCCAAATATCATCGCGTGACGAAACTGAAGGAATCCTACCAGAATCATCACACTCCAAATGGTATGCAACACTAGCAAGTTTCAGTTCTTTTGAAACTCCCGATGTGGATTTTTGCCCCATGCTCTTATGACCTTGACTTTGGCCAACGAATCATAAGTCACATGTCAAGTTCTACCCGTCGTTCTCCAGGTTAATTTGAATCCACCCGTACCTACCCTTGACTTTGGCCAACAAGGCAGTACGACTGTTCCAAACCAACGCATCTATCTATGCTGCACATGAATACCCAATAGCTACCAATCACTATGCCTTGACTTTGGCCAACAAACACAGCTTGAATACTATTGACTATTCATGTGAAACGACGGAGGGCTACGAATGGTTTTGGCGAAACCGTGAATGTAGAGAACTTGATATAATCGATGGAACGAGATAGCTTTTAAAAGGAGTGGCTCAAACTCCGAATTTTAAAAGTTCGTTTTGAAAAGAACCGACTGGTTTTTCGAAAGTGTTCCAACGACTTTTACTTGGTTTATTTTCTTGCATTAGCTCTTTCAATGCGCGATATTCTTGCATTAGTTCTTTTAATGCGTCCCATCATTTAATCTTTCCATTGCAGAAAACAACTAAAATATGACGTACGCTTATGCCATTCGCATTCGCCACGGGGCCCCATCATTACCCGTTAGGTTACTTAACTAACGACAGAGCGGGGGCTGGGCTAGCGCGGCTGTAAAACATAAGCAACGCCTAAATAATATCATATATAGATATATTGCAATGATAGCCATTTCAGATCACAGATGAACACATTGGATATACTAGGAACACGCAATTCGTACGAGCCTGTAACGAAAAGCAGGTTACACGGTCGCGGTGAATAGCCAATACCCCACCCAAGACCCCTACGGGTGCGGCAAACTACCCGCCAAGTACCCGAAGCGAAGCAACCTCCCTCAACCCGTGAGTAGGCCACTTAGCACTTCGGCACACCCGGTAGTTTGTGCACCCCCTCCACGGGTCTATCCTAGGAGCAAAAACAGTAAAAAGAAATTATACAATGACGGCTACAACCCCGACCCGGTTGTGCGGCCATACAAATAATTATTACATCAATTTACAAATTTACATGAATTGAAAGAAACGAAAACTCTCGTCTCACAACCCCCGGCTATTCACCCGCGACAATCCATTGAATTCATATACACAAACCAATAACATTACAGATCACAGATTTGTATAACCCCCACTAATCGACATATAGCGATTAGCAGACGTTCAATACAAATATCACATCACAGATAAAACCCGTCAGCATAAGTCTTTAGAAGTTCGATCAAAAATACGGATTTCTAGGCCCCAAACACAAAATTTTCGTTCTGGAAAATCTGGACAGAAAATACATAATCCAAAAATCCCAAAACAACCCCAGAAAAACACTGCACAAAATTTGGACCTCGGCCGAGTCAACTCGGCCGCGGAACCGCGGCAGGAGCGTGCTCCCGCCGCGTTTCCGCGGCGCTTTGACCGGTTCGTGGGACCAAATTTCGTGGGTGTTTAATAAAAACCCTGAGCCGATTTTTAAGATGAAATTTATTATTTTTACAGAACTTTAAAAATCGACAGCAACTTGGAATTTAGGGTTTATTTCGGGACTTTTTCTCCAATCGAATTTCTAGCTACTATGCTAACATGTTAGATAGAGTTTAACTAGGCTCTGATACCACTATAAGTCTGTGCTACCTCTCCCGGTACTTTCGGGCATGCGGAATTTGAGGGAAAACAATTTTCTAGAGGTGGTAACATGGTCTCAAAACCGGATCTTTGTTAAACATCTAACTAACAACCTAACTAGGAGTTGTTAACTACTCGGTTAGGGGGTTATACCTTTCTTTCTTGAACTCCTTCGTCTTCAAGCCTTGATGGTTGTCCGGATCGGCTTCACCCCGTCGTCTCCTTGCGCCGAAGATCGATCCACCTCGAAAGCTTCTACCTTTGGCTTCTTCTTCGATCTTTGAAGAAACTAGTTCACTTGGTTTGCCAAACCTTGTGAACTAGAGTGAGTAGAGAAGAGTGTGTTGGGATTTTCTCTATGGTTCTTGGTTCTCAACACATGAGACAAGTGAACCATAGACTAAAGAGAGGGAGAGCAAGAGGAAGAAGATGAGAGCTCAAGAACACAAGAGAGAGAATGGAAATGATAGAATGAGAAAGACTTTTCTTTCTTGGCTCTCATAATCCAAAGCCATCATCACAAATAATAGCAATCAAGTATTATGTGATGGTTTAAGCTACAATAGCCATATCATTTCATGCACTCATTTCTCACAAGAGAAACAAGCAAGTAAAAAGTCTTTGCCATGAAATGATAGCCATTGTCATCATGATGGTCAACTAGTCCAACCTAGTCAACCGGTCAACAAAGTCAACCCCTCAACAACCATATCACCATAATACTTAATTAATATTATTGTTAATTACATATCATATTCTCATTAGGGTTGAGCAAAAAGTCATTAGTCAACAGTCAACAGTCAACAGTCAACAAGCCTAATGAGAATCCCCTGCCTCTGTCTCTCCGTCAACTGTGCATACACACCCGCATCCGCGTTCCGAGGAACACGAATACATACTGGATAAAACCAATCCCAAAACGTACACTAGGATCTGGCTTAAACCAAAGCCGGCTAGTGTTAACTGTCCGGACACTGTACGTGCATAGGTGCACGGATGTGACCGAACCCTGTCGCAAAACCATGCGACCTGTCGCAAAACAATGCGACCTCTACTCTTTGGCCTAAAGGCGAATAGCATTCTGTGTGGGACTCTAAAGACTCGACACTACGCTGGCAGTGGGTTTAACTACAGACCGCAAGTGGCACTAGCTGTGCGTAACGGTCCCCAGGTAGATGCCGATAAGAAGACTGACGAGGTGAAACCCATCTGAACTCCTACTGAGCCTGAATGTGACAATCTCCGTACAGTCCGGTTTGTTCGTCTGATACATCGAATGGCGGGCTTAGGGGGCGGTAAACGTCAATCCCTAATAGCGGTACAAGTCGTGTCGGAGTGAAGACCAAAACACCCTGAGATAACACTGGAAGCCTACCAGTATATCTCGATTGCCCTGGCCAGGGAATACTCGTGTATTGGCTCTCCTAGACACAGCGCGATGTCAACCCCCAATACCGGGAGAGACGAATCATGTCTACCGTCACTGCCTCCAAGTGCTTCGGGACTGTACCCAACTACTACATGTTTGCACGACTCCTTTGAGCCGTGGTAGGGTAGTAATCAAAGTGCAGTGGGAACACACTCCAGGCGAAGTGACAGTGTCAAGTCAGCGGACTAATCTATACTCATGTCACCTGGGAACTGATAACTGACGATAGGTATAATACCAACCGGTCAGTTCCCGACGAGTCCTGTCCAGTGTACTCGTAACCTAACGAGCACCCGCATACTATCTCTAGTACGACGTACTGATGGCTGTAGGACAGACCATCTCCCACTCTGGGATGAGAAGCGTATACGCTAGTCTACTCCGGAGTATCGATGCCCTGTCTCGATAGTCCTACGACTAGGGACCTGTATAAGGATGTGCTTATAGATTACCCAGCCCCCACTAGTGTGACTGCAATCACAACGCTGGTAATCAAGCAAAGATCTTAAGGGCTCCACTAATGTGTATAGGTGATATACTAAAATAAACACATGTACACATTGAAGTAGAAACAAACCAAGTAGCATACTACTATATTGAGCAAGATTGTTTATACAAGGTGAATATCCCAAGCTTCCATTAAGTAATATACAAACTAGTATGATACAGTAATGGCCTCTAGGGCATATACACTAACAAGAATTGCAAATATGAGAACCCGAACCGGTATCCAATACCTAGGAAGCAGAGTTAATAGAAAAATAGTTTTCAATTACGAACACACCTGAAGCTGAAGCATCACCATGCTTCTTCTTGAGTGCTAAGTACTCAATATAGTTCCTCTTCCAGTGTCCCGTCTTCTTGCAATGGAAACATTCACCTTTCCCCGATTCCCCAACCTTGGACTTGCCTTTTCCCTTCACCTTTTTGACTCCACCCTTAGGTTTGGTGGGTTTCTTCTTCATCTTTCCCTTGGCCTTAGCCTTCGGGTAAGAGGAGGAAGATTGCCCAACACTCATAACGGGAGTCTTCACTGACTTCAGCATGCTCTCTGCACTCCTTAACATATTAAGGAGTTCAGGCAGTTCCTTCTCCATGTTGTGCATGTTGAAGTTAACGATGAACTGAACAAAAGTGGAGGGGAGAGACTGCAGAATAATATCTGTATACTGTTCATTGTCCATTGTCCACCCAAGGTCCTCAAGCTTTTCTATGAGAGCTATCATTTTCAGAACATGGTCCTCATGTCACCCAAGGTCCTCATGCGCATCTGAAACAGTTTCTTAGACGCTTTGTATCGTAATACGCGAGATTGCTCTCCATACAACTCTTTTGTATGGAGAAATATGGCTTTTACGTCCATATTCTCGTGCTGCTTCTGATGTGTGTTATCCATCGATGCAAGCGCGAGGCATTTTGCCGTAGCACAGTCAGTGTCCCATGTCTTGCGGATTTCCCTATCCGCAACTGAAGATTTAAGACCTAGGGGGGCAAGGCTGGAGCTGTAAGGACATATGATACTTTATCAAAAGTCAAGGCAATGTTCAAATTCCTCAGCCACTCTTTATAGTTTGTCCCATTCAGCTTGTTTTTATCTAATAAAAGATTAAGTCCTGTCATGGGTATCTGCCATTAAAAGAGAGAAAAGAATACACTTAGCGAAAGCCCTTGGAAAGATCAGATTGGTTATTATCTTGTCTAACCGATGTCTCCCACTGTTTTTTATCAAATTTTCTTTAAAAGCATTAAAAAGAAAACTAGCCGGGATTAATTACATTCCACAATTTCGCCAACCTCTCAGCCAGGCCAGTGCCGGTACTTGAGGGAGGTTCCCCGTGCTTTCATAGGGACCTAATTAAAGTAAACCTCTTCTTCCCAGAGGCGTAGCCCCGTTTGGCACCTTTCTAGACACCTACCGAGTCAGCTAATTGTAAAGCGCAAAATTCTCCCGGGAGCAACATTTGCTCGCAGTGGGATCGGGATCCTACTATCATATAGAAGGTATACAATCTCATTATAATTTTCAATTCTTGAAATTCCCGATATTATTTTTACCCCTAGTACTTATGACCTTAACTAAAGTCAACATATCATAAGTACTAGTCATGTTCTTCCCGTCATTTCGTGATTAACTAGATCCACCCATATGACCCTTAACTAAATTCAACATAATCATATGAAGGTCCTAACTAATCTGCATCATATGCAGTGTAGGAAGACATCACTCAGCTACCGTACACTGCACCTTAACTAAAGACAAAATACGCAGCACGAATACTAAGTACTCTACTTCCTAAAATGACGGAGGGTTGCGGATAGTTTTTAAGTAAACTTTTGACGCTTTGAACTTGATATCGTTGTAGAATCTAATGGATTTAAAAGAAGTGGCTTAAGCTCCGCATTTTGAAACTTGCTTTTTCATAAAAGGCCGAGCATATTTAAAATCTGATTCCACAACATCTTTTTAGGTTCATTTATCTTTTACATTAATCTCATTAATGTAGTCCCATCATTTAAATCCTAAGCCATTACAGAAAGAAACGACAATATAACGTACACTTATGCCACTCGCACTCGTCACAGTGTCCTGATATGCACCGTTAGGTTACTTAACTAACGGCATGCCGAGACGGGGCAAGTGTGGGTGCAAAACATAAGTAACGTCTAATATATATGATATATATATATATATATAATATTTCATTCGTCTCAGATATCTATGAAAAGATCACATCAGATAATAAAAGCAGCAGAAGCACATATAGGATATCTAGGAGGTCCGTATTTTGTATTTAGCCAGCAATAAAAATACGGATTCCACGGTCGCGATGAATAGCCAAGCCCACACCCCTAGACCCATACGAGAGCGGCAAGAGACCCTACCAATTCTGGAGTTTAGGAAACCCGGTCTCGACTCCTCGAAATGGCCTTCCACTGAACCCTAGAACCCGGTCACTTGTGCCCTCCACCTTGGATCTATCCTAATGCGGAAAAGTAAATAATATACAACACTGGTGACAACAAGCTCAACCCGGAAGTGCCCCAAATAAAAGAATATTACAAACAATTTAATTTTACATGAATGAAAAGAAAACTCTCATCTCACATAAAACCCCCGGCTATTCATTGCGACAATCCTGCACATCAAATCTCATCGACACATAATATCAAATATCATCAACGTAAGTATGTATGCATACACCGATTGTCGTTAATATATAGCAACGAAAACCGGTAATACATACTACACTTACGGTCACAGAGAAATAAAATGAAAAAAAACAAAAATTGGAATCTTTAACTATCTTTAGACAACACAAACCTGGAATATCACATATACAAGATTTCATGCCTAAATAATGTAAAGCTCGCATTTGGGTCTCATTCAAGAAAACACTTTTTCAAACCAAACCGGATAATTCAACAAGATTTCCGTTTATCCCGAGACCGAACTGCTAGATTAACACGCAACAAACAAATTTGTAGATTCCAATTATTGTATCACATACTATTAAACTAGGCGCAGTTAAAACATTCGATCGAATGATTTAAACAACCACAGAATGCTCTGAAAGCTCAACACTTGAGCAGTTTTTAAAAATTCCATAAACAGCAGCAAACACATACGGGCCCGCACAAGAAACTACGGCCCAGGAATCACCTACGGCGCCGCGGAACCGCCGCAACAAGGCCACTCTGGCCGCGGTACCGCGGTCGTACTGTCGATTTAGGGCATTGTATTTCTGGTGGGCCCATATATTTCCCTGCTTAATTTTTTTACATATTTTTAATTTGAAAAAATCCAGGATTTTAAAAAATTTCCAGAGAGCACCCCCGGGTGTCGTTTTTCATCCGTTCGATATTTTCAACGTCGTCTAGGTTACTATAAAGCTCTAGCTTGGCTCTGATACCACTGTAGGGTTTCCTTAACACCTCTATTAGGGTTTTGAAGCATCACACATGCTATAACAATAAAATTTTGAGGTGCTAAGCAAACTATACTATGAATCGAACTAGAATTTATGAAGTAACTATTAATAGTATCAAATTTTAAGACTTAAGTTCTACTATGTGATGAGAATACAACCATTGTAGACTTCTTTGGAAGACTCCTTTGCTTTGGAAGTGTTCGCTTGATCAACTCCTCGTCCACGACGATCCACCCGAAGCTCTTTGCCCTAAGCTTGTTGCTTCCTTTGATCTTTGAAAATCTAGAAGCACAACACCCTACACAAGATAGCAAAGGTTGTGTAGGATGATGAAGTGGTTGCTATTCTTATTTAATACCTTTTCTTTTATTTCTCTAACTCTATTTTAACAATTAAAAGAGAGCTAGAGTTTGGAGGAAGAAGATGGCTCTCTTTCTTTTTCTTTTGGAGTGAATAATGATAAGAAAAATGAAAAAGAAAATGAAAGAGAGAGATATATCTTATCATAACCATAACTATAGTTAAAATAATATCTAGATATTTTAATTTGGGTTAAAGGCAAAAGGAAAAAGAACCATGGTTGAGTTAAATTCAACCATGGAAATGTGTAGAAATGTGTAGAAGGAATGACTCAATAATGTTTTTCTTTTACCTTTAACTTTAATGAAAATATCCATATATTTATTTATCAACAATATGATTCTTATATTGCCATCCTATTTGTATCATCAACCATGATACATTTCATGTATGTATGTGTGTATGCACAACATCATGTACATATACATGCATGTATCCATAAAAAGAAAAGGATTTAAATAAATAATAAATAATATAAAAGTCAATATTAAATCAACACTTGATTTAATAAATCGGTCATATCTCATATGACCCGACTAATATTATATGCCCGATTAAAATACAGTATCACATACTCGTATTTAATCGAGCCTCCGCACATATCTCATATGTGCACCACTTCGTTTCTCCTGAGCCGAGAAACTTCTATGTGGGACTCTAAGACTCGTCAATACGCCAGCAGTAGATGATGATCATATCAAACACCCACATGCCGTAAGCGGTCAGCTAAACGTAACGGCCACCCGGGTATTGAGCGATCAGAATAAGAACAAGCGAACCTGTCAAACCTCCTGTCAATCCATCCGGCAACACTTACCGTACAGTCCGGTCTCTTCGTTAGATATGCTGCATATCGAGTCTAGGGATGGAATCTTCGACCCTAATAAATCAATAAGTCATGTCTGTATATGGTCTATAACAGATCGAGAAACTCACTGATAACACTTATCAGCAATATCTCAGCAGCCCTGGCCAGGGACTTCCCGTTATAGCCAATCGTGCACAGCACAACATCAACCCTCAATACTGGGAGAGACGAAACCCCTCTTGTCGCTCACTGCCTCCATATGCCTCGAGACTATATCCAAAATCCACCTGTTTGTACGACTCAGTAGAGCCACAGTAGGGTGGAGATCAAAGTACAGTGGGAGGACACACAAGACTCTATGACGATCTCGGGTCTACAGACTAACCTGTTCCAGTGTCACCTGAGAACTGCTATCCGACGTATGATATAATACCATATAGGAGTTCTCGGTGAGTCCGTTCAGTGTACCCAGTCTCACTGAGCATCCGTATACTAACTTCGGTGTCAACACACCAGACGGATATGGGATCATCCATCGCCCATCATATGGAACAAGAATAGTATACGCTAGTCTAAACTGGAATATCGATGCCCTTTCTCGATATAACTACGACTAGGACCATTTCAAGGATATGCTTATAAACTACAGATGTCCCACTAGTATGATTTGCATCATGATCCCAGTAGTCAAGGTAATATCCTTAGGGCTTTATCAACATGCACTAAATGAATATAAACATGATCAAGTGAACATATGATAAAGTAAAACCAGATAGCATACTATCATGTCGAGCAAGACTGTCCTCTGAATATATATATACATATCAGTACATACACTATCACATAATGGCCTCTAGGGCATACATATATCCAACAGGTTGCTGAGATTTACTGGTAAGTGTTATCAGTAGTTTCTAGAACTGTTATGGACCTCATATTGACACGACTTATCAAGCTACTGTGGTCTGACGTTTACCACCCCTAGGCGAGATATGCGACATATCAGACGAACAGACCGGACTGTACGGGAGTGTTACTGGTTGGATTCACAAAAGAATGTACATGCTTGCTTATTGATCTTCTGATTGCTCAATACCTGGGTGGCTGTTAAGTTTAGCTGACCGCTTGCAGCTTGTGGGTGTTTGATATGATCATCACCTACTGCCGGCGTATTGACGATTCTTTAAAGTCCTACACAGAGGTTTCCTGGCTCAGGCAAAACGGAGTAGGAGCACATATGTGATATGTGCGGGACCGGGAATAATACGTGTATGCGATACCGTATTAGATTCTCGCGATATGATATATCGGCCGAGTATATGTGATATAGCCGGGTCATCGGATCAAGTGTTGATTCGATGAACTGATACAGATTATATTAGTTGGTTATTTGTGAAATAGCCGGATTATCGGATCAAGTGTTGATTCGATAATTTGATGTATAATTATATATTTGATATATTATATTACATTAACTAATATAAGCTCACTTAAAGATTCTTTTTTCTCACTTGGATAATACAATGATATATGTGATATATGTTAATTGTATTATTTTATTTTGTTACAAAATATATTATATGTGATATATAATATTGTAACAAGTTATGATTCCAAATGCAACATGTTTTGTGGAGATTAAACATAGTTAGCGTTTGATTTGGGTTAGCTTTTTCATGAAGCTTCTGGAAGCTTTATTTTTATTTTAAGCAAAGATATTTTTGTGTAGATATTTTATTAACCCAACCCAAAACCTTTACCCTAGTTAATTCTCTACATGGGTTAAGTCTTCATGCTTAACCATGGGTTGCAATTGTAACTATAAAATTAATTCATTATTCATCACAAAGTAATTTCTTCTTCTTCTTCCATTGAAAAAAGCTTTCTAGCTTTTTCTTATGTGATGATTTTGAGGGAGAAATTGAAAACAAATGAGAGCTAATTTCCTACTTCATCATTCTCATCTATTCTAGCCACTTAGATTAGGGTGTTTGCTATGTTAATACTTGATTAGTAAAGCAAGAGCTTGGGCTTGAGTTTCTACTAGGTAGGTCATCTTTGTTGTTGAAGATTGGAAGCAAGCATGCATCTTTCTCTTCATGGAGCCTCTCTTGAGTCCGGGTACTCGATGATCGCAGCGAATGGACCTCAACACGGAGCTTTAGAAGTGAAGGAATGGTCTACAAAGGTTGTAATCCCTGACTCTTAGATGTTAAATTATTTACATGCTTTGTTTGTTTAATTCTCTAGTTAAGATCTTGGTTAGGGTTTATTTAGAATATTAAAAATTTCAATATGGCATGTGTGATGCCTTGCTAAACCTTCAAAAGGTGCTATACTTACCCTACAGTGGTATCAGAGCCAAGATAGAGCTTTACGTGTTGTCTGGATGAAGTTTGAAGTCCGATCGAACCCCGAAACTCCGATACAAACCCTTTCTCTGGAAATTTTTTCAAAAGTTGAAATTTTTCATATTAAAAATACTCATAAAATCATGCAGGGAATTCTAAGAATTACTGTGAAGTACAAAGCCCTAACTCCCTCAAGAGACCGCGGAACCGCGGCCAAACCATGCGTTTGCCGGCGGTTCCGCGGCCATCTTTAGGAGTTAGGGGCTAATACTTCAGGTGTTTATTCTTGGGTACTTTTTCATGCTTCTGGGAATTTTTAATTCTACTCAAGTGTTGATCTTTCTGAGAAATATTGGGAACTCATTGATTCGATTGGAAAGTTTAACTTCGTTTATGTTTTTCCGGGTAATTTAGAACATGTTAAAAAGTTCGAACGGATATCAATAACTCACTTTTTTCCCTGCCGGAATATTTCCAAGTGTTGGATTTTTTTCTTAGTTAAAGAACATTCACAGTCGTGCAAGTAACACGGTGGACCCTCTAGAAGAACTAAAACCTTAACTCGATTATGTGACCATCTGAACCACCTCTAAACCTTAGGGTTTGTAGCAGTACGGCGTTGCCACATGTGAGGCGTTGGTTTGACCCTTCTACGGCTGGACCATTGGTACTGTGGCTTGCAATGGATGCTTTTAAACTAATTTCAAGTGTTGAGAACTAAAGGGAAATCTTGGGTGTTTCTTTATTCGATCGGAAGGTTTAACATTGTCTATTTATCTGGAATGCGATACAATATTTGGAATCCCAAGTAGTTATGAGATAACTAATTTGAATGTTATAAATCTAGCAGTTTTTAGTCCCATTTGATCGGTTGCCATGGGATTTTGATGTGATCAAAAGTTCGTCGCAATCACGTAGCGTACGTGGATACTCGCAGAGTAAACTTAATAGATAGGCACACCACAAGCCCCGACCAAGTGACTATAGGAGAACCCCGTCGCCAAAAGGATCCGTTCGGGTGCTCGCGGCAGCGGTGTTTCGCCTTAGTGCACTTCGTCGACGGCACCGGAGGTGAAGCCGTCTACTAAAGTTTCTGACGAGCATTCGATCAGGATGTCGGGAATCTTGTTGAATTGCCCGACTAGATACTGAAAAGTGTTTTCGATATTGAGACTAAAATGCGAGGTTTATAATTGTTGGGCATGCGATGTCTAAAGAATTCATTTGGTTAGGCATGCGATATCTAAGGAGGTTGCGAATTCCAACTGTTGTAGTTTTACACTTTCTTTTATGCGATCGTAAGTGTAATATGTGGTGTATCGCCGGTTTCGTTGCTATACATCAACGACAATTCGGATACGCATATTTACTTATGTTGATGTTATGTGTTGCTGTGATATGTTATATTGGATCGTCGCGTTTTGAATAGCCGGGGGTTTTATGTGACATGAGAGTTTTTCATTTTCATTCATGTAAAATTCATTTATATGTAATATTCTTTTATTGGGGCACTTCCTGGCTGAGGATGATGTAACAATTGTATATTATTTACTTTTCCGCATTAGGATAGACCCAAGGCGGGGAGCACAAGTAACCGGGTTCTAGGGTCCAGTGGGAGACTATCTCGAGGAGTCGAGACCGGTTCTCTTAACCTTAGAATTGGCAGTGTTACTTGCCACTCTCGTAGGGGTCTATGGATGTGGGTTTGGCTATTCATCGCGACCGTGGAATCCGTGTTTTTATACAGGCTCGCATTAAAACACGGACCTCCTAGTATATCCAATATTTCATATATATTCTTCTGCTGCAATGTTCTGTGATGAGATCATATTACTGCTTGAGACAAATGTTTATATTATATATATGAGATATATATTATATATTGTTGATTTCGTTTCAAATGTGATTCTTGTGAAGCATAATAAAATGGGACTTCATTAATGAGATTAATGAAATAAAAGAAACCTAAAGATGTTGTAGAAACTTGTTTAAAAACTGGTAGCTCTAGTTCTTGATTTGCATAGCGGTATTCCTCGTAGAATATCCAACACGTTATTCGATAAGGAAAGAGCCGAGATCCCTTCACCAGGAGTGACCTCTTTAGCGAAACTAGAAGATGCAACACACTCAGTTTGTCTTTTGATTACTTCTATAGTTTTTTGCTTTGCATAGTGGTATTTGTGAAATATCCTGCACCTTATTCGATAAGGAAAGAGCCGACGATCCCTTCACCGGGAGTGACCTCTTTAGCAAAACTAGAAAAGCCTCAAAAACACTCCATTCAAAATCACTCGATTCTACGACGATATCAAGTTCATTACGCAAAAGGTTTTCATAAAAACATGTCGTAGCCCTCCTTCATTTCAGATAAGTACTTCATAGTATTCGTGCTGCGTTTGTTGATCTTGTCAAGGCGTAGTGTGCGGTAGCTATTTATGCTTATCTGTAAAAGCATATGATGCGATTGAGTTAGGGTAGTCGTGTGACTTTGTTGAACTTTTCAAGGGTCATGCGGGTGGGTTTAATTCAATCGGGAAATGACGGGTTGAACTTGACTTGCGGTCTATGGTTTGTTGACATTGTCAAGGTCATAGATCGCTCGGGGCAAAATATTATTGGGAATTTCAAGAGTTGAAATTTGCAATTAGATTGCATACCTTCTATGAGATAGTTGGATCCCGATACTCGCTGGGAGTAAGAGTTACTTCTGGGAGAGTTTTACACATTACAATTAGCCGATCAAGTAGGTGTCTAGAAAGGTGTCAACGGGGTTATGTCTCTGGGAAAACAAGGTTTATTTTAATTAGGTCTGTGCGAAAGCACGGGGAACCTCCCTTAAAGTACTGGCACTGGCCTAGCTGAAAGATTGGCGAACTTGTAGGTTGTAATTAATCCCGGCTAGTCTTTCCTTATAGGCTTTGAAGGAAGATTTGACTAAAACAGTGGGAGACATCCTGATTAGGTATATTAATAATCAATCTAACCTTGCAAGAGCATATGCCGAATGTTTTCTTCTATCTCTCTCCAGGTAGCGACCATGTCACGCCTTAATAAAGATAATAATACGGATGTATTGACCGAACCCTCTTATTATACGGAGCTGGGGAACGTCGTTCCCGCTCCAACTTATAATTGTTATAAGACAGAGCAGGAAATAGAGGATTACCAGTATTACCGTACCGCCCAAACGAAAAAAGTACATACTGATGCATCTTCTTCGGGTGTGTTCATTACCAAAAACCGTTTCTCAGTATCCTTTATGTCCTAGGTATGAGATACCAGATCAGGATCCCGCATATATAATTTGTTATATGGGCTACAGATAGGTATAGAACTGAGAACGGGTGATAAGTTTCAAGAGTTGGAAATGATGCAAGTGTTGCAGCCAAGTCTGTTAGCAGTTATCACCCTGTATTACCAGAATACATTGATTCTGAACGATTGTTATTAGATGCCGAACCTGATATACAACATCATATCAGTCTCTTTATTTAGTAAAAAAGGATATAATTTTGTATTGTTGGATAATGTTTTGAACATTTCCTATATCAAAAGTTGATCGGTTCAGGCACGTTATCTAAAAGCATAGACGTTCTAAATCAAACCACAATTCTTAACGTACAGAACACGCACAAGAGAAAGAGTTCAGAAATGAACGAATCATTCTTGAGACATTGTAGACTAGGTCATATCGATGCGACCCGACTAGCTAAAGTTACATAAAGATGTATATTTAAATCAGTTTGAATTTACATCTTATGAAACTTGCCGGTCATGTCACAAAGATAAGATGACCATAACTCCGTTTATTGGAAACAGAGAAAGAGTTATTAAACTCTTGGGATTGATACATGATGATGTATGATAGTCCCATGTCTACATATGCCAGGACAGGTTCTTTATACTTCATTACATTCACTGATGATCTCTTAAGATTCAGGCATATGTTCCTGTTGAAACACATGTCTAAAACTTTTGAGATAATCACAGAATATAAGTTAGAAGTACAGAACCAAAAACGGGTATATGTATTATGTCCTTTGATGTGATCAAGGAGGAGAATACTTGAGCACGGAATTCCTGGACTATTCTAAAGGAGAAAGAGATTCTCTCTCAGCATTACTCCTCCGTATACACCACAGCACGTCGGTGTATCGGGGTGGAGCAATCGCACCCTATGAGATATGGTGTGCTCTATAATGAGTACTACTGAGTTGCCTATTTTCTTTTGGGGTTATGCACTTGAGAAGTTGCATACCTATTGAATAGGGTTCCAACCAAATCAGATGCCTACCACTCCATATGTGATATGGTATGGGAAGAGCCCATCTCTTAAAGATGTTAAGATTTGAGGTTGTCCGGCCTATGTCAAAAGCAAAATCCGGACAAGCTCGAGGCAAGGTCAGTTCTGTGGAAGTTTATTGGATATCCCAAGAATTTGCAAGGGAATATCTTCTACCAAACTGAAGAACAAATGATGTTTTGTTTTCTCAGCATGCCACCTTTTAGAAAGGGAATTTGTTGTGAAGAAATTAGTGGTCATGAGGTAGAACTGGAAGGAGTTTCAGCTATACAAACTGCAGCTCATGATTTAGTAGAACCGGAGGATTCAATAGTTTCCAACGAACCTCACCCTCTCCGCCGATCTGGTAGGGTTTCTCATCCACCTGAGAGATACTTCGGTTTCTCTATGACAGTAGGAGCGAGGATTGCATCATGAGATGATGACCCAGCTAGTTTCGAGCAGGCCATCAGGAGTGGGGACTGTTCATATCATAATATTGCATTTTACAATCCCCATTCTTACGCATTTTACAATAAAAACAGGTGCTTTTGACGCATGTCTGCTACATAGTACAGGTTACAGGTTCTTGGAGCAAAAGCAGAGAAAAAAACAAAAGACGACACAAAAAGGGACTTTTGACCAACAAATAGAAGGATTCTAGTCAAGCCTAGACGAAGAACGGTTCACAATCAACAAGGCAGAGCAAGATCCAAAATGTAAACGGTTAAAAGACCGCTACAAGTTTTCACTGAAAAATCTAGAGAAGAATCAGAAGCCAAACAGAGAAATAAACTGAAGAAATAATAAGACCAAATAACCATGATGCACCCCAGAAAAAATCATGAAGTGAACTCCTCACAGGGCCGCGGAACCGCGGCCCAATGCCTACCCATGCCGCGGTTCCGCGGTCGTCTAGTGCCCGTGCGCGGAGAAAATTTTACCAAAATTCTTTTGCGGCGCTGAAAAGATTTTCTGAGGGTATATTTGTAATTGTAGACATGCGTATCAGCTGTAGCCCTAGGGTTTCTATGTCCTATAAATAGAACCCAAACCCTTGTATTTTCTTATGCCTCCTTTTAATAATAAAATTATGTTTTCTTTGAAGTTTGGAGTGCATCAATCGTAAGTAGGTATTTTTCTTGCTCTAGTTCTAGTTTTTATATCTGCCCTAGGTAAATTCTCTACTTGCCCTAGTTTAATTTAGTTTAGAAATTTATTTGCAATAGATGTTTCTTCTCTTTAATAAAAAGCAAACAAAAATTATGTCTTTCTTAATTCCCTCAATGAGCGAGTAGTTTCCTCGCTTGTTGGGGTTAGGAATAGGGAAGGGTTGAGAGATGAAGATCTCTCATCTCTTTTCTTTGCCAATCTATAATGAACAGTAGGACTCCATGCATACTCTCATCTTCCGCTTCCTACGTCACTCTACCCTCGAGGTAAAGGTGATCCGTAGTATAAAAGACCGGAGTTGTGAGTTCTCCATGGAGGTTAGGGTAAAGGTTAAGAAAGGAAGGACAAGGATCTAGAGGAAGAACATCTTCCCAATCATCCTAATCCCCTTTATTAAAATTTACCATAACCCTTAAAATCAAATCTAAATTAAGGCATTGAAAAGATGTGAAGATCTTTGTTTACCAAACTTTCCCTAAACCTAATCCTAGCAAGTTTCTAATCCTAGCATAACACAACTTTGTTTTAGATTTAATATAAAAGACCGACACCATTTGGAATTAGCTCGTAAGAACTTTAAGGAAAATTACAAAATCCCTTTGGACCGACCCGTATTCACCGGCTAGCTTTATGCGACGCCGTTCTTGATTGCGGTAAATAATTTTTGATCGACAAAACCTCTCTTAATCAAATGGCGCCATTGCCGGGGATGACGTAAAATTTCCTTTTTGTAATTTCGGGTTAATATAAAATATAAAAAACCAAAAAAAATTGAAAAATCAAAAATATAAAATTTCTATCATCTTTTATTGTTTGAAGGGTTTTCTTTGTGAATCTTTGCAGGATTGACGGATCTGAAACAACACTGAAGGCGAAACAAAAAAAGATACATCAAAACAGAGAGGGATTGGAAGCACAGAACTGCAGCAACTTTTTGGAGACCTAAAGCCCCCATACAACCGCGTTTCCGCGGCGTTAAGACGGTCAAAACCGCGATTCCGCGGTCCTCTGTGGTGTTCTCTGCGAAATTTTTGCACTGTTTGTTTCCTCATTCTCCCCTCTGCAAATCCCCATATATCTTCTGTCAAATCTTCTGCAGGATTCTTTGCGCTAAAAATCTTCTTCCCCCTTCCAATAATTGATTTTCTGCAGGATTCTTTGCGCCACGCTAAATAGCAAATTGATTGCAAGTGATTTACTGCTTTGCATACTTTAATATGACTTTAAGGGGCTATTGACCAATTCAGATTGGGTGGGGATTTCATTACCCTTCCCCGGACCCCAGAAATCACTTAAAGCATTTGCATTGACCACTTTTAATTAAAAAAAATATTAGACTCTGCCCTAAGGACGTCGCGCTCAATAGGACAGAGGACTAGTATAGGCATCGGCCGTTTATCCTAACCTGTCTTTGCGGTGTCTAGGCAAGTTTGTCAAGGCTAGTGGTTTTTAATTAGGCCCACAGTGTGGTTCCTTCCCACTTACCTGGCACTTACCTGGCCGCAACTGACGGTGAAGAGGCGGTTTGAGGTCCTATCTCTAGACCTTTGGAACAGTTAGGAGCTGTCTAGCTGACCTAGGTGACCCTAGACCTAGGCCTGATTGTGCATGTGTGGTTAATTGCATTTGTGTCACAAGTCTCTTTTCAAAAAATCTTTTTGCCAAAGCTCACTTAAAAAGAAAAAGGAAAAATCTTTTCAAAACTTGCAACTTGTCGCCAAAGAAATCTTTGCACTCACTTACACCACTTCTTCTTATTGACGTTTTCGTACCCCCACATTCTGTCTTTCGTCTTTCGACTGCATTAACCCTTTTAGTGTAAGTCCGGTTGGACTAGGGAACCTAGCGCCCGATTAGTCCGTGTTTCGTTGGTACCGACCGACGAACCTTTCAACTCTGAAGTCAAAATCCTGTCCACTTCTTCACTTTCACCATCACATTCTTCTTCCGAAGGTATGTCGGGATACAATCCTAACAACACCTTACCGACGGGAATGATTCCACCTCCAGGTGTGAATAACCCGAATCTCCCACCTGTTGAATCGCCCGCACGAGTCGCACTCTTGGATCTTTTCTACCCTGTCCGCACCGCGCTTCCTACTTGTCTTTCCTTCCCACAGGCTAATGGGGTCAATTTTGAGATCAAATCCCACTTCATCAATATGCTGCCTAAGTTTCATGGTTTGGAATCCGAAGATGCACATATCTTTATCAATAAATTCCAAAACGTTTATGCTATGATGAAAACGACCCAATTAAGTGATGATGCTATAAGGCTAAGGGTCATTCATTTCACCTTATGTGACCTAGCCGAGAAGTGGCTATACAGCACAGCATCACATTCAATTAGGAATTGGGACGAGTTTGTGAAAGCTTTTCTTAAAAAGTTGTATCCTCATCACAAAACTGCTAAAATCCGTAATGAGATTATACAATTTTCACAGCTTCCTTTCGGACCATTTTGGAAGTGTTTTGAAAGATGCAAAGACCTACTCGTTCAATGCCCTCATCATGGGATCGAAAGTTGGCAACTTTGCCAAACATTATACGAGGGATTGAACCCGGCAACAAAGCAGTTGCTAGAAACTATTTGTCAAGGTCACTTTCTATCCAAGTCTAGTGAGGAAGCGTGGCAGTTTCTTGAGGATCTTAGTGAACAAACAATTCAGTGGGAGAGCACCAAGACCACATCATCATCTTCTTCTATTGGTCAACCTAGGGAAGGCATATATCAAGTAGAGATGTCGATTGCTATGAAGGCCGAGGTGGCCGCTCTTACGAAAAAGCTAGAAGCGCTTGAGACCAAAATCTCAGTGCCTTCTCCTGCCCCTGTTGTGCCTCCACGAACTGTTTGTGCTTGTTGTTCGGATCCATCACATCTCACAGAAGAGTGTCCTTACACTGCATCTACTCAAGGACAGGATCAAGTCAATGCTGCCTTTCAGCAACGACAAAGAAATTATCCATACTCTTCAACATACAATCCGGGTTGGAAGAGCCACCCAAATTTCGCTTGGAACCAAAATCAACAATTCCAAGGAAATAACAATTTTCAAAGGCCTCCTCCTCCACAACAACAAGCACCTCCACAAACTCAATTTCAGCAACCTCTCCAACAGCAACCTTACCCTAATCAAATGAAAATTTTTGTACCCAAAAATTTTGTTCCCCCTCAAAATGCTCTTAGCTCGCTCGAAAGAAGTCTAGAAGCGTTCCTAAAGCAATCTGCACAGTCCACAGCTAGGACAGAGACTTCTGTTCAATCTTTAGTGCATAATAGTGCCTCACATGATCAAAGCATCAAATCTATTAATACACAAATTGCACAACTCAACGCAGCATTGAAAGAGCGAGAGAAAGGAAAGCTTCCGTCTCAACCACTCCCAAATCCAGGTCACGCACATGTTACACATGAACAGCAGAATCATAACGTAAATGCTGTGACCACGTTGAGATCCGGAAAAGTGCTGCAAAACAATGTGGGTATTAATCATGACACCCCTGCTGGTGGTCCTTCTTCATCTTCTTCACCTTCTTCTTCTTCTTCTTCTTCTTCTTCTTCGTTAGAGCCTATTCTCCATCCTTCACATGGCTCTACTTCTTCTAGCTCAAACGGACCCACTTCTCACAACACGAACACATCTACACGGGGTTCCGTTCCAACTCAACGATCTGATCCGCAAAAATTAGACTCAACAACTTTTCAAAATGTTCCTTTTCCAAATCGATTGAGATCCAATAAACCAACTCCACGGATGGAGAAGATTGTAGAGTTGTTCAAACAGGTTAGCATAAATATCCCTCTTTTGGATGCAATCCAACAAGTTCCTTCATATGCAAAAATCTTAAAGGACTTATGCACCAAAATGAGGAAGTCACAAGTACCAAAGAAAGTTTTTGTGGCTAGTGCTGTTAGTGATGCTCTTGTCAATTCTTTACCCCCAAAGCATAAGGACCCCGGTTGTCCTACTATTTCGATCACAATTGGGAACAAGACCATCAATAGAGCACTATTAGATCTTGGTGCTAGTGTCAATTTGCTACCTTATTCGGTGTACGCACAATTAAGCGTTGGAGAGCTTAAGCCCACTCATTGTACTCTCCAAATGGTCGACCGATCAATCACCCATCCTAGGGGAGAGTTGGAGGATGTGTTAATTAGAGTAGGGGATTTCATTTTCCCCGTTGACTTTATTGTTATGGATACACAACTTGTCGCTAACCCCTGTAATCAAATTCCGGTGATACTTGGTCGACCATTCCTCGCGACTTCTAACGCAGTAATAAACTGTCGTAACGGTTCAATGAATCTATCTTTTGGCAATATGACAGTTGAACTCAACATTTTCAACTTAGGAAGTCAGCCTTGTGAGCCTAATTCTAGCGTACTTGATGTTTGCTCAATAAATGAGATCGCGGAAGAGGACTGTGAGTTCGAAAATTTTATGTTTGATCACAGCAATGATGACGCCACTAGTGCGTTCCTCCTAGAATCCGACACAGTTTTCACGACAGACAAAGATTACGAGTGTTTCACCTTTGTTGACGATCTTGAAGACTCTCCACCCGAGTTTGAGTCTTTTGCTTTTCCGGATGAGTTAGTTGAACCATCCGAGTCGGTAGCGTACACTCAATTTGAACCTTTGATGGAATCCTTCGAGTTTGAAACAGTTACTCCATTGTTGCCATCTATTGTTTCACCACCCAAACTCGAACTAAAGCTTTTTCCATCGCACCTAAAATATGCTTATCTAGGTGATAATGAGACCTTACCCGTTATCATATCGGCCTCTCTAGCTCTTGAGCAAGAGAAGGTCCTTTTGATGGTCTTCGAGAATAATCGGCAAGCTTTTGGCTGGTCTATGGAGGACATCAAGGGGATTAGTCCCCTCATAGTCGAACATCATATACACTTGATGGATGATGCCAAGCCGGCAAGGGATCCACAAAGACGCCTCAACCCCATTATGAAAGAGGCGGTCAAGAAGGAGATTGTTAAATGTCTTGATAGCGGTATCATTTACCCTATCTCGGATAGCCAATAGGTTAACCCCATTCATGTCGTGCCAAAGAAATCGGGCATCACGGTCATTACCAATGAGGCAAATGAGTTAATTCCTACTCGCACCCAAACTGGGTGGTGAGTTTGCATCGACTATAGAAAACTCAATGCCACGACAAGGAAGGAAAACTTTCCTTTACCTTTCATTGACCAAATGCTAGAACGATTAGCGGGGCATGAGTTCTACTGCTTTTTAGATGGCTATTCCGGTTATAACCAAGTCCCCATCGCCAAAGCGGATCAAGACAAGACCACATTTACTTGTCCCTTTGGCACTTTTGCTTATCGTCGCATGCCTTTTGGGTTATGCAATGCACTCGCTACATTTCAGCGGTGTATGATGGGGATCTTTTCGGACATGGTGGAGAAGTTTTTGGAAATATTTATGGATGATTTCTACATTTTCGGTGACTCCTTCGACGAGTGTTTACGACATCTTGACCCAGTTCTTACCCGCTGTAGGGATAAGAACCTAACTTTGAATTGGGAGAAATGCCACTTTATGGTACGAGAAGGCATTGTCTTAGGACATGTCATCTCGCAAAACGGCATAGAAGTTGATAGAGCCAAAATTGAAGTCATTTCTAATCTTCCTCCTCCTATATGCGTAAAAGATATCCGAGCTTTCCTTGGGCATGCCGGTTTTTATAGACGGTTCATCAAGGATTTTAGCAAGATTGCTAGACCCTTGACTCTCCTATTGGCCAAGGACACAACTTTTGATTTCGACTCAACTTGCATAAAAGCGTTCGAGTCTTTGAAACACTCTCTCATTTCTGCGCCCATTCTTTCATCTCCAGACTGGACGCGCCCTTTCGAAATCATGTGCGACGCATCAGATTTTTCCATTGGTGCTGTTCTTGGACAGCACATTAATAAGATGCCTCACGTGATTTATTACGCTAGCCGAACATTAAATGAGGCCCAATTAAACTACACAACGACAGAAAAAGAGTTTTTAGCGGTTGTGTTTGCACTTGAAAAATTTCGGCCTTATTTAATCGGCTCTCCAATTATTGTGTACACGGATCATTCAGCTCTTCGCCACCTTTTTGCGAAGAAGGATGCTAAATCGAGGCTCATACGTTGGATCCTTTTGCTACAAGAATATGACCTTGTCATAAGGGGAAAAAAAGGACGTGAAAACGTACTGGCCGATCACCTTTCACGACTTCCTTCTTCGCCTACACTTGAACTTCCTATCACTGATGCTTTCCCCGATGAGCAACTCTTGACCGTTTCTTGCGAACCATGGTTCGCCGATATTGTAAACTACTTAGCCACCAGCTTAATACCTAACGATTGGTCAAAAAAGGATAAACTTCGATTCTTGTCCCAAGTAAAGCATTTTTACTGTGATGAACCTTACCTTTTTAAATACTGTTCCGACCAAATCATTCGTCAGTGTGTGCCGGAAAATGAGGTTAAGAGCGTGCTGTCTTTTTGCAACGATCAAGCATGTGGCGGGCACTTTGGCCCGAAGAAGACAGCCGAGAAAGTTTTGCAGTGTGGTTTCTATTGGCCACGACTCTTCAAGGATGCATATGAATACTGCAAGACTTGCTCCCGGTGCCAACACTTGGGCCGGATATCGCGGAGAAACAAAATGCCGCTCCAACCAATTTTGGTTGTAGATATTTTTGATGTTTGGGGTATAGACTTCATGGGACCATTTCCTAACTCGTTTGGAAATGTGTATATTCTTTTGGCTGTTGACTACGTTTCAAAATGGGTCGAGGCTGTGCCTAGTCGAACGAACGACACCAAGGCTGTCGTTCGATTTCTCAAAGAACACATCGTTTCTCGATTTGGGAACCTTCGCGCGATAATAAGTGATAATGGTTCTCACTTTTGCAATAGGACTTTTGAGTCCTTAATGCGCAAATATTCTATCACCCATAAGCTGTCAACGCCATACCATCCTCAAACATGTGGGCAAGCCGAGGTCTCTAATCGGCAAATTAAGCAAATCTTGGAGAAAATGGTTTCTAAAAACCGTAAGGATCGGTCACTCAAATTGGTCGATGCACTATGGGCTTTCCGTACTGCATACAAGACCGATCTTGGCATGTCGCCATACCGGCTTGTTTACGGGAAGGCTTGCCACCTCCCAGTAGAAATTGAGCACAAGGCATTTTGGGCTATTAAAGAGCTGAATTTATCTTTAGGAGATGCAGGCAGCAACCGAAAGCTGCAGTTGAATGAACTAGAAGAGGTGCGGGATGAGGCATATGATAATGCCATAATTGCTAAAAACCGAGCTAAGGTGTTCCACGATAAACACCTTTTGCGAAAGACATTTAAACCTGGTCAACAGGTTTTGCTCTATGATACTCGGTTACATTATCATCCCGGCAAGCTTCGTTCTAGATGGGAAGGACCTTTTGTAGTCCGCACCGTTTATCCGCACGGTACGGTTGATCTTGAAAATCCTGAAGACGGTACTTTATTCAAAGTGAATGAGAATCGATTGAAACCGTTCTTCACAGCAGACCCATCGGAGGAGCTCCTATTTTTGCTGGAGCCGATCTACACTAGTTAATTTTCCCCCACTTTCACCCCCGAATTTCCAATCAATTTTTCCAACTCATTATTTCAAATAAGTTTGGAGGTGTGTATAATATGTAAATATAATTGCCGACATTATCGACCCACTTGCTGCAGCATGACAGTGAGGACACTGTCCGGTTTAAGTTTGGGGGTATGCTCGGTAAGTTTTCTATCTTTGCATTCATATGTATATTTTTGCATTGCACCTTTATATAAAAATCATAAAAATCTGAAGAATAAAAAAAAATTAGAAAATGAAAAACCCAAAATAATTGAAAATTTTCAAAAAATTATAAAAATTAATGTATTCAATTTTGGTTAATTGACATGAGTTTGATAAATAGGTCAACTGGCTAGGAAGAACTAGATCTTAGACTTAGTAAATTAAAAACCCTAAAAATAACCTTCCTTAAAGTCTAACGATAAAAAGTATATGTCTTTGTAGTTTATTTAGAAATAGGCAAATTTTGAGTTCACTTGTTGGGCTAAGTCGAAACGAAGGAAAAGTATTAAAACTTTTATTAGAGTATAAGTTTGAAAAATAATTCCTAGCTTAAATCTAGATTCTGAAAATGTATACCCTACAATTTGCACAATCACGCATCTTGAAAATTGGAATAGTAGAGGAGACCTTGAAATGCTCTTGTCTAAAGTCCTTAGTACAATGAAAATAAAAGAAAAAAAGTGAATAAGGAAAAAAATGGACACTGGTTTTTGTGATTACTTAAGGCTAAAAACTTAGAAAAATATTTAGCGAGGGTTCTTCATCACCTAGTGCCTTAGACCAACTGGTTTGGGAGTCACTGCTAAAGCCTTGGGTGTTACAAGACTAGGAAGTACGCTTTAAAGTGCTAAAGCATCTTGTAATCGGTTGTTGGTACCTCAAGAAGTATTAACGGTCGCATGAAGGATGTGTAAGCGAAAATTCACCAATTAATAAGTGCTTTGGACAATGGACGAGAGTACGATTGCTTGATTTGAATTTCCAAGTGTAGGGGTGATATTTACAAATACGTGGGGATATGTGATTAGAGTTTAGATAAGAGAAAGGAATAAAGAATAGAACTTGTATCTTTAGTAAAGTTGATAGAAATTCCCAAGTAGAGATGGAACTTTAGAAAGAAAACTTAGGAAATGCCGAAAGCTAAGTAAGTCTACAGAACATATATAATCTTAAGTTAAATGATGAGGAAGTGTGAAGAATATGGGTGGATAATTTACGGGCTAAAGATAATAGAATTCCTTGTTAGAAAACCTAATTTGAAAACAAAAGTCGAAAAGCCTAATTGATAGGATTTTGTGGGTAGTATCCGCTGAAAACCCTCAGGAGACAACACTCCTCCTACTAGGGACACCTAGATGTTTAACGACTTGTTGCACGAGCTCAGTGCAATCGCGTTTCCCTGCGAAAGTGCGGATAGGTTAGATTTTTATCGAGAATAAAAAAATAAGTTTGCTCGAGGACGATCAAAATATAAGTTTGGGGGTATTTGTTCATATCATAATATTGCATTTTACAATCCCCATTCTTACGTATTTTACAATAAAAACAGGTGCTTTTGACACATGTCTGCTACATAGTACGGGTTACAGGTTTTTGGAGCAAAAGCAGTGAAAAAGACAAAAGACGACACAAAAATGGACTTTTGACCAACAAATAGAAGGATTCTAGTCAAGCCTAGACGAAGAACAGTTCACAATCAACAAGGCAGAGCAAGGTCCAAAATGTAAACGGTTAAAAGACTGCTACAAGTTTTCACTGACAAATCTGGAGAAGAATCAGAAGCCAAACAGAGAAATAAACTGAAGAAATAACAAGACCAAATAACCATGATGCAGCCCGGAAAAAATCATGAAGTGAACTCCTTAAAGGGCCGCGGAACCGCGGCCCAATGCCTACCGATGCCGTGGTTCCGCGGCCGTCTAGTGCCCGTGAGTGGAGAAAATTTTACCAAAATTCTTTTGCGGCGCTGAAAAGATTTCCTGAGGGTATATTTGTAATTGTAGACATGCGTATCAGCTGTAGCCCTAGGGTTTCTATGTCCTATAAATAGAACCTAAACCCTTGTATTTTCTCATGCCTCCTTTTAATAATAAAATTCTGTTTTCTTTGAAGTTTGGAGTGCATCAATCGTAAGTAGGTATTTTTCTTGCCCTAGTTCTAGTTTTTATATCTGCCCTAGGTAAATTCTCTACTTGCCCTAGTTTAATTTAGTTTAGAAATTTATTTGCAATAGATGTTTCTTCTCTTTAATAAAAAGCAAACAAAAATTATGTCTTTCTTAATTCTCTCAATGAGCGAGTAGTTTCCTCGCTTGTTGGGGTTAGGAATAGGGAAGGGTTGAGAGATGAAGATCTCTCATCTCTTTTCTTTGCCAATCTATAATGAACATTAGGACTTGGATATCTTTTATGCAGTTTTATTTATATCATCTTTTATTTCTTCGCTATGGCGTCGTATATCTGTTGTGGTGGTTGTTTTCCTCCTTTGGGTGTGTTTTTGCACCCGTTCGGGGATGCTTTACTTATATTTATGTTGTACCCATTTTTGGGGTTAGTTTTTACATAGGAGGTACTGCCGAAATTTTAAAAGAAATAAAGTTGGACTTTTAAAGAATTTGGGTTGAGATTTCAAAGGTTTTGAAAATGCTATTATTTCTTACTACTTTTCATGGTTTAGATTGCTGGGTTTTCGGCATACTTAAATTGCGTTACGTCTGTAGACGTTGCGTAGTTTAAGGGCCGTGCCAATTTCAGGTCGTGAAAAAGTTGGTATCAGAGCGCTAGGTTTCATCTTTCGGAGTGTAGGACGACCTTGGTATGATGTATTAGGTAACTTAAGTAGAGTAACGTAGTGTGTGTATGTCTGCGGGATACTCACGATGCGGTACTCCGCCTAAAGTGACCTAAGTACTAATTGCTTGAAATTCCTTTCTTGATGTTATATCCTTGCGATTCGATTACCGTGTTCTTATCGAATCCTATTTCCATTTGTAGACTTTGCCACCGATGACTATGGGACTCAGAGTGATGCAGCAAGGGCCGAGGCCAGAGTTGGCTCGGGTGGGACGATGACTGACCAGGATGGCACGCTCGTTGCATAGGAGCAGATGGATCCGCCTTCGACAGATCATTTCGCTAGGCTTGTGGCAGATATGCAAGACATGCGCCAGACGATGAGTTCATTGGTTGAGGCCATTCGAGCGCAACAACAGGAGGTTTTCACCCCTGTTACCCTGTTATTCCTTGTGATCAGCACTCAGCATGGTATTACGTATACCGCACCAGTGGATGCAGCCCCAGTTGACGAGGCATGTCATCCAGAGGCTTTGGGAGTTCCGGAATAGTGGAGGACTCGTACCGGTGTACCAGCTCAGTGACAGAGGCTTAGTCGTTGAGACAGATATCGGGTACGTCACGGGAGTAACGGAGGCTTAGGACGAGATCAGTCTTTTAGCTCGTATTTCCTGGAGTGTCGGCAGCCATGGATAGGAGGCTATCGGTGCGGGGACCTTCATCATAACATCAGGCGTTGTTTCCTAACACCGCGTCAAGGTCATATTAAGAAAGGTCGTGGACGCGGAAGGTTCGCTCAGAGGGGTCAGGTTGGAAGAGGAGGAGTTCAGCCAGTTGCGGGTAGGGGGCAGACACCAGAGTTTGCTTCTACTCATCGAGACGTGCGGGCGTCCAATGCAGAGTTTTCAGGTATTCTTAATCCGTATGTTCTTTTGATGCAGTTGTTTGTTTTTCACACTTTGTGCCATGGTTGGACCATGAGTCGTGTTAGCTAAATCATCCATTTGTTATGTTAATTTCTGTCAGCGATTCTTTTGTTGCGCGATACATGTTTCGATCGTGTGCCAATCGGATAGGAGATTGAGATTCATCTGTCATTTTGATCCTTCTTGAGATGTTGGATTTGACATTCTCCTGGCTATGGACTGGTTAGCTACGCGCTAGAAGTCTGTGGACTGCCGCAAGGAAACAGTCAGGTTTTGTTTTCCCGGCGAGTCGGTTCTTATTTTGCAGGGGCAGTGGTTCCGCCTCACACAGCTTGAATTCAGCATTTTTCGCTAGTCGGCTTTTAAGGAGAGGATGTCGAGGATTCTTGGCTTTCATTCGTGATACCAGAGCCACAGTGGATTTGTTGGACCGGGTTCCTATCATGCGAGAGTTTTCCGACGTTGTTCCAGATGAGCCGGAGGAGCATAAGGAGCTTACGGATCAGCTGCAGAGTTGTTTTTTGGGGGGTCTTGTGCGTCTGAGTGTTTCGCTTTTGGGAGCTCCTTTTCTGTTCGTCAGGAGAAGGACGACAGTTGTGGTTGTGTATTAATGGATCGTCAATTGAAATGGATTATGGTGCGGATAGGTATCCTTTACCTCGCATTGCGGATTTCTTCGATCAGCTCCAGAGTGCAAGACTTTTTCTAAGTTTGTTTGGGATCAGCTCATCATTGGTTGCGGGTTCGGAGTGATGACATTCCGAAGACTGCTTTTATGCATGCTACGGGATTTGTGTGTTTTGGTGGTGTCGTTGGACACACCAATGCCCTAGCAGCATTCGTGGATGTGATGAAGCAGATTTCTTCAGGTCGTTCTATTCTAATGTGTCGTGAGGAACAGGAGCAACACTAGAGGATTTGTTTTGAAGACACTTAGAGAGCACCGATAGTTTGGTAAGCTCTCGGAGTGTTCCTTCAGTCTTGATTGTGTTGACTCCTAGGTCTTGTAGTTACGGGAGACGGTTTCATATGGTCCCGAGGAAGATCGGGGCCGTATAGCTTTGGCCCAGACTTGTGTACGGGACGGAGGTCTGCAGATTTTTGGGCTTAGCTGTTTCGTGCAGAATTGCTAGTGTATCGCTGCACCGTTGACTGAACTGACCGGAAAAGAGGTTCCTTTTCTTTGGACTGGAGCATGCGTGCGAAGTTTTCGGCAGTTGAAGACTCGGTTGACAACTGCACCACCAGTTGTTTCTTTGCTTTCTGGTTCGGGCGACCTTGTTGTTTTACTGTGATGTTTCGCGAGTGGGGCTCGATTGTGTACTGATGTGACACTATAGAGTTATCACTTTTACTTTCCGACTGTTGGAGGAAGTACGAGCAGGATATCCCATTCATGATCTGGAGATGGCCGCGGTGGTCGTGCGTTGGAGATTTGAGACACTACTTGTTCGGAGAGTCGTGTCGGATTTTCACGGACCATCAGAGCTTAATGTACATCTTCCTGTTAGTTATACGTATGCCCTAGAGGCCATTACTATACATAGGATGTATATTGTAGTGGATGCTTGGACATATATAAGGATGAATTTCTTGCTCGATATGATAGTATGCTATCTGGTTACTCTTTACTTTAACGTGTACACTGATTGTCTCTCTGTTATATGTTGGTAAAGCCCTTAGGATGTGTACTTGACTACCTGGACTATGATGTGGATCATACTAGTGGGAACATGGTAGTCCATAAGTACATCCTTCAAAGTCCCTAGTCGTGGGTGTATCGAGACGGGGCATTGATATACCAGAGTAGACTAGCGTGTAGCTTCTCGACCCATATAGATGGGCGATGGATGATCCCATATCCATTGGTGTTTGACATCAGAGATGATATACGGGTGCTCAGTGAAGACTGGGTACACTGGACGGTCTCGCCGAGAACTCCCAGCTGGTATTATACCTTACGTCAGATGGCAGTTCTCGGGTGACACTGGTGCAGGTTAGTCTGTAGACCCGAGATCGTCATAGAGTCTTGTGTGATTTCTACTGTGCTTTGATTTCCACCTTACCACGTCCAAGAGGGCGTGCAAAACGGTGGCTTTTGGGTACAGTCCCGAATCGCATGGAGGCAATGAGCGATAGGAGGGGTTTCGTGTCTCCCGGTATAGGGAGTTGATGTTGCGCTGTGCTCGATTGGCTATAACAGGAAGTCCTTGGCTAAGGATGCTTTAGGGATTTACTGGTAAGTGTTACCAGTAGTTTCTCGACCCGTTATGAGCCTCATATCGACACGACTTATCGAGTTATTGGGGTCTGACATTTACCACCCCTAGACGAGATATGCGACATATCAAACGAACAGACCGGACAGTATGGTAGTGTTACTGGTTGGATTCACAGGAGTGTGAGCGGGCTTGCTCGTTGATCTTCTGACGCTCAATACCCAGGTGGCCGTTACGTTTAGCAGACCGCTTGCGGCTTGTGCGTGTTTGATATGATCATCACCTACTGCCGGCGTATTGACGAGTCTTTAGAGTCCTACACAGGGGTTTCCTGGCTCAAGCGAAACGAAATAGGAGCGCATATGAGATATGTGCTGGACCGAGAATAATACCAGTATGTGATACTGTATTCTATTCTCGCGATTTGTGACATTGATCAGTTGTATGCGATATAGCCGGGTTATCGGATCAAGTGTTGATTCGATAAGTTGTTACTATAGATATTAGTCGGTTATATACAATATGACCGGATCGTTAAATCAAGTGTTGATTTAATGATTTAATGTATAATTATATATTTGATATATTACTTTACATTAACTAGTATTGGTTCACTTAAGATTGATTTTCTCTCTTGAATGTGCACATTGTTTATATGTGATATATACAAGTGTACATGTTTGTATCATGCTTGATGATACAAACAAGTTGTGTGAATGAGACTTGAACCAAATCAAGGTTAGATTAGGGTTTACTATTTTCCTAAGCATATAACAAAAGAGTGTGACTTTGGTCAAAGTTATCAAGCTTCATGAAGCTTGATAAACATTGACAAAGTCAACTCTTTTTGTCATTTGTTTAAGATATTAGCTAAGCCAACCCTTAACCTAATGCTTTGGTTAATTCTCTACATGAGTTAAGCTTGAGGGCTTAACTCAACCATGGTGCCATTATTTATTGGATAAGTTTCATTTTGGATAATGATTCATATGATTCTTTCTTCTTCTTCATCTTCATCAAGCATACAAAAGCTTGAGAGCTCAAATGGTGCCATGAGAAAAAGAGTGAGAAATCCAATTTTAAAGTGAACCCACTTTCTATTTCTTCATCCTCTACTACTTTCCATGTAGTATAGGGTGTTCTCTTCACAAATTCTTTGACCAAGTGAAGGAATAGCTTGAGTTTGAGTCTCCCCGACGTAGATCATCTTCGGCCTCGAAGTCAATGACCTAGCCCGATCATTTCTCCGACGAAACCATCGCTAGAGTCCGGGATTCGATGATCGCAGTGGAGGGACGTCAAAACGAAGCTTAATAAGTGGAGGACCGGATCTACAAAGGTTGTATTTCCATTCACTTAGTAGCAAAGTAGTTTGCTTGCACTTGTTGTTTCGCCTATCCTCTAGTTAACGATCTATATTAGGGTTTCTCGGCACCTAAAAATTTGAATTTGGCATGGTTGATGCCTTGTGGAACCTCTTGGGTGTGCTTAGTAACCCTACAGTGGTATCAGAGCCTAGCTAGAACTTTAGGCGAAGTTTAGACGATGTTAGAAGTCCGATCGAACCCGAAATCCTAATTCAAAACCCTTATCTGTACAATTTTTCAAAACTGTGAATTTTGTGAATTAAAAATATCCAAAAAATTCAGCAGGGTTTTCTTGGGGTTACTGTGAAGCATGTGTCCCTGAATCAACTAAAGCTCCACGAAACCGCGGCCCCACCCTGGCATTTCGGCACTTCTACGGCCATAAAGAAGCTTCTTGTCACATGCTTTGCACAGTAATCCACGTATGTAATGCCTGTGTTTTCTGGGTAATTTTAATTACTGCACAAGAGTTGAGTTTTCTGGGTTGTATTGGGAGTTCGTAGATTCGATCGGATTTTCAAACTTTGTCTATGTGTTTTTCCGAATAATTTTTGAATATGTTAAAAAGTTCGACCGGATATAAATACCCACTTTTCCCCTTCCGGGAAATTTCCAAATGTTGGATTTTTTCCGTAGTTTGAGAACGTTCTAAGTAGTGCAAGTAACGCGATGGACCCTCTAGAAGACAACAAACCTTAACTCGATTATGTGACCGTCTTGAACTGCCCTTTGAACCTTAGGGTTTGGGGCAGTACGGCGTGCCACATGTGAGGCGTTGGCTTGACCCTTCTACGGCTGGACCGTTGGTACTGTGGCATGAAATGGATGTTTTTAAACTTATTTCATGTGTTGAGCTGTTTCGGGAAAACTTGGGTGTTTGATTGTTCGATCGGAAAATTTAACATTGACTATTTATCTGGAATGTGATACAATATTTGGAATCCACAAGTAGTTATGAGATAACTGATTTGAATGTTATAAACATAGCAGTTTAGTCTCACTTGATCGGTTGCCACGGAATTTTGATGCGATCAAAAGTCTGTCGCAATCATGTAGCGTACGCGGATACTCGCCGGATAACCTTAATAGACAACTACACCCCTTAGCCTCGACCAAGAGACTGTAGGAGAACCCCGTCGCCAAAAAGCATCCGTTCGGATGCTCGCGGCAGCGGTGTTCCGCCTTAGTGCACTTCGTCGACGGCATCGGGGGTGCGGCCGCCTAATAAAGTTTGCGACGAGCATTCGATCAAAATGTCGGGAATCTTGTTGAATTGCCCGACTTGATATTGAAAAGAGTTTTCGATAATGAGACTAAAATGCGGGGTTTATAATTGTTAGGCATGTGATGTCTAAGGAATTCAGATGGTTAGGCATGCGATGTCTAAGGAGGTTGCGGATTCCAACTGTTGTAGTTTTACACATTCTTTTCTGTGACCGTAAGTGTAATATGTGATATCGCCAGTTTCGTTGCTATATGTAAACGACAATCGGGATACACATACTTGCTTACGTTGATGATATGATATATTATGTGTTGCTGTGATATGTTATATTGGATCGTCGCGTTCTGAATAGCCGGGGGTTTTATGTAAGATGAGAGTTTTTATTTTCATTCATGTAATATTTATTGTATGTAATATTCTTTTATTGGGGCACTTCCAGGTTGCGGAAGATGTCACCATTTGTATATTATTTTCTTTTCCGCACTAGGATAGACCCAAGGAGGAGGGCACAAGTAACCGGTGTTAGTGTATATGCCCTAGAGGCCATTACTGTATCATACTAGTATGTATATTACTTAATGGAAGCTTGGGATATTCACCTTGTATGTACAATCTTGCTCAAAATAGTAGTATGCTACTTGGTTTATTTCTACTTCAATGTGTACATGTGTTTATCTTTGTATATTGCTTATACACATTAGTGGAGCCCTTAGGATCTTTGCTTGATTACCAGCGATGTGATGGCCGTCACACTAGTGGGGCTGGGTAATCTAGAAGCATATCCTTATGCAGGTCCCTGGTTGCAGGACTATCGAGACAGGGCATCGATACTCCGGAGTAGACCAGCGCATGCGCTTCTCATCCCAGTGTGGGAGACGGTCTGTCCCACAGCCGTCAGTACGTCGTACTTGAGATAGTATGCGGGTGCCCGTTAGGTTACGGGTACACTGGACAGGACTCGTCGGGAACTGACCAGTTGGTATTATACCTATCGTCAGTTATCAGTTCCCAGGTGACATGAGTACAGCTTAGTCCGCTGACTTGACACTGTCACTTCGCCTTGGGTGTGTTCCCACTGTACTTTGATCACTACCCTACCACGGCTCAAAGGAGTCGTGCAAACAGGTGGTGGTTGGGTGCAGTCCCGAAGCACTTGGAGGCAGTGACGGTTAGACAGGATTCGTCTCTCCCGGTATTGGGGGTTGACATCGCGCTGTGTCTAGGAGAGCCATTACACGAGTAGTCCCTGGCCAGGGCAAACGAGATATACTGGTAGGTTTCCAGTGTTATCTCAGGGTGTTTTGGGCTTCGCTCCGGCACGACTTGTACCGCTATTGGGGGACTGACGTTTACCGCCCCCTAGGCCCGCCATGCGATGTATCAGACGAACAGACCGGACTGTACGGAGAATGTCACACTCAGGCTCAGTAGGAGTTCAGATGGGTTTCGCCTCGTCGGTCTTCTTGTCGGCATTACCTGGGGACCGTTACGCACAGCTAGTGCCGCTTGCGGTCTGTGGTTAAACCCACTGCCAGCGTAGTGTCGAGTCTTTAGAGTCCCACACAGAAAGCTTTTCGCCTTTAGGCAAAAGAGTAGAGGTCGCATGGTATTGCGACAGGTCGCATGGTTTTGCGACAGGGTTCGGTCACATCCGTGCACTTGTGCACGTACAGTGTCCGGACAGTTTACACTAGCGGGCTTTGGTTTAAGCCAGATCCTAGTGTACCTTATGGGATTGGATTTATCCAGTTTGCTTTCGTGTTCCTCGGAACGCGGATGCGGGTGTGTATGCACAGTTGACAGGGAGGCACAGACAGCGGATTCTCATTAGGGTTGTTGACAGTTGACCGTTGACTTTTTGACTTTTTGCTCAACCCTAATGAGAATTTGATATGTGATTAACTATTGTATTAATTAAGTATTATGGTGACTTGGTTGTTGACTTTGTTGACTTGTTGACTTTTGTTGACTTGTTGACTTTGTTGACCGGTTGACTAGGCTTGACTAGTTGACCATCATGATAACCATGGCTATCATTTCATGCCAAAGACTTTTACTTGCTTGTTCATTTAAGTAAAATGAGTGCATGACATGATAAGCTTATGGTTGCTTCTACCATCACATAAGACTTTTGTTAATATGATGAGTTATGATTACTTTGGATTATGAGAGGGTGAGAGACAAAAGAGTTGCTCATTCTTTCTTGCTCATTCTCTCTCTTGTTCTTGAGCTCTCCTCTTGCTCTCACCCTCAACCTCTTGCTCCCTCTCTTGATCTATGGTTCTCTTGTCTCATGAGTTGAGAATCAAGAACCATAGATAAAATCCCATTCTAAATCATCTCTACTCATTCTAGTTCACTAGGTTTAGCAAACCAAGTGAACTAGTTTCTTCAAAGAACGAAGAAGGAGCTAAAGGTTGGAGCTTTCAAGTGGATCTATCTTCGGCGTACGGAGACAACGAGAAGGAGCCATCGAACCACCATCGGAGCTTGAAGAGAAGGAGTTCAAGTTTAGGTATAACCATCTTCATCCGAGTAGCTAAATATCTTTAGCTTAGTTTGCTAGTTTTAGTTTAGGTAAAGATCCCGACCTAGCTTAGTCCATGTTGCCTCTTGCGTTAAAATTTTGATTTTATACCGTTTCCGCCTCCCCGTAAGAACCGGGGGTCGCAACGTGGACTTACAGTGGTATCAGAGCCTAACTAAACTTAAACTAGCTTGGTAGTGAAGTGTAACGAAGTTCGGAACCGGAAAAATCCAAAAACCAAACTTTTACAAAAACTGAGTTTCTGTTGAAATTTTTTCTGGTCAAAATGAAAAACTTTATACTCCTAAATTCGGCTCAGGGTTTTGTTAGAACACCCATGAAAAACGGCCCACTAATTCGTTCAAACCGCCGCGCTTCCGCCGCACGAGGTAGGCATGTGCCGCGGAAGCGCCGCGGTTTGTCGTCTTCAGTGCATCGTTTTTCGTGCAGTGTGTGTCTGTGTTGGTTTTGGGATTTTTGAGATATATTATATGTGCCCAGATTTTCCAGAAAAGAAATTTCCTTTTGGGGTCCTATAATTCCGTATTTTTCCGAACTTCACTGCACTTTGACTATGATGGTTATATCTGTGTTGTTTGCATGTATTGAACGTCGGCTAATCGCTATAAGTCGATTAGTCGGAGTTATACATGATCAGTAATGTGCTGGAATGTGTATATAAATATGTTGGATTGTCGCGGGTGAATAGCCGGGGGTTGTGAGACGAGAGTTTTCTTTTCTTGCAATTCATGTAAATTTGTAAATTGATGTAATAATTATTTGTATGGCCGCACAACCGGGTCGGGGTTGTAGCCGTCATTGTATAATTTCTTTTTACTGTTTTTGCTCCTAGGATAGACCCATGGAGGGGTGCACAAACTACCGGGTATGCCGAAGTGTCGAGTGGCCTACTCATGGTGATGAGGGAGGTTGCTACGCTTCGGGTACTTGGCGGGTAGTTTGCCGCACCCGTAGGGGTCTTGGGTGGGGTTTTGGCTATTCACCGTGACCGTGTAATCTGTTTTTGTTACAGGCTCGTACATATTACAGATTCCTAGTATATCCAATGTATTTATCTGTGATCTGAAATGTCTATCATTGCTTTCTATTTAGGCGTTGCTTATGTTTTACAGACGCGCTAGCCCAGCCCCCGCTCTGTCGTTAGTTAAGTAACCTAACGGGTAATGACGGGGCCCAGTGGCGAATGCGAATGGCATAAGCGTACGTCATATTTTGGTTGTTTTCTGCAATGGTAGGATTAAATGATGGGACGCATTAAAAGAACTAATGCAAGAATATCACGCATTAAAAGAACTAATGCAAGATAATAAACCAAGTTAAAGTCGTTGGAACACTTTCGAAAAACCACTCGGTTCTTTTCAAAACAAACTTTTAAAATACGGAGTTTGAGCCACTCCATTTAAAAGCTATCTCGTTCCATCGACTAAATCAAGTTCACTACGTTCACGGTTTTGCCAAAACCATTCGTAGCCCTCCGTCGTTTCGCATGAATAGTCAATAGTATTCAAGCTGTGTATGTTGGCCAAAGTCAAGGCACAGTGATTGGTAGCTATTGGGTGTTCATGTGTAGCATAGATAGATGCGTTGGTTTGGGACAGTCGTACTGCCATTTTGGCCAAAGTCAAGGGTAGGTACGGATGGATCCAAATTAACCTGGATAATGACGGGTAGAACTTGACATGTGACTTATGATATTTTGGCCAAAGTCAAGGTCATAAGAGCATGGGGCAAAAATCCACATCGGGAGTTTCATAAGTACTGAAACTTGCTAGATTTGCATACCATTTGGAGTGTGATGATTCTGGTAGGATTCCTTCAGTTTCGTCACGCAATGATATTTGGATCCCGATCCTACTGTGAGTATATGCTACTCCTCGGGAAATTTCTCACTTAACGATCAATGCTATAAACCTAGTAGGTGCCTAGAAAGGTGTTAGCGGGGCTATGCCCCCAGGGAAAAGAGGTTCTTTAATTAAGGAACTTCGCGAAAGCGTTGGAAAACCTCCCTCGAAGTACCGACACCAGCCTGGCCGAACGGTTAAGCAAGTATTGTACGGTGGGATTGATCCTGACTAATTCTTCCTTTATGGTTTGAGGAGGGATTCGAGAAACAGTGGGAGCCATCCTGTTTAGACAAACTAAAAACCACTCTAAACTTGCAAGAGCATCATGCTGAGTGTTTTCCTCTTCTCTCCAAATTGCAGCGACCAATCAACATGACTGGACTTAAGTTACTCCTAGATAAAAATAAACTGACAGGGCCAAACTACAAAGATTGGCTCAGGAATGTCAAGATAGCAATCACTTATGACAAGCTGGGGTATCTTCTTACCACCAAAGCTCCCCCTGTCCCTGGTCCAACTTCCAGTGTCGCGGATAAGGAAATCCGCAAGACTTGGGAGATTGATAGCGCGAAGGCCAAATGCCTCCTGCTTGCCTCGATGGACAACGAACATCAGAGGAGGCATGAGAATATGGACATGGAATCCATATTGCTCCATACAAAAGAACTGTATGGAGAGCAATCACGTATCGCAAGATACGAAGCGTCGAAAAGGTTATTCTCGACAAGAATGGCCGTCGGATCATCAGTAGCCGAGCACGTGCTAAAGATGATCGGCTACACTGAGGAGCTCGCTGACCTAGGGATCACATTGGAGAGTGAGCTATATACGGATATAGTTCTCCAGTCCCTTCCTTCCACTTACGCCCAGTTTATACTGAACTTCAACCTACAAGAAAAGGAGGTTGAACTTTCAGAGCTCCTCAACATGCTGAGGAGCGCAGAGGGCACCCTACAGAAAGGTAGGGATACATCCACTTTGTTTGTAGGAGGATCATCTTCTTCTAGGTCCAAGGCGAAAGCCAAGGGAAAGAAGAAGAAGGCCCCCGCCAAACCAAGGGGCGGTGTAAGTAAAGTGGATACGAAGGGAAAAGGTAAAGCAACAAAGATAGCGGGGAAGCTTGTGGATAAGGAAGAATGCTTCTATTGTCATAAGAAAGGACACTGGAAGAATGATTGCAGGGCCTGGAAGGCCAGAACACAGGAATTGAAGCAGGTTGCAGCTTCAGCTTCAGGTGTGTATGTTATTGAAAACTGTCTTTCAATAAACTCTACTTCCTGGGTATTGGATACCGGATCAGGATCTCATATCTGTAATTCTTTGCAGGCGTTGAGAAACCGTAGTGTTTTGAAAGCAGGTGACATGACCCTCAGAGTTGCGAACGGAGCTAGCATGGATGCTAAAGCCGTGGGGGACTATCACCTGGGAATGTCAGATGGACATGTTTTGGTTTTGCGTAATTGCTTTTTTGTACCCAACGCAACTTGTAATATCATTTCTGTATCTTTAGTTTCTAAAGAAGGTTATGAATTTGCGTTTGTAAGTAATGTTGTAAACATTCACCTTAATCAAGTTTTGATTGGGTCAGGTACTTTGAGTAATGGTATATACGTATTGAACCAACCACAGATTTTTAATGTCCAGAATACACACAAAAGAAAGTCTCCAGAAATAAATCAGACTTTCTTATGGCATTGTAGATTGGGTCACATCAATGAGAGAAGGTTGACGAAGTTACATACAGAAGGGTATTTGAATGCGTTCGAATATCAGTCGTATGCCACTTGTCAATCCTGTCTCAAAGGAAAGATGACAAAGACTCCGTTTACTGGACATGGAGTAAGAGCGAGCGAGCTCTTGGGACTCGTACACAGTGACGTGTGCGGTCCAATGTCTACACATGCCCGAAGCGGACATTCTTACTTCATTACTTTTACGGATGACTTCTCAAGGTACGGTTATGTCTTCTTAATGAAACATAAGTCCGAGGCTTTTGGAAAATTCCAGGAGTATAAGAATGAAGTAGAGAAACAGACCGGCAAAAGTATTAAGATTCTAAGATCGGATCGAGGTGGAGAATACTTAAGTGCCGAATTCCTGAATTACTTAAAAGAGAATGGTATTCTCTCTCAGCTTACTCCTCCATACACTCCGCAACATAACGGTGTATCGGAGAGACGGAACCGAACCCTATTGGATATGGTTCGGTCCATGATGAGTAACGCTGAGTTGCCGCGATCATTCTGGGGATATGCGCTAGAATCAGCCGCATACCTTTTGAACCGAGTTCCCACTAAGACTGTGCCTACTACGCCATTTGAGATGTGGTGTGGGAAGAGACCCCATCTTAATCATATTAAGATATGGGGAAGTCCAGCTTTTGTCAAAAAGCAGCATGCGGACAAGCTCGAGGCACGCTCAGTACTGTGCAAGTTTGTGGGATATCCAAAGAATTCCAAGGGATATTTCTTCTACTGCGAAGAGGAACAAAAAGTTCTTGTTTCTCGACATGCCCACTTTCTAGAACACCAGTTCATAGAAAAGGAAATAAGTGGGAGCGCAGTAGAACTGGAAGAGATTCCAGAACCACGGACTATTACTGAAAGTTTAGTGGAACCAGAGGGTTCGGAAGAACAGGACATTCCTACGCCGCTCCGCAGAAGTAGTAGGCAGTCTCATCCGCCCGAGAGATACTACGGTTTTCTCATAGACGGGGATAGAGAGGATTGCATCATAAATTATGATGAGCCTACTAGCTTCCAGCAGGCCGTTCAGAGCGTTGACTCAGTGAAATGGCTGGATGCAATGCGGACCGAAATGGAGTCCATGTACACCAACAAGGTATGGACGTTGGACATTGCTCCAGACGGGGTAAAACCCGTAGGATGCAAGTGGATCTTCAAAAGGAAGATTGGTGTAGATGGACAGGTTGAGACCTATAAAGCTAGGCTGGTAGCAAAAGGTTTTCGTCAAAGACCTGGCTTGGACTATGACGAAACCTTCTCTCCAGTAGCCTTGCTGAAATCCATTCGGATCCTTCTTGCCATTGCTGCCTTCCACGATTATGAGATTTGGCAAATGGACGTAAAGACAGCTTTTCTAAATGGAAATTTAGAGGAGTGTGTCTATATGGACCAGCCAGAGGGTTTCATTCAGAGTGGGAGCAGCGGAAAGGTGTGCAAGTTGCTTAAGTCTATCTATGGACTAAAGCAGGCATCGCGGAGTTGGAACATCTGCTTTGATGAGACGGTCAAAGAATTTGGCTTTATCAAAAATCCAGATGAACCATGCATCTATAGTAGATTTGTAGCGAGAACTGCAGTATTCCTCGTTTTATACGTGGATGACATTCTCTTAATAGGAAATGAGATTCCTATGCTACAATCTGTCAAGGGGTTCTTGTCACACAAGTTCTCCATGAAAGACCTGGGTGATGCCTCATACATTCTGGGTATCCGGATCTACCGTGACAGATCCAAGAGGATATTAGGACTTTCACAGTCCAGGTACATCGACACCATACTGAAGAGATTCAGTATGGAAGATTCCAAGCGCGGTAACCTACCGGCTTGTCACGGGATCACCCTCTCTAAAGAGATGTCTCCCAAGACTGATTTAGAGAGGGATCGCATGTCTATTATACCCTACGCTTCTGCGGTAGGCTCTATAATGTATGCGATGTTATGTACCAGACCGGACGTAGCTTATGCACTGAGTGTGGTAAGCCGGTATCAGTCAAACCCTGGGGAGAAACATTGGATAGCGGTAAAGAACATTCTCAAGCACCTGAGAAGGACTAAGGAGATGTTCTTGGTGTATGGCGGAAAGGACCTCCAGATCGAGGCCTTTGCTGACTCCAGCTTCCAGAGTGACAAGGATGATTCCAAGTCCATGTCGGGTTTTGTCTTTACCCTCAATAGAGGGGCGGTGTGTTGGAAGAGTTCCAAACAGGAAACCGTTGCAGACTCGACGATGGAAGCGGAATACATCGCTGCATCTGATGCCGCAAAAGAAGCTGTCTGGATAAGGAAGTTCTTGAAAGAACTTCAGGTGGTTCCGTCCATTGTTGATCCAATACCTCTATATTGCGACAACAACGGGGCTATAGCTTTAGCGAAGGAACCCAGGTCCCATCAGAGATCCAGGCACATCTTGAGGCGGTATCACCTGATCAGGGAGATCGTGGATCGCCAGGAGATCGAGGTTCGGAGAGTCGCTTCGGAAGACAACACTGCAGATCCATTCACCAAGGCCCTACCCCAGACTCAGTTCGAGCGGCTGATCGAGATGATAGGTCTTCGATACGCCAGTACATGGCCTTAGTGCAAGTGGGAGATTGTTAGTGTATATGCCCTAGAGGCCATTACTGTATCATACTAGTATGTATATTACTTAATGGAAGCTTGGGATATTCACCTTGTATGTACAATCTTGCTCAAAATAGTAGTATGCTACTTGGTTTATTTCTACTTCAATGTGTACATGTGTTTATCTTTGTATATTGCTTATACACATTAGTGGAGCCCTTAGGATCTTTGCTTGATTACCAGCGATGTGATGGCCGTCACACTAGTGGGGCTGGGTAATCTAGAAGCACATCCTTATGCAGGTCCCTGGTCGCAGGACTATCGAGACAGGGCATCGATACTCCGGAGTAGACCAGCGCATGCGCTTCTCATCCCAGTGTGGGAGACGGTCTGTCCCACAGCCGTCAGTACGTCGTACTTGAGATAGTATGCGGGTGCCCGTTAGGTTACGGGTACACTGGACAGGACTCGTCGGGAACTGACCAGTTGGTATTATACCTATCGTCAGTTATCAGTTCCCAGGTGACATGAGTACAGCTTAGTCCGCTGACTTGACACTGTCACTTCGCCTTGGGTGTGTTCCCACTGTACTTTGATCACTACCCTACCACGGCTCAAAGGAGTCGTGCAAACAGGTGGTGGTTGGGTGCAGTCCCGAAGCACTTGGAGGCAGTGACGGTTAGACAGGATTCGTCTCTCCCGGTATTGGGGGTTGACATCGCGCTGTGTCTAGGAGAGCCATTACACGAGTAGTCCCTGGCCAGGGCAAACGAGATATACTGGTAGGTTTCCAGTGTTATCTCAGGGTGTTTTGGGCTTCGCTCTGGCACGACTTGTACCGCTATTGGGGGACTGACGTTTACCGCCCCCTAGGCCCGCCATGCGATGTATCAGACGAACAGACCGGACTGTACGGAGAATGTCACACTCAGGCTCAGTAGGAGTTCAGATGGGTTTCGCCTCGTCGGTCTTCTTGTCGGCATTACCTGGGGACCGTTACGCACAGCTAGTGCCGCTTGCGGTCTGTGGTTAAACCCACTGCCAGCGTAGTGTCGAGTCTTTAGAGTCCCACACAGAAAGCTTTTCGCCTTTAGGCAAAAGAGTAGAGGTCGCATGGTATTGCGACAGGTCGCATGGTTTTGCGACAGGGTTCGGTCACATCCGTGCACTTGTGCACGTACAGTGTCCGGACAGTTTACACTAGCGGGCTTTGGTTTAAGCCAGATCCTAGTGTACCTTATGGGATTGGATTTATCCAGTTTGCTTTCGTGTTCCTCGGAACGCGGATGCGGGTGTGTATGCACAGTTGACAGGGAGGCACAGACAGCGGATTCTCATTAGGGTTGTTGACAGTTGACCGTTGACTTTTTGACTTTTTGCTCAACCCTAATGAGAATTTGATATGTGATTAACTATTGTATTAATTAAGTATTATGGTGACTTGGTTGTTGACTTTGTTGACTTGTTGACTTTTGTTGACTTGTTGACTTTGTTGACCGGTTGACTAGGCTTGACTAGTTGACCATCATGATAACCATGGCTATCATTTCATGCCAAAGACTTTTACTTGCTTGTTCATTTAAGTAAAATGAGTGCATGACATGATAAGCTTATGGTTGCTTCTACCATCACATAAGACTTTTGTTAATATGATGAGTTATGATTACTTTGGATTATGAGAGGGTGAGAGACAAAAGAGTTGCTCATTCTTTCTTGCTCATTCTCTCTCTTGTTCTTGAGCTCTCCTCTTGCTCTCACCCTCAACCTCTTGCTCCCTCTCTTGATCTATGGTTCTCTTGTCTCATGAGTTGAGAATCAAGAACCATAGATAAAATCCCATTCTAAATCATCTCTACTCATTCTAGTTCACTAGGTTTAGCAAACCAAGTGAACTAGTTTCTTCAAAGAACGAAGAAGGAGCTAAAGGTTGGAGCTTTCAAGTGGATCTATCTTCGGCGTACGGAGACAACGAGAAGGAGCCATCGAACCACCATCGGAGCTTGAAGAGAAGGAGTTCAAGTTTAGGTATAACCATCTTCATCCGAGTAGCTAAATATCTTTAGCTTAGTTTGCTAGTTTTAGTTTAGGTAAAGATCCCGACCTAGCTTAGTCCATGTTGCCTCTTGCGTTAAAATTTTGATTTTATACCGTTTCCGCCTCCCCGTAAGAACCGGGGGTCGCAACGTGGACTTACAACCGGGTTCTGGAGTCCAGTGGGAGACCAACTCGAGGTGTCGAGTCCGAGTCTCCTAACTCTAGAATTGGTAGGGTTGCTTGCCGCTCTCGTAGGGGTCTAGGGGTGTGGGTTTGGCTATTCATCGCGACCGTGGATTCGTATTTTATACACGCTCGTATTGAAAACACGGACGTCCTAGTATATCCAATATTTCATATGTTTCTTCTGTTGCGATATCTGTGATGTGATCATTTGATATGTTATGATAGATACTGTATATAGTATATACGATATATTATATAGACGTTACTTATGTTTTGCACTCGCGCTAGCCCTGCCCCGCTCTGTCGTTAGTTGCCTAACCTAACGGTGCACGAGGAGACATCGAGGCGAATGCGGATGGCATAAGTGTACGTTGTATTTATCTGTGATGTTTAGGTGATTTAAATGATGGGACTTCATTAATATGATTAATGAAATAAAAGAAACCTAAAAGATGTTGTAGAATCGAATTTTCAAAAACAGGTAGCTACAGTTCTTGCTTTACATCGCGATGTTCCTTGTAGAACATCCTGCACCTTATTCGATAAGGAAAGGACCGAGATCCCTTCACCGGGAGTGACTCCTTTAGCAATAACTGGCAGATGCTACAACCCTCGGTTTGTCTTTTGATTGCTTCTATAGTTTTTGCTTTGCACAGCGGTATATTGTAGGGTTCCTAGGCACTCTAGTGAGGTCTCACAAGACATCAACCATGCCAATTTCAAAAATCTAGGTGCCGAGAAACCCGACTACGGATCGTTGGCTAGAAATCTAGGCGAAACATTAAACTAGTTAATACTTAACTATAAGAATACGGAAATACAACCTTTGTAGATCCGGTTCTCCACCTCCATAGCTCCGCAACGAAGTATCCTCGCTGTCCAAATCGAAATCCGGGCTCTTGCGTCGGCTTCATCGGAGAAATGGGCGGGCTAGGTCATCGACGACGTGCCGAAGATGATCTACGTCGAAGCATCACTAGATCAAGCTCCACCTTCACCAAGCCATGAAAACTTGTGAAGGAAACACACTCTACAACTTGGCAAGAGGTAGAGGATGAAGAAATAGGAAGTGGGTAGACTTTAGAATTGGATTTCTCACTCATCTTCATCAATCACCATTGATGAAGTGGAGGTTTCTTCATTGAAGATGAAGAAGAAGAAGAAGATAAAGTTATGATAAGTTAATTCCAAAAAGAAAATTAAAAGAATACTTATCATGACCAAACCATGGTCAAGTGTAGAGAATAAATCATGGTTAGTGGGATGGTTAGGGTTAAGCATGAGACAAAATGGTCACTTGGTCAAAGTCTTCATGAAGCTTCATGAACAAAAACAAAACAAGCCACCATTTTCTCATTTGCTTTTCTATTTCCAAAAGAATAAATAAATCAATAAGGAAATAGTAAACCCTAACCATTTCATTAACCAAGGTTTAATTCTTTACACTTAACCAAAAGGCATGTATCATCAAACATGATACAAGCAAGTGCACAAAATCATATCGCATATGCAATGCGCACATCCGAGTGAGAAAATCCATTTAAAGTGAACCGATACTAGTTAATGCAAAGTAATATATCAAATATATAAATATGCATTAAATCATTAAATCAACACTTGATTCAATGATCCGGTCATGTCGCACACAACCGACTAGTATACAATGTATCGTCTTATCGAATCAACGCTTGAATCGATAACTAGGTTATATCGCATACAACCATTCGACACATTGATCGCGAGAATGAAATACGGTATCACATATACGCATTATTCTCGGTCCTGCACATATCTCATATGCGCTCCTATTTCGTTTCGCTTGAGCCAGGAAACCTCTGTGTAGGACTCTAAAGACTCGTCAATACGCCGGCAGCAGATGATGATCATATCAAACACCCACAAGGCGCAAGCGGTCTGCTAAACGTAACGGCCACCCGGGTATTGAGTGATCAGAAGATCGACGAGCAAGCCCGCTCACACTCTAGTGAATCCAACCAGTAACACTACCGTACAATCCGGTCTGATCGTCTGATATGTCGCATATCTTGCCTAGGGGTGGTAAACGTCAGACCCCAATAGCTCGATAAGTCGTGTCGATATGAGTTCTATAACAATTCGAGAAACTACTGGTAACACTTACCAGTAAATCTCAGCAACCCTGGCCAGGGATTTCCTGTTATAGCCAATCGAACACAACGCAACATCAACTCCCTATACCGGGAGAGACGAATCCCCTCCTATCGCTCATTTCCTCCATGTGACTCGGGACTGTACCCAAAAACCACCGTTTTGCACGCCCTCTTGGACGTGGTAAGATGGAAATCAAAGCACAGTGGGAACCACACAAGACTCTATGACGATCTCGGGTCAACAGACTACTCTGTACCAGTGTCACCAGAGAACTGCCATCTGACGTGAGGTATAATACCATCTGGGAGTTCTCGGCGAGTCCGTCCAGTGTACCCAGTCTCTACTGAGCACCCGTATATCATCTCTGATGTCAAACACCGATGGATATGGGATCATCCATCGCCCATCTGTATGGATCGAGAAGGTATACGCTAGTCTACTCTGGTATATCGATGCCCCGTCTCGATACACCAACGACTAGGGACTTTGAAGGATGTACTTATAGACTACCATGTCCCCACTAGTATGATCCGCATCATAGTCCAGGTAGTCGAGTACACATCCTAAGGGCTTTACCAACATGTAACAGAGAGACAATCAGTGCACACGTTAAGGTAAAGAGTAACCAGATAGCATACTATCATGTCGAGCAAGAAAGTCCTCCCTATATATGTCCCAGCATCCACTACAATATACATCCAATGTACAGTAATGGCCTCTAGGGCATACATATAACTAACAATCTCCCACTTGCACTAGGGCCATCTGTAGCAGTGGTTGTAGTATCTCATACTCAACCATCCCATAAAAGTCTCTCTCTAGGAACAGGCCTTCGTGAGTGGATCCGCCGTGTTGTCCTCTGAGTCTACTCTCCTAACCTCGATCCCTTAGAGATCAACCATCTCCATGATCAAGTGATACTGCCTTAGAATATGTCTGGATCACTGATTGGACGGGGGTTCCTGGCATAAGCCACAACTCTATTGTCACACAATGGTAGGAACTAAGTTCATCTCATGAACTATAATACATCCAAAAAGCCTCTTTGGTAGCATCTTAAGTAGCGATGTATCCTGCCTTTATCGTCTAGTATGTCACGGTATCTAGCTTGGAACTCTTCCAACATACCGTCCCTTTACTGTGGGTAAAGACAATGCCTGCGACTGACATTCAGTCGTCTTTATCACCATGGAACACTTCCAGTGATTCTCCCCAGGATCGATTGATACCATCTCACTACAACTAGTGAGAATCCTAACATCCATTTAGATCTATCTCATAGATCCAAAATCCAGGATTTAGTTGGTATCACTTTGATCCTATGTGGAGAATCATTGTGATAAGCGGACATTGATCGAGCGTAGCATAGGAAACTCTTTCCCTATCAAGAGTATGTCATCCACGTACTATACGAGGATCACCACCATACTCCCTACTACCTTTTTGTTTATACAAGGTTTGATGATGTCAAACTCTTTGACAAAACCATCAAAACAGATGTTCCAACTCCGCGATGCCTGCTTTATCAGATAAAGCATCTTGCTCACGTTTCCGCTGCTCCCACTGTCTACGAGGCCCTCTGGCTGTGTACTTATAGACACACTCTTCTAAAACATCATTTAGAAAAGGAGTCATGGCACCCAACCGCCAGATATCGTAGTCATGGTATGTAGCCGTGACAAGTAGGATCAGGATGGACTTAAGCATAGGTACTGGAAAAGGTTTCATCATTATCCACGCCTGGTTGATGACGAAAACCTTTAACAGTCTAGCTTTGAAAGTCTCAACCTTTCCATGTACACCAAGTAATCTTCTCAAGATATACTTGCTCCTGATGGGATTTAACCCTTCAGATATAGAAACCAAAGTCCATACTTTGTTGGTGTACATTGATTCCATCTCAGATCACTAAGCATCCAGCCATTCTTACAGAGTCTCACTCCTGATGTTCAGTTCGAAACTAGTTGGGTCATCATCTCATGATGCAATCCTCGCTCCCACTGTCATAGAGAAACCGAAGTATCTCTCAGGTGGGTGAGGAACCCTACTAGATCGGCGGAGAGGCTGAGGTTCGTTGGTTTCTACTGAATCCTTTGGTTTTATCAAATCATCAGCTGCAGTTTGCATAGCTGGAACCTTTCCAGTTCTACATTACAGACTTTTCCTCGAGCTTGTCCGGATTTTGCTTTTAGACATTAGCCGGACAACCCCAAATCTTAACTAGCTTAAGAGATGGGCTCTTCCCTTTCCATATCACATATGAAGTGGTAGGTTACTGATTTGATCGGGACCCTATTCAATAGGTATGCAGCTTCTCTAGCGCATAACTCCTAAAGGAAAAAGGTAACTCAGTAATACTCATCATAGAGCACACCTTATCATATAGGGTGTGATTGCTCCACCCCGATATACCATCGTGCTTTGGTGTATACGGAGGAGTAATGCTGAGAGAGAATCTCATTCTCCTTTAGAATAGTCCAGGAATTCCATGCACAAGTATTCTTCTCCTTGATCTCATCATAGGACATAATACTTATACCCTTATTTTGGTTCTCTACTTCTAACTTATATTCTGTGAACATCTCAAAAGGTTCGGACTTGTGTTTCAACAGGAACATATGACTGAATCTTGAGAGATTATCAGAGAATACAATGAAGTATAAAGGACCGGTCTTGGTATGTATAGACAGGGGACCTACATACATCAACATGTATCATCCCAAGAGTTCACTAACTCTTTCTCTGTTTCCAATAAACAGAGCTATGGTCATCTTATCTTTGTGACATGACCGGCAAGTTTTCACAAGATGTAAATTCAAACTGATTTAAATATACATCTTTATGTAACTCTAGCTAGTCGGGTCATATTGATCTGACCTAGTCTACAATACCTCAAGAAGAATTCGTTCATTTCTGAACTCTTCCTCTTGTGTGTGTTCTATATACTAAGAACTGTAGTTTGATTTAGAACATCAATGCTTTTAGATAACGTGCCTGAATTGATCAACTTTTGATATAGGAAATGTTCAAAACATTATCCAACAATACAAAATTTTATCACTTCTTTACTGATAAAGAGACTGATATGATTTTGTATATCAGGTTCGGTATCTAATAACATTCGTTCAGAATCAATGTATTGGTAATACAGGGTGACAGTGACCGACAGACTTGGCTGCAACTCTTGCCCCGTTTTCTGCCTCATGAAACTTATCACCCGTTCTCAGTTCTTTACCTATCTGTAGCCCTATGTAACAAATTACATATCCGGGATCCTGATCCGGTATCATATACCCAAGACGTAAAGGACAATGAGAAACAGTTCTGTATAATGAACACACCCGAAGATGATGCATCAGCATGCACTCTCTTCGTTTGGGCGGCATGGGAAATCTGGTATTCCCCAATTTCCTGCTCTGTCTTATAACAATTATAAGTTGGAGCGGGACCAACGTTCCCCAGCTCAGTAAAACAAGCGGGTTCGGTCAAATATCCGTATTATTATCTTGATTAAGGCGTGATATGGTCGCTACCTGGAGAGAGAGAAGAAAACACTCAGCGTGCGCTCTTTCAAGAATAGATTGGTTTTTATTTTATCTAATCAGGATGGCTCCCACTGCTTTTTATCAAATCTTCCTTCAAACCCTAAAAGGAAAAACTAGCCGGGATTAATTACACACTACAAGTTCGCCAATCTTTCAGCCAGGCCAGTGTCGGTACTTTGAGGGAGGTCCCCCGTGCTTTCGCACGAACCTAATTAATGTAAACCTCGTTTTTCCAGAGGCGTAACCTCGTTAACACCTTTTTAGACACCTACTTGATCGGCTAATTGTAATGTGTAAAACTCTCCCAGGAGTAACTCTTACTCGCAGCGGGTATCGGGATCCAACTATCTCATAGAAGGTATGCAATCTCATTGCAAATTTCAACACTTGAAATTCCCGATAATATTTTGCCCCTAGCACCCTATGACCTTGACGGAGGCCAACAAACCATAAGCTACTAGTCAAGTTCAACCCGTCATTTCTTGATCGAATCAAACCCACCCGCACGACCCTTGACGGAGGCCAACAAGGTCGCACGACTACCCTAACTCAATCTGCATCATATGCATAAGCAGATAAATACTGGTTAGCTACCGCACACTGCGCCTTGACGGAGGCCAACAAACGCAGCACGAATACTAAACAGCACTTATCTGAAATGACGGAGGGCTACGACAGGTTTTTATGAAAACCTATTGCGTAATGAACTTGATATCGTTGTAGAATCAAATGAATTTTGAAATGGAGTGTTTTTGAGGCTTTTCTAGTTTTGCTAAAGGAGTCACTCCCGGTGAAGGGATCGTCGGTCCTTTCCTCGTCGAATGAGGTGCAGGATATATCATATAGACCGCTGTGCAAAGCAAAAACTCTTAAAAGAAATCAAAAGACAAACCGAGTGTGTAGTATCTGCCAGTTATTGCTAAAGGAGTCACTCCCGGTGAAGGGATCTCGGTCCTTTCCTTATCGAATAAGGTGCAGGATATATCATATATACCGCTGTGCAAAGCAAAAACTGTAGCTACCTTTTTTTTTATTTTGAAATTCGATTCTACAACATCTTAGGTTTCTTTTATTTCATTAATCACATTAATGAAGTCCCATCATTTAAGTACCTAAACATCACAGATAAATACGACGTACACTTATGCCATCCGCATTCGCCTCGATGTCCCCTCGTGCACCGTTAGGTTAGGTAACTAACGGCAGAGCGGGGCAAGGCTAGCACGGGTGTAAAACATAAGTAACGTCTATATAATATATCATATATACTATATACTGTATCTATCACAGAACATCACATGATCACATCACAGATATCGCAGCAGAAGAATCATATGAAATATTGGATATACTAGGACGTCCGTGTTTTGAATACGAGCCAGTATAAAACACGGATTCCACGGTCGTGATGAATAGCCAAACCCACACTCCTAGACCCCTACGAGAGCGGCAAGCAACCCTGCCAATTCTAGAGTTAGGAGATCCGGACTCAACTCCTCGAGTTGGTCTCCCACTGGACTCCAGAACCCGGTTACTTGTGCTCCCCTCCTTGGGTCTATCCTAGTGCGGAAAAGTAAATAATATACAACGGGTGACAACTTCCGCAACCTGGAAGTGCCCCAATAAAAGAATATTACATACAAGTTTTTACATGAATGAAAATGAAAAACACTCATCTCACATAAAAACCCCCGGCTATTCAAACACGACAATCCAATATAACATATCCAGCAACACATAACATCACATGTCATCAACGTAAGTAAATATGTCCATCCCAATTGTCGTTGACATATAGCAACGAAACCGGTGATATCACATATTACACTTACGGTCACAGAAAAGAAAGTGTAAAACTACAACAGTTGGAATCCGCAACCTGCATAGACATCGCATGCCTAATCAAATGAATTACTTAGACATCGCATGCCTAACAATTATAAACCCCGGATTTTAGTCTCATTATCGAAAACTCTTTTCAATATCAAGTCGGGCAATTCAACAAGATTCCTGACAACCTGATCGAATGCTCGTCGCAAACTTTAGTAGGCGGCCGCACCCCCGATGCCGTCGACGAAGTGCACCAAGGCGGAACACCGCTACCGCGAGCACCCGAACGGATGCTTTCGGCGACGGGGTTCTCCTACAGTCACTTGGTCGGGGCTATGGGGTGTAGCTGTCTATTAAGTTTACCGGCGAATATCCGCGTACACTACGTGATCGCGACGGACTTTTGATCATATCAAAATTCCGTGGTAACCGATCAAGTGAGACTAAACTGCTACGTTTATAACATTCATTCAGTTATCTCATAACTTCTTGTGAATTCCAATTATTGTATCCCATTCCGGATAAATAGAAAATGTCAAACTTTCCGATCGAACAATCGAACACCCAAGTTTTCCCGATACAGATCAACACATGAAACAAGTCTAAAAACATTCAGTTCGTGCCTCAGTACCAACGGTCCAGCCGTAGAAGGGTCAAGCCAACGCCTCACATGTGGCACGCCGTACTGCCCCAAACCCGAAGGTTCAAAGGGTAGTTCAAGACGGTCACATAATCGAGTTAAGGTTTGTTGTCTTCTAGAGGGACCATCGTGTTACTTGCACTACTTAGAACGTGATTAAACTACAGAAATATCCAACACTTGGAAATTTCTCGACAGAGGAAAAATTAGGTATTTATATCCGGTCGAACTTTTTAACATATTCAAAAAAATTATCCGGAACGACACATAGAAAAAGTTTGACAATCCGATCGAATGTATGAACTCCCAATACAACCCAAAATACTCAACTCTTTATTTCAGATTAAAAATTCCCAGGAAAACCAGCACAGAAAAATAGGAGTTACTGTGCAAAATTCAATGGCAGATAAGACAAAAGGGCCGCGGAAGGGCCGCATTAGCACGCTAATGCCGTGGTTCCGCCGCACTTTAGAAAGATCATTAGATAATTTTTGCATCGTAATTCTTATAGATTTACTTGCTGATTTTTCTGTATATTTTTAATTTGCAAAAATCCACATTTTACAAAAATGTCCAGAGAGCATTTTAAAGTCAGGGTTTCGGGTCGATCGGACTTCTAACTCCGTCTACGCATCGCCTAAGGCTCTAGCTAGGATCTGATACCACTGTAGGGTTCCTAGGCACTCTAGTGAGGTCTCACAAGGCATCAACCATGCCAATTTCAAAAATCTAGGTGCCGAGAAACCCGACTACGGATCGTTGGCTAGAAATCTAGGCGAAACATTAAACTAGTTAACACTTAACTATTAGAATACGGAAATACAACCTTTGTAGATCCGGTTCTCCACCTCCATAGCTCCGCAACGAAGTATCCTCGCTGTCCAAATCGAAATCCGGGCTCTTGCGTCGGCTTCATCGGAGAAATGGGCGGGCTAGGTCATCGACGACGTGCCGAAGATGATCTACGTCGAAGCATCACTAGATCAAGCTCCACCTTCACCAAGCCATGAAAACTTGTGAAGGAAAGACACTTTACAACTTGGCAAGAGGTAGAGGATGAAGAAATAGGAAGTGGGTAGACTTTAGAATTGGATTTCTCACTCATCTTCATCAATCACCATTGATGAAGTGGAGGTTTCTTCATTGAAGATGAAGAAGAAGAAGAAGATAAAGTTATGATAAGTTAATTCCAAAAAGAAAATTAAAAGAATACTTATCATGACCAAACCATGGTCAAGTGTAGAGAATAAATCATGGTTAGTGGAATGATTAGGGTTAAGCATAAGACAAAATGGTCACATGGTCAAAGTCTTCATGAAGCTTCATGAACAAAAACAAAACAAGCCTCCATTTTCTCATTTGCTTTTCTATTTCCAAAAGAATAAATAAATGAATAAATGAATAAAGAAATAGTAAACCCTAACCATTTCATTAACCAAGGTTTAATTCTTTACACTTAACCAAAAGGCATGTATCATCAAACATGATACAAGCAGTGCATAAAATCATATCGCATATGCAATACGCACATCCGAGTGAGAAAATCCATTTAAAGTGAACCGATACTAGTTAATGCAAAGTAATATATCAAATATATAAAAATGCATTAAATCATTAAATCAACACTTGATTCAAAGATCCGGTCATGTCGGACACAACCGACTAGTATACAATGTATCGGCTTATCGAATCAACGCTTGAATCGATAACTAGGTTATATCGCATACACCCATTCGACACATTGATCGCGAGAATGAAATACGGTATCACATACACGCATTATTCTCGGTCCTGCACATATCTCATATGCGCTCCTATTTCGTTTCGCTTGAGCCAGGAAACCTCTGTGTAGGACTCTAAAGACTCGTTAATACGCCGGCAGCAGATGATGATCATATCAAACACCCACAAGGCGCAAGCGGTCTGCTAAACGTAACGGCCACCCGGGTATTGAGCGATCAGAAGATCGACGAGCAAGCCCGCTCACACTCTAGTGAATCCAACCAGTAACAGTACCGTACAGTCCGGTCTGATCGTCTGATATGTCGCATATCTTGCCTAGGGGTGGTAAACGTCAGACCCCAATAGCTCGATAAGTCGTGTCGATATGAGGTCTATAACAATTCGAGAAACTACTGGTAACACTTACCAGTAAATCTCAGCAATCCTGGCCAGGGATTTCCTGTTATAGCCAATCGAACACAGCGCAACATCAACTCCCTATACAGGGAGAGACGAATCCCCTCCTATCGCTCATTGCCTCCATGTGACTCGGGACTGTACCCAAAAACCACCGTTTTGCACGCCCTCTTGGACGTGGTAAGATGGAAATCAAAGCACAGTGGGAACCACACAAGACTCTATGACGATCTCGGGTCAACAGACTACTCTGTACCAGTGTCACCAGAGAACTGCCATCTGACGTGATGTATAATACCATCTGGGAGTTCTCGGCGAGTCCGTCCAGTATACCCAGTCTCTACTGAGCAGCCGTATATCATCTCTGATGTCAAACACCGATGGATATGGGATCATCCATCGCCCATCTGTATGGGTCGAGAAGGTATAGGCTAGTCTACTCTGGTATATCGATGCCCCGTCTCGATACACCCACGACTAGGGACTTTGAAGGATGTACTTATAGACTACCATGTCCCCACTAGTATGATCCGCATCATAGTCCAGGTAGTCGAGTACACATCCTAAGGGCTTTACCAACATGTAACAGAGAGACAATCAGTGCACACGTTAAGGTAATGAGTAACCAGATAGCATATATCATGTCGAGCAAGAAAGTCCTCCCTATATATGTCCCAGCATCCACTACAATATACATCCAATGTACAGTAATGGCCTCTAGGGCATACATATAACTAACATATATATGATATATCCTGCACCTTATTCGATGAGGAAAGGGCCGACGATCCCTTCTCCGGGAGTGACCCCTTTAGCAAAACTAGAAAAGCCTCAAAAACACTCCATTTTAAAATCATTTGATTCTACAACGATATCAAGTTCATTACGCTCATGGTTTTCTTAAAAACCTTCATAGCCCTCCGTCATTTCAGATAAGTACTACTTATTATTCGTGCTGCGGTAGTTTGGCATGCATCAAGGTGTAGTGTACGGTAGCTAACTAGTGCTTATCTGCTATCATACGATGCGATTGGATTAGGGTATTCGTACGGCGTTGTTTGGCATGCGTCAAGGGTCGTGCGGGTGGGTTTAATTCAATCAAGAAATGTACGGGTTGAACTTGACTAGCGGACTATGGGTTGTTTGGCATGCATCAAGGTCATAGCACGCTAGGGGTAAAATATTATCGGGAATTTCAAGTGTTGAAATTTGCAATGAGATTGCATACCTTCTATGAGATAGTTGGATCCCGATACCCACTGCGAGTAATTGTTACTCCTGGGAGAGTTTTACACATTACAATTAGCCGATCAAGTAGGTGTCTAGAAAGGTGTCAACGGGGTTACGCCTCTGGGAAAACGAGGTTTACTTTAATTAGGTCCGTGCGAAAGCACGGGGAACCTCCCTCAAAGTACCGATACTGGCCTGGCTGAAAGATTGGCGAACTTGTAGCGTGTAATTAATCCCGGCTAGTCTTTCCTTTTAGGGTTTGAAGGAAGATTTGATAAAAACAGTGGGAGCCATCCTGATTAGATAAAATACTAACCAATCTGATCTTGCAAGAGCGTACGCAGAGTGTTTTCTTCTCTCTCTCCCCTGGTAGCGACCATGTCACGCCTTAATCAAGATAATAATATGGAAATTGACCGAACCCGCTTGTTATACTGAGCTGGGCAACGTTGGTCCCGCTCCAACTTATAAAGTTATAAGACAGAGCAGGAATTAGGGGATTACCAGAATTCCCGTGCCGCCAAAACGAAGAGAGTGCATGTTGATGCATCATCTTCGGGTGTGTTCATTACAGAGAACTGTTTCTCAAATGTCCTTTACGTCCTGGGTATATGATACCGGATCAGGATCGCACATATGTAATATATAACATGGGCTACAAAAAGATAAAGAACTGATAACGGGTGATAAGTTTCATGAAGCAGAAAATGGTGCAAGTGTTGCAGCCAAGTCTGTTGGTCACTGTCACCCTGTATTACCAGAATACATTGATTCTGAACAGATGTTATTAGATACCGAACCTGATATACAAAATCATATCAGTCTCTTTATTTAGATAAAGAAGGATATAATTTTGTATTGTTGGATAATGTTTTGAACATTTTCTATATCAAGAGCTGATCGATTCAGGCACGTTATCTAAAAGCATTGGCGTTCTAAATCAAACTACAGTTCTTAGTATATAGAATACACACAAGAGGAACAGTTCAGAGATGAACGAATTCTTCTTGAGGTATTGTAGACTAGGTCATATCAATGCGACCCGACTACCTAAGTTACACAAAGATGCATATTTAAATTAGTTTGAATTTACATCTTCTGAAACTTGCCAGTCATGTCACAAAGATAAGATGACCATAGCTCCATTTATTGGAAACAGAGAAAGTGTTAGTAAACTCTTGGGATGATACATGTTGTTGTATGAAGGTCCCCTGTCTACAAATGCCAAAACCGGTTCTTTGTACTTCATTACAATCTCTGATAATCTCTCAAGATTCAGACATATGTTCTTGTTGAAACACAAGTTTGAACCTTTTGAGATATTCATAGAATATAAGTTAGAAGTAGAGAACCAAAATACGGGTATAAGTATTATGTCCTTTGATGTGATCAAGGAAGAGAATACTTAAGCACGGAATTCCTGGATTATTCTAAAGAAGAATGAGATTCTCTCTCGGCATTACTCCTCCGAATACACCACAACACCTCGGTATATCGGGGCGGAACAATAACACCCTATGTGATATGGTGTGCTCTATGATGAGTACTACTGAGTTTCCTATTTCCTTTTGGGAGCTATGCACTTGAGAAGCTGCATACCTATTGAATATGGTTCAAATCAAATCAGTTGCCTACCACTTCATATGAGATATGGAAAGGGAAGAGCCCATCTCTTAAGTCAGTTAAGATTTGGGTTGTCCGGCCGATATCTAAAAGGCAAAATCCAGACAAGCTCGAGGCAAAGTCAGTACTGTAGAAGTTTGTTGGATATCCTAAGCATACGCAAGGGAATATCTTCTACCTAACCGAGGAACAAAAGATGTTTTGTTACTCAGCATGCCACCTTTGTGAAAGGGAATTTCTTATGAAGAAATTAGAGGACATGAGGTAGAACTGGAAATAGTTCCAGCTATACAAACTGTAGCTGATGATTTGGTAGAACCAAAGGATTCAATAGCAACCAACGAACCTCAGCCTCTCCGCTGATCTAGTAGGTTTCCTCACCCACCTGAAAGATACTCCGATTTCTCTATGACAGTGGGAGCGAGGATTGCATCATGAGATGATGACCTAACTAGTTTCGAGCTGGCCATCAGGAGTGGGACTCTGTAAGAATGGCTGGATGTTTATCGATCTGAGATGGAATCCTTATACACCAACAAAGTATGGACTTTGGTTCCTTTATCTTAAGGGTTAAATACCCATCAGGAGCAAGTAAATCTTGAGAAGATTACTTGGTGTACATGGAAAAGTTGAGACTTTCAAAGCTAGACTTGTTAAAGGTTTGCATCATTGACCAGCTATGGATTGTGATGAAACCTTTTCTAAGTAGCTATTCTTAAGTCCATCCAGATCCTACTTGCCACGGCTACATAACATGACTACGATATCTGGCGGTTGGGTGTCATGGCTGCTTTTCTAAATGATATTTTAGAAGAGAGAGTCTGTAAGTACACAGTCAGAGGGCTTCGTAGACAGTGGGAGCAGCGGAAACGTGTGCAAGATGTTTTATGTGATAAAGCAGGCATCGCGGAGTTGGAACGTCTGTTTTGATGTGGTAGTCAAAGAGTTTGACTTCATCAAAATGGTAGATGAACCTTGTATATACAAAAAGGTAGTAGGGAGTATGGTGGTGATCCTCGTAGAGTACGTGGATAACATACTCTTGATAGGGAAGGAGTTCCTATGCTACACTCGGTCAATCTCCGCTTATCACAAGAATTCTGCATATAGGATCAAAGTGATACCTACTAAATCCTGGGTTTTGGATCTATGAGATAGATCTAATTGGATGTTAGGATACTCACTAGTTGTAGTGAGATGGTATCAATTGATCCTGAGGAGAATCACTGGAAAGGTTCCAGGGTGATAAGGACGACTGGATGTCAGTCGCAGGCATTGTCTTTACCCTCAGTAAAGGGACGGTATGTTGGAAGAGTTCCCAGCTAGATACCGTGGCATACTAGATGATAAAGGCTGGATACATCGCTACCAAAGATGCTACCAAAGAGGAAGTCTGGGTATATATTAGTTCATGAGATGAACTTTGTTCCTTCCATTCTGTGATAATGGAGTTGTGGCTTATGCCAAGGAACGCCCGTCCCATCAGTGATCCATACATATTCTAAGGCAGTGTCACCTGATCGTGGAGATGGTTGATCTCCAGGGGATCGAGGTTAGGAGAGCAGACTCAGAAGACAACACGGCGGATCCACTCACAAAGGCCTTTTCCCAGAGAGAGACTTTTATGGGATGGTTGAGTATGAGATACTACAACCACTACTATCAGATGGCCCAAGTGCTAGTGGGAGATTGTTAGTTATATGTATGCCCTAGAGGCCATTACTATACATAGGATGTATATTGTAGTGGATGCTTGGACATATATAGGGATGACTTTCTTCCTCAAGATGATAGTATGATATCTGGTTACTCTTTACTTTAACGTGTACACTGATTGTCTCTCTGTTACATGTTGGTAAAGCCCTTAGGATGTGTACTTGACTACCTGGACTATGATGCGGATCATACTAGTAGGGACATGGTAGTCCATAAGTACATCCTTCAAAGTCCCTAGTCGTGGGTGTATCGAGACGGGCATTGATATACCGGAGTAGACTAGCGTGTAGCTTCTCGACCTATATAGATGGGCGATGGATGATCCCATATCCATTGGTGTTTGACATCAGAGATGATATACGGGTGCTCAGTGAAGAATGGGTACACTGGACGGACTCGCCGAGATCTCCCAGCTGGTATTATACCTTACGTCAGATGGCAGTTCTCTGGTGACACTGGTGCAGGTTAGTCTGTAGACCCGAGATCGTCATAGAGTCTTGTGTGATTCCCACCGTGCTTTGATTCCCACCATGCTTTGATTTCCACCTTACCACGTCCAAGAGGGCGTGCAAAACGGTGGCTTTTAGGTACAGTCCCAAATCACATGGAGGCAATGAGCGATAAGAGGGGTTTCTTCTCTCCGGGTATACGAAGTTGATGTTGCGCTGTGCTCGATTGGCTATAACAGGAAGTCCTTGGCCAAGGCTGCTTTATGGATTTACTGGTAAGTGTTACCAGTAGTTTCTCGACCCGTTATGAGCCTCATATCGACACGACTTATCGAGTTATTGGGGTCTGACGTTTACCACCCCTAGACGAGATATGCGACATGTCAGACGAACAGACCGGACTGTACGGTAGTGTTATTGGTTGGATTCACAGGAGTGTGAGCGGGCTTGCTCGTTGATCTTCTGATCGCTCAATACCCGGGTGGCCGTTACGTTTAGCAGACCACTTGCGGCTTGTGTGTGTTTGATATGATCATCACCTACTGCCGGCGTATTAACGAGTCTTTAGAGTCCTACACAGGGGTTTCCTGGCTCAAGCGAAACGAAATAGGAGCGCATATGAGATATGTACGGGACCGAGAATAATACCATTATGTGATATTGTATTCTATTCTCGCGATTTGTGACATTGATCGGTTGTATGCGATATAGCCGGGTTATCGGATCAAGTGTTGATTCGATAAGTTGTTACTATAGATATTAGTCGGTTATATACAATATGACCGGATCGTTAAATCAAGTGTTGATTTAATGATTTAATGTATAATTATATATTTGATATATTACTTTACATTAACTAGTATTGGTTCACTTAAGATTGATTTTCTCACTTGAATGTGCACATTGTTTATATGTGATATATGCAAGTGTACATGTTTGTATCATGCTTGATGATACAAACAAGTTGTCTGTATGAGACTTGAACCAAATCAAGGTTAGATTAGGGTTTACTATTTTCCTAAGCATATAACAAAAGTGTGTGACTTTGGTCAAAGTTATCAAGCTTCATGAAGCTTGATAAACATTGACAAAGTCAACTCTTTTTGTCATTTGTTTAAGATATTAGCTAACCCAACCCTTAACCAAATGCTTTGGTTAATTCTCTACATGAGTTAAGCATGAGGGCTTAACTCAACCGTGGTGCCATTATTTATTGGATAAGTTTCATTTTGGATAATGATTCATATGATTCTTTCTTCTTCTTCATCTTCGTCAAGCTCACAAAAGCTTGAGAGCTCTAATGGTGCCATGAGAAAAAGAGTGAGAAATCCAATTCTAAAGTGAAACCACTTCCTATTTCTTCATCCTCTACTACTTGCCATGTAGTATAAGGTGTTCTCTTCACAAAGTCTTTGACCAAGTGAAGGAATAGCTTGAGTTTGAGTCTCCCCGACGTAGATCATCTTTGGCCTCGAAGTCAATGACCTAGCCCGATCATTTTTCCGACAAAACTATCGCTAGAGTCCGGGATCCGATGATCGCAGCGGAGGGACGTCAACACGGAGCTTAAGAAGTGGAGGACCGGATCTACAAAGGTTGTATTTCCATTCACTTAGTAGCAAAGTAGTTTGCTTGCACTTTTTGTTTCGCCTATCCTCTAGTTAATGATCAATATTAGGGTTTCTCGGCACCTAAAAATTTGAATTTGGCATGGTTGATGCCTTGTGGAACCTCTTGAGTGTGCTTAGTAACCCTACACTTCCTGCAGCGGGTTTTGATTGTTGAGACTGCGGATTTACAGTTCTTGTGCGATCGTTGAGTACAGCTTAAGTTTGCCTCTATTGAGGGGTCAGCTTGCTCCTGTCCGCGCCCGTCCACTTTTCCTTAATCGTTTTGGCGAGGCACAGCCCGCCGATGCTCGTTCGTCAGAGATTCTTGAGCATACTCGGTTGGGTAAAGATTCGGAGTCCTTGATTTGTGACCTGGGTGTGCTACGTTTAAGGACGCGTTTGTGTGTACCTGATGTTGTTGGGTGGAGACGCGAAATCCTAGAACAGGCACATTGGTCAACTTTCTGTGTCCATTCAAGTTCCACCAACATTTGACGTGACTTTTGAGATAGTTATGGGTGCGTGTTTATTTCATAATATTGCATTTTGCAATCCCCATTCTTATGCATTTTACAATGAAAACAGGTGCTTTTGACCCATGTCGCTACATGTTACAGGTTACAGGTTCTTGGAGCGGAAACAGTGAAAAACACAAAAGACTACTCAAAAAGGACTATTGACCAACAAATAGAAGGATCTTAGTCAACCCTACACAAAGATAAAGTTCACAAAGCATAAGGCAGCGCAAGGTCCAAGAATACAAAGAGAACGGTTCAAAATCCATTGCAATTTGTTCACTGAAGATCTGGAACTAATTTAGAAGCCCAATTGATAAAAGAACCAAAGAACAAGAAGCCCAAAAGGACCAAGAACAAAACCCTAAATTTTCAGCATGTGAACTCACTAAAGGGCCGCGGAACAGCGGCCCAAGCCAGCCATTGCCGCGGTTCCGCGGCCGTATAATGCCCGGAGGTGGTGAAAATTTTACCAAAGTTTAGTGCGGCTCTGGAAAGATTTCCTAGGGGTATATTTGTAATTTTAGAAATGCGGATCAAAATGTAACCTAGGGTTTCCTATTCTCTATAAATAGGAACTCTAAATCATTGTAAAGGCTATGCCTCCTTATGCCTCCTTTTAATAATAAATTTCAGAATTCTTTATGTAGAGCATCGGTGCCTCTTTTCAATTCATGAATCCAGATCTGACAACCCTGCGTTGATGTTTGGAGAGAGACATCTGTAAAGTAAGTAGATTTATTTATTTTCTTGCCTTAGGTAATTTCAATTCCTGCCCTAGGTAGATTTAATTCCTTGCCGTAGATAATTGTTTAGAGTTAGCTTTGGGGAAGGCTTTTGAGAGATGAGATCTCTCATCCCTTTCTTACCCATCATATATTTACAATAGGACTCCATGAATACACGCACACACCGCGCCCTACGGCACCCTATCCCTCGAGGTGTTAGTTGTATGTATGCCCTAGATGCTAGTATTGTACAGATGATGTATATTATATTGGATACTTGGACATATATAGAGATGACTTTCTTGCTCGATATGATTGTATGCTATCTGGTTGCTTTTTATCTTAACATGTATACTTGTCTCTTTATACTGTCTTATAGTTACATGTTGGTAAAGCCCTTAAGATGTGTACTTGACTACCTGGACTATGATGCGGATCATACTAGTGGGGACATGGTAGTCCATAAGTACATCCTTCAAGGTCCCTAGTCGTGGGTGTATCGAGACGGGGCATCGATATACCAGTGTAGACTAGCGTATACGCTTCTCGACCCATGAGATGGGCGATGGATGATCCCATATCCATTGGTGTTCGACATCAGAGATGGTATACGGGTGCTCAGTGGAGACTGGGTACACTGGACGGACTCGCCGAGAACTCCCAGATAGTATTATACCTCACGTCAGATGGCAGTTCTCAGGTGACACTTGTGCAGGTTAGTCTGTAGACCTGAGATCGTCATAGAGTCTTGTGTGATTCCCACTGTGCTTTGATTTCCACCTTACCACATCCATGAGGGCGTGTAAAACGGTGGTTTTTGGGTACAGTCCCGAGTCACATGCAGGCAATGAGCGAGAGGAGGGGTTTCGTCTCTCCCGGTATTAGGGGTTGATGTTGCACTGTGCTCGATTGGCCGTAACAGAGAAGTCCCTGGCCAGGGCTGATTAGAGATTTACCGGTAAGTGTTACCAGTAGTTTCTCGACCCGTTATGAGCCTCACATCGGCACGACTTATCGGTTATTGGGGTCTGACGTTTACTTCCCCTAGACTTGATATGCGACATATCAGACGAGGAGACCGGACTGTACGGGAAGTGTTGCCGGTTAGCTCGACGGGAGTTGAAGCAGGTTCGCTTGTTCTCTTCTGATCGTTCAATACCCGGGTGGCTGTTACGTTTAGCTGACCGCTTTCTGCTTGGGGGTGCTTAATTTGATCATCACCCACTGCCGGCATATTGACGAGTCTCAGAGTCCCATAAAGGAGTTACCTAGTCCAGGAAAAACGTTGTGGTGCGCGTATGCGATATGCGCAAGGACCCGATTAAAATACGTGTATTGGATACCGTATATTGATCGGGCGGCTTGCTTTTGGTGGGGCCATATGTGATATGGCCGGATTGATGAATCAAGTGTTGATTTATCATTTAACCATTAGCTTCTCACTTGAAATCCTTTCTTGAGTATGATGGATGTATGCATGCATGTATACTTTCTTTATAGATTCATGCACATATGGATGTGCATACATACATACATACATCATCAATTATGGTTGCTTATACAAAGAAAATGGTAGCAATATAAGACTCACACCATGGGTTGTTATATGGATTATTATTGTATTTAAGCTAAAACAAAAAGGAAAAGAAAATGGGTTAGTTTTTGGATTGTTTCTACAATCTTCATGACCTAACCATACTCACCCACCATTTAACCATGGATTACTTTTCCTTTAGGTTTTTAACTCATGTTCAATAATGATTCAACCATGGTTTGAGATGAGAGATAAAAAAATATATAAAGATATATTTTCTATTTTTCAACAAGAGGTTTTTTTCTTCACTTATTCAAAAAGGGCCACCATCTTCTTCCTCCTTCCATTGCTCTCTAGATTTTTCTAGTGAGCATAATACTCATCAAGTTAGGATTTCGAAGTGAGAAAGAGAACCACAACACCATTCTACATAAGTCTAGCCCACTTGTTTGGAGTGTTAGCTTCATTTCGTTCTCTTGATCGGGTGAAGTTGCATGCTTGGACAAAGCGGACTCCGGGTGGATCATCGGTGACCTAGAGGAGTTCAAGCGGAGCTTTTTCAAACCCCAAGTAGCCGAGGAGTCTAGCGTAGGGAGCTACAAAGGTTGTACTCTCTAAACCCTAGATTTTCTTTCATATGATGATATGCAAGTTATAGAAACCATAATTTTCTAGGAACGATCCGATGTTTGTTAACTTAGCACCCTAAAGACTCCACCTTTGGTACATTTGATGCTTCCAAACCCTTCATGATGTGCTAGGCTAACCCTTCATTGGTATCAGAGCCGACCTAGAACATTAGGCGACACTTTAGCGAAATTAAAACTCCGATCGAACCGAAAAATACGGATTTTTTGTGCTCTCTGGACATTTTTCAAAACTGTTGTTTTTCAGACTTAAAAATATGTAAAAATTACAGCAGGTAAATATAAGAATTACTGTAAAATTCGATGCCGTGAACAGTCTTTATTGCCGCGGAGACGCGGTCTAAGCTTGCTTAGGTCGCGGTTCCGCGGCCGTACACATCAATCAGTTCATGAATTTTGTACAGTAATGCTTGTTTCTGCTTGTATAATTTTTAGGGTATTTTTAATCTGAATTTTGTGCTGTTTGTTCTGGAGATGGTTTTGGACTCGTCGATTCGATCAGAATTTTCATTTCGTGACTTTTCCGGATAAATTAGAATGTATTGAAGTGTTTGAACGAGTATCATTTGCTCACTTTTCACGGGGTTTAAAATCTTTCGGAAATAAATGCAAGTTTGTTTGTGGTGGACCCTCTAGAAGACAACAAACCTTAACTCGATTATGTGACCGTCTTGAACCGCCTTTTGAACCTTAGGTTTTGGGGCAGTACAGCGTGCCACATGTGAGGCGTTGGATTGACCCTTCTACGGCTGGACCGCTACCACTGTGTCACACTCCAAGTTTTTGAACTCCGCTCAAGTGTTGAGCTTTAGCGAATCTTGGGTATTTAATCGTTCTTTCGAAAACTTTAATACCGTCTATTTATCTGGAATGTGATGCAATATCTGGAATTCATATAGTTGGACATGAAATACGAAGTATGTGATATTTCGCATTTACGATGTCTAAAGAGAATGTGGATTCCAAATATTGCAGTTTTACACTTTCTTTTCTGTGACCGTAAGTGTAGTATGTCGATATCGCCGGTTTCGTTGCTATACGTCAACGACAATCGGGGTACGCATACTTACTTATGTTGATGATATGAGATATTATGTGTTGCTGAGATATGATGTGCAGGATTGTCGCGATTGAATAGCCGTGGGGTTTTATGTGAGATGAGAGTTTTATATTTTCATTCATGTAAATTCAAATGTAATGTAATATTCTTTTATTTGGGGCACTTCCGGGTTGAGGTTGATGCCGCCAGTGTTGTATATTATTTACTTTTCCGCATTAGGATGGACCCAAGGAGGGGAGCACAGGTGACCGGGTTCTGGGGTTCAATGGGAGGCCATCTCGAGGAGTCGAGACCGGGTCTCCTAAACTCCAGAATTGGTAGGGTCGCTTGCCGCTCTCGTAGGGGTCCAGGGTGTGGGCTTGGCTATTCATCACGACTGTGGAATCCGTATTTTCTATTATTGGCTAAATACTAAATACGGACGTCCTAGTATATCCCACATTATATCTATGTTTCTGCTGCGATATCTGTGATGTGATCATTAGATAAGTTCTGTGATGGATACAGTATATAGTATATATGATATATTACATAGGCGTTACTTATGTTTTACACCCGCGCTAGCCCTACCCTGCTCTGCCGTTAGTTACCTAACCTAACGGTGCATGAGGGGACATCGAGGCGAATACGGATGGCATAAGTGTACGCCGTATTTATCTGTGATGTTTAGGTGAGTTAAATGATGGGACTTCATTAATGTGATTAATGAAAGAAAAGAAACCTGAAAGATGTTGTAGAATCAAATTTTAAAATAAAAGGGTAGCTACAGTCTTCTTTTACATAGCGGTATATATGATATACCCTGCACCTTATTCGATTGGGAAAGAGCCGAGATCCCTTCACCGGGAGTGACCTCTTTAGCAAAACTGGCAGATGCTACAACACTCGGTTTGACTTTTGACTGCTTTTGGAGTTTTGCTTTGCACAGTGATATATATGATATATCCCGCACCTTATTCGATTAGGAAAGAGCCGATATCCCTTCACTGGGAGTGACCTCTTTAGCAAAACTAATAAAAGCCTCAAAATCACTCCATTTCAAAATTTCATTTGATTCTACAACGATATCAAGTTCATTACGCAATAGGTTTTCAGAAAAACCAGTCGTAGCCCTCCGTCATTTCAGATAAATCCTACTTATTATTCATGCTACGTTTGTTGGCCCGCGTCAAGGCGTAGTGTGCGGTAGCTAACTAGTATTTATCTGTTGATGCATATGATGCAGATTGGATTAGGGTAGTCGTGCGACTTTGTTGGCCTGCATCAAGGGTCGTACGGGTGGGTTTAATTCAATCAAGAAATGACAGGTTGAACTTGACTAGCGCACTATGGTTTGTTGGCCTGCGTCAAGGTCATAGGAAGCTAGGGGAAAATATTATCGGGAATTTCAAGTGTTGAAATTTGCAATGAGATTGCATACCTTCTATGAGATAGTTGGATCCCGATACCCACTGCGAGTAATTGTTACTCCCGAGAGAGTTTTACACAGGACAATTAGCCGATCAAGTAGGTGTCTAGAAAGGTGTCAACGGGGTTATGCCTCTGGTAAAACGAGGTTTACATTAATTAGGTCCGTGCGAAAGCACAGGGAACCTCCCTCAAAGTACCGACACTGGCCTGGCTGAAAGATCGGCGAAGTTGTAGGGTGTAATTAATCCAGGCTAGTCTTTCCTTTTAGGGTTTGAATGAAGATTTGATAAAAACAGTGGGAGCCATCCTGATTAGATAAGTTAAAAACCAATCTGATCTTGCAACAGCATATGCTAAAGTGTTTTCTTCTCTCTCTCTCTAGGTAGCGACCATGGCATGCCTTAATAAAGATAATAATATGGATGTATTGACCGAACACGCATGTTATACTGTGCTGGGGAACGTTGGTTCCGTTCTGTCTTATAAGAGTTATAGCACTGAACAGGACATAGGGGAATACCAGGATTCCCATGCCACCCGAATGAAGAAAGTACATGATGATGCATTTTCTTCGGGTGTGTTCGTTACAGAGAACTGTTTCTCCATTTGCCCTACGTCCTGGGAATTAGATACCGGGTCAGGATCCCATATATGTAATCAGTTACATGGGCTTAAGAAAGGTAGAGAACTTGGAGAAGATGATAAAGACATAAGGGTTGGAAATAGTGCAATTGTTGCAGCTAAGACCGTCGGGGAGTATCACCTTGTATTACCAACTGGTAAAACATTGATTCTGAACGAATGCTATTACATGCCGAACCTGATATGCAGCATTATATCAGTTTCTATATTGAGTAAAGAAGGATATAATTTTGTATTACAGGATAATGTTATGAACATTTTTCTTAACCAAAAGTTGGTTGGATCAGGCACGTTGTACAATGGAATTTATGTTCTAAATCAATCAACAGTTCTAAGCATAACAAACACACACAAGAGGAAGAGTTTAGAACTGAACGAATCCTACTTGTGGCATTGTAGACTGGGTCACATCAATGCGACACAACTAGCTAAGTTGCTTAAGGATGGATATTTGAATCCGTTTGAATTTTCATCTTATGACATTTGCCAGTCATGTCTCAGAGGCAAGATGACCAAAACTCCGTTTTCGGGACACGAAGAAAGAGTTACGGAACTCTTGGGACTGATGCATAGTGATGTATGCGGTCCAATGTCTACACATGCCAGGAATGGTTCTGCGTACTTCATTACATTCACTGACGATCTCTCTAGATTCGGATATGTGTTCCTGATGAGACACAAGTCTGAAGCTTTTGAGAAATTTAGAGAATATAAATAAAAAGTCGAGACCAAACCGGAAGAAGTATTAAAATCCTACGATCTGATCGAGGAGGTGAATACTTGAGCAATGAATTCCTGGACTTCCTAAAAGAGAATGGGATTCTCTCTCAGCTGACTCCACCATATACACCATAGCACAACGGTGTATCAGAATGGAAGAACCGCACCCTATTAGATATGGTACGCTCTATGATGTGCACAGCTGAGTTACCTATTTCCTTCTAGGGATATGCACTGGAAACAGCTGCAGACCTATTGAATATGGTTCCCACCAAATCCGTGCCAACCACTCCATATGAGATATGGAAAGGAAAGAGACCATGTCTTAATTATGTTAAGTTATGGGGTTGTCCGGCATATGTAAAAACGCAAAATCCGGACAAACTCGCGGCAATGTCCATTCTGTGTAAGTTTATTGGATATCCCAAATATTCGCGCGGGTATATCTTCTACCACACCGAGGAACAAAAGGTGTTTGTTTCTCGACATGCCACCTTTTTAGAATAGGAATTTCTTGAAGAAGAGATTACTGGCAAGGAGGTAGAACTGGAAGAGGTTCCAGCAATACAGACTACGAAAGAAGATTTGGTTGAACCAGAGGATTCGGTAGTTCCCAACGAACCTCAGCCTTTCCGCCGATCTAGTAGGGTTCCTCGCCAACCTGAGAGATACTACGGTTTTCTCATGGATGGTGGGAGCGAGGACTGCGTCATGGAGGATGATGACCCAACTAGCTTCAAGCAGGCCATCACGAGTGGGGACTCAGTGAAATGGCTGGATGCTATGCGGTCCGAGATGGAATCCATGTATACCAACAAAGTATGGACTTTGGAAGTTTCTCCTGAAGGGGTAAAACCCATTGGGAGCAAGTGGATCTTCAAGAAAAAAGTTGGTGTAGATGGGAAAGTGGAGACTTTCAAAGCTAGACTTGTTGCAAAGGGTTTTCGTCAAAGACCAGGTGTGGACTATGACGAAACCTTTTCTCCAGTGGCTATGCTTAAATCCATCCGGATCATGCTTGCCATCGCTGCATATCATGATTACGAAATCTGGCAAATGGATGTTAAGACCGCCTTTCTAAACGGTGATTTAGAAGAGTGCGTGTACATGACTCAGCCAGAGGGCTTCGTAGATAGTGGGAGCAGCGGGAAGGTGTGCAAGCTGCATAAATCCATTTATGGATTAATGCAAGCATCGCGGAGTTGGAACATCTGCTTTGACGTCGTTATCAATGAGTTTGATTTCGTCAAAAACGTAGATGAACCTTGTATCTACAAGAAGGTGGCAGAGAGTAAAGTTGTCTTCCTCGTATTGTACGTGGACGACATACTCTTGATAGGAAATGACATTCCTATGCTGCAATCGGTCAAGCTCTTCTTATCACAAAGATTCTCAGTGAAAGATCTTGGTGATGCCTCCTACATATTGGGAATCAGGATCTATAGAGATAGATCCAAACGGAAATTGGGATTGTCCCAATCCAGGTACATTGACACCATACTAAAGAGGTTTAGTATGGAAGAATCCAAGCGTGGGAACTTACCCACGATCTCTGGAGTCACTCTCTCCAAAGAGATGTCTCCCAAGACTGATTTGGAGAGAGCTCCCATACAAGGCATATCCTATGCTTCGGCTGTAGGCTCTATCATGTACGCGATGCTATGTACCAGACCCGATGTAGCATACTCACTAAGTGTAGTGAGCAGGTATCAAGTGTTAGTTTTATGTATGCCCTAGAGGCCAGTATTGTACAGATGTTGTATATTATATTGGATGCTTGGACATATATAGAGATGACTTTCTTGCTCGACATGATAGTATGCTATCTGGTTGCTCTTTATCTTAACATGTACACTTGTCTCTTTATACTGTCTTATAGTTACATGTTGGTAAAGCCCTTAGGATGTGTACTTGACTACCTGGACTATGATGCAGATCATACTAGTGGGGACATGGTAGTCCATAAGTACATCCTTCAAGGTCCCTAGTCGTAGGTGTATCGAGACGGGGCATCGATATACCAGAGTGGACTAGCGTATACGCTTCTCGACCCATGAGATGGGCGATGGATGATCCCATATCCATTGGTGTTTGACATCAGAGATGGTGTACGGGTGCTCAGTGGTGACTGGGTACACTGGACGGACTCGCCGAGAACTCCCAGATGGTATTATACCTCACGTCAGATGGCAGTTCTCAGGTGACACTTGTGCAGGTTAGTCTGTAGACCCGAGATCGTCATAGAGTCTTGTGTGACTCCCACTGTGCTTTGATCTCCACCTTACCACGTCCATGAGGGCGTGCAAAACGGTGGTCTTTGGGTACAGTCCCGAGTCACATGGAGGCAATGAGCGATAGGAGGGGTTTCGTCTCTCCCGGTATTAGGGGTTGATGTTGCGCTGTGCTCGATTGGCCGTAACAGGGAAGTCCCTGGCCAGGGCTGATCAGAGATTTGCTGGTAAGTGTTACCAGTAGTTCCTCGACCCGTTATGAGCCTCACATCGGCACGACTTATCGGTTATTGGGGTCTGACGTTTACCACCCCTAGACTTGATATGCGACGTATCAGACGAACAGACCGTACTGTACGGTAAGTGTTACTGGTTGGATTCACAGGAGTGTGAGCGGGCTAGCTCGTCGATCTTCTGATCGCTCAATACCCGGGTGGCCGTTACGTTTAGCAGACCGCTTGCGGCTTGTGGGTGCTTGATATGATCATCATCTGCTACCGGCGTATTGACGAGTCTTTAGAGTCCTACACAGAGGTTTCCTGGTTCAAGCGAAACGAAATAGGAGCGCATATGAGATATGTGCGGGACCGAGAGTAATGCATGTATGTGATACCGTATTTCATTCTCGCGATGGTTGTATCGATTGGTTATATTCGATATGACCTAGTTATCGAATCATTGATTCGATAAGTCGATACATTGGATACTAGTCGGTTATGTGCGACATGACCGGATCATTGAATCAAATGTTGATTTAATGATTTAATGTATAATTATATATTTGATATATTACATTGCATTAGCTAGCATTGGTTCACTTTATATGGATTTTCTCACTTGATGTGCAAGAAGTATATGTGATATACTTTTGTGCACACATTTGTATCATGTTTGATGATACTTGATTATTTTGTTAAGTGTAAAGAATTAAAACCATGGTTAAGTGTTGATTAGGGTTTTGCATATTCATTTATTTATTTATTTGTTCGTTTATTTATTTGAAAAAGATTTAAAGAGAATGGTGGCTTTCTTTTGTCATTAGTTGAAGCTTCATGAAGCCTTGACTTTTTCAACCATTCTTGTCCTCATGCTTAACCCTAACTCTCCAAATGACCATGGTTTATTCTCTACACTTAACCCTTGTTAGATTATGATAAGTATGCATTTTTATTTTCATTTTAAAAAATAACTTATCATAAACTAGCTTCTTCTTCTTCTTCATCTTCAAGATAGAAACCTTGATGCCATCAATGGCAACTTGAGTTCTAGTGAGAGAAATCCAATTCTAAAGTGAACCCACCTCCTATTTCTTCACCCTCTACCTCTTGCCAAGTTGTTTTGGGTGTTTTCTTCACAAGTTTCACAAGTTTGTGAAGTCGGAGCTTGAACTTGCGATGCCTCGAGGTAGATCGTCTTTGACACAAAGCCGACGACCTAGCTCGCCCGTTTCTCCGATGAAGCCAACGTTCGAGATTGGGAATCGAGATGGACAGCGAGAGGATGCCTTCGTGGAGCCAAGGAAGAGGGTAACCGGATCTACAAAGGTTGTAGCATCTAACTTTTAGTTAAGTAGTTAACTAGTTTTGTTTTTCGCGTAGACATCTAGCCGACGATCCGTAGTCTAGGGTTTCTCGGCACTATTTTTTTTTGAAATTGGCATGTTCGATGCCTTGTGAGACCTCACTAGAGTGCCTAGGAACCTTTCAATGGTATCAGAGCCTAGCTAGAGCCTTAGGCGAAGTCTAGACGGAGTTTGAAGTCCGAACGAACCCGAAACCCTAACCCGATAATGCTCTCTGGACTTTTTCCAATTTTGTGGTTTTTTGTCATTTAAAAATGCTTAAAAAATTCGGCAATGAAATCTAAGAATTACGGTGCAAAAAGTTTCCCATGAACAGTACTTTGTGCGGCGGAACCGCGGCAGAAGCCTAGCTTCTGCGGCGGTTCCGCAGCTATTTGGTGACGTCAGCCCTAAGTGTTTGCACAGTAATTCCTGATTAATTATTCTGAGTTTTCTGGGAATTTTTAAATTGGCTCTTAAGTTAAGTGTTCTGGGGTTAAATTGGGAAACGATGTTTCGATCGGATTATCGAACCTTGTCTTTGTGTACTTCCGGATAATTTATAGAATATGTTAAAAAGTTCGACCGGATATAAATACCCAACTTTTCCCCTGTCGGGAAATTTCCAAGTGTTGGATTTTTCCGTAGTTTAACGACATTCTAAGTAGTTCAAGTAACGCGATGGACCCTCTAGAAGACAACAAACCTTAACTCGATTATGTGACCGTCTTGAACTGCCCTTTGAACATTCGGGTTTGGGGCAGTACGGCGTGCCACATGTGAGGCGTTGGCTTGACCCTTCTACGGCTGGACCGTTGGTACTGAGGCACGAATTGAATGTTGCTAGACTTATTTCATGTGTTGGACTGTATCGGGAAAACTTGGGTGTTCGAATGTTCGATCGGAAAGTTTAACATTTTCTGTATATCTGGAATGTGATACAATAATTGGAATTCACAAACAGTTATGAGATAACTGGATGAATGTTATAAATCTAGCGGTTTAGTCTCACTTGATATTGAAAAGAGTTTTCGATAATGGGACTAAAATGCGGGATTTATATCTGTTAGGCATGTGATGTCTAAGTATTTCATTTGATTAGGCATGTGATGTCTAAAGAAGTTGCGGATTCCAATTGTTGTAGTTTTACACTTTCTTTTCTGTGACCGTAAGTGTAATATGTGATATCGCCGATTTCGTTGCTATATGTCAACGACAATTGGGATGCGCATATTTACTTACGTTGATTACATGTGATGTTATGTGTTGCTGGATATGTTATATCGGATCGTCGTGTTTGAATAGCCGGGGTTTTTTATGTGAGATGAGTGTTTTTCATTTTCATTCATGTAAAAACTTGTATGTAATATTCTTTTACTTGGGGCACTTCCAGGTAGCGGAAGATGTCACCTTTTGTATATTATTTACTTTTCCGCATTATGATAGACCCAAGGAGGGGAGCACAAGTAACCGGGTTCTGGGGTCCAGTGGGAGACCAACTCGAGGAGTCGAGTTCGTGTCTCCTAACCCTAGAATTGGCAGGGTTGCTTGCCGCTCTCGTAGGGGTCTAGGGGTGTGGGATTGGCTATTAATCACGACCGTGGAATCCGTGTTTTATACTGGCTCGTATTGAAAACACGGACGTCCTAGTATATCCAATATTTCATATGTTTCTTCTGCTGCGATATCTGTGTTGTGATTCTGTGTTGGATATGGTATATAGTATATATGATATATTATATAGACGTTACTTATGTTTTACACCCGTGCTAGCCCTGCCCTGCTCTGTCGTTAGTTACCTAACCTAACGGTGCACGAGGGGACATCGAGGAGAATGCGGATGGCATAAGTGTACGTCATATCTATCTGTGATGTTTAGGTATTTAAATGATGAGACTTCATTAATGTGATTAATGAAAGATAAGAAACCTAAGATGTTGTGGAATCAAATTTTAAACAAAACAAGTAGCTACAGTTCTTGCTTTGCACAGCGGTATATATGATATACCCTGCACCTTATTCGATGAGGAAAGGACCGAGATCCCTTCACCGGGAGTGACTCCTTTAGCAATAACTGGCAGATGCTACACACTCGGTTTGCTTTTGACTGCTTTTGGGTTTTTGCTTTGCACGGCGATATATATGAATATCCCGCACCTCATTCGACGAGGAAAGGACCGAGATCCCTTCGCCGGGAGTGACTCCTTTAGCAGAACTAGAAAAGCCTCAAAATCACTCCATTTCAAAACTTCATTTGATTCTACAACGATATCAAGTTCATTACGCTCATGGTTTTCAGAAAAACCTGGCGTAGCCCTCCGTCATTTCAGATAAATCCTGTTTAGTATTCGTGCTGCGTTTGTTGACCTTGTCAAGGCGCAGTGTGCGGTAGCTAACCAGTATGTGTCTGCTTATGCATATGATGCAGATTGGGTTAGGGTATTCGTACGGCCTTGTTGACCTTGTCAAGGGTCATGCGGGTGGGTTTGATTCAATCAAGAAATGACGGGTTGAACTTGACTTGCGGTCTATGGCTTGTTGACCTTGTCAAGGTCATAGATCGTTCGGGGCAAAAGCATTCTCGGGAATTTCAAGTGTTGAAATTTGCAATGAGATTGCATACCTTCTATGAGATAGTTGGATCCCGATACCCACTGCGAGTAAGAGTTACTCCTGGGAGAGTTTTACACATTTCAATTAGCTGATCAAGTAGGTGTCTAGAAAGGTGTCAACGGGGTTACGCCTTTGGGAAAACGAGGTTTACATTAATTAGGTTCGTGCGAAAGCACGGGGGACCTCCCTCAAAGTACCGACACTGGCCTGGCTGAAAGATTGGCGAACTTGTAGTGTGTAATTAATCCCGGCTGGTCTTTCCTTTTAGGGTTTGGAGGAAGATTTGATAAAAAGCAGTGGGAGCCATCTTGATTAGATAAGATAATAACCAATCTGATCTTGCACGAGCATACGCTAAAGTGTTTTCTTCTCTCTCTCTCCAGGTAGCGACCAGTTCATGCCTTAATCAAGATAATAATATGGATGTATTGACCGAACCCGCATGTTATACTGTGCTGGGGAACGTTGGTTCCGTTCTTTCTTATAAGAGTTATAGGAATGAACAGGATATAGGGGAATACCAGGATTCCCATACCACCCGAATGAAGAAAGTACATGTTGATGCATTTTCTTCGGGTGTGTTCGTTACTGAGAACTGTTTCTCCATTTGCTCTACGTCCTGGGTATTGGATACCGGGTCAGGATCCCAAATATGTAATCAGTTACATGGGCTTAGAAAAGGAAGAGAACTTGGAGAAGGTGATAAAGACATTAGAGTTGGAAATGGTGCAATTGTTGCAGCTAAGACTGTCGGGGAATATCACCTTGTATTACCAACTGGTAATACATTGGTTCTGAACGAATGCTATTACATGCCGAACCTGATATACAACATTATATCGGTTTCTTTATTAAGTAAAAAGGGATATAATTTTGCATTACAGGACAATGTTATGAACATTTTCCGTAACCAAAAGTTGGTTGGATCAGGCACGTTGTGCAATGGCATTTATGTTCTAAATCAATCAACAGTTCTGAGCATAACAAGCACACACAAGAGGAAGAGTTCTGAACTCAATGAATCCTTCTTGTGGCATTGTAGACTGGGTCACATCAATGTGACACGACTGGCTAAGTTGCATAAGGATGGATATTTGAAACCTTTCGAACTTTCATCTTATGGCACTTGCCAGTCATGTCTCAAAGGCAAGATGACCAAAACTCCGTTTACGGGACACGGAGAAAGAGTTACCGAACTCTTAGGACTTATACATAGTGATGTATGCGGTCCCATGTCTACACATGCCAGGGAAGGTTCTTCATACTTCATTACATTCACTGACGATCTCTCTAGATTCGGATATGTGTTCCTGATGAAACACAAATCAGAAGCTTTTGAGAAATTTAGGGAATATAAACAAGAAGTTGAGAACCAAACCGGAAAAAGTATTAAAATCCTACGATCTGATCGAGGAGGAGAATACTTAAGCAATGAATTCCTGGACTTCCTAAAAGAGAATGGGATTCTCTCTCAGCTGACTCCTCCATATACACCACAGCATAACGGTGTATCTGAACGAAGGAATCGCACCCTATTAGATATGGTGCGCTCTATGATGAGCACAGCTGAGTTACCTATTTCCTTCTGGGGTTATACGCTGGAAACAGCAACATACCTATTGAATCAAGTTCCATCTAAATCTGTACCTACCACACCATATGAGATATGGAGTGGGAAGAGACCATATTTTAAACGAGTTAAGATATGGGGTTTTCCGGCCTATGTCAAAAGGCAAAATCCGGACAAGCTCGAGGCACGGTCAGTTCTATGCAAGTTTGTGGGATATCCAAAGAATTCTTATGGGTATTTTTTCTACCACAGTGAGGAACAAAATGTGTTTGTTGCTCAACATGCCACCTTTTTAGAAAAGGAATTCCTTGAAAAAGAAATTAGTGGCAAAGTGGTAGAGCTGGAAGAGGTTCCAGATACATAAACCGTAACTGAAGATTTAGTGGAACCAGAAGATTCAGTAGCTCCCAATGAACCTCAGCCTCTCCGCCGATCTAGTAGGGTTCCTCGCCAACCTGAGAGATACTACGGTTTTCTTATGGATGGTGGGAGCGAGGATTGCATCATGGAGGATGATGACCCAACTAGCTTCGAGCAGGCCATCACGAGTGGGGACTTAGTGAAATGGCTGGATGCTATGCGGTCCGAGATGGAATCCATGTACACTAACAAAGTATGGACTTTGGACGTTGCTCCTGAAGGGGTAAAACCCATTGGGAGCAAGTGGATCTTCAAGAAGAAACTTGGTGTAGATGGGAAAGTGGAGACTTTCAAAGCTAGACTTGTAGCAAAGGGTTTTCGTCAAAGACCAGGTGTGGACTATGACGAGACCTTTTCTCCAGTGGCTATGCTTAAATCCATCCGGATCATGCTTGCCATCGCTGCATATCATGATTACGAAATCTGGCAAATGGATGTTAAGACCGCCTTTCTAAACGGTGATTTAGAAGAGTGCGTGTACATGACTCAGCCAGAGGTCTTCGTAGACAGTGGGAGCAGCGGAAAGGTGTGCAAGCTGCTTAAATCCATTTATGGATTAAAGCAAGCATCGCGGAGTTGGAACATCTGCTTTGACGTCGTTATCAAAGAGTTTGATTTCGTCAAAAATCCAGATGAACCTAGTATCTACAAGAAGGTGGCAGAGAGTAAGGTTGTCTTCCTCGTATTGTACGTGGACGACATGCTCTTGATAGGAAATGATATTCCTATGCTGCAATCGGTCAAGCTCTTCTTATCACAAAGATTCTCAATGAAAGATCTTGGTGATGCCTCCTGCATATTGGGAATTATGATCTATAGAGATAGATCCAAAAGGATTTTGGGATTGTCCCAATCCAGGTACATTGACACCATACTAAAGAGGTTTAGTTTGGAAGAGTCCAAGCGTGGGAACATGCCCACGATCTCTGGAGTCACTCTCTCCAAAGAGTTGTCTCCCAAGACTGATTTGGAGAGAGCTCGCATGCAAGGGATACCCTATGCTTCGGCAGTAGGCTCTATCATGTATGCGATGCTATGTACCAGACCCGATGTAGCGTACTCACTAAGTATAGTGAGCAGGTATCAAGCTGATCCTGGAGAGAGTCACTGGACAGCTGTGAAGAGCATTCTCAAGTACTTGCGAAGGACTAGAGATATGTTCTTGGTGTATGGTAACGGAGAGCTCCAAGTGGAGTCCTTTACCGATTCGAGCTTCCAGAGTGATAAGGACGACTCTAAGTCGCTGTCGGGCTTTGTCTTTACCCTTTACGGAGGGGCGGTTAGCTGGAAGAGTTCCAAGCAGGAAACCGTGGCAGACTCGACGATGGAGGCTGAATACATCGCTGCCAACGATGCTGCCAAAGAAGCTGTCTGGATCAAGAAGTTCATTACTGAACTTAAAGTGGTTCCATCCATTGAGCATCCAATACCTTTGTATTGCGATAACAATGGAGCGGTGGCTTTGGCCAAGGAACCCAGGTCCCATCAGCGGTCCAGGCATATTCTGAGGCGGTATCACCTGATCCGGGAGATAGTTGATCGCCGAGAGATCGAGGTCAAGAGAGTTGACACGAAGAACAACACGGCGGATCTACTCACGAAGGCCATTTCCCAGATACAGTTTGAGAGACTCTTCGGGATGCTCGGTATGCGATACTACAGCAGCTGGCCCTAGTGCAAGTGGGATATTGTTAGTTGTATGTATGCCCTAGAAGCCAGTATTGTAGAGATGTTGTATATTATATTGGATGCTTGGACATATATAGAGATGACTTTCTTGCTCGACATGATAGTATGCTATCAGGTTGCTCTTTATCTTAACATGTACACTTGTCTCTTTATACTGTCTTATAGTTACATGTTGGTAAAGCCCTTAGGATGTGTACTTGACTACCTGGACTATGATGCAGATCAAACTAGTGGGGACATGGTAGTCCATAAGTACATCCTTCGAGGTCCCTAATCGTAGGTGTATCGAGACGGGGCATCGATATACCAGAGTAGAATAGCGTATACGCTTCTCGACCCATGAGATGGTGTTCATCACAGAATACTGCATTTTATACCGCCCATTCTTACGCTCGGTTGTTTATAGGTAGGTGCTTTTAATCCGTGTTTGTTACATATTTGCAGGATACAGGTTCTCGGTTCTAAAACGGTGAAATTCATGGAAAACACGACAAAATCCGGGTTCCTGCAAACCACTGAGAAAACACGGTCTCCGCTCGTCATCCGTATGTTGCCAGATACCAGTTTAGGAAGACAAAATGTCAAATCAATGTCACCTTCATGCACAAGGCTCAATGTCAACAACAAGTTCCAAGAAATCTACGCGGAGCTCGAGGCAATCATGACAAAAACATCCACAAAAAGTCCACCTTTCCTCAACAGAAATTCTGGAAGAATTGTGAAAGTATTTTCAGAAAATAGGTGTACCAGACAACAGGGGACTGCAGATCAGGGCCGTATAAGAAAACACCGCCCCTAATCCCACTATAGGGCCGCGGATCCGCGGCCAATAGGGGGTATTGGCCGCGGATCCGCGGCCATGTGGAGTCCTCACCTTGTCGTCTTTTGGGGGTATTTTGGGTACTTCCCATGTGCTCTGGTGGTTGCCCTAGATCTTCAACTCCCTGCCTATAAATACAGCAGAACTTGCCAAAGCCAAGGGTCATTCTTTTGTTCATTCTTTAGCCTCTTTTGTAGGATTTAGTTCTTTTTCTTCTTCTTCTTCATTCCTCTTCCATGAAATTGTAAGTGAGAAGCTTTTTTTTGTGGATGTGAATAAAGATGAAGGTTTTCTGTATTATCCTTTTTTTAGCTTCCCCCTTGAGCTCTCTACCTTAACTTGATCTTGCAACCTCTTAAGTAAACTTGCAAGTTTAAGTTTTGGTCATTGGTCTCAAGGGGTTGTATCATTTCGTTCTCGCCTTAGTACTTCAATTCACATGCGTTCTCTACCCTTCCCTTGATCTTGCAACCTCTTGATTGAGCTTGCAAGTTTAAGGGTTGGCTATTGATCCCATGCTTGTCTTGAGTTCTATGGTTCTTGTAATTACTTTCTTGCATTTTTCATTCTTGTCTTTAATTACTTGCAATTTATTTCCATGCACTTTAATTACTTGCAATTTACATTCATGCACTTAATTTCTTGTAATCTTTTCTTTTCTTTGTTCTTTTCTTTTAGTTCTCTCTTTTTGGTTCTCTTTTGTGAATGAATGTAATTATTGTTGTTAAGATAAAATACGGTATTATAAGTTAAGTTTTCTTTGCCCATTTCCTTTTCCCGTATTTTCCATTGAACTCCGCCCAAACCATACGCAAGCGCTCCGTTAGGCACCGTACCCTGACAAGGTAACGGTGATTCCTAACCGCGACCGGTTGCGTTCGGTTTGGCCGGAGGCGAAAGCAAGAGACAAGAACAGAAGGACAAGGGTAAATAAGCCGGATTCCACGAATACCGCGCTTAAATCCCCTAATCCACGTTGTTGCCAATTGCTTAGCTTCAATTGGTCAAGACTCGGCTCAAAGGTTTTGAGTACGGATTTCTTTAGCTTATAATCTCGTATCTTTTTTAACAACTTTATACTTGCAGATAAAACACATAGGTTAGAATCGAACAAACATACAATTCTTTATTGACTCGTCTAAGACAAGAAGGAAAGATACCACCATCTCCCTGTGGACCGACCCGTGCTCAACCGGCTAGCTGCATAGCGACACCGTCCTGATCGCGGTAAACTTTAGAACTCTTAAAACTCGACACGCCAAAAGCGTGCGATCAAATTGCGCCGTTGCCGGGGAGACGGTAGCGTATTTTCTTTCTTGTTATTCGGGTTAATATTCTTTTTGTATATATTTATAAAAAAAATATCTTTTTCTTTTTTTTTTGATAATTTTTGTGGGCAAGTGTACAGATTTTTGCGTATTTGCAAACTGCAATTGTGGGGAGCAAAGTGTACATTCAAGGCTAAGGTGTTTGCAAAGTACAGTGCCAAAGATCCGGGTAGTTTGACCCGCGCAAGAGAACTTTTCAAGCTCACCGGATTTGATTCAACGGGGGTTTCCTAACCCAAAACTTAACGGTACGTATTTTACTAACACCTTCTTCTCAAATCCGACGCTTCCAATATACTATTCTTTTGCAGGATTCTTTGCAAGTTCGCTAGCAAACGCTAAAAATTGACTAACCCGTATTTGTTGCAGCGCCGCGCTTAAACTAAAAAACGATTGTTTGATTCTTTATAGAATTTTTTTGAATTGCGCATTGCATACATTAATACGGACTTAAGGGCAAGCGAACCCCACAATATACGGTAAAGGATTTCATTACCTTTTCCGTGGCCCACAAATCATGAACTTGCGCATAACGTTTACCCGCACAAAATTTAAAAGAAACTAGATTTTAAGCCTTAAGGACTTCGCGCTCACTAGGAGAAGTTAACTGTGTTTAGAACCTTGCTTAACGGTATATTGTTTACGGGGTGTCTAGGAAAGTGTTAACGGCGAAACCGCCAAAAGAGAAAAGGTTATTTAATTAAGGAACTTCGCGAAAGCGTTGGAAAACCTCCCCTTATCTCTGCACTTATCTGGCCTCTTGATCAGTGTATCTTGAGCCTGTTTCTCGACACAGTTTTACTTCGACAATTATGTTCTGGAGCAGGTCTAGTTGACCTAGGTGAACCCTAGAATGATTAGGTGTGTGGTATTTTTGTGTCGTGATTGTTTTTATTCCTTTTGTGTATACTTCATTCTTTTGTTAATATTTAAAAAAAAATTAAAAAAAAATATCACATTTTTTTCCCCTCCTTTTCTCTACCTTTTTCTCTCTCTCTTCATATCATGGGTACTCCACCTCGCAAAACTCTTGCCGAACTTTGGTACCCACAACCGGACATTACTTCTTACAGTTCTTGCTTTGGCCGAACTTCGAACGATCCCTCCATGCCCAAAATTTCTTTGAAAGATCGGATAGACGCGTCTAGGACGAACAACTAGACCCCGCAATCCACTTCGTATCAACCATTTCAAACATTCAACCCTTCTTACGTTGATACCCCTTCTTCGTGTCATGTTGCAACTCCAAGACCTATGTCTATTGCAGAACGTATTGAACAATCTCGTAGCCGATCTTTCACTCCTGTCACCACTTCAAATTCTTGGGATCAACAATTTCATTCACCTTCTTATCCAAATGTTGGTCCTACCCCTGTCCAACCATTCAATTCCTACCAATCCTACCCTACTTTTGCACCTTCCCTAGACATTGCATAGGAACCGCCATTTGGGAGTTTTCAGTATCCAAACAACTTTGAATCTTTTACTGAAACCCCTTCACAACCCATGTCTAGTCTGGAATAGTCGTTGGAAGACTTTAGAGTAGCATCAAGCCAACAGATAATGGATTTGAATGCGTCCATGGCCGCTCTCGTACAACATACTGACCCGGTAGCTAGTTTTCAACTAGCTCCTAATTTTTCAATGTATGATGAGGCGGCAGGACAGGCTGTGAATTTGAGTGGAGAGAGTGAGCTGTACCCCCTTGCAAATCAAACTTACCCGTTCCAAGTTGAATCCCACAACTCTTGTTTTGAAAGTCTATCGAGTGTCCCACATGCTTTATCAATTGAAGATAGAATGATTAATGAGTTGTGCGACTCTGTAGTGTTTGATTTACCCGATTGTGAAGGGACCTTGCCAAGTGAAACCACACCCAATCCTTTTGCCCTCTGCACCTCCACTCTAGAACTTGAATTGATTGATATCCATGCTTTTATTGAGGTGTCAGAGAATTTTGATTTTCACTTGATTAAGGATATTGACGCCGGGAATATTTTGGATGATGAACCCGTAGATTTGACTGAGTTTTTCTCTCCAATTCATCATCCCGAGTCATTAAATGTTTTTCCCGAACCCCATATGCGTCTGGACATTGAAGAGAAGAGCATGGATGTGCTAAATTTTGAGGAGAATATTGAGGATAGTTTTGAGGATGAACCAGTTTTGCTTGATGAGTCGGATTTTCCAATTCATCCTGTTCCTTCCACTGACTGTGTACACCCTCCTGAACCTTTAACCGATACCCTTCATCACCCACTTCCCTCCATCCTTTCCATCGTTCCGACCTTGCAAGAACCCGTCTCACTTTCATTTACTGTGTCTGGTTTACAGAGTTCGGCGTACCCATGGTTTCTTACGAATCTTGAGGGATTTGACCCAATCTCTCGACAGGTTAATAGATTAGCACAATCGCTGTTTACACATCGCTCATCACAAATTGTGCTAATCTATTCACTCCATTTGCACCCTCAAGTTCGTACTCCACTTCTTTCTCCCATCCGCCATTCTTCTCTTCTACCGAGACCGGACGCCACTTCTATCCCCACACGGTCTCGCGTGTTTCTTATTTCTTTTCTCTACACTCCATTCTTTCACCAACCGTCGCTTTATAACGATAAAATCTTTGAATGGTTGGTGTTAACTTTTGGCCAGTGTAAGGCCTTGTATAGATTGATACTGTTCTTTCCCCCCTAATCCTGAACTTCAACGCTTAACAGTGGAAACACTGTTTCACTTAAGTTTGGGGGGACTCCTTTTTTGTATATATTTTTTGTTTTCCTTTTTGCATATAATTTGTTTTTAGGGGGAGCGCCGACAATTTTGACCCTCTTGGTATAGCCTGACAGTGAGGGCACTGTCAAGTTTAAGTTTGGGGGTGTGCTCAGTAAGCTTTCTTCCTTCGCATTCATTTGTATATTTTACATTTGCATACCTTATTAAAAATCCATAAAAATCAGAAAAATTTCTAAAAACATAAAAACTTTTTTGTCAAGTTAGCTAGTAAGAGGACTCTAATTCAACATCTCGACGGTTTTGTTTGATAAAATAAGAACAACTAAATCTTACTTCTAGATTTTGAAAACCTGAATGATAACTCTCCTTTGTAGTTAACTATGGCTGATATACGTCTTTACATTACACTACACGTGTCGTGAGTTGTGGAAATTAGATGACAAGTCTTTTATGTTTAAAAACTTTTAAATAAGATAAATGATTTTCTGAGGATCAAATAGGTTTGTTCTGAAATAAGTAATATATCAAGAATAGTTTATGAAGTGAGTGAATATGAAAGAATGTTATTGATGCCTTAATTGGAACTAAGTCTGAAAAATAACCCATCTGAAACTTAATTGGAATGATTACACACCGAACCCACTAAACACGTCTTTTATCCAAAAAAAAATAATTGAACTACCGGTTATATCTCCGTTCGTATTGAATCATCATGATTTTCACGCCAAACTGCCTTTTATTTTTGGACCTAGGTAACTTGAGTAATTAAGTCCGCTGGGGTGTTTCTACACCTAATGCCCTAAAACCAACTGGTTTGGGTGCATTGGCCCAAAGCTCGCTAAGAAGCCTAGAAAGTCCAGATAAAAACAAAGTCAAGCAAGTGTTCTCTCCGAGTTAAAATTCCTAACGGTTCTTTGTGTGAGAATAATCTTGATAAAAGACAGGCTTTTATAAAAAAAAAATTTAACGGAGATATGAAGGTTTTATTCTATGATAAAGACTATTGCACGTTCACAGAGGTGTGTATGAAATGAAAACAAGAAAAAGGTGGAGTGAAAAATACGACTTAGTTTCCTGTTAAGGAAGATAGAAATTCTGAAGTTGAAACCTTACTGGAAAACGAAACTTGAAAAATGCTTAACTCTTTATAAAACTTATGTGATCCTTTTAAAATTGTTATCTAGGCTTTATTGTGCGACATGATGACTTTAATCGATCCTTCTGGAACTTAACGACACTATTTGCACTACACGTAAAGACATATAAAATCTGTAGTTAAATAAGAAGCGAGGTGTGAAAAATAAAGGTTCGATGGTCTAGACTTAGGATTATAGAATTGTTATTTTCTAAAACAAAACTTTAGGGTTTGAATCTTAGTCATTTTACAAACTAGCTTGACGGGATTTTGTGGGTAGTATCCGCTGAAAACCCTCAGGAGACAACACTCCTCCTACTAGGGACACCTAGAGGTTTAACGGCTTGTTGCACGTGCTCAGTGCAATCGCGTTCCCTGCGAAAGTGAGGTTAGGATTTTATTTTTTGTGAATAATTGGTTTTGCTCGGGACGAGCAAAAGTTAAGTTTGGGGGTATTTGTTCATCACAGAATACTGCATTTTATACCGTCCATTCTTACGCTCGGTTGTTTATAGGTAGGTGCTTTTAATCCGTGTTTGTTACATATTTGCAGGATACAGGTTCTCGGTTCTAAAACGGTGAAATTCATGGAAAACACGACAAAATCCGGGTTCCTGCCAACCACTGAGAAAACACGGTCTCCGCTCGTCATCCGTATGTTGCCAGATACCAGTTTAGGAAGACAAAATGTCAAATCAATGTCACCTTCATGCACAAGGCTCAATGGCAACAACAAGTTCCAAGAAATCTACGCGGAGCTCGAGGCAATCATGACAAAAACATCCACAAAAAGTCCACCTTTCCTCAACAGAAATTCTGGAAGAATTGTGAAAGTATTTTCAGAAAATAGGTGTACCAGACAATAGGGGACTGCAGATCAGGGCCGTACAAGAAAACACAGCCCCTAATCCCACTATAGGGCCGCGGATCCGCGGCCAATAGAGGGTATTGGCCGCGGATCCGCGGCCATGTGGAGTCCTCACCTTGTCGTCTTTTGGGGGTATTTTGGGTACTTCCCATGTGCTCTGGTGGTTGCCCTAGATCTTCAACTCCCTGCCTATAAATACAGCAGAACTTGCCAAAGCCAAGGGTCATTCTTTTGTTCATTCTTTAGCCTCTTTTGTAGGATTTAGTTCTTTTTCTTCTTCTTCTTCATTCCTCTTCCATGAAATTGTAAGTGAGAAGCTTTTTTTTGTGGATGTGAATAAAGATGAAGGTTTTTTGTATTATCCTTTTTTTAGCTTCCCCCTTGAGCTCTCTACCTTAACTTGATCTTGCAACCTCTTAAGTGAGCTTGCAAGTTTAAGTTTTGGTCATTGGTCTCAAGGGGTTGTATCATTTCGTTCTCGCCTTAGTACTTCAATTCACATGCGTTCTCTACCCTTCCCTTGACCTTGCAACCTCTTGATTGAGCTTGCAAGTTTAAGGGTTGGCTATTGATCCCATTCTTGTCTTGAGTTCTATGGTTCTTGTAATTACTTTCTTGCATTTTTCATTCTTGTCTTTAATTACTTGCAATTTATTTCCATGCACTTTAATTACTTGCAATTTACATTCATGCACTTAATTTCTTGTAATCTTTTCTTTTCTTTGTTCTTTTCTTTTTGTTCTCTCTTTTTGGTTCTCTTTTGTGAATGAATGTAATTATTGTTGTTAAGATAAAATACGGTATTATAAGTTAAGTTTTCTTTGCCCATTTCTTTTTCCCGTATTTTCCATTGAACTCCGCCCAAACCATACGCAAGCGCTCCGTTAGGCACCGTACCCTGACAAGGTAACGGTGATTCCTAACCGCGACCGGTTGCGTTCGGTTTGGCCGGAGGCGAAAGCAAGAGACAAGAACGGAAGGACAAGGGTAAATAAGCCGGATTCCATGAATACCGTGCTTAAATCCCCTAATCCACGTTGTTGCCAATTGCTTAGCTTCAATTGGTCAAGACTCGGCTCAAAGGTTTTGAGTACGGATTTTTTTAGCTTATAATCTCGTATCTTTTTTAACAACTTTATACTTGCAGATAAAACACATAGGTTAGAATCGAACAAACATACAATTCTTTATTGACTCGTCTAAGACAAGAAGGAAAGATACCACCATCTCCCTGTGGACCGACCCGTGCTCAACCGGCTAGCTGCATAGCGACACCGTCCTGATCGCGGTAAACTTTAGAACTCTTAAAACTCGACACGCCAAAAGCGTGCGATCAGATGGGCGATGGATGATCCCATATCCATTGGTGTTTGACATCAGAGATGGTGTACGGGTGCTCAGTGGTGACTGGGTACACTGGACGGACTCGCCGAGAACTCCCAGATGGTATTATACCTCACGTCAGATGGCAGTTCTCAGGTGACACTTGTGTAGGTTAGTCTGTAGACCCGAGATCGTCATAGAGTCTTCTATGACTCCCACTGTGCTTTGATCTCCACCTTACCAAGTCCATGAGGGCATGCAAAACGGTGGTATTTGGGTACAGTCCCGAGTCACATGGAGGCAATGAGCGATAGGAGGGGTTTCGTCTCTCCCGGTATTGGGGGTTGATGTTGCGCTGTGCTCGATTGGCCGTAAAAGGGAAGTCCCTGGCCAGGGCTGATCAGAGATTTGCTGGTAAGTGTTACCAGTAGTTTCTCGACCAGTTATGAGCCTCACATCGGCACGACTTATCGGTTATTGGGGTCTGACGTTTACCACCCCTACACTTGATATGCGACGTATCAGACGAACAGACCGTACTGTACGGTAAGTGTTACTGGTTGGATTCACAGGAGTGTGAGTGGGCTAGCTCGTCGATCTTCTGATCGCTCAATACCTGGGTGGCCGTTACGTTTAGCAGACCGCTTGCGGCTTGTGGGTGCTTGATATGATCATCATCTGCTACCGGCGTATTGACGAGTCTTTAGAGTCCTACACAGAGGTTTCCTGGTTCAAGCGAAACGAAATAGGAGCGCATATGAGATATGTGTGGGACCGAGAATAATGCGTGTATGTGATACCGTATTTCATTCTCGCGATGGATGTATCGATTGGTTATATTCGATATGACATAGTTATCGAATCATTGATTCGATAAGTCGATACATTGGATACTAGTCGGTTATGTGCGACATGACCGGATCATTGAATCAAATGTTGATTTAATGATTTAATGTATAATTATATATTTGATATATTACATTGCATTAGGTAGTATTGGTTCACTTTATATGGATTTTCTCACTTGATGTGCAAGAAGTATATGTGATATACTTTTGTGCACACATTTGTATCATGTTTGATGATACTTGATTATTTTGTTAAGTGTAAAGAATTAAAACCATGGTTAAGTGTTGATTAGGGTTTTGCATATTCATTTATTTATTTATTTGTTCATTTATTTATTTGAAAAAGATTTAAAGAGAATCGTTGCTTTCTTTTGTCATTAGTTGAAGCTTCATGAAGCCTTGACTTTTTCAACCATTCTTGTCCCTCATGCTTAACCCTAACTCTCCAAATGTCCATGGTTTATTCTCTACACTTAACCCTTGTTAGATTATGATAAGTATGCATTTTTATTTTCATTTTAAAAAATAACTTATCATAAACTAGCTTCTTCTTCTTCTTCATCTTCAAGATAGAAACCTTGATGCCATCAATGGCAACTTGAGTTCTAGTGAGAGAAATCCAATTCTAAAGTGAACCCACCACCTATTTCTTCACCCTCTACCTCTTGCCAAGTTGTTTTGGGTGTTTTCTTCACAAGTTTCACAAGTTTGTGAAGTCGGAGCTTGAACTTGCGATGCCTCGAGGTAGATCGTCTTTGACACAAAGCCGACGACCTAGCTCGCCCGTTTCTCCGATGAAGCCAACGTTCGAGTTTGGGAATCGAGATGGACAGCGAGAGGATGCCTTCGTGGAGCCAAGGAAGAGGGTAACCGGATCTACAAAGGTTGTAGCATCTAACTTTTAGTTAAGTAGTTAACTAGTTTTGTTTTTCGCCTAGACATCTAGCCGACGATCCGTAGTCTAGGGTTTCTCGGCACTATTTTTTTTGAAATTGGCATGTCCGATGCCTTGTGAGACCTCACTAGAGTGCCTAGGAACCTTTCATCAAGCTGATCCTGGAGAGAGTCACTGGACAGCTGTGAAGAGCATTCTCAAGTACTTACGAAGAACTAAAGAGATGCTCTTGGTGTATGGTAACGGAGAACTCCAAGTGGAGTCCTTTACCGATTCGAGCTTCCAGAGTGATAAGGACGACTCTAAGTCGCAGTCGGGATTTGTCTTTACCCTTTGCGGAGGGGCGGTTAGCTGGAAGAGTTGCAAGCAGGAAACCGTGGCAGACTCGACGATGGAGGCTGAATACATCGCTGCCAACGATGCTGCCAAAGAGGCTGTCTGGATCAAGAAGTTCATTACTGAACTTAGAGTGGTTCCATCCATTGAGCATCCAATACCTTTGTATTGCGATAACAATGGAGCAGTGGCTTTGGCCAAGGAACCAAGGTTCCATCAGCGATCCAGGCATATTCTGAGGCGGTATCACCTGATCCGGGAGATAGTTGATCGCCGGGAGATCGAGGTCAGGAGGGTTGACACGAAAAATAACACAGCGGATCCACTCACGAAGGCCATTCCCCAGATACAGTTTGAGAGACTCTTCGGGATGCTCGGTATGCGATACTACAGCAGCTGGCCCTAGTGCAAGTGGGAGATTGTTAGTTGTATGTATGCCCTAGAGGCCAGTATTGTACAGATGATGTATATTATATTGGATGCTTGGACATATATAGAGATGAATTTATTGCTCGATATTATAGTATGCTATCTGGTTGCTCTTTATCTTAACATGTATACTTGTCTCTTTATAATGTCTTATAGTTACATGTTGGTAAAGCCCTTAGGATGTGTACTTGACTACCTGGACTATGATGCGGATCATACTAGTGGGGACATGGTAGTCCATAAGTACATCCTTCAAGGTCCCTAATCGTGGGTGTATCGAGACGGGGCATCGATATACCAGTGTAGACTAGCGTATATGCTTCTCGACCCATGAGATGGGCGATGGATGATCCCATATCCATTGGTGTTTGACATCAGAGATGGTATACGGGTGCTCAGTGGAGACTGGGTACACAAGACGGACTCGCCGAGAACTCCCAGATGGTATTATACCTCACGTCAGATGGCAGTTCTCAGGTGACACTTGTGCAGGTTAGTCTGTAGACCCGAGATCGTCATAGTGTCTTGTATGATTCCTACTGTGCTTTGATTTCCACCTTACGACGTCCATGAGGGCGTGCAAAACGGTGGTTTTTGGGTACAGTCCCGAGTCACATGGACGCAATGAGTGATAGGAGGGGTTTCTTCTCTCCCGGTATTGGGGGTTGATGTTGTACTGTGCTCGATTGGCCGTAACAGGGAAGTCCCTGGCCAGGGCTGATTAAAGATTTACCGGTAAGTGTTACCAGTAGTTTCTCGACCCGTTATGAGCCTCGCATCGGCATGACTTATCGGTTATTGGGGTCTGACGTTTACCACCCCTAGACTTGATATGCGACATATCAGACGAGGAGACCGGACTGTACGGGAAGTGTTGCCGGTTGGCTCGACGGGAGTTGAAGCAGGTTTGCTTGTTCTCTTCTGATCGTTCAATACCCGGGTGGCCGTTACGTTTAGCTGACCGTTTGCGGCTTGGGGGTGCTTGATATGATCATCGCCCACTGCCGGCGTATTGACGAGTCTCAGAGTCCCACAAAGGAGTTACCTAGTCCAGGCAAAACGTTGTGGTGCGCGTATGCGATATGCGCAAGGACCCGATTAAAATGCGCGTATAGGATACCGTATATTGATCGGGCGGCTTGCTTTTGGTGGGGCCATATGTGATATGGCCCGATTGATGAATCAAGTGTTGATTTATCATTTAACCATTAGCTTCTCACTTGAAATCCTTTCTTGAGTATGATGGATGTATGCATGCATGTATACTTTCTTTATAGATTCATGCACATATGATGTGCATACATACATACATACATACATCATCAATTATGGTTGATTATACAAAGAAAATGGTGGAAATATAAGACTCACACCATGGGTTGTTATATGGATTATTATTGTATTTAAGCTAAAACAAAAAGGAAAAGAAAATGGGTTAGGTTTTGGATTGTTTCTACACTCTTCTTGACCTAACCATACTCACCCACCATTTAACCATGGATTACTTTTCCTTTTGGTTTTTAACTCAAGTTTAATAATGATTCAACCATGGTTTGAGATGAGAGATAAAAAATATATAAAGATATATTTTCTATTTTTCAACAAGAGGTTTTTTTCTTCTCTTATTCAAAAAGGGCCACCATCTTCTTCCTCCTTCTTCCATTGCTCTCTAGATTTTTCAAGTGAGCATAATACTCATCAAGTTAGGATTTTGAAGTGAGAAAGAGAACTACAACACCATTCTACACAAGTCTATCCCACTTGTTTGGAGTGTTAGCTTCATTTCGTTCTCTTGATCGGGTGAAGTTGCAAGCTTGGACAAAGCGGACTCCGGGTGGATCATCGGTGACCTAGAGGAGTTCAAGCGGAGCTTTTTCAAACCCCAAGTAGCCGAGGAGTCTAGCGTAGGGAGCTACAAAGGTTGTACTCTCTAAACCCTAGCTTTTCTTTCATATGATGATATGCAAGTTATAGAAATCCTAATTTTCTAGGAACGATCCGATGTTTGTTAACTTAGCACCCTAAAGACTCCACCTTTGGTACATGTGATGCTTCCAAACCCTTCATGAGGTGCTAGGCTAACCCTTCACGAGGTAGCAGTGATACCGTAGTATAAAAGCCTGGTTGCGCGCGTTTTCCATGGCGGTTAGGGTAAGGATCTCTAAAGGAAGGACAAGAACCTAGAGGAAGGAACACCTTCCCGAATGGATCTAATCCCCTTTATTGATAATTACCATAACTCCTCATAGATCTTCATTTGGATATAGAAAGCGTTGAGATTTACTTGTATTTCCAAACCATCCCTAAACCTAACCCTAGCAAGACTAGATTTAGATAATCGTAGTATAGAATAATTAGGTTTTTAGATTTAATAATCAATCCGAACACCGATCGGAATTAACTCGTTAGAGCGATTAGGAAATTCACAAAATCCCTCTGGACCGACCCGTACTCACCGGCTAGCTGGAAAGCGATGTCGTTCTTGATTGCGGTTATTAGATATTTTTGACATACAAATCAAATGGCGCCGTTGCCAGGGTTGGCGTAGTAATTTCCTTTTTGAAATTTCGGGTTAATCAAAATTCAAAAAATCATAAAAATCTGAAAAATCACAAAAAATATAAAAATTCATCATTCTGTTATTTTGTGATGGGTATCATTTGTTTGAATTTTGCAGGATCTATAATCAAGTTCGGATCTGGAAATCTCTAGAGATCAAAACAGAAAATATCAAATATGAACAAACAGAAGATCATAACAACTGAGGAACAGAAAAAATTTGGAGGACCGGGTCTACAAGGCAACCGCGGTGATCTGGTGCAAAACAAAAAGCACCGGCGACCCCATTCCGGCCGCGGAACCGCCGCGGTACCCCCCTTCTGGCCGTGGAATCGCCGCGGCCTGGTCAATTCAGGGAGGGGGAAAAAAAGGGAGATGCGCAGTTAAAAAAAAATGTAAGTCTTCTGATCTTCTCCTCTGCAAAACTCTGATATCTCTTCTGAAAAATCTCCTGCAGGATTTCTTTGCGCTTAAAAATCTTTCCCCTTCCAAATAACAAATCTCATGCAGGATTCGTTGCGCTATGCTTAAAATAATAATTGATTGCAAGTGATCTTTTCTGATTTGCATATCCTTAATCTTTTTGCTAAAAATATCTTTCCAAAAAAAGAGCAAGCGGAAAAAGGAAAATTTTAATTAGAAAACTTGCAAACCTTGAAATTCACAAAAAAGATTTGATTGCAAATGATTTGCTGTTTTGCATATCTTTAATCGGATTTTAATGGGCTTTTGACCAATTCAGATTGGGTGAGGATTTCATCATCCTTCCCAGGACCCCAGAAATCACATAAAGTATTTGCATTGACGAATCTTTAATAAAAAAATACTAGACTCAGCCCTAAGGACTTCGAGCTCAATAGGACAGAGGACTAGTTATAGGCATCGACCGTTTATCCTAACCTGACTTTGCGGTGTCTAGGCAAGTGTGTCTAAGGCAAGTGGTTACTTAATTAGGACCACTACTTGTAGCGGGGAGCCTCCCACTTACCTGGCACTTACCTGGCCGCAATTGGCGGTGAAGAGGCGTTTTGAGGTCCTATTTCTAGCCCTTTGGAACAGTTAGGAGCTGTCTAGCTGATCTAGGTGACCCTAGATCTAGGCCTGATTGTGCATTTTTGTTTGATCGAAAGTGTGTCTTAGCTCTTTTCTCGAAAATCTTTTTGCAAACAGTTCTAAATAAAGAGAAAAAGGAATTTTTTTTTATAAAAACTTGCAAAATTTTGTCGCTAACAAATCCTTGCACCCCACTTACACACACATTCTTTCTCTTCTCCTTCTGACATCATGGGTACCCCACATCACAAATCTCTTGCCGAACTTTGGTATCCCGAACCTAACTTTGCTTCGTACGCCAATTGTTTCGGTCGATTTAAGGCAGATCCCTCCATGCCAAAAATTTTGTTGAAAGATCAAATAGAAGCGTCTAGGAGAAACAGTTTGACTTTGCAACCCACTTTGTGTCAACCAAGTCAACCTTCACCACCTCCATATGTTGACACCACATTTTCGAATCCTGCTGTAACTCCTAAATCGATGTCCATTGCTGAGCATACTGCTCAATCTCGTAGCCGATCTTTCAACCCTCTCCACACATCTAGTTCTATGGGTCCGCACGATTATTCACCTTTTTATCCACATGTTGACCCTATCCCTGTCCAATCACCCACTTCCTACCAGTCCTACCCGACTTTTCCACCGTCACTAGACAATGTTTCTACACAGCCATTAGGGAGTTTCACGTATCCAAATAATTTCGAATATTTTACCAAAACCCCCTTACCACCAAAGTCTAGTTTGGAAGAGTCGTTGGAGGCGTATATCACAGCAACAAACAAAATGGTTAGGAATGTGGAAGCGTCCGTGGCCGCCCTTATGCAACCTGCTGAACCGGTAGCTAGTTTTCCGCTAGCTCCAAATTTTTCAATGTATGAGGAGGCGGTTGGACAGAGTAAGAATGTGAGAGGATTTCCAAATCAAACCTACCCATACCCAATTGAATCCAACAACTCCAATTTTCAAACATGTGTCCAAAATGATGAGTTGTGCGACTTTGTAGTGCTTGATTTGCCAAATTGTGAGGAACCCCTTTCGAGTGAAACCGCACCTAATCCGTTTGACCTTTACACCTTCAATCTAGAACCTAAATCGATAAATATCCATGCTTTTGATGAGGTGTCAGATAAAATTGATTTTCACTTGATTGAGGATATAGACGCCGGGAAAATTTCGGATGATGAACCTGTCGATTTGATTGAACTTTTATGACCAATTCATCATCTCGAATCCTTAAATGTTTCTCCCGAACTTCATATGCGTCTTGATTTTGATGATAATGGCATGGATGAGATAAATATTGATGAGAATTATGAGGATAGTATTAAGGAGAGTATTGAGGATAATATTGAGGTTGAACCATTTTTGTTTGATGTGTCGGATTTTCCAATTTATCATCTTGAACCTTTAACTAAAGCACCCTCCCTCCTTTCCATCGTCCCGACCACGCACAAGATCACGCTTGACGACTGTGAGCTTGAAAACTTTTACTTTGAATCTGACACAGTTCTCACAGCAGATAACACGTACGAGTGTTTCACTTTTCCGGACGATGTTGATGACTCACCGCCCGAGTTTGAGTCCTTTACATTTTCAGATGAGTCAGTTGAACCATCAGACTCGGTTGCTTACAGTTGTTTCGAACCATTGATGGAATCATTCCAATTCGAGACAGTTTACTACGGTGACAATGCGACTATCCCTAATTCGCTCCCTTTCCTACCTTCCATTGTTCCGACCATGCAAGTGACCGTTACGCTTTCATCTCCTATACCAAGTTCGGAGTACCCATGCCTTCTTGCGAATCTTGAGAGATTTGACCACATTTCTCGACGGGTTGATAGGTTAGCACAATCGCTTTTAACACATCGGTTATCACAAATTGCGCTAATTTATTCACTCGATTTACACCCTCAAGATTGTGCTACCCTTCTTTCTCTTTTCCGCCACTCTTCTCCTCAACAGAGACCGTATACCGTTTCTACCTCCATACGGTCTCGTGTGTTTCTCATTTCTTTTCTTTCCACTCCATTCTTTCACCAACTCGACCATTACCACGATAAGATTTTTGAATGGTTGGTGCTAATCTTTGACTTGTGTAAGGCCAAGCTTAAGTTTGGGGGGAACCTTGTTGTATATATGTATATATTTTTTTTGTTTTCTTTTTCTATAAAAGAAAAAAATATTCAAAACAATAAAAATATTCAAAAAAAAAAATTGTAAATAAATAAACAGGGGAGTGCCGACAATTTTGACCCTTTTGGTGTGGCATGACAGTGAGGACACTGTCAAGCTTAAGTTTGGGGGTATGCTCGGTACGTTTTCTTCCTTCGCATTCATTTCTACATATTTTTGCATTTGCATACTTATTTTAAAAACCCATAAAAAATTGAAAATTTTCAAAAATTATAAAAATTAATGTATTCAATTTTGGCCTTATTTTGACTCGAGTTTGACAGATAGGTTAACTGGCTAGGAACAACTAGATCTTAGACTTAGTAAATTAAAAACCCTAAAAATAACCTTCCTTAAAGTTTAACGGTAGAAAGTATATGTCTTTGTAGTTTATTTAGAAATAGGCAAATTTTGAGTTAACTTTTTGGGCTAAGTCGAAACAAAGGAAAAGTATTGATATCTTTATTAAAGTGTAAGTTTGAAAAATAGTTCCTAGATTAAGTTTAGATTCTGAAATTATATACCCTACAATTTGCACAATCACGCACCTTGAAACTTGGAATAGTAGAAGAGACCTCGAAATGCTCTTGTCTAAAGTCCTTAGTACAATGAAAAAAAATGAAAAAAAGTGTGAATAAAGAAAAAAATGAACACTGGATTTTGTGATTACTTAAGGCTGTAAAAATAGAAAAATATTTAGCGAGGGTGCTTGATCACCTAGTGCCTTAGACCAACTGGTTTGGGAGTCACTGCTAAAAGCCTTAGGTGTTGCAAGACTAGGAATTACGCTTTAAAGTGAAAACGCATTTTGTAATTGCTCGTTGTAACCTCAAGAAGTATTAACGGTCGCATGAAGGATGTTGAAGCAAAATTCATTTAAAAATTCAGCAATTAATAAGTACTTTGGACAATGGACGAGAGTATGATTGCTTGATTTGAATTTCCAAGTGTAGGGGTGTAACGTGTTAAAAATGATTAAATAAATAATTAAATGAATAAAAGTGTTTAAGTGAATTTTAGGATTTTCGGTAAAGTAAAATGTATTTTTCGTAAAACCAAACCGTGATTTTTTTCATTATAATTTTTAAAATATCTATTTTAATTATGAAATTACTAGTAAATGGTGTTTATTTAGCCACTTATAAATTTTTAGTTCAATAAAATATTTTTCCTAAATTAATTATTTTAAATACTAACATAAGCTTTATTTTTACACTAAATTAGTGTAAATTACAAATTTAAATGGTTTTAATTTGTAAAAATGAACCATGGCATGTTAGAATTTAGTATGTATCATGCAAAAATTATTTGCAAATTTTTCCTATTTTCTAGAGCTTTCTTGAGTTGCTATAGTAAATAAATAAATAAATAAAGCATGAAAAGACCTTTATGTGATATTTCATCTCTTGAAACTTCTACACTTTTCCTCACTCATTTCTTTCTCTCCCTCACTCCCTTTAGGCCGGCCACAACCCCCCATGGCTGCCCCCCCCCCCATTTCCCACACCATTTTTATTCAAAAAGTCATCAAAAACACATCAAAAATTCAATTAAAATTCAATAAAATCGTATTTATTCCATACTCTTTATTCCTTGCTCATTTTTATATGAAATTTGGAGATGGAAGGCATGCATTTTGGAGGCTCATTTCTTGTTTGGACTTCATATTTTGGGAGGTATAATTTCTTTCTTTTGATTTATTGTTTTAGATGTTCATTTAAGCTTAATTAGATTTAATGAATTAATTCTATGTTTTTTTTTAAAAATTCAAGTTAGGGTTTGTAAATTCAATTTATGATTTTTGTTAATTATTTAGGGTTATAATAGTTAGTTTAACACTTTTAGAATTGGAAAATATTGCATGGTTGTTGAATTGTAAAATTTTCATTTAAAATTGTTTTAAATTAGGAAATTAGCTAACTAGGTTTTTGCAAAATGTGTTTGTGGTTAATATAAAATTCTAATTTGGGTTGTTATCATTGGATTATAGTTTTAGTGGAAATGTTAGCATGTTAATGGAAAGAAAAACTTAGTTTGATTGCTAGTTTCTATGGTTAATTGATAAATTGTGATAAAATTGCTAATTTTGTAAACTAGATTTTAGAAATTCCTATATAAATGAGATTAAAAATATAATTATGGTTTCATTATATCATTATCATCATGAATTATGGTTTAAGTCATTAATTTATGCAAAATCATGTTGTGTGGTGGAATTGTGGTACTTTGCTTGAAAAATGTTGAAAATTGTTAAAGGGTGCAAACTAGAAATTACAAATTTATACAAGTTTGTGTAATAAAAATATAGTAATAGTTTGTATAGTCTAGTTATGCTATTTAATGAGTTCTATAACTATTGGTTTCATTTAAATGTCAAGTTTTGATGAAAAACAGTAAATTGGCATTTTCGGGTTTTGCGAAATTGGACGGTTTGATAGATTTTCGGGTTTCGATGGATTTAATCATGTTTTATAGTATAAGTAATGTGTTTTAAAACTACAAGTTGTTTATTGATGTTATCTCGATCCATCAGAGTTTGTATGCCGATATCGAGCGGTATTTGGTTATTTTGCGTGGACGGGACATAAGTTTTAACCTATGCTTGTTCCTTGTATCGTTTGACTTTTGTATGTGATTCGGTTTACGATGCTATTTATATGTTTGCGTTTAGGAACCTTTCAAGTGGACTGCGAGCGATGAAGAGGAGGATGGCGACACCGTCTTCGGCAGACATGGACCAGGTGAGTAGATGCATATCTACGGGGGGAAGTCGGGTGGATGGCGTTTAGCACCCCCGCAACGTAGAATAGGAATAGTACTTATTGACATTAGGAAACCAGATGTGACCCTAGTAGGAACCTAGTATTGACCCTAGGCTGGACTAGACTGATTTAGGAAAACCATATCAGAGGATGAGTACCTTGGAAGAGGTTCGTAGGTTTCAGATAGAAACACACTGAAACTTGACATGGGGTATACGTGTATGTGTATATATATAGAACTAGGTATAGGTATATACATATATATACAACACGTATGTGTGATTCATTGATGTGATATGATATCCGAGGTATGATGAAATAGTGTAACAGGGCTTGATGCCGTGATTCTTGGCTATACTGTCGTATTAAGTGTTAGCGGATCATTAGAGAATGAGATAATGAACATGTATACATAAATTGTAAGGGGTAGTGATGATATTGAGGTACATGGGACTCTAAAAGAGTACCCGGACTATAACTTGTGATTGATCACGATATGGGATATGTATGACTTGATTACGATATGATACATATGACATGATATTTCTGAGGATAAACTAATGATACTTGTTATGATGGCAATGATATATGATTGATGTAGGCGATTACAGTTTAGCACCTTGATCATGAGATGTGTTGGTGATGACATTATACGAATAATGAGACACCTAAGAGATAATTGACCCGTACCCCGACATTGGGATGCCGTACGATAGATTTTACCGTACGAGGCTTAGATTTGATGATTGATCCGCACTCTTGATTCGAGGAAGCCGTACTACGTACGTGACGCTATTGAGGCGGGATCGCCGACTATTAGAGATATTGATTCAGACCTTAGGTAGACTCTAGTTTCTTACTGACTAATCTATTAGGTTTAGTTCCTTAGGATGTTAGATGGACACTGGTTTAGGTTCGACTTACATAGTGGTAGTTGTACTCGTATCTCGCAGAGGAGTGGATAATGCACACCTGTATTTACATTCATACTGTAATCATCATGGTGCATGTTCTTTTATATGTTGCTATAATCAGTATAAACTTTACCTGTTAGGACACCAGCACTATTACCGATGATGCGCATATTACACGCACACTTATTTGCCGGCTCACACACATCATCATCGGTAATTGCTATGTCACGTACACTCTAGATCATATTGTCTTTTATGGATAGAATCAGTTAACAACTAGACAGATATAATATTGTGATTATTCTCTGACATTAGTATAAGACATGATATTTATTACTTAGACATTCATGCATTCATATTTCATGTTATCGCACAGTAGTATGGGCATATGCCGACACTTATCATATACTTACTCATGATTTTGAGATTTGGATTTCTATGAGATTTCTGGATTTTTGGGGAAAACCGCAAGAAATTATAAAACCTCCTCTCTCTCTCCTCCTCTCTTTTTAAAATAAGATGCGGTTTTCTCGTGATGTATGTGTCGTCCACCATGAGATTTCATGTTTTCTGTTGGATTTCGAGACCCGATTTGAGGAGTGGATGAACCGTCTCGGGTACATGGTGGGCCCGGTATGGTACCCCGGGGCCAGAAGATCGAGTTATAGACGATGAGCCTGGAAGGGAAGACTACCTATCGGTGATGTCTGGCGCGGCGGATATCCGGAGGATACCGACCGTTGTCGTGAGATTTGATGATATGGGCCGATCCGGACTGACGGAGCCCGACATATTGAGACTTGAGATTACATGTGTTGTGTCGATGCTTGACACGGATTTTCATGGATTTCATTGTTGAGATTTCAGATTCTTATACACATTTTACTACGATAACAGATAAAGATTTCTTATACAGATGTTTCTGGATTTCAGGATTGGTTATTTTATATTCATGATGCATGCATATACATTCATATGACATAGTATTATATGAGGCACAGACACGAGCACGAAGTATCTGCATTTACACGTAGTTTTACCCTGCTATTACTAGTTGATTGGGATATAATAGTGTATTATTATGACCTAGGATAGCGTCGTGCATTCGATTTCTTTTCGTAGATGTCTTCTACTCACGAGTTGGCAACTCACCCCCGTTGTGCCAAATGTTATTACAGGTTGACGTACAGGGTTCCTTGGCAGATTGCTGGCACATGATTTCTTTCCGGGTGATTTGCACAGTAGGTTGGTTCATTTGTATCTGGACCGCCATTGTATTTTTATTATTTCATTTGTATCTAGAAAGCTCCATCAACCATACTTGTATTACTTGATAAGTTTATTGGACCAGCCTTTTATTTCGACCTTAGAGTCGCGCATGTATTATTCTGATCTGGTGGTTTTGTTTTCTTTTGAGTTTTGAGCCTCCCCCTTCGACGTTGTATATTATTATGCTTGTTGTGGTTGTTTCCGCCTGTTGGCGTTGATGCTAGCTCCCGTTTGGGGATGCTTTTTATTGTTTATGTATATTATACTTGTTGTACCCGGGGGGCCAGTTTTTACAGAGGAGACTCTGCCGAAATTTTTGAGAAAATTTGCTGATGCTTTTAAACTTGTTTCTTTTTTTCTTCTTCTTTTTTTTTGGTTTTGATTTCAGGGCTTCGGCTTACTTAGGTTACGTGGCGCCACTAGACGCTTCGTAATCTAAGTGCCGGTCACGTTCCGTACTTTCGGGTCGTGACAAAGTTGGTATCAGAGCGCTAGGTTTAACCCTGTATAAGTCTAGGTGACCCTTGGTTGATGGAGTAGGCAATTTAGGTAGAGTAATGTACCGTGGGTATGGTCCGCGGCATACTTACGATACGCTACTCTGCTTAAGGAGCCTTAGGATGTACATTTGTTTGCACCGTATTTCATTCGTTCCTTTAATCTATCTTCGTCGATGTCGGAGGGTGGTTCTGTTACCACGGGCGCACAGGCAGAGGGAGCTGCGGCTCGAATGCGATAACCATTAGAGTATTGGTTATTCTTGAGGATTGAAGCATTGCTTAGCGTGCGGACGAAGGGTATTCACATGCCGTCCGGATGAAGTTAAAGGGTTCGAACGATTATCAGAAAACCATTTTCCTAAGTTTAAGGTATTCGGAATAACATGCAGGTATTTCGATGGACCCTCTAGAAGAATGAAACCCTGACTCGACATAATGACCACGAGAACGCCCTTGAACCTTAGGGTTTACGGCAGTTCCGCGGTTCCATTAGTGAGGCTTGGGTTTGCCCTTCTACGGCTGGATCATCGATGCTGGGGTATGTACCGGATATTTTTAAACTGTACTTGAGTGTTGAGCTCTCGGGGAATTATGGGATTTTGATGGATCGATCGAAAAGTTTAATGTAGTCCGGATATCAAGTGAAGGGATCGACTATGTGGGAGACTCTAGACAGGAGTATTGCCGTTGGTAGCGCAGTCAGCACACCTATGAAAGAACGAGTTCGAAGCAGTCGACATCAGAGGAAAGAGGCGCACATTGACGATAGTGTTTACGATTGTGATTTAGTGATTTGAATTTCCTATTTTCGTTGATTGGATTTTTGTATTTTGAGGACTTTGTTCTATGATTGGTATTTCCTGTGTGTACCTTCATTCTATCTGTGTTTCATATATCAGTTGTATTGATGTGGTTTAGTACGCACCCAGTACACTTGATTTGGTTTTATATATTTTGAGATTTTTGATTTGATTTCGTGCATATGGGTTACACATGATTTTGATATATGATTCGACCTAGTTTTTATCCATTTTCGTACTGTGATTCGAGTCTGATATTCGATGTATGTTTTCGTGCTCCATGTGCACCTGATTAGGATTCTTGCGCATACTTGGCGCACTTGATGCGATTTTGTGCACACCAGATGCACTAAATCGGGGTTTTGTGCAGATTAGATGCACCTGATATTGTGTCGTGCACGCCCGTTGCACTTGACAGATGTTTTTGGTGCACACCTGTTGCACTTAGTTTTGTTTTGTGGGTATTCATGGTTTCTGCATTTGGTTTCGATTTCAGTGCGCACCGGACGCACATGACATTTTATTGATGTGATTGGGATTGATTTTAGTTTGAGCAGTATGTTTTCATAATTATTATTATTGATTTAGTAACCAGGCGGGACGTGTATGTTAAATAAACGATATATATATAGTTATTTTTTTAAAAATTAAACGTCCGTTACTTATGCCGTGACACGTGTATTGCACGGCGATTTTCAAGAGGGGTTTTTGTATGCTTCTTTATTATGATGATTCGGCGATTTTACTAGGATGCGAACTATATATAAGTTATAGATTGATATATATTATGATGGTTTTCATATTGAGTTTTGATATTTTATTCTCGCCATAACTCCGATGATTGCGTTATGCTTGACGGAGTTGATTTTTGTTATGTATTGATGATTTCGGAGCCCCGACGATTTGAATGTTTTGCTAAACGTTTTAGTATTTGGAGGGGTGTTTTAATTTAAATTCGGGGAACGAATTTCTAAAAGGGCGGAAGATTGTAACGTGTTAAAAATGATTAAATAAATAATTAAATGAATAAAAGTGTTTAAGTGAATTTTAGGATTTTCGGTAAAGTAAAATGTATTTTTCGTAAAACCAAACCGTGATTTTTTTCATTATAATTTTTAAAATATCTATTTTAATTATGAAATTACTAGTAAATGGTGTTTATTTAGTCACTTATAAATTTTTAGTTCAATAAAATATTTTTCCTAAATTAATTATTTTAAATACTAACATAAGCTTTATTTTTACACTAAATTAGTGTAAATTACAAATTTAAATGGTTTTAATTTGTAAAAATGAACCATGGCATGTTAGAATTTAGTATGTATCATGCAAAAATTATTTGCAAATTTTTCCTATTTTCTAGAGCTTTCTTGAGTTGTTATAGTAAATAAATAAATAAATAAATAAATAAAGCATGAAAAGACCTTTATGTGATATTTCATTTCTTGAAACTTCTACACTTTTCCTCACTCATTTCTTTCTCTCCCTCACTCCCTCTAGGCCGGCCACAACCCCCCCATGGCTGCCCCCCCCCATTTCCCAGACCATTTTTATTCAAAAAGTCATCAAAAACACATCAAAAATTCAATTAAAATTCCACAAAATCCTATTTATTCCATACTCTTTATTCCTTGCTCATTTTTATATGAAATTTGGAGATGGAAGGCATGCATTTTGGAGGCTCATTTCTTGTTTGGATTTCATATTTTGGGAGGTATAATTTCTTTCTTTTGATTTATTGTTTTAGATGGTCATTTAAGCTTAATTAGATTTAATGAATTAATTCTATGTTTTTTAAAAAAATTCAAGTTAGGGTTTGTAAATTCAATTTATGATTTTTTTTAATTATTTAGGGTTATAATAGTTAGTTTAACACTTTTAGAATTGGAAAATATTGCATTGTTGTTGAATTGTAAAATTTTCATTTAAAATTGTTTTAAATTAGGAAATTAGCTAACTAGGTTTTTGCAAAATGTGTTTGTGGTTAATATAAAATTCTAATTTGGGTTGTTATCATTGGATTATAGTTTTAGTGGAAATGTTAGCATGTTAATGGAAAGAAAAACTTAGTTTGATTGCTAGTTTCTATGGTTAATTGATAAATTGTGATAAAATTGCTAATTTTGTAAACTAGATTTTAGAAATTCCTATATAAATGAGATTAAAAATATAATTATGGTTTCATTATATCATTATCATCATGAATTGTGGTTTAAGTCATTAATTTATGCAAAATCATGTTGTGTGGTGGAATTGTGGTACTTTGCTTGAAAAATGTTGAAAATTGTTAAAGGGTGCAAACTAGAAATTACAAATTTATACAAGTTTGTGTAATAAAAATATAGTAATAGTTTGTATAGTCTAGTTATGCTATTTAATGAGTTCTATAACTATTGGTTTCATTTAAATGTCAAGTTTTGTTGAAAAACGGTAAATTGGAATTTTCGGGTTTTGCGAAATTGGACGGTTTGATAGATTTTCGGGTTTCGATGGATTTAATAATGTTTTATAGTATAAGTAATGTGTTTTAAAACTACAAGTTGTTTATTGATGTTATCTCGATCCATCGGAGTTTGTATGCCGATATCGAGCGGTATTTGGTTCTTTTGCGTGGACGGGACATAGGTTTTAACCTATGCTTGTTCCTTGTATCGTTTGACTTTTGTATGTGATTCGGTTTACGATGCTATTTATATGTTTGCGTTTAGGTACCCTTCAAGTGGACTGCGGGCGATGAAGAGGAGGATGGCGACACCGTCTTCGGCAGACATTGACCAGGTGAGTAGATGCATATTTACGGGGGGAAGTCGGGTGGATGGCGTTTAGCACCCCCGCAACGTAGAATAGGAATAGTACTTATTGACATTAGGAAACCAGATGTGACCCTAGTAGGACCCTAGTATTGACCCTAGACTGGACTAGACTGATTTAGGAAAACCATATCAGAGGATGAGTACCTTGGAAGAGGTTCGTAGGTTTCAGATAGAAACACACTGAAACTCGACATAGGGTATACGTGTATGTGTATATATATAGAACTAGGTATAGGTATATACATATATATACAACACGTATGTGATTCATTGATGTGATATGATATCCGAGGTATGATGAAAAAGTGTAACTGGGCTTGATGCCGTGATTCTTGGCTATACAGTCGTATTAAGTGTTTGCGGATCATTAGAGAATGAGATAATGAACATGTATACTTAAATTATAAGGGGTAGTGATGATATTGAGGTACATGGGACTCTAAAATAGTACCCGGACTATAACTTGTGATTGATCACGATATGGGATATGTATGACTTGATTACGATATGATACATATGACATGATATTTCTGAGGATAAACTAATGATACTTGTTATGATGGCAATGATATATGATTGATATAGGTGATTACAGTTTAGCACCTTGATCATGAGATGTGTTGGTGATGACATTATACGAATAATGAGACACCTAAGAGATAATTGACCCGTACCCCGACATTGGGATGCCGTACGATAGATTTTACCGTACGAGGCTTAGATTTGATGATTGATCCGCACTCTTGATTCGAGGAAGCCGTACTACGTACGTGACGCTATTGAGGCGGGATCGCCGATTATTAGAGATATTGATTCAGACCTTAGGTAGACTCTAGTTTCTTACTGACTAGTCTATTAGGTTTAGTTCCTTAGGATGTTAGATGGACACTGGTTTAGGTTCGACTTACATAGTGGTAGTTGTACTCGTATCTCGCAGAGGAGTGGATAATGCACACCTGTATTTACATTCATACTGTAATCATCATGGTGCATGTTCTTTTATATGTTGCTATAATCAATATAAACATTACCTGTTAGGACACCAGCACTATTACCGATGATGCGCATATTCCACGCACACTTATTTGCCGGCTCACACACATCATCATCGGTAATTGCTATGTCACGTACACTCTAGATCATATTGTCTTTTATGGATAGAATCAGTTAACAACTAGACAGATATAATATTGTGATTATTCTCTGACATTAGTATAAGACATGATATTTATTACTTAGACATTCATGCATTCATATTTCATGTTATCGCACAGTAGTATGGGCATATGCCGACACTTATCATATACTTACTCATGATTTTGAGATTTGGATTTCTATGAGATTTCTGGATTTTTGGGGAAAACCGCAAGAAATTATAAAACCTCCTCTCTCTCTCTCTCCTCCTCTCTTTTTAAAATAAGATGCGGTTTTCTCGTGATGTATGTGTCGTCCACCATGAGATTTCATGTTTTCTGTTGGATTTCGAGACCCGATTCGAGGAGTGGATGAACCGTCTCGGGTACATGGTGGGCCCGGTATGGTACCCCGGGGCAAGAAGATCGAGTTGTAGACGATGAGCCTGGCAGGGGAAGACTACCTACCGGTGATGTCTGGCACGGCGGATATCCGGAGGATACCGACCGTTGTCGTGAGATTTGATGATATGGGCCGATCCGAACTGACGGAGCCCGACATATTGAGACTTGAGATTATATGTGTTGTGTCGATGCTTGACACGGATTTCCTTGGATTTCATTGTTGAGATTTCAGATTCTTATAGACATTTTACTATGATAACAGATAAAGATTTCTTATACAGATATTTCTGGATTTCAGGATTGGTTATTTTATATTCATGATGCATGCATATACATTCATATGACATAGTATTATATGAGGCACAGACACGAGCACGAAGTATCTGCATTTACACGTAGTTTTACCCTGCTATTACTAGTTGATTGGGATATAATAGTGTATTATTATGACCTAGGATAGCGTCGTGCATTCGATTTCTTTTCGTAGATGTCTTCTACTCACGAGTTCGCAACTCACCCCCGTTGTGCCAAATGTTATTACAGGTTGACGTACAGGGTTCCTTGGCAGATTGCTGGCACATGATTTCTTTCCGGGTGATTTGCACAGTAGGTTGGTTCATTTGTATCTGGACCGCCATTGTATTTTTATTATTTCATTTGTATCTAGAAAGCTCCATCAACCATACTTGTATTACTTGATAAGTTTATTGGACCAGCCTTTTATTTCGACCTTAGAGTCGCGCATGTATTATTCTGATCTGGTGGTTTTGTTTTCTTTTGAGTTTTGAGCCTCGCCCTTCGGCGTTGTATATTATTATTCTTGTTGTGGTTGTTTCCGCCTGTTGGCGTTGATGCTAGCTCCCGTTTGGGGATGCTTTTTATTGTTTATGTATATTATACTTGTTGTACCCGTTTGGGGGCCAGTTTTTACAGAGGAGACTCTGCCGAAATTTTTGAGAAAATTTGCTGACGCTTTTAAACTTGTTTCTTTTTTTCTTCTTCTTCTTCTTTTTTTGGTTTAGATTTCTGGGCTTCGGCTTACTTAGGTTACGTGGCGCCTCTAGACGCTTCGTAATCTAAGTGCCGGTCACGTTCCGTACTTTCGGGTCGTGACAAGGGGTGATCTATACACACACGTAGGGATATGTGATTGGAGTTTAGATGAGAGAAAGGGATGAAGAATAGAACTTGTGTCTTTAATAGAGTTGATAGAACTTCCTGAGTGGAGATGTAACCCTAGAAGGAAAACTTAAGAGATGCCGAAATCTAAGTAAGTCTATAGAACATATATAATCTTAAGTTAAGTAATGAGGAAGTGTGAAGAATGTGGGTGGATAATTTACGGGTCGACGATAATAGAATTCCTTGTTAGAAACCCTAATTGGAGAACAAAAGTCGAAAAGCCGAATTGATAGGATTTTGTGGGTAGTATCCGCTGAAAACCCTCAGGAGACAACACTCCTCCTACTAGGGACACCTAGAGGTTTAACGGCTTGTTCTACAAGCTCAGTGCAATCGCGCCTCCCTGCGAAAGTGCGGCTAGGTTAGATTTTTATCGAGAATAAAAAATAAGTTTGCTCGAGGACGAGCAAAAGATAAGTTTGGGGGTATTTGTTCATATCATAATATTGCATTTTGCAATCCCCATTCTTATGCATTTTACAATGAAAACAGGTGCTTTTGACCCATGTCTGCTACATGTTACAGGTTACAGGTTCTTGGAGCGGAAACAGTGAAAAACACAAAAGACGACACAAAAAGGACTTTTGACCAACAAATAGAAGGATCTTCGTCAAGCCTACACAAAGATAAAGTTCATAAAGCATAAGGCAGCCCAAGGTCCAAGAATACAAAGCGAACGGTTAAAAATCCATTGCAATTTGTTCACTGAAGATCTGGAACTAATGTAGAAGCCCAATTGATAAAAGAACCAAAGAACAAGAAGCCCAAAAGGACCCAGAACAAAACCCTAAATTTTCAGCATCTGAACTCACTAAAGGGCCGCGGAACCGCGGCCCAAGCCAGCCATTGCCGCGGTTCCGCGGCCGTATAATGCCTGGAGGTGGTGAAAATTTTACCAAAGTTTAGTGCGGCTCTGGAAAGATTTCCAAGGGGTATATTTGTAATTTTAGACATGCGGATCAAAATGTAACCTAGGGTTTCCTATTCTATATAAATAGGAACTCAAAATCATTGTAAAGGCTATGTCTCCCTATGCCTCCTTTTAATAATAAATTTCAGAATTCTTTATGGAGAGCATCGGTGCCTCTTTTCAATTCATGAATCCAGATCTCACAACCCTGCGTTGATGTTTGGAGAGAGACATCTGCAAAGTAAGTAGGTTTATTTATTTTCTTCCCTAGGTAATTTCAATTCCTGCCCTAGGTAGATTTAATTTCTTGTCGTAGATAATTGTTTAGAGTTAGCTTTGGGGAAGACTTTTGAGAGATGAGATCTCTCATCCCTTTCTTACCCATCATATATTTACAATAGGACTCCATGCATACACGCACACACCGCGCCGTACGGCACCCAATCCCTCGAGGTAGCGGTGATACCGTAGTATAAAAGCCCGGTTGCGCGCATTTTCCATGGAGGTTAGGGTAAGGATCTCTAAAGGAAGGACAAGAACCTAGAGGAAGGAACACCTTCCCGAATGGATCTAATCTCCTTTATTGATAATTGCCATAACTCCTCTTAGATCTTCATTTGGGTATAGAAAGCGTTGAGATTTACTTGCATTTCCAAACCATCCCTAAACCTAACCATAGCAAGACTAGATTTAGATAATCGTAGTATAGAATAATTAGGTTTTTAAATTTAATAATCAATCCGAACACCCATCGGAATTAACTCGTTAGAGCGATTAGGAAATTCACAAAATCCCTGTGGACCGACCCGTACTCACCGGCTAGCTGCAAAGCGACGCCGTTCTTGATTGCGGTTATTAGATATTTTTGGCATACAAATCAGTGCCCATGGATGAGGAGTGAAGTTTCGGATTTCGTTTCGAGGTTTCTGTCTTGTTGTGAGCTAAGGTTGAGTATCTGAGACCGGCTGGAGAGTTGCAACCTTTAACCATTCCGGAGTGGGAATGCGAGCATATCTCCATGAATATTCGTTGTGGCGTCTACCCAGATTTAGTCAAGGTGTGACTCCATTTGGGTGTTTGCTGTCCGGTTATGCTCAGTTTGCTCAGTTGTTCTTTGTTAAGTTTGTACGTTTGCACGGAGTTCCTTCATGCGTTGTATCCAATAGATGCACCATGTTCGCTTGTCGTCTTGGGCAGAGGTTTCAGGAAGTCTCGGATACTGGTTGAGCTTTAGCTCCGTTTTTCCATCCGCAGGATTATGGTTTTGTGAGAGCGGGGTATACCGACTCTAGAGGATATGCTTGTTGTTAGTTATATGTAAGCCCTAGTGGCCATTACTGTACATACGATGTATATTGTAGTGGATGCTTGGACATGTATAGGGAGGACTTTCCTGCTCGACTTGATAGTATGCTATCTGGTTGCTCTTTATCTTAACTTGTACTCTGATTGTCTCTATATTACATATTGATAAAGCCCTTAGGATGAGTACTTGACTACCAGGACTATGATGTAGATCATACTAGTGGGGATAGTGTTGTCGCTAAGTACATCCTTCAAAAGTTCCTAGTCGTAGGTGTATCGAGACATGGCATCGATACACCAGAGTAGACTAGCGTATGCGCTTCTTGACCCATATGATGGGCGATGGATGATCCCATATCTATTAGTGTTTGACATCCGAGAAGGTATACGGGTGCTCAGTGGAGACTGGGTACACTGGACGGACTCACCGAGAACTCCCAGATGGTATTATACCTCACGTCAGATGGCAGTTCTCTGGTGATATTGGTACTTGTTAGTCTGTAGACCCGAGATTGTCATAGAGTCTTGTGTGATTCCCACTGTGCTTTGATTTCCATCATACCACGTCCAAGAGGGCGTGTAAAACGGTGGCTTTTGGGTACAGTCCCGAATCTCATGGAGGCAATGAGCGATAGGAGGGGTTTCGTCTCTCCCGGTATAGGGAGTTGATGTTGCGCTGTGTTCGATTGGCTATAACTGGAAATCCCTAGCCAGGGTTGTGTAGGGTTTTCTTAACACCTCTATTAGGGTTTTGAAGCATCACACATGCTATAACAATAAAATTTTGAGGTGCTAAGCAAACTATACTATGAATCGAACTAGAATTTATGAAGTAACTATTAATAGTATGAAATTCTAAGACTTAAGTTATACTAAGTGATGAGAATACATCCTTTGTAGACCTCTTTGGAAGACTCCTTTGCTTTGGAAAGGTTCGCTTGATCAACTCCTCGTCCACGACGATCCACCCGAAGCTCTTTGCGCTAAGCTTGTTGCTTCCTTCGATCTTTGAAAATCTAGAAGCACAACACCCTACACAAGATAGAAAAGGTTGTGTAGGATGATGAAGTGGTTGTTATTCTTATTTATTACCTTTTCTTTTATTTCTCTAACTCTATTTTAACAATTAAAAGAAAGCTAGGGTTTGGAGGAAGAAGATGGCTCTCTTTCCTTTTCTTTTGGAGTGAATAATGATAAGAAAAATGAAAAAGAAAATGAAAGAGAGAGATATATCTTATCATAACCATAACTATAGTTAAAATAATTTCTAGATATTTTAATTTGGGTTAAAGGCAAAAGGAAAAAGAACCATGGTTGAGTTAAATTCAACCATGGAAATTTGTAGAAATGTGTAGAAGAACTGACTCAATAATGTTTTTCTTTTACCTTTAACTTTAATGAAAATATCCATATATTTATTTATCTACAATATGATTCTTATATTGCCATCCTCTTTGTATCATCAACCATGATACATTTCATGTATGTATGTGTGTATGCACATCATCATGTACATATACATGCATGTATCCATAAAAAGAAAAGGATTTAAATAAATAATAAATAATATAAAAGTCAATATTAAATCAACACTTAATTTAATAAATCAGTCATATCTCATATGACCCGACTAATATTATATATACCCGATTAAAATACAGTATCACATACTCGTATTTAATCGAGCCTCCGCACATACCTCATATGTGCACCACTTCGTTTCGCCTGAGCCGAGAAACTTCTATGTCGGACTCTAAGACTCGTCAATACGCCAGCAGTAGATGATGATCATATAAAACACCCACAAGCCGCAAGCGGTCAGCTAAACGTAACGGCCACCCGGGTATTGAGCGATCAGAATAAGAACAAGCGAACCTGTCAAAACTCCTGTCAATCCATCCGGCAACACTTACCGTACAGTCCGGTCTCTTCATAAGATATGCTGCATATCGAGTCTAGGTATGGAATCTTCGACCCCAATAAATCAATAAGTCATGCCGGTATATGGTCTATAACAGATCGAGAAACTTACTGATAACACTTATCAATAATATCTCAGCAGCCCAGGCCAGGGACTTCCCGTTATAGCCAATCATGCACAGCACAGCATCAACCCCCAATACCGGAAGAGAAGAAACCCCTCCTATCGCTCACTGCCTCCATATGCCTCGAGACTATACCCAAAATCCACCTGTTTGTATGACTCAGTAGAGCCGCAGTTGGGTGGAGATCAAAGTACAGTGGGAGGACACACAAGACTCTATGACGATCTCGGGTCTACAAAATAACCTGTACCAGTGTCACCTGAGAACTACTATCCGACGTATGATATAATATCATATAGGAGTTCTCGGTGAGTCCGTTTAGTGTACCTAGTCTCACTGAGCACCCGTATACTATCTTCGGTGTCAACACACCAGACGGATATGGGATCATCCATCGCCCATCATATGGAACAAGAATGGTATACGCTAGTCTAAACTGGAATATCGATGCCCTATCTCGATATACCTACGACTAGGAACATTTCAAGAATATGCTTATAAACTACAGATATCCCACTAGTATGATCTGCATCATAATCCCAGTAGTCAAGCTAATATCCTTAGGGCTTTATCAACATGCACTAAATGAATATAAACATGATCAAGTGAACATATGACAAAGGAAAACCAGATAGCATACTATCATGTCGAGCAAGGCTGTCCTCTGAATATATATATACATATCAGTACATACATTATCTCATAATGGCCTCTAGGGCATACATATATCCAACAATCTCCCACTTGCACTAAGGTCAGTTATTGGCATATCTCATACCCAATATCTCAAAAAGTCGCTCATGCTGCGGCTGAGGGAGGGCCTTGGTGAATGGATCCGCAGCGTTTTTCTTTGTGTCTACTCTCTTAATCTCGATCTCGCGGCGATCAACTATCTCCCGGATCACATGATATCGCCTCAAGATGTGTCTGGACTTCTGATGGGACCTGGGCTCTTTGGCAAATGTCATAGCCCCATTATTGTCACAATACAAAAGTATTGGATCAATAATGGTTGGAACTACTTCTAGCTCCGCGATGAATTTGCTCATCCAGACGGCTTCCTTGGCAGCATCATTTGCAGCAATATATTCATCTTCCATCGTTGAGTCTGCAACGGTATCCTGTTTGGAACTCTTCCAACTCCCCATCCCTCCATTGAGGGTAAATGCAAACCCTGAGATAGACTTGCTGTCATCCTTGTCACTCTGGAAGCTCGAATCGGTAAAGGTCTCTATTTGGAGATCCCCGTTACCATACACCAAGAACAATTCTTTAGTCCGCTTTCATTCTTTTCCTGAAGTTTAGGGTACTTAAGAATGTTCTTCACAGCAATCCAGTGATTCTCTCCTGGGTTTGACTGATACCTGCTTACTACACTAAGTGCATAAGCAACATCAGGGCGTGTACATAACATCGCATACATTATCGATCCTACTGCCGAAGCATAGGGGATAATACTCATGCGAGCTCTATATATATCAGACTTTGGGTAATCGTCCTTTGAGAGAGTGACTCCGTGGAAAGCGGGTAAGGCACCCCGCTTGGAGTCTTCCATACTAAACATCTTTAGGATGGTGTTAATGTACTTGGTTTCGGACAATCCCAATAACCGTTTGGATCTATCCCTATAGATCCGTATACCCAATATGTATGTGGCATCACCCAGGTCCTTCTTGGAGAACCTTTGTGATAAGAATGATTTGACCGACAGTAGCTTAAGAATGTCATTTCCTATCAGAAGTATGTCATCCACGTACAATACGAGGAATGCGACATTTCTCCCTGCAGTCTTCTTATAAACACAAGGTTCATCTGGATTTTTGATGAAATCAAACTCTTTGATAATATCATCAAAACAGATGTTCCAACTCCGTGATGCCTACTTTAATCCAAAAATGGATTTAAGCAACTTACATACTTTACCGCTGCTCTCACTGTCAATGAAGCCTTCTGGCTGATCCATATAAACGCATTCATCTAAATCACCATTTAGGAATGCAGTTTTAACGTCCATCTGCCAGATTTCATAGTCATAGTGAGCAGCAATAGCAAGTAGGATCCGAATGGATTTAAGCATGGCTACCGGAGAGAAAGTCTCGTCATAGTCCAAACCTGGTCTTTGACGAAAACCTTTCGCTACCAACCTTTCCTTATAGGTCACTACCTGTCAATCTACACCGATCTTTCTTTTAAAGATCCATTTGCAACCCACAGGTTTTATCCCAGAGGGTACATCTTCCAAAGTCCATACTTTGTTGGTGTACATGGACTCCATTTCGGATCACATGGCATCCAGCCATTTCACAGAGCCACCACTCGTGATAGCCTGATGAAAACTGGCAGGATCATCATCATCCATGATGCAATTTTCTCTATCACCATCAATGAGAAAACCGTAGTATCTCTCCGGTGGGCGAGAAGTCCTACCAGATCTACGGAGTGGCTGAGGTTCATTAAATTCTGTTATAACTTCAGGTTCAGCCAAGTCGTCATTTGTAACTTGTGTCTCTAGAACCTCTTCTAGATCTACCACTTTTTCATTTGTATTATTTGAAAAAATCTCATCTTCTAAAAAGGTGGCATACTGAGAAACAAATACTTTTTGTTCCTCCTTGTGGTAGAAAAGATACCCAAACGAATGTTTAGGATATCCTACAAATATACATTTGACTGATCATGTCTCGAGTTTCTCTGGATTCCGCTTTTTAACAAAAGCTGGACAACCCCAAATCTTAACTCTTTTAAGAGATGGTTTCTTCCCATGCCATATCTCATATGGAGTGGTAGACACGGTCTTGGTTGGAACTTTGTTTAACAGAAAAGATGTTGTTTCCAATGCATGCCCCAAAAGGAGAGAGGTAACTCAGAATCACTCATCATGGATCGTATCATATCTAATAGGGTACGGTTCCTTCGTTCTGACACACCGTTGTGCTGTGGTGTGTAAGGTGGAGTGAGCTGAGAGAGAATCCCATTCTCTTTTAGGAAGTCTAAGAACTCAGTACTTAAGTACTCTCCACCTCGATCTGATCAAAGTATCTTGATAGTCTTTCCTGTTTGGTTTTCTACTTCATGTATATAATCCTTGAATTTCTCGAAAGCTTCAGTCTTATGCTTTATCAAATACACATGACCAAATCTTGAGAAATCATCAGTAAAAGTTATGAAGTAAGAAAAACCGCCTCTTGCATGTGTAGACATTGGTCCGCATACATCACTATGTATGAGGCCTAGGAGCTCAGTAGCTCTTTCTCCGTGTCCTGTAAATGGGGTTTTGGTCATTTTACCTTTGATACAAGACTGGCAAGTTGCATAATATTTATACTCAAAAGAATTTAAATATCCATCTTTATGAAGCTTGTTTAGTCTTGTTTCATTAATATGACCAAGTCTACAATGCCAAAGAAAAGCTTCATTTATATCTAAAAAATTTCTTTTATTTTTGTGTTGTACATTGAAAACTGTGTGTTGATTAAGGACGTATATCCCGTTATTTAATGTACCACAACTAATCAACTCTTGATTAAGTCTAATGTTCATAACATTGTGTTGCACAGCAAAATGATACCCTTCATTTTCTAACAAGGAAACAAATATAATATTACAAAGCATACTTGGTACAAAATAACACGGGTTCAAAACCAATATACAACCCGAAGGCAAACCTAGGTGATACTCTCCTACTGAAACTGCATTTACATTGGAACCATTTCCAACTTGGAGAGTATGTATTAGTGTATATGCCCTAGAGGCCATTAATGTATCATACTAGTTTGTATATTACTTAATGGAAGCTTGGGATATTCACCATGTATATACAATCTTGCTCAAAATAGTAGTATGCTACTTGGTTTGTTGCTGCTTCAATGTGTACATGTGTTTATTTTAGTATATCGCCTATACACATTAGTGGAGCCCTTAGGATCTTTGCTTGATTACCAGCGATGTGATGACAGTCACACTAGTGAGGCTGGGTAATCTATAAGCACATCCTTATGCAGGTCCCTGGTCGCAGGACTATCGAGACAGGGCATCGATACTCCGGAGTAGACTAGCGCATGCGCTTCTCATCCCAGTGTGGGAGACGGTCTGTCCCACAGCCGTCGGTACGTCGTACTTGTGATAGTATGCGAGTGCTCATTGGGTTACGAGTACACTGGACAGGACTCGTCGGGAACTGACTAGTTGGTATTATGCCTATCGTCAGTTATCAGTTCCCAGGTGACATGAGTACAGCTTAGTCTGCTGACTTGACACTGTCACTTTGCCTCGAATGTGTTCCCACTGTACTTTGATTACTACCCTACCACGGCTCAAAGGAGTCGTGCAAACAGGTAGTGGTTGGGTACAGTCCCGAAGCACTTGGAGGCAGTGACAGTTAGACAGGATTCGTCTCTCCCGGTATTGGGGGTTCACATCGCGCTGTGTCTAGGAGAGCCATTACACGAGTAGTCCTTGGCCAGGGCAAACGAGATATACTGGTAGGCTTCCAGTGTTATCTCAGGGTGTTTTGGGCTTCACTCCGACACGACTTGTACAGCTATTTGGGGACTGACGTTTACCGCCCCTTAGGCCCGCCATGCGATGTATCAGACGAACAGACCGGACTGTACAGAGAATGTCACATTCAGGCTCAGTAGGAGTTCAGATGGGTTTCACTTCGTCAGTCTTCTTGTCGGCATCTACCTGGGGACCGTTACGCACAGCTAGTGCCGCTTGCGGTCTGTGGTTAAACCCACTGCCAGTGTAGTGTCGAGTCTTTAGAGTCCCACACAGAAAGCTATTCGCCTTTAGGCAAAAGAGTAGAGGTCGCATGGTTTTGCGACAGGTCGCATGGTTTTGCGGCAGGGTTCGGTCACATCCGTGCACTTGTGCACGTACAGTGTCCGGACAGTTTACACTAGCGGGCTTTGGTTTAAGCCAGATCCTAGTATACCTTTTGGGATTGGTTTTATCCATTATGCATTCGTGTTCCTCGGAACACAGATGCGGGTGTGTATGCACAGTTGACGGAGAGACAGAGGCAGAGGATTCTCATTAGGGTTGTTGACCGTTGACAGTTGACTATTGACTTTTTGCACAACCCTAATGAGAATATGATATGTGATTAACAATTATATTAATTAAGTATTATGGTGACATGGTTGTTGAGGGATTGACTTTGTTGACTTGTTGACTTGTCTAGTTCTCTAACGTGGTCCCAAGTTCCGCGAGCTCCTCAATGAAGCCAATCATCTTAAGCACGTGTTCCGCTACCGATGATCCGATGGCCAACTTTGCCGAAAATAACTTCTTCGACACTTCGTATCTTGCAATACGAGATTGCTCTCCATACACTTCTTTTGTATGGAGAAATATGGATTCGATGTCCATATTCTCGTGCCTCCTCTGATGTTCGTTGTCCATAGAGGCAAGTACGAGGCACTTGGCCGACGCTAGAGGTGGGACATGGGACAGGGGGAGCTTTGGTGGTAAGAAGATACCCCAGCTTGTCGTAAGTGATTGCCATTTTGACATTCCTGAGCCAATCATTGTTGTTTGGCCCTGTCAGTATGTTTTTATCTAGAAGTAACTTAAGTCCAGTCATGTCGATTGGTCGCTGCAATTAGGAGAGAGAAGAAGAAGAAACGCTGAGCATGATGCTCTTGCAAGTTTAGAGTGGTTTTTAGTTTGTCTAAACATGATGGCTCCCACTGTTTCTCGAATCCCTCCTCAAACCAAAAAGGAAGAATTAGTCAGGATCAATCTCACCGTACAATACTTGCTTAACCGTTCGGCCAGGCTGTTGTCGGTACTTCGAGGGAGGTTTTCCAACGCTTTCGCGAAGTTCCTTAATTTAAGAACCTCTTTTCCCTAGGGGCGTAGCCCCGCTAACACCTTTCTAGACACCTACTAGGCTTATAGCATTGATCGTTAAGTGAGAAATTTCCCGAGGAGTAGCATATACTCACAGTAGGATCGGGATCCAAATATCATCGCGTGACGAAACTGAAGGAATCCTACCAGAATCATCACACTCCAAATGGTATGCAACACTAGCAAGTTTCAGTTCTTTTGAAACTCCCGATGTGGATTTTTGCCCCATGCTCTTATGACCTTGACTTTGGCCAACAAATCATAAGTCACATGTCAAGTTCTACCCGTCGTTCTCTAGGTTAATTTGAATCCACCCGTACCTACCCTTGACTTTGGCCAACAAGGCAGTACGACTGTTCCAAACCAACGCATCTATCTATGCTGCACATGAATACCCAACAGCTACCAATCACTATGCCTTGACATTGGCCAACAAACATAGCTTGAATACTATTGACTATTCATGTGAAACGACGGAGGTCTACGAATGGTTTTGGCGAAACCGTGAACGTAGAGAACTTGATATAATCGATGGAACGAGATAGCTTTTAAAAGGAGTGGCTCAAACTCCGAATTTTAAAAGTTGGTTTTGAAAAGAACCGAGTGGTTTTTCGAAAGTGTTCCAACGACTTTTACTTGGTTTATTTTCTTGCATTAGCTCTTTTAATGCGTGATATTCTTGCATTAGTTCTTTTAATGCGTCCCATCATTTAATCTTACCATTGCAGAAAACAACTAAAATATGACGTATGCTTATGCCATTCGCATTCGCCACGGGGCCCCTTCATTACCCGTTAGGTTACTTAATTAACGACAGAGCGGGGGCTGGGCTAGCGCGGCTGTAAAACATAAGCAACGCCTAAATAATATCATATATAGATATATTGCAATGATAGCCATTTCAGATCACAGATGAACACATTGGATATACTAGGAACCCGCAATTCGTACGAGCCTGTAACGAAAAGCAGGTTACACGGTCGCGGTGAATAGCCAATACCCCACCCAAGACCCCTACGGGTGCGGCAAACTACCCGCCAAGTACCCGAAGCGAAGCAACCTCCCTCAACCCGTGAGTAGGCCACTTAGCACTTCGGCATACCCAGTAGTTTGTGCACCCCCTCCACGGGTCTATCCTGGGAGCAAAAACAGTAAAAAGAAATTATACAATGACGGCTAAAACCCCGATCCAGTTGTGCAGCCATACAAATAATTATTACATCAATTTACAAATTTACATGAATTGAAAGAAAAGAAAACTCTCGTCTCACAACCCCCGGCTATTTACCCGCAACAATCCAATGAATTCATATACACAAACCAATAACATTACAGAACACAGATTTGTATAACCCCCACTAATCGACATATAGCGATTAGCAGACGTTCAATACAAATATCACATCACAGATAAAACCCGTCAGCATAAGTCTTTAGAAGTTCGATCAAAAATACGGATTTCTAGGCCCCAAACACAAAATTTTCGTTCTGGAAAATCTGGGCAGAAAATACATATTCCAAAAATCCCAAAACAACCCCAGAAAAACACTGCACAAAATTTGGACCTCGGCCGAGTCAACTCGGCCGCGGAACCGCGGCGGGAGCGTGCTCCGGCCGCATTTCCGCGGCGCTTTGACCGGTTCGTGGGACCAAATTTCGTGGGTGTTTAATAAAAACCCTGAGCCGATTTTTAAGATGAAATTTATCATTTTTACAGAACTTTAAAAATCGACAGCAACTTTGAATTTCGGGACTTTTTCTCCAATCGAATTTCTAGCTGCTATGCTAACATGTTAGATAGAGTTTAACTAGGCTCTGATACCACTGTAAGTCCATGCTACCTCTCCCGGTACTTTCGGGCATGCGGAATTTGAGGAAAAACAATTTTCTAGAGGTGGTAACATGGACTCAAAACCGGATCTTTGTTAAACATCTAACTAACAAACTAACTAGGAGTTGTTAACTACTCGGTTAGGGGGTTATACCTTTCTTTCTTGAACTCCTTCGTCTTCAAGCCTCGATGGTTGTCCGGATCGGCTTCACCCCGTCGTCTCCTTGCGCCGAAGATCGATCCACCTCGAAAGCTTCTACCTTTGGCTTCTTCTTCGATCTTTGAAGAAACTAGTTCACTTGGTTTGCCAAACCTTGTGAACTAGAGTGAGTAGAGAAGAGTGTGTTGGGATTTTCTCTATGGTTCTTGGTTCTCAACACATGAGACAAGTGAACCATAGATTAAAGAGAGGGAGAGCAAGAGGAAGAAGATGAGAGCTCAAGAACACAAGAGAGAGAATGGAAATGATAGAATGAGAAAGACTTTTCTCTCTTGGCTCTCATAATCCAACGCCATCATCACAAATAATAGCAATCAAGTATTATGTGATGGTTTAAGCTACAATAGCCATATCATTTCATGCACTCATTTCTCACAAGAGAAACAAGCAAGTAAAAAGTCTTTGCCATGAAATGATAGCCATTGTCATCATGATGGTCAACTAGTCCAACCTAGTCAACCGGTCAACAAAGTCAACAAGTCAACAAAGTCAACCCCTCAACAACCATGTCACCATAATACTTAATTAATATTATTGTTAATTACATATCATATTCTCATTAGGGTTGAGCAAAAAGTCAATAGTCAACAGTCAACAACCCTAATGAGAATACCCTGCCTCTGTCTCTCCGTCAACTTTGCATACACACCCGCATCCGCGTTCCGAAGAACACGAATACATACTGGATAAAACCAATCCCAAAACGTACACTAGGATCTAGCTTAAACCAAAGCCCGCTAGTGTTAACTGTCCGGACACTGTACGTGCATAGGTGCACGGATGTGACCGAACGCTGTCGCAAAACCATGCGACCTGTCGCAAAACCATGCGACCTCTACTCTTTTGCCTAAAGGCGAATAACTTTCTGTGTGGGACTCTAAAGACTCGACACTACGCTGGCAGTGGGTTTAACCACAGACCGCAAGCGGCACTAGCTGTGCGTAACGGTCCCCAGGTAGATGCCGATAAGAAGACTGACGAGGTGAAACCCATCTGATCTTCTACTGAGCCTGAATGTGACAATCTCCGTACAGTCCGGTCTGTTCGTCTGATACATCGAATGGCGGGCCTAGGGGGGCGGTAAACGACAGTCCCCTAATAGCGGTACAAGTCGTGTCGGAGTGAAGACCAAAACACCCTGAGATAACACTGGAAGCCTACCAGTATATCTCGATTGCCCTGGCCAGGGACTACTCGTGTATTGGCTCTCCTAGACACAGCGCGATGTCAACCCCCAATACCGGGAGAGACGAATCTTTTCTAACCGTCACTGCCTCCAAGTGCTTTGGGACTGTACCCAACTACTACCTGTTTGCACGACTCCTTTGAGTCGTGGTAGGGTGTAATCAAAGTGCAGTGGGAACACACTCGAGGCGAAGTGACAGTGTCAAGTCAGCGGACTAAGCTGTACTCATGTCACCTGGGAACTGATAACTGACCATAGGTATAATACCAAACGGTCAGTTCCCGACGAGTCCTGTCCAGTGTACTCGTAACCTAACGAGCACCAGCATACTATCTCCAGTACGACGTACTGATGGCTGTGGGATAGACCATCTCCCACTCTGGGATGAGAAGCGCATACGCTAGTCTACTCCGGAGTATCGATGCCCTGTCTCGATAGTCCTGCGACTAGGGACCTGTATAAGGATGTGCTTATAGATTACCCAGCCCCCACTAGTGTGACTGCCATCACAACGCTAGTAATCAAGCAAAGATCCTAAGGGCTCAACTAATGTGTATAGGTGATATACTAAAATAAACACATGTACACATTGAAGTAGAAACAAACCAAGTAGCATACTACTATATTGAGCAAGATTGTTTATACAAGGTGAATATCCCAAGCTTCCATTAAGTAATATACAAACTAGTATGATACAGTAATGGCCTCTAGGGCATATACACTAACAAGAATTGCAAATATGAGAACCCGAACCGGTATCCAATACCAAGGAAGCAGAGTTAATAGAAAAACAGTTTTCAATTACGAACACACCTGAAGCTGAAGCATCACCTTGCTTCTTCTTGAGTGCTAAGTACTCAATATAGTTCCTCTTCCAGTGTCCCGTCTTCTTGCAATGGAAACATTCACCTTTCCCCGATTCCCCAACCTTGGACTTTCCTTTTCCCTTCACCTTTTTGACACCACCCTTAGGTTTGGTGGGTTTCTTCTTCATCTTTCCCTTGGCCTTAGCCTTCGGGTAAGAGGAGGAAGATTGCCCAACACTCATAACGGGAGTCTTCACTGACTTTAGTATGCTCTCTGCACTCCTTAACATATTAAGGAGTTCAGGCAGTTCCTTCTCCATGTTGTGCATGTTGAAGTTAACGATGAACTGAACAAAAGTGGAGGGGAGAGACTGCAGAATAATATCTGCATACTGTTCATTGTCCATTGTCTACCCAAGGTCCTCAAGCTTTTCTATGAGAGCTATCATTTTCAGAACATGGTCCTCATGTCACCCAAGGTCCTCATGCGCATCTGAAACAGTTTCTTAGACGCTTTGTATCGTAATACGCGAGATTGCTCTCCATACAACTCTTTTGTATGGAGAAATATGGCTTTTACGTCCATATTCTCGTGCTGCTTATGATGTGTGTTATCCATCGATGCAAGCGCGAGGCATTTTGCCGTGGCACAGTCAGTGTCCCATATCTTGCGTATTTCCCTATCCGCAACTGAAGATTTAAGACCTAGGGGGCAAGGCTGGAGCTGTAAGGACATATGATACTTTATCATAAGTCAAGGCTATGTTTAAATTCCTCAGCCAGTCTTTATAGTTGGTCCCATTCAGCTTGTTTTTATCTAATAAAAGCTTAAGTCCTGTCATGGGTATCTGCCATTAAGAGAGAGAAAAGAATACACTTAGCGAAAGCTCTTGGAAAGATCAGATTGGTTATTATCATGTCTAACCGATGTCTCCCACTGTTTTTTATCAAATTTTCTTTAAATGCTTTAAAAAGAAAACTAGCCGGGATTAATTACATTCCACAATTTCGCCAACCTCTCAGCCAGGCCAGTGCCGGTACTTGAGGGAGGTTCCCCGTGCTTTCGCAGGGACCTAATTAAAGTAAACCTCTTCTTCCCAGAGGCGTAGCCCCGTTTGGCACCTTTCTAGACACCTACCGAGTCAGCTAATTGTAAAGCGCAAAATTCTCCCGGGTGCAACATTTGCTCGCAGTGGGATCGGGATCCTACCATCATATAGAAGTTATACAATCTCATTGTAATTTTCAATTCTTGAAATTCCCGATATTATTTTTACCCCTAGTACTTATGACCTTAACTAAAGTCAACATATCATAAGTACTAGTCATGTTCTTCCCGTCATTTCGTGATTAACTAGACCCACCCATATGACCCTTAACTAAAGTCAACATAATCATATGAAGGTCCTAACTAATCTGCATCATATGCAGTGTAGGAAGACATCACTCAGCTACCGTACACTGCACCTTAACTAAAGACAAAATACGCAGCACGAATACTAAGTACTCTACTTCCTAAAATGACGGAGGGTTGCGGATAGTTTTTAAGTAAACTTTTGACGCTTTGAACTTGATATCGTTGTAGAATCTAATGGGTTTAAAAGGAGTGGCTTAAGCTCTGCATTTTGAAACTTGCTTTTTCATAAAAGGCCGAGCATATTTAAAATCCAATTCCACAACATCTTTTTAGGTTTATTTATCTTTTACATTAATCTCATTAATGTAGTCCCATCATTTAAATCCTAAGCCATTACAGAAAGAAACGAAAATATAACGTACACTTATGTCACTCGCACTCGTCACAGTGTCCTGATATGCACCGTTAGGTTACTTAACTAACGGCATGCCGAGACGGGGCAAGTGTGGGTGCAAAACATAAGTAACGTCTAATATATATCATATATATATATATATATAATATTTCATTCGTCTCAGATATCTATGAAAAGATCACATCAGATAATAAAAGCAGCAGAAGCACATATAGGATATCTAGGAGGTCCGTATTTTGTATTTAGCCTGCAATAAAAATACGGATTCCACGGTCGCGATGAATAGCCAAGCCCACACCCCTAGACCCCTACGAGAGCGGCATTAGACCCTACCAATTCTGGAGTTTAGGAAACCCGGTCTCGACTCCTCGAGATGGCCTCCCACTGAACCCTAGAACCCGGTCACTTGTGCCCTCCACCTTGTCTCTATCCTAATGCGGAAAAGTAAATAATATACAACACTAGTGACAACAACCTCAACCCGGAAGTGCCCCAAATAAAAGAATATTACAAACAATTTAATTTTACATGAATGAAAAGAAAACTCTCATCTCACATAAAACCCCCGGCTATTCATTGCGACAATCCTGCACATCAAATCTCATCGACACATAATATCAAATATCATCAACGTAAGTAAGTATGCATACACCGATCGTCGTTAATGTATAGCAACGAAAACCGGTAATACATACTACACTTACGGTCACAGAGAAATAAAATGAAAAACAACAACAATTGGAATCTTTAACTGTCTTTAGACAACACAAACCCGGAATATCACATATACAAGATTTCATGCCCAAATAATGTAAAGCTCGCATTTGGGTCTCATTCAAGAAAACACTTTTTCAAACCAAACCGGATAATTCAACAAGATTTCCGTTTATCCCGAGACCGAACTGCTAGATTAACACGCAACAAACAAATTTGTAGATTCCAATTATTGTATCACATACTATTAAACGAGGCGCAGTTAAAACATTCGATCGAATGATTTAAACAACCACAGAATGCTCTGAAAGCTCAACACTTGAGCAGTTTTTAAAAATTCCATAAACAGCAGCAAACACATACGGGCCTGCACAAGAAACTACGGCCCAGGATTCACCTACGGCGCCGCGGAACCGCCGCATCAAGGCCACTCTGGCCGCGGTTCCGCGGTCGTACGGTCGATTTAGGGAATCGTATTTCTGGTGGGCCCATATATTTCCCTGCTTAATTTTTTACATATTTTTAATTTGAAAAAAACCAGGATTTTAAAAAATTTCCAGAGAGCACCCCCGGGTGTCGTTTTTCATCCGTTCGATGTTTTCAACGTCGTCTAGGTTACTACAAAGCTCTAGCTTGGCTCTGATACCACTGTAGGGTTTCCTTAACACCTCTATTAGGGTTTTGAAGCATCACACATGCTATAACAATAAAATTTTGAGGTGCTAAGTACTATGAATCGAACTAGAATTTATGAAGTAACTATTAATAGTATCAAATTTTAAGACTTAAGTTATACTAAGTGATGAGAATACAACCTTTGTAGACCTCTTTGGAAGACTCCTTTGCTTTGGAAGTGTTCGCTTGATCAACTCCTCGTCCACGACGATCCACCCGAATCTCTTTGCCCTAAGCTTGTTGCTTCCTTAGATCTTTGAAAATCTAGAAGCACAACACCCTATACAAGATAGCAAAGGTTGTGTAGGATGATGAAGTGGTTGCTATTCTTATTTAATACCTTTTCTTTTATTTCTCTAACTCTATTTTAACAATTAAAAGAGAGCTAGAGTTTGGAGGAAGAAGATGGCTCTCTTTCTTTTTCTTTTGGAGTGAATAATGATAAGAAAAATGAAAAAGAAAATGAAAGAGAGAGATATATCTTATCATAACCATAACTATAGTTAAAATAATATCTAGATATTTTAATTTGGGTTAAAGGCAAAAGGAAAAAGAACCATGGTTGAGTTAAATTCAACCATGGAAATGTGTAGAAATGTGTAGAAGGAATGACTCAATAATGTTTTTCTTTTACCTTTAACTTTAATGAAAATATCCATATATTTATTTATCTACAATATGATTCTTATATTGCCATCCTCTTTGTATCATCAACCATGATACATTTCATGTATGTATGTGTGTATGCACATCATCATGTACATATACATGCATGTATCCATAAAAAGAAAAGGATTTAAATAAATAATAAATAATATAAAAGTCAATATTAAATCAACACTTGATTTAATAAATCGGTCATATCTCATATGACCCGACTAATATTATATGCCCGATTAAAATACAGTATCACATACTCGTATTTAATCGAGCCTCCGCACATATCTCATATGTGCACCACTTCGTTTCGCCTGAGCCGAGAAACTTCTATGTGGGACTCTAAGACTCGTCAATACGCCAGCAGTAGATGATGATCATATCAAACACCCACATGCCGCAAGCGGTCAGCTAAACGTAACGGCCACCCGGGTATTGAGCGATCAGAATAAGAACAAGCTAACCTGTCAAACCTCCTGTCAATCCAACCGGCAACACTTACCGTACAGTCCGGTCTCTTCGTCAGATATGCTGCATATCGAGTCTAGGGATGGAATCGTCGACCCCAATAAATCAATAAGTCATGTCTGTTTATGGTCTATAACAGATCGAGAAACTCACTGATAACACTTATCAGCAATATCTCAGCAGCCCTGGCCAGGGACTTCCCGTTATAGCCAATCGTGCACAGCACAACATCAACCCTCAATACTGGGAGAGACGAAACCCCTCCTATGGCTCACTGCCTCCATATGCCTCGAGACTATATCCAAAATCCACCTGTTTGTAAGACTCAGTAGAGCCGCAGTAGGGTGGAGATCAAAGTACAGTGGGAGGACACACAAGACTCTATGACGATCTCGGGTCTACAGACTAACATGTTCCAGTGTCACCTGAGAACTGCTATCCGACGTATGATATAATACCATATAGGAGTTCTCGGCGAGTCCGTTCAGTGTACCCAGTCTCACTGAGCATCCGTATACTATCTTCGGTGTCAACACACCAGACGGATATGGGATCATCCATCGCCCATCATATGGAACAAGAATAGTATACGCTAGTCTAAACAGGAATATCGATGCCCTGTCTCGATATAACTACGACTAGGACCATTTCAAGGATATGCTTATAAACTACAGATGTCCCACTAGTATGATCCGCATCATAATCCCAGTAGTCAAGGTAATATCCTTAGGGCTTTATCAACATGCACTAAATGAATATAAACATGATCAAGTGAACATATGATAAAGTAAAACCAGATAGCATACTATCATGTCGAGCAAGACTGTCCTCTGAATATATATATACATATCAGTACATACACTATCACATAATGGCCTCTAGGGCATACATATATCCAACAGGTTGCTGAGATTTACTGGTAAGTGTTATCAGTAGTTTCTAGAACTGTTATGGACCTCATATTGACACGACTTATCAAGCTACTGTGGTCTGACGTTTACCACCCCTAGGCGAGATATGCGACATATCAGACGAACAGACCGGACTGTACGGGAGTGTTACTGGTTGGATTCACAGGAGAATGTACAGGCTTGCTTATTAATCTTCTGATTGCTCAATACCTGGGTGGCTGTTACGTTTAGCTGACCGCTTGCAGCTTGTGGGTGTTTGATATGATCATCACCTACTGCCGGCGTATTGACGATTCTTTAAAGTCCTACACAGAGGTTTCCTGGCTCAGGCAAAACGGAGTAGGAGAACATATGTGATATGTGTGGGACCGGGAATAATACGTGCATGCGATACCGTATTAGATTCTCTCGATATGATATATCGGCCGAGTATATGTGATATAGCCGGGTCATCGGATCAAGTGTTGATTCGATGAACTGATACAGATTATATTAGTCGGTTATTTATGGAATAACCGGATTATCGGATCAAGTGTTGATTCGATAATTTGATGTATAATTATATATTTGATATATTATATTACATTAACTAATATAAGCTCACTTAAAGATTCTTTTTTCTCACTTGGATAATACAATGATATATGTGATATATGTTAATTGTATTATTTTATTTTGTTACAAAATATATTATATATGTGATATATAATATTGTAACAAGTTATGATTCCAAATTCAACATGTTTTGTGGAGATTAAACATAGTTAGGATTTGATTTGGGTTAGCTTTTTCATGAAGCTTCTAGAAGCTTTATTTTTGTTTTAAGCAAAGATATTTTTGTGTAGATATTTTATTAACCCAACCCAAAACCTTTACCCTAGTTAATTCTCTACATGGGTTAAGTCTTCATGCTTAACCATGGGTTGCAATTGTAACCATAGAATTAATTCATTATTCATCACAAAGTAATTTCTTCTTCTTCTTCCTTTGAAAAAAGCTTTCTAGCTTTTTCTTATGTGATGATTTTGAGTGAGAAATTGAAAACAATTGAGAGCTAAATTCCTACTTCATCATCCTCATCTATTCTAGCCACTTAGATTAGGGTGTTTGCTATGCTAATACTTGATTAGTAAAGCAAGTGCTTGGGCTTGAGTTTCTTCTAGGTAGGTCATCTTTGTTGTTGAAGATTGGAAGCAAGCTTGCATCTTTCTCTTCATGGAGCCTCTCTTGAGTCCGGGTACTCGATTATCGCAGAGAATGGACCTCAACACGGAGCTTTAGAAGTGAAGGAATGGTCTACAAAGGTTGTAATCCCTGACTCTTAGATGTTAAATTGTTTACATGCTTTGTTTGTTTAATTCTCTAGTTAAGATCTTGGTTAGGGCTTATTTAGCATATTAAAAATTTCAATATGGCATGTGTGATGCCTTGCTAAACCTTCAAAAGGTGCTATACTTACCCTACAGTGGTATCAGAGCCAAGCTAGAGCTTTACGTGTTGTCTGGATGAAGTTTGAAGTCCGATCGAACCCCGAAACTCCGATACAAACCCTTTCTCTGGAAATTTTTTCAAAAGTTGAAATTTTTCATATTAAAAATACTCATAAAATCATGCAGGGAATTCTAAGAATTACTGTGAAGTACAAAGCCCTAACTCCCTCAAGAGACCACGGAACCGCGGCCAAACCATGCATTTGGCGGCGGTTCCGCGGCCATCTTTAGGAGTTAGGGGCTAATACTTCAAGGGTTTATTCTTGGGTACTTTTTCATGCTTCTGGGAATTTTTAATTCTACTCAAGTGTTGAGCTTTCTGAGAAATATTGGTAACTCATTGATTCGATTGGAAAGTTTAACTTCGTTTATGTTTTTCCGGGTAATTTAGAACATGTTAAAAAGTTCGAACGGATATCAATAACTCACTTTTTCCCCTGCCGGAATATTTCCAAGTGTTGGATTTTTTCCTTAGTTAAAGAACATTCACAGTCGTGCAAGTAACACGGTGGACCCTCTAGAAGAACTAAAACCTTAACTCGATTATGTGACCATCTGAACCACCTCTAAACCTTAGGGTTTGTGGCAGTACGGCGTTGCCACATGTGAGGCGTTGGTTTGACCCTTCTACGGCTGGACCATTGGTACTGTGGCATGCGATTGATGCTTTTAAACTAATTTCAAGTGTTGAGAACTAAAGGGAAATCTTGGGTGTTTCTTTATTCGATCGGAAGATTTAACATTGTATATTTATCTGGAATGCGATACAATATTTGGAATCCCAAGTAGTTATGAGATAACTAATTTGAATGTTATAAATCTAGCAGTTTTTAGTCCCATTTGATCGGTTGCCATGGGATTTTGATGTGATCAAAAGTCCGTCGTAATCACGTAGCGTACGTGGATACTCGCAGAGTAAACTTAATAGATAGGCACACCACAAGCCCCGACCAAGTGACTGTAGGAGAACCCCGTCGCCAAAAGGATCCGTTCGGGTGCTCTCGGCAGCGGTGTTTCGCCTTAGTGCGCTTCGTCGACGGCACCGGAGGTGAAACCGTCTACTAAAGTTTCTGACGAGCATTCGATCAGGATGTCGGGAATCTTGTTGAATTGCCCGACTAGATATTGAAAAGTGTTTTCGATATTGAGCCTAAAATGCGGGGTTTATAATTGTTGGGCATGCGATGTCTAAAGAATTCATTTGGTTAGGCATGCGATGTCTAAGGAGGTTGCGGATTCCAACTGTTGTAGTTTTACACATTCTTTTATGCGATCGTAAGTGTAATATGTGGTGTATCGCCGGTTTCGTTGCTATACATCAACGACAATTCGGATACGCATATTTACTTATGTTGATGTTATGTGTTGTTGTGATATGTTATATTGGATCGTCGTGTTTTGAATAGCCGGGGGTTTTATGTGAGATGAGAGTTTTTCATTTTCATTCATGTAAAATTTATTTGTATGTAATATTCTTTTATTGGGGCACTTCCGGGCTGAGGATGATGTAACAATTGTATATTATTTACTTTTCCGCATTAGGATAGACCCAAGGCGGGGAGCACAAGTAACCGGGTTCTAGGGTCCAGTGGGAGACTATCTCGAGGAGTCGAGACCGGTTCTCTTAACCTTAGAATTGGCAGTGTTACTTGCCGCTCTCGTAGGGGTCTATGGATGTGGGTTTGGCTATTCATCGCGACCGTGGAATCCGTGTTTTTATACAGGCTCGCATTAAAACACAGACCTCCTAGTATATCCAATATTTCATATATGTTCTTCTGCTGGAATGTTCTGTGATGAGATCATATTACTGCTTGAGACAAATGTTTATATTATATATATGAGATATATATTATATATTGTTGATTTCGTTTCAAATGTGATTCTTGTGAAGCATAATAAAATGGGACTTCATTAATGAGATTAATGAAATAAAAGAAACCTAAAGATATTGTAGAAACTTGTTTAAAAACTGGTAGCTCTAGTTCTTGCTTTGCATAGTGGTATTCCTCATAGAATATCCAACACGTTATTCGATAAGGAAAGAGCCGAGATCCCTTCACCAGGAGTGAACTCTTTAGCGAAACTAGAAGATGCTACACACTCGGTTTGTCTTTTGATAACTTCTATAGTTTTTTGCTTTGCATAGTGGTTTTTGTGAAATATCCTGCACCTTATTCGATAAGGAAAGAGCCGATGATCTCTTCACCGGGAGTGACCTCTTTAGCAAAACTAGAAAAGCCTCAAAAACACTCCATTCAAAATCACTCGATTCTACGACGATATCAAGTTCATTACGTAAAAGATTTTCTTAAAAACATGTCGTAGCCCTCCTTCATTTCAGATAAGTACTTCATAGTATTCGTGCTGCGTTTGTTGACCTTGTCAAGGCGTAGTGTGCGGTAGCTATTTATGCTTATCTGCAAAAGCATATGATGCGATTGAGTTAGGGTAGTCGTGTGACTTTGTTGAACTTTTCAAGGGTCATGCGGGTGGGTTTATTTCAATCGGGAAATGACGGGTTGAACTTGACTTGCGGTCTATGGTTTGTTGACATTGTCAAGGTCATAGATCGCTCGGGGCAAAATATTATTGGGAATTTCAAGAGTTGAAATTTGCAATGAGATTGCATACCTTCTATGAGATAGTTGGATCCCGATACTCGCTGGGAGTAAGAGTTACTCCTGGGATAGTTTTACACATTACAATTAGCCGATCAAGTAGGTGTCTAGAAAGGTGTCAATGGGGTTATGTCTCTGGGAAAACAAGGTTTATTTTAATTAGGTCTGTGCGAAAGCACGGGGAACCTCCCTTAAAGTACTGGCACTGGCCTAGCTGAAAGATTGGCGAACTTGTAGGGTGTAATTAATCCCGGCTAGTCTTTCCTTATAGGGTTTGAAGGAAGATTTGACTAAAACAGTGGGAGACATCCTGATTAGGTATATTAATAATCAATCTAATCTTGCAAGAGCATACGCCGAGTGTTTTCTTCTATCTCTCTCCAGGTAGCGACCATGTCACGCCTTAATCAAGATAATAATACGGATGTATTGACCGAACCCTCTTATTATACTGAGCTGGGGAACGTCGGCCCCGCTCCAACTTATAATTGTTATAAGACAGAGCAGGAAATAAAGGATTACCAGTATTACCGTACCGCCCAAACGAAGAAAGTACATACTGATGCATCTTCTTCGTGTGTGTTCATTACCAAAAACCGTTTCTCAGTATCCTTTATGTCCTGGGTATGAGATACCAGATCAGGATCCCGCATATATAATTTGTTATATGGGCTACAGATAGGTATAGAACTGAGAACGGGTGATAAGTTTCAAGAGTTGGAAATGATGCAAGTGTTGCAGCCAAGTCTGTTAGCAGTTATCACCCTGTATTACCAGAATACATTGATTCTGAACGTTTGTTATTAGATGCTGAACCTGATATACAACATCATATCAGTCTCTTTATTTAGTAAAAAAGGATATAATTTTGTATTGTTGGATAATGTTTTAAACATTTCCTATATCAAAAGTTGATCGGTTCAGGCACGTTATCTAAAAGCATAGACGTTCTAAATCAAACCACAGTTCTTAACGTACAGAACACGCAAAAGAGGAAGAGTTCAGAAATGAACGAATCATTCTTGAGACATTGTAGACTAGGTCATATCGATGCGACCCGACTAGCTAAAGTTACATAAAGATGTATATTTAAATCAGTTTGAATTTACATCTTATGAAACTTGCCGGTCATGTCACAAAGATAAGATGACCATAACTCCGTTTATTGGAAACAGAGAAAGAGTTATTGAACTCTTGGGATTGATACATGATGATGTATGATAGTCCCATGTCTACATATGCCAGGATAGGTTCTTTATACTTCATTACATTCACTGATGATCTCTCAAGATTCAGGCATATGTTCCTGTTGAAACACATGTCTGAAACTTTTGAGATAATCACAGAATATAAGTTAGAAGTACAGAACCAAAAATGGGTATATGTATTATGTCCTTTGATGTGATCAAGGAGGAGAATACTTGAGCACGGAATTCCTGGACTATTCTAAAGGAGAAAGAGATTCTCTCTCAGCATTACTCCTCCGTATACACCACAGCACGTCGGCGTATCGGGGCGGAGCAATCGCACCCTATGAGATATGGTGTGCTCTATAATGAGTACTACTGAGTTGCCTATTTTCCTTTGGGGTTATGCACTTGAGAAGTTGCATACCTATTGAATAGGGTTCCAACCAAATCAGATGCCTACCACTCCATATGTGATATTGTATGGGAAGAGCCCATCTCTTAAAGATGTTAAGATTTGAGGTTGTCCGGCCTATGTCAAAAGCAAAATCCGGACAAGCTCGAGGCAAGGTCAGTTCTGTGGAAGTTTATTGGATATCCCAAGCATTTGCAAGGGAATATCTTCTACCAAACTGAAGAACAAATGATGTTTTGTTTTCTCAGCATGCCACCTTTTAGAAAGGGAATTTATTGTGAAGAAATTAGTGGTCATGAGGTAGAACTGGAAGGAGTTTCAGCTATACAAACTGCAGCTCATGATTTAGTAGAACCGGAGGATTCAATAGTTTCCAACGAACCTCAGCCTCTCCGCCGATCTAGTAGGGTTCCTCATCAACCTGAGAGATACTTCGGTTTCTCTATGACAGTAGGAGCGAGGATTGCATCATGAGATGATGACCCAGCTAGTTTCGAGCAGGCCATCAGGAGTGGGGACTGTTCATATCATAATATTGCATTTTAAAATCCCCATTCTTACGCATTTTACAATAAAAACAGGTGCTTTTGACGCATGTCTGCTACATAGTACAGGTTACAGTTCTTGGAGCAAAAGCAGTGAAAAAGACAAAAGTCGACACAAAAAAGGACTTTCGACCAACAAATAGAAGGATTCTAGTCAAGCCTAGACGAAGAACAGTTCACAATCAACAAGGCAGAGCAAGGTCCAAAATGTAAACGGTTAAAAGACCGCTACAAGTTTTCACTGAAAAATATGGAGAAGAATCAGAAGCCAAACAGAGAAATAAACTGAAGAAATAACAAGACCAAATAACCATGATGCAGCCCAGAAAAAATCATGAAGTGAACTCCTCAAAGGGCCGCGGAACCGCGGCCCAATGCCTACCCATGCCGCGGTTCCGCGGCCGTCTAGTGCCCGTGCGCGGAGAAAATTTTACCAAAATTCTTTTGCGGCGCTGAAAAGATTTCCTGAGGGTATATTTGTAATTGTAGACATGCGTATCAGCTGTAGCCCTAGGGTTTCTATGTCCTATAAATAGAACCCAAACCCTTGTATTTTTTCATTCCTCCTTTTAATAATAAAATTCTGTTTTCTTTGAAGTTTGGAGTGCATCAATCGTAAGTAGGTATTTTTCTTGACCTAGTTCTAGTTTTTATATCTGCCCTAGGTAAATTCTCTACTTGCCCTAGTTTAATTTAGTTTAGAAATTTATTTGCAATAGATGTTTCTTCTCTTTAATAAAAAGCAAACAAAAATTATGTCTTTCTTAATTCCCTCAATGAGCGAGTAGTTTCCTCGCTTGTTGGGGTTAGGAATAGGGAAGGGTTGAGAGATGAAGATCTCTCATCTCTTTTCTTTGCCAATCTATAATGAACATTAGGACTCCATCCATACTCTCATCTTCCGCTCCCTACGGCACTCTACCCTAGAGGTAACGGTGATCCGTAGTATAAAAGACCGGAGTTGTGAGTTTTCCATGGAGGTTAGGGTAAAGGTTAAGAAAGGAAGGACAAGGATCTAGAGGAAGAACATCTTCCCAATCATCCTAATCCCCTTTATTAAAATTTACCATAACCCATAAAATCAAATCTAAATTAAGGCATTGAAAAGATGTGAAGATCTTTGTTTACCAAACTTTCCCTAAACCTAATTCTAGCAAGTTTCTAATCCTAGCATAACACAACTTTGTTTTAGATTTAATATAAAAGACCAACACCATTTGGAATTAGCTCGTAAGAACTTCAAGGAAAATTACAAAATCCCTGTGGACCGACCCGTATTCACCGGATAGCTTTATGCGACGCCGTTCTTGATTGCGGTAAATAATTTTTGATCGACAAAGCCTCTCTTAATCAAATGGCGCCGTTGCCGGGGATGGCGTAAAATTTCCTTTTTGTAATTTCGGGTTAATATAAAATATAAAAAACCAAAAAAATTTGAAAAATCAAAAATATAAAAATTCTATCATCTTTTATTGTTTGAAGGGTTTTCTTTGTGAATCTTTGCAGGATTGACGGATCTGAAACAACACAGAAGGCGAAACAAAAAAAGATACATAAAAACAGAGAGGGATTGGAAGCACAGAACTGCAGCAACTTTTTGGAGACCTAAAGCCCCCATACAACCGCGTTTCCGCGGCGTTAAGACGGTCAAAACCGCGATTCCGCGGTCCTCTGTGGTGTTCTCTGCGAAATTTTTGCACTGTTTGTTTCCTCATTATCCCCTCTGCAAATCCCTATATATCTTCTGTCAAATCTTCTGCAGGATTATTTGAGCTAAAAATCTTCTTCCCCCTTCCAATAATTGATTTTCTTCAGGATTCTTTGCGCCACGCTAAATAGCAAATTGATTGCACGTGATTTACTGCTTTGCATACTTTAATCTGATTTTAAGGGGCTATTGACCAATTCAGATTGGGTGGGGATTTCATTACCCTTCTCAGGACCCCAGAAATCACTTAAAGCATTTGCATTGACCACTTTTAATTAAAAAAAATATTAGACTCAGCCCTAAGGACGTCGCGCTCAATAGGACAGAGGACTAGTATAAGCATCGGCCGTTTATCCTAACCTGTCTTTGCGGTGCCTAGGCAAGTGTGTCAAGACTAGTGGTTTTTAATTAAGCCCACAGTGTGGTTCCTTCCCACTTACCTGGCACTTACCTGGCCGCAACTGACGGTGAAGAGGCGGTTTGAAGTCCTATCTCTAGCCCTTTGGAACAGTTAGGAGCTGTCTAGCTGACCTAGGTGACCCTAGACCTAGGCCTGATTGTGCATGTGTGGTTAATTGCATTTGTGTCACAAGTCTCTTTTCAAAAAATCTTTTTGCAAAAGCTCACTTAAAAAGAAAAAGGAAAAATCTTTTCAAAACTTGCAACTTGTCGCTAAAGAAATCTTTGCACTCACTTACATCACTTCTTCTCATTGACATTTTCGTACCTCCACATTCTGTCTTTCATCTTTCGACTGCATTAACCCTTTTAGTGTATGTCCGGTTGGACTAGGGAACCTAGCGCCCGATTAGTCCGTGTTTCGTTGGTACCGACCGACGAACCTTTCAACTCCAAAGTCGAAATCCTGTCCACTTCTTCACTTTCACCATCACATTCTTCTTCCGAAGGTATATCGGGATACAATCCTAACAACACCTTACCGACGGGAATGATTCCACCTCCAGGTGCGAATAACCCGAATCTCCCGCCTGTTGAAGCGCCCGCACGAGTCGCACTCCAGGATCTTTTCTACCCCGTCCGCACCGCCCTTCCTACTTGTCTTTCCCTCCCACCGGCTAATGGGGACAATTTTGAGATCAAACCCCACTTCATCAATATGCTGCCTAAGATTCATGGTTTGGAATCCGAAGATGCATATATCTTTATCAATAAATTCCAAGACGTTTATGCTATGATGAAAACGACCCAATTAAGTGATGATGCTATAAGGCTAAGGGTCATTCATTTCACCTTATATGACCTAGCCGAGAAGTGGCTATACAGCACCGCATCACATTCAATTAGGAATTGGGACGAGTTTGTGAAAGCTTTTCTTAAAAAGTTGTATCCTTATCACAAAACTGCTAAAATCCGTAATGAGATTATGCAATTTTCACAGCTTCCTTTCGGACCATTTTGGAAGTGTTTTGAAAGATTAAAAGACCTACTCGTTCAATGCCCTCATCATGGGAACGAAAGTTGGCAACTTTGCCAAACATTATACGAGGGATTGAACCCGGCAACAAAGCAGTTGCTATAAACTATTTGTCAAGGTCACTTTCTATCCAAGTCTAGTGAGGAAGCGTGGCAGTTTCTTGAGGATCTTAGTGAACAAACAATTCAGTGGGAGAGCACCAAGACCACATCATCTTCTTCTTCTATTGGTCAACCTAGGGCATGCATATATCAAGTAGAGATGTCGATTGCTATGAAGGCCGAGGTGGCCGCTCTTACGAAAAAGCTAGAAGCGCTTGAGACCAAAATCTCAGCGCCTTCTCTTGCCCCTGTTGTGCCTCCACGAACTGTTTGTGCTTGTTGTTCGGATCCATCACATCTCACAGAAGAGTGTCCTTACACTGCATCTACTCAAGGACAGGATCAAGTCAATGCTGTCTTTCAGCAACGACAAATAAATTATCCATATTCTTCAACATACAATCCGGGTTGGAAGAGCCACCCAAATTTCGCTTGGAACCAAAATCAACAATTCCAAGGAAATAACAATTTTGAAAGGCCTCCTCCTCCACAACAACAAGCACCTCCACAAACTCAATTTCAGCAACCTCTCCAACAGCAACCTTACCATAATTAAATGAATAATTTTGTAACCAACAATTTTGTTCCCCCTCAAAATGCTCTTAGCTCGCTCGAAAGAACTCTAGAAGCGTTCCTAGAGCAATCTGCACAGTCCACAGCTAGGATAGAGATTTCTGTTCAATCTTTAGTGCAAAACAGTGCCTCACACGATCAAAGCATCAAATCTATTGATGCACAAATTGCACAACTCAACGTAGCATTGAAAGAGCGAGAGAAAGGAAAGCTTCCGTCTCAACCACTCCCAAATCCCGGTCACGCACATGTTGCACATGAACAGCAGAATCATAACCTAAATGCTGTGACCACGTTGAGATCCGGAAAAGTGCTGCAAAACAATATGGGTATTAATCATGACACCCCTGCCGGTGGTCCTTATTCATCTTCTTCACCTTCTTCTTCTTCTTCTTCTTCTTCGTTAGAGCCTATTCTCCATCCTTCACATGGCTCTACTTCTTCTAGCTCGAACGGACCCACTTCTCACAACACGAACACATCTACACGGGGTTCCGTTCCAACTCAACAATCTGATCTGCAAAAATTGGACTCAACAACTTTTCAAAATGTTCCTTTTCCAAATCGATTGAGATCCAATAAACCAACTCCACAGATGGAGAAGATTGTAGAGTTGTTCAAACAGGTTAGCATAAATATCCCTCTTTTGGATGCAATCCAACAAGTTCCTTCATATGCAAAAATCTTAAAGGACTTATGCACCAAAAAGAGGAAGTCACAAGTATCAAAGAAAGTTTTTATGGCTAGTGCTGTTAGTGATGCTCTTGTCAATTCTTTACCCCCAAAGCACAAGGACCCCGGTTGTCCTACTATTTCGATCACAATTGGGAACAAGACCATCAATAGAGCACTATTAGATCTTGGTGCTAGTGTCAATTTGCTACCTTATTCGGTGTACGAACAATTAAGCGTTGGAGAGCTTAAGCCCACTCATTGTACTCTCCAAATGGCCGACCGATCAATCACCCATCCTAGGGGAGAGTTGGAGGATGTGTTAATTAGAGTAGGGGATTTCATTTTCCCCGTTAACTTTATTGTTATGGATACACAACCTGTCGCTAACCCCCGTAATCAAATTCCGGTGATACTTGGTCGACCATTCCTCACGACTTCTAACGCAGAAATAAACTGTCATAACGGTTCAATAAATCTATCTTTTGGCAATATGACAGTTGAACTCAACATTTTCAAGTTAGGAAGTCAGCCTTGTGAGCCTAATTCTAGCGTACTTGATGTTTGCTCGATAAATGCGATCGCGGAGGAGGACCGTGAGTTCGATAATTTTATGTTTGATCACAGCAATGATGACGCCACTAGTGCGTTCCTCCTAGAATCCGACACAGCTTTCACGACGGACAAAGATTACGAGTGTTTCACCTTTGTTGACGATCTTGAAGACTCTCCACCCGAGTTTGAGTCTTTTGCTTTTCCGGATGAGTTAGTTGAACCATCCGAGTCGGTAGCGTACACTCAATTTGAACCTTTGATGGAATCCTTCGAGTTTGAAACAGTTACTCCATTGTTGCCATCTATTGTTTCACCACCCAAACTCGAACTAAAGCTTTTGCCATCGCACCTAAAATATGCTTATCTAGGTGATAATGAGACCTTACCCGTTATCATATCGGCCTCTCTAGCTCTTGAGCAAGAGAAGGCCCTTTTGATGGTCTTAGAGAATAATCGGCAACCTTTTGGCTGGTTTATGGCGGACATCAAGGAGATTAGTCCCCTCATAGTCGAACATCATATACACTTGATGGATGATGCCAAGCCGGCAAGGGATCCACAAAGACGCCTCAACCCCATTATGAAAGAGGCGGTCAAGAAGGAGATTGTTAAATGTCTTGATAGCGATATCATTTACCCTATCTCGGATAGCCAATGGGTTATCCCCATTCATGTCGTGCCAAAGAAATCGGGCATCACGGTCATTACCAATGAGGCAAATGAGTTAATTCCTACTCGCACCCAAACTGGGTGGTGAGTTTGCATCGACTATAGAAAACTCAATGCTGCGACAAGGAAGGAAAACTTTCCTTTACCTTTCATTGACCAAATGCTAGAACGATTAGCGGGGCATGTGTTCTACTGCTTTTTTGATGGCTATTCCTGTTATAACTAAGTCCCCATCGCCAAAGAGGATCAAGACAAGACCACATTTACTTGTCCCTTTGGCACTTTTGCTTATCGTAGCATGCCTTTTGGGTTATGCAATGCACCCGCTATATTTCAGCGGTGTATGATGGGGATCTTTTCGGACATGGTGGAGAAGTTTTTGGAAATCTTTATAGATGATTTCTCCATTTTCGGTGACTCCTTCGACGAGTGTTTACGACATCTTGACGCAGTTCTTACCCGCTGTAGGGATAAGAACCTAACTTTGAATTGGGAGAAATGCCACTTTATGGTACGAGAAGGCATTGTCTTAGGACATGTCATCTCGCAAAATGGCATAGAGGTTGATAGAGCCAAAATTGAAGTCATTTATAATCTTCCTCTTCCTATATGCGTAAAAGATATCCGAGCTTTCCTTGGGCATGCCGGTTTTTATAGACGGTTCATCAAGGATTTTAGCAAGATTGCTAGACCCTTGACTCTCCTATTGGCCAGGGACACAACTTTTGATTTCGACTCAACTTGCATAAAAGCGTTCGAGTCTTTGAAACACTCTCTCATTTCTGCGCCCATTCTTTCATCTCCAGACTGGACGCGCCGTTTCGAAATCATGTGCGACGCATCAGAGTTTTCCATTGGTGCTGTTCTTAGACAGCACATTAATAAGATGCCTCACGTGATTTATTACGCTAGCCGAACATTAAATGAGGCCCAATTAAACTACACAACGACAGAAAAAGAGTTTTTAGCGGTTGTGTTTGCACTTGAAAAATTCCGGCCATATTTAATCGGCTCTCCAGTTATTGTGTACACGGATCATTCAACTCTTCGCCACCTTTTTGCGAAGAAGGATGCTAAATCGAGCCTCATACGTTGGATCCTTTTGCTACAAGAATTTGACCTTGTCATAAGGGGAAAAAAAGGACGTGAAAACGTACTGGCCGATCACCTTTCACGACTTCCTTCTTCGCCTACACTTGAACTTCCTATCACTGATGCTTTCCCCGATGAGCAACTCTTGACTGTTTCTTGCGAACTATGGTTCGCCGATATTGTAAACTACTTAGCCACCGGCTTGATACCTAACGATTGGTCAAAACAGGATAAACTTCGATTCTTGACCCAAGTAAAGCATTTTTACTGGGATGAACCTTACCTTTTTAAATACTGTTCCGACCAAATCATTCGTCAGTGTGTGCCGGAAAATGAGGTTAAGAGCGTGCTGTCTTTTTGCCACGATCAAGCATGTGGCGGACACTTTGGCCGGAAGAAGACAGCCGAGAAAGTTTTGCAGTGTGGTTTCTATTGGCCACGACTCTTCAAGGATGCATATGAATACTGCAAGACTTGCTCCCGGTGCCAACACTTGGGCCGGATATCGTGGAGAAACAAAATGCCGCTCCAACCAATTTTGGTTGTAGATATTTTTGATGTTTGGGGTATAGACTTCATGGGACCATTTCCTAACTCGTTTGGAAATGTGTATATTCTTTGGGCTGTTGACTACGTTTCAAAGTGGGTCGAGGCTGTGCCTAGTCGAACGAACGACAACAAGGTTGTCGTTCGATTTCTCAAAGAACACATCTTTTCTCGATTTGGGAACCTTCACGCGATAATAAGTGATAATGGTTCTCACTTTTGCAATAGGACTTTTGAGTCCTTAATGCGCAAATATTCTATCACCCATAAGCTGTCAACGCCATACCATCCCCAAACATGTGGGAAAGCCGAGGTCTCTAATCGGCAAATTAAGCAAATCTTGGAGAAAATGGTTTCTAAAAACCGTAAGGATTGGTCACTCAAATTGGTCGATGCACTATGGGCTTTCCGTACTGCATACAAGACCGATCTTGGCATGTCTCCATACCGGCTTGTTTACGGGAAGGCTTGCCACCTCCCAGTAGAAATTGAGCACAAGGCATTTTGGGCTATTAAAGAGCTGAATTTAGCTTTAGGAGATGCAGGCAGCAACCGAAAGCTGCAGTTGAATGAACTAGAAGAGGTGCGGGATGAGGCATATGATAATGCCATAATTGCTAAAAACCGAGCTAAGGTGTTCCACGATAAACACCTTCTGCGAAAGACATTTAAACCTGGTCAACAGGTTTTGCTCTATGATACTCGGTTACTTTATCACCCCGGCAAGCTTCGTTCTAGATGGGGAGGACCTTTTGTAGTCCGCACCGTTTATCCGCACGGTGCGGTTGATCTTGAAAATCCTGAAGACGGTACTTAATTCAAAGTGAATGGGAATCGATTGAAACCGTTCTTCACAGCGGACCCATCGGAGGAGCTCCTATTTTTGTAGGAGCCGATGTACACTAGTTAATTTTCCAACACTTTCACCCCCGAATTTCCAATCAATTTTTCCAACTCATTATTTCAAATAAGTTTGGGGGTGTGTATAATATGTAAATATAATTGCCGATATTATCGACCCACATGCTGCAGCATGACAGTGAGGACACTGTCCAGTTTAAGTTTGGGGGTATGCTCGGTAAGTTTTCTTTCTTTGCATTCATATGTATATTTTTGCATTGCACCTTTATATAAAAATCATAAAAATCTGAAAAATTTGAAGAATAAAAAAAAATTAGAAAATGAAAAACCCAAAAAAATTGAAAAATTTCAAAAAATTATGAAAATTAATGTATTTAATTTTGGTTAATTGACTTCAGTTTGATAAATAGGTCAACTGGCTAGGAAGAACTAGATCTTAGACTTAGTAAATTAAAACCCTAAAATTAACCTTCCTTAAAGTCTAACGATAAAAAGTATATGTCTTTGTAGTTTATTTAGAAATAGGCAAATTTTGAGTTCACTTCTTGGGCTAAGTCGAAACGAAGGAAAAGTATTAAAACTTTTATTAGAGTATAAGTTTGAAAAATAATTCCTAGCTTAAATCTAGATTCTGAAAATGTATACCCTACAATTTGCACAATCACGCACCTTGAAACTTGGAATAGTAGAGGAGACCTTGAAATGCTCTTGTCTAAAGTCCTTAGTACAATGAAAATAAAAGAAAAAAAAGTGAATAAGTAAAAAAATGGACACTGGTTTTTGTGATTACTTAACGCTAAAAACTTAGAAAAATATTTAGCGATGGTACTTCATCACCTAGTGCCTTAGACCAACTGGTTTGGGAGTCACTGCTAAAGCCTTGGGTGTTACAAGACTAGGAAGTACGCTTTAAAGTGCTAAAGCATCTTGTAATCGGTTGTTGGTACCTCAAGAAGTATTAACGGTCGCATGAAGGATGTGTAAGCGAAAATTCACCAATTAATAAGTGCTTTGGACAATGGACGAGAGTACGATTGCTTGATTTGAATTTCCAAGTGTAGGGGTGATATTTACACACACGTGGGGATATATGATTAGAGTTTAGATAAGAGAAAGGAATAAAGAATAGAACTTGTATCTTTAGTAAAGTTGATAGAAATTCCCAAGTGGAGATGGAACTTTAGAAGGAAAACTTAGGAAATGCCGAAAGCTAAGTAAGTCTACAGAACATATATAATCTTAAGTTAAATGATTAGGAAGTGTGAAGAATATGGGTGGATAATTTACGGGCTAAAGATAATAGAATTCCTTGTTAGAAAACCTAATTGGAAAACAAAAGTCGAAAAGCCAAATTGATAGGATTTTGTGGGAAGTATCCGCTGAAAACCCTCAGGAGACAACACTCCTACTAGGGACACCTAGATGTTTAACGGCTTGTTGCACGAGCTCAGTGCAATCGCGTTTCCCTGCGAAAGTGCGGATAGGTTAGATTTTTATCGAGAATAAAAAAATAAGTTTGCTCGAGAACGATCAAAATATAAGTTTGGGGGTATTTGTTCATATCATAATATTGCATTTTACAATCACCATTCTTACGCATTTTACAATAAAAACAGGTGCTTTTGACGCATGTCTGCTACATAGTACAGGTTACAGGTTTTTGGAGCAAAAGCAGTGAAAAAGACAAAAGACGACACAAAAAGGGACTTTTCACCAACAAATAGAAGGATTCTAGTCAAGCCTAGACGAAGAACAGTTCACAATCAACAAGGCAGAGCAAGGTCCAAAATGTAAACGGTTAAAAGACCGCTACAAGTTTTCACTGAAAAATCTGGAGAAGAATCAGAAGCCAAACAGAGAAATAAACTGAAGAAATAACAAGACCAAATAACCATGATGCAGCCCAGAAAAAATCATGAAGTGAAATCTTTAAAGGGCCGCGGAACCGCGGCCCAATGCCTATCGATGCCGCGGTTCCGCGGCCGTCTTGTGCCCGTGAGTGGAGAAAATTTTACCAAAATTCTTTTGCGGCGCTGAAAAGATTTCCTGAGGGTATATTTGTAATTGTAGACATGCGTATCAGCTGTAGCCCTAGGGTTTCTATGTCCTATAAATAGAACCTAAACCCTTGTATTTTCTCATGCCTCCTTTTCATAAAAAAATTCTGTTTTCTTTGAAGTTTGGAGTGCATCAATCGTAAGTAGGTATTTTTCTTGCCCTAGTTCTAGTTTTTATATCTGCCCTAGGTAAATTCTTTACTTGCCCTAGTTTAATTTAGTTTAGAAATTTATTTGCAATAGATGTTTCTTCTCTTTAATAAAAAGCAAACAAAAATTATGTCTTTCTTAATTCCCTCAATGAGCGAGTAGTTTCCTCGCTTGTTGGGGTTAGGAATAGGGAAGGGTTGAGAGATGAAGATCTCTCATCTCTTTTCTTTGCCAATCTATAATGAACATTAGGACTCCATGCATACTCTCATCTTCCGCTCCCTACGGCACTCTACCCTCGAGGTAACGGTGATCCGTAGTATAAAAGACTGGAGTTGTGAGTTTTCCATGGAGGTTAGGGTAAAGGTTAAGAAAGGAAGGACAAGGATCTAGAGGAAGAACATCTTCCCAATCATCCTAATCCCCTTTATTAAAATTTACCATAACCCCTAAAATCAAATCTAAATTAAGTCATTGAAAAGATGTGAAGATCTTTGTTTACCAAACTTTCCCTAAACCTAATCCTAGCAAGTTTCTAATCCTAGCATAACACAACTTTGTTTTAGATTTAATATAAAGACCAACACCATTTGGAATTAGCTCGTAAGAACTTTAAGGAAAATTACAAAATCCCTGTGGACCGACCCGTATTCACCGGCTAGTTTCATGCGACGCCGTTCTTGATTGCGGTAAATAATTTTTGATCGACAAAACCTCTCTTAATCAGGGACTCTGTGAGAATGGCTGGATGCTTAGCGATCTGAGATGGAATCCTTATACATCAACAAAGTATGAACTTTGGTTGCTTTATCTGAAGGGTTAAATCCCCATCAGGAGAAAGTATATCTTGAAAAGATTACTTGGTGTACATGGAAAAGTTGAGACTTTCAAAGCTATACTTAAGTCCATCCAGATCCCACTTGCCACTGCTACATACCATGACTATGATATCTAGCGGTTGGGTGCCATGACTGCTTTTCTAAATGATGATTTGGAAGAGAGCATCTATAAGTACACAGCCAGAGGGCTTCGTAGACAGTGGGAGCAGCGGAAACATGTGCAAGATGTTTTATGGGATAAATCAGGCATCGCGGAGTTGGAACGTCTGTTTTGATGTAGTAGTCAAAGAAATTGACATCATCAAAATGGTAGATGAACCAAGTATATACAAAATGGTAGTATGGTGTATGGTGGTGATCGTCGTATAGTACATGGATGACATACTCTTGATAGGGAAGGAGTTTCCTATGCTACGCTCGGTCAATCTCCTCTTATCACAAGGATTCTCCATATAAGGATCAAAGTGATACCTCCTAAATCCTAGGTTTTATATCTATGAGATAGATCTAATTGGATGTTAGGATTCTCACTAGTTGTAGTGAGATGGTATCAATCGATCCTGGGGAGAATCACTGGAAAGGTTCCAGGGTGATAAGGACGACTGGATGTCAGTCGCAGGCACTGTCTTTACCCTCAGTGGAGGGACGGTATGTTGGAAGAGTTCCAAGCTAGATACCGTGACTTACTAGACGATTAAAGGCAAGACACATCGTTACCAAGGATGCTACCAAAGAGGCAGTCTGAATATATATGAGTTCATGAGAAGAATTTCGTTCCTACCATTATGTGACAATGGAGTTGTGGCTTAGGCCTAGGAACCCCCATCCCATTTGTGATCCAGACATATTCTAAGGCAGTATCACCTGATCATGGAGATGGAAGATCTCCCGGGAGATCGAGGTTAGGAGAGTAGACACAGAGGACAACAACGCGGATCCACTCATAATGGCCTATTTCCCAGTAGAGACTTTTATGGGATGGTTGAGTATGAGATACTTCAACCATAGCTGATTGTTGGGTATGCGATACCACAACAGATGGCCCTAGTGCAAGTGGGAGATTGTTAGTTATATGTATGCCCTAGAGGCCATTACTGTACATACGATGTATATTGTAGTGGATGCTTGGACATATATAGGGAGGACTTTCTTGCTCGACATGAGAGTATGCTATCTGGTTGCTCTTTATCTTAACTTGTACTCTTATTGTCTCTATGTTAGATGTTGATAAAGCCCTTAGGATGAGTACTTGACTACCAGGACTATGATGCAGATCATACTAGTGGGGACAGTGTAGTCGCTAAGTACATCCTTCAAAAGTTCCTAGTCGTAGGTGTATCGAGACAGGGCATCGATACACCAGAGTAGACTAGCGTATGAGCTTCTTGACCCATATGATGGGCGATGGATGATCCCATATCCATTGGTGTTTGACTTAAGAGAAGGTATACGAGTGCTCAATGGATACTGGGTACACTGGACGGACTCACCGAGAACTCCCAGATGGTATTATAACTCACGTCAGATGGTAGTTCTCTGGTGACACTGGTACAGGTTAGTCTGTAGACCCGAGATCGTGACAGAGTCTTGTGCGATTCCCACTGTGCTTTGATTTCCATCATACCACGTCTAAGTAGGCATGAAAAATGGTGGCTTTTGGGTACAGTCCCAAATCATATGGAGGCAATGAGCGATAGGAAGGGTTTCATCTCTCTCGGTATAAGGAGTTGATGTTGCGCTGTGTTCGATTGGCTATAACTGGAAATCTCTGGCCAGAGTTGCTGAGATTAACTGGTAAGTATTATCAGTAGTTTCTCAAACTGTTATGGACCTCATATCGACACGACTTATCAAGCTACTGCGGTCTAACGTTTGCCACCCCTAGGCGAGATATGCGACATATCAGACGAAGAGACCGGACTGTACGGGAGTGTTACTGGTTGGATTCACAGGAGAATGTACAGGCTTGCTTATTGATCTTCTGATTGCTCAATACCTGGGTGTCTATTACGTTTAGCTGACCGCTTGCAGCTTGTGGGTGTTTGATATGATCATCACCTACTGCCGGCGTATTGACGATTCTTTAGAGTCCTACACAGAGGTTTGCTGGCTCAGGCAAAACGGAGTAGGAGCACATATATGATATGTGCGGGACCGGGAATAATACGTGTATGAGATAACGTATTAGATTCTCGCGATATGAGATATCGGCCGGGTATATGTGATATAGCCGGGTCATCGGATCAAGTGTTGATTCGATGAACTGATACAGATTATATTAGTCGGTTATTTTTGAAATAGCCGGATTATTGGATCAAGTGTTGATTCGATAATTTGATGTATAATTAAATATTTGATATATTATATTACATTAACTAATTTAAGCTCACTTAAAGATTCTTTTTTCTCACTTGGATAATACATTGATATATATGTGATATATGTTAATTGTATTATTTTATTTTGTTACAAAATATATTATATAATTGATATATAATATTGTAACAAGTTATGATTACAAATGCAACATGTTTTGTGGAGATTAAACATAGTTAGGGTATGATTTGGGTTAGCTTTTTCATGAAGCTTCTAGAAGCTTTATTTTGTTTTAAGCAAAGATATTTTTGTGTAGATATTTTATTAAGCCAACCCAAACCCTTTACCCTAGTTAACTCTCTACATGGGTTAAGTCTTCATGCTTAACCATGGGTTGCAATTGTAACCATAGAATTAATTCATCATTCATCACAAAGTAATTTCTTCTCCTTCTTTCTTTGAAAAAAGCTTTCTAGCTTTTTCTTATGTGATGATTTTGAGTGAGAAATTGAAAACAAATGAGAGCTAAATTCCTACTTCATCATTATCATCTATTCTAGCCACTTAGATTAGGGTGTTTACTTTGCTAATACTTGATTAGTAAAGCAAGAGCTTAGGCTTGAGTTTCTTCAAGGTAGATCATCTTTATTGTTGAATATTGGAAGCAAGCTTCCATCTTTCTCTTCATGGTGCCTCTCTTGAGTCCGGGTACTCTATGATCACAGCGAAGGGACCTCAACATGGAGCTTTAGAAGTGAAGGAACGGACTACAAAGGTTGTAATCTCTAACTCTTAGATGTAAATTTGTTTACATGCTTTGTTTGCTTAATTCTCAAGTTAAGATCTTGTTTAGGGTTTGTTTGGCACCCCAAAAATTTCAATATAGAATGTGTGATGCCTTGCTAAACCTTCACAAGGTGCTATACTTACCCTACACTTGTGCGTATGTACTAGTTGTTGTTGGCAGTTGGGATCGTCACTTGCCATCGTTAGGATTCTTCTTCGATAGCTGTTATCAGGAGACACTCGAATTGGTAACCTTTACGTTTTGTTGGCAGGTCGTGTTGATCGCAGTCTGTTTCTTTGACTCTGCGAGAGTAGGATTTTGGGACCCCAGCTAGTCTAGAGGCATCGGAGATGATCCAGTTGGTTCAGGTCTGGATGAGGACAGCCCAGTGTAGACAGAGGTCTTATGCCGACCGTGGTGGTCGCAGCCTTGAGTTCGCAGTGGGAGATCATGTATTCCTACAGATTTTTCCGATGAACGACGTGTTGAGTTTGGGAAGCTTATCCCAGGATTATAGGTCCTTTTGAGGTCCTTAAAGCGAGTTAGTTCCGTTGCCTATAATTTGGCACTTCCGCCCAGATTATTGAGTATTCATCCCGTATTACTTGTGTTGATACTTTGCAATTACCTTCATGACCTTTATCACATGATTCAGCACCATACCATTTAGCTTGGACGCGATAATTTCATTCACCGGCAGCCATTTGTGTTAGTGGTTCGGCGGGTAGAGAAACTTCGGTCAAGGGTCTTGCCATCTGTGGAGGGTTTTCTTGGGCGTAGCCATATAGTGAGGTGATCACTTGGAAGGCTGCGAGCGGGATTTGGGAGTTTTGTACTCTTCTCTTTCAAGGTACGCTTAGTGAGAATTTTAAATTCGGGGACGAATTATTATAAGGCGGGAGATTGTAACGCCTTAGATTTCGGTTAGTGTTAGTTTAGATGGTAATGCGGGTTTACTGTAAAAAGTTTACCAATTTGGATTCCTCACATTTTATAACATTTAATTAATAATTTATTTTTATTTGTTATGGCATGCACGCACGTGTGCACGTTAATGTGAGGTTTTTTTTTTGTGTTAATCTTGTTCTTAGCAACCATGACAACTTAACTCTTAACTTAATTCTAAATCCTTTCTTTAATCCTATCCTAATCCCTTGCTTTGCCTTAACCCTGATCCTTGATATTTTGTTGTGGAAGATATTTATTTGGAGAGAAGAGGTAGCATGGTGTAGTGTGAAGGCATTAATGAGAAGTTAATGCAAATGGTGCACTTACCCTCTCATCTTACTCTCACCTCTCTCATTCTCTTTATCTTTTCCTTCTCTCTTTGTCTCACACTCATTTCCTTCTCATTTTCTTCATATCTTTCTTTTCTAAACTGAACACTTGCATTCCCTTCACAAATCCATTTCAAATATTCATAAAAACTCACAAAATCACATCTTTTGCTTGGTTTTGCCTCTTGGATGCCTTGGAGCTTGGGAAGCTTGGATCTTTGAGTTCTATTGGTTAGGTAATGATCTCTAGCTGTTCTTTATGTTGTTCTAGTATTGTGTAGTTGTCACGACCCGAAAGTACGGAACGTGACTGGCACTTAGATTACGAGACGTCAAAAGGCGTACCGTAACCTAAGTCAGCCAAAGCCCAGAAAAATCTAAACCAAAATCAAAAGAGAGTGAAGGAAAAACTTTAATGAAAACGGTTTTTAAATCAATTAAGTTGCATAGAATCCTTTTTAAAAAAAACATCAAAAATTCCCGAAAATTTCGGCAGAGTCTCCCCTGTATTTTCTATCCCCCAAAATGGGTACAACAAGATATATATAACCTGTAATCATAAAATGGCATCCCCAAGTGGGAGCTAGCTCTTCGCCCAAGGCGGATCACAACCACACGCAATATATAAGTAATATCAATAAAAAGAGCATAAAAGAAATGCAAAATATGAGAAAACACAACGTCGGCTCAAGTGAGCTCGACCCAACAGAAACCACATATATACAAATCTCTCAGTCTCATCACTAGGTCGCATATACAAATAGAAAGTGGTAGATGGAGAATACTAGATACAATGATGGAGCAAAAAGAAATAAAGTGTGCTCGCAACCAACCTACGGGCGATGTCGCGAGTCTGAGCAAAAGGAGCTGATGATAAGATAGCCGCTACAAGACTGATGAGTCCAACGTGCAAGACACTGTGGCACAACGGGGGTGAGTTGCCAGCTCGTGAGTAAAATATAACATCTAGTAAGGCAATCATAAGAATGCACGCAATGCGTCACAACATGTATCTCCATATGTGATATAATATCTCTAATATGCATGCACATGTATGCAATGTCATTACTAAATCTTTAAGTGTTTTAAATGCTAAGGGTACTGCATTCTTAACTTTAGAAAATGAATATCTGTATAATAGCTATGTACCATCAAGAAATCATCTGAAAACCCGTGTCAAGCATCGACACCAAATATGAAATCAAATCTGTCTCAATATCTCATTGTAGCAATGTCTCAAATATCGGGCTCCGTCAGTCCGGATCGGCCCATATCATCAAATCTCACGACAACGGTCGGTATCCTCCGGATATCCGCCGCACCAGACATCACCGGTAGGTGGTCTTCCCCTGCCAGGCTCATCGTCTACAACTCGATCTTCTTCCCCGGGGTACCATACCGGGCCCACCATGTAGCCGAGACGGTTCATCCACTCCTCGAATCGGGTCTCGAAATCCAACAGAAAACATGAAAAACTCATGGTGGACGACACATACATCACGAGAAAACCGCAACTTTGTTTTTAAAAATGATAAATATAAGCTTTTGTTAAATTCTTGCGGTTTTCCCCAAAAATCCAGAAATCGCAGCAATACTGAAATCCTCAAGAAAATCATAATGTTCACATGTTATATATGATAAATGTCTATGATATCAATGTATACGATGTGAATTTTGGCTAGAAATCTATGTAAATAAGATGATAATACGAGGTATATGCATGCTATGCAATTTCATATATCATGTATGAATGCAAGTGGCGATACTAAGTTAAACAGGTTCTATAGTGCACGTGGCATGGCAATTACCAAAGTCGTATGTGTCACATGAATAGTGCGCGTGCAACAGATGCCAATGGTAATGGTGTTCGTGTCCTACGAAGTGATATCGTATATGAGTATATGAATGTTATATGAATGTCCATGCAATCTAGTATACGGTTAGCTGTGAGGGTATGCAATGTACATAAAGGGATAAGCTAACTAACAATATAAATCTTGCAAGAAGTAGGGTAATCCTAACTGGGGGGGCACCTCGCGCCATCCAGACGATTCCCCCATAGATGAATATATCTACTCACCTGAAAGCCTCGCTAATCCGATCCGACCACCGCCTTGCCTTTACGCGCCGTGTCCGATGTTTCCCCGACCGATCCTATATTTGCACAACACCAAGCATAAGATTACATATTCTAAAACGATGCAAGTCACAATATAAAAATATCGACGCTCTCGAATTAAACGTAACGTGCACTCGATGCGCGGGAAAACACACGAAAATCGCTAAATCTTAACTAGAATCGTCGTTTCGGGGAAATCGACAAAGCTAAAACCCGACTAGACAAAACCCCGTGTTCGCGCACACTAATAGAAGTTTATGAAGCTAATTATATCGCTAATATAAAGAAATTAGATCACATCCTAATTTTAATAAAAATCTAGTAAGCCAAAAGCATACCGATTCGATGCAAATATCGCAATTTATCGATTTAGCGAGCAACATCGCACGATTTACCACTCTAACCAATTAGATAACCAAACCCTAACTTAACTCCATCAACCATGCAACAAACCCTAATTTGAAATCAAATCCCTCTATTGATTTTTCCTAAACCAACAATTACTACTAAATTAATACTTCTAATTTCAATTTTAGCACATTCAACCTACAATTTAACAACTAGTTTAGAAATTTCACCTCACAAGTGGAACCCTAGCATGATCAAGCAACCAAAGAAGCCTCCTTTCTTCATGTTTTAGACTAAATTGGTTTGAGGAGAGAGTGGATTAGGGTTTTGTTTTGAATTGGAGAATGAATTTGTGAATTTTTAATGAATTTTGGCATGAAAATGTAGCAAAGAAGTGAGGAAAATGAGAGGATTTGCTTCAGGTTGGGCTCGGCCAGGAGCAAGGGAGGGGTGTTGTGGGTTTTTTGTAGAATTTTCTAGGTCAAATAAACCCCTTAAAACTCATTTAATGCTTTTCACATCAAGCTTTTTACAAAAAAACCCCATTTTAGTTCATTTTTTCACTAAATTTCCAACCATAAAACCAAAATCTTGCAAGACATGATACAATTTTATTAACACCATATTTTAGCTTCTAAAGATTCCTAATTATGAAATTTACCTAATTAAATTTGTATTTATCACTAATTTAATGTATATTTAAAAGCTTAAAATAATAAAAAAAATAATTAATTACGAATTTTTTTTATTTAACTAGAAAATTATAAGTGACATTTTAGTGACAAAATTATAGTAATATCTTATCTAAATTTTGTATAATTAGGTCTATAATGAAAAATACCTATTTTGACTTTTTACGGAAAAAGCCGAAAAAATAGCCGATTATCGAAAAACTGCCTAAACGATTTTCGATGGGTTACAATCTTACCCCCTTAAAGAAATTCGGTCCCCGAATTTAGAATTTAACTACGCGTACCTTCAAAAAGATAGGGATATCTCTTCCTTATCTCGACCTCGGTCTCCCAGGTGACCTCCTCGCTGTTCGGGCCACGCCAAAGGACCTTGACGGACTGTATAACCTTCGACCTCAATTTCTTCACCTGCCTATCCAGAATGACCACCGGCTGCTCGGTGAAAGAAAGATCACGCTCTAGCTGGATCGTCTGGTGCTGAATCGGATGGGAAGGATCATGAAGGTACTTGCGGAGCATCGAGACATGGAATACGGGGTGAACATCGAGGAAGCTGGGCGGAAGAGCTAACCGATAAGCGACTGGACCAACACGCTCTAGGATCTTGAAAGGACCAACATATCTAGGACTCAGCTTCCCTTTCCGCCCAAATCTCATCATGCCTTTCATCGGAGAGACCTTCAGGAAAACATGATCGCCAACAGCGAACTCGAGTCGGCGACGGCGCCTGTTAGCATATGATTTCTGCCTGCTCTGTGCCGCTCTCATCCTGTCCCAAATCAGCTGTATCTTCTCGGTCGTCTCCTGTACTATCTGCGGCCCCAAAATACTGCTCTCCCTGAGCTCTGTCCAACATACAGGCGATCGACATCTCCTCCCATATAAAGCCTCAAAAGGTGACATCTGAATCGTCTCCTGGAAGCTATTATTGTAGGAAAACTCGATCAACGGCAAATGACGATCCCAGCTACCATCGAAATCTAAAACACAAGCTCTGAGCATGTCCTCAAGAGTCTGAATAGTACGCTCCGACTGACCGTCAGTCTGCGGATGAAAGGCTGTGCTAAAACTCAATCGGGTGCCCAATGCTTCCTGAAGTTTCTGCCACAATCGGCTGGTAAACTGGGTGCCCCGGTCGGGCACGATGCAAGTCGGAACACCATGCAGTCGCACTATCTCATCAATATAAACCTGGGCGTACTGAGAAAATCAAAAAGTGGTCTTCACTGGCAGAAAGTGAGCCGCTTTCGTCAGTCGATCCACAATCACCCAAATAGAGTCATACCCTCGACTGGTCCTGGGTAGACCCACAATGAAGTCTATGGAGACCTGCTCCCACTTCCACTCAGGGATGGGCAAAGGCTGTAACTTGCCAGCTGGCCTCTGGTGCTCGGCCTTGACTTGCTGACAAGTCAGGCATCTCGACACTAAGTCTGTAACATCCTTCTTCATCCCGTCCCACCAGTAAACCTCTCTCAAATCATGGTACATCTTGGTGGAACCTGGATGCACACTGTATACTGATCTATGTGCCTCCTCGAGAATATCATCCCTCAGTCCCTCTGAATCTGGCATGCACAGTCGAGTCCCAAATCAAAGTATCCACTGATCATCAATCACGAACTCAGAAACTCTACCCTGCCGAATCTGCTCAATAATCTCTAATATACGGGCGTCGCCGGACTGTGCCTCGCGGATACGGTCAAGTAACTGTGGGCGGGCTCTGAAATGGGCCAGCTGTCCCCCTGTAGGAGTAAACTCGAACTGCACTCTGCTGTCATATAACACCTGCCAATCAGCCGTCGACTGCATCTGCACTGCGCTCAAACAAGATAAGCTACCTCCGGGCCTTCTACTCAAAGCATCTGCCACCACATTCGCCTTGCCCGGATGGTATAGAATCTCGCAGTCATAATCCTTCACCAACTCCATCCAACGGCGCTGTCTCAGGTTCAGATCTTGTTGCTGGAAGATATACTTCAAACTCTTGTGGTCAGTGAATATCTAGCACGACTCACCGTATAGGTAATGTCTCCAGATCTTAAGTGCAAATACCACTGGAGCCATCTCTAAATCATGGGTGGGGTAGTTCTGTTCGTGTTTCCTCAGCTGCCGAGAAGCATACGCGATAACTCTGTCGTGCTGCATCAATACACAGCCCAGCCCCACTCGAGAAGCATCACAATATACCACGAACCTGCCTGATCCTGAAGGCAATCCTAACACTGGTGCAGTAGTCAGACGAGTCTTCAACTGCTGGAAACTATCCTCACATGCTTGGGTCCAATCAAAAGGAACCCCCTTCCGGGTCAATCCGGTCAACGGTGTAGCAATGCGGGAGAAATCCTGGACAAAACGTCGATAATAGCCGGCCAGACCTAGAAAGCTGCGAACCTCTGTAACTGATACTGGTCTAGGCCAACGCTGAACTGCCTCGATCTTTTTCGGGTCCACACAAATACCATCTCTCGTCACCACATGACCCAAGAAGTCGACACTGTCTAACCAGAATGCGCACTTGGAAAATTTGGCGAACAACTGATGCTCCCTCAAAGTCTGCAATGTGATATGTAAGTGCTGCTCATGCTCCTCCCGGCTCCGAGAATAAACCAAGATGTCGTCAATGAACACAATAATGAACTGATCGAGATACGGCCTGAATACACGGTTCATCAAATCCATAAATGCTGCCGGGGCATTGGTGAGCCCGAACGACATCACCAAGAACTCATAATGACCATATCGAGTACGGAAAGTGGTTTTCGGAATATCCTCATTCCGAACCCGTAACTGGTGATAACCTGACCGTAAATCAACCTTCGAGAAGAACCCTGCACCCTGGAGCTGATCAAATAAATCATCAATGCGAAGTAGGGGATATCTGTTCCGCACAGTAACCCGGTTCAGCTGACGATAATCAATGCATAAACGCATACTTCCGTCCTTCTTCTTAACAAACAAGACGGGAGCACCCCAAGGTGACACACTCAGTCGGATAAGCCCATTGTCCAGCAAGTCCTGTAACTGATCCTTTAGCTCTCTCAGCTCCGCCGGGGCCATCCGATAAGGCGGTATAGAGATAGGCCCCGTGCCGGGGATCAAGTCAATACAGAACTCAATCTCGCGCTCTGGTGGCAGACCAAGCAGCTCGTCAGGGAATACATTAGGAAACTCTCTCACAATAGGGACCTGGTCCAACGGAACCTCTGTGGAGCTAGTATCGCAAACATAGGCTAAGAATCCCTGACACCCTTTTCTTAAGAGCTGACCAGCGCGAAGAGAAGAAATCAAGCTGGGAAAGGTAGCGCTACGATCTCCCTGAATAACAAGAACCGGCTCACCGGGAAAACTTAATCTGACTACTTTCTCACGGCAGTCCACAGATGCATAACAGGTGGCTAGCCAGTCCATACCAAGAAGAACGTCAAAGTCTAGCATATCGAGGAGAATCAAATCAACTCAAGAATCTCTCTCCCCGATACAAACGGAACACGATCGGTACACAAAACGGGCAACAAAAGACTCGCCTACCGGTGTAATAACGACAAGCGGCTGATCTAACGGAGAAGACTCTCGGCCCAACCTCGGTGCAAAGTACGTGGATACATAGGAATGTGTGGAGCCTGGATCAAATAATACCCGTGCATCAAAAGAACATACTGGCAGAGTACCTGTCACGACGGCATTGGATGCATATGCATCCTGAAGAGTCAACGCGAACACTCGGGCCTGTCCGCCACTAATAGCTGGTTGTCCTCTGCCTCTACCTCGGCCTCAGCCTCTGCCTCTGTCGCCTCATCCTCTCGGAACCGGACCGCCACGCCCACGGCCTCTAGAAGCATCTGGATGGCGTGGAGCATCATCAGGAGTAGGTAGTAGAGCTCTCTGAGGAGGTGGTGATGGTGGTAAGGTCACATGCGGGACTGTCGCCGCGCCCTGACGTCCCATGGTACAGTCTCTGACACGGTGGTACTGACTCCCATACCGAAAACATCCTGGCGACGACTGCTGGGTCTGTGGATATGAACCAAATAACTGACCTCGTCTCAATCCTCTGCCTCCACTATCTCCCGGAAATAATCTATCGCGGTGTCTACCCATCTACTGCTGAGCTGGCGTATCAGTACGGATCCTCTTCGGCCCAGAAACGACCGGAGTCTCAGAAATACGCTACTCCAAAAGTAAGGCTGCATCCATCGCGGCTGCGTATGTATCAAAGTGCTGGGTGCCGATGGCAAGGAATAGCTGTGTATCAAGCCCTCGCACAAACCACTTTATTCTTTTCTCTTCTGTGTCTACTAGGTACGGAGCATATCGAGACAACTGGGTAAACTGTATATCATACTCCGACACCGTCATCCCAGGAGTCTTGCGCAAAGACTCAAAACTACGGGCTCGAGCATCTCGGACACTCTCCGGAAGAAAACGGGAAAGAAATGCAGCTGTAAACTCATCCCAGGTCATAGAAGGCAGACCTGCAGCTCGACCTCTCTCTACTGAATCGTACCATGTCTGGGCAAGACCCTCCAGACGAAAACTCGCAAACTCCACCAATCTATCATCAGAACACCTCAACGAACGGCAAATCCGAGCCATCCTATCGAGAAATGCCTGTGGGTCCTCTGTCGCATCTGTACCGGTAAAAGCTGGAGGTCTCATTCTCATGAACTCCTGTAGTGAAATAGGGATAGTCTCCGTAGTAGCAGGAGCGACCACCTGTGCAGCAGGTACAATCGTGGTCTGTGCAGTGGAAGGAACGTCCTCGGATCTCTGTGCCCGACTGGACTCACCTAAAGATCCCATCATCTGTCTCAACTCTTGCATGCCGGCCTCTAATCTGGCAATACGGTCTGGATAAGGCGGATCAGTATGACCCTGAGGGATAGGCGTATCCTCCCGCTCGATCCTCGCCTCAGACGAGCCCGCTCGAATCTCATCCCTAGCGGCATCCCGCTGAGGTCTCGTAGTCTTTGGCGGCATCGAAGCTGGAATAAGAAACAGGACTGATAAGAACATTGCAATTGAATCAAGGAATGTAAGGAATCAAGAAAGAAAATACAAGCAATTATGTCCTAAGGTCACTTAGGCGGAGTACCGTATCGTAAGTATGCCGCGGATCATACCCATGCTACGCCACTCTGCTTAAGTCACCTACGCCATCTACCAAGGTCGTCCTACACTCAGAAAGGTAAAACCTACGCTCTGATACCAACTTTGTCACGACCCGAAAGTATGGAACGTGACTGGCACTTAGATTACGACACGTCAAAAGGCGTACCGTAACCTAAGTCATCCAAAGCCCAGAAAAATCTAAACCAAAATCAAAAGAGAGTGAAGGAAAACCTTTAATGAAAATGGTTTTTAAATCAATTAAGTTGCATAGAATCCCTTTTAAAAAAAACATCAAAAATTCTCGAAAATTTCGGCAGAGTCTCCCCTGTATTTTCTATCCCCCAAAATGGGTACAACAAGATATATATAACCTGTAATCATAAAATGGCATCCCCAAGCGGGAGCTAGCTCTTCGCCCAAGGCGGATCACAACCACACGCAATATATAAGTAATATCAATAAAAAGAGCATAAAAGAAATGCAAAATATCAGAAAACACAACGTCGGCTCAAGTGAGCTCGACCCAACAGAAACCAAATATATACAAATCTCTCAGTCTCATCACTAGGTCGCATATACAAATAGAAAGTGGTAGATGGAGAATACTAGATACAATGATGGAGCAAAAAGAAATAAAGTGTGCTCGCAACCCACCTACGGGCGATGTCGTGAGTCTGAGCAAAAGGAGCTGATGATAAGATAGTCGCCGCTACAAGACTGATGAGTCCGACCCGCAAGACACTGTGACACAACGGGGGTGAGTTTCCAGCTCATGAGTAGAATATAACATCTAATAAGGCAATCGTAAGAATGCACGCATTGCGTCACAACATGTATGTCCATATGTGATATAATATCTCTAGTATGCATGCACATGTATGCATTGTCATTACTGAATATTTAAGTGTTTTAAATGCTAAGGGTACTGCATTCTTAACTTTAGAAAATGAATATCTGTATAATAGCTAAGTACCATCAAGAAATCATCTGAAAACTCGTGTCAAGCATCGACACCAAATATGAAATCAAATCTGTCTCAATATCTCATTATAGCAATGTCTCAAATATCGGGCTCCGTCAGTCCGGATCGGCCCATATCATCAAATCTCACGACAACGGTCGGTATCCTCCGGATATCCGCCGCGACAGACATCACCGGTAGGTAGTCTTCCCCTGCCAGGCTCATCGTCTACAACTCGATCTTCTTGCCCCGGGGTACCATACCGGGCCCACCATGTACCCGAGACGGTTCATCCACTCCTCGAATCGGGTCTCGAAATCCAACAGAAAACATGAAAAACTCATGGTGGACGACACATATATCACGAGAAAACCACAACTTTGTTTTTAAAAATGATAAATATAAGCTTTTGTTCAATTCTTGCGGTTTTCCCCAAAAATCCAGAAATCGCAGCAATACTGAAATTCTCAAGAAAATCATAATGTTCACAAGTTATATATGATAAATGTCTATGATATCAATGTATACGATGTGAATTTTGGCTAGAAATCTATGTAAATAAGATGATAATACGAGGTATATGCATGCTATGCAATTTCATATATCATGTATGAATGCAAGTGGCGATACTAAGTTAAACAGGTTCTATAGTGCACGTGGCATGGCAATTACCAAAGGCGTGTGTGACACATGAATAGTGCGCGTGCAACAGATGCCAATGGTAATGGTGTTCGTGTCCTACGAAGTGATATCGCATATGAGTATATGAATGTTATATGAATGTCCATGCAATCTAGTATACGGTTAGCTGTGAGGGTATGCAATGTACATAAAGGGATAAGCTAACTAACAATATAAATCTTGCAAGAACTAGGGTAATACTAACAGGGGGGGTAGCCTCATGCCATCCAGACGATTCCCCCATAGATGAATATATCTACTCACCTGAAAGCCTCGCTAATCCGATCCGACCACCGCCATGCCTTTACGCGCCGTGTCCGATGTTTCCCCGACCGATCCTATATTTGCACAACACCAAGAATAAGATTATATATCCTAAAACGATGCAAGTCACAATATACAAATATCGACACTCTCGAATTAAACATAACGTGCACTCGGTGCGCGGGAAAACACACGAAAATCGCTAAATCTTAACTAGAATCGCCATTTCGGGGAAATCGACAAAACTAACACCCGACTAGACAAAACCCCGCGCTCGCGCACACTAATTGACGTTTATGAAGCTAATTATATCGCTAATATAACGTAATTATATCACATCCTAATTTTAATAAAAATATAGTAAGCAAAAAGCATACCGATTCGATGCAAATATCGCAATTTATCGATTTAGCGAGCAACATCGCACGATTTACCACTCTAACCAATTAGATAACCAAACCCTAACTTAACTCCATCAACCATGCTACTAACCCTAATTTGAAATCAAATCCCTCTCTTGATTTTTCATAAACAAACAATTACTACTAAATTAATACTTCAAATTTCAATTTTAGCACATTCAACCTACAATTTAACAACTAGTTTAGAAATTTCACCTCACAAGTGGAACCCTAGCATGATCAAGCCACCAAAGAAGCCTCCTTTCTTCAAGTTTTAGACTAAATTGGTTTGAGGAGAGAGTGGATTAGGGTTTTGTTTTGAATTGGAGAATGAATTTGTGAATTTTTAATGAATTTTGACATGAAAATGTAGCAAAGAAGTGAGGAAAATCAGAGGATTTGCTTCAGGTTGGGCTCGGCCAGGGGCAAGGGAGGGGTGTTTTGGGTTTTTTGTAGAAGTTTCTAGGTCAAGTAAACCCCTTAAAACTCATTTAATGCTTTTCACATCAAGCTTTTTACAAAAAAACCCCATTTTAGTTCATTTTTTCACTAAATTTCCAACCATAAAACCAAAATCTTGCAAGTCATGATACAATTTTATTAACACCATATTTTAGCTTATAAAGATTCCTAATTATGAAATTTACCTAATTAAATTTGTATTTCTCACTAATTTAATGTATATTTAAAAGCTTAAAATAATAAAAAAAATAATTAATTACGAATTTTTTTTATTTAACTAGAAAATTATAAGTGACATTTTAGTGAAAAAATTATAGTAATATCTTATCTAAATTTTGTATAATTAGGTCTATAATGAAAAATACCTATTTTGACTTTTTACGGAAAAAGCCGAAAAATTAGCCGATTACCGAAAAATTGCCAAAACGATTTTCGAAGGGTTACAGTAGTCTTGTAGCTATAGTTTAGAATGTTTAAAGTTTATTTTTCGTGCAAATATCGTATTTTTTAGTGTCGTTTGTGGCATCTGTGTTCTGCTGTGACCCGAGGTATGTACTTGAAAATCTGACAATGTAGTTGTGTTTTACCTGAGACCATAGGACTTTACCTGTAGCACGAACACCCCTGCTCGGACCATGGCCGGCGACACTCCATTGAATTCCGGCGACATCGGCTTTGGGGTTGAGTTAAGGTGTGGGTTTTTGTGGGTAGGTGTCTGCTTTGGTTTAGGTGTGTTTGGTCTTGTTTGGTTGTTGAGTTTTCTCTATATACAAAATCTGGGATCACATAGGTAGTTTCTAGTGTTACGTTTATGCACGATACGTTATACGACACGGATCGCGCACTTTGTATGGTTTTTCTCTTGGGTTGGTTTCGTAGTGTCGCTACACACGTTAGCCACAAAACGAACACTTGAGAGTATGTTTTGTGTTGATGCGTCGGTCAAGCGTAGTATGTACGTGTTTTGGGTCTATTGCTAATATATACTTGCTTTGTTGTTTTATGTTAAGGTTCGCAGGCAGGGACTTCGGGCTCTGCAAAGAAGGGGAAACATGTATTAGGCTTTACTTAGCTAGCAGCGTGGTGAATAGATTTAACATCTACACGGGAATCGCCCGCTTGGCGTTATGCGTCTGGGCTAGAGATGTTATAATATTATTGCATATTCTATTTCATATATAGAGTTGCACATACACCTTATTGCTTAGTGACTAGTTGTGCTTGGACTTTTACCCTTAGGACACTGCACTATTATTGACGGCTCATGTTGCAAGAGCACTGATAGTATGCCACACACCGTCAATAATTGCCATGACATGCACACCACAAATATAGATATGATATTGTTTGGTTAAGGACATTGTGACATTGGTTCATATTACTTGTTGCATTTGAATATAGCATACCTGTATACCTACATGCTAACACATATGCCTTGACATGCTTACATGCTAGTTACCTGTATTACCTATAGGGTATTATACCATTAGCGATATGTATATACACACATAATGATATACCTATATGTATACCTTGCATACATACTTCACTTATAACCGGAGGGTATAACACATCATTACTGATAGGTAGATACATATACCTTGCTATACCTTTATGTTTACACATATATCTGGCTATAGCTACATGTTTACCATTATTTGCTGTTAAATAGACTTGGAGAAATTAGGGACCGCATGATATATATATTAATTTGTTGCAGTTAATTAGCGGCTTTTCCTTTATATGCTTACATTACTGTTTTATGTTGCATATATAATATTCATGGATTTTCGTATTGAGATATGGAATTTTCATGATGTTTTCTGGATTTGAGGACTGTGGTAGTTTCATGAAATTATGCATTAATTGAAAAACCCGGTTTCTCTTAATATGATATTTCAGCAGCCACCATGAGTTTTAATGGTTCTAATATATATACTCCATGCGAGGAGCGTCGTGGGCCGTATGAGGGTACATGGTGGGGTCCGGAGGTACCCCGGGGCAAGAAAGGGATAGTCGATGTAACCTGCCGATGAGGCCTGACAGGGGAACCATACCTGTCGGTGACACTACCTATGACTCGGCGGTTATCGTGGGGATACCGACGGGAGTCATCTACGTAAGGAGACGTCGAAGGACAAGGGTCGAAGATAGGCACTCGGGTTTTCGGATAGCGTATGATACGTACCTATCAGGGTGCCAGTCGTGGTGCCGGTACCTGATAGATCAACCTTTATGTGTCGATGCTTGACACAGGTTTTCATGATATTTTTACTTCTAAGTATATACAACAGTGGAATGGGACGCTGTTATATATGCATATATATATATATATATTAGTGGAATGGGATGCTAATATATATGTATACATATCAATTCATATACATCATCATATTTATTCATGCAAATATACTTTTTATGATATAGGAGGTTCACTTGATATTAGATTCAGGATTTATGAGATTCACTTGATATCGGATTCAGGATTTATGAGATTCACTTGATATCGGATTCAGGATATATGAGATTCACTTGATATCGGATTCAGGATATATGAGATTCACATGATATTAGATACAGGATATATGAGATTTACTTGATATTGTACATTCTGGATTTATGAGACTTACATGATATGAGAGCCAATTTGGGGGCTGATTTGAGGAAATTGGGATTTGGATTGTCTTGATGGACTTTGGTCCTACCACGATGTCAGGATTCCATGGAAATGACATGTTTCATCCCATACTTCACATTTATTGTTTATGCACTGCTTCATGTATTAGTAGAACCTGATAGAGTACCTTTCATGACTGTTGCATTACATACCTTTATATGCATTTCTTCATGTATTAGTAGTACCTGGTAAAGTACCTTTCAAGATTGTTGCATATATACATTTTCATATCATTGCTTCCTGTATTAGTAGTACCTGATAGAGTACCATACAAGATTATTGCATACAGATTGTCATATTATATGCAACAATCTGAATACAATACTTTAAAAGAATTTGGGTTGAGATTTCAAACGTTTTGAAAATGCTATTATTTCTTACTACTTTTGATGGTTTAGGTTTTGGGTTTTCGGCTTACTTAAATTGCGTTACGCCTGTAGACGTTGCGTAGTTTATAGGCCGTCAGGTGCCAATTTCGGGTCGTGACACATGTACACTTATATATATATCTCATATATACAATGTGCTCATCAAGTGAGAAAAGAAAACTTAAGTGAGCTAATACTAGTTAATGTAAATTAATATATCAAATATATAATTATAGATTAAATTATCAAATCAACTCTTGATTTAATAATCCGGTTATATCACATATAACCAACTAATATCATGTGTAACAACTTATCGAATCAACACTTGATCCGATAACCCGGCTATATCGCGTATAACCGACCAATGTCATAAATCGTGAGAATACAATACCGTATCTCATATCGTATTAATCTCGGTCCCGCACATATCACATATGTGCTCCTACTCTGTTTTGCCTGAGCCAGGAAACCTCTGTGTATGACTCTAAAGACTCGTCAATACGCCGGCAGTAGGTGATGATCATATCAAACACCCACAAGCAGCAAGCGGTCTGCTAAACGTAACGGCCACCCGGGTATTGAGCGATCAGAAGATCAACAAGCAAGCCTGCTCATACTCCTGCGAGTCCAATCAGTAACACTACCGTACATTCCGGTCTCTTCGTCTGATATGTCGCATATCTCGTCTAGGGGTTGTAAAACGTCAGACCCCAGTAACTTGATAAGTCATGCCAATGTGAGGCTCATAACGGGTCGAGAAACTACTGATAACACTTACCAGTATATCTCTGATGCAGCCATGTCCAGGGACTTCCTGTTATAGCCAATCGAGCAAAGCGCAACATCAACTCCCAATATCGGGAGAGACGAAACCCCTCCTATCGCTCATTGCCTCCATGTGGTTCGCGACTGTACCCAAAAGCCACCGTTTTGCACGTTATCTTGAACGTGGTAAGGTGGAAATCAAAGCACAGTGGGAATCACACAATACTCTATGACGATCTCGGGTCTACAGACTAACCTATATTAATGTCACCAGAGAACTGCTATCTAATGATAGGTATAATACCATCTAGGAGTTCTCGGCGAGTCCGTTAAGTGTACCCGGTCTCCACTGAGCACCTGTATACTTTCTCTGATGTCAAACACCAATGGATATGGGATCATCCATCGCCCATCTACATGGGTCGAGAAGCTATACGCAAGTCTACCCTGGTATATCGATGCCCTGTCTCGATACATCTACGACTAGGAACATTTGAAAGATGTACTTAACGACTACTCTGTCCCCGCTAGTATGATCTGCATCATAGTCCTAGTAGTCAAGTACTCATCCAAAGGGATTTATCAACATGTATCATAAAGACAATCAGTATACATGTTGAGATAAAGAGCAATCAGATAGCATACTATCATGTCGAGCAAGTAAGTCCTCCCTATATGTGTCCAAGCATCCACTACAATATACATCGTATGTATAGTAATGGCCTCTACGACAAACATATAACTAACAATCTCCCACTTGCATTAGGGACATCTGTTGTAATATCCCATACCCAACAATCAACAATGGTTGTAATATCCCATACTCAACCATCCCATAAAAGTCTCTCCTGGGAATAGGCCTTTGTGAGTGGATCCGCCATGTTCTCCTCTATAGTCTACTCTCTTATCCTCGATCTCCCTGCAGATCATACACCTCCATGATCAGTTGATACTGCCTAAGAATATGTTAGGATCACTGATGGGATGGGGATTTCTAGACATAAGCCACAACTCCATTGTCACACAATGGTAGGAACGAAGTTCATCTCATGAACTAATATACATCCAGACTGCCTCTTTGGTAGCATCCTTGGTAGCGATGTATCCAGCTTTTATCATCTAGTTTTCCAAGGTATCTAGCTTGGAACTGTTCCAACATACCATGCCTCCACTGAGGGTAAAGGCAATGCCTGTGACTGACATTCAGTCGACCTTACCACCCTAGAAGCTATCGAGTGATTCTCCCCAGGATCGATTGATACCATCTCATTATACCTAGTGAGAATCCTAACATCAATTTAGATCTATCTCATAGATCCAAAACCCAGGATTTAGGAGGTATCACCTTGACCCTATATGGTGTATCCTTGTGATAAGAGGAGATTGACCGAGTGTAGCATAGGAAACCCCTTTCCTATCAAGAGTATGTCATCCACGTACAATACGAGGATCACCACCATACTCCCTACTACCTTTTTGTATATACTGTAGGGTTTCTAGGCACACTAATGGAGTTCCACAAGTGATCAAACATGCAAAAATCAAAAATTCCTTGTGCCTACAAACCCTAATACGGATCGTTAACTAGATATATAGGCGAAGCAAGCATGTAATCGAATTAAATGCTAAGGGAAAGTGACTACAACCTTTGTAGATCCGGTCCACTACTTCCTAAGCTCCGCGATGATCTCCCTCCGCTGTCCAAATCGAACCCATGACTCTAGCATTGGCATCATCGAAGAATGGGCGGGCTTGATCGTCGGTTCAATGCCAAAGAAGATCTACGTCGAGGTATCACAAGAACAAGCTCCAACTTCACCAAGCCTTGAAAACTTGTGAAGGAAACACCCTATACAACTTGGCAAGAGGTAGAGGATGAAGAAATAGGAAGTGGGTAGACTTTAGATTTGGATTTCTCACTCATTTTGGCTAGTTGCCATTGATGGTGCAAGCTTTCTTCAACTTGAAGATGAAGAAGAAGATGATAAAAGAATTATGTAAATGATAAATAAATCAATACTTATCATTTACTAACCCTTGGTAAGTTGTAGAGAATGGACCATGGTTAACTTGAATGGTTAGGGTAAAGGATGAGACAAGAATGGTGACTTGGTCAAAGTTTCAAGAAGCTTCAACTAAAAACAAAACAAGTCCACCATTTATCTTTCTCTTTATCATTTTCTTTTTCCAAAATAAACAGATGAATAAATAAATGAATAAGTAAATAAAAAGAAAACCCTAATCATAAACTTAACCATGGTCTAATTCTTTATACTAACCCTAGCTTGCATGTATCATCAAACATGATACAATCATGTGCACAAAATATATCACATATACAATGTGTACAAACCAAGTGAGTAAATCCATTTAAAGTGAACCAATACTAGTTAATGCAAAGTAATATATCAAATATATAATTATAAATTAAATCATTAAATCAACACTTGATTCAATGATCCGGTTATATCGCATATAACCGGCTAGTATCCAATGTATCGGCTTATTGAATCAATCCTTGATTCGATAACTAGGTTATATCGCATACAACAATTCGATACATTCATCGCGAGAATGGAATACGATATCACATTCACGAATTATTCTCGGTCCCGCACATATCTCATATGCGCTCCTATTTCGTTTCGCTTGAGCCAGGAAACCTCTGTGTAGGACTCTAAAGACTCGTCAATACGCCGGCAGCAGATGATGATCATATCAAACACCCACAAGCCGGAAGCGGTCTGCCAAACGTAACGGCCACCCGTGTATTGAGCGATCAGAAGATCGACGAGAAAGCCCGCTCACACTCCTGCAAATCCAACCAGTAACACTTACCGTACAGTCCGGTCTGTTCGTCTGATATGTCGCATATCTCGCCTAGGGGTGGTAAACGTCAGACCCCAATAGCTCGATAAGTCATGCCGACGTGAAGTCCATGACTTGTGTGAAACTACTGATAACTCTTACCAGTATATCACTGCAACCCTGTCCAGGGATTTATTGTTATGGCCAGTCGAGCATAGCGCAACATTAACCCCCAATACCGGGAGAGACGAATCCCCTCCTATCGCTCATTGCCTCCATGTGAATCGGGACTGTACCCAAAAACCACCTGTTTGCACAACTCAGTAGAGCCGTGGTAGGGTGGAAATCAAAGCACAGTGGGAGACACACAAGACTCTATGACGATCTCGGGTCAACAGACTAAACTGTACCAGTGTCACCAGAGAACTGCCATCTGACGTGAGGTATAATACCATCTGGGAGTTCTCGGCGAGTCCGTTCAGTGTACCCAGTCTCCACTGAGCACCCGCATACCATCTTCGATGTCAAACACCAATGGATATGGGATCATCCATCGCCCATTGCATGGGTCGAGAAGATATGCGTTAGTCTACTCTGGAATATCGATGCCCCGTCTCGATATTCCCTCGACTAGGAACATTGAAGGATGTACTCATGGACTATCCAGGCCCCACTAGTATAATCTGCATAACAGTCCTGGAAGTCGAGTACACATCCTAAGGACTTTATCAACATGTAACAGAGAGACAGAAAGTATACATGTTAAGATAAAGAGCAACCAGATAGCGTACTATCATGTCGAGCAAGAAAGTCCTACCTATATATATCCCAGCATCCACTACAATATACATCCAATGTACAGTAATGGCCTCTAGGGCATACATATAACTAACAATCTCCCACTTGCACTAGGGCCATCTGTAGCAGTGGTTGCAGTATCTAATACTCAACCATCCCATATGAGTCTCTCTCTAGGATAAGGCCTTCGTGAGTGGATCCGCCGTGTTGTCCTTTGAGTCTACTCTCTTAACCTCGATCATCCTAGAGATCAACTATCTCCATGATCAGGTGATGCTGCCTCAGAATATGTCTGGGTCACTGATGGGATCAGGGTTCCAGGGCCGAAGCCACACTTCCATTGTCATACAATGGCAGGAACCCAGTTCATCTTATGAACCAATATACACCCAAACTGCCTCTTTGGTAGTATCTTCAATAGCGATGTTACCAGCCTTTAACGTCTAGTTTGCCACGGTATCTAGCTTGGAACTCTTCCGACATACCGTCCCTCTACTGAGGGTAAAGACAATGCCCGTGACTGACATTCAGTCGTCTTTATCACCCTGGAACTCTTCCAGTGATTCTCCCCAGGATCGATTGATACCATCTCACTACATCTAGTGAGAATCCTAGCATCCAATTACATCTATCTCATAGATGAAAACTCAGGATTTAGGAGGTATCACTTTGATCTTATTTGGGGAATCCTAGTGATAATAGGAGATCGACCGATCGTAGTATAGGAAACTCTTTTCCTATCAAGAGTATGTTGTCTACGTACAATACGAAGATGACCACCTTACTCTCTACTACCCTTTTGTATATACAAGTTTCGTCTACCATTTTGATGAAGTCAAACACTTTGACTATCATATCAAAACAGACGTTCCAACTCCGCGATGCCTGCTTCATCATGTAAAGCAACTTGCACACGTTTCCGCTGCTCCCACTGTTTACGAAGACCTCTGGCTGTGTTCTTATAGACGTTCTCTTCTAAATCATTATTTAGAAAAGTAGTCATGGCACCCAACCACCAGATATCACAGTCATGGTGTGTAGCCGTGGTAAGTAGGATCTGGATAGACTTAAGCATAGCTACTGGAAAAAGGTTTCATCATTATCCACGCCTGGTCGATGACGAAAACCTTTAACAAGTCTATCTTTGAAAGTCTCAACTTTTCCATCTACACCAAGTAATCTTCTCAAGATATACTTGCTCCTGATGGGGATTTAACCCTTTAGATATAGCAACCAAAGTCCGTACTTTGTTGGTGTATAAGGATTCCATCTCAGATCACTAAGAATCCAGCCATTCTTACAGAGTCCCTACTCTCGATGGCCTGCTCGAAAATAGTTGGGTCATCATCTCATGATGCAATCCTCGCTCCCACTGTCATCGAGAAACCGAGGTATCTCTCAGGCGGATGAGGAACCCTACTAGATCAGCGGAGAGGCTGAGGTTCGTCGAGAACTATAGAATCCTTTGGTTCTGTCAAATCATCAACTGCAGTTTTGTATAGCTGGAACCTTTCCAGTTGTACAGAACTGATCCTGCCTCGATCTTGTCCGGATTTTGCTTTAAACACAGGCCGGACAACCCCAAATCTTAACTAGCTTAAGACATGGGCTCTTCCCATATCATATCTCATATGGAGTGGTAGGCACTGATTTAATTCAAACCTAATTCAATATGTATGCAGCTTCTCAAGTGCATGACACCCAAAAGGAAACAGGTAACTCAGTAATACTCATCATAGAGCACCCGATATCTAATATTGTGTGATTGCTCCGCCCCGATACACCGTTGTGCTGTGGTGTATTCAGAGGAGTAATACTAAGAGAAAATCTCATTCTCCTTTAGAATAGTCCAGGAATTCTATGCACAAGTATTCTCCTCCCTGATCTTATCATAGGACATAATACTTATACCCGTATTTTGGTTCTCTACTTCTAACTTATATTCTGTGAATATCTCAAAAGGTTCGGACTCATGTTTCAACAGGAACATATGACTGAATCTTGAGAGATTATCAGAGAATGTAATGATGTATGAAGAACCAGTCCTGGCATGTGTAGACAGGAGACCTTACATACATCATAATGTATCAGTCCCAAGAGTTTACCAACTCTTTCTCTGATTCCAATAAACAGAGCTATGGTCATCTTATCTTTGTGACATGACTGGCAAGTTTCACAAGATGTAAATTCAAACTGATTTAAATATGCATCTAAAATGTAACTTCAGCCAGTCGGGTCGCATTGATGTGACCTAGTCTATAATGCCTCAAGAAGGATTCGTTCATTTCTGAACTCTTCCTCTTGTGTGTGTTCTGTATACAAGGAACTGTAGTTTGATTTAGAACGTCAATGCTTTTAGATAACGTGCCTGAACCGATCAACTTTTGATATAGGAAATGTTCAAAACATTATCCAACAATACAAAATTATATCATTTCTTTACTAATAAAGAGACTGATATGATTTTGTATATCAGGTTCGGTATCTAATAGCATTTGTTCAGAATCAATGTATTGGTAATACAGGGTGACAGTGACCGACAGACTTGGCTGCAACACTTGCCCCGTTTTCTGCCTCATGAAACTTATCACCCTTTCTCAGTTTTTCTACCTTTTTGTAGCCCAATGTAACATATTACATATCTGGGATCCTGATCCGGTATCATATACCCAGGATGCAGAGGATACTGAGAAACAGTTCTTTGTAATGAACATACCCGTAGGAGATGCATCTCATGCACTTTCTTCGTTTGGGCGGCATGGGAATCCTGGCATTCCCCTATTTCCTGCACTGTCTTATAACAATTATAAGTTGGAGCGGGACCAACGTTCCCCAGCTCAGTATAACAAGCGGGTTCGGTCAATTATCCGTATTATTATCTTGATTAAGGCGTGATATGGTCGCTACCTGGAGAGAGAGAGAAGAAAACACTCTGCGTGCGCTCTTGCAAGATCAGATTGGTTATATATTTTTATCTAATCAGGATGGCTCCCACTGTTTTTATCAAATCTTCCTTCAAACCTTAAAAGGAAAGACAAGCCGGGATTAATTACACTCTACAAGTTCGCCAATCTTTCAGCCAGGCCAGTGTCGGTACTTTGAGGGAGGTTCCCCGTGCTTTCGCACGGACCTAATTACTGTAAACCTCGTTTTCCCTGAGGCGTAACCCCGTTGACACCTTTCTAGACACCTACTTAATCGGCTAATTGCAAAGTGCAAAACTCTCCCAGGAGTAACAATTACTCGCAGTGGGTATCGGGATCCAACTATCATATAGAAGGTATGCAATCTCATTGCAAATTTCAACACTTGAAACTCCCGATAAAGGTTTTTACCCCTATTACCTATGACCTTAACTATGGTCAACAAATCATAAGTAGTCAAGTTCTACCCGTTATTTCGTGATTAATTAGACCCACCCACATGACCCTTAACTAAGGTCAACAAAGTCACGCGACTGTCGTAACTAATCGCATCATATGCGGTGTAGGAAGACATCACTTAGCTACCGTACATTGTGCCTTGACTATGGTCAACAAACACAGCACGAATACTAAGTACTCTACTTCCTAAAATGACGCAGAGTTGCGGCTGGTTTTTTTGTGAAAACCTTTAACGCTTTGAACTTGATCTCGTTGCGGAATCAAATGGTTTTTAAATGGAATGTTTTTGAGGCTTTTCTAGTTTTGCTAAAGGGGTCACTCCCGGTGAAGGGATCGTCGGCCCTTTCCTCGTCAAATGAGGTGCGGGATATATCATATATATCACTGTGCAAAGCAGAAACTATAGAAGCGATCAAAAGACAAACCGAGGGTTGTAGCATCTGCCAGTTATTGCTAAAGGAGTCACTCCCGGTGAAGGGATCTCGGTCCTTTCCTTATCGAATAAGGTACAGGATGCTCTACAAGGAACACCGCGATGCAAAGCAAGAACTGTAGCTGTAAGTCCACGTTGCGACCCCCGGTTCTTACGGGGAGGCGGAAACGGTATAAAAATCAAATTTTTGGCGCATGGGACAACATGGACTAACAAAGTCGGGATCTTTTCCTAAACTAAAACTAGCAAACAAGCTAAAGTGAGTTAGCTACTCGGAAAGATGGTTATACCTAACTTGAACTCCTTCTTCTTCAAACTTTTGTAGAGGTTGATGGTGCTTTCCTCGTTGCCTTCTTCCGTCAAAGATGGATCCACCTGAGGGTTCAACCTTCGGGCTTTTTCTCGAACATTGAGAGAACTAGAATCTCCGGCTTGCTAAACCTTTGATCCTAGAGTGAGTAGAGAGTGTCTAAGGGGTGTTTTTATCTCAAGGAGAGGGATTCTCAACTCATGAGAAAGATTCTCCTTGAACTAGAGGAGGAAGAAGAACAAGTGAGGAGAGAGAATGGTTATGGTAGAATGAGCTCTTTTTCCTTTTGCAATAATAACAAAAGCAAAAAGAATTATCAAATTAATAATAATAATGAAAATGAAATAGTTGATGGAAGGTTTTGGAATGACCATTATCATTACAATCTTTAAATGAATTTTGCTAGAATCAAAGAGCATCTTTGCAAAGTAATGATGATGGTCAAACATTCAACAATGGTCAACTAGTCAACCATGGTCAACAAGTCAACAAAAATCCAACTATGACACAATTTCATTTTATTAATATTATTAATTGATATAACATAAATCCATTAGGGTTTGGAAAAAGACAACTGTCAACTGTGCATAAGCACCCGTTCCGAAACCCTAATGAAAATCCTCTTCCTCCTCCTCAAACAACTGTGCATACACACCTGCATTCTTGTTCCGAGGAACATGAATACTGAGAGATAAAAGCAACCCCAAAACATATACCAGTATCTGACTCAAACCAGAGCGAGCTAGTAATATCCGTCCGGACTCCAAACGTGCACAAGTGCGCGGATGAGAACGAACCCTGTCGAAAAACCATTCGACCTCTACTCTGTTTTGCCCAGAGGCGAATACCCTCTGTGTGGGACTCTAAAGACTCAACACTACGCTGGCAGTGGGTTTAACCACACATCGCAAGCGGCACTAGCTGTGCGTAACGGTCCCCAGGTAGATGCCGACAAGAAGGCTGACGAGGTGAACCCCATCTGAACACCTACTGTGTTTGAATGTGACAGTCTCCGTACAGTCTGGTCTGTTCGTCTGATACATCGCATGTCGGGCCTAGGGGGCGGTAAACGTCAGTCCCCTAAAAGCGGTACAAGTCGTGTCGGAGTGAAGCCCAAAACACCCTGAGATAACACTGGAAGCTTACAAGTATATCTCGCTTGCCCTGGCCAGGGACTACTCGTGTAATTGCTCTCCTAGACACAGCGCGATGTCAACCCCTAATACCGGGAGAGACGAATCCTGTCTAACCGTCACTGCCTCCAAGTGTTTCGGGACTGCACCCAACCATTACCTGTTTGCACGACTCCTTTGAGCCGTGGTAAGGTAGTGATCAAAGTGCAGTGGGAACACACTCGAGGCGAAGTGCCAGTGTCAAGTCAGCGGACTATGTTGTACTCATGTCACCTGGGAACTGATAACTGACGATAGGTATAATACCAACCTGTCAGTTCCCGACGAGTCCTGTCCAGTGTACTCGTAACCCAACGAGCATCCGTATACTATCTCCAGTATGACGTACTGATGGCTGTGGGACAGACCATCTCCCACACTGGGACGAGAAGCGCATACGCTAGTCTACTCCGAAGTATCGATGCCCTGTCTCGATAATCCTGTGACTAGGGACCTGTATAAGGATGTGCTTATAGATTACCCAGCCCCCACTAGTGTGACTGCCATCACAACGCTGGTAATCAAGCAAAGATCCTAAGGGCTCCACTAATGCGTATATGTGATATACTAAAATAAACACATGTACACATTGAAGTAGAAACAAACCAAGTAGCATACTACTATATTGAGCAAGATTGTTTATACAAGGTGAATATCCCAAGCTTCCATTAAGTAATATACAAACTAGTATGATGCAGTAATGGCCTCTAGGGCATATACACTAACAATCTCCCACTTGCACTAAGGCCATGTACTGGCGTATCGAAGACCTATCATCTCGATCAGCCGCTCGAACTGAGTCTGGGGCAGTGCCTTGGTGAATGGATCTGCAGTGTTTTCTTCTAAAGCAACCCTCCGAACCTCGATCTCCTTGCGATCCACGATCTCCCTGATCAGGTGATACCGCCTCAAGATGTGCCTGGATCTCTGATAGGACCTGGGTTCCTTCGCTAAAGCTATAGCCCCGTTGTTGTCGCAATACAGAGGTATTGGGTCAACATTGGACGGAACCACCTGAAGTTATTTCAAGAACTTCCTCATCCAGACAGCTTCTTTTGCGGCATCAGATGCAGCGATGTATTCCGCTTCCATAGTCGAGTCTGCAACGGTTTCCTGTTTGGAACTCTTCCAACACACCGCCCCTCCAATGAGGGTAAAGACAAAACCCGACATGGACTTGGAATCATCCTTGTCACTCTGGAAGCTGGAGTCAGCAAAGGCCTCGATCTGGAGGTCTTTTCCGCCATACACCAAGAACATCTCCTTAGTCCTTCTCAGGTACTTGAGAATGTTCTTTACCGCTATCCAGTTTTTCTTCCCAGGGTTTGACTGATATCGGCTTACCACACTCAGTGCATAAGCTACATCCGTTCTCGTACACAACATCGCATACATTATAGAGCCTACCGCAGAAGCGTAGGGTATAATAGACATGCGATCCCTCTCCAAATCAGTCTTGGGAGACATCTCTTCAGAGAGGGTGATCCCGTGACAAGCCGGTAGGTTACCGCGCTTGGAATCTTCCATACTGAATCTTTTCACTATGGTGTCGATGTACCTGGACTGAGAAAGTCCTAATATCCTCTTGGATCAATCACGATGGATCCGGATCCCCAGGATGTATGAGGCATCACCCAGGTCTTTCATGGAGAACCTGTGCGACAAGAACCCCTTGACAGATTGTAGCATAGGAATGTTATTTCCTATTAAGAGAATGTCATCCACGTATAAAACGAGGAATACTACAGTTCTCGCTACAAATCTACTATAGATGCATGGTTCATCTGGATTTTTGATAAAGCCAAATTCCTTGACCGTCTCATCAAAACAGATGTTCCAACTCCGCGATGCCTGCTTTAGTCCATAGATGGACTTAAGCAACTTGCACACCTTTCCGCTGCTCCCACTCTGAATGAAACCCTCTGGCTGGTCCATATAGACACACTCCTCTAAATTTCCATTTAGAAAAGCGGTTTTTACGTCCATCTGCCAAATCTCATAATCGTGGAAGGCAGCAATGGCAAGAAGGATCCGAATGGATTTCAGCATAGCCACTGGAGAAAAGGTTTCGTCATAGTCCAAACCAGGTCTTTGACGGAAACCCTTTTCTACAAGTCTAGCTTTATAGGTCTCAACCTGTCCATCTATACCAATCTTCCTTTTGAAGATCCACTTGCATCCTACGGGATTTATCCCGTCTGGAGCAATGTCCAACGTCCATACTTTGTTGGTGTATATGGACTCTATTTCGGTCCGCATTGCATCCAGCCATTTTACCGAGTCAACGCTCTGAACGGCCTGCTGGAAGCTAGTAGGCTCATCATAATCTATGATGCAATCCTCTCTATCCCCGTCTATGAGAAAACCGTAGTATCTCTCGGGTGGATGAGACTGCTTACTACTCCTACGGAGCGGCATAGGAATGTCCTGTTCTTTTGAACTTACTGGCTCTTCCAAGCTTTCAGTAATAGCTTGTGGTTCTGGAATTTCTTCCAGTTCTATTGCGTTCCCACTTATCTGGGTTTCCAAAAACTCAGTTTCCAAGAAGCGGGCATGTTGAGAAACAAAAACCTTTTGTTCCTCAGCGGAATAGAACAGATACCCCCTGGAGTTCTTTGGGTATCCCACAAACTTACACTGTACTGAGCGTGCCTCGAGCTTGTCCGCATGCTGCTTTTTTACAAAAGATGGACATCCCCATATCTTAAGGTACTTAAGACAGGGTTTCTTCCCACTCCATATCTGATATGGAGTGGTAAGCACAGTCTTGGTGGGAGCCTTGTTCAAGAGATATGCAGCTGCTTCTAGTGCATAGCCCCAGAAAGATCGCGGTAACTCAGCCTTACTCATCATGGAACGAACCATATCCAATAGGGTTCGATTCCTCCTTTCCGATACACCGTTATGTTGCGGAGTGTATGGAGGAGTACACTGAGAGAGAATTCCATTCTCTTTTAAATAGTCCAGGAACTCGGCACTCAAGTATTCACCACCTCGATCCGATCTTAGAATCTTAATACTTTTGCCTGTTTGTTTTTCAACTTCATTCTTGTAATCCCGAAATTTCTCAAAGGCCTCGGATTTGTGCTTCATTAAGAAGACATGTCCATACCTAGAGAAATCGTCTGTGAAAGTAATGAAGTATGAATAACCGCTTCGCACATGTGTAGACATTGGACCACACACGTCACTGTGTATGAGTCCCAAGAGCTCGCTTGCTCTTTCTCCGTGTCCAGTGAACGGAGTCTTTGTCATCTTTCCCATGAGACAAGATTCACAAGTGGCATAAGACTGATACTCGAACGGATCCAAGTATCCTTCTTTTTGTAACTTAGTCAACCGTGTCTCATTGATGTGACCCAGTCTACAATGCCATAAGAAAGCCTGATTGATATCTGGAGACATTCTTTTGTGTGTATTCTGGACATTGAAAATCTGTGGTTGGTTTAACACGTATATACCATTGCTCAGTGTACCTGACCCAATCAGAACTTGATTAAGTTGAATGTTTACAACATTACTTACAAACGCAAATTCATAACCTTCTTTAGAAACCAAAGATACAGAAATGATATTACAAGTTGCGTTGGGTACAAAAAAGCAATTACGCAAAACCAAAACATGCCCATCTGACATTCCCAGGTGATAGTCCCCCACGGCTTTAGCATCCATGCTAGCTCCGTTCGCAACTCTGAGGGTCATGTCACCTGCCTTCAAAAACCTACGGTTTCTCAACGCCTGCAAAGAATTACAGATATGAGATCCTGATCCGGTATCCAATACCCAGGAAGTAGAGTTTATCGATAGACAGTTTTCAATAACATACACACCTGAAGCTGAAGCCGCAACCTGCTTCAGTTCCTGTGTCCTGGCTTTCTAAGCCCTACAATCTTTCTTCCAGTGTCCACTTTTATGACAATAGAAGCATTCTTCTTTACCCACAAGCTTCCCCGCTATCATTGTTTCCTTTTCCTTTCCTTTCGTACCCACTTTACTAACACCGCCCCTTGGTTTGGCGGGGGCTTTCTTCCTATTTCCCTTTGCTTTCGCCTTGGACCTAGAGGAAGAAGATCCTCCTACAAACAAAGCGGGTGTTTCCCTACCTTTCTGTAGGGTGCCCTCTGCGCTCCTCAGCATGTTGAGGAGTTCTGAAAGTTCAACTTCCTTTTCTTGTAAGTTGAAGTTCAGTATAAACTGGGCGTAAGTGGATGGAAGGGACTGGAGAATTAAATCCGTATAGAGTTCACTTTCCAACGTGGTCCCAAGTTCCGCGAGCTCCTCAATGTAGCCAATCATCTTAAGCACGTGGTCCGCTACCGATGATCCGACGGCCAACTTTGCCGAAAATAACTTCTTCGACATTTCGTATCTTGCGATACGAGACTTCTCTCCATACAGTTCTTTTGTATGAAGAAATATGGATTCCAGGTCCATATTCTCGTGCCTCTTCTGGTGTTCGTTATCCATACAGGCAAACACGAGGCACTTGGCCTTCGCGCAATCAATCTCCTAAGTCTTACGGATTTCCTTATCCGTGACGCTGGAGGTGGGACCTGGGACGGGGGGAGCATTGGTGGTAAGAAAATACCCCAGCTTGTCGTAAGTGATTGCCATTTTGACATTCCTGAGCCAATCTTTGTAGTTTGGCCCTGTCAGTATGTTTTTATCTAGAAGTAACTTAAGTCCAGTCATGTCGATTGGTCGCTGCAATTAGGAGGGAGAGAAGAAACACTTGAGCACGATGCTCTTGCAAGTTTAGAGTGGTTTTTAATTTGTCTAAACAGGATGGCTCTCACTGTCTCTCGAATCCCTCCTCAAACCATAAGGAAGAACTAGTCGGGATCAATCCCACCGCACAATACTTGCTTAACCGTTCAGCCAGGCCAGTGTCGGTACTTCGAGGAAGGTTTTCCAATGCTTTCGCGAAGTTCCTTAATTAAATAACCTCTTTTCCCTGGGGGCGTAACCCCGCTAACACCTTTCTAGGCACCTACTAGGTTTATAGTATTGATCGTTTAGTGAGAAATTTCCCGAGGAGTAGCATATACTCACAGTAGGATCGGGATCCAAATATCATCGCGTGACGAAACTGAAGGAATCCTACCAGAATCACCACACTCCAAATGGTATGCAAATCTAGCAAGTTTCAGTACTTATGAAACTCCCGATGTGGATTTTTGCCCCATGCTCTTATGACCTTGACGAAGGTCAACAAATCATAAGTCACATGTCAAGTTCTGCCCGTCATTTTCCAGGTTAATTTGAACCCACCCGTATATACCCTTGATGAAGGTCAATAAGGCAATACGACTGTCCCAAACCAACGCATCTATCTATGCTACATATGAACACCCAACAGCTACCAATCTCTATGCCTTGACGAAGGTCAACAAACATAGCTTGAATACTATTGAATATTCATACGAAACGACGGAGGGCTACGAATGGTTTTGGCGAAACCGTGAACGTAGTGAACTTGATATAATCGATGGAACGAGATAGCTTTTAGAAGGAGTGGCTCAATCTCCGCATTTAAAAGTTAGTTTTGAAAAGAACCGAGTGGTTTTTCGAAAGTGTTCCAATGACTTTAACTTGGTTTATTATCTTGCATTAGTTCTTTTAATACGTGATATTCTTGCATTAGTTCTTTTAATGCGTCCCATCATTTAATCCTACCATTGCAGAAAACAACCAAAATATGACGTACGCTTATGCCATTCGCATTCGCCACGGGGCCCCGTCATCACCTGTTAGGTTACTTAACTAACGACAGAGCGGGGGCTGGGCTAGAGCGGCTGTAAAACATAAGCAACGCCTAAATAGTTTTGAATATAGCAATGATAGACATTACATATCACAGATGAATACATTGGATATACTAGGAATCCGCAATCCGTTCGAGCCTGCAACGAAAAGCGGATTACACGGTCGCGGTGAATAGCCAAAACCCCACCCAAGACCCCTACGGGTGCGGCAAACTACCCGCCAAGTACCCGGTAGTTTGTGCACCCCTCCATGGGTCTATCCTATGAGCAAAAACAGTAAAAAGAATTATACAATGACGGCTACAACCCCGACCCGGTTGTGCGGCCATACAAATAATAATATTACATCAATTTACATATTACAAATGAATGAAAGAAAAACAAAAGCTCATCTCACATCCACCCCGGCTATTCACCCGCGACAGTCCAATACATTCATATACACATTCCAATATCAAACACAGATCACAGAGATGTATAACCCCGACTAATCGACTTATAGCGATTAACCGACGTTCAATACATACAAACATCACAGATATAACCAACATAGTCAAAGTGTAGTGAAGTTCGGAAAAAATACGGAATTATAGGCCCCCAAAAACAAATTTCTATTCTGGAAAACCTGGGCACATATAATATATCTCAAAAATCCTAAAACCAGTCCATAGATACACTGCACCAAAATCGAGGCAGAGAGGAGACAAGACGGCCGCGGATCCGCGGCAACACAGCTTGCTGATGCCGCGGAAACGCGGTCGTTTGGTCAATCTCTAGCTCGTTTTTGGTGGTTATCTTTAAAAAACCCTGAGATGATTTTAGGTGCATAACAAATTTTGTTTTGACCAGAAAAAAATTTAACAGAAACTAGGGTTTTTGAAAAGTTTGGTTTTTGGATTTTTCGGTTCCGAACTTCGTTACACTTCACTACCTAGCTTGTTTATGTTTAGTTAGGCTCTTATACCACAGTAAGTCCACGTTGCGACCCCCGGTTCTTACGGGGAGGCGGAAACGGTATAAAAATCAAATTTTTGGCGCATGAGGCAACATGGACTAACAAAGTCGGGATCTTTTCCTAAACTAAAACTAGCAAACAAGCTAAAGAGAGTTAGCTACTCGGAAAGATGGTTATACTAACTTGAACTCCTTCTTCTTCAAACTTTTGTAGAGGTTGATGGTGCTTTCCTCGTTGCCTTCTTCCGTCAAAGATGGATCCACCTGAGGGTTCAACCTTCGGGCTCTTTCTCGAACTTTGAGAGAACTAGAATATCCGGCTTGCTAAACCTTTGATCCTAGAGTGAGTAGAGAGTGTCTAAGAGGTGTTTTTATCTCAAGGAGAGGGATTCTCAACTCATGAGAAGGATTCTCCTTGAACTATAGGAGGAAGAAGAACAAGTGAGGAGAGAGAATGGTTATGGTAGAATGAGCTCTTTTTCCTTTTGCAACCATAACAAAAGCAAAAAGAATTATCAAATTAATAATAATAATGAAAATGAAATAGTTGATGGAAGGTTTTGGAATGACCATTATCATTACAATCTTTAAATGAATTTTGGTAGAATCAAAGAGCATCTTTGCAAAGTAATGATGATGGTCAAACATTCAACAATGGTCAACTAGTCAACCATGGTCAACAAGTCAACAAAAATCCAACCATGACACAATTTCATTTTATTAATATTATTAATTGATATAACATAAATCCATTAGGGTTTGGAAAAAGACGACTGTCAACTGTGCATACGCACCCGTTCCGAAACCCTAATGAAAATCCTCTTCCTCCTCCTCAAACAACTGCGCATACACACCTGCATTCTTGTTCCGAGGAACATGAATACTGAGAGATAAAAGCAACCCCAAAACATATACCAGTATCTGACTCAAACCAGAGCCAGCCAGTAATATCCGTCCGGACTCCAAACGTGCACAAGTGCGCGGATGAGAACGAACCCTGTCGCAAAACCATGCGACCTCTACTCTGTTTTGCCCAGAGGCGAATACCTTCTGTGTGGGACTCTAAAGACTCGACACTACGCAGGCAGTGGGTTTAACCACAGACCGCAAGCGGCACTAGCTGTGCGTAACGGTCCCCAGGTAGATGCCGACAAGAAGGCTGACGAGGTGAACCCCATCTGAACTCCTACTGAGTTTGAATGTGACAGTCTCCGTACAGTCCGGTCTGTTCGTCTGATACATCGCATGTCGGGCCTAGGGGCGGTAAACGTCAGTCCCCTAATAGCGGTACAAGTCGTGTCGGAGTGAAGCCCAAAACACCCTGAGATAACACTGGAAGCTTACCAGTATATCTCGCTTGCCCTGGCCATGGACTACTCGTGTAATGGCTCTCCTAGACACAGCGCGATGTCAACCCCCAATATCGGGAGAGACGAATCCTGTCTAACCGTCACTGCCTCCAAGTGTTTCGGGACTGCACCCAACCATTACCTGTTTGCACGACTCCTTTGAGCCGTGGTAAGGTAGTGATCAAAGTGCAGTGGGAAAACACTCGAGGCGAAGTGCCAGTGTCAAGTCAGCGGACTAAGCTGTACTCATGTCACCTGGGAACTGATAACCGACGATAGGTATAATACCAACCTGTCAGTTCCCGACGAGTCCTGTCCAGTGTACTCGTAACCCAACGAGCACCCGTATACTATCTCCAGTACGACGTACTGATGGCTGTGGGACAGACCATCTCCCATACTGGACGAGAAGCGCATACGCTACTGTACTCCGGAGTATCGATGCCCTGTCTCGATAGTCCTGCGACTAGGGACCTGTATAAGGATGTGCTTATAGATTACCCAGCCCCCTCTAGTGTGACTGCCATCACAACGCTGGTAATCAAGCAAAGATCCTAAGGGCTCCACTAATGCGTATAGGTGATATACTAAAATAAACACATGTACACATAGAAGTAGAAACAAACCAAGTAGCATACTACTATATTGAGCAAGATTGTTTATACAAGGTGAATATCCCAAGCTTCCATTTAGTAATATACAAACTAGTATGATACAGTAATGGCCTCTAGGGCATATACACTAACAGTAGCTACATGTTTTCATTTTGAAATTCGATTCCACAACATCAATTAGGTTTATTTTCTTTCATTAATCTCATTAATGAATATCCCATCATTTAATTCCACCTAATCATCACAGATAAATATAACGTACGCTTATGCCATCCGCATTCGCCTCGATGTCCCGTCTGCACCGTTAGGTTAGGTAACTAACGGCAGAGCGAGGCAGGGCTAGCGCGGGTGTAAAACATAAGCAACGTCTATATAATATATCATATATACTGTATACTACATCTATCTGAATAGAGCACAGAACATCGCATGATCACATCACAGAAAATGCAGCAGAAAGAATCATATGAAATATTGGATATTCTAGGACGTCTGTGTTTTCAATACGAGCCAGTATAAAACACGGATTCCACGGTCGTGATGAATAACCTATCCCACACCCCTAGACCCCTACGAGAGCGGCAAGCAACCCTACCAATTCTAGGGTTAGGAGACCCGGACTCGACTCCTCGAGTTGGTCTCCCACTGCACCCCAGAACCCGGTTACTTGTGCTCCCCTCCTTGGGTCTATCCTAGTGCAGAAAAGTAAATAATATACATCAACGGTGACAACTTCCGCAACCTGGAAGTGCCCCAATAAAAGAATATTACATACAAGTTTTTACATGAATGAAAATGAAAAAACACTCATCTCACATAAAAAACCCCCGGCTATTCAAACACGACGATCCAATATAACATATCCAGCAACACATAACATCACATGTCATCAACATAAGTAAATATGTCCATCCCAATTGTCGTTGACATATAGCAACGAAACTGGCGATATCACATATTACACTTACGGTCACAGAAAAGAAAGTGTAAAACTGCAACAGTTGGAATCCGCAACCTCTTTAGACATCGCATGCCCAATCAAATGAATTCCTTAGACATCGCATGCCTAACAATTATAAACCCCGCATTTTAGTCTCAAGATCGAAAACACTTTTCAATATCGAGTCGGGCAATTCAACAGGATTCCCGACATTCTGATCGAATGCATGTCGCAACCTTTAGTAGGCGGCCGCACCCCCGATACCGTCGACGAAGTGCACCAAGGCGGAACACCGCTGCCGCGAGCACCCGACCGGATGCTTTCGGTGACGGGGTTCTCCTATAGTCACTTGGTCGGGGCTATGGAGTGAGGCTGTCTATTAAGTTTACCCGGCAAGTATCCGCGTACGCTACGTGATTGCGACGGAATTTTGATCACATCAAAATTCCGTGGCAACCGATCAAGTGAGACTAAACTGCTATGTTTATAATATTCATTCCGTTATCTCATAACAATTTGAGAATTCCAATTATTGTATCAAATTCCGGATAAATAGAAAATGCTAAACTTTTTGATCGAACAATTGAACACCCAAGTTTTCCCGATACAGCTCAACACATGAAATAAGTCTAACAACATTCAGTTCGTGCCTCAGTACCAACGGTCCAGCCGTAGAAGAGTCAAGCCAACGCCTCACATGTGGCACGCCGTACAGCCCCAAACCCGAAGGTTCAAAGGGCAGTTCAAGACGGTCACATAATCGAATTAAGGTTTGTTGTCTTCTAGAGGGTCCATCGCGTTACATGCACTACTTAGAACGTCGTTAAACTACGGAAAAATCCAACATTTGGAAATTTCCCGGCAGGGGAAAAAGTGGGTATTTATATCCGGTCGAACTTTTTAACATATTCAACAAATTTATCCGGAAAGCACACTGACAAAATTAGACAATCCGATCGAAACACCGAGTTCCCAATACAACCCAGAAAATAAAACTCTGGAATAAATATTAAAATATTCCCAGGAAAACCAGCACTAAAAACTAGGTGTTACCGTGAAAAAGAAAAATGCTGATGTGACTAGTTGGCCGGAACCGCCGCACGAGCCATGCTCGTGCCGCGGTTCCGCCGCGCTTTAGAGGAATCGTTCTCTCGAATTTCACAGTAATTCTTAGGAATACCTGCCGAGTTTTCTGCATATTTTTAATTCACAAAAATCCACATTTTACAGAATTGTCCAGAGAGCATTTTCAAGTCGGGGTTTTGGGTCGATCGGACTTCTAATTCCGTCGGGACTTCGCCTAAGGCTTTAGCTAGGCTCTGATACCACTGTAGGGTTCCTAGGCACACTAATGGAGTCTCACAAGTGATCAAACATGCACAAATCAAAAATTCCTTGCGCCTACAAACCCTAATACGGATCGTTAACTAGATATATAGGCGAAGCAAGCATGTAATCGAATTAAATGCTAAGGGAAAGTGACTACAACCTTTGTAGATCCGGTCCACCACTTCCTAAGCTCCGCGATGATCTCCCTCCGCTGTCCAAATCGAACCCATGACTCTAGCATTGGCATCATCGAAGAATGGGCGGGCTTGATCGTCGGTTCAATGCCGAAGATGATCTACGTCGAGGTATCACAAGAACAAGCTCCAACTTCACCAAGCCTTGATAACTTGTGAAGGAAACACCCTATACAACTTGGCAAGAGGTAGAGGATGAAGAAATAGGAAGTGGGTAGACTTTAGATTTGGATTTCTCACTCATTTTGGCTAGTTGCCATTGATGGTGCAAGCTTTCTTCAACTTGAAGATGAAGAAGAAGATGATAAAAGAATTATGTAAATGATAAATAAATCAATACTTATCATTTACTAACCCTTGGTTAGTTGTAGAGAATGGACCATGGTTAACTTGAATGGTTAGGGTTAAGGATGAGACAAGAATGGTGACTTGGTCAAAGTTTCAAGAAGCTTCAACTAAAAACAAAACAAGTCCACCATTTATCTTTCTCTTTATCATTTTCTTTTTCCAAAATAAACAAAAGAATAAATAAATGAATAAGTAAATAAAAAGAAAACCCTAATCATAAACTTAACCATGGTCTAATTCTTTATAATAACCCTAGCTTGCATGTATCATCAAACATGATACAATCATGTGCACAAAATATATCACATATACAATGTGTACAAACCAAGTGAGTAAATCCATTTAAAGTGAACCAATACTAGTTAATGCAAAGTAATATATCAAATATATAATTATACATTAAATCATTAAATCAACACTTGATTCAATGATCCGGTTATATCGCATATAACCGGCTAGTATCCAATGTATCGGCTTATCGAATCAATCTTTAATTCGATAACTAGGTTATATCGCATACAACCATTCGATACATTCATCGCGAGAATGGAATACGGTATCACATACACGAATTATTCTCGGTCCCGTACATATCTTATATGCGCTCCTATTTCGTTTCGCTTGAGCCAGGAAACCTCTGTGTAGGACTCTAAAGACTCGTCAATACGCCGGCAGCAGATGATGATCATATCAAACACCCACAAGCCGCAAGCGGTCTGCCAAACGTAACGGCCACCCGGGTATTGAGCGATCAGAAGATCGACGAGCAAGCCCGCTCACACTCCTGCGAATCCAACCAGTAACACTTACCGTACAGTCCGGTCTGTTCGTCTGATATGTCGCATATCTCGCCTAGGGGTGGTAAACGTCAGACCCCAATAGCTCGATAAGTCATGCCGACGTGAAGTCCATGACATGTGTGAAACTACTGATAACTCTTATCAGTATATCACTGCACCCTGGCCAGGGATTTACTGTTATGGCCAGTCGAGCATAACGCAACATCAACCCCCAATACCGGGAGAGACGAATCCCCTCCTATCGCTCATTGCCTCCATATGAATCGGGACTGTACTCAAAAACCACCTGTTTGCACAACTCAGTAGAGCCATGGTAGGGTGGAAATCAAAGCACAGTGGGAGACACACAAGACTCTATGACGATCTCGGGTCAACAGACTAAGCTGTACCAGTGTCACCAGAGAACTGCCATCTGACGTGAGGTATAATACCATCTGGGAGTTCTCGGCGAGTCCGTTCAGTGTACCCAGTCTCCACTGAGCACCCGCATACCATCTTCGATGTCAAACAGCAATGGATATGGGATCATCCATCGCCCATCGCATGGGTCGAGAAGATATGCGCTAGTCTACTCTGGAATATCGATGCCCCGTCTCGATATTCCCTCGACTAGGAACATTGAACGATGTACTCATGGACTATCCAGGCCCCACTAGTATGATCTGCATCACAGTCCTGGAAGTCGAGTACACATCCTAAGGGCTTTATCAACATGTAACAGAGAGACAAAAAGTATACATGTTAAGATAAAGAGCAACCAGATAGCGTACTATCTTGTCGAGCAAGAAAGTCCTACCTATATATGTCCCAGCATCCACTACAATATACATCCAATGTACAGTAATGGCCTCTAGGGCATACATATAACTAACATATACAAGGTTCATCTACCATTTTGGTGAAGTCAAACGCTTTGACTACCACATCAAAACAGATGTTCCAACTCCGCGATGCCTGCTTTATCCCATAAAGCAACTTGTACACGTTTCTGCTGCTCCCACTGTCTACAAAGCCCTCTGGCTATGTACTTATAGATGCTCTCTTCTAAATCATCATTTAGAAAAGCAGTCATGACACCCAACCACCAGATATCGTAGTCATGGTATGTAGAAATGGCAAGTAGGATCCGGATGGACTTAATCATAACCACTGGAGAAAAGGTTTCATCATTATCCAGACCTGGTCGATGATGAGAACCTTTTGCAACAAGTCTTAGCTTTGAAAATCTCAACTTTTCCATCTACACCAAGTAATCTTCTCAAAATATACTTGCACCTGATGTGGATTTAAACCTTCAAATAAAGCAACCAAAGTCCATATTTTGTTGGTGTATATAGATTCCATCTCAGATCGCATAGCATCCAGCCATTCTCATAGAGTCCCCACTCCTGATGGTTTGCTCTAAACAAGTTGGTGTAGGGTGTTTTTCGTCACCCCATTGAGATGGGAATACGCGCGCGCTGGTCAGGCGTACTACAGATTCCCCCTGCTTAGGGTAGGCGGGGATTTAATGATTGTGGGGATCCGAATCTCCGGCAGCCGCGAACTAAGCTGCCGTTAATTACCCTTCGCCTTTGGAGCGAGGGAACCTCCAATTGACGGGTTAAACTGGTTAAGCGAACTCAATGTGCAGTGAACGTGTGTTGTGTTTTGAAAGGGGGTTTTGGATATATCGGGAGCCACGCAGAGTTTTTACGGGGGTCCCGCTACTCAGATAGCGGGCTGGGGGTCAAGGGGACTAGAAGCCCCCTTGCGGGGTGCGGGGCAGCGCCCCGTTAGAAATTTTTTTTCAACAGGGGCAGTGTCGTGGAGTATGTGTGTGTGTACATATATATGCATATGTATATATATATATATGTATATATATAAAAAAAAGAGGGGGAAAGGCCTCCAAGGGATGCGTGGGGCCAACGCCTTGAGCGCTGTGCGCTTGAGCGCAAGCGCGCAACGTGTCGGCACGTGGGCGCTTTGCGCTCGGGCGCTGTGCGCTTGAGCGCAAGCGCGCCACGTGGGCGCTGTGCGCTCGGGCGCTGTGCGCTTGAGCGCAAGCGCGCCACGTGTCGGCACGTGGGCGCTTTGCGCTCGGGCGCTGTGCGCTTGAGCGCAAGCGCGCCACGTGTCGTTACGTGGGCGCTTTGCGCCCGGGCTCTGCTGCGCGCTTGACCGCAAGCGCGCCACGTGTCGGCACGTGGGCGTTTTGCGCTCGGGCGCTGGGCGCTTGAGCACAAACGCGCCACATGTCGGCACGTAGGCGCTTTGCGCTCGAGCGCAGGGCGCTGGGGAGAAAAAGGGGCTTTTAGTCCCAGAAATAGGGTTTAGAGTGGAGTTAAACTCCTAAAAAATGTTTTGGTTGAGGAAATGTGTTCTTTTTCTTCCTCCTCTGTTGGCCGGATCAAGAGATGTGAAATCTAAAAATCTCTTCTTTTTGAGATCTAATGACAGATCCAAGTTCCCCTTTGTGGGTTTTGTGGTGAAAAACTATTTAGTTTTATAAAATGAATAGTAAAACTCTTGATTTAATTCAAAAGAAAGAAGAAGGTTTTGGAACCTTGAAGAAGGAGGAAAGATCCCATATCTAAAAATTTTTTTGGAGAGAGAAAAAGTTGTTGGGATATTTCATTATCTTTGCCTTTATAGGCCATACACTTTACACATAGCCCCTTGGGCTTCACAAAATGGCATTTTGCCTATCCCGTGGCTCATGTGCTATTTCTTTTTTGCACATAAGCCATGAGCTTTACACAAATTTGGCTTTATGACTATTTTTTTCACATAAAATAAAATAAAATAAAAGAAATACAATAAAATTATTTATTACAAAATTTTTATCTTGGCATGGGGGAGGCCGGCCGCTTCATGTTCGGGCTCGACCCGGGCATGGGCTCACTGGATCTGGGCTTGGGCCCACTTGGCTTGGGGTTGACTTTGATTTTGACTTGGTCAACCGGGGAGTAAATTTTTACCCCAACAAATTTCCCCCCATCAATAAATGCACACACATATGTGGGTCGTGTGCATGAAATTGATTGATCTTCTTTTACTTGGAGGCGACCTGATTTGGTTCCCGCTTTTTGGGAAGCTGGCACTGCCCTTTTTTCGACATGGACGGTCGTTGCTTGACATGTCTCCGAGACGGAGTGTCCGTGATAGACGTTTCCCTGGCCCGGAGTGATCTGGTTCCCGCTTTGTAGGAATCCTGCGCTGCCCTTTTTACGATATGGACGGTCAATGCTGCCCTTTTTGCAACTTGGACGGTCGGTGCTGCCCTTTTTGCGACTTGGACGGTCGGTGCTGCCCTTTTTGCGACTTGGACGTTGGACGGTCGATGCTGCCCTTTTTGCGACTTGGAGGGTCGGTGCTGCCCTTTTTGCGACTTGGACGGTCGGTTCTGCCCTTTTGCGACTTGGACGGTCGGTGCTGCCCTTTTTGCCACTTGGACGGTCGGTGCTGCCCTTTTTGCGACTTGGACGGTCGATGCTGCCATTTTAGCAACGTGGACGGTCGGTTCTGCCCTTTTTGCTACATGGACGGTCGATGCTGCCCTTTTTGCGACTTGGACGGTCGATGCTGCCATTTTAGTGACGTGGACGGTCGGTTCTAACCTTTTTGCGACTTGGACGTTCGATGCTACCCTTTTTGCGACGTGGACGGTCGATTCTGCCCTTTTTGCGACTTGGACGCTCGATGCTTCCCTTTTTACGACGTGGACGGTCGATTCTGCCCTTTTTGCGACTTGGACGGTCGATGCTGCTCTTTTTCCGACGTGGACGGTCGATGCTGCCCTTTTTGCGACTTGGACGGTCGGTTTTGGATTTGACTTGCCCCGCTTCTTGCGGCGTCAGTGATGAAGTTGACTTGTTTCCGAGGTGGAATTTGATTCTGCCAGGGAGGTCATTGGTTGTTTTGCTGACTTGATGTGATTTGGGTTGACATCAGTATCGCTACACTGGAATATGGTACCAGGAGCGAATCATCGCTTGTCATGGCAGGATTTTGGGATTTTGGTTTTGGTTTGGCATCAGCATCGCTACACTGGAATATGGTACAAGGAGCGAATCATCATTTGCCGTGAGAGAATTTCCCCCGTTCCCAGTTTAACGACTTAGGGGTCATCTGTTCCCAGTTTAACAACTTAGAGGTCATCTGTTCCCAGTTTAAAGACTTAGGGGTCTATTGGATTGGAGTTTGGGATTTTGCGGTTAGGGTAGGCATCAGCGTTGCTAACACTGAAGCACACGTGCCAGGAGCAATTCATTATTTGCCTATTCCTGTTGGGGGAGCGATGGCTTAGGAGACAGGTTTAGGTCCCTATCACCTAAGACATTTCAATTTTATGGGCCGTGAGGGTCCCATAAAAGCATTTTCTCCCTACGAGTCGTAAGGATCCCGCAGGTGTGTTTTCTCCTTAGGAGTCGTGAGGACTCCTAAGTGTGTATTTCCTTTATGAGTCGTAAGGATCCCATATAGGTTTGTTCTCCTCATGTATCGTGAGGACACATGAGTGGGTATAATTCCAAAGGCGGAGACCAGCCGCGTAACTGGTGATTGTGGTGGGGCATGCATATGACGAGGATTATTTGAGCCCGTGGATTGTATACAACAGTCAATTTGGGGACTGGCCGTAGGGCTGGATAATTTTGAGAAATTGGATTTTGGTTGGCGTCTGCATCGCTACACTGGAATATGGTACCAGGAGCGACTCGTTATTCACCGTTTGGGGACTTAGAATTTGGATCTAGTTTGGCATCAGCATTGCTGCACTGGAATAATGCTAGGAGCAACTCATCATTTGCCTTGGGAGGACTTGGGATTTGGGTTTTTGGTCTGCATTAGCACCGCTAACACTGAAGCGAAATGCCAGGAGCGACTCATCATTTGCCGTTGCCTGTTGGGGAACGATGGCTTAGGAGACAGGTTTAGGTCCCTATCACCTAAGGCTTTTCAATTTTATGAGCCGTGAGGGTCTCATAAAAGCATTTTCACCCTACGAGTCGAGAGGATCTCGCAGGTGAATGTTCTCTTTAGGAATCGTGAGGATTCCTAAGTGTGTTGCTCCGTTGTGAGTCGTAAGGATCTCACGCAGGGGATTTCTCCTCACAAGGTCAAGAGGACTTTGCGAGTGTATTTAATCTCTTTTCACGAGTTTGCGCCCTTTCAGGTTTTCACAAACTCGCCGGTAGTCCTGCTGTTTTTACTCACGGAGCCCTTTCGGGTTTTCATCCGTGCCCGTTTTGCTTGTGGACATACTCTTTTTCTCTTTTTTCTTTTCTTTTCTTTTTTTCCTCCGTTTTTTTCTTTTTTTTTTTGCCGCTGGTGGGACTTTAAAAGTAGTCTCATCGGCAGGATTTGGGAGTGATAGGGGTCGTTTGTGCCGGTGGATTGTATATGGTTTTGGAGGATGTATGATCCAGACCGTAGGGCTGATGTGCTTAATTCGCCTGCGACTTGGTGCATTCACACAAAGTATTTCTTGAGATATCGTCCATTGATGGGTGGCATGGGCCGTTCTCCCTCAGCACTTATTAGTTGGTAGGATCCTCCGTCGAACACTTTCTCGATGACGTATGGTCCTTCCCAGTTTGGCTCGAATTTTCCCTTGGCATGTCGATTAAGGATGATCGGTCTTTTGAGCACCAACACCAACTCACCTTTCTTGAAAACGCGGAGACGGGTTATCTTGTCATAGGCCCGTGACATTTGGGCTCGGTACAGCTCCAGATTTTGTTGTACTGCAAGCCTCTTTTCTTCGAGGGCGTCGAGCTCTTCGAGCTGAACGAGCACGTTTTCCTCCTCCATCAATTCATGCTGAACGGTCATTCTTAAGCTTGGAACTTCGACTTCGAGGGGGAGGACCGCCTCCACTCCGAAGAGCAATGAGTATGGAGTGGACTGACTTGGAGTACGGTGCGTGGTACGATATGCCCACAACGCCTCGTGAAGCTTGAGATTTCAGTCTCTCTTGTTGGCTGAAGCATTTTTCCTCAGGAGCTTGCATAGAGTCTTATTGAAGGCTTCGGCCTGCCCATTGGCTCTTAGATTATAGATGGAGGAATATCCAGTCTATCTTGTTTTGAGTAGCGAATCTTGAGACTTTGAAGCTCTTGAAAGAAGGCCCGTTGCCAGAAATGATTCTTCTTGGTGTACCGAAGCGGTATAGAATATTATGCTGGAAAAATGTCAGAATATCTTCTGTCTTGACTTCTTTTAGCGGGACAGCTTCAGCCCATCTGGAGAAGTAGTCTGTTGCAGCCAGTATGAACCGGTGGCCTTTTGATGACGGAGGATCAATTGGGCCAACAATGTCGGTGCCCCAGACTTCAAAGGGCCACGACGCCACCGTAGGATGCAACGGATTGGAATGCTTGAGAATGAAATCACCATGGATTTGGCAGATTTGACATTTCTTTGCATGCTCTCCGCAATTCCGTATCATGGTGGGCCAGTAATACTCAAGCCATTTGATTTGAAGTCGCATCTTGGGGCCAGATTGGTGAGCACCACAAACGCCCGAGTGAACATCTTTCATGACCTTTTGGGCTTTGGCTAATGACAGACACCTGATCCAGAGTTGGTCATATGACCTGCGGTATAACGTGTCATTTACAAACACGTATCGGAGAGCTCTTTTCTTTAGCTGAATCCTTGCAGATTTTTCTTCGGGCAGCTTGTCGTATCGGAAGTACTCTACGAAGGGTTCTCTCCAATCGGGCTCGTCCTGGATGATCGAAGCTTCTTCGGCAGGACTGCTCTTCTATTCCGTGCTTTCCTCTTCTCTTAGAGAGACTGGGGGTAGAATTTGCCGGCTCCTGACTGTGATCAGAATTTCGTCCATGTCAGGATCAGCCAGCTCCTTAGCTAGGCGAGCGAGTATGTCGGCTTTTCCCTTCAACGCTCTGGGGATTCTCATTATTTCAATATAAGTGAACCGTTTCATGAGTTCCACCACCCGGCTTCTGTACCGAGCTATCTCGGGTTTGTATATCTTATAGTCGCCGCTTACCTGGTTGACGACAAGCTGGGAGTCACCGTAAACCCGTAGCCGAAGGATTTCCATTTCTATGGCGAGTTCCAAACTAGCTATAAGGGCTTCATACTCAGCTTCATTTTTCGTTCGAGGCTCGGTGAGAGAGAAGGAACGTCGTAGGGTTCCCATTGATGGTGTGATGAACACCAATCCTATCCCTGCTTTTATCTCCGGGATGCTTGATTTACTGGAGGTCCTTATTGATGAGGCTCCATCGAAGTAGAGCTCCCAACATGGCCCATCTTCCTTGAGGTGCAACACTTGTTCGTCAGGTAACACACAATTTAGCGGCGACCCTTCTGGTATAGGATGAGCGGCAAGGAAGTCTGCAAGAGCTTGACCTTTCACTGCTTTCTGAGGAGTATAAACTATGTCAAACTCAAGTAGCATGACAGCCTATCTTGCCATTCTGCCGGCTAGGCTCGCTCTGGTCATCAAGTGTTTGACCGGGTCGACCTTGGAGATCAGCATAACCCGATGAGCAAGCAGATAGTGCCTCAGCTTCTTCACAACAAATATCAGAGCCAGGCATTGCTTTTCGATTGGGGAATAGTTGTGTTCCGCCCCGACTAGAGTTCGACTGAGGTGGTAGAGGGCATTTTCTTTTCTCTCCTCGTTATTTTTGGCAAGGAGCGCACCGAGTGACTCATCTAGCGCGGCAGTGTAGAGAATCAGCGGTTTATTTAGAATGGGGGCGGACAGCACTGGAGGGTGCAACAAGAATTGTTTGATTCTTTCGAACGTTGCTTGACATTCGGCATCCCAGATAAAAGGAGCACCTTTCTTCATGAGCTTTGAGAAGGGCCTACACCTTCCCGATAAATTTGAGATAAACCTCCTTATATAAGAAAGCTTGCCTTGAAAAGATCTTAGCTGCGTCACACTCTTCGGAGGGGCATCTCCATGATGGCTTTTATCTTTGATGGGTCAACTTCGATCCATCGATACCGGACTATAAAACCAAGGAATTTCCCTGATGACACGCCAAAAACGCATTTCAGAGGATTCATCTTCAGATCATATTCCCTCAGTCTGGTGAGAACGGGCCTAAGATCTTGGATATGATCGGCCTGGGTTTTAGTCTTGACGACCAGATCATCAACATAGCATTCGACGACTTTATGAATTAGATCATCAAAGATATTGGTCATTGCCCTTTAGTGCGTAGCACCTGCGTTCTTCAGTCCGAACGGCATCACCTTGTAGCAGTATATTCCGATCGGGGTTCAGAATGCTGTGTACTTCTCATCCTCAGGCAATATCTTGATCTGATTATACCTAGACGAGCCATCCATAAAGGTGAACAGCTCATAATTTGAGGTGTCATCGACCATCATTTCCATGACCGGTAGCGGAAAGTCATCTTTAGGACATGCCTTGTTGAGATCCCTGAAATCGACACAAACTCGGATCTGCCCATTTTTCTTCTTCACTGGGACTATGCATGCGATCCGGTCCGCATATTTCTCTTCCCTGATGAAGCTGGCATTGATGAGTTTCTTGGTTTCCTCGATGACCTTTTCTTCCAATTCCCTTTTCATTGTTCGAGGAGCTTGTTTGACTGGTTTAGCATCCGGAGATATAGCCAGCTTATGCATGGCCACTTCAGGGGAAAGTCCAGGCATTTCTTTATACGTCCACGCGAAGCAGTCGACGAACTCGTGCAGCAGGGAGATTATCTGCGCTTTCATTTCCTCCGACAAAAGTGAGCTGATGTAGGTCATCCATGGATCATCGGGCGTTCCTAAGTTAATCTCGGTTAGCTCGTCAAAGGTTTCTTGTCCGCCATCTTCGAGCTCATGAGGAGCTTCTTCGGGCTCGGTTAGCTCATCTTCATCATCTGACTCTTCGCTGGCTTCCCCAATATGGGTCATGTAGCATGCCTTAGAATTAGGCTGGATGAAACCTATGCCCCGCCTATCTGGAATTCGTCCATCGATAAGTGTTCGGACCAGAGGTGGATGCCATATCCCTTCGTAAAACTTTGCTTCGGACTCCGTTCGATATAACCGGCATCCGCACTTTTTGAAGTATTCCCGCATCTCGGGCGCATTGTATCTGGGATTGAGGACGGCCATTATGCCTCTTTCGTATGGAAGGCATGCGACAAACAAATTGTCCGGGTGAACAACGGGGTTTGACCCATAAAACAGGATGCCCTTCTGTCCACTTTTCCTCCCGGGAACGTAGAAAGTTTTCAGCTGGTCCATGGTGGAGACTGACAACGCATCGAGCTCTTTGCACATCTGCTTTGGTAACCTTGTGACAGTCAGGGACCCTTCTGCAATTTCGAAGGTCTCTCATAGTTTCGGTTGTTGCATGGGGTCCGATCTGCACCGCTGTTTCACGGCAGGTCCTCTTGCTCCGACTCTTCTGTGTGTTGGAGATAGTGCCCTCAGAGTCAATTATTGGATCACAGGCACGTGATTGCAATGATTGATGGAGGACCTATCCCGGTAGGACAGTCTTACTCAAGATGATAGTATGCTATCTGGTTTACCTTTATCATCGTGTACAGCTTTAGGTGACCTTACAGATCACTATTGCACGTTGATAGAGCCCCTAGGATTCTTGCTTGACTGCCAGCAGTATGAGGGCGATCATATACGTGGGAGCTGGTAGTCTATAAGCACATCCTTAAAAGGTCCATAGTCGTGGGAGTTTCGAGACAGGGCATTGATACTCCAGAGTAGACTAGTTTATACAGTCGAGACCCCGACGAGGGGCGATGGCCGGTCTCACAAGCCACTGGTGTCTGTTGGTTCACCTAAGATGTATACAGGTGCTCATTGGGTTATGAGTACACCGGACAGGACTCGCCGGGAACATGCTAGTTGGTCTTATACCTGACATCAGATAGCAGTTCCCTGGTGACATGTGTACAGGTTAGTTCATCGACCTGAGGATCGTCATTTGTCTCGTGTGAGTTCCCACTTTACTTTGATTACTACCCTACCATGCTCAAAGTAGACGTGTAAAAAGGTTTTAGTTGGGTACAGTCCCGAGCCACATGGAGGCAGTGAGCGGATCTTCAGGGGTTCGTCTCTCCCGGTATTGGGGGTGAGGTCGCGCTTTGTCTAGGAGAGCCATTACCCGAAGTCCTTGGCCAAGGCAGGAGATTTACTGGTAGGTATTCCAGTAGTATCTTAGGGTGTTCTGGGCTACACTCCGACACGACTTGTACCGCTTTTGGGGGACTGACTTTTACCAACCCCTTAGACCCGCCATGCGATGCTCATAGATGAACGGACCGGACTGTACGGATATTGTCACTGAAAGGCTCAGTAGGGTGTCAGGATGAGTTCGCTCATCGATGTCCCTTTTGGTCAATAGCTGGTAGCCCGTCACGTATGGCTAATACCTCTGACGTGCTAGTGGTTAAATCCACAGCCATTGTATTGACGAGTCTTTAGAGTCCCCCACATTCAGTTACTCAAGTTTCGGGCGAAACGCTGTAGAGGCCGTATGGAGATATGGCAGGGTTCGATCAGATACGTGCGGTATTGCACGGATCAGGATCGGACGGTTAGTACTAGATGCCGTATGGAGATAGAGCAGGGTTCGATCAGATACGTGCGGTATTGCACGGATCAGGATCGGACGGTTAGTACTAGAGGCCGTATGGATATATGGAAGGGTTCGATCAGATACGTGCGGTATTGCACGGATCAGGATCGGACGGATTATACTAGCGGGCTTTGGTTTAAGCCGGATCCTAGTATAGTGCAGTGTAGATTTTGTCTCATTGCATTTGTATTTTGGTCGGAATACAAATGCGGGTATTTATATACAGTAGCGGGGTTTTCCTGTAATTTATTACGGGATCAGTATTTTGGAGTTGCCAGTTTGTTTTCCGTTTCAGCCATATTTCTTTGTATCTTTCAAAGGCTGAAGATTGGTGGAGGTGGGCTTATTTGCATTTGTGCAAATTAGCATTTGCGGAGGGTGTTCTTTGCATCTTGTTGTTTCATGATGATTCTACCACCCTTGACTTTCCTTTGTTCATGATGGTTCATGATAGCTTGACTTTGTGATCATTTCTTTACATCATCACTTTCTCTCTCTCTTGGATTATGAGAGATTCTCATTATCTTTTGATACTCACTCACTCCCTCACTCTCTCACTCTCTTCTCTTCCTCATGAGGTGTAGCCGGCCAAGCCAAGGGGTGGGCCGTCTAAAATTGTAGTGGGGATTTTTTTGCTCTTTCCATGCTACAAAATTCCCAAGTTCATCCACAAAAAGCTTTGATCAATTTCCTCCACCAAAAGGCAACTCCCTACAACCCCAAATGAGACATAGTTTTCTACACGTATTCTACAGCAAACCTTGGGCACGTCGGCTCGCCAACTTTGTGCCCGAGTTGCCTCGGTCCAGAGGTGGGAGCCCGTAAAAGAAGCCGGCGACGTGGTGCCCTTTCGGCGACGAGGTAGAGACCGGAGATTCTGAGGGGAGATCGGGACGACGACGAGAAGGACGAAGGACACGGATCGCTCGGTATATCTCTCTACCCCTTCTCTTGTTAGTTAGGACTAGATTAATGGCACGATCCGGGTTTATAGTGCGCGGTGGTGCCGGTTAAAAAAGTTAAAGTAAATCATCGCTTCCGCATTCCGGCGTCGGATTGACGGACGGTGCGCCGCCGTGCCCTTAGAGTGGTATCAGAGCTTCGCCATTAACCCAGTCCAGCTTTGTCTAATGTGTTTACATTTCCGATCGAACAAAATTCCAAAAATCGCGTTTTCATGTGCATCAGTTTCTGACGAATTTTTTTTGGCTCCAAAATTTTTTCATGTTGTTTCAGAATGATGTGCAGGAAAAGTTAAGACTTCTGTGAAAATTGGTAAAGTGATACTGTAGGACCACCGCGGAACAGCGGCCAAACCCCCCTTTGGGCCACGGTTCCGCCGCAGTACAGTGCCCTCACTGCACCAATTTTGTACAGAGCTCTTTAAACATGAAAATAGGGGTTTTGGAATATTCTTTTTGGGCCCAGATTTTCTGTGAGTGCTACAGTAGTGCTTGGGGCCCACTTGGGTAAATTTGATCGATCGAATATTTTAAACACATTAGTTCACAGTATTTACATTATATCTGCAACCGTGAATGTCACTTGATCGGTAAATCCTGTCTAACTGCTATAGCCCGGTTAGACGGATTTGCGAACGTGACATTCACGTTGATGTTCTGTGATTGTGCTGTGATGTTGCAGATTGGTCGTGGGGGATAGCCTGGATGCAATGGCAGTACAGATTTGGTTGTATTATGTACATTTGATATTACGGTGCGAGCGTCTGACATATGGACTGCCGTCACTGCCTGATTGTATATTATTCTTTTGGGGCACGACCGGGTCGGGGTCGATGTACCCGTTGTATGTATATTTTACTTTCTGTACTAGGATTACCCCAAGGTGGGGTGCACGGATAGCCGGGTTCTAGAGGGCAACGGGCCCGCATCTCATGGCATTGAGACGGAGGGGGCTTTACTCTAGAATTGACGGGCTATTCACCGCACTCGTAGGGGGTACAGGTTGACCTAGGAGGGGTGCCCAAGTTACCAGATTCCGTGAAGTGCCGGGTGGTCTATTCACGTTGCTGAAGGGGGCTGCCTCACTTCAGGTTTTGGCGGGTAACTTGCTGCGCCCATAGGGGTCTAGGATTTCATTGCACAGGCTATCCACACGACCAGGGGAATGTCGGGTTTCAGTAGCGGCTCTGTGAAACCCGGGGATCCCAAATATCTGTATTGTTCTGTGATTTACATTTCTGTGATGTTGCATTTTATCACGCCTTGAGCGAAATATTATATATTGATATATATACTAGTAGATGTTGTATATGTTTTGCATCCGCGCTAGTCCAGTCCCCGCTCCGTCGTTAGTTAAGTAACCTAACGGGTAATGACGGGACCCAGTGGCGAATGCGGATGGCATATACGTACATCATTATTTTCGTTCTTTATTGGTGTGATCAATTGATGGGACTGCGTTGATTCGGATCAAAGCAAGTTAAACAAACCTATTCTGATGTTGTTGGAACACTTTTCAAAAAGCTGTTATTGCAAGGACGTTCTCTTTTGTTTTGCATCGTGGTATTCAGTTGGAATATCCTGCTCCTCAGTCGACGAGGCAAGGGCCGAGATCCCTTCAACGGGAGTGACCCCTTGGACAAAAAGTTTGCGTCAGGGCAATAACTTCACTATAGCCGATTACTTTTGCTTTGCATCGTGGTATTTAGTTGGAATATCCTGCACCTCATTCTACGGGGAAAGAGCCGAGATCCCTTCACCGGGAGTGACCTCTTTAGCAAAGGTTTTCGTCACTATATTTTCAAAAAGCTATCCGGTTCCTTCAACGATATCAAGTTCATTACGTTAAAGGTTTTCGCCAGAAACCATTCGTAGCCCTCCGTCATTTCATATGGGTGGTCAATAGTATTCAAGCTGTGTATGTTGGCCAAAGTCAAGGCACAGTGATTGGTAGCTATTGGGTATTCATATGCAGCATAGATAGATGCGTTGGTTTGGGGGCAGTCGTACCACTATTTTGGCCAAAGTCAAGGGTATCTACGGGTGGGCTCAAATTAACCTAGAGAATGACAGGTAGAACTTGACATGTGACTTATGATATGTTGGCCAAAGTCAAGGTCATAAGAGCATGGGGCAGAAATCGCATCGGGAGTTTCTAAAGAAACTGAAACTTTCCAGATATGCGCATACCTTCTGGAGTGTGACACCGTGAGCGGATTCCGTCACGTTATCATGCGATGAAAGTTGGATCCCGATTCCCACTGATGAGTTTGTTTACTCCTCGGGTGATTCCGACTAATTCTTCTTTCAGGTTTGGAGGAGAATTTGACGGTACAGTGGGATGTTTCTAGATTAGATAAATTGGTAACCATTCTGATTTAGGTTAGAGTGCACGCTGAGTGTTTCTTTTCTCTCTCTCCTTAGCAGCGACCATTGACCCGACCCTAAGACTGTGACTCAGAGTCCAAGTTGACCGAACCTTCTTAAACACTGGCTTTTGGATTGTCAGAGTTGCAAACCTCATTGCCACTCCTACTTTTACCTCTTTTCTCCAGGACATCCCGTATTACTACGAACGTCCACTTCCATTGGACAAAACCATCGTATGGTTATATACGAACTCGAAGGAATTTATTCGAGAATGGTTTCCGGTTCTGGAGAAAACGAATAAGACTTTTCAGTTGTCTTTTCCTTTTACCTTTTCTCAGGTTGCGAGTACTCCTTGGTATAGGAGATAGTACACCTATTACGCAAATTGGATAGTCTTATTCCAAACCTTAGGCTGGTGTCGAACGGTGGGGAATGAAGAAAACCAATTAGCATAACGATGGTGTACAGAAGATATTAAGTAAAGACATAACAAGGGATTAGTAAGAGGGCAAAGTAAATTGCGACTGCTATTCATGACCAAACCAAGTATTTATTCGCCAATCCTAAATCACCTTTGTATTTCTCCAGGACACTCTGTATCACTACGAAGATCCACTGTTTATTGGATACTCCATCGTATGGTTATATACGAACTCGAAAGGAACTTGTTCCTGTTCGGGGATGGATTCTGGTTCAGGAGAAATAGGAATAAGGTTTATTCGGTTGTCTTTTATCTTCACCTTCTCTCATTGAGAGTGTTCCTAGGATTAGGACAGTACACCCATTATGCTTATTGGATAGTCTTCTTCCAAACAATAGGCTGGTGCCGAACGGTAGGGAAGGAAGAAAACCATTTGGCCTAAAGGGGTGTACAGAAGGTAATGACTAAAGACATAGAAATAGATTTGGAAAGATGGCAAAGAATTACACGGTTACAGTTGTGAATATGGATAATGGAAGAGGCATTACTAGGAATACCGGGATACCCCATCGAAACATTTCAATGTTTCAGTTTCACTGTGTTCTGTTAAAGGAAAACTGATTTCCCAATTAGACACTTGCTCTAGGGTATGTATTTACCAGGTATGATTCTCACAGATGCTGAGTGGGAGTGAGCTATTGGGAATTGGGTGATCATCCTCATTATATCGGGATTCGTTGTAATTGGTGATATTTGAGGAAATCACCTGGGCTGTTTGCCGGTCGGCAAATATTTGGTTTTGAATATCCGCTGTTATACACCAATTTCAAATCGATATAGCTGTACGTCTATTTTCATAGAGTGAGATATACCTTTTTGAAATTATGTCTATGACATTTACCTATACCAGTGGATGGTTAAGTAAGGAGCATTAAACAGCGGTGTAATTCTTCATAACCATAAATACAGTTTTCAACCTAGGACACACAGGGAGTGAGTTATTAAACTCAAGGGACTTATATAGAGTATTGTATGTTGTCCAGTGTCCATGAGGACAGAGCGGATGGTCCTCATACTATATTCGGTTTAGTTATGACTTCTCTAGTTTTTAGACAGGTGTTTCATAGAAACACAGGGTCCAAGTTTTGAGAAGTTATAGGCATATGGATAAAGTAGAGAACCAGGTGTTGCAAGTATCGGGATTCTTCAAGTTGATCGAAGATGTAGATACTTGAGCATGGTATTCAGTTGATAATAGTGATTAAGAGAACTTGCTTCTCATTCAGGTTACTCATAATTGGAAGCATTCCTAAGTTGAGTAACACTGATCGGCCTCCTTCCATTTAGTAGACATGCACTGGAGACAGCTGCATGATTTGAATCTGGTTCAATTAAATCAGTGCCTCTGGTTTTATATTGGATATAGAACAGTTCATATCTTAACGATGTTAAGGTACGGGGAGTTGTCTGGCTTATGCTTAAAACCAGACTCTGGATAACTCAAGGCACGTTTCTGTAATGGTTGTTTGTGGGTTGACCCAGGCTATGACGAGGGTTGGCTTTCTACCATTTGGAAGATCAATAGTTATATTGTTCTAGACTCGTCACAGTTTTAATAAAAATTGTTTTTTTCACAAAACAGTAGTGTGAGTATGGTAGAACTGGAAGTGATTCCAGAACCACAAACGATTACTGAAGATTTGATAGGAACATAAAGATTCAATCTGGTTTGACATTCCATTGGCCACTCCGCAGATAAGGTGGGTAACTTCAGGCACCCGAGAGGTACAACGGTAGCCTCAAGGACGGTGACAGAGAAGTTCTTGTTTACCCAGACTTGCCATTACTGTTGTTCCAGACTGTGAGACCCGGCGGGAGGATGAGTATAGCGTCGTTCTAAACTAGCTTTAGAAGTGAACGTGTATATGATTCTGCCAGAGGGTTGTCGTAGTCAGTGGGAGCAGCGGAAGCATTGGTGGACATGTGGCTTATGTCTATTTATAGACTAAAGCAGCTGTAGGGGAGATAGATCATCTATTTCTGACGTGACAGTCATAGGTTTTACTTCGTCAAAATATGGGATGGATATGTTGAGAAGGTAGTAGGGTGTGATGTCATGGTATTTGGATGACATACACAAAGTAGGAAGTGATATTCCTATACTACGATCGGTTATACTTTGGTCGTCACACAGTGGTTTCTCCACATGGGACTTGGACATTATATCAGACATACTGGTTACTAGATCTATGGTTTTAGATCTAGATTTGGGTGGTTTCCCAATCAGGGTACTTAGACAGCATTCTAAGAGTATTTAGAATGGACTACTCCTGGCACGGTAGTGTACCTGCAGGTGATGGAGTCACCCTCTATAAAGGTGTCTTACAGACTAAAGGGGAGAGAGATGTACATGATTGGCAGATCACTTGCTTAGGCAATTGAGTCAATCATGAGATGTCAAGTACCACACCAGAAGATGTTTTTGCAACAAATGCAATAAGTTGATATTGATCCAATCCTGGAGAAACAGTCGGAGGCAGTTTTAGGACATAAGTGGATGTTCTAGGGATATGATAACGACAGCCTTATTCGGGAGACAGTTATCATTCCAGGCCTGCAAGGTGACCTGGACGACAAGGAGGTTGTCAGAGTTATAGTTTTCCTTCTGACGAGGGGCGGTATTATGGACAGGTGGTCCAGGAGGATACTGAGGGAGGCATGGCTCAGGATACTGATTAAGTTCAGTTGACGATACAGTCTAAGAAGTTTGGATTTGGAGTTCATTTATGCGCTAGGTCCCATTAGACATCCAGACATATTCTAAGACAGGTATTGCTCATTTCGGGAGATGGGTTTCTCCGCGAACTTGAGATATAGAGAGACATAGAAAGAAATATCAAGGCGGATCCACTCACTGAGGCTATTCCTCGAACGTAACAGTTTCGCAAACAGGTTTTGTGAGACTGACTAGTAGAGGAGTTGGGTGTTCGGTATCACACGGGCTGTGAGTATGCGACATCGCAATAATTAGCCTTGAGTGCAAGTGGGAGATTGTTGGAGATAGTGCCCTCGGAGTCAATTATTGGATCACAGGCACGTGATTGCAATGATTGAGGGAGGACCTATCCCGGTAGGACGGTCTTACTCAAGATGATGGTATGCTATCTGGTTTACCTTTATCATCGTGTACTGCTTTAGGTGACCTTACAGGTCACTATTGCACGTTGATAGAGCCCCTAGGATTCTTGCTTGACTGCCAGCAGTATGAGGGCGATCATATACGTGGGAGCTGGTAGTCTATAAGAACATCCTTAAAAGGTCCTTAGTCATGGGAGTTTCGAGACAGGGCATCGATACTCCAGAGTAGACAAGTGTATACAGTCGAGACCCCGATGAGGGGAGGTGGCCGGTCTCACAAGCCACTGGTGTCTGTTGGTTCACCTACGATGTATACAGGTGCTCATTGGGTTATGAGTACACCGGACAGGACTCGCCGGGAACATGCTAGTTGGTCTTATACCTGACGTCAGATAGCAGTTCCCTGGTGACATGTATAAAGGTTAGTTCATCGACCTGAGGATCGTCATTTGTCTCGTGTGAGTTCCCACTGTACTTTTATTACTAGCCTACCACGCTCAAAGGAGACGTGCAAATAGGTTTTAGTTGGGTACAGTCCCCAGCCATATGGAGGCAGTGAGCGGATCTTCAGGGGTTCGTCTTTCCCGGTATTGGGGGTGAGGTCGCGCTGTGTCTAGGAGAGCCATTACACGAAGTCTTTGGCCAAGGCAGGAGATTTACTGGTAGGTATTCCAGTAGTATCTCCGGGTGTTCTGGGCTACACTCCGACACGACTTGTACCGCTTTTGGGGGTCTGACTTTACCAACCCCCTAAGCCCGCCATGCGATGCTCATAGACGAACGGACCGGACTGCACGGTTATTGTCACTGACAGGCTCAGTAGGGTGTCAGGATGAGTTCGCTCATCGACGTCCCTTTTGGTCAATAGCTGGTAGCCCGTCACGTATGGCTAATACCTCTGACGTGCTAGTGGTTAAATCCACAGCCGTAGTATTGACGATTCTTTAGAGTCCCCCACATTCAGTTACTCAAGTTTTGGGCGAAACGCTGTAGAGGCCGTATGGAGATATGGCAGGGTTCGATCAGATACGTACGGTATTGCACGGATCAGGATCAAACGGTTAGTACTAGAGGCCGTATGGAGATATGGCAGGGTTCGATCAGATACTTGCGGTATTGCACGGATCAAGATCGGACGGTTAGTACTAGAGGCCGTATGGATATATGGCAGGGTTCGATCAGATACGTGCGGTATTGCACGGATCAGGATCGGACGGATTATACTAGCGGTCTTTGGTTTAAGCCGGATCCTAGTATAGTGCAGTGTAGATTTTGTCTCATTGCATTTGTATTTCGGTCGGAATACAAATGTGGGTATGTATATACAGTAGCGGGGTTTTCCTGTAATTTATTACGAGATCTGTTTTTTGGAGTTGCCAGTTTGGTTTCCGTTTCAGCCATATTTCTTTGTATCTTTCAAAGGCTGAATATTGGTGGAGGAGGGCTTATTTGCATTTGTGCAAATTAGCATTTGTGGAGGGTGTTCTTTGCATCTTGTTGTTTCATGATGATTCTACCACCCTTGACTTTCCTTTGTTCATGATGGTTCATGATAGCTTGACTTTGTGATAAGATGATGAGGTTGGTGGAGTGTTGGTTATGTCTTGTGATCATTTCTTGACATCATCACTTTTTCTCTCTCTTGGATTATGAGAGACTCTCATTATCTTTTGATACTTACTCACTCCCTCACTCTCTCACTCTCTTCTCTTCCTCCTGAGGTATGGCCGGCCAAGCCAAGGTGTGGGCTGTCCAAAATTGTAGTGGGGATTTTTTTGCTCTTCCCATGCTACAAAATTCCCAAGTTCATCCACAAAAAGCATTGATCTATTTCCTCCACCAAAAGGCAACTCCCTACAACCCCAAATGAGACATAGTTTTCTACACGTATTCTACAGTAAACCATGGGCACGTCGGCTTACCAACTTCGTGCCCGAGCTGCCTCTGTCTAGAGGTGGGAGCCCGTAAAAGAAGCCGGCGACGTGGTGCCCTTCCGGCGACGAGGTGGAGACCGGAGATTCCGCGGGGAGATCGGGACGACGACGAGAAGACCGAAGGACACGGATCGCTCGGTATATCTCTCTACCCCTTCTCTTGTTAGCTAGCACTAGATTAATGGCACGATCCGGGTTTATAGTGCGCGGTGGTGCCAGTTTAAAAAGTTAAAGTAAATCATCGCTTCCGCATTCCGGCGTCGGATTGACGGCCGGGGCGCCGCCGTGCACTTACACAGTGTCGCTGCCAAGATGATGGCGGACTTTGCTGCTAGATGGGGCTTCAGTAACAGATTCGTCCGTATCGCTACCAAAATGAGGGCGAGTTTTACGGAAGGACGGACTTCCAGCGTCGTACTCATCAGTGTCGCTATCAAAACGCGGGCGCACTTGGGCGTTTTTACTTTTGAAAGTGTCACGACCCGAAAGAGCACGCGACTGGCCCTTGAACCATATGAAGTCTATAAGACTCCATCTGATCCAAGTAAGCTAAAAGCCCAGAAATCTAATACCATTTAAGCTGTAAATAAAGAAAACTGGTTTTTAATAAGTAATAAAACATGTTTTGAAATCAATCTTTTAAATAACTTAGCCGAATATGCATTGTTAAAACGTGTAGTCTTTTCTGAATATCTCGGCAGAGTTACTTTGTCAAAACTGGCCCCGATTGAGGTACAACAAGAGTAATATATATATATATATATATATATATAAATATATATATATATGCAGTGATAAAAGGCATCTCCAAGCGGGAGCTAGCTCTTCGTCAATCGACGGTCATAACCACGCAAGCAATATAATATACAACGCCGAGGGGTGAGGATCAAAACTCAGAAAGAACTCAAAATAGCTTGGAAACCGTAATACTACAACGCGCGACTCTAAGGTCGAAATAAAACATAACTGATTTTCTAAGTCTGAAATAATATACAAGTTTTGGTTGATGGAATTTCTAGATACAATGAATAATAAATGTACAATGGTGGTTCTGATACAAAGAACCCACCTACCCAAGTAAGTCACCCATATAAAGGCAGTGTGCCAGAAAAGCCGCTATGGAATCTGTACGGCAAGGACCTGCAAGAACTGTGGCACAACGGGGGTGAGTTGCCAACTCGTGAATAGAAAATATCTACAAGCAGAGATCGAATGTATGACCCATCCTAGGTCAATACAATCTGATATAAATAAACCTCAATATGAATAAGTCTGCAGCATGCTAAACTGGCAATGCAATCTCTATACATGAGTGTAGTGCCAAGTGCTCGTGGCAGTGCCTCGGGTAATAGTATATCACGGATATGAGGTAAAATCAATGTAATCAAATCTGCATGTACGTGGATCCCGTCCACTCGTCACCCAATGACAATAACCATCATGCATGTAAATATCATCAGCATATGCATGGAAATATGAGGATATAACCAAAAGCATGGAACCTGAGTTCCTAGCATCGACACTCGAAGAAATCATGAAAACCTGTGCCTAGCATCGGTACGTAAATCCTCATATATCGGGCATCCGTCTGTCCGGGTCAGCCCACTCTCTCATATATCAGGCATCCGTCAGTCCGGGTCAGCCCACTCTCTCATACATCGGGCGTCCGTCAGTCCGGATAAACCCACTCTCTTATACATCGGGCCTCACCATGTACCCTCATACGGCACCACTCCTCGTATGGACTGTAAAATCAGGACCGATAAATCTCATGGTGGCAGCGCAAATATCATATCAAGGGAAACTGGGTTTTTCAAATAAGTACATACCTTCCTTTGAAATTATCCACGGTTCCCAAATCCAGAAATATCATGAAAACGAATATCTCGATGCGTATAATCAGAAAGCATGATGTATTTGACATATTATTGAAATGTAAGTACAACAGGATATCATGCAACATGGAATAATAGTATGCACATACAAGGTCCTATCCTGATGCAATAATACTACTTTGTAGTGACATGGCAATTATCGATGATGAAGTGTGTGAGCCGGTAACAAGTGTACGTGGAACATACGCATCATCGATAATGGTACTGGTGTCCTAGCAGCATGACTGTAATATATCAACAACACAAGTGATACAATGCAAATAGCATGAGTATGCGGAATCGAATAATCAACGCAACAATAAAGAATCTACCACAATAAATATATCATGTAGCCTTGACATTTGAAACAAGACGAATCGGGTTTTTAATAAAATAAGGGCTACGGTGTTTTAAGAAAAGATGCTTCGTTTGAAAATACCCGTAGAATCCTTTTTGCCTATCTTTAAAATATCCCCGATTCGTTAGTTTTGCAATAGGTAAGACTCGGGTCTAGTCCAATGTCTACTAAGCCAAGTCCATCAGGAGGGGTATGGAAACCACCTAAATCTGAGTCGATATATATATAAATATAATAGTCAGTAATCCCGCCTCAATAGTATCACAAACGATATAACATTCTCGAGTCATGAGCGCGGATCTATCATCAATGTAAGCTCGTACGGTAAATCGTCGTACGGCATCCCAATAGCTGGGTATATGTCGATATCACATTCATCTCATCACATATCAGGTAACACTACCATCATATCACATAATCTAGGGTACAGATCTAAGTCTAGTACAATCGATACCATCTACATAGGTATGAATGCGGGGTAACACACATGCCCAAAAGCCCGCTAAACCATCATGTCGTATCTCAAATACGAACTCTGTCATATCGCCGAATCTCACGGCCTCAATCGAATCACATCGACTCATCTCAATCCCACGTATCATACTCCAATCCCATATATGAACACATAGTCTCATACCCATGTGTAGATATACCCACCTCCAAATGCACACGGATAAAAGAAAGAATGTATGCAAGTATATGTGTACGTGTATGTGTGGGTGCAACCACTACCCTAGGGTTTCGCACTATACTAAACCAATACATCCTTATCATCCATAATCCAATATTACCATCAATAAACTTAAACAACACATAACAAATATACGTGTGTATACGTATTCGTATAAATCACCATGGACTGCGGGGGTGCTATACGCCATCCACCCGACTTCCCCCGTAGATATAAATCTACTCACCTTGCGTTCTTTATCTGTCGACATCGCCACGCGTTTGCTTGTCATCCCGAAGTCTTCATGGGGTACCAACACATTAACGTATCGCAAATGCGTATCAAAACCAATTAAAAACTAAAACGACATACGAAACCCCAAAGCGATACGCTATGTTCTATAGGTTAGAACCTATGGACAACGCCTTCCAAAACCATCAACAACCCTCGATATCGTCGTATGAACGCCAAGTAGTCGAGGTAAAACACCATACCCAGATTCAGAATTATAAATACGGAATACGGAAACACGAATCCAAAACAGCAATTAAGAAAATAGGCTCCATATTTCACCCTAGGTCAAATTAGACAAATCTAGACATGCCAGGGGTCTAAACTACAGATAAGGGAGCACCAAAACCAAAACGAGCCAATATGGGGTAGGTCTGGCCGCAAATTGAGGCCAAACAGAATAAATCTACGGCCGGGAAAATGAGTTAGCGGCTGGGGTCTTGTGTGGTGATTTTAGGGTGCCTGCACATCTCATTGTCCAATCAATTTAATTTTCAGAGTCTCGGGGTAAAAGCAGATTCAATGTAACCATCACAGATTCACAGTTTTTCCCCGACATCGTCTCATAAATCCGTATTCTGTATTCTAGTCTCTAGTTTGATCCAAAATAACATCATAACAGGGGTTCTAAAGTCACCAAAATCCACAATTTCACTCTTGATTTCAGATCCGTCCTAAACCCTAACTTGAATTTCCTAAAGTTCCTCAAAACACACAATATCGACAAGAAACTAGTATGGATGCATAAGAAATCGAAATACTATACTAATGGTGCAGAATTTACCGCCTTTGGTAACTTGAGAATATTCTTGAGTTGCTTAAAGTCCTCTAAATCCACTCTTTCTTGGTCCGATGTGTTTGTCTCGAGCTCGTGCACCTTTTTGTGAAAGGGAATTGGTGTTTTGAGTTTGTTTTGGAGTTGAAGTAGGGTGTTTTGTGGAGGGGAGGAAAGAGGGAGCAGCAGCAGCTGAGCAAGAGGGAGAAAAGGAGAGAAAATGAAGAAGAGGATGAAGTGAGACTAAGTCAAGAGAACCCCTTACCTTTCTCTCTCTCACCCACCTACTAGACCATTATTCTTATCAAATTCTTTTCTTTTCTTTTTCTAAAACCATCTCACTCAAATAGTAAACCCAAAGTAAAGCCATGGTAATAAAAATGTAACCACAAGTGTAGAAAAAGATATGTACATGTTTTGCACAAAAATCTGATTAGCGATTTTTAATCGCGATTAGCGCTAAATTAACATATAACTAATCATAAAAACTTTAAAATGGCATAATTCCATAAAATACCCTATTTTAGAATTTTCCATAATTTTCCATAATTTCCCCTCATTTATTGTATTTAATTATACCGGAATATTAAAATATTCATTAGAACAATATTAAATTATAAAACTTCCCCAAAATAATATTTTATTATTTTGAAACGTTACAATCTACCACCCTTAAAAAAATTCGGTCCCCGAATTTAAATTTAAACCCCCCCAAATACTAAAACATTTCAGTAAAAATCCAATTTGTCGGGCTCCGAAAACATCAACACATAGCGAATATCATAAAAATGTACTGCTCTATTAGAAATCAATCCCCAAAAAAATGTATATATAAGAATATCCTGTGCGTCTGGTGCGCAAGGAATCCAAAATCCATATACGTATCATACAGGTGCACAAAACAACATCTAGGTGCAACTGGTGTGCATGAAACATCTGTCATAGGCAACGTGTGTGTCTGACAGCAAAATCAGATGCATATGACATGCACGAAGAATCCCGATTTAGTGTATCTGGCGTGCACCAAAATCGTATATCAAAACACTAAAGGTGCATGAAAACTATGCTGGAAGTGTACATAAAATCACTGCATAAGATAGGCGTGAAATCACAATCAACACCTCAAATGTAATAACTATGCGCAAAATATAAATATCCAGTGGGTGCATGAAAACAAATATCATGAAACTCAGCCATCAAGACTAAATCATACAAACAGAACGCCAAAAATACCTAAATCCAAGATGACGGATATGTGATAACCGAATCACGAAATCACAAATCATAAAAACCGTCGTCGGTAGTTCCTCCTTCAAAGTCGAGAAGGTGCCGGTGCATCCAATACTAGCAGCGCAAGATATCTACTTTCCTCTTGCTCCCGGTCTGGCGTCCTCTGTCTCTGGGTCCTTATCTTCTCTACGGATTACCTATCTCGCAATCAATCGGCTCATCAGCCCTGTCAGGTGTGCTAACAGGGACGATTCTGTTCTGGCACTTCTCTGGTCATCTCTTGGTCAATCATCATGACTACTCGTAAAGCGGCATGTCACTGGCGTCGGTCTCTGACTCTCTGAATACACATGACACATTTGATCCTGGGTGTAAACATCATTGCTGCAGTGTCCTGGAAGGAATCCGGCTCAGGGTCTCTTCCGATCTTGCCTATGCCGAGCTGTACGGAGGCTGGTACTCTTGCATAATCTCTTCTCGCTCAATGGACATCTGTGTCCTCAGCACAACATTTCTCGGAAACTGGTCGTATCCCAACACCTATGTAAGCATATCAAGTCTCTGGTTTCGACGGAAAGTAATGACAGCTCGTTAGCGCCTTGCACGAACCTCTTGTCCCGCTTGTCTGTATCATCGTCCACTTCGATGTCACGTCTCTATCTGCGCACTGCAATGCTCTCGGCTACGGTCAATCCGAAGTCCCTCACACGAAATCGAAATCACGAACTCGGTATCTTCATCACCCAGTAGAAGATATTTAGCCGAACACGTCCTCAGCGTGCGCATCACATCTCTGATGTCAATGGAATGGAACGTCATCTCGTCGAAATCTCATGCGAACTCTTTACTCAACTTGTTCCTATGTCGACTGTTTCGGACTCATCTCATCGTGGCTGTATGGACTGTGCTCCAACGGCTATGCTCGTATCTAGAGTCTCCCAAGCAGTGTGTCCCATCACATGATATCCGAATGATATCGAACCATCCGATCGACTCATCAGAACCTCATAATCCCCCTAAGAGCTTAACATCTTGGGAACAGTTTAATAGTATCGAGTACATACCACAGCATCGGTGGTCCTGCCGTAGAAGGGAAAACCCAAGCCTCACTAATGGCGCCGTAGAACTTCCGCAAACCCTAAGGTTCAAAGGCTTTCACACAGTCATTAAGTCGAGTTAGGGTTTCATTATTCTAGAGGTCCCATAGAATCGCTTGCATGTCTTTCCGAATACTTTAAACTTGGAAATGGGTTCCTAATATTCGATCGTCTCAATCGACTCTCAACGAATCTGCGAGAAGTCGTCTCTAGCTGGAATCAATCTACCTGATGACCTCGCATCGGGGTAAGAGAACGAACCACATGTCCTAGTCATTCATCCTCGGTGACTAGCGACCCATAATCATATCTCTAAGTATATGCTCAAGCTGTAGTAGCTCCAACATCTGGGGCGATATCTCGTCATTCGCAGCAACAAGTGGCTCATCCGTCCGTACGCTGAACAGCGCCTCAATCATCTGTTAGTGTATATGCCCTAGAGGCCATTACTGTATCATACTAGTATGTATATTACTTGATGGAAGCTTGGGATATTCACAGTTGTATAGACAATCTTGCTCGAAATGGTAGTATGCTACTTGGTTTGTCTCTGCTTTAATATGTACATGTGTTTCTTTATTGTATCATCTATACGCATTAGTGGAGCCCTTAGGATCTTTGCTTGATTACCAGCGTTGTGATGGCAGTCACACTCGTGGGAGCTGGGTAATCTACAAGCACATCTTATACACACGTCCCTAGTCGTGGGATTATCGAGACAGGGCATCGATAATCCGGAGTAGACTAGCGTATGCGCTTCTCATCCCGGTGCGGGAGGCGGTCTGTCCCACAGTCGTCAGTACGTCGTGCTTGAGATAGTATGCGGGTGCTCGTTAGGTTACGAGTACACTGCACAGGACTCATCGAGAACTGTTGGTTGGTATTATACCTATCGTCAGCTATCAGTTCCTAGGTGACATGAGTACAGCTTAGTCCGCTGACTTGACACTGTCACTTCGCCTCAAGTGTATTCCCACTGTACTTTGATTACTACCCTACCACGGCTCAAAGGAGTCATGCAAACAGGTAGTAGTTGGGTGCAGTCCCGAAGCACATGGAGGCAGTGACGGTTAGATAGGATTCGTCTCTCCCGGTATTGGGGGTTGGCATCACGCTGTGTCTAGGAGAGACATTACACAAGTAGTCCCTGGCGAGGGCGAGCGAGATATACTGGTAGGTTTCCAGTGTTATCTCAGGGTGTTCTGGGCTACACTCCGACACGACTTGTACCGCTTTTAGGGGACTGACGTTTACCGCCCCCTAAGCCCGCCATGCGATGTTATCAGACGAACAGACCAGACTGTACGGAGATTGTCACATATAGACTAAGTTGGAGTTCAGATCGGTTTCACCTCGTCCGTCTTCTTATCGGCATCTACCTGGGGACCGTTGCGCACAGCTAGTGCCACTTACGGTCTGCGGTTAAACCCACTGCCAGCGTAGTGTCAAGTCTTTAAAGTCCCACACAGAGGATTATTCGCCTTTGGGCAAAACAGAGTAGAGGTCGCGTGGTTTTGCGACAGGGTTCGTTCTCATCCGCGCACTTGTGCACGTATGGTGTCCGGACGGATATTACTAGCGGGCTCTGGTTTGAGCCAGATCCTAGTATATGTTTTGGGGTTAATTTTATCTCATAGTATTCATGTTCCTTGGAACACGAATGCGGGTGTGTATGTACAGTTGATTGAGGCGGAGGAAGAGGATTTTCATTAGGGTTTCGGAACGGATGTGTATGCACAGTTGCAAACCCTAATGAATATGTGATATATCAATTAATAATATTAATTAAATGAAATTGTGTCATGGTTGGGTTTGTTGACTTGTTGACCAAGGTTGACTAGTTGACCATGGTTGAAACATTGGCTATCATCATTACACATCAAAGATGCTCTTTGATTCTAGCAAAACCATTTAATGTGAAATGATAATAGTCTTATCAAACCTTCCATCAACTTTTCATTTAGATTAATTTTATTAATTTGATAATTCACTTGATTTTGTTATGGTTGTAAAAAACCATCTCATTCTATCATAACCATTCTCTCTCCTCTCTTCTTCTTCCTCCTCCTCTAGTTCAAGGAGATCCATTCTCATGTGTTGAGAAACCTCTCCTTGAGATAAAATACTCTAAACCACTCTCTACTCACTCTAGGGTTGAAGGTCTAGCAAGCCAAAGACCTTAGTTCTCTCAAAGTTCGAGAAAGGAGCCCAAAATGGATCCATCTTTGACGAAAGAAGGCGACGAGGAAAGCACCATCCAAACACTACAAAGAGTTCAAGAAGAAGGAGTTCAAGTGAGGTATAACCCCTAACCGAGTATACAACTCTCTTGTTAGGTTGCTACTGTGTAGTTTAGCCAAGATCCGTTTTCGTAGTCCATGTTACCCAAACCCTAAAAATCGTTTTTTACCATTTCCGCAAGCCCGAAAGAACCGGGAGAGGTAACGTGGACTTACAGTGGTATCAGAGCCTAACTAAACACACCCTAGCATGTTAGCAAAGTATTTAGAATATCGACCGAACGAAAAAACCGCAAAACACCCCGGAAAACCCTAGTTGCTGCCGAATTTTTTTCCTGCTCTAAAAATAAAAAATCATGTCTTAAAAATCGGCTCAGGCTTTTCAATAAACAGGAAAGAAAAACGATCGCACGAGCCGACCATCCCGCCGCGGTTCCGCGGCCGAGTTGACTCGGCCGTGGATCGTTTCTCCTACAGTTTGTTTCTGGGGGTATTTTGTGATTTTTGGGATGGTTTGTTTCTGCCCAGATTTTCCATAGAACAAGTTGGTTTTTAGGGTGGTTACAAATCCGTATTTTTGGTCGATTTTCTGTAGACTTTGGCTAATGGTTATATCTGGAATGTTTTATATGTATTGAACGTCTACTAATCGCTATACGTCGATTAGTGGGGGTTATACATATCTGTGATCTGTGATGTTGATGGTTTGTGTATATGAATTCGTTGGATTGTCGCGGATGAATAGCCGTGGGGAACTGTGAGATGAGAGTTTTGTTTATCTTTCAATTCTTGTAATATGTAAATTGATGTAATATTATTTTTGGCCGCACAACCGGGTCGGGGTTGTAGCCGTCATTGTATAATTTCTTTTTACTGTTTTTGCTCCTAGGAGAGACCCAAGGTGGGGTGCACAAACTACCGGGTATCTCGAAGTGCCTAATGGCCTACTCACGTCGTTGAGGGAGGTTGCTCCCCTTCGGATATTTGGCGGGTAGTTTGCCGCACCCGTAGGGGTCTAGGGTGGGGTATTGGCTATTCATCGCGACCGTGTAATCCGCTTTTCGTTACAAGCTCGTACAAATTGCGGATTCCTAGTATATCCAACGTATTCATCTGTGATCTGAAATGGCTATCATTGCAATGTATCTATGTATGATTATATTTAGGCGTTGTTTATGTTTTGCAGCCGCGCTAGCCCAGCCCCCGCTCTGTCGTTAGTTAAGTAACCTAACGGGCGATGACGGGGCCCCGTGGCGAATGCGAATGGCTTAAGCGTACGTCATATTTTGGTTATTTTCTGCAATGGTAGGATTAAATGATGGGACACATTAAAAGAACTAATGCAAGAAAAATAAACCAAGTAAAAGTCGTTGGAACACTTTCAAAAACCACCCGGTTTCTTTTCATAAGAACTTTTAAACGCGGAGCTTAAGCCACTCCTTTTAAAAGCTATCTCGTTCCATCGATCATATCAAGTTCACTAAGTTCAAGGTTTTTCCAAAACCATCTGTAGCCCTCCATCATTTCAGTTAAATATTCGGTAGTATTCAAGCTATGTATTTTGACCTCATGCCAAGGCATAGTGATTGGTAGCTGCCGGATATTTATCTGTTGCATAAATAGAATGCGTTGGTTTGAGACAGTCGTACTGCCATTTTGGCCTACGTCAAGGGTAGGTACGGGTGGGTTCAAATTAACCTGGATAATGATGGGAAGAACTTGACATGTGACTTATGACATTTTGACATCGCGCCAAGGTCATAAGAGCATGGGGCAAAAATCCACATCGGGAGTTTCAAAAGAACTGAAACTTGCTAGCACTGCATACCATTTGGAGTGTGATGATTCTGGTAGGATTCCATCAGTTTTATCACGCGATGATATTTGGATCCTGATCCTACTGTGAGTATATGCCACGTCTCGGGAAATTTCTCACTAAACGATCAATGCTATAAACCAAGTAGGTGTCTAGAAAGGTGTTAGCGGGGCTACGCCCCCAGGGAAAAGAGCTTATTTAATTAAGGAACTTCGCGAAAGCGTTGGAAAACCTCCCTCTAAGTACCGACACCAGCCTGGCCGAACGATTAAGCAAGTATTGTACGGTAAGATTGATCCTGACTAATTCTTCCTTTTTGGTTTGAGGAGGGATTCGAGAGACAGTGGGAGCCATCATGTTTAGACAAATTAAAAACCACTCTAAACTTGCAAGAGCGTCATGCTAAAGTGTTTCTTCTCTCTCTCCTAATTGCAGCGACCATTCATCATGACTGGACTTAAGTTACTACTAGATAAAAACATACTGACTGGGCCAAATTATAAAGATTGGCTCAGGAATGTCAGGATGGCAAACACTTACGACAAGTTAGGGTATCTCCTTACCACCAAAGCTTCCCCCGTCCCAGGTCCCACCTCCAGCGTCGCGGATATAGAAATCCGTAAGACATGGGAGATAGATTGTGCGAAGGCCAAGTGCCTCATGCTTGCCTCTATGGACAACGAACATCAAAGGAGGCATGAGAATATGGACCTCGAATCCATCTTTCTCCATACAAAAGAACTGTATGGAAAGCAATCTCGTATCACCAGATACGAAGTGTCGAAGAAGTTGTTTTCGACAAGATTGGCCGTTGGATCATCGGTAGCGGAACACGTTCTTAAGATGATTGGCTACATAGAGGATCTCACGGACCTTGGGACCACGTTGGAGAATGAGCTCTATACGGACTTGATTCTCCAGTCCCTTCCTTCCACTTACGCCCAGTTCATCCTGAATTTCAACTTACAAGAAAATGAAGTTGAACTTTCAGAACTCCTCAACATGCTGAGGAGTGCAGAGGGCACCCTACAGAAAGGTAGGGAAACATCCACTTTGTTTGTAGAAGGATCTTCCTCTTCTAAATCCAGGGCGAAAGCCAAGGGAAAGAAGAAGAAAGCCCCCGCCAAACCAAGGGGCGGTGTTAGTAAAGTGGATACGAAGGGAAAGGCGAAAGCAACAAAGGTAGCGTGGAAACTTGTGGATAAAGAAGAATGCTTTTACTGTTTCAAGAGTGGACACTGGAAGAAAGATTGCAGGGCTTGGAAAGCCAGAACACAGGATCTGAAGCATGTTGCGGCTTCAGCTTCAGGTGTGTATGTTATTGAAAACTGTCTATCTATAAACTCTACTTCCTGGGTATTGGATACCGGATCAGGATCTCATATCTGTAATTCTTTGCAGGCGTTGCGAAACCGTAGGGTTTTGAAGGAAGGTGACATGACCCTCAAAGTTGCAAACGGAGCTAGCATGAATGCTAAGGCCGTTGGGGACTATTACCTGGGGTTGTCAGATGGACACGTTTTGGTTTTGCGTAATTGCTATTTTGTACCCAACGCAACTTGTAATATCATTTCTGTATCTTTGACTTCTAAGGAAGGTTATGAATTTTCGTTTGTAAGTAATGTTGTAAACATTCACCTTAATCAAGTTCTGATTGGGTCAGGTACATTAAGCAATGATATATACGTATTAAACCAACCACAGATTTTCAATGTCCAGAATACACACAAAAGAAAGTCTCCGGAAATAAATCATACTTTCTTATGGCATTGTAGACTGGGTCACATCAATGAGAGAAGGTTGACGAAGTTACATACAGAAGGATATTTGAATCCGTTCGAATATCAATCGTATGCCACTTGTCAATCCTGTCTCAAAGGAAACATGACAAAGACTCCGTTCACTGGACACGGAGTAAGAGCGAGCGAGCTCTTAGGACTCGTACACAGCGACGTGTGCGGTCCAATGTCTACACATGCGCGAAGCAGTTATTCTTACTTCATTACTTTTACGGATGACTTTTCGAGGTACGGTTATGTCTTCTTAATGAAACATAAGTCCGAAGCCTTTGGAAAATTCCAGGAATATAAGAATGAAGTAGAAAAACAAACCGGCAAAAGTATCAAAACACTAAGATCGGATCGAGGTGATGAATACTTGAGTGCTGAGTTCCTGGACTATTTAAAAGAGAATGGAATTCTCTCTCAGCTTACTCCTCCATATACTCTGCAACATAACGGTGTATCGGAGAGACGGAACCGGACCCTATTAGATATGGTACGTTCCGTGATGAGTAACACTGAGTTACCGCGATCATTCTGGGGATATGCACTAGAATCAGCTGCATACCTTTTGAACCGAGTTCCAACTAAGACTGTGCCTACCACACCATATGAGATATGGAGTCGGAAGAAACCCTATCTTCAATATCTAAAGATCTGGGGATGTCCGGCTTTTTTCAAAAAGCAGCATGCGGACAAACTCGAGGCACGCTCAGTACTGTGCAAGTTTGTGGGATACCCAAAGAACTCCAGGGGGTATCACTTCTATTACGCAGAGGAACAAAAGATCATTGTTTCTCGTAATGCCCATTTTCTGGAACACCAGTTCTTAGAAAAGGAAACTAGTGGGAGCGAAATAGAACTGGAAGAAATTCCAGAACCACAAACTATTACTGAATGCTTAGTAGAACCAGAGGATTCAAAAGAAAATGAGATTCCTACGCCGCTCCGCAGGAGTAGTAGGCAGTCTCATCCGCCCGAGAGATACTACGGTTTTCTCATAGACGAGGATAGAGAGGATTGCATCATTGATTATGATGAGCCGACTAGCTTCCAGCAAGCCATTCAGAGCGTTGACTCGGTAAAATGGCTGGATGCAATGCGGACCGAAATGGAGTCCATGTACACCAACAAAGTATGGACGTTGGACGTTGCTCCAGATGGGGTAAAACCCGTAGGATGCAAGTGGATCTTCAAAAGGAAGATTGGTGTAGATGGACAGGTTGAGACCTATAAAGATAGACTCGTTGCAAAGGGTTTTCGTCAAAGACCTGGTTTGGACTATGACGAGACCTTTTCTCCAGTAGCTATGCTGAAATCCATTCGGATCCTTCTTGCCATTGCTGCCTTCCACGATTATGAGATTTGGCAGATGGACGTAAAGACCGCTTTTCTAAATGGAAATTTAGAGGAGTGTGTCTATATGGACCAGCCAGAGGGTTTCATTCAGAGTGGGAGCAGCGGACAGGTGTGCAAGTTGCTTAAGTCCATCTATGGACAAAAGTAGGCATCACGGAGTTGGAACATCTATTTTGATGAGACGGTCAAGGAATTTGGCTTTATCAAAAATCCAGATGAACCATGCATCTATAGTAGATTTGTAGCGAGAACTGTTGTATTCCTCATTTTATACATGGATGACATTCTCTTGATAGGAAATGACATTCCTATGCTACAATCTATCATAGGGTTCTTGTCACACAGGTTCTCCATGAAAGACCTGGGAGATGCCTCCTACATTCTGGGGATCCGGATCTATCGTGATAGATCCAAGAGGATAATAGAACTTTCGCAGTCCAGGTACATCGACACCATACTGAAAAGATTCAGTATGGAAGATTCGAAGCACGGTAATCTACCGGCTTGTCACGGGATCACCCTCTCCAAAGAGATGTCTCCCAAGACTGATTTGGAAAGGGATCACGTGTCTATTATACCCTACGCTTCTGCGGTAGGCTCTATAATGTATGCGATGTTGTGTACCAGACCAGATGTGGCTTATGCACTGAGTGTGGTAAGCAGGTATCAGTCAAACCCTAGGGAGAAACACTGGATAGCGGTAAAGAACATTCTCAAGTACCTGAGAAGGACTAAGGAGGTGTTCTTGGTGTATGGCGGAAAAGACCTCCAGATTGAGGCCTTTGCTGACTCCAGCTTCCATAGTGACAAGGATGATTCCAAGTCCATGTCGGGTTTTGTCTTTACCCTCAACGGTGGGGCGGTGTGTTGGAAGAGTTCCAAACAGGAAACCGTTGCTGACTCGACTATGGAAGCGGAATATATCGTTGCATCTGATGCTGCAAAAGAAGCCGTCTGGATATGGAAGTACTCGAAAGAACTTCAGTTGATTCCGTCCATTGTTGACCCAATACCTCTGTATTGCGACAACAACGGGGCTATAGCTTTAGCAAAGGAACCCAGGTCCCATCAGAAATCCAGACACATCTTGAGGTGGTATCACCTGATCAGGGAGATCGTCGATCGCAAGGAGATCGAGGTTCAGAGGGTTGCTTCAGAAGACAACACTGCAGATCCATTCACAAAGGCCTTACCCCAGACTCAGTTCGAGCGGCTGATCAAGATGATAGGTCTTCGATACGCCAGTACATGGCCTTAGTGCAAGTGGGAGATTGTTAGTGTATATGCCCTAGAGGCCATTACTGTATCATATTAGTATGTATATTACTTGATGGAAGCTTGGGATATTCACAGTTGTATAGACAATCTTTCTCGAAATGGTAGTATGCTACTTGGTTTGTCTCTGCTTTAATGTGTACATGTGTTTCTTTATTGTATCATTTATACGCATTAGTGCAACCCTTAGGATCTTTGCTTGATTACCAGCGTTGTGATGGCTGTCACACTCGTGGGAGCTGGGTAATCTACAAGCACATCCTTATACACACGTCCCTAGTCATGGGATTATCGAGACAGGGCATCAATAATCCGGAGTAGACTGGCGTATACGCTTCTCATCCCAGTGCGGGAGGCGGTCTGTCCCACAGTCGTCAGTACGTCGTGCTTGAGATAGTATGCGGGTGCTCGTTAGGTTACGAGTACACTGGATAGGACTCGTCGGGAACTGTTGGTTGGTATTATACCTATCGTCAGTTATCAGTTCCCAGGTGACATGAGTACAGCTTAGTTCGCTGACTTGACACTGTCACTTCGCCTCAAGTTTGTTCCCACTGTACTTTGATTACTACCCTACCACTGCTCAAAGGAGTCGTGCAAACAGGTAGTAGTTGGGTGCAGTCCCGAAGCACTTGGAGGCAGTAACGGTTAGACAGGATTCGTCTCTCCCGGCATTGGGGTTGGCATCGCGCTGTGTCTAGGAGAGCCATTACACAAGTAGTCCCTGGCCAGGGCGAGCGAGATATACTGGTAGGTTTCCAGGGTTATCTCAAGGTGTTCTGGGCTACACTCCGACACGACTTGTACCGCTTTTAGGGGACTGACGTTTACCGCCCCTAGGCCCGCCATGCGATGTTATCAGACGAACAGACCGGACTGTACGGAGATTGTCACATACAGACTCAGTAGGAGTTCAGATGGGTTTCACCTCGTCCGTCTTCTTATCGGCATCTACCTGGGGACCGTTACGCGCAGCTAGTGCCGCTTGCGGTCTGTGGTTAAACCCACTGCCAGCGTAGTGTCGAGTCTTTAGAGTCCCACACAGAGGGTTATTCGCCTTTGGGCAAAACAGAGTAGAGGTCGCGTGGTTTTGCGACAGGGTTCGTTCTCATCCGCGCATTTGTGCACGTATGGCGTCCGGACGGATATTACTAGCGGGCTCTGGTTTGAGCCAGATCCTAGTATATGTTTTGGGGTTAGTTTTATCTCATAGTATTCATGTTCCTCGAAACACGAATGCGGGTGTGTATGCACAGTTGATTGAGGCCGAGGAAGAGGATTTTCATTAGGGTTTCGGAACGGGTGTGTATGCACAGTTGACAGTCGTCTTTTTCCAAACCCTAATTAATATGTGATATATCAATTAATAATATTAATTAAATGAAATTGTGTCATTGTTGGGTTTGTTGACTTGTTGACCAAGGTTGACTTGTTGACCATGGTTGAAATATTGACTATCATCATTACACATCAAAGATGCTCTTTGATTCTAGCAAAACCATTTAATGTGAAATGATAATATTCTTATCAAACCTTCCATCAACTTTTCATTTAGATTAATTTTATTAATTTGATAATTCACTTGATATTGTTATGGTTGTAAAAAACCATCTCATTATATCATAACCATTCTCTCTCCTCTCTTCTTCTTCCTCCTCCTCTAGTTCAAGGAGATCCATTCTCATGTGTTGAGAAACCTCTCCTTGAGATAAAATACTCTAAAACACTCTCTACTCAGTCTAGGGTTGAAGGTCTTGCAAGCCAAAGACCTTAGTTCTTTCAAAGTTCGAGAAAGGAGCCCAACGTTGAAACCCTCAGGTAGATCCATCTTTGACGAAAGAAGGCGACGAGGAAAGCACCATCCAACCACTACAAAGAGTTCAAGAAGAAGGAGTTCAAGTGAGGTATAACCCTAACTGAGTAGACAACTCTCTTGTTAGGTTGCTAGTGTGTAGTTTAGCCAAGATCCGTTTTCGTAGTCCATGTTACCCAAACCCTAAAAATCGTTTTTTACCATTTCCGCAAGCCCGAAAGAACCGGGAGAGGTAACGTGGACTTACATCATCATGAATAAGCGACCTATCAATGGTAATCCCTATTGGAGATAGTGCCCTCAGAGTTAATTATTGGATCACAGGCACGTGATTGCAATGATTGAGGCAGGACCTATTCCGGTAGGACAGTCTTACTCAAGATGATAGTATGCTATCTGGTTTACCTTTATCATCGTGTACTGCTTTAGGTGACCTTACTGCTCACTATTGCACGTTGATAGAGCCCCTTGGATTCTTGCTTGACTACCAGCAGTATGAGGGCGATCATATACGTGGGAGCTGGGGTCTATAAGCACATCCTTAAAAGGTCCCTAGTCATGGGAGTTTCGAGACAGGGCATCGATACTCCAGAGTAGACTAGTGTATACAGTCGAGACCCCGATGAGGGGCGGTGGCCGGTCTCACAAGCCACTGGTGTCAGTTTGGTTCACCTAAGATGTATACAGGTGCTCATTGGGTTATGAGTACACCGGACAGGACTCGCCGGGAACATGCTAGTTGGTCTTATACCTGACGTCAGATAGCAGTTCCCTGGTGACATGTGTACAGGTTAGTTCATCGACCTGAGATCGTCATTTGTCTCATGTGAGTTCCCACTGTACTTTGATTACTACCCTACCATGCTCAAAGGAGACGTGCAAACAGGTTTTAGTTGGGTACAGTCCGGAGCCACATGGAGGCAGTGAGCGGATCTTCAGGGGTTCGTCTCTCCCTGTATTGGGGGTGAGGTCGCGCTGTGTCTAGGAGAGCCATTACACGAAGTCCTTGGCCAAGGCAGGAGATTTACTGGTAGTTATTCCAGTAGTATCTCAGGGTGTTCTGCGCTACACTCCGACACGACTTGTACCGCTTTTGGGGGTTTGACTTTTACCAACCCCCTAGGCCCGCCATGCGATACTCATAGGCGAACGGACCGGAGTGTACAGATATTGTCACTGACAGGCTCAGTAGGGTGTCACGATGAGTTCGCTGATCGACGTCCCTTTTGGTCAATACCTGGTAGCCCGTTACGTATAGGCTAATACCTCTGACGTGCTAGTGGTTAAATCCACAACCAAAGTATTGACGAGTCTTTAGAGTCCCCCACAGACCAGTTTCTCAAGTTTCGGGCGAAACGCTGTAGAGGCCATATGGAGATATGGCAGGGTTCGATCAGATACGTGCGGTATTGCATGGATCATGATCGGACGGATAATAGTAGCGGGCTTTGGTTTAAGCCAGATCCTAGTATTGTACAGTTTATATTTGTCTCATTGCATTTGTATTTCGGTCGGAATACAAATGCGTGTATGTATATACAGTAGCAGGGTTTTCCTGTAATTTATTACGGGACCAGTTTTTTGGAGTTGCCAGTTTGCTTTTCCGTTTCGGCCATTTTTCTTTGTATCTTTTGTTGGCTGGAAAAATGGTGGAGGAGGGCTTATTTGCATTTGTGCAAATAAGCATTATGGAGGGTTGTCTTTGCATATTATTGTATCATGATGTTTCTCCAACCCTTGACTTTCTTTTGCTTCATGATAAGTTTTCATGATGGGTGTAGCTTTCATTGACTCCATGACTTCATGATTGCTTGACTTTAGGTGTGATGATGAATGATGGAGTGTTGGATTTGCTTGTGATCATTTCTTCAAATCATCACTCCTTTCTCTCTCTTGCATGACATTGGCTCACTCTCATTTTTAATTCATACACTCACTCTCCACTCACTCTCCACTCACTCTCTCCTGATGCATGGCCGGCCAAGTGAGTGTGGGGGGAGGGCTGTCCAAAAATTCTAGTGGGGAATTTTGATCTCTTTTGGCTTGCAAAATTCCCATTGCTCCATCTCCAAAAGCTTAGTTCATTTCCTCCACCATATGGCAACTTCCACAATCCCAAATGAGACAAAGCATTCTACAGATAACCTACAGCATCCTTGGGCACGTCGGCTCGCCAACTTCGTGCCCGAGTTGCCTCGGTCCAGAGGTGGGAGCCCGTAAAAGAACCTGGCGATTTGGTGCCCTTCCGACGAGGGGATGAAGACCGGAGATTCCGCGGGGAGATCGGCACGACGACGAGAAGACCGAAGGACACGGATCGCTCGGTATATCTCTCTACCCCTTCTCTAGTTAGCTAGGACTATATTAATGGCCCGATCCGGGTTTAAAGTTCGTGGTGGTGCCGGTTCAAAAGTTAAAGTAAATTATCGTTTCCGCATTTTGGCCTCGGATTGACGGCCGGGGGGCCGCTGTGCACGTACAGTGGTATCAGAGCCACGTCATTAACCTAGTCTAGCTTGCTCTAGTATGTTTAAAGCTTCTATCGAACAAATGTTCCAAAACCGCATTTTCAAAAAGCATCAGTTTCTGTCGAAATATTTTTGGCTCGAAATTTTTTTCAGGTTGTTGCAGAAACATGTGCAGGGAATTCTAAGAACTCTGAAAAAATTCGATGCATTGACTCCATGGTGGGACTGTGGAACCGCGGCCAAACCCCTGTTCTGGCCGCGGTTCCGCGGCAGTAACGTGTGATCGATGCAATAAAATTTTCCTGTGGGCTTCAGGGTTGAAAATAGGGGTTTTGGAATATTCTAGTTGGGCCCAGATTTTCTTTAAGTGCTACAGTAGTGCTTGGGGGCCCACTTGGGTAAATTTGATCGATCGAGAATTTTAAACATGTCAGTTCACAGTATTTACATTATATCTGCGACCGTGAATGTCACTTGATCGGTAAATCCTGTCTAACAACTATAGCCCGGTTAGACGGATTTGCGAACATGACATTCACGTTGATGTTCTGTGTTGTGCTGTGATGTTGCGGATTGGTCGTGGGGGATAGCCTGGATGCAATGCTAGTAAAGTTTTGGTTGTATTATGTACATTTGATATTGCGGGGCGAGCGTCCGACATATGGACTGCCGTCACTGCCTGTTTTTATATTATTCTTTTGGGGCACGACCGGGGTGAGGTCGATGTACCCGTTGTATGTATATTTTACTTTCTGTACTAGGATTACCCCACGGTGGGCTGCAAGGATAGCCGGGTTCTAGAGGGTAACGGGCCCGCATCTCATGGCATTGAGACGGAGGGGGCGTTTCTCTAGAATTGGCAGGCTATTTGCCGAACTCGTAAGGGGTACAGGTTGACCCAGTAGGGGTGCCCAAGTTACCGGATTCCGTGAAGTGCTGGGTGGTCCATTCACGTTGCTGAAGGGGGCTGCCTCGCTTCAGGTTTTGGCGGGTAACTTGCCGCGCCCGTAGGGGTCTAGGATTTCATTGCACAGGATATCCACACGACCAGGGGAACGTCGGGTTTCAGTAGCGGCTCTGTGAAACCCGGGGATCCCAGATATCTGTATTGTTATGTGATGCTTATTACATTTCTTTGATGTTGCATTTCATCACGCCTTGAGCGAAATATTATATATTGATATATATACTGGTAGATGTTGTATATGTTTTGCATCCGCGCTAGTCCAGTCCCCGCTCTGTCGTTAGTTAAGTAACCTAACGGGTAATGACGGGACCCAGTAGCGAATGCGGATAGCATATACGTACATCATTATTTTCGTTCATTATTGGTGTGATCAATTGATGGGACTGCGTTGATTCAGATCAATGCAAGCTAAACAAACTTATTCTGATGTTGTTGGAACAATTTACAAAAAGCTGTTATTGCAAGGACGTTCACCTTTGTTTTGCACGGTGGTATTCAGTTGGAATATCCTACTCCTCAGTCGACGAGGCAAGGGCCGAGATCCCTTCGCCGGGAGTGGCCCTTTGGACAGAAGTTTGCGTTTGGGAAATAACTTCACTATAGCCAATCACTTTTGCTTTGCATCGTGGTATTTAGTTGGAATATCCTGCACCTCATTCTACGGGGAAAGAGCCGAGATCCCTTCACCGGGAGTGACCTCTTTAGCAAAGGTTTTCGTCACTATATTTTTAAAAGCTATCCGGTTTCTTCAACGATATCAAGTTCAATATGTTAAAGGTTTTCGCCAGAAACCATTCGTAGCCCTCCGTCGTTTCATTTGGCATTTTGATTGAATTTATTTTCTTGATGTGTAAATGTAAAAAAGTATAGATTCAAATAGTCCCCGATTTCGGCGCTATTTGATTGATCGTAAAATGCGAGACTGAGTAAGTAAATCAAATCGATAAGAGTCTCTTTGTTTCGGTAATTAGAAAATTGAATTACGTTCACAATAAAAAAATTATATTTGACCGCAATCAACTACGGTGTCAGTTGTAGATCGTAAGCGACTGCGGTTCGTCAACAGGGATTGTGCGATTCGTTTTTATATTTGATTTGTTTGAATCGAAAAGTTAATCGAAAAGAAAAGAAAACATGATTCAAGAATTTATCAATTGATTCAGGTGTCACGAGTTTAATCAAGAATCAAGAAACTGATAAACAATCAAGAATTGGGTTTCGATAATATTTCCAACCAAAATGTCAAGAATCTAAATGAGGCTCGTAGGAATCGATCGGATCTATAGACGTGATGTAATCTCAAGATTTCGTGTTCTTGTCCTTCGAAGGATTGATACTAGATCGATGATGATCGACGAGAGTTAGGGCTTTCTTGATGAAACTAGGGTTTCATCGTTTAACCCTTGTTCTTTCGTAGATATCATTCACATTCTAGCCTCGAGCAATTTCAAGAAACGATCGTAACTCCCCAATCTCGAGCGATATCAATCAAGAAAGCATCGCAACGAATTGGGTCGTCGATTCTTGAACTTGCTAGAGTTTACAAAACTCGTAGGATTCAAGAATCGATTTAAGATATATTACATCATCATTCTATTGATCGTCTCGACTCCTCAACGAGCGGAGTATTACTCAAACATCACAACAAGAATTATAACTAGAAATTTAGATTGAATCATGATGCAAGAATTTAAAGAAAACAAGATAAAAGAATATCACCTTTTATTTATATCAACAATTTGATTACAGTCGCTCAAGAACTACAAGAGGAAGAATTAAATTGTCGACTTGGCTTCGCTCGGCTCCGTGAGTCGCGGATCGGCTTGGACCACTTGCTCTGTTGAAGACCGGCTCGGCTCCTAAAAGGTTGCAAGGCTTCTTGCTTGAATGGGTACTCGGGATCTTGGCTTTTGATTGGAATTAGGGTTAGGGTTTCACACAAGTCCTCTCACTAGACTTGTGGAAGAAGAAGATGAAGAGATAGAATGGCTCTAAAATGAACTAATGGAGGGATTTTTTCAAGATGATTAGATTCTAAGTGAATGAATCCTTGGATTTCTATCTCCTTTTACAAGTGAGCCTAGGGTCTTATTTATAGAGCACCCAAACCCTAAGCCTTTGAGTTCCCTCCAAAAGTTTGTTGAAAGACTTCTAGAAAGAGTTTGTTAGGCTTAGCTTAGGGTTTAAGCTAGGGTTTAGGGAGAAGTTTCTAGAATGATAGGCTAGTTTAGTGTTGATCCTAAAGCTTGCTGATCTGGCAGAAGTCTCTGGAGTCTTCTGGAATTTGTTGTGTCATTTTGAAGTGTAGGAGCTGAGGGGAACAATCTGCACTGAAATTGATGTGCTGACGTGGCAAGGCGGCAGCGAAACCGCGGCCTAAGCCGGCTTGCGCCGCGGTTCCGCGGCCAAGTGGTGGCTTGATGGCTTCAAACTTCTGGTGTGGTCTTGGGCTGCTATTTGGGGCTTTATCTGATATGTTGAATTGTATTTTTCCCTTTGGATTGATACCAGAACTGAAATTATTGAGTTGGCATCATGTTTGATCGGTACCCTGTATGTTTTTGGCTTTACTTCTGGATTTTCCTGCACAGATCTCAAAACAAGTGTTGCGCAAATGTTGGGATGATGCGATGCCATGAAATGCGGTCAATTTCCTTTATAGTGTCGGTTTTAGAGTCTAATACATGCAATCTGATATTTTGCGATAGTTTTGCAAATATGTAAAATTTGAATGCCGAACACTTCTATATGAATGCAAATGATGAGGAAATTGCCGGCTAAAGTATGCAATATTTTCGACTAATCAAATTCCCCCAAACATAATTTCGATCGTCTCGAGCGAACTGTTTTATTAACAAGAGAAGGAGAAAATAAATAAAGAGTAAAAACTAACTAGCACACTTTCGTAGGCAACACGATTGCACTGAGCACGTGCAACAAGCCTTTAAACCTCTAGGTGTCCCTAGTACGAGGAGTGTTGTCTCCTGAGGGTTTTCAGCGGATTGCACCCACAAAATCCAATAATAAAAGGAAGATCATGAATATTACATTTTAAAGAAAAGAATTGTAAAGGAAAAGCTTTGAAAATTAGGGTTTCCAACTAAGCGAGCTTTTCGGTTGTCATGAGCCCTATCTTAATGGTCATGAAAAGATGTTAGAAATCACGTCCCCCCTCAATAAAACATCGTCTTATTCTTCATTCCTATCTTTATTCCAAACATCGATCATATAATGTCACGACCCGAAAGAGCACGTCACTGGCCCTTGAACCATATGAAGTCTATAGGACTCCATCTGATCCAAGTAAGCCAAAAGCCCAGAAATCTAAAACCATTTTTAAGAATAAGTAAAGAAACTGGTTTAAAGAAGTGAAGAAAAACATGTTTGAAATCATGGTATTTAAATAACTAAGCCGAAAGTATGTTTTGAAAACAGCAAGGTCTTTTCTAAAAATTTCGGCAGAGTCTCTTTTGTAAAACTGGCCCCGAATGGGGTACAACAAGCATAACATATATACAATGATAAAAGGCATCCCCAAGAGGGAGCTAGCTCTTCGTCAATTGACGGTCACAACCACACATGCAATATATTATACAACGCCGAAAGGCGAGGATCAAATCCAAAAGAAACACAGTAAGCATGAAAACCGCAATACTACTAAGCGCGACTCTTTGGCCAAATAATACATCACTAAAATCTGAGTCTGAAACAATATACAAGTTTTGGTTGATGGAAATTCTAGATACAATGAATAATATAAGTACAATGGTGGTTTTTGATGCAAAAGAAACCACCTACAAAATGCAATTCACCCGCAAAGAAGCAATGTGCCAGAAATGCCGCAAAGGAACCTGTACGGCAAAACCTGCAAGAACTGTGGCACAACGGGGGTGAGTTGCCAACTCGTGAATAGAGAATATCTACAAGCAGAAACCGAATGCAAGACATAATCCTAAGTCAACAATCAGTAATAAACCTCAAGGAATAAGCCTGATACATGATAAGGTGGCAAAGCAACATCTAAACTGGTATGTAGTGCCAAGTACTCAGGTAATAACATGCCATCAGTATAAGGTATGTCTGCATGAAGTAAATATGATGAAGTATCAAAAGGATATCAATACACATATATTAGCGTCCCATACCACTAATATTGGTGTAAGGGTATATATAACAGCGCCTCATACCCTGTTATATATAAAAATTAAGTATGATCCGTGTAAATCCAGTCTGTATATGATCCATGTTTGTATATGATCCATGTCTGTATATGATCCAAGTCTGTATATGATCCAAGTCTGTATATACGTGGAAACCGTCCACCCGTCACCCAATGACAATAAACGTGGAACCCGTCACCCAATGACAATAAACATCAAGTATGCAAATATGAGGATATAAACAAAATCATGGAAAAACATCATAAAACCCGTGCCTAGCATCGACACGTAAATCCTCGTCCATATGGGGCTCCATCTGCGGTATCGGCCCTCGGCCCCCGGCAGTACGGGTCAACCCATGTCCATCTCTGGGCTCCGTCTGCGGTATCGGCACTCGGCCCCGGCAGTACGGGTCAGCCCATATCCATCTCTCAACTCCGGTCGGTATCCTCCAGATATCTGCCGAGCTCAAATACAATCACCGGTAGGCAGTAGTCCCTCCGCCGGGCTCACCTTCTACTACACAGCGAAACCGTACTCGCCCCGGAGTACCATACCGGGTCCACCATGTACCCGTAATCGGCCTCAACCAGCTCCTCGATTCGGGTTCACATATATCACTCTAGCACCGAGAAAACACATGGTGGACGCACCGAAATATCATATCAAGGGAACCGGGTTTTTAAATGATTACATATTTGCAATAGCCACGGTTCCCAAATCCAGAAATCACATGTAATCCAAACCAGAATGCAAGTCAATGATCCGATATGATATGTGCGTCAAGTATGAGTAGCATGTCAAGTCACATATAGATGAGCTACAATATGATGATCCGATGTGATATAAGCTGCATGTATAAGTAGCATGTCAAGTCACATATAGATGAGCTACAATATGATGATCCGATGTGATATAAGCATCAAGTATGAGTAGCATGTCAAGTCACATATAGATGAGCTACAATATGATGATCCGATGTGATATAAGCATCAAGTATGAGTAGCATGTCAAGTCACATATAGATTAGCTACAATATGATGATCCGATGTGATACAAGTATCAGGTATGAATATCAAGTCATGTCACATATAAATGAGCTGCAATATTATGATGCGATGTGATATACGTATCAGGTATGAATATCAAGTCATGTCACATATAAATGGTAATGTGCATAGGTCGAGGGAAGCCGCTCCTTTAGACTAAATCAGTTTTTAAAGAATATCTTGCGGCCCTCAAATCTCTAATCAAGTCAGAATCATATATGTTTGTGTACAGGTATATGTGTACATTATGCCATGCGGGAATCATATCCTGAATGCAGCAGTACTACAGTGTAGTGGCATGGCAATTATCGATGATGAAGTGTGTGAGCCGGCAAATAGTGTACGTGGAACATACGCATCATCGATATTGGTGCTGGTGTCCTATCAGCATGATAACAGTATAGCAATAACATATGCAGGCAATATGAATAGCATGAATATGCGGAAGTCAAATAATCAACACCACAGTGAAGAAATTTCATCAATATTTATAAGTCATGCAGTGATGCCTTTTGAAATAAGACGAATCAGGGTTTTAGTAAAATAAGGGATGCGATGTTTTTAAGAAAAGGTACGCCTTTTAAGGATTCGCAGAATCCCTTTGTTTGTCTTGTAAGATACCCCTGATTCATAGTTTTTGAAATAGGTATGCCTCGGTCTAGTCTAACATCTACTATGCAAACTATTGATCTAAGTATCAAGTAAATCGGGAGGGGTATCGAAACCGCCTAAATCATAGTCGATATATAGGTATAGATATAATAGTCGGTGATCCCGCTTCAACAGTATCGTGAACGATATAATATATCATATTACATCCTCAAGTCATGAGTGCGGATCTATCATCAATATAGGCTCGTATGGTAAATCGTCGTACGACATCCAAATAGCTGGGTACGGGTCAACATCTCCCTATCTCATCACATAACAGGTATCACTATCATCAGATCATATAATCTGGGGTACTACTCTATGTCTAGTACAAATCGATACCATCAATAAAGTATGCATGCGGGGGTAAACACACATCCCAAGCCCGCAAGAATCACAAGTCATAACCCAAATATGAATCATATCAAATCACCTATCTCGCGGCACAAAGCCCACATCATCGACGCATCTCCAAAGTCATCCCATATCATCAAACACAGTGCAAGTATAATGAATATGCAAGGTTGTGCGTGCTGGTGTACCTCTATCCTAGAGCTCGCAACTAGGAACTACGCTAGTTATTTCTATCTCTAACTAACCATAACACACTACGACTATCACGTAAATAAACTACATAGTATACTATCTACGGACTGCGGGGGTGCTATACGCCATCCACCCGACTTCCCCCTGTAGATATAATCTACTCACCTTGCATCATCATTTGCGGACGTCACCACGCATTTGCTTGTCGTCCCGAAGTCTTCATGGGTACCTAAATATCAAAATATCGTATATGCGCATTAAACCAAATCAAAGCTAAAACGGCACACGAAATCCAAAACGATACGATAAGGGGGCCTATAGGTGAGAACCTATGGCACGCCTTCAAAACCATCAATAAATCCTCTATATCGTCGTATAAACGCCAAATAGTCGAGGAAAAACACAATCCACAATTGTAGAATCAAAAATACGGAATACGGAAACACGAATCCAAAACGGCAACTTAGGAAATATGTCCCAGATTTCACCCTAGGTCACTTTATACAAATCTATATATACCAGGGGTCTAATATATACATGTAAGAGCTACAGCACAAAAACGAGACAAAATGGTGGGACCCAGGCCGCAATTGGCGGCCAAAGTGAATAAATTGGCGCCCTGGAAAGGGAATTGGGGGCTAGGGCTTTGGTGGTATCTTCCTGGGTGCCTGCACATATCACTGTCCACTCAATATTATTTTAGGAGTCTCGGGGTAAAAGCAGATTAATAAACACTACACAGATTTCATAAATTCCCCGATATCGGTTTCTAAAATCCGTATTCTTGGTTAAGCTTCAGGTTTTGGGTTCCAATTCATACACTAGGGTGTTGGTAAAACCTCTACTGAGCTCAATTTCATAATACAACCCATAATTCATCACAACCCTAACTAGGTTATCCACAAGTCCACAATATCACACAATATTGATTCAAAACTAAACATGGGGTATAAGTAATACTAAAACTAAGCTAATGGTTCAGTAATTACCTCATTTGGAAACTCAAGAATTTTCTTGAGTTGCCCCTAGTGGCCAAAATCCAAGCTTTCTTGGTCCATCATGAAGGTCTTGAGCTTGTGCATCTTTTTAGTGAAATGGGGGTAGGGTTTTGAGTTTGTTTTCATGGTGATTTGAGGAGTTGAAGAGGGAGGGAGATGAAGTGCAGGAGCAGCAGCAGTAGAAGGAAGAAGAGGGAGGGAAATGAAGGGAGAAATGGCTAAGTCTTTAGGTCAAAGGTGTCCCATACCTCTTTATCTCACCAACCCCCATTTTCTTTAATCTTTTCCCATTTTCTTTCTCTTTTCTTCTCTCTTAATCTCTCAAAATTCTTCTCACATAAATAGTAAACCCAAATGAGAAACCATGACAAGAAAAATGCACAAGTGTAGAAAAAAGTGATATGTGCATGTTTTGCTCAAAAATGCTAAAAACCGATTAGCGATTTTTTAATCGCGATTAGCACTAATTTAGTATATAACTAATCAATTAAACTTAGAAATGGCATAATTCTCTAATTTACCCTATTTTAGAATTTTCCATAATTTTTCTCAAATTTTTCCTATTTATTTGCATTTAATAATACCAAAATATTAAAATATTCAATAAAATAATATTAAATTATAAAAATTCCCAAAATTAATATTTTATCTTTTTTGAAAATGTTACAATCTACCCCTCTTAAAGAAATTCGGTCCCCGAATTTAAATTTAAACCCCCAACACTAAGACAATTTCAATAATAATCCAAATTGTCGGGGCTCCGAAAACATTAATACATAGAGAATATCATAAAAATGTACTGCTCTACTAGAAATCAATCCCCAAAATGCACATATAAGAGTATCCTGTGTGTCTGGTGCGCAAGGAATCAAAATCCATATATGTATCTGTAAGTGCACGGCGGCGCCCCGGTCGTCAATCCGACGCCAGAATGCGGAAGCGGTGATAAACTTTAATTTTGCGGACTTAGCAAACCGGCACCACCGCGCACTAAACATCCGGATCGTAACCATTAACAAGTCTAAGCTACTAACTAGATAGGGAAGAGAAGTATACCGACAGATCCGAGTCCTCCGGTCTTCTCGTCGTCGTCCCGATCTCCTGCGGAATGTCCCGTCTCCTCCTCGTCGCCGGAAGTGCACCACATCGCCTACTTCTTTTACGGGCTCCCACCTCAATGCCGAGGCAACTCGGGCACGAAGCCGGCTAGTCGACGTGCCCAAGATCCGTTGTAGAATGTGTAGTACTCAAATCTCACTTTGGGGTTGTAGGAATTGCCTTTTAGTGGAGGGATGAACTATGGAGTTTGGAGATGGAACTTGTGGATATTTGGGAGCATGAAATGGACCAAATACCCACCCCCAAAATTTTGGACAGCCCCCTCTCATGCTTGGGCCGGCCACTACAAGTGAGGGGAGGGTGAGGAAAAATGAGAGAGTGACCAAAAATAATAGGAGCCAAACTCATATCATGTAAGAGAGAGAGAGGAAGCTATCATGCAAATAGAAATGATCACTAGGAAAGCCACACTCCATCAACAAATCATCAACAACCATGATGACTCAAAAAGTCATGCCATCATGAAGATAAAAGTCAAGCAAGGTCAATGGATGGGGCTCCATCATGAAAACCATCATGATACAAACATATGCAAAGACCCCCTCCACAAAATGCTTATTTGCAACAATGCAAATAAACCCTCCTCCACCAATCTTCGGCCAATGAACGAAACAATGGAAATCGGCCGAAACGGAAAGCAAACTGGCAACTCCAGAAAACTGGTCCCGTAATAAATTACAGGAAAACCCCAATACTGTGCATACACACCCGCATCTGTATTTCGACCGAAATACAAATGCAATGAGACAAAATCTACACTGTACTATACTAGGATCCGGCTTATAACAAAACCGGCTAGTAATATCTGATCGATCCTGATCCGTGCAATACCGCACGTATCTGATCGAACCCTGCCATATAACCATACGGCCTATAGTACAAACTGTCCGATCCTGATCCGTGCAATACCGCACGTATCTGATCGGACCTTGCCATATCTCCATACGGCCTCTACAACCTTTTGCCCGAAAGCTGAGTAACTGAATGTGGGGGACTCTAAAGACTCGTCAACACCTTGGTTGTGGATTTAACCACTAGCACGTCAGAGGTATAAGCCAATACGTAACGGGCTACCAGGTATTGACTAAAAGGGACGTCTGTGAGCGAACTCAGCCTGACAACCCTACTGAGCCTGTCAGTGACAATATCCGTACAGTCCGGTCCGTTCGTCTATGAGTATCGCATGGCGGGCCTAGGGGGTTGGTAAAAGTCAGACCCCCAAAAGCGGTAGAAGTCGTGTCGGAGTGTAGCCCAGAACACCCTGAGATACTACTGGAATACCTACCAGTAAATCTCCTTTCCTCGGCCGAGGGCTTCGTGTAATGGCTCTCCTAGACACAGCACGACCTCACCCCCAATACCGGGAGAGACGAACCCCTGAAGATACGCTCACTGCCTCTATGTGGCTCGGGACTGTACCCAACTAAAATCTGTTTGCACGACTCCTTTGAGCCGTGGTAGGGTCGTAATCAAAGTACAGTGAGAACTCACACAAGACAAATGACGATCCCCAGGTCGATGAACTAACCTGCACACATGTCACCAGGGAACTGCCATCTGACGTCTGGTATATGACCAACTGGCATGTCCCCGGCGAGTCCTGTCCGGTGTACTCATAACCCAATGACCACCTGTATACATCTTAGGTGATCCAACTGACACCAGTGGCTTGTGAGACCGGCCACCGCCCCTCGTCGGGGTCTCGACTGTATACACTAGTCTACTATGGAGTATCGATGCCCTGTCTCGAAACTCAAACGACTAGGGACCATTTCAGGATATGCTTATAGACCCCAGCTCCCACTTATATGATCGCCCTCATACTGCTGGTGGTCAAGCAAGAATCCTAGGGGCTCTATCAACGTGTAATAGCGACGTGTCAGGTCACCTAAAACAGTACACGATGATAAAGGTAAACCAGATAGCATACTATCATCTCGAGTAAGACTGTCCTACCGGGATAGGTCCTCCCTCAATCACCGCAATCACGTACCTGTGATCCAATAATTGACTCTGAGGGCATTATCTCCAACAATCTCCTACTTGCACTCAAGGCTAATTATTGCGATGTCGCATACTCACAGCCCGTGTGATACCGAACACCCAACTCCTCTACTAGTCATTCTCACAAAGCTCGTTTGCGAAACTATTGCGTTCGAGGAATAGCCTCAGTGAGTGGATCCGCCTTGATGTCTCTTTCTATGTCTCTCTATATCTCAAGTTCGCGGAGAAACCCATCTCCCGAAATGTGCAATACCTGTCTTAGAATGTGTCTGGATGTCTGATGGGACATAGCTCATAAATGAACTCCAAATCCAAACTTCTTAGACTGTATCGTCAACTGAACTTAATCAGTATCCTGCGCCATGCCTCCCTCAGTATTGCCTTGGACCACCTGTCCAAAATACTGCCCCTCGTCAGAGGGAAAACTATAACTCTGACAACCTCCTTGTCGTCCATGTCACCTTGGAAGCCTGGAATGATAACTGTCTCACGAATGAGGCTGTCGTTATCATATCCCTAGAACATTCACTTATGTTCTAAAACTGCTTCCGACTGTTTCTACAGGATTGGATTAATGTCAACTTATTGCATCTAGTGTAAGAACAATATCTGGTGTGGTACTTGACATCTCATGATTGACTCAATTGCCTGAGCAAGTGATCTGCCAATCATGCACGTCCCTCTCCCCTTTAGTCGGTAAGACACCTTTGGAGAGGGTGACTCCATCTTCTGCATGAACACTACCGTGCATGGAGTCGTCCATTCTAAACACTCTTAGAATACTGTCAAGTACCCTGATTGGGAAACCACCCAAATCTAGATCTAAAACCATAGATCTAGTAACCAGTATGTCTGATATAAAATCCATTTCCTTTGTGGAGAAACTACTGTGTGACGACCAAAGTATAACCGACTGTAGTATAGGAGTTTCTTTTCCTACTCTGTGTATGTCATCCAAATACCAGGATATCACACCCTACTACCTTCTCAACAGATCCATCCCCTATTCTGATGAAGTCAAACCTATGACTGTCACGTCAGAAATAGATGATCTATCTCCGCTACATCTGCTTTAGTCTATAAATAGACATAAGCTACCTGTCCACCAATGCTTCCGCTGCTCCCACTGTCTACGACAACCCTCTGGCAGAGTCATATACACGTACACTTCTGAAGCGAGTTCAGAATGACGCTATACTCATCCTCCCGCCGGGTCTCGCAGCCTGGAACAACAGCAATGGTAATTGTGGGTAAACAAGAACTTCCCTGTCACCGTCCTTGAGGCTACCGTAGTACCTTTCGGGTGCCTGAAGTTACCCACCTCATCTGCGGAGTGGTCAATGGAATGTCAATCCAGATTGAATCTTTAGGTTCCTTATCAAATCTTCAGTAATCGTTTGTGGTTCTGGAATCACTTCCAGTTCTATCATACTCCCACTACTGTTTTCTGAAAAAATCCATTTTTAATAAAACTGTGGCGAGTCTAGAACAATATTGCTATTGTTCATCCAGATGGTAGAAAGTCAACCCTCGTCATAGCCTGGGTCAACCCACAAACAGCCACTACAGAAACGTGCCTTGAGTTATCCAATGTCTGGTTTTAAGCATAAACCGGACAACTCCCCGTACCTTAACAATGTTAAGATATGAACTGTACTATATCCAATATAGAACCAGAGGCACTGATTTAATTGAACCAGATTCAAATCATGCAGCTGTCTCCAGTGCATGTCAACTAAATGGAAAGAGGCTGATCAGCGTTACTCAACTTAGGAATGCTTCCAATTATGAGTAACCTGAAAGAGAAGCAAAATCTCTTATCATTACTATCAACTGAATACCATACACAAGTATCTACATCTTCGATCTCTTTGAAGAATCCCGATACTTGCTACACCTGGTTCTCTACTCTATTCAAATACCTATAACTTCTCAAAATTCGGACCCTGTGTTTCCACGAAACACCTGTCTAAAAACTAGAGAAGTCATAAGTAAACCGAATATAGTACGAGGACCAACCCCACTGTCCTGATGGACCCTGGACAACATACAATATTCTGTATAAGTCCCTTGAGTCTGATAACTCATTCACTGTGTGTCGCAGGTTGAAAACTGTACTTATGGTTAAGAAGAATTACACCGATGTTTAATGCTCCTTACCTAACCATCCACTGATATAGGTAAATGTCGTAGACATAATTTCAGAAAGGTATATCTCACTCTATGAAAATAGACGTGCAGATATATCAATTTGAAATTGGTGCATAAAAGCGGATATTCAAAACCAAATATTTGCCGACCGGCAAACAACCCAGGTGATTTCCTCAAATATCACCGATTACAACGAATCCCGATATAATGAGGATGATCACCCAATTCCCAATAACCTACTCCCACTCATCATCTGTAAAACCATACAGATGTGAGAATCATACTTGGTAAATACATACCCTGGAGTAAGTATCTAATCGGGAAATCAGTTTTCTTTTAACATTACACAGTGAAACTGAAACATCGAAATGTTTCGATAGGGTATCCTGGTATTCCTAGTAATGCCTCTTCCAGTATCCAGATTCACAACTGTAACCGTGTAATTCTTTGCCACCTCTCCAAATCCCTTCATTTGTCTTTAGTCTTTACCTTCTGCACACCCCTTTAGGCCAAATGGTTTTCTTCCTTCCCTACCGTTCGGCACCAGCCTATGGTTTGGAAAAAGACTATCCAATAAGCATAATGGGTGTACTGTCCCAATCCTAGGAGCACTCGCAAAGCGAGAGAAGGTGAAGATAAAAGACACCTGAATAAATCTTATTCCTATTTCTCCTGAACCAGAATCCATCCCCGAACTGGAACAAGTTCCTTTCGAGTTCGTATATAACCATACGATGGAGTATCCAATAAACTGTGGATCTTCGTAGTGATACGGAGTGTCCTGGAGAAATACAAAGGTGATTTAAGATTGGCGAAGGAATACTTGGTTTGGTCGTGAATATCTGTTGCAATTTACTTTGCCCTCTTACTAATCCCTTTCTTTGTCTGAACTTAATACCTTCTGTACACCTTCGTTAGGCTAATTGGTTTTCTTCATTCCCTACCGGTCGGCACCAGCCTAAGGTTTGGAAGAAGACAATCCAATTTGCGTAATTGGTGTACTACCCCTAAACCAAGGAGTACTCGTAACCTGAGAGAGGGTAAAAGGAAAAAAAGACAACTGAATAGTCCTATCTGTTTTCTCCAGAACCTGAAACCATCCTCGAATAAATTCTTTCAAGTTCGTATCTAACCATACGATGGTTTTGTCCAATGGAAGTGGACGTTCGTAGTAATACGGGGTGTCCTGGAGAAAAGGGTAAAAGTAGGAGTGGCAATGAGGTCTGCAACTCTGAAAATCCAAAAGCCAGTGTTTAAGAAGGTTCGGTCAACTTGGTCTCTGAGTCAAAGTCTTAGGGTCGGGTCAATGGTCGCTGCCAAAGAGAGAGAGAAAAGAAACACTCAGCGTGCACTCTAACCTAGATCAGAATGGTTACCAATTTATCTAATCTGGAAACCTCCCACTGTACCTCAAATTCTCCTCCAAACCTGAAAGAAGAATTAGTCGGGGTCACCCGAGGAGTATACCAACTCATCAGTGGGAATCGGGATCCAACTCTCATCGCATGACAACGTGACGGAATCCGCTCACGGTATCACACTCCAGAAGGTATGCGCATATCTGGCAAGTTTCAGTTCTTTTGAAACTCCCGATGTGATTTCTGCCCCATGCTCTTATGACCTTGGCGTGAGGTCAAAATATCATAAGTCACATGTCAAGTTCTACCCATCATTATCCAGGTTAATTTGAATCCACCCGTACATACCCTTGACGTAGGCCAAAATAGTAGTACGACTGTCCCAAACCAACGCATCTATCTATGCAACAGATAAATACCCGGCAGCTACCAATCATTATGCCTTGGCGTGAGGTCAAAATACATAGCTTGAATACTACCGAATATTTAACTGAAATGATGGAGGGCTACGAATGGTTTCTGGCGAAAACCTTTAACGTAAAGAACTTGATATCGTCGAAGGAACGGATAGCTTTTAAAAATACAGTGACGAAAACCGTTGCTAAAGAGGTCACTCCCGGTGAAGGGATCTCGGCTCTTTCCCCGTAGAATGGGGTGCAGGATATTCCAAATGAATACCGCGATGCAAAGCAAAAGTAATCGTCTATAGTGAAGTCATTGCCCTGACGCAAACTTTTTGTCCAAGGGGTCTCTCCCGGTGAAGGGATCTCGGCCCTTGCCTCATCGACTGAGGAGCAGGATATTCCAACTGAATACCACGATGCAAAACAAAAGTGAACGTCCTTGCAATAACAGCTTTTTGAAAAGTGTTCCAACAACATCATATTAGGTTTGTTTTTAAACTTGCATTGATCCGAATCAATGCAGTCCCATCAATTGATCACACCAAAAAGAACGAAAATATACTGACGTACGTATATGCCATCCGCATTCGCCACTGGGTCCCGTCATTACCCGTTAGGTTAGCTAACTAACGACAGAGCGGGGACTGGACTAGCGCGGATGTAAAACATATACAACATCTACTAATATATATACCAATATATTATATTTCGCTCAAGGCATGAAAAGAAATGCAACATCACAGAGAATGAACAGCATCACAGAAACAATACAGATATCTGGGATCCCCGGGTTTCACAGAGCCACTACTGAAACCCGACGTTCCCCTGGTCGTGTGGATAGCCTGTGCAATGAAATCCTAGACCCCTACGGGCGCGGCAAGTCACCCGCCAAAACCTGAAGCGAGGCAGCCCCCTTCAGCACCGTGAATGGACCACCCAGCACTTCACGGAATCCGGTAACTTGGGCACCCCTCCTGGGTCAACCTGTACCCCCTACGAGTGCGGCGAACAGCCCGCCAATCCTAGAGTAAAGCCCCCTCTATCTCAATGCCATGAGATGCGGGCTTGTTGCCTTCTAGAACCCGGCTATCCGTGCACCCCTCCTGGGGTAATCCTAGTACAGAAAGTAAAATATACATACAACGGGTACATCGACCGCAACCAGGTCGTGCCCCAAAATAATAATACAATCAGGCAGTGATGGCAGTCCACATGTCGGACGCTCGCCCCGCAATATCAAATGTACATAATACAAACACAACTGTACTAGCATTGCATCCAGGCTATCCCCCACGACCAATCCGCAACATCACAGCAAAAACAGAACATCAACGTGAAAGTCACGTTCGCAAATCCGTCTAACCGGGCTATAGCAGTTAGACCGGATTTACCGATCAAGTGACATTCACGGTCGCAGATATAATGTAAATACTGTGAAAAAATGTGTTTAAAATATCCGATCAATCAAATTTTAACAAGTGGGCCCCCAAACAATACTGTAGGAGATCAAGAAATCTTGGGCCCAAAATTAATATTCCAAAACCCATATATTAAGCCCACAAAGACACTGTAGAAATTGGGCGCAGAGATCTCATCAGTGCGCGGCGGAAACGCGGCCCAAAGGGGGTTTTGGCCGCGGTTCCGCGCCTGCACTGTCGACTGAACATGTCGAATTTTTACAGTATCCTTGTAATCTCCAGTACATCAATTTTATACAACCTGAAAAAATTTTCGAGACCAAAAATTTTCGACAGAAAATGATGCGAACTAAAATGCAGTTTTGGAACATTCGATCGATCGAAACAGAAAAACACATTACACCAAGCTAGACTATGTTAATGGCGAGTCTCTAATACCACTGTAAGTGCACGGCGGCGCCCCGGTCGTCAATCCGACGCCGGAATGCGGAAGCGGTGATAAACTTTAATTTTGCGGACTTAGCAAACCGGCACCACCGCGCACTAAACATCCGGATCGTAACCATTAACAAGTCTAAGCTACTAACTAGATAGGGAAGAGAAGTATACCGACAGATCCGAGTCCTCCGGTCTTCTCGTCGTCGTCCCGATCTCCTGCGGAATGTCCCGTCTCCTCCTCGTCGCCGGAAGTGCACCACATCGCCTACTTCTTTTACGGGCTCCCACCTCAATGCCGAGGCAACTCGGGCACGAAGCCGGCTAGTCGACGTGCACAAGATCCGTTGTAGAATGTGTAGTACTCAAATCTCACTTTGGGGTTGTAGGAATTGCCTTTTGGTGGAGGGATGAACTATGGAGTTTGGAGATGGAACTTGTGGATATTTGGGAGAATGAAATGGACCAAATACCCACCACCAAAATTTTGGACAGCCCCCTCTCATGCTTGGGCCGGCCACTACAAGTGAGGGGAGGGTGAGGAAAAATGAGAGAGTGACCAAAAATAATAGGAGCCAAACTCATATCATGTAAGAGAGAGAGAGGAAGCTATCATGCAAATAGAAATGATCACTAGGAAAGCCACACTCCATCAACAAATCATCAACAACCATGATGACTCAAAAAGTCATGCCATCACGAAGATAAAAGTCAAGCAAGGTCAATGGATGGGGCTCCATCATGAAAACCATCATGATACAAACATATGCAAAGACCCCCTCCACAAAATGCTTATTTGCAACAATGCAAATAAACCCTCCTCCACCAATCTTCGGCCAATGAACGGAACAATGGAAATCGGCCGAAACGGAAAGCAAACTGGCAACTCCAGAAAACTGGTCCCGTAATAAATTACAGGAAAACCCCAATACTGTGCATACACACCCGCATCTGTATTTCGACCGAAATACAAATGCAATGAGACAAAATCTACACTGTACTATACTAGGATCCGGCTTATACCAAAACCGGCTAGTAATATCTGTTCGATCCTGAACCGTGCAATACCGCACGTATCTGATCGAACCCTGCCATATAACCATACGGCCTATAGTACAAACTGTCCGATCCTGATCCGTGCAATACCGCACGTATCTGATCGGACCTTGCCATATCTCCATACGGCCTCTACAACCTTTCGCCCGAAAGCTGTGTAACTGAATGTGGGGGACTCTAAAGACTCGTCAACACCTTGGTTGTGGATTTAACCACTAGCACGTCAGAGGTATAAGCCAATACGTAACGGGCTACCAGGTATTGACTAAAAGGGACGTCTGTGAGCGAACTCAGCCTGACAACCCTACTGAGCCTGTCAGTGACAATATCCGTACAGTCCGGTCCGTTCGTCTATGAGTATCGCATGGCGGGCCTAGGGGGTTGGTAAAAGTCAGACCCCCAAAAGCGGTACAAGTCGTGTCGGAGTGTAGCCCAGAACACCCTGAGATACTACTGGAATACCTACCTGTAAATCTCCTTGCCTCGGCCGAGGGCTTCGTGTAATGGCTCTCCTAGACACAGCACGACCTCACCCCCAATACCGGGAGAGACGAACCCCTGAAGATACGCTCACTGCCTCCATGTGGCTCGGGACTGTACCCAACTAAAACCTGTTTGCACGACTCCTTTGAGCCATGGTAGGGTAGTAATCAAAGTACAGTGGGAACTCACACAAGACAAATGACGATCCCCAGGTCGATGAACTAACCTGCACACATGTCACCAGGGAACTGCCATCTGACGTCTGGTATATGACCAACTGGCATGTTCCCGGCGAGTCCAGTCCGGTGTACTCATAACCCAATGAGCACCTGTATACATCTTAGGTGATCCAACTGACACAAGTGGCTTGTGAGACCGGCCACCGCCCCTCGTCGGGGTCTCGACTGTATACACTAGTCTACTATGGAGTATCGATGCCCTGTCTCGAAACTCACACGACTAGGGACCATTTCAGGATATGCTTATAGACCCCAGCTCCCACTTATATGATCGCCCTCATACTGCTGGTGGTCAAGCAAGAATCCTAGGGGCTCTATCAACGTGTAATAGCGACGTGTCAGGTCACCTAAAACAGTACACGATGATAAAGGTAAACCAGATAGCATACTATCATCTCGAGTAAGACTGTCCTACCGGGATAGGTCCTCCCTCAATCACCGCAATCACGTACCTGTGATCCAATAATTGACTCTGAGGGCATTATCTCCAACAGTATCAAACAGGTGTACAAAACAATATCTAGGTGCAACTGGTGTGCACGAAACATCTGTCGTAGGCAAGGTGTGTGCCTGACAGTAGAAATCAGGTGCATGTGACATGCACGAAGAATCCCGATTTAGTGCATCTGGCGTGCACCAAAATCGTATATCAAAACACTAAAGGTGCATGAAAACAAATATCATTAAACTTAGTCATCAAAACTAAATCATGCAAACAGAACGCCCAAAATACCGAAATCCAAAATAACGGATACGTGATAATCGAATCACAAAATCACAAATCATAATACCGTCGTCGGTAGTTCCTCCTTCAAGGTCGAGAAGGAGTCGGTGCATCCACTGCAAGCAGCGCAGGATATCTACTTGTCTCTTGCTCACGGTTTGGCGTCCTCTGACTTTGGGTCCTTATCTTCTCTGCGGATTACCTATCTCGCAGTCAATCGGCTCATCAGCCCTGTCAGGTGTGCTAAAGGGGACGATTCCGTTCTGGCACTTCTCCGGTCACGTCTCGGTCAATCCTCACGACCACTCGTAAGGCAGCATATCTCTGGCGTCGGCCTCTGGCTCTCTGAATGCACATCACACATCTGACCCTGGGTGCAAGCATCATAGCTGCAGTGTCCTGGAAGGAATCCTGCTCGAGGTCTCTTCCGATCATGCCTATGCCGATCTGTACGGAGGCTAGCTCTCTCGCATAATCTCTTCTCGCTTGATAGACATCTGTGTCCTAAGTACAACATTTCTCGGAAACTGGTCGCATCCCAACGCCTCTGTAAGCATATCAAGTCTCTGGTCTCGACGGGAGGTAATGACAGCTCGTCAGCGTCTCACCCGAACCTCTGGTTCCACCTGTCTCTATCGTCGTCCACTATGACGTCACGCCATGCTATCTACACACTGCACTGTTCTTGGCCACGGTCAACCTGAAGTCTCTCGCACGGACTCGAAATCGCGTACTCTGTAGCTTCATCATTCTGTAGAAGATGTCAGGCCGAACAGGTCCTCGGGAACACGTCCCAATCATCGGAGGAATACTCAACACTCGTCCGTCCTTGATCAATTTGCAATGCATCTGGGTAAGTTCCTGTATCCAAACCTAGTCAACTATCTCATCGACGATGCCAAACTCTGGCCTGCTGGGTGTGCGTAATATGACCACTCTTGGGTCTAGGTCTTCTCGTATCGAAATCCAGAAAGGTCCTTTCGAGTTTTTCTCTTTCAAATCGCCTTCCTGCCGGATTTCCCGGAAGTCATCATCCATCGTTGAAGCAACTTCTTATTCCGGAATAGCTGCATACTTATCGCGCCTCTTTCTGGAAGATATATCCATATACAACGCCTCTGGGTGCGTATCACATCTCTGATGTCAGCGGAGTGGGACGTCATCTCGTCGAAATCTCTTGCGAACTCCTTTCTTCACTCTGCTTCAATGTCGACTGATTTGGACTCGTCTCATCGTGGCTGCATGGACTATGCTCCAACGGCTATACTCGTATCTGGAGTCTCCCAAGCAATGCATCCCATCACATGATTTCCGAATGATGTCGAAACATTCGATCGACTCGCCAGAACCTTATAATCCCCCAAGAGATCAACATCTTGAGTACAGTTTAATAGTATCGAGTACATGCCACAGCGTCGGTGGTCCAGCCGTAGAAGGGCAAACCCAAGCCTCACTAATGGCGTCGCGGAACTGCCGCAAACCCTAAGGTTCAAAGGCTTTCACACGGTCATTAAGTCGAGTTAGGGTTTCATTCTTCTAGAGGGTCCATAGAATCACCTGCATGTCTTTCCGTATACTTTAAACTTGGAAAATGGGCTCCTGACATTCGATCGTCTCTATCGACTCTCAACGAACCTGCGTGAAGTCGTCTCTAGCTGGAAACAATCTATCTGATGACCTCGCATCGGTAAACGGACGAACCAAATGTCCTAGTCATTCATCCTCAGGTGACTAGCGACTCGCTATCATCTCTCTAAGTATATGCTCACGCTGCAGTGGCTCCAACCATCTGGGCGATATCTCGTCATTTGCAGCAACAACTGGCTCATTCGCCTGTACGCTGAACAGCGCCTCAATCCTCCAGGAAAGGCGACACATTGGCGGTCATCTCTGAATCGGTCTGCTCTAGATTGGAGTAAGACTCTCCACACTGGAAATCTTCAACTCAACTGGGCCCGCTCCGGCGCAAAAAAAAAATCGGACGAATCACCTTCGTCTATCAATTCGGGTAGACTAGCTATCATCTGTCTCATATCCGCCTGGAAGCTCCGGCAATCTCAGCTCGTAAGCTCCGGAAGCGACATCCTGTCAATCTCAGCAACAGCTGGTCCATCTGTCTGCACGGTAGGCGACATCATAATCTCTGAGGTATGCTGTACATCAACAGTCCTCTCTCAACTGGCAGCTCTAACAATGGTCCGATCATCCGGTGCAAAACCAAGCACTCGCCTCAACTAGAGGTCACAATCACCAATACTAACTCGAGACGTTCCCATGTCACCAGAAAACACAATGGTCGGCCCTCGTACCAGACGAGCTCGCCCTGACCGTAACCCTAGCAGCAGCCCAAACTGCGCTCAAACATGGCGACAGGAACCTCAATCGAGTATCGAAGAGAGCAGATCAATGGCAAGAAAGAGAACAACAGATCCAGAGTGGATACATGATCAAAGGAAGGAACTGCATCAATGGAGGTATGACCATGAAACTAATAGAATCGGGGATCTCAAATGGATGTATAATCATGGATATAAAGAGAATCACTGATCTCGAAAATATGTACATCCTAAGGTTCCTTAAGCGGAGTGGCGTGTCGTAAGTATGCCGCGGAACATACCAACGGTACGTCACTCTACTTTAGTCACCTATTCCATCAACCAAGGGTCATCCTAATACGACGAAAGTTCGGGTCTAATACCCCCTCGACTAAGTCTAAGTTCCGTAAGGTCAAGCCTAAGTTCCGTATATATATAAATGCCCTAGGCTCCACATAGTCAAACATAGACTCAAACCAATGTTAACCTAGCGCTCTGATACCAACTTTGTCACGACCCGAAAGAGCACGTGACTGGCCCTTGAACCATATGAAGTCTATAGGACTCCATCTGATCCAAGTAAGCCAAAAGCCTAGAAATCTAAAACCATTTTTAAGAATAAGTAAAGAAACTGGTTTAAAGAAGTGAAGAAAAACATGTTTGAATTCAAGGTTTTTAAATAACTAAGCCGAAAGTACGTTTTGAAAACAGTAAGGTCTTTTCTAAAAATTTCGGCAGAGTCTCTTTTGTAAAACTGGCCCCGAATGGGGTACAACAAGCATAACATATATACAATGATAAAAGGCATCCCCAAGCGGGAGCTAGCTCTTCGTCAATTGACGGTCACAACCACACATGTAATATAATATACAACGCCGAAAGGCGAGGATCAAATCCAAAAGAAACACAGTAAGCAAGAAAACCGCAATAGTACTAAGCGCGACTCTATAGCCAAATAATACATCACTAAAGTCTGAGCATGAAACAATATACAAGTTTTGGTTGATGGAAATTCTAGATACAATGAATAATATAAGTACAATGGTGGTTCTTGATGCAAAAGAAACCACCTACCAAATGCAATTCACCCGCAAAGAAGCAATGTGCCAGAAATGCCGCAAAGGAACCTGTACGGCAAAACCTGCAAGAACTGTGGCACAACGGGGGTGAGTTGCCAACTCGTGAATAGAGAATATCTACAAGCAGAAACCGAATGCAAGACATAATCCTAAGTCAACAATCAGTAATAAACCTCAAGGAATAAGCCTTATACATGATAAGGTGGCAAAGCAACATCTAAACAGGTATGTAGTGCCAAGTACTCAGGTAATAACATGCCATCAGTATAAGGTATGTCTGCATGAAGTAAATATGATGAAGTATCAAAAGGATATCAATACACATATATTAGCGTCCCATACCACTAATATTGGTGTAAGGGTATATATAACAGCGCCTCATACCCTGTTATATATACAAATGAAGTATGATCCGTATAAATCCAGTCTGTATATGATCCATGTCTGTATATGATCCATGTCTGTATATGATCCAAGTCTGTATATGATCCAAGTCTGTATATACGTGGAAACCGTCCACCCGTCACCCAATGACAATAAACGTGGAACCCGTCCACCCGTCACCCAATAACAATAAACATCATGTATGCAAATATGAGGATATAAACAAAATCATGGAAAAACAACATGAAACCCGTGCCTAGCATCGACACGTAAATCCTCGTCCATATGGTGCTCCGTCTGCGGTATCGGCCCTCGGCCCCCGGCAGTACGGGTCAACCCATGTCCATCTCTGGGCTCCGTCTGCGGTATCGGCACTCGGCCCCGGCAGTACGGGTCAGCCCATATCCATCTCTCAACTCCGGTCGGTATCTTCCAGATATCCACCGAGCTCAAATACAATCACCGGTAGGTAGTAGTCCCTCTGCCGGGCTCACCGTCTACTACACAGCGAAACCGTTCTCGCCCCGGGGTACCATACCGGGTCCACCATGTACCCGTAATCGGCCTCAACCAGCTCCTCGATTCGGGTTCACATATATCACTCTAGCACCGAGAAAACACATGGTGGACGCACCGAAATATCATATCAAGGGAACCGGGTTTTTAAATGATTACATATTTGCAATAGCCACGGTTCCCAAATCCAGAAATCACATGTAATCCAAACCAGAATGCAAGTCAATGATCCGATATGATATGTGCGTCAAGTATGAGTAGCATGTCAAGTCACATATAGATGAGCTACCATATGATGATCCGATGTGATATAAGCAGCATGTATGAGTAGCATGTCAAGTCACATATAGATGAGCTACAATATGATGATCCGATGTGATATAAGCATCAAGTATGAGTAGCATGTCAAGTCACATATAGATGAGCTACAATATGATGATCCGATGTGATATAAGCATCAAGTATGAGTAGCATGTCAAGTCACATATAGATGAGCTACAATATGATGATCCGATGTGATACAAGTATCAGGTATGAATATCAAGTCATGTCACATATAAATGAGCTGCAATATTATGATGCGATGTGATATACGTATCAGGTATGAATATCAAGTCATGTCACATATAAATGGTAATGTGCATAGGTCGAGGGAAGCCGCTCCTTTAGACTAAATCAGTTTTTAAAGAATATCTTGCGGCTCTCAAATCTCTAATCATGTCAGAATCATATATGTTTGTGTACAGGTATATGTGTACAATATGCCATGCGGGAATCATATCATAAATGCAGCAGTACTACAGTGTAGTGGCATGGCAATTATCGATGATGAAGTGTGTGAGCCGGCAAATAGTGTACGTGGAACATACGCATCATCGATAATGGTGCTGGTGTCCTATCAGCATGATAACAGTATAGCAATAACATATGCAGGCAATATGAATAGCATGAATATGCGAAAGTCAAATAATCAACACCACAGTGAAGAAATTTCATCAATATTTATAAGTCATGCAGTGATGCCTTTTGAAATAAGACGAATCAGGGTTTTAGTAAAATAAGGGATGCGATGTTTTTAAGAAAAGATACGCCTTTTAAGGATTCGCAGAATCCCTTTGTTTGTCTTGTAAGATACCCTTGATTCATAGTTTTTGAAATAGGTATGCCTCGGTCTAGTCTAACATCTACTATGCAAACTACTGATCTAAGTATCAAGTAAATCGGGAGGGGTATCGAAACCGCCTAAATCTGAGTCGATATATAGGTATAGATATAATAGTCGGTGATCCCGCCTCAACAGTATCGTGAACGATATAATATATCATATGACATCCTCAAGTCATGAGTGCGGATCTATCATCAATATAGGCTCGTACGGTAAATCGTCGTACGGCATCCCAATAGCTGGGTACGGGTCAACATCTCCCTATCTCATCACATAACAGGTATCCCTATCATCAGATCATATAATCTGGGGTACTACTCTATGTCTAGTACAAATCGATACCATCAATAAAGTATGCATGCGGGGGTAAACACACATCCCAAGCCCGCAAGAATCACAAGTCATAACCCAAATATGAATCATATCAAATCACCTATCTCGCGGCACAAAGCCCACATCATCGACTCATCTCCAAAGTCATCCCATATCATCAAACACAGTGCAAGTATAATGAATATGCAAGGTTGTGCGTGCTGGTGTACCTCTATCCTAGAGCTCGCAACTAGGAACTACGCTAGTTATTTCTATCTCTAACTAACCATAACACATTACGACTATCACGTAAATAAACTACATAATATACTATCTACGGACTGCGGGGGTGCTATACGCCATCCACCCGACTTCCCCCTGTAGATATAATCTACTCACCTTGCATCATCATTTGCGGACGTCACCACACATTTGCTTGTCGTCCCGAAGTCTTCATGGGTACCTACATATCAAAATATCGTATATGCGCATTAAACCAAATCAAAGCTAAAACGGCACACGAAATCCAAAACGATACGATAAGGGGGCCTATAGGTGAGAACCTATGGCACGCCTTCAAAACCATCAATAAATCCTCTATATCGTCGTATAAACGCCAAATAGTCGAGGCAAAACACAATCCACAATTGCAGAATCAAAAATACGGAATACGGAAACACGAATCCAAAACGGCAACTTAGGAAATATGTCCCAGATTTCACCCTAGGTCACTTTATACAAATCTATATATATCAGGGGTCTAATATATACATGTAGGAGCTACAGCACAAAAACGAGACAAAATGGTGGGACCCAGGCCGCAATTGGCGGCCAAAGTGAATAAATTGGCGGCCTGGAAAGGGAATTGGGGGCTAGGGCTTTGGTGGTATCTTCCTGGGTGCCTGCACATATCACTGTCCACTCAATATTATTTTAGGAGTCTCTGGTAAAAGCAGATTCAATAAACACTACACAGATTTCATAAATTCCCCGATATCGGTTTCTAAAATCCGTATTCTTGGTTAAGCTTCAGGTTTTGGGTTCCAATTCATACACTAGGGTGTTGGTAAAACCTCTACTGAGCTCAATTTCATAATACAACCCTTAATTCATTACAACCCTAACTAGGTTATCCACAAGTCCACAATATCACACAATATCGATTCAAAACTAAACATGGGGTATAAGTAATACTAAAACTAAGCTAATGGTTCAGTAATTACCTCATTTGGCAACTCAAGAATTTTCTTGAGTTGCCCCTAGTGGCCAAAATCCAAGCTTTCTTGGTCCATCATGAAGGTCTTGAGCTTGTGCATCTTTTTAGTGAAATGGGGGTAGGGTTTTGAGTTTGTTTTCATGGTGATTTGAGGAGTTGAAGAGGGAGGGAGATGAAGTGCAGGAGCAGCAGCAGTAGAAGGAAGAAGAGGGAGGGAGAAATGGCTAAGTCTTTAGGTCAAAGGTGTCCCATACCTCTTTATCTCACCAACCCCCATTTTCTTTAATCTTTTCCCATTTTATTTCTCTTTTCTTCTCTCTTAATCTCTCAAAATTCTTCTCACATAAATAGTAAACCCAAATGAGAAACCATGGCAAGAAAAATGCACAAGTGTAGAAAAAAGTGATATGTGCATGTTTTGCTTAAAAATGCTAAAAACCGATTAGCGATTTTTTAATCGCGATTAGCACTAATTTAGTATATAACTAATCAATTAAACTTAGAAATGGCATAATTCTCTAATTTACCCTATTTTAGAATTTTCCATAATTTTTCTCAAATTTTTCCTATTTATTTGCATTTAATAATACCAAAATATTAAAATATTCAATAAAATAATATTAAATTATAAAAATTCCCAAAATTAATATTTTATCTTTTTTGAAAATGTTACATATAACCCTGCGTGTGTGTAAAGACATCCCTACATCCGGAGAATTCAATTCAAGCTATCATACTCTTGCCCATCAGCCTCAGTACTTTTTAATTAATAAATATTTAGATGAGATTGCTCACACACTTTCATGCGACCGTTAATACTTCTTGAGGTACTAACCGACCGATTACTCCTGTGCTTGCTTACTTGGTGTATTTTCCTCGTCTTGCACCACCTCAGGCATAGTAGTGACTCCCAGACCAGTTGGCCTTAGGGCACTAGGTGAAGAAGCACCCTCGCTATACATTTTTATTTCCCTTGGTGATAACAAAACCAGTATCCATTTTTCTCACCACTTCATTTTTTTTTATTTCCTTCATACTTTTGGCTTTAAGACATGAGCATTTCAAGGTATCCTCTACTATCCCAGGCTTCAAGACGTGTGTAAGTGCGAATAGCAGGGTAGCAACGTTCAAAATGTTTGGCTTCCAGAATAGAAACTATTTTTCAGACTTATTTTTATCCTCAGATTAGTGACGTCCTTCATCTTACTAACCCTTGGGACAACGGCTCATAACTACTCATTACTAGTTCGTATAAGAAAACTTCAAATTTTCTTAGTTTTCTTAAATTTTTCTAATCTCATGGATGTAATTTTTCACTATCTAAACTTTCATTATCTTATTTATATACAAAAAAGTGTAAATATTAAAATTATTTTTATACTTGAAAATTTTTAAATTTTTATGGGTTTTGAAAATTTTTCAATTTTTATAGATTTTTAAAAGAAAGGTTTTGTGCTTATGCAGATGATATGCAAATGATGCAAAAATAAGCACAAACCTCCCCCAAACTTGTTTTCAACAGTGTCCTCACTGTTGCCAATTGCTAGATCTATAAAACCTGTAAATCTGGGAGGAATTATTAGCAGGGGCAAAATATATAAGTGAAGAACTTCCCCCAAACTTATTCTATTCACCCACCTCCATTCAAAAGATGATGCAGTGATATGCAGGATATGAAGGTGAGACGGAGGAATTTTAATCCAAATAAACTGGCTCTTGTAAGAATAAGAGCTCCTCCGTGGGGTCAGCGGAAAAATACGGCTTTAGTCTATGTCCATTCACTTTGAAAAAGGTGCCGTTTTTAACATTTTCTACTTCTACTGCCCCGTGCGGATATACAGACCGCACAACAAAAGGTCCCTTCCATCGAGATCGGAGCTTACCCGCGTGAAGGTGTAATCGTGAATCATAAAGAAGGACTTGTTGACCAGGTGAAAATGTTTTTCTCAAAATTTTTTTATCATGAAAAACCTTAGTCCTATTCTTTGTGATTACGGCGTTATCATAAGCTTCATCGCGGAGTTCGCTTAGCTCATTTAGTTGCAGCTTCCGAAAGTTGCAAGCAAGGTTTAAATCAAAATTTATTTCTTTAATAGCCCACAATGCTTTATGTTCTATCTCGAAAGGTAAGTGACATGCTTTTCCAAACACTATCCTATATGGAGACATCCCTAGGTCGGTCTTATATGCAGTTCGGAATGCCAAAAGAGCATCCGTCAGTTTGGTCGACCAGTCTTTTCTATTTTTAGCAACAGTCTTCTCCAGGATAAGTTTGATTTGTCTGTTTGAGATTTCAGCCTGCCCGCTTGTTTGGGGGTGATAGGGTGTAGAAAGTTGGTGGTTGATTGAGTACTTCCGCATCAGAGTCTCGAAAGATCTGTTGCAGAAGTGTGTCCCATTATCGCTAATAATAGCGCGTGGGTGTCCAAATCGCGAGAAAATATTCTCTTTTAAGAACTTAATGACAACTTTCTTGTCATTAGTGCGACATGGAATGGTTTCTACCCATTTTGAGACATAATCAACTGCCAGCAATATGTACAAATTCCCAAAGGAGTTGGGAAAAGGACCCAAAAAATCTATACCCCAAACATCGAATATTTCAGCAACCAAGATGGGTTGCTGAGGCATTTCATTCCTCTGGGAGATTCTACCCGTATACTGACATTGTGTACAGGTTTTGCAATGCTCAAATGCGTCCTTGAATAAGGTCGGCCAATAAAATCCACATTGCAAAACCATCTCCGCTGTCTTTTTAGGACCGAAGTGGCCCCCACAGGCCTGATCATGACAAAAAGAAAGAACACTCTTGAACTCTTCATTCGGGACACACCGGCGAATGATCTGATCAGGACAATATTTAAACAAATAGGGTTCATCCCAGTAAAAGTGTTTTACTTGGGAAAGAAAACGGTATTTGTCCTGTTTTGACCAATCGCTGGGTATCAGTCCCGTGGCATGATAGTTCACAATATCCCTGAACCATGGTTCATTGGATACGCTCAAGAGTTGCTCGTCAGGAAACGAGTCATTGATCGGCAGGGTTACAGGGGAAGAAGAGATGCGTGAAAGATGGTCAGCTACTACGTTTTCACATCCTTTCTTATCTTTGATAACAAGATCGAATTCTTGTAACAGAAGGATCCAACGTATTAGTCGACCTTTTGCATCTTTCTTCGCCAGAAGATGTTTTAAAGCGGAATGGTCAGTATACACAACTATAGGTGAGCCAATTAAGTAAGGCCTGAATTTTTGTAATGCAAATACAACCGCTAAAAGTTCTTTTTCTATGGTTGTATAATTGATTTGCGCATCATTCAGGGTCTTACTTGCATAGTATATCACGTGTGGCATCTTTCCGATGTGTTGTCCTAAGACTACACCTACTGCAAAATCAGATGCGTCACACATCAGCTCAAAGGGGTAGTCCCAGTTTGGTGATGATAAAACGGGGGCTGAAGTGAGTGAGTGTTTAAGTGAGTCGAAAGCTGTCTCGCAATCCGATTCAAAATGGAAGGTCGTATCCTTGGCCAGGAGAAGAGTTAAAGGTCTAGCAATTTTGCTAAAGTCCTTAATGAATCTCCTATAAAAGCCCGCATGGCCAAGGAAAGAGCGAATATCTTTGACGCTTTTGGGATGATGGAGGTTTTGAATGACATCTATCTTAGCTCTGTCAACCTCAATGCCTTTCTGTAAAATGACATGTCCAAGAACAATTCCTTCTTGGACCATAAAATGATATTTTTCCCAGTTCAAAGTCAAGTTCTTCTCTTTGCAACGAGTAAGAACAGCGTCAAGATTCGCTAGGCAATCAGAAAAAGAGTCTCCAAAAATCGAGAAGTCGTCCATAAAGATATCCAGGAAATTCTCTACCATATCAGAGAATATCCCCATCATACACCGCGGAAAGGTAGCGGGAGCATTGCATAACCCAAAGGGCATGCGACTGTAAGCAAAGGTACCAAAAGGACAAGTAAAAGTGGTTTTATCTTGATCCTTTTTGGCGATGGGGACCTGATTATAGCCTGAGTACCCGTCCATAAAACTATAATACTCTCGTCCCGCTAAGCGTTCCAGCATTTGATCAATGAATGGTAGAGGAAAGTGGTCTTTCCTCGTGGCAGCGTTGAGTTTTCTATAATCGATACATACACGCCACCCAGTTTGGGCGCGTGTCTGAATCAACTCATTCGCCTCATTGGTTATAACGGTGATGCCGGATTTCTTAGGAACGACATGTATAGGACTCACCCATTGGCTATCGGAGATGGGGTATATAATACCATTATCTAAGCATTTGACGATCTCTTTCATGACCGCTTCCTTCATGACGGGATTCAACCATCTCTGTGGTTCTCGGGTTGGTCTGGCATCATCCATCACATGTATATGATGTTCAATTATCAAGGGACTAATCCCTTTGATGTCCGCCATACTCCAACCAAACGCCTCTTTGTTAGATCTCAATACCGATAAAAGTGCATTCTCTTGCTCTAATGCTAGAGAAGCGGAAATTATAACTGGTAAAGTCTCCTTCTCACCTAAATAAGCATATTTCAGATGAGACGGTAAAACTTTGAGATCTAATTCAGGCGGAGGAATGATAGAAGGAGGGATCATTGAGTGATTTTTGGATTTACAAAGAAGCTCAGAGTCTGTGAAAGATACAGACTCGGGTGGAGCAAAGTCAGAAGTGCTGGACTCAAGTGTAGGTAAAGTGTCCTCACTAAGATCTTGTGTAAAGTCAAACAGAGATGTGGTAATGTCATCGAGATCAGTCAAGCAAAGTTCCTCAGCTCCACAACTATCGGGAGCGATCTCATGGACAGAGTACACATCTAAAATATGAGCAGAGGGTTCTGATGGCTGACTTCCAACTTTATAGATATTTAGTTCAATGGTCATATTTCCAAATGATAAGTTCATTGAACCGTTTCTACAGTTTATAACAGCGTTAGAAGTGGCAAGAAAAGGACGACCTAGAATCACCGGAATTTGGCCCCGGGGGTTTGCTACAGGATGTGTGTCGAGTACAATGAAGTCTACAGGGAAAACAAATTCCCCGACCTTTATCAACACATCCTCTAATTCACCCCTTGGTTTGGTGATAGATCGGTCTGCCATCTGGAGAGTGCAGTGAGCAGGTTTCAGCTCTCCAATACCTAATTGCTCATAGACAGAATAAGAAAGTAGGTTAACACTTGCGCCAAGGTCAAAAGAGCACGATTTATGTTTTTACCCCCAATAGAAATCAATATTGTAGGACATCCTGGGACCTTTCGTTTCTTTGGTAGCTGGGGAATAAAAGCAGTGCTGATATTATTAGCCATAAAGATCTTCTTCGGCACTTGGGTCTTCCTCTTCCTAGTGCACAAGTCCTTAAGAATTTTCTCATAAACGGGGACTTGTTGAATTGCAATTAGGAGAGGGATATTGATGTTAACCTATTTGAACAGTTCTAAAATTTTCTCCATATGAGGACTCGTTCTGTTACCCCTTAACCGATTCGGGTAAGGAGCTTTCGCAATAAGCGCATGGTCCATCATAGGAGAAGGAAGAGAGGGTAGACGAGGTCCCAAAAGAGGTGTGGGGACCGTCTGTGGAGAACTATAAGGGTTGGGAGAAGGTGTCGAGCCTAGTGGGAAATGGAGAATAGGCTCGCAAGAAGGTGGTATGGTAGAAGAAGAAGGATCAGAAGGAGAAGTGTGTGTGTGTGGAAAGGTCTCAGCCGGGGTGTTGATATGATTTTCACTATCATCAATACCTTCCCCGACATGATTGTTCAGCACTCTTCCCGATCTCAACGTTGTGATGGCATTTACATTGTAATGCCCAGGATTCTGTAGGGGTTGAGAGGGAAGTTTCCCTTTTTCTCTCGCACTCATTTCGGCTTTTAGGCGTCCGATTTCAGCTTCCATCGATCTGATACTCTCAGCTTGGGACGCTGAGTTTTTCTTTATCTCACTGACGGAAGATCTAACCTCAGTCGAAACCTCTATAAAATTTGATAAAAGTGATTTCATGGTTTGAGTGAATTGAGAGAACTCGTCAGAACAGGACTGCATAGGATTAGACTGTGCAGGAGTGTTGCCCTGGTTTTGGAAATTTTGTGACTGATAGGGGTGCTGAGTGAGTTGAAGGGGGTTGCTGTTGTGGTGGAGGAAGAGCCCTTTGAAAATTATTCGTGTTTGGAATCGTGTTTTGAGATTGGTTTTGGTTCCAAACGAAATTCGGGTGATTCCTCCAACCCTGATTGTACGTGGAAGAATATGGATCGTTTCTAGGTCATTGAAATGCGGCATTAGAATGCTCGTGACCTTGAAACGCAGAGTTTAATGGACATTCTTCCGTTAAATGAGACGGATCAGAACAGCACCCACAAACAGTTTTGGGGAGCGACATTGGGTTTAGGGAGGCTGCAGAAAATTTGTGTTCCATAGCGTCGAGCTTCTTTTGCATTGCTGCCATCTCAGCTCGAACACCTATGGACACATCTATTTGGTGTACGCCACCCCTATTCAATGGTTGGGTTCCACTCTCCCACTGTAGTGATTTTTCAGCGAACTCTTCTAAGTACTTCCAAGCTTCCCCATCATCCTTGGTCATAAAAGTACCTTGACACATGTTTTCAAGGCTCTGTTTAGTGCTTGGGTTAATGCCCTCATAAATGATTCGGCAAAGCTCCTATCTCGGGATGCCGTGATGAGGACACTGAACCAAAAGATCCTTGAAACATTCAAAGAATTTAGAGAATGGTTCAGTAGGGAGCTGGGCAAATTGATTCAGTTCGCTACGGATTCGAGCTGTCTTTTGGATTGGGTAAAATTTCTTAAGGAATGCAGCGACGAATTCTTCCCAATTCGTAATAGATTGGGCGGTAGTGTTATATAGCCACTTCTCGGCTATATCGCACAATGTAAATGGAAGAAGTCGTAGACGCATCGCATCCACTGAAAGTTGTGACGTACCCATCATTGCGCATACTTTTTCAAATTTGGTAATGAAAACGTAAGCGTCCTCAGTCTCGAGTCCGTGGAATTTGGGTAAAAGATTGATATACTGGGGTTTAATCTCAAAGTTATCCCCATTGGCTGGTGGTGTGGATAAGCAGGTCGAAATAGGACCTCTAAGTGGATAGCACCTCTCCTGGAGAGAGATACGGGGTGGATTCTGTGCACCAACGGATGGCGGCAGATTAGGGTTAAATAAGTTTGATGGAGTTGGATCCATCGGTGTGGGTGTGGTAGTAGGTAAAGGAAAGGTAAATGGAGAATTATCGACTTCGAAGTCGATAAAGGGTACGCGGACTAAACGGGCACTAGAATCCCGTGTCCAGCCTATCTTGTACTAAAAAGGGTTAGTACAAGTGGCAGCGTTGGCTTATAATTAGGGGTAAATGAATGAATGCGGTGTTTGCTTTGAAAAAGGGGCGGATTTTTGAAAAAATGATGCGACACAACAAATGCAGCACACAAACCCTAGAATCTAGTGGTCACCTAGGTCCGGCTCTAGACCGCTCCTAACTGCCAAAAGACAAGTCGCAGGATAGAATCCTCCACTGCCTCTTTGTCCCCCTATGGCCAGGTAAGTGCCAGGTAAGTGGGAAGGTACTCCACTACGTAAGTAGTGGGCCTAATTAATAACCACTAGCCTTCGACACACTTTCCTAGGCACCACAAGAAAACGCGGATAAGCAATTAATTACCCACAGCCTTCTTCTGTCCTAATTGAGCACGACAGTCCTTAGAGTCATCTCTAGATTTCTTTTAGTTAATGTGGGTCAATGCGGATGCAAGTTTGTGGTTTTCGGGGCCTAGGAAGGGTAATGAAATCCCCACCTAATTTGGATTTGGCCGTGCCCCTTAATATCCGTATTAGAATGCAAACAACCAAGAAACAAAATCACGTACAAATTTAATTTTTGCAATTTGCGAGCTGCTATTCTTTGCAAAGAATCCTGCAGAAAAGTATTAGTTGGAGCTAAAAAGAGGAGAGAGGAGAAGGTAAGAAGTTACCTGAAGCAATTTGACATAGAGATGGCTCAAGGCTGCCGCGGTTCCGCCGAAATAGGAGGCTCCCACCGCGGAAACGCGGTCGTTTGAAGAGAACACTGCACCAAATTTCCCCAGGGAGCTTCTGTAGACTCCCTCTGCTCTCTGGTATATTCCAAAAAAAATTTCCAGTTTCCAGCAAGCTCCAGATCTCCTTGCAATGAAACACAACAAATTGTTTAGGGTTTGCACGAATTTTGATCTCAAAAATCACAATGAAATAAATCTTTCAATTCAAACTTTGGTATAAAACGAATTAGCGCGCGATCCCCGGCAACGGCGCCATTTTGATTGAAATGTTTTCTTGATGTGTAAATGTAAAAAATTATCGATTCAAATAGTCCCCGATTTCGGCGCTATTTGATTGATCGTAAAATGCGAGACTGAGTAAGTAAATCAAATCGATAAGAGTCTCTTTGTTTCGGTAATTAGAAAATTGAATAACGTTCACAATCAAAAAATTATATTTGACCGCAATCAACTACGGTGTCAGTTGTAGATCGTAAGCGAGTGCGGATCGTCCACAGGGATTGTGCGATTCGTTTTTATATTTGATTTGTTTGAATCGAAAAGTTAATCGAAAAGAAAAGAAAACATGATTCAAGAATTTATCAATTGATTCAGGTGTCACGAGTTTAATCAAGAATCAAGAAACTGATAAACAATCAAGAATTGGGTTTCGATAATATTTCCAACCAAAATGTCAAGAATCTAAATGAGGCTCGTAGGAATCGATCGGATCTATAGACGTGATGTAATCTCAAGATTTCGTGTTCTTGTCCTTCGAAGGATTGATACTAGATCGATGATGATCGACGAGAGTTAGGGCTTTCTTGATGAAACTAGGGTTTCATCGTTTAACCCTTGTTCTTTCGTAGATATCATTCACATTCTAGCCTCGAGCAATTTCAAGAAACGATCGTAACTCCCCAATCTCGAGCGATATCAATCAAGAAAGCATCGCAACGAATTGGGTCGTCGATTCTTGAACTTGCTAGGGTTTACAAAACTAGTAGGATTTAAGAATCGATTTAAGATATATTACATCATCATTCTATTGATCGTCTCGACTCCTCGACGAGCGGAGTATTACTCAAACATCACAACAAGAATTATAACTAGAAATTTAGATTGAATCATGATGCAAGAATTTAAAGAAAACAAGATAAAAGAATATCACCTTTTATTTATATCAACAATTTGATTACAGTCGCTCAAGAACTACAAGAGGAAGAATTAAATTGTCGACTTGGCTTCGCTCGGCTCCGTGAGTCGCGGATCGGTTTGGACCACTTGCTCTGTTGAAGACCGGCTCGGCTCCTAAAAGGTTGCAAGGCTTCTTGCTTGAATGGGTACTCGGGATCTTGGCTTTTGATTGGAATTAGGGTTAGGGTTTCACACAAGTCCTCTCACTAGACTTGTGGAAGAAGAAGATGAAGAGATAGAATGGCTCTAAAATGAACTAATGGAGGGATTTTTTCAAGATGATTAGATTCTAAGTGAATGAATCCTTGGATTTCTATCTCCTTTTACAAGTGAGCCTAGGGTCTTATTTATAGAGCACCCAAACCCTAAGCCTTTGAGTTCCCTCCAAAAGTTTGTTGAAAGACTTCTCGAAAGAGTTTGTTAGGCTTAGCTTAGGGTTTAAGCTAGGGTTTAGGGAGAAGTTTCTAGAATGATAGGCTAGTTTAGTGTTGATCCCAAAGCTTGTTGATCTGGCAGAAGTCGCTGGAGTCTTCTGGAATTTGTTGTGTTATTCTGAAGTGTAGGAGCTGAGGGGAACAATCTGCACTGAAATTGATGTGCTGACGTGGCAAGGCGGCCGTGGAACCGCGGCCTAAGCCGGCTTGCGCCGCGGTTCCGTGGCCAAGTGGTGGCTTGATGGCTTCAAACTTCTGATGTGGTCTTGGGCTGCTATTTGGGGCTTTATCTGATATGTTGAATTGTATTTTTCCCTTTGGATTGATACCAGAACTGAAATTATTGAGTTGGCGTCATGTTTGATCGGTACCCTGTAAGTTTTTGGCTTTACTTCTGGATTTTCCTGCACAGATCTCAAAACAAGTGTTGCGCAAATGTAGGGATGATGCGATGCCATGAAATGCGGTCAATTTCCTTTATAGTGTCGGTTTTAGAGTCTAATACATGCAATCTGATATTTTGCGATAGTTTTGCTAATATGTAAAATATGAATGCCGAACACTTCTATATGAATGCAAATGATGAGGAAATTGCCGGCTAAAATATGCAATATTTTCGACTAATCAATCGTCAATAAGTATTCAAGCTGTGTATGTTGGCCAAAGTCAAGGCACAGTGATTGGTAGCTATTGGGTATTCATATGCAGCATAGATAGATGCGTTGGTTTGGGGCAGTCGTATAGCCTTGTTGGCCAAAGTCAAGGGCTTGTACGGGCGGGCTCAAATTAACCTGGAGAATGACGGGTAGAACTTGACATGTGACTTATGATATGTTGGCCAAAGTCAAGGTCATAAGAGCATGGGGTAAAATCACATCTGGAGTTTCTAAAGAAACTGAAACTTGCCAGATATGCGCATACCTTCTGGAGTGTGATGACGTCAGCGGATTCCGTCACGTTATCAAGCGATGATAGTTGGATCCCGATTCCCACTGATGAGTTAGTTTACTCCTCGGGTGATCCCGACTAATTTTTTTTTCAGGTTTGGAGGAGAATTTGACGGTACAATGGGAGGTTTCCAGATTAGATAAATTGGTAACCATTCTGATCTAGGTTAGAGTGCACGCTGAGTGTTTCTTTTCTCTCTCTCTTTGTCAGAGACCATTGACCTGACCCTAGACTATGACTCAGTGACCAAAATTAACCGAACCTTCTTAAGCACTGGCTTTTGGATTGTCAGAGTTGCAAACCTCATTGCCACTCCTACTTTTACCCTTTTCTCCAGGACACCCCGTATTACTACGAACGTTCACTTCCATTGGACAAAACCATCGTATGGTTATATACGAACTCGAAGGAATTTATTCGAGGATGGTTTCAGTTCTGGAGAAAACGAATAGGGCTATTCAGTTGTCTTTTCCTTTTACCTTCTCTCAGGTTACGAGTACTCCTTGGTTTAGGAGGTAGTACACCTATTACGCAAATTGGATAGTCTTCTTCCAAACCTTAGGCTGGTGCCGAATGGTGGGGAATGAAGAAAACCAATTAGCATAACAATGGTGTACAGAAAGTATTAAGTAAAGACATATCAAGGGATTAGTAAGAGGGCAAAGTAAATTGCGACTGCTTTTCACGACCAAACCAAGTATTTCATCGCCACTCCCACATCACCTTTGAATTTCTCCAGAACACTCCGTACCACTACGAAGATCCACAATTTATTGGATACTCCATCGTATGGTTATATACGAACTCGAAAGGAACTTGTTCCAGTTCGGGGATGGATTCCGGTTCAGGAGAAATAGGAATAAAGTTTATTCGGTTGTCTTTTATCTTCACCTTCTCTCGCATTGCGAGTGCTCTAAGGATTAGGACAGTACACCCATTATGCTTATTGGATAGTCTTCTTCCAAACCATATGCTGGTGCCGAACGGTAGGGAAGGAAGAAAACCATTTAGCCAAAGAGGGTGTGCAGAAGGTAATGACTAAAGACATATAAATGGATTTGGAAGGATGGCAAAGAATTACACGGTTACAGTTGTGAATCTGGATAATGGAAGAGGCATTACTAGGAATACCAGGATACCCCGACGAAACATTTCAATGTTTCAGTTTCACTGTGTACTGTTAAAAGAAAACTGATTTCCCAATCAAATCTTGCTCCAGGGTATGTATGTAAGTCCATGCTACCCTTCCCGGTACTTACGGGGTTGCGGAAGTGGTGAAAAACGATTTTCAAGATAGTGGTAACATGGACTACAAATACGGATCTTTGTTAAACAACTAACTAACAACCTAACTTGAGTTTTACCTACTCGTTTAGGAGGCTATACCTTTCTTCAACTCCTTCGTCTTCAACTCCTCCCGGTGTACGGATCGGCCTCACCTCATCGTCTCCTTGCGCCGAAGATGGATGCACCCAAAAGCTTCTACCTTTGGCTTCTTCTTCGAACTTTGAAGAAACCAGAACACTTGGCTTGCTAGGCCTTGTGAACTAGAATGAGCAGAGGATTGTTTTGGTGTCTTTTTATCTCTAAGGCAATGAGTCTCAATACATGAGAATGGTTTTCTTTGAGCTAGAGAGAGCAAGAGGAAGAAGGAGAGCTTGAGCAAGTGATGGCAAGAGAGAGAAATGAAATGAATGAACGAGCAAGACTTTTTTCAACCACTCTCCCATAATCCAAAAAGAATAATAATAATAATAATAATAATTGAGTATTATGTGATTGTTCATATCATATCAAGTGGCATTATCATTTCATGCACTCATATTGCAAAGTATAACAAGCAAGCAAAAGTCTTTGCCATGAAATGATAGCCGTTGCAATGATGATGGTCAACTAGTCCAACCTAGTCAACCGGTCAACAAAGTCAACAAGTTAACCCCTCATCTCAAACATGACACAATAATACTTAATTAATATTATCATTAATCATATTTCTTATTCTTATTAGGGTTTAGCAAAAGTCAATGGTCAACAGTGAACAGTCAACAGTCAATAACCCCAATGAGAATCCTCTGCCTCTGTCTCTCTGTCAACTGTGCATACACACCCGCATCCGCGTTCCGAGGAACACGAATACAAACGAGATAAAACCAATCCCAAAACGTACAGTAGGATCTGGCTTAAACCAAAGCCCGCTAGTGTTAACTGTCCGGACACCAAACGTGCACAAGTGCACGGATGTGACCGAACCCTGTCGCAAAACCATGCGACCTGTCGCAAAACCTTGCGACCTCTACTCTTTTGCCTAAAGGCGAATAGCTTTCTATGTAGGACTCTAAAGACTCGACACTACGCTAGCAGTGGGTTTAACCACAGACCGCAAGCGGCACTAGCTGTGCGTAACGGTCCCCAGGTAGATGCCGACAAGAAGAATGACGAGGTGAAACCCATCTGAACTCCTACTGAGCCTAAATGTGACAATCTCAGTACAGTCTGGTCTGTTCGTCTGATACATCGCATGGAGGGCCTAGGGGGCGGTAAACGTCAGTCCCCTAATAGCGGTACAAGTCATGTCGGAGTGTAGCCCAGAACACCCTGAGATAGCATTGGAAACCTACAAGTATATCTTGCTTGCCCTGGCCAGGGACTACTCGTGTAATGGCTCTCCTAGACACAGCGCGATGTCAACCCACAATACCGGGAGAGACGAATCCTGTATAACCGTCACTGCCTCCAAGTGCTTCGGGACTGCACCCAACTACTACCTGTTTGCATGACTCCTTTGAGCCGTGGTAGGGTAGTAATCAAAGTACAGTGGGAACACACTCGAGGCGAAGTGACAGTGTCAAGTCAGCGGACTAAGATGTACTCATGTCACCTGGGAACTGATAACTGACGATAGGTATAGTACCAACCAAAAGTTCCCGACGAGTCCTGTCCAGTGTACTCGTAACCCAACGAGCACCCGCATACTATCTCCAGTACGACGTACTGATGGCTGTGGTACAGACTATCTCCCCTGCTGGGATGAGAAGCACATACGCTAGTCTATTCCGGAGTATCGATGCCCTGTCTCGATAGTCCTATGACTAGGGACCTGTATAAGGATGTGCTTATAGATTACCCAGCCCCCACGAGTGTGACTGCCATCACAACGCTGGTAATCAAGCAAAGATCATAAGGGCTCTACTAATATGTATAAGCGATATGCTAAAAGAAACACATGCACATATTGAAGTAGAAACAAACCAAGTAGCATACTACCATTTTGAGCAAGATTGTCTATACAACTGTGAATATCCCAAACTTCCATTAAGTAATATACAAGCTAGTATGATACAGTAATGGCCTCTAGGGCATATACACTAACAATCTCCCACTTGCACTAAGGCCATGAACTGGCGTATCTAAGACCTATCATCTCGATTAGCCGCTCGAACTGAGTCTGGGGTAAGGCCTTCGTGAGTGGATTAGCAGTGTTATCTTCTGTATTTACTCTCTTCACCTCGATCTCCCGGGGATCTACGATCTCCATGATCAGGTGGTACCGCCTCAAAATGTGCCTGGACTTCTGATGGGACCTGGGTTCCTTCGCTAAAGCTATAGCGCCGTTGTTGTCACAATACAACGATATTGGATCAACACTGGTAGGAACCACCTGAAGCTCCGTAAGGAACTTCTTCATCCAGACAGCTTCCTTTGCGGCATCGCAAGCAGCTATGTACTCCGCTTCCATAGTTGAGTCAGAAACGGTTTCCTGCTTGGAACTCTTCCAGCATACCGCCCCTCCATTGAGGGTAAAGACATAACCCGACATGGACTTGGAGTCATCCCTGTCACTCTGAAAGCTGGAGTCAGCAAAGGCCTCGATCTGGAGGTCTTTTCCGCCATACACCAAGAACATCTCCTTAGTCCTTCTTAGGTACTTGAGAATGTTCTTTACTGCTATCCAGTGTTTCTCCCCTGGGTTCGACTGATACCGGCTTACAACGCTCAATGCGTATGCTACATCTGGTTTGGTACACAACATCGCATACATAATAGATCCTACCGCAGATGCGTAGGGTATTGATGACATGCGAGCCCTTTCCAAATCAGTCTTGAGAGACATCTCTTTGGAGAGGGTGATTCCGTGACAAGCCGGTAGTTTACCGCGCTTGGAATCTACCATACTGAATCATTTCAGTATGGTGTCTATGTACCTTGACTGTGAAAGTCCCAACATCCTTTTAGATCTATCACGATAGATCTGGATCCGCAGAATGTAGTTGGCATCGCCCAGGTCCTTCATGGAGAATCTCTGTGACAAGAATCCTTTGACTGACTGTAACATAGGAATATCATTTCCTATTAGGATAATGTCATCGACGTACAAGACGAGGAATACCACATTTCTCCCTATAATCTTTCTGTAAATGCATGGTTCATCTGGGTTTTTGATAAAGTCGAATTCTTTGACAGTACCATCAAAGCAGATGTTCCAACTCCGCGATGCCTGCTTTAGTCCATACATGGACTTGAGCAACTTGCACACTTTACCGCTGCTCCCACTCTGAATGAATCCCTCTGGCTGATCCATATAGACACACTCTTCCAAATATCCATTTAGGAAAGCCGTCTTTACGTCCATCTGCCAGATTTCATAATCGTGGAAGGCAGCAATGGCAAGAAGGACCCGAATGGATTTCAGCATAGCCACTGGAGAAAAGGTTTCGTCATAGTCCAAACCAGGTCTTTGACGAAAACCCTTTGCAACAAGTCTAGCTTTATAGGTCTCAACCTGTCCATCTACACCAATCTTCCTTTTGAAGATCCACTTGCATCCTACGGGTTTCACCCCATCTGGAGCAACGTGCAACGTCCATGCTTTGTTGGTGTACATGGACTCCATTTCGGTCCGCATTGCATCCAGCCATTTTACCGAGTCACTGCTCTGAATGGCTTGCTGGAAGCTAGTAGGCTCATCATAATCAATAGTGCAATCCTCTCTATCCCCGTCTATGAGAAAACCGTAGTATCTCTCGGGCGGATAAGACTGCCTACTACTCCTGCGGAGCGGCGCAGGAATGTCCGGTTCTCCTGAAACTTCTGGTTCATCCAAGCTTTCAGTAACAGCTTGTGGTTCTGGAATTTCTTCCAGTTCTATTGCACTCCCACTTATCTGATTTTCCAAAAATTCAGTTTCCAAGAAGTGGGCATGCAGAGAAACAAAAACTTTTTGTTCTTCTGCGGAATAGAAAAGATACCCCCTGGAGTTCTTTGGGTATCCCACAAACTTACACAGTACTGAGCGTGCCTCGAGCTTGTCCGCATGCTGGTTTTTTACAAAAGCTGGACATCCCCAAAGCTTAAGATACTTAAGACAGGGTTTCTTCCCACTCCACATCTGATATGGGGTGGTAGGCACAGTCTTGGTTGGAGCCTTGTTCAAAAGATATGCAGCTGCTTCTAGTGCATAACCCCAAAAAGATTGCGGTAACTCAGCCTTACTCATCATGGAACGAACCATATCCAATAGGGTTCGATTCCGCATTTCAGATACACCGTTGTGTTGTGGTGTGTATGGAGGAGTACGCTGAGAGAGAATTCCATTCTCTTTTAGGTAGTCCAGAAACTCGGCACTTAAGTATTCACCACCTCGATCAGATCTCAGTGTCTTTATATATTTGCCTGTTTGTTTTTCAACTTCATTCTTGTATTCCCGAAATTTCCCAAAGGCCTCGGATTTGTGCTTCATTAAAAAGACATGTCCATACCTAGAGAAATAATCTGTGAAAGTAATGAAGTATGAATAACCACTTCGCGCATGTGTAGACATTGGACCACACACATCAATGTGTATGAGTCCCAAGAGCTCGCTCGCTCTTACTCCATGTCCAGTGAACGGAGTCTTTGTCATCTTTCCCATGAGACAAGATTCACAAGTGGCATAAGACTGATACTCGAACGAATTCAAGTATCCCTCTTTATGTAACTTAGTTAATCATGTCTCATTAATGTGACCCAGTCTACAATGCCATAAGAAAGCCTGATTTGTTTCCGGAGACTTTCTTTTAAGTATGTTCTGGACACTGAATATCTGAGCTTGATTTAATACGTATATCCTGTTATTTAATGTGCCTGACCCAATCAGAACTTGATTTACGAGGATGTGTACTACATCGCTTACAAAAGTAAATTCATATCCTTCCTTAGAAAGTAAGGATACAGATATGATATTACAAGTCGCACCTGGTACATACAAACAGTTACGCAAAATCAATATCTGCCCAGTTGTCAGTCCAAGATGATATTCCCCTACGGATTCAGCATCCATGCTCATTCCGTTAGCAACCCTGAGAGTCATATCACCTTTCCTGATAACCATACGGTTTCTCAGAGCCTGTAATGAATTACAGATGTGAGATCCTGATCCGGTATCCAATACCCAGGATGTAGGGTTAACTGACATACAGTTCTCTATCACAAACACACCCGAATCCGAAGCCATAACATGCTTCGAATTCTGGCTATTGGCTTTGCTAGCCCTGCAATCTTTCTGCCAATGTTCATTCCCGTTACAATAAGAACGTCCCTCCTTTACTACATCCAGTCCTGAAACTTTTGCCCTTGCTTTTCCTTCTTCTTCCCTGGTTTCCTTCAGGGTATAAGCAGAGGGCAGGGACTGTAGAATATAGTCAGTACTTGACCCATTCTCCAACGTGGTCTCCAGGTCCGTGAGCTCAAAATAGCTGGTCTCTGTAAGGACGTTGCCCCTTACAGATGACCCGACAACCAACCTCGCTTGAAGCAATTCGTTCGAGGTCTCATATCTTGCGATACGAGATTGCTCTCCATATAAATCTTTGTTATGGAGGAAGATAGAAACTGAGTCCATCTTCTCGTGCTGCCTCTGGTTTGCACCATCAACTGAGGCTAACACGAGGCACTTGGCTTTTGCACAGTCTTTTTCCGATGTCCTGCGGATATAAATATCCGTGACAGGGGAAACTGGACCTGAGATGGCAGGGGTTTGATTAGTTAAGAGGTGTCCCAGCTTGTCATGGGTAATGGACATCTAGACAGACCTTTGCCAGTCAAAACAGTCAGATTCAGTCATTTTATTATCTAGATGTAACCTATGTCTGGTCACTGGGTCGCTGCAATTAAGAGAGAGAGAAGAAAACACTCAGCATGATGCTTCTTGCAAGTTTAGATTGGTTTTTAATTTATCTAAACAGGATGGATCCCACTGTCTCTCGAATCCCTCCTCAAACTATAAAGGAAGAATTAGTCAGGATCAATCTCACCGTACAATACTTGCTTAACCGTTCGGCCAGGCTGGTGTCGGTACTTCGAGTGAGGTTTTCCAACGCTTTCGCGAAGTTCCTTAATTAAATAAGCTCTTTTCCCTGTGGGTGTAGCCCCGCTAACACCTTTCTAGACACCTACTTGGTTTATAGCATTGATCGTTAAGTGAGAAAGTTCCGGAGGAGTAGCATATACTCACAGTAGGATCGAGATCCAAATATCATCGTGTGATAAACTGAAGGAATCCTACCAGAATCATCACACTCCAAATGGTATGCAGCGCTAGCAAGTTTCAGTTCTTTTGAATCTCCCGATGTGGATTTTTGCCCCATGCTCTTATGACCTTGACGAAGGTCAACAAATCATATGTCACATGTCAAGTTCTACCCGTCATTGTCCAGGTTAATTTGAACCCACCCGTATATACCCTTGACGAAGGTCAACAAGGTAATACGACTTTCCCAAACCAACGCATCTATCTATGCTACATATGAACACCAAACAGCTACCAATCGCTATGCCTTGACGAAGGTCAACAAACATAGCTTGAATACTATTGAATATTCATACGAAACGACGGAGGGCTACGAATGGTTTTGGCGAAACCTTGAACGTAATGAACTTGATATAATCGAAGCAACCTTGATAGCTTTTAAAAGGAGTGGCTTAAGCTCCGTGTTTTAAAAGTTATTTTTGAAAAGAAACCGAGTGGTTTTTGAAATTGTTCCAACGACTTTTACTTGATTTATTTTTCTTGCATTAATTCCAATGCATCCCATCAAATAATCCTACCATTGCAGAAAACAACGAAAATATGACGTACGCTTATACCATCCGCATTCGCCACGGGCCCCCTCCATTACCCGTTAGGTTACTTAACTAACGACAGAGCGGGGGCTGGACTAGCGCGGATGCAAAACATAAGCAACGCCTAAATAGATATCATATAAAGATATAAACATTCGTCACATGCAATGATAGCCATTCCAGATCACAGATGAACACATTGGATATACTAGGAATCCGCAATTCGTACGAGCCTGTAACGAAAAGCCGATTACACGGTCGCGATGAATAGCCAAAACCCCACCCTAGACCCCTACGGATGCGGCAAACTACCCGCCAAATATCCGAAGCGGAGCAACCTCCCTCAACGACGTGAGCAGGCCACTCGGCATTTCGAGATACCCGGTAGTTTGTGCACCTTTCCTTGGGTCTATCCTAGGAGCAAAAATAGTAAAAAAAAATTATACAATGACAGCTACAACCCCGACCCGGTTGTGCGGCCAAAAATAATATTACATCAATTTACATATTACATGAATTGAAAGATAAAAGGAAAAACTCTCATCTCACAACCCCCGGCTATTCATCCGCAACAATCCAATGAATTCATATACACATACCAGCAACATTACAGATCACAGATATGTATAACCCCTACTAATCGACGTATAGCGATTAGCGGACGTTCAATACATATATCACATCATAAATATATACCCGTCAGCTTAAGTCTTTAGAAGTTCGATAAAAATATGGATTTTCAAGCCCCAAAAACAAATTTTTCTTTCTGGAAAACCTGGGCAGAAAAAACATATTGTAAAAATCCCAAAATACCCCAGAAACACACTGCAAGAAATTTGAGCCACGACTGACTCAACTCGGCCGCGGTTCCGCGGCGGGAGCGTGCTCCCGCCGCGGTTCTGCGGAGCTTTGAACGGTTCTGTGGACCAAATTTCTGGAGTGTGTTTTAAAAACCCTTAGTCGATTTTTGGAGTATGATTTATCATTTTTTTAATAGAATATAGAATCGACAGAAACTTGATTTTCTGGGTGTTTTTCGTGACTTTTTCTCCGATCGAACTTCTACTTACTTTGCTAACATGTTAGATAGTGTTTAACTAGGCTCTGATACCATTGTAAATCCATGCTACCCTTCCCCGGTACTTACGGGGTTGCGGAAGTGGTGAAAAACGATTTTCAAGAGGGTGGTAACATGGACTACAAATACGGATCTTTGTTAAACAACTAACTAAAAACCTAACTTGAGTTTTACCTACTCGGTTAGAGGGCTATACCTTTCTTGAACTTCTTCGACTTCAACTACTCCCGGTGTACGGATCGGCCTCACCTCGTCGTCTCCTTGCGCCGAAGATGGATCCACCCGAAAGCTTCTACCTTTGGCTTCTTCTTCGAACTTTGAAGAAACTAGAACACTTGGCTTGCTAGGCCTTGTGAACTAGAATGAGTAGAGGATTGTTTTGGTGTCTTTTTATCTCTAAGGCAATGAGTCTCAACACATGAGAATGGTTTGCCTTGAGCTAGAGAGAGCAAGAGGGAGAGGGAGAGCTTGAGCAAGTGATGGCAAGAGAGAGAAATGAAATGAGAGAATGAGCAAGACTTTTTTCAACCTCTCTCCCATAATCCAAAAAGAATAATAATAATAATAATAATAATAATAATAATAATAATTGAGTATTATGTGATGGTTCATATCATATCAAGTGGTATTATCATTTCATGCACTCATATTGCAAAGCATAACAAGCAAGCAAAAGTTTTTGCCATGAAATGATAGTCATTGCAATAATGATGGTCAACTAGTCCAACCTAGTCAACCGGTCAACAAAGTCAACAAGTCAACAAAGTCAACCCCTCATCTCAACCATGACACAATAATACTTAATTAATATTATCATTAATCATATTTCTTGTTCTCATTAGGGTTTAGCAAAAGTCAATGGTCAACAGTGAACAGTCAACAGTCAATAACCCCAATGAGAATCCTCTCTCTGTGTCTCTCTGTCAACTGTGCATACACACCCGCATCCGCGTTCCGAAGAACATGAATACAAACGAGATAAAACCAATCCCAAAACGTACACTAGGATATGGCTTAAACCAAAGCCCGCTAGTGTTAACTTTCCGGACACCAAACGTGCACAAGTGCACGGATGTGACCGAACCCTGTCGCAAAACCATGCGACCTGTCGCAAAACCATGCGACCTCTACTCTTTTGCCTAAAGGCGAATGGCTTTCTGTGTGGGACTCTAAAGACTCGACACTACGCTGTCAGTGGGTTTAACCATAGACCGCAAGCGGCACTAGCTGTGCGTAACGGTCCCCAGGTAGATGCCGACAAGAAGACTGATGAGGTGAAACCCATCTGAACTCCTACTGAGCCTGAATGTGACAATCTCCGTACAGTCTGGTCTGTTCATCTGATACATCGCATGGCGGGCCTAAGGGGCGGTAAACGTCAGTCCCCTAATAGCGGAACAAGTCGTGTCGGAGTGTAGCCCAGAACACCCTGATATAGCACTGGAAACCTACCAGTATATCTCGCTTGCCCTGGCCAGGGACTACTCTCCTGGACACAGCGCGATGTCAACCCCCAATACCGGGAGAGATGAATCCTGTCTACCCGTCACTGCTTCCAAGTGCTTCGGGACTACACCCAACTACTACCTGTTTGCACGACTCCTTTGAGCCGTGGTAGGGTAGTAATCAAAGTACAGTGGGAACACACTCGAGACGAAGTGACAGTGTCAAGTCAGCGGACTAAGCTGTACCCATGTCACCTGGGAACTGATAACTGACGATAGGTATAGTACCAACCAACAGTTCCCGACGAGTCCTGTCCAGTGTACTCGTAACCCAACGAGCACCCGCATACTATCTCCAGTACGACGTACTGATGGCTGTGGGACAAACCATCTCCCCTGCTGGGATGAGAAGCGCATACGCTAGTCTACTCCGGAGTATTGATGCCCTGTCTCGATAGTCCTACGACTAGGGACCTGTATAAGGATGTGCTTATAGATTACCCAGCCCCCACGAGTGTGACTGCCATCACAACGCTGGTAATCAAGAAAAGATCCTAAGGGCTCTACTAATATGTATAAGCGATATGCTAAAAGAAACACATGCACATATTGAAGTAGAAACAAACCAAGTAGCATACTACTATTTTGAGTAAGATTGTCTATACAACTGTGAATATCCTAAGCTTCCATTACGTAATATACAAGCTAGTATGATATAGTAATGGCCTCTAGGGCATATACACTAATAATGAATTTACCAGGTATGATTCTCACATCTGTATGGTTTTACAGATGATGAGTGGGAGCAAGTTATTGGGAATTAGGTGATCATCCTTATTATATCGGGATTCGTTGTAATCGGTGGTATTTGAGGAAGTCACCTGGGTTGTTTGCCGAACGGTAAATATTTGGTTTTGAATATCCGCTGTCATGCACCAATTTTAAATTGATATATCTGTACGTCTGTTTTTATAGAGTGAGATATACCTTTTTGAAATTATGTCGATGACATTTACCTATATCAGTGGATGGTTAGGTGAGGAGCATTAAACAGCGGTGTATTTCTTCTTAACCATAAGTACAGTTTTCAACCTACGACACACAGGGTTTGAGTTATTAAACTCAAAGGACTTATACAGAGTATTGTATGTTGTCCAGTGTCCATTAGGACAGAGGGGTTGGTCCTCGTGCTATATTCGGTTTACTTATGACTTCTCTAGTTCTTAGACAAGTGTTTCGTAGAAACACAAGGTCTAAGTTTTGAGAGGTTATAGGTATATGAATAAAGTAGAGAACCAGGTGTTGCAAGTATCGGGATTCTTCAAGGTGATCGGAGATGTAGATACTTGTGTTGGGTATTCAGTTAATAGTAATGATTAAGAGATCTTGACTCTATTTCAGGTTACTCATATCTGGACGCATTCCTAAGTTGAGTAACGCTGATCGGCCTCATTCCATTTAGTTAACATGCACTGAAGACAGCTGCATGATTTGAATCTGATTCAATTAAATCAGTGCCTCTGTTTCTGTATTGGATATAGAACAGTTCATATCTTAACGATGTTAAGGTACGGGGAGTTGTCCGGCTTATGCTTAAAACCAGACTCTGGACAACTCAAGGCGCATTTCTTTAATGGTTGTTTGTGGGTTGACCCAGACTATGACGAGGGTTGACTTTCTACCATCTGGAAGATCAATAGTGATATTGTTCTAGACTCGCCACAGTTTTAACAAAAATGGATTTTTTTTCAGAAAACAGTAGTGGGAGTATGGTAGAACTGGAAGTGATTCCAGAACCGTAAACGATTACTGAAAGTTTGATAAGAACCTAAAGATTCAATCTGGCTTGACATTCCATTGGCCACTTCGCAGATATGGTGGGTAACCTCAGGCACCCGAGAGGTACTCCGGTAGCCTCAAGGACGGTGGCAGGGAGGTTCTTGTTTACCCGGACTTGCCATTGTTGTTGTTCCAGACTGTGAGACCCGGCAGGAGGATGAGTATAGCGTCGTTCTAAACTGTCTTTAGAAGTGTACGTCTATATGACTCTGCCAGAGGGTTGTCGTAATCAGTGGGAGCAGCGGAAGCATTGGTGGACAAGTGGCTTATGTCTATTTATGGACTAAAGCAGATATAGCGGAGATAGATCATCTATTTCTGATGTGACAGTCATAGGTTTGACTTCATCAGAATATGGGATGGATCTGTTGAGAAGGTAGTAGGGTGTGATGCCCTGGTATTTGGATGACATACACAGAGTAGGAAGTGATATTCCTATACTACGATCGGTTACACTTTGGTTGTCACACAGTGGTTTCTCCACATGGGACTTGGATATTATATCAGACATTCTGGTTACTGGATCTATGGTTTTAGATCTAGATTTGGGTAGTTTCCCAATCAGGGTACTTAGACGGCATTCTAGAGGTGCTTTAGAATGGACGACTCCTGGCATGGTGGTGTACCTGCAGGTGATGGAGTCACCCTCTCTAAAGGTGTCTTACAGGCTAAAAGGGAGGGGGATGTGCATGATTGGCAGATCACTTGCTTATTGAGTCAATCATGAGATGTCAAGTACCACACCAGATGTTGTTTTTGCAGTAGATGCAATAAGTTGATATTAATCCAATCCTGGTGAAACGGTCGGAAGCAGTTTTAGAACATAAGTGGATGTTCTAGGGATATGATAACAACAGTCTCTTTTAGGAGACAGTTATCATTCCAGGCTTCCAAGGTGACCTGGAAGACAGAGAGGTTGTCAGAGTTATAGTTTTCCCTCTGACGAGGGGCGGTATTATGGACAGGTGGTCCAGGAGGATACTGAGGGAGGCATGGCGCAGGATACTGATTAAGTTCATTTGACGATACAGTCTAAGAAGTTTGGATTTGGAGTTCATTTATGAGATAGGTCCCATCAGATATCCAGACATACTCTAAGACAGGTATTGCTCTTTTCGGGAGATGGGTTTCTCCGTGAACTTGAGATATAGAGAGACATAGAAAGAAACATCAAAGCGGATCCACTCGCTGAGGCTATTTCTCGAACGCAATAGTTTCGCAAACGGGTTCTGTGAGACTGATTAGTAGAGGAGTTGGGTGTTCGGTATCACACGGGCTGTGAGTATGCGACATCGCAATAATTAGCCTTAAGAGCAAGTAGGAGATTGTTGGAGATAGTGCCCTCAGAGTCAATTATTGGATCACAGGCACGTGATTGCAATGATTGAGGGAGGACCTATTCCGGTAGGACAGTCTTACTCAAGATGTTAGTATGTTATCTGGTTTGCCTTTATCATCGTGTACTGTTTTAGGTGACCTTACTGATCACTATTGCACGTTGATAGAGCCCCTAGGATTCTTGCTTGACTACCAACAGTATGAGGGCGATCATATACATAGGAGCTGGGGTCTATAAGCACATCCTTAAAAGGTCCCTAGTCGTGGGAGTTTCGAGACAGGGCATCGATACTCCAGAGTAGACTAGTGTATACAGTCGAGACCCCGACGAGGGGAGGTGGCCGGTCTCACAAGCCACTGGTGTCAGTTGGTTCGCCTAAGATGTATACATATGCTCATTGGGTTATGAGTACACCGGACAGGACTCGCCGGGAACATGCTAGTTGGTCTTATACCTGACGTCAGATAGCAGTTCCCTAGTGACATGTGTACAGGTTAGTTCATCGACCTGAGATCATCATTTGTCTCGTGTGAGTTCCCACTGTACTTTGATTACTACCCTACCACGATCAAAGGAGACGTGCAAACAGGTTTTAGTTGGGTACAGTCCCGAGCCACATGGAGGCAGTGAGCGGATCTTCAGGGGTTCGTCTCTCCCAGTATTGGGAGTGAGGTCGCGCTGTGTCTAGGAGAGCTACACGAAGTCCTTGGCCAAGGCAGGAGAATTACTGGTAGGTATTCCAGTAGTATCTCAGGGTGTTCTGGGCTACACTCCGACACGACTTGTATAGCTTTTGGGGGTCTGACTTTTACCAACCCCTAGGCCCGCTATGCGATGCTCATAGACGAACGGACTAGACTGTACGGATATTATCACTGACAGGCTCAGTAGGGTGTCAGGATGAGTTCGCTCATCGACGTCCCTTTTGGTCAATACCTGGTAGCCCGTTACGTATAGGCTAATACCTCTGACGTGCTAGTGGTTAAATCCACAACCAAAGTATTGACGAGTCTTTAGAATCCCCTACAGACCAGTTTCTCAAGTTTCGGGCGAAACGCTGTAGAGGCCGTACGGAGATATGGCAGGGTTCGATCAGATACGTATGGTATTGCACGGATCATGATCGGACGGATAATACTAGCGTGCTTTGGTTTAAGCCGGATCCTAATATTGTACAGTGTAGAGTTGTCTCAATGCATTTGTATTTCGGTCGGAATACAAATGCGGGTATTTATATACAGTAGCGGGGTTTTCCTGTAATTTATTACGGGACCAGTGTTTTGGAGTTGCCAGTTTGCTTTTCTGTTTCGGCCATTTTTCTTTGTATCTTTCGTTGGCTGGAAAAATGGTGCAGGAGGGATTATTTGCATTTGTGCAAATAAGCATTATGGAGGGTTGTCTTTGCATATTGTTGTATCATGATGTTTCTCCCACCCTTGACTTTCTTTTGCTTCATGATAAGTTTTCATGATGGGTGTAGCTTTCATTGACTCCATGACTTCATGATTGCTTGACTTTAGGTGTGATGATGGATGATGGAGTGTTGGATTTGCTCGTGATCATTTCTTCACATCATCACTCCTTTTTCTCTCTTGCATGACATTGGCTCACTCTCATTTTTGATTCATACACTCACTCTCCACTCACTCTCCACTCACTCCCTCCTGATGCATGGCCGGCCAAGTGAGTGTGGGGGGGGGCTGTCCAAAATTCTAGTGGGGAATTTTGATCTCTTTTGGCTTGCAAAATTCCCATTGCTCCATCTCCAAAAGCTTAGTTCATTTCCTCCACCATATGGAAACTTCCACAACCCCAAATGAGACAAAGCATTCAATAGATAACCTACAGCATCCTTGGGCACGTCGGCTCGCCAACTTGGTGCCCGAGTTGCCTCGGTCCAGAGGTCGGTGCCCGTAAAAGAACCCGGCGATATGGTGCCCTTCCGACGAGGAGATGAAGACCGGAGATTCCGCGGGGAGATCGGGACGACGTCGAGACGACCGAAGGACACGGATCGCTCGGTCTATCTCTCTACCCGTTCTCTAGTTAGCTAGGACTATATTAATGGCCCGATCCGGGTTTAAAGTGCGCGGTGGTCCTGGTTCCAAAGTTAAAGAAAATTATCGTTTCCGCATTTTGGCCTTGGATTGACGGCCGGGGCGCCGCCGTGCACTTACAATCACATCCTGGCTGGCCTCTATCAGTGGCTCAATCCTCTGGTACTGATCGGCACATCCGAGAAAATCTAGTAAAAGCGATCAGTCAAACGCTCACGGCGCGAAAACACAATAAGACGACGCCTCTATATACAATCGTATGTCTCTGGAATCACGCCCTAGTCAGTCCTCATCCACGACGAGCTTAAGCTGACGCAACTCGAGCTGTAGCTCACTCTGCCCGTGCAATCGCGGCAGCAAAATCATAACCAGTATCGATGAGGATAAATCATAGGAAGGAATATAATACTGTGCAAAGAAATGTACATCCTAAGGTTTCTTAAGCGGAGTGGCGTGTCGTAAGTATGCCGTGGAACATACGTACGGTACGTCCCTTTACTCAAGCTACCTACTCCATCAACCAAGGGTCATCCTATACGACGAAAGTTCGGGTATAATACCTCCTAGACTAAGTCTAAGTTCCGTAAGGTCAAGCCTAAGTTCCGTATATATATATATAACCGCCCTAGGCTCTTCATAGTCAAAGTTAGACTCGAACCAAGGTTAACCTAGCGCTCTGATACCAACTTTGTCACGACCCGAAAGAACACGTGACTGGCCCTTGAACCATATGAAGTCTATAGGACTCCATCTGATCCAAGTAAGCCAAAAGACCAGAAATCTAAAACCATTTAAGGAGTAAATAAAGAAAACTGGTTTTTAATAAGTAAAGAAACATGTTTTGAAATCAAGCTTTTAAATAACTAGGCCGAATATGCATTGTTAAAATGTGTAGTCTTTTCTGAAAATCTCGGCAGAGTTTCCTTTGTAAAAACTGGCCCCGAATGGGGTACAACAAGAGTAATATATATATGCAGTGATAAAAGGCATCCCCAAGCGGGAGCTAGCTCTTCGTCAATCAACGGTCACAACCACGCAAGCAATATAATATACAACGCCGAGGGGCGAGGATCAAAACTCAGAAAGAACTCAAAACAGCATGAAAACTGTAATACTACAACGCGCGACTCTATGGTCGAAATAAAACATAACTGATTTTCTAACTCTGAAACAATATACAAGTTTTGGTTGATGGAATTTCTAGATACAATGAATAATAAATGTAAAATGGTGGTTCTGATACAAAGAACCCACCTACCTAAGCAAGTCACACATATAGAAGCAGTGTGCCAGAAAAGCTGCTATGGAATCTGTACGGCAAGAACCTGCAAGAACTGTGGCGCAACGGGGGTGAGTTGCCAACTCGTGAATAGAAAATATCTACAAGCAGAGATCGAATGTATGACCTATCCTAGGTCAATACAATCTGATATAAATAAACCTCAATATGAATAAGTCTGCAGCATGCTAAACTGGCAATGTAATCTCTATACATGAGTGTAGTGCCAAGTGCTCGTGCTAGTGCCTCAGGTAATAGCATATCACGAATATGAGGTAAAATCAGTGTAATCAAATCTGCATGTACGTGGATCCCGTCCACTCGTCACCCAATGAAAATAACCATCATGCATGTAAATATCATCAACATATGCATGGAAATATGAGGATATAACCAAAAGCATAGAACCTGAGTGCCTAGCATCGACACTCGAAAACATCATGAAAACCTGTGCCTAGCATCGGCACGTAAATCCTCATATATCGGGCATCCGTCTGTCCGGGTCAGCCCACTCTCTCATACATCGAGCATCCGTTAGTACGGGTCAGCCCACTCTCTCATACATCGGGCCTCACCATGTACCCTCAGACGGCACCACTCCTCGTATGGAGTATAAAATCAGGACCGATAAATCTCATGGTGGCAGCGCAAATATAATATCAAGGGTAACCGGGTTTTTCAAATTAGTACATACCTTCCTTTGAAATTATCCACGGTTCGAAAATCCAGAAATATCATGAAACGAATATCTCGATGCGTATAATCAGAAAGCATGATGTATGTGACATATTAATGAAATGCAAGTACAACAGGATATCATGCAACATGGAATAATATTATGCACATACAAGGTCCTATCCTGATGTAATAATACTATTGTGTAGTGACATGGCAATTATCGATGATGAAGTGTGTGAGCCGGCAACAAGTGAATGTGGAACATACGCCTCATCGATAATGGTGCTGGTGTCCTAGCAGCATGACTGTAATATATCACAAACACAAGCGATGCAATGCAAATAGCATGAGTATGTGGAATCGAATAATCAACGCAACAGTAAAGAATCTACCTCAATAAATATATCATGTAGCCTTGACATTTGAAACAAGAAGAATCGGGTTTTTAATAAAATAAGGGCTACGGTGTTTTAAGAAAAGATGCTTCGTTTGAAAATACCCATAGAATCCTTTTTGCCTATCTTTAAAATATCCCCTATTCGTTAGTTTTGCAATAGGTATGACTCGGGTCTAGTCCAATGTCTACTAAGCCAAGTCCATCAGGAGGGGTATGGAAACCACCTAAATCTGAGTCGATATATATATAAATATAATAGTCAGTAATCCCGCCTCAAAAGTATCACAAACGATATAACATCCTCGAGTCATGAGCGCGGATCTATCATCAATGTAGGCTCGTACGGTAAATCGTCGTACGGCATCCCAATAGCTGGGTACAGGTCGATATCACATTCATCTCATCACATATCAGGTATCACTACCATCATATCACATAATCTAGGGTACAGATCTATGTCTAGTACAATCGATACCATCTACATAGGTTTGAATGCGGGGTAACACACATGCCCAAAAGCCCGCTAAACCATCAAGTTGTATCTCAAATATGAACTCTGTCAAATCGCCGAATCTCACGGCCTCAATCGAATCACATCGACTCATCTCAATCCCACGTATCATACTCCAATCCCGTATATGAACACATAGTCCCATACCCATGTGTAGATATACCCACCTCCAAATGCACATGGATAAAAGAAAGAATGTATGCAAGTATATGTGTACGTGTATGTGTGGGTGCAACCACTACTCTAGGGTTTCGCACTATACTAAACCAATACAACCTTATCATCCATAATCCATTATTACCATCAATAAACTTAAACAACACATAACAAATATACGTGTGTATACGTATTCGTATACATCACCACGGACTGCGGGGGTGCTATACGCCATCCACCCGACTTCCCCCGTAGATATAAATCTACTCACCTTGCGTTATTTTTCTATCGACGTCGCCACGCGTTTTCTTGTCATCCCGATGTCTTAACGGGGTACCTACACATTAACGTATCGCAAATGCGTATCAAAACCAATTCAAAACTAAAACGGCATACGAAACCCCAAAGCGATACGCTATGTTCTATAGGTTAGAACCTATGGACAACGTCTTCCAAAACCATCAACAACCCTCGATATCGTCGTATGAACGCCAAGTAGTCGAGGTAAAACACCATACCCAGATTTAGAATTATAAATACGGAATACGGAAACACGAATCCAAAACAACAATTAAGAAAATAGGCTCCAGATTTCACCCTAGGTCAAATTAGACAAATCTAGACATGCCAGGGGTCTAAACTACAGATAAGGGAACACCAAAACCAAAACGAGCCAATATGGGGTAGGTATGGCTGCAAATTGCGGCCAAATAGAATAAATCTGCGGCCGGGAAAATGAGTTAGGGGATGGGGTCTTGTGTGGTGATTCTAGGGTGCCTGCACATGTCACAATCCAATCAATTTAATTTTCAGTGTCTCGGGGTAAAAGCAGATTCAATGTAACCATCACAGATTCACAAATTTTCCCCGACATCGTCTTATAAATCCATATTCTGTGTTCTAGTCTCTAGTTTGATCCAAAATAACATCACACCAGGGGTTCTAAAGTCACCAAAATCCTCAATTTTACTCTTGATTTCAGATCCGCCCTAAACCCTAGCTTGAATTTCCCAAAGTTCCTCAAAACACACAATATCGACAAGAAACTATTTTGGATGCATAAGATATCGAAATACTATACTAATGGTGCAGAATTTACCTCCTTTGGCAACTCAAGAATTTTCTTAAGTTGCTCAAAGTCCTCTAAATCCACTCTTTCTTGGTCCGATGTGTTTGTCTCGTGCTCGTGCACCTTTTTTGTGAAAGGGAATTGGTGTTTTGAGTTTGTTTTGGAGATGAAGTAGGGTGTTTTGTGGAGGGGAGGAAAGAGGGAAGCAGCAGCAGCTGAGCAAGTGGGAGAAGAGGAGAGAAAATGAAGAAGAGGATGAAGTGAGACTAAGTCAAGAGAACCCCTTACCTTTCTCTCTCTCACCCACCTACTACACCATTATTCTAATCAAATTCTTTTCTTTTCTTTTTCTAAAACCTTCTCACTCAAATAGTAAACCCAAAGTAAATCCATGGTAATAAAAATGTAACACAAGTGTAGAAAAAGATATGTGCATGTTTTGCACAAAAATGCCAAATATCCGATTAGCGATTTTTAATCGCGATTAGTGCTAAATTAGCATATAACTAATCAAAAAAACTTAAAAATGGCATAATTCCATAAAATACCCTATTTTAGAATTTTCCATAATTTTCCATAATTTTTCCCCATTTATTGTATTTAATTATACGGGAATAATAAAATATTCATTAGAACAATATTAAATTATAAAACTTTCCAAAAATAATATTTTATTATTTTGAAAAGTTACAGAAAGTGACAACCAGCTCAGATTTGCTTTTGAGTCTTTGGGCCGCTCTATTCTTAGTCAGTTGTGGCTTAACATTTTTGTGTTTCATAAAGTACCGAGAATCTTCATATCGGACTTCATGCACACCGAACGGCTGGATGTCTCCGTCAATGCATCTTTCTTCGCCATTTTTAGTATACTCCATGCATTGATGGAGAGTTGATGGGACGATGCCGTAATCGTCGAGCCACGGCCGTCCCAAGAGAATCTTATAAGACGTGTCGGCGTCGATCACGTATATCTTAGCTTCAGTTTGTAGATCCCCAAATTTGATTGGCAAAGCTATAGACCCCAGAACTTGCTGGCAGTTTTGATTGAAGCCTTGAATGACAATCCTTTCCCTTGACAGGTGTTGGACGTCCATTGACAAACTCTTCAGTGTTCGCAAGTTCATGATGTTCACTAAGGACCCCGGATCAGTCAATATGCGATTGATCCGATCCCCGTCGCTGTACCCGGTCACGTAAAGCGGCCGATTATGCTCAGCCGTTCCCAGTAGCAAGTCTTTATCCTTAAACGTGACTGTGGCGGTTTGCAAAATGTACCGAGCTTCATTCATATTAATTTTTGCAAAGCCAGCCTGATACCGCTCTGGGTTTTGTAGAGCATGAATAAGAACATCTTTAAGCTCTTGAGATAGAACCAAGGCAAAATAGATGCTAAGGAGAGACAGATGCTTTCGGAGGTGAGCCAAAACATTATAGTCTATTGGGGAAGGACTTGAGTTTTCATCAGCCGGTTCTCTGCCACCTTCATCATTAGCCACCTGTTTTTCCTTCCCATTTGGGGCGTTGCCCTGATTCGGCGGTAGAGCCCTGCCGCTTCTGAGCTGGATTTGATTGGCCTTTGTGGCGAGCTCCTTGTCGTCTTCAGGAAAATAGAGCTCCTCCTCAGAGTCGCTGCCAAGATGGATGGCGTAGCAGGTCACTACTGGGATCTCTTCATTGGGTCTTCTTCTAACTCCTCCAGAATTTCAGCCGCTTGTACAGGGAAGAATTCCTTCAATTGAATCAGAGTTCTTTCTTTTTGTTCATATTCTTCGAGGGAATCGATATATTTTTGAATGGTCGATCTCCCTACAGACTCCTTTTCGCGCCGAGCTGCACTTTTCTTCTTCTTGAGCTTCTTGGATTTTGAGCCTGATGGAGCCGCATTGGCAGCTGGACTGGTAGGCTTCTTCTGCCCTTCCCATTCCGTCCTGGGCTCTTTCCGAAGTAGCTTTATCATCTTCTTCATCTTATTAGATATGCGCGTACTCCACGGAGGCCGCGATGAGTCCGATTCATTGCTCCGGGCAGCGGGTTCGGCTGTCCGCTCCCAGGAGGCTTAAACTTCTGTCTGTATAAAGTTGGCGGTTGCAACTTGATTGTTCACCAACACGCTTTTGGACAGCTCGATCTCTGCAACCTTGTACTGCTTCTCGACGCAGTCCTTGAAGATATAGCAATCCTCGATCGCATGGCTCACTACTCGGTGGTATGGGCAATACAGGGGATTGTCGGTCATTTTTGCTTCTTGGGGTCTTTTCGACTCCGGCAATTGTAGGCCGTTGTTCAAGGCATCTTTAAATATCTTACGGACCTTGTCCCTTCTGAAAGAGTAAACTTTGTTCTTCTTCTCCTCTAAGGAAGGACCATCTCCTCCCAGCAATGGCTTTCGAGACCGGTTGGTTTTGGATTCGCCCGCCCTTCGCTTTTCTTCATTGTCGGACGCATTGAAGACATTGGTACTGCTGGAACTCCCGCTTCTACGGTTTCGTCCCGCTTGCTTTTCCAAGTTTTGTCTCTCTGAGAGTCCGGCGGGGACTCTTGCTTCTAGCGTTCCAGCATTTGGACTTTCTTGGTTAGCTCCTGAAAAGTCTTGAGGCCCGCTGTACACAAGAATGGGACCATCCAATTGTTGAGGTTCGCAATGAGAAGGCTGACGGACTGTCCTGCTCCAGCGGCGGTTCGCACTTGACCGTGAGATTACGCCATCGGGCGATAAAGTCGGTGTTGCTTTCATTCTTCCCCGGCTTGGTCCTCACAAGGTCGGCAATGGAGATTTTATCACTGACACTCATGAACCTTTTCCGAAACAGAGACTCCATTTGCGCAAAGGTAATGACGGACCCGTCAGGTATACTCGCGTACCAGTCGAAGGCGACACCGGTCAGGCTGTTGACAAACTGACGAAGAAGGAGCGCATCATTGCCCCCTGTATTTCCGCACGATGCTTTGAAGTGGGCGACGTGCTGATTTGCATTTCGCGTTCCGTCAAATCATCCGAACTTAGGAATGACGTAGCCTCTCGGGAACTCGATCAGATCGTACTGTGCGGGATATGGCCGCCCACTACTGCCAATCTGTTTCTGAGCTACGGCTTCGGCCACCAATGTTTTAACTTTGCTGGTAACCAAATCCATTATCCGATCTTGTGTTAGCAAGATGGTGCTATCCGGGGCCAAGGCGTCCACAGAAGCGGAATGTGGCCGGCTTTCGTGCGGCTCGACCAGTCTTGGACTCAAAGGAACAGGCATTGGCTGCTTCGGATTGTCCTCACCCGGCTGATGAGTAGCGACTTGTGCTTGATTGGGAGGCGCTCGAGCAATTTGAGCCGTAACCTGCATCACAACGTTCGTTAGGTCGTCAATTTTCGAATAGAGCTTGGTCATCTCTTTATCTTTTCTCCTGAGCTGTTTTCGAAGATCTTGAAGCAGCTCTTGCTCCACAGTCCGGGATCGGAAAGTCGGCTCTTCCTCGCTGTCCGAGCTTGATTCTCCATGGACCGAGGGGTCTTTCTGCCTATCATCCTCATCGAGCAGGTTTTCTTCACCCAACGGAGGCGGCTGTTCTTGGGCAGTGGCAACCACATTCAAGCCAGGTTGGACTTGGGATATGGTGGCCCCATCCGTGCTTCCGCTGCGAAGGTTGTCGCTGGGGCGCCCGCCCGCCATATAGACCGTATGGATAGCTAGGCACGGCTAAATTTTAAATCGGGCATGGTTGATGCCTCGTAGACCCTAAGAAGAAAAATAGTGATCCATTTTGTTTTGTGATGAATAATGAAAGGATTAACACGACAAATAATGCAACCATGGTTGACTTAACCATTGTAGAGAATTAACCAAGGGTTAGGGTTTTTCGTTGAGTTAAGAATGAGTCACTTGTAAATATCTTTTCCAAAACAAAAAGAAAACCTTCTAGAAACATCTAGAAAGCTTAACCCTAATCCAAACCCTAATCATGTTTAAACTCCACTAAACAAGTTGCATTAGTTATCATATCATGTTACAATATTATATATCACATATATAATATTTATCGTAACAAAATAAAATAATACAATTAACATATATCGCATATATATCAATGTATTACCCGAGTGAGAAAAAGAATCTTTTAGTGAGCAAATATTAGTTAATGTAATTTAATATATCATATATATTATTATACATTAAATTATCGAATCAACACTTGATCCGACAATCCGGCTATATCTCATATAACCGACTAATATTTATCCGTACCGATTCATCGAATCAACACTTGATCCGATGACCCGGCTGATATCAAATATCGCGAGAATAGAATACGGTATCTCATATCGTATTATTCTTGGTCCCGCACATATCACATATGTGCCCCTACTCCGTTTTGCCTGAGCCAAGAAAACTCTGTGTAGGACTCTAAAGAATCGTCAATACGCCGGTAGTAGGTGATGATCATATCAAACACCCACAAGCTGCAAGCGGTCAGCTAAATGTAACAACTACCCAGGTATTGAGCGCTCAGAAGATCAACAAGCAAGCCTGTACATTATCCTGTGAATCCAAACAGTAACACTCCCGTACAGTCCGGTCTCGTCGTCTGATATGTTGCATATCTCGCCTAGGGGTGGTAAAACGTCAGACCCCAGTAGCTCGTTAAGTCGTGTCGATATGAGGTCTATAACCGTTCGAGAAACTACTGATAACACTTACCAGTAAATCTCAGCAACCCTGGCCAGGGATTTCCGGTTATAGCCAATCGAACACAGCACAACATCAACTCCCTATACCGGGAGAGACGAATCCCCTCCTATCGCTCATTGCCTCCATATGATTCGTGACTGTACCCAAAAGCCACCTTTTTGCACGCCCTCTTGGACGTGGTATGATGGAAATCAAAGCACAGTGGGAATCACACAAGACTCTATGACGATCTCGGGTCGACAGACTACTCTGTACCAGTGTCACCGGAGAACTGCCATCTGACGTATGGTATAATACCATCTGGGAGTTCTCGGTGAGTCCGTCCAGTGTACCCAGTCTCCACTGAGCACCCGTACACCATCCTTGATGTCAAACACCGATGGATATGGGATCATCCATCGCCCATCATATGGGTCAAGATGCGTATACGCTAGTCTACTCTGGTGTATCGATGCCCTGTCTCGATGGACCCTCGACTAGGAACAGTTATAGGATGTACTCGTCGACTACCGTGGCCCCACTAGTATGATCCCATCATAGTCCCAGTAGTCGAGTACATATCCTAAGGGCTTTATCAACATGTAATATAGAGACAATCAGAGTACATGTTAAGATAAAGTACAACCAGATAGCATACTATCATGTCGAGCAAGAAAGTCCTCCCTATATATGTCCTAGCATCCACTACAATATACATCGTATGTACAGTAATGGCCTCTAGGGCATACATATAACTAACATGGATAATATATCCTGCTGTCTTTTTATCATCGACGGCTGATTTCAAAGATCGCTGTCTTGACCCCCTCGTTTCGGTAGCTGGCAGTCGATTGAAGGCGGCTGGCCCAAACAGGTTCTTGAATGGTGCTGGCGCTTCTTTTCTGGGTTTTCCCCACTGCTTTCGTGCGACACAGAGTACCTGATAGACTCTTGAAAAGACAGTGTCTTACTTTATCTGTTGGGGCTGGTACATGTCTCTTTGTAGTATTGTTCGGACCGCTGTCTTCTTGATTCTGGCGGTCATGGCATTTTACAGAACCCACTTCAGAGGTTCGAAGGAATTGCTGATCTTTGTGGCCGACTCAGCCGTCGTCATAGAGTAACCCTGCTCTTGGAACTTCAAAAGATTCCACTTGGCCGAAGCCCTGGCCCTCTTGTTGGCTCGATACCTGAGCCGCTTCTTCCTTAACTTTTCTGTTCTAAGCACATGGCAGACTTCGGCTCTTTGGGAAGACGCCGCAGACCGGCCGATGGATGGCTTTGGAGATACGCTTGATTGTGCATTTGTTGGAGTCATCGCCTGAGCTCATCCGCAACATTTGATGTTGCCCTTTGTACCGAAAGTCTTTCCCCCAGTTGGAGCGCCAGAGAGTCGTTCAGACACCGTCTTAAGTTTCAGTTGTGGTGCCTTGGCGATCACGACATTCGTCCTCTTACCTCTTGAGACCGGCTTGGCTGCCTGTTTCGCCGGAATTTCTGCCAGATGAGCGCTTCCGGCAGGGTATATGACGACAGAACCAAACTGGCGGGGCAGTTCCTCCCACTGTCGACTGAGGCTTGCAGAGATAACCACACGAGCATTGACCTTGACCACGTACGGGATTGGGGTCACGTTGGAAGCTGAATTCGTCTTGGGGGACATTGCCGTCGAAAGTTGATTGCTGCACAGATAAAAAACATCATTTCAGTATAAACATTCGATATGTATATTGATTGAGTTCGCATGAACATTTAACCTGAAATATGGGAGGAGAGAAATGTCCCACCGGGCGTGCCAGAATCTGTAGGTTGTTTTTCGTCACCCCATTGAGATGGGAATACGCGCGTGCTGGTCAGGCGTACTACATATTCCCCCTGCTTAGGGTAGGCGGGGGTTTAATGATTGTGGGGATCCGAATCTCCGCCAGCCGCAAACTAAGTTGTCGTTAATTACCCCTCGCCTTTGGAGCGAGCGAACCTCCGATTGACTGGTTAAACTGGTCATGCGAATTCAATGTTCAGTGTACGTGTGTTGTGTTTTGAAAGGGGGCTTTCAATATATCGGGAGCCACGCATAGTATTTACGGGGGTCCAGCTACTCGGATAGCGGGCTTGGGGACAAAGGGGCTAGCATCCCCCTTGCGGGGTGCGGGACAGCGCCCCGTTAGAAATTTTTGTTAAACATGGGCAGTGTTCTGGAGTATGTGTGTGTGTACATATGTATGCATATGTATATATATATATATGTATGTATATATAAAAAAGAGGGGGAAAAGGCATCCAAGGGATGCGTGGGGCGAGCGCCTTGAGCGCTGGGCGCTTAGGCGCTGGGCGCTTGAGTGCAAGCGCGCCACGTGGGCATTTTGCGCTCGGGGCGCTGGGCGCTTGAGCGCAAGCGCGCCACGTGTCGGCACGTGGGCGCTTGCGCTCGGGCGCTGGGCGCATGAGCGCAAGCGCGCCACATGTCGGCACGTGGGCGCTTTGCGCTCGCGCGCACAGCGCTGGCGAGAAAAAGGGGCTTTTAGTCCCAGAATGTTTTGGTTGAGGAAATGGGTTCTTCTTCATCCTCCTCTGTTGGCTGGATCAAGAGATGTGAGATCTAAAAATCTCTTCTTTTTGAGATCTAATGACAGATCCAAGTTCCTCTTTGTGGATTTTGTGGTGAAAAACTATTTAGTTTTATAAAATGAAGAGTAAAACTCTTGTTTTAATTCAAAAGAAAGAAAAGGTTTTGGAACATTGAAGAAGGAAAAAGATCTCAGATCTAAAATTTTTTTGGAGAGAGAAAAAGTTGTTGGGATATTTCATTATCTTTGCCTTTATAGGCCATACACTTTACACATAGCCCCTTGGGCTTCATAAAACGGTATTTTGCCTATCGAATGGCTCATGTACCATTTCTTTTTTGCACATAAGCCATGGGCTTTACACAAATTTGGCTTTATGACTATTTTTTTTCATATAAAATAAAATAAAAGAAATACAATAAAATTATTTATTACAAAATTATTATCTTGGCATGGGGAGAGGCCGGTCGCTTCATGTTCGGGCTCGACCCGGTGTCACGTCCCGAAAGTACGGAACATGACTGGCACTCAAACTACGAAACGTCTCGAGGCGTACGTAATCTGAGTAAGCCGAAAACCCAGAAATCCAAACCAAGAAAAGTAGTAGAGTGAAGGAAAAACCAATTTAAATCAAGTAGTTTTATTAGCATAAGCCGAATTATGCATTTTTTTAAAAACATCAAATATTTCTTGAAAATTTCAGCAGAGTCTCCTTTGTAAATACTGGCCCCCAAACGGGATACAACATGAATAGTATACGAAATCAATAAAAAGCATCCCCAAGCGGGAGCTAGCTCTTCGTCAATCGACGGTCACAACCACACAAGTAATATAATATACAACGCCAAGGGCGAGGATCAAAACTCAAAAGGAAACTCAAACCACAAGAAATCCATAGAAATATAACGCGCGACTCTAAGGTCGAAAGAATAACATCACTGGTCTCTATCTCAAAATAAATACATGTTTGGTTGATGGAATTTACTAGATACAACTGAATAATATTATACAAGGTAATATGATGGGTATGATACCAATAAACCCACCTACTAACAAGTCACCCGAACGAAACTGTGCCTGCAAAGTCGTAATGAAATCTGTACGGCAAACCTGGAAGAAACTGGGGCACAACGGGGGTGAGTTGCTAACTCGTGAATATAAAAACATCTACGAATAAAAATCGCATGTATGACGCAATCCTAGGTCATACGATCATAATATATAATCCTCAAATATATAACCAGCACCCATAACCATGGTTAGGGCAAATATCTAACCCAAATGTAATCCCATATGCCCGTGTCAGTGTCTCAGGTAGCAATGTATCATATGGATGATGTATGAATGCATGAAACAGAATGCATGTACTGAAGAAAACTGCTTTCATAAATCAGTAAGATTTCTGTATTTTAAAAATGAGGTATCATAATGAAATCAGCATAAAACAGTGCCTAGAATCGGCACAAAACGTAATCTCAATATCTCGATATCTCTGTATCACAGTCTCTGTACCTCAATATCCCGAAATCTCAATGTCTCAATAACAATGACTAGGGCGCCGTCAGTCCAGGCCGGCCCCTGATCGCACGCTTTTGGCGTGTCGGATGTTCAAAGAATTTAAGTGTAACCGCGATCTGGACGGTGTCGCTTTGCAGCTAGCCGGTGAGCACGGGTCGGTCCACAGGGAGATGGTGTTATCTTACCTTCTTGTTTTAGACGAGTTAATAAAGAATCTTGTATGTTTGTTTTGTTTAACCTATGTGTTTTATCTGCAAGTATAAAGTTGTTAAGAAAAATACGAGATTGTAAGCTAAGAAATCCGTACTCAAAACCTTTGAGCCGAGTCTTGACCAATTGAAGCTAGACAATCGGCAACAACGGGGATTAGGGGATTTTAGCGCGGTATTCGTGGAATCCGGCTTATTTACCCTTGTCCTTCCGTTCTTGTCTCTTGCTTTTGCCTCCGGCCAAACCGAATGCAACCGGTCGCGGTTAGGAATCACCGTTACCTTGTCAGGGTACGGTGCCTAACGGAGCGCTTGCGTATGGTTTGGGCGAAGTTCAAATGGAAAATAACGGGAAAAGGAATTGGCAAAGAAATGTTAACTTTTGAAACCGTATTAATTCTTAACAAGAACAATAATTACAACATTCACAATATAAACAAAAGAGAACAAAAAGAAAAGAACAAAGAAAAGAAAAGATACAAGTATTAAAGAGCATGAATAAAATGCATGAAATAAAATGCAAGTAATAAAAGACAAGTAATAAAAGCGGGTAATAAAAAGAATACAGAACTAGGACCCAAGCCAAGCATGTGCTCAATAGCCAACCCTTAAACTTGCAAGCTTAATGAAGAACTTGCAAGATCAAGGGAAGGGTAGAGAACGCATGTGAAATGAAGTGCTAGTCCCGGGGGAAAATACGACCCTTGAGATCAATAACTAACCCTTACCCATTCAAGCTCAATGAAGAGGTTGAATGAGCAAGAGAAAGCAAAAATCTCAAGGGGGAGCAAACTAACAAGAAAGATAAAGAACCCTCATCTTCATTAATCTTCCACTCAAAAGCTCTCACTACAATGTCATGGAGAAAGAATGAAGAAGAGGAAGAAGAAGAACAAAACAACAACAAAAAGAGAACAAAGAAAAGCTCCAAAATATGCTCCATTGGCTCAGCTCGGATCTGGAGTATTTATAGGCAGGAGAATGGGTTTCTAGGGCAACCAGCAGAGCACAAGTAAAAGTACCAAAACACCCCTCAAAATTGTTGCACTGACGAGACCGTACGGCCGCGTTTCCGCGGCAAATACCCTGCTTAGGCCGCGGAAACGCGGCCGTAATGATGAATTGGTCCACCATCTTTTGTTGTTATCTCTGGTTCCCTGTTTCCTTGTGTTTGGAATCTTCAGAATGCACAAAAGTCTTCTAAGATATCAGCAGATTTCCAAGTCCAAGATTGCACACTTCTCTTTACTTTTGACTTTATCTCTCTCGAGCTCCGCGCACCCATTGATTCTTGTGCAGCCCCTCTCGTGCTTTGTGCATGTCCGAGACACGAATGACCACTGTCATATGTCTTGTCCCTGGGACCGGTATGCAGCACTGGACGGATATGGATGACCGGAACCCGGCTTTTATCTGTTGTCAACAGATGTTCTGCATTTAGCGTAACTGTGGAGATTTTATCCTGATTTGCAATATTTGTACTGGAAACCTGTATTCTGCAAACATGTAACAAACACGGATTAAAAGTACCTACCTATAAACACACGAGCGTAAGAATGGGCGGTATAAAATGCAATATTCTGTGATGAACAAATACCCCCAAACTTAACTTTTGCTCGTCCCGAGCAAAACCAATTATTCACAAAAATAAAATCCTAACCGCACTTTCGCAGGGAACGCGATTGCACTGAGCGTGTGCAACAAGCCGTTAAACCTCTAGGTGTCCCTAGTAGGAGGAGTGTTGTCTCCTGAGGGTTTTCAGCGGATACTACCCACAAAATCCAGTCAAGCTAGTTTTGTAAAAAAACTAAGATTCAAACCCTAAAGTTTTGTTTCAGAAAATAACAATTCTATAATCCTAAGTCTAGACTATCGAACCTTTAGTTTTCACACCTCGCTTCTTATTTAACTACAGATTTTATATGTCTTTACGTGTAGTGCAAATAGTGCCGTTAAGTTCCAGAAAGGTCGATTAAAGTCATCATGTCGCACAATAAAGCCCAGATAACAATTTTAAAAGGATCACATAAGTTTTATAAAGAGTTAAGCATTTTTCAAGTTTCGTTTTCCAGTAAGGTTTCAACTTCAGAATTTCTATCTTCCCTCACAGGAAACTAGGTCTTATTCTTCACTCCACCTTTTTCTTGTTTTCATTTCATACACACCTCTGTGAACGTGCAATAGTCTTTATCAAAGAGTAAAACCTTCATATCTCCGTTAAAATTTTTTTTAAAAGCCTGTCTTTTATCAAGATTATTCTCACACAAAGAACCGTTAGGAATTTTAACTCGGAGAGAATACTTGCTTGACTTTGTTTTAAACTGGACTTTCTAGGTTTCTTAGCGAGCTTTGGGCCAATGCACCCAAACCAGTTGGTTTTAGGGCATTAGGTGCAGAAACACCCCAGCGGACTTAATTACTCAAGTTACCTAGGTCCAAAAACAAAAGACAGATTGACGTGAAAATCATGATGATTCAATACGAACGGAGATATAACCGGTAGTTCAATTATTTTTTTGGATAAAAGACGTGTTTAGTGGGTTCGGTGTGTAATCATTCCAATCAAGTTTCAGATGGGTTATTTTTCAGACTTAGTTCCAATTAAGGCATCAATAACATTCCTTCATATTCACTTACTTCATAAACTATTCTTGATATATTACTTATTTCAGAACAAACCTATTTGATCCTCAGAAAATCATTTATCTATTTAAAAGTTTTTTTTTTTTAAACATAAAAGACTTGTCATCTAATTTCCAAGACTCACAACACGTGTAGTGTAATGTAAAGACGTATATCAGCTATAGTTAACTTCAAAGGAGAGTTATCTTTCAGGTTTTCAAAATCCAAACATAGGATTTAGTTATTCCTATCTTTTCAAACAAAAACCGTCGAATGTTGAATCAGAGTTCTTCCACAAGCTAACTTGACAAAAAAGTTTTTATATTTTTAGAAAATTTTCAGATTTTTATGGATTTTATGGATTTAATATGCAGATGCAAAATATACATATGAATGCGAAGGAAGAAAGCTTACCGAGCACACCCCCAAACTTAAACTTGACAGTGCCCTCACTGTCAGGCTATACCAAGAGGGTCAAAAATTGTCGGCGCTCCCTAGAAACAAATTATATACAAAACAAAAAGGAAAACAAAAAAAATATATACAAAAAAGGAGTCCCCCCCAAACTTAAGTGAAACAGTGTTTCCACTGTTAAGCGTTGAAGTTCAGGATTAGGGGGGAAAGAACAGTATCAATCTATACAAGGCCTTACACAGGCCAAAAGTTAACACCAACCATTCAAAGATCTTATCGTGAAAAAGCAGTGGTTGGTCAAAGAAGGCGTAGAGAAAAGAAATGGAGAATACGCGAGACCGTATGCGGAGAGAAGCGGGATACGGTCTCGGTATATCAAAAGAAGAAGAATGGCGGAAGGGAAAAAGAAGTGGAGTACGAACTTGAGGACGCAAATGGAGTGAATAGATTAGCACAATTTGTGATGACCGATTTGTAAAAAGCGATTGTGCTAATCTATTAACTCGTCGAGAGATGGGGTTAAATCCCTCAAGATTCGTAAGAAACCATGGGCACGCCGAACTTGGTAAACCAGACACAGGAAGTGAAAATGATACGGTTTCTAGCAAGGTCGGAACGATGGAAAGGATGGAGGGAAGTGGTTGAGGATGGGTATCGGTTAAGGGTTCAGGAGGGTGTACACAGTCAGTGGAAGGAATAGGATGAATTGGAAAATCCGACTCATCAATTAAAACTGGTTCATCCTCAAAACTATCTTCAATATTCTCCTCAAAATTCAGCTTATCCATGCAAATTTCATCAAAATCAAGACGCATATGGGGATCGGGAAAAACAGTTAATGACTCGGGATGATGATTTGAAGAGACAAACTCAGCCAAATCTACGGGTTCATCATCCAAAATGTTCCCTGCGTCAACATCCTCAATCAAGTGAAAGTCTATTTTCTCAGACACCTCATCAAAAGCATGGATTTCAATCAATTCAGGTTCTAAGATGGAGGTGTAGAGGTCAAAAGGATTGGGTGCGGTTTCACTTGGCAAGGTCCCTTCACAATCTGGCAAATCAAACACTACAAAGTCGCACAACTCATTAAACAATCTATCTTCAACTGATAATTCATTTGGGACACTTGATAGACTTTCAACACAGGAGTTGTGGGATTCAATTTGAGACGGGTAGGTTTGATTTGGAAGGGGGTATATCTCACTCTCTCCACTCAAATTCACAGCCTGTCCTGCCGCCTCATCATACATTGAAAAAGTTGGAGCTAGTTGAAAACTAGCTACCAGATCAATAGGTTGCATGAGGGCGGCCATGGACACATTCAAATCCATCATCTGTTGGCTTGACGCTACCCTAAAGTCTTCCAACGACTGTTCTAGACTAGACATGGGTTGAGAAGGGGTTTCAGTAAAAGATTCAAAGTTGTTTGGATACTGAAAATTCCCAAATGGCGGTTCAGAAACAATGTCTAGGGAAGGTGAAAAAGTCGGATAGGACTGGTAGGAATTGAATGGCTGGACAGGAGCAGGATCAACATTTGGATAAGAAGGTGAATGGAATTGTTGATCCCAAGAGTTTGAAGTGGTGAAAGGAGTGAAAGATCGGCTACGAGATTGTTCAATACGTTCAGCGATGGACAAAGGACGACTTGCAGAAGGGGTATCAACATAAGCGGGAGTGAATGTTTGAAACGGTTGATACGAAGTGGAATGAGGAGTGCAAGTGTTTGTCCTAGACGCTGCTATGCGATCTTTCAGTGAAACTTTGGGCATGGAGGGGTCGTTCGAAGTTCGGCCAAGGCAAGAACCGTAAGATGTAATGTCTGGTTGTTGGTACCAAAGTTTGGCAAGAGTTTTTCGAGGTGGAGTACCCATGATATGAATAGAGAAGGAAAGAAAGGAAGAGAAGAGGAAGGGAAAAATGAATGATTTTTTTTTTAAATTTTTTTTTATATTAACAAAAGAATGAAGTATACACAAAAAGAATATGGACAAAAACAATTACGACACAAAAATACCACACACTTAATCGTTCTAGGGTTGACCTAGGTCAACTAGACCTGCTCAAGAACTTGATTGTCGAAGTTAAACCGTGTCGAGAAACAGACTCAAGATACACTGATCACGAGGCCAGGTAAGTGCAGAGATAAGGGGAGGTTTTCCAACGCTTTCGCGAAGTTTCTTAATTAAATAACCCTTTCTGTTTTGGCGGTTTCACCGTTAACACTTTCCTAGACACCCCGTAAACAATATACCGTTAAGCAAGCTTCTAAACACAGTTAACTTCTCCTAGTGAGCGCGAAGTCCTTAAGGCTTAAAGTCTAGTTTCTTTTAAATTTGTGCGGGTAATCGTTATGCTCAAGTTCGTGATTTGTGGGCCACGGAAAAGGTGATGAAATCCTTTACCGTATGTTGTGGGGTTCGCTTGCCCTTAAGTCCGTATTAATTGATGCAATGCGCAATTCAAAAAATTCTATAAAGAATCAAACAATCGTTTTTTTTATTTTAAGCGCGGCGCTGCAACAAATACGGGTTAGTCAATTTTGGCGTTTGCTAGCGAACTTGCAAAGAATCCTGCAAAGAATAGTATATTGGAAGCGTCGGATTTGAGAAGAAGGTGTTAGTAACGCACGTACCGTTTAAGTTTTGGGTTAGGAAACCCCCGTTGAATCAAATCCGGTAAGCTTGAAAGGTTCGCTTGCGCGGGTCAAACTACCCGGATCTTTGGCACTGTACTTCGTAATCACCTTTGCCTTGAATGCACACTTTGCTCCCCACAATTGCAGTTTGCAAATACGCAAAAATCTGCACACTTGCCCACAAAAATTATCAAAAAAAAACAAAAAGAATTTTTTTTTTATTTTTTTTTATATATACAAAAAGAATATTAACCCGAATAACAAGAAAGAAAATACGCTACCGTCTCCCCGGCAACGGCGCCATTTGATCGCACGCTTTTGGCGTGTCGGATGTTCAAAGAATTTAAGTGTAACCGCGATCAGGACGGTGTCGCTTTGCAGCTAGCCGGTGAGCACGGGTCGGTCCACAGGGAGATGGTGTTATCTTACCTTCTTGTTTTAGACGAGTTAATAAAGAATCTTGTATGTTTGTTTTGTCTAACCTATGTGTTTTATCTGCAAGTATAAAGTTGTTAAGAAAAATACGAGATTGTAAGCTAAGAAATCCGTACTCAAAACCTTTGAGCCGAGTCTTGACCAATTGAAGCTAGACAATCGGCAACAATGGGGATTAGGGGATTTAAGCGCGGTATTCGTGGAATCCGGCTTATTTACCCTTGTCCTTCCGTTCTTGTCTCTTGCTTTCGCCTCCGGCCAAACCGAACGCAACCGGTCGCGGTTAGGAATCACCGTTACCTTGTCAGGGTACGGTGCCTAACGGAGCGCTTGCGTATGGTTTGGGCGAAGTTCAAATGGAAAATAACGGGAAAAGGAATTGGCAAAGAAATGTTAACTTATGAAACCGTATTAATTCTTAACAAGAACAATAATTACAACATTCACAATATAAACAAAAGAGAACAACAAGAAAAGAACAAAGAAAAGAAAAGATACAAGTATTAAAGAGCATGAATAAAATGCATGAAATAAAATGCAAGTAATAAAAAGACAAGTAATAAAAGCGGGTAATAAAAAGAATACGGAACTAGGACCCAAGCCAAGCATGTGCTCAATAGCCAACCCTTAAACTTGCAAGCTCAATGAAGAACTTGCAAGATCAAGGGAAGGGTAGAGAACGCATGTGAAATGAAGTGCTAGTCCCGGGGGAAAATACGACCCTTGAGATCAATAACTAACCCTTACCCATTCAAGCTCAATGCAGAGGTTGAATGAGCAAGAGAAAGCAAAAATCTCAAGGGGGAGCAAACTAACAAGAAAGATAAAGAACCCTCATCTTCATTAATCTTCCACTCAAAATCTCTCACTACAATGTCATGGAGAAAGAATGAAGAAGAGGAAGAAGAAGAACAAAACAACAAAAAAAAGAGAACAAAGAAAAGCTCCAAAATATGCTCCATTGGCTCAGCTCGGATCTGGAGTATTTATAGGCAGGAGAATGGGTTTCTAGGGCAACCAGCAGAGCACAAGTAAAAGTACCAAAACACCCCCCAAAATTGATGCATTGACGAGACCGTACGGCCGCGTTTCCGCGGCCAATACCCTGCTTAGGCAGCGGAAACGCGGCCGTAATGATGAATTGGTCCACCATCTTTTGTTGTTATCTCTGGTTCCCTGTTTCCTTGTGTTTGGAATCTTCAGAATGCACAAAAGTCTTCTAAGATATCAGCAGATTTCCAAGTCCAAGATTGCACACTTCTCTTTACTTTTGACTTTATCTCTCTCGAGCTCCGCGCACCCATTGATTCTTGTGCAGCCCCTCTCGTGCTTTGTGCATGTCCGAGACACGAATGACCACTGTCATATGTCTTGTCCCTGGGACCGGTATGCAGCACTGGACGGATATGGATGACCGGAACCCGGCTTTTATCTGTTGTCAACAGATGTTCTGCATTTAGCGTAACTGTGGAGATTTTATCCTGATTTGCAATATTTGTACTGGAAACCTGTATTCTGCAAACATGTAACAAACACGGATTAAAAGTACCTACCTATAAACACACGAGCGTAAGAATGGGCGGTATAAAATGCAATATTCTGTGATGAAAAAATACCCCCAAACTTAACTTTTGCTCGTCCCGAGCAAAACCAATTATTCACAAAAATAAAATCCTAACCGCACTTTCGCAGGGAACGCGATTGCACTGAGCGTGTGCAACAAGCCGTTAAACCTCTAGGTGTCCCTAGTAGGAGGAGTGTTGTCTCCTGAGGGTTTTCAGCGGATACTACCCACAAAATCCAGTCAAGCTAGTTTTGTAAAATAACTAAGATTCAAACCCTAAAGTTTTGTTTCAGAAAATAACAATTTTATAATCCTAAGTCTAGACTATCGAACCTTTACTTTTCACACCTCGCTTCTTATTTAACTACAGATTTTATATGTCTTTACGTGTAGTGCAAATAGTGTCGTTAAGTTCCAGAAAGGTCGATTAAAGTCATAATGTCGCACAATAAAGCCCAGATAACAATTTTAAAAGGATCACATAAGTTTTATAAAGAGTTAAGCATTTTTCAAGTTTCGTTTTCCAGTAAGGTTTCAACTTCAGAATTTCTATCTTCCCTCACAGGAAACTAGGACTAATTCTTCACTCCACCTTTTTCTTGTTTTCATTTCATACACACCTCTGTGAACGTGCAATAGTCTTTATCAAAGAGTAAAACCTTCATATCTCCGTTAAAATTTTTTTTTTAAAAGCCTGCCTTTTATCAAGATTATTCTCACACAAAGAACCGTTAGGAATTTTAACTCGGAGAGAATACTTGCTTGACTTTGTTTTAAACTGGACTTTCTAGGCTTCTTAGCGAGCTTTGGGCCAATGCACCCAAAAACAGTTGGTTTTAGGGCATTAGGAGCAGAAACACCCCAGCGGACTTAATTACTCAAGTTACCTAGGTCCAAAAGCAAAAGACAGATTGACGTGAAAATCATGATGATTCAATACGAACGGAGATATAACCGGTAGTTCAATTATTTTTTTGGATAAAAGACGTGTTTAGTGGGTTCGGTGTGTAATCATTCCAATCAAGTTTCAGATGGGTTATTTTTCAGACTTAGTTCCAATTAAGGCATCAATAACATTCCTTCATATTCACTTACTTCATAAACTATTCTTGATATATTACTTATTTCAGAACAAACCTATTTGATCCTCAGAAAATCATTTATCTATTTAAAAGTTTTTTTTTTTAAACATAAAAGACTTGTCATCTAATTTCCAAGACTCACAACACGTGTAGTGTAATGTAAAGACGTATATCAGCTATAGTTAACTTCAAAGGAGAGTTATCTTTCAGGTTTTCAAAATCCAAACATAGGATTTAGTTATTCCTATCTTTTCAAACAAAAACCGTCGAATGTTGAATCAGAGTTCTTCCACAAGCTAACTTGACAAAAAAGTTTTTATATTTTTAGAAAATTTTCAGATTTTTATGGATTTTATGGATTTAATATGCAGATGCAAAATATACATATGAATGCGAAGGAAGAAAGCTTACCGAGCACACCCCCAAACTTAAACTTGACAGTGCCCTCACTGTCAGGCTATACCAAGAGGGTCAAAAATTGTCGGCGCTCCCTAGAAACAAATTATATACAAAACAAAAAGAAAAACAAAAAATATATATACAAAAAAGGAGTCCGCCCCAAACTTAAGTGAAACAGTGTTTCCACTGTTAAGCGTTGAAGTTCAGGATTAGGGGGGAAAGAACAGTATCAATCTATACAAGGCCTTACACAGGCCAAAAGTTAACACCAACCATTCAAAGATCTTATCGTGAAAAAGCAGTGGTTGGTCAAAGAAGGCGTAGAGAAAAGAAATGGAGAATACGCGAGACCGTATGCGGAGAGAAGCGGGATACGGTCTCGGTATATCAAAAGAAGAAGAATGGCGGAAGGGAAAAAGAAGTGGAGTACGAACTTGAGGGCGCAAATGGAGTGAATAGATTAGCACAATTTGTGATGACCGATTTGTAAAAAGCGATTGTGCTAATCTATTAACTCGTCGAGAGATGGGGTCAAATCCCTCAAGATTCGTAAGAAACCATGGGTACGCCGAACTTGGTAAACCAGACACAGGAAGTGAAAATGATACGGTTTCTAGCAAGGTCGGAACGATGGAAAGGATGGAGGGAAGTGGTTGAGGATGGGTATCGGTTAAGGGTTCAGGAGGGTGTACACAGTCAGTGGAAGGAATAGGATGAATTGGAAAATCCGACTCATCAATTAAAACTGGTTCATCCTCAAAACTATCCTCAATATTCTCCTCAAAATTCAGCTTATCCATGCAAATTTCATCAAAATCAAGACGCATATGGGGTTCGGGAAAAACAGTTAATGACTCGGGATGATGATTTGAAGAGACAAACTCAGCCAAATCTACGGGTTCATCATCCAAAATGTTCCCTGCGTCAACATCCTCAATCAAGTGAAAGTCTATTTTCTCAGACACCTCATCAAAAGCATGGATTTCAATCAATTCAGGTTCTAAGATGGAGGTGTAGAGGTCAAAAGGATTGGGTGTGGTTTCACTTGGCAAGGTCCCTTCACAATCTGGCAAATCAAACACTACAAAGTCGCACAACTCATTAAACATTCTATCTTCAACTGATAATTCATTTGGGACACTTGATAGACTTTCAATACAGGAGTTGTGGGATTCAATTTGAGACGGGTAGGTTTGATTTGGAAGGGGGTATATCTCACTCTCTCCACTCAAATTCACAGCCTGTCCTACCGCCTCATCATACATTGAAAAAGTTGGAGCTAGTTGAAAACTAGCTACCGGATCACTAGGTTGCATGAGGGCGGCCATGAACGCATTCAAATCCATCATCTGTTGTCTTGACGCTACCCTAAAGTCTTCCAACGACTGTTCTAGACTAGACATGGGTTGAGAAGGGGTTTCAGTAAAAGATTCAAAGTTGTTTGGATACTGAAAATTACCAAATGGCTGTTCAGAAACAATGTCTAGGGAATGTGAAAAAGTCGGGTAGGACTGGTAGGAATTGAATGGCTGGACAGGAGCAGGATCAACATTTGGATAAGAAGGTGAATGGAATTATTGATCCCAAGAGTTTGAAGTGGTGAAAGGAGTGAAAGATCGGCTACGAGATTGTTCAATACGTTCAGCGATGGACAAAGGACGACTTGCAGAAGGGGTATCAACATAAGCGGGAGTGAATGTTTGAAACGGTTGATACGAAGTGGAATGAGGAGTGCAAGTGTTTGTCCTAGACGCTGCTATGCGATCTTTCAGTGAAACTTTGTGCATGGAGGGGTCGTTCGAAGTTCGGCCAAAGCAAGAACCGTAAGATGTAATGTCTGGTTGTGGGTACCAAAGTTCGGCATGAGTTTTTCGAGGTGGAGTACCCATGATATGAAGAGAGAAGGAAAGAAAGAAAGAGAAGAGGAAGGGAAAAATGAATGATTTTTTTTTTTAAAATTTTTTTTTATATTAACAAAAGAATGAAGTATACACAAAAAGAATATGGACAAAAACAATCACGACACAAAAATACCACACACTTAATCGTTCTAGGGTTGACCTAGGTCAACCAGACCTGCTCAAGAACTTGATTGTCGAAGTTAAACTGTGTCGAGAAACAGACTCAAGATACACTGATCACGAGGCCAGGTAAGTGCAGAGATAAGGGGAGGTTTTCCAACGCTTTCGCGAAGTTCCTTAATTAAATAACCCTTTCTCTTTTGGCGGTTTCACCGTTAACACTTTCCTAGACACCCCGTAAACAATATACCGTTAAGCAAGGTTCTAAACACAGTTAACTTCTCCTAGTGAGCGCGAAGTCCTTAAGGCTTAAAGTCTAGTTTCTTTTAAATTTGTGCGGGTAATCGTTATGCTCAAGTTCGTGATTTGTGGGCCATGGAAAAGGTGATGAAATCCTTTATCGTATGTTGTGGGGTTCGCTTGCCCTTAAGTCCGTATTAATTGATGCAATGCGCAATTCAAAAAATTCTATAAAGAATCAAACAATCGTTTTTTTTTATTTTAAGCGCGGCGCTGCAACAAATACGGGTTAGTCAATTTTGGCGTTTGCTAGCGAACTTGCAAAGAATCCTGCAAAGAATAGTATATTGGAAGCGTCGGATTTGAGAAGAAGGTGTTAGTAACGTACGTACCGTTTAAGTTTTGGGTTAGGAAACCCCCGTTGAATCAAATCTGGTAAGCTTGAAAGGTTCGCTTGCGCGGGTCAAACTACCCGGATCTTTGGCACTGTACTTCGTAATCACTTTTGCCTTGAATGCACACTTTGCTCCCCACAATTGCAGTTTGCAAATACGCAAAAATCTGCACACTTGCCCACAAAAATTATCAAAAAAAAACAAAAAGAATTTTATTTTTATTTTTTTTATATATACAAAAAGAATATTAACCCGAATAACAAGAAAGAAAATACGCTACCGTCTCCCCGGCAACGGCGCCATTTGATCGCACGCTTTTGGCGTGTCGGATGTTCAAAGAATTTAAGTGTAACCGCGATCAGGACGGTGTCGCTTTGCAGCTAGCCGGTGAGCACGGGTCGGTCCACAGGGAGATGGTGTTATCTTACCTTCTTGTTTTAGACGAGTTAATAAAGAATCTTGTATGTTTGTTTTGTCTAACCTATGTGTTTTATCTGCAAGTATAAAATTGTTAAGAAAAATACGAGATTGTAAGCTAAGAAATCCGTACTCAAAACCTTTGAGCCGAGTCTTGACCAATTGAAGCTAGACAATCGGCAACAACGGGGATTAGGGGATTTAAGCGCGGTATTCGTGGAATCCGGCTTATTTACCCTTGTCCTTCCGTTCTTGTCTCTTGCTTTCGCCTCCGGCCAAACCGAACGCAACCGGTCGCGGTTAGGAATCACCGTTACCTTGTAAGGGTACGGTGCCTAACGGAGCGCTTGCGTATGGTTTGGGCGAAGTTCAAATGGAAAATAACGGGAAAAGGAATTGGCAAAGAAATGTTAACTTATGAAACCGTATTAATTCTTAACAAGAACAATAATTACAACATTCACAATATAAACAAAAGAGAACAAAAAGAAAAGAACAAAGAAAAGAATAGATACAAGTATTAAAGAGCATGAATAAAATGCATGAAATAAAATGCAAGTAATAAAAAGACAAATAATAAAAGCGGGTAATAAAAAGAATACGGAACTAGGACCCAAGCCAAGCATGTGCTCAATAGCCAACCCTTAAACTTGCAAGCTCAATGAAGAACTTGCAAGATCAAGGGAAGGGTAGAGAATGGATGTGAAATGAAGTGCTAGTCCCGGGGGAAAATACGACCCTTGAGATCAATAACTAATCCTTACCCATTCAAGCTCAATTAAGAGGTTGAATGAGCAAGAGAAAGCAAAAATCTCAAGGGGGAGCAAACTAACAAGAAAGATAAAGAACCCTCATCTTCATTAATCTTCCACTCAAAAGCTCTCACTACAATATCATGGAGAAAGAATGAAGAAGAGGAAGAAGAAGAACAAAAAAACAAAAAAAAGAGAACAAAGAAAAGCTCCAAAATATGCTCCATTGGCTCAGCTCGGATCTGGAGTATTTATAGGCAGGAGAATGGGTTTCTAGGGCAACCAGCAGAGCACAAGTAAAAGTACCAAAACACCCCCCAAAATTGATGCACTGACAAGACCGTACGGCCGCGTTTCCGCGGCCAATACCCTGCTTAGGCCGCGGAAACACGGCCGTAATGATGAATTGGTCCACCATCTTTTGTTGTTATTTCTGGTTCCCTGTTTCCTTGTGTTTGGAATCTTCAGAATGCACAAAAGTCTTCTAAGATATCAGCAGATTTCCAAGTCCAAGATTGCACACTTCTCTTTACTTTTGACTTTATCTCTCTCGAGCTCCGCGCACCCATTGATTCTTGTGCAGCCCCTCTCGTGCTTTGTGCATGTCCGAGACACAAATTACCACTGTCATATGTCTTGTCCCTGGGACCGGTATGCAGCACTGGACGGATATGGATGACCGGAACCCGGCTTTTATCTGTTGTCAACAGATGTTCTGTATTTAGCGTAACTGTGGAGATTTTATCCTGATTTGCAATATTTATACTGGAAACCTGTATTCTGCAAACATGTAACAAACACGGATTAAAAGTACCTACCTATAAACACACGAGCGTAAGAATGGGCGGTATAAAATGCAATATTCTGTGATGAACAGCCCCTACCATCCATCTCATGACCACGACGGTATCCTCCGGATATCCGACGCGTCGGGTAATATCACCGGCCGGTCGTGCTCCCCTGCACAGGCTCAACGTCAACAACACGATCTTCTTGCCCCGGGGTACCGCACCGGGCCCACCATGTACCCGAAACGGTTCATCCATCTCCTCGAATCGGGTCTCGAAATCCATCAGCAAACTCATGGTGGACGACTCATACATCATGGGAAAATCACACTTTTTATTTAAAAGAGAGGAAAGAAGCTTATACAAGTTTTGCGGTTTTCCTCCAAATCCAAAAATCTCATGGAAATCCGAATCCAAATCATCAATAGCATGTAAAACAATGAATATAGGCATGAGAATCCATGAATACGGTATAACAATGAATAACGGTATGCATGAAGTGACAAGTAATAACTACAATATCTAAGCTGGCATATAAGGTAAGTACACTAATATCATGTCAACTACTAGCTATCAAGCTAAATTAAGCAATAATATTTTCTAAGGTGTACGTGACATGGCAATTACCGATGAAAATGTGTGTGAGCCGGCAAGTAAGTGTACGTGGTACATACGCATCATCGGTAATGGTGCTGGTGTCCTAACAGCATAATATCAACAATGCAATATGAAATAACAATGTAAGTATGCGATGCGGAGCAACAACAATAATGTGCGGGAGCTGAATACTAGACACAACGATAACTAATCTGCATTACCCTAATATAAGTCCAACAATAGTGCCTTTTGAAATAACACGAATCGCGGTGTTTTGAAAATAAGGGCTACGGTGTTTTTAAAAGAAGATACGTCTTTTTAAATATCCGTACAATCCCTTGACCTGTATTTTAAAATACCCACGATTCGTTAGTTTTGAAATAGGTAGGAGTCTAATCTAGTCTAACAACTTCACTAAACTATACGGCTGAACTAACAAGCTGAACTACAGGTAAGGAAACCGCCTAACATCTGAGTCGATACATATACATACCTGTATATATATTAGTCGGTGATCCCGCCTCAATAATATCATATCCGATACCATATCAAAAATTAGACATCCCAAGTCAAGAGTGCGGATCAATCATCAATATATAGCTCGTACGTAAATCCGTCGTACGGCATCCCCAAATCTGGGTACGGGTCAATATCATACTCAACACAGTGTTCATCTAGTATCCTCTTTATCATGATCATCATCTGGGGTACTGACCTACGTCTAGTACACTACTAAAATCACTATTCACATGGCATCGTCATCCAAAGATCCGCTATAACATCAGGACGTATCTCAAGTACGAATCCTGCCATATCACCGATCTCACGGCCTCAACTCAAATCTCATCTCAATCCCAAGTATCATCCGCAAAACCAGTATGTGAACACCTAGTCCCATACCCAGGTGAACACATAAACACATCTCCTCATATACGCACATGTAATAACATAGTTGTATCCATGTGTGTGTGCGCGTGTGTAGATGTAAGGACTACTCTAGGGTTTCGCAACTAACACTGAACCAATCCATGAACACCTAGAATCTACCTTTACCATCAAGTCTCATATCAACATAAAATATATAATCAAAATATATGTGTGTATACGTATTCGTATACATCACTACGAACTGCGGGGGTGCTATACGCCATCCACACGACTTCTCCCCGTAGATATAAATATACTCACCTGGTCCTCGCTCGCCGGTGCCGACGTCGCCGCGCGCTTGCTTGTCTTCTCGAAGTCCACATGGGGTACCTACATATCATAACGCACCGTATCGCATTAAAACCAAATTCGAAATCGAAACGGCATACGAAAATCAAATCGGCACGCGTATCACGCATAGGTCAAAACCTATCGCCTACGCATGCAAGAATAGTCAAACCAACCCTCGATGTCGATGTACAAACGTCAAACCATCGAGAAAACCCAAACACACTCATTTGCGCATCCACGAACACTAACTATAATATAAAATAGGTTAAAATTCACAAAAACCCCAAATTCACCTTAAAAGCTATTTTTCCGAAAATCTAGCAAGCAAAAGTTACCCGTTTTAGTACAAAACTCGACGTTTAAACAAATCTAGCGGCCATAATACTTATTAAATATCTTAAATAAGTCATAAAAACAATTTCCAAAATTTAATCCCAATAAATTTCATTAACCCCAAAATTCTAGTTTACAATATAGCCAAATTTTAACAATTTTATAGCAAAAATGCACAAACAACAATTATGTTGGATTTCCATGAACTAAAGTGTTAAACTACACTTTATAATGTTAATGAAGTCATGAAAAACCTAATCACATTTTTAATCCCAATTATTTAACCAATTTCAAAAACGTAGTTAGCAATTTAGCATAATTAACACAAATTTTAAACTGACCATTAACAACTAGCTACTAATCTTGTTTTAACATCTCATAAGAGCCTAAATACATCACACAACCATATACCAATTTCACAAAACCATAACTTGCATTCAAATTCTTCTCTTGAATTTCAAAACTTTCACTTAGAACCACAATTCATCTCCTAATTAAGTTAGATTAAAGCAATAACCAACAATTAACAAAAAGCTCAAGATTTTTACCTCACAAGATTTGAGATCTAGCATGAAAATCTTGATCTCCAATTTGAAAACTTTTCACCAAAAACCATGCTTGAGGGGCTAAGGAAAAATGGGTAGGAGATGGATTTGGAATTAGCTTTGAAATTGTTTGGATTTTGAAGCTTTTTTGTGGATTTTTGATGCAAATTGGGTGGGATTTTTTTTGAGAGAGGGCTGCTGAAATTTCCAGCAGTGAGAGGGAGAGAGGAGAGAGAGTCAAGTGGGGAAAATGATATAAAGTCAACCCAAGGTCAAAGCACATACTTATATAATCTTTTATTCTTTAAATTCATTGTTTTCTTTTCTTTTAAACTTGATTTGGGGCAAACTTTGGGAGGGGGGTCTTCCTACAAATTTCGGCCAGCTACAAGGTGGGGAGGAGAGAGGGTGTGGATGAGAAAAAATGATAAATGTTATACCCCAATATCTATTTACACTAATCTCACCAAAAAAGCATTTTTTCTTCAATAATTCTAACACCGTTTGGCGGTTTCATTTTGTTTCAAAAACAACATGTTAAAATTTTATTTAATGTGTTATGATGCACAAAAATTTTTTCAATTCATTCTAATTTGAAATTTTCCCTAATTAAATGTATTACTGACTGCTTAAAATAATATTAAAATAATTAATTTCGGAAAATTTTCAGAAAATTTGAAATTTCACCAGTGGCTCAATAAACACCAAATACTAGCAATTTCATAGCTAGAATATGTATATTTAATTTTATAATAAAAATATTTGTATTTTGACATTTTAAAGAAAACCCCCTTATTTTACCGATTTTCTGAAATTTCACCGAAACGATTTTCAAAATGGAGTGGTAGGCACATGATTTGGTTGGAACCCAATTCAATAGGTATGCAACTTCCTCAAGCGCATAACCCCAAAAGGAAATAGGTAACTCAATAGTATTCATCATAGAGCACACCATAACTCATAGGGTGCAATTGCTCCTCCCCGATACACCGACGTGTTATGGTGTATACGGAGGAGTAATGCTGAGAGAGAATCTCATTCTCCTTTAGAATAGTCCAGGAATTCCATGCTCAAGTATTCTCCTCCCTAATCACAACAAAGGACATAATACTTATACCCTTTTTGGTTCTCTACTTCTAACTTATATTCTTTGAATTTCTCAAAAGGTTCAGACTTTTTTTTCAACAGGAACATATGTCCGAATCTTGAGAGATCATCAGTGAATGTAATAAAGTACAAAGAACCAGCTCTGGCATGTGTAGACAAGGGACCTTAATACATTATCATGTATCAATCCCAAGAGTTCACTAACTCTCTCTCTGTTTCCAAAAAACGGAGCTATGGTCGTCTTATCTTTGTGACATGACTGGCAAGTTTCACAAGATGTAAATTCAAACTAATTTAAATATTCTTCTTAATGTAACTTAGCTAGTCAGGTCGCACTGATATGACCTAGTCTACAATGCCTCAAGAAGGATTCGTTCATTTCTGATCTCTTCCTCTTGTGTGTGTTTTGCACGTTAAGAACTGTAGTTTGATTTAGAACGTATATGCTTTTAGATAACGTGCCTGAACGGATCAACTCTTGATATAGGAAATGTTCAAAACATTATCCAACAATACAAAACTATATCCTTCTTTACTAAATAAAGAAACTGATATGATGTTGTATATCAGGTTCGGTATCTAATAACATTCGTTCAGAATCAATGTATTTGGTAATACAGGATGATAACTGCCAACTACTTTGGCTGCAACAATTACACTATTTCTAACTCTTAAAACTTATCACCCATTCTCAGTTCTCTACCTATCTGTAGCCCATGTAACAGATTACATATGTTGGATCCTGATCCGGTATCTCATACCCAGGATGTAAAGATACTGAAAAATAGTTCTCGGTACAGAACAAAGCCGAAGAAGATGCATCATCATGCACTTTCTTCGTTTGGGCTGCACGGGAATCCTGGTAATCCCCTATTTCCTGCTCGGTCTTATAACAATTATAAGTTAGAGCGGGACCAATGTTCCCCAGCTCAGTATAACAAGCGGGTTAGGTCAATACATCCATATTATTATCTTGATTAAGACGTGATATGGTCTCTACCTGGAGAGAGAGAGAAGAAAAAACTCAGCCTATGCTCTTGCAAAATTAGATTGGTTATTATTTTATCTAATCAGGATGGCTCCCATTGTTTTTGTCAAATCTTCCTTCAAACCCTAAAAGGAAAGACTAGACGGGATTAATTACACCCTACAAGTTCGCCAATCTTTCAGCCAGGTTTCCCGTGCTTTAGCATAGACCTAATCAAAATTAACCTCGTTTTCTCAGGAGCGTAACCCCCTGGACACCTTTCTAGACACCTACTTGATCGGCTAATTGTAATGTATAAAACTCTCCAAGGAGTAACTCTTACTCACAGTGGGTATCGAGATCCAACTATCTCATAGGAGGTATGCAATCTCATTGCAAATTTCAACACTTGAAATTCCCAATAATATTTTTCCCCTAACCTCCTATGACCTTGACAAAGGCCAAGAAACCATAGGATGCTAGTCAAGTTCAACCCGTCATTTCCTGATTGAATTAAACCTAACTGCACGACCCTTGACAAAGGCCAACAAGGTCGCACGACTACCCTAACTTAATCACATCATATGCTTATGCAGATAAGCAGTAATCAGCTACCGCACACTACGCCTTGACAAAGGCCAACAAACGCAGCACGGATACTAACTATTACTTATCTGAAATGACGGAAGGCTACGGCAGATTTTTAAGAAAACCTTTTGTGCAATGAACTTGATATCATCGTAGAATCGAGTGATTTAAAATGGAGTGGTTTTTAGGCTTTTACTAGTTTTTCTAAAGAGGTCACTCTCGGTGAAGGGATCTCGGCTCTTTCCTTATCGAATAAGGTGCAAGATATATCACAAATACCACTATGCAAAGCAAAAACTATAGAAGCAATCAAAAGACAAAACCGAGGGCTGTAGCATCTGCCAGTTATTGCCAAAGAGGTCACTCCCGGTGAAGGGATCTCGCCTCTTTCCATATCGAATAAGTTGCTGGATATTCTACAAGGAATACCGCTATGCAAAGCAAGAACTAGAGCTACCTGTTCTTGAAAATTCGATTCCACAACATTTTTAGGTTTATTTTCTTTCATTAATCTCATTAATGAAGTCCCATCATTTTAATTTACCTAATCAACAGACAAAACCCTTTGCAACCAGTCTAGCTTTATAGGTCTCAACATGTCCATCTACACCAATCTTCCTTTTGAAGATCCACTTGCATCCTACGGGTTTTACCCCATCTGGAGCAACGTCCAACATCCATACTTTGTTGGTGTACATGGACTCCATTTCGGTCCGCATTGCATCCAGCCATTTTACCGAGTCAACGCTCTGAACGGCCTGTTGGAAGCTAGTAGGCTCATCATAATCTATGATGCAATCCTCTCTATCCCCGTCTATGAGAAAACCGTAGTATCTCTCGGGCAGATGAGACTGCCTACTACTCCTGTGGAGCGGCGTAGGAATGTCCTGTTCTTTTGAACCCTCTGGTTCCACTAAGCTTTCATTAATAGTCTGTGGTTCTGGAATTTCTTCCAGTTCTATTTCGCTCCCACCTGTTTCCTTTTCTAAGATCTGGTGTTCCAGAAAATGGGCATTACGAGAAACAATGATCTTTTGTTCCTCTGCGTAATAGAAGAGATACCCCCTGGAGTTCTTTGGGTATCCCACAAACTTGCACAGTACTGAGCGTGCCTCGAGCTTGTCCGCATGCTGCTTTTTGACAAAAGCCGGACATCCCCAGATCTTCAGTTATTGAAGATAGGGTTTCTTCCCACTCCATATCTAATATGGTGTGGTAGGCACAGTCTTAGTTGGAACTCGGTTCAAAAGGTATGCAGCTGATTCTAGCGCATACCCCCAGAATGATCGCGGTAACTCAACGTTACTCATCATGGACCGTACCATATCCAATAGGGTTTGGTTCCGTCTCTCCGATACATCGTTATGTTGCGGAGTGTATGGAGGAGTAAGCTGAGAGAGAATTCCGTTCTCTTTTAAATAGTCCAGGAACTCGACACTCAAGTATTCACCACCTCGATCCGATCTTAGAATCTTGATACTTTTGCCGGTTTGTTTTTCTACTTCATTCTTATATTAATGGAATTTTCCAAAGGCTTCGGACTTATGTTTCATTAAGAAGACATAACCGTACCTTGAAAAGTCATCCGTAAAAGTAATGAAGTAAGAATAACCGCTTCGCGCATGTGTAGACATTGGACCGCACACGTCGCTGTGTACGAGTCCCAAGAGCTCGCTCGCTCTTACTCCGTGTCCAGTGAATGGAGTCTTTGTCATCTTTCCTTTGAGACAGGATTGACAAGTGGCATACGATTGATATTCGAACGGATTCAAATATCCTTCTGTATGCAACTTCATCAACCTTCTCTCATTGATATGACCCAGTCTACAATGCCATAAGAAAGTCTGATTTATTTCCGGAAACTTTCTTTTGTGTGTATTCTGGACATTGAAAATCTGTGGTTGGTTTAATATGTATATTCCATTGCTTAATGTACATGACCCAATCAAAACTTGATTAAGGTGAATGTTTACAACATTACTTACAAACGCAAATTCATAACCTTCTTTTGAAACCAAAGATACAGAAATGATATTACAAGTTGCGTTGGGTACAAAAAAGCAATTACGCAAAACCAAAACATGTCCATCTGACATTCCCAGGTGATAGTCCCCCACGGCCTTAGCATCCATGCTAGCTCCGTTTGCAACTTTGAGGGTCATGTAACCTGCCTTCAAAACCCTACGGTTTCTCAACGCCTGCAAAGAATTACAGATATGAGATCCTAATCCGGTATCCAATACCCAGGAAGTAGAGTTTATTGAAAGACAGTTTTCAATAACATACACACCTGAAGCTGAAGCCGCAACCTGCTTCAATTCCTGTGTCCTGGCTTTCCAAGCCCTGCAATCATTCCTCCAGTGTCCTTTCTTATGACAATAGAAGCATTCTTCTTTATCCACAAGCTGCCCGGCTTTCTTTGTTACTTTTGCTTTTCCCTTCGTATCCACTTTACTAACACCGCCCCTTGGTTTGGCGAGGGCTTTCTTCTTCTTTCCCTTGGCTTTCGCCTTGGACCTAGAAGAGGAAGATCCTCCTACAAACAAAGTGGATGTTTCCCTACCTTTCTGTAGGGTGCCCTCTGCACTCCTCAGCATGTTGAGGAGTTTTGAAAGTTCAACTTCTTTTTCTTGTAAGTTGAAGTTCAGGATAAACTGGGCGTAAGTGGAAGGAAGGGACTGGAGAATCAAGTCTGTATAGAGCTCGTTCTCTAACGTGGTCCCAAGTTCCGCGAGCTCCTCAATGAAGCCAATCATCTTAAGTACGTGTTCCGCTACCGATGATCCGATGGCCAACCTTGCCAAAAATAACTTCTTCGACACTTCGTATTTTGCGATACGAGATTGCTCTCCATACAGTTCTTTTGTATGGAGAAATATGGATTCGAGGTCCATATTCTCGTGCCTCCTCTGATGTTCGTTGTCCATAGAGGCAAGTACGAGGCACTTAGCCTTCGCGCTATCAATCTCCTAAGTCTTACGGATTTCCTTATCCGCGACGCTGGAGGTGGGACCTGGGACAGGGGGAGCTTTGGTGGTAAGAAGATACCCCAGCTTGTCGTAAGTGATTGCCATTTTGATATTCCTGAGCCAATCTTTGTAGTTTGGCCCTGTCAGTATGTTTTTATCTAGAAGTAACTTAAGTCCAGTCATGTCGATTGGTCGCTGCAATTAGGAGAGAGAAGAAGAAACACTCAGCATGATGCTCTTGCATGTTTAGAGTGGTTTTTAGTTTGTCTAAACAGGATGGCTCCCACTGTTTCTCGAATCCCTCCTCAAACCAAAAAGGAAGAATTAGTTAGGATCAATCTCCCCGTACAATACTTGCTTAACCGTTCGGCCAGGCTGGTGTCGGTACTTCGAGGGAGGTTTTCCAACGCTTTCGCGAAGTTCCTTAATTTAAGAACCTCTTTTCCCTGGGGGCGTAGCCCCGCTAACACCTTTCTAGACACCTACTTGGTTTATAGCATTGATCGTTACGTGAGAAATTTCCAGAGGAGTAGCATATACTCACAGTAGGATCGGGATCCAAATATCATCGCGTGACGAAACTGAAGGAATCCTACCAGAATCACCACACTCCAAATGGTATGCAACGCTAGCAAGTTTTAGTACTTATGAAACTCCCGATGTGGATTTTTGCCCCATGCTCTTATGACCTTGGCGTGATGTCAAAATGTCATAAGTCACATATCAAGTTCTTCCCATCATTATCCAGGTTAATTTGAACCCACCCGTACATACCCTTGACGTAGGCCAAAATGGCAGTACGACTGTCTCAAACCAACGCATTCTATCTATGCAACAGATAAATATCCGGCAGCTACCAATCACTATGCCTTGGCGTGAGGTCAAAATACATAGCTTGAATACTATCGAATATTTAACTGAAATGATGGAGGGCTACGGATGGTTTTGGCGAAACCGTGAACGTAGTGAACTTGATATAATCGATGGAACGGGATAGCTTTCAAAAGGAGTGGTTCATGCTCCGCATTTAAAAGTTTGGTTTTGAAAAGAACCGAGTGGTTTTTTTTGAAAGTGCTCCAACGACTTTTACTTGCATTAGTTCTTTTAATGCGTGATATTCGTGCATTAGTTCTTTTAATGCGTCCCATCATTTAATCCTACCATTGCAGAAAACAACCAAAATATGACGTACGCTTATTCCATTCACATTCGCCACGGGGCCCCGTCATTACCCGTTAGGTTACTTAACTAACGACAGAGCGGGGGCTGGGCTAGCGCGGCTGTAAAACATAAGAAACGCCAAAATAATATCATATATAGATATATTGCAATGATAGACATTTCAGATCACAGATGAAAACATTGGATATACTAGGAACCTACAATTCGTACGAGCCTGTAACGAAAAGCAGATTACACGGTCGCGGTGAATAGCCAAAACCCCACCCAAGACCCCTACGGGTGCGGCAAACTACCCGCCAAGTACCCGAAGCGAAGCAACCTCCCTCATCTCCGTGAGTAGGCCACTCGGCACTTCGGCATACCCGGTAGTTTGTGCACCCCCTCCATGGGTCTATCGTAGGAGCAAAAACAGAAAAAAGAAATTATACAATGACGGCTACAACCCCGACCCGATTGTGCGGCCATACAAATAATTATTACATCAATTTACAAATTTACATGAATTGAAAGAAAAGAAAACTCTCGTCTTACAACCCCCCGGCTATTCACCCGCGACAATCCAATGAGTTCATATACACAATCCAACAACATTACAGATCACAGATTTGTATAACTCCCACTAATCGACATATAGCAATTAGCAGACGTTCAATACAAATATCACATCACAAAAAAACCCGTCAGCTTAAGTCTTTTAGAAGTTCGATAAAAAATATGGATTTTCAGGCCCCAAACACAAAATTTTAGTTCTGGAAAATCTGGGCATAAAATACATATTCCAAAAATCCCAAAACAACTCCAGAAAAACACTGCACAAAATTTGGACCTCGGCCGAGTCAACTCGGCCGCGGAACCGCGGGGGGAGCGTGCTCCCGCCGCGTTTCCGCGGCTCTTTGACCGGTTCGTGGGACCAAATTTCGTGGGTGTTTAATAAAAACCCTGAGCCGAATTTTAAGATGAAATTTATCAATTTTACAAAACATTAAAAATCGAAAGCAACTTCGAATTTCGGGTTTATTTTGGGACTTTTTCTCCGATCGAATTTCTAGCTACTATGATAACATGTTAGATAGAGTTTAACCTGGCTTTGATACCACTGTAAGTCCATGCTACCTCTCCCGGTACTTTCGGGCATGCGGAATTTGGTGAAAAACAATTTTCTAGAGGTGGTAACATGGACTCAAAACCGGATCTTTGTTAAACATCTAACAAACAACCTAACTAGAAGTTGTTAACTACTCGGTTAGGGGGTTATACCTTTCTTTCTTGAACTCCTTCGTCTTCAAGGCTCGATGGTTGTCCAGATCGGCTTCACCCCGTCGTCTCCTTGCGCCGAAGATCGATCCACCTCAAAAGCTTCTACCTTTGGCTTCTTCTTCGATCTTTGAAGAAACTAGTTCACTTGGTTTGCTAAACCTTGTGAACTAGAGTGAGTAGAGAAGAGTGTGTTGGGATTTTCTCTATGGTTCTTTGTTTTCAACATATGAGACAAGTGAACCATAGACTAAAGAGAGGGAGAGCAAGAGGAAGAAGATGAGAGCTCAAGAACAAGAGAGAGAATGAGAATGATAGAATGAGAAAGACTTTTCTCTCTTGGCTCTCATAATCCAAAACTATCATCACAAAAATAGTAATCAAGTATTGTGTAAATGGTTTAAGTCAAAATGGCTATATCATTTCATGCACTCATATTGCACAAGAGAACAAGCAAGTGAAAAGTCTTTGCCATGAAAGGATAGCCATTGTCATCATGATGGTCAACTAGTCCAACCTAGTCAACCGGTCAACAAAGTCAACAAGTCAACAACCATGTCACCACAATACTTAATTAATATTATTGTTAATCATATATCATATTCTCATTAGGGTTGAGCAAAAAGTCAATAGTCAACAGTCAACGGTCAATAACCCTAATGAGAATCCTCTGCCTCTGTCTCTCCGTCAACTGTGCATAGACACCCGCATCCGCGTTCTGAGGAACACGAATACAAACTGGATAAATCCAATCCCAAAACGTACACTAAGATCTGGCTTAAACCAAAGCCCGCTAGTGTTAACTGTCCGGACACTGTACATGCACAAGAGCACGGATGTGACCGAACCCTGTCGTAAAACCATGTGACCTCTACTCTTTTGCCTAAAGGCGAATAGCTTTCTGTGTGGGACTCTAAAGACTCGACACTACGCTGGCAGTGGGTTTAACCACAGACCGCAAGCGGCAGTAGCTGTGCGTAACGGTCCCCAGGTAGATGCCGACAAGAAAACTGACGAGGTGAAACCCATCTGAACTCCTACTGAGCCTGAATGTGACAGTCTCCGTACGGTCCGGTCTGTTCGTCTGATACATCGCATGGCGGGCCTAGGGCGCGGTAAACGTCAGTCCCCTAATAGCGGTACAAGTCGTGTCGGAGTGAAGCCCAAAACACCCTGAGATAACACTGGAAGCCTACCAGTATATCTCGATTGCCCTGGCCAGGGACTACTCGTGTAATGGCTCTCCTAGACACAGCGCGATGTCAACCCCCCAATACCGGGAGAGACGAATCTTGTCTAACCGTCACTGCCTCCAAGTGCTTCGGGACTGTACCCAACTACTACCTGTTTGCACGACTCCTTTGAGCCGTGGTAGGGTAGTAATCAAAGTACAGTGGGAACACACTCGAGGCGAAGTAAAAGTGTCAAGTCAGCGGACTAAGCTGTACTCATGTCACCTGGGAACTGATAACTGACGATAGGTATAATACCAACCGGTCAGTTCCCGACGAGTCCTGTCCAGTGTACTCATAACCTAAAGAGCACCCGTATACTATCTCCAGTACGACGTACTGATGGCTGTGGGACAGACCATCTCCCACACTGGGATGAGAAGCGCATACTCTAGTCTACTCCGGAGTATCGATGCCCTGTCTCGATAGTCCTGCGACTAGGGACCTGTATAAGGATGTGCTTATAGATTACCCAGCCCCCACTAGTGTGACTGCCATCACAACGCTGGTAATCAAGCAAAGATCCTAAGGGCTCCACTAATGTGTATAGGTGATATACTAAAATAAACACATGTACACATTGAAGTAGAAACAAACCAAGTAGCATACTACTATATTGAGCAAGATTGTTTATACAAGGTGAATATCCAAAGCTTCCATTAAGTAATATACAAACTAGTATGATACAGTAATGGCCTCTAGGGCATATACACTAACAGAAACTTCTCCCTAAACCCTAGCTTAAACCCTACGCTAGCTCCTAACAAACTCTTTCTAGAAACTCCTCAACAAACTTTTGGAGGGAATTGGAATTTCAAACCTAGACCTAGGGTTTGGGAAGTCTATAAATAAAAGCCTAAACCTAGGGTTAAAGGATATACTTGATACTTGATACTTGGATCCATTATCCAAGACTTAGATACTTCTTAATTTACCCCTTCATCTTCTTCTTCCACAAGTCTAGTGAGAGGGCTTGTGTGAAACCCTAACCCTAATTCCAATCAAAAGCCAAGATCTTGAGTACCCCATCAAGCAAGAAGCCTTGCAACCTTTTATGAGCCGAGCCGATCTTCAACGGAGCAAGTGGTCCAAGCCGATCCGCGACTCACGGAGCCGAGCGACGCCAATTCAACAATTTAGTTCTTCCTCTTGTAGTTCTTGAGCGACTGTAATCAAATTGTTGATATAAATAAAAGGTGATATTCTTTTATCTTGTTTTCTTTAAATTCTTGCATCATGATTCAATCTAAATTTCTAGTTGTAATTCTTGTTGTGATGTTTGAGTAATACTCCGCTCGTCGAGGAGTGGAGACGATCAATAGAATGATGATGTAATATTTTTTAAATCGATTCTTGAATCCTACGAGTTCTGTAAACCCTAGCAAGTTCAAGAATCGACGACCCAATTCGTTGCGATGCTTTCTTGATTGATATCGCTCGAGATTGGGGAGTTACGATCGTTTCTTGAAATTGCTAGAGGCTAGAATGTGAATGATATCAACGAAAGAACAAGGGTTAAATGATGAAACCCTAGTTTCATCAAGAAAGCCCTAACTCTCGTCGATCATCATCGATCTAGTATCAATCCTTCGAAGGACAAGAACACGAAATCTTGAGATTACATCACTTCTATAGATCCGATCGATTCCTACGAGCCTCATTTAGATTCTTGACATTTGGTTGGAAATATCATCGAAACCCAGATTCTCGATTGTTTATCATTTTCTTGATTCTTGATTAGAATTGTGACACTTGAAACATTAGATGAAATCTTGAACCATGTTTTGTTTTCTTTTCGATTAACTTTTCAATTCAAACAAATCAAATATAAAAACGAATCGCACAATCCCTGTGGACGATCCGCACTCGCTTACGATCTACAACTGACACCGTAATTGATTGCTGTCAAATATAATTCTTTGATTGTGAACTTTATTCAATTTTCTAATTACCGACACAAAGAGACTCTTATCGATCAAATGAAACCGTTATCGGGAATCATTTGAGTTGATTTACTTACTCAGTCTCGAATTTTATGATCAATCAAATGGCGCCGAAATCGGGGACTATTTGAATTGATACTTTAACATACACAATCCGGAAAGCATTACAATCAAAATAGCGCCGTTCCCGGGGATCACGCGCTAATTCGTTTCATATTATAGTTTTGAATTGAAAGATTTATTTCATTGAGATTTTTTTGAGATCAAAATTCGTGCAAACCCTGAACAATTTGTTGTGGTTTATTGCAAGGAGATCTGAAGCTGTTTGGCAATTGAAGAAAATTTTTGGAAAATTCCAAAGAGCTGGAGTTATCAACAGCAAGCTGCTGTTTAATTTTGGTGCAGTGATCTGCACAAACGACCACGTTTCCGCGGTGGTAGCCCCTTATTGCGGCGGTTCCGCGGCACTGTAGCCTCATCTCTGTGCCAAATTTTCTCAGGTAACTTCTTACCTTCTCCTCTCTCCTCTTTTTAGCTCCAACTAATAATTCTCTGCAGGATTCTTTGCAAATAATCGCAGCTCGCAAATTGCAAAGTTAAATTTGTGCGTGTTTTTGATTCTTGGTTGTTTGCATTCTAAATACGGATATTAAGGGGCACAGCCAAATCTAAATTAGGTGGGGATTTCATTACCCTTCCTAGGCCCCGAAAATCACAAAACTTGCATCCGCATTGACCCACATTAACTAAAAGAAATCTAGAGATGACTCTAAGGACCGTCGCGCTCACTTAGGACAGAAGAAGGCCGTGGGTAATTCATTGCTTATCCGCGTTTTCTTGTGGTGCCTAGGCAAGTGTGTCGAAGGCTGGTGGTTATTAATTAGGCCCACTACTTACGTAGTGGAGTACCTTCCCACTTACCTGGCACTTACCTGGCCACAGGGGAACAAAGAGGCAGTGAAGGATTCTATCCTGCGACTTGTCTTTTGGTAGTTAAGAGCGGTCTAGAGCCGGACCTAGGTGACCACTAGATTCTAGGGTTTGTGTGCTGCATTTGTTGTGTCGCATCATATTTTTCAAAAATCCGTCCCTTTTTGAAAAGCAAACACCGCATTCATTTACCCCTAATTATAAGCCAACGCTGCTACTTGTACTAACCCTTTTTAGTACAAGATAGGCTGGACACGGGATTCTAGTGCCCGTTTAGTCCGCGTACCCTTTATCGACTCCGAAGTCAATATTTCTCCATTTACTTTTCCTTTACCCACTACCACACCCACACTGATGGATCCGACTCCATCAAACTTCTTTAACCCTAATCTGCCGCCGTCTGTTGGTACGCAGAATCCACCACGCATCTCTCTCCAGGAGAGGTGCTATCCACTTCGAGGTCCTCTTTCGACCTGCTTATCCACACCACCAGCCAATGGGGATAACTTTGAGATTAAACCCCAGTATATCAATCTTTTACCCAAATTCCACGGACTCGAGACTGAGGACGCTTACGTTTTCATTACAAAATTTGAAAACGTATGCGCAATGATGGGTACGTCACAACTTTCAGTGGATGCGATGCGTCTACGACTTCTTCCATTTACATTGTGCGATATAGCCGAGAAGTGGTTATATAACACCACCGCACATTCTATTACGAATTGGGAAGAATTCTTCGCTGCATTCCTTAAGAAATTCTACCCAATACAAAAGGCAGCTCGAATCCGTAGCGAACTGAATCAATTTGCCCAGCTCCCTACCGAACCATTCTCTAAATGCTTTGAACGTTTCAAGGATCTATTGGTTCAGGGTCCTCATCACGGCATCCCGAGATGGGAACTTTGCCGAATCATTTATGAGGGCATTAACTCAAACACTAAACAGAGCCTTGAAAACATGTGTCAAGTTACTTTTATGACCAAGGATGATGGGGAAGCTTGGAAGTATTTAGAAGAGTTCGCTGAAAAATCAATACAGTGGGAGAGTGGAACCCAACCATTGAATAGGGGTGGCGTACACCAAATAGATGTGTCCATAGGTGTTCGAGCTGAGATGGCAGCAATGCAAAAGAAGCTCGACGCTATGGAACACAAATTTTCTGCATCCTCCCTAAACCCAATGTCACTCCCCAAAACTGTTTGTGGGTGCTGTTCTGATCCGTCTCATTTAACGGACGAATGTCCATTAAACTCTGCGTTTCAAGGTCATGAGCATACAAATGTCTCATTTCAACGACCTATAAACGATCCATATTCTTCCACGTACAATCAGGGTTGGAGGAATCACCCGAATTTCGCTTGGAACCAAAACCAATCTCAAAACACGGTTCCAAACACGAATAATTTTCAAAGGGCTCTTCCTCCACCACAACAGCAACCCCTTCAACTCACTCAGCACCCCTACCAGTCACAAAATTTCCAAAACCAGGGTAACACTCCTGCACAGTCTAATCCTATGCAGTCGTCCTGTTCTGACGAATTCTCTCAATTCACTCAAACCATGAAATCACTTTTATCAAATTTCATAGAGGTTTCGACTGAGGTTAGATCTTCCGTCAGTGAGATAAAGAAAAACTCAGCGTCCCAAGCTGAGAGTATCAGATCGATGGAAGCTGAAATCGCACGCCTTAAAGCCGAAATGAGTGCGAGAGAAAAAGGGAAACTTCCCTCCCAACCCCTACAGAATCCTGGGCATTACAATGTAAATGCCATCACAACGTTGAGATCGGGAAGAGTGCTGAATAATCATGTCGGGGAAGGTATTGATGATACTGAAAATCATGTCAACACCCCGGCTGAGACCTTTCCACACACACACACTTCTCCTTCTGATCCTTCTTCTTCTACCACACCACCTTCTCGAGAGCCTATTCTCCATTTCCCATTAGGCTTGACACCTGAACCCAACCCTTATAGTTCTCCACAGACGGTCCCCACACCTCTTTTGGGACCTCGTCTACCCCCTCTTCCTTCTCCGATGATGGACCCTGCGCTTATTGTGAAAGCTCCTTACCCGAATCGGTTAAGGGGTAATAGAACGAGTCCTCATATGGAGAAAATTATGGAAATGTTCAAACAGGTTAACATCAATATCCCTCTCCTAAATGCAATTCAACAAGTCCCCGCTTATGCGAAAATTCTTAAGGAACTGTGCACTAGGAAGAGGAAGACCCAAGTGCCGAAGAAGATCATTATGGCTAATAATATCAGCACTGCTTTTATTCCCCAGCTACCAAAGAAGTGAAAGGACCCAGGATGTCCTACAATATCGATTTCTATTCGGGGTAAAAACATAAATCGTGCTCTTTTAGACCTTGGCGCAAGTGTTAACCTCCTTCCATATTCTGTTTATGAGAAATTAGGGATTGGAGAGCTGAAACCTGCTCACTGCACTCTCCAGATGGAAGACCGATCTATCACAAAAACAAGGGGTGAATTATAGGATGTGTTGATAAAGTTCGGGGAATTTGTTTTCCCTGTAGACTTCATTGTGCTCGACGCACATCCTGTAGCAAACCCTCGAGGCCAAATTCCGGTGATTCTAGGTCGTCCTTTCCTTGCCACTTCCAACGCTGTTATAAACTGTAGAAACGGTTCAATGAACTTATCATTTGGAAATATGACCATTGATCTAAACATCTACAAAGTTGGAAGTCAGCCATCAGAACCCTCTGCTCATATTTTAGATGTGTGCTGTGTCCATGAGATCGCTCCCGATAGTTGTGGAGCTGAGGAACTTTGCTTTACTGATCTCGATGACATTACCACATCTCTGTTTGACTTTACACAAGATCATAGTGAGGACACTTTACCTACACTTGAGTCCTGCACTTCTAACTTTTCTCCACCCGAGTCTGTATCTTTCACAGGCTCTGAGCTTCTTTGTAAATCCAAAAATCACTCAATGATCCCTCCTTCTATCATTTCTCCTCCCGAATTAGATCTCAAAATTTTACCGTCTCATCTGAAATATGCTTATTTAGGTGAGAAGGAATCTTTACCGCTATAATATCAGCTTCTCTAGCATTAGAGCAAGAGAATGCACTTTTATCGGTATTGAGATCTAACAAAGAGGCGTTTGGTTGGAGTATGGCGGACATCAAAGGGATTAGTCCCTTGATAGTTGAACATCATATACATGTGATGGATGATGCCAGACCAACACGAGAACCACAGAGATGGTTGAATCCCGTCATGTAGGAAGCGGTCATGAAAGAGATCGTCAAATGCTTAGACAATGGTATTATATACCCCATCTCCGATAGCCAACGGGTGAGTCCTATACATGTCGTTCCTAAGAAATCCGGCATCACTGTTATAACCAATGAGGCGAATGAGTTGATTCAGACACGCACCCAAACTGGGTGGCGTGTATGTATCGATTATAGAAAACTCAATGCTGCCACGAGGAAAGACCACTTTCCTCTACCATTCATTGATCAAATGCTGGAACGCTTAGCGGGACGAGAGTATTATTATTTTATGGATGGATACTCAGGCTATAATCAGGTCCCCATCGCCAAAAAGGATCAAGATAAAACCACTTTTACTTGTCCTTTTGGTACCTTTGCTTACAGTCGCATGCCCTTTGGGCTATGCAATGCTCCCGCTACCTTTCAGCGGTGTATGATGGGGATATTCTCTGATATGGTAGAGAATTTTTTGGAGATCTTTATGGACGATTTCTCGATTTTTGGAGACTCTTTTTCTGATTGCCTAGCGAATCTTGACGCTGTTCTTACTCGTTGCAAAGAGAAGAACTTGACTTTGAACTGGGAAAAATGCCATTTTATGGTCCAAGAAGGAATTGTTCTTAGACATGTTATTTCACAGAAAGGCATTGAGGTTGACAGAGCTAAGATAGATGTCATTCAAAACCTCCCCCATCCCAAAAGCGTCAAAGATATTCGATCTTTTCTTGGCCATGCGGGCTTTTATAGGAGATTCATTAAGGACTTTAGCAAAATTGCTAGACCTTTAACTCTTCTCCTGGCCAAGGATACGACCTTCCATTTTGACTCGGACTGCGAGACAGCTTTCGACTCACTCAAACACCCACTCACTTCAGCCCCCGTTTTATCATCACCAAACTGGGACTACCCCTTTGAGCTAATGTGTGATGCATCCGACTTTGCAGTAGGTGCAGTCTTAGGACAGCACATCGAAAAAATCCCACACGTGATATACTATGCAAGTAAGACCCTGAATGATGCGCAAATCAATTTTACAACCACCGAAAAAGAACTTTTAGCGGTTGTATTTGCATTAGAAAAATTCAGGCCTTACTTAATTGGCTCACCTATAGTTGTGTATACTGACCATTCCACTTTAAAGCATCTTCAGGCGAAGAAAGATGCAAAAGGTCGACTAATACGTTGGATCCTTCTGTTACAAGAATTCGATCTTGTTATCAAAGATAAGAAAGGATGTGAAAACGTAGTAGCTGACCATCTTTCACGCATCATTTCTTCTCCTGTGACCCTGCCGATCAATGACTCGTTTCCTGACGAACAGCTCTTGAGCGTATCCAATGAACCATGGTTCAGGGATATTGTGAACTATCATGCCACGGGACTAATACCCAGCGATTGGGACAAATACCGTTTTCTATCCCAAGTAAAACACTTTTATTGGGACGGGCCCTATTTGTTTAAATATTGTCCTGATCAGATCATTCGCCGATGTGTCCCAAACGAAGAGTTCAAGAGTATTCTTTCTTTTTCTCATGATCAGGCCTATGGGGGTCACTTCGGTCCTAGAAAGACGGCGGAGAAGGTTTTGCAATGTGGATTTTATTGGCCGACCTTATTCAAGGACGCATTTGACCATTGCAAAACCTGTACACAATGTCAGTATACGGGTAGAATCTCCCAGAGGAATGAAATGCCTCAGCAACCCATTCTGCTTGTTGAAATATTCGATATTTGGGGCATTGATTTTATGGGTCCTTTTCCCAACTCCTTTGGGAATCTGTACATACTGCTGGCTGTTGATTATGTCTCAAAGTGGGTAGAAGCCATTCCATGTCGCACTAATGACAGGAAAGTTGTCATTAAGTTCTTAAAAGAGAATATCTTCTCGCAATTTGGACACCCACGAGCTATTATTAGCAATAATGGGACACACTTCTGCAACAGATCTTTCGAGATTCTGATGCGGAAATACTCAATCAACCACCGACTTTCTACACCCTATCACCCTCAAACAAGCGGGCAGGCTGAAATCTCAAACAGACAAATGAAACTTATCCTGGAGAAGACTGTTGCTAAAAATAGAAAAGACTGGTCGACCAAACTGACGGATGCTCTTTGGGCATTCCGAACTGCATATAAGATCGACCTAGGGATGTCTCCATATAGGATAGTGTTTGGAAAAGCATGTCATTTTCCCGTCGAGATAGAGCATAAAGCATTGTGGGCTATTAAAGAAATAAATTTTGATTTAAACCTTGCTTGCAACTTTCGGAAGCCGCAACTTAATGAGCTAAGCGAACTCCGCGATGAAGCTTATGATAACGCTGTAATCACAAAGAATAGGACTAAGGTTGTTCACGATAAAAACATTTTGAGGAAAACATTTTCACCTGGTCAACAAGTCCTTCTTTATGATTCACGATTACACCTTCACGTGGGTAAGCTCCGATCTCGATGGAAGGGACCTTTTGTTGTGCGGTCTGTATACCCGCACAGGGCAGTAGAAGTAGAAAATGTTAAAAACGGCACCGTTTTTAAAGTGATTGAACATAGATTAAAGCCGTATTTTTCCACTGACCCTACGGAGGAGCTCTTGTTCTTACAAGAGCCAATTTATTTGGATTAAAATTCCTCCATCTCACCTTCATGTCTAGTATATCATTGCATCATTTTTTGAATGAAGGTAAGTAAAAAGAATAAGTTTGGGGGAAGTTCTTCACTTATATATTTTGTCCCCACTAATAATTCCTCCCAGACTTACATGTTTTGAAGATATAGCTGTTGGCAACAGTGAGGACACTGTTGAAAACAAGTTTGGGGGAGGTTTGTGCTTATTTTTGCATCATTTGCATATCATTTGCATAAGCACAAAACATTTCTTTTAAAAAAATCTATAAAATTTGAAAAATTTTCAAAACCCATAAAAATTTAAAAATTTTCAAAGTATAAAAATAATTTTAATATTTACACTTTTTTTCTATATAAATAAGATAATGAAAGTTTAGATAGTGAACAATTACATCTATGAGATTAGAAAAATTTAAGAAAACTAAGAAAATTAGAAGTTTTCTTATACGAACTAGTAATAAGTAGTTATGAGCCGTTGTCCCAAGGGTTAGTATGATGAAGGACGTCACTAATCTGAGGATAGAAATAAGTCTGAAAAATAGTTTCTATTCTTGAAGCCAAACATTTTGAACGTTGCTACCCTGCTATTCGCACTTACACACGTCTTAAAGCCTGGGATGGTAGAGGATACCTTGAAATGCTCTTGTCTTAAAGACGATGTATGAAGGAAATAAAAAGAAAAAAATGAATAAAAAATATATAATGTGGTGAGAAAAATGGACACTGGTTTTGTTATCACCAAGGGCAAAAAAAAATGTATAGCGAGGGTGCTTTTTCACCTAGTGCCCTAAGGCCAACTGGTCTGGGAGTCACTGCTATGCCTGAGGTGGTGCAAGACGAGGAAAATACACCAAGTAAGCAAGCACAGGAGTAATCGGTCGGTTAGTACCTCAAGAAGTATTAACGGTCGCATGAAAGTGTGTGAGCAATCTCATCTAAATATTCATTAATTAAAAAGTACTGAGGCTGATGGGCAAGAGTATGATAGCTTGAATTAAATTCTCCGGGTATAGGGATGTCTTTACACACACGCAGGGTAATATGATCGATGTTTGGAAGAAAGATAGGAATGAAAAATAAGACGATGTTTTATTGAGGGAGGACGTGATTTCTAACATCTTTTCATGACCATTAAGATAGGGCTCATGCCAACCGAAAAGCTAGATTAGTTGGAAACCCTAATTTTCGAAGCTTTTCTTTTACAATTCTTTTCTTTAAATGTAATATTCATGATCTTTCTTTTATTATTGGATTTTGTGGGTGCAATCCGCTGAAAACCCTCAGGAGACAACACTCCTCCTACTAGGGACACCTAGAGGTTTAAAGGCTTGTTGCACGTGCTCAGTGCAATCGTGTTGCCTACGAAAGTGTGCTAGTTAGTTTTTCTCTTTCTTTATTTTCTCCTTCTCTTTTTAATAAAAAAGTTCGCTCGAGACGATCGAAATTAAGTTTGGGGGAATTTGATTAGTCGAAAATATTGCATATTTTAGCTGGCAATTTCCTCATCATTTGCATTCATATAGAAGAGTTCGGCATTCATATTTCACATATTAACAAAACAGTAGCAAAATATCAGATTACATGTGTTAGACCCTAAAACCGGCACTATAAAGGAAATTGACCGCATTTCATGGCATCGCATCATCCCTATATTACGCAACACTTGTTTTGAGATCTGTGCAGGAAAATCCAGAAGAAAGGCCAAAAATTTACATGGTACTGATCAAACATGACGCTATTCATATCAGATTTTTGCATTTTTATACCGCCCAATTTTTATCACATTACATATCGGTAGGTACTCTTGAGCCGTGTTTGCTAGTCAATTGCAGGATACTGGTTCTCGGCTCTAAACGGTGAAATCCATGGAAAAACACGACAAAATCCGGGTTCCTGCCATTCACAGATAAAACACGGATCTCCGCTCTTGCCACACACCAGTTTAGGAGACAAAATGACAAATCAATTGTCACCTTCATGCACAAAGCACAATGGCAACACCAAGTCCAAGAAATCTACGCGGAGCTCAAGAAAATCATGACAAAAGATCCATGTCCAAATCACCTTTTGATCCACTAGAATTCTGGAAGAAATGTGGAGAGATTATCAGAAAATACATGTACCAGACAAAAGGGCACAGCAAAACAGGAAAAGCCACAAAATACGATGACCCAATTCCCCTAAAGTGCCGCGGTTCCACGGCAATAGCAGGCTTAGGCCGCGGAACCGCGGCCGTACAGTGGCGACAGGAGATAGGATTTTAGGGTTATTTTGGTCTTTTTATATTGAGGCAGAATTTTGCCCTAGATTTTCAGTTCACTGCCTATAAATAGCCCAGAACTTATGAAGCCAAGTGTGCATAATCTTGTATTTTTCTAGGTTTAGAATACTTGTTTCTTCTTCCTCTTCTCATCTCTTCTCCATTAAAAATCTTGTAGTGAGCTTTTGTGAGTGAAGAATGATGAATAAAGAGGATCCTTTTACTTATCATGTTTGTCTTGTTCTTTTATAATTGCTTGTAATTTTAATTTGTTAACTTAGTTGTTGTTATTTGTTGTTGTTTCTTTCTTTTCTCTTTTCCTTTATCATTAAAACAACCATGATGCTTACGCTTGATCCTTGCCAAGGTGAGGTCGCAAATAGCTAGTTGTTATCTTCTAATCTCCTTCTTTCTATCTTCCTCTTTTGTTTTGTTTTCTTTTTATTATGATGTGTGAGTAGTTTCATACTTGTTAGGGTAGGATAAGGGAAGCTTGAGAGAAGGAAATCTCTCTCACTCTTTCCTTGCCCAATATCTTAAAATCGACTCCCGTTAATTGAACCACAATCCGCTCCTTACGGCACCCTATCCTACATGATAGCGGTGATTCCGTAGTGAGACCGGTTGTGGTTGAATTAACCGGAGGTTATGGATAAGAGCCAAGAACGGACGGACAAGCACCAAAAGGAAGAACTTATGCGTTGGAAAGCTTAGCTTATACTCGCAAGTTCCTTCCTAGTCGTGCTAATCCCCGTTGTTGCCGATTACCGTAACACCGATATTAAGAGTGGCAACGAAAGAGGCGAGCGACTCCTAACTCAAACTAACCTAATCCTAACCCTAACAAGCCCTCTTTACATATCATTTTAACACTTAATTAATCACAACAAAATCTGGAAAACTGGACTTAACTCGTTAAAGCACATAGAAAAAGATTCCCATCTCCCTGCGGACGACCCGTACTCAACCGGCTAGCTACAAGCGAAACCGTCTTGATTGCGGTAATAAACTAAACTTGAACACGCAGAATCTCAAACAATCAAATGACACCGTTGCCGGGGAGACGGTAGTTTATTTCTTTGTGTAATTTCAGGTTAACTTGTGAATATAACCGAAAAACAAAACAAAAAAAATATACTTTGTAAAAAAAAATTCATCTTGTTATTTTTGATTAGTTTTTGTGCAAGTGTGCTGGATAATACGGAGTTCGAGTTCAGTGCCGAAGACGTGGGAAGATAGACCCACATTTCACGGCTGCACCGCGACGGATCAAAACGAAGCAAACGGTCTACTTTAAAAATCTGGAGCAGTTACAGTGAGCAAATCAAGATTCAGCAAATCCAGATAAGCAGAGGACAGCCAAGTAAACACCCACAAGAAAAATGATGCTCCGAAGGCACCTTCAAGCCGCGGAACCGCGGCATTAGCACACTAAGGCCGCGGAACTGCGGCGGTTTGAGGCTTTCAGGAGCCCAAATTTTGGGTAATTATTTCTATCCTCTCTCCCACTCCTCTGGACTCCAATAAACTGTGTTTTCTGCTGTATTCTTTGCGCAAACTCTCTTCCCCCTTCCAATAAATTGTTCTTGTGCAGGATTCTTTGCGCCGCGCTAAAAATAAAAATTGTTTGCAGTTGATTTGTTATCGCTTTGCATTCATTAATACGGATTTAAGGGGCTTGAAACCAATTCAGATTGGGTGGGGATTTCATCACCCTTCCTAGGACCCCAAAAATCACAAAAAGCATATGCATTGACCATTGTTAAAAATTAAAAAATACTAGACTCAGCCCTAAGGACTTCGCGCTCAATAGGACAGAGGACTAGTTACAGGCATCGGTCGTTTATCCTATCTGACTTTTGCGGTGCCTAGGCAAGTGTGACGAAGGCAAGTGGTTATTTAATTAAGGAACTTCGTGAAAGCGTTGGATAACCTCCCACTTACCTGGCACTTATCTGGCCGCATTAGACGGAGAAGAGGCGGTTTGAGGTCCATTTTCTAGCCCTCTGGAACAGTTAGGAGCAGGTCTAGTAGACCTAGGTGACCCTAGATCTAGGTGAGATTGTGCATATCTTATTTGTGATTGCTTAAAGCCGTAAGTCCGTACATATTTCTGTAAAGATCTTTCTAAAAAAAAGGAAAAAATCAAAAACTTTTATAAAAACTCGCCCTTTGTCGCCAAATCCATTTTTCACCCACCACCCATCGTTTTTCTCCATTGACGTTTTCTTACCCTCACCTTCTCCGCTTTGACTATACTAAACTCGTTTAGTGTATGTCCGCTTGGACTCGGGACACTAGCGCCCGTCTAGTCCGCGTTACGTTAGTCGCTACCGACTACGCGATCGACTCAGACGTCGAAACTCCGTCCACTCCTCTTTCACCCCTCCCTTTACCGGCCAACTCCGACGTTGACCGGAATTCTGTTCATACATCTTCACCTTCACCATCACCAACCTCTTCTTCCGCGATGTCGGGATTTAATCCGAACATCTCTTTGACTACCCCTGGATTGGCTCCACCTCCTATGGAGACCAATAACCCACCACCACCGCCTGTTGTAGCGCCGCAGCGAATCGCGCTCCAGGATCGTTTCTACCCCACCCGTTCTGCACTTCCCACCTGCCTTTCTCTTCCTCCGGCCAATGGGGATAATTTTGAAATTAAGCCCCACTTCATCAACATGCTCCCACGATTTCATGGGCTTGAATCTTAAGATGCCTCTATCTTCATCAATAAATTTCAAAACGTCTGTGCCATGATGAAAACTACCCAACTGTCGGACGATGCTATACGTCTACGGGTCATTCCGTTCACTTTATGCGATCTTGCTGAAAAAAGGCTGTATAGCACCGCTTCCCACTCCATAACAAGTTGGGACGAGTTTGTAAAAGCGTTTCTAAAGAAATTTTATCCGAATCATAAAACCGCAAGGATTCGAAATGAAATCAACCAATTCTCTCAGCTTCCTTCTGAACCCTTCTGGAAGTGCTTTGACCTGTGCAAAGACCTTCTTGTTCAGTGTCCTCACCACGGTATAGAGAAATGGCAACTTTGCCAAACCTTATACGAGGGCCTGAACCCAGCAACGAAGCAGTTATTGGAAACCATCTGTCAGGGCCACTTCCTATCGAAATCTGACGAGGAAGCGTGGCAGTTCTTTGACGACCTTGCGGAGCAAACGCTACAATGGGAGAGCACCAGACCGACTTCTTCTTCTTCTACCTCCACTTCTACCGGTCAGTCTCGGGTAGGAATTCACCAACTTGATGTCTCTATTGCGATGAAAGCTGAAATGGCTACAATAACAAGAATGCTTGAAGCGATAGAGAGCAAATTTTCTTCTCCTGCTCCTGCCCGTGTTCTCCCCCTTCGTACCATTTGCGCTTGTTGTTTCGATCCTTCTCACTTGACCGAAGAGTGTCCTTACAATCCGCCATCGCAAGGACAGGATCAGGTTAATGCTGCATTTCAGCAAAGACCGAGGAATGATCCATACTCTTCCACCTACAATCCCGGTTGGGGGAACCACCACAATTTCGCCTGGAATCAGAATCAGAATCAATTCCAAGGCAACAATTTCCAGAGGGCCCCTCCACCGCAACAACAAGCGCAACAACAAACTCAACAGCAGTTTCAGCAGCCCTTCCAACCCCAACCTTTCCAAAATCAGACGAACAACTTTGCACCCAACAATTCTTTTCAACCAAACAACTTTGTTCCGTCAAACAACGATAAGGTTTCTTCGCTCGAACGAAGTCTGGAGGCGTTCGTTAAACAATCGACTCTGTCCACCGCCAATATCCAGTCTTCCATTCAGTCCTTAGTGCACACACTGCCGCTCACGGGCAAAGTATCAAGACCATCGAGGCCCAGATTGCACAGCTGAATGCGGCCTTAAGCGAGCGAGAGAAGGGGAAGCTCCCATCCCAGCAACTCCCAAATCCCGGTCACCCACATAATGTACAAGTTGCTCTTGAACAACAGAATCATAATGTGAGTGCCGTGACCACATTGAGATCGGGAAGGATGCTGCAAAACAACATTGGCACACGGATCAACGATGACACCCCGGCCGCTTCTTCTTCTTCTCCTGCTTCTTCGTCTTCTGAGCCTATTCTCCGCTCCTCAACAGGCTCTCCTTCCTCTTCTTCTGCTCCGAATGGACCCACTTCTCACTCCACGAAAACACCTATTCTGGGATCCATTCTAACTCCACAATCTCCTCCTCCAGCATTAGACTCAACCAATTTTAAAAATGTTCCATTTCCAAACCGGTTGAGGTCTAATAATCAAAATCCTCAAATGGAGAAGATTCTGGAGTTATTTAAGCAGGTTAACATTAACATTCCTCTTTTAGATGCTGTCCAACAAGTCCCGTCCTACGCGAAAATCTTAAAGGACTTGTGCACGAAAAAGAGGAAGTCTCAGGTACCCAAGAAAGTTTTCTTGGCTAGTGCTGTGAGTGATGCTCTTACCCAATTTTTACCACAAAAACGGAAGGACCCTGGCTGTCCTACGATTTCTATTACTATTGGAGATAAGAACATCTACCGCGCACTATTAGATCTTGGTGCCAGTGTTGACCTGCTTCCGTACTCAGTATACGAGCAATTAGGCGTCGGAGAGCTGAAGCCCACACACTGCACTCTCCAAATGGCCGACCGATCAATCACCCATCCTAGGGGTGAGCTAGAGGATGTGTTAATAAAAGTCGGGGACTTCATATTCCCCGTTGACTTCATTGTATTAGACACACAGCCTGTAGCTAACCCCCGGAATCAAATTCCGGTGATACTCGGTCGCCCATTTCTTGCAACCTCAAATGCTGTGATCAATTGTCGCAATGGTTCGATGAACCTCTCTTTTGGAAACATGACGATTGAACTCAACATTTTTAGGTTGGGGAATCAGCCCGCCGAACCTAATGCTCATATACTGGACTTCTGCTCGATCTAGGAGATCACCACTGAAGAGTGTGAATTCGAGGAGTTTCTGTTCGAACACGATAATCTTGACGCCACTAGTGCGTTCCTCCTCGAACCTGCTGCTGTTTCTGCGCCCGACAACGACTATGAGAGTTACACGTTTTCAAACGATCTTAGCCGCGCACAACCCGAGTTTGAATCTTTCGAATTTCCGGATGAGTTACCTTAACCATCCAACTCGGTCGCCTACACTCGTTTTGAACCTTTGCTGGAGTCCTTTGAGTTCGAGACCTCTGCACCAATCTTGCCTTCAATCGTTTCACCTCCAGCGCTCGAACTCAAGCATTTGCCGTCTCACCTTAAGTACTCTTACTTAGGTGAGAACGAGACCCACCCTGTCATCATTTCGGCTTCTCTAGCTCCAGAGCAAGAGAAAGCCCTTCTCGCGGTCTTGCACAGCAACAAGCAAGCTTTTGGCTGGTCCATGGCGGACATCAAGGGGATTAGTCCCCTGATCGTTGAGCATCACATTCATCTGATGGATGATGCCAAACCAGCCCGGGATCCACAGAGACGTCTCAATCCAGTCATGAAAGAGGCTGTGAAGAAGGAGATCGTAAAATGTCTAAATAGTGGTATCATTTACCCTATCTCTGATAGCCAGTGGGTTAGCCCCATCCACGTTGTCCCCAAGAAATCAGGTATAACGGTCATAACCAGCGAGGCGAACGAGTTAATCCCTACTCGCACCCAAACTGGGTGGCGAGTATGCATTGATTACAGAAAACTCAACGCCGCAACGCGGAAGGACCACTTTCCGCTACCTTTCATTGACCAAATGCTTGAACGATTGGCCGGACACGAGTACTACTGCTTTCTTGATGGCTACTCCGGCTATAATCAGATTCCCATCGCCGAAAAAGACCAAGACAAGACCACATTCACTTGTCCTTTCGGCACGTTTGCATATCGTCACATGCCCTTTGGGTTATGCAATGCGCCCGCTACCTTCCAGCGGTGTATGATGGGAATCTTCTCAGACATGGTGGAAAAATTTCTGGAGATTTTCATGGATGATTTCTCCATCATCGGCGATTCCTTCAACGAGTGTTTGCTGCATCTTGACGCTGTCCTTACCCGATGTAAGGACAAGAATCTCACTTTGAATTGGGAGAAGTGTCACTTCATGGTGCGCGAAGGTATTGTCTTAGGACATATCATCTCGCAAAATGGCATAGAGGTTGACAAAGCAAAGATTGAGGTCATTTCCAATCTACCTCCTCCCAGATGCGTCCGAGATATCCGAGCCTTCCTTGGCCATGCCGGTTTCTATAGACAGTTCATCAAGGATTTTAGCAAGATTGCTAAGCCCTTGACTCTTTTGCTGGCCAAGGATACGCCATTCGACTTCAACTCGAGCTGTGTGACTGCATTCGAGTCATTGAAACGCTCACTCACTTCTGCTCCCGTTCTTTCCTCACCTGACTGGACGCACCCATTTGAGATTATGTGCGATGCATCCGACTTTGCCATTGGTGCTGTCTTTGGACAACACATCAACAAGATGCCGCACGTAATCTATTATGCGAGCCGAACCCTGAACGACGCACAACTCAATTATACAACAACTGAGAAGGAATTCTTAGCTGTTGTATTTGCTTTAGAAAAGTTCAGGCCCTACCTCATCGGCTCTCCAGTCATTGTCTACACTGACCATTCTGCTCTGCGCCATCTTTTTGCGAAGAAAGATGCAAAATCTCGGTTAATACGTTGGATCCTCTTGCTTGAAGAGTTTGACCTTGTCATTAAGGACAAACGAGGATGTGAAAACGTAGTTGCCGACCATCTCTCACGACTTCCTTCTTCGCCTTCGCTTCCAATTCCGATCAACGACGTTTTCCCGGATGAACAGCTCTTGACAGTATCCTGCGAACCCTGGTTCGCCGATATTGTGAACTATTTGGCCACGGGATTAGTACCGACTGAATAGTCAAGTCAGGACAGACTTCGCTTCTTATCCCAAGTAAAACACTTTTACTGGGACGAACCTTATCTGTTCAAGTACTGTCCCGATCAGATTATTCGTCGGTGTGTCCCTGACAAGGAATTCAAGAGTGTGCTGTCATTTTGCCACGATCAAGCGTGTGGCGGGCATTTTGGCCCCAGAAAGACAGCTGAGAAGATCTTGCAATGTGGTTTCTACAGGCCACAACTCTTCAAAGACGCTCATGACTATTGCAAGACTTGCTCCCGATGCCAACACATGGGCCGGATATCCCGGAGGAACGAGATGCCGCTCCAACCGATCTTGGTTGTGGAGATTTTCGATGTTTGGGGGATAGATTTCGTGGGGCCGTTTCCCAGCTCTTTTGGGAACTTGTACATCCTTCTCGCTGTTGATTACGTCTCTAAATGGGTCGAGGCTGTGCCCAGCCGGACTAACGACAACAAGGTTGTCGTTAGGTTTCTTGAAGAAAACATTTTCTCCCGTTTTGGGCACCCCCGAGCGATCATTAGCGACAATAGAAGTCATTTCTGCAACAAGACTTTCGAGGCCTTGATGCGGAAATACTCCATTAATCATAAGCTATCCACGCCCTACCACCCCCAAACCTGCGGGCAGGCCGAAGTTTCAAATCGGCAAATCAAGCAGATACTGGAGAAGACGGTTTCCAAGAACCGTAAGGATTGGTCGCTGAAACTCACTGATGCCCTTTGGGCCTTTCGAACCGCTTATAAGACCGACCTTGGCATGTCTCCCTATCGGCTTGTGTACGAAAAAGCCTGCCACCTACCTGTCGAAATAGAGCATCGCGCATTTTGGGCGATAAAGGAGCTGAATCTGTCTCTCGAGAATGCGGGCAGCCATCGGAAGCTGTAGTTGAACGAACTGAGCGAGCTTAGGGATGAGGCTTACGATAACGCGGTTGTCGTTAAGAACCGAAGAAGGTGTTTCACGATAAACACCTTTTGCGCAAAACCTTCGTACCTGGTCAACAGATACTGCTTTACGACACCCGACTTCACTTCCATCCAGGAAAGCTCAGATCTCGCTGGAAAGGGCCGTATTTTGTGCGGAATGTATATCCGCAGGGCGCTGTGGATTTGGAAGATCCAAAGGACGGTTCATTTTTCAAAGTGACTGGACACCGACTAAAACCGTACCTTAGCGCCGAACCAACAGAGGAGCTCCTGTTCTTACAGGAGCCGGTTTACCCTGCATGATCTTCCTCTGCCTACCGCCAAACTTCGGTTATCCAGCCAAGAACAGTGGACACTGTTCCAAATAAGTTTGGGGGTATGTATAAACCACTTTGTATATATTTGTGAATATTCTTTTCCATTCTTTTTCTTTTTCTTTTCTTTAAACACAAAAAAAAAATTTGTATCGCTAACCGACATTTTGACCCTTCAAATGATCTCTTCATGCAATGACAGTGAGGACACTGTCCAATTTAAGTTTGGGGGTACGCTCGGTACGCATTTCTTACATTCGCATTCATATGTATATTTTGCATCTGCATATTAAAATCCATAAAAATCTGAAAATTTTCTAAAAACATAAAAACTTTTCTGTCAAGTTAGCTAGTGGGAGGACTCTGATTCAACATTTCGACGGTTTTGGTTGATAAAATAAGACTAACTAAATCTTATGTTTAGATTTTGAAAACCTGAAAGATAACTCTCCTTTGAAGATAATTATAGTTGATATACGTCTTTACATCACACTACACGTGTCGTGAGTTTTTGGAAATTAGATGACAAGACTTTTATGTTTAAAAACTTTTAAACAGATAAATGATTTTCTGAGGATCAAATAGGTGTGTTCTGAAATAAGTAATGTCAAGAATAGTTTATGAAGTAAAGCGAATATGAAGGAATGTTATTGATGCCGTAATTGGAACTAAGTCTGAAAAATAACCCATCTGGAACTTGATTGGAATGATTACACACCGAACCCACTAAACACGTCTTTTATCCAAAAAAATAATTGAACTGCCAGTTATATCTCCGTTCGTATTAAATCATCTGATTTTCACGCCAAACTGTCTTTTTGTTTTTGGACCTGGGTAACTTAAGTAATTAAGTCCGCCGGGGTGTTTTTACACCTAATGCCCTACAACCAACTGGTTTGGGAGCATTGGCCCAAAGCTCGCTAAGAAGCCTAGAAAGTCCAGATTAAAACAAAATCCAGCAAGTGTTCCCTCCGAGTTAAAATTCCTAACGGTTCTTTGTGTGAGAATAATCTTGATAAAAGACAGGCTTTTATAAAAAAATTTAACGGAGATATGAAGGTTTTATTCTATGATAAAGACTATTGCACGTTCACAGAGGTGTGTATGAAATGAAAACAAGAAAAAGGTGGAGTGAAAAATAAGACCTAGTTTCCTGTTACGGAAGATAGAAATTCTGAAGTTGAAACTTTACTGGAAAACGAAACTTGAAAAATGCTTAACTCTTTATAAAACTTATGTGATCCTTTTAAAATTGTTATCTGGGCTTTATTGTGTGACATGATGACTTAAATCGATCCTTCTGGAAACTTAACGACACTATTTGCACTGCACGTAAAGACATATAAAATCTGTAGTTAAATAAGAAGCGAGGTGTGAAAAATAAAGGTTCGATAGTCTAGACTTAGGATCATAGAATTGTTATTTTCTGAAACAAAACTTTAGGGGTTTGAATTTTAGTTATTTTACAAAACTAGCTTGACCGGATTTTGTGGGTAGTATCCGCTGAAAACCCTCAGGAGACAACACTCCTCCTACTAGGGACACCTAGAGGTTTAACGGCTTGTTGCACATGCTCAGTGCAATCGCGTTCCCTGCGAAAGTGAGGTTAGGAATTTTTTTGTGAATAAATTGGCTTTGCTCGGGACGAGCAAATGATAAGTTTGGGGGTATTTGTTCATATCAGATTTTTGCATTTTTATACCGCCCAATTTTTATCATATTGCATATCGGTAGGTACTCTTGAGCCGTGTTTGCTAGTCAATTGCAGGATACAGGTTCTCGGCTCTAAACGGTGAAATCCATGGAAAAACACGACAAAATCCGGGTTCCTGCCATTCACAGATAAAACACGGATCTCCGCTCTTGCCACACACCAGTTTAGGAGATAAAATGACAAATCAATTGTCACCTTCATGCACAAAGCACAATGGCAACACCAAGTCCAAGAAATCTACGCGGAGCTCAAGAAAATCATGAAAAAAGATCCATGTCTAAATCACCTTTTGATCCACTAGAATTCTGGAAGAAATGTGGAGAGATTATCAGAAAATACATGAACCAGACAAAAGGGCACAGCAAAACAGGAAAAGCCACCAAATACGATGACCCAATTCCCCTAAAGTGCCACGGTTCCGCGGCAATAGCAGGCTTAGGCCGCGGAACCGCGGCCGTACAGTGGCGACAGGAGATAGGATTTTAGGGTTATTTTGGTCTTTTTATATTGAGGCAGAATTTTGCCCTAGATTTTCAGTTCACTGCCTATAAATAGCCCAGAACTTGTGAAGCCAAGTATGCATAATCTTGTATTTTTCTAGATTCAGAATACTTGTTTCTTCTTCCTCTTCTCATCTCTTCTCCATTAAAAATCTTGTAGTGAGCTTTTGTGAGTGAAGAATAATGAATAAAGAAGATCCTTTTACTTATCATGTTTGTCTTGTTCTTTTATAATTGCTTGTAATTTTAATTTGTTAACTTAGTTGTTGTTATTTGTTGTTGTTTCTTTCTTTTCTCTTTTCCTTTATCATTAAAACAACCATGATGCTTACGCTTGATCCTAGCCAAGGTGAGGTCGCAAATAGCTAGTTGTTATCTTCTAATCTCCTTCTTTCTATCTTCCTCTTTTGTTTTGTTTTCTTTTTATTATGATGTGTGAGTAGTTTCATACTTGTTAGGGTAGGATAAGGGAAGCTTGAAAGAAGGAAATCTCTCTCACTCTTTCCTTGCCCAATATCTTAAAATCGACTCCCGTTAATTGAACCACAATCCGCTACTTACGGCACCCTATCCTACATGATAGCGGTGATTCCGTAGTGAGACCGGTTGTGGTTGAATTAACCGGAGGTTATGGATAAGAGCCAAGAACGGACGGACAAGCACCAAAAGGAAGAACTTATGCGTTGGAAAGCTTAGCTTATACTCGCAAGTTCCTTCCTAGTCGTGCTAATCCCCGTTGTTGCCGATTACCGTAACACCGATATTAAGAGTGGCAACGAAAGAGGCGAGCGACTCCTAACTCAAACTAACCTAATCCTAACCCTAACAAGCTCTTTTTACATATCATTTTAACACTTAATTAATCACAACAAAATCTGGAAAACTGGACTTAACTCGTTAAAGCACATAGAAAAAGATTCCCATCTCCCTGCGGACGACCCGTACTCAACCGGCTAGCTACAAGCGAAACCGTCTTGATTGCGGTAATAAACTAAACTTGAACACGCAGAATCTCAAACAATCAAATGACGCCGTTGCCGGGGAGACGGTAGTTTATTTCTTTGTGTAATTTCGGGTTAACTTGTGAATATAACCGAAAAACAAAACAAAAAAAATATACTTTGTAAAAAAAAATTCATCTTGTTATTTTTGATTAGTTTTTGTGCAAGTGTGCAGGATAATACGGAGTTCGAGTTCAGTGCCAAAGACGTGGGAAGATAGACCCACATTTCGCGGCTGCACCGCGACGGATCAAAACGAAGCAAACGGTCTACTTTAAAAATCTGGAGCAGTTACAGTGAGCAAATCAAGATTCAGCAAATCCAGATAAGCAGAGGACACCCAAGTAAACACCCACAAGAAAAATGAGGCTCCGAAGGCACCTTCAAGCCGCGGAACCGCGGCATTAGCACACTAAGGCCGCGGAACCGCGGCGGTTTGAGGCTTTCAGGAGCCCAAATTTTGGGTAATTATTTCTATCCTCTCTCCCACTCCTCTGGACTCCAATAAACTGTGTTTTCTGCAGTATTCTTTGCGCAAACTCTCTTCCCCCTTCCAATAAATTGTTCTTGTGCAGGATTCTTTGCGCCGCGCTAAAAATAAAAATTGTTTGCAGTTGATTTGTTATCGCTTTGCATTCATTAATACGGATTTAAGGGGCTTGAAACCAATTCAGATTGGGTGGGGATTTCATCACCCTTCCTAGGATCCTAAAAATCACAAAAAGCATATGCATTGACCATTGTTAAAAATTAAAAAATACCAGACTCAGCCCTAAGGACTTCGCGCTCAATAGGACAGAGGACTAGTTACAGGCATCGGTCGTTTATCCTATCTGACTTTTGCGGTGCCTAGGCAAGTGTGACGAAGGCAAGTGGTTATTTAATTAAGGAACTTCGTGAAAGCGTTGGATAACCTCCCACTTACCTGGCACTTATCTGGCCGCATTAGACGGAGAAGAGGCGGTTTGAGGTCCTTTTTCTAGCCCTCTGGAACAGTTAGGAGCAGGTCTAGTAGACCTAGGTGACCCTAGATCTAGGTGAGATTGTGCATATCTTATTTGTGATTGCTTAAAGCTGTAAGTCCGTACATATTTCTGTAAAGATCTTTCTAAAAAAAAGGAAAAAATCAAAAACTTTTATAAAAACTTGCCCTTTGTCGCCAAATCCATTTTTCACCCACCACCCATCGTTTTTCTCCATTGACGTTTTCTTACCCTCACCTTCTCCACTTTGACTATACTAAACTCGTTTAGTGTATGTCCGCTTGGACTCGGGACACTAGCGCCCGTCTAGTCCGCGTTACGTTAGTCGCTACCGACTACGCGATCGACTCAGACGTCGAAACTCCGTCCACTCCTCTTTCACCCCTCCCTTTACCGGCCAACTCCGACGTTGACCGGAATTCTGTTCATACATCTTCACCTTCACCATCACCAACCTCTTCTTCCGCGATGTCGGGATTTAATCCGAACATCTCTTTGACTACCCCTGGATTGGCTCCACCTCCTATGGAGACCAATAACCCACCACCACCGCCTGTTGTAGCGCCGCAGCGAATCGCGCTCCAGGATCGTTTCTACCCCACCCGTTCTGCACTTCCCACCTGCCTTTCTCTTCCTCCGGCCAATGGGGATAATTTTGAAATTAAGCCCCACTTCATCAACATGCTCCCACGATTTCATGGGCTTGAATCTTAAGATGCCTATATCTTCATCAATAAATTTCAAAACGTCTGTGCCATGATGAAAACTACCCAACTGTCGGACGATGCTATACGTCTACGGGTCATTCCGTTCACTTTATGCGATCTTGCTGAAAAAAGGCTGTATAGCACCGCTTCCCACTCCATAACAAGTTGGGACGAGTTTGTAAAAGCGTTTCTAAAGAAATTTTATCCGAATCATAAAACCGCAAGGATTCGAAATGAAATCAACCAATTCTCTCAGCTTCCTTCTGTGGAAGTGCTTTGACCGGTACAAAGACCTTCTTGTTCAGTGTCCTCACCACGGTATAGAGAAATGGCAACTTTGCCAAACCTTATACGAGGGCCTGAACCCAGCAACGAAGCAGTTATTGGAAACCATCTGTCAGGGCCACTTCCTATCGAAATCTGACGAGGAAGCGTGGCAGTTCATTGACGACCTTGCGGAGCAAACGCTACAATGGGAGAGCACCAGACCGACTTCTTCTTCTTCTACCTCCACTTCTACCGGTCAGTCTCGGGTAGGAATTCACCAACTTGATGTCTCTATTGCGATGAAAGCTGAAATGGCTACAATAACAAGAATGCTTGAAGCGATAGAGAGCAAATTTTCTTCTCCTGCTCCTACCCCTGTTCTCCCCCTTCGTACCATTTGCGCTTGTTGTTCCGATCCTTTTCACTTGACCGAAGAGTGTCCTTACAATCCGCCATCGTAAGGACAGGATCAGGTTAATGCTGCATTTCAGCAAAGACCGAGGAATGATCCATACTCTTCCACCTACAATCGCGGTTGGAGGAACCACCACAATTTCGCCTGGAATCAAAATCAGAATCAATTCCAAGGCAACAATTTCCAGAGGGCCCCTCCACCGCAACAACAAGCGCAACAACAAACTCAACAGCAGTTTCAGCAGCCCTTCCAACCCCAACCTTTCCAAAATCAGACGAACAACTTTGCACCCAACAATTCTTTTCAACCAAACAACTTTGTTCCGTCAAACAACGATAAGGTTTCTTCGCTCGAACGAAGTCTGGAGGCGTTCGTTAAATAATCGACTCTGTCCACCGCCAACATCCAGTCTTCCATTCAGTCCTTAGTGCACACACTGCCGCTCACGGGCAAAGTATCAAGACCATCGAGGCCCAGATTGCACAGCTGAATGCGGCCTTAAGCGAGCGAGAGAAGGGGAAGCTCCCATCCCAGCCACTCCCAAATCCCGGTCACCCACATAATGTACATGTTGCTCTTGAACAACAGAATCATAATGTGAGTGCCGTGACCACATTGAGATCGGGAAGGATGCTGCAAAACAACATTGGCACACGGATCAACGATGACACCCCGGCCGCTTCTTCTTCTTCTCCTGCTTCTTCGTCTTCTGAGCCTATTCTCCGCTCCTCAACAGGCTCTCCTTCCTCTTCTTCTGCTCCGAATGGACCCACTTCTCACTCCACGAAAACACCTATTCTGGGATCCATTCTAACTCCACAATCTCCTCCTCCAGCATTAGACTCAACCAATTTTAAAAATGTTCCATTTCCAAACCGGTTGAGGTCTAATAAACAAAATCCTCAAATGGAGAAGATTCTGGAGTTATTTAAGCAGGTTAACATTAACATTCCTCTTTTAGATGCTGTCCAACAAGTCCCGTCCTACGCGAAAATCTTAAAGGACTTGTGCACGAAAAAGAGGAAGTCTCAGGTACCCAAGAAAGTTTTCTTGGCTAGTGCTGTGAGTGATGCTCTTACCCAATTTTTACCACAAAAATGGAAGGACCCTGGCTGTCCTACGATTTCTATTACTATTGGAGATAAGAACATCTACCGCGCACTATTAGATCTTGGTGCCAGTGTTAACCTGTTTCCGTACTCAGTATACGAGCAATTAGGCGTCGGAGAGCTGAAGCCCACACACTGCACTCTCCAAATGGCCGACCGATCAATCACCCATCCTAGGGGTGAGCTAGAGGATGTGTTAGTAAAAGTCGGGGACTTCATATTCCCCGTTGACTTCATTGTATTAGACACACAGCCTGTAGCTAACCCCCGGAATCAAATTCCGGTGATACTCGGTCGCCCATTTCTTGCAACCTCAAATGCTGTGATCAATTGTCGCAATGGTTCGATGAACCTCTCTTTTGAAAACATGACGATTGAACTCAACATTTTTAGGTTGGGAATCAGCCCGCTGAACCTAATGCTCATATACTGGACGTCTGCTCGATCTAGGAGATCACCCCTGAAGAGTGTGAATTCGAGGAGTTTCTGTTCGAACACGATAATCTTGACGCCACTAGTGCGTTCCTCCTCGAACCTGCTGCTGTTTCTGCGCCCGACAACGACTACGAGTGTTTCACGTTTTCAAACGATCTTAGCCGCGCACAACCCGAGTTTGAATCTTTCAAATTTTCGGATGAGTTACCTTAACCATCCAACTCGGTCGCCTACACTCGTTTTGAACCTTTGCTGGAGTCCTTTGAGTTCGAGACCTCTGCACCAATCTTGCCTTCAATCGTTTCACCTCCAGCGCTCGAACTCAAGCATTTGCCGTCTCACCTTAAGTACTCTTACTTAGGTGAGAACGAGACCCTCCCTGTCATCATTTCGGCTTCTCTAGCTCCAGGGCAAGAAAAAGCCCTTCTCGCGGTCTTGCACAGCAACAAGCAAGCTTTTGGCTGGTCCATGGCGGACATCAAGGGGATTAGTCCCCTGATCGTTGAGCATCACATTCATCTGATGGATGATGCCAAACCAGCCCGGGATCCACAGAGACGTCTCAATCCAGTCATGAAAGAGGCTGTGAAGAAGGAGATCGTAAAATTTCTAAATAGTGGTATCATTTACCCTATCTCTGATAGCCAGTGGGTTAGCCCCATCCACGTTGTCCCCAAGAAATCAGGTATAACGGTCATAACCAGCGAGGCGGACGAGTTAATCCCTACTCGCACCCAAACTGGGTGGCGAGTATGCATTGATTACAGAAAACTCAACGCCGCAACGCGGAAGGACCACTTTCCGCTACCTTTCATTGACCAAATGCTTGAACGATTGGCCGGACACGAGTACTACTGCTTTCTTGATGGCTACTCCGGCTATAATCAGATTCCCATCGCCGAAAAAGACCAGGACAAGACCACATTCACTTGTCCTTTCGGCACGTTTGCATATCGTCACATGCCCTTTGGGTTATGCAATGCGCCCGCTACCTTCCAGCGGTGTATGATGGGAATCTTCTCAGACATGGTGGAAAAATTTCTGGAGATTTTCATGGATGATTTCTCCATCTTCGGCGATTCCTTCAACGAGTGTTTGCTGCATCTTGACGCTGTCCTTACCAGATGTAAGGACAAGAATCTCACTTTGAATTGGGAGAAGTGCCACTTCATGGTGCGCGAAGGTATTGTCTTAGGACATATCATCTCGCAAAATGGCATAGAGGTTGACAAAGCAAAGATTGAGGTCATTTCCAATCTACCTCCTCCCAGATGCGTCCGAGATATCCGAGCCTTCCTTGGCCATGCCGGTTTCTATAGACAGTTCATCAAGGATTTTAGCAAGATTGCTAGGCCCTTGACTCTTTTGCTGGCCAAGGATACGCCATTCGACTTCAACTCGAGCTGTGTGACTGCATTCGAGTCATTGAAACGCTCACTCACTTCTGCTCCCGTTCTTTCCTCACCTGACTGGACGCACCCATTTGAGATTATGTGCGATGCATCCGACTTTGCCATTGGTGCTGTCCTTGGACAACACATCAACAAGATGCCGCACGTAATCTATTATGCGAGCCGAACCCTGAACGACGCACAACTCAATTATACAACAACTGAGAATGAATTCTTAGCTGTTGTATTTGCTTTAGAAAAGTTCAGGCCCTACCTCATCGGCTCTCCAGTCATTGTCTACACTGACCATTCTGCTCTGCGCCATCTTTTTGCAAAGAAAGAAGCAAAATCTCGGTTAATACGTTGGATCCTCTTGCTTCAAGAGTTTGACCTTGTCATTAAGGACAAACGAGGATGTGAAAACGTAGTTGCCGACCATCTCTCACGACTTCCTTCTTCGCCTTCGCTTCCAATTCCGATCAACGACGTTTTCCCGGATGAACAGCTCTTGACAGTATCCTGCGAACCCTGGTTCGCCGATATTGTGAACTATTTGGCCACGGGATTAGTACCGACTGAATAGTCAAGTCAGGACAGACTTCGCTTCTTATCCCAAGTAAAACACTTTTACTGGGACGAACCTTATCTGTTCAAGTACTGTCCCGATCAGATTATTCGTCGGTGTGTCCCTGACGAGGAATTCAAGAGTGTGCTGTCATTTTGCCACGATCAAGCGTGTGGCGGGCATTTTGGCCCCAGAAAGACAGCTGAGAAGATCTTGCAATGTGGTTTCTACTGGCCACAACTCTTCAAAGACGCTCATGACTATTGCAAGACTTGCTCCCGATGCCAACACATGGGCCGGATATCCCGAAGGAACGAGATGCCGCTCCAACCGATCATGGTTGTGGAGATTTTCGATGTTTGGGGGATAGATTTCGTGGGGCCGTTTCCCAGCTCTTTTGGGAACTTGTACATCCTTCTCGCTGTTGATTACGTCTCTAAATGGGTCGAGGCTGTGCCCAGCCGGACTAACGACAACAAGGTTGTCGTTAGGTTTCTAAAAGAAAACATTTTCTCCCGTTTTGGGCACCCCCGAGCGATCATTAGCGACAATGGAAGTCATTTCTGCAACAAGACTTTCGAGGCCTTGATGCGGAAATACTCCATTAATCATAAGCTATCCATGCCCTACCATCCCCAAACCTGCGGGCAGGCCGAAGTTTCAAATCGGCAAATCAAGCAGATACTGGAGAAGACGGTTTCCAAGAACCGTAAGGATTGGTCGCTGAAACTCACTGATGCCCTTTGGGCCTTTCGAACCGCTTATAAGACCGACCTTGGCATGTCTCCCTATCGGCTTGTGTACGAAAAAGCCTGCCACCTACCTGTCGAAATAGAGCATCGCGCATTTTGGGCGATAAAGGAGCTGAATCTGTCTCTCAAGAATGCGGGCAGCCATCGGAAGCTGTAGTTGAACGAACTGAGCGAGCTTAGGGATGAGGCTTACGATAACGCGGTTGTCGTTAAGAACCGAACGAAGGTGTTTCACGATAAACACCTTTTGCGCAAAACCTTCGTACCTGGTCAACAGGTACAGCTTTACGACACCCGACTTCACTTCCATCCAGGAAAGCTCAGATCTCGCTGGAAAGGGCCGTATTTTGTGCGGAATGTATATCCGCAGGGCGCTGTGGATTTGGAAGAACCAAAGGACGGTTCATTTTTCAAAGTGACTGGACACCGACTAAAACCGTACCTTAGCGCCGAACCAACAGAGGAGCTCCTGTTCTTACAGGAGCCGGTTTACCCTGCATGATCTTCCTCTGCCTACCACCAAACTTCGGTTATCCAGCCAAGAACAGTGGACACTGTTCCAAATAAGTTTGGGGGTATGTATAAACCACTTTGTATATATTTGTGAATATTCATTTCCATTCTTTTTCTTTTTCTTTTCTTTAAACACAAAAAAAAAAATTTGTATCGCTAACCGACATTTTGACCCTTCAAATGATCTCTTCATGCAATGACAGTGAGGACACTGTCCAATTTATGTTTGGGGGTACGCTCGGTACGCACTTCTTACCTTCGCATTCATATGTATATTTTGCATCTGCATATTAAAATCCATAAAAATCTAAAAATTTTCTAAAAACATAAAAACTTTTCTGTCAAGTTAGCTAGTGGGAGGACTCTGATTCAACATTTCGACGGTTTTGTTTGATAAAATAAGACTAACTAAATCTTATGTTTAGATTTTGAAAACCTGAAAGATAACTCTCCTTTGAAGATAATTATAGTTGATATACGTCTTTACATCACACTACACGTGTCGTGAGTTTTTGGAAATTAGATGACAAGACTTTTATGTTTAAAAACTTTTAAACAGATAAATGATTTTCTGAGGATCAAATAGGTGTGTTCTGAAATAAGTAATGTCAAGAGTAGTTTATGAAGTAAAGCGAATATGAAGGAATGTTATTGATGCCGTAATTGGAACTAAGTCTGAAAAATAACCCATCTGGAACTTGATTGGAATGATTACACACCGATCCCACTAAACACGTCTTTTATCCAAAAAAATAATTGAACTGCCGGTTATATCTCCGTTCGTATTAAATCATCTGATTTTCACGCCAAACTGTCTTTTTGTTTTTGGACCTGGGTAACTTGAGTAATTAAGTCCGCCGGGGTGTTTTTACACCTAATGCCCTAAAACCAACTGGTTTGGGAGCATTGGCCCAAAGCTCGCTAAGAAGCCTAGAAAGTCCAGATTAAAACAAAATCAAGCAAGTGTTCCCTCCGAGTTAAAATTCCTAACGGTTCTTTGTGTGAGAATAATCTTGATAAAAGACAGGCTTTTATAAAAAAATTTAACGGAGATATGAAGGTTTTATTCTATGATAAAGACTATTGCACGTTCACAGAGGTGTGTATGAAATGAAAACAAGAAAAAGGTGGAGTGAAAAATAAGACCTAGTTTCCTGTTACGGAAGATAGAAATTCTGAAGTTGAAACTTTACTGGAAAACGAAACTTGAAAAATGCTTAACTCTTTATAAAACTTATGTGATCCTTTTAAAATTGTTATCTGGGCTTTATTGTGTGACATGATGACTTAAATCGATCCTTCTGGAAACTTAACGACACTATTTGCACTGCACGTAAAGACATATAAAATCTGTAGTTAAATAAGAAGCGAGGTGTGAAAAATAAAGGTTCGATAGTCTAGACTTAGGATCATAGAATTGTTATTTTCTGAAACAAAACTTTAGGGGTTTGAATTTTTGTTATTTTACAAAACTAGCTTGACCGGATTTTGTGGGTAGTATCCGCTGAAAACCCTCAGGACACAACACTCCTCCTACTAGGGACACCTAGAGGTTTAACGGCTTGTTGCACATGCTCAGTGCAATCGCGTTCCCTGCGAAAGTGAGGTTAGGAATTTTTTTGTGAATAAATTGGCTTTGCTCGGGACGAGCAAATGATAAGTTTGGGGGTATTTGTTCATATCAGATTTTTGCATTTTTATACCGCCCAATTTTTATCATATTGCATATCGGTAGGTACTCTTGAGCCGTGTTTGCTAGTCAATTGCAGGATACAGGTTCTCGGCTCTAAACGGTGAAATCCATGGAAAAACACGACAAAATCCGGGTTCCTGCCATTCACAGATAAAACACGGATCTCCGCTCTTGCCACACACCAGTTTAGGAGATAAAATGACAAATCAATTGTCACCTTCATGCACAAAGCACAATGGCAACACCAAGTCCAAGAAATCTACGCGGAGCTCAAGAAAATCATGACAAAAGATCCATGTCTAAATCACCTTTTGATCCACTAGAATTCTGGAAGAAATGTGGAGAGATTATCAGAAAATACATGTACCAGACAAAAGGGCACAGCAAAATAGGAAAAGCCACCAAATACGATGACCCAATTCCCCTAAAGTGCCACGGTTCCGCGGCAATAGCAGGCTTAGGCCGCGGAACCGCGGCCGTACAGTGGCGACAGGAGATAGGATTTTAGGGTTATTTTGGTCTTTTTATATTGAGGCAGAATTTTTCCCTAGATTTTCAGTTCACTGCCTATAAATAGCCAAGAACTTGTGAAGCCAAGTATGCATAATCTTGTATTTTTCTAGGTTTAGAATACTTGTTTCTTCTTCCTCTTCTCATCTCTTCTCCATTAAAAATCTTGTAGTGATCTTTTGTGAGTGAAGAATGATGAATAAAGAAGATCCTTTTACTTATCATGCTTGTCTTGTTCTTTTATAATTGCTTGTAATTTTAATTTGTTAACTTAGTTGTTGTTATTTCTTGTTGTTTCTTTCTTTTCTCTTTTTTCCTTTGTCATTAAAACAATCATGATGCTTACGCTTCATCCTTGCCAAGGTGAGGTCGCAAATAGCTAGTTGTTATCTTCTAATCTCCATCTTTCTATCTTCCTCTTTTGTTTTGTTTTCTTTTCATTATGATGTGTGAGTAGTTTCATACTTGTTAGGGTAGGATAAGGGAAGTCTGAGAGAAGGAAATCTCTCTCACTCTTTCCTTGCGCAACATCTTAAAATCGACTCCCGTTAATTGAACCACAATCCGCTCCTTACGGCACCCTATCCTACGTGATAGCGGTGATTCCGTAGTGAGACCGGTTGTGGTTGAATTAACCGGAGGTTATGGATAAGAGCCAAGAACGGACGGACAAGCACCAAAAGGAAGAACTTATGCGTTGGAAAGCCTAGCTTATACTCGCAAGTTCCTTCCTAGTCGTGCTAATCCCCGTTGTTGCCGATTACCGTAACACCGATATTAAGAGTGGCAACGAAAGAGGTGAGCGACTCCTAACTCAAACTAACCTAATCCTAACCCTAACAAGCTCTCTTTACATATCATTTTAACATTTAATTAATCACAACAAAATCTGGAAAACTGGACTTAACTCGTTAAAGCACATAGAAAAAGATTCCCATCTCCCTGCGGACGACCCGTACTCAACCGGCTAGCTACAAGCGAAACCGTCTTGATTGAGGTAATTAACTAAACTTGAACACGCAGAATCTCTAACAATCAGACGCCAACTCAATAATTTCAGTTCTGGTATCAATCCAAAGGGACAAATAAAATTCAACATATCAAAGAAATGCCCAAGTATCAACCAAAGACCACTGCAAAAAGACCAAGCCCCAAGGAGCCTACTTGGCCGCGGAACCGCGACCTAAGCCGCCTTGTGCCGCGGTTCCGCGGCGGCTTGTCGACGTCACCACTCCAATTTCAGTAAACAATGTCTACCACATCTTCCACACTTCAGAAAACCTATACAAATTCCGGAAGACTCCAATGACTTCTGCCAGATCTGCAAGCTTTGGGATCAACACTAAACTAGCCTTGTATTCTAGAAACTTCTCCCTAAACCCTAGCTTAAACCCTAAGCTAGCTCCTAACAAACTCTTTCTGGAAACTCCTCAACAAACTTTTGGAGGGAATTGGAATTTCAAACCTAGACCTAGGGTTTGGGAAGTCTATAAATAGAAGCCTAAACCTAGGGTTAAAGGATATACTTGATACTTGATACTTGGATCCATTATTCAAGACTTAGATACTTCTTCATTTTACCCCCTTCATCTTCTTCTTCCACAAGTCTAGTGAGAGGGCTTGTGTGAAACGCTAACCCTAATTCCAATCAAAAGCCAAGATCCCGAGTACCCTATCAAGCAAGAAGCCTTGCAACCTTTTATGAGCCGAGCCGATCTTCAACGGAGCAAGTGGTCCAAGCCGATCCGCGACTCACGGAGCCGAGCGACGCCAATTCAAAAATTTAGTTCTTTCTCTTGTAGTTCTTGAGCGACTGTAATCAAATTGTTGATATAAATAAAAGGTGATATTCTTTTATCTTGTTTTCTTTAAATTCTTGCATCATGATTCAATCTAAATTTTTAGTTGTAATTCTTGTTGTGATGTTTGAGTAATACTCCGCTCGTCGAGGAGTCGAGACGATCAATAGAATGATGATGTAATATATCTTAAATCGATTCTTGAATCCTACGAGTTTTGTAAACCCTAGCAAGTTCAAGAATCGACGACCCAATTCATTGCGATGCTTTCTTGATTGATATCGCTCGAGATTGGGGAGTTACGATCGTTTCTTGAAATTTCTAGAGGCTAGAATGTGAATGATATCAACGAAAGAACAAGGGTTAAATGATGAAACCCTAGTTTCATCAAGAAAGCCCTAACTCTCGTCGATCATCATCGATCTAGTATCAATCTTTCGAAGGACAAGAACACGAAATCTTGAGATTACATCACGTCTATAGATCCGATCGATTCCTACGAGCCTCATTTAGATTTTTGACATTTGGTTGGAAATATCATCGAAACCATGATTCTCGATTGTTTATCATTTTCTTGATTCTTGATTAGAATTGTGACACTTGAAACATTTGATGAAATCTTGAATCATGCTTTGTTTTCTTTTCGATTAACTTTTCAATTCAAACAAATCAAATATAAAAACGAATCGCACAATCCCTGTGGACGATCCGCACTCGCTTACGATCTACAACTGACACCGTAATTGATTGCGGTCAAATATAATTCTTTGATTGTGAACTTTATTCAATTTTCTAATTACCGACACAAAGAGACTCTTATCGATCAAATGAAACCGTTATCGGGAATCATTTAAGTTGATTTACTTACTCAGTCTCGAATTTTATGATCAATCAAATGGCGCCGAAATCGGGGACTATTTGAATTGATACTTTAACATACACAATCCGGAAAACATTACAATCAGGTACTGACCTACGTCTAGTACACTACTAAAATCACTATTCACATGGCATCGTCATCCAAAAATCCTCTATAACATCAGGACGTATCTCAAGTACGAATCCTACCATATCACTGATCTCATGGCCTCAACTCAAATCTCATCTCAATCCCAAGTATCATCCGCAAAACCAGTATGTGAACACCTAGTCCCATACCCAGGTGAACACATAAACACATCTCCTCATATACGCACAGGTAATAACATAGATGTATGCATGTGCGTGTGTGCGTGTGTGGGTGTAAGGACTACTCTAGGGTTTCGCAACTAACACTAAACTAATCCATGAACACCTAGAATCTACCTTTACCATCAAGTCTCATATCAACATAAAATATATAATCAAAATATACGTGTGTATACGTATTCGTGTACATCACCACAAACTGCGGGGGTGCTATACGCCATCCACCCGACTTCTCCCCGTAGATATAAATCTACTCACCTGGTCCTCGCTCGCCGGTGCCGACGTTACCGTGCGCTTGCTTGCCTTCTCGAAGTCCACATGGGGTACCTACATATCATAACGCACCGTATCGCATTAAAACCAAATTCGAAATCGAAACGGCATACAAAAATCAAATCGGCACGCGTATTACGCATAGGTCAAAACCTATCGCCTACGCATGCAAGAATAGTCAAACCAACCCTCGATGTCGATGTACAAACGTCAAACCATCGAGAAAACCCAAACACACTCATTTGCGCATCCACGAACACAAACTATAATATAAAATAGGTTAAAATTCACAAAAACCCCAAATTCACCTTAAAAGCCATTTTTCCGAAAATCTAGCAAGCAAAAGTTACCCGTTTTAGTACAAAACTCGACGTTTAAACAAATCTAGCGGCCATAATACTTATTAAATATCTTAAATAAGTCATAAAAACAATTTCCATAATTTAATCCAATAAATTTCATTAACCCCAAAATTCTAGTTTACAATATACCCAAATTTTAACAATTTTATAGCAAAAATGCACAAACAACAATTATGTTGGATTTCCATGAACTAAAGTGTTAAACTACACTTTATAATGTTAATGAAGTCATGAAAAACCTAATCACATTTTTAATCCCAATTATTTAACCAATTTCAAAAACCTAGTTAGCAATTTAGTATAATTAACACAATTTTTAAACTAACCATTAACAACTAGCTACTAATCTTGTTTTAACATGTCATAAGAGCCTAAATACATCACACAACCACACACCAATTTCACAAAACCCTAACTTGCATTCAAATTCTTCTCTTGAATTTCAAAACTTTCACTTAGAACCACAATTCATATCCTAATTAAGTTAGATTAAAGCAATAACCAACAATTAACAAAAAGCTCAAGATTTTTACCTCACAAGATTTGAGATCTAGCATGAAAATCTTGACTTCCAATTTGAAAACTTTTCACCAAAAACCATGCTTGAGGGGCTAAGGAAAAATGGGTAGGAGTTGGATTTGGAATTAGCTTTGAAATTGTTTGGATTTTGAAGCTTTTTTGTGGATTTTTAATGCAAATTGGGTGGGATTTTTTTTGAGAAAGGGCTGCTGAAATTTCCAGCAGTGAGAGGGAGAGAGGAGAGAGAGTCAAGTGGGGAAAATGATATGAAGTCAACCCAAGGTCAAAGCACATACTTATATAATCTTTTATTCTTTAAATTCATTGTTTTCTTTTCTTTTAAACTTGATTTGGGGCAAACTTTGGGAGGGGGTCTTCCTACAAATTTCGGCCAGCCACAGGGTGGGGAGGAGAGAGGGTGTGGGTGAGTGTGGGTGAGAAAAAATGATAAATGTTATACCCCAATATCTATTTACACTAATCTCACAAAAAAAAGCCTTTTTTCTTTAATAATTCTAACACCGTTTGGCAGTTTCATTTTGTTTCAAAAACAACATGTTAAAATTTTATTTAATGTGTTATTATGCACAAAAAAAATTTCAACTCATTCTAATTTGTAATTTTCCCTAATTAAATGTATTACTGACGGCTTAAAATAATATTAAAAAAATTAATTTCGGAAAATTTTCAGAAAATTTGAAATTTCACCAGTGGCTCAATAAACACCAAATACTAGCAATTTCATAGCTAGAATATGTATATTTAATTTTATAATAAAAATATTTGTATTTTGACTTTTTACAGAAAACCCCCTTATTTTACCGATTTTCTGAAATTTCATCGAAACGATTTTCAAATTGGAGTGGTAGGCACCTGATTTGGTTGGAACCCAATTCAATAGGTATGCAGCTTCCTCAAGCGCATAACCCCAAAAGGAAATAGGTAACTCAGTAGTACTCATCATAGAGCACACAATATCTCATAGGGTGCAATTGCTCCTCCCCGATACACCGACGTGTTGTGGTGTATACGGAGGAGTAATGCTGAGAGAGAATCTCATTCTCCTTTAGAATAGTCCAGGAATTCCGTGCTCAAGTATTCTCCTCCCTAATCACAACAAAGGACATAATACTTATACCCTTTTTGGTTTTCTACTTCTAACTTATATTCTTTGAATTTCTCGAAAGGTTCAGACTTTTTTTTCAACAGGAACATATGTCCGATCTTGAGAGATCATCAATGAATGTAATAATGTACAAAGAACCAGCTCTGGCATGTGTAGACAAGGGACCTTAATACAATATCATGTATCAATCCCAAGAGTGTAGGGTTCCTAGGCACTCTCAAGAGGTCTCACAAGGCATCAACCATGCCAATTTCAAAAAATCTAGGTGCCGAGAAACCCGACTACGGATCGTTGGCTAGAAATCTAGGCGAAACATTAAACTAGTTAACACTTAACTATAAGAATACAGAAATACAACCTTTGTAGATCCGGTGCTCCACCTCCATAGCTCCGCAATGAAGTGTCCTCGCTGTCCATATCAAGTCCCGGGCTCTAGCGTCGGCTTCATCGGAGAAAGAGCGGGCTAGGTCATCGACGACGTGCCGAAAATGATCTACGTCGAGGCATCGCTAGATCAAGCTCCAACTTCATCAAGTCTAGAAAACTTGTGAAGGAAACACACTCTACTACTTGGCAAGAGGTAGAGGATAAAGAAATAGGAAGTGGGTAGACTTTAGAATTGGATATCTCACTCATTTACTCAATTCACCATTGATGAAGTAAGCTTTCTTCTTTGAAGAAGATGAAGAAGAAGAAGATGAATAAAATGATAAGTTAATTCTAAAAAGGAAATAATAAGAATACTAATCATAATATAACCATGGTAATGTGTAGAGAGTTAATCATGGTTGAATGGAATGGCTAGGGTTAAGCATGAGACAAAATGGTCACTTGGTCAAAGTCTTCATGAAGCTTCAACAAGCTTCCAAAAAAAGCCACCATTTTGCATTATGCTTATCATTTTCCAAAATGAATAAATAAATACATAAATAGATATGAAAATGAAAACCCTAACCATTACATGACCATGGTTTAAACTTTACACAAAACACAAGTTAGCATCCATCATCAAACATGATACATACAAGTGCACAAAAATATATCACATATATAATGTGCACAAACCAAGTGAGAAAATCCATTTAAAGTAAACCAATACTAGTTAATGCAAAGTAATATATCAAATATATAATTATGCATTAAAACATTAAATCAACACTTGATTCAATGATCCGGTCATGTCGCACACAACCGACTAGTATACAATGTATCGGATTATCGAATCAACGCTTGAATCGATAACTAGGTTATATCGCATACAACCATTCGACACATTGATCGCGAGAATTAAATACGGTATCACATACATGCATTATTCTCGGTCCCGCACATATCTCATATGTGCTCCTATTTCATTTCGCTTGAGCCAGGAAACCTCTATGTAGGACTCTAAAGACTCGTCAATACGCCGGCAGCAGATGATGATCATATCAAACACCCACAAGCCGCAAGCGGTCTGCTAAACGTAACGGCCACCCGGGTATTGAGCGATCAGAAGATCGACGAGCAAGCCCGCTCACACTCCAGTGAATCCAACCAGTAACACTACCGTACAGTCCGGTCTGATCGTCTGATATGTCGCATATCTTGCCTAGGGGTGGTAAACGTCAGACCCCAATAGCTCGATAAGTCGTGTCGATATGAGGCTCATAACGGGTCGAGAAACTACTGGTAACACTTACCAGCAATTCTCTGATCAGCCCTGGCCAGGGACTTCCTGTTATAGCCAACCGAACACAGTGCAACATCAACTCCCTATACCGGGAGAGACGAATCCCCTCATATCGCTCATTGCCTCCATATGACTCGGGACTGTACCCAAAAACTTCCGTTTTGCACGCCCTCTTAGACGTGGTAAGATGGAAATCAAAGCACAGTGGGAACCACACAAGACTCTATGACGATCTTGGGTCAACAGACTACTCTGTACCAGTGTCACCTGAGAACTGCCATCTGACGTGAGGTATAATACCATCTGGGAGTTCTCGACGAGTCCGTCCAGTGTACCCAGTTTCCACTGAGCACCCGTATATCATCTCCGATGTCAAACACCAGTGGATATGGGATCATCCATCGCCCATCTGTATGGGTCGAGAAGTTATACGCTAGTCTACTCTGGTATATCGATGCCCCGTCTCGATACACCCACGACTAGGGACTTTCAAGGATGTACCTATGGACTACCATGTCCCCACTAGTATGATCCGCATCATAGTCCAGGTAGTCAAGTACACATCCTAAGGTATTTACCAACATGTAACAGGGAGACAATCAATGTACACGTTAAGGTAAAGAGTAACCAGATAGCATACTATCATGTCGAGCAAGAAAGTCCTCCCTATATATGTCCCAGCATCCACTACAATATACATCCTATGTACAGTAATGGCCTCTAGGGCATACATATAACTAACAATCTCCCACTTTCACTAGGGCCATCTGTAGCAGTGGTCGTAGTATCTCATACTCAACCATCCCATGAAAGTATCTCTCTGGGAATAGGCCTTCGTGAGTGGATCCGCTGCGTTATCCTCTAAGTCTGCTCTCCTTGCCTCGATCACCCTGGAGATCAACCATCTCCATGATCAGGTGATACTGCCTTAGAATAAGTCTGGATCACTGATGGGACCGGCGTTCCTTGGCATAAGCCACAACTCCATTGTCTCACAATGGTAGGAACGTAGTTCATCTCATGAACTAATATACACCCAAACATCCTATTTGGTAGCATCTTGAGTAGCGATGTATCCAGCCTTTATCGTCTAGTATGTCACGGTATCTAGCTTGGAACTCTTCCAACATACCGTCCCTTTACTGAGGGTAAAGACAATGCCTGCGACTGACATTCAGTCGTCTTTATCACCCTGGAACCTTTCCAGTGATTCTCCCCAGGATCGATTGATACCATCTCACTACAGCTAGTGAGTATCCTAACATCCAATTAGATCTATCTCATAGATCCAAAATCCAGGATTTAGTAGGTATCACTTTGATCCTATACTGAGAATCTTTGTGATAAGCGGAGATTGATCGAGCGTAGCATAGGAAACTCCTTCCCTATCAAGAGTATGTCATCCACGTGCTCTACGAGGATCACCACCATACTCCCTACTACCTTTTTGTTTATACAAGGTTCATCTACCATTTTGATGATGTCAAACTTTTTGACTAATACATCAAAACAGATGTTCCAACTCCGCGATGCCTGCTTTATCAGATAAAACATCTTGCACACGTTTCCGCTGCTCCCACTGTCTACGAAGCCCTCTGGCTGTGTACTTATAGACGCTCTCTTCTAAAACATCATTTAGAAAAGCTGTCATGACACCCAACCACCAGATATCGTAGTCATGGTATGTAGCCGTGGCAAGTAGGATCTGGATGGACTTAAGCATAGGTACTGGAAAAGGTTTCATCATTATCCACGCCTGGTCAATGACGAAAAACTTTAACAAGTCTAGCTTTGAAAGTCTCAACTTTTCCATCTGCACCAAGTAATCTTCTCAAGATATACTTACTCCTGATGGGGATTTAACCCTTCAGATATAGCAACCAAAGTCCATACTTTGTTGGTGTATAAGGATTCCATCTCAGATCGATAAACATCCAGCCATTCTCACAGAGTCCTACTCCTGATGGCCAGGTCGAAACTAGTTGGGTCATCATCTCATGATGCAATCCTCGCTCCCACTGTCATAGAGAAACTGAAGTATCTCTCAGGTGGGTGAGGAACCCTACTAGATCGGTGGAGAGGCTGAGGTTCGTTGGCATCTACTGAATCCTTTGGTTGTACCAAATCATCTACTGTAGTTTGTATGGCTGGAACATTTCCAGTTCTACATAACAGACCTTGCCTCGAGCTTTTCCGGATTTTGCTTTTAGACATAGGCCAGACAACCCCAAATCTTAACTAACTTAAGATATGGGCTCTTCCCTTTCCATCTCACATATGAAGCGGTAGGCAACTGATTTGATTGGAACCCTATTCAATAGGTATGCAGCTTCTCAAGTGCATAACTCCCAAAAGGAAATAGGTAACTCAGTATTACTCATCATAGAGCACACCTTATCATATAGGGTGTATCTGCTCCGCCCCGACATACCATCGTGCTATGGTATATTCGGAGGAGTAATGCCGAGAGAGAATCTCATTCTCCTTTAGAATAGTCCAGGAATTCCGTGCTTAAGTATTCTCCTCCTTGATCTCATCATAGGACATAATACTTATACCCGTATTTTGGTTCTCTACTTCTAACTTATATTCTGTGAATATCTTAAAAGGTTCGGACTTGGGTTTCAACAGGAACATAGGTCTGAATCTCGAAAGATTATCAGAGAATGTAATGAAGTGAAAAGAACCGGTCTTGGTATGTGTAGACAGGGGACTTTACATACATCAACATGTATCTTCCCAAGAGTTCACTAACTCTTTCTCTGTTTCCAACAAACAGAGCTATGGTCATATTATCTTTGTGACATGACTGGCGAGTTTCACAAGATGTAAATTCAAACTAATTTAAATATGCATCTTTATCTAACTCTAGCTAGTCGGGTCGCATTGATATGACCTATTCTACAATACCTTCAGAAGAATTCGTTCATTTCTGAACTCTTCCTCTTGTGTGTGTTCAGTATACTAAGAACTGTAGTTTGATTTAGAACATCAATGCTTTTAGATAACGTGCCTGAACCGATCAACTTTTGATATAGGAAATGTTCAAAACATTATCCAACAATACAAAATTTTATCATTTTCTTTACTAATAAAGAGAGTGATATGATTTTGTATATCAGGTTCGGTATCTAATAACATATGTTCAGAATCAATGTATTCTGGTAATACAGGGTGACAGTGACCAACAGACTTGGCTGCAACTCTTGCCCCGTTTTCTGTCTCATGAAACTTATCACCCGTTCTCAGTTTTTCTACCTTTTTGTAGCCCTATGTAACAGATTACATATCTGGGATCCTGATCCGGTATCATATACCAAGGATGCGGAGGATACTGAGAAACAGTTCTGTATAATGAACATACCGGAAGATGATGCATCAGCATGCACTCTCTTCGTTTGGGCGGCACGAGAAATCTGGTATTCTCCAATTTCCTGCTCTGTCTTATAACATTTATAAGTTGGAGTGGGACCAACGTTCCCCAGCTCAGTATAACAAGCGGGTTCGGTCAATAATCCGTATTATTATCTTGATTAAGGCGTGACATGGTCGCTACCAGGAGAGAGAGAGAAGAAAACACTCAGCGTGCGCTCTTGCAAGAATAGATTGGTTATTATTTTATCTAATCAGGATGGCTCCCACTGCTTTTTATCAAATCTTCCTTCAAACCCTAAAAGGAAAGACTAGCCGGGATTAATTACACACTACAAGTTCGCCAATCTTTCAGCCAGGCCAGTGTCGGTACTTTGAGGGAGGTCCCCCGTGCTTTCGCACGAACCTAATTAATGTAAACCTCGTTTTCCCAGAGGCGTAACCCCGTTAACACCTTTCTATACACCTACTTGATCGGCTAATTGCAATGTATAAAACTCTCCCAGGAGTAACAATTACTCGCAGCGGGTATCGGGATCCAACTATCTCATAGAAGATATGCAATCTCATTGCAAATTTCAACACTTGAAATTCCCGATAATATTTTGCCCCTAGCAGCTATATGACCTTAACATAGTCAACAAATCATAAGTGCTAGTCAAGTTCAACACGTCATTTTCCGATTGAATTAAACCCACCCGCACGACCCTTAACATAGTCAACAAAGTCGCACGACTACCCTAATCCAATCGCATCATATGCTTATAGAGATCAGCACTAATTAGCTACCGCACACTACGCCTTAACATAGTCAACAAACGTAGCACGAATACTAACTAGTACTAATCTAAAATGACGGAGGGCTACGACAGGTTTTTCTGAAAACCTATTGCGTAATGAACTTGATATCATTGTAGGATCGAATGAATTTTGAAATGGAGTGTCTTTGAGGCTTTTCTAGTTTTGCTAAAGGAGCCACTCCCGGTGAAGGGATCGTCGGTCCTTTCCTCGTCGAATGAGGTACGGGATATATCATATATATCACTGTGCAAAGCAAAACACTTAAAAGCTATCAAAAGACAAACCGAGTGTGTAGCATCTGCCAGTTATTGCTAAAGGAGTCACTCCCGGTGAAGGGATCTCGGTCCTTTCCTCATCGAATAAGGTGCAGGATATATCACATATACCGCTGTGGAAAGCAAGAACTGTAGCTACCTGTTTTATTTTGAAATTCGATTCTACAACATCTTAGGTTTCTTTTATTTCATTAATCACATTAATGAAGTCCCATCATTTAAGTACCTAAACATCACAGATAAATACGACGTACACTTATGCCATCCGCATTCGCCTCGATGTCCCCTCGTGCACCGTTAGGTTAGGTAACTAACGGCAGAGCGGGGCAGGGCTAGCACGGGTGTAAAACATAAGTGACGTCTATATAATATATCATATATACTATATACTATATCTATCACAGAACATCACATGATCACATCACAGATATCGCAGCAGAAGAATCATATGAAATATTGGATATACTAGGACGTCCGTGTTTTGAATACGAGCCAGTATAAAACACGGATTCCACGGTCGTGATGAATAGCCAAACCCACACCCCTAGACCCCTACGAGAGCGGCAAGCAACCCTACCAATTCTAGAGTTAGGAGACCCGGACTCAACTCCTCGAGTTGGTCTCCCACTGGACTCCAGAACCCGGTTACTTGTGCTCCCCTCCTTGGGTCTATCCTAGTGCGGAAAAGTAAATAATATACAATGGGTGACAACTTCCGCTACCTGGAAGCGCCCCAATAAAAGAATATTACATACAAGTTTTTACATGAATGAAAATGAAAAACACTCATCTCACATAAAAACCCCCGGCTATTCAATCATGACGATCCAATATAACATATCCAGCAACACATAACATCACATGTCATCAACGTAAGTAAACATGCGTATCCCAATTGTCGTTGACATATAGCAATGAAACCGGCGAAATCACATATTACACTTACGGTCACAGAAAAGAAAGTGTAAAACTACAACAGTTGGAATCCGCAACCTCCATAGACATCGCATGCCTAATCAAATGAATTCCTTAGACATCGCATGCCTAACAATTATAAACCCCGCATTTTAGTCTCATTATCGAAAACACTTTTCAATATCAAGTCGGGGAATTCAACAGGATTCCCGACATGCTGATCGAATGCTCGTCGCAAAACTTCAGTAGGCGGCCGCACCCCCGATACCGTCGACGAAGTGCACCAAGGCGGAACACCGCCACCGCGAGCACCCTAACGGATGCTTTCGGCGACGGGGTTCTCCTACAGTCACTTGGTCGGGGCTATGGAGTGAGGTTGTCTATCAAGTTTACCCGGCGAGTATCCGCGTACGCTACGTGATTGCGACGGACTTTTGATCACATCAAAATTCCGTGGCAACCGATCAAGTGACTAAACTGCTATGTTTATAACATTCATTCAGTTATCTCATAACTAATTGTGAATTCCAAGTATTGTATCCCATTCCAGATAAACAGAAAATGTTAAACTTTTCGATCGAACATTCAAACACCCAAGTTTTCCCGATACAGATCAACACATGAAACAAGTCTAAAAACATTCAGTTCGTGCCTCAGTACCAACGGTCCAGCCGTAGAAGGGTCAAGCCAACGCCTCACATGTGGCACGCCGTACTGCCCCAAACCCGAAGGTTCAAAGGGTAGTTCAAGACGGTCACATAATCGAGTTAAGGTTTGTTGTCTTCTAGAGGGACCATCGTGTTACTTCCACTACTTAGAACGTGATTAAACTACAGAAATATCCAACACTTGGAAATTTCCCGACAGGGGAAAAATTGGGTATTTATATCCGGTCGAACTTTTTAACATATTCAAAAAAATTATCCGGAACGACACATAGACAAAGTTTGACAATCCGATCGAATGTATGAACTCCCAATACAACCCAAAATACTCAACTCCTTATTTCAGATTAAAAATTCCCAGGAAAACCTGCACTGAAAAATAGGAGTTACTGTGCAAAATTCAATGGCAGATAAGACAAAAGGGCCGCGGAAGGGCCGCATTAGCACGCTAATGCCGCGGTTCCGCCGCACTTTAGAAAGATCATTAGGTAATTTTTTCATCGTAATTCTTAGATTTACCTGCTGATTTTTCTGCATATTTTTAATTTGCAAAAATCCACATTTTACAAAAAAGTCCAGAGAGCATTTTAAAGTCGGGGTTTCGGGTCGATCGGACTTCTAAATCCGTCTACGCATCGCCTAAGGCTCTAGCTAGGCTCTGATACCACTGTAGGGTTCCTAGGCACTCTCAAGAGGTCTCACAAAGCATCAACCATGCCAATTTCAAAAAATCTAGGTGCCGAGAAACCCGACTACGGATCGTTGGCTAGAAATCTAGGCGAAACATTAAACTAGTTAACACTTAACTATAAGAATACGGAAATACAACCTTTGTAGATCCGGTGCTCCACCTCCATAGCTCCGCAATGAAGTGTCCTCGCTGTCCATATCAAGTCCTGGGCTCTAGCGTCGGCTTCATCGGAGAAAGAGCGGGCTAGGTCATCGACGACGTGCCGAAGATGATCTACGTCGAGGCATCGCTAGATCAAGCTCCAACTTCATCAAGTCTAGAAAACTTGTGAAGGAAACACACTCTACTACATGGCAAGAGGTAGAGGATGAAGAAATAGGAAGTGGGTAGACTTTAGAATTGGATTTCTCACTCATTTACTCAATTCACCATTGATGAAGTAAGCTTTCTTCTTTGAAGAAGATGAAGAAGAAGAAGATGAATAATATGATAAGTTAATTCTAAAAAGGAAATAATAAGAATACTTATCATAATATAACCATGGTAATGTGTATAGAGTTAATCATGGTTGAATGGAATGGCTAGGGTTAAGCATGAGACAAAATGGTCACTTGGTCAAAGTCTTCATGAAGCTTCAACAAGCTTCCAAAAAAAGCCACCATTTTGCATTATGCTTATCATTTTCCAAAATGAATAAATAAATAAATAAATAGATATGAAAATGAAAACCCTAACCATTACATGACCATGGTTTAAACTTTACACAAAACACAAGTTAGCATGCATCATCAAACATGATACATACAAGTGCACAAAAATATATCACATATATAATGTGCACAAACCAAGTGAGAAAATCCATTTAAAGTAAACCAATACTAGTTAATGCAAAGTAATATATCAAATATATAATTATGCATTAAAACATTAAATCAACACTTGATTCAATGATCCGGTCATGTCGCACACAACCGACTAGTATACAATGTATCGGCTTATCGAATCAACGCTTGAATCGATAACTAGGTTATATCGCATACAACCATTCGACACATTGATCGCGAGAATTAAATACGGTATCACATACACGCATTATTCTCGGTCCCGCACATATCTCATATGTGCTCCTATTTTGTTTCGCTTGAGCCAGGAAACCTCTATGTAGGACTCTAAATACTCGTCAATACGCCGGCAGCAGATGATGATCATATCAAACACCCACAAGCCGCAAGCGGTCTGCTAAACGTAACGGCCACCCGGGTATTGAGCGATCAGAAGATCGACGAGCAAGCCCGCTCACACTCCAGTGAATCCAACCAGTAACACTACCGTACAGTCCGGTCTGATCGTCTGATATGTCGCATATCTTGCCTAGGGGTGGTAAACGTCAGACCCCAATAGCTCGATAAGTCGTGTCGATATGAGGCTCATAACGGGTTGAGAAACTACTGGTAACACTTACCAGCAATTCTATGATCAGCCCTGGCCAGGGACTTCCTGTTATAGCCAACCGAACACAGTGCAACATCAACTCCCTATACCGAGAGAGACGAATCCCCTCCTATCGCTCATTGCCTCCATGTGACTCGGGACTGTACCCAAAAACCACCGTTTTGCACGCCCTCTTAGACGTGGTAAGATGGAAATCAAAGCACAGTGGGAACCACACAAGACTCTATGACGATCTTGGGTCAACAGACTACTCTGTACCAGTGTCACCTGAGAACTGCCATCTGACGTGAGGTATAATACCATCTGGGAGTTCTCGGCGAGTCCGTCCAGTGTACCCAGTTTCCACTGAGCACCCGTATATCATCTCCGATGTCAAACACCAGTGGATATGGGATCATCCATCGCCCATCTGTATGGGTCGAGAAGGTATACGCTAGTCTACTCTGGTATATCGAGGCCCCGTCTCGATACACCCACGACTAGGGACTTTCAAGGATGTACCTATGGACTACCATGTCCCCACTAGTATGATCCGCATCATAGTACAGGTAGTCAAGTACACATCCTAAGGGCTTTACCAACATGTAACAGAGAGACAATCAATGTACACGTTAAGGTAAAGAGTAACCAGATAGCATACTATCATGTCGAGCAAGAAAGTCCTCCCTATATATGTCCCAGCATCCACTACAATATACATCCTATGTACAGTAATGGCCTCTAGGGCATACATATAACTAACAAAGAGTTCACTAACTCTCTCTCTGTTTCCAATAAACGGAGCTATGGTCATCTTATCTTTGTGACATGACTGGAAAGTTTCACAAGATGTAAATTCAAACTAATTTAAATATTCTTCTTAATGTAACTTAGCTAGTCGGGTCGCATTGATATGACCTAGTCTACAATGCCTCAAGAAGGATTCGTTCATTTCTGATCTCTTCCTCTTGTTTGTGTTTTGTACGTTAAGAACTGTAGTTTGATTTAGAACGTATATGCTTTTAGATAACGTGCCTGAACCGATCAACTCTTGATATAGGAAATGTTCAAAACATTATCCAACAATACAAAACTATATCCTTCTTTACTAAATAAAGAAACTGATATGATGTTGTATATCAGGTTCGGTATCTAATAACATTCGTTCAGAATCAATGTATTTGGTAATACAGGGTGATAACTGCCAACTACTTTGGCTGCAACAATTGCACTATTTCTAACTCATAAAACTTATCATCCATTCTCAGTTCTCTACCTATCTGTAGCCCATGTAACAGATTACATATGTGGGATCCTGATCCGGTATCTCATACGCAGGACGTAAAGGATACTGAAAAATAGTTCTCGGTACAGAACACAGCCGAAGAAGATGCATCATCATGCACTTTCTTCGTTTGGGATGCACGGGAATCCTGGTAATCCCCTATTTCCTGCTCTGTCTTATAACAGTTATAAGTTGGAGCGGGACCAATGTTCCCCATCTCAGTATAACAAGCAGGTTCGGTCAATACATCCATATTATTATCTTGATTAAGACGTGATATGGTCTCTACCTGGAGAGAGAGAGAAGAAAAAACTCAGCGTATGCTCTTGCAAAATTAGATTGGTTATTATTTTATTTAATCAGGATGGCTCCCATTGTTTTTGTCAAATCTTCCTTCAAACCTTAAAAGGAAAGACTAGCCGGGATTAATTACACCCTACAAGTTCGCCAATCTTTCAGCCAGGTTTCCCGTGCTTTAGCATAGACCTAATCAAAATTAACCTCGTTTTCCCAGGAGCGTAACCCCCTGGACACCTTTCTAGACACCTACTTGATCGGCTAATTGTAATATATAAAACTCTCCAAGGAGCAACTCTTACTCACAGTGGGTATCGGGATCCAACTATCTCATAGGAGGTATGCAATCTCATTGCAAATTTCAACACTTGAAATTCCCGATAATATTTCTCCCCTAACCTCCTATGACCTTGACAAAGGCCAACAAACCATAGGATGCTAGTCAAGTTCAACCCTTCATTTCCTGATTGAATTAAACCTAACCGCACGACCCTTGACAAAGGCCAATAAGGTCGCACGACTACCCTAACTCAATCACATCATATGCTTATGCAGATAAGCAGTAATCAGCTTCCGCACACTACGCCTTAAAAAAGGCCAACAAACGCAGCACGAATACTAACTATTACTTATCTGAAATGAAGGAGGGCTACGAGAGATTTTTAAGAAAACCTTTTGCGCAAAGAACTTGATATCATCGTAGAATCGAGTGATTTAAAATGGAGTGGTTTTTAGGCTTTTACTAGTTTTTCTAAAGAGGTCACTCTCGGTGAAGGGATCTCGGCTCTTTCCTTATCGAACTAGGTGCTGGATATATCACAAATACCACTATGCAAAGCAAAAACTATAGAAGCAATCAAAAGACAAAACCGAGGGCTGTAGCATCTTCCAGTTATTGCTAAAGAGGTCACTCCCGGTGAAGGGATCTCGCCTCTTTCTATATCGAATAAGTTGCTGGATATTCTACAAGGAATACCGCTATGTAAAGCAAGAACTAGAGCTACATGTTCTTGAAAATTCGATTCCACAACATTTTTAGGTTTATTTTCTTTCATTAATCTCATTAATGAAGTCCCATCATTTTAAGTTACCTAAACATCACAGATAAATACAACGTACGCTTATGCTATCCGCATTCGCCTCGATGTCCCCTCGTGCATGTTCATATCAGATTTTTGCATTTTCATACCGTCCAATTTTTATCACATTGCATATCCGTAGATACTCTTGAGCCGTGTTTGCTAGTCAATTGCAGGATACAGGTTCTCGGTTCTAAAACGGTGAAATTCATGGAAAACACGAAAAAAGTCCGGGTTCCTGCCAACCACAGATAAAACACGGTCTCCGCTCTTCATCCGTATGTTGCCAGATACCAGTTTAGGAAGACAAAATGTCAAATCAAAGTCACCTTCATGCACAAGGCTCAATGGCAACAACAACTTCCAAGAAATCTACGCGGAGCTCGAGGCAATCATGACAAAATCTTGACAAAAAGTCCACCTTTCCCTCAACAGAAATTCTGGAAAATTCGTGAAGAAATTATGAAAAACTATATGTACCAGAATGAAGTGCACTGCAAACCAGGCCAGCACAAGAAATTGGAGCATCCAACCCCACCAAAGGGCCGCGGATCCGCGGCCAAAGTGGGGTCCAGGCCACGGATCCGCGGCCATTCTGGCGCCAAGGGAAAAGTTGTTTTGGGGGTATTTTGGTATTTTTGTATAGGTTCTGGTGGTTGCCCTAGGGTTTCATTTTATGGCCTATAAATAGCCCAGAAGTTTGTGAAGGAAGGGGTCCATTCTTGTATTTTCTTTTTCTAGGATTTAGTTCACTTCTTCTTCCTCTTCTCACCTCTTCTCCATTAAACTTGTAGTGAGCTTTTGAGTGAAGAGTGATGAATAAAGAAGAACCAATTATTATCATTCTTATCTCTTTATTTTGTTGAATGCTCTTTCTTTACTTGTTGTAATTTTAATTGTTAAGTAGTTGTTGTTATTTGCTTGATTGTTTCTTTCTTCTCTCTTTTTCTGTATCATTCATACGACAATGATACTTACGCTTGATCCTCACCAAGGTGAGGTCGCAAATAGTTAGTCGTATTCTTCTAGTCTCCTTCTTTCTATCTTTCTCTTTTGTTTGTTTTATTTTTCCGTATTATGAAGTGTGAGTAGTTTTATACTTGTTAGGGTAGGATAAGGGAAGTTTGAGAGAAGGAAATCTCTCTCACTCTTTCCTTGCCCAACAACTTGAATCGACTCCCGTTAATTGAACCACAATCCGCTCCTTACGGCACCCTATCCTACATGATAGCGGTGATTCCGTAGTGAGACCGGTTGTGGTTGAATTAACCGGAGGTTATGGATAAGAGCCAAGAACGGACGGACAAGCACCAAAAGGAAGGACTATGCGTTGGAAAGCCTAGCTTATACTCGCAAGTTCCTTCCTAGTCGTGCTAATCCCCGTTGTTACCGATTACCGTAACACCGATATTAAGTGGGGCAACGAAAGATGTGGAGACTCCTAACTCAAACTAACCTAATCCTCACCCTAACAAGCTCTCTTTAAATATCAACTTACACTTAGATAACCACAACAAAATCTGAAAACAGGACTTAACTCGTTAAAACACTTTGAAAAAGACTCCCATCTCCCTGCGGACGACCCGTACTCAACCGGCTAGCTACAAGCGAAACCGTCTTGATTGCGGTATTTAAACTAAACTTGAACACGCACGTGTCCTAACAATCAAATGGCGCCGTTGCCGGGGAGACGGTAGTTTATTTCCTTGTGTAATTTCGGGTTAATTTGTAAGTATAAAAAAAAAACGAAAAAAAAATATACTTTGTAAAAAAAAAAAACCCATCTTGTTATTCTTGATTAGTTTTTGTGCAAGTGTGCAGGAAATACGAAGCTCAAGGTCGACGCCAAAGACGTTGGAAATACGGAGTTTAAGTACAGTGCCAAAGACGTGGGAAGATAGACCCACATTTCGAGGCTACACCGCGACGGACAAAAACGAAGCATCCGGTCTACTGTAAAAATCTGGAGCAGATACAGTGAGCAAATCAGAATTCCACACATCCTTACAAGCAGAGAAGTACCACAGCAGCACACCCAAAAAGTTTGGAAGCCCGATCCCTCATTACAGCCGCGGAACCGCGGCCTTAGCACCTGTTTGGCCGCGGAACCGCGGCCATTCATTGGCTTCAGTGGTCCAAAATTTGGGTACTTCTCTCTGCTTCTCCCCTCTCCTCTGAACTCCAATAAACTGTGTTTTCTGCAGCCTTCTTTGCGCAAATTCTTCTCCCCCTTCCATTAAACTGTTCTTGTGCAGGATTCTTTGCGCCGCAAATAAAAATTGTTTGCAGTTGATTTGTTACTGTTTTGCATTCTTTAATACGGACTTAAGGGGCTTGAAACCAATCCAGATTGGGTGGGGATTTCATCACCCTTCCCAGGACCCCAAAAATCACTAAAGCATATGCATTGTCCATTGTAAATTAAAAAATACTAGACTTCAGCCCTAAGGACTTCGGGCTCATTAGGAGAAATAAACCGTGTTTAGAACCTCGCTTAACCGTACATTGTTTACGGGGTGTCTAGGAAAGTGTTAAAGGCGCAACCGCCGAAAGAGAAAGGGTTATTTAATTAAGGAACTTCGCGAAAGCGTTGGACAACCTCCCTTTATCTCTGCACTTACCTGGCCCCGTGATCGGTGTATTTTTAAGCCTGTTTCTCGACACTGTTTAACTTCGAAAATCAAGTTCAGGAGCAGGTCTAGTAGACCTAGGCGACCGTAGATCTAGGTGTGATTGTGCATATCTTGTTTGTGATTGCTTAAGCCGTATTTCCTTACATACTTCTGTAAATCTCTTTCTAAAAAAAAAAAAATTCAAAAACTATTATAAAAACTTGCCCTTTTGTCGCCAAATCCATTTTCACCCACCACCCATCGCCTTTCTCCATTGACGTTTTCTTACCCTCACCTTCTCCGCTTTGACTATACTAAACTTGTTTAGTGTATGTCTGCTTGGACTCGGGACACTAGTGCCCGTTTAGTCCGCATTACGTTAGTCGCGACCGACTACGCGATCGACTCCGAAGTCGATACTCCGTCCACTCCTCTTTCACCCCTTCCTTTGCCGGCCAACTCCGACGTTGACCGGAATTCTGTTCATACATCTTCACCTTCACCTTCACCTTCACCAACCTCTTCTTCCGCGATGTCGGGATTTAATCCGAACATCTCTTTGACCACCGCTGGATTGGCTCCACCTCCTACGGAGACCAATCTCCCACCACCTCCGCCTGTTGTAGCGCCGCAGCGAATTGCGCTCCAGGATCGTTTCTACCCCACCCGTTCTGCACTTCCCACCTGCCTTTCTCTTCCTCCGGCCAATGGGGACAACTTTGAAATTAAGCCCCATTTCATCAACATGCTTCCACGTTTTCATGGGCTTGAAACTGAAGATGCCTATATCTTCATCAATAAATTTCAAAATGTCTGTGCCATGATGAAAACCACCCAGCTGTCGGACGATGCTATACGTCTACGGGTCATTCCGTTCACTTTATGCGATCTCGCTGAAAAATGGCTGCATAGCACCGCTTCCCACTCAATCACCAGCTGGGACGAGTTTGTTAAAGCGTTTCTGAAAAAATTCTATCCGAATCATAAGACCGCAAGAATTCGAAATGAAATCAACCAATTCTCCCAGCTTCCTTCTGAACCCTTCTGGAAGTGCTTTGACCGGTACAAAGTCCTTCTTGTTCAGTGTCCTCACCACGGTATAGAGAAATGGCAACTCTGCCAAACCTTATACGAGGGACTGAACCCAGCAACGAAGCAGTTGCTGGAAACCATCTGTCGGGCCACATCCTATCGAAATCTGACGAGGAAGCGTGGCAGTTCTTTGACGATCTTGCGGAGCAAACACTACAGTGGGAGAGCACAAGACCGACTTCTTCTTCTTCTACCTCCACTTCTACCGGTCAGTCTAGGGTAGGAATCCACCAACTCGATGTCTCTATCGCGATGAAAGCTGAAATGGCTGCAATAACACGAAAGCTTGAAGCGATAGAGAGCAAATTTTCTGCTCCTGCTCCTGCTCCTGCCCCTGTTCTCCCCCTTCGTACCATCTGCGCTTGTTGTTCCGATCCTTCCCACTTGACCGAAGAGTGTCCTTACAACCCACCCTCGCAAGGACAGGATCAGGTTAATGCTGCCTTCCAGCAAAGACCGAGGAATGATCCATACTCTTCCACCTACAATCCCGGTTGGAGGAACCACCCCAATTTTGCCTGGAATCAGAATCAGAATCAATTCCAGGGCAACAATTTCCAAAAAGCCCCTCCGCCGCAACAACAAGCGCAACAACAAACTCAGTATCAGCAGCCCTTCCAACCCCAACCTTACCAAAACCAGACGAACAACTTTGCACCAAACAATTCTTTTCCACCAAACAACAACTTTGTTCCGTTAAACACTGATAATGTTTCCTCGCTCGAGCGAAGTCTGGAGGCATTTGTTAAACAATCGACTCAATCCACCGCCAACATCCAGTCTTCGATCCAATCTTTAGTGCAACACACCGCCGCACACGGGCAGAGCATCAAGACCATCGAGGCCCAGATTGCACAGCTAAACGCGGCCTTGAGCGAGCGAGAGAAGGGGAAGCTCCCGTCCCAGCCACTTCCAAATCCCGGTCACCCACATAATGCACATGTTGCTCTTGAACAACAAAACCATAATGTGAGTGCCGTGACTACACTGAGATCGGGAAGGATGCTGCAAAACAACATTGGCAAGCGAATCAACGATGACACCCCGGCCGCTGCTTCTTCTTCTTCTCCTTCTTCTTCTTCGTCTTCCGAGCCTATTCTCCGTTCTTCAACAGGCTCTCCTTCCTCCTCTTCTGCTCTGAACGGACCCACTTCTCACTCCACGAAAACACCTATTCTGGGATCCGTTCCGACTCCAAAATCTCCTCCTCCAGCATTAGACTCAACCAATTTTCAAAATGTTCCATTTCCAAACCGGTTGAGGTCTAACAAACAAAATCCTCAAATGGAGAAGATTCTGGAGTTATTCAAGCAGGTTAACATTAATATTCCTCTTTTAGATGCTGTCCAACAAGTCCCGTCCTACGCGAAAATCTTGAAGGACTTGTGCACGAAAAAGAGGAAGTCTCAGGTACCCAAGAAAGTTTTCTTGGCTAGTGCTGTGAGTGATGCCCTTACCCAATCTTTACCACAAAAACGGAAGGACCCTGGCTGTCCTACGATTTCAATTACCATTGGGGATAAGAACATCAACCGCGCACTATTAGATCTTGGTGCCAGTGTTAACTTGCTTCCGTATTCAGTATACGAGCAATTAGGCGTCGGAGAGTTGAAACCCACACACTGCACTCTCCAAATGGCCGACCGATCGATCACCCACCCTAGGGGTGAGCTAGAGGATGTGTTGATAAGAGTCGGGGACTTCATATTCCCCGTCGACTTCCTTGTATTAGATACACAGCCTGTAGCTAACCCCCGGAATCAAATTCCGGTGATACTCGGTCGCCCATTTCTCGCAACCTCAAATGCTGTGATCAATTGTCGCAACGGTTCAATGAACCTCTCTTTTGGAAATATGACGATTGAACTCAACATTTTTAGGTTTGGGAATCAGCCCGCCGAACCTAATGCGCATATACTGGACGTCTGCTCGATCCAGGAGATCACACCAGAAGAGTGTGAATTCGAGGAGTTTCTGTTTGATCACGATAATCTTGACGCCACTAGTGCGTTTCTCTTCGAACCTGCTGCTGTTTCTGCGCCCGATAACGAATACGAGTGTTTCACATTCTCGAACGATCTTAGCCGCGCACAACCCGAGTTCGAATCTTTCGACTTTCCGGATGAGTTACCTGAACCATCCGACTCGGTTGCCTACACTCGTTTTGAACCTTTGCTGGAATCCTTTGAGTTCGAGACCTTTGCACCAGTCTTGCCTTCCATCATTTCACCTCCGACGCTCGAACTCAAGCCGTTGCCGTCTCACCTTAAGTATGCTTACTTAGGTGAGAACGAGACCCTCCCTGTCATCATTTCGGCTTCTCTAGCTCCCGAGCAAGAGAAAGCCCTTCTCGCGGTCTTGCACGGCAACAGGCAAGCTTTTGGCTGGTCCATGGCGGACATCAAGGGGATTAGTCCCCTGATCGTTGAGCATCACATTCATCTGATGGATGATGCCAAACCAGCCCGGGATCCACAAAGACGTCTTAATCCAGTCATGAAGGAGGCTGTGAAGAAGGAGATCGTCAAATGTCTAGATAGTGGTATCATTTACCCTATCTCTGATAGCCAGTGGGTTAGCCCCATTCACGTTGTCCCCAAAAAGTCGGGCATCACGGTCATAACCAACAAGGCGAATGAGTTAATCCCTACTCGCACCCAAACTGGGTAACGAGTTTGCATTGATTACAGAAAACTCAACGCCGCAACGCGGAAAGACAACTTTCCGCTACCTTTCATTGACCAGATGCTGGAACGATTGGCCGGACATGAGTACTATTGTTTTCTTGATGGCTACTCTGGCTATAATAAAATTCCCATCGCCGAAAAAGACCAGGTCAAGACCACTTTCACTTGTCCTTTCGGCACGTTTGCATATCGACGCATGCCCTTTGGGTTATGCAATGCGCCCGCTACCTTCCAACGGTGTATGATGGGAATTTTCTCAGACATGGTGGAGAAATTTCTCGAGATTTTCATGGATGACTTCTCCATCTTCGGCGACTCCTTTGACGAGTGTTTGCTGCATCTTGACGCTGTCCTTACCCGATGTAAGGACAAGAATCTCACTTTGAACTGGGAGAAATGCCACTTCATGGTGCGCGAAGGTATTGTCTTAGGACATATCATCTCGCAAAATGGCATAGAGGTTGACAGAGCAAAGATTGAGGTCATTTCCAATCTGCCTCCTCCCCGATGCGTCAGAGATATCCGAGCCTTACTTGGCCATGCCGGTTTCTATAGACGGTTTATCAAGGACTTTAGCAAGATTGCTAGGCCCTTGACGCTTTTGCTGGCCAAGGACACGCCTTTCGACTTCGACTCGAGCTGTGTGACTGCATTCGAGTCACTGAAACGCTCACTCACTTCTGCTCCCATTCTCTCTTCTCCTGACTGGACGCACCCATTCGAGATTATGTGCGATGCATCCGACTTTGCCATCGGTGCTGTCCTTGGACAGCACATCAACAAGATGCCGCACGTAATCTATTACGCAAGCCGGACCCTGAACGACGCCTAACTGAACTATACAACAACTGAGAAGGAATTCTTAGCTGTTGTATTTGCTTTAGAAAAGTTCAGGCCCTACCTAATCGGCTCTCCAGTCATTGTCTACACGGACCATTCAGCTCTGCGCCATCTTTTTGCGAAGAAAGATGCCAAGTCTCGGTTAATACGTTGGATCCTCTTGCTTCAAGAGTTTGACCTTGTCATTAAAGACAAACGAGGATGTGAAAACGTAGTTGCCGACCATCTATCACGACTTCCTTCTTCGTCTTCGCTTCCAATTCCGATTAATGACGTTTTCCCGGATGAACAACTCTTGACAGTATCGTGCGAACCCTGGTTCGCAGATATTGTGAACTATCTGGCCACGGGATTACTACCGACCGAATGGTCGAGTCAGGACAGACTTCGTTTCTTATCCCAAGTAAAACACTTTTACTGGGACGAACCCTACTTGTTCAAGTACTGTCCCGACCAGATTATTCGTCGGTGTGTCCCTGATGAGGAATTCAAGAGTGTGCTGTCATTTTGCCACGATCAAGCGTGTGGCGGGCATTTTGGACCCAGAAAGACAGCAGAGAAGATCTTGCAATGTGGTTTCTACTGGCCACAACTTTTCAAAGACGTTCACGAATATTGCAAGACTTGCTCCCGGTGCCAACACATGGGCCGGATATCCCGGAGAAACGAGATGCCGCTCCAACCGATCTTGGTTGTGGAGATTTTCGATGTTTGGGGGATAGACTTCATGGGGCCGTTCCCCAACTCTTTTGGGAACTTGTACATTCTTCTAGCTGTTGATTACGTCTCTAAATGGGTCGAGGCTGTGCCCAGCCGGACTAACGACAACAAGGTTGTCGTTAGGTTCCTTAAAGAAAACATTTTCTCACGGTTTGGGCACCCCCGAGCGATCATTAGCGACAATGGAAGTCATTTCTGCAATAGGACTTTCGAGGCCTTGATGCGGAAGTATTCCATCAATCATAAGCTTTCTACGCCCTACCACCCCCAAACCTGCGGGCAGGCCGAAGTTTCAATCGGCAAATCAAGCAGATATTGGAGAAGACGGTTTCCAAGAACCGTAAGGATTGGTCTCTAAAACTCACTGATTCCCTTTGGGCATTTAGAACTGCTTATAAGACCGACCTTGGCATGTCTCCCTATCGGCTTGTGTACGGAAAAGCCTGCCACCTTCCTGTCGAAATCGAGCATCGCGCATTTTGGGCGATTAAGGAGCTGAATCTATCTCTTGAGGACGCGGGCAGCCATCGGAAGATGCAGCTGAACGAACTGAGCGAGCTTAGGGATGAGGCTTACGACAACGCGGTTGTCGTTAAGAATCGAACGAAGGTGTTTCATGATAAACACCTTTTGCGCAAAACCTTCGTACCTGGTCAGCAGGTACTTCTTTACGACACCCGACTTCATTTTCATCCAGGAAAGCTCCGATCTCGCTGGAAAGGGCCGTATTTTGTGCGGAATGTGTATCCGCAAGGCGCTGTGGATTTGGAAAATCCAAAGGACGGTTCACTCTTCAAGGTAAATGGACACCGATGCAAACCGTACCTTAGCGCCGAACCAACAGAGGAGCTCCTGTTCTTACAGGAGCCGGTTTACCCTGAATGATCTTCCTCTGCCTACCTCCAAACTTCGGTTATCCAGCCAAGAACAGTGGACACTGTTCCAAATAAGTTTGGGGGTATGTACAAACCATTTTGCATATATGTGTGTATATTCTTTTTCTTTCCTTTATAAACAAAAACAAATAAAAATTGTGTATCACTAACCGACAATTTTGAACCTTCCAACTGCTCTCTTCATGCCACGACATTGAGGACACTGTCCAGTTTAAGTTTGGGGGTACGCTCGGTACGCATTTCTTACCTTCGCATTCATATGTATATTTTGCATCTGCATAAAAATCCATAAAATCCATAAAAATCGGAAAATTTTCTAAAAAATATAAAAACTTTTTTGTCAAGTTAGCTTGTGGAAGAACTTTGATTCAACATTTCGACGGTTTTTGTTTAAAAAAATAGGAATAACTAGATTTTATGTTTGGATTTTGAAAACCTGAAAGATAACTCTCCTTTGAAGTTAACTATAGCTGATATACGTCTTTACATCACACTACACGTGTCGTAAGATTTCGGGAATTAGATGACAAGTCTTTCATGTTTAAACTTTTAAACAGATAAATGATTTTCTGAGGATCAAATAGGTTTGTTCTGAAATAAGTAAATGTCAAGAATAGTTTATGAAGTAAAGCGAATATGAAGGAATGTTATTGATGCCGTAATTGGAGCTAAGTCTGAAAAATAACCCATCTAAAACTTGATTGGAATGATTACACACCAAACCCACTAGACACGTCTTTTATCCAAAAAAATATTTGAACTGCCGGTTATATCTCCGTTCGTATTAAATCATCTGATTTTCACGCCAATCTGTCTTTTGTTTTTGGACCTAGGTAACTTGAGTAATTAAGTCCGCTGGGGTGTTTTTACACCTAATGCCCTAAAACCAACTGGTTTGGGTGTATTGGCCCAAAGCTCGCTAAGAAGCCTAGAAAGTCCAGTTTAAAACAAAGTCAAGCAAGTGTTCTCTCCGAGTTAAAATTCCTAACGGTTCTTTGTGTGAGAATAATCTTGATAAAAGACAGGCTTTTATAAAATAAATTTAACGGAGATATGAAGGTTTTACTCTTTGATAAAGACTATTGCACGTTCACAGAGGTGTGTATGAAATGAAAACAAGAAAAAGGTGGAGTGAAAAATACGACTTAGTTTCCTGTTAAGGAAGATAGAAATTCTGACGTTGAAACCTTACTGGAAAACGAAACTTGAAAAATGCTTAACTCTTTATAAAACTTATGTGATCCTTTTAAAATTGTTATCTGGGCTTTATTATGCGACATGATGACTTTATTCGACCTTTCGAGAACTTAACGACACTATTTGCACTGCACGTAAAGACATATAAGATCTGTAGTTAAATAAGAAGCGAGGTGTGAAAAATAAAGGTTCGATGGTCTAGACTTAGGATTATAGAATTGTTATTTTCTAAACAAAACTTTAGGGTTTGAATCTTAGTTATTTTGCAAACCCAACTTGACCGGATTTTGTGGGTAGTATCCGCTGAAAACCCTCAGGAGACAACACTCCTCCTACTAGGGACACCTAGAGGTTAAACGGCTTGTTGCACATGCTCAGTGCAATCGCGTTCCCTGCGAAAGTGAGGTTAGGGAATTTTTTGTGAATAAATGGGCTTTGCTTGGGACGAGCAAATGATAAGTTTGGGGGTATTTGTTCATATCAGATTTTTGCATTTTCATACCGCCCAATTTTTATCACATTGCATATCCGTAGATACTCTTGAGCCGTGTTTGCTAGTCAATTGCAGGATACAGGTTCTCGGTTCTAAAACGGTGAAATTCATGGAAAACACGAAAAAAGTCCGGGTTCCTGCCAACCACAGATAAAACACGGTCTCTGCTCTTCATCCGTATGTTGCCAGATACCAGTTTAGGAAGACAAAATGTCAAATCAAAGTCACCTTCATGCACAAGGCTCAATGGCAACAACAACTTCCTAGAAATCTACGCGGAGCTCGAGGCAATCATGACAAAATCTTGACAAAAAGTCCACCTTTCCCTCAACAGAAATTCTGGAAAATTCGTGAAGAAATTATGAAAAACTATATGCACCAGAATGAAGTGCACTGCAAACCAGGCCAGCACAAGAAATTGGAGCATCCAACCCCACCAAAGGGCCGCGGATCCGCGGCCAAAGTGGGGTCCAGGCCGCGGATCCGCGGCCATTCTGGCGCCAAGGGAAAAGTTGTTTTGGGGGTATTTTGGTATTTTTGTATAGGTTCTGGTGGTTGCCCTAGGGTTTAATTTTATGGCCTATAAATAGCCAAGAAGTTTGTGAAGGAAGGGGTCCATTCTTGTATTTTCTTTTTCTAGGATTTAGTTCACTTCTTCTTCCTCTTCTCACCTCTTCTCCATTAAACTTGTAGTGAGCTTTTGAGTGAAGAGTGATGAATAAAGAAGAACCAATTATTATCATGCTTATCTCTTTATTTTGTTGAATGCTCTTTCTTTACTTGTTGTAATTTTAATTGTTAAGTAGTTGTTGTTATTTGCTTGATTGTTTCTTTCTTCTCTCTTTTTCTTTATCATTCATACGACAATGATACTTACGCTTGATCCTCGCCAAGGTGAGGTCGCAAATAGTTAGTCGTATTCTTCTAGTCTCCTTCTTTCTATCTTTCTCTTTTGTTTGTTTTATTTTTCCGTATTATGAAGTGTGAGTAGTTTTATACTTGTTAGGGTAGGATAAGGAAAGTTTGAGAGAAGGAAATCTCTCTCACTCTTTCCTTGCCCAACAACTTGAATCGACTCCCGTTAATTGAACCACAATCCGCTCCTTACGGCACCCTATCCTACATGATAGCGGTGATTCCGTAGTGAGACCGGTTGTGGTTGAATTAACCGGAGGTTATGGATAAGAGCCAAGAACGGACGGACAAGCACCAAAAGGAAGGACTATGCGTTGGAAAGACTAGCTTATACTCGCAAGTTCCTTCCTAGTCGTGCTAATCCCCGTTGTTGCCGATTACCGTAACACCGATATTAAGTGGGGCAACGAAAGATGTGGAGACTCCTAACTCAAACTAACCTAATCCTCACCCTAACAAGCTCTCTTTAAATATCAACTTACACTTAGATAACCACAACAAAATCTGAAAACAGGACTTAACTCGTTAAAACACTTTGAAAAAGACTCCCATCTCCCTGCGGACGACCCGTACTCAACCGGCTAGCTACAAGCGAAACCGTCTTGATTGCGGTATTTAAACTAAACTTGAACACGCACGTGTCCTAACAATCAGTGCACTGTTAGGTTAGGTAACTAACGGCAGAGCGGGGCAGGGCTAGCGCGGGTGTAAAACATAAGCAACGTCTATATAATATATCACATATACTATATCCAGCATCTATCTCAACATATAAAGTGATCACTTCACAGAATATCGCAGCAGAACATAACATATGAAATATTGGATATACTAGCATTTCCGGGTTTTAAATTAAGCCTGTATAAAACACGGATTCCACGGTCGTGATGAATAGACAAACCCACATCCCTAGATCCTACGAGTGCGGCAAGCAACCCTACCAATTCTAGAGTTAGGAGACCCGGTCTCGACTCCTCGAGATGGTCTCCCACTGGACCCTAGAACCCGGTTACTTGTGCTCCCCGCCTTGGGTCTATCCTAATGCGGAAAAGTAAATAATATACAATGGTGACATCATCCTCAACCCCGAAGTGCCCCATTAAAATAATATTACATACGATGAATTTTATATGAATGAAAATGAAAAACTTTCTTCTCATAAAAAAAACCCGGCTATTGAAACACGACGATCCAATATAACATATCACAGTAACACATAACATCACATGTCATGAACGTAAGTAAATATGCGTATCCCAATTGTCGTTGATGTATAGCAACAAAACCGGTGATACACCACATATTACACTTACGGTCGCAGAAAAGAAAGTGAAAAATTACAACAGTTGGAATCCGTAACCACCTTAGACATCATAAACCCAACGTATCTCATACATTGGATTTCATGCCTAACCAAATGAATTCCTTAGACATCACATGCCTACCAATTACAAATCCCGCATTTTAGTCTCGATCTCGAAAACACTTTTCAATATCAAGTCGGGCAATTCAATAAGATTCCCAACATCCTGATCGAATGCTCGTCGGAAACTTTAGTAGACGGCCCCACCCCCCGATGTCGTCGACGAAGTGCATTAAGGCGGAACACCGCAGATGTGAGCACCCGAACAGATGCATTTGGCGGTGGGGTTCTCATACAGTCACTTGGTCGGGGCTTTAGGGCGTGGCTATCTAATAAGATTATCCGGCGAGTATCTGTGTACTCTACAAGATTGCGTCTGCTTTTGATCACATCAAAATCCTGTGGCAATCGATCAAATGAAAATAAACTGCTAGATTTATACAATTCAAATTAGTGTTGATTCCAAGTATTGTATCCCATCACATGATACCCGGACGACACTAAACCTTTCGGTCGATTCATCAAAGTCTCACAATTTCCCGACGACTCAACACTTGAGTACAGTTTTAATAATACCCAGAACATGCCACAGTACCTATGCACCAGCCGTAGAAGGGCAGGCCCAAGCCGCACTCATGTCGCTACGGAACTGCGACAAACCCTAAGGTATGACCGCGATTCCGCGATCCAAAAAGTCGAGTTAGGGTTTCATTCTTCTAGATGGTACACAGAATTACTTGCATGTTTTTCCAAATACGTTAAAATTGGAAAAATGGGTTTTTGACATTCGATCGAACTTTTTAACTTCGCCTAAACAATATGTGAATAACCCAAAACAATCTTAAACTTATGAATACGAAACACTACGAATTCTTATAGTGTAAGATTACATCACATGCAAAATTAGCAAAACCAAACAACACCTGAAACACCAAAACCCAATCACCGGAACACAGTGAATATTTAAGGCAAAAACAAACCAAAGTGGCCGGACCAACCTTGTTGTCCCCAGTCAAAATCCGAGCAAACCCCTGAAATTTTCATGGTATTCATGATATATCCAATATAACATTCTGTACTTGTTTAAAAAAAAATTTGACAACTTTTTAGAATCGACAGAAACCAATTTTTGGCGTTGCAAGTTCGGAATATTTCGGTTTCGTAATCTTAACAAAATCCGTCAAAATTTCTAGCATGTATCTGATACCACTGCAGGGTTCCCTATGACGGAAGCAAGGTTTCGGGAGGCATCGTCCATGTCAAATTCAACAATTTGCCGTTCTAGCTAACCCTAACTAAGAATCGTTAACTAGAAAACCGACGGAATGAAAATGCAAAATACTTTGCATGTAAAGTGAACAATGAATACAACCTTTGTAGACCGGTCCTTCACTTCATTAGCTTTATGTAGTCGTCCCTTCGCTGCGATCATGAACTCCCAGACTCTAGAGAGGCTGCACAAGATGTACGGATCAAGCTTGCTAGAAGACTTCGAGGACAAAGATGATCTACGTCGAGGAGACACTAACCTAATCTATCTCTTCACTAATTATGGAATTAGTGAAGCAAACACCCTATACTAAATGGCAAGTAGTAGAGGATGATGATGTAGGAAGTGGGCTCACTTTAGATTTGATTTTCTCACACATTTTCTCACATCTCCATTGAAGCTAGAAAGCTTTTTGGAATAAGAAAAAGATAACTCTCATTATAATTATCAAGTGAATGAAAGAAAAATCATGAGGTTAGAAAATAAACCATGGTGAGTATATGACATCCCTTAACCAAGAAAAATCATGAGGTTAGAAAATAAACCATGGTGAGTATATGACATCCCTTAACCCTTGTAGAGAGTTAACCATGGCTAGGATAAAGGGTTGGGTTTATAAATATCTTTAGTAAAACAAAATGACTAGACTAAGTCAATGGACAATACAAGCTTATATAAGCATTGTGTCATGAAAAATTGAAACCGTTTTGTAATTACCAAAATTAAATAAAAACCTTAGTATTATCCCTAGCATGGTGTAAGTTATACACACACCCAAGATGCATGTTTCATCAAGCATGACACATAACATGTACACTTATATATATCTCATATATACAATATGCACATCAAGTGAGAAAAGAAATCTTAAGTGAGCCAATACTAGTTAATGTAAGTTAATATATTAAATATATAATTATAGACTAGACTATCAAATCAACTTTTGATTTAACAATCCGGCAATATCACATATAACCGACTAATATAATGTGTAACAACTTATCCAATCAATACTTGATCCGATAACCCGGCTATATCGCATATAACCGACCAATATCACAAATCGCGAGACTACAATACGGTATCTCATATCGTATTAATCTCGGTCTCGCAAATATCATATATGTGCTCCTGCTCCGTTTCGCTTGAGCCAGGAAACCTCTGTGTAGGACTTTAAAGACTCGTCAATACGCCGGCAGTAGGTGATTATCATATCAAACACCCACAAGCCGCAAGCGGTCTGCTAAACGTAACTGACACCCGGGTATTGAGCGATCAGAAGAACAACAAGCAAGCCAGCTCGTACTCCGGCGAATCCAATCAGTAACCCGACCGTAAAGTCCGGTCTCTTCGTCTGATATGTCGCATATCTCATCTAGAGGTGGTAAAACGTCAGACCCCAGTAACTCGATAAGTCGTGCCGATGTGAGTCTCATAATGGGTCGAGAAACTACTGATAACACTTACCAGTATATCTCTGAAGCAGCCCTGGCCAGGGAATTCCTGTTATAGCCAATCGAGCAAAACGCAACATCAACTCCCAATACCGGGAGAGACGAAACCCCTCATATCGCTCATTGCCTCTATGTGGTTTGGAATTGTACCCAAAAGCCACCGTTTTGATCATTGTCTTGAACGTGGTAAGGTGGAAATCAAAGCACAGTGGGAATCTTTCATGCCCCGCTTCCCAAAATACGGAATACGAGGGGTTGGTAAGGCCAGCCATGCTCCTACGCTCGAGGAAGGTAATGAGAAATGCAGCCACTAAATCAAAACAGGTACAAAAACTAACCAGATAGAGATCCAGGAAGTATAGCGCTGAGTCACTGATCTAGATATCCGCAATGTCCTCGAGGTACGTCAGGTCCTTGTCCAAGCTAAATCCTCTTCTCACTCTGAGCATGGATACTCAGGTCGTCAGAGCGACACAATAGCAATATATATATATAAACACAAATATAAACACATATAATGATGACGAACATGAAACAGTAAGCATGGAGTAATAATATGAGCATGAAGTGGCCAGTATAGGTAAACAGTAAAATAGGTAAACAGTATGGCAGGTATATTGAATCAGTAATCAATGCATGTCACTAAACCTATCAGTCTCTAAGTCTCACTATTCAGGTCGCTAAGCCTATCGTCAGTCCAAGTGTGAGAGTCAACCACTCGTGAGTATCCCCCACTCAAGGGTAGTGCCACAGGGGCAAGGGAACACGGGCCCGAGTTGCTCGCTAATAATCAGTAATATCACCCATATAACTCCAGAATCACTGTGTATGACGGCAATGGGACTCCCGAGATTCCGTTGAAATCACACTCAAACTACCCTACACCCCGTGGTCTACATCAAACACCAACCATAAACTCAAATACTAGTCGGTCCATGACAAGTCTACGCGAGAACTGGAGACAGGATCTCCATCAAGAATGTCTCGACTGATACTGTAGGGTTAATAGGCACTCTAATAAGGTTCTACAATGCATCAACCATGCCCATTTAAAATTTTAGCCGTGCCGAATAACCCTAAGAAAGATCGTTGCTAGAAAATTAGGGTTTCATATGCTAGTAAACTACGTTTACGACAGAGTGAATACGAAATACAACCTTTGTAGATCGGTCCTTCACTTCTATAGCTCCTTGTTGAAGTCCCTTCGCTGCGATCGTGGTTCTCCCAGACCCTTGCATGGCTTCACGAGGAGAAAGACGCGTCCTTGCTTGAATTCTTCGAGGCCGAAGATGATCTACGTCGAGGGGATGCCAACTCAAGCTTCTACTTCACTAACTTGTGAATTAGTGAAGAAAACACCCTAAACTAAAGTGCTAGTCTAGTAGAGGATGGAGAAATAGGATGTGGGTTCTCTTTAGAATTTTATTTCTCACAATCTTTCTCATTTTGGATCAAACCCTCGCAAACTTTTTCTTTTTCACAAAATGAAGAAGAAGATGAATAAAAGAAAGAGATGAGGATAATGATCAAGTGAGAAAGCTAACCATGGTGAGTGAGTATCATATAATAACTCTTGTAGAGACATAACCATGGCTAATGGTTATGGCTGGGTTAACAAATATCCATGGTAAAAACAAACTTAGTGGACTTAGTCAATGCATCACAAGCTTCAACAAGCTTCATGCATTGTGCTAATCCTCCACTAATTTTGTGATTACTTTAAATATAAAAACCCAACATAATAAATAGCATGGTGTAAGTCTCATACACCCAAGTCATGTGTATCATCAACCATGATAAAAAAAGAAAACACAATTTAATATATAACACATATATATTAAATTTGTGTACATGTGAGAAAAAACCTAAAGTGAACAAGTGTTAGCTAATGTAAACTAGTATATCAAATATACAATTATACAATAAATTATTAAATCAACACTTGACTTAATAATCCGGTCATATCACATATAACCGACTAACATCCAATGTATCGATTTATCGAATCAACACTTAATTCGATAACCCGGCTATATCATATATATAACCGACCGATACAAAAAGTCGCGAGAATAGAATACGGTATCACATACACGCATTATTCTCGGTCCCACACATATCACATACGTGCTCCTATTTCATTTTGCCTGAGCCAGTAAAACCTCTATGTAGGACTCTAAAGACTCGTCAATACGCCGGCAGTAGGTGATGATCACATCAAGCACCCACAAGCCGTCAGCGGTACTAGCTGGACGTAACGGCTACCCGGGTATTGAGCGATCAGAAGATCAGCAAGCAAGCCCGCTCCAACTCCTGTAAAAGTCTGCCGATAACACTTCCCGTACAGTCCGGTCTCCTCATCTGATATTTCGCGTATCAAGTCTAGGGGTGGTAAACGTCAGACCCCAATAACCGATAAGTCATGCCGATGTGAGGCTCATAACGGGTCGAGAAACTACTGGTAACACTTACCAGTAAATCTCTAATCAGCCCTGTCCAGGGACTTCCCTGTTACGGCCAATCGAGCACAGCGCAACATCAACCCCCAATACCGGGAGAGACGAAACCCCTCCTATCGCTCATTGCCTCCATGTGACTCGGGACTGTACCCAAAAACCATTGTTCTGCATGCCCTCATGGACGTGGTAAGGTGGAAATCAAAGCAAAGTGGGAATCACACAAGACTCTATGACGATCTCGGGTCTACAGACTAACCTGCACAAGTGTCACCAGAGAACTGCCATCTGACGTAAGGTATAATACCATCTGGAAGTTCTCGGCGACTCCGTCCAGTGTACTCAGTCTCCACTGAGCACCCGTATACCATCTCAGATGTCAAACACCAATGGATATGGGATCATCCTTTTGGAGATAATGCCCTCAGAGTCAATTATTGGATCACAGGCACATGATTGCAATGATTGAGGGAGGACCTGTCCCAGTAGGACAGTCTTACTCGAGATGATAGTATGCTATCTGGTTTATCTTTATCATCGTGTACTGATTTAGGTGACCTGACAGGTTACTATTGCACGTTGATAGAGCCCCTAGGATTCTTGCTTGACTACCGGCATATGAGGGCGATCATATACATGGGAGCTGGTAGTCTATAAGCATATCCTTAAAAGGTCCCTAGTCGTAGGAGCTTCGAGACAGGGCATCGATACTCCAGAGTAGACTAGTGTATACAGTCGAGACCCCGACGAGGGGCGGTGGCCGGTCTCACAAGCCACTGGTGTCAGTTGGTTCACCTAAGATGTATATAGGTGCTCATTGGGTTATGAGTACACCGGACAGGACTCGCCGGGAACATGCTAGTTAGTCTTATACCTGACGTCAGATAGCAGTTCCCTGGTGACATGTGTACAGGTTAGTTCATCGACCTGGGGATCGTCATTTTTCTCGTGTGAGTTCCCACTGTACTTTGATTACTACCCTACCACGCTCAAAGGAGACGTGCAAACAGGTTTTAGTTGGGTACAGTCCCGAGCCACATGGAGGCAGTGAGCGGATCTTCAGGGGTTCGTCTCTCCCGGTATTGGGGGTGAGGTCGCGCTGTGTCTAGGAGATCCAGAACATGAAAAGTCCTTGGCCAAGGCAGGAGATTTACTAGTTGGTATTCCAGTAGTATCTCAGGGTGTTCTGGGCTGCTCTCTGACACGACTTGTACCGCTTTTGGGGCTCTGACTTTTACCAACCCCCTAGGCCCGCCATGCGATGCTCATAGACGAACGGACCGGACTGTACGGATATTGTCACTGTCAGGCTCAGTAGCGTGTCAGGATGAGTTCGCTTATCGACGTCCCTTTTGGTCAATAGCTGGTAGCTCGTCACATATGGCTAATACCTCTGACGTGCTAGTGGTTAAATCCACAGCCATAGTATTGACGAGTCTTTAGAGTCCCCCACATTCATTTACTCAAGTTTCGGGCGAAAAGCTATAGAGGCCGTATGGAGATATGGCAAGGTCCGATCAGATACGTGCGGTATTGCACGGATCAGGATCGGACAGTTAGTACTAGAGGCCGTATGGACATATTGCATGGTTCGATCAGATACGTGCGGTATTGCACGGATCAGGATCGAACGGATATTACTAGCCGGCTTTGGTTTAAGCCGGATCCTAGTATAGTACAGTGTAGATTTTGTCTCATTGCATTTGTATTTCGGTTGGAATACAAATGCGGGTGTGTATACACAGTATCGGGGTTTTCCTGTAATTTATTACGGGACCAGTTTTCTGGAGTTGCCAGTTTGCTTTCCGTTTCGGTCAATTTCCTTTGTATCGTTGATTGGCCGAAGATTGGTGGAGGAGGGCTTATTTGCATTTGTGCAAATAAGCATTTGTGGACGGTGTTCTTTGCATTATTATTGTATCATGATGGTGCACCATCCATTGACTTGACCTTTTGCTTCATGATAGTTTTCATGATTGCTTGACTTTGGATATGATGATGGTTGTTGTTGGAGTGTTGGATTTTGTTGTGATCATTTTATTTTCTCATCATCACTTGTTTTCCACCCACCTCCTTGTCTTTGCTCTCTCTCTCTCCATTCACAAGAGGAATGGCCAGCCACTAGTGAGGGAGTGGGGCTTTTCTTTTGGTTGTGAGAAAAATGTTAATCTCATTCTTTGCATGCTACATTTTTCCTCACCTCTCTCCAAGTTCTTTTTCCTCCACCACAAAGGCAACATCCTCTACCCCAAATGAGACTTGAGCACTACACATTCTACAGCAAACCTTGGGCACGTCGGCTCGCCAACTTCGTGCCCGAGTTGCCTCGGTATAGAGGTGGGAGCCCGTAAAAGATGCAGGCGACGTGGTGCCCATCCGGCGAGGAGGTGGAGATCGGACATTCCGCGGGAGATCGGGACAACGGCGAGAAGACCGGAGGACTCGGATCACTCGGTATATCTTTCTTCCCCATCTTGTAGTTAGCTAGGACCAGTTAATGGCCCGATCCGGGTTTATAGTGCACGGTGGTGCCGGTTCAAGAAAATTAAAATTAACCATCGCTTCCGCAATTGGCCTCGGGATGGAGGCCGGGGCGCCGCCGTGCACTTACACATCCATCGCCCATCTCATGGGTCGAGAAGCGTTTACGCTAGTCTACACTGGTATATCGATGCCCCGTCTCGATACACCCACGACTAGGGGTCTTGAAGGATGTACTTATGGACTACCATGTCCCCACTAGTATGATCCGCATCATAGTCCAGGTAATCAAGTACACATCCTGAGGGCTTTACCAACATGTAACTATAAGACAGTATAAAGAGACAAGTATACATGTTAAGATAAAGAGCAACCAGATAGCATACTATCATACTGAGCAAGAAAGTTCTCTTTATATATGTCCAAGCATCCAATATAATATACATCATCTGTACAATACTGGCCTCTAGGGCATACATACAACTAACAATCTCCCGCTTGCACTAGGGCCAGCTGCTGTAGTATCGCATACCAAGCATCCAGAAGAGTCTCTCAAACTCTATATGGGGAATAGCCTTCGTGAGTGGATCCGCTGTGTTGTTCTTCGTGTCAACCCTCCTGACCTCGATCTCCCGGCGATCTACTATCTCCCGGATTAGGTGATACCACCTCAGAATATGCCTGGATCGCTGATGGGACCTGGGTTCCTTGGCCAAAGCCACCGCTCCATTGTTATCACAATACAAAGGTATTGGATGCTCAATGGTTGGAACCACTCCAAGTTCAAAAATGAACTTCTTGATCCAGACAGCCTCTTTGGCAGCATCGTTGGCAGCGATGTATTCAGCCTCCATCGTCGAGTCTGCCACGGTTTCCTGCTTGGAACTCTTCCAGCTAACCGCCCCTCCGTAAAGGGTAAAGAAAAATCCTGAGTGTGACTTAGAGTCGTCCTTATCACTCTGGAAGCTCGAATCGGTAAAGGACTCCACTTGGAGTTCTCCGTTACCATACACCAAGAGTATCTCTTTAGTCCTTCGTAAGTACTTGAGAATGCTCTTCACAGCTGTCCAGTGACTCTCTCCAGGATCAGCTTGATACCTACTCACTACACTTAGTGAGTATGCTGCATCGGGTCTGGTACATAGCATCGCGTACATGATAGAGCCTACATCCGAAGCATAGGGTATCCCTTGCATGCGAGCTCTCTCCAAATCAGTCTTGGGAGGCATCTCTTTGGAGAGAGTGATCCCTGAGCTCGTGGGTAAAAACCCACGTTTGGAATCATCCATACTAAACCTCTTTAGTATGGTGTCAATGTACCGGCATTGGGACAATCCCAATATCTTTTTAGATCTATCTTTATAGATCATAATTCCCAGTATGCAGGAGGCATCACCTAGATCTTTCATTGAGAATCTTTGTGATAAGAAGAGCATGACCGATTGCAGCATAGGAATGTCATTTCTTATCAAGAGTATGTCGTCCACGTACAATACGAGGAAGACAACCTTACTCTCTGCCACCTTCTTGTAAATACAAGGTTCATCTACATTTTTGACGAAATCAAACTCTTTGATAACGACGTCAAAGCAGATGTTCCAACTCCGCGATGCTTGCTTTAATCCATAAATGGATTTAAGCAGCTTGCACACCTTCCCGCTGCTCCCACTATCTACGAAGCCCTCTGACTGAGTCATGTACACGCACTCTTCTAAATCACCGTTTAGAAAGGCGGTCTTAACATCCATTTGCCAGATTTCGTAGTCATGATATGCAGCAATGGCAAGCATGATCTTGATGGATTTAAGCATAGCCACTGGAGAAAAGGTTTCGTCATAGTCCATACCTGGTCTTTGACGAAAACCCTTTGCAACAAGTCTAGATTTGAAAGTATCCACTTTCCCATCTACACCAAGTTTTTTCTTGAAGATCCACTTGCTCCCAATGGGTTTTACCCCTTCAGGAGCATCTTCAAAAGTCCATACTTTGTTGGTGTACATGGATTCCATCTCGGACCGCATTGCATCCAGCCATTTCACTGAGTACCCACTCGTGATGGCCTGCTCGAAGCTAGTTGGGTCATCGTCAACCATGATGCAATCTTTGCTCCTACCATCCATGAGGAAAACGTAGTATCTCTTAGGTGGGTGAGGAACCCTAATAGATCTGCGGAGTGGCTGGGGTTCATCGGGAACTACCGAATCCTCTGGTTCCACCAAATCTTCTGTTGTGGTTTGTACAGCTGGAACCACTTCCAGTTCTACCTCAGAGCCATTAATCACTTTTGCAAGAAATTTCTTTTCTAAAAAGGTGGCGTGTTGAGAAACAAACACTCTTTGTTCCTCACTGTGGTAGAAGATATACCCTCGCGAATGCTTGGGATATCCAACAAACTTACACAAAACAGACCTTGCCTCGAGTTTTTCCGGTTTTTGTCTTTTGACATAAGCCGGCCAACCCCATATCTTAATAAAATTAAGATATGGTCTCTTCCCCTCCCATATCTCATATGGGGTGGTAAGCACAGATTTGGTAGGAACCCTATTCAGTAGGTATGCTGCTGTCTCCAGTGCATATCCCCAGAAGGAAATAGGTAACTCAGTTATACTCATCATAGAGCGCACCATATCTAATAGGGTGCGGTTCCTTTGTTCCGATACACCGTTGTGCTGTGGTGTATATGGAGGAGTTAGCTGAGAGAGAATCCCATTCTCTTTTAGGAAGTCCTGGAATTCATTGCTCAAGTATTCACCTCCTCGATCAGATCGAAGGATTTTAATACTTTTCCCGGTTGGGTTCTTGACTTCTTGTTTATATTCTCTAAATTTCTCAAAAGCTTCTGATTTGTGTTTCATCAGAAATACATATCTGAATCTAGAGAGATCGTCAGTGAATGTAATGAAGTACGAAGAACCATCCCTGGCATGCATAGACATGGGACCGCATAGACCACTATGTATCAGTCCCAAGAGTTCGGTAACTCTTTCTCCGTGTCCCGTAAACGGAGTTTTGCTCATCTTGCCTTTAAGACATGACTGCCAAGTGTCATAAGATGAAAATTCAAACGGATTCAAATATCCATCCTTATGTAACTTTGCTAATCGTATCGCATTGATGTGACCTAGTCTACAATACCACAAGAAGGATTCGTTAATTTCTGAACTCTTCCTCTTGTGTGTGTTTGTTTTGCTCAGAACTGTTGATTGATTTAGAGCATAAATGCCATTGCACAACGTGCCTGATCCAACCAACTTTTGGTTAAGGAAAATTTTCATAACATTATCCTGTAATACAAAATTATATCCCTCTTTACTCAACAAAGAAACCGATATAATGTTGCATATCAGGGTCGGCATGTAATAGCATTCGTTCAGAATCAATGTATTACCAGTTGGCAATACAAGGTGATATTCCCCGACGGTTTTAGCTGTAACAATTGCACCATTTCCAACCCTTTTGTCTTTATCACCTTCTCAAAGTTCTCTACCTTTCCCAAGCCCATGTAACTGATTACATATATGGGATCCTGACCCGGTATCTAATACCCAGGACGTAGAGCAAATGGAGAAACATTTCTCTGTAACGAACACACCCGATGAAAATGCATCAACATGTACTTTCTTCATTCGGGTGGCATGGGAATCCTGGTATTCCTCTATATCCTGTTCAGTCTTATAACTTTTATAAGAAAGAACGGAACCAACGTTCCCCAGCACAGTATAACATGCGGGTTCGGTCAATACATCCATATTATTATCTTTATTAAGACATGATATGGTCGCTACCTAGAGAGAGAGAGAAGAAGAAACTTTAGCGTATGCTCTTGCAAGATCAGATTGGTTATTATTTTATCTAATCAGGATGGCTCCCACTGTTTTTTTATCAAATCTTCCTTCAAACCCTAAAAGGAAAGACTAGCTGGGACTAATTACACCCTGCAACTTCGCCAATCTTTCGGCCAGGCCAGTGTCGGTACTTTGAGGGAGGTTCCCCCTGCTTTCGCACGGACCAAATTAAAGTAAATCTCGTTTTCCCAGAGGCGTAACCCCGTTGACACCTTTCTAGACACCTACTTGATCGGCTAATTGTCCTGTGTAAAACTCTCCCAGGAGTAACAATTACTCGCAGTGGGTATCGGGATCCAACTATCTCATAGAAGGTATGCAATCTCATTGCAAATCTCAACACTTGAAATTCCCGATAATATTTTGCCCTAAGCATCCCATGACCTTGACGGAGGTCAACAAACCACAGGGTGCAAGTCAAGTTCAACCCGTCATTTCTTGATTGAATCAAACCCTCCCGCACGACCCTTGACGGAGGTCAACAAGGTCGTATGACTACCCTAATCCAATCTGCATCATATGGATAAGCAAATAAATACTAGTTAGCTACCGCACACTACGCCTTGACGGAGGTCAACGAACGTAGCAGAATACGAAGTAGGACTTATCTGAAATGACGTAGGTCTACGAAAGGTTTTTCTGAAAACCTATTGCGTAATGAACTTGATATCGTTGTAGAATCATGTGAATTTTGAAATGGAGTGATTTTGAGGCTTTTATTAGTTTTGCTAAAGAGGTCACTCCCGGTGAAGGGAGCTCGGCTCTTTCCTTATGGAATAAGGTGCAGGATATATCGTATATATCGCTATGCAAAGCAAAAACTCCAAAAGCAATCAAAAGACAAACCGAGTGTTGTAGCATCTGCCAGTTTTGCTAAAGAGGTCACTCCCGGTGAAGGGATCTCGGCTCTTTCCTCATCAAATAAGGTGCGGGATATATCATATATATCGCTATGCAAAGAAAAACTGTAGCTACCCTTTTTGAAAAATTTGATTCTATAACATCTTTTTAGGTTTCTTTTATTTCATTAATCACATTAATGAAGTCCCATCATTTAAGTCACCTAAACATCACAGATAAATACGACGTACACTTATGCCATCCGCATTCGCGTCGATGTCCCTTCGTGCACCGTTTGGTTAGGTAACTAACGGCAGAGCGGGGCAGGGCTAGCGCAGGTGTAAAACATAAGTAACGTCTATATAATATATCATATATACTATATGCAGTATTTATCACATCACATCACATGATCACATCACAGATATCGCAGCAGAAGAAACATATGAAATATTGGATATACTAGGACGTCCGTGTTTTATTTTGAGCCTCTATAAAACACGAATTTCATTGTCGCGATGAATAGCCAAACCCACACCCCTAGACCCCTACAAGAGCGGCAAGCAACCCTACCAATTCTAGAGTTAGGAGACCCGGACTCGACTCCTCGAGTTGGTCTCCCACTGGACTCCAGAACCCGGCTACTTGTGCTCTCCTCCTTGGGTCTATCCTAGTGCGGAAAAGTAAATAATATACAAATGGTGACATTGATCTCATCCCGGAAGTGCCCCAATAAAAGAATATTACATACATTTAATTTTACATGAAAGAAAATAAAAACTCTCATCTCACATAAAAAAAACCCGGCTGTTCATAACGCGACGATCCAATATAACATATCCAGCAACACATAACATCACATGTCATCAACGTAAGTAAATATACGCATCCCAATTGTCGTTGACATATAGCAACGAAACCAGTGATATCACATATTACACTTACGGTCGCAGAAAAGAAAGTGTAAAACTACAACATTTGGAATCCAAAATCTCTTTAGACATCGTAAATCCGAAATATCACATATTTCGCATTTCATGCCAAACTGTATGAATTCAACATATTGTATCACCTTCCAGATATATAGACAGTAATAAACTTTCCGATCGAATAATCAAATACCCAAGATTTCCAAAATAGCTCAACACTTGAGCGGAGTTCAAAAATTCCAGAATCTGTCACAGTAGCAACGGTCCAGCCGTAGAAGGGTCAAGCCAACGCCTCACATGTGGCACGCCGTACAGCCTCAAACCCTAAGGTTCAAAAGGCAGTTCAAGACGGTCACATAATCGAGTTATGGTTTGTTGTCTTCTAGAGGTTCCATCGCGTCACATGCACGTTTTTCCGAAAGATTTAAACCCGAGAAAAATTCAACACTTGAATGTTTTTCGTGCCGGGAAAAATTGAGTTAATGATATCCGTACGAACATTTTAATACTTTCTAAATTATCCGGAATAACATAACAAAATTAAATTTTCCGATCGAATTGACGATTATAAAATAAACCGCAAAATACTCAACACTTGAGTCAGTTTAAAAATACCCAGAAAAATATAGGAATAGCTACGGAGGTTACTGTATAAAATACTATTCATGATTCACTTTACCTACCGTGGAACCGCCGCAAATAGTGGGTTGGGGCCGCGGTTCCGCGACGGTTATACGGAATTATGATCTCGAATTTTAAGGAAACTCTAAGAATTCTCTGCTGATTTTTTTAGGCATTTTTAATTCATAAAAAATCACATTTTTAGAAATTGTACAGAGAGGGGGTTAAATTGACGTATTCGGGTTTGTTCGGAGTTTTAACTTCTTTAAAACATCGCCTAAAGCTCTAGCTAGGCTCTGATACCACTGTAGGGTTACTAGGCGCTCTAATAAAGTTCTACAATGCATCAACCATGCCCGTTTAAAATTTTAGCCATGCCGAATTGTTGCGCCACGGCAGCGCCCCGGCCGTCTATCCGAGGCCAAAATGCGGAATCATAAATTTTCTTAACTTTTAAACTGGCGCTAACGCGGACAATATACCCGGATTGTAACCATTAACCGATACTAGCTAACTAGAGATGGGGTGAGAGATATACCGAGCGATCCGTGTCCATCGGTCTTCTCGTCGTCGTCCTAATCTCCCGCGGAATCACCATTCGTCGTCTTCTCGTCGGAAAGGGCACCACGTAGCCGATTTCTTTTACGGGCTCCCATCTCTGGACCGAGGCAACTCGGGCGCGAAGTTGGCCAGCCGACGCGTCCAAGAAGTGCTGTAGGCTATGTAGAATGGTTGTCTCATTTGGGGTAGTGAAGTTGCCATTAGTGATGGAGGAATGAGGTTAAGGAAAAATGGTGCTTTCATTATTCCAAAACAAAAGAGAATGAGATGAAGAAATATGTGCCACACTAAAAATGAATCTCTCCCTTCCTCTCCTCAAAATGTGGCCGGCCATTTCTCTAATGGAAAATGGTGGAGGGCAAAAACTAATACAAGAGGGAGGTGAGTGTAGTAAAAGGTGGAGGGTGACCACATCCAAAGCAATGATAACCATCTCAAATCAAATCCTAATCAACTCTAATCACCATGAATGCAAGAAATGATGATGGAAAAGAATGGTATCAAAAGATGCTCTCATAATCAATCCATATGCAAGAAACCCCTCCACAATATGTTATTTGCAAACTTGCAAATAACCCCCCCCATCGGAAAAGTCCGGCCGGAAAAGAACAAAGGAAAACCGGCCGGAACGGAATGCAAACTGGCAACTCCAGAAAACTGGTCCCGTAATAAATTACAGGAAAACCCCGATACTGTGCATACACACCCGCATCTGTATTCCGACCGGATACAAATGAAATGAAATAAAATCTACATTGTACTATACTAGGATCCGGCTTAAACCAAAGCCGGCTAGTAATATCCGTCCGATCCTGATCCGTGCAATACCGCACGTATCTGATCGAACCCTGCCATATATCCATACGGCCACTAGTACAAACCGTCCGATCCTGATCCGTGCAATACCGCACGTATCTGATCGGACCCTGCCATATCTTCATACGGCCTCTACAGCGTTTCGCCCGAAACTTGAGTAACTGAATGTGTGGTGGACTCTAAAGACTCGTCAATACTATGGCTGTGGATTTAACCACTGGCACGTCAGAGGTATAAGCCAATACGTGACGGGCCACCAGCTATTGACCAAAAAGGACGTCAATGAGCGAACTCATCCTGACACCCTACTGAGCCTGTCAGTGACAATATCCGTACAGTCCGGTCCGTTCGTCTATGAGCATCGCATGGCGGGCCTAGGGGGTTGGTAAAAGTCAGACCGCCAAAAGCGGTACAAGTCGTGTCGGAGCGTAGCCCAGAACACCCTGAGATACTACTGGAATACCTACCAGTAAATCTCCTGCCTCGGCCGAGGGCTTTGTGTAATGGCTCTCCTAGACACAGCGCGACCTCACCCCGAATACCGGGAGAGACGAACCCCTGCAGATCCGCTCACTGCCTCCATGTGGCTCGGGACTGTACCCAACTAAAACCTGTTTGCACGACTCTTTTGAGCCGTGGTAGGGTAGTAATCAAAGCACAGTGGGAACTCACACGAGACAAATGACGATCTCAGGTCGATGAACTAACCTGTACACATGTCACCAGGGAACTGCTATCTGACATCTGGTATAAGACCAACTAGCATGTTTCCGGCGAGTCCTGTCCGGTGTACTCATAACCCAATGAGCACCTGTATACATCTTAGGTGAACCAACTGACACCGGTGGCTTGTGAGACCGGCCACCGCCCCTCGTCGGGGTCTCGAATGTATACACTAGTCAACTAATGGAGTATCGATGCCCTGTCTCGAAACTCCTACGACTAGGGACCTTTTAAGGATGTGCTTATAGACTACCAGCTCCCACGTATATGATCGGCCTCATACTGCTGGCAGTCAAGCAAGAATCCTATGGGCTCTATCAACGTGTAATAGCGACCTGTCAGGTCACCTCAAGCAGTACACGATGATAAAGATAAACCAGATAGCATACTATCATCTTGAGTAAGACTGTCCTCCGGGGATAGGTCCTCCCTCAATCATTGCAATCATGTGCCTGTGATCCAATAATTGACTCTGAGGGCACTATCTCCAACAATCTCCCACTTGCACTCAAGGCTAATTATTGCGATGTCGCATACTCACAGCCCGTGTGATACCGAACACCCAACTCCTCTACTAGTCAATCTCACAAAACCCGTTTGCGAAACTATTGTGTTCGAGGAATAGCCTCAGTGAGTGGATCCGCTAGGATGTTTCTTTCTATGTCTCTCTATATCTCAAGTTCGCGGAGAAAGCCATCTCCCGAAATGAGCAATACCTGTCTTAGAATGTCTGGATGTCTGATGGGACCTAGCTCATAAATGAACTCCAAATCTAAACTTCTAAGACTGTATTGTCAACTGAACTTAATCAGTATCCTGCGCCAGGCCTTCCCTCAGTATCCACCTGGACCACCTGTCCAAAATACTGCCCCTCATAAGAAGGAAAACTATAACACTGACAACCTCCTTGTCGTCCAGGTCACCTTGGAAGCCTGGAATGATAACTGTCTCCCGAAAGAGGCTGTCGTTATCATATCCCTAGAACATCCACTTATGTTCTAAAACTGCTCCCGATTGTTTCTCCAGGATTGGATTGATATCAACTTATTGCACCTACTGCAAGAACAACATCTGGTGTGGTACTTGACATCTCATGATTGACTCAATTGCCTAAGCAAGTGATCTGCCAATCATGCGTATCCCTCTCCCCTTTAGTCTGTAAGACACCTTTAGAGAAGGTGACTCCATTACCTGCAGGTATACTACCGTGCCAGGAGTCGTCCATTCTAAATACTCATAGAATGCTATCAAGGTACCCAGATTAGGAAACCACCCAAATCTAGATCTAAAACCATAGATCTAATAACCAGAATGTCTGATATAATATCCAAGTCCTGTGTGGAGAAACCACTGTGTGACAACCAAAGTATAACCGATCGTAGTATAGGAATATCACTTCCTACTCTGTGTATGTCATCCAAATACCAGGACATCATACTCTACTACCTTCTCAACAGATCCATCCCCTATTCTGATGAAGTCAAACCTATGACTGTCACGTCAGAAATAGATGATCTTTTTCCGCTACATCTGCTTTAGTCTATAAATAGACATAAGCCACATGTCCACCAATGCTTCCGCTGCTCCCACTGACTACGATAACCCTCTGGCAGAGTCATATACACGTACACTTCTAAAGCTAGTTTAGAACGACGCTATACTCATCCTCCTGCCGGGTCTCACAGTCTGGAACAACAGCAATGGCAAGTCTGGGTAAACAAGAACCTCCCTGCCACCGTCCTTGAGCATACCGAAGTACCTCTCGAGTGCCTGAGGTTACCCACCATATCAGCGGAGTGGCTAATGGAATGTCAATCCAGATTGAATCTTTAGGTTCCTTATCAAATCTTCAGTAATCGTTTGTGGTTCTGGAATTACTTCCAGTTCTACCATACTCCCACTACTGTTTTCTGAAGAAAAAAATCCATTTTTATTAAAACTGTGGTGAGTCAAGAACAATATCACTATTGATCTTCCAGATGGTAGAAAGTCAACCCTCGTCATAGCCTGGATCAACCCACAAACAGCCATTACAGAAACATGCCTTGAGTTGTCCAGTGTCTGGTTTTAATCATAAGCCGGACAACTCCCCGTACCTTAACAATATCAAGATATGAACTGTTCTATATCCAATATAGAAACACTGATTTAATTGAACCAGATTCAAATCATGCAGCTGTCACCAGTGCATGTTAACTAAATGGAAGAATGCCGATCAGCGTTACTCAACTTAGGAATGCTTCCAATTATGAGTAACCTGAAAGAGAAGCAAGTTCTCTTAATCATTACTATCAACTGAATACCCTTCACAAGTATCTACATCTCCGATCACTTTGAAGAATCCCGATACTTGCAACATCTGGTCCTCTACTTTATTCAAATACCTATAACTTCTCAAAACTTGGACCCAGTGTTTCCACGAAACACTTGCCAAAAACTAGAGAAGTCATAAGTAAACCGAATATAGTACGAGGACCAACTCCTCTGTCCTGATGGACCCTGGACAACATACAATACCCTGTATAAGTCCCTTGAGTCAGATAACTCATTCACTGTGTGTCGTGGGTTGAAAACTGTACTTATGGTTAAGAAGAATTACACCGCTGTTTAATGCTCCTTACCTAACCATCCACTGATATAGGTAAATATCGTAGACATAATTTCAAAAAGGTATATCTCACTCTATAAAAATAGACGTACAGATATATCAATTTGAAATTGGTGCATAATAGCGGATATTCAAAACCAAATATTTGCCGTCCGGCAAACAACCCAGGTGACTTCCTCAAATATCACCGATTACAACGAATCCCGATATAATGAGGATGATCACCCAATTCCCAATAACTTACTCCCACTCATCATCTGTAAAACCATACAGATGTGAGAATCATACCTAGCAAATACATACCCTGGAGTAAGTGTCTAATCGGGAAATCAGTTTTCCTTTAACAGTACACAGTGAAACTGAAACATTGAAATGTTTCAATGGGGTATCCGGGTATTCCTAGTAATGCCTCTTCCATTATCCAGATTCACAACTGTAACCTTGTAATTCTTTGTCATCTTTCTAAATCCCTTTCTATGTCTTTAGTCATTACCTTCTGTATACCCCTTTAGGCCAAATGGTTTTCTTCCTTCCCTACCGTTCGGCACCAGCCTATGGTTTGGAAGAAGACTATCCAATAAGCATAATGGGTGTACTGTCCTAATCCTAGGAGCACTCGCAAACGAGAGAAGGTGAAGATAAAAGACAACCGAATAAACCTTATTCCTATTTCTCCTGAACCAGAATCTATCCCCGAACTGGAACAAGTTCCTTTCGAGTTCGTATATAACCATACAATGGAATATCCAAATAAACTGTGGATCTTCGTAGTGATACGGAGTGTCCTGGAGAAATACAAAGGTGATTTAGGACTGGCGAATAAATACTTGGTTTGGTCGTGAATATCAGTCGCAATTTCTTTGCCCTCCTACTAATCCCTTGCTTTGTCTTAACTTAATACCTTCTGCACACCATCGTTATGCTAATTGGTTTTCTTCATTCCCCACCGTTCGGCACCAGCCTAAGGTTTGGAAGAAGACTATCCAATTTGCGTAATAGGTGTACTACTCCTAAACCAAGGAGTACTCGCAACCTGAGAGAAGGTAAAAGGAAAAGACAACTGAATAGTCATATCCGTTTTCTCCAGAACCGGAAACCATCCTCGAATAAATTCCTTCGAGTTCGTATCTAACCATACGATGGTTTTGTCCAATGGAAGTGGACGTTCGTAGTAATACGGGGTGTCCTGGAGAAAAGGGTAAAAGTAGGAGTGGCAAAGAGGTTTGCAACTCTGACAATCCAAAATCCAGTGTTAAGAAGGTTCGGTCAACATGGTCACTGAGTCATAGTCTAGGGTCGGGTCAATGGTCGCTGCCAAAGAGAGAGAGAAAAGAAACACTCAGCGTGCACTCTAACCTAGATCAGAATGGTTATCACTTTGTCAAATCTGGAAACCTCCCACTGTAACGTCAAATTCTTCCCCAAACCTGAAAGAAGAATTAGCCGGGATCACCCGAGGAGTAAACCAACTCATCAGTAGGAATCGGGACCCAACTATCATCGCATGATAACGTGACGGAATCCACTCACGTCACCACACTCCAGAAGTTATGCGCATGCCTGGCAAGTTTCAGTTCTTTTGAAACTCCCGATGTTGATTTTTACCACTAGGACCCAAGTGACCTTGACGGAGTCAACAAATCAAAGAGTCCTAGTCAAGTTCAACCTGTCATTATCTGGATTGCATTAAACCCACCCGTACGTGTCCTTGACGGAGTCAACAAGGCCGCACGACTGTCCTAACTAATCCCATTTATGCAACAAACAAGCACCACTTAGCTACCGTACACTACGCCTTGACGGAGTCAACACACGCAGAACGAATACTAAGTAATACTTGTAAGAAATGACGGAGGGCTACGTCTAGTTTTTGGCGAAAAACCTTTAACGTAATGAACTTGATATCGTTGAAGGAACTGCACAGTTTTTATAAAAATATAGTGACGAAAACCTTTGCTAAAAAGGTCACTCCCGGTGAAGGGATCTCGGCTCTTTCCCCATAGAATGAGGTGCAGGATATTCCAACTGAATACCACGATGCAAAGCAAAAGCAATCGGCTATAGTGAAGTTATTGCCCTGACGCAAACTTCTGTCCAAGGGGTCACTCCCGGTGAAGGGATCTCGGCCCTTGCCTCGTCGACTAAGGAGCAGGATATTCCAACTGAATACCACTGTGCAAAACAAAAGTGAACGTCCTTACAATAACAGCTTTTTGAAAAATTGTTCCAACAACATCAGAATAGGTTTGTTTATCTTGCATTGATCCGAATCAACGCAGTCCCATCAATGGATCACACCACAAAGAACGAAAATATACTGATGTCCGTATATGCCATCCGCATTCGCCACTGGGTCCCGTCATTACCCGTTAGGTTAGCTAACTAACGACAGAGCGGGGACTGGACTAGCGCGGATGCAAAACATATACAACATCTACTAATATATATACCAATATATTATATTCGCTCAAGGCGTGATAAGAATGCAACATCACAGAAATGTACAGTATCACAAAACAATACAGATATCTAGGATCCCCGGGTTTCACAGAGCCGCTGCTGAAACCCGACGTTCCCCTGGTCGTGTGGATAGACTGTGCAATGAAATCCTAGACCCCTACGGGCGCGGCAAGTCTCCCGCCAAGACCTGAAGCGAGGCAGTCCCCTTCAGCACCGTGAATGGACCACCCAGCACTTCACGGAATCCGGTAACTTGGGCACCCCTCCTGGGTCAACCTGTACCCCTTACGAGTGCGGCGAATAGCCTGCCAATCCTAGAGTGAAGCCCCCTCCGTCTCAATTCCATGAGATGCGGGCCCGTTGCCCTCTAGAACCCGGCTATCCGTGCACCCCACCTCGGGGTAATCCTAGTACAGAAAGTAAAATATACATACACCGGGTACATCGACCGCAACCAGGTCGTGCCCCAAAAGAATAATACAATCAGGCAGTGACGGCAGTCCACACGTCGGGCGCTCGCCCCCGAAATATCAAATGTACATAATACAACAAAAACTGTACTAGCATTGCATCCAGGCTATCCCCCATGACCGATCCGCAACATCACAGCACAAACACATAACATCAACGTGAATGTCACGTTCGCAAATCCGTCTAAAAGGGCTATAGCAGATAGACTGGATTTACAGATCGAGTGACATTCACGGTCGCAGATATAATGTAAATACTGTGAACTAATGTGTTTAAAATATCCGATCGATCAAATTTTACCAAGTGGGCCCCCAAGCATTACTGTAGCACATCAAGAAATTCTGGGCCCAAAAAGAATGTCCCAAAACCCATAATTCCAGGTCAGAAGGCCACTGGAAAAAAATGGTGAAATGAAGCCTAAATACTGCGGCGGAACCGCGGCCAAAGTGGGGTTATGGCCGCGGTTCCGCGGTCGATTTGAAGGATCATGTTACCAATTTTTTTCAGTGATCTTAGAATACCATGTACATCATTCTGCAACAACCTGAAAAATTTTTAGAGTCCAAAAAATTTCGACAGAAACCGGATGCACACGAAATACGGTTTTTGGGATTTTTGTTCGATCGGGTCTTTAAACATACTAGAGCAAGCTAGACAAGGTTAATGGCGTGGCTCTGATACCATGTTGCGCCACGGCAGCGCCCCGGCCGTCTATCCGAGGCCAAAATGCGGAATCATAAATTTTCTAAACTTTTAAACTGGCGCTACCGCGGACAATATACCCGGATCGTAACCATTAACCGATACTAGCTAACTACAGATGGGGTGAGAGATATACCGAGCGATCCGTGTCCATCGGTCTTCTCGTCGTCGTCCTAATCTCCCGCGGAATCACCATTCGTCGTCTTCTCGTCGGAAAGGGCACCACGTAGCCGATTTCTTTTACGGGCTCCCACCTCTGGACCGAGGCAACTCGGGCGTGAAGTTGGCCAGCCGACGCGTCCAAGAAGTGCTGTAGGCTATGTAGAATGGTTGTCTCATTTGGGGTAGTGAAGTTGCCATTAGTGATGGAGGAATGAGGTTAAGGAAAAATGGTGCTTTCATTTTTCCAAAACAAAAGAGAATGAGATGAAGAAATATGTGCCACACTAAAAATGAACCTCTCCCTTCCTCTCCTCAAAATGTGGCCGGCCATTTCTCTAATGGAAAATGGTGGAGGGCAAAAACTAATACAAGAGGGAGGTGAGTGTAGTAAAAGGTGGAGGGTGACCACATCCAAAGCAATGATAACCATCTCAAATCAAATCCTAATCAACTCGAATCACCATGAATGCAAGAAATGATGATGGAAAAGAATGGTATCAAAAGATGCTCTCATAATCAATCCATATGCAAGAAACCCCTCCACAATATGTTATTCGCAAACTTGCAAATAACCCCCTCCATCGGAAAAGTCCGGCCGGAAAAGAACAAAGGAAAACCGGCCGGAACGGAATGCAAACTGGCAACTCCAGAAAACTGGTCCCGTAATAAATTACAGGAAAACCCCGATACTGTGCATACACACCCGCATCTGTATTCCGACCGGATACAAATGCAATGAGACAAAATCTACACTGTACTATACTAGGATCCGGCTTAAACCAAAGCCGGCTAGTAATATCCGTCCGATCCTGATCCGTGCAATACCGCACGTATCTGATCGAACCCTGCCATATATCCATACGGCCACTAGTACAAACCGTCCGATCCTGATCCGTGCAATACCGCACGTATCAGATCGGACCCTGCCATATCTTCATACGGCCTCTACAGCGTTTCGCCCGAAACTTGAGTAACTGAATGTGTGGTGGACTCTAAAGACTCGTCAATACTATGGCTGTGGATTCAACCACTGGCACGTTAGAGGTATAAGCCAATACGTGACGGGCCACCAGCTATTGACCAAAAGGGACGTCAATGAGCGAACTCATCCTGACACCCTACTGAGCCTGTTAGTGACAATATTCGTACAGTCCGGTCCGTTCGTCTATGAGCATCCAATGGCGGGCCTAGGGGGTTGGTAAAAGTCAGACCCCCAAAAGCGGTACAAGTCGTGTCGGAGCGTAGCCCAGAACACCCTGAGATACTACTGGAATACCTACCAGTAAATCTCCTGCCTCGGCCGAGGGCTTTGTGTAATGGCTTTCCTAGACACAGCGCGACCTCACCCCCAATACCAGGAGAGACGAACCCCTGCAGATCCGCTCACTGCCTCCTTGTGGCTCGGGACTGTACCCAACTAAAACCTGTTTGCACGACTCCTTTGAGCCGTGGTAGGGTAGTAATCAAAACACAGTGAGAACTCACACGAGATAAATGACGATCTCAGGTCGATGAACTAACCTGTACACATGTCACCAGGGAACTGCTATCTGACATCTGGTATAAGACCAACTAGCATGTTCCCGGCGAGTCCTGTCCGGTGTACTCATAACCCAAAGAGCACCTGTATACATCTTAGGTGAACCAACTGACACCAGTGGATTGTGAGACCGGCCACCGCCCCTCGTCGGGGTCTCGACTGTATACACTAGTCTACTAATGGAGTATCGATGCCCTGTCTCGAAACTCCTACGACTAGGGACCTTTTAAGGATGTGCTTATAGACTACCAGCTCCCACGTATATGATCGCCCTCATACTGCTGGCAGTCAAGCAAGAATCCTATGGGCTCTATCAACGTGTAATAGCGACCTGTCAGGTCACCTCAAGCAGTACACGATGATAAAGATAAACCAGATAGCATACTATCATCTTGAGTAAGACTGTCCTCCTGGGATAGGTCCTCCCTCAATCATTGCAATCACGTGCCTGTGATCCAATAATTGACTCTGAGGGCACTATCTCCAACACGAATAACCCTAAGCAAGATCGTTGCTAGAAAATTAGGGTTTCATATGCTAGTAAACTACGTTTATGACTAAGTGAATACGAAATACAACCTTTGTAGATCGGTCCTTCACTTTTATAGCTCCTTGTTGAAGTCCCTTCGCTGCGATCGTGGTTCTCCCGGACCGTTGTATGGCTTCACGAGGCGAAAGACGCGTCCTTGCTTAAAGTCTTCGAGGCCGAAGATGATCTACGTCAAGGGGATGCCAACTCAAGCTTCTACTTCACTAACTTGAGAATTAGTGAAGCAAACACCCTAAACTAAAGTGCTAGTCTAGTAGAGGATGGAGAAATAAGAAGTGGGCTTTCTTCAGAATTTTATTTCTCACAATCTTTCTCACTTTGGATCAAACCCTAGCAACCTTTTTCTTTTTCACAAAATGAAGAAGAAGATGAACAAAAGAAAGTGTCACGACCCAAAGTTTGGCCCGTGACCGGCACTTAACCACGTAACGTCTACAGGCGTAACGCGACTAAGTAAGCCGAAAACCCAGAAATCTAAAACCCTTTTTAAGAATAAGTAAAGAACTACATGTTTAAAAAAAATCAATGTTTTTAAATAACTAAGCCGAATGTGCATTTTAAAACAGTACAGTCTTTTCTAAAAATTTCGGCAGAGTTTCTTTTGTAAAACTGGCCCCGAATGGGGTACAACAAGATAACAATATATATGCAATGATAAAGGCATCCCCAAGCGGGAGCTAGCTCTTCGTCAATAGACGGTCACAACCACACATGCAATAATAATATACAACGCCAAGTGGCGAGGAGCAAACCCAAAAGAAAGCTCAAAGCAACAAGAAACCGCAATACTACTAAGCGCAACTCTAAGGTCGAATAATACATCACTAAAGTCTAGGTCTGAAACAATATACAAGTTTTGGTTGATGGAAATTCTAGATACAAAGGGTAAAATAAATACAAGGGTGGTTCTTGATGCAAAAGAATCCACCTACCAAAAGCAAACCACCCGCAAGAAAGTAGTGTGCCAGAAATGCCGCAATGAAACCTGTACGGCAGAACCTGCAAGAACTGTGGCACAACGGGGGTGAGTTGCCAACTCGTGAATAGAAATATCTACAAGCAGAAACCGAATGCAAGACATAAACCTAAGTCAACAATCAGTAATGTAATCCACAAGAGTACATCCGAGTGTGATAAGGTGGCAAGGTAACATCTAAATATGTATGTGGTGCCAAGTACTCAGGTAATAACATGTCATGAATGTAAGGTATGCTGTATGAAGTAAATATGATGAAGTATCAAGTGATATCAATACACATATATTAGCGTCCCATACCACTAATATTGGTGTAAGGGTATATATAACAGCGCCCTCATACCCTGTTATATATACAAATGAAGTATGATAAGTGTAAATCCAGTCTGTATATGATCCATGTCTGTATATGATCCATATCTGTATATGATCTATGTCTGTATATGATCCATGTCTGTATATGATCTATGTCTATATATGATCCATGTCTGTATATGATCTATGTCTGTATATGATCCATGTCTGTATATATATACGTGGAACCCGTCCACCCGTCACCCAATGACAATAAGCATCATGTATGCAATATGAGGATATAAACAACATCATGGTAAAACATCATGAAACCCGTGCCAAGCATCGACACGTAAATCCTCATCCATATGGGGCTCCGTCTGCGGTATCGGCCCTCGGCCCCGGCAGTACGGGTCAACCCATGTCCATCTCTGGGCTCCGTCTGCGGTATCGGCCCTCGGCCCCGGCAGTACGGGTCGGCCCATATCCATCTCTCAACTCCGGTCGGAATCCTCCAGATATCCGCCGAGCTCAAATACAATCACCGGTAGGTAGTAGTCCCTCTGCCGGGCTCACCGTCTATCACACAGCGAAACCGTTCTCGCCCCGGGGTACCATACCGGGTCCACCATGTACCCGTAATCGGCCTCAACCGCCTCCTCGATTCGGGTTTTTATATATATCACTCTAGCACCGAGAAAACACATGGTGGACGCACCGAAATATCATATCAAGGGAACCGGGTTTTTAAATGATTACATATTTGAAATAGCCACGGTTCCCAAATCCAGAAATCACATATAATCCAAACCAGAATGTAAGTCACTAATCTGATATGATATGTGCGTCAAACATAAATATCATGTCAAGTCACATATAGATGAGCTACAATATAATGATCAGATGTGATATAAGCATCAATGTGAGTATCAAGTCATGTCACATATAAATGAGCTATAATATAATGATCAGGTGTGATACAAGCATCAAATGTGAGTATCAAGTCATGTCACATATAAATGAGCTATAATATAATGATCAGGTGTGATACAAGCATCAAATGTGAGTATCAAGTCATGTCACATATAAATGAGCTATAATATAATGATCAGGTGTGACATATGTATCAGGTATGAATATCAAGTCAAAATCGTATATATATATGTACAGGTCTATGCGTACAATATGCCATGTGGAAATCATACCATGAATGCAGCAGTACTACAGTGTAGTGGCATAGCAATTATCGATGATGAAGTGTGTGAGCTGGCAATCAGTGTACGTGGAACATACGCATCATCGATAATGGTGCTGGTGTCCTAACAGCATGATGGCAATATAACAATAAGCACAAGTAATGCCATGCAAATAGTATGAACAGGTGCAAACGAATAATCAACGCAATAGTGAAGAATCTAACTCAAAAGCTATATCATGCAACCTTGCCTTTTGAAGTAAGACGAATCGGGGCCTTTGGTAAAACAAGGGCTACGGTGTTTAGAAAATAGACGCTACACATTTGAAAATATCCATAGAATCCCCTTTTCCCTATCTTGCAATATTCCCGATTCGTTAGTTTGAAATAGGTATGACTCTGGTCTAATCTAACATCTACTATGCAACTACTGATCTAAGTATCATGCAAGTCTGGAGGGGTATGGAAACCACCTAAATCTGAGTCGATACATATATTAAGGTATATAGTCGGTGATCTCGCCTCAATGTCATATCAAAAGATATCCTCGAGTTATGAGCGCGGATCTATCATCAATATCGGCTCGTACGGTAATCATCGTACGGCATCGCAATAGCTGGGTACGGGTCAACATCTCACTATCTCATCACATAACGGTATCACTATCATCAGATCACTTAGTCTGGGGTACTACTCTATGTCTAGCACCAAACGATACCATCAGTGAAGTAGCATGCGGGGGTAAACACATATCCTAAGCCCGCAAGAAATCACAAGTCATATCCCACTATGAATCGTATCCAATCGCCGATCTCACGTCATCAAGCCCACATCATCGACTCATCTCCAAAGTCAATCCATATCATCAAACACCGTGTAAGTACAAGTAATATGCAAGGGTGTGTGTGTAGGTGTAAGTTTTATCCTAGGGTTCGCGACTAAGAACTACACTAGTCACTTCTACCCTATACTATCCATAATACACCTAACTATCACAAAGCTACAATACACTAAAACTATCACACATCTACTATATAGTATACTAACTACGGACTGTGGGGGTGCTATACGCCATCCACCCGACTTCCCCCTGCAGATATAATCTACTCACCTTGCATCATCATTTGCGGACGTCACCATGCATTTACTCGTCGTCCCGAAGTCTTCATGGGTACCTACACATCAACATATCGTGTATGCGCATTAAAACCAAATCCAAGCTAAAACGGTACACGAAATCCAAAACGATACGATAAGGGGCCTATAGGTGAGAACCCATGGCACGCCTTCAAAACCATCACTAAATCCTCTATATCGTCGTATAAACGCCAAATAGTCGAGGTAAAACGAAACACACCAATGAAGAAATGAAAATACGGAATACGGAAACTAAAGTCCAAAACAGCAACTCATGAAATGTGTCCCAGATTCTACCCTAGATCAGTTTATACAAATCTATATATACTAGGGGCCTAAACTAACAATGTAGGAGCTACAGAACCAATACGAGCCAGAATGGTGGGACCCAGGCCGCAATTGGCGGCCAAAAGAGGAAAATTGGAGGCCGGAAAAGGGAGTTAGGGGCTAGGGTCTTGGGGTTAGCTTCCTGGTTGCCTGCACATCTCACTGTCCACTCAATATCATTTTCAGGTGCCTCGTATGATAGCAGATTCAAGTTAACCTGCACAGATTACACAATTTCCCCGATATCGGTTTCTAAAATCCGTATTTCTGGTTCTAGCTTCAGGTTTTGGGTTCCAATTCATACACTTGGGTGTTGGTGTATCCTCTACTGACCTCAATTTCACAATACAACCCAAGTTCCTCTCAAACCCTAACTAGGTTTTCATCAAGTCCATAATATCACACAATATCGATATAATCTTAACTTGGGGTTAAAGGAAATGCTACACTTGAGCTAAGGGTTCAGAATTTACCTCACTTGGCAACTCAAGAACTTTCTTGAGTTGCCCCTAGTGGCCAAAATCCACGCTTTCTTGGTCCATCTTGTAGATCTCGAGGTCGTGCACATCTTTAATGAAACGGACATGAGGTTTTGGGGTTGTTTTTGAGATGCTTTTGGGCTTTGAAGAGGGGAGGGAGATGAGGAAGGGGGCAGCAGCAGCAAGAGGAGTGAGAGAGGTAGAGAAATGAGAATGAAGAAGAATGGCTAAGGGTATAAGTCAAAGTTCACCTCACTCTCTCACCTACCCTCATTTTCTTTATTCTTTTCTTTTCTTTTCCCTTCCCTTTTAAATCCCTAAACCTTCTCACACCAATAGTGAACCCCAAATATCATGAAAGAAAATGTATAAGTGTGAGAAAATGTGATATGTGCAAGTTTTGCACAAAATTGCCAAAAAACCCGATTAGCGGTTTTAATCGCGATTAGCACTAAATTAGTGTCAAACTAATCACAAAAACTTAAAAATGTCATAATTCACTAATTTACCCTATTTTATAATTTTCCAAAATTTTTCATAATTTTTCTAACATTTTTCCTATTTATTTGCATTTAATTATAGATTTAATATTAAAATAATCAATAAAATAATATTAAATTATAAAAATTCCCAAAATTAATATTTTATATTTTTGAAAATGTTACAATCTACCCCCCTTAAAGAAATTCGGTCCCCGAATTTAAATTTAAACCCCCACTACTAAAACAATTTCAGTAATAATCCATTTGTCGGGGCTCCGAAAACATCGACACATAGAGAATATCATAAAAAAAAATGTACTACTCTACTAGAAATTAATCCCCAAAATGCATATATAAGAATATCCTATGCGTCTGGTGCGCAAGGAATCAAGATCCATATATGTGTCAAACAGGTGTAGAAAACTACATCTAGGTGCAACGGGTGTGCACGAAACATCTGTCGTAGGCAACGTGTGTGCCTGACAGAAAAAATCAGGTGCATATGAAATGCACGAAGAATTCCGATTTAGTGCATCTGGCGTGGACCAAAATCGTACATCAAAACACTAAAGATGCATGAAAACTACGCTGGAAGTGCAAATCAAATCACTGAATACGATAGGCATGAAATCTCAATCAATATCTCAAATGTAATAACTCAGCGCAAAATATATAAATATCCAGTGGGTGCATGAAACCAATATCATGAAACTCAGTCATCAAAACTAAATCATGTAAACAGAACGCCCAAAATACCGAAATCCAAAATGACGGATACGTGATAATCGAATCACAAAATCACAAATCATAAATACCGGCGTCGGTAGTTCCTCCTTCAAGGTCGAGAAGGAGTCAGTGCAATCCACTGCTAGCAGCGCAGGATATCTACTTGCTTCTTGCTCACGGTCTGGCGTCCTCTGACTCTGGGTCCTTATCTTCTCTGTGGATTACCTATCATGCGGTCAATCGGCTCATCGGCCCTGTCAGGTGTGCTAACGGGGACGATTCCGTCCTGGCACTTCTCTGGTCACCTCTCGGTCAAACCTCACGACCACTCGTAAGGCAGCATATCGCTGGCGTCGGCCTCTGGCTCTCTGAATGCACGTCACACATCTGATCCTGGGTGCAAACATCATTGCATCAATGTCCTGGAAGGAATCCTGCTCAAGGTCTCTTCCAATCATGCCTATGCCGATCTGTACAGAGGCTGGCTCTCTTGTACTACCTCTTCTCACTTGATAGACATCTGTGTCCTCAGCACAACATTCTCTCGGAAATTGGTCACATCCCACGTCTCGGTAAGCATATCTGGTCTCTAGTCTCGATGGGAAGTAATGACAGCTCGTCAGCGTCTCACACGAACCTCTGGTTCCACTTGTCTCCGTCGTCGTCCACTATGACGTCACGCCAAGCTACCTTGCACTGCATTGTTCTCGGCCACGGCCAATCTGAAGTCTCTCGCACGGACTCGAAATTGGGTACTCTGTAGCTTCACCATTCTGTAGAAGATGTCAGGCCGAACAGATCCTCGGGAACACGTCCCAACCATCGGAGGAATACTCGTCACTCGTCCGCCCTTGATCAATTCGCAACGCATCTGGGTAAGTTCCTTTATTCGATCCTGGTCATCTACCTCGTCGATAATGCCGAACTCTGGCCTGCTGGGTGTGCGCAATACGACCACTCCTGGTCTAGGTCTTCTCATATCGTACTCCAGAAAGGTCCTGTCGAGGCTCCTTCCTCAAATCTCATACCTGCCGAATTGCCCGGAAGTCATCATCCAATGCTGAAGCTAATTCTTATTCCGGAATGGCTGCATACTCATCGCGCTTCTTTCTGGAAGATATATCCATATACCACGCCTCTGGGTGTGTATAACATCTCTGATGTCAGCGGAGTGGGACGTCATCTCGTCGAAACCTCGTACGAACTCTCTACTCCACATTGCTCAATGTCGACTGATTCGGACCTAACTCATCGTGGCTACACGAACTGCGCTCCGACGGCTACGCTCGCATCTGGAGTCTCCCAAGCAGTGTCCCATCACGATATCCGAAAGATGTCGAACCATCCGATCGACTCGTCAGATCCTCATAATCCCCCAAGAGCTCACATCTCGGGTACAGTTTAATAGTATCGAGTACATGCCACAGCGTCGGTGGTCCAGCCGTAGAAGGGCAAACCCAAGCCTCACTAATGGCGCCGAGGAACCGCCGCAAACCCGAAGGTTCAATGGCTTTCACACGGTCATTAAGTCGAGTTAGGGTTTCATTCTTCTAGAGGGTCCATAGAATCACCTGCATGTCTTTCCGTATACTTTAAACTTGGAAAATGGGCTCCTGACATTCGATCGTCTCAATCGACTCTCAACGAACCTGCGTGAGATCGTCTCTAGCTAGAAACAATCTATCTGATGACCTCGCATCGGTAACGAACGAACCACATGTCCTAGTCATTCATCCTCAGGTGACTAGCGACTCGCTATCATCTCTCTGAGTTTATGCTCACGCTGCAACAGCTCCAATCATCTGGGCGATATCTCATCATTTGCAGCAACAACTGGTTCATACGCCTGTACGCCGAACAATGCCTCAATCCTCCAGGAAGGGCAATACATAGGCGGTCATCTCTGAATCGGTCTTCTCTAGATCTGAGTAAGATTCTCCACACTGGAATTCTTCAACTCAACTGGGCCCGCTCTGGCGTAAAATCGGACGAATCACCTTCGTCTCTCAAATCGGTTAGACTAGCTATCATCTGCCGCATATCTGCCTGAAAGCTCCGGCAATCTCAGCTCGTAAGCTCCGAAAGCAACATCCTGTCAATCTCAGCAACAGCTGGTACATCTGTCTGCACGGTAGGCGACATCACAATCTCTGAGGTATGCTGTACATCAACAGTCCTCTTTCAACTGGCAGTTCTAACAATGGCCCGATCATCCGGTGCAAATCCAAGCACTCGCCTCCACTAGAGGTCACAATCACCAATACTAACTCGAGACATTCCCATGTCACCAGAAAACACAACGGTCGGCCCTCGTACCAAACGAGCTCACACCGGCCGTAACCCTAGCAGCAGCCCAAACTGCGCTCAAACATGGTGACAGGAACCTCGATCGAGTATCAAAAGAGTACACCAGTGGCAAGAAGGGAAACAACAGATCCAAAGTGGATACATGATCATAGGAAGGAACAGCATCAACGAAGATATGATCATGAACTAATAGAATCGGAGATCTCAAATGGATGTATAATCCTGGATATGAAGAGAATCACTGATCTCAAAAGTATGAACATCCTAAGGTTCCTTAAGCGGAGTGGCGTGTCGTAAGTATGCCGCGGAACATACCAACGGTACGTCACTCTACTTTAGTCACCTATTCCATCAACCAAGGGTCATCCTACGCGAAGAAAGTTCGGGTCTAATACCCCCTCAACCAAGTCTAAGTTCCGTAAGGTCAAGCCTAAGTTCCGTATCTATATATAAACGCCCTAGGCTCCACATAGTCAAACTTAGACTCGAACCAAGGTCAACCTAGCGCTCTGATACCAACTTTGTCACGACCCAAAGTTTGGCCCGTGACCGGCACTTAACCACGTAACGTCTACAGGCGTAACGCGACTAAGTAAGCCGAAAACCCAGAAATCTAAAACCCTTTTTAAGAATAAGTAAAGAACTACATGTTTAAAAAAAATCAATGTTTTTAAATAACTAAGCCGAATGTGCATTTTAAAACAGTACAGTCTTTTCTAAAAATTTCGGCAGAGTTTCTTTTGTAAAACTGGCCCCGAATGGGGTACAACAAGATAACAATATATATGCAATGATAAAGGCATCCCCAAGCGGGAGCTAGCTCTTCGTCAATAGACGGTCACAACCACACATGCAATAATAATATACAACGCCAAGTGGCGAGGAGCAAACCCAAAAGAAAGCTCAAAGCAACAAGAAACCGCAATACTACTAAGCGCAACTCTAAGGTCGAATAATACATCACTAAAGTCTAGGTCTGAAACAATATACAAGTTTTGGTTGATGGAAATTCTAGATACAAAGGGTAAAATAAATACAAGGGTGGTTCTTGATGCAAAAGAATCCACCTACCAAAAGCAAACCACCCGCAAGAAAGTAGTGTGCCAGAAATGCCGCAATGAAACCTGTACGGCAGAACCTGCAAGAACTGTGGCACAACGGGGGTGAGTTGCCAACTCGTGAATAGAAATATCTACAAGCAGAAACCGAATGCAAGACATAAACCTAAGTCAACAATCAGTAATGTAATCCACAAGAGTACATCCGAGTGTGATAAGGTGGCAAGGTAACATCTAAATATGTATGTGGTGCCAAGTACTCAGGTAATAACATGTCATGAATGTAAGGTATGCTGTATGAAGTAAATATGATGAAGTATCAAGTGATATCAATACACATATATTAGCGTCCCATACCACTAATATTGGTGTAAGGGTATATATAACAGCGCCCTCATACCCTGTTATATATACAAATGAAGTATGATAAGTGTAAATCCAGTCTGTATATGATCCATGTCTGTATATGATCCATATCTGTATATGATCTATGTCTGTATATGATCCATGTCTGTATATGATCTATGTCTATATATGATCCATGTCTGTATATGATCTATGTCTGTATATGATCCATGTCTGTATATATATACGTGGAACCCGTCCACCCGTCACCCAATGACAATAAGCATCATGTATGCAATATGAGGATATAAACAACATCATGGTAAAACATCATGAAACCCGTGCCAAGCATCGACACGTAAATCCTCATCCATATGGGGCTCCGTCTGCGGTATCGGCCCTCGGCCCCGGCAGTACGGGTCAACCCATGTCCATCTCTGGGCTCCGTCTGCGGTATCGGCCCTCGGCCCCGGCAGTACGGGTCGGCCCATATCCATCTCTCAACTCCGGTCGGAATCCTCCAGATATCCGCCGAGCTCAAATACAATCACCGGTAGGTAGTAGTCCCTCTGCCGGGCTCACCGTCTATCACACAGCGAAACCGTTCTCGCCCCGGGGTACCATACCGGGTCCACCATGTACCCGTAATCGGCCTCAACCGCCTCCTCGATTCAGGTTTTTATATATATCACTCTAGCACCGAGAAAACACATGGTGGACGCACCGAAATATCATATCAAGGGAACCGGGTTTTTAAATGATTACATATTTGAAATAGCCACGGTTCCCAAATCCAGAAATCACATATAATCCAAACCAGAATGTAAGTCACTAATCTGATATGATATGTGCGTCAAACATAAATATCATGTCAATTCACATATAGATGAGCTACAATATAATGATCAGATGTGATATAAGCATCAATGTGAGTATCAAGTCATGTCACATATAAATGAGCTATAATATAATGATCAGGTGTGATACAAGCATCAAATGTGAGTATCAAGTCATGTCACATATAAATGAGCTATAATATAATGATCAGGTGTGATACAAGCATCAAATGTGAGTATCAAGTCATGTCACATATAAATGAGCTATAATATAATGATCAGGTGTGACATATGTATCAGGTATGAATATCAAGTCAAAATCGTATATATATATGTACAGGTCTATGCGTACAATATGCCATGTGGAAATCATACCATGAATGCAGCAGTACTACAGTGTAGTGGCATAGCAATTATCGATGATGAAGTGTGTGAGCTGGCAATCAGTGTACGTGGAACATACGCATCATCGATAATGGTGCTGGTGTCCTAACAGCATGATGGCAATATAACAATAAGCACAAGTAATGCCATGCAAATAGTATGAACAGGTGCAAACGAATAATCAACGCAATAGTGAAGAATCTAACTCAAAAGCTATATCATGCAACCTTGCCTTTTGAAGTAAGACGAATCGGGGCCTTTGGTAAAACAAGGGCTACGGTGTTTAGAAAATAGACGCTACACATTTGAAAATATCCATAGAATCCCCTTTTCCCTATCTTGCAATATTCCCGATTCGTTAGTTTGAAATAGGTATGACTCTGGTCTAATCTAACATCTACTATGCAACTACTGATCTAAGTATCATGCAAGTCTGGAGGGGTATGAAAACCACCTAAATCTGAGTCGATACATATATTAAGGTATATAGTCGGTGATCTCGCCTCAATGTCATATCAAAAGATATCCTCGAGTTATGAGCGCGGATCTATCATCAATATCGGCTCGTACGGTAATCATCGTACGGCATCCCAATAGCTGGGTACGGGTCAACATCTCACTATCTCATCACATAACGGTATCACTATCATCAGATCACTTAGTCTGGGGTACTACTCTATGTCTAGCACCAAACGATACCATCAGTGAAGTAGCATGCGGGGGTAAACACATATCCTAAGCCCGCAAGAAATCACAAGTCATATCCCACTATGAATCGTATCCAATCGCCGATCTCACGTCATCAAGCCCACATCATCGACTCATCTCCAAAGTCAATCCATATCATCAAACACCGTGTAAGTACAAGTAATATGCAAGGGTGTGTGTGTAGGTGTAAGTTTTATCCTAGGGTTCGCGACTAAGAACTACACTAGTCACTTCTACCCTATACTATCCATAATACACCTAACTATCACAAAGCTACAATACACTAAAACTATCACACATCTACTATATAGTATACTAACTACGGCCTGTGGGGGTGCTATACGCCATCCACCCGACTTCCCCCTGCAGATATAATCTACTCACCTTGCATCATCATTTGCGGACGTCACCATGCATTTACTCGTCGTCCCGAAGTCTTCATGGGTACCTACACATCAACATATCGTGTATGCGCATTAAAACCAAATCCAAGCTAAAACGGTACACGAAATCCAAAACGATACGATAAGGGGCCTATAGGTGAGAACCCATGGCACGCCTTCAAAACCATCACTAAATCCTCTATATCGTCGTATAAACGCCAAATAGTCGAGGTAAAACGAAACACACCAATGAAGAAATGAAAATACGGAATACGGAAACTAAAGTCCAAAACAGCAACTCATGAAATGTGTCCCAGATTCTACCCTAGATCAGTTTATACAAATCTATATATACTAGGGGCCTAAACTAACAATGTAGGAGCTACAGAACCAATACGAGCCAGAATGGTGGGACCCAGGCCGCAATTGGCGGCCAAAAGAGGAAAATTGGAGGCCGGAAAAGGGAGTTAGGGGCTAGGGTCTTGGGGTTAGCTTCCTGGTTGCCTGCACATCTCACTGTCCACTCAATATCATTTTCAGGTGCCTCGTATGATAGCAGATTCAAGTTAACCTGCACAGATTACACAATTTCCCCGATATCGGTTTCTAAAATCCGTATTTCTGGTTCTAGCTTCAGGTTTTGGGTTCCAATTCATACACTTGGGTGTTGGTGTATCCTCTACTGACCTCAATTTCACAATACAACCCAAGTTCCTCTCAAACCCTAACTAGGTTTTCATCAAGTCCATAATATCACACAATATCGATATAATCTTAACTTGGGGTTAAAGGAAATGCTACACTTGAGCTAAGGGTTCAGAATTTACCTCACTTGGCAACTCAAGAACTTTCTTGAGTTGCCCCTAGTGGCCAAAATCCACGCTTTCTTGGTCCATCTTGTAAATCTCGAGGTCGTGCACATCTTTAATGAAACGGACATGAGGTTTTGGGGTTGTTTTTGAGATGCTTTTGGGCTTTGAAGAGGGGAGGGAGATGAGGAAGGGGGCAGCAGCAGCAAGAGGAGTGAGAGAGGTAGAGAAATGAGAATGAAGAAGAATGGCTAAGGGTATAAGTCAAAGTTCACCTCACTCTCTCACCTACCCTCATTTTCTTTATTCTTTTCTTTTCTTTTCCCTTCCCTTTTAAATCCCTAAACCTTCTCACACCAATAGTGAACCCCAAATATCATGAAAGAAAATGTATAAGTGTGAGAAAATGTGATATGTGCAAGTTTTGCACAAAATTGCCAAAAAACCCGATTAGCGGTTTTAATCGCGATTAGCACTAAATTAGTGTCAAACTAATCACAAAAACTTAAAAATGTCATAATTCACTAATTTACCCTATTTTATAATTTTCCAAAATTTTTCATAATTTTTCTAACATTTTTCCTATTTATTTGCATTTAATTATAGATTTAATATTAAAATAATCAATAAAATAATATTAAATTATAAAAATTCCCAAAATTAATGTTTTATATTTTCGAAAATGTTACAGAAAGAGATGAGGATAATGATCAAGTGAGAAAGCTAACCATGGTGAGTGAGTATCATATACTAACTTTTGTAGAGACATAACCATAGCTAATGGTTATGGTTGGGTTAATAAATATCCATGGTAAAAACAAACATAGTGGACTTAGTCAATGCATCCACAAGCTTCCTCAAGCTTCATGCATTGTGCTAATCCTCCACTAATTTTGTAATTACTTTAAATATAAAAACCCAACATAATAAATACCATGGTGTAAGCCTCATACACCTAAGTCATGTGTATCATCAACCATGATACAAAAAGAAAACACAATTTTAATATATATCACATATATATTAAAGTTGTGTACATATGACAAAAAACCTAAAGTGAACAAGTGTTAGCTAATGTAAACTTGTATATCAAATATACAATTATACAATAAATTATTAATTCAACACTTGACTTAATAATCCGGTCATATCACATATAACCGACTAACATCTAATGTATCGATTTATCGAATCAACACTTGATTCGATAACCCGGCTATATCATATATATAACCGACCGATACAAAAAGTCGCGAGAATAGAATACGGTATCACATAAACGCATTAATCTCGGTCCCGCACATATCACATATGTGCTCCTATTTTGTTTTTCCTGAGCCAGTAAAACCTCTATGTCGGACTCTAAAGACTCGTCAATACGCCGGTAGAAGGTGATGATCACATCAAGCACCCACAAGCCGTCAGCGGTACTAGCTGGACGTAACGGCTACCCGGGTATTGAGCGATCAGAAGATCAGCAAGCAAGCCTGCTCCAACTGCTGTAAAAGTCTGCCGGTAACACTTCCCGTACAGTCCGGTCTCCTCGTCTGATATGTCGCGTATCAAGTCTAGGGGTGGTAAACGTCAGACCCCAATAACCGATAAGTCGTGCCGATGTGAGGCTCATAACGGGTCGAGAAACTACTGGTAACACTTACCAGTAAATCTCTAATTAGCCCTGGCCAGGGACTTCCCTGTTCCGGCCAATCGAGCACAGCGCAACATCAACCCCCAATACCGGGAGAGACGAAACCCCTCCTATCGCTCATTGCCTCCATGTGACTTGGGACTGTACCCAAAAACCATCGTTTTGCACGCATTCATGGACATGGTAAGGTGGAAATCAAAGCACAGTGGGAATCACACAAGACTCTATGATGATCTCGGGTCTACAGACTAAGCTGCACAAGTGTCACCAGAGAACTGCCATCTGACGTAAGGTATAATACCATCTGGGAGTTCTCGGCGAGTCCTTCCAGTGTACTCAGTCTCCACTGAGCACCCGTATACCATCTCAGATGTCAAACACCAATGGATATGGGATCATCCATCGCCCATCTCATGGGTCGAGAAGCGTATACGCTAGTCTACACTGGTATATCGATACCCCGTGTTCCCCTCCGAATGGCGGCGCACAAGACTACGATGTCTTGGCACTGAGATTTGCTATCCGTCCACCTCTCCGAAGATGCCAAGTTGATTTATGGCACCATGTATCGAAGGTTTAAACGGATGCGTCCGATGTAGCAGACTTCGTCAGATTCCCCTTCGTTTGAGGGGTTTTTGATTGTGGGGACGCTCTTCCCTGCAGGCGCAAGCCCCTGCAGTTAATTACGCTACCGCATTGCGGTAACAACTTTCTCCTTCTCCAGCTGGTCACTTCGTGTCGTGGGTGTTTGTTTTGTTTGTGGTTGCCCGTGGATTGTATACGGAGACTAATTTATATAGTCGCCCGTAGGACGTGGATTAGTCCAAATCCGTATTTTCTTAGATTTGGGTTTGGGGTTTTGGTTTAAGGATACGTTAGCCATTTTTGAGGCTAAGATCAACTTAAACGTTTGTTAAGGATGCATTAGTCCAGTTTGAGACTAAGATCAACTTAACGGGATCGTTTAGATCCGATAAAAGAGCATTTGGACTCTATTGTTCCAGTTTAGGGACATAGTGGTCCATTGCATGTATGGCTGTCGGGACCCGTCACCTCTCTGACGACGTTGAAGGATTACAACGACAGGTGTCAGAGGAGTTCAGAAATGTACCCTTGAACCAATGAGTTGATTGGGGGGATTCATAGTCCAATTTGGGACTAAAGTCTGTTTGAACGTTTAAGGATACGTTAGCCATATTTGAGGCTAAGATCAACTTAAACGGTTGTTAAGGATACGTTAGTCCAGTTTGGGACTAAGATCGACTTAACGGGATCGTTTAGATCCGACAAAAGAGCATTTGGGGGCTCTATTGTTCTAGTTTAGGGACATGGTGGTCCATTGCCAGTTTAGGGACATGGTGGTCCAATACCAGTTTACGGACATAGTGGTCCAATGCCAGTTTAGGGACATGGTGGTCCAACTCCAGTTTAGGGACATAGTGGTCCAATGCCAGTTTAGGGACATGGTGGTCCAACTCCAGTTTAGGGACATGGTGGTCCATTGGTAGTTTAAGGACGCATAAGTCCATGGGTTTAAGGACCCCACAGTCCATATGGGTGTGTTTAAGGACGCATTAGTCCGTTAGTTTAAGGACGCATAAGTCCGCGGGTTTAAGGACCCCACAGTCCGTATCTTGGTTTAAGGACGCATAAGTCCATGAGTTTAAGGACCCCACAGTCCGTGTTGATGTGTGGTTGTCAGGACCCGTCACCTCTCTGACGTCGTTGAAGGATTAAAACGATAGATGTCAGAGGAGTTCAGAGATGTACCCTTGAACCAATGAGTTGGTTGAAAGAGCAGATGTGCTCAGTTCAAGGTGATTTGAGGACTTATGGCCAGTTTGGGCTAAGTCCAATTATGTTTGAAATATTGGCCCTCTGTTGGCTCATTGAAAGAGAGGCTTTGCCTTTAGAAACTTAGCCAATTGGGCTAAAGCCAGTGTTAAACACTAAAGACCAACAGTGTTGAATACTGGAATTAAGATTAGCAAATTAGTGTTTAACACTAAAAGTTAATCAGTGTTAAACACTAGTAATGGGGCTTTCAAATTAGTGTTAAACACTAAAGCAAATCAGTGTTAAACACTGGTAGCAGAGATTTCAAACTAGTGTTAAACACTAAAGCAGATCAGTGTTAAACACCGGGAACAGAGTTTTCCAATTAGTGTTAATCACCAAGAAAATCAGTGTTAAACACTGCAAATAGAGTTTTCCAAATTAGTGTTAAACACTAAGAAAATCAGTGTTAAACACTGCAAATAGAGTTTTCCAATTAGTGTTAAACACTAAGGAGGGAGGGGTCACGTGCGGACACGTGAGAGCGCCCTGATTTCCATTATTTTATTCTGCAGGTAAGTGTTTAACACTTTTAATTTCCTGGCCATCACGTGTGGGCACGTGATAGGCATCTATCCATTGGATATTAAAGGGATTTGTTAGGGGTCACGTGGGGACACGTGAGAGCGCCTAAAGGTGGGACCAGATCCCTTTTCTTCGTTCTGCAATTAAGTGTTAAACACTTCTTAATCTTTTGAGCATCACGTGTTGACACGTGACGGTGATCTATGTGCTGACCGTTAAAGCGTTTGCTAAGGGGTCACGTGGAATCACGTGAGAGCGCCCAAAGCTTTCATTTCCATTGATCTTTCTTTCTGCGTTTTGGGAGTCACGTGGGAGCACGTGATGGCATCAAAAAGTGGGGTCAGATCCCCTTTATTTTGTTCTGCAAACAAGTGTTAAACACTTATAATTTTCATAGCCATCACGTGTGGGCACGTGATGTATAATCATGCCCTGATTTATTAGAACATTTATTAGGGGTCACGTGGTAACACGTGAGAGCGCCCAGAATTGTTTCTGCCTTTACTTTTGTTCCATATATAATGAGGGTCACGTGGGAACACGTGAGGCATTCCCTCTTCTCATTTTGGGGGATCTGTTCAGGAGTCACGTGGGGCACGTGACCCTAGTTCTTTTCATGCACAGAGATCTTTTAAGTCTCCTTATCTTTAAGAATTAAATTCTTATTTAGGGTAAAACCCTAATTTTGATTCTGGAGGAATTAAATTCCTATTTTGAAGGAATTAAATTCTTATTTAGGGTAAAACCCTAGTTTTGTTTTAGGAGAATTAAATTCTCAGAACTCAATTCCCCTTCTAAGTTTAGGATCTGCATGGCCGGATCTCGACCCGATGAGAATTAAATTCTCAACTTATGGGGAGATGTGCTCTGTGCAGATCTTCAACTAGAAGAAGAACTAAGTTCTTTTCTTTAAATAAGAGTTAAACTCTTTTGAGAATTAAATTCTCTTTTGAATCCTCTCTTTTCTTACCAAGGGTTTTTCTTTTGCAGAGAATTAAATTCTTCTCTCTTTGCTTTTCTTTTCGTTTGAGAATTAAATTCTCCTCCCTCTGTTTTTCTCTCAAAGAAGTAGATCCCCCCTCTTCTTTTCTTGGCTCCTATTTATAGGAGAAGGAAAAGAGTTAATTTGTTTAGCAAATCTCTCATTGGAAGATTTGATTTGATTGTTGAGAGATTTGATTTATATTTATCATTAATCTGGGCCTTTAGATCATTCAGTGAATTTTATTCACCGTGGATTTTAAATCCAAAAGATATTCTATTTGTTATTCTGGTGAGATTTGGAGAAATCTTTCTTTGTCCAAGGTTTTTCCATAAATTGGTGATTTTTAATCACCCTTGGATTTTTAATCCAACGGTTCCCCATGACCCTTTTCCATTTGGAAAGATTCAGAAACTTTTAGAATTTAATTCTATTAAATTATAATGCTTTTAAAGCCAGTCACGTGCTGGCACGCGACCTTTGGTCACGTATGAGCACGTGACCCCCAATTGGGTTCCTTTCTCAGCCGTTTATTTATGTTTCAGTTTTAACCATCACGTGTCAACACGTGACCATTGGTCACGTGTAAGCACGTGATACCTCGTTGAGGTATTTTCTGACTTTTAGAATTAAATTCTATTCCTTATTTTAGAGGCTTTAAAAGCCCATCACGTGTCTGCACGTGACCCATGGTCACGTGTGAGCACGTGATGCCCCATTGGGGTCTTTTCTGAGTTTTTATTGTATCTTTTAACTCCTCCAGCGGGTTCTTAAAAGTCCATCATGTGTGGACACGTAATTCCTCATAACTTTTGATCCCAGATGAATTACGAGGCCCATAATATATTAAATCGAAGGGTTTTTCGAGCCGCTTTCGATACCATCAGAATTTATCTGTTTCCCATTCGGGAGTTTGTTAAAAAACAGCCCAGAAGATACTGGTTCCCATTTTCTTAAGCGTATCGCCGCCATTTGATACCTTGGGCTCTTTTGCGCAGAAATTTTTGGCGGGAACAAATGCCCCCCACTACTTTGCCCACGTAAGTATTTACGTGGGTGAAGTAGTGTAAAGTGATGCATAGCGTATGACCAGTTTCGGGTTGGTATATTACTTTCAGAATCTTGATCTGAGAAGATAACGAGCGGAAACAAGCGTCGTCATTTATCATTGACTCAAATCTCGACTCCTAAGAGATATAGTTCCAAACCCTTAACTCCATAAGCCGCACCTTTCTATCTCTTTATATCTTACTCTGGAGTGAAGTAGTTTATATGCTCATGAGTAGCTTTTCCATTTCAGTGCCATGTAGCTTTGGCGAGTGTGGCTCATAAATAGTCATCTTGACCTCTTTGCAGGGCGGTGATGGCTTAGGAGACAGGGTTAGGATCTGCCACCTAAGACTTTTCAACTTTATGAGCCGTGAGGGTCTCATAAAGACTTTTCTCCCTACGAGTCGAGAGGATCCCGCAGGTGTATTTTCTCCTTAGGAGTCATGAGGATTCCTAAGTGTGTTTCTCTTATAAGTCGTAAGGATCTTGTAAGAGAATTTTTCCCTCTTACGAGTCGAGAGGACCGGTTAGCTGTCGAAATTCGACATCGGAGAGTGAGACCCGTGGACAGTATGCAAGAGACCATTTTGGGCCGACTTGCAGGATCCCAGTGCTTAGGAAATAGTTTTTTTTAATCCCTACTGCCTAAGGCTTTATCTCACGAGTCGAGAAGAATCGAGAAGTTCTCGCAAAGACATCATTTTCCTCACGAGTCGAAACGAATCGAGCAGATCTCGCAAGAATATCCTAACGTCACAGTTAACCTCTGCTCTTTACGACAGAAGTCCGTTAGGGTCTGTGGTACTTACGGTTTTGGCCGTCGTACCGTCGCATGAGCTGATGTATTCCTCGATAGGCAATCGTGCTGTTCGAGTAGCCCTGCGACTGCCGTGTCTCTGATCCTTTCGGGGGCTGGACAAGACGTCTTCAAGCAATCCTCCTTGGCAGTTTGACCGTCGGAAGAGCAAGCGCTAGGAATTTTCCATGCCGCTTTTTACTTGAGGTTAGGCTCATTTTGGAGAGCCTCGATGAGTCATAACCACTCCGTGCTGGTGTGGGATGATCTCCGATAGTCTTTCAGGCTTTATATGACCTGTCGTTAAGACCCTGAAGCTAGGAATTTGGCCTTTGCTTCGTTTGCTGGCATTGCGTCCTCTGTATAGAGACGAATGTTGTGGTTGTCTCTAGGTTGCTGGTGAACCGTCGAGGTTTGGAACTAGGGATTTTGTCGTTGCTCCTTTTGGTGATCTTGCGTCTGTTGTATCGAGACGAACGTCGAGGTGGTGACCACTCCATGTGGGATGATCTTCGGTGGTCTTTCAGGCTTTATATGACTTGCCGTTAAGACCTTGAAGCTAGGAATTTGGCCATCGCTTCGTTTGCCGACATCGCGGCCTCTGTATCGATACGAATGTCGCGGTTGTTTCTAAGTTGCTGGTGAACCGTCGAGATTTGGAACCAGGGATTTTGCCGTGACTCCTTTTGGTGATGTTGCGTCTGCTGTGTCGAGACGAACGTCGAGGTGGTGACCACTCCGTGCTGGTGCGAGATGATCTCCAATTGTCTCTCAGGCTTTATATGACTTGCCGTTAAGACGTTGAAGCTAGGAATTTGGCCTTAGCTTCGTTTACTTTGTCATGTGCGAATCCTGTTGGAGGAAGAACGCTGTCGTGACATCTCGTCTGCTGTATCGAGACGAACGTCGAGGTGGTGACCACTCCACACTGGTGTGGGATGATCTCTAATGGTCTTTCAGGCTTTATATGACTTGCCGTTAAGACGTTGAAGCTAGGAATTTGGCCTTCGCTTCATTTGCTGGCATTGCGTCCTCTGTATCGAGACGAATGTCGCGGTTGTCTCTAGGTTGCTGGTAAACCGTCGAGGTCTGGAACCAGGGATTTTGCCGTGACTCCTTTCGGTGATGTTGCGTCTGCTGTGTCGAGACGAACGTCGAGGTGGTGATCACTCTATGTTGGTGTAAGGACCAGGATCCGCTCTGGACGTTTCCCACGGGATCGAAGAGTGACGTTTTCCGCGTCCCACGTGAGCAGGAATTTTGCTCTAGATGCTTCACACGGGTTCACTGCCGTGTTATGTGAGGACTAGTCTCCGCTCTGGATGCTTCGCATGGTTTCACTGCCGTGCTCTGCGAGGACCAGGATCCGCTCTGGACGTTTTCCACGGGGTCAAAGAGTGACGTTATCCGCATTCCACGTGACTAGGAATTTTGCACTAGATGCTTCACACGGGTTCACTGCCGCGTTAGGCGAGGACTAGGCTCCGCTCTGGATGTTTCACACGGGTTCACTGCCGTGCTGTGCGAGGACCTGGATCCGCTCTGGACATTTTCCATGGGGTTAAAGAGTGACGTTATCCGCGTTCCACGTAACCAGGAATTTTGCACTAGATGCTTCACACGAGTTCACTACCGTGCTCGGCGAGGACTAGGCTCCGCTCTGGATGCTTCACACGGGTTCACTGCCGTGCTCTGCGAGGACCAGGATCCGCTCTGGATGCTTCGCACGGGTTCACTGCCGTGTCCTGCGAGGACCAGGATCCGCTCTGGACGTTTTCCACAGGATCAAAGAGTGACGTTATCCGCGTTCCACGTAACCAGGAATTTTGCACTAGATGCTTCACACGGGTTCACTGCCGTGCTCGGCGAGGACTAGGCTCCGCTCTGGATGCTTCACACGGGTTCACTGCCGTGCTCTGCGAGGACCAGGATCCGCTCTGGATGCTTCGCACGGGTTCACTGCCGTGTTCTGCGAGGACCAGGATCCGCTCTGGACGTTTTCCACGGGGTCAAAGTGTGACGTTATCCGCGTTCCACGTGACCAGGAATTTTGCACTAGATGCTTCACACGGGTTCACTGCCGCGTTAGGCGAGGACTAGGCTCCGCTCTGGATGCTTCGCATGGGTTCACTGCCGTGTTCTGCGGGGACCAGGATCCGCTCTGGACGTTTTCCATGGGGTCAAAGAGTGACGTTATCCGTGTTCCATGTGACCAGGAATTTTGTTGATTATATCCACATTTCACGGAGTCGGGATTTGACTCTCTGTGGGAGTACATCGTCGAGTCATGGAACTGGGAGTTGCCGCTGTTCCGCTTTGCTTGATGATGTGTCCGCTGTGACGAGACGAGTGCTGAGGTGGAGCTGGGATTTTGCCATCACTCCACTTTGCTGACCATGGGGTCTTTTATTAACTTTGCATGTACATCCTGCTGGACTGCGAAGGAACGCCGTTGTTAACATTGCGTCTGCTGTAATAAGACTAATGCTAAGGCGGAGTTGGGATTTTGCCATTGCTCCGCTTGATGGTGTAACATCTGTATCCTGCTGGAATGAGGAGGCACGCCGTTGTTGGTCTCCAGGCTGTAGATGTGGCCATTGAGATTTGGAACTAAGGACTTTTCCATGGTTCCGTTTCGTTGCGACTCTGAGGTCGATTGTTGACGTCACGTCTGCATCTGGCTGGAGTGAGGAGAAACGCCGTTGGTGATCTCTAAGTTGTCGATGTTGACGTCGAGACCCTGAAGCTCGGGATCTTCTTTTTGCTTTGTTTGTTGACATTATGTCTGCAATATTGCGATAAATGTCGAGATTGTCTCTAGGTTGTCTATTAACCGTCGAGATTTGGCTCCGCTTTCTGATGGAGCCTGTTGGGAAGGTATAGTTCCCTTTTTATCTGTGCCCCTGGATTGTATACAGGGATCGATGTGATTTCACTTGTAGGGCAAAAAGTTTCATTCTTTCTTTTTTTTTATTCTTTCTGCGATGCTCTATCATTTCAGCTTTTTATATCGCGAAAATCGCGATTGCCCAATCATTTCGGCTATTTTTCGCGGTGCCCAATCATTTCGGCTATTTTTCTTTTTACTCGCTACTTTTTATTTCGAGTTGCCCAATCATTTCGGCTATTTTTCATGCATACATTTTTACTTGCTGATTTTGTTTGCAAGTTGCCCCATCATTTCGGCTATATCGTATGCATTTTTCTTTTGGGCTCGCTGATTTTTTTTTTTTGCGAGTAGGGGATTTGGGATCTGATACCAATCTTGGCATCAGCATCGCTGCGACTGGAACATTTCCTGGAGCGAATCATCATTTGTCGTGAAAGGACTTGGAATTTGATACCGGTTTAGGCATCAGCATCGCTGCAACTGGGATATTGCCAGGAGCGGATCATCATTTGCCTTGAAAGGGCTTGGAATTTGATACCGGTTTAGGCATCAGCATCGCTGCAACTGGGATATTGCCAGGAGCGAATCATCATTTGCCTCTCTCGATGTTGAACAAATGTGGCTTAGTAAACAGGGTTAAGGGTCCTGTCGGCTAAGGCTTTTGACTTCATGAGCCGTAAGGGTCTCATAAAGGTATTTCTCCCTACAAGTCGTGAGGATCTTGTAGGTGTGTTTTCTCCTTAGGAATCGTGAGGATTCCTAAGTGCATGTTCTCTTGTAAGTCGTAAGGATCTTACAAAAGGGTTTTCTCCTTATAAGTCGATAGGACTTACAAGTGTTGTTTGATGTACAAGCATATCCCTTGTCACGGATGGGACTTTGTTGGGGAAATGTTTATTCACGCCCGTGGATTGTATACAAGGGTCAGTATTGAGCCCCTTGTAGGGCAATATCGAAGGTTGTGGGGGTTGCTTAAGAACAGGTTATGGCTTCTGTAACTTAAGACTTTCAAATCTTATGAGCCGTGAGGGTCCCGTAAGAGAGTTCTCCTTACGAGTCGTGAGGATCTCGCAAGTGTATTTTCTCCTTAGGAATCGTGAGGATCCCTAAGTGTGTTGCTCCCTTGTGAGTCGTAAGGATCTCACACGGGTGGTTTCTCCTTACAAGGTCGAGAGGACCCTGTAAGTGTTTTAACGAGGTTGCGCCCTTTCGGGTTTTCACAAACACTCGCCGGTAGCCCTGCTGTTTTTACTCACGGAGCCCTTTCGGGTTTTCATCCGTGCCCATTTTCCTTATGGACATACCTTCTTTTTTTTTATTCTAACGAGGTTGCGCCCTTTCGGGGTTTCACAAGACTCGCCGGTAGCCCTGCTGTTTTTACTCACGGAGCCCTTTCGGGTTTTCATTCGTGCCCATTTTTCTTATGGACATAACGTTTTTTTTTACCACGTCAGCCTGAAAATGCTGCGGGTTGGGAGTACTTTAACGACGTTTCGGTCATTTGCAAGTTTTAGGACATTGCGGTCCACCGTTAGTTTAAGGACATTTCGGTCCGACGACAGTTTTAGGACATAGTGGTCCATCGTTAGTTTAATGACATTTCGGTCTACCGTCGCCGTATTTGAGGCGAATATCTAGTTTACTGACTTTTCGGTCTAGGAGGCCTTCCCTATGAACGAGCATGATGCCCTCGGCATATCCACCTTTTTCGAAGCATGTTGTTGTGGCGGGTTTACTTTCCACTTTTCGGGTAACGCGAACTTGCCTTGTTGGTAATGGTCTTCAACCCAGTTTTTGAAGACGTAGCAATTGTCGAGTGGGTGACCCATTAATCTGTGGTAGGGACAATAGTTAGGATTGTTAACGTCACCTGGTTGCAATGGACGTTTTGGGTCTGGCAGAGTGATAAGCCCGCTGCGCACTGCTAGCTCGAACAATCTCTTTGTTTTATCTTTGGGAAATGAGTAAGGACGTTTCAATTTCTCATTGAGGTATCGCGGCTTGTTGTTTTGACAACAAAACAGTCTCGGGTTACTCGGGTATTGTTGAGTGTTGGCAACAAAGGCCGTTTTTTCCTTTTCCTTTCTCATTTCGTTTGCTCCGTCGTTTGCGGGTCTGAGATTCTTTCCGGGTAGCGTGAGATTGTACGGCTGAACATTCTCGCAAATCTCTAATTCTTTTGTTTTAGAAATGAATTCCTTGAAGAGAGGGTTAAGAGCGGCTTCTTCATCAGAATCGCTTCCAAAGGTGAGAACTCGTGATCCCCGGGCTCGTCCTTATGACAATTGCCGGCAGCTCTTTTATGCTCATCTGTCGTATTTTTTCGCTGTCTACGAGCTTCACGCTTTGTCCTGTTGAAGTGTTGCCTGTGAGCGACATACCCTTACCACCAACATTTAAAAGAGTTGCAGTCTTCAGTAGGATGTACGATCTTCTGATGATATAAGCAGAAGTTAGGGTGCACGTCCGTTTCATCAAAATGTATACCACCAGGAGAAATTTTTTTGAAAGAGGGCGGCCTCATCCCCATTGCTATGGCTTTGGCGAATCGTTTCCTTGTCTTGATCCTGCTTTTATTTGCGGCGGATGTACTTTCATCCGGTGGGAGTGTTTCGACCCTTTCATCTAGTCGCCGGCGTTTGGCTTTCTCGAATATGGCCATCTCGCGCTCTCGATCAGCTTTGCTTTTAAGACGGGCTTCATTCAGGAAGGTATCGATCATCTCGTCTGACGGCCACAGAAGTTCTGGTTCAAGACCCGCCCCTGGTTTCTCGGTGCAAGGAGCCTCTTTATCATCTATCAATGAGTGAGAGATCACATGACAACTAGCTACGTAGTCCTCAGATTCATCTGATGAGTCTTCTCCATCATTTTCGTCCTCGAGGACGTGGCTGAGGAACTCTTGGAGCGTGATTGGAATCCGCGCCTTCTGGTTATACTCTTCCAGCACGTCAATCTGTTTCTGCAAATCCGTGCGCTTGTCACCGGGCTTCACGGGCTTCTTGGATTTCTTCTTGTTTTTCGAAGATTTCGACGGCTGGGCGTGAATGCTTTGGCTATCACCACCGATATTTGGAATTGGGCGCGGCTTCCTTGATGATCTCAGGTTCCAACGGGTTCTTCCATTTAATCGCCGGGCACGTCTGAAGATCATTCAGCATCTTTTTGGTTTTGGACGACAACACGACCTCCCACGAAGCTTCTTCGACAAAAGAACAAGTTGCCCCCGGTGTGTCCGTCTTCTTTGGAGTGTGCGGTTGTGGTGGGTTTATTTTCCACTTCTCGGACAACGCAAACTTGCCTTGTAGATACTGATCCTCGATCCATCCTTTAAAGACGAAGCAATCCTCGATCGGGTGACTTACCGCTTGGTGGTAAGGGAAGTAATTAAGATCGTTGACATCGCCTGGCTGCAACGGACGTTTTGGATTCGGCAGATGGATGAGTCTGTTGCGCACTGCCAGCTCGAACAGTCTCCTCGTTTTATCCTGGGAAAACGAGTAAGGACGTCCCAGTCTCTCCTCGAGGGATGGGCGTGGACGCACGTTGTTTTGGCAAACAACCGGCTTCAAGTTGCTCGGTTGTTGTTGAGCGTTGGCGACGAAGGTTTCTTTCCCTTTGCCCTTTTCATTCCAAGGCTCCGTCTTTAAAGAGGAAGGCCTATGGCCCATCTGGTCCATTTGGGCCAGCTTGTCAATCAAGGCCTGGAAGGTAGTTGGCTTGAAGAACATCATGAATTGCGAGATGGTTGCTTGCGGATCAAGAGTGCCCACGAACATGCCCACCGCCGGCACTTCTTCGATCCGCTGTTCGCATTTCGACCATAGATTCATCCATCGTGCTGCGTATTGAACCCACGTTTCGCCTGGCTTCACCCTGGCGTTAATCAGTGCTGTTATCGGGGTGCGCTCGCTGGCGCTGGCAAATCTTTGTGTAAACAATAGTTCCATCTCCGCAAATGTTTTGACAGAGTCATTAGGTAGCTCCGAATACCATTCAAAGGCCGTTTCTGCTAAGCTGCCGACGAATTGGCGAAGCAATAGTTTGTCATCGCCTCCGGTGTTGCCGCATAAGGCCCTAAATTGAGCGACATGCTGATGTGGATTCCCTGTCCCCTTGTACACATGGAATTTAGGGATCGTATATCCCGGCGGGTAGCTGATTTGGTCATACCAGCCCGGGTATGGTCGCCCAGCTTTGACGACTTGGCTGGCCGCTTCACTTGCCTAATGAGCTCGTATT